>OY728122.1:695341116-704476116 GCA_963277665.1 Viscum album | reverse complement strand
TTGTTGTTGATATGACTTCACCATTGGGTGACACACTTGGTTTATGATGTTATTGATATTAATTTTATTGAAGTTATGATTTTTTTACTTTCACCCGATGAAATGAGGGAAATTAATTACATGCATCATTATTATGAACACTAGGACTAACATGCCATGAATGTTTTCATGAAACATCTATTTCTAGTGTGCATTTTCCTATTGCATATCGATTGTGCCCTGGATTATATTGAATTATGCTGAAACTTCTTGTAGGTATGGGAAAACATAATTGATACTTAAAGTGCCTTCCTTAACCTAACAATGTCTTCCTAAATAGGTTAACGGGTACACATTAAGCATTCAGTTATGAAACATTAAGCTATGGACCATTAGTCACATGAGTTGTAACGTGTTATGGTGTGGGTTAAGTGGATGTTATTTTTGGTTCATAAGACGTATGGGACCTTATAGATTGGAAATAGAAATCCATTTAATTAAACCATCTAAAGTGATTAAATATTTGAAAATCACAAAATCAAATCGAATATGAATTTTAAATTGAGAATAATCATCTTATATATGTCTGAAATAGAGACTTAGCCCCATAATCGGCCTTTTAGTGGGTATTGGGATGTCTATTTTATATTCTTATGGACTATTATGGTCTCTTTTATCATATAGACTAGAATATTTGAGCAAGAAAAGAGGCGTGATTGTATTTATAGGAAGGATTTTCACCTATCCATGCTTTCTATCTTCATTTGTTATACTTCCTTAAATCTCTTATGAGATGTTATTTTGGAAGATGTCCTCCTATCATACACCCTGAAGGCAGGTACAACCGTATACCTGAGGTTGTGGGCCATGAGCCTCTTGTGATTACTCCTGTATATCCACCTATGGATCCTCTTATTGTTCCAGATATGGGAACTAGAACCCATTTTTGAGAGTGTTTTATACATATGCTACAGTCTATGCAGGGTGTAGTTTGACATTCCTTGAGTATAGAAAAGTTGACTCATGAATTCCAGCAGCAGAATCCTTCCATCTTCTCATGGGGTGGCACACCACATGTTGTAGAGTCTTGGCTCAGATCCATCTTATCTATATTCGAGCATCTGGATAAGCCTCTAGAGTGTAGGGTCAAGATATCTACGTATATGCTTTATGACTCATACAATTAGTGGTGGGATGTTATCACCCAAGTATATCGATATAAAGACATGGTATAGGATAATTTTTAGTTTATTTTCTACAAATTTTTATTTCCCCGGACTACGAGGGCTGATTGAGCTAGAGAATTCATGAAACTGCATTAGGGGAGTATGTCCTTATGGAGTATTCTGCTTGTTTCACTAAGTTACAATTATTTAATACTACTCTAGCTACTGATGATCTTATGACTAGTAGGTGATTTGATTATGGATTGGTCTACACCACCTGGTCGTAGGTCAACGTGTTTAGTTTGATGACCATTTTGGAAATCATCAACCAGGCCGTTATTATAGAACAAAATTTGAGGGATGATGAAGGTGTGAGTTAGGGAGGTTCGACACCTATAGATATCTGTGGTTCTTTATCCGGGTGAAATAGGTGATTTGAGGATACTCATAGAGGTAGCAGAATCCATGCTCCTTTTGTTGATAGATTCTTGATTTTTCATCAGTATGGGAATCCATGACACATCAAGTCTCAGTGTACATGGGATCCAGTTGAGTGTAGAGGTTGTGGTGGGATGGGCCATATCCAGAATTTTTGTAGGAATTTCCCTCCAGTTCCTATAGAGCAGGGATCTTCACTTACTCCTTGGTTAGGATCAGGTCCAATAGGATCACGATAGATATAGATCTAGAATACCACCAGCCAATCATATCAAGGTGGAGGTCGAGGCAGAGGTCGTTGAACTTATGATTCTCAATGCTAGAAGAGTGGGCTTTCTCAGGGTAGTCAAGAAGTGACTCAAGGATGTGGTACATTCTAGTTACATGCATTCCAGCCTACAACACAAGAGTAGAGTGTTGAACCTTATACAGTTCAACGTATTATTATAGTAGCCCCAATTTTAGTGTTTTCTTTATTTGATACAGGCATGTCTCGCTCATTTATATCTAAGACTATAATAGTAATTATGGGCCTCGAGATCAAACACTTTAATGGTGTTATGATTCTAAAAACCCTATTAGGTATCTTTTTAGAGAGAGTTCACCATTGTAAGGACTTTTTCCTTGATATTGGTGGTTGCCTTTTCATGTGGAATTTGTACGTCCTCGACTTGATGGGGTTTGACGTAATCATTGGGATGGACTGGTAAGTTCTCTACTAATCCCACATTTACTGGTATCATCAAAGGGTGACATTTACATCAACCTAGGGTGCTAGTCATGTGTGTAACGGTGAATGGGATTTCAGTGTGACACGAGCTGGACCTGAGCAACAAAGGCTGGGTAATATGACAACTCAGATCACCAGTATTTTCCTTGATGACTAGAGGATACAACCCATTATCTTTCCTCCTATGGTGGATAATTTCAGAGATGTCTTTCCTAAAAACTTCTGTAGTATACCTCATGTGTGAGAGGTATAGTTTACTATTGAACTTACACTAGGAGAAGCACTAGTGACCATTCTTTATTTTCGGATGGCACCTAAGGAGCTTATGGAGCTCAAGAAATAGTTGGGGGATCTTGAGGCTAAAGGTGTTATATACCCCAAAACTTCTCTTTAGGGTTCACCGATCCTTTTTTCCAAGAATTAGGATTGTACCCTCAGACTCTGTGTGGATTAATGTCCTTGAAATCAGCTTACAGTTAATAATCGATATTCACTACCTAGAATAGATGACTTCTTTGATCAGCTCTAAGGAGTGAAGGTGTTTTCAAAGATAGATTTGAGGTTGATCTATCATCAGGTGTGTTTCAGGACCTCAAACATACCTCATATAGCTTTCAGAAGTAGGTATGGTCTATACGAGTATCTAGTTATGCTGTTTGGACTCACGAACACACATGTGATTTTTATAAATCCAATGAATCATGTTTTAAACCCATATCAAGATTCATTCATGGTAGTCTTTGTTGAAGATATATTGGTGTATTCATGATCCACACATGACCATGAAACACATCTTGAGATCATGTTGAATACACTGAGAGAGCATCAAATCTATGCTAAGCTTAGTAAATTCCACTTCTATATAAAGAAGTCCACTTCTTGGGTAACATTATCTCAGAGTCAAGATTTATAGTAGACCTAGAGAAAGTGAGAGATTTAGTTTATTGGGATTATCCCAAGAACATATTTCAAATTTGGAGTTTCTTATGGATTTCCAGATATTACAGATGATTCATCAAGGATTTCTCCCATCTTGCATCATCTCTTACGGGCTTGACAATGAATGGTGTGAAATTCATATCGTCAAAAGCTTATGAATCATCCTTTCGAGAGTTGAAGGGTCACTTGAATTCATCACTGATACTGATTCTTCTAGAGAAATGTAAGAGTTATACTATATACTATTATGCATCAGGTATCGATCTTGGAGATGTTCTGATGTAGGACAAGTGAGTCATCATGTACAAGTCTCGTCAGTTGAGCCCTTATGAGAAGAATTACCCAACGTATGATCTCGAGCTTACTGTTGTTTTTCATGCCTTATACTATTGGAGACAATATCTACTTGGAGAGTTTTTTTGTGGTATTCAATGACCACAAAATCCTCAAGTAAATATTCACACAATGGGATCTCAATCTTAGGAAGCACATGTGGGTGGAGTACCTACATTAATTTGATATTGAGCTTTCCTAAAAGCCTAGAAATGGAAATTTAATAGCCGATGCACTGAGCCGGAAGACTCAGATACAGACAGTTCCATAATCTAGAGGTGAATGGAATCTTATAGCCTTATTCTCAGATATGCACATTGAGGCTTAGGAGGACCATAGTTAGACTATACTCTCAGCCTTATCAGTGATTTTGACTCTTTTGGAATGGGTGAGAATGAGACAACTATCTAATCCCAAAGGACTTGTCCTAAGGGAAAGTGTTTTAGATGATGAGACATCTTCAGGTTGGACTGTGGATAGGGATGATACCTTATTGTTCCATGGGCGTGTATGGGTCCCAAAAGAAAACAGAGAAGAGATGATGCAGGAATTACATGCCTTAGCATGGTCAGTTCACCCCAGTGTCACCAAAATGTATTAGGATATTCGATGCTATTATTGGTGGCCTGGTATGAAATGTGAGATTTCCTGATTCATCACTTGGTGTTCCACCTATCAGTAGGTTAAGGAAGAAAATCAGTGACTGGTAGGGATTTTATAGCTATTTTCCTTTCATGAGTGTAAATGGGATGATGTTTTAATGTATTTTGTGACTATCCTACCTAGATCACGTCATGGAAATGATACAGTGTAGGTTGTCATTGAACATCTGAATAAGGTCACACACTTCCTACATGTGCGAGAGTCATTAAAGTTAGACGATCTAGGAAGGTTATACATTAGAGATATTTTATATCTTCATGTAGATCCTCATTCTATCATTTATTATAGAGACAATCATTTCACATCATGGTTTTGGCATGGGATTCCGATGACCTTGGGTACATAGGTACTTCTGAGAACAACCTATCACCGTAGACCAATGGAAAAATAGAGTGTACAATTCATGTTATGGAGGATATGCTCCATGAACGAATCCTTGACTTTATGGGTTCCTAGGAGAAACACATTCCCCTATTTGAGATCACTTACAATGATAACTTTCAGGATATCATCGAGATGTATCCTTATAAAGCCTTATATTATAGGCCTTTTTCGCTCAACTTTGTGTTGGACAGTGGTAGGGGAAGTAGAAATGTTTGGGCCATGCCTCGTGCATGAGACTACAGAGCAGATCAAGCTGATCAGAAAGTGCATGTTGACAGATCAGTCCAGACAAGAGCAATACACCAACATACTCCAATGAACTCTTGAGTTTAATGTCTAAGATTAGGATTTCTTATAATTCTAACTCAAGTTAGGTAATATACGTAGTCAGAAGTAGGGTACGCTTTCAACTAGGTTCATTAGACCCTTTAAAGTTGTGAAATAGATTAGACCAATGGATTGTCAGTTAGAACTTACTCATAAATACTAGTCAATTCACGATGTTTTTCATATATCTTAGTTTTGCTGATACTATCCAGACTCAACATATTTCTTTCAACCTGATGAGGTCGAATTTGATATGGATACTTCCTTCAAGGAGTATCCAGTGCGTATAGTAGATCTAATTGTAAAGACACTCCGAGGCATGCATGTCCATTCCTATGGTATAAGTATTATGGCAGCACAACTGATTGCATAATGAAACCTAGGAGTGGGAAGCTGATATATGATCTTAGTGTCCAGAACTCTTTGTTTAAATTACCTATTTATCCTTAGAAGGCCAACTCGAGGACGAGTTTCTTTAAGGAGGGGAGGTTGTAATGATCTGTCTTTTCAACAAAAGAATGGGTCGTTAATTTTTTCAATTTTAATACATTAAATGGACCTAATAGAGATTTATAATCAAGATAAGGTGGTCTCATGAGTATCTGAGGATCGTTTGGATCCCAGAGTTCTAAAATGGTATAAACAGACTGGGACACAAGGTTTGTCTACCACCATGTAACCTAGAGGACATGGCCATGCAAATGGTTGCAAACATGGGACAGATCCATTCTGCACAGTTTTCACATGGTTAGTCAAACAATTCATCTAACCATGTGGGGTTCCCATGCTCTATATAAAACCATGCATGGTTGGGGCATAGTTTTGAAACTGTGCGCCTAAACCATGAACCTTGATATTTTGGGTGAAAAGTCCATTTTTCCCTCCACTTAAACATATTTACCCATTTTCTTTTTATTATTCTCCTTCTAGCAGCTATCCAAGGTCCTTTATATCCTTTTGATCACCCAAGATCCTCATCTATGAATTGATCTAAATTCTCTATCCAGTGTTCATTCTTCGATCCCTTAGAAGAATTGGATCTGTTTGGGTAAGCTCCCCTAGTCTCTCAACTCCTATGATTTTTTTTATTTCCATACATTGTTCTATTTAGGTATAGGATCATTTTCCCTATTTTCATGGAATTGGACAATTTCTCAGATCTCTTCCAACCTGTTTTGAATCTGAGGTTGATATTGAGTGAGGAGTCATCTAAGAACTTGAGGTAGGTGGTCATGTTGTATTCCATTTGAGTTTTGGATGTTTCATAATCATGTTTCCATGCTGTATATCATCCTTTAATGATCATCTCCTTTATGTTGATTTCTTCATGTATAATTGACCATTGTACCTTAATACTTGTCTAATAATCCTTATTTGGTGGGTTAGATCTTGTAAATTCCTTATATGGTCACCCCATGGGTGTGCCATGTATAATTGGACATTTTTTCCAATTAGTTCAAAGTACCTAAAACTCTTAATTAGTTTTGGCTCGATTTTAAACTCGTTTTCCATCATTCATGTAAGTTCTTAATGATCCCAAACTCCCATTGAGTGTTTGTCCTAGACTAGTAAGGGAATTTTCTACGTAGGCATATTCCATGTTTCCCATGTCTCTTTCCCTTTGACACTTGAGCCTTATAAATAAAATTTTCATGTCTTAATGACTTAAATGGAATCACATAGGCATTATGGATGTTATTTCTTAATTGATTTATATGGAATCGATCAATGTGAAATGTCTTATGCTTGTTGGATTGCTTTACAAAGGGAATTAGCCTTATAGGTAATTAACCCATCCATGTTGGCACTCCCTTAGTGCCTCTATGAATCATATAACCTTTAATTTCCATTATTTATTTAGTTGAATTAAATAAATGGATTAAATTATTGAAATATATAAAGGATGGTGAAACTATTCCTTTTTATTATGCCTTAAAATTTCTTATTTAAATTGCAATGTTTGAAATGTAATTGAAATTGAGTAAAGGAACATGTGATAGGTATTGCCTCACATGTTATGTTATGAACATAAATATGAATTATTTATATTTAAAGTCATGGTAAACATATTATATGAGAGGTATTTTTTCATGTTGAATATTAAATATGAGTATGCCTTTATAGAGGCTGTGTATGATGGTACGAGGCGTCGAGATAGGATGGAAATCAAAATCCCTTATATCTGGTGTTGAGAATGGAATCTCATACTAGTGATACTATATGGGTGTTGGGATTTATTCTCTATGTTCCATGTTTAGAGTGTTTCCATGGAGGCTCACTCTCCATCCCTAGTATTGTTACGTGATGTATCTCACCCTTCTTAGTATGTAGGAAATGTACCCTATTTCATGAGATTTTAGGCTCATTAGACTGGTTATGGATGTCTGATTTATACCTCGGTCTAGTCTAGCACCAGTATTATAGGTATATGGACATTAGGCATCCACACATACTTGGTTTGTATAGGTGAATGAAAAATATATAATTATATATTATTAATATTTATATATATAGTGACATGATCAGACACACTTTCCAGCCTTGAGCTAAAGTAGGTAGACACTCCAGGTGTTCTATAGAAACTTGATTAGGATGGTTGTTTATTTTAGTATTGTTTTACTATTTTTCTCATACTTGTACATTGTTTAGTTATGATCACTACTCGGATTAAATATTGACACTGTTGGTGGTGGCCTAGTGATATTTTTATCTCACACCCTACTTAGGCTACCTTTGGTACCCA
Organism: Viscum album; assembly: GCA_963277665.1. NCBI lineage: Eukaryota > Viridiplantae > Streptophyta > Magnoliopsida > Santalales > Viscaceae > Viscum > Viscum album. Next base: position 704,468,414 of record OY728122.1, on the reverse strand, counting down.
AGAAGACTATCTTTCTACAAGTTTTGATTAGGGAAAAGGCCCTACTACAGGTTATTGATTTTCTTACCTAGTTGGATCTTAGGAGAAAAGGATCCGGAAAAGGCTCGAGATGCTTATGGAGAAACTTTTCTATTTTTCTTTTCTTTTTGTATTATTTTATATCATGATTTTATCCCCCTATTTACTTTCTATATTACAACATGCCATGCACCCATGTATCATAAACTTCCATAGATGATTTTGATATTATTATTTATTGTTCAATTTATTATCTTCCACTGCTTACTTATTTAGTTATCTGTTTATGATTCCAAATTAGTTTTTTGATTATTTATATTTATATTATGCTTCTACTTTTGATTGTATTTTTTTTGTATCTGTTGTGACTGTTTGATAAGAGGGTATAGTCTCCCCACCATACCACCTTTACACCCTAATTTTTAGTCAACAACCTTTAGAATACAGAGAGGCGTGTTTTAGGCCATGTGACCCACTATCTTGGGGCATGATTTAAGTGGACCCCTGGTCAAGATGCTATAATATGTAAAAAGTTTTGGGTTTCTATAGTTGGTATCAGAGCATGATATAGTTATTTTTGGGGATTAAGATTATAAAACTCTCATAAAAGCCTTATGGATAATACTAAACATATGAAAACATACCTAAATTTTGGTAAAATATAGAGTAAGTGGTTTCCAAGAAAATATATCCATGTTGGGATACTAAAAGTAGATGTGGATCTGGCACATTTGTACCTTGGGGTAATAACATCGAAAAGGATCATTGAACTATACTCAACTGTCACTTTGTACATGACAATGGTCCTTGCTTCATACTTAGTTTGAAAATCCTAGGGGATATTATTTGGTAAATTCAAAATCACTTTATGAGATATTAAGAAGGTAACAAAAATTCCCTTATGATTTTATATTAGGAAATATATCATGGATAACTTAGATTGAAACCAAGAAATTACTAGGTTAAGGAATATATGTCATTTATAAGTTACCCCATTAATGTTAATGGTTTCCCATTTATGTGTTTGATAGTTTAAAAACAATCATCTCTAAATTTCCATTTTTTTAGTCAATGTCTAGAAATTAGAGAAACTTAGTCAACAACTAATGTGAGGGGTAATGTGATGATTTACCAAATGATATTAAAAACCCAATGGTAGAAGGAGAAAAGAAATTAATGATAATACGTTCTCATCTAAATCATGTTTTTAACCAAAACTTGAATATGGTGGAATGACCGAATCCCCCCAAGAAAGAGAAAGTTTAAACTGATACCTTTATGTGATAAAAGATAAAAACTTTTAGTGGATCTTCTGATCCTTTAATAATGTAACTATTAATCAAATCCATTGAAAACATATTCTTTATCCTTCAATGATCTGAGAAATCTGAGGTTGTGTATACTGTTTATTATATATAGGGAGAAGTTGATCAATGGGGGATGTTGAAAAAAAATAAAGCCTGAGGAAGATATCAAAGTGATAGAGTGGAAGGAATTCCATAAAATGTTTTTTGAATTTTTTTACTCAAAATAACTAACTTAAAATGGATATGGATTTATTTAGACTTAATAAAAATGATGAAAAATCTATTGGGGCATACAGAGTTAAATTCACAAGACTTGTATAATACACCTCTTACTTTTTCATCCCCCCCAAAAGTAAAGTTGTACACTTCTTTGTTGGGATAAATACAAGTCTATGAAAATCTTTTGAAATTCAATAATTTCAAAATTTTGATGAAATAATATAATTTTACCTTAAAGTTATAATGGATATTAATGAATCTCAAGGTTCTCATGGGGATAAGAAGCATAAAATGGAGTTCAATTCTGGTAGTATGATCGATAATTCTAATAGTTGATAGAAATTATAATATCAAACTTTTCATAAGTTTAGGAATAACCATCCAATAAATTACCTAAAGGGGACTAGGAAGTTATTTAGGTGTGGGAAGGAAGGGCACCTAGCTAGTGATTACCGATGAGAGAAACCCACCCATGCGAGGGAATAAAAGAATGGTCCAGCCAACCCTTAGCCTATTTTTCAAAGTTTCAACTATAAGGAAGAAAGGATACTATGAAAACCAATGAACTAAGACAAGGGTTGTTGATAAAAACTAATGAAAACAACCTATAGTCTAGAGAGGAAGAGATAGCTTATACCATTACAATTGTGGAGGTGGATCCCAAAAATGAAGTGGTGATTGGTATGCTAGTTATTCATTCAAGAATAGTTAACACACTTTTTTTATTCTAGTTCTATGCATTATTTCATCTCACTCAAGTTTAGTATATCTTTTCAAGAACCACCTCAAAAAATGTAAGTTGAGTTATCATAAAATAGGGAGAATGGGTCGATTATTGCATCCCATGGACATATTTATAGGATAAACTTCCTATAAAACCTTGTGATACTTTATCTTAATTTTATGAAATTATAGGAATTGATTGGATTTCCTTATATAGATCCAACATAAAATGACGAGAGAAGGAAATCACCCTTCGTATCGTGAGTTTCCCTTCGATTCTATTCCAGTACAAGGAGAATAGATATTCTTTGGTATCATCATCTGAAGCATGTATATTTTTTCTTTTTAAGAAATAATATCTTTCTCAAATTATTGATACAAGGGAAAATATCCTGATTGAATACATGCCCATTGTGATAGATTATACCGATGTATTCCTTGAAGAGTTTTCTAGCATTCCTTACATCTTAGAGGTTAAATTTTTAATTGATATTATACATAGATCTTTTATAATATCCAAGAATCCATTTAGAATGTCCATTTTTGATCTTAAGGAGATGAGGAAGCACATATGGGGGAATTTGGATATAGGGTTTATAAACCCAAGTGATTCACCATGGGGTGAACCCGTTATCTTCATCAAGAATAAGGATGAGTGAATTTTCATCTATATTAATTATTGTGAATTTTCCTCTGTATTGATTATTATGATTTTTTCAAGTCCCCGGGCTTGTGATTTTCATGTAATTTTCTTTATTGCGTGTGTGCCTCTTTCGTGGTTGTACCCAATTTTAAAAAAGTATCCCCCACCCTAGATAAAATACTTGTTTGATTAACTATGTGGGGTCAATATTTCTATAAGGTGGACCTCTGATTAGGATACCTCTAATTAAGGGTGAAGAAGGAAGATATTCCTAAAACTTCCTTTTGAAAAAGGTATAAACACTATGAGTTTATAATGATGCATTTGAGAAACAATAATGATATATAAATATTTGTTGACTTAATGAATATAGTATTTAGATATTACCTCAATAAATGTTTGGTAGTCTTTATAGATTATATTTTAATATACTCTAAAAGTAAGGAGGAGCTTGAGAAGTATTTGAATACTGTGTTAAAGGATTTTTGAAAGGAGAATATATATACAAATTACAAAAAATTTGATTCCTGGATGAAGGAAGTATAATCATTAGGGCACATTGTCACCAGAAAAAAGGTATATCTATGGACCCTTCTAAGAAAAAGGTGATCGAGGAGTGTCCTATACTAGCATCTGTAATGGATATACTTAGTTTCCTTGTACTAACTGGGTATTAATGGTGTTTTTAGGAAATTCTCATGATTTAAAAACCTTATAAAAAATCTATCTCATAATTGAGTAATGTTTTTTTTCAACTAGTGAATGCTAAGAGAGTTTTAAGGAGTTGGAAAATATTCTTATCACTACACCAGTACTCACACTACCCTCAAGTGGGAACTTTTTGTGGTATACAATAATGTTTAAAATAAGGTTTTAGGTTCTGTACTAATGTATCAGGATAAAGTGATAGAATTCACCACATTTCAATTGAAATTTTATGATAAGAAATATACAACACATGATCTGGAGTTGGCTATAGTGATATTTCTGTTGAAGATATAATGACATTTTATCTACAGGGATAATTTTGAAATATATATGGATCATAAGATCCTAAAAAATATACTCATATAGAACGATCTTAAGATACACCGGGTAATATGTTTTGATCTTATCAAGGACTATGACTGCTCAATTCATTACCATCCTGGGAAATTAAACAAAGTGGAAGATGCTCTAAGTAAAAAGGATCTAATTTTTTTTATCAATGATGATAATTGATAAGGATAAAATATTATTAGACATGAAAAGGATAGATATGGGAATAATAAAAGGTTATTCATTATACCGTAATCAAATAATTTATCAAACATCCATTCTTGAGAGGACCAAGGAGGCCCAAATAGATGACGACATGCTATGAAAAATGGTAGAAAATATTCCAAAGTTAAACTTTGATGAAGATTGATTTATAAGGTTTTTAACTCTGATATGTGTCCTATAAAAAGTAGAGATAAAGTGGGATCTTTTTAATGATTCACATATCTCATTCTTTTATATTCATCCGAGAAGAACCAAGTTCTATAGATATCTAAAGAAAAAATTTTGGTAAGATACCATGAAGAGGGAGATTGTAGAATTTGTATCTTGATGCTTGGTATGCCAATAAGTCATGTCTAAATGATAGAATTATATGGGTATGATGCAACCATTTTCTATACTAGTATGGAAATTGGAATACATAAACATGGATTTAATCATAGGACTCCCTAGGACACCTAAAGGCAATATCACAATCTGGGTGGTATTCAATCACCTTACAAATTCATCACATTTAATTTACCTTAAGGAATATTTCTCTCTTGACGAACTCACTAAGATATACATAAGGTAAATGGTAATATTTCATAGAGTTCCACTCTCTATTGTAATTTATTGAGATCCAAGGTTTACTTTGAGGTCTTAGAGAAGTCTTCAGAAAGAACTGGATATAGATTTCAGCTTCAGTACTTGTTATCACCCTTAGATAGATGGTCAACCTAAGAGAACCATCCAAACTCTATAGGGTATGTTGAGATAATGTGTAATGGATTTACAAGGATGCTGGGATTAAGACATTCTCCTTATAGAGTTCTCATATAATAATAGATTTTATTCTAGAATTCAAATGACACCTTATGAGGCTTTGTATGGGAAGTAGTGTTAGAGTCCGACATGTTGGGATGAAGTTAGAGAGTCTAAGATAATGGGAACTGATCATTTACAAGATATGATAGAGAATGTTCAAATCATTCAATGTTATATAAAACCCACACAAATGTTATAGAAAATATAAGAAAAAAATCATCGATGAGAATTGGAGTTTGAGGTTAGAGATAAGGTGTTACTCCATATTTCACCATTGAAGAAAGTCATGTGGTTTGGGAAGAAGTGAAATCTTAGTCCTAGATACATAGAACCCTTTGAAGGATGATCACTCTATATTCTCTCATTCCCCTTAGAGATTCCCTAGACCGATGAAAGTTGTCCCATCCCCCTCCCAATCAGATGACATATTCTTTAGAGGTTTGACCACCCTCTTTTAATCTGTTCTCTCTTTTCAAATTTTTACCATCATTTCTAGCTATTTCAACATGTATGAGGGTACAAGTTCTCTTCGATGGCTTGCCTCAGATTTCTCTATCAACCTAAAAGTTTTTAGTAGAAACAAGTCTTCTAGACCTGACCCTCATGGATCAATTTGGATCTCTTTGGCCTCTGGTTGATATCTTCGATAGGTAGGTCTTTGGATCTTTGGGTTTGAAGGATAAAGCGATTTTTCGTGTTCCTGATAAATAGAATATCATGGTTTGATTTGATTTGATGGTGGAAATGATTCACACTTGGTCTAACACTCCATGTATATGAAATGGGATCCATTTCAACATTTTTTGGTGGTTATATGATTTCTACATGAAGTAGGATGGTCATACCATGACACTGTGGGATAGTCTCCCTGAACTACCACTACATTTTCAAAATACCGCTATCCTCTATTTACTCAGAAATATAGTTGGTTGGTATTTTTTTGGATAATAGGAAGAATGTTGTTTTTCATATGATTTCACCTCTTATTTGTGTTGGAGTTAATGTCACCAAGTTTTTGATGAACATTATTTTGATCGCCATAGGGGAAGAGTTCAAATGCAAATAGGTTGTGCTTTTTGAATCCTTAATGTATTTCTACGTGTATTTTAAGCATTTGGGCCATATGCATAAAACATGTCATTGAGGTGGAAAAGAGAGATTTGGGAAGTCTAATATGATGAACCAACAGTCAAATAGCATCACCTTGATCGAGAACTAGGTGAAAAATGGTGTTTCAGATCTATCTAACCCTGTTTACAAAGATAAAATATTCAAGAATGAAAACCCAAATATTGAGGACATATTCAACCACTTGAGGAATGATCTGATCAACCCTAAGACAATTGTGAAAACTACTTTGGGGTTAGTGGGATCTGAGGGGGTGGGTTATGATGGTTCCTTGGTAACTTCAATCAAAAATCCAAATTCTATCTCATATAAAAGAGTTGTGTGTTCCAGGAATGATCCAAATTTAGAAGCCGTGATTCAGGAGGATTGTGAGGGAGGTTTAATGGGATGTAAGGCTCAGGAGATTACAATGCGAGGATTAGATGATAGGACCAGAGAAGAATATGATTCTATTCCTAGAAAGAATATTCCATCTATAAAACTTTCTAACTAATTTGAAACACTAAGAGATGAAGAGCTGGTACCCAATCAAAAAGTTCCTGAGCATGATGAATTCTCCATGAAGGATATGATCTGTCTGGGACAGAATAAAGTGACGAGGTTATTAGGAAACTTTCTAGAGACAATGTAGAGGAGGAACTTGGTAGATGGATTCACAGTCCAAGGAGGAAAATGGTGAAAAATAGAAATCAAGATTTTGGGAGTTTCCTTCTGGTCAAGGTAAATAAATTCAAATACATGAAGGATTACTCTTATCTACCCAAACCTTTGGAAACACGATCTGTTACGAAGTCGAGACCCAAGAAGACAGATTGTGCCTCTATTTCTAAAAAGTTTGAACCCAAAGTTATATATGGTAAGGAATAAGAGAAGAAAAGTGATGCATTGGAAAACCGTAACCCAATGTAGGGAGGGTCTGTGGTGGTGGATTATGTCAGCAATGAGAATTCCATTATTCCATCAGTTACCAAGAAGGATATGATGGTTGATAAATAATGGGAGGAAAGAAAGGAAGATACTAGTAGGAGGAATACATGGGAAATTATCATCCATTTTGAGGAAGAAATTATAGAGAAGGATTTCAAGATTAAGTCCTTCACAGAGGATGCATACTAGATGAGTGAGAGATTGATCTTAGTGGACACCGACAAAGAGCAGTGTGAGTGGATTAACAAGAAGGATCTTATTTTGACCAAAGGATTCAATGACTGGAATATTAATGTAGAGGAGTTCATTTAGACATGGGAAAAGATGACATTTCATCTTGAAAACCTTATCAAGGACAACCCAAACATCAAGGAAAATGATTTTTATTGGAAATTATATATAGATAATTATTCTAATCAGCTCAAACTTTATTTTAATGTTTTAGTGATATCTTATGGTATATGATGTTTATCTTTGTGAGGTATTTCACTTTTTTCTCAAAAGTGTTTAAAAATAATAAAAAGGTATTTTTAGTACATACATCAAACCTTTTGAGACCCTTGATTGTATAAGAGCAGTGGACTATCAACTAGCACTCCCACCTAACCTATCTCAAGTACATGATGTGTTCCTTGTATACCTCTTGAGGAAGTACATACCCTACCCTTCACATGTACTGAATAAATATGTGGGTGAAATTGGTGAAATTATATTCATATGAGGAATATATGGTAAAGATCTTAGATCATAGAGGCAAATTTCTATGAAATAAGACAACTCACCTAGTCAAAGTGTTGTGGTGAAATCACAAGTTTATGGAAGCAACATTGGAACTGGAAGAGGTGATAAAGAAAAAGTACCATCACCTATTTTCAACATAGTATGTAATATAAAATTTTGAGGGAAAAATTACTTAAGAGGGGAAGAATGTAAAACTCTGAGTTTTTAAAAGAGAAAACAATGTTTGATAGTGTATGTGAAACACAACATTGAACCCAAATGAGCCATTATTATTTAAATACGACCATTGTAACCTTGCTATTAATTTTGTGGGTATTAGTAGGATTAAAAAATTTATTAAATATATATAATTTTTCCAATAAAAATAAATTTATTGATAAATACTTAGTAAATAATAACATAATGTTTTTATTAAAGTCATTTTATTCTTCAAAAATGATTTTCATTAATTTTTATGAGAAAATAATGTAATTAATTTATAAAAAATTTTCAAAATAAATTTTATAAAATGAAATAAATTTTATAAATCATCATATTAAAATTATATTTGGGTGAAATTTTTTTAATTTTTAAAAAATACTAATTTTTCAGTTAATAGTGAAAAATACTGATTTTTGGTAAAACTGTCATTTATTTTTAATGAATTAAGTAACTTAAAAGTACCATTATTATTTTAATTTGATTTAAAAGTAAAATAATAACTATTTAGTTATATTTATTCTAATTAATTACATTTAAATCATTTTTATACTATATTTTAGTATAAGTTTATTTTAATGCTTAAAAACACATTTTTCTTAAAACTGTTTTAAAGTGCTTAATGTTTCTCCATTTCAAATAATTAAAATAACCCCTAGTGTGGGATGATTTAATATAAATTTATAGAATATATATATATATATATGAATATATATTAATTTAAATTACTTTAATAATTATTATTTTTCATTTATTTAATGTAAGATCGTCATATAATTGAAAATACATTTCTTGAAAAACCATTTTTTTAAACTTGTTTGTGGGATTAGTTTTAAATTAAATTCTTGAAATTATATGAATTGAATTTGATAAAATTGATTCGATATTTGGAATCATAATTATTAATATTATATAATAATTTCAACTTAATTTTTGGTCACAATGAATAGTAAAAATAGTAAAATTATATTACCATGATTAATTTTAAAACCAGTTTACTGGGGGTTAAACTGAAGAAGTAAATGGAATAACATGGTTAAAATATGTTTAGTTTTGAAATTTAGAGGATTTTCTCAAATATATCACCCTTTAAATCCATTATTTATCAATTTTGGAGGCACATGGATTGAGATTGAGTTCCCATTATTAAATAGTTTTGGGTATTTACAAGAATGTCACTCCTCCACCGTTATAAAATGGAACCCCTATAATTTCCTCTCTACACTTAAAAATTACATTTGTTTAGCTAATACCTATCAAAATACCTTAATTAACTCCAATAAAATTTCCTAGAGGCCTTGGTTTGATAAAATAATGTGACACCCTCCGATTCATAGGTATGCCTTAGTTGAGCCTTGATTTTTCTCTTTTGGGGGGTTTGAGAAGATTCTAGGGATCAGAGGATAAAAATAAGGGAATTTGGGGAAAATTGGCAAGGAAGATAGTTAAGTTGAATAATTAGTTTAACCATGTGGTAATTGTGTGGTATGAATATGTGATGTTCCAGTGAAAGTCTTCATTATTTGTGAATGGTTTCTAAACCATGCGGCATGCCTAGGGAATTGTATGAGGTTTGGTGGTTATCTTGGTGTATCACACAGTTTGAGCATGGTTTTCCCAAACTGTGTGACCCCAAGTGAAAATCTTAAACCCTTTAAACAAATGGGGTTTTATGGTTGGCACACAGTTAAACTACTTATGCGGCTAAACCATTCCCCCACCCAAAACGAACAGCAGGGGAACACTGTTAAGGTGCATAGTTAGTTTAATTGTGCGACCTTCCCTAAGAAACCATGTGAACCTCCTCTTAACTATTAAAAACTATATTTTTATCATCTTCCCCTTATTCATTTTAAATCCAAATCAACCCATAATATCTTTTTTGGTCATCCTAAATCTTCCTTATAGTTTTTGGGGTCTCCCCCTTGGATTATAGGTGGAATCCCTTCATTTTTGACATATCACATCAAGGTATATTTCATTTTTTATCTAATTTCCCCTATTATTTGTTGATATATGCTATATCACTTATCCTCTCATCTTGTGGAACCAAAAGAGGATATATATACTAGATTTAATGGATTTTATATAGATTTTATGTTTTTTCTTTTGGATCTAGAATCAAGAGGACCAGATAAACTCATAATAAGTCTCTATTTTCAAGGGATATTAGTTCTACCTCCATTTTGAGATAAGTGATTCTATACAATGGGTTAATTTTATGAATTGATTTTTCTTTTTGTAAAATTACTTTGATTTATTCATTAAATTAAAATTATTTATGGTTTCAAGGGATTTATTGAAAGGATACATGTTTTTAAAGGGATTTTTCATTAAAAATAGTTTTTTTACACCAAGTGTTTGATGAAATTCTTGAATGGTAAATTTGGTTTGGAAATGGTTTTCCAAAAACCAAAGAAGATTAAACTGGATTGAATTTTTTTTATAATTTTTTAGAATGGTTTTGAAAAACTTGGCACATTGGGAACCTTGGGTGCATCGAGAAATGGACCTAAGAGACCCTAGTTTATTTGGAACCACTGGGGGTTTCTTTTTGGATATCAATAGACTATAGAAATAAGTTATGTTGGTTAATAAAAAAATATTCCCTTAGGCTCTATTATGTATAGTACATATTCTCATAGGCTAATTCCTAACATGGAGTACCTTTCCATTTATAATTATTTATCAGATGATGGTTTTTTTCATGGATTGTTTCTCACATGTTTTTCACATGATGTTCTATCACATGGTTTCACATGATGGATTATGTAGTGGATGTGTGTTTACTTGCTTACCTTATGGTGTATGGATATTATCTCCCTATTTTATCACTTCTATTTTTCATATTCTTGTCTTTGTGTATATGAAATGATTTTATGAAAAACCAAAGGAAAATGATTTACAAATGGGTTTGGATTTATGAAAATTCTTTGTAAGACTATTTTTTGTTTAAAAATATAGAACTATTTTATTATTTTATTATACCTTGTATAGAATCTATGGTGGTATCTTAGTAATATTTTTTTCTCACACCATACTTTTTCCTTTGAGAAGTTGTAGATGTTGTATTGCAGGATCGTGGTAAAGGGAAGGGTGTCTTAAATCACGTTGGATTCTTTTTTTGTCGCACCCTTCAATTTGGGTTAGTTTGGAGGCGATGGTTGGTCACATAGATACTTATTGATATTTTAAAATTCATACCATTCTGGTTTATCTAGGTTGGATTGGATTGCATAGATCTTATATATATCTTATTCCTCTACGTTAAAATCTGGTTGTATGTCATTTTTTATGATATTCAAGACTTGTTTACCTTATATTGTTGCACCATAATAGTATGATGGGACATATTGGGTGGATTTTCTAGTTGACTTGATTTGGTCTGTTATAATTTGGTATCATAGGAAGGTTGATCATCCTGAAGTGTGTTATCAATACCTTATTTTAGTTTTGTGTCTTGGGTAGAGAGTATTTTGGACTATCAGAATTTTTATAGTAAGTGCGGGAGGGTTCCTGGCTATCTCACTTCCATTTCTGAACTTGAGTTAACATGGTGTTCAATTGTTTTTACCAATTTTGGGACTTGGAGTTTGTGGTATTTTGAATGAACTAGATTGGGAGTTTATTTAAATAGACCCTTTACTTAATAAAGTTATGTTTTTAATTTATAGGATTCAAGATTTCATTAAATTATTTATGTTTTAAAGCATAGATATGAATTCTTGAAGTCATTGATAAGATTTTATAATATTGTTTAAATATTATTAGTCATTTTATTTTTCTTATAATAAATTTTTTCCAAGAAGAGCTCTTACAAATATGAGAGAGGAAGCTGTGAGATAGGACCCGTATGTGAATCCTCTAGTGTACCCTTCTTTAGTTGAAGATATAATTTGTACAATTCAGACACTGGGCCATGTAGGTGTCATTAACCTAGGAAATTTAGTGGATGATGGCTTTGAGTTCACTAAAAATAATCCAACCATTTTCCATAGTGATAAGGGACCCCATGAATATAAGGAGTGTCTTGAGATGATTGAGATTATCATCAACTTCATTAAGACTCTAAGGTGGGGTTTTTCATGTACATGCTTGAGGGAACATGAAGGATATAGTGGGAATCTTTTTTCAAAGATAATTTTCATGAGGATATTATCTATAATTCATTAAATAAAATGTTTAATTAGTAGTTTTACCTTGATAAGTTACATGTGGTGAAGGCCTATGAGTTTCTGACAATGGAGTAAGGGGAGCATACCATTATGGAGTATTCCACCCACTTTGTTGAGCTGGTGTATCTAGCACCAGAGCTAGTTAGAATGAGTAAATAAAGGATCAGAGGTTTTCATTGGGAATTAGGCATGATATTACATCAGTGTTGATTCTCATGTTCCTTCTAACCTTCATAGAGGTTGTCAACAATGTAGCTTTGGATGAGGTATACATAGCTATAAAAACAGGTTTGGGTGGAGCTTCAGTAGGTGATTTTGTTATCCAGGTGTGTTTTCTAGCTAGAAAAGAAAGTGTGAGGGTATTAAGTTTTCTTCAGGACAAGTTTTTGGGGATTCATCAGGAAAAAAAATAGTTTTTCTGTTATCAGTGTGTAAGGAATGGTCATACCAAGACCAACTATATGATGGCCCTTAATACTTTTCATTTTTGTGGATTATTAAGCTATCTAATGATTTTTTTGTGAAAGAATGTCCTTGGCTAGTAGGGCGGGATCCACACTTACCAAGGGTTCACATGTTTTTTATAATGATTCCAAGGGTTGTGTGTCTAATCCTCAGTACAAGGGGGATATTAATGTGGCTAAGATAGGATGGCTTTATGCAACTTATTATGCCCAAGATTAATTTTAAGTAGGGCCAACTACTATTAGAGGTAAAATGTTTATTTCATCTTCTATGGTACTAAAATTGTTTGATATAGGTGATACTCAATATTTTATATCATCAAAGTAAGTTAAAACGTTGGGCTTAAGTTCATAACTTATTCAGTACTTGTTGGATCTTTCCATACCTTGGGAAAGAGGTCTAAATATGGTTTCAAGTTTCTTGTATGTCGGTTGATGATATCCAACCATGAGGTGATATGAGACTTTTTTTTTCTCAATATTTAATCTTTGACTGGATACTGGGCATGGATTGGATGATCAGTATTAATTCTAGGTAAAATATTATCACCATTGGGTTTAGTTTTTATCTTCTAATGGGGTTACTCATGTTTTTTTGGTAAGTGGGACTCTAGATTAGTGAGGGGCCTATTGTTCCCTATGGGTGGGGGGGAGGGGTGATATCATGGTAGTTTTCAAAGATTTTTCTTGATGCCATTGCCCCTTGTCTAGGTAGTTTCCTTACTGTGGTGGTGTGTTCATACCTTAAGGCCTTTCTAGATGATTTTTATAGTTTGCCACTACAGAGGGAGGTTGATTTTAATATTGAACTTCCCCCTAGTACGATGTCCAAATCTATGCCATATTATCGAATGAAACTTTCTAAGTTGGTGGAAATTAAGGTTAATCTTAAAGATCTATAGGTTAAGTTTTTTATTCATCCTAGCATGTCACCATGGGCTTCACCTATCCCTTTTTCCCTGAAATCATATGGTTTTATCATATTTTTTGTGGATTATAGAAAGTTTAATCGGGTGACTATTAAGAAAAAAATATCCTTTCCCTCATATTGGTGATATTTTTGAATAGATTAGAGGGGCATGTTGATTTTAAAATATTGACCATTGGTCAAGGTAACACCATTTGAGATTCTAAGAAGAGACTATACCTAAAAGAGTATTCAGTTGCTGGTATGTGAATTTCGAGTTTCTAGATATGCTATTCAGTCTCACAAATGCTTCTATAGTATTTATAGTTATGATGAAATAAATATTTTATTGGTTCTTTGAATCTTTTTTTATTGTGTTCATGGATGATATAGTAGTGTACTCCAAGATAGAGGAGGTGAATATGGACTTTTTGGATATCATTCTTAAAACCTTGAAAGATCATCATCTATATGGTAAGATTTCCAAATGTGAGTTTTGGATATGGGAAGTAAAATTTATGGGGAATATGATATATGAGAGGGGTGTCTTAGTGGATCCTAAAAATATATAGGAAGTTATGTACTTGGAGCATCCTAGAAATGTGTTTGAGATTGAAATCTTCTTGGGTTTGGCTGTTTACAATAAATGGTTTTTATTATTTCTCTAATATTACATATTCGATGAAAACTTTAACCTGTAAGGGTTAAAAGTTTGAATGGAATGAAAATTTTTAGAGATCCTTTAAGAATTTGAAGGTGAGGTTGACTTCAACACCAATTTTGATTCTTCCAGAATTGGGTTTGGGTTATGAGGTTTTCTATGATGATTATGGTGGGGGTTTGGGACGTGTCTTAATACCAGGTAAACAAGTGGGGGAATGTGACTCTCTCTAGTTGTGACCTCATGATATGAGTAACCCTACCAATGATCTTGATTTGGTAGTGGTTATGAATACACTCAAAACTTGGATTCACTATCTATTTGGGGAGTATTTCAAAGTTTATTATGATCATAAGATCTTGAGATACATTTTTACTTGGAGGGATCTGCACTTGAGACAAATATGTTTTGTGAATTATCTTTAAACTTTTAATTTTGTTATTTCATAAACTACTGGGAAATGGAATTTTGTTGCTGATGTTATAAGCAGAAAATTACCAACACAATTATAGAGACCCAAAGCTTGACGTACATGGACATTACATTACTTTTGCGGAATACTTAATACATAACAAAAATAGACACACAAGGACCATAATAATTTAGTGTCTTTGGAAACTCGGAACGTAATATTCTAATCATGGTGAAAGATCTTCAACATCTCCCATAAAGATCTTCCCCTTTTGTTTTCTTACCTAAAACCTTTCTCTATATCCTGGGGAAAAGAAAACATATAAAGGGTGATCTCAAATACTCAGTAATGGTAAGCATGGATAAAATAAAACAAATCATATACATTTAAACTTAAAAACATAAACATAATGTTTAAACAACAAAATCTTTAACAATGAAATAAAACATGGAAGAACATAATGCATAGATCATAAAGAAACATTAATCATGATAAAATAGCATGGGAATAAAACATGTGATTGTTTAAACCATTAAGCACATGATATTATTTCCATAGTAGCCAAGGCATTGCTGCCAAGACCATCTTAGTGGACAAAGTCCCTTTCTGAATCGTGTTCACTCCTCGTTCCTGTCCTGTATTACTGAACCGGATTAACTTACCGTTCCAGCCATGTCTATCTCATGAGATATAAATCTTTACCCAATGCATTGGAGGGAGATATAGGTCCCACCCATCTCATAATGAAATCATTCTTACCTGTTCCACAAAATAAACATACATCATTCATAAAAACCCAATAAATAAAATGGGTTTCATAAACATCATCCCATCATCACATAATCCATATAAAAGAAATGGATACCATTTCATAATAAGAAAAGTGAAACCATGTAAATCATAGAGACATTATACTTGAAACAAACACATATGAAATAATTTCATCTTAGATGATTTTTTTTTTTGATAAAACACTTGAAATTAATTCTTGAGGAAAACATCCTTTTTTATTCAAAATCATTTTCTTTTCACAAAATGTCGTGCAACTTTAAAAGAAAAGGATTTTTTTGAAAATAGTCATAAAATATTTTGGAGGAAGCTTCATGAAAATAAGACTTTATAAAACCATAAAAATCCTTTCATGCCGTATACGTTAAAAAAACATTCTTCTCGTACTTTTGTCGGAAAAGTCAAAAAGTACCTTGTAGGGTAAATAAAAAACAAATTCCTTCCCTATTATTGGGTAAAAGTCAAAATGGGTAAAAAGGAATTTAAACATACATGAAACCATTTTTAGGAAACATGGACATGGATGGTAACAATAACACCAGTAAATACTTACGAATAAACAATCTCGGATAAGAACGAGATTGGAATAGTTATCCCTTACCTTAGGTCCGATATGATTCGTACATATCCGAACCTCTTGTATAATTATTTAAATAATGTCATTGACTTATTATATAATCATATTAATTGTTATGATATCATATATGTTTCACTTATGACTTTATATTACCCGTTCTTTTGTAAATTCCATGTTAAAGCAGCATTTTGGATAAAATAATTTCATTTATCGTATGTGTTTCGACTTATCGTTCCTGATATTTTTACTTATATCTTGATTTACATAATTCCAGAATTTAAAACATGATTTATATATAATATATATTCATCATATACATATGTATATTATAGATCGATAAAAGGAATGAAATACACCGTTCATGGAGACGGTAGGCCATACGTACGCATGAACGCTGTTTACGTTTCCTTATTTAATTGAATGAAACTAAATATTTTATTGGTTATTTGAATATTTTTTTATTGTGTTCATGGATGATATAGTAGTGTAATCCAATATAGAGGAGGTGAATATGGACTTTTTGGATATCATTCTCAAAACCTTGAAAGATCATCATCTATATGGTAAGATTTCCAAATGTGAGTTTTGGATATGGGAAGTAAAATTTATGGGGCGTATGATATATGAGAGGGGTGTCTTAGTGGATCCTAAAAATATATAAGAAGTTATGTAATTGGAGCATCCTAGAAATGTGTTTGAGATTGAAATATTCTTGGGTTTGGCTGTTTACAATAAATGGTTTTTAGTATTTCTCCAATATTACATATTCGATGAAAACTTTAACCTTTAAGGGTTAAATGTTTGAATGGAATGAAAATTTTTAGAGATCCTTTAAGAAGTTGAAGGTGAGGTTGAATTCAACACCAATTTTGATTCTTCCAGAATTGGGTTTGGGTTATGATGTTTTCTATGATGATTATGGTATGGGTTTGGGATGTGTCTTAATACCAGGTAAACAAGAGGGGGAATGTGACTCTCTCTGGTTGTGACCTCATGATATGAGTAACCCTACCCATGATCTTGATTTGGTAGTGGTTATGAATACACTCAAAACGTGGATTCACTATCTATTTGGGGAGTATTTCATAGTTTATTATGATCATAAGAGCTTGATATACATTTTTACTTGGAGGGATCTGCACTTGAGACAAAGATGTTTTGTGAATTATCTTTAAACTTTTAATTTTGTTATTTCATAAACTACTGGGAAATGGAATTTGGTTACTGATGTTCTGAGCAGAAAATTACCAACAAAATTGTAGAGACCCAAAGCTTGACGTACATGGAAATTACATTACTTTTGCGGAATACTTAATACATTACAAAAAATAGACACACAAGGACCGTAATAGTTTAGTGTCTTTGGAAACTCGGAACATAATCTTCTAATCGTGGTGAAAGATCTTTAACATCTACCATAAAGATCTTCCCCTTTTGTTTTCTTACCTAAAACCTTTCTCTATATCCTGGGGAAAAGAAAACATATAAAGGGTGAGATCAAATGCTCAGTAAGGGTAAGCATCGATAAAATAAAACAAATCATATACATTTGAACTTAAAAACATGAACATAATGTTTAAACAAAAAAATCTTGAGCAATGACATAAAACATGGAAGAACATAAGGAATAGATCATAAAGAAACATTAATCATGATAAAATAGCATGGGAATAAAACATGTGATTGTTTAAACCATTAAGCACATGATATTATTTCCATATTAGCCAAGGCATTGCTGCCAAGACCATCTTAGTGGACAAAGTCCCTTTCTGAATCGTGTTCACCCCTCGTTCCTGTCCTGTATTACTAAACCGAATTAACTTACCGTTCCAGCCATGTCTATCTCATGAGATATAAATCTTTACCCAATGCATTGGAGGGAGATATAGGTCCCACCCATCTCATAATGAAATCATTCTTACCTGTTCCACAAAATAAACATACATCATTCATAAAAACCCAATAAATAAAATGGGTTTCATAAACATCATCCCATCATCACATAATCCATATAAAAGAAATGGATACCATTTCATAATAAGAAAAGTGAAACCATGTAAATCATAGAGACATTATACTTTAAACATACACATATGAAATAATTTCATCTTAGATGAAAAATGTTTTTGATAAAACACTTGAAATGAGTTCTTGAGGAAAATACCCTTTTTTCTTCAAAATCATTTTCTTTTCACAAAATGTTGTGCAACTTTAAAAGAAAAGGATTTTGTTGAAAATATTCATGAAATATTTTGGATTAAGCTTCATGAAAATAAGGCTTTATAAAACCGTAAAAATCCTTTCATGCCGTATACGTTAAAAAAATATTCTTCTCGTACTTTTGGCGGAAAAGTCAAAAAGTACCGTGTAGGGTAAATAAAAGAAAGATTCCTTCCATACCATTGGTTAAAAGTAAAAATGAGTAAAAAGGACTTTAAACATACATGAAACAATTTTTAGGAAACATGGACATGGATGGTAACAATAACCCCAGTAAATACTTACGAATAAACAATCTCGGATAAGAACGATATTGGAATAGTTATCCCTTAACTTAGGTCCGATATGCTTAGTACGTATCCGAGCCTCTTATATAATGATTTAAATAATGTCATTGATATATTACAGAATCATATTAATTGTTATGATATCATATATGTTTCACTTATGACTTTATATTACCCGTTCTTTTGTAAATTCCATGTTAAAGCAGCATTTTGGGTAAAATCATTTCATTTATCGTATGTGTTTCGACTTGTCGTTCTTGATATTATTACTTATATCCTGATTTACATAAATCCAGAATGTAAAACATGATTTATATATAATATATATTCATCATATACATATGTATATTATAGATCGATAAAAGGAATGAAATACACCGTTCATGGAGACGGTAGGCCGTACGTACGCATGAACGCTGTTTTCGATTCCTTATTGAATTGAATGAAACTAAATATTTTATTGGTTCTTTGAATCTTTTTTTATTGTGTTCATGGTTGATATATTATTTTACTCCAAGATATAGGAGGTGAATATGGACTTTTTGGATATCATTCTTAAAACCTTGAAAGATCATCATCTATATGGTAAGATTTCCAAATGTGAGTTTTGGATATGGGAAGTAAAATTTATGGGGCATATGATATATGAGAGGGGTGTCTTAGTGGATCCTAAAAATATATAGGAAGTTATGTACTTGGAGAATCCTAGAAATGTGTTTGAGATTCAAATCTTCTTGGGTTTTTCTATTTACAATAAATGGTTTTTAGTATTTCTCCAATCTTACATATTCGATGAAAACTTTAACCTGTAAGGGTTAAAAGTTTGAATAGAATGAAAATTTTTAGAGATCCTTTAAGAAGTTGAAGGTGAGATTTAATTCAACACCAATTTTGATTCTTCTAGAATTGGGTTTGGGTTATGATGTTTTCTATGATGATTGTGGTACGGGTTCGGGATGTGTCTTAATACCAGGTAAACAAGTGGGGGAATGTGACTCTCTATGGTTGCGACCTCATGATATGAGTAACCCTACCCATGATTTTGATTTGGTAGTGGTTATGAATACACTCAAAAAATGGATTCACTATCTATTTGGGGAGAATTTCATAGTTTATTATGATCATAAGAGCTTGAGATACATTTTTACTTGGAGGGATCTGCACTTGAGACAAAGATGTTTTGTGAATTATCTTTAAACTTTTAATTTTGTTATTTCATAAACTACTGGGAAATGGAATTTGGTTTCTGATGTTCTGAGCAGAAAATTACCAACACAATTTTAGAGACCCAAATCTTGACGTACATGGAAATTACATTACTTTTGCGGAATACTTAATACATAACAAAAACAGCCACACAAGGACCGTAATAGTTTAGTGTATTTGGAAACTAGGAACATAATCTTCTAATCGTGGTGAAAGATCTTCAACATCTCCCATAAAGATCATCCCCTTTTGTTTTCTTACCTAAAACCATTATCTATATCCTGGGGGAAAGAAAACATATAAAGGGTGAGCTCAAATTCTCAGTAAGGGTAAGCATGGATAAAATAAAACAAATCATATACATTTGAACTTAAAAACATGAACATAATGTTTAAACAACAAAATCTTGAGCAATGAAATAAAACATGGAAGAACATAAGGCATAGATTATAAAGAAACATTAATCATGATAAAATAGAATGGGAATAACACATGTGATTGTGGAAACCATTAAGCACATGATATGATTTCCATTGTTGCCAAGGCATTGCTGCCAAGACCATCTTAGTGGACAAAGTCCCTTTCTAAATCGAGTTCACTCCTCGTTCCAGTCCTGTATTACTGAACCAGATTAACTTACCGTTCCAGCCATGTCTATCTCATGAGATATAAATCTTTACCCAATGCATTGGAGGGAGATATAGGTCCCACCAATCTCATAATTAAATCATTCTTACTTGTGCCCCAAAATAAACATACATCATTCAGAAAAACCCAATAAATAAAATGGGTTTCATAAACATCATCCCATCATCACATAATCCATATAAAAGAAATGGATATCATTTCATAATAAGAAAAGTGAAACCATGTAAATAAAAGAGACATTATAATTGAAACATACACATATGAAATAATTTCATCTTAGATGAAAAATGGTTTTGATAAAACACTTGAAATGAATTTTTGAGGAAAATATCCTTTTTTCTTCAAAATCATTTTCTTTTCACAAAATGTCATGAAACTTTAAAAGAAAATTATTTTGTTGAAAATATTCATGAAATCTTTTGGAGTAAGCTTCATGAAAATAATTCTTTATAAAACCGTAAAAATCCTTTCATGCCGTATACGTTAAAAAACATTCTTCTCATACTTTTGTCGGAAAAGTCAAAAAGTACCTTGTAGGGTAAATAAAAGAAAGATTCCTTCCATACCATTGGGTAAAAGTCAAAATGGGTAAAAATGACTTTAAAAATACATGAATCCATTTTTTGGAAACATGGACATGGATGGTAACAATAACCCCAGTAAATACTTACGAATAAACAATCTAGGATAAGAACGAGATTGGAATAGTTATCCCTTTACTTAGGTACGATATGCTTCGTACATATCTGAACCTCCTGTATAATGATTTAAATAATTTCATTGACTTATTACAGAATCATATTAATTGTTATGATATCATATATGTTTCACTTATGACTTTATATTACCCGTTCTTTTGTAAATTCCATGTTAAAGCAGCATTTTGGGTAAAATTATTTCATTTATCGTATGTGTTTCGACTTGCCTTCCTTGATATTATTACTTATATCCAGATTTAAATAATTCCAGAATGTAAAACATGATTTATATATAATATATATTCATCATATACATATGTATATTATAGATCGATAAAAGGAATGAAATACACCGTTCATGGAGACGGTAGGTCGTACGTACGCATGAACGCTGTTTTCGTTTCCTTATTAAATTGAATGAAACTAAATAGATGACATAAATATATATATACATAAATAAAGTAGAATTATTATATCATATATTTCATTATTATTCATTATATAAACTATATGATCATTCATGTATGGTTAACATGGAGAATGAATCTCATCGCGTCGTGGAGACGGTAGTCCGTACGTACGCACGAGCGATGATATCGTTCCCATAATTATTGAATAAAATTAGAGTGGATGGTATAATATATCATAATCAGTATGATGTTATAATAACCATATATAGTTTTTCTTTACACCGTTATACCCATCCATGTAAGGTGTTGGTGGAAAAACAGATTTCACCACGGCGTGGAGACGGTATTCCGTACGTACGCACGCGTGGTGATTTCGTTTTCCGTAGGATGGATAGATGGTGAAATAGGGTAGTTTCATACTTATAATAGCATATCATTATATGATTATACTGTTGTTATTACTTCATAATGAAACAACTAAATAAGAAGAAGTGGAAGAAGAAATAAAGTTGAAAGAATCGGTAACAGACATTAGCTATTCTTTGAAGCACCTCTTTGAGAACTCCTCTTAGGGCACTAAAATTGGTCTTTGAAGAATACCAGGACCTCTAGGTTGTTTCTAGGGAAGTTTATAAGATAATTTTTCAGGGTTTTTCCGAGCTTGAAGGCTCAAAGTGGTGTGAGGAAGAGAGGGAGGAGGTGCCCTTTTATAAGGGAGGAGAGGGGCACCTTTGGAAAAACTAAATATATTATTTTATTATAAAGTCATATTAGGTTTTTAATAGCTCAAAATTGATTTATTTCTAAGATAAGGTAGGTATGAGTAGCAATCCTCTCATCTAATATAATTTAGACAAGTTTAGGGTTCTATTTTAACCTTATCATTTAGATTTAACATTAAGTTAAATAATTTTACTTTTACCGTGTATTTTTGTTTTCTTACACTATAAGGTTAATAAACTTACTATAAAAAGCCAAAAGAATACCAAATTGTTTATTATTAATATATATAACCTTATCTAAGTCATTTGGCCGAACCTTAGATTTTTAGGAATAAAATAACAATTAATAATATAATATTTGTTTTAAAAACTATTTTATGTCAATTTTGACACTATTTGGTAATTGTTTTTTTTAAAAATCATAACAGAATTATTAGTTCGAAAAAAGTTAATTAAATTAATAATAACATGTCATATTAATCTATTAAATTATTTTAATTCATAAAAAGTCTCAAATTACATTTATTTGGGTATTTATGACATCAATTATGTCAATATTTCATTAATAAGATAATTACTACATCATAATTGTGTCAAAAATAAATTAAATTATTTAATGTCTAAAAATTATAAATAAAATACCATTATGTAGGAAATCTTTTTATCTTTCTAATTAATATTTATAGTCGAATTTATCTTATTTATAACCCTTTATTAAAAATGATTTAGTTATTAAACTTTGATTTTAACTATTTTAACCCTTCTTTAAATAAATTAATATTAAATGTCCTAATCTAATCCAAGTGGGCCTAAATGGTCATATTTTATTCCTAAGGTTGTTTTTGGTCTAATTAAACTTATACAATAGAACTAGGACATGTGTTAGGGTAATAATAATATCATTTTTACCCTTAATTACCCTATTTACTTTTAACCGTGGTAAATAAAAGTAAAAAGTTACTTTTCACCGAAAATTATTTTCATCTCATTGAAACAAATTTTACTTACTGAAATCAACCTTGTATCTCGGATTTTTGAAATTCCATTCATAAAAGTGGTAAAATTATGTATTATGTAAATTTTCAAATTCTCTTAGGAGGTGGGTAAAAGATGGTCAAAAGTTCAATAAGATTTTTATATATCTAAAATTATTATAAAATGACTCAAATTAATTACATTGAACTTATATAGGTATTATGTGTAAATTTTGACATAAAATAAATTTAAATAAAATAAATTATGATTTAAATAAAAAGTCGCTTTTTAAATAGTAACCCAATGTTTTTTCTATTCATCAAAAATTGAAAGTTTTCAGAAAAATACCAAAATTTCACCCTAGGCTAATTTCAATATTCCTAATCCAAAAATGAAGTCCATTTTGAAAGATGAAATTTACAAAATTTCAAAAAGTGGTTATTACTATTCATAACGGCTAGTTTTAATAATAGCATATCGTTGTTTAGTGAAACTCGGTATTGCGTACAACACACGCTATCGAGGAAGTTCGCAATTGCGTGTTGTGCAAGACTCCTTTGTTGTAATGTACAATACAATACATCAATAAAATTAAAAAGAATATTTTTCATAAAATCTCAGGGTGTTACAATAATCCATGAAGGAATCGATTGAGGTGTGGTCTTTGATGAGTTTGTTTACTGAGATGATCTTGGGAGTGAAATATGTTGGTAGATAGGTTTTCTTATCTTCTATGAAATTTGAATCATATTTTGATGAGTGAATATTAATCAAGCAGGTGACATACATTGTTTTCCAATGCTTTATTAAAATCCATTATAGTAGGGAGACATCGGGTGAGTGGTCTTGGTCTCCTAGTGGAGATTTGTGCTTCCATAGTAGGTTGGTTGTTTTGTTTTCCCTAAGGTAGGAGTTGATGGATAGTGGAAACTGGTCGTGTTGTTATATACACCTTGGTTCTTCCAATATGTATTATGACTTGAGACACCGGTATTGGTGTCTAGGGATGAGGCGATAAATTACATATTTGATTTTGTGGTGTCTCACTTGTCATAAAATTAAGAAGGAACACCAGAGACCTATTGGTTTGTTGCAACCATTTCCCATTCCAGCATGGAAGTGAGATGATATTTTCATTCACTTTGTAATTATTTTACTATATAATTCTGGTGGGAAGGATATTATTTGGGTGATCATTTATCAACTTATGAAATTGAAACATTTCTTTCATAGTAATGGGATGATGAAAGTGGAATAGTTTAGGGAATTATACATCCAAGAGATTGTGAGACTTCATGGGGTTACCTCTACTGTTGTGTTTGATAGGGAACCATGGTCCACGTCCATGTTTTGGAAAGGTTTGTAAGATGTGATGTGTTCCTAGATGAAATTGATCATGACTTATCATCTTTAGATAGATAGACAGAATGAGACAGATATCTAGGATCTTGAGGATATGCTTTGACATTGCATGCTTGATTTTGTTTAATCTTGGGAAAATCAATAGTCTCTGGTAGAATTTTCATATAAAAATAGTTACCAATATTTGATAAATATGAGTCCCCTTGAATCAATATATGGGCTGTAGATATCCCTTATACTGGAAAGAGTTGGGAGAGTAGCCCTTCCTTGGGCCAAGTCTTGTTTAAGAGATGAAAAAACTAGTGCAGATGATCCAAAAGAGGTTTTTTTAGAAAAGTGATCACTGAGGCTCTTAGATTAAGACAAAATAATGTTACACTAGACAAAATGAAGGTATTTTACATTTTTCATGTGCAAGTAGAGGAAGCATGAGAGTAGACACATTGTTCAAATGTATCTCTACCTATTCAGGTACTCCTTTATTTGTAAGACCATCAAAAATATAATTTTCTTCCCTGAATGTGTGAGTGATGATATAGTTCACAGTAGAGATTCTCTCAACACATTTGATCCATTTACCTGTAAGATTCCATGAAAGATGAATCTCTCCCATTCGTATGGATTTAACGAAGGTCATTGAATCACATTCCTACCAAATTTTATTCCAATTTCTTTGAAAAATAGTGTCAACCCCTCTGAGAATCCCCAAAATTTCAGCTTCTAAAGTAGTTTCATGTCCACACGGTCTATAGATGCATTCCCCTACATCCCCCATTGTGGTCCCTAAAAACTAACCCAAATCCATATGGTCCTAGGTTTCCCTGTGATGCCCCATTTGTGTTTCATTTTATCCATCCATATAAATAGGTGGACCAAAATACTTCCATCATGCATCAGGGCTTCAGAAAAGTACCTTTGATATTAAGGTGTTTAAGAATCATAAAATTCCTTACTAATGTGTCACAACACCCATTGACCATGCTTTTAGTAGTTTGCACAGACACAATTTTTTTTAGTTGTAGTAGACTCAACAAACCGAGCCCTGTGATGGATATTATTTTTTTAGGCTCTCCAAATGCTATGTATTAGTTCAGCACATGAAACTATAAAAATATCAGTGAGTCTCTTAGATTGATGAATTTTGAAGACCATATCCAGAAAATTTAGAAAAGAACCATTTTGAGGAGGCTGAATGCCGAATATGTTGAGAAAATTTTTTCACAAAGAGGAAGCAATTTTATAGCAGAAGAACAAGTGATCACCATACTAATGATGTTGATGACATTAGACGCACATTGAGCACAGGGAAATTTCAACATGTTGTGGATTATCATCCACTAGGACTTTGTTATAACAAATTCTCCAAACTAATGTAAATTTTCAAGGGGGAATCCATTTATTGTTCAAATCACCAATCCACTCATGTTATTCCTGAATCAAATGGTTGTATATGATATTAGATTCAATAATCCCACTCAGAGACCTTTCCCAGATAAGGAGGTCTTCCTAATTTGTAAAGTAATGACTTCCAACTATTGAGGCGATATCTACTGAGAGATCCTCCAAATGTTTCATTTTCTCTTTGATTGTAATGGTTTTATCAATAGCATGTTCCTCAAGATAAAATATATCTATGAGTGTGGATCCAGTCTAGTTATCATTACAAAAACTAAGGGATGAGTTTACTTTTACGAGCCAGTGTGAATTCTACATTATAGTATGGAAAACAGATCTTATTCCCAGCCAGATGGATGAGTCAAGAAAAATAGATTTACCTTCAATTAATCGAGAAATAATCCTACCTATTAGGAAGTTAAGAGAAGTAGAATTATTGCTGATAAGATGCCAGAGAAAATTGGCATGCAAAGCTCGATTAAAAAGATGCACATTTTTAATGCTTAGTCCACCAAGCATGGGAGGAAGGTTACACTGATTCCACTTAGCTGCAATAATTTTCCTCTCCATTAAACTATCACTCCAAAAAACGTTTTTCAGCATTGATTTGATTTTATTTATGATTGAGTCTATCCAAACCATGAAGGAGAAGATAAACTTTGAGGTGACCACATGTTTGATAAATCAAATGTGTCCTGCCATTGATAGAGACTTACCTTTTAAAGAGGCAAGTGTTTTTTATAATTTGACTTAAGGAATTTAAAAAATGTGAGATATGGGGATTTCCCCAAAACATTTGCAACCCAAGGTAAATAAAAGTAAGTTATCCCTCCCTTATTCCAAGATGATGAAGGAGTTAAGCTTTCCTTGAATCTAGAATATTTTTTAAAAATAGATGAATGATTTTCTTCGGCTAATTTCTTTCCCTAAGAAACTTTCATAATGAATGAGGTCATTTTTAAGATGGTTGATGTTCCTCTTATCTCCCTATATAAATATTAAAATATCATCAGCAAAAAACAAATGATATAGAGTAAAGATACCCATGTATGCTTGATTGTGGAAAGTTCTCCTTTATCCACCATATTGAGAATTCTTTTTCTCAAGTAGTCCTCAGTAATGGAAAAGAAAATAGCTAAAAGAGGTTCCCCCTACCTCTCCCCCTGGAGTAAGTGAAATATCCTTCTGGTGACCCATTAAAAATAATTGAGATGTGAGCTGACTCAAGCATTGTTTTGATCCAATGAATAAACTTCACATGAAAGGAAAATATGTGAAGAATATAACCTAAGAAGCCCTAATCCATTGTGTCAAAGGCCTTACAGATGTCAATTTTAATAGAAAATTTTCATCCCCTAGTTATTTACCTAGGGATATTAATGCATTATGAGGTAGTAAGTAGGAAATATTGAATAATCCTTTAAAAAAACCAAAAGTGGGTCCAAGATATGATTTTCTTAGAAACTCGAGTAAGCCTATTACCATGATTTTTTCAATGACTTTTTTGATTGTATTAACCAGGGAAAATGGCCTAAATTGGATTATCTCACTTGAATTCCCCACCTTGGGAATGAGAGAAATGAATAGAGCATTCAAACCTATATTAAGACTTCCACCACTAAAAAATGTTTTACAAGCATGCACACGTCATTCTAAATTATATCCCAAAAGATTTGAAAGAAGTAGTTTGTGAACCCATCCAGTCCTAAAGAACTATCTTCTTTTAGACCAAGGACTGCTTCCTTAATTTCAATGTCCATAGTAATAGATGTAAGAGAATGATTTTCCTCCTCAGTAATCAAATTGGAAAAAATGTATTCTCTTATCATTTCAATACTTGGTGGCCCATTTAAGAGATTCATATAAAAGGAAAAAATATAATAGGAAAGATCCTACAAATCCTCTAAAATTCTATCTCCATATTTGAGAAGTGAAAGGGGTCTATTCACTCTTCTCACCCTTTGAAGGTTTTTGAAGAACTTAGTGTTTCTGTATCCTTCATTAAGACAACTGATTTTAAATATGTGTTTCTTGATATTGTCCCTAAATTTCATAAGGTTTTTAGCCTTGTAGATAATTCAGCCTCCTGGTTCATGCAATCAGTGAAGCAGGAACTCATAGAAGATTCTTGAATGTCATGCAGATAGCATTCAATACCCTCAATTTCCACATCTAGAGTGCTGAAATTTTCCTTACTCCATTCCCTAAGTTTAATCTTGAGCATTTTCATATTGTAAAAACATATCAGAGGATTCCCCTTCCATGAGGCTGAAGCCTAGGTCTCCTAGACAATCCTTAAAAAATTTGGGAGAGAGGCCCAAGCATTGTTAAACTGAAAGGGTATTGGATGCCACTTTTCACTCGAGATAAATCTTATCAGAATATAATGATGGTCAAAATTATTCCTGGAAATTATAACACATGAAATAAATTTACAAGAATCAAGAATTTCATTATTCATGAAATCCCTATCAATTATACTATCCCTCATTCCATTAAAGTTTCTCCTATACCATGTTAATTTGGAAAAAATTATATTGACTTCAACTAATCCCGATTCCTCAATATAGTCTCTAAATTATTTGGTAGAGATGTTGTTTAGCACTGGACCGATTTTTTCATTTTTATGTAGTATAACATTAAAGTCACCTATCAGTATCCATGGTCCTACAGTAGAATTGTCCAGCTACTATATCTTTCCCCATAGATCTCTCCTATAAATATAACTATTGTGGGAATACACAATAGAGCTGAAAATTTTCTTACCAGCCTCCATGAAACTACATGTTATGATCTGATCATCCTCATCAATAATTTCTAGAGAGTCAACATTACTATGATTCAAGTGAAAAATCCTATCAGGACATAAAATAGCTTAGTTAGTGCCAAGCATAGAGTAACTCTGACTACCAAATAAATATCCTAGTTTTTTAGAGTAAATCTTAGGTTTAGAAATTCCAAGAATCTCAGGTTTATACCTTACTATAAGGAGCCAAAAGGAACCTTCTATTTCAGGGTTGGCTAAGCCTTAACAGTTCCAAAAAATAATCCTCATGATGGTTTGGGTTTGGAGGTCTGACCTCATTTTTTTACGATGTTCCTCTATGATTTTTTGGGCATTCCTGCCTGTAAGGCAGATGTAGAAGCATTTATTTCTTTCCTATCCCCACTAGTTTACATTTGGTTATAATACAGGATTTCGTCCTTCCTATATTACTATGTATTTCTATCCCTCATTGGGAAGCCATCCCTTACATGGAAATAGATATCCTCATGCCCCTTTCTAGTTGGTGGAATTTTCTTAGACTCCTCTAAGGCGATCCAATATAGTACCAACTGTTCATTAATTTTAGTTGCTTTAAAATCCATAAGGAACTCTTCAAACTATATATCAAGTTTATTATAAAAATACATATGATGAAAAATAAAGATGTTTGATATGAATGTTCTCTAAAGGGATTCCTTGATCATCATTTATAGAATGGGTAAGAGTACTCTTAGAGTTGGTAGCTTGCCTCTCCTCTTACTCTACCAGTTCTTCCCACGAAGGACCTGGTTTGATTGCCTTGTTGGAGTTACTTTATTAAAAGTTAGATATCCTTCCTTTCTCATTGGACATCATATCACCCTTATTTACCCTTGTAACCTCCTTCCAAACTGAAGTAGCATGTTCAGGATTAACCAATTTCTTGACTACTCGACATGCTTGGAAGTCATAGCCTACCATCTTACAGTGCTTGAAAAATTTAGGCAGATTCTCAAATTTATAATTAATCTCCATTTTTTGATACTTGGAAAACAAAAATATTTGATCAGGGGGCTATGATTCCATATTGATTTCTATCAGCACCCTCACATAGAGACCAATGTCACCATTAATGGTGCGATGATCAATTTTCAATGGGGTACCAATTACTGAAGCAAGATCATCAAGTATATTTGGATGCCAGTATACCCATAGAAATCCATGAATACATGTCCATACTTGGGCCATAGAGTGTCTCTATTTGAAGGTATTAAAATTCACATCCCACTCTGATAACCTGAAGAAGCCTGGTTTTAGGCTTAGATTTCCTACCTGTCAAATAGTATCAAGATCTTCTTTTCTTTCTAGAATTATATGGTAAAATATTTTTCCAATTGGTATGAGCATCCACATTGATAAACCTCAATAGTACGAGACTCTATATTTCAAATTAAAATATGAATAGGGCTTCATACCTTTCTCATAGAAAGTTCTACCTAACACTGAGAAGTGAAAAAGATCCATTCTTCATTTGAGAGCCTCTGGATCCACTACCACTATGATTGAACCATATCCTAGATGATTGAGAGCGGGTGGATTATATAGTTATATGAACCATTTTGAAAACTATCAAGCAATTTTGAGAAATAAATAACCTTTCTAGGCAAAGGGTAAGAAGTGTTTTCCCCCCTTCTGCTATTTGGAGAGGTGAAGGATCTCTCCCATTTCGGGTTGAAGGAGTCCATTTGTGCACAAGATCTTAGTAGAAGTGAGGTTATACATCATTTAGGTTTAGTTAAACTCATTCCACTCTATCAATGACTAAAATATATATTTATTAACTATGATTATTTATTAGAATAGGTTGGTAATAGCACAAATCTATCATAAATCTTATGAAAAATTTCACCATATGATGCAAGAGTTTGAGATTGGTGATCATATTTTTGTCATAATTTTACCTTTCTTGGGACATAATTAGTTGGGTAATTATTTTAAGTTCTAACTAATGTTTTTTGGCCCATTTAAGATCATTAATCAACTCAGAAATGTGACATATTAGTTGGACTTACCATATCTCTTGACTTAGATCCATGATGTGTTTCATGTTTCCTAGGAGAAGAGATATCACCTGGATCCTTCCCATATGATTGTATGGGAAGATATTGATTTTAATCCTGATACAACCATTTTTAAGATACCAGTTCAGATTATGGATCTATAGGATAAGGTAATCCATGTTAAAATAATTCCTCTAGTTTGGGTACATTGGAAGTGCAGATGGGATAGCTACAAGATGTGGGAGAGGGAATATTTGATGAGGCAGTAGTGGCGTTATCTATTTATAGGTACAAGATATTGAGGACATTATAGGGATAGAAATATTTTATGGTGAGGAGAATTTTAATGCACACTAGTTTAAAATTACACCTTAGTTGATCCTTAGTTTTTCTCTTTTGGGTTCTGAGAATATGCGAGGGATTTCATGTTGAAAAAAGGGAATTTGGGAAAACCAGAAAGGTTCACTGTTAAGGTGCATGGTTAGTTTAACCATGTGGAAACCATGAAGTATGTATATATAAGGTTACAGGGCAATTTTTCATGGTTTTCACATGGTTATCCAAAATTTGTAACATACTCAGGGAACCACGTGGGGTCTGGTGGTTGTTCAAGGGTGTCACATGGTTTGAGAATAGTTTTCCCAAACAATGAATCCCCTATTAAAAATCATTCACTCTTTGGAAAGAGGTGGTTACATGATTTTATCAGGGTTAAACTTACCATGCTTCCAAAATATAAACCCACCCAGAATGGATAGTAGGGGTACACAATTATGTCACAAAGTTAGTTTAACCATGTATCTTACCCCATGAAGTTGTGTGACCCACCTTAAAACTACTAAAAAGTAGGATTTTACCCTTTTTAGCTTGTCTGTTTTAAATACTAATCAACCCCTAATCTCATTTTGGATGGTCCTAAAACTTCCCCAGTGATTTTGAGGTCTCTCCCCTTGGATTCTAGGTGGAATCCCTTCATTCTTGATGGATTACATCGAGGTTTGTTGCATTTTTGATCTGTTTTCCCCTCTTCTTTATAGATCTATGCTAGATCTATTATCCTATCATCTTGTGGAACCCAAAGGGTGTATTCCAAATATAATGGTTTTGATAGAGGTTTTACTTTGTTTTTTATGGATCTAGGATTATGGGGATCTGATCAACTCTTCCCCAGTCTCTATTTTCGTGGGTGATTGGTTCTACCTTTGCTTTGAGGTAGGTGTTTTTATGAAATGGGTTAATTATATGGATTTCTTATCATTATTGAAAATTTAATTTTTTTATTAATTTAATTTAAATTATTTATGGTTTTAAGGGATTTTTTAAAAAGTTACATGTTTTTAAATGGTTTTTTCTTTGAAAATAGTTTTTTTCACAACAAGTGTTTAAAGAAATGCTTGAATAGTGGTTTTAATTCAGAAATGGGTTTTAAAAAACCAAAGAGGATTGGTTTGGATTTGTAAATATTTTATAAATTGTGATCATGATTTTAACATGGTTGTGATAGACTTGGAACACTGGGAACCTTGGGTACATCAGGAAAGGGACATAGGTGACTCTAGTGTGTGTGGCACCACTAGAGGTCGCTTTCAAGATATCAATGGACTGTGAAAGGAATCAATATTGGTTGGTACCAACATATTCTATTTTAGGCTATATTATTTATAGAACATATTCCCATAGTCTAAAGAGAAATATAGAGTGCTTTTTCATTTATGGTTATTTATATCATGATGGATTTTTCCATGGATTATTTTTCGCATGTTTTTCACATGAGGTTGTATCACATGGTTTGACATGATTGATTTTGTCATGTATGTGTGTTTACTTTATTACCTTATGGTGTATGGATATTATATACCTATTTTATCACTTCAAATTGTATTTTTTTTGGATTTGTGGATATGAAATGATTTTATGAAAAACTAAAGGAAAATGATTTAAAAATGGGTTTGGATTTATGAAAATGCTTTGTAATTTTTTTCAAAAGATAAAAATATTTAATTCTTGATATTAGAACTTGTATAGACTCTGGTGGTATCCTAATAAGATTTTTTCTCACACCATACTTTTTTCCTTTGGGTGGTTGTTGATGTTGTATTATAGGATATAGGTATAGGGTAAGGAATATTTTAGCATATTGGATTCTATTATTGTCACAATATTCATTCCAGGTTGAATTTTAGGTGAAAATTTGTCACATGGGGACTTATTAGTATTGTATTATTCATACCTTTCTGGTTTAGCAGGTTTGTATTAGATTTTAAGGATATTGGATGTATCTTATTCTTCCATATTATACTCTTGTTGTATGTCTTGTTTTTGTGATATTCAAGCCTTTTTTTATGTTTTATTATTTCACCTCACTAACATGTGGTCTATCTCGAGTGTCTTGTCTATTTGAATTAAGTTTTTTTGTTAGATAAATCTAGTCTAAGGAGGCTCTAGGTAGAATCCTAAAGAGGTGGTCAGAAGAAGAGATATTATTTTCAACCATGCATAATTATTTTAATTATTCTTCAAATTCCTTAAAATCTTAATTAATCATGTTGATATAATAACATTAGTATCTCCCATATACAATTATTTTATTATGTTAACTTAATAACATACATCCATATCCTCTTCCATCAAATAAGAAATGAAACTGTTGATTGTGTGTACAGAGAATTACCATCTCATGAACCGATATAATTCATTTTTTTTCATAACCACTCACAACTTTTTATGAGGATGAATTAAATGTTTAAATATTATATTATATAAATATTAATAATTATTTAAAATTACTATATTATAAACTTTATTACCTTACTATACATTGTAAAAATGATAACATCATTCGTGTGTATGACATACTACCTCCTCACGAAGTGATGTGATTTTTTTCATACATAATCACATGTATGGTATATGTAACTTTATTTAGAGAAATAATATGATATTTATGATATAGTTATTATTATTGAATGATAAAATAACACTTAACTTCATTCTATCATGATTTTTGAAAAATGGGAACGTTACTCATGCATATGTCTGACTTACCGTCTCCATGATTATAACATTGTTCATTTTCCATAACCATAATACATTTATGGTTTTAAAAGTGTAATTGATGTATAAAAAGTTAAAATTATTTCATTATTATTATTTTGGATATGATGAAATAATATTCTCTTAGACCATAGTTAAGTTACCAAAGTGGTTTTGGACATATGAGCTGAATATCATCAAAACATCCAACATGAACCTAAATGATTAAGTAATTTAATATGGCATGGTAATGAATAAAATACAAGGAATAATAATTTTTAAAAATTTTATTAATAAAAAAAATAAGTAACATATTGTTTTTATTCAGGAAGATAAAAAGGCACATGACAAGTTGGGCTCGAGGTAAGGGATCTCTCTAAACCACCTTTTCCTTTGGGTTATGACCATTCTCTCTATAACCCACCTTATATTTCTAATTAATGTTATGAAGTTCTTATAAATTATTTATATATATCTCTTACATATATATACTTATCCCATTATCCTTTCCTTTTATGTGTTAATAAATGCCTTATGTTTACTTCTAAGATGCCTTCTTTAAGAAACCTCTTTTGAACTTGATATGAGAAAAGATTATGCAACCCATTTTATTTCCATGGGTAATTATTATGTTTATACCTTATAATTTATTTTATTATGTTTCACACATATTCATTTATATGATTTGAATTTGACAGATAGGACAAGAATTATATATCCGTCCAATGCATTAGTTAATGTTTTAGTCTCATGAGTTGTCATGTATAGGATTAGAGAGTGAACCTAATCCATTATGGGAATCTGTCTACCATGTGATGTTTTATTAGGGGTTATCCGTGACTTATTTTTATTCCATGTTTTATGTTTCTTCCACATTTCCTATGTTTCTATGAACTTATGATACCATATCCTTTATATTATGTTTTTATATGATTACTCATGTTCCCTCTATCTTATGATGTCATGTTATACCTTTGAATATCACATTATTTTTCCTTATCATGTTTATTCTCTTACTAGTCTTTTTATCTCACCCCTTTTATTTTTGAATTTCCCAGGTCAAACTTTTTAATTTTAGGATCTCAAATATATTTTAATATCTCACTATAGAGAATAAAATAAGGATGTTATGTTTTAGTTTCCTTTGACGTATTATAAAACTTGTCTTCCAAAAACACTAGGAATTTTTTATTACTTTTTTGTATTTATATATATTTATGTTAAGAATCATGCATTAATATGTTTAAAAAGGTTTGGGTCTCTATAATCCTAAGGATTTATTGTAAATTTGACCTAATCATTTGGAAGAAACAAGAAAGTTGTAAGAGAAGGAAATTCAGGATAATGAAAGTTCTATGATAGAAGACGCTAAAAAGAATATTACACACAAATATAAGAATAAAAGGTATAAATAGGAATCCATTCATCCTAAGAATATTAATTCTTGGAAATTTAATGATGGATGTATGAATAAAAGTAAATCTAAAGTGTAGGGAATTTCTATTTTGAGAAAAATTTCTCAGATCTATTTCTATAACTAATGAGGAAGGAAAATTAAATATTATTCCATCATATATTATAGAAAACATAATTTAATAAAGAACTAAAAAGTTATAAAATTTATTGGGATTTCTCCCTAAAAAAGAAGTTGGTAATTCTAGAAATTTAATGAAGTATAAATGAAAAGATAAATTGTCGACAACCAAAGTTTATAAAAAAATATTCTAAATATTTGGTAAATAAATAAATTAGAGAACCTATAGGATGAATCTCCAGATGATTATTAAGAAGTTCAAAATATAGATAATCAATTTAATTGAATATTCTATCATCTTGTGGTATGTTGATATTTTTCTTCTATTCTTTCATAAAAATCAATTATGAGATTTATATAAAGATTTTTTTTGAATTAAAAGTGAAAAAACATTTGTAAAGGGGGAGAAACCTGCTATTGTATGCTTTAATTTTATTGATCTATTTGTTAATATGAATGTAGGAAAGTAAGTTTAATGAATACTTAATGAAATCTCCATAAAATAATATTTTGTAAAAGTTGGTATCACTTGGTGAATATTTATGGATAGCTCTCGCATTCGAGCTAATCACCTTTTTTACACCAAGTATTTCTCACATAGACCCAAATTTAGTTGAATTGTGGCTCATTTACTTAAGAAAAGTTATTCCATACTTCTCCCAAGAAATTTAAGACAATGGAAGGAAAAATGAAAATGAGAAAAAGTGTGAATAAAGTTTCCAAATCATCCCATTATGTGAATAAGGGGGACTTAAAATTAGATCATTAAGTAGAAGAGGAAAAATAACATCTGTTGTAGTATAATATTTTAATTTACTGTCAATAAGTGGAGATAAAACTAATTATCTTTAATGATAATTTGGTATTATAAATAAATCAAAAGGGGGATATTTTAGTACCCATTGAATGATGATAATTAAAGTATTGTGTTTTTTGTCAATAGATTAAGGAAATATCAATGAGTTAGTTGAGGAAAATTTTAATAAATTTTTCTATAAAGTTTCCTATGGAGTTTATATTCAAAGTTATATGATTTCAATGAGTAATTTGAAGAAATTTCCTATAAAGTTTTTTTTTATGTTTCATATAAAGTTTACTATGGATTTTCCTATGAAGTTTCTAATGAGTTTCCGAAGGATTTTTTTATAGTTCTTCTTATATAATTAAAATTATGATTTGATGATCCTAAAAGTATATGAAATCATGATTAATAAAAGTATTCACGGTTTAATCTAAGGCTATTCAACATGTTTTGGATGGACAATGTTTCTAGAAAATGAATTTTTATGAAATTTCTAGATGGATTAAATTTTATAAAATTCCCAAAAATAGAGAGTTATGAATATTTATAAGTTTATCAGATAGATAAATTTAATATTTTTTATAAGTTTTCTAGATGATAAAATTTAAAAATATTTGTAAGTTTATAGGATGGATAAATATAAGAATATTTGTAAGTTTACTATATAGAGAAACATGAGCATAATAGATGGATAATAATCATTAAATCTTTAAAAAGTTTACCAGATGATGTTGTGGAATCATGTATTAAAGATTTAAAAAGTTCACCAAATGTAGTTGAGGAATCTTGTATTAATGATTTACAAAGTTCACCATATGAAGTTAAGGAATCTTGTATTATAGGTTCACTAAGTTCACCCGATGGAGTTGAGGAATATTTAAATGTTCAATTTATGAAGTCAATATGAACAAATATCTAGTTATAAAGTTGAGTTGTACAATGTTCTTGTTATAAAGTTGAGATATATGAAGTTTGAGTTATAAAGTTGAGTTTTATAAAGTTTGAGTTATAATGTTGATATGTACAAATTTTGAGATATAAATTTGATTTTTACAATTTTTGTGTTATAAAGTTAAGTTGTACAAAGTTTGAGTTATAATGTTGAGCCACATGAAGTTTGAGTTATAAATTTGAGATTTACAATTTCGAGTTTTGAAGCTGATTTATACAAAATTTTAGTTATAAAGTTGATATGTATGATGTTTTAATTATAAACGTGATCTGTAAAAAGCATGAGTTATAAAGATGAATTGTAAAAAGTTTGAGTTATGAAGTCATTAAGAAAGTTTGTACATTTAACAAAGGTTCTAATATATTTACAAAAAAATTATGAAGTTAAACATTATAATAATACTGATCTGTAATTTCAACATTAATAAATCTTGATGAGGTTATAGGAACATTTGAAGAGTTTTTTATGCCAGAATTTGAAAAAAATTATGAAGAACATTGACTGTGATTATTTAGAAAGGTTTAATGTAGGTTGGGGAAATTTAAATTTGATTCCCATATTTATTCCTTTTTTAGAGGAAGTTGTTACTATAAAATATTCTATGTACATTCAAATAAGTATGATGAAGTTGATTAGAGTTTATAATAGAAAAGGAAGTGTAAGTTTTAAACCATATCATCTAAGGAATATTTATTTGGGTCAAAGTTTTGAGGAGTACAAAAACATCCAGTTCTGAGGAAAGTTGAGAATAATGAAATATCAAATTTCGTAGAATTTAATAATATTAAAACATATAATTACAAGGTTGAAAGTTAGATATATGGAATTAATTTTACCTAAAGTAGAACAAGAATGAAATTAAAGTACTATAGTATAAGAAGAAGTTATAGTTTAATACCTTTTCAATTTTTGAGAATCTTGAAGATTTAAAGGAGTCAGTATAATCTAAAGTTTGTAGACTTTGTAAAGTTGGGAGAAATATATTTTAGGATTCACACTTTGGTTTAACATATTAGCTTCCCACACCACTTTGTAATTGTTGAAAATGATAATTATAAAAAGCATCCATGAATCGATGGGAGTTTACATGGATAGGAGTAAATTCTCACATTAGGGCTATACCTTATAAAAATCCATGTCAATTTTTTAACTTTACATTTTATTCATAACCAAAGATAAATATGGTGAATGAGATTTAAAAATATTTGTACGTACTAATAGATGACATAAGTTAGACCGACTTAAAGGAAGTAATGATTTAAGTAGGAATTAATTGGTAAAATTTGGTCACCCATGATTCACCCCCACTCTTAGGGTGACTCCATGATCCCCTTATACCGTCAGGTTTCTAGAGAAACTAAATCATACATTAATTCATTAATTATACCTTCCAACATATGAATATTTGATTATTATTTTTCAAATATTTAGTAATAATATCTATTTCAATCTCAATAGAAGATGATATAACTACAGGAGAAGATATAATCCTTTTTATATAATCAAATTGCGATATCACTACATTCTTTAAATAATCAATATCTAATTTGAGTTCAACTTTAACAGACATAGTCACCTCTAAGATTGAGATAGAGACATCTGACTGAACACTGGGTATACTGTCAATAATGTTTGTTTGAGATTTTATCATTTACCTTATCTCATAAAACTCCAAATTTGGTATTTATGTTTTATTCAAGACCAATGCATAGTCTTTTAAACTATCAATTTCTATTTTCATTGAATTTATTTTATGGAAAATTCTCTCTACATATGTCTCAATTTGACTATCTAATTAATAATTTTCTTCCTCTTAAATCATGGTAGATACTTCTCTCCTTTCCTATTCTTATTCAAGCTAATTTTCAACCTCAAATAATATCCTCTTGTAAATTAGTGTTAAATGAGTCTATTTAATTACTTATTTATTTAAGCAAAAATATTAGTTCTCAAAAAACAGCCTAATTCAATATTTACTTTCTTAAAGGTCTGACCAACTAGTAGTTCTTCAATAGGATATGGTTGGATATTAACAGCTCCAATAAGTCCTAGAATATAAAAATTTGTACACACATAAATTGTAAAGGTGACAATACTTTTCTCACCACCTCTCAATGTAATAAACGTTTGGATGATATATTATAAATCTACTATAATAAGAAATCTTTGAGAATTTATATAAGCTACTAATTATTAATTCTCATAAGTTTCAAAAATAATACTAGAAAGAACTTGGGGCTTAGATTTATTAACAATGAATTTATCTCATTCAGAAACTTCTTCCTTATATCCAATATTAATAATAGGTGGAATAATTATTCAAATATTACTTACTTTCCTCTTTTCATCACAAAAGGTTCATTATCCAATGAATCCTCCACTTCATCTCCATTAGGAGCATAAAAATCATATTTAATTTCATGATGAGATTTATGAGCCTATGCATCCTATGATATGTGAACATTGTAAGTTCCAACAACACTAATATCCAAAACTATAGGAACTTGAGAATATGTATTTTTAATAACAACACCGACTTCAACTTCTACTCCTCCTATAGTAAGTTTATCAACAACTTCCATAAGATTCCCCCTTAACATGAAAAGGTCCCTATTTAGATTTTTATTCATACCAAATGGGAATAATATTCTTTAAAAAATCAATATATAATAACTTATCTTATTTAGAACTCAATCTTCTAAATTTTTTAATCCATGACACTTGGATAACATAACCTCACTTAGCTCAATATCATCTCTTTCAAACACTAGAGTCAAAATCCAGCTGAATGGATAGAAAATTAAGTCTTATTCTTAGCTTAGTACCTATATCTTAATATATACCTAGTAAAGTTTTCTTTATTCTCAATCGAAAATAGATAAATAAAATAAATGTGTAGATACAAAATTTTCTAAAACTCTCTATTATGCTTAGTAATCTTAGTCTCAATTAACTTATCTATAATATTTTTCCAAGATTCTAAATCCATAACTGGTTTCTTCTCAATATCAAAAACTCCAAAGAGAGAATAAATAATTTCAATAGGAAATATCTCATCTATATTGACAAGATATTAATTGAACTCAGAACTTCCTTCATATGGTAAGTGAAAAACTTCAGCTAACTCTACTAAAGAAATAAAAAACTTATTGTTATTTACCTTAGATGACAAAAAGTATTCATCACATGTGAAACTAAACTCATCATTATCATAGAACTCTAAAATTTGATTTTAATATAATAACTCTATCATTTTCTTATCATAAATGAATCCCCACCCTTATAAATTCATCACTTTCTCTAACAAAACGTTTGTGTGGTCCAACCAAATGAAATCTATAGTGTTTTCACATAAAAACTAATATAGAAAATTATGTCTCTATGATATTCCATAAGAAATACATAATTCTTTCTTAAACATCCCCAAGATCTTCATATAGAAGCATCTTGATGTTCTAGGGGTTTATGTTTAGTGAGAGAAAGGTTCTGATTTTAGAAATATAACTATGGGGTTTTCAAATGAGTGAGTGTTTCAAACTGAATTATTGATAAAATCTTGTTTTAGGACTAAAGGAGTAACTTAAAGAGTGATGTGGAAAAATTAATAAATAAATCCTTAAAAATATTAAGTTTCTTTTTCACTTAGTGTCTTACTAAAATATTTATGTAAATAGAGGTAATTTCAATATTAAAAATAATATATTTTTTAAGAATATCTATAATCACCCATTAATCATTGATTTAAAATCATTTAAATTAAAATAATGATTTTTTTGATAAAGTCAAATATTTCATTCGGTAAATTATTTGTAAATATATCTACTAC
Organism: Viscum album; assembly: GCA_963277665.1. NCBI lineage: Eukaryota > Viridiplantae > Streptophyta > Magnoliopsida > Santalales > Viscaceae > Viscum > Viscum album. The sequence goes on along the minus strand of OY728122.1, from coordinate 704,427,582 downwards.
CTGGTATTCAATATTTTTTAATTTGAGAGAGATATCATCTTTTTTTTGTGATATCTTAGGCATTGATGCCTTAAGTCAATATGTTTCATTCTCAACTGGCTTATCATATTTTTTGGAAATATTCATAGCACTTGTGTTATCACATTTAATTGGTACATGATAAAAATTAAATCCAAAGTCCATTATGGAATGTTTTATCCACAAAACTATATCACAATAACTACTAGTTTTAATGTATTCAATTCCAATAGTTAATAATTAAATAAAGTGTTACTTCATACTTGACCATAAAGCTAAAGACTTTCCTAAGTGGTAGATTCCTAATGTACTCTTCCTATATAACCTACACCCACCAAAATTAGCATCTGAATATGAAATAAAATAAAAACCATATTTTTTTTAGGAAAATTAATGATAGATAGCTGGTTTCTTCTAAATATATTAAAATTATCTTAGTTGTAGTTAAATGTGGTTATTTAGGAATTTATTGAAATATAGTACATAAACATTTGAAAAACATCATTTCTGGACTACAAGTAGATTTTTTTAAAGGTTAGGGACGAAGCCTCATTTTATTATTAAAGCAAAGCAAAGACCTCTTTAACAGGGTAGAGGGAGACCCATTACATATCCCGAAGTCCCAGTGGGAATTTAGCCCATTACATGACCCGTAGGCCCATTTTTTTGGCCCAAAGCCCATTCTGTGAATAGTATTGCTACAATACCCACGTTGCTATAGTACTGCATAGTACCCGCCGCTGCTACAGTGCTCTGCCGCCGCTACAGTGACCTGCTGCCGCTACAGTGCCCACCGTTGCTACAGTGCCGCCGCTGTTACAGTACTGCTACAGTACCCTGCGCTCAATGGGTTTTGAACCCCCATTTTTCATGTAGATTTAAGGGGTTATTACCACTAAGACAAACCCCAAATACAAACGTGTTTTATGGGTAACGAGGTATTGGGCTGGCCTGCCCACCTGCGCGCCGCACGCCCCCAGTTAGGCCCAAGGTGGCCAACCCTTGGGATTGGGCCAGTTCCCTCAGAGTTGAGGGGACGAGAGGATCATTGGCGTATGGTGCACGTTGCCTTTGCGAGGACTTGAACCCGGAACCTCAACGACGGGACGCCACCACCTTGAACCAACTCACCCAGCCCCCGCGGGCTACTAGTAGTTAGATATAACAAGATTCTAATAAATAATCTATACTAAATCTAGTTTAAAGTTAGAATACATGGGAGTTTCATATACCTTACTATTTTCAAGTATAAATCCTTTAAGAAATTTATGTACATATTTAATTTGATTCAGGTCATTTCAAATTTTTTTTTGATAAATTTAAAATCTAAGGAAAAAGTTTATCCTAATCATCATGATCCTTTCATATTCTTTTTTCATGAGTATTGAAAAATAATTACACAACTTAGATTTTTTAAACCAAAAATAACATCATCAATATAAATATGAACAAGTAAAATATCATTGATGAATTTTTCTAAAATAAAGTTTGGTTTTTTAGACCCATTAAAAAACAATTTTTCTAAACAAAAGAACTTATAATTTCATATAAATATTTTGGTTATTTTTTAAGATAATAAAAAGCTTTAGTAAGTTTGAAAATAGAATTTGGAAAATGGGGATTTTCAAAACCAGGAGGTTGTTCAATATATACTTCCTCCATAAGAGAACCATTTTAAAAAATAGATTTAACATGAATCTGGAAAATTTTAAATTTAACATGAGATGCATAGGCTAGAAAAATACTAATGGTTTTTTTCTGGCTATGAGGAAAAAGTTTTATTTATAATCTATTAATTCTTATTCATTATAAACATTCTCTACTAATCTATCCTTATTTCTAGTGATCACATCATGATTATATTTCATATTTATAAATTCATATTTACTTAAAATAAAAGGATAATGAGAGGGTTTATCAAATAATTCCCATATCTTGTTCCTCTTGAATTAGTTTAATTATTAATACATCACTAACAAAAAACTATCATCACTAAAGTATATTTCTATTATTTTGGGTTCAATATAGGATAAAAAAACAGCTATCATTACAACAAAATAGGCCTTTAATGGCATTAGAAATGACCTTTATCAGTGCTAGAAAAGCGTTGACAACGTGAGCGATGTTAAAATCCCAAGACTTTTATTAGTGCTAAAAATTTACAGATAAAGTGGTCATTTAACAACACTTTAATTTAGTACCTCTAAAGGCACCCTTTATTAGTGCTTTTAGAAGCACTGATAAAAATGATTGTATTAGTGCTTTTAAAAGGCATAATAAAGGCCCTATTTATTAGTTCTTTTGAAAGTGCTGATAAAGGTCCATACTGTATTATATTGTAACAACACCCTGAAACACCAGAAACACACTAGAAACACATCAGATATCAACAAAAACAAGTCTCAATACATGATTTAAATGAAATGAAATTTACAACACAAGTACCAGAAAAAACACTATATTATAGACATTTCAAACATTGGTTTATACAATTAAATAAATAAAAATTATTACATAAATTCAAAAACAATCTTAACTGTCAATGTTACAAGATTTTAATTGAATTTCTTTATCAAACAACCAACATTGCGTGAGTAGTTTTGAACAAACCACCTGAACTCAAATAAAAGAATCCACCAGTATAAGAAAACAATTATTTTGAGTAATACTAAAAAGAAATTAATTAGACATAAATATTAAATAATACATTAATTATATGGAAAATGATTTTACGTTGAAAATATAATGATTACCTTTTTACTGAGTAGTGGCAGGAACTTGAAAGAAATTGAAAAATGTAAACACTACAAGAGTGAAAGGTTTTGTGAGAGAAGATGTCTGTGGAAGTTTTGGTGGAAAAAGTGATGAAAGATGGATAGAGCACCCAAAATCGAACAAAATAATCCACCAAAATAAAAAACAATTATTATGTGAGTAATAATAAAAAGAAATAAATTTAACATACGTATTAAACAATATATTAATTCTATGTACAATGATTTTACTATGAAAACATCAAGATTACCTCTATAATCGAGTGGATACATCATTTTTACTTTTACTAAAAAGGCAGTGGAGGTAACTTTAAAGAAAGTTATAAATGTACCATTTTAGGGTTGAAAAAGTTTTAAGGGAGAAGGATCATGAAATTTGGATAGAGCACCAATAAATCAAACAAAATAATCCACTTGTATAAGAAAACTATTATTTTATGAGTAATAATAAAAATAAATAAATTAAACATATATATGAAAAAATACATTAATTCCATGGATAGTGATTTCACTATGAAAACACCAATATTACCTCTGTAATTGAGCAAAGGCACCATCGTTGCTCTTCCTAAAAAGGCAGTGGAGGTAACTTGAAAGTAATTGATAAATGCACCAAAGTAGGGGTGACCAGTTTTTAAGGGAGGAGTATGAAAGTTAGACAGAGCACCCCTAACTCGAAAAAATAATCCACCTATATAAGAAAACAATTATTATGTGAGTAATACTAAAAATAAATAAACTAGACATAAATATAAAACAATACATTAATTCTATGGACAATGATTTTACTGTGAAAACACCAAGATTACCTCTATGATTGAGTAGAGACAACATCATTGATCTTCTTTCAAAGGCATGACACATGGATATAAATCTTTTAAAATAAATGAACTCTGAAAGGAATAATGAAAATTAAATCAACTTCCATTATATAATTTTTCATTAAAATAGAGAAAATATATCATAACATTACCTTTTTATGTATCCAAAGGGTTCCCTTTATTACAGTTTTTTCTTATAAGGGATTGGTAACACCATTATGTTCATAATACATTGTCTGCATGAGTAGTCCAAAATTTAATTTAGATTATGCTAATGAATTAGATAACATATAATATTATGAGAAAAAACATAATATATTAAAAAAACTTTTACCTTCTCATTGAACTCTCTTTATTTTTTTAAAGATTTCAATGATTTGGTTCCTCTTTTGAGAATCAAAATCCCCTCTTTGTGGTCCCCTCTAACGTACAAGAAATTACCTACAGTGGGAATAACATGAACTGATTGTGATGTCCCAATGAAAGGGTCATCCTCGATTGAATTTTCATCTGACTCAACCTTTGTTTTAGTCTCCAATAGTACAATCAACCAATTATTGTTTTTTGGATCATAGACATAAAATTCTTGCACTACTTGTGATTTAATTATGAATGGATCATATTTTTCCCTTTCTACCCTAAAATCCACCTTCACAAAGACAATTTTATCAACTTTCACTCCATTGATATTCTCAACCCATTTTCAATGGAAAATAGTCACTTTAAATGGTGTATTATCCAACTAATATATCTATTCCATAATTCCAAAATATGACTTATTTTCATAAATTGGATTTCTATCCTTGGAACTAGATATGTACATCGCTTCGTCCACAAGCATAACACCACTGTTTTTTATCATACTGAAATCATTGTGTTTTTTATAGAATGTATGACCATTGATTACAATCACAATATAAGATATAAATTTGAATACAGTCCTCTGGTTATCCATTGAAGTCGTTCGACAATTGAATTCATATTTTCTAGTAACTCTTTATAAATTTGATCATTGAACCATCCTATAAAGTGTTGATTATGTGTATATGATATCCATATTTCATCCCTTGATGGATTCAAATCTCTAATAATTTCTTTGTGGGATTCAGTGTATGGATAAATATCTTCACCATTATGTAATATGTAAAGATGTGCTTGCTACCTCTCTATAAAGGTAATTGTAACAACATATCTTATGGAAATCACTCCTCCTAAGGCGTTCACTATGATAAGACTTTGGAAGACCGATGCTTTCAACATATGATAGGTAATCGGTACATAATTCAACAGCTTCTTCAACAATATATCATTCTGCAATACAACCTTCTTGCCAAATTTGATTCATGACATACCATTTAAAAATCTTCATTTAATATTTAATGGGGTATATCCATCTGTAATGGAAATGAAAACATAGTTGAACCTCTCTGAACAAGTGAGCCATCAGGTGGACCATTATATCAGAGAATAATGGTGGGAATAACATTTCTAATTCACATAATATGATTGAAATTTCTTTATTCATGATGGGAAACTTCATGGGGTGTATAAATTTACTGTATATGGATTTGAAAAATAAGAAAAGCATAGTTAATGTATGTCATAAATTTTGAGGAAGAATTCAATGGAAAGAAACGTGTATTAAATCTTGCGTCAGAACATGACATTCATGTGATTTTAGTCCTTGTAACTTCAAGTTAGTCATTGACGTGACATTCTTGATATTTTATTAATACCCCCGTGGAACTTTTATACTCATAAGGAAAAGAAAAAATTATAATTTTTCCTATATAGATAGAGTGTAGGCTACTGGAGGAAGAAAAGTCTATCTTTTACCCTTCACTAGTGCTAACTCTTCACTTATCCCCATTTCAATCAAGTCTAACCTAGCCTTGATGCCATATTTTGGTTTTCTAGGAACATTTAGTAATGTTACAATAACACTATCAAATACATTTTTTTTCTAAATGCATGACATTAATAAAATATATAACATACAAACAATTTCAATATGGCAATTCAATGAAAATTGATCTCTTCTTCCAACCTGATTTTTTATGGTTTTTCGAAAATGGTTTAATGAAAATAGTGTCAATATTTTTTACTTTTTTTATATAGTTTATTTCCCGTTTCTAGAGATGGTGTTGTATAATGTTCGATATTCCCATTGAATTTTTTCATCCAAGATAGATATATATGTCTTCGAGTTAAAAAAAATTATGTAAAATAATCACAGTCTTTGAGGAATGTTTCAATCGAACTGAGTATGTGTGTTTTTCACAAATGGGACACCCCCACATGCCTTCAATGTTATAGCATGATAAATCTCCATAAGTGGGGAAGTAATTTATAATTCTGTACAACATTGTCCTCAATGTGAATTCTTCACTTCTAAGAGAATCATACATTGTAGAACCTATATCCCATATAAATTTCAGATCTTTAATTAATGGAGCCAAATATACATCAACATCATTATCGGGTAGCTTTGGTCCAGATATAATTAGATACAACATAATGTATTTATGCTTCATTAATAACCATGGTGGCAAGTTATAATTTACCAACATGAAGGTAAATGTACTATGAGTACTAATCTGTACACCAAAAGGATTTACTCCATATATAGATAATTTAAGATGAAAGTTTCTCAGCTCATCTCCAAATTCAGGAAACTCATAATCAATTTTCTTCCACCGAGGAGAATCTAATGGATGACGTAGGTTCCCATATTTAATTATTATATCTTCATGCCATGTTAATTTTATTTTGGTTTCCTGAAATATATATAGTCTTCTAAACTTTGGAATGATAGAAAAGTACCATACAGATTTCGAAGGACTTGATTCATTTTTCTTATATCGATCTTCACCACACTTAGGGCATTTGATGAGTGATTCATGGTAATTTCAAAAGAATATGCAATCATTTGGAAAAAAATGTATTTTTATAGAGATCATTACCATTAAATGTAACATTCATTTAGAATCATATGTTTGGCATGGTAGTTTATTTTCTTTTGGGAGCATATCTTTCAGAATACTAAGTAGTTCTATGAGGCTGGTGTCACTCTATCCATTGCCAAATTTCAAATTATATAACTTCAATACAACTGACAATGTTATGTATTTAGTAAAACCAGTATAAAATGGTTTCTTGAAACAACTATTTAACTCCTCAAACATCTTTGGACAATCACGAAGGCCATCTTCAATTTCCATTTTCATTTCTTCCATGCGATCTCTATCATCTTTTACAAAGGTATTTATATCAAATGATTCATAAACCATAGTATCATCCTAATCAATGTCCGCATTAATTTTTTTCCCATGTTCAGTCCAACATTAATATCTTTGATCTATTCCATGAAAAACCAAATGCTATTTCAACTCTTACAGAATAATTTTTCTTGAATAAAAACAATGTAAACACAAACAAAGGATCTTAAAAGGGTCTTCTGCATGCGCTATTGCAAAATTGATGAACAATTTAACTTCTTCTTCATATTCATTTGTCAAATGATTATTGTGAATCCATTTCTGGTTCATATCCATCCTATTGGGTTTATAAAAGATTAATTTTATACAATATATAAATAAACACACATAAGATATTCATTATCAAAAGTGAAATTTATAATCAATTCTAATAAGGGAAATATGGATAATTTCCACTAGAATATATGAGCACCTAGATAATACAAATAAAATAATAAGGGTTATTGGAATTTGAAAAAATATATGTAGATAAAGGAAGATAATAAATTATATTATCACTAAACTTTATAGGTGTAAACTGGAATATGGACAATTTAATAAACATAGCATGAATTACCCAAACAACACAAGATCAGATCATCTTATGACCTCTAACACACCTCAAATTCACTAAAGGATGGTTTAAAATTTGGATGTAAAAAACCATAAATAGAACGTGGTATCCCCCTAAAATAGAAACAATTAGTACCGTAGGTCGAAAAAAATTCTAGCATGACCCTTTGGGTCAATGGACATGGAGACCCAAAATCATCATTACCCGATATAGGCATACCTTTTAGAAAAACAATTATGAAAATAAATGATTCAATAGCTATATAGACACACATAAATGTCATGCCATAATAAAAAATCACTCAATTATAGTCTATAAGAAATATAAAATAGATAAAAACTTGATATTCAGACATAATGTGAACTAAAGGAACCATAATCATTTAAAAAGTGAATGCTTGATGTGATTAAAACTCATGTGATTAATTGGGGATGGCCCCTTTGAGTATGCTTCATAAGAAAAATGAGGACCATAATGAATTCTAAGAGGAACTAGATCCTATGATATATATTACCAATAGAGGAACATAACTCACTCTACTAACTTGGTTCCTGAAAAATATCATCTGAAGATGCATGTCCACTAAGGTGTCCATGAAAGGTGTCAACATATATATAGTCATTATTGAACCATGAATTTTCCTCAAATAAGTAGTCAATAAACATTAATATACATGAAAATTTATACATATTTATATACATATATGAAAAAATTATTCAGTAAGAAGATATAAAACATAGTAGTAAAATAATAATGAATACATCCAAGGTTTTGTGTCAGATAAAAAATAAAATAATACATTGGTAGTCAATACAAACAACAGACCATAAATGATTCACTAAACAATGAATTATAAACAAATTGTAAACAATATATCATATACAACGGACCATAAACAAATCATAGAAGAAGAAATCAAAAATGAAACAAAAAATACACAAAGAAAATTTTAATGCCTACCTCACTAGGTTAAAGAAAATATGATACCCTCTTAGGATGTCAGATGAGATGTTCAGAGGTAGGTGAGTGGTGTGATTCGACCTTTGATTCACTAAGGAGGAGTGATTCGACCTTCGATTCACCAAGGTGGAGCCCTGGAAGGGGGTAGATTCTATAGAAAGCTTCTATATCGCGATGGGTTCGCAAATGTTTAGGATTTTTAAAATAGATCAAGACACTTTTATCAACGCTTACCAATAAGCACTGATAAAGGCACTATTTATCAGTGCAAAAATTACAGCACTAATAAATGTTCATTTATCAGTGCTTATTACTAACGTACTGTTACAAGATTTATAATTATAATTATAAATAAAAATATTGTAAATATTTATAAATACTTAATAAATATATATAAATATAAATATAGTAAATATATTCCTTTTTAAATATTTTTATTATAATTTTATAATTATTTATTTATAATTATAGAAATATTCTTAAAAAATATTATTTATATCATTATAAATATTTATATAATTATACATATATATATATATTTAATAAATATAGTAAATATATTAATTATTTAAGTAAATTTATTATAAATTTAATAATTATTTAAATATAAATAATTAATTATTTATAATTATATAAATACTTTTAAAAAATATTTATTTATTTATAATTGTAAATATATAATTGTATAAATATAGTGAGTACACATTTAAAAATATATTTATTTATAAATATATTTACTTATAAAATTTTCTTTACAAATATATTTTTAACATTATTAATGAATATCTAATTTTGAGTGGATGCATATATATATATATATATGAGTGAAATTGAATAACTTAAGAATATAGGTACATTTTAATAATATTGAAAAAATGGATAAATTTTGTGTGTGTGCATATTGTATATAAAAATGCATTTAATAAACATATATGTGAAATTAATATGACATAAATTTTATCTATATTAAATTGAAAAATAAAATGACATTCAATTATATGTCAAGTACTAAGAAATTAGTTAATATTTTTAATTCATATTAATTTTTACTTATATACCATTATTCAATAAATATATGACAATTTAATTTAAAGCGTATAAATATTTTTATAATATATAATCATATTTATATACATTAATTTATATCTATATATTTAATATATAAAATTTAATAACATTAATTATCATAATTATCTAATTAATAAAATGTTTAATATTTAATAATGTATAATCAATCAATTCATTTTTATCAATAATTATTTAATTAATAAAATTTGAAATATTTTTTTAATAAACACATTTTTTAGTTATTTAATTATTTCATTTTATTAGCTCTAAAAATGTGTTGATGAAAGAAATATTTATCAGCATTAAACTTAAAGCGCTGATAAAGTGTACCATTTATCAACACTAAAAATAAAGCACTGATAAATGATACACTTTATCATAGCTAAAATTAGAGCAATGATAAAAGCTTAAATTTATCAATACTTCCTTTAGTGATAATAAATATCTCATTTATCAGTGTTTTATTCTAGCGCTGATAAATAACAGTTCTTCTAAAGCCCAGTTTTGTATTATTGTATGTTTCCATCACTTATTATATTTAGAATTGATTCATCTAGGATTCTTATGAAAGTCTCTAAATGATGGGTTTTAAAGGTTCTAGTCTATCTAAGAAGTACACTTTTAGGTTTTTCATATTTTATCCTTTTAGGATTGGATTGTACTAGGTCAACTTCCACATCATCACCCTTTTATCATCAAAATTGGATCAAGGATAAAGTTATCCATATAATCACTTAGGTAATTAATTTAATTCCTCTTATGATCAATGGAAAAACTTTCATAAAATTTAATGTGAGTATATTTTTCAATTATCCATAATTATTTTGAAAACTCTATAGGATTTATAAGTGGTATAATAACATAATAAGGTTGTATTATCAACCTTTGGATTAAACATAATGAGATTATTCTTGGTGTACAAAATGTAAAATTTTCACCAAAGTATTTTCAAGTTTACAACCATTGGTTTTATATTATTCCATAGACCATAGGATGTTTTCTTATAGATAGGAATTTAAAATCTCTATTAATTACATAACATGCTATATTAACTTCTTCATGCTAAAAATGAGTTGGCATAATCTATTTACATAATATAGTTCTTATAATTTCTTAAAAGGTCCTATTCATCCTATCAAAACATCGTTCTATTGAGTTGTCCTAAGAAAAAAGAAGTTATGTTTAATTCCATGTTTTGAAAAAACAATTTACTAAATTCATGATTATCAAATTTTACACATATTCAATTCTCAAGGAAATTTTTTTAATATTTTTTCATTTTTGTACTAGCTTTCAAAAATTTATAAAAAAAGAACATTCATCACTCTTAATCCTAAAAATTTAAAACAAAGTAAATCTAAAAAATTAATTAATGAAAACATAAATAAATTTTTTTATCCTAGTATTTATATTTGAGTTGGTCAAAAATTCCATGTGAATATGTTATAACAGTCTAGATGTTGAATCATCTTTGATTAGTTTAAAGTATGACTTGTGTTTCTTTCCCATTTTTCATGCATCACTTAAATTATTTTTATCCAATTTAATTTGAGGAAAATTAGAAATAAAATTATTATAATATAATTTCCTTAAAGAATATATATTTCAATTTATAAGTCCCCTAGTAAAAATCAAAGATTAATCTATTTAATTATTCATACAATTAACATTATATTTACAAAAAGAATTTATATCAAGTGTGTAAAAATTTTTAGTTCTAGGTGATCTAAATTTTACCAATTTACTTTAAACATAGAACACGAATTGTTAGAAAAATCAATTGAAAATAAATCATAAAAAATTTGAGAGTTAGATATTAGATTATTTTTCTATCCTTAAACATACAAATTTTTTTATAATAACTTAATTTTAATCTCCAATAGAACCAACTATAATTATTGTTTCCTTTAGTATTATTACCAAAAGTGGCATAACCTCTTTCAAATTTTGAGAGTGAGTGGATGTTTTTAAAATCTCTACTAATATCCCTTGAACATTTTATATCTATGATCTACTTTACATGTTTATCCCTATTTATTTTTACATATTAAAATAAATCAAATAAGAATATTTTTTGGTATGTAAATTCTCTTGGTTACATAGATATTAGCAATTAAATATTTTGGGAATCTATGTATCTTTACAGTTAATGGAATTTCCATCCTTAAATTTAGATAAATTATTTGAAATTATATCATTATTAAAATTATATAATTGAGGTTTATTAAGAAATTAATCATTTTCATAATGTTCACTAACTCCATAGGTAAAATATGTTATTTTAGACAAGTTTTTTATTTTAGAACTAGTAACAAATTAATTTCTATATAGCTTAGGCCTTTCACCATTACATCACATTACATGTCTATATTTATTTACATTATTCTAAACAAGGATTTTATTGATGTAATTATCCTACTTATTGAAAATATTGAAGAATATTTTAGGGTTTTAACCTCATATAATAGTTATTTTATTCTACTATCATGTATAACATAGTTTGTGGATGATTTGTTCAAAAATAGATTTTAATTTTGAAATATATTTAAAAATATCATCCCTCTAAATTAATACAACATCATTGTATTTTTTAGTGACTTTAATTTATTATTAGGTGCTTCATACTTTCCTATAACATATAATATTATTCATTTTACTCTTAAAATGATCAAATTTCAGATTAATTAGAGTAAATAGATTGTATATCTTGTGATTCATCCATAAAGAAAATATTTTATTTTTTGATTAGAATGTCGATATTTAGAGTTAGTAGTTGAAACATAACTAGAGTCTTCATAATCACTCTAAGTGGATTTAATTTATTTCCTCTCATGGCTCATATAATAATATTTTCTATGAAATTTATTTTTTAATTTCTTCTTCCCTTTCTGCTGAGGGAACTTAGGATTAATATGCCTAATAATATATCACTCACACCATCTAAATTATTTTTAATTTACTTCAATATTCTTATACTTGTTAAATTTTTTTAATCCTCTTACCATATTATGAATTTTATTGAACTTCCTTGAAAACTATGGAAGTTCACTGTCGGAGTCTGAATAGCTTGTGTCTCCTTCATTAGATGAGTCATATAATATTTTTTCTTTGTATTTATTCTAATATTTTGAAGTTGTAATTTTTGAGAGTAGTATTATTCTTTTTGATTAGCTTATAATAATTACCCTCTTATTGTATATCTGCTTCATACATCATAAGAGTTTCAATAAGATATTTTTTTTGATCTTTAACTGGAGTTTCTTGTAGATAAAATTAAACTCTATTTAGATGTCAAAACTATGAGAAGTTTTAATTCCCAATATTAATATAGAACTGGATCACCCAAGGAAGCCACATCATTGATAAAATTAGTTAATCTATGATTTATTTGAGTGATACTTTCACTTTAAAATATTTTGAATGATATTAAACTTGGAAGTTTTATATATAAGTTTTTTTAAAATTATTTTTCCCTTTATAATAAACATAAATATTGTACTATATCTCATAAGTCTTTTTATGTGAAAGTTTTCAATATACTTACATTCAAAATTTATTTTAACCTAGAAATAACTCTAGTGGAACTAACTAGGGTCATTCTCAAGGAGTCATGTGGTCATTTATTCACCAATATCAATCTCTTATGAATATGTTTTTTTCATTATTATTAAAAAAAATATTGGGGTGTGATTTTTTTTTGAAAATTGTATGAAAATAAAATGAAATGATAAAGAAAAAAACAAATTTTAGTGGGGTAAGTGGGTTAGTCCAAGGTTAGACACATACATGTCTTTTACTATCCTAATGAATTTATTAAGATCTATTGATAATTCACTCAATAAAATTCACTAACAACCATTATAAAATTGATTTATATGTATTTGTTCACATTTATAAATCTCATAGGCACACCAAGTCTCACATCCTTCATAGTTTTAACTAATTAAAATTTCACAATCATAAACAATCCATCACCCTCCATCCATTCCCAATCATATAAAATTCATCCCCAAATCTACATGACTTAAATTTTCTGAATTTTAGACCTAAATAATGGAGGGGAATTTATTTAGTCAATATTGGAATTAGTCTTTGTTAATTACTAGGATATAATGAGAATTATCTTCACGATTCCTAGGAAAATACAATGCCTCATCAAAAACATAATTAAAAATTTAATGATATGAATGAGAAAGGATTGGGATAACCATGAGATCTATCACATAAAAAATCATCAAGCTAATACTCCAAGATCATAGAGTTTATATAGTATATTCACAATAAGAAAAAATGGATAAAAATAAAAAAATAATAATAGAGGAAGAAAAAAAGTTCACATAACAAAACATTTAACAAAATGAAAATTACAGAGAAAAAAAAATTATAGAATAGATATCCCATAATGTGAGAATTTATTGTTTTATCAAACCTCATCCCATTTTAATAAATATTTTCAAATACCCTCTTTGATTATAGAATTTGAAAAAAAATTATACCTATTTAATCTCTCGTGATCAAATTATATAATTTTTCAATAATAATTAGAAATGATGTGTTTCACTACTTTGTGGTATGGTGAAAGATGAGTGATTCTTTAGGGATTCTCATATAATGAATTAGAGAGAAGCGATTAATGTGCTAATAGATCAAGATTTAAGATTAGAGGACCTTGAAGTATTTGTCCATAGACATCACTATAAATATTCAAGCATCTTTGTGCACTAATCAGATGATGAGACTTATTTGATGGATCCAGACTTAGTATTTATTTAGTGGTATTTAGAATAGTATATCATGTTAAAGATGAGGTAGGCTACTAGATCCTTTAATAGGGAAACAAATGGGTCTTGAACTTGTATGTGTGGGCAGAGATATTGGTAGGTACCAAGGAGGAAGCTTTGTTTTCCATTATTCATCATCTTATCATTCTTTAAGCATATTCAAACATTGAGAGTGATTATTTGTTCATTGAAATAGATTTTACCTCAGGTTGGTGCAATTTGTAAATTGAAAGTCTTGGCGAATTTAGGTGTAGTGATAGACTAGCTAAGCATCTTAGACTGGTGTGGTACTTTCAATGAGAACATGTTGTCTTCATACCTTTATTCTCACAACCAGTGCATTGGGATAGATATAGGTATCCTCTGTTATTATTGCTTAGACCTTCACAAATAAAAAAAATGGAAATAATCCATCATCATGTATCATTAGCTTTAGTTCAATGAGATTATGGTATCTTTTTTTCAGTTTGGTCAGTCAGTTTGTCTTCAATCTTTGAATGAGGGGCTTTAAAATATTTCAAGTGGGTATAAGGAAATTTTCATCTTTGCATCAATCCAAGCGCTCTAAAATTGGAAGTGTTCTTAATATTGTATTGAGTTTATGATCAATTATTCAATTAGATTTTTCAGTACATTGATCTTTCTCTCAATCTCTATTTCCTCATCCTCAAACAAAATTAATGATGAATCTCATTCTTTTAAATGAATGCACCCATGCATGGATTCACTAGCTCATTTTATAGCTTCACTTCCCTTCAATACTTTATACAATAGTTAATCATTGGGTAAAATGGATGAATATGTGGTGAACATGAACATTCATTCAAATAACCACAATAGTTGATATTGATAGAGGTCTCATCATATTTAATAGAAAAAACTTGTGCAAAAACAAATAAATCCAGCGATTCCATTTTTCTCCTCTTCAACCTAAACTTCAACACCCATGTTCATGAATCAATTTGGAATGAGCTCAAAAAACTCATCTTGAACTAGTCATCTTCCCATTCGATCATAGTAACACCAATTGAAGCCTTGGATAGTGTTTAATCACATTCAATGTTTTCAAGGATCTTCAATAGTGAAATTTTATCCAATATTAGAATCAACCATATAATAGTTTGTGCACCCTTAAATCTTGAATCTAATCTTAAAAAATTTATTTATATTGTGGAATTTTTTCATCTTTTTTAAATCAATGAAACTTATTTTGATAAACCAGTGTTTGTAATGGTTATCATTGATGAATCAATTTTTTTCCTAGATCAACCTTCAATACTCATCCTTTTTTCAACTTGGGTTGAGACCCTCTTACACTTATATGAATTTTATAGAGTCATAGGATCCTTATGAAATTGTTGAACTCTTTTTATTATATTCAAATCACAATATTTTTTACTCATTGAGAGTTTATTTTCTTGAAATATACTTTAAAACAACTTAAATTAGAACTCTAGATATAGGCTTAGATTCTCTTCTTCAATATGTCAAACTATCTTTACCTAGATTCATTGAAAAAATTTAGTTGGTTTATACACGAATTCAGTGGTCTTCATCCTTAGTTTAATGGATTGGGAACCACATTGTTCTTATGTAAGGTTATATTAAACATGTAGAAGAGTGAGTTTGATGTGGTTGATTGTGTGTAGTAAAGAGATGGACGTGGTCACTCAAGATGGTGCAGCCGACCATGCAGCAATTACATGAGTGAGAAAACTTGTTTTACTATGATTTTGCAGTATCTTGCGGGGAAGGTGTATTTGAATGGATTATTTTTATTGATTTCCATTGTAGATGGAGTTAATCATATGATATGTTGTGCGTTGTAGATTGATTAAAAACACTTTTGAATCATAATAGTTTGAGCAATAGTTCCTTTGGAGTGTGGCAACTCGTGTTTGTATTTTTTATTAAATATACCATGAGGCTAGTTGAAAATTAAAAAAATAATTAAATTCATCTCAAACTACATAAAATAAATCCCCTGTAATTAAAAATTAAATTATAAATATATTTTTTCGCTAAATTAAAAAATTAAACCATATTTATTTATTTACAAAATTCATATAAAAATGAAAAAATGAAATAAAACCCATGTATTTGATATGATATGAGGGAATTAAGGAGTAAATTAAAAATTGAATTTTAATAAAAATATAATTTTATCACTCCATCACACATATGTTATAAAAATATTATGAAATAATAAATAATTAAATTCCAAAATCATGATCAATAGTCTATAAAGAAAATATTCCCATATTATCCACTTCTAGAACAATTCAAAATTACTTTTTTATAAAAAAAGTACACAAAATAAAAGAAAAATATTTTTATAGATGGATTTTAATGAGTATTTTTACTTTTAGATATCTTATTAATGTATTTATAGTTCTTCACAAATCAAATAGTTTTTAAATTTAAGTTTCATTAAGAAATTCATTCAATAAACAAGAAAATACGTACTGAAAAATAATTTAAAACAACTAAGTGAATTGTGTGAGATACATTTTGGTTATTTCCATTGAAAATTTAATCATGTTTCCAATACAAATTTGACCTACCTACATAAATTTAATTTAAAAAAAATTTATAAGTCTTGGAGTGAAATATATAGTTTTAAGTGGAATTAAAATTTCAACAAGTGTAACTTCCATTTATCCCTCTTTATTAGGTTCCTTAAACAAGAGTTCCAATTTACACCTCCTTGATACAACTAAAATAAAATTTATATAATTAAAATTCCCCCTATTTTTTTAATATTCCACTCACCTAAATGAATTCATTTGTGAAAATTTGGTGCTTATTAAATTTTTTCCATCTATGTATCTGCAAAAGTACAGTGAAAAGTACTTATTAAATATAAAAAAATGGAATTTAGCCACACTACTAGTAACTAATGTCTTACAGTTTCATTGTGAGATCATAATATTCCATTTTAATATAGTTTCAAAGTACTTATATCAGTTTATTTTTATTTTTATCCCTATGGTGATCTTTTTTCAAAGACCAATTTAATTTTAATTAAGTTTAAAATTCTAGTGTCCTCATGTTTTAATTACAATTTCAAAGATATTTTTTCACAAAAATTATTTTCCTAGTTATAAAACTAAATATTAAACCCCAATACTTTATATTATTTTCCTTTTATAATAAATTTAATTTTTTTCTAGCTTACAATGCATGCAACACCAGATTTAAACAAAAAATTATTTAGTCATGCTTTGCACACTTAATTTAAAATTAAAATTTAACACTTTTAGAAGGTTTATTTGAGAAAATAAATGAGAAAATTTAATTCATAATATAAAAATGATATTAGGATTAATTTTTGGTATTTTTTTTTGAAAATTTACACTTTTATGGTGAATAGGAAAAAATACTGAATTTTAATTGAAAACAGCCTTTTTGTCTAAATAATTTATAATGTTAAATTATATTTTGAATTGGTTTTAATGTAAAAAATAGTTAAATTATACATATATTAACCCAATTTATTTCATTTTAAAAATTTTCATTTTTAATATTTATATAAAAACATCATAATCCTTTGAACGTTTTCACTTTAAAAACCCACTTTCTTGCCACGACTGCAGGATAAATTTTAAATTAATTTTTTCCAATTATGTGGATTGAATTCAGAAAAATGGATTAAATATTTCTAATAAGAGTAATTTATAATATCTAAAAAGTTAAATTTAATTCTTTGACCAAAATTATTAGTGAAAACAGTTAAAATTAATTACAGGGTTTATGGTATAAATAAGTTTACTTAATAGTTAAACTTAATGTATAAGGTGTAAGAATGACAATTCCAAAACCCATTTTATGGAAATATTTAGTCCTTATCACTTATAGTATCAATAATTTATAAGTATTGGGTTTTGGTGACATGAAAGAATGTGGGTGGAATTCACTCTTTCAGAAAATTACAAGTGTGCTACTAACCCCACTTATAAAAGGCCTTACCCTCTCACCGCTTCTTCGCACCTTCAAACCAATTTGGTTCAGCCAATAACTTCAAAAATAACTCAAAAAATTACCTCCCCTAATCCTATAAGGCTTATATTGGTTATAAATACAACTTAGTTTGGAATTATTGAAAACCTAAAGAGAATACCCGAAGAAGAGGTAAGGTTCTTCTAAAAGCGTTTTTATTTTATTTCCTTATCCACCTACTTAAATTATTATTATAAAATAATTATATAATAAAATAAGTATCTTAAATGTAATTATATGTTGTAATATTAAGGTTATAACTTAAAACTTCACACACTTCCATCAAATGGGTTATGAAATCATCCTTTGTCTGTACGACGGACTACCACCTCGCGAAGCGATGTGATTCATTCACACTTTACATGGAATGTATTAAGAATGGTTTTGATAAAAATATGTGATATATATGAAATAATAATTATACTTTAATTATAATATATATATATATCATTTATTTTTCTTTGTTTCAATATGAAAATAAAATGGAAACATCATTCATGCATACGTAAGACCTACCATCTCCAAGAATGGTGTATTTAATTTCTTATCACCAAATTTTATGGAATACTATAAATACATATATACTGAATATATATGATATTTACATAATGTTTTAAATTCTTTATATTATTACATAATGATAAAATTAATAGGAAAAAAATAACAAGTCAAAACATACTTGAAAAACAAGGCAATTAACACCCAAAACAATGAAAATAATAAATTATTATTAACAAACAGGTTCTAAGATGTTATAAAAGGATAATATATGATATTATAAATATTAATATGGTTATTTTATAATTTAATAACATTCTTAAAACCAATACACATTAGGTTATATAGTTTTCAACCAAAAATAACCATAATGTAATGGATTTCATCTCAATTTACATTACATTGAGAATTATTTGTTATTATACACCAATTCACTTTTTTGTGTTGTATATACTAACCCATTGACATGTAATATCATGAATAATTTATCCTTCATGATATTTTATGTTTCAATCTGAATTATTTCATCCAAGTGGATTTTACTTGAAAATTTACAAAAGGTAAAAGTTATTATGCAATCTCACTTTCTTTTGTGATTATTGAATTTATCTTGATAAAATCACTATATCTTAAGAATTTTTATTGGAAATTAAATTTATATTAAATATCCATATTCTTGTGTAATTTATATGATAATTTTTGAAACTTTATACCATTTTTACATATGGTTTTTACTCTAAAAGTTATTTGATTATTAGAAAAATATTGATAAATCCATATCCCTTAATCAATATAGGCATTTGATAAGTCACATTGTTTGTGAATTAAATAGATTATTAAATATATGAGTAATTGTTTTTACATTCAATACATGGGTTGATTAATGGTTAATTCAAGCCCCTAGACGCATTAGTAGTCTCATGAGATGAATCTATTGTCCAAAACAGATGAGTTTTTACCTAGTATGTTTTAAAATTTCTTAATGATAGATATTAGTGGTAAAGGTATAATGTGCTTTGGAAATATGATGTCTAATAATTACACATTTCCTTCATCTAGTATTAATTTATTACTATCTAGGAGATTTTAACTATGACATTATCTCTGGATCCATTTAATTATCAGTTATTGATTAAATGACATGTGTTTTCAGTTAATTACCTTGCTATATTGATTATTTTTTATCTATTGATGCAGTCAAGTTATTTAAATGGAATGTGTTTTCAGTTTTTTACCTTAATATATTTATTATTCTCATTTAATCATTACTATTTCTACTATACTTCACCCTTACTAATAATTTGAGATCATACCTATTTTCTTTCCTTTACCTAGGTTATGAAGAAGATATATTTGAATGAGTTTTTATAGTTGTAGTTTATTAGATTTTGTTATGTGTTATGCTTTATTTTCTATTAACAATATAAAATAGACATCATGTATGTATTTATTTATCCCGAATTGGTAAACTAATATTTCATCTGGGATTTTATTCCTTATAATTATACCAATGTAATAAAGTAAATCATTGCCTCCGGTATTCTGGGGTTAGGGTTGTTATAGTTAGAATCAAAAGAAGTTCGGTAGAAACCTTGTAAAATAAATTGAGAAAAACATAGATTAGGGAACATAACCCTAAGATAGACTTTGAGGATAAGTATATAATAACATCCTAAAGTTTTGTTAAGGTATAGAATATTTGGGTCTTCCTAGAAATACATACCTATCTAGATACTATAAGTGTGTGTGGTTCTAGAATAGATTTACCTAGTGGTAATAAATATGAAAAGGGTACGTCAGACATGACTTGAGAATAACTTGGTACATGATAATGGGTCTTACTGGTTACCTGGTTTGACACTCCCAAGGTATATTCTTAGGATAATTCATATTTTCTTTACATACCATTATGAAGGATTTTAAAGTAATGATATCCCCAAAGAAACCAAAGTTTATGATTATAAGATTAACAATGCATAAATTTTTAATTTATGTTAAGTGTTACACTATATTTTTAATTATACATAGTTTTATGAGATAATCTAGTATATGCTATTTTTTATAAATAAAATCTTGAAGAAATAATGGTATCAATACTCATGGAAAATGTAAATATTTCTATAATGATAGAAACAATATAGCTGGTATTGGAACATTGAAAATTATAGATATATTAAGGTAGCTCAATCAGGCTATGAAAAATAACCTTGCCCATATGGAGAAACTTGTTCCCTAATGATATTATCCTATGTTGTATTACTTTATGTGACATAATATACCATCATTTAGTGGGACAAATAATCCAATTATAGCTGAGAAATGGATTAAGTCCATGTAGAAAATATTTATGGCATTATGATGGAGCGAAAATGAAATAGTTACACTTGCAGTGTATTTTCTAAAAGGTGATTCTAATAAATTATGTTCATTAATCTATAATACAATGGAGGAATAAGAAGTATAACTCATGGAATGGAAAAATCTTTGGGATACATTCTTTAATAAATATTTCCCTCATGAGAAACAAATTGCGATAAAGAAAATATTCCTTATCTTATAGAAAAAGGATATAAAAAGTGTCATGGAGTATGAAGATACCTTTAAAAGTTTATCTAGGTAATCCATATATTACATACATAACACGGAGTTCAAGATTAATCACTTCTTTAAAGGTCTTAATCGAAGTCTCTGTAGGGAGCTAGTTTCTCAATATTTTTCATCATACAAAGAAATAGTTTTATGTGCCATCAAAAAAGGAAAGAAATTATAAAAATATTATATATTCAAAGGAAACCAAGAGAATAATAGGTCTTCTGAACACCATAAAAAAGGGAATATGTTAAATAAGGAGAAGGGAATGAAGAAATTCCCACATTGTTATAAGTATTGAACAAATCACCCAGGTAAATGATTGAAGGGATTGGGAGTTTGTTATAAGTGTGGAGAAAAGGGTAATCATGTTAAATAATGAAAGGGGAATAAAAAAATTATATTCAGTGTTTCACCTATAGGGATATGGGGAAATATGCAAATTAATGGCCCAGGCGTCTAGGTAATCTACCATTGAAGAGGCCAAGGGATGATGACCAAGCTTATGCAATCACTATAACTAAGGTAGAAGTACCCAATGATGTGGTGGTAGATACAATAATCCCATCTTAAAATTTATCCAATGCCTTGTTTGATTCTAGATCATTACACTTTTTATATTTTCATAGTTTTTAAACAAAATTAGACATTTCCCTTTAGAATTAATAAGGGATTTTTTAGTCAAAACTCCTAAGGGAAGTCTCATTTCAACAAATATGTGTTGGTATGTCCCCATTATGACACCTAAAAATGATTTATTTTCAACATTATCATTATAACTATGGTTTAATTTGATATAATCCTTGGTATATACTGTATTTCAAAATATGATGTAAAATTTATTATAAGAAGAAGGAAATCATGATTTGTGAGGATGATATAGAATTATCTATCATTATAGTGGAGACTTCATCATCCGAGTCATATCAAGATCCACACCTAGCATCTCTACAGAATGATATTCTCTATAAAGAAGAATAAAAAACATATAGGGATGTGGAAGGTAATATTCAAATTGAGGATATACCTATTATACAAGAATAAATTGATGTATTTCCTAAGTAATTACCTAGACACCCCCAGAGTGTGAAGTTGAGTTTTTCATTGATTTAATCTGTGATGCAAGGATAATATCAAAGACTCCCTATAGAATAGAAACTGTAGAATTAGTGGATATGAATAAACAACTAGAGGAGTTGGGTGATAATGGATTTATTCTCCCAATTTTTATCCATTGGGAGCCCATATTCTCTTTGTTAAGAAGAATGATAAATCCATGAGATTGCGAATTTATTATAGGGAAATCAATGCTATTAAGGTAAAGAGAAATCATCCTCAACCTCACATTGATGACTTATATGATCAAATTTATGGAGCTCAATATTTTTGAAATATTGATCTTCATTTTGGGTGTCACCAATTATGAGTAAAGAAGTGAGACATTCTGAAGATAGCTTTTCAAATGAGGTATATGCATTACTAGTTTACATTAATTCCATTTGGATTGACTAATTCACCCTCTATTTTTATGGATATAACGAAAAGATTATTAAAGGAATATCTTGTTGATTTTATTGTGGTATTAATTAATTATATTTTTTTGTATTCTAAAATCTATGAGGACTATGAGAATCACTTGCGGGTCATTCTTGAGACTCTTATAAGTAAGGAGTTATATGGAAAATTTAGTAAGTGTGATTTATAGAATCAAGAAGTTTCTTTCCTTGTCCATATTGTCTCTAGGGATGGAATCTCATTCGATCTTATAAATAAAAAGGTAGTCAAATAATGTACTACACCATTGAACATAACCAAGTTAAGTAGCTTCATTGGTTTGGTAGGTTACTATTAGTGATTCATTCATAAATTTTCATGATTGGAAAAACCGTTAAAAAATATTACAAGTAAAGGTTTTAAGTTTGTTTGGAAAATGGAATTTGAATATTTTTTTTGATAAACTAAAGAGAATAATGGTCAACTCCCCAATTTTGACTCTACTATCTAGAAGTGATGGGTTTGTGATATTTAGAAATGCATTAAAGAAGGGAATTGTTTGTGACCTAAAAACAAATGATAAGGTTATTTCATATTAATCAATGAAATTGAAGACTCAGAAACATAACTATCTAACCCATTATCATGAGTTAGCAGCTATAATATTAACTTTTAAGATATGGAGACATTATCTTTATAGAAAAAGATGCAAGATATGCACTGATCATAAAATCCTAAAATATTTTTTTTTTAAAAAAGTGATCAATATAATAAAATTGAGATGGATTGATTTATTCAAGGATTATTATTTCTCAATAAACTACCACACAGGGAAAGAAAATAAGGTAGCATGTTAATTGAGTAGGAAAGATCATGGAATTATGACCCAAATGAGGATTGAGGAGGATCCTATATTCATGGATTTAGTAAATATGGACATTGTAATTTCTAAGGGGATATATCAATAATTTTTCAAATTATTTCAAAACAATATTTATTATAGAAGATAAAGAATTCCCAAAATGGTGATGAGAGATTTCAAAAGATGATCAAAGCTATGAATGATTGGAAATTAGAAAAATTCATTTGTGAATATGGTGTTATTAAAATTGGGAATAGATTATGTGTTCCATATACACCTGAGATAAAAAGGAAATTGTTGAATGACACTCATAGATAAAATTTCTCAATAAAATGTAGTATAAAAAAGTTGTATATGAATTTGAAGGAACATTTTTGGTGGGATAACATGAAGTGGGAAATTTTTGATTATATTTCCAGATGTTTAGTTTGTCAACAAGTGAAATATATGAGGTAGCATCCTAGATGATTCATGTATTATCTTCCACTTGTTGTGTCGAAATGAGATGACATTAATATGTAATTTTGCATGGGACTACCTAAGACTTGTATAAAGAATGACCCCATATTGGTTATCATTGATCGGTTAAAAAAATTTTTACATTTACATATTATAAGAGAAGATTTACCACTTGAGTGCCTCACAAGGATCTATATTAATGAATTTTTAAGACCTCATGGTTCACCAATTTCAATTATTTCTAATCAAGATCCTTATTTTACATGGAAATCCCAGGAGAGTCTTCAGAAGGCTCTTGATACTAAGCTTCATTTTAGCACTTCCTTCCTTCCTCAAACTGATGGAAAATCCAAAAGAAAGATTCAAAAAATGGAATACATGTTGAGGTCATGCTCACTTTACTTTCAAGACATGTTGGATTAGTTTTTACATTTGGTAGGGTTTTACTATAACAATAGTTTCCATTCAAGTATTCAAATGGTGCCATATGAATCATTATATAGAAAGATATGTCATACTCTAACTTGTTGGGATGAAGTTTGTGAGAGAAAACTTATAGGCCCAAAATGTTTTGAATAAAAAACAAAAAAGGTGAAGGATATTCAGGAACACATTAAATAATCTCAAAGTAGTAAAAAGAGTTATATCGATAATCATAAGAAAGATTAGTAATTTCAAGTGTGAGATCATGTTTTCTTGACTGTATCTTCATCAAAGGGTGTTATAAGGTTTGGTAAGAAAGGGTAGTTAAGTACCATGTACATTGGAACCTTTTAAATTTTATAAATTATTGTTGTTATTTCTTATCATTTGTTAAGTCCCATGTACCTCTCAAAAGTACGCAATGTATTATATATATATTTATTAAGAAAGTACATGCCAGACACGACACATGTGCTTGGATCTGAATAAATAGAGTTATAACTTGATATATCTTACTATGAAGATCCCATATATATTCTTGAAACTAGAGAGAAATTATTGAGTAATCATACAACTCATCTGGTAAAGGTACACTGAAGGAATCACAAAATGGAGGAAGCAACGTGGGAACCATAGGATGTTATAAAGAAGAAATAGCCTCATCATTTTAGAAGGTAATAATCCTGAAATTTCTAGGATGAAATTTATTTAGGATATAATAATAAAACACCCTAATAATTTACAATATTTTTCCTTTTAGAATAAATTTAAATTTGTTGCAAGCTTGTAATGTGTGCCACACCATATTTTAACAAAACATTATTTAGTCACGCTTTGAAAAATTAATTTTAACACTTATAAAATTTATCAAAAAAATAAAAATTATTTTTGAATTTTAAATATCAAAATTATCTTTGGATAAAATTTTGGGATTTTTTGAGAGGTTTCATTTTTCGGATGAATAGTGAAAATACGGAATTTTAATTAAAACTGCCTTTTCATCTAAATAATTTGTAAAAGTGAATTATATTTTGAATTTATTTTAAATTAAAAATAGTTAAATGATATATATTTACCTAATTTAGGTCATTGGAATCATTTTGATATTGAATTTTTATATAAAAACATTGTATGCTTTTGAACATTTTCTCTTTAAAAACCCACTTTCTTGCGATGTTTGGGGGATAAATTTTAATTTAAATTCTTCTAATTATATGGATTGAATTTGTAAAAATATATTAAATATTTGGAATCAAAATAATTTATAATTTATAACACTTTTAACTTAATATTTTCACCAAAATTATTAGTTAAAACAATTAAAATTAATTACAATGATTAAAGTAAAAATGAGTTTACTAAGTGGTTAAACTTAGAGTATAAGGTGTATTAATAACAAAAAACTTTTCAAAAACACATTTTATAGGCATATTTTGATCCTATAACTTTTATTATCTAAAATTGAGAATTATTAGGGCCTGTTTACATGAAAAAAATGTGGGTGGAATTCACTCTTTCAAAATATTACAAGTGTGCCACTCACCCCACTTATAAAAGGCCTTCCCCTATCCCCCATTATTTAAACATTAGAAACACTTTGTTTTGGAAAATACCTAAGAAAATAACTCCACATATTCCATACTAGAATCTTGAAAGACTTATCTTTGGAAAAAATAAAACTTATGAAGTCATTAGTGCAAAACTAAGGAGGATAACCGAAGAAGAGGTAATGTTCTTCTAAAAGTGTTTTTATTTTATTTCCTTATCCACATTCTTGAATTATTATAATAAAATGATTATATAATAACCTAAATATCTTCCAAATATTTATATGTTTTTACTTTAATTTAATGACCTATAACTTCATACACTTCCATCAAATGGGTTACAAAATCATTATTCATGTGTACAGCAAACTACCGCCTCACAAACCGATATCGTTCATTTTTCCATTACCACCATTCAAGGTTGTGAATAATGATGGATTTATAGTCTATATATTATATATATTAGTTTTATGATATTTATGATTTTATTATTCTTTTTTAATTATTATATCACACATAACTTCTTGTCTTCCATTTTGTGGGAATACGATTCCATCCCTCATGTGTACGGCAGACTACTATCTCATGAAGCAATGCGATTCATTCATAATTTACATGGAAAGTATTAATAATGGTTTTAATAAAAATATGTGATATATATGAAATAATAATGATACTATAATGATAATATAAATATATATATATTATTTACTTTTCTTTCTTTTAATATTATAAGAAAATGGAAACAACATTCATGCGTACGCACAACCTACCATCTCCCTGAAAGGTGTATTAATTTCAAATCACCAAATTTTATTGATTAATAAAAATACATATATATTGAATATATATGATATTTAAATCATGGGTTAAATTCTTTATATTATTAAATCATGATCTAAGTAATAGGAAACAAATAAAAAGTCAAAAAATTCTTGAAAAATAAGGCAATTAACACCTAAAACAATGGAAAAAACGAGATATTTTTAACAAACGAATAATAATATGTTATAAAAGGATAATATATGATATTATAAATATTAATATGGTTCTGGTTTAAGTTAATAACAAGATTAAAACTATTATACAAGAGTTTAAATATTTTTTAACCAAAAGGAAGTGTAAGTTAAGTTATTTCATCTCAATTTACATTCCATTGTGAATTATTTGTTATTATGCACCAATTCACTTTTATGTGGTTTATATACTACCCCTTTTTAATATCATGAATAATTTATTATTCATGATATTTTATGTTTCAATATGAATTATTTCCTCCAATGGGACTTGACTACAAAATTACCAAATGGTAAAATTTATTGCACAATCTCGCTTTCTTTTGTGATTGTTAATTTTTTCCTAAAACAATCACTTTATTGTTATCATTTTTCATTAAAAATTAAATTTATCTCAAATATACATATTCTTATCTCGTTTATATGATAATTTTCTAAACCTTATTCCATTTTTACATATGGTATTTACCTTTAAAGTTATTTGATTAACTGGGGAAATATTGATAAATATGTATCCTGTACTCAATATAGATATTTAACAAGGCACATTGTTCATGTATTAAATAGATTATTTGATATATATGGAATGATTTAGGGATGAAATACATGGTCTGGGGACAATTTAATTAAAGACCACCAATGCATCGATAATCTCATGAGAAAAATCCATTTTCCAAGTCAGATGGGTTTTTACCCAATATATTCTAAACTTTATTGAGGATAGATCTTGATGTTAAAGGTATTATATTCTTAGAAAATATGTAATCTGATAATTAAGAAATTTCTTCATTCAGTAATCATTTATTACTATCCAATATATTTTTAGTTATTTACCTTGCTATATTGATTATGCTCATTGACTCATTATTGATTCTTCTATACTTTACCCCTACCAACAATTTGATATCACACCTATTTTGTTTCCTTTACCCAGGTTATGAAGAAGATATCTTGTAATTGGTTTTCAAAGATACAATTTATTATCTTTTATTATGTATTATTTTTTATTTTATATTCCGAATTTAAAATGAATATCATGTATGTATCTGGTTCTCCAAAACTGCTAAATTGATTGGTCCTTAAAGATTTGATTCCATGTAATCATGATAATATAAAAATTTAAGGAACTAGATCTAGGATTTGGGGTTGGGGTCATTATAATAAATCTCCATGAGAATAGTGGTAAAACTCACCTTGTAATCATTTGAGATTTTAAGGTTCAATAATTTGATCAAGATCCTCCCAATCAAAATGGAGTTAAACAATTATTAGAGCTTTTAATTCAACTTAAATAAAGTTTTAATAACTTAAAAATCTATACAAACATATTTATACATGTTAAAAATATAACATAATTTTTTTTGTTTTTTTGTTTTTTTATGATTTTTTTTCAAAAATAGATTCACTAAAAGATACTAAAAATAGAAATCAATAAAATAGAAAAGAGTGTAGACAAAGAAGCAACGAGTTACCCCTCCCACAAACTTAATCTCAGCTATATAACTAATTAAATTCATCATTTATTATGTGTATTTCAAGAAAAATTAAAAATATAAAAACATGAACGAATGAGCATAAAAAGAGTTCATGGTAATCTTGTGGGGGCTCTTTATGGGGAATCTCCCCTATTACCTTTAATTTTGAAACTTTTTCCACTTATCCTATGGAATCTTATTCACACTCTTATAGGGATTCCTTTAAATTATTATCAAAATAATCCCTATAAATCCATTCTTTGGCTTCTAGTATACTTGGGAATCCCAGTGAGTCTTCTTGATCTTCATTTTCGACTTCAAGCATTATATTATCCCGAGTCAGGCTTCATCCATTCTCATAGATGCCTCATCCAAATTTTATATGGTCAGTGAAAATTTTTATGATTTTTTATACTGAAAAAGGGTAAATTATATTATACTTAAAATTGTGTAAAATCAATATATGAACTAAAAATATAATCATATACGTACAATGCATTAGCCTTAAGATCCTCCTCCTTGCACAAGGCTATTGTGAAGTCATTTATAGATTTTTAGGCTAAGGTTATTCAATTTTATATTTAAAATAGAGTTCCTAGAGATTTTAAACATCACCATACAAGATAAGAATTATTTAAAATGAATCTTCTGTTATAGTACATGGAATGTCATATTTTAAATTAGTGTAAATAAAATGTGAATAAAATGAGTTTATTTCAAGGTCAAGTACTTATTTAACATTAGCTTGTTGTTCAACCTCTAGGTGAAAATCCTCTTTGAAATCATCTTATGTTTGTGGGGGGGAGTAGTGATAATTCAATATTTTCTTCAAAAGTGATCCCATATATTCGTCCTCTGTCTTCACCATATAGGAACTATACAAATTCTTCTAATTCAGAATTTATAATAGAAAGGATATCATCAGACATTTGAGTTTCAATAAAATCAGAGAAATAAAAGTTTAAAGTAGGTGATCTCTCTCTACATGATATCACCTTTTAAGGAATATTCAAAGTGTAGGTCCATTGAGAAAATGAGTTTTATAGTAAATATTAGCACTTCATCCTCTTCTTTAATCTCTCCCGGTTATTCCTCTACCTTGGTTGTTCAATAATCAAGAACTTAAATTTATGTTAATTTTTATATTACCTCATGATCCATATATTTTAATCTTTGATAATCTATTATTAATTGATTATTTATTTTCATTAGTTAATCTAGGGAGATTTCATTTTAAATATGTTCAACTTACTGAAGAGGTCGAATATGATGGTCTTAAGATTTATTATTTAACATTGGCTTAGCCACAATAGTAAGATCAATAATCCTTTCAAGTAGAGCCTCCTTTTTTTTGAGATTTTAAATTTTAATTTAAAAAAGTATATTATTTATACAGTGAAAGGGGAAATTTAATTTCCAAACTAACTCCCTAGAAATTATGCTAGTTATGTGAATGGTTTTCATTAGTCTTTCATATAAAATTTGTTTGAACCTAGAATGTATTCCAGTGGGACTGACCAGAGCCATTCTCAAGGATTCATGGGGTCAGTTCTTCACCAATATCAATCTTTTATTAATATATATATTTTTTAATTATTAATATTTAAAACCATTTTATTGTGGGAGTGTTTTTTTGGTTAGTGCTTGAAAATAAAATGAAATTATAAAGAACGAAAAAAATTAGTGGATAAAGGGGTCAATCAAAGGTTAGGAACATACATGCCATTCACCATCATAATAGAATTAATAAGATCTCTTGATAATGAACTTCATACTATTCATTAATCACTACTCTCAACTATATTTATGAGAATTATTAAACTTTCACAAAGATCTTAAGTAGACCAAGTCTCACCATCTCTATAGTGTCAAGTGATGGAAATTCCACTATCACAAACAATCCATCACCCTTCAACCATTCCCAATCATATAATGTTTATCCCCAGATCCACATGATTTCAATTTTCTGAATTGTGGAATGAGATAAATTATAATAACTGATTTGGTTGAAATTGAAATGGGATTGTGATAATTACTAGTATATAGTGATAATTCTCTTCACAATCTCTAGGAAAATCCACTACCTCATAACAACATAATACAAAAACTTAAACAAATTAATAAAGAAGACACGGGAGAACAATGAGTACACAACCAAACTTAGATCCATTGTTAATACTCTAGGATCATGGAGAGTAGTTATTATATTCATAGAATGAAATAAGAGATAAAAAAGAATAATAGGGGAAGAACCTAATTTCTAATAAGAAAAAATTAAAAAAAAAAATTAAAATTATAGAGCATAATGAAAGGTCATAATAGTCATCCTATGAAGGGGGATTTTTTTTGTGATCACCCCTCAGCACCTTTTAATAAATAAAATACAATCCCCCCTTTTTGATATAATTATAAAAATGATCATACCTAGTTATACTCCCATGTTTGAATTCTGTACTCATTCAAGAAGATTCATAGGTGATGTGCTTTACTACTTTTCTATATGGTGGAAGATATGTTCTTCATAAGGGATACTCTTGTGAGGAATTAGGGATATGTTATTCATGGATTAATGGTTTGGACTTCAATAATATCAAGACTTGAATTATTTGGGCATGAAAATAACTATATATTTTTTAGCATATTTGTGTAATACTCATATTTTGGGCATAATTTTATGGATTAGATCTTAGTCAATATTTTGTGTGATTTATTATGGTCTATCAATTCAAAGTCAAGGTTGGATACTCAAGTATTAAATAGGATATAAATTGAGTCTTTAACTAAAATGTGTGGGTAGTGGTAGTGGTAGGTACTAAGTAGGAATATTCCGTTTCTAGTGTTCATAATTTAACTATTCCTAAACCATGTTTGGACTTTGAGAGTGATTTTAGTTTGTTGAAAGAGATTCGGCCTCAGATTGGTGAAATTAGAAGTTTAAAAGGCTTTGAGAGCTTATGTAGAGGGATAGATCTACTGAGAATCATTATATGGTTTGGGAATTTCATTTCAGCACATGGTTTGAAACTTTCATTATTCTCACAGCTGGTGTATTGGGAAAGAGCGAGGTCTCCTCCCTTCTTTATTCTTGTACCCATATAGGGAGTAGAAAAACATAAAAAATAATTCATCATTACAGATCATCAACTTTGGTTTAGTTTTCTTATTGTATCTTTTGTTCATCTTGTTTGATCAATTTGGAATCAATATTTAACTAAGGGGCATAAAAATATTTCAAGTGGGTCTAAGGAAATCTCTTTTATTCAAATTGATTTAAGAAGCCTAACATTAGAAGTTCTATCAGTTTCGGGGTGAGTTCATGCTCAATTGTTCAATAGAATTCCTGAACAAAGAAACATTTTTATTGATTTTATTAAAAAGAGATCAACACAACAATACAGGTCCAAAAGAAAGCATAAACAAGAGTGGGATCAGGGTGGTATGAAGTAGTGAAGACTGAGGGCATCTACACGCACAACATTGGCACCCCCTAGGGGAAAGGACCCAAGGCAAGAAAACTATTCATCTAATTTTCTTCCTCTTTAATAGAAAATGAAAGACCTTGGTTAATGACTCAATTAGGAATAATCTCAAACAACTCATCTACAACTATTCATCTCCCCCATTTGATCTTAGTAACATCGATCAAATACTTTGTTGTCATTAAACAACATTAAACATATTCTTCACTTGAGGATATTCTATAGTGAAATATTATTTAGGATTAGAATAAACCAAATAATAGTTCATGCACCCTTAATTCTTGAATCTGATATTGACATATTTCATCATACTTTATAATTTTTTTTATCTTCCTTCAATCAATGAAACTTGTTTTTTTTAACCAGTGTTTTCAGTGGTCATTTCCAGTGATTAAGATTTTTTCCCTTGATCAAAATTCAATAGTAAAACTTAGTTTAAATTGGGTTGATCTTTTCTTACTCTTATGAGAATTATATATATTTAAAGGATACCTATGAAACTCTTGAACTCATTTCACTAAGGTAAAATCACCATTTTTAGTGCTCCGTGATAATTAATTAGCTTGATATTTTCTTTGAAAAATCCTCACATAAAATCCTAGATCTAGGCTTAGATGACCTTATTCAATCTATTGAATTATATTCATCAAGTTTATTTGAAAAAACTCAGTTCATTTGGACATGGATTCGGTGGTCTTATTTATTACTTCAATGGATCAGGTGCTAGATTCGTCTTATGGTTGGTCACCTTGAACATGAAACTTGTTGAGTTTGATTATATTGATTGTGTGGAGGTTTTAGTAGGGAACGATCACTCGATAAGTGGTGGTCAATCTTGTAGTAGATACATGCATGTAACATCATTTACTACCATTCCTTTATTGTAGATTGGGATAGGGGGAGGTGTGGTATTTTGGATTCTTACAGTCAATTGTCATAGTAGATGGAGGCCACTATATGGTTAGTGGCATGTGGTATATTAATCAAATACACTGTTTAAGTGAGGCAACATGAGTGAACATGCCTTTGGAGTCTGGAAACTCATGCCCATATTTTTCATTGAAGACGCCATGAGCCTAGTTGAAAAATCAAACTTTAATTAAATTCATCTCAAACTACTTACAATAAAACATATGAAATAATAAAATATATTTTAAATATATTTGTATCAATAAATTAACAAATTAAATAATTAAACCAGATTTAATTATTTATAAAATTCGCATGAAAATGAAAGAATATAATAAAACCCATGTATTTTATATGAAATGAGGGAAATAAGTAGTGAAGTATAGTTATTTTTTTGTGAAAATATCATTTTATCCCTCTTTTACCCCAAAAAACCTATTGACCTCATGAAAAACTAAACCACATATAATAGAATTCATAAATTTGGATTTTATTTCATATTTAAATTATTTAGTAGCATCCCATGTGTCAGGTTCTCATTTTGGAATTTCATAAGGATTTACATCTTTCAAGTACACTTTCAAGCCATGTTTTTTAAGTAGATAATCATCCCAACTTTTTAAAACCCATAATTTTCTCCATTTAAATAAGGTTCTCTATTCAGAAGCATTTATTCTTTGGAATCAACCTTTATACCAAAAATATAGATCTTTAGACATTAATTGTTAAGAGTTGAGAACTCAAAAGTCAACGCTTTAAAACCATTTTTTTTCCTAATAGGGTTGCATGATGACTCAAGAGAGGGGGGGGGGAGGTGGATTGAGTTCTTAAAATTTTCGCCAACTTAAAATCACCCTCTTATAATATTAATCATATCTTTCCTTAACTCTTAATCAAATATGGAGTTTAAAATTAAACATAAAATAAATAGTACGTAACAAAAAGTTATCATGGTTTAAGGAAATCGGGACTGACCATAATCCACAGTATTGACACTCAATGTGAGTATGGTGATTTTAATAAAAAAACCATTTTCCTAGGGGTTTTCTAATTGAGTGAAAGAAACTATAAATTTTTATAAAGTTAAAAGACAATTCAATCAGTTTCTCCCTTTAAAATACCCATAAATGACCTTTTCACACTCAGTATAAGGATTTATCACTTTATAAAGAAAAAAATGCAAAAAATATAATAGATTTGGAACAAAATTTAAAGAATAAACTGATAATATATGAAGACGATTCTAATGATTGAATATATTTTTTAGGATTATATCTAAAATATTATTTGGTTGTAATGGATGTTCTTGTAGCTTAACATCAATGGTTTTTCTTCACAGGGTCACACAACAAAAGTATGCTTTTAAAGGATAACATATAATTATTGTTCTATAATATACATAACTCTTAACATTTTTAATTCAAACTATTATTCCACTAAAATGGTCAAGAGTAAAATTATAATACTGATAAAAATAAAATTTCATTTTATATATAACATTTTTCTCTAAAAATCGAAAAAACAAAGGAAGTTTTTTACTGCAGCTATGATCACCCATGAAATTATATGATTTGTTGGAAATAAAAGATTTAGTTAATTAAGTATTTTTTCATTTGGACATTACTAAATTTTATAAAAAAAAATAATGAGTGTAATTTTCTCACAAAACAAAAATGGTAATAATTTCTTCAGAAATGAAATTAAATATAGGGAAAATACTTAGCCTCATAGGTATTTAGCTATGTAGGGATTTATTTCATAGGTCTTCTGATTAGGTGAATATGATTCTAACTTAAAAACTTTGTATGACTTATAAGTTAGTGAGAAAACCTATTATTCTTCATAATATATTTTCACCTTAAAAATTTATTATTGAGTCTTATTATATATTTTCTCATTCTTAATAATATTATTATTTATAGGATATTATGTGACATATGAAATTTTTACTCTATAAGATAATTTAGAAACACTATTCCTGTTAGATAATTTCTGTGGTCGTAGGATATTTTTAACCTGTGTAAGAAAATTGATCCTTATATGAAAATTTAATTTTCTAAAAGTAAAATGAATTTTACTTACATAGCTAAAAAGATAATTTAATTTTCCAAATATCTATTGTGTGATAATTTTTTGGATAATAGGATAATTTATGAAAGACATTTTCCTTAATATGATATTATTCCAATGTTATATGATAATTTAATTACATAATATGATATTTCTTCTACAAGAGACTCTCATAAGATAATTTACTTTGTTAAATTTTATAATCCCATAGTAAGATATCTTGTCTTCCTCTAAGAGAATTTCATATACCAAAATTTTAATTCCGTCGAGTGATGTTTAAATAAGGAAACATGGGACATTTCTCTCGAATATAGGATATTTCTTTAACACTTAAATATATTTTACGAAAATATATTAAAAACTTAAATAACATATATTTAATTATAATATTTAAAATGAAATAAATCTTAATAATATATCAAATATTAACTTGAAATCACTTAAGATAAACACTTATGTAAAATAAATATGGAGTTTTAAGCATCAAAACATGTGAATTATTGTAGTTGGGGTTTGGATTAGTGGCAATCACCATGTAATCCTACATAATAAATAGGGGTTAAAAACCCATTGGGCTCAGGGTACTATAGCGTATTGTAGTAGCGGTGGCACTGCAGTAATGACCGGCACTGTAGTGGCTGCAGGTCACTATAGCGGCAGCAAGTCACTGTAGTGGCAACATGGCACTGTAGCAGCGACGGGTACTTTGGGGTACTGTAGTAGGAGGGTACTATAGCAGTACTATTTATAAAATTTTCCTTGGGCCAAAAATTTGGGCCTATGGTCCATGTAATGGGATAAATACCCATTGGGCCTTCGGGATATGTAATGGGTCTCCATCTACCCAGTTAAAGAGGTCTTTGCTTTGCTTTAATAATAAATGAGGCTTCAGTCCCAACCTTTAAAAAACATGTGAATTATTGGGATATGATATAATAACATTAGTATGTACAATAGTTTAGGTATCTTAGTATGATATTTTAGAGAAAATATGGTTTCTAAGAGGTTAGTGGGAGTTTATTTAGAATAAGATCAGTTTAAAGGATAACAAATAAATGATTAAACCAATTAGGCTCAAAGTGAAAGTTACTTTATGTCTAAAAATAATCTTGGATGTGTTGGTAAAAAGATAATAATGTAAATAGATATATTTAGTTTCCAAAATGAAGTCAAATAAAATTTGATTATAAATGTTTTATAATAATTAAAATTAACTTAGAAAGAGTTCTAAGTAGATAAAAAAGTTATTAACACCGTAACATTGATTGTTATAAACTAAGAATTGGATTGTATTATTCAAGGTGTTTAACATTTTTATTTTGAATCCACTCACTCCATTATTCAAACAATATTTCTTCATAGTTTTTACTTACTGAATGACGTTAGTTTTAGGTTTTATCAGATGTTTATATAGAGAGGTGATGAGAATTACATAGATATGAAATGATTTTAACAAAACCAAAAAAGTACAGAAAACATACGATCTATTTGTTGGTCTATCATAACAAATATGGTTAGATGAGTGATTATGTATAGTTTTTTAGTATTATTAAAGGATTTTAATAATATAAAATGTGTCATGTTATACAAAAGGAATTACTTTCATAATCAATCTTTCAAGTATACTACATATTGTCATGAATGTATAACTTTGAGCAACTGATTTTTTCATTATGTATTTTATGTTGTGAAAAAAATTTATGATTTGAATGGGAAGTATTTCACATAGTGATACAAAATATTTCATGAAATACAAAATGAGTTTGAGGTATCAGATAACCAACCAAATATACCATATAGAGTGTCATATACCATGTATTTAGTATGTTAGAGGTGTTTATTTCATATTGAATCCTCATACCCAAGGTTGGTAGGTTACCTAACATAAGAACCTTTATTATTTAATACCTTTCTTATGTATGTCTTGATTTTGTGCTAATTAGGGGGTGATTAGGTATTTTTTTATCATGTCATCAGTTGAGGCTTAACAAATTTAGATTTTTTGTCTCTCATGATGAGTATGACATTTGGGAACTTGATGAAGATAAACCATGGAATTATATGATCATACATAGATAAGGTACATGTGTTGTGATTATCTATTTGGATAAGGGGAATTTGATGTGATTTTATAATTAGGTTAATAACATGATACTATAATTAAAATATGATTTAACTATATTGTTTTTCGAGATTTATTCTAAATTATTTTCCACCGTTTCTAAAAATCATCAAGAATTATGGTGTTTGGAATAATTTTTCAGTAGTTTTTTCGTGATGGTTTTTTATTTCCTTGAGATTCATTTAACAGTGGTTTAAACTGCCACTAAATAATTGACAATAGTTTTTATTTAAAAATAACATGTAGTTTTTAAAATTTTGTTATTTATATTTTAATATATTTTATTTTTTAAAAATTTATATTTTTAATTTTACTTAATTTTTTTATTACCTATGCTAAATTTTTAGTTTTTTTTCATTTCTTTATTATATTTTAATTTATTTTAAAATTTTATTCCTTGGTCTTGGCCCACCCTCCTAATACCGACCTAAATTTCCCTACCCACTCTAAAAAATTAATCATATATATGACTCGGGTATGATTCAAACCCCTTATATCTTGATTATTCTCCACAATATTTACCACTTTATCAAGACCATAATGTTTTGATTGAATATATTTTAATATATATATATATATATAGATTAATACATGTAAATTCATATATATCCCTAATTTTTTATTTATATTTATATTTACATATTAATTTATTCATAATTTATAAATATTAATTAATAATTAATACTTTCTAATTACACACACACATAATTATAATTATAATTATATATTAATAAACATAAATAAACACACTCAAATTTATATAAATACATGTAAATATATTTATAAATATGTTTTTCTCTCTCAGGGGGTGGGTGTTCTCTCAAGTGCGACTCCCTGTCTTCTAGGGGTTCCCCACATGGTGGTGAAATTTCTATGCTTCATTCCTTTGTTCTCTCAGTCTGCAGTGTTTGGTTCGCTCCATGTCTAAAGGTTATAGGTTTGTGGACTTCTCATGGAGTTCAAATCACTTCTGAGTCTTGTAGATATTGTGTATTGGGTTTCGAGCGACCGTCCAATGGTCGATTCAAGGGGTGCACATACTATGAATCTCTTAGGAAAAGGAATTTACTTTGCTGAAGCGCTTTACAAAGGTACATCGTTGGAATATGATGATTTAATTCATGTTTCTTGAGAACCTCAAATTTCCAAATCAGATGGTGGGAGATTCAAAGTCATCGCTGATCTGATGGCTCTCAAAGAAAGATTAGATGACTATAAGTTCTCTTTTATCGAGCATTTAATCATTTACAAGGGGGATAAACTGATGAACATGGAGAAGCTAAAATCTAGGATATCTGAAGTATGAGGATTTTCAAACTAGCGGATTGTTCCCATTGGCAGAGGCTATTTTCATCTATTTTTATCATCTGATAATGATAGATTGAAGTCTTGGGGAACTGGTTTCTTCTCACTGAATCTAGTCATTTTTGGACTCTCTTCATGGGAGTTTAATTTCAACTTTTATTCACAGAAGCACTCAAATTCACATATATGGGTGAGAATATATGGTCTTAATTGGGTTATTTGGCATCCTCTAATTTTGAAAGAATTGGTTTTCTGTATTGGTTCACCTATGAAGATGGATGAAAACACTGTAGAAGGAAAAATTTTCTACTTTTCCAGAGTATTAGTGGATTATGATATGTAGAATAGTCTACCTATTGGTTCCATTCTGATTTCCAATGGTTAGAGCACCAAAGTTGAATTTGAATATGAATCCATCCCAGCTTTTTAAAATTTCTGTAGATTGGTAGAGCATGATGTCTCTGATTTTCACCATGTTAAGAAAATGAAATTTAAGTAGGTGGGTACTTCCTCAAAGGATTATCATGAAAGACATCAAAACCTTTCAAATGTGGGAAAGGAGTTTCACTTGAAATGGGCCCATGTTGGCAATAGGTGGGATGTAGTTTCCAAGGGGTAGATTTTAGAGCAGTACTCTTCTGTCTCTGTTTTCCAATAGCAGATTCAGAATGAGAATATTCTATTAGATAGTAATGTGAAACATGTTTTTGAGATGGATAATTTTCCTAAGGATGTTGTAAGTCACACTCAGGGGGTATCATTCAAGGATTCTATTATTGGGAGAACCAAATTGATTGGATCTAAGGATGATTTTGAAAAATCTGTTCATGCTTACGAACAAGTGGATCGACAATGTGTGGCTCTCTTGAGCCAACCACAGGTAAGGAAAAACCCTCTTACTTTAACTGAAATTATTAATAGATATAATAGAAAGGATGATTTTTGTGAGGAATTTGGTAATATTCAGGGGCAATACTCATATGTTAAGCATCTTGTATGTGGAATTGTTGTTGCAAAGGATGATGTGAATCAAGATAACATCTTGGTTCAAAAAAAATGATCTCATAGGGGGAAACAAATCTTATGACTAGGAAGTATCATTAGAGGATGACCATGAGGGAACTTGGAAGGCCCCCAAGTAGTGGAGGAGAGGTCGAGGTGGATCTCAAGGGATAGGTGTCAAACGTACATGATGTTGATCATTGTTTGAAGCTTTTCTTTTTAGGGCATTGTTTGTGCCATGTTTTTACTCTATCTCTCACCATCTTCTTTCCATATGTACTTTCTTTTTTTTAATAAATTTCATGGACCATGGGTTTTAATCCATGATTCGCATCATTTCTGGTTAGAAAGTTATAAATATATATAATTAAATAAATATATTTATAAATATATGTTTTTTCTCACTTTCATTAAATCAAGTATCCTCATTTCATGTTTCAAAAGTATTTAACCACTAATTAGACTTTTCAATGGTTTTTCATTCAATGGAATCCTTATATATGATGTGATTTGGTTTCATTATTATTTTGACAAAATAGAAAATAATTTTATAGTAATGTATTTTAAAATATTTTTTTATGGTTATAATTAAATATATTTATATATATATGTAAATAATTATAAAATTATAATAAATATATTTATTATACTTATAAAGATATAAATATATATAATTAAATAAACATATTTATAAATATATACAAATATTTATAAATACATGAAAATATTTATAATTAGAATTATAAATAATAAAAATATATTTAAATAATTATAAAATTATAATAAATATATTAATTATATATATTTATAAAATTATAAATTTAATAAATATATATAATTAAATAAATATAATTATAAATTAATGCAGATATTTATAAATAAATAAAAATATTTATAATTATAATTCTAAATAATACAGATATATTTAAATAATTTTAAAATTATAATAATTATTTTAATTATATATATTAATAAAATTATAAATGTAATAAATATATTTGTTATAATTATAATTATTGAAATATATATATATATTTATCATTATAATAATATATATATATTATAACTATAAATTTATATATATATATAAATTTATAGTTATTAAATAATTATAAAATTATAATAAATATATACAAATATTATTCTAAATAAGTATATATATATTTAAATAATTATAAAATTATAATAAATATATTAATTGTATATAATTATAAATATAATAAATATATTTATTATAACTTTATAATTATAAATAAATAAATATTTATTATATATATAAATATAAATAAATATTTATTTATTTATAGTTATTATTATAAATAAATAAATATATATTTATTATACGTATAATTTTATAAATATATATAAAAATATAGATAATTTATTATCATTATAGTGCTATTTTCATTTTTTTAGTACTAATAAAGATTGTCCTTTATCAATGCTAAAAAACCACTAATAAAAGTATGTTTTATCAGCACTTTCTATTTCAACACTGATAAGACATACATTTATCAACACTTTTTAGATAGTGCTGATAAAAGGTTTACCCGCTTTTATAAATAAACCCTAACAGTCTCCTCCTCTCACACACCTCAAGCACTTGTGGAAGCTAAACCTTGTCGTTGAATCCTCTATCATCACCTCCTCCTCCTCCTCCTCCTACTCCTCCTACTCCTCTACCACCGACTCCTCCTCCTCCTCCTCCTCCACCACTGTAAATATATCTTCATCGACTCCTCCTCCTCCTATGTCACCCACTCCTCCTCTTCCTCCTCTTCCACCTCCCTATCACCAAATTCTCCTCCTCCTCTGTTGCCGACTCCTCCTCCTCCTCCACCATCGTGAATCCATCCTCCATCACGAAGCCCTCGTATACCACTGTGAAGCCCTCTTCCTCTATGAACCTCAGCTCCTCAGGTGCTACCACTGTGAGTATTCTTGTAATGCTCTAGGTATTTCCATTATATTTTCTCGTTATACAATTTTCCATGATCAATTTGTTGTCTGTAACTTTTCTATTTCCAATCAAGAATATTGATGAGCTTCTAGTTCTAATTATTAGCCTACAATTCCAAATAGAAACTAACAAATGGTGTTGAATGATTTGATAGAATCAATGAATCACACCTCCCCATAAACTCTTACACCACCCACATACCAACTAAAAATTCACCCAATCTGAACACCAGTATTAATAAATTCTCTTATCTCAATTTCATTATTAAAATGGTTATTTTTCTATATCACTTCTCAAACCATCCTCAAGTAGAATGGAAACCAGCTTCCACAACTATGGTTCATCTCTACTATGAATCCTTACTATAAGAATACTCACTTGGGGTACTGTAGCATAGAAGGTTATTCATTAAAAAAAACCATCACTCGATAAATCCTCCCCCAAAGTTTTTTTCGTAAGGCACTATTTTTAAAAAACATCCACCTAAAAACCTACCAATAGAATATGTCATGATGTTCTGGGGCCTTAATATATATGCGTATGTGATCATGATACCTAATGGAGGACCCAATATTTATGGATA
This sequence comes from Viscum album, assembly GCA_963277665.1. Lineage (NCBI taxonomy): Eukaryota > Viridiplantae > Streptophyta > Magnoliopsida > Santalales > Viscaceae > Viscum > Viscum album. Next base: position 704,385,537 of record OY728122.1, on the reverse strand, counting down.
ATATCCTACCTAGAAAAGGGATCAAAATCTAACAATAAAAGATTAGTTTAATCCTATGTTTGATCAAAATAATCATCTACTAATGTTGCATAATGCTTTTTAGGGATATCAATTCATGAATCACCATTAGATAAGTGAAATTATGAACTATATGGATATCTGAGTCTAGTAATACTTCAAAACAATTATCTATCAAGGTTCAAAATCACCTCATAATTATATAAGTCTACTTCTATCAAAATTAAGATAGCATAGCTAACCTACTCGTAGTATCTTCCAACTTACTAGGAACTCCCATATTCCCTATGTGAAAGGTCAACACATATTACATAGCAGAGTGGAACTTCCTAGAATCTCAAGAAAGTAAACCTCTCCAACATAACTCCAAAAATAATTCCAAATAGCTCCCTAATCATTGGTTAAGGGACCAACTAAAGGAAATTTATCATCACAACATTTACATTATAGAAATTTTGGTTATCATTAGCTAACATTCATCATTAGATATAATGAACACACATGGATTAGCGCATACTTGGATGATCTAACACCGAATACACATAGAAATCAAAACTAAATAGTATATTATGCATTCACCAACTTACATATACCCCACAACCAATGTCTAGATATTTAGGTTGAAAAATAGGTTTTCATATTCCTAACATAATGATACATCAATCGTTTTAGCTATACTAGTCTAACTGGTCTGATAACCAAACATAATATCTCATTTTACATCATTTTCATAAACTCCAAAACCATTTCTCACATGGTAGTTAACTTTAAAAATTTTACCTTGAATAAAAAAATATTTGATAGTACTATTACAAGACTAAACTCACTGAGGATCTTCTTTTGTTGTAGGTAAGCTAAGTATTTCATTCCAGGATGATCTCCAATAGGTCAGGGGTTAGTATTTACAAGTATATATGAATATAACATAATATAAGAGTACTTAGTCTATATACACATCCAATAGACACATATCTAAAAAATATAACATAAATAGAAAATGTAGAAGAATATGTATAACTAATTGAACTATTCTAACACTTTCATGAGACAAAAAATGTATAATGAAATATAGTAAATTAAAAATAATATATAAATCTAAAATCCCTTTGAATTGAACTTATATAAGAAAATTAGAAGATACTTTTAACTATGTGTACACCTAGAATGATCTCTAAGTATAGCAGTCACCACCACTATTAAGAGCTACCATGCTCTATCTTGTGTTGTCATGCATCACCTGGAATCATCTCTAAACAATCCCCTTGGGGTGACTTAGTTTTTTCCATAAAAATTCAAATGGATCATTGAGAATATGTGTAGACTATTAGAGGTTATTATAAGTGATAGAAATGGACTATTTGATCAACTTAGAGGTGCTAAAGTGTTCTATAAGACTGATTTGATATCAAGTTATCATTAGTTTATGGTGAGGTATTTTGATATACCACATACTATATTTATGAGTACGTATGTATTTGATGGGTATTTAGTGATGTCATTCATTTTGAGAAATACAATGGTAGTGTTCATGGATGAGATGAATTGGATCTTCCATACTTATTTAGATAATTTTGTAGCCATATTTTTCAATCTTATCATCATGTATTCCTAGTTGAGGGAGGAACATGCTCGATATATAGAGATAATTTTGAGAAAACTTAGATATCATCAACTATATGCCATGATCTCAAAGTGTATGTTTTAGATTGATAATGTACACTTAATGGGTAAAATGATATTAGTGGATAACGTATTTTTAGAACCTGAGAAGTTTGATGTTATAGTTTATTTAGAGAGGTCAAAGAATGTTTCTGAGATACCTTTATTTGAATGTCCCCTTTTGTGTATTTATTTTGTTAAATATTAATATTAAAGAATAAAATAGGATGGATATGAATAAATAAGGGATGGATTTCAATCGTCTAACAAAAGAGTATGAAGATGGCGTGGAAGGGTTCATAAAATTGGAAAAAGATCATGCATATGGACCTTCTAAAATCCTTTGTGATTATGCTATTGTTATTCAAGAAACATTAGTCCAGAGGAGTTAGAAGAACACTTTATCTATCATAGAATAGAACGAAGTTATAAATAATGGAATAAACATGGGGAAAACAAATGTAGCTAATAGATGGGATAACACTAAGTTTTATAGATTAGAAGATATGATTACAAGTGTGGAAAATTTATAAGACTGTATCAAGGATTTCATTACAGATCTGAATGATGAAAAAGATCGTATTGAGAAAATAACTGGGACAGTTGAAGATGTACTTCGTGATTGCCGAAAATTGTCTGAGAAGTTATAGAGTTGTGAAAAGACGCCATTTTATCGTGGTTTTACTAAATATATAGAATTGTTTGCCACAATGAATCTGTATAATATAAAATAAGGCAACATATGAAGTGAAACCAGTTTTATGAAATTAATTTCTCTCTTGAATGAAATGATCCCATTAGATAATGAGCTCCTGATTTGAACATATGATGCCAAACGAATGATATAATCAATGGGTATGATCTATGAAAGAATACAAGCTTTACTGAATGACTATATAATATTTCTCAAGGACCAACAATCACTGAGATAATTCCCGAAGTGTGCTGCTTATCGATAGAAAAATTAATTTGGTCCTATGAAAGTTGTATGGTACTTTTCAATCATTATATGGTTTAGGTGCCTATATGGACGTGAGGAGACTGTAAGGAAATTGATGTGGCACATAGACATAAGAATTAAAGATGAAAAACTATGTTACCCAGAAGAATCTTCTCAATGGAAGATAATTGATCACGAGTATCCTGAATTTGGAAATGAGCTGAGAAACCTTGATCTTGTGTTATCTACAGATGGATTGAATCCTTTTGGTTTTCAAAGTAACACTCAAAGTACATGGCCAATTATGTTGGTAAATTATAACTTTACATCATGTTTATGCATGAAATGAAAATAAATGATGTTATTTCTGCTTATATCAGGACCAAAACAACTAGGTAATGATATTGATGTTTATTTGGATCCATTTATTGATGATTTCAAATTATTGTGGGATTCAAGTGTTACATTGTATGATGATTATATAAATGAATATTTCACGTTGAGATCCATGTTTTATGGGACAATAAATGAATTTATTGATTATAGAAATTTTTTAGGATATATAATTAAAGGAACTCAAGGGTGTCTTGTTGACAAACAAGGTACACAGTAAATTTAGTTAAAACATTCATAAAAAACCATGTTTATAGAACATCAAGGATTTCTAGAAAGACCACATAAGAACTGATCATAGACAACATCATTCGATGGAATTTCCTAATAATATATAGAATCATCTCCACTAATGGGTGATCAACTATTTAGGAAATTAAAATATGAGGAAACTGCTTTCGGAAAACTGTTTTTAAAAAACCTTATGAAAACCGATTGAAAAAAGAGATCATTTTTTTAATTACCATACTATAATTTTCTGTATGTCAGACATTTTCTTGATGTCATGAATGTTGAAAAAATGTATGTGAAAATTTCATAAACACGTTGATAAATTCACCCAATAAAACAAAGGATATAATTAAGGCTAGGTTTGACATGGTAGACATGGGAATATGAGAAGAGTTGGTGTTAGTGAAGGGTGGAAAATGATTTTTTTTCCTCAAGATTCTTAAACACTTTCTAGGAAGGATAGATATCAGTTTTACAACTTCTTGAATGATGTAAAGGTTCCAGAGGCGTATTTATCAAATATGAAGAACATTGTTTAAATGATTGATTTAAAGTTAAAGGGTATGAAATCAAATGACTACCATGTTTTGAAGCAATATATAATGACTATAGATTCATGTTTCATTTTTCCAAGAATTTCTATCACATATTAACCAATATCTATTTCTTCTTAAAATATATACGCAACAAAGTTATAGACTCTGAAAAATTGCTGACTATGGAAAGAGAAATTTCCATTATATTTTGTGAATTTTAAATGTTCTTCCTGCCTTTGATATGATAGTTCATTTGATGGTTTAGTTGGTGATAGATATCTAACTATTTGGTCATATACACTGTAGATGGGAATACCCCATTGAATGTTATATGAATATTTTGAATGGGTATGTCAAAAATCATAGTCGGTCAGAGGGTTGTATTGCAGAGTGACATATTGTTGAGGAAGTTATTGGATTCTACACTGAATACCTATCTGATGTGGAAAGCATTAGTCTACCGAAATCTCATCACACTAGGTGTCTTGCGGGTAAAGGAATTTCTATAAGAGATTTTGTGACAATCAATATTACAGATCAGGAGCAGGCCCACCTATACATTTTTCATAATAGTTTGGAGGTTTCACCATATGTTGAAACTCACAAATAAATTATTTTGGAATTTTAATCAATCAAGGGATGAAAGATGGATATCAAATACACATAATAAATAGTTTATAGGTTGGTTTCAAGACTATACATTAAAGGAGTCAAATGAAAATCCAAATTTAATTTCAGAACGACTTCGATGGCTAGCCAGATGACCAAGTGTTTATGTATTATCTTACAATGATTATGTAATTAATGGTTATATTTTCTATAAAAATGAGCATGATGAATACAAAACCATACAGAATAGTGGAGTTACATTCGTGGCTGAAGAGATACATGTTTTTGGTACTAATGAAAAAAATATGATTTATGTGAATATGTCATACTTTGGAATCGTCAAATAAATATGGGATTTGGATTTTAAAACATTCCAAGTGTCAATTTTTCAATGAAAGTGGGTTGATAATAGAAGTGCTGTTAAAATAGATGAATTGAGATTCATGAAATTTTATTTTAGTAAAAAAGGGTTCAAAGAAAATCCGTTTATGATGGTGTCATAGGGAGTACAATTATTTTATTTTCTAAATCCTACAAACCTAAATTGTTCAATTATTCTGTTATTAACCAAAACCACTGAAGGTTTAGATGAAAATTCAATTGAGGATATCCCTTTCACTAGGATATTTCAATCATTTCATAGTGGTCCCAATGTAGATGGCGTTTTGTATGTCATATGAGACCATAATGAATGGATTTTGATCATTACTAGAGGGGTTTAATCCCTTCATCCTTTAAAAAAGAAAAATAGAGTTCAATAATTAGGTTACTTTTTTTGTAATAAACATCGTAATACCTCATGTTATTATCTATTTTCTACTAAATTTATGTACTCTAAATTAAATGGTAAACCACTTCTGTAGATAATGACTTCCTCACGTGATGGTGCTCCCAATAATGAGGAACAACATGTCTCTCAACTTGTTGCTGCTCACAGTGTAGAGTAACGACCTTCTACACGTGATGGTGCTCCAATTCTTGAGGAACAACAAGTTTTTCAACTTGTTGTTGCTCCCAGTGCAGAGGTACAATGACTATCTGTACATGATGATGCTGCCTATCCAGAGGAACATATTGGTGATGTTGATTCTATGGAAATGGTAGGTGATTAAGGATAGATGAAATAGAAAAAATAGAAGCATTGTAGTTTGATAGTGTTAGAAAAAATCATCTAGGCGAAAGCCAAAGGCATTAAATTTGAGGTCGGATGGAATGAGTGAGGACAACATGTTAACTCCAGCAAGGCCATGTTCAATAGTTATATTGGAATCGTCACTCAGAAATGCATGCCAATTGATATAGATTCATGGTGCCGTGTTGTGTGTGAGATTAATACACTAATGTTGGAAGATATTACGGTAGCATTATGACATCATTTATTTATTTTACTGAAAAATAATAATAAAATATTGACTTACTCTTCATCATCCATTGCATAGTGCATTTATAGTAGATGACTCCCATAATAAATATGTATTAATGATTTCTGGAAGGATTCATAGATTATTTAGAAAAAATATAACATGAAATCATCTTAATGATGCTGAAGGGAAAATAAACCTACACCCACCACTTTTCTATGCACACTAGATAAACCAAGTAGTGTGGGATGTGTTTAATGGTCATCATGTAGATGTGTCTTTTCAAGTGCACTATGGATAGTAATATGTTGTTTGACGATACATGTATTCATCAATTTTATTAACAATTTTTTAGTTATAAAATAGCAAATCAGTGATGGAAATAAGAAACGAGCAACAAAACTAGCATACCCTTACCATAAAGAAAGGATGGTGTACACTTCACTTGAAGAAAAAATGGTACATATTTTTAATATATTTTAATACTTTTTTCTGACATGAAACAACACCATAATTATGTTCCTCTATTTATATGCAGATTGATGACTCTAAATCCAATTCCGCTTCCATTAAACTCTATGTGTTATGGAAGGAGGCACATGTAAATAAAGATTATATACGAATAGATTAAAAAACATCAAAATATTGGGAAACACATGTAAGTATTACATAGTAATTTTTTTTCTTTAAATCGCTATTACATAATAATAATCACTTATTTTACTATATTTTCTATCTAAAATAGTCATAAGAATCAGAAACACTTTTACTTGATGAACATATACTATTGGTAGCCTTGAAATTGCTAAAACAGTATGGTCGCATCAGAGGTGTGGGTTTTGGGGAAACATCCTGAACATATTTTAAGAAAAAAACAAGTGGAGGATAAAAGTGAATTAATAAAATAGACGAGAGAAAGAATATCTACCCTTGAAGAAGAATTACAATGGCATAGAGAGATGATGAAAACATTAATGGGGGGAGGAAAACAGAATAAGAAACTCAATAATAACCACCGTGTGGAGATCCTGCCCCACCCCCACCATCTATGAGGCTAGTTATTCCCCTCAAAGAGATATCTTAGATGATGTAATCAATGTTATAATAAATGATTATATTAAATGTGAATCAGATAGACAATGATACATTTCCTATACTAATATTATACAGGATGATAATGACTATGATTTATATCTGAAAACACCCACCCATCACCTTGTAGAGAGGGATGCGATGTTCAATATGAAAAAAAACTACACTGCAGTCGACTTGAAACATGTCATGCATGAGTGTCGATTAGCGTAGCCCATGATCTGAGTGTAGAGATAATTATTCCAATCGATGAGGAAAATATTCATATAGTAAAAAAGTCTGTTGGAACATTCATCACATGGCCATCACATCTTGTAAAAAAATATATTGACAAAGAGGTATTCATTTCTAAGTTTCATTTCAAGATAAACCTTTAACAATTAATAAAAAAATTTCTGAACCAATAAATGTTTTTATAGATGTATAAATATAAGGGGATGAAACAAAAGACTACCTCAAACCCATATAAAATATCACCCAACCTATTGAAGAGAGCTTCCGATAGCACCATTACCCCACCTGTTCTATATCTACATTTACTATCATTGAAGGTTTATGTGGATACAAAGTCAAAAATAATGGTAATCACATAATTTATTTTTTAAGAAAATATATATGGAGGGAAATATCAAGACTTCATTAATGTTGATAGTGTAATTGAAATCCTCAACTATGATTAGCTAGGAGGATCAGTTGTAAATGTATACATGAGGTATGTTATCATGATTTGATTTTACAAGAGATGATATACTGTGATAATTATTACTAAATACATTTTATATTTTTGGAATGTGTATATATAAAAGACAATTGAAGGGATTTTTCCATGAAAAAAATTGTACTCGGTAGTCTTTATATATCTTCTATAGAACAAACAAAAATAAAACCCAAAAAAGGATGAAATAATGGCAAGTATGGTCAAATTGTTTGAAATTATAATTTCAGATGGCAGTCTCTCTTTAATACCAATTATGCATGGTTAAAACTCTACAATTTAATCATATCAAATATATTTCAATTGTTTCATTACTTATTCCTTTTTGTGTTTTTAGGCAGAATTGGATGCTCATTGTGGTAAATTTGGATGCTCCAAAGATTTGTTTCCAAGATTCAATGCATGGATACCCAACAAACTATCCACACATGATGGTGTTTTTCAATAAGTAATACACTACATCCAACGTTTTATAATTAAAAATCAAGTTATATAATATATATTATCTTTTAATGAGGATTCTATTAAGATAGGGCAATGTATGATTATCGTGCAAAATAAGGAATGAGGCCAGGGGCTAAGGATGAAAATGAAGACAAGTTCTATGACTGGATAAGTATCAGGGTATATATAATAATATTTCACTATTCAAACACATATAAAAACAAATTACTTATTCTACTCAATTTTATTGTAGCTTCTGAAACAAACCAATGGAAAATATCGTGGTAATTATGTTTTTAAATTTACAAGAGAGGTAATATTCCATGAAAAAACTAGCATACTTGAAGAGGTATTTTCAAATATAATTACTACTTAATTTAATATATTTATTAATCCTTTGCACATTTATATTTTTCCATTACTTACTATGACTGTTGAAAAGACTCATATTCACAAGACGATATAGATGTGATCAGAAATGAATTGGTAATATATCTAATGGAAGAATGTACACAAATATCATGAATATGTGACTTCCATAGAAGTAGTTTATTGTTTCATATTTATGTTTAATTTAATTATTTTTAGTATTAATCACATGAAAATTGTTTTCTTATATAGGTGGATTCCATTGTTGGAGTTGGGGTAGTTCATTCGAATATGCTCATACTATTGAGAGATAGGACTTTGAGGCTGTAACTCATAATTCAACGAGAAGGTAATGTTTTTTTAATATACTATGTTTTTACTCATAATATTATATTTTCTCGACTACATTAACCTAATATAAATTAAATGTTTGACTACTCATGCAGACAATGTCTTTTACATACTTATTCTCCCTCAAAACCTTGTCACCCTTGTATTGTCGATATTTATCACTTTACTTCAAAGGAAGTGGAGTAAAATCGAAGTAAAGTGATAAATATCAATAATTAAGTGTTTATATTTTAACAAAGAGAGAAAATTTAAGGCATAATAAAACATTATGGGGCCGATATAACTCAAAGTGTGTATTTTTATTTAAAATTGACATTAATTTAAGTAAAAAAGAACAAGTGACATACTAAAAACCAATAAAAACATTCAAATTGTTTTAATAATTTAGAAAAATGATCCATGAGTCATTTTTATGTGTAATATTCAACCACACCTCAATCCCACGCACGGTGTGACCGATATGATTAAAAGTGTTCTTTATCAGTTTAATATTGTCATTTTAGTTCAAAACACGTCACTCACTGAAAACCAAGAAAACATGATATGATTATCTTGATAATTTAGGATAGTGATTAATAATTAATTTGTGATGTGTTTGAAGTATTATCATATTAAACTGATGCACGATGCAACCTGTATGACTAATAATGCATGTTTCCAGTTTGAAATGACATTTTAGTAAAAAAAACAACTGACATACTTAAAACTGGTAAAACACATTAGGATTGTTTTGATAGTTTATTAAAATGATATATTATTCATTTTTGACATTTAAGAATTAGTTGCACCTCAATATGACACATGTTATGGAAGATATAACTCAAAGTCTCTATTTTTATTTAAAATTGACATTAATTTAAGTAATAACAACAAGTAACACATTGAAAACCAAGAAAACACATTCATATTGTTTTTATATTTTAGGAAAATGATCTATTAGTGATTTTTGACATTTAGGAATCATTCATACCTCAATACTACACACAGTGTGTCTGGTATAACTCAAAATGTATCTTTTTATTTAAAATTGACATTAATTTAAGTAAAAAACAACAATTGGAATACTAAAAACTGAGTAAATGAATTCAGATTGTTTTTATATTTTAGTATAACAATATATTATTAATTTTGGACATGTAGGATTTATCCTCACCTCAATACAATGCACAATGTGGCTGGTATAACTTAAAGTGTCTCTTTTTATTTAAAATTGACATTAATTTAAGTAAAAATAATAAGTGACATATTGAAAACAAAGAAAACACATTAGAATTGTTTTGATATTTTAGTAAAAATATCTATTAGTCATTTTGAGGTTTTGGAATCAGCCTCACCTCAATATAATGCACGGTGTGGCTGGTATAACTCAAAGTGTTTTTTATTCAAAATTGACATGAATTTAAGTAAAAACAACAAGTGACATACTGAAAACTGATAAAATGATTTAGGATTATTTTTATAGTTTTTTAAAATAATTCATGAGTCATTTTTGACTTTTATGAGTCTACCACCCTTCAATATGATGCATAGTGTGACCGGTATGACCAAAAGATTCTGTTATCAGTTTAAAATCAACATTTTAGTTCAAAACGTGTCACTCACTAAAAGCCAAGAAAAAACATTCTGATTGTCTTTATAATTTTGGAAAATGATTCATAAGTCATTTATGATGTGTATGAAGTAGTCTCACATAAAACCAACACACAATTTGACTAGTATGACTCATAATGCGTGTTTCCAGTTTGAAATGGAATTTTATTAAAAAACACAGCTGACATTCTGAAAACTGAGAAAATGCATTTATATTGTTTTCAATATTTTAGTACAGAGATATATTATTAATTTTTTATGTGTAGGAATTATCCTCACCTCAATAAGATTCATGGTGTGGCCTATATAACTCAAAGTGTCTCTTTTTATTTCAAATTGATATTAATTTAAGTAAAAACAACAAGTGACATACTATAAACTGACCAAATAAATTCATATTATTTTGATATTTTTGGAAAATGATTCATTATTAATTTTTGATGTTTATGAATTTTTATAACCTCAATAAAATTCATGGTGTGGCTGGTATAACTCTAGGTGTCTCTATTTATTTAAAATTGACATTAATATGAGTAAAAACAACAAGCGACGTACTGAAAACTGAGAAAAAACATTTGTATAGTTTTGATATTTTAGGAAAATGATATATTAGTCATTTTTGAAATTTATGAATTATCCTCACCTTAATAAGATGCATGGTATGATCAGTATAACTCAAAGTGTGTCTTTTTATTTAAAATTGACATTAATTTATGTCAAAACAACAAGTGACATACTAAAAACCGAGAAAAAACATTCATATTATTTTGATACTTTAGTAAAATGATCCATATGTCATTTGTGATGTGTAGGAGTCAACCTAACCTCAATCTGATGCACGGTGTGACTGGTATGACTAAAAGTGTCCGTTACTAGTTTAAAATTAACATTTTAGTTCAAAATGTGTCACTCACTAAAAAGTAAGAGAATGTGATCCAATTGTATTTCTAATTTAGGATAAGTATTCATAAGTTATTTTTTATGTGTATGAAGTATTCTCACATCAAACTGAATGATGTGACTAGTATTACTCATAATGCGTGTTTCCAGTTTGAAGTGACATTTTAGTAAAAAATACAATAGACATAATGAAAACCAAGAAAATGCATTCAAATTGTTTTGATACTTGAGGAAAATGATCCATCAGTCATTTTTTATAGGTAGGAATAATACAAAACTCAATATGATTCATGTTGTTGCTGGTATAACTTAAGCGTCTCTTTTTATTTCAAATTGACATTAATTTAAGTAAAAACAACAAGTGACATACTGAAAACTGAACAAACACATTTAAATTGTTTTGATATTTTAGAAAAAATATCTATTAGAAATTTCTGATATTTTGGAATCATACGCACCTCAATATAATTCGCTTTGTGGCCGGTATAACTCAAATTGTCTCTTTTTATTTAAAATTGACGATAATTTAAGTAAAAACAACAAGAAACATATTGAAAACTAAGCAAACAAATTTGGATTGTTTTGATATTTTAGTAAAATGATCTATTAGTCATTTTTAACGTCTAGTAATAATACACACCACAATATAATTCATATTGCGTCCGGTATAACACAAAGTGTGTCTTTTTATTTAAAATTTACATTAATTTAAGTAAAAACAACAAGTGACATACTGAAAAATGAGAAAATAAATTCCGAATGTTTTGATACTTTAGGAAAATGATCCATGTGTCATTTTTGACATATAGGAGTTAGACTCACCCCAATATGATACATGGTGTGATTAATATGAATAAAAGAGTCTGTTATCAGTTTAAAATTGACATTTTAGTTCAAAATATTTCACCCACTGAAAAACAAGAAAATTCACTATGATTGTCTTGATAATTTATAAAAATGATTCAAAATTCATTTGTGATGTGTATGAGGTATTCTCACATCAAAAAGATGCATGATGATACTATTTTGACTCATAATGCATGTTTCTAGGATGAAATGAAATTTTAATAAAAAAAAACACAACTTCCATGATGAAAACCAAGAAAACACATTTGGATTATTTTGATACTTTAGGAAAATGATTCATCAGTAATTTGTGATAGGTAGGAATCAGTCTACCTCAATCTGATGCACAGTGTGACCGATATAACTCCAAATGTGTCATTATTTAAAATTGACATTAAATTTAGTAATAGAACAAGGGATATACTCAAAACTAATCAAACACATTCAGATTGTTTTGATATTTTAGGATAATGATCCATAACTCATTTTTGATGTGTATGAATCAGCCCTACCTCGATTGGCTATACAGTGTGACCAGTATAACTCCAAATGTTTCATTTTTATTAAATATTGACATTTTATTAATGTAGTCTTCCATATTAATGTTTAATTTATTTCTTTATTGTATTACTAGCATAATATTTTCTTTCATATATTGGTGGAATCTTTTTCTTAGGTTGAGATGATTTTTTCGGAAGATGATACCATGGGTAGACATTTTTGAGAGGGGATCACGGGCATCAAAAGATAAAATATTAATGTTTTATATTGTTTTTTGGATAATTGTAAATGTAATTATTTAAAACATTTTATTTTAAATGTAAATAGAAGTGTTTTTTTGTATATACCATGAGGGAAATTTTTGTATTCATGATTTCAATTAAATGAATATAGAATTGTTTGAAATTATGGGTTGTATATAGCATTTGAAATTGTAGGTTTGTGCTTCTATGTGTTCTGTTAAATTAACAACATATTGTAGGTGGCTAGCGCTTTGTCAACACTCATTCCCTTTAATAACTAAAATACAATCCCCTCTTCTTGATAAAATTATAAAAATAATCATACCTATTTTTACTCCCATGTTTGAATTCTATACTCATTTGAGAAGATTCATAGGTGATGTTATTTACTATTTTGTTGTCTGGTAGAAGATAAGTTCTTTATAAGGGATTCTTATGTGAGGAATTAAGGATATGTTATGCATGTATGAATGGTTTAGGATTCAATAATATCGGGTCTTGAAGTATTTGGGAACAAAAATAACTACATATCTTTGAGAATCATTGTATGTTACTCAGATGTTAAGCCTAATTTGATGGATTCGATCTTAGTCATTATTTTTTTTGGGATTTTGTTTAGTCTATCAAGTCAAAGTTGAGGTTGGATACTCAGGTCTTCAATAGGGTAAAAACCATGTCTTTAACTGAAATTTGTGGGTAGCATTAGTGGCATGTAAAAAGTAGGAATATTTGGTTTCTAGTGTTCATCATTTTCCTATTCCTCAACCATGTTTGAACTTTGAGAGTGAATTTAGTTTGTATAAATAGATTCGGCCTAAGATTGGTGAAATTGGAAGTGTGAAAGACTTGGAGAGCTTAGGTGGAGGGATGGATCAACTGAGAATCTTTATATGGTGTGGGAATTTTATTGAGCACATGGTGTGGGAATTTTATTGAGCACATAGTGTGCACCTTTTATCATTCCCAAAGGTGGTGTATTGGGAAATAGTGAGGTCCCATCCTTTCTTTATTCTTATACCTATATAGAGATTAAACAAACATAAAACATAATTCATCATTATAGATCATCAACTTTGGTTTAGTGTGCTTATGGTATCTTTTGTTCATCTTGTTTGATCAGTTCAGCAGAAATCTCCAACTGAGGGGCATATAAATATTTCAAGTGGGTCTGAGGAGTTTTTTATTCACATTGATCTAAGAAGCCTGACATTAGAAGTGCTCTCAGTCTTGGGGTGAGTTTATACTCAATTATTCTATTGAATTCTTTAGTACAATAATTTTTTCTCATGACCTCAGCTTCCTCGTATTTGAATAGAATTAATAGTGAAGCTCAAACCTTCAATCAATTCCACCCAGGTTTGAATTCACTAGATCATTCAGTAGCTTCACTTCCCTTTTAACCTTTATGTGGTAGTAAATCATTGAGAAAAATCACTGCACAATGGTGCATGAAAACATTCATTCAAACAACTCAAAAATTGAGATTTATGGAGGCCTCATTGTATTCAATAGATTGAACCTACACATAAAAAACAAACACTATTCATAAATTTTTTTTCCTCTTCAACCAAAAATTCAACACCTTGGATCATGAATCAATTATGAATGAGCTCAAATAACTCATCTAGAACTATTTATCTCCCCCATTTGATCTTAGTAACATCGATCAAATCCATTGTTAGAATTCAACCACATTCAATATCTTCTTCACTTGAGGATATTATATAGTGAAATACGATTCAAGCTTAGAATCAACCCATAATAGTTCATGCACCCTTGTAGGACAAAAATCCCTCAAGGTAACATTCTAGATTTTTTGGGTTGTTTGTGTTTATTGACAATTCAGGTTTCCATGGTGAATTTTCAAGTTCAAGAGGGTTTGTTGACAATCCATGTTGACAAAGAACCATGATAAAGGAATAGATGATCTGGAGGCGGTACAAAAGATTAGATACGAGGTGGCGCAATTTTCCAGTGTTTGCCAAATTTTTGGGGTCCAAAATTTAGATTTTGGCGAGCATCACGAAAAGTGGTTATCCTTGAATATCTCTTCCAAATATGGAAAAGTAATGAATTTCATGAATATAGGATTCATGGATTGGATTTTGTGAAGACATGAATAATGTTGATTGTGATTCTTCACGATTACGACAAGCTTCACGAATGGAAGCATTGAAGATAATTATGGTAGAGAAGGGAATTAAAATTGGAGATTTGCGGTGAAGGTGCAAAGTTATTGATGGAAATCTCTGTGATTATGATGTGATCCGTGATTAGAAAATTGTTGTGGTGATTCGTGAAGTAGAGTGAATTTTAGAAGAAATTTCGAAGCATCGCGATTTGAGATGACGTGGCGCTGACTTTTCATGGAAGGTTAGAGTGTTGGTGGAATCAACTATAAATAGGCCCCGTCCCCCTTGAGAGAAGTAGAGAGTTTCCCAAAGAAAAATTTGTTGCTCTCGAATTGTGAAGGTGGTTCGCGAAGGTGGTTCGCGAAGGCAGTGTGCTTCATGAAAGAGAGGACCTTCGCGACGACTAATTTTGCTCCGCAAAAGTTGTGTGCTCCGCATTGGCTCAGTGAGCTTCGTGAAATTGGGAGCTTTGCGAAGTATGGTTCTTTTCAAAGGTACTTCCCAAAGGTTAGTGCCCAGTGGTCAGGGGAAAAGGGGTATTAATCAGTGGATGAAATTTGGACTTCAATAGAACATCTACATATACCGGAGGATACATTCATTAGTGGTAATGAAGAGACCTACAGGTCTATAAACTGTGAGTGGATCCCTTCCAAGTGTAGTGAGCAAAGGAAGAGGAAGAAGGTTATCCTTTCTACCAGTAGTGATCCAGAGAGAGAGAAATAGGGAGTGACCTTTGGGAAAGTGTTGAGATGAACCTAAACATTATAAAGGTAGTGAGACTGTGCATATAAGTGATCTAGCATGAACATTATTGGTAGTGAGCTTTAGTGGATTTGGTACATCGACACATTGACATTGTATGCTCCTTGGATGTAGCCCAGTGAGGGTGAACCAAGTAAAATCTCCGTGTCTGCCTATTTTCATTCCTGCATTGCATTCAAAGCATCATTATCATCAGATAAATAAGGGATGAATAAGATCAATAGTAACACATAAGTGAAAACAAAGTGACCGTTATAATATTGAGGTCAATATCCAATGGGGATGGAAGAATTTTGGAATAGAATATCCATACCCTAATTCACCCCCTCTCCAGTTATTTAGCCCCTTTTGGACCTAAAACCCTAAATTATTGAATCTGAGATTTACAAATTTATTCATCCTTCATAAATTTTTCATCTTCCTTTAACCAATGTCACTTGTTTGTTAGAACTAGTGTTTTCAGTGGTCATTACCAGTGAGTAGGATTTTTCCCTCGATCAAACTTCAATACTAAATCTCATTTAAACTTGGGTTGAGCTCCTCTTACTCTTATTAGAATCAAATAGGTTCATATTATACTTATTAAACTCTTGAACTCATTTCCCTAAAGTCAAATCACAATATTTAGTGCTTAGTGAGAATCAATTAACTTGATATTTTCTTTCAAAATTCCTGACATCAAATCCTAGATCTAGGCTTATATGACCTTATTCAATCTATTGAATGATATTCATTAAGTTTATTCGAGAAAACTCAGTTTATTTGGACATGGATTTGGTGGTCTTCATCATTACTTCAATGGCTCGGGTGCCAGATTATTCTTATGGTAGGTCACCTTGAATATGCAGCATGTTGAGTTTGATGTGGTTGATTGTGTCGAAGTAGGAGTAAGTAATGGTCCCTCGGTACGTGGCAGTCAACCATGTAGTAGATACAGGCATGTGACATATTTTCTTACCGTTCCTTTATTGTAGATTGTGGGAGGGGGAGGTGTGGTATCTTGGATTGTTACAGTTAATTATCATAGTAGATAGAGGTCATTATAAGGTTTGTAGCATGTGGTATATTGATTAAATACACCTTTTAAGTGTGGAAACACGAGTGAACATGACTTTGGATTATGGAAACTCATGCCCATATTTTTCATTGAAGACATCGTGATCCATGTTGAAAAATACAACATGAATTAAATTCATCTCAAACTACTTAAAAAAACATATGAAATAATAAATTAAATTTTAAATATATTTTGTCACTAAATTAACAAACTAAAACATATTTATTTATTTATAAAGTTCATATGAAAATAAAAAATACAATAAAACCCATGAATTTTATATGAAATAAGGGAAATAAGCAGTGAATTACATTTAATTTTTTGTGAAGATATTATTTTATCCCTCTTCCACACCAAGAAAATCGATTGAACTCCTCAATAACTAAAATAAATATAATAGAATTCATATGTTTGGAGTTCTGTTCATATTCAAATTATTTAGTAGTATCCCATGTGTTAGGTTCACCTTTAATAACTTCATAAGGATTTACATATTTCAATTACACTTTCAAGCGAAGGTTTTTAAAGTAGATAATCATCATGAATTTTTAACACCCATAATTTTATCTATTGAAATAAGGTTCTCTAGTAATGGAAATTAATTTTTTGGAATATACCATTATACCAATAATATAGATCTTTAGCCTTTAACTGGTAAGAGTTTAGAACTCAAAATTCAATGCTTTGATACCAATTGTTGTCCCAATAGGGTTTCATAATGACTCAAGAGAGGAGGGGGGTGGATTGAGTTCTTAAAATTTTCACCAATGTAAAATCACCATTTTATATTCTTAATAATATTTTTCCTTAACTCTTAATCAAATATGGAGTTTAAAATTAAACATAAAATAAATAGTAGGGAAAAAAATTATAGTGGTTTAGGGATATAGGAACTGACCATAATCCACACTACTAACACTCAATGTGAGTATGGTGATTTTATTAAAACAAC
Organism: Viscum album; assembly: GCA_963277665.1. Lineage (NCBI taxonomy): Eukaryota > Viridiplantae > Streptophyta > Magnoliopsida > Santalales > Viscaceae > Viscum > Viscum album. The sequence continues at coordinate 704,367,834 of OY728122.1, read as the reverse complement.
CATTTTACTAGGGGTTTTCCAATTGAATTAAAGAAGATATCAATTTTTATAAAGGTACAAGGGAATTAAATTAGGTTCCCTCTTTAAAATACCAATCCATGACCTTTTTACACTCAGTATAAGGATTTATCACTTTACAGATAAAAAAAATGCAGAGAATATTACATAATTGGAACAAAATTGAAACAAGAAACTGATAGTAGATGAAGAAGCTTCTAGTGATTGAATATGTTTTTGAGGATTAGCTCTAAAATATTATTTGGATGTAATGGATGTTCTTGTAGATTAACATTAGAAGTCATTCTTCACAGAGTCGCACAACAAGAGTAATCTTTTAAATCATAACATGCAATTCTTGTTCTTGAATATACAGAGCTCTTAACGTTTTTAATTAAAATTCTTATTCCACTTAAACGGTCAAGATTAAAATTATAATATTGATAAAAATAAAAATTTCCTTTTACATATAACCTTATTTTCTATAAATAGAAAAACAGAGGATGTTTTTATTGTAACTATGATCTACCATGAAATTATATGATTTATTAGAAATAAAATATTTAGTTAATTAAGTATTTCCTCATTTAGAAATTACTACATTTTATAAAACAAAATAATGAGTGTAATTTCATCAAAATAAAAAAATGGTAATAATTTGTTCAGAAATAAAATTAAATATAGGGAAAATACTCAGCTTCATAGGTCTTTAGCTATGTAGGGATTTATTTTATAGGAATTTTAATTGGGTGTCTTTGCTTCTATCTTAAACTCTTCATATGACTTATAAGTTGGTGAAAAAACCTATTATGCTTTATAATATATTTTCACCTTAAGAAGTTATTCTTGAGTATCCTTAGATATCTTATCCTTCTTAAGAATATTCTGATTTATAAGATATTCTGCGACGTATGAAATTTTGACTCCACAAGATGATTTAGAAACACTATTACAGTAGGATAATTTATTTGGTCATAGGATATTTTTAACCTGAAAAAGAAATTTTATCCTTGTGTGATAATTTAATTTTCTAAAAGTAAAATTAATTTGAATTGGTTAGATAATAATATAATTTACTTTTAAAAATATCCACTGTGTAAGCCTTTTTTGGCTCATAAGATAATTTCCAAAATAAGTTTTCCCTTATAGGATATTCTTCCTACGTTATATGATAATTTAATTTTGTAATATGAATTTATTCTACAAGATACTCTCATAAGATAATTTACGTTGTTAAATTTATGAATCCCATATAAAGATACCTTGTCTGCCTATAATAGAATTTCATTTACTAAAATTTTAATTCCTACGTGCGATGTTTAAACAAGGACATGTATGAAATTTCTCTAGCATGTAGGATATTTCTTTAGCACTTAAGATATTTTAATTTGGAAAATATATTCAAACCATGAATACCAAATATTTAATTAAAATCTTTTAAATGAAATAACCCTTAAAAATATATCAAATATTAACTTGAAATCACTTAAGATAAACACATATGTAAAATAAATATGGATTTTTTGAGCATGAAAACATGTGAATTATTGGGATATGTTAGAATAACATTAGTTTGTAGAATGAAATAGGTATCTTAGAATGATATTTTATATAAAATATGGTTTCTAAAAGGTTAGTGGGAGTATCTGTAGAATAATATAAGTTTAAAGGATAACAAATAAATAATTAAACCAGTCAGGCTCAAAGTGAAAGTAACTTTATGTCTAAAAAGAATTTTGGATGTGTTGGTAAAAAAGATAATGATGTAATGAGATACATTTAGTTAGAAAAATGAATTGAAAGAAATTTGATTAGAAATGTTCTATAATAATTATAATGAACTTAGAAAGAGTTCTAAGTAGATAATAAAAGTTATTAACATCATATCATTGGTTGTTATAAAGTAAAGAATTTGAATAATTTATTCAAGGTGTTTAAAATTTTGAATTTGAATCCAATCATTCTATTATTCAAACAATATTTCTTTATAGATGTTACTTACTAAATGAGATTAGTTTGAGGTTTTATCAGATGGTCATATAGATATGTGATGAGAATTATATAGATATGAACTGATTTCAACAAAACCATAAAAGTGCATCAAACATAAGATCTATTTATTGGTCTATCATAACAAATATGGTTAGATGAGTTCTCATGTATATTTTTTTAGTAATCTTTAATTATTTTAATAATATAAAATGTGTCATGTTATACAAAATGAAGTATTTTCTTAATCACTCTTTCAAGTAGACTGTATATAGCCATGAAAGTACAACTTTGAGCAAGTGTTTTTTTTATTTTGTATTTTATGTTGTGAAAAAATGTTTTGATTTGAATGTGTAGTATTTAACATAGTGATACAAAATATTCTCATGGGATAAAAATGAGTTTGAGGTGTCAGATGACCAACCAAGTATACCATATGGAGTTTCATATACCATGTATTTGGTATTTTAGAGGTGTTTGTTTCATATTGAATCAACATACCTGAGGTTGGTAGGATACCTAACATAAGAAACTTTATACTTTAATATCTTTCTAATGCCAGTCTTGAGTCTGTGCTAATTATGGGGTAATTAGGTATGTTTTTGATCATGTTATCAGTTGAGGCTTAACTGATTCAGAATTTTTCATCTCTCATGATGAGTATGACATTTGGGAATTTTCATTACCACAAAAATGGGTTTTCACAGCAACACCCTTTAAAAACATTAAAAAAAGCACTGTTAAAAGTACCCATGTATAATCATTTTTTAGCACGGATAAAGATACCCCCTTTATCAGCGCTTTTTTAGTGCTATTAAAGGGTCCCCTTTTATCATCCTTTTTAGTAGCGTTAATAAAGGGGGTCTTTTTCTGCACTTTTTTTACCAACACTGATAAAAGGTATATTTCAAAAAAAATCATTAAAATTAATATATTAATATAGAAATATATTTTTATTGAAATAAATATAATATATATTTTTCAAATATGTTTTAAATAAGTATAAATAGACATTTACACTTAATATATAAGAAATTTAGCTAAAATGGATTATGAAATATTTTAAAAAATATTACTAATTAATAATATTCTAATTATGATCGATTAATAATCATTTAATAACAATTTTAAGAGACAAAAAAATCAAAAAAATAACAAAAGATTTAAAATATGTTGAAAACGTACCTCAAATTTCAAATGAACATAACTTTTGATCCGAGTGTCTATTTGAGCTCTACCACATATGAAATCAATGTATGTGATGAGATCTACGCGTCTGTGATACAAAAGTACATTCTATCACATTTTTAGGCTAAAATGGTCCAGATTGTCTCCAAAACATGGTTTTTGTTGGGATACCCAAATTTTTTAACATTTGATGGAATTTTAGCCTCGTTTCAGGTTTCTTTTGTCCTTTTTCAGTGGGGACTGAATTTATATCTTGGGATTACATTCATATTTATATTATGGCTTTGAAATTTTATCATTTTTTACAATATATTGTTATTTATAGTCAAATATATAACACTATATACATATTTTTTTTTATATTTAGACATAAAAATTTAATTTTATAAATAATTAATTAAATATATTTACATATAAACTATATTTGTCAATATATAATCCTTATAATATCCATTTTATTTAAAATAAAAGTATATGAATATTTATATACCTATATAATTTGTGTGTGTGTGTATATATATATATTTGTGTGTGTCTTTATTAATAAATTGATATATATATTATCTATATATTCTAACATATGAATATACATATGAATATATAATATATGAAAATATATAAAAATATGTATAATTATACTTACAGATACACATGTATATAATATATATAAATGTGTATGTATATTGTATATATGTATGTATTTATTTATTAATTTATAAAAGCACAAAAAAACATATTTAAAACTAATCTTATAAATATATATTAATATAAAAATTAATATATGGATAAAAAAATATAACTAAATATATATGAATAAATAAATATAAACATATATTAATACACACACACACACACACACATATATATATTAATATAACTATAACTATATGTTATTATTAATTTATATTAATATACCAATAAATATAAATATATATATTTATAAATAAATAGTTATATCATTAAATGGAGAAAAAAATAGGATGAGCGTGTGGTAAAAACACAGGCTTTCAAGGGAGAGGTCTCTAACACTGTTTAAGGGTGGGAGTGGGTGTGCCTAGTGCTATTAAAGGGGGATGCGGGGGTGTGGGAAAGGCTTCCTAACGTTATTAAAAGAGGGGGATTGAGCGCTGTTTAAAAGGGTTGGTCTCCGATTTAAATATTTCTATTTTTTTAACTTTGATCAGTGCTTTTTTTAGCGCTAATAAAAGGAGAATTTATAAGAATTTTTTAGAACATATAAAAGGGGACTCCCATTTTAATAGTTCATCGATTATCAGTGTTTTTTTAGCATTGAAAAAAACCTTTCTTAGCGATGATTAAACCCTGCATTGTGGTTGTTTTGATGGAGATTAACCGATGAATTATATGATCATACCTTGGTAAGGTACATGTGTTGTGATTATGTATTTGGATAAGGGGAATTTTATGTGCTTGTATACTTAGGTGAATTCCACAATACTATAATTAAAATTGGATTTTACTATCTTGTTTCTTTGGATTTCTGCTAAATTATTTTCCACCGTTTCTAAAAATCATCAAGAATTGCGTTTTTGGGAATAATTTCTAGATAGTTTTTTCATGATGGTTTTTTATTTCCTAGAGATTCTTTTAACGATGGTTTAAACTGCCACTAAATAATTAATGATAGTTTTTATTTAAAAACATTTTTTAGTTTTTAAAATTTTTTATTTATATTTTAATATATTTTATTCTTAAAAAAATTATAAATTTTAATTTTACTTAATTTTGTTATTACCCACACTATTTTTTTTTCATTTTTTCATTATATTTTAATTTATTTAAATATTTATAATTTATTTTAATTTTATATTCCTTGGGCTTGGTCCACCCTCCCAATCCCAATCTAAATTTCCCTACCCGCTCTACAAAATTAATCATGTATATGAGCGGGGTATGATTTAAACTCCTTATATCTTGATTATTCTACATAGTCTTTACCACTTTACCAAGCCCTTCATGTTATGATTGAATAGATTTTAATATTTTTATATATGTATATACAGATTAATACATGTAAATACATATATATCCCAAATTTTATTTATTTATATTTATATTTACATATCAATTTATTCATAATTTATAAATATTAATTAATAATTAATACTTTCTAATTACACGCACAAAATTATAATTATAATTATTTATTAATAAACATAAATACACACACTCAAATTTATATAAATACATGTAAATATATTTATACATATGTGGTTCTCTCTCGAGTGAGCCTCCCCATTTTCTAGGGTTTCCCCTCAAGGTGGTGAAACTTCTTTGCTTTGTTCCTTTATGCCCTTAGTCTGCAACGTTTGGTTTCCTCCGCGTCTGACAATTACAGGTTTGTGGTTGTCTGGATTTGGACAACGGATATTTGGTCAATGTTGCTTCATCCCACGATGTTTCATGGTGGCTCCAGGTTGTGGGCCCTCATGGAGTTCAAATAACTGCTCAATTTTGTAGATCTTGTGTATTGGGATTCGAGCGACAGTCCGACGGTTGACACGGGTGCAACAACATGACATCGGATGGTGTACACAGGCCTTGGATGGCAGGCCAGAACATGATTCTTGTCGACGAACGCTAGATGTGGGCTATTTCATTCGGTCATTTGGAGGTGTCTAGTATTCTAATATCTGGATGCTTATCTCTCGCGACCGATAATGTTGTGTGATGGTTGACATGTTTCCAGGAGCGGCCCGAAAAATTTAGTTGCCCCAGACCAATATCAGAAATGTTACCTTAAATTAATTGAGATATATAGTAAAAATATAAAATTTATGCCCTTTATTTTTATTTTTTTTCTTTCTTGAGCGTTGCACTAGCCCAGGGGATCGTTGGGCTTGCCCTAGGGTTGGCCCTGCATGTATGGTGGGGACAGTGGCCACCCAACCTGTAAAGACCCGGAAATTTCACGGAATTGTTTTTCTTAATTTATTTGGATTTTTACAAGTATGTGGCTTCTGACGGCACCTGATTCTGAGGCCCGGTGTACCCGGAATCAATTTCCGAAGTTTGGCTCGGTTACGTTCATTGAACGAACGAGCGGTTTTTTCTATCTTTCGAACCAGTGCTCGGAATTTAAATTTTAGGGCACCGATGAACTCGCAACGCCGGTTTTTTCTTAAGAGCACTTTTTTCTGGGTTTCTTTTGTTTGGTAGGAGATGTTAAAAATTTGAGGAATAAAAATAAACATTGTTTTACAATTTTATTTTTATTTCCTTACTGGTGGTTTAAGTGTTATGGGAGGGAAGATGTGAGGAAGTTGGGGTGGGTCCCACACGAGCCCCCACCTCCTTAAAATTATGAACACCCCATTAAACACCCCCCTCTAGCTTAATTGTGTAACAAATCCTCTCCCACATCTTAATTAAAAGTCAACTCTCTTATTAAATTATTTCATTTCATTATTCAATGTATTTAATTAAGAGTTGAATTGGAATTAATGGCTTCGGATTAATAAAATAAGGGAGAACCTTATTTTATTTGGGGGATTGTTGTGTGAGAAGGATTGGGGAGAAAATACACGAGCCTTGGGGATATTCAACTTCCACGTTGATGAACGTGAAGAACATCGAGACCTCAATGAAGAACGTCGGAGCACCAAGGAGAGACGATGTGCCGATCTCTCCCATCTCTGCAGCCAGTGTGAGACGACATCCTTTTCTTGGACCCTCGCCAACACCGTCAACGAACCACCCTCGCAATGCCATTTCCGCGACAATATTCTTTTGACGACTTCTTCGAGGTAGGGGAATTTTATTTGATATTATCTTAATCTTTTGAGAAAAGAACAACGAACGTGGACCAACCATCGCCCGGTTGATCTGCAGATCATTCGTTCATGCAGGTTGGTTGTGGGGTTAATTTTTGGGAATATTTGATTGTGGGGAAAAAAGTAGGGGTTTTTTTGAGAATGATATCTTTTCCATGGATGTTTCCTTTTAAAACAAAGAACACGGATCAACTCAATATTAAGTTCATCCATGAAAGATTATGTTTGCGGGTTGGGGATGTTCATTTGTCGGGATTTGTTGGGAGTTGTTTCAAACCACTAATGCGGTGGGTGCAGACCAATGAACAAGTCCGAACCCACAGTTTTTCTGTTCTTCATGAGCGGAGAATTTGGCGATGAAGAAACTGTACCAGAATGGCGATTATAGGCCTTCATAGTAAATTACGGGTCCCGGGAGAGCCGTAGGCGCAGATGGCGGGCAAATCGGACCACCGGAGCGCGTCCGGTGGTCCGCAGAAGACGCTGTCGGCGCGCCTCGCCGGCATGGCGGTGCCTCGGCGCGCCGCTAGGAGGAACTGCCGCGGCTGAGGCCGCGGTGGAAGGCGGCCGGATCCTGTGGCCGCACATGATCTGGAGTAGGAGGACGTGGTTCCTGCCGCGTCCGTGGGGCGCAAAGGGGGGAAAAGCGTCCCCCCTGCTCGGCTCGCTGGCCGAGCCAGTGCACCCCCCCACCCCCCCTCCCCCGGCCGGGCCGGGGTGGGTCGCGCGGACCGGGCGGGTCCGTTCCCAACTGGGCCAGACCCGGACCCGGGTCGGGCCTAACTGGTTCGGGCCGACCTAGGGGGTTGGGCCGGGTCAGGTCGACCCGGTTCGGGCCAACCCAGGGAGGTTGGGCCGGGCCGGGACGGGCCCAGACCCCCATTTCAGACTGTTTTCAGTCACTTGCCCATATCTTGGGCTTCAGACCTCTGATCGATGAATCGTCAGTTGCGTTGAGATAATTGGATCGATATAGTCGTTTCAGTATATTACACTCAGGGTTTCGAAGAATTTTGAGTATGGACGGGTTGGTTCGAACCCAAAACCAACCGGGCCCTCGGAGCAGAAACGCCTATAACATGAGCTCTGAACGTCCGATTGATGTGCTGTTGACTTTGTTGGATTCATCTTAGTGAGACAGACCTTTTGTCTTACTCCACTCGAGGTCTAGACGCAGTTGGAGTACAGTCAGGTTGGTTTTAACTTAAAAAACAACCCGGCCGCTGGGACGAAAAAGCCAATAACTTTCAGACCGGATGTCCGTTTGACGAACCGTCTGCGGTGTTGGTGATCACGTTGAGAAACGGTCCCTATGAATATACCCTATGTGAGTTCGGGGTATAGTTTAGATACGGTCGGGTTGGTTCGTACACAAAACCAACCGGGCCCTTGGGATGAAAAAGCTAATAACTCACAGACCGGGCTTCCGATTGACGCGCCGTCTATTGCGTTGAGACCCCTAGGACGAGGTGGTCCTTTGAGATACTTCTTAGTGGGACTTTGTGATACTTGGAGTATCGAACTGTAGCTCATGGAGCGGACCCTTATGGAGACGAGCGTGCTGTGTGCGGGAACCCTAGAGCTGGCTGAGACTTGACGACTACTGATCGATCGACTCAGAGTGTTTCAGATAGCCCAGTGGGGATTGCTTGGTTGTAGCGGCAGACCCACAGTGGAGGACCGCTTGGTTGTAGCGGTAGACCTGCGATACTCAACAGAAGGAGTACCTCTGTAGGCTATGATGGGGATCACTTGGTTGTAGCGGCAGACCCATGGTGGGAAGTGCTTGTTTGTAGCAGCAGACCCATAGTACTCGACAGGTGGAGTACTACAACAGTCTAAGGTTAGTGGGAAATTATTGGTTGTAGCGGAAGGGCCACTGTAATCCATAGAGGAGAAGTTCCCCAGTAGCTATGGTTTCGACTTCATGATTTAAAATCCTGGTTTGAGTTGAGTCTAGACTTTCAATCATTATCTTTGATGTGATTGACTTGATATCCTATGTGGATTGGATATTGTATTCCTGTGTGGATTAAGTTATCCTTCTCTGAGTGGACTGGGTTGTACATGAGCTCGTGAGATGGAAATTTACTAGTTTTGATGACTTAGGTATATGTATGGGCATATACCTAAGTAGTGTTGGATGATACTTCGTGATTGTATCTTTTCTTTGTGGTTTATCCTTTGTGGATTCAAGGAGACCTTCGGTGGTCTCGAGGTCCCTACTGAGTATCGTATACTCATCCCTGCACGGGCTTCACCTGCACTATGTTGTGTTGGTTGCAGACAACGGACATCACTGATCATGGTTGAGGCTTGTAGATCTAGATGGTACCCGGAGGTGGAATTCATGACGATACGGTACCCGGAGGTGGACCTGACGACGAGAGGGCACCCGGAGGTGGACTTCACGACGAGACGATACCCGGAGGTGACAAAAAGACGTGGAGGGTTGAGGTGTCCATCTGTACCTACCCTTCAGGTAGGGACTCCGGAGGACGATCCAGGAGTAGCTTGACACATTCTTACTTTTTTGTCTTTTTCTTGTACTTTACTGTTGGGATTGTATTTCCGACCCCCTTTTTAATTCCAGCACACTTTTTATATTGCTTTACTTAGTGTTTTCTTCTGCTTGTACTCTGGTTGTGTGTGTGTTTACATTTCATAAAGGCAATGTCTTCCCAGTTATAGGGATTACGCCTTTGGTGCTAGTCGCCAGCCCCTGGCCTATGGAAGGTAGGCTTGGGGTAGTTACGACACGGGCCCCGGGGGACGGGTCGTGGAAAATTGGTATCAGAGGAGTTCGGTTCTACCATAGAACTCAGGACTCTGATTTTTATTCTATGTGAAGCAATAGTGTTAAGGGTATTGAGTGTGGTTATCAGTCTAGGGAGTCCAGTGTTGGTGCAGCGGCCGAAGTATCCATACATTATGACCCTGACCTCTGATTTCTGGCTCAGTGCACGAGAACATTGATTTCATGTGTGTTTCAAAAGTTTTCTTTGTGATTACTTTGTGTCAGCTCACCAGGTATACTATTTTGACCGTGGAACACCTGTCCCTTTTCAGGATGGCCCCACGATGACAGCCAGCTAGGGTTCCGAGATTTTTGTGAGACGACAGCCCACCGAGTGACAAGGCCTCGGTGCAGGGCCCTATTACAGCAGAGGCACCGGTGGTACCTCTACCCGCCGAGCCACCGATGCCACCAGCCCCAGCCGTTGAGAGTGCACATCGCCTTTGTGCACTACACGAGTTAAAGTGTCAGAGACCGCCCAGGTTCCGTGGGGAGACGGACCCTCAGGCAGTCGAGGATTGGATGGAGGATGTTTTTAGAGTTTTTAGATTGGTAGGGATGCCAGTAGACTTCATGGTGACCCTTGCTGCCAGCCTCCTTCAGGAAGCAGCAGGAAGATGGTGGAGCCTGATGCTCCAGGTGCACAACGAGGCATCACTTCTGTGGGAATACTTCGAGAGCCTGTTCTGGGCAGAGTTTGTACCAGCCACCCTTCGAGCGGTGTGCATACAGGAAATACTTCATCTTCAACAGGGTAGCATGACAATGGCGCAATATTCCGCGAGGTTCACCGATCTCTCACGCTACTCCATAGATATGGTACGATACCCATTCTTCAGGGCCCGAACCTTCGATCATGGGCTCAGGAGAGATATTAGAGCTTCAGTTGTTTCTCACAGCATCCCGACACAGACATGGGTGTTGGAGCGAGCCCTATTAGTGGATAGTTTCCTTGCTGAGCAGTCTCTAGCAGCAGGGCCTACCACTAGCCGGCATGTGACAGAGTCTTCTACAGCGGGAAGTAGATAGATGATGCAGAGGTCCAAGAGGACCAGGCCTACAGGTGGTCGACTGCATGACACATGATCGTGTGTGCGAGGCTCCTGGGGTGGAGAATGACTTACTAGGAGTGGAAAATGTTACTCCTTGGTCGGGGTTGGTCACATGGTACGTGACTATCCGAACTGCCATACGGATGACCATAAGATAAACTAAGGACCTCTCAGTCAGAGGCAAAGGTTCGATCAATGCGGATTGCAAGGGGCAGGAGACCGAGGTAGGGGAGCGGGCCGTGCAGCTGGAGGTGGACGACACTTTGAGGTGTTTCCACCACCACCACTAGGAGGTCCACCCTGACCGTAGGGAAAAAGTGGACATGGGAGAGATCATCTTCAGGCAGCTGAGGCTTACGACCATGGAGTTCCAGGAGAAGATGGACAGGAGTGGGACTAGTTCCAGGCATGGGACCTTTGATCTTGGTTCTTCTAGTTTCCTTGTTGTCTTTGTTGTGTGTCTTGTACTTGAGCTACAGTAATAAAAGACACTTTTCCTTGTGATGTTTTCTTCCTCTCTTTTCGTGTACTAAGAGGTTCTGGTTAAAATTGTTGACTTGACCCTCAATTTTGAGATAGCTACTGGAGGAGACCCAGTGACCACACACTGATGCCGATAGTGTGACTCAACACTTGGAGGCGAGAGTAACGGTTGGATCTCTTGGTAGTAGCGTCAAGGCCTTACAACATTATCCTTGGTATGGATTAGTATCATCCATGTTGGGGTTGACTGTATTAGGCAAAGAACGTGGTTCATCCTGGGGATGAGACCAGATTTCTCTTATCAGCAAAGAAGAAATCTTAGCAGCTCTTGAAGGACCAAAGAAGGTCCAGGTCATCCAAGAGAGGATGAGGATAGCTCAGAGGTGACAAAAGTCTTTTACTGACAGGAGGTGGAGACCACCATAGTTCGAGGATGGTGACCACATTTTCCTACGGGTCTCACCTTGACATGGATTACGAAGATTTGGTCGGGGCGACAAGTTATCTCAGCACTTCATCAGACCCTTCTAGGTCCTCAATAGGGTAGGCTAGGTGATTTACCACTTGAACCATTCACCTCAGTTGCACCAGGTGCACGACGTTTTCCATGTGTCTCAGCTAAGGAGATACGTGCACGACCTGATGCGTATCATCGACCATGGGGAGCTGAACATCGATGACAGGGTGACTTTTGCGGAGGTCCTAGTGTAGATCGAGGATCGACAGGAGTGGGTACTACGTGGATGGTCGATTCCTCAGGTGCGCTTTCACTGGCAGCATGAGAACCTCCAGGAGAGCACATGGGAGCGGGAGGCTCAATTGCGTTCTCAGTACCAATTTTTTTCCCTAGTTCGTGTTATAGCTTTATGGGGATGTCAATCCCTGATGTGGGAGTAATGTAAAGACCCAGAAATTTCAAGGAATTTTTTTTTCTTAATTTCTTTGGAATTTTACGAGTCTGTGCCTTCTGACGACACCTAATTCCGAGGCCCGGTGTGCCCGGAATCCATTTCAGAAGTTTGGCTCGGGTACGTTCAGTGAATGAAAGATTGGGTTTTTCTATCTTTCAAACTGGTGCTCAGAATTGAAATCTAAGGGCACCTATGAACTCTCAACGCCGATTTTTTTGTAAGAGAACCTTTTTCTGGGTTGCGTTTTCTCAGGAGGAGATGTTAAAAATGTGAGGAATAAAAATAAAAATTGTTTTATAATTTTATTTTTATTTCTTTACTGGTGGTTTAAGTGTTATGGGAGGGAAGATGTTAGGAAGTTGGGTTGGGGCCCACACGAGCCCCCACCTCCTTAAAATTACTAACACCCCATTAAACATCCCCCTCTAGCTTAATTGTGTAACTAATCCTCTCCCCCCTCTTAATTACAATTCAAATATCTTATTAAATTATTTGATTTCGTTATTCAATGTATTTAATTAAGAGTTGAATTGGAATTTAAGGCTTGGGATTAATAAAATAAGGGAGAACCTTATTTTATTTGGGGGATTGTTGGGTGAGAAGGATTGGGGAGAAAATACATGAGCCTTGGGGATCTTCAACTTCCACATTGAAGAACGTGAAGAACGTCGAGACCTCAACGAAGAACACCGGAGCACCAAGGAGAGATGACATGCCGATATCTCCCATCTCTACAACCGGTGTGAGACGAAATCCTTTTCTTTTACGCTCACCAACGCCATCAACGAACCACCCTCGTGACACCGTTTCCGCGACAATCTTCTTTAGAAGACTTCTTCGAGGTAGGGGAATTTTATTTGATATTCCCTCAATCTTTTGATAAAATAATGACGAACGCAGACCAACCATCGCCTGGTTGATCCGTGGATCGTTCATTCAAGCGGGTTGGTTATGGGGTTAATTTTTGGGAATATTTGATTTCGGGGAAAAACTTAGGGGTTGTTTTGAGAATGATATCTTTTCCATGGATGTTTCCTTTTAAAACAAAGAACGTGGATCAACTCAAAATTATGTTGATCTGCAAAAGATTATGTTTGTGGGTTGGGGATTTTCATTTGCTGGGATTTGTTGGGAGTTGTTTCAAAGCACTAACATGGTGGGTGCGGACCAACGAACAAGTCCGAACCCACTATTTTTATGTTCTTCATGAGAGGAGCATTTGGCGATGACGAAACGGGACCAGAATGGTAATTGGAGGCCTTCGTAGTAAAGTATGGGTCCCGAGAGAGCTGTAGGCATAGACGACGGACAAATCGGACCACCAGAACGCGTCCGGTGGTCCGCGGAAGATGCCGTCGGCGCGCTACACTAGCAAGGCGGTGCCAGCGGCTGGCCGCCAGGAGGCGGCGGCGCCCCGACGCGCCACTAGGAGGAACCGCCGCGGCTGAATTCGCGGCGGTAGGAGACCGGATCCCGCGGCCGCATGGGATCCGGAGGAGGAGGATGCGGTGCCTGCCACGTCCGTGGGGCGCAAAGGTGGGAAAAGCGTCCCCCCTGCTCGGCCCACTGGCCGAGCCAGCGCACCCCCCCCCCCCGCCGGGCCAGGGCGGGTCTCACGGACCGGGCCAGGCCGTGCCCAGTCGGGCCAGGCCGTGCCCAACCGGGCTAGACCCGGACCCGGGTCGGGTCGATCCAGTTCGGGCCGACACAGGGGGGTTGGGCCGGGCCGGGACGGGCCCAGACCCCCATTTCGGACTGTTTTCTGTCATTTGCCCATATCATGGGCTTCAAACCTCTGATCAACACACCGTCAGTTGCATTGGGATCCTTGGATCGAGACGGTCGTTTAAGTATATTACACTTATGGTTTCAGAGAACTTTGGGTATGGCCGGGTTGGTTCGAACCCAAAACCAACCGGGCCCTCGGAGCGGAAACGCCTATAACTTGAGCTCTGGACGTCCGATTGACGTGCTATCGACTTTTTTTGATTCCTCTTAGTGATACAAACCTTTTGGATTACTCTTCCCGAGGTTTGAACGCAGTTGGTGTACGGTCGGGTTGGTTTTAACTTAAAAACCAACCGGGCCACTGGAACGAAAGAGACAATAACTTTCAGACCGGACGTCCGTTTGACGAACCGTCAGCGGTGTTGGTGATCAAGTTGAGAAAATGTTTCTATGAGTATACCCTATGTGAGTTCGGGGTACAGTTGAGATACGGTCGGGTTGGTTCGTACATGAAACCAATCGGGCCCTTGGGACGAAAAGGCTAATAACTCACAGACCGGACGCCCGATTGATGCACCGTATGTTGCGTTGAGACCCCTATGCCGAGGAAGTCCTTTTAGATAATTCTTAGAGGGACTTTGTGATACTTGGTGTATCTAACTGTAGCTCATGGTGCGAACCATATCGGAGACGAGCATGCTGTGTGCGGGAACCCTAGAGCTGGCTGAGACTTGACGACTACTGATCGATCGACTTAGAGTGTTTTAGATAGCCCAGTGGGGAGCGCTTGGTTGTAGTGGAAGACCCACGATGGAGGAGTGCTTGGTAGTAGCGGCAGACCCACAGTACTCAATAGAAGGAGTACCTCTGTAGGCTATGAGGGAGAGCACTTGGTTGTAGCGGTAGACCCATGGTGGGAAGCGCTTGGTTGTAGCAGCAGGCCCACAGTATTCGACAGGTGGAGTACTACAACAGTCCAAGGTTAGTGGGAAACGCTTGGTTGTAGTGGCATGACCACTATAATCCATAGAGTAGAAGTTCCCCAGCAGCTATGGTTTCGACTTCATGATTTAAAATCCTGGTTTGAGCTGAGTCTTGACTTTCAATCATTATCTTCAATGTGATTTACTTGGTATCCTGTGTGGATTGGATCTTGTTTTCCTGTGTGGATTAAGTTATCATTCTCTAAGTGGACTGGGTTGTACATGAGCTTGTGAGATGGAGCTGTACTGATTTTGATGACTTAGGTATATGTATGGACATATACCTAAGTAGTGTTGGATGATACTTCGTGATTGTATCTTTTCTTTGTGTTTTATCCTTTATGGATTCAGGGAGACCTTCGGGGGTCTCAGGGTCCCCACTGAGTATCGTATACTCACCCCTACACAGGATTCTCCCACACTATGTTGTGTTGGTTGTAGACGACGGACATCAATGATCGTGGCTGAGGCTTACAGAGCTAGACCGTACCCAGAGGTGGACTTCACGACGAGACGGTACCCGGAGGTGACAGACGGACGTGGAGAGCTGAGGTGGCCATCTGTACCTACCCTTCAGGTAGGGACTCCGGAGGACAATCCAGGAGCAGCTTGACACCTTCCTGGTGTTTTGTCTTTTTCTTGTACTTTATTGTTGGGCTTGTATTTCCGGCCCCTTTGTACTTTCAGCACACTTGTTATATTGTTTTACTTAGTGTTTTCTTCCGCTTGTACTCTGGTTGTGTGTGTGTTTACGTTTCATAAAGGCAATGCCTTCCCAGTTATAGGGATTTACGCCTTTGGTGCTTGTCGCCAGCCCCTGGCCTATGGAAGGCGGGCTTGGGGTAGTTACGACACGGGCCCCGGGTAACGGGTCGTGACACAACCTCTATCTGGAAGCTTCTCTTTTTCATGGACCGTGCAGGGTAGTCCCTTTGGGTCATTAGTACATGTGGGTTCAGGATCTCTTGGCCCTTCTATGCTTTTTGTTTTGGGACCTTGGGTTTTTCTTCATGGGCCTTTGGGGAAGTGTATACGGTCCTTGTATGAATGATATTTTGAGATTTTGGGTCATTAGTATATGTGGGTTCTAGATCTCGTGGCCCTTATATGCTTTTTGTTTTGGGTTTTTATTCATTGGCCTTTGGGTCATTGTATATGGTCCTTGTACATGGTCCTTTCGGGCCATTCTATCTTCGGCTCTTCGGGATTTATATGTCTTAGTGTCCTTGATTTATAATGGGTTATCCCTTAACTCAATTTTAAAAGATTCTTTTTTAATAGTGTCTTATCCCCGATGTGCTTCGATCTATACATTTGTGTATGTGTGTATGTGTTTCTAAACACACACACACAAATGAATAAATGTATTTAAATATTTATAAATGTTTGAATATATATATAAATATCTATTTATATATAAATATATATAATTAAATAAATAAAATTATACATAAATTTAAACAATTATACATAAATATATGTAATTATATAAACATTCACACACACTTATAATTAGCGAGTATTAATTATTAATTATTAAATAATATTTATAAATCATGATTTTTTTAATATGAAATATAAATTAAAAATTATATATATGTTTAGATATTTACATTTCTATATTTATACATTTTAATACATTTATATGTTTTTTAAATTTGTAAGTATTATTTATTAATTAATATTTATAAATTATGAATTAATTAATCTTAACTATTAATTACACATTACTTATTAAAAATTATCAATATTAATTACAAAAATAATAATTAATAATTATAAATTATGAATTATTATGTATTAATCTAAATATATACTAATCCTAATGGAAATCCACTAAATGTTTCGCATTTCTCTTCATTTTTTACCTTTAAGCCACTCTCCCTTATCTCCCGTTAGATTTTATCCTACCAATTTTTATCTTCCCCACCACCCTGCCGCTCATTCCATCTCTCACCCTTTACAATCAACCTATTCTACCTACCCAATCTCCCTCTTCGATCTACGACTTCATTTATCTACACTATCATTCCTCCAATCACTGAAAACCTCTTCACTTACACCATTGTACTTTCATTGACTAGAGAAACCTATGGTTCATCCTTTACAATAGGTTCTCTTCAAATAACTACATTCATAATTTAATTTTTACTATTTAATCTTTGGTTTCTCTTTCACAGATCCAATGATCTTACTTTACACCATTCCTTTTATTTATCCATGACATATAAAATCACACTCATTCAACGCTCATCGTCTTTGTAGTGCTATAATTGGTTGTTGTTATGCTTCTCTTCCCTTACCCATCACATGAAAACACTATAATTATATAACCCTAATTTTATTTTTCTTTTATTATAGTATGAGTCAAGTAATGAATATTTATACTCCATCATTGGTGGGTTTCAATTTTATCTCACATGATACAGAAACTATCATATTTGTTTCGACAATTCTCCACCAAACTTCAACCATCAAAAGTTAGATCCTAGAAACCATCTATAAGGACCCAGCCTTATTACATTACATAATCTTGAATTTTAGTCAAGAAATCACTTCCTTTCATATTGATGATCTTTTCAAGTTTATAGTTTTGGAGTATTGGAATATAATACATACACAACGTTCCATATTTATATAGAGAAGATACCAAAAAATCATTATCCATTTCCTCCAAAATATACAAATTTTCAAATAAAACATGATTTCTTTGACAAATCTTCATAATATTTAACTTGGCTTCCTTCTTTGTCTTACATATCTTTATAATCTATGAGAATTATTTAAAAACTTGGGATGATAACAAAAAGCTTAGTATGGGATATAAAAAGAAGGAAAGGAAAATTTAGTCTATCAATGCTTGTAATGTATAAATCGTTTTCAAAAAGACATACTTGTCACCCATATATACTTACTTTTTGAAGCTTGAGTTTCCCATGTGTTTTCCACAAAAACATATAGAACATAAATAGAACCATAAATGTATCTTGGGGAACTACTTACATAATCTTGTAACCCTCTCGACTACCTTATAATTTGTAAACCTCATGGCCACCTTACATTGTAAGTCTCACAACTACCTTATTGAGTAACCATTGTAGTTACACTTGGAGTAACTGTCACACCCCGACCGCATGCGCCTTTTTTTATTCTTTTCTCGGTCTCGCGTCGTTTGGACAATGTTTAGTTTGGTGGAGGTTTGAAAATTTTCAAAGATTTGATATTTTTGGTGGCTCTCGGACCCGTGCGCAGTCACCACACCGTTAGTAGTTACCAAGTGTTCGGTCCTGGTGAACTTGCGGTCACCTAATAATTCAAATAAATAATAAATTAAATAAATAAATTAAGTTAATTGAAAAATAAAGCTAAATTAATTTTCACACATGCGATAATACTATTATTATTAAATTTTTATAAATATAATTATTGTTTAAAATAAAATGGATAGAAATTATTATTATTATTGGTTTTATTAAAATGTTACAAATATTATTATAATTATTAAATTAATAAGAAATATTTTTTTATAGTTAGGTTTTATTTTTATTTTTTGTTTTTTAGGGGAGAAACCCAAAGGGGGGTCGATTCCCACGTTCTCTTGGTCTGTCGCATGACAACACCCCCTGTTGGTTTCCTCACGCATAGCCATCGACCCCCATGTCTCCTCCTCCCCTACGTTGTCCGGCCACCTCCCAGCCTCCTCCTCCCTCTCACTACGTTGCCCCCTCCCTTTCATGCTCGTCGACCACCCCTCACTGCGCTGTCCTCTTGCTCGTCGCCACCTCTTGCACCAGCCGCCCGTAGTGCCGCCCTCCTCCTCCGGCACCGCCTACCCGTCCGGCCCATCCTCCTCCAGTGCCACCCCCTATCCAGTGGCCAGCAACAATGAACCCAAAACCCCCCTTGCACGCCCCTTTCTAGTGAACCTGAACCCCGCCGTTTGGTGATCCTCTAGTGAGAACCCAAACCCCATTGTGCAGTGCCTCAGCATTGCTCCGATGTGGTCGTGAATCCCCTCGTTGGGTTTGCGAAGGGTGTCTCGGGTCATGTCAGACCGTGTCCTGTCCACCACCGCCGAAGGAAAAGAAAATCAGATTGCTTCAAACCATCCTCCATTATTCATGAGGACCGTTTGGTCTTGCCTCATGTTTTGGTTCACCACCACCATTCAAGGTGAGAGTTTTATTATCACGAGCATGTTTAAATTAATGTCATTATTGTGTTTTGGAGTCCTTCTATTTTATTTGTAGTGCAGATAATTATTTTGGTATGCAATCTTGCCCTGTCGCATTCTCAAGATCGCTGCAACTATCTGAGGTGATGTTCTTCATCCCCAATTTTGTTGCACACATTATTTTTCTGGGTCGTGTTTATATCATTGAGTCCCTATTTTTTATTTAGAGGTGCATCAGTCTTTTCCACTTTAATGATGGGTCCCTGATAATCATTGCAGTGGGTTTTGAATGTCCTTAAGGGCGTGCACACATATACTCAGCTATGAATATATATAAAAATATATATATATCTCATGTGAGTGTTCCCTCATGGTGAGGGGAACACGTGCATTGGGTTAAGGGAATATATATATATATATGTATATGGATGTATGCACATGTGAATGGGAGACTATTTGAGTTAGAAAGCGTCGACTCGGTTCTCCATTGGGATTCCGTCATGTTCGCTCTTGGTTTGAGGTAGGTGAATCCATGATTTTCCTTTCCATTGAATTTCCTTTGATTCTTGATGTTTATTTAAATTTATAACCTTATTTTTCACCTATATGATACTGCTATTAAGCTTGTTAGGATGTTTTGAAGTTGTTATGTTTTTTCAAAAATAGGTTTTAACATGAATCTTGGTTTATGACCTTGTGTATTGTGCCTAATTTTTTTGACAAAAATGTAATTTTTGTTCCTTGGGTGAAATTGGATTGTTGAGTGGGGTTTCCCCATTAAATCTTTTTTTTAATTGGTTTGGATAATGTTTTAAACTCTTCAAGTGAAACGCGGGGTTTTCCTCTTGGTGTGGTTTTGTGTTTGTTTTAGAAAGAGATTTTTGGTTTATGAACACGTGTTAGATTTTATAAATGAGAGAAATGGATGGTTTTGTGTTGAAATAAAATGCGGTATTTATAAAATATGGTTTCAAATGTTTTGGTTTGTTTGAGAGTGTTCCATTGGACGAAGGCACCACCATGGGTGAACTATGTGCAGACATGGTTGTGCAATAAAGTGATGATGGCACCCTAGAGCTAGTATCCCTCAAGAACGCCTATTCCCCCTTCCCTCTTATTTCTTCTAAAATTATTTTTTTCCAAAATAGGGGAAGTTGTGCTTCTTGTGTTTAAAAGGTGGTTTCAAAATGTGTTCCTCTTGGTTTGGCCCAGTTGTCCTTAAAACATACTTGGGTGAGTGGTTGGATGCTAAGGCCCATTTGGAACTTTATAAAAGAGTGTTGTATTGGATTTAATTTAAAAGAAATCATTTGTCACTTTCATATGCTTTGTATGTTTTAACTTGGCTCAAAATGCACTTGGGCATGTTTTGGAGAAAGTTTGATTTAAGGGCCTGGTTGGCCATGTTTATTTAAATGTGATGTTTTTTGTGGTTTTAGAAATGGATTCAAAGTTTTTTTGGTAAATTGTCAATTTTTGTAAAGATAAATTCCCAATTGGAACTTTGTGATGGGTATTTGAAAAAAAAAGTTTAACGTGTGGAATCTTTTGAGGCCCATTTGGCATCTTGGAAGCAATTGTTTGGAAAACCCCTCTTAGGTTAGGTCTCCTGCCTTGTTGATTTATTGTGAGATGGGAGAGTCCTCGGTATGGGACCTCATTTGTATGATAATTATTTTAAGGCATGGGAATAACCTTGAGGTGGTTGGGGTGGTGTTGGATTGTGTAGTGTGCTTGGTTAAATATGTATATGGATTATTGTTTGAATGTGTGACACACCTCTTTGTGAACATAGCACAAAAACTTAGCATAAAAAGGGGGTTACTGAGAACGATTGCTGTATTAGAAGTTCATGTACTATCCATTGGCCCATAGTAGGTGGATATTTAGGATTTTTTTCTATGGGATTGGGCCCCTCAGTCTGAACTGAGAAAGGGTGGCTGGGCATTAGGGTGTTTGATTCTGTCATGTGTGGCATGCTACTGGGGATGGAGTCACAGGTATTAGTATTTTCTGGTCTTCCTCCGATTTCCTAGGTTTTCCGTGATCCTTTGTTATGAGCACTATTAGTACCATTTCCCTTGCTGTGTATGGAATCTTACCCTTTAACTTTGTTTTGGTGTTTTCTTGAAAAAAAATTGTATGTATAGTTGGTTTTAAAAAGGATTTCAAAGTTGGTATTTTGGATAACTTTGTGTGATCCCCTCTTTTTTTTTATTTTCCTTGTTTTTTGAATTATAAGGGCAATGGAATTGTGATTATTAGTTTTCAAAATGAAGTGTATATATGAGAACCTTATTTTTATAACAGTAGTTAAAACTAGTTTTATTGGTCTATTTTCGAATTATAAAATGCATGGATTATATGGTTAACTTTTGGCATCCCTACTGAGCATCTTAATTGTCACTCTTATCCTATATTTTTATATGGAGGTTCAGATCCTTGGTTCAGGTTTCTACTTCATCTTCTCATTAAGGTAGGTTGTTAGTGTTAGAGGTGACCTAGTGGTCACATGGAGGTATGTGAAATTTTGTTTTCTTTTTGCTGGTAGTTTTTATTTTTACCGCCAATCTTTATTTATATATTTATCTTTTTCTCATGGTCCACATCATTCCCAATTATTAAATTTTGATGTCCGGAACTAATTTCCATTTCGAGGGGATCAGAAATGCCCTTCGGGACTTGCAGCGGCCTGGCTCGAGTGACCAGTTCAGGGTCGACTCGGGCTGGTTCATGAAAAAAAGGTATCAGAGCAGGTTTTTATTATTTGGGGTGTCTAGTAGATAAATATTAGGACTATTGTAACTCAGGAGGTAGGTGTGGGAAGAGTGTCGCAAACTCTAGCTTGTGCTGATCCTTGTGTTACTAGGGGTAGTTTTGGGATTGGAGACTTTTTTATAAGGTTGTTTTGGATTGAGGTATGAGAATGGAGGCGAATCGGGTTATGCTATGGTCTCACATGGGGTGGTGACCCATGTGGAGTCCATGTTCCCGGTTCAATGTTCACTTAGTGTTATGCCTTACATGGGGCATGGCTCACCACCATGTCGTCGGGTTAGTCATAGACACTATTTTTTCATTCCGATGGTTTATCGTTGGTTGTGTTTTGTTTTGATTTCAGTTGATTTGAGTGTGTTTTGAAATTTAAAGTGTAATTTTAAAGTGAAAATGGTTTTGTAATTGGAGTGCTTTCCTCAAATTGTTTTAAATGAGTAAAGTGGGGTTTTAAAAGGGGACATGTTTTGATTTGGAAGGTTTGTTAAGTGTTTTTATTTGATAAGGAAAAGAGATGCTTGGACCTTGAAATTATTTATAGAGGGTCACATGTGCATGGGTATGTATGGAGAGTCTGTGGGGGAACATATCTGTGGATGATGTAGGCGGGATTGGATGAATGCACATGTGACGGTTCATAAGGGACCACAAGTGAGTTTTTATTTTAAAAAATAAAAAGTGAAATTACATTTTGGGAATTAAATTTGGTTTAAAAGGAGGGTTTTATTATTTTTAAAGTCATTTTTAAATTTATCCATTTTGAAAATTTATATGAAATGTGATTTTTGAAAAGATTTTTTTGGTTGCGATTGAGTTTGTTTGACCTCTAAGCCGTCTGTTTCAAGCTTGGGGTGTTTCTCTTGATTGAGTTTTGGCTTGATGCTAGTTTCAATTGTGTTTTTCGTGTTGTTCTGAATATGCTTCCCAGAAAGTTTCCCAAAGTTCCTAATGAATCATTCCCCGCTTCTAGTTCTTATTGAGTATTGATTGTTTATCGAGGAAAGAGAATTTAATTAAAATTAGTTGTGTGATTTGTGGAGATGGTGTGTGTTAGGGTTGTTGGGAACTCCCAGGGTGTTATGGTTCATACCATCTTAGGTCTATTTGAGGGTCTGATTTGGGGTCAGTGAAGATTGGTCGTCTTATAGTCGTTATATTTTGGGGTGTTGTTGGTGGTGGTCAATTTTCATAAGGGTTCCCTATCCGGGGAGGGGTGCCTACCATGGGAACCTATTTCTGAAAAACCTTTTTCATTGCTGTCGACCCCTAGTCAATTGAACCATTCTCTTATGTGCCACCAGTGTGGCCAGTTTGGGCATTCTGATCTATCATCCTGCATCCCTTTGAAAAATTTGCACCATCGTAGTCATTTGAATCATTGGGAGGATGGAGTTGGGGACTAGAGGATGTGAATGACTGACTGTGACATAGAAGATGATTCAGCCATTAGGGCCCCAAAAAAAGGTCTTTGGGTGAATCTCACGCATATTAAGGAGTTGCTGAGGGTGTGTGGAACCTCAGTCCAGTTTATGTTTTCAATTTTGGGATGGAAATGTCCAATGTTTCCTTATTCTATTATTATCACCTTCGTATACTCATCCTCATTGTGGTGGTATGATGAGTTCGTTCGACCGTAATACAATCAGCCTTATTTGCTATTAAAGTGGTTTTGAGATCATTCAGATTCCTTGATGGATGTTGGGACTAGGGATAAACAGACATATTTTTATTTTGAGTACTGGTCTCAGTTGTATTCATTCGGAATATTTTTGGTTTTGTGAAATTAATGGGTGCTATTTTTGAGCCCTTTCTTAGTTTGAGCTCCAATATGTGGGATTTTCTCTAGTGTGTTTTGATTTTGTGGGGGATTCCTTCATCCTAGTGTCTCAGTATACTGGTTGTCCTTATAATGGTTTTAGATCTTAGTTCTGATGGTGAAATTGTTTTGCTTGTGCTATAGAAGTTGGATTAGATTTGATGGAAGTTACTGCGTGCTTCTCCCCACCTGCCAAGGTGGTATGTTTGGTTTTTTATTATCGCGTTCGTGGAATCCTTGTTGTGGGGATAACCCTATTGTGTTTCCCCCTTGTTTTGAGTTGTGGTTTCGTTTGGGTTGGTGAGGTGTGACTTAGGGAATAAATATTCACCCTAAAGATCTTTGTTTCTTCTGGCTACGTTCGGGCATGGACTCAATTCTAGGATATCCTTGGGCTTGGTGACTTTCTAGGGGAAGAAAGTGTCTGGTGGGGAGAACTGTCAGACCATGACCGCATGCACATTTTTTTATTCTTTTCTCGGTCTCGCGTCATTTAGACAAGGTTTATTTGGGTTCCAGTTTGAAATTTTTCAATGCTTTGATATTTTTTTTGGGTCTCGGGCCAGTACGCAGTCACCAAACCATTAGCGGTTACCACACATTCAATCTTAGTGAATTCATGGCCACCCGATAGTGAAAATAAATAATAAATTAAATAAATAAATTAAGTTAATTGAAAAATAAAGCTAAATTAATATTCAAACTTGTGATAATACTAATATTATTAAATTGTTATAAATATAATTATTATTTAAAATAAAATGGATAAAAAATTATTATTATTATTGGTTTTACTAAATTGTTACAAATAATAATAATAATAATAATAATAATAATATTATTATTATTATTATTAAATGAATAAGAAATGTTTTTTTACAGTTAGTTTTTTTTAATTTTTTTTAGGGGAGAAACCTTAAGGGGGTTGATTTCCCCTCCTCTCATGGTCTGCCGCGCGACAGTACCCCCTGCTGGTTTCCTTGTGCGTAGCCACTGACCCCCATGGATATCTCCTCCCTTGCACTGTTCAGCAGCCTCCTGGAATCCTTCTCCCTCTCACCATGCCGCCCACCCCCCTTTCGCGCTTGTCGGCCGCCCCTCACCGTGCCATCCTCCCATTTGCCGCATCCTCCTGCACCGACTGCTCGCAGCGCCACCCTCCTCCTCCGGCGCCACCTACCCATATGGCGTGTCCTCCTCTGGCACCACCCCCTATCCAGCGGCCAGTAACGATGAACCCAAAACCCCACTTGTGCGCCCCTTTATGGAGAACCAGAACCTTGCCGTCTGACAATCTTCCAGTGTGAACCCAAACCCCATTGTGCAACGCCTATTCATTTCTCCAGCGTGGCCATGAATCCCCTCGCCTAGTTTGTGAAGGGTGTATCGAGTCATGTCATACCGTGTCATGTCCACCGCTGCTGAAGGTGAAGCGAATCAGATCACTTCGGATTGTCCACCATTATTTTTGGGGCAAGTTTGGTCTTGTCACATGTTTTGGTTCACCGTCACCATTCATGGTGAGAGTTTTATTATCATGTGCACATTTAATTTAATTTCATTACTGTGTTTTTAAGTCCTTATATTTTATTTGTAGTGCAGGATATTATTTTGGTATGCAATCTTGTCTTGTCACGTTCTCAAGATCACCAGCACTATTCGAGGTGATGTTCATCATCCCCAGTTTTTTTGCAAAATTTATTTTTTGGGTCGTGTTTATATCATTGAGTCCCTGGTTTTTATTTAGAGTTGCATCGGTCTTTTCCGCTTTAATTTTGGGTCCCTGATAATTGTTGTAGTGGGTTTTGAACGTCCATAAGGGTGTGCACGCATATACTCAGATATGAATATATATATATATATATATATATATATATATATATCATGTGTGTGTTCCATCATGGAGTGGGGAACATGTGCATTGCATTAAGGGTATATATATATTTATATTGATGTATGTGCGTATGAATGATAGACTTCTTGAGTTATAAAGTGTCAAATCAGTTCTCCGTTGGGATTCCATCGTATTGCTCTTGGTTTGAGGTAGGTGAATCCATGATTTTACTTTTCATTGTATTTCCTTTTATTCTTGATTCTTATTTAAATTTATAACCTTGTTTCACACCTATATTATACTTCTATTAAGCTTGTTAAGATATTTTGAGGTTGTTATGTTTTGCCAAAAATAGGATTTTACATGAATTTTGGTTTATGCCATTGTGTATTATGCCTAAGATTTTTTTCTAAAAATATAATTTGTGTTCCTTGGGTGAAATTGGATGGTTGACTGTGGTTTCCCTATTAATTTTTTTTAATTTGGTTTGGATCATGTTTTAAACTCTACATGTGAAACGTGGTGTTTTCCTCTTTGTGTGGTTTTGTGTTTGTTTCTGAAATAGATTTTTGGTTTATGAACATGTGTTGGATTTTATAAATGGGAGAAATAGAGGTTTTTGGGTTGAAAGAAAATGGGGGTATTTATGAAATTTGGTTTCAAATGTTTTGGTTGGTTTGAGAGTGTTCCATCGGATGAAGGAACCACCATGGGTGCACTAGGTGCACAAATGATTGTGCAATCAAGTGATTATGGAACCCTAGATCTAGTACCCTTCAAGAAGCCTCTTCTACCTTCCATAATATTTCATCTAAAATGGTTCTTTTTTTCCAAAATGGGGCAAGTAGTGCTTCTTGTGTTCAAAAGTTGGTTTCAAAATGTGTTCCTCTTGGTTTGAACTGGTTGTCCTTGAAACGTACTTGGGTGAGTGGTTGGAAGATAAGTCCAATTTGGCACTTTATAAATGAGTGTTGGATTGTATGTAATTTAAGAAAAACCATTTGGCACTTTCATATGCTTTGTATATTTTAACTTGGTTCAAAATTCACTTGGGAATGTTTTGGAGAATGTTTTGTTTAAGGTCCCATTTGGCCATGTTTATTTAAATGTGATGTTTTTTGTGGTTTTGGAAATGGATTCAAAGTGTTTTTGGTAAATTCTATAGTGTTGTAAAGCTAAAGGCCTGATTGGCATTTTGTGATGGCTATTTGAAAAAAAGTTTAATGTGTGGAATCTTCTGAGGCCCATTTGGCATCTTGGAAGCAGTTGTTTGGAAAACCCCTCTCATTTTAGGTCTCTTAACTCGTTGATTTATTATGATATGGGAGGGTCATCGGTATGGGACCTCATTTGTATGATAATCATTTTAAGGCATGAGGCTAACATTGATGTGGTCCGGGTGGTGCCAGATTGTGTAGTGTGTTTGGTTACATATGTATATGGCTTGTTGTTTGAATGTGTGACACACCTCTTTATGGACATAGCACAGAAACCTACCATATCAATGGGGTTACTGAGAATTATTGTTGCATTGGAAGTTCATGTACTATCCATTGGCCCATAGTAGGTGGATATTTGGGATTTTTTTTTGATATGGGATTGGGCCCCTCAGTTTGACCTAAGAAAGGGTGTCCATGAATTAGGGTGTTTGGTTCTATCATGTGTAGCATGCTACCGGGGATGGACTCGCATGTATTAGTATGTTCTAGTCTTCCTCTGAGTTCCTAGGTTTTCCTTGATCCTTTGTTATGAGAACTATTAGTACCATTTCACTTACTGTGTGTGGAATCATACCCTTGAACTTGGTTTTGGTGTTTTCTTGGAAAAAAATTTCAATGTATGGTTGGTTTTAAAAAGGATTTCAAAGTAGTTATTTTGGAAAAGTTGGTGTGATCCCCTCTTTTTTTTCTTTTCCTTTTTTTTGAATTATAAGGGCAATAGAATTGTGATTTTTAGTTTTCAAATTCTATTTTATATATGAGAGACTTATTTTTATAACTGTAGTTCAAACTAGTATTATTGGGCTGTTTTGGAATTGGAAAATGCATGGATTCTGGGGTTTACTTTTGGCATCCCTAATGAGAATATTAATGCTCACGCCTATCCTATATTTTCATATGCAGGTTCAGTTCCTTGGTTTAGGTTCCTGTTTTGTCTTCCCTTTGAGGTAGGTTGTTAGTGTCGGAGGTGACCTAGAGGTCACATGAAGGTATGCGCAGTTTTGTTTTCTTTTCGCTGATAGTTTTTATTTTTACCTCCAGTATTTATTTATTTTCTTATCTTTTTCTCATGGTAAAAATAATTCCCAATGGTATAATTTTGATTCCCAACACTATTTTCCATCCCAGGGGGATCTAGAATTCCCTTTAAGACTTTCCAAAAATTGACTTAGGTGACAGGTTCAGGGTTGGCTTAGGCTGGTTCGTGAAAGTAACCATACGACCAACCTCCAAATTACACATAACCAATGAAATGGAGAGATATATAGGTACCAAACTTCATCATAAACAATTCCAAAGATCCATAACATAATCATACAACATGAATAATTTCATAAAAACATTGCTTTTTGAATTTTGTAAAACGGAATTTTAAAAGAGGTTTTCAAAAGAAAACCCCCTTGTAGATATCATATAATTGAAGTAAAACTTAAGAGAGTGGATGTAATATGTATATAAAATGTAAATACACATAATTAAACATAATATAAACAAAATCCATCACATAAACAATTTTAATACCACATAAATAATGAAGTAGAAGGTTAACCCAAAGAATGAAAATTGGGTTAAGAATTCCATTACCTCGGGTTTTTCTTACTTAAAAATTGTTTAAACCATATATATAATGGTTAAAAGAGTGTTATTATTATTTTAAATAAACAATTTAATGTTTATAACACCTTATATTATCATTTCATAACATCATTTTACCCTTTAATTATAAGTATTTGGTTCTTTTCATTGTTTCAGGTGTGTTCTTTACATGATTTCCATGGCCGGTTTGTATTTGATTTTCTTCTCATATGGAACTGAAATTTTATAAGTGGAATTAAATGGTATTAATATGTTTATAGAATATATAATGATAACATAAATCATTTTTTATCATATATTATGATGAATCATTATATAAAACATTAATGGTATTTGTTTAGATCATTTTGGTGTTCCCTCGATAATGATGAACTTGTTTCATTATATAATTTAATGTCATGAATATAAGTTCATTATAGAACATATATTAGGTTAAATAATAAAAATTAAATTATGTTTCAACTATTAAAAGGGTTTTATGATCATCTTTGAAGGTATTAATGGAATTTTAAAACAAACTGTCTACGATTTTGGTAAATCGGCAGATCACAGATGATGTTTTTATTTTTAGAATAAGAGGATGAGGAGAGGAAGAAAGATGATGATTTTTTTAAATTAACATGATAAAATAAAATATATATAATATTCTGGATATTTCAAACATACTAGATAAGGGTATGGGAATATAGTATAATAAAATAAAGGATTTCAAAAGAAAACACATGAAAATGGAAGAGGATTCTTACCTCTTGATCTCTTCTCCTTGAGATCCTCCTTAAGGCCTTTGGTTTTGGACTTTTGGTGAGACCAGGAGGTCTTGGAAGTGGGGAAGAGCCTTGGGGAGAGGATTTGGTTGAACTTATACAATGATCAAGGATTTAGAGGTGTGAGAGGAAGAGGGGAGTGAGGGTGGTATTTATAGTGGAGGAAAGGAGAGATTTTACATTATTTTCATAATTGTTTTAATATTTTTGTCCAAGACTATGAATAGTTTTAATTATTATGATCAAAATATAAAATAGATAATGTGAGTTATAAAAAAGTGGTCTTACATCAGTCACGTTGTCAAAAATTAGTGTATTTAACTGATAATTTTTATATACGGTATTTTACCGTATTTCACTATTCATAAAAAAATCAAGAATTTCAAAAAAATACCAAAAATTCACCCTAAACATTTTTAAATGTTCATAATTCAAAAATGGACTCCTTTTTTTGAAAATAATTTTTTAAATACAATTAATTTAATTTTAAAATAAAATCATATTTTATTCCAAAAATAATAATTTTAAAACTGTAACTGATTTTACATCACCTGGAAAAATTAATCAAGATCTCATTAACTTATAACATTTAGAATACAAAATATTAATACAATTTACTATTCATTAGGGTGATATTACTATTCATAATGATATGTTACTATTCAACAAAAATCAATTTGGTTCTATCAGACTCCAAATAACATCCTGATCACATTTTTAGGTTACTATTTTTTTAAATTCAAAACATAGAAGTGGAAAAATTATGTTTTAATGACTACTTTATAAATATATCATTAAATAAATGGTTTGTTTCATAAAGTCTTATTATTTCATGCATTTCATTTAATTTTAAATTCTCAAGGTGCTACATTCTCCCTACCTTTTGGAAATTATGTCCTGGTAATTTTTTATTTATTTATTTATTTACTTATTAAACAAGTGAGGTTACCTTTCCCTCATAGCATTTTCAGACTCCCAGGTTGATTATTCAACCATGTGGTTTATTTACAAAACATTTACCTAGTGTATTACCTTATTCTGCAATACTTGTTCCCTTCAATCAAGAATCTGAACTAGTTTCTCTTTATAAGAAAGGTTCTCTTCCAGCTGAACTACTTATGGGCTCAAGACATGAGGTGAATCTGACACATACATTATCAACATTGAAACATGAAAAATATTATGTAGCTAAGATAAACTTAGAGACAAATCTACTCAGTTGGAAAATTGTCAAAATTTCTCTAGTATTTCATAAGGCCCAATGAACCTTCCAAATCTCAAAACACAATCTTTATCAAGGTTAAATTCTTGAAACACACCCATTTAAACCAATTCTACCTTTTTTGTAGCTCTCTTCCCTCCTTCTACACTTGCTTAATTATGTCTGATAACAATGACTACACTAAAACCTAAAAAAACAGATGCATTTATTTCACCAACAACTTCTAATACAAAATTCATCAAATAATTAATGAAGGGATCAAGTTCCAAACATAACATTGTTAATGATGCGTGATGCTTTTGACTCAAGGCATCCACCACTTTGTTTTATTTTCCTAGATGGTAATTGATCATGAAATCACAATATTTTATCAATTTAAGACATATTCTCTACCTCATGTTAAATTCCTTCATAGTGAATATATACTTTAGAATTTTATGGTCAATATATATTTTAAATTTGGCACTGTATAAATGATGCCTCTAAATTTTCAAAGAAAAAACCATAGTTTCTAATTCTAAATCATGTGTGGGATAATTTAAATCATGAGGTTTTAGTTTTCTTGAAGCATAAGAAATTACCTGATCATTTTGCATCAAAATAAAACCAAGTCCCTTCAATGAAGCATCACTATAGAAGACAAACTCACCATTTTGGGAAGGAATGGCCAAAACTGAAGCATTCAAAAATATCTTCTTCAGTTCATAAAAATAAATATCACATTCTTTTATCCAAACAAATCTAACCCATTTTTGTGATAACTTAGTTATAAGGATAGATAACCATAAAAAGTTTTTAACAAAATGTCGCTAATAACCTACTAATACAAGAAAAATACAAATCTATATAACATTTTTAGGTCTTGGCCATTCATCAACCACTTTTGTTTTGGAAGGATCAATTGTTTTTTCATCCTTATTTACAATGTTCCCAA
The DNA here is from genome assembly GCA_963277665.1 of Viscum album. NCBI lineage: Eukaryota > Viridiplantae > Streptophyta > Magnoliopsida > Santalales > Viscaceae > Viscum > Viscum album. The sequence goes on along the minus strand of OY728122.1, from coordinate 704,336,577 downwards.
GAAAAGAAATCTATTGAAACTAAAATCCACACTTTTAGATTTTTACATATATTTTCTTTTCCTTTATAGTTTTTAAAACAACCCTTATATGTTTTTCATTCTCTTATTTTCTCTTAGAAAATACCAGAATGTCATTAATAAACATAACCAAAATATTATCCAATAACTCATTAAATATTTGATTCATAAGATCCATGAATACAATAGGTGAATTATTTAACCCAAATGGAATAAAAAGAAATTCCTAAGGCCGATATCTAGTATGAAAATCCATTTTTGGGATTTCATCCTCCTTCACCATTAGCTAATGGTATTCGGATCTCAAGCCAATCATGAAAAAGTACTGAGCTCCATAGATATGATCAAACAAGTCATTGATATAAGGCAAAGGATACTTGTTTTCAATAGTGATGTTATTAGAGGTTCTATAATTAATTCAAAGTCTCATTGAACCATCTTTCTTTTTATGAACAAAATAGGATCACCCCATGTGGAAGTGCTAGGATGAATGGAGCCTTTATCAAGAAAATCGTACAACTAATCTTTAAACTCTAAAAGTTCCATTTGAGCCATTCGATAAGGGGGTTTTCAAATTTTCTTTGCATCAGGAACTAAGACAATTGTGAATTATACTTCCCGATCATGTATAACACTAGGTAACTCATCAAAAAAATCATCAAGATATTCATTTACCACTGGCACATCATTAATATGAACAGTCCGCTTGTTTTCAAAAATATGAACAAGATAACATTCATTTACATCTTTCAACAATTTCTCAGATTTCTGATATGTTATCAATTGTATGGGTTCATTCTTGTATAAAAACTGAAACTCTTTATAAAAAAAACTTCTTTAGCTCTACAATCAATCTTAGCATGATAAACATAAATCCAATCCATACCCAGAAAGACATTAAACTCTACTAAGGGAAAAAAATAAGGTTTGCATGTAAATTATTTCCATAAAACATAATATAAAGATTATTATAATTCATCTTTTCTATAATATTTTCCCCTAGTGTTTTAATGATAAGTTCCAGTCTCATTTGTTGACGTGATATTTCTAATTTACTAGAAAATTTTTCAGAAAATAAGGAATGTGTAGACCCCCTGTCAAAAGAAACTTTTGAAAATTATGAGTAAGCAAAACAAGTACCAGATATAACTTAATTGGATGGTTCAACATCTATTGATGTAGTAATAAAGGATCTTACTACACCTTTATACTTATAGTCTAGCTTCTTTGCATCATTCAGATCTCTCTTTGGGAAGTCATTTTCATAATGACCCACCTCACCACATTTAAAACACTTTATATTTTTCTTATCAGGATTTGTCTTAGGATCATTTTCATTAAAATCTAGATCCATATGTACAAACTTACCACATTAAAAACACTTCCCAGTTTTGGTAAGACATTCCCCATGGTTCTTTTTTCCACACTTTTCACAAACTGGAAACTGGACTTTCTTAATATCAGATTCCTTTTATTGATTCTTACCCATCGATTTCCATCTAGACCTCTTCTTCTCCATATTGTAAAAGTGTACATGATCATCAGTAAAATCTATTTATACCCTCTTATAACATCATGAAGGTTTCTCATAACTTTTGAATTCATTGGTGGCCAATTCCCTTCGATACCTTGGACTCAATCATGAGTAAAAACAATTTATTTTTCTATCAAGATCTAGAATAAGATTTGGAGTATACCTTGCCAATCGGGTGAAGTTATCTTCATACACGACCACTGAATCTTCCTCCTTTTGCTTCAATTAAAATATTTTCTTCTCTATCCCAAGTAAAACCACCTTAGTAAAATATTTCTCAATGAAAATACTTTTAAATTCATCCCACTCTAAAGAATCAATCTCCTCTTTATCCCTGATATTCTTAAACATTGACCACCACTGATCAGCTTCACCTTCAAAAAGATAAATGGTAAGGATTAACTTTTGATTATCTGGACATCCCATAACATATAATATCTTTTCAAGTGCCTTAATCCATCCATCAACTGCTACTTGGTCATAATATCCACTAAAAGAAGAAGGGTGTTTCCTCATAAAATGTTCCACTATCATCATGTTCATTTGTGGTAGCTCTGGCTGTTCTATTGCATGGATGCCACCACCATTTATTTCTTGTATCAGCTTATCCATTACTATCACAAAAATCTCAGTTCCAATCACTACCATTCATGGCTATAGATTTAGAAGGATATCGTTCTGTCAGTGCCTTTCCACTTCAGATTCCCTATTTCTTCTGTGCAAAACCATTCCGAATAAACATATCTTAGTTTAAGAAACATGATAATATTTAAATTCTATAACATTTCAAATTAAAAATAGAGTAAAAATCATTTATGGTATTATTTTAACATCATCTTAACCCCTAAAGTTATCTAAATCATCCTCTGATACCAACTATAAGGACCCAACTTTATTATATTACATAATCTTGAATTTTAGTCAAGAACTCACTTCCTTTCATATTGAGGATATTTTCAAAAATAGTATCAATACATAATATTACATTACAAAATATTTAAATTTTAGTCTATAACACACTTCCTTTAATATTAAGGATACATAAATAACATTACACATCTATATAGAGAAGATACCACAAAAACAGTATCCATTTCTTCCAAAATATAAATCATTTTAGATAAAACATGATTTCTTTGAAAAATATTCATATAATTTAACTTGGATTCTTTATTTGTCTTAAAAATCATCATAAACTGTTAAAATCATTTAAAAAATGTTATGAGGACAAAAATTCTTAGTAATAGATATAAAAAGAAGGAAATAAATATTAGTCCATGAATATTTGTAACATATGAAATCATTTTCAAAAAGACATACTTTTCACCCATATAAACTTACTTGGTGAAACTTGAGATTTCCATGAGTTTTACACAAAACATATAGGACATAAATAGAACCATAAAGGTATATCAGGGAATTAATTACATAATATTTTAACCCTATCAGCTACCTAAACCCTCATAGCTACCTTACATTGTAACCCTCATGACTACTTTATTGTGTAACCATCCTAGTTACAATTGGAGTAACCATACGACCGAACTCCAAATTACACATACCTAATGCATTAGAGGGATATACAGGTCCCACTCATCATCATAAAAAATTCCCAATATCCATAACATAATCATACAAGAATAATAATTTCATAAAAACATTTCTTTTGAATTTTGTAAAATAGAATTTGGAAAGCATATTTCTAAAGAAAATCCCCTTACAAATATCATATAATTGAAGAGAGACTTAATAAAGTAGATATAATATATATATACACTATAAATGCACATAATTAAAAATAATATAAACAAAATTCATCTGAAAAACAATTTTAATACCACATAAATAATGAAGTATAAGGTTAACCAAAATAATAGAAACTAGGTTAAGAATTCCCTTACCTTGGGTTTGTCTTAATTCAAAATTGTTTAAACCACCTGTATAATGGTTAAAATAGTTTTATTATTATTTTAAAGAAACATGTTCATGTTTATAAAACCTTATATGATCATTTAATAACATAATTTCACCCTTTAATTATTAGTATTTTGTTCCTTTCATTATTTTGGGTGTGTTCTTTACATGATTTTCATGGCCGATTTGTATTTTATTTTCTGGTCGCATGAAAATGAAATAAAAAAAGTGGAATGAAATGGTATTAATATTTTTAAAAAATATATAATAATAACATAAATAATTTTTTATCATATATTATGATGAATCATTAGATAATACATTAATGATATTTGTTTATATCATTTTTGGTGTTTCCTCGATAACGATGAACTTGTTTCATTATATAATTTAATGTCATGAAAATAAGTTCATTATAGAACATAAAATAGGTTACATCATAAAATTTAAATTATATTTTATCCATTAAAATGGTTTTATGATCATATTTGAATAAAGTAATGGAAATTGAAAACACATCATCCACGATTTTGGTAAATCGACACATCACGAATGATGTTTTTATTTTTAGAATAAGAGGAAGAGGAGAGGAAGAAAGATGATGATTTTTTACATGAAAATGATAAAATAAATAATATACATTATTATGGAGATTTAATACCTCCTTGATAAGGTTAGGGGAATATATTATAATAAAATAAAGGAATTGAAAAGAAAACACATGAAAACGGAAGAGGATTCTTACCTCTTGATCTCTTCTCCTTGAAATCCTCCTTAAGGCCTTTGGTTTTTGTCTTTTGGTGAAACCATAAGGTATTGGACGTGGGGAAGAGCCTTGGGGAGTGGATCTGGTATAAATTATACAATGATCATGTTTTGAAAGGTGTGATAGGAAGAGGGGAATGAGGGTGGTAGTTATAGCGAAGGAGAGGAGGGATTTTACATTATTTTAATCATTGTTTTAATATTTTTGTCCAAGACTATGAATAGTCTTCATTATTGTAATAAAAATAGTAAATAGAGCATGTGAGTTCAAAAAAAGTGGTCTTAAATTAGCCATGATGTAAAAAATAGAGTATTTATCTGATAATTTGTATATACAGTATTTTACCGTATTTAACTATTCATAAAAAATTCAAGAATTTTAGAAAAATACCAAAAATTCACCTTAACCATTTTCCTACATATGGAATTCAAAAATAAAATCCATTTTTTGAATTTTTTTTCTAAATATGATTAATTTAATTTTTAAATAAAATCACATTTTATTCCAAAAATAACAATTTTAAAACTATAACTGATTTTATATCACCATGAAAAATTAATTAAGATCACATTAACTTATAACCATAATAAAATAAAATAATAATAAATTTTTTATTCATTAGGGTCATCTTACTATTCATATTACTATTCATAAGGGTATGTTACTATTAACCAAAAATCAAGTTGGTTGCATTAGACTCCAAATAACTTCTAATCACAATTGTAGATGACTGTTTTTTGAAATTCAAAACATAGAAGCAGAAAAATTATGTTTTAACGGATACTCTATAAATATCTCCTTAAAAAAAGTTCTGTTTCATAGAGTATTAATATTTCATGAATTTCATTTATTCATAAATCATTGGGGTGTAACACCAGTAACGTGAAATTATGTTCTAGAAGAAACTCTCCTTATGTTAGTGTATTGGAACTTGGAAGAAACACTTAACCCAAATCACCACACAGAGCCAGCTTACTCGAGTGATTCACTCACAAGTCACATAATCCTTTAAAAAAGATGAAAAAATTGAAATTAAGAAAATGATACAAATGTTTTACTTATTATGGGTTATCACTCTTACATCTTCGAGAGATGCACAACCACATTACATTTATTGGAAGATCAAAGTTTAAAATCACTGTGAATTGGTTTCCATAGAGATAACTAACCAAAAATTATCATAGTACACATCATCATGTATTCCCACCCACTTATATAGTGGGCCCTAGTTTTTTATCCCATTTCAATGACCCATGATTCTGTGGGGGTCTATCCATTTTCTATTAAAATTGCTGATGTCCTGTAGCATACCTTGATCTAACCTTAAAACACCAGTAGAAGAGAATAACACCAACATCTAACTCTATTATCGAAAATCCATGCTAGAAGTGATTCAAATTTAAACACATCCTCTATCCAGTGAACAAACCATAATCATACCCATCCATCATAAGTTAACTCCTTTTAACTAGAAAATACCAAATATCATTCATAAAATCTTGGTACCACTGAAATCAAACCACTACAACCATCATAAAACAAAAGTCACATTCAGGAGTCACTTCTTCTAGAAAATTTAATTCAATTCTTGAAGAGGATTCATAATAAAAAAAATATACTCCTTGAATAATACTTCAAGTATCTCCACAAACACCTCTAACACTTTGAAAAAAACCTACTTCTGCTTCAAACAATGCTCCTCCATCACCTTCTATTCCGTCAAGTCCGACCAAGGAACATTTTTTACTAAATATTTCTTGTACTCTCACCTCGGTGAACATATTAGTTGGATTTTTCTTCTAAATATATTATGAAACCACATCTATCCATATTCTACAAACTTTTATATAGAATGGTATTTAATATCAATGTGATTCATCAGAGTTTAGAATATCAAAATATGTTCCAAATGGATAGAACTTTAACTATTAAAAAAGAATCCCACCCCTAGAATATTCAAATCCCTTAAATCAAACACTATAACCACACTAAATCTTTCCCTAATTTTGTTTCTACCACATACTACGATTATATTTTGGTGAGAGTGATCACTATTTAAAACCCTGATATATAACTAATCATGGTTCCACCAAATATAAAAAAAACATTTGGTTATACTTTTCCAAGTATTAGAATCTCACCCAAAGTCTGCATCAGCTTACCCTTTCAATGGATCATCTCCTATAAAACAAAGGTCAACATTTTTCATTATTTTGATGAATAAAAGGATCCACTTCATCTCTTTCCAATATCCTTTTCCCATATTTTACATGAATAGAATAAAGAATCCCACCGCATATTAAATGTTTGAATGAGTTACTACCATGTCATACAAAAATATTCTTATTGATGATGCATATAATAACTTTTCCATGTACTTTTTTATCTTCCTCTATCCATGGAGATTTATATTTTGGAAGTTTCATGTGTATGGAATGACGATTTGATACTGAATTACCTTTTATTATGCTAAATATTTCAATAATATTATAGACATATTAATTCTAAGAAAGAATCATGTTTCTAGTATTTTTATTTCTCTCAATCAACATGCCCAATATTTTCTTGGATTCCGTGATACCATTTATCCCAAATCTTTTTATAAAAATCTAGTTTGATCTCCTGAATCAATTGAATTTTTGGACCAACCAGAATCATGTCATCCATGTACAAAATAAAAATGATGAAGTTCCCACCACTGTATTCCTTCCATTAGAAACAATGGTATGTGTTTCCTTAAATAAAACCATTGTTCTACATAAATACATTGAACTTCTTATTCAATTTTTATTGCTTATTTGAATTCATAGATATTTTCTTAAATTTACAAAAAAGTTATTGTTCCATTTATTCACAAAACCCACTAGTTCCTCCATACAAATTTATTACATCAAATATTTATGTATAAATATTATATTCACATTCAATTTATATAAGTGAAAATAATCAGACACAATGATGCTTATAAATATCTGAATAGATGTATGCTTATCGACTGGTGAAAATATTTCAAAAAATTCCATAATTTACATTTTTTTGAATCCCCTTCACTACTAGTCTCACTTTATACCGATTCCTTCCTTCTGCTTCTTCCTTTATAAGAAAAACCCATTTTACCTCTTATTCCCTCTTTTGAAGTGGTAGCCTGGTTATCTCCTAGGTGTTATTCAAATGTAGGGAATCCAAATCATCCTTCATAAAAAATTAAAATTGACTATAATAACTAATACTAGACGATTATTTGAGGATTTTTATTTCTCCTTCGATCTTGAAATGAAAGGAATAGAAGTCAAATCCAAACCTCTGCATTGGCCTTATGAATCTGAAGCAATTGTGTAGTTCAATATGTGACTCTTCCCTTTCCATAATTTAAAATTCAAAAGTATAACCTTCTAGTACTCTAACCTGATACTCACCAATTCTTGAGATTTATAGTATATCTTATTTCAGTTCCATTTTAAAACTTTTAGTTCTAATCCCCGAACTTTACTCTAGAACATTGAAACTTTTGGTAGATTCAATGCCATTTGAATTCTTTATAATTTGAAATACCTTATAACTTTCATCTAGATCAACATGAAGTTTAGATGTAACTTTTTTCTCATCCCTTTTCTACACAATGTAATATTAATTCATTAATAATAAATCATTGAAGAGAGCATTTCAACTTCACTTGACTTTCCACTGGTCACCATCCCTAGGTTGGAAACCAAAGATCACATCACCATGACAAAAGATAAACATGTGTGAGACTTTGCATCAAGTTTGTATTGATATTCTATATCCACATGGATGTAAGATATTTATTTAAAGAATTTTAGGTATGTAATTTTTAGTATTTTATCAAACCATAACACTTCTTGCAACTCTTTCCCTATGGGTGAAAAAGGAATTTAGTGGATTAAGTACGCTGTTGTGTTCACTGGAACTACCCAAAAATATTTTTGAATTATAGAGTATAGTCTCATGTTCTATTAATTTTCCACAGATTTCTAGTTCATCATCTCATAGAAAACATTTTTTTCTAAAATTTAGGGTACCGTATTCTCATGTCTTAATCCCCAATGATTTCAAAAGTTCCTAAAACATATTTCATTATATTAACCCCCATTTTTTTGACCTGAATCACTTAACATTGTTCCCATTTTCCATTTGAAAAAAATATTTCTATTGAAAAAAGACTAAAAAAATTCAGATTTATTTTTATGGAAGTATATTGTAACATCTCACTCCTCCCCCATTAACTTGGGAAGAGCCAGTGGTACCACTACCCTTAGGTGGCGTCCTTGATACACCAAAGACTGAATATATGTTCCAAGGGAATAAAATATCATTAGGGGATGATTTTACCTATTATAATAACAACCTATAAAAGAAAAATAAAAGAAAAATGATTCTATATTATGTATGTAATGTAATATAATAAACCCAAAACCATAAATAAATACCAGAGTAATAGAAAAAATAAAAAGGGACAATACTGATATAAAAAACGAAAACATAACTCAATGAAACAGATGTGGAAACAACCCAAGCATAACCCAAAATATGGTCTAAGAACTATCTCCCAGTCCCAAACCTATTGAATCATGATGCATTACTAGTGAAGTATGAAAACTCACCTCTATCTCAGAACATGACATATGAAAATGTAACAAATTTTCCAAGAAGTGGGTGAGTATAAAACTCATTAGGTAATCCCAAATACTTCCTGACACACACAAATTAGAGAAAGAACAAATTATCTCACATTTAAATAAATATATTATGAGATTATCAAAACAGTTTACCATAATAAAAATATTTTAAGAAAAAAAATTGAACTAAATCAATTATTCATTCTTTATTTCCACTTGGCATCATTATTCTACAACTCACATACCCATGAATGCCCACTGACTATCCCAATACTCATGAGTGGTGAACCATCACCTCACTAAGTTTTCACCTGATGGAATATACCACGTGCTACATTAACATTGACCCCAATTCAGAACCAACAAGGTGAAACAATGAAATTTCTTGAACTCACACCAATCACACATGCCAAATTCTCAACAAAAAAACATTTCTTTTAAAACCCATATTATTTCAATAAATTTCTCAAACACCTTATTTGAATCATTTAAAAACCAAATATTTAGGAACTAAAACCAAAGAAAATTTCCAAAAAAGAAAGAGAGAGTGATTAAAATAACAATCCTTCAAGTTCTAGAATGATTAGAATGAGGGAGAATCCACTTACCTCACAATGGTTAAAGATAATGAAGAACATAATAAGAAACCTCTATGTATGGCCTTGAAACATATTCCCTTCAATGTATCCAATCAATGTCTCATAAAAACCCATTTTTAGTCATAGATCTATCTATAACAGATTTGATCTATGGATTCATTAGAGAGGATATGAGTAGGTCTAGAGAGAATAAGAAAGGATGAGGAATTACCATCAATTATAGAGTTCCAATACACTGTGATTCAATAAAAATTAATTCCAAATCAAAAATAAATCACCAAGGATTACTTGGGAGGGAGGCGGGTTCAAGATCCTTGGAGAATAGGATAAAAACAAGAGTTTCAGGGTGTAAATTTGAGTTAAACATTAATTTTTTGATCATTTAATGTACATTTCATGGTTATGTCACATGATTTAACAAATCATGCGATAACCATGCACATTCTTCTATAAATAAACTAGAGAGATAAAAAGTGGTACTATATGTTTTGGAAAACCATGAGCCAACCATACACATGCTAATGGAAATTACCCCAAGATCTATTAGGTTGTTCCATTGTGTTCAGAAAACCGTGTGCCAACCATGTGAATGATACTATCTAAACCCCCATTCTTGCATGGTTTATCTTGGGAACCTAGATGGTTTTGATAAACTATGTGCCTATATAGTGATTCCTATAATCTCCTTGCATAGTTTTCTGGATATAGTTCATAGTTTCCACTAACCTTTCTCAAATCGTGCACCCTTAAATCCATTCCAAAACACTCAAAAACCATCCAAAAGTTCCAGAAAATCTAACTAAGTATTATATAACATAAAAATTTATAATAAAAGGTTAAATTACATAAAACTAGGGGTTTTACATTATTACCAACATTGGTCTTTATGTATTCAGAAAGTTGTTTATGTTTGGTGATTGGAAATGTTCAGGCCATTATGCCAACATAAAGTCTTACCATTCCCATGTATCTTCATGAATCTGACCATGATTCCATAAGAATCATACTAGAATGATACTTTACACATGTATGATATTTTCAAATCTATCCAAAATATATACCGGCACATGAATCAACATAGCATCCAACTTAAGATCAACATGTTCCCATTAAATAACCCGACCATGATAATGCTGGAACTTCTTTAATTGAGATACATGGAATACATTATTCATAGAGTATAACATTGGTGATAAATTAAACCAATAAGACACATAACCAATTCATTATTGTATCTCAAAAGGGCCAACATACTAAGGAGTCAGTTTACCTTGTTTACCTGACTGATGATGCCCTAGCCTTAGAGATATTCTCAAGAAATCATGATCACCCACATTAAATGATAATGGATAAAAATAATGACCCCCTTATGAACTCAGGAAACTATAACCCATCACCATTTTCTTTATAATCATATTAATGTTATCCATTTTCTTATGAACAAGGCTAGGTCTAATAAAAGAAGTCTTACCCATTTCAACCCAATAAAGTAGAGAATGATAAGCATGACCATAAAATTATTCAAAACAATCTATATTTATTTTGGAATGATAAATTTTATTGTATGATAAATCCACTAACTATACCTGATCCTCACTTGAACCTCCAAAATCCATAATTAAAGCTCTCAAATTGTTTTCCAATGATTGGATCATCCGTTTTGAAAAGAAATCCAATTGAGGATAATAAGTTGTGCTTAGGTTCAATTGGGTTCCAAGGGATCACTATAAGGATTCCCAAACTGATATTTAATCCTGGGGTCCTTGTTAGACACAATTGAAACTAGTATACTATATAACTTTACAAATTCCCTAATATAGTGTTTTGATAAGTCTTATACCATATTAGATTCATGAATAGGGATGAAACGGGACAACTTTGTGATCTCATCAAAAATCACCCATATGGCATCGTGTTTCAAAACAATACTTGGTAGACATATGAAAAAATCTATAACTATTTGTTCCCATTTTCACATGGGTATAAGTGAAGAATTTAAAGTATTGGCTGGTCATTGGTTATACCCCATGAACTTCTAATAAACGAGGCATCTCAATACATACTATGTGACCCTCATTTTCATGATATCCCACCAAAACTATTCTTTCACCACCTTTTAAATCTTCCCAATTCTAGGATGAACAAACCATATGGAGTGGTGGTAATCAGAATGAATTTGTTCCTAATTAGTCATAGGAACAACAATCCAGTCTCTAAAATGAAAAATAGATCTCACATATATTGTCTATCCCTCAATGGTCTCCCACCATTGAGTTTTTACCTCAATGTTAGAAATTACGGATTAGATGTCTGAGAATCTTTAACCTACTCAATAAAATTAATAACAAGGGTAACAAGAAAGAAAACCAAAACATCATATTACTTAGTATAATACAGTCTCATATCAGTTATGACCATCATTAACTATTATTTAACTGAATACTCTTTAGAAAAATGATTATGTGACTTCATATACAATGAATTCATCCATTAATTTTCCTTTACCCAATGTATAAATCAATTTAATGTCAAAATTTTGAAGGTATTACATCCGTCATTATTGTATGAGATTCAAATATCTCTATAAGAATATGTGTTTCAAGGTTTAATGATCCAAAAACACCATGATCTTCTCACTAAATAGATATTGTAACCATTTTTTTTCATAGAATGAACTACAATAGATAATTCCAAATCATGTGTTGGGTAATTATTCTCATTCACCTATAAATATCACGATCTATAAGCCCTAACATGATCTCACTGATTGAGAACACATCCTAAAAAGATCCAAATTCATCACCATAGACCACATATCCTTTTCCGGATTCTGGATACATGAGGATAGGTTCTATTGTAAGACAAACATTAATCTCTTGAAAATATTTATGGCACCCATAGATCCATTAAAAAGGAATGACATTCCTAGAAAAGGATTTCATCAGAGAAGTAATACATGAAATTTTATGATCAAATCATCAGTAATAACCTACTTAGTCAAAGAAACTATATATCTCAAAGCTGTTCTTTAATGGTTTCCAGCAAATAATAATTTCCACCTTAGGATCTCCCAAGTCACTTTTTTTGAAATGATGTGTCCAAGTAAACTATAGTGACCCTGGCTTTTCATACAAGGATATTATATCTTTTTAGACGAATATTCATTATATTACACAAAAACATGCCTGAGGATCATAATAGTTAAGTTTATTTAGAAGCTTGGTACAAAATATTTTTAATTCATGAAAGATCTTCAACATCTCCCACAAAGATATTCTCTTTTATTATTATTCACAAACATACCCTACTTAAAACCTTTTTTAATAATATGGGGAATGTAAACAAAAAAAGGGTGACCTTAGATGCCTAGTAAGGCTAAAAAAGGGAGATAGGTAAGCATAACATGAACCTAATGGTATTAGAACATGATAATAACATTTGAAAAACCATACCCTACATATAAATAATCATAATCTTGATTAATGTCATAAATATTAGCAGTTCATAATACACGAATCATAGACAAATCAAAGAAAATTAGCCATGAGAGTACAACATTGGAATAAGACAAAAAAAATGGCATAAAAATCAGCTTATAAAATTGATAACATGTATAAATAAAAATAGGTTCACTCATTATGTTATGGACATGAAATTAGACCCTCTTATAAAATTATGGACATGCAACCAGGTCCACACATAACATTATAGACATGAATGATAGGTCTATCCATAACACTATGAACATATAACTAGGTTCATGCATAACAGTATGAACACATAGTTAGGTTCATGCATAACATTATGAAAATTTAATAAGGTTCATGAATAAAATTTTGAATAATTAATCAGGTTCACTAATAACATATGTTCTCACGAGTTAACCATATTTACCCAATTCATTAGAGGGAGGTATAGGTATCACCCATCACATAATTAAAATCATACGTATTTGTTCCACAAGATCAAAAATATTCATCACATCATAACCCATGAAATTAAATGGGTTTCATAAACATTTCATCATATCATAACCTATGTAAAATATATAAGTTTCATAATCATTTCATAATTTTATTATAGCATAATTTGTGAAAAAGAAGTAGGTTTCATAAAATTTATATCATTGTATAACCTGTGGAAGAGAAATAGGTTTCTTAAACATCTTGTCATAATGCACCATTTAGAGAGAGAATAAGAATGGCATAATTTGTTCATATTCCCATTAAATCATAGGTAACATCAATGGATGTCATCTTAGATCAAAAATTCATTTGAATGATAATTTAAAACATTTATTGAGGAAATTATCATATTTTCTTTTCAAAATAATTTTTAAAATATAAAGCCTTTTTGAAATATTTATATTTTAAAATAAAATTGAAATTTTATAACGGAGTTTTGAAATAAAATAATGTTCATCATTACTAGATGTTTTCTTTATGCCTAATATGTTAAATAAATATTTCATTCACATTTTTAATAGAATCCAAACAAGTATTAGATAGAAAATGACATGAATATTCGTTTAATTTTATTATTAAAATAAAAAACATGGGTAAAAATGTATTTTAAAAATATTAGGAGAGTAATAAAACATTTTTTTTTATAAAAAATGGTTTTGGAAGAAAATTTAATTCCAACCGAAGTGAGAAATAAACTATAATTTTCTTATAAAAATTTTCTCAATTATTTTAGATACCAAAGAGTGGAAAATGGTATTATTAATTTAAAATATCATGAATAACCATAAGATAATAAAATTAACGATATTATTGAAATATGGACCAAAATATTTTATCATCAAAAACTTAATCTTAAATAGTCCTGATAAATGATGAGACTGTAACTTAAAATATTTACCAATTTGGAAACTTTGAATCATAATACCAATGAAGGAATAACATAAAATCAAACTTAATATATCATTATGATAAATAAAATAATTATATTACTTATAAATGGGGATGTATATACCCATCATAAAATAATAAGGGTGTATAGCATGATAAACTTATCAAAGAAGGAAAATTGAGACAAAAATTTTGTACCGCTTGGGTTATTCATGAAATTTAAACCCCATGAAGTAGATATCCTAAAATGGATACATAAATCCTAATAATTTTCTGGAAATTAATCATAAAATAAATTTGTCACGACCCGCCCTCGGGGTCCGTGCCGTGACTACCCCAAGCACGCCTTCCATAGGCCAGGGGCTGGCGACTAGCACCAAGGCGTAAATCCCGGTAAAAAGGGAAGGCATTGCCTTTGAAAAGTAAACACACACCACAGAGTAAACAAGTGGAAAGTAAACACTAAACAAAACAGAGTACGACTGAAAGTGCGGAATGGTAAATGGGCCAGAATACAAACCCAAACTGAAAGTAAAGTGCAACTCGAAAGGGAAAACAACAACTGAAAAGTAAAAGCCGCTACACCGAGCTGTCCACTGGAAATCCCACCTGAAGGGTGGGTACAGATAGCTCCTCTGCTCCACGGGTCCCGCCGTCCGCTCCGTGCACGTCCCGCCCAGTGGTCCACCTCCGGGTACTGTCCCGCTCTGCAAGCCTCAGCTAAGGTCAACGCTGTCCGTCGTCTGCAACCAACACAACGAAGTGCGGGCATAGCCCGTGCAGGGGTGAGTATAAGATACTCAGTAGGGACCCCGAGACCCTCGAAGGTCTCCCGAAATCCACAAAGGATAAACCACAAGAAGATACAATCACGAAGTAACATCCAAAGTTGATTAGGTATATGCCCATATATATACCTATGTCACCAATTTCCGTTCGGCTCCAACACCGAGCCCAAGAACAACCCAACCACAAAGAAGAGTAAACAGTAAATCCACACAGGATAACAGTACAAGTCCACACAGTTTATAACAAGTTTATGAAATCAACGGATAACCATTACCCAGGTATATGCCCATACATATACCTAAGTTATCAAGCGACCCATCTCAATCATGAGGAAACACAAGATCATTGACTCAGCTCAAACCAGGATTTTCATTATCGAAACCGAAAATGTTGAAGAGCCCCATCTCTGAAGTGTACAATGGTCCTGTCACGACTCCGAGGTACTGCTCACTAACCTAATACTGCTGAAGTACTCCTCCTGTCGAGTACCGCGAGTCTGCTGCCAACTACCGGGCGCTCCGTCCGCTGAGGGTCTGCTGCCAAATACTGGGCGCTCACCCAGATAGCCTACTGAGGTACTCCTCCTGTCGAGTACCGCGGGTTTGCCGCCAACTACCAGGCGCTCCGTCCGCCGTGGGTCTGCTGCCAATTACTGGGCGCTCCGTCCACTGGGCTAGTCGACTCACTCCAAGTCGAGTCGGTCAAGCAGTCGTCAGGTCTCAGTCATCTACACGGTCTCCGTACTCCGCACGCACGTCTCCACCATCGCGGGTCTGTTGCTACAACGAAGCGCACACACTCCGTAGAGTATCGCGGGTCCGCCGCTACAACCAAGCGCTCCACCGCCAAGGGTCTGCTGCTGCATCCAAGCGCACCACCACTGTCAAGTACCACGGGTCCGCCGCTACACCCAAACGCTCCACCGCCCAAGGTAAACAGAAGATTCAGCTCACACAGGTTCGGTAGCACTGTTCCACGTAGGATCGCTGAGTGCTGTAGTCATCGTCGTCGAAACCACACAGGATCTCTGTACTGTCGTCGTCGCAGTCACAGTAGCAGTCGTAGCAGTAACAGTCGCAGCCAGCACTAGGGTTCCCGCACACAGCAAGCTCGTTCGGAGGGTCCGCTCCACGAGCCGAGAGGCTGATACATCAACTGTCACGAAGACCGGAGTTGATGTATCCAAAAGTTCCGTATCGTCAACAGGAACTCAACGCAACAGACGGCGCGTCGATCGGACGCCCGGTCTGAGAGTTATTGGCATTTTCGTCTCCGGGGCCCGGTTGGTTTTTAAGGCAAAACCAACCCGAACGTACTCCACCTGCGTCCAATCCTCGGACGGAGTATGCCAAAAGATCCGTCTCACTAAGAGGAACACAACGCGACTGACGACACGTCAATCGGACGTTCGTGGCTCAAGATATGAGCGTTTCCGCTCCGAAGGCCCGGTTGGTTTTGTGAACGAACCAACCCGGCCGAACTCAAAGTAATCCGAAACCTTGAGTGCAATATACCGAAACGACCGTCTCGATCCAAGGATCGCGTTGCCGCAGACGGTTCGTCATTCGGAGGTTCGAGGCTCAAGATATGGCCCAAAAACCGATTCTGGTTCGAAACGGGGGGGTCCGGGTCTGGGCCGACCCGGCCCGACCCCCCCCTGGGGCGGCGCGGCGGGCCGCGGAGGCCTGGCGCCGCGAGGTGGTTGCACGCGGGGGAACAAGCCCCCGCTGTTTTGAGGGGCGGCGCGGCCTTTGTTCCGCGCCCATTTTTTTTAAAACGCCCCCCCCCCCCACGTGGGGGGCCTGATTTGAGCGGAACCGGGGGGGGGGGGGGGAGGCCGGCTGCCCCCTTCCCTTTAAAAAAAACCGCCCCCCTCATAAAGAGGGGGGTTTTGAGTGTTGGTCGGGGGATTAATTCCCCCGGTTTAAAGCCTTCCGGCCGGCCAGCTGGCCGGCCGGTTTTCTCCAACGGGACCGGAAATTCCGGTCCCCCCTTCGGCTTCCGACGCCGGCGGCCCGACCGCCGGTCTTCTCTTCCGCCGCGGCCCGGAACCGGCCGCGGTCTCCTCGTTCCGCCGCGGCCCGGAACCGGCCGCGGCGTTCGTCATCCGGCGCGGTGCGACGGCACTGCGCCCCTTCGTCGTGCCTTGATTCCTTTCAACGCGGCGCGACGACGTCGCGTTCTTGAAGATTCATCCTCGGCGTGGCGCGACGGCGCCGCGTAAAACAATTGCACGATTATCCGCGTGGTGCGACGGCACCACGCCACTTGCTTCCACCCGCAAGAATAAACAAGAACGATGGAGGGGGGTTCGGCCGTGTTCGTGCGGTCCGGCCCCCTCACGTTAAAATAATAACGCAACTATAAATAATTCAAGCCACACGTTAGACTTGCTAAATTCACGATCAAGAATAAAATAAGGAAACCAAAAAGAAATCAACAACCCCTACCTCGGGTATAAGGTTCGAAGATTGTGAACGTTCCGCGGAAGACGACGTTGCGGAGGTCGGGCGTCGCGGTAGCCGTTCTTCAAATCCGACGACGAAGGGATGCGTTCGAAGAGACACGTCGTTGGCGAAACTTGTACGCCGACGAAGGTTGTCCGAGGAAGAAGTGGCGTCCCCTTTCGTTGACACGGTAAACGAAGAATGGAGGTGCGGCGTTCTTCGTCGGAGCTTGAACGTTCTTCGTCAAGATGAACGTTCTTCGAGTTCCTCGTTAGAGTTGAAGGAGAAGAAGGAAAAGCTCTCCACCTCTCAAGAAGACAAACAAATAACCCCCAAAATAAAATAAGACAACATCTTATTTTATTATCACATAACACATAAGAATTTCAAAAGTTTGAAATTCAAAAGGTTTAACTCCCATAATTAAAATTAACTCAAGTCATTTAATTAGGGGTTAAGCAAGTTGAGAGAATTTGAAAGGATTAGGGGTTCGTGTGGGCCCCACCACACTTAATCCTCCCAAGGGAGGTTAAGTGGGTGTGGGTCCCACTTCCAACCTCCTTTGATAGGTTTTAACAAGTTATAATAAAATTTTTCTACACAATTTTATTTAACTCAAACTAAAAACCCCAAAACTAACTTTCAACCCGCAAAAAACGCAACTCCCGAAAAGGTCTCTTTAAGCGAATATCGGCGCTGCGAGTTCATCGGTGCCCTCGGATTTCAATTCCGAGCACCGGATCAAAAGTTAGGAATTCCCGCTCGTTCGTTCACTGAACGTACCCGAGCCAAACTTCGGAAATTAATCCCGGGCACTCCGGGCCTCGGAATCAGGTGCCGTCTGAAACCGCGCTCTTGTAAAATTCTAAAGAAAATTAAGAAAAAAAAATTCCCTTGAATTTTACGGGTCTTTACATTACTCCCACCTCAGGGATTTACGTCCCCGTAAAGATACATAAAAAACTAGGGAAACAAATGAGGGTACTGAGCACGCATCTGAGCCTCCCGCTCCCATGTGCTCTCCTGGAGATTCCCGTGCTGCCATCTGATGCGCACAAGAGGAATCGATCGCCCACGCAGGACCCGCTCCTGTCGATCCTCTATCTCCACCGGGACCTCCGTAAAAGTCGCCTCATCGTCAACGTCAGGCTCCCCATGATCAATGATGTGCGTCGGGTCGTGCACGTATCTCCTCAGCTGAGACACGTGGAAGACGTCGTGCACCCGGTGCAACTGAGGTGGTAGAGCCAGGCGATAAGCCACCTCACCAACCCTGCTGAGGACCTGGAAGGGTCCGATGAAGCGCGGAGATAACTTGCCGCCTTGGCCAAATCTCCGAATACCACGTCGAGGTGAGACCCGTAAGAAGACGTGGTCGCCATCCTCGAACACCAGTGGCCTCCGCCTCCTGTCAGCGTAAGACTTCTGCCGGCTCTGAGCTGTCCTCATCCGCTCGTGGATGACCTGGACCTTCTCTGTCGTGGCCTGGACCATCTCCGGTCCCATCAGAGCTGCAAGATTTCTTCTTTGCCGATAAGAGAAAACTGGTCTCATCCCCTGGATGAACCACATTCTTTGCCTAATACAGTCAATCCTAACATGGATGATACTAATCCATACCAAGGATGACGTCGTAAGGCCTCGACGCTACTACCAAGAGATCCAACCGTTACTCTCGCCTCCAAGAGTTGAGACACACTGTCGGCATCAGTGTGTGGTAACTGGGTCTCCTCCAGTAGATGTCTCACAAGTGAGGGTCAAGTCAACAGTCAAACTGGAACCTCTTAGTAACATCACAAAAGAGGACAGGAACGAAAATATCACAAAGGTATGCGTCTTTTATTATTGCAGCTCATATTACAAGACTCTACACAAATGCAACAAGGAACCAGATGTACAAAGGATGTATCCACTAGTTCTGCTCCTGTCCATTGGCTCCCAGAGCTCCATGATCGAAGGCCTCGGCTGACCGAAGTTGAGCTCTCGCATGTTCACCTACTCCCTGTGGTCGGGGTGGACCTCCTGGTGGTGGTGGTGGAAGAGCCTCAAAGCGTCGCCCACCACCGGCTGCTCGTCCAGCTCCTCTGCCTCGTACGCCTCCTCCCTGCGGACCGCCACGGTCGAACCTCTGCCTCTGCCTGGGAGGTTCTTCACTTAACTGCTGATCATCAGCATGGCGGGTCGGACAGTCACGAGCCATGTGACCAATCCCGCCACAGGAGTAACACTGCCCACTCTCGGCACGCCTGGCTCTGACTCCACCCCGGATTCCCCGTACAACTGAGCCTGAGTCGTGCGGTCGGCCACTGGTAGGTCTAGTCTGCCTGGAACCCTGAGTCATCTGTCGGCTACCTGCTACCGAAGACTCTGCTATCTGCCGCCCTGCGGTAGGTCTCGCTGTGGACTCAGCCAGGAAACTCTCGATCAGAAGTGCCCGCTCCAGTACTCCTGTCTGAGTCGGTATGCTGAGGGAGATCAGCGATGCCCTGATCTCGTGTCTCAAACCCTGCTCGAAGGTCCGGGCCCGGAAGAATGGGTCCCGTACCATGTCGGTCGAGTAGCGCGAGAGATCGGTAAATCTCGCCGAGTACTGAGCGACCGTCATGCTGCCCTGCCGCAGCTGAAGAAGCTCCTGGATACGCACCGCACGAAGGGTGGCTGGGACGAACTCCGAGCGGAAGAGGCTCTCAAAGTCCGTCCAAAGTAGAGATGCCTCATCGTGCACCTGGAGCATCAGGCTCCACCATCGTCCTGCTGCTGCGTGTAGTAGGCTCGCAGCGAGGATCACTATGAGGTCTGCTGGTGTCCTCACTAGCCTAAACACTCGAACCACTGCCTCCAGCCAGTCCTCTGCTGCCTGGGGATCCGTCTCCCCGCGAAACCTGGGCGGTCGCTGGCGCTGAAACTCATGCAGTGCGCTGAGGCGACGTGCATCGTCAGCGGCTGCTGCTGGAAGTATCGGGGGCTCGGCGGGTAGAGCTACCGCCGGTGCCACTACTGGTAAAGGGCCCTGCACCGAGGCCTCGTCGCTCGGTGGGCTGTCGTCACACTCGACTCTCGGAACCCTAGCTGGATGCCGTCGTGGGGCCATCCTGAAAAGGAAACAGGTGCGCCACGGTCAGAACAGTATACCTGGTGAGCTGATATAAGTAATCACAAAGAAAACTTTGAAACACACACGCAATCAATGTTTTCGTGCATTAAGTCGGAAATCAGAAGTCAGGGTCCTGGTGTACGGATACGTCGGCCGCCGCACCAACACTGGACTCCCTGGACTGATAACCACACTCAATACGCTAAACATTGTTGCTTCACATAGAAAAGATCAGAGTTCGCGGTAGAACCGAACTCCTCTGATACCAATTTGTCACGACCCGCCCTCGGGGTCCGTGCCGTGACTACCCCAAGCCCACCTTCCATAGGCCAGGGGCTGGCGACTAGCACCAAGGTGTAAATCCCAGTAAAAAGGGAAGGCATTGCCTTTGAAAATTAAACACACACCACAGAGTAAACAAGCGGAAAGTAAACACTAAACAAAACAGAGTACGACTGAAAGTGCGGAAAGGTAAATGGGCCAGAATACAAACCCAAACTGAAAGTAAAGTACAACTCGAAAGGGAAAACAGCAACTGAAAAGTAAAAGCCGCTACACCAAGCTGTCCACTGGAAATCCCACCTGAAGGGTGGGTACAGATAGCTCCTCTGCTCCACGGGTCCCGCCGTCCGCTCCGTGCACGTCCCGCCCAGTGGTCCACCTCCGGGTACCGTCCCGCTCTGCAAACCTCAGCTAAGGTCAACGCTGTCCGTCGTCTGCAACCAACACAACGAAGTGCGGGCATAGCCTATGCAGGGGTGAGTATAAGATACTCCGTAGGGACCCCGAGACCCTCGAAGGTCTCCCGAAATCCACAAAGGATAAACCACAAGAAGATACAATCACGAAGTAACATCCAAAGTTGATTAGGTATATGCCCATACATATACCTATGTCACCAATTTCCGTTCGGCTCCAACACCGAGCCCAAGAACAACCCAACCACAAAGAAGAGTAAACAGTAAATCCACACAGGATAACAGTACAAGTCCACACAGTTTATAACAAGTTTATGAAATCAACGGATAACCATTACCCAGGTATATGCCCATACATATACCTAAGTTATCAAGCGACCCATCTCAATCATGAGGAAACACAAGATCATTGACTCAGCTCAAACCAGGATTTTCATTATCGAAACCGAAAATGTTGAAGAGCCCCATCTCTGAAGTGTACAGTGGTCCTGTCACGACTCCGAGGTACTGCTCACTAACCTAAGACTGCTGAAGTACTCCTCCTGTCGAGTACCGCGGGTCTGCTGCCAACTACCGGGCGCTCCGTCCGCTGAGGGTCTGCTGCCAAATACCGGGCGCTCACCCAGATAGCCTACTGAGGTACTCCTCCTGTCGAGTACCGCGGGTTTGCCACCAACTACCAGGCGCTCCGTCCGCCGTGGGTCTGCTGCCAATTACTGGGCGCTCCGTCCACTGGGCTAGTCGACTCACTCCAAGTCGAGTCGGTCAAGCAGTCGTCAGGTCTCAGTCATCTACACGGTCTCCGTACTCCGCACGCACGTCTCCACCATCGCGGGTCTGTCGCTACAACCAAGCGCACACACTCCGTAGAGTATCGCGGGTCCGCCGCTACAACCAAGCGCTCCACCGCCAAGGGTCTGCTGCTGCATCCAAGCGCACCACCACTGTCAAGTACCACGGGTCCGCCGCTACACCCAAACGCTCCACCGCCCAAGGTAAACAGAAGATTCAGCTCACACAGGTTCGGTAGCACTGTTCCACGTAGGATCGCTGAGTGCTGTAGTCGTCGTCGTCGAAACCACACAGGATCTCTGTACTGTCGTCGTCGCAGTCACAGTAGCAGTCGTAGCAGTAACAGTCGCAGCCAGCACTAGGGTTCCCGCACACAGCAAGCTCGTTCGGAGGGTCCGCTCCACGAGCCGAGAGGCTGATACATCAACTGTCACGAAGACCGGAGTTGATGTATCCAAAAGTTCCGTATCGTCAACAGGAACTCAACGCAACAGACGGCGCGTCGATCGGACGCCCGGTCTGAGAGTTATTGGCATTTTCGTCTCTGGGGCCCGGTTGGTTTTTAAGGCAAAACCAACCCGACCGTACTCCACCTGCGTCCAATCCTCGGACGGAGTATGCCAAAAGATCCGTCTCACTAAGAGGAACACAACGCGACTGACGGCACGTCAATCGGACGTTCGTGGCTCAAGATATGAGCGTTTCCGCTCCGAAGGCCCGGTTGGTTTCGTGAACGAACCAACCCGGCCGAACTCAAAGTAATCCGAAACCTTGAGTGCAATATACCGAAACGACCGTCTCGATCCAAGGATCGCGTTGCCGTAGACGGTTCGTCATTCGGAGGTCCGAGGCTCAAGATATGGCCCAAAAACCGATTCTGGTTCGAAACGGGGGGGGGGGGGGGGTCCGGGTCCGGGCCGACCCGGCCCGACCCCCCCCTGGGGCGGCGCGGCGGCGCGGCGGGCCGCGGCGGCCTGGCGCCGCGAGGTGGTTGCACGCGGGGGAACAAGCCCCCGCTGTTTTGAGGGGCGGCGCGACCTTTGTGCCGCGCCCATTTTTTTTAAAACGCCCCCCCACGTGGGGGGCCTGATTTGAGCGGAACCGGGGGGGGGGGGGAGGCCGGCTGCCCCCTTCCCTTTAAAAAAAACCGCCCCCCTCATAAAGAGGGGGGTTTTGAGTGTTGGCCGGGGGATTAATTCCCCCGGTTTAAAGCCTTCCGGCCGGCCAGCTGGCCGTCCGGTTTTCTCCAACGGGACCGGAAATTCCGGTCCCCCCTTCGGCTTCCGACGCCGGCGGCCCGGCCGCCGGTCTTCTCTTCCGCCGCGGCCCAGAACCGGCCGCAGTCTCCTCGTTCCGCCACGTCCCGGAACCGGCCGCGGCGTTCGTCATCCGGCGCGGTGCGACGGCACTGCGCCCCTTCGTCGTGCCTTGATTCCTTTCAACGCGGCGCGACGGCGTCGCGTTCTTGAAGATTCATCCTCGGCGTGGCGCGACGGCGCCGCGTAAAACAATTTCACGATTATC
Organism: Viscum album; assembly: GCA_963277665.1. Lineage (NCBI taxonomy): Eukaryota > Viridiplantae > Streptophyta > Magnoliopsida > Santalales > Viscaceae > Viscum > Viscum album. Next base: position 704,312,912 of record OY728122.1, on the reverse strand, counting down.
CGCGTGGTGCGACGGCACCACGCCACTTGCTTCCACCCGCAAGAATAAACAAGAACGATGGAGGGGGGTTCGGCCGTGTTCGTGCGGTCCGGCCCCCTCACGTTAAAATAATAACGCAACTATAAATAATTCAAGCCACACGTTAGACTTGCTAAATTCACGATCAAGAATAAAATAAGGAAACCAAAAAGAAATCAACAACCCCTACCTCGGGTACAAGGTTCGAAGATTGTGAACGTTCCGCGGAAGACGACGTTGCGGAGGTCGGGCGTCACGGTAGCCGTTCGTTAAATCCGACGACGAAGGGATGCGTTTGAAGAGACACGTCGTTGGCGAAACTTGTACGCCGACGAAGGTTGTCCGAGGAAGAAGTGGCGTCCCCTCTCGTTGACACGGTAAACGAAGAATGGAGGTGCGGCGTTCTTCGTCGGAGCTTGAACGTTCTTCGTCAAGATGAACGTTCTTCGAGTTCCTCGTCAGAGTTGAAGGAGAAGAAGGAAAAGCTCTCCACCTCTCAAGAAGACAAACAAATAACCCCCAAAATAAAATAAGACAACATCTTATTTTATTATCACATAACACATAAGAATTTCAAAAGTTTGAAATTAAAAAGGTTTAACTCCCATAATTAAAAGTAACTCAAGTCATTTAATTAGGGGTTAAGCAAGTTGAGAGAATTTGAAAGGATTAGGGGTTCGTGTGGGCCCCACCACACTTAATCCTCCCAAGAAAGGTTAAGTTGGTGTGGGTCCCACTTCCAACCTCCTTTGATATGTTTTAACAAGTTATAATAAAATTGTTCTACACAATTTTATTTAACTCTAACTAAAAACCCCAAAACTAACTTTCAACCCGCAACAAACGCAACTCCCGAAAAGGTCTCTTTAAGCGAATATCGGCGCTGCGAGTTCATCGGTGCCCTCGGATTTCAATTCCGAGCACCGGATCAAAAGTTAGGAATTCCCGCTCGTTCGTTCACTGAACGTACCCGAGCCAAACTTCGGAAATTAATTCCGGGTACTCCGGGCCTCGGAATCAGGTGCCGTCTGAAACCGCGCTCTTGTAAAATTCTAAAGAAAATTAAGAAAAAAAAATTCCCTTGAATTTTACGGGTCTTTACAAAATTCATTGGAAGTATATTAACTATATAAAATAAATATCTGGTAAATTTTCATATGTCTCCCAGAAATAAAAGAGAGATGATAGATCCCTTACCGCTTTAGTAATCTTTTGAATCATAAGACCCAATAAATAATAACATCAAATGAAATGTTAAATATCATGAAAATAACAAGTTTCTTGATATAACATGTCAATGTGGAAATATATGACCCATAAAAAACGAGTGGTGAATTTTCATATGTCTCCCAAATATAAAAGAGAGACTAGAAATCCCTTTACTACTTTAGTAATATTTTGAATCCTAATCCATAGTAATGAATAAAATCAAATGAAATTTTAAATATAATAAAAATAATGGAATTCATGATATAACTTATCAAATGGGAAGTATATATAAACCACAAAAAATAAACTAGTGGTGAATTTTTATATATCTCCTAGAAATAAAAGAGAGACTAGAAATCCCCTTACCTTAAGTATTGACTTCTATCATACATTTTCAAACCACCTGTATAATAAATATAAGTTTATTATATATATAAATATATATATATATTACATAAATATATTTATATACATCATAACTTATATTATTTACCTAAAATCTTTTATTACGTGTTTATTATCAATTCCATGTTAAAGTTACTTTTCAGGTAATACATGCTTTGTTTTTCATTTATGTTTTGATTTGTTATTTTTTTGATCCTCTTAATTTGATCATGGTTCCATCATCTCAAGAATTTTAACCATTATATAAATATTTTATATATTCATTATATAGTTATATTTATTGTAATCTATAAAATATAGAGATAAAAAATGAAATACATAGTACATTGAGATGGTAGGTCGTACGTATGTATGAATGTTATTTCCATTTTTCTAAACATATTGAAATAAATAAAGGTAAATGATATATTATTTTTATAGAATCATTTTTATTTCATATATGTAATATATTTTTATCAAACCCATGCTCATTAACTTCTATGTAACATGTGAATGAATCACATCTCTTTGCGAGGTGGTAGTTTGTCGTAAACACGAGTGACATTATTGTATCACCAAAAATGTAAATAATGATGTTATGAGTGATATAATAATTCAATAAGCATAATAATATCATAAATATAACATATAACCAATAAATCTATTATTATGTCCAACTGTGAGAGGTGGTAATTGAAAAATTAAAGATATTGGTTCACGAGGCTATAGTACGCCGTACAGACGAACGTTGTTTTCATAACCAACTTGATTGAAGTGGATATGGTCATAGATCAAGAACATAACATAAAAAACTCAATATATGGAATATAATAATGTTATTATATAATCATTGGATAATAAAAATTGAACAAGGTTAAGGAAGAAATAAAATAAAAATTCTCTTTGAGGAATATTACCTCTTTTTCTGGCATCCTCCCTTGGTATGCACTAAAATCCTTCATTAGTTGGATTTATATCAAAAATATAGATTATAGGATTATAGGAGTTATGTTTGTAAGTGAATTTTCATAGGATTTTCAGAATAAAAATGGTGTGAAGGTGTGAATAAGAGAGGATAGGGGTTGACTTTTTATAAGTATGGTGAGTGACTCACTTGTAATCTTTTGAATAGATTTAATAATTTCCATGTTTTTATCATGAAAAAATCATAAAAATGGGAAATTATTGATCCTATAAGGTAAAAGGTAGAAATATATCTAGATAATTGGTTTTATATAAGTTTTTAGTTCATTATTAACCCATATATTCTTAGTTTAACCAATGGTGAATCCATTTTTATGTTAACTACAATAATTAATTTTTATTATTTTCACTATCCATTTGAAAAAAAATTAAGTTTAAATTATTATAATTAAAAATATGTAATCCATTTTTCCAAATTCGATTCCAATAATTAGAAAATTTTAATTTAAAATTAATCTTGTAAACATGATAAAAAGAGGTTTTTAAAAAAGAAAATGTCCAAAAGTTTACAATATCAAAATTCATTACGAAATTGATTGAAAAGACCTAAATTGTATTAAAGGATTTATAATTAAACTAATTTTTATTTAAAATCAATTTAAAATATAATTTAACTTCACAAATAAATTAAACGAAAAGATAGTTTCAATTAAAATTAAGTAATTTTCACTATTAAAAAAATGAAACTTTTCAGATAAATCCTAAACATTCACCCTAAGATAGTTTTGAAATTATTATTTCAAAAAAATAATTTTATTTTATCAAATCAATTTTCTTAAAGTGTAAAAAATTAATTTCATTATTGTGGAAAAAATAAAAAAATAATTTTTTTGAGAAAATAATATTTTTGAAGCGTATAAATACTTTTCTAAAAAAATTAAGTACATTTTTATCAATATGTTTTAATTATATAAAACCATTATAATTAATATTTTAAATTTATTTATTACTATTCATATCTATAAGTTTAATATTTTCGTTATAATGGTATGATTTAAATAAATATATAATATATTATGGTTTTGTTAAAACCTAGTGTCACAAGCTAACCCATTATTTAATATAGCACAAGTTTGACATGGTGTTATGTGTAACCCAAGATTAAATTGGCATTTCATGTAACCGAATATTAACTTGGTATTGCATGTAACATAATCTAAATTCAGTATTATGTGTTACAAAAAAATATTTAAATGATTAAATTAATTTGAAAAATATATTTCACAAAATATTGGGATGTTATAGAAACATACATCTTTTATCCATAAATCATACTTTGAATTATTAGGATAAATGAGATTTTCTTTCATGATACCCATCATGATTCCCATGTATTATTTATGATCATCTTTAGTCTTATAATACACCATAATATCCTTAAAAAATTCCACCACAAATAAGTCATGTTTCTTATGAAGGATTGGGTTCATCAATTCCGTAAAATTTTCTTGTGCATTCATAAGAAAAAAGGGAATAACCACATATTCATAATAAACATAAATACTCAAGAAATATATCTTTAGAATATTCTCCTTCTGAAATTGAAGTTAGTGATATCCTAATTGTAAATCAATATTATAGAACCATTTGGATCTCCTCAATTGCTTAAAAAGATAATAAATTCACGGAAGAGTATATAAATTATTTAACATAACCTAGTTTATTTTATGATAATCCACAAAATCCAAAAATTTCCATCCACTTTCTTTACAAAAAGAACCTGTGATACCCATGGAGACATTCTAGTTTAAATAAACCCTTTTATTTCCAACTCTTATTGACTAACCTTCAATTACCTTAATTACATTGGTGACATACTATATTATGAAATTGAAATAGTTTTGTTCCCTAGTAAGTAATAAATTGTAAATTCCAGTTCTATTTTCAGTGGAAACCCATAGAAATTTTCAGAAAATTCATTAAGAAATTGACCTAGTATGGTTGGAAAATCTCTAGGTTTGATTTCATTGAAATTTTACAAATTAGCTATTGCAAAATGGTAAGAGATTATCCCAACCAATGGAAAAAATGTCCCTATCTACATTCAATCAAACTCTAATATCCATTAAGGATATGTTGAACGCCATCCAAATATGTGAAACTAACTTCCTAGACATAACAGTGGATGTGGGTCCTAAAGGATTTCAACTAATCCTTTCCCAAAATCAATTCATATATGTCCATATCAAGAATAGAGAAATCCCTATTTTTTTCTACACTGATAGTTTTAGAACATGTTTCACACTTAAAGGCTCAACACTCTCATTAGTTGAGATATTATTTGAGTTTCAATAAATGAGGAATCATATCAACATGAAATCCAATATGATCCACAAAATGAGAAAAAATAAAAGTGTGGTATGAGATAATATCAAAAAAAGCTTGCACGAGATTAGTATTCAAGATAATAATACCTCACATCATTGAAGGACCAATTTGATCCTCCGTGATCATCTTCTCGACAGCATACAACTTCTTACTAGTTACGCCCAGCAATTATTTATTTCTCTATTATGGCTATGATAACTCATGAGGTGTAAGTATGACATAAGAGTCACGTTTGGTCACTTGGTTTTGAGGGATATTACCATTGTGTCTTGATCGACCATTATGAGCATAAGAATCTATAGGCGTACTTGATCCATTACCAACAATTATCCTTAGAGTCACCATAAAATAACTTTTCAAATGACCCTACTTGACACAATTGTGGCATCCTCAGAGAGGCATTGTGCATTCCCACTTGATATGCTCATAATATCTACATTAATAATGTCCTTACTAATTATTATGGTGACATTGAAAGGATAATGAACCAATTGATTGGTTTATCGATGCTTTAATTTATTTAAAATAATTATACCTCTTCTAATTGTTCCCCATGTTGAAGTTCCCACTTGTAACTATGTTGGTAAAGGTGTTTCCACCAATTTAGGTTCCTATGATTTCCTTTTAAACTATCATATTTATGTCCACCATCTCTGTATAGTTTTCAATACAAAATATAACCAATCTAGAGCATATGTTAGGTCACAACCCTACCTCAAGGATTATTTCCTTCAAGTTCACACTAGTGACAACTTCTGAAGAAAAATACATCAAACTCATGAATTGAGTTGCATACTATATCACAGATATATTTTCCTATTTTTTATTAAATATATATATCATCATTGTGATATTGAAGGTGCGGGGATAGATTTTTTTGTAAAAAAACTCCTAAAGCCTGACCATGTCAGTTCCTTTCCCTATTTATTCTAGAAAGTATTATCCCACCACTACCGAGAAAGATCCTATAATATATAAACTAATATATTTAATTTATTATCCTCCAGGGTTTCTAGGGAAAAAAATTTATTTATCTTCCTTATCAAAGCCTACTCCTATTATAAACTCAAATATATATGAATGATTGATGGATTTTTTTTAAATTCCCTAGAATCATTTTCATAGTTTGGCTGTAGGATTTGATTTCCCCTCTACATGGATTAAAATATGGGACTATGCTCTAGATGATCTACTGATTTACTCGTGGATCATGTTAAACTACATTCTCAGCTTCTTCCTATCAAGGGTTCCATGGTTATCACAATGGTTCCATTATTTATAAAGACCAAATAAAACACTACATAATCATCTATTACTTGAAATTTATGGCTTAGAATATTCAAAATCATCAAATGAAATAACCATTATTACCAATTTCAAAAAAATCATGAAACACAATATTAATAATGCTACACTCAATGGGTGAACCCATGAAGATGATATAAAAACACACCTAGAAGTGTCTTAGAACACTATTTCTATCTAGGAAACCTTTGTAACTTTAATTTCAACATAAAAAGTATAGATGTCAATTTTTATGTTATAAATTTCGTGTTTCAACATTCCTATCTCTTTACCATACAATTAAAATATGAAAGACTGATCAAGACTAATACCATTTGTAATATACAACCCCCATCCATTATCTTGGGAAGAGGTGGTGGTCCTATTGACCTTAGGTGACATACATAGGACATCAAAGGCTGGAAAAAAGTGCCAAGGTAATTAAAGATCATTGGTGGATGATTTTACTTGAGATGAGAACAACCTTTGGAATATTAAGTAAATAAAAAATACTATATGATTCATGTAATATAATATGATGCAAATCAATCTAGAAATAAATATTATAGTAGAAGACAAAAATAAAAAGGTACAACATTGAAACAATAAAATAAAATAGAACTAAATGTCATCAATGAAAAATCTTCCTAATATTACCCAAAATAATCCCCAATATATAACATCAAGTTCCAAACCCACTATATCATGTGTATCTCTAGAGAAGTATGAAACCTTTCCTTTAATTGAATCTCTATACACAACATCTATAAATGCACAAAATTTCCCAAGCAGGGGGAGATTATAAAACTTAGTAGGTAATCCCCAACACTTCCCAACACAATCCACTAGAAATATGAACAAGTTATCTCACATTCACATAAAATAGAGGATGATATTATCAAAAAGTTTATCATAGTAAAAATATTTTAAGAAAACAAATTCAACTAAATAAATTATTCATTTTTTCTTTCCACTTGGAATCATCATTATAGAAATCACACACCCATTCATTCCCAATGATAGTCCCAATACTTTGGGTGGTGACTAGTCCCATCACCCAGTCATCACCTGATGGAATCTACCCTTTTCAAATTTTACATCAATACAAAATCCAAAAAAAAGGCACCGCAATGCAATTTAATTAACTCACACCAACCACACATGCCAAGATAAAAAAAACATTTATCTTGAAATTAATTTATTTTGAGAAATTTATCAGACACCTTATGTGTATCATTTCAAAAAAAAAAGTTTAGTACTAAAAAAAATATGTTTTGCATAAAATAAATATAGAGTGATTTAAACATAAATCCTTAAAGTTGATTAATGAGTATAATGGGAGAGAATCCACCTTCCTCACAACACTTAAAGACAACAAAAAAAGATATAAGATACCTCTATGTACGACTTTGAAACCTATTCATTTCAAGATATATGATCAATATCTAATCAAACCACATTGTGGAATATAGATCTATCTAAAAAAATATTATAAATTTGGATATATTAAAGAGGAGATGAGTAGATTTAGATATAACAAGAATGAATGAGGACTTACCATTTATTTTAAAGATCCAATGCACCTTGATTCATAAAAACTAGCTTTTAGATCAAAGGGAATCATAATGTATTTCTAGGGAAGGAGAAGAGTTTGGTAGATTGGATTAATTGGATAAAAATGATAGTTTTGGGGGTGTAAATATGAGTTAAAATATAATTTTTGAGAATTAAACACACACCACATGGTTAGGTCACACAATTTAACAAATTATGTTCTAATAGTGTGCATGATACTATCTCCAAACTAGATATCTACATGGTTGTTCCACATGGTTTAGAAAACTGTGTGATAATTTCACATTTGATACTATAAATTACATAGAGTGACACATAGTTGTGCCATATAGTTTGTCAAACCATTAACCAACCATGTGTATGCTATTGTTGAAAAAACCCCATCTCAAATGGTTTCTCTTGGGCACTTACATGGTTTGGCTAAACCATGAACCTTCCCTATGACTCATAGTTTCTTCTTACATGGTTTCTTGGAGATAGTGTGTGGTGTCTACTAACCACACACCCTTAAAAACAATTCCAAACACTCAAAAACCATACCGAAGTTCCTAAAACTCAACCGAAGTATTATATAACTTTAAAATTCATAATAAAAGGGTAAAGTAACTAAAATTTGGGATGTTATACCCTTAATTCATTTGTGGAGTCATCAATGAATGTCACAAAGTATTATGACCCTATTTGAGATTTGGATAGGGCTAGTCCTCATAAATCTATATACACAAGCTATAACTTCCAGAATGTTTGAGTTATTCCATTAAATTTAAAATACAACTTTCATTGCATACAGAGTAAAAAAATCTGACAACTTCAAAATTCTATATGAATTAAATTCAACATACCTTTTTTTCTCTTAAACCTCTATATCATTCTCACTAATATTATTAAGGTAGAAGTTCCACAACTCTAAAATTATGGAGGTTTATTCTCTAAAAATGTTTATCCCTTTTTTCCATTTAACAAAAAGACCAGGAACTGGTGGAATCCATCCCTAAGAAAATTAAATAAAATAGTAGGAGAGTTAGGCATACAAGGGGTTATTACATAGGCGAGTGTACAACACCCCAAATCTATCATCCTCCAAAAGTGGGGCACAATAATTATTCTCCATGAAAGAACACATCCCACCAAGATCAATGAGTTCCTGCTTTTCTAGAGCATCCGCCACCTAGTTGGCCTTCCGATAGACATGTGAAACCACCAGATGTATTTGCGTGACCTTGTTTAGACACTCAACCCATTGGGGTAGCACACACCAAGTCACATTACATGTCTTGGTGTTCAGATCATGAACCACAGACTGGGAGTCATATTTAATCCATAAACATTTCCAATTAAACCAGACCGCATAACCGACAACATATATCATGGACCAGATTTCAGCTTTGAATGCATTTCCAATTCCAATGGAATGGTGGAAGCATCCCTTTAAAAACCCATGGTAGGTCTGGAACACTCCCCCATATCCCGACGTACCTGGTTCGCCCGAAGAAGCTCCATCAACATTCACCTTGAGGCAAGGCAAAATGGGTGGAATCCACCGAATATGTTTCAGCATTCGAGGCTTGCATGGATGACCTGAAACACCAAGATTTATCAAAATTTGGAGATCATCAACAGTGTTAGACATGGAACCATCCTGGACCATTGAGGCAGCATAAACATCCCTATGGACAACCATCATACCTTGCTGTACCGTGGAATGTGCATCACCAAACAACATTCCATTCTGAGCTTCCCAGATATTTTCAATAATAGCAGCAACAACAACCAACAATAGGTTTTTAATTTCCTCACTGCATTGAGTATACACGATGCTGGACAACAGGTCCAGGACCGACCAACACGTGTCAAACACCATCCCAAACAGATAGCCAATGTAAGACCAAAGCTGCTTGGTACGCCTGCAGTCCATGAAGACATGTTGTATCGAGTCCTCCTCAGCCCTGCAAATGGAACACATAGAGGCCATTTGTAGGGAAGCCCGTTTGAGAAGTTTAGTTGTGGGAATTTGATTTTTCCAAATTCTCCATATCAAGAAGAACCTAGAAGGCTGAATGAATCCAGATTTGAAATGCAGCAGCCACACCGGTGTAGGATTTAAACCCCCATAAGCTTTCCTGTAAATATTCCTACCGTTAAACTACCCTGTTTTGGCATGGACCCAAATCAGAGTATCAACATCCATGAATGCATATCCATTGATTTAATTTCCCACCTGCACAGGAATATCAAAAACAGAAGCATGAATATGTGAAAGTAAACCCGAGGTGGACATAGGGTCTTCTTCAGTTGGAACATTAAGATCACGAAGGGGATGTGTGAGACACTTTGTTGTCCAACAATTCATGGTGGAATCCCTGCAAACCAACCATTTAGTATCCTGCATTAGCCTCCCATACGCATGCTTGAGAGATGACCAAAACAATGAGGCAATATAATATTTATAACCATTCAGAAGACACTTTGTGATTCGATTCGAAAGGAAGTCATCATCATCTTCATGTGTGATCAGGTTACAAGTGAACTTCCCAATCAAACTATCATTGAAGGTACGGAGGTCCTTTACCCCAAGGCCCTCCATCTCCACAGGCTTTATGCATTCCTTCCACGCAACTTTGATCAAATTCCTTTCATGTGGTGACCCTATCCATATAATGTTTCATACCATGCTCTAAAGCTCCTTAATAATTACTCTTGGCCATCTGTAAAGGGAGAAGGAATAAACAAACATCGATGTGATCACTGAGTTCACCAGGCAGACCCTCCCAGCTAGTGACATAGTATTTACCTTCCAACTAGCTAGCTAATGTATAATACTAGTAGAAATACCCTCCAAATACTGCCTTTTCACCTTTCCCCAAAACAGTGGGACCCCAAGATATTGGAAAGGAAGATATCCTCTCCTCACCCCAAGATACCTTACAATCCTGTTCCTTTTTCCAACAAGAACTCCATTCCCAAAGGTGATAGAAGACTTGTCCCAGCTAATGGCTTAGCCAACCACCTCCTCATAATGATTGAAGAGGTCCTTAATTGAGTATATAGTTCTCCTTGAATCTTGTCCAAGTAATAAGATGTCATCTGCATACAAGAGATGAGATGGGTCCTGCATACTCACACCAGCCCTGATCTGCTTGTACTATCCCATTTGACTAATGTCATTGATACACCTACTGAGATAATCCTCTACAAGCACAAAGAGAATCCTCGAAAGTGGATCACCTCTTCTCACCCCCCTGGTGCAAGGGAAAAAAATCCCCTCAGGACCCCATTAATAAGAATTGACAGCCTTGAGGAGCCAAGAAAAATACAGATCATGTTCACAAATCCAGAAGAGAAGACATACCTCCTGATGAAATCCAAGAGGAAATCCCATTTCCACGTGTCAAAATCCTTGTAGATGTAAATTTTGATGGCAAAGTTCCCTTCCTTTGTCTTCCTTCTCAGAAGGATGACACTCTAAGAGGCCATAAATAGGAACTTTTGGATGTTCCTCCCATGGACTAATCCAAATTGGTTCATGGTGATCATACCATCCACCATCCCACCCATTCTTCTCATCAAGATCTTACTGATAAGTTTGGGTATTGTATTCCCAAGATCCACCGGTCTGAAGTCCTTGATGTCAAGGTCATTCTATTTCTTGGGTATCAGCGCAATAAAACATTAGTTCATACTATGTGGCATGTAAGAATGAGAGAAGAAGTATTTAATGTCCTGCTCAATATCATTCTACAAAATTTCCCAGTAAAACATGAAAAACTTGTTCATAAATCCACCAGGGCCCTGGGCACTCTCCAGGTTGAGAGAGAGGAGGGCATATCTGATCTCCTCTTTGCATGGGGAAGCAGTTAGGAGTTGATTTGACTGATCATCAATGCAAGAGATGATGTTGTCCACCATATATTGAATACTAGACTGCCCATTATCAGAGTATATTCCCTTAAAGTATTCAACCACTTCTATTGCAATCTGATTCTCTTCCATGTAGAGATTCCCATCAATTCTAATCACCTTGGTCCCTCCCCGTGCCCTCTTTTCTTTGTGAAATCTATTGAAGAACTTAGAATTTCTGTCCCCATCCTTTATCCACAACACATTCAGTTGGTTTGTGACCAATCTTTCCCTCAACATTAAAAGACTAACAAGCTTGTTATGGTCTGGAATTTCCTCTCGAGATACCCTCAACTGCTGCAACTAACAATTCTGAATCTTGGCCAACTCATCCTCTAATTTCTTGATATTCTCATCCAGTTTTGAAAAGGAATCCCTGCTCCATGCTCTTAGTATCCCCTTCATATTCTTAAGTTTAGAAACCATTCTTTGAAGCGGTCTTCCAATTGCTTCAAGTTTCCATTCTTTTAAAACAAGTTCCCTACATACCAACATCACAAGACATCCCTTGTTAAAATGAAAAGGAATAAGGGTTGACCTTGTCACCTGAGTCTCAACATCGACAACAATCGGATTATGATCAGTTTGGTGCTTAGGAAGTGTGAATCTGGAAACACCATGTGTTGTAGCCTGATCATCAATATGGACAAAGAATCTATCAACATTTCTAGCTTGTTTTCCTTCTCAAGTGTGTCTACACCATGTGAAATCATCGTCAGAAATTTCAACTTGATCCATATTGTAGAAATCAATACACTCAGAAAATTCAGAGGCTGCAATCCTCTTAAAATTTGTTCCAGTTTTTTCCTCGGGCTTCAAAATAGTATTGAAATCACCAATAATCAACCATTTTTGATCCATACTCATAGAGATGACTTTGAGTGCCTCCCATAAATCCCTACTCCGGATATAGAAGTTGTAAGCATAAAAAAATGATAACAAAATATTCTGTCTAGCAATGGTACAGTTAACCAGAACACTTTGAGGACCACTGTAACATGAAGTAATCCGTAGGGTGTTATGCCCTAACACCCACAAGTGGTCCATAAAGGATGAATTCTGATTGCTAGCCATAAAACTGTACCCTAGTGAGTCCCACATGAATCCCTTCCAGTTATCAAACAAAACTTTAGGTTCAACAATACTGAAAAACATTGGTTTGTAGATTAAGATATAATGTCGAAGGGCCCTGACCGTGCGGGAGTTCCCCATCCCTTAAAATTACAATACAGAATTCCCATTTCTTACAAACCATAACTCTAGTCAGAGGTCCCCCTTTAGTCTCCACTAAGTCTTTAATATGCCCTTTTTTCTTTGGACCTCTCTGTCCCTTCTTTTGGACATGCCCGGGGACAGTGGTGCTATCAGGACCCGTGATTACCTTATTTGCCCCGGTAGCTTCCTTCTCCTTACCAGTACAATGTTTTTGGGATCATTGTTAGTAGAAAGCTCATCCACTCCATCACTGTCATCCAAAACAACCTCATTTGTACTAACTAGGCCTAATTCTGTAGGTAGCTTCCCCTCCACCCACTTTTTCTTACCATCCTCGCCCAGTAGCCCAAACGAGCCACCTTCAACAGAAACATCACCTGGACTGATTTGAAAAGCTTCCTCCACCTACACCACCTTATTTGCTTCAGCCATCATCCCAACCGCGCCACTGGCATCAGACATCCCATTGCCCCACACATTGCCTACGTCAGAATGCTGAGCCTCTTCTACCTCATCCAACCAAAGTCTTCCATGATTTCATCATATCATTAACACTCAGTAGTAAGTTGGTATTTATATCAACATATGTATTCATTGATACTGAATTTTTAGAATCTATTCTTCTATATTTTACTTTGTGGTACCAAAAAACCTTTTTGATATTTCCCCTTTTTCCAAAATTCTAACATGCAGGACTGGGTCCAGTAGACTTACCCCAAATCCTATATCTGGATTTATCTTCTGATCATATTTAAATTCTTCAATAAGGTTTTCTTCTTATATCTTATACATTTAGTTTATTTTTAGTAGATCCTTTTTATTCTATATATCTTTTATCCTAATTTAAAATGATTGATTTGACATCTTCAAAAAAATAAGTCTTTTATTCCGTACGAATTGTTCACATATATTACCATGGAATCCGGTCTCTCTAGAAGTTATTATAGTAGTCAAAATTCCCACACATATTCTGAAAACATGAATTTTAGCAAATATAATATCCCCAGATCATGTTGAAATCATTCACATGGTTTATCTGTAGTCTATCTTCTAATATCCATAATCCAAAGAGCCTTGACATCAGAAAAACCTTCTTCATTTCCATTGGTTTTTATACATGTATGTAAGAGAATTAATATACTTCAGTGTAGTATTAATATCTTGGATTTTATAAGATTCATTCTTCACCAATGATATTCATATTAAACTAAACACTCTTTATGTAGCATCTCCCCTTATTCCTTTTTTATTTCATATGGCTTAACCCATTTTATCAGAACTTCAATGTCCTTTTGGATGAGATAGTCATATATCTGTATACTCCAAAATCCAAAATTCATTTTATTGAATTAGTCTATCCAGACATTTCCATATTCTTATTACATCCTTTCAATGATATAATTTCCCACTGAAAATGAAAACATTTAAGAAATATAGAATGTAACTTAATCTACTATCAAGTGAACTACTAAGCCTCTTCTTCGATAAAAATCATTGAGAATACCTCAAAAAAATTATACCATTGGATGTTAGATCACCTAAAATAGAAATAAAAAATTAGTTTCTAGAATGACATCACTATATGTTAGTGTAACAGAACATGGATGAAATGATTCACCATAATCACTACATTAATTCAAATAAATCCAGTGATTCCACTTACAACTTACACAATCACTCATGTAAGCAGGAAAAATGAAAATCAAGAAAAGGAAATAGAATTTTTACATATATTATACTATCAGGACTCTATCTATGGGAGAAGCATTACCACATTAAATTTATTAAAATACTAAATTTTACAATTATTGTGGCTTGGAATCCACATAGATCACTAAAAATAAACGATCATAGTACACACCAATATGTGGTCCCAACAATTTATTTGGAAATTCCCAACCAGTCAAACAGTTTTAATGACCTCCAAATTTTATGGGGTTCCATATTTTTATTACAAAAACCATTGATATACTATGGCATACAAAATTTTGACTAAAAAATAATGGTATAATGTCAAAACATGAAAATCTCACTCCTTTTTCCCAATGCCATGCTAGAAGTGTTTCAAAAGTAAACACTTCCTCTATCCGGTGAACTGAAAATCACCATATATATCTATAGGAAGATAAGGACTTATGACAATAATTTATAGAAAATATTTTAGAAAATCCTTATACCACTGGAAACAAATTGCTGAAACATTCACTGCCCTAAATTCACCTTCCAAAGTCCCTCCTTCCAACCAATGTAATCCAATACTTGAAGAGGCTTTATAATCTCAAATATTTGAATCCTTAAATCCATTTCACTTTAAAATATTAGGTATATAATTCATTACAATGCTTTCTATGTTTTTAAAGTTTTTATCTCAATTATACCATTATTTTTTTCTTTCCTACATTCTTTTCACAAGTTGGTTAAATTCATGTTCCCAAAACTATAGAATTATTTTCAAAATTCAATATTGAACTTCTGACATCTTTATATTACCAAAAAATTATATACGATTGTTATACTCATGTTTATATTACCATTTATTTATAATTCTTAGAAAACCTCATAATATCTTCACTACCTTATTTGACTATTTAATTGATTCATTTAATTGTAGTCAACTCTTTTTTATAATAACATATATTTTAACAATTTAAAGCATATTGATTGTGTTTTACTCCTTAACAATATATATGGAGTCACTTTTCTATCACTCACATTGGTTTCTTATCTTCTCTATTATAGGATTCTTCCACATCAAAGCTATAACCCTTATTCTATCTCTTCTACATGAAATTCAGAAACACAGTGATCTAATGTTAATAAGTTTGTTTCCTTTTATCCTTATTTTATACAATTATATCATATTGTAATTTCAAAATGTAGTAAATGAATATTATTATTGCTTATTATAAAAATAGGATATTAATTATTTGTCATTAAAATTATTATTTTAACACTTTATATTCAAAATGTAAACACCCAACATGACATTTAAAAAATCCAATATAATGATTCTATTTTTTTATATACACAATTTATATTAGCATAGCTTATACATATTATTTATACACTATATAATGATACCATATATACATTTTTTTACATCCAAGAATATGTTTTACAATTTATCATACCATAATCCCAAATATTTCACACCTGGATTACAAATAACAATGGACTTATAAAGATGATAGATTCTATGAAAAATTAACGTTTTTTCAAAAGAAAGATGATAGTCATACATGTTTGTTAAAAAATATTAAATTTATACTTAAAAATGATTTGATCATTCTTTAATTAATTAATTCTACCATTAAGTGACATAAATATATAATATATCATGTTCTTCACATTCAACTAATGAACCACACATTTTCAAGTGAATCTTGTGTCCTCTAATGAAAATTAATTACACAATTAAAGATTATTTCAATTATCAACTATACCATTACATGGTAAGTATCATTTTTTTCATTTTAAAATATATTTATTCCCTTTATTACTTATTTTAACTAAAATTTACCACTTTAAATGTGTTTTTAGAGATTCAAAATTTTTAAAATCATCATACTGTAATACATTATCTTCATTAATATACTGTAATGAGCATTTTTAGTAAATTATTTTTGAATAATGTTCCCCCAAATTATGTATATTAAATTTATTTTATATTTTACACTATTTTTATATTTTAATGATGATTTAAATCTTTTCTTGGTATTTATTTTAGGTTTATTTAAACCAAGTTCTCCTAATAACATTCTAACCATCATTATGGGAACACCAAAACCTTAGGATACCAATCAAAAATAATTTATTATTAACATATCATCGATGTAATTTTTATTCTTTTAGGTATATTACATGAATTAAATTTTATATTTATCTCACTATTTAATAATTTTTTATTCCTTATTATAAAAAAACTGTTTTTTGAGGAATATTCAAAAACAATTCATTATTTAACTTCACTCGATATTCCTTTATTTCATAATTTCACTATATTTATAAATTTTTTAATAAATTATTCTAAATAATCTGAATAAATTTCTCTTTTTTAGTAAATTAGTAAATTTGAAAATACCATGATTTTATCACACATCAATTATATTAACCATCATTATAACACTCAACGGTAAACTATAACAAATCCATGCTAGAAGTGATTCAAATTTAAACACATCCTTCATCCAGTGAACCGAACATAACCATAAAAATACATCATAAGGTAAATCCTTTTAACTAGAACATCTGGAATATCATTCAAAAAATCTTGGTGCCATTGAAATCAAACCACTACAACCATAAGAAGACCAAAATAACATTTCTAGAGTCACTTCATCTAGAAAAATTAATTCTATTATTGAAGAGGCTTCACAATAAAAACAATATCACACTTGAATACTACTTTAATTATCTCCATAAGAACCTCCAAAACATTGGAAAACAATTCCTACTTCTGCTTCATACAATGTTCCTCCATCACCTTCAATTCAGTCAAGTCCAACCGGGGCACATTTTTGCCTCAAACTTTCTTTTACTATCACCTTGGTGAACATAATAGTCTAATTTTTCTTCTAAATATCTTATAAAAATCCAAATCTACATATTCTAGAATCATTTAGAAAAAATTTTATTTAAGGTCAATGAGATTAATTAGAGTTTGGAATATCAAATTATGTTCTAAATGGATAGAAATATAAGTATCAAAAAAATAATCCCACCCCTAAAATCTTGAAATCCCTTAAATAATACACTTCAACCATACTAAATATTTTCCTAATTTTTTTCTAAGACATAATATGATTCTATTTTAGAGAGGGTGATCTCCATTAAAAACCCTGATATATAACTGATCATGGTTCCTCCAAATATAAAAAAATATCTAGTTATACACTTCCAAGTATCAGAATCTCACCCGAAGTCTGCATCAGTTTACCCTTTCATTGGATCATCTCATATAAAACAAAGGGAAATATTTTTTTTCTTTTTATGAATAATATGACCCACTTCATGTCTTCCCAATGTTATTTTCCAATATTTTACATGAACCGAATGACGAATACTACCACATATTCAATGTTTGAATGAGTTTCTACCTTGTCATACATAAATATTCATATTGATGATGCATAAAATAAATTTTCAGTGTATTATTTTCTCCTCCTCTATCCATGGTGATTTATCATTTGGATGTTTCATGTGTAGGGAATGAAGAGTTGATACTTAATTACATTTTATTATGCTAAATATTTTAACAATATTCTAGACATAATCATTCTAAGACAGAATCAAGTTTCTAGTATTCTTATTTCTCCCAATCCACATGCCCAATATTTTCTTGTATTCCATGATATGTTTTATCTCAAATATTATATAAAAATCCACTTTGATCTCCCGAATCCATTGAATTTTTGGACCCACCAGAATTGTGTTATCCTTGTACAAAAGAAAAATGATCAAGTTCCCACAACTGTATGCCTTACATTAGACACAATGGTATGTGTTTCCTTACCTAAAACCTTTTTTCGACATAAATAAATTGAACTTCTTATTTAATATTCTTAGTTCTTGTTTCCATTCATAGATATTTATATTCAATCTAGACACCATGTTCTTGTTACATAGATTCACAAAACCCATTAGTTTCTCCATAAATATTTCTTCCATAAAATATTTATGTATAAATATTGTATTAACTTTCATTTTATATAAGTGAAAATCATTAAAAACCACCATGCTTTGAAATATCTTAATAGATGTATGTTTATCGACCGGTGAAAATATTTCAAAAAAGAATCCTCTTCACTACTAGCCTCACTTTATACTGATTCCTTATGCTTATTCCTTTATAAAAATCCCATTTTCCCTCTTGTTACCTCTTTCAAAGTGGTATCCTAGTTATCTCCTAGGTGTTATTCACATGTACTGAATCCAAATCATCCTTCATAGACAATTTACATTGAATATATTAACTGATACTAGATGATTCTTCTATGATTTTTTTCTCCTCCAATATTGAAATGAAAGGAATGTAAGTAAAATCCAAACCTCTGTATTGGCCTTCTGATTTTGAAGGATTTGTATCGTTCAATATTTTCTCTTCACTTTAGAAAATTTAAAATTCAAATGTATCACCTTCAAGTACTCTGACCTGATCCTCCTCAATTCTTGAGATTTATAGTATATCTTATTTCAGTTCCATTTTAAAACTTTTAGTTCTACTCCCTAAACATTACTCCAGAACATAAAAACATTTAGTATATTCATTTCCATTTGAATTTTTTATAATTTAAATTACTTTAGAACTTTCATCTAGATCAACATGGACTTTAGATGTTAATTTTTTCTCATCTATTTTATCCACAAATTTCTATTCTTCATTAAGAATAAATCATTAAAGAGATCATTTCAACTTCACTTGACTTTCCACTTGTCACCATACCTAAGTTAAAAACCTAAGATCACATCAGCATGAAAAAAAATAAACATGTGTGAGACTTTTCATCAAGTTTTTATTGATATTATATATCCACATGGATGTAAGCTATTTATTAAAATAATTTTAGGTTTTTAATTTTTATTATTTTATCAAACCATAACACTATTAGTAACTCATTCCCTAAGGGTGAGAAATGAATTTAGTTGATTAAGTATGTTGTTGTGTCTACTGCCTCGACCCAAAAATATTTTTGAATTATAGAGTTTAGTTTCATGTTCTATTAGTTTTCCATCAATTTCTATTTCGGCATCTCACCCAAATCATTTTGTTCTAAAATTTATGGTACCATCTTCTAATGTCTTATTCCCATGTGATTTTAAAAGTTCCTAAAACTTATTTCATTATAATCATACCCATTTTCTAACCTGAATCACTTTACATTATTCCTATTTTCCTTTTGAACAAAATAATTCCATTGACAAAAGACTCAAAAAATTTAAGATTTATTTCTATAGAAGTATATTGTAACATCTCACTCCTCCCCCATTACCTTGGGAAGAGTAAGTGGTACCACTACCCTTATGTGTCTTCCTTGATACACCAAAGGCTGAAGATATTTGACAAGGGAATACAAGATCATTAGGGGATGATTTTACCTATTATAAGAACAAACTATAAAAGAATAATCAAAGAAAAATTACACTATATTATGTATTTAATGTAAAATAATACAACTCAATCCTTAAATAAATACCAGAGTAGTTGAAAAAAAATACAAAGGGATAATGATGATATAAAAAAGGAGAATATAACTCAATGAAACTGATGTGGCAGCGACCCAAGAATCACCCAAAACAAGCTCTACGAACTAACTCAAAGTCTGAAGCCTATTGAATCATGATGCATCACTAGTGAAGTAAGAAAACTCACCTGTATTGCGGTACACGATATCTGAAAATGTAACAATGTTCCCAAGAAGGGGGTGAGTATAAAACTCATTAGGTAATCCCCAGGACTTCCTGACACACACAAATTAGAACAAGAACAACTTAGCTCACATTTATATGAAATATATTATGATATTATCAAAATAGTTTACGATAATAAAAATAGTTTAAGAAAAACAATTGAACTAAATCAATTATTTATTCTTTATTTCCACTTGGCATCATCATTCCACAACTCACATGCCCATGCATGCCCAATAACTAT
This sequence comes from Viscum album, assembly GCA_963277665.1. Taxonomy (NCBI): domain Eukaryota; kingdom Viridiplantae; phylum Streptophyta; class Magnoliopsida; order Santalales; family Viscaceae; genus Viscum; species Viscum album. Next base: position 704,292,367 of record OY728122.1, on the reverse strand, counting down.
CCCAATACTCAAGAGTAGTGAATCATCCCATCAATATGTTATCACCTGATGGAATATACCATGTTCTACATTGACACCGACCCCAATACCAAACCAACAAGGTGAAACAATGAAATTTTATGAACTCACACTAACCACACATTCCAAATTCCCAATAAAAACTTTCTTTTGAAAACCAAATTATTTCAAGAAATTTATCAAACACATCATGTAAATCATTTAAAAACCAAAGATTTAGGTACTGAAACCAAATAATATTTCTAAAAAAGAAAGAGAGAGGGATTAAAATATCAATCCTATAAGTTCTAGAATGATTATAATGAGAGGGAATCCACTTAACTCGCAATAGTTAAATCGAATGAAGACTAGAATAAGAAAACTCTATATCTATGCTTGAAACTTTTTCCCTTCAATAGATCTAATCAATATCTCATCAATTTTTTTTGCCATAGATCTATCTATAATACATTATATCTATGGATTTGTTAGAGAGGATATGAATAGATCTAGAGATAACAAGAAATAATGGAGAATTACCATCAATTCCAGAGTTCTAACACACCATGATTTGATAAAATTTAATTCCAAATCAAAAATAAATCACCAAGGATTATTTGGGAGGGATATGAGTTCAATATCCTCATATAATAGGAGAAAAATGAGTGTTTTAGGATTTAAATATGAGTTAAACTCTAATTTTAGGAGCATTTAATGTACATCGCATGGTTAGGCTACACGATTTTAAATATCATATGATAACCGTGCACATTATACTATCAGTAAACCAAAGATTTAAAAAGTTGTTCTGTATGGTTTGGAAAACCATGATCTAACCATGCACAAGCTAATGGAAATTACCCAAGGATCCACAGGGTCGTGCCGCATAGTTTAGAAAACTGTTCCCCATCCATGTGCATGCTACTATCTAAACCTCCCCTATTAAAGGGTTTATCTCGGGAACATGCATGGTTTTTCTAAAATATGTGCCTATCTAGTTATTCGAAGAATATGATTGCATATTTTCCTAGATATAGTTCACATTTTCCAATAACTGTGTTCAAACCATGCACCAATAAATCCCTTCCAAAACACCCCAAAACCATCCAAAAGTTAAATAAAATCAAACCAAGTATTATATAACATAAAAATTCCTAATAAAAGCATAAATTACCTAAAACTGGGGGTGTTACATTATTACCAATATTGGTCTTTATGTCTTCAGAAAGTTGTGTATCTTTGGTGATTTAGAAAAGTTCAGGCCATTACTTGAACATAAAGTCTTAAAATTACCATGTATCTTTCTGAATCTAACCATGATTCCATAAGAATCATACCAAACTGATACTTTTCCCTTGTAAGAAATTCTCATATCTATCCAAAATTTGTATCAGCACAAGAATAAACATAGAATAAAACTTAATATCAACATGGTCCCATCAAATAACATGACCAAGATAAGGATAACACTTCATTAATTGAGATAAATGGAATACATTGTTCACAAAGTTTAACTTTGGTGATAAATTAAACCAATAAGACACATCACCAATTCATTCTGGTTTCTCAAAATGGAAAACATACTAAGGAGGAAGTTTTCCTTGTTTTCCTTACTAAAGATGCCCTAGACTTAGAGGTACTATCAATAAATCATGATCACCCACCTTAAATGATAATGGTTGAAAATAATGATCCCCTTATGAACTCTGAAAACTCGAACCCATCAATATTTTCTTTCTAATCATCTGAATCTTATCCATTTTCTTATGAACAAGGCTAGGTTCAAAATGATAAGTCTCACCCATTTCAATCCATTAAAGTTGAGAATGGTAAGTATTACCATACAATTATTCAAAATAATCTATGTGTATTTAGGCATGATAACTGTTATTGTATGATAAATCCACTAACTATATATAATCCTCACATGAACCTCCAAAATCCATAATGAAAGCTCTATAATTGTTTTCTAATGTTTGGAACATCCATTTAGACTAGAAATCCTTTTGAGGATAATAAGTTGTGATCATGGTCAACTGGGTTTTGAGATATTGATATAAAGATTCCCAAACCGATATTTAAACCTAAGTTCCTAGTTAGACAGAATTGAAACAGTACATTGTATAACTTTATAAATTCCCTAATATAGAGTTTTGATAAGTCTTCTACCATATTAGATTCATGAATAGGGATGAATCGAGACAACTTTGTGATCCCATCCACAATCACCAATATGACATCATGTTTAAAAACAATTCTTAGTAAACTATGAAAAAATCCATAGCTATTTGTTCCCATTTTCACATGGGTATAAGTGAAGACTGTAAAATATCGGCTGGTCATGGGCTCTACACCATAAACATTTAACAAGTGACGTATCTAAATACATACTATGTGACCCTCATTTTCATGCTATCCCACCAAAACTGTTCTCTCATCACCTTTGACATCATCCTAATGCTAGGATGAACAACCCAAATGGAGAGGTGGTAATCAGAAATAATTTATTCCTAATAAGTCATAGGAACCACAATGTAATCTCTAAAATTAAACATAGATATCTCATATACTGTCCATCCCTCAATGATATCCCACCATTGAGTTTTGACCTCAAGGTTAGAAATTTAGGATCAGATGTATACGAATCTTTAACCTATTCAATCTAATTTGGAAAAAGGGTAATAAGAAAGAAAACCAAAACATCACGTTGCTTAGTATAATCTAGTCACATATCAGTTATGACCACCATCAACTACTATTGAAATGAATTGTAACATCCCAGGTAAATAAAGAATATGAATTTTTCATATTTATTAATTTTTGAATTAAATATTAATTTTACTTTAAAAATGGTTGTTATGTTTGATAGCATACCCGATATGCAACAACATGTTTCTTTGAAATCGTACGTTGCACATTAATAATATAATATTATTATTTTAAATGGTTGTCAACTCATAGTCGTTGTATTGGCAGGAATGAAAAAAACTAAATACCATATGATTATATATGTTTGTTAAAAGTATTTACATTATCCAATAAAAAGTTAGAGGCTTAAAATGTGAATGAATCTAATTTTAAGCATAATTTACATTAAAAGGCCGATTTATCGCCTTTTAATGGCGAACCCTTATTAAATCTAGTTTTGGTCACTTTAATACATTTTATATGACCAAATAATATATTTATTTATAATGGGGACATCAAAATTTACTTTGTGTAAATTTTTGGGATTTTTCCGCTAAAAATCATTTTTTAATGAATAGTGAAAAGTGTTGTATTTTAATTCAAAAGTGCCTTTTAATCTAATTTATTTATATGGCTAGATTATCCTTTTAATTTGTTTTAAATTGAAATTGAAATATATTTCTTCCATTTAATCTAATGTTGGTCATTAGAATTAATTTTACTTCAAAATTGGACTTAATCAACTGTCGATCTTTTGATAGTTATTGTTTCTTAAAAACACGCTATTTGTTTTAACAACGGGAATTAATTTTTAAATTAATTAATGCCAATTCTATGTTTTGAATTTGGAAAAATAGACATCAATTTTTAATTCGGAATATCAAATAATGCTTAGGCTGAATTTTTGGTATTTTTCTGAAAAACATCAATTTTTGATGAATAGTGACACCACTTAGTGGTAGTTAAAAAAAATTGACTTTTTCATTTTAATAAAATTTTACCACTTCTGTGAATTGAATTTCAAAAATCCAACTTACATGGTTGTTATCAAGAAGTAAAATTTAGTTCATTAAGATGAAAATAATTTTTGGTGAATAGTAACTTTTGACTTTTATTTACCGCAGTTAAAGGTAAATAAGGTAATTCAAGGTTAAAAGAATATTATAATAATTCAAAATTACTTTAACACTTGTCCAAACCTTATTGGTTGAGTCACTAACGACCATGGAAATATTTGGGTCGATTTTGGAACCCCTTTGATCCACTTGGTAGTGATAATGACAATTTAGACTAATTAATTTAATGTAAAGGCAAAATAGACAGAAACAAAATTCTTTTAGTAATTAGTTTTTATATGGTGTAATATAAAGAATATTTTTGACTATAAATATTCATTGGAAAGATAAAAATATTTCCTACATCATGGTATTTTTTTTTATAATTTATAGACAACAACTAACTTAAATTATTTATGACATAATAATGATGCAGGTTTTACCTCATTAATAAATGATTTAAATAAATAAGATTATAATGCTTAAAATATTATCCAAAACATGTAAAATTATGATTGGATGATTTTATTTCGACCATTACTCATCTTATCTTTGACTATAATGATTTTTGGACCATTATAAACCGAATATCATTATATTATAAAATAAAACTTTCACACTTTCCTGAAGAGGCCCTCCTCCCCCTTATAAAAGGAGACCACTTCTAACCAATTACTCACACCTCTCAAGCCATTTGGATTGTACAAACTCTTCCAAATTAATCTCTCAACATACCTCTCCTCCTTTTAGAAGCCTTAAATTAGGAAAAAGGAACTTCAAGAAGTCCTTTGGTTCAAACCGAACGTAGTTACCCAAATTAAAGGTAGCAATTTCTCTTAAATTGTTTTCTTTTATTTTACTTCTCCAACCCCTAAACTATTTTTATTTCTTTATTTTGTAACAAAACATTAGCCTAAATATACTAGGATGTTTTTATAAGAATTATTCCAACTACACATACACACACCTCCATCTAATGGATGAAGAACATAATGTTTCTGTGGATGGAAAACTAACGCCTCACGAAACGATGATTGTTCAATTACATCTTACCGCCTCTCATGGTGGACATTATGATGGAGCTGTATTTATATATGATATATATTATATTTATGATTTCGTTATGCTTCTGTACTTCCCATTTATATCACGCCTTTATGGTTTCCATAGTGGGTAAATACGATAATCTCATTTGAGGAAGTGCAGACTACCGCCCCTCAAAGTGATTTGATTCGTTAATGCCTTATGTGAGATGTATGAAGGATGGAGTTAGTGATATTATATGTGATATTATACTGTAATTGTAATATACCTTTGTATAATTATTTTTTATTTCCATTAAAATAATAAATAGAAATGAATGTATCCTTCATGCGTACGTACGGCTTACCGTCTCCATGAATGGTGCATTTCATTTATTACCTCTAAATGTTATGTACTATTATAAAAACATGTATATAATGGATATATAAGATATATATGATATAAAAATCATGAATATAATTCTGTATATAATTAACCTTTTACCACATGGACAACTTGTAAATATAAGGTGTTCATTTTTGACTCAAGTACCAAATATCGACAAAACTAACGTTATTAACTTAAATGATTACATAATGTTTATAACATGGTAATAAGTTATATATAAGGAATAATAAACTTTAAAAAGGTTCTTAATAAAGTATAAATTAAATTTAGTTTATTATTTAGGAGATTAAAGGACGATCGAGTCATGTCGGACGCGAGGTAAGGGATCCTACCTCTCTGTTTCTTTTTAAGTACTCTCTTTTAGGTCATTTCTTTTAAGCTAATCTTTTTTATGTTTAGGGATATTCTTTTATATTCATCATACTGTAATTTTTATGTTCATATTTTGAGAGACCCTATTTTGTCTCAGAAATCCATTTTTGAAAGTTTTAAGTGGCGCTGTTAGGCTGCCGAGTTTTCGTAAGGGATTTTTCATCTCACTTTTATTCCTATGGGATTTATGCTAAATTTTCCACCATTTCATTTGAGTGGTGTATTTACTGCCCATTATTCTACTCTTTGTGGAATATAATTTATTTTATGAGTATTTACCTCAATGTCGTATATTCCTTCTTTCATGGGGTGTACGTTTCGAAAGTTACCCAAGTCGGTAAGGGAACCTTTCACCTTCCTTTTTTTAAAAGAATTCTTTATTTAGGTCTTTTAATTTACATCTTATTATGTTGGGATATGTTATTATATATTTTTATGGATGTTAAATTTATTTCCAAGTAATGAGATACCCTTTATGTCTCATCAACTCGTTTTCTGAATTTTAATGTGAGGCCGTTAGGCTGTCGAATTTTTACAAGGGAACCTCTTAACCCAATTTCAATTCTTTGGGTTCAAATTGTACATATTGAATATGTAATCCAATGAATATGTGTGAATGACCTCTGATTGTTTTATAATTAATATCCTCTTATATTGGTTGTATTTATATTTTTCACACATAATTATTTGATTGATTTATCCTTAATTTAAGGATACCATCTTTATATGAGATTTCGTCTCAATTTACATTTCCCTTGAGACTTCATTATTGTTATGCACCAATTCACTCTAATATGGTGTATATACTGTATTTTGACATATTATATCATGAATCCATTTAAACTCATGATATTATAATGTTCTGATTAAATGTTATTCCTCAATTATTTCTATTCTAGTGTCTCTGTTTTTGTTAAAAAACTCTTTAACTAAAATATCGTTTGAAATGTTTTAAAGATTTATTCTTCTAAATATTTATCATTAATGTACATTATTTAAAAATGGGTTTTAGGATTTATTTAGATGGACATTATAGTTTTCAAATGATAATTTCTTTAAAAGCTTCAGTGTGGTATGGGACACTTTTATTCAAAAACCTCTTTTTAAATGGTTTTTGAAAATGGTTTGATAAAGCATTGTTTACTTCAAAATCTTGATTTGATATAGTGGATTGTGGAAATTTTATCTTTCTGTTATACTTGTGTTATGTGTTATGATTATGTTATGGTTATTGGGCATTATTTACGTATACTGGTGGTTCCGTGATAAACCTAGGGCGGGTGAGCCCAAGATAGCTCTCCAATGCATTGGGTAACATGATGGAGGTAAACGTGATGTTTCTTTTTAAGAGATTTAGGGAATATACTGTGATGGGTATTCCAACTGTGACTCCCTATGTAGCTGTGATAGCTACAATGTATGTTTGATATGGATTCCATAAGTAACCTTTATGATTTATGATTGTGTGTGTTATTCATAAATCTCATGATTTCATAAGGTATGTTATGATTGAAAAGTATGGTTTCATTGATTTGTATATATTGATGGGAAAATGTTTTCCTTCCTTATTTTATAACCTTTACTGAGATTTTTATGCTCACCCCAAGTTTTTGAAATGTTTTCCACGAGACATAAAGATAAATTGGGTCAAAGATGGGATCAAGGAATAGTCATGATATCTAAAACATGGAACTAGACATGTTTTTTAAGTGTTTTTATTTTATGAAAACAATTGATACTGAGTAGTAGTGTCTACATGTAATATTCAAGTTGTAATGTAATATTTATGGCCTAATTATCTAAAACTCTAAAACTAAAAATATCTTCACTATGAATTATCCATTTAATTCAATATTATGTAATGTTTAAGGCCGAGTCCTTATAGTTGGTATCAGAGTTTAGTTTAGAAAACTTTAGGGATTGGGAATTTTCGTTAGACATAGGGTTAGTCCCTATCTATTATTTCAGTTAAATCCGTGTTTTATAACTTTTTCAGATCAAGTAATTTCAGTTACAAATGGAAGGAGGATGATCTCAAACGAAATTCCTATCTCTTCCTGATGACATGCTTGCAATAATTATTGCAAAGTCATGTTTGGATGATTGTGAAACTTTTTCTAGAATACAACCCACTTGCAAGCAGTTGTTTGAGATATCAAACACCTCAACTATACCTCGTTATCCTTGTGGATCATGGGTTGTATTTAGAAAAATCATATTTTTACAATATTCTCATATTTTAAAGAAAGGTAAATATTATCAAGTAATTTTCAATTATTTTACCTTATCACAAGATTTTGAAGCATATTATGATTTCAAAAAAGGTGCTGAAGAAGGAGACCCTTGCACAACCTATTTATATTTGATTTTAAAATATAGTCTCACAGCACATACTTATGGTATTTTAAAAGGACCGTTAATTGAAAGTTTCAACTCAAATTTAGTAAGACTATTTTATAGGGATCAGGTTTTATCAGATGTTTTTGAGATTATATGTCATACATGATTATTTTCCAAAACTATTTTTCTGTGAACACCCATATGAACCATGTTGTACAAGGTGTATTTGGATGGAGGAAGCAAATGATTTTGGAGGATCTCTAAATAATTGTTGTGATGCATGGACCTTATACCTACGTGAACAAGATGACGATGAAACCAAATGGACACCATGATCAAGGTATGATGTCCTTCATTTTGGGGATTGTTTTATTTTATCATTTAGTTGTGAAATAAGACTTCAAGAATTAAGATGTTGAGATCATAATGAATTTGGATGGAAATGAGAGTTATAAGGAAACCTTTGAGGTTAAACAAATGTTAGGGTTATTTTTGAGTTTTATAAAAATGACAACCCGAAGGATGGGTGACAACCCATCGCATCTGGAAAGGCTGCCAGAATCGAACCCACAACCGAAGGGAGACAAGGGCGCATCACCTACCACTAGCCTACATGAAGTCCCTGGTTAGTAGGACTTATTATTTTAGTAAAATTATTTAATAGAATAAGAATAAGTTGATTTTTGGAACTTATGTTTTATCAAATGGATATACTTTGTATAGAAAAATGATTTAGTGATTAAGTGATAAAGGTTGTGGAGGAAAACGTTCTCTATTTTGAGGAAACAGTATATTCTTAAGTAAGATAGAATAATATGGGATTTCAGTTGTGGAATAATGGTTGAAATTTTAGTTTGGAAGAATCTATGTTTTTATTATGGACACATGATTATTTTATTTATTTATGAAAATGATTAACCTATCATGGAGAATATTTGACTAGGTTAATTAATTTTCAATATGAGACTTTATGAGTAACTGGTGTTACTAGGAGATAAATTTTAAGATGTATATTGTAAGTCTATGTAATTAAATCCTTATGATATTTCGGTTACAATCACAGTTTGGATTACTTTTGAATAATTTTAGGGAGAATTGTTTATTGAATGGTCTTTGTTGAACTTTGGGTTTTGTTAGACAATTTTTGGAGATTAAGAGTAGTTTTTCTTTATGTAAAAGTTTATCCTTTTGGGGGATTATCTGATCTTATACTAAACGTTTTAGTTTTAGTTAATATCTAAAGACATGGGAAATATATAGTTCATCTTTTATGTATTATGTGATTCTCTCAAAGTTGATTATAGCACTCTTATTTTGAAAAAAAAGTCATCCTAAACAATCATAATTTGGAGAAAATATGAGTTTGTGTTAGAAATCTTGTAAAAGATGAATGTCTACATGAGAAGTAAGTATATTTCCTTATGTTTTTGGTTAAGCTCAAAAAAAAATTCCTCAAATAAAAGTAACATTAAACAAAAACCTTGTCCGTTACCTTTTCCTACTGGGGAATCAAAGACTGTTTAACCCATCACAATTCTGTGATTTTCTGGTGGTTAACCTTCTCCTAAACATGTTTCCTAACACTCTCCATCAGAACTTGACCCTTTGTTTTCTCCTCCATATCCATGTTTTCATGGAATCTTAGTATTGGTTAACTCAGGTGACCATTGTACTTCTCTTTATTTATTTTAAAGTGATAGTTTTACTAAATCTTTTTCCGATATGGGAATTTCAATAAAGTTTCTGAGCCCAAATTTTAAAATTGTGAGGACGCAATTCTCACACTAATGGAAATGGAGTCTTTCCCAATGGTTTTGAACCGTTGGGAATGCCTGCAGAACCGTTGGTATATGTTATACCAACGGTTTTGCAAACCGTAGGGAAGTAAGCCATTGGGAAAAGTTATCCCAAAGGTTTACAAATAACCGTTGGTATAGGTTAGTAAAATTAACCTATGCCAACGGTTTGTCCAACCGTTGGTATAAGTTTTACCAACGGTTCTCCTTGAACCGTTGGCAAACAATTCCCTAGGTCTTTCCCAACAGTTTGAGTAAACCGTTGGGAAAGGTAAATATATAAAAATGAGTTCATTCGGAGGTTTTAACCCACAACCTTCATGTTATAAATCAATGACATTACCACTATCCTAGAGTATCCTTTATCAATATATCAGGATAAATTTATTTATATATATATATGTAATTTATATATTGATTTATTCAACTATATTCGGCCAATGTACTCATAAAACCTATCCCAACGGTTCTCAAAACCGTTGGGAAAGATAGGTGCCCACCCTTTCGCAACGGTTTGGCCAAACCGTTGGGAAAAGTGGTGGACTTTTCCCAACGGATTTTCCAAACTGTTGGGAAAGCCATACCCAAGGGACTTTTCCCAACAGTTTGGAAAAACCATTGGGAAATCCATGGACTTTTCCCAATGGTTTTTCCAAACCATTGGGAAAGGGGGTCTATACCAATGGTTTTTACAACCGTTGGTATAGAAGCGTTGCGAAAGGTCAGGATTCCAGTAGTATCAAAAGGGGGGAAGGATGTAACATCCCAGGTAAATAAAGAATATGACTTTTTCATATTTATTAATTTTTGAATTAAATATTAATTTTACTTAAAAAAGGGTTGTTATGTTCGATAGCATACCCGATACGCAACAACAGGTTTCTTTGAAATCTTACGTTGCATACTAATAATATAATATTATTATTTTAAATGGTAGTCAACTTCTAGACATTGTATTGGAAGGAATGAACAAACCTAAATACCATATTATTATACATGTTTGTTAAATATATTTACATTATCCAATAAAAAGTTAGAGGGTTAAAATGTGAATGAATCGAATTTTAAGCATAATTTACATCAAAAGGCCGATTTATCGCCTTTTAATGGAGAACCCTTATTAAATCTAGTTTTGGTCACTTTAATACATTTTATATGACCAAATAAAATCTTTATTTAGAATGGGGACATCAAAATTTACTTTGTGTAAATTTTTAGGATTTTTCCATCAAAAATCATTTTTTAATGAATAGTGAAAAAAGTTGTATTTTAATTAAAAAGTGCCTTTTAATATAATTTATTTATATGGTTAGATTATAATTTTAATTGGTTTTAAAGTGAAATTGAAATATATTTTTACAATTTAGTCCAATGTTGGTCATTAGAATTAATTTCACTTCAAAATTGGACTTAATCAAGTGTCGATCTTTTGATAGTTATTGTTTCTTAAAAACACACTATTTGTTTTAACAACGGGAATTATTTTTTAAATTAATTACTTCCACTTCTATGATTTGAATTTGGAAAAATAGAAATCAATTTTGAATTTGGAATATCAAATAATTCTTAGGCTGAATTTTTTGTATTTTTCTGAAAAACATCAATTTTTGATGAATAGTGATACCACTTAGTGGTAGTTAAAAAAATTTACTTTTCATTTAAATGAAATTTTACCACTTCTGTGAATTGAATTTCAAAAATCCGACACACATGGTTGTTATCAAGAATTAAAATGTAGTTCATTAAGATGAAAATAATTTTTTGTGAATAGTAACTTTTGACTTTTATTTACCGCGGTTAAAGGTAAATAAGGTAATTCAAGGTTAAAAGAATATTATAATAATTAAAAATTACCTTAACAGTTGTCCAAACCTTATTGGTTGAGTCATTAACGACCATGGGCATCTTTGGGTCGATTTTGGGACCCATTTGAGCCACTTGGTAGTGATAATGACAATTTAGACTAATTAATTTAATGTAAAGGCAAAATAGACATAAACAAAAATCTTTTAGTAATTAATTTTTATATGGTTTTATATAAGGAATATTTTTGACTATAAATATTCATCGGAAAGATACAAATCTTTTCTACATAATTATATTTTTTTTATAATTTATAGACAACAAATAAATTAAATTATTTATGACATAATAATGATGCAGGTTTTACCTCATTAATAAATGATTTAAATAAATAAGATTATAATGCTTAAAATATTATCCAAAACATGTCCAATTCTGATTGTATGATTTTATTTCGACCATGAATCATCTTATATTCTACTATAATGATTTTTGGACTATTAGAAACCGAATATCATTATATTATAAAATAATACTTTCACACTTTCCTAAAGATCCCCTCCTCCCCCTTATAAAAGGAGACCACTTCTAACCAATTCCTCACACCTCTCAAGACATTTGGTGCATCCAAACTCTACCCATTTAAGCTCTCAACATCCGTCTCCTACTCTTAGAATCCTTACCTTAGGAAAAAGTCACTTCAAGAAGTCATTTGGTTCAAAGAAAAGGGAGTTACCCAAATTAAAGGTAGCAATTTCTCTTAAATTGTTTTCTTTTATTTTAATTCTCCAACCCCTAAACTCTTTTTATTTCTTTATTTTTTAACAAAACCAGTGTCCTAAATATACTAGGATGTTTTTACAAGAATTATTCGAACTACACTTACACACACCTCCATCTAATGGATGAATAACATAATGTTTTTGGGGATGGAAAACAAATGCCTTACGAAATGATGATTGTTCAATTACATCTTACAGCCTCTCATGGTGGCCATTATGATGGAAATATATTTATATATGATATATATTATGTTTATTATTTACTTATTCTTATGTAATTCCCATTTATATCACACCTTTATGGTTTCCAAAGTGGGTAAATACGATAATCTCATTTGAGGAAGTGCGGACTACCGCCCCCTCAAAGTGATTTTATTCGTTAATGCCTTATGTGATATGTATAAAGGATGGAGTTAGTGATATTATATGTGATATTATACTGTAATTATAATATATCTTTGTATAATTATGTTTTATTTACATTAAAATAAGAAATTGAAATGAAAGTAGCGTTCATGCGTACGTACATCTATCCGTCTCCATGAACGGTGCATTTCATTTATTACCTCTAAATGTTATGTACTATTATAGAAACATTTATATACTGGATATATAAGATATATTTGATATACAAATCATGAATATAATTCTGGATATAATGAAACATTTACCACATGGACAACTTGTAAATATAAGGTGTTCATTTTTGACTCATGTACCAAATATCGACAAAATTAACGTTATTAACTTAAATGATTACATAATGTTTATAACATGTTAATAAGTTATATAAAATTAAAATAAACTTGAAAAAGGTTCTTAAGCAAGTATAAATTAACTTTATTTTATTATTCAGGAGATTAAAGAACAATCGAGTCAAGTCGGACGCGAGGTAAGGGATCCTACCTCTCTCTTTCTTTTTAAGTACTCTCTTTTATGTCATTTCTTTTAAGATCATATTTCTTATGTTTGGGGATGTTATTTTATATTACTAAAACTGTAATTTTTATGTTCATATTATTAGAGACCGTATTTGATCTCATAAATCCATTTTTGGAAGTTTTAAGTGGCGCTGTTAGGCTGCCGAGTTTTCATAAGGGATTTTTCATCTCACTTTTATTCCTGAGGGATTTATGCTACATTTTCTACCATTTCCATTGAGTGGTGTATGTACTTCCCATTATTCTACTCTTAATGTAATATAATTTTGTTTATGAGTATTTACATCAATGTTGTATAATCCTTCTTTCATGGGGTGTACGTTTCGAAAGTTACCCAAGTCGGTAAGGGAACCCTTCACCCTCCTCTTTTTAAAAGAATTATTTTGTTAGGTCTTTTAATTTACATCTTATTATGTTGGGATATGTTCTTATATATCCTTATGGATGTAAAATTTAGTTCCATGTAATGAGATACCCTTTTTGTCTCATCAACTCATTTTCTGAATTTTAATGTGATGTCGTTAGGCTGTCGAATTTTTACAAGGGAACCTCTTAACCCAATTTCAATTCTTTGGGTTCAACTTGTACTTAATGAATATGTCATCCAATGAATATGTGTGAATGAAATATGATTGTTTTACAATAAATATATACTTATATTGGATGTATTTATATTTCTCACACATAATTATTTGATTGATTTATCCTTAATTTAAGGATACCATCTTTATAAGGGATTTCATCTCAATTTACATTTCCATTGAGACTTCATTGTTGTTATGCACCAATTCACTCTAATATGGTGTATATACTGTACTTTGACATATTATATCATGAATACATTTATTATCATGATATTATAAAGTTATGATTAAATGTTATTCCTCAATTATTTTTATTTAAGTGTCTCTCTTTTTGTTGAAAAACTCTTTAACTAAAATATCGTTTTATATGTTTTAAAGATTTATTCTTCTAAATATTTATCATTAATGTCCATGATTTCAAAATGGGTTTTAGGATTTATTTATATGGACATTAATGTTTTTAAATGATAATTTATTTAAAAGCTTCAATGTGGTATGTGACACTTTGATTCAAAAATCTCTTTTTAAATGGTTTTTGAAAATGGTTTGATAACGCATTGTTTACTTCAATATCTTGATTTGATACAGTGGAATGTGGAAATTTTATCTTTCTGTTATACTTGTGTTATGTGTTATGATTATGTTATGGTTATTGGGCATTGTTTACGTATACGGGTGGTTCCGTGATAAACCTAGGGCGGGTGAGCCCGAGATAGCTCTCCAATGCACTGGGTAACATGACAGAGGTAAACGTGATGTTTCTCCAAAGTGATTTAGGGAATATACTGTGGTGGTTATTACAACTGTGACTCCCTAGGTTGATATGATAGCTACAATGTATGTTTGATATGGATTCCATAAGTAACCTTTATGATTTATGATTGTGTGTGTTACTCATAAATCTCATGATTTCATAAGGTATGTTATGATTGAAAAGTATGGTTTCATTGATTTGTATATATTGATGGGATAATGTTTTCCATCCTTATTTTATAACCCTCACTGAGCTTTTTATTCTCACCCCATGTTTTTGAGATTTTTTCCACAGGACTTAAAGATGAATTGGGTCAAAGATGGGATCAAGGAATAGTCATGCTATCTAAAACATGGAACTATATTGTTTCATTTTAAGTGTTTTTATTTTATGAAAAACATGGATACTGAGTAGTAGTGTCTAAATGTAATATTCAAGTTGTAATGTAATATTTATGACCTAATTCTCTAAAACTCTAAACCTGAAAATATCCTTAATGTGAATTATCCATTTAATTCAATATTATGTAATGTTTAAGGTCGGGTCCTTATAGTTGGTATCAGAGGTCAGTTTAGACAACTTTAGGGATTAGTAATTTTCATTAGACATAGGGTTAGTCCCTATCTGTTATTTAAGTTAAATCCTTGTTTTATAACTTTTTCAGATCAAGTAAATTCTGTTACAAATGGAAGGAGGAGGATCTCAAATTACATTCCTATCTCTTCCTGATGACATGCTTGCAATAATTATTGCAAAGTCATGTTCGGATGATTATGAAACTTTTTCTAGCATACAACTCACTTGCAAGAAGTTGTTTGAGATATCAAACACCTCCACTATACCTTGTTATCATCATGTATCATGGGTTGTATTTAAAAAAAATCCTATTTTCACAATATTCTCATATTTTCAATAAAGGTAAATATTATCAAGGAATTTTCAAATATTTTACCTTATCACAAGATTTTGAAGCATATTATGATTTTAAAAAAGGTGCTGAAGAAGGAGACCCTTGAAAAACCTATTTATATTTTATTTTAAAATATAGTCTCACAACACATACTTATGGTATTTTAAAAGGACCATTAATTGAATGTTTCAACTCAAATTCAGTCCGACTATTTTATAGAAATCATGTTTTATCATATGTTTTGAGATTATTTTTCATACATGATTATTTTCCAAAACTATTTTTCTGTGAACACCCATATAACCCATGTTGTACAAGGTGTATTTGAATGGAGGAAGAAAATGGTTTTTAAGGATCTCTAAATAATTGTTGTGATGCATGGACCTTCTACCTACTTGAACAAGATGAAGATGAAACCAAATGGACACCATGATCAAGGTATGATGTTCTTAATTTTGGGGATTGTTTTATTTAATCATTTGGTGGTGAAATAAGACTTCCAGAATTAATATGTTGAGATCATAATGAATTTGGATGAAAATGATAGTTATAAGGAAACCTTTGAGGTTAAAAAAATTTTGGGGTTATTTTTGAGTTTTATAAAAATGACAACCCGAAGGATGGGTGACAACCCGTCGCATCCGGAAAGGCTTCCAGAATCGAACCCACAACCGAAGGGAGACAAGGGCGCATCACCTACCACTAGCCTACTTGAAGTAACTGGTTAGTATGACTTATTACTTTAGTAAAATGATTTAATAGAATAAGAATAAGTTGATTTTTGGAACATATGTTTTATCAAATGGATATTCTTTGTATAGAAAAATGATTTAGTGATTAAGTGATAAATGTTGTGGAGGAAAAATTTCTCTATTTTGAGGAAACACTATATTCCTAAGTAAGATAGAATAATATGGGATTTAAATTGTGGAATAATAGTTGAAATTTTAGTTTGGAAGAATCTATGTTTTTATTATGGACACATGATTATTTGATTTATTTATGAAAATGATCTATCATGGAGAATATGTGATTAGGTTAATTACTTTTCGATATGAGACTTTATGAGTAACTGGTGTTACTGGGAGATAAATGTTAATATGTATATTGGAAGTCTATGTAATTAAATACTTATGAGATTTCGGTTACAATCATAGTTTGGATTACTTTTGAATAATTTTAGGGAAAATTGTTTATTGAATGGTCTTTTTTGAACTTTGGGTTTTTTTAGACAATTTTTGGAGATTAAGAGTAGTTTTTTGTTATTTAAATGTTTATCTTTTTGGGGGATTATCTGATCTTATACTAAACGTTTTGGTTTTAGTTAATATCTAAATACATGGGAAATATATAGTTCATCTTTTATGGATTATGTGATTCTCTCTAAGTTGATTATAGCACTCTTATTTTGAAAAAAAGTCATCCTGAACACTCATCGTTTGAAGAAAATATGAGTTTGTGTTAGAAATCTTGTAAAAGATGAATGTCTACATGACAAGTAAGTATATTTCCTTATGTTTTTGGTTAAGATCATAAAAAAATTCTTCAAATAAAAGTAACATTAAACAAAAACCTTTCCCATTAACTTTTCCTACTGGGGAATAAAAGACTATTTAACCCATCACAAGTTTGTGATTTTTTGGTGGTTAACTTTCTCCTAAACATGTTTCCTAACACTCTCCATCAAAACATGAACCTTTTTTTTCTCCTCCATATCCATGTTTTCATGGAATCTTAGTATGGGTTAACTCAGGTGACTATTGTACTTCTCTTTATTTCTTTTAAAGTGATAGTTTTATTGACTCTTTTTCCGATATGGGACTTTCAATAAAGTTTCCGAGCCCAAATTTTAAAATTGGGAGGAAGAAATTCCCAAAAGGGGTTAAGGATGTAACATCCTAGGTAAAT
This sequence comes from Viscum album, assembly GCA_963277665.1. Classification (NCBI taxonomy): domain Eukaryota; kingdom Viridiplantae; phylum Streptophyta; class Magnoliopsida; order Santalales; family Viscaceae; genus Viscum; species Viscum album. The sequence goes on along the minus strand of OY728122.1, from coordinate 704,275,006 downwards.
AAAGAATATGACTTTTTCTTATTTATTATGTTTTGAATTAAATATTAATTTTACTTTAAAAAAGGGGTTTTATGTTCTATAGCATTCCCGATATGCAACAACGGGTTTCTTTGAAATCTTACGTTGCATACTAATAATATAATATTATTATTTTAAATGGTAGTCAAATCCTAGCCGTTGTATTGGCAGGAATGAACAAAACTAAATACCATATTATTATACATGTTTTTTAAATGTATTTACATTATCCAATAAAAAGTTAGAGGCTTAAAATGTGAATGAATATAATTTTAAGCATAATTTACATTAAAAGGCCGATTTATCACCTTTTAATGGAGAATCCTTATTAAATATAGTTTTGGTCACTTTAATACATTTTATATGATCAAATAAAATCTTTATTTAGAATGGGTACATAAAAATTTACTTTTTGTAAATTTTTGGGATTTTTCCGTTAAAAATCATTTTTTTAATGAATAGTGAAAAATATTGTATTTTAATTCAAAAGTTCCTTTTAATCTAATTTATTTATATGGTTAGATTATCCTTTTAATTGGTTTTAAAGTGAAATTGAAATATATTTTTACCATTTAATCTAATGTTGGTCATTATAATTAATTTCACTTCAAAATTGGACTTAATCAAGTGTCGATCTTTTGATAGTTATTGTTTCTTAAAAACGCGCTATTTGTTTTAACAACGGGAATTAATTTTCATATTAATTAGTGACACTTATATGTTTTGAATTTGAAAAAATGGACATCAATTTTTAATTAGGAATATCAAATAATTCTTAGGCTGAATGTTTGGTATTTTTCTGAAAAACATCAATTTTTGATGAATAGTGACACCACTTAGTGGTAGTTAAAAAAACTGACTTTTTCATTTAAATGAAATTTTACCACTTCTGTGAATTGAATTTCAAAAATCCTAAATACATTGTTGTTATCAAGAAGTAAAATGTAGTTCATTAAGATGAAAATAATTTTTGATGAATAGTAACTTTTGACTTTTATTTACCACTGTTAAAGGTAAATAAGGTAATTCAAGGTTAAAAGAATATTATAATAATTAACAATTATCTGAACATTTGTCCAAACCTTATTGGTTGAGTCATTAACAACCATGGGCATCTTTGGGTCTATTTTGGGACCCCTTTGAGCCACTTGGTAGTGATAATGACAATTTAGACTAATTAATTTAATGTAAAGGCAAAATAGACATAAACAAAAAACTTTTAGTAATTAATTTTTATATGTTGTAATATAAGGAATATTTTTTACTATAATTATTAATTGTAAAGATAAAAATATTTCCTACATCATTGTATTTTTTTTATAATTTATAGACAACAAATAAATTAAATTATTTATGACATAATAATGATGTAGGTTTTACCTCATTAATAAATGATTTAAATAAATAAGATTATAATGCTTAAAATATTATCCAAAACATGTAAAATTCTGATTGGATGATTTTATTTCGACCATGACTCATATTATATTATACTATAATGATTTTAGGACCATTAGAAACCGAATATCATTATATTATAAAATAATACTTTCACACTTTCTTAAAGAGCCCCTCCTCCCCCTTATAAAAGGAGACCACTTATACCCAATTTCTCACACCTATCAAGCCATTTGGCTCGTCCAAAATCTGAATAATTAACCTCTCAAAATTCCTCTCCTCCTCTTAGAAGCCTTACCTTAGGCCAAATGCACTTCAAAAAGTCCTTTGGTTCAAACCAAAGGGAGTTACCCAAATTAAAGGCAACAATTTCTCTTAAATTGTTTTCTTTTATTTTACTTATCCAACCCCTAAAATCTTTTTATTTATTTATTTTGTAACAATACCAGTATCCTCAATATACTAGGATGTGTTTATAAGAAGTATTCGAACTACACTTACACACACCTCCATCTAATGGATGAATAACATAATGTTTCTGTGGATGGAAAACTAACGCCTCATGAAACGATGATTGTTCAATTACATCTTACCGCCTCTCATGGTGGACATTATGATGTCACTGTATTTATATATGATATATATTATGTTTATTATTTCCTTATGCTTCTGTACTTCCCATTTATATCATGCCTTTATGGTTTCCATAGTGGGTAAATACGATAATCTCATTTGAGGAAGTGCGGACTACCGCCACCTCAAAGTGATTTGATTCGTTAATGCCTTATGTGAGATGTATAAAGGATGGGGTTGGTGATATAATATGTGATATTATACTGTAATTATAATATACCTTTGTATAATTATGTTTTATTTCCATTAAAATAATAAATAAAAATGAAAGTATCATTCATGCGTACGTACGGCTTACCGTCTCCACGAACGCTGCATTTCATTTCTTACCTCTAAATGTTATGTACTATTATAAAAACATGTATATACTGGATATATAAGATATATATTATATCCAAATCATGAATATCATTCTAGATATAATGAACCTTTTACCACATGGACAACTTGTAAATATAAGGTGTTCATTTTTTACTCAAGTACCAAATATCGATAAAATTAACGTTGTTTACTTAAATGATTACATAATGTTTATAAAAAGGTAATAAATTATATAAAATAAATAATAAACTTGAAAAGGTTCTTACTAAAGTATAAATTAGCTTTAGTTTATTATTAAGGAGATTAAAGAACGATCGAGTCAGGTCGGACGCGAGGTAAGGGATCCTACCTCTCTCTTTCTTTTTAAGTACTCTCTTTTATGTCATTTCTTTCAAGATCATCTTTCTTATGTTTGGGGATGTTATTTTATATTCCTAATACTGTAATTTTTATGTTCATATTATGGGAGACCCTATTTGATCTCATAAATCCATTTTTGGAAGTTTTTAGTGGCGTTGTTCGGCTGCCGAGTTTTCGTAAGGGATTTTTCATCTCACTTTTATTCCTGTGGGATTTATGCTACATTTTCCACCATTTCCTTTGAGTGGTGTATGTACTTCCCATTATTCTAATATTTGTGTAATATAATTTCGTTTACGAGTATTTACATCAATGTTGTATAGTCCTTCTTTCATGGGGTGTACGTTTCGAAAGTTACCCAAGTCGGTAAGGGAACCTTTCACCCTCCTCTTTTTAAAAGAATTCTTTTGTTAGTACTTTTAATTTACATCATATTATGTTGGGATATGTTATTATATATCATTATAGATGTAAAATTTATTTCCATGTAATGAGATACCCATTTTTTCTCATCAACTTGTTTTCTGAATTTTAATGTGATGCCGTTAGGTTGTCGATTTTTTACAAGGGAACCTCTTAACCCAATTTCAATTCTTTGGGTTCAACTTGTAGTTATTGAATATGTCATCCATTGAATATGTGTGAATGAACTATGATTGTTTTACACTTAATATCCACTTATATTGGGTGTATTTATATTTTTCACACATAATTATTTGATTGATTTATTTTTAATTTAAGGATACCATCTTTATTAGGGATTTAATCTCAATTTACATTTCCATTGAGACTTCATTGTTTTTATGCAGCAATTCACTCTAATATGGTGTATATACTGTACTTTGACATATTATATCATGAATCCATTTATTATCATGATATTATAAAGTTATAATTAAATTTTATTCCTCAATTATTTATATTCAAGTGTCTCTATTTTTCTTAAAAAACTCTTTAACTAAAATATCATTTTAAATGTTTTAAAGATTTATTCTTCTAAATATTTATCATTAATGTCCATGATTTAAAAATGGGTTTTAGGATTTATTTATAAGGAAATTAATGTTTTCAAATGATAATTTCTTTAAAAGCTTCAATATGGTATGGGACACTTTGATTCAAAAATCTATTTTTAAATGGTTTTTTAAAATGGTTTTATAAAGCATTATTTACTTCAATATCTTGATTTGATATAGTGGAATGTGGAAATTTTATATTTCTGTTATACTTGTGTTATGTGTTATGATTATGTTATGGTTATTGGGCATTGTTTACATATACGGGTAGTTCCGTGATAAACCTAGGGCGGGTGAGCCCGAGATAGCTCTCCAATGAATTGGGTGACGTGACAGAGGTAAACGTGATGGTTCTACTAAGAGATTTAGGTAATATACTTTGATGGGTATTCCAACTGTGACTCCCTATGTAGCTGTGATAACTACAATGTTTATTTGATATGGATGCCATAATTAACCTTTATGATTTATGATTGTGTGTGTTATTCATAAATCTCATGATTTCATAAGGTATGTTATGATTGAATAGTATGGTTTCATTGATTTGTATATTTTGACGGGATAATGTTTTCCTTCTGTATTTTATAACCCTTACTGAGCTTTTTATGCTCACCCCAATTTTTTGAAATGTTTTCCACATGACTTAAAGATGAATTCGGTCAAATATGGGATCAAGGAATAGTCATTCTATCTAAAGCATGGAAGTAGACATGTTTCTTTTTAAGTGTTTTTATTTTATGAAAAAATGGATATTGAGTAACAGTGTCTACATGTAATATTCAAGTTGTAATGTAATAGTTATAACCTAATTCTCTAAAACTCTAAACCTGAAATGATCCTCAATGTGAATTATCCATTTAATTCAATATTATGTAATGTTTAAGGCCCGATCCTTATATGAATACTATTTAGAAAAACGATTATATGACTTCTTATACAATGCATTCATCCATAAAATTTTCTTTACCCAAGGTATACATCAAGTCAAAGTCAAAAATTTGAGCGTATTACATCTGTATTTATTGTATGAGATTCAAATATCTCTATAAGAATATGTGTTTCAAGATTTTATGATCCAAGAACACCATGATCTTCTCACTAAATAGATTATGTCACAATTTTTCATGGAATGGACTATATTAGATAATTCAAAATCATGTTTTGGGTAATTATTCTCTTTCACCTATAAATATCATGATCCAAAAGCCCAATAATGATCTCACTATTTTAGAACACATCCCAAAACAGATCCAAATTCATCGCCATAGACCACATAGCCTTTTCCTAATTCTGGATACATGAGGATAGGTTCTAATGCAATACAAACTTTAAGCTCTTGAAATGATTTATGGTACTCGTAGATCCACTAAAAAGGAATGCATTTCCTTGAAAAATCATTCATTATGGAATCAATACATGAAAATTTATGATCAAAGAATAGGTAATAACCTACTTAGTCAAGGGAACTATATATTTCAAATACGTTCCTTAATGGTTTCCAACAAATAAAAGTTTCTACCTTAGGATCTACTAAGTCACCATTTTATAAATGATGTGTCGAAGGAAACTATAGTGACCCAGGATTTTAATATAAGGATATTATATATTTTGAGATGAATATTCATTATATTATACAAAAACATGCCTGAGGACCGTAATAGTTTAGTGTATTTGGAGGCTTGGTACAAAATATTCTTAATTCATTAAATATCTTCAACATCTCCCCTAAAGATATTCTCTTTTAGTATTCTTCACAAACACATCCTACTTAAAACCATTCTTCATAACATGGGGAAAGAAAACATAATAAAGGGTGACCTTAGACGCTTAGTAAGGGTAAAAAGGGTGATAGGTAAGCATAACATGAACATAATGGTATGAGAACTTGATAATAACATTTGAAAAACCATACTCTGCATATAAAAGAACATAATCTTGATTAATGTCATAAATATTAACAGTTCATAAGACATGAATCATAACAAAATTAAAGAATATGATCCATAAGAGCATAACATTGGAATAAGACATAAAATTTTAGCATACAAATTAAATCATAACATTTTGAATAGGAATAAATAGAAATAGGTTCACTCATTAAGTTATGGACATGAAATTAGACCCTCTCATAAACTTATAGACATGCCACCTAGTCCACACATAACATTATGAACATTAAAGATAGGTATATGCATAAAATTATGTATATATAATCAGGTTCACGTATAACATTATGAACATGTAGTTATAGTCACACATCAAATTATGAACATGTAATAAGGCTCATGAATAACATTTTGAATAATTAATGAGGTTCATGCATAACATATTTTCTCATTAGTTATCCATCTTTACCCAATTTTTTGGAGGGAGATATAGGTCTTACCCATCACATAATGAAAATAATACATATGTGTTCCACAAGATCATAAAATATTCATCACATCATTACACATGAAATTAAATGGGTTTCATAAAAATTTCCTCATATCATAACCTGTGTAAAAGATACAAGTTTTATAATAATTTTATCATTTCATTATAGCATAATCCATAAAAAAGAAGTAGGTTTAATAAGAATTATATCATGGTATAACCAATGGAATAGAAATGGGTTTAATAAACATCTTGTCATAATTGACCATTTAGAGAAATAATAAGAATATTATCCTTATTTCATATCCCCATTACATCATAGGTAACATCAGTGAATGTCAGCGTAGATAAAAAAAATCTTTTGAAAGATAATTTAAGACATTTATTAATGAAATTATCATTTTTTTCTTTTCAAAACACATTTTAAGACATAAATCATTTTGGAAATATTTTTCTTAGAAAATAAACTTAAAATTTTATAAAGGAATATTAAAATAAAATAACTTTCATGATGATTAGATGTGTTTTATTTCATGCTGAACATGTTAAAAAAATATTCCTATCACATTTTCGGTAGAATACAAACATGAAATGGTTGGAAAATGACATGAATATTACTTTAATTTTTTTTTAAAATAAAAAACATGGGTCAATATTTCTTTCAAAAATAATAGGAGAGTGATAAAACATTTTTTTTATTTTTTTAGAAAAATTGGTTTTGGAAGAAAATGGATTTTCAATCGAAGAGATAAATAAAGTCTAATTTCATTAAAGACATCTTCTCAATTATTATAGGTTCAAAATAGTGGAAAATGGTATTATTACTTGAATCTATCCTGAATAACCAACGGATAATAAAATTCATGATATTATTGAAAGATGTACTATAATATTGTTTCATCAGAAACATAATCATAAAAAATCTCGATAAATGATGAGATTGTACCTTAAAATCTTTACCACTTTGGTAACATTAAATAGTAATACTCATGAAGGAATAAAATAAATGAAACATAAAATATCATTAGGATAAATTAAATCATGATATTACCTATCAAAGGGGATGTATATACCCCTAATTGAAGAATATGGGTGTATAGCATGATATATGTATCAAAGAAGGAAAATTGAGACAAAAATCCATCACCACTTTGGTACATTTTGAACTATAAACCCCATGAAAGAGATATCATAAAATGGATACATAAATACTAATATTTTTTATGAAAATAATCATAAAATATATTCATTGTAAAAATATTCACTATATAAAAGAAATAGGTGGTGAATTTTTATGTCTCCTAGAAATAAAAGAGAGATGATAAATCCCTCACCACTTTAGTAATATTTTAAATCATAAGACCCAATAAATAATAACATAAAATGAAACTTAAAATACCATGAAAATAATAGGGTTCATGATATAACATGTCAATGTGGAAATATATACACCACCCATAAGAAACGAGTGGTGAATTTGCATATGTCTCCTAAAAAGAAAAGAGAGACTAGAAATCCCCTTACCGCTTTAGTAATGTTTTGAATCCTAATATATAATAAATAATAACATAAAATTTAACTTTAAATATAATTAAAATAATGGGATTCATGATATAACATTTCAAATGATAATTATATATAAACCACAAAAAATAAACCGGTGGTGAATTTTCATATGTCTCCTAGAAATAAAAGAGAGACTAGAAATCCCCTTACCTTAAGTATTTACTTCCATCATAAAATTTCAAAACACATGTATAATAATTATAATTTTATTATATATATATATATAACAGAAATAAATTTATATATATCACACCTTATATAATTTTCAAAAAAACATTAATTACTTCTTTATTATCTATTCCATGTTAAAGTTACTTTTCAGGTAATAACTGCTTTGTTTTTCATGTAACTTTTGATTTGTTATTTTTTTGGCCCTCTTAATTTTATAATGGTTTAATAATAAAATAATTTTAACCATTTAATAAATATAATATATATTCAGTATATATATATTTATTGTAATCTATAAAAGATAGAGATACAAAATGAAATACATAGTTCATTGAGACAATAGGTCATACATACACATGGACGTTGTTTGGATTTTTATTGACCTACTAAAATAAATAAAGATAAATGATATATAATTATTGAATAATCATTTTTATTTCATATATGTAATATATTTTTATTAAACCCATCCTCATTACCTTCCATGTAATTTGTGAATGAATCACATCACTTTGTGAGGTGGTAGTCCGCCATACACACGAGTGACATTATCGTATCACCACAAATGGAAATCATAATGGTATGTGTGACATAATAATTAAAGAAGCATAATAATATCATAAATATCATATATAAATAATAAATATATTATTATTTCCAACTGTGAGAGGTGGTAATGGAAAAATGAATGATATCGGTTCACGAGGCGGTAGTCTGCCGAACACACGAACGATGATTTCATAACCAATTTGATAGAAGTGGAGATGGTTGTAGATCATGAACATAAAATAAAAACATATAATTATATGGAATATAATAAATTTATTATATCATCATGGTATAATAATAATTGAATAAGATTAAATAAGAAATAAAAAAATAGCATTGACGAACATAACCTCTTTTTTCCAGCATCCTCCTTAAGTTTTCACTAAAAGCCTTCATTAGTTGGATTTCTATCCAAAATATAGATTCTAGGATGAGAGGATTGAATTTTTGAATTTAAGTGTTTAGGGATTTCTTGAAGAAAAATGGTGTGAAGGTGAAAATAATAGAGGACAATGTATGACCTTTTATAAGTGTGGTGAGGGACTCACTTGTAATTTTTTGAATAGATTCAATAATATCGATGTTTTTATCATAAAAAATCCTAAATACGGGCCATTATTGATCATGGAAGGTTTATGGTAGAAATATATACAGATAATTGGTTTTAGACATTTTGTTAGTTCATTATTAACCCTAATATTCTTAGTTTAACCGATGGTAAATCCATTTTTTTCTTAACCATAATAATTAATTTTTATTCTTGTCACTATAAATTTTGGAAAATATTAAGTTTAACTTTTTATAAATTATATATTATTATGATTAAAAATATGGAATCCATTTTTCCAAATTAAATTCCCATAATTGGAAATTTTTAATTTAAAATTAATCCAGCATATACAATAAGAAAGAGGGTTTTTAAGGAGAAACTATCCAAAATTTTACAAAGTTTTTATATGAAAATTCATTATGAAAATGATTAAAATGACATAAATTGGATGAAAGTATTTATAAATGAACTAATTTTTAGTTAAAATCAATTTGAAATATAATTTAACTTCACAAATAAAATTAAACTAAAATATAGTTTCAATTAAAATTTATTAATTTTCACTATTAATCAAAAAATGAAACTTTTCTGATAAATCTTAATAATTCACCCTAAGATAGTTTAGAAATTATTATTTCAAAAAATAATTTTATTCTATAAAATTAATTTTTTAAAAGGGTCAAAAATTAATTTATTTATTTTGTACAAAAATAAAAAAAATAATTTTTTTGAGAAAATAGTATTTTTGAAGAATTTAAAGAGTTTTATAAAAAAATTAAGTACCTTTTTATCAATATGTTTTAATTATATAAAAAATTATAATTAATATTTAAAAATTAGTTATTACTATTCATGTCTCTAAGTTTAAAATTTAGGTTATAACGGTGCAATTTAAATAAATATATAATATATAATGGTTTTGTTAAAACTTAGTGTCACAAGATAACCTAGTATTTCATATAGCTCAATCTTGAAATAGTGTTATGTGTAACACAAGATTAAATTGGGGTTACGTGTAACACAATATTAACTTGGTATAACATGTAACATAAGCTAAAATCAGTATTGTTTGTTATAAAAAATATTGAAAAAATTAAATTTATTTGAAAAAAATGTTTCACAAAATCATGGGATATTTTAGATACAAACATCTTTTATCCATAAATAACACTTTGAAATCTTATCATAAAGGATATTTTCCAGAAAGATACCCATCATTATTCCCACACATTGTTTATGATCAGTGTTAGTCCTATAATAAACCATTAAATCATTAAATTTTTTTGCCACAAATAAGTAATGTTTCTTATGAAATATTCAATTAATCATTTCCATACACATCGCTTGTGAATTCGTAAGAAAAAAGGGAATAACCACATATTTATAATTAATATAATGCATTAAGAAATATATATTTATAATATTCTCCTTCCTAACTTGAAGTTAGTGATATCTTGATCGTAAATCAATATTATAGAGCCCTTTGGATTTTATCAATTGATTAAACAAATAATAAATTCATGGAAGAGGATATAAATTCTTTAACATAACCTAGTTTATTTTATAATAATCTGAAAAATCCAAAAACTTCCATCCAATTTATTTACAAAGAGAACATTTTATACCAATGGAGATGTTATCGGTTAAATAAACCATTTTATTTCCCAATCTTACAACTGAACCTACAATTACCTTAATTCCGTTGGTGCCATACAATAGGATGAAATTTATATAGGTCTGTTCCCTGGTAAGTGATCAATTGTTAATTAAACTTCTCTTTTGAGTGGAAACCCATATAATGTTTTGGAAAATTCGTCAAGAGATTGATCCAGGATGGTTGGAAAATATCCAGGTTTGATTACATTGAAATTTTCCATTGTAACTGTTGCCAACTGGTAAGATATAGTCCCAACTAATGAAAATAACGTCCCTATCTATTTTTATTCAAACCCCAATATCCATTAAATAGATTCTCAAAACCATCCAAATATGTTAAAATAACTTCCTGTACATAACAGTGGATGTGGGTCTTGATGTATGTCAACCAATCCCTTCCCAAAATCAGTTCATATATATCCATCTCAAGAATAGAGAAATCCCATTTTTTTTCAATGCTGATATTTATAGAACATATTTCACACTTAAAGTCTCAAGAATCTCATTAGTCGGGAGATTTTTTGAGTTTTAATAAATGAGTAATCATCTTAACATGAAATCCAATATGATCCACAAAATAAGAAAAAATAAATGTATAGGATGAGATAATATCAAAACAAACTTGAACAAGAGTAGTATTAAAGAGAATAATACCTTACATCCTTGAAGGACCAATTTTATCCTCTGTGATCATCTTCTTGACACCATACAACTTCTTACTAGGTACTGGTAATAATTATTTATTTCTCTATTGTGGATATTATGACTGATGAGGTGTAAGTGTGACATGATATTCACTTTTGGTCACTTGGTTTTAAGGGGGATTACCATTGTGTCTTGATCAACTAATATGATCATAAGAATCCAGAGGAATGTTTGATTTATTAACAATAGTTATCCTTAGAGTCACCATAAAATAACTTTTCAAATGTCCCTACTTGCCACAATTGTGGAATCCTCATAGAGGCATTGGATATTCAAACTTGATATGCTCATAATATCTACATTAATAATTTCCTGAATAATTATTCTGGTGAGGTGGAAAGGATAAAAACCAACTGACTATTTTCCCAATTCTTTAATCGCTTTATAATAATTCTACCTCTTCTGCTTTTTCCCTATGTTTTAGTTCCCACTTGTACCCATGTGGGTAAAAGTGTTTTCCATAATTTAGGTTCCTAAGATATCTTTTATAACTATCATATTTGTGTCCACCATCTTTGTATTGTTTTTAACACAAAAGACATCCAATCTAGAGAATATGTCAGGTCACAACCCTACCTCAATGATCCTTTCCTTCAATTTCACACTAGCAATAATTTCTGGAGAAAAACACATCAAACTCATGAATTTTGTTGGATACTCTATCACAAAAATATTTTCCTATTTTAGAGTAAATATATATATCATTATTGTGATCTTGAAGGAGTGGGGATAATTTTTTTGTTAAAAAACTCCTCAAATCCTGACCATGTTAGTTACTGGTCCTATTTAGTCTGGAAAATATAATCCCACCACTGCCTAGAAAGATCCCCAAATATATAAACTTCTAGCTTTACTTTCTTATCCTCTAGGGTATCCAAGAAACCAAAAATTTGATTCATCTTTTCTATCAATGCCTCCTCTTGTTCTAGACCCAAATATATCTGAATGATTGATGGATTTTTTTATGAAATTCCATGGAAAAATTATCATATCTTAGCAGTATAATTTTATTTCCCCTCTCCATGGATTAAAATTTGTTACTATTCTCTATATGATCTACAAATTTACTTATAGACCATGTTAAACCACATTCTTAGCTTCTTCCACTCGAGGATTCCATATTCATTAAAATGTTTCCATTATTTATAAAGACCAAATAAAACACCACTAAATCATATCTCACTTGAAATTGAAATATTAAAATATTCAAAATCATCCAAAGCAACAACCATTCTTACCAATTTAAAAAAAATCATCAAACACAATATGAATAATGATACCCTTGATGGGTAAACCCATGGATATGAGATGACAACACACTTATAAGCGTCTTAGAACACTTTTTTGTATCTAGGAAACCATCATAACTTGAATTTCAACAGAAAAAGTTTAGATATGAACTTTTATGTTATACATTTCATGTTTTAACATTGTTATCTCTTTACCATAAAATTTAAATATGACATACTAATCAAGACTGATACCATTTGTAATATCATATCCCCACCCATTATCTTGGGGAGAGGCGGTGGTACTATTAACCTTAGGTGACATACCCATGACACTGGTGGCTGTAAACAAGTTCTAAAGGAATTAAATATAATTGGGGGATTATTTTACTTAATATGAGAAGAACTTATGGAATATTAAGTAAATAAAAAAGACTATATCATGCATATAATATAATATGATTCAACTCAAACTAGATATAAATATTAGAGTAGAAGACAAAAATAAAAATGTACAACATTGACATAATAAAATAAAATAGAACTCAATGACATTAATGAAAATTCCACCCAAGATCACCCATAATAATCCCCAAGTTCTAAATCCAAGTCCCAAACCCACTATATCATGTGTATCTCTAGATAAGGATGAAACCTTTCCTTTACCTCTATCTCGATACACAACATCTATAAATGCACCAAAGTTCCCAAGTAGACGGTGAGTGTAAAACTTAGTAGGTAGTCCCCAACAATTCTCAACATAATCCACTAGGAACAAGAATAATTTATCTCACATTTACATAAAATAGAGAATGAGATTATCAAAACGTTTAGAATAGTAAAAATAGTTTAAGAAAAAATTTGAACTAAATCAATTATTCATTTTTTCTTTCCACTTGGAATCATCATTATATTAATCACACATACATGCATTCCCAATGATAGTACCAATACTAATGAACAATTACTAGTCCCATCACCAAGTTATCACCAGATGGAATCTACCCTTTTACAATTTTACATCAATCCAACATCCAAACTAAAAAGGCACTACAACACAATTTAATGAACTCACACAAACCACACATGAAAAGTTAAAAAACCATTTCTCTTGAAACTAATTTCTTTTGAGAAATCTATCAGACACCTTATGTGTATCATTTCAAAACCAAATTTTAGGTAATAAAATAAAATATTTTTTCCAACAAAGAAATATAGAGTGATTTAAACATCAATACTTTAAGTTCTAGAATGAGTATAATGGGAGAGAAGCCACCTACCTCACAACACTTAAAGATAGTAGGGAAATATATAAGAAACCTAAATTTATGACTTTGAAACCTATTCAATTCAAGATATATGATCAATATCTAATCAAAACACATTGTTGAATATAGATATATCTAACAAATATTATATATTTGGAACTATGAGAGAGGATATGAGTATATTTAGAGATAACAATATTGAATGAGGACTTTCCATTTATTTTCAAGATCCAATGCACCTTGATTCATAAAAAACTTGTTTTTTGATCAAAAGGAATCATAATGTATGCCTGGGGAAGGAGATGAGCTTGATAGATTTGGTGAATTGGAGAAACATGAGAGTTTTGGGGTGTAAATCCGTGTTAAAATGTAATTTTTTGTGCATTAAATTCACATCCCATGGTTAGATCACACAATTTAACAAATTATGTACTAATTGTGTGCATGATTCTATCTCCAAAATAGATATATGCATGGTTGTTCAACTTTGTTTGGAAAACTGAATGCTAATTGATAATTTGATACTATAAATTACCTTAGGAGCCACAAAGTTGTGCCGTATAGTTTGTAAAACCATTCCCCAATAATGTGCATTATATTATCAAAAAAAACCCATCTTACACAGTTTCTCTTAGGAACTTACATGGTTTGGTCAAACCATTAACCTTTCCTATGACTCCCAGTATATCCTTTCATGGTTTCTCGGAGATAGTGTGTGGTTTCTACTAACCTCCCACCCTTAAAAACCATTCAAAAACACTCCAAACCTATATGGAAGTTCCAAAAAACTCAACCCAAGTATTATATAACTTGAAAATTCATAATAAAAGGGTAAAGTAACTAAAATTATGGATGCTAAATATACCCTTAATTTATTCTTGGAGTCATCAATGAATGTAACAAAGTATTAAGACCCTATTTGAGACTTGTATAGGTCTAGTCCTCATAAATCAATATGCACAATTTCTAACTTCCAGAAATTTTGAGTTATTCCATTCGATTTAAAATAAAACTTTCATTGCATACTGAGTAAAAAAAATAGTTTCAAAATACTATATGAATCAAATTCAACAAAATTTGTTTTCTTTAAAACCTTCATACCCTTCTTAATAATATGCCTAAGTTTAAAGTTCCACAACTCTAAACTTCCATAGGTATATGCTCCAAAAAAAATTTCTCCCTTTCTTCATTGGGATTAGATATAATGTTACATCCTTTACACCTATTCCTATGATCAAGGAACATTGAGTTGTTTTACATGATCCATTTCTGATGCTACTTCCATACACAATGTTATTCTATTTCTAATATAAATTTGATTCTTATGAAGGAATGGAATATGTTAAACTAACTTTAACTCTAGAAAGATTCTATTTTTCATACATAATCTTACATATACATTTCAAAAAATTTCCAAAGATTCATCATCTACTAGATCTACTATGATGACATTTCAGGATACATAATTTGTTATGTATTCATTCTCTCTCATAGATTGAAAAGATAATTTGAAATCAATGATCCAGGATTCCATCAGAGCATTAACACTCAATAGTAAGTTGGTATTTATCTCATCATATGTATTCATTGATATTTAATTTTTAGCATCTATTATTATATAGTTTACTTTGTGTTCCCGACAATCCTTTTCGAGACTTACCCTTTTTCCAAAATGCTAACATGCAGGACCAGGTTTGGTTCTTCGTTACTAGCATTGAATGGGATAACCTGAGGACATTCATAAGAAAAGGGTGAGCTATAAATCCCAGTAAGGGAGTAAACAAGGCATAAAATGAAGAATAAATACATGTTAAAAAAATAAGAATATCAATGGAGAATAAGAGAAGCATGAACATAAAGGCATTATATATCATGATTATCATAACAAGGAAATATGGAAACAACGTTTAACATGATATTAGCATGATCCAAGGATCATTTCACATAGATCATGAATAAAACATCATTGAACCTGAATTATCATGAGTAAACCCTCATTTCACTTGATGTATCATGATACTAATCTTCACCCAATGCATTGGAGTGATATCAGGGTGCACCCTTCTTAATCATTTCATTTGAAGCATAAGTGTGCCACATAGATCTTACAACATGGATTCATTAAACATCATAATTTATTCCATGATAAAGTAATATGGAATTAATACATGAAAATATATAATAAATAAGTTAATGTTCATAAAGTTGAACACCATTGATAGATAAATGGGTATGGTATTCACTATATAATGACTTTTCCTTGGAAAATCACAGTGTAATTTTAGCAGCATAACGACGTGACATAAGAATTCATAAAAATGGTTGATGATATAAAAAGGGGTATATCATCATATGTACATGAAATGGATATAAAAGGAGTAATATAGATACATTTCCCATCATATTTAATTGAATTTATATTCATAATATAAAATAATTTCTTGAATGTAAATGAGAAGAGAGAAATTCCTTATGGAATTTTAGCATGGTAGTGGGTGTGAATGGGAGGAATTAATGAGAGATAAATAGGTCTCTAATCATTAAAACATAAGGAGGTAAGTATGGTGGAGGTTCAAAATAATACCCCAACATTTTTAATTGAAAAAAAAAGATATAAAAACATAAATAAATTTAGACAAAAATGAGAAAGGAAGAAATCCCTTACTTGGAAGTGTGATCCAAAAGGCTTGGGAGGGGCTTGAGAGAGGCTTCTTGGGAGATTGGGGAGCCTTATAAGGATTTTAGAGAGAGTAGGGAAGAGTTTTTTTGAGATACAAATGGTTTGAGTGAATAGTAATGAGAGATTAATTGGGTTTATATAGGAAAAGGTTGGGAATTGTTTATTATTTAGGTTCTGGACACCACACATTAAACTAATCAAAACCACAAAACATCCCATGAATTTTCCCATGTTTTTTTCAAAGTGGAGTTGAAAAAATTATTTTTTATTTTCAATTTCCCAACTTCTTAAAATAATAGCCTTTCTTATGTGGATGTGAGTCACACTCTCAAGGAAATCATTTTAAAAGATAAAATGATTTATAAGTCTTGGAGGGTCCACTACGGCACCATAAAATTAATAAAAAAAATAAAAAATCACATTATTTTAAAGGTAAAACATATATTTTCCGAAAATACTTTTTATAGTATTTTATTACATCACTATTGAGTCATTATGATGTCATAAAACACATTATATATTTAAACGGTATTTAATTTTTACCCAAAAATTCGACTGTCTCAGAAAATTATGAAAAATTAACCATTGGATTATTTCAAAGTCCTGATTCCAAAAATAATATTCATTTTATCTAATTAATTTTCAGAATATGTGAATTTTTACTTTTAAAATAAAAATCGACATTTATCAGAAATTCATGGGTTTTTGGCAAAAACAGCTTTCAAACCTGAATAAAAATTACTATTGTATTCATAAAATTATATGATCATTTATATTTAATAAAAATTAATATAGTAATAATAGTTTATTAAAATATTATTGAATTTAAAAATCCATTAATTCATCAAAATAGATTTCTTAATTGAATATTAGCTAAAAAATACTATTTCTTCTTTAAAAACCATTTACAAAGTAACAATAATAAAATGAATGTTTATTATTTATTCTATAAAAACATAATGAACATAATAATAGTGATAGGGTCTTGTTACATAACCCCTTATAACACCCATAGATTACCTAATGGTAAGGTGTGTGATGGGGACAGACTCTTGGGGTGGCTCAGATAACATCACTCGGGTGGTAATCTCTATCAACTTCCACTTCTCCCATATGAAGTTCCGTTCGGGCTTAATGTGTTGAATCTATGCTTGGGCTTGGTCAAGAGAAAAACCCAGTGATGCTACCTCCTTTTCGAGCTCCGAAAAATGGGCTTTGTATGGAGAAATTATATTGGATGAGGCTATAACATTCCTTTTTTTGAGTAAATTATATTTTTTAAAGACTTATATTTATACTAATCATGTGATCACTGTTCAATGACCATATTAAAAATGGTAATAATTATTAATGGTATTTTGAAACCCAAAAACATAAAACAAAGGAAGTGCATATTTTATATACCCATTTTACATAATAATACATTTAATTAGATCAAGAGGAATTTTCATTAATGAAAGTTTGGGTTGTTACAGATAGAATGTAACTTAATCTATTTTAAAGTGAACTACTGATCCTCTTCTTTGATAACAATTATTGAGAATCCATCCCAAAAATTATACCATTTGAAGTTAGATCACCTAAACTAGTAACAAAAAATTAGTTTCTAGAATTAAATCACTATATTTTACTGTACTGGAACTTAGATGAAATGATTCACCATAATCACTACACTGATTCAACTAAATCTAGCGATTCCACTCACAACTCACACAATCAATCAAGAAAGGAAAATGGAAATTAATAAAAGAAAATAAAATTTTTACATAGTTTATACTATCAGTACTCTATCAATGGGAGAATAATTACCACATTAAATTTATTAGAATACCAAATTTTATAATTATTGTGTCTTGGAATCCACATAGGTCACTAAACATAAAATGTCACTATACACAATAATATATAGTCACATCCACTTATTTGGAAAGTCCTAGATAGTAATCCAGTTGTACTAACTTCAAAATTATATGGGGTTCCACATTTTTACTACAAAAACAATTGATTTACTATATCATACCTCATTCTAACTAAAAAAAATTGTAGAATGTCAAAACACCAAAATATCACTCTGTTTTCCCAGTGCCATGATAAAAATGATTAAAACTTAAACATATCCTCCATCCGGTGATATGAAAATCACCATATAAATCTATAAGAACATAAATAATTCTGACTAGAATTTATAGAAAATATTTCAAAAAATCCTTATACCACTAGAAACAAACTGCTGGAACATTCACAACACCAAATTCACCTTCCAGAGTCACTCCTTCTAGTGAAAGTAATATGATGCTTAAAGAGGATTTATAATCTCAAATATTTTAATCCCTAAATCAATTTCACTTAAAAGGATTACATATCTAATTCATTAAAATTATTTATATGTTTTTTATATTTTTATCTCAATTATACCATTATTTTTTTCTTTCCTTCATTATTTTCACAAAATAGTTAAATTTATGTTCCCAAATTTTTAGAATTATTTTTAAAATTCAATAGTGAACTTATAACATATTTATATTAATGGAAAATTATCTATTATTGTATTAATTTTGTTTTTAGTACCAGTTATTTATAATTACGATAAAACCTCATAATATCTCTGGTACCTTATTTCACTATTTAATCAATTCATTTAGTTGCAGTCCACTATTTTTTTTAATAACTTATATGTTAAAAATTTAAAATATTTTGATTGTGTTGTTCTCATTAACAATATAAGAGGAGTAACTTTTCTATCACTACATGGGTTTCTTATATTCTTTATTATAGGATTCTCCAACATCAATGCTATAACCATTATTCTATCTCTTCTACATGAAATTCAGAAACACAGTGATCTACTTATAATAAGTTTGTTTCCTTTTCTTATTATTTTATACCATTATGTCATATTGTTATTTCAAAATACAGTAAATTAATATTATTATTTCTTATTGTAAATCTAGGATATGAATTATTATTCATTCGAAATATTTTTTAAACACTTTATATTCTAAATGTAAACACCCTACATGACAACTAAAAATTCCAATATAATGATTCTATTTTCTTTATATACACAATGTATATTACCATAACATATACATATTTTCTATACACTATATAATGATACCATATATACATTTTTTACTTATATTCCTATTCTTTACAATTTATCATACCATAATCCCAAATATTTCACATCTGGATTAGAAATAACAATTGACTTATAATGATGCTTGATTCCTAAAAAAACTAAGGTGGTTTAAAAAGAAAGATAACATTCATAAATGTTTGTTAAAAAATATTACATTTATACATAAAAATTATTTGATTAATTCTTTATTTAATTAATTCCACAATTAAGTGAAATAAATATCTATTATATTATGTTCTTCACATTCAACTAATGAACCACACATTTTTTCATGTGAATCTTGTGTTCTCTAATGATAATTAATTACACAATTCAAGACTATTTCAATTATCAAATATATCATTACATGGTATGTATCATTTTTTCATTTTAAAATATATTTATTCCTTTCATTAATTATGTTAAATAAAATTTAACAGTTTAAATGTGTTTTTAGAGATTCAACGATATTAGAATCAGTATACTATAAGAAATTATATTAATTCATATATTGTAATGAGCATATTCAGTAAAGGATTTTTTAATAATGTTCCCCCCCCCCAATTGTAGATATTAAATTTATTTTACATTTTCTATAATTTTTTTATTTTGATGATGAGTTACATATTTTCTTGGTATTTATTTTAGGTTCATTTAAACCAAGTGCTCCTAATAACAGTCCAACCATCATTATGGGAACACCGAAACCTTAGGATACCAATCAAAAATAATTTATCATTAACACATAATCCATGTTATTTTTATTCAATTTGGTATATTACATGAATTTACTTTTATATTTATCTCACTATTTAATATTTTTTATTCCTTATTATAAAAAACTACTTTTTGAGGAATATTCTACATAAATTTAATTATTTAACTTCAAGAGATACACCTTCATTTCATAATTTCACTAAATTTATAAATTATTTAATAAATTATTCTAAATAATATAAATAAATTACACTTTTTTAGTAAATTAGAAAATTTTAATAGACCATGATTTCATCACACATCAATTATATTAACTATCATTATCACACTCAAATGTAAATTATTTCTATTCATTTATATAATAAACAGTAATTTCACAAAATATTCTAAGAATTTTTTATTATATTACATGTACTCCTTGTTTCATATTTTTTTAGAAAAAATTCATTTGATAACAATTAAACTTATAACTAAATATAATGTCT
The DNA here is from genome assembly GCA_963277665.1 of Viscum album. NCBI lineage: Eukaryota > Viridiplantae > Streptophyta > Magnoliopsida > Santalales > Viscaceae > Viscum > Viscum album. The sequence goes on along the minus strand of OY728122.1, from coordinate 704,254,187 downwards.
ATTTTGGATTCATGGTCACTACTTTTAGTTATTCTAGATCACCATCATATTTTCATCTTTCAACCTCACAAATAATGATGGGTGGAAATATATTATAAAATTGTCACATCAATGAGTTGATAGATTATAAAGGTACCACTCTCCTTTATTTCATTACAACACTATAGATTCCATATTTAAAACATAATATTTTATTGATATGTTATATCTATTTTTTTATTTCAATCGAATTAATAAAGATATATAATATTTTTTTATATATGCATACATAAACTCAAATATTGGTCACTTGTTAGAATTTTCAGAATGTAAAAGTGTTTATCTATTTAATATATGTTAAATTACTTATTCATTCAGTACTATCGTATCTCACTCACCCCCTTCTAGGGTTTCTTGGTTCTCTTGTAGAGATGGTTTTACTTCACATTTCATGACCACTTATCTCATCCCTCATCTCTACCAACTTTCTTTGGTTATTCATCTCTATAAAAATTCCATTAATAATTCCCTCCCTTTGGTGGTTTTCTATTTACTGAATCTGAAGGTATGGGAACTATTCTTCATAAACACATATTTTTCTACCTATCCCAGCACGTCAAACCCTAATCTTAGTTAGTGTGTTGGTAAATATGAATTTTTAGGATTGTTTCATATATAATGTCCCAAATTTTATCAAAGGTAAATAATTTTTTTTAAATTCTTTTTTATCCCTAATAATGATGAATAAGGGAGTTAATCAGGTATTGGGGGTGTCAATATCTCATTCGGAGTCAGAGCCCTGAAAATTAAAGGGCCAGACTAGGCCACATAGTTATTAGAAATGATGCAGTCCAGCCCATACAATTTCTTTAGCGATGTGGTTGAAGATAGTGGTGTGCTGGGGGATGCATGGTTTGTTTGAAACTATGAGACCCCAGGTGCACTACCGTGCATGATTGTAGGTTATCATGTTAGTGCGGTTTTTCATGGGCTAAACATAGTTATCCAAAATGTGCACCCAACCATGTATGGTGCCCTTTTGAAGTAGAACCTGGTGCACAATAGGGGGGAGGGGTCCCCTTTAAAGGGTTTCCTTTATCCATGATAAAAAAGTGATGATAAAGGCCCCCCTTTGTCCATTCTATTTTAGCACAAATAAAGTCCTAGATTCCTGTGATGTGTTGTTTATATAACAGCACACCCACAAGCTCTTGCACAAAAAACACACACACCACCTTCATAAAACACACAACAATAAAGAAGTGCACACAAGGGTTTGGAAAAAAAGCCTATATACATTTCAAACAATGTTTTATATAATTATAGTTAAAATTATCCAAAAAATAGTTAAAAACATTAATGTTTCATCCTTTGAAATCTGTGGTCCCCTTTAAAAAAATTTCCACCCATGGTATTAGTTTCCGAACAAATCATACCAACTCATTCAAAAGGTTCCACCTATATAAGAAAACAAATATTATGTTAGTAATACTATAAATAAATAAATTAAACATTAATATGAAATAATACATTAATAAAATATCAATTTTTAATAAAAAAGACACATTTTGAGTTATACAGGTCACGTTGTGCATTTTATTGAAGTGGGGTTTATTCCTACATGTCACAAATTAGTTATGGGTCATTGTCCTAAAATTTCAAAACAATTTGAATGGTTTTTCTTATTTATGAGTATGTCCCTTTCTTTTTTTACTAAAATTAATATAAAATTTAAATGACATATTTGGATTTATACGGGTCACATCATTCATTAGATTGAGTTTTGGTTGATTCATACATATCAAAAATGACCCATGGATCATTTTTCGAAATCATCAAAAAAATCCAAATGGGTTTTCTTGGTTTTCAGTATGACAATTGTGTTTTATTACTATAATATCATTTCAAACTGGAAACACCCCTTTTGAGTCATACTGGTCGCATCGTGCATTAGTTTGAGGTGAGACTACTTCATACATGTCACAAAGGACTTACAAATCTCTCTCACAAATTATGAATAAAATTAGATGGTGTTTTCTTGGTTTTTAGGGAGTGAAACTTTTTGAGATAAACGTCATTTTTAAACTGATAAGAGACACTTTTAGTTATATGGTCACACTGTGCAATAGATTAAGGTGCAGTTGATTTATAGACCTCAAAAATGACTCAGGGATCACTGTCTTAAAGTATCAAAACAATCCGAATGCGTTTTCTTGGTTTTTAGTATGTCACTTCTTCTTTTTTACTTAAATTAGTTTTAATTTTAAATAAAAACACATTTCTATTTATATCGGCCACATAATTAATCATATTGAGGTGTGGTTGATTCCTACACATCACAAATGACTCATGGAAATTTGTTTTAATGTATTAAGACAATCCAAATGTGTTTACTCAGTTTTCACTATGTCAGTTGTGTTTTTTTACTAAAACATAATTTCAAATTGAAAAAATGATTTTCGAGTCATACCAATCACATCATGCATCTTTTTGATGTGAGAATAATTCATACACATAAAAAAGGACTTAAAAATATTGTCGTAAATTATGAAGACAATCAGAAAGAATTTTTTGCTTTTTAGTGAGTAACAAGTTTTGAACTAAAATTTAAATTTTAAACTGATAATAGACACTTTTAGTGACACTGGCCACATCATGCATTATATTGAGATGAGGTTGATTCCTACACATAAAAAATGGCTCATATATCTTTTTCCTAAAGTATCAATATAATCCTAATGTGTTTTCTTAGTTTTCAATATGTCAGTTGTTCTTTTTACATAAATTAATGTCATTTTTAAATAAAAGGACACATTTGGATTTATACTAGCCACATCGTGAAATTTATTGAGGTGGGGTTGATTCATACATCCTAAATTATCAAAACAATCTGAATGTATTTTCTCAATTTTCAGTATGCCAGTTGTGTTTTTTTACTAAAATTAATGTCAATTTTAAATAAAAAGAGACACTTTGAGTCATAACAATCACACTGTGCTTCAGAATGAGGTGCGGTTGATTCATACATGTCACAAATGACTTATAGATATTTTACTAAAGTATCAAAACAATCCAAATGCATTTTCATAGTTTTTAGTATGTTAGTAGTGTTTTTTACTAAAATATCACTTCAAACTATAAACATACATTTTGAGTCATACCAGTTGCATCGTATGTTAGTTTGACATGATACTACTTTATAAACATCACAAATAACTTGTGAATCATTTTCCTAAATTATGAAGAGAATCAGAGTAAGTTTTCATGGTTTTTAGTGAGTGAAACATTTTGAACAAAAATGTCAATTTTAAACTATTAACACATACTTTTAGTTATTTCAGTCACACTGTTTATATTATTGAGTTGTTATTGATTTTTGCACATAAAATATGACTGATGTATCATTTTCCTAAAGTATCAACACAATATGAATGCATTTTATTTATTTTTAGTATGTAATTTGTGTTTTTTTTCTAAATTTATTGTTAATTTAATATAAAAATACACACTTAAAGTCATAATGTTCACACCAAGCATCATATTTAGGTTTTTTTGATTCTTAAATGTCACAAATGATTTATGGAACATTTTCCTAAAGTATCAAATTAATCCTAATGCATTTTCTCAATTTTCATTATGTCAATTTTTTACTAAAAAAACTATCAATTTTAAATAAAAATAGACTCTTATAGTCATAATGGTAACATATTCATTATATTTGTGTACATTTTTCCATTAGGTATGATACCCATTCATTTATAAACGAATCTATGTCATCTTGTGAATATGAGTCTTTTTTAAAATCATGGTAGTATTGATAAATTATAAATACACAAAGGATTAATAAATATTTTAAATGAAATAGTAATTATTTTCTAAAATACCTCTTCACGAATGCTAGTTTGTTCATGGAATACGATCTCTTTTACAAATTTACAAACATAATAACCACAATCATTATAGTTTGTTTGTTTCAGACACTGTAGAAACATTGAAAAAAATAATTCATTTTTTATATGTGTTTGGATAGTAAAATATTATTATATATACCATGATTTTTATCTAGTTGTAGTACTTGTGATGTTTATTTTCCTTTTCCCCAGGCCTCATTCAATGATGTAGATGATATTCACGCGCCACCCTATCATAAAAGAATCCTCATTAGAAGATAATATAAATTATATAACTATATTTTTAGTTCTAAATTTTTTAATTTAGTGTATTAAAAATTGAAAAACTCCATAATGCGTGGTTGGTTTGTTGGATATCCATGCATTGAATCTAGGAAATAAATCTTTGAAGTATCCAAATTGACCGTAATGAGCATGTAATGCTGCCTAATAATACAAAAAATAATAAGTAATGAAATAAATTAAAATATGTTTTATATGATTATGTTGTATATTTTTACCCCTGCATTGTTGTTATTACGAAGATTATATTATCCATAATTTTGTTGTTAAACAATTTGAGCATGCCTGCCACTATTTCACCCTCTTTCTTGGAATCTACTTTTGTTTGTTCTGTAGAGGTGACATGAGGACTAACGAGTCCAAATTTTTTTCATGGGGAAATACCTTCAATTGTTTTTCATATATATGACTGTGAAAAATATAAAATGTATTTAGTCATAATTATCATAATATACCAGCTTTTGGAAAATGAAATCATGAAAACATACCTCATGTATTATTTTAGAACTACGCCGCTTAACCAATCATACTCCAGGATTTCACTTATATTTTCAACCCTAATGAAATCTGGATCTTCCCATTTGTATATATTTTCATATAAAATAATTTTTTGAGTACCACCATATTTCAACTTCGTATTCATATGGGCCTATAATGATAATAAATGCAGATATAGAATGAATGGGTTTAAGGTGATTTTAGTAGATCGTTTCGATCGGTTGGTTTATCCTTTAGATGGTTTTGAGATGTTATTTCTTTTCACCCCTTCCCTATGTCCATCTGTAATAACATTCACCAGTAAAAAAAAATTCATTAAATTTTAAAGGTTTATCTTAAAAAACAAATTGAAAATGAATAACTCATTTTTGACATGTTTTTTACAAGCTGTGACAGCTATGCGATGAATGTTCCAAGAGCTTGTTCGACATTATGAATATCTTCATCATCAACTGAAACATGTAGGTTGGTTCTTGGATCATGGGATATGTTAATCAAAACTTTTACATGACCTGTTGGAAGTGGTCTATTGTGTAACATGGTGTTCTGTATATTGAACACCGTAGCCCATGCTACAAGGTGATGGGTCAGTGTTGATAGATATAAATCACAGTCTTATTCACCCTGTACAATATCAATAAAGGAAAGGTATGAATTTCAATCTCATTAAAAATTCATATAAACAATTATTAGAACATTTATTATCTTAAATAAGATAGGTTTTTGAGGGGAATGGATTGCCTCAAGGCTAATGGGGGTGGGGTGGGATCTTCATGCACTGGTTGTTCTTGAGTTTTTTCTTCTGCACCCCCTGCCATCAAATTTTCCATGAAATCTCTCTGCAATTTCATATTTTCTTTAAGGATATCTATTATTTCTTTTATCATTTTTATTTCTTCACTTTGATCATATTTTTTTCTCAAACAATTTTTGGGGTGTCACCCCAAAACCCGTATCTCTGAAGCGGCCATACTTTTCATGTACTTCAAGGATACCAAAAGTATGTATGCATCTGGTTTGGATGTCTCTGATTCCTTTGAATATGTCAGATAGAAAATATAGGAAAATAATTAATCATTGTTATGTATTATGGTTTTGAAGAAAAAAAATATTTATTATGTCATACTTACACATGTTTCCCACGCTTTTTGTTTATTTTCATCTATTAGTATCCCATCTTTATTTACACGCAACTCTTTCCATAGCACATGGTGTGGGATGGAAGTTAATTGGGATTTGGATTCATCAATCTTCATATAAATAGAGGAATATTTTTATGGTGTTTTTTTATGTCACATAAAAAAATTATAGTAGATTTAAAATATGCACCATTTTTTTTCAAGTGAAACATGTCCCATTATTTCTTTATGGTAGGGGTATGTTGGTTTTACTACTCATTCCTTATTTCTAGCACTCAGTTGATGTTTTATAAATAAAAAATATCAATCAAAGTGATGAATACACATACCATCAAACAACGTATTACCAAACCCAATGCACTTAAAAATATTATTCTGTACGATGGCTAGTAAATTCATCCCATGATCCATGGGTTATCAGGTGTCCAGAAATAAGATATGGGTGCGGGTTTATTTTCCCTTCAACATATTTAAGGTAAAATATCATTAAAATTGTGTCAAATCCTCTGTGAATCCTTATAGAAACCCTTAATACATAGTCCTTGTGTGAGTCATCCACTATAAATGCACTCTACAAAAGATGATGGATAACAATTAAGTGTTTCAATATTTTATTTTTTTGTAAATTAAAGAAATGATATCATAATATTGTCGTAATATCTCCCCACATCAATGATTTAAGTCTAGTAAAAACATAGTGCCAAAAATGTACATCAATCAGCACACATTGTCGAGTGCAGATTCCAATGTAACTATTGAACATGGACTTGTTGGGGTTAATAGGTTGGTCTCTCTTATTCCATTCGATCTTATATTTTATGCCTTTCAATTTTTCCTTAATGATTTTTTCTAACACTATCAAACTATGGTGCTCTTATTTTTTCTGCGCCACCGGTGTTTTGTTGCCTACCGTTTCCTTGGTTTCAACATCATCAATATGTTCCTCCAGAGAACTAGCATCAGCATGTATAGATGGTGGTTGTACCTCTGAACTGGGAGTAGCAACAACATCATGTTGATAAACTTTTTGGTCCTATAAACTACGAGCAACAGCAGGTTAAGAGACCTGCTGTTCCTCTGCGCTGCGAGCAACAGTAGGTGGAGAGACCTATTGTGCCTTATGATTGGAAGCATTATCATGTGTAGAAGTCATTATATGAATAAGTGGTTTTACATTTTATTTATAATACATAAAATAATCAGAAAATAAATAATAACATAAGGTAACACAATGTATATTACAAAAAATATATAACCTGATTATTGAAGTGTATTTTTTTAAAGTCTGAAGGAATTTGAACCCTCTATAAACTGTTAAAATGCCTTCATTGTGGTCTCATATGACATAAAAAATTCTTTCTACATTGGGACCACTACAAATTTATTGCGACATCCCAAATAAAGGTTTATTCTTTATTGAATTTTCATCTGGACCTTTAGTGGTTTTGGTCGATAACAAAATAGTTGAACACTTTCGGTTCCAGGGATCTGTAACACAAAATAATTGTAATTCCTTTGATGCCATTATAAATGGTTCATCTTTGTAACCTTTCTTACTAAAATCAACTTTCCGGAATACCAACCCATCTATTTTAACAGTACCCTTGTTATCAACCCAATTTCATTAAAAATAGGCACTTGGAATTTTGTATAATCTAACTCCCATATTTGTTTAATGATGCCAAAATATGAAATATTCACATAAATTGTACTTCTGTCCTTATCACTAGAAACATTCATCACTTCAGCCATAAGTGTAACTCCAATATTATTCATGGTACTGTCTTCATAATTTTCATTAGTATAGAATGTATGACCATTAATTACATAAGAATTATAAGATAATACATACACACTTGGTCCTCTCGATAGCCATCGAAGTCATTCTGAAATTGAGTCTGGATTTTCATCTAACTCCTTATATATATGGGCAGAAAACCATATTACAAATTATAAATTATGTTTATTTGATATCCATTTTTATTCCATTGATGGATTAAAATTCCTAATAATTCCTTTGTGGGTTTCGACATATGGTTCAACCTCCAAAATGTGATGAAAATTTTAAAGGTGGGTTTTCTCCCAATATATAATATTGATTGTGACAACCTATCTTCCAGAAATTATTTCACCCCCAAGCCACCCAGTGTGATGAGATTTCGGTAGACCAATGATTTTTACAACATAACGGTATTAGATACATAATTCAATGGCTTCCTCAAAAATATAACGCTCTGGAATATAACCCTTTGATCGACTTTGATTTTTGACATACCCTTTCAAAATATTCTATTACCGTTCAATGGGGTACATCTATATATAGTGTATAAGACCACATAATCAAATCTCTCTCACTAATTAAACCATCAAATAACTATCAAATCAAAGAATATCTATGGGAAGAACATTTCCGATTCACATAATATGAAGAAAATTTCTCTTTCTATACTCAATAATTTTGTTGGGGATATAACTTTGTTGCATATAGATTTTAAGAAAAAACAGAGCTTCGTTAGTGTATAATAGACATTATTGGAAAAAATGGAACGTAAAGAAATAAGAATTAGATTTTTCATCGAAACTTGGTAGTAATGTGATTTGAGACCCTTTAACTTTAAATCAGTCATTGACACAATGTTCTTGATGTTCTATAAATACCTATCTGGAACCTTTACATCATTCAAGAAGTTGAAAAACTGATACCTCTTCTACCAGGAAAGAGTGTAAGCATCTGGAGGAAGAAAAGTTCATTTTCACCCTTCACTAGCGCCAACTATTCTCATATTCTCATGTCAACCATGTCCAACCTAGACTTAATTACATACTTTGTTTTTTAGAGTGCATTTAGAAACATATTGATGACACTGTAACATACATTTTTTTAATATGCAAAATATTAAGAAAGTGTCTGATGTACAGACAATTCCAGTATGGTTATTCAAAAGAAAAACCAATCTATTCTTCTAACTTGTTTTCATAAGGTTTTTCAAAAATGGTTTACCCAAAGTAGTGTCCACATATTTTACTTTATAAAATAGTTGATCACCTCTTAGTGGATAAAATGTTGTACATTGTTCTAAACTTCCATCGAATGATGTAATCCAAGATCAGTACTTATGACATCGAGGTAGAAATCTACAATGTCCTAAAAACACGATTTTCAATGAATATTTCAACCTAATTGATTGTGTACATTTTTTTATATGGGACACCCATGACATCCTTTAATGCTATATCCTGAAAAATTTCCATAAGTATGATATTCATTTATCATCCCATAAAACATGGCTCTTAATGTTAAATATTCATTTCTATAAGTATCATACGACATAACACCTGAAGATCCAAATAAACATCAATATCATTACCCAGTTGTTTCGGTCATGATATAAGCATAGATAACATGATGAATTTTCGTTTCTTGTATAACCATGGTGGCAAGTTATAATTTACCAATATAACAGGCCATGTATTATGAGTGCTTATTTAGAAACCAAAAGGATTCACTCCATCTGTAGATAACACAAGATGAAGGTTTCTCAGTTCATTTCCAAAATCAGGATACTCATGATCAATTCTCTTCCACAGAGTAGAGTATAATGGGTGATGTAGTTTCCTCATATTTATTTCTTTTTTTTTCATTCCATGTCAATTTCTATGTGGTCTCCTCACTTCCATATAAGCGTCTAAACCATGGAATGATTGGAAATTACCATAAATCTTTTTTAGGACCAAATTAATATTTCTTGTATTGATAAACACCACACTTTGGGAATTATCAAAGTGATTTGTGGTCCTTATGAAATAGTATACAATCATTTGAGAAGTCCTGTAGTCATTCAGAGATCATACCCAAAGAATTTAGCATTCATTTGACATTGTTTATTCAGATCAAGAGATCATTATCTTCTGGGGGAATTTCATTCAATAGAGAAAGTAATTCTGTAAAACTGGAATCTCTCCATCCATTTCATACTTTAAAATTATATAGATTTAGTACAACTAACAATGCTTTATATTTAGTGAAACTACCATAAAAAAGCATATTTCCACAACTCTTTAACCGGTCAAACAATTTTGGGAAATCATGAAGTTCATTTTCACCTATCCTTATCATTTCATCAATATTATCTTCATCATAATTCACATATGTAATCATGTCCACAATACAATCTTCTTCATTTTACACACTTGTAATCATATCATATGATCCATAAAATGCATTGTTATCCATGGAACTAGCTACATTTGGTTTTACCCATGTTTATTACAAAATTTATAATTTTTGATCTACTCTGTGATAGATCAAGTGTTATTCCAACTCATATGGACTAAATTTTCTTGAATAACAATAGAGAAAACACTTACAAAGTATTTGAGAAGGTTCATATGCCTGATATTTTGCAACCTTGATGAACTCCTTCACTCCATCATCATACTCTCTTGTCAAATGATTGTCATCCATCCATTAGTTTTTTATATACATCCTATTTGATTTGGTTATATTAGTATTTAATATAATAAATACAAAAAATATTAATATAATTTAATGGTTTTCCTAATTCTATAAAAATATAAACTTTAAATATTATGAAAAAACTATAGTTAAAATTTCATTTCAAAACTATTTAAAAAATCATACATGAAATATGATTAAAAAAGACAACCATTTATACAAATTCCTCTTTATAATAACACTCCCTTTTTAAAATAAATCAATCACTTCCAAACACCCTTTCATAAAACCACAATTCATTTTTTTAATGAAATCAAGACAAATTCATGACTAAACAATCATAATCATTTAAAATGATGGGCATCCCTCTAAGAAGCATTTCAAAACACTTGAATCATTTTAAAAGATACAGTTAGGAATTTTAAAAAATTCATAGATCCCAATAGAGACTATTTATAAAAGATACATAGAAAACACCTCGATTCATCACAAATAAATTAGCGTTGTATGATTCCGTCACATTATTCTAAAGGTGGGTGAAATAATAATAAATTACTTAAACATTTGAAATTTTTCTCCCCGCCATTAGATATCCCTTATCCAAGCTTCCATTGTTCATTTATATCAGTTATACTTCATCACAATTCCAGAGTCTCAATGGATATGTTTAATAGTCAGTGACCATACTCGCAACCATGAAACAGTCTTGTTCCTGTTTAGTACAAACCCTACATTATCCCAATGTTCCTTGGCTCACACTAAATCAACTGGTTGAACACCCCAAGAAAAATGTATTTGTCTCTCACATGAAGTACTATTGGTTATTTCATTTATAAATATTCCTAAGAAAATATATAAGCATGAACCCATTATATAATAAAAAATTTCTGAAGTTTCATTCCTTTTACACAAAGAATTTTCTTATGCCACTCTTCACTAGAAGAAACTATGTTGCTTTCTCAATTCATTTAAGTACATCATATCCCAAGTTAAAATAAGAAAAGAAATATGGTACTAAACTAATGGATGGAATGATCTTTCATAGCCGATTTTCTAAAATCCTCAAAAAGACTTTACAAATGACATTACTAAGACTAGTCATTCAAAAAAATTTAATTGAACTCTTATCAGTAACCTCTAGAATAAAAGTGTTGAGAGTATAATTATAAGTCTAAATAGAATTATTAACTCTCTAAAACTCATTCACGAGGTTAACAAAATCAAGAACCAAAATATTTTAGAACTTTTTAAAGAAATGTTCATAACGAAAATATAGGCTTGCTACCTTTGATGGATGTATCAACCTAAATGTAACGACCACTTCATAAAATTGAATATCAATAGTTAATAATTCATTCATATAATTTGTTAAGGTTGTAATAAAATAATAATCTATATATTTAGATATAAAATTATGCTATGAAAAAAATATGACTTGGTAATCACTTGAATTATATTATTTTTCCCTTTGAGGAGATTCACCACAAAGTACTTAAAGGTGGACAGATTCATTACATGTGTTGTTGTGGTTATTTGAAAAGGGTGTCCAGAAAGTGTCTCATGTAACTTTGGATAGGTATGTATAATAAAATATATGTTTCCCTTATAACTAAATCTCTCTATTAATAAAAATATCAATGTGTTCCCCTATGAAGTAGGATTTTCATTAAAACAACATAAATTTAATGTAGTGTGCTTATTCCATTTATGTCATGCATTTATCCTTTATTTATCATTTTCCTATGGGGGAGGTATTTTAAAAACCATGAGGTTATTGGAACAAGAAGGTAGATATCTGATGTAGTGACTTAGCTGTAGATTTACTTCTTTGTCATGGTATATTAGGTTTGGGGATTTGTTTAAATTCAGGTATGTTCTAGAATTTCTTCCGCTATCTGAAAGTTTCAGGGGTTTAATTTATGTTTTGGGGGTTTAACATTAGGATTGTTTATTTGTACCAAATCTAACTAGTGGTATCGACTCTTTTTATTATTCTAATATCAGTTAACATAAATTGGTATTAAATCTTGGTTACATAAAATATGATGATCGTTTTATCAAGACTCGAAAGAATGTTGAGGTTTCAAGACTACTGGGTTTCCTCTAGTGAAGTGGTTTTCTAAGATTTAGTGGGATTGCACTAGTAAAAAAGTTGTGGTGTCATTGAAATGGGTAAGTTTTCGATTGATATTCAATGGGGGATGATTATGATTTTGGGGGAAAATGTCCTTCCTACTCTTAAAGAGTTAAAAAGTTACATTAATTTTTCATTTGTCAGAAGCGAGGTGTTCAGTAGAATGGGAAACTATGAGATGATAGAATTATTTTTTTAAAAGGTTTTTCCAAGAGAATGTGGATCCAAAAGGGAAAAAAAAATTCCTCAATGATGTTGAGCATTAAATTTAGATGTGTAGTATAGGGAGGGATCAAAGAGTATGATTGGATGAGTTTTTTATGCAACAGTGGTTCTCGGAATGTATCAATTTCTAGAAAGTGAAGCTATCATTTTGATACATATCTTGGAAGATCATATTGATTCATAGTAAGTGTGGGGATGTAATCCCATACTAGGGAGATCAGATCAATGTCTAGAAAGTACATGTCCTAGGTACAACCTAAGTAACTGGGGTTCTCATGATAAAGGAAATGGAGGATATCAAAATCAATCATGAATTTAATCACATAAAGTCTGAATGCCATAAAAAACTATTCATATCATCTATAAACACCCTTCAATGAAACAACCCCTTTTTACCCAGGTATAAAATATTCAAAAATAAAATCAACCCACTTTATATTACCATCAAAATCAAAATATAACATAGAGAAAATGTTCCCAAATAAAAAATGATTTTTATAATTTTCCAACCAGGCCTTTGAGAATTCATTAATAACCAAAACATAAAATTATTTTTAATAATTTTCCAAACAATAATTAAATATTTCACCAAAATTTAATGCATAAAATCCTTTTTTTGAGACCAAACATGATTCAAAACTTAATGAACAACTCCTTTAAATAATAAATGAATTAAATTACAACATAAATATATCAAACATACATAAAGAGGTGTCCAAAAATCATATAAGATATAATTAAATATTACTAAGTAAAATTAATATATAATATTAAAAAAATGATAAAAAAATAACAACAAAGTTCAATAACAATCAATTCCCCTTCAGAAAGTGACATTTAATTAGGAAATAGAGTAGAATTCTTAATTTATTACTTATAGAAATTGTTTCAAGGTCATTAGGTGGCCTGGAAAACTTTTTAAAAATATAAGTGCATGAAAAGGGCCTATAAGTAATTTTCACAAACACTTAGTGTGAATTTTAAAGTGGTTCTAACAATATAAAGATAAATAAACTTTGGGAAACCCATTTAAGTTTACTTGAAGGTCACTTTGATAAGAAATCATTATGTCATCATCCAAACTAGAATAATTAAATATAATTTAAATGAAGAATGGGTTTAAAATAATCAAGAACCTAAAGCATGTCAATTAAAAAGAGTTTCATACAAATAACTACCTAAAAAATGTTCAGATGATAAGAAACAATTGAGGAAGTGAAGAGAGTGTTGGTATTATGGATATCTTCTGATAAACCCAACAAATGATTGGAAAACATTAAAAAAGTTTAGAAAAATGTATAATTGAAATCCATATGAGAAACCTATAAACATAATCATTACAATACATTTATACTTGGAATAAACTTTCACATGTTGACACACACACACATTCAGGGTATACAATCATGTTTCACTAGAGTACCACCAATTTCTTTTCAAAAACCAACCAACATACAATTCATTTTGTGCACACACAAGGATCACCAATGGTCACAATTTTCAATGGGGAATTTAGCACGTATAATTCACAACAACACCATCAAACAAAGAGAAAGAGGAGAAAAATCACAGTGGAGGAGTTTTTCAGCGCACGGTGGAGGTGTGTTCATGCCAAAGGAGAGGCACGCAGTGGAGGAGTCCTCCAATAGAGGAGAGGTGCCCGACAGAGGAGAGGCGAGTGGTGGAGGAGAGGTGCACAATGGAGGTGTGGCACATGGTGGAGGTGTGGCTCATGACAGAGGTGTGGTGAGTGGTGGACGATAGGTACATGATGGTCTGGTTTGCACATGGTGAAAGTTTGGTGCATAATAGAAGAGATGTGCATGACAGTCTAGTTCACAGCGGAGGAGAGGCATACAACAGAGGTGTTGTTTGTGGTAGAGTAGAGGTAGTGAGTGAGGAGGAGGAGGCGGAGGAGGTGCATTGACAAATAATGGCTTCCACGAGAGTTTGAGGGGTGCGAGGAAGGAGGAGAAAGTTAGGGTTTTTTTATAAAAACCAATGAAGATTTTATTAGCTTTAGCTAAAAAGTGATGATAAAGGTATGTTTTATCAACGCTAAAATAGAAAGTGCTAATTAAACATGCCTTTATCAGTTATTTTTTAGCACTGATAAAGATAATCCTTTATCAGCACTAAAAAACACTAATAAAGATAGACATTTATCAGCGCTAAAAAAACGCTCATAAATATATAATGTTAATAATTTATTTCTAATATTATATATATTTATAAAATTCTATACATGATAAATATATATTTATATTTATAAAATTATTATTTAAATAATTATAAAATTATAAGAAATATACATATTATATTTACAATCTTATAAATATATATAATAAATATACTAATTATATATATTTAAAAGATAATAGATGTATGTAACTATATTTCTTCTAATTTTATAATTATTTATGTGAATATATATTTATTTATAATTATAACTATCAATGAATATATATATATTTATTTAAATAATTATAAAATTATAAAAAATTAATATTTCTAATATTTACAATTTTATTAATATTTATATTTAATATATTTAATATAATTTTATAATTATTTAAATATATCTGTACTTATTTAAAACTATAAATATAAATATTTATATTTATTTCTCAATATTTCTATACATTTATTCAATTATATATAAAATTATATTTGAAAATAATAAATATTTTTTTATCGATTAATAATTATTTAAATAAATAATTATTTATTTATATTTATAACTAATAAATAAATATATATTTATTTTAATTAAAAATTATAATAAATACTTTTTTATAGTTGTAACTATATATATATATATATAAAATTATAACAAATATATTTATAATTTTATAAATATATATAATTACTATATTTATTATAGTTTTTAGTTATTTAAATATATCTACATTTATTTAGAATTATATTTATAACTATTTTTATTTATTTATATATATTTGTATATAAATATAAATATTTATTAAATTTATTTTAATTTTTTAATTTTTTAAATATATCCATATTTATTTAGGAATTATAATTATAAATATTTGTATTTATTTATAAATATTTGAATATATTTATATATATATTTATTTAATTATATATTTATAACTTTATAAGTAGTATAATAAATATATTCATTATAATTTTATAATTTTTTACATATATAATTATAACCATAAATAAATATATTTATAAATATTTGTGTGTATATATATATATTTATAAAATTATAATATATGTATTTATTGTAATTTTATAATTATTTATATATATAAATATAGTTATAATTATAATTATAAATAAATATATTTAAAAAGTATTTATATATACTTAAACTTTAATAATAATTATTATAATAAATATATTTATTATTAAAATATATTTAATGTAATTTTATAGGTATTGAGAACATAATATAGTATATATGTGGGTAGCATGAATTAATCATATACACCTAGTAAAATATACATAATAGGAAATGATCCATCAATGGAAAACATGAATAATAAGAAGTGTGTAACATCCCCGACCCGTAAGCCACTAAACCGGTGCTCCGAGCCAGGTGGTTACATGACCTTAAGCATGCCTCCCCGTACGCCAAAGGTTGCCGACTAGCAGTGGGGGTCTATGTAGTCAAGTGGGGAGACTATACCCCCTTTTTATCAGAGTAAGCCACAACAGAATAACCAAATAGAGGAAACAAAAACCAACAACAAGGAACATGTATAACAACCAATTCCAACTAACAATAAATATGCAATGTCATACTACTAGTGCTTGAGTGAACAAAATCCCAAAAAAAAATACACGACCAAAAATCCCCAAAATGGTCCCGACTCCAAGTCCGGATCCTCTACCAAGTGCTACCCATGTACACTCACTATCTAGCAAGGACCTTTTACCTTCTCCTGACCTGCAAATATGAAGTCTTCTCGGGTACCCAACGACGGCCCGAGCAGGGTGTGAGTACAACTCAGTAGGCCACCACTGACGGTGTCTATAAAATATCCGGTATAAACAGGTAGTGCATGTAAAAGGAGTATGAACGATAATGGCAAGTAATTAATTAAGGTTCCATTATCTAGTTCAAATCCCAGCCATTACCACATTCATTACCATTCATTTCCCAACAATTACCATCACTTACCATTTCATCACATTTCCATGGGTTAATCACATTCATCATGTTACATGGGTCTAAGGCCAACAATAACATGCAAGTGGGTAAACACAATGTTATCATATCACACTAGGACTAACCCCTCATAGAAACCATAACCTCACCTTGAAGCCTTAGTCCGGGTGGATGCAACCATTTGAAGAAAGGAGCCTCAGTCCCCATTCCTAAACCGTGCATTTAGGGTGGATTTCAGAGCTTCAGTCCTCGCTCGACTTGTGGGCGTATATCCTCAAGTCATACCCCACACTACCAATCCATGTTCACATGCTTATATATAAGTAACCATCAACCTTCCAACCATTTCCCATCAGCAACCATCGTTCACAAAAACCCACATGGGAAACCACATCATGCCTTAACCCATTATGACATCACAATTTTACATCATTTAACCATTCACCCAATTCCCATGTGTTATGCCTATCTCATTAAGCATTCAACACTAGACCCATAATCTACCCCATTATGGTCTTTAATCAATTTACACATTAACCCATTTAACACGTTCATCATTTCCATGAATCAACCATTCATTCCCTTCCAAATAACCCTTTGATTATTTCTATGTCTAGGTGCATCACCTAACTTCTATTCCACACTCAACCAATCATGCCAACATATTCATCAAGGGATCTACAATTCATTACAACAAGGTCACTTGTTTAATTAACAATCCCTAGCCCGGTAAAAGCTAGCACATCCCATGGATGGCCCCAACTAGGTCAAGTCTATCCCAAAACATCCCATGGGGATCCTGAGGGTTCCCATTTTCCATTTTAAACACCATTATTACCAAACATACCAAAGTTATCCAAAACATAACCAAAGGAAATCAAGAACACAACAAAACATGCAAAAACCCCTAAATAACCATGGGATATAACTTGTAGACCACCTACCTCGAAATCACGGTTGAACGCACCCTCAATCTAGTCCTTAGTCCTCGATCCGACCAACCTTTGATGATTCAACCTAAAAATCTCCCAAAAGATAGGGTTTTAGAGCTTCAGAACAAGATAGGTAGAAGATACCAACCCTAAACCAAAAAGAGAAACAAGGATGAGGTTATCCTTACCCAGAGCTTCGATCCGCAACCAACGGCGCTCTAAACGCCTTAGAATCGAAGGAGTTTGATCTCTTGGAGTTCTTGGGAGGCTTGGTCTGCACCTAGGGCGAAGAGGAGAATATGGGAGGAAAATCCCAAGTTGGGGTTATAAATCCTGGAGTGGAAATTTTGTAAATTTTCCAACATTAAGTGGCCGCACGGTTTAGCCGCACAGTTTGGAAAACCATGCGCAAACCGTGCTCACACCACTACCCGGGGGAGGGGGAGTCACACGATTTAGCTGCACGGTTTGTCAAACGGTGCACAAACCGTGCGCTCGCTTCTATCCAGAGGATGGAAGGTCGCATGGCTTAGTCTGGGCAAGCTGCACAGTTTGGTTGACCATGCGCAGGTTGTGCGCCTTGGTCTGCTTTTCCTAGACTCCCCTTCTTCCGTGCCCCGAGCCCCCGGAACACCCCCAAGTCCTCTCACACTTCCAAGAATACTTTTAAATCCCCAAAAAGAAAGGGTTCAACCCAAAACACAACAAAACATACCATTCCAAAAATCGGGATCTTACAGCCTCCCCACCTTATAATGGCTCGTCCTCGAGCCGAGATTACAAGCCTCATTGCTCCACCGAAGAGAAGAGTTCAGGCCACTGAGCCCGCATATCTGGTTCCCACTCCCATGTTTCTTCTTGAACATTCCCATTCTACCATTATACTTGCACTAATGGCACAACCTTGCCTCGCAAGACCTTTTTACTATGATCCATCACACGAACCGGATGATCCTCAAAGGACGCATCAACCTCAAGCTCCACATCCTCAACATCAACAACATGAGAGGGTCAGGGTGATACCGTCGAAGCTGTGACACATGAAACACATCATGCATCCCCCCATACCACTGTGGAAGAGCCAATCGGTAAGCCACTGGTCCGACCCTATCCACAATCTCAAAAGGTCCCACATACCTGGGCGCCAACTTACCCTGCTTCCGAATCCGACAGTGACCCAACCTTGGCGACACCCGAAGGAATACTTTATCACCCACCCAAAACTCAAGAGGTCTATGCCTCCTATCTGCATACGACTTCTTCTTACTCTGATCCGTAGCCATCTGCTTCCTGATCAACTTCACTCTCTCTGAAGTCTCCTGCATGAGACTTGGCCCCAACAACTCAAATTCACCGGCCTCTAGCCAACAAAATGGAGATCTACATGGTCTACCATAAAGCACCTCAAATGGTGCCATCTGAATTGTAGCCTGAAAACTATTGCTGTAGGAAAACTCAACCAACGACAGATGCCTCTCCCAAGAACCACCAAAGTCCAAGACACAAGCTCTCAACATGTCTTCCAACACTTGGATCGTACGCTCCGACAGCCCGTCCATCTGCGGGAGGAAAGCCATACCCAAAAACACCTGCGTACCAAGCGCCTTCTGTAAACCTTGCCAGAAGTGCGATGTGAAACGCGGATCTCGGTCCAAAATTATGGTCTGCGGCACCCCATGAAACCGCACGATCTCCCGAACATACAGCTCACCCAACTGGTCAACTGTATAGGTCTCTTGAATCAATAAGAAAAGGGCCACTTTCTTTAACTGATCCACAACTACCCAGATTACATTATTCATCCGCGACATCCTCAGAAGACCCACAACAAAATCCATTGTTACATAATCCCACTTCCACTCCAAAACATGCAATGGATTCAAACAACCACCTGGGAGTTGATGCTCGGCCTTCACCTGCTGATAGGTAAGGCATTGTGCCACAAAGCCCACGACTTCCTTCTTTATTCCAGGACACAAAAACTGCCTTTGGAGATCATGGTACATCTTGGTCAAACCAGGATGCACTACCCAATTTGAC
This sequence comes from Viscum album, assembly GCA_963277665.1. Classification (NCBI taxonomy): domain Eukaryota; kingdom Viridiplantae; phylum Streptophyta; class Magnoliopsida; order Santalales; family Viscaceae; genus Viscum; species Viscum album. The sequence goes on along the minus strand of OY728122.1, from coordinate 704,234,450 downwards.
ACATGGAACTCATGCATCAACTCTTCCCACACACAAATTGGCACAACCACGCGATCAAGAACACGAAAAACAACTTCCGTGTCGATGAACCAACCAGAAGGTAGCTCCCCACCTTTAAGATATTACTTCATGGCCAAACACTCAGGATCATTAAGCTGACCTTACTTAACTCGACTCAAGAGTGTCGACTCCATCGTTAAGGAAGAAATAGTGACTTGAACATTCTCCTCCTGCACCTCTAGGTGCATCTCTGCAAACAAATCCATCACCTTCCGCTTGGTGCTGGACTCCTGAACCATCTGATTCTGAACCTTCCTGCTCAGAGCATCAGCAACAATGTTCCCCTTTCCCAGAATATACACCAACTAAAAGTCAAAAGATTGGAGATATTCAACCCATATTTGCTGCCGAAGATTCAGATCCCGCTGTGAGAAGATGTACTTTTAGATATTCTGGTCCGTAAACATGGTAAATCGTTCCCCCAACAGATAGTGCCTCTAGCACTTCATGGTGTACACCACTGCAGCCAACTCAAGATCATGAGTGGGATAGTTCCAATCATGGGGTCTCAATTTCCTTGACCCATAAGCCACAACCCTCTCATCCTGCATCAACATAGCCCCAAGTCCAATTCTGGATGCATCACAAAACACGACGTATTTCTTACCCGGTTCAGGTAAGATCAAGATAGGTGCAGTCATCAACCGCTTCTTCAACTCTTGGAAGGCATCCTCACAAGCCCCTAACAACTCGAACCTAATTACCTTCTTGGTCAAGCCTGGGAGCGGTGCTGGAAAGTGAGAGAAATCCTGAATGAACCTTCGGTAATACCCAGCCAAGCCCAGAAAACTCCGAATATCAGAAACACTCTTGGGCTGCCCCCAAGATACCGCTGCCCGTACTTTCTCTTGATCCACTGACACAGCTGCCTCCGAGATGATGTGACCCAGAAAATGTACCTCACCTATCCAGAATTGACACTTTGATAGCTTGGCGTATAGCTGATGCTCTCTTAGCATACCCAAGACGATGTCAAGATGTTGGGCATGATCATCATTAGTTTTCGAGTACACTAATATGTCATCAAAAAAGAAAAACACAAACTGATCTAGATAGGGATGAAAGATTCGGTTCATTAAATCCCTAAACACCGCTGACACATTGGTCAAGCCAAAAGGCATTACCACAAACTCAAGAAACCCATACCGACTCCGGAAAGCTGTCTGCTGTATGTCAGAAGGCCTCACCCTCAATTGGTGATAACCCGACCTCAGATCGATCATGGAAAACACCGATGCACCCCTCAACTGGTCAAACAGGTCATCTATTCTAGGAAGAGGGTACCGGTTTTTCACTGTTGTCTGATTCAATTTCCGATAATCAACACACAGCCTCAACGACCCATCGACCTTCTTTAAAAAAAGCATAGGAGACCCCCAAAGAGACGTACTAGGGTGGATAAAACCCTTACGCTCCAACTCCTCAAGCTGAACCTTTAGTTCCTGGAGTTATACCGGTGCCATTCGGTATGGCAGAATAGAAACTGGCTCCGCTCCCAGAAACAACTTGATCGTGATCTCAACATCCCTATCGGGTGGTAACCCCGAGAAATACTCAGGAAACACATCCTGAAATCGATCCAACACGGGAGGAAAATTAGGCTATTCCCCTCCCTCACCATCATCAAGCATGAGACATGCCACATGAGCTGTGATTCTACTCATCTGTTGAAAAAACAGCCCCGTGTGCCCTGCTCGAACATCCCATTCGCCACGGTGGACATAAGAGTCACCCTCAAGAGACCCGAATGATACTCTATAGTGATAACAGTCTATGTGTGCCCTATACAACACCAACCAATCCATTCCCAAGATTAGGTCAAACCCTAACATCTTGAGAACGAAAAAGTTCCATAGAAAATGATACCTACCAAATTCCAAGGCACATTCCTTGCACTACTTGATACCCTCAACCCACACTCCCAACAGGGTTTCAATTGACATCACTCCACACACCCCCTCCACAGGTAAACCCAGCACTACCACAAGTTGAGAAGAGATAAAAGAGTGTGTGGCACCTGTGTCAAACAATGCACCAGAAAATATAGAAGCTAGAAGGATCATACCTCGAACAGTCGATGGTCTAGCCTTGCCATCACCAGGTACAAACTGAACTGCCTGAAGCTGACCTGCCCTTATACCTTGGGCCCTAGCCTGAGTACTCTACGCTACACTGCCCTTTTGGCATGAGCGATCTTGTCCCGGAGTTCCACGTCCACCACCCCTTTCAGTATGGCCCGTGGAGCTCCAATTGCCTACCTAATACGGGGAAACTAATCCCCTCCCCATATCCAGTATCTTCTTTCCACCATCATTCCCCCTACCTGCCGAGGATTCTAGCAGAACCTCTACACATGTCCCATCCTTTCGCACGAATGACACTTAACTGGAGGTCGAGGACACTAACCACGCACATGCCCCGACCTACCGCACTGATAACAAAACACCTGGTTCCCACTTTGAGAGGCTGACCCTCTCTTCCAGCCACTTTTCATGCTACTGCCATACTATGAGCTCTCATGGAGTCGCTTCTGACCCTCAGAAGCTGCACCACTCGTCTGCCCCACTGGAACCACAATCCCACTACCCGAATCTCACTTCAGGTTTCCTTCATAGATGAGTTCCTGATCCATCACCTCTACAAACCTCTTCAAGAGAAATATATTTACTTGAGACCTGGTCTCAGGTCTCAACCCATCCTGAAATTCCTTGCTACTACTGCCACATCCCTGGCTAACACTGGGACGAAGCGTCACAGATCAGTGAAGCGACTAGAATAGTCCATCACGGACAGCGATCCCTGAGTCAGGCTCATAAACTCTGCAGCCTGCTCTTGCCTCAAAGTCTCTAGGTAGAAATGATCCAGAAACTTCTCCTGAAAAACCATCCATGAAATCCCCTCAGCCTGCTCGGTCTGAGCCTGAATGTCACACCAACACCTTTCTTGGACCCACAACATATAAACGAACAGCTTTACTCACTTTTAAACTGGGGTATACAGATGATCCAGTATTTTCTGGACGGACTCTAACCAGAACTCCGCTACCTCTGGCCCACCCTCTCTGGTGAAAGTCGGAGGGTGCTGCAGCTGGAATTCCCTGGTCAGCTCAAACATAGTCGTTGCACCCCTCCTTGGGTCCTGATCCATCATCTTCATAAGGTGAGCCAAGTTCCCTCAGAACTAGTGTTCTCCACCTTCATTGGTCACCACATTTTCTTGCTCCTCTATTTGAGGAGTGTTCTCAGAAACATCCTTCCATTTCCCAAATGGAAATCGACATTGTGGTGGCATCTCTCTACAATGCCAAGAATGAGATTTATAACGCGTACCATAAACATTCATGACTCCATGAAAAGCTCTTTACTAGCAACAACAACCCATTTTTTAACAACATTAACACCTCAAATTCACTTCCCCGACCATCCCTACCACGGGCCATGGTCCACATGGGGTAAAAAATCATGCACTACCACCAACTCACACAAAATTTTTCAAGACATTTTCCACTTCATTTAAAACCCTTAAGTATCATTAAACATCATTTACCCACTTGTTTCATTTCATTCTTATCATTATTTCTTGGTTTCATGAAATGCATAATGCACCCTACTTTCCTACCACACACACTTCTCCCATGCGTGTTCCTAACACAATGCATGTCACCCATCTCCCTAGGTTCCTACAATGATGCATGATTACAAATCCTTGTTCCATTAAGGCCAAGAGCCAAATATTGTAAGACAATCACATCAAACCACATGTGCATCACCCAACGGTGAAATATCATCAACTGTAACAACACACAACCAAGAACAACATTTCCCACCTAGGGTGACTTGGGTTTTCCCCCGTACCTGGGTTAGATAATCCCAAGCACAAGATCATTACCAAGTCCCTACACATCTTAACCCTTGGATACCAATCCAAAATAACAAGACCTTAGAGAAGGAGAAGAAAGACCTCCTCTGATACCAATTTATAACACCCCTAACTCGGAAGCCACTAAACCAGTGCTCCGAGCTGGGTGGTTACATGACCTTAAGCGCACCTCCCCATACGCCAAAGACTACCGACTAGCAGTAGGGGTGTATGTAGTCAAGTGGGAAGACTATACCCCCTTTTTATCAGAGTAAGACACAACAGAATAAACAAATAGCGGAAAAAAAACCAACAACAAGGAACATGTATAACAACCAATTCCAACTAACAATAAATATGCCATGTCATACTACAAGTGAAGGAGTGAATAAAAGCCCAAAAATAAAGACACAGCAAAAAATCCCCAAAATGGTCCCGACTCCAAGTCCGGATCCGCCACCAAGTGCTACCCATGTCCACTCACTCTCTAGCAAGGACCTTTTCTCTTCTCCTGAACAGCAAACATGAAGTCTACTCGGGTACCCAACGACGTCCCGAGCAGGGTGTGAGTACAACTCAGTAGGCCACCACCAACAATGTCGACAAAATATCTAGTAGAAATAGGTAGTGCATGCAAAAGGAGTATGAACGATAATTCCAAGTAATTAATTAAGGTTCCATTATCAAGTTCAAAGCCCAGCCATTACCACATCCATTACCATTCATTTCCCAACAATTACCATCAGTTACCATTTCATCACATTTCCATGGGTTAATCACATTCATCATGTTACATGGGTCTAAGGCCAAAAATCACATGCAAGAGGGTAAACATAATGTTATCCTGTCTCACTAAGACTAACCCCTCATAGAAACCATAACATCACCTCAAAGTCTCAGTCCGGGTGGATGCAACCATTAGGAGAAATGGGCCTCAGTCCCCATTCCAAACCCATGCATTTAGGGTGGAGTTTGGAGCATCAGTCCTCGATCGACCCATGGGAATAGATCCTAAAGTCATACCCCACACTACCAAGCCATGTGTACATGATTATATATAAGTAACCATCAACCTTCCAACCATTTCCCATCGGCAACCATCATTCACAACAACCCACATGGGAAACCACATCATTCCTTAACCCATTAACACATTACCATTTTACATGATTTAACCATTCACCCAATTCCAATTTGTTATGCCTATCTCACTAAGAATTCAACACTAGACCCATAATCTATCCCATTATGGTCTTTAATCAATTTACACATTAACCCATTTAACACATTCATCATTTCCAGGAATCAACCATTCATTCCCTTCCAAATAACCCTGTGATTATTACCAAGTCTAGGTGCGTCACCTAACTTCTTTTCCACGCTCAACCAAACATTCCAAAATATTCATCAAGGGATCTAAAATTCATTACAACAAGGTCATTTGTTTAATTAACAATCCCTAGCCCGGGAAAAGCCGGCACATCCCATGGATGGCCCCAACTAGGTCAAGTCTATCCCAACACATCCCACGGGGATCGTGAGGGTTCCCATTTTCCATTTTAAACACCATTATTACCAAACATACCAAGGTTATCCAAAACATAACCAAAGGAAATCAAGAACACAACTAAACATGCACAAAACCCTAAATAACCATGGGATATAACTTGTAGACCACCAACCTCGAAATCGCGGTTGAACGCACCCTCAATCGAGTCCTTAGAACTCGATCCGACCAAACTTTGAAACTTCAACCTAGAACTCTCCCAAAAGATAGGGTTTTAGAGCTTTGGAACAAGAGAGGGATAAGATACAAACCCTAAACCAAAAAGAGAAACAAGGATGAGGTTAGCCTTACCCGGATCTTCGATCCACAACCAATGAGGCTCTAAACGCCTTAGAATTGAAGGAGTTTGATCACTTGGAGTTCTTGAGAGGCTTGGTCCGCACCTAGGGTGAAGAGGTGAATATGGGAGGAAAATCTTGAGTTGGGGTTATAAAGCCTGGAGTGGCAATTTTGAAAATTTTCCAACTATAAGTGGCTGCACAGTTTGGAAAACAGTGCGCAAATCGTGCACACGCCACCACTCGGAGGTGGGGGAGTCACACGATTTAGCCACACAGTTTGTCAAACCATGCGCAAACCGTGCGCTCGCTTCTGTACAGAGGAGGGAGGGTCGCATGGCTTAGTCTGGGTAGGCCGCACGGTTTGGCTGACCGTTCGCAGGCCGTGTGCCTTGGTCTGCTTTGCCCAGACTCCCCTTCTTCCGTGCCCCGAGCCCCCAGAACACCCCCAAGGCCTCTAACACTTCCAAGAAACTTTTTAAAGCCCCAAAAGCAAAGGGTTCAACCCAAAACACAAAAAACATACCTTTCCAAAAACTGGGATCCTACAAAGTGTGTAATGTATAAATGAACATTCATGATGATACATAACATATATGCATGCATCATAAATATATTAATTGAAAAAATTCATTGGAAACAAAACTATATTTCATTATAATTTTATAATTTTTTAAAATATATATATATATATATATATTTGAATTATTAAAAAATATATATCAATTTTAAACATGTGTTATTTATTTAATATATACAAATAAAATTTATTTTTGAAAATAAATATAATAATTGTATATAAATTATTACTAAAAACTTTTATCAGTACTAAGACTTGTGAAGATAAAACTAACCTTTATCAGCGCTAAAAAATTGATGATAAAAGGTACACCTTTATCAGTGATTTCTGCATAAAATGAGGCACTTCCCTTGCCTCATTTTGTGGTAGTGATATATGTAATTATATAAAACCACACACACACACACACTTATAATTAGTGAGTATTAATTATTAATTATTAAATAATATTTATAAATCATGAATTATTTAATATTAAATACTAATTACGAATTACATATATATTAAGATATTTATATTTTTATATTTATACATTTTTTATACATTTACATGTTTTTTAAATTATTTAGTATTGTTTATTAATTAATATTTATAAATTATGAATTAATTAATCTTAACTATTAATTTCACAGTACTTATTACTAATTAATTATTACCGATTATCAATATTAATTAGTTACATAATAATTACTAATTATAAACTATGAATTATTATTTATTAACCTAAATATATACTAATCATAAAGGAAATCCGTTAAATGTTTCACATTTATCTTCATTTTTTACCTCTAAGCCGCTCTCCCTCATCTCCCATTACATTTTATCCTTTCAATTTTTATCTTCCCCACACACCCTACCTCTCATTCCATCTCTTAACCTTTACAATCAACCTATTATACCTACCCAATCTCCCTCTTTGATCTTTGACTTCGTTTATCTATACTCTCATTCATCCAATCACTATAAACCACCCCATTTAAACCATTGGACATTCATTTCCCAAAGAAACATGTGGTTGATCCTTTTTAATGGGTTCTATTCAAATAACTACATTCATAATTTAATTTTTATTATTTATTATTTGGTTCCTCCTTCATAGATTCAAGGATCTCCCTTTACACCATTTCATTTATTTATCCACAACTTAAAAATTCACACTCATTCCACACTCACTATCTTTATAGTGCTATAATTGGTTATCATTATGCTTCTCTTCTCTTACCCATCACATGAAAACACTCTAATTATATAACCCTAATTTTATTTTCCTATTTTTCTAGTATGTTTCAGGAAATGAATCTTTCTTCTCCATCATTGGTGGGTTTCCATTTTATCTCACATGATACAGAAACTATAAGATTTGTGTTGATAATTCTGCACCAAACTTCCACCATCAAAAGTTAGATCCCATAAACCAATTATAAGGACCCAACCTTATTACATTATATAATCTTCAATTTTAGTCAAGAAGTCACTTCCTTTCATATTGAGTATATTTTCAGGCTTATAGTTTTAGAGAATTGTTATATAATGCATACATAACATTCCACATTTATATAGAACAAATACCACAAAATCAGTATCCATTTCTTCCGAAATATAAAACATTTCAAATAAAACATGATTTCATTGAAAAATATTCATAACATTTAACTTGGATTCCTTCTTTGTCTTACACATCTTTATAACTTTTGAAAATCATTTAAAAACTTGGGATGATAAAAAATATTATTAAGGGATATAAAAAGAAGGAATGAAAACATTAGTCCATCAATACTCATAACGTATGAAATTATTTTCAAAAAGATATACTATTCACCCATATAAACATACTTTGTGAAACTTTAGATTTCCATGAGTTTTGCACAAAAAATATAGAACATAAATATTACCATAAAGGTATCTTGGGGAATTAATTACACAATCTAGTAACCCTCTCATCTACCTTATAATTTGTAACCCTCACAGCTACCTTACAGTGTAACCCTCACGACTACCTTATTGTGTAACCATCGCAGTTACACTTCGAATAACCATATGACATACCACAAAATAAAAAATAAAAAATGAATTATAGGGTTATATAGGTCACAAAATTCATTATAAAAAATAACCAAGATTCATAACTTAATCATAAAACATGAATAATTTCATAAAAACATTGTTCTTGAATTTTTTAAAACAGAATTTTGAAAGAGGATTTCAAAAGAAAAGGCCCTTACAAATATCATATAATTGAAGTGAAACTTAATATAATGGATTTAATATGTATATACACTATAAATACACATAATTCAACATAATATAAATAAAATTCATCACACAAAAAATTTTAATGCCACATAAATAATGAAGTAGAAGGTTAACCCAAAGAATGGAAATTGGGTTAAGAATTCCTTGACCCCAGGTCTTTAGTAATTCAATATTATTTAAAACTCTTTTATAATGGTTAAAATAGTTTTATTATTAATTTAAATAAACATTTTCATGTTTATAACACCTTATATGATCATTTAATAACATTATTTTACCCTTTAATTATTAGTATTTTGTTCTTTTCATTGTTTCACGTGTGTTCTTTACATGATTTCCATGGACAGTTTGTATTTGATTTTCTTTTCATTTGGAAAAGAAATTATATAAGTGGAATGAAATGGTATTAATATGTTTCAAAAATATATAATGAAACCATAAATAATTTTTTTCATATATGATTATGAATCATTAGATAAAACATTAATGATATTTGTTTAGATCATTTTTGGTGTTTCCTTGATAATGATGAACTTGTTTCATTATTATTTAATGTCATGCATAGAAGTTCATTACCGAACATAAAATAGGTTACATCATAAAATTTACATTATTTTTCTACCATTAAATGTTTTTATGATCATATTTTAAGGAATTAATGGAAATTGAAAACACATCATCCACGATTTTGGTAAATTGGCACAACGCGAATGGTGTTTTTATTTTTAGAATAAGAGGATGAGGAGAGGAAGAAAGATGATGATTTTTCTACATGAAAATTATAACATAAAAAATATATAATATTCTTGATATTTCATATATCTTGGATAAGGGTCGGGGAAGATAATATATGAAAAGAAAGGACTTGAAAAGAAAAAAAATGAAAATGGAAGAGGATTCTTACCTCGTGTTCTCTCCTCCTTCAGATCTTCCTTAAAGCCTTTGGTTTTAGCCTTTTTGTGAGACCATAAGGTCTTGGACGTGGGGAAGAGATGTGGGGAGGGGATTTTTCGGATTTTAGACGATGCTCAGGGCTTGAGAGGTGTAAGAGGAAGAGGGGAATGATGGTGGTATTTATAGTGGAGGAGAGGAGATATTTTACATTATTTTAAAAATTGTTTTAATATTTTTTTCCAAGACTATGAATCATTTTAATTATTGGGATAAAAATATTAAATTGATCGTGTGAGTTCTAAAAAAGTGGTCTTACATCATTAATGATGACAAAAGTAGTGTATTTAACTGATAATTTGTATATACGGTATTTTACCGTATTTCACTATTCATAAAAAAAATTCAATAAATTCAAAAAAATTAAAACAATTCAGCCTAAGAATTTGTTGATGTGTAGAATTATAAGATAAAATCCATTTTTTGAAAATAATTTTCTAAATATGATTAATTTAATTTTTAAAAAATCATATTTTATTCCAAAAATAATAATTTTAAAACAATAACTAATTTAACATCACCTTGAAAAATTAATCAAGATCTAATTATCTTATAACCATAAGAAAATAAAATAATAATACAATTTACTATTCAATTGGGTCATATTACTATTCATAAGGGTGTGTTACTATTCACCAAAAGTCATGTTGGTTCCATCAGAATTCAAATAACTTCCTGATCACAATTTAAGGTTACTATTTTTTGAAATTAAAAACATAGAAGTGGAAATATTATGTTTTAACAACTAATTTATAACTATCTCCTTAAAAAAAGTTTTGTTTCATGGAGTCTTAGTATTTCATGAATTTTATTTATTTGTAAATCCTTAGGGTGTTACATTCTCCCTACCTTCTAAAAATTCTGTCCTCGCAATTATTTATTTATTTATTTATTTACTTACTAAAAAAGTGAGGGTACCTTTTCATCATATCATTTTCAGACTCCCATGTTGCTTCTTTAACCATGTGGTTTCTCCATAAAACCTTTACCTAGTGGATTAAGTTATTCTGCAATACTTGTTCCCTTTGATCAAGAATCTGAACTAGTTTCTCTTTATAAGAAAGGTTCTCTTCCTGCTGAACTACTCCTGGGCTCAAGACATGAGATGAATCTGGCACATACATTCTCAACATCGAAGATTGAAAAACATTATATACCTTAGATAAAATTGTAGTCAAATCTACTTGGTATACAAATGTTCCAAATTTATCTAGGATTTCATAAGGTTCAATGAACCATGTACTTAGATTTCCTTTTGTAGAAAAATGCATAAAATTTTTCAATGGTGAGATTCTAAGAAAAACATAATCACCTACCTAAAAAAAGTCTTTCCTCCTATTTTAGGAATAATTTTTCTGCCTTCTCTGAGCTATCCTCATGTGTTTCTAGATAATATTAACTTTCTCAACCACTTCCTCTACTAATTCTAGTCCCATAAAATTCCTTTCCCCGACTTCATCCCAAAAATCCGGAGTTCGGAACTGCTTCTAATAAAATGCCCCAAAAGTTTCCATCTATATGTTGGAATGAAAACCGTTATTATAAGATAACTCAACTAAAGAAATATGATGTTCCCAACTTCCCTGGTAGTCTATTGAACAAGCTCGAAGCATATCCTCTAAATTATGAATTGTCTATTCTGACTGTCCATCTGATTGAGGATGAAATGTTGTATTGAAATTTAATTCTATGCCCAAGGACTTTTAAAGGCCCTTACAAAACATAGAAGTGAACCTAGAATCTCAGTTAGATACAATTAAAATAGACACTCCATGTAACCTAAAAATATCTTTGAGGTATATTCGAGAAATCTAATCCAAAAACATTATATCTTGAATAGGGAGGAAATGTTTAAATTTAGTCAGTTAGTCAACAATAACCCATATTTCATTATCACCTTGAGAAGTATTTGGTAGTCCCATAATGAAGTCCAAGGATATATTTTCCATTTCTAATATGGAACTGGTAAAGGCTGAAGAATCCCCTTCGGTAACTTTCTCTCTGCTTTAACCTGTTGACATGTCTGACATTTCACAGTAAATTTTTCAATAAATATTTTCATTCCATCCCACCAGTAATACTCCTGAAGGTCTCAGTACATCTTAATAATGTCAGGTTGAACTGAAAATGGAGAAATATGAGCTTTACACAATAAATCTTTCTTCAATTGGGAATCACAAGGCACACACAATCTTTTTCCAAATCTCAAAACACAATCATTATTAGTGATCTAAAATAGGCTCGCGGCCCGCAGGATTTGTGGGTATGGGGAGGATACGTGGTGGGGTGGGCCTACAAATTTTGACCAAAAAGAGAACGAGCCAATGCAGGTTGAGCCCGCGTGGGTGCGGGCCATAGAGGGTTGAGCCCGTGTGGGTGCAGGCTGACCCGCAGGCCTAATTTAAAATTTTTGTACAATATATGCTTGTTTGGCATTTTAGTTTTTTAAACATAATTAAACCATGAAATGTGATTTCTCATCGTAATGGTCATAAAAATTCACCATTGCTTTACATGTAAATTTTAAATATGTGAATATTTATTGTTTTAATATGATATTATAATATTTATAGAGTAATTATTAACTATATTCACATGGTGTGTCATCACACCTCTCAAAAAATGGAACTCATATCTTCTACACTTGGTTTCAATTCTAAGTGTTATTATAATTATAATATTTTTTTGGATGGATTTAATTTTTTTATTAATTAATTTAATTTTGTTGTTAAGAAAACATAAAAGGACCTCATGAGACCCTAATAGACTCCTCTGAAACCAGTCATTGGTTGATGTGTCGTCGTTCATTCATAGGTCTATCCATTCGCATCGCCACACAATCAACATCATTATTTTCACCCCTCATTGATCATTCACCAACTTTGCATTGCAGCAGTTCACCACCACATCAGTGTCGACACATGACACCATTAACCCATAGAAAAATTCTTCATCACATCTCTTAAAAACTCTAGCTATTATAAATTCATATTTCTCTCAACAACTAAAATTAAGAATGAGGGAAGAAATACAATATTTAAATGATTATAAATAGTATTTTTTAAATGTGGGCAGCCCATGGGAAACCCATGGGCTTATGCGGGGTGGGGCGGGCTTGGATTTTTTTTGTTCGTATTATATGTGGGATTTTGTGGACAAACCCACATGGGCTCAAACACGCGTAGGCTTAGCCTGTCCCACCCTACCCCACCCATTTCACATTAATAATATTTATCAAGGTCAAATTCTAGAAACTTACCCATTTTAACAAATTATACCTTTTTTTATAGCTCTCAGTCTTCCTTCCGCGCTTGCTTAATAATGTTTGATAATGATGACTACACTAAAACCTGAAACAAAATAGTTGTATTTCCTACACCAACAACTTCTATTCCAAAATTCATCAAATCATTAATCAAGGGATCCTGTTCCAAATGTAACATTATTAATAATGCATGATGTTTTTTACTTAAGGCATCCTCCACACTGTTTGATTTTCCTAGATGGAAATTTATTGTGAAATCACAATATTTTATCAATTTGAGCCATATTCTCTGCCTCATGTTCAATTCCTTCTGAGTGAATATATACTTCAGACATTTAAGTCTGTATATATTTGAAATTGGATCCGTATAAATGATGCCGCCAAAATTTCAAAGAAAAAACCACAACTACTAATTCCAAATCATGTGTGGGATTATTTAAATCAGGATATTTTAGTTGTCTTGAAGCATAAGAAATTACCTTATCATTCTTCATCAAAATGAAACTGAGTTCCTTCAATGAATAATCACTGTAGATGACAAAGTCACCATTTTAGGAAGCCAAGGCCAAAACTGGAGAATTTTCTAATCTATTCTTTAGTTCCTGAACATAAACATCACATTCTTCTATCCAAACAAATTTAACACCTTTTTGTGTTAACTTAGTTACCGGGCTAGATAAGCATGAAATTCTTTTAACAAACTGTCAGTAATAACCTACTAATATAAGAAAACTAAAAATCTATGTAACATTTTTACGTCTTGTCTATTTATAAACCACTTTTGTTTTGGAAGGATCAACCATTATTCCATCTTTATTTATAATTTTCCAAATAAAAGAAATCTATTATGACCAAAAATCACACTTTTTTAATTTTCCATATAGCTTCTTTTCCTTTATGGTTTCCAAAAGAACCCTTATATATTTTTCATTCTCCTCTTTACTATTAGAAAATACCTGAATGTCATCAATAAACACAACCAAAATCTTATCCAAGAACTCATGAAATATTGTATTCATAAGATCCATGAATATAGTAGGTGAATTAGTTAACCCAAAAGGTATAACAACAAATTCATAATTCCCATATTTAGTACGAAAAGCTATTTTCGAGATGTAATCCTCATTCACCATCAATTGATGGTATTCAGATCTCAAGTCAATATTGGAAAATTACTAATGTCCCTAGAGATAATCAAACAATTCATTGATAAGATGAAAATGATACTTTTTTAGTAGTGATGTTATTCAGGGGTCTATAATCAATGCAAAGTCTGATTGAACTATCATTATTTTTAACAAACAAAAAAGGGTCACCCCATGGTGAAGTGCTAGGAAGAATGAAGCCTTTATCAATAAAATCCTATAACTGACCACATTAAAAACACTTTCGACATCTGCTGACGTAGTCATAAAGGATCTCACTACTCTTTTTTGCTTATAGTTTGTCTTCTTTGAATCATTCAGATCTCTCTTTTGGAAGTCATTTGCATAATGACCCATCTCACCACAATTAAAACACTTTATAGTTTTTTATCAAGATCAGTCTTAGGATAATTTTAAATACAATCGCGGGCCACATTTACAAACTTACCACATTGAAAAAACTTCCCATTTTTGGTAAGGCATTCTCCATGGTGTTTTTTCCACACTTTTCACAAACTGAAAACTGGACTTTCTTAACATCAGATTCCTTTGAATGATTCTTACCCATCACTTTTCATCTAGGACTCTTCTTATCTTTATTATCAAAGTGCACATGATCATTAGTGAACTCCATTTCTACCATCTTAGCACATCAAAAAAGTTTCTCATAAATTTTAAATTCACTAGAGGCCAATTCCCTTCGATACCTTGGCTTCAATCCTGAGTAAAAATGGTTTATTTTTCTATCAAGATCTAGAATAATATTTGGATCATACCTCACCAGTTGGGTGAATTTATCTTCATACACAACCACTGAATATTCCTCATTTTTCTTAAATTCAAGGAATTTCTTCTCCATCCTATGTCAAACCACCTTAGTAAAATATTTCTCAAGGAAAATACTTTTAAATTCATCCCACTCTAAAGAATTAATCTCGTATCTTTCCCTGATATTCTTAACCATTGACCACCACTGATCAGCTTCAAATTCAAAATTATAAATGTAAAGTCTTACCTTTTGATTATCTAAACATACCATAACATCAAAAATATTTTCAAGGGACTTAATCCATCCATCAGCTGTTACTAGGTCAGAAGATCTACTGAAAGAATGAGTGTGTTTCCTTATAAAATGTTCCACCATCGCCATGTTCATTTTTTTGGTAGATATGGTTGTTATATTTTGTAGATTCCACCACCATTTATTTACTATGTCATCTGATTCCTTACTATCACAAACTAATCGGTACCAATCACTACAATTCCAGGCTATATATTTGGAAGGACATCATTCTGTTAGTGCCTTTCCACTTTATCTTCTCTGTTTATTTTGTGGATGACCATTCTGAACAAACATATCTTAGTTTAAGAAACATGGTAATATTTAAATTCTATAACATTTAAAATTAACCATAGAGTAAAAATTATTTATGGTATTCTTTTAACATCATCCTAACCCCTAAAGTTATCTAAACCATCCTATGATACCAACTATAAAAACCCAACCTTATTACATTACAAAATCATAAAATTTAGTCAAGAACTCACTTCCTTTCATATTGAGGATATTTTCAAGTTTATATTTTTTGAGAATTGGTATATAATACATACATAACATTCCACATTTATATAGATCATATAACACAAAAACAATATCCATTTCTTCCAAAATATAAAACTTTTCAAAAAAAACATGATTTCTTTGAAAAATATTCATAGCATTTAACTTGGCTTCTTGGTTTGTATTAAACATCCTCATAACCTGTGACAATCATTTAAAAACTTGTTATTAGCACAAAAATATCAGTAAGATATATAAATGAAGTAAATAAAACATTATTCCATGAATACTTGTAATGTATGAAATCATTTTAAAAAAGACATACTTGTCACCCATATAAACTTACTTGGTGAAACTTGAGATTTCCATTAGTTTTCCACAATATATATTGAACATAAATAGAACCATAAAGGTATATTGGGGTATTAATTATATAATATTGTAACCCTCTCATCTACCTTAACCCTCATGGATACCTTACATCATAATCCTCATGACTACTTTATTGTGTAACCATCGTAGTTACACTTGGAGTAACCATATGGTCGAACTAAAAATAACACATAACCAATGCATTGAAGGTAGTTACAGGTCCCACCATTAATCATAAATAATTCCCATGATACATAACATAATCATACAAGATGAATAATTTCATAAAAACACTTCTTTTGAATTTTGTAAAATAGAATTTTAAAAGAGGATTTCAAAGGAAAAGCCCCTTACAAATATCATAAAATTGAAGTGAGTCTTAATAGAGTGAATGGAATATGTATATAAACAATAAATAAAAATAATTAAACATAATATAAACAAAATTCAACACATAATGAATTTTAATTCCACATAAATAATGAAGTAGAAGGTTAACCCAAAGAATAGAAATTGGGTTAAGAATTCCCTTACCACAGGTTTTTCTTAATTCAAACTTGTTTAAACCACCTGTATAATGGTTAAAAGAGTATTATTAGTATTTTGAAGAAACATTTTCATGTTTATAACACCTTATATTATCATATCATAACATAATTTCAACCTTTAATAATTAGTATTTTGTTCCTTTCATTGTTTCAGGTGAGTTCTTTACATGATTTTCAATGCCGGTTTGTATTTGATTTTATTATCGTATGGAAATGAAAATACAGAAGTGTAATGAAGTGGATTAATATTTTAAAAAAAATATATAATGATACCAGAAATAATTTTTTATCATATATGATTATGAATCATTAGATAAAACATTAATGATATTTGTTTAGATCATTTTTGGCATTTCCTCAGTCATGATGAACTTGTTTCATTACATAATTTAATTTCATGCATATAAGTTCATTACAGAACATAAAATAGGTTACATTATACAATTTACATTTTTTTCAACTATTAAAAGGGTTATATGATCATATTTGAAGAAATTTATGGTAATTGAAAACACATCGTCCATGATTTTGGTAAATAGGCACATCACGAACGGTGTTTTTATTTTTAGAATTAGAGGATTAGGAGAGGAAGAAAGATGATGAATTTCTTACATAAACATGATAACATACAAAATATGTAAGATTATTTATATTTCATACCTCCTGGATAAGGGGAGGTGAATAGAGTATAAGAAAAGAAAGGAATTGAAAAGAAAACACAAGAAAATAGAAGAGGTTTCTTACCTCTTGATTTCTTCTCCTTGAGATCCTCTTTAAGGACTTTTGTTTTGGCCTTTTAGTGAGACTAGAAGGTCTTGTATGTGGGTAAGAGACTTGAGGAGGGTATTTGGTAGAGTTTAGACAATGATAAAGTCTTGAGATGTGTGAGAGGAAGAGGGGAATGAGGGTGGTATTTATAGTGGAAGAGAGGTGAGATTTTTCATTATTTTAATCATTGTTCTAATATTTTTGTCCAAGGCTATGAATTGTAATGTCTTGGATTTTTCCATGAATTATTTTAATATTATATGGGAATTATTTCGAGACCAGGATCTGAGACGACGTGCTGTTCCGAGGCCCGGTGATCCCAGAACAAGTGTATGAATTTAATTTAATAATTAAATAACACGGGTGTGCGGTTTTCCTAAAAAAGTGGAATAACTCCCTAACGGTTTCTTGGATCAAAAATTCGAGGAAACCGTTGCGTTGAGAACAGTTATTTTACCTTAGGTGAGTCCTAACATCGGCTTTCGCGGGTCGGTGGTGGAATCCAGTTTTTGTGACGTAAGAGTAATAAAATATTTAAATAAAAATATTTTATTCTGCAGTGAAATATTTTAAATCTGCTACAACAGATATCCCTTACCTTTTTAATTAAAGTTTGGTGCAAGGGCCCAGGTTTACAAACCTCATAACCCTGAAACCCTTGGCGGCGCTAGAGGCTTTGGAGAAAACCTCCCAACGCGGCGACGACGACGCAACGACCTGATCATCGCCGACGAACGCCGCAGAATCCAGGTAGGATGTTTTGTTTATGATTTCTTTTCCATTTTTGATTTCTACGACGAAATTGGGATAATCCTTGAACATATTAGTCTGCGTATCGATCGTTATTGCGGTATGGGCTTTTTGTGGGGATTTATGGGAGATTGAATCCATGTTAATCCATTGTTGTGATGTTTTCTGCTCCGTTTAATCCCATTAATGGGAGCGGATCAACACTGTGGATCCAACCCCGAAGCGATGAATGATGGATCGTTTCTCATCCGTTCTGTAATGTAACAATCCCAAACTGTGGATCCAAACCCGAAGCGATGTCACGGAGGTGCGACAACGATATCGGCGGAAGATTCGGAGCGGATCGAGAGTTATGAGTTTTTAGTCATTTTTCTTTGGATGGATTTCTCGAGGTTTATGATACGTTTTAAAGGACAAAAACACCCGTCGCGGTGTTCATATGAAGAACCTAACCAATCCCTGGAGTATCAGGATGAACAGACGAGAGATCATGGATCCGGTAGATCGGCTGAAGCGTGAGGAAGAAGACGGTGTTCTTGAAATTTCCCGACTACACGCCGTGTAGTATAGGCTCCACGACGTGTGTTCATCGGAGGTTTTACCTGGCATGTACTTCAGGAGTACACGGACACAGGCAGGGTACATGGCCAAGGACATGCCGTGTATACCCCTCCCCGGCCAGACCCGACCAGATACACGGGATACCCCATGTACTGGTACACGGGCAGGCGACACGGACACGGGCAGAGACCGTGTAAGGGCACATAGCCAGCGTACACGGAGCGAGCCCCAGATCCTCAGACACAACGTGTGATTAATATACACACCATGTAGTTGCTTCTTATCCAACAAGCCGAATGACATGGGCTGGTTACACGGGCAGTACCTGGGGTCAAGGAACACGGTGTGAACTTTTTCTACAGGCTGTGTAGTTTGGTTTTACTCGGCTTGAATGAATGACATGGGCCATTTACACAGGCAGTACCCGGGGTCAAGGAACACGACGTGTAACTATACTACACACCGTGTAACCTGTCTTAAATTACTTGAGACGCTTGTCTTATGTGACTTGGACTAGTTTTCTTAGGGTTCACACCCTTGGTCTTTCCCTTGAAGGTTCTGGTATCATTTCCTTTACACACAAGTAAGATCCCTTCAATAGAACTTCCTGAATAGAGTTTTTGGAATCCCCTCTATGAGACTTAGAACCAGATCCTCTATTCATTCCTGGAACCCTAGGTAGAGTTTTTGGTATCGATGTGAACAACTTTACCCGGGCGCTGATCCTCTGCTTAGCGGATTAGCTTAGACTGAGTTGTCGGAATCACCCCATGACTTGGTTGTGATCCTCATCTGAGCATCATTTTCTCAAGGTACTTGTGTAGTTTGTTCTCCCGGAACGAGTGCTTCGTATCTCTCTCTTCAGACCTAAGAGTGTGTTCTCCCGGTTAATTGCTTAGTGGAAATCTTTGAGCTGGATCTTAGTTGTGGTATATGTGATAGTTGGTCGTGTCTTGTGAAGACGAGCGACCCTTTGACATGATTCTAGGTTGACTAGGGCTGGATAATGCTCAGTGAGATCATGCAGTCCGAGGAGTGTTGCTACAGCTACAGATTGCAGTCCCAGTACATTTCCATACAGGTTGGAATTTGTTACAGACTTTCTTTTGGTGGGCTTTTACTTTTGGCCCATGGTTTTACACTTACTGCACTTTACTTTTCTGTCGTACTCTTTTGGTTGATATTTTTAGTGTATGCATGCATTTCCATTTTTTTGTAGTTTTTACTTTTCAGCTTTGTGGGCTTAGAGATGTGTGTACGTGTGTACAAGTTTATAAGAAATGCCTCCCATGTTAGTAGCATGCCTACTCGGTGCTAGTCACTAGCCCCTGGCCTATTGGAGGCGGGCTTGGGGAGTTGTGGCTCGGGCCCCACTGGGACGGGTTGTGACAGAGTGGTATCAGAGGTGGTCAGTTCTACCTTAAGACCGAGAGTCTGTGAGTTAGTTTGGGGAAACAGTGTTAAGTGTTTCAAGTTAGGCTTTTAGGCCAGGGACCCCAGTGTTGGTGCGGGTGGCCGACATACCCATACACTAGGACTCTGATAACTTGCTTTTTGACTCGGAACATGAGAACACTAGTTGCAGGGGAAAATAATGGTACATGCATCATATAGAAATGGGTTGTGTTTTCCATGTCCTTTTTGAGTCAGCTCTCCAGATATACTCACTGACTGAGATACATCTTGTTTATTTACAGGATGCCTCCGCGACACGCACCTCCTAGGATCCAGTAGCTCGATCATGAGGATGCCCCCCTCAATGATGAAGCCTCGATACAGGGACCGGATTCCCCAGTTTTACCATCGGTTGGTGTGCCAGTTATCCCGCCACCTGTGGAGCAGTTTTTAGTGCCTGTTGTACCAGTGGAGGAGGAATGCAGGCTGAGAAAAATCCACGAGTTTCAGAGATAGAGACCCCTCAGGTTTCAAGGCGAGCCTGACCCTCTGGCAGCAGAGGACTGGCTTGAGGTAGTGGCCAGAGTCTTCCATTTGGTCAGGAAACCAGCAGACCAGACGGTGATCCTGGCAGTGAGCCTTCTACAGGGCTCCACAAGACGATGGTGGATTTTGGTTATCCAGACTCACGACGAGGCGACACTTGCTAGGTCGGAGTTTGAGCGTCTCTTCAGAGAGGAGTTTTCACTGGTTATCCTGAGAGTAGTATGCATACAGGAGCTTCTTCAGCTTCAGCAGGGAACCATAACAGTGGATGACTATTTGTCGAGGTTTACTAACCTCTCGCGGTACTCGATAGATATGGTCGGAGATCAGTACTTCAAAGCTCGGAATTTTGAGCGGGTCCTGCACACAGATATCCGAGCTAGAATCGTCCCTATGAGCATTCCTACTTATTCTTTGGTGCTCGAACAGGCTCTGGTGGTCGAGATCTTCTTGGCAGAGCAGATACAACCGACAGATGTTAGTAGTGGGCAAGCTGGAGCAGAGACCTCGACAGCAGGGAGCCGACGTCCGGGACCCAGGCATGGGAGACGTTTTCAATGAAGATCCCAGGACATGGGATATTCCATACATGGTTTGCAGGGTGCATCCAGCCAGCCTCGAGAGAGGCGATGCTACTCATCTGATGGCAGGGGACAACTCGTTCAAGATTGTCCGACCCTCCGTACTACTGACACGTGAGAATTGTATGGAACACTGAGGTAGAGGCAACGTGTGGAGTAGACAGATCCGTGGGGAGGCGGATGTGGTATAGGAGTTGGGAGAGCAGCTGTAGGTGGTCGACATTTTGTCCTTTCACCACCACCACCCCTAGGAGGTCCACCCCAGGCTCAGGGAGCTGGTGGATAGAGGCAAGGACAGCTACAGGCGGCAGAGGATTATGACCCAGGTACTCCTGGAATTATTAGAGGTACTATCTATGTCTTTTCTACTTTGGCTGCCGTACTGATAGACACAGGTGCTAGTCATTCCTTTCTGGCTGCTTATCTAGTTCGAGACCTTGAGATTTCTGTTGAGCCGTTGACTCGACCCTTACGCTTAGAAACACCGACTGGGGAAGATCCAGATATCACACACCTCTGTAGATAGTGTGACCTGACCCTTAGAGGTGAGAGTTTCAGTTGGAACGTCTTGGTGGCAGTGTCGAGGCATTACGATGTCATTATTGGTATGGATTGGCAATCCACAGTTCATGCCCAGATCGACTATTTTAGGTGAAGGGTGCAGTGTGTCCTCAATGATGGAATGAGGATCTCTTTTGTTGGTGAAAGAGAGACCCAGGAAGCGCATGATGGACTCGTGAATAGAAGGGAACAACCAATTTCACATCATTTGGCTAGCCTAGCCCTTGGCGCAGCAGATGTTATGAGTTTCCAGTTTCTAGCAGTAGTGGCTGAGTACGAGGACGTCTTTCTAGAGGATGTCCTTAGGCTACCTCCCCGTTGGAAGATATATTTCTACATAGAGTTGCAACCCGGGACGACACCGATATCAGCATCAGCATATCAGATGGCTTCTGTAGAGCTTCGTGAGCTGAGGGTGCAGCTGGACGACTTGCAGAAGAAGGGATTTATGAGACCCAGTACTTCACCCAGGGCGGCCCCAGTGCTTTTTTCCAAGAAGGCAGATGAGAGATTGAGGCTATGTGTGGATTACCTACGCTTGAATCAGGTGACCATGAAGAACCGGTATCCACTACTGAGGATCGATGACCTCTTCGACCAGTTGAGAAGGGCACGATGGTTCTCGAAGGTTGATCTATGATCAGGCTATCACCAGTTGCAAGTATGATATGAGGATATACCGAAGACGACATTCCAATGTCGCTACGGTCACTATGAGTACTTGGTGATGCCCTTCGGTTTGACAAACACCCCGGCAGTGTCCATGGGGCTCATGAACCAGATCTTTCATCCCTATCTAGGCCGGTTTGTAGTGGTCTTCATCGATGATATCCTTGTGTACTCTGCGTCCGAGGAGGAGCACACGAGACACCTAAGGATGGTTCTGGACACACTCCGAGAGCACCAGTTGTATGGGAAACTCTCGAAGTGTCAGTTCTGGTTATCGGAGGTCCACTTTCTGGGACACATTATCTTGGTAGATGGTGTAGCAGTGGACCCATCCAAGGTGGAGGTAGTGCTAGCATGGGAGCCACCCCGGAGCGTGACAGAGGTGCAGAGTTTCCTTGGGTTGGAAGGATACTATCGGAGATTCATCCTTTATTTCTCCAGGATTGCAGCACCCATGACAGCTTTTACCCAAAAGGGGCAACCTTTCATGTGGACTGATAGATTCTAGTAGTCTTTCTAGCAGTTGAGACAGATTTTGACGAGAACCCCGATCTTGAGGTTACCAGAGGAGGGTGTCGAGTACATAGTGTTCTGCGATGCATCAGGAACCGGGCTTGGTTGTGTCTTGATGCAGAGGCCAGCAATTATTTCCTATAGCTCATGTCGGTTGAGGCCACACGAGCAGAACTATGTGACCCATGATCCTGAGTTGGCAGCGGTAGTCTTCGCATTGAAGATGTGGAGGCACTACCTGATGGGCCAGCGGTTTACCATCTACTCTAATCACAAGAGTCTCAGATATATCTTTTCTCATAAGGATCTCAATTTGAGACAGAGGCGATGTCTTGAGTTCCTCTAGGATTACGACTTTGAGATCGTTTATACTCCTGGGAAGGGGAACGTAGTGGTAGATGATCTCAGTAGGAAATACAGTTCGCAGTTGCTGGATGAGGTGATGAGATAGTTGGCCTCCATACAGTTATCCTTCGTGGATAGGGATGAGGGAGCCTACCTTCAGTCGATGGTTGATACCCCTACACTCTTACAGTGATTTAGGGAAGCACAGTGCGAGGATGCTAGCTATGAGACTCCACGTGCTCAGATATCCACAGGTGATGCTGCTGATGGATATTCAGAATGTGGGGAACACGTTGTTCTTTTCAGAAGGCACATGATAGTACCAATGACATTGCGGGAGGTGGTTCTGAGGGAGATCAATACATCCCCTTTGGCAGTGCATCTAGGCATAAAAAAGATGTATCAGGACCTCTGACGTCAGTTTTGGTGTCCAGGAATTAAGAAGGGTGTGGCAGAATTTGTCTCTCGGTGCCTTACTTGTTAGAAAGTAGAGGCTGAGCACCAGGTGCCAGCAGGTTTAACTCAGCCCCTTGAGGTGCCAGAGTGGAAGTCGGATGGTATATCGATGGACTTCGTGACGGGTTTACCATGTACGTCCAGGGGACGCGATGCCATCTGGGTGATCGTTGATCGACTCACCAAGTCGGCACACCTCCTAGTCATACGGGAGCGGAGTTCAGTAGAGAGATTGTGATGCCTCTTTGTGCAAGAGATAGTTCGACTTCATGGAGTTCCATCCACGATCGTCTCATATCGTGATGCTCGTTTCACATCTTGGTTGTGGAAGGGATTGCATGAATATTTTGGGACTGAGTTACACTTGAGCACAACGTTTTATCCCCAGACTGATGGTCAGACAGAGCGGACCATCCAGGTCCTGGAGGATATGCTTTGAGCTTGCATTCTTGACTTCGGTCGTAGCTGGGAGGATCAACTACCCCTAGTGGAATTTTCTTATAAAAAAAGTTATCATTCCATTATTGGTATGGAACCATTCGAGGCTCTGTACGGGCGACCTTGAAAATCGCCACTTTGCTAGACTAACACAGGAGAGTTAGAACTCATGGGCCCAGAGATAGTGAGAGCTACTACAGAGAAGGTTCAGGTCATCCAGGAGTGGATTAAGACTTCACAGAGTTGGCAAAAATCATATGCCAACAGGGGACGGAGGCCCTTGGAATTCGAGGAGGGAGTCCATGTGTTCCTTCAGGTCTCACCTCGACGGGGATTGCAGAGATTTGGCCGGGGTGGAAAGCTATCTCCGAGGTTTGTTGTCCCTTTTCAGATTCTGAGTAGGGTTGGAGAGGTGGAATATCACATGGATCTATCTCCTCAGATGGACTGGGTACACAACGTCTTCCATGTGTCGCAACTACGGAGGTATGTGCACGATCCATCGCACGTTATCGACTGGGGTGAGCTAAACATCGATGATGGGGCGACCTTTGCAAAGTACCCAGTAGAGATCAAGGATAGATAGGAGAAGATCCTTCGTGGATGATCTATTCCCTTGGTGCGTGTCTGGTGGCAGCGCGAGAATCTCTAGGAGAGCACGTGGGAGCGGGATGCTCATATTCGCATGCAGTACCCACATCTTTTTGACTATCCCTTGTTTTGGCTTTTTGGGGATGTAAAATCCCTAAGGTAGGTATGATGTAATGTCTCAGATTTTTTATTTATTATTTTAATATTATATGGAAATTATTTTTAGACCAGGCTCTGAGATGGCATGCAGTTCCGAGGCCCGGTGAGCCCAGAACAAGTGTATGAATTTAATTTAATAATTAAATAACACGCGTGTTCAGTTTTACTAAAGAAGTGGAATAACTCCCGAATAGGTGCTCGGATAATAAATCTGAGGGCACCGTTGCATTCAGAACATCGATTTTACCTTAGGCGAGCCCTAACATTTGCCGACGCAAGTCGGTGGTGGAATCCAGTTTTTGGGACGTAAGAGTAATAAAATATTTAAATAAAAATATTTTATTCTACAGCAAAATATTTTAAATCTGCTGCAATAGATATCCCTTAACTTTTTAATTAAAGGTTTCCGCAAGGGACTAGGGTTACAAACCTCATAACCCTAAAACCCTTGGCAGATCTAAAGGCTTTGGAGAAAACCCACCAACGTGGCGACGACGACGTAGTGAACGGATCATCACTGATGAATGCCGCAGAATCTAGGTAGGATGTTTTGTTTATGATTTATTTCCCGTTTTTTATTTCTACGACAAAAGTGGGCTAATCCACGAACTGATTAGTCTGCGGATCGATTGTTCTTGCAGGATGGGATTTTTGCGGGGATTTATGGGAGATTCAATCCATGTTAATCCATTGTTGTTATTTTTTCTTCTCCGTTTAATCCCATTAATAGGAGTGGATCAATGCCGCGACGAACGACGACAGAGGTTCGTTCCTCAATTTTGTTTCTTTGGATTTCTCCGCTTTCTTTTCTTCACGTTCTTTGCGTTCTTTGCGGGGCGATGAATGACTGATCTTTGCACATCCGTTCTGTGACGAAACGATCCCAAACTGTGGATCCAACCCCGGAGCGGTGTCACAGAGGTGCGATGGCGATATCGGTGGATGATTCGGAGCAGATCAAGAGTTATGAGGTTTTGGGCGTTTTTATTTGGATGGATCGATCGAGGATTATGATCCGTTTTAAAGACCTAAAAACCCATCGTGGTGTTCTTATGACGAACCGAACCAATCCCTGGAGTATCGGGGACAAACAGATGAGAAATCTTGGATCCGGAATATCGACCGAAGCGTGAGGAAGTAGAAGGAATTATGGAAATTTCCCGACTACATGCCGTGTAGTATGGGCTACACGGCGTGTGTTCAATGGCGTTTTTACATGGTGTGTACTTCAGGAGTACATAGACATGGGCAGGTTACACAACCAAGGACATGCCGTGTATACCCCTCCCCGGCCAAACTCGGCCAGATACACGGGATACCCCTTGTACTGGTACATGAGCAGGCGACACGGACACAGGCAAAGACTGTGTACGGGCACATGGCCAGCGTACATGGAGCGAGCCCCAGATGCTCGGACACGGCGTGTGATTCTTCTATACACCGTGTAGTTGCTTTTTATCCAACAAGATGAATGACACGGGCCAATTACATGGGCAGTACTCGGGGTCAAGGAACATGGCGTGTACTTTTTCTACACGCCATGTAGTTTGGTTTTACACGGCTTGAACGAATTACATGGGCCGTTTACACAGGAAATACTCTGGGTCAAGGAACACATCATGTAATTATACTACACGCCATTTAACCTATCTTAAATGACTTGAGCCGCTTTTCTTCTATGACTTGGACTAGTTTTCTTAGGGTTCGTACCCTTGGCCATTCCCCTGAAGGTTCTGGTATCATTTCTATTACAGAGGAGTATGATCCATTCAGTAGAACTTCTTGAATAGAGTTTTTGGGATCCCCTCTGTGAGACTTAGAGCCGGATCCTCTATTAATTCCTGGAACCCTAGGTAGAGTTCTTGGTATCGACGTGACCAACTTTACCCAGGCACCGATCCTCTAATTAGCGGATTAGCTCAGACTGATTTGTCGGAATCACCCCATGACTTGGTTGTGATCCTCATCTGAGCATCATGTTCTCAAGGTAATTGTGGAGTGTGTTCTCCCGGACGAGTACTTTGTATCTCTCTCTTAAGACCTAGGAGTGTGTTCTCCCGGTTCCATGCTTAGTGGAAATCTTCGAGCTGGATCTTAGTGGTGGTATACACGATAGAAGGTCGTGCATGAGTATATCTGGATATTCTTATTATATGTTCAGTAGACATATATTGTATAGAGATGATTGTATCTTTTTTTGTGGTATTTCCCCTTGTTGTATTTTCTTTGTGGTCTCAGGGTGTCCTACTGGGTATTGTTATACTCACCCCTGCACGGGCTTTGACTACACGTGTCGTGTCTTGTGCAGACGAGCGAGCCTTTGACATGATTCTAGGTGGACCGGGGCCGGACGGCACCCAGTGAGATCATGCAGGCCGAGGTGTCTTCCTACGGCTATAGATTGCAGTCCCAGTACCTTTCCTTATAGGTTGGACTTTGTTACAGAATTTCTTTTGGTGGGCTTGTACTTTTGTCCCATGGTTTTACACTTACTGTACTTTACTTTCCTGTCATACTCTGTTGGTTGAGATTTTTACTGTATGCATGCATTTCCATTTTTTTGTATTTTTTACTTTTCAGCTTTGTGGGATTGGAGATGTGTGTGCATGTGTACAGGTTTATAGGAAATGCCTCCCATGTTAGTAGCATGCCTACTCGGTGCTAGTCACCAGCCCTTGGCCTACTGGAGGCGGGCTTGGGGAGTTTCGGCTCGGGCCCCACTGGGACGGGTCCTGACAATGAATAATATTCATTCTTGTGATCAAAATAGTAAAGAGAGCATGTGCGTTCAAAAAAAGTGGGCTAAAATTATTAATGAAGTAAAAATAATGTATTTAACAGATAATTTGTATATAGAGTATTTTACCGTATTTCACTATTCATAAAAAATTCAAGAATTTCACAAAAAATACAAAAAATTCACCCTAACCATTTTTCTACACGTAAAACTCAAAAATAAAATCCATTTTTGAAAATAATTTTCTAAATATGATTAACTAAATTTTTAAATAAAATCAAATTTTATTCCAAAAATAACAATTTTAAAACTATAACTGATTTTATATCACCTTGAAAAATTAATCAAGATCCCATTTTCTTATAACCATAATAGAATACAAAAATAATATAGTTTACAATTCATTAGGGTCATATCACTATTCATAAGGGTATGTTACTATTCACCAAAATTCAAATTGGTTCCACGAGACTTTAAATAACTTCTTGATCAAAATTGTAAATAACCATTTTTCAAAATTCAAAACATAGAAGAGAAAAAATTATGTTTTAACAGCTAATTTAAAAATATATCCTTAAAAAACGTTTTGTTTCAGTGTATTAATATTTCATGTAATTAATTTATTTGTAAATCCTTGGGGTGTTACACCAGTAATGTGGAATTATGTTCCAGAAGAAACTCTCCATATGTTAGTGTATTAGAACTTGGACGAAACACTTTACCCTAACCACCACACATATCTAACTCACTCGAGTGATTCACTTACAAATCACATAATAATTTAAGAAAGAGGTAAATAATTGAAATTAGGAAAAGGAAAAAAAATGTTTTACCTGGTATGGATTATCAATCCTACATCATTGAGAGATACAAAACCACATTAAATTTATTTTGAGATCAAAGTTTACAATCATTGTGAATTGGTTTCATAGAGATAACTAACCAAAAATGATCATAGTACACATCTTCATGTATTCCCACCCACTTTTATAGTGGGCCATTTTTGTTTATTCCATTTAACTAACCTATGATTCTATGGGGGTCTATCCATTTTCAATTAAAAATTTTGATGTCCTTTAGCTTACCTCGTTCTAACAGAAAAACACCAGTAGAAGAGAATAACACCAACATCTAACTCCATTATCACAAATCCATGTTAGAAATGATTCAAATTTAAAAACATCCTCCATCTAGTGAAATAACCATAATCATACACATCCATCATAAGTTAACTCCTTTTAACTAGAACATCCCAAATATCATTCATAAAATCTTGGTTCCACTGAAATCAAACCACTACAACCATCATAAGACCAACTTCACATTATGGAATCACTTATTCTAGAAAATTTAATTTAATTCTTGAAGAATATTTATAATAAAAAAATATCCCACTTGAATACTACATCAAATATATCCCCAAAAATATCCAACACTTTGAAAAAAACACATAATTCTGCTTGATACAATGCTCCTCCATCACCTTCTATTCAATCAAGTCTGACTGAGGCATATTTTTGCCTCAAAATTTCTTGTAATATCACCTTGGTGAACATATTAGTTGGTTTTCTCTTATAAATATATTATGAAACTACATCTATCCATATTCTAAAAAATTTCAGATAAAATTGTATTAAAGGTCAATGTGATTCATCAATGTTTGGAATATCAGATTATGTTCCAAATGGATAGCACTTCAACTATTGAAAAAAACAATCCCACCCCTAGAATATTAAAATACCTTAAATAAAACACTTTAACCATAATAAATATTTCCCTAATTTTGTTTCTACCACATACTCTGATTCTATTTTGGTGAGGGTGATCACTATTTAAAACCCTGATATATAACTAATCATGGTTCCTACAAATATAAAAAAACATTTGGTTATACTCTTTAATGTATCAGAATATCACCCAAAGTCTACATCAACTTTCCCTTTTGATGGATCCTCTCCTATAAAACAAAGGTCAATATTTTTTATTCTTTTGATGAATATAAGGATCCACTTCATGTCTTCCCAATGTCCTTCCCCCACTACTTACATGAACCGAATGAGGAATCCCCCTGTATATTCAATGTTTTAATGAGTTACTACCACATCATACATAAATATTCTTATTGATGATGCATACAATAACTTTTCCATGCATTTTTTTCTCTTCCTCTATCCATGGTGATTTATCTTTTAAAAGTTTCATGTAGTGGGAATTAAGAGTTGATACTGAATTACATTTTCTTATGCTAAATATTTCAGTAGTATTCTAGACATAGTCATTATAAGAAAGAATCATGTTTCTAGTATTCTTATTT
This sequence comes from Viscum album, assembly GCA_963277665.1. Taxonomy (NCBI): domain Eukaryota; kingdom Viridiplantae; phylum Streptophyta; class Magnoliopsida; order Santalales; family Viscaceae; genus Viscum; species Viscum album. The sequence continues at coordinate 704,204,628 of OY728122.1, read as the reverse complement.
CTCTCAATCAACATACCCAATATTTCCTTCGATTCCACGATACCATTTATCCCAAATCTTTTATAAAAATCCAGTTTGATCTCCTAAATCTATTGAATTTTTGGACCCCCCAGAATCATGTCATCCATGTACAAAATAAAAATAGTGAATTTTCCACCACCGTATTACTTCCATTAGAAACAATTGTTTGTGTTTACTTACATAAATCCTTTGTTCGACTTATATACATTGAACTTATTATTCAATTTTATTAGTGCTTGTTTGAATTCATAGATACTTCTCTTTAATTTACTCAGAATGTTCTTGTTCCATTGATTCACAAAACCCACTAGTTTCTCCATAAAAATTTATTACATCAAATATTTATGTATAAATATTGTATCCAGATTCAATTTATATAAGTGAAAATCATCAGACACAACCAAAATTACAAATATCTGAATAGATGTACGCTTATCGATCAATGGAAATATTTCAAAAAAGTCAATACAATACATTTTTTTGAATCTACTTCACTAAGAGCCTCAATTTATACCAATTCCTTCCTTATGCTTCATCCTTTAGAAGGAAAAAAAATTTTCCCTCTTATTCCCTCTTTTGAAGTTGTATCCTGGTCATCTCCTTGGTGTTATTCACATGTAGCGAATCCAACTCATCCTTCATAGACAGTTTCCATTGACAATAATCACTATGACTATATGATTATTTGAGGATTTTTGTTTCTCATATAATATTGAAATGAAAAGAATGGATGTCAAATCCAAACCCCTATATTGGACTTCTAACTCTGAAGCATTTGTATAGTTCAATATGTGACTCTTCCATTTCTAGAATTTAAAATTCAAAAGTGTCACCTTCTAGTAATCTGACCAGATCCTCATTAATTCTTGAGATTTATAGTATATCTTATTTTGGTTCAATTTTAATAATTTTAGTTCTACTCCATGAACTTTACTCCAGAACTTTCAATCTTTTGGTAGATTCAATTCCATTTGAATTATTTAGAAGTTGAATTACTTTATAAATTTCATCAAGATCAACAAGGAATTCAGATGTTACTTTCTTCTCATCACTTTTCTCCACAAAGTTATATTAATTAATTAATAATAAATCCTTGAAGAGAACATTTAATCTTCACTTGACTTTCCACTTATCACCATCCCTATGTTAAAAACCAAATATTGAATAACCATGACAAAAAATAAACATGTGTGAGACTTTTCATCAAGTTTGTATTGATATTATATATCCACATGGATGCAATATACTTATTAAAATAATTTTAGGTATGTAATTTTTAGTATTTTATAAAATCATAACACTACTGGTAACTCTTTCCCAAAGGGTGACAAAATAATTCTGTTGATTAAGTACATTGTTGTGTTCACTACCTATACCCAAAACTATTTTTGAATTATAGAGTGTAGTCTCTTGTTTTATTAATTTTCCATCAATATCTGGTTCATCATCTCATCCAAAATATTTTTTATAAAATTTATGGTACCATATTCTCATGTCTTATTCCCCAGTGATTTCAAAAGTTCATAAAACTTATTTCATTATACTCACCCACCTTTTCTGACCTGAATCACTTAATATTTTTCCCATTTTCATTTTGAACAAAATATTTACATTAAAAAAAGACACAAAAAAAATCATATTTATTTTTATGTAAGTATATTGTAACATCTTACTCCCCCATTAAATTGGGAAGAGGCAGTGGTACCACTACCCTTAGGAGGCATCCCTGATACACCAAAGGCGAAAGATAAGTGTCAAGGGAATAAAATATCATTAGGGGATGATTTCCCCTATTATAATAAAAACCTAAAAAATAATAATAAAAGAAAAATGATTCTATATTATGTATGTAATGTAATATAATACACCTCAAACCATAAATAAATACCAATGTAGCAGAAAAAAAATAAAAAGGGACAATACTGATATAAAAAAGGAAAACATAACTCAATGAAACAAATGTTGAACCAACCCAAGCATCTCAAAAAACATGGTCTATGAACTATCTCGAAGTTCCAAACCCGTTGAATCATGATGCATCACTAGTGAAGTATGAAAACTCACCTATATCTCAGTAAATGACATCTGAAAATGTAACAAAGTTCCCAAGAAGGGGGTGAGTATAAAACTCATTAGGCAATCGCTAAGACTTCCATACACAAAGAAATTAGAACCAGAACAACTTATATCACATTTATATGAAATATATTATGAGAATATCAAAAATAAGTTACCATAATAAAAATATTTTAAGAAAAAAATTGAACTAAATAAATTATTCATTCTTTATTTCCACTTGGCATCATCATTCCAAAACTCACACACCCATGCAAGCCCACTGACTATCCCAATACTCACGAGTGGGGAACCATCCCATCACTATGTTGTAACCTGATGGAATATACCATGTGGTATAATGACACCAACCCCAATTATAAACCAACAAGGTGAAACAATGAAATTTCATAAACTCACACAAACTACACATGCCAAATTATGAACAAAAAAAATTATTTTGAAACACATATTATTTCAAGAAATTTATCAAACACATTATGTGTATAATTTTAAAACCAAATATTTAGGTACTAAAACCAAAGAATATTCCCAAAAAGGAAAAAAGAGAGTGATTAAAATAGCAATCCTTCATGTTCTAGAATGAGTAGAATGAGAGAGAATCCACTTACCTCACAACGGTTAAAGAGAATGAAGAATAAAATAAGAAACCTCTATATCCAGCCTCAAAACCTATTCCCTTAAATGGATCCAATAAAGATCTCATCAAAATCCATTTTTAGTCATAGATCTATCTATAATAGATTAGATCTATGGCTTCATTAGAGAGGATATGAGTAGATCTAGAGAGAAAAAGAAAGAATGAGGAATTACCATCAATTACATAGTTCCAAAACACCTTGATTTGATAAAAGTTAATTCCAAATCAAAAATAAATCCCCAAGGATTACTTGGGAGGAAGAGGATGTCACGACCCAACCCAATGGGGCTCGAGCCACGACTCCCGAAGCCCGCCTCCAATAGGCCAGGGGCTGGTGTCTAGCACCAATTAAGCTATCACACACATGGGAGGCATTAGCCTAAGGTACCTGTACAAACGCCCCCACAGACACCTCCATGAAACAGTGCAGAGATATGTAAATCTGAAAGAAAATGCATGCATACAACTATCCCACAACCATAGTACAATAGAAGTACAAAAGGGAAAAATAGGGCCCACCAAAAGAAAACTACAGAAGTGTCCAAACAGCTTAGAAAGAGGGAAAACACTGCCAAAACACATGCTGGTAATCTCCTCAGCACCGATCCAGTAAACATCCTAGTCAAACCTGCTCACTAAGCTCCGCCTACTCCAGGTCCTCTTGGGACTCCATCGAAAGGCCTATAATCTGCACAAGACACAAACATGTGTAGGAAAATCCCGTGTAGGGGTGAGTATAACAATACTCAGTAGGCTCCCCAAAAACCCAAAACAAAAGAGAGAAACTAAAAGGCATCAGTCCACTCATCCTAGCCAGAGGGAACCCAAATGGGAGAGAAACTCCATCTCGTCACCATCCTCAGCTAAACACAACTAGTCAACTCAGCTCAGGTGTATTCCCATACACACACCATGAACAATCTAGATATACTCAGCTCACACACCAATCCACATGAGGTACCGACCTCATCACCAGCACCAGTTCACAATAAGGATAACACACTCCATGAGCAATGCCATCCAAATGACACTCATCCTAGAGATAAACTCCATCAGTTCCCACACAAACACCTCATATGATCACCCGAGAGACCACACTTGTCGGATATCGTCACTGAGGAAAACCACATTGAAACAGTAAGAACAAAAAACTCCTCGGATAGGGGATCACTCCTAGGGTCTATGAGGGGATTCTAGAACCCTCACCAGTATAAGAAAATCTCAGAGATAGGGGATCACTCCTAGGGTCCACTGGGGGATACAGCAACCCGATCTAGCATTCGTAGATCTCACAGATAGGGGATCACTCCAAGGATCTTCTGGGGGATACCACAACCCGATCTGGCACTCGAAAAAACACATCACTCAGATAAAGGATTGTCACCCGTTCCATGATGGTCATAATGATACCAAAACCCTATCTGGTACATCTCACACTATAGGGCATCGAACTGACGATGCCACAAACCTACATAAACCACACGCCGAGTAGGGGATCGTATAACCAATGATACCACAACCCTACTATAATCCTCATGCTGAGTAGGGGATAGTATAACCGATGATTTCACAACCCTATTGAGCATGGACCACGGCGTAGGGGATCATATTTACGATGATTCCACAAACCCTATGAGGTTGACCTACTAGATAGGGGATCATCGCCTGGGGATAAGCAGTCACAGTGATACCAAGAACCCAATCTAGGGAAACAATGCCGGAGGATCCCGCTCCGGGCCCACCGGAGGGATTCCACAACTCCAACAGATTAAATATCCCATCGAGAGGATCAAAAACCTACACTAAGGTTGTGATGCTGCGCAGACCCTCATAGGAATGAACCAACGGAGTACCCTCAACCACTGCTGGTCCAAACGTTGCTAAACCAAGCAACCCCCCACAACACCACCACGCGCACCTCCAAGGCCAATACTGAGGCCACCATCGCAATCCACACAGAAAAACACATGGGATAGGCTATTTACTCACTCAAATTGGAAAACCAGTGAAAAAGGCACTATTCACCATAGCTCACCCGTGTAGGGCCCACACAACAATCCCAAAACTCATCAAGTGGATCATACCACTGCGATCCCCTCGGAAAAACACATAGAATCCACTACTCGTTCGCCCCAAACGGACAGCCGGTGAAAAAGGTACTATTCACCGAAGCTAGCCCGAGTGGGGCCCATGCCTCGATCCCGAAACTCATCAAGTGGATTGCACCATTACGATCCTCCCAGAAAAAAACATAGGATCGAATATTCATCCACAAAAATCAGACTCTTGGTGAGAAAGTTGCGTTTCTCCGAAAACGCCAAAACCCAGCCTCATGGGGCCCGCACTCCAAACTCGGTCCCAACAACCGGAAATCATCAAGAAAATTCCTTCGTATTATCAGGGCCTCAACACCACTGACGACACGTCAATCAGACGCTCTGAGTAGAAGATACAATGGCCCGAAGTCGAATAATAAAAAATATTATTATTTTATTTGATGTTTCAAGCTCCCAGGCCACGATCCCGAAGCTTAAAACTCCCAAACCCACACCGAAGGGTTTTTCTAATCACCAGGGTCGCGTCACCATAGACGGCTTATGAATCTGACCTCTGGATTGCAAGAAACGGGGGTTTTAAAACCCCCATGTAATAAAAAGGGGCCGGACCGGCCTTAACCCGCCAGTCCGGCCCGCCCTTGTCGGCGGCCCTCCGCCGCGCGGCGCTCCGCACTGTCGTGCTTCGCCGGCGCGCCGCTGCGGGCCACCGCGAGTCCGCCGTGGACCACCACGGGCCACCACGGGTCTACTGCATACCTCCTAGGGCCGCCGTGGGACGCCGTAGGTCTTCCATGGGCCACCACGGGCCGCCGCGGGTTGTCCACGGACTGTCGCGGGCCACCGCGGCCCGCTGCGGGTTTTCCGTGGACCGCCGCGGGCCGGCTAGCACCGGTGGACCTTCCACGGACCGCCGGGGGCACCCCGGTGGTCTGTTTTGCGATCCGAAGGTACCGACGCGACCCTCGGGACACGATATTCCCTGCTACGACAACAAAATGAAGCAATTCGTAGTAAAAATGGGATCGGAGGATTAAAACTCAAACCTCCTTCCTCGTGGGAGAAATACGGTCGTTCCGAGTTAGATCCGCGCTCCAAAGCTTCTGTTGCACGATCCTAGAGCGTCTGCCGTCGAAATATGAGCTCGACGACACCTTGATCGCGTGATTCGGTTCGATGATCGTCATCGGAAGGGGGGAAGGAGGAGGAAGGAGGAGGAATTCCTCCTCTGTGCGCACCACACATCCCAAGGGGGGCAAGAGACATTTATTTTTTTCCCATCTCCAGCTCCCGACTCACCTCTGCCCGATGCCCGATTAAGACAAAGATAAGGTCGCCCTTAGGGTAAACACACCATTCTTAACGCAATGGAAGACTCTGATTTTTGATCCGAGACTCCGTTCAGAAGTTATTTGAGCCGATGCTCATAAATAAACATTTCCATTCATTTACAAAAATGCCCTTGGTGGTGATTTCCACAGCAGGCCCGCGCCCGCAAAGCTTACACCCTACCTAGGGTAAACGACATTCTCCGGACGCAACTGTGCCCTCATATTCCCATTCTGAGCTACCTTTTAGGATATATCTCACCCCCACAATGTGCATAGTGTAAAAGTACTTAATATTTTTATAAAATTAATTTCGATCACACTGGTCCTTGGAATCGCACGCTATCATCATGCCTAGCTCTGGAATTATTTGTAGAAATATTCCAAACTCTGATAGGTCCAAAAACCGAGTTGCTATAGCGGAGTTCAATATCCTTAGAGAATAGGAGAAAAAATAGAGTTTTAGGATGTAAATTTTAGTTAAACTCTAATTTTATGAGCATTTAATGTACATCGCATGGTTAGGACATAGGATTTAACAAATCATGTGATAACCATGCACATTCTGCTATCACTAAACCAGAGAGACAAAAAGTTGTGCTGTATGGTTTGGAAAACCATGAGCCAACCATGTACATGCTAATGGAAATTACCCGGAGATCCACTAGGGCATGCCACAGAGTTCCAAAAATCATGTGCCAACCATGGTCATGATACTATCTAAACCCTTCCTCTTGCATGGTTTATCTTTGGAACCCTCATGGTTTTTATAAACTATGTGCCTATACAGTGATTCCTAGAATCTCCTTGCATAGTTTTGTGGATATAGTTCACAGTTTCCACTAACCTTACTCAAACTGTGCACCCTTAAATCCCTTCTAAAACACTCCAAACCATCCAAAAGTTCTAGAAAGTCAAACCATGTATTATATAACATAAAACTTCATAATAAAAGGGTAAATTACCTGAAATTAGCATTGTTACATTATTACTAGCATTGGTATTTCTGTCTTCAGAAAGATGTGTATGTTTGGTGCTTTGGAAAAGTTAAGACCATTACGCCAACATAAAGTCTTACCATTCCCATGTATCTTCCTGAATCTGACCATGATTCCATAAGACTCATACCAAAACAATAATTTTCCTATATAAGAGATTCTCATATCTATCTAAAATCTGAATCGGCACATGAATCAACATAGCATCCAACATAACATCAACATGGTCCCATCAAAGAACATCACCAAGATAAGGATGAAACTTCTTTAATTGAGATACATGGAATACATTGTTCACATAGTATAATTTTGGTCATAAATTCAACCAATAAGACACATCACCAATTCATTATAGTATCTTAAAAGGGCAAACATACTAAGGAGTCAGTTTACCTTGTTTACCTGACTGATGATGCCATAGCCTTAGAGATATTCTCAAGAAATCATGATCACCCACATTAAATGATAATGGTTGAAAATAATGACCCCTTTATAAACTTAGTGAACTGTAACCCAACACTATTGTTTTTAATCATATGAATCTTCTCCATTTTCTTGTGAACAAGGATAGGTCCAATAAGAGATGTATCACCCATTTCAACCCAATAAAGTAGAGAATTATAAGTATGACTATAAAATTATTCAAAATAATCTATGTATATTTTGGAATGATAACATTTATTGTATGATAAATACACTAACTATATATGATCCTTACATGATCCTCCAAAATCCATTATGATAGTTCTAAAAATGTTTTTCAATTTTTGGATCGTCTGTTTAGACTAGAAATCCATTTGAGGATAATAAGATGTGCTCATTGTCAACTGGGTTTCGAGGGATTACTATAAGGATTCCCATACCGATATTTAAACTGTGGGTCCTAGTCAGACACAATTCAAAATGGTACACTATATAACTTTATAAATTCACTAATATAGAGTTTTGATAAGTCTTTTACTATATTATATTCATGAATAGGGATGAAGCGAGACAACTTTGAGAGCCCATCCATAAACCCCCATATGGAATCGTGTTTTAAAACAATTCTTGGGAGACCTATGACCTAATCCAAAGCTATTTGATCCCATTTTCAAATGGGTCTAAGTGAATAATGTAAAATACTGGATGGTCATTGGTTCTACACTATGAACTTATAACAAGTGAGGAATCTCGACACATACTATGTGACCCTCATTTTAATGCTATCCCACCAAAAGTATTATCTCGTGACATTTTACATCTTCCCAATGCTAGGATGAACAACCCATATGGAGTGGTGGTAATCAGAAAGAATTTGTTCCTAATTAGTAATAGGAACCACAATCCGATCTCTGAAATGAAAAATCAATCTCCCATATATTGTCTATACCTCAATGGTCTCCCACCATTGAGTTTTGACCTCAAGGTTAGAAATTCAGGATCAGATGCCTAATAATATTTAACCCATTCAGTCAAATTAGGAACAAGGGTAATAAGAAAGAGAACCAAAACAACAAATTTATTTGTTTATTCCATTTATATATCAGTTATGACCATCATTAGCTATTATTGAACTAAATATTATTTAGAAAACTAATTAGGCAACTTCCTATACAATGAATTCATCCGTGAAATTTCCTTTACCCAATGTATACATCAATTCAAAGTCAAACATTTAAAGGTACTACATCCGTCATTATTGTATGAGATTCAAATCTCTATAAGAATATGTGTTTCATGAATTTATGATCCACGAACACCATGATATTCTCACTAAAGAGATAATGCCACAATTGTTTCATAGAATGGACTACTATAGATAATTAAAAATCATGTGTTGGTTAATTATTGTCATTCACCTATAAATATCGCGATCCATAAGCCCCAACACGATCTCACTAATTGAGAACACATCCCAAAAATATCCAAATTCATCACCATAGACCACATAGACTTGTCCAGATTTTGGATACATGAGGATAAGTTCTAATGTAAGCCAAACTTTAAGCTCTTGAAAAGATTTATGGCACTTATAGATCCATTAAAAAGGAATTACTTTCCACAAAAAAGCTTTTATTAGACAATAAATACTTGAAAATTTATGATCAAAGACTTTGTAAAAACTTACTTAGTCAAGGAAACTATATATATCAAATATGTTATTTAATGGTTTCCAAAAAATAATAGTTTCCACCTTAGGATCCTCTAAGTCACCTTTCTAGAAATTATGTGGCCAAGGAAACTATAGTTACCAAGGCTTTTCATATAAGGATATTATATCTTTTTAGATGAATATTCAGTATATTACACAAAAACATGTCTAAGGACCATAATAGTTTAGTTTATTTAGAGGCTTGGTATAAAATATTCTTAATTCATGAAATATCTTCAACATATCCCATAAATATCTTCTCCTTTAGTATTCTTCACAAACATACCCTAGATAAAACCTTTTTTCATAACATGGGGAAAGAAAACAAAAAAAAAGTTGACCTTATATGCTTAGTAAGGGTAAATAAGGGAGACATGTAAGCATAAAATGAACATAATGGTATGAGAACATGATAATAACAATTGAAAAACCATACCTTGCATATAAAAGATCATAATCTTGATTAATGTCATAAATATTGGCAATTCATAATACATTAATCATAGGGAAATCAAAGAACATGGGCCATGATAGCACTACATTGGAATAAGATATAAAATTTTGGTAGAAACATCAGCTTATAAAATTGTGAACATGTATAAATAAAAATAGGTTCACTAATTAAGTTATGGACATGAAATTAGACCCTCTCAAAAACTTATGGATATACAACGAGGTCCACACATTGCATTATGGACATGAAGGATAGGTCTATTCATAATAATATGAATATATAATCAGTTACACACTTAACATTATGAACATATAGTTAGGTTCATGTATAACATTATGAACATGTAATAAGGTTCATGAATAATATTTTGAATAATTAATCAGGTTCATGAATAACATATTTTCTCATTAGTTATCCATATTTACCCAATTCATTGGATGGAGGTATAGGTATCACCCATCCCATAATGAAAATTATACATATGTGTTCCACAAGATCATAAAATATTCATCAAATCATAACCCATGAAATTAAATGGGTTTAATAAAAATTTCATCATATCCTAACTTGTGTAAAAGATACAAGTTTCATAATCATTTTATTATTTTATTATAGCATAATCTATGAAAAAGAAGCAGGTTTCATAAGATTGATATCATGGTATAACCTGTTGAAGATAAACATGTTTCATGAACATCTTTTCATAATGAACCATTTAGAGGAATAATTAGAATAGTATCCTTCATTCATATCACCATTAAATCATAGGTAACATCAATGGATGACATCTTAGATAAAATATTCTTTTGAAAGATAATTTAAAACATTTCTTAAGGAAATTAAAATTTTTTCTTTTCAAAATACTTTTTAAAACCTAAATCCTTTTGGAAATATTTTTATTTGAAAATAAACTTGTTATTTTATAATGGAATATTGAAATAAAATAATGATCATCATGAAAATATTTTTTCTTCATGCTGAACATGCTAAAAAAATATTCCGTTGAAATTTTCAGTAGAATCCAAATAGGAATTGGATGGAACACGACATGAATATTCCATTAATTTTTTTATTAAAATAAAAAATGGGTAAAAAATTATTTTAAAAATATTATGAGATTAATAAAACATTTTTTTATAAAAAATGGTTCTGTAATAAAATGGAATTCTGATCGAAGAGAGAAATAAAGTATGTTTTTTTTTAAAAAAATTCTCAATTATTTTAGATACCAACGAGTGGAAAATGGTAATATTACTTGAAAATATCATGAATAAATAGAGGATAAAAAAATTCATGATAATATTGAAATACGGACCATAATTATTTATCATTAGAAACATAATCATAAATAGTCCTGATAAATGATGAGACTATAACTTAAAATATTTACCACTTTCGTAACTTTGAATCATAAGACCCATGAAGGAATAGAATAAAATGAAACTTAATATATCATGAGGATAAATAAAATCATGATATTACCTATAAAAGGGTATGTACATACCCATCATAAAGAATATGGGTGCATAACATGATATATGTATCAAAGAAGGAAAATTAAAACAAAAATACCTTACTGCTTTGGTAACTTTTGAACTATAAACCCCACGAAGGAGAGATCCTAAAATGGACACATAAATACAAATATTTTTCAGGAAAATAATAATAAAATAAATTCATTGTATTTATATTCACCATATAAAAGAAATATATGGTGAATTTTCATATATCTCCCAGAAATAAAAGAGATATGATAAATACCTTACCGCATTAGTAATATTTTGAATCATAAGGCCCAATAAATAGTAACATAAAATGATAAATTATGAAAATAATAGGGTTCTTGATATAACATGTCAATGTGTAAATATATACACCACACAAAATAAATGAGTAGTGAATTTTCATAGGTCTCCCAAAAATAAAAGAGAGACTAGAAATCCCCTTACTGCTTTAGTAATCTTTTGAATCCTAATACACAGTAAAGAATAAAATAAAATTAAATTTTAAATATAATAAAAATAATGGGATTCATGATATAAAATTTCAAAGGGGAATTATATATAAACCACAAAAAATAAACCAGTGGTGAATCATCATATGTCTCTTAGAAATAAAAGAGAGACAATAAATCCCCTTACCATAAATATTGAATTCTATCGTACATTTTCAAACCACCTGTATAATAAATATAAGTTTATTATATATATTAAATAGAAATATTTATATATATCAGACCTTATATTATTTTAATAAGAACTTTTATTACGTGTTTATTATAAATTCCATGTTAAAGTTACTTTTTAGTTAATAACAGATCTGTTTTTCATTTATGTTTTGATTTGTTATTTTTTTATTCCTTTTAATTTGATAATGGATACATCAGATCAATAATTTTAACCATGATATAAATATCATATATATTCATTATATATAAATATTTATTGTAATATATAGAATATACAGATACAAAATTAAAAACATAGTTCATTGAGATGGTAGGTCATACGTACACATGAAAATTATTTCCATTTTTTAACCTATTGAAATAAATAAAGGTAAATGATATATTATTTTTACAGAATACGTTTTATTTCATATATTTAATATATTTTTATTAAACCCATTCTCATTGCCTTCCATGTAACGCATGAACGAATCACATCGCTTTACGAGGTGGTAGTCTGCCGTACACACGAGTGACGTTATCGTATCACCACAAATGGAAAACATGATGATATGTGCAATATAATAATTCAAAAAGAATAATTATATCATAAATATAATATATAAACAATAAATCCACTATTATGTCCAACCGTGAGAGGTGGTAATTGAAAAATGAATGATATCGGTTCCCAAGGCGGTAGTACAATATACACACGAATGATGATTTCATAACCAATTTGATGGAGGTGGAGATGGTTGTAGATCATGAAAATAACATAAACACATCTCAGTATATGGAATATAATAATGTTATTATATCATCGTTGTATAATAATAATTGAACAATTTCAAGGAAGAAATAAAACAAAAATTCTCATTGACGAATATTACCTCTTTTTCCAGCATCCTCCTTAGGTTTGCACTAAAAGTCTCCATTAGTTGGATTTATATACAAAATATAGATTCTAGGATGAGAGGAGTTAAGTTGGGAAGTTAATTTTCTAGGTATTTTTAGAAACAAAATTGGTGTGAAGGTGTGAATAAGAGTGGACAGGGGGTGACCTTTTATAAGTTTGGTGAGTGACCCAGTTTTATTTTTTTGAATATATTCAACAATATCCATGTTTTTATCATGAAAAGCCTAGAAATGGGACATTATCGTTCCTAGAAGGTATAAGGTAGAAATATATCTAGATAATGGGTTTTATACAAGTTGGTAGTTCATTATTAACCCATATATTCTTAGTTTAACCTATGGTAAATCCATTTTTATATTAACCACAATAATTAATTTTTATTGTTTTCACTATCCATTTTGGAAAAAAAATTAGTTTAACTTATTATAAATTATAAATTATTATAAATTATTATAATTAAAAATGTGGAATCCATTTTTCCAAATTCAATTCCAAAAATTGTAAATTTTTTATTTAAAATTAATCTTGAAAACACGATAAGAAAGAGGGTTTTTAAAAAGAAAATGTCCAAAAGTTTACAATGTTTTTATATCAAAATTCATTATGAAATTGTTTAAAATGACATAAATTGGATTAAAGTATTAATAATTGAACTAATTTTTATTTAAAATCAATTTAAAATATAATTTAACTTCAAAAATAAATTAAATGAAAAGATAGTTTTAATTAAATTTTTTTAATTTTCACTATTAATCAAAAAATGAAACATTTCAGATAAATCCTAAAAACTCACCCTAAGATAGTTTTGAAATTATGATTTCAAAAAAATAATTTTATTTTACCAAATAAATTTCTTAAATTTGTCAAAAATTAATTTCATTATTGTGTAAAAAAACTTAAAAAATTATTTTTTGAGAAAATAGTATTTTGAAGCATATAAAGACTTTTCTAAAAAAATTATGTACCATTTTATCAATATGATTTAATTATAAAAAACCATTTTTAATTAATATTTAAAATTATTTATTACTATTCATATCTCTAAATTTAAAATTTTGTTTATAATGGTAAGATTAAAATAAATATATAATATATCATGTTTTTATTAAAAGTCATTGTAATAAGCTAACCTAATATTTCATATAGCACAAGTTTGACATGGGGTTATGTGTAACCTAAGATTAAATTGGCTTTACATGTAACCTAAAATTAACCTGGTATTGTGCGTAACATAATCTAAACTCAGTAATGTGTGTTACAAAAAATATTTAAAATATCAAATTTATTTTAAAAAAATATTTGACAAAATCATGGGATGTTATAGAAACATAAATCTTTTATACATAAATCACACTTTAAAAGATTAGGATAAATGATATTTTAACACAAGATACCCATCACTATTCCCATGTATTGTTTATGATCATCCTTAGTCTTATAATGCACCATAATATCATTAAAAAATTACACCACAAATAAGTCATGTTTCTTCTGAATTATTTGATTCATCAATTCCATAAACATCACTTGTGCATTCATAATAAAAAAAGGGAATAACCACATATTCACAATGAACATAAAGACTCTTGAAAAATATGTTTAGAGTATTCTCCTTTAGAACTTGAAGTTAGTGATATTCTGATTGTAAATCAATATTATAGAACCATTTGGATCTCCTCAGTTGATTAAATAAATAATCAATTCATGGAAGAGGATATAAATTCTTTAACATAACCTAGTGTATTTTATGGTAATCCAAAAAATCTAAAAATTTATATCCACTTTATTTACAAAAAGAACATGTGATACCCATGGAGACATTCTAGTTTACATAAATTCTTTTATTTATAACTCTTATAGATGGACCTTTAATTAAATTAATTACATTGGTTCCATACTATAGGATGAAATTGAAATAGTTCTATTCCCTAGTAAGTGATAAATTGTAAATTCCACTTATTTTTTGAGTGGAAACCCAGAGAAATTTTCATAAAATTCATCAATAAATTGATCCGGGATGGTTGGAAAATATCTAGGTTTGATTGCATTGAAATTTTCCAAAGTAATTATTGCCAACATGTAAGAGATAATCCCAACTAGTGGAAAAAATGTACCTATATACTTTCATTAAAACCCCAATATCCTTTAAAAATATGCTAAACACTATCCAAATATGTGAAACTAACTTCTTGGACATAATAGTGGATATGGGTCCTAAAGGATGTAAACTAATGATTTCCCACACAAATAGTTATAGAACATGTTTCTCACTTAAAGGCCCAACACTCTCATTAGTCAAGAGATTTTTTGATTTTCAATAAATAAGGAATTATCTCAACATGAAATCCAATATGATACAAAAAATAGGAAAAAAAGTACGGGATGAGGAAATATCAAACAAATATTGAAGGTGAGTATTATTTAAGATAATAATACCTCACATTGTTGAAGGACAAATTTGGCCCTTCGTGATCATCTTCTCGGAACCATACAGCTTCTTACTTGGTACTCCAAACAATTATTTATTTCCCTATTGTGTCTATGATGACTGATGAGGTTTAAGTGTGAAATGAGATTCATGTTTGGTCACTTAGTTTTGAGGGATATTACCATTTTGTCTCGATCTACCATTATGAGAATAAAAAGCTAGAGGCATGTATGATCCATTACCAACAGTTATCCTTAGAGTCACCATACAATAAATTTTCAGATGTCCATAATTTCCACAATTTTGGAATCCTCATAGAGTCATTGTGAATTCCCTCTTTATATTCTCATAATATCCACATTAATAATGTCATTACTAATTATTGTGGTGAGGTAGAAAGGATAATAAACCAACAGAATGGTTTCTCAATGCTTTAATTTCTTTTGAATAATTCTACCTCTTCTACTTGTTCCCCATGATGGAGTTTCCACTAGTACCCATGTTTGTAAAAGTGTTTCCCACAATTTGAGTTCCTAAGATATCCTTTTTAACTATCATATTTATGTCCACCATCATTGTATAGTTTTCAATAAAAAAGATAACCAATTTGGAGCATATTTCAATTCACCACCCTACCTCAATGATCCTTTCCTTCAAGTTCACACTAGCAACAAATTCTATAGAAAAACACATAAACCTCATAAATTTAGTTGCATACTCCATCAAATAAATATTTTCTTATTTTAGATTAAAGATATATATCATCATTGTGATCTTGAAGGTGTAGGGATAAATGTTTTTGTTAAAAAACTCCTCCAAGACTAACCATGTTAGTTACTGGTCCTATTTAGTCTGGAAAATATTATCCCACCACTACCTAGCAAGATCCCCTAATATATAAAATATTATCTTTAATTTCTTATCCTCTAGGGTTTCCAAGAAAACAAAAATTAGATTTATATTCCCTATAAACTCCTCCTCCTAATTTGTACCCAAATATATCTGAATGATTGATGGATTTTTTTGAAATTCCATGGAAACATTTTCATAGCTTAGTTATAGAATTTTATTCCCCCTCTACATGGATTAAAATCTAGTACTATGCTCTAGACGAGCTACTAATTTATTTATGGATCATGTAAAACCACATTGTCAACTTCTTCCTCTCATGGTTTCCATGGTTATCAAACTGGTTCCATTATTTATAAAGACCAAATAATACACCACTTAATCATCTATCACTTGAAATTAAAGGCTTGGAATAATCAAAATCATCAAATTAAATAACCATTATTACCAATTTCAAAAAAAATCATCAAACACAGTATGAATAATGCTATACTCAATGGGTAAAACCATGGAGATGAGATGAAAACACACCCAGAAGTGTCTCAGAACACTATTTGTATCTGAAAAACCTTCGTATCTTGAAGTTCAACATAAAAAGATTAGATATAATTTTTTATGTTGTACATTTCATGTTTCAAAATTCCTATATATTTACCATACAATTAAAATATGAATGCTTGATCATGACTGATACCATTTGTAACATACCACCCCCATCTATTATATTGGGAAGAAGCAGTGGTGCTACTGGCCTTATGTGACATACCCAGGACATCAGAGGATGGAACCATGTGCCAGGGGAATTAAAGATCATTGGTGGATGATTTTCATTGAGATGAGAACAACCATTGGAATATTAGGTAAATAAAAAATCCTATATGATTCATGTAATATAATACTATGCAACTTGAACTAGAAATAAATAATAGAGTAGAAGACAAAAATAAAATGGTACAACATTGACACAATGAAATAAAATAGAACTCAATCAGATCAATGAAAAATAATCCCAAGAGCACCCAAAATATTACCCAATCTCTAACAACAAGTCCCAAACACACTATATCATTTGTATCTCTAGAGAAGTATGAAACATTTCCTTTACCTATATCTCGGTACACAACATCTATAAATTCAAAAAAATTCCCGAATATGGGGTGATTATAAAAGTTAGTAGGTAATCCCCAACACTTCCCAACACAATCCACCAGGAACAAGAACAAGTTATCTCACATTCACATAAAATAGATGATTTGATTATCAAAAAATTTAGCATAGTAAAAAATGTTTAAGAAAAAAAATTCAACTAAATCAATTATTCATTTTTTCTTTCCACTTGGAATAATCATTATACAAATAAAAAACCCATGCATTGCCAATGATAGTCTCAATACTTATGGGCGGTGACTAGTACCATCACCAAGTCATCACATGATGGAATCTACTATTTTCCAATTTTACATCAATCCAAAATCCAAAATAAAAAGGCACCACAATTCAATTTAATAAACTCATACTAGCCACACATGCCAAGTTAAAAAAAAATTTCTCTTTAAACTAATTTCTTTTGAGAAATTTATGAGACACCCTATGTGTATCATTTCAAAACAAAATGTTTAGGTACTAAAACAAAATATGTTTTCCAACAAAAAAATATAGAGTGATTTAAACATCAATACTTCAAGTGGTTGAATGAGTATAATGGGAAAGAATCCACCATCTTCAAAACACTTAAAGATAAAAAAGAAAGATATAAGAAACCTCTATGTATGACTTTGAAACCTATTAACTTCAAAATATATGATAAATATCTAATAAAAACACATTGTTGAATATAGATCTATCTAAAAAATATTATATATCTGGAACTATGAGAGAGGAGATGAGTAGATTTAGATATAACAAGAATGAATAAGGACTTATCATTTATTTTTAAGATCAAATGCACCTTGATTCATCAAAAAATTCTTTTATATCAAAGGGAATTATAATGTATGCCCGTGGTAGGAGAATAGTTTGGTAGATTGGATGAATTGGAGAAAACTGAGAGTTTTGGGGTGTAAATCCAAGTTAAAATCTAATTTTTTGAGCATTAAATACACATCACATAGTTAGGTCACACAATTTAACAAATTGTGTACTAACTATGTGCATGATACTATCTCTAAACTAGATATCTACATGGTTGTTCCACATGGTTTGGAAAACTCTGTGCTAATTGTGCATTTGATACTATAAATTACCTAGGGATCTAAACAGTTGGGCTATATAGTTTTTCAAACCTTGCACCAACCATGTGCATGCTATTGTCAAAAAAAACCCCATATCACACAGTTTCTCATTGGAAATTACAAGGTTTGGCCCAACCATGAACATTCCATGTGACTCCTAGTTTCTCGTTAAATGGTTTCTTAGAGATAGTGTGTGGTTTTTACTAACCTCACACCCTTAAAAACCATTCCAAAACACTCCAATACCATATGGAAGTTCCTAAAAATCAACCCAAGTATTATATAACTTGAAAATTCATAATAAAAGGGAACAATAACTAAAATTAGGGATTTTACATATACCCTTAATTTATTTGTGGATTCATTAATGAATGTCACAAAGTATTATGACCCTATTTGAGATTTGGCTAGGGCCAGTCCTCATAAATCAATATGCCCAAGCTATAACTTCCAAAACATTTATGTTATTCCATAAAATTTAAAATACACCTTTCATTGCATACTGAGTAAAAAAAATCTGACAAATTCAAAATACGATATGAATTAAATTCAACATACCTTTTTTTCTCTTAAACCATCATACCCTTATCACTAATATGCCTAAAGTAGAAGTGCCACAACTCTAAAATTCCAGAGTCCTGTTCTACAAAAAATGTTGCTACCTTTTTTTACTTTATATTAGATATAATGTCCCATCCTTTACACTTATTCCTATGATCAAAGAACCCTTATTTATTTTCCATGATCCAATTTTGATGCTTCTTACATACACAACGTTATTCTATTTCTAATTGAAATTAGATTCTTATGAAGGATTGGAATATGATAAACTACCTTTAAATACGGAAAGATTTTATTTTTCATCCATAATCTTACATATCCATTTCAAACAATTTCCCAAGATTCATAATCTACTAGATTTACTATGCTGAAATTTCAGGATACATAATTTGATATATATCCATTCACTCTCGTGGAGTGAAAAGATGCTTTGAAATAAATGACCCATGATTCCATTAGAGCATTAACACTCAGTAGTAAGTTGGTATTTCTCTCAACATATGTATTAATTGATATTGAATTTTTATAATCTATTCTTCTATAGTTTACTTTGTAGTCCCAAAAATTATTTTTGATATTTACCCTTTTTCAAAAATTCTAACATGCAGGACTGGGTCTGGTCGACTTACCCCAACAACTATATCTGGATTTATCTTTTGATCATCTTAAAATTCTTCAATGAGGTGATCTTACTTTACCTTATAAATTTAGTTTATTTTCAGTAGATCCTTGTGATTATATATATCTTTTATCCTAATTTAAAATGATTGATTTGACATCATCAAACAACGTGTCTTTCATTCGGTAAGAATTGTTCAAATCTATTACCATGGAATCTGGTCTCTCCAAAACTAATTATAATAGTCAAAATTCCCACACATTTTATAAAAACATGAATTTTAACAAATATAATATCCCCAAATAATGTTTAAATCATCCACATGGCCTATCTATAGTTTATCTTCAGATATACATCTTTCAAAGAGCCATGACATCATGAAAACCTTCATCATTTCTATTAGTTTTTATACATGTATGTAAGAGAATTAATCTAATTTAGTGTAGTATTAATCTCTTTTATGTTATATGATTCATTATTCACCAAATATATTCATATTAAACTAAAAACTTTTTTATGTAGCATCTCCCCTTATTCCTTCTTTATTTCATATGGATTAACCCCTTTTATCAGAACTTCCACGTCCTTTTGGATGAGATAGTCCTATATCTGTATAATCCAAAATAAAAAATTCATTAAATTTAATGAGTATATCTAGACCTTTCCATATTCTGGTTCCATCCTTTTATTGATATAATTTCCCACTAAAAATGAAAAATATTTAAGAAAGATAGAATGTAACGTAATCTATTATCGAGTGAACTGCTGAGCCTCTTCTTTGATAAGAATTATTGAGAATCCCTCACCAATATTATAAAATTGGAAGATAGATAAACTAAACTAGTAATAAAAACATTAGTTTCTATAAATAAATCACTATATTTTAGTGTACCAGAACATGGATGAAATGATTCACCCTAATCACTACACTGATTCAAATAAATCCAGTACTTCCACTAACAACTGACACAATCACTCAAGTAAGCAGAAAAATGGAAATCATGAAAAGGAAATAAAGGTTTTACATAGTTTATACCATCAGGTCTCTATCTATGGTATAAGAATTACCACATAAATTTTATTAGAATACCAAATTTTATAATTATTGGGGCTTGGAATCCATATAGATCAATATACATAAACCATCATAGTACACAACAATATGTGGTCCCACCCACTTATTTGGAAAGTCTTATCCAGTCAACCAGTTGTACTGACCTCCAAATTCTATGGGGTTCCATATTTTTACTACAACAACCATTGATATACTATATCATATCTCATTATAACTAATAAACAATGATAGAATGTCAGAACATGAAAATGTCACTCATTTTTTCCAATTCCATGCTAGATGTGATTCAAATGTAAACACATCATCCATCTAGTGAAATGAAAATCACCATATACATCAATAGTAAGTTAAATAATTATAACTATAATTTATAGAACATCTTTCATAAAATCATTATACCACTGAAAACAAACTGCTGGAACATTCACAACACCAAATTCACCTTTCAGAGTCCCTCCTTCCAACCAAAGTAATCTGATGCTTGAAGAGGCTTTATAATCTCAACTATTTGAAGCCCTAATTCCATTTCACTTACAAAGGTTAGATATCTAATTCATTACAATGTTTTCTATATTTTTCAGTTTTTTATCTCAATTATACCATTATTTTATTCTTTCCTACATTCTTTTCACAGAATAGATAAATTCATGTTACCAAAATTCTAAAATTATTTTTAAAATTCAATATTGAACTTCCAACAACTTTATATTAACAAAAAATTATCTATGATTATAGTACTCATGTTTCTAGTACTGATTATTTATAATTCTGAGAAAACCTCATAATATCTCTGGTACCTTATTTCACTATTTAGTTGATTCATTTACTTGTAGTCAACTCTTTTTTATAATAACTTATATGTTAACAGTTTAAAACATATTGATTGTGTGGTACTCTTTAACAATATAATTAGACTCACTTTTCTATCACTACAAGGGTTTCCTATCTTCTATTTTATAGGATTCTACTACATCAAAGCTATAACCCTCTTTCTATCTCTTCTATATGAAATTCAGAAACACAGTGATCTACTACTATTACGTTTGTTTCCTTTTCTCCTTCTTTTATACCATTATATCATATTTTAATTACAAAATGTAGAAAATGAATATTATTATTTCTTAGTGTAAAACTAGGATATTAATTATTAGTCATAAAAAATATTCTTTAAACACTTTATATTCAAAATGTAAACACCCTACATGATAACTAATAAATATAATATAATGATTCTATTCTCTTTATATACACAATGTATATTATCATAACTTATACATATTATTTATACACTATATAATGATACCATATATACATTTTTTTACTTCCAAGATTATGTTTTAAAATTTATCATACAATAATCCCAAATATTTCACATTTGGATTACAAATAACAATGGACTTATAAAGATGCTAGATTCCAAGAAATACTAAGGTGGTTTCAAAAGAAAGATGACCCTTATACATGTTTGTTAAAAACTATTACATTTATACTTAAAAATGATTCGATTATTTATTTATTTAATTAATTCCACTATTAAGTGACATAAATATCTACTATATCATGTTCTTCACATTCAACTAATGAAACACAAAATTTTCAAGTGAATATTGTTTTCTCTAATGACAATTAATTACACAATTCAATATTATTTTAATTATAAACTATACCATTACATGGTAAGTATCATTTTTTATTTTTATTTTTTTATTCCTTTCATTACTTATTTTAACTAAAATTTAAGAGGTTAAATGGGTTATTTGAGATTCATCATTCTTAAAATCAGCATACTGTAATACATTATCTTAATTTATATACTGTAATGATAATATTAAGTAATGGATTATTGAATAATGTTCCCCCAATCGTATATATTAAATTTATTTTTTATTTTATAATATTTTTATATTTTAATGATGATTTACATCTTTTCTTGGTATTTATTATAAGTTAATTTAAATAAAGTTCTCCCAATAACATTTAAACCATCATTATGGGAACACCAAAACCTTAGGATACCAATAAAAAATAATTTATTTTTAACACATCATCCATATTATTTTTATTCTTTTAGGTATATTACATGAATTAAATTTTATATTTATCTCACAATTTAATAATTTTTTATTCATTGTTATAAAAAAATTGTTTTTTGAGGAATATTCAACTCAATTTTCATTATTTAAATTCACCCAATATGACTTTATTTCATAATTTCAATAAATTTATTTTTCTAGTAAATTATTCTAAATAATCTGAATAAATTTCACTTTTTTAGAAAATGAGTAAATTTGAAAAGACCATGATTTTATCACACATCAATTATATTAACCATCATTATCACTCTTAAAGGTGAATTATCAAAATTCCAAGCTAGAATTGATTTAAATTTAAACACATCCTTCATCCAATGAACCGAACATAAACATACACATCCATCATAAGTTAACTCGTTTTAACTATAACATCTGGAATATCATTCAAAAAATCTTGGTTCCACTGAAATCAAACCACTACAAACATCATAAGACCAAAGTCACATTCTGGAGTCACTTCTTCTAGAAAAATTAATTCAATTATTGAATTGGATTCATAATAAAAACAATATCCAACTTGAATACTACTTCAAGTATCTCCATAAAAACCTCCAACACTTTGGAAAGCAGTGCCTACTTTTGCATCATACAATGCTCCTCCATCACCTTCTATTCAGTCAAGTCCAATCAGGACAAATTTTTGCCTCAAACTTTCTTGTACTATCACCTTGGTGAACATAATAGTCTAATTTTTCTTCTAAATATCATATAAAAATACAACTCTCCATATTGTAGAAACTTTGAGATAAAATGGTATTTAAGGTCGATGAGATTAATAAAAGTTTGTAATATCATATTATGTTCCAAATAGATAGCACATTAACTATTAAAAAAACAATCCCACCCTTAGAATCTTAAAATCCCTTAAATCAAACACTTTAACCATACTAGATATTTGCCTACTTTTTTTCTACCACATTCACTGATTCTATTTTTGTGAGGTTGATCTTTATTTAAAAACCTGATATATAACTGATCATGTTACCTCCAAAAAAACATCCGGTTATACTCTTCTAGCTATCAGAATCTCAACCAAATCCCGCATTAGCTTACCCTTTCAATAGATCATCTTCTATAAAACAAAGGGAAATATTTTTATTCTTTTTATGAATCAAAGGATGCACTTCAGGTCTTCCCATTGTTCTCTGCACATATTTTACATGAACCGACTGAAGAATCCAACTGCATATTCAATGTTTGAATGAGTTACAACCATGTCATACATAAATATTCTTATTTACGATGCATACAATAAATTTTACATGTTTTTTTTATCCTTCTCTATCCATGGTGATTTATAGTTTGGATGTTTCATGTGTAGGGAATGAAGAGTTGATACTGAATTACATTTTATTATGTTAAATATTTCAACAATATTCTAGACATAATCATTCTAAGATAGAATCAAGTTTCTAGTATTCTTATTTCTCTCAATTCATATGACTAATATTTTCTTGGATTCCATGATATCTTTTATATCAAATATTCTATAAAAATTCACCTTGATCTCCTGAATCCATTGAATTTTTGGACCCACCAGAATCCTGTCATCCATGTACAAAATAAAATTGATGAAGTTCCCACCACTGAATAGATTCCATTAGAAACTTTGGTATGTGTTTTCTTACATAAAACCTTTGTTCATCATAAAAAAATTAAACTTCTTATTAAATATTATTAGTACTTTTTTCAAGTAATAGATACTTATATTCAATTTATACACCATGTTCTTGTTCTATAGATTCACAAAACCCACTAGTTGCTCCATAAAAATTTCTTCCATTAAATATCTATCTATAAATATTGTATTCACATTAATTTTCTATATGTGAAAATAATTAGACAAAACCATGATTAGAAATATCTAAATAGATGTATGTTTATCTACCCATGAAAATATTCCAAAAAAGAATACTCTTCTCTACTAGCCTCACTTTATACCGGTTCTTTCCTTATGGTGATTCATTTAGAAAAAAACCAATTTCCCCACTTTTTCCCTCTTTCCAAGTGGTATCCTGGTAATCTCCTAGGTGTTATTCACATGTAGTGAATCCAACTCATCCTTCATAGACAATTACCATTGACTATATTAATTGAGAATAAATACTTCTTCATGTATTTTTTTATCCTCTAATATTTAAATTAAATGAATGGAAGTCAAATACAAACCTATGTATTGGCCTTCTGACTCTGAAGGATTTATATAGTTCAATATTCGACTCTTCCCTTTAATGAATTTAAAATTAAAAAGTATCACCTTTAATTACTCTGACCCGATCCTCATAAATTCTTAAGATTTATAGTATATCTTATTTTGGTTCCATTTTAAAACTTTTAGTTCTACTCCCTGAACTTTACTGTAGAACATGCAAGCTTTTGGAAGATTCGGTTACATTTGAATTATTTGGAATTTGAATTATTTTAGAACATTCATCTAGATCCACATGGAATTTAGATTTTACTTTTTTATCATCCCTTTTCTCCACAAAGTTATATTACTTCATTAAGAATAAATCATTAAAGAGGGAATTTCAACATCACTTGACTTCCACTTGTCACCAAACATAATGTAAAAACCCATGATCACATAACCATGAAACAAAATAAACATGTCTGAGACTTTTCATCAAGTTTGTATTGATATTCTATATCCACATGGATGTAAGATATTTATTCAAAGAATTTAATTATGTAATTTTTAGTATTTTATCAAACCATAACACTACTCATAACTCCTGCCCGAAGGGTGGGACTGGAATTCAGTTGATTAAATATGCAGTTGTGTTCACTTCCTCTACTCAAAAATATTTTTGAATTATAGAGTGTAGTCTCATGGTCTATAAATTTTCCATAAATTTCTAGTTCAACATCTCATTCAAATAATTTTGTTCTACAATTTATAGTACCATCTTCTAATGTCTTATTCCCAAGTGATTTCAAAAGTTCCTAAAACGTATTTCATTATAATAACCCCCATTTTATGACTTGAATCACTTAACATTGTTCCCATTTTCTTTTTGAACAAAATATTTACATTGAAAATTGGCTCCAAAAATTTTAGATTTATTTTTATAAAAGTATATTGTAACATCTCACTCCTCACCCATTACCTTGGGAAGAGGCAGTGGTACCATTACCCTTAGGTGGCATCCCTGATACACTAAGGGATAAAGATAAGTTCCAAGGGAATATAAGATCATTAGGGGATAATTTTACATATTATAAGAACAACCTATTAAATAATAATCAAATAAAAATAATGCAATATTATGTATTTAATGTAATATAACACAACAAAAAACCATAACTAGATACCAGAGTAGAAGACTAAAATAAAAAGGGACAATGATTATATAAAAAAGAAAAATATAACTCAATGAAACTGATGTGGAAACAACCCAAGAATAACCCAAAACAATCTCAAATAACTAACTCAAAGTCCCAATACTATTGAATAATGATGCATCAATAGTGAAGTATGAAAACTCACTTTTTTTTAAGTACAAAATATCTGAAAATGTAACAAAGTTCCCAAGAAGGGGGTGAGTATAAAACTCATTAGGTAATCCCAACGACTTCCCAACACACACAAATTAGAACAAGAACAAGTTATCTCACATTTATATGAAATATATTATGATATTATCAAAACAGTTTACCATAATAAAAATAGTTTAAGAAAAAAATTGAACTAAATCAATTATTCATTCTTTATTTCCTCTTGGCATCATCATTAAACAACTCACATGCACATGCATGCCCACTGACTATCCAAACACTCATGAGTGGTGAACTATCCCATCAGTAAGTTATCACCTGATGGAATATACCATGTGCTAAATTGACATCAAACCCAATTCCAAATAAAAAATGTGAAATAATGCAATTTCATGAACTCACTCCAACCACACATGCCAAATTCCCAATTAAAAAATTTCTTTTGAAAACAAAATAATTTTAATAAATGTATTAAAAATTCATGTAGATCATTTAAAAACCAAAGATTTAGGTACTAAAACCTAATAATATTTCCAAAAAAGGAATAGATAGTGATTAAAATATCAATCCTTCAAGTTCTAGAATGATTAGAATGAGAGATAACCCACTTACCTAAAAATTGTTAAAGAGAATGAAGAACATAACAAGAAACCTCTATATCCGGCCTTTAAACTTCTTCTATTTAATGGATCCAATAAAGATATCATAAAAACAAAATTCTCATCATAGATATATCAGTAATAGATTAGATCTATAGCTTTGTTATAGAGGATATGAGTAGATATAGAGATAACAAGAAATAATGAAGAATTACCATCAATTCCAGAGTTCCAACACACCTTGATTTGATAAAATTTAATTCCAAATCAGTGATTAATCACCAAGGATTACTTGGATGGGTGGGGAGTTCAATATCCTTATAGAATAAGAGACAAATGAGAGTTTCAGGGTGTAAATCTGAGTTAAACTTTAATTTTATGATCATTTAATGTACATCGCATGGTTAGGTCATAAGATTTAAAAAATCATGCAATAACCATGCACATTATACTATCACTAAAACAAAGATCCAAAAAGTTGTTCTGTATGGTTTAGAAAACCATGATCCAACCATGCACATGCTAGTGGAAATTACCCTAGGATCTATAGGGTTGTGACGCATATGTTAGAAAAACATACCCCAACCATGTGCATGATAATATCTAAACCACCCTCTTGAATAGTTTATCTTTTGAAACTACGTGGTTTTGCTAAACTATGTGCCAATCTAGTGATTCCAAGAATATGCTTTCATAGTTATTTTGGAGATAGTTCATAGTTTCCACTAACTGTGCTCAAACCAAGAACCCATAAATCCCTTCTAAAACACTCAAAACCTATCCAAAAGTTCCATAAAATCAAACCAAGTATTATATAACATAAAAATTCATAACAAAATGTTAAATTACCTGAAACTAGGGGTGTTAAATTCATACTATCATTTGTCTTTCTGTTTTCAGAATGTTGTGTATGTTTGGTGCTTTGGAAAAGTTTAGGCCATTACTTTAACATAAATTCTTAACATTCCCATGTACCTTCCTAAATCTAACCATGATTCCATAATACTCATACCAAACCAATACTTTTCCCATGTAATAGATTCCCATATCTATCCAAAATTTGAATCGGCAAATGAATCAATATAGCATCAAACTTAATAACAATAGGATCCCATGAAATAACATGACCAAGATAAGGATGACACTTATTTAACTGAGATACATGCAATACATTGTTCATAAAGTTTACCTTTGGTTATAAATTCAACCAATAAGGCACACACAAATTCATTCCAGATTCTAAAAATGGACAACTTTCTAAGGAGGCAGTTTACCTTACTGATGATTCCCTAGCCTTAGAGATACTCTCAATAAATCATGATCACCCACATTAAATGATAATGGTTGAAAACAATGACCCTCTTAAAAACTCTGACAACTCTAACCCATCACCTTTTTCTTTTCAATAATATGAATATTTCCTATTTTCTTTTGAACAAGGATTGGTCTAAAAAGATAAGTCTCACCCATTTCAACCCAATAATGTAGATAATGATAAGTATGACCATACAATTATTCAAAATAATCTATATGTATTTAAGCATGATAACTTTTATTATATGATAAATCCACTAACTACATATGATCCTCACATGAACCTCCAAAATCCATAATGAAAGCTCTAAAATTATTTTCCAATGATTGGATCATCCGTTTAGACTATAAATCTATTTTAGGATAATAAGTTGTGCTCATGGTCAACTAGGTTTTGAGGGATTACTGTAAGGGTTCCCAAACTGATATTTAATCCTGGGGTCCTAGTCATACACAATTGAAATAGGTACACTGTATAAATTTATAAATTACCTGATATAGAGTTTTGATAATTCTTCTAAAATATTGGATTCAAGAATAGTGATGAAGCATGACAACTTTGTAAGCCCATACATAACCACCCATATGACATCATGTGCCAAAAAATTTTTTTGTAGACCTATGAAAAAATCCATAGCTATTTGTTCCCAATTTTACAAGGGTATAAGCGAAGACTATAAAATACCGGCTGGTCATAGGCTCTACACCATGT
The DNA here is from genome assembly GCA_963277665.1 of Viscum album. NCBI lineage: Eukaryota > Viridiplantae > Streptophyta > Magnoliopsida > Santalales > Viscaceae > Viscum > Viscum album. Next base: position 704,175,858 of record OY728122.1, on the reverse strand, counting down.
AATTATAACATGTGAAGAATCTGAATACATACCATGTGACCCTAATTTTCATGCTAGACCAACAAAACTGTTCTCTCAATACCTTTTATGTCTTCCCAATGCTAGGATGAACAACCCATATGGAGTGGTGGTAATTAGAAGGAATTTGTTCCTAATAAGTCATAGGAACCACAATCTGATCTCTAAAATGAAACATAGATCTCCCATACAGTGTACATCCCTCAATGTTCTCCCACCATTGAGTTTTGACCTCAATAATAGAAATTCAGGATCAGATGTCTGAGAATATTTAACCAACTCAATCAAATTAGGAACAAGGGTAATAAGAAAGGAAACCAAAACATCACATTGCCTAGTATAATCCAGCCATATATCAGTTATGACCATCATCAGTTGATATTGAACAAAAAACTCATTAGAAAACTAATTATGTGACTTCCTATACAATGCATTCATCAATGAAATTTCCTTTACCCAATGTATACATCAATTAAATGTCAAACATTTGATGGTATTAAATCCATATTTATTGTATGAGATTCAAACATCTCTATAAGAATATGTGTTTCAAGCTTTTATGATCCACAAAACCCCTGATCTTCTCACAAAAGTGCTAATGTCACCATTTTTTCATGGAATGGACTACTGTAGATAATTCCAAATCATGTGTTGGTTAATTATTCTCAGTCACCTATAAATATCGTGATACATAAGCCCAAACATGATCTCACCAATTGAGAACACATACAAAAAAGATCCAAATTCATCACCATAGACCACATAGCCTTGTCCAGATTCTAGATACATGAGGATAGGTTCTATTGTATGCCAAAATTTATGATCTTGAAAAGATTTATGGAACTCATAGATCCATTAAAAATTAATTATTTTCCTCAAAAATTATTTCATTAGAGATGAAATAAATGAAAAGTTATGATCAAAGAATCGGTAATAACCTACTTACTCAAGGAAACTATATATCTCAATGATTTTCTTTAATGGTTTCCAAAAAATAACAGTTTCCACCTTAGGATCTCATAAGTCACCTTTTTAGAAATGATATGGCCAAGGAAACTATAGTGACCTAGGCTTTTCATACAAGGTTATTATATCTTTTTTATAAATATTCAGTATATTACACAAAACAATTCCTAAAGACCATAATAGTTTAGTTTATTTAGAGGCTTGGTACAAAATATTCTCAATTCATGAAAGATATTCAACATCTCCCATAAATATCTTCTCCTTTAGTATTCTTCACAATCATACCCTACTTAAACCCTTTATTCTTATCATGGGGAAAGGAAACATAAAAAGGGTGACCTTAGATGCTCAGTAAGGGTAAACAAGGGAGATAATTAAGTATAACATGAACATAATGGAATGAGAACATGATAATAACATTTGAAAAACCATACCATACATATAAAAGATCATAATCTTGATTAATGTCATAAATATTGGCAGTTCATAATACATGAATCTTAGTGAAATTAAAGAACATGAGCCATGAGATTACAACATTGGAATAAGAAATAAAATTTTGGCAAAAACATTAGCTTATAACATTGTCAACAAGTATAAATAGAAGCATGTGCACTAATTAAGTTATGGACATGAAATTATACCCTCTCATAAACTTATGGGCAAGAAACCAGGTCCACGCCTAACATTATGGACATGAAGGATAGGTCTATGAATAACACTATGAACATATAATCATGTTCACACATAACATTATGAACATGTAGTTAGGTTCACACATAACATTATGAACGTTTAATAAGGTTCATTAATACAATTTTGAATAATTAATCTGGTTCATTCATAACATATTTTCTCATGAGTTATCCATATTTACTCAATTCCTTAGAGGGAGGTATATGTATCACCCATCACATAATGAAAATCATACATTTGTGTTCAAGAAGATCATAAAATATTCACCAAATCATAACCCATGAAATTAAATGGGTTTCATAAACATTTCATTATATCATAACCTATTTAAAAGATACAATTTTAGTAATCATTTCATCATTTTATTATAGAATAATATGTTAAAATGAATTAGGTTTCATAAGATTTCTATCATGGTATAAACTGTGGAAGGGAAACAGGTTTAATAAACATGTTGTCATAATGAACCATTTATAGAAATAATAAGAATGGTATCCTTCATTCATATCTCCATTAAATCATAGGTAACATCAATGCATGTCACCTTAGATAAAAAAATATTTTGAAAGATAATTTAAAACATTTCTTAATAAAATTATCATTTTTTCTTTTCAAAACACTTTTTAAAATATAAATCCTTTTGGAAATATTTTTATTTGAAAATAAACTTGATATTTTATAATTTAATTTTGAAATAAAATAATTATATTCATGACTAGATGTTTTCTTTATGCCGAAAATGTTAAAAAAATATTCCTTTCACATTTTCTGTAGAATCCAAACCGACATTGGATGGAAAACGACATGAATATTCCTTTAATTTTTTTATTAAAATAAAAAACATGGGTAAAAATGTATTTTAAAAATATAATGAGAGTAATAAAATATGTTTTTATTTTTTTTATTAAAAATGGTTTTGGAAGAAAATGGAATTTTGACCTAAGAGAGAAATAAAGTCTGATTTTCTTAAAAACATTTTTCAATAATTTTTGATACAAAAGAGTGGAAAATGGTACTATTACTTGAAAATATCATGAATAACCAGAGTATAATAAAATTCATGATATTCTTGAAATATGGACTATAATATTTTATCATTAGAAACGTAATCATAATCAGTCCTCATAAATGATGAGACTGTAACTTAAAATCTTTACCACTTTCGTAACTTTGAATCATAATAACCATGATGGGATAACATAAAATTAATCTTAATATATCATGAGGATAAATAAAATCATGATATTACCTATAAAATAGGATTTACATACCCATCATAAAAGAATATGGGTACATAACATGATATATGTATCAAAGAAGGTAAATTAAGATAAAAATCCCTTACCGCTTTGGTAACATTTGAACTATAAACCCCATGAAGGATAGGTCCTAAAATGGATACATAAACCCAAATAATTTTCCGGAAAATAATCATAAAATACATTCATTGGATGTATATTAACCATATAAAAGAAATACGTGGTGAATTTTCACATGTCTTCCAGAAATAAAAGAGAGATGATAAATGCCTTACCACTTTTGTAATATTTTGAATCATAAGAACCAATAAATAATAACATCAAATGAAACTTTAAATGTCATTAAAATAATATGTTTCTTTATATAACATGTCAATGTGTAATCATATACACCAAATAAAAGAAAAAGTGGTTAATTTTCATATGTCCCCCAAAAATAAAAGAGAGAGTATAAATCCCCTTACTGCTTTAGTAATCTTTTGAATCCTAATCCATAGTAAATAATAGAATCAAATGAAACTTTAAATATTATAAAAATAAATTTATTCATGATATAACATGTAAAATTGAAATTATATATAAACCACAAAAAATAAACCAGTGGTTAATTATCATATGTTTCTCAAAATAAAAGAGGGAAAAAAATCTCCTTACCTAAAGTATTGACTTCTATTATACGTCTTCAAACCACTTCTTTACTAAATATATGTTTATTATTGATATATATATATATTACTGAAAAATATGTATATATATCATACCTTATATTATTTTCATAATAACTTTTATTATGTGTTTTCTATCAATTCCTTGTTAACGTTACTTTTTAGGTAATAACTGCTTTGTTTTTCAAGTATGTTTTGATTTGTTATTTTTTTGGTCCTCTTAATTTGATCATGGTTACATAATATAAATAATTTTAGAAATTATATAAATATCATATATATTCAGTATATATATATATTTATTATTATTTATAAAATATATAGATACAAAATGAAATATATAGTTCATTGAGATGGTAGGTCATACGTACGCATGAACATTATTTCCATTTTTCTTGACCTATTGAAATAAAGAAATGTAAATGATATATTATTTTTATATAATTATTTTTATTTCATATATGTAATATATTTTTATTAAACTCATCCTCATTACCTTCCACGTAACGTATGAATGAATCACATTGCTTTGAGAGGTCGTAGTCCGCCGTACTTACAAGTGACATTATCGTATCACCACAAATGGAAATAATGATGGTATTTGTGATATAATAATTCAATAAGAATAATAATATCATAAATATTATATAAAAATAATAAATCCATTATTATGTCCAACCATGAGTGGTGGTAATTTAAAAATGAATGATATCGGTTCCTGAGGTGGTAGTACACCGTACGAATGAACGATGATTTCAAAACCAATTTGATGGAAGTGGAGATGATTGTAGATCATGACCATAAAATAAAAACATTATTGTATATTTAATACAATAATTTTATTATATCATCATTTTATAATAATAATTGAACAAGGTTAAGGAAGAAATAAAACAAAAATTGTCGTTGATGAATATTACCTCTTTTTCCGGCATCCTCCTTAGGTTTGTAATAAAATCTTTCATTATTTTGATTTCTTTACAAAATATGGATTCAAGGATAAGAGGAGTAAAGTTGGGAAATGAATTTTCTAGGGATTTTAAGAACAAAAATGGAATGAAGGTGTGAATAAAATAGAACAGGGGATGACCTTTTATAAGTGTGGTGAGCGACTCACTTGAAATTTTTGAATAGATTCAATAATATCCATGTTTTTATCATAAAAAAGGATAAAAATGGGATATTATCGATCCTATAAGGTATATGGTAAAAATATATCCAGATAATGGGTTTTATACTAGTTGGTAGTTCATTATTAACCCATATATTCTTAGTTTAACCCATAGTAAATCCATTTTTATCTTAACCACGATAATTATTTATTATTATTTTCACTATCCATTTTGGAAAAAAAATTAAGTTGAACTTATTATAAATTATAAATTATTATAATTAAAAATATGGAATCTAATTTTCCAAATTCAATTCCCATAATTGGAAAATTTTAATTAAAAAGTAATCCTGCAAACATGATAAGAATGATGGTTTTTGAAAAGAAAATGTCCAAAAGTTTACAAAGTTTTTATTCCAAAATTCATTATGAAATTGATTAAAATAACCTAAATTGGATTAAATTATTTATAATTGAACTAATTATTATTTAAAATCTATTTAAAATATAATTTAACTCCACAAATAAATCAAACTAAAAGATAGTTTTAATTAAAATTAAGTAATTTTCACTATTAGTCAAAAAATGAAAATTTTCAGATAAATCCAAAAAATTCACCCTAATATATTTTTGAAATTATGATTTAAAAAAATTATTTTATCAAAATAATTTTCTAAATGTGTCAAAAATTAATTTCATTATTGTGTAAAAAAATAAACAAAAATTATTTTTCAGAAAGTAGTATTTTCGAAGTGTATAAAGACTTTTCTAAAAAAATTATTTACCAATTTATTTATATGTTTTTATTATATAAAATCATTATAATTAATATTTAAAAATTATTTATTAATATTAAAATCTATAAGGTTAACATCTTGGTTATAACGGTTTGATTTAAATAAATATATAATATATCATGGTTTTGTTAAAACACATTGTCACAAGATAACCCAGTATTTCATAAAGAACAAGTTTGACATGGTGTTATGTGTAACCAAAGATTAAATTTTCATTTCATGTAACCCAATATTAACAAGGTATTTCATGTAACATAATCTAAACTCAGTATTGTGTGTTACAAAAACGTTTGAAAAGTTTAAATTTATTTCAAAAATATATTTCACAAAATCTTGGGATGTTATAGAAACATACATATTTTATCCAAAAATCACAATTTTAAAGATTACCATAAATCATATTTTACCACAAGACACCCATCAATATTCCTATGTATTTTTTATGATCAAACTTATTCCTATAATACACCATAATATCATTAAAAAATTCCACCACAAATAATTCATGTTTCTTCTGAAAGATTCGATCCATCAATTCCATAAAAATCACTTGTGAATTCTTAAAAAAGGGCATAACCACATATTCATAATTAACATAAAGACTCAAGAAAGATATCTTTAGAATTTTCTCCTTTCAAACTTGATGTTATTGATATCCTGATCCTAAATCAATATTTGTGAGCCATTTGGATCTCATAAATTGATTAAATAGATAATCAATTCATGTCAGGGGATATAAATTGTTTAACATAACCTAGTTCATTTTATGATAGTCTAAAAAATCCAAAAATTTCCATCCACTTTCTTTACAAAAATAACCTGTGATACCCATAGAGACATTCTATATTAAATAAACCCTTTTATTTCCAAGTATTATAGACGAACCTTCAATTAACTTAATTACATGTGTTATATACTATAAGATGGAATTGAAATAGTTTTGTTCCTTGGTAAGTGATAAATTTTAAATTACACTTCTCTTTTGAGTGTAAACCCATAAAAATTTTCATAAAATTCATCAAGATGAGTTAATATCAAAGAAAGATTGCATGGGAGTAGTATTCAAGATAATAATACCTGACATCATTTAAGGGCTAATTTGATCCTTTATGATCATCTTCTCAGCATGATAAAAATTATTACTAGGTACTCCCAACAATTCTCTATTTCTCTATTGTGGCTATGATGACTAATGAGGTGCATGTGTGACAGAGGATTCATTTTTTATCGGTTGGTTTTGAGTGAGATTACCATTTTTTCTTCATCAACCATTATGAGCATAATAATCTAGAGGCATGTTTGATCCATTACCAATAGTTATCCTTAGAGTCACCATAAAATAACTTTTCATATTTCCCTACTTTCCAAAATTGTGGCACCCTTAGAGAGGCATTGTGCATTCCCACTTGATATGCTCATAATATCCACATTAATAATGTACTGACTAATTATTGTGGTGAGGTATAAGGGATAATAAACCAACTGACTGGTTTATCTATGTTTTAATTTATTTTGAATAATTCTACCTCTTCTAATTATTCCCCATGTTGGAGTTCCCACTTGCACCCATGTTGGTAAAAGTGTTTCACCCAATTTGGGTTCCTAAGATATCCTTTTTAACTATCATATTTATGTCCACCATCTTTTTATAATTTTCAATAAAAAGGATAACTAATATGGAGCATATGTCAAGTCACAACCCTACCTCAATGATCTTTTCCTTCATGTTCACACTAGCAATAAATTTTGGAAAAAAACATATCAAACTCATGAATTGAGTTGCATACTCTATCAGAGAAATATTTTTCTATTTTAGATTAAACATACATATCATCATTGTGATCTGGAAGGTGTCGGTATAATTCTTTTTGTTAAAAAACTCCTTAAAGCCTCACCTTGTCAGTTAATGGTCCTTTTTAGTCTCAAAAATATTATCCCACCACTTCCTAGGAAGATCCCCTACTATATAAACTACAAGATGTAATTTATTATCCTGTAGGGCTTCCAAGAAAACAAAAATTTAATTTATCTCCAAATTAATGCCTCATTATATTCTGGACCCAAATATCTCTGAATGATTGATGGATATTTTTTTGAAATTCCTTGGAAACATTTTCATATCTTAGTTGTAGAATTTTATTTCCCCTCTACATGTATAGAAATCTAGGACTATGCTCCAGATGAGCTACTGATTTACTTGTGGATCTTGTTAAACCACATTGTCAGATTCTTTCTCTCGAGGGTTCTAAGGTTATCAAACTAGTTCCATTATTTATAAAGACAAAATAAAACACCACTTAATAATCTATCACTTGAAATTGAAGGGTTAAAATATTCAAAATCATCGAATGAAATAACCATTATAACAAATTTCAAAAAAATCATCAAACACAATATGACGATAGGTTCTCACTGATTAATAACACATCCCAAAACAGATCCAAATTCATCACTATAGACCACATAGCCTTGTCCTGATTCTGGATACATGAGGATATGTTTTGATGTAATCCAAACAGTAATCTCTTGAAAAGATTTATGGAACTCTTAGATCCATTAGAAAGGAATGAATTTCCCTAAAAAATCATTCATTATAAAAGAAATACATGAAAAGTTATGATCAAAGTGTTGGTAATAACATACTTAGTCTAGGGAACTATATATCTCAAATCTGTTCTTTATGGTTTCCAACAAATAACAGTTTCCACCTTAGGATGTAATAAGTCACCATTTTAGAAATTATGTGTCGAAGGACACTATAGTGACCCAGTATTTTCATATAAGGATATTATATATTTTGAGATGAAAATTCATAAGACATGAATCATAGGAAAATCAAAGGAAATGAGCCATGATAGCACAACATTGGAATAAGGCATAAAATTTTGGCATACAAATCAGATTATAACATTGTGAACAAGAATAAATAGAAACATGTTCACTCATTACGTTATGGACATGAAATTAGACCCTCTCATAAACTTATGGACATGAAACCAGGTCCACGCATAACATTATAGAGATGAAAGATAGGTCTATAAATAACACTATGTACATATAATCATGTTCAATCATAACATTATTAACATGTATTTAGAATCGAACATAAAATTATGACATGTAATAAGGTTCATGAATAACATTTTGAATAATTAATTAGGTTCATTCATAACATCTTTTCTCATGAGTTATTCATCTTTACCCAATTTATTATAGGGAGATATAGGTCTTACCCATCACATAATGAAAACTATACATATGTGTTTCAAAAGATCCTAAAATATTCATCACATTATAACCCATGAAATTAAATGGGTTTTATAAAAATTTCATCAAATATAACCTGTGTAAAAGATAAAAGTTTTATAATCATTTCATTATTTCATTATAGAATAATCTATGAAAAAGAAGCAGGTTTCATAATAATTCTATCGTGGTATAACTTGTGGAATAGAAATGGGTTTTATAAACATCTTGTCATAATGTACCATTTTGATAAATAATAATAATAGTATACTTCATTCATATCCCCATTAAATCATAGGTAACATCAATGGATGTCATCTTAGATAAAAAAATTCCCTTTGAAATACAATTTAAGACATTTCTTGAGGAAATTATCATTTTTTCTTTTAAAAACACTTTTTAAAACATAATTAATTTTGGAAATATTTTTCTTTGAAAATAAATTGAAATTTTATAAAGGAGTATTCAAATAAAATAATGTTCATGATGATTATATGCGTTTTTTTCATGCCAAACATGTTAAAATACATATTCCTATCTCATTTTCAGTAGAATCATAACAAGAATTGGTTGGGAAATGAAATGAATATTTTTTTAATTTTTATTGTAAAATAAAAAACATGGGTCAAAATTTCTTTCAAAAATAATAGGAGAGTAATAAAACATTTTTTATAGAAAAAATAGTTTTGGAAGAAAATGGATTTATGAACGAATATAGAAATAAAGTCTAATTTTATTTAAAAAAAATTCAATTATTTTAGGCACAAAAGAGTGGAAATGGTACTATTAATTGAAATTATCAATAATAAAAAATGGATAAGAAAATTCATGATATTCTTGAAAGATGTCCCATAATATTTTATCATCAGAAATATAATCATAATAAATCTCGATAAATGATGAAATTGGAACTTAAAATCTTTACCACTTTGGTAACTTTGAATCGAAAGACACATGATATAATAACATAAAATTAAACTTAAAATATCACAAGGATAAATAAAATCATGATATTACCTATCAAAATTGATTTATATACCCCTCATATAAGAATATGGGTGGATAACATGATATGTGTATCAAAGAAGGAAAATTGAGACAAAAATCTATAAATGCTTTGGTAACTTTTGAACTATAAACTCCATAAAGAATATATCCTAAAATGGATACATAAATACTAATAATTTTTAGGAAAATAATCATAAAATACATTAATTGTATGTATATTCACTATATAAAAAAATAGGTGGTGAATTTGCATTTGTCTTCAAGAAATAAAAGAGAGATTATAAATACCTTACCGCTTTAGTAATATTTTAAATCATAAGAATCAATAAATATTAACCTCAAATGAAACTTTATATATCATTAAAATAATAGGGTTCATGATATAACATGAAAATGTATCAATATATACACTACACAAAAGAAACGAGTGGTGAATTTGCATATGTCTCCCAAAAATAAAAGAGAGGTTAGAAATCCCCTTACTCCTTTTGTAATATTTTGAATACTAATCCGTAGTAAATAATAACATAAAATTTAACATTAAATATAATTAAAATAATGGGATTCATGATATAACATTTCAAAGAGTTATTATATATAAACCACAAAAAATAAACTTGTGGTGAATTTTCATATGTCTCCTAGAAATAAAAGAGAGACTAGAAATCCCCTTACCTTTAGTATTAACTTCCATCATACATTTTAAAACCTCATTTATTATAAATATAAGTATATTATATATATATATATATTATAGAGAAAAAATTATATATATCATACCTTATATAATTTTTATAATAACTTTTATTACTTATTTATTATCAATTCCATGTTAAAATTACTTTTCAGGTATTAACTGCTTTGTTTTTCATGTAAGTTTTGATTTGTTATTTTTTTGGCCCTCTTAATTTGATAACGGTTTCATAATATAAATAATTTTAACCATGATATAAATATCATATATATTCATTATATATATATTTATTATAATCTATAAAAGATTGAGATACAAAATGAAATATATATTTCATTGAGATGGTAGGCCGTACATACACATGGACTTTGTTTCCATTTTTATTGACCTATTAAAATAAATAAAGATAAATGATATATTATTATTAAATAATCATTTTTATTTAATATATGTTATATATTTTTATTAAACCCAACCTCATTTCCTTCCATGTAACGCGTGAACAAATCACATCACTTTATAAGGTGGTAGTCTTCCATACACACGAGTGACATTATTGTATCCCCAAAAATGGGAATTATAATGGTATGTGTGATATAATAATTCAAGAAGAATTATAATATCATAAATTTCATATATAAACAATAAATCTATTAATATTTCCTACCGTGAGAGTTGGTAATGGAAAAATGAATGATATCGGTTCACGAGGCGGTTGTCTGCCGTACATTCGAACGATGATTTCATAACCAATTTGATGGAAGTGGAGATGGTTGTAGATAACTACATTAACATAAAAAATCTTAGTATATGTAATATAATAATGTTATTATATCATCATGGGATAATAATAATTTAATAAGGTTACAGAAGAAATAAAACAAAAAATCTCATTAATGAACTTTACCTCTTTTTTCCGATATCCTCCTTAGGTTTTCACTAAAAGACTTCATTAGTTAGATTTATATCCAGAATATGGATTCTAGGATGAGAGGAGTGAATTTGGGAATTGAATATTTCTGGGATATTCTGAACAAAAATGGTGTGAAGGTTCAAATAAGAGAGGACATGTGATGGCCTTTTATAAGTGTGGTAGGGAATCACTTGTAATGTTTTGAATAGATTTAATAATATTCATGTTTTTATCATGAAAAGGCATAAAAATGGGACATTATTAATCCTAGAAGGTTTAAGGTAGAAATAGATCAACATAATTGGTTTTAGACAAGTTGGTAGTTCATTATTACCTATTATATTTTTAGTTTAACCCATGGTAAATCCATTTTTATCTTAACCAGAGTAGTCAATTTTTATTCTTTTAACTATCCATTTTTGGAAAAATTTAAGTTTAAATTATTATAAATTATAAATTATAAATTATCATGATTAAAAATATGGAATCCATTTTTCCAAATTCAATTCCTTTAATTGGAAAATTTTAATTTAAAAATAATCCCACAGGCACGATAAGAAAGTGGGTTTTAAAAAGAAAATGTCCCAAAGTTTACAAAGTTTTTGTATCAAAATTAAATATAAAATTGATTAAAATGGCATAAATTGGATTTAAGGATTTATAATTGAACTAATTTTTAGTTAAAATAAATTTAAATTATAATTTAACTTCACAAATAAATTAAACAAAAAAATAGTTTCAATTAAAATTCAGTAATTTTCACTATAAATCAAAAAATGATACTTTTCTGATAAATCTTAAAAATTCTACCTAAGATTGTTTTGAAATTATTTTTTCAAAAAATAATTTTATTTTATCATATTAATTTTGTAAAAGTTTTAAAATTTTATTTCTTTATTGTTTACAAAAAAAAGATAATTTTTTGAGAAAATTGTATTTTCAAATCATATAATGACTTTTCTAAAAAAATTAAGTACATTTTTATGAATATGTTTTAATTATATAATATCATTATAATTAATATTTAAAATTTATTTATTACTATTCATGTCTCTAAGTTTGATATTTAGGTTATAATGGTCCAATTTGAATAAATATATATTATATCATGGTTTTGTTAAAACATAGTGTCACAAGCTAACCCAGTATTTCATATAGTACAATCTTGACATGGTGTTACATTTAAAAAAATATTAAATTGGTGTTGTGTGTAACACAAAATTAACTTGGTATCGCATGTAACATAAGATAAACTCAGTATTTTGTGTTACAAAAAATATTAAAAAGATTAAATTTAGTTGGAAAAAATATTTCACAAAATCTTGGGATGTTATAGAAACATACATATTTTATCCATAAATCACACTTTGAAAGCTTATCATAAAGAAGATTTTCCTATAAGTTACCCATCACTATTCCCATTTATTTTTTTGATCATCCTTAGTCCTATAATACACATAATATCATTAAAAAATTCCACAAAAAATAATTAATGTTTCTTATGAAATATTTGATTCATAAATTCCATACACACCGCTTGTGAATTTGTAAGAAAAAAGGGAATAACCACATATTCATAATAAACATAATGACTCAAGAAATATATATTTAGAATATTCTCATTCCGAACATGAAGTTAGTGATATCTTGATCATAAATAAATATTGTATAACCATTTGGATTTTCTCAATTGATTAAATAGATAATCAATTCATGAAATATGATATAAATTCTTTAATATAACCTATTTTATTTTAAGATAATCCACAAAATCCAAGAACTTTCATCCAATTTATTTATGGAAAGAACTTGTGATGCCAATGGATATGTTCTAGGTTAAATAAATCATTTTCTTTCCAACTCTTACATCTGAACCTTCAATTACCTTAATTCCGTTAGTGCCATACTATATGAAGAAATTGAAATAGGTGTGTTCCCTGGTAAGTGATCAATTGAAAATCCAACTTCTATTTTAAGTGGAAACCCATATAAATATTTGTAAAATTCATCAAGAAATTGATCAAGGATGGTTTTAAAATATCTAGGTTTGATTAAATTAGAATTTCCTACGTAAATATTTCCAACTAGTAAGAGATAGTCCCAAAAAATAGAAACAAATTACAATATCTACTTTCATTCAAACCCCTCTATCCTTTAAATATATTCTAAACAACATCCAAATATGTGAAACTAACTTCTTGGAAATAATAGTGGACATGTTTCCTGAAGGATTTCAACCAATACCTTCCCAAAACCAATTAATATATTTCCATCTCAGGAACATAGAAATCCCATTTCTTCCCAAACCGATAGTTATAGAACATGTTTCATGCTTAAAGTATCAATAATCCCATTAGTTGGGAGATTTTATGAGTTTCAATAAATGAGGAATCATCTCAGCATGAAATAAAATATGATCCAAAAAAATGAGAAAAAATAAAATTGTGGGATGAGATAATATCAAAATTAACTTACACAAGAGTCGTATTAAAGAGAATAATACCTCACATCATTAAAGGACCAATTTGATCATCTGTGATCATCTTCTCAGCACCATACAACCTCTTACTAGGAACTGAAAATAATTATTAATTTTTTTATTGCGGATATGATTACTGATGAGGTGTAAGTGTGACATGATATTCACCTTTGGTCACTTGGTTTTTAGGGATATTACCATTGTGTCTTGACCAATATATATGAGCATTAGAATCCAGAGGCATGATTTATCCATTTCCAATAGTTATCCTTAGAGTCACCATACAATAACTTTTCAGATATACCTACTTTCCACAATTGTGGAATCCACGTAGAGGCATTGTGTATTCCGACTTGATATGTTCATAATAAACACATTAATAATGTCCTAAATAATTATTCTGGTGAGGTAGAAAGGATAATAAACCAACTGACTAGTTTCCCAATGCTTTAATCACATTATAATAATTCTACCTCTTGTACTTATTTCCTATGTTGGATCTCCCACTTGTACCCAAGTTTGTAAAAGTGTTTCCCCCCAATTTAGGTTCTCAAGATATCCTTTTTAACTATCATATTTATGTACACCATATTTTTATATTGGTTGATACAAAAGAAAACCAATATGGAGAATATGTCAAGTCCCAACCCTACCTCAATGATCATTTTCTTCATGTTCACACTAGCGATAACTTCTAGAAAACAACACTTCAACTTCATGAATTTAATTGCATACTCTCTCACTAAAATGTTTTATTATTTTAGAGTAAAGATATATATCATCATTGTGATCTTGAAGGTGTGGGGATAAATTTTTTTGTAAAAAAACTCCTCAAAGCCTGACCATGTCAGTTACTGGTCTTATTTAGTCTAGAAAATATAATCCCACCACTACCTATCAAGATCCTCCAATATATAAACTGCTAGCTTTAGTTTCTTATCCTCTAGGGTTTCTAGGAAACTGAAAATTTGATTTATCGTCCCTATCAATGCCTCCTGCTATTCTAGACCCAAATATATCTGAATTATTGATGGGTTTTTTTATGAAATTCCATATAAATGTTTCATATCTTAGCTGTAGAATTTTATTTCCCCTCTCCATGGATTAAAATCTTGGACAATTCTCTAGACAAGATACAAATTTACTTGTGGATCATGTCAAACCACATTCTCAGCTTCTTCCTCTCGAGGGTTCCATGGTCATTAAACTATTTCCATTATTTATAAAGATCAAATAAAATACCACTAAATAATCTCACTTGAAATTCAATGCTTATAATATAAAAAATCATCAAAATCAACAACCATCACTACCAATTTCAAAAAATCATCAAAAACAATATGAATAATGCTGCACTCGATGGGTAAACCAATGTAAATGAGATTACAACACACCTTGAAGTTTCTAAGAAACTTTTTTTGTATTTGGGAAACCTTCTTAACTTATATTTCAACAAAAAAAGTTAAAATATGAATTTTTATGTTATAAATTTCATGTTTCAACATTCCTATCTTTTTACCATACAATTTAAATATGACAGACTGATCAAGGCTGATACCATTTGTAAAATCCCTACCCCATCCTTTATCTTTGGGAGAGGTGGTGTTAATACTGACCTTAGGTGACATACCCAGGACACTGGAGGCTGGAAACAAGTTCCAAGGGAATTAAGGATCATTGGGGAAGGGTTTTCCTTAAGATGAGAAGAACCATTGGAATATTAAGTAAATAAAAATTCTATATGATGCATGTAATATAATATTATGTAACTAAAACTAGAAATAAATATTAGAGTGGAAGCAAAAAAATAAAAATATATAACATTGACACAAAAAAATAAAACAGAACTCAATGACATCAATGAAAAATCCACCCACAATCACCCATAATAATCCCCAAGATCTAACTCCATGTACCAAACCCACTATATCATGTGTATCTCTAGAGAAGTATGAAACCTTTCCCTTACCTATATCTATATATACAACATCTATAAATGCACAAAAGTTCCCAAGTAGGGGTGGGTATAAAACTTAGTAGGTAATCCCCAGCAATTCCCAACAAAATCCACTAGGAACAGGAACATGTTATCTCACATTTACATAAAATAGAGGATGATATTATCAAAAAGATTAGAATAGTAAAAACTATTTAATAAAAACAATTTAACTAAATCAATTATTCATTTTTTCTTTCCAATTAGAATCATAATTATACAAATCACACACCCTTGCATTCCCAATGATAGTCCCAATACTCATGACCAATGACTAGTCGCATCATGAAGTCATCACCAGATGGAATCTACCCCTTTCCAATTTTACATAAATCCAAAATCCAAATTAAAAAGAAACAACAATACAATTTAATGAACTCACACTAACCACACATGATAATTTAAAAAAACCATTTCTCTTGAAACTAATTTCTTTTGAGAAATTTATTAGACACCTTATGTGTATCATTTCAAAACCAAATTTTAGGTACTAAAATAAAATATTTTTTTCAAAAAATAAATATTAAGTAATTTAATCATCAATACTTCAAGTTATAGAATGATTATAATGGGATACAATCCACCTACCTCACATTACATGAAGAGAACATAGAAAGATATAAGAAACCTCTCTGTATGACTTTGAAACTTATTTACTTCAAGAAAAATAATCAATATCTAATCAAAAAACATTCTTGAATTTATATCTATCTAAAAAATATTATATATCTAGATCTATGAGATAAGAGATGAGTAGATTTAGAGATATCAATAATGAATGAGGACTTACCATTGATTTTAAATATCCAATGTATCTTGATTCATAAAAAACATACTTTTTTATCAAAAGGAATCATAATTTATGCCTAAGGAAGGATATGAGTTTGATATATTGGGTGAGTTAAAGAAAAATGAGAGTTTTGGGGTATAAATCGAAGTTAAAATCTAATTTTTTGATCATTAAATACACATCACATGGTTAGGCCACACAATTTAACAAATTGTGTTCTAACTGTGTGCATGATATTATCTCCAAGCTAGATATATGCATGGATTTTTCACATGGTTTGGAAAAATATGTGCTAATTTCACATTTAATACTATAAATTACCTTGGGGGACACATAGTTTTGCCATATAGTTTGTCAAACCATGAACCAACCATGTGCATGCTATTGTTGAAAAAATCCCATCTCACACTGTTTCTTTGGGAACTTACATGGTTTGTACAAAACAAGAACCTTCCCTATGACTCCTAGTATATCCTTTCATGGTTTCTAAAAGATAGTGTTTGGTTTCTAGTAACCTCGAACCCTTAAAAACCATTCCAAAACACTCCAAAACCATATGGAAGTTCATAAAACTGAAACCAAGTATTATATAACTTGAAAATTCATAATAAGAGGGTAAATTAACTGAAATTAGGGATGTTACATATACCCTTAATTTATTTTTGGATTCATCAATGAATGTCAGAAAGTATTATGACCCTTTTGGAAATTTGTAGAGGGCTATATTTCATAAATCAATATGCCCAATTTTTAACTTCCAGAAATTTCAAGTTATTCCATTCAATTTAAAATACACCTTTCATTGCATACTGAGTATAAAAATCTAACAGTTTCAAAATTTTATATGAATTAAATTCAACATACCTTTTTTTCTCTAAAACATTCCTACCCTTATCACTAATTTTCCTAAGGTAGAAGTGCCACAACTCTAAACTTACATTGGTTTATGCTCTAAAAAATGTTTCTCCCTTTTTCCCTTAGGATTAGATATAATGTTCCATCCTTTATACCTATTTTTATGATCTTGGAACCCTGAGTTATTCCCTATGATCTATTTCTGATGCTTCTTCCATACACAATGTTATTCTATTTCTAATGTAATTTTGATTCTTAGGAAGGAATGGAATGTGTTAAACTACCTTTAACTCTAGAAAGCTTCTATTTTAGATCCATAATCTTACATCTCCATTTCAAACAATTTCCCATGATTTATCATCTACTAGATCTACTATGATAATATTTTAGGATGCATAATTTGATATATATCCATTCTCTCTCATGGAGTGAAAAGATTCTTTGAAATCAATGATCCAGGATTCCATCAAAGCGTTAACACTCATTATTAAGTTGGTATTTATCTCATCATATATATTCATTGATATTGAATTTTTAGCATATATTATTATATAGTTTACTTTGTGTCCCCAACAAACCTTTTTCAGATTTCCCCTTTTTCTAAAATACTAACATACAGGACCAGGTTCGGTCAACTTACCCCAACTCCTATATCTGGATTTATCTTATGATCATATTCAAATTCTTCAATGAGCAAATATTCTTCAACCATATAAATTTAAATTATTTTCAGTATATCCCTGTTATTATATATATATTTTATCCTAATTTAGAATGAGTCGTTTGACATATTCAAACACCATGTCTTTCATTCTGTAATAATTGTTCACATCTATTACCATGGAATCTGGTATCTCCAGAAGTGATGATAGTAGTAAAAATTCCCAAAAATATTGTAAAAACATGAATTTTAAAAAATATAATATCCCTAGATCATGTTGAAATCACCCACATGATCTACCTAAATTTTATCATCTGATATTCATATTCCAAAGAGCCTTGAAATCAAGAAAACCTTCTTCATTTCCATTGGTTTTTATACGTGTATGTAAGAGAATTAATCTACTTTAGTGTAGTATTAATCTATTGGATGTTATAGGAGACATTATTCACCAATCATATTCATATGATAATAAAAAAAATTTATGTAGCATCTCCCCTTACTCCATATTTATTTTATATGGCTTAACCACTTTTATCAAAACTTCTATGTCCTTTCGGATGAGATTGTCCTATATCTCTATACTCCAAAATCAAAAATTCATTCTATTAAATTAGTCTTTATAGACCTTTCCATATTATGATTCCATCCTTTAAATCATATAATTCCCCACTAAAAATGAAAAACATTTAAGAATAATAGAATGTAACTTAAGCTATTATCGAGTGAACTATTGAGCCTCTTCTTTGAAAATAATTATTGAGAATCCCGCACAAAAATTATACCATTAGATGTTAGATCACCTAAAATAGCAATAAAAAATTAGTTTCTATAATGAAATCACTATATTTTATTATACAAGAATTTGGATGAAATTAATTTCCCTAATCACTACGCTGATTAAACTAAATTTAGCACTTCAACTCACAACTCACACAATCACTAAAGTAAGAAAGAAAAATGGAAATCAAGGAAAGGAAATAAAAGTTTTACAAAGTTTATAATATGAGGAATCTATCTATGGGAGAATCATTAACACATTAAATTTATTAGAATACCAAATTTTACAATTATTTTGGCTTGGAATCCACATATATCACTAAACATAAACAATCATAGTACACAACAATATGTGGTCCCATCCACTTATTTGGAAATCCCCAGCTATTCAACTAGTTTTACTAACTTAAAAATTCTTTGGGGTTCCATATTTTTACTAAAACAACCATTTATTTACTATATCACTCCTCTTTCTGACTAAAAAATAATGGTAGAATGTCATAACACCAAAATCTCACTCCTTTTTCCCAATGCCATTATAGAAGTGATTAAAACATAAACATATCCTCCATATGGTGAACTGAAAATCACCATATACATCTATAGGAAGTTAAATACCTCTGAATAGAATTTATAGAAAATATTTCAAAAAATTCTTATACCATTGGAAACAAACTGCTGGAATATTTACAATACCAAATTCACCTTCCAGAGTCACTCCTTCTTGCCAAAGTATTCTGATGCTTGAAGAGGCTTTATAATCTCAAATATTTGAATCCCTAAATCCATTTAACTTCCAATGTTTACATATCTAATTAATTACAATTATTTCTATGTTTTTTATATTTTTATCTGAATTATACCATTATTTTTCTCTTTCCTTCATTCTTTTCACAAAATGGTTAAAATCATGTTCCCAAATTTCTAGAATTTTTTTTAAAATTAAATACTGAACTTCTAAGATATTTATACTACTATAAAATTATCTATGATTTTAGTACCTGTGTTTCCAGTACTAGTTATTTATAATTATGAGTAAAATTCATAATATCTCTGGTAATTTATTTCACTATTTAATTGATTCATTTACTTAGAGTCCACTCTTTTTTATACTAACTTATATGTTAAAAATTTAAAATATATTGACTTTGTGGTAATCTTTAGTAATATAATAGGAGTCACTTTTTTATCACTACATGGGTTTCTTATATTATTTATTATATGATTCTCACACATCAAATATATAACACGTATTCTATCTCTTCTACATGAAATTCAGAAACATAGTGCTCTACTACTAAAAAGTTTGTTTCCTTTTCTCTTTCTTTTGTACCATTATATCATATTATAATTTAAAAATACAGTAAATGAATATTATTATCTCTTATTGTAAAACTTGGATATTAATTATTATTCATTATAAATATTCTTTAAACACTTTATTTTCAAAATGAAAACACCCTACATGACAAAAAAAAATCCCAATATAATGATTATATTTTCTTTATATACACAATGTATATTATCATAACTTATACATATTATCTATACACTATATAATGATACCATATATACATTTTTTTACTTCTAATCCTATGTTTTACATTTTATCATACCATAATCCCAAATATTTCACATCTGGATTACAAATAACAATGGACTTATAGTGATTCTAGATTATAGGAAAAACTAAGGTGGTTTCAAAAGAAATATGATGCTCATACATGTTTGTTAAAAAATATTACATTTATACTTTAAAATTATTTGATTAATTATTTATTTAATTAATTCCACTATTAAGTGACATTAATATCTACTATATCATGTTCTTCACATTCAACTAACGAACCAAACATTTTTCATGTTAATCTTGTGTTCTATAATGATAATTAATTACACAATTCAAGATTGTTTCAATTATAAATTATACCATTACAAGGTAAGTATAATTTTTTTCATTTTAAAATATATTTATTCCTTTAATTAATTATGTTAACTAAAATTTGACAGTTTAAATGTGTTTTTAGAGATTAAAAATTATTAGAATAAATATACTTTAATACTTCCTCTTAATTCATATACTGTAATGAGAATATTTAGTAAATAATTATGTAAGAATGTCCCCTCCAATTTTATATATTAAATTTATTTTATATTTTCTAATATTTTTATATTTTAATTATGAGTTACATATTTTCTTGGTATTTATTTTAGGTTCATTTAAATCAAGTTCTCTTAATAACAGTCCAACCATCATTATGGGAACACCAAAACCTTAGAATACCAATCAAAAATAATTTATTATTAACACATAATCTATGTTATTTTTATTATGTTAGGTATATTACACGCGTTAACTTTTATATTTATATCACTATTTAATAATTTTTGATTTTTTATTATAAAAAACCATTTTTGAGGAATATTCAACACAAATTTCAATATTTAAATTCACTAGATATGCCTTCATTTCATAATTTCACTAAATTTATAATTTTCTTAATAGATTATTCTAAATAATCTGAATAAATTTCACTTTCTTAGTAAATTAGTAAATTTGAAAAGATCATGATCTCATCACAAATAAATTATATTAACCATCATTATCACATTCAAAGGTAAATTATTTCTATTCATTTATATAATAAATAGTAATTTTACTAAATATTAATTTTTTTTTATTATAATACATGTGTTATTTGTTTCATATTTTTTTAGAAAAAATTCAATCTGATAAAAATTACACTTATTACTAAATATAATTCCTATTTTGGATTGACGATCACTACTTTTTTTTCTTCTATATCACCATCATATTTTCATATTTCAACCTCACAAATAATGATGGGTGGATATATATTATAAAATTGTCACATCCATGAGTTTCTTGATTATAAAGTTACCACTATCCTTCATTACATTACGACACTATATATTCCATATTTAAAAATTATTTTTTTATTGACACATTATATCTATTTTTTTATTTCAATATAATTAATAAAGATATGTAAGATTATTTTTTATATATGCATCCATCAACTCAAATATTGATCACTTGTTAGAATTTTCAGAATATAAAAGTGTTTATTTATTTAACATATGTTACATTATCTAGGCCTTTAGAACTATCATATCTCCCTCACCCCCTTCTAGGGTTTCTTGGTTCTATTACAGAGATGGTTTTCTTTCACATTGCACGACCACTTATCTTATCCCTCATATATACTGACTTTCTTTTGTTCTTTATCTCTATAAACATTCCATCAATAATTCCTTCCCTTTAGTGGTTTCATATTTGCTGAAGCTAAAGGTATGTGCACTATTCTTCATTAATACCTCTCTTTCTACCTGTCCCAACATGTGATACCTGAATCTTAGTTAGTGTGTTGGTAAATATGGATTTTTGGGATTGTTTCATTTATAACGTCCTAACTTTTCTCAAAGGTAAATAGAATTATTTTTTTAAATTAATTTCTATCCCTAATAATGATGACTAAGGGATTCAATGAGGTATTGGGGGTGTCAAGATCTTATTCAGAGTCAGAGCCCTAAAAATTGAAGGGGCAGACTAGGCTACACAGTTAATAAAAATGATGTATCCCAGCTCACACAATTTCTTTAGCCATGTGGTTGAATATAGTGGGGTGCTAGGGGACACATGGTTTGTTTGAAACCATGTGACCCCATGCGCATGACCATACTTGATTGTAGGTTATCGGGGTAGAGAAGTTTTGCATGGTCTAACCATGGTTATCCAAACCGTGCAGCCAACAATGTAGAGTGGCCCCTTGACGTAGAACCTGGTGCACAATAAGGGGGGGGGGGGGGTCCTCTTTAAAGGGTGTCCTTTATCGGCACTAAAAAATTAATGATAAAGGAACCCAATTATCATTTCTGTTTTAGTATAGATAAACGACTAGCTTCCTGTGATGTGTTATTTATATAACAACATACCCACCAGTACCTGCACAATAAACACACACACCACCTGCACAACACACACATTAATAAATAATAACACACAAGAACAAAGAATCACACACAAGGGTTTAGAAAAAAAATTATATATACATTTCAAACAATATTTTATATAATTAAAGTTACAATTATCCAACAAACAGTAAAAAACATTAATGTTTCATCCTATGACATCCGTGATCCCATTTCAAAAATGCCCTCCCATGGTATTAGTTTCAAATAAAATCATCCTAACTCAATCAAAAGGTTCCAACTATATAAGAAAACAAATATTATGTTATTAATACAATAAATAAATAGATTAAACATTAATAGTAAAGAATACATTAATAAAATGTCAATTTTTAATAAAAAAGACACATTTGGAGTTATACAAGTCACACCATGCATTATATTGAGGCAAGGTTTATTCCTACATGTCACAAATGAGTTATGGATAATTATCCTAGAATTTAAAAACAATCCGAATAGTTTTTCTTGGTTTTGAGTATGTCCCTTTATTTTTTACTAAAATTAATATAAAATTTAGATGAAATATTTGGATTTATTCCAGTCACATAATTCGTCGGATTGAGATGAGGTTGATTTCTACATGTCAAAAATGACTCATGGATCATTTTTCTAAAGTATCAAAACAATCTGAATGGGTTTTCTTGGTTTTCAGTATGATAATTGTGTTTTTTTACTAAAATATCATTTCAAACTGGAAACACCTATTTTGAGACATATTAGTCGCATCGTGCATTAGTTTTAGGTGATACTACTTCATACATGTCACAACGGACTTAAAATTAGCTATCCTAAATTATAAAGTAAATTGGAGGGTTTTCTCTTGGTTTTTAGCGAGTGAATTGTTTTTAGCTAAAACATCAATTTTAAATTGATAATAGACACCTTTAGTCTTACTGATCACAACGTGCTCCGGATTGATGCGCAATTGACTTCTACACATAAAAAATGAACCATGGATCATTGTCTTAACGTATCAAAATAATACGAATGTTTTTTTGGTTTTTAGTATTTCACTTTTTCTTTTTTACTTAAATTAGTGTCAATTTTAAATAAAAAAACATTATTATTTATACCGGTCACATCATTCATTGGATTTAGGTGTGGTTGATTCATGCACGTCACAAATGACTGATGGATCATTGTTCTAGGATATCAAAACAATACAAATATTTTTTTTCGATTTTCAGTATGTCAGTTTTTTAGTAAAATATCATTTCAAATCGGAAACAAGATTTTTGAGTCATACCGGTCACATCATGCATCGATTTGATGTGAGGATACTTCATCCACATCCGAAAGGACCTAAAAATCCCGTCCTAAATTATGAAGAAAATCGGAATGCATTTTCTTGGTTTTCAGTGAGTGACACGTTTTGAGCTAAAATTTATATTTTAAACTGATAACAGACACTTTTAGTCATACCATTCACATTATTCATCATATTGAGGTGTGGTTGATTCCTAAACATAAAAAATTAATCATAGATCATTGTCCTAAAGTATCAAAATAATTTGAAGGTTTTTCTTGGTTTTCAATATTTCAGTTGTTCTTTTTACGTAAATTAATGTAAATTTTAAATAAAAAGACACATTTGGATTTATACCAGTCACATTGTGCATTATAATGAGATGTGGTTGATTTCTAAATCATAAATTATCAAAAAAATACAAATGAATTTTCTCAGTTTTCAGTATGTGAGTTGTTTTTTTAATAAAATTAAAGTAAATTTTAAATAAAAAGAGACACTTTGAGTCATAACGGTCACACTGTGCATCATATTGAGGTGCGATTGATTCCTACCTGTCAAAAATTACATATAGATCATTTTACTAAAGTATCAAAACAATCCAAATTCATTTTCTAAATTTTTTGTTTGTCAGTAGTGTTTTCTATTAAAATATCATTTCAAACTGAAAACATTCATTTTGAGTCATACTAGTCGCATCATGCATCATTTTGACATGAGACTACTTTATACACATTACAAAGAAATTATGAATCATTTTATGCAATTATGAAGATAATCGAAGTGAGTTTTCTTGGTTTTCAGTGAGTGACATTATTTGAACTAAAATGTAAATTTTAAATTGATAATAGACACTTTTAGTCATATCGGTCACACTGTTCGTCATATTGAGGTGTGGTTGATTTCTACATGTCAAAAATGATTGATGGATCAATTTTATAAAGTATCAAATCAATCCAAATTAATTTTTCGATTTTGAGTACGTCAGTTGTGTTTTTTGGGAAAAAATTATTGTTAATTTAATATGAAAGTACACACTTAATGTTAGAATGTTCACACCATGCATAAAATTATGTGAAATTGATTACTACATGTCACAAATGACTTATAGATCATTTTCCTAAAGTATCAAATCAATATGAATGAATTTTATCAATTTTCAGTATGTCATTTTTTTTAATAAAAATATTATCAATTTTAAATTAAAAAATACATTTAAAGTCATACTGGTAACATATTCATTCTATTTTTGTACATTTTTTCATCAGGAATGCTTCCCATTTGTTTCTAAACAAATCTATATCATCTTGTGAATATGAGTATTTTCGAAAATCGTGGTAGTACTGAAAAAATATAAATACACAAAGGATTAAAAAATATTTTAAATGAAATTGTAATTATTTTTGAAAATAACTCTTTAGGAATGATATTTTGTTTATAAAAGATGATCTATTTCATAAATTTACAAATATAATAACCACATTATTTATCATTTATTTGTTTTAGAAACTATAGAATCATTTAGGAAAATAGTTAATTTTTTTATATGTGTTTGGATAGTGAAATATTATTATATTTACCCTGATTTGTAGCTATTTTTAGTACTTGTGAAGTTTATTTTCCTTTTCCCCTGGCCTCATTCAATGATATATATGATATTCACATACCACCCTATCATAACATAATCCTTAATAAAAGATAGTATAAATTATATAACTAGATTTTTAGTTCTAAAATGTTGGATTTAGTGTATTAAAAATTTAAAAACTCCATCATGTGTGGTTGGTTTGTTGGATATCCACACGTTGAATCCAGGAAATAAATATATGGGGTATCCAAATTGACAGCAATGAGCATCCAATATAGCCTAAGAACACAAAAATAAATAAGTAATGAAATAAATTAAAATATATTTTATATGATTAAATTGTCAACTTTTACCCCTGCATCAATATTATTAAGAAGAGTCTGTCATTCATAACGTTTCTTTTAAATGATTTGAGCAGGACCACCACTATTTCACCATATTTCTTGAATCCTATTTTTGTTTGTTCTATAGATGTGACATGAGGACTAATGAGTCCAACATTTTTTTCAAGGGGAAATCCATTCAATTGTTTTTCATATATATGAATATGAAAAATATGAAATGTATTTATTCATAATTATCAATGTATATCAAATTTTGTAAAATAAAATCATGAAAATATACCTCATGTATAAATTTACAACTAAGTCTCCTAGCCAATCATACAACGAGATTTCACTTACATTTTCAACACTAATGAAATCTGGAACTTCATATTCACATGATCCTGAAATGATAATAAATGTGGATATAGAAGTGGCAGGTTTAAGGTTATTTCAGTAGATCGTTTTGATCGGTTGGTTGATCATTGAGATGGTTTTGAGACGTTCTTTCTTTTCACCCCCTTTATTTTGTCTATGTGTAATAACATTCATCGATTAAAACTTTTTTGATTAAATTTTAATGGTTTATCTTAAAAAATAAATTGGAAATGAATACCTCCTTTTTGAAATGTTTTTTTACAAGATGTGACGGTCATGCGATGAATGTTCCAAGAGCTTGTTCGACCTTATGAATATCTTCATCATCAACTGGAACAAGTAGATTGGTGCTTGAATCATGGGATATGTTAATAAACACTTTGACATGACCTATTGTAAGTGTTCTATTGTGTAGTATGGTGTTATAGATATTGAACACCTTAGCCCTCACTATAATGTGATGGGTGAGTATTGATAAATATGAATCAATTCCATGTTCACCCTGTAAAATATTAATACAGGAATTGTATCAATGTCTATATGATTCAAAATTCATATAAAAAATTATTATAAAATTGATTACCTTAGCTAAGACAAGTTTTTTAGGGGAATGGATCGCCTCAAAGCAAGTGGGGGTGGGGTGGGATCTTCACGTGTTCGTTGTTCTTGAGTTGTTTCTTCTCTTCCCCCCCCCCTCCATCAAATTTTCCATGAACTATCTCTAAAATTTCATATGTTCATTAAGAAAATCTATTATTTCTCTAATAATTTTTATTTCTTCACTTTGATCATCCTCTTTTTTTCTCAAAAAATGTTTGGGGTGTCACCCCAAAAACCGCACCTCTGACACGACCATACTTTTCTGGCTTCTTCAAGGCCACCAAAAGTATGTCTTCATGTAGTTTGGATGTTGCTGATTCTTGTGAATATTTTAGATAGAAAATATAGGAAAATAAGTAATCATTGTTATGTAATATTGATTTAAAGAAAAACAAATATTTATTATTTCATACTTACACATGTTTCCCACACTTTTTCTGTGTATTCATCTATTAGTATCCCATATTTATTTACACACTCCTTCTTCCATAGCACATGGCGTGGGATGGAAGTGACTTTGGATTTGGATTCATTAATCTGCATATAAATATAGGAAGATAGTTATTTTTTTGTTTTATGTCACATAAAATTATTATAGTATATTTAAAATATGTAAAAAAAATTTTTCAAGTCAAGCATACCCCATTGTTACTTTATGGTAGGGTTACATTGGTTTTGCTACTCTTTCATTATTTTTATCACTCAGTTTATGTTCCATAAATAAAAAAATATCAATAAATGTGATTAATACGTGTATCATAAAACAATGTATTACCAAACACAATGTACCTGAAAATACTACTCCGTAGGAGGGCTAGTAAACACATCCCATGATCCTTAGGTTATTCGGTGTGCATAAATAGGATATGGGTGTAGGTTTATTTTCCCTTCAGTATCTTTAAGATAACAATTCATTAAAATTGTGTGAAAGACTCTATGAATCCTTCTAGAAACAATTAATACATAGTCCTTGTGTGAGTCATCCACTATAAATTCACTTTACAAAGGATGATGAAGATAAAGTCAATGTTTCATTATTTTATTTTTTAGTAAATTAAAGAAATTTTATCATAATGTTACCATAATATCTCCCCACATCAATGACTTAAGCCTGGTGAAAACATGGTGCCATGACTGTACATAAATAGGCACACATTGCCGAGTAATGATTTCAATGTAACAACTGAACATGGCCTTGTTTGTGCTTAACATGTTGGATTCTCTTATTTCTTCCGACCTCATATTTTATGCCCTTCACTTTTACCTTAAATATTTTTTTCTAACACTGTCAAACTATGGGGTTCCTATTTTTTCTACTCTGCTAGTGTTTTGTTGCCTACTATTTCCTTGGTTTAAACATCATCAAAATGTTCCTCCAGAGCACTATCATTGTCAAATATAGATGGTGGTTTTACCTATTCCTTGGGAGTAGCAACAACAACCAGTTGAGAAACCTATTGGTCCTTTGAATTGCGAGTAACAACAGGTTGAGAGACCTTATGTTTCTCTACACTGCAAGAAACAGAAGGTCGAGAGACCCATTCTTCCTTGGTATTGAAAGCATCATCATGTGTAGAAGTCATTATTTGTATATGTGTTTTAACAATTAATTTATAATACATAAAAGCAGAAGAAAATAGACAATAACAGAAGGTAAAATGATATATGTTACAAAAAATATAACCTGATTATTGAACTATTTTTTTTAAATGATGAAGGGATTTGATCTCTCTATCAACTATCGAAATCCCATCATTGGGGTGTCCTATGGCATAAAAAATATTTTCTACATTAGGACCGCTGTGAAATGATTATGACATCCCAATGATAGGGTCATCCTCCATTAATTTTTCATCCATCCCTTTAGTGGTTTTGGTCGATAACAGAACAATTGACCACTTTCGGTTGGTGGGATCTGTAACACAAAATACTTGTACTTCCTATAATTCCATTATAAACATTTCTTCTTTGTACCCTTCCTTACTAAAATCACCTTTCATGAATCCCAACTCATCTATTTTAACAGTACACTTGTTATCAACCCACTTGCATTGAAAAATAGGCACTTGGAAGTTCATAGAATCCAACTCCAATATTTGTTTGATGATGCCAAAGTATGACATATTCACATAAATTGGATTTATATCCATAGCACTAGAAACATGAATCACTTCAGCCAAAAGTGTAACTCCACTATTCTGCATGGTACTGTCTTCATCATGTTCATTCGTATAGAATGTGTAATCATTAATTACACAAGCATTATAACATAATACATACAAACTTGGTCCAATGTCTACCTATCAAAGTTGTTCTAAAATTGCGTTTGTATTTTCATCTGAATCCTTAAATATATGATCCCAAAACCATACTATAAACTATATATTATGTGTATTTGATATCCATTTTTTATCATTTGATGGATTCAAATGCTTAAAAATTTCTTTGTGGGTTTCGACATATGGGTAGACCTCTAAACTGTTATACAAAACGTAAAGGTGGGATTGATCCTAATCTATAATATTGATTGTGAAAACCTCTCTTCTAGAAATTCCTTCTGCCCTAAGAAACTTAGTGTGATGAGATTTCAGCAGGCCAGTGATTTTCACGCTGGATAGGTATTCGATACAGAATTCAACATCTTCCTCAACAATATATCGCTATACAATACAACCCTCTGGCCAACTTTGATTTTTTGACATACCCTTTCAAAATATTCATATACCGTTCAATGGGGTATATCCATCTACAGTTTATAAGACCATATAGTCAAATATATCTCACCAATTAAACCATCAAATGAACCATCATAACAAAGAATGTCGACGTGAAGAATATTTCTGATTCACATAATATGATGAAAATTTATCTTTCTATACTTGGAAATTTAGTCAGGTCTATTACTTTGCTGCATATATCTTTGAAGAAGAAATAAAGCTTCATTAATGAATAATAGACATTCTTGGGAAAGATGCAACATAAATCTATAGGAATTAGATCTTGCATCAAAACTTGGTAGTCATGTTATATGAGACCCTTTAACTTTAAATCATTCATTGACATAATGTTATTGATATTATATGAATACCCCTATGGAACCTTTAAATTATTCAAGAAGTTTCAAAAATGATATCTCTTCAACCTGGAAAGATTGTAAGAAGTTGGAGGAAGAAAATTTCATTTTTTTACCCTTCACTAGTTCTAACTCTTCTTGTATTCCCTAGTCAACCATGTCCAACCTATCCTTAATTCCATTATTTGTTTTTTGGGTGCATTTAGAAATGTGACAGTGACAATATAACATACATTTTTTTCAACATGAATAACATCAAGAAAGTGTCTGACATACAAACAATTCCAGTGCGGTAATTAAAAAATACCGATCACTTCTTCTAACTAGATTTCGTAAGGTTTTTCG
The DNA here is from genome assembly GCA_963277665.1 of Viscum album. NCBI lineage: Eukaryota > Viridiplantae > Streptophyta > Magnoliopsida > Santalales > Viscaceae > Viscum > Viscum album. The sequence continues at coordinate 704,145,378 of OY728122.1, read as the reverse complement.
AAAACAATTTACCTAAATTATAGTTCACATATTTTTTTTTGTCTAATAGTTGATCACCTATTTCTGGAGACAATGTCATACGTTCTTCTAAACTTCCATCGAATGATTTCATCCAAGATCAGTACTTATTTCATCGAGGTAGAAATTTGTGATGTCCTAAAAACACAGTTTTTATTAATGTTTCAACCTAATTTACTATGCACCTTGTTTGTATATGGGACACCCATTAATTAATTTAATTATATATTCTGAAAAATTTCCAAAAGGAGAAGGTAATTTATCATTTCATACAACATGGTCTTCAATGTGAAATCTCCACTTCAATAATTATCATACGACAGAACACCTGAATCCCAAAATAATTTCAAATCATCGATCAATGGAGCCAAATAAACATCAATATTATTATCCGATTTTTTTAGTCCTAATATAAGCATAGATAGCATGATATGTTTTAATTTCATGCATAACCATGGTGGGAAGTTATAATTTACCAACATAACCAGCCATATATTGTGATTGATGCTTTGAAAACCAAAAGGATTCACTCCATCAATATATAACGTAATACGAAGGTTTCTCAGATCATTTCCAAAATCAAGATACTCATGATTGATTCTCTTCCACTGAGGAGTGTCTGATGGGTGATGTAGTTTACCATAGTTATTTATTCTATCTGCATGCTACTTCAATTGCCCTGCAGTATCCTTACTTCCATATAGGCATCTAAATCTTGGAATGATTGGAAATTACCATAAAAATTTTGTAAGACCGAATTCATCTTTATTGTATCAATAAAAACCACACTTTGGGAATTATATAAGTGATTTGTGGTCCATTAGAAATAGTATACAATCATTCAGGAAGGAATGTATTCATTAAGAGATCAAACCCATAGAACGTAGCATTTATTTAGCATTGTATTGTTATCTTGGGAGCTTATTATCTTCTGGGAGCATGTCATTCAAGAGAGAAAGCAATTATGTAAAACTAGAATCACTCCATCCATTGCATACTTTCAAATTATATAGATTTAGTATGGCTGAAAATGCTATATATTTAGTGAAACCGCCATACAAAGGCATATTTCCATAATTATTTAACTACTCAAACAATTCTGGGAAATCAGGAAGTTCATCGTCAACTATCCTTATCATTTTCTGAATAAGATTTTCATCATCATTCACATCTATAATCATGTCCTCAATATAGTATTCTTCATTTTTCACACTTTTCATCATATCAGATGATCCATAAAACACTCTGTTATACCTGCCACAAACTACATTCTTTTTTCCCCATGTTTATTCCAAAATTTATATCTTTGATCTATTCTATGATATATGAAGTGTTCTTCCAACTCATATGGACTAACATTTCTTGAATATCAATAGTGTAAACACATAAAAAGTATTTGATAAGGGTCATATGCAAGATCTTTTTCAAACTTGATGAACTCCTTCACTCCATCCTCATACTCTCTTTTCAAACGATTATCATCCATCCATTCTTTATTCATATCCATCCTATTTTATTTCGTGATATTAGTATTTAAAAAAATAAATACACAAAATATTAATATAATTTAATGGTTTTTTTGATTCTATAAAAATATAAACATAAAATATTATGAAAAAACAATAGTTCAAATTCCATTTGAAAACGATTTAAAAAATATCACTTGAAATACCATTAAAAAACCAACCATTTACCCAAATTACTCTTTAGATTACCAATCCCATTTTAAAATAAATAAATCAGTTCCAAACACTCTTACACAATACCACAATTAATTTTTTAAAGCATTCAAGACAACTTCATTACCTGACAATGTTAATCATTTAAAATGAGGAACATCCCTCTAAGAAAAATTTCAAAACACTTGAATCATTTTAAAAGAGCCACCTAGGAATTTTCACAATGTCATAGATCCCAATGGAGACACATTATAAAATATACATAGAAAACACATCAAATCAACCCAAATCGATCAGCATTGTAGGATTCCATCACATTATTATAAAGGTTGGTGTAATAATAATAATTTCCATAAGTATTTGATATTGTGCTCCCCAGTATTGGATATCCCTTATCCATGCTTCCATTTTCTAGTTATATCAATTATACTTTACCACAACACCAGAGTCCCAATAGATATGTTCTATAGCCAGTGACCACACTCGCAACCATGAAACACACATGTTCTAGTTTACTACAAACACTAAATTATCCCAATGATCCTTGGATCACAAAAAATAAATTGGTTGTACACCCTAAGAAAAATGTATATTTCTATCACATGAAGTACTATTGGTTCCATCATTTATAAATACATCTAAGAAAATATATAAGTATGAACCCATTACACAATAAAAAATTTATCAAGTGTCATCCCTTTCACACAAATAATTTCTTTATGCCACTTGTCACTAGAAGAAAATTTGTTTCTTTCCGATTCATTTAAGTACATCATGTATCAAGTCAAAATAAGAAAATAAATATGGTACTAAACTAATGGATGGTATAATTTTCCCTAGTCAATTTTCTAAAAGCATCAAAAAGACTTTATAAATGACATTAAAAAGACTTGTCATTCCAAATATTTTAACTAAACTCATATCAGTAACCTCTAGAATAAAAGTAATTAGAGTATCATTATAAGTCTCAAGAGAATTATTACATCTCAAAAACTCATTCATGAGGTTAACAACATCAAGTCCCAAAATATTCTAGAACCTTTTAAAGAAAATTTCATAAAGAAAATCTAGGTTTGGTACCTTTAATGGATGTATCCACCTAAATGTAATGACCAATTCATAACATTGAATATCAATAGTTAATAATTCATTCATATAATTTGTTAAAGTTGTAATAAAATAATAATTTAGATATTTAGATTTAAATTTTTCTAATAAGAAAATATGATTTGATAATCAGTTGAATTATATCATTTGTCCCTTTGAGGGGATTCACGATAAAGTGCTTATGGGTGGAAGGATTCATTACATGTATTGTTATGGTTATTTGACTAGGGTTTCCATAAAGTCTCTCATATAGCTTTGGATAGGTAGGGATAATAAAAGATATGTTTCCCTTATAACTCAATTTTTCCCTTAATAAAAATATCAATGTATTCTCTTATGAAGTAGTATTGTCATCCAAACAACATAAATTTAACGTAGTGTGCTTATTCCATTTATATCATGATTTTATTGTTTATTTCTCATTTTACTATGGGGTAGGTATTTTAAAATCCATGAGGTTACTAAAACTTGAAGGTAGATATCTGATGTAGTGACTTAGATGTAGATTTACTTCTATGTCTTGGTATATCGGGTTTGTGGATTTGTTTAAATTCAGGTATGTTCTGCAATTTCTTATACTATCTACAAGTTTCAGGGGTTTTATTTATGTTATGGGGGTTTAACATTAGGATTGTTGATTTGTACCAAATCCAACTAGTGGTATCATATCTTATTCGTATTCTAATTTTCAGTTACCAAAAAGTGCTATTCAATCTTGGTTACATAACATATGTTGATTATTTTATCAAGACTTGATAGAATTTATTGGTTTCAAGACTACTAGGTTTCCTCTATTAAAGTGGTTTTCTATGATTTAGTGGAATTGAACTAGTAAAAAAGTGGTGGTTCCATTGAAATGGGCATGTTTTGAATTAATATTCCATGGTGGAGGATTAAGATTTGGGGGGAAAATGGCCTTCCTACTCTTGGAGAGTATCAAAAGTTATATTGATTTTGTATTAGTTAGAAGCGAGGTGTTCAGTAGACAGGGAAACCATGATATGAAAGCATTATATTATTTTTAAAAGGTGTTTCCAAGAGAATCTAGATCCAAGAGGGAAGAAGGAAATTCCTCAATGATTTTGAGAATTAAAAGTGCATGTGTAGTAGGGGAGGGATCAAGGAGTGTGATTGGTCAAGGTTTTGGTGCAACAATGGTTCTTGGTGAGAATGTATCAATGCCTAGAAAGTGAAGCTTGCATTTTGATCCAAATATATGAAGATCATATTGATTCCTAGTAAGTGTGGGGATGCAATCTCATACAAGGGAGATCAGATCAATTTCTAGAAAGTACATGTCCTAGGTCCGGCCTATATAACTGTGGTTCTCATGATAAATGAAATGGAGGAGATCAAAATCAATCATGAAGTTAATCACATAAAATCTGAATGACATAAAAAACTATTCATCTCAGCTCTAAATAACCTTCACTAAATCAACCCCTTTTTACCCATGTATAACACATTATAAAAGAAAATCAACCCACTTTATATAACCATCAAAATCTAAATATAATATAGAAAAATGTTCCTAAATAAAAAACCCTTTTTATAAAGTTTGAACCAGGCCTTTGAGAATTCATTGATAACCAAAACATAGAATTAATTTTAATAATTTCCCAAAAAATCATTAAATATTTAACGCAAGTTGAATGCATAAAACCCTTTTTTGGAGACAAAACATGATTCAAAACATAATGAACAACTCCTTTAAATAATAAATTAATTAAATCCCAACATAAATATGTCAAACATACATAATGGGGTGTCCACAAATCATAAAATATGTCATTACATATTACTAAATCAAATTAATATATAATATTCAAAAAATGATAACAATAGATCACCAAAGTTTAATAACAATCAAATCCCCTTCAAAAAGCAACATTTAATTAGGAAATAGATCAGAATTATTAATTTATTACTTATAGAAAACGTTTCGAGGTCATTAGGTTGCATGGACAACTATTTAAATATATAAGTGCATGAAAAGGGACTATAAGTAATTTTCAGAAATTCATAGAGTGAATTAGAAATTGGTTCTAATAATATATGGATAAATGAACTTTGGGAAACCCATTTAAGTTAACTTGAAGGTTACCTTGATAAGGAATCATTATGTCATCATCCAAACTAGCATAATTAAAAATACTTTAGATGAAGAAGGGGTTTAAAATAATAAATCACCCAAAGCATTTCAATTAAAAATATTTTCATACAAACAACTACCTAAACAAAGATTATATGATAAGAAACAGTTGAGGAAGTGAAGAGAGTGTTGGTATTATGGATATCTTTTGATAAACCCAAAAAATGATTGGAAAAAAGTTAAAAAGTTTATAAAAAGGTATAATTGAAAACCATATGAGAAACCCGTAAACATGATCATTACAATACATTAATACTTGGAATAACTTTTCCTATGTTTACACACACACACACATTCAGGGTATACAATCATGTTTCACTAGAGGAACACCAATTTCTTTTCAAAAACCAACCAACATGCAATTAATTTAGTGCAAAAATAAGGACTACCAACGACCACAATTTTCAGTGGTGTGTTTAGCCTGTATAATTCACAACATCACCATCAAACAAAGAGAGAGAGGAGAAAAATCACTGTGGAGGTGTTGTTCAGCATGCGGTGGAGGTGTGTTTGCAACAGATGAGAGGCGCATGGTGGAGGAGTCCTCTGCCAGAAGAGAGGAGCCCGACAGAGGAGAGGAGCACGGTGAATGAGGGGCGCACTATAGTGGTTTGGCACACAGTAAAGGTGTGGATCGTGACAAAGGTGTGTTGTGCAGTAGAGATGTGGTGCGCGGCGGAGGAGATGCACATGATGGTCTGGTTCGCGCACGACGAAGGTATGGCGCACAACAGAGGAGAGGCGCATGGAAGTCTGGTTCACAGCGAAGGAGAGGTGCACGACGGAGGTGTAGTTCGCGGTAGAGGAGAGGCGGTGAGAGAGGAGGAGGAAGAGGAGGAGGAGGAGGAGGTGTGGTGACAGTGATTGGCTTCCTCAAGAGTTTGAGGGGTGTGAGGAAGGAGGATAATGTTAGGGTTTTTTTTATAAAACCCAATGAACTTTTTATCAGCACTAGCTAAAAAGTGTGGACAAAGATATGTTTTATCAATGCTAAAATAGAAAGCACCAATAAAACATGCCTTTATAAGTTCTTTTTTAGTGTTGATAAAGATAAGCCATAATCAACACTAAAAAAGAACTGATAAAGATAGGTATTTATCAGCCCTAAAAAACCACTGATAAATATATAATGTTAATAATTTATTTCTAATATTATATATATTTATAAAATTATATACAAGATTAATATATATTTATATTTATAAAATTATAATTTAAATAATTATAAAATTACAAGAAATATACTTATTATATTTATAGTCTAAGAAATATATATAATAAATGTATTATTTATATATATTTAAAATATTAAAGATGTATATAACTATATTTCTTTTAATTTTATAATTATTTATATGAATATATATTTATTTATAATTATAATTATAAATGAATATATATATATATATATAAATAATTATAAAATTATAAAAAATTAATATTTCTAATATTCATAATTTTATTGATATTAATATTTAATATATTTATTATAATTTTATAATTATTTAAATATATGTGTACGTATTTAAAACTATAAATATAAACATTTGTATTTATTTCTCAATAATTATATATATTTATTTAATTATATATAACATTATAAATGAAAATAATAAATACATTTTTTATGAATTAATAATTATTTAAATAAATAAATAATTATTTATATTTATAACTAATAAATAAATAAATATTTATTTATTTTTAATTAAAAATTATAGTAAATAAATTATTTATACTTGTAATTATAAATAAATAAATATATATATATATAATTATAAAATTATAACAAATTTATTTATATTTTTTTAAATATATATATAATTAATAAATTTATTATAATTTTTTTGTTATTTAAATATATCTACATTTATTTAGAATTAAATTTTTAACTATTTGTATTTATTTAAATATATTTGTATATAAATATAAATATTTATTATATTTATTTTCGTTTTTAATTTTTTAAATATATCTATATTTATTTAGGAATTATAATTATAAATATTTCTATTTATGTATAAATATTTGTATATATTTATAAATATAATTATTTCCTTATATATTTATAACTTTATAAGTAGTATAATAAATATATTTATTATAATTTTATAATTTTTTACACATATATTTATAAAATTATAAAATATGTATTTATTGTAATTTTATAATTTTTTAAATATATTAATATATAGTTATAATTATAATTACAAATAAATATATTTAAAAATAAGTTATTTGTAATTAATATATAATAATTATAATTATAATAAATATATTTATTATTTAAATATATTTAATGTAATTTTGTAAGTATTGAGAACATAATATAGTATATATATGGGTAACATGAATTAATCATATACACCTAGTAAAATATACATAATAAAAAATGATCCATCAATGGAAAACATTAATAATAAGAAGTGTGTAATGTATAAATGAACATTCAAGATGTTACATAACATATATTCACACATGATCAATATATTAATTGGCCAAATTCATTGGAAACATATATATATTTAATTCTAATCTTATAATTTTTTAAGATATTATATATATGTTTGAATTATTAACAAATATATATTAATTATAAACATGAGTTTTTTATTTAATATATACAAATAAACATTATTTTTGAATATAAATATAATAATTTTATATAAATTATTATTAAAAACTTTTATCAGCGCTAAGACTACCATTGATATATCTACCCTTTATCAGTGCTAAAAAAAGTGATTATAAAGGGTAAACCATTATCAGTTCTTTCTGCTTAGCACTGATAAAACGACGCGCTTCCCTTTCCCTAATTTGTGGTAGTGAAATATTTAATTATTTAAATACACACGCACACACACACTTATAATTAGGGAGTATTAATTATTACTTATTAAAAAATATTTATAAATCCGGAAATATTTAATATTAAATACTAATTAAAAATTACATATATGTTTAGAAATTTACATTTTTATATTTATACATTTCTTATACATTTATATATTTTTTTAAATTAGTAAGTATTATTTATTAATTAATATTTATAACTTATGAATTAATTAATCTCAACTATTAATTGCACATTACTTATTACTAATTACTTATTATTGATTATCAATATTAATTACTAATTAATAAATTATGAATTATTATGCATAAATAAAAATATATACTAATCTTGAAGGAAATCCATTAAATGTTTCCCATTTCTCTATATTTTTTACCTCCAAGTCCCTCTCCCTTATCTCTCGTTAGATTTTATCCTGTCAATTTTTACCTTCCCCGCCACCCTGCCACTCGTTCCATCTCTCAAACTTTACAATCACCCTATTCTACCTACCCAATATCCCTCTTCAATCTACGAATTCATTTATCTATAATGTTATTCCACCAATCACTGCAAACCACCCCACTTACACCATTGGACTTTCATTTCCCAAGGAAACCTATGGTTCATCCTTGGTAATAGGTTCTCTTCAAATAAATACATTCATAATTTAATTTTTATTATTTATTCTTTGGTTACTCCTTCACATATTCAATGATCTCCCTTTACACCATTCCTTTTATTTATCCACAACTTAGAAAATCACACTCATTCCACACTCAAAATCTTTTTAGTGCTATAATTGGTTGTTGTTATACTTCTCTTACCTTATCCATCACATGAAAACACTCTAATTATATAAGCCTAATTTTATCTTCCTTTTATTCTTGTTTGTGTTACGTAATGAATATTTCAGCTCCATCATTGGTGGGTTTCCATTTTATCTCATATTATACATAAACTATTACATTTTTGTTGATAAATTTTCACCAAACTTCAACCATCAAAAGTTAGATCAAAAAAACCAACTATAAGGACCCAACCTTATTACATTACATAATATTGAATTTTATTCAAGAAATCACTTACTTTCATATTGAGGATCTTTTATATTTTATATTTTTAGAGAATTTTCATATAATACATACATAACATTCCACATTTATATAGAGCAGATACCACAAAATCAGTATCCATTTCTTCCAAAATATAAATTTTTTCAAATAAAACATGATTTCATTTGAAAAAATTTCATAACATTTAAGTTGGCTTCCTTCTTTTTATTACACATCTTTATAACCTATGGAAATCATTTAGGAACTTTGGATGAGAACAGAAATCTTAGTAATGGATATCAAAATAGGGAAAGAAATCATTACTCCATTAATACTTGTAATGTATGAAATCATTTCCAAAAAGACATACTTGTCACCCATATAAACTTACTTTGTGAAGCTTTAGATTTCCCCAAGATTTCCAAAAAAACATATAGAGCATAAATATAAACATAAAGGTATATTGAGGGAATTACTTACATAATCTAATAACCCACTTGGATACCTTATAATTTGTAACCCTCACGGTTACCTTACATTGTAACCCTCACGACTACCTTATTGTGTAACCATTGTAGTTACACTTGGTGTGACTATACAAAATACCTCAAACTTACACATAACCATTGAATTGGAGGGATATATAGGTCCCAAAATTCATTATAAACAATTATCATGATTCATAACTAAATCATAAAACATGAATAATTTCATAAAAATATTGGTTTTGAATTTTGTAAAACAGAATTTTAAAAGAGGATTTAAAAAAATCCCCGTACAAATATCATATAATTAAAATGAAACTTAATAGAGTGGATTTAATATTTATATACACTATAAATAAATATAATTAAACATAATATAAAAAAATTAATCACACAAACAATTTTAATACCACATTAATAATGATATAGAAGGTTAACCCAAAGAATGGAAATTGGGTTAAGAATTCCTTTACTCTGGGTTTGTCTTACATTAAAATTGTTTAAAGATCCTTTATAATGGTTAAAATAGTGTTATTATTATTTTAAAGAAAAATTTTCATGTTTATAACACCTTATACTGTCATTTCATAACATTATTACACCCTTTAATTATTAGTATTTTTTTCCTTTCTTTGTTTTGGGAGTGTTCTTTACCTGATTTCCAAGGCCGGTTTGTATTTGATTTTCTTATCGTATGAAAATTAAATTATAGAAGTGGAATGAAAGGGTATTAATTTGTTTCCAGAATATATAATGACACCACAAATAATTTTTTTCATATATGATGACAATTCATTAGAAAAAACATTAATGATATTTGTTTAGATCATTTTTGGCGTTTCCTTGATAATGACGAACTTGTTTCATTATATATTTTAATGTCATGAATAGAAGTTAATTATAGAACCTAAAATAGGTTACATAATAAAATTTAAATTATGTTTCAACCATTAAAAGGGCTTTATGATCATCTTTTAAGGAAGTAATGGAAATTGAAAACACATCATCCACGATTTTCCTAAATCTGCACATCACAAAATGTGTTTTTTTAGAATAAGAGGATGAGGAGAGGAATAAAGTTGATGAATTTTTTACATGAACATGATAAAATAAAAAATATATAAGATTATGGAGATTTAATACCTCCTATATAATGGGAGGGGGAAATAGTATAATAAAAGAAAGGACTTGAAAAGAAAACACATGAAAATGGAAGAGGATTCTTACCTATTGATCTCTTCTCCTTGAGATCCTCCATAAAGCCTTTAGTTTTACCATTTTTGTGATAACATAAGGTATTTGAAGTGGGGAAGATCCTTGGGGAAGGGATTTGGCAGAACATAGACAATTCTCAAGGCTAGAGAGGTTTGAGATGAAGAGGGGAATGATTGTGGTGTTTAAAGTGGAGGAGAGGAGGGATTTCACATTATTTTAATCATTGTTCTAATATTTTTGTCCAAGGCTATGAATAGTTTTCCTTATTGTGATAAAAATAATAAATAGATCATGTGAGTTCAAAAAAAGTGGGCTTAAATTAGTCATGATGTAAAAATAGTGTATTTAACTGATAATTTGTATATATGGTATTTTACTGTATTTCACTATTTATAAAAAATTCAGGAATTTTAGAAAAATACCCAAAATTCACCCAAACCATTTTTCAATGTGTTGAATTCAAAAATTAAGTCCATTTTTTGAAAATAATTTTCTATATATGATTAATTTAATTTTTAAATAAATTCAATTTTTATTCCATAAGTAATAATTTTAAAACTATAATTGATTTTACATCACCTTGAAAAATTAATCAAGATCTCATTATATTATAACCATAAGAAAATAAAATAATAATAAAATTTACAATTCATTAGGGTCATATTAATATTAATATTACTATTCATAAGGGTATGTTACTATTCACCAAAAATCAAGTTGGTTCAATAAGACACCAAATAACTTCCTGATCACATTTTTAGGTTACTGTTTTTTTAAATTCAAAACATAGAAGTGGAAAAATTATGTTTTAATGACTAATTTATAAATATCTCCACAAAAACGAAGTTTTGTTACATAGAGTGTTAGTATTTCACTAATTTCATTTATTTTTAAATCCTTATGGTGTTACATTCTCCTTAACTTCTATAAATTACATCATCACAATTATTTATTTATTTATTTATTTACTTATTAAACAAGTGAGGGTACCTTTCCCTCATAGAACTTTCAGACTCCCATATTGCTTGTTCAACCATGTGGTTTCTCCAAAAAACCTTTACCTATTAGATTACCTTATTATACAATAATTGTTTCCTTCTATCAAGAATCTGAAATGGTTTCTCTTCATAAGAAAGGTTCTCTTACAGCTGAACTACTTCTGGGATCAAGACACGAGATGTATCTGGAACAGACTTTATCAACATCAAAACAACATAAACATTATGTACCTGAGATAAACTTTGAGGGAAAACTAATCAACAGTAAACTGGTCCAAATTTTTCCAGGATTTCATAAGGTTTAATGAACAGTGGACTTAGCTTTCCTTTTTTACCAAAATGCATAAAACTTTTCAATGGTGAGATTCAAAGAAAAACATGATCACCTACCTCAAAAGAAATGTCTTTCCTCCTGTTTTCTACATAATTTTTCTGGCTTCTCTAATCTTTCCTCATGTGTTTCTGGATCATCTTCAATTTCTCAGTCAATTCCTCGACTAATTCTGGTCCCATCAACTTCCTTTCCACAACTTTATCCAAAAAAGATAAAGTTCGACACTGCTTCCAATAAAATTTCGCAAAGGGTTCCATATGTATACTGGAATGAAAAATGTTATTATAAGAAAACTCAACCAAAGAAAGATGATGATCCCAACTTCCCTTGTAGTCCATTGAACAAGCTCGAAGCATATCCTCTAATGTCTGAATCGTTCATTCTGACTGTCTATCAAATTAAGGATGAAAACCTATACTGAAATTTAATTTTGTGCCCAAGGACTTCTGAAGGCATTTCTAAAACTTAGAATTGAACCTGGGATCTTAGTCATATAAAATTGAAAGAGGCACTCCATGTAACCTAAAAATATTTTTGAGGTACAGTCAAGAAAGTTAATCCAAAGACATTGTATCTTGAATAGGGAGGAAATGTGTAGATTTAGCCAGTTGGTCAACAATAACCCAGATTTCATTTTTAACTCGATAAGTATTTGGTGGTCCCATAATTAATTCTATCGATATATTTTCTATTTCCAATCTAGCACTGGTAAAGGTTGAAGAATCCCCTTTGGTAACATCCTCTTGACATTAACATGTTGACGTGTCAAACATTTCACATTAAATTTTGCAATATCTCTTTTCATCCCATCCCACCAAAAATACTCATAATGTTCTCTGTACATCTTAGTACTGTCAGGATGAAATAAAAATGGAGGACTACGAGATTCACACAATAAATATTTCTTCAATTGGGAATCACAAGGAACACACAATATTTTTCAAAATCTCAAAACACTGTATTTATCAAGATTAAATTCAAGAAACTTACCCATTTTAACGAATTATACATTTTTTATAACTCTCAGTCTTCCTTCTGTGCTTTCTTAATTATGTCTAATAAAAATTACTACACTAAAACCAGAAACAAAATAGATGTATTTCCTTCACCAACAACTTCTAATCCATAATTCATCAAATAATTAATCAAGGTATCATGTTCCAAATGTAACATTGTTAATAATGTGTGATGTTTTTGACTCAAGGAATCCACCACTTAGTTTTATTTTCCTGTATTGTAATTGATCGTGAAATCAAAATATTTTATCAATTCAATCCATTTCTCTACCTCATGTTCAATTCCTTCTGAGTGAATATATACTTCAGACTTTTATGGTAAGTAAATATTTGACATTTGGGTCTTTATAAATGATGCCTTCAAATTTTCAAGGAAAAAACAACTACTGCTAATTCCAAATCATGTGTGGGATAATTAAAATAATGACGTTTTAGTTGCCTTGAAACAGAAGAAATTTCCTGATCAATCTTCATCAAAACGCAACCAAGTCCCATTTAATGAAGCATCACTGTTGATGGAAAACTCACCATTTCAAGAAGGAAATGCCAAAATAAGAGCATTCACGAATATCTTCTTCAATTCCTGAAAGGAAGAATCACATTCTTCTATCTAAAATTTTTTAACCACTTTTGTATTAACATAGTTAGCAGGATAGATAACCTTGTAATTTTTTTAACAAACCATCGGTAATAACCTACTTATCAAAGAAAAGTATGAATCTATGTAACATTTTTAGGTCTTGTGCATTCATCAACCACTTTTGTTTTGGAAGGATCAACCATTATCCCAACCTTATTTAAAATGTTCCCAATATAATAAATATATGGAAACCAAAAATCACACTTTCTGAATTTTCCATAGAGTTTCTTTTAGTTTATGGTTTTCAAAACAACCCTTATATATTTTTCATGCTCCTATTTACTCTTTGAAAATACGAGAATGTCATTGATTAACACAACCACAAACTTATCCACGAACTCAGTAAATATCCAATTCCTAAGATCCATGAATACAATAGGTGAATTATTTATCCCAAATGGCATAAAAACAAATTCATAATACCGATATCTAGTATGAAAACCCGTTTTTAGTATGTCATAATCTTTCACCATCCGTTGATGGTATTTAGATCTAAATTCAATCTTGGAAATGCTCTGACCTCTGTAGAGATGATGAAAAAAGTCATTTATATGAGGTAAATGATACTTGTTTTTAATATTGATGTAATTCAAGGGTTTATATTCAATGAAAAGTCTCATTGAAACATCTATCTTTTAAAAAAAACAAAACAGGATCACCCCATGATGAAGTTCTAGGAAGAATGAATCCTTTATTAAGAAAATCCTCCGACTAATTTTTCATATCTAAAAGTTCCATTTGAGCCATTTGGTAAGGGGGTTTTGAAATCGGAATTACATCAGGAATGAAATAAATCGTGAATTCTACTTCTCAATCAGGTATAACTCCATGTAACTCATTAGAAAAAACATCAAGATATTCATTTACAACTGGCACATCTTTAATATGAACAATCCCTTATTTTCAAAAATATGAACAAGATAACTTCAATTTATGTATTTTAATAGTTTCTCAGCTTCCTGATATGTTTTGAATTGTATTTGTTGATTCTTGTATAGAAAATAAAACTCTCTCTGAAAAAAATTCTTTATCTCTACAATGAATCATAGTATGATAAACGTAAATCCAATCCATACCCTGAATGGCATCAAAATCTAATAAGGAAAAAATAAGGTTTTATGGAAAATTCTTTCCACATACCACAATAGAAAGATTATTATAATTCAGATTTCCTATAATATTTCCCCCATTGTTTTAGAAATATGTTCCAGTCTCATTTGTTGAGGTGATATTTCTAATTTACTAGAAAAGTTCTCAGAAATTAAGGAATGTGTAGACCCCATATCAAAACAAACTTTAGAAAAATATGAGTAAACAAACAAGGTAACTAATACAACTTCATTGGATGGTCTTAAGTCCGTTGACGTAGTAAAAAAGATCTCACTACACATTTTTTCTTATAGTCCGGCTTCTTTTCATCATTCGGTTCTCTGTTTGGGAAGTTATTTTCATAAGGAACCATCTCAAAAAATTTAAAACACTTTATAGATTTCTTATTAGGATTAGTCTTAGGATCATTTTGAATAAAATCTTGGGTCATATGTACAAACTTACCACATTGAAAATACTTCCCAATTCTGGTAAGGAATTTTCCATGGTACTTTTTGCCACACTTTTCACAAATTGGAAATTGGGATTTCTTAACATCATATTCCTTTGATTTATTATTACTCATCGATTTTCATCTAGAACTATTATTCTCCTTATTTTCAAAGTGCATGTGATCATCAGTAAACTCCATTTCTACCCTCTAAGCACATCCGACAATTTTATCATAACTTTTAAATTCAATAGAGGCCAATTCCCTTCGATACCATGGCTTCAATCTAGAGTAAAAACATTGGATTTTCCTATCAAGATCCAAAATAAGATTTGGAGCATACCTTACTAGCCAGGTGAGGTTTCTTTCATAAATGACCACAAGATATTCCTTTTTTGATTCAATTCAAGGAATTTCTTCTCTATCATAATTCAAACCACCTTAGGAAAAAATTTCTCAAGGAAAATACTTTTAAATTCATCCCACTCTAAATCATTAATCTTTTCTCTATCCTTAATATTATTAACCATTGACCACAAATGATTAGTTTCACCTTTAAAATGATATATGGAAAGGATTACCTTTTTATTTTTTGAACATCCCATAACATAGAATATCTTTGCAAGGGCCTTAATCCATCATTCATCTACTACTAGGTTAAAATATCCACTAAAAGATGGAGTGTGTTGCCTCATAAAATGTTCCACTATCATCATGTTAATTTGTGGTAGCTATGGTTGTTCTATTTCATGGATGACACCACCATTTATTATAACGACCCATACTTTACATACATTGTTATTACTTCAAAATTGACGCACACTTATTACAACATATAACAAAACCAGGAAATGACCGTATTGGTATAGTGTCTTTAGAAACTAGGAAACATAAACAACTGGTTCATAAAGCGTATATACTGTCTCCCATTTATTTCATCATATCTATAGTCCCTTTTGGAATATCTTACTTAATAACCTTCTTCCTGACCTGGGGAAAGAAAACATACAAAAGGGTGAGCTCAAATTCTCAGTAAGGGTAAACAAAAGAAATCTCAATTACATCATTTTCATAAGAACATAACTTTTGGAAATCTTAACCTGCAAAAGAGATCATAAATTCATAACATGGGGTAAATCATAGTAGTGAAATGTAATCCCAAAAATCATAACTTAAAACATGAAACTTTTTGGAATACACACATAATCATAGAGAATCATTTCTTAGTAGTCAAGACTCATTGCCAAGACTATCTTAGCGGACAAAGTCCATTTCTGAACCGAGTTCACTCCTCGTTTCAGTCCTGTTTCACTGAACCGGTTTAACCCGCCGTTCCAGCCATGTCTATATCTTGAGATATAAAATCTTTACCCAATGCATTTTAGGGAGATATTGGTCCCACCCATCTCATAATGATACCATTTTTATTTGTGCCACAAAATCATAAATCATACATCATTGCATAAATCATGTAATAAAAATGGGATTCTTAAACAACATGACATCATAAAACAATTAATATAAGATAGAAGAATTCATAAAAATAATTCCATCACAACATAATCAAATCAATGTAATAATAGGGATAGAAACAGAACCCTATATTATCTTAGATGGAAACTAATTTTGATAAAACACTTGAACTCCATTCTTGAGGAAGATATCATTTCTACTTCAAAAACATATTCCTTTCTTAACATGTCATACAACTTTAAACTAAAATAAGTTGATTAAAAATAAACTTGAAAACTTTTAAAGGAAGCTTCTTGTAAATAATGTTTTAAAAATTCATTCATGTCGTATAAGTTAAAAAACATTCTTCTCGTACTTTTGTCGGAAAAGTCAAAAAGTACCTCGTACGAGAAACGAAAAAAGATTCCTTTCATATATTTTACTAAAAACTCACTGAAGAGTAAAATTGGATATAAACTATTGTAGAAGGATATAAATATTACATATTGAGGAAACATGGATGTGGATGATAAATATTCCCCAGTAAATTCTGAAGTATAAACAATCTCGGATAAAAATTGAGATTGCGAGATTTTACCTTACCTTAGGTCTGATTTGCTTCGTAAGTGTCCGAACCTCCTGTATAATGATTTAAATAATGTTATTGACTTATTACAGAATCATAATAATTGTTATGATATCATATATGGTCATATTCTTAGCTTATTATTAGTAATATTTCATTGCTACTTGTTATTCGGGTGTTTATTACTTTTTGTTCTTATGCATGTTTTGTCGAATAAATTCTTATTCTTCTTTTTATGTTATAGATACCTCATTTCCAGAATGTTATTAGTGTAATATATATCATATTAATTCATTCAATTCATTTATATAATCATTATGCAATGAAGATCATGTAGAACGAATCGCATCACATCGTGGAGATGGTATTTCGTACGTACGCACGAGCGATGATGTCGTTCCCATGATCGTGGAATTGTATTGAAGTGTATGTATACTATTTCATAATCAATACCAATTTACAATAATCATATATATTCATTACTTTCACCCTTATACCCATCCAAGTAAGGTGCTGGTGGAAAATAGATTACACCATGGCGTGGAGACGGTATTCCGTACGTACGCACGCGCGGTGATTTAATTTTCTGTAGGATGGATAGATGGTGAAATAGGGTTGTTTCATACTTATAATAACATATCTGTATATGAGTTATACTTATGTTATTACTTCATGATGAAACAACTAAATAAGAGGAAGTGGAAGAAGAAATAAAGATGAAATAATCGGTAACGGGCATTACCTCTTCTTTGAAGCGTTTCTTTAAGACCTCTTTTTAGGGCACTAAAATTGGTTTTTGAAGAAGACCAGGACCTATAGGATGTCACTAGGGAAGTGGAGAGAAGAAATTGGCATGGTTTGGCCGAGATTGAAGGCTCAATGTGGTGTGAGGAAGAGAGGGAGTATGTGCCCTTTTATAATGGAGGAGAGGGGCACCTTTGGAATAACTAAAAATGTTATTTTATTATAAAGACAAATTCGGTTTTAAATATCTATAAATTGATTTATTTCTAATCTAAGGTGGGGATGGGTCTAAAGACTCTCATCCAATAGAATTTAGACAAGTTTAGGTTCCTATTGTAACCTTATCATTTAGATTTAACATTAAGTTAAATAATTTTACTTTTACTGTGTCTTCTTGTGTTCTTACACTATAAGGTTAATAAACTTACTATAACAAGCCAAAAGAAACCCAAGTTGTTTATTATTAATATATATAACCTTATATAAGTCATTTGGCCTATCCTTAGATTTTTAAGAATAAAATAACAATTAATAATATAATATTTGTTTTAAAAACTATTTTATGTCAATTTTGACACTATTTAGTAATTGATTTTTGTTAAAATTATAACAGAATGATTAGTTATAAAAACATTAATTAAATCAATACTAACATGTAATATTAACCTATAAAATTATTATAATTCATAAAAAGTCTCAAATTACATTTATTTGGGTACTTATAACATCAATTATGTCAATATTTCATTAATAAGATAATTACTGCATCATCATTGTGTCATAAATACATTAAATTATTTAATGTCTAAAAATTATAAATAAAATACCATTATGTTGGAAATATTTTTATCTTTCTAATGAATATTTATAGTCGCATTTATCTTATTTATAACCCCATATTAAAAATGATTTACTTATTAAACTTTGATTTTAACTATTTTAACCCTTCTTTAAGTAAATTGATAATAAATGCCCTAATCTAATCCAAGTGGGCCTAAATGGTCATATTCTATTCCTAAGGTTGTTTTTGGTCGAATTAAACTTATCCAATAGAATGAGGACAAGTGTTAGGGTAATAATAATATCATTTTTACCCTTAATTACCCTATTTACTTTTAACCGTGGTAAATAAAAGTAAAAAGTTACTATTCACCAAAAAATTATTTTCATCTCATTGAACCACATTTTACTTACTGAAATCAACCATGTCTCTCGGATTTTCGAAATTCCACTTACAGAAGCGGTAAAATTAAGTTTTATGAAAAATTCAGTTTTTTAACTACCACTTAGTGGTTTCACTATTCATCAAAAATTGAAAGTTTTCAGAAAAATACCAAAATTTTACCCTAGGCTAATTTCGATATTCCAAATCCAAAAATGAAGTCCATTTTGAAAAATAAAATTTATAAAATTTCAAAAAGTGGTTATTACTATTCATAACAGATAGTTTTAATAATATTTTAATAGCATATCGTTGTTTTGTGAAACTCGGTATTGCGTACGACGCAGGCTATCGAGGAAGGCCGCGATTGCGTGTAAAGCAAGCCAATCTAGTGTTGTTTGTAGTGAAATATTCCTTTGATGATTTATAAAAACAAAATATTTCTCATAAAAGTCTCGGGTGTTACATTCTACCCCCCTTAAAATGAATTTCACCCTCGAAATTCGTCACTTTGTAACAAACAGATGAGGATACCTCTCCCTCATCATATCCTCAAGCTCCCATGTAGCTTCTTCTAATTGGTGGTTCCTCCATAAAACTTTCACCAAGCGAGTGGTCTTGTTCCGTAGGACCTTTTCGATATGATCCAGAATCTCTATCGATTGTTCTTCATAAGAAAGATCTTTCTCCAACGGTACAACTTCTGAGCTGAGTACATGTGAAGGATCATGTATGTGCTTTCACAGGAGAGATACATGGAACACATCGTGAACTTGAGAGAGATTCGGTGGAAGCGCCAATCAGTAAGCTACGTTTCCAACACGATCCAGTATTTCAAAAGGACCGATATATCTAGGGCTCAACTTCCCCTTCTTTCCAAATCTCATGACCCTCTTCCAGGGAGATATTCGTAAGAACACTTTATCACCCACTTCAAACTCTAGGTCTTTTTTTTCGGTTGTCGACATAACTTTTCTGTCGACTTTGAGCTGCTCTTATGTGTTGTTGAATAGATCGGACCTTTTCTACCATCTCATCAACAAGATTAGGTCCTAATAGATTTCTTTCCCCAACTTCATCCCAGAAAGTTGGAGTCCTGCAATTCTTTCCATAGAGAGATTCATAAGGAGCCATCTGAATACTGGAGTGAAAGCTATTATTATAAGAAAATTCCACCAAAGGTAGGTGTTGATCCCAACCACCTTTGAAATCCATAGAGCAAGCTCTCAACATATCTTCTAGAGTTTGAATTGTTCTCTCAGACTGACCGTCTGTCTGAGGATGATAAGCAGTGTTGAAACTAAAATCTGTATCCAGAGTATGCTGAAGGCTTCGCCAAAACATCTAGGTAAACCTCGGGTCCTGATCAGATATAATAGAAAGTGGTACTCCATGAAATCTTACCACTTCCTTCACATATATCCTGGCAAGCTGATCCAGAGAGAAATCCTCTCTAATAGCAATGAAGTGTAAAGACTTTTTAAGACGATCAACTATGACCCCGATATCATTATTGCCTTTGGATGTTTTAGGAAGTCCTGTGACAAAGTCCATAGTGATGTTTTCCCATTTCCATTTGGGTATGGGTAATGGTTGTAACATCCCCTTAGACTTATGTCTCTCAGATTTAACTTGCTGACAGACCAAGCCTCGAGAGACATATTCAGAAACATCTCTTTTCATTCCATCGCACCAGAAGTACTCTTTCAGGTCCCTACACATCTTCGTGCTTCAAGGATGAATAGAGAATGAAGAACTATGAGCCTCATCCAGTAGCTCCTTCTTTAATTCTAGGATGGTAGGAACACAAACCCGATTCCTAAACTTTATTATCCCATCACAATCAAGGTTGAATTCAGGAATATTTCTCACCTTCTTTTGTAACTCAACATCTTCTTTCTGTGCCTCTTTAATCTTCACATGTATAGATGGTTGAACATTCATTTGAGAAAGATACGATTTTTCCCCTTCCATTAAAATTCCAAGATCCATCCTTTGTAAATACATATATATTGGATCTTTTGTGATCCTCATCATGGATAAGCTAGCATGGTCTTGTTGACTTAATGCATATGCCACCTTGTTTGCTTTCCCACGGTGGTAATGAATTGAGCAGTCGTAATCCTTAATCAGCTCCAACCATCTTCTTTGGCGCATATTCAGCTCCTTTTGTGTGAAAATATACTTTAAACTTTTATGATCAATATAAATATCACACCTTTCACCATAAAGATAATGCCTCCAAATCTTTAATGCAAATATTACCGCAGCTAACTCCAAATCATGAGTTGGGTAATTTTTCTCATGGATTTTCAACTTTCGTGAGGCATAAGCTATCACCATATCATTTTGCATAAGAACACACCCCAATCCCTTCTTCGATGCATCACTATAGATCACAAACCTTTCTCCACTACAAGGCAGTGTGAGCATAGGTGCACTGGATAATCTTCTTTTCAACTCCTTGAAATTCTCTTCACATTCTTCCGTCCAAACAAACTTAACCCCTTTCCGAGTCAACTTGGTGAGTGGATTAGATAATCGTGAAACATCTTTCATGAAACGTCGATAATATCCAGACAAACCAAGAAAAATTCGGATCTTAGTTACTGTTGTTGGTCTCGACCATCTTTCGATAACCTCTGTTTTTGCTGGATCCACAGATATCCCCTCTTTTGAGATTATGTGACCCAAAAATGAAACTTTTTGAAGCCAAAATTCACACTTGGTAAATTTGGCATAAAGGTTATCCTTTCTTAGGGTCTTCAATATAATTCTCAAGTGATCTTCCTGTTCTTCCTTTGTCTTTGAATATACAAGAATATTTTCTATAAAGATTACCATAAACTGATCAAGATAGTCTCTAAAGACTCTATTCATCAGATCCATGAAGATAGCAGGGGTATTAGTAAGACCAAATGGCATCACTATAAATTCATAGTGTCTATACCTTGTATGGAAAGCCGTCTTTGGTATATCCTCCCTTTTGAACCTTAATTGATGATACCCTGAATGAAGATCAATCTAGGAAAAGTATTGAGCTCCGCGTAGTTGGTCAAATAAGTCATCAATGCATGGGAGAGGATATTTGTTCTTGATAGTGATCTTGTTATGTTCTCGATAATCAATATAGAGTCTCATTGATCCATCTTTCTTCTTAACAAACAGAACAGGTGCTCCCCAAGGTGATGCACTAGGGCGTATGAACCCCTTATCAAGATTCTCTTGGAGTTGCTTCTTTAATTCATGAAACTCAATTGGGGCCATTCTATAAGGTGTCTTTGAAATAGGAAAAGCACCCGGTACGAGTTCTATTGAAAACTCAAGTTCGTGATTTGGTGGAAGACCCGACAATTCCTCTAGAAAGACATCATCAAACTCCCGTACAATGGGCATATTCTTAATCGTGAGTTTCTCACCAACCATTTGAGATAAATAACCTTCATTTAGTGGAATCAAGACCCATAAGATAGAAGAAATTTCCACTGGAAGGTTATGTTCATCCTTGCATCGATAGACGATCATAGATTGATCTGGAATATGAAATGTGACTTCCCTTATTTGGCAATTGATATGAGCTCCATATAAAGAAAGCCAATCCATGCCAAGAATCACATCAAATTCCACTATAGGAAGGATCACAAGATTTGCAGGAATCACTTTCCCACAAACTTCAATCGGAGAAGAATTATAAACTTTTGATGCGATTGTTATGACATTAGGTGTTGTCACAGATAACTCAACATCTAATTTTTGAGGTAATATGGTAATACCCTTAGAAAAATCTTCAGAAATAAAAGAGTGGGTGGATCCAGAATCAAATAAAACATTTGTTACTTTATAGTGGATGGTAAGTGTACCTTTCACCACATCGTTATCGTACTCCACATCGCTGGTAGAAATTGCATGTTACTTTCCTTTGTCTTTAGCCTTAATATTTTTTTTAAGTTGATCATCATCAACAACCCTTGGATTAGGGCATTTATTGGCATAATGCCCCATCTCCTTGCACTTGAAGCATTGAAGTATAGTAGGTTCATTCTATGTATCACTTCCTTTGTTTGTATCATTAGACATCTTCTTCCCATCATTGCGGCATTCAAATGCACGATGACCTTCCTTTCCACATTTGAAACATTTATTTGTCCCTTTAAGACAACTCCCTCCATGTTTCTTTCCACACTTTGAGCATAAGGGAAAGCTCATTTTCTTTTCAATGTGCTCTTTATATTTTCCTTTGAATTCCATTTTCCTCTTCTTATCAAACCCATATGACTGATGGGTTACTCCAATCTCCATCTCGACTTTGAGAGCACATCGAACGATTTCCTCGTAGCTATTTAAGTCCCTTATGGATAACACCCTTCGAAGACTTGGTTTTAAGCCACTAAAGAATCGATTGATCTTACTCTCAGGTTGGATAATAATACCAGAAGCGTACCTTGCAAGTCTTGTAAAATTTACTTCATAGGTACCAACAGATTCATCATCCTTTTGCTTCAGTTCAAGAAACTCTTTCTCCCTCTTTGTTCGGAGAATACGGGGGAAGTACTTATTGAAAAATAAGTTCTTGAACTCGTCCCATTCCATGAACTCAATTTCATCTCTTTTCCTCGTATTCTTGATAAGATTCCACCATTGATCAGAATGTCCTTCCAAACGATACACTACTAGGATGAATTTATCATGTTCAGAACATTGAAGAACTGAAAATATCTTTTCAGTAGTACTAATCCATTGTTCAGCAATTAATGGATCAGTAGAACCGCTGAATGAAGGTGGACGCTGCCTCATGAAGGATTCAACAAAATGTTGCTTTTTTCCTTTGCTCGTTTGGAAGTCCTGCATGATTCATAGATTGAGAAAGTTGTGTGATCATGGATACAAGATTTTTCATTCCATCTCCCATAACGTTTGGTTGCTCAGGGGGACAATCATTGCATTGCCCGTCGCATTCCGTATTAACACGGTTCCTTTGGGTTCCAGCCATTGACTAAAACCAAGAAGAATAGTGTGAGCAACACTAATTATAATAGGAAAACCACATAATAAAGAATAAAATTTCACACTTAAGGTATTATCCTAGGTTATTCATGGTCATTTCTAAAACACTAAGATTGTGTTCTATGCTTAGAATTATCCTTAGGGTTCTTACTAAGGCTTTCACATCCTAGTTTCCAAAGGTTGACTATACCTTTCCTCTGATACCAACTATAACGACCCGTACTTTACATACATTTTTTTTACTTCAAAATTGAAGCACACTTATTACAACATATAAAAAAACCAGTAAAGGACCGTATAGGTATAGTGTCTTTAGAAACTGGGAAACATAAACAACTAATTCATAAAGCGTTTATACTATCTCCCATTTATTTCATCATATCTATAGTCCATTTTGGCATATCTTACTTAATAACCATCTTCCTGACCTGGGGAAAGAACACATACAAAAGGGTGAGCTCAAATGCTCAGTAAGGGTAAACAAAAGAAATCTCAATTACATCATTTTCATAAGAACATAACTTTTGGAAATCTTAACTTGCAAAAGAGATCATAAATTCATAACATGGGGTAAGTCATAGTAGTGAAATGTAATCCCAATAATCATAACCTAAAACATGAAACTTTGTGGCATACACACATAATCATAGAGAATCATTTCTTAGTAGTCAAGACTCATTGCCAAGACTATCTTAGCAGACAAAGTCCATTTCTGAACCGAGTTCACTCCTCATTTCAGTCCTGTTTCACTGAACCGGTTTAACCCGCCGTTCTAGCCATGTCTATCTGATGAGATATAAAATTTTTACCCAATGCATTAGAGGGATATATAGGTCCCACCCATCTCATAATGATACTATTCTTATGTGTTCCACAAAATCATAAATCATACATCGTTGCATAACTCATGTAATAAAAATGGGATTCTTAAACAACATGACATCATAAAACAATTCATATAAGATAAAAGAATTCATAAAAATAATTCCATCACAACATAATAAAATCAATGTAATAATAGCGATAGAAACAGAACCCTATATTATCTTAGATGGAAAATAATTTTGATAAAACACTTGAACTCTATTTTCGAGGAAGATTCACTTATACTTCAAAAACATTTTCCTTTCTTAACATGTCATACAAGATTCAACTAAAAAAAGTTGATTAAAAATAAACATGAAAACTTTTAAAGGAATATTCATGGAAATAATGTTTTAAAAATTCATTCATTCCGTATAAGTTAAAAAACATTCTTCTCGTACTTTTGTCAGAAAAGTCAAAAAGTACCTTGTACGAAAAACGACAAAATATTCCTTTCATATCTTTCACTAAAAACTCACCGAAGAGTAAAATTGGATATAAACTATTGTATAAGGATATAAATATTACATATTGAGTAATCATGGATGTGGATGATAAATATTCCCCAGTAAATTCTGAAGTATAAATAATCTCGGATAAAAATTGAGATTGCGATATTTTCCCTTACCTTAGGTCCGATTTGCTTCGTAAGTGTCTGAAACTCCTGTATAATTATTTAAATAATGTTATTGACTTATTCCAAAATCATAAACATTGTTATGATATCATACATGGTCATATTCTTAGCTTATTATTAGTAATATTTCATTGCTACTTGTTATTCGGGTGTTTATTATTTTTTGTTCTTATGCGTGTTTTGTCGAATAAATTCTTATTCTTTTTTTAGGTTATAGATACCTCATTTATAGAATGGTATTAGTGTAATATATATCATATTCATTCATTAAATTCATTTATATAATCATTATGAAATGAAGATCATGTAGAACGAATTGCATCACATCGTGGAGACGGTATTCCGTACGTACGCACAAGCGATGATATCGTTCCCATGATCGTGGAATTGTATTGGAGTGTATGTATACGATTTCAGAATCAATAAAACTTTACAATAATCATATATATTCATTACTTTCACCCTTATACCCATCCAAGTAAGGTGGTGGTGGAAAATAGATTACACCACGGCGTGGAGACGGTATTCGGTACGTACACACGCGCGGCGATTTCATTTTCCATAGGATGGATAGATGGTGAAATAGGGTTGTTTCATACTTATAATAACATATAAGTATATGAGTGATATGGATGTTATTACTTAATAATGAAACAACTAAAGAAGAAGAAGTGGAAGAATAAATAAAGATGAAATAATCGGTAACATGCATTACCTCTTCTTTGAAGCGTTTTTTTTAAGACCTCCTTTTAGGGCACTAAAATTGGTTTTTGAAGAATACCAGGACCTATAGGATGTCTCTAGGGAAGTGGAGATAAGAAATTGGAAGGGGTTGGCCGATCTTGAAGGCTCAAAGTAGTGTGAGGAAGAGAGGGAGGATGTGCCCTTTTATAAGGGAGGAGAGGGGCACCTTTGGAATAACTAAAAATGTTATTTTATTATAAAGCCAAATTCTGTTTTAAATAGCTCAAAATTGATTTATTTTTAATCTAAGGTGGGGATGGGTCTAAATCCTCTCATCCAATAGAATTTAGACAAGTTTAGGTTCCTATTTTAACCTTATCATTTAGATTTAACATTAAGTTAAATAATTTTACTTTTACCATGTCTTCTTGTGTTCTTACACTATAAGGTTAATAAACTTACTATAACAAGTAAAAAGAACACCAAGTTGTTTATTATTAATATATATAACCTTATCTAAGTCATTTGGCCGAACCTTAGATTTTTAGAAATAAAATAACAATTAATAATATATTATTTGTTTTAAAAACTATTTTATGTCAATTTTGACGCTATTTAGTAATTGATTTTTGTTAAAATTATACCAGAATGATTAGTTCAAAAAACATTAATTAAATCAATACTAACATGTCATATTAACCTAGAAAATTATTATAATTCATAAAAAGTCTCAAATTACATTTATTTGGGTATTTATAACATTAATTATGTCAATATTTCATTAATAAGATAATTACTGCATCATCATTGTGTCATAAATACATTAAATTATTTAATGTCTAAAAACTATAAATAAAATACCATTATGTTGGAAATATTTTTATCTTTCTAATGAATATTTATAGTCGAATTTATCTTATTTATAACCCCATATTAAAAATGATTTACTTATTAAACTTTGATTTTAACTATTTTAACCCTTCTTTAAGTAAATTGATAATAAATGCCCTAATCTAATCCAAGTGGGCCTAAATGGTCATATTCTATTCATAAGGTTGTTTTTGGTCTAATTAAACTTATCCAATAGAATTAGTAAATGTGTTAGGGTAATAATAATATCATTTTTACCCTTAATTACCCTATTTACTTTTAACCGTGGTAAATAAAAGTAAAAAGTTACTATTCACCAAAAAATTATTTTCATCTCATTGAACCACATTTTACTTACTGACATCAACCGTGTCTCTCGGATTTTCGAAATTCCACTCACAGAAGCGGTAAAATTAAGTTTTATGAAAAATTCAGTTTTTTAACTACCACTCAGTGGTTTCGCTATTCATCAAAAATTGAAAGTTTTCAGAAAAATACCAAAATTTCACCCTAGGCTAATTTCGATATTCCAAATCCAAAAATGAAGTCCATTTTGAAAAATAAAATTTATAAAATTTCAAAAAGTGGTTATTACAATTCATAACGGCTAGTTTTAATAATATTTTAATAGCATATCGTTGTTTTGTGAAACTCGGTATTGCATACGACGCAAGCTATCGAGGAAGGACGCGATTGCGTGTAAAGAAAGCCAATCTAGTGTTGTGTGTAGTGAAAGATTCCTTTGATGATTTATAAAAACAAAATATTTCTCATAAAAGTCTCGCGTGTTACATTTATTGCCTATGTCAGCTGATCCATTAATATCACAAACTAATTGGTTAAAATCACTACCATTCCAGGCTATAGATTTGGAAGGATATGGTTATATCAGTGCCATTCAACTTCAGCTTCCCTATTTCTTCTGTGGAAAATCATTCTTAACAAACATATCTTAGTTTAAAAAACATGGTAATATTTAAATTCTATAACATTTCCAATTAACCATTGAGTAAAAATCATTTATGGTATTCTTTTAACATCATCCTAACTCCTAAATTTATCTAAACAATCCTCTGATACCAAGTATAAGGACCCAACCTTATTACATTACAAAATCTTAAATTTTAATCATGAACTCACTTCCTTTCATATTGAGGATATTTTCAAGTTTATATTTTTTGAGAATTGGGATATAATACATAAATAACATTCCACATTTATATAGATAATATGCCACAAAAATAGTATCCATTTCTTCCAAAATATAAAACCTTTCAAATGAAACATGATTTCTTTGAAAAATATTCATATCATTTAACTTGGATTCCTTATTAGTCTTACACATCCTCATAACCTATGAAAATCATTTAAAAAATTGGTATGAGCACAAATAACTTAGTATGATATATAAAATTAAGGAAATAAAACATTATTATGTGAATACTTGTAATGTTTGAAATCATTTTAAAAAAGACATACTTGTCACGCATATAAACTTACTTTGTGAAACATGGGATTTCCATGATTTTTCCACAAAACATGTAGAACATAAATAGAACCATAATGGTATATTGGGGGAATTAATTATATAATCTTGTAACCCTCTCAGCTACCTTAACCCTCATGACTACCTTACTTTGTAACCATCGAGACTACCATATTGTGTAACCGTCATAGTTACACTTGGAGAAACCATATGACTAAACTCCAAATTACAAATACCCAATGCATTGGACGGAGATACAGGTCCAAACATTCATCATAATCAATTCCCAAGATCCATAACATAATCATACAAGAAGAATAATTTCATAAAAAATTTCTTTTTAATTTTATAAAATATAATTTTAAAAGAGGATTACGAAAGAAAATACCCTTAAAAATATCATATAACTGAATCAAGACTTAATACAGTGGATGTAATATGTATATACATTATAAATACACATAAGGGTGGTATTTATAGTAGAGGAGAGGAGATATTTTACATTATTTTTACCATTTTTTTAATATTTTTTTTCAAGACTATGAATAGTCTTCATTCATGTGATCAAAATAGTAAATAAATCATGTGAGTTCAAAAAAAAGTGAGATTAAATTAGTCATGATTTAAAAAATAGTGTATTTAACTGATAATTTTTATATATGGTATTTTACCGTATTTCACTATTCAAAAAAAAATCAAGAATTTTATAAAGATACCAAAAATTCGTCCTAACCATTTTTATACATGTGGAATTCGAAATTGAACTCCATATTTTGAAAATAATTTTTTATATATGAATAATTTATTTTTTCTATAAAATCACATTTTATTCCAAAAATAAAAATTTTAAAACTACAACTGATTTTATATTACCTTGAAAAATTAGTCAAGATTACATTATCTTATAACCATAAGAAAATAAAATAATAATACAATTTACTATTCATTAGTGCCATATTACTATTTGTATTACTATTCATAAGGGTGTGTTACAATTCACCAAAAATCAAGTTGGTTTCACGAGACTCCAAAAAACTTCCTGATCAAAATTATAGATGACCATTTTTCAAAATTCAAAACATAGAAGCAGAAAATTTATCTTTTAACGGATACTTTATAAATATCTCCTTAATTTTTTTTGTCTCATAGAGTATTAATATTTCATGAATTTCATTTATTGGAAAATCCTTGGGGTGTTACACCAGTAATGTGGAATTATGGTCCAAAAGAAACTATCTATATGTTAGTGTATTGTAACTTGTAAGAAATAATTAACCCTAATCACCACGCATAGCCAACTCACTCGAGAGATTCACTTACAACTCACATAAAAATTTTAGAAAGAGGGAAATTTTGAAATTAAGAAAAGCATACAAGTGTTTTACCTGGTATGGATTATCACTCCTACATCTTCGAGATATGCACATCCACATTACATTTATTAAAAGATCATAGTTTATAATCACTATGAATTGGTTTCCATAGAGATAACTAACAAAAAATGATCACAGTACACATCCTCGTGTATTCCTACCCACTTATATAGTGGGCCCTAGATTTTTATCCCATTTCACTAACCTCTGATTCTATGGGGATCTATATGTTTGTTATTAAAATTGTCGATGTCCTGTAGCATACCTTTATCTAACTGAAAAACACCAATATAAGAGAATAACACCAATATCTATCTCCATTATCGCAAATCCATGCAAGAAGTGATTCAAATTTAAACACATCCTCCATCCAGTGAACCAATGATAATCATACACATCCATCATAAGTTAACTCCTTTTAACTAGAACATCCCAAATATCATTCATAAAATCTTTTTACCATGGAAATAAAACCACTACAACCATCATAAGACCAAAGTCACATTCTGGACTCACTTATTCTAGAAAAATTAATTGAATTCTTAAAGAGGATTAAAAATAAAAAAAAATATCCCACTTGAATACTACTTCAGGTATCTCCACAAAAACCACAAACACTTTGGTAAAAACACCTACTTCTTCTTCATACAATGCTCCTCCATCACCTTTTATTAATTCAAGTCCGACCGAGGCAAATTTTTGCATCAAAATTTCTTGTAATATCACCTTGGTGAACATATTAGTTGGATTTTTATTCTAAATATCTTATGAAACTACATATATCTATATTCTATAAACTTTCAAATAAAATAGTATTTAAAGTCAATGTTATTCATCAGAGTTTGAAATATCAGATTATTTTCCAAATAGATAACACTTTAACTATTAAAAAACAATCACACCCCTAGAATATTCAAATCCCTTAAATCAAACCCTTTAACCATACAAAATATTTACCTAATTTTGTTGCTAACACATACTCTGATTCTATTTTTATAAGGTTGGTTTCTATTTAAAACCCTGATATATAACTGATCATGGTTCCTCCAAATATAAAAGAACATTTGGTTATACTCTTCCAAGTATAAGAATCTTACCCAAAGTCTGCATCATCTTACCCTTTAAATGGATCATATCCTATAAAACAAAGGGAAATATTTTTTATTCTTTTGATGAATAAAATGATCCACTTTATGTCTTCCTAGTTTTCCTTTACCGACATTTTACATCAACCGAATGAGGAATCCCACCACATATTCAATGTTTGAATGAGTTGCTACAATGTCATACATAAATATTCTTATTGATGATGCATATAATAACTTTTCCATTTATTTTTCTCTCTTCCTCTATTAATGGTGATTTATCTTTTGGAAGTTTCATGTGTAGGGAATGAAGATTTCATACTGAGTTACATTTTATTATGTGAAATATTTTAACAATATTCAATACATAGCCATTCTAAAAAAGAATCAAGTTTCTAGTTTTCTTATTTCTCTTAATAAACATTCCCAATATCTTCTTTAATTCCATGATACCATTTATCCAAAATCTTTTATAAAAATCTAGTTTGATCTCTTAAATCCATTGAATTTTTGGACCCACCAGAATCAAGTCATCCATGTACAAAATAAAAATGATGAAGTCCGCACCATCATATTCTTTTAATTAGAAACAATGGTATGTGTTTCCTTATATAAAACTTTTGATTGAAATAAATACACTGAACTTATTATTAAATTTTCTTAGTGTTTGTTTCATGTCATAAATACTTATAATCAATTTACACAAAATTTATTATTCCATTGATTCACAAAACCCACTAGTTTCTCCATAATAAATTATTGCATCAAATATTTATGTATAAATATTTTATTCACATTCAATTTATATAAGTGAAAATCATCAGACACAACCATTCTTAGAAATATCTGAATTGGTTTATGTATATCTCCCGGTGAAAATATTTCAAAAAAGTCAATACATTACATTTTTTTAAATCCCCTTCACTACTATCCTCAATTTATACCGATTCCTTCCTTATACTTCTTGATTTATAAGAAAAACCCATTTTCCCTCTTATTCCCTCTTTTGAAGTGGTAGCCTGGTTTTCTCCTGGGTGTTATTCACATTTAGTGAATCGAAATCATCCTTTATAGACAATTACCATTGACTATAATCACTAAGACTAGATTATTCTTTGAGCAATTTTGTTTTTCCTCCAATCTTGAAATGAAAGTAATGGAAGCCAAATCCAAACCTCTATATTGGCCTTCTGACTCTAAAGCATTTTTATAGTTCAATATGTGAATCTTCCCTTTCCAAAATTTTAAATTCAAAAGTATGACAATGTAGTACATTGAACTGATCCTCACTAATTTTTTAGATTTATAGTATATCTTATTTCAGTTTCATTTTAAAACTTTTAGTTCCACTACGGGAAATTTACTCTAGAACTTTCAAAATTTTGGTAGACTCAATGCCATTTTAATTCATTGGAATTTTAATTACATTAAAACTTTCATTTAGATTAACATGGACTTCAGATGTATCTTTTTTCTCATTCCTTTTCTCCAGAAAGTTAAATAAATTCATTAATAATAAATCATTCAAGAGAGCATTTCAACTTCACTTGACTTTCTACTTGTCACCATCCCTATGTTAAAAACCAAATATCGCTTCACCATGAAAAAAAATAAACATGTGTGAGACTTTAAATCATGTTTTTGTTGACATTATATATCAACATGGATGTAAGATATTTATTAAAAGAATTTTAGTTATGTAATTTTTACTATTTTATCAAACTATAACACTTCTAGTAACTCTTTCCCTAAGGGTGACAAAGGAATTTGGTTGATTAAGTATGCTGTTGTGTTTACTGCCTCTACCCAAAAATCTTTTTGAATTATAGAGTGTAGTTTCATGTTATATCAATTTTCCATCAATGTTTGGTTGATCATATCATCCAAAACATTTTGTTCTAAAATTTATTATACTATCTTCTCATGTCTTATTCCCCAGTGATTTCAAAAGTTACTAAAACTTATTTCATTATAATCACCCCCATTTTATGACCTGAATTAATTAACATTATTACCATTTTATTTTTGAAAAAAATATTTCCATTGGAAAAAGGTTCAAAAAATTTCAGATTTATTTTTATGGAAGTATATTGTAACATATCACTCCTCCAACATTAACTTGGGAAGAGGTAGTGGTACTACAACCCTTAGGTGGCATCCCTGATACACCAAAGGCTGAAGATAAGTCCAAGGGGAATAAGAGATCATTAAGGGATGATTTTACCTATTATAATAAAAACCTATAAAAGAATAATGAAAGGAAAATGATTCTATATTATGTATTTAATGTAATATAATACAACTCAAACCATAAATAAATACCAGAGTAGCAGAAAAAAATAAAAAGGGAAAATGCTGATATAAAAAATGAAAAGGTAACTCAATGAAACAGATGTGGAGCCAACCCCAGCATCACCCAAAACATGGTCTAAGAACTATCTCCAAGTACCAATATTGTTGAATCATGAGTAATCACTAGTGAAGTATGAAAACACACTTTTATCTCATTACAAGACATCTGAAAATGTAACTAAGTTCCCCATAAGGGGGTGAGTATAAAACTCATTAGATAATCCCCATGACTTCCCAACACACAAAAATTATAACAATTACAACATAGCTCACATTTATATGAAATATATTATGATATTATCAAAAATATTTACCATAATAAAAATATTTTAAGAAAAAAAAACTAAATCAATTATTTATTCTTTATTTCCACTTCGCATCATCATTACACAACTCACACGCCCATTCATGCCCAATGACTATCCCAATACTCATTAGTGGTGAACCATCACATCACTAAGAAGTCACCTGATGGAATAGACCATGTTCTAAATTGACAAAGACCCCAATTCTGCACCAATAAGGTGAAATAATGCAATTTCATGAACTCACACCAACCACACATTCCAAATTCTCAACAAAACAAATTCTCTTGAAACCCATATTATTTGAAGAAATTCATCAAAAACCTTATGTGAATCATTTAAAAAACAAATATTTAGGTACTAAAACAAAATAATATTTCCAAAAAAGAAATAGAGAGTGAATAAAATATCAATCCTTCAAGTTCTAGAATGAGTAAAATTAGAGAGAATAAACTTACCTCACAACAGTTAAAGAGAATGAAGAATAGAATAAGAAACCTCTATATCCATCCATGAAACCAATCCCCTTCAATTAATCCAATCAAGTTATCATAAAAACCCATTTTTATTCATAGATCTATCTATAATAGATTAGATCTATGGATTCGTTAGAGAGGAAATGAGTAGATCTAGAGAGAACAATAATGGAAGAGGAATTACCATCAATTATAGAGTTCCAACACACATTGATTTAATAAAAGTTAATTCTAAAACAAAAATAAATCACCAAGGATTAATTTGGAGGGAGAGGAGTTCTAGATCCTCAGAGAATCGGAGCAAAACTAGTGTTTCAGGGTGTAATTTTTTTAAACTCTAATTTTGTGAGCATTTAATGTACATCGCATGGTTAGGACACATTATTTAAAAAATCATGAGATAACCATGAAAATTACGCTATCACTAAACCAAAGAGACCAAAAGTTGTGTTGAATGGTTTGAAAAACCATGAGCTTACCATGAACATGCTAATGGAAATTACCCCGAGATCCACAAGGTTGTGCCGCATAGTTCAGAAGACTTTGTGAAAACCATGTGAATGATACTATCTAAACCACAATATTTCATGGTTTATCTTGGGAACCTGCTTGGTTTTTCTAAAATATGTTCCTATACAGGGTTTCATAGAATCTCCTTGCACGGTTTTCTGGATAAAGTTCATAGTTTCCACTAACCTTTCTCTAACTGTGTACCTTAAATCCATTCAAAACACTCCAAAACTAGCGAAAAGTTCCAAAAAATCATACCAAATATTATATAAAATTAAAATTCATAATAAAAGGGTAAATTAACTAAAACTATGGGTGTTACATTATTTACAACATTGGTATTTCTGTCTTTAGAATGTTGTGTATGTTTGGTGCTTTGGAAAAGTTCAGGCCATTACGCTAAAATAAAGTCTTACCATTCCCATGTATCTTCCTGAATCTGACCATGATTTCATAAGACTCATACCAAACTGATACTTTTCCCATGTAAGATATTCTCATGTCTATCCAATATCTATATCGGCACATGAATCAATATAGCATCC
This sequence comes from Viscum album, assembly GCA_963277665.1. Classification (NCBI taxonomy): domain Eukaryota; kingdom Viridiplantae; phylum Streptophyta; class Magnoliopsida; order Santalales; family Viscaceae; genus Viscum; species Viscum album. The sequence continues at coordinate 704,110,171 of OY728122.1, read as the reverse complement.
AACTTAAGATCAACATGGCCCTATCAAATAACATGAAAAAGATAAGGCTGAAACATATTTAATTGACATACATGGAATACATTGTTCACAGAGTATTACTTTGGTGACTAATTCAACCAATAAGACACATCACTAATTCATTCTAGTATATCAAAAGGGCCAACATACTAAGGAGTCAGTTTAACTTGTTTACCTAACTGATGATACCCTAGACTTAGAGATGTTCTCAAGAAATCATGATCACCCACATTAAACGATAACTATTGAAAACAATGACCCCTTATGAACTTAGAAAACACTAACCCATCACCATTTTCTTTCTAATCATAATAATCTTCTCCATTTTTTAATGAACAAGGCTAGGTCCAATAACAGAAGTATCACATATTTCAACCCAATAAAGTAGAGAATAATAAGTATGACCATAAAATTATTCAAAATAATATATGTATTTTTTGGCATGATAACTATTATTGTATGATAAATCCACTAACTATATATGATCCTAACATGAACCTCAAAAATCCATAATTAAATATCTATAAATGTTTTCAAATGTTTGGATCATTCGTTTAGACAAGAAATCTATTCGAGGATAATATGTTGAGCTCATGGTCAACTGGGTTCCAAGGGATTACTGTAATGATTCCCAAACTGATATTTAAACATGGGGTCCTAGTCAGACACAATTGAAACTAGTACACTATATATATTTATAAATTTCATAATATAGAGTTTTGATAATTCTTCTACCATATTAGATTCATGAATAGGGATGTAGTAGGACAACTTTTTGAGCCCATCCACAATCACCCATATAGTGTCCTGTTTCAAAACAATTCTTGGTAGACCTTTGACAAAATCCACATATATTTGATCCCATTTTCACATGGGTATAAGTAAAGAATGTAAAATACTGGATGGTTATTAGTTATACACCATGAAATTATAACAAGTGAGGGATCTCAATACATACTATGTGACCCTCATTTTCATACTATCCCACAAAAACTATTCTCTCAACACCTTTTACATCTTCCCAATGCTATGATGAACAACCCATATGCAGTGGGGGTAATAAAAAATAATTGGTTCCTAATTAGTCACAGGAACCACAATCCGATCTCTAAAATGAAAAATACATGTCCCATATGTTTTCTATCCCACAATGGACTCCAATCATTGTGTTTTAACCTCAAGGTTATAAATTTAGGATCAGATGTATGATAATCTTTAACCTACTCAATCAAATTAGGAACACGGGTAATAAGAAATAAAAATAAATCATCACATTGCTCAGTATAATCCAGTCACATATTATTTATGACCATCATCAACTGTTATTGAACTGAATACTCTTTAGAAAACTAATTATGTGACTTCCTATACAATGCATTCATCCATGAAATTTCCTTTACACAATGTATACATCAATTAAAAGTCAAATATTTTAAGGTATTACATCTATATTCATTGTATGAGATTTAAATATCTCTATAATAATATGTGTTTCAAGCTTTTATGTTCCACGAACACTATGATCTTCTCACTAAAGAGATAATGTCACCATTTTTTCATGGAATGGACTACAATAGATAATTCCAAATCATGATTTGGGTAATTCTTCTCATTGACATATAAATATCATGATCCATAAGCCCCAACACGATCTCACTAATTGAGAACACATCCCAAAAGATCCAAATTCATCACCATAGACCACATATCCTTGTCCGAATTCTAGATACATGAGGATAGGTTCTAATGTAATCCAAACTTTATGCTCCTGAAAATATTTATGGCACTCGTAGATCCATTAAAAAGTAATCTCTTTCCTAGAAATATCTTTCATTATAGAATAAATACATGAAATGTTATGATCAAAGCCTCAATAATAACCTACTTATTCTAGAAAACTATATATCTCAAATCCATTTTTTAATGGCTTACAAAAAATAATAGTTTCCACTATAGGATTTCCTAAGACAGATTTTTAGAAATGATGTGGCCAAGGAAACTATAGTGACCTAGTATTTTCATAAAATGATATTATAACTTTTTACATGAATATTCATTATATTACCCAAAAACATGCCTGAGGACTATAATAGTTTAGTTTATTTAGAGTCTTGGAACAAAATATTCTTAATTCATGAAAGATCTTCAATATATCCCATAAAGACCTTCTCCTTTAGTATTCTTCCCAAACATACCCTACAGAAAACCTTTCTTCATAACATGGGGAAAGGAAAAATAAAAAAGGGTGACCATAAATGCTCAATAAGGGTAAACTAGGGAGATAGGTAAGCATAACATGAACCTAATGGAATGAGAACATGAGAATAACATTTGAAAGACGATACCCTGCATATAAAATATCACAATCTTAATTAATGTCATAAATATTGGCAGTTCATAATACATGACTCATAGGAAAATCAAAGAACACAAGCCATGATATAACAACATTGGAATAAGACATAAAATTTTGATATAAACATCCGCTTATAACATTATGAACATGTATAAATAGAAACATGTTCACTAATTAAGTTATGAACATGAAATTAGACCCTCTCATAAACTTATAGACTTGAAACCAGTTCCACACATAACATTATGGACATGAAATATAGGTCTATTCATAACAATATGAACATATAATTAGGTTCATACATAACATTATAAACATGTAGTTAAGTTCATGCATAACATTATGAACATTAAATAAGGTTCATGAATAAAATTATGAATAATTAATCAGGTTCATGTATAACATATTTTCTCATGAGTTATCCATATTTACCCAATTCATTAAGGGATGTACACTATATGGAAGAGAAACGAGTTTCATAAAAATCTTGACATAATGAACCATTTAGTGAAATAACAATAATTCTATCCTTCATTAATATCCTAATTAAATCATAGGTAACATCAATGGATGTCATCTTAGATAAAAAGTTCTTTTGAAAGATAATTTAAAACATTTCTTGAGGAAATGATCATTTTTTATTTTCAAAACACTTTTTAAAATATAAATACTTTTGGAAATATCTTTTTTTGAAAATAAACATGAAATTTCATAATGGAATATTGAAATAAAATAATTTTCATCATGAATAGATGTTTTATTCATATCAAACATGTTAAAAAAATATTCCTTTCACAATTTTATTATAATCCAAACAGGCATTGGATGGAAAATGACATGAATATTCCTTTAATTTTTTTTTATTATAATAAAAAACATGGGTAAAAATTTCTTTGAAAAATATTAGGAGATTAATAAAACATTTTTTAAATTTTTTTATAAAAAATGTTCTTGGAAGAAAATAAAATTCCGACCGAATAGAGAAATAATTTCTGATTTTATTAAAAACAATTTCGCAATTATTTTAGATACCAAAGAGTGGAAAATAATAATATTACTTGAAAATATCACAAATAAAAAAATTATAATAAAATTCATGTTATTATTGAAATATGGACCATAATATTTTATCATCATAAACATAATCATAAACAACCCTGATAAATGAAAAACTGTAACTTAAAATCTTTAACACTTTGGTAACTTTAAATCATAAGACCCATGAAGGAATCACATAAAATAAAACTTAATAAATCACAAGGATAAATAAAATCATTATATTACCTATAAAAGTGTATTTATATACCCATTATAATAGAATATGGATGTATATCATGATATATGTATCAAAGAATGAAAATTAAGACAAAAATCGATTACCGCTTTGGTAACTATTGAACTATAAACCCCTTGAAGGAGAGATCGTAAAATGGATACATAAATCCAAATAATTTTTAGGAAAATCAACATAAAATGAATTCATTGGAAGTATATTCACCATATAAAATAAATATGTGGTGAATTTTCATATGTCTACCAGAAATAAAAGAGAGATGATAAATCCCTTACCGCTTAAGTGATGTTTTGAATCATAAGACCCAATAAATAAAAACATAAAATGAAACTTTAAATATCCTGAAAATAATAGGATTATGGATATAAATTTTCAATTTGGATATATATACACCACAAAAAAAAACGAGTGGTGAATTTTCATATGTCTCCCAAAAAAAATAGAGACTAGAAATCCCCTTACCGCTTTAGTAATATTTTGAATCCTAATCCATAATAAAGAATAGAGTCAAATGAAAATTTAAATATAATAAAAATAATGGGGTTCATGATATAACATTTAAAATGGGAAGTATATATAAACCATAAAAAATAAATCCGTAGTGAATTCTCATATCTCTCCTAGAAATAAAATAAAGACTAGAAATCCCCTAACCTTAAGTATTGACTTCTTTCGTACATTTTCAAAACACCTGTATAATAAATATAAGTTTATTATATATATATTATATAAAATTATTTATATATATCATACCTTATATGATTTTCATAAGAACTTTTATTATGTTTTTATTATCAATTCCATGTTAAAGTTACTTTTCAGGTAATAACTGCTTTGTTTTTCATTTTTTTTGATTTGTTATGTTTTGGTCCTCTTAATTTGATCATGGTTCCATAATCTCAAGAATTTTAACCATGATATAGATATCATATATATTCAGTAAATATATATTTATTGTAATCTATAAAATATAGAGGTACAAAATGAAATACATAGTTCATTGAGATGGTTGGTCGTACATACACATGAACGTTATTTCAATTTTTCATGACCTATTGAAATAAATTAAGTTAAATGATATATTATTTTTATAGAATCATTTTTATTTCATAAATATAATATATTTTTATTAAACCCATCCTCATTAACATCCTTTTAACTCATGAACGAATCACATCGCTTTACGAGGTGGTAGTCTTCCGTACACACGAGTGATGTTATCGTATCACCACAAATGGAAATCATGTTGTTATGTGTGATATAATAATTCAATAAGAATAATATTATCATAAATATAATATATAAATAATAAATCCATTATTATGTCCAACCGTGAGATGTGGTATTTAAAAATGAATGATATCAGTTCACGAGACGGTAGTACGCTATACACATGAAGGATGATTTCATAAAGAATTTAATAAAAGTGGAGGTGGTTGCAGATCATGAACTTAAAATAACAATATATCAGTATATCGATTATAATAATTTTATTATATCATATTTTTATAAAAACAATTGAACAAGGTTAAGGGAGAAATAAAACAAAAAATCACATTGACAAATATTACCTATTTTTCCGAAACCCTCCTTTGGTTTGCAATAAAATCATTCATTAGTTGGAAATCTATCTAAAATATAGATTATAGGATGAGAGGATTTAAGTTTTAAAGTGAATTTTCCTGGGATTTTCAGATCAAAAATAGTGTGAAGGTGTGAATAAGAGAGGACAAGGGATGTCCTTTTATAAGTGTGGTGAGTGACTCACTTGTAATTTTTTGAATAGATTCAATAATATCTATGTTATTATCATAAAAAGAGCCTAAAATAGGACATTATTAGTCCAAGAATGTATAAGGTAGAAATATATCCAGATAATTGGTTTTTTAAAAGTGATTAGTTCATTATTAACCATTATATTCTTAGTTTAACCCACGGTAAATCCATTTTTATCTTAAACACAATAAATAATTTTTATTATCTTCACTATCCATTTTGGAAAAAAATTAAGTTAAACATATTAAAAATTAAAAATTATTATACTTAAAAATATGGAATCCATTTTTCCAAATTCAATTTCCATAATTGGAAAATTTTAATTTGAAATTAATCACACAAACAACATAAAAAAGAGGGGTTTTAAAAATAAAATGTCCAAAAGTTTACAAAGTTTTTATATGAAAATTCATTATGAAAATGATTAAAATTACCAAAATCAAATTAAATGATTTATAATTAAGCTAATTTTTATTTAAAATCAATTTAAAATTAAATTTAACTTCACAAATAAATTAAACTAAAAGATAGTTTCAAATAAAATTAAGTAATTTTCTCTATTAATCAAAAAAATGAAACTTTTCAGATAAATCCTAAAAATTCACCATAAGATAGTTTTGAAATTATGATTTCAAAAAAAATAATTCTATTTTATCAAAATAATTGTCTAAAAGTCTCAAAAATTAATTTCATTATTGTGTACAATAATAAATTTGTTTTGAGAAAATAGTATTTTTGAAGCGTATAAAGACTTTTCTAAAAAAAATTAAGTACCTTTTAATCAATATGTGTTAATTATATAAAAAAATTTAATTAATATTTACAAATTATTTATTACTATTCAAATATCTATGTTTAATATTTTGGTTATAACAGTCCGATTTAAATATATATACCAGGAAAGTTCAGTCAGAGGAAAATCCTCTGACCATTTATTAAATAGAAATAAAAGGTGCAGTAAACAAGGAAAAGGATGAGGGAGAACATCTTGCCCAAACCCAATCAAGAGTCCCCACCAAAGACAGACAATTACATACCAAGCCATCACTTGCAAAACCTAAAATCCATACCGTTGAGTCAACACATTCAACAAACATCATTTCTGCAACATCAAAAAAACACCACTTCTTTCCTGCTTCCAGCTTCAACCAGACATCACCACTGTAATCGAGAATTATTTCCAATATGGATTCCCCAACATACATCCATTTCACCTCCAACAACGGTTAAACATCAGATAACCAGCAGATTCACAGTCAACCACATCAATAGCACCACCACAATACCTCCAATTTCACATCCAATCAAACAATGATTCAACTTGTCCAGATTAAAGCCTGGAAAAAAATTACAGGAGTGCCAAAAAGGACCTCCCCCCTCCGGAACACTGGAGCCGACCCCGATCACACCGTCACCTGTGGGAGCTGAAGTCAAGCTGGAATGAGGCTGCGCTGAGATCACGGAGTTGGAGAGAAAGCCAAGGCCAAAGTTGAGCACACCGTAGCCCACACTGAGCACACCACAGCCGCGACGGAATCCCGAGCAGATGACAGCTAGCAAAGGATAGCTGACGACGAGCGGACCACCTCTATGACACAAACCCGAATCCAAAGGTATGACCAGGCCAACACCGAGCATACCGAAATCGACACTAAACACCTGAAGCCGCAAAGGGATCCAAGATCTGGAAGGATCTTCGCCACCACCTGAATCCGGACCACTCATTGTCGACGCACGCCTATGCCGAGCAGATCCGAAGCCAGAATCGACGAAGCTGTCACAGAACGAGCCGGTGTCGGCACCAAGAACACCTGAAGCAAAACGAGATTCTGAAGCCGAGAAGTTCAAAAAAGCCACCTACGAACCAAGAACGAAACTGGACCACACGGATCCACCGCCCATTGATGCTGATCCGAGATGAGAAGGCTGCCGTCGTGACCGGGCCAAGCCGGAGGAGGGGAGGAAATAGAATGGAGGAGAAACCCTAGGTGCGCGCGGAGGGGGGAGACGTCGCCGCTCAGAGGCCCTCCAAAACGTGTTATCGGTTTAGAGGGTATTGAGGCGGCCTTACCCCACCCCCTGTCACACGTCCCCAGCTAGGCCCAAGGTAGCCAACCTTGGGCTTGGTCCAGTTCCCACGAAGTCGAGGGGACGAGAGGATCATTGGCGTATGGTGCACGTTGCCTTTGCGAGGACTCGAACCCGGAACCTCAACGACGGGACATCACCGCCTTGAACCAACTCACCCAGCCCCCGTGGGCGAAACGTGTTATTAGTTTAGAGGGTATTGAGTCGGCCTTACCCCACCCCCTGTCGTAAGTCCCCAGCTATGCCCAAGGTGGCCAACCTTGGGTTTGGGCTAGTTCCCACGGAGTCGAGGGGATGATAGGATCGTTGGCGTATGGTGCACATTGCCTTTGCGAGGACTCGAACCCAGAACCTCAACGACGGGACGTCACCGCCTTAAACCAACTCACCTAGCCCCCGTGGGCGAAAACATGTTATCGTTTTAGAAGGTATTGAGGCGGCCTTACCCCACCCCCTGTCGCACGTCCCCAGCTAGGCCCAAGGTGGCCTACCTTGGGCTTGGGCCAGTTCCCACGGAGACGAGGGGATGAGGGGATCGTTGGCGTATGGTGCACGTTGCCTTTGCGAGGACTCGAACCCATAACCTCAACGATGGGACGTCACCTCCTTGAACCAACTCACCCAGCCCCCATAGGAAAACGTGTTATCGGTTTAGAGGGTATTGAGGCGGCATTACCCCACCCCCTGTCGCACGTCCCCAGCTAGGCCCAAGGTGGCCAACCTTGGACTTGGGCCAGTTCCCAAGGAGTCTAGGGGACGAGAGGATCGTTGGTGTATGGTGCACGTTGCCTTTTCGAGGACTTGAACCCGGAACCTCAACGACGGGACGTCACCGCCTTGAACCAACTCACCCAACCCCCATGGGCAAACGTGTTATCGGTTTAGAGGGTATTGAGGCGGCCTTACCCCACCCCCTGTCGCACGTCCCCAGCTAGGCCCAAGGTGGCCAACCTTGGGCTTGGGACAGTTCCCACGGAGTCGAGGGGACGAGAGGATCGTTGGCGTATGGTGCACGTTGCCTTTGCGAGGACTCGAACCCGGAACCTCAACGACGGGACGTCACCACCTTGAACCAACTCACCCATCCCCCATGGGAAAACGTGTTATCGATTTAGAGGGTATTGAGGCGGCCTTACCCCACACCCTGTCGCACGTCCCCAGCTAGGCCCAAGGTGGCCAACCTTGGGCTTGGGCCAGTTCCCACGGAGTCGAGGGGACGAGATGATCGTTGGCATATGGTTCACGTTGCCTTTGCGAGGACTTGTACCCAGAACCTCAATGACCGGACGTCACTGCCTTGAACTAACTCACCCAGCCCCTGTGGGCATAAAACGTGTTATCGGTTTAGAGGGTATTGAGGCGGCCTTACCCCACCCCCTGTCCCATGTCCCCAGCTACGCCCAAGGTGGCCAACCTTGGTCTTGGGACAGTTCCCGCGTAGTCGTGGGGACGAGAGGATCGTTGGCGTATGGTGCACGTTGCCTTTGCGAGGACTCTAACCTGGAACCTCAACGACGGGACGTCACCGCCTTGAACCAACTCACCCAGCCCCCATGGGAAAACGTGTTATCGGTTTAGAGGGTATTGAGGCGGCCTTACCCCACCCCCTGTCGCACGTCCCCAGTTAGGCCCAAGGTGGCCAACCTTGGGCTTGGGCCAGTTCGCACGGAGTCGAGGGGATGAGAGGATCGCTGGCGTATGGTGCACGTTGCCTTTGCGATGACTCGAACCCGTAACCTCAACGACGGTACGTCACCGCCTTGAACCAACTCACCCAGCCCCCGTGGGAAAAAACGTGTTATCGGTTTAGAGGGTATTGAGGCGGCCTTACCCCACCCCCTGTCGCACGTCCCCAGTTTGGCCCAAGGTGGCCAACCTTGGGCTTGGGCTAGTTCCCATGGAGTTGAGGGGACAAGAGGATCGTTGGCGTATGGTTCATGTTTCCTTTGCGAGGACTCGAACCTGGAACCTCAACGACGGGACGTCACCGCCTTGAACCAACTCACCCAGCCCCCGAGGGAAAAACGTGTTATCGGTTTAGAGGGTATTGAGGCGGCCTTACCCCACCCCCTGTTGCACATCCCCAGCTAGGCCCAAGGTGGACAACCTTGGGCTTGGGCCAGTTCCCACGGAGTTGAGGGGACGAGAGGATCGTTGGCGTATGGTGCACGTTGCCTTTGCGAGGACTCGAACCCGGAACCTCAATGACGGGACGTCACCGCCTTGAAACAACTCACCCAGCCCCGTGGGCTAAACGTGTTATCGGTTTAGAGGGTCTTGAGGCGGCCTTACCCCACCCCCTGTCGCACGTCCCCAGCTAGGCCGAACGTGGCCAACCTTGGGCTTGGGCCATTTCCCACGGAGTCGAGGGGATGAGAGGATCGTTAGCGTGTGGTGCACGTTGCCTTTGCGAGGACTCGAACTCGGAACCTCAACGACGGGATGTCACCGCCTTGAACCAACTCACCCATCGCCCATGGGAAAACGTGTTATCGGTTTAGAGGGTATTGAGGCGGCCTTACCCCACCCCCTGTCACACATCCCCAGCTAGGCCCAAGGTGGCCAACCTTAGGCTTGGGCCAGTTCCCACGGAGTCGAGGGGATGAGAGGATCGTTGGCGTATGGTGCATGTTGCCTTTGCGAGGACTCGAACCCGGAACCTCAACGACGGGACGTCACCGCCTTGAACCAACTCACCCAGCCCCCGTGGGCAAAACGTGTTATCGGTTTAGAGGGTATTGAGGCGGCCTTACCCCACCCCCTGTCGCACGTCCCCAGCTAGGCCCAAGGTGGAAAACCTTGGGCTTGGGACAGTTCCCACGGAGTCGAGGGGACGAGAGGATTGTTGGCATATGGTGAACGTTGCCTTTGTGAGGACTCGATCCCGGAACCTCAACGAAGGGACGTCACCGCCTTGAACCAACTCACCCATCCCCCTTGGGCAAAACGTGTTATCGGTTTAGAGGGTATTGAGGCAGCCTTACCCCACCCCCTGTCGCACGTCCCCAGCTAGGCCCAAGGTGGCCAACCTTGGGCTTGGGCCAGTTCCCATGGAGTCGAGGGGATGAGAGGATCGTTGGCGTCTGGTGCACGTTTCTTTGTGAGGACTCGAACCCGGAACCTCAACAACGGGACGTCACCACCTTGAACCAACTCACCCAGCCCCCGTGGGCAAACGTGTTATCGGTTTAGAGGGTATTGAGGCGACCTTACCCCACCCCCTGTCGCACGTCCCCCGTTAGGCCCAAGGTGGCCAACCTTGGGCTTGGGCCAGTTCCCACAGAGTCGAGGGGACGAGAGGATTGTTGGCGTATGGTGCACGTTGCCTTTGCGAGGACTCCAACCTGGAACCTCAACGACGGGACCTCACCTCCTTGAACCAACTCACCCAGCCCCCGTGGGCGAACGTGTTATCGGTTTAGAGGGTATTGAGGTGGCCTTACCCCACCCCCTGTCGCACGTCCCCAGCTAGGCCCAAGGTGGCCAACCTTGGGCTTGGACCAGTTCCCACAGAGTCGAGGGGACGAGAGGATCGTTGGCGTATGGTGCACGCTGCCTTTGCGAGGACTCGAACCCGGAACCTCAACGACGGGACGTCACCGCCTTGAACCAACTCACCCAGCCCCCATGGGAAAACCTGTAATCGGTTTAGAGGGTATTGAGGAAGCCTTACCCCACCCCCTGTTGCACGTCCCCAGCTAGGCCCAAGGTGGCCAACCTTGGGCTTGGGCCAGTTCCCATGGAGTCGAGGGGACGAGAGGATCGTTGGCGTATGGTGCACGTTGCCTTTGGGAGGACTCGAACCCAGAACCTCAATGACGGGACTTCACTGCCTTGAACCAACTCACCCAGCCCCCGTGGGCAAACGTGTTATCAGTTTAGAGGGTATTGAGGCGGCCTTACCCCACCCCCTACCGCACATCCCCAGCTAGGCCCAAGGTGGCCAACCTTGGGCTTGGGCCAGTTCCCACGGAGTCGAGGGGATGAGAGGATCGTTGGCGTATGGTGCACATTGCCTTTTCGGGGACTCAAACCCGGAACCTCAATGACGGGACGCCACCGCCTTGAACCAACTCACCCATCCCCCATGGGAAAACGTGTTATCGGTTTAGAGGGTATTGAGGCGGCCTTACCCCACCCCCTGTCGCACGTACCCAGCTAGGCCCAAGGTGGCCAACCTTGGGCTTGGGCCCGTTCCCACATAGTCGAGGGGACGAGAGGATCGTTGGCGTATGATGCACATTGCCTTTGCGAGGACTCAAACCCGGAACCTCAACGACAGGACGTCACCGCCTTGAACCAACTCACCCAGCCCCCATGAGAAAACGTGTTATCGGTTTAGAGGGTATTGAGGCGGCCTTACCCCACCCCCTGTCGCACGTCCCCAGCTAGGCCCAAGGTGGCCAACCTTGGGCTTGGGCCAGTTCCCACGGAGTCGAGGGGACGAGAGGATCGTTGGCGTATGGTGCACGTTGCCTTTGCGAGGACTCGAACCCGGAACCTCAACGATGGGACGTCACCGCCTTGAACCAACTCACCCAGCCCCCGTGGGCAAAACGTGTTATCGGTTTAGAGGGTATTGAGGCGGCCTTACCCCACCCCCTGTCGCACATCCCCAGCTAGGCCCAAGGTGGCCAACCTTGGGCTTGGGCCAGTTTCCACGGAGTCGAGGGGATGCGAGGATCATTGGCGTATGGTTCACGTTTCCTTTGCGAGGACCCGAACCTGGAACCTCAACGATGGGATGAGAGGATCGTTGGTGTATGGTGCACAAGTTTGACATGGTGTTATGTGTAACAAAAGATTAAATTGGCATTGCATGTAAACCAAGATTAACTTGGTATTGCGTGTAACATAATATAAATTTAGTATTGTGTGTTACAAAAAATATTGAAAAGATTAAATTAATTTGAAAAAAATATTTCACAAAATCCTGGGATGTTATAGAAACATACATCTTTTATCCACAAATCACACTTTGAAATATTAACATAAAGGATATTTTCCCACAAGATACGCATCACTATTCCCATGTATTGGTTATGATCATACTTAGTCCTATCATAGACCATAATATCATTAACAAATTCCACCAAAAATAAGTCACGTTTCTTTTGAAATATTCAATTCATCAATTCCATAAACATCGCTTGTGCATTTGTAAGAAAAAAGGACAAAACCACATATTTATAATGATAAAAAATAATCAAGAAAGATATATTTAGAATATTCTCCTTTTGAACTTGAAGTTAGTGATATCTCGTTGGTAACTCAATATTATAGAACCATTTGGATCTCCTCAATTGATTAAACAGAAAATCGATTCATCGAAGAGGATTTAAATTCTTTAACATAACCTATTTTATTTTATGATAATCCAATAAATTCAAGAATTTACTTCCACTTTCTTTAAAAAATGATCCTGTGATACCCATGGAGATGTTCTAGGTTAATTAAACCCTTTTATTTCCAACTCTTATAGATGATCCTTCAATTAACTTAATTATGTTTGTGCCATTCTATAGGATTAAATTGAAGTAGGTTTGTTCCTGGTAAGTGATAAATTGAAAATTACACTTCTCTTCTGAGTGGAAACCCAATATTTTTTTAGAAAATTCATCATGAAATTGATTCAGGATGCTTGGAAAATTTTTAGTTTTGATTGCATTAAAATTTTCCAAAGAAACTATTGCCAACTTCCAAGAGATAGTCCCAACTAATGAAAAAATACCCCTATCTACTTTCATTCAAACCCCAATATCTTTTAAATAGATGCTTAACACCATCCAAATATGTGAAACTAACATCCTGGACATAATAGTGGACATGAGTCCTAAACGATGTCAACCAATCCCTTCCCAAAACTAGTTCATAGATTTTCTTATCAAGATCATAGAAATCCCTATTTTTTTACACTGATAGTTATAGAACTTGTTTCACACATAAAGGATCAACACTATCATTAGTCGATAGATTTTTTGAGTTTCAAAAAATGAGTAATCATCGCAACATGAAATCCAATATGATCCACAAAATGAGAAAAAATAAAAGCGTGGGATGAGATAATATAAAAAAAGCTTCAACTAGAGTAGTATTCATGATAATAATACCTCACATTGTTGAAGGACAAAATTGATCCTTCATGATCATCTTCTCGGCTCCATAAAACTTCTTACTAGGTACTCGCAACAATTCTTTATTACTCTATTTTGTATATGAAGATTGATAAGGTGTAATTGTGATATTATATTCACTTTTGGTCACCTGGTTTTTCGGGTGATTACCATTGTGTATCGATCAACCATTATAAGTAGAAGAAGATAGAGTCATGTTTGATCCATTACAAACAGTTATCCTTAGAGTCACCATACAATAACTTTTTAGATGTCCATAATTTCTACAATTGTGGCATCCTCATAGTGGCATTGTTCATTCCCAATTAATATGATCATAATATCCACATTAATAATGTCTTGATTGATTATTTTGGTGAGGTGGAAAGGATAATGAACCAACTTACTAGTTTCCCGATTCTTTAATTTCTTTAGAATAATTCTACCTCTTTTAATTGTTCCCCATGTTGGATTTCCCACTTGTACACATGTTGGTAAAAGTGTTTACCCTAATTTAGGTTCCTAATATATCCTTTTTAAGTATCATATTTATTTTCACCATCTCTGTATATTTTTCAACACAAAAGAAAACCAATCTAGATCATATGTCAGGTCACAACCCTACCTCAGTGATCCATTCCTTTAAGTTCACACTAGAAACAACTTCTGGAGAAAAAAACATCAACCTCATGAATTGAGTTTTATATTCTATCAAAAAAAATATTTTCTTATTTTATATTAAAGATATATTTCATCATTGTGATCTTGAAGGCGTGGGAATAAAGTTATTCATTAAAAAACTCATCAAATATGTAACATGTCAGTTCTTGGTCCCATTTAGTATAGAAAATATTATCCCAACACTGCCAAACAAGATCCTATAATATATAAACAACTAGTTTTAATTTCTTATCCTCTACAGTTTCCACGAAAACAAAAATTTTATTAATCTTCCCTATCAATGCCTCCTATTGTTTTGGACCCAAATATCTTTGAATGATTGATGGAGTTTTTTTGAAATTCCATGGAATCATTTTCATAGCTTACCTGTAGAAATTGATTTCCGCTTCCCATGGATTAAAATCTAAGACTATGATATATATGAGATACTGATTTACTTGTGGATCATATTAAATTACATTCTCAGATTCTTCCTCTCGAGGGTTCCATGTTTATCAAACTGGTTCCATTATTTATGAAGACCAAATAAAACACAACTTAATCATCTATCACTTGAAATTGAAGGCTTAGAATATTCAAAATCATCAAATACAATAACTATTATTACCAATTTAAAAAAAATCATAAAAAACAATATGAATTATTCAACACTCAATGGGTAAACCCATGGAGATGAGATGAAAATGCACATAGAAGTGTTTTAGAACACTTTTTGTATCCGAGGAAGCCTTCGTAACTTGAAGTACAATATAAAAATGTAACAAATGAATTTTTATGTTATAAATTTTGTGTCTCAACATTCCTATCTCTTTACCATACAGTTAAAATATGATAGATTAATCAAGACTGATACCATTTGTAATATACCACCCCCATCCATTATCTTGGGAAGAGGCGGTGGTGCTACTGACCTTAGGTGACATACCCAGGACATCAGAGGCTGGAAACAAGTGACAAGGGAATTAAAGATAATTGGTGGATGATTATCCTTGAGATGAAAAAAACCTTTGGAATATTAATTAAATAAAAAATACAATATTATTTATGAAATATAATATGATGGAACTCAAACTAGAAATTAATAATAGAGTCGAATACATAAATAAAAAGTTACAACATTGACACAATAAAATAAAATAGAACTCAATGAAATTAATGAAAAATACACCCAAGATCACCCAAAATAATCCCCAATATCTAACAACAAGTCCCAAACACTCTATATCATGTTTATCTCTAGAGAAGTATGAAACCTTTTCTTTACCTGTATCTTGAAACACAACATCTATAATTGCTCAAAAGTTACCAAGATGTGGGTGATTATAAAAATTAGTAGGTAATCCCCAACACTTCCCAATTCAATACTCATGAGAGGTGATTAGTCCCATCACCAAGTCATTAGCTGATGAATTCTACCCTTTTCCAATTTTACATCAATCCCAAATCCAAGTGAACAAGGCACCATAATGAAATTTAATGAACTCACACAAACCACACATTCCAAGTAAAAAAAACCATTTCTCTTGAAACAAATTTGTTTTGAGAAATTTATTAGTCACACTATTTGTATCATTTAAAATCAAGATGATTAGGTTCTAAAACAAAATATGTTACTAACAAATAAATATAGAGTTATTTAAACATCAATCCTTCAAGTTGTTGAATGGGTATAATGGGATAGAATCCACCTTCCTCATAACACATAAAGATAACAAAGAAATATATAAGAAAACTCTATGAATGACTTTGAAATCTATTCACTTCATGATATACGATCAATATCTAATAAAAACACATTATTGAATTCAGATATATCTAAAAAATATTATATATTTGGATCTATGAGAGAGGATATGAGTAGATTTATAGATAAAAAGAATGAGTGAGGACTTACCATTTATTTTGAAGATCCAATGCACCTTGATTCATAAAAACTTTCTTTTAGATAAAAAGGAATTATAATGTATGCCTAGGGAAGGAGAGGATTTTGGTATATTGGATGAATTGGAGAATATGAGTGTTTTGGGGTATAAATCTGAGTTAAAATCTAATTTTTTGAGAATTAAATAAAACTCACATGGTTTGGTCACATAATTTAACAAATTGTATACTAACTATGTGTATGATACTATCTCCAAACTAGATATCTACATGGTAATTCCACTTGGTTTGGAAAACTGTGTGCTAATTGTGCATTTTATACTATAAATTACCATGGGAGCCACATAGTTGTGCCATATAGTTTGTCAAACCATGAACCAACCATGTCTATGATATTGTCGAAAAAACCCCATCTCACATGGTTTCTCCTTGGCACCTACACAGTTTGGCCAAACCATGAACCTTCTCTATGACTCCCAATATATCCTTATATGGTTTCTTGGAGATAGTGTGTGGTTTCTACTAACCTCACACCCTTGAAACGCATTCCAAAACACTCCAAAACCTTATGGAAGTTCCTAAAACTCAACCCAAGTATTATATAACATGAAAATTCATAATAAAAGGGTAATGTAACTAAAATTAGGGATGTTATATATGCAATTAATTTATTTGTGGAGTCATCAATGAATTTTACAAATTATTATGACACTATTTGATATTTGGCTTGGGATAGTCCTCATAAATCAATATACACAAGCTATAACTTCTAGAACTTTTGAGTTATTCCATTCAATTTAAAATACACCTTTAATTTCATACTGATTAAAATAATCTGACAACTTCCAAATTCCATATGAATTAAATTCAACATACCATTTTTTCTATTAAACCTTCATACCCTTCTCACTAATATTCCAAAGGTCGAAGTACCACAACAATAAAATTCTAGAGGTTTATGCTCCAAAAAATGTTTCTCCCTTTTTTACTATGGATTAGATATATTGTTCCATACTTACACATATTCCTATGATAAAGGAACCCTGAGTTATTTTATATGATCCATTTCTGATACTTTTTCCATACACAACGTTATTATATTTCTAATGGAAATTTGATTCTTATGAATGAATAAAATATGTTAAACTTCCTTTAACTCTAGAAATATTCTATTTTTCATCCGTAATCTTACATATACATTTCAAAAAAATTTACCAAGATTCATCATATTCTAGATCTACTATGTTGATTTTTCTGGATACATAATTTGATATGTATCCATTCTCTCTCATGAAGTCAAAATATGCTTTAAAATAAATGATCCATGATTCCATCAGGGCATTAACACTCAGTCATAAGTTAGTATTTCTCTCAACATATGTATTCATTGATATTGAATTTTTAGAATCTATTCCTCTATAGTTTACTTTGTGGTCCCAACAATCCTTTTTGACATTTACCCTTTTTCCAAAATGATAACATGTAGGACTGGGTCCGGTCGACTTACCCCAACACCTATGTCTGGATTTATCTTCTGATCATCTTAAAATTCCTCAACGATGTGATGTTACTCTACCATAAAAATTTAGTTTATTTTATATATATCCATGGGATTCTATATATCTTTTAACCTAATTTAAAATGAGTGATTTGACATCTTCAAACAACATGTCTTTCATTCCGAAATAATTGTTCACATATGTTACCATGGAATCTGATCTCTCCAGATGTGATGATAGTAGTCAAAATTCCCAAATATATATTATGAAAAAATGAATTTTAACAAATATACTATCCCCAGATCATGTTGAAATTATCAATATGATCTAACTCTAGTTTATCTTATGACATTCGTATTCCAGAGAGCCTTGACATTTGGAAAACCTTCTTCAATTCCATTGGTTTTTATACATATATGTAAGTGAATTAACCTACTTTAGTGTAGTATTAATCTCTTTAATGTTATTAGAGAAATTATTCACCAATGATATTCATATCAAACTAAAAACTTTTTTATGTTGAATCTTCCCTTTTTCCTTCTTTATTTCATATGGATTAACCCCTATTATCAGAACATCCATGTCCTTTTGTATGAGACAATCCTATATCCATATTCTCCAAAATCCAAAATTCATTCTATTGAATTCTTCTATTTGGACCTTTACATATTATGATTCCATCCTTTCAAGGAAATAATTTCCCACTAAAAATGAAGCACATTTATGAAATATAGAATGTACCATAAGCTATAATCAAGTGAAATATCGAGCCTCTTCTTTGATAACAATTATTGAGAATCCCTCACAAAAATTATACCAATGGAAGTTAGATAACCTAAAATAGAAATAAAAAATTAGTTTCTATAATAAAATTGCTATATGATAGTGTACCAGAACTAGGATGAAATGAATCACCCAAATCACTACACTGATTAAAATAAGTCCAACGATTCTACTTACAAATCACATAATCACTCATGTTAGTAGGAAAAATGGAAATCGAGAAAAGGAAATAAAAGTTTTACATAGTTTATACTATCAGGACTCTATTTATGGGAAAATAATTAACATATTAAATTTATTAAAATACCAAATTTTACAATTTTTGTGGCTTGGAATCCATATAGATCACTAAGAATAAATGATCACAGTACACTATAATATGCGGTCCCACCCACTTATTTGGAATGTCCTTTCTAGTCAACCAATTGTAAAGACCTCCAAATTCTATGGGGTTATATATTTTTAATACAAAAAACATTGATATACTATATCATACATCATTATGACTAACAAACAATGGTATAATTTTAGAACATGAAAATCTCACTCCTTTTCCCCTATGCCATGATATAAGTGAATCAAATGTAAACACATCATTTATCTGGTGAACTGAAAATCACCATATACATCTATAAGAAGTTAAATAATTCTGACTAGAATTTATAGAACATATTTTAGAAAAACCTTATACCACTGTAAATAAACTGCTAGAACATTCACAACACCAAATTCACCATCCAGAGTCACTCCTTCCAACCAAAGTAATTTGATGCTTGAAGAGGGATTATAATCTCAACTATTTGAATCCCTAAATACATTTCTCTTCCAATGTTTAGTTCTCTAATTCATTACAATTTTTTCTATGTTTTTTAGATCTTATCTCAATTATACCATTATTTTTTTCTTTCCTATATTCTTTTCACAAAATCATTAAATTCATATTCCCAAAATTCTAGAATTATTTTTAAAATTCAATATTGAACTTCCAAAATGTTTATATTACCAAAAAAAATTATATACAATTGTAGTACTGTGTTTCTAGTACCAGTTATCTATAATTTTGAGAAAACATCATAATATCTTTAGTACCTTATTTCACTATTTAATTGATTTATTTACTTGTAGTCAACTATTTTTTATAATAACTTATATGCTATCAATTTAAAACATATTGATTTTATTATACTCCTTAACAATATAAGTGGAGTCACTTGTCTATCACTAAATGGGTCTCCTATCTTCTCTATTATATTATTCTCCTATATCAAAGATATAACCCTTATTATATCTCTTCTACATGAAATTCCAAAACACAGTGATCTAATACTAATAAGTTAGTTTCCTTTTCTCCTTATTTTATACCATTATATCATATTATAATTTCAAAATAAAATAATGGACTATTATTATTGCTTATTTTAAAACATGAATATTAATTATTAGTCATTAAAAATATTCTCTAAATACTTTATATTAAAAATGTAAACACCCTACATGAAAACTAAAAAATAGAATATAATGATTCTATTTTCTTTATACACACAATGTATATTATCATAACTTATACATATTATTTATACACTATATAATGATACCATATATACATTTTTTACTTCTAGGCCTATGTTTTACAATTTATCATACCATAATACCATATATTTGACCTCTGGATTACAAGTAACAATGGACATATAAAGATACTAGATTCCAAGAAAAACTAAGGAGGTTTCAAAAGAAAGATGACAATCATACATGTTTGTTAAAAAATATTATATTTATACTCATAAATGATTTGATTCATTCTTAATTTAATTAATTCCACTATTAAGTGATATAAATATATACTATATCATGTTCTTCACATTCATCTAATGAACCACCCATTTTTTATGTGAATCTTGTGTTCTCTAATGATAATTAATTACACAATTCAAGATTATTTCAATTATCAACTATACCATTACATGGTAAGTATCATTTTTTTCATTTTAAAATATATTTATTCCTTTCATTACTTATATTAACTAAAATTTAATAGTTTTTATGTGTTTTTAGAGATTCAACATTATTAAAATCAGCATACTGTAATACATTCTTTTAATTCATATACTGTGATGAGCATATTCAGTAAATGATTTTTGAAGAATGCCCCCCCCCAATTGTATATATTAAATTTATTTTATATTTTCTACTATTTTTATATGTTAATAATTATTTAGTTATTTTCTTGGAATTTATTTTAGGTTCATTTAAGCCAAGTTCTCCCAATAACATTCCAACCATCATTATGGGAACACTGGTAACTGAGGATACTAATAAAAAATAATTAATTATTAACGCATCATCCATGTTATTTTTACTTTTTTAGGCATATTACATGAATTAAATTTTATATTTATATCACTATTTAATAATGTTTTATTCCTTATTATAAAAAACTATTATTTGACGAATATTCAACAAAAATTTCATTATTTAACTTCACCTGATATGCCTTTATTTGATAATTTCACTAAATTTATACATTTTTTTAATAATTGTTTCTAAATAATATGAATAAATTTCATTGTTTTAGTAAATTATTAAATTTGAAGAACAATGATTTTATCAAACATCAATTATATTAACCATCATTAACACACTCAAAGGTAAATTATTTATATTCATTTATATACTAAATAATAGTTTCATTAAATATTATAACCTTTTTTTATTGTAATACATGTGATATTTGTTTCATATTTTTTTAGAAAAAAGTTCATTTGATAACAATTACAATTGTAACTAAATATAATGTCTCTTTTGGATTGGAGTGTCACTACTTTTAGTTCTTTTAGATCACCATTATATTTTCATATTTCAACCACAAAAATAAAAACGAGTGGACATATATTATAAAATTGTAACATCCATGAGTTGTTGTATTATTAGGTACCACTCTCCTTCATTTCATTTAGACACTGTAGATTACATATTTAAAACATAATTTTCTAGTAATATCTTATATCTATTGTTTTATTTCAATATAATTAATAGAGATATGTAAGATTATTTTTTTTATATGCATCAATCAACTCAAATATTAATTACTTATTAGAATTTTCAGAATGTAAAAGTGTTTATTTATTTAATATATTTTGAATTATCTAGGCCTTCAGTACTATCCTATCTCTTTCACCCCATTCTAGGGTTTCATTGTTCTCTTGCAGAGATGGGTTTCCTTTACATTGCCCAACCACTTATCTCATCCCTCATGTATACTAACTTTCCTTGGCTCTTCATATCTATAAACATTCCATCAATCATTCCATACCATTGGTGGTTTTTTACATGGTGAATCTCATGGTATGAGAACTATTATACATTAACACATATCTTTCTACCTATCCCAGCACGTCATACACTAATATTAGTCAGTGTGTTGGTAAATATGGCTATTTGGGATTGTGTCATTTGTAACATCCCAACTTTTCTCAAAGTTACATAACATTATTTTTCATTTTAATTCCTTTTTTATCCCTACTAATGATGACTATGGGATTCAATGAGGTATTGGATGTGTCAAGAGATCATTCGAATTCAGAGACCTGAAAATTAAAGGGGCAGAGTGGGACACACAATTAATAGAAACCATACATCCCAGGCCACATAGTTTCTTTAGACATGTTGTTGAAGATAGTGGGGTACTGGGGGGACACATGGTTTGTTTGAAACCATGCTGCCCTAGGAGCTCGACCATGCATGATTGTAGGTTATTAGGTTAGAGTGTTTTTTCATGGGCTAAACATGGTTATCCAAACTGTGCACCTTTCCATGTTGGGTTCCCCTTTGAAGTAGAACTTGGTACACAATTGGAACATGGTTTGACCCACCTTGAAGCTAAACCATATGCCCTTACCCATGTTGGTGATTTTAAGATTTTAACCCTCTTTAATGATTTAATCAACCATCCCCTTTTCCTCCATTTTTTGAGTGAGTTATTTATCCTCTCCCATGCATGATCCTCCTCCTTCCTCTTCTATAGTGTTCAAGATAACTCCTTCGTTCATCAACTAAATCACTCATTGTTGGAGGAAATAGAAAGCTAGAGGTAAGATATGTCATCTCCCACCTTCTATTTATCCTTGTCCCCATAATGTTATTCACAATTTAGGTGTGACCTCTTTTTCTCTATTTTCATATCCTTGGATGATATCCTCATTTTCTGCCATTTTAGCTCGATTTAAGCTTTGAAAAAAGACGAGTGGAGTGATAATACATTGAGGTATGTGACTTAGGTCTTTCCTCCTTGTTTTCTCACTTTTGAAATGATTTACCATTATGCCACATGCTGGATCCTTTCAATAACATTTAAAATGTGCCTAATAAATTAATTTAATTGGTTCCCCATGTAATGTGTGACCCTACTTTATGGATAAACCCATTCAAGTGTTTTTAATATCATTATTGTCCACCCCTTTGGTTATGCCCACCTCAATGGACTATTTTTTCCCATGCCATAAATGGTTAACCATCTTGTGTGGTTGTACTACACCTTGATAAAATAACTTAAATTTATATATTTAATTGGAATGAATTGTAAGCCATGGGTTAGACCCCTTTTTTCAATTCCCTACATTTATGCGTATTAAATAGGAATTTCCTTGATGCCTTATGTTACTATTATGCCCATTGGCATGTGTTCACCCTTGTAACCTCATTTCTTATGCTTATTACATATGTCACTACCTTTTGATTATGTTTTATACTTCATTTTTTATTCTTTATCCCTATTCTATTTCCTTGTGCATATGTTTTTTGATTCATTACTTGCATAATATGCTTATTCTTAGTGACTTGTGCTAAATTACTTAGTCTATATTTGATGGTTTGACCTGAATTTCTTGGATAACTTGGCATTTTGTAATATTGAAATGCCTATTAATGACATGTGACTATTTATGATATGCTTTGTGATATGAACCTTGGTTTTTTTCTTTACCTGCTATAGGTTGGGAGAGAACACAGGTCATGACTTAAGGATTCCATGGATGGAATCTCTATACTTGGTTAGATCTACTTGACACACTAGGAGAGATCATTTAGGATTGACTTGGATGGGATCTCTGGGCATATTTTTAATACTCATGAGTGACACTGGTTCCCCAGGAAAGAAACTGTGGATGGACTCGTTGGAATGATGGCTACACCATGCCTTGAGTGACACCATGTCCCTTATGTGAGATACTTAGTATGGACTCAGTTTTTACCATGCCTTGAGTGATACATGTTTTCCTTTACATGTTTCCTTGCATGGACTTAGTGGCATTGGTTATATTGGAGACTCCTATAGCAACCCTTGGACTTCTCTATAGATCACCTTGGACAGGCTCAGGTATCCACTATTGGATTTGACAGATTTCTTACTTGTAGAATTTTTAATGTTTCTTTTTAATTATTGGATAATTCTTGAATGATGTTATAGAAATGTGATCTCCAAGATAATTCAAAATTTTGGGGTCTACCTTACTTGGTTGTTTTATTTATGATGGACTATGTATTCAACATACCACTATTACAAGTACCTTGGATAAAATATCTAGCTTAGGTTGAAGCAAGTGGTATCATTTGGGTGTCCATTTAGGAACCCATAATGAATTGTTTTTATTTAATTAATTATTTATTTCCTTGCATTTATTGTTATGAAACACTATTCATATATTTCTTTTATGAAATGGAGTGGCCTAAACGTCGTGGGTGGAGGCCTACGGAGATTGTATCTCACACTCTTCTTAGGTCCCTGTTAGTACCCAATAAGAATTTATGATTGTAGGTATTGATAAGGGGAAACATTCAAGTTTCGATTCATTATTGATTCACATAATTAGGATAGAGATTGGGGGTATAGGACCAAGACTACTCTCGAGATTATAGTTGCATAATTTTTTGGTATTTTTGGTATTTTTGTATAGTATGTGGTATATGACTGTATCCCATTCCCCTTTAACATTCATTTTTTATAACAATCATCATAATTTACATTTATTATTTATTATTTTTCTTTGACTAGTATTTTACTTACATTTTTTAGTTTATTTCCATTTATTCCTCTATTTTCTTTTATTTATTATGATTCCACTACTTATTATCTATTTTGTTGTTGTTGTTACTCTGATCTATGAGGCTAGTCTCCCCACAGATACACCTTATGCCCTCATTGCTAGTTGGCAGCCTTGGGTGTTCGGTCAAGCACTCTTGAGGTCTTGTGACCCATCACCTTAGGGATCTGGGGAATGGAAACTGGGGTGCGATGAAACAAATTGTAATTAGAGGGATTATTTTCATTTTGTATTACTATTTGGGTTTAGATAAGAGTCTATGATATTTGAATTTGTTAATGAGTCTATGATTGGGAGTATCTACCCCTTCTATAGGGTAAACCCAAATTACCTGGGATGGGTAAATGTCGTTATTTCTTACATTGTTATAGTTTCATGGATTTCACCATTAAGTGATGCAATCGATTTGTTCCATTAATATTATTGATAAAATTTTTAACCTTATGGGGTGTATCAAATCATACCCTAATAATATGAGGGTGTATCAAAGCAAGCATCATATTAGGAACCATAAGATTAAAATTTCATTTATTATTCCATGCTATATCTATTTTATTGTGGGCATTTTTTGTATTTTTGTGCTTGATTGATATATATAGAAATGTTCCAAATTTCCATACAGGACTGAAAAACATAACTAACACTTAAAGTCCCTACATTAACCTAATAGTGTTTTCCTAAATAAGTTAAAATAGACACCATAAGTATTCAGTAATTAAATTTTGATCCATAGACCTTTGGTCACATGAGATGGAACATGTTATTATTGGGCTTAATTGGACACCAAATACAAATTTATAAGGTGTATGGGAACTTATAAATTGGAATTAATTATTCATTTAATTCAACCATTTAAAGTGATTTAAATAAATAAATGAATATGAAATTTAAATGGTTATAATCTTTAAAGAGGTACCTTATATGAGTGATATCATCCCTAAACCATGACTGACCAAAGTAGTGGGTAGTAGGTTGTGTATCCTCTATTTCTCCAATGAATTTTTCTTATCACCCAAACCTGACTCTAGTAGTAAGCAGAGGGGTGTGTTTCTTTAATAGGATGTCCTTGTGCCTATACTTACTATATCACTTTTCTAATTTTATTTTCCTATCTGTTATAAATCATGTATAAGGAGTGAGATTGGAAATTGTAGAGCTATGCCACTATGAGTTCCTCAAGATGTATGCCAAGAGAGTACTGATGAGAATACCTTAGAGGTGGTGGGCCCTGATCCACCCATAGTCCCTCCTGTAATACCACATGTGGCACCTCTTGTAGATATTCCACTATGCGTTGATGCTCAGTTCCATGATAGATTTCTTTGGTTTATGAAATATGTTTAGGGTGCTCCCTGGCCTAGCCCTATTATGTCAGAGCTGACCCAAGAATTCCAACAATAAAATCCTCCCACCTTCTCATGGGATGGTGGACCTCGGTCTATTGAGTCTTGGCTAGAGGTTGTGGTATCTGTATTTGACCATCTTGAGATGCCTCCAATTCGGAGGTTCAACCTCACTACCTATATATTACGTGACTCCGCCAAGCACTAGTGGGATGTCATATCTCTGTCTATGCATCATCGAGGTGTGGCATGGGTATACTTACATATGGCCTCCTATGATCATTTATTTCTACATACTCTGAGTAAGGAATATTCTATGGTCTTTATGCATCTCCAGCATGGATCTATGACCATGCTTGAGTATTCTTCTCACTTCACCGAGCTCCATCATTTTTCTCCATCTCTGACTGGTGATGATTCAGTGACTATGAGGCGTTTTGTGGAAGGTATTAGTTATCCTGTACTCTTGTAAATGAAAATAATCTAGTTTACTACTATTATAATCATAGTGAATTGGGACCTTATTTCAAAACATAATATGAGATAATCTAGCAGTGTGAACCTGGAAACTTTAGTTTCTAGGTAGGGTGGAAATTATTCTAGAAGTAGGAAGCTCTATTTTTAGGGTGCACATGGGGGTGGTTCCTTCTAAGTGACACAAACTAACATCTCTATAGTGTGTCACCAAAGTGATCGACTAGGATATAATAAGCCTTAGTGCACGAGAAACCTGATCAAGTGTCGATATTGTGGAATGATGAGTCACCTTCAACGCTTCTTTCAAACTTTTTCTCCAGTATCCAATGAGAGGGGATTGATTTCAACACTTATATCAGTTATAGGATCCATGATTCCACATAAAGATGATAGTTGGACTTTTATCTATAATTCATGATGATTTGGTGGTGGTTGTGGTTGACGTATCCTTTCCCCAGATCTTCTGTGTTAGCAGAGTGAATCTACTTAGCCTTGTCAGGCAACATCATATGGCCGAAATTTAGGCTATATTTCTTCAGTCTATCCAGTGCTAGAGGATTAGAGTCTAAGACCATTTATGATTAGAGGTTATATTTTATAATCCTCTAATTTAGTTTCTACTTATTTTGATATTGGTGCATCACACTCTTTTATATCTTCTCTGGTTATAGAATGTGGGTACCTTTTCTTCTAGGGTTTCTTTATCATCGATATGAATGGATTCGACATTATTCCAAGTATGGACTCGATTATGCCTTATCATTCCCAAGGGTATTACTATCACCACCGCATGTATTTCACCTAACCTAAGGGTATGAAATTGGTTGTGCCCAAATTTACCCCAGAAATATGGTAAAAGTGATCACTTGTAGTATAGCTTGGGTTATCGAATTCACATGGACCTAGAAGTAACCTTTAGAAACACACGTTCTATAGAGGTGATTTGGATATGAAGTTTCCGACATGGGTTTCAATTGAATGGATTATTAAATGGGCTTTTAAAGACATAATTTAATTAAATATAAAATTAATGAGTTTATCCTTGGTTATCTCATGAGGTGGATTGGATGAATTTCTTTTTAAATTATTTCAATGTCTTAAATTTGAGCATTTCCTTCAATGAAATATGAACTTCCCAAATCAATCCCATAATTTTCAATCTTTTGTATCCTAATGATAATCACTTATACAATTAAATGATCATATTTATGTTCACTCTATGTTAGAGTATATTATTATAACCCAGGATGTGTATCAGTAATACTAGCGAGTTCAAAGGAGAAGGTACATTGTTGAATGAAAATATCAAAAATAGAATTGAATAAGAATTATTAAACTATGAAATAACATCCAATACATCCCATTTCTAATCCCTTGGATCAAAATTTTAGTGGGTTATTCTGATTTTGATTCTATTATATATATGGAAGTGGTTATTAGACTCATGAGGGTGTAATTTAATAAGAAGAAGAAAAACTGAATTACGATCACTCCACCATTGTGTGATACAATTCACAAGTGATGGTGTGAGTAAGTTCACAACCTGATTCAATGATATGAATGTGATATTGAAAAGAATAATATAATATAATATTTATAAGTACATTTATTAATAAATGGTGGTGAATGAAAAAATTACATGATAAAAATCAACGATGCGATTATAAAATGAAACCGAGGAATTAAAATTGAAAGTAAAAAACATCAATAGAAAGAGAAAAATGGATGATAATTACCTTCACCAAAAACTCCTTATATAGGAATATTTTTAGACTTAGGGAGAACCACCATTAATATATTCCTTCCCCATTAATTTATAGAGTCAAAAGGAGGGCGAGAAAATCAAGTTAAATTTGACATTTCAAAGTTGTCTATAAAATTTATCCAGATTCATCCCCCTTTTTGACATGTCAATTTGTAATTTAAGATGACTTAATCCAAAGGTGTATTAGAAATAAAATACCTTCTTCCATTTTTCCTCTAAGATCTGTAAAAATTTCTGGAAAATTGGAACCTCATTTGGAAGTTATGATCGATCTAGTGGGGTGACTTTATGGGTGTTCAAATACAGCCACCATTTAAATGTCAAAATTATCCCTTTATCTCTAGTAAAACTTCATAATTAGCTCTACAAATAGTTGAATTAAATGATCCCTATATTTTTCTATTTATACATAAAAAATTTAAGATTTATTGGGCTTTTATTACGGGCCCCACTTTTGTTTGATAGGCCGTAGGCCCATTATGATTTTTCCAGAAAATTTCTTCATTTATGCTAAAAAATATCCATCTTGCATTGGGATTAATTCATCAATCCTAAAAGGTAAAATGTTCCAAAAAAGGTGTTTGATCATATCCGAAAATATTAAATTGAAAAAATTAAATAAATTAATTCCAAAAATAAAATATTGATTGAGCCCAAATTTTCACTTTAATCATGAATTGCAGTTGTGTTAAGAAATGAAGTTCAACTAATAAAAGGAAATAAAATTGATGTTTATGGACTTTAAAACACCTAAATATTAAGATATGAACAATTAATATTAGCCTCTTTTAACGGATAATCATACCCCCAACATGAGGTTTTCTAGTACCAAGAAAAAAGTATCTAAAAAATATGAAATTCATTTCAATTTTTCAAAAATATTTTTAAAAACATTGCTCATAAAAACATCCTTCAAAACAATCATGAAACCATTAAAAATTATTTCACACAAGATAGGTCCACAAGAATATCCCAAGTCTAAGCCCATTACTTTTTTAAAATTCATCATCACATTTCATCCAATTTCAATTAAGCATGATGATATGTTGTTCATCACAAAATACATGGGGCCCATTTTATTATTCAAGGGGAAACAATGTAAGTGCCAAGTGGAATCACATTAATCTTTAAGATTAGTATCCATTTTTTTTGAGTTTTTTGTTTTTTTAAACCACAATAGATATGAAAAGACAAAATTTGGGCAAGAAAACTATGGAGTCACAATCCCCAAGTGTCGGACGCCACACATATTATAAATTTAATGATCTAAAATAGAGATATAAAGCCTAACTCTAGGCAAGACAACTATAGAGTCAAGATCCCCAAGTGCTAGATGTCACACATTTGGACAAAACATTTCTCTATGCAGTAATTTGTTTTTCATTTTTTTGATAATCAAATTAAAATAAAAGTGGCCCCGAACCCAATAATTTGATGAAAGGGACCCAAGAACTCATATTTACACCCTAGATCCAATGGAAATGCATTGTGGCATTTTTATTAAGGGTATGAAAATGTAAGCTTTAAAAAATCACATTGGACAACCACACTTTCAAAAAACTATTATCATGAACTTAAACATGTATTCGAATCATAATCATGACATTAAAAATCATTTGAAAATAAGTTTTCATGTTTCAAAATGTATATTATTTCATTCAAGGATAATGATTTGAAATACTTATCATAAAATCACAATTTTTTTGAAATCCCTAATTTTTACTCCCCCCAACTTAGAATGAAATTACCCTAATATTTGAAAGACAAGAGAAAAGAGAGATTAGAATTTGTATAAAATTGGTGGGAAAGTGATTTTAAATGAAATCATTGGAAACAATCACTAGGTTTGAAGTTGATTCCCCATCGATATGAAATTTATTACATTGGATTTATGTAAAATGTAGACTCCTTGAGGATGCTTGATGGCTGGGTTTGAAATTTTTTAAGGCAATAGTTTTATTTTAAAATAAAAAAATGCATCAACACCTAAATCCCACAAAAATAGAAATTAGATCGCATTTGAAACCACAATCGGTTCTCTTGATAAATAAAACCCAAAAACACACAAAACAAAAAAATAAAAAAAATTCACTAACCGAGTTTCCTCCTAGAAAGAGATTAATTTAAATTCTGTAGCTCTACTTGGACCCCCAACCTAACCAATACCAAATTTCAACATCTTAAGAATTATATTCATCAATACTTACATTGTATCATGATTGAGTCTCCATTGGGGTTTTTGCGATGGTTTGTAAATTGATTCGATAAAAATCATAATAATCCCAGTAAATGGGCGAATCCCATGAATATAAAAAATAACATATCCAATTCCTTTTTTAATGTTTCTTAATACATCAAGTAGAATTTTATTATCATTATCTAATAAAGATGATGGAATGAAAATTGTATGATTTTTGTTATCCCCTATGAATGAATACATATGATAGGGATTATGGACTTTTAATTAAACCTCAGGTTGGAAAATAGTTTCATAAAAAAGTCGGGATCTTGAATTTTACTTAATTTCAGTTTCCAAATTGGTCAGCATTACAGGTTCCTTTTGAACAAATGTTTCATCCACAAAACTGGAAATATTATTTTTTGAAATGGGTATGGAATAGATGTTTATGGTTTCTCTTAATGGATTAGTGATTATTGATTGTGAAAAATCCCTTTTGGATCCATCTAAAAGGGAATCAATCCATGGATACAAGTCTCTCTCAGGTGAATACATAAAATTTAAATCCGACTGACTTATACAACCACCATCAATTCCATGATCATTTTCTGGTTCATTTTCTGTAGTACTTATCAAATTCACTTCATGAACTTCCTCATCATCACTAACATGAGAGTTTGGGTTATAGATTTTGAGATCAAGGTTCTTTTTTCCAAAGGTTATTTTCATGTTCCCATTCCTAACCCGAATGGCTGAGTTGATTCTTACTAAGAAGGGATGACCAAGGATGTTGGGGGTTTTCTCCCAAGGACCTAATATTAAGTGATTGTCAAGGAAAATGAAGTCATCATGGTAAAAGGACTTCAAAAATTTCATTAAAACATCCATCAAGATACAATTTAGAATCTGAACACTACGATCAGTGAGTTAGAGTGTGACATGAGTGGTTTGGATATCCTTAAGACCTAATTGACAGTACACTGTATATGGAATGAGGTTCAGAATTCCTCCAAGATCACATAAGGCCTTGATCAATTTTTTTCTCTCCAAGTTCAATATTGATTTAATGACAACCTGGGTCCATTAAGTTAGGTGGAATGGTTTTTTGGATGATGGTTCTCACATTAGCTGCCAAAAGGACTTGGGTTTTTTTTGAAAACTTTCTTTTGAATGTACATAAGTCACTAAGGTAATTGGAGTATGCATGAATGGTTTTTATTTCATCAAGAAGGGGTATTTTCATATTAAAATGTAATAATATTTTACTCAATGTTTCATTCAGTTAGGGTTTGGAATGTCCACTCACCTGTTGAAGGAATAGAGCGGGTTGCATGATTGTTTACATTGGTGGTGGTTCATCAAAATTTTCAGAAAAATTTTTAGATTCAATGATTTTTTCATCATAATTTTTTTGAGAGATTAAATCATTAGATGTATTATTAATTATTGGTTCATGTTTTTCAATGGTTCTCCCCATCCTTAAAATAGTCACCATATTGAGTTCTTCATGAGAGATTTCTGTGTAACTAGATTCTCCCCTCAAGGTTGGGGGAGGAACAACGTGAGTAATAATGGGTTCATTTTTAGTTTTTATTGATTTTAGTTCATGTCTAAGTGATGAGACTTTTTTGTTCATTTTTTATATTTTTTCCCCAATTGACCAAGGATTGGTTGAGGGGAAGATTGAGTAGGGGTTTGTGTTTGTTGGTTTACCCCAATAGGATACTTTGGATGTTGAATTGAATGTTTATTTGGTTACTAGATAGGTTGTTGGTATTGGATTGGTTTTGATTTAAACTGGTTATGTGATTGATAATTTTGTTGTGGGTAGGGGTTGAGATAATGTTGTTGTGTTCGTTTTTGATTTTCATTCCAACAAAAACTTGAATGGTAATTTTACCTTGGAATTATAATTTTTTGGTAATTTGGATTTTTACTATTAAAATAAATAACCTCTACTAGTGATCCTCCTAAAATAACCTCTTTGATAGATGAAATGGTAAGGAAATTATTGGTCTTATTGTTAAGTTTTTCAAAAATTGTGCAAACATGATCAATAGTTTGGGTTTGTTGGACCTTCCTAAGATCGATCTCTTCGACCTTCCTAAGGAGTGCAACATATTTTTCTCTATGGTTTTATTCTTCTCCAAGATTATTCATTCCAACATATTTGGGTGACTTCCCATAGAATGGTGTTGTTCCCCATGTTTTGTTTTGTTCAGCAAGATTTTCCAAATAATCGTAAGCAATGTTTGGGGATTTGTTTTTGAATTTTCCATTGCACATCAGGTCAATACACTATTTGATTCCTGGCCCTAATCCATCATATAAAATTATCACTTATTCTAAGATTAAGAAACCATGGTGTGGTACCATGATTAATGTTTCCTTGAACCTTTACCATGTTTCATAGAATTTTTCTCACTCTATTTTGATTTTTTTGAAGATATTCTTATGTGTAATTTTTTTCCTATGGGGGAAGTATTTTTTATTGAATTCATGTTGCACATGGTCTGAAGAGTGAATGTATGTTGACCTAAAATTATTTAACCAATACTTTTCCTGATATTTGAGTGAAAAATGAAAGAGTATCATTTTAGCTGATTCAATATGATTTTGTGGGAACATGGTTTCAATAATGTTATTTAATTATTTAACATTAAGGTAAGGCATCTTAGAATCCATCCCATGAATGGTTGGAAGGTGGTTCAGGACATGGGGTTAAAAGTCATATTGAGAATATCCTATCTTATCATGCCTAATGCATGAGGGTGCATTGGTGCATGATAGTGTGAGGTAGTAATTCATGGTCTGGTATGACATAATTCCCAAGTTAAGGTATTGCTAATTTTGGTTTCTTTTTGCGTTCCCTCTCTAGTTTATGATTTGGTTTTGTGGAAGATTATTCATTATATTGAACTTTATATTTGAATTTAGAGTATTAGGAAAATTAGGATATAATTGATAGAGACCCGTATGGGTACTTTACTCCATATCCCTGGGACTATCCACCCTAACTAGACATTTTTAATGTTCACGGGTGAAGGCATACATACCCCAAGAAAAGAGAAAAAAAAGGGGAAAAGAAAGAGAATTGGGATGAGAAAAGAGAATGGTATAGAATTGAAAGAGATTCTAAGGTGACTTACATGGTCATCGTAAATGATTCCAAAATTTGGTTGCACCAAAATTTACCCAAGAAATTTTTTAAAAGCAGTCACTTGTATTATATCTTGGGTTATCTAATCTTCATGGAACAAAGAAGTAACCTTTAAAAACACATGTTCTATGGAGGTAATTTGGATACGAAGTTTCTAAAATGGGTTTGAATTGATTGGATTATTAAATTGGATTCTTATATACTTAAGTTAATTTAATTTAAAAATAATGATTTTATCCTTGGTTATCGCATGGGGTGGATTAGTTGAATTTCTTTTTAAATTATTTCAATGTCTTAAATTCGATCATTTCCTTCAATGAAAAATGAACTTCCCAAATCACTCCAATAATTTTGTGTATTAAATATCCTAAATATAATCAGCTATACACTTGGAGGATCATATTTATTATAACTCCAAGGTAGAGGATATTTTTATCACTTGGGATGTGTATTGGTAAAATTTGAGAGTTCAAAGGAGAAGGTACATCGTTGAATGAAAATCTCAAAAATAGAATTGAATAAGAATTATTAAACTGATAAATAACATCCAATACACCCCCTTTTTACTCACTTAGATAAAACCATTATAGTGTTATCCCTCCATTGATTCGATGTTATCAATTGAAGTGGGTAGTAGACTCATGAGGGTGGTATTGAGGAGGAAGAAGAAAAACTGAATTATGATCACTCCACCATTGTGTGATAAAATTCACAAGTGTTGGTGTGAATAAGTTAACACATTGATTTAATGATATCAAAGATATATTGTAAATAATAAAATAATATAAGATGAAAAAAAAATTTATTAACAAATGATGGTGAATGGAAAACATACAAGATAAAAATTGATGATGCGATTACAAAAATGAAAGTGGGAAATTACAATTGAAAGTAAGAAACATCAATAGAACAGAAAAACATGGATTCTAATTTCCTTCACCACCAGCTCCTTATATAGGAATATTTGGATCCTTAGGTAAAAAAACATCAATACATTCCATACCCATTAGTTGATAGAGTCAAAATGAGGGTGATAAAATCAATGGAAATTTAACGTTTCAAAGTTGACCAAAAAAATTTGACATGATTCATCTCCCTTTTTTACATTTGAATTTTTAACTGAAGATGACTAAATCTGAAGGTTTTGTATAAATAAAATATCTTCTTCCATTTATCTTCTAATATCTATCAAAATTTCAGGAAAATTGAAACATATGTTTTTGAAATTATGCTTGATCTAGTAAGATGACTTTATGGGCGTTCAAATATGGCCCACCATTTAAATGTAAACTTCAGCTCCCTTTATCACCATAAACACATCCAAATTATATCTGGCTATAGTTGAATGAAATGATATCCATTTTTTTTCTCTTTCTAATTTTTTTTTATCTTCACTGGGCATGTATTTTGGGCCTCTATTTTGTTTTATGTGCCTTAGGCCCCTTAAGATTTGTCCAGAACATTTC
This sequence comes from Viscum album, assembly GCA_963277665.1. NCBI lineage: Eukaryota > Viridiplantae > Streptophyta > Magnoliopsida > Santalales > Viscaceae > Viscum > Viscum album. Next base: position 704,075,194 of record OY728122.1, on the reverse strand, counting down.
TTCATTCATGCTAAGAAATCTCTATCTTTCCATGGGATTCATCCATTTAACCTAAAATATAAAATGTTCCCAAAAGATTTATCAATAATATCACAAAATATTAAATTCAAAAAATTAAATAAATTAATTCCACAAATAGATGATTTATTGGGCCCAAAATTTCACTTTAAATATGAATTGAACTTGTGATGGGAAATGAAGTCCAATTTATAAAATGCACTAAAATTGTTGTTTATGGACTTTTAAACACATGAATATTAAGATATTAACAATGAATATTAGACTCTTTATGGGGATAATCACGCATATATCAATAGGAGTGAAAGGGATATCTCGAAAAGTCTAGTTTAAACCAAGCATATTGGGCTAGGCAGTGTGACAAATCAGTCAGCAAGTCTCCTTACGAGGGATTATAGAATGTAGTTAGTAGAATTTCCAACTATGATGGATCATTTAAGGGATGTTTTACATGATGATTTCTCTAGATTACCCATTTATAGTGAGACTGAGTTCACCATTGATATTATTCTAGGTGCAACACCAGTGTTTATTCCTCCGTATAGGATGCCACCTATAGAGCTCCAAGAATTCAAGAAGTAGCTTGAAGATATAGATGTTAATGGTTTTATCCAACCCAACACATCTCCATGGGGTTTAATAATAATGTTTTCCAAAAAGGCATAAGGTACCCTTATATTTTTCATGTATTACTGCCGTTTGAACTAGATTATGGTGAATAATGGGTATACACTACGTTGTATAGATGACCTCTTTGACCAGATTCAAGGAGAAATAATTTTCTCCAAGATTGATTTGAGGTTGGGATACCATCAGGCTCATGTGAGGACATCAAACATACCATGTAAAACATTTTTATGTAGGTATGGGTTTTATGAGAATTTTTTCATGTCATTTGGACTTATGAATGCACCAATAGTATTTATGGCTCTGATGAATTTGGGTTTCCCCTCGTATCTTGATTTTTTGTTGCTGTATTTATATAAATGACAATTCCAATCATCTTGAGATCGTTCTAAGTACACTAAGAGGGAACTAGTTGTATCTGATGTTTATTAAATGCAAATTTTGGATCAGAAAGGTTTACTTCATGGGTATTATCATATCTTAGAAAATAGTATACGTTGACCTAGAGAAAGTTAGCACCATAGTGTCCTAGGAACATCCCAAGAATGTGTTTGACATATGTATTTTCTTTTGGCTGGATGGATATTATGAGTGATTCATTGAGAACTTATTAAGCATGGAATCACTGTTTATGGTCTTGAAAAAGAAGGGTGTGATATTCATCTAGTGTGAAGATCTTGAGACCGCTTTTTAAGAACTAAAGGAGAGAATAACTTCAGTGCCAATCTTGGCTCTTCTTGAGCTAGGAATATGTCATTCTATTTGCTATGATTCTTTAGGGATTAGGCTAGGTGAAATTGTAATGTAGGGTGATTGAGTCATGGCATATGGGGCCTTCCAGTTGAGGCTTCCTGAGAATAATTACCCTACACATGACCTCAAGAAAGCGTTTATGGTTCATTCTCTATGCTATTAGAGTAAATAATTATTGTTTGAGTGATTCATCATTTAAATGGATCATAAAAGTCTCAAATAAATCTCTACACATTGAGAATTAAATTTGTGGTAGTTAAAGTTGGTGGAATACTTGAAATTGTTCTAATTTGAGCTTTCTTACACACTCAGAAAAGGGGAATTCTATAGTTTATTCCTTGAGCTAGAAGACTATGATACAAGCCATTAAGGGGTCCAGTAGTGAGTAGCAGTTGATGGAATTATTTTATGAGATGCACTCGGGGGTTCAGAAACAACATGAAAAACCAGTATTTGGAGCTCTTATAGTGACATCCTCCCTTATAGAGAGAGTCTGGATGAGGAAAAAGTCTAATTTGGAGGGCTTATTTTTTAGGGAAAGCATCACCAGTGAGAACCCACCTCCTGGTTGGGTTGTTTATGAGAGTGAGACCTTACTCTTCCATGGACATGTTTGGGTGCCTTATTATATACAAGAACAGTTTATGGGAGAATCACATGCCTCTATTTGGACAGTTCATCATAGGATTACCAAGATCTATAGAGATATATGTCATTACTATTGGTGTCTAGGTATGAAGAAGAAAATAATAGGTTTCATCACATGGTGATCCACCTGTTAGAAGGTGAAGGCAGAGCTCCAATGACCTTATGAACTCCTAAAAACTCTATCCATTCATGAGTGGAAATAGAACAACATCACCATGGATTTTGTAATGGTCTAACTGAGATACCCTCAATTCATTAATGTGGTATGGGTGATCATTGATAGGTTGATAAAGGTTTCACGCTTCTTACTAATTCAGGAAACCTTCTTTTTTGATGATCTAAGAAGGCTTTACATCTTGGAGATAGTGAAACTTAATGGTGTACCTAGTTATATAATTTCAGACCAAGACACTTGATTTACATCATGGTTCTGGAATGGGTTGAAAATGGAACATGGTTCACAAGTTGTCTTGAGTACAACATATCACCCTCAGACTGATGGCCAGTTTCAGTGGATGATTCAGGTGTTAGATGATATGCTTTAGGCATGAATCCTTGATTTCGGATGTTCATGGGAAAATAATATTCCTCTAGTCAAGTTTTCCTTCAAAAAAAGTTCCCAATCAATGATTATGATGGCTATGTACATGTCTATCTATGGTAGAACATTCCATTAACCTATATTATTGTTTGATGTTGGTTACACAACTCTACTGGGTCCTCATCTCATTTAGGAGACTTGATATATATTAGTTGATTTATAAACACATGGATGCAACTTAGTCCAATAAGAAGTATTATATTGATCGTTACTATAGACCTCTTGAGTTTGAGGTGGGACATTGATTCTTCATATGTGTTTCACATATATTGGGTCATAGAAAAATTAAGAGATAGGTAAAGTTATCACCTCTATATGTTGGGACTTTTGAGATATTGGAGAAAGTTAGACCGGTAGCCTATCGGTTACAGTTACCTATGAGGAACTGTTCCATGCATGAAATCTTCTATGTATTAAAACTTTTACAGTATCATGATGATCTGTCTCATTTGTTAGACCTTGCAGATATGGAGGTTTAGGCAGATACATATTTTGAGGAGCATCCAATACGTATCGTTTATGAGAGCATAAAGGCTCTACGAGGTAGGTTAGTTCCTATAGTATAGATGATATGGAGTCATATACATGTATAGGATGAGACCTGGGAGAGGAGAGTCAATGTACATGTGCAGTGGCTATAACTTTTCTTGGATGATGTCTTAAAACCCATGGAAGGGAAACCCAGAGATGAGCTTTCCTAAGAAGGGGAGGTTGTAACATCTTTAATTTTATCAAAGGTATACACTATTATTTTTTTTAAATTCATTTTTTGGCCCTAATAATGATTCCTATGGGAATCAAGGATGTCTCAAGGGTGTATGGGGATTGTTTAGAGTGAGATCCCTGAAAAATAAAGATGCAGACTGGGATACATGGTTCGTAAAAATTGTGCTTCCCAACCTGTATGGTTTCTCTAACTGTGTGGTTGAAGACTATGGGTGATGGAGAACACATTGTTTGTCTGCAACCATGCAACCCCAAGTGTTCAAACATGCGTGACTGTAGGTTCCTCGGGAAGATCAATTTTTCATGGGCTACAGACAGTTATGCAAACTGTGTACCTAACTATGTGGGGTGCCCCTTTGAAGCAAAAACTGGCACACAATTCTCTTATACTTTGGCCAACCGTGTGACCAAATCAATCACCCTTACCTATATTTTTAATTTTATGGTTTTAAGACTCTTTAATGATTTAATAAACCTGTCTTTTTTCCTATTTATTCTCCAGTAGGTTCTTCGTCCACTCCCACACATGATCATCTTTCTTCCTCTTCAATAGGGTTCATGATAACTCATTTTATCATATACCAAATCACTCTCCATTGGAGGAAATATAAATCTAGTAGTAATATTTATCATATACTACCTTTTATTTATCCTTTCTTCCATAATACGTTGCACTATTTTGGTGGGACCTTTTTTCCCATATTTTTAGGTAATTTGATTATTTATTCATTTTCTCACATTCCTACTTGATTAATGTTTTGAAAATGGATGATTGGAGTGGTACTACATCAAGGTAGGTGTTATAGGTCTTTTCCATTATTTTTCTCACTTTTTAAATGACATGTTGTTGTGTTGCACACCTAATCCTTCTGAAAACATTTCAAATGTTCCTAATAAATTAATTTAATTGGTTCCCCATGTAATGTATGACCCTACCTTATGGTGAAACCCATACGAGGGTTGTTCATACCGTTGTTGGCCACCCCTATGGGTGTTCCCACCTCGATGGCCTATTTTTTCCCATTCCTTCAATGGTTAACAACCTTGTGTGTGTGCTGAACCTTGATCAGATGCCTTAAATTTATAAATTGAGATAGAATAAATTCTATGCCATTGTTTATGCCCCTTTTATAAATTACCTACATTTTTGTCTTATTAGATAAGAATTTTCTTTTTGACATATTTTATTTATATGAATATTGGCATGTTTTCATGCTTGTAACCACATTTATTAGGCTTATTAAAAATGTCCCTTCATTATTCTTATGTTTTATACTCCATTTCTTATTCTTTATCCCTATGTTATTACCTTATATATATGATTTATGCCTTATTACTTGGATAATATTCTTATTCTTGGTGCCTTGTGTTAAATTCTTTAATCCATGTTTGATGAATTAAACTAAATGACTTGGATAGCTTGTTAGATTGTGAACTCAAAATGAATATTTATGACATGTGAGTGTATATTATATTCCTCGTAATATGTGAATTGGTTTCTATGCTTTACCTACTATATGATGAGTGAGAACACAGGTCTCAAAAGGACATATTGGATGGGCTCACTGTTCTTAGTTAGATCTACTTGTCGTGCTGCGAGTGATCCTTTACCATTTCAATGGAATGGATATCCATTCATATTTTTAATAATCATGTGTGACACCAGTCCCATAGGGGAGAAACCATAGATGAACTTGTTAGAAAGATGGCTGCACCATGATTCGAGTGACACACAGTCCCCAATGTGAGATAATTTGTATAGAATCAGACTTTACCATTTCATGAGTGATATAAGGGACACAATTATGGGTTTCCTTGAACAGAAATGGGGGAAATGGTTATATCATAGACTCCTGTAGTGACCCTTGGGATTCTCTATAGATCTCCTTGGATGGAATCATGACTCCACTATCTGATTTGATAGATTTATTGATTTTAGAATTTTTGAAGTTTCTTATTTATACTTGGAGGATGATTGTATGATTTTATGGAAATGTGATTGCCAAGAGAAATCACAAGATTAGGTTATACCTACCTTGGTTGTTTTATTTATGTTTTCCTATGTATTTAGCATACCAAATTTACACGTATCGTGGTTCAGATATCTAACTTAGGATGAAGTAGGTGGTATTTTCTGGTTTCCATTTAGGAACCAAGACTGAAGTTTTTATTTAATTATTTATTTATTTACTTATATTTATTGTTATGGAACACAACTCATTTAATTCTCACATGAAATAGATTTTCCTAGGCTATGTGGGCGGAGGCCTATTGAGATTGTATCTCACAACCTACTTGTTCCACTGTTGGTTTCCAAGAAGGATTCATGATTACACATATTGATAAAGTTAAAAATGTATAATTCAATGATTGATTTTTTCACAACATTAGTATGCAGATTGGGGTAATAGGACCAAGCCAATCTCCAGATGCCAGTTGTATTAGTTTTTGTTATTTTTTGTATTTTTGTATAGAATGTGGTATATTCCTATATCCCCTACCACTTCAACATTCATTTTTTTTACAAAAATCATCATTATTAGCATATATTGTTTTTTATTTATCCATCTATAGTTGTTTACTTACATTTATTGGTTTATTTCTATTTATCCCACTGTTTTCTCTTCATTATTCTTCATTTTATACTTATTTTCTATTATTTTATATTGTGCTCACTATGGTCTATGAGGGAATAGTCTCCCTAAGGACACACACTAGGCCATCACTACTAGTTAGTAGCCTCTGATATTTGGGTAGGATTTCTTGAGGACTTGTCTCCCACCATCTTGGGGAACTGGTGATTAGAAACTATGGTGGGATGATACATCATAAACTATGTTTAGTATTGATTTGATTCTCTCTTTGATTGGTTTTCTTATGGATGAAGCTTCATTAATATTTATACTCATCATTTTCTACCTATCCCATCATGATATATCACATATTTTCTACCATGATGGTTCCATAGATGGCTTGAGATGGTGCTGGTGGAGTGTCATTATGAGTGTTTCAATTGCTCTGATGTTGGGTTTACAATGCCATTTTTAACTAGTTTTCTTCTTATTATTTTAGTCTTAATAATTCCATTTAATTTGATTTTTTTATAGCTATGTGATGTTTCTTATTGATTTTACCATGATTATTATTTTTTTCACATTGGTTTGGTTTTGGAGGTTCATGATGTTTCATCCTTAATTCCAATGATAATTTATGGTCGTACGTTATTGGTTTTTCTAAGTTTCACCATTATTTGGTTTTGGGTGTGCATATCCTTGATTTACAATGATCTATAGTGTTGGAGATTAGTCTATTATAGACTTCATGGTTCTTGTTTGTAGGTTATGTAATTTCTAGTTTCAAATATGGTGGCATTTTTTTTGGTTGATAGACATATATGTTGTGTTGGGGTTCTCCTAGTTTTCACTCTAATTTCAGTTTTCTTTTGATACTAGTTTCCGGATGGTGTGTTTGGTTATAATAAAATCGGTACATAGTTGAAAATGGTGACATCGACTTCATTAGTCTTAAGGTAGATTGTCTCTTCCATGGGAGTGACTTGAGGTGTTCTTTTGGAATTAGGATCACAACAGTTAATTTTTTGTTTTTTTTGATTTTCTCATCAGTGATTTGAAGTTTTAATTTTGAATCATCATTTTTGGTTTTATTTGTTTATGTACTTATATTTTTATGGTTCCCACCTAACCCAAATTAAAAGCGTCTATTTGAAAATACCAAAAAAATATGTTTGAGGAATATAATATATTTTTTATTCATTAGCTTCATCATCTTACAATATGAATTTATTTTTTTAATTTCATTCATACAGAGTACATAGACATTGGTTCATTATCCCATATTATAGATATTGTTGTACAAAATTATGGTTTGATGATATGATTTAAAAAATGGTTGTAAACACAATCTACACTTTTCATTATATTTTTTATTAGGTAAGACTTATTTAGAGTTACATCATAAATCTATTAATTACTTAAGAAATAAAATTTTCAATATTAACTATGATGTTTTAAGAAAATTTCATGAAAACTTATAATTCAATGTTCTCTTTCATGTTTATGGGTGGAAGGATTTACAAGTCTATTAACACTAGTGATGCTACTCAAATTTTCAATCTTAATGGTAAAAAATATCACTTTATTGGTGGTTTGATACCCATTGAGGGAATTCATTAAAATTTTCAAAACATTGTGTTTACAAAATTAAAAATGACCTAAAAATTTTAATACAAGATGTTAGGAAATTTAAAGTTATTTCACAACTAAATAATATAAAATAACTGTACTTATTTGAAATATTAACTATTCATTTATCCATGAATCACTGATTAAAAAAATTGATCTCCTCAATCCTTCCAAAATTTATTGAAAACCTATGAATAATGATGAATGATCACAACCTAATAACTCTTCATTTTCAATCATCTAAACATTTCCTCAATTCCCACGACTCTCCAACTTTATATCTATGATTAATTAGATGAAGATGGAGTGACTCATATTTATACAATAAAACAAATGAATATGAGATTAATAGGATTATAATTGGTGATATTCTAAATCTTAATAAAGATTAGTAGATGATTTATATTTATAAGAAGTTGACCTACAATGTATACATGAACTTCATCCTTTGTATCTTCTATTTAAATATCTTCTAATATTTTCAAATGGTCAAGATGGATATGGTGACACTATTACTCATTGTTTGACATCCCTCACTAGATCTTCCAAACAAAATAATGTTAAATTGAGGGAATCCTTTTATTATAAATTAAAAAAATTATCCTGAACATTATATTATTTTAAAATCAATACATCTTCTCTAATAGTTTACTTTTGATGCATATGTAATGGATGAGTCTCAAAGACTATCTATTATCCAATTTAATAAAAAATGACCATGAGTTGAGATTTAAAATAGTTTTCAATATGTCTATCTAAGAGATAAATTTAAGGATTCTTCATATAGAAAAAAGTGTTATTTTTTACTTATTCTTTCATAGATAGTCTAAAGTATATGATAAAATATTACTTGGATTTAATGTAAACTTTTAACTAGGAAGGATATTCATATTTATTTCTTATATTTACATGAAACCAAAATTAGTGAAAAATATCTCAATTTATAAAGAATCATAATCTATAGACATGTGAATTTTAGAAAATAATTTCAACACTATTGAATATGAATGTTTATTATTTAATGAATTATTTAAGAAAAAGATGTTTCTTTGGAAATTATTGTGTAGGTATAATAGTTCAAACTATTCAAATTAATTAGTAATATGGAAATAAATATTTAAATTTATTTTTTTTCTATATTTATTTATAAAAATTTCACTATGATGTAGTTTTTCATTAAAGTATGTTAAAAAAGGAGTTTTTTCCTCATGTTCATACAATTCATTTCTTTAATAGAGAGAATTAAATTTTCCCTATTATGGATATTAATTAATTTTTATCCATTGAAATTATTAGTAAAAATGATCATCCATTACTATATGAATTAGTAAAGAATTTTAGGGTTCATGGTACATGTAGAAACAATAATCCTTAATTACCATGTCTTAAAAATAACCTATATTCAATGTTATTCCCAATTTTTTTATGAGTATAATTTTATATGGTGATTGATTTATTGTTTATAAATGAAGAGATACTAGTAATTCATTAGTGAAGAAGGATGTTCAACTTAATAACATGTATGTATTACCTTATAATCCATTTCAGTTGATGAAATATCAAGGTAATCTTATTATAGATATTTGTAATGGGTCCTATTTAGTCAATTATTTTATTAAAAAAAAAAAAATGAAGTTACCCAATGATTATGAAGGTGTTGAATTTGTTTTCAACTATGTTTGGATGAATATTTTTTATTTGAGGAGTAAAATTTTGTGATTCCAGTAAACTGAGTCTAGAAGCTTTCATATGGTCAACTGATGATAAGGGTTAATGTAAATTGACCAGATGATTGTATGACTAGTAGAGGATTATGAAGCTATTGAAAGATGATCATAATGGAATGATAGAATTCAGGATTACTGGATGATCATGAAGGAATGAAGATATATAGTTTTTTTGGAGAGTGATATAAATGTCATATGTGTATTGCATGTTCCTCTCCTTAAAGTAATAATCATCACCTTAAAGGAATAAAAACAATGATTCTATCTAATTTGATCGAAATATGTATTGATTAGGTGTTGATATTATCAATATTATATGTGGAAATCTGAAGACTGAATGTTGTTTAGGTTCATTGAATTCAAACAACACAAAGTATAAGATTCAAGTCATTGTTCGATGTACTAAAGACTATAGAAGAATGAGTTTAGATGAAGTAGAGGAAGAATAAAAAGAAGTATAGAGTGAACCCTATTGAAGTATATTCATTGAAATATTCTATGTGACATTATATAAACATCATGAAGTTATAATCATTATGATGATGTTGATATTGATGTTTAAAGTGTGATATTCATGAAGGGAAGTTCATGATTCAAGTTAGGATTTATAAATGAGTTAGAGATCATTAATGCCAGGATTTGTGGGAGTTTTACCAAATTGAAATCCAATATCCTTGGAAGATATTTAAGGTAGTTGAAAAAATATTTTTTGTGAGTATGAATTTAAAGTTCAATACCATTATACTAAGATTTATCAAAATAAATCTAACTATATAAAGGGGAGGACCTAGTTTAATGACAAGTTACTGATTGTGATGAGTTTTAGAGTGAAAAATAATATCTATATATTTACCTACACTATCTAAAGAATACACTAGGTCAAAGAAAGATATAACTATGTTGAGGAAGTCATAAGTTATTGAATTAGAAAATAAATTTTCTAAATCTGTAAAGTTCAAAATATTTATGTTTTTTAGTAGAATCTATTTTGACATCCAGAATACCCATAATAAATTCCATATATTGTAACCGGTTAGAACATGTATAGTCATATTTTTGGGAGACATAAGTGTGGGATGCACTTTTGAGTAAATTTTGATCCCTTCCTAAACAACTGTAATTGATAATTTTTTATAGTTGAAAAATATAAGACTCTGATACATCAAGAACAACAAAGAGTAGGTTATCTCATTCGATATGAACCATATAAAAATTAATGTGCATTTTTTTATCATTGAATTCACTAAATAAAAGCAAGAGTGAGTTTTATTACATGAGTTTTCTAGGACCTTAATAATTCATAAATGTTAACGTAATGTTAAAAGAAGTTATAAAATTTAAATACTAATTCATCCCCCATTCTAAGTGGTTCACCCATTCCTAGTTAACATAAGTGGTAGTAGAGTAGGTTCCCTATGTAAGATCCTATTACTGGAGATGGAGGATTTAAACTCAATTATCAAACATGGTATCCCTACCTTATATGGAAAATACTTTAATGGATGGAACAATATTATAATACACTATCTCTTATCTCTTGGCTCAAAAGTGGTGGATAAATATTCAATATGGTTTCCTTTAATATAAAATGATTAAGAAATGAATTTTGTAAAAAAAGATACTTGGATGTTGATGATAAGAACTAAAATTATATTCTCATGTCTTTGTTAGATAATGTTTACATTAAAGTAATAGATCTTCAACCAGCTAAAGAAATATGAGATAATGTTGAAAATATCTTTGATTTTAAAGATAAAGTTAAGGAATTAAAGCATAAAATATGGATAAGTTAGTTTTAGGACTTAAAGATAGATAATGAGGATAACATATTTTATTATTTTTCTTGATTCAATGAAATCATTAGTAACATATGAGGATTTTAAGTCAATTTGATGGTCACAAATATTGTGAAAAACTTAATGAGGAATTTTCTAGACAAATTTGATCCTAAAGTATGATACATCGAGGATAGAGATTATTTACCTCTAGATGAACTTCAAAAATAACCTAGTGGCATATGAAATGGGGAAGGATCCAACATTAAATAAAAAGGTTAATGGAGAAATATATTTTGAATCTATGAAGAAACTAAAACTCAATGAATTATTAGTTAAAACTTATGATGATTTAGCATATTAATACCACTTGGATAAAGAGAACAAGTGAATAATGTCTCTTATATATTGAAATTTTAGGAATGGTAAAATGAAATACTAGGTTAAACATCTGATGAAATGCTTGGACTCTGGTAGAGTTTTGAACTTTCCCATTAATTTCCCTAAAAGGAAAAGAGCAAGTATGAAAATGAAGAGCATGATGAAAATAATTAGAAGGATAAGTGGAATAAAAAAATAATGGAAGATAGAAATTAGCAGAAAGGTAAAAAAAGATTATCCAAAAGAATAAAAGGATTTTGCTAAGAAAATAAGAAGAAGGGGACTCATTGGAAGATGTATCATATAATGAATAAATTATATAGAAATTTTTTATCTTTATGGATCATTTGAAACCTAAGAAAACCTCCGGTAAAAAAATGAATAAATTGAAGAAACTTACATGAAACACATGATGAAATTTGAACATAAAGAATTTATTGAAAAAAATATTAAACATAAGATGGAACTTCACCTACTAAAAAAATAAAGGGGATAAGTGTTGGGAATATTTCAATAACATTACACACCATAAGTTAAGTCACCATATGATCACAATGGTAGAAACTCATGATGAAATTTGAAATTGAATAATTTCTTGACAAAATTATTAAACTGAATATGGAAATTCACCAACAAAAAAAGAAAGGGGATAAGTGTTGAGAATATTTCACTAACTTCATACACTAGAATTTAAGTCACCATATGATCACAATGGGAGTAAAATATCACCAAAAAAGGATCCTTAAACTCTCAATACACCAAAAAATGGAATACGATCCTTCACCTTAATCACCACACTAACTTTCACTAACTAAATCTTGTTTACTCTAACTGAACCAAAAATTAAATTCAATTGTTATGGAGAAATAGAATCATTTAAAAAGACACAACAATGTTTTATGTGGTTTATAATTTTGTGTTACATATATAGGGAGAAGAATCATAATCTTTTATTTTATCAAAAATAAAAATTTAAAACCACTATGACAAATTAGACATGTAGATCAATAAATCATATCAAATAATGACAGCTCCATTGAGTGGACCCACCCATTTTTAGTTAGGGTCCTAACCAATCATCCAGTCACACCATGTTCCTACATTTTTGGAGCTCCATACATTTTATTATGAAACTACCAACATACTATAGGTTTCCTTGGTCAGACTGCCTATCATCAATAGAGAAATGGTGTTCCCATCACCTCACTCATTTACTAAAAAATCATGATATAAGTGATTCAATATTCTGAAAATTTACATATTTGGTGGAAAGAAACACCTAAATAACTTCTTTTGGATCCGACTAGTATATTGGGAAACCATTATAACTTCATGAATCTCCAAAAACCTAGCAACCATCCAATGAAACATGCTACCATTGAACTTAAAAGGGTTGACGTTTACATAGGTGTTCCTTATTCAAGGGAACATAATCCATAACATAAAAATTCTTCAAAATAATAAGAATATACCAATTGGATATCACTTTATGGATAAAAAAATATCCTCCAACACATTATAAATAGAGAACTAACCTATATATTTCCACTAAATTTGATTCCTCCCCTTTACTCCCATCCATTCACCCAATTCTAACTGAGGCATAATGTTGCATCAGGATCTCTTAAACTATAGTCTTGGTGAACATATATGATGGGTTATACATTCTGACTACAATCCATGATCCCAATAATACATCTTCAAGTAGATTTTGAATACCATTATACTACAAGTTGATGTACTTCATCCTATCATAAAACACTAGATTTTTGGACAAATGTTTCATACTTCATCTTTCAGAGTAGAGTGACATGTTTTCATAGATACTTCCAAGATCCTAAATTAGATGTTTCAAAAAAACTATTTTCTTTCTTACTTATGTTGAAACACTATATTCTATTTCCCTTTTGGAGAGTGAAATCACTAGGTATATCCCTCACATCCAACTAACTGTGGTTACACCAAACATAAAGATATACACAATTGTAATTTTATGAGAATCCAAATCACCCCAAATACTTCATCAACATACCTAAATAACAGATCATTATCAATAAAGAAAATGGATTTATCATCCATTACTTTGAGATATCATAGTATCTACTTCATAATTTTTAAATGCACTTTCCTTATATTTGACATGAACCCACTGACAAATCCAACAACATGAGAAGGATCTGGCTGATTCAATACCATGGAATACATGATACTTACAACTACCAATGAATATGGTATTACCACCACATTATTATTCTCTTATTCTATTCATGGATCTTGTTAATTTGAGAGTTTAATGTTTCCAACAAGAGGAATAAAAATATATTTTCATCGAGTCATGAAAAAATTTTCTATGTTCTTTCAGTGATAAACTTTTTAAGTTAAATAAAAAAATTATCCTTCATATCTACCTCAATATTCATTCCAATAATTTTCTCACTTCTCTAAATCTTTAATTTCAAACTTCCTCAACAAGTCTTTCTTCATCTCTTGGATCCATTTAATTTTCAAACCATCTAGAAGAATTTCATCTATGTACAATTGTACATTGATAAAATTTTCATCACTATTATCCTTTAGGTAGAAATAATGACCTGATATGATCCTACGAAACCATTATCCTCCATGAAAGAGTGAAAATTCTATCTCCACTTTCTTTGTTCTTGTTTCATCCCATTGATACCTTTCTTGAGTTTGCACACAATGTCCTGATTCCATTTCTCTATGAAACTAGTAGGTTTATTCATGTACATTTACCACTATAGATATCAATGAATAAAATAAATCTTCATATATATTTTCTCTAGATATAATCCTTCATATGAAATCTAGCTATGAAAAATTAAAATGGTAGTATGCTTAACTACGAGTGAGATTGTTTTGAGAGTTAGATGCCCTCTTTCTATTGAAAACCATTGACCACATGACTATACTTATATCTTTTACTTCAATTAGTTTTATCTTTTAACTGAAAACCCACTTGATTTCAAATTACATATTTATAGTGGGAAAAACCATCTGCTCCTAGGTGTTATTCACATGAATTAAACTCAATTCCTCATGCATGAATAACTCCCACTCACAAAAATCATCGTAGGTAGCCATGTATTTCAGGATTTATGGTTCACTCAATCCATTTAAAGTATGGAATTTTTATATGGTATATACCTATGTATCAAACATTTAATCCTTGTTGAACTCCATAATTATGATTAGGGATTTTCCATTTCTAGAACTGGATCCTTTGAAATTTCATTCTTTGAAACTATAGATCGAGCCTCACATGTCCCATATAATTTAGGTATATATTCCACCAGTCTCATCTTTAAACCTTTTATACTACACCTTTAACAATACTATAACCAAAATACTTATTGTTTACCTTTCTAAACTCTTTATAATTTTTATATTTTAAAAACTCTTTAGAGTTTCTACCAGTCTCATCTTATATAATCTTTTTTGATTTTCCCTTTATTTCTAAACTCTTTAGATTTTTAAAACTTTCAGTACCACCATTCAGATCATTTTGAATTAAAGTTTATTATTTATCCGTAGATTCTTTCACCTTCAAATTCTAGTCATTCCAAAGAATAAAATCATTTTTGATGATGTTTCTACTTATGATGATTATTCTATTATCATAATCCAAAATATAAAATCAAATTTCTTCATCTCTATAACCTAAAAAATATTCATGATATTTTTTAAAATATTATATTTATTTATGGAATCCTCATGTGCATAGGTTGTAATTCTGAATATCTTGAGATGAGAAAAATATAGTACTTTTCCTATCCAGAATTATTTTAGTATATTAAATCCCATTGGATCCAAGTGGAATTTAATGATTAAATATACATTGTTACCAATTTATTTGGACCAAAAGGCCTTGAAAACCATTGAATGAAACTTCATACACCATGAGTTTTCCATTAATGTTTGATTCATACATTCATCATTTCCATTTTACTCGAGATTTCCATGTTCAATTTTCTCATTCCAAATGCCTTGATGACCATAGATGTTTTGGAAGCTTCTTTATGTATACTCAACTACATTATATGATCTGAATAATTTCATATTTCATCCTGTTTATATTTTATCCATTACTTTTCCATTACACGAACACTACAAAAATATCTTATTTATGTTTTAGGAATTATATCCATACTTTCCGGATGGATTCATTAATGAATGTCACAAAGTATTGTGATCCTAGGAGATATTTTACTAAGGTAAGTCCCAAAAAATCTATATGTATAAGTTTATATTTCTAGATCTTCTATGTTATTTCAGTATGATTAAAACCAACCTTTCACTATTTACAGAGTGTAAAAATCTCACAAATTATAAAGTCTAAATGTTTAATCATAATCATAGATTTTTATGATAGAGTATTCATACCATTCTTACCAAGGTTTCTAATATAACAATGTTATAGATATGAATTTTTTATTATTGAAGTTTCAGTAAGTGTATCTCCTACTCCCCTTTCAATTAGATACAATGTTCTATCTTTGAAACATCTAGATATGCAAAGTGATCCCTGAGTATTTTTTCTCACTCCAAATGTAAAGTTTTTTTCATATCCAACATCATCTAACTGAACAACTAAGTTTAGGTTCTTTAGAGTCCTATAATATGGAAAAACCATTAATACAATAAAATTCTCATTTTCAATTGAACTTTGACATCTCCCTTCACAATTATATAAAGAGACTCATCATCTACAAGATATAATCTTAAAACAATTTCAAGAACATAACATGTCATGCATCCATTATCAGTAGTGGAGTGGAAATATGATTTAGAATCTATAATCCAAGATTAAACTAGAGTGTTGACACTCCTAAATAAATTAACACTACTTTCTATTGTTGAACCAACTAAACATTATTCTTTGTGAGTTGGTATTTTTCAATTTTTTGTGCTCATAAAAATCCTTATTGAGATGACCCCTTTTACCATAGTGCTAACACACTAGTCCTGGTTGGGTATATTTACTTATTCACCTCTCCCATGAATTATATTCCTATTTTATTCTACTTCTTTGATGAGGTGATCACCCTCTTCCCTATGTACTAAATTCATTTCTAGAAGGTTCTTATGTCTCCATCCTCTATAGATCTTCATTCAGAATCGAGATCAAAAAAACTTTGAATATCAGTTTTCCTTTTCCACTGCTGTTACTTACTATTGATACAATTACATCCTATGATTTTTGAAGTGATGACAATAATAATATCTCCCAAACATTATATGTGAATAATACCTTCATAGGGTCAAGTTTTCTTCAGATCAATTGAAAATCATTCATATGATCCACTATAGATATTCCTTCTGATAGCCTCATTCCTAACAACTGTTACATTAAGCACAATTTGTAGAGTTTTGTATGATTTTAATATATATCAACCGTGGTTGACATTGTAACAACCCGGTATTTTATGATAAGAATTATTTTTAATTTATTTGATGTCATGTGTTTTATGATACAACAAGATTATCTTGTGCTATACGCAACACCGTATTAGCTTGCAGTATACGCAACACTATTCTTAGATTGTGTTACACACAATTTCAAGTTCGTTTGATAATAGTCATTCTACGCAACATTGAGTATATATATATATATATATTCAATTTATAAATGAAAAATTTTTGGATTCTTTTATAAGAAAACAACAAAGGAGTCTTGCACAACACAAACCCTGACATGGCTTGCATTACACACAATCGCGCTCTTCCTCGATAGCGTGTGTTGTACGCAATACCAGGTTTCACTAAACGACGATATATTGTTATAATATTATAATGGATAGCCGTTATGAATATTATTAACTACATTTTTAATTTTATAACATTATTATTCATCTTATAAATTTTCTAAAACATTTTATGTGAACAAAATAATTTTTTCGGGTAAAATAAGTATTTTTCAAAAAATATAGTTTTGCCGCCTTTTGATGGCACACCCACTTTAAATATAGTTTTTGATATGTTTATAAGTTAAATTTGACAAAATAAAATTCTTCTTTGGAATCAGGATATAAAAATTCACTTTGGATAAAATTTTCATATTATTCTGATAACTTTCATATTTTAATGAATAGTAAAAACATGCTATATTTTAATTAAAAACAACTTTTTCCATTGTAATAATTTATATGGTTAAATTATAATATTGAATGGTTTTAAAGTATAAATAGAATATATTTTTACCATTTAATATAATTTATTTCATTATCATTGATTTTACATTGAATTCATAGGTTAAATCAATTCAATCTTTTGTAATGTTTTAAACAAAAACCCGTTTTCATTCGACACTGGGATTAATTTTAATTTAATTTCTGAAGCTTCTGTGTATTGAATTTGAAAAAATGGATTCCATATTTGGATTCAGTGGGTTCAAATTATGTTAATAGGTTACTTTTATTTATTTGATATTATGAATAGTAACGACGGTAATTTTTTATTTACTATAGTTAAAGGTATATCGGGTAAGTAAGGGTAAAAATAAGATTATAAAATTACCCTAACAATCATAAAAATCCTATTGGATGAATAAAATTAGACCCATATCAAATAAGTGTCAGACTAGATTCATTTCATGGAATTTTGACCATGAAATAATATAATTATTATTAAAACAAAAGAAAGTGACAACATGTCACTCTCTTAAATCTTATAAGTATATTAATTTTAATTTAGTGATAAACTTCATGAAAATTCGAAAATGAATAGTCTACAGAAATATAATAAACTTATATACATCATATGAATTTATTTATAATTTTTATGGATTAAATAATTATCAGTAAAGGTGACATAATAGTGATGTTGAAATTATTTTATTAAGAGAAATTTCAAATAAATGGTTTTAAAAATATTAAAATAAATATTATATGAACTATTTAATGGGCTCCAATAATTTTCTAGGTACATATGACATGTTATGAATCTATTAAATCTTTTATTTTGAACATATATTCTGTATATGTTTTATTCTAATTCTAATAAATGAATAGTGTCAAAATTGACACTATTGTAATTTTATAAAAATAACATATTATAAAATTGTTTAAAGATCACAAAATTATTTAAAAATTATAAATTTAAATTTATATGGTATAAAATGTTATAAATTATCCAATTATGGACAATTCACAACAAATGAGTAATTATTTATAATAATTTATAATTTATAATGTTATTACCATAAATAAAATTAAATTGATTAAATAAGGATAAATCAAGTTGATAATGTAAAAAATAAAATCCTTACGTGTCTAAATGTTATTGGTTGATGATATTACAGCCCTATCTCATCTAATATTCCTATTTGAGTCATTTTGGAAGTTTTTAAGTGGGGTTTGGATTTAATATAAATTAATATTTTCTTATATTTCCAAAGGTGCCCCTCTCCTCCCTTAAAAAAGGCAACCTCCTCCCTCTCATCCTCACACCAATTTTATCCTTCAAGCTTGGCCAACCTCTGCCCATTTCACTTCCCCGCTTTCTTAGAAACCTACTAGAGGTACTGGTCTTCTCAGAAGACCAACTTTAGTGCCCTAAGAGAACGTTTAAAGGAGGCACTTCGAGAAAGAGGTAATACCTTCTACCGTTTTCTTCAAGTTACATTCTTCTTCTACTCCATATTCTTTAGTTGATTCATTAGGAAGTAATAACATAAGTATCACTAATATATTGATATTTTATTATAAATATGAAAAAACCCCATTTCGCCTTCTATCAATCCAATGGAAAATGAAATCACCATGCGTGAGTACGTACAGAATACCGTCTCCACGCCGTGGTGTAATATGTTTTTCCACCAACAACATACATGGATGGGTATAATGGTGTAAATAATAACTATATATGGTTATTATAACATCATACTGATTCTGATATATTTTATCATCCAATCCAATTCAATTTAATAATTATGGAAACGATATCATCGCTCATGCATACAAACGGACTACCGTCTCCACAACGCGATGAGATTCATTCTCCTTGTTAACCATTAAAGAATGATTATAAAGTATATATAATAAATAATAAAGAAATATATGACATTATAAAGCTACTTTATTTATGTATATATATATGTATATCATCTACTTAATTCCATTCAACACAATAAGGAAACGAAAACAGTGTTCATGCATACATACGGCCTACCGTCTCCATGAACGGTGTATTTCTTTCCATTTATCGATCTATTATATATATGTATATTCTGAATATATATTATATATAAATCATGTTTTATATTCGGTAATTAAGTAATCATGATCTAAGTAATCATATGAATAATTACAAGTCAAAACACGAACGACAAATGAAATGATTTTACCCAAAACGTTCTTTAACATGGAATTTACAAAAGAACGGGTAATATAAAGTCATAAGTGAACCATATATGATATCATAACAATGAATATGATTCTGTAATAAGTAAATGACATTATTTAAATCATTATACAGGAGGTTCAGATACATACGAAGCCTATTGGACCTAAGGTATGGGATAATTATTCCAATCTCTTTCTTACCTGAGATTGTTTATTCATAAGTATTTACTGGGGTTATGTTTATCATCCTTGTCCATGTTTTATAAAAATGTTTTCATAAAATGTTTACTCTTATTCCATGTATTTTTAAAGTCATTTTTACCCCTCTTTGACTTTTACTTTGTGTTATTGAAGGAGTCTTTATTTTTTTTACGTTACGAGGTACTTTTTTGACTTCTCTGGAAAAAGTACGGGAAGAATGTGTTTTTTAACTTATACGGCATGAACAGATTTTTACTGATTTATAACTCCTTATTTTAATGAAGCTTACTCTACAAGATTTCGTGGTTATTTTCAATAAAATCCTTTTATTTTAAAATTTCATGGCATTTTGTGAAATGAAAATGATTTTGAAGATGGAAGGATATTTTCATCATGAATTCATTTCAAGTGTTTTATCAAAATGATTTTCCATATAAGATGAAATTATTTCATATATCTATTTTTCAAGTATAATGTCTCTATGATTTACATGGTTTCACTTTTCTTATGAGGAAATATCCATTTGTTTTATATGGATTTTTTGATGATGGGATGATGTTTATGAAACCCATTTTATTCTTTAGGTTATGATAAATGTTTTAAGTTTATTTTGTGGAACAAGTAAGAATGATTTCATTATGAGATGTGTGGGACCTATATCTCCCTCCAATGCATTGGGTAAAGATTTATATCTCATGATATAGACATGACTGGAATGGTAAGTTAATCCAGTTCAGTATTACAGGACTGGAATGAGGAGTGAACTCGATTCAGAAAGGGACTTTGTCCACAAAGATGGTCTTTGTAGCAATGGCTTGGATAATATGGAAATCATATCATGTGCTTAATGGTTTCCACAATTACATGTTTTATTCCCATGCTATTTTATCATGATTCATGATCCATTATGATATATGCCTTATGTACTTCCATGTTTTATTTCGTTGCTCAAGATTTTTATGTTTAAACATTATGTTCATGTTTTTAAGTTAGAATGCATATGGTATGTTTTATTTTATCCATGGTTACCCTTACTGAGCATTTGAGATAACCCTATTTATGTTTTATTTTCCCCCAGGATTAAAAAAAAGGGTTTAGGCAAGGAAACAAAAAGTGGAAGATCTTTATGGGAGACATTGAAGATCTTTCACCACGATTAGAAGATTATGTTCTGAGTTTCTAAAGACACTAAACATGGGCGGTCCTTGTGTGTCAGTTTTTTTATGTATTAAGTATTCCGCAAAAGTAATGTAATGTCCATGTATGTCAAGATTTTGGTCTCTACAGTTGGTATCAGAGCAATGTTTTAGTCAACCTTTGGAAACTAGGATGCGAGAACTTTAGTGAGATCCCTTGAGATATTTCTAAGGTATGTCTAGGGATGTCCCTAAGGTTAAGTATAAGTATAGGTTATAATCCTAGAATTATGGTAACAATATTATAATTAAACCTAAGATGTGAGATATTGAAGGTACTCCCCCTTTATTATGTTGTTTTCCCTATCATAATTTTTGCCTCCACACTATTTTTTTTGGGTTTTAGAAAATGGATGGAAATAGGAAGATTCACGATAATGGAGGATATGATGGACAATGGAATGATATTATTCATAAGAAAACAAATGAAATTGGATATGGAGGTCCACATATAGTTATTATTCCTAATCAGCAATCTCATAATATGACCAATAATCTCAACTTCGTTAAGTTTCATGACTCAGCTAATAAGAGAAAGATGGAGTTTCATGATGATCATAGAGGAAAAAAAGTTAAATTCCCCTCATGTAAATCATGTGGGAAGAGGCATCTGGGAGAATGTTTCAAAGGAACTGGAAGATGCTTTGGGTGTGGAAAAGAAGGACACAAAGCCAGTAATTGAAAAGCAAAAGGTTTAGTTAACACCATGGACAAGTATAATGGAATTTCTAAGACATCAACAATGGTTAAATGTTTTAAATGTGGAATGTATGGGCATTATGCAAACCAATGTCCTAAGGGAAAATCTCATAAAGAGAATCAGTAGGGTCATAAAGGTAGTATTTATGTGGATGATGATGAGGAGACTACAAATGATATATGAGATGACAGAAGTGTTGAAGCTCAGTCAGTTGTTTAATAAGGTAGTGGAATGATTGTATGTTTATCAAGAGTTATGTTGTATAGTTAATGGTACAATGGAATAAAGAATCATCTAAGGATTGTTACTCTATTGTTTTTCCTAAAGTATTTGAAAGTATATGTTGAATGGTACCAGTAACCATGAAAGGTTATTCAGATATTTTTGGAAAGTAGATGATATGCGCATAATGAAGGGATAAGAAGATAATGAGATTTTTGATTGTATTCATGAGCTCATGACTAATATAAGGACTAAGTGATATTATGGTTTGAGTATATAGAATTTTTGGGATTTTGATATGTGGAAAGTGTTAAAATTTAACAACATTCATGTTTTCACTAAGGTTCCATGGGTATTCATTCTTCAATAGAATACATGATTAAGGTATTCACATGTTTGTAATTTGACCAACAAGATATATCTTATTATATATGGGGGATAAATGATGGCATTCATGTGATTGTTATATGACATTTCAAGTAATAATTTTCTTTATACTATGAGCATGGACCGAAGTATTTTAGATAAGCCTAAATATTGGAATAGGTTATGTTGGACAAACTTTAGTATTGTTTAAGGATAGAACTTTTTTCGATATTATTGATGGGATGTTATAGTAATGTAGTTTTAGAAAAAGGACAACCTGCAGGATGGGCGACAGCCCATCGCGTCGGACAAGGCTGTGGGAATTGAACCCACAACCGAAGTGCGACTGGCATTTATCGCCTACCACTAGCCTACAGGAAGTCCCTGGTTAGTAGAAAGTAGTTTTATTTTTTTATGCAATATGATATATGAAGTATAAGTTCATTTTTGGAATCGTATATGATTAACCATACCATAGATGGACTTATGTATATTTAATAACTTTTTCTAACCTTTTTATTAAAACAGATAGAATGACCCATAATTCTATCACATGATCTGTTAGCACTTCACGAATAACAATTTCAACTTCATTTCATTAAGAGATGAAGTTGAAATTGTTCAAAGAACAAACAACAGTGAGATTGTACCAAAATCAAGAAAGTATTTCTTCTAATTCAAAATTTTCAACTTTAGGAAAATGATATTGAAAACAAAAAATGTTGTGCTAGTGCTCTTATATCTGACGAATCAGATGGTACCTTAGATCATTGCAAATCTATGGCTTTGTGATTGTTGGTTTTTTCATAGCCATGCTCTCTACCACTCTCCATCAGAACATGATGGTTAGATTTCTCTTCCATATCCATATTTTCACCTATGTTCTCCTATGTGGAAACACAGTGATTAGTTAATTTGGGTAACCATTAAGTTTCATACATTATTTTTTAAAGTTAAGTTTTCGTATTTCATTTTACGATGTGGGTTTCAATTAAAGAAACTTTCAAGTAGAAAACCATGTATAACCCAGACGAATTTCGAGGGAGAAATTCATTTTAAGGGGGGTAGAATGTAATAACCAGATATTTTATGATAAGTATTCTTTTTAATTTATTTGATATCATATGTTTTATGCTATAATAATATTATCTTGTGCTATACGCAACACCGTATTAGCTTGAAATATACGCAACACTATTCTTAGATTGTGTTACACACAATTTCACGTTCGTTTGATAATAGTCATTCTACGCAACATTGAGTGTATATATATATATATTCAATGTATAAATGAAAAATGGTTGGATTATGTTATAATGAAACAACTAAGGAGTCTTGCACAACATGAAACCCTGACTTGTCTTGCATTACACACAATCGCGACCTTCCTCGATTGCGTGTGTTGTACGCAATACCAAGTTTCTGCAGCTTATGTGTATTGAATTTGAAAAATTGGATTCCATATTAGGATTCAGTGGGTCCAAATTATGTTAATAGGTTACTTTTATTTTTTTGATATTATGAATAGTAACTACGGTAATTTTTTATTTACTACAGTTAAAGGTAAATCGGGTAATTAAGGGTAAAAATAAGATTATAAAATTACCCTAACACTTGGAAAAATCCTATTGGATGAATAAAGGTCGACCCATATCATCTAAGGGTCGGAATAGATTCATTTCATGGAATTTTACCCCTAAAATAATATAATTCTTATTAAAACAGAAGAATGTGACAACATGTCACTCTCTTAAATCATATAAGTAAATTAATTTTAATTTAGTAATAAACATCATGAAATTTGAAACATGAATAGTCTCCCGAAATCTAATAAAATTTTATAGATCATATGAATTTATTTACAAATTTTAGGGATTAAATAATTATCATTAAGGGTTACATAATAGTGATGTTGAAATTATTTTATTAAGAGAAATATCAAATAAATGGTTTTAAAAATATTAAAATAAATATTATATGAACTATTTAATGTGCTCCACTAATTTTGTAGATAAATATGAATTGTTATGAATCTATTAAATCTGTTAGTTCAAACATATCTTCTGTATGTTTTTTATTTAAATTCAAATAAATGAATAGTGTCAAAATTGACACTATTGTTATTTTATAAAAATAACATATTATAAAATTGTTTAAAAATCACAAAAATATTTAAAAATTATAAATTTAAATTTATATGGCCTAAACTGTTATAAATTATCTAATTATGGACAATTCACAACAAATAATTAATTATTTATAATAATTTAATATTTATAATGTTATTACCACAAATAAAATTAAATTGATTAAATAAGGATAAATCAAGTTGACAATGTTTAAAATAAATTCATAACATGCCTAAATTTTATTGGTTGATGATATTACAACCCTATATCATCTAATATTTGGATTTGAGTCATTTTTGAAGTTTTTATGTGGGGTTGGGATTTAATATAAATTAATATTTTCTTATATTTCCAAAGGTGCCCCTCTCCACCCTTATAAAAGGGCACCTCCTCCCTCTCATCCTCACACCAATTTGAGTCTTCAAGCTTAAACAAGCTCTGTCCATTTCGCTTCCCCACTTCCTTAGAAACCTACTATAGGTACTGGTCTTCTCAAAATACCAACTCTAGTGCCCTAAGAGAAAGTTTAAAGGAGGCACTTCAAGAAAGAGTTAATACCTTCTACCGTTTTCTTCAAGTTCCATTCTTCTTATACTCCCTCTTCTTTAGTTGATTCATTATGAAGTAGTAACAACAGTATCACTAATATACTTATATGTTATTGTAAATATTAAACAACTCCATTTCACCTTCTATCCTTCCCACGGAAAACGAAATCACGATGCGTGCGTACGTACGGAATACCGTCTCCACGTTGTGGTGTAATATGTTTTCCACCATCACCCTACATGAATGGGTATAATGGTGTAAAGAATAAATATATATGGTTATTATAACATCATAATTATTCTAATATATTGTATCATCCACTCCAATTCAATTCAATAATTATTGAAATGATATCATCGCTCGTGCGTACGTACGGACTACCGCCTCCACGATGCGATGAGATTCATTCTCCATGTTAACCATTAAAGAATGATTATAAAGTGTATATAAGAAATAATAATCAAATATATGACATTATAAAGCTACTGGATTTATGTATATATATATTTATATCATATACTTAATTCCATTCAACTCTATAAGGAAACGAAAACAACGTTCAAGCGTACGTACGACCTACTGTCTCCATGAACGGTGTATTTCTTTCCATTTATCGATTATTATATATATGTATATTCTGAATATATATTATATATAAATCATGTTTTATATTCGGGAATTAGGTAATCATTATCTAAGTAATCATATGAATAATTACAATTCAAAACACGGATGACAAATGAAATGATTTTACCCAAAACGCTCTTTAACATGAAATTTACAAAAGAACGGGTAATATAAAGTCATAAGTGAACCATATATGATATCATAACAATGAATATGATTCTGTAATAAGTCAATGACATTATCTAAATCATTATACAGTAGTTTCGGATATGCACAAAGCATATTAGACCTAAGGTAAGGGATAATTATTCCAATCTCTTTCTTATCCGAGATTGTTTATTCATAAGTATTTACTGGGGTTATGTTTATCATCCATGTCCATGTTTTCTAAAAATGTTTTCATAAAATGTTTACTCTTATTCCATGTATTTTTAAAGTCATTTTTACCTTTCTTTGACTTTTACTTTGTGTTATGGAAGGAATCTTTATTTTTTTATGTTACGAGGTACTTTTTTGACTTTTCCGGCAAAAGTACGAGAAGAATGTTTTTTTAACTTATGCAGCATGAACAGATTTTTACTATTTTATAACGACTTATTTACATGAAGCTTACTCTACAAGATTTCATGGTTATTTTCAATAAAATCCTTTTATTTTAAAATTTCATGGCATTTTGTGAAATGAAAATGATTTTGAAGAAGAAAGGATATTTTGCTCATGAATTCATTTCAAGTGTTTCATCAAAACCATTTTACATCTAAGATGAAATTATTTCATATGTCTATGTTTCAAGTATAATGTCTCTATGATTTAAATGGTTTCAGTTTTCTTATGAGGAAATATCCATTTGTTTTATATGGATTATGTGATGATGGGATGATGTTTATGAAACCCATTTTATTCTTTGGGTTATGATGAATGTTTTAAGTTTATTTTGTGGCACAAGTAAGAATTATTTCATTATGAGATGGGTGGGACCTATATCTCCCTCCAATTAATTGGGTAAATATTTATATATCATGAGATAGACATGGCTGGAATAGTAAGTTAATATGGTTCAGTATTACAGGACTGGAATGAGGAGTGAACTTGATTCAGAAAGGGACTTTTTCCACTAAGATGGTCTTGATAGCAATGCCTTGGATAATATGGAAATCATATCATGTGCTTAATGGTTTCTAAAATTACATGTTTTATTCCCATGCTATATTATCATGATTCATGATCCATTATGATCGATGCCTTATATACTTCCATGTTTTATGTCGTTTCTCAAGATTTTGATGTTTAAACATTATGTTCATGTTTTTATGTTAAAATGTATATGGTATGTTTTATTTTATCCATACCTACCCTTACTGAGAATTTGAGCTCACCCTTTTTATGTTTTCTTTTCCCCCAGGATTAAAAGAAAGGTTTTGGGTAAGGAAACAAAAAGTGGAAGATCTTTATGGGAGATATTTAAGATCTTTCACCACGATTAGAAGATTACGTTCCGAGTTTCCAAAGACACTAAACTATTACAGTCATTGTGTGTCTATTTTTTTATGTATTAATTATTCCACAAAAGTAATGTAATGTCCATGTACGTCAAGCTTTGGGTCTCTACAGTTGATATCAGAGCAAAGGTTTAGTCATCCTTTGGAAACTAGGATGTGAGAACTTTAGTGAGATCCCTAGAGATATTTCTAAGGTATGTC
Organism: Viscum album; assembly: GCA_963277665.1. Lineage (NCBI taxonomy): Eukaryota > Viridiplantae > Streptophyta > Magnoliopsida > Santalales > Viscaceae > Viscum > Viscum album. The sequence continues at coordinate 704,047,686 of OY728122.1, read as the reverse complement.
TAGAGATGTCCCTAAGGTTAAGTATAACTATAGATTATAATCCTAGAATTACGGTAACGATCTTAAAATTAAACCTATGATGTTAGATATTGAAGGTACTCCCCCTTTATTATGTTGTTTTCCCTAGCATGAATTTTTCCTCTCCCACTATTCTTTTTGGGTTTTAGAAAATGGCGGGAAACAAGAATATTCACGATAATGGAGGATATGATGGACAATGGAATGATATTATTCATAAGAAACCAAATGAAATTGGATATGGAGGTCCACATATAGTTATAATGCCTAATCAGCAATGTCATAATATGATCAATAATCTCAACTTTGGTAAGTTTCCTAACTCAACTAATAAGAGAAAGATAGAGTTTCATGATGATCATAGAGGAAAGAAAGTTCAATTACCCTCATGTAAATCATGTGGGAAGAGGCATCAGGGAGAATGTTTCAAAGGAACTGGAAGATGCATTGGGTGTGGAAAAAAAGGACACAAAGCCAGTAATTTCAAAGGAAAAGGTTTAGTTAACACCATGGACAAGGATAATGGTATTTCAAAGACATCAACAATGGATAAATGTTTTAAATGTGTAATATATGGGCATTATTCAAACCAATTACCTAAGTGAAAATCTCATGAAGAGAATCGGCATGGTTATATGGGTAGTATTTATGTGGTTGATGATGAGGAGACTAAAAATGATATATGAGATGAAAGAAGTGTTTAAGCTCAGTTAGTTGTTTAAGAAGGTAGTGGAATGATTGTATGTTTATCAAGAGTTATGTTGTATAGTTAATGGTACTATGGAATAAAGAATCATCTAATGATTGTTACTCTATTATTTTTCCTAAATTATTTGAAAGTATATGTTGAATGGTATCGGTAACCATGAAATGTTATTCAGATATTTTTGGAAAGTAGATGATATGCGCATTATGAAGGGATAAGAAGATAATGAGATGTTTGATTGTATTCATGAGCTCATGACTGATATAAGGACTAAGTGATATTATGGTTTGTGTATATAGAATTTTTGGGATTTTGGTATGTGGAAGGTGTTAAAATTTAACAACATTCATGTTTTCACTAAGGTTTAATGGGTATTCATTCTTCAAGAGAATACATGATTAAGGTATTCACATGTTTGTAATTGGACCAACAATATATATCTTATGATATATGGGGGAGAAATGATGGCATTCACGTGATTGTTATATGACATTTCAAGTAATCATTTTATTTATACTATGATCTTGGACCGAAGTATTTTAGATAATCCTAATGATTGGAATAGGTTATGTTGAAAAAATGATAGTATTGTTTAAGGATAGACCTTTTTTTGATATTATTTATGGGATGTTATAGTAATGTAGTTTTAGAAAAAGGACAACCTGCCAGACGGGCGAAAACCCATCACATCGGACAAGGCTGTGGGAATCGAACCCACAACCGAAGTGCAACTGGCCTTTATCGCCTACCACTGGCCTACAGGAAGTGCCTCGTTAGTAGAAAGTAGTTTTATTTTATTATATAATATGATATATGAAGTATAAGTTCATTATTGGAATCGTATATGATTAACTACACCATAAATGGACTTATGTATATTTGTAACTTTTTCTAACCTTGTGTTTGAAACTTATGGAATGACCCATAATTCTATCACATGATCTGTTAGCACTTCCCGAATAACAATTTCAACTTCATTTCTTTAAGAGATGAAGTGGAAATTGTTCAAAGCACGAACAATAGTGAGATTTTACCAAAATCAAGCAAGTATTTCTTCTAATTCAAAATTTTCAACATTAGGGAAATGATATTGAAAACCAAAAATGTTGTCCTAGTTCTCTTATATCTGACAAATCAGATGGTACCTTTGATGATCGCAAATCTATGGCTTTGTGATTTTTGGCCTTTTCATATCCATGCTCTCTACCACTATCCATCAAAACATGATGGTTAGATTTTTCTTCCATATCCATATTTTCACCTATGTTCTCCTATGTGGAAACCCAGTGATTACTTAATTTGGGTAACCATTACATTTCATACATTAGTTTTTAAATTTAAGTTTTGTTATTTCATTTTACGAAGTGGGTTTCAATTAAAGAAAATTTCTAGTAGAAAACCATGTATAACCCTTACGAATTTCAAGGTTAAAATTCATTTTAAGGGGGTAGAATGTAACAACCCGATATTTTATGATAAGCATTATTTATAATTTATTTGATTTCATGTGTTTTATGCTACAACAATTTTATCTTGTGCTATACGCAACACAGTATTAGCTTGCAGTATACTCAACACTATTCTTATATTGTGTTACACAAAATTTCAAGTTCGTTTGATAATAGTCATTCTACGCAACATTTAGTGTATATATATATATATAAATATTCAATGTATAAATGTAAAATGGTTGGATTATATTATAAAGAAACAACAAAGGAGTCTTGCACAACATGCAACCATAACATGGATTTCATTACACGCAATCGCAACCTTCCTCGATAGCATGTGTTGTACGCAATACCAGGTTTCACTAAACGACGATATATTGTTATAATATTATTATGGACTAGCCATTATGAATAGTATTAAATAAATTTTGAATTTTATAACATTATTATTCATCTTATAAATTTTATTAAACATTTTATGTGAACAAAATAATTTTTTTGGGTAAAATATGTATTTTTTAAAAAATGTAGTTTTGCCGCCTTTTGATGGTGCACCCGCTTTAAATCTAGTTTTTGACATGTTTATAAGTTAAATTTGAAAAAATAAAATTCTTCTTTGGAATCAGGATATAAAAACTTACTTTGGATAAAATTTTCATATTATTCTGATAACTTTCATATTTTAATGAATAGTAAAAACACGCTATATTTTAATTAAAAACAACTTTTTTCATCATAATAATTTATATGGTTAAATTATAATATTGAATGGTTTTAAAGTATAAATAGAATATATTTTTACCATTTAATATAATTTATGTCATTAGCATTGATTTTACATTGAATTCGTAGGTTAAATCAATTCCATCCTTTGCAATGTTTTAAACAAAAACCCGTTTTCATTCGACAACATGAATAATTTTAATTTAATTTCTTCAACTTATGTGTATTGAATTTGAAAAACTAGATTCCATATTTGGATTCATTGGGTCCAAATTATGTTAATAGGTTACTTTTAGTTTTTTTTATTATGAATAGTAACTACGGTAATTTTTTATTTACTATAGTTAAAGGTAAATCAGGTAATTAAGGGTAAAAATAAGATTATAAAATTACCCTAACACTTGGAAAAATCCAATTGGATGAATAAAGGTCGACCCATATCACCTAAGGGTTGGAATTGATTTATTTAATGGAATTTTGACCATGAAATAATATAATTATTATTAAAACAAAAGAAAGTGACAACATGTCACTCTCTTTAATCTTATAAGTATATTAATTTTAATTTAGTGATAAACTTCATGAAACTTAGAACATGAATAGTATCCAGAAATATAATAAAATTATCTACATCATATTAATTTATTTATAAATTTTATGGATTAAATATGTATCATTAAAGGTTACATAATAGTGATGTTAAAATTATTTTATTAATAGAAATATCAAATAAATGGTTTTAAAAATATTAAAATAAATATTATATGAACTATTTAATGTTCTCCACTAATTTTATAGATAAATATGAGTTGTTATGAATCTATTAAATCTTTTAGTTTGAACATATCTTTTGTATATGTTTTATTTAAATTCAAATAAATGAATAGTGTCAAAATTGACATTATTGTTATTTTATAAAAATAACATATTATAAAATTGTTTAAAAATCAAAAAAATATTTACAAATTATAAATTTAAATTTATATGGTCTAAATTGTTATAAATTATCAAATTATGTAAAATTCACAACAAATAAGTAATTATTTATTATAATTTAAAATTTATAATGTTATTACCACAAATAAAATTAAATTGATTAAATAAGGATAAATCAAGTTGATAATGTTTAAAATAAATTCCTAACATGTATAAATTTTATTGTTTGATGATATAACAACCCTATCACATCTAATATTTGTATTTGAGTCATTTTGGAAGTTCTTAAGTGGGGTTGGGATTTAATATAAATTAATATTTTCTTATATTTTCAAAGGTGCCCCTCTCCACCCTTATAAAAGGACACCTCCTCCCTCTCATCCTCACACCAATTTGAGCCTTCAAGCTCGGCCAAAATCTTCCCATTTCACATACCCACTTCCTTAGAAACGTACTATAGGTACTGGTCTTCTCAAAAGACCAACTCTAGTTCCCTAAGATAAAGTTTAAAGGAGGCACTTCGAGAAAGAGGTAATACCTTCTACCGTTTTCTTCAAGTTCCATTATTCTTCTACTCCCCCTTATTTAGTTGATTAATTATGAATTAATAACATCAGTATCACTAATATACTGATATGATATTGTAAATATGACACAAAACCATTTCAACTTCTATCCTTCCTACGGAAAACGAAATCACCATGCGTACGTACGTACGAAATACCGTCTCCATGCCGTGGTGTAATATGTTTTTCCACCATCACCTTACATGGATGGGTATAATGGTGTAAGGAATAAATATATATTGTTATTATAACATCATACTGATTCTGATATATTGTATCATCCAATCCAATTCAATTCAATAATTATGGAAATGATATCATCGCTCGTGCATACGTACGGACTACCGTCTCCACGATGCGATGAGATTCATTCTCCATGTTAACCATTAAAGAATGATTATAAAGTATATATAAGAAATAATAATGAAATATATGGAATTATAAAGCTACTAGATTTATGTATATATATATGTATATCATCTACTTAATTCCATTTAACTCAGTAAGGAAACGAAAACAGCGTTCAAGCGTACATACGGCCTAACATCTCCATGAACGGTGTATTTTTTTCCATTTATCGATCTATTATATATATGTATATTATGAATATATATTATATGTAAATAATGTTTTATTTTCGGGAATTAAGTAGTCTTGATCTAAGTAATCATATGAATAATTACAAGTCAAAACACAGATGACAAATGAAATGATTTTACCCAAAATGTTCTTTAACATGAAATTTACAAAAGAATGGGTAATATAAAGTCATATGTGAACCATATATGATATCATAACAATGAATATGATTATGTAATAATTCAATGACATTATTTAAATCATTATACATGAGGTTCGGATACATACGAAGCATATCATACCTAAGGTAAGGGATAATTATTCCAATCTCTTTCTTATCTGAGATTGTTTATTCGTAAGTATTTACTGGGGTTATGTTTATCATCCATGTCCATGTTTTCTAAAAATGTTTTCATAAAATGTTTACTCTTATTCCATGTATGTTTAAAATCAGTTTTACCCCTATTTTACTTTTACTTTGTGTTATGGAAGGAATATTTATTTTTTTATGTTATGAGGTACTTTTTTGACTTTTCCTACAAAAGTACGAGAAGAATGTTTTTTTAAATTATACGGCATGAACGGATTTTTACTGTTTTATAACACCTTATATTCATAAAGATTACTATACAAGATTTCATGGTTATTTTCAATAAAATCCTTTTATTTTAAAATTTCATGGCATTTTGTGAAATGAAAATGATTTTGAAGAAGAAAGGATATTTTCCTAATGAATTCATTTCAAGTGTTTTATCAAAACCATTTTCCAACTAAGATGATATTATTTCATATGAAAATGTTTCAAGTATAATGTCTCTATGATTTACATGGTTTCAATTTTCTTATGAGAAAATATCCATTTTTTTATATGGATTATGTGATGATGGTATGATGTTTATGAAACCCATTTTATTCTTTGGGTTATGATGAATGTTTTATGTTTATTTTGTGGCACAAGTAAGAATGATTTCATTATGAGATGGGTGGGACCTATATATCCCTCCAATTCATTGGGTAATGATTTATATCTCATTATATAGACATGGCTGGAATGATAAGTTAATCCGGTTCAGTATTACAGGACTAGAACGAGGAGTGAACTCGATTCAGAAAGGAACTTTTTCCACTAAGATGGTATTGGTAGCAATGCCTTGGATAATATGGAAATCATATCATGTGCTTAATGGTTTCCACAATTACATGTTTTATTCCCATGCTATTTTATCATGATTCATGATCCATTATGATCTATGCCTTATGTACTTCCGTGTTTTTTGTCATTGCTCAAGATTTTGATGTTTAAACATTATGTTCATGTTTTTAAGTTAAAATGTATATGGTATGTTTTATTTTATCCATGCTTACCTTTACTGAGAATTTGAACTCACCCTTTTTATGTTTTATTTTCCCCCAGGATTAAAAGAAATGTTTTTGGTAAGGAAATAAAAAGTAGAAGATCTTTATGGGAGATATTGAAGATCTTTCACCATGATTAGAAGATTACGTTCCGAGTTTCCAAAGACACTAAACTAGTATGGTCCTTGTGTGTCTGTTTTGTTTATGTATTAAGTATTCCGCAAAAGTAATGTAATGTCCATGTACATCAAGATTTGGGTCTCTACAGTTGTTATCAGAGCAATGTTTTAGTCAACCTTTGGAAACTAGGATGCAAGAACTTTAGTGAGATCCATTGAGATATTTCTAAGGTATGTCTAGGGATGTCCCTAAGGTTATGTATAAGTATAGGTTATAATCCTAGAATTAAGGTAAGGATATTAGAATTAAACCTAAGATGTTAGATATTGAAGGTACTCACCCTTTATTATGTTGTTTTCCCTAGCATGATTTTTTCCTCTCACACTATTCTTTTTGGGTTTTAGAAAATGGCTGGAAACAGGAAGATTCACGATAATGGAGGATATGATGGACAATGGAATGATATTCTTCATAAGAAACCAAATGAAATTGGATCTGGAGGTCCACATATAGTTATTATATCTAATCATCAATGTCATAATATGATCAATAATCTCAACTTTCGTAAGTTTCCTGACTCCGCTAATAAGAGAAAGATGGAGTTTCATGATGATCATAGAGGAAATAAAGTTCAATTCCCCTCATGTAAATCATGTGGGAAGAGGGATCAGGGAGAATGTTTCAAAGGAACTGGAAGATGATTTGGGTGTGGAAAAGAAGGACACAAAGCCAGTAATTGCAAAGGAAAAGTTTTAGTTAACACCATGGACAAGGATAATGGTATTTCTAAGACATCAACAATGGTTAAATGTTTTAAATGTGGAATGTATGGGCATTATGCAAACCAATTCCCTAAGGGAAAATCCCATGAAGAGAATCAGGATGGTCATATGGGTAGTATTTATGTGGATGATGATGAGGAGACTACAAATGATATATGAGATGAAAGAAGTGTTGAAGCTCAGTCAGTTGTTTAAAAAGTTAGTGGAATGATTTTATGTTTATCAGGAGTTATGTTGTATAGTTAATGGTACTATGGAATAAAGAATCATCTAAGGATTGTTACACTATTGTTTCTCCTAATGTATTTGAAAGTATATGTTGAATGGTACCGATAACAATGAAAGGTTATTGAGATATTTTTGGAAAGTAGATGATATGCGCATAATGAAGGGATAAAAAGATAATGAGATGTTTGATTGTATTCATGAGCTCATGACTGATATAAGGACTAAGTGATATTATGGTTTGAGTATATAGAATTTTTGGTATTTTGGTATGTGGAAAGTGTTAAAATTTAACAACATTCATGTTTTCACTATGGTTCAATGGGTATTCATTCTTCAAGAGAATACATTATTAAGGTATTCACATGTTTGTAATTGGACCAACAATATATATCTTATGATATATGGGGGATAAATTATGGCATTCACGTGATTGTTATATGACATTTCAAGTAATCATTTTATTTATACTATGAGCTTAGACCGAAGTATTTTAGATAAGCCTAAAGATTGGAATAGGTTATATTGGACAAACGTTAGTATTGTTTAAGGATAGAACTTTTTTCGATATTATTGATGGGATGTTATAGTAATGTAGTTTTAGAAAAAGTACAACCTGCCGGACGGGCGACAGCCCATTGCGTCGGACAAGGATGTGGGAATCGAACCCACAACCGAAGTGCGACTGGCCTTTGTCGCCTAACACTGGCATACAGGAAGTCCCTGGTTAGTAGAAAGTAGTTTTATTTTATTAAGCAATATGGTATATGAAGTATAAGTTTATTTTTGGAATCGTATATGATTAACCACACCATAGATGGACTTATGTATATTTGATAACTTTTGCTAACCTTTGGTTTGAAACAGATGGAATGACCCATCATTCTATCACATGATATGTTAGCACTTCACGAATAACAATTTCAACTTCATTTCTTTAAGAGATATAGTCAAAATTGTTCAAAGCACGAACAACAATGAGTTTTTACCAAAATCAAGCAAGTATTTATTCTAATTCAAAATTTTCAACTTTAGGGAAATGATATTGAAAACAAAAAATGTTGTCCTAGTGCTCTTACATCCGAAGAATCATATGGTACCTTAGATCATCACAAATCTATGACTTTGTGATTGTTGGATTTTTCATAGCCATGCTCTCTACCACTCTCCATCATAACATGATGGTTAGATTTCTCTTCCATATCGATATTTTCACCTATGTTCTCCTATGTGGAAACCCAGTGATTAGTTAATTTGGATAACTATTACGTTTCATACATTATTTTTTAAAGTTAAGTTTTGGTATTTCATTTTACGATGTGGGTTTCAATTAAAGAAACTTTCAAGTAGAAAACCATGTATAACCCCGGCGAATTTCGAGGGAGAAATTCATTTTAAAGGGGGAAGAATGTAACAACCCGATATTTTATGATAAGTATTCTTTTTAATTTATTTGATGTCATGTATTTTATGCTACAATAATATTATCTTGTGCTATACGCAACACTGTATTAGCTTGCATTATATGCAACACTATTCTTAGATTGTGTTACACACAATTTCAAGTTCGTTTGATAATAGTCATTCTACGAAACATTGATTGTATATATATATATATATTCAATGTATAAATTAAAAATGGTTGGATTCTGTTGTAACGAAACAACAAAGTATTCTTACACAACACGCAACCCTGACTTGGCTTGCATTACATGCAATCGCGACCTTCCTCGATAGCGTGTGTTTTACGCAATACCAAGTTTCACTAAACGACGATATATTGTTATAATATTATTATGGACTAGCCCTTATGAATAGTATTAAATAAATTTTGAATTTTATAACATTATTATTCATCTTATAAATTTTCTAAAACATTTTATGTGAACAAAATAAATTTTTCGGGTAAAATAAGTATTTTTTAAAAAATGCAGTTTTTCCGCCTTTTGATGGCACACCCACTTTAAATCTAGTTTTTGACATGTTTATAAGTTCAATTTGACAAAATAAAATTCTTCATTGGAATAATGATATAAAAATTTACTTTGGATAAATTTTTCATATTATTCTGATAACTTTCATATTTTAATGAATAGGAAAAACACGCTATATTTTAATTAAAAACAACTTTTTTCATCGTAATAATTTATATGGTTAATTTATAATATTGAATGATTTTAAAATATAAATAGAATATATTTTCACCATTTAATATAATTTATGTTATTAGCATCGATTTTACATTGAATTCATACGTTAAATCAATTCAATATTTTGCAATGTTTTAAACAAAAACCCGTTTTCATTCGACAATGAGATTAATTTTAATTTAATTTCTGAAACTTTTGTGTATTGAATTTGAAAGAATGGATTCCATATTTGGATTCAGTGGGTCCAAATTATGTTAATAGGTTACTTTTATTTTTTTGATATTATGAATAATAACTACGGTAATTTTTTATTTACTACAGTTAAAGGTAAATTGGGTAATTAAGGGTAAGAATAAGATTATAAAATTACCCTAACACTTGTAAAAATCCAATTGGATGAATACAAGTCGACCCATATCACCTAAGGGTAGGAATAGATTCATTTCATTTAATTTTGACCATGAAATAATATAATTGTTGTTAAAACAAAAGAAAGTGACAACATGTCACTCTCTTAAATCTTACAAGTATATTAATTTTAAGTTAGTGATAAACTTCATGAAACTTCAAACATGAATAGTCTACAGAATGCTAATGAAACTATATACATCATATGAATTTATTTATAAATTTTAGGGATTAAATAAATATCATTAAAGGTGACATAATAGTGATGTTGAAATTCTTTTATTAAGAGAAATATCAAATAAATGGTTTTAAAAATATTAAAATAAATATTATATGAACTATTTAATGTTCTCCAATAATTTTCTAGATAAATATGACATGTTATTAATCTACTAAATCTTTTATTTTGAACATATCTTCTGTATATTTTTTATTTAAATTCAAATAATTGAATAGTTTCAAAATTGACACTATTGTGATTTTATAAACATAACATATTATAAAATTGTTTAAAAATAACAAATTTTTTTAAAAATTATAAATTTAAATTTATATGGTATAAAATGTTATAAATTATCCAATTATGGACAATTCACAACAAATAAGTAATTATTTATAATAATTTAAAATTTATATTTTTATTACCACAAATAAAATTAAATTTATTAAATAAGGATAAATCAAGTTGATAATGTTTAAAATAAATTCCTAACATGTCTAAATTTTATTGGTTGATGATATTACAACCCTATATAATCTAATATTCGTATTTGAGTCATTTTTGATGTTTTTATGTGGGGATGGGATTTAATATAAATTAATATTTTCTTATATTTCCAAAGGTGCCCCTCTCCTCCCTTATAAAAGGGCACCTCCTCCCTCTCATCCTCACACCAATTTGAGGCTTACATCTCTGCCAAACTCTACCCATTTAACTTCCCCACTTCATTAGAAACCTACTAGAGGTACTTTTCTTCTCAAAAGTCCAACTCTAGTGACCTAAGAGAATGTTTAAAGGAGGCACTTCGAGAAAGAGGTAATACCTTCTATCATTTTCTTCAAGTTCCATTCTTCTTCTATCCCTCTTCTTTAGTTGTTTCATTATGAAGTAATAACATCAGTATCACTAATATACTGATATTTTATTATAAATATGAAACAACCCCATTTCACCTTCTATCCATCCTATGGAAAACGAAATCACCATGCATGCGTACGTACGGAATACCGTCTACACGCCGTGGTGTAATCTGTTTTTCCACCAACACCTTACATGGATGGGTATAATGGTGTAAATAAAAACTATATATGGTTATTATAACATCATACTGATTCTGATATATTGTATCATCCACTCCAATTCAATTTAATAATTATGGAAACGATATCATCGCTCGTGCGTACGTACATACTACCATCTCCACGACGCGATGAGATTCATTCTCCATGTTAACCATTAAAGAATGATTATAAAGTATATATAGGCAATAATAATGAAATATATGAAATTATAAAGCTGATTTATTTATTTATATATATATGTATGTCATCTACTTAATTCCATTCAACTCAATAAGGAAACGAAAATAGCGTTCATGCGTACTTAAGGCCTACAGTCTCCATGAACGATGTATTTCTTTCCATTTATCGATTTTATTATATATATGTATATTCTGAATATATATTATATATAAATCATGTTTTATATTTGTGAATTAAGTATTCATGATCTAAGTAATCATATGAATAATTACAAGTCAAAACACGGACGACAAATGAAACGATTTTACCCAAAACATTCTTTAACATGGAATTTACAAAAGAATGGGTAATATAAAGTCATAAGTGAACCATATATGATATCATAACAATGAATATGATTCTGTAATAATTCAATGACATTATTTAAATTATTATACAGGAGGTTTGGATACTTATGAATCATATCGGTCCTAAGGTAAGGGATAATTATTCCAATCTTTTCTTATCCGAGATTGTTTATTCGTAAGTATTTACTGGGGTTATGTTTATAATCCATGTCTATGTTTTATAAAAATGTTTTCATAAAATGTTTACCCTTATTCCATGTATGTTTAAAGTCATTTTTCCCCTCTTTGAATTTTAATTTGTGTTATGTATGGAATCTTTATTTTTTTTATGTTACGAGGTATTTTTTTGACTTTTCCGGCAAAAGTACGAGAAGAATGTTTTTTTAACTTATACAGCATGAACTGATTTTTACTGTTTTATAACGCATTATTTTCCTGAATCTTACTCTACAAGATTTCATGGTTATTTTCAATAAAATACTTTTATTTTAAAATTCCATGGCATTTTGTGAAATGAAAATTATTTTGAAGAAAAAGGATATTTTCCTCATGAATTCATTTCAAGTGTTTTATCAAAACCATTTTCCATTTAAGATGACATTATTTCACATGTATATGTTTCAAGTATAATTTCTCTATGATTTACATGGTTTAAATTTTCTTATGAGGAAATATCCATTTGTTTTATATGGATTATGTGATGATGGGATGATGTTTATGAAACCCATTTTATTCTTTGGGTCATGATGAATGTTTTAAGTTTATTTTGTGGAACAAGTAAAAATGATTCCATTATGATATGGGTGGGACCTATATCTCCCTCCAATGAATTGGGTAAGGATTTATATCTCATGAGATAGACATGGATGAAACAGTAAGTTAATCCGGTTCAGTATTACAGGATTGGAACGACGAGTGAACTCGATTCCGAAACGGACTTTGTCCACTAATATGGTCTTGGTAGAAATGCCTTGGATAATATGGAAATCATATAATGTGCTTAATGGTTTCCATAATTAAATATTTTATTACCATGCTATTTTATCATGATTCATGATCCATTATGATCTTTGCCTTATGTACTTGCATGTTTTATGTCGTTTCTCATGATTTTGATGTTTAAACATTATGTTCATGTTTTTAAGTTAAAATGTATATGGTATATTTTATTTTATCCATGCTTACCCTCACTAAGCATTTGAGGTCACCCTTTTTATTTTTTCTTTTTCCCTAGGATTAAAAGAAAAGTTTTAGGTAAGGAAACAGAAAATGGAATATCTTTGTGGGAGATATTGAAGATCTTTCACCACGATTGGAAGATTACGTTCCGAGTTTCCAAATACACTAAACTATTACGATCCTTGTGTGTCTGTTTTTTTTATGTATTAAGTATTCTGCAAAAGTAATGTAATGTACATGTACGTCAAGCTTTGGGTCTCTATAGACATTAACTTTGTAGCAGTATTATTCTCTTGGATGTTTAAAGCCACATTCTATGACATGGTCTTCCTAAAAGTACCTATTTTCTTTGGATTTTTTCTATTTATATTTATATATTTTCTATTAATTTTCACATTTTAATGGAAATTATTGATCTTTCTAGATGAGATATTCATCTATATACATCCTCCAGTAACTTAAATCCTTACCATCTAATTTTTCATTTTATACCTACTTATCTTATAATGTCACCCCTTTCTAACATAACACTCTCTAATAAATCAAAAAATGACTGATCATGAAGAGAATGTTACCTGAGTTGCATCCATGGAAACTATCGAGTTTCTGAAAAAATGCATACTAATTTTATTCCAATTTTTTAGAATACCACACTAGTTTCACACACTAGAAGTTAAGTCCTTGGATGAAACAATGGATGAAAAAATTCACAGTAAAAGAATCCTCAAACTATCAATATACCTAAACTAGGAAGAAGATCCTTCACCCTAATCACCACACTAACTTACACTTACTCAAGTCTATTCACTCCATTTCACACAAAAATTTAACTGGAAATGTAAAATATAAATAAAATCATGTAAAATGACATAAAAATGTTTTATGTGGTTTGGAATTTTATCCTATATCCATAGGGAGAAGAATCAGAATCTTTCATTTCGTTGAAAGTAAAAAACTTAAAATCACTAAGAAAAATATTACATATAGATCACTAACATTTATTAAATAATGAAACCTCAAATTTTTTTCCCATCCAGTAGTCTAGTCAAATCGAATTTCTATATTTGTGGAGTTCTATATATTTCACTATGTAACTTCCAACTCCATATATCTTTCCTCTGTTTTACTCCCTATCACTAGTAGAGACAAAATATTCCCATTACCTCACTGCTTTGCTATAAAATCATGTTATAAGTGATTCAAAATGTCAATATATTCCATATTATGGTGAAAGAAACATTGGATGAACTTCCACTGGATTTTACCACCATATTGAACAAACATCAAAAGTTCATGAACCTATACCTACCTTACTAAAATCCATTTAAACCTACTTCCACTAAAATAATAGGGTATGATGTGTTCTATGGAGTTACTCCTTCTGTTGAAAAAACTCTAGAACATAAATATTTTCATAATCTAGAAAAATAAAGATGAAAAGGAAGAATATTTTCTCAAAAAGAATAATGCATACACTGATGAAATCAATAACATATAGTTTATGGTTTCCAATATGGACAAAATTTGGAAGGATAAAGGAAAGAAGAAAGCTAAAATGGAATAAGAACAAGGAAAAACACAATATACATGTCTTGATGTTAAAAAAATCTCTAAAAAAGTTGAATGATGATTTAAATAGGGAAAAATCTAAAACCGAATCTTTAATAACCACTAAAGAACTTTTTCTAAAAAATTAGGTGAAAACCATTCCTACTAAATATGAAAATAAATTTGTTTTTATTGACCATTTAGGTACATCAACCAAACAATATACTAGCCATAACACCGTCATATTTAAGAATATGTTTCTTTAAAAAACATTGTATCTATAGATTACTCCATATAAAACACATAACTAAAATGAACCTTGACATATTATATGGATATTATTAATTAAATTTAAGTATAATAAAACCTCTAGTAAATAATATTTTAATCAATCATAAATTCATACAAAATAGGAATGATCGACTGAAAATTAATTTTTTTTTGTTATTTTCACACACTTTTAAAGAGAAAATAGATAAACCACACACTCAAGAAAAAAAGAATCATGAACAAAAAGAAATAACTAAACCATTAAACTCAATATTGAGCCTATTTGAAGCATTATCCCTATATAATTTCCATTGGAGAGAACTTACCTTTTTTATTTGGGTTATCCTTGTGTAGATATTCAAACTAATAATCCATCTTATCCCATATTGGAATGTACACCACTAAATTTATCATCCTTTTGTTGAATCCTCTATTTAGAATGAGATACATCTTATTTATCCAATTAAACTATTATTTATTCTTCCCACTTGTATCAATCTCTCTTAAATCTCATATCCAACCTTGATAGGGGCCTTAATCTCAAAGGCCTAAGAACTGTTAAAGATTAAAAAGGAATTTTTTCAATAAAAGAATTATTTATTTATTTTATTTAAAAGATATATTCATAAATTTTATAATTTAAATTTTGAAGAATGAACTTAATATTTGAATTTCTCTTGTCAAAATTATCTTACGGTGAATTTTTTAGATTTTTCTAAAATAATTCATTTTTAAGTGAATTTGAAAAAAAATGATCTTGGAATTACCATCACTTTTATGAAATTATAATAATAATGGAATAGATTAAAATTTTCTAAAATAATTTTTATAGAAAAACATATATTTATAAATTAAAATAAATAATATAAAAATGGAAGGTTGAACTTATGAAACCCTTGTTTAAAATTTTGTAAGCTTAAGTAATATTTTAATATAAAACCTTTTTTTTTAAAATTTGTTATCATCACTTATAAAAATTACATAAAAAAATTGTTTAATTTTTTTTATAAAAAATTTAATTTTTTTTAATAAATTTAATTTAACTTTTAGGCATACGAATATGATTACTAAAATTAATGTTAATGAAAATGGTAATGGTAAAACTATAATTTTCAATGAATTATTTTTTAACATTGTGTTGTTTTTCTCGAATAGAATAAATTAGTCCTGTAATAAGTAAATCTATTAATTTTTTTAATCATAAATACAAATATATTAACACTCATTCAATTGGTAATCAATAATAAAGAAAATTAATGGTGAAAACATCATTTTAAAAAAAACATTTTTCCTATATATCAAATGTTAAAATTTAAAAGTTAATTTTAAATTATTTATATATTAGATTATATTATATGGGGCTTAAATTTATGTTCATAACACCCAAATTTAGTAATAAAGTTTATATTATTTTTTTAGTAAAACTTAAATTACTTAGTTAAAAACAAGTTACCATGGTAAAAACCAAAATGGTAAAGTGTAAAAATATAATGGAAAATGACTCAAAGATGTCTCAAACATGTGTGAAATATCATGATTTACCATTTATATACCCAATATCACCCCTAAATCCATTATTTAAAACATTTAGGGCATTTTTACCATGAATAGTGACCTACCGTTATTGAAATGTAATGGGTAGTTCAAAAATTACCCTTCTCCTCACATATAAAAATGGATCACTGCATTCATTTCATGATATATATATTACAGGGGATTTACATATAAAACTTTTAAAATTTTATTATATTATAATAACTTACCAAATTCATAAGCCTCTAGTCTCAATTACTTAATATAAGGCCTCTATTTACAAGTATATTTCAAAGGGTAATTCCAAATTCACAACGTGATTATTTCTTAATCCTTAGACTTTACATTTTAATATTACTCTACCTATTATAAACCACTATAATCCATAAAAGTATGATAAAATTGGTAATAATAATATGATAAAATTTTATTATACTAACGTAATACACATTTCTTTCCTTCCTACAAACCATTCAAAAAATATGGATGTCTTCATGCATACGTCCAAATTACCGCCTCCATGAACAACATGTTATATTTTTCAAAATGACGTTTCATGGAAGATAAAAAATATTTATTTAATAAAAAAACATAATATATATAAAATCATTAAAATTATGAAATGTTAATTATTTTATTTTTTCTACCCTCTCCATTTTTATGGAAAATTAAAGTGGCATGTGTGTGTACGTACAAACTACCGCCTCTACCGAAATCCATATTTCATTTTCCATTACTTCCTAACATGAATAAAATTAAAAAATTATTTAATGTATAAAAATTATATTTATGGAAATATTAATAATATATTTGGATAACATTGGATATCTATCAGTGATATCAATAATAAATAATCATAATAAACTTAACCACCTAAATTAAAAATACCAAGCCACATTTCCTAATTTTAGTCTATATTGTGAAATGATAAGAGATGATATGATTTCTTTTTTCTAATGGAATAATAAAATAAATAAAACTCTATAATTTTGGACATCATGGATCTATTTTAAAAAATATTTGTTGATAGTAAATATAATAAGGATGTTTCAGAGAAATTGACTGAAAAACAAAAAGTAACTGATGTAAGAGGAGACTACTTAAAAAATAAATAAAATATGTTAATAAATAGAACTTATAAAAATAAAAATAGATAATTTTTTTTAATGAACATAATTTTATTTTTCAGGATATTAAGCACTTGAATAAAGATAATCTGTAACCAATGTAAGTGTTTTTGCAAATCAATTTTGCTTCATTGTGATATGATGTGTATTCATAACTTGTAACCTTTTTTAGTTTATAAAATACCCTTGGATTTAATTTATAATAGTTTTTAATTAAATATAAATGATTTAAAAATTAATAACATGTGGCATGTTCTATATATTTTCAATTTGAAAGATTTATCTTTTGTAGGGGTTTGGGGAAACTCAATTCTTGTTCATTGAGTTTTGATTGTTCTTCTTGAACATATTTCATAAAATTTGGGTATATTATTATCTATTGCTATATTATTTGGGTTTTTCACTTTTTTTGTAGGGATTTAAATTTATACTGCATAAAACCCTTTCAAAATGTCTCATTCTTCATGAATTATGATATCTATAAGGAATTTGGTTAACTCAAATTTTGTTTCTTTGATTTAAAATGTTATACGTTTATAATGTTTCTTCTATGTTTGATAGAATATTATATCTATTATTTCATTAGATATTTCATATTTTATATATTAAGAAAATTACTTTTTTAACTCAAAAATGTTTTCTTGAAGAATTTACTTTTAATAAAGGTGGAATGTTTTTAAGAAAAAAAATCTCATCCCCTTACTTTTCCATCTATTTTCATGTTAGTTATTCCCAAAAATGTTTTCCTTTTTTATTTTGAAATATAAATATGATTTTAGTCATGTGACCATACTATTTTCCATTAGAAATTTTCAAAGTGATAATTTACTAGCTATTTTTATGATATGGGTTTTCAAAAAAGGTATTTCAAAATATTTAAAATGTTCTCTATTCATTAAAAAAATGTTTTATCTTACACTCCACATTATGTTTTTTGTGAAATATATGTATATTATAATATTTATTAATAATTATTTCTTTAAAAATTATATGTTTTTAAAATGTTTTTTCTTCATCATTTTGAAACCTTTGTGTAATTTTGAAGGATACATTATTGAAGATTTTTTTTAAAAAGGTAAAATATTTCAATATGTTTTCACTTAAAATTTTAGAAATATTTATGTTTTTTAGAGGATCCGATATTTTATGTTATTTTTAAAACTAAATTCTTTGAAATGTTTTAACTTGACCTTTTAAAAATGAAGATTTTTAGAGAATCAATGACATTATCTTTTACACAAATAATAAAAGTGTTTTCTAAAAACTCTTATAGGATTTCACTTCCATTATATCATTATATTTAATGGATTTATTTACTTGGAAATTATTTTTTTGTGAATCACCCTATAAAGTTTCTTGTAAAATACTCTTTTATGGTGATTAATATTTTGGTATCAACCATTTACATTCTTGATTTCAATTTTGGTGATACCATATTGAAATGTTATAAAAACCCATTTTTCTTTCCATGGGTTATTAATGATGTGATGAATGAATATTTTAAAATGGCACACATATGTATGGATGATTGATAGGTAGGTTCCTATTTCACCCTTCTATGAATTGGTAAATTTTATATCTTATGATCTTAAAAGGTTACATGAGAAAATTATCCCAATAAAAAGTGTAAAAGATAGGATTATACAAAGCCAAGAGCTACAAGAGAGGATTATCCCAAGCCCAGGGGTATATAAGAGGATTATCCCAAGCCCAAGAAGGGTATATGGTTGGTAATAACAATCCTAATAAGGGTATATGGGTGGTAAACCCAACCCAAAGGGTACCTGGGTGGTAATACCAAGCCCATCAAGGGTACGCAGGTGGTAAACCCAAGATTAAGGGTGCAATGGTGGTAAGACCATTCCATAGAATGTAAAAATGTTGTTATCCCAAGACTACCATGTTATTAATGTATTGGTGGGTAGCCATGAAATATGAAATATATAATTTTTTTTATTCCACATTATTATAGAATAATATTATGACTATGTTATGATTTATGTATCATGTTATTATCTAATTATTTCACATTATTTTTCCAAGGTATATGTTTTTTCGTTTGATATTACATGTCCTTCTTTCATGACTTATGGAAAACTTTTATTTTTACATGTTCATTTTTGTAATATATTTCACATAAAATGATATTTTATAATATTATTATGATCTAACCCTTGATTACAGATTGATAACCCTTTCTTTAATGATCATTTAAGATCACCCATTTCATATGTTTCTCTTACCCACAATGTGAAGATGAGTATAACTTATGATAATTATAGATAGGAGCCAAGTGAGGTTCAATAACAGAGAAATGTTCACATGTTTTTTAAAATAAGTTTTCAATATAAATGGTCTTAAAAAACACCAAACCCTATATTATTTGGATTGTGTGATTATTTATGAGATGTAATGTTTAAATTATTGAAATTTTATAAAATACCAATAGGTTCATATCACTTTATATCAATACTAGTTTTTAAAGAGTTTGTTTTTATCTCCAGATCTGGGATTGTAGGCATAGGATCCTTAGTTTGTATTATATTAGGGTTTAGTTATTTTTGTGGATTATTTTAGTTCTTTTTTGGATTAGGATATGTGAACTTTAGTGAAAATCATAATAGAAAGTATAATTTTAGGAATCCATCCGAAAGTATCAGTAAAGAAGAGATTATGTGGTGTCATAGTAAATATAGCCCTATATTGATACTATAATCTAGATGTTTCTATAGAATTTATGATCCTTGGGGTAATAACCCTGAAAAATGATGCTTTAGTATCAAATAAATCTTGAATCAGTTCATGATGAGTGGACATAATACTAAACACCATACGAGACACTCCTAGAGGATATTCTTTGGAAATTTACTCACTATTTATGAAACATTATAAAGGATTTGAATATCTTAGAAAACCTAATAAGATAATAACCATATAAAACATGGTTAAATTGAATGAGTGATAGGTTTATCCAATTATATCATAGTATCTCTCAAAGTATCATAGGTCTAAATGAAGGTTTTATTGGAGAAGTTATCTTTAGATTGAGTTTTCATATTCATATAATGATTTTTTTGATTTTTTTAAATATTATCATAACAAGTTTGGTTTTAATATTTGGATGGTAATAGGAACATAAAAATGAATATATTAAAGGAATGTATCTATAATATCATAATACATATCTATAAATTCATATTTGTAATATATGGATGATTATCATAATATATACCTATTATGAGGGAAATGATATGTTACCTAGTCATATATAAGATAAAAAGGTATATATCTCTTTTTAATCTATATCTTGAGTCACGATTTTCTTTTAGATACCCTTAAGTATTTTTTTTAGTAATTGATATTTAAATTTTTGTGGACACAATTTATTTAAGGGTGGAGAATGTAACACCCAAGGATTTCAAAATATATTTTTCTTAAAATAAACATTGTATCGATATATTTCTCAACACAATACACCAAAATAAAATATCCAATGGAATATTAGATGAATTTTATTTATAAAATTTAATAATAATAAACCTTATAGTAAATAAAAATATTTCAATCAACTATAAATGATAAAAAATAATATTAAATACATTTAATCTTTTGAATGATCATTTTCCAATAAAAGAATTTTTTTCTTTATATATTGTATCTAAAATATAAGTTTATAACTTTGTGAATTTTAATTTTTAATAATGAACTTAATTTTTAAATTTATCATATAAAAATAATATTATGTTGAGTTTTATATATTTTTCTAATTTAATTGATTTTTGGCGGAGAGTGAAAAATACAGATTTTGTTATTACTATCACTCTTAAGACATTATAATAATACATGGATTAATTAAAAGTTTTTGAGATTTTTTTCTATAAAATATGTATTTTTTAATTAAAATAAATGAACTAAAAATACAATTTTAAATTTATGAGAATCATGTTTAATCTTTTGAAAACTTAACAAATATTTTACTCTAAAAACTGTTTTTATTCACTTATATTAAAAATTAGTTTTACTAAATTATATAAATTATATTTAAAATATAGATTAAATATTTTATATCATAATATTAACATAATTTGACAAGGTAAATTTCGTTTTATGCATAAAATTAGGATTATTAAGATTAAATTTAATTCCCATGATAATGGTAAAACTGTTATTTTCAAATTATTGTTTTGATAACATTGTGTATTTTTATCAAATAAAATTAATTAATATCTCCTCAAAAATGAATTTAATATAATTTTAAACCTATATATAATTATATTAACACTCTTTAAATTTTTTTATCAATGCTAAATAAGAATAGGAATACTTGATGGTGATAATAATGTTTTTCTACCAAACAATATTCCTATATATTAAATGTTTTAATTTAAAATTTAATTTTATATGATTTAGAAAATTAATTATATTATATAATTATTATATTTAATTTTATGATACGAAAATTTTTTAATTGGGTTTATTTTACATTTTTAAATAAAACATAAATTACTAAGTTAAAAACTGGTTACCAAGGTAAAACCAAAACAACAAAGAATAAGAATCTAAAGGTAAATGACTCCAAACGTGTTTAAAAAATGTGTGAAAATTAGTGTTTGAGAATTTATCAATAAAATATGACCCCAAAATCCATTATTTAAAATTATTGGAGCCTTTTACCTTTTAATAGTGACATACCATTACTAAAATGCAATGGGTACTTCTGAAATTACGCTTATATTCACTTATAAAAAGGGATAACTTCAACCATATAACTATACACATATTCTTCTGAATCTCATACTGATATTATGAAATTTTATCATCATATAATATATTCAAATATTCATAAGCATCTAGTAAAAATTATTTATCATATTGAATCCATTTTAAAGGAGATTTACATGGGGAATCTCAATGTGAGTATTTTTTACTCCTTATTTTTTCTTCTAAATTATAATATTCCCCACAAAAACCTATTATAATAAATGAAACTGTGAAGAAATAAGTATTAATAATATTCTAAAATGTAATTATAGTAATTTAATAACTATTTTCAAAATTTCTCTAAAACTATTTTAAAAATGAACACATCTTCTTGTGTATGTGTAAATTATAACCTACATAAATGAAATGATCAAAGTTTCCTAAAAAACATTCATGGATAATAAAAAAGAGTTATTTAATCAAAAAAATACAATATAAATAACATTATTAACATTTTGAAATGATAATTTTTTTTTATTTTTTATACCCATTCTTATTCTATGGAAAACAAAATTTTTATCCCTTTGTACATGCAGACTATTATTTTCATTGAACGACATATTTAATTTTTCATTTCCACATAACATGGTTGAATTTAAAAAGGAATTTAATGTAAAAATGGTATTTATAAAAATATTAATATTATATAGAGATTGTATTTGACATTCTATAAGTGATATCAATAATAAATGATTATAGTAAACTTAACCACCAAAAATAAAAATATCATAGAACCTTTCTTAGTTTGATTCAATTTTGTGAAAATTGTTAGGAAAAAGCTACTGGATGTGTTTTAAGTAAGTCTTAAGAAGTCAAGGATATAATATTTGTTTGATATTTTGGTTTAAATATCAGATTTTTTAGATTCTAATTAAAATAACTTTACTTTGACAAGACCTCAACAAAGGTGATCATTTGGGTTTAGGTGACTGGATGAAGAAAATTGACCAACGTTTTGCACACTGAGTCCATTAGAAAAATAAAATCTAACAGATTAATATTTGGTTAGAATATTTTTATGATGCTTAAAAGTTCCATTAGAAAATTTTTCTATAAAACTAAATTTGGCGATGATTTAATATTTTTAATGTTTCTAACATCATGATATATAAAGATATGATGATCCAAGAGTTTTGTAGAGAGAAGGATTCATTTTTTAGATGTAAAAATTTCATTATAAAATGATCTATGGGATTTTATTACACTGATGAAATAAGACAGAGGTTCAGATGTGGAAATTTTATGTTTTTTAGTTGGAAGATTTAGTTGTAGGAAGTTTGTGTTAGTTGTTTTATATGCTTGGTGGATAATAGAATGTTTCTAAAATAAAAAAGGGAGATTTTAAATAATGTTATTAGAGAAATATTAATTAGTTAAAGTTTTAAAAAAAGTTCCTCAGACAAAATTTTCATACAATTTCTATCAGATAGACATGTATGAAGTTCTATAGTTGATGTTGACATTGGATGATTGGATGAATATTTTGTACAAATATCATAAAATGAAGTCTGGATAATTATTGAAATTACTAGTGAGTTATGATAAAATTAATAAAATAAAGTAATTTTTTTGGAAATTCTTTAGAGAAGTTTCTAAGTAGTTCTTAACAAAAAACTGTACTGAGATTCTCCAAACATAATATTTGTTTAAAATTATTAATAGCCAATATTTTTGTGATATAATGTTTTTACCTTTCAATGTTCTTTATAACGTTTTTTTTAAATATTTTTAATGATATGAAACTATATTAATAATTCAAAGATCCAAATATCATGGGAGAAATATTTTTTATTCTCATTGAGTTTAAAAAAATGTTGTGAATGTTTGATTTTTTTTGAAATGTAGTAAGTGAGATATTTGAAATTCTAGTTTCCATTGAGTGGGGAAAAAATTGGAAATCCCTCCTTTTATCCTTATCATGCATCTATAAATAACTTTAATGTTCAGTATAAATAAAGGTACTGTTTGTGAGTGAAAAAGATAAAGTGGATATGAATTGGTTTCAGATAGGGCTACTAGATGAACTTTTAAAATAGAATGTTTGAGTAGGAAGTTTCCAAATAATTAATCTCTTGGTTGAAGTTTAAGATGAAGTTGATATTGATAAGTGGTCTTGAAATAAGGCATAAAGGGTAGAAGAAATGAAAAACATATTTTAAATCAAGTAGAATAAGATTAAAAAAGTGTAAGAAAGTTGTTTTTATTATCAAAAGGTACGAGATAGAGTTTTCCAAGATGAAAAACCAGGTATAGATATCAAAAAAATAATAAACAGATGAATATTTATACATAAGTCTAAATAAGAAGTTTTCACCTTATTCTAGGAAATAAAGTGAAAAAGAAAGTGTCTATAAGAATAAAAATGTAAAGAATTTCAAGAATAATAATAACAATATATAGAGCCTATTGTAGAAGGTTTCCAAAATATTTTTTGAAATCTTTTTTACATATTATATGTGTGGAAATAATTTTCACTGTAGTTTTGATAATATTCAAATGAAAGTATAAGGGTATTAAATAATTTTCATAACTTCAAAAATAGTAATTTTATAGTGGATTGTGTTATATTATATCATATCCAAACCATAAAAAGTAATAAATACACTTACTGATTAGTGAACATTATATATTCTTGTGTTCCTATGGGATATACTTGTGTAATTATTTATAATAAAGTTATTACTCTTTAATATAAGGTGAATTTTATTTCATAATAATGAAATTATGACAAGAAATTATTATTGATTCACCCCTCCCCCTCTCATGGATCACACATATCCTTCTAGTTCCTCTCAAGTGGTATCATTAGGAAGGTTCCCTTTATTGATTATTTTTTGATGTTTGAAGAAAATAGAAGTTATAATGGATGTTCATAATTGTGTGAATAGTAATGGGATGTCTATTTCTAATGAAAAAACCTATCATATCTATAAATATATAATTCTAACTTATCTTTTATTCCTTGGTTATGGATTTCTCAAAGTTTTTATAGATGCATTTCCTCCTCATACTAAGAATTTTCCCCTTATAGGTGTTGATAAGAAGAATTTGGAAAATGATAAGTGATAAAAAAATACATTATTCTTCTTAATATCTAAAGGTTATTTTCTTAGAGTTAAAGGAGTTTGAACAACTAAGTGTGTATGAGAAAATATGATGAACATCTATGAAGAGAATATAAAATTGAAGAAGGAAAAGTTAAAAATCTATACGTTAATGTATGGAGATCTTAATATGGGTGATTATGAATCTATTAGTTACTTCATTAAAAGGGTTAATGATGTTATTATCACCATAAGATTTCATGGGGAGAAGTTGGAAGATTCAACCATTTTTGAAAAGATCTTATAAATTCTTCCGTATATATTTGATGAAAAATTTTATAATTGGAGGATAGAGATCCTGAAACTCCATCTCTAGATGATCTATATAACAATATCATTACTTAATAAATGGGAATAGAAAATGTTATAAAGAATAAAGAAAATTTTTATCCTGAAATTTCTTTCAATGCTGTCATGAAAGGGAAATGTAAGAAAGTTCTCAAAGATAATGAAATTTGTAAATCTAATAATAAATATGAGGTTTGTAATTTTTTTAATAAATTTATGTTATTGTTTAATAGAAAGTTATAAAGAGGCATAGAAAATTACAAAAGTAATTTACCAATGAATGTTTTTGGATGCAAAGCTATTTGAAACTTTTCTATAAATTTTCCTCAATTAATTGAGGAAAAAGAAAGTGATGAAGATGATTGAAATTCAATAAGAACCTTTAATAAGAAAGCTAAAAAATCCATATCCTACCCAAACAGAAAATATAAAATTTTATCTAAATATAAAAGGAGAAACTTTTTTTATATGTGTGATAAAGATGATAATAGTAAAGAAGAGGCTAAGAAGAAAAAACTCTTTATTGAAAAAGTGAATTCTGAAATAATTCACTTATGGTAAAAGTAGAAGTTTAGACTAAGAATAAACATATATGGATTTTATGCTAAATATAGAGTGAAAATATTGTCTTGTAATGATTATAAGACTTAAAAGGGAAAATAAGAAGTTGAAAAAGGGAAATATTTTAGAAACTAATCAAGAATATGTTCTTGATTAAAAAATATAATTTTCTAAAATATATTCATAATTTTAATATGTTGGTTGATCAAAAGAATAACATCAATTTCAATCATGAAGAAAATGTGAAATTTAAGGACTAGTAGTTATAAATTATTCAATAATAACTTTTCAACGCTGAGAAAGGGGTTAAAAACATTAAAAATTAATTTAAAGAACTTGGTGAATGTTATGATAAAGGATAAACTAATAAGGATCAATAAAATTTTTCCTCTAAGGTTAGTAATAAGAATAATGATGCTCAGAATTAAAAATAAGTTATAAAAACTATCTATGTTGATAAAACAAACAAATATAAAAAACATGAAGTTTCTAATGTTATAATGCCTAAACCAAAAATTGCTACTATAGGTGTTTTTATTGAGGATGGTATGAAACCTAATAAGAAGATGAAAATATTAGGTGGTAACCAAACCATTTTTGTGTAATGAAACACCAATTTGAAAGGAAAGGAAATTGATAAAAACTAGAAGCATGACTCCGAATAATATGCAAGTTACAGAGGAATATATTCTTTCTGTACATACTATTTAAATTTTGGTGTATTTGGGAATAAAAAATATATGTGTCGGTTTAATCACCAACATTAAAAAATAATCTAAAAAATATGGAGGAAAAGTTTGTGTGGGAGTCCACCCACCCAAAATAGACAGCCAATGAAAGCAATTCTGGAGATTAAAAATAGACTGTAACCTTGGGAAAATATTTGTAAATTATGTGATCCACATAGAAATCTTGAAAAAAGACTTCAATTCCAAATTATAACACAATAATGTGTATATAAAAAGTAAAAAAATCCATGTGATAATAAAGAAAATTGAAAATAAAAATCCTTAGTCGTTGAAACCTCTCTCAAAGTTACAAAAGAAGAATGACCCATGATTTTTGGATATCGAGTGTCCTAAACATATGATTAGATATTTGAATTAGTTGAAGAATGTGAAAGATTTTAAATAAAGTAAATTGAATTTTGGAAATGACGAGTCACTCAGAATAAATAGAATTTTATTTTATATCATTAGGGAGGAAAATTTAAAACCTAAATAATCCTTGTTTGTTAAAGGGGTGAAACCCAATTTTTAAGTGTTTCAAAATTATTTGAAGAAGGTTAAAAAATTGTTTTAATAAATGTTAGTTTTTTTATTAATAGTATAGAATATGGAAATGTTGTTATGAGAGGCCATTTAATAAAGGGAAACTCATTTGAAGTTGGTGATTCAAAAATTTCATGCTATATGATCATGATAGAAGAAAATCAGTTATGAAGTAAAAGGTTGGGTCATATGAGTTAGAGGAAAATGGGAAAACATATAAATATAGATATAATTTGTGATATTTCTTACATTATAAGAATAATATATTGGTGTTACACCATTTTCTAGAAAGGTATGATTAAAAACTCAGTTCATAAGAAAGTTGAGATGCGTTCATCTCATCCCTTAGAGATGAAACATTCTAATATTTGTGGAACCATGAGTGAAAAATAAATACATAGAGATAAGTAATTCAATTTTTTAATTATCAATTTATACAAATTAGAATTATTATGATTCTAAAAAATAAATAAGTAGCTCTAAATATGTTTAAGAGTTTCATGATAAGTGTGTAAAAAGAGTTTGGATGTTATGTTAAGAAAATTCAAACTAATAATAGTGGAGAATATATAAGTGGTACGTTTAGATACTATATTTAAATTCATGGAATTCATCAAGTGTTTAGTGCACCATACAAACCACATCAAAATGGTGTTGTTGAAATAAAAAATAGAAGTTTTGTGGAGATGGTATGAATGATGTTGATCAAACATGATACTTCACATTAATTTAGGATGAAAGTAATCAGATAAGTAGTTTATATTAAAAATAGATGGTTTTATTTTCTAAACTATGATATGACTCTGTATGAGTTATATTATGATGAACACCCATGTTTGAATCACATCATTGGTGTTCATAAGTCCCTGCATTATAAAATACAAGGGAAAAAATCTAGGGAATTTTGATAAGAGAAGTGATTATGAAATCTTTCTTGGTTACCCACCTAATGGTAGGGGATATAAAATGTAATAAGAAAGAAACATGAATGATGATAGATTCAAAATATGTGAATTTTCTTATACTACCTGATTAGAAAGATTCTCAAATTGTTTTAGATATATAATAAAGGTAATATGAGGTGCTTTTAGTTATCCAATGTGAAAATATTTATAATGACTATCATAATGTTAATGCTTCTTATGAAGAAGATTCCCACACAACGATCTCAAGTGATGGGAAACAATATCTATCATCTCATCCTATTATGAGGAATCCAGTGGAAGTTTATAACATCATTTGAGATAAATTAAAAAAGATTCAAAACAAAATATATTCAATGTTAGTATCACATACTTCTTTATATTCATAAATTGAGAGGATATACATTGATAAAGCTTTGGAGCATCAAGGGTGGATTGATGCTATGAATGAATAGTAGAATCAGATTGAAAAGAATGATATTTTGGAACATATTAAAAAAAACAAAAAAGTGATTGGTAAAAATTAGTTGTTTCAAAACAAGTTGAATGAGAAAGTTGAATTTATAAAATACAAGGCATGACTAGTTTATAAAGTTTACTCTCAAATTGAAGACATTTACTTTGATGAAAAATCATCTTCAGTGAAATGATTATAAACTATCAAAATATTTCTTTCTATTATTTTGAAACATAGATATATAATTTTATATATGGTTGTTACGTCAAATTTTCTTAATAGAGATCTGGAGGAATAAGTTTATACTAAACAACCATGTGGCTTTGTGATTGGGAAAGAAGAATGTTTTGTGTGTAAGTTGAAAAAGGACTTGTATGGGATGAATAAAGTTCCAAGGTTTGGGGTATTCTACTTGATTATGGATGTTATAATTCATCAAATTCATAGTTAATAATAACCTATAAATAAAATAAAACAAATAGGTTTTCATCATTGCGATTTTTATATTGGGAAAATCATATTTGTAGGTATGGATGAATAAACTTGTAGAAAGTTTACTTAGGAGAAGAAAAATCTTTTTTTTATGTCCATTTTGGAGAAATGAAATATTTTATTTGCATAACAATCATGCAGAATAGAAATATATTTTCCTATATCATGATAAGTATGATAAGGAACTTCTATGTAAGGTTGGAATAAAAGGATGAAAACTAGTTTCCACACTATTTTTAGTGGGAACAAAATTTTCAAAATATGGTGAACTGGAGGACATAGATCCTAATAATTTTTGAATTTTTTTTGGAAGTTTAGTATATATAATGACTTCAAGGACATGTATAATGTATTATATAACACTATCTTCCATATTCCAAAGTGCACCAAAAAAATCTTATCTCATGGTTGTAAATAAAATTATCGAATATATCAAAGGAATAACTGATTTTGGTATGAACTATGAATGCGAAAGAAATATTTATTTGTTCGTCTATAAAAATTCATATTGGTTAGGAAGTATTTTTGTTTAAATTACACATCATGTGGAGTGTTTTTCTTGTGTGAAATATGTGTTATCTAGAATATAAATAAAACAACTTTAGTAACTCCCAATACAGTGGAAGATGAGTAAATTTCTTACACTAAACATGCAACCAAACATATGTGAAGATACAGATGGAACAATTGTTTGTTGATAATAAGTTTCCTATAATCTAGGTTTTTTTAATTAGAGTGTTATAAATCATAATAAAAATAATGTTCTAAATTATCATTTTAAGCACATGTATATAAAATATCCCTTAATGAACGATCTTGAGGAGAAGAATGAACTGAAATTATATTTTTTTTCCAAAAATGGAGAATGTTTTTTATATTTTTACAAAATCATTGTTGAAGGAAACATTTCATAATATGAGGTGGAAAACGGTTTTTCAACCTATCTCTCTTCAAGGATATGGTATGTGATTTCCATCCCATATCTATCTTGTCTTGGGATAGTGTTTTTAGAGGGGGGGAAATGTTGGTAACAAAAATCTATCAATTCTTATATGATTAACCATTTAAGAAAGGGAATTTTTTGGGGGGAGTTTATAAAAGGGGAAATCTATAATTTATGTATGTATATGTTTGTGAAATATTTTAATATTTTTAGGAAGTTGATGAAGGAAATTTTATCATTAATGTAAAATTTGTTTTTGTTATGAAAGTTTCAAGTGGATGAAGAGGTGTTAGGAAAAATTTTCTTAATCCACTGTTTATAGGAATCATGGTATCTCTGTTCAATGAATCATTCTTCTTAAAATTCATTCACTAATGTAGGCTTATATTTTTTTAATATATAATCAATTTAATGAGTTTCAAAGATTCAATGATTTCTATTCCTTTGTTGGTAGAAAAATAAAAATTTAGAGATTATTGAGAACAAGCTTATAGTTGTGTTAATAGAAGTTATATGAAGTCAAGGAGATGATGGTTTACGAAATTTTGGGTAAGTGTTATATTTTTTTGATCATTTTGGAAATCACTTTAAATTTAAAAGCCTTAAATAGATGTGATAAGTGGAATTTAGGTTAACACATGATGAAAATTTACTGAAATTTTCCCCATCGAGTCCATAAAAAGAATAAAGGATAATAAAATAAGATTTATAAAGAATGTCTATAATGATTACAAGTTCCATTGGAGAAACTTTTCCGTAAAACTAGATACAATGATTATTTACAAATCTGAATTTTTCAAGAATCATGAGTTAAAAATATTACATTATATAAGAACTTTGTAGAAATAGGGAGAAATTTTTTTAGATGTACAACATTCTATCTATAACTATCTCTGTGAGTTCATCAGAATGAAAAAATCGTACGAAGGGTTGGATGAGGAAATATTATTGTTGAAATTTGGATGTCATAGGAGTAAAAAGTTTTTATTTGATGTTCAAGATGTTTCATGGATAAAATAATGTTTTTTAAGTGAAAAGGGAGGTGATGAAGAATGTGATTATATGAAGTTCAATCAGATAAAGTCTATAAATGGAGTCCATCAAACAAAGTTTTTTATAAGGTCTATTAGGAAGACATGCATGTGTTTCTATAGAAGTGGTTAACTTAGGATAATTGGATGAATGTTTTTCATAAAGATCATATTATAGAGGTTATATAATGAATTCAATGAAAATTAACTTTAAATAAATGTCATCATATAGATTTATAGTTTTGAAAAATATTTTGAGAAGTTCCTAAGAATATTTTATGGATAATTTAGACAAAGATTATCTAGGTGAAATATTTATTTAAAAGTATTACCAAAAAATATTTTAGATATATAATTTTTTATTAATTAAAAGTTATTTATGAATATTTCCTAAATATTTCTAATGATATGATGCTATTATGATCTTTCAAATTTACAAATATCATAAGAGAAGGATCCATGGTTATTATAGAGTTTGAAGGAAGGTTGTGAATGTTTGAATTTTTGAAATGTACTTAGTTGTAAATTTGAAATTAAATTTTTAATTGAGTGGAAAATAAAATAGTATATTCTAAATTTTATACTTCTCAAGAATCTATAAATAAGATGACATTATAGTACAGATAAAGGTACTGTTCACAGGTGAAGAATCTAAAATGCTGATGAATTGGTCTCAGATAGAGAAACCTAATGATATTTTGAAATAAAAATTTTATAGAATATATTTCCAACCAAGGAATATATTAGTTAATATTGAGGAATAATTTGATATTGATTGGAGGAATTATGATCAAGGAAAACAAATAGACATCACTAGACAATATTTTTTATTAGAAGGAATTAGATGAAAAAAGTGTACAATGGTTTTTTTCTTGATTATCTGAAGGAATTGGGTGGAACTTTCTTATAGGAAAACTAAATAAAAAAATTGGGAAAATGATAAAAAACTGAAATTTTAAATAGAAGTCCAAAGTGGATGTTCTTAACTACTACTGGGTAAGAAATTGAAGAAAAATGTGTTTTCAAGAATAGAAAATGGGATGAAGTATAAGGATCACAGTGGAGACATATAAAGACTATTGGTGAAGATTTATAAAAGTTTTTGCGAAATATTGGTGACATATTATCTATGTGCAATACACATGAAATATATTTTTGATAATAGTGGAACACAATTTTAAGGATATTCCCTACTTTCTACAACCAAATAAAAAATATTTTTTGTATTATATTTTGTGGAATTGGATTATTTCCAAACTATTCTAAGTACTAGATAAAATTATAGAGTAGTGACCCTTTTAAATTATTTTGTTCCCATGGTATGTTATTTTATTATTATTTTTAGAATATTTATAAATATTTTATAGGATAAGAAGATTGTTTCATAATAAATAAATTGTAAAATGAAAAGGTTACTAATTCACCCTCGTTTTTCAATGATAACATAGATCCTATTAGGTTCTCTGAAAAATATATGAAATTGTATAAATTTATTGCTAATGGAATAATATAATACATAAAAATATATAATTCAAGACATTATTGAGCTATTTTCAAACACATTTTACTACATCCAATATACCATCGAAGTTTTAGAGAAATCGACTGAACCACCTTAAGTAATCTATATAAGAAAACATTATTTAATAAATAAATAAAATATGATTATAAATTGACATTAGAAAATGAAATATAGATGGAAAACGTTCTTAACAATTTTATTAAGAAAATTAATTTTATTTTTTAGGATTTTTGGCAATTTTTTAGAGTGAATCATGAACTAATTTAATGCTTTTTGTATCATAATTTCTCTTCATGGAGGTATGATTTGTATTCACCACTTATTTCATTTTTTAGTGTATATATTAGACATGGATTTATTTTATCAATATTTTTCATTAAATATAATGTAATTATAAATCCATATCATGTTCTACCATCTATGTTTTTTTAATTCAAAATATTACAACATTGTAAGGGGATTTGGAAAATCAATTCTCATTTATTGAGGTATGATTAGACTTCTTGAAATTATTTCATATAATTTGGGAAAATTATTCTCATTTATTATATTATGTTTTATTTTCTATTTTTATTGATTTATTTATATTTATACCACATAAACCCCTTTTTAAATGTTTCTTTCAACAATAATTCCTAAACCTATAAGGGATTTGGTCATCTCAAATATCCTTTCATTGAGTAAAAATTTTATAACTTGAGCCTCATTCATCTAAGATTGATAAATTATTCAATTTTATATTTTATAATATATTAACTCATTTATATATTAATAAAAGTATTCTTTTAACTCAAAAATTATTTCTCAATGACATTATTTCCCAAAGAAGTGATTTTTAATGAAAAAATATCATCCCTTTTAAAGGAAGTTTTTCATCCATATACATGTTCTTTATTCCCAAAAATATCTGAATTTATTATTTATAAATACAAATAATTTTTATTCTAATGTTATATTATTATTTATATTACTAATTTTCAAAGGTAAATTATAAAATTTCATTTTATGATGCGGGTTTTTAACAATGGTATTTCAAAACATTCAGAGGATTTTTCATTATTTATGAATAAACTATTTTATCTTGCACTCCAATTTCATTTTTTTTATAACCTTTTTGTATTTTATATGAAATATAATTGATTAATTTTATGGTTAAAAGTTTTCAAAATGTTTTAATTTCACTTTTTTGAGAGCTTTGTTCCATTTTTGAGGATCCTACGAATGGCCCGGAGGCCTTATTTTTTATTTTATTATAGATAATCCCCCTTTTAAGAGTTAAGTGGAACCCGTACATGACCCATAGGCCCAAGGGATAAGGCCCGAAATGACCTATAATACATGACCTGATGGCCCAGAGGTATACCATGCCCATAACATGACCTATAGGCCCAACCCACTAGAACAACCCCTCCCCAGCTTCTACATCATTGATCGCCTTTATCTCCCAACCTGCATTGTTGTTCGGCTAGCATTTCCCCATACAAAGCTACATGGTACCGGGTTTTTATGGCGGTTTCCATACCCTCTCATTCTTCCAATCTGGTTAGCTCTGCTTCTAGTGACTGCTACTGGTTCTCTGATCCTCTTATGGGGCCTACTCTGTGGGAACTAAGCTACATCGTGGACTTTAATGGCCTGAAGGCCTTGTTTCTTGAAGGCCTTTGACGGACCGAAGGCCCTTGAGACCCGTAGGCCCAACCTGGTGGCCCGAAAGCCCAAATCGGATGAATAGTTCTGAATGCTACAGTACCGAATAGTACCTTCTACAACACCTGCTACAGTGTCTGCTATATGATTCTCATGACTTTTAGAATATACCAAAATATCATAAATAAAAACAAAAAAAATTATAAATAGAAATAAAAATTACTATCCATAAGATCCATTAATAAATCAAGTGCATTAGACAGCCCAAAGTGAATAACTGTGAACTCATAATCCTTGTCCCTAGTTTGAAATTTTGTCTTTGGAATATCTTATTCCTTCTTCTAAAATTGATGGTACCCTAACCAGGGATCCATCCTTAAAAAAATTTCCACCCAAGATCTGATTAAAAAAATCATCAATACGAGGATAAGGATATTTGTATTTAATAGTGATGTTATTAAATTCTCTAAAATGAACACATACACCAATTGAATCATATTTATTTTTACGAAATAAAATAGGATCACCCCAATGTAAGGTGTTAGTATGAATAATTTTTTTTTCTATGATTCTATTATATCTAATTTTCAATTCCAAAAACACTACTTGAGCCATTATATAGTTACCTATTTCTTGTATACATATTATTTCATGATTTTTAACATAAATATCTATTAATTATAAAAAAGGATAAAAAACATCAGTGTCTTTAGAAGACTAAGATAACAATACATATAATGGAAACTAAAACATAGAATCCTTATTTTATTCTTAAAAATGAGATCCCAAATAAATTTTTTCTCATGAATCTGCATATGATAACCTAATTAGGTCATAAAAGAAAACTTTTGTGAAAACAATACTAGTAAGAAAATAAACATTATAAGGAAACATTACATGCGAGTCAAAGGTATCACATTATATCTTAAAAGAGAAGGCTCCTGAGTAATCACATGGAAGAATAACATAAAGTAAATTAAATAATAAGATCATAGAAACATAATAATTTTGGAAGATAAACATATAATATCATGTAAACATGTGTCATTAGTAACTTCTTAGATAATATAACATAGTGGAAAAATTCCCATAATGGATTTTGTTTACTTCCCAATCCTATACATAATGTCTCATGAGAAAGAAATATTTACCCAATAAATTGGACCAATATTTAGGTGGACCCATCATATCATGTTCTTGATTTATGTGTCTCATAAAAATAAATCCATCTTAAGGCATAAATATAAAAATTACCCTTGTAAATAAATGGGTTGCATGCTCAGGGATCATATCCTAATCAAATGAGAATCCATAAATGTGGAATTTGATAAATGAGCTTAAGGAATGTATTAAAAAATAAATGTAATGTAGAATGAGCTAGGTATATTTATAATAGGCATATATACAATATTTGGAAGAAATCTATAACATCAATGTTTTTTCATTGATGATAACATATTTAAAATATCACAGAATATTTATTAAGGAAAATTCCCTTTTAAATTTGAAAAGCACCTTTAAAAACTAAAAAAATCTAGCATACAAGGGAATTTTTATTATTTAAAATTAATCATCAAATATTTTAAATTAAGATTCAAATAATTGAGTGTTATTGATGGTGAGAAATTATATTATTGTTATATAAGTAAAAAAGAAACAATTTCTTTGAGATTGTTTTTTAAAAAATTCAACAAGTGTCTTGTTCAGAAAGTTATAGATTGAATACTTTAGAAAAATTTTGTAAAAAATGAAAAACATGGGGAAAATATTCTTTAATAAATAGTTTTAGAATATTAAAAACATTATTTAAATTATTTTTAGAAAACATAGACATGAAAGAGAATTATTCCAAATCAAAAAGAAGTTACAAGTCGATATTACATAGAAACAACATTCTAGAAATTTATTTATAAAATAGTTGTGGAAATGTAAACGAAAAATGTAAACCACATTCTTGAATAGAGGATAATAGAAGATATTTTGTTCAAAAAAATAATTTTACATGATTTTCCCTAAAGGATCCTTGAACATAAATAATCATTAAGAGAATGAAAATAGTAACATAAAGACTTTACCGCAATGGTAAAATTCAAATAAAAAAAATTGGATGAATTAAAATGATTTTTAACATAAAATACCCTAATTTTTAAATTATTAATGATATAATATGTAAAAGGGGTAGTATATAAACCATAGAAAATAAAATGGTGTGTAATATTAAAATATGCCTTCGAGAAAAGAAATTCTGACAGAATCCCTTACAACGATCGTATCATTGAAGTGAGAATTTATCAATGATTTTATTATCTATTTAAAATGTAAATGCACATAAAAAAGTGGAAATATTACATAAAATACTAAAATTTAATTCCAAAAATAATCATATAATATCAAAGACAATGAAAGAAAGAATTTAACCCAATAAAAATAAATTGAGTTAAAAATTCCCTTACCATGAGCCAAATTCGTCACGTGTGTTCTCTATCTTCCTGAATAATAAAAATATATTAATTTTTTTACTTTATTAAAAATATATTTCATGTTTATTTTCCTTTATACTTTTTATTATAATTTTTTATTCAATTTCTTTCAATTTAGGTTCAATTTATCCATTTTGATTATGTTCAGATCATATGTCCAAAATCAATATCTATAGTTTACTAAGGTCAAAGAGATTATTATTTAATCATATAAAAAATATAGTAATGAAATAATTATAATTTTTATACATAAATTATAATTTTAAAACCAATCAAGAAGGTTGTTTACGAAAAATTAACAATGTTACAATCATGGAGATGTTAGGTTGTACATACACATGAGTGATGATTCCATATTGCAATTGTTATTATCAAAAGAAGTTTAGTATTATTTTAACATTAAATAATGGTAATTAAATCATAATTATCCTATTATTAATTTAAATACACATATATATACCATCCATGGGATAAGGTCATAGAAAATTTACCACATCCCTTTGTGGAGGTGGTAATCCACACGTACGCATGAACGATGCTATCATTTATTATATCAATGGTAAGGTAAAAAATATATGATATATTAATTTCACATATGGATAAATATTTCATGAATATCATATATATATATATATATATATTAAATCTACCTTCATAAATATCGGTGAGAGGTGATGATGGGAAAAAATTACACTAGTTTACAGGGCGATAATCCACCATACATAAGAATAATGATTTTATTTACCATTTTATGGAAGGGTAGATGGATTAAAATTACTACATTAACATTATAGAATATTATTTTACAGAAATATATTTTTTATTCTATCATAATTTTATAATTATATTTGGGGGAAGTGGAAGAATAAAGAAAAAAAATAAGGACTATACATCTTCTTCTGAAAAATTCTTTAGGTTTACACAAAAAGCTTCATTAAGTTGTTTATATGATCAATAAAGAGTAGTCTAGGAATTGGGGTGGGATTTAAGGAAGGGTTTTTTAGGTATTGTACAAATAAAATTTATCCTGAAGTTTGGATAGGAGAGGATAATGGGTGTCCTTTAATAAGTTGACGAGGGAACCCACATGGAAATTTCCTACAAGAATACTAAATGATAAAGTCATTATCCAGAAGAAACGCTTAAAAATAGAAATATATTAAAAATAGGTATATGATAAAGTTTAAATATTTCCTTGTAATAGTATTTAGTCATGTATAATTGTATAACATACCATTATCATTTCTTTTCACCCCTGGTAATTTAGTTTTAACCATAACAATAATAATTAAATTTTACTCCTTTTACTATTCATTATGACCAAAAATCAAGTTGAACTTTTTACCTAATAATAATTATTGTTATTCAAAGAATTTATTCCATTTAATTAAATTTATTTCCCATAATTATTAGAATATAATTTAAAAATTAACCTGTAAAACATGTCATAAAATAATTTTTTTCAACAAATATATTTTTCAAGCATAAGATAGTCTTATATTAAATCTTTGCCCAGTAATAATTTTTATAAAAATTATAATTCATATTTATAAATATATAATTTTTTAATTTAATTTAATTTTTTCCTCATTAGGGGTTATTTTAATTTACTAAAATTGAGAAATGTTATTCACTTTTAAATTAGTTTTAAGAAAAATGTCTTTTTAAGATTAAAAATAAAAATGTACTAAAATTTATTACAAACATGATTAAAATGAAATTAATTTGGTTAAATATAAATAAATAAAAACTTTTTTACTTTTAAATCAAATTCAAATCCAAAATGGACTTTTAAATTAATTAATTTATTGAAAATTAATGATTGTTTTACAAAAATAAACATTTTTCATTATTCAATGAAAAATCACTATTTTTAGAAAAATTCACGTAATTTCCCCATAAGTTAAATATGATATTATGATTTAAAAATTAAAAAAAAATTTATGGAATAAATTTTTTAAAGGTTATAAAAATTAATTATAATATTTTATTACAATAATTAATAAAACTTATTTTGATGCGAACATATTTTTGAAGAGTGAAATGACTTTAGTAAAAATTTATTGATTATTTACTAAGAATTTATCCATACATTTATATTGAGTATGATGTTTATATATATTTCATAAATTATTAATCATATTCATATGCTCCAATTTAATGTCTTGGTTATAATGACTACATTAAATAATCATGGATTGATCTGGTGCGGTGTTGCATGTTGCATACACTATTGAATATAATATTCTCTTTTAAAAATTCAGGGTGTTACATTATTCCACCATTAATTAATTTTACCCTAGAAAATTTTCATTACATAATAAGGTGAAAGCATTTGTGGGAAATTTTTCTTCATGAATTCCTCTGGTTCTCAGATTACCTCTTTATATTTATGGTTCCATCGTAGTACATTGATTCGGTGAGTTGACTTTTTATAATGAAATACATCTCTACGGTACAAGATATTATTCACCATAATAGATATAATTCACTAGATATACCACCTATAGATTAAATACGTGTGAAGAATCTGGTATATATTTCCTCAGGAGGGATACATGGAATATATAATGTACTTGAGAATGGGTTAGTGCAAGTGCTTGTCGATTGGTCATAGATCTAATTTGACCGATAATTTAAAAGGGGATTTGTACTTGGGGATTATATTTACCTCTTTCCCAAATCTAATTACTCTATTCCACTAAGATATGTGGAGAAATAATTTTTCACCTACATTAAACTCAAGGTCTCATCAAGAATTGTCAGCATAGCTCCTCTTTTCAAATCTGAGAAAACCGGAGGTATTACTGGACTATATAGATCTTTTCAACCATGTCCTCATTCATTTAACATTACAATAAAATTTTAAACCAAATAAATCCCAAAACACATGATTTATATACCTCTTACCATAAATGGATTCACATGGAACTATTTGGATTCTTTAGTGAAATCTATTGTTGTATGAGAACTAAACCAATGGAAGATATTGATCCCATCCTCTGTTAAAGTCCACTGATAATTCTCTCAACATTTATTCCAGTCTATGAATAGTCCACTTATAATGGTCATCACTTTTAGGATGATAAATCAAACTAAATTTCAACTTAGTATTTATATCTTGTTAGAGACTCTTCTAAAACTTGGTGTTGAACCTCGTATCATAGTTAGATACAGTTAATAGTGGTATTCCATGTTTCCTCACAACCTCTCTAATGTATATCCTTACAAGTTTATTGAGTGAGAAGTCCTATTTAATGGAAATTAAGTGATAATTATTAGTAAGATGTTCCACTATAACCCATATTCTATTATTTCCTCCTAATGAATTTTGAAAACCATTGAAAAATTCCATGGTTATTTTCTTCCATTTACATGTAGTTGTGGGTAATGGTTTCATTATACCATTATACATACCATTTCATCCTTAAGTTACTATATATGAGAATCTTTTATGTATATTCTATGATATAATTATTTATATTTTTTGAAAAATATTTCTCTCAGAGATCTCAATATATATTCGTGCTCCTAGAGAGGATGTGGATGGTTGTGTTATATGAATCATTAAACCAAAAATTATTTATCTCAGGATTTAATGCTACACATAGTCATGATTGGATTCTCACAACTACTTTCTCATCAATTTTAAACTCTAATTAATTCCCTTTTCTTATAGCTTCTTCCTTCTCTTGAATTTCCACATAATCTATTTCAGAATATTTTAATATCTCTATAGGGTATGGTTGATAAATAATTTGTGAAAGGAATTATTTTGTTAAAAACATAAAAATTACCATATCCATCCTTTATAATCCTATAAGGATTGGATCATTCTCAATTATTATCATTGATAAGTTTTTTAGGTCCTATGTACAAAGTAAATCTTTAAAAAAAATTCATTCTCATTACATTAATTGATTGAATAATCATAATCTTTGATTATATTTAAGCATATTATTTGGAACATATAAATCTATTTCTATTAGAATATATATATTTAAGTATCTTATAATAGGTATATATTTCACATATCTCCCAATAGAGGTAGTGTCTCTATATTTTCAATGAAAATATCATTTTAGAAAACTCCAGATAATGTGTTTCAAAGTTTTTCTCATGAAATTTCAACTACCTCAAGGAATAGATTATCACCTTTTCATTTTTCATTAGTACATAACCCAAATAATTTTTTTATGAATCACTATAAACCAAAAAAAATACCTACATGAGGTTAGTTTAAAAATTGATGATGTAATAAGTATATTTTTTATCTCCTCAATGCAATCCTTTCATTCACTTTTCTATACAGACATTACTCCCTTCTATGTTATTTTGGTTAGTGGGTTTGAAAAATGTGACAAATTTTTCAAAAATCATTAATGATACCCTGCTAGAATAAGGAAAATATGGATCTCCATTACAGATGTTGTTATAAGATAATTTTTAATTATCTTTATCTTACACGAGTCCATAAATATACCTTTTTGGTGATAATATTCTCCAAGAATGATACCACCTTCATCCAAAACTCGTATTTACACCACTTTTTATACAGCTTCTCATCTCATAATGTCTCAGGAACTGTATTCAAATTATTCTCATGATCCTCCTCTCTTTTAGAGTATATCATAATATCATCTATAAATAATACAATAAATATCTCAAG
The DNA here is from genome assembly GCA_963277665.1 of Viscum album. Taxonomy (NCBI): domain Eukaryota; kingdom Viridiplantae; phylum Streptophyta; class Magnoliopsida; order Santalales; family Viscaceae; genus Viscum; species Viscum album. The sequence continues at coordinate 704,006,031 of OY728122.1, read as the reverse complement.
GTAATCTCTAAATACACTATTAATTAAGTCTATAAGGATTGTTGGAGCATTATTGAGTTCAGAAGGCATCACTATGAACTCATACTGTCCATGTGTTAGTCAAAAGGAAGTATTGGGAATATTTTCTTTCTTCATCTTTAATTTTTCATATCTTGTACGAACGTACTATTTAGAGAAGTATTTTTTCCCACAAAGTTGATCAAACAAGACATATATCTATGGAAGGAGATTATTATTCATTATTAGTATTTTATTGTGTTCTTGATAATCAATGCAGAGGAAAATTGGCCCATCCTTTTTCTCGGTGTAGAGGATAGGAACACCTCACAATGAAGAACACATACATATAAAACCCTTTTATAGATTTTATTATAAATTATTTTTAAGTTATTCCAACTCAATGGTGGTTATTCTATAATGATTTATCGATATAAGTAGAGATCCAAGTATAATATTGTTTGAGAACTCCACCTCCCAGTCATGTGAATGACCAGGAAAGTCATTGGGGAATATATCTATATAATTATTCACAATAGGCATGTCTTAAAATATTATTTTCTCTATTTTATCAATCATTTTGGCTATAAATTCATGTTTATAATTAAATAATATCCACACTGGAAAATAATATTCCATAAGAGATTAATCCTTCTCCTTACACATGTGCAGTATCGAAGGATAATTTGGGACGTGAAGGGTGATCTCCCTCTCTTAATAGTTGATGTTGTATTTAAAAAAGGAAAGACAATCCATGCCTAATATAACTTTAAAATCTACTAAATGAAGTAAGATAAGATTTCATAGAGGTATTTTTCCACAAACATTAACTAGGGAGGAGTTATATAATTGGCATGTAACCATTTCTCTATATGTTTTTCTCACAGATTGATCAATCCACATTTTTTATGGTGGGGTTTATATAGTTCTACTAAACATGCAAGATATTAAATAATTCATATAAATATAAAAAAATAAGTTTTCTATTATTGAATTAATTACCAACATAACTATCAACACATCATTTTTTGGATCCACCTTAGCAGTAATGATAGCATGAGACCTTGATCTCTTGGTCTTAGAAGTTATTATTATTTATTTTCACTGGTAACCCTTGGCATAGGCTATTGGCTTGCATAAGGAATATATTTCTTTTAGTTGAAATACTACACCAATATTGATTGTTGATCTGATCCTTCTTCTCTTATTCCATATTAGTGGGTCTCTCAATTTACCTTAGGCCCAAATTTTCCCAATAACCATATTTTCCACATTTTAAACATATTCTAGTTCCCTTGAAATTGTTTATAAGGTTATTATTACAACAAATTTGGCATGTGGAATGTTGGGTTTTCTTTACTCTAGATAATTTATAATAAATCATCACCAATTGACTTATCATGTCATCTAAAACAGATTTCCACAAGGCCTCAGGAGAGTCTCCCTAGAATCCAAAGTCCTTTGTCTAGTGGTGTGGGTCTAAAATATGTAGTGGGGAGACTATACCCTTTGGTAAAACTGAAATAAATGTGAAAAATAATTAAAAAAGTACACAAGGGTAAACATTAGAGTATGAAAAATAAAAAACCTAAAGCAGAAACATTATATAATAAATGAAATATAGCATAGAGTCATACATACTCAAAGAATTCTAAATATACAATGGTCAGATTCCCACTAGGCCAATCAAATATACAAAATAAAAAATGAGAATAAACACAACATGCTCTACTGACAACTCTAAGTTGAACCACATACCTAGTCACCACAACGTTTGGGAAGCACTATCCCTATCTTGGGATTCCACATGAGTGACATTGCTTGATCAAATAACTTTAGGCCTCTTCTCCATCCATCAAACCCCCTATGTTTCAACCAAAAAGACTACATAATTTTTACTTGCACACTAAGGATCACATATAGGGGGTAAGAAATAAATCTCATTAAGCCACCCCAATAGTGAACCTATATATCTGTTGTTATAAAAATTTCCTGAAGACTTGGTATACCCAGCCCAGTATAAAAAATTACGTGAAGACATAATATACCCAAACTAGTAGAAAACTATCACTTACCAGCATATTAGAATAAACTACATAGAAACAATGGGGAAAACAAATAAGAAAGAAAATAGAAAAATTTGGGTTCTATTTTGACAAATGAGGAAAATCAACCCCAGCTTTGGCCCATAAAAGTTGAATTAAAAAATCTGTCTTACACAACCACAACCTCAATAATGTCCGTCAATCGAAGTGGGGATCCAAATTCTACCAAAACTATAGGAATTAATATCGTTTCCTGATATCTCATCCAAGGTGTCTAAACACTAGATAAAATCTAATGGGAACTAGGAATCCAATGGCATGATCAAACTAGTGAAAAATATTCACTCCACATTCCTGATAAATTGTCATGTCCCGAATGTCCTATAGAAAAATTAGGTTATAAATGAGAGCCCGATAGTAAAAAACTTCACAGGATAGTACCACTAGATATGTTATTAATAGATTTAGTATCAATGGGGATATTTTTCACCAATTGGACTAAAAGATACACTCTCCCAAGGAACCACTAAAGAATTAAGGTCTCACCACCTCCATGAAATATAATCTCTATCTAGAGAGAATACTTAACTAGAGGGATGTAGTCATCCAAATAATCTATTAGATCCTTAAGTATGTATAATAATAGCCGAGTAATAGAGAAGATAAACATGTCAAAACTCAGGGCAAGTGCATGATCCATGATATCCAAACATTCCCCTCCTCAAACTAATGTCCTATGTATGAAATACCTCTAGCATCATGGCCAATGACCAATCAAACATGGGATGATCCATCCTAGAACCCATTATAAGAATAAAAAAACTATAAATTCTTATCAAATATCATCAAAAAAAGCATCAAGGCTCTCTAAATACCCTAGATCTCAGTATCCAATAAACAACCACCACATGCATCCTCAACTGCCAATATTAGAAACCACTGATCATTTGATCAACTACCATCCCACTTGTGAATCCTCAAGACTCCCTCAGATTCGTCTCAACGTCTCAAAAACACCCCAATGTAACCTCCATAAAATTATTGCAACTCATCCCAATGACTCCAACATCTCTAGTCTCAAAACATAGGAGTTAACCCTTAATATCACAAACCTCAAAAATCTAGTCCCATCATACTAGGAAAAATGATGATGTCCCAAGTGATACCACATGATCCAACCATCCTAGATATGTCCTGTTACATCCATGTTTTTTATTTTGAGTTATTATTATATTTATTTTTTATCTTACATTTATCCTTGATCTTTACTGATATTTTTGGAGAAAAATGAGTGTTTTTGGTAAGCAATAGGTGGTGCACAGTTGGCGCATGGTTTGTCAAATTGTGTGCCCATGCCCAAAAAACCATGTGGCTAATGTGACATTTTAGACAGTGGCTAACCACATAATTAGTACAGGATTTGTAAACTGTTCAAGTTAACCATGAAGAATGTTCCACTTTAGATATAATGGGTACATGGTTGCTGCATAGTTTGGAAAACCTTTTGGACAATCCTTTCAACTTTCCCAGGTCATTAAAAATTGGATTTTTATGTTTTTCTCCCCCTGATGTTTATCCATAAACACCCCTATTACACCCCACTCATGATTATTAACCCCAAGTATGTCCCCCAAGACCACTTTCTCCCTTATACAACCATTTTGGTGGTAATTATTTTTTTGTGTTTTCTCCTCAATTAACCTTATAAGTGCCTTTATGCCTTGACTTCTCCTCTTTTATGGGGTTTCACATCCTCTCTCTTGGATTTTCACCTCTATAGAAGGTTGGGTGACCTATATAGGGATGGATGTTGATTCTTGGGGTTTAATATTTATTTTTATGATTTTATCATTCCTTTATAGGATCCCTTGGTGGTGATATTGTGGATTCAAACCAATTTTCAGAAAGTTTCTTCACTTGAGGTAGGTGGTTCCATGCTTAAATATTATTTGGTGATTTTGATATTCTTTATTTGATTATTTCTTATGATATATGAATTTTTTATGGGGTGATAATTTTTTTTGAAAGGTTTTAAGATGCATATGGAATGAATTTGGTTTTTATAAAGAAAATTGGTTGTTTTCAGGTATGTTTCATTGTTCTTTTTCTTGAAAGTGTTTTATAAATTATGAAAGTGGTTTGATAAATTTTTAAAGTGTTGGTAAAGATGTTTTAACATGGATTTAATGTGTGTGTGTGTGTGAATTTTAAAGAGGATGTTCATATAATAAATGGTGGTTTATTGTCTTTTAAAATTTCTTATGTGTGAATGTGATTATGGTGATAAATATTTGAAATGATTAAAGGGAATTGAGCACAAAGGTTAAACTTGGGTATCTAGGTGGGAAACTAGAACTACTACTCTAGTGAATCAGAAGTGGAAAGCTTGGATTCTAATAGTATATTGATTATAGTTGACTCAAAATTGGAAATGCCTGAATTCAGTTAGTAGTATTGATTATTACAACACCCACTAAATTACGATGATGACCAGAGACCACTAGGTCAATGGGATGTTCCTTACTAGTGGACCATGCATGAGAAATTTCTGGGTTATGGTTTCTATAACATGTTTCACTAAGATATTAGTTTCCTAGGGTCCCATTTTTATCTAGTTACTATAGGGTCTTCCCATTACTTGGTGATCTTTTGTGATATCGCACTTACCATCAGCATAAAGTGCACTTGGTTGTTTATTTGAAAGGAAAATCATGTTTTACATTAAAAAAATTTCTATGAAAATGTCTCTAGATTTTATTTTTATAAAACATGCATGTTATATTATCGTATAATGTTTTAGAATGGAATATTTTATTTTGGGTGGCATCCTATTAGGTTTTGGATCAAACCCTACTTACACTTTTTGGTGTAAGGAGACTTGGTTATGTTTGAATTAGTTAAGGAATGATGTACCGTGATGGTGGTTTTGGGTGCTAGTGGTCTTCTTTTATAGTTATTGGTGGTTTTGGATTTAGGGTGATTCCCCTCTTATTTCATAGAGGTTTTGGGGAAATTTTGTATTCCCTTTTCATTGAATCACTTTTACATTTTTTTAATAGTAGTAAAACTTGAATCTAAAAATTGCGGTACTATGTTTTTTTATGATTATTCTATTATATTTTGTTTATTATTGTGGGTGTTTTATGATTATATAAATGGTTGAAATCATTCCCAATGTTTCTTGTTGATACCCAGACACTAGTTTCTAGCCTGTGGAGATTGGAAATGCTATTCAGGCTATGCCACAGACCGGGTTGGGTATCGAGTTGGATGCCACTCCATATTGGTTCATGAGAAATGGTATTAGAGGAGATCATTCCCTTTTTGGTTCAAGTTATTTGGGATGATTTTAGATAGACTATATCTAGTATTTTTGAGTCTTGAGGTTCTTTTTGCAGCTAGGGTTCTAGGCCAGCATACCTCATGAAGGATCTTGAGTCTCCATGGGATATTGGGATTTTTTTTAACTTCTTCTCTAGGTGAGATGTACAGGTTGATAACTATATATAACTACTTAATGGGGGTGGAGTGTTTTAGATGTTTATAATGTTATTAATATGGATTTGGTTGTTTTTTGATTTTAAGAAGTGTTTGAGATTTGTTTTTATTTCTAAATTTTTTTAGAATGGTGGTATTGATGGTTTTCCATGTGGTTGTTTTTTATTATAGAGAAATGTCTACATAGAGTCTTCCTATGAAAACACAAAAAAAATGATGTATATACTTCTCCCTCCCCAATTAATTGGATACTAGTGGAATTTGTAGTCTTCTTTATCCATGATTTGGGACTAGGACCATATTCTGGTCTTTCTCTAGTTAGAGAAGCTGAACTTGGTCTTATAAAGGACAAAGATCAGAAGATTCTTAAGAACAAGCCTCCTTCTTTCTAAGGAAGCACTAAATATTAGGAAGAAGAGGAATAGATTGAGAATATATATTGGTTGTTTGATTTCATCAATACTTCTGAGGCTATTAGGGTTAAGTGTGCTTTGTTCTTGTTGGAAGGTCCTAGTAGGAGGTGGTTGGACTTTGTGGTTCATGTTAGAAAGCTTGATCAGAAGAGTAGGAAATATTTAAAGATAATTTTCAATGAGAATTATTATCCTAAGGTATTGGCCTATCCTATATCTTGGGAGTTTATAGATCTTAGACTAAGAGACTGGTCTATGATGGAATATTCTGACTATTTTTCTATGTTAGTGTGGTATGCACCTAAGATCATTTCCAAAAAATTGATGACGTCTTAGAGCTTTGAGAAGGGTTTGTAGACAAAATTTGATCTTATTTTTTCTTACTCATTATAAATACCAACACTGAGCTATTTGATCATTCTATGATGATAGATATCGATCATAGTGACCAGCCTAGCCTCCATGGATCCATGTCAGCTGTGGGTAGTGGAAGTTCATCAGAGAAGAATTAGAATCATGATTAGTAGGAGAAAATGTGTGGTGTTATTTCAGGCCATCCTTCCTAACTTTCTCCATCTTTGTCCACTGATACTGATTCAGTCATGTTCCATATATGTGGGAAGGTAGGTCACATATGACTTATGTTCACATCACATCCCATACCTTATCCCTTATGTGGAGATATGATTAACTTACAAAACTTTTTCAAAGTGATGTTTCCTTAACATATTGGTGTAGGATGTGTGGCTTCTAGGGGGATGTCAGCCCAGTCAGAATTGTCCAGTTCTACAGGTTCTCTATTCGGTGGGTGTGGCAAAAGATATGAATATTTATCTAGGAAGAGTTAATTTAGAGTATATCCATAGGTCAGTGGTCATTATTTGGGACAAGATGAGATGAGGAAACTCTATGAGGTGGATCAAGAAAAAATGGAATTAGATACAGGGTCTCAATTGTTTGAGGTACCATTCTTATTTGATCATCCTTTTCTATTTCTCTCTTTGATACGGGTGCTACTATTTCATTTGTTTCTTCCCATCTTGTTGATGTGTTAAAATTTCCAAATTATCTTTTTCCATATGTGATGGAGTTTGGAACACCACCTGGTATAAAGTGAGAGAAGGGTTTCAGGTATCCATCGTGTGCACTCATTGTGTCAGGGGTCATGAAATAATGGGATTTTCTTTTTTAAAATATACCTGTTCTATGTAATCCTTGGTATGGATAGGATGGTTTGTTTCCAGGTACACATTGATTTCTATAGGTGGTGAGTGAGTTTTATGGAACCTAATAGAAGTACCTAGGTCTTTCATGCTGAATGGGATCCTCTATCAGGTCGTGTTAGACCTCCACTTCTGGAATTGGGAAATATTGGTTTTTAGTTATTAGTGCTTGTGTTAGAGGATGGTGGTGGTTTTACTGAGCGTTAATTACCTCATTTTTTGGATAATTTCACAAAAGTGTTTCTAGAGGATTTTTGGGTTTTTATTCTTGAGTGGGATGTGGAGTTCGCGATGGATTTAGCACTGAGAATACATTCAATATCTCTTCCCTCATATCATATATCCACACTGAGTTGAGGGAATTAAAGGTACATCTAGAAAATTTGGAATCTAATGATTTTTTTTCCTAAACGTCTCTCCTTAGGCCACCCCAGTTCTATTCATGAAAATGGCGGATGGATCTCTCCTGTTGTGAATTTATTATTGGAAGTTGAACAAGGTTACCATCAAGAACAAGTATCCTCTTCCCCACATTAATGGAAACTTTGATCAGTATAAGGGGGAAAGGTTCTTTTCAAAAATTGACTTACGTTCTAGGTATCATCAGGTCATTGTTAGAGAGGAAAATGTTCCAAAAATATCCTTTTGAAGTAGGTAAAACTACTTTGAGTACTTTGTCATGCCTTTTGGGCAAACGAATGCTATAATAGCCTTCATGGTGCTTATGAATAGGGTGTTTCATTATTATCTACAATCTATCATCAAAGTATTCATGGATAAAACCCTTATCTATTTTAGATATGAGGAGTAGCATGAGTATCGTTTGAGAATTTTTTTTGGTCACTCTTTGGGACAATCACCTCTATGAAATTTTTTCAAAGTGAACCTTATAGATCAGGGAGGTGAAGTTTCTAGGTCATGTGATCTTGGAACAAGGGGTTTCAATGGACCCTATTAAAATAAGTGTAGTTATGTCATGGGAGAAGATGAGTAATGTTGCTGAGATCCAGATATTTTTGGGCCTGATAGGGTATTATAGGTGGTTTTTTCTAGATTTTTCTTGACTTTATTCATCCATTATCGCTATCACCCAGAAGGGGGTGAAGTTGGAATGGATCCTAGAGTGTTAGGAATCTATTGAGGAGAAAAAGTGGTGGTTGACCACTTCCCCTATTTTTATCTTCCTAGAATCTAGAAAGGGTTATGTTTTTTGTTATGACGCCTCAGATATGGTTCTTGGGTGTGTGATTATGTTGAATTAAAATGTGGTTGATTATGGTTATCACCAACTACGAACAAATGAAATGAATTACCCAACCCATGTCTTAGAGTTTTTAGGAAGTATTCATTCCATGAAGACGTGGCTCCTTTATATTTTTGGGGAGAAATTTAAGGTTTATTCTGATCATAAGAGTTTAGAAAAAAAAAATCTCCCAAAAGGATTTGAATATAAGGTGACATTTTTGAGTTGACTACCTTTAGGGGTTTGACATTGACATAGTTTATAACCCAGTAAATGGTAATGTTGTAGTAGATTAATTGAGAAAATATGTGCCAATACAGTCGTTGAAAGAGTCCAATGACGAGTGGATATTGATGGGCCCTTTTTACCAGTTTCATCTAGAGACCAAGGTGTATGGGGGCATGAATTCTTGGACAATGTTTAGCTGACTTCTTCTCTTCATGAATTGATCAAGTGGGAGTATCTGTGTGATGAGTTTTTCCAAAAATCTATGTAGCTTTAAGGGATTCTCTATAGTGTATTTTCTATGAGAAAGGTGATGATGTATGATATCCATCAGTCATAGTGGTCCGTTCATCCTAGTGCTACCAAAATGTACTATGATGTATGTTCACAGTTTTGGTTTCCACGTTTGAGGTGGGACATAGATAAATTTATATTGCGGTGTTATATGTTTTAGCACATTAATTTAGTTCACCAAAGGCCCTCCAGTTTTCTTTAGCCACTACCCATTCCTACCTAGAAGTGGGATGAGATCACCATGTAATTTATTGTTGGCCTACCTTGTAGATCCTAATAAAGGAATGATATTTTGATACTGATTTATCATCTAACCAAATATTCCTATTTCATTCTGACCATAGATTCAATTAAGGTGGATGATTTGGGCGGGTTATATGTTTATAAGGATGTGAGGCTTCATGGTGTGCCATCAGCAATTCTTTTTGACAAGGATCCCCATTTTAATTCTCATTTTGGGGAAGGCCTTTATAAGGAAATGGGGTCATAGGTTATGTTGAGTATAGAATACCATCTTCAAATGGATGGGCAGAAGGAGTAGGAGAATTCGATTTTGGAAGACATGATCTGATCATGTGTGTTATATTTTGTTGGTTCATGGGATATCCATTTTGGATTGCTTGAGTTTTCATATAAAAATGTTACCAATCCTTGATTAAAATGGATCCTTTTGAGGTGATTTATGGTTTTTCATGCCGATCTTTTTTGTGTCGTGATGAGGTGGGGGAGACCTCATTTTTTGGATTGAGCCTTGTCCAAGAGACTTATGATAAAGTGAAGTTGATCAAACAACAATTATTGACTACTAAAAGTCATCAAAAATTTTATTAAAATCAGAGGCACCATGATATAGATTTTTCCATGAGTGATTGTGTGTTTCTAAAAGTGGCACCTCTCTTAGTTCATTTTCATTTGGGTAATGAAAGGAAGATAACGCGGAGGTATGTCAACCATTTTGATATTACCAAGAGTATTGATAATGTGGAATACATGTTGGATTTTCATTCTTAGTTGATGTCAATTCATAAGATGTTAAAAGTATCTCAGCTGAAAAATTATAACCTAGATCTTTCTCACGTATTGAATTGGGAGGAGTTATAATTGGAGCTGGATTTGTTTGTATTTGAGCAGTCGGTGTAGATTACTTATTCTCAGGAGAAAGTACTTCATGGGAATTATAATATATTGGTTTTAGTCCTTTCAAAACAAGGTAATGATGAGCATGTGACTTCGGATCATAATTCTTGGGTTGATATGGAATATATGTTTTTATTCTCTGATCAAGATTCAGGTTGACTTCCCTGGGATGGAATGTTTTCATGGTGGTGTGAATTTTCACATAGGTGATTTTTATTTAGAGGTATTATTATTTTCATTCTTGATCTAACATTTATCCTTGAGCCTTACCAAGACTTTTGGAGAAAAATTTTATTTTTTGAGTTAAGAGCTGGTGGCGCACGGTCGGTGCCCTGTTTGTCAAATTGTGTGTCCTTTCCCAGGAAAGTGTGAATCCAAAGTGACATTTTTTTATAGTGGATAACCACATGGTTACCACACAGTTTTTAAACTATGTGGGATAATTATTCGTCATTTTCCACTTGAGTAATAATGGGTGCATAGTTTTTTCATGGTTTGGAAAACCATGCAACTTTTCTAGGTCATTAAAAATAAGATTTTTATTATTTTTATCTCCTCTATTTTAACCTTAAACAACCATATTCCTCCCCACTTAGGATTATTCACCCTATATTCCTCCCCCATTTCTCTTTCTCCTTTTTACCTCCATTTTGGTGGTTATTTTGGTGTGGTTTCTCCTCGATTCTTCATGTAAGTGCATTTATCCCATGATTTACCCTATTTTCTAGGGTTTCTCTTCCTCTCTCTTGGGTTTTCACATATCTAGCAGGTTAGGTGACCTATTTAGTGCTTGATCTTGATTATTAGGGTTAAATATTGATTTTTATTATTCAATACTTCCTTTATAGGATCCATTGGTGGTGTTGTTGTAGTTTCACACTAATTTACTAAATTTTCAATAGTTTAGGTAGGTGGTTCCCCGATTAAGCATTACATGGTGATTTTTATATGCTTTTTTCTTCTTAGTTATGTTTTATGCATTTTTTATTAGGTGAGAAATTTATTTTTGAATGTTTTAAGGTGGAAATGGATCGAAAGTAGTTTTTCTAAGAGAAATTGGATATTTTAAAGTGTGTTCCTTTATTATGATTGTTGAATATTATGTATAAATTATGAAAGTGGTTTAAAAAATAATGAAAGTGGTGTGAAACACTATTTAATGTTAATTTTGTGTACATATGAATTTGAAAGTGGGTTTTCTTATGAGAAATGGTGGTTTTATTTGTGTGTTAACATTTCTTATGAGTGCATGTGAATGAGGTGATACATATTTGACATGAGTAATGGGAATTGAGGACAAAGGGGAAACATAGGTATCTAGGTGGGAAACTACAACTAGACCACTAGTTACTATAAGAGGAAAGAGAAGGTTCTTCCAGTTTATTGATTCTAGTTTACTCGGAAGTGGAAAATACCACATTCATTTAGTAGAATTGGATATTGCAACACTAACTAAATTATGATGATGATAAAAGACCACACAGCTCATGGGATGTTCCCTTATAGTGGCTTGTTCATGAGAATGTTTTGGGTTATGGTTTTTATACCATATTTCCCCGATATATGAGGTTCTCAGTGTCCCATTTTTCTATTTCCTAGAGGGTTTTTCCCTGACTTAGTGATCTTTTGTGTTATCGTACTTACCATCGTTATACAGGGCACCTGGTTGTTTTTTTCTAAATAAAACCATGTTTTCCTTTAAAATGTTTTTCAATAAAAATGTCTCTAGATTTTATTTTTATAAAACTTGCATGTTTTATTGTCTTATAATGTTTTTTCATGGAATCATTTCTTTTTTGTGGCATCTAACCAGGATTTGTCTCACACTCTACTTACACCTTTGGGGGTAAGTAAGCTTGGTTATGTTTGGATCTGATAATGGGAAGATATATCATGATGGTGGTTTGGGGTTCTAGTGGTCTTCTTTTTCATGTGTTGGTGGTGGTGTATTAAGGGTAACTCCCATATTATTGTAAGGAGGTTTTGGGGAAGTTTGGGGATTCCCGTTCCATTGTAGATCTTTTGGGTTTTTGCTAAAAGTTGTAAACATAGAATCTAAAAATTCTTGTACCATGTTTGGTTATGATTATTCAGTTATTTATTTTTAATTATTGTATGTTTTTTATGATTATATAAATGGGTGAAATCATTCCCAATGTGTATTCTTGATACCCTTTCACTATTTTCATGCTCGCGGGGATCGAGAATGCCCTTCAGGCCATGCCATGGACCAGGCTAGGTGTCGGGTTGGATGGCACACCAGCTTGGTTTGTGACATATCCAAAATAATATCAAATAGAATCGGCTTAGTATCCAACATCCATGACCTCCAATGAGCTCCCAACCCTCTCTCTATCCTCATAGGTCACACCCCAAACCCCAGGAGGATTCTGAAAATAGCCCTTAAAGAAATCCTCCTACTAAACTCTCTCATTACAAAACACTATCAAGATATCCTTCACTCACCTGGACATGTTGTTGAATTAAAAATGGAATTTTTCACAATTGGAATTTATAGTCACACACTATAATTAATACTAGGTCATAGTTATGAAAATGTGCAGGGTCAAACCCATAGAGACCATTGATAGGTAAGAAACCATTTGAAGAAAATCCTTAGAAAGGATTCTTCAAGTCTAAACTCTAGGTTTTGTTTTTACTAAATATAAATAGTTTGGATATATGAAATATAGAAAAATAAGGGATCATGGTAAATTTTAGGGCTTCTGAGAGAATATAATACTATAAATATCTTGAAATAGTCCCACCTCTTGGGATGTATAGTTTTTCAAAGGTTACCAATTAGTTTTTGGTCAAACCAATTGGATCTACCTATGTTGTACCTATCTCATGGTTAGGGTATAACTAATAACCTAGGTTCATTACACTTAGATTCTATATAGAAATTGTAATGGACTAATGATTATAGTCCTGCTCAACTCCAATTGGTTAGGTTCAATCAATGGAACTTCTAATGGTCACGGTTGGAAAAAATGTGATCAAAAATTATTATTAACCTAATTAAAATACAGAAGGTTATAAAGGTTCAATCTATAGATACATTAGGATCAGAAACACACCTACTCTCAACCCTAAACACTAGGTGAATTAGCCACACATGTAGGTGTTAATCAAAATCAAGTAAATACTAAACATGCTATGCATAATCCTAAAACAGTTGGGAAATAAAAAATAAAGGATTAAAAAAATGAAGGATCAAGAACATACAATTAAAATTAATTTAAATATAATAAACAACTAATTGTACATGAAAAAATGATGAATAAAGTTACAGGTGTTTATAAATAATATAAACAATTGTTGAATATGAATGTTGAATGGATGCATAATCACAATAGATATAGAAAGAGTGTAGAACTAATATAGATTAACCAAAATATAAAAATTATTTTACCAAAATAAATATTAAAAGAAAGACCAAAAATGGGTTTTGAATTAAAACCTATGAAAATTGGAGGGAAAAATGAGATAAAAATAAAGAATGTGATGCGTTCTATATGTGGTGGAGCACCTAAAATATAAAAGGCCAAAATTTACACTATGTGTAATTCATTGACATAATTTACTTCCTTAATGTTACTTATTTATTGAAATATCCATGTTTTTTAATTTTTCTAAATGTATTGAAGATGATATCCACAATTCCCTTTCAAAAATCGGTCTGTCTATTTGACTGGGAAATCCTTCTATGTTTTCACATCACACAATCTTTGCACGCCCTGCATATTATTCACTTTTAGTGGGATTCCGATCATTGAAATATTCACATCATGTAATGAATGTACGCATAATGTATTATCTTCACATATTGTAAAATATTCACAGGTTGTTATATGGATATGAAGACATATTGTGAATGAGATATACACATTATGTATTATATATAAGGCATGTTGATCCTATTTTTTCCATTTTTTGTTATTTATCCCATTGAGTCCAAAATTACTAATTCTTTTAGGAAAAACAATAACTCGTTGGAGTTAAATAATAAATCATCAATAAATATTAAATATATTTTTTCAATATGTATAAATAATTTCAGGTTATAAAATTCCTCTATACTTAAATAATTAATTTTCATCAAGGTATAAGCATCTCAAAAGGGATTAAAAAAAATTCAATAAAATAGAAATTCATTACAACTAGGAAAATAAAAGCTAGTTTAATTTGGAAAAAAATATTTCTATATAATGAATCCCATAAATAAAATCATGCATGCCTCATAGTTCATTTATTTATTTGCATTGTTTATTCCCTTAATTACAATTTCAAAACCTTTCCTTAAATAATATACCCATTTTTTAATTTACTTTAAAATAATTGTTTTCTCAATACTCAAGGTAAATATGAAATGTAGTTATTCTCATACTCAGGATACATATTCTTAACCATAATATTTCACTAGTTTTAATATCTATACATTGTAAATTAAAAAAAAATCAATAATGAGGGCTTTACCAATATGGTTCGAAGGTTTCAAAGGCTAAGGTAGTAGGTAGAATGTAAAAAAATAATGTTGGGGGTAAGATCTAAATTAAAATGCATGCAAATCATGAATTGTTTAATGATGTATCTCCTCGTAAACAAAATGTGTCCAAGATGGAACATCTCATGGTGGGTCTATGATTATAACAAGTAAGTATCAGGAATGTATAATGTTCCATTCTTTTTATTTATATTTATCTTCAAAAAATATTTTATAGTTCAGGTCTCACATATATACCCTTACCACATATGATCTATTAGGGGATTCATCTATATGGAAATGGTGATTTTTGACCTTCCTAATACACAACCCAATATCATTAAATTTTATTAATGTATTTTTTTGTAATTTTTCAAAGGAATAGGGTAGTTGAAGAAAAATTCTAAAATTAATCATGGACTATATTATATCAGTTTGGTGGATGTTATATAGTACATATCCTCAAAAACAACAAAGCATTTCCATCGATAGTGAAAATTCTCCCACACTTGTTCAATGTATAATCACGCATCATACCAAGATTAGGGTAGGAAGGGATAATCAACTTAAAACAATTCCATCCTAAATAGGTTATTAATGGATAATACAGGCTTAATAAGGAAGGATATACAAGTGGGTATCTATAAAAACTATGTCAAAAAAGATTTCCTCAATAATATTAAAAATGTATTTGTTAAATAATATCCTCAATAAGATATCAATGTAACTTCTGATTAGTTTACATTCCCTAGTTGTCTCTAAAGGAATATGATTAAAAAGAATATGAAATAATGGGTCCAAAATCCTCTCAGGAATGGGAGTATAAAAATAACTAGTAATAACTCATGTTATAAAACCCAGTATAAGTCAATAAAAGTTATTTAAATAATCTAAAAATAGAATTATAGTACTAAAATAAATAATCATTTTGAAAATTCAAAACATTAGTAAAAATGGGTTTCAACAATCTCCAACCTATTATTGTGTTTTATTTTAATGGATTTCTATTCTGTTAGGTTTAAATCATCCTTTTAGCAAAAAATCTATCTTAGTTAAGTGAAAATAGGAAATAATCAAGGCATGTAAACAATAAAGAAAAAGAAAGACATCCCCACACTTAAAACGAGATAGTTTCCACACTTCTCTAGAAATAATCATGGGAGAGATATCAATAACAGTAAAGAACAATTGAAATGGAAATTTGAATAAAAAGTATGGAATTTAGTGCTCTTTATACTGAATTTTATACCCTGGGGAAACATGTTTGAATTTTGAGTGGAGTTTCTGCGATATGAAAAATTTTCTTGAAAGAAAAAAACTACACTAGATAAAACATTAGTACATAGGGTTAACTAATTTGGATGAATTGAAATGTGTAATTGAATATATTCAAAACTATGAGAAATCCACTCAGATAAATGTAGTAATGGAGTACGGTGAAGTTTGGACTGACTAAAAAACAAGTACTCTACTCAATGGAAAACAATTATCCTATGAAAAATAATGAATAAAAAGAAACAAAAATATGTGTTACCTCCCAAAATTTCTAACAATAATTGTGTCAGCCATAGGGATGTAAAAAAGGGATCATGATGTATAGTCCATTAGATTAGAAGTCTACTGCCTCCTACAAGAACTGATGGCTAAGTCATCAATCTCATGGTGATTCTTGGAGTGATTTAACACCTCTTAGGTGTATCAATCATGAATCATGTGTGGTAACTATATTAAATGTCTCATCGTCATCGGGATCCATGTTGATCCTGGACCTCAAATGATAGCTCCCCAAGCTAGCACTCGACATTAGGAAGATGATGAGTTATCCGATGTGGGAGGGAAGATAGTGGCAGAACATGTGCATCAACAACTATAGATAAAGAGGAAGAGCTAGACATGGCTAATATATAATTGTAAAAAGTAAAATAATCCAACCAATGGTAAATAAAAAATATGTCTCTCATGTATATATAAAATCAATAATACCTCAATGTAAATGGAATACAATAAGAACAAAAAATACCAACCAAAAAGAATAAAAGAATGGGGTAGGAGACCAGGTCAGAACTAGGTAGTAAATTCCAAGTATTCAAGATAAACATTAGTCATCCCCTCCTAAATAGTTGGTTTATGCAGCTGTCTCTCCCAATCTATATCATATTTTGCAGAAAGGGTTGGTGGATCGACTGTCGTAGTGGGTTTGATGGTGTTGGCAGTAGGCCCAGTCGATGACAACGACAGTGTTATGTTTATCCAAATAGAGGTCATGTTTCTAGAAGCTATATCTATAAAGAGAACCTTAGATGGAGAGTGAATGGTGTGGGGGGGATTTCCCCATCATTCCTTTTCTTTAATAAACTCTTAATAGGTAGCGGGGTCTATCTACTAAGGGGAAAGGTCAGTCAGGGTAGGAGGTGGGGTGTGGATGGATGATGTAGTGGGGCCTATAGGGGTAGTTTTGTGGGTAGATAATGATTTATATGGTGTATAATATATGGTAAATATGATGGTTTACCCAAATGAATTCCATGATGAAATTAGATTAAGTTTGGGTTCTCTAGAAGAAAACAGATGGAAGGCCATATGTCATTTGGAGGAGGTGGAGGGGAAGGTGCAGATGTGTTTGATACAATGGTGGAGGTGGTACAAATATGGGTGGGGATGGATATGGTACTAGGGGTAGAGGTTTTTTTTGAGTTTGTGGTAGTGGTGGTTGTAGAGGAATGAGAAGGGGAGGCTGGTACGGGTGGGTCAACTAGATAATGGGTAGGTGCCTCACCAATATTCTCCAGATAAGCCCGATCCCATCAGTTGATGTTATCATCCTTCATAATCAGCCCTATCCTATAGATAAAAATTAGGATGGTTATCTCCATAGGACCGAGGGAGGTGTGGTCTTGGGAAGCTTTGAAGGCACCATTATTCCTTTCCAAATGAATAAAGGATGAGCCCAAGAAAATGTACATCATGCCCTCCTCACCTGGTTTAGGAAGAATAACTCGAACTACCTCACTATATTGATGGATAGGATGATTTTGGGTGAGTAAAGAATAATAATATTGATCTGGCTCACAATCCTATGAGCATCACCATGGGCCATCCAGGCATAAGGTAAGGCCTAGTATAGAATCCATAGGGCAGCACCTCAGAGCGTAGTGCTCTTCATTATGTGAGGCTCATAGACACTCTATGGGAATCTAACTATTCTCACCCAATGTCATGAAAGATTCGAATTTTTATGCTTGAGAATTAATTTTGGGAAGATAGGGGAGTCAACGAACTTAGTGGTGTTGATTTCTAGTTTTACTGCAAAATCCCCCAGGATGATATCCCATGGACTACCTCCAAGTTAGAAATGAATAGAGTCAAAGGATAGCTCAAAGGTGGTCGGGAACTAAAGGAAGAGCTCCTAGAAAGTATCATCTTGTACCTAGGTAATCGTGGTCTGGTGCAGAGGACTGATGAGGTCATGGACCTCATGATGAATGTTCATGCACTCAAGTACTACAAGGTCCAATATCTTGTTGGTCGACATCGGCTTGTATTGGATATAGATAAACTGAATCTGGTGCTGAGGGTTAGAAAAATGGAAGTAGGTATGAAGGTGAGCGTGGAGAGGCTCCTAAAACCCACTAAATTTTTATTATGAGTCATCAGAGGTGGAAGAAGAGTTAGAGGAAGAATAGAAAGATGAGGTGGGGTGATCAGTGGGTGGTGGAACCAGAGCATCCTTACACCATTTGGGTGGCGGAGGTATGTCATCATGCTCAGGTGCGTGTTCAGTGGGTGGGGTGTGGACCTTTTTGGTTTTTTTCATTTCAGAGATAATGGAACACTGAGAATTATAGATAATGGTGGATAAGAGGATGTATATGATCTTGGGGGAGGATAATGAGAGGCTCATCGAGACTAATGGAGCAGCGAAGTTGTTCAAGTCACGTGGAAAGAGGGGTGTAGGGAAGTGTTTTTTTCATGAACCCTAGGTTTATTTTTTTTAAAGATTCTATTAATTTATATATCATTTTTTCATTATGTTGTGTTTACTTCTTGAATTTTTTATTCTTCTGATGATTGATGTTTACACATTGTGTAAGGATTACACAATGTGTATTTTTCATTTTTTCCTCTATTTGAACCGGGTCCTCTAAAAACTTCTTTAGAAGCTCTATACCATATTAATGAAAAAACTACAATATTCTATCCCATTTAAACATCCTTGAGTTTCCTCCCAGTTGGAAATTTTTTTATTATCTTGAGATATAAATATTTTGAATCATAAAACTTAATTCTAATGATACTCCCTTTATATAATGATTCTTGAAAACATAGGGGGTAAAGGTGGGATGACCAACCTTCCCAAAGGTAAATTTAAATTTTCATTCTTGTGAGAACTAGATCCCTTATCAATAGGAGGTAGTTTCTTATTTTCATCTTCAACGGTCACATGATCAACTTTATTATTAGAAAAAGAGACGGTTTTACAATTCAACAACTTGATCCTTTTATTAACGGACTTCTCCAAATCAAACAAAACACATTCTTTACTAACTCTAAAAATTAATCTCACCAGGTTCACATTAATCAAAACCTTACCAATGGATATAAATTTCCTTCCTATAATGATGGGAACATCTCCTTCTTCTTTAATGTATAGGATGAGTAAATCAGTAGTGAAAATGAAATTTATGAATTTTACTAAGATGGCCTAAAGAAATCCTTGGGCAAGATTGACTGAGTGGTTAGCAAGTATGAGTGCCACCCATGATGGTTTCAGATCACTGAGCTCAATTTCTTGTAAACAATTAATGTTATTAGATTGATACATCATTCTAGATCACACAATGAGTTTTCTAAAATTGTATGTCTTTATAGTTCATAAAATTGAGAAACCTTCAGGGTCTCACATTTTTTGAGATAGCTTCCATTGAACAATTACAGAGCACTATTCATATATGGAGATGAATCTTAAGTCCTCCATTTTCTTTTTTCTGGGCAAAAATTCCTTAAATAATCTTACATAAGCGGGTAATTGATAAATTAACTCTATAAAGGGAATGTTGATGTGTAATTTCAGAAAAACCTATAATTTCTTTATATTTTCCCTATTTCATAGATTGTTTCATCATATTAAGAAAGGGTAGGGGTTATATGGTGGAAGTGGCATATAAAAATCTCCATTTTCATGAAATTCCTCAACTAGATATTTTTTAGATGGTTCTATCTATTGGGTTTCCCCTGACCATCTTTATAAGATCATTTTAGCTAATTTTTCTCAACTCTACATGGTTGTTGAAAATCTAGCACCTTTACACATCTAATAACAATAGAATTATCCACCTCTCTAAAACTTTATTTAGTATTACTTAGAAAAGTGCATGGTATTTTATTAGATAATGTCTTAGAGATCTACCCCAATTGATGTACCAGGTTGTGTAGTGTAGCCTTGTGGTTTTTCATTTCAATTTATTTTTTTTTCAAACTTTTTTCATCCTTCTATAAAAAATAAGTGAATAGGTTTCCCAAATTGGTCTAGAGAGGTTGGGTTTATTTGGGGGTCTTAGTAGAGATTGTTGATATTGTTGTTGTTTTGAAGGTGGAAACTACTAAACTCTTGGAAAAGGATATTATAATTGGTACAATGATCAAAGATCTAGACCTTGTGGTGGGTACCTAGGGGGTGCTTGATTACTCTGTGGTAACTTTACACTCCTATTATTAAAATAATATCATATATTCTATTGAGGCCATTGAGACAACCTCTTCTGGTAGTTTTATTTTTATTGATATTGATAGAGATTATGGTACAACTAATTTTGGTTATTATATTTAATATAATTGAAATCTTTGAACTTGGAGTCCTCAATACATACCCCGTAGTATTGGTAAGAATTTAGTCATCCTGAAATATCATAGGACTGCATTTCCATTACTGAAGATGGAGTTGTTAGGGGAATAATATGTAGTTTAAAATTATCTAACTTAATTTTCATGGATTCTACATATGTTGTGACGAAGGTTATTACCTCTACTTGATGGATTCCACTTCAAGGTGGTCCTATATCACTTTAACACAGACTGAAATTATGAAAGACTTCATCAAGAATTGATCATCCCACATTGGGTGTTTTAAGCATACGTCTTCCATCAATAGCCACATCAACTATAGTTAGTGCACTCAGTTGATGTCCTTGGTGGAATTTTTGAAGTTGTAACCAAACATCTTGTATGTGATGTGGGAACTTGTAACTCACCTCCTTAAATATTTTGCATGTCTTATAGGGTGATTTTATGTCCACCTGGGTAGTGTTCTGAATGTAATTCCAAATATTCCAAGCCCAAATTAGAGGGAATTATTCATCAATTAACTTCCTGTCTAGTTTATCCCAAGTCATAATTGACTTGAGATCTTGAATTTTTAGCCAATCCATGTATTCTTCACATAATGACAATGTGAATACATGATTTCCTATAACATTTGATGATATTACCAAGTTTTAAAATATATTAAAAACCTATAGGACGTTATAAAAATTTTCATGAGGGTCTTCACTTTGAAAACGGCTGAATTGAATCATATTTTGGATCATGTTAAGGAGTATTGGATTGTTATCAAATGTGTGCATCAATATTTGTGGGCACACAATGATGGGTGCATCCCCACTAATAGTTGAAAAGTAATAATATATAATGGTGCACTCTTTTTGTGTTGGTCACTCACCTTGGTCATTAGGTGGCACATATTGGGGATCTTGAAAGTGTGGTGGTTCAATATTATTGCACTCATCCATTATGATGTGATGGTGTGAAAAAAATTTAGCTTGGGATATAAAATAATTAGTTATTATGTGCATAGGATTCTTGAGCAAGTCAAGGTCCCCTGGTGAATGTACGTTCTGACAATAAGAGAGAGAGAGAGAACTTAGGTTCACTCAAAGGAGAAATATTTAAAAGGAAATGGAGAATAAAAAAGAAAAAAAGGGGATGGGTGAGGTAATCCAAATCTCTATCCAAAGGTTCTATGTCTCAAAATAGTAGTTCCCGAGAAAAGATACCAAAATTTGACTTTCCCACCAGAATCATTGAATACATCTGGGAATTTATCATGTTAGAAATTTATATCCCCAAATGACACTCACTAATGGGGAATAGTAAAGTGGAAGTGCGTGGTCGAACCCATATAGATCAATTTTAGTAAAGTAACCATTAAAACAAAACCATTGGAAAATATTCCTCATGTTTACTATTTAGGTACAGTTTCTACTAAAGAAATATAGCTTGGATTTATGATAGGTAAAAAAGGAAGGGTTCATGGTCAATTTTAGGGCTCTTGAAAGAATATAATCCCAAATTTATTTTGGGATAGTCCTACGGTTTAGGCTGTGAAGTGGTGAAAAGGTCACCAATTATTCATTCTTAAACCAATTGGATCTACCTATGCTTTAACTATCCCATGGTTAAGGTATAAATAACAACCTTGGATCATTAATCATAGTTTTTATTAAAAAAGTGTCATAGTCTAATTCTCAGAGTCCAACTCAACTCTAATTAGGTTAGGTTTATTAAATTTCTTTTCGCATGTTAAAGGTTGTGCAAAATAATGTGATGAAAAATTACTATTAACCTAATTACTAGACATAGGGATACCATATTTCAATCTATTGATTCATTAAGCAAAAAAACACCCCTACTCTCAACCCCTAAACCTAGGTGGATTATTATTGCATGGAGGTGCTGATGAAAAGTTTAGAAATACTAAATATGTTATGAATAATCATGAAACAACTGAGAAAAAAACTATCTATGATTGAAATAATTAATAATCAAGATCAAAAAATTTAAAAAAAAATTAAAATATAATCTAAAAATAATTATGAATGAAGAAACATTGAAGAACATTTCAAGCATTGATGATGAACAAAAATTAGTGTTGAAAATGAATTCTAAAAAGAAAGTGGAATCACAACGAATGTAGAAAGGGAATATAAAAGATGTAGATTAACCAAAAAATAAAAATAGTTATACAAAATAATCAATGTAATGAAAAATGGGTTTAGAATAAAATTAGGTGAAAATGGGAGAAAAAAATGGAATAAAAAAGAGAAAAGGAATGTATGTGCAGTGTTCTGTATGCAGAGGATCACCTAAAATATAAAAATGATAAAATTTACATAATTTCTATGTTATTCACGTCGCGTAATACTGTATATGAGTTCTATAATGAAATATCCATGATAGGTAAGTTGTATTGAAGTTGTTTTGATCATATCTACAATTACTATTGGAAAATAATTAGGTTTCTTTGACTGAGTGACCCTTCTAACTTTTTGCATTGTGCCATCTCTTCATGTCATGTGTGCGATCGACTTTTATCATGGTTCTGATCTTTGAAATATACATGTCATGTAATGAATAAATTCATCATGAATTATCTTCAAATCATGTAAAGTATACATGGGTTGGTCTATGGATTTGTAAAAATTTAGAGAATGAGGTTTTCACATCATGTATAATGTACATGGTGTGTAAAGTCTATTTTTTTCATTTATCCTGATTTCTTCCATTGAGTCGAAAATTCATAATTCCTATGAAAAGAAACTACCACCCAATTCATTATTTAATAAATCATTAATAAACCTTAAATAAATTTTTTTAATTTGTATACATAATTTCATCTTATCAAGCCTATAAACACCAAAATGATTCCACCATCATGATCTACTCAGAGAAAATCTTAAAAAGGACTACTAGCAAGTCTAATTCTAACTCTAGGGAATAAAATATGCAAAAACCCATTACTCGAAATAGTTCATGGCATGTACTTCGGAGTATGTGGTGTATACTCTCAAAATTGAACCAATCCATGTAATTCTACCTAACTAGATAAAACCCAGGGTCTACCCATGTACTACTACATGGATAGGGAATACATAGGATTTACCCATGTATTACTACATGACCATGTACCCCATAAAAGGGGTGTCTACCCAATTACATTTTTATATAGTCATGTCCCATTGCACGATGTGTACCCAAAGTACATGGCATGTACTTCCAAAAACATCATCTTCCCATGTACTTAGCCTCATGGCTAGGTACATTCCCATGTACTAATACATGGTGTTAAATTAATGTTCACGACATGTAAATCTAAAAACTAATCTTACTCCAATAATAAGAATACATATCATGTGTTCTCTGAACCAAGAACCTTGTACATGAGTTTTCCCAAATGAAAATCCCTTGAAGCACCCTAAAACCACTAATTTTTATGAAAGATCCAATGATTAACCCCATGGTGTCTCTAAAAACCCAAAAAAGGATTTAAAATTGAGATAAAACAAATATATGGATATTTTTGGAAGAGAACATAAATCTTTCCTACCATTAGGCAGAAATTACTGACACTTCTCATCGAATTAATTTTCCACCCACAATCCCCACACTCTAATCCATGACTTAAGAAATCCCCTAAAATCCCCTCCTACTCTCCCTATCCCTCTACTCCCTGTCCCCCTCCCTCATCCATGTGAAGGTAAGACAAAAGTGGTTTTCATGATAATACCAAGGGGAAAAATGAAAGGGAAAAAGGAAAAATAAAAGGGAAAAAAGGGGCATGGACCTAGTGCTTTAGACATGGATATTCCTCTCATTAGAATTACCATCCATTATAGACACTAATGTGGAGGAAAAAAGATCAATCCAATGGTCCATTTTAAAGGTATGAATAAATGAACACATGAAAATAAAATAATATTTAATTAATAAATATTAAATATTTTGTGAAAATTCGAATGGCTTGGATTTCCACAAAAATTGTTTCCTAAGTTAAACACCATGCTTGGGGACTAATGGAGTGGTATTAAAAATTCTCTAAGATAATATTACATAATAATATACCATTTTACACTAAACACTTATGGGAACAAAATGGTTCAAATTTCCCCTAATTTTCACATGTAATGACGACATGGGTCATCACAAGATATATCAATTGATACTCACAAATAAAACTCAATAATATTTTTTTCTCTCATCCCATGAGATCACATAGTTTCATCGATCTCTTCTCACCTATGAGAGAAAAACAGAAAATATCCTCATAACAATCAAAGTCTGGAATCACCAAAATATTTTATATAATTTTCTTTAATCCACAAATAAAGTGTCCTACCTTACATTAAACATTGATGAAAAATGCAGAGCTGTACTATGTATGCTTTGTGATTTTTCCCTCTTACTCCCTAATAGACTCATCTTCCTTTTGAATTAGTATAAAAAACTATATCTCTATTTTAATATTGAGAGTTTGGGAAAAATATTTGTTGAAAAAATATTTCCTTGAATTCCTCCCAATCCATGGAATAAATATCCTCTTTGGAATTTTTGTTTTTGATCAGTTTAAACCACTGATTGTCTTCTCCCTCAATGTGATAAACATCCATCAAAACATTCTATTGATCTATGAATTTGATTATAAAGAATATATCCTAAATAGAGATAATAAATTTTTTCGTGATGAAGGGATTATAAGATCCTCTAAAGGTAGTTTTCCTTTGTTTTATATAAAATTCTACTAAAATATTTGCCTTTCTTAGGAGTATGAATGAGTTCTACATGATTTATGTTATTATTCATAACTTGGGCTAGTTGATCTCATACATCAATGAAGTTATCATCTCTAACATCAATAATATTAGGCATATAATTGAGGAAATCGTTACATTTTCTATCATGTTTCTTTTTGAATGGTTTCTCCCATTTCCTACCATTAACTAAAAAGAATAAAAAAAATATGAGAATATATTAGCATACAAAAGTTAAACTTAAAAACTTATAAATGATAAGTATATCATAACTTATGAGTCTCTAGGTTTCAATATAGGTTATCCATTGTAGTTTTTTCAATTATTTTTTCAGAAAAAACCATTTTCTCAAGTCATTAATTTTGGTTTGTAATGATTTTTTAAATTTATAAAACATATCCCTCAGGAGTGTTAAATACAGAGTGTGTCAAGGCCCATTATTGTGCACCATGTAGTAATTGATTGAAATCCTAATGAACCCTTTTTAGAGCTAATAACCCTAGGTAATATTGTACCATACACACATAAAATTTTAGTCTCTACAAAGGGATTTAATTTCTAGGAAACCAATCACTCGATCCTTCACCAAAATTCCAGGATATTTTCTATCACATGGACTTATCAATATACTTATACCTAGGTTTCTCATTAAATATTTATTGTCCCAATCACAAAAAATTTCTATGACATACTCTAATACATATTATAGTTACCCATATCTTTTACACATATTATTGTATGAGTTTTAACATAACATCCATTTATATAAAACAAGGATTGAAAAAGCCTAGTATATTTGTAAGACTAGGTTCATGATACATTGAAAGGAAACTAAAATATTACATATTTATTTTGTTCTTCCTAATGAGCTGCCAAATCTATTTGATCCACTAAAATTTCATAGGATAACCTATGGAATACATAAAATAAAGGGGTGAGCTAAAAAACATGGTAATGGAATAAACATGATAAGGAAATATAACATGTAAGTCAAAGGTATAACATGGTATCATACAAGATAAGGATCATGAGTAATAACATGAAACCATATCATAAAAAATATGGTATCAAAATATCATAGAAACATAGAAAATGTGGAAGAAACATATAAATTGAAATAAGTATGGGTCAAGGTTAACTGTCTAGACAATATCACAAGGTGTACATAGTCCCATAACAGACTAGGTTTACTCCCTTATCCAATACATAAAATCTAATGAGACAAAAAATATTTACCCAATTAATTAGAACACTATCTTGGTTCACCAATCAAAAGACAATTATAAAATTCGCCTATTTCTCTAGTTAAAAACTATATAAATATGGTCCAAAACCATGGTCGTAACCCACAACCACAATTTTCTAAACTATTGGTGCTATATCCATCACAATAGGTTCTAAACTATTTCCACAGTTTAAATGGTTACCATATATGGCTATGGACATAGTTTACACTGTGAAAATAGGTGGCTATCTCCATGGTTTAAACATATGTAATAAGTGGCTATGGACACAATTTGAAAACCAGTCCATAGGTGTCTATAGACACAGTTTTGAACCATGGTGATAGGTGAATATGGACATGATTTGAAACTGTGGAAATATCCATAAAAAAGGTTTCCATCGAGGTTTGATGCTAAAACCACTTCTATACTCTTCCAACATATTACCACTATGCTAAACACTATTATATATATACACATATAAATATATAAACAATTATATATAATTATAATTAATAATAATTTTAAAAAATAAAAAACTTATTTCTATGGTTTAAACAATGGAAATAGAAGGATATTTCCATGGTTTAAACAATTGAAATATGTATATATATCCATAGTTTGAAAAGTGGAAATAGACTTATATAGACACACTTTAAACTATGGAAATAGGTGTCTATTACCATGGTTTAAACCATGGTTGTAGGCAACTGTGGACATGGTTTACTAAACCAAGGAAGTATCCATTTACTCCAAATATCCAATGTTTTCTTAGGTTTTATTGAAAAATATATCACCACAATTTCATATAAACTTGGCTATATGTTGGCCTATAGCCACGATTTTCATAATCTGGGGCTATAGGCTGCCTACAACAATGGTTTTCCAAACAGTTTCTACAGAATGTGTGGTTGTAGCCTAATTTTCTAGTTTTGTAACAAGTTCATGATTTATGTATACCCTAAAAGGAAATAAATCATGATTAATAAACATAAAAATTAATTATGGAAGGAAATCGGTTGCATAATCTTGGCTCATGTCAAAATCAAATGATATTCCATAAATAAATAATTTGAAAAATGATATGAAGTCATGTATTACCCCATCAAATTAAGATAACATGATTAAGGTATATATATGTAATAGACACATATATATAATTTTGAAGAAATACATAACATAAAAGGTTTTATTCATTTATGAAAAAGTAACTAAAATATCACATGGGATATTTCCCAAAGAACATACACTTTTCACTTTAAAATCCACTTTTAATAACTAAAATTTTCAATAATATTAAGAAATAAAATTAATTGAAAATAATCATGGAAAATGGTAAAATAAGAATCAAATAATTGATCATTAATGATGGAGATAAATTATATTCATGTCATATATGTTAAAATGAAAACATTGTTTTAACCCTTTTGTGAAAAATTCAAAAAAGTGTCTTGATTGGAAAGTTATAGAAATATTATTTTAATGAATTTTGTGGAAAAATTCAAACATGGGTAAAAATTTCTTTAATAAATCATCATATAATATTAAAATCATTCTTTAAATTATTTTAATGAATATATATACATATAAGATAATGATTCCAAATCCAAATTGAGATACAAGATCAGTATTACTTACAAACAACTATCTTGATGTTACTTTGTTCCATGACAGAGTAAATAGAAACCAAAAATGTAAACCAAATTCCTAACCATAATATAATAAATGATATTTAAATCAAAAAAATAAATTTATATGATTTCCCCCATAGTATCTATGAACATAAAAAATCATGGAAATAAAGGATATTGTAACATAACTCCTTTACCATATTGGTAACATTAAAATAAAATCCCCTTGGATGATGTAAAATTATTTGTAATTTGAAATACCATTATTCATGAAGGATTCATCATATAGTAAGTAAAATGGGAATTATATGTTCTATATAAAATAAATTGGTGCATAACAATGAAATATTCCTCAATGAAAGGAAATTGAGATAAAATCACTTACAAATATCACTTCATAAAAATTGAAGTGAACAAAAATAAATGAAGTTATTATATGTTTAAAATTTAAATCAACATAAAAAAATGGAAATAAAACATAAAATAATAATATTTCATTGCATAAAAAATTGCAGCTTATCAAAGACATTGAACATTTAATTTAACCCAATGAAAAGAAATTGAGTTATAAAATATCTTACCTAGAGCCTGATTTATCACATTTTTTCCATATATTCTTGAATAATTATATTATATAAATTATTTTCAATAATTATAAAATTTTAATACTTAATTTTCATTTATTTTTAATTTTTTATCATGTTATTTGAAATTACAAATTCATTTAGGTTTAATCCGTATGTTTTGATGATTTTCATCTCATATGTCCAAAATCAATTTGAAATATTGACTAAGGTAAAACATATTATTATTTCATCATATCCATATTAATATTAATGAAATAATTATCAATTTTATACATAAATTAAAATTTTAAAACCAATCATGATGGGTGGTTATGAGAAATAGACTACATTAAAATCATGGAGATAATAGGTCGCACGTACGGATGAGTAACATTTAAATTTTTAAACAATTTTGATTAAATGAATTTAAGTGTTATTTTATAATTATAAAATTATAATTATATCATAAATATTATATTATCTCTTTAGATAAACTTATATATACCATCACTTTTTTCGATAATGAAAAAGGGATCACATCACTTCATGGATGTGGTAATCCACACGTACTCACGAACAACATTTTAATATATTATATGAGTTGAAATGTAAGAAAATATATGATATATTACCTTTTGAGAATTATAAATATAACATAAATAATATATATATATAAATTAAACCCATAAAAATAATATCTCTCATAGGAGATGATGTAAAATGAATTACGTCGGTTTGTGACGTGGTAGTCCGCCGTACACACAAATGATGGTTTCGTTTCCCATTTTATCTAATAGGATATGGATTTTTGTTATGAAATTAATATAATAATATCTTATTTTATGTTATATGATAGATTTTTTATATAATAAATATTTAATTACCATTGAAAGAGGTGAGAGAAGAATTATAATGAAAACTATTGATTCAGGACTATAATTCTTCTTCAGACAACCTCTGGAGGTTTATAGAAAAATATTCAACTAGTTGATTTTATGATAAAAAAAATGCTATAAGGTATATTGAGGGATGTAATTAAGGACTTGTTTTAGTCATTGTCTAAACCAAAAGGATCTTGAATTGTGGAGTGGATAAGAGTGGGGGTGTCCTTTTATAAGTGGGGGTTGGAACCCACATGGAAATTTTCTAAAGGATTACAAAATGATAAAGTATTTATGAACGAAAAATATTCAAATTTTCATTTATTAAAAAAAATTATATTATAAGGTTGAAATATAGATATAAAATATAATTTATAAATGTTTAATTGCAATCATACCCTTATATTTTGGTTGAACCCCCGATTAAACCTATATTAACCTTAACCGTGGTAATTATTTTTTACTTTTTTTACTAATCATTATGACCAAAAATTATATTGAAATTATTATTTAATATTCATTTATATGTTTCAAAATATTTAATATATTCTAAAAAATTAAATTCATAGAATTTTTGTAATTTAATCTAAAATGATGCCACAAATTGTTTTGAAAACCCGTTTTTCAAGAAATATATTTTCCAAGCATATGACAATTTTACATTAAATTTAAGACTAGTAATAATAATTATATGAATTTATTTTCATATTTATATATATAATATATACATTTTATTTGAATATGTACACATTATGTTTTTTAGATAACTAAAATCGGAAATATTGTGAAATTTAAAACAGTTTTTAGAAAAATGTATTTTATACCTAAAACAATAATACTAAAATTTGGTATAAAGGTAATTGTAATGAAATTAATTTTACTAAATATAACTAAATAATTATTATTTAACTTTTAAAAAAATTCAATGATTAATGAGAATTTTAAATTACTTAATTTATTAAAAAGTAATGAAAGTTTTACAAAAATCAGTATTTTTACTGTTCACTAAAAAAATCAATATTTTACAAAAAATAAAAAAAATTAAACTTTAGTTAATTTTCATCTCATGATTTAAATTTTTTTTTCATTTTATCAAATAAATTTACTAAAATATCTATAAATTAATGAAAATATTATTTCACAAAAATACATAAAAATATTTTTGATGAAAACATATTTTTAAAAAATAGAATGACATAACTAAATAATGAGTGATTATTTAATAAGAAATTATCAATAAGTTTATGTGAATTAGAAATCTTATATATATATATATATATTTAATAATTTAGTTAATATTATTAATGTATTTAAATTTAATGGATAAGTTATAATGTTCAAATTTTAATAATCAGTGCTTGTTTGGGATCAGTATCGCATGTCGCATACGCTATAAAACATTGTTTAAAAAAACTCAGGGTATTACACATTCAATAAGGAGGATTTAAAATATTATTAGAGTCAAGAAATAAGTAAAAAAGATAAATTAAACTATCTTATCAATAATAAAATTTGGAAAGTAATCAGTAAACACATCAATAAATTCATTGTACACTAGGACATCACTAATCTTAATAGTTTCATTATTTTTAACAAAAATCACTATGTAAATTTCCTACCATCTCAAATTAATTTTTCATATTCCTGGTAGGTTCTCAAAAAAATGAAAATTTTGAAAAAAAAATATTCTTGGTTTTGAAATCTATCATTGCATGATAAATGGAAATCTAGTCCATACCAAAACTAATATCTAACTTTACTATGCTAACTTCAATAAGAATTAGAGGAAAGACTATCCCATTTTTAATAATTGGTAGAATCCAATAAATCTTGGTTTATTTAACAATTGAACCCATTTTTTCCCCAAATTTTATATCTTATTTTCATGATATGATATTTGCATATTTTTGAAAATTTCTTATAAATTTAGGAATATGATAATTTGTAGTCAAACAAGAAAATAGGGAAATTCCAATAAAGAAGTGACATACCTTTCATGAATTCATTTGATGGTTCAAAATCAACCATAGTAGTGGAAAAATATTTTTACACACCATTCTTCTGTCGATCTTAATGATTTCCACCATGAGTAACCAACTTTATACACATATTAGAATAATTCTCCATCTCATTAAAATTAAAACATCTCACCATTAGATGAATATCTATTACCCCATTCATTTATTTTTTATGAATATTTTAATTACAGTCACAAGACCTTTGAAAAATCTTACAATAATGGTAACAGTTTACAAATCATGAGAAAAAATTCTGTGAAATTTATTTTACCATGCAAGGAACACGTTTAGGTCTTGCCACCATATTTCTTAGTCGAATGATTCTTTTTTACTTTCCACCTAGAATTATTCTCAATCATTTTATCATGAGGAACATAAGTTTTGGAAAACTCTATATAAATTTCTCAGTATGAAGACTGACATTCTCATAACATTTAAATTGTTATGTGGCCAAATTTGTACATAGACTAGGTTTTAGTCCTAAGTAAAATCTATCAATTTTACTATCAAGGTACTCAATAAAATTCAGTACATATCTGACCAATAGTGTAAAATTTTCTTCATATTATTATATTTAATCTTTACCATTTTCTACAATTCTGAAAATTAGATCTCCATCTTCTATCAAAAAACCATAAGGAAATATTTCTCTAGAAAAGCTCTTAAATTTATCCCTTTATATTGAATCAAGATCATATATATATATATATATATATATATATATCTCTTTTGTATTCTTGACACAAGACTAGAATACATCATCTTAAACTTTAAAATAATAACTGTAAAGTGTTACCTTTTTATATTTTTAACATCCCATGACATAAAATATATTTTCTAGTGTATTGATCCATCAATAAACTATGAATGGATTTTAGGTTCGATTGAAATATGGAGGGTGATGTTTCATTAAATGCTCAATTATTAACATGTTCCACTATCGTAAAACTTCCTATTGTATAACATGGATACCACTTCCATCTATAACATGCATTAACTAAGACACCATAGTAAAAACTTTCACAATTTAAATTTAATCTATTCAAGGGTGCTAATTTTGAAGGATAGTTTCCTCTTCATACCATCCTATATCATCTTCCCGATTTCCTATGTGGAAAAACATTCTTAACATACCTATATTAAATGATGAAACATGGAAATCATCAAATTATATATAATTCCAACATTAACACAATAAATAATTTTCAAGGGTATTCTATAAACATTATCATAACATCAAGAGTTATCTAAACCTTTCCTTTGATCCTAACTATTATGATTCAAACATAAAAATATCATATTCCTGTTAATTTAAACTAGAATTTTGTTTCGTACATTTTGAAGGATTATTATGGTTTAGAGTTTTAGAGAATTTGGTCTTAAATCATACATAAAAAATACCATATTTTATAAATTTGACATATCTAATTAGTATATATTTTTTCCAATTTATAAAAATATTAATAATAAACACATTTTCTTTTCTTGAAAAATCCTCATGAATTTTAAATTGACATCATCTTTGTTCTTACCCATCCTTAAACCCCATGAAATAACATTTTAAAATTTGTGATGAGAGAGAAAAAAAGATCACTAAGGGACATAAAAAGAAGATATTGGTTAGTTAATTAAAAAACAGGAGTACGCATAAAATTTATAACTTTGTTATAATATTATTTGAGCATATGAAATAAGTTATTTCCACATAAAAAAAACCTTTTTCTTAAATAAAATCTTTATAACCCATATGAAGAAAATTAAAACTGTTTTTGGTAACATAAATGGCTATATTCTCAAAACATTTCAAAAATAACTAGAGCCTAGAAAAATCCTTATGAAAAACCTTCTCAGCTAATCCCCCCACCCCTAATTTCCTATAAAGTAAAGGAATATTACATAATGCATTGGAGTACTATCTGGGTGCACACATTGTATAACCTATACTGATCTCACCTATTGTATACTCATCATTTAAGATATATCAAGATATTTTGTCTTCATAAATAATTATTATTTTCCATGTCATGAATAAAAAACTATTATTCTTACATATTTTATCATAAAACTCATTAATTTTCTTTTCAACCCACGTTCAAATCATTTATGGGATATTGAAATACATCATCCATTTAAAAATCAATTCTCAAAAATAAAATACCTAGATCCAAGGGAATGCTACTTTTTTGTTGAAGAAAACATCAATTCTTATAATTTAATCCAAATATAAAATAATGTTTTTGGCGATGAGAAAAGATATTGATATTATATACATTAAAATAAAACATTCCTTTTATATTTTATAAAGAAATTAAAATTATTTCATAGAAATATTCCTTTTAAAAATATTTGAAATAAAGTCAAAAGATATATAAAATTTCCATTATAATTAATTTTTTTCACAAAAATTAATAATGTTTTTAAAAATATGGACATGGAATAAAAAATAGTTTTAAGGGAAATATTAAAAGAGGATTTATAAAATAATGTCCCTTACTTCGAGTCTTACTTGTCATTTATTTTCTTTAACATCCATAATAAAAATATTATATTAATTATTTACTTTATTAATGAACTTTTTCAAGTTCATTATTAATTTTACTTTATTTAATATCATATTATATATAATTAGTTAATCAATTATGTTCACGTTAGTCATTCTGATAATATTTATCTCATATGTCAAAAATGACGTTGGCAAGTTTAATATGGTCGAAGAGCTCATTATTTCATCATCTACCAAATAATAATCATGAATTAATTTTAATTTTTATACAAAAATTAAACTGTTAAACAAATCTGTGACTAATGTTTATAAAAAATGAACTATGTTACAATAATGGAGATGGTAGGTCGTATGTACGCATGAGTAACGTTTCCATTTTTCAATGATCATGATGGTAAGAAGGTAAGTAAGATTTAAAATTTATAGAATTATATTTAAATCATAAACACCATATTATTTATTAAATATACTTATATATATTATCCATGTGATGTGGTGAATAAAAATGAATCGCATATCATCATGGTGGTGGTAGTCCACACGTACGCACAAACAATGTTACCATTTTTCAGTGAATTGAAGGATAGGAAAATATATGATATATTTAATTTATATAATTATACATATTTCTTGAATAGAATATATTTATATTAAATACATCATTATAAACATCAGTGATAAGTGGTGTTGGAAAATTAATTACATTAGTTCATGAGATAGTATTCTGATGTACACACGAACGATGGTTTAATTTTCCATTTTATAGAAGAGCAGATAAATATAGTTTATTCAACGACTGTAAAAATCTTAGTATATAAGAGATTATTGTGTTATTATTTCATCATGTTTGAAGAATGTTTAATGTAGGTATAAGAAGAAATTAAAATAAAAAGGATTTTAAAAAATGGTATTGCTTATTCAGAAAATTTCTAAAGGTTTACTCCAAAATCATTCTTAGATTTGTTTTTTGATAAAATAATTCTAAGAAATGTTGAGGGATTTAAGGAAGGGATATGGTTTGGTATTCAACAAATCAAAATTATTTTAAATTTTGAATAAATGAGGAGAGGAGGTTCCCTTTTATAATATAATAATACAGAATTCTTAAAATTATATAAAATAATAAATTAATATATATTCATTTTTTTGGAAAAATAGATCCCAAGTGGACCATTACAAAGACACAGATGATATAGGGTTTCATAATTCAAAAAACAAATTGAATTTATATAAGTTTATATTTAATTTTAATATTTTTATCTTTATTTTAACCCCTTGTTAACCTTTTTGACACTTACCATAATATCATATTTTTTATAATAAATGGATCATAAAAGATACTATAAAAGGATAAATAGTATATAAATAGTCCATGGTTAATATTATAAAACATATTCCATTCAATTTTCCAAATAAATATTTTTATTAAATTTCAATAATTTAATAAAATGTTATTTTTTATTTTATATCATTAATGTTAATTTTGGGAAAATTAATTTAATATGACTTTGAAAAAAAACATGACTACAAGGGAATTAAAATATAATAATTTAAAAAATATAGAACATGATATATGTATCTATTAAGTTCATGTAACAGAATAATTTATTCAAATTATATTACATTTAATTTTTTTATAATCATTTATTTTTTTATTGAATAAATATTGTGGCGGCATAACATAAGCATCTCAAGTAACTATTTTATTACTAAAACATAGAAGTAAATTAACATGATAAAAAAATTATATTTTGAATGACCCTTTAGAACCAAACATAAGTTTTATTTACCCATGTTGAAAAAAATTAAATGTAGTAAAATAATGAGAATACAATATTTTGACTTTTCTTTACATAAATTATTATAAAGGTCAAAATCATTAACAAATAAAAAAAGGTTCTACATTATAATTTTTTATGACTATAGATGAAATATAATCATTCGATAAAATTAAGTAAAGTTTTAATGTCATTTTTTATCCCTTTTCATATTATTTTTGACCTTAATTATCTGATTTACCATTATAGAGATGACAAAAAGTTTCAAAGGATACAATTCATAATGACCATAAATTAAAGGAACCTATTTACCAAATTTAGATCAATTGATTCTAAATATATAATCCATTTTTCAATATATAATTCACATAATTGGTATTATTTAATTTAAAATTAATCTTATAAAACTTGATGAAAAACATATTTTCATACAAATTATTTATATGAATAAAAATGTTTTTATACAAAATTCTAGTATAACATTCCTTATAAGGAATATAATTGGATTTTGTATAATCAAAGGGAAATAATGGAATTTAAAATTAATCCAAATATAATAGTAAATATTAAATATTTGAAATGAAAATATAATTGTCAAAAAATAGTACCTTTTAATGTTCATTGAAAAATCAATCTGTTCAGAAAAATCTTGAAAAATCACTGAATGATAATATTTGTGTGTAAAATTAAAAAAATAATTAGTTTTTTAGAAATTAATATTCATTAATTTGGAAATTTATTTTTTAAATAAAATCATATATTTCATAAAGACCCACTTTTATTAGAAATAAATCATTTTCCCTTTTGATTGAAATGATACAAAATATTTATTTATAATTACTATAATTTATTAAAATCAATTTAATATATATATATATGAAAATGATTTTTTTTAACATTAATAGAGTTTACTTGTTAAAACTTTTTTAATCACTAGTTTATCATGTTTTTTTGGTTGGAAACTCACTACAGATCGTAAATCAAGTAATGCTTCCTGACTAAAAACTATACTGTAATTTCTAAATATTGTTGTCATTCATTATATTTTTTTGGAAATTTAAGTGATTAAAGAAGAATGATTAACTAATTTATATTAGTTTATTTATCATTCCATATGTTTTCTACTTGAATATGGTAACAAATCTATTGCTTGCTAAGAATAATTATTTGGGGCCGAGTGGACTTGTTTTCTTATGAAGGTAAGATTCCTTGGTTCTATGTTCTAGATTATCATTTACTTGTTTTTAATTTTCCTACTACCTCTGGTTTTTTCATTGTATGTGTTCCCTGTTATGTGACATAATGTGATCCTTGGATGGTAAAGGGTTTGGTGAGAAATCGGTTGGGATGACCATAGTTTTGGTAGTAGTTGGAACATTAGATGGTAGGATGGATGGTGAAATGCATAGTGGTATTGGAAAAGGAACCAGGACAGATATAGTGGGTTGAATTTAGTATTTCCCTTTTTGTGCTAAAATATATGATGTTTTCTTATTAATAAATTTCATTTAAATGTCAGATGGATGGGTTTCGTATTCTTTTTTTCCTGTCCCCACTTAATGATTCAACAAGAATTTCATGTTTTATGAATATTTTACATATTTATTTGATGATTGCATGAGTTCCATTATTATGGAATCTTAATGAATATTAAATAATTGGACCTATGGTTTTGGGAGTTTGATATTAGGCTTGGGATAATAAGTTAGTAATTATATAAATATGATATTTCTAATAGAAATAACTAATTGGGATCTCCTTTGAGTTGTTCGTTTTTTTATTTATAGGTTTTCTTATACTTAATGGTGGTAACTTAATGTCTAAGATATGATTGATATGGTTGATGATAAGTATAGGTAGTTTCCCTTTGCGTGGTTTGTGAAATATATATATTATGTATATCATCTGACTTCATATGTTATCCCATCCATGCTTGATAGGGAAACTGAAACCAAGTTGTCTCTAGGGGGATTTTATGACACATCTAGGTTTTCAATAATGGATGGATGATTTTCCCCACTCATCATTTATCTTCTAAAGGTAGTGTTATTACATTCCAGTATGCACAATATTTATTTCTCTCATATATGAGTATAGAGGGATATAATGTCTTGTGGTTATTTCACATGCATTTATCTCTGCATGTAGTACTATATAGATTAATATAGGTATTTTTTTAAGTGTTATGATGGCTAGAGGTAGAGTGCATGATGAAAGGGATGTGTTCTATCCCAAAAAAGACTTGGTTATGAAATTTATATGGGGATCTAATTGATGATATTATGCATCACACATGGTTTAATGTTTTTTATAGTTTTCATTTATAAAAATATATTATTTGGAGGTATATAAATTAGGACATGCAAAGTTGAGGTGAGAGAGGAAAACTAGTGGGGAAGTGGTAAAGGGGTTCCTTCACATTAATTATTATGTAGGATTTTATATTTTACCTAAATTTGATAATTGGTGAGATTTCCATGGTGAGGATAGTAATTTTATCATAGATTATTTAGTAGTGAGTTAGTTTCATTTCTTATTCACTAGAATTTAGTAACATTTATTATCTTTTCCATGGGAGGTTCTAGGGGGATCTTACTGATTAGAAATTTTATTCTCCAACCATTTATATATAAATAGTCTTCCTGGTCCATAGGAGCCTATAATTTATTGGACTAGACATTACTGTCTTGTGGAGTTGCTCATGAACTATTTGGGCTTTGAGATCATCAATGTGGATTTCTATTGGCAGTAGTTATTTTTTCCATTTATTCCAATTTTAGGACCTTACATGCTTGTATTGGTATCTTTTCATCATTATGGTTAGGATTTGTTTTTTTGGTATTATCAAATTATTTGTTCCTTAATTATTATTAGAGGTTAATTCCTCACATCAATGTGTATGATATACCCTCGGTGTTAGTTTCCATCACATGGAATATAGGAGGAGGGGTTTAGGTGCCATTATCTATCTTCCAACATTGTTATCCCAGGAGGGGTACCTTTGTGGGAGATCGGGTTGGGACATTTTAATCATGTTTCCAACTCACTACTATTAGTTTTTCAGTTTTACCATTTTATCTTTTACCACAGTAATTATTTTTTACTTACTATAACTTATCTTTTATGCCTAGAAATAAAATTCACCTTATTAAATAATCTGGACCAACTAATTCTAAATTTTAAACCCACTTTATTTGATAAAATTTCTAATAGTGATAAAAATTAATTATAAAATAAAAATGTTTAATTCATTAACAAAATTTATTAAAAAATATAACTTATTTCCTAAAATATAAAATATGTTGTTTTCAATGGAAAATGGCATTTTTAAAATTATAAAGTCACTTAAAAATACATATTTGGCCTTCAAAAAATGATTAATGAATGTTCAATTAATAAATAAGTACTAATACTATCATAAAATTCATATTCTTTATAAAAATGATATTTTACACTATATGCATGAAAATCAATGTTTTTTGAAAAATAAAAAAAATAAAAAGTTATTATTTACATGTTTAAAACAAAAAAATCATTTTTGTAAAATTATAATTGTAAATTTATAAATTATCATTAAATGAATACATATTTTATAAAAGAAAAGTTATTTTTTAAAAAAAATTATGTTTTAAACCCCAATTGTATTTATTATTATTTCATATAGATTTTTAAATAAATATTTATTTATATACTAGTATATAAATATATATATTTTATATTATAGTATACTTTTAAATATAATAAATTTAATTACTAACGTAAAATAAAATACCACTTTTGATATTCTTCTTTGAAAGTAATCCTTTTGAAAATGTTAATCCATGATTAAAAAATAATATATAATTAATTTAATTTTTTATAATCCATTTATATACTAGTGATTAAATTCCTATTATAATTTTAATATCTATTGGTTCATTTTAGTTAGGTGTTTTTATAGTTTTGAGTAGCGTGTGGCAAAATATATTGATGATAGTTAATTTAAAGTGTCAAAAATCTTGGGTCATTATAATGACAAAGATTACTAACTACACACCTATTTTTGACACTCATTAGGAATATTCTATGATTAATTCTCATTAAATATAATGAACCATTATAAAGGATTTTAGTATGATATTAAATAATTTGGTTACATAACCTAATTGTAAAATTACCATTGATAATGGAGGAATGAAGAAAGAGATTCATAGGATGAACTAAATGTTCCATATTTTAAAAAACAAATGTTTTATAGTGGAAAAAATATTATAATTATTGTGTTGAGATTTATATTTTAGATGTTATCATAACAATTAATGTAACGACCAAAAATTTCATTAATGAAAATTCTTATTGATCTAATTAAATGTCTAATTATGTAAAATTTTTATACAAAATATTCACTTCCTTGTTTTATGTTTTTGGATTTCAGAATACCGTTAAGAATTGTTACCGTTGTTAATATGTCCTTTGAACAATGATCACATGATTAGTATAAATATAGTGCTTTAACAATTATAATTTACTCAGACAAAGGAAGTGATAGCCTCATCCAGTAGAATTTCTCCATATGAATCCCATTTGTCGGAGCTTGTAAAGGAGGTGGAGTCAATGGGCTTCTCTCTTGACCAAGCCAAATATGAGCTTCATCACTATAAGCATGAATGGAACTGCCTACAAGAGAAGAGGAAGCTGATAGAGATTACCATTTGAGCGATGTTATCCAAGCTACCCCAAGAGTTTGTCACCATAGCACACCTTACCCTTAGGTCATATGTGAGTGTTATAAGGGGTTATATAACAAGACCCCATCACTAAGATTATGTGCATTATTTTTGTATCGAATATAACATATATGTTCATTTTATTATTGTTACTTTGTAAATTGTTTTTGAAGAACAAATAGTATTTTTAGTTAATATTCAATTAAGAAATCTATTTTGTTTAATTAATGTATTTTAATTAAATAATATTATAATAAAATGTCATTACTGAATTACTATTTATGAAATATAAATTTTTGTATAATTTTTATGAATACAATGATATTTTTCATTAAGGTTTGAAAGCTATTTTTGATAAAACCCACGATTTTTTAATAAATGTTAGTTTTTATTTTAAAAGTAAAAATTCGAATATTTAAAAAATTATTTATATAAAATGAATATTATTTTTTTAATCAGGATGTCAAAATTATCCAACGGTAAATTTTTCATAATTTTCTTAAAGTCAAATTTTTGAGTAAAAATTAAATACCATTAAATATATAATGTGTTTTATGACATAAAAATGACCCAATAGTGATGTAATAAAATACTATAAACGGTATTTTCAGACAATATATGTTGTAACATTAAAATAATTTGATTTTAGGTTAGTTTTATTTATTTTACAATGTCTTAGTGGACCCTCCAAGACTTATAAAACATTTTAAAATTTTAATTTGATTTTATTGAGAGTTTGAATCCACAAAAGAAAGCCTAATATTTTAAGAAGTTCAGACATTGGCCTTATAAAATATGGTTTTCCACTCCCCTTTGGAAGAAAACATGGAAAAAACATGGGTTGGTTTATGGTGTTTATAAGTTTAATGCGTGGTGTCAAAAACATAAAAAATAAAGAAATCCCTCTCTTTTACTATATAAACTCGCCAAAACTCCCACGTCCACTTCACTAAAAAACATTGGTTCTAGACTAAACTCTGACCTCATCTCTCTAGAATCCTCCCAAGGTTCCCCAAGCTCTCAATAATCCCCTCTCAAGCCCCTCTTATGCCTTTGGGATCACACTTCCAAGTAAGGGATTTCTTCCTCTCTCATTTTTTTCCAAGTTTCATTATGTTGCGATACCATTTTACTTTCAATTAAAAATGTTGGGGTATGATTTATCACCTACTGTATACTACCCTACTTATGTTTGAATGATCATAGACCTATTTATCTCCCATTAATTCCTTCCATGTACTCCCATTACCATGCTGAAATTTCTAAGGAATTTCTCTCTCTCCATTTTCATTCAAGAAACTATTTTATATTGTGAATCTAAATTCCATTTAATATGTTAGAAAATGTATCTATATGAACTCCCTTATTTTAAATTTCATTTATATATGACTATATACCATTTTCTCTCTCATAAACCATTTTTATGAATTCTTATGCCACGTCGTTATACTGTCAACATTGCACCGCAATTTTCCATGGCAAAGTCATTGTGTAGTCAATACCATGCCCATTTATATATCAAGGGTATTCAACATTATGGACATTTACTTATTGATTATATAATTTAATGTATGAATTATACATTCTTTTATTGTGGAATAAATTATGATGTCTAATGAATCCATGATGTATGATCTATGTGGCACACTTATACATGAAATGAAATGATTAAGAACGGTGTGCCCTGATAGTGCTCCAATGCATTTGGCAAAGACTAGTATCATGATACGTAATGTAAAATGAGGGTTTAATCATGCTAATTAATGTGAAATTATGGTTTACTCATGCACCATGTGCAATGAGCTTTGGATCATTCTAATATCATGTTAAATGTTGACGCCACATTTCTATGTTATGATAATCATGATATATCATGACTTTATATTCATGTTTATCTTATGCTACATTGATATTCCTATTGCATAACA
Source organism: Viscum album (assembly GCA_963277665.1). Lineage (NCBI taxonomy): Eukaryota > Viridiplantae > Streptophyta > Magnoliopsida > Santalales > Viscaceae > Viscum > Viscum album. The sequence goes on along the minus strand of OY728122.1, from coordinate 703,963,656 downwards.
TGTATTGTATTTTTCATTTTATTCCTTTTTTACTCACTTACTTGGATTTATTGCTCACCCTTTTCTTATGCATGTCCTCAGGTTATCCCATTCAATACTATGTACGAAGGAATGTGCATGGTCATGTAAAAGAATTTTTCAATAAAGATGTGTATTTCATGATTTAATTTTTTATATAATGTTCCTAATCCCCAAAGACACTATACATCTCGATCTTATATGTTGTATCAAGTGATAATTTTATATAATGAATTATGTTTAAGTGTGAAACAAAGAGAATGGTTGTTAAGTTGGTATCAGTGGATATTTATAATTATTTTTGGGATTAGGATTATAAAAACCAAGAGAAAGCCTTTGGGATAAGACTAAGTATAATAAAAAATCCCTAAATTTTGGTGAGTATTGAGTAAGTGGTTTTTCAAGCAACTATATCTCTTTCTGGACACGTTCAGGTAGAGGCGGCTCTGGGACATATATGTCTAGTGTTAAAACCCGAAAACACCGCTTTGAGCTAGCATCAAACAGGAATTGGTGCACAAAAACGGGCCTTGCTGCACTCTTGGTTACAAAACTCCCAGAGGATATGTTTTGGTAAATTTATGAGCTTAGTATGAACCATTATTGAGGGAAAAAATGCCCCCTAAGAATATATATTGGGAAGTAGATCATGGATAACATATATTGAAGCCTATAAATTCATAATTTAATGAAATAAATGTAATTTATAAGTTATCCCTTTTTGTCTTTAGGTTCCCCTTTATCTGTTACCCCTAAATTTCCTGTTATTCTATCTAATGACTAGTAATAGGAGGACATAGTCTAATAACCAATGTGAAGATCAATGGGATGACTATTCTAAAAAGATGCTCAATCTGATGGGAGTGGGAATCAAAAACTTTATCACGATACTCTCTCAGTTAACTCATGTTTTGAATAGGAACATGGTTCATGAGGAACGTTTAACCCCAAAAGAAAAAAAGTCACAATCGGGGTCTTCATGAGACAAAGGCCTCCTGATTTTAATGGATCATCTGATCCCTCAGTCTCCAAACAATGGATCAACTCCACTAAGAAGATATTTTCTATACATCAATGTTCTGAACAAGATAAGGTACTTCTGGCTACTTATTGTATGGAGGGTCAATCTGATCAATGTTAGAAATTGGTCAAAAATTTGAATTCTGAGGAGGAGATCAATGCGTTGGAATGGAAGGATTTCTAGAAAAAAAAAATCGATAAATAGTTTCCTTAAACCCTATGACTTACGATAGAAATGGAATTTCATGCACTACTGGAAATCCTAGTTTTACCAACAGTTATATACCAACCGTTTACTAAACCATTGGTAATAGCCATCTATACCAACGGTTCTCAGAAACCATTGGTATAGATGGTTTTATAGACATTTTTATCAACGGTTGTAATGAACCGTTGGTATAGAGGAGTTTTTACCAATGGTTCAATGAGAACCATTGGTAAAAGTTGGATTTTAGTGACCTTTTACCAACGGTTCTCATTGAACCGTTGGTAAAGGTTTGGGCTGAATATAAATACCAACGGTTTTTAAAAACCTTTGGTAAAAATTACCCCCAAATTGGCAGTAGCCCGTCCTCTCCCCCATTCGCGATCCAGATCCCTAAACGGGAGCTATCAGAGATTTTGGGGGTGCTTCCGGTTCTCTTCCTCCATCCCATCCAAGGTAAGTTATTTTCTTTAACTTTTAGTTTTTATTTTCGATTTTGATATGTATATGTTTCTCTTTAGGATGAGACCAATTTCTATTCTCATATTCCCACCCAATTTATATTCCAGCCCTATTTATGTTTCAGTTATTTATTAAATTCCATGCATATTCCAGCCCATATAGATTGAATTAGATGGTTGTCTAATTTTTTTATGTGCCTTTCATGTTTCATTACCATGAAATTTATATTATATGTTATAAAATTCAATCACATTTTTAGTTTTAACATTCATAGTTACTTTATTATCTTGTGTCAATAATTTATATTAATAATCTTTTCATATATTCCATCATTGAGTGTTTTTACTTGTGCAATAGAATTCCAAGCTCATGTTACTTCATAGTGATTATTTAGATTTCAAAGTGTTTTATTTTTCATGTTAAACTTATTAAAAAGTTTTGGGGACTAATTAAAGTTATTAGATTCCAATTTTCATGCTTCTATGCTTGTTAAGAATTAAATGAAATATGATGGTTGTAATTAAATGAAATTCAATGTTCAATTTTTATCATGTATGGGTGATTAATAAATTGGAATGTGATGAACCATATAATTGAACCATTGTTGATGAAAATTATATACCAAAAGGTTATTGAATAAAAGTTATTCCTATGAATTTCGTTACATCATAGATAAAATGGTTGTGGTTATATGAGAGATACCTCCAATGGTTCTTTGATTATTGTTTTATGGAGAATGAATGGTTTAGGTCCGGTATTAATAGTATCGTCCAGTGAGACCATTTTAGTATAAGGGGAAATGAGATTATGATCTACAAGGGGGTGATTGAGTTGGTAGAGACCAAACATTGTTTGTTCCTTGTGTTCAAGAAACATAAATAGAGTGTTCCAATTAGGTGGTCATCAGTAAAGTCGTAGGTAAGATTTCCAAGTCCTGTTTCGTGAAGTTGATTATGTGGTGCTATAGTGGTTTTGGATTTTTTGAGGTACTCTTAGTGTATTATAAACCCTCATTTGTTCCATATTCATTTAAATTGATTTAATATCATTTTTTTCACACACACCATTATATCCTCTCAAACTATATTTAGAGTGTATTTTCATTCGTATGGTGTTAAATATTTTAGTAAATGTCCATACTAGCTTCTTTTATGTGTTCTAGGGGTTTAGACTAATGACAGGGCTTTATGATTATTGTGGGGGTATTCTTTTCATATAAATATACCTATACACCCCGACCCCCTTGGACATCCTGACCACCCCCATGGACAGCCCGCCCACCTGGACACCCCGACCCCCCTAGACAGCCCCCCACCCCCTGGACACCTTCGACCCCCCGGACGGCCCCACCACCCCCTAGACACCCCGCACCCCCTGGACACGCCACACCCCCCTTGGATAGTCCTGCCACTCCCATGATCCTCATCCTACTCCTCATCCTGATCTACTTGAAGAAGTTAAAGTATAAAACTCATATACTCCCAACAAGACCCTTAAGTATTATGTATTCCTTGATCCACTTCCAATATCTTTCTGGTCAATCCTTGAATATAGGCATTAGAAATTTTTTATCTTATTTTCTTATATACACTGTATTTTGTTGTATTTCTTAATATGATTCTCATATAGAGTAATGTGTCAGTTATGCTTTTATATAGAGTAAACAATTGTCATTTACGTAAATATTTTTTTGATTAAACTTTAATATTATTGAATTGCTTTGAAATGACTTATTGCGATTTTTTACAGAGTGGATAGAAGTTGTATGTACGAAACTGATCGGATTTCAACCGATTTTCAAAATAATTTGAATAGCTTTCTAGATTTTGCATTTGACAAGGCTTCAGATAGTTGTCGCATACACTGCCCATGTTTTAATTATGTTGGAAGACCTTGGTTGATCCATGAAGCAGTTAACTATCATATAACCAAATATGGTTTCCAAACAAACTATTATGTGTGGTATCACAATGGAGAGAAAATGGAATCTCAAAATTTTGATGATCCAAATGATAGGACTGAATTGGAGAGTTTGATATATGATCGGTTTCCATTTATTCGACATCATGAGAAGGAAAGGATGTCCAGCCAACAAGATTTCGATACAAGCACACATGATGCGTCCAATGAAAATGATGATGTTGATAGGGTGAAAAAATTGAATGATGCTGCGACGACTCCAGTATATCGGCAATGTGATAAAATGAAAAAGTTGGAATTTTTAATCCGATTGTTTCATGGGAAAACTATGTATGGGATTTAAAATACTGCAATTGATTACATTCTTACCTTCTTGAAGGACTTACTTCCAGATGATGTAGATATTCCCTCAAACCACTATATGGCATGGAAGTTGGTTGATGAACTTGGATTCTCAAAAAAAAAATCATGCTTGCCTGAATGATTGCAGCTTATTTTGGGAGGAAACTGCTGAAAGAAATGATTGTATAAAATGTGGAACCTCCTGATGGAAGCCAAAAGATGATGGAACACCATCTCGTGTGCCACAAAAAGTAATGTGGCACTTTCCATTGATCCCCAGATTACAGAACCTTTTCATGTCTGATGAAATTTCTGTAAAAATGCGATGGCATGACACAAAGAGAAAAAAGAATAATGAAGAGTTGGTTCACCCTACAGATGGATTTTCATAGCAGATATTTGATGCTCGATATCCTGAATTTGCAGCCAACGTGCGTAATGTGAGACTGGGTCTTTCATGTGACAGTTTTAATCCATTTGGCCAGATTCTTACTTCGCACAACACGTGGCCAGTTTTCATACACATTTATAACCTTCCCCCTTGGTTGTGTATGAAAAAGCCTTACATTTTCTTGAGTATACTGATATCTGGACCTTCTGATCCCGACAATGATGTAGATGTATACATGCAACCTTTAATAAAAGAGTTGAAAGTTCTTTGGGATGTGGTTGTGCCCACATACGATGCATGTTCGAAAGACATATTTCAGATGCGTGTTGCACTTATGTGGACTATCAATGATTTTCCTGCTTATGCAATGATGTCTGGATGGAACACAAAAGGAAAATTTTCATGTTCTATTTGTATGAAGAATACTTGATCGAGAAGACTGAAATATCGTCGTAGTTTTAGTTTTATGGGACATCGACGATTCTTGCCAATGAACCATCCATATAGAAACAATCGTCGAAGATTTGACAATACCATGGAGAATGAAGATCCACCTCAGCATATGTCTGGAAGTGATGTGCTTAATGAATTGAAAGATTTCAGTTATTCATTTGGGAAGAGTGTAATGAAATCTAGAAAGAGGAAAAATGTTTCCAATGATACCTGTTACAATTGGAATAAGAAGAGTATATTCTTTGAGTTTTCATATTGGTCAACCAACTTGTTACGTCATTACTTAGACGTAATGCACATTAAAAAGAATATATGTGAAATGTTGCTTTAGATTCTTCTAAATGTCAAGGGGAAGACAAAAGATGATTTACGATCTCGGCGCAACTTGGTAGATTGGGGGATCAGACCAGAATTACATCCTATCTGTATCAGTGAAAATAAATGGCAAGTTCCATGTGCTTCTTTTGTGATGACTCCTGCTGAGAAAAATCAATTTCTGGAAGTGATAGAGACTATTAAAGTTCCTGATGGATATTCAAGCAATATATCAAAACGGGTCAACAGAAAAGAGTTGAAGTTGAAATCTTTGAAGAATCATGATTATCACGTCCTTTTTCATGAGTTGATTCCAATAGAAATCCGTCATCTCTTGTCCAATAATGTTAGAGTCTCAGTTATTCGGTTGTGCTATTTGTTTAGAGATATTTGTGATAAGAGGTTTTCCAAATCCCTCGTGCAAAAATTGTTGGCAGAGACACCATTAATTTTTTGTGAGTTAGAGAAAATATTCCCTCCATCATTTTTTACATGCATATCTTCCAACCAAAATACTTCTTAGAGGACCCGTTGCTTTCCGTTGGATGTATCCAACTGAAAGAAACATGTGCACATTGAAATCATATGTTCGGAACAGGAATTATCCCAAAGGTTCTATTGTGAACGGTTTCTTGGCTCAAGAATGTATGGATTTATGCTCAATGTATTTTTCTGATCATACTACGAGAATAAACAGACCAATGAGAAATGAAGAAGAACAGTATGGGAAAATTGAACCCAGTTTTCCATCACTTCCTCAGACAGGAGGAATTCTGGGATCATATACATTGACAACATTAAGCCTTGAAGAGCGAGATATGGCACATCGCACAGTGTTGTTCAATTGTGATTTTTTCGACGAGTATATCAAGTAAGTTAATTGTACATGTATCTCTTATCTTATCTCTTGTAATTTTAAATATTTTTTAAACTATTATTATTTTTATCTATAGGGAACATAAATAATTGATATATAGAAAGAATAGTTCTTTATCTTTGAGAAAGAAGGAGACTTTGCATAGAAAAGGGTTTTCTTCTTGGTTGAAATTGAAGGTAAAAATATTTCCGTAATAACTAAATAAAAATAATATTTAATTAAGATTACTATTTTTTTATATTTCAGGTATCGAGTTTTCCTACAGACTCTGTTTCTGAGGAAATAAAAGCTTTGTCTTTTGGTCCTATTACCATGGTTCGTTCTTGTAAATCACTTGTGATCAATGGATACAAATTTATTATCATTGAACGAGTAAGAAACATGAGAACACAGCATAATGGTGTTATGCTAACTGCCACAACAGACTGTTATTCTAGTTCATTGGACACTAGACCTCGTTCTGAAAATGTTGCTTATTATGGTGTCGTGGAGAAAATAATAATTTTGGATTATTACTCGCATGGTCGAGTCACGATGATGAAATGTCAATGGTTTGATTCAATGACGAGGCAAGGCAACTTTATTGATGATTGTGGATTTCGAGTTATTGACATGACTCGCACTCTTGCCACCGATGAACCATATGTATTGGCATCAATGGTGAAACATGTTTTTTATGTCAAAGATCATCATCATCCTAAATTCAGTGTAATTATTGAAGTAAATCCCATACATGTTTTTGATGATGGTGATGATGAAGTTGACACTATCCCTACTGCAATTGGAAGCAATCCGTTTATTACTTATGATGACCCCAACAGCTCAATTATCAGAATTGATTGTGAACCCGAAGTTGTGGTGGGAAATATATAGAATCATACAGTTGTGTTCTCACCTACATGTTTCACCTACATCATTCAGAGTGTGTATCCCAGTACTTACCTTCATAACACCATAAATATTCTGTTTCATTATGTTATTTTTATCATAATGGTTTTTCTATATTTTGTTTTTTGGGTTACACATTAGTTATCTGTTTCTAATTACTTCCATATTTGTTTTCATTGCAGGAAATGACACCAATTGAAGAGAGGCGGCGGAAAAAGATGACAGATAATAATCGTCGCATGGTACAGATGGGTGTTCCTCCACTCATCCCTGTTGTGAGTATTTTATATCAAATATAAATATTTCAATAACTTATAATATCACCTGTTTACATTTCTGTCAAACTTTTTTTCAGGATCCACCCCCTAAACGACAGATATCTGACGAGGAGCCTGATATTGCTCCCAGTAGAGAGGTTGGTGGTAGGAGGGGTGGTGGTCTCAGAGATGGACGATCATCGAGTGGTCGCGGTACTGAGTATGGTGGTACGAGGGCTCGTGGGGTGAGAGTTAGACGACCCACTACCACAGACGTATCTTATACGCCCTATTTTGATCCTGGCGTGTTTTCAGGGACATATGAGATATTTAGACCTCCGATGTTTACACTACCAGCTGGCCAGACGTCTATGCCATCATCTTTTGCTTCTGGTTCATTATCTCCAGGCTATTATATTCCACCTTCTTCGACTCCTGCTACGACACAGTATGTGGGTGAGGAGCATACACTGAGGGACACTCCACCTGTACAGGATATTCCTTCAGCTTCTGCACCCATTGATCCGACTACCACAGGCATAATTATATAAATCTATCAAATTTTTATAATAAAATTTATTTTTATTATAACTTGTATTGATATTATTTTTCTTTAATAACAGATTCATCTACAGATAGGAGGCGGGGGAGGGGGCGTACTCGCTTGCGTGCGGTATGGAACAGCCAGACACAGTTGATGGTTGAATACAATGTTGATGGACAAATGATTGAGAAATCTGGGCAGCAATGTCATGGTTTTTTGGCGACGCTAGACAAATACTCTGATATCATTCCGGTCAGCCCTCTCTCTTGGAGAATCTTCCACCCGAAGTCAAGGATAACGCGTGGGCACAAATATGGGTAAAAAATCTATTGGATTTAATTTAGTATATTTTTGTATTTAAATGAACTAATCAATTTGGTTTCAGCTTCGGTTTAACTTCCCTGATGGCGAAGGTGCACGACCAGCGCGTTTAAAAGAGCTAGGAGAGTTTTGGAGAGATTATAAGCATGAGCTATATGTTGGATGGTGTGATAGAGTGGGCATGGAGTTAGAGACATTACCTATCGTGGATGACAGCCCGGTAGAGCAATATCGCCAAATGATTACCCATTGGGAGACTACCAAATTTAAAGTATTAATCTCATTTGAGTTATTTAAATGAGTGTTTTCATATTTTGCATTAATATAATCTTATTAATTATAAATAATTATTTAGGAATATTCTGAAAAAACAAAAAAAACATTGATTCAAAGCAATACCTCCACACTTTGGGGCGCACAACTATGGTAGATCATGAGAGGCAGCAGGTACGATGTAGTTGTTTATAATTTTTCTTTAGGACTTTCCCTTTTCAGTGGATCCTACTTAAATTATGTGATTTATTGAATAATGAATATATGATTATACTTTCACTTTATATTGTTTCAATGTCATTACAGAAGCACAAAATGAATATTTGAGGACGCATCCCTCGAGCAAAATTGTTTTGCTCGAGTGGAAGAAAAAAATGGAACTGCGGTAAATGAACCGACCCAAGAGAAGATTGTAAGTTTTAATTTGTTTATTTCAAAGTTTAATATATAATTTGAAATTTAATAATCTATTAATATTTTTTGCAGGCTACTTTAGAGGATCTTGATGCCCAGGAGCCTGACAATTTTGGGCCACACGATCATTTATATCAGGTTTTGGGAGATGAGCACTCTGGTCGAGTACGCTGCCGACCTGGTAAGAATATAGTCCTGACGAGGTATTGGTCGTCTCCAGGTATCCATTCTAGTACCACCGAGTTGGAACAGGTCAAGGAGCATGCAAGATAGTCTGATAAAAGGGTCACAGAGTTGGAAGTACAAGTTCAAACAAGAGACAGAGAATTTATGAAACTGATGAAAGCATTATCTTCATCACTTCCACCAGAGGCTAGTGCGGCTTGTCAGACATTTATGTCGTCGATGGGTGCATCATCCAATGCACCAGGCGGCAGCTCTAGTGGCGATCGAGATGATGACGTTCCTGGTGATGACGAGGATGCTGAAGTGGAAGAGGGAAAGGATGAGGATGTGGATGAGGGCAAGGATGGGGCCGAGGGTGAGGATGGGGCTGAGGGCGAGGATGATGTCGAGGACGAGGTTGAGGTCGAAGATGAGCATGGGGACGATGACGAGGACAACGACGAGGACAAAGATGGCAGCGAGGATGAGGCTGATGATGATAGTGGTGATGGTGATGGTGATTAGAGGCAGATTGATCCATTACATTTTTGAATTCTGTATAACTCTTTATTTTTGATCATGGTTTTCCACTTTGGGGTTTTCCTCTGCTTCATAGGGACGTTGCATTCGGATTCTGTTTTTTGCACTTGATTCTTATTGTATGATTAGTCTACTACCTAGACCTTTAGTATTCCTTGGTACTGTGATACTCATTTTTCTATTTTTTATACTTATATTTCTTAGTTAGCCATGTATTTCATGTTTATGCATGTGGAAAATGATATGGAAAATGTGCTTTGAAGTAGTGGCCAGCACCACTCAAAGTGTCTAACTTTTATTTGAAATGGACAGGATTTTAAGTGAAAACAACAACTGGCATACGGAAAAAAGACCAAATGCATTCGGATTCTGTTTAAACTATAGTAAAACGATCCATGGGTCATATGTGACGTGTACAAGTCAACCCCGACTCAATCCGAGGGCCGGTGTGGCCGGTATCACTCAAAGTGTCTTTATTTTGTTTAAAATTGATGCGCTTTCATGTAAAAAAACCACATACGGAAAATGGACCAAACGCATTCGGATAATGTTGATACTTTAGGACATGTATACATGGGTCATATGTGACGTGTACGAGTCAACCCCGCCTCAATCCAAGGCGCGGTGTGGCCGGCACCACTCAAAGTGTCTAACTTTTATTTGAAATGGACAGGATTTTAAGTGAAAACAACAACTGGCATACGGAAAACAGACCAAACGCATTCGGATTCTGTTTAAACAATAGGAAAACGATCTATGGGTCATATGTGACATGTACGAGTCAACCCTGCCTCAATATGAGGGCCGGTGTGGCCGGTACCACTCAAAGTGTCTTCCTTTTGTTTAAAATGGATGCGCTTTTAAGTAAAAAAAAACCACATACGGAAAACGGACCAAAGGCATTCAGATACTATTGATACATTAGGACATGTATCCATGGGTTATTTTTGGCGTGTAGGAGTCAACCCCTCCTCAATCTAAGGCGCGGTGTGGTCGGCACCACTCAAAGTGTCTAACTTTTATTTGAAATGGACAGGATTTTAAGTGAAAACAACAACTGGCATACGGAAAATAGATCAAACGCATTCAGATTCTGTTTAAACTATTTGAAAAGGATACATGGGTCATATTTTATGTGTACGAGTCAACCCCGCCTAAATCCAAGGGCCGGTGTGGCCGTTACCACTCAAATTGTCTTTCTTTTGTTTAAAATGGATGCGCTTTTAAGTAAAAAAACCACATACGGAAAACGGACCAAAGGCATTCGGATACTGTTGATACATTAGGAAATGTATCCATGGGTCATTTGTGATGTGTAAGAGTCAGCCCCGCCTCAATCTGAGGCGCGGTGTGGTCGACACCACTCAAAGTGTCTAACTTTTCTTTCAAATGGACAACAGTTTAAGTAAAAACAACAACTGACATATGGAAAACCGACCAAACCCATTCGGATTCTGTTGAAACTGTAGGACAATGATCCATGTGTCATTTTTGACTTCTACGAGTCAACCCTGCCACAATATGAGGCGCAGTGTGGCCGAAACCACTCAAAGTGTCTAACTTTTCTTTGAAATGGACAACAGTTTAAGTAAAAACAACAACTAACATACGAAAAACTGACCAAAGGCATTCAGATTCTGTTGAAACTTTAGGAAAACGGTACATTCGTCATATGTGACATGTAAGAGTCAATCCTACCTCAATATGAGGGCCAGTGTGGCCGGCACCACTCAAAGTGTGTCACTTTTCTTTTAAATGGACAACAGTTTAAGTTAAAAAAAACTTCCATACAGAAAATGGACCAAAGGCATTCAGATATTGTTGATATTTAAGTACATGTATCCATGGGTCATTTGTGACGTGTAGGAGTCAACCCTACCTCAATCCGAGGTCCGGTGTGGCCGGTACCACTCAAAATGTCTTTCTTTTGTTTAAAATGGATGCGTTTTTATGTAAAAAAAAACCACATACGGAAAACCGACCAAACGCATACAGATTCTGTTGAAACTTTAGGACAATGATCCATTGGTCATTTGTGACGTGTAGGAATAAACCACGCCTCAATCCGAGGAGAGTTGTGGGAGGCACCACTCAAAGTGTCTAACTATTTTTTTAAATGGACAACAGTTTAAGTAAAAACAACAACTGACATACGGAAAAAGGACCAAACACATTCAGATACTGTTGATACTTTAGGACAGGGATCTACGGGTCATTTGTGACGTTTACAAGTTATCCCTGCCTCAATCTGAGGCATGGTGTGGTCGGTATCACTCAAAGTGTATTTCTTTTGTTTAAAATGGATACGCTTTTATGTAAAAACAACCGGCATATGGGAAACCAACCATACACATTCAAATTGTGTTGATACTTTAGGAAAACGATCCATGGGTCATTTGTGACATGTACGAGTCAACTCCGCCTCAATCTGAGGCGCGGTGTGGATGACACCACTCAAAGTATCTCTTTTATTTCAAAAGGAAATCATTTTAAGTGAATACAACTGAAATTTACACTCATCAACTATAGTCGCAAACTATTTTTCATGAGTTGGGTAGTTTCACTAATGGGTTCATAAGTGACGAGACTCCTAAGAAAATACCTTTTCACCATATATTATAAACAATTCATGTTCAATGCAAAATTCATCACAAATCATTACATACCCAAACCTAGGATCACAAAAAAATGGATTTTAGCCAATTTGAAATTATTATTCAACTCTAATAGATATTTATCAAACTATTATGCCTATTAGAATTTGATGGGGAGGTGTGCTGGTTGGGGGGTTGTGCATGGGGGAGGTGAATTACCACCGGATGATTGTTGTCATATGTGTTTTTTGGGCTATTTTTGGTGTTTTTTATACTGTTTGAAATATGTATGTGGTTTTTGTGATATTTTTTATACAGGTGTATAGTGGAGGGTATATTGAGGGCTATTGTGTAATGTTTTTTTATGCAGGTGGATGGTAGGGCTACTAGAGGGCTTCTGGGGGGCTGCTGTGCAGCAGCTCTGGTAGAGGTTATACCAACGGTTCAGAACCGTTGGTATATCTTTTTCTAGAATTCTAGAAAAGGCTATACCAACGGTTCTGAACCGTTGGTATAATATTTTCCAGAAAAAATCTATCCCAACAGTTTAGAACCGTTGGTATATCCTTTTCCAGAATTCTGGAAAGCTTATACCAACGGTTCAGAACCGTTGGTATAGATTTTTCCAGAATTCTGGAAATCTTATACCAACGGTTATAAACAGTTGGGATATCTTTTTTCTGGAAAATCTTATAACAACGGTTCAGAACCGTTGGTATAGCCTTTTCCAGAATTCTGGAACACCTATACCAATAGTTTAAGTGAAACCGTTGGTATAGGGCTTTCCTCACGGCTTACTAGCCAACGGTTTGGAAAACCGTTGGTATAGTCTATACCAACGGTTTTCCATCCTATACCAATGGTTTTAAACCATTGGTATAGCCTACTTTTCCAGTAGTGATGCCCTCAAGAAAAAAGGCAACGAATCCATCAGAACGTATGAGGAAAACTTCACAAGGCTTGAACGATATGCCTCCATCTTTGTCATTACCCCCAAATTCATGGTTGACCTCTTCTTTGGTGAGATAAAATCTAGCCTTCGGAAAACCCAAGCGATCTGTGACTTCGAGAGCTATGAAGAAATTGTCCGATGTTCCCTAAAATTCGAAATGGAGATCGGCGGATCTTAGGGGTATCATGGGGATTAGAAGCATAAGGGGGCATTAATTCTGTCAGTCCAATGGAAAAATACAATGTTGCAATGAAAATATAGCACCCCACTTTCCAAAGTTAAGGAATGAAGCACCCCAGAAATTTTCTAATGGGGATGAGGAAATGATTTTGGTGTGGAAGATAAGGGAACCTGGCCATTAACTGACGATAAGAAAAACCTATAACTTCAACAGAGGAGAGTAATTATCCGTTCGACCCTAAACACATTGTTCATTTCTTAAACTATAAATAACCAAGAAAATTTGCAAACTAGTTCCTTAAAAATGGGTTTTAAGGAAACCAAAAACCACCGAGGCAATAAGGGTGATCTTTTTTCATCACTACCGCCGAAGTGAACCCTGAAAATGTAGTGGTGATAGGTATTCTAGTTATTCATTTAAGAATAGAGAATGTAAATTTTTATTATGGTTCTATGCATTATTTTATACCCTGAACTTTTAGTATAAAAATCCTAACACCACCATAAATAATGGAAGTAAAGATCTCAATGAGAACCAAAAATGGGGCAATCATTGCAACCCATGAATATAACTCCCCCTACATCCTATAGTAGATTTTTATGCAATTCATGGCATGGATTGGAATTCTCTATATATATCCAACATAAATTTCCGTGGGAGAGAAATCACTCTCTATATGGAAAATTGACCCTCAATTATGTACAAGTGCAAGGAGGATGATGAATCATCTTTAGCACCATAATCTCAAGTGTGCATATTAATTCCCTATGAGCATGTATATATTTCTTAGATGATTGAGTCTAAGGAAGAAACCAACCCTGATACATTCCTATTGTGAGGGAATTCGCTGAAGTGTTTCCCAAGGAATTGACCGGTCTTCCTCTTAGAAGATATTTTGAATTATTAGTTGATCTTATACCTGGGGAATTTCTAATATCTAAGACATCATATGGAATGGCTATTGTGGAGCTTGAGGAGCTAAAGAAACTGCTATAGGAGAATCTAGATAAAGGGTTTATACACCCAAGTTCTTTGCCCTGGGGTGCACCATTCCTCTTCATCCTTAAGAAGGATGGGTCAATTCACCTTTTCATTGATTATCATGAGCTAAAAAAATCATGATAAAGAACAAGTATCCTCCACCCCAAATTGAAGACTTGTTCGATCAGTTACGTGGAGCCCAATATTTCTCAAAGGTTAATCTATCGTCAGAATATTTCCATGTAAGGGTGAAGAAGGAGGATATCCCCAATACTTCTTTTCGTACAATATACGGGCACTATGAATTCATATTAATTCTTTTTAGACTCACTAATGCTCCATAAATATTCACATACATGATGAATAGAGTCTTTAGATATTACCTAAACAAATTTGTGGTAGTCTTCATAGATGATATTCTAATATACTCTAAAACCAAGGAGGAGCATGAGGATCATCTATGCACTATACTAGAGACCTTGTGAAAGGATAATATTTATGAAAAGTGAAATAAGTGTGAGTTCTGGTTGAAGGAGGTCACATTTTTGGTTTATATCATCACAAGCAATGGGATATCTATGGATCCCTCTAAGACAACTACAATTGAGGGATGGCTGAGTCCAACATTGGGGACAAATATCCGTAGCTTTTTGGGGTTATCTGGATATTATCTCTGATTTGGGAGACATTTCTCATGATTTTCCAACCCCCTTACTAAGATAACTCAGAAGGGATTAATGTTTTCTTAGAGTTATGAATGAAAATATAGCTTCAAGGAGTTGAAAAGGAGGCTTATCACTACACCCATTCTCACACTACCTACAAGTGCATATCTTTTTGTGGACTTTAGTAATTCTTCAAAGAAGGGAATGGGTTGTGTGTGGATGAAAAATGAAAAGGTAATTTCCGATGTTTCATGGAAATTGAAAGTTCATGAAAAAAACTATCCAATAGATGATCTGGATTTTGCTACACTGATCTTCACTTTGAAAATTCAGCGGCATTACCACTTTGGGGAGAAGTGTGAAATATATATGGATCACAAAATATTCAAGTATGTATTCACACATAAAGAGTTGAATATGCACCAATGAAGATGGTTAGATCTGATAAAAGACTATGACTGCTCAATCCATTACCACTCTGGGAAAGAGAACAAGGTGGAAGATTCTCTAAGTAGAAAGGATCAAATGATTTTATAATTAATGATAATTTAAAGGATCCAATCTTCTTAAATTTGATGAAGGATGGACATGGGAATCATAAAGAAGAGAAAAACATTAATCCTTGCACAAATTATTTCTCAACTGTATCATTTGGAAATGATAAAGGATGATAAAAAGTATGATGTGGGAATTCAGAAGAAATTTGAAACTATCAGAATAGGGAAATACTCAGATTTCAATGTTAATGAATAAGTAATTGTGAGATTTGGTATAAGACTATGTGTTCCATCAAATCAAGAGTTAAAGAATGAACTTTTGGATGATTCACAGAGTTCAAATTTCTCTATTATACAAGGGAAAACAAAGATGTATTGAGATCTCTGATATCATTATTGGTGGGATAACATGAATAAGGAGATCGATGATTATACATAAAAGTGACCGGTTGGTCAGCAAGTGAAGGATAGGAGGAAAAATTCTAAGAGGATGATGCAACCATTACCCATACCAGCATAAAAATGGGAGAAAATCACCATGGAATTTTTCATTGGACTTCTGAAGACATACAAAGGAAACAATGCTATCTAGGTTGTTTTGGATCATCTTACAAAGACTACACACTTAATTGAAATTCAACAGTATTTGTCATTGGATTAACTGGAACAGATATATATCAGAGAAGTGGTAAGGCTACATGGAGTACCACTATCTATTGTATCTGATCAAGATCCAAGATTCACCTCTATGTTTTGGAATAGTCTTCAACATGCTATGAATACTGAGCTAAAATTCAGTACGTCTTATCATCCTCAAACTGGTGGCTAATCTGAGCAGACTATCTAAACACTTGAGGACATATTGAGAGAATGCTCAATGGAATTCAAATGATTATGGGATCAACATTTTCTTCTGATTGAGTTCTCATACAATAACAGTTTCCACTCAAGCATCCAAATGGATCCTTATGTATCCCTCTATGGGATGAGGTTCAGAACACCATCATGTTGGGATGAAGTTGTGGGGAGAAAACTCATAGGGCCGTAAATGGTTTAATAAATGGTGGATAAGGTTAAGAACATACAGGAACACATTAAAGATGCTCCGAATCAACAAAATATCTATTTGGATAATTGTTGATGAGACCTAGAGTTTGATGTTAGAGACATAGTATTCTTCAACGTATCACTGTGGAAGAGATTCATGAGATTTGGAAAGAAAGGATAGCTTAGTCCAAGGTACATTGGTCCTTTTGAGATCCTTAATCGCATTGGAGCAGTGGACTATCGACTAGCACTCACACCAAACATGTCCCTTGTACATGATGTATTCTATATATCACTCTTGAGGAAGTAAATACCTGACCCATCACATGTACTCAATCCATAGGTGGTACCATTGTAGAATGACCTCTCCTATGAAGAGAATCCGGTGGTGATCTTAGATCATAAGGAAAAATTTATATAAAATAGGACAATTCTATTCATGAAAATGTTGTGGAGAACCCACAAGTTTGAAGATGAAATGGGGAACTAGAAGAGGTTATGAGGTGGAGTTACCCACATCTGTTTTAGTGTGGGAAAATGGAATTTCCAGGGCAAAATTTCTTAAGGGGGAAGATTGTAACGACTTAAAGTTTCGTTAATGAAAATTTATCTTTATCTAATTAAACTTATTATTATGTAAAATGGTTATATAAAATATTCACTACCTTGGTTTTATGTTTTTGGATTTCAAAATACCGTTACGAATTGTTACCATTTCTAATATAGTCATTGAACAGTGATCACATGATTTTTATAAATATAGGGCTTTAGCAATTCCAATTTATCCAGACAAAGGAAGAGATGAACTCATCTAGTGGAATTAATTTGTAAGAAGCCCATTTTTTGGAGCTTGTAAAGGTGGTGGAGTCACTAGGATATGCTCTTGACCAATCCCAAGCTGAGCTTCAACATGTTAAGCTCGGACGAAACTGCCTACGGGAGAAGTGGAAGTTGATAGAGATTATCAGCCAAGCGATGTTATCCGATCCACCCCAAGAGTCTGTCACCATCACACACCTTACCCTTAGGTCATATGCTGGTGTTATAAGGAGTTATGTAACAAGAACCTAGCACTATGATTATGTGTGTTATTTTTGTATAGAATAAATAATATACATTTATTTTATTATTGTTACTTTGTTAATAGTTTTTAAAGCACAAATAGTATTTTTTAGTTAATATTCAATTAAGAAATCTATTTTGATGAATTATTGTATTTTTTAAATTAATATTATTTTAATAAAATATTAATACTAAATTACTTTTTATTAAATATAAATAATCATATAATTTTTATGAATATAATTGTAATTTTTATTAAGGTTTGAAAGTTATTTTTTTCAAAACCAATGAATTTTAGATAAATGAAGGTTTTTATTTTAAAAGTAAAAAATTACAATATTTAGAAAATTATTTATATAAAATGAATATTATTTTTGGAATCCCAATGTTGAAATTATCCAATGCTGAATTTTTTATGATTTTCTTAGATAGTCAAATTCTTAGGTAGAAATTAAATATCGTTAAATATATAACATGTTTG
Organism: Viscum album; assembly: GCA_963277665.1. Taxonomy (NCBI): domain Eukaryota; kingdom Viridiplantae; phylum Streptophyta; class Magnoliopsida; order Santalales; family Viscaceae; genus Viscum; species Viscum album. The sequence continues at coordinate 703,945,791 of OY728122.1, read as the reverse complement.
ATGACAACATAATGACCCAATAGTGATGTAAAAAATACTATAAATGGGAATTTCATAAAATATATGTTTTAACTTTAAAATAATGTGATTTTTAGTTTTTTTATTTATTTTACAAAGCCTTAGTGGACCCTCCAAGACTTATAAAACATTTTAACATTTTAAAATGATTTCCTTAAGAGTGTGAATCACCTCCACGTAATAAATAATAATATTTTAACAAGTTCGGACATTGGAATTACAAAATAATGTTTTCCACTCCCCTTTTTTAAAAACCGTGTGCAAAAACCATGGGTTGGTTTGTGGTTTTTATTAGTTTAATTTGTGGTGTCCAAAACGTAAATAATAAAGAATTCCCTATATTTTTCTATATAAACCCACCCAAGTTCCCCCTTCCACTTCGCTAAAAACTTTTTAAGCTTTAAAAACCTCTTCTCTCCTCTATATAGAATCCTAACAAGGTTCCCCATGCTCCCAAGAAGCCTCTCTCAAGCCCCTCCCAAGCCTTTGGGATCACACTTCCAAGTAAGGGATTTCTTCCTCTCTCATTTTTGTCCAAGTTTCATTATGTTGTTATACCATTGTATTTTCTATTAAAAATGATGGGGTATGATTTCAAACCTCCCTTATACTTTCCTACTTATGTTTTAATGATGATATACCTCTTTATCTCTCATTAATTCCTACCATGTACTCCCATTACCATGCCAAAATTCCGTAATGAATTCTTGTTTCCTCATTTTCATTCAAGAAATTCTTTTATATTATGAATCTAAATTTCATTAAATATGTTGGAAAATGTATCTATATGAACCCCATTACTATCCATTTCATGTACATATGGCGAGATACCCCTTTCTCTCTCATCAACTATTTTTATGAATTCTAAGGTCATGTCGTTATGCTGTTGAAATTGCACTGTGATTTTCTAAGCCAAAGTCATTGTGTTGTGAATACCATTCCTATTTATCTATCAAGGGTATTACACTTTACACACATATAATTATTTATTATAGAGTTTCATGTATTAATTCCACATTCCTTTATCATGGAATAAATTATGATGTTTAATGAATCCATGTTGTATGATCTATGTGACACACTTTTTCATGAAATGAAATGATTAAGAAGGGTGCGCCCTGATATCGCTCCAATAAATTAGTTAAAGACTAGTATCATGATACGTCAACTAAAATGGGGTTTTAATAATGATAATTCAAGTGAAATTATGATCTATGTGAAATAATCCTTGGTTCATGGTAATATCATTTTAAATGTGGCCACCACATTTCCACATTATGATAATCATGTTATATCATGCCTTTATGTTCATGTTTCTCTTATGCTTGATTGATATGCCTATTGCCTAACATGTATTTTATTCTTCATGTTATGCCTTTTTTACTCCCTTAGTAGTATTTATAGGTGAACCTTTTCTTATGCATTTCCTCAGGTTATCCCATGAAATGTTAAGTACAAAGGAATGTGTGTGGTCATGTAAAAGATGTTTTAAATAATGATGTGTATTTTTTGTTTTAAGTTGTTATGTAATGTTCTTAATCCACAAATACACTAGACCTATCGATCTTATTTGTTTTATCAAGTGAATATTTTATGTAATGAATTATTTTTAAGTGTGAAATAAAGACCAGGGTTGTTATAATTAATATTTTAGTATTTTGTTGAAATCAAATTATAAAAAAAATTATTAATTTTTTGTATCTTGGAACCACTATATCTTATAACATAATCAGGGTACAAACATAAATGGTTTTGAATCTTATTATATGCATGTTAAAATGAAAAATGTTACATTCCTAGTCTTATTTAAGATTGTTAGTTTAATGTCTTAATTGAAATTTATTCATGATACCCATTTTCATTAGTTAATGATATTTATTGATGATATTTTAGTGTATTCTAAAAGTTATGAGAATTGTATGAATCTTATATGTATTTTCATTCTCTAGTTACACTTTAATGGTCTGTAAACTTATATCCAATGGTATCAATAACCTCGAAAATTGATTTCAAGAAAATGATATATTAATGAGGATAACTATTGAAGAACATAATATTGAGGTATGGGTAACTATTAGGATTAATATATGATTCATGTGGAGGTACTAAAAGGTTTATTGATTTTTATAATGGAGATTTAGATAATATGGAAATCATTATAATTTATTATTTATTTAATGAAAAAGTGATAGATGATATTTTTGGTGAACATTATCACATTGTTTAGATTATGATATATATTAACTAGTGTGGTTAATACATTTTAGGGTTAAAGAGATAGTAATTTTTTATAATAATAGATTTTTTTTGTGGTTTAATTCAATATAGGATAAATATAAAAAAAATTAATTCTTCTTTCTCAAATAACTATTTAAAGTGATGATAAACTAAATCAGTCACTTTTAATTAATTATTTTGAATATACATGATATTAAAATATATAAATTAATATATTAATAAAAATTAAATTATAAATTGATATGAAATAATATATAGTACATATAATGTTTAAAAATATCATTTTTTAATAAAAATTGTTTTATTATTTATATTTTCTATTTTCATTTAAAATATAAATTTCTAATTTTTTGAAATTTAATTTGTTTAAATTAAAATAAAATTTTGAAATATAACATAAATATTTTCTTAGGAATAAATTTTTGGATATTTCTAGGACATTTGATTTTTAAACAAATAGTGAAAAAAATGATTTTACCAAAACTATAATTTTTATGAAATTATCATAAGATAAGATTTATTAAGAGATTTTAGAAAAATAATAAAAATAAAATATTTATGAAATGAAATTCACTTATTTTTCTTTTTAAAATATTATAAAAAATGTAGAAAACATATTGTTTTCATTGTAATGATTACATATTATTTTTCCCCAAGAAAATAAAATTTTCGTCTTTTCATTAAACTAATATTTATTTTGGTAAGATTATTTTGTGGAAATTTTTTTAAGCCACATAATTTTTTATATTATACCAATTTATATCTTAAAAATAAAAAACATTGATAATTTTATCTATTAAATAATATTTATGCTTTAAAACATGATTTCCCTAAGAACTATTTTTACGTATTATATGTTTTTATTTTAACCATAATATTTCACACCGTTAGAAATATTTTTTGAAAAAATGATTTAAAAATTTTAAATAAGTCGGTTAAAATAAGTGAAAAATTTTAATTTTAATTTTCTTCATTGAAATTAATTACAATGGTTGTAAATTAATTACCCTAGTAAAAGTGGAAATGTTAACAATATATTTACTAAGAGAAAATGTCTCAAAACATGTTTAAAACATGTTTACAAATGGTGGTTTGAATTTTAGCTTGAAAAAACCTCAATAAACCTCCCTTTCTTATTCTTTGATCATTTTATCCCTGAATGGTAACATTACATTATTGTAAATGTATCGGGTTCTTCTAAAATTTCCATTCACTTCAAATATAAAATATGATCACTTCTACCACATCATGTTACATATTTCACTTCTAATTTCATCCCAAAAATCTACCATTTTTTAATCCTAGATAACTATCCCACTTCATTCATCTTATGGTTACTATTAATTTCCTTTATTCCTCAATTTAAAAAGAGATTACTAAGAGAAATCTCAATATATCGACATAAGTATGACCTCTTTCTTAATCCTTTTGTCTTAATATTTTTCATCCATAACTTTTATAACCACATTAATATAATTAAATGAGTATTATTAAAGGTATAATATGTTATTATACTAATGTAACATCCCTTATTAATTATTTCCCACCCATATAGAAAAACAAAAAAAATGCGGATGGTGTGTTGTGCAGACTATCGCCTCTACCAAATAATGTCCTATATTTTTCATAATCACCTATCTTGGTTGGTTTTAATTATTCTATTGATGAATAAATATTATATATATAATTTAATTAAGATTTTAAAATTGAAATTTATTATCTTCCTTTATCTCCTCTCGATCAATAATAAATGATACCATTAATCATTTTTTGTGTAGTCTACCACCTACACGAAGTAAGGTTTTTCATTTTTCATCTTGATTTTAAATATTTAACCAAACAATTTGAAAAATGTATAAAAAACATAAATAATATAAATAATATAATTATTTTAAAATTATAAATATTTTATTTCAAAATATCAACTTCTTTACCATACTCACCCATCGAATTATGGTTTTTCCATGTTTGGGTTAGTCTAACCACCAACTTGAAAAATGATATAAAATCTATTGAGGATAAATAATGAAACTTAAATACTAATAATATTATAATTTAATAATAAAATCAATATTATATATTTTTATGGAAACTTTATATTAATAATTTGACATTTTATTAAAATGCAACCTTTTACCACTAAAATTATAGAAATAAGACAACACTAATTCAATTCTCATACAAACATAAGTTAAAACTGTATAATAAACATAATAGTTTTATAAAAGAACATTATTAAATTAAATATAAATTAAAGAGGTTCCAAATAAGGTTTATAATAATTTTTTTTGATTATTCATGAAACTAGGTGCATGTGTAGAACGAATCAGAAACAAAAGAGTTTTTTTATTATCTATAATTTTTACTATATAGTACATATGTCTAATTGTAAACCAAGTTTTCTTAATAACGGTATATCTAATACCCATTAAAAAATTTGTATCATGATTATATTATATTTCTTGATATTCAATTTTCAATTCCATTTTATTCCAATTATGGGGTTTTGACTCGAATGATTCTAAAGATGTAAGGGTTTCTTTGCTAGAAAATTAATTTTATGAGACATATTTGATGTTGCACACTATTATTTATTTTATATGGTGTATTATGTACTCTATTGGTCTCAAGTATGAGATATCTTCCATATCATTATATTTTAATGTTTACTTCATGATATTCCTCTCACACTCCTTTTATTCTTGTATTACCCATACTGATAGTTTTTGATCTACAATCTCATTTTTAAATAGAAATATATTTTTAAAGATAATATATGGGGGAAATTTTTATGATTTTCTATATAAGAACCCAATAATTTTATTATCCTATACTAAATAATTTGGTTTTACTTTTCTTCTCTCTATTTAATTTCCCCCTTATCTCATTATTTACTCATTGTCAGGAAACCAAACCAACCTTCTATTTTCAATCGAGAACCTCAATTTTCCAATTTCCATATTCATTGTATTATTTTCATAATATACATATCTATGGCTCAATAAATAATTAAGGTTATTTTATATGAATTTACCTTCTATAAAAGTTTTATATAAATTTTTAACATTTTTTGTATGGGTCTTTTTCTTCAATGTGTGAAAAGAAAATATTTTTAATTATTTTTATGTAAACACATCTTCTCACCACCTTGGTAAATTTATATGATATTTTTTCTCTATTATTTCAGGGTTTCTAAATGAAATTATGTTTCTCCTTTTTTATAAAATATTTATTTTAAAATTATCTCAAAACATCAATGATATTCCTTATTTTTAATGTGAATTTTCTAAAATGTGAAAAAACATTTATTAGATAAGTCATTGTCTTTTTAAATATCTTATTCTTTCTTGATGATATTCTAAAAAAATTCAAATTCAAATTATTTCTCTAATTATATTATGTGATGTTCGTTTCTATCAATAATATTATGCATCACTACCTTTTTCTTTCCTAACCATACACTATGAATTAGAATGATTTTTCTTCCAAGTTTTTCACCTTGTGAACAATTTATACTTATCTCTTTTGATTGAAGGGTCTTCATCTAGATTCCATACATCGATTGATTGGGAAAATTATTGAATTAATTATATACATTTAATATATTTAATGTAAATACAATATTATTTATATTTATAGAATTTTATTTACCTATAATTTTACTGACAATATTTGGATACCCATTTTCTTGTCAAGGGTTTATCATGTTGATGATTTCTTAATGTGAATCAATTTAAAAAGATTATGAAATTAATTTTCTCAAATGGTTTCTTCATAATTAATTTAATTAAAACACATTTGTTTCTAAGGGTTCTTTTTGATGTTATGAATAACTTTTTTCTTATAAAACTTATAATTATTTATTAATAATGGGTGGGTCCCTACATTTCTCTCTAATGCATTGGATAAATGTTTATATCTCACGTGATATTGTATTCATAAATACATTTTAGTATCTCGCATATGTGGTCACTGATCATGTGACCAATGAATGTAATTTTTCCCTATATTAATGTGTATTCCATATTTGAAAGATGTAATTGTTTTATGCTTATTATTCTGACTATGTTTTTCTCTCATGGATCATGTTTATATACTTATTATTCCACACTCATTTGATTCATGTGATGCGTTATTCTAGGCCTTATTTCATGATTTGTGATTTATAATTTATTAGGTATAGCATTATTATGTATCCTCATTATGATTGTATTATCATATTATTCTCACTTTTTATATTTTATTTTTATTAATTATTTTTACCCTTACTGATCATCCGAGATCACCCCTTTTTAATGTTTCCATTTTTCTAGGTTATGAAGAAAATTAATATGACTGATGTGACTATAATATTATATTTTGTGGAGGCATTTTTGTGACATATTGAATTCCTTTTATGGATTATGTAGTTTCTTATATAGTGTAAAAAATGTACTTTTGATATAATGAACATGGAAACTACTTGTTAAATATGTGTCCTTATTATCTATGCATCAAAACCTAAAAAGGTACTGTAGTTGTAAATATTGAATTATCTTGTAATTATGGATGAGTATAAAAGATAATGTTTACAAGTTATGTTTTTTAGCACCATATCTATGATTAGGGTTCTATGGAGCCTCAAAATAATTCTCATATATCACTCCTAATAACCCATTCATAACCCTTTTATCACCAAAACAGACTTAACTTTTTCCCTTGCTTCATAGAAATATAATTTTTATATTCAGGGGTTTTCATAATTTTCAATATGTAAGAGTAAATTTTTAATATACAAGAGGAATATATTTAATCCTAATATACAATAATTATTATATAATAGTTAATCCATTTTCTAAATAACTAATTCCTAATAGTAATTTTTTGATACATAAATTTAAATCCATTTTCCGATTTCTGATATATAAAAGTAATTAATACATCCATAAGATTCATACCTATGAAAAAACATATTTTTAATTTCTTATCTTGTATATTATTTTATAATAGATAATTTTATTATCAGTCATTGAAGCATAATTTTTTTTAATTTTTGATTCATAAAATAAATATCTTTAGTCACTTAATTTTTAGGAATCTTAATTTTAATAACTTTGATAAATACTATTTCCCCCTAAACCATATTTTCTAATTTATGTGTCCATTACAAATCATAAAACTTAAAAAATAGATATTTAATAAATTTCTTTCAATCTATGAAATAATTTATATGGATCTTTTATTTCATGTAATGGATTATAAATACACTATGTCCCATATTTTATAATAATGACATTGGTTGGAATTAAATAATTTTTAAATAGGGGAAAACAAAATTTATTTCTAATTTTTTTATTAACGATTTCCCCTTCCATCTATACCATTTTACATTTGTCTTGAAATTTGGTTGACCTAATAAAATAGGATAACAATGAGCACATTCTATTAGTCATATTCTTCAACTTGTAGTGATTCCCTCATGAGTTATGTACCATATTAACATCTCGCCCTATTTTTATTTTTGTGTAGTAATATATCTAGGTAGAGGATCTATAACATATCTAATTTATATTTGTAGATTTTAATTATCATGCTTCAATTTACTAGTGGGTAAATAGCTAAGATTAATTCAAATGATATAATAATTTGGAAATATAGAATTAATGAAGAATTTAGGTACGCATATTGTTATGAATTATTAAGATATTGAGTGATGTTATTTTATATTATGCATGATCGTTTTTGTTTTGATTTATATATTTAAATATTATATATAAATCTATTTAGTCACTAAATGGATGTAATAAGTAAATAATAATGGATTAATAATTCATGAAGTTTCTATTCTTTCATGAAAATGATTAATATGTTTAAGCACTATATGAACATAAAAATATTGTATTTATCATTTCCATTATCATTTTTATATTATTTTTCATTATTTATAAGACCTACTCATAATAAATTGAGTAATAAAGACGGTAATGAAATATATTTAATTCATAAAATATTATTAGATTATAAATTCATTCTTACCATGATTGTTATCAGCCTATATGCATTTCTCGAAGATATATTAATTATTTTTAATATCTATAGACACTATAATTATTATATTCTTGTTTCTATTGATATATTTTATATATTTGATCCCTTTTTATATTTAAAATGAAAACATGATTTGGATAGTTAATGTGGTGAGTTATGATGATGTTAATTTTTTTTCTATCTTGATGTGGATGATGAAAGGATGGTACAGATAATGTGGAATGTGTTGGGAATGATGATGTGGTAGTTTTATTGGAATGATATTCATGTTTAATTTTGTTTTTTTAATTTATTCCAATAGAATATTCTATTTGGTTTGATATTCATCATATTAGGAATATATGTCTTGGGTGCTCAGAATAAAGATTGTACCAGTTAATGGATTAATATATGTGGAATGAAATATGAATAAAATCATATGGATGGATAATTATAAATATAATGATATAATGATTAATATTAATTTGATATGAAATATTTAATTTTGATGTTGTATATAAGAACACCGATCAAAATGATAAATGTGGATATTAATATGTGATTATAGATGGAACAAAATTAAATGAAACGAAATTAATAAATATAATTATTAATATTAATTATAACATTGAATCTTGTATTCATATAATTTTTTAGCTTTTTATTCTGTGGTAATGGATGTTGGGTTGTCATGTTGGACATTAGTTATAGATTGAGTTTTTTATTTCTTAATTTCACTTATAATGGTTTTCTCCTATATATATCATTATGTTCTATAATTTCTTAGTCTCTACCAATCTGATTTGGTAAGGGTATCTAACTCATATATTCGGTTATGGGTGCTTAGTGTTTCCTAAAATAATGGTTGCTTAGGTTACAGTTGGATGACTACTCCCCAAACCCTAAACTCCCATACATACCTAGATTTTATGCTTACTATTTAGTCTGTAATGTCTTAAATTTATAGGATTGATATATACAGGGTCTAAATTTTCTCTCTGTTAAGTCATATTTGTATATTTTGGATTATGGAATCTTTATGGTTATAGAATATACTTGTATCTACGGTGTAATACCTTAATGTTACTATAAGTAAAATTCTTCACAAGCTCTGATAGATTAAGGTATAGTGTATATTCACACAATTAGTGATGGTTCTTGGATTTACTATATGATTATGGGGATGTGTTGATTATTTGGTATTGGTTATGTAGTTGTGGGTGAGATTTGCTAACATGGATGTGCATTATGAATTATAAAGGGAATGTGAACAACATGATGTTAGTTTTTTAGGTTTAGGATGATTAGTTTAGTAGGAAAATGGTAGTGGGGTTCCCTTATTATATAGGTCCTTCATTATTATGTTATCTATATTTTTGTGTTATTTAGTGAGTGAGCATTTGTGTCAATGTGAATATAGTTAAACTTATTTTGTAATTATATGACTTATCCTTTTATTCACTGAAAATGTTTTATTTTGCGTCCATATTTTATTGAGAATTTTTGGGGAGTATCATAATAAGTATACTTTTAATCTCATCCCGATATATATATAGGGTCTAGATAAGGTTGATGGTAATCAAATAGTATTTTACTATGTCAATAGAGTTTTTCATGACTTTCCAATGTTTGAGGTCATTGTCATAGAAGTTTCTATAGTATATCAGTTTTGGGTTTTCACTATATGAAATTTTATGTAATAAGATCTTTTTTATATAATATTAAGAAGTTTACTAGTTTTTTTTACTATTTCAATGTAAATTGATTGTAATGAATCCCATATGTGTATGTTCTATACCTATAGTGGTAATTGAAAAAACATGGCGTATTGGAGGTGGGATTCAAGATCACTTGTGCCTTCACTAATTTCCAAAGAGGGGTACTAGTGGGGAAAGGTCATGAAAAAGTGGCATCATAGATTTTGGTTGAGAAATAGGATAGATCTTGGGGTAAGTCACTATTGAGGATTACAGATGTTGTTAAGGATACATTGTGAGTTATATTTTATGTGTGATGTGATTAAGGGAGACTATCCAGGACATGTGATTTTACAGACCCCTTTAATCTGATGCAAGGGCCTTATGTTATTTTAATGTACTAGATAGAGTGATAATACATATAGAGTAGTGACCTAGGTAAGGATTATTCATCATGGTTTTTTGTTTTGGTGTTTGATTAGGTAGATAATGATAATTTTTATAAATATATTTTAATTAACATTAAGTATTCAATATTCTAGTTTTATAAATTCTCTCATATTTTATATTTTATAGGTATCACTCAAGGTTGATTCCCCAATATTTTTTTTTTGATAATTATGTTTTGTAGGATATTCTAGTCATTTTTTACTGAGTTAAAGTTGTGGAAGATGATTCTTAGAGGAAGACACTTCATGAGTGCTACCATCGGGTCCTAAAAAAATTATAAGCAACCAATTTTACATTAGGAAAATCAAGGATTGGTTTGAAGAGGAGGATATTTATTTCAATTTAATCCATGCTGAGAGGGATCACTAGATTCCAATCATTCTTAGTATGTTTCATGGGGTTGATTTTCTGTTATGTTTTTTTCCTGAAGGATTGCATGGATTCATAAATTTAATGGTGGATGTTCTAGAATCATTTTTGGGCTAAGTTCCTATATTCAAACATAAAGGAGGATTTTTAGTATGAGATAATTACCATTTTCCATAGTTATTCTTGAATAAGGAATTTTTGTATTTTATTCAAGAATTTACTCCATTATTCAATAAACATTATACTAAATGGGAATTATAAAGTGAGGTATTTTTAAGAGTAATTAGATTAAGATATCCAGCATCAGGTCACTCAATTAACATTACTAACATATCTAGAGTTGTTAAAAAAGGAAGAGGTCAATGAGAGGATGTTATCCCAGACCAAACCAATATGTGTGGTGATTCTTCAGGACTCTATATAGAGAATAAATATGGCTATATTTTATCAAATTCTTTGTGTGTCAATATTTAAAATAACTAGTATCCAGTTCCAATTCCTTATACCCATTTCCCTATATAAAGAAGTTCTTGTATCCCTATTGTTTGTTAAAATTTTGTTTGATTTTCATGTGGAGGTATTTTACATTAGATGATTGAGTATAAAACATTACCATATAGTAATCATAGATCTGGTGGATAGCTTCATGTTTAGTCATTAGATTGTATCCTCTATGATAGAATTTATAATAGTAAGGAGCTCTAATATTTGGTCAACATCTAAGAGATGGTAAGGAAAAATGAAATCCTTTTCATTCACCATATTTTATAATCTAATATGAAATATATATCAATGTAATTGGTTAAAATTATGTTCATAGAGGTTGTTGAGAAAGAATTTGAAAAATTTATTTCATAGAGTTTCCATTAATTGGAAATTCATATGTTGTGTGTGTTATCATTTTCTTATTTTTGAAGTAGTGTGTATGCCTTATTTAATTTAAGATATATGTACTCCTTCATTACACAAACACTAATCTGGGATATAGTACTTGAGGTGGAGAATCTTCCATTTCCCTTAATGTTAATTAGGATGATTGGAGGTCGATCCATAATATATGATGTATATAGAATATTGTGATCCACTGTTAGTTATATTATTTGATTCCAATGGTGATAATTTTGTTTATATTTGTTATCAAGACCATTTTATGAGTCTAAGTCATGTGGATACACAATATTCTTTGATGGGTGAGATAGTGTTAAATTTTTTGGAGGTTTAGTCGATGGTTTTTTCAAAATTTGTAAAAGAGTAACCTGATGGATTAATTGAATGTTTTTTTGATTTTATTTAATCAATCTGAGATCAAATTAGTAATATATTTATAGATAATTTTCCCTCCAATAATGTATTTCCACTATATGATTGTGCCTTATGAATTATGGGAGCTCTAGGATTAGATTGAGGATTTTCTATATAGAGGTTTTATTTGACCAGTTGTGTCACATTGGGGTGCCATGATATTGTTTGAAAATAAGGATAATGGTAGTCAATAAATTATTATTGGTTTTCATTTCTTGAATCATGTGATTTTGTAATACCATTACCCCCTTCTAAGGATTGATGATCAATTTGATAAGTTTAATTGAGATAACAGGTTCTCAAAGATCAATCTATGGTTAGTATGTAATCATATGTTAGTGATGGAAATATATATTCAAAATATGGAATCCCAGTTTTCGTATGGGAAATATGAGTTCACAATAATTCCCTTAGCATACATGAATTCACCCACCGTGATCATTGGTCTAATGTAATCAATATTTCATATGTTCCTTAGACTATTTTTGGTGGTGTTCATTAATGACATCCATGTTTAATATGAGGCTAAGGTGGAGTATACATTTAATCTATGATCTATTATAGAGGTTTTGATACACCATAATCTATTAGGGAATTTTTAAAATTATACTTGCTGGGATTATGTGATTTATTTATTAATACATGTCATGTATTAGCGGGGAGTAGTTTTAGATCCTATAATGATTGAATTAGTTTTTTCATGGGTATCCCATAAGAATGTTTCATTGATTAAGTGATTTATTTATCTCACCAGATATTATCATTGGTTTGTGCAAGAAATTTCTTAGATTGTGACACCTCTAACTACTTTGACTAGAATAGATTTTTATTTCATACGGACTCATAAGTGTGATGCTAATTTTATGTATACAGAGGAGATATTTTTTATTGATATTATTATTTTCCTATAATAATAATGATTTAGGTTTTTGATTTATTGAAATTATTAAAAATTTGGATTGGATTGTGTTTTTATGTATTAAATAGGAATCATCTCTTATGGGTCTTGAAAATTATGTCCCTATGAATGTAACAACACTACCCATGATCTAAATATTATTTTAGTTATGTTTTATTTGAATTTTAAGTGAAAATATCTCATTGGTAAATTATTTTGTAGTCTTCCAAGATCATATAATTTTGATATATACTTTATCTCATTTTGATTTGAACTTGTGCTATTGATGGTGGATTTAATTCTTATGGTATTACACCTTTTATATTTCTTCTACACTACGGAATGGAAATGTTGTTTCTAAGGCACTAAGTATTATTCCACAAGGAGATAGTGTTCATGAGTCTGTAGATGTTTGGATTGTAATGCAGTATCTTATAGTTATTAACCTTGATATGGGAGGAGAGTATGGTAGATGCTATCACATCTAGATAGCCACACAGTCATTCTTGGTGTAGAATGTAATGGAATATCAATTGGGATATCCTGATTTGGAAGATTAGAGGGACTATGTTGTCTGTTGAAATTCCTCTATTGGATGTCTTTAGGATGACTATAATTATATTTCATTCCAAGTAAGGATATTTTTTCCATTAGTGATGTGTGAGGTGGTTTTTTATGTGTTTTATAACACATCCTTGGTAGTATATCCCAATGCGGTTGAGATTTACCACATCATGAGGAGCCAGTTTTGGTGGTCTAGAATGAATAGGTCTTTTATAGAGTTTGTGTCTTGGTTTTTGGTATAACTAAAGGTAAATATAGGACATCATGTTCCTATTTGATTGCATCAGTCATTGGATGTCCCCCAAAGGAATTCAATGGACATCTTTATGTATTTAATCACTGGTTTTACTAGATCCCATAGTGGATATCATCTATCTTGGTGTTTCTTGTTTGATTTATGAATGTTGATCACTTCTTGGTAATTAAATATTCAACATCAATGGATTTAATAGATTGCTAGTATTTGGGGAACATTGTGAGGTTCATGTATTCTGTATTTTAAAGGTTCATGGGAAAAACCCATACAATTGATCAATGTTTCTTATAATAATAGTTAACACTCTACTATTGATACAATTCCATTTTAAGAACTATATGTATGAAATTATATATATGAATAAAGTAGGACCTAGGATAGCGATTTAGTTATTCTTGGACTAGTATTGGATTAGGACATAGAAAAAAATGTGCACAAGGTTCCTGAGTTGTTGAATGTAGATATGGATCTCCGGAAGTACTATATAGATAATTGGATGAGACCTCTAGAGTTCAATGTTGGAAATCATGTGTTCTTTAAGGCTTCTATATGAAATGTGAATCAATTTGTTTTTCAATTGAGTATTATTTATCCCCAATTATTTTTCCCTTTCATGTAATTTCCATTCATTGGTGTTGTTAAATATCGGCTAGAACTACCCCCCCAATAGATGAAATGGTTCCATATCATTTTCTAATTTTTTAAACTTCATTGATACCTTCATGATGATTACCATTTCATTTAATAAGGTGACATAGATGTTTAATTTTATGAAACATTTGAGTTATTACCTATTGTGATTCAAGATCATTGGGTGAAGGTACTTTATTGTCATGTTATTCCCTTAGTCTATATCTTGTGATAATACATTGGTATGGGTAACAATACTTGGGATCACAAGTCAAAAAAATCACACTGAATATCTCAAGTTGTTTTATGAAATATTTTTTATTGTATGATATATGTAGGATTGGATTTAATTATGTTATTATTGATGATGCTATGAGATTTTATGCCCATCCTTTATAAGAATACAGATGTGATGTAATTATAGTGAGATTCATGTAAGTTAGTTTTCTCATGGGGTATTTATTTCATTAACTATAGTGACCAAGATTTTACTTGGTCAAGAATAATATCAATTTGGAGTTTTTCAGGCCCATGACATCTTCAAATGTAAAAAAATAAATTTAACCTACCATAAAAACTCAGAAAGATTATCTGATGGTTCCATTAATTCTCAGGCATGGTGTCAAATCCTGGATTTAGAGAGAAAAAAATTGTAAATGATATGAGTCCTCAATAAAAAATATTTTAAATAAAAATATTATCCATTGTTCAAAAACATTTATTCCTAGGAAATGAAATTTTACATTGAAACAAATTCTAGGATGTAATATTTGAGTACATGATTTCATCTGGAATGGAATATTTACACTATTATAGGTGTAAAAATCATTCTCACAAGAGTTTGTGAGTTAGGGCCATCCTGGGTGTATGAATTAATCCATTTATTTTGTTAATTAATTAATTAATTAGGTTGTGGTAGT
This sequence comes from Viscum album, assembly GCA_963277665.1. Lineage (NCBI taxonomy): Eukaryota > Viridiplantae > Streptophyta > Magnoliopsida > Santalales > Viscaceae > Viscum > Viscum album. Next base: position 703,930,443 of record OY728122.1, on the reverse strand, counting down.
GAATCCTTAGGGACCATCTATATAAGTCTTTTTATGAATGGTATTTAGGGTTTACCATATTTTTCATTGGAATAAACCCTAAAGAAGGGGAGAGGTAATAGGCCATATTTTGGTGAAAAATAGTATCAAAATTGTGTGATGATCATGAAAGAACACATGATTATGATGAAAAATTAATGTTATTATGGTAAATTTTGTTAGGGATTTGTTATTTTATATTATTTATTATTCATAAATGTTATATAGGAATCAGTGGATTGGAACCTATTATTTGTGGATGATTTTTTTTCATGATATTACTCTATTTTATCACTCCCTAGTTGTGATTAACAACCCCCATTCTTCATTTTATCAAGTACATTCCATGAAATTATTTTATTATATTGATTAATTATTTATCTATGTTAATTTTTGATGTGTAAATTTGAAGGATAATTTTTTAGGTATTCTTGAATTATCCTATTTTCCTATATCTTTCCCCACCCATCACTTTCTCTCTCACCTCTTATCTTTATATTCCCATATAATTGATAGCATTCAATCAACTCTGAGGGCCATCCATTGTTGTTATAACTATAGTAAACACTCATCAATGAAGTGTGGGGTATAGGGATTGTGGAGGATGTCATGCGTGATGGCTCTATTGAGAAGTTTCATTTGACAATGGGTCATTATGAGGTAGGTTTACAAGTGTGGGTGGCGTAATAGAGAGAAACAGTGGTGGAGTATGGGTTTTACCATGGCATATGGATTCTTGGGCAGGTGTCATGGGTGACTGTGAATGGGGTAAGACATGGGAGATGTTAGATGGTCATCATGAGTTCCAGAAGGTATGGGGTTGATTAAGTATAGAGGAAAGGAAAGTTAAAAATAAATTGGAAAAAATAAATGGGGGAGGCACAGAGAAAGGTTATGTACAACTGGAAAGATAGGGATATTTCCTTATGAATTTCCCCAACCTCATCATATATTATCATTATTATTATTATTATATATTCATGCCTCATTAAAATATTCTAATTATGATGTTGGATCGATGTTCCATCTTCAGCATCATAAACTAGAAAATGAGATGAACATTTTGAGACCAATATAATATGTAAAATTATAACTCTTAGAACAATACCATACTCCCATTATAGAACAATTACCATCTATGTTATTAATTAGTGTATGATTTGGTTATGATTCCAATTTCTAATAAAAGATAGTCTATCTTGATTATTTTTCTACATAGATTATGATGAAATGTTCTGTTTGGTTATCTAAGACTATTTTTATGTAGGATTGGTAGTTTATATTTCATCTTAGTGTAACCCATGATGGTTTTCGATCATTATAATCAATGTATATGGAAGTATAATACTAACCAATTAGTTGTTTTGTTGCACTCTCATTGGTTTTGTACATCCACGTGTTGTGTTCTACCTCCATCAATTATGGGGTTTCTATATGATACATGGGGTTTTGGTCCTTTATCTAAGGTGTTACACCCTTCTCCATTTTAATTTTTTCTAATTAAGGTACAATAACTACATGGAAATCAGTTATACCACCAATTGATACCCATCCCCTTGGTGAGGTTCCAAATTTTTCAATAAAATGTTTTTTATGAGGTTATATTCCTTTACTCGTTGACTGAGTGGTTATGGTAGTTGGGGTAAGATCTCCCCTGAATTAAATATATCATTATAGGGGGTTCTCTTCGGAATTTTTAGAATTATGTTGGAAATCATTATTGTAGGTGACATGGGTCAACACCCCCACCCCCACACCCCCACCCTGTTTGATGCTTAATAATTTTTGAGGTGTGGTTCATCACTTGTGGATTCATGTGGTTTTGTTAAAATAAGTATATTAAAATTAGATTTGACTAGGCATGATAATCTTTAAGAAACCCTATTTTTCTTTAAGATTCTATATTCAACTAAGATATCAAATCTAGACTACACATCTCTATTGGTAATTCTTGTGTTCCTTTTTTATGTTATATAAACTTTTGGGTATTGGAACTGTGTTAACTGGGATTTCCACAAGTACCAATTACTTTTTATTATTAGTAATATCTAGATTATTCTTTACTTCCTCCTGTCACTTTCCTAGACTAGTGTTCAAGCTTGTTTCCCTTTCATTGTTTCTATTTACCCATTAGTATCAGGAGATTCAAGATTGATTTTGGTTTTTATAATTCTACATTGTCTTACCCAGGGAGAAATATCATACTAGGGGTTTTAGATAAATTTTTAATTGATGTTTCTATTGTGTTATTTGGGGTGTTAAACTATATATTTTTATACTCTCAAATACACAACCTTTATTCCAACAGGTGTTGTGTCTATATAGTTAGTGCATATGTCAAAGATGGTGTCAGTGGACATAAATAAGGCATTCCATATTAAAATTTAATGCTTGGTGGTGACATTAGTATATGATTCATTGGTGATGCTCACTGGTATAGGGAGGTGGTGGTAGAGATAAATGTTCATTTCTTGAGCCAACTTGTTGCGAGGACCTCCTCAATTTAGTTGTTTATATTGGTTTCTCTATTTGGCTATTGAGTGTGTATTTTTACCCATCTTTATTATGGATTTTGACATATCTTAATTTTGTACATCCTTGTGTTTATCTCATGAATTATATATGTTTTTTGGTATTTCAATTTATCCATCCTTCTTTATTAAATATTTTTTTAATATTCTTGTTTTATACATGTTCATTAGTCTAAATCTTCCCACCATATATGGTATACCTTCATGAGGTTGGTCACCAGCCATAAGCCAACTATTGGAGAACATGGGGAGGAAGATTTTTCTTATAGATAGACTAATAAGGTACCTAGTGTGTTGGTTCATTTTATATTTATAAAACCCTAAGATTTTGTATATAATTCCTTGAAATAAACTTAAATGATTGGATATATTAATTTACCCATATCCTCGAATATAATTAACCAATGATATAATAATCATTTATTACCTAGTCAATAAATTGGTAGGTATTAATAGTAATAAATAAATTACAAAAAATATGTAAAATGGTTTAACTCAAATCAAATGTACTGATTATTTTATAATAAATAAGTACTCAATTTTAATTAAATCCATTTAGGACTCAAAACACTATTTTTATTAAATTGTGTATGAGAACATTATGAATAATATCTACCATTTTAAGAAATTTTATTTGAGGTAATTAATATTATTTTCTAAATCATCTTTTAATTTTTATGAAATGGGGAAGATTTAGTATTTTTTTTTAAAATTCCACTGAATAGATAAAAATACATTTTTTCTGTAAAACTATCATTTTTTTATTAAATAAAGTAATTTAAAAGTTTTGATATGTTTTTAATTTCATGTTAGATTAAAATATGTATCATTTAATTATAAATAACGTAATTAATTTCATAGTAAAAAATATTATAATTTATATACATATATGTTCACTTTTAGGGTTAAAACCACATTTTTCTATGAACTATTTTTACACACACTGTGTTTTTTCTTAATAAATAGAATTAATATTTATTAAATAATGGTTTTAATTAAACTTTTATATATTATATATTAAATAATATGTTTTTCTCATTAATTTCATGGTTTTTACAATATACATAATTGAAGTAAATTCATTTTTATGCTAAAAATCCATTTTTCTAAAACTCGATTTTCGTTGTGTCATACGCACTTAATTAAAATTAAATAGTTATAATAACAAAAAAATATTAAAATGGAATAAATAATTAGAATAAGAATAATTAATATTATTTAAATGGGTTAACATAATTTTATTTCATAATTAATTTTAAAAACATTAAAATTCTATAACCATAGTTTAGGTTTTAACAGATTTATCAGAGGTTAAACTAAGAGATGAGGGTAGGAATTGCACCTAAAATTCTGTAATTCCTATTTGATGAAGATATTTAAACATTATATATCATAAATTATATTTATTATCCATTTTAATACACTTTCACAAGATATTAACCAAATATTATTTAAATAATTTAGGAATTTCATGTTCCCCACTAATTTTAAAAGGTCACCTCTTCTCCTCCCATGTTCACATAATTTGTTAGTTTATATCATAGAAAAACCCTAATAAAAAAACAATCAAGATTTTTTTAACTTTATCCTTGATCCCATATTCTTATCCTAAGATAAATATTTTAGGGATTAAGGAGTAAGGAAAACGAGGTCCCCCAAAGAAGTGGTATAAATCATAACCAATATCTTTTGATTTTATTTCTTATTTTACCTTCTATAAACATTTTTTATCCATAAAAATAATTAATATTGTATCATAAATATATTAATAATTTATTATGATTATTTTACAACCATTTTCCACCTGTTCTTCATCAAATTTAATATGGAATTATTTCTCATCCATACAAGTGGACTACTGCCTCCACGCTGCGATATGATTTATTTTCCTTCACAATATTTCATTGTGGTATATTATGATTTATTTGGTGTATATATATATATGATAATTTATGATATAATAATGAATCTATATAGATGGATTATTATTTACCTTACTTTCATATCATCTATAGAAAAGTGGAAAACATCTAGTGTGTGTACATATACACTATCGTATCCCTGAAGTGATGTGATTAATTTTTCTTCCCCACTTTATAGGAATGGTTATAAAATTGTATATAATGATTAAAAATATAATTATTATAATATTAAGATTATTTATATTATGGAACCATGATCTAATTTAAAGGACAATAACTTCATAACTGAAACTTTCATGAAAAATGAAATGGTTAAGAAATAGTAATGATGATTTTAATAAATAATTATTAATAAATGGTTTTTGAAAAGTTATAAGTGAAACTTGTATGGTTGCATAGGTTTGAATATAGTTTATTAGTCAATTATAATAAATTTTAAATTTATTATATAAGAAGTTTGATGACTTTTGAATCAAGACCAACTTGTGGTATGGATTTTACATTACTATCCCATTTTTATTGTGATTCTTTATAATTAAATTTATGATGATGAAGTTATATGATATATCTATCCTAAATATTATCTATTTTTTATACTATATTTAATTATATATATAACATTTTTTAATTTAATTTTAGTCTTTTTAAGTAATCAATAGACCAAAAGAATTTTTTTAAGGAAAACTAACTTTATTTGTCTCTTCAGTCGGGAATATTATTATTCCATCTACATATTTTATTTTAAAAAAATATAGAATGTTTTTTACCATTCCTTAATTATTTTATAATTTAATTTTTAACCATGTTTCACTATCTATAAAATATTTGAAATTTATTTTTCATTTCTTTTTTCATACAATATATATTTGAATTTTTTTCTAAAAATTTCAAAATAATTTTTTATTTCACCATACACTACATGTGTGAATTTTACAACCCCTCTGACTTATATTTTGTTTAATTATTACATTACATGTTTATATGGTTTTTTTAAAGAAAAACTTTCCTTAATATTTTTTATCTTTTTAGATTATAAAAAAACTATTTCAAATTTAAAATATTACTTTCATTATAAATATTATAGTGATATTTTAATGGTTTTATCATCTATAACATCATACATGGATTTTTCATTTTTCTTTTTTGGTGATATGATTCAATATTACCATCAATATTATTTGTCTTGATGGTTACTAGTTATGTTGATGAAATATTGATCAAACCTTTTTTATTTTCCATGGGTTAAGCTATGAGGAAATGATAAATATTATCCTGATATTTTGGAACAAATATGAATGGATTATTATTACTTTATGACTAAGTATATTATATTCCTTTAATTAATTAAGTAACGATTAATGTTTAATGATCTCCAAGGGTATATAGTAGGTTATTCCAATTTCAAAAGAGGGTGCATTGGAGGTTATCCCAATCACAAAATATGGTATATTTGAGGTTATCCTAATCCCAAAGCAGGCACAATGGTGGATATCTCAATACTAAAATGGGATGAATGTATTGGTGGTAATACATGACATTATTTTTCTATGATTATGATTATGTTTCACTTTATGAAACACTTTTATAACATGATATTATGACAATTTTAAGTTATCATGGATTGTGTTTCTTGATTCATTTATGATTCATATATTATTAACTACAATGATTTATTCTATGATTCATGATTATATGAATTGTTGGATATGAATTTAAAATTATAATATCATGTTATCATACTATTATTCTCATAATATTCTTACATATGATCATTGATTTATATCTCCCATTTCACCCATATTGAGAATATATGATCACCATTTCTTATGTTTATTTTTTACCTTGGATATAAAGAGATGTTTTAAGTATGAAACATCTAATAAGGGTGTTGTATATGAAGAACTAAGTGGGATATGATTTTGATCTTTTATATACAAGTTTATTATAAATCCAATTTTATTAATACCCAAACCATTACATTTTTTTCATGGATCGTACAAATATGATATGAATATTCCAATAAAATGATGTACTATTTATGTATGAAATATTTTTCTCTCTACAGTTTGTGTTAGATAATTTTTTTTGGAAACTAGGATGAGAAATATTTAGTAAAACCCCTTAGAATAATCCTATCTATAGAATAATATCCTATGTTGTGGTAAATATGAGAGTTTTTTTTCTAATAAAAAACAATCTTGTCTATATACTAGGATGTGGATGTGAATATGGCATAGATTCACATAGGGTTAATAACTTTTAATGGTGTATATTAAGTATTAAATCAATAATCATAGGTTCACAATGAGTGGGTCAAATACTACACAACTAGATATACACTCTTGAGGAATATTCTTTTATTAACTCTCATTTTCATTATGATCCATAACGAATGATTTCAATAGATAATGATTATTGACGATGTAGGACAAACCTAATGTGTCATAAATTGAAAATAAAGTGTCAATATTTATTCATCGTATAAATTATTTCCATGATTATATAATTTACCACTGGGATTATTGATGCCCATATTCTGTTTTTTGGTTTCAGTCAATAGATGGAAACTGAAGGAATCATGTTAACACTAAATGTGATAGACAATGAAATTATTGACTTACTATGAGAAAAAAATATTATGGAATCTTGTATATAAAATCCTGTTTCTATTATTAATTTTTTTTCAAGACATGAATCATGATAATCTGGAAAATGAGAAAAGGTGGGAACACCATACTATTGAGTCTTTTATGAGGTAGGATCCACCTTCTTCTAGTGGGTATATTGATCCACTAATTAATGATATATGGTTTAGTATAAATGAAAATATATTTTCCTTTCTCCTATGAAAAAATAATGAATAATTTGTTATATATATATATATTATTTGGAAGGAAAATTGAATAAATGGTGGAATATTATTAAAAATATGAGGAAATAATAATAAATTGACTCTATGGGGTAGGATGAGATTAGGATGTTATTTTTCTATAATTAATTTCACTATATTATCCATATAAAAAAGAGAAATAATTCCTTGAGATAATGAATATTGATGATGAATACATTATTACCTATGTGGAAAATATTTCAATACCTTTATGGTATAATTATGGTATTATCATTGAGTCAAAAAGTATGAATGATTAATTTTTCAATGGATTAAAATCTTGTATCCAAAGGGAATTATCAAAAATAAACAATATTATCTATGGATAAATCATTCTATGTTCTATAAAGGTATAAATGGATATTTGATCCACCCATAAATATCATAGTTTTGATAATAAATGAAAGATGGAATTCAAATAAAATTATAATAACATAAACCATGTACCGAAGAAGATGGATATTCCTTTATTAAAGATGTTTGGAAAGAAACATAGAGGGAATTTTTTTAAGGAGACTAGTATATTATTTAAGTTTGCAAAGGAAGGAAATTAGGTAATCAAATGTCTATGTAATGAGAAGAAGTTAAATAATGATATGAATTGAGAGAATTATAAATAAAAAATATCACCCACACTGTAATGTTATAAATGTAATGAGTATTGGAATTATGATAACTACCACTCAAATATGGGATTAATGATGATGATTGACATTAGAAACCTCTTAATCCCCGAGGAAAATCTCAGTTGAAGACTATTGACCATGTGGGGTATAATAATGAGGTGGTGAAATGTACACATACCTTCCCCTCTAAAGCTGTTAATTTATTACTTTATTTTGGATATTCCAACTCTTTTATGACTGATTAATTTTATAAGGGTATCACATTACCACCTCAATTTATATATATTCAATTATTAGTAAAAAATACTAATGGTAAAATAACCACATATCATGTATATAAATCATCTCCAATTGATATTGTTGGGATTTCCCCCCTAAAATTATCTTTATTACACCTCTAGTTGAATTTGATGTTATTTTGGTCATGTATTAGATTTTATTATATAAACCCCATATCAATTTTCATTGAAGGAAATTCACATTTGATATTATGAACCAAACTATGATCAATTATTTATGTGGGGAAAAATTTAAACTTCCAATGAAAATTAAATCTATTGCATGGGTCTTTATTCCTATAATAAGGGTGTATTTATATTAGATAGTTGGGGAGAAACATTATATTGAATATATTCCAACGATAGTGGAAATATTTATGTCTTTATAGAATATTTTCTTATTATTCAATAAAATCCAAAAGATGAGTTTTCAATAGAACGCATACCTAGTGTTACATCTTTTTTAATTACTCCATATAAAATGGAACTGATTGAGTTGATGGAATTGAAGAACAAAATCTAGGAGAATCCAAATAAGCGATTCATTTGGGTATGTGTGTCACCTTGAGGTGAACCTATTCTTTTTATTATGAATATATATTGATCAATGTGACTCTACATTGATTATCAGGAAATGAAAATAATCAAGATCATGAAAAAGTATCCACTACAATATATTACTGATTTATTTGATCAATTTTAATGAGCTAAATATTTTTCCATGATTCATATTTAATCTGGATACTATCATTTGAGATCAAAATTGAACAAATTCCCAAAAATGCCTTCCATATGAGTTATAGACACTATGAATTTATAGTGATTCTATTTGGTCTTACTAATGTTATCATGAGCATGCCCACTGAGGCCCACCTGGATAGTGGAAATCATATTTTGACACTCGAGACCCACTTTCTATAGGCCAAGGGATATCGATAAGAACTGATTAAGAATATCACACACATGGGAGTCCTTAGCCTAAGGAACCTACACACACACATCTCCAAACATAAATATAATGAGGAAAGAAAATAAATATCTAATACCAAAAATCATGCATAAAACTAATCCCAAATTAGAGTAAAATACGATTATATAAACACAAAACTGAAGAATATAGGACAAACAATTATGTAAAATATTCCAGCCATATATAAAAATTGGGACTATTCTGAATATGAAACTCTAGGAATCATATGTAGTCAATATAGAACAACTAACCTCCACCATATATTATTCATCCTTATACTCAGTTAAAAGGTTTATTCTCTTTATAACACATGACACATGTGTAAAGAGCACATGAAATGGTGTGAATAAACATCCATAGTAAGTCACCCTAAAATAACCAAACATAATGCATAAAATAGACATAGCACAAAATAAAAGGATAACAAGAATATAGATATTCTCAAAAATAGACTCCATGTCTCAAATTAAGGTCACATCCCCATTTCCAGCCTACGAATCCAATTGAGGCTCCAAGGTAATACTTGTCTAATTGAACTCGTTATTTGGGTCTTGATAACACTAAAGGTGATCATTTAAGAGTTTATGCTCATCAGGCCTCTCCATGAAGAGGTAAACAATGGAACTCAAATAATGTTGATACATATGTAAGGGATAAAACTTAAGGCATTTCGGGGATACATAACATTATCCTGAATAACATAATAATATGGATATCACATGTTCTAAAAGTTTATAAAGGGATACATGACCCAACCTTGGGAACAATGATGTAGTATCACACCATGGATCATATGGCGGGATACATGACTCTATCCAGAACTAACTAATAAAAAAGATCACTCATCCTATTATTGGGATGGGATGCCTCACTATACCCTAACAGGAATGGACTAGGGGAATTCACACTACTACCACTCAATTGTACTTTATAGAACATGATCTCAAACCTTCCTAAACAAGGGTATTCGACATGTATAAGGAATACATGGCATGTCCTGTTAAGCTTGGACCTTCCTAATAATACACTCTTATACTTTATCTTGTGCTCCTGTACTCTATCCATGCTTATATACATTGGCTTTTCCCATGTACATTGATCATTATAATGTACATTGGATGTTCCCTTTCTCATACACTCAGGCGTATATGTTGAGTCACTAAATTCAGTTCACATAACGTGTGGACAAGTTAATCAACATGTTATATTTATCTTTGTGAATAATCCAAGAGGTTATAGATGGTGGTTCCACATGGAATGTGTTATTCCATATGATAGGTCGTGTATATAATGATTTTACAAATACTAATGGTAATTACCCAAATACAACTACATAACTTGTGCCTCCACATTAGCTTCAAATCACACTTGAAAATATCAAATTTTATTTGAATGAGCCAACATCATCATAGGTGGTAGGATTTCAACTACCCATTGGTCATAGAATCACATGATGTCACCATCCAAAAGAAGCATACAATCTATATTGTGGAATCTCCACTTCCCATATAATCATCGAATAACCATAATTATTATCACACATCAATATTTCCTCCAATACTAAACCTAATCTTGCTATGATGATTTTTTCTTCCAAATATCTATTGTAAAACAATCGGATTCCATGTATAGTGGAATTATATATCACATGAAATTTTGAAGATGAATATTTTAATAATTAGGTGAGAAAATCCTATAATAAAAATGTATGGAAATAAAAATAAACTATTATATAGGGTTTCCTTTATCAATTTATGGAGAAAATTACATACATAAAAAATAATTATGAATCAACCAATATTCATCAATTGTTTATTCTAGGGGAAAATAATTTATCATAAAAAATAATATATCTGAGAATTAATTTTCTAAAATAATTAATTCATACTAAACATGGCAGAATAAAAAAGGTAGATTAATCTAATAAAAAAATATCCCAAATCAAAATTGGATTAATATCTAATAAAGAACTATTCTGTATCGTTTTCATTAGTGAGATCCTAGTAATCCATTGATGATGAAAAATCCTTTCCAGATCCATCATTGATCTATGATCTCATTGTCACCCACCAAATCTATCCCCTATAGTCCTCTCCAATATCTTGGATTAATTGGATAACCCTATTATATGTACATAACCATAATTAAATACCATAATATTGGGTAATGCCTAATTAATAGATAATAAACTACTTATTTATTTTTATTTTTATATTATACCTCCCTTCACTACTCTTAAACAAAACACCTAACAAACACAATTATTATTTCACACCTAGTGTAAAACCCATATTCTGTATTTAATGGAAGTATTAGATTACCCATATGAAACCCTTTTTTGGAGATATTTCATTATTTTCTAAAAACTATGTGAAAATGATATATTATATGTATGTTTTTTAATATATCAACATTGAGGCTCTACTATCCTTAGAATATTGTATTGAATCTTATCCTAACTCCAAAAATATTCCTTAAAATATCCCAAAGTGTTAAAAGGGAAAAAATAGTTATTATATTCACCCCACATTAGGGATTTTCACCCCCAAAAGATAAAAAGGATATAAAAATGAGGTTATTGATCTAGAATTTAGTTTTCTCACCCATAGGTGATCCCTTAAAGAGTCCTTTATTTCCATTGAACATGAAACTTGGGGAATCTATTTCCCATAATGAATCATCCACTCCAAACCTCAATCTATAATAGGTACTCTGGGATAGTATCTTCATCCTTAATATCCAGCTCACCCAGATGATAACATGTGACAGGTCATCTGCATACCTCCTCAGTAATGACACATGGAAGAAAACATGCACTCAGTCTAACTATGGGTGTAGAAAAAGAGGTAAACCACCGAAATCAACCTATGTTTTATTTAGAAAGGGAAAATGAATCTTATATATAGAATATGAACCCAAAAAACATCTAAAATCCTCACTAGGATGATACCTTTAGGAAAAAAATTTCTCCCTCAATGAAATAATAGGTCCTAAATCATCATTCCACACAATACTTATGATGGATCTAGGATGTCCTAACATTCCCTTAGATGATCTAAAAATTCTATTTCATCAATCAAACCAACTTGAGGCCCATAAGAACTAAATACCTTGGCTCTATCAAGAACATTGGTGACTTGAAGGATCTCCAATATATGGCATCAAATGGTTCCACACTGATGGTGAACTGGAAATTGTTGTTGTATAGAAATCAACCAAAGTAAGGTGATCTTATTAGCTATGATCAAAGCCTAACATGTAGGCCTAAAGTATTTCATCTAGAACCTAAATGGTCTACTCTTTCTGGACATCTTTCTAGTGGTTGAACATTATGATCAATGGAAACTAAGTCCCAAAGTCCTTATTTAACCTCCTCTATAATCGTGACATGAAGCTAGAATCATAGCCTAAGGTGATCATCAAGGGAACTCCATAAATTTTTATTATATCCTTATTTGAAAGAAATACGAATATCTCTAATAAACTCTTATCTTGGATGACTAGGAATTGGGATGATATCATGAGTTAGTCTATGATCACCAAGATAGAATCATGACCTCTAGATAACAGGGGAATTCCTATAAAAAGTTCCATGTAGATACCATACCACTTCCACTCCAACACCTAAATGGGGTGATCTAGACCCCCTAGAACCTGGTGCTTGACCTTAACCATCCATAAAGTGTGGCATAGATAGTTTAACCCATATACACTCCTCCATATCCCTATCCACTAAAACATTTTTCCAAGTTCTTGGTACATATTGTTTACCCTTAGATTTTTGGATAATTTGGATGTATGAAACTCCCTCCATTCCACATCCTACAAGGTTCATGGTACCATCAACCATAAAAAAAATGATGAAATTCTCCCAAAATTCAAGAAAATCAAATAGGAGAATATTTGGTGGACATCTGATCACATAAGTCCTATAAAATGATATCTCTAAACTGAGTCCCAATGACATAGTGAAGAAGTAAAAGTGTAGAAACTATTGAATAATGTTAATCCATATTATCCTCTTCTAACAATGAAAACTACAATGGGGATAAATTCTCTATTTATTTACTCAACAACTTATAAAAGGAACTTCTACTATGATAATCTACCACCACATTTCAATTTCCTAGAGTATATACTATCTCAAAGTCATAATCCTCTGGAAAAAATACCTATTTCGTCTTCCACAGGTCAATATTTTTCTATGAAAAGATATACCGGAGACTCATGTGGTAGGAATAGATGATAAATCACTATCCCATATGGTAGTGTTGCCACATCTTCATGGTGAATACCTCTATTCCAGCTTCAAATCATTTTTCATGATGTTTACTCATGGGGTATAAGCTACGATGACCCATAAGAAATCACCACCTACCTCTATATAGAAACACATCCAAGCCAATTCTTGAAGTCATCATGTAACAACGAATACTCAACACCCTCCTCTAGCAGTATCAATATGGGGGAACTCATCAACCTCTACCACAATTCCTAAGAATAATTCTAGAATCTAGTTTACCACATAAAATACTTCTCCATTTAGGTTAAAGAAGTCCTACAAACCATTATCCAATATAAATATTGTATGAATATCTGATAGTATCCTACTATCCCAAAGAAGTTATTTACCTATTTCACACACTTAGGGGGATCCCAAACTATAACTACCTAGACATTCGATGGGTTAACCTGTCACAAACTGGACCTGGTACCTTGGTACCCTAACACCTCAGTAAATACATGCATAGCCTAAAGATAACTCCTGATCCCTGTGGGTTGGACATAAGCACTTGGTATCAAACAAGATAAAAAATTGGAACAGTTTTTTCACAAAAATTATAGAAGAATATTAAAATGATAGAATTCTCAAATAAAGATCCCCATGGAGATAGTACCATAAGTAAAATAGGGATAACACAACCAAAACATCACATCAACCATGTTCCATAAAAAAAATAAAAACCCAAGCCCCAATAGACACAATACTCTTGGTACAATGAGTAAATAACAACCACCGCCTCCAATTTTTGATTTACCCTGACTCTAAACTGATAGAAAGAAATCGAAAAAATCATGAAGGAAAAGGTAGGGTTTCAGATTAAATCCTAGTACGGTCTCACTAAGTGTTCCATAATATGACTCCATAAGAAGTAAACCAAATCATGTTTTCAATTTTTAAATAAAATAGTCATGGTGGTACACTTATATATTTAAAAAAATGTTTTTCATTTCAATTTAGGTAAATATTTCAAACAATGGATAAATTAATCAATTTTATATAAAAAAGTTTATATAAATCACTAGGAATGTGTAAATATGTTTTAAAAAAAATTTAATACCTATAAACATAGTCACAAACAAAAAAAATTTCCATCTAACAAGATTTAAAATAGTTTCTAGTTATGTGATCCTCACACATCTCATATTAGTGATCACAATAATATGTGTACAAACATCTCTCATGCACTAGTTGAAGAGGACTCATCAATATCCCATCTAGGATAAGATCCCTTTCATTATGTTTTTGTTATAGTTGTAAAGAATCAATCAGTTTCTAGGTCATTACCATCCCAACGTTTCTATCCCAAATAACCCAATAACTACCTAGGATTTCATGTTATCAAACAATCAATCAATATGGAAAAATAATTTAAAATTTTTTAAAATAAAATTAATCCATTTTCAATTTTGGTATACCAATTTTCATTTAAGAACCAAAACATGGGTTTTTAATCAATTCATGCTTTTTCAAGATAAGACCAATAATAGGTTTTATCAAATAATTTTAAGCCATTTTTCTCAAAATCAATTCACAAATAAATTTCAAAAAATCCCACTAATTTCAAATCTCACCCCAATTTTCAATTCCATTAGAATTGCGGTTTTTTTTACAAATTTCCATTCAAAGTCAAAACAAATTCCAATTCATATTGAAATGGAGTTTAACAATTTAATTGGATAAATTTTATTTTAAATCTATAAAATGAAAGGTTTATAACTTGTAAAATCTCAATGGAACCACCTATATCTATCATAGAGATCATGCATCACAACACCTGCAATGAGAATTGCCAAAAAAAATGTCAGCAACAAAGATCAAGAAATCAAACCTATATTAAGGATCCAAAAAAAGATTTTATATCCATCAACAAATATATGCTCTAAAAAACCTTATTAGGAGAGACAAGGATAGAGGGAGAGAAGTAATTGAAGAAGAACTCATATGATAGATGAATCGAACGATGTTTACTGAACTTTGACCCACCTCATAATGGTTTTAGAGGTGCCAAAATGGGTTCTTGGGAGCTCCAAACACCTTAAAGTATGTAAAATTTTGAGATAGGTATGAGAGGGTGATAAAATAGGGGTCACTAGTTTTATAATTATTTAACAAAATAAAAAATATTTGTGCACACGTTTTCCGGTAGGGTTCCACATGGTTTGTCAAACCATGAACCAAAACCGTGCACCCCTCTGATGGGGTGAATGGTTTCGAATAGGTGGGAACATGTTTTTCAAATCATGCACCAAACATGAAATCCCACACTATTTGGGTTTTCATTTTTTCGACTCAGTGGTTTCACGGTTTGGGAAAGCCATGTCATAACCATACACAACCCAAAAAAATCAAAAAAATAAAATTTCTTCCTGAAACATCCCAAGGAAACCCCAAACAAATAATGATGAAAAAGAGGGTATGATGAGTTCATCAACACTACAACATGATGTTACAACCTCCCTGTCATAGATAATTTCTATTCCTAGACACCCTATCAATAACTCTCAATGCCAAAAAGATAAGGCCACTACTCTCTCATCATCCACTCTCTCTGCCAAGTCTCAGGCATATGAGAAATCTACTACAATAGAACTCAAACCAAAGGTATATTCCTACCATGAATTCCATTGGTTTCAGAATCAACTTTCCTGATCATATTCTCAATCACAGTCATATCAGGTTTAACATCAAGATCCCCCCGTCTCATAACATCTGATATATCATAAAGATACTTTCATAGTTTTGATATATGGAACATGTTATGTATCAATTTAAAATAGGGTAAAAGTTCCAAATGGGAAGCCACTTTCCCCACCTTATCAAAAAACTCGTAAGGTACCCAAAAAATTGGAGGAAGCTTCCCTTGCCTCTCAAGTCATTAATAACCCAAATGAGCTGAAACATTCAAGAACACCTGAACACCAACTAAAAATTCCAATGGTCTTTGGTGATGATCAACAAAAGATTTATATCTCCTCTGGGTCATCAACTTCCATTAGAGAACAAACTAAATTTTTATTTCATCTTTTAAACCACACTTGATCTAACCAAGGAACTCTCATCGATCTCTAACCAAAACAATAGAGATTTAAATGGAATTCCATATAAGGCCTCAAAAGGATCCATTATGATCACAGTCTGGTAACTATTTTTTAAAGAAATCTCAACTAGCCCCAGATGGTCATCCCAAGATCCCCCAAAGTCATGAATGCAAGTGAGAATCGTATCCTCAAGAGTCTATATAGCTCGCTATATTTGGCCATTAGAATATGGATGGTATGCCACACTCAAACGAACATGGTATCCTTGTATCTCCTAAAGGCCTCCATAAAATAGAGAAGTAAATGGGGATCTATATCAGATACTATAGCAGATAGAAATCCATTCAAATGAAAAATCTCTCTCATATATAGATTTTACAACTCCTAAACTTTGGTTGTATCATGAATGGTTATAGTGTGAGTTGATTTAGTCATCAAATCAATCATAACCAATATTTCATTATTATTTTTCTATGTACATACAATCCAAAACCAAATGTCCATTGTGATCTCATTCCACTTAAAATTTGGAAATATAAGCGGATGTAGAAGACCCAATGGTTTATGGTTCGCAGACTTGACCTATTTTTATGTCCAATAATGAGAGGAAAAATTATAAATGCCTCATCTCATACATGGCCAAAATAATCGACTCTTCATGTCATAGAATATCTTCATTGTTCGTGGGCGTATTTCCTAATGGGAATTATGGAAATCCCCTAACATAACTTCATTTACTGAAAATGATTCAACACACCAGTTTTGTAAACATAGGACACACTCTGTAGAGAACAACCACTCAACAAAGGTCTCCCCGCCATAAATATAGTTCCTAATTCCACATAATTAATCATCAAGTGGTTGTTCCTAAAGAATCATATAAATAATAGAAAAGGTCAACTGAACACTAGAGAAGAAAACCTCGTCCCCTATTTTTTGAAATCCAATGTGCAATAGTGCCAAAGGATCCATTAAGTTCCACTCTTCCAATGATTCTTACACTTCATGGTTTAATAGTTTCCTTCTCAAAGAATCAACTATGACATTACCTTTCCTATGGGTAAGGAAATATTTAAATTAAAGGATTGAAGGTATTCCCCCCAATCCCTCTCCTAGAGATTAAAATTTTTTATATATGATATAACTCAAGATCTTATGGGTGGAATAAATATTAAACCTTTATATAAAAATCTAATTCGACCAAATCTTAATCACACACATTAGAGTTGTGAGTTCAAGGTCATGGTTTGGGTAATTCTTCTCATGTGGAATAATCTACCCAGATCCATAGGAAACTAAGTGGTAATCCCACAGAAAAACATAGCCTAATACTGAACCTCATGCTTCTCATAAGACCAAATTTCCCTTCCTATCCTCTATAATATTCAACACCAATGTAGTAGTTAAAAGACTCTTTATCTCAACAAAATATCTCTAAAAATTTTCATCCCAATAAAACATTACTACCTTCCATGTGAGAGTTATTATACGAGAATATAACATAGATAAATCCTTTAAAAATAATTGATAATATTTAGCTTAACCCAAGAAGCTTTGAATCTCATAAACCTTTCATGGTTTCTCTCATGAATATATTTCACCTTCATAGGATCGACTGAGATACCATGTTCTAACACCACTTGTTCCAAGAACATCAATACCCTAATCCATAAATCTAATTGTAACACCCCAGGTAA
Organism: Viscum album; assembly: GCA_963277665.1. Lineage (NCBI taxonomy): Eukaryota > Viridiplantae > Streptophyta > Magnoliopsida > Santalales > Viscaceae > Viscum > Viscum album. The sequence goes on along the minus strand of OY728122.1, from coordinate 703,912,188 downwards.
ATAAAGAATATTACATTTCATATTTATCTATATTTGTGAATAAAATATTTAAATGACTTTAAAGGGGAAGCTATGCTCGATGGCGTACCCAACACGCAACAACGAGTTTCTTGGGAATCTTACGTTGCACTCTAATAATAAAATAATATTATTTTAAATGGTAGTTAATATGTAGTCGTTGTATTGGCGGGAATGGATAGAAATAACTAAAATATGATTATATATGTTCTTAAATATTTTTACATTTATAAAATAAAAGATAAAGGCTTAAAATACGGAAAGAATTCAATTTTTGGGGTATATGCCCTAGTTTTCACTAAAGATTCACTTATCACCTTTTGATGGAGAACCGTCATTAAATATAGTTGTGTTCACTCTTAAACATTATTTTGGACCAAATAAAACTCTTCTTAAGAATCTGGACATCAAAATTTACTTTGTGTAAATTTTTGGTATCTTTCTGATAAAGTTCATTTTTTTTAATGAATAGTGTAAAATGTTGTATTTTAATTCAAAACCACTTTTTAATCTAATTTATTTATATTATTAGATTATATTTTGAATTGGTTTTAAAGTGAAATTAGAAAATATTTTTACCATTAAATCCAATAGTGGTCGTTGGAATGAATTTCACTTTGAAATCAGACTTAAACTAGTGTCAATCTTTTGATACTTATTGTTTCATAAAACACGCTATTTGTCATGGCAGCAGGAATTAATTATTAAATTAATTAATGTGACTTATATGTTTTTAATTTTGTAAAAAGGACTTCATTTTTTAATTCAGAATATCAAATATAGCTTAGGGTGAATTTTTGGTAATTTTCTGAAAAACTTCAATTTTTGATGAATAGTGAAACCACTAAGTGGTAATCAAGCAAACTGATTTTTCAGTTAAACGAAAGTTTACCACTAATGTGTATTGAATTTTGAAAATCCGACATACATGGTTGTAATTAAGAAGTAAAATGTGGTTCAATGAGATTAAAATAATTTTTTGGTGAATAGTAACTTATTAAGTTTTTAATCGCGATTAGTGGTAATTAGTGTAGTTTAAGGTATAAATAATGCTTTAATGATATGAAATGACCTAGACACATGTCCCAACCTTATTGGTTGTGTCATGGCTGACCAAGACAAGCCATGGGCAACTTGGGGACCCCATGGATCCACTTTGGTTGGGAAATGACATAAATAACATTTTATTTAATGTAAAAGTAAAATTGACACAAACATGATATGTTTTACTAAAACAATTTTTAAGTGGGGTTATACAAGTCATCTTTTTTATTATAAATATTCATTGGAAAGATAAAATGATTTCCTACATAATAGTATTTTTTTATAATTTTTAGACATTAAATAAATTAAATTATTTATGACATAAGAATGATGCAGCGATGATATCATTATTTGACGATTTAAATAAAATGGAAAGATAATGTAAAATCTATGAACTACACATGTAAAAAACTTATTGGATGAGTGGATTTCGAAGACTTATCACCTTATCCACGAATTCTATCAATGTGGGACCTTTTGAAACCGAAACACATTTTCAAATAAAGTAATATTTCTTTACTTTCCAAAAGTACCCCTCCTCTCCTCTTATAAAAGGCCCCCACCTCTACCTCATTTAACACACTCCTAAAGCCTTTGTCTTGGCCAACCCCTGCCCATTTACTCTCTCCACATCCCTCTCCTCATCCTAGAGGACTCCCTTTGGGCATAATCCTTTCAAAGGAAGCCTTTAGGCTTAAATCAAAAGGAGTTACACTTTTAAAGGTAATTCATTCTCTCATGTTCATTTGTTTTATTTTGCTTCTCCAACCCCCTAAACTCTTTTTATTTACTTCTTTTGTAACAACAACAGTATATTCAATATACTAGGATGTTGTTATAATATTTATTCGAGCTACACTCTCACACAACTACATCAAATGGTTAAAGAACATACGGTTTCCGTGGATGGTGAAATTCTGCCTCCCGAAACGATGATTGTTCAATACTCATTTAACACCTTCAAAGGTGGCCATTATGATGTCACTATTTTTATATATGATATATAATATGTTTATGTTTTATTTATTCTTCTGTATTTTTCATTTTTGTCTTACCTTTATGGCTTCCATTATGGGTATACGCGATATCTTCATTTAAGGAAGTGCGGACTACCGCCCCCTCAAAGTGATTTGATTCGTTAAATACCATATGTGGGATGTATAAAGGATGGAAATATGATATTATATATGATGTTATACTGGAGTTATAATATACCTTTATATCATTATTATTCCATTCTATAAAATACGAAATAGAAATGAAAGTAGCGTTCATGTGTACGTACGGCTTACCGTCTCCATGAACGGTGCATTTCATTTCTTACCTCTAAATGATTATGTAATGTTATAAATGCATGCATGTACTGGATATATATGACATATATGATATCTACATAATGAATACAATTCTGTATATAATAAAGATTTGTCCACATGAACAACATGTAATTGTAAGAAGACCACTTTCGACTTAAGAACCAAATATCGACAAAACAAACATTATTAACTTAAATGATTACATAATGTTTATAACATGGAAATAAGTGATATAAAAGGAATAATGAACTTGAAAAAGGTTCTTAAACAAATAGAAATTAACTCAAGTTTATTATTCAGGACGTTAAAGAACGATCGAGTCAAGTCGGACCCGAGGTAAGGGATCCTACTCCTCTCTTTCTTTTTAAGTATACACTTTTATGTCATTCCTTTTAATGCTCATCTTTCTTGTTATTGGGATGATATTTTATATTAAATTTACTGTAATTTTTATGTTCATGTGATGAGATACCCTATTCTCTCTCATCAATCCATTTTGGGAGTTTTGAGTGGCGCCGTTAGGCTGCCGAACTTTCGTAAGAGATCTAACCTCTCTCTTTCTTTTTAAGTACTCTCCTTTGTGTCACTTCTTCTAAGCTCCTATTTGTTATGTTGGGGGATTTTATTTTATATTCCTCTTTCTGTAAATTCTATTGTAATATGATGGGATACTCTATTTGATCTCATCAATCCATTTTGGAAGTTTTAAGTGGCGCCGTTAGGCTGCTGAGTTTTCGTAAGGGATTTTTCATCTCACTTTTATTCTCGTGAGATTTATGCTACATTTGCCACAAATTCCATTGAGTGGTGTATGTACTGCACATTATTATACTCTTTTTGTAATATAAATTCATTTATGAGTATTTACATCAATGATCTATTGTCGTTCTTTCATGGGGTGTATGTTTTGAAAGATACCCAAGTCGGTAAGGGAACCTTTCACCCTCCTCTTTTTTTAAAAGACTTCTTTTGTTGGGTATTTTAATTTAAATATTGTTGTGTTGGTATATGCTCTCATATATCCTTATTGATGTAAATTTTATGTCCAAGTGATGATATACACTTTTTATCTCTCATCAACTCATTTTGATGTGATGCCGTTAGGATGTCAAGGGAACTTTTTAACCCAATTTCGATTTCTTTGGGTTCAACATGAAGTCATTGAATATGTCATCCATTGAATATGTGTGAATGACCTTTTATTGTTTTACACTTAATATACACTTATATTGGGTTTATTTATATTTGTCACACATATTTTGAGATTGATTTGTCCTTAATTTAAGGATACCTTCTTTATAAGGGATTTCATCACATTTAACATTTCTATTGAGGGTTCATTGTTGTTATGCACCAATTCACTCTTATATGGTGTATATACTGTCCTTTGGAGTATTATATCATGAATCCTTTTATTCTCATGATATTATAAAGTTCTGACTAAATGTTATTCCTCAATTATTGTATTCAAGTGTCTCTAATTTTGGTAAAACCCCCTTTACCAGAATATCGTTTTAAATGTTTTAATTATTTGTTCTTATTAATATCCATGTTTTCAAAATGGTTTTAAGGATTTATTTATATGGATATTAATGGTTTAAAATTTTAAAAGCTTCAAGGTGGTATGGGACACTTTGATTCAAAAATATCTTTATTAAATGTTTTAAATGGTTTTAGAAATGGTTTCTTTTTTGAATGGATTCATTATTTCAATATCCTAAAATGTTATATTGTGATTGAAATGTGGAAATGTTATATTTCCTTTATTCATGTTTTATGTGATACGATTATGTTATGGTTCTTGGGAATTGTTATGAATAACGGGTGGTTCCGTGATAAACTAAGGGCGGGTGAGCCCAATATAGCTCTCCAATGCATTGGGTAACGCGAAGGAGTGAAACGTTAAGGTTTCTCCGAAGAGATTTAGGGAATATACTGTGATGGGTATTCCAAACGTAACCAAGAGGGTTACTCCCTATGTAAGAATGTTATGAATGCCTCAAGTTACCTTTATGTCTTATGATTTCTATGATTTATTCATGGTTTGATGAGGTATGTTAAAGTGCCTTTGTTTTATGGGTAAAGTATGATTTCATTCTTATGTATATATGAACTCATGTTTCCTTTCCATATTTTTATAACTCTTACTGAGCTTTTTATGCTCATCCCATGTTTTATAAATTTTTTTCACAGGTCAAGGGAAAGGTACATGATGTGATGATAGTGTCAAGGATGTGTCAAGAAAGAATCCGTGTTATATTTTAAATATGTTCCCGTTGATGGGAAGAATGAATACTATCTTTTATGTAACCACTTTGTTTAAATGTGGAATGTAATGCAAGTTTCATGATCTAATTCTCTAAAACTCTAAACCTGAAAAGATCCTCAATGTGTAACCTTGTAATAACTCAAGATTAAGTAAGGTTTAAGGCTGGGGCTTTATAGTTGGTATCAGAGGTCGGTTTAGATAACTTTAGAGGTTAGGGTATTCTTTAAGCATAAGTGACATTACCATAATGGTTAGGATTTCAGAAAGAGTCCTAGTTTTAGGTAAAGTGAATGAGTAAGTATATCTTAGTGTTTACCTTCCTCATTAGTACATGATGGTTTTGTTGATATACTCACACTGACATTTCTATTTTTAGTGAATGGATGGATCTAGCAGGCACCAAAGAGACAACAGGTTTTAAGGAAACTGTGGTGGTTCTCTGATTAAGATACTAGATAAAATGAAGGATTCAATGAGGAAAATCGTGGTTGTTCTAAACCAAATATCAAGGAGTCATGATCAACCACTTCCACCTTGGTGAGTTCTCTAATGCATCAGGTACGAGATGGCTAATTCGATGTGGAAATTCAGGTAATAATTATTAAGGTAACCATTAGGGTTTATATGATACTTAATTTTTAGGTAATTATGGGTTACTCTATGATATGATGGAAAATGAAAGGAATGAGATAAACTTGAGGTTAAAATATGTTATGATTATTCTTGAAGATTTTATCTCATTTTAAGGAATGTTTTAAGAATTATATAGTTTTGGAAAAAGGACAACACGCAGACCGTGTGACATCCCGTCGCGTCGGACAAAGCTGCGGGAATCGAACCCACAACCAATGTGCGACTGGTATTTATCGCCTACCACTGGACTACGTGAAGTCCCTGGTTATTTTGACTGATTAATTCTAGTTATATGATTTTATGAATTAGGAGTAAGTTGATTTTGGGTTATTTTTGAAAATGATTAACCTATCATGGAGGATATGTGATTAGGTTAATTACTTTTCAGAACGAGACTTTAGGAGCAACTGATATTGTTTGGAGATAAGTGTTACGATTTATCTTGGAAGACTATGCGACTAAATCCTTCAAATATTTGGGTTTCAATCTTATATTGGTTTACTTTGAAGAATTTTATGGACAAATTGATTATAGAATGGTCCTCGTTGAACTTTGGGTTTTGTTGGGCAAATTTTGGAGATTAAGAATAGATTTTCTTTTTATAAAGGGTTATCCTTTTCTAGATTATCTGATCTTGTACTAGCCTTTTTGGTTTTGGTTTTGGTTAAAGTCTAAAGACATGGGAAGTATATAGTTCTCTTTTGTGGATTAGGTGATTCTCTAGAAGTTGATTATAGTACTCTTAATGTGAACAAGTCTTCCTAAATATTCATCTTTTGGAGAAAATATGAGTTTGTGTAAGGAATATAATAAAGGTTGAAAGTCAATATGATAAGTGATTATGTTTCCTTATGAATAAATTCCTCAATAAAAAGTAACTTAAAACAAAAATGTTGTCTATTAACTTTTCCTACTGGGGAATCGAAGACCGTTTAACCCATCACAAGTTTGGGATTTTCTCGTGGTTAACTTTCTCCTAAACATGTTTTCTATCACTCTCCATCAGAACATGACCCTTTGTTTTTTCCTCCATGTCCATATTTTCATACTTGGAATCCTAGTATGGGTTAACTCGGGTGACCTTTGTACTTATCTTTCTTTATTTTAAAGTGTTTGTTTTACCGACTTTTGTTCCGATGTGGGACTTTCAAGGAAGTTTCCAAGCGCAATTTTAAAATTGTGAGGACGCAATTCCCAAAAGGGGGGAAGGATGTAACACCCCAGGTAAATAAAGAATATTACATTTCATATTTATCTATATTTTTGAATAAAATATTTAAATGACTTTAATGGGGAAGCTATGCTCGATGGCGTACCCAACACGCAACAACGAGTTTCTTGGGAATCTTACGTTGCACTCTAATAATAAAATAATATTATTTTAAATGGTAGTTAATATGTAGCCGTTGTATTGGCGGGAATGGATAGAAATAACTAAAATATGATTATATATGTTCTTAAATATTTTTACATTTATACAATAAAAGATAAAGGCTTAAAATACAGAAAGAATTCAATTTTTGGCGTATATGCCCTAGTTTTCACTAAAGGTTCACTTATCACCTTTTGATGGAGAACCGTCATTAAATATAGTTTTTTTCACTCTTAAACATTCTTTTGGACCAAATAAAACTCTTATTAAGAATCGGGACATCAAAATTTACTTTGTGTAAATTTTTGGTATCTTTCTGATAAAGTTCATTTTTTTAATGAATAGTGTAAAATGTTGTATTTTAATTCAAAACCACTTTTTAATCTAATTTATTTATATGATTAGATTATATTTTGAATTGTTTTTAAAGTGAAATTAGAAAATATTTTTACCATTAAATCCAATAGTGGTCGTTGGAATGAATTTCACTTTGAAATCAGACTTAAACTAGTGTCAATCTTTTGATACTTATTGTTTCATAAAACACGCTATTTGTCATGACAGCGGGAATTAATTATTAAATTAATTAATGTGACTTATATGTTTTGAATTTTGTAAAAAGGACTTCATTTTTGAATTCAGAATATCAAATATAGATTAGGGTGAATTTTTGGAAATTTTCTGAAAAACTTCAATTTTTGATGAATAGTGAAACCACTAAGTGGTAATCAAGCAAACTGATTTTTCAGTTAAATGAAAGTTTACCACTAATGTGTATTGAATTTTGAAAATCCGACATACATGGTTGTCATTAAGAAGTAAAATGTGGTTCAATGAGATTAAAATAATTTTTTGGTGAATAGTAACTTATTAAGTTTTTAATCGCGATTAGTAGTAATTAGTGTAGTTTAAGGTATAAATAATGATTTAATGATATGAAATGACCTAGATACATGTCCCAACCTTATTGGTTGTGTCATGGACGACCAAGACAAGCCATGGGTCAACTTGGGGACCCCATGGATCCACTTTGGTTGGGCAATGACATAAATAACATTTTATTTAATGTAAAAGTAAAATTGACACAAACATGATATGTTTTAATAAACCAATTTTTAAGTGGGGTTATACAAGTCATCTTTTTGATTATAAATATTCATTGGAAAGATAAAAATATTTCCTACATAATAGTATTTTTTTTATAATTTTTAGACATTAAATAAATTAAATTATTTATGACATAAGAATGATGCAGCGATGATATCATTATTTAACGATTTAAATAAAATGGAAAGATAATGTAAAATATATGAACTACACACGTAAAAAACTTATTGGATGAGTGGATTTAGAAGACTTATCACCTTATCCACTAATTCTATCAATGTGGGACCTTTTTAAACCGAAACACATTTTCAAATAAAGTAATATTTCTTTACTTTCCAAAAGTACCCCTCCTCTCCTCTTATAAAAGGCCCCCACCTCTACCTCATTTAACACACTCCTCAAGCCTTTGGCTCGGCCAACCCCTGCCCATTTACTCTCTCCACATCCCTCTCCTCATCCTAGAGGACTCCCTTTGGGCATAATCCTTTCAAAGGAAGCCTTTAGGCTTAAATCAAAAGGAGTTACACTTTTAAAGGTAATTCATTCTCTCATGTTCATTTGTTTTATTTTGCTTCTCCAACCCCCTAAACTCTTTTTATTTACTTATTTTGTAACAACACCAGTATCTTCAATATACTAGGATGTTGTTATAATATTTATTTGAGCTACACTCTCACACAACTACATCAAATGGTTAAAGAACATACGGTTTCTGTGGATGGTGAAATTCTGCCTCCCGAAACGATGATTGTTCAATACTCATTTAACACCTTCAAAGGTGGCCATTATGTTGTCACTATTTTTATATATGATATATAATATGTTTATGTTTTATTTATTCTTCTGTATTTTTCATTTTTGTCTTACCTTTATGGCTTCCATTATGGGTATACGCGATATCTTCATTTAAGGAAGTGCGGACTACCGCCCCCTCAAAGTGATTTGATTCGTTAAATACCATATGTGGGATGTATAAAGGATGTAAATATGATATTATATATTATGTTATACTGGAGTTATAATATACCTTTATATCATTATTATTCCATTCTATAAAATACGAAATAGAAATGAAAGTAGCGTTCATGTGAACGTACGGCTTACCGTCTCCATGAACGGTGCATTTCATTTCTTACCTCTAAATGATTATGTAATGTTATAAATGCATGCATGTACTGGATATATATGACATATATGATATCTACATAATGAATACAATTATGGATATAATAAACATTTGTCCACACGAACAACATGTAATTGTAAGAAGACCACTTTCGACTTAAGAACCAAATATCGACAAAACAAACATTATTAACTTAAATGATTACATAATGTTTATAACATGGAAATAAGTGATATAAAAGGAATAATGAACTTGAAAAAGGTTCTTAAACAAATAGAAATTAACTCAAGATTATTATTCAGGACCTTAAAGAACGATCGATTCAAGTCGGACCCGAGGTAAGGGATCCTACTCCTCTCTTTCTTTTTAAGTATACACTTTTATGTCATTCCTTTTAAAGCTCATATTTCTTGTTATTGGGATGATCTTTTATGTTACATTTACTGTAATTTTTATGTTCATGTGATGAGATACCCTATTCTCTCTCATCAATCCATTTTGGGAGTTTTGAGTGGCGTCGTTAGGCTGCCGAACTTTCGTAAGAGATCTAACCTCTCTCTTTCTTTTTAAGTACTCTCCTTTGTGTCACTTCTTCTAAGCTCCTATTTGTTATGTAGGGGGATTTTCTTTTATATTCCTATTGGTGTAAATTCTATTTTAATATGATGGGATACTCTATTTGATCTCATCAATCCATTTTTGAAGTTTTAAGTGGCGCCGTTAGGCTGCTGAGTTTTCGTAAGGGATTTTTCATCTCACTTTTATTCTTGTGAGATTTATGCTACATTTGCCACAAATTCCATTGAGTGGTGTATGTAATTCCCATTATTATACTCTTTGTGTAATATACATTCATTTATGAGTATTTACATCAATGATCTATTGTACTTCTTTCATGGGGTGTATGTTTTGAAAGATACCCAAGTCGGTAAGGGAACCTTTCACCCTCCTCTTTTTTTAAAAGACTTCTTTTGTTGTGTCTTTTAATTTAAATATTGTTATGTTGGGATATTCTCTCATATATCCTTATTGATGTAAATTTTATGTCCAAGTGATGATATACACTTTTTATCTCTCATCAACTCATTTTGATGTGATGCCGTTAGGCTGTCAAGGGAACTTTTTAACCCAATTTCGATTTATTTGGGTTCAACATGAATTCATTGAATATGTCATCCATTGAATATGTGTGAATGACCTTTTATTGTTTTACACTTAATATCCACTTATATTGGGTGTATTTATATTTGTCACACATATTTTGAGATTGATTTGTCCTTAATTTAAGGATACCTTCTTTATAAGGGATTTCATCAAATTTGACATTTCTATTGAGGGTTCATTGTTGTTATGCACCAATTCACTCTTATATGGTGTATATACTGTCCTTTGGAGTATTATATCATGAATCCTTTTATTCTCAGGATATTATAAAGTTCTGACTAAATGTTATTCCTCAATTATTGTATTCAAGTGTCTCTAATTTTGGTAAAACCCCCTTTACCAGAATATCGTTTTAAATGTTTTAATTATTTGTTCTTATTAATATCCATGTTTTCAAAATGGTTTTATGGATTTATTTATATGGATATTAATGGTTTAAAATGTTAAAAGCTTCAAGGTGGTATGGGACACTTTGATTCAAAAATCTCTTTATTAAATGTTTTAAATGGTTTTGGAAATGGTTTCTTTTTTGAATGGATTCATTATTTCAATATCCTAAAATGTTATATTGTGATTGAAATGTGGAAATGTTATGTTTCCTTTATTCATGTTTTATGTGATACGATTATGTTATGCTTCTTGGGCATTGTTATGAAGAACGGGTGGTTCCGTGATAAACTAAGGGCGGGTGAGCCCAATATAGCTCTCCAATGCATTTGGTAACGCGAAGGAGTGAAACGTTAAGGTTTCTCCGAAGAGATTTAGGGAATATACTGTGATGGGTATTCCAAACATAACCAAGAGGGTTACTCCCTACGTAAGAATGTTATGAATGCCTCAAGTTACCTTTATGTCTTATGATTTCTATGATTTATTCATGGTTTGATGATGTATGTTAAAGTGCCTTTGTTTTATGGGTAAAGTATGATTTCATTCTTATGTATATATGAACTCATGTTTCCTTTCCATATTTTTATAACTCTTACTGAGCTTTTTATGCTCATCCCAAGTTTTTTAAATGTTTTTCACAGGTCAAGGGAAAGGTACATGATGTGATGATAGTGTCAAGGATGTGTCAAGAAAGAATCTGTGTTATATTTTAAATATGTTCCCGTTGATGGGAAGAATGAATACTGTCTTTTATGTAACCACTTTGTTTAAATGTGGAATGTAATGCAAGTTTCATGATCTAATTCTCTAAAACTCTAAACGTGAAAAGATCCTCAATGTGTAATCTTGTAATAACTCAAGATAAAGTAAGGTTTAAGGCTGGGGCCTTATACTAATTTCATTAGTTTGGAATAAATTTAGTGATTTATAAATAATTCCAGAACTACTATTAGAAGACATACATGATCCTCCTTAGACTTAGAGTAAACGTGGATATCATATAAAAAAAACCTTGAATGTAACTAGATACTCATAGAAAATAATATTCATTAAATCCATAAAAACTGTAAGATAATTGGTTAGACAAAATGGCATAAAAATGTACTCATAATGTTCATAACTGATCTATAAATAAATTTTCCTAATGTCAGGTTATTTTATTCTCAACAATTGGTAATCAGATCATTGATCAGTCTTCAAGAACCAATTATCCCCTTTCAACTGGTCGAAGAGATCCTCAATATGTGGTAATATATACAAGTTATTTTACATAACTAGACTAATTTTCTAGTAATCAACATAAATGATAAGTGATCCATCAACTTTCTTAGAAAATAGAATAGGCACTGCCCAAGGTGAAACACTCCAGATTATAAATAATTTCTCTAAAAGATCTTCCAACTAAGTATTCAACTCTTTCATTTTATCTAGTTCCATGTGGTATGAATTTATAGATATTTTTTTGATACAAGTCACTAAATTGATTTAATACTCTACCTTCATTACTTGCGGAAAACCATAGAATTCAGATAAGAAAATTTCAGAAAAATAAATGATTCTTGCAGGGAGATCATCACTCAAATATTCTTACTACAGTGCAAAATAAAATAAATATTTCATTCCCAACACTGGATAAGAATGTTTTGATTTACTAAAAATAAAATAGCATTCTCCCTAAATGGTATGGAAAACCCCATCAAATGTTGTAAAGGAGACCCATCGAAGATAAATATCAATTATAGATTTATTAGAAATCAGCCAATCTAACTTGAAAATTACATCAAGAGATTTTCTATCAAGAACCAGAAAAACAAAGGTAAGATCAACATCTTATAATGAGAAAACACAAGCAGGACAATGGAGGCCCTACACTATCTTTGCTATAAGGGGTTTAGTAATATCCATCACATAAGATAAAATATTTGTGTGAAGATTTTTTATATTCACAATAGGAGTCAAAATGAATGAATAATATCCACTAGTATCAAATAAAGATTTCACTAAATTTGAATATATAGTGATTTTACCTCTCATGGTCACAAGACCCATATATTCTTCCTTTAGAGATTATTTCACTACATAAAGAACCTTTATTAAGTATTTTTTTGGTTGTAACCCCTTAGTGCCAGAAACATCGAATTGAACCATAATACTTTTAGGCATTGATGATCTCTTTCCACTATGTTGAGAATAATAGACACGATATAACTTCAACAAGTGACATGAACATCCTCACGAACCACGTATTTTGATGCCTTCAAGTAAACCCATTTCAATTTCCCCAAATTTCTACAATGGTAGAAAATCCAAGGTGCCCTTCTAGGCACTGTTGGTGGTCTTGAAGAACCAAGAATTCAAGAATGACTTTGAGAATCATCATTATTTTTCATTACTTTGAAGTAACTTGATGAATTCCCACTAAGAGAAAAGGGAACTCCTTCCAAAACTGAATTACACACCAGATAAATCTCTTCCATTCATGCCATATCAATCACATAAATATAAGAGGAGAGATTCGTCATGAAAAAATTGGAATGAAAGAGTAAAGTTACATGTCAAACTATCAAGTCTTAATCTTCTAATTCAATAAAATCTATGGTGAAAACTATAGAAGCTCAGAAAAGAGATTTTTATTTTCCATGATGGTCCTATCAGCCTTCTTGAGTTTGTAAAACTCAATTGACTTATCCAACACCATAGAATATGGAATGAATTGGTCAGTGAAAATAACATTGAAGTACTTCCAATCTTATCCCTCATGCTTCTTCATTGTCACCATCATGTCCCACTATCTCTTGATATGTCCTTCTAGCTTGAAGGTGGAACATTTCACCTTGATGGAATCAACTATCTCCATGAACTCAAAAAAAATATCAATTCTTCTTATCCAATCCTCAGTCTCATGATGATCATTTGTGCCACGGAATGATGGTCTATTCTGGGGTAGAAACTCTAGAGAATCATTTTTAGACTCATACATTTATGTTTACATAGTTGGATCTTGAATATAAATGGTTATAGGTGCATGTACTAGATATTGGACAATATTCATAGTAACATCAACCATATTCTGGTCCATAGGATGATTTTCTCGATGTGGTTCATCCGCATCTTCCTCCTGTATTCAATTCAAATATCTTTTTTGTGGCATGATGTTACACAATATCAAAAAAAACAAGGATGAAATCATAAGATTACTCATATAAAAAATCAAATAAGAGAAACTGGGAAATTAATCTCATCTGATAAGAAAACATGATTTTAATTTAAACTACCAAAATCAAAAGTATGGAAAATATTAGAACTAATCCTCAATAATCCTTTCCAAAACCACCCATGGTGACTTAATTATCATTTGTATAATATATGGACAGACACTAACTTGTAACTACCACCTAATTCCTAACAAAATTACTCAATCTACATACTAACATTAAGTAAATATGTTTAACCTTCACATATGATGCCACTTTTCTACAAACCGGGTCAGATGCCCTAGTACCTTGACACCTAAGCTGATCCCAACATAGATCGAAGGTTGTTCCTAATACCTATGGTTTGGTGAAATGCGCCTAACATCACACAAGATAAAAAATGGGTACAAATTTTCTACATAAATATTGGAATAGTATAAAGAATTTAGTATGATGAATGAAAACTCCCATAGGTGATAGTATGAGAAGTTTAACAGGTATAACAAAACTCAAAGAGTATATCAAATAAGTTCTAGAAAAACATGATAACAACCCATTTCCCAACAAACATAGAACACCAATTCTAAAGTGTTAACAACCACCACCACCTATTAGTGTTTCTTTTCCCTTAATCAAACCTAAAAGAAGGAAATATTAAAATTCCTGAATAAAATGGTAGGGTGTGAGAAATATCCTAGTAAGGTCACACCAAGTGTTCCACAAAAAGATTCCATAATAATTAAACCAAATAATTATTTCCATTTTAAAATAAAACAAGCATAGAAGAACACTTTCAAATTTAAAAAACATTATTTTCATTTCAATTCATGGAAATATTTCAAAAAAAAGGTTAAGTAAACAGGTTGATGTAAAATAGTTTACATAAATCATTATTCATGTGTAAAGTAGTTTTATAAAAAATGGAATATATATATAAATATCTACAAATAAGAGACAAGGCCGTCTTCTAAGAGGTATGATAGTTATTAGTTATGGGATCCCTGCACATATCATATTGGTGAGCAGTAAAATACGTGTACAAATATCCCTCATACACTGGTCAAAGAGGACTCATCATCATCCCATCAAGGATAAGATCCACCACACTATGTTTTCATTAGAGTTATAAATCATTAATCGGATTATAGGGAATTACCATCCATTAATTTTCTTCCCAAATAACCCACTAACTACCTAATACTGCGTGTTTTAAAATAATTAATCAAAATGGGAAAATTATTTAAATTTTTTATAATATAATTACACAATTTTCATTTTCAGTATTCTAATATCAATTTAAAAATAAAACATGATTTTTAATCAATTCATTTCTTTTTCAAGATAAAACCAATCATATATTCTAATCAAATAATTTTAATCCATTTTTCTCAAAATCAATTCACAAATTAATTTCTACAAATTCCATCAAATTCAAATACCACCACAATTTCCAATTTCATTATAATTATTGGTTTTCCCAAAATTTCCATACCAATTCAAGTAAAATTTAAATTCATACCATATTCGGTTTTCAAAAATTTATTATAATTCAATGTAATTTAAATCAAGAAAATCAAAGGTTCAAAAGATATCAAATATCAATAGAACCACCTACCTTTAGCATAGAGACCATGTATCACAACGCTCATAATATGAATTTACAACGAAGAACATCAACAATGGAGATCAAGAAATCAAGCCTATAATAAAGATCCAAAATAAATAAATTTTTATCTATCAATGACTATATGTTATAAAAAATACTAAGAGTAGAGATATATAGAGCCAGAGAGAAGGAATGAGAGAATAACTCTTATGTAATTGGAATCAAACAACATTCTTCCATTCCCAATCCAACTCAGAGTAGGTTTGGAGGAGCCAAAATGGGTTATTAAAAGCTCCAAATACCTAGGAGGATGTCTAATCCTAATATAGGAATAAGTGGGTGATAAAATAGTGGTTTGGGATTTTTTAATTTTTTTTGGAGTAAAAAAAAGGTCGAGTACACTGTTTCTTATAGGGAAACATGGTTTTTCAAATCATGCACCCCTATTATTGGGTGCATGGTTTCTACTAGGTGGGTTCACGATTTTTTAAACCATTAACTAACTTCGAACACCCCCACTATTTGGGTTTTCATGGTTTACACTGGGTGGGCATATGGTTTGGGAAAACTAAGCACCAACCACACACATCCTAGAAAATTAAAAAAAAATTAAAATTTATCCCTGAAATTACCTAAGACAAAATACGACCAAATAATGAATAAAAAGAGGTGTTGAGGAGTACCTAAAAATACTAATATAATATTACACTAATACTAATCCCTCTTCTTTTATGACATTTCCTTGTAATTAGACCTCTCAAATCAAAAACTGACACTTTGAGAGATTTTTCATGAAGTTGGTTCACTCAGAGTATGTCTAGAATCATAATAAAATGGATTATGTGCTCCTCCTCTAACATTGAGTATAAACGGATTCCATTGATGAATATAACCATGAACCGATTCATGAAAGGTTGAATGATTTGGTTCATAAGTCACTTGAACACCATTGTGGAATTTATCTTGATGAAGGGAATCACCATACACACATTATAACCATTGAGTCATCAGAATGTCATATTTGGTATATCCTTCTCTATAAATTTGAGATAGTGATATCCATAACTATGGTCAATCCTCAAGAACCACCCGGTCCCTTTCATCTGATCAAAGGGGTTACAAATTCTTATAAGTGGATAATTATTCCTGATGGTCACCTGATTTAATAAATGATAATTCACACATAACCTCAAACTCTCATTCTCGATCATGGAGAACAAAAATGGGGATTCCAAAAGGAAAACATTGGGTCAGAAAAAAGCCCTTCTTTTTCAAATCCTCTAACTAAACCTTAAACTCTTGAAGATCTATGGGGTCCATAAGATATTTTGTTGTAGATATTAGGGTAATCCATGGGTGTAGTTCTATGAAAAATTTGACCTCTCAAGGAGAGTTAATCCTATCATGTCCTCTATGAAGACCTCTTAACACTCCACCACTACTATAAGAAATTGAAAAATCATAAAAACTAATGATCCAAGATTAATACTATCCCAATTATAAGTAATAAATTATATCCTCTTGAGTACATGCCCATATTACTCTTTATGCACTTCCTTCACTCCAATTAAGGAAAATATCATCCCATCAAGTCAGATACACCCCTTCCCCCACTAAAAAATTTCATTATTCATGTGGACCATGGATTTAAATCCATACCATGAATGACTTCATAATTAAACATGTTTGGTATGAAAATATCCCACAAGAAGCTCTCTCCTTTAAGATTCAAGTCTCACAATCAATAAAAGTATGTGA
Source organism: Viscum album (assembly GCA_963277665.1). Classification (NCBI taxonomy): domain Eukaryota; kingdom Viridiplantae; phylum Streptophyta; class Magnoliopsida; order Santalales; family Viscaceae; genus Viscum; species Viscum album. The sequence goes on along the minus strand of OY728122.1, from coordinate 703,895,191 downwards.
TCATGGAATCTCCCCATATAGGACACTCCAAACATAAGGGTGAATCCAAAGTCTCCACTAGAAAATCTAGATCTTGAACAAGGGATGTGGTAAGGAAAGAGTATATCATGATTGTGTTCATAAATTCAAAAACTATGGTAGATAATAGAATTACCATACCTTGAATAGTCACCAAAGAATATATAAAATATCCCTCCACTACATGTAGCAACCATATACCTGACCACCAAATTTCTGAGCATGGTGTGGACCACATGAGGTGGCGGTGGTGATATATCAAAAAAATATACACCTTTTGTTTCTCTTTGATATCATATTCCTCGTCTGCCACTTTTTGGACCTCCCTGATCTAGACACTACCACTATGTATAACTTCCATCAAACGTCTCACTGTATACTACACGACGGTTTTCTAATTACCATGTGATATGTACTCACTCGCCACTAGAGTATCAACTTCTATCCCTCAGTTGATTGGAACTATGCTAAGAGCCCTAGATAGAAAAACCACTTTCTTGATCTCATCTTCATAAATTAATCATGTTCCTAGATCCCTAATTTATCCATCAACTAAGAGATATCAAATTATCAACTCTAGGGTTCCCACTTCCTGAAACAATATTCAGTGACTAGTTATCTAGAAAACTCTCCACCACTATAGTGTTCATCAGTAGCCCAGTGTAATAGGGGATACAAGGAGATAGAACTTCATCATACATATCTAAGTGAAGTCCATACTCAGAGTAATGTTTTAAGAATTACACATCATAAACTAATCCAAGGATTAACACAAGTTGTTAGTGAACCAAGATTCATACTCTCCCACTAATATTCTACCCTACTAGAGCTCCAAAAAATTCTGGATATGTACTTCTTACAATGTTTCTTGTAAAAACATCTCTATGAAGAGTCACTAGAACTATGTAAAACTGATAGTATCTTCATAATTTATATACATCACCTAGATCTATCATTACCCTATAAGTCTAGGAACACCATCTGGTAAAGGAGGGGTCCTAACAAGGTGGGAAACAAACCCAACTAGATATAGCATGTTCTCTTTTTTCCTTGGGTTCTTTCTAACCCTAAATATTTAGAGTTATCTTATTATATAACTCAATATATTCACTTATCCATTTCATGTCACATGATAGTACTTCTACGAAAATCGACTTCTCAATGGGTATTGGTAAGATCAGAAAATCGCCAAAGAGGTACTACCTCTTACATAGGCCATGAAACTGAAGCCTCGTCGCTAAGTAGATCATCATCATAATTCTATTGTGAAATCCTAGTTTGTTTTCATAATGGAGGAATCATATAAAATTCTAGATGCACCATAGTCGAAAATAATATCTAGATAGATGACTCATGAAAGACATGGAAACCACATATCATTACTATATGATGCATGTAATAATGTTTTCCCCACAACCAGTGCCTATAGGTACCAACACAATAACAATTCAATTATTGTCCGAGTGAATGGATAAGTCGCATGCTACACCATAAATGATTTTTTTGGACTAAGATATAATGTTGATATACTTTAACACTTTATCCCTAGTTTCCAATACAATCCTCACAACTAGATTATCTCCATGTTTTGGTCTTAAGACAACTGCTCTAATAACACTTTATTATGACCTAACCCACAAGGGCCAGCCTGGCTAGTAGAATGTTGAGTAGGAAAACTCAATCCCACTACTAATAGGCCAAGGGTTGAATACTAGCACCGTGTATGTCTATCACACACATGGTAGGCCTTATCCTAATATACTTTTTCATACACAAATCTCTAACACTAACATAATGCGGAATGAAAAGTATCAAATGAACCAAAAATGAATGAATATAACTAATCCCACATAAGAGTATAAAATTAGTATGAGAATGAAAATGGGGAAAATATAATCACACCATAACATTATAAGAGTTTAATCTACTAATAAAAATGTGACTTCTATCAAGTAGTGACTCTAGGAACCATATTTGGTCCGTCTAGTGCAACTAATATCCCTATACGTTAGGTACTCCTAGGAATCCATTAAAGTGAATGTATATTGTATAATAAATGAAATGTGTGGGAAGATACCAAGTATGGGGAGATTATAACCATACCCAGTATGATACCCTAAAATCACTAAACATAAATAATCAAAGAGAGTTAGCTTAAAAGAAATGATAATGAAAATCTAGATATTCTCAAGGATAGATACCAAGTCTCAATGTTATATTATAGCCACACTGCTAGACTAGGATTTCACTTGAGGCTCCAAGGTAATGTTAATAAGAGTTAATTCACTTTTTATGTCTTTCTAACATCAAATACACTTGTTTTAGAGGTCATGCTCATCAAGCATATCCACGATGTGTTACATGATAAAACTTAGAAGATGTTGATACATAGGTAGGGGATAACACCGAAGGCCCATGGGGGATAATTAAACTTATTCAGAATAACCAACTATGATTGGGATCCTAGGCCCTGAAAGTTGGTAATGGGATACTTGATCCATCCTATGGAAGAAAAAGAGAGGGTCACACCCCAGGCCAAACAAGGGGGACAACTGGCTCTCTCTAGAACTGACTTGTAGAGGCAATCACTCATCCTATGATCAGGATGGATTTACTCACTGTAACCTCATTAGGATGGACCAAGGGAATGTAACCTAGGGATAATTATATATAATTTAGAGAACCAGTTCCCTAACCTTCCCTATAGGGGAAATAAGTTGTGTATAAAGAATACTCTGTGTGTCCCTCTATTCCAAGAACTTCCCAAGTCTATGTATGTATAATTCATCATGTGCTCATGTAATCGTGTTGCTCACATGTACATTGGTCGTGCTTATACCCATATACCTATGGGTATACACTGTGATTCCATATTTGGGCCACACGGTGTGTGGACTGGTCACATGACATGTGATATTTATCTATTTGTATAACACTGTCCATCATGAGTGGGGGTGTAAACTGTGTGTTTTCTTCTAAACTACATGCTATGTATATTTAGATTTCCATAATCCCATGTTCATCACATGTATCCTCACGCATCACTTCCTCTTCAACTCCTCCTAAAAACAACACCTCAAAATACTCAAATCTATTTTGATGAAGTCTTCCTCATCACTAGTGTCCAGATTTTGGATGACCATTGATTGTAGAATCACAATTTTTCATGATCTTAAAGCACTAAATGATACATATTGTGTAATATCCATAGTTAGTAAAACTATTGGATCACCATCATCATCATAATGAATAAATTAGTCCTTCAATTAAAAATCTGAACACATGGTAATGATCTGTTTCACCAAATATCAATTTTTCAATGATCAGGGTATAATCGAATTATTGGTCAAATAAAATTTGATGAATAGTGGGATAAAAGAGAAAAAATTATAACTAAGGAAACAAATGCCAACCATTTTTCGAGTTCACCTTAAAACATTAATAGAGAAAATGAATAAATTATAAGAATAATTAATAATCAAAAACCATCCATCAATTATTTATTTTAGGGGGAAACCCATCACCTTAAATCAATAATCTATCCATTAATTATTTATCTAAATGAATTAATTCACAATAGACATTTTATAATTATAAACTGGTATTGGTACAAATAAAGAAAATATACATAGAAATTGGAAGAATAATTGATGAAAAATTATACCACTTTACCGTCATTGGAAACATCCATGAAAACTGTTAAAGATAAAAAACTCCTTAACAAACTGATCATCGATCCACGATTCCATTATCATCTACCAAATCACTCCTAAAACGTTCCCTAAAATCTCTAGAATTATGAATATAACCCTATGATATGGATATAGTCCTATTTAAATAGAATAAGATTAGTCAACATACAAGTTATAGAATTTTTTTTATTTTTTACTTTTATATTATTCTTATATTGACAGATCTTATAATAAATTCATGATACATCAAAATATTATGCCTATACTAATGTAAAACCTATATTTTTTCATTACTGGTCATCACAAATTTCCCATCTGAAATAAAACCTGTTATATATTTCATTATTTTAGAAAAAGTGTACGAGCATGATATATTACATATAATATTTCTAATATAACCAGTCCAAGGCTCCATGGGACCTAGAATCCTACACAAAAGTTTCCCCTAACTCCAAAAACATCCCCTAAAATATTCCAAAGTGTTACAATGAAAAAATTAACTCATTAAAAATTTCCCCTCTGCCTTCATGAATTTAATGAATCGAGTCTTTAGAGCTTGTGTTAATAAATTTATGGTAGCCTGTAAGGTTCAAATTATTATATATTCCAAGAGAAAGAAGGTGAACTAAAATCACTTGATGATTATATATAAGACCCTGATTATGGATAATGTATATGAAGAATTTAGAATGTAAGAATTTTGGTTAAAAAAGTTTCAATTTTGGGTCATATAATCTCAATTGAGGATATATCGATTAATTAATCAAAGAATGAAGTTAATGAACATTGGTCCAGACCAACCACTGTGACTAAGATCCATATTTTTTCTAGATTGTATGGACATAATTGAAACTTTAAGAAATATTTCTCATGACTATCTAGTCCCCTCACTAAGTTAATTTATAATGGATTCAAGTTCTTCTGTACTGATAAATGTGGTGAAAATTTCTAGGAATTGAAGCGAAGGTATCTCATTAAACCTATACCCATACTACCCTTTAGTGGAGAAGGGATTATAATTTACATTGATGGATCAAATAATATGTTCAGATGTATTCTTATGTGTAATGATATTGTGATAACTTATTCCTCCCTCCAATTTAATGTATATGATAAAAATTACATAAGTCAAGATTTGGAGTTTTCAATGGTAATTTTTGAATTAAATATATGGATACATTCTCTTTATATATAAATTCATGACTTATATATTAATCATAAAATTTAATGATATATATTCACCTAGAAAGATATTAATATAATCCATAGAATATTGTTTGAGCTGATTAACAATTTTTAACACTAAATAAATTACCACCCTGGGAAAGTAAACAATGTTTTTTCATTACTTTTTAAAGGGTGTTATTATATTATATATGATGAAGATAATAAAAGATCCAATATTTATCGATTTTCCAAGGATAGACCTTGAAATCATGAAGGAAGGGTAAAAATCATATCATTCTAAAGTGAATGTTCAACCATATTTCAATTTGAATACAAAGAGGCACAAAAAGAGGATTTAGAGCTACAAAAGAAGGTGAGAAATATTCCTATTTTTAAACTTGATTATGATCGAATGATAAGGATTAGGAACTAATTATGTGTTTTAACATACGTATTTATGAATAAAGGTATATTATAAGAAGCACATAGCTCATCTTTATCTATTAATCCTAGAAGTACGATGATGTATCGATATCTGAATATGTATTTATAATCAAAGAACATGAAGAGAGATATCATAGAGTATATATGTTAGTTCATTTTAGGTTAGTAAATCAAGTCTAGGAGATATTATATGAATGGTACGTTACAACCATTTCCTATACGAGAGTTGAAATGGGAAAAAAATCATAGTGTATTTTTTATCATATTCAACAAAACATTGAAATTCCATAATTCTATTTAGATTGTACTCAATATCTTTATGAAGTAAGAACATTAAAATTTTATTTGAGAAGATTCCCCAATTAATCATCTTTCCCGGATATATATTACAAAAGTAGTAATGTTTCATGGAGTGCCACATTATGTTGTATATGATCGATGTATAAATATTACATTGAAGTTTTCATGAAGTATTTAACAAGATCTAATTATATAGTTGTATTTCATTACTTCATTTAATCCAGAGACATATGATTAGTCAAATATAACCATTCAAACCTTATAAAATATATTGAAATCATATTCCCTATATTATAACGGTGGTCGGGATCAATACTATAACACCATAAGAATTTTTTGAGATAGATATTTTTTAATTGCATTGATGTCTTGTGTTATAGTCTACACTAATATAATCTTGTTCTACATGAAACATTGGATTATGTTGTGGTATATGCAACACTTTTCTTGGATTCTGTTACACATAATTTCATGACCTTTTGAGAGAATTAATTTCACTCAATACTGAGTTTAAAAGAACAACCTACCTTATAACCTAGCCATTATAATGGTGAGTATGAAAATTATTAACTGAATTATTAAAATATTATTTACACATGTATATATAATTAATTATTGGGTGAGAAATTAATTATAAATGAGAATAAAACCCTTTTAATTAAAAGGAAATGTTTTTATGAAAACCTATAAAATGAATATTAGGAATTTTTAAATTAATAAAACCACTCTTGATTTATATTATTAATGAAATATATACGTAATAAATTCAATCTAATGTTTCAAATTCATATTATGTTTTTACTATACATGATATGATAATGAATTCAATTTTTTGGGTAAAAGAGTATTTTTTTTCAAAAAAATGCTGGTTTTTCACCTTTTTATGGCACACCCATTTTAAATCTAGTTAATCACACTTTTTTGTATTATATTGGTCAAAATAAACTTCTTATTTGAAACTGAAGTATCAAAATTTACTGGGGTTGAATTTTTTGTATTTTTTTATAAGTTTCTTATTTTAATGAATAGTAAAAAATTGATGAATTTTAATTGGAAACAAATTTTTCATCAAAATTTATTTATAGTGTTAAATTTTAAATTTGTAAAGTATCATGTTTTTTAACCAGGTTAAAATATGAGGGTTTTTGAATTTTTTTGTTTTATCAATGGTTCTGTTTCTAAACCGATCTTCAGAATTTTATTTTGTGTGTTGGAAAACCTAAAGGAATTGTTTTTGGACTTACATAATTACCTGATATTTTTTAGAAAAAGTTCCAATGAGTCTTGGGAGCACCGGATCTGGAAAATTCCACTTTAATGGATCTTTATGGGCAATGCATGGTAGTTGACCAAACCGTGCAGTTTACCCTATTTAGTAAATTTTTTATTTTAATTAAATAGGATTATATGAGAGATTGTGATTAATAAAAATAAAGTTTTAATGATAATAATAATTAAGTAATTATTATAATTATTATTATTAAGGTAGTTTAATTTAGTGAATGATAAAGAATTAATTAAATTATGGTTGAAGAAATTGATGTGGCATTTGGTTTTATCAAAGAACCATTTAAATTAAATGATGAGTTTAGAATTAATAAAGGACCGTTTATTATTAAATGGGGGTTCTGGGTTAGAGTTTTTATCATTAAAATCATATTAATAGTATTGTAATAAATTGGGGTTTTTGGTTTTAATTAAAGGAATGTTGGAATAATAATAATAATGATGTTGTTATTATAATTATTTTGTTAATTTAGTTAAATAAATGTTAAAAGAATTTAATGTGGCTTTTGAGCTTCATAAAGAAACATTTAATTAAATGAGGGGTTTTAGATTTAATGAAGTTTTGTGATTAAATAGAGGTGTTGTGTGTATCAAATGTTTGAAAAATAATAAAAATGAAATTATAATTATTTTTGTATTATGAATGTAATAATAATTATTATTATGGAAATGAAATTTGGAGTTATGATTTTAAATAAATGAAGGTTAAAAACGAATTAAATAATTAATGTGGATTTAAATGGGGAGGTTGGAGTTTATCAAAAGGAGAGTTTTATTTTTTCTTTTAATATAATCTAATTATGTGGTTTATCAATTTACTATTTTAATTAAATGGGGTGTTTCAGTTTTAATGATATAAAGGGAAATTAAAATAATAATATTATGATTATTGTTATTAATATTATTATTATTATTATTGTAATTTTTTTTAGTATATTATATTTTTTTTAAATAAGGGGAGGTGATGTACAGGGGCGGTGAGACCCACCCCCCCACCTGGTTCTTCTTCTTCTCCTTTGAGGCGTAAAGAAGACCTTCTCCACAAGCATCCTCCATGTGGTTATCCATTGAACAAGATACCCATGGAATGACCTTATCTCCATGGTCGTATCTCCCTCAGTCAGACCCCCCTTGCAGCAGTGCGACACCCCTCGGGCAACCTCCCTATTGCGCGCAACACCCCCTTTCTCGGGTCCTCTGTCTGCGAGCATTTTCTCTGATTTCTTCCTTGTATTTAGTCAAATATTCAAGGTAGGATATCCTATGATGTTTCCCATCATCTTTTTTTCGAATTGATGTTGTTTCATTTCCCATTTAGGTTTGTCCAAATTTCAAGGTTTTGTTGTAACACGAATTTTTGGCGTTCATTGGTTCTAGGGTTGTGTAATGAGGTTTTCAGGATTCATTGGTCTGCATTCTAGAAACCGCCACTGAAGGAGTGGCAGTTCAGGCTTATTCTGTTCGTCGACGTTGTTCAGAGGTAAAGAATTATACCGTTGTTTGGTTTTGCACCACCAAAAGAAGAGTCTAATATTTTATCTGAGTCACCGGTATCTAGCGGTAGGTGCTTAGACCTTACATCATCAGTTTTCTTCTTCCGAAGTTTTTTTTTTTTTTTTTATTTTTGTTATAGGGCTTGCATGCGTGAATATATATATATATATATATGGTGCGCGTACGACTACGTTCCATTTTCAACTAGTTTCCTCCAAGTACATTAAAGTAGTGCATAATTAAAATGGCATCCCCATGAGGTAGGGTCCCATGTCTCTATCACTTTATTTAAGAATTATAGTGTCTTTAAATAAATTGAGAATGTGAGTTTCTTTGATTATGTAACTGCTATGTTTTCTTGAAATCTTTATTAAAGATAAAATTTTGGTTAGTGGTAATGTCATATCATGCTTATTGTGTTTTGGATTGTTATATTTCTTTTTGTTGTGCTGATATATGATATGTCGATGCATGACACTTTTGATGTTATTAAATGATGCCAAACACGTGAGATAAATGAGGACTTGATCGTGTCTTGGTTTTAAACATGTATTGCTAAATTGGTTAAAGTGATATGATTAAATAGTTAAATGATTTTAATAGGACAATATGGGTAATGGGGTAATTAATTGAGGAATTAATTATCAAGTCATGTGTTGGAAACATTGTGGCATTTTTCTGAATATTGAGATATTGAATATTTTGACATGTTCGGAATGTAAATTAGAAACTATTAATAATTAATGGATGGATTAATTTTTCTATAATAAATGGTAAATAGATAATTAATTAATGAAATGGTTAAAGAGATATAATTTAATATATTAATTGTGGAATTAATTAATTTCCACGCATTAAAGTTAAGATTGTGAATTGATTGATTGTTATGATTGTTGGACAATAATACCATTGGATGCGTGTTTATTTTCCATTACATAAGTTGTTTAGGATGGATTTGTCTAAAAATATGATATTATTTTAGAGATGGTTTCTAAATATGTGGTCCTTGTTCAGAAGTTTTGACTTGGGATGTTTATGACATGTATGTTAATTGTTAAAGTCCTGGATGAATCACTGTTTGAGTGGACGGGTTCAGTCTTGTTAAATAATTGGGATGATTAAATGTTGATTTAATTATTTAGTTGGATTGCTAAGAATAATTAATTGGTAATTTATTATTAACTATTGAGACAGTGAATGGTTAATTAATTATAGAATTATTTGATGTGAGATTACGTTGTTAAATAGTGGTTAAATTAATTAATGAATTGGATTAATTTATTTATGAATTAATTAATGGATTGATTTGAGATTTTAGACATGGAATTATATATAAATGATAAATATTTATATATGATAAATAAATGGGTTTTGATACATGTATTGATGCTCCAAATACTCATGGGGTTCTAGATATGGCGTTCTACACCCATCTTCCATGCAAATATTATTTTATGGGATAGGGACTGGTGCTCCAAATACCCACGGGTTGTGAGACAATGACTGGAGCTCCAAATTCTCACAAGGTTTCTATACATGATGCTATACTCCCATTAATTGACATTGGACTGTGGGTCCAATTGGTCGTACATGAAATGAATTAATGGTTAATGAAAACTATTGTGAAATGATGATTGTGAACTGAATATAAGAAAGCATTCAGACTTATTATTGAATTGCGTGAATCAATGATAATGGATGGACCCATGAGAGAATCACTAACTTTAGTGGATGGGATTGGACATAGTATATGAAAAATTAAATTGAATATGAATTGTAATCTAATCCAAAGCACAATCTTGGATTCGGTCTTTACCTTAATTACTTAGATGGTCTTTAGAGACATCGGTGGTGAGTGAATTATATGAGGGTAGTCGAGCATAGGACGGATCATGAGAATTATGTAATTTATAAAGGTTTGAATAAATGATAAATGGAAATGAATGTGTGATGATTATTGTGTATACATGAAAAATGTATAATGCAAGTTCAGATACCAGCTAATATATGAAGTAGGTATTTGGGTATATAGTTACATTGTACAGCTTAATTTAATTATGCATTATTTCACACTATTTAAATGATTTATTTAATGTCTAGATTTGGGGTAGACACTGGTGGTCCCAGCCTACTGATATTTATATCTCAAACCCTACTCGGGCTTCCATTGCACTAGGGTACCTGAGTAGATTCTATTTGGTTGTAGGATTGTGCTGTTTGCACTTACTTGGGAGATAGGAGCAGAGGACCGATTGGATGCTCTGGAGGCTCAAGGATACTTCCCTCGGGGCTTTGAGTCATTTTTTAATTATTTCTATATTAGAATGTAAAGCATGTTGTTTTTTACTATTTTCCATTTTTGTATCATTAACATGGCATGCATGCATCTTTTGTATAATTGGAATTGGTCACTTTTATAAAATGAGCACTAGTTTTCTTCCACTACTTTATCATATATTTGATTGGTTCAACTATTTATTACTATTTTCTATTACTAAACTCCAATATGGGGGGTATAGTCTCCCCACTAACTATCCATAGACCCTCCCTGCTAGTCAGCATCCTCTGGCATATGGGGAGATGTGCTTCCGGTCATGTGGTGACCAGTCCGGCCACTGGTTTCGTGGTGAGATGGGTGAAGACATTATAAAGTGGTATCAAAGGGTTTTTTTCTTTTTGTCTTTCAATTTTTGGTTGGTAGATAGGAGACTAGGAAGTTTCGACGCTTGGGTTAATAGTCGTGCTTGGTACTGATCAGCCCATATATGAAAAATGACCAAGTGTCCAGGGATAGGAATTAATGTTTGTAGTATTTGAGTTTATGGTTGATATGATTTCACCTTGAGAAACTGGTTTATTTTCCACTCCTTATTGATTTTGTGAATTTTGAAAAAAATGTCTTGGTCAGATAGGGCATGGAAGTTTCATACATGCATCATCTTAGGTATTCACAGATTCACATGTCATGAATGTAACATTCCATGTAGTTCCATTAGTAGGATGCCTGCTAATTTGGATTGTGTGCATTGGGTGAAATGTCATGTTTTTATCTTCTTTAGTATGCCTCTGTAGATAGCATGTTTCGATGATAGATATAACATTATTGGCTGATTATATGTCATATCGCCTCAGTTATTATAATGTTTTGGTGTTGTTCCATGCTTCTGTGTAATATCATGCTATTGTTTTACTGCTTATGATAACAGAATAGAGATATTTTGATGTTTGAAATGGATCCTAAAGTTAAAATGTTAAATGAATATTGATTGTTATAAATGGAAGCCAAATTCCAGAGATAAGGTGTATGATCTCCTTATCGATTGGTAGATAGCCACCCTTGTGTTTTAACCTTATATAACCATAGTATGTTTGAAAATGGTTATAAATATAAAACTGCTGAGTTTGGATTTAAATGAACTATGCTTGGGTTGCTTTTTGAAGAACCCAGATTGAATAAATTGGACCCTCAGAGGCCTCCTTTTTGGTAAAATGAATTTAGATGATAAATTTCCTATTTATATTTGAAGAAAACTAAATGTTAAATGGATAAAGAGGATTTTTGTGGTAACATGGAAATTTTTTCCTAGGGAATTGTTTTGAAAACCAAGTGACTTATTGTGAAAAAGTGATTTTGTGTTAAAAGGCAGAAATGAATTAATTAAAATTCATAAAAAAGAGGCATTTGAACCTCATGAATTTGGTTTTGTGTGACCAAGAGAGAGGGTTGATGTTTATGTTTTTTAAGGGATTAACCTATGGTAGGTAGTACTCTTTGAATTTTCTAGGCTGTTAAAGAAAGTTCGTCCCACTTCTTGGGAAGACTTCATGGTACTTGGGTGTTATGGAATGCGAATATGTTTATGATACAACTTTTATGATCAATTTTTTATGTGGTTATTTTGGTTTTAGAAACGTCACATGCATGTGTTAAGTGTTCTGAAATAGCACTCCAGTGAGCGGCTGATATTTTATTTCAACATCATGGAAAATCCTAAGTTGGGTAGTGTCGCATCGTTTTCAGTAAAAATGTTGGTAGGAGATGCTGCGTTTTTAGAATAGGGTTGTCCCGTAGTAGTTAGACTGATTTTCTTAATGACCTTGGTATTCTCTTAGTGAGCTCTTTTGAATACGACGATCATGTCTCCTCTCATGACATTGTCATGGAGAAACTAAGATACTGTTGGTCTTATTCCATGCTACAGTTTAAATATTGTTGGTTTTGATTAGTACTGTTATCTGGGTAGTACGTGGGATGCAAGGTTTCTTTGGGATACTCCTTTATTCATTTTGGGGCACAATTTTTTTTTATAGTATTTTTATGGCTTGACTTGGAAATTTCACCAGAGGTCGGGTAAGGGCTTCATTATACATGTAGATGGTTTTGGAATATTTTTAAGGGCACATTGTGATATAAAGGGTGAATGTGGGTTTTTGGGTCTACAAAATCATTTGAGGACAACATGTGCAACCTGTTCTATTGTTTGATCAAGATTCAATCATTTTCAATGACAAGTTCCCTGTAATTGCCTCAAATATAATATATGTTTCGATGTTTAAGCTATAAAGTGATCTTTGGATTTGGTTTTAAAGGCATAGATGTTACGCTTGTGATGGGTTAAAGGTGCGTTTAGTGTTGGGAATGTAACATTTCAACTCTAATGAGATTAAATTACCTTGGTAGGTTTGTTTTTTAGTAGTGTTTCTTGATGGCTTCTCAGGGATGAGATGTTTTTAAGGTGGGTAGATTGTAAAGTCTCTTGTTTTTGGACTAGGAAAAAATATGAGTGTTTTTGAATTTTTTTCAGTTCATCAATGGGTTGGTTTTTAAACCAAGATCTGAAATTTTATTTTGATTATTTGAACACCTAATGGTGTCATTTTTGGGCTTCTGTGGTTACAAAATATTATTTAGCGGGCTTTCTGGTGAGTCTCGAGAGCACCAGATCCGGAAAAGTATACTTTAATGGATTTTCATGGGTAGCGCATGGTTGCGGACCAACCCGTGCAGTTTACCTTATTTAATAAATTATTTACTTTAATTAAAAATAATTATATAAGATATTGTGATTAATTAAAAGAAAGTTTAAAATAAATAATAATGAAGTTATTATTATTATTAAGGTTGTTTAATTGATTGAATGATAAATAATTAATTAAAAGACGGCTGATGAAATTGATGTGGCTTTTGGGTTTATCAAATAATTGTTTTATTTAAATTAAGAGTTTCAGAATTAATAAAGAACCATTTATTATTAAATGGAGGTTATGGGATAGAGTTTTTATCATTAAAATCATATCAATGGTATTGTAATAAATTGGGGGTTTTGGATTTAATTAAATTAACGTTGGAATAATAGTAATAATGATTTTATTATTATTACTATTGTGTTTATTTAATTAAATAAATGTTAAAAGAATTTAATGTGTCTTTTGAGATTCTCAAAGAAAATTTTAATTAAATGAGGGGTTTCATATTTAATGATGTTTTTTTATTAAATAGAGGTGTTGGTTTTATCAATGGTTTAAAAAATAATAATAATGAGATTATTATTATTTTAGTTTTATGAATGTAATAATTATTATTATTTAGGAAATTAAATTCGGGGTTATGGTTTTAAGTAAATGAAAGTTAAAAAAATTAAATAATTAATGTGGATTTAAATAGGCAGGTTGGACTTAATAAAAAAGAGTGTTTTATTGTTTCTTTTAATACAATTTAATTATGGGGTTTATCAAATTAATGATTTAATTAAATGGGGTGTTTCAGTTTTAATGATATAAATGGAAATGGAAATAATAATATTATGATTATTGTAATTAATATTATTATTATGAGTACAGTTATTTTTTTAAATATTAGAAAAAAATTAAAAGAAGGGGAGACATTGTACAGGGAAGGTACAACCCCCCCACCTAGTTCTTCTTCTTCTCCTGTGAGGTGCAACGCATGCCTTCTCCAAAGGCATCGTCCGTATAGTACTCCACTGAACAAGATACCCATGGAAAGACCTCCTCTCCATGGCTGGATCTCCCTCAGTTAGACCCCCCTTTCAGTAGTGTGACACCCCCCCGGGAAGCCTCCCTACAGTGCGCAACACCCCCTTTCTCGGGTCCTCCGTCCGCGAGCATTTTCTCTAAATTATTCCTTGTATTTAGTCAAAAATTCAAGGTAGGATTTATGATGGTTCCCATCATCTATTTTGTGGATTGATTCTGTTTCGGTGCCCATTTAGGTTTGGAATAATTTAGGGTTTTTGTTTGAACCTGAATATTTGGTGTTCTGCAGTTCTAGTGTTGTGCAAAGAGGTTATCAGGATTAATTGGTCCTCATTCTAGAAACTACCATTGAAGGTGAGGTGGTTCTAGCTGATTCGGTTCATTGAAGTTTTTCATAGGTGAAGAATTATATTATTGTTTGGTTTTTCACCACCTAAATAAGAGTATAATACTTTATCTGAGTCCCTGGTATCTTGCAGTAGGTGTGTAGACCTTGCATCAATGGTTTTGGTATTCCGAAGTTGATTTGGTTATTTGTTGACTTTTATTGCGGGGCATGTGTGCATGAATATATATATATACACACACACATATATATATAAAGTTTTTGCACGTGCGACTACATTCCATTTGAGCTGATTTATGCCAAGTACATTAAAGTACTGCATAATTAAAATTATGTCACCCCAAGGTAGGGTCCCAAGTCTCTATCACTTTATTTAAGAAATATATTGTCTTTAAATAAAGTGATAATTTGAGTTTCATAGATTATGGAACGGCTAAGTTTTCTTGAAATGATGATTAAAGATAAGTTTTTGGTTAGTGGTAATGTCAAATCATACTTTATGTGGTTTGGCTTTTCATATTTCTTATTGTTGTGTTGATATATGATATGTCGATGCATGACACTTTTGATGTTGTTAAATGATGCCGCCCACATGAGATAATTGAGGACTTGATTGTGTGTTGGTTTTAAGCATGTATTTTTAAATCTGTTAAAGTGATATGATTGAATAGGTAAATGATTTTAATGGGGAAGGTAGGGTAATAGGGTAATTTATTGAGGAATTAATTATCAAGTCATGTGTTGAAAAATTGTGGCTTTATTCTGAATATTAAGAATATTGAATATTTTGACATGTTCAGAATATAAATTGAAAACTGATAATAATTAATGGATGGATTAATTATTACATGATAAATGGAAAACAGATAATTAATTGATGAACTGGTTAAAGAGATATTATTAAATCAATTAATTGTTGAATCAATTAATTTCCACACATTAAATTTAAGATTATGAATTGATTGATTTTTATGATTGTTGGCCAATAATACATTTGGATGCATGTTTATTTTCCCTTCCAAAAGATATATAGGATGGAGTTGTCTAAAAATTTGATATGTTTTGTGAGATGGTTTCTAAATATGTGGGACTTGTTCCTCATGTTTGACTTGGGATGCTTACGACGTGCATGTTAATTGTTAAAGTCCTGGACGAATCACTATTTGAGTGGATGGGTTCAGACTTGTTAAATAATTGGGATGATTAAATGTTGAGTAAATTATTTAGTAAGATTGTTAAGAATAATTAATTGTTAATTAATTATTAACAATTGATATGTTGGATGGTTAATTAATTGTAGAATTATTTGATGGTATATTATGTTGTTAATTAGTTGTTAAATTAATTAAATAATTGGATTAATTAATTTATGAATTAATTAGTGGATTGATTTGGGGTGTTGGACATGGAGTTCTACATCAATGATAAATATTTATGTATGATTTATAAATGGGTTGTGATACAGGTACTGATTCTCCAAATACTCATGCGGTGCTAGACATGATGTTCTACACCCAACTTGCATGAAAATATTCTTTTATGGGACAAGGATTGATGCTCCAAATACCCATGGGTTGTGAGACAAGGACTGACACTCCAAATACTCATGAGGTTTCTAGACATGATGCTATACTCCCATTAATTGATATTGGACTATGGGTACAATTGGTCATACATGAAATGAATTAATGGTTAATGAAAACTATTGTGACCTGATGATTGTGAATTGAATATAAGAAAAGGTTTAGACTTACTAATGAATTGGGTGAATCACTATAAGTGGACAGACCCAGGGGCGAATCACTAATTTTAGTGGACAAGATTAGACATAGTATATGAAAAATTAAATTGAATATAATGCGTTATCTAAGCCAAAGCACAAGCTTTGATTCGGTCTTTACATTGATTACTTAGATGGTCTTTAGAGACATCTGTGGTGAGTGACTTATACGGGTTATGTCGAGATTATGCCGGATCATGAGAATTATGTAATATATTAAGGTTTTAATAAATGATAAATGTAAATGAATGTGTTATGACTGTTGTGTATACATGAAAAATGTATAATGTAGGTCTAGACACCATCTGAGAGCTGAAGAAGGTACTTGGGTATATAGTTACATTGTACTGCTTACTTTAATTATCCATGCTTTCACACTGTTTAAATTATTTATTGAATGTTTGGATTTGGGGTAGAAACCGATGGTCCTAACCTACTGAGATTTATATCTCACACCCTACTCAGGCTTCTATTGCACTGGGGTACCTAAGTAGATTCTATTTGGTTATAGGATTGTGATGTTAGCATTTACTTAGGAGATAGGAGAAGAGGACCGAGTGAAAGCTCGGGATTCTCGAGGAGACCACCCTCAGGGCTTTGAGTCATTGTTTATTTATTTCTATATTGGAATGTAAAGCATGTTGTTTTGTTCACTATTTTCAATCTTTGTAACATTATCATGTCATGCATGCATCTATTGTATAATTGGCATTGGCCACTTTTATAAAATGCGTATTATTTGTCTTCCACTACTTTATGATTTATTAGACTACTTACACTATTTATTAATATTTCCTATTATTAAACTCTAATATGAGGTTATAGTCTCTCCACTGACTATCCATAGACCCTTTCTACTAGTCGACAGCCTCTGGTGTACGGGGAGATGCACTTGAGGTCATGTAACGACCAGTTCAGCCACCGGTTTAGTGGTTAGCCAGGTCGGGATGTTACAAAATTTAAATGGTTTTAATGTATAAATAGATAATATTATTATCAGTTAATATAATTTAGATCACTACCCTTAATTTAACATTAAATTTAGATATAAAAGCATTTCAATCTTTAGCATGTTTTAATTTTTAAAACTCATTTTCTCATTCCAACAATGGGATTACTTTTAATTTAATTACTAAACTTTGGTGTTTTGATTTCTAAAAAATTGAATCCATAAATAGAATCAGTGGGTACATATTATGTAAATAGGTTCATTTTATTTATTAGAGTTGTGAATAGTTACTTCAGTAATTTTTCTTAATATATTAAAAATGTTAAATCGGGTAATTAAGGATAAAATTAATATTATAAAATTATCCTAACACTTGTCCAAATATCATTGGATGAGGGTGTTTCAAAATAAATAATCCATGTGTCAAATTTTATCCCTTGTAAGTGACTTGGATGAAATTAGGATAATTAATATATTTTATTTAAAGAAAAGTTAAATATGTTTTACTCAAATTTTAAAAACTACATATTTTATAATATAAGGTTATTTAGAATCATTATTGAACTATAAATGCTATTTTGAAATCTAATTTTTTTCTTTATCATGTAAATATTTTTATAATTTTTAGGATTTAATTAACTTATTTAAATTCTTATACAATGATGATGCAAAAACTATTTAATTGATGAAAAATCAGTAAATTGTTTTTAATTAAAATGATAATAACCATTAAAATACCAAAAAAAATTAACCGAATCTTGTTGGTCAAGTATATATCAACCATAATCATCTAAGGGTATAATTATTGACCATTTTAACCTCATGAAAATCATTATGAAACTTACAATATTTTATTTAAAGTGATGTTAATGGTTTCACATTCATTTTTTAATAAATATATCATTTTTAATATAAGATTTTACAGAAGATATATTTTACTATAAATATTAATTTGAAATCAATATGAGTTATAGTCATCATGGTATTTTATTTTTTATTTTTACCCAATAAATAATTATATTAAATAATTACACAAAACTGATGTAGTAATTATTTTATTAATGGAAAAATAAAATTAATGATATAAGAATATGAAAATAAATATAATTTCTGAAAATTATATCCAACTAATTGTTTAATTGACCTTGACCTATTATGGATATAATAAAATATTTTTCGTAGGTTAACATCTTATCCTGATATTTTTAAAAATTCAAGAAATGAATATTGTAAAAATTAACATTATTGATATTTTGTCAAAAAAAAAATTTATTAAATTATTTTAAAATCATAAAACAAAATTTAAAATTAAAAAATAATTATTATATGGCCTAAAATATTCTAAATTTTTTATTTACGTTGTAATTGACATAAAATTATTAAAAATTACACTCTTTTCATATTGAAACATTTGTTAACTGAGTTAAAATTTGAATAGAATAACTAAGGGTTAATTAAAATGATAACATATATATTGATAGAAAAACTTGTATAAAATTTATTGGTTTATGAGAATAAAAACCTATCTCATCTCATTTTTAAAATTATACATTTTTGAGGTTTTTGGATGGGATTTTACTTTATTATAAATTAATATTTTTGAAGATTCCAGAAGTGCCCCTCACCTCAATTATAAAAGGGAACTTCCTTCCTCACTTATTCACTTCACTTTGAGCCTTCAATATCAGATATCCCCTTCCCATTCTCATTCCAAACTTCCCTAGATACTTGAAATAGGTCTTTTTCTTCTCAAAATACTAACTCTAGTGCCTTTAAGTGGAGATATAGATGGAGGTTGTCGAAGATAAGGTAATCTCCTACAGTGATTCATTCAAACTTATTTCTTCTTCCACTTCCCCTTCATGAGTTTTTCCATTTTAATGTAATAAATAAACTAAAAATTATTTTATAATATTTTATTATAATCACATGACATCCATGTTCCACCTTCTATATATCCTGCAAAAAACTAAATCACTACGCATCCATACATACGACTAATCCTCTTCACGTTGTGGTGTAATATGTTTTTCATCATCACTTTACTTGGATGGATATAATAATAGAAATAATAACTATATATATTTATTATAACATGATATTGATTCTTTAACTAAGTATATACCATCCACTTCCATACCATTTCACAATTATGGAAATGATATAATCGCTCATGTGTACGCACGACATACTATCTTCACGATACAATGTGATTCATTCTTAATGACCTCCATTAATGAATGAATTAAATAAATTTATAGAATGAATAAATATGATATATATTATATTAATATAATTCTGGATATGAAATAACTATAACCTATGAATAATAATTAGAAATTATTTAACAAAACATGTATAATAAAATGATGCAGTTAATACCCAAATGACGAGTAATAATGAAATGTTATTAATAAGCAGGTGATAGTATGATCACATATGATATGATAAAATTAATATGATTCAAGAATAATTTAATGAAATTATTGAAATTATTTTACCAGAGTTTCAGATATATACAAAGGAAATAAAACCTAAGGTAAGGGATAATTTCTCAATCTCATTATTATCCGAGATTGTTTATACATAAGTATTTATTGTGGTATATTTATCATACATGTCCATGTTTCCTAAATATGTATTGTAAAATATTATTTCTATTCTTATATAATTATTGAAATTCAATTTTACCCATTGGAGAACTTTTAAAAAAGGTAGGAAATAAATAATTTGACATTTTTGATATGAGGTACTTTTTGAATTATCAAGAAAAAATACAAGAAGATTGTTTTATTTTAAATTACACATCCTGAATGGATTTTTATAACAACCCTGCTCTTTATTTCACACTTAAACCTGATTTATTACATAAAATATTCACTTGATACATCATATAAGATCAAGAGGTCTAGTATATTTGGGGCCTAGGAACATTACATAAGAGCTTAGAACATAAAACACACAACATATTTATTGAAAACATCCTTTACATGATATATACATTCCCTCGTACTTAGCATTTCATGGGATAACCTAAGGACATGCATAAGAAAAGAGTGACCTATAAAGCCCAGTAAGGGAATAGACATGGAATAACATTAGTAATACAATACATGTAAGACAATAGGAATATCAATGGATCATAAGAGAAACTGAACATAAAGGCATGCTAAAGCATGATAATCGTAACATGGAAATGCGGCAACAACACTTAACATGGAATTAGCATGAGAAAAGGCTCATTGCACATGGAGCATGTGTAAACCCTCATTGCATATGAAGCACGATTAAAACCTCGTTTCACTTGAATTAGGATGATTCAACACCCATTTCACATTACGTATTATGATACTATACTTTACTCAATGCATTGGAGCGCTATCAGGGTGCACCCTTCTTAAACAATTCTTTTCATGCATAAGTGTGCCACATGGACCATACAACATGAAATAAATCATCATAATTTATACCAAAATAAAGGGATATATAATACATACATGAAGTTTTATAATCAATAAGTAAATGTTCATAAAGGTTAATACCCTTGATAGAGAAATGGACATGGTATTCACTACACAATGACATTGGTTTGGAAAATCGTAGTGAAATTTCGGCAGCATAACGACGCGAAATAAGAACTCATAAAAAAGGTTGATGAGATATAATGTGGTGTATCATCATATTTAAATGAAATGGATATTAAGGGGGTCATATAGATAAATGTCCCAACAAAAGTAATGGAATTTAGATGCATAATTCAACAGAATTACTTGGATGTAAAAGAGGAGAGAGAAATTCCTCACAGAATTTCGGCATGGTAATTGGTGTAAATGGGTGGAATTAATGAGAGAGACAGGGGTATCCCATAATAAAAACATAAAGAGTTCAGTATGGGGGTGTTTTAATATCATACCCCAACATTTTTAATTGAAAAAAAAGGTCATAACAACTTAAAGAAAATTGGAAAAAACGAGAAAGGAAGAAATCCCTTACTTGGAAGTGTGATCCTAGAGGCTTGGAAGAGGATTGAGAGAGGCTTCATGGGAGCTTGGGGAACCTTGGGAAGATTATAGACAAATGAGGACAGGGTTTGGATGAACTCTAAAGGCATTGAATGAAGAGAAATTTAGAGCATTGGTGGGTTTTATTGGAAAGGATAGGGAATTCTTTATTATTTAGGTTTGGGACACCACACATTAAACTAATCAAAACCACAAACCATACCATGGTTTTTGCCCATGTATTTTTCCAAAGGGGAGTGTAAAATAATATTTTATAAGGCCAATGGGATAAAATCTTAAAATAATATAGTTTCTTATGTTGAGGTGAGTCACACTCTCAAGGAAAACAATTTAAAAATACAAAATGTTTTATAAGCCTTGAAGGGTCCACTAAAGCTTTGTAAAATAAATCAAAAAAATCTAAAATCATATTATTTTTATATGAAAACATATATTTTCCAAAAAAAAATGTTTATATAATTTTAATACATCACTATTGGTTCATTTTGATGTCATAAAACACATTATATATTTAAAGGGTATTTAATTTTTAACCAAAAATTCGACTGTCTCAGAAAATTATGAAAAATTTATCATTGGATAATTTAGACGTCCTCATTCCAACAATAATATTAATTTTATATAAATAATTTTCTAAATATGTGAATTCTTACTTTTAAAATAGAAACCGACATTTATCAAAAAAAATTGGGTTTTGACAACAACTACTTTCAAACCTTCATAAAAATTACAATTGCATTGATAAAATTATATGATCATTTATATTTAATAAAATTCATTTAATCATAATAATATTTTATTAAAATTTTATTTAATTAAAAAATCCATTAATTCATCAAAATAGATTTCTTAGTTGAATATTAACTAAAAATACTATTTTTGCATTAAAAACTATTTACAAAGTAACAATAACAAAATAAATGCACATTATTTATACAAAAAAATGTAAATAGTAATAGTGTTGGGGTCTTGTTACATAACCCCTTAAAACACCCTCATAAGACCGAAGAGTAAGGTGTGTGATGGGGACAGACTCTTGGGGTGGCCCCGATGACATTTCTCAGGTGGTAATCTCTATTAACTTCCACATCTACCATAGTCAGTTCTGCTCAAGCTTAAAGTGTTCAAGCTCAGCTTGGGATCGATCAAGAGTGAATCCCAATGATTCCACCTCCTTTCTAAGCTCCAAAAATGGGCTTCATAAAGGGAATGTCTACTGGATGAGGACATCACTTTCTTTGTCTGAGTAAATTGGATTTGTTAAAGCCCTATATTTATAATGATCATGTGATCATTGTTCAACGACTATATTAGCAATGGTCACAATTCATAACAGTATTATAAAATCAAAAGACATAAAACAAATGAAGTTAACATTTTATATAACCAAGATAAGACATTTAATTAGATCAAGATAAATTTTTCTTAATGAAAGTTTAGGTCGTTATAATCTTCCCCCCTTAAGAAATTTCGTCCTTGAAATTTCTTTTTACCACACTAAAACAGATGTGGGTAACTTTGCTTCATCACTTCCTCTGATTCCCACATCACTTATTCAAACTTGTGGTTTTTCCACAAAACCTTGACGAGGGGCATTGTCTTATTCCATATACCTTTTTTTCTACGATCTAAGATCTTCACTACTTTCTCCTCAAAAGAAGATTCATCCTCTAACTGTACTGTCTCTGAAGAGAGTACATGTGAAGGGTCTGGTATGTACTTCCTTAAGAGGGATACATGAAATACATCTTGTACTTTGTCCATGGTGGGTGGAAGTTCTATTCTATAGGCCACAACACCAACATGATCAAGAATCTCAAAGGGGCTGATGTACCTAAGACATAACCTACCATTCTTTCCAAACCTCATGAACTTCTTCCATGAAGAAATGCGTATAAATACCATGTCTACAACTTTAAACTCAATGTATCCTAGATGGTTATCTACATAACTCTTATGTCGACTATGGGATGCCTTGATATGCTGCTGAATGGTTTTCACCTTCTCCACCATTTCTTTTACCATTTCTGGTCCTAGCATCTTACGCTCACTGACTTCATCCCAACATGTCAGTGTTCTACACCTCATCCCATATAGGGATTTATAAGGTTCCATTCAGATGTTTGAGTGGAAACTATTATTGTAGGAGAATTAAACCAGTGGAAGATGTTGGTCCCACCCTCCTTTGAAGTCCATAGAACATGATCCTAACATATCCTCCAATGTATGAATAGTTCTCTCAGATTTTCCATCAGTTTGAGGATGATAGGCCGTACTGAAGTTCAGTTCAGTATCCAGATCATGTTAAAGACTCTTCCAAAACATAGAGGTGAATCTTGGATCTCGATCGGATAAAATAGATAGTGGTACTCCATGCAGCCTTACCACTTCCCTGATATATATCTATTCCAGTTGATCCAATGAGAAATCCTCCTGAATTACAATAAAGTGTGCAGAATTTGTAAGATGATCCACAACCACCCAGATTGCATTGTTGTCTTTGGATGTTTTTGGAAGTCCAGTGACAAACTCCATGGTGATTTTCTCCCATTTCCATGCTGGTATGGGCAATGGTCGCATCATCCACTTAGACTTCTTCCTCTCTACCTTCACTTGCTGACACACTATGAACTTTGATGTATACTCAGTGATCTCTTTCTTTATATTATCCTACCAATAATGCTCTCAGAGATCTCGATACATCATTGTGTTTCCTGGGTGAATAGAGAAATCTGAACTATGTGAATCATCCAAAAGTTACTTCTTCATCTCCGGAATTGATGGAACACATAGTCTTTTCCCAAATCACACAATTCCTTGTTCATTAACATTGAAACCCAAGTATTTCCCTTTTCTAATAGCTTTCACTTTATTTGAAATTCCCACATCATCCCTTTGAGCATTATAAAGACCCAGTGTTTTTCAATTGAAATTCCCTTCTCTTAAGTATGTCATAAAATCACATGAAAACACAACATAATGAACTAATAAGTGATAAGTGACCTTTAAACATAAGTTTTTCACTTTTATGTTTGGAATTTTCAAAATCCGGCATACATTGTTGTAATCAGAAAGTTATTTGGATTTTGATAAGGAAAATTTAATTGTTGGTGAATAGAAATCTACCTTTTGGAATAGTAACATACCCTTATGAATAGTGATATACCCTAATTAATAGTAACCACACCTATGATATTATAAATATAATATTCAAGTTTGAAGTACGATATACCTATATTTTATAATGAGTTAATGAGTGTTTTAAAACAGGTTTTTGATAATAAATTATGATTTTAATTAAATATTAAAATAATCATATTTATAATTTTATTTTTGAAAAATGGAATTCATTTTTGGATTCTACATGTCGAAAAATGGTTAGGTTGAATTTTTTATATTTTTCTGAAATACTTGAAATTTTGATGAATAGTTAAATACGGTAATTTACCGTATATATATATTATAAGCTAAATAGACTCTTCCTAGAATCATGGATGATGTCATCACCCATGGTTCGAATTCACATGACCCATTTACTATTATTGGCCATTTAATACTTAATATTCTTTGTCTTGTGAAGAAATAATAAATTAAGGAATATAATATTATGAAATCCCTCCTCTCCTCAACTATAAAAACACTCCTTCACTCCCTCTTCTCTCCACTCCTCTCAAGCCTTGTTACTTGACATTATTCTGCCCAAATATTTCCGCAAGGTCCTCACTCACTTCCATAAGCTCTCATCCTCCTAAAAATACCAAAACCTCTCCCCTCAAGAGGTTCTCAAAGGAGGAAGTCTCAATAGGTAAATTCCTCTTGCCAATTTCTTCTTATCTTTTAAGTTCTTTTATTTTTAATTTCTTTCCTCACCTCCCTTAACCATAATAGTATGATAAATACAGTAACATGCACATACTAGAATTTCTTCATGCTAGTGGTATATTTCATTATCTTCTCTCTTTTCCCCATCCTTTTATTTTAAATAAATGAATGCACCGTTTGAGATGTGCTAATTTAGCACATTCGAGGACAATAGTTTATCAATTTTTATTATTATCATTAATTATGGTCATGAAACCAGTTGTGTTATGGTTGAACCATATTATTATATATGTAATATATCCTATTTTTGGTTCTGTAATCCTTTGGAACAAATGGAATTAATTTATAAAGCAAAACACAATCTTTGTAATCAAATCCACCGATTAACAAAAACAGTTATCAATATGGTTATGTATATAATAATTAGACTTCACTATAATTAACCTAATTAAAATTAAAACCATGTAATCTCCTGGATATTAACTAAATAATAAAAATTCAATTCCGAAAAACCACTTTCATCTTTCATATAATACAAACTTGGATATAAGTGAACTGGTCTTTTAAAGCCAAGTAATCAGACAAGCCCGAACAATTAAATTGAACCTTGTAACTAATAAAAAATGGGTTTGAATGAACTAAAAAGGGTTATAATAAATAAATTTAATATAGAAGAGGTTTTGGAATTATTAATTAATAAGCCTAATTTTTTTATTCAGGTCGTTAATAACAAGTTGAGAACACTAATGGAATTAAGGTAAGGGATCCTCCCCTTTTCACTATTAATCAAGATTGTTATCTGTGATATGCCTTTTTGTGTAATAAAATGTGATGGGGTATGTTTATACACCTTCCCCACACTGAACTAATGTTTTATAAGTGATTATAAACCCCTTATATCTCTCATATAGCTCTCTTAGTTACCCCTGATACCATGCGAATAAACCATAATGGATTCTACCCAAACTTCCTTTATTCCTTCGGGTTTCTCTTTCTTTCTTTTTACCAAAATATAGTTTTCATTTAGTTTTATTTATAAATTTAATTTTTTTTTATATGCTCCAAAATCATGTTCCAAGATCCATCTCTCATTCTCTTTCATGAATATACATGCTTTTAGGTGAATCCTTCATCGATACTTCCCAATAAGCACACTCGTTTTAAAGGAACTTCCCAAACTTTTACCCAATTTCAAGTGCACTCTATGTTATATTTTAAGACAAAATTATCTTTTTAAATTATGTATTTTTATTATTAAAAAATTCATGGTTAAATTCTGGTTTTATATAAAATAATTTCTTCTTTACTATTTTAAAACCTCTATAGTATTTTCCTTAAAACTGCAAAAAATGTTTCAATGCTAACGTTTCTAAAATACATTTCTAATATGTTTTCACTTATGTTTGGTGAAACTTACCATGTTATATGCCTATTTTACCCTATGAACTTCCCTGTATTTTCTAATTCTTTCCTTACATGGACACTTTCATGATACACCCATTGGTTATGATTTATGTCATGATTGTGGTATACAATTCTTTCTGTGGGTACCCTTATGTTTATGTATGGTAGATTATATATGATTGTCTATGTGGAAATAATATTTATGTAGAAATAATGTTCGTGAAAATTTTGATATGGGAGCTCCCAGATAGCGCTCCAATGCATTGGGAAAGGATAAGTCTCATGAGATGCGATGTGAAACAGGATTGGTGGTTAGCCTTGACCCATACTAAAATGGGAAATGGGATTGGTGGTTAGCCTTGACCAATAATAAAGAAATGTTTTATGATTTGGACGCATTTATATAATTCCATGTTTATATGATCCCATGATTACATTAAATTATTTTATAAGTTTCATTCTTTGGATATCATTATGTCATTCCTCCTATCTCATGTGCTTGAGATGTATCCTTATGTTCATTTCCATTACTGGGCTTTTTAGCTCATCCCATTGTTCATGTGTTTCCCAGGGTACCCTATGCAGATGTAAGGGCTCAAAAAAGTTAAAATCCTATTATAGAGATTAAATAAAGTAGTTTTTCCCATGTTTTATGTTATATGTACCTATTCTTCCAAGACACTAGACTTAACGATCATTGGATTGTACTCTGATGATTAATTATGCTTAAAATCATGAAATGTTTTATGTAAAAGGAACTGGTCACTATAGTTTGTATTAGAGGATGGTCTAGTAATTTTTGGAGATTAAGAATAGAGCACCTTAGTTAGAACCTAAAGGATGAGACTAAGTATATGAAAACAGTCCTAAATTTTGGTGAGTATAGAGTAAGTGGTTTATCAAGAAAATATATCCATGTCTGGATACGAGCAGGTAGAAGAGGTTGTGGGACAGATGTATCTAGGGGTAAAACCCAAAAACACCGCTTTGAGATAGACTTGAACAGGAACTGGTGCATGATAACGGGCCTTATTTAACTCTTGGTTATGAAACTCTTAGGGGATATGCTTTGGTAGATTCACAAGATTAGTAAAAACTATTATTAAGGGACAAAAAGAAGTCCATAAGAATATACATTATGAAATAGATCAAGGATAACCATGATATAAACCTAAGGAATCACAAGTCAAGAAATACTATTCTCTATAAGTTCATAATTTTATGTTCAAAGTTTCTTTTTATGCTCAATAGCTCAGTATTCAAGACCTCTAATTATACATTCTTTTTCTTAGTTAATGGTGTGAAAGAGAAGAACATTTTCAAACAACCATTGTGATAGGAAATGTGATGATTTCCCTAATGACATGCCTGATGTGATGGAAGAAGTTGCTCAAAACTTCATAGAAGTACATTCTCAGCTGGGTCGAGTTATGAATAATAACTTGAATTAGGTGGAACATCCCCCTCTTCCAAGTAAAGAGAAAATTTTCGTAGAATCCTTCATGTGGAAAAGGCCTCCCATGTTTTGTGGGTCTTCTGATACCCTCCTCGCAGAACAATGGATTAACTCCTTTGAAAATATTTTCTCTTTACTACAGTTCTCGGAAGAAGAGAAAGTCATACCGGCAGTCTATCGTTTTGTTCGGGAAGCTGATCAGTGGTGGACATTGATCAAGAATACAATGTCCCAATAGGAAATTGTTTCCATAGAATGGGAGGAATTAAAGAGGATGTTTTTCAACAAATATTTTCCTCTAACCCTCCATCTCAAGATGGAAAGAGAGTTCCTTGGAATCAAGTAGAAGGAAGTTGAGTCTATCGGTGCATATGAAGCGAACTTTACAAGGATTGAAAAGTACGCCTCTGGCTTTTTCAGGAACACTAAAAGCATGGTGGATCACGTCTTTAGCAGACTAAGGACGAGTCTATGAAAAGTGATGGTGATTCTAGACTTCGACAGCAATTAGGAGATTTTCCGTTGTTCCCTCAAGGTTGAAATGGAGATTGGATAATCTCAGTGGTCTCATGGGCCTAGTGACAAGAAGAGGAAAATGGAGAACAACATGGGTGGTTCATCAAAAAAATCCCATGATGGAAAGAAGCCTCACTTTCCCCTTTGAAAAAATTGTGGGAAGAAGCATCTTGGTGACTATCTCAAAGGAACCAAGAATTTCTTAAAATGTGGAAAGTTCACTCATCTGGTCAAGAACTGCTTAAGGGATATGAAAAATCCCGCTAATGTTGAAGAAGAAAGGAAGGTTCAGATCAACACTCATCCTACAATGTAGTGTTATAACTGCAAGGATCTTGTGCATTATGCGAACAATTTCCATAAGCTGATGGTTTTTAGAGGCAATCAGCAACAACCTCCAAGGAAACAAGTAAGGGCTTAAGCTATCATTACAATTGAGGTGGATTCGGAAAACGATGTGGTGATAGGTATGCTTGTTATTCATTCAAGAAAAGTGAATGTACTATTTGATTCTAGTTCTACAAATTCTTTCATATCTTGCATGTTTAGTAGAACTATTCAAACAGCCCCACAAAATTTAGAAGAAAAGTTATCTGTGAGAACAGTGAATGGGGATATTATTGTATCCATGGTTTATAACTCCTCCCCGGTTAATGTTTGTGGACTGAACCTCCCAGAAAATCTTGTCATACTTCCTTTAGTGGAGTTCGATGCTATATTGGGAATGGATTGGCTATCTTTGAACATTTCCAACATCAATTTTTGGGAAAAGGAGATCACTTTTCACATCTAGAAGCATCCTTTTATTCTTTAAAAGTGTAAAGAGGAAGATGAGTCTCTTTTAGAATCTTTGTCTCAATTTTGGATACTGCTTCCTTATGAGAAATCATATCTATATAAAATGATTGGTACAAAGGATATAATCATTCTTGAAGACATTCCCATCGCGAGGGATTACACTGATGCATCCCCCAAAGAATTTCATGGTCTTCCTCCTGACTGAGAGGTTGTGTTCTCAATTGAACTTATCCCTAGATCTCTTCCGATCACAAAGAAACATTACAGAATGGCCACCGTAGAGCTAGAAGAGCTGAAGAAGCAGTTACAGGAGAATATGGAGAAGGGTTTTATACGCCTGATTGCTTCATCATGGGGTGATCCAGTCCTCTTCGTCAAGAAAAAGGATGGAACAATGCGCCTCTTCATTCATTATCATGAGCTCAATAAAATCATTATAAAGAAAAAGTATCCCCTTCCATGGATAGATGACTTGTTTTATTATCCTCATGGGGCCAATTATTTCTCTAAGGTGGACCTTTGGTCGGGATATCACCAACTAAAGGTGAGGAAGGAAGATATTCCCAAGACTGCCTTTAGAATGAGTTATGGACACTATGAGTTCATAGTGATGCCCTTCGGACTCACTAATGCTCCAGAAATTTTCACGGATTTAATGAATAGAGTCTTTAGAGATTACGAAGACAGTGTTTTGGTTGCCTTTATTGATGATATTATTATATAATCCAAGATCAAGGAGGAACATGAGGAGAATTTAGAAACTATGTTAAAGACTTTGATAAGGGATAATTTGTATGTAAATTACAGTAAATGTGAGTTCTTAATGGAGGAAGTATCATTCTTGGGGCAGGTTGTCACCATGAAATGGATATCTGTGGACCCTCCCATGACGAAGGCAATTGAAGAGTGGCCGAGGCCAAATTCTGTAACAGAGATCCGCATCTTTTTATGTCTATCTGGGTATTATCGACAATTTGTGAAAAACATTTCATAGTTTTAAAACCCAATGATCATGCTGACATGGATGTGAGTAAAGATCATCTAAACATAGCAATGTGAATAATGTTTCAATGAGTTGAAAAAGAGGCTTATCACTACGCCGGTACTCACACTCCCTTCAAGTGGAGAACTCCTTGTGGTGTATTGTGATGCTTCTAAAAAATTCATAGGCTGTGTGGTAATGAAAAATGATAAAGTGATAGCCTATTCCTCAAGGCTTCTAAAAATCCATGAGCAAAACTATCCCATGCATGATCTGGAGTTGGGAACTGTGATCTTTGCATTGAAAATCTAGTGGCATTATCTCTACGGGGAAAATGTGAGATATATACTGACCACAAGAGTCCCAAATATATATTCACATAGAAATAGTTTAATATGCACAAGTGAATATGGATAGATATCATCAAGGATTATGACATCTCAATCCACTACCATCCCGGTAAGGAAAACAAGGTGGTAGATGCTCTAAGTAGAAAGGATCCTTCATCATTATCAATGATGAGAATTGAAAAGGATCCAATCTTCTTAGATTTTTAAAGGATGGATAGGGGAATCATTGAGGAACATCATAAATCCTTTCTCAAATGATTTCTCAACCATCCCTCTTGGAGAAAATAAAGTATTCTCAAGGAAAGGATGTGGAAATTCAGAAAAGGGTGGAAGCTGATAAAAATGTAAAATCCACCGATTTCAAAATTGATGAGGAAGGAGTGGTAAGATTTGGGACATGATTTTGTGTACCATATGATCCAGAGATAAAGAAGGATCTATTGAATGATGCACATATCTCTACCTTCTCTATCTATACTGGGAGTACCAAAATGTACTGTGATCTCTGAGAACAATTCTGGTGGGATAACATGAAGAATGATATTGTGGAATATATATCAAGGTGCTTGGTATGTCATAATGTTAAAGAAGAGTGAAAAAAGTCCAAAGTTATGATGAAGCTATTGCCTATACCCATGTGGAAATGGGAAAATGTTACTATGGACTTTGTCACGGGTCTCTCAAAGACGTCGAAGGGAAATAATGCTATATGGGTTGTGGTTGACCGACTCACCAGGACATCTTGTTTCATCTCTATTCAGGAAGATCTCTCGCTTTAAAAACTTGTAAATATATATGTGGAGGAATTGGTGAGGCTTCACGGTGTTCCACTCTCAATTTTCTCTGACTATGATCCAAGGTTCACATCTAAATTCTAGAGGAGCCTTCAACATTCTTTGATTAATGAATTAAATTTAAGCACATCCTATCACCCCCAAACTGATTGCATGTCTGAAAAAACTATTCAGATGCTTGAAGATATGCTTAGAGCCTGCTCTCTAGAATTCAAGGGTGGATGGGATCAACATCTCCCATTGGTTGAGTTCTCAAACAACAATAGCTTCCACTCAAGTATTCATATGGCTCCATATGAAGCTCTGTATGGAAAGCGATGTCGAACTCCAACCTGTTGGGATGAAGTTGGAGAAAGAAAGCTACATGGACCCGATCTTGTTCAAGAGATGACAAAGAAGGATCAAGTCATCCAGAAACACATCAAAGCTGCTCAAAGTTGGCAAAAGAGCTATGCTGACAACCGTCGAAGAGACTTGGATTTTTACGTTGGAGATAAAGTCTTCCTTTGAATATCTCCATGGAAGAGAGTCATGTGATTTGGGAAGAAAGGGAAGTTAAGCCCATGGTATATTCGCCCCTTTGAGGTCCTTGACCGCATAGGAGCAGTGGACTATCGGCTGGAACTTCCACCGAATATGGATCGAGTTCATGATGTTTTTCATGTATCACTATTGAGGAAGTACATACCTGATCCCTCACATGTACTAAACTTAGAGATGGTGCAGCTAGAAGATGATCTCTCTTGCGAGGAGAAGCCAGTGAAGTTCTTGGATCATAGAGACAAAGTTCTACGCAACAAGACTACTCATCTGGTCATGGTACTATAGAGAAACCACAAGTACGAAGAGGCAACATGGGAACTATAAGAAGCAATGAAGGAAAATTACCCACACATGTTTTTGTCATAGAATGTAAATCAAAATTTCGAGGGTGAAATTTCATAAGGGGGGAAGAATGTAATGACCAAATGTTTTTAAATGGAAATTCCCTTCTCTTAAGTATGTCATAAAATCACATAAAAACACAACATAATGAACTACTTAGTGCTAAGTTACCTTTAAACATTAGTCCATCACTTCTGTGTTTGGAATTTCAAAAATCTGGCATACACGGTTGTAATAAGTAAGTTATTTGGTGTCTGATAAGGAAAATATAGTTTTTGGTGAATAGTAACCTACCCTTATAAATATTAACATACCCTTATGAATAGTGATATACCATAATTAATAGTAACCTCACCTATTATATTATAAAAATAATATTCAAGTTGGATGTACGATATACCTATATTTTAGAATGAGTTAATGAGTGTTTTAAAACTGGTTTTTGATAATAAATTATGATTTTAATTAAATATTAAAATAATCATATTTAGAAAATTATTTTTGAAAAATGGACTTCGTTTTTGGATTCTACACATTGAAAAATGGTTAGAGTGAATTTTTGAGATTTTTCTGAAATACTTGAAATTTTGATGAATAGTAAAATACGACAATTTACCATATATATACATTATAAGATAAATAGACTATTCCTAGCATCATGGCTGATGTAATCCCCCATGGTTATAATTCACATGACCTATTTACTATTATTGGTCATGTAATACTTACTATTCTTTTTCTTGTGAAGAAATAATAAATTAAGGATTATAATATTATGAAATCCCTCCTCTCCTCCACTATAAAACCCCCCTTGCACTCCCTCTTCCCTCCACTCCTATCACACCTTGTGCCTTGTCATTATTCTACCCAAATATCTCCCCAAGGTCCTCCACCACGTCTAAAAGCTATTAGCCTCCTCAAAATACCAAAACTGCTCCCCTTAAGAGGTTCTCAAAGGAGGAAGTCTCAATAGGTAAATTTCTCTTCCCAACTTCTTCTTTTCTTTTAAGTTCTTTTCTTTTTTATTTCTTTCCTCACTCCCCTTCACCATAATAGTATGGTAAATCCAGTAACATACATGTATTGGAATTTCTTCATTATAGTGGTATATTTCATTATCTTCTCTCCTTTCCCCACCCTTTTATATGAAAGAAATGAAAGCACCGTTTGAGATGTGCTAATTTAGCACATTCGAGGACAACGGTTTATCAATTTCTATTATTATCATTAATTATGGTCATGAAACCATTAGTGTTATGGTTGAAACAGATTATTATATATTTAATATATTCTATTTTTGTTTTTTTAATCCCTTTGTACAAATGGAATTAAGTTATAAATAAAAACACATTCTCTGTAATCAAATCCACCGATTAACAAAAACAATTTCACTACAGTTATATATATAATAATTCAACTTCATTCTAAGTAACCTAATTAAAATTTAAACCATGTAATCTTATGGATATGAACTAAATAATATGAATTCAATTCTGAGCAACCACTTTAATCTTTCATATAATCCAAACTTGAATATAAGTCAACCGATCCTTTAAAGCCAAGTAATCAAATGAGCCTGAACAATTAAATTGATCCTTGTAACTAATCAAAAAGGGGTTTGAATGAACTAAAAAGGGTTATAATAAATATATTTAACATATAATAGGTTCTTTAATTATTAATTAATAAGCCTAATTTGTTTATTCTGGTCGTTAATAACAAGTGGAGAACACCAACGTATTTACGGTAAGGGATCCTCCCCTTTTCACTCTTAATCAAGATTGTTCTATATGATATGCCTTTTGGTGTAATAAAACTTGATGGGGTTTGTTTATACAACTTCCCCATACTTCCATAATGTTTTATAAGTTATGAGAAGCCCCTTATCTCTCTCATCAATCCCTCTTAGTTACACCCGATACAATGCCAATAAACCATAATGGATTCTACCCGAACTTCCTTTATTCCTTCAGGTTGCTCTATCGTTCATTTTACCAAAATATAGTTGTCCTTTATTTTTATGTTGAACTTCAACATTATGTTTATATGATCCAAAATCATGTTCCAAGACCCATATATCGTTCACTTTTGGGGATATACTTGCTTTTAAGTGAATCCTTCTTCGATACTTCCTAATAAGCACACTCGTTTTAACGGAACTTCCCAAACTTTTACCCAATTTCAAGTGCACTCTATCTTATATTTTAAGACACCATTATATTTGTAAATTCTGTATTTTTATTATGAAAACCTTCATGTTTAAATTCTATTTTTATATAAAATAATGTATTCTTTATTATTTTAAAAGTTCTATAGTATTTTCTTTAAAACTGCAAAAAAATGTTTTAATGCTAACAATTCTAAAATACATATCTCATATGTTGTCACTTATTATTGACACCACTTACCATGTTATATGACTATTTTACCCTATTAACATCAATCTATTTTCTAATTAATTATTTATATGGACACTTTCATGATACACCCATTGGTTATGATTTATGTCATAATTGTGGTACCCAATTTTTTCCATGGGTACCCTTATGTTTATGTATGGTAGATTATGTATTATTTTCTATGTGGTAAGAATATTTATGTGGCAATAATGTTCATGAAAATGTTGATATGGGTGCTCCTAGATAGTGCTCCAATGCATTGGGTTAGGATAAGTCTCATGAGATGCGATGCGAAAAGGGATTGGCGGTTATCCTTGACCCATACTAAAGAAATGTTTTATGATTCGGCCACATTTATATGATTCCATGTTTATATGATCCAATGTTTATATTAAATGATTTTATAAGTTTCATTATTTGGATATCATTATTTCATAACTCCTAACTCATGTGCTTGATATGTATCCTTATGTTCATTTCCCTTACTGGGCTTTTTAGCTCATCCCTTTGTTCATGTGTTCCCCAGGGTACCCTATGCAGATGTAAGGGATCAAAATAAGTTAGAAGGTCATTATGGAGATTAAATAAATAAGTTTTTTTAGCCCATGTTTTATGTTATATGTACCTAGTCTTCCAAGACACTAGAATTAACGATCCTTGGCTTTTACTCTGATGATTAATTATGCTTAAAATCATGAAATGTTTTATGTAAAAGGCACAGGTCACTATAGCATCCTTTAACATTTCCAAAAGAGATGGTTTAGAAGTCATTTTTGAAAGGATTTATGATGTTCCTTATTTATGATTACCATTTCCATGTTCATCAAATCTAATAATATTGGATCCTTTTAAATTCTCATCAATGATAGAATCGTTTGGTCCTTTCTACTTAGAGCATCCACCAGCTTATTCGCTTACCTAGGGTGGTAATGGATTGAGCAGTCATAACCATTGATCATATCCAACCATGTTCATTGGAGAATGTCCAAATATTTCTATGTGAATATATATTTGGGGCTTTTTTGGTCTGTATATATTTCACACTTCTCCCCAAATAGATAATGCCGCAAAAGTTTTAAAGCAAAGATCACCGCAGCCAACTCCTGATCATGTCCTAGATAATTCTACTCATGACCTTTCAATTGCATTGAAGCATAAGGAATTACTTTGTCATTTTGCATTAACACAAAGCCTAGGCCCTTCTTCTAAGCATCACTAACTACCACAAAAATATCCGCACTTGTGGGTAATGTGAGAATGGTCACAGTGATATGTCTCCTTTTCAACTCCTTGATGCTTTCTTTGCATTCATCACTCCAAGAAACCTTTATTCCCTTCTAAGTTATCTTGGTAAGAGGGTTGGAAAATCATGATAAATTTATCACAAACCATCGATAATATGTAGCTAACACCAAGAAGCTATGGATATCTGTTACCAATGTTGGCCTCGGCCATCCCTCTATTGAAGTTGTCTTGGAGGGATCCACAGATATCCCATTGCTTGTGATGATATGGCCCAGGAATGATATTTCTTTTAACCA
The DNA here is from genome assembly GCA_963277665.1 of Viscum album. NCBI lineage: Eukaryota > Viridiplantae > Streptophyta > Magnoliopsida > Santalales > Viscaceae > Viscum > Viscum album. Next base: position 703,858,748 of record OY728122.1, on the reverse strand, counting down.
GAACTGACACTTGCTGTACTTTTCATAGAGATTCTCCTTTTTCAAGGTCTCTAGTATAGTTCTTAGATGCTCCTCATGATCCTCCTTAGTTTTGGAGTATATTAGAATATCATCTATAAAGACTACAAAGAATTTTTCAAGGTAGTCTATAAAGACTCTATTAATCATGTCCATGAAGATTGATGGAGCATTTGTGAGTCAGAAAAGTATTACTTTGAATTCATAGTTCCTATATCGTGTATGAAAAACAGTCATGGGGATATCTTCCTTCTTCACCCTTACTTGATAATATCTCAACCGCAAATCCACATTTGAGAAGTATTGTTCTCCACACAGTTAATCGAAGAAGTCATCAATTCGTGGGAGAGGATACTTGTTCTTTATTATGATTTTGTTAAGCTCACGATAATCGATGTAAAGGCGCATTGACCCATCCTTCTTCTTGATGAAGAGGACTGGTGCACCCCATGGTGAAGCACATGGGTGTATAAACCCTTTATCAGGATTCCCTTGTAGTTGTTTCTTCGGCTTCTCAAGCTCCACAACAACCATTCTATATAGAGTCTTGGATATTGTAAATTCCCCGGGTATAATACCAAATAATAATTCAACATCGCTTCTAGGAGGAAGACCAAAAAATTCCTCGGGAAAAACTTCAGTGAATTCCCTCGCAATAGGTATGTCTTTAAGGATAGTTTCCTCCTTAGACTCAATCATATGAGCCAGATACACATGCTCATAGGGAAATAATATCCACATTTGAGATGATTGAGCTAGAAAATATTCATCTTCTTCCTTGAACTTGTACCGAATCAGGGGGTCGATTCTCCACATGGAGAGTGATTTCCCTCTTATGGAAATTTATGTTGGCTCTATGTAGGTAAAGGCAATCCATGCCAAGAATTACACCAGATTCCACCAAAGGGAGTATTATGAGGTTTGTCTAGAAGTTCAATCCACAGATTGTGACCGGGGAGGAGTTATATTCATGGGATACAATGATTTACCCATTTTTCATACTCACCGACATCTTTACTTCCATGATTTGTGGTGGGGTTTAGATTGTTTTACTAAACCTTCAGGATATAAATGAATATGTGAAACTATGGACGATAACCCTACCTTTCACTTTTTGATTCTGGTTCTACTCATTTAGTTTATTCACAAAAAAATTAGGGAAGACAATTATTAAACACATATTTGGGAATCCAAAGACGAAAATGGATAACTTATAACTTACATTTATTTCATTAACTTATGAATCTATAGGCTTCAATCTATGTTATCCATCATTTACTTTCTAACATATATTCTCAAGGGAATTTTTTTTATTCCCTTAAAAATGGTTCAAACTATTCTTCTGAATTTACCAATTCATATCGCCCTGGAGTTTCATAACCAAGATTGCAGCAAGGCCCATTATCATGTACCAGGATACCCTGAGTCAAGCCCGATACTCATAGTCTGGGTTTTCACCCCTAGGAACATCTGTTCCAGAGACACCTCTACCTTCTCATATCCAGACAGGGATGTATTTTATTGATAAACCACTTACTCAATACCCACAAAAACATAGGGATGTTTTTATTATACTTAGTCTTGTCTCTAAGGCTTCTCTAGGGTTTTCTAATCCCAAAAAAAACTAAACCTCTCCTCTGATACCAACTATAACAACCCTTCTCTTTATTACACACTTAATCCTGATTTATTACATAAAATATTCACTTGATACAACATAGAATATCAATATTTCTAGTGTCTTTGGGGATTAGTAACATTACATAATATCTTAGAACATAAAACACACAACATATTTATTGAAAAATTCATTTACATGACCACAATATTCCCTTGTACTTAGCATTTCAAGGGATAACATGAGGACATGCATAAGAAAAGGGAGAGATATAAAGCCTAATAAGATAATAATCATGGAATAACATGAGGAATATACTACATGTTATACAATAGGAATATCAATGGAGAAAAAGATAAACATGAACATAAAGTCATGATAAAACCTGATAATCATAACATGGAAATGTGGAAACAACACTTAACATAGAATTAGCATGAGTCAGGGCTCATTACACATGGAGCATGAGTAAACCCTAATTTCACATAAATAATGAGTAAAAACTCATTTCAATAGAATTAGAATGATTCACCACCCATTTCACATGATGTATCATGATACTATACATTACCCAATGCATTGGAGTGCTATCAGGGCACACCTTTCTTAAACATTTAATTTCATGCATAAGTGTGCCACATGGATCATACAACATGGAATCAATCATCATAATTTATTCCATGATAAAGGGATGTAGAATACATAAATTATTTTTTATAATCAATAAGTAAATGTTCACAAAGGCGAATATCCTTGACATATAATTGGGCACGGTATTCACTACACAATGACATTGGCTTGGAAATTCGAAGTGCAATTTCGGCAGCATAACGGCGTGAAATAAGAACAAAAAAATGGTTGATGAGAGATAAAGGGGTGTATCATCATATTTAAATTAAATTGATATTAAGGGGATCATTAAGATACATGTCCCAACAAACATAATGGAATTTAGATGCCTAATTCAAAAGAATTACTTGGATGTAAAGGAGGAGAGAGAAATCCCTCACGGAATTTTGGTATGGTAATAGGTGTACATGAGGGGAATTAATGAGAGAGAAAGGGGTATCCCATCATCCAAAAATAAAGAGAGAAGTATTGGGGAGGTGATAAATCATACGCAGAATTTTTTAATTGAAAACAAAATGGCATAACAACTTAAATAAAATTGGACAAAAATGAGAAAGGAAGAAATCCCTTACATGGAAGTGTGCTCTCAAAGGCTTGGGAGAGGCCTGAGAGAGGCTTCTTGGGAGCTTTAGGCACCTTTGGAGGATTCTATAGAGAGGAGTTCAGGGGTTGGATGAACTCCAAAGGCTTTTATTTTAGAGAAAGTGGGATCTTGGGTGGGTTTATATAGGAAAGGAGAGGGAATTCTTTATTATTTAGGTTGGGGACATCACACATTAAACTAATAAAAACCACAAACCAGCCCATGGTTTTTGCCAATGGTTTTTTACAAATGGGATTGATAAACAATATTTTATACGGCCAATGGATGACCTTATTAAAATAATAGGGTTACTTATGTGGAGGTAAGTCACACTCTCAAGGAAAACAATTTAAAAAGACAAAATGTTTTATAAGCCTTGAAGGGTCCACTAATGGTTTTTAAAATAAATCAAAAAAATATAAAATCACATTATTTTAATGGTAAACCATATATTGGCCTAAAATAATGTTTATGGTATTTTATTACTTCACTATTGGGTCATTATGATGTCATAAAACACATTATATATTTAAACGGTATTTAATTTTTACCAAAAAATTCGACTATCTCAGAAAATTATGAAAAATTCACCATTGTATAATTTCAACATCCTAATTCCAAAAATAATATTCATTTTATCTAAATAATTTTTTAATTGTGTGAATTTTTACATATAATATAAAAAACCGACATTTATCCAAAATTCATGGGTTTTGACAAAAACTGCTTTCAAACCTTAATAAAAATTACAATTACATTCATAAAATTATATAATAATTTATATTTAATAAAAATTAATTTTATAATAATAATAATATTTTTCATTTAAATATTATTTAATTCAAAAATCCATTAATTCATCAAAATAGATTTATTAGTTGAATATTAACTAAAAATACTATTTGTGCTTTAAAAACTATTTACTAAGTAACAATAATAAAATGAATGCACATTATTTATACAAAAATAATGTACATAGTCATAGTGCTAGGGTCTTGTTACATAACCCCTTATAACACCCGCATAAGACCGAATAGTAAGGTGTGCAACGGTGATAGACTCTTGGGGTGGCTCGGATAACATTGCTCGGGTAGTAATCTCTATTAACTTCCACTTCACTCGTAATCGGTTCCGCTCAAACTTAATGTGTTAAATATCGGCTTGGGCTTTGTCAAGAGCGAAGCCCAATGACACCACCTCCTTTCCAAGCTCTGAAAAATGGGGTTCGTACGGGGAAAGTCTACTGGATGATGCCATCACTTCCTTGGTCTGAGTAAATTGGATTTCTTAAAGCCCTATATTTATACTAATCATGTGATCACTATTCAATGACAATATTAGCTACTGTCACAATTCATAATGGTATTTTAAAATCCAGAAACATAAAACCAATGAAGTTCACATTTTATATAACCATAATAAGACATTTAATTAGATTAAGAAGAATTTCCCTTAATGAATGTTTGGGTTGTTACATTTTTACACCTTCACAATGCCTTATATCCACATATCTTACCTTACAAAATTTAAAGGGTAATTTCAAATAAATTATTTTCTTTTAAAATTTCACTTCATTTTATGAAAAGAAAATATTCTCGAATTAGAAACGTTATTTTCCGCAACAGTTCCTTTTAAATGATATGTCAATATTATTTTCCATTTACATCCCTTGATATTACTTATGTTTTAATGGGTATATTTTTCAATGATGATATCCCTATTACTCCTATGGTTTGATTATGTATATGATGGAATTCTATTTATAGAATCCATTTTCTTTACATGGATTATGTTATGATAAAATGATGTTTAAGAAACACATTTTATTTATTGGGTTATGCAATGATGAATGATTTATGTTCTTGAGGAACACATATGTATGCTTTTTGTTATGTGATGGGTGAGACCTATATTTACATAAACCAACCCATACCATGGATCAAGAAACTACTACCCCAAGCTCGCCTCCATAGGCCAGTGGGTGGTGAAAACTGCCGAAGGCACAAAAAACTCTGGGAGGCCATTGTCTAAGTACTTGTACACACTCAAACACACACATAACCAACTCAATGCAAAACTGTTGACGGAAAGAAGTAAAAGATGAAACCGCTTGTAAGTAAACCAAAACATGTTTTTAACACTGAAAAAGCATGAGTAGATAAATGTAAACTGAAAGGAGAAGAGGGAAAAAATCATTCCCAAACAAAATAGTGTCCCAACCTAACAAAAAATGGGAAATTTAAATAGTGGAGAGAGCCCCACTCTTAGAATACAAGTTGTTACCACCATACGTAGTCCAAGACCTTGTATCCCTAAGCTCCCCGAAGTCACGATCAACCATGTTCATCATCTGCATAATTAATGATATGTGCAGGAAAATCCCATGCATGGGTGAGTATAAATATACCAAGTAGGGTTCCACAAAAAGAAGGGGGGAGGTAAGAGATACAATTGGAAAGGAAAATACTAGATGAAACAAAGTACATTAAAATAGTTCATCTCAACCCAATGAGAGAGTGCAGTAAGCTCATCCAAACACAAGGATCTAGAAATGGTGAGAAGGTGAACTTGTCATCGAGTCTTTTCCACCTATAGTAGGGGAGTAGACTTGTCAAACCATTAGAATCTAGACATGAAAGGAATGTGGAATACCCTACATGTATTCAACTATGCTGGAAGGAGAGTAACTAAAACCCAAAGAGTAGGTTTTAAATTGGATATATATCTATATATATATATGCTCAAACCAAAGAAACCCAAATGAGAGAGTAAAGGGATCCCTATCTCATAGCTCATCCCAAGAAAAAGAGTCTCTAATAGTTATGAAATAAACTACCATTAATTCCCAGAGTCCCACATGTCTATATTGAACACACAAGTTAAGGGTCTCAATCACCACACCTTGATACTATCCAATTTGGGTGGAACTAACTTTCTCGTATAGTTTTAGGTCATGCCACAAGGAAACATCTTGGTAGGAAAAGGGCCCCTATTACTCGTTGAGTCAAAAGGTACATCAAATCATCTATCATAACTGATTCATATCTAGATGGTTAAAACTCAAACTAGTGGACCCAAGACCCAATACATCAGGGGGATTCCACTCTGATTCATCGAGGACCCATGCACTAGTGTGTTAGGGTGGATTCCACTCGAATGTAACTAATAGAGGATCCACACAACTTCCAATGGGGGATTCTTGTTAAATTCATCATAGATGACCCGCACCCTATTATGTCAGGGGGATTCCACTATGGTAGTTTTTTTAGAGGACACACACCCCAATATGTCAGGAGGATCCAACTCTAGTTCATTGAGGCCATTCACCCTACCTAGTAGGGGGATTCCACTCAAAAGTAACTAACATCATCGCCTAATAACTACTATCTTCGAACACTGCTAGTATTGGTATCATGTTTGGGACACCTCACTTCATAACATGAAATCCACATTAGAGTTCACCATTGTGTTCTACATGGAAAAACACGCAGGATAGGCTATTTACTTGCTAAAAATTGAAAAGTTGTGAGAAGGGTGATTTTCATAGTGATAAGCCCACACGGGTCATCATGGGGCATGTGTCTTGGCCTCGAACCTCAAATTATCAAATTTACCTCAAATTAATTGTCTCAAAGAGAGGGTCACATCTCCATGTCAAACAAATTCCTGGTTTAGAAGATACAAGCATTTGAACTTTCAAATGGGGATCACTGGGTTAGTGGACAGACTCATGGTCAGTCCACCAACCGTGGAGGTCGACCGCCGCGGTCAGTCTTCCCCATGGTCTATCTAGAAGGATGGACATTAGTTTAACATTCTGTTGAAGCTGAAACTGTTATGGAAATCGGATGTGGATGGACCCAGGTCGACCCGGATCTGATCTGGATATAGCCTGGTCTGGTGGGTCTGACCCACCGGGTTGGTCCCAGCCCATTACAACAGCCCGAACCACTATGGCAGGGTTGGCCAGTAGCGGCCCGAACCACATGCTCATAGGTAACCTATCCACTGCTGACATCGGTCCAGCCCATGGACAGTCTTTACACCGTTTCAATGTGGCTGATTTTTCGCCTGAACTTTACGGTGGTGGTCGCCACCTGGATCACACCGTGTGACCCTGATCGACCAACAGACAAATCCATGAGGTTCCTCTGTGTTGTGGAACCATCGCACCATGCTTCCACCACCACACAATGGTGCTACCACCACACTGGACTCACTTTTGTGGTCCGTTCTGCGGAACACCAGACCTCTTCTGCTTGTCTGATTTTGAAACCACGAACAGATCTTCGATCCTTATGATGAGGGGTTCACAAAACTAGCCTCCACTCATCAATCTTTCATTGATAGATTTCCCATAATTAGGTGATATAAATCCACAAAGAATGGATTAAGAAAAGATTAATTTATAGGATCCAAACATGGATCGATGGTCATGTAAGTGATGTTATCAATGATTGATTTACATAGTCAAAAAATAGTTTAAAAAAGATGATTTTTAAGGAAAAACGTCAATCTAAGATACAAGTATAAGAAATCCTACCTTAATTCATTTTTTCTCTATTGCTGATGAATTTTCCTTGCTTTCACTGAGATCCACTACTGTTTTTGTAGAGCATACTCTTTGATCCATCGAAGAATAGATTAGTGAGGGAGAGAGAGAGGCTTAGTAGTGATAGAGGGGATTAGGGATAACCCTAATCCTTAATTTCCAAAAATCTATTTATAGGATCCCCACTTGGAAAAAAATATGAATCTCTCGTGCCCCCTCATTTTATATCATGCTTAGGTAAAATATCCCATTAAGAACTCAATGGTGGTCTTCTATTTCCAATCCAAGTACTTGTTCAAAAGTGATTTGATACAACATCAGGGGTAAAATAATTGCATTTAATTATGTTATTTAAGATTTTCCCCTAGGTATATTTTTCCATAGTAGACCCGTGCCGACAAAAGTTATGTACAACCTATGGTAAATTCCATGTTCCAAACTCAATCTTGGTATTATATTTCTAATCTAAGCTACCATTTAAGAGTTATCCATTTCCTTCACATGAATATTATAAAATATATTTAATATTTTGTAAAATTAATTCCAGACACACCGTCCCTCGGAAGTGCATTCCATCTCATCACCTAGCTCTAGAAATATAAATAATTTTTCTTAAAGTATTATAAGGAAAAAAAATAGGTCTTTAAACCATTCCATACTTCAATATTTTTATCCCCAAAAATAAAAACTAGGGAAACAACTTGGGATAACGAGCCTGCAACAGGATCTCCTGCTCCCAATTACTCTCATGCACATTTCCATGATTCCACAGAATGCAAACCAAAGGGGTGGCCTATCCACATAATGTCGGATCTTATCAATACTCGATCTCCACTGGGTGCTCTCCAATGTTTTCCCCATCTTCAATGTCTAGATCTCCCCAGTTGATGATGTGCGCAAGATCATTCACGTATCCTCTCATTTGTGAAACATGGAAGAATTTCTAAACCCGCTCTAGTTTGGGGTTAGGAAATGGTGGTAGGAAACCTCACCAACCCTCCGCATGATCTCTATTGTCCCAATGAACATCATGAATAGCATGCCTCCTCGGAAGAACCTCCATATTATATGTTGTGGGGAGACTCTCAAGAAGACATGGTCTCCCTAATTGAACTCCCATGGCCTATAACGACAATATGTGTAGGATTTATGTCTACTCTAGGCCTTCTTCCATCATTCATGGATGACCTGCACTTTATCCTTCATCTCTTTCACCAACTCTGGGACCATGGTGGATGACTCCCCAACCTTTTTCTTGCAAAATAGTGACCTACAGTTTCCCCTATATATGTCCTCAAAAGTATTCATTCCTATGGTAGAGTGGTAGCTACTATTTTATGTAAAATATATCAAGGGTAGGATATCTTCCCAGCTCCACCTGAAATCCAACACGCAAGATCTCAACATATTCTCTAAGACCTTGATAGTGTGCTCAGTCTGCCAATCAGTATGGGGTGAAAGGTTTTAATAATCCATAGTCAGGTCCTGAATGCATCATGCATGCCTCTCTACAATCGTGACACAAACCATGCATCATGATCAGTGACAATCATCGAGGGTACCCCTTGTAGCCAGATGATCTCCTGTATGCACAACTACCCCAAACCCGCCACTGAAATATTCTCTGCAATAGTAAGGAATTTCATCGACTTCTTGAGTAGGTCCACTATCACCTTGATGGTTTCATTGCCATTCACTATGGATAGAAGCCCTGTGACGAATCCCGGGGATATTTTGTCCCATTTCCACTCTATAATCTATAGAGACTGCAAAAAACCTATCAAAACCTGATTCACAGACTTCACCTACTGATATGTGAGGCATCATGAGATGAACTTAGCTACACATCATCTCATGTTATACCAAAAAAACTATCGTTGAATATCCTGGTACATCTTCCCAACACTGGGATGTACAACTAAGGGGGAGGTATGAAACACCTATATCAGCTCCTTCTGCATCACAACTAGATCCACTGTTCACCCCTGGAATAAGATCTCATGATTCCCTCCTTCATAATACCCATAAAGTGTGTTGCTTATGGATATCTGATCATGCAAAACTTCTCAGTCGATATTTCCCAGTTGGGACCCTCCCACACGCTTAATGAGGGAAGGAGATAGAACTATTTACTATATAAATATTGTACCCTCCTTCTCCACCAGGGTCAATTACAAGGAATCTAACTCCTTTAAATCTTCCCGTACTAGGAAAACCTGGGACTTCCTATTAAGGGTATCTCCCACATCGTTTCCCTTCCCTAGAGTATAGACTATATCAATGTCATAGTCTTATATGAACACCAACCAACATTGTTGCCTCATATTCAGATCTCTCTGGGTAAAGATGTACCTAAGGCCCTGGTGGTCTGAGTACACCACAAATCTCTCCCCTATAAGATAGTGTCTCACATCCTCAGGGTGAAGAATACCAGTGTGAGTTCTACATAATGAGTCACATAGTTCTACTCATGGGGTCTCAACTGCCTTGACCCATATGTAATGACTTCCTGTCATTTCATCAACATGAAACTGAGAACATCTCTTTAGGCTTCCCAATACACTATGAACTCAATTCTATGCTCTGGTAGTCTTAGAATGTGAGTGGTCATCAAACTCTACCTAAAATACTTGAAGTCCCTCCATCATTTCTTAGACTAGGTAAATGGTTATACCTTCTGCATTAGAGTGGTCAAAGGGGTTGGGATCCTAGATAAGTCTTCCATAATTCTTATTTATTAACCTACAAAACCAAGAAATCTTCTCACTTATAATGCATTCCTGGGTGTCTCTAAAGAAATAACGTCTTCAATATTTGCAGGATCCATAGATAAACCTTCCTCAGAGATGAAATTCCCCAAAAATTAAACCTCATGTATCCATAACTAGCTCTTCAAGATCTTTCAATAAAGTTGGTTCTCTCAAGGAAAACCAAGAACCATCATCAAGTGTTATGTGTTCTCCTCGTCTGATGTAGAGTTGATGAGTATGTCCTTGATGAACACAAAAAAACTAGTCCAGGTATGGCTGGAAGACCTAGTTCATCAAGTCCATGAAAATGAGGGTATTTGTCCCACCTAAGGGAATCATTTGGAACTGTAAATGATCATAGAAAAAATGAAAGGACAAATTTGAAATATCAGCCTTCAAAACCCATAGCTGGGGATATCCAGATCTGAGATCAATCTTGGAGAACCATATTTCACCTCGCAATTGGTCGAAGAGGTTGTTTATCCTTGGTAATGGGTAATTTTTATTTATATTGGCTTGGTTTAGGGGACAATAATCTACAAAAATTAATAAAATATTGTATGATTTCTTCACGAACAGAACTGGAGCTGCCTAGGGGGACACACTGGGTATGATGATACCCTTATCACGAAGGTCCTCCAACTATAATCATAGCTCCATAAGGTTAGTGGGCACCATCATATATTCAATAGAAGATATCGGGGCATTCCTTGGTTTCAAGTAAATTAAAAACTCTAAATCCCGCCTCAGAGGTAGTCCTAGAATGTCTTCGGGGAAGATGTCTATATAGTCCTCCACAACTGAGTTAACCCATATTCCAGATGAATATGATGTTCCAAGGGTTACTATAACCAACAGATGGGTAAAAGGATGTATCCCCCTTCTCATAGAACCTGTCTTCACTACTATGAGGTCTCATTCACCAAGAAAGGAGAACCTCATCCCATCAGTCTCTAGGCATTTGACTAGCTTGTGGTGATAGTAAATATGGGATTGAACTATGGAAATCTAATACAAGCCCAATATGATGTCATAAGGTTCCATTTTTATTATAATTAGGTCCCATGTGACCCTCTCTTCTCCAAGAGATAGCTCACACTACTGGAAGATGAAAGACACATAAGAAGCACTCCTCGTAGGATCCTCGAGACAAAGAGGATGCGCTAGTGCTTCTACTAGGAGCTCCCACTCATATACCAAGTGTAGTGAGATAAAATAGTGATGGGTGACTACGTCTACTAGTACTAAATAATGAGTAGAATCAACACAGAGTGTACCTTGGACCATCTAGTGTGTTGGAGGATCACATAAATTTATCACCTACAATTGTTTGTGGCCCCAACCGCCAGCTCCTTAAGCCTATCATGGGACACTCGGTGGTGGTGGTGGGAGGATCTCATAGTGTCATCTCCCACATCATGCTCCTCCATCTCTTTTTCCAGTACTACCTCCCTAGGGACCACCCTATCCTTGCCTGGGGGATCACTAGTTATGGTGTTGCCTCTTCTATGAATGTCAACCTTCTACCCGATAGGGATGCACAACAGGTCTGGTTAAGAAGTCACATTCCTTATAACCTCACGTGTCACAAGTATATGAATGAACCTCTCTGGGATGACCTAGTGCTCTGTGCTACCCTTTTTCCGCCTGATCACATGCCCGAGCTCAATCATGGGGAAGCCTTCTACGTCAAGGCCCTATCAACTGTTGTCTACCAACTACTATAGATGTCTCCTCTTTGTATCGACTACTACCAAGCCCATCCAACTGGCATCCTTCTTATAGGAATCTATCCATCACAAGGAACTGCTCCAGCACCCCGGCATAGGTGGGGATACACAGGGGCACTATGCTCGCACAAATCTCTTGGCAGATTCCCTACTCGAACATCCATGCTTGAAATTAACCATCGCAAATCATGTTGAGAGAGTATCGAGTCATTTCTGTGAACCTAGACGAGAAATATTCCACTATCTTACCTACCTTACAAATCTATAGAATCTTCTAAATACACATGGAGCATAAGCAGGAGTGGTATTACTCCTCACAGAAGGGGTGCTCGAAGTTGTCTCATGAGAGTGACACCTCATCATGCATATGACTAACTTAGATCCACCAATACCTAGAAGTACCATGGAAAAGTTTTTTTTCCAATGCCATAGTCTGATATACTTTTTTATGCATATACCAAAAAAGGTATACCAAAAACTCCATCTAGTTCTCTAATGCATGAGTATATGGATCACCGCGGAACCTCAACATCCTTTGGGGCAGGAACTCGTGGACCTCGCTCAACATACACTCATCCTTGGCATATGATTTTAGAGCTATATTCTCCTACACTAGTGGAGGACCTTATACTAGCCCATTTGGAGTAAGGGGATCGCATGACGAACCACGCACTAAGGCCTCATCACTCAGGAGGTTGTCATCACAAACTGGAGTGGGTATCCTGGATTGCTTTCATCGTAGAGGCATTCTGAAAGTTAGAAAGGAGTATCATGGGTAGATGATCATATATGTATGTATATATAACAACAATGAAAATGGGTAGCTGACTCAAGTAAGAGAGTAAAAGAATCAATCATTTATGATGCATGTACCATTGTTCCAGGAAAAAATTTTCTCAGTGTACCGAGTTAAAATTGGGTAATCAGGGTCCTAGTGAATGGATATATCGGCCGCTCATACCATAACTAGACTCCCTACATAGAGAGACTCTTTTGATACACTCTGACATTATTTCCCTAAACCCATCCAAGACATTTAAGGGAAATTTTTGAACATCCCAACGGTCGAACCACCTCGGATACAACTTTTTCAGGACCCAACCCATACTGAGGCTTGAGCCACAACTACCCAAAGCCCACATATATAGGCCAGGGGTGTCAACAATCGTTGAAGGAAAAATAGACTCTAGAAGGCCTTTTCCTAGGTACCTATACACACACACACACACAAACACAACCAACTCGATGCAAAAGTGTATAAGGAAAGAAATAAAAGACAAAAACTATTGTAAATAAACCTAAACAAGAAAGGGCCACAAAAATATTATGAGTATAGACAGTAAATAAAAATGAAAATAGGGAAAAATAAACTCCCAACCAAAATAATGTCCCTACCTCATAAAAACTGAGAAAAGTTTACCTCTCACTCATCGAGTCTAAAGTTACATCAAAGAATCACTCATTACTAATCTATGGTTGGATGGAGTAAACATGAAGTAGAGGACCTTGTCCCTATGATGTTAGGGGGATTCCACTCTGATTCATCATGGACCCACACCCTAGTGTGTTAGGGGGGTTCTACTTAGAAGTAGCTGATAGAGTACCCACACCCATAATGATGGGAGATTCCACTCTGATTCATCGTAGAGGACCTGTATCCTAGTATGTCAGGGTGATTCCACTCTAGTAGTAATCATAGAGGACCCACACCACAATTCATTAGGGGGGTCCACTATAGTTCATCGAGGACCTACGGCCTACTTGGTAGGGGGATTCCAATCGAAAGTAACTGACATCATTGCATCATCACTACTGTCATCGAATACTTCTAGTCTAGGAATCATGTTCGGAAAACCTTACATCATAACCTAGAATCTGTATTGTACGTCACCATTGTGTTCTACAAGAAAAGACATGCATGATAGGCTATTTACAAGCCCCAAATGAAAAACTAGTTAAAAGAGATCGTTTACCACAACAAGCCTGAACGACTCATCGCAGGGACCTTGTCTCGGCCCGAGACATAAAATTATAAAATTTTGCTCAAAAGGTTCATCTCAAATATAGATCCATGTTGCCACTAATAGTGCTTCAGACAAATGCATGGTTTAGAAGACATGAGTACTTGAATATTCAAATGGGGGATCACTAGGCCGGTGGACTGAATCACAGTCGATCCACTGACCACGACGGTCAAATACCACTAACGTTTTACCCCACTATTAATCTATGTGGCTAGTTTGTGGTCAAATACACTGCAGAAACTCAAGCTATCATGGCAGTCGACCTCCATGGTCGACTGTGGACCGCCCTAGGATCCAATACGGATCGATCCTTGTCCGGTGGGTTTGAACCACCAGGTTTAGCATGTCCCATTACCCCAGATCGGCCTACTAGGGATTTTCTATACCATTTCCCCCCATACCACAAACTGATAGAGTCCAGGCCCACTACCGACACGATTCCAGCCTGTGGCCGGTCTCCGCAGCAACGTGGACAACCGGACACCCATACTTTGTGGTGGCAGTCACCTCCTGGTTCGTTTTGTGCAAACCAACTCAGCCAATTGGCTGAGCCACACATCTTCACTGTGTCGTGGTGCCACTCCTACTCCATGGTCCATCGCAAAGCATTCGTTGTTGTTCACCACCACCAGTATCACTCCTGTGGTCCATTCTGAGAACCACCGAACCTCTCTACTCATCTGATTTTGAAAATTCCTAAATATCTACAATCCTTACAACAAGGGATTCACAGAAATGGCCTCTTCTCATCAATCCATCATCGATTTTTCATGCCCAAATGTAGGTGATAGATATCCACAAAGAATAGAAGAAGAACTGATAAATTTATAGGCTTTAAACGTGGATTGATGACCGTGTTAGTGATACCATCAATTATTGATATAAAAAGTACAGAAAAATTAAAAAAGAATTATTTTTTAGGAAAAGTTCAATAGGAGATAAAATTGGAGTAAATACAACCTTGATTCATTCTGTTCGCTATTGTCGATGTGTTTTCCTTGCTTTGGTTGCGATCTGGTGAGGTTTCAGTGAAGCTTCCTCCTTGATCCATCGAGGAATGTATGAGATAATTGGAGATATTGAATTAGTAGAGATAAGGGGTTTAGGGCTAACTCTAACAATAAATTACCAAACTTCTATTTATTGGATCCCCACATGGCATGAAAACTGAATCTCCTATTCCCCTCATTTTATGTCGTGCTTATGTAAAATACCTAATTACAAACTCAACAGCGGTCTCAGATTTCTAATCTGGGTCCCTATTCAAGAGTTATTCGATATGACATTAGGGGTAAAATAATTACATTTAATTATTTTATTTATGATTTTTCCCAAGGATAATTTTTCCACAAAATCCCCTCACTGGAAAAAGTTATGTCTCGACTAGGGTAAATACAATGTTCTGAACTCAATTATGGCATTGGATTTCTAATATGAGATACTATTTAAGATTTTTTTTGTTTATTTCATTTTAATATTATAGAATATATTTAATATTTTATAAAATTAATTCCAGGAACACCAATAATCGAAATTATACGTTATCTTAGGGCCTAACACTATAAATATATATAGAAATATTTCAGGGTCTTAAGAGGAAAAAACTGGGTCTCTACACATATCTCCCTCCAATTTATTAGGTAATGATTTATATCTCAGAAGAAAGAAAATTATAGAATGGGAAATGATCTCGATTATGTAATACATGGATGGAAAAAAAGTAAACTTGGTTCAGTAATACTATGCTAAAACAGAAAGTAAACATAGTTCCGTAATACAGGGCTATAATGGGAATTTAACTTAGTTTAATAATTGGATTTTTCCACTACGATGATCATGTAAATGATCCTTTACTAATAAGAAATGATTTTCTATGCATATTAGTATCCCGAAAATTCGATGTCATATGTTATTACCTTTAGGAATATGTTCATTGATTCTTTATTAACTATTATGATTTATTCCATGACATGGTAACATGATATTTGATATGTAGGATACATTTATTATTTTTTATGTTCATATGGGTTATGATTATGATAATATTGATATATCCCTTATTTACCCTTATTGAGAATCTAAGATCACCCTTTTTTATGTTTCTTTTCCCTAGGATATGAAGAATTATATTTAGTAAGATGTGTTGAAAAGGGGTTCTAGTTATGAATGAAAAAGTAGGAGGCTATGTAGAAATTTTATGAACCATTTGTTTATGTTTCCTAATTTCCAAATACACTAAATTAATATGGTATTTATCCATTATTTTTTATAATTTATTGTGTATTTAAAAAAAAGGATATCATATCCATGTATGTCAGTCATGGGTTGTTAGAAATAGCTTCTTCTAGTCAAATTCTATTTTAATAACATTTCCCACTCAAGCATTTATATGGATTCTTATAAATCCCTCAATGGAATCAAGTAAAAAAATATTTATTTCTAGGATGAATATGTATAAAAAAAGTGTTTGGAACCTAAAAGATCTAAAGGAATAGTAGATAACGTTATACACATTCTATAACAAATCGAGACAACTTGGAATCTATATAAGAGTAATACTAACAATCATCAATGAGATTTGGAAAATGATGTTAGTAAGAATATATTCTTATAAATTTCTATATGGAATAATGTTATGAAATTTTTGAATATGGGAAAACTAAACCGAAGATATATCATCACTTTTCAGATTCTTGATTAAGTAGGGATTGTATCGTATCACATGGCGCTTCAACAGAACCTACCTCAAGTTCATGATGTTTTCCATTTATTTATCTCAAGTAAGTTCATACCTGATCCTTCTCTGGAACTAAAATAAGTTTTAGATCCATTGTATCATGATATTTATTATGAATAAAACCCTTTATATGTATTGTATTCTAGAGATAATGTTTTATATTACATGACTCCACACATGGATAAAGATTATTAGACGAATCTATAATCTCAGGAAGCTATATTGGAACCTAGGGATTTGATGAGTTAGAGATATAATAATTTTTTAATATTTATGTTATGTAATTTCAAGGGAAATTCATTTTATGTGGCTATAATGTAACACCCCAATATTTTATTTATATTTCCAATGAAATAATATTTATGTATTTGATATCTTTCATTACGTGCAACCATGAGTATAAATAAACCATGATATAGTAATAATTTATAGTCTAGCTATTAAATTGAAAGGTATGAATCATAATAAACATATTTTAAAAAATATGTATAATTTTTTTAAGTAATTCAAATTTACTGATTAATAAATAATAAATAAGCAATCAATTTTCTGTTAATTCATTAATTCTTCAAAAAACATATTTTCGCCAAAAGTATTTTTTATTGCATTTTATGTTTGGAAGTTATAATTAATTTCATCCAAATTTAGATATTTTATTTGAGTGAATGATATCATTAATTAAATAATCATTTCAATTTATTTTTAGGGTACATTTATTGATTTTTTTAAAAAAAATTATCTTTTAGTGAATAGTGATAATATGTATTTTTTTGTAAAACTAACATTACTTTTCATTAAATCATGTAATTTTAAATTCACATTATTTTTGGAATTTTATCTTAAAGTAGCATAAATATCATTTAGATACAAATTATATAATTAATTATATATGAATCAATATTATACATTATTTTGGCGTAAGTTCTTTTTTCTTAAAAACACATTAGTCAGAAAACATTTTTTATACATGAAATATGTTTTTATCTTAATAAATTAAATTAATAAATATTTATTGAGGTGTTTAGTTAAAGGTATATATTATATATTCTATAAAATATTTTAACATTCATTTGATGGTTTTTATAGGTCAAGTAATTAAAGAAAATTCAATTATATACGTGAAAATATTTTTTTTCTAAAGACGGGTTTTCATTGCATTTCATGTGCATGTTTAACATTAAATTATAACACATATATAAGTTGAATAAGGTAAAATAGATTCCATATTTTCAATTTTTACAATAAATCTATTTTAATAGGGTTAATATAATTTTTTAGAGTAAATAGTATAAGTAATAAAATTTTATTACCACAGTTAAGGTTAAAATGTTTATATGGAGGGGGTTAAACTAAGAGATAAGGTTAGAAATTCCACCAAAACATGTATAATCATTATTGGATTTACATATTTCAACCTTATATTTCCCTAAATTATAATTCTTTTCTATTTGGATCCACATTCTTAGGAAATTAGCCTTATATTATGGGAAAAAATTATGTAATTCCATATAACAGCCTCGAACCCACACTCATGGATCTGGTGATAAAAACATAATCATTATATGTTTTTATTGATACCAATAAAAATGATGAAATTTTATGTATCCAAAAAATAAAACATAATGATTAAATATTGGATCACATACATACCCATGGACCTTTTAGGTTTAGAGTTTTATGGAAATAATACAAACGCTTACATAACAACTTAGATATATAAACTACTGGTTCATGAAAATCTTCATCACCTCCAACTAAGTTCTTCACAGCTAGTAACCTTCTTAGGAATAACATTTATAAAACCTTTATTCATAAGATGGTCAAAAGGAAAAAAAATAAGGTTGATCTAAAATTCTTAGTATTTGAAATCATAAGCATTTACTATTGAATTCTACCAGTTTGCATAATATGAGCATAACAGTATAGTGAAATAATAAAAGTGCATGAGAATAACACAATATAATTCATACCTATAAAAAACAATATCATAATACATGATACATGGAATAAATATTTAATATAAGTACAAGTTCATAGAAGTCAACAATCATGATCCATGTAATGAAAACCCTTAATAAAGGGATCCATTATATCTTGATGAATACATAAATAACTCATTTTTGTAACTTGGAACATCAGTTTCAAATCAATCTTATAATCACTCTTACTAATGGAATATACTACCATATAAAATACAATAATCTATAAGGAGAAACTTGTAACTGGTTAACTCTATCCCTTTACCCAATACATTAGAGAGCTATATCAGGCTCACCTGTCATCATTAGCCATATTAGTCTCACCCATAATCCTACAAATTTTACAATAACCATAACATATTCATAACACATGAATTATTGAATTTTTCAATATAAAAATAACTTTTTACCTTTCAAATATTCAATTACCAGTGAAACAGAAACAAGTTCCATGAAAATCTCTTTAATAAATCATAATACATACAATGAAATTGTAAGGGTCATATTAATACAATATATCCCCAATAGATCATAAGTAACATCAAGGGATGATGTCATTGATGAATATAAATACCATTAAAGGATCATTTCAAGAATTCATGAGGAAAATCACCTTTCCACTTAGAAAATAACTTATAGAGACTAAAAAAATCACAAAATAATATGAAAAACCATTTCATTTAAAATTACCTTGGAAACATATAAATGGGGATTAATATTAAATAATGTTCATGATGGTAGTACTATCTACAAATATCATAAATTTTAAATATAAATATTATTTTTAAATTTTTTTAAAGAGAGTCTAAAGTTACCCATGTGGAAAATGATAATAAATTTCCCTTTAAACATTTTAATAGATGGTCATATATTGTGTAAAATAACATTAGGTAATTTTTATTTCTATAAAAGAACATTATTGAAAAAATTTATAAATCATGGGTAATTATGGGAAAGATTCATGATCTAAAGGAAGATACAAGACCAATGTCACTTACAAACAACTGTGTTAATGTTTATTTAATTAATAAAGTCAGAAATATAAACTAAAATTTTAAAAAAAATCACAAAAAAAGATAATAAATGGGATATGGTTCAAGAAAATAAGATCTTATGAATTCCCCAAAGTAACCATGAACATAAATAAATCTCAAAAAGAAAAGAGATTGTAACATAGAGTGTTTACCACTTTGATAAATTTTGAATATAAATTCAGTGAAATAAATATCATGATATGGATATTTAAATCCTATTTATTTCATAAATAAATATTCAAAAATTCATTCATGGTGTAGTAATAAAAAAATACAAGGAAATCACGGTACATAATATGAATCATGTCTCAATAAAATTAGATTGAGACAAAAAACCCTTGTAAATATCATAAATTTTAAAGTGATAACTAATCAATGAATTGATTATGTGAACATATGTAAATCCACTTAAAAAGTTTAAATATATAATATAATAATTTAGAGATCAATTCACACATAATCATGTCATAACAAAGCATGTGAAGTAGAATATTAACTAATGAAAGGAAATTGAGATAAAGAAACCCCTAACTATTTTAGTGACACCGGAATCAAACCCCTTGGATAAAGTAACATTAATTATAGATAAAAATATAATTAATTTTGAATTACACATGATATTATATGTAAAATTTAATTATATAAATTTTATAAAATAAATTTTTGGGATAACATCAAAACATGCCTCAAATATGAAAAATTGAAACAAAATACCTGAGTCCAGACTTGTCATTTATATCCTTTAACATCTTTAAAATAAAAATATATCAATTATTAACTTGTTTAATAAGATTTTAAATATTTATTAATTTATCATTTAACCATTTTTTCCATTAATTACACTGAAAAATTTAATTACTTGATCGGTTACATCCACATCAGATGTTTGAGGATGTTCGATTCATAATTTCCAAAAAACTTTTGAATATTATCATGGACAACGGGTTCACTTTTACATCACCTCTATAAAAATAATCATAAAATTATTATCATTTTTATACATTAATTATACTTTTAAAACAAACCATAAAATATGGTTATGAAAAATTTATTACATTACAATCATAGAGATGGTAAGTCACATGTACGAATGAGTAACATTTCTATTTTTCAAATATATTAGGGGAAAGAAGGTAAGTATCATTTTATATATATAGAATTATTATTATATTATAAAGATAATATTATCTCTTTAATTTAAATTATATATATCATCCCTGTGATGTGAAGTTAAAAAATGAATCAAATATCTTCATGGAGTGGTAATCCACACATACACACAAACGATATTTATTAATCAATGAATTAAAAATTAAGAAAATAGTTTATATATTATATTTAAATATGATAATAATGTAATTAATAATGTAATTATATATATATATATATATATATATATTAATCCACCTTTATGACCAGTTTTGCAAAGCGGTGATGGAAAACGAATTACAGTAGTTCCTCGTGAGGATGTCCATCAGACACGTGAATGATGGTTTAATTTACCATTTTATGGAAGAAGGAGATGGATATATATTATTAAATTAACATAAAAATATCTCAATAAATGGAACATATTTTAATTCTATCATGTCCGAAAAATATTTTAAAGAGGTAGAAGAATAAATAAAATGAAAATCCTAGGTTAAGAGTTTTACCTCTTCTTTGGATATCCTTTTTAGGTTTATACATAAATACTTCCTAGGTTGGTTTTATTATAAAATGAGGAAATATAATATGTTGGGAGGGAATTTAAGAAATGATTTGACTAGATATTTTCCAAACCAGAAGGCTCTTAAATTGTGTTGAGGAGATTAGAGTTGGAATACATTTATAAGTGATGGGAGGGGAACTTTTGGAAATGCATGAAATGTGACCAACACATGTCAAATAGTTCCAAAATGACAAAAATTTGAAGATAAGGAGTATTTAGTCTTATTTTAATCATCCAATAAAATTTTTATACATTTAGATATCATATTAAACATTATCTTTCGGATCAACCCTTCCATTAACTATTTTTAACCTTAACTCTGATAACAACATTTTCAAAATAAAAGTGTTATAAATTTACTTCTAAGAAAAAATTTGGATCATAAATATTCATGGGATGATATTTTTTACCATTTCTCAACCTAATTGTACTCTTTAAATAATTTTATGATTTCTAAATAATTTAATAAAATTTATTTAACATAAATCACTAATAATATCATTTTTATAAACTATTCCCATAATTTAACATTAAAAACAAACTGAACAAATGGAAAAATAAATTATTATTGACTACAAAATTAATTTGACACCATAATTCATCTAAGGAAATATTAATTGTTATATTTTGGAAATAATTTACCTTAATTTTCTATTCCTTGTACATGAACTATTTTGGCATTGAGTAAGTATTTAAAGAAATTATTTCGTCAAAAAAATAGAAAATAAATTCCCATAATTAAAATAATTCCATTATTCTTAAAATAAACCATAATATTCATTCAAAAATTATTTTTTTCCCTATGTGAATATAATATAGACATTTTAAATCCATATAGTGTCATTTTATATTTTTCTTCAAGTAAAATAATTATAAGTAATTTTGAAATAGAAATAGAACAAAAAATTCTATAAAATGCAATATGTGAAGATTATAGTCAATCCAAAATCATATTATATATTAATGTAAAGTTTTTGGGTAATTTTTAGTCCTTATAATATTATTTTTGACATTAATTACCTAATTTTCCAAAACCAGGTGGCAACTATTTACTAAGATTACTAATCATAATTTACAAAATTAAAATGGAATTATCTACCAAATATTAACCATTTAATTAAAAAATATGGTAATAATTTTATTTAATTTAATTCACACAATTTTTATAATTTAATTTAAAAATAATCTTGTAAAATGTGATGAAAATGATTTTTCATAAAATGTATTTTCATGTATGAAAATTTTTTATACCAAATTCAAGTATAATTTTTATTAAAATAACATTTATTGTGTTTTTTTTAATTTAAAGTGACTAATTAAAATTAAAATAAATTTAAAATAGAATTTTATGTTTTATTTATGTAAAAAAAGATAGTTTTTTAAAAACAAAATAAGTACTTTTTAATATTCCTTAAGAATTCAAACATTCTATAAAATTATAAAAAATTAATTCTACGTAAATTTTAACATGATGATTTCAAAAAAAATCCTTTTTAAAAAATAAAAAAATTAAAGAAAATCATTTAAATATAACTATATAATTCATGAAAACACAATTTGGGAAGAAATAAAGCCTTTCCATTTTATTTTAAAAAATACCTAATATTTTTATAATGAATATTAGTATATAGGATTTAATTAATTAATATTAATAATAAATAAAAATGATTTATCTTAAGATTACATGGGTTGTTACATTATTACCCCCTTTTATAAATTGATTATTCACATTTTTATCTCATGCCCAATATATAGGGTATAAAACATTTTCAAATTAAATGGTAATGAGTGTAAGATAATGAATATAAACATTAAAGGAAAAAAATGAGTATTCAAAAATACAATTTTTTTTAAAATCCACGTCATAAAATTAGATAATAGAACTTCTGTTTCAAATTGAGGGAAGGGGAAATATGAAGGTCATCAGAAATGACACATTACTATGTTTCCAAATTGGTGAACAGTTTTGGGAAGTAAAAATATTGAAATGAAAGAAAAAATTAATATCCAAATAATTATTGAGAGTGATAAAGAAAATTAATCATAATAAGCTGAATGATTTTTGAAATTCAATTATCATAAAACCATAATCTAATGAGGTGTGAAAATGACCATAAATTCATCATCAATGAAGGTAATAAGACAAATTTTTTGTTTCTATTTTTTTTCCTTAAGTTGAGGAATTCCATTACCATCTAAACTATGAATATAAGGAAACATTCATACATAAAAAGTTCAATTGCATCCTTTAGTAAATTACCAAAATAATATCATAAATTTCCTTAAATAATAAGTATTAACGATGAATTTTTCATTCCTAAATAACTAAAATTGATTTCTAATGGATCACATAATCATTAAAATGATAAAAATATATTCCCCCTCTTATTATATACTATAAAAATTAAACAATTATCATAAGTATTGATAATATAAAAAATTTATAATCCTTCATATGAAGAAATAATACATTTAACTCCCAAATTTCCATAATAAAATAGATGGTTCATCATATATCATTCAATCAATAAAAAAAATCCCAAATAATGTTAATAAACTAAAAATTGAATAATATTTTAACCTAAAAGGTTTTATCATACCATTGAGCTTACACACCCAAAATTTTAACAACATTGTTTTCCAAATAATACTTCATGTTAAATCACATTATAAACTTAAGAGATACATGTACCTTAAACCAATAAAACATCACCCCAAAATTTCATTAATAAATTTATAATACTATAACTTAAGACCTAAACAGTTGGCATCTATACCATTGAACTCATGGTAAACCTTAAATATATAAACCCGAGATACTATCAATAACACTTACATAAATATCACATGAAATCATCCTAATCTCAAAAGTTTTGTAAACCTTTCCCCTGAAACCAAGTATAAAATCTAAAAACTCAAACTCCTCGATCTGGTGCTAAATAATTTTTTTTTACATTATTGTATTGATGCCAATAAATGTTACCCAATTTTATCCATCCAAAACATATACATAAAAATAAAATAATAGGTCACATATATACCCAAATACCTTTTAGGTTTAGAGTTTTAATGAATTTAGAAAAACTCTTATGTAAAAACGGTAATATATAAATAGTTGGTTCAAAAAAAACTTCATCATCTCCAAATATGATCTTCACATATATTAACATTCATATCCCTAACATATATAAAAGTTTTCTTCACGACCTGTGGAAAAAAGAAAAAAAATAAGGGTGATATAAAATTCGTAGTAATTGTAAACATAAGAATTAAATGTTTAATTTCATCAATTAGAATGAGTTTATTATAATGGAATGGTGACGTAATAAAATTTCATGAGCATAACATACCCATAAAAACCTATATCATAAAACATGTGACATTGAATAAAGATTTAACATAATACATGAGTCATATAATCCCACAATCCTGAGCCATGTGAAAAAATTATTTGATAAAAGTATCCATTATAAATTTATAAAGCATAAATTAAATATTTTTATAACATGGAAAATTATTTTCATATCACTCTTAAAAATGGAATATACTACCTAGTAAACTCTAATAATATATTAGGAGAAACCTATAACTACTTAACTCTATCTCTTTACCCAATGCATTAGATCGTTATATCCATCTCACCCTTCATCATGAGATATATATGGATCACCCTTCATTATAAATAATTTTATAGAACCATAACATAAATATAACACATGAATGAAACCATTTTTCAGCATAATAATAACCATTGTTCTTTCATATCATGGTTTATGCGTGGAAGAGAAATGGGTTCTATGACAATATATTTGAATAAATAATAATCCAACTAGATAAATATTAAGTATTAAATCGTTGCAACATATCCCTAGAAGATCATAAGTACCATTAACAGATGATTTCATTGATAAGCATAAATACCATTAAAAGATCATTCAAAACATATTTGAAGAAAATATCATTTTCACTTTGAAGAAAACTTTTAAAAACTAAAAAATCACAAAATACTATAAAAATACTTTTAAAACAAAATTAACTTTTAAAAATATAAAGGATTCATCAAATAAAATAAATTTCATAACCATGATGAAATTTTTTCATGACATAAATGATAAAAAAAATTCTTTTCAATGTATTATAAAGAGAGTCCAAAGTGATCCATGTAGAAAATGATAAAAAGTATATGTTTAATTTTTTAAAAAAATGTAAAATAACTAAAAAATAATATTAAAAAATATTTTATTTTTATAAAACATAATTATTTTAAAAAAAACTGGAAATGGTTGTTAATGTATAGAAACATTCTCAATGTAAAAGAATATACAAGATCAGTATCACTTAAAATCAACTTTCTCTATGTTTCTTTAATAAATATGGTAGAAAATATAAACTAAACATTTAAAATAAATTCAAAAATGGATTAAAGAAGAAAATAAATGTGGTTCAAGATATATGAGCATGTGATTTTTCAAAATTAACCTGAAACATAAACAATCTTGAAAATAAAGGACATTGTAACATAAATACTTTACATCTTTGGTAACATTCAAATAAAATGTAATTAAAAGAAAGATAATTATATATATCTATAAATCTAACTAAATTCATGATGTAATATTCCAAAAATCATTAATTATGTAGTAATTACACCATAAAAGTAGTTAAATGTGTGTGGACTAGATTATGTATCAGGAAAATGAGATTGAGACAAATAAAAACCTTGTAAGATCATAACATTTGAAGTGATAATTAATATATGAAGTGATTTTTTGAAAATATTTAAATCGAAATAAAATATTTTTAGAAATATAAAAAATGAGATTAATTCAGATAAAATCATGTGATAAAAAACATTTAAGTAAAAGTATAAATAAATGAATGAAAATTGAGTTAAGAAAAAACTAAATGATTTAATAACTTTCGAATCAAACTCCTTGAATGAAGTAACATAAATTCTAATTTTAAAATAAAATTAATTGTGATGGATTAATGATATAAAATGTAAAAGGTTATTACATACACCATATAAAATAAATTAGGTGTATAACATTAAACCATGTCTCAAAAAAGGGGAATTGAGATTAAATCCCTTATATCGAGTCCAAACATTCTATGTATGTCCTTTAACTCTTATGTAATAAAAATATTTAAATTATTTACTTATTTGAGAAAATTTCATAAGATTATTATTTTATCATTAAATAATACTTTTACTTATTTCAATTATATATTTAATTACTCAATCAGTTATGTCCGCGTTAAGTGTTTTGGGGATATTTGAGTCATAACTTAAAAACGCCTTTGGTATGTTAAACTGGGTCATAGGGGTCATTGATCCATCTTCTCCATAATAATAATAATGAAATTATTTTTACTTTTATACATTTATTTTAATTTTAAAACCAACACTGAAATATGTTTATGAAAAATTAATTTCATTACAATCATGGATATGGTAAGTCATACTTATGCAATAGTAACATTTTAATTTATCAAGGAGTATGATAGAAATATTGTAAGAAAAATTTTATCTTTACATAAATATTAAATCATAAATATAATATTATCTCTTAAAAATAGACTTATATATACTAGTAATGTGATGTAGTTTTGAAAAATTAATCACATCACCTCGTGGGGGTGGCAATCCATATGTTTATACAAACGACGATGTAATTTTCAATGGATAATAATTTAAGAAAACGAGTGACATAATCTATTGATATAATGATATTTATTTCATTAATATCATATATATTCACTAAATCCATCATTATAAATAGTTGTTAGTAGTGGTTATAGAAAATAAATGACATCAGTACAAGAGACGGTAGGCCTCCGTACACACAAACAATAGTTTCATTTCCCATTTAATGTGATAAAAAGATTCATATAGGTTATACAATTAACATAGATACATAAGATTATATGGAAGATAAGGGTGTTTTTATTTTAAAATGTTTGATGAAAATTTGAAGAAGGTATAAAAATAAATAAAATGAAAAATCTAGATTAATAACTATACATATTCTTCAGAAAACCTATTTATGTTTATACCTAAATCCTTCCAAGTATGGATTTATAATAAAACTATAGAATATGGGACATGTGGAAGGATTCTAGGAAGGTTTTTTGGTAGGTAATTTCTGTACCATAAGGTTTTATAAGTGTCAATAGGATATAATGCGGAGTTTCCTTTTATAAATGAGGGGAGGGGAACATTTGAAAATACAAGAAATATGTCTAACTATAGTCAAATGGTTCCAAAATTACATTTATTTGAATATAATAATGATATTTTCATAATATAATCAACTAATAATTTTTTTATATGTTTAGATATCATTTTATAACTTACTTTTTTGATCAACCCTTCCGTTAAACGTTTTTTAGGTTAACTGTAGTAACAACATTTTCAGTATAAAATTGTTATAAATTTACTTATAAATTTAAAATTTAATAATAAATGGACAATATAGGATTTTTTTACCATATATCATCCCAAATTTCATATTTGAGGATTTTAATGTTTATAAAAATAATTTAATAAAGTTATTTGACATAAAATACTATAAAAATCACTTCGTGAACAATTCTCATAATTTTACGTTGAAAAAAACATCACACCAATAGTATAATACATTATTATTAATTATAAAATTCATGTGATCCCATAATTCCTCTATAAATATTTTAATTTTTATGTTTTTAAAATCACTTGCTTTAATTTTCTACTGTTTTCACAAGAACTATACTCGTGTTGCGTTATCATTTTAGAAAATTATATAATCATTAAAAATAAAATAAAATCCCATCATAAAAATAATTCATTATTTAAAATATAAAACTTAATATTCATTCATAACATATGTTTTCCCTATGTGAACATATAATATAAATTTAAAATCAAGAGAGTATAATTTTCTATTTTTATTTTATTAAATTAATATATAAGTCATTTTCAAAGACAAACGACACTATATTTCCATAACTTCGAATCATGGATAAGTATAGTTGATCCCATCTCATAAAATAAATTAAAGTCAGGTTTTAGGGTATTTTTTAGTCATTATCATATTATTTTTAACCTTAATTACCCAATTTTCCCTTACATAGGTGACAAATATTTATTATAGTTACTATTCATAATGACAAAAATATAAGGGAATTATTTTACAAATTTTAATTCCTAATTCTTAATATGGGATTCATTTTATCAAATTCAATTCACATAATTAAAATAATTATGTTTAAAATTAAAATCATAAAACGTGAAAAAATAGTTTTTAGAAATAGTAAATTTATGGGTAAAAATAATTTTATACCAAATTAAAGTATAATGTTGAATCCAATAATCCTTATTATTTTATTTTATTCAAAATTATCTAATTAAATTTATATTTAAATTTAAAATATAAGTTTTCATTTTAAATACTTGGAAAGAAAATATATTTTTTAATAAAAATCTATATTTTTAATATTCATTGAAAAAACACACTTTTCATAAAATTATAAAAAATTAATCCAAATAAAAATTTTCATGATGTTATAAAAACATTATCTTCTATTTTAAAATTCAAATTCTATAATTTTGAAATTATTCTTTTAAATAAAACCATAAAAGGAATGAAAACCCATTTTGGTTTGAAATAATGCATTGAATTTCTATTAAAACATTAAAAAATATTATTATAATGAATATGAATCATTAAAATATAGTAACTAATATTAATAATGCATGAAAATTATTAAGGTTAACATTACCTGGGTTTTTACATTTCATGTGTGTCCCTCCCCTTAATTATAAAAGGGAACATATTCTTATCCCTTATTCAAACAATATGGGCCTTGTAACTTAGCTAATACCTTATCTAAAACCATGCTATATTTCTTAAAATAATCCTTTTTCAATTTTATTGTCCTAATAGAAATGCTTCAAGGCTTAAGGTGTAAGGAAAACGAGGTCTCTCAGAGAAGATGCTTAAATCTTAAAGAACTCTTTTAATTTTATTTATTCTTCCCCTTTTTATAATATTATTGTATACCTAATTTCTTTAATCTAGTATCATCAATATACTGATATGTTATTTTAATTACTTAATGGCCATTTCCCACCTCTTATTCATCAAATTATAAGTGAAAATATCACTCATGGGAATGTGTGGACTACTGCCTCTATATAGAGATGTGATTCATTTTCAATCACCATATTTCATGGTTGATAATTATGGTAGATTTAGGGTATAAATATAATATTAATGATATAATAATTTCTTTTTCAAGGTGAATAATTATTTAAATTTATTTAATTCCATCATTTTAAAATTAGAATGCATCAATCATGTGTACATACAGACTAATAACTATATGAAGTGATATAATTCATTTTTCATCGCCTATTTATAGGAATTGACATAAAATTATATAAAATCATTAAATATTAAACATATTATTTGTTGAATATTATATAGGTAAGTGAATAATGATCAATGTTTATGGACCGTAACTTCTAAACCAAAACATTCACGAAATACAAAACACTTAACACATAGAAAAGAGAATTTTAATAAATAAAATAATTAATAAATAGGTGTTGAAATGTTATAAGTGAACCATATGTATTATTATAGGTATAAATATTATTCTAGGAAATAATTATAATAGGGTAAAAAATTATTATATAGGATGTTAGAGTTTTTATGAAGAAAGATGGACCTGAGGTAAGGGTTTTTCATTACAATCTCATTTTCACTAAGATTGTTCATGCTTAAATTTTTTATGATGAAATAATATGATATATATCTCTTAAATATTATTTATTTTCTTATAATATAGTTATTAATATATATTACTTGTTTTCTATTCATTTTTCATGCATTATGTACTCAAGAGACTGGGATAATATTTTTAAGGAAAACCAACTCAATTTATCTCTTCGATCAGGAACATTTTTCTACCATATCTATATTTTATTTTAAATTTTTTCAAGAAATTTTTTATAACATTACCCAAATATTTTTTCATTTAATTTTTATATATGTTTTCATTTATATAAAATAATTAAATATAATATTCTTGTCATTTTCCAAATAATAAACATTGGACTTTTTATCGAAAATGTGATAGGAATTTTACGTTTTAACATACATTTCATGAAGGACTTGTCCCACTATCATGATTTATCTTTTCATTGAAAAGTACACAAAAAATTTTATTATTCTTTTCAAAAAAATCTTAATATTTTATAAATGTTTATATTTTAAATTACTGCTTTCAAAATGAAATGTGTTTTTACTCAAGAAATTTTCTAGGGATCTTTTAATGGTATTTTCATCTATAACAACATACATTTATGTTTCTTATTCTCTAATGAGGATATGATCCTCTGTTTCCATATTTATTCTTTTTATTAATGTCTATTTATTTTGATAATGAAATAATGATTCAATCTATTTTCTTTTCCACATGTTAAACTATAATGAATTGATAAATATTATTATGATATTATGGAATAGAAATGCATAGATTATGATTATGTGGTTGGTGGGTCCATTATATACCAACAATGAATTGAATAATGATTAATGTTTTATGACCTCAAAGGGTACACTTGAGGGTCTCTTAATACCAAAATAAAGTACATGGGAAATTATCTCAAGACAAAAAGATGGTACACGGGAGGTTATCCCATGATCAAAGCAAGTAATATAGTGTTTATCCCAATCCTAACATGTGATTAATGCCTTATTGGGTATCCCTGACATAAATTTTTTATGAATATTTTTATGCCATGTTTTTATGACATCATCTTGAGAAAATTCTATGTGCTCATGTAATATATTCATTGATTCATTTATGATTCATGACTTATGAACTATCTAGATTTATGTCATGCCTCAT
The DNA here is from genome assembly GCA_963277665.1 of Viscum album. Taxonomy (NCBI): domain Eukaryota; kingdom Viridiplantae; phylum Streptophyta; class Magnoliopsida; order Santalales; family Viscaceae; genus Viscum; species Viscum album. The sequence goes on along the minus strand of OY728122.1, from coordinate 703,827,482 downwards.
AATTATTTGAATTATTAGGTATGGATTTATAAGTTTAATACCATGTCCTCATACCCTTATTCCCATGATATTATTACATATGATCTTTGACTGGTATCTCTCTTGTATAAAATTACTAATCATCAGATATCACCCTTTATTCTATTTCATTTTCCCAAAAATATGAATAAATATTTTAAGTGTGATATGATTAAGAAGGATTCCAATTTTTAAGAACTAAGTGGGTGATGATATATATTTTTATGGACCAATATTTTTTGTATCCATGTTTCCAAATACACTAAACCATTGTGGTTATATCTTGGTTATTAATGATTGGAAATTAAAATTAAACTAAAATTATGTAATATTTATGTATTTGATGTTTGGGTTTATAAAATGGTGGTAAAAAAAATTAGGTTATCCTAGGTTTGGAGATTATACGTTTTTATCCCTATGAGATCTATTTAGGACATATAGATAAAAATGCAAAAAAATTATTAGATTTAGTTGAAAGACCAAATATCCTATAGAGGGTATTGTGTATAATGCATTATAGAAAAGGACTCTGATAACCTATTGACTAACTTGATTACTTGGCATATTAGTCGTAGGGTGTAATTGGATAGGTCAATGAAAAATATAGAGGTTAGTGAGTTTTTTTGGGATTCATGCCATGATATTCTACTTTATGAGATTTCATAACGTAATTATGATAAATATTTACCTTATGTAAAAGCTTACCTGATAAGTATGAAATAAAAAATCTATTCATGAAGATTGGAGTGGGACTACTAAAAGGAATGTTATCTTCTTAGGTGGAATTATATCTAAAACGCCTTGAAATGGTGTGGATACCATGATACATATACCATGGTATGGGGTCAACAATCCCCTATGGATACTACTATTCTGGTTCCCCCATCAGATATTGTGGAGTTCCACACTACCCCATGTATATAAGGAAATGAAACCTTTATCCGATATATGATTTATATTATTAATTTATTGTGTATTACACATGACTATAGTATACCACCATCATTAGTTGTGTGACATTCAATGAATCCCAAATTCTTACATATTTATTTATGCCACACCCAAATGTTGTATTCCATCATAATCTAATGTGTGATAACTGATATGGAATGAGTTCTATATTTATGATATTTGAGGGATGAGGAAGCGTTTTTATGAGACTTTATTAAGAGAAACTCTTACACATGACCAAATATTGTTTTTTTGTCTTTTCTATTAGTGTATACCTTTATTTTAGAGTGGGAAATGATTCCCAAAAAGTTTTAAGAGTATACCCATAGACTAATTATATTGAGTATGGTCTGATGAAAAGAGGCATTACTGGTTATCCTGGTGATCATGATCCTTACATTATAGTGGATTATTTGAATCCTAATACTATTAATACCATTTAGTTTAAAATTTTGTTGAGTAGATTAATATTCTTTCACTAATATCCCCATATATGGTATGGGGTCATTAGTGGATGTTGTATTCTCAAAATCAAAATGAGGCCAATATATCTTGGTTAGAGTTTTGAATTATGGTCATGCTTGATATATTTGAGATTTTTAACCCTATTAGTGGTGTCATGACAACATCTAAGCCTCCATCAAGGAAAATATTTCTCTTGAGGTGTTTCCCTTAAAATAATTCATCATAGAATTGTTTAAGCTCAGTAGTTTTGGTGGAGACATTGGGGGAGTATTTATTAATCAACTGTTGTGTGTTAAAAAAACAATAGTACCAATATCCATCAATAAATATTTGGATGATTTTATAATATTACTAAGTATGATTCAACTATATGTGGGATTAGGTTAGCTTTTTTACTTATAGTTAGATGGATCTATGTTATGGGAATACCCTTACTTGGTGGATCTAGTTAAGATCAGATACCTCCATGTTATAGACCCAATTCCCTAATAAAAAAGATTCACGGTGTATGATCCATAGGTGTTTGGAGAGTTTAATATTGAAAAATAATGTATCCACTCAAATGAACACCACAATTTTTTAGTTTATTCTAGGCATTGAGTTTTAATAATCACGGTTATTGAATGATGTGTATAGTGTAATGATCTGATCATCCATTAGTGGGTTCAGTTAAGAGTATGATTCATGTTATTGTATCTTAGACCATTAAAATTAGGGTTGAATATATGTGTTATTCTATATACATCTAATTTTTTAGAGTCATATATTCTAGTGAACCACGAGTCAATCCCCTGTCAGAAAATGAGTTTTCATATATTTTGACCATATTTCACACAATTATTTTTATAAAGTGAGTTTTACCTTAGATATGAAAGAACTACTTTAATAGATTCCTTCATGGAAGTGATGAGTGTTTATTTTACCCATATCAGTATGGATTGGCTACCATTTCATGTACTAAACGGTGATACATAGTTAATAAATAAGGTGATATCGACACCCTACAATGACCGGGATCCTCTTAAGTGTGTGGAACTAAAAACACAAATAAGTTACAGCCAGTTGCTAATAATTTATAAGGCATCATTTTTTCATTATGTTAGTGGATAGGAATTCACCTCCCATAAATTTAGGATAATACATGGATGTTTCCAAAGGGTGGACCATGTTTGACCCTTGGTGGAATATCGATGTATCCATTGACATATATTTTGGAAAAGGAATTCATGTATCACTGAGTGGGATGATGACAACATTAAGGGAATTTATAGTTTCAATAAACAAGATTCTCCTAGTTCCAATTTTTAATGGAGATTGTGTGGTGTTTAGTGAAAATTTAATGTTCATACCTCAATATTATCAGTTGTGTAAGAGCCTCTTATAGTGAGAGATTTGAGACCAAGAGTAGTAGTGGTATTCATATAAATGAATATGATTCATTTTATGATATCTTTGTGGCACAAATGAAGTATGGTAGTCTTAAATAGAATAAATGGAATCCATGTCTAGATGGTGGAGTAGGCACATGAGCTGACAACATTGAAGTATTGATTCTTATTTGGAGATAGATACATATCTCATCTTCAGTCGATGGTGGTGGCCTCATTGATATTTTCTATGTGTGAGGATGTTGTTGTGATGTAAAATTAGTGGTCTTGTGTGGATAGGTGATCTTAGGAATTATACATAATGGGTATTCAGAAAGGTGGGGAACATTACATCTACCATCTTGAGTGGATTGTGGTTTACTCTTAGTATTTGAATTATGTTCTATAATAAAAACCATGAGTGGTGAACACTCAAGTGTTTCACGGTCCTTAGTATAGTATGTTTAGTAAATATTTATGGGTTTACCCATAACATGGAATCTCTTTTTATGAGGGGGTGGGGGCTCTCAAGTGTTTTTTGTATTTCCTTTCCCAAGAAGATGTTATCTTAGGTCTTACATAAGACAGAATATAGTCAATGGAATAATCTAAAACTTCTTATTTGGATTTTTTTTATATTAGGACACTCAATGATAAGTGGTGTGATGATTTAAAGTTTGATAAGGTTGGTGTTGTTTTATATTTCATCAGTAGTATCTTTCATTAAGTATTGATGAAAATAAAATAAAACTACCTTCAACAATGGGTGTGTTTGATTATTGGAGATAAATATTTGGTTGGAGGATTCCCACAGATGATTTAAATTTATTATGATGTCCCATTATGCCTATATTTAATGATATTAATACATTGTTGTATGTGAATTACTACCAAGAGATGATGTAAATACTGACATAGGACTTATGGGGTTAGTGTGGAATCGTTTTTTAGAGCTTAGTTTTGATGTTTGGGATGAATGGGTCATCTATATGAATGAATTATAAATAATCCAATTTAAATGTTTTCTAAAAAATTATCCCAAAATTTTAAACCTTGTAAAGAATAATTTTGAGATATATATCTATGTTACATTGATTAATTTCATTATATGTGATAGGATGACACTCAGTTCAATTTTTTTGGGTATAGAGGGCTCCATGGGCTCTCCTGGAGTAGAGGAAAGTTCACACTTATTTTTTATTTAAATATAATCTAGATTTGATATCTTCTTTGATGGTAGATGATATTCCCTTCTACGATAGGGGTATATCAGGATTTCCTAGATCTTGGGCCTTCAAAGAGTAATGAATTTCATGTGATGGTGGTTTTTATGTATGACGTTATTCCATGAACATTCATTATTAATAGATAAAGTTGTTTCATTTTCAAATATGAAATGTTTTTAAATATGGTAGTATGTAGTGAATAAGAGTTTTATTAGACAATACTTAGATTTTTTTTTATTTTTTGATCACCAAGACCTTAATAAAGTTATAACTATAAATTTATCAAATCATATGGCCTCAAAAAAATTATTTTATATTTTCTTTGAATTTTAATAATAATTTTTACCCCCCAAAAAAGTTAAGATAACATGGAATTATGGTCATGGAGGGGCCTTGATAATAATATATTAGGTATAAAAATATTATTTTTATCCAACGCATACATATTCTATGTAAATTTATTTTTTATTTCAGAAAAAGTCCTTAAATAAAAACCCTGACACCACGGTTTCATGTAAAATTGGGTATTTACTCTAGGAGATGTGTAAACATCATTGGCATTAGTGTTATTAAGTTTCTTCCATTTCAAGAACATTAATTAATTGATCTCATTAATTCATTAACTGATTAATTAGTTTATGGTGGAAAAATCAAGGAACCCTCTATATAATCCATGTTATTATACCTCTCTAGGTTAATCTATATTTTTCATTGGCATGTACACTATAGTGAGGATGAGACACGATGTTGGATTTTGGTAGATAAGATTATTTAGATTATTTGATAATGAAAAAATATATATTTTCTTTGATAATGAATTGAAGAAAACAAATTACAAAATCAAGGTGGGGATTTATTATTTTAAACTATCTATTTTTCATGATTGTTTTATTGGAATTGATGGATTGGAGGCTATTCATCATGGATGATTTATTCACGATATTTATCTACTTTATCAAACACCTATTTTGATTAATAACCCTCTTTCTTGATTTTCTTAACCCCATTCAATGAAATTATTATTTTTATATGGACTAATAATCAAGATTCATTCATTGTGGATGTGTGAATTTGATGTAGTGTTGATGAATGATTCTAGAATTATCCTCATTATCCCATCTATCTCCACTTTCCCATCTTTCTCTCTCCCTGTATCTATTTATATTTTCTACTAATTGATTGTTGGTCTTCTTCCCTGATGTTAAATCATTGAAGGTAGTCCAAAAAACCTTTCTTAGAAACAAAGGGAGGTTTGGCGGTATATAGGAGGCCTATGTGTGTGAGGTATCAGGTGATAAGTTCTTAGTGTGGAGAGGGTCAATATTATGTGGGATGGAAAGAAGAAGAGATGAGATGATAAGTCATGTGAATAATTTTGGGTTCAACTAAAGTGAAAGTTTTCTTAGGAATGAGGCTTGGGTGACCATTGATGTAATGATTCATATGGGAGCTCGGATGGTCAGTATAGGCTATAGGAGTTGTAACATTGATTTGTGGAGTAGTAATAGAAAATTAAAATTAAATTGGAAGTAAAATAATTCAAAATAGGGGGAGGATGATTAGATAGAGGAATAGGTTGGTTATTATGATAATATGAATGTATGGAACTGATCAAATGAATTTTATATAAGTTATGGATTCCAATATTAGAATAATCATAAGGAAGTGTAATATTTTTCATGTTGATGATGATAACGAAGAGATATTAAAGATGTATGATTTATATAAATACTCCATCATTTCAAGCCTTGTCTTATCTAAAGTCATATAAGTATCAAACATTGGGTATCTTAACCAAAGTTTGAGAATACCCTTGTGATTTTATGATTATAGTTCATGGAAAGACATAATTTTTAGCACATTGACTTTCTTTATGAGGACCTAAAATGAAAATCCATGGGTTTCTTCTCACATTTTCTTAAGTCATGTTCCATTAAATTTTATATATTATATTTTCATTCAAAACCATTGGGTTTTAAGAACCCCTAAGATCAATTATGTGTTACAGTGTTTGGTATGAACTAAATTTTATATCATGCCAAGACATTATTGAACGTTTATTCTTCAATTGGAGAATAATGTTGGTATGATAAAGAATATTAAATGGATATATATGGGAACTTTTCTTTTATTCTTAATGATGTGGATCTTTGTGGAATCATGATTAGTAAAATTATTCTTTTAACCACTAATGATAATATCTCACATAGTATTATATATGAAAAATTTCTAGTTTTTTATTCAATGTGAAAGATCAATGTCCATAAAGTAAATGATTATCTAGAAATATTCCCTATGATTTTAGAAAATTGTGTGGTAATTCTTTACAAATTTGAAAAAAGAAGTTCATAATTGATTAAGATAAATAAAAGAATAATTTGGGGTCCCCTTTTAGGGATGTTGTAAATTGGTAGGGTGACTTGTTTCATTATACCAATGATGTTAAGGGAGTACATGCACCATCCGAATCTTCCCCACTACCAGGGACTCTAGGATTACAATAAGTTGATAATTCCTCTAATAATTTTTAATGGTGTGTCTTGAGAGATCAAATGTAAGGTCTATTTAATAAAATAGGCTATCATTATTGTGTTAAATCTTTTCCTCCTTTATAATTTAATACTAATTTATAGAGAGAGAAAAATGAGGAAACATTGTGTGTTAATGTTAGTAAGGATTTAGATCATTTTAAAAATCATATTACAATTAGAGAGGATAATAAATGTAGTGTTTTAGTTTATGATAAACATAAAAAGATTGGGCTTCAATAGAATAATTTATTTGAAAAAGAGTTTCAAGATGAGTATTATTACTCTAATGATTAATTATTAAGAGGTATTCAGTATTATATAAATGAAAATGAATAAAATTACTTCTAATTGAGTTCCTCAAAGAAATAAATTGGTTTTAGATGAAATAAGATCATACTCTACAAAACCAATGAAATAATGTTATTGAAGAATCATCTATATCTTCATAAGAAAATTGTATCAAGATCCTCTAATATACGATCTTAAGTTTTTCTAAAGATCTATATTAAAAATAATGATGAAAAGATGAAATAATCCTTGTCGGGTTATACAGATCTTAGTGAATACTTCATTGAATTGGTTAAGGAAAAGATATTGATTTCTAAATGATGTATGAGTATGTCCTAAATAGAATAGATAACTACCTTGAGAATAGAAATCAAAATACATCCAAAATTTAGGATGAAGCCAATTGTAACACAAATAAGGACTATAAGGACCTCACATGGGAAAATCTCTATCATTTTTGTAGTCTTCTATTCTTATTGGATTTGTATTGTCTTTGTAAAATTGTAGGTTGATGATTGGGTAGACTATTTTCTTGTTCAATCAATTATAATTACTATTGATTTATTTTCTAAATGAGGGAATAACTTGCTATAATATATGTATATGATATCCAAGATCTATTGAATTTTAGCCTCACTTCTAACTTTGGGTATTTGATATTGATTTGAATGGTTATATGATTATTCCCTCTTACTATTTTCTTTTCCTATTTAGAGGTTGTTGGGTTTATTTTTATAGGACACCTTGATGGTTTTATGTGGTATCACTCCCTTGGTATATGAATATTTACTATATATATTATTGTAATATGGAATATACTATATAAGGAAATCATTGGATGAGATTTTTTTGGATGGTCATAGGATCCCTAATAGTATGAGTGATTTTATTCCCACCATATCATTTCTTAATATATTATAGATTAGAATGAAATTTTTTATTTTGTGATTATAGGAATCAATTTAGTGTTCACTCTATTAGTTGAAGTTTCAGAATTTCAATGATATGGAGTTCAAAGTATGTATTTTGTTGATTACATATAGATTATTTTTTGGTTATGTGTTTGGTAGAATTTATGGCAGTGTTGGAAGAATATAATGTTTTTTTGGATTTATGATTTTGTATATTCTACCTTATAATCCTCTCTTTTTTTGTTTTGAATGTAAGTATTTAGTAGAAAATATGGGACTACGGAATTGGTTTTCTAAATCCATGGATCAAAACATTTCTAATTTTTTTAGATATATTTCCCTTGTTTATATATTATATAACGACTTAGACTTCTCACACATAGATATTACAATATTTTTTTAATATTCATTTAATTACACTGACACATTTATAGGGACCATAAACTTTTAGTTCCTTTGGAAACTGGGAACACAATATTATAAATTCCTAAATGATCTATAATGTATCCCATAAAGATATTTTCCTTTAGTTATCTTTACAAACATACCCTATATAAAACCATAATTCATAAATTTTTAAAAGGAAACACATAATGGTTGATCTCATATGCTTAGTTAGGGTAGAAAAGAGAGATTTTTAAGCATAAAATGACCATAAAGGTATGATATAATGAGCATAACATTTGAAAATCATACACTGCATATCGAAGATCATAATCTTGAGTCATGGAATAATGAATAGTAGTTCAAAAGACACAAATCATAAGTGAAAAAAATAACTTGAGCCATGAGATCATTATATTGTCATAAGAAATAAAATTATGGAATACACATAAGCATATAAAATCATTTAATTAGTAGTTAAGGCTTTTCATGACCCAGTCTAATGGGGAAAAACCACAACTACCATAATCCCACCTCTAATAGAATAGGGGCTGGCAACCAGCTCCGAGTAGACATAACATACACATGGGAGGAATTATCCTAAAGTATATGTACACACACAAACATCCCCAATCCCATAAAATGTTTAAATGTAAAACAAAATATACCAATGCATGCATACATCTATGATCTAAAAATTAGAGTATGATAGTAAATAATAGAAATTGATAAAGGGGTCTATAGACAAGGCCAACAAATAACTATATAAGGTCCAACATTCTTAGAAGGAAAGGATTATAATCCAATTAAACCACCATAAAAACACCTCATCTATCTAGATCAATCTATTCTACACCTACTCATTGTCCTCCATAGACATTTTCAAAAGGTTCATTATTGTCATAAGACTTAAAATGTGTGAGTAGAGAACATGCAGGATTGAGTATAACAATACCCTTTAAGTGAACTCAAAAACACTAAATATGAAGTATAAGGAATAGTCAGCTCATAAAAATTATATTTTAATCATATGAGAAATAAAAATGTATATATGCTTAGGAAGGATACCCCACCTCCAGGCGGTCACAACCAAACTACTAAACACAAGATTCTAATAGAAACAATGATCATTCCTAGAGAACCTACTCCACAAGACATCATATCACCAGAGAAATTAATTCCCAAGGTCATCATCATTGTTCCCTCCCTAGAAAATCTAAATGGTCTTAGAACACCCTGATACTCAAATAGGGGATCTCACCTAGGACAACTAGGGGACACTAAAATCCCAGTCTGAATTAACCTATTATATTGGGTGTCATAATCCAACAATAATATAAACCCTACCAAAGGTCCTATTAGATATAGGATCATTACACCTTTAATATGGGTCACCCTGATTCCACAAACCCCACAAATGGAATAAGATTAAATGTTAGAGGATCATACCCTTATCTCATGGTGGGATACCACAAACTCTATATTAGAATCATCCACCAAAGGGGATCACAATCTCAATATTTGGATGTAATTATACACTATACCCTCAAGGGGATAGATCAAGGGAACATTCTCAAATAATACTAGTCCAAACTGAAGAAACTAAGGGCTCTAAACACTCTCAAAGTGGGTTACACGGGGTGTACTAGTGGTACATGGTGTGTTCAATCAACCCCTGATCTTCTCGTGTGGTGATGCCTCACACAGTATATAATTATACATATAAATGATGTGTAGTAATAGTAAAAGTCTTGTAGAGATCATATGAAACTCTGCCCATGCCTCCTAGTCACGTCTGTGTACACCAAAATAAGCCTGTGTAATTTGTCCTTGTCTGTGTACTTTGGTGTGCCCATTCCCTTGTAACCTACGATTTACTTGTTGAGATACCTAGAATGAGTCAAATGAAGTGTGATGGAGTCATAGAGTGTGTGAAATTTTTTTATTCTTGGAATCCCTAGAACCACATAGAGGGTCCCACATGGCATGTAATTAAGGATTACACTCCATATAACTCGAGATTTTGAGATCCCACTAGTTACTCTTCTACATCATCCTCCCTATTGCTTCTACCTCCATCCTCATAGTATGTTCTAAATCTGAGGTTTTCTAACATTCATGTCACAAAATATTGGGATTTAAATATTTAATTACACTCGGGAAAGGACCACATGTTCTGTCCATAGCCACACCATTGAATATGGGATGAAGAAAAATAACAAATATGTTCTGATTCGAATCTGATCATACTTATGTTATCACTGCACCTCAGTCGTACCCTTGATCCTGAACTTCACATGTTTTATTGATCTATTATGCCAAGGAATGGTAACTCTCTAATCAAATAACATATATTCACAAAAACATTTGGCCAAATAAAATACCCATGATGAACATGTGAATAAATGAGGATGAAATCCATAATCCACAAAATGTGAGGAACGAACCTCATCCTTTATTTGTTCATCCTAGATCTATTGTCATAGATTTAGGTGAATGAATAGTAAATAATCAATTGACAATTTAATCAACTATAAATAAATCAATCAAAGATGAGAGAATAAATAATTATTCATAGAATTGATCCGATTTTGACATGGTATAAGAAATATGATGAAATCAAACATAAAAAGTACATCTTAGAGTTTATATCAATTGGTAATGAAGAATGGTCTTGTGTTGCTATCATTGGAGTGATCCAAAAAATCCATTGGTACACAATCCACGATCTTATCGGATCTAATGGTATCCTATAATGATCCTTCAATGGATCCAATCAATCACTAGGTTATGTGGCTATCACTAAGGTTAAGGAATAATTATTTTAAAATAGTCGATGTATGTCACTACATAAAATAAAATATAATAAATTGATTCATTAATTTATTTTATTAATTTTTTGGATCTAAAAACATTTTCTCAAATATATAAAATTGACAAAGGTTTTGTCATGAATAGCATAAAACCCATGTTCTTGACTAAATGGTGGGATAAAATTTTTGATTTGGGCCACCAATCATGAGTTATTCCAATTTTGTAAGAAAACTTCATGTTCCTGATATTAAAATATTTAATATATTTGAAAAATTAATTCTAGGAATATCGAGCCTTAAAATCTCACACTATCTTAGTTAATAGCTTCAAAAAATAATACATATAAAAATCAAAAGTAATACATGGAAAATCAGAGTTGTAATATTATCCACACCTTAGGTATATTTATCTTAAAAAAGAGAAAAAACCTTCTCAAAATGGTGATGGAGTTGGGATTTCATCTGGGTAACTTACTCCTAAGTTCTCTCCTGAATATTTATTTGATTCCACCTAACATACACTAGGGGAACTGATCAACCAAGAAGGAACATCTCCTTCTGATCCTCGATCTCCATATGGTACTCATCAAAGTTAGGCCCATCCTTGATTTCCATCTCACCTCAGTTGATAACATTTGATGAATCATGCATGTACCTCCTTAGTTATGACACGTGGAAGACATCATGCACCTGGTCTATTTGTGGTAGTAGAGCTAAGTGGTACACCACCTCATCAACTCTATAGTGTATCTGAAAAGGGCGAATGAGTCTCAGAGATAACTTGTTGCCACATAAAATTTATATAATCCAGCTCAAGCTAAGTCCCATGGGAATACATGGTCTCTATCCCCAAACTCCAGAGGCCTCTTTCATCATTCCTCATAAGATTTATGATGGATTTGTGTAGTCATCATCTTCTCTTGGATGATCTTCACCTTATTTTTAGTAGTTCACACCAACTCTAGACCCATGCTTACTGAGTCTCCAAGATCATTCAAATTAAGAGGAAACATATAAGTTCGACCATAAAATGCCTAAAATAGTTCCATGTAGATGGTGGAATGGTAGCTATTATTGTACTCAAAATCCAGAAAGGTTAGTTGATCCTCCAAACTATGGCCAAAATACAACATGCAATCCCATAGTATATCCTCTAAGAACTGAATGGTCCACTCAATATAGATGCTAGTCTAAGGGTGAAACAATGTGCTAAAATGAAACTAGGTCCCAAAGGCCTCCTAAAATCCTCTCCATAATCATGAAAAGAATTGATCATCATGGTCTGAAATGATCATCATGTGAAATCCATTAATATGTAATATCTTCTGCACATACAACCATACTATGCTCTCTATTAAAATATTCTCTCAAATTTCCAGAAAGTGAACTAACTTGGTGAGTTGGAATATGATCACAAAGATGGAATCAGGTCCCTAGATGTATGTGTTAATCCCATCATTAATTCAATGTATATTTCATCCAACATCCACTCTAAAACCTCAAGGGGTTGAGCTAAACCCAAAGGAACTTGGTTTTCATCCTTCACTTACTAACAAGTGAGGCATCGAGTGATGAACTCTGAAACACAAATCTTTATTATTATCCACTAAAATTGATATTAAAGGTCATGGTACATATTTTCCACACCTGGATGTACATTCAAATGGGACATATGAAACTCCATCCTCACCTCCTCCCGCAACATCAATGATACCTCCATACATCCTCTAAACATTGTAATGTGCTCCCCGCCTTCATAATATCCATTAGGAGTTAGTCTAGTGGATATCTAAGTATGTAATGTCTCACAGTCAGTATCTCAATGTTGAGGTTACCTAACAAGATATAAAAGTTATGGGGTAACAACAATTGACTAAAGATATGGAGCACCATCCTTGTCCAATATGAACAACTACAATGGGTCTGACTACTCTGACACCTCATCCAATAACTAAGAACAAGATCTTTTATTGAGAGTGTACTCCACCACATTACCCTACCCAATAGTATTAAAAATCTCAAATTCATATTCATAGAGGAAATATATCCATTTCCTCAATCTCAAGAAAAGATATTATGGAGATAATAAATAATTGAGACTCTTGTGGTTATAGTATGCTATAAATTGATTGTCTATCAAGTATAGACTCCACATATTTAGGTAGAAGACTATCGCTACTATCTCAAGATCATGGTTCATATATTTATGTTCATGTAGTCTCAACTTCCTTGACCAATAGGTAATAACTGCCTGCCATTGTATCATAATACATCTTAGTATTGTCCCTGAGGCATAAAAACACTACATACTCGACACGTACCTCTAAATATCTCAAGATGAGAGTTCTTGTAAACCTCTAGCTCAAATCATGAAAACACTATTTGAACCTTTCTATATAAATGAAATCCTACCCCATTTGGGTCAAGGATATCAAGGGTGATTCCACTATGGATAAATCCAGTAAAAAATCATGATAGTACCCTTCCAACCAAAGAAAACATGTACCTTGATAACACTCTTCGGAGGCTCCCAAGCAAGAAGTGCCTCAACTTTCAATGGGCCCACTTCCACTCATGTCAATGAGATGAAGTTTCCCAGGAAGTGGACCTCTCTTGTCAAAAAAATCACACTACAAGATATTTCTATAGAGTTGGGGCTCTAAGTGTTTGTCCAGTACCATCCTCAAGTGTCTCACATAATCCTACTCGGACGTCCAGTTTACTAGGATATCATTATTGAAGACTACCACAAATCGGAATAAGAAATGTTAAAAGATCTATTTTATGAGTCCCAAAGACACTATTGTGGAATTTATCATTCCAAAGGACATAAACAAGTAATCTTTCTGATTTTATTGATATATGAATGTCATTTTTGATATATACTCATCCCGTACTCGCAATTGTTGATATCCTGGTCTGAGGTAAATCGTTAAGAATCATCATGCCTCTATTAAATGATCGATGAGTTCATAGATCCTTAGTAGTGGATAATTATTCTTCATGTTCACCTTCTTTACAAAAGATTAATTCACACATAACCTCATGCTCTCATTTACCTTCATGGAGAATAACACTGGGGCTACCTAGGGGGAACACTGGATCTCACAAATCCCATCTATTGTAAGTCATATAACTTCTTCCTCATCTAAAGAATCTATATAAGAGCTATCTCATATTCTTGTTCATATATTTAGGTCATCCCAAGGTGCAATTAAATGGAATAGTCTAGATCACTATGGAGAAGTATTCCTGATATGTCCTCGGGGAAGACGTCCTTATACTCTTCCACCATCGTAGGAAACTATTAGCCCATAGCATTTACTTCTCCAAGTTTCATCTTATACAACTACTGAGTAATCAGTTACAGTACCTTATTCTTAATATCATCTAGATCAAAAAAGGTTTCCATTTCACCCATAAACGAAAACATTGTCCCATCACATCAGACAGAGCACATCCTCCACAAAAAACATTTAATATGGGTATTAACTCTAGATAGCCATTTTATACCTTATATGATGTCATAACGAATCATAATATCTAAAATGAGACCCAAAAAAGCACTCACCTCCAAGTTTCATATTGTACTATCAGAAGAATTGTGCAATTATCGAGTCACTCCTGTCAGAGTCTCCATGAATAAGGGTAGGTCCAAAGTCTCAACTAGAATCTGTGAGTCCTAAATCAGAGAACAAAAGATAAATGAATAACTCAACCATTTTTAGATTAGTACAATATGTAATATAGAAAATAAAAATATTATTCCTCGGATCATCCTTGGGTCCTTTGGGTCATAGGCCTTCATAGATTATGGGTGTAACCGTCCCTCAATGCCAACTCCCCAAGCCTATCATGGACCACCTAGGGGTGGTGGTTGTAATAAGTGAAACCTCTAACAACCTCCTACTACTCTACCTACCCCTGTATCACATATTCCACCATACAAATCTCCAATATCCTTCCTATACCTCTACCTCAATGGTCCCTAGACTGTCTCCCACTCAACTATATGATGTTTTAGAAAATAACAGGAAATATGTTCCAAACCATTTCAAGATAAATAATTTATCTCCATTAGCTGAATTGAGCTATCGTAGGTGATCTGTACCATTTATCCTTTGTTATTGTATTGTCCCATTAATTGTATTTCATGCCTAGATCGCTATGACTATCACCGATAATCGTATTCTGAGTTCTAGACTCCTTGGTTCTCACTAACAGAACCCACTATCATTGACTACTCTGGATAGAATATCTACACAACTATGTCCTGAACAATGACCACAACATAGGTGTGTTTTTAGAGTGATATCATTGAATCACTGATATCCCAGCGTAATCCATGCTAAAATATATGAGCATTAAATAACATATCCCACATCATATACATGTTGTATATTTAGATATTAGTAAACCCCTCTAAATAATCCACCAATTTCATAGTTCCCATCAATAGATAAAGATGCTCCTAGATGCAAACAGATCACAACATGGCCAGATAAAAATCCTCCCTGAAGAGAAGCTTGAATTCTGACTAGGGGAGAGCTGCCTCATCATGTAACTTATTCACTAAACACTGCCATAACCCAACGGAGACCTGAAGGAGACTCTTCATAAGGACTTACATATGATCTATATGCTACCTAACAAGGCAAAAACCATGAGAAAATACCTTTATACAGTCCTTAGCCACATGGGGGTCTTCCATTCCCTAAAACATGGGAGGTCACTGCCTCTGACTCTCATACAGTTTGATAATACTCTGTGCATCCTCATTTGGAACTATCGATTCTATCTAATATTCAACTAGTGGTTGTAAAGCTGGTAAACCACCTGGAGGATTTATCTCTGGCACATTCCCCTGTACTAACGCCTCATCACACGGTGGATCATCCTCATGATCACGTAAAGGAATCTTGGTTTGTTGTATTCATGGATTCATCCTAAAATAATCATGATGTATCATGGTAAAATTATATATATCGGGATTTTTCTCAAGAAAGATATGGAAACCACAACCCATTATTATATGATTCATGTACCAATTATTTCCCTACAACCAATGTCTACATGTACTGAGTCAAAAGGTGGGTGACCAAAGTCTTGGTCTATAGATACGTCGACCTCCACACCAACACTGGAGACCTGGACTAAAATAAGAACTTGAAACACTGAACATGGTTAACATAAACCTCAAA
Source organism: Viscum album (assembly GCA_963277665.1). Taxonomy (NCBI): domain Eukaryota; kingdom Viridiplantae; phylum Streptophyta; class Magnoliopsida; order Santalales; family Viscaceae; genus Viscum; species Viscum album. The sequence continues at coordinate 703,811,327 of OY728122.1, read as the reverse complement.
CTAGTCTCATAAATTCCATTCCTTTGGTAGAACCAAGTCCTCTTATAGAACTCTATCATCACCCATCCCAATGAGTCTCGAATCACAACTACCCAATACCATCTCCAATCGGACAGAGGATGGGGACCATCACTACGTAGGAATATAACACACATGTGAGGAATTATCCTAAATTACATGTAAACATGCACACATCTCCAATACCATACAGTGCTGAAATGGGATACAAAAAAAACCAATGAATGCATACATATATGATCCCACAACAAAATTATAAAAGTAAAGTACTAAAAGTGATAAACGAGGATAAATACAAGACCAAACAAGAATGGAAGAAGGTAAAACCTAAACAGAATGAGAGTAATGATTTAAAAGGCAACCATTCCGAAAACACTTCAGTCTTTCTAGCTCATGAAATGCTCCACCAACTCCCTATAATCCTAAGAAACCATTAAAAAGGGCCATTGTATGCATAAGACATGGAAGATGTGGGCAGAGACCATGCATGGGTGGGTAAAAAAATATCAAATAAGACATCCTGAAAACACTAAACATAATTAATCAATAATATTCTATTCATAAAAATTATATTGAAATAATAAGAATAAAAAAATGAGATATACTCAGGAAGGACACTGCCTCTAAGCAGTCAAAACCAAATTTTTAACCACGTGATTCTTCTCGAAGAAATTATCATTATGGGAGAACCCAAACCACAAGACACACTATCACTAGAGACACTCATCTATGATTTTAAGATCATTGGGATCTTCCCAAGAATGATCACTAGTTTCTGAAGACCCTTATACTCAAAAAGGGATCACGCCCAACACTTCTATGGGACACCATAAACCCAATCTAGATAAACCCTCTACATAGGGAATCATATTCCAATGATACCACAAACCCCACCAAAATAGACCAATTGATGGAGGATAAACACCTCACACATGGATTTCACACTGATTCCATAAACCCTATGTAGGGTATAGGAGAAATGATATAAAATCACACTCTTGTCACATGGAGGGACTCCACAAACTCTATAAGAGACTCATCCTCCTTATGGGATGAAAATCAAAATATGTTGATGTAATTCCACAATGTATCCTTGAGAATATGGAATTAGGGAACACTCTCAACTGATATTGGTCCAAACTGATGATACAAATGGGTCTAAAAACCCCCAAAGGGGTTACATGATGTGTACTAGGGGAAGACAGTGTTTTCATCCAACCCATGTTCTTTCCATGTGGTGTTTCCCCACACGTAATGTAAATATACATATATAAGACATGTTATAATAATATATAGTGTGTAGAGATCAGCTAGCACTATATCTGTGCTGCCTGTCTATGCTCATGTACACCAGACCATGTGTCTATACTCTAGTCATGTTTATGTACATTGGCCTTCTCGTGATCATGTAACCATTGAGGTACACGTTGATCCATCTATCACGATTCACATGATGTGTGATAGGGTCACATGGTGTGTGATATTTTTCTCTCTATAGAAACCCTAACACTGAAAAAGGGGTCCTACACATCCTAGAATTCTAGATTACATGCCATGTTATCAAATATTTAAAGATCCTATGGGTTTATCTTCTATATCATCCTCCACATCACCTTCACTATTGTACTCACTATAAATCATGAATTTCAGGTTGTTAAGCTTTTTGGTCGCCATAGATCAGTATTCCATGCTTCAAGTCTACTCTAATAATACCTACTCACACCATCTATAGACACAGTATCAAATCCAGGATAAAAAATCACCAATTTTTTATGATCCACCTCAGATCATCCCCTATCCATGTTGCACCTTGATCACACCCTCGATCATGAACTACACCCATGGTATTGATTTTTTTCACCAAATAATGGTTGTGCATGATCAAATACTGGGTATTCATCGAACATTTCTATAAATAAAATAACAACAAGGAATGAACAAAGAAACTAAGAATAAATCCATAAACCACAATATGTGAGGAATGGACCACTACCTTTTTTCATTCTTCTTTGATCTATTTTCATAGATTTAGATGAATGAAGAGGAAATAATCAACAAACAATTTAATTAACTATAAATAAATCAACCGTCAATGGGTCAATCAATTCTTATTTATGGAATTAATATATGTTAGAAACTGGATATGGAATGGGATGAAAGCACACATAAAAAAAGTCCTATGTGGAGTTTGGATCAATCGCTGATGAATAATGGTCATTTTTTCATCATTGGTGACATCCAAAAAAATTGGCATTAAACCATTGATCTAATATAATATGATGTAATCTTCAAATGAAACTCAAACAAATCCTCTCTAATGGCTCCTCTCAACTCATATTTTATGAATATAACCTAAGGTTTTATGAATAATAATGCTTAAATAATTGAAATAGGTCATTGTATAAATTAAAATAAAAGAAATAAATAATTTTTTTTATTAGTTTCATTCTCATGATAAATTTATCACAAACACCTAATGCTAATAAGGATTATGTCTCACCAAGGATAAATAATGTGATCTAAAATCAATGGTGCCCTCAAATTCAGATCTTATCAATAATTCAGGATTTAGTCCACTTTTTTTGAAAAAATGCATGAACGTATTTTAGAAATTAATTCTATGAACATCGGGCCTCATAATTTCATGTCATCTCAATTACTAGATTTGAAAATAATACATATAATATTCTAAATTAATACATGAAAAAATAAGATTCATTAAAAGACTCATTTCCAAAACTTATCATGGCTCTCAATGGGTGGATACACCTCTTAGGAAGTACACACCACCATCCTTAATGGAAGCCATTTTCTCATTGAGGAATGGATTTACTCCCCAAACCATCAAAGTAGTCAAAGTTTACCCCCAAGCCCAAAATTTTGGACAAATCCCTTTACTGAATCGAGTTCACTCCCCTTTCTATTCATGTTTATCTCATGAGATATAAATCATTACCCAATGTATTGGAGGGAGATATATATCCCAACTATCTTTTGTTATAATGTAACCACCATCCTTAGTTATAATGTAACCATTATCCTTAATTGTAACATAACCACTACCACATAATGAGAATCATAAATATGTGTTCTATAGTACCATAAAAAATTCATCATATCATAATTCATGAAATGAAATGGGCTTAAAAACATTTAATCATATCATAACCTATAGAAAAGTGACTGGTTTCATACTCAATTCATCATTTCATCGTAGCATTATCCATGAAGAAATAAGTGTGTTTCACAAGTATCATGTCATGATAAAAGTAAACCATTTAGATAAATAATGAAAACATTATCCTTGGATCATATCCTTATTAAATAAAAAGTTACATTATAGGATGTCATCATGTATGGAGAATGATTTTTAAAGATAAATCACTTGAAATGTTTCTTAAAGAAAATAAATTTTATTTGAATTTTTTTTAAAAAAAATCATAAAATGTATTATAAAATAATTTCCTATTAAAATAAAATTTAAACCATATAATAGAGTATTTAAAAGTATTTTAAAATATTTTTTAAGATATATATAATTTTCTCTTTAAAAAATCCTTTTAAAACATAAAAAATTTCTAAAATACTTTTCCTTTTGAAATAATTTATTTAAAATCCGACAAATTCCAAAATATTAAAGAAAATAATTTCTATGAAAATAAATTTTAAAACTTTTAAGGTATAAATGAAATAATTTAATGGTCATGATAGTGGTAAATACTGTTCATGTCATACATTTTAACAAATATTCTTTTCTTATTTTTGGTAAAAGCCCAAAGAAAATTGTTTTGAAAATGACATGAAGATTCCATTAAATGAAATTTAAAGAATAAAAAATCTATAAAAACGAATTATAAAAATAATATGATAATAATTAAACATTTTTATAACATTTTTATAAATCATAGTTTTGGAAGAAAATGGATTTCTGATCGAAGATAGAAATAATGTCAGATTTTCTTAAAAACATTTTCTCAATTATATTAAGTACAAAGGAGTATAAAATCGTAATATTACAAAGAAATATCATGAATAACCATATTAGATTAAAATTTATTAGTTTATTTAGAGATGACTCAAAATAATTTTCCATCAGAAACATAATCATATACAATCTTGATAAATGATGAAATCTTAACCTAAAATCATTACTACTTTGGTACCTTTGAATTGAAGTACCCATGAAGGAATAAAATAAAATAGAACATAAAATATAATTAGGATAAATAAATTCATGATATTACATGTCAAATGGTCTATATATACATCTATTTAAGGAATATATGTGTATAACATAACATACGTCTCCAGGAAGGCAAATTGAGACAAAAATCCCTTGTCGTTTTGGTAACTTTTGAACCCTAACCCCCGTGAAAGAGAGTTACTAAAATGGATATTTAAATAAACATAGTTTTTAGGATAATTATAATAAAATAAATTCATGGGAAGTATATTGAAAATATAAAATAAATATGTGGTAAATATGGAATGTGTGTCACAGGAGTAAAAAGTGAGATGTAAATCCATTACCTTAAGCCTTGAATTCCATCATACTCATTCAAAACTCTTTTATAATAAATATAAGTTTATTATAAATATATTATAGAACTATAATTATATATATAATACCATATATTATTTCCTTATGACCTTTTTTACTTTTTTATTAATAATTCTATGATAAAGATGTGTTTCAGGCAATAACTAATTTGTTTTTCAAATATGATTTGATTTATTATTTTTGATACTATTAGAATTATTATTATTTCATAATATCCACAATTTTAATAGTTATATATATAATATATATTCATTATATATAAATTTATTATAATCCACAAAATTTAGTGATAGAAAATAAAATACATTGTTCATGGAGACGGTAGGTCATACATACACATGAATGATGTTTCTATTTTCTTGTTGAATTGAAAGAAAGAAAGTTAAATGATATATTAACATTAAATAATCATTTTCATGTCATATATATCACATATTTACATTAAAACAATCCTCAATACCAACCATATAAAATGTGAATGAATCACATTGGTTTGTGAGGTTGTAGTGCACCGTACACACAAGCGACGTTATCGTATTCCCAAAAAATTGAAACAATAAATGTGTGTGTGATATAATAATTAAATATATACAAAATAATAATAAATATAATATATATAAATAATATTTATGTAATTATTTACAAATTTTATAGGTGTTGATGAAACAAAATGACATCAGTTCTTAAGGCGGTAGTTCATCGTACACACGAACAATGATTTCGTAACACATTTGATGGAAGTGGAGATGGATAAATGTTGTGAAATAAAAAAAATAACATATAGGTATATGGTATACACTTTTTAATAATATTTTATGTCATAATAAAAAATTTATGTTGAGAAATGAATATATAAAATGAAATAGATGGTTAAGATAATTACCTTATTTAAGAGAAACCTCCTTAGGATATCCTATTAAGGACCCTAGGGATGGTCTTTTGGGAGCACCAGAAGCTATATAATGTAACTAATTATATTTGGGAGAGAATTTTCTTCCGGTTTTTTTAGTAAACGGGTATTGGGAGGTTGGAATAAGTAAGTTGAAAGAGTTCACTTTTATAAGTGGGAGAAGGGGACCTCTATGGAAATTATATCAAAATTTCTGAAAAGGATACAAAATTATAAAGTAATTCACATGAAAAAAGCATTAAAAGGACTCTAAATTATAAATTGGGATGTATAAGGAAGAAATATTCCATTGAAATAATATTTTTTCAAGTTTTAACATCATTTTAACCCTTATCTTCTTAGTGTAACCTCATGGTAAATCCCTTTTTTCCTTAAGCATGATAATTAGTTTTTCTGTTTTCATGATTAATTTTGTTCAAAAATTAAGTTGAACTTATTAGATATTATAAATTATTATTATTAAAAATATAGAATTAATTTTTCAATTCCATTCATAAAATTTGAAATCATTAATTTAAAATTAATCCCGTAGACATGATGAGGAAGAGGGTTTTTGAAAAGAAAATGTTCAAAAGATTGCAAAGTTTTTATGTCCAATTTCAATATTAAATTGGTTAAAATGACTTATATTGGATTCATAGACATATAATTGATCTAATTTTTATTTAAAAAATAATATAAATTTAAAATAAATTAAAGGAAAATTCATTTTTAATTAAAATTTAGTATTTTTACTATTTATTAAAATTGAAGCATTTATGAAAAATCATAAAAATTCACCATAAGAAAATTTTGATATAATTATTTAAAAAATGATGTTTATTTTATAAAACCCATCTTATAATATTTTCACAAATTAATTTTATTATTTTTTTCTAGAATAAATGAATAACATTATTTGAGAAGCATCTTCTTGAGAAGCAGTTGCCTCTTCTACTTTTCTTATTGACCAAAATTTGTTCTTGCTTTAGGCAGGAGTCTACATCTTCTTGAGCAGCAGTTTCCAGTGCATCAAGGCTATCAATTGATTCATTATCAGCCTCATCTTTGAGACCCCTTGTCAAAATATCTTTGAATAAGGCTCCATTATCTGCCACAATAGAACTATCATTAACAGATAGGTGAATATCATCCCCCAGTTCTGCCCAGGATAAAAGAACTCTCTTATGTTTTTGTGTAGAAGAACTATTCTTGATAGGTTCCTCAGAACATCCCTTTTTGGAATTCGGTTCTTCATCAAGAGACCACTGACAAACATCTGTTTCTACAGCTCCCAACAACACTAATGTGGATGTCTCTCCTCTGGAAGGTAATCCTAGAGCCCATGTTAAACCCAATTCACTTCATGGTCTTCCAACTAAGGTTTTTGCTGGCAATACTTCACTGTTTCATGATAAGGACTGTAGGAATAGAGTCATTTATTTTCCACTTCAAGAGGCTAATGCACAGGATGCTATGATTACCCATATCTTGTGCCATAAACCCACTCTAACTGGGCAACATGAACAGACCAGTCCATTGAAGGAAGTTGTCCAAGCCTCCTCTCCTGAAATGCATGCGGACTCTCCCAGATTGAAGGGAATAACAAATGACAAAGTGGCAGGATCTCCCCATCCTCCACCAAGTTTTGACACCCCTTAATCTCAAATACATAAAGTTATGAAAAAGGTTAGTACCTATAATTCGTTTGAATTGCTTACATCAGCTAGTAGTGATGAAGACCAGAAAACAATGGAAGATTGGGATGGAGTTAATCATGTGAACATCGATGTACCTTCTAAGTTCTCGGATGATGTTGGAGGTCCCTGGATGCAGGAAAAGGCTGGGTAGAGAGGGAGACATCCACGTGGCGGGGGTGATCAGACATCTCATAATATTATGAACACTCACTCGTGAGTGCATTGATATCATTTTTATGCGCTTGAATTGTTGTGTTTTCTCCTCTGTATTTACTTTTATGAATTTATTTTTGATAATAGGGGCCTTTGTGCCTCAACCTTTTATAAAAAAAATGTTGAAAACATATAGTGCCTTTTTAAAAAAATTAGTAATTTTTTTCAATATGTTTTATTTATATAAAAAAATTATATATAATATATAAAAATTATTAATTATAATTCATCTCACTAATTTTAATTCCTATGTTATAATGGTAATGTTTGAATAATAATATTAACAGTATATTGTGTTTTTTTATTACTCAGTATCACGTATAAAACAGGCTATCATATTATTGCATGTACTGCATTCTTAAATTGGGGTTGTGTATAATGAAAGATATCAAAGAAACTTTTTTTTCATATTACATATTCAAAAATCAGTTTTGTTTATAATGAAAGTTATACGTAGTGTTATGTGTAACCCAAAATATCAAAAAGGATTAATTAATTTGAAAAAAACTCAAAAAAAATTCAAGCTGTTACATTCTACCCTCAATAAAATTAATTTCCCCCTAAAAATTCATATTGGTCATAAAAGGTTTAACATTTCAAAATTACTTTGTAAAAACCCACATTATACGAATAAATAATAAAGATACACTTAATAAGGGAATTCTTGAAACATAAAAATTACCTAAAGTAACTCATAACTAGGTTTATATGTATGACAAATATGTAAGAAGTGGATATTTTGAAATGGAAGAAAAGCTTTAATAATTATAGAGAGTGATATAGATCACTGATCACATGAAGAAAAGTTTTAATAATTTAGAGATGAATTTTCCATGTATGAATCACTAAATTAGATCCATAATAGAATTATAAGTCATTAATTATACCTAAAAAAGTTATTATTGGTTATCCAAATATAGAACTATATTCATATAGTGAAGTAATATGATAATCTCTAAAACCACAACAAAATTTCATCTTAAACGATTTCATAAATGGTTAAACATATGACCCTTCAAAAAGATCAAAATAAAAAACAATATAAATATGGTCAATAAATATAAAATTTTATCTTATCATTAGTCCCCCAAACAACATGAAGTAGCTCTTAATTGTAACATACCAAACATGTGAATACATTAATTATGTATTCTTTTGAAATGTGGTAATGACCTGAATTACCATAAAACGTTTTCAAAAACATATGGGATTCCTTATTCCTTAAATAAAACATAGTTTTTTTACATTAATTAAATATAAAAAAAATTTAAAGTCTATAAATGATAGCATAAACCAATTTGTTGAAAATCCTTTATCAGTTTGGAGGTCATCAATACTATCTAATTTAATTTCTCCATATCAATCATCTCTTTATCCAAACTAAACACCATTTTATTATCCTTGTGATAAAATTAAGGATTATCTTACCTTAATCAAAATATTAAATTACCATTAGATCACTTTTATATTCCACCAGCACTGTTTAAAATATTTTCTTAAATCCTCATTGAAAATAAATACTGAACAATCCTTAAAACATTCATGATTCATATAAAATAATCCTTTTAATACATTACATAAATACTCTAATAATCCCACTTCCTTATCAAAACATTAACTATGATTTTTTCATCTTATTACTTAACATTTTTTTACTTTCATATTTCATTTATAAACTCTTAATCATTGGAAATAGAACCATTACTCATACCACCTTTCTAATTCTCTTCATGAGATTTACCCCAAGGGGATAGATTTTCATAGTTCCCATACTTTCCACATTTAGAGCATTAATTTATTGATAATACCATAGTGAGACCAATATTACCATCCATTTCATTAACAAAACTCTTTATCTTTTATATTTTAGTTACTTACTTGGTGTTCAAACTCTCAAAATACAAAATATCTTCTCATCCTGCTGAGAAATTCCATTGAGTGATTCATTCCAAATTCTCAAAATATAGGAAACTGAATCTTAATTCCTCTATGGTCTCCACTACTTGACCTCTTAGAAAACTCAATCCTTCACTTATTTAGTGAGTCTGATAGTTGGTTAAGTTACACATTGTTGGTAATGTTTTGTTATAACTGATTAGTAAAAATCACGAAATTTCTCACTCAATTTATCATCCCATTAGGCTACTCATAAACAAATTATCTGCCACATTCAATGTTAAAATAGTTCATTCTAGTTCCTTTCATTGACTAAAACAAAAAGAATAGTGTGAACAACACTAATCAGAGTGTAAAACCTCTTAATCATTAAAAATCACTTATAATATTTCTAAATCATGAAACTATATTTCTAATATATGAAACATTAGGTTTGTCCAAGTTCATTCATAACATCCTCTATTTAAATCCTTCACGATGGTTCACAAAGAGTTTATGAATTTCAAAGCATGTCCCTTGGTAGTTTCAAAATTGGTGTGTAGTAATGCCAATTTTCATTCATCATTTGATGATAAAGTCTTCATAAATGCACCTTATATGGCATCCCACCTTTTTATTACATAAATTTTCATTACTTTTTATAAATAGAGGATCTTTAAAGTCTAGTGTCTTGGAAATCAGGAACATAATACCTGAAATAAAAAATAAAAAATTCTTTTAAACCACTCGTATGGGTTCATAATAGTTTCATACAATGTAAAATTACTACATCCCATATATTGGAAACATACATCAAAGGAAAGGGTCAACAAAAGGATCAATAAGGAAAACAAGTGAAACAGTTGACATGTGATCTTGAGCAATATTAATAAGAACATGATAAAAGTCATAAAGGCATGAGCAATGGAAGAATAGGAATATCATGATAAACATAAAATGAATAATAACTTTAATATGTGGCTACAACATTTAATTTTTATATTCATGAACATATCACCAAGGTTTATCCCCGAGGTGTCCCAAAATATTCCAAGGTTGTTCACCAAGGACTCATGAAACTTGTCATCTCTAGAGATTAATTTCTTTACCCAATGTATTGGAGCGCTATCAGGGTGCACCCTTAATATGTCTTTATTTTTATGTGAGACACATAGATCATAATCAAAAATTTCATAAATAACCCAAAGAGAGTAAAATAAATGGGTTTCACTTCAAAATCGTGACGTTTTAAAAGTGCTTAAAAATAAGATCATTATGTCATTTATAACCCATAGAAAGGTAGTGAGAGTTACATGTATGTCAATTACATAATCAAATATTTCGTTATTTTCTATCTATGAACACCCATAGAAACTAAATAGGTCTGGGTATTCACATAAATAAAACAGGATAATTCCTTGAGAAAAAGTGAGAGAAATTTTGAGACGAAATTTCTCCAGCATAACGTCTATATAACATGGTTTTAGAAAATAATATAGAGAGGAAAAGGGTCTCCCATCAATAAATGAATCATTTTGAAGTATAGGTACATAATAAAAAAGAAATAAGATCATGGTCTGGACAATTGAATGACACACCACATGAAAAGGAAACTTGCAAGGAAAGAGAAAGCATGATTTCTTTTACAAAAATTCGGTAGCCTAACGGCGTCACATAAAAATTATGAAAATAAATTGACGAGAGAGGAAAGGGAATATAATAATTTGGAAATGAAATGGAAATTAGTAAAGATATAGAAGAACAAGACCCCTCATAATAAAATGGATCTATAAGACATAACATAAAAGAAGTCATGACTTAAAAGAGGAGGGTGAAAGGTTCCCTTAACTTGAAGAGTAACTTCGAAAGCGTTAAGTTCGGGACCTTGGGAGGCTTGAGGGAACCATGGGATGACTCCTTGAAAGGTAAGGAGACCAAAACTTCGTTTAGGGGGATTTTGGAATGAAATGAATGAGGGAAATGGCTTGGTATTTATAGGAAAAGTGACGGAATAAATTATTAATTTCCAAGGGACACCTCATCGGTTGTATCAGCCAAACCATGGGCTTTCCCATGGTATTTTCCCATGGTATTGTCCACTTGGGACACCTCATAGCATATATCAATATTCATAATTCAACAAAAATCTTACATCATTAATGATGTCATTAAACACTCGAAACTGAAAACTGTATTTTTACTATTCATCGAAAATTCAATTGTTTCAGAAAAATCCTGAAAATTAACCCTAACCTAATATCGATGCTCAGAATTTAAAAATAAACTCCATTTTATGAAAATAATTTTCTAAATATTTTTAATTTAATTTTTTAAATAAAATCATTATTTATTCCAAAAATAAAACTTTAAATCTATAACTCATTTTGTAACACCTTATAAAAGTAATCAAGGTCCCATAAAATTATCATATAACCATAACACAATAAAGTAACAATTTATGATTACATTTTATGAAAATATATTTCCATTTTAAATTATTAAATTGATTATAAAAGTAAAAATAAAATATTTGTGACATAAAAAATAACAAAACTTATACTATGATCATTTTTTCACTTTTAAGATGTTTAAATTGTATTTATACATTCATGGGTGATGTTTTTATTTTTTTGGCCAATTTACTATTCATTACTATTCATACGGGTATGTCACTATTTATACTTTATTATTCACTAAAAATCAATTTGATCTTATTAGACTCTAAAATTTTCACTAATCACAACTGTAGAAGAACTTTTTTTAAAAATCATTTCACATTATTAGTTATTTAAAGAATACAAAAATATTTTAAAATACCCCTTTTTTTCCTAAATTCATCAATAATACACCTCCTATATTTATCCGAATATTTGAAATTCACAAACATTTCCATAATAAGAAATAACAATTTTATTTATATAAAAGGATTACAAAAAGAAGATAAGGTCTCGTTACATAGCCCCTTATAACACCAGCATAGTACCTAAGTGTAAGGTGTACAATGGTGTTAGAATATTGGGGTGGCTCAGACAACATTTCTCGAGTGGTGGTTTCTATCAGCTTGAACTTATCCCTTAAGTGATTCTGTTCAAGATTCATATGTTGAATTTCGGCTTGGGCTTGGTCCAAAGCAATGCCCAGTGATGCTACCTCCTTCCCAATCTCCAATAGATGGGATTCATATGGCCCGAGTATACTGGATGAGGTCATTAAATCTCCTTTCTATATTAATTAACCATGGTAATTTTATTTATAAAAACACAACGTTAAGATTACAGTTTCCAATAGTCATATTGAACAATGGTCATATAAAATTCAAAACCCAATAGTCTCATTTTAATTATACCCACTTCATTAATTAAAGGATATAGTTTTGTTGAGTATAAAATAAAATAACACAAAAATTTAGGAAACAAATATAATTAAAAAGTTTGGATCGTTACATTATTCCCATGTTAAGAAATTTCGTCCCCGAAATTTTATCTCGTACCCTATGATGAGAAAAGGTATGGGTACTTCTGTCTCATAGACTCCTCTGGTTCCCACGTGGCTTCTTCATATTTGTGGTTCCTCCAAAACACCTAAACAATGTGGGTAGTCTTATTGCATAGAAACTTGTCTCTATGATCCAAGATCTCCCTCGGCTGCTCCTCATACGAGAGGTCATGTTCTAGTTACACCACCTCTTGATTTTTTACATGTGAAGGGTCAGGTATGTACATCCCCAACAGGGATTCATGGAAGAAGTCATGAAATTGTGTGAGATTTGGAGGAATTGCAAGCCGATAGGCCACTTCTCTCACACGATCAATGATTTTTTAGGGGCCAATGTACCTATGGCTGAGCTTCCCTTTTCCCCAAAACCCCATGACTCTCTTCCAAGGTGAAATCCGAATAAAGTCTTTGTCACAAAAATCAAACTCCAAGTCCCTTCGATAGTTGTCAGCATAGCTCTTTTGCTGAATCTGAGCAGCCTTAATGTGTTTCTGGATGGCATGGACCTTTTTTGTCATCTCTTGGACAAGATCAGGCCCAATAAGCTTTCTCTCTCCAGCTTCATCCCAATAAGTAGGAGTTCTAAATCGCTTCCCATATAGAGCTTCATAGGGTGCCATTTGAATGCTCGAGTGGAATCTGTTATTTTAAGAGAACTCAACTAAAGGGAGATGTTGATCCCATCCACCTTTAAATTCCATTGAGAATGTTCTTAGCATGTCCTCGAGTGTTTTAATAGTCCTTTAATATTGGCCATCAGTTTGGGGTGATAGGCCATATTGAATTTCAATTTAGTGCTCAAATGTTGTTGAAGACTTCTCCATAATTTTGATGTGAACCATGGATCGCGATAAGATACAATAGAAAGTGGAACTCTATATAGCCTTACCACTTCCTTCACTTAAATTCTGGAAAGTTGATCAAGAGAGAAATCTTCTCGGATAGAGATAAAATGGGTAGTCTTGGTGAGATGGTCCACAATAACCCATATCACATTGTTTCCTTTGGATGTTCTTGGGACACCAATGAAAAATTACAAAGTGATATTGTCCCACTTCCATGCTGTTATGGGTAGTTGTTTCAATACCCCTTTAAAAATTTGTCACTCTACCTTCACTTTCTGACATACCAGGCACCTTGACGTGTATTCAACAATATCCCTTTTCATATTTTCCCACCAATAATGATCATAAAGGTCCTTATACATTTTCGTGCTACCAGGATGTATAGAGAAAGTAGATCTATGAGCTTCATCCATCATCTCCTTATTTATTTCCGGAATATATGGAACACATAGTCTTGTCCAAAATTTCAGTACACCTTCTTAATCAGTATTGAACTCATGAAACTTCCCATCCTTCACGGCCTCAAACTTATTCTATAACAAAGGATATTTTTTCCAAGATTTCTTGATCTTCTCTAGTAGTGACGGTTGAGAAATAATTTGGGTTAGGGTTGATGATGTCCCTTCCCTTATAATTCCCATGTCCAGTTTTACTAGGTCATTGATCAATGGATCTCTTTGAATCCTCATAATGGGTAGAACAACTGGGTCCTTCCTGCTTAATGCATCAGCGACTTTGTTTGATCTTCCGGGATGATAATGAATTGAACAATCATAGTCATTAATGAGTTCCAACCATCTCCTTTGTCTCATGTTCAATTTATTTTGTGCGAAAATATACTTCAAACTTTGATGTTCTATGTATATATCAAATTTTTTCCCCATAAATATAGTGCCTTTATATCTTCATAGGAAAAACGACCGCAGCCAGCTTCATATCATGTGTAGGATATTTATTCTCATGAGTGTTCAACTGTCGAGATGCATAAGCAATGACCTTTTTATTTTGCATGAGGTCACACCCAAGCCCTTTTAGAGATGCATCACTAAAAATAACGAATCCTTCTCCACTTAAGGGCTTAGTTAACACAGGTGCAATAACTAATCTATTCTTTAGCTCTTGGAAAATTTCCTCAAACTCCTTTTCCCAGATGAACTTGACCCCGTTTTGAGTTAACGTGGTTAATATATTAGAATGTCGTGAATTTTTTTTCAAAAAACTCCTATAATATCCCACTAATTCAAGGAAACTACGAATCTCAGTTATTTTTGTAGGCTGAGGCCACTCCTCTACAAATTTTATCTTTGTAGGGTCAATTGTCATTCCTTCATTGGTAATAATGTGCCCCAAGAAAGAAACTTTTTGTAACTAGAATTAACATTTACTAAACTTTCCCAAAATCTTCTCCTTCCATTGAGTTTTAAAAATAACCCTTAGATGATCCTCATGCTCCTCACGACTTTTTTAATATATCGGAATATCATCAATAAAAACTACCGCAAAGTTATCAAGGTATTCCTTATAGACTTTATTCATAAAATCCATAAAAATAGCAGGTTCATTAGTCAGTTAAAAAGGCATAACAAAGAACTCATAATTCCTATATCTTGATCGGAAGGCAATTTTTGGAATATCTTCTTTCTTCACCCTCAATTGAGGACAACCAGATCGAAGATCAATCTTAATGAAGAATTGAGCCCCACAAAGTTGGATAAAAAATTCATCAATTATTAGAAGAGGGTATTTTTTCTTTACTGTGATCTCATTCAGTTCTCTATAATCAATAGATAGCCACATAAATCCATCCTTCTTCTTCACAAAGAGAACAGGTACTCCCCAAGGAGACACACTCGGTCGGATAAACCCCTTCTCCAAAATATCTTGGAGTTGTTTCTTTAATTCCTCCAGCTCCACATTTTTCATCCTATAAAGGGTCTTTTATATAGGATGAGATCCAGGAATGCGTTCAACAGAGAACTCTACCTCTCTTTCTGGGGGAGGTCCGACAACTCCTCAGGAAATACGTAAACGTATTTTTGGATGATGGGGACATTTTATATCCTCAAACTCTCATTTTCTTCTTCTTCTTCACTGGTCAATTCCATAAATAATGATATAGGAGGTTCTTCTAGACAAATATTGGGTTGAGATATCTCTCCTTGGAAGATAACTTTATGTTTTCAATTCAAGACTACTAAGATTTCCTTACTTCTGTATTTGATCTTAGCATTATACTTTGAGATCCAGTCCATCCCTAGTATAATGATGAATTCTAGTATGGGAATGAATACTAGATTTGCGATAATATTGTGATCACTAAAATAAAAACTAGAGTTTCTAAACACTGATGATTCTTGGATAATCCCACCTGGAGTCTTGACTGATAACTCTACTTTTTAGCAAGTTGGGGGTTGATTCCAAATTCTTTGAAAACATGGAGGAAATAAAGGAATGCCTAGAAGAAGAATCAAACAAAGTAATTTCTAGCTTTGAGAGAACAACAAGAGTACCTACTACCACATCATTTTGAGATTAAACATCAGCTGTCGTGATAGAAAAAGCACGAAAATTCTCCCTTGGCCTTTGTTGATGTTGATGGTGGCTCCCCTATACTGCCCTCAGATTTGGATAGTGGTCGGAAAAGTTCCCACATTTTCCACACTTAAATCACTGGACATCAGGTAGGGGCTTCACAATATTCCCATTATTGTTAGTTTTTGGAAGTTTAGGTTTCAACTCACTATGAAAATTCCTCGCAATATGGTCATCTCTTCCACACTTCTATCATTTCCCGCTCCCGAGTAGGTGGCTCCCTAAATGCTTCTTCCCACATTTATTACACGTGGGATGTTTCAATTGCTTGCCTCCTCTTCTATGATCAAAGGTCCTCCCTTAGATGGGCTCCATCGATCTATTCTTATCATTTGATTTATGACACTATTGCATCTCACCAAACTCCAGTTCGACTTTCATTGAACTCCTTACGATCTCCTCATGGCAGTCATAGTCTCGGTTGGCTATATTATTCCATAGATGAGGTCTCAGTCCATCAAATAATCTATCAACCTTACCATTAGGATCCATGTCAAAGCTTGAGGTATAACAGGAAAGCCATGTAATGTTCATCTCGTAGATTTCCACAGATTCATTCTCCTTCTGCTTCCGCTCGAGAAACTCTTTGTCTATTCTTTTTCTCATGAAACAAGGGAAGTACTTACTGAAGAAGATCCCCCTAAACTCTTCCCACCCCATAGATTCAACCTCCACTCATTTCCTTGGGTTTTTAATCATCTCCCACCACTGATCAGCTTCTCCTTCTAAGAGATAGACATCCATGGTGACCTTATCTTGCTCTGAATAGTGGAGCACATAAATCATCTTCTCGATAAAGTTGATCCACTACTCAATAATCAATGGGTTAGTCAATTAATTGATGGTTGGTGGTCGTTGACACATAAATTACTCAACATTATTTTATTCCCTTCATGGTGAGATTAGTCTCTCATCTTGATTCAAGTTATTTCCTATAACTTGTGTCAGTTGGTTAATCATTCGCATGAATTTTTCCATTTCGGCTTCCATTAGAGGGTCGTCAGCGCATAGTCCATTGCGATCACAATTTGCATGGTTCCCCCTATTGCCATGCATTTTCTAAAGTAATAAAACTATATTGAGAAAATTATTTCATTTACAAACCCTTTAGCAATAATGGATTTTATGTCTTATTTCTTTAAACAATTTCATTTCTCTATAAATCCTTCATAATGATTCATAAAAAGCCTATGATTAACCAAACATATCCCCTGGGAGTGTCATAACCAAGAGTGAAGAAAGGATTGTTTTCATGTTCCAGGATACCATAGGTCAAGACCAAAACTACTTGTCAAAGTTTTAACTCCTAGTTACCTCTTTTCCAGAGCCTCCTCTACTTGCTCGTATCCAGACAGGGATGCATTTTCTTGATAAACCACTAACTCAATACTCACCAAAATACCTGGAAGTTTTCCTATATTTAAAAATTTCTATAAGATTATTCCTAAATTTTTAATAGCCTGATTTCCATAAATTACGAAAATATATTTTGATACCAACTATGGCATCCCACCTTTTTATTGCATAACTTTTCGTTACATTTTACAAACAGAGGATCTTTAAAGTCTAGTGTCTTGGAAATCAAGAACATAATACATGAAAAAAACATAAAACATTATTATAAACCACTCATAAGGGTTCATCATAGGTTAATCCTATGTACAATTACAGCATCTCATATCCTGGAGACATACACCAAAGGAAAGGGTGAGTAGAAGGCTCAGTAATGAAAACAAGTGAAACAATGGACATGTGATCTTGAGAAATATTAATAAGAACATGATAAAAGTCATAAAGGCGTGAGAAATAGAAGAATAGGAATATCAAGATAAAAATAACATGAATAATAACATGAATATGTGGCTACAACATTTCATTTGGACATTCATTAACATACCACCAAGGTTTATCCACTGGGTGTCATAAATATTACCAAGGTTATTCACCAAGGTATCGTGAAACTTGTCATCTCTAGAGATTAATTTCCTTACCCAATGAATTGGAGATCTATCAAGGTGTACCCTTAATATGTCTTTATTTTTATGTGATTCGCATATATCATAATCAAATATTTCATTAGTAACCCAAATAGAGTAAAAGAAATGGGTTTCACTTTAAAATTGTGACGTTTTAAAAGTGCTTAAAATAATATCGTTATGTCATTTATAACCCATGGAAAGGGAGTGAGGGTAACATGTATGTCAATTCAAGAATAAGATATATCATTTTTTTTGTATCTATGAACACCCATAGAAATTAAATAGGTCTGGTTATTAACATAAATAATACAAGAGAATTCCTTGGGAAAAAGAGAGAGAAATTTTTAGACGAAATTTCTGCTGCAAAACTGCTATATAACATGGTTTTAGAAAATAATATAAAGAGAGAGGAAAAGGGTATCCCATAAGAAAATGAATCATTTTAAAGTAGAGGTACAAAATAAATAGAAATAATATCATTGTGTGGTCAATTTAATGACACACCACATGAAAAGGAAACTTGCAAGTAAAGGGAAAGCACGATTTCTTTTATGAAAATTCGGCAGCCTAACGACGTCACATAAAAATTAAGAGAATAAATTGATGAGAGATGAAAGAGTATCTCATCATTTGGAAATTAAATGGACAATAGTAAAGATATAGAAGAACAAGACCCGTCATAATAAAATGGAACTATAAGACATAACATAAAGGAAGTCATGACTTAAAAGAGGAGGGTGAAATGATCCCTTACCTTGAAGAGTAACTTCGAAAGCGTGAAGGTCAGAACCTTGGGAGGCTTGAGGGAACCTTATGAGGACTCTTTGGTAGGTAAGGAGACAAGAAATTCATTTACGAGGATTTTTAAATTAAATGAATGAGGGAAATGGCTTGGTATTTATAGGAAAAGTGAGGGAATAAATTATTAATTTCCAAGGGACACCTCATCGGTGGTATTTGAAAAACCATGGGCTTGCCCATGGTTTTTCCCATGGTATTGGCCACTTAGAACACCTCATAGAATATATCACTATTCATAAGTATACCAGAAATCTTAAATCATTATTACATCATTAATGATGTCATTAAACACCTGAAACTCAAAACTGTATTTTTACTATTCATCGAAAATTCTACAGTTTTAGAAAAATACCAAAAAATTCACCCTAACATAATATAGATGATCTGAATTCAGAAATGAACTTCATTTTATGAAAATAATTTTATAAATAATTTTAATTTATTTTTTAAATAAAATCATTATTTATTCCAAAAATACAACTTTAAAACTATAACTCCTTTTGTAATAGCTTTAAAAAGTAATCAAGGTACCATAAAATTATCGTATAACCATAATAAAATAAAGTAACAATTTATGATTACATTTTATGAAAATATATTTCTATTTTAAATTATTAAATTGATTATAAAATTGAAAATAAAATATTTATGACATACAAAAATATCAAAACTTATACTATGGTCATTTTTTCACTTTTAGGATGTGTAAATTGTATTTATACATTCATGGGTGAAGTTTCTATTTTTTTGGCCAATTTACTATTCATTACTATTCATACTGGTATGTTACTATTCATACTTTACTATTCACTAAAAATCAATTTGATCTTATTAGGCTCTAAAATTCTCACTGATCACAACAGTAGAAGACCATTTTTTGAAAATCATTTCACATTATTAATTATTTAAAGAATATGAAAATATTTTAAAATACCCCTTTTTCATAAATTCATCAATAATACACATCCTATATTTATCCAGATATTTGAAATTCACAAACTTTTCCTTAAGAAGAAATAATAATTTTATTTATATAAAAGGATTATGCAAAGCAGCTAAGGTCTCATTACATAACCCCTTATAACACAAGCATAGAACCTAAGTGTAAGGTGTGATATGGTGATATAATCTTGGGGTGGCTCAGACAACATTTCTCAAGTGGTGATTTCTATCAGCTTGAACTTCACCCTTAGTCAATTTCGTTCAAGCTTCATATGTTGAAGTTCAGCTTAGGCTTGGTCCAGAGTAAAGCCCAGTGATGCTACCTCCTTCCCAAGCTCCAAAAGATGGGCTTCATATGGCCCGAGTCTACTGGATGAGGCCATTCAATATTATTCATGTATTAATTAACCAAGATAACTGTATTTATAAAAACACAATGTTAAGATTATTGTTTCTAATGGTCATATTGACCAATGGTCATATAACAATCGAAACCCAATGGTCTCATTTTAATTATACCCACTTCGTTAATTAAAGGATATAGTTTTTTTGAGTGTAAAATAAAATAACACACAAATTTAGGAAACAAATATGATTAAAAAGTTTGGGTCGTTACACCCTATTAGAAATTATTAACCCCATATACCTCTATGATGAAGTCATATTCGTTTGTAGTATCCATATAGATATTTAATTTCATGGAAATTAATTTCCCTATCCTTTACCAAAAATATAAGACAATTTCCTATACATTGACTCATCCTTAGACTTATCCTTAGATACATCCCTAGATGTATCCTTAGAAATATCCCTAGAGATCTCATAAAAGTTTTCATATCTTAGTTTCTAATGGTTAACTAATCTTTTCCTGTGATACACACTATAACGACCATGTATTCTCATACATTGATATTACATAATTATCTATGAATATTTATTTCATTACATAAACTCACACATGAGGACTTTAATATTTTTGTGACTTTGGAAACTAGGAACACAATATTTTTAATTCTTCAAAGATCTTCTTTGTTTCCCATAAAGATCTTCATCATTAGTAAAATTCACAAGAATAGCTGACCTAAAACCATTCTTCATAACCTGGGGAAATGAAACATAATAAAGGTTGAGATCATAATATAATTAAGGGTAAATAAGGGATATGAATAATCATAACATGAGAAAAATGGTATGAGAACATGAGTACAACATTTTAAATCCATACAATGCATATCGAATATCATAATCTTGAGTAATGGCATAAATAATGGAAGTTCATTAAACATGAATCATAAGGAAATCAAATAACATGATCAATGAGAGCATAACATTGTTGTAGACATAGAATTGTGGAATACACATAATCATAGAAAATCATTTCTTTATTACTCCAAGATCATTGAAAAATTATGTCGTAGAACTCCATGGGTGGATACACCTCCTGGGTGGGACACACCACCATCCCCAGTAGAATCTATTTTCTCATAGTGTAATGGGTTCACTCCCTAAACCATTATAACAATTAAGGATCACTCTCAAGAAAATCATAGCAGACAAGGTCCCTTGCTAAATCGAGTTCACTCCTGTAGGAACCTGGGTTTTTAGAACGGGTCAAAATCCCGACCCTATTTGATATTTTTGACATGTTTCCAAGGAAACTGGAGAAAATGGGAAGTTTCTAGAATTTTCCTTACTACACACCGCGTAATTTAAGTACACTCTGTGTATATGTTATGCAAGTAATCGACCGTGTCCTCACCGAGTACATGTCGTGTGATAACCGGTAGAAATTTCTTACTAAATGGTGTGTAGTTTTAGATATGTCATGTAGTCTGACCATGTGGAGGCCATACATGGCGTGTAGGTCTATTGGATGGTTAGAATTGTTTGACCATGTACATGTTGTCTTCCTCCTGGACACGCCGTGTAGTCTTGTAATGTATGAGGGATATACATGGTGTGTGGGAAAGTCAGAGTGGAAGGGAAAAAATGAAGTACACGCCATGTACCCCTAGGTACATATTGTGTAATCATGTTAGAAGGATATGGAAAGCAAGTCGACAGAATTCCAACTGACAAATGAACAGTTAAATGATATACACAACATGTAGCCTAAGGTATATGTTGTGTAGTTTTTTTTGCGTTAAAATGTGTAGTAGTCTCGTATTGAGGCAGAACACTCCTTATGTCGCCCAGTTTCACGAACCAAGCCAGTTGGAGCTTCAACTACTTCCCGTTTCTTTGTCCAAGGTCATATTCGATTGTGGTTAGATGCGTTGGAACCCCCTCGGTAAGGCCTCGATTCCTCTTGAGGTGTTTTGTTTGATTTCTGTTCTAGAATGAGTTATAGGGGTTTGTGTAGTTTTGATTCTTTTATATATCTACCACGTTTTAGACCTAATTGTAGGTTATTACTGGAGGAGTGGAATCATACGAGTCTCAGGTAGGTGGTGCATACCTATTTTTTGTGTTTTCGTGGTCATTTGGGTGACGCGGCCTTCGGCGTGTTTTCATGTATTTTTGAGTGAGAACCTTTTTATCTATTTTTACGTATTGAATTGATTTTTGGACCTATGGGATGCCTTTGGGTATTCCATGTTACCAGTTTTGCTTGAGCGAGGTCGGGCGAGGGGTCGTATCTCATCAAGGCATTTTGGTCGAGGGTTGCCAAAATGGTTATATTTGTTTTATACTGTTATAAATTGTTGATTTTAATTTATTGAACTTGATATAAATTTGTTAGAGGCATTCAAGACCTCATTGATGATATGGGACAACACCTTGAATAGTGCAAATCAACTGTTTAGAATATTTTTCCTGTTTGTGTTTTCAGTTTAAATATGTTATATATGCAATTGCTAAATTTAATATGCAGGACCCTTTGGGTGGTGTTGGGCATGGCCTGGATATTCTTGAGTGATGATGATCACAACTTGGGCATGGACTTGGTTACTTTGGGTGGTTTTGACCAAGAGATTGGGCATCATGGACGTCGTCTTGAGGTAGTACAACTGTCAGGTTGGGCATGGCCCAGGTTACTTGGATGGCCAGGACATCAGACTTGAGCGGCATGGTCACAAGGACACGAGGTGTCAGATTTTTGGTGTCTTAGGTACTATTTTGGTGATTACCGCTCACCCGGAACATTGAGTAGTCTGAACAAGAGATACACCATGATGAGGTGGTTTTGACCACTCATGTGGGTACAGGCCCCGTAGATGCAATTTTGGTACTTTTTTTTGGGTTCGTGCGATAGAAACCCACGTGGGAGGTGAGGAGAATTCAGGGGATAGAATTAAGAATATTGGGTTGGGGTAGAGGCTCACCGTTATTTGAGGGATTAAATCGTTTTCCCTTTGGTTATGTTATTTGAGGGAAGACATCATTTTCCCTCTGGTACTTATTTGAGGACAAACATCGTTGTTCCTCTGGGGTATTCTTGGGCGTCATTTGGGACATCGGTACATGAGGCACGAGGTTCCAAGAGGCACAAGGTGCCTGGTTACTATTCTTGGGTGTGCCTTCGAGATGTCAGTAATTGAGTCACGTGGTTCTAGGGGGCACATGGTGCCAAGTTACATGACAGGGATTCCAACGTTGGTCGAAGCTGGTGACACTCCATGGTTGTTGCTGAGCACCAGTGGAGTTTTTGTTTATTTGTGCATTGTTCCATTTACTGATTTTCTAATAAATGCATGCCTCCTTAAATACTTATATTAGGTATGCACCATTAGGTGGTATCCTACTAAGATTTGTCTCACACCCTGCACGGGCCCTTCGGGACATGTGCAGACTTTATGGATTTACGTGAAGGAAAGAGGCTAGCTTCCAGATATGGGCTGTGATAGTTTTTTCATGGAGATGGTATGGACATGGAGTTCTTACCTGTCTATAGTTACTTTATTTTTTTCATTTCTGTATCATCATGCTTACTTGTTGTAGCTACAGTTGGTTATCCATTGGCTCCTTTTATATTTAGATATGTATGACCTTCTTTGGATTCATGTTTGTTTCCTAGTAGTAGTTACATGTAATCAGCATGCTGTTGTGTTTATTTCCACTATTGTTGTTATAATTATTGCTTCCACTCTTTATTGATATTGAATGTGCTTCCACTCTGCGAGTTTGGTTCGAGTGTGCTGAGTCATTTATTCTGCTGCATCTTTACTTTTATACTTGGACTAGTTCCGTTATTATTATACTCTGAGAGGTTATAGCCTCCACACTATACCTATCAGACCCTTGCTTCTTTTTGGCCACCTTTGGCATTCGGGGAGGTGCACCTAAGTTAGTAGAACCTGAATTGTTTAGCACTATTCGGGTGGTTTTTCGGGTCTGGGTCGTTACAAAGTGGTATCAGAGGAGTTCTTGACAGGGATTTTGTAGCAGTGGTTTGCTGGATACTAATGAGACTGAGGATTATCTTTTATTTCCTACTAGTTTTACTATTTGGGATATGGTAGAATGGAGATAGGTTGTTACTAGAACTAGGTTTCTAGCTTGTGCTTGGGTTCCTGCAACCCCAAGTAAGAGGGATGGACCAAGTATCCATGGGTTGGAATTACTGTTTTCTTTTTCCCAGATTAACGTTTATATGATTTCCACCATGGTGGATCACTTGGTGTGTGATGTCAATGATTTTGATATGCAACCCTTGACCTGGTGTGGTAAGGGAGAATTGAAACTTGGATCGGTATGTCAAGGCTTGTTTACTTGGATTTTGATAGGCACGTTTTTAGGGTATTTCAATTTCATAACTGCATGTATGCTTTGTGAAGTGATAATTCCATGTGATGAAAATGTCAATTTCCATGGTTTGTATTCTTGAAATGTGAAAAGATGAAATTCTTGATAGAATTTCTTGTTTGTTGCAATGATTATTTCATGCTTTATATTTTTATAAAATTGCATGTGGAATGATGTTTGGGCATGGATCTTGTACGAGTAGATAGGTACTATAGTTGAGGTGATTTTGATCACTAGGATTGGGTGACTCGGTCATCAGTTTGGGGAAACGCTAGTTGTCAGGACGGGCATGGCCCAAGGTACTTTTGATACTTGGCCCTAATAGGGGCGGGTAAGGAGGCCATGAGGCCGAGATGCCATGGGGCATGTGTTGCGGTGGGGGAGAGTAAGGGTAGTAGTTTTGCACTGCCTTTTATTGCTTTCCTTAACTGCGTTGACTATATATTGTTATATATATGGGTTGTATGACCATTTATGGTATTCAGTGGGTTATTTTTTGGGCGACTCAGATGGAGCGTCATACGGGAGACGGTAGAGTGTCGTAGGTATAGGATCAAGTTCAAGATCTGGTGTAGGCAGAGCAGGAGCCACAGGTATAGGCTTAGGGACTGGACTAGGTTCAGGATCCTGTGCGGGCAGGACAGTAGCCGGGTTTGGTAGCGTTCGGGCCATTGCTCGACAAGCAGCTCTGAGCTAGCCTGGTACGTGTCTTACACAGGATGGACAGAGGTGCGTAGGTTATAGATCCATCTATGGAATACCTGATGCGGGAGTTCTAGTCGCAGCACCCACTGTTTTTTCAGGGTGAGGGTGGACCGCAGGCAGCTGAGAACTGGATAGAGAGCAGACAAATGTTCTTCGAGCATCTCGAGACGCCTCCAAGGCGGAGGGTCATGCTGGTAACATACATGCTGGAAGGACCGGCGAATCGTTTGTAGGATGTGCTAGTTCAGGCTTGTAGGCATGAGGGATTGGCATGGAAGGACTTCGAGGATAGGTTCTTCGAGCACTTTTACCCAGAGACACTGAGGGTAGAGAGAGCTCGGGAGTTCTTGAGTCTTCAGTAGGGAGACATGGATGTCATGGACTATGCAGCTACTTTCACCGAGTTGTCTTGCTTTGCACCTGATATGGTAAGTGATGACGCGGATAGGGTGAGGCGCTTCGAGGATGGCTTACGACATGCCATTCGGGTCCATGTGAATATCTTCAGGCTGGGATCTTTCTCAGAGGCAGTGAACCAGGCGCTCATAGCAGAGGGAAACTAGAGGGGTTGGCCCCTGGTTGGCCATGTGATAGATTCAGGTGATGGTTTGGATAGTAGGAATCAAGGACATGATGAGTTCCAATAGGTCAATTAGGCCAAGGGCTCAGCTATACCACCTCGTAGCAGTTCTGTAGTGGTTTGTTTCTAGTGTGAATAGCCAGGGCATTTTTGGACTCAGTGCGATAGGCCTCCAAAGGAGTGTCGGGCTTGTGGACAGGTTAAGCCCCTTATGAGGTTTTGCAGGCAGTCTACTCAGATAGCTAACAGGCAGGGACTAGGACAGACGGTGGCATCTGGAGTTGGTTTAGGTTCGGTACCAGGTGAGGGTAGCCTAGGATTAGCTACACGTGGAGGATGTGACAGAGACAATGGGATCCAGCTGAGGGGTTAGTAGCCGGTGACTGGAGCAGCAACGTAGTGAGGCCAGGCATCAGGTAGTCAGACTTCAGGCCAGGTGCACACTGTGGAGCTTCTAGAGACTAAGCATACTGGTGAGCCGACGACGGTTAGAGGTACGCTTCGGTGTGGCCATGATCTTCATGTTTCCTTTTTGGAATGACCTGTAGAGGCATGTCTGTTTTGAGTGCACATGATGTACATGATCTATGTGGACTGACTAGATGCTAGTTGGTGGGATTGGCACCATATCGTGTGCGTGATATATATATATATATATATATATATATATATATATATATATATATATATCTGTGTGTGTGTGTGTGTGTGTCTGAGGTGTCATGGGAATCATGGCATAGAGGATGTGGGATACTTGAGGTACCTTGGGAATCAGGGCATCGAGGATGTGGGTTACATGAGGTGCCTTGGGTATCTGGGAATCGAGGATGCGGGTTACTTGAGGTGCTAGGAACCAGGACCTCGTGGAGGTGGACACGGATGTGGTGTGGAATACATTGAGTTTCAGGAATAACACAGGAGCACCAGTGAGGTGCAGGGGTGACGATACGTCACAGAAGGACTGTACGTCCGGAAAAAAGGATAGTAAACCTTGTTTTCTTTGAATTTTATTGGGTTGAGACTAGAATAGGTGATTCCTAAGGTGGGGATTCCCCCTTGAGGAATTTATCCGGGATATAGCATCCCGTCTTTTTATAACATAACTTTCATTCCATTACACGGAACTGAGGATCTTTAAGGTTTAGTGTCTTGGAAACAAGGAACATAAAACATGAAACAAAAAAAACATTCTTCTTAAACACTTGAAAGGCTTCTCATCATGTTCACCCTAGGCTCATTACTGCATCTCATAACCTGGGGATATACATCAAAAGAAAGGGCGAGCAGAAGGCCCAGCAAGGGAAACAAGTGAAACATTTTACATATGAACTTGAGATACATCAATAAAGTCATGAAAAGAACTTTAAGGCATGAAAATGAAATCATGAGGCATATCATAATAAAAATAAAACTTTTTCATAACTTGAAGATGTGGATGCAACATTTAATATTGAAAATCATGAACATATCACCAAGGTCCATCCCCAAGGTGTCGTTTGAAAATTACCAAGGTTATTCACCAAGGTATCGTGAAAATTGTAATCTCTAGTGGTTACATCATTACCCAATGCATTGGAGCGCTATCAGGGCGCACCCTTAAATTTTCCTTTATTATCATGTGAGACACATATATCATCATCAAACATTTCATAAATAACCCATATAGCATAAAATAATTGGGTTTCATTTCATAATCATAACGTTTTAAAAACTACTTTAAAGACATGATGTTTACGTCACTTTAAACCCACAGAAAGGGAAAGAGGGTCTCATGTATGTAAATACCTGAATTTAAAATAGAAAATTTTGATATATATGTGAATACCCTTGTAGAAATAAGAGCTTTTAGTATTCACTTTATAACATAAAATAATTTTGAGAAAAGAGAGAGGCATTTTGAGACGAAAATTCTGCAGCATAACGGCTATGTTTTTAGAAAACATTGAAAAGAGAGGGGACATGGGTCACCCACTCATAAATGATCCATAAAATATTAGGGGGACAGAATATAAGGGATTTAAGAACATGGTAATGAAATTTGAAAGTTATACCATATGAAATGAAAAACATGGAAGTGAGACAAAAATAAGATTTCTCTTATGAAAATTCGGCAGCCTAACGGCGTCACTTAACTTCAATAAAAAAATGATTTGACAAGATCAAATAGGGTCTCTCATCTTATGATCATAAGAGATAAGTATGATATATATAGAGATCATACCCCAACATAATAAAAATGAACTTGAAAGACTTGACATGAAAATCGAACTTGAAAAATGAGAAGGGTGAAAAAATCACTTAAAAATTCAGCAGCCTAACGGCGTCACTTAAACTTCAACAAAAATGAATTGATGAGATCAAATAGGGTCTCTAATCATATGAAAATTAGAGTACATTATGATAGATATAGATATCATACCCCAACATAACAAAAAGGAACTTGAAATACTTTACATGAAAATCGATCTTGAAAATTGAGAAGGGAGAAAGAATCTGTTACAAAAATTTCGGCAGCCTAATGGCGCCACTTAAAACATCATAAAAAGAAATAATGAGAGTAAAAGGGGATATATAATTATATTATCATGAAAAGGGATGTAAGAGGAGTATAAAATAACATCCTATAACATAAGAACATGGAGCATAAAAGAAATGACACAAAAGAGATTTCTTGAAAAGAAAGAGAGAGATCAGATCACTTACCTTAAAATGTAACTCTTAAAACTCAAAGGTTTGGACCTTGAGGGCTTGGGGGCACCTTGGGGGGACTCCTTGGGAGGTAAGGAGACCAGAACTTCGTTGGGGGAGAGTGGTTAGTCGAATGGATGAGAGGATGGCTTGATATTTATAGGGAAAGTGAGGGGACAAGGCATTAATGGCCAAGGGACACCTCTTTAGTGGTTTTGGAAAAACCATGGGCTTGCCCAGGGTATTTTCCCATGGTATTGGCCACTTCGGACACCTCATACCTTATCTTACTATTCATAAATCGAACATATTGATTACATACTTAATACATCATTTAATGATGTCATTAAACACCCGTAACTTAAAAACTGTATTTTCACTATTCATCAAAAATTCAACTTTCTCAGAATAGTCCCAAAATTTCACCTTAACCAAATATCAATGCTCTGATTTCAAAAATGAAATCCATTTTATAAAAATAATTTTCTAAATATTTTTAATTAAATTTTTAATTAAAAAAACTACTCATCGAAAATTTATTTTTTTTCAGAAAAATCCCCAAAAATTACCTTAACATAATATCGATGCTCTGAGTTCAAAAATGAAGTCCATTTTATAAAAATAATTTTCTAAATATTTTTAATTAAAATTTTAATTAAAAAACACTATTCATCCGAAAAAACTAATACTTGAATAATAATTTATGAAACCCTTATTTAACCATTTTATTGAATCACATTACTTAATCAAAGTGCCTAGCTTATTTTAATACTTTTTTTAAGTGAGATTACTAATCTATTTAGACACATTATTAATCCTAATCATAAAATCACTATTCATTATTTACTATTCATCAAAAATCAAGTTGATCTTATTAGACTCTAAATTTCGTACTGAACATAATTGTAGAAGACCATTTTTTGAAAATCATTACACATTTCTAATTATTTAAGGTTTACATAAACATTTTTAAAATATCCTTTTTCTAAAATTCATCAAAAATATGCATACTATATTTATCCGGTCATATGAAAATTCATAAAAGGAATCTAAATTTTTATTTAAAACAAAGGATTACCCAAGACAGTTACGGTCTCCTTACATAGCCCCTTATCACACCAGCATAGGACCTAAGTGTAAGGTGTGCTAAGGTGAGAGAATCCGAGGGAGGCTCGGCCAACATCGCACAAGTAGTAATTTCTATCAGTTTGAACTTCTCGCGAAGGCGATCCCGTTCTAGCTTTATACGATGAATTTCAGCTTGGGTTTGGTCCAGAGAAAATCCCAGTGGTGCTACCTCCTTCCCAAGTTCTGTTAGATGGTCTTCGATCGGTCCAAGACTACTGGGTGAGGCCATCGAATCTTCTTTCTATATTAATTAACCAAGATTGTTTGTATTTAGAGACAATAGTCAAAATGTTTAGTTTCCCGCGGTCATATTGACCAATGGTCAAATAACAGTCAAAACCCAACAGTCTCATTTTAAGTATACTCATGTTATCAAATGAATAATTTTTGTTGAGTATAAAAATAAAATAAAATAACACATAAAATTAGGAAACAATATTTATTTAAAATTTCGGGTCGTTACAATCTTCCCCCCTTAAGAAATTGCGTCCTCGAAATTTTTAAAATTGCGTTTTGAAATTTCATTGAAATTCCCATATCGGAAAAGGAGTCAGTAAAACTATTACTTTAAAAGAAATAAAGGGAAGTACAAAGGTCACCCGAGTTCACCCACTCTAGGATTCCATGTAGGAAAATATGGACATGGAGGAGAAAACAAAGGGTCAAGTTCTGAGGGAGAGTGATAGAGAACATGATTAGGATAAAGTTAACCATAAGAAAATCCCAAACTTATTATGTGTGTAAACGGTCTTTGATTACCTAGTAGGAAACGTAAACCAACAAAAAAAAATTTTACGTTTCTTTTCATAATTTTGAGGAATTCATTTACTAAATAGAACAAAAACATAAAAATATACCTACCTTCAAGTAGAGTTTCATCTTTTAATAAGTCCCTACCAACACTAATCTTTTCTCTAAATGATGAGAATTCAAAAACACTTGGTCTCATAAAAGCACAAGAATCATCTTCTAGAGAATCACATAATCTACAAAATATTAACTATCTATTTCTTCTATCTTTAATCATTATCCCAAAAACAGAAAGGTTAAGGTAAAACAACTCTTCAAAAAGAAATAATCCCATAGGAATGGAAACTACTTTTAAATCTTCAAAGTTCCATGGTACTACCCAAAGTTCATCATAGACCATTCCATAAATAACGGTCCTTAAAATTCCTCAAAATAAATCAACTAAGATTGAAACCCAAATACAAGAAGGATTTGATAACATAGTCTTCCAAAACAACTTCATTGTTCATCTCTAGACAACATCAACCACTCCTAACATCTTATAAAAAAAGTAGCTAACCAAAACATATTTTACCCAAGATAGGTTAATCATTCCCATAAGTAACCTAAATTACTATAAGTCCACCTTAAATTCATCAATTATTCAAAATATAAGTCAAAATTACTCCTCAATGAAAATACTATAGTAATCTATTTACCGTGATCATATAGGGTCCCCAAAATAGTGAACGTCTTCCAAAATAATAATCATCTTTTAATCCCCTAATCATCTTTGTCATATTAATATGGAAATCATCGCATTTCCTATCACATTGGTTGTTGGGACACGTTATTCCATTTCCCACCATTAACTAAGAAGAGAAAGTATAATTATGGGCTTAAATACTTAACCAATAATCATGAAAAGGAACTTAAAGCATATAAGGATAACTTGTAGAAGAAAAGTATACCATAACTTGTGATCCCATAGGTTACCATCTAGGTTATCCATGATCATATATTCTTATGTGAATCTTTATTTTATTTTATCTTTGTTCCTTTAACAATGGTTCATACCAAGCTTTTGAATTTACCAAAGCATATCCCCTGGGAGTGTCGTAACGAAGAGTGCAACAAGGCTCGTTGTCATGTACCAGTTCCCGTTCGAGTCTAGCTCAAAGCGGTGTTTTCGGGTTTTACCCCTATATACATCTGTTCCATAGCCACCTCTACCTGCTCGTATCCAGACAGAGATGTATTTTCTTGGAAACCCCTTACTCAATACTCACCAAAATACCAGGAAGATTTCCTATATTTAAAATTTTCTATAGGGTTCTTCCTAGAGTTTTCATATCCTAATTTCCACAAATACCTAAACCATCCTTTGATACCAACTATATCATCCTGTATTTTTATAACATAACTTTCATTCCATTACACGGAACTGAGGATCTTTAAGGTTTAGTGTCTTGGAAACAAGGAACATAAAACATGAAACAAAAAAAACATTCTTCTTAAACACTTGAAAGGATTCTCCTCATGTTCACCCAAGGCTCATTACTGAATCTCATAACCTGGGGATATACATCAAAAGAAAGGGTGAGCAGAAGGCCCAGCAAGGGAAACAAGTGAAACATTTTACATATGAACTTGAGATACATCAATAAAGTCATGAAAAGAACTTTAAGGCATGAAAATGAAATCATGAGGAATATCATAATAAAAAT
Source organism: Viscum album (assembly GCA_963277665.1). Lineage (NCBI taxonomy): Eukaryota > Viridiplantae > Streptophyta > Magnoliopsida > Santalales > Viscaceae > Viscum > Viscum album. The sequence goes on along the minus strand of OY728122.1, from coordinate 703,779,114 downwards.
AAAACTTTTTCATAACATGAAGATGTGGCTGCAAATATTTAATATTGAAAATCATGAACATATCACCAAGGTCCATCCCCAAGGTTTCATTTGAAAATTACCAAGGTTATTCACTAAGGTATCGTGAAAATTGTAATCTCTAGTGGTTACATCATTACCCAATGAATTAGAGCGCTATCAGGGTGCACCCTTAAATTTTCCTTTATTATCATGTGATCCACATATATCATCATCAAACATTTCATAAATAACACATATAGCATAAAATAAATGGGTTTCATTTCATAATCATAACGTTTTAAAAACTACTTTAAAGACATGATCTTTACGTCACTTTAAACCCACAGAAAGGGAAAGCGGGTCTCATGTATGTAAATCCCAGAATTTAAAATAGAACATTTTGATATATATGTGAATACCCTTGTAGAAATAAGATCTTTTAGTATTCACTTTATAACATAAAATAATTTTGAGAAAAGAGATAGGCATTTTGAGACGAAAATTCTGCAGCAAAACGGCTATGTTTTTAGAAAACATTGAAAAGAGAGGGGACATGGGTCAACCACTCATAAATGATCCATAAAACAGTAGGGGGACAGAATATAAGGGATTTAAGAACATGGTAATTAAATTTGAAAGATATACCATATGAAATGAAAAACATGGAAGTGAGACAAAAATAAGATTTCTCTTATGAAAATTCGGCAGCCTAACAGCGTCACTTAACTTCAATAAAAAAATGATTTGACAAGATCAAATAGGGTCTCTCATCATATGATCATAAGAGATTAGTATGATAGATATAGAGATCATACCCCAATATAATAAAAAGGAACTTGAAAGACTTGACATGAAAATCGAACTTGAAAAATGAGAAGGGTGAAATAATCCCTTAAAAATTCGGCAGCCTAACGGCGTCACGTAAACTTCAACAAAAATGAATTGATGAGATCAAATAGGGTCTCTAATAATATGAAAATAAGAGTCCAGTATGATAGATATAGAGATCATACCACAACATAACAAAAAGGAACTTGAAATACTTTACATGAAAATAGATCTTGAAAATTGAGAAGGGAGAAAGAATCCGTTACAAAAATTTTGGCAGCCTAACAGCGCCACTTAAAACATCATAAAACGAAATAATGAGAGTAAAAGGGGATCTCTCATTATATGAACATGAAAAGGGAAGTAAGAGGTGTATAAAATAACATCCTCTAACATAAGAACATGGATCATAAAAGAAATGACACAAAAGAGATTTCTTGAAAAGAAAGAGAGAGATCGGATCCCTTACCTTAAAACGTAACTCTTAAAACTCAAAGGTTTGGACCTTTAGGGCTTGGGGGAACCTTGGGAGGACTCCTTGGGAGGTAAGGAGACCAGAACATCATTGGGGGAGAGTTGGGAGTCGAATGGATGAGAGGATGGCTTGATATTTATAGGGAAAGTGAGGGGACAAGGCATTAATGGCCAAGGGACACCTCATTAGTGGTTTTGGCAAAACCATGGGCTTGCCCATGGTATTTGCCCATGGAATTGGGCACTTGGGACACCTCATACCTTATCTTACTATTAATAAGTCGAACATATTGATTACATACTTAATAAATCATTTAATGATGTCATTAAACACCCGTAACTTAAAAATTGTATTTTCACTATTCATCGAAAATTCAACTTTCTCAGAATAATCCCAAAATTTCACCTTAACCAAATATCAATTCTATGATTTCAAAAATGAAATCCATTTTATAAAAATAATTTTCTAAATATTTTTAATTAAATTTTTAATTAAAAACACTATTCATCGAAAATTTATTTTTTTCAGAAAAATCCCCAAAAATTACTTTAACATAATATCGATGCTCTGAGTTCAAAAATGAAGTCCATTTTATAAAAATATTTTTCTAAATATTTTTAATTAAAATTTTAATTAAAATACACTATTCATCCGAAAAAACAAATACTTGAATAATAATTTATGAAACCCTTATTTAACCATTTTATTGAATCACATTACTTAATCAAAGTGCCTAGCTTATTTTAATACTTTCTTTAAGTGAGATTATTAATCTATTTGGACACATTATTAATCCTAATCATAAAATCACTATTCATAATTTACTATTCATCAAAAATCAAGTTGATCTTATTAGACTCTAAATTTCGTACTAAACATAATTGTAGAAGACCATTTTTTGAAAATCATTACACATTTTTAATTATTTAAGGTTTACATAAACATTTTTAAAATATCCTTTTTCTAAAATTCATCAAAAATATGCATACTATATTTATCCGGTCATTTGAAAATTCATAAAAGGAATCAAAATTTTTATTTAAAACAAAGGATTACACAAGACAGTTATCGTCTCCTTACATAGCCCCATATCACACCAGCATAGGACCTAAGTGTAAGGTGTACTAAGGTGAGAGAATCTGAGGGAGGCTCGGACAACATCGCACGAGTAGTAATTTCTATCAGTTTGAACTTCTCACGAAGGCGATCTTGTTCTATCTTTATACGATGAAGTTCAGCTTGGGTTTGGTCCAGAGCAAAGCCCAGTGGTGCTACCTCCTTCCCAAGTTCTATTAGATGGGCTTCGATCGGTCCAAGACTACTGGGTGAGGCCATCGAATCTTCTTTCTATATTAATTAACCAATATTGCTTGTATTTAGAGTCAATAGTCAAAATATTTAGTTTCCAGCGGTCATATTGACCAATGGTCAAATAACAGTCAAAACCCAACAGACTCATTTTAATTATACTCCTGTTATCAAATGAAATATTTTTGTTGAGTATAAAAATAAAATAAAATAACACATAAAATTAGGAAACAATATTTATTTAAAATTTCGGGTCGTTACACGGGACCTCTGAGACCGAGGAAGTCCAAGTTACGTTGAACGGGGTGGTATGTTTGGTGCCATATTCGGGATTTGTTTGATAGATCGGGGATGAGCTATGTTAAGGTGGGGAGATTTTAAGAACCCAGGTTTTTAGAACAGGTCAAAATGTCGACCCTGTTTGAAATGTTTGACTTTTTTCTGAGGAAACTAGAGAAAATGGGCAGTTTCTGGAATTTTACAAACTACATGTCGTGTAATTTAAGTACATTCCATGTATATGTTAAGCGATTTGTTGGATGTGTGCTCTCCAAGTACATGTCGTGTGATAACCGGTTGAAATTTCTTATGACACAGCATGTAGTTTTAGACACGTCGTGTAGTCTGGCCGTGTGGAGGCCATACAGGGTGTGTAGGCCTGTTGGCCGGGTATAATTGTTTAACCAAGTACACGTCGTGTTCCTCCTGGATACACCATGTAGTCTGGCTGTGTATGAGGGATATACATGGCGTGTGGGTAAGTCAGAGAGGAAGGGAATAAAAACTAATTACAAGCCGTGTACCCCTAGGTACATGCCGTGTACTCATGTCAGCAGGATCTGGAAAGTAAGTCGGCGGAATTCCAGCCTCCAAATGAACAGTTAAATGATATACACGGTGTGTAGCCTAAGGTACAGGCCGTGTAGTTTTTTTTTTGCATTAAAATGTCCAGTATCCTCGTATTGAGGAAGAAAACACCTTGTGTCCCCTAGTTTCACGAACCAAGCTAGATAGAGCTTTAACCACTTCCCGGTTCTTCGTCTGAGGTCAGATTCAATCACGGTTAGATGCATTGGAACCCCCTCGGTAAGGCCTCGATTCCTCTTGATCCATTTTGTTTGATTTCTATTCTCGAATGAGTTATAGGGGTTTGTGTGGAGGCTGTTTCCAGAGGAGTAGCATCGTACGAGTCTCGGTTGGTGGTGCATACCTCTTTTTGTGTGTTTTGTGGTCATTTTGGTGATGCGTCCTTCGGTGCGTTTTCTGGTATTTTGATCAGGACCCGTTTTATCTTCTTTTACGTATTGAATTGATTTTTGGACCTATGGGATGCCTTTGGGTATGCCCCATTAGCATTTTTTCTAGAGCAGGGTCGGGCGAGGGGTCGTAGCTCATCAGAGCATTTTGGTCGGGGGATGCGAAAATGGTTATATTTGTTTTATACTATTATAAACTGTTGATTTTAATTTATCTAAATTGATATAAATTTGTGAGATGCATTCAAGACCTCAGTGCTAGCATGGGACTGCACCTTGCATAGTGCAAATCAACTATTTATAATATTTTTCTTGTTTATGTTTTCTGTTTAAATATGTTATATATGCAATTGCTGAATTGCATATGTTGGACCCTTTGGGTGGTGTTGGGCATGGCCCGGATATTCTTGAGTGATTTTGATCACATGTTGGACTTGGCCTGGGTTACTTTGGGTGGTTTTGACCACTGTATTGGGTGTCATGGATGTCATCTTGAGGCAGTACGACTATCAGGATGCGAATGGCCCAGGTTATTTGGATGCTGAGGCCATCAGAAATGAGCGGCATGGTCGCAGGGACACGAGGTGTCAGATGTGTGGTGGATTAGGTACTATTTTGGTGATAACCTCTCTCCCAAAACTTTGAGTAGTTTTCACACATAGATACTCTATGATGAGGTTCCTTTGACCACTCGTGTGGGTAGAGGCCCCCGTAGATGTGGTTTAGGTACTTTTGGGGGGGGGGTGTTTGATGTAGAAATCCACATGGGAGGTGAGGAGCTTTCAGGGGATAGCATTGAGGATATCGGGTTTGGGGTAGAGGCTCGCCATTATTTGAGGGTAGAAATCGGCGTCCCTCTGGTTATGTTATTTGAGGGCAGACATCGTTGTCCCTCTGGTACTTATTTGAGGACAGACATCACTGTTCCTCCAGGTTATTCTTAGGTGTGCCTTCAGGACGTCAGTACTTGAGGCATGAGGTGTCAGGAGGCATAAGGTGTCAGGTTACTATTCTTTGGCATGCCTTTGGAACGTCGGTACTTGTGACACGCGGTGTCAGGGGGAACATGGTTCCAGGTTACATGACAGAGATTCCAACATTGGCTGAAGCAGTTGAAACTCTATGGTGGCTGTTGAGCACTAGTGGAGTTTGTGTTTATTTGTGCATTATTTTGTTTACTGCTTTTTCTTATAATTTCATGCCTGCTTAAGCACTTATATTAGTTACGCACCGTTGGGTGGTATCCTACTGAGATTTGTCTCACACCCTGCATGGGCCCTTCAGGACGCGTGCAGACTTTATGGATTTACATGTAGGAAAGAGGCCATCTTTAGGAGTTGGGCTACGTTATTTGTTGCATGGAGATGGTATGGACTTTGAGGTCTTGCCTATCTGGGGATACTATGTTTTTTTCTTTTCTGTATCAGCATGCTTACTTTTTGTAGCTACAATTGGTTATCCATTGGTGCCTTTTATATTCAGATATGTATGACCTAGTTTGGATGCATGTTTATTGCTTAGTAGTAGTTACATGTAATCAGCATGTTGTTGTGTTTATTTTTCACTGTTGTTGTTGTAATTATTGCTTTCACTGTTTATTGATATTGAATGTGCTTCCACTCTGCGGGTCTGGTTCGAGTCGGCTGAGTCATTTATTCCACTAGTTCTTTAATGTTATACTTGGACCAGTACCATTATTATTATCCTCCGAGAGGGTATAGCCTCCCCACTATACCTATCAGAACCTCGCTGCTAGTCAGCAGGCTTTGGTGTTCAGGGAGGTGCGCCTAAGGTAGTAGCACCCGACCTGTTTAGCACTGTTCGGGTGGTTGTTCAGGTCTGGGTTGTTAAAACTCCCAATTCCATTCTTGTCTATATCATTTGATATAAATCTTTACCCAATTAATTATAAGGAGATATGGGTACCAAATTTCTTTGGATATAATATAACGACCATCCTTGGTTATAACATGGCCACCATCCTTGGTTATAACGTAACCACCATCACATAATGAAAATCATACATATGTATTCCATAAGACAATAAAAAATTCATCATATCATAATCCTTGAAATCGAATAGGCTTTATAAACATTTCTTCTTATCATAGGCTCTGTAAAATGATAGGTTTTTGAATCAGTTTCTCATTTCATCATAGCATAACAGATAGAGAAAAAGTGGGTTTCATAAGTATCATGTCATCATAAAAATAAACCATTTAGTGAAATAATATGAATGTTATAATTGGATCATATCCCTATAAAATCATAATTTATAAAAAATTATATTATCTTAGATGTATAATGATTTTGAAATAAAATATCACATGGAACGTCTCTTCATGAAGATAACTTATCTTTGAAAATAACTTTTAAAAACTAAAAATTCAAAAAATAATTTGGAAAAATTTTTTTTAACATATCCTTGAAAACTTATAATGTAAGAATTGATAATCATTTAAAACATTTCTTCATTTAAATATTGTTTCCCCTTTGAGAAAAACACTTTTTAAAACATAAAATGTTTTCAAAATCCCTTTCATTTTGAATAGGTTTACTTAAATTATAAAAATTTACCAAATATTAAGTAAAATATTTTCTTTAAAATGAACTTTGAATATTTTTAAGGTAATATTTAAATCATTGAGTGGCCATGATAGTCATAAATACTATTTATTTCATGGATATTAAAAACAAGGATTCCTTTTACATTTTCAAAAAAATCCAAACAAGCATTGTTTTGAAAAAGATTTGAATATTACTTCAAAAATATTTTTGAAAAAAAGAAAACAAGGGAAAAATGAATTTTAAACATTATTGGATAATAAAATATATATTTTTTAAACAATTTTTATATAACGTGGTTTTGAAAGAAAATATATTTCTCATTGAAGATATAAATAAAGTTAAATTTTATTAAAAAATATCCTCAATTATTTTAAGTACCAAAGAGTGGTAAGATAGTAATATTATTTGGAAATATCATTAATAACTATAGGAAAATAAAATTCATGAGTTTTTTGAAAGATGGGTCATAATATTTTATCATTTTAAACATAATCAAAAACAATACTAATAAATGGTGAGATTGTAACATAAAATCATTACCACTTTAGTAAGTTTGTATCATATGACCCCTGAAGGAATAATATAAAATAGAACTTAAAATATCATGATGATAAATACATTCAGTATATTACATATCAAAGGGGTTATATATACACCTATTGAACGAATATAGCTGTATAACATGACATACGTCTCAAATGAGGCAAATTGAGTTAAAATCTCTAGCCGTATAGGTAACTTTTGAACTATAACCCCCATGAAATATAGATCCTCAAATGGATATGTAAATACCCATATTTTTTAGGATAATAAACATAAAATACATTAATGGAAATTATATATACCACATAAAAGAAATGTGTGATGAATATAAAATACATTAATGGAAATTAATCTTGTATGCATGGCGAGAATGTGGGTTTTGAAAGAGAAAGTGTTAAAAAGTTTACAATAATTTTAGTTCGTATTTCAATATCAAATTGATACCAATGGACTAAATTGGAGATATATATATATATAATTTAAATAATTTAACTTTAAAAAAATTAAAACATAATTTAACTTTAAAAAAATTAAATGAAAAAGATATTTTTTAATTAAAATTCAGTATTTTTAAATTTTTATTAAAAATGAAACCATTTCAAAAAGTCCTAAAAATTCTCCCTAATATAATTTTGATATTCTTATTTCAAAAATGAATTTTATTTTACCAAATTTATTTTCTAAAAGTGTTAAAATTTAATTTCATTCTTGTTCACAAAAAGGCGTAAAAAAATTATTTGACAAAGTAGAATCTTCTAAGCATATAATGACTTTTCTAAAAATTTATTAATTTTTAACAATATTTTTTATTTAAATAAAAAAATTATACATAATATTTAAAATTTATTTATTACTATTAAATATTATAAATTTAATGGATATGTTATAATAGTTGTATTTGAATAATAATATTAATACTATATCATGGTTGTGTTAAACAGAAGTGTCATGTGTAATGCAAGCTAACCCAGTGTTGCATGTAGTGAATGTTTAAATTGTTTTTGTATATAATGAAAGCTATCAATGAAACTGATTTCTTTGTGTAACATAAGATAAACTCATTGTTTCTTATAACACAGGCTATACTTATTGTTGTGTGTAACAAAAATATCAAAAAGGTTTAATTCCTTTAAAAATAAACCACAAAATATCAGGTTGTTACATATTCTTACTATGATGTCTAATTGATATTCTACCTTCAGAATCATGACATGGAAAATGAGATGATTTTTTTGTTAAATGATCATCTTATCCTTAGTATTTTTCCACTTGGATCTGTATGTAATGGTTTGTTTGGTTGTATGATACTATTTGAGGGAAGAGATAGGTAGTTTAGGGACCAGATTTGTGGACCCAATAAAGGGGTTTAGGTGTGAAAATAAGAGTAGTTGAGATGTTCAATGCCTCTATGACATATGTAGTGTCCCACTCTCAATGTTTGTGTGCTTAATCCCCACATGTTGTGTGATACCCCCATCTATCGTGGGATTGATGTGTGTTACACAATGTGTTATTACTCTATCAATGAAGTCAATACCTTCCCCTTATTCATGTGTTCTACTCAAACAAGGGTCTTCCATGGTGGTCAGATATCTCTTCAAGCAATACACATTCCCATGGCGAGGTGTATGATTTTTCCCTACTATAAACTTCTATAAGGATGCATGTCTTTACTCATTACTTTGGTGTTTATTGTAGTTGGGGTTTGATCTCCCCAGTCTAGTATCTATTTATAGTATGAATTCCCCTTGGGGTATCTTAAAAAACAATGGTATTAGTAGTTTTGGTCAATAAGGGGCTGGCACATCCCATTCTTTAATGATAAATCTTCTATGATGATAGGTTTCTATATTATGGATTCATATTTTTTTATTGTGAAAGGATGTTTCTTTAGAGAAAATATGATAGTACATGGGACTATTCAAGTACCACTTTTTTCCTTAGAAATATTATGTACAATTGGGCTATCGACTTCAGACTGTAAGGTTCATTTGGAACATCAATCATTCCTTCATATTCCTGAGATAAAAGACATTATGGATTGGAACTATATTAACCAGGATCTCTTTGAGTCTATTTAATTTTTGATTATAAAGTATATTTGGATTATTCATTACTTCATCTAGTTACATTCCTATACTAAAGTTTGGGATGATTTCTCCTTTTCCTCCTAGTTCAATTTTGTTATCAAGAACATCGAGAATGATTTTTTTATAGATTTACCAATTGTATTACTCTAGGTCCCCTCTTATACTATAAGTTTAAGCTAACTTTTTTACATTTTATTTTCTTTGAGGTTTCTAGGGAATCTTATAGGGTATGTTTATACTCACCCCTATATAAGATCTAAGGACATGTGTGTTTTTTATATGTAGTCGGTGCATTGGTTGAGGATGATCTTTGTGGATATAGAGAAGGTGTGGCTTGTTTGGAGTTGATATTTGGTAGTGAACTCATATGATGAATCATTAGAGGAGATTATTGGTAATATTATGTAGTGGTAGTAGTATATGATCCTTTTTGTAGCCAGCTATTATGTGGACCTCCTAAATTAAAATGTTATATTTCCATTTTGGTTATTGGGAATATACTTTTCCCTTTCATATTTTTAGATTATGAAATTTCTAACCTTTTCTAATCCTAGTGTTTTTCACATGAATTATATATATTGATATAATTTTTATTTATCCATCATGATTTATTATATCTAGTGTGGATATGTGTGTTTTATGTTGGTGCATTAGGCTACAGATTCATATCATGTGTGATATGCCTAATCAGTGTTTCTCACCAAACCCAATCCTATTGGAGATATAATTGGGGAGTCAACCTTTTCCTATATCTAGTAGGAATGGTTCTATTATAGGTCATTTCATTATCCCATTCTGTTTCATTCTTGGGTTGATTTTTGATTCTTTAGGATGGGAACTATTTTAGATGCATATGATTTAAAGGCTTGTATTTTCCCAAACCCTTCCTTTTTCATTTCTTATGTTTTAAGGGATTTTAGGGATATTGTATGCTAGTTTTAGAGTTTGGGTAAGGTTTATGTTAAATTAAATTGAGTTTCAATGTAATTAGAAATATTTGGATTTTTCTTTGATTTTGGAAAAGTTTGGGATGCCCCTTACATATCTCATTTATCATTAAATGACCATTACGTATCACCCATAATGACCTTATGTATCCCCTTTTTCAAAAAAATACCTTTATTGTGACATCCATAATTCAATGTTGGTTTATATTTTATCTTATTTGGGGGTAATCTAGATTTTTGGATGTTTTGGGAATTAATTAACAATTTTTAGAAAAATTTCCTACATGTGGGGTTAGTGTACACAATTTAGGGTAACCTGCATGATGAAATTTGCATTAATGCATACAAAAACACTTTTCTAATTAATTTTTTTCTTAAATTCTTAGAATATATGAATAACATGGGATTTGGATGAAACTGTGTGACTTCCAGTAGTAACTATGAAAATCCTTTAGAGAATGGGGTATTAGTCCATGGATTTTGTATGGTTAGTAGGAACCATGTGAGTGATCATTTTTTAGATTTTTTAGACTTTATTATAGATGATTTATATGGTGAAAATATGTTTTTATAATCTATGAAACCAAAATGGGAATGAATTCTTGGTTTTTCTAGCATATGATGCATGGTTGGCACATAGTTTTGTAAACCATACAGCTTAACCATGAAAGATACCAAAATTTCATTAAGAGGTGGGGTTATCTTCTTAATGTTTTGATTTTAACCCTTATCTCCCCTCTTTTCCTCTCTATTATTTGATCATGACTAGGGTATGCACCATGGATATTACCCACTCCCTTACCCCTTCATTTTGAGCCTCCTTTGATTCAATTTCCAAGAGATTGTTGAAGGTACTGGGCACACATCAGAAGCCCCAAAAAATGGGATATAAAACTTTTCCACTAATGAAGGAAAATAACTTGTCATCATCAGTGAAACACTAGCTGGAAAAAATATGAGTATCTTTCTTGAATAATTTTAACGAGAAAATAAAAACCATAAATACATTGTTTGATCCAAAGTTGTGCTCGATGTTTACTCATCATTGGCGATCACATCATGAATAATCTGAAGCTGAATTCCACTATATCATTGACACACTATTCAAAAATCTACTAGAGCACTGATTATACTAATATGGGTTTTAGCGCATAGTTTAGATGATTCTTTGATGCTCCAATTATCACTGCATCACCATGAATGTGATGGGTTAGAGAGAGATTGTGCTCCGGGGGCGATTTCGGCACCATTGACCTTCGATCCAGGTGTTGTCCTAGCTGGGATTATGCCTTCTCTGTCTCAAGATTCTCTCATCTCTCCTCCCAGACTTCATCGGGCTAGGCGCTCCTTTAGAGATGCGTTATGTGGATCGTCTCAAGGATCCATGTGGTCCTACTTCCCAGACGTCAAGTTGATCTTCCTTTAGGTCTCGAGGCTGGGTTCCTGGATCTCACTAGAGGTTCCTCCTACGGGATTTGAGGAGGTGGTCTCCTGCCTCCATTGGACCCTTGTGGCACTCTTTGGGGAAAAGAGGTTATCCCTACCTATTTTCATACATTCTGTAAAATATTTGGGTCTTCTTGGGTCGGCGTAGATATCAGATGTGCATCACAACTCCTTTGGTTTAATCCTAGATTTGGAGTCAGATTTCATTCAATATTGGTGCAAAGATCCTTGTTCCTTTGGTCATTGGCACTTAAACCAATCACGATGGTCGATGTAGGCCCATAGGGGGAAGGAGAGATCATATGAAGAATTTTGGATCATCCTCCCTGGTCTCCTATTAACTTTTCAAAATAGATCATTCCTTAAATCCATCAGTGACTCCCTGGGTGGATTTTTCTGTTCGGATGATCGCACCCATTCTAGAGAGGATTTGATGATGGTTCAAATCTGTGTGAAACTACATCTCGAGCTCCTAATCCCGGATAGAATTGCCTTGAAGGTGAAAGATTTGGTGTCCTAGAACCAGGATGTCATATTCTCGGTGTTTCACAAGTATTGTTCCTCATGTATTCTATAGGTACATTCATTGTAGTCGTGTAAGAAGCAAAGACAAGGTGGACACCACAACATCTGTAGGGATCCCCCATGTGATTCCCTTCCTCATTCACTAGAAGGGTGTGTGGTCCTGGTCCCAGAGGCAGATCAATCCGTACATGTGGCTCCAGATTCGGAGCCTCTTCTCCCTTATCCTCCGGGTCATGTCCCACCTATTAGGATTTAGTACCTATGCACCACTAATCTACTCCCTGAAGACTCCTGAGTTCTTACCCGATTTTTTCACCCCCAACTAGATTTTTTCAGATGAGTGTTTGTTGGAAATGTTCTTTTCCTTCCATGACCCTTCCCCTGAGCCCTTGGTGCTGAAACATCCAAGTCTCGAGCCACCACCTTGTGCTCCTACGGGTTTGGAGGTTGGGAGTGTGTATATTCCTCCCTCTCAGTAGGTTTTTTGTTGGAAGGCCACACCCTATATGGAAATTTTTATAGAATCAGGTGGTCCTATGTATAAGGATCCAATCAAGAAAAACCCATATACCATTTCCCCTCTAAGTACGGTGACTGAAAAGTCCCTCAAACTTCCCTCACTTGTGACACCCTCAGTTTTTTTCCCCTATACGAAGATCAGGAGTATGCACAAGAGCATTATTGAGGTAGCTTATGGAGAGTTATTCCTATAGTAGTAAGGAGACTGAGGATCCTGGGGTCAAATATAGGCTACTATTATTTTATGTTGCCCATGGTCATTAGGAATTGTAATAGTCATGGTGCATAGGTAAAAACTAACTTCATTTCTTATGAGGTCAATAAGAACAAGTATTTCCTTATTGCAGTTATTGAACATAAACATAATCGAGATAAGACTAATGAGTTATGTCAAAAAGTCAATCTTCATGCTTCCATTCATGCAGATCCAATCAACCAGAACAATTGGATTTTCTAGAACAAGGAGCTCCCGATGGATTTAATACAATTGGGTGATCAGTTCATCACTATGAAAGCAACTGAGGAAACATACATCTTATTTGCTTTCTTTGTGTATGGAAGATGTGATGCATGAAGAAGAAAATGAATTTGGAATGATTATAGTGGCTTGGACCCTGAAGATCTCCTATGTCGTGAGGTGGGGGATTTCAATGTCATCATTGACCCTGATGAGAATAAATGAAGGGAATAATTTCCTCACAGGGCTAGTTTTGATTTCTCCCAATTCATAGTCGGCAAGTGTCTTCTAGAGATGCGATTCTCTAAAGATCACCACACCTCATGAAAAAAACTGAGAAGAAGAAAGTGTTTCTGGAGATAGCTTTATTGATTCCTAGAAAACATCAATGATTTAAACATGTTTCTGAATTCTATGGTAACACATTTAGTTCACGGAATTTATGATCACTCTACGTTGCTAGTTTCTTTGTCCCCCCAGGAAGAACAATTAGGACAATTTTAGGTTCTATCAATACTTGTCCCATATTTCAAGCTATAAACATGCTTTTAGTGAGTTATGGGGAGAGCCTACTCAGGGGCACACATGGCTATCTCTTCACAACAAGCTACGGTGGAAAAATAATGGGATACAGGCATGGTCCAAGAATTTACTCTTTATTGACTATAACATAGATGCCCTCAAGTTGAGTATTGATAGTATGGAATCCAGTTTGGAGGATGACTAGAATGATAAAGTGTTTGAAGATTTTTCTAAAAAGAAGAATAGATGGGCTGAAATGATTCTCAAGAAAGAACGAATGGATCAGGAGTGATCCAGGATCAAATGTATGCATAAAGGTGACAGGAAAAAAAAAATTTACATGAATGTATTAAGGAGAAAAGGCATTTTATCAAGACCAATATCTTGATCGAGTATGGTATGTACATGGATGATAGTGACTTTGTGGGGTTCATGGAACACACTTTCTTCATAGATCTCCTAGTGGGCCCAAATATGATAATCTCCAGCGTCTACCCAAGTGTAAATGATGAGATCTAAGAAGATATTCCCTTACTTGTATCCAATGAGGATAATGAGTTTCTTGAGAGGATACTAGAGGAGAATGAGATATACATATACATGATGAATCTCAACCCTGTGAGTGTGCTGGGTCCTGACAGGTTCCCAGGATTGTATTATAGGCGGATGTGGGATGTGATTAAGGGAGACATTATTGCTTCTTTCCAGGTCTTCTTTCATGGAGGTAGAATTCCATGGATCTCAAGTGTCACAACTATGGCTCTCATACCAAAAATAAAGGATCCATATTCTCTCATGCACTATAGGCTTCTGAGCATGTGCAATTTCACTTATAATATTCTTGCGAGCATTATTAATCTAAGGTTGTCTAGGTATATCTCGTAGTGGATCTCCTTTGAGTAGAATTGTTTTTTGAAGGGATGATCTATCTAGGGAGCAATTGCTTTGTCACAGAAAACCCTAAGGGACATCAATGTTAAGACCCATGGATTGAACTAGGAAATTAAATTGGATATGAATAAGGTTTATGATTGGATTGAATTGAGTTTCATTAACTGAGTACTCATGAATATGGGTATTTGTACCAGGGCCTTGGATCTCATCTTCAAATGTTTCATCTCCCCGTGGATGGTAGTTTCATTCATGGGGAAGACACTTATATTCTTCAAGACAACTGGAGGACATCACTAGGGAGACCCAATCTCACGGAGCATCTTCATTCTCACGCAGGATACTATCAGCCACCTCAACTGTGCAATAAATGAGGAGGCAGTCTATGGATATGATTCTTCATTCTGGCCCAAGATCTACCCTCTCATCCAAACCATTCAATAACACTCTCTTTGGATGGTAGGAATGGGGGATATCTAATTATGGAATTGCAATTGGGCAGGCTATGTTACCAATTTCCAAAGATTCCATGATCCTATGATCATTTTTAAGGAGGCAAGCCTCTACCCCAAGTTTACCAAGTAAGTTCTAGAAGAGGAACACCAACACATCTCTGAGTCGATTGAAATAAACCAATAACCTGATAAGTGTGTGTTCACTTCTTCTAATTCAAGGACATTCATGACCAGTGACTTCTGCAGGCTCTTGCCCTCGCATGACCATCATGATAGCTGGAATGACGCGGTTTGGACCAATAGGATACCAGAAAATTATAACTTCATTACTTAGAGATCAAGGAATATTTTTGTGGTGACAGATGATAATATTAAGAAGGTGGGTATGTGTGTCATATCAAGGTGTTATTGTTGTAAAAACCTGATGGAGGAGAGTACAAATCATCTCCTCTTTGATGGAGATTGGGATCATGCTATCTGGACTTTCTTTGATGGCCTTAATGCTCTTTCCTATCATGAGATTGGTGATGCCACATTCCTAGAATGATGGTTTCATGGGATTACTGATGCGGGTCTTGAAAGCATGGCATGGTCTATTGTGTTTAGTGTTGGATGTTGGTGCCTGTGGTGGAAAAAAACTAGGCCAGGTATGAAGGAGCCCTTCCCAAAATGAGGACCATAATTTTGAGAATTAAGAACATAATACTGTACATGGTCTCTCTTATCAATAACTGGTGGTAATATCCCTCGTTGTGTTTGTTACAGGTTGGCACCTCCCCAGTTCAGCTCTTTAACGATAGACCATAGGGGTAGTGGGTTTACTGGTGGAATCCTGACATAGGTTACAAACTTAATACAGACAGATCGTGCATTTGGGACAACATGCATGGAAGGGGAGTGTTTCATGACTCTTGGGGAGAGTGGTTCTGTCATTCACAACATTATATAGTAAGGGAACTTCCCTATAGGCTAAGGCCAAAGCTATGCTAACTAGGATCACTCTTTTTAGACATCAAAGTCTTGAAATTACTCAAGCTAAGATAGATTATCTAATTCTTTATGATTACCTACATTGTAAAGGTCCCACCCCTTGGTCCTCATCCTACATTTTCAGAAAATCTAGAGGCCTTCTCAACAACTACATTCACATAACCCACACATGGCATGATGGTAATAATGTCATGGATCACCTTGCTTCATTAGTGGCATGGGGCACCATCGAGAGCCTCTTTATCTAGAGTGTGGAAGAGAGAAAGGAAGAGATAGAGGCTATGAATAGTATATGGAAAATACCTCTCCTTCCCTATTTATAGAGTGTTATGAGATTGTCCAGTATTTCCTCCCCAGCCCCCGAATAATTAACACTCTATAAACAACATATTATGACTACTATACTGAGTCAAAAATATTATTATCATTTTCTTGTAATATAATAAATTTATTACATGATCATAATTGATCCTTTAACTTGACTCGTCCTTGCCAAAAATCTTAAATTAACTTTGAATATTTTAAACAAATATTTATTCAATTAATATTTTCATGTATTTATTTTAAAACATATAAATACATTTGATAAATAAATTTAATGTTAATTATTTTTAACATAAAAAATATGAATTTTTTTATTCCACTTGTGATTTTATTTCCTTGGAAAAATCCCAGACCCTGATGGTGGGGCCCACTATGTCCATCATATTTATTCAATTGAATAGGGAATATTCTTGAATATTATATTATGTGTGACCCTCTAGGCCCTTATCTCGATAGAAGTGAATATTATTCAAAGTCTAAGAGTGGTATCTAGAAACCCGTCATGGACCTTAAAGAGATAAGGATATTCATAGAAGCAATAAACAACCTATGAACATGCACTATGAAATATAATCTATTTTTCTTTAATATCTCATAAAGCAGGATGTAAACCAATGTCTGACTGAAAATTAATTTTTTGGTAAAGGATAGAACCCCTTTTAAGGGATAAGGGGGAACTCATCATGAAATCAAGGCATAAAACTATAATCCAAGCCCCAACATTCCAAAATCTCAAGAAAAAAAACCACTTCAAGGGAAAATCCCCTCCCAGCATAAAGGTCATTGCAATGAACCTTCATCTAAAGCATCCCCTTGAAGATATTGTTGAAGTATCCCTTAAACCGCATACTAAGGAGACAAAAAGTAGAATCAAAACACCAAAAAAATTCATAACTAAACATAATTAATCACCATAAAACCATTCAATGTCATCCCATTATCACCATCAGAAAAACATCACCGCCAACGATCACATCTTGGATGCCAGAAAATGCCAGAAATTTCCCTACTGCAACTATCCCATGAGCCTCCCTTCGACTCCGCAGTAGCAAGCAGTCCAAAGGGGAAGGTGATCCAAGGTGTGACATTCCAACCCAGCTCCACCTAGGGCTATAAGACCCAACATACACACCCAAGGAGTGCCACTGAGGAGGGGATAAAATTTGACCTGGACTAGAAGCACCGCTCTGGGATGAAACCGGGTAGATATAGATAGAGGAAGAACCCTCATCGGGTGCCGAGACGAATGGACTCACTACAAGTGGGAGTGAGGAGAAGCAAAAAGAACCATGAGATGGGTCACGCTGGTGGCATCGACACCACAAGACCAACCATAGGCATTCTGAAAACAATCCACTGTGAAACCAAACAAAACACCAATGTGAAAAAACCCCAAATGAAAAACCACCGCCAAAATCCAGATCCAGAAAACCTCCACCCTCTAAGCCACTCCAAAGTCAACACCGAACCACACCAAAAGACACCAAAGCCTTCGTAGATCCACACCAACCCTAGTTTAGGTGAGATATGATCCCAAAACCAGAGACGCTGCCACCAGAAAAAATGATTCCATTCCTGGGCCAATGTTATGCCACACCGAGATCCTGAGGTAGATGACAACGAGTCTAATTGAGCATGCTGGAGGAGGGGTGGAGACGACTTTATCTGGGGGAACCCTAGCCACCATGAGATTCTAGGAGACGCCAATCAGAGACTTCCCTATATATCATATGCACACCCTTGTCATATTACTTTTATTTATTTATTATTTATTTATCTAACTAGATGGATTTACCATCAACATCCATGGCCATGGTCTTATGAAGGTACTGTCATCCTGATCAACATGGCCTGAGATATTTTACTTCCTTAAACTAGAAGTGAAAAATGCTTTCTTGACCATTAAAACAATGTAATACCACCAATGACACACCCAACACAACCTACCTTGCCACAATTTTATTTTCATGGTTTTTTCCTTGTATAAAAGTACACAATCAATTAGCCCACATTGGAAATGATCTAAAGTTTGGAGACCATGACACAAGTCTATAGATAGGAACAACCAATGACACCCAAAAAATGTGGTGTTATTATTTATAGGTCCATCCTCATGATCTCACTATTAGGGATCACCAAGTGTGAACATCATGGGAAGATGTCTCAATGCTTATAATTACCTAGCACCTTATAGTCAAACATTCACACTACCCATTCAGTAATAAATATCTATACAAGAGGATATATGTTTAAGATTAATATCATGGTATCTTTAGGTTCTCATTATATTTTTGGATCTAATATAATCTTTTTATATGATAATTAATCTATGGACATTACCATTAAATAGTGGGCACATAATTATCTACCCCATAATGGTATGTTTACATCATGTATATCAAACTCTATAGACTATATGATAATCAAAAGAACTACATAGTTGGGTCTAGGGAAAGAACTATTACAACACTCCCATTTGGAATATAACCAACATGATAACCATAATTGTTAGCTCTCACATGATAAGGATCATTTTTTTTATGAATCATGGATTTAGTCTCTAGCCCTACCACAATTCTGCCACATTGAAATTATTCTACTTTTAACCTCACATCCTTGAGTAAAACTTCTCAAAAGATGGTATCCAGGAGTATATCATATTTCTCCACTGTCATAACATGACATCTTGGATAGTAAGAATACCATAATTTACAATTTTATAATTCTTTACTTACTAGGTATGATTCCAAGAACTACAAAAAATCATTGCATATAATAACAACTTCTTAGTTGCCTTAGAATCTTCAACGTACTCGGTATTTGTAGGTATGGATATGACTGGATTATATGAGTATGTATCACTCATCACCTTAGCCTAACTAAGATAATAAATCACATGGATCTAAGAAAAAATAGATTGTGTCCCCTTAAAACTAGTATCATTTCTTCTCCACTTATTAGGTACATATATTTTGTACTTACCAAAGTACAATTAGATAGTACTGACTGCTTCCCTTGAAGTTCTCCAAGATATAACTTATATTTTCCTTCTATTAAGTATGTCATGGAAATATCACTTCTTGTACATATCATGGAATATGTGATTGATACATACCTAAACCATATGGATTTCAACTTATCACATTCATCTCCTCTCATATCCCTGACATGTAAACCTAGTGATATTATTCCATGTGACATTGGAATCAATTCCCACTTTAATTTTTCCATCTTGTATTTTTTAATACTATGTCACTATATGTATGATTGACTAGGTCCAAGAAAACATTAGATCTACCTCAGTAAATCCTTTTCCCTAGAACATAGGTTGCTACTTTAAGTCAATCACTAGAAAATTGGTTCTTTTTTGTAGGTATTAACTAACTTGAGGACCGATATCTATTTTCCATATGTTTCCAAACATATTTTAACTTTTTAAACAGTGGTTCTCCTACTAATCACTAGTAGAAACATGGAAAATATCCATTCCAAATGAATTTTCTAAGATCTTGTTTCCTAATTTAATCCTAAACTGAATTTCAGTAACCTCATACTTTATTAGCTTTCTGTGACATGACCATCGCTTTATAGTTGAATCGTATAGACACCATCCACAATTTGAGGCCATGAAATCCAATGCTTAATAACCTGATCATAGGAAGTACCTATAAAAAGTAAAAATCTAATGGATTTAGGCATATTTACATGGTGTAACAAATCGATCCTTATTGGTACTACACTTGTACCATCCATGTATAATATCATTTGAATACTCATAATAGTATTCAAAATAATTTTTCCCTTTGAATTGTGATGCATGAAACCCATTATTTAATTTTAATTTATCTTGTCAATATTCTCTAATTTCTATATACTTATTACTTGTATGAATTATTATTCAGAACCAATAATTTATCACCATTAATAGTGAATTCAAATCCATCGCTTTGGTTTTAACCATCCTATGAAGTATTTGTATCTATAACATACCTATTCCACATGAACTTATGGAACTAGTTCCAATGCTAACTATTTTTTCATCTCTGACATTGACTAAATCCATGTCAATCTAGCTCCGTCTATCTCTAATAGAGATTTGAACCCATATATATAATTATACTAATTAACTTTGACTATATATTTTCTATCATAGGGATTTATGTAATATCCTAAACAACCATTATGATAATTACTTCAGATGCACAATGTGTTTGTATTTGATGCAATTTTTTTTATATCCAAACAAACTATTTGCATCCAAACAAATTTCTTTATGACATAATGGATTTATATCATACTATGACTCATATGATATCCATTTTTCATTGTAGTTGGAATGTGGTTATGGTATATCACCATTATTTTCAAAGTACATCATGAAATACATTAGAATTTACTACAAATTGTAACATTAATTCTCCTAACATCATAAATTTGATGTATAAAATGTGCATTTAGGTATTTCTCCACGCAAATTTTTTTTGATCAATGTTAACATGTGAGACTCCATCATTAATCCTCCCCATTAACATCAATTTCATTATGTACATAAGCTAATGTGAATTTATGAATTACTCCACGCTACATTATATTGACAAATGATTTCTTGGTCAAGATATTCTTCGGCATGCTAGCCCAAGGCAACTTATATCTTCTAAACAAGAATATAAATCACTTTACCATTCCTTAATTACTTATAGAGATCTTATGAAGTATATATACCTCTATCTTACCCTTGGAATAGTTCACACTCTCTTGCTAAACTAATTATGAAATCTTTGTGGCATACCATTATTTTTAAAGGTTTATTTTTCCAAACTAAAGATGCTGATAATACCAAATGTGTTTTGATTTTCCGATATTAAATAGAAAACTATGTATATACTTGATGACCTATTTTTAGTCTTACTTTAGAAATAATTATCTTACCACAATTGGATATAAAATTATTACATTTTATATTCATCACCTATTTCCTATGATTCAAGTATCACAGAACTATTGATTGAGTATGCAATACCACAAAAAAACACTAATTCTTAAACATGGAATAATTTCTCCTTGTGTCCAAAGGACATGAAAGAAAAATGATTTGGTTATACTCTAAAATATTTTTACATGAATCATTAACTTAGAAATATTGAAATCGTGTACTACTCACTACTGACTTAGGCACCACCCTTTCTCAGCCTCATGGAGAATACACCTTACTTCTTGTAGCGTTTTTATACTTACTTGGTTCCCATAAATAAATACATATTTGTAAAAGGAATGCTGTATATAATACCCAAGAAGTGATATTGAAACATTAGTTTTATATTGATTTATATACCTATAAAATAAACCAATAACATTATTCTCTAATTCAGTTAATTGCAATTTAACTTCCATTTTTTTATATCACGTTATAAAAAGAAAATAACCTTATGTTTAATACCTCTTCCATTAAATGAAAATGGGAATGTTTTTTGGAGTAAGTTCTCATTTTCCTTTTCAAATTTTTTTTTAATTTTTTTTATCATAAGAGCTAAAGATGAGCCTATTTTTCTATTCTTATTTACTTGGTGAACTATACCTAAATAGGTAACGAAGCATTTTCTCAATACTGTTCATTTTTGTATCCTAAAAAACATGAGTAAATGGGTGAAAATTTTATGAGAAAGGGATCCATTGAAATATCATGATCCATATTTCAATTTACACATATCTATTGTAATCATCACGTTATTCATATCTTGCTTCACATTCTCCTTGAAAACATCTCGAAGACGAGATATTAGGTTGTATCGTCTATGTCATTATGTAGTGACTACAAGTAGAATCTAATGTTGATGAAACCATAATAAAATAACCATCATATGGTTTTTACATGAGTATAATGTAATAAATTTACACCCTCTCTTTCTAAGGTATCTTAAAAGGTACAAGGACACCAGTAACTTGAGTTTCCTATATAATAGTATTATGTACAAGCACCTGTACTATTCTTGGATAATCATTCTGGTGTGGACATTTAATTTTTAAATTATTTATTGCAGTTACTTATTGTGTATTGATTTCTATTTTTATAAAAAAATAAATTTCTAACAGATTAGTACTTTTATCTCGATTACAATTTTATACATTTTGATTAAATAAGTAAAACATTAAATGTATCCCACTATTTTATCGAATTCTAGGAACCATTTATCTGATAATTATAATACTCTATCACTTTATTATTTTAGTGGAAATGATCTCTGAACCTCCCCTCGTAGTCTACAAGATATGGTTAAGCCACTACTCGAAGGGTTCAAGGTAGGCGTTTGACTGGCCAAGCACATTAACTCGTAGTTGCCCGATCTATTTAGTGAACTCCTAGATTATAAAATATTAACTATATTTACTCAAATATTGCCTATAAAATTATAGAAAGTCATATATGTATAATTCTCACAAAAAATTTAATTATGTCAACCCACCACTTGTATAAGAACTCTCTAGTAGTAATAAGAACCCTCAGTTATGGCATGACAAGCACCCCAAACACCTAGTTTTATCCAAATTTGAATGACGGAAGGTGGTTACTACTTAATATTCATTTGAGGGTTTTATTATTTTATAAGTGATGAAAGAAATCATTTTTGATTTAATAAGAATGTAATGTGTGATTTCACTCACAACTGATCATGCAATAGAAAATATTCATCATACCACATGTTCATTTTATCTTTACATGCTTTTTTATTATTCTATGTGATTTCTCTTAAACTACACATTCATAAAAATTATAAACCATGAAAAATAAAATGATGACTTTATCATGATATGACACTAATAGTTGATCCATTTAGTGAATAATGGATCAACCTAGACCATATGGGATATACCTTTAGTCGGGTTTCTTGTGACTAGAGTTACAACACCTCTCATCAACTTCGTCAAGATCATGTCTGGTGCATCACCATAACTTGGTGCGAGGTGCATCAATACTCGTATCATCATTATACAACAATACTCGCTAGCAGGAGAGGGAAATAGGGAGTATAAAATACAAATCTTAATTGGACACGCAGACCCTAATATATATGATGACACTGAGATAGTACGTATATGTAATTTTATTTAATTATTTATTATAAACCATGCAATAATTAGTTAAATAAAAACTCACTAAACAAGCATTGATCGGTTCATGGATCATGACCAGTAAAATATGCTTTAACTTGCGTATTTAAATTAAATGAATAATTAAAAATTAAACTTGCATTAAAATATACTCGAGTGCATGTTACTAAATTAAAAATTCACTCATATTTTTAATTCAATAAATACATCATTTGGTACCATTAATTAATTTATTTTTAAAACCAAAACATACATTAATTAATTTATCTAATTTAACACCAAATTAAATTAATTTAAGGTGAAATTAATAAAATTAATTTTTAAACAAAAAACTTAATATTTAATTAATATAATTTACTACCAAAAATAAATTATTTAATTTCATTAATTTTTTATTATATTAGAAATAAGTGGTCCTTAAAAACCATGGGCATGGCCTGTGTGGATTAGTTTGAACTCAGATATTCCAATTTTGGGATTTTCTAACCTAGTGTAGAGGTGTTCTGGGCTAGGGAGTAGGTACACTCTCATTATAGGGTGGGCAGACCTGCCTGGGCCCATTTTGGGGCATGACAGACCATGAAAGGTTTACCTATCTACTAGTAGGATCAGGAGATAGACAGGATAGGGAAAATATTCATATAAAAGTGCATGTGTTATTTCTAATTTGGTTCTAAGGGGAAGTCCCCAGTGACCAAATCCAAGAAACCAGGAAACAGGGAGTTGTCGTGATGACCGGGAGGAAAAGATTTGGACACCCATGAAAATGAGGTAATAGGGAATTCCATGTTATGGTTTTGAAGGTTATGTGGTCCAATTAATTTGAGAGGATGAGAACCATCTGGTGGTCTAGCATAGAGATCCATCGAGGAGAATGGTGGCCAGTTGAGGTGGACCGAGCAGGGAAGGGGGACGGCATAGCCTGGGATGTGTGGGCCGATGTAGGGTATCCTACCACACTGGCTAGGATGTGCAATCAAGGATCTTGATAGAGAAGAGTATTCTCTAGTACATATGGTTCATCAGGTTAAGGGAAACCAATGGACTATGTGTCCTATGTTGGATGGGCTCAGTACACAGGGAGGTCGTCCTAGAGGATGACATTGTCATGGTGATCTATCACTAGGTAGAAGGCTATCTGATGGTACGAGTAGAAAAATCAAGGTGGTTTTATAGGTATTGTGGAAGCCTGATGCATCTTGCTAGTATTGTGTAAGGGGGGAGCAGGGGGTGATGACAAGGTGGCACCTCCCTCTTGGAAATTTCTTTTATTTTTTGGTCAAAAATCTTAAATTAGGCTTATAGAAAATGTAGAAATGGCCCAATTTTTTGTTTTGTCCCACCCTTGACCCACCAACCCCATCACAATTATTCTAAGTCTAACATAGGATTTTAGAAATAATTTATTATTGAAACAAAAACAATTAATTAAGTAATTAAAAAATTAAATTAATTAGTAAATTAGTTTTTTAATTTCCACAAATCAGTATTGTTTTTTTCACTTGCCAGATAAACCTATTTTGACCATCAAAATTCCAGTCAGCAATTGGGTATTTCAAATATATATGTTAAACATTTTTATACCCACAAAGATTAATTTTAAATCCATATGTAAAGTATTGGATAGTCATAACATGGTCTTCTGAGGTCGGATGGGAAATTAATCTGCGACGCTGGGAATCAAATGAGGCCCACTATTAAATTTATGGAAAATTTAATTTTTTTCTTAATTAAAATAATTATGTGTTGCTTTGATACCTATTAAAGAAACCAGGCATGTTGTAGAATCCAAAAAATTGTATTTTAAAATATTCCACCGAAGAATGACATGGACTCATCGTCGTAGGCGAAATGTTTCCTGGAATAAGCTGATGATCTCACATGAAGAATTTTAAGCACAAAATAAAAATCATAAATAAACAGTTTGATATGAATTCATGGTCGACATATACTTGTTGTTGGTGATCCCTTAAAGTGACCCCCTCTTTCCAAAGATGCCCCTCCTAGGATAACAATGAAAAAATGGAGATAGTGTTAGGATGGTATGTGACTGAGTATGATATACTCTATAATACCAAACGTAGGATTGAATATATAAGTATGAGATTCTCAGATACAAGAGGGGGGGTTGAATTGTACCTTTTAAAAATTCCCTAAGAAAATTTTTGATAAAGTTTACAAAGATGAATATTCTACCTTAAAGTGTATAGAATCTAACTATATCAGAGTACAAGTAGAGAATTATAAGAAAGTTATACTTTCCTTAACAATACAAAATGCAGTAGAAAAAAAAAGTAGTAAAACTACAAGTAACAAGTATAAACTTCTTTAACCCAAAGAGAAGGTTATCCAACAACGTTGGATAAAGGTCCCTTGATTTATACTTTCAATATTGTCTGTCTTACCCACACCAGGGTAAGCCCTCGATATGAAGATCAGAGTCTGTCTTGCTATCCCCGCAAGCCCTCAACTATTTGGTAGTCAGCACATCTGTCTTCCTCAGTGAGGAATACCTCAACTTTAAGGTGTTGGAACCTATTTCTTCCTATCCCCGGAAGCCCTCTATTGTACACAACAACAATTGGAGTCGCACGAAGAAAATCTGCCCAAGGAAAAGTTTGAACAAGCTGTTCAAACTTTCTGCACGAATCATGAGAGTTGATAAGAGCCTCTCTCTCTAGAAATCCCTTCAATAGCATGTAAGCATAGATTTCTATGTTGTGTCCAAGTTCTTTTCGAATTTCAAATGAG
This sequence comes from Viscum album, assembly GCA_963277665.1. Taxonomy (NCBI): domain Eukaryota; kingdom Viridiplantae; phylum Streptophyta; class Magnoliopsida; order Santalales; family Viscaceae; genus Viscum; species Viscum album. The sequence goes on along the minus strand of OY728122.1, from coordinate 703,753,112 downwards.
ATCCTATTTATAGGTGAAGCTCCAACAGTTAGCTCCGTCCTCCAATGGTCATATTCTTCCTTGAATTTCAGAGGGACCTGTATACGTGTAACTCAAAAAATGGTTAGTTAATAACTGAAAGCACGAAATCGTTTTGTAATAGAAAAAGTGTAAGCATAACTAAACTGATATTCAGAATAGAGTTGAAAATGAAAGTTCGGAATGGAAAAGGTTAAAGTTCAGAATGGAAGTAAAAAATAATTTTGGAGTCTATAAACTTAAGAATATTTGGATTTTGTTTTGCAGGAATTTAGAACCTGAATTCTATAGAAATCCAGAGTCTAAATTTCAATGAAATTCAAAGTCTGATTTCACTAGGATTCGTAACCAGAACTTACGAAGTTTGGAGTCGAAGTTCATGAGAATTCAAAGTCAGACATCATCAGAGTTCGGAGTCTGAATTCAGAGAACTCAGAGTCAGAACTTATAGAAGTTCGTAATTAGAATTCGAAGTGTAACTTTATGAGAGTTTGTATTCGAAATTCGGAGTGGAACTTCATGAGAGTTCGTATCCAGATTTCGGAGTGGAACTTCATGAGATTTCTTATCCATAATTCAGAGTTGAACTTCATTAGAGTTCATATCCAGTATTCAGAATTGAACTTTATTAGAGTTCATATCTATAATTCGGATCCTAAAACAGAATTCCTCGAGTCTAATAATTATATTATTCTGAGGTTTTAGATATGAATCCGATTTTTACACTTATGAAAAGTATTTGTATGAAAAATGAAAGTAAGGTAGGGGTAAATTTCCTTTGAGAAGGAAATTTTTTTTAAGGAAGTAAAACAGGGGTAAAATGAAATTTTCCTTGAGAAAAGGTATTTATGATTTTCAAAATAAGAGGAATGGTAAAGTCATAAGGAATACCTTATTGACTCAAAAATATCCCCCTTTTGGGAAATCACAAACATCCTTATGAAAAAGAATTTAATGACTTAGAATAAATTTCTAAACTTGTAATTAAAGCTTATCACCCTTTGTTTATGATCAATGGTGAATATGACTAACTCCCCCTTAGACTTTAAAACTCTAAGGATCATATTCTTGATTTCTGGAATGGGATTTTCATTATGAATATGTAAGTCTTCGTAATGAGCATTGCCCCTTACATTGGGATAGTTCTTATTATACTTAGAAATTTTTATTCTCCCTTTTAGATTTTTCCTTCTCCCTTTTGAGTTCTTTTTCCTTCTCCCCTTTTGTGATTTTCAAAAAGAGTTTTAGGGAATGGAAAAAAAAATAAAGTACTTGAAACATTAGTAAGACATACATACAATACAAACAACCAAAGTTTTCATTAATATTGAAAGGATTTTTGCATGTAAAAATAAAACAAAGATCGGATTGGTCTATTTGTATTCTTTTTTCATATGGATTAGCTTCTTCAGAAGGATTTTCAGCTTCATTAAGTCTTTGTGGTCCTCCTCATCTTGCTTCTCCAAGGATGTGATCCTTTCTTCTTGAGATTTCAGGACTCTTTCCTGATCCATAAGAAATTCATCCTATTTTACAAGATTATCTTCCAGCTCAATTCGGAGATCTTTTTCACCCTTTTAGTTTTGAGCAATAGAGTTAAGCTTCCCATTCAGATCTCTTGCTTTTTGATTCCTAGTATTTTGCTCAAGGGTCAGCTTTTCTTGATGATTCTTCATCTTGAAATCCTCAATATCAAAAGCTTCTTTTACATCATTCTGAAAGGTATCAAGCTCTGTCAAATCCTCATCGATTTTCTTAGACCATAAAGTCATTTTACTGCAAGATTTTCTGTGGACCTCATAATTGATAAGAAAATTTTTATGATCAACCTCAATCTTCACACTTTATCCATCACTATGGATATAGATTATGACTTCTGATTTAAGTTGTGCTGAAGCATCTGGAACCTGGAGTCTATTATAGGAAAGATCGGAATTGTGTCCACCAATTTCTTTATAGATTCAACAACAAAATCATGTTCCAGTGCAGATGAATCTGAATCCAACAACTTGTTAGGTGAATGTTCTTCTTCAATTTCCACAAGCTTTATTTTAGAAGAGCCTCCAACTTGATTTTTATTTATGATATCTTTCGTTGGGGTGTCCATAAGCACTTTCTTACCCTTATCAACGTTCAGAATGGCTTCCTCATCAAGAGAATCTTCCTCACTTTCAGATAATTGAACTACCTTTTCTTCATCATGTTTTTACTTCTCTGCACCTTCCTCAAGAAAGTGATTTTCATAGATTTCTTCCTCAGATAATTCATTCTCTTTCTCTTCCTTATTTTCTTCATCTTTCTTACCATATTTCTCATCTCCCTTTCCCGGAGTGACAAGCTTTGAGGACTCGGCCTCATATATTCAGAGTGGTAATCTTTCTGATGGATTTTCCTTTTCTTGATAATCTTAAACTTGTTTAATTAGATCATCTAAATCACCACTATCTTCTTCTTATTATTCTTCTACTTCTTCTTTTTCTTGTACTTATTCAACAACTTCTTCTGCATCTTCAACAACTTCTTTCTCTTTATATTTTTTCGGAGTGACAAAATTCTTCCTCGGCGTCTCAGGTAAACATTCAACCAAGAAAGACTTCGAAATAGTAATATTCTCAGAGACTATTTTTGTGGCTTTCAATAGATATTGAACAATTTCAGCCTCTGACATTTTCTTCTTCATCTTCTTCTCTTTGTATTGTTTCTATAACTCATCCACAACTTTTTCTATTAAGGCCCTAGCCTCAACAGGGTACAATCTGAACTTTGGATCCCTTTCTTTCCTCTTTTGATTATCTTCCCTCCATTTTGCAGCTACTTCATCTGGATAAGCTTTTTGTTTATTCTGTTTGGGAGGTGGGGATTTGGTTTCCTTAGCTTTGGGGGTTTTTTTGTCTCCTCCACTTCATTCATCTTCCTTTTCTTACCGGCCTTCTTAGAGGGCTCAGCCTTCTCAACATTTCTCGGATTAGCTTCTGCCTCTTCCTCTAGCAGATCACAGAACTCTCATGTATCCTTAGAATAATCCATATTCATTCTTTTTATAGTTTCATCACTAACAAGCATAAATTTTCAATTCCGAGACATGGATTTGCATGAAATCTTAAATGGCTCAAGTCACTGAACTATCATCTTTGAAAGCAAAGTCGGATACATGATAATTTGGGCTCTAATATTCCCATCCTTGATGTTCTTTATTGTAATAAGTACATGTCTCATCAAATTGGTTTTCTTTAGATTTACGAGGAAGTCTAAGAAATATATATCAGTTTTATTGAGGGTATCTTTGTCACCTTTTCTCGGTACTAAGAAACATTGTACCCATAGCTGAAGAATACGGTTGTTAGAAGATAGGTGAGAAATTTTGGCTTTCTTGACATCATCAAGTCCAAGACATTGTAAGGACTTTACATTAACAAAACTACCTAGAACAATCGGAAGTTTGTGTGAGAAAAACTCAGCTTCCCCTTTATACGCCAGCCCCACCAATCTTGCAGCCTTGGTGTAAGTAAGTTTGTAAGTCTTTCCATAGATCTTAAAATAAAATATTTCTCCACCCACTTCTTCAAAGAAGCAAACTGATTCATAGAACTCTATGAGCAATTCTGGATACACCATGTCTTGATCACCTGTCTTAGATATACATACATCTTCCTAAATATTTAACTTGATATTCTTATAGATGATAGAATCATACTTGTAAAAGTTCGGATGGAGCAACCTTTCCCTATATACTTTCCATTTTGAGATTGGCTTCGTGGTAGAAATTTCTTGAGAAGTGGTTTCTACAGACATTCAGACTCGAGGAACTCTGAGATATTCAGAATGGGATTTAAGAACTGAGGAAGAGATTTGAGATGCGAGAGCTTGGAAATCGATGTGGGACAGCATTAGGGGTCCCCTTTATATAGACAACAGTGGTGACCTTTCAACTTCCAAAAACAATCTGATGATTGAAAAATTCTCTGATCTAATCTGACGGTTGAAAACATTCCCGCAAGGAAATCTTGAATCCGATCTTCTGAGGTTTTAAGAAAAACATTTGGATTTAAGAAAAAATGAATCTAAGAAATTTTAAAAGAAAAGGAAACTACCAGAAACTAAAAATGATTATGAGAACTTATGTAAGGAATTCATACCTTTCGGATTGTCTAGGAAGTTTATTCGTAATAGGTGATATTCTTCTTGAAGAAAGTTTGACTAAGAAAAACTCACTATGAAAAAGTTTTATTGCAAAAGCTTTGATTACAAAAATTATGAGTACAAAAACTCCCATTATGAAAATTCCCATTACGAAAATTCCATTACGAAAATTCCCATTACGAAATTTCCATTACGAAAATTCCGAACACCAACTACGAAAATTTCAATTACGAAAATTTCCATTACAAAATTTTTCATTACGAACATTCTCATTACAAAAATTTCCATTACGAAATTTCAAAAAAAAAACTACGAAAATTTCATTACTAAAATTTTTGAAAATCTAACTATGAAAATTTTCATTAAGAAAATATAAAAGAAAAACTACAGGGGAAAAAAATTCAATATGAAAATTTTGAAAAGCCTTCAATAAAAAATTTACTCCCCCTATGAAAAAAGAGTTTATTAATGTAAGGATAATGGTTCAATGAGAGGTTAATGAAACAAGATTACCTCATGGTTATCATTCCTAACTTCTGTTTAATGTATTCAAATCTATCGGTAGGTAGAGATTTTGTGAAAATATGACCAAGTTGATCTTGAATTCCAATAAATTGAAAAATGATATCTCCTTTTAGTGTGTGATACCTAAGGAAGTGATGTCTAATATCTATGTGCTTTGCATGAGAGTGATGTGCAGTGTTTTTACTAAGCGTAATGGCACTTGTGTCATCACACAAAAATTGAGTCTTAGAAAACTCAAGCCATAATCTATGTGTGTGTGTTGCATCCACACACTTGAGCACAACAACTTCCAATTGCTACATATTCAGCTTCAGCAGTAGAGAGTGCAACTGAATGTTGATTCTTGTAGGACCAAGAAACTAATGAATCTCCTAAGAAATGACAAGTTCCATATGTACTCTTTCTATCCATTTTACATCCACCAAAGTCAGCATCCGAAAAACTTTTTAAAACAAAATCATTTCCAGAATTTTAAAATAGTCCTAAATCCATGGTTCCCTTTAAGTAGCAAAAAAACATTTTCACTGCCTTAAAATGAGATTCCTTAGGATTGGATTGATATATTTCACATAAGCATACTGGAAACCTTAAGTCTAGACAACTGGATGTCATGTATAGTAAGCTTCCTATCATACTTCTAAAAGATGTTTGATCTACTGGTTTCCCAGCTTCATCAAGATCAAGTGTGTTTGAGGTACCAATAGGAGTAATTATACTCTTATTGTTGTCATATCCATAATTTTTAAGAAGATATTTAATATACTTATTTTGGGATATGTAGATTCCTTCTGGTTATTGAGAAATTTGAAAACCAAGGAAAAATGTTAACTCACCCATCATACTCATTTCAAACTCAGATTTCATTATATTTGCAAAGGAATCAGTTAAAGATTGTTGAGTTGAACCAAATATAATGTCATCAACATAAATTTGAACAACCAAACATTTTTCTTATCTTTCTTTATTAAAAGAGTTGGATCTACATTTCCATTAACATAGTTACTTTGAATCAAAAATCTTGTAATTCTATCATACCATGCTCGAGGGGATTTGTTAAGGCCATTGCAAGCTTTGGTAAGTCTAAAAACATGATTAGGATGTTTTGTATCTTCAAATCCAGGAGGTTGTTCAAAAAAACATCCTCTTGAACATAACCATTAAGAAAATCACATTTCACATCGATTTGAAAAAGATTGAAATTGAATAATGATGCAATGGAAAGTAAAATACGAATAGATTCAAGTATAGCTACTAGGGCTTAGGTTTTTTCATATTCTATTCCTTCTTGTTGATTATAGACTTTAGCAAATAATCTAGCTTTATTTCTTACTATGATTCCATTTTCATCAAACTTATTTCTGAAGACCCATTTTACTCCAATAGCAGAAGTTTCCTTAGGTCTTTCAACCAAGGTCCAAACTTTATTCCTTTCTAATTCATTTAGTTCATCTTGAATGGCTTTAATACAATCATTATCACCTAAAGCTTCATCAGTGCTTTTTTTTTCTAATTTGGAAAGGAATGCTAGATGCTCTACTTCATTTCTTAATGAACTTCTAGTCCTTACAGGTTGATTCACATCACCAATGATACTATCACTAGAATGATTCTTAATAAATGAATGGTTTGGGTTTTCTAAAACTTGTTCATCAACATAGGGCAGGAAATCTTCAAGGGTGAATGTTTCAAAAGTATCTTCTTGAACATTTTCCTTATCAGAAGGATCTGCTATCAATGGTTGATAATCAGTTTTTGAAAACACATCCAAAGATGTAGGTTGGGGTTATTTAAAAACAAAGGGATCAGTTTCATCAAATTTAACATGTACTGTCTCTTCAATAGTACAAGTGTTTTTATTGAAAACCTTATAAGCCTTAGAAGTTGTGGAGTAGCCTAAGAAAATTCCTTCATCAGATTTTGGTGTGAATTTGTGTAAGTTATATTTAGTATTTAGAATGAATACCTTGCATCCAAAAACCGTAATGTAGGAAAGTATAGGTTTTCTACCATTCCATAACTCGAAAGGATTTTTATTAAGAAAAGTTCTAATTAAAACTCGATTTATAGTGTAACAAGCAGTACTTACATCTTCAACCCAAAAATGTTTATCTATAGAATACTCACTCAACATGGTTCTAGTTATCTCTTGAATAATTATATTTCTTCTTTCAACAACACCATTTTTTGAGGTGTTCTGGGTGCTGAAAAGTTGTGAGTAATACCTATTCTACTACAAAAAGTTTCAAAATCAGAATTTTGAAATTCTCCTCCATGATCACTATGGATAGTTTTAAATGGAAGGTTTTTTCTCATTTTTTACTTGGGCTCTAAAAGTTTTGAAATGAGAAAAATCTTCAGACTTCTTTTCTAGAAAATAGACCCATGTAAATCTAGTGTAATCATCAACCAAAAAAATACATAGTACTTGCCCCCAATGCTTCCAGTTTGTGTTGGACCAAAAAGATCCATATGCACTAACAATAAGGTATCAGTAGATGAGACTTCACTGACTATTTTAAAACTTTATTTATGTTTATTTCCATATTGACAAGGGTTACAAACATTTTAATAATCAAATCTAAGCTCCAGTAGATCATTAACTAAACCTTTTTTAGAAAGTTTTCATAAGTTCCTAAGGTTACTGTGTCCTAACCTTCTATGCCATAACCAAGAATGATCTTCCACTGCACTAAGGCAAGGAAATTCATGGCTCCTAAGGTCTTCTAAGTTTACTGTGTAAACATTCTCTTGCCTTTGGGCAGAAAGAATAAACTCTTCCTTGGAATTGTGTACTAGGCACTTATCATTCCTAAAATTAAAAAGGTGGCCTTCATCACATTATTGACTTATGCTGATGAGGTTGTTCTTAAGACCCTTAACAAATAGAACATTTGAAATTAATGTTTTCCCAAGAAGAACGATGTTATTTATACCAATAATTTCTCCCTGAGCATTATCTCTGAAAGTTACTTTTCCTCCTTTCATTTTGATAATATTTTCAAAATAGTTTTTGTTACCAGTCATATGCTGGGAACATCCACTATCCATGTACCATGTATTTCTGTTGGTACTTTCCTTATTTTTCTAAAAATAAGAAAAAGTTAGGTTTTCAGAATCTAGGCTTTCTTGGATCCAGAAATCTCAGAAAGTAAAATTTTGGGAACCCACATCTTCTTAGAAAAATAAGCCTTATGAAATCCTGGAGATTGGGTTTTGTTTAGAGAAAAATTCTTTGCCCAGTGACCACCACATTGACACTTTGTACAGAATGGGGAACTTTTAAGAACAAATTAGTTGTTACTAAAAATTGGGTTAGAAATTTTGTAACCAAAACCAAAAGTATTCCTTCAAGGTCAGATTTGTGAATACATATTATCAAAATTTTCCATACCTAGGGTAAAGTTTGACAAACACATCCTCAAAGAAAATATTTCATATTTTAGTTTTATAACTAAGTTCATGTCTTCAAAAAAATTTGAACTAGAGCAAGGCTCAAAAACATCTTTCTTAGAAATTACGTTTTCTTGATCTTTTGAAAGTTTATTCTTCTCAGAACTTACTTCCTCAAGGTTTTTTGAAATACTTTCAAAATCAGCATTTTTCTTATCAAGATCTTTAGAAAGATCTGATATTTCCATAGTCAGAATAATATTCCAAGAATTTACCTTATCGAGTTTTTTCATGAGTTTTGAATTCTCATTCTCAAGGAGTTTGGAAAACTTAGAGACTTATTCATAGGTAGGTAAATTATTATCATCATCAGAAGAGGATTCTTCATCCAAAGAGTTATAATATTTATTATCATTAGCATTTAAAGAAACATTGGTCATAGATTCAGCATTGTGTACCTTATCCATTAAGAAATTATTATCAATAGGTAGCCTGGCTAAAAGACCAAGATTATTCTGTCCAGAAGATTCATAATCCGAAGATTCATATGAGGAGTCTCCACCACTGGCACTCCATGTGTCATTGGCTTTAAACACTTTCTTAGCTTTGTACTTATAATACTTCTTTTTGTTTTTCTTAGAATGCCTTTCCTTTCTTTCTTTTCTCTTGATTATAGGGAAATCAGGCCTTATGTGTCCAGCTCTCTTACATTCATAGCATGTAACTTCAGAATATTTCTTGTATTTCCCTTACGTATTCTTGTATTTAGATTGAAAGTTCCTCTTTCCAACTATCATGTTCATCCTTCGAGCAAGATTTTCTAATTCATTTTCTGAGGACTCACTTCCACTAGATTCAGAATGGATAACAATTTTCTTAGATCTGGATCTAGTAACTCTCTCAGGAGTCTTGGATTTCATATGATTGGAAGTAGTATTAAAATATACACTTCCATTTACATTATTCTTCTTCACAATATTAGAATATCTCTTCATTCTAGTCTCATGTTGAAGAAGAGTTCCAAACAAATCATAAAGGGTAATCTGAGTAACCTTTCTATTTTCATCGATAGCAGTCCTTTTAGATTCCCACTCATTTGGCATGATGTCAATAATCTTGTCAACAAGGGCTTCATCATCTAATCCTTTTTCACCCATTGATTGTAAAATATTCATTATAGTCATGAATCTCTATTTCACCTTAAAAATTGGTTCTCCATAAAGAAAATTGAAACCATGATATTCAGCTCTAAGCATGGCTCTTCTAGTATCAATTAGTATGGAAGTTCCAAAATGTGTAACTTCAAGTTTCTTCCATATAGAATTTGCTGCTTCACAAGAAGAAATTTGGCTATATATATTTATAGTCATTGAACAAAGTAAAGTATTGCGTACCTTATAGTTGAGTTGGTATTCATGCTTTTCTTGATTTGTAAAGGCACTTACTTCTTTATCAGGAATTTTTTATCCACCAGTAAGCATAAAAAAAATTTCAATACTAGTATTGATAATGAAAGTATTCATTCGATCTCTCCAATATTCGTAATCATTGCCATAAAAAATGGGTGGTCTGGTTGGTTTAAGATTGTATATGGATCCAAAATTTAATCATGCTCTCTTTAATAAAAACCTTTGGAACACAAACTTGATAGAAGTATAAGTCTGTAGACAAAATAAAATATTCTAAGAAAGGAAAATTGTATCTCTAAGCAAAAAGTGAATATGAACTATGATTCTGAAAAGTATGAATCCAGAAATATGAATCTGAATATGTGAATCTGAAAAATGATATTCTGAGAACTAATTCTCTTCTGAATCTAATCGTGAGATTAATTCAGATCTAACGTGGCTCTAATACCAGTTGTTAGGATGGTATGTGACTGAGTATGATATACTCTAAAATACCAAACATAGGATCGAATATATAAGTATGAGATTCTCAGATACAAGAGGGGGGTGAATTGTACCTTTTAAAAATTTCCTAAAGAAATTTTTAGCTAATGTTTACAAAGATGAAGATTCTACCTTAATGCGTATAGAATCTAACTATATCAGAGTACAAGTAGGGAAGTATAAAAATTTATACATTCCTTAACAATAAAAAATGCATCGGAAAAACAAAGTAGTAAAACTACAAGTAACAAGTATAAACTCTTTTAACCCAAAGAGAAGGGTATCCAATAACCTTGGATAAAGGTCCCTTGATTTGTACTTTAAAGAAATTCTTTCTTACCCACACCAGGGTAAGCCCTCGATACAAAGATCGGAGTCTATATTGCTATCCCCACAAGCCCTCAAATATCAGGTAGTTGGCACCTCTGTCTTCCTCAGCGAGGAAGACATAAACTTCAATGTGCTGGAACCTATGTATTCCTATCCCCAGAATCCCTCGATTGTACACAACAAAAATCAGAGTCGCACGAAGAAAATCTTCACAAGGAAAAGTTTGAACAAGTTGTTCAAACTTTCTACATGAAGCTTGAGAGTTGATAAGAGCCTCTCTCTATAGAAATCACTTCAACAGCATGTAATCACAGATGTCTGAGTTGTGTCCAAGTTCTTGTCGACTTTCAAATGAGATCTTATTTATAGGTGGAGATCCAACGGTCGGCTCCCTCCTCCAATGGTCATATTCTTCCTTGAATTTCTGAGGGACCTGTACACGTGTAACTCAAAAAATGGTTAGTTAATAACTGAAATCATGACATAGTTTTGTAATAGAAAAAATGTAAGTATAAATAAATTGATATTCAGAATGAAGAAGAAAATGAATGTTTGGAATGGAAAAGGTTAAAGTTCATAATGGAAGTAAAAAATAAATTCGGTGTCTATAAACTTAAGAATATTTGGATTCAGTTTTGTAGGAATTCGGAACCTGAATTCTGTAGAAATCTAGAGTCTGAATATCAAGGAAATTCAGAGTCTGATTTCACTATGATTCGGAACCAGAACTTACAAAGTTTAGAGTCTAAGTTCATGAGAATTCAAAGTCAGACCTCATCAGAGTTCGGAGTCTGAATTTAGAGAACTCGGTGTCAGAACGTAGAGATGTTCGTAATCGGAATTTGAAGTGGAAATTTATGAGAGTTCGTATCCAGAATTCAGAGTGGAACTTCATGAGAGTTCGTATCCAGAATTCGGAGTGGAACTTCATGAGAGTTATTATCCAGAATTCGGAGTTGAACTTCATTAGAGTTCGTATCCAGTATTCGGAGTTGAACTTCATTAGAGTTCGTATCCAAAATTCAGATCCTAAAATAGAATTCTTCAATTCTAAGTATTATATGATTCTGAGGTTTTAGATATGATTCTGATTTTTACACTTAAGAAAAATATTTGTATGAACAATGAAAACAAGGTAGGGGTAAATTTCCATTGGGAAGGAAATTTTCCTTGTTGAAGTAAAATAGGGGTAAAATGAAATTTTCCTTAAGAAAAGGTGTTTGTGATTTTCAAAACAAGAGGAATGGTAAATTCATAAGGAAAAACTTATTGACTCAATAGATAGTGACCTCGAATTCCTGCCTCCAGTAGGCCCCGGGGTGGCGACCATCACCAAGGGTATAAAATCTCACAAAATGGGAGTCATTTCCCTATTTTTGAAAATAATATTGGGATATAAGGTAGTACATCCCAAAATAACTATAAGACGTATATATATAAAAGGAATCCAAAATCTATCCCACATGAATGTTTACAATAAAACTGTTACAGATTCAATAAAACTCCAAAGTAAGTACCCAAATTAAGGCCAATAAGCGGAACAAAAACTATCCCAAAGTCCAAGCTTGTATAGTCCAACATGGTCGACATAATCCTCCTGGAAACCTAAAATATTTTTTATATACATGGGGTGAGAAATGAAATATACTTAGTAGGAATAACCTAAGTCTCACATGCACATATGAAAGAAAGCATACTAACTACCATGTATGAAAAGAGAAGAACCAAATAGCAACTAACAAGGTATACTAGCCAACCCCACATCACCAAGGCATGTTAACCAAGTAATTAAAGTAAAGTAAGGTAAAATAGTAAGAACACCAATGATTTGGGAACCCCACACCACTTCCCACTGGTTTGGTCACTCCTGCCTAATGAAAAACATCCTAGTGCTCCCACCTCCCCTGAAGGAACCATGTCACAACCCACTCATACACACCTTGGCCCCAAAAACAACATATCTTCATGTCACATGAGCCTAATTTACATCACATCCCGCCCACAGACACCTATAAGAAAAACTACATCACGTCTTGCCACCTGATCCCGAGTCATATCGCATCCTACCTACAGACACTTGGGCCACAAACCACATCTCATTCCGAAGACACATGGGAATGCACAACACATCTCATCCCAAATACACCTAGGAAAGCACAACTCATCCGTACACACCTGGGCCTCATAAACCACAACCTGCCCAATGAATCTTGTGTTATCACCACTTGGAAGATTGAGTAGGGAAGAGCGGGTCGCTAGCCGTCCATCCTCCCACCGGGATGTTTAGGAAAGGAACCCTCCCCTGTGACGATGGGGATGTTTGTAACATAGCACTCAACTAGGGTGGGGTGTGTATAGATATGATAATAAAATATATGTATATACATATATATACCAAACACTCATCCCAACATATGGGTTCTCAAGAAAACCATCTCACAACACCTTTGCTGCTACCTTTAAATGCACGACATCACACAATAAGTCACAACCCAATCCATATTCCCAACCAATTCATTTAATTGGTTTCATTATTTATTTAACAATTCATTTATTCCTTCCATATATAAAACCAAATCAAGTATTTAAAATTTCATTATAAATTATTCATCTGTTCCATTACTACACGGGAAACTACTAAGCACAATACACAACAAGAAACACAAAAAAAGTTAAACATGGAGAAGCACTAGGATAAAACCCCATACCAACCATTATTATCCTACTTAAAAGTCATCCCTCAAAAAACATCCACACATGACCACATTCAGAAACACATCATCACACAACCCATTCATAGCCTTACTGCACAACACTTCCCATACATTTCACAATCAAGCAATATCTCAACCTTAGATTACATCACACCACCCAAGCCATCCTGCATCACACATCCATGCTTCATAAATATACCACAACACCACACAAACCAAACAAAACACAATTCCATATTTAATATGGCATTCCTTATTCAAATTCCACTTGTTAATTCATCGGTTATCACAAAATTTTTATAATCCTAGGGCATCCATTTGTTAGCCATGTGTAATTTATTTACCGATTTCCATATACAAAAGTTCATGAGGAACCAACTAACATGAAACTTGTTTAGTGCACAAATAAGGACCGCCAATGACCATGATTTTCAACATGGAGTTTTGCCTGTACAAGTCAAAATATCATAATAAAATCAAGACATAAAGCATGCAATATGAATCCCTCTACCCCTTTCAATTTAATTTACACAATTATTATCTTTGATTAGTCTATAACAACTTTGATCTACAGTCAAGAACAAGTAGATCCCTCCCACATGATGCAAAATAAAAGATAAACAGAGTAATATTCATACCTTGAAGGGTGTAAATATTCTTTGTGTGAAAATGGATCACGTAACGGTCTATTTATTTTCTCTCTGGTGAGACCTGCAGCCACCCAGGGATGCATCGGCCCCACCGCACTGATAAACGACTGAAGAAGAACACGGTATAAGAGAGGAATAATTTTTTACATAACATTGAAAGAATAGAGGTAGGGAAAGGGGGAAAAATAAATCATTGAAATGAATGAAGAACGTACCTCAGATCGAATACAGATCATTACGGATCAATGATGGAATATTTGTGGTCGAATCCTATCAAAGGGATCTCCAAAACACCAAGAAAGGGACTATCGAGTTTTCTAGGATGATAGAGAGCACTGCAACTATAGGGGTTTTGAAAACAAAAGTGGTTAGAATGTTATAAAACATTACAGCATCGGGGTATCACATGATGTGTTGTACCCTTTCACTTTGTGTAATACCTCCAGGTCCACCTCCGCTGAAAAATCAATCGCCTCCCTTTTTTTTTTTTAGAAACCGAATCATTTCACACATTGAAACTCTCAGGACAACCCATAAAATAGAAATTCACATCATGTCACCCCCATTAAATTGTGTTTAATCCCCCTTCTTCTAGGATTTAGCAATTGAACTCCTCCAAAATCCCTTTGAGCCTCCTCTCAACATCTCCAACAACCAAAAACCAGGAAAGTAATGGATCAGGAGGGCACAAACAATTACTAAGATACCTCTCAAATTATTATCACCCATGATAATCCAAAACGAAAACAAGAAGAAAGAGGGGTCTGAATAACCACCCTCTGAGATACCTCTCAAGGATCTTGAAACACATGGAACATCGCTAACAGCCAAACACATCATTGTTCAATGATAAAACACCCATCATTGTTCGAAAGATGGAGTGGGAATATCCACATCCATCAAAACCTATTATAACATATGCTAACCCAAAAAACCACAAGGTACACCACATAATCACAACAACCACACTTTCTGAACACAAGAACTAGGAAATTCTATCCTCTATGTCAAAATACTATTATCTAGGGGTGGCATTGATTCTCCCCCATAGGTTTAACCACATAAAAATTTATGCATCTTGATTAGGAATATGATTGTTCCATTTTCACATGTTAGGACTTGTATCGTACATTTCACCACACACATCTCAACCAAATGGAAAAAAATTATCCTTTCAAAAAAAATATTCAAACATTACATCCCAAATCAAAACAAAACAAAACAAATATTAGAACAACTTTGGGTATTGGGAACATATCTATGCTTCTCGATCCCAAGTAGTCTCTTCCAGGCCACCATACCTCTACAACACGTGAACCAAAGGAATGCTCCATCCAAAAAGCACCTTCTCCCGACAATCCTGGATATTTACTGGCCAAGCCACGTACGTCGCATCGTCCTCAATATCCAATTCTCCATAGTGAATGACATGGGAGTCATTGTGAAGATACCGATAAAGTTGGGATACATGAAAGAGGCCATGGATACTATCTAAACATGGTGGAAACTCCAATTAGTATTCCAATTTTCCAACTTGTACCAACACCTCAAAGGGTCCAACTAACTTGGGAGAAATCTTGCTCCCTCTTCCAAACCTCTACTACCCATTTTAATGGCAAACCATTAAGAACTTGTGGTAACAAAAGTAGAACTCCAAAGTCCCCCTCCTATAATTGGAATAAGACATATGGTGGTCCTATGCTGCATTCAACCTCTCTCGAACAAGCTCAAACTTCTCAATCATGCTCTACCCCACATCTAGACTAAGAATAGATGCCTCCCAAATCTCTATATAGCACAATAGAGAAATAAACAGTCTTCCATTCAATGCCTAAAACTGAGTCATGTCAATGGAAGAGTGATAACTATTATTATAAGTGAACTCCACTAAGGAAAGGATTCGTACCCAAGATATGCCAAATTCTAAGACACACACCTATAACATATCCTCCAATGTCTAGATACTCTGCTTTCTCTGCCCATATGTTTGAGGGTGGAAGGAAGTGATGAGGTATAGCAATGTGCCAAAATCAAGCTGCAATTCCATCTAGACTTGTGAGGTAAAACGCATATCCCGATCTGAGACAATGGTCCTTGGAATTTAATGTGACCACACCACATCATCTGTATACCTCTTTGCCAAGGCATCCACTATGCTCAAATACTTGATCATTAATAAGTGAGCCTATTTTGTTAGCAGATCCACTACTACCCAGATAGAATCGTATCCTCCTAGATCTCTAGGTAACCCTATGACAAAATCTATTATGATTTCATCCAAATTACTATCGGGAACATCAAAGTGTTGAAACAAACCACTGGGAACATGGTGCTCAACCTTCACCTACTAGAAGACTAAGAATCTTTCCAAAAAATCTGTTACTTCCCACTTCATCCCGAGCCACCGAAATTTCATCTTCAAGCCATAGTACATTTTATAAATTCTAGGGTGTATCTCTAAAGATGATTTATGGGACTCATGAAGGACTCCCAAGAACATCTCCACTAAAAAAACCTTCCATAGAATATAATCTTATTCTAACCTTCCTCTAACTATCCCTCTAAAGCATCACCACAACCAAAAAGATCATGAAAACCCTCTATGTCTGAGTCACCCCACTAAAACTCCTCCACTTATTTCATCAAGGAAGATTGCACAATCATCTGGAATAAAAAATCTCTACAACCATCCATTCCTCCATCTAAGTGTAAGGTTGCTAACTCCTCCATCACTTTCCATGTGTCCGCAGATTCCCGAACAACCTCCCTCTATGAATTAATTCTCAAATCATCGACCAAAACATACCCCTTTCCTACGGGGTAAGAGATTTTGAAATTTTAGTCTGGAATAAAATCCATACACCTATATTGATATAGATTAATATCACGCCAATAAAAGACATATATCATGCTCTTGTGACCCACAAAGACATGCAAAGTGCTCCCCAATGAGGTAATGGTGCCACAAATTAAGTGTGAACACAACTTCCACCAACTCCAGATCATCAGTGTCACATTTATGCTTGTGGGGAGGTAACTACCTAGACCCACAAGACATTATTCACCGCTATTTCATCATCACACATACCAAAACCTTACGGGAAGCATCACAAAACATCTCAAGCATTACCCCTTCCTCAAGAAACTAGAGCACTGGGGAACTAACCAACTACTACTTTAGGTAACCGAACGCTGCCTGGAAATGATCACTCTACACAAAATCTTGATCCTTCCTAGTCAAACCCATAAATGGGGTTGAATCTTAATATAATTTGGGTATGAACCTCCGATAATATCCTAAAAGACCAAGAAAATGGTGAACTTGTACCACATTCTTGGGTCCTACCCAAGAAAAAACTACTTCAACCTTAGATGGGTCCACTGCTACACCATGTTGGGACACCACATTCCCAATAAAATGAACCTCATGTTTCCAAAATTTTCACTTGGAAAATTTTCCATAGAGTTTTTGGGGTCAATTAACCTATAAGACGGTCCTGATATGCTCGACATGATCCTCCTTTGACCTTGAGTATACCAAGATTTCATCGATGAACACGATAATGAAATGATCCAAGAACTCATGGAACATAGAATTCCAAAGTCCCGTGAACATAGTTGGTGCATTCATTACACTGAATGGAAAAACCTCAAACTCAAAGTTCCTATACCTGCATCTGAAAGAAGTCTTCAAGATATCGCTTTCCTTCACCATCAAATGGTGATATCTAGACTATAGTTCGATCTTATAAAACCAAATTTCTCCTACCAACTAGTATAAAAGATCATATATCCTTTTTAGTGGGTAACTATTCCTGACCATCACTTAATTCAACCTCAAGTTTTCTATACACAACCTTAAACCACCATTCTCCTTCTTCGAAAACAAGACTCGAGCACCCCATGGTGATATACTAGGCCAGATAAAACCTTTCTGCATCATATTTTCCACCTGGATCCACAACTCCCACAACTCATAAGGTTCCATCTGATAAGGATCCCCCAAAATCAAGTAAGAATTTGGATGGATGTCAATCCCAAACTCAACATCTTTTCGAGGCAATAACTTCACAACCATCTTGAGGAAAACATCCGGAAACTCCCTAATAACTCTAGGAGCCACCATCATCCCATTGTTTTTTGATTCCACTAACATCTCATCTATCAAGGAAAAGAATAGGATCCATACATTGAATTCCTACTTGACAACTCTTATCACCAATGAAGACCATGCATCGAACATCCATATCATTAAACACGACTCTTATTTTGAAGTAGTCGATAATAGTATGAATGAAGTAAAACCATTATATACAGAGAATAACATTTTATGGATGCATCTATGAAAATAAAAGATCCATGTGGGACTAATGTGGTCCCATCATCTATCTGCATCCCAGACATTCATCAAAAAAGCTACGTTGTCCACTGACTAGAGTACTCAAAACTAGGGGATTGAGAAAACACTCTATGTATATTCCCAAAGCATGGGAAACAATGGGTGAAATAAAGGAGTGTGAAGCACCCAAATAAAATAAATAAAATTAAGGGAACTAAAAAATTGATTGTTCCTCTAACAATCACTATTCTTAATTGAACTACTACATCTATTTCATGAAACTGACAATGCCTATCTCCTTTTCCCCTCTACTAACGACCACCCCAATGACCATGCATGGGTCGAGGTTCTTGAGAAACATCATGAGGTCCAACTATACCTGCCCCATATTCCTTTAAGATAGGATGATTCTACTATCCAATTGACTAAAATGGTCTAGCTGGAAACTGCTATTGAGGCTGGCACTGAACCTATCCAACACCAACATACTTAGCTCAAAAGGATGTTAGACACTAATTCTGAAGATGGATAGAGACTCCATAGATGAAACACCATGGTACCAAATTCATGGGAAAGGCATGGGAACCGCTATCACCAAAAAGTCAGAAATGGTGTTGCTGAGGTCGACTCCCCATAGACCAAAACCTCAAAGGACCTAGTGCCTGAAACCTACTAGTAGAGGCCTTTTCTCTAGAAGTTCCCTACTAGCTCCCTTCTCATGGTAGACCTCCCCATGAGTGCATCCACTCAACCATATATTCCTTCTTATAACCCACTAAGTACATTGGAAACGTAAAGGGAGTAACCACATACTGGATTGAAGGATAAATGGCCTCCTCTAGGAATCATGCACGAGACTACTCGTCCACAAAAAGATCAAGGGAGAAATAAAGGAGAGCCTCAAATTTAATCCCCAGATCTCGTACTGACATACTCCCTAGTTTTAGGGAGAGAAACTTCTGCCTCTTCTTAGATTTTACGGTTGATGAAAAGAATTTTTCCTATAATTCTTTCTTGAAATCCACACATAGATCATTATCCTCCTTCCTTTCCCTAAGGTATAGTGTGCACCACTAACGCACAACTCCCAAAATCTGACTCACTCCCAAAGAAACTTATTACTTCGTTAGATCCCAAATCAAACTGAAGGTGATCTCCAACTCCTCAATCCCATTCTCCATATCCCTGCCCAAAAAACTACCCACGTACTTTCCTAAGGTATACTGTTGGAAAGCATGTAATATTCACTTCCATTGGTCATCCTCCTCTACTAGATCAACCCTTCTCTAATCAAATGGATTGGATTTTTGAGCCTCAACTACCT
Source organism: Viscum album (assembly GCA_963277665.1). Classification (NCBI taxonomy): domain Eukaryota; kingdom Viridiplantae; phylum Streptophyta; class Magnoliopsida; order Santalales; family Viscaceae; genus Viscum; species Viscum album. The sequence continues at coordinate 703,733,790 of OY728122.1, read as the reverse complement.
GAGACACATGAAGAAGATGAATGGGAAACATAGTCAAAAGGTAAACAAATAATTCATATTCCCAAGTATTATCAAAATTTATTTAAGATTCATTTTAACTCATTATTCATCTCAAAATTCCCAAATCATCCAATTCAAACAAGAATTCAAGTCATTATAATTCATGTACTTTTCCTAGGTTCTCTATAATGAAAATGGTGTAGACTCACTTGGTCGTTCTGTAAGTTTAAACTCCGTAAATTGGATCATGGGGTGGGGGGATAAAATCTTGTATCCAAACTTGTATTCCATGGCCTATGGCATGCACCAAGGTCGCCTAACACTTTTCCCCTAACAACCTGTGCAATTCTCATTATTCCTAACTCTAAACTCCACCCAATCTCTTATCCATCACCTCTGATACTATTATGTCACAACCCCCTCCCTATAAAGATGCCCCTCTAGGGATGGAAATGAAGAAAGCAAGATAATGTCCCCCAAGACCCACCTCCATTAGGCATCAGGGTGGAAACCAACACCAAGGGTGTATAATCTCACAACATGGGAGGAATTTTCTCCTAGAAACCTGAAAGTTGTTTTATATATGTAGGGTGAGAATAAAAGTATACTCAGTAGTTAAAACCTAAGTCTCTAATGTACACATGAAAGGAATCATACTAATGCCCAAATGAGAAAATAATAGAACCAAAGAGAACCTAATTAGGTATACTAGCCATCCCCACCTCACCAAGGCATTCTCACCATGTAACTCAAGTCAAGTCAAGTAGCATAGTAATCACATTGATGATTTGGGTTCCCCACACCACTTCCCACTAGTTTAGCCACTCATTCATAACTGTAAACATCCCCTCACTCCCACCACTTCCAAAAGAAGAATGTTACAACCTGCCTACACACAAATGGGCCCCACAAACCACATATCTACCTGTCACCTGTGCCCAAGTCACATCACATCTCGTCTGCAAACACCTGGGAAAAAACTGCATCTTTCCCCATCACATGAGCCCAAGTCACATAACATCTCACCCGAAGACACCTGGGATACCAACCAAATCACATACCACTCATAGAAACCTAGGCCACAAACCACATCTCATCCCAAAGACGCCTGGTAAATGACAATGCATCGCATCCCTAAAATGATAGGGAAAGCACAACACATCTCATCATGAAGACACCTGGGAAAGAACAAATCACATGCACACACCTAGGCCTCACAAACCATAACATGATTGAAGAATCATGGGAAATCACCACCTAGATGAGAGATCAAGGAAGAGAATGTGGCAATCCATCCATCCTCCCACCGATATGTTTGGGAGAGGAACCCTCCCCTATGATTATGGGGGTGTTCGGCACATAGTTGTCAACTAGGGTTGGGGCATATAGAAGTAACAAGAAAATACAAGTATATAAACATAGATACTAAACACTCAACCCAACCTATTGGTTATTAAACAAACCATCTCACAACACCTTTTATGCTAACTTTAAATGCGTGAAACCACACAACAATCCAAAACCCTATCAATATTCCCAATCAAATAATTTAGCATATTTCATTATTTATTTAATAATTAATTTATTCATTCTGTTGATCCAAACAACACAAGTCTTCTGAAATTCTTTAGAAATTATTCATCCTTTCCATTACTACCTATGAAACTACTAATCATATCACACAATAAGAAACACAAAAAGGGTAAAACACAAAGATTCTATAGGTGAAATAACCATGCCAACCATTAATATCCTTCTTCAAATTCATCCCTCCATAACTATCCATGCACGACCACATTCAGCAATAAATCAACGTATAAACCATTCACAACCATATTGCATAACACATCCCACCCATTCCATAATCAAAAAATCTCTCAACCTGATATTCCATCACACCACCCAAGATATCCCACATCACACAACCATGCCTCACAAACGTACCACAACACTACCCAAACAAAAAAAAATTCCAATTTTAATAATTCATTCCTTATTAAAATTACACTTATTAATTCTGGGGTTATCACGGAAGTTGTATAATCTAGGGGAATCTGTTTATTAGACAAGTATAAGAGATTTAAAATTTTCTATATAAAAAAGTTCATCAGGAACCATCTAACATGTAACTTGTTTAGTTCACAAACAAGGACCAAAAATAGCCACAATTTTTAGTTGGTAGTTTTCCCCATACAGTTCAAAAAATCACAATAAAATTAATCCATTAAACTTGTGATCTAAATCCCTCTACCCCTTTCAATTTAATTGACCTAATTCTTATATTTGATTAGTGTGGAACAACCATGATCCAAGGGAAAGAAAAAGTAGATCTCTCTCACATGATGCAAAGTCAAATAGAAAAGAAGGATGATCCCTACCTCAAAGGGTGTCAATGTTTTTTGGGAAGAAATGGATCATGAAATGGTCCTTATATTTCCTTTACCATGAGATCTACATCCACCTAGGGATACAGCGGCACCACCACACCGATCAACGATCGAAGAAGAACACGTTAGAAGTGAGGAAGAACATTTTCAATCACATGGAAATAATGGTAGGAGTAAAAGAGAAACCAACCAAAAATAAATCATTAAAATAGAGGAAAAACATACATTTGATCAAAGATATATTTCTATGGATCAACAGTGGAATCTTGGTGATTGATTTCTGTCGAAGGGATCTTTAAGACACAAATTAATGGACTTCTAGGTTTCCTAGGATGAGAGAGAACACAACAACGGTATGGTTTGTTAAAAATCAAGTAGTTAGAATGTTTTAAAACATTATAGCATTGGGGTATTACATGACGTGTAATACCCTTTCAGGTCGTGTAGTACCTTGAGGTCTACTTCCATAGAAAAATATGTTGCCTCCCAAATTATTTTTTATTTTTCAGACCCCAAATCATTTCACGCTATGAAACTCTTCAGAAAAATTTTGAAACAAAAGATCACATTTTGTAGCCCATTACACAACATTCAATCCCTCTTATTCCATCCTTTAGCAACTGAACTACTCCAAATTCCCTCTAAGCCTCCTCTGAACATCTCCATCAACCAAAAAATGGAAAAGTAATTGATTGGGAGAAAATGGACCATTACATCGCTACTTAAATAATCCAAAGATTAATTCCTCTAGATCATCCGCATGTGCTTCAAAAATCTATAAGAGCATCTATTTCCAAAATTGGGGTTCTAGTATGGGGTTATGATGATTCCTTCAATGCTCTAACGATCACTACATCACCTTCCTTGTGATGGACGAGAGAGAGCTCGATCCAAGATCATCGACCCAAATCCTATCTCTCAAGAGTGTAGAAGATATAAGAGGATAGAGAGAGAGAGTTTGTGAATAGTATATAGAAAATTCCTCCCATATTTTATTTATAGAGTGTTACGAGATTATCTGGTATTACCTCCTCAGCACCCGAATAATTAACCCTCTATAATCGACATATTCTGACTATTATAACGAGTCAAAAATAGTATTATCATTTTCCAATAATATAATAAATATATTACAGGATAATAATTGATTCATTAACTTGACTCATAGTTCCTGCAAATATTAAATGAAACTTTAATATTTTAAACTAATATTATTCAATTAATATTGTTGTGTATTTACTTTAAAACCTATAAATACATGTAATAAATAAATTTAATGTCAATTATTCATAACTTTATTAATATGAATTTATTTATTACATTGGTGATTGTATCTCCTTAGAAAAATACCAGACCCTGGTGGTGGGCCTCACCATGTCCAACATACATATTCAACTAAATAGGGATGATTATTAAATACGCTATTATGTGTTACCATCTAGGAGTTTATCTCAATAGTAGTGAATAATATTCACAATCCACAAGCGAGATCTAGAAACTCATCATAGACCCTAAAGATATAAATATAGTCACAGAAGCGACGACCAACCTACAAACATGCACAGTGTAATATAATCTCTTAGTCTTTAATATCTCATAAAGAAGTATGTGCACCTGTGTCATCAACCTTTTATAGAATTATTATTTTTTGATCTAACTGGATGGATTTACCCTCGACTACCATGGCCATGATATTATGAAGGTACTACTATCCTGATCAACATTTCCCAAGAGATATTAATTCATTAACCTATAAGTGACAAATCCTTTCTTGACCACTCAACCAATATCATACCACCAATGACGCACCTGAAAAAAGATACCTCACCACAATTTCATTATCATGGTTTTTTCCTTGAATAAAATTACACGATAAAATGGTAAAAATTGGAAATTATATTAATTCTAGAGACTTCTACATATGTCCATAGATAGGAATAACCAATGACACCCAAAATATTTGGTGTTCCTATTGACAGGTAAGTCCCCATGATCTCACTACTTGAGATCACCAAGTGTGAACTTCAGGAGATAAAGTATCAATTATTATGAATCCTAATAACCTTATAGTAAAAAATATATTGTTCCCATTCCGTAAAATGTATCTAGACTATAGGACATGTATTTAAGATTAATGTCATGATATCTCAAGGTTCTCCTTATAGCCCAGGATCTGCTATAACCATTTCATATGATAATTAATCTATGGAAATTTCCTTTAAATATGGAATGTATAAATATCTACACTATAATGGTAAGTTTACATAATGTATATCTAAATTTAAACATGATATGATAATCAAAATCATTATATAGATAGGTCTAGGGAATCCACTATTATAATAGTTTCTTCTTGGTAAGCACTTTTCTCCCTTATTAATTCCTTTTCCTTCATTATTCTTCAATTTCCCTAGATTTATCTATCCCATCTAAAACCATAGACACTTATTAGTTATAATTTAGGGTTTACTGTTGGTATAGCTATAGGATTTTGGTTTTTATGACTTATACAGCGTGTTCTCTTTCTTGATTGGGTGTTTGGCTTCAAGGGGGATGCATTATAGCACGATTCCACTAGGATTGAGGTTGGTTATTTTATGTCTTTACTTTAATTTCCATGTAATTGAGTTCTTAAAGCTCTTAATTACTTATTTTTTAAAATTAAATGTTTATGGGATATTTTTAGGGAATTATATTTTTTTTAATGGTTTAGTCAGTTGGAATGAAGATGTTTGATGATATCCTCATGTTTCCTCAAGAGATATTTTGATTCTAGGTGTAATGAAAATTAATTTTTGGTTTTTTTAAAATGGTAGTTTATAGATAAGTTAGTGTGGGACTATTTAGGTCTTGAAATTGGAAAAGAGAGGTTTTTAAAGGGAATTTAGAAATGAAATTATGTTGGGGATTTTTAAATTATTTGACTATAAAGGTGATTGGTTTTTAATAGATTTTTAATTCAAAAGGTTGATGGTTTTCCAATGGTTTTAAATATGGATAAGGTATCATAATATCATGACTATGTTTTTAAGGCACATTTGACACTTCACTAAAATGAGTTGTTTTTAAATTTTGATACCTTCATTTGTTGAGAGCTATTTTGTCCATGTATTGTATAGACTTGTGAATGGTTTAGAATTTTATTATTGATTCTCATGTTTATATTAAAAAAATTAGTTTTTTACATGATTAAAATATGTGACATGAAGGTTGTTTCTATTAGATATGCACTAAAATGGTCACTTCCATGAATTTGGGGGTTCAAGTGAAGTCATGGTCAAACATGGGAACCACCTCACGGTGGTGGTTCATATGGAGTCATGTTTGACCATTTTTCTTTTTTTAACGTGCATAAAATGCATTTCATAGTTAAAATTTCTTCTACCACATGTTTCATGAATTATGAATCAATGAGTAGATTCATTTGTGGTTGGAAGACTTCATTTATTGAACTGTTCAATTAATGAACACAAATGGATTAAAACAGATGAATGACATGTGATGAAACCAGGGTTGTTTTTTTGGCCAATGTAGTACATGTGTAACTGATGCATATAAAATTATGTGATTATTATGATGTTGGTGTAGCTATGTGTGTGTGTGATAATTATAAATTATTCTCAGTCCATTTAAATATTTCTTCCATTCCGAAATCTCATTCATCACTCAGAAAAGGTGATAGAACCCCTTCAAGAATTCGAGAGTCCTCATGAAGTTTTCATAGATCTTTTGGTTCATGTATTCCCCTCAGAGTAAGGAGGCATTCATCTACTACTCATTTTGATCACCATCGATATTACTTTTTTGAAGATAGTGGTGGAAGATTCTAATGATCAAGAATTTTAGGTAAGCATTTTCTATGCTCTATTTCTTGAATACTATTTATTTTTCGATTCATTATTGATTGGTCTTCTTTGTTTTGGTTTTTATAGCACTAAAAAGGTTCATATGAAGATCCAAAAAACCAATTACTGTTATAAATAGGAGTTTATTTCTGATTTAATATTGGTTGATTCGTGTTTTAAAAATTAGTACCATCACCACAGTATAGGTGTGCCCATGATCAAGCCATAGTGGCTTCAAAATTCCCAAATCACTATCACCAGGACTTAGCAACAACATTTATGATTAATTACTAGATTGTTCCATCAACTACTTCTAGTTTTAGGATATCATAGTGTAGTGAAAACCACAATGGTTCTTCACTAGGTACTCTAAGCACCATGGGTAGCACTCAAACCTAGCTTCCCCATAGTATAGAACATTTTAAATCTCGTGGTAGTTCTATCCAAAACATGTTGAACATGAAAACCATGAAATTTACCCTATATAGAAAAAGCTTATAATGTTTTAATTTTTTTAATATCTATATTTAAATGATTTAAAGGTGTTTATAAATCATTGAAAAAATTATATTGGTATATAATAATTTTTAAAATCTTTTTATATTTTTTAATTATAAATTTTTCATAAATAATTAAATATTTTCATAAATAATTAAATATTTTCAAAAAAATATAATATTTCTAAAATTTAAAATGTTAATATTAAAAATTAATTTTGTGAATTATATGGAATACCTTATGATCTAAAAACAAATTTTTTATTTTTAAATTATGAGAAATAATATAGAAATATTATAAATTATAATTATAAAAAAAAGTGTTTATATTTTATAATTTTCAATTGTTCTTAATTGAATAATTTAAAATTGTTTAAATTAAAAGTTAAACCTAGTTTAAAGATATTATTTTGACCACATTAGAATTCTCTTGATGATTACTATGATTAATTTTTTAAATAACATTTGAAATTCCATATAATGATAATAAGAAATATTTCATTTTTTTCAATGTAAAATTTATATATTCGCATTTTAATAAATATAGAAAAAAATTTATAATTATATTTTTTATGAATAGTTCATAAATGTCCCATGTTTTTGGAAAATAAAAATAAAAAATTCCATTGATATTCATGTTTTGTAAAAAAAATTATAAAATCTATGTATTGGGTATGTTGTAGCTTAACTATTACTCTACTTCCAGGTTAGAGCTTAGTTTTCATCTACCTTAAGCTAAATTTTTAATTATACTTATGATCCTAAGAATAGTTGTGGAGGTTAATTTTTACATATTAGGTGTTAGTGTTGTTAGTATTTAAAATTGATCATAATACTTTAACAAGTTTCTTTGTTTTGAGAAATTATTATTTCATCACATTTAATTAAATTTAAATTATTATTAACATAAAATATTTTTTCTCTTTATCATTGAAATTTTTAAGTGTTTATTAAAAAGTTTTAACATTGATTATTTGACTAATTATTTTAATTATTTTAATGTTACTATTTCTTGTAAATATTTTTTGGTGTTGGATTTGAGTAAAAATTTATCCATCCATGCAATCCTCGTAAGTTATGCCTACCACCACTCTTAGGGAACCAATGGTCTACCCCATGGGAGGAATAGCCCATGAATCCTCTATAGACAAAGGTTAGTATGTGACTAAAATTGTGTATAAGGATTGCTAGATAATAGTCATAGGAGCACATGGGTTGGGCCAGCTATGCTCATTGGGTCATGGCCCTTATAGTGTGTGATGGGGTGCAGGTGTTAAACCCCAATTTCAACTCGATGGATGGTTGGTATGAAGTTTTTGTTATACTCGAGGTAAGAGGTTATTATTCTCTTCTATTGGAACACAAATCCAACATGATATTCATACATTTAAAAAAAATATGGATATAACCTCAACCAATCGATCTCTTCCATCTGATTCATCAGATTGCCTCTTCGATTTCCTTCTTCCTTCAACGCCTCTTAAATCCTTGCATGAGTTCTTCAATTCACCAGCATTAACACAATTTCTTTGATGGGTCTAACAGATCTAATTAATTCATTCGAAGTTCTTGGTATTGTTTATTTTTTGTCTCATTATCAAACATGCTTTTAATTTATGCATGAATTCTATTTTTTTAAGATAGTGAGATGGAGGAGATTAGAATTTCACTAGAATATTTCATCATCTTCAAGTTTCAATGAATATACCTCTATGATATCATCTCCAACACTAGTTTAACCTCTATTTTATATCAAAAAAAAAATCAACACTGATTTAACAATGGTTTTCATGGAATGAACCACAACTGCAACATCTTCATGTTGAATCTTATTTCAGACATCGGTTGATTATAGACTAGCAGTAGATCTCTCTAATGGTCAACCATTTGACCACTGATTGATCATTCTTAACTGTTATATCAGCTTCCACTGATTGATATATTTCAAAGTGGAACAGTAGATCTCTTATTACTGGAAAGTGATACTGGTAGAGGATCTATTTTTTGTTTCTTTAGCACACACAATTGTAGATTTATCTTTTTTTTTCTTCACTGGAATATCACTTTTCACTAATGGTAGATCAATATAAAATTGGAAATCCATTGGTATATCTCAATCAAACCACTAATAGATCCTATGTTCTTCAAACCATTGGTATATCTCTCTACACCTTTGAGTGGAAACAACATCTTCATTATTCATGATAGATTCATTAATTTCACAATTGTAGTTGAATCCTTCATCAATAGAAGATCACTTTGCACCAATGGTAGATCAATGTACCATTGTACACCACTGATATGTCATGAACCAATGGTAGATAACTCTATCACTCAACACTAAGAGTATATCAATCTTTCACCAAGTATTTAAAACTACCATTAGTTCAAGAATAATTTTTTTAAAAATATATTTTTTATCTTTTAATTGATGTTATTAAAATAAATATTTAGATAAATATTTTATTATGTTTTGTTAAAATATAATTATATCTTTTTTAAAAAAAATTGAGTGTATATTATTTACATATATACTTTATATATATATATATATTCTTATAATTATTTGTTGTACAAAATTTTTACTATTTTAACAAACTAGAAGTTTATTCATTTTATTTTAACTATTTTAAAATTATGAATTGAATATATTTGATATATATAACAATTTAAATATTTTTTATTGATATTACGTGGATAAATTATGATCATGATTGTTCATGGTAATTCAGCATGACATTTACAATGGAAGGTAAAGATAATATTATTTTACTATTATACAAAAACAAGTGGCATGAAGCTATTGGTTTTCAAAACACTCCTAGAATATCTTTTTTTAATGATGTTTTATTAATTATTTAGAGAAATATTCAGGGCATAAAAATAATTCAAGTATATATTATTCAATATATTCTTTGTGATACAACTATGACACAATTATTTCTTCTCTCTCCTGGTCAAGAAATTAATTAAACTTTTTTTCCTTGGATATTATCAAATAGGAACTTCAACATTTTACTTTCTTCCATTCAAGTGATCAACAATCATTAAGCCTAATAATCTTTGAAATATTTTTATCATCTACTCATTTATTTGTAATTTTTTATTCATGTAATATTTTATTTCTTCTATTTTTATTTTTTTCAAGTCCGTTCTATTCTTTTTTCAATAAAAAGAGCATATTTCATTGTCTGGTTAATTGAGCATGAAAAAGGAAGTCTGGTTTGTGACACCCGATATAAATTTATGCCATAAGCTAGGTTTGGTCACTTATAAAAAGACTAGGTTGTGCCTCTAAGTATTTTTAAAATGAAGAGACTATAATAGGTTCTGGTATGCTGAAAAGTGAGGATGATAGTCGGTATAAATGGTCTTGGCAGTATGGAAGGTTGAGGAGTGGACTGGGATCTTTCTTATCCGAGTCACTATTAATCTTTATGTTCTATTGTTTTATTTCCACTACATATTATTTCAAAAACACAGCAGTCACTACATATCATTATCTTATAAACTATGATTTTTTTCTTATAAATTTTTTAAACAAATATTCACTCCCATTCATTATTTTAATCACTAACATTCCAAAAATTGGTATAAGAGTGTAGGAAATTCCTTAAAGGGTAATTATCCTCTCTGATTATTTTAATCTGATATCAAATAATCACTATCATAAGAGATTTTCTTTAAAAGGATAATTAGAGTATCTGATTACTTCTGTTGTTTATTTTGCAACTATATTATAACATGATATCCAAGACAAAACAATATTTGGAATTAAATAAAAGTTTTTTTAAATATGGATGGAGTAAATTCAAATGATGGATGCATTCCAAAAAAACCCCATTCTTCGATGGATGTGACTAAAGATACTGGCAAGATAGAGTGGAAGACTACTTGACACAGCTATGTTTTTATCATTGGACTATAATGGATAATCCATATGATCTACTCAAAGTTAATAATAATACACTTGTAGGTAATTAAATGGTAAAATATGATTTCAATTATAATTATAATAATATTTTTTATTGTTCTATAAGTTGAAGTGTCTATAGCCATGTCTCATATTGTATGACATCCCATGATATATGGAGATGACTTCAAGTTCCTCATTATGGAACTGATAATATCAAGATAAACAAGATAAGAATTCTCCAATAAGAATACTAGGACTTCATGATATTAGATGAAGAATAAGTAAACTAGATGTTCCATCAGTTTATAAGTATTAAAAATTTTATGCATCTTGTTATAGTTTTTTTAGACAACACAACTCAAGTGGGAAGATTACTAAGAGCTCATCCAAAAATATGGCATGAATAATAGGAATAAAATTATGTGGGGAAGAATTTTAAATAGTATGAATTTGATGAACTAATATGATCTCTATTGCAGTATGAATTAGAGTTGAAAAACATTGTTGATGAGGATTATGCAAATAGAAAAGGTATTGCATTTTAATATAATATTATTGATACATCTAAATCATCTGAATTTGAGTTCTATAAAAGTGAAAATGAAATGGTTCACCTTAGTAATAAGTTTTATATGGTCAAGAAAAACAAATGTGGAAATCAATATTTCTATAGGATGTTCAAAAAGGACTACAAGAAAGTTATTTATAGTAACAATAATGACGTTTCAGAATTAACATGTTATGAGTGCAGGAAGAAAGGGAACATAAGAATTAACTTTCCAAAACTGAAAAATCCAAATAATGAAAAAGAGAAAGGGTGAAAATAAAATTAATCTTTCTTTGGAGGTTGGGAATGCTTAGATAGATCTAACTCTAGCAGTGAATCTAGAAGTGAATAAGAGATAAGGAATCTTTCCCATATGGGTATGCAATGTGATGTAAATGATTCACTCTTTTATCAGTTAATAACTCCTAAAAATTTTAATCATAAGGCTTTATATAAAAATGAATATCAAAATTTTTTCAAATTCATGTTATAATTCTTATTATGTGAATTCCAATGTTAAAAAACTTCTTAGAGAAATTGAAGATTTAAGAAATTATGGAGTTGGGATAATTGAAAAGTATAATCACATAAAAATTAAAAATAAGATGTTGATTAAATAAAATGAGAAATTAACAGAGGAATATGATAATATGAAAATATTTTTTTCTATAATGATAGATCTACATAGAATTATGATTTTGGGTTTTCTAAAACTAAAAAAGGAAAATGATAAAGTTAAAAACTTTTTGGTAGTGAATGATAAAGATCAAGAAAATATATTAAATTTAGTTCGGGATGATTGATCAAAATTTGAAAATAAATGTAAAAACTTAAGAAATAATAAATGAAAATAAGAAACTAAAATTTTGGATCTAATGATAAAGTTTATAAAGATTTGGAAACTATTAAAAAATAGAATATGTATTTGAAATATGAAGTTGTAAATATTAAATAGAATTTATCTAAATTTGTTAATTGTAAATAACAATATGATAAAATTATGTCTTTGATGAAAATAAACGATAATAAGAACTGTTTTGGATATAACAGTTTAAAAATTTGTTTGAATAATAATAACTTTGATAGAATATCAAAAGGAAGTATTTCAAGTGTAGCCTATTTTAAATATATAATGAAATGGAATTATCCCAATGAGTGTTCATTTATATTTACTCAATCATTTGGAAATAGTTTCATTTATATATATTTAATTTCTATACAAATAACTAATATATTATTTAAATCAATTTGGGTTCCAAAATTTTCTACTACTAATCCAGTTGGACTAAAGTTAGCATGGGTACCAAAATGGTCTGTTTGATTGTTTAATTTTAGTAAATCTGTCTTCAAAGTCTCAAAGACTCAAGATATTTTGATAGTAGGTTATCTAGGCCCATTAATGGTGATATTTAAAAATTTATATCTTATAATTCATGTTATTGTGGCCTTTAAAAATTTCAAAAAAAAACTCTAAAGTTTATATTAAAGATATTGGTAAAGTTGGTTTTTCTAAAATAGTTATTATTTCCAAAGTATTATATATAATTTATTTAAAAAATAATCCTATAAGTATATAATAGTTGTGTAATAATGAATTCCTACAATGGCCCAAAGGCCTTCATTTTTTATTGATTTTTGATAATCCATCTTTCAAGGGGTGAGGTGGAACCCTTACAAGGCCTGTAGGCGTAAGTATTACATGGCCCGTAGGCCTTATAGGAACTCATTGCCCATGGGATTCAAACATTACATAAAACCCTGACTAACTACTTGGAACTGCTCCTTCCCAGCATCTTCATCATGAAATCAGTTCTCCACCTTCGACGGGCTATTCAGATAGGCTTTCCTGTGCATGACCAGGCTTGTCTTGATGGCAGGTTCCATACCCTCTCATTTTTACAATCCATTTAGCTTCTTCTATGGTGAAACCTCTTTTCTCCTCGTCCTTCTGAATCATGTTCCTTATAGGTTGTATGGTTTTCATCTACACTTAAGGTGGCCCGAAGGGCTTGAGGTGGCCCAAAGGCCTCACTAACCTGAATGCCTAGGTGGCCCAAAGGCCTTAAAGGACTCAGGGACCAAATCAGTGACCCGAATGCCCAAACGGGGGAATATTCCCACCTGTTATAGTGCTAAACAGTGCATGCTATAGTTTTCGCTACAGTACCTGCTATAGTTCTACACAGTTCCTGGTACAGTACCTACTACAGTACTTGCTACAGAACTTCTTATAGTACTGCTACAGTACCCCGTAGAAAATTAGCCTCCAACTAGATTTGATGATGGGTCTCCTGGATGAAATTAAGGAGTCCTCAACAACTGGGTTGAGGATCATGTTCTATAATAATTAATTAATTTTTATTTTTGAGAATGAAAAATATACTCTTCTGAAAAATAAATCATATTTATTTTCAACAAATATAAAATACAATTTATACACTATTTATTTTTCTAATCTAACCAAATAAAAAATTTATCATTTCACTGTTGTATAAGTAGATGAAATTATGTATCATAATATTTTTTGGAATGAAAATTTCATTCTATTTAACAAACATTCAAAGAAATAATAGTTTCTAAAACTATCAAAATTACATTCAAGTAATTTATTTGTGATTCCTATTTAAAACATAATCATAACATGAAAATGCTTAAATATATAAATGATATTAGAACTTCTAGATGAATATAACTATTGAAAATTTTCTTGTTCAGACCTATACTACTTCTTAGTTTTGGTGGTCTTAATTATTTATTTTTAATTTTATATGATTATAGTAGATTTTAAATTTATTTATTTCTTATCCCATAAAAATGAAACTTTTTCCAAATTTTGTAACTTCTATATACTCATTAAAAACATAAAAAACATGTCAATCATATCTCTAAAAATTGATAGAGGTATTTAATTTTTGTATTTATATTTTTATTAAATTATTGAATCAAATGGATGTAAAAAACTCTTATTCCCTAGAAAACCACAACAGAATGGTGTGGTATAAATAAACAATAGATCTATTCAAGACTTTCAATGATTATGGAATTTAGTGTTCCAAAATACTTTGGGGAAGAAGATGATAATATACAATCACATGTTTTAAATAGATTTTCCATTATATATTTTTAAAATAATACCCCTTATGAATAGTTCAAAGGGTTTAAACCAAAAGTGGGGTATTCTAGGGTATTTGGTTTTTAGTCTACATCATAAAAATGAAGTGTAATTTAGATGAATTTAATTCAAAAAGTTATGAATAAATATTTTTTTGATATTAAAATACAATAAAATAGTATATTGTTTTCAATAATAAAGAAATAGTTGTTGAAGAAACTTTTCATGTTATGTTTAATGAAAAAAATTCTAATTCGTAGGATTCTTATTTAAGCAAAGACAATGATGAATTCGGGGGATTTAATTTTAGTGAAGATAATGAATAAGATTGTTTTAATGCATTTATTTAGGGTTAGAATATCTCTTCTCAAAATAATCCTAAGGAATGGAAAACACTTAATGATCATCCAACAAAAAGTCATTAGAAATGTAGAATCTAGAAAAAAAACTGGAAAATCTGTTTTAATTTACTATGAAAACTCTACTTTTGTTGCTGGTTTTCTTCCTATAAATAAAAAAACATTAATTTATTAAAATTGGATTGATTTTAGGAATGATGGTATAAATAAATTTGAAATAAATAATGTGTGGGATTTAGTTCAATTATCCAATGATAAACCTGTAATAAGAACTAAATAGATTTTCCGTAATAAACTTGATGAAGATAGAAACATAGTTAAAAATAAAGCATGACTAGTAACTCAAGGTTATTTCTAGGAATAGGGAATTTAATTTTGAGATTATTTTTCTCATATTTCTAAGTTATAATCAATTATAATTTTATTATATTATTCCAATTTTCAAAACATCAATTTTTTCAAATCGGTAAAAAAAATTATTTCTAAAATAGAATTATTTCATAAGAATCAAATCTTAAAAAACCACCTATATTTGAAATAAAATGTTTTCAAATAATGTTTTTATGCTTAATAAATATTTATATGATCATAAGAAATCTCAAATAGCTTGGTATTAAAGAATAAAATAGTATCCATTACCAAATTATTTTGTTAGAGGTAAGGTCGATCCAATCTTGTTTATAAAACAATTTTCAAATTATATACTGGTTATAAATATATCTGTTAATGATATAATATTTTGTTTAACAAATAATTCACTATGTAATGATATCTCTTAACAAATGGAAAGTGAATTTGACATTAGCTTAATGGGAGAACTAAAATTTTTTCTTGGTTTATGAATAAGTCAATAGGAATATTATATTTTCTTAAATCGAGCTGAGTATTCTAAAGAACTTGTTAAAAGGTTTGGAATTGATTCTAGTAAGCCTACGAAAAAACCAATGAGTACCAATTCCAATTTGGACTTGGATGAATCTGTAAATATAGTAGATATTAAACTGTATAGAGGCATGATAGGGAGTTTACTCTCTCTCACTACATCTAGACTAGTCATAATGTTCTCAATCATTTGGTGTGCTAAATTCCATTCTAACCCTAAATAAATTCATATTAAGGCTTTTAAAATAGTAATTATATATATAAAGGTTACTGTTTATAATAGATAATTATATTCTAATGATAATTGTTTTTTTATTATCTTACTCTAATTATGATTTTGTAGGTTGTAGACTTGACTAGAAAATCAATACAGTTATGTTTAATTTTTTCATTAAATTTTAATTTCATGTAATTATAAGAAAAAAATTTTGTGGCCCAACAAATAGCTGAGGGTGAATATGTTTCTACTACTAGTTGTGTTTTATTGATTATTTTGATAAAAAAACATTGTTGGATTTTAGTATTAGTTTTGATATAATTCCATTTTTGCGATATTTCTAGTATTATTTAAATTTATAAAACCCCACTTCAACACTCTAGAACAGAACACATTGATGTAATATTTCATTTTATTACAGATCATATAAATAATGATGATATATTTTTATAATTTTTTCTTACTTAAAATAATTAACTGAAATTTTCACTAAACCTTTAGATTCTTTTAAATTTTAAAAAATGAAATTTGAATTGTGAATGATAGATGGTTAAAATTTATATTTAGTGTAGTTATAGTTATGGTAAAACTATTCACTATTTTTTAATTATTCCTATGTTTTAATTACGTTAATAATGTAACTATCTATAAAATATTATGAGAATTTATTACTCTATTCAAGTATTAGATTTTTTCTTCAAAGGGATACTATTTTTAAAGATTCAATTCTAAAGTATTTTTTGATAAATTTAAAAAAGGGGGATATTTTTTCAAATTTTAATAAATGTTTTATTTTTTAATTTATAAAATGGGGGAGGTTGTTTGTATTTAAAATTTATTTTAGCACTTTAAGAAGTTTTCTTTATTTTGATAAATTACTATTTCATCACATTTAAATAAATTTAATTTTTTTTAACATATAATATTTTTTATTTATCATAGAAATATTTAAGTTTTTATTAAAATGTTTTAACCTTGATGAATTGAGTAATGATTTTTATTATTTTAAATTTACTATATCTTAGTAATATTTTTAGTGTTGGATTTGAGAAAAAATTATCCATCCATGAAAGCCTCTTAGGATAGTCCTACTACCACTTATAGGGGACCAATGCTTTACACCATGGGAGTAAAAACCCTTGAATCCTACAAAGAGTTGGGTTAGTATTTGACTGGGAAAATGTAAGAGTCCTGCTAGATCTTCCCTCCATGAGTGCATGGATTTGGATAGGTAAGTTTGCTAGGTTGGGGCCCATGTAGTGTGTGATTGGGTGTGGGTGATAAACCCCAGTAATATATGACTGGTGATTAGTGTGGATAATAGGTAATACTAGATGTAAGCGCTTATTCTTCATTGGTGTGGGACACCCAAACCGCTACACTTTTCATCCATTTTAAAAAATAAAAATATTACCTTAATAAACTGATCTCTTAAAGATGAGCTATCTGATCGCCTCTTTGTTCATATTATTCCATCAGTGCCTCCCAAATCATTGTTTGAGTACTTTAGTTTTTCGGTGTTGATATGGTTTTTTAAGGGATCTCACAAAGCTACTTAATTCATGCAAAGTTATTGGAATTTTTTTAGCCTCAATATCATACATGCTTTTAATTTTTTCATGCATTCAATTTTTTTATAATATTGAGAGAGATGAGATTATAATTGCACTAGAACATTTAATCATCTTCAATATTTAGAACACCTACATCTCTGAGCTCTTCTCATATACTATTTGGACCACTCTGATATATCAAAGGTTTTTCAACCCTCCTTGTACAGTGGTTTACATGGAATCAACCAAAATAGAAGAATCCTCATGTTGCATCTACCATTAGACACTTGTTTATTATAGACCATTGGTAGACCTTTCTAATGGTCTACTTTTCGACTACCATTTGATCATTCTTCATCGGTAGATCAACCCCCACCAATTGATCTCTTCCACTATAGAATGGTAGATATTATACTGTTGAAAAGTGATTCTAATGAAATATCTCTTTTTTGTTTCTTTGGAATGAACAATGGTAGATATATCTATCATTGGTCTTCACCAGTATATCACTTTTCCCCAAATGTAGATCAATATATCATGATAAATACACTAATATATCTCCTTCAAACCACCGTTATACCCTATTTTTTCACATCATCTGTAGATATATCTTCTCCTTGGTCTGACAGGAGAATATTCATGCTTTACAGTATCTTCATCTCTTTCACAATGGTGGAAAAATCCTTCTATGATATTATATCACTTTTTACCAATGGTAGTTCAATCTACCATTGGAATATACTAGTTGATCACACAAAAACGGTGGATTTATCTACATCTTGACACCAATGATAGATCAATCACCACAAGATATTTAAATCTACCATTAATTCAAAAATAAATTTTATTAAAATTTTATTTCGTATCTTTTAATTGATGATATTAAAATAAGTATTTAGATAAATTTTTTATTTTGTTTTTTTAAAATATAATTATATGTTATGTAAAAATAATTCTGATAATATATTATACACATATATACATGTAGTACATATATTTTTACGATGATTTATTGTAAAACATGTTTACTATCTTAATAAAATAGAAGCTTATTCAGTGTTTTTTAATTTTTTTATAATTAGGAATTGTATATTTTTTCTATAATTAAATTTTTTAAATATTTTATATTTATATTTCATGTAGAAACAAAGAACATGATTATTCCTTGTTATTCCTCATGGATTTCTCAATAGAAGTTAAAAGTAACATTATTTTATTATTATGCACTAATAAGTGGCATAAAGCTATTGGTTTTGATAATGATCTAAGAAGATATTTGTGTTAATGATGTGAGATTAATTAGTTAGAGATATTATTAATCCATAAAACCAATTCATGTACAGATCATTTGAAAAATTCTTTGTGATACAACTATGACACAATTCTTTTTGAACTCATCTGATTAATAAATTCGAACGACTTATAATCCATGGAAATGATCATATAAGAACTTCAACATTAAACATTATTCCATTTAAGTGATCAACAATCATCAAGATTCATCATTGCTGACATCTTATTATAATCATCTTGTTTTTTTCATGTAATATTTTATTTCTTTTGTTTGTATTTGGTCAAGTCTGGTTTATGATTTTCTTAATAAAAAGAAAGTATTTCATTATCTGGTTATTTCACCACCAAAAAGGAATTCTAGGTTTTGAGTCCCGATCAAAATTCCGGATACATACTAGGTTTGGTATCCTATAAAAGGGTTGGGTTGTGCCTCTAGGTATTTGAAAAAGGAAGAGTCTATAATAGGTTCTCGCACTTTTAAACGTGATATTTATATTGGGTACCAATATTCTCAAAGAGTATAGAATTTTGAGGAGTGTACTGGGTTATTTCTGATCTGAACCACTATAAATCATTATGTTCCATTATTTTATTTATACTTCACATTATCTAAATAAAACATCAATCCCTATAGATCATTATATTACAAACTCTAACTGATTTATAGTAAAAAAAATTAAATGAAAATTCACTCCCCCCCTCTAGCCATTATTTACATCACTAATGATTCAAGAAAATATTATTAGGAATTTAATTATATCTTGAGTAAATTCTTCTAAGATAGAGGGACTTGGGGTTGGACCACCTATCGGTTTGGAGGTTATTAATTTTCTAGAGAGTAGGATGTGGTTGACTATCTGTCTATTTAGTCATACTCATGTAGAGATTTTCAATCTCATATAACTATATGCCTTTACATGAATAGTTCATGTAACTTATTCATGTGATGAATTTGGATAAGTATGAATATAGTCAGATTCCATTTTTGGTTGAGTAACATAAACTTGTGGGATGTATAAAGGTTGAAACATTAATGTGGTTTGAAGTCATTAAATTGGTTGTTCATCTAGGAATTATAAAAATTAAATATTTATAATAATTTATAAAAAAATAAAAATAATATAAGAATATAATGATAAAAAATATATATATAATAGTTTTGGATTTAATATTAATATGGTGTATATTAAATTTTTGAGACCTCGAAATGAAAAAACCACTCAAATAAAATGTAAGAGATTTTATCTGAAGAAGCACTTGTCAAGACCTCAATCATTCAAATGGGTATTGTCTATATCAGTAAGAGTACCCCTAAATTATATTGATTATGGAAAGTATGTTATAAGTAACATTGCATTGTATTGTGGGTGAGTTTATTTTAGCATGATTATCCCCTAATTAACATTTGTTAGCTTATTTTTGGAATTTAATTTGGGTTATAATAGCTTGAAAGCATTAATGGTTTGGATGTTAGAGAAATAGAGTTGCAAGAATCAATATGATGGATTTGTATAAGTGGTTATCAACTCAACTATTCAATATACATAAATTTAATGATTATTATGACTCCCTAACATAATAGTTATGGCTTAATTACATGATAATTGGTGTAAGTAATATTTAAATTTTGGATATTAATTCACTAAATTTATATGATTTCTAGGGTCATCATTTTTAGTGGGAGCTCATTCATTTAAAGAACTTAATGAAAAAATGTAATACTTGATACTCATTCACTAATATATATTTGTTGTAGATAATTGAAAGCATAATAATTATCAATTTGAGATCACTAATAGGAATTTAATATAATATTTATAAAGATTGGTATCTTGGATTGATAATTGTAATCAAATAGAAACATTCATTTTATCTGAATGTGATTGTTATTTAGATCAATTCTACACCCTCTGACTCATGATTATTAGATATCAAGTGTGCACAAAACTTTTTTACTGTAAAACACATAATAAGATATGTAATGGAATTGATGAATGGTGAAATATATATTCATTTTGTTAATAGAGAAAGATATTCTACATTATAGGTTGGTACCTATGATCTTATTTTACCAAGTGGATTGATCGATGAATTGATAAACTATTATTATGTTCCTATAATAAAAGAGAATTTTATTTATGTATTATTTTTGAAAAAGATGGTGTTTTCATTAATTATTAAGATAGACACTTGTTCTATGTAAGGAATAAACTATTTATTATGTTAGGAAAATAATTAATGGATTATATATTATTTATGTGGATAATAATAATTATATCATTTAGAATAAAAATTTCAAGGTTGATTCTAATCCCACCTACCATATCCATTGTTTTCTTGGACATATAAAAAATAAACACATTAAAATCCAATATAGATATGTATTGTTGGACACATTTCATTATGAGACATTTGAAAATTTATATTTTTTTATTTTTAAAAATGAAAAAATTACCTATTGGGAGAAAATTTGAGAGGTAATGTGGGCTATTGGATCTCATACATAGTGATGTATGTGAACCTATGATCACATAAGAAAACTATGGCCTTAGGTTACTTTTACCAATGATTTAATTTGGTATGGATATTTTTTCTGATGAAACAAAAGTAAAAATCTTTTGAAATGTTCAAAGAGATTCTAAATCAAATATAGAATCAAATGGGAAAGAGTGTTAAGATTATCTAATCAGATTGGGGTGGTTAATACTTAATAAAGGAATTCATAACTCCTCGGATATACAATGATGTATTTTTAAAAGTCAATACTTTGGGAACACCATAATGGAATTTTGTGTTTTAAATAAGGAATAATACCTTATTGGGATTGGTTAAATAGATTATTATTCTTTGTGTCCTTCATAATTTGTTTTGGGGTTATGATATGGAGACTATTCCATTTTTTCAAAACTAAGTTACTTATAAAGAAGTCACAATGACAGCATATATGAAATGGTATGGGACACATCACAGTTTTCCTTTTGTCATGATTTTGGGATGTGAAGCACTCATATGATGATTGGATTCTGATAAGGTTAACTCAAAATTGTATATGTGCTTATTTATTGGTTATCCAAAATGAACTGTGGTATATTATCTTTATAATCCTACAGAACACAATTTTTTTCTGGGCCAATGAGTTTTTTACCTTGACAAGAAACACATGAGTGAAGGGTTAGTTGGAGGAAATTTTAACTTGGTTAATTTCAAGGAAAGAAATTAAAAAAGGTTCCTAACATGGATATTTGATCCATTTACACTAAGAGTTGTGGATGAATAATTGAATCAAGTTACATAAGTTCCACAATAGTCTCATAGGATTCATTAAGAGCTAGTGAGATATGAATTTCATGTAGTGAATGATGATGTGGTGGTGTTTATAGATGATGAACCTACACCTACCAGGAATCTAGTTAGTATTCTGATTCTGAGAAATGGTTAAATTCTATGGAATCCAAGATAGAGTCCATGTATACTAACTAAGTTTCGTACATGGTGGGCACACTTGAAGGGGGAAAGTTCCATAGGTTGTAAGTGATTTTTATGTAAGAAAAATAATAAGGTTGGTAGTGTGTCTACCTAATAATGGTTATAAGAGTCAAGGATTATAAAATATAATTGTATTGACTATGGTGTGACCATTTCACCTATTGTGGTGATAAATTCCTTATGGATTTGTCTAGAAATATAAGCTCATTATGATTATGAGATATATAAAATGGATGTAAAGACCACATTACTTAATGGGAATTTAGTGAATAATGTGTATATGATATAAATTGAAGTTTATGAAGTTCCAATTGATTTTTTAAGGTGTTTATGTTCCAATAGTCCATATAATGGCTAAATCTATCTTCTCAAGTTGGAATATATAGAGTTATTATTCACTCAGATAATTTTGTTTCATCAAGAGTGATAATGATCCGTGTTTGTATAAGTGGTAGAGTGGGAGTGTCATATTATTTTGGACATTGTATGTAGATGACGTAACACCAATTAGAAATGATTTTCCAACACTTCATTCTGTTAATT
This sequence comes from Viscum album, assembly GCA_963277665.1. Lineage (NCBI taxonomy): Eukaryota > Viridiplantae > Streptophyta > Magnoliopsida > Santalales > Viscaceae > Viscum > Viscum album. The sequence goes on along the minus strand of OY728122.1, from coordinate 703,711,153 downwards.
TGTGGTTCGATAAATTTTTCTCAATGAAATACATGGGTAATGTTTCCAATATACATTGAATGAATATCTATAGAGATAGATCTAAGAGACTAATTGGACTTAGTCAAAACACATATTTTGTTAAATTTCTAAAGCATTTTATCATAGATAACTACATGAAGGGGTCTTTACCAATATTTCCTTGAATTAACAATAGAAAGATTTAGGATCCTTTTATAAAGTTAAAAAGGATGTATAATATTTCATATAGATTCACTATATGATCTATCGGGTATTCCCTCTTGTGTACTTCACGTAATGTATCTTAAGCTTTGATCATAAAAATTAGACATTAGTCTAATTCTGGTGAGAGTCACTATATTTTTGTGAATAAAATTCTTATGTACATGGTATGGACTAAGGATGTGTTCCTGGACTTTGACGATAAGGATGAGCTTTGTGTAGATGGTTACAAAGATTCTAGTTTCTAATATGAAAAAGATGATATGAAATATTTATCTATATTTTTTTATTTCCTTAATGGTGGATATATTAGTTATATGAGTTCCAAACAATCCACCATAGAGGAATCGATATCATAGGTAGAATATTTTGCTACATTATATGTTGTGAAGGAAGTTATTTGGATTAAAATGTTCATTGCTAAACATATGGTGGATCTTAGAATCAATGGAGTAATTGAGATATATTGGGAAAATAATGGGGTTTTTTCTTGGGATATGGAACCCCAATCACACCAATATACTAAACACATCCTTTACAAATACTATATCATATGAGACATCGTTGAGTGGGGAGATTTAAAGATCAATTTGGTGGATACTGAGGATAATTTGGTGGATTCATTTACAAAATATTTACCACAGTAGAATCATAAGGGTCATGTTGAATCTATAGGTATAAGATACTTTATATATTGATGTAATTGTTATAGATGTATCATATTTTTATAATTAAGTAAAACTCTCTTTATCATTCATTCATGTGTGTTGTAATTTACTTAATATGAATGATCGAATGATAGTTTACCCTCAAAATATGAAATTTAGTTCTCCCTAACCAATGATCATCATGGAGTAATGTATTTTGTGATGATATGTAAAGGTTGTATTGAATACATTATTGTACTAATAACAAAGAGTTTTATTTGAGTTATGAATAATGGATTCATGGGATAATAAATAGATACTTATATCTTGGATTGACCAAAAAATTTATATATCATGTAATTCCATATAGTCATCGATATACTTATGAGTTTATGCTTATTATGAATCCTTCATACCTAATTTTAGTGAGATACCAGGAACACTAACCTTCATACATTGATACCCAACTTATAAAATTCATTATATGAACCTATTCAATTTGGAGGTGGTTGTCTATATTTTTGAACTTGCCATCAGTTGAAGAATATCCAATATAGGATTTGTAACGACCTGAAACTTTGAATAAATTTTGTTTCCTAACCTTGTGTGTTATTTTATTTTATACTCAACAAAAATATTTCATAAAATAAAATGAGTGTAATTAAAATACGACCATTGGAAACTAAATGTTATGATTATTTTCTATAAATACAAGTGATCTTGATTAATTAATATAGAAAGAGTATTCGATGGCCCCATCCAGTAGTCTCAGGCCAATCAAAGCCCATTTGACAGAACTCAGGATGAAGGTAGCACGTTTGGGATTTTCTCTGGACCAAACCCAAGATGAACTTCATCATGTGAAGTTGGAATGAAATCGCCTTCGTGAGAAGTTCAAACTGATAGAAATCACTACTCAGGCAATGTTGGCCAAGCCACCCCAAGATTCTATCACCTTAGCACACCTAACTCTTAGATCCTATGCTGGTGTTATAAGGGGCTATGTAACGAGACCGTAACTACCATGTGTAATCCTTTGATTTAAATAAAAATTGTGATTTCTTATTATGATGAATTTTTTGAATTTTCAAATATCCAGATAAATATAGTATGCATGTTATTGATAAATTTTAGAAAAAATAATATTTTAAAAATATTTCTGTAAACCTTAAATAATTAAAAATGTGTAATGATTTTCAAAAAATGGTCTTCTACAGTTGTGTTCAGTATGAAATCTAGAGTCTAATAAGGTCAACTTAATTTTTGATGAATAGTAAATTATTAAAAGTAATTTTACGCTTAGGATTAGTAATGTGACCAAATGGATTAATAATCTCACTTACAGAAAGTATTATATAATTTAGGAACTTTGATTAAGTAATGTGATTCAATAAAATAGGTAAATAACTGTTTCAGAAATTATTGGTTATGTATTAGTTTTTTAGGTGAATAGTGTTTTTATTTAAAAAATTAAAGTAAAAATATTTAGAAAATTATTTTCATAAAATGGAGTTCATTCATTTTTGAAATTAGAGCATCGATATTTGGTTAAGGTGAATTTTTGGGATTTTTCTGAAATAGTTGAATTTTTAGTGAATAGTGTTTTTATTTAAAAATTAAATTAAAAATATTGAGAAAATTATTTTCATAAAATGGGGTTCATTTTTGAAATCAAAACATCGATATTTGGTTAAGGTAAAATTTTGGGATTTTTCTGAGAAAGTTGAATTTTCAGTGAATAGTGAAAATACAGTTTTTGAGTTTCGGGATTTTAATGACATCATTAAGGATGTAATAATTATTAAATAATTCTGGTAGACTTGTAAATAGTAATATAAGGTATGAGGTGTCCCAAGTGGCCAATACAATGGGCAAATTCCATGGGAAATCCCATGGTTTTTCCAATACCATCGATGAGGTGTCCCTTGTCAATTAATTCCTTGTCCCCTCACTTTCCCTATAAATACCAAGCCATTATCTCATCCTTTCCATTCCAAAATCATTCTCAACGATGTTATGGTCTCCTTACCTCCCAATGAGTCCTCCCAAGGTGACCTCAAGCCTTCCAAGGTCCCGACCTTCATTCTTTTGAAGTTACTCTTCAAGGTAAGGGATCCTACCTCTCTCTTTCTTTTCAAGTACTCTTTGGTATGTCATTTCATTTAAGCCCCATTTTCATATGTTGTAGGATGTTACTTTTCATATTACTTTACTTTTCATGTTAATATGATGAGATACCCCCTCTATCTCTCATCATTTCATTTTATGAATGCTTAAGTGGCGTTGTTAGGCTGCCGAATTTTTGTAAGGGATTCTTTAACTCTTCCCATTTTCAAAGTTCTACTTTCATGTCAAGTATTTAAAGTTCTTTTTTTCCATGTTGGGGTATGATATCTATATTAATCATACTGTAATTTTATGTTCACATGATTAGAGACCCTATTTAATCTCATCAATTCATTTTTTTGATGTTTTAAGTGACGCCGTTAGGTTGCCGAATTCTTCATAACAGAAATCTTATTTTTGTCTTCCTTTCACATTTTTCATTTCATATGGTATGTCCTTAAAATTTCATTACCATGTTCTTATATCCTTTATATTCTTTCCCTCTACTATTTTAGGTATCATTTATGGGTGGGTGACCCATGTCCCCTCTCATTTCAATGTTCTCTAAAACCCTGCAACATAGCCGTTATGCTGCCGAATTTTTGTCTCAAAATATCTCTCTATTTTTCTCAAATTATTTTATTTTATTAATTGAATACTCAAAACTCTTTATTATACAAGAGTATTCAAATATATATCAAAATTTTCTATTTTAAATTCTGGTATTTACATACATGAGACCCACCTTCCTTTTCTGTGGGTTTAAAGTGACATAAAGAACACGTCTTTAAAACAGTTTTTAAAATATTATGACTATGAAATGAAACCCATTTCTTTTATGCTATATGGTTTTTTAATGAAATTATTTATGATGATATATGTGGATCACATGATAATAAAGTCAAATTAAGGGTTCTCCCTGATATCACTCCAATGCATTGGGTAAATACTTAATCTCTAGAGATGACCATTTTAACAATACCTTGGTGAATAACCATGGTAATTTTTTAATGACACCTTGAGGATGGACCTTGGTGATACGGAAATGATTATCTAAGTTAAATGTTGTAGCCACGTCTTCAAGTTATGAAACGTGTTATTTTTATTATTATATTCCTCATGATATCTTTCTCATGCCTTAAAGTTATTTATCATGACTTTATTGATGTATATCAAGTTCACATGTAAAATGTTTCTCTTGTTTCCCTTATTGGGCCTTCTGCTCACCCTTTCCTTTTATGTATGCTCCCAGGTTATGAAATGTTGTAATTAACTTAGGATGAACAATTCAGAAGCATTAAAAGTGTTTTAGAAGAATGTTTTATGTTGTTATTTTGTTTTATGTTCTTGATTTCCAAGACACTAGACTTTAAAGATCATTTGTTTGTAAAATGTAATGAAATGTTATATAACAAAAAGGCGGGTTTCTATAGTTGGTATCAAAGGATAGTTTAGTGATTTATGGAAGTTATGATATGAAAAATTTAGGAAGAACCCTATAGAAAAGTATAAATATAGGAAATATTCATGCTATTTTGGTGAGTATTGAGTAAGTGGATTATCAAGAGAATACATCCATGTCTGGATACGAGCAGGTAGAGGTGGATCTGGCACAGATGTACATAGGGGTAAAACCCGAAAACACCACTTTGAGCTAGACTCAAATGGGAATTGGTACACGAAAACAGGCCTTGATTCACTCTTGGTTACGACACTCCCAAGGGATATGTTTTTTTAATTGTAAGCTTTTTATGAATCATTATGAAGGAAATTATAGAAAAATATAATATGCCTAAGAATGAAGTTTTAATACATAAAATCATTTTTAGTTAAAAGATTCATAATTTAAATAAGTTTCTCATGAAGGATTTATTGTTTTATAAAATGTACCCATTGTCTCGGAATACGTTGACGTATTTCCGGAGGAGTTTCTTGGAACTCCCCTTGAAAGAGAGGTAAAGTTCTCCATCGAACTCGTACCTGGATCTCATCCGATATCAAAGACCCCATATAGGATGAAAAATGTGGAGCTGGAAGAATTAAATAAACAACTCCAGGATCTTTTGGATAATGGGCTTATCCGACCAACTGTGTCTCTTTGGGGAGCACCAGTTCTCTTTGTGAAGAAGAAGGATGGATCAATGTAGCTATGCATTGATTATAGAGAACTGAATGGGATCACAGTGAAGAACAAATACTCTCTTCCCAGAATTGATGACTTATTTGACCAACTTCGTGGGACTCAATTCTTCCCTAAGATTGATCTTCGTTCTGGTTATCATCAAATGAGGGTGAAGAATGATGATATTCCAAAAACAACCTTTCAATAAAGATATGGGCATTATGAGTTTGTTGTTATTACCTTCAGACTGACTAATGCACCTGCTATTTTTATGGATCAATAATAAGTTGATTTTGGAAACTTATGTTTTATCAAATGGATATCCTTTGTATAGTAAAATTATTTGGTGATTAAATGATAAAGGTTATTTTGGATGATTTTATCCCTTTTGGAGTACTATATGCCTAAGGGAAATAAAATACTATAGGATTTAATTTGAGGAGGAATGGTTGAATTTTATTTGTAGGAATTTATTTATTTATTGTGGAAATATGGTGATTTGGGTTATTTCTAGAAAATTATGAACCTAGCATAGAGAATATATTAATAGGTTAATTAAACTATAGTATGATATTTTCATAGTAGTCGATGTTATTTGGAGATAAATGTTATGATTTTTTGGGGGGGAAACTATGTGATTAAATCCTTCTGAGTTTTTTGTTTCAATCTTAGTTTGGATTATTCTGACGAATTTTAAGGATGGTTGTGTATTTAATGGTATTTCTGGAACATTGGGTACTTTTGTTGAATTTTGGAGATTAATCGTCATATTTATTTTTATAAAGGATTATCATTTTTTGGGATTATATGATATCGTACTAACATTTTTAATTTTAGTTGATGACTAAAGACAAGGGAAAAATATAGTTATTATTTTGTGGATTATGTGATTCTCTAGAAGATGATTCTTGTGCTTTTCATGAGACCAAGTCTTTTTAAATGCTCATTGTTTGGAGAAAAGATTATTCTTGGGGGAAACTTATTAAGGGATGAAACTATACATGAAGGTAAATATATTTCCTTATGTTTTTATTCTATGTAGTAAATGAATTCTTCAAAATTATGAAAATTAACATAAAACAAAAACGTTGTTGGTTTAAGTTTCCAACTGGGTAATCAAAGACCGTTTAACAAATCTTACGTTTGTGATCTTCTTGTGGTTAATTTTATCCTAATCATGTTTTCTATCACTCTTCATCAGAACTTGACCCTTTTTTCTCTTCTATATCCCTATTTTCCTACATGGAATCCTAGTATGGGTTAACTTGGATGACCTTTGTACTTCCCTTTCTTTCTTTTAAAGTAATAGTTTTACTGACTCTTTTCCATTGTGGGACTTTCAACGAAATTTCTAAGCCCAATTTTAAAATTGTGAGGACGCAATTTCTTAAGGGGGGAAGATTGTAAGGACCAGAAATTTTGAATAAATTTTGTTTCCTAACCTTGTGTGTTATTTTATTTTATACCCAATAAAATTATTTCATTTAATAAAATAAGTATAATTAAAATAAGTCCTGTTGGAAACTAAATGTTATGATTATTTTCTATAAATACAAGTGATCATGATTAATTAATACAGAAAAAAGATTCGATGGCCCCATCCAGTAGTCTCGGGCCGATCGAAGCCCATCTGACTGAACTCGGGAAGGAGGTAGCACCATTGGGATTTGCTCAGGACCAAACCCAAGACAAACTTCATCGTGTGAAGCTGGAACGAAATCGCCTTCACGAGAAGTTCAAGCTGATATAAATCACTACTTAGGAAATGTTGGCCAAGCCTCCCCAAGATTCTATCACCCTAGCACACCTTACTCTTAAGTCCATTGCTGGTGTTGTAAGGGGCTATGAAACAAAACCGTAACAGCCTTGTGTAATCCTTTGATTTAAATAAAAAAAATTATTTCTTCTTATGATGAAGTTTGTGAATTTTAAAATATCCGGATAAATATAGTATGCATATTATTGATGAATTTTATAAAAATGATATTTTAAAAATATTTATGTAAATCTTAAATAATTAAAAATTTGTAATGATTTTCAAAAAATGGTCTTCTATAGTTGTGTTCAGTATGAAATTTATATTCTAATAAGATCAACATAATTTTTGATGAATAATAAATTTTGAATAGTGATATTATGCTTAGGATTAGTAATGTGACCCAATGGATTAGTAATCTCACTTATAGAAAGTATTAATATAAGTTAGTCACCATGATTAAGTAATGTGATTCAATAAAATAGGTAAATAACTGTTTCAGAAATTATTGGTTATGTATTAGTTTTTTGGGTGAATAGTGATTTTATTTAAAAAATTAAATTCAGAATATTTAGAAAACTAATTCCATAAAATGGAGTTCATTTTTGAAATCAGAGCATCGATATTTGGTTAAGGTGAATTTTTGGGATTTTTCTGAAACAGTTGAATTTTCAGTGAATTGTTTTTTTATTTAAAAATTAAATTAAAAATTATTAGAAAATTATTTTCCTAAAATGGAGTTAATTTTTGAAATCAGAGCATCGATATTTGGTTAAGGTGAAATTTTTGGATTTTTCTGAGAAAGTTGAATTTTTAGTGAATAGTGAAAATACAGTTTTTGAGTTTCGGGTGTTTAATGACATCATTAAGGATGTAATAATTATGAAATAATTCTGGTAGACTTATGAATAGTACTATAAGGTATGATTTATCCCAAGTGACCAATACCATGGGAAAATACCATGGTAAATCCCACGGTTTTTTCAATACCACTGATGAGGTGTCCCTTGGAAATTAATGTCTTGTCCCTTCACTTTCTCTATAAATACCTAGCCATTATCTCATAATTTCCATTCAATAATCATCATCAACGAATTTATGGTCTCCTTACCTCCCAAGTATTCCTCCCAAGGGTCCCTAAATCCACCCAACGTCCTGACCTTCAAGATTTTGAAGTTACTATTCAAGGTACGGGATCTTACCTCTCTCTTTCTTTCCAAGTACTCTTTTGTATGTCATTTCATTTAAGCCCCATTTTATTATGTTGGAGGATTTTCTTTTTCCTATTACTGTCCTTTTCATGTTAATATGACTAGATACCCCCTATTTCTCTCATAATGTCATTTTATGAATGTTTAAGTGGCGCTGTTAGGCTGCCGAATTTTTGTAAGGGATTCTTTCACTCTTCTCATTTCCAAAGTTCTACTTTCATGTCAAGTCTTTCAAGTACCTTTTTTCCATGTTTGGGTATGATATATATATTCATAATAATTTAATTTTATGTTCACATGATGAGATACCATATTTAATCTCATCAATTCATTTTTTTGAAGTTTGAAGTGACGTCGTTAGGCTGCTGAATTCTTTATAGGAGAAATCTAATTTTTGTCTTCCTTTAAAGTTTTTCATTTCATATGGTATGTCCTTAAAACTTCATTAACATGTTCTTATATATATTATATTATGTCCCTCTTTTAGTTTATCGATCATTTATGAGTGGGTGACCCATGTCCCCTCTTTTTTCAATGTTTTCTAAAACCCTACAACATAGTAGTTATGCTGCCGAATTTGCGTCTCAAAATATCTCTCTATTTTTCTCAAATTATTTTATTTTGTTAAGTGAATACTAAAAACTCTTTATTCTATATGGGTATTTAAATATATATCAAAATGTTCTATTTTAAATTCTGGTATTTACATACATGATACCCGCTTTCCTTTTCCATGGGTTTAAAGTGACATAAAGATCATGTCTTTAAAGCAGTTTTTAAAATGTTATGACTATAAAATGAAACCCATTTATTTTATGCTATATGGGTTGTTTATGAGATGATTGACGATGAAATATGTGGCTCACATGTTAATAAAAATATTAAGGGTGTTCCCTGATATCTCTCCAATGCATTGGGTAAATACTTAATCTCTAGTGATGGCCATTTTAACGATACCTTGGTGAATAACCATGGTAATTTTTTAATGACACCTTGGGGATGGACCTTGCTGATACGGAAATGATTGTCTATGTTAAATTTTTTATCCACATCTTCAAGTTATGAAACATGTTATTTTTATTATGATATGCCTCATGATCTCTTTCTCATGCCTTAAAGTTATTTATCACGACTTTATTGATGTATCTCAAGTTCACATGTAAAATGTTTCTCTTGTTTCCCTTACTAGGCCTTCTGCTCACCCTTTCCTTTGATGTATGCTCCCAGGTTATGAAATGTTGTAGTGAACTTAGGATGAACAATTAAGAATCCTTAAAAGTGGTTTAGAATAATGTTTTATGTTGTTATCATGTTTTATGTTCCATATTTCCAAGACACTAGACTATAATGATCCTCTGTTTGTAAAATGTAATGAAATGTTATGTAATAAAAAGGTGGGATGCTATATAATTTATCTACTTATATGAAAAGGAAATACATATGGACCTTTATTGAATTCAAGTGAGGAAATTCATAGCTCTAATTAGTTACATAATATATGATGTAATCAATTACTCTGATAAATGATATGTGATGTTCTTATTAGAAAGATGAATGGAATGGGAGGATTTCATCAACTAGGTCAGTATTTTTCAAAGATTCAATAAAAAATGAGAGGACTATACAAGATTTATATGTTCAATGACTATTTGTCATTTAATTTTATGGAAAAATCAATTATATAGTTATATTTATGATTTATATGATATATCTTGTTGTGGAAATGTTCATATTGATATATGATTATGTTTGATGGAGATCACACAAGACTCGTTGGTAGCTCCAGTAGTTTTATTGCTTTTCTAGAGGCTACCCTTTTATTACAAATATGAAATATATATTTAATAAAAAAATTTAACATTTCTAATGCCCACAGGATCACATAGTTAGGTCATTAGATAAGGATTAAGTTTTGGACAAAGGGATTATTCAAAAATTATGTGAGGTTGATGAAATGGTATCCAAAAGTATTTTTTCGATGAATTCAAAAGAATTATTATTTTTTTTAAAAATACTTTATTGGATTTTAATGAAAGTGTGATTTTGTTAGATGTTAACTAAAATGGGAACCACCGTTGTCATTTTCGTCCATCTGAAGTCACTATATACCATGAGAACTACCACAATATGGTGGTTCATAAGAATCCATGGTTGACTACTAAATTTTTTTAATGTGAATTCAACTCAAATCTTGGTTTAAAGTTATTAAACTGCACATTTTTTTAATTACTAATGAATTATTTTATTTATTTATGGTTGGAATAACATATTCATTATAGTGTTCAATGAATGTACATAAATTTATTGAAACATATCATTTCCATGTGATTTCACCAGAGTCTTTTCTTATGGATGACATTACTTAGGGAATGATAATTCCAATAAAAGGATTTGGTCTTCCTCTTATTGGTGTATTTTTGTGTTTGGGATAAATTATTAGAATTTTTAATCCAATCAAAGTTCTATTATAATCTCTAACCTTATTCATCACTTGATGAAGGTTTTAGAACCCCTTAGAGTATTTAAAAGCCCGCATGAATCATTCATTGGTCCATTAGATTGTTTATTCCCCTAAATGGAAGGAGAAATTAATCTTTTACTCCTTGTGATCATAATAAATATTACTACATCAAAGATGAAGGTAAAATACACTAATTCTCAATCATTTCTGGCGAACCTTTTATATGCTCTCATTTTCAAATAATCGTTCTTTATTGATTCCATAGAGATAGATCTTTTGGGTTTCATGTTATATTACAAAGAAAATGATCATATGATAATATAATGAAACCAATAAATTTAAAATTATTTATAAATATTCTATCTTTTTTGTTGATCTCCCACCATTATTTGACATGTCATGATAATTCTTAGAAGATAGTAGATAGACTTGATGAGGGAAAAATGTAGTTTATCAAATGTTATAGATATATTTGGAACCATGTTAGTAGAGTCTTCTTTGAAAGTTATTTAACATGGTAGATTCACACTCCTGGGATAGTTAAGGGTCTCATCTAGTTAAATGAAACAAACAAGATGGGTGGGTTCTTGTATGTTGGTTTGGGATTCATATTTAAAGTTCAGTTTCATATTACTTAATTCCAAATAAGTTTCTCATAATGATTAGTTCCTTTAAGGATAATCTTACAAGATCCCATGATGTGTCTTATCTGTATCCTCTATAAATTTATTATTACATAACACCCATGAATTATTTATTTTTCTAGGATTTATTTATTTCCATGGTTCCTACTCATGTTTATATTAATTTTTATTTTAGTTTTAATTACCTTCCAAATTGATTTGAAATATAGATTTTAAGGTGTATTTCAAAATGGAAATTAATCTGTTCTTCTGTAAAGGATGAAAAAGAAATGTGTTTTAAAGAAGGAAATAGTTTTTGACTCACTTTTCATCAAAATTTTGAAGGAAAATATTTTTATAGTTTAATTTTTTTTAATAAAATATATTTTCATTTATATTTTTTTGTTTAAAGATTCATAATATTTTATAAAAGTGGTTTAGAATTTATAATTGGTTTCATTACACTCGTATGTGAAAAAATTATTTCTCATAGTTATAATTCAAACTATCATTAATGAATGGTTTTTTCAAAGGAAATAGAGAAAACTATTTGGGGAAATCTGACTGGGTATGTTTTACTCACAACATACATACACCAATGGGTGTATTTACTATTCATGTTTTCCTTCAGGTTCCTATTTTGATAACTTACCTAGTTTTGATACTCTTTATTTTTATGTATAGGTTAAAGAATTAAGGGATGTTTTAGGACCACGTAACTGACCATTGTTCACTAAGAGTTGGATTTTTGGTTTATCCTTATTTTTTGGTTTTTTTGGGATGATTATGTATTTTCCATCTCAGTTAGGTGTTATCTTTGATTCATACTTCTGATTAATTTATACTTGTTGATTGTGATAATGTTTTATTATTTTTATGTCTATTTTTTATTGTTCGATTATAATCTTATTGGGATTTCTTATATGTTTAGACTGTTTATTTCAATGCATGGGAACCCAATGTATGGATAGGTCATATTGGATCCTTGGTATCTTATAATGTTTTATTATTTTAATTTATTAAGGTGAAATATTTCTAATGTATACACTCTCTATAAAAAAGAACTAGTTTCTATCCCATTGAAATTAGGAACACTCTTTAGGCCTAGTGGAATGATAGTTTAGTGACATGTTGGGTTAATAAATGTTGGTTAGTTACAAAATGGTATCATAGCCTAGGTTTATAAATGGTACTAGGTTCATTAAACTCTCTCATATTATTTGGTATGTTATGTAGTACACATATAGGGATGTCAGAACATGAGATTTAAGTGCAAGGAGATAATCACAATCTCTTTCTCACCCTGAACCATGAGTTACCAATTGTAGTAAATATTTAAATCATGATTTTGAGTTTATTCTTATTGTTTGAAATTTTTTTCGATATGATATTTTGGTATTTCAATCCCCTTAAGTGCATTTTCATTTTTGGGGTCTTCTTCACCTTTTGGGGTGAAAATGAAAGAAGAACCAGAGCTACATGGTTATACTAAATTTCTATTAAACAATATGGAGACACCATGGAGGACTTTATGAGCTAGGGTCTATTTCATAAATTTCACACATATTTAAAACCCATGTAACCAAATTGTGCACAGTTCAAATTTTCCCATGAATATGTTGTTTTAGACCCCTTTTCTCTAGATTAATTCTTATAGTATTTTCTATTAGTGTTAGATTAATTAAGGGAGTTTTGGTGTATTTATGTTAATGTGTGATTTTTTATTTGGTCATTTGTTATTTATTATTTGTATATGTGTTTCAAAAGGATGTTTTTTTTAATATGGTTTTATGCAATGATAAATATTTATTTTTTAGGAAAAGGGGATTTTGTTGTGTATGAATATTTTTTAAGGTGATTAATTTTACTCTTCAATTTGATTTGGGTTGATTCTTTTGAGTTGAATGGAATAATTGTATGAAATAAATAAATTTATATGAATTTATTTGTTATGGTTTTTTATAAATATGTGTTTTGATCAACATGAAATAATTTTTAATGGGTCTATTTCTATATTTTAATATGGAAAAAAATAGAAAAGAATGGTAAATTTCATATAAAATTACATTAAATGAAAGTGAGTGTTCATAGAAACATTAAAAAATGGAGGGAAGGATCATCAAAGGTTTTGATTTTATGATGTAATGTTTTGGAAATAAAAAGAAGAACATTAAGAAACTCAAATTTATTTTTTAAAGAAGTTGAATATTTTAAATTATGGGTTTGTTTTGTGAAAAATAAATTCAAACAATTTTTAAATATGGTTATTTTTAAGAAATAATTTTTTAAATCATCTAATTGGATCAAAATTGGTGTTTTTTCAATGTGTGTGTTTATTTATAAAATAATGAATATTAAACATTGATGAAAATGTTTGGATTGAAATAAAAATAGGTTTTTAATTATTATTTTTGTATGTATTTCCTTATTTAGATTGTGGGTTTGAAATTTTCCCTTTGTTTGTATTGGTACCATTTTATGTGGTTGTTAAGCATGAATGGGTTTCATTCATGCTTCATGTTTCGTAGTTGTGCCTCCTAGAAGGGTCTTGTGAATATATGGAAATTTAATTCTTAGTGATGAAAAAAATAATTAATTCTTTACTTGTTTGGGTGTATCAATTTTAGATGTTAACTTTAGATAGACGTTTATAGAGTGGTAGAGATAAAATGTTCTTTTCTCTAGTAATTTTTGTGTTATCATCCTTTATTTTATGGAAATAAATTAATTTTTTAGGTGGTAAAGTGGTTTGACCATATTTATAAATCCCATAGGTTGAATTAACCATAGTATGCATGGGTTATTGATTATTTTAGGTCACATTATTGATGTGTTGTTATTGGGTTGAGACTTTTATATTGATTTTTATTAGTTGTTTTCTTTATGGACCTAAGGTCCCTCAGTTGTGAAATGTTTTTCATTATGGTTGTGATTTTTCCACATTGTTTTATTTATTCTCATTGGAATATTAGAGATATTTTCTTTAATTTTATTTTTATGTATTCAACTTGGGAATTCCTCGATCATGTGGTTTAGGTGACTAGGATGGACTTGGAACCAATTTATATTATTATTTTTCTAGTGTTGGTTTGGATTTGTTTTGGTTTCACTATGAAATTTTATTCTGAGTGCGAGTCCCTAGATCAGTCCTATAACTCAATTTTGTGACCCATGATTAGTATCCTGTTATTTTTTTATTGAGGATTTTCATTAGATGTGGTGACTTTTCTCTTTTGGTGATATGGAATTTGATTCATTTGGGGGACCTTGTTGAGTGATTTTTTATATAACCCTTGGGTGGTGCTTTATTTTATGTCATTTGGTTCATTCTCATATTGATATATAGTTTATGTGTGGTTGGTTTTTCCCTTGGGATCTTGGTGATCACATGGAATCCTTGGTGGTATTTCATTTGGGACAATTTATCCCATGTCTCAAAATTTTAGAGAAATTTTAAATTGTAGGAGGAGCTATAATAGGTCTACATATTCTTTAAAACTTGATATTTGGTGTTATGAGTTGGTTTTTTCTTTGAGATGAATGGTGATTCTTGGGGATTAAATCCATGGTTTTGAGGATAAATATGTTTTTCTGGTGTTCTTTTCTCATATAACTTATTTATATCTCATTAAATTTTCTCATACCTTATACCTCTAATGTTGGTACTGATATTATCAAATTTACCTTGCTTATGCTTTCAGAAACATTATTCAATGTCGATAAAGTTTCTTGGTGAGGATAATTTTGATACTCTCAAGTCAATTTTTGTGTATATTTAATCTTATTTTGGTTTAATTTATATTCCTGGATGTTTTGTGATTTAATTTTGAAATTCTATAAATATTTACTATATGCATGATTAGGGTTCATGGTTTAGGGGAAACTATGAAATGAACCATATGTTAATACATATGTGGACCCTTTTCTAGGTCATTTTCTTCTCACAAAGTTAGACTTCATGGGTAATGAACTGTTTTTACATAATCAAGAAACTTATAAAAGTAATTATTCGTGTCCTTTAGGGATTGTGGTATGGGAGAATGGGTTATTCATGGTTAAAATGAAATATGTGAGTGATCATGAGATAGTTCTTGGGCCTTTAGAAACAAAATTAATGGTTATCTCATATCTTGGTAAACTATGTGCCCAAAACATGTAATTGTGTTTTGTTTTTATAGTGTAAACTACATAGTTGGTTCATGGTTTACTAAACTATATATCTTAACTATAATAGCTTCACAAATTTCATTAAAAGAAGAAATTGTCTATTTTCCCTCTTTGATTTTAACCCTCATCTCCCTATTTTCCTCTCCCTAATTCGATTGTGGTCAGGGAACACAAAAGGGAGTCTTACCTTCTTTATACCTTCATTTTTAGCCTCATCATCTATGATTTCCATGTGGATTCTTCTTGATGATCAACTTTAAATCTTGTTCTTTAATTTCCCCTCCTTATTCATCCATTTCCCTTCTGTTATTCATCACCATACAAACACTAGTTGTTATGTAGTTCATATTTAGGGTAGTTCTAACCTCAGTGTTTTTTTAGGGATTATATAGGGTGTTTTCTTTCTTGGTTGGTTATCTTCCCTCATGGTAGATATGTCATATCATGATTTAACTGGGTTTTAGGTTTGTGAATTTGTGTATTCCCAATAATTTCCATGTCATTGAGTGCTTGAATATTTTAATGAATTATTTTACAAAATGAACTCTATATGGGATAGCCTAGGTGAATTATATAGAAATTTTAATGGTTTGGTCACTTGTATAAAGGGGTTTGATTATTTCCCCAAGTTTCATCAAGAAATATTTTATGTCATACTTTTTAAATATTTAAATGTGGTTTTAAAAAAAATTATGAAGGATGTGTAAATTTGACCTCATTAGGGTGTTTGAATTTGAAAAAATAAGGTTTTAAAAGGGAATTTTTTAATTGAAATTGTGTTGGGGACTTTTAAATGATTTGAATGTACTAAGGATTTGATTTTGAATTGATATTTGAATATGAATTAGTTTAATTTTCCAATGGTTTTAAATATGGATAATGTGGCTTGGAATCCTAAGAATATTTTTAAAGGCCAATTGGTAGTTCATTAAAATAAGTTGTTTTGAAATTTTTATCCCCTCATTTTTTGATCTCTATATTTTTTCATGTCTTTTATAGACTTATTCCTAGTCTAGGTTGTTTATTATTGATTCTCATTTTTGAATGAAAAGTAATAGGGTTAATTTCATATGAGCATATAAGACATAGTATGAGGGTTATTTAAAATTATTTATATTAGTAATATGTTATTTTTTTACTTCTCACTGCCATTTGTAGTTGATAAATCCCTAATGTTTTATACCCATGGTAGCTTCAGGCTCCTAGGATTGTTTTAGTTATGGGATTGTTTAGAGGGACTAACAAGGTTAATAGTTTCGTGTATAGTGTCATAGGGTTCATGTGACTATTTTAGGTTTTTATTACATGAATCCTATGAAGTTTTCCATGATGCACAGTTCCTTTGTGAATGATCTTCAGCATGTCCCATATTGTGTTTTAATTGTATCCCCGTACTATGGATTATTTCATTGAACCCTTTCTTTGATGATTAATTTTTTTATACATCAATGATATCTCTGGTGCCTAATCATGTTCATACTCATTTCTATTTTTTTTACCTTCTAAATTAATTTGTATAATGGTTTGTAAAGTAAATTTAAAAATATAAAGTTATGTTTCCATATAGAAAGGGTGTTTGAGAATGTTTTTTAAAAGAGGAAATTGGCTTTAACTTATTTTTCATAAACATAATGAAGG
Source organism: Viscum album (assembly GCA_963277665.1). Taxonomy (NCBI): domain Eukaryota; kingdom Viridiplantae; phylum Streptophyta; class Magnoliopsida; order Santalales; family Viscaceae; genus Viscum; species Viscum album. The sequence goes on along the minus strand of OY728122.1, from coordinate 703,694,200 downwards.
AACTACATTCTATAGTTTTAAAAAAAAATTATGAATCAGTTTTGGATTTTCCCATTCATATTAGAATAAGGAGAATGTGCTATAAAATTTATTTTTACTTGATATTTTGTTCAATTATGTGTTTTTCTAGAAAATAGTTATGTCCACTAGGTCAAATACCTTGAGAGGGGGTGAATCAGGGTATAAAATATTAAAACTACTACCCCTTCGGATGTTGGTTCATCGTTAAGAAAAACACACCTCTCTCTTTCTCCCATAGCAATATATAAACAGAAATGAAATCATGCACATGACACAAAAATTTTACATGGTTCAGCCTCACTGGGCTATGTCTATGGAGAATACAAATGGTGATTTTCCGATTTACCAAACCCACTAAAGATCACTAAGAATTAAATGGTTTGGGCTAGATCTCATGTTCCCGGGATCACTACCATTACATTGTTTAGGGTCTGCTCACTACATTCCTTATGGTCACTCCCTATGTCTCTTCCTCTAGATCACTGCTAGTGGGAAGGATCATTGTCTTCATCTTCCTTTACTCACTGATCTTAGAAGGGATCCACACACAGTTTATGGAATTGTAGGTCCATTCATTTTCGTGGAATCACACATCCTCAAATGTATGTAGATGCTTTATTGAATTCCCTTTTGATCCATAGATGAAATCTACTTTTCTATGTATTTTTAGTTAGTGTAAATTACTTTTGCAAACTGTTTTAGCTCATTTTCATACTTTCTCAGGACCTCCACGAACTGACTTTCTCTTCTGTGAACTTCATATATCATATGCTTCACAGACCACCTATTCTGTGAACCACTTCTACTTCTACTGCTGGATAACACATCTGCATACCGCCTTCACAAACTGATACCATTTACTTCTTCCAAATACATCTTATGCATACTACATACACATACTGCTTATGTGTACCTCTTTTGCATACTGATTCAATGTACCACTTTCGCTTTTGCAGAATTACTTCTTCCACAGACTGCTTCATCCATGGACCTCCTTCTTCCTTTTCCAACAAATATTTCACTGCAAACACCATTTCATGGAATCACTTCTGTGAACTTCTTCACCATTAATGGAATCATTCTCTTGAACCTATTTCAGACTAGTCTGAATTCCCATGGAAAAGATGATTTCTTATGAAATTACTCTACTTAAGGAGGGGATTAGTACCCCTTATATAGTCAAATAGATCTAAACAATCTGCTCATCCGAGATATCCCAAATCTTCAATTTTGTGTTGCCTTCACCGTGTATAGATCCTTTAATGAACCATTTCCCTATGTGGTCCACGTACTACCATACTTCCTTCACGGCGGCCCAAATCACCATCTTTTTTTTCCAATGATTCCATTCACTCTTTCTTAAATCATTGTCTCATTTCCCCGAATAAAAAGACATCATGTATACTACAAGACTTCTATATACCTCATGACTTCACTATGAACAATTTATTCAAACTGTTCACCTTCCGCAAACTACAAGTCTCCCTATGAAATTTTTTCCTTCTATGTACCATTCCTCCTCCCACGAACCATTCCATGTACCTCATTTTAAATATACTAACTGTAATTCATGGTCATCATATTGTTCACTCTTATATGGAAATATTCCTTTTCCAAAATCCAAACTCATAATTTTAAGACCGAAAAGTTTGGAAAACACTGGGAAACTGCACCACCTTAGACATCTGCTTCAAGAAACACCAATCATACTCATTCACGGTCATTTGGCTTTGTCAACAAACACAATCACAAAAAAAATATACCGAGATGAAACCTTGAGGAATTTTTACCCAGAAAAAACCTATTTACATTATTTATAATTTAATCTAGTATTATTATGATATATTTTGAGAGGAAATACCACTAAATATTTGGTGAAATCCTACTAGGCATTTTTAATTCACACTCATTTTACACCATTTGGTGTATGCATCCTTTATATTTTATTTATGATTCACATCATGTTATCTTCCTTAGTTTTGATCCTATTTGACATTATATTTAGGTTGGAACATTAAGGGATGGGTTGGGACATCGTGAGTGACTACTGGTCACTTGGATTTGGCTTATTGGTTTGTATTTTTTTTTGTATTTTTGGGATATCCATGAGTCGACTAGCTCTACAATGTTTTATCTTTGTTTCCTAGATCCATTATATTTTTCATATTTATTATGTTAATTATTTATAATTTTGATGTTCATTTTTTGTTTTTTATTATTTCTATGTTGTACTCTGATTGGGGATTCTTTTATATTGAGGCTACTTTTTTATAACATGGGTGTCCAATGTATGAATATATTATGTGTAATTATTGATAGATTCCACTTTCTATTTATATTATTATATAGAGATGAAATCATTTCTAAGTGTACACTCTCAATTACTAGGAACTAGTTTCCAACCCATGAGGATTAGGAAATCCTTTCAGGGAGTATAGTAGGATGGTTAAGGTTTTTTGTTGGGTTGGCCTAGGCCGATTGATTACACTTCTATACTTTCCTTCACTATTGGGAATTACCCTTAGTAGTTAGGAGTAATATAAATTTTATATATAATAATAATTAATTATTAATACATAAGAGTCAAATATTGATATATAAGATTCATTATATAATACATAATAGCCAATAACTTTTCTAAATCATTAATACATAATCGTATTTACACCATGTGGAGAAGTAAATCCATTTACTGATTTTTTATAGGAAAATGTAATTAATCCATGTGTAAGAGTCATCCATCAGTGAAAATACTTATTTTTACATGGTTGACCATAATAATATTTTATGATTGACAATTTCATTATCTATTATAAAACCATAAATATTATTATGTTATAAATATAAAATAAATCACTTTAGTGTCATAATTTCCAAATGCCATATTTTTTTATAACTTCTCGAAATTATATTCTTGGATTGAATGAAATTTTATAATTTATAAGGATTTTACCAATCAAAAAACATATAAAAAGCTATAAAATAAATTATGTAATATATTTACTTCAACTTATGTATTTTTATTTGGGGTATTTAGGTGCCACACCATGGATAATAAGTATGTCACTAATTTCCCTTGTTAGCATTGAAATGAGGTGTAATTACATGAGTTTTAAAGGTAAGAACATTAACCATATCACATTTGTTTTTAAAAATCATATTTTCCCTTCCCTCTTTTCTATTTCACATTTCTCTTGAAGCATAATTGACCTGTGATGATAGTAGAACTATGAGAACCTTTGATCAATCCTTGTCCATGTTGTTAAGTGATTCCATGTTGAGTTCTTTACATTGTTGACATCTCTCCCTCTCTTTTTTATTTCATAGCAATCTATATTAGTATGGGGTCTATAACTTCTCTTATTTATTTATGTAAATTTGGTTTATCATGATTTAGTTTATTAGTGGGTAAATGATCAAGATTAACCTATATGATATAAAAATTTTAAAATAGATAATTATAGGGAAATTTATTTTTTTCATATTGTTAAGAAATATTAATATATTGAGTGTTTTTATTTGATTTATTTCATGAAAGTTTCTATTTTGAGTTAATTATTCAAATATTTTATCTAAATATTCTATGTAACTAAAATATATAAAAATTAAAGAATGGGAAAAATTATTCATGAAATTAAAATTATTTCTTTAAAATGATTAATATTTTTATTCAATTTTTGTTTATATATATTTTTTACTTATCACTGCCCTTGGTGGATATTCTATTGGTTTTCCTTTTTGTTTGAACATTCTCATAATAAATCGAGTAATCAAGATGGAAAATAAATATTTCGATTGAGGGAAATATTGGTAGAGGGTGATTGAATTCGTACATTGTTTTTTCATTAGATTGCATGCATTTCATGAAGATATATTAATCATTTATTAATATTTATAACTACTAAAATCATTATATTCTTTATAAAATTTATTTATTTAAATTATTAAAACCCTATATAATATTTTAAATAAATACATGGTATGGATTTTTGATGTGGGAAGGGTTGATAACGTTATTATGGTGATAGATTGATGTAGTTGATGGTGTAGTCAATTGGATGATGTATAAAGTGTTAGGGATGATGATGAGATGGTGGTATTGGTAATGAGAACCATTTTTTTTGTTATTTCTTTAATTACCTCTAAAAATATATTCTATTCTAGTAAACCTTCCTCGTCTTAGGTATAGATGTGTTTGGTCTTTATATTTATGTAAGGTGAAAGTTATTAGCTTAATAAAAATGGAATGGAATATGATTAAAATCTTATGGATGTTTAATCATGAATATAATATTATATTGACTAAAAGATCTTATATTTTAAAGATAGAAATATAATATTAAATTTAAGTAAATATCTTTAAATGATAAATGTGTATACTTAGAGTTTTTGATAGAGAAAAATTAAAAGATATGTAATTGATTAAAATAATTATGAATGTTAAGATGAACAAAGAACCTTGTATACTTAGGATATCTTAGATTCTTTTTCCTTACTGATGGCATTTGTCTTATCTTGTGTGACATTATTTATGCATTGAGTAATGGATATGTCAATTTCCCTTAGAAGTTTTGTGTACTAAATATATAATTATGTTCTATTATTGCGTACACTCTACTAATAGAGATTTTGGGGAAATAAATTACCATTTTTCCTTGGAATATGGGTGTTTCCCCACATATTTGTTTTCAATGTTATAGATGGCTAAATAATCCCTCTAACCCAATCTATCCTCAATATATAGAGTGTATGTTTACTATCTAGGATATAATGACTTAAATCTATTGGATAGATAAACATACAATCTCTGGTGACTCCTGGTTATGACATACTTGTATATGTGGGCTATGACATCTTCGAGTTATAACATATACTTGTAACCATACAATAATGGCTTACAGATTCTATATGTGTACCAACACATGATGTGATGGCTTATGGTATAGTGTGTATTCACATGATCTGTAATGTCCCCTAGTTATACTATAAGATTATTCAGACAAGATGAAGATGTGTCTATGGTTATGTAGTTCTGGATATGATATGTTATCATAGATGTGAATTATAACTTATACAAGGGATGATAGAACCAAAATTTATGTTGTTGCGGTTTAGAGTGAAAACTTTTGTGGGAAATTGGTAGTGGGGTTCCCTTTTTACATGATTCATTCATTATTATGTTACGTAACTGTGTAGTATTTAGTGAGTGAGCCTTAGTAATATTCTAATATAGTTCACCTAATTTAGGTAATGAGTAGTTTGCTCTATTTATTAACTAGGGATTTAGTATGCTTCATCCACATTTACATGAGAGGTTCCAAGGAATATTCTACTATATATAAGTTCATTCTCATACTTATATATATATATATATATTAGGTCTGTATGAGGGTGTTGGTGATCGACCTAAAAAGTACTAGCATGGGGTGTTTGGTCTTGATTTGTGGGTGGTTGAATTCATTTTCACAGAAGTTCTTGTGGTATAATAATTTTGGGTTTTCATTTTATAATAATTCATCTAACAAGATTCACTTTATATATTATTTTGGAGTTGATTAGTGGTTATTTTATTATTTCCTTATAATTTGATGGTAATTCCTCCCATATGTGTATGTTATATACCCTCTATGTTAGTGACCCACTCATAGACTATTGGAGGTGGGCTTAAAGGATAACTTATGTCTTCATTATTGACCCAGAAGGGGTTCTAGTGGGGTTGGGATAGGATAGATGTATCTTGTTTTTGTGGTAGAGAAGGAAATAACTGATTACATGTCATATTTATACTCTAAAGGTTTCAATATTGGATCAAAATCCTGATCCTTGAATTTATTAAAAATAAATTAATTAGTTCATGCATTACAAGATGATTTTACATTTATAGGAGGGAAACTCACACCGCATGTCCACATACACCAGTGGTGTGTTAAAATCTGGGGCCTGGAAGGACCACATCAAGCTCATCTCCATGACCACTCTCTTTGAAATGGAATATGCAACCCATTTGGCCTCCCTGAACACACTTAAATTATCCAAGATGAGGTGACTAGTGGCCTCAAGAAATTAAATCTGTCATGGAAGAAACATCCAAGGGACACTCCTGGTTCTAGATTTTAGAAATTCAATTGATAGTTGTGAGTGAGATTTTTCCAATAGGGACTTCCATCCGTGATGGACAACATGATTAATGGTAGGAATTGTTTCTAGTAATTCATCATCATATGCGGTTCCAGTTCCATTATAGTGATATTAGTATCCTTTGAAGAATCCAGTATGGGTAAATAAAACACATCCATATCCAGAGGCCCCTAGAATTCTATAGTTCGCACCATGCACATTAACATTTATCCAGGAAGAGATTGGAGGAATCCAACGAATATATTTCAAGACCATTCACGTATTTGGCCTTCCATTCACATCCAAAAACCTCAATATATTCATATCATAAAGGGTTTTTTTCATTGGAACTATTTTTATTTGAAGTAGTAAATACATATTTATTCATGGATATAATTCCATCATGAGAAGATAGGTTTTGATCATAAAAAAATAGTGCATTTCAGGCCTTCCAGATATATGACAGTATGGAATCCCTAGTTATGAGCTGTAAATTATGGAATTTCATACTCCATTCATAATTAAAATGAGAGAAAATAAAACTTTTTAATTTTCTATCAGTTTTGATAGATTAGTATCAATAATTATAGAATGTTAAAAATAAATAAGCATAGCTAAATTTTTATCATAACTACTATTATTTCTAAAAAAACATAGAGATTATAATACATAGGAACATACCTTTGGTTCAATTTCAATACCTTACAATGGGGTTTCCTAGGGTTTCCAATGAACATGGTCCAAGTATAAATAGTAAATATAAAATCTATCTAAGAGAATAAAATTTTATACATAAGTATTTCTAAAAAAACCAATATGGTATTTTATCTATAAAGGATAAATCAGTTTCATTGTTAGAGGACTAGATAATGGAAAATTCAAAGTGTTAACCCAATGAAATTTTAATAGTTTAAAGATGTTAAAATATATAACAACTCAACAATTTCCTAATATAGGAAGATTTGGTGAGATAAAAACATTAACATAATTATTTATAATAATCTTCAGGCCTATTATTTATTTTTCCTTACCAGAATACTTCCTCTAAAATGAAATATTAAATTTTATTTTTTCATGATTAATCAGCCTCTTATTTTTTTAAACAAGAATCTTGTTATTATCATATTACAATAGGTAGATATTTTTTTCCTAATAGTGTTAATGTAAACACAAGAATCATACTTTATTTTTAGCAAAATATTTCCTTTAAAATAAAATATTAAATTTGATTTTTCCATGATTAATTAGCCCTTTATTTTTAAAAATAAGAAGCATGTCATTACTATATGACATTAGTTAGATAATTTTTTTTAATAGGATTAAAGTAAACACCTGGATCATACATGCTTCTATTAAAACTATTTTCAAGGAATCAAACCATTTATATCATTCTTGGGAAGACTACTTCAATCCAAACAATGAATTTTATAAAATTAAATCTTCATAAGGTTTGACATATTTTAAAAATACCGTAAGAGGATTCATTTAAGTTATCTCATCTAGATTAACATTCAAGAAAGATATTTTTACAAAAAACTGGTCAATATGGAAATCTTGAAAGGTAATAGAATAAAGTAACAACAAAATCGATTAATGCTTCCCAATGGGGAAATTTTTTCACTATATTTGATCCCCTTATATTAAAGGTTCCGTTTAGAAACTAAAATATATTTGTATTTAATTTTGAATTCCCTAGTGTTATTATTATTATTTTTAAAAATATTATTGCCACCATTAACTCTAACATTATTAGTTTTTGTTATAACAATTAAAGTCATATTTTTATAATAGCAACTTATCTCATATATCAATGAAGTAAATAGTTTCTTAGATTCACTTGAATGCATAACATTCATAGTGGTTTTTGGATTATCACTATTTATTTAATCAACTATATTAAATGAATAGGTAACCACATCAACATAACTAAATCGAGAAGGGGGTCATATTATTCTCCCTACCTTATCGTGAGTTAACTGGAAATGTTTAAGGTTATTATATTCATTTGTATCTTAATCAGAGTCAAAATCAAACTCGCTTTGATCCCATTGGTGATGATAAATGATGACATTCTGGAGTTTATACTTTTTTAGGGATTCTATATAAACCTCAACACTCATTTATTGGTGTTCTCTAGTGTTATAATATAAAAAATGATTTTTTGGAAAGATACATTCATGGAATCTCATTATGACTTATGATGAAATTATAATAACTAGGAATATCTATCTATAATATATATTCCTTAACATATTTATGATAACATATACACACACTTAACCACCCTACATCCTATATTATCTTTTTTGTGGGAGCATAATAAGTGTAACCAATGTATCTAATATATCCAAAACTAGGTTCTGTTCTTATTAACATTTATTCAATGACTTATATCTAGTGGTATTAGATAGGAATTGATTAATAAATTGTCTTAACATACTATAATATTTTACCCAGAAGGGTTGAGGTGAACCTGAGTGTGACAGAATTCTTCTCACCCATTCTAGGATGGTACTGTTCACATTATCGACTAAAATATATTTTTTTGGTTTTTCCATGACATTTATATGTCTACGGATTCCTCTTAGAGTTTTAAAATTCACTAAAATCATTATAGAGATACTATATCCCATTATATTTCCTAAGGGTTTATATTATCATTCCATTTTGTTTTTTATACTTTTTTTACATGTGTTAAGAATGTAAAATGTATCAAAAAACATTTCAGTTTGTAAATATAGAATTTGATGCTAAATAATCAATAAAATATAGAATTTAATGATCTCAACCATATAAATTAGTCTTATATAATCCATAGACATTAGAATACACATTTTAAGGGGCTTCAAATCTTTGTATTCAGAAATTATAAAATTCACTCACATGGATTTACTATAAACACAATATTAAAAAAGGAAGGTTGTTTGGGGTTATTTCAATTCACAAATCATATATATTTAGTTCATCTAATCCCTAGTAACTTACATTCCAAATTCATCTATGATAAATAATTATGTTATTAAACTCTGGAATGTGGGTGGAATTTAATTTCCTTAGGTCCAACTTACCCTCAAAAAAATAGATTACATTCACGATATATCCCTTCACTATAGTAACATAACCCTGATAAATTATAAGGTTACCAATATACGACTAAAATAAATAATATCAGGACCCTGACACTAGTAATCTAGATTTGGAATCTTATTGTATTACATTGACATAGATACAAAGGGTAAAATCCAAAATGACTAATCCATTTCATAGTTTTGTAGAACTAAATACATACATGACACCCATTTTATACTAGTAATGAAAAATAAAACAGAAGAATATTAAATTCTTAGCATCCTTGAAACTCATTCAAATGGTTCATCTTCATAACTTGGGGAAAGTGAACAAAGATAAGGGTGTGATAAAATGATCATTAAGGGTTGAGTAAAATTGAAAATATCATGAATCAATAATCATAATCAACATGTAAAGGTAAATTAATGAATGCACATTCCATTTATATATATTAACTATCATGATAAGATAATATATAATCAATATGGCAAGGTAAATAACTAAAACCCATTCCATATAATCAATAACTAGTAATTAAATATATGGAAAGAAAATACCATAAAGAAAATATCATAGATAATAATAAAAAATTTAATCTCAATAAAGAAAATAATTAATTATTAGACATCATATCATAGACACATGATACCTCTACCGTCAAGATCTATCCTTAAGACAGTTTAAAACAACTGGGTAAAAAACCATCTGACTTGGCCAACTGGTTTCTCTCATAAGACCTTTTGATGCATCAAGGGGATATTTGTAACTGATTCACACTATTGTTTACATTTTCAAATCATTCCTCATATATCTATTAACCAGTTTAATTCACAAACAATGTCCTTATCATTAAATATTTGTATTAAGTAAAGGATATATATTTTTTAATATTTCCCCAGTTAATCAAATAACTACCAATGTAAACACCATATGTAAAAATGTTATATAGTTTAGAAAATAATAATATCCATTATATAATTTTACGGATATTTACGAAAAATCTAATGTATACTGAAAAATGATTACAATGAATTGATTGCTTCAAGATAAAGTTACCAGTCATAAAAGAAAGTGAGTTTGGACAATATCTTTTACACCTTCATAATTTTCATGTTAAATCCCCTTAGATAAAATAATTCAAATTGAAACATAAAATACTATAAATTATTAAGTAATAATGATATTATATTTCAAGGTAATTATATACACTATATAAAATAAAATAAGTGTATAACATTACAAAATTCCTCAATGAAGGTAAATTGAGATGAAGTCTCTTACTACATGCTTCCTTTTGGTTGAATGTTCTTTAACCTATAGTATATTAGTTTTAAACATGTTATTAACTTATAATATATCTATATTAATATAAATAATGAAAAATATTACCCTTTCATAACATCTTATCACCCATTTGTTAATTATCTTTCACTGTTTTCATTTTTTGAGTGTTAATTTACTTGTTTCATCATTTGTGCTTTGTCATGAAAGTTATGGTTCTTATGCCTATTATATAGTTCTTCATTGGAGGGGGAGATTATGAGTATGATTCATGTCATTTCTTTTTCCAAGCATTATGGTTGGAATAACCTCTGGATTGAGAGAAACGCGACCACCATTATATAGGGAATATGGAATGTTGTGATACACCTTGTGTAGCTGATCACCACATGTTGGACGAACTACACTTGCTCACTTCTCGACATCAACTTCATCATCACACATATTTATCATGAAGCCAACATGGTTGATGATGGCCTTTCCAACAAGTGTATTAATCAAAATATCATTTGGCTGGAAGATCCTTCTATTGATTTACTCCCCCTTTATAATAAGGACTATAATATATTTCCATCATTTATACTTTTGTAATCTCTTTCTTTTATAATATTTGTGACTTGGTTTTCTTGCCAAGGCACCATCCTCTTAAAAAAATTCATATTATATATTTCCATAATCACTATAATAATAATAATGAAATAATTTTCATATTTATACTTCAATCAATAATGAATTATGGTTTTTAAAAATGAAGTATGTTTTGATCATGGAGACAATAGCTCATACATATGCATGTGTAACATTTCTATTTTCTAATGATCATTATGGAAATAAATTATGTAACAGATTATTTTAAATAATTATAATAATATCATATATACCATATTATTTATTTAAATATGGTTATACATATCATCCATGTGTATTAGTGATGAAAAGAGAGTCACATCGTTTCGTGGTGGTAGTCCACACGTACACAAATAGCGCTATCATCTTTCATTGAGTGAAAAGGTAAGAAACAAAATGATATATATTATCTATTAAGAATTATAAATATGAAATTAATATCATAATTATATCATTTATGTTAGAAATATTCATTTACTTTATCCTCATAACCTTCCATGTAAAGTGTTAGTGAAAGACGAATCATATCACTTCATGAGGTGGTAGTTCATTAAACACACTAGGGACGTTATCATATCTCCTACAAAATAGAAAGTAAAAAAGTTATATATGATATAATTAAATGATTTTAATAATTATGTTATAAATATCATATATATATATATATTATATCAACCATAATACCCAACCATTGGATGTTATAATGAAAAAACTAATGACATTTGTTTGTGAGGTGGTAGTCCGCCATAAGCATGAATGATGATTTTTTAACAAATTGTATTGAAGTGGGGGTGGGTTTATGTCATTATATTAACATAAAAACATATACATATATGTATGATACTGATTTCATTATATCATAATGTTTTAATAATAATTTAATGTGGTTTTGGAACAAATAAAATAAAAACTCTCATTGAAAATGTTACCTTTTCTTCGGGTATCCTCCTTAGGTTTTCACTAAATCCTTCCAAGGTTGGATTTCTACCCAAAATAAGGCTTATAATATGGGAGGATGTAATCTGGGAAGTGATTAGGGTAGTTATTGGATGAAAAAATGTTTTAAGGTGTGAACAGGAGAGGAGATAGGGTAATTTTATATGTGAGGCGAGTGGCATGCTTGTAATTTTTGGAAATAAAAAGGTGTACCCACATTTTTCACATGCCAAAAGGGTAAAAAATGGATTATTATAAGGATTTATACATGATAAGATAAAAATATGGACGTAAAATATATTTTTTTACAAGTATATAGGTCATTTTAACCATTATCTTATTATTTTAACCCCCCTCCCCCCTCATAAATCAATTTTTACCTTAACTGTGGTAATTAGTTTTTACTATTTTCAATATTCATTTTGCTAAAAGATTAAGTTGAAAATATTAGATAATATATATTATTATAATTCCAAATATGGATCAATTTTTCCAAATTCCCTTCATAAAATTGTCAAATTTTAATTTAAAATTAAACTACCAGACGCAATGAGGAAGCTGATTTTTAAATGAAAAATGTTCAAAAGGTTACAAAGTTTTTATAACAAAATTAAATATAAAAATGAATCTAATGGACTAAATTGAATTAATTGATAAAATATTTAACAAATTTTACTCTAAAACCTATTTAAAATATAATTTAACATTATAAATTATTTAAATTAAAAATATTTTTTCAATTAAAATACAGTATTTCTCATTATTCATCCAAAAATGAAACTTTTTAGAAAAATAAAAAAAATTAAACCTAATATAATTTTGATATATTAATTTAAAAAATGAATTTTATTTTTTCAAAATAAATTTTCTAGAAGTGTTACAAATTTAATTTTAAATTAGGTGAGGAAAGTTCAACAAACCATTATTTAGAAAAAATATATAATTTTTCATAATATATATTTTTTCTTTTTAATGATTCTTATTTCATTTCTAATAAATAGATAATCATAATTTTCATAATTGAGTTGGTACTATTCATACCTATAAATTTATCTTCTAGGTGATAAATATAAAATTAAATATTAATATCATAATAATATGTCATGTTTCATTTAAACTCGATGTTGCGTGCAACACAATATAAACACAGTGTTGCATGTAATGCAAGATAAACTCAATATTGTGTGTAATGAAAAATTTTGAAGAGATAGATTTTATGTAAAAATAAATATATTTTAATAATATTTGTGTTATATTTTCTTTTAAGCTTTTTATTATTTGTTATACACACTATCAAATATAATGTACTTATTTTAGAATTTCAGGGTATTACCTTATCCCCACCTTAAATAAATTGTGTGTTAAAGATTTAAACATGATCTCAGTAATCATGGGATTGGATTTTGGGAATACCTTTTTTTAAAAAACCCACATCATAAAAAAAATTAATAATTCATCCTAAAAGATAAAAAATAAGTAAAAAATGTAATATTTAATAACAAATAAAAGGTTTCAAAATATGAGAACATTGGTGGGAAGTGAAAAATATGGACATAGAAGAGAAAACTAACACCTAAATATAGATGGAGCATGATATAGAACATGGTTAGGAGGAAGTTAAAACCCACAAATCCATAAACCCAAAGTGTCAAAAGGTCATAGTGATCCTAAAAAAATTCTAATAGGACAAAAATTTCAAGATCCTTTTACTAGAATAATACTTTCACACTTTAGGAATATAAGGAAATATATTAACTTGATACTTTTTTATTTCATAGGCACTATTTCATCCTTTGGTTGTCCTTCAATCAATTTACACTTCATCACTTAATCTACGAAATAAATATCCAAAATGATTTTTTATGCCTGAATCACTAAAATTCACTTTTAATGGATCGTAAGATCCCGAATAGAATAATAATTCATTCCTTAAATATCTAGTTTTATTATAAAAAATTGTTAGTTCAGGTTATCCAATATGAATAAATCATCATATGGTGATATAGTACATTTATCTCTAAAACCTCATCCAAAGTTCAACTTAAACCATTTCTTAACTGGATAACCTTATAACCCTTACAAAAGAATGAGAACCAAAAAATTAGAAATAAGGTCATTATATTTCCAAAATGTACTTATCATTAATCCCCTAGAAAATATGACATATCTCTTAATCATCACATACCATGCATGTGAATACCTTCATCATTAATTCTCTTGAAACATAGTAATATCCCAAATTACCATAAAACCTTATTCAAAACATTCATGCTTCCCTATTCCTTATTTAAAACATAGGTTAGTGATTATATTCCTTAAATCCAAAAATGATGTTAACTCCACTAATTATAGCATAAACCACTTTGTCAAAAAATCTGTAATCAGTTCCAAGGTATTTATCACTATCCAATTTACTTTATCCATATTAATCATATCTTTATCCCAACATCATTATCTCAAAATTAGGAACATATTAAGGGTTAACTTTCTAACAATCGTGTATTCTCCAATAAGTTCAATTTTCCACTAAATCACTTTTCTTAGTACCATTCAATATATTATTTCAAATCCTTTTTGAAATAGTACTATAGTACAATACTTATACATTTTATAATTCTTATAATAAGAATATCATCAATAAAATAATTTATAAACATATTAAAAGGATATAAATACTCAATAACATTAATCATTCCACTTAAAATATATCAATATGATAAGTTTAACATTGGTCCTTTAGCTTCTTATGAGGTATATTCCCCTATCAAATTGGAAATTCATTTACATAATGCCCCATATCATTATAGTGGAATCATTTCACATTGGAAATTTCTTTCTTTCCCTTCAAATAATGATCATGGTGGCCTTTATCTCCACAATTGTAGAAGACTCATATTCACTTCATGAAATTACTAGGGTGTTTCATTCCACGATTATCACATGTGGGAAAATCATTTTTTCCCTTCTTTTATTTATCCATTTTTTCTCTTTCATCCTCTTCTTCTATTGCTTCCCTTCAAATCAATAATACATGGTGAATTATTTCACTATCTTGATAGCACAAAAAACTATTTCATCACATGAATAAAATGTTTGAGAGACTAGAACACTTCGAAGACTTGGGTTAAGTCCATCAAATAAATGGTTCTTCTTAAGGTTACATTCTTTGATAAATATTTCCATCATGAGAAACAAATTTAGATGAAGATGAAGTCACTTATCTTAAATAAAAAGGAAGAATAAAGTGTTTCAGAGTATGAATCCAACACCATAAATATATTCTATATAGTATTAAACATTTGGTCAAATTCCATTGGATTAGTAGTCCCACAAAATTATGGTGGTTTATATCATATGAAGTGATCTAACATAATATAATCATGTTGGGGACCAGGTTTCTGCATCTAAGCAATGTTATTCGTTATAACATGATTATGTTTCCATAATATAGTCATAATTTTCTCAGTTATAGTACATGTTGTATTATCTTCCTTGGCTAGAAAATATCTACATTGGCTTCATGTATTAATTCCATTATTCCTTCCAAGTTCCATTTCTATGTAATGGAATATATTGGATTAGATCAAGAAATTATGAATTTTAAATCATAATTTATAATTGGAAATAAGGTGTAACACTTATCATAAATTAAAAAATCATCATAAAACTGGTTTCTTTAGGGATATCTATATTTTAAAATTCATCATAATGGTTTTTAAACAAAATTTGAATTATACAAGGAATATCCTTTAAGAATTTCAAACCATGTATGTAGAAATTCATGTTGTTGTAACATCTCATCCTAGATGACACAGAAATGGGGCCCCGATCCAATGTGTTATGGGGCCCCAAGCATGGATTCACATATGTAAGAGGCTTCCAAATAGTAGTGAGGGTCTTGGATGTGATAGTGGGGATACTATGCCCTCATATCAGAGTAATAAAACATCAAAAATAGATAATTTTCATACATAGAAGTAAATAAATAGAGTATGGAAGTAGTGTATAAAATTAAATAGAACATGCTGTAATAATAAATGAAAACGTTACAAAATCCCAAATAGGTATGCCATAGAATACAACACGGATCACCCATTTTCCTGACCATACAGATATAGGAGTAAAAAAGAAAGTAAAAAAAATGTATAGGTATCTACTACTAACACCTAGACATACCACATACCTGGTCTCCATACATTGTCAAACTGCACTATCCCGATCAGAAGAACCACACAAGAAGCTCCCTCAAACATATAACACTAGGCCTTAGCCATATCCACCATGAAACTATACTCAACCAGAAATGTAGACATAAATACTACACATATACCGAGGTGCATATGTAGGGGTGATAAATAATATAAATTGGAACCTTTGATGAAGAACCTATAAATTTTTTTTTATAAGTGCATGAAAAAAAATGTGCTCATCCTAGCAAAGATAAAACTTAAAAGGCAAGTAAAACCAATAAATTTGAAACCACAGTCGAGCCTTGGGTCCATAATCCAGGTCAACTGGGAAGGTTCCACCATGTATGTCCGTATATATATATAGACACACACACACGTATACATGTATACATAGATATGAATATTCATGAGTAAGTGAATCAAATAACATAAAAGTAATTAGCATTTTATCCTTGGGTATGTAATATTGATCTCCTGGACCTCATGTGCAAGGTAATTGAGCTATGTAATCCTGATATCTTGGACATCTCATGAAATGGAATTGAGATGGATGTCGTAGAACTCAATCCATGTATCATTAAGTAAATCTATAGGTCTGTAATCCCAATCGACATATACCTGCTTTGTCTAACATTAATAATATCTCTAACCAAGCTACGTCACCACTGGGGGATACTCATCCTACACTAGGGTTCACCCGTACTCACCTTCAATCACTATAAAATAGTATTACAAGGAAGTATATCCATACATCCTATAAATGGTCACTAATATAGATTCCATTCCTCTAAGTGCATGTAAATCCAGTCCAATGTATGATCCCTAGTTCACGGTCCATAGGTGATCACGACATTCAGAACTCAGATAATCCCTAAGGGTCTGACCCTTAGTCGATATGTAAGAATAACTCACTAGTGAGTTTCCCTGAATCACCCCTAAAATATCCAATAATAGAGTGCATAATCATCCCTATTATCTAGAAAATCATAATCATTCTGAGAATCCACTAATGTGAGACGCCATGTGGAACACCTTGGTCAAGCAACCATCTAGAGAGAGTGTGATCTTCCCAGTACCTTGGGATAGAATAATCATCTATGAGTATAAATAGATCAAAGAGATAATAATCATCATTATCATATATCAACATAGGATACTGTAATCATCATCATCATTTAGGAGATCAAAACCATCCATGGCTGTCATTACTAGGGAAGAAATGCCTGTATATCATAGTAGTAGGCTTAGAAATCGGATTCCAAGAAACACCTTTGGGCATCCCAATAATATAATAATCACATTTATATTATCTCAAAATCCAAATCCATGGTAGTACCTCATTTGTATACAACTAAATATCTGAAATAAGATGACACAAAATTCATATCTTGTGAAAGTAGGATTGGGAATCCTAATAAGAAAGATGTAACCCAGGTAAAATGTCTGGGAATACCAAAAAAAAGACACCTCGTGTCAAGCTCAATAACCATCAACCAGGAAGCACCTCTGGCTAACATCGTTGCATCAACAATAAACAATTAGTTAAATTTAAAAGGAGTGATGGTGGTTGAATGCCTAATCCCAACACTACTGTCACATCCCCATGGGATTAAAAGATTTTCCCAGGTTATTAGGTGAAACCAACAACCACATATACCCAAACACAACATACTAACTCAGGGTCGGTCAAACAATGAGTACCTGTTGGGTCCCTCAAGTAAATCAAAGAATATTCATCCTACTTGGGATCCTCATAAGAAACGGTAGAGGAGGAATCCTATATGGTATCATCAATTTCCAATCATAGAGAAGTCGTCATACTTGATATCCTTGTTCGTAAAGGAAAAGGTTTGAATCCTACATAGGATTCTCAAATGGTAAGAAAGATAAAGGCATCCTACATGGGAACCTTATAATAGTATACATGTAAATGGATCCTACAAGGGAATCCCTAGATTATCTTGTAATCAAAGTCATAACTTAGGGGATCCTTGGTAATAGGAAGAAGATATGGACATCCTATAGGGATCCTCTTGGTCAAAACATAAGAAGAAGAATCCTATTGGGGATCCTCAGAAACATCTAGTCACACAACCTCTTAAGCTAGAAGGACACATCTCATGATGAATACATACTTAAAGGATAAGCATCATTCAAGAGATATATCTCATGGGTCATCTCAAAACAAAGGGTATCACTTTCAAGAGACGACATAATAATATTTCTAGATGAAGAACCTCTTCATTAAAGAAAAACCTAAAATTTCACTCAAGAGTTCTCAAAACACCTAACGGATCTTATCATTGTGATCAATGTGAAAATATACTCAGAATGAACTAATCTTGGGTCTAATTATACCCCATGGGAAAAAAAATATGAAAAAACATCAAAGTTTTACAAGGGAGGAGTACAAAATGTGTTTCCATGGTACATTGCGTGTTCTTTCAAGTCCCCACATGGGTGTGCACTCCGGCCAACCTGGCTCTGTAATTTCCCCAGGTAAACGGTGTGTGAAATGGGTACACATCATGCACCCAATAGGGGGTTACATATCATTTCCATTACCCTTCCTAGCCTTGTACTTGTCCAGGTTGTGTACTTTTACATAGTGTGTGATGCACACAAGGTCTCTCCATGTACTCTACATGGCCATATACCCTACATGGGTAGCCTTTATGGTTACTCATCTACCCTTATGAGACCCATTAAATGTCATGTACACCCTAGTATATGGTTTTTACTTTGAAAACTACATCTTCATAAAATGGGTGAACACATGGCATGTCACCCTGAACTACATGCCGTGTAGACAAGTTTTCATGAACGGAAAACCTCTCGATCAACCAAAACCCCCGTTTTCACCCCCAAATTAATAGATCATTCCTCAAGATTCTATAAGAAATAATAATAGGGATTAAAATTTAGAAAAATTAAAATCAATGGGGTTATACGGTGAAAAAATAAAAAGGCATACCTTTGGGTGGAAACATTCAAAGCTTCTCTCAAATATGTGGTCCATAGTTGATTCATGTTAATCTAGCGCGTCAAGAGATCCACATTGGTACCTCCTTCCTCCACCCCCACCCCCATTATCTCTTTCTACCTCTCCCTCTACCTCTAAATTGAGTGGTGTGGGAAGAGAAACCCATACGTGCATGACAAGCTAGAGGAGCAGGAAGAAAAGAAAGAAAAGAAAATAAGTAAAAGAAAAGAAAAGGGGCCCTTGGTCAGCCCCAATGTCCAACTCTAGTTTATGCCTCACCTAGGAAAACTCCCAGTTTTGAACTCAACAGCTGAGATAGAATCTCAATATGAAGCTTTTTTCAAAATATATGTCCAAATGAACCTATGTGAATAAATTAATATTTTATTTATTAAATATTAGATATTAATTATTCTGCTAAAATTTTAATGTCTTTTAATTCTACCAAACTCTTGTTATAGGTTAAACACCTTATTCCTAGACCAACAGAGTGGTTAAAAAACTTGTCTAAGACCATCTTCTAGGGATAAAAGACTATTTTACCTCTTACAATCATCTAAAAGAAAAAATTCAAATTTATGTTTACAATTGTAGTTTGGAAAAACATGTGTCCTTAAAAACTCTCCACCATAAAACTTCTCATCCCCAAAAATCCTAGTGAAAAGACAAGAAGCCATAATTTCAACCCAAGCATCTGTAAAATCAATCAATATTCACTATCCAATGACTAGTCTCAGAGCATCAACAAATGCCTCCTATATGGGAGACATTCAACTACGACAGATCTTGTACTCCCTACCATAGGAATACTCATATCATCTTCTTTAAAATAACACTCATCATGAAGGATCACAAAAAATTCCTAAGTTCAACTAAAAATGAGGTTTACCACACTCAAATGGACAATGGTGTACTCCCAACCATATGTCTTACCTTAAACCGCTCCTTAAGTGAAACCTCAACATGTTTCCTCATCCAACCTGAGAAAAAAATTTGAAAAGGAATGGAGCATGGCATAGGGCCAATTCCTAATCATCATACTCAAGATGAAGTCAATATAGATCATGATCATCTCTAACAGGAGTACACAATGATTCCAACGAAGGATGTGTACATATCCCTTCGAGTCAAACTTACCATCCTATCAAAACCTGACAAGGATTCAGAAATGGTTCAATCTCCTTAAGATAACTCAATTTATCCCCTGATTTCACCTCTACCACAGAGGTACATTCATCATTAAAACCAAAAATCATAGGAAACAAATCCATGATATGTTTGGAAAAAATCATTACTTGGCCCGCACCTGGCCTCTCACCAGTTTATGATTAATGACACCATGCATAACAAGTGTATACCTTTATCACCCGACTCATGCTCTCGCGATTCATCCAACAGAAGGATAATCTGATCGTGTTGCATAGAACATTTGTTTTTTAAGCCATAATCTCCCTTTGAAACCCTCTTAAAAATTGATCACCTCACCCGTGATATGATTTACTCCTTGACAGCCTGTCACTCAATTTCCTTCCAATCACGAGTGTCATACTACAATCTGACTACATTAGAAACAATAGAAACATTGATTTATTGGGTTAAATAGTCCAGCCTATCGAAACCAATCTTTAAAAACAAGCACCCTAGGTACTTCGTCAAAATATAAAGGCATTAACATGCCTATAAAGAAAAACTCAATCCCCTATTATGCCTCAACCTCAAAACGAGCATAAAAACAAGCTCACTGCCTTCAAGAGAATAAAAAAATATGGGCCAACCTCTCTTATACAGGTTTCCTTCAATCAAAATGAATGTTGACATACAATGGTTTAAGTAAAAATAAGGGTCTGTAGAGTCACAACCTATCCACCGAGGCATGTACCGTGACTACGCAAAGCTTCCTTCCATAGGCAAGGGGCTGGAGACTAGCACAGAAAGGTGTATTCCCTAAAACCGGGAATGCATTGCCTTTATAACCTATAAACACACGCAACTAAGAACACAACGAGATACGAACACGAGTAAAACTGTATAGAAACATGAGTTCTGAAATTGAGAAGGGGGTCTGAATACAAGCCCAACAGTAAAGGTACAAATACAAGTGAAAAAAATACAACTGAAGAAAAAGGAAAGCAGCTATTGGGTCGTCCTCCGAGGTTCCTACCTGAAGGGTAGGTACAAATCACCTCCTCATCACTCAAATTCTATTTGTCTCCTCTACGTACCAGCACATCGTATGGTCCACCTCCAGGCCCCATCTAGTCGTAGTATCCTCAGCCTCGATCAATGCTATTTGTCATCTGCACCGAACACAATAAGGTTTGGGCATAGCCCATGTAGGGGTGAGTATAACGATACTCATTACGGACCTCGAGACCCTCAAGGTCTCACAGAATCCACAAAGGGTAAACCACAAAAAATGAAGTCAACTATCAACCCTACTTAGGTATATGCTCATACATATACCTATACCCATTTCAATCAAAAGGAAACACAGGGTCCATCCCAAAATCCCAAAGATCAACTATTCCAAAAAGGAAGTATTACCACAAAGGTAAGTACCACACAGGTACGCCACACAGAATAATACCACCAAGGAATTACCATGAAGGAATGTACCATACAGGTACGCCACACAGAATAATACCACCAATGTATTACCACTAAGGAAAGTACCACACAGGTATTCAACATAGAAGAATACCACCAAGGTATTACCAAGAAGTAAAGTACCACACAGGTAAGAACTCAGCTCACACCAGGAATAAATTAAGTACAGTAGTAGAGATGATTAGATATATGTACTAATTTATCTTACTCTACTAAGAGGAAGACCCTAGAAGGACCGTAGTACATCGTCAGACCCACACAGGATCTTAGTACATCGTCATTATGTCATCAGGCCCACAAAAAATACAAGTACATCACTAGAACATCTTCAGACCCACATAAGATACCAGTACATCGCTGGTACATCTTCAGACCCACATAGGATCTCTTGGTGCTGACCCACATAGGATCACTCGGTGCTGACCCACACATGATCGCTCCGTGATGACCCACATCGGATCGCTCGGTGCTGACCCACATAGGATCTCTAGGTGATGAACCACATATGATCGCTCTATGCTGACCCACATAGGATCGCTAGGTGATGACCCGCATAGGATCGCTCAGTGTTGACCCACACAGGATCACTATTCATTCTTCATGTCACAGCCAACTACTGGGTTCCCGCACTAAGCTTGCTCGTTTCCGGAAGGTTCCACTCCTAAATCCACTTTTTTATACTACAACATCCACGAAGTCCCAAGAAAAATTATCCCAAAGGACCACCATGTCATAGGGGTCTCAACACAATAGATGACGCGTCAATCGGATGCTCGGTCTGTAAGTTATTAGACTTTTAGCCCTGAGGGCCTGGTTGGATTCGTGCTCAATCAAACCCGACTGTATGCCAACTTTATCCAAATCTCAAGTGGGGTATACCAAAGGGATAGTCTTGCTCCCTATTTTACAAATCCATTGATGGTTTCTTCAAATGGTCTTCTGGTGCCAAAGTTATGGTCGATAGAGTGAAAATCTCATAGCAGTTCCGGGTCCGGTCAGACCCGGTCAGACCGACCCGGCCCGTGAGGGGTTCCGCGGGGGCAGTAGAGCGGCACGAGGCCATGAGGGCGTCTCGGAGGCCGCGAGGGCGGTGCAGAGGCCACGAGGGAGGCACAGAGGTCGTTAGTGTAACAGCCCGAGATTTTATGAAAAATATTCTTTTTATTTCACTAATGTCTTGTGTTTTACGCTACACCAAAAGAAGCTTGCACAACACGCATCCTTGACTTGCCTTGCATACACGCAATCGCGACCTTCCTCGATAGCGTGTGTAGTACGCAATAACGAGTTTCACTAAACAACGATATGCTATTAAAATATTATTAAAACTAGCCGTTATGAATAGTAATAACCACTTTTTAAAATTTTGTAAATCTTATATTTCAAAATGAACTTCATTTTTGGATTCGGAGTATCGAATTTAGCCTAAGGTGAAATTTTGGTACTTTTCGGATAACTTTCATATTCTAATGAATAGTGAAAATTATTAATTATAATTAAAAAACAACATTTTTAATTGAAATAGTTAATAGTGATAAATTATTAATTTGAGTGGTTTTAAAGTATATTTAGAATATATTTTTACAATTTAATTCAATGTTGGTCATTGGTTGTAATTTCACATTTAAACCAGACATAATCAAGTGTCAATCTTTTGATAGAAATTGTTTCTTAAAAACACGCTATTTGTCTTAACAGCGGGATTTAATTATAAAATTAATTAATTCAACTTCTATGTTATGAATTTGGTAAAATAGACTTCATTTTTGAATTTGGAATATGAAATATAGCTTAGGATGAAATTTTGGCATTTTTCTGAAAACCTTCATTTTTTTATGAATAGTGAAACTACTAAGTGGTAGTTAAAAAACTGAATTTTTCATAAAACTTAATTTTACCGCTTCTGTGAATGGAATTTCGAAAATCCGAGAGACACGGTTAATATCAAGGACTAAAATGTGGTTCAATGAGATGAAAATAATTTTTTGGTGAATAGTAACTTTTTACTTTTTTTACCACGGTTAATAGTAAATAAGGTAACTAAGGGTAAATATGATATTAATATTACCCTAACACATGTCCTAATTCTATTGGACAAGTGTAATTCGACCAAAAACAAACTTAGGAATAAAATATGACCATTTAGGCCCACTTGGATTAGATTAGGACATTTATTATTAATTTATTTAAAGAAGGGTTAAAATAGTTAAAATCAAAGTTTAATAAGTACATCATTTTTAATATGGGGTTATACATAAGATAAATTCGACTATAAATATTCATTAGAAAGCTAAAGAGATTTCCTACATGATGGTATTTTATTTCTAATTTTTAGACATCAAATAATATAATTTATTTATGACACAAAAATGATGTAGTAATTATCTTATTAATGAAATATTGACATAATTGATAATATAAATACCAAAATAAATGTAATTTAAGACTTTTTATGAATTCCACTAATTTTCTAGGTTACTATGATATATTAGTGTTGATTTAATAAAATTGGTTCGAACATATAATTCTGTTATGACTTTCATAAAAATCATATATCAAATAGTGTCAAAATTGACACAAAATAGTTTTTAAATAAAATATTATATTATTAATTGTTATTGTATTCTTAAAAATCTAAGGTTCGGCCAAATGATCTAGATAAGGATATATATATTAATAATAAACAATTTGGGGTTCGTTTGGCATGTTATAGTAAGTGTATTAACCATATAGTGAAAGAAAAAAAAAGACATGATAAACGTTAAATTATTTAACTTAGAGTTAAATCTAATTGATAAGGTTAAAATAATATCCTAAACTTGTCTAAATTCTATTGGTTGATAGGATTTCGACCCATCCCCACTTTAACTTCGAAATAAGACCCTTTGGAACCATTATAAACCGATTTTGACTTTAATATAAAATAATATTTTGAGATATTCCTAAGGTGCCCCTCTCCTCCCCTATAAAAGGACACCTCCTCCCCCTCCTCCTCAAACCAATTTGAGCACTCAAGCTCGGCCAACCCCTGCCAAAATTCCTTCTCCACTTCCCTAGAAATATCCTAGAGGTTCTGGTCTTCCTCAAAGACCAATTCTAGTGCCCTAAGAGGAGGTCTCAAAGAGGCACTTCAAAGAAGAGGTAATTACCGTTACCAATTCTTTCATCTTTATTTCTTCTTCCACTTCTTCTTCTTAGGTTGTTTCATTATGAAGTAATAACATCAGTATCACTCATATACTGATATGTTATTATAAGTATTAAACAACCCTATTTCACCATCTATCCATCCTACGGAAAAAGAAATCACCGCGCGTGCGTACGTACGGAATACCGTCTCCACGACGCGATGAGATTCATTCTCCATGTTAACCATTTAAGAATGATTATAATGTATATATAAGAAATAATAATGAAATATATGACATTATAAAGCTACTGGATTTATGTATATATATACATATGTATGTCATCTACTTACTTCCATTTCAAGACAATAAGGAAAGAAAAACAGCGTTCATGCGTACGTACGGACTACCGTCTCCATGAACGGTGTTTTTCATTTTATTTATCTATCTATTATATATATATATATACTGAATATATATGATATATAAATCATATTTTATGTTCTGGAAGTAAGTAAATCATGATATAAGTAATAATGATGTCAAGAACAACAAGTCAAAACACCTACGATAAATGAAACGATTTTACCCAAAACGCTTCTTTAACATGGAATTTACAAAAGAACGGGTAATATAATGTCATAAGTGAACCATATATGATATCATAACAATGAATATGATTCTGTAATAAGTCAATGACATTATTTAAATCATTATACAGGAGGTTCGGACACATACGAAGCAAATTGGACCTAAGGTAAGGGAAATATCACAATCTCATTTTTATCCGAGATTGTTTATTCGTAAGTATTTACTGGGGTGTATTTTATCATCCACATCCATGTTCCCTCAATATGTAATATTATTTCCATCCACCTACAATTGTTTAAATCCAATTTTACCCTTCTATGAGTTTTTAGTAAAGGATATGAAAGGAATCTTTTTTCGTTTTTCGTACGAGGTACTTTTTGACTTTTCCGACAAAAGTACGAAGAATGTTTTTTTTAACTTATACGGCACGAACGGATTTATACTGTTTTATAAAGCCTTATTTTCATGAATCTTCCTCTAAAGGATTTCATGACTATTTTCAATAAAATCTCTTTCTTTTAAAATTGCATGATGTTATGTGAAAAGAAATTGATTTTGAAGAAGAAAGGATATTTTCCTCAAGAATTCAATTCAAGTGTTTTATCAAAATTATTTTCCATATAAGATAATAAAGGGTTCTGTTTCTATCCATATTTTTACATTGATTTGACTATGTTGTGATGAAATTAGGTTTATGAATTCCTTTATCTTATATGAATGGTTTTATGATGTCATGTTGTTTAAGAATCCCATTTTTATTACATGGGTTATGCGATGATGTATGATTTATGATTTTGTGGCACACATAAGAAAGGATTCATTAAGAGATGGGTGGGACCTATATCTCCCTCCAATGCATTGGGTAAAGATTTCATATCTCATGAGATAGACATGGCTGGAATGGTAGGTTATACCGGTTCAGTGAAACAGGACTGAAACGAGGATTACTCGATTCAGAAAGGGACTTTGTCCACTAAGATAGTCTTGGCAATGAGTCTTGACTAACAAGAAATGATTCTCTATGATTATGTGTGTATTCCACAATGAGTAATGTTTTACGTAAGGGTTTCATTTTCACTACTATGGTTTATCCCATGTTATGAAATTATGCTCTCTTTTGCAGGTTAAGATTTCCAAAAATGTTATGTTCTTATGAAAATTATGTGATTGATATTTCTTTTGTTTACCCTTACTGAGAATTTGAGCTCACCCTTTTATGTTTTCTTTTCCCCAGGATATAAAGAAAGGTTTTAGGTAAAAAAAAGAAGATCTTTGTGGGAGATTTTGAAGATCTTTCACCAGGATTAGAAGATTACGTTCCGAGTTTCCAAAGACACTAAACTATTACGATCCTTGTGTGTATATTTTTGTTATGTATTAAGTATTCCGCAAAAGTAATGTAATGTTCATGTACGTTAGGCTTCGGGTCTCTACAGTTGGTATCAGAGGAAAGGTTTAGTCAACCTTTGGAAACTAGGATGCGAAAACGTTAGTGAGATCCCTAGAGATATTTCTACGGTATGTCTAGGGATGTCCCTAAGGTTAAGTAGACGTATAAGTTATAGTACTAGAACTACGCTAACGATCATAGAATTAAACCTAAGATGTTAGATATTGAAGGTACTCCCCCTTTATTATGTTGTTTTCCCTAGCATGATTTTTGCCTCTCACACTATTCTTTTTGGGTTTTAGAAAATGGCTGGAAACAAGATGATTCACGATAATGGAGGATATGATGGAAAATGGAATGATATTCTTCATAATGAAATGGGATTTGGAAGTCCAAACATAATTATTATGCCGAATCAGCAATCTCATAATATGATCAATAAAGTAAAATTTGGTAAGTTTCCTGACTCGGCTAATAAGAGAAAGATGTAGTTTCATGATGATCATAGAGGAATGAAAGTTCAATTTCCCATATGTAATTCATGTGGGAAGAGGCATCAAGGAGAATGTTTCAAAGGAACTGGAAGGTGATTTGGGTGTGGAAAAGAAGGACACAAAGCAAGTAAGTGCAAAGGAAAAGGTTCAGTTAACACCATGGATGAGGACAATGGTATTGCTACGACATCAACAATGGTTAAATGCTTTAAATGTGGAATGTATGGGAATTATGCAAACCAATGTCCTAAGGGAAAGACTCATGAAGAGAATCAGTATGGCCATATGGGTAGTATTTTTGTGGATGATGATGAAGAGACTACAAATGATATGTGAGATGAAAGAATTGTTGAAGCTCGGTTAATGGTTTAAGAATGTAGTGCAATGATTACATGTTTATCATGTGTAATGTTGTATAAGTAATCTCATGGTACTATGGAATAAAGAGACATGTAAGGATTGTTACATTGTTGTCTGATTAATGTTACCAGTAACCCTGAAAGGTTATTCAGATACTTTTGGAAAGTAGATGATAAGTGCATAATGAAAGGATAAGAAGATAATGAGATGTTTGATTGTATTCATGAGCTCATGATTGATATAAAGACTAAGTGATATCATGGTTTGAGTATAAATAATTTTGAGGATTTTGGTATGTGTAAAGTGTTAACTTTTAACTGCATTCATGTTTTCACTAAGGTTCAATGGGTATTCAAGAGTATACATGATTAAGGACTTTGAATGTTTGGAATGTGACCAACAAAACATATCTTATGATATATGGGGATCAACGATGATATTAAATCTCTGGTAATTGTTTTCACTATATTATGAGAGTGGACTGCAGTATTATAAGCCTAAAGATTAGACTGGATTATGTTGGACATAAGTTAGTATTGTTTAAGGATAGAAGATTTTCGATATTATTGATGGGATGTTATAGTAACGTATTTTTAGAAAAAGGGACAACCTGCAGGACGGGCGACAGCCCATCGCGTCGGACAAGGCTATGGGAATCGAACCCACAACCGAAGTGCGACTGGCCTTTATCGCCTACCACTGACCTACAGGAAGTCCCTGTTTAGTAGAAACTAGTTTTATTATATTAAGCAGTATGATATATGAAGTATAAGTCCATTTTAGGAACTATATATGATTAATCTCACTATAGAATGACTTATGTATATTTAATAACTTTTGCTTACCTTTTGTTTGAGACAGATGGAATGACCCGTCATTCTATCACATGATCTGCTAACACTTCACGAATAACAAATTCAACTTCATTTATTTAAGAGATGAAGTGGAAATTGTTCAAGGCACGAACAACAGTGATATTGTATCAAAATAAAGTAAGTATTTATTCTAATTCAAATTTCCAACTTTAGGGAAATGATCTTGAAAACCAAAAATGTTGTCCTAGTGATCTTATACCTGATGAATTAGATGGTACCTTAGATCGTCACAAATTTATGGATTTGTGATTACTGGATTTTCCATAGCCATGTTCTCTACCACTCTCCATCAGAACATGATGGTTAGATTTCTCTTCCATATCCATATTTTCACCTATGTGGAAACCCAGTGATTAGTTTATTTGGGTAATCGTTACATTTCATACTTTAGTTTTTAAAGCCAAGTTTTGGTATTCCTTTTTACGATGTGGGATTCTATTAAAGAATCTTTCGAATAGTAAACCATTTATAACCCCAACGAATTTCGAGGGCGAAATTCATTTTAAGGGGGGTAGAATGTAACAGCCCGAGATTTTATGAAAAATATTCTTTTTATTTCACTAATGTCTTGTGTTTTACGCTACACCAAAAGAAGCTTGCACAACACGCATCCTTGACTTGCCTTTCATACACGCAATCGCGACCTTCCTCGATAGCGTGTGTAGTACGCAATAACGAGTTTCACTAAACAACGATATGCTATTAAAATATTATTAAAACTAGCCGTTATGAATAGTAATAACCACTTTTTAAAATTTTGTAAATCTTATATTTCAAAATGAACTTCATTTTTGGATTCGGAGTATCGAATTTAGCCTAAGGTGAAATTTTGGTACTTTTCGGATAACTTTCATATTCTAATGAATAGTGAAAATTATTAATTATAATTAAAAAACAACATTTTTAATTGAAATAGTTAATAGTGATAAATTATTAATTTGAGTGGTTTTAAAGTATATTTAGAATATATTTTTACAATTTAATTCAATGTTGGTCATTGGTTGTAATTTCACATTTAAACCAGACATAATCAAGTGTCAATCTTTTGATAGAAATTGTTTCTTAAAAACACGCTATTTGTCTTAACAGCGGGATTTAATTATAAAATTAATTAATTCAACTTCTATGTTATGAATTTGGTAAAATAGACTTCATTTTTGAATTTGGAATATGAAATATAGCTTAGGATGAAATTTTGGCATTTTTCTGAAAACCTTCATTTTTTTATGAATAGTGAAACTACTAAGTGGTAGTTAAAAAACTGAATTTTTCATAAAACTTAATTTTACCGCTTCTGTGAATGGAATTTCGAAAATCTGAGAGACACGGTTAATATCAAGGACTAAAATGTGGTTCAATGAGATGAAAATAATTTTTTGGTGAATAGTAACTTTTTACTTTTTTTACCATGGTTAATAGTAAATAAGGTAACTAAGGGTAAATATGATATTAATATTACCCTAACACATGTCCTAATTCTATTGGACAAGTGTAATTCGACCAAAAACAAACTTAGGAATAAAATATGACCATTTAGGCCCACTTGGATTAGATTAGGACATTTATTATTAATTTATTTAAAGAA
The DNA here is from genome assembly GCA_963277665.1 of Viscum album. Lineage (NCBI taxonomy): Eukaryota > Viridiplantae > Streptophyta > Magnoliopsida > Santalales > Viscaceae > Viscum > Viscum album. The sequence continues at coordinate 703,663,946 of OY728122.1, read as the reverse complement.
GGGTTAAAATAGTTAAAATCAAAGTTTAATAAGTACATCATTTTTAATATGGGGTTATACATAAGATAAATTCGACTATAAATATTCATTAGAAAGCTAAAGAGATTTCCTACATGATGGTATTTTATTTGTAATTTTTAGACATCAAATAATATAATTTATTTATGACACAAAAATGATGTAGTAATTATCTTATTAATGAAATATTGACATAATTGATAATATAAATACCAAAATAAATGTAATTTAAGACTTTTTATGAATTCCACTAATTTTCTAGGTTACTATGATATATTAGTGTTGATTTAATCAAATTGGTTCGAACATATAATTCTGTTATGACTTTCATAAAAATCATATATCAAATAGTGTCAAAATTGACACAAAATAGTTTTTAAATAAAATATTATATTATTAATTGTTATTGTATTCTTAAAAATCTAAGGTTCGGCCAAATGATCTAGATAAGGATATATATATTAATAATAAACAATTTGGGGTTCGTTTGGCATGTTATAGTAAGTGTATTAACCATATAGTGAAAGAAAACAAAAAGACATGATAAAAGTTAAATTATTTAACTTAGAGTTAAATCTAATTGATAAGGTTAAAATAATATCCTAAACTTGTCTAAATTCTATTGTTTGATAGGATTTCGACCCATCCCCACTTTAACTTCGAAATAAGACCCTTTGGAACCATTATAAACCGATTTTGACTTTAATATAAAATAATATTTTGAGATATTCCTAAGGTGCCCCTCTCCTCCCCTATAAAAGGACACCTCCTCCCCCTCCTCCTCAAACCAATTTGAGCACTCAAGCTCGGCCAACCCCTGCCAAAATTCCTTCTCCACTTCCCTAGAAACATCCTAGAGGTTCTGGTCTTCCTCAAAGACCAATTCTAGTGCCCTAAGAGGAGGTCTCAAAGAGGCACTTCAAAGAAGAGGTAATTACCGTTACCAATTCTTTCATCTTTATTTCTTCTTCCACTTCTTCTTCTTAGGTTGTTTCATTATGAAGTAATAACATCAGTATCACTCATATACTGATATGTTATTATAAGTATTAAACAACCCTATTTCACCATCTATCCATCCTACGGAAAAAGAAATCACCGCGCGTGCGTACGTACGGAATACCATCTCCACGACGCGATGAGATTCATTCTCCATGTTAACCATTTAAGAATGATTATAATGTATATATAAGAAATAATAATGAAATATATGACATTATAAAGCTACTGGATTTATGTATATATATACATATGTATGTCATCTACTTACTTCCATTTCAAGACAATAAGGAAAGAAAAACAGCGTTCATGCGTACGTACGGACTACCGTCTCCATGAATGGTGTTTTTCATTTTATTTATCTATCTATTATATATATATATATACTGAATATATATGATATATAAATCATATTTTATATTCTGGAAGTAAGTAAATCATGATATAAGTAATAATGATGTCAAGAACAACAAGTCAAAACACCTACGATAAATGAAACGATTTTACCCAAAACGCTTCTTTAACATGGAATTTACAAAAGAACGGGTAATATAATGTCATAAGTGAACCATATATGATATCATAACAATGAATATGATTCTGTAATAAGTCAATGACATTATTTAAATCATTATACAGGAGGTTCGGACACATACGAAGCAAATTGGACCTAAGGTAAGGGAAATATCACAATCTCATTTTTATCCGAGATTGTTTATTCGTAAGTATTTACTGGGGTGTATTTTATCATCCACATCCATGTTCCCTCAATATGTAATATTATTTCCATCCACCTACAATTGTTTAAATCCAATTTTACCCTTCTATGAGTTTTTAGTAAAGGATATGAAAGGAATCTTTTTTCGTTTTTCGTACGAGGTACTTTTTGACTTTTCCGACAAAAGTACGAAGAATGTTTTTTTTAACTTATACGGCACGAACGGATTTATACTGTTTTATAAAGCCTTATTTTCATGAAGCTTCCTCTAAAAGATTTCATGACTATTTTCAATAAAATCTCTTTCTTTTAAAATTGCATGATGTTTTGTGAAAAGAAATTGATTTTGAAGAAGAAAGGATATTTTCCTCAAGAATTCAATTCAAGTGTTTTATCAAAATTATTTTCCATATAAGATAATAAAGGGTTCTGTTTCTATCCATATTTTTACATTTATTTGACTATGTTGTGATGAAATTATGTTTATGAATTCCTTTATCTTATATGAATGGTTTTATGATGTCATGTTGTTTAAGAATCCCATTTTTATTACATGGGTTATGCGATGATGTATGATTTATGATTTTGTGGCACACATAAGAAAGGATTCATTAAGAGATGGGTGGGACCTATATCTCCCTCCAATGCATTGGGTAAAGATTTCATATCTCATGAGATAGACATGGCTGGAATGGTAGGTTATACCGGTTCAGTGAAACAGGACTGAAACGAGGATTACTCGATTCAGAAAGGGACTTTGTCCACTAAGATAGTCTTGGCAATGAGTCTTGACTAACAAGAAATGATTCTCTATGATTATGTGTGTATTCCACAATGAGTAATGTTTTACGTAAGGGTTTCATTTTCACTACTATGGTTTATCCCATGTTATGAAATTATGCTCTCTTTTGCAGGTTAAGATTTCCAAAAATGTTATGTTCTTATGAAAATTATGTGATTGATATTTCTTTTGTTTACCCTTACTGAGAATTTGAGCTCACCCTTTTATGTTTTCTTTTCCCCAGGATATAAAGAAAGGTTTTAGGTAAAAAAAAGAAGATCTTTGTGGGAGATTTTGAAGATCTTTCACCAGGATTAGAAGATTACGTTCCGAGTTTCCAAAGACACTAAACTATTACGATCCTTGTGTGTATATTTTTGTAATGTATTAAGTATTCCGCAAAAGTAATGTAATGTTCATGTACTTTAGGCTTCGGGTCTCTACAGTTAGGGTGGCGAGGCCATAGGGGCTACGAGGCCTTGGGACGACAAGGTTGTGGGGGCCGCGGAGGGCCGTGGGGCGGCGAATTTCGTGGGGGCCGCGGAGGGCCGCTGGGCAGCAAGGCCGCGGGGGTCGCAGGTGGCAAGGCGGTAGGCGGCATGAGGCCGCAGGGCAGCGGAGGCCCCGGACGGCGCGAGTCCATGGATGACGCGAGGCCGTGGGGCGACGGAGGCCGCGAACAGCGCTAGGCTGCAGGGCCGCGGATGCCGCGGGAGGCAGAGGCAGCGGACAACGTGAGGCTGCAGGGCGGTGGAGATTGCAGATGACGTGAGGCTGTGGGGCGTCAGAGGTGACGGGCAGCGTGGTGACCACGGAACGGCACCGTTGCGTTGTCGCCTTCATCGCGATTGGTGGAGGTTCTGGCCACCGTTCTCATGCCCCACCGAGGTTGGTTGTTTTCCTCCATCGTGAAGAACACAACAATTAAACACAATATTTGTGTAGAGTTCAATCCATGTTATTTTGTCCTGCACTCTCCACGTTAGAGAGGTAGCAATCATATATAATATCTTCCTGATTTTACGATGACTTATCAATAATGAGTAAGGGGAATAAATTCAAACAACCACCCTACCTCGAAGGTTCGTTGATGTTGGCGTGAAAAAGAATTTTAAGATTTTGACGTTCATCGCGCCCGCCACACACCTCCGATCCTGGGCTCGTTCTTCATAGTTGAAGATGTTCATTGTTGGAGAGAGCCTTCTTTGTTGGAGGATGAGTTTCTCCACGATTCTCCAAAGATTCTTCGTTTTCCAGCAGTTTACCCAATTCCACTAAAATGAGTAAATAGCCAACTTATTAATTTAAATTAAGTATATTAATATTGTTGTCACAATTAAAAATGCTGACACATTTCATTAATTGTTGTTTGGCTCTAACAATTAAATGGGGTGTTGGCATATTTAATTGCATCAATTTAACTGGCTCAAATAAATGGAGGAAAATAATTAATGGGGAGTTGAGTGGTTTCTCCCCCATTATGAGGGTTCAGGTGGTCCCCACCACTAATTTCAAATTGGGAGGTTTTAAATCTAGTGGTCCCCACCTTTATAACATTCACATGGGATTTTTAGCCTCTGGTGGTCCCCACCACCATAACCCATGTTGAGGGGGTTTCTAAAATAAAAATTTTAGACATTTTTATTTTATTTAATTCTTTCATGAAAAGAAAAAAAAACTATCTTTCACTCTCGACCCACTACGGTCGAGGTGATGGTATCCTTAAGAGAATATCAGCGTTGTGAGTTTAACAGTGCCCTTGGATTTTAATTCTGATAACTAGTTTAAAAGTTACAAAAACCCACTGAGGTGTTTACTGAATGCACCCGAAAAAAAGTTCAGAAATTTATTCCGGGCACACCGGGCCTCAGAATCATGCATCGTCAATTTTCACAGACTTGTAAAATTCCCATATAATTAAAACAATACATGGAATTTCGGGGTCTTTACATTATCCCCACATTAGGTATTTGCATCCCCATAAGCCAAAACACAAACTAAGGAAACAAGTGGGGGTACTGCGCACGAATCTGAGTCTCTCACTCCCATGTGTCCTCGTGGAGGTTCCCATGCTACCAGCGAACACACAATAGAGGTATTGACCACCCACGAAGGACCCAGTCCTGTAGATCCTCAATATCTACTAGAACCTCCATAAATGTCTCCCCATAGTCAACGTCCAGCTCACCGTGGTCGATGATGTGAGAAGGGTCATGTACGTATCTTCTCAGCTAGGATATGTCGATGACGTTGTGCAACCATTGCAACTGAGGTGGAAGATCTAAGCGGTAATCCACCTCACTAACCCGGAAGGGTCCGTTAAACCTCAGAGATAACTTTCCACCTCGACCAAATCTCCGTAAACCTCGTCGGGGTGAGACATGTATAAAGACGTGGTCACCATCCTTGAACTCTAGAGGTCTCTGTCTCCTGTCTTCATAAGACTTATGCCTGCTCTGTGCAGTATTCATCCACTCTTGGATGATCTGCACTTTCTCTATGGTAGCCCATACCATCTCTGGTCCCACTAGTGCTGACTCCCTTGGGTTAGTCCAACACAAAGGTGATCTGCAAGGTCTCCCATACAATGCCTATAATGGTGTCATCCCAATGGTGGAGTGATAGCTGTTGTTTTTGGAAAACTCCACCAAAGAAAAGTGATCCTCCCAGCTGCGACTGAAGTCGAGGACACAAGAACGTAGAATTTCTTTGAGGGTTTTAATGGTCCGCTCAGTCTGACCATCCATCCGAGGATGGGAGGTAGTGCTCAAAAGAAGTTGTGTCCCAAGCTCTCTACTAAACTCTTCTCTCTAATCAATAGAAAGTGGGCCAACTTGGTGATTCGTTTGACGATTACCCAAATCGAGTCATGACCCTTGGATGTACATGTAAGTACTGTCATGAAGTACATGGATATCCCATCCCACTTCCACTTTGGGACCTCTAAAGGCTGAACCAAGCCTTCTAGTACCTGATGCTCCACCTTCACTTACTGACAAGTGAGGAATCGAGTGATAAATTCTGCTACTACTTTCTTCATTCCCAGCCACTAGTGTTGTCATCTGAGATCCTAGTACATCTTTGCCACTCTTGGATGTACCGCTAAAGGGGATGTGTGGAACTCCCTCAACACTTCCTCCCGAAGCAACACTGGTACCATAGTACATCCTCTGAAGAGGATGATGTGATCCCCACCATCATAAAATCCATCAGGTGCTTGTCCTATGGATATCTGAGCACGTCTAACCTCACAGCCATTGTCCCCGCGCTGCGCCTCCCTGACTCATTGAAGAAGTGGGCAAGTGACTGTATGAGACTAAAGGAAAGCTTCTCCATCTCGATCCATAAAGGATATATTCAAAGTGACCAACTACTTCGTCGCCTCACCTAGAAGTTGTATACCAGATCTCCAGTTGAGTGCATCTGTTACAATGTTCCCCTTCCCATGAGTATAGACTATCTCCAAGTCATAGTCCTGGAGGAACTCAATCCAATGTCGTTGTATTAGGTTCAGGTCCATCTGAGAGAAGATATACCTAAGACTCTTGTGATCAGAGTACATTGTAAAACGCTCGCCAATCAAGTAATGTCGCCACATCTTCAAGGTGAAGACCACTGCTGCTAACTCTAGGTTAGGGGTAGCATAGTTCTTCTCATGTTGTCTCAGTTGTTGAGAACCATATGTGATAACTGATCGCTCCTACATTTGGATACATCTGAGTCTGGTCCTTGATGCATCCTAGTAGACTACGTACCCTACGTCCTCCTCTAGAAAGCTCAAGATGGGGGCACTAGTCATACTCTACCTCATCTCTTGAAAACTCTGACGGCATCTCTCTGACCACACGAAGGGTTTCCCCTTCATTGTCAACACTGATAAGGGTGACGCTACCCTGGGGAAGTCGGGTACAAATATTCGGTAGTACATAGACAAATCAGACATCCCTCTCCCTTTAGGGAGGTGATCCTAGAAACATCTTTTGAAAAGATGTCCCCATGCTCTACCACTTTTGTTTGAAACTAAAAACTCAAAAATACTTCTATTATGAGGGTATGTCTGGCCAACTCAATAGCGATTGACTGCACCCTCCTATGCATGAGTTTATCCTGTGCTGCCTGGGTTTCCTTTTTCACCAACCAAGGAAAACCCCATTCCAACATTGTAGAGAAACCACAACCTTTTTCCCTAATATAGAAAATCTAAGTAAGAATTGTGGTTTCCCAGTCCATACCCAAACTAACATCGTAATACCTCAATGCTTCCACCAAGAGGTTCTAACCGAAACTCTCGCCTCAAGGGTCAGATCACACCATCGGCATAAGTGTGATTATAGAGTCTCCTCCCAAAGGTATCTCTAGAAGTGAGGGTCAAGTCAATGGTTTAACTGGAAACTTTAGGACTTTGAAAAGTTTATTAGAAGGAAGGAATGATTGGTACCTATGTCTATTGATATGACAGCTAGTAGTAGACAGAAATCGTACCTAGAATCATTCCTAGATCCCTTGGGTCGCATTCCTTGACCACATGGAGCTACTCCCTTCCCATGTCATCCAGTTCCCTGTGTAAATACCCGTAAAATTCAAGGGAAATTTTTTCTTAATTTTCTTTGGAATTTTACAAGAGCGCTGTTTCAGACGGCACCTGATTCCGAGGCCCGGAGTGCCCGGAATCAATTTCTGAAGTTTGGCTTGGGTACGTTCAGTAAACGAACGAGCAAGAATTCCTAACTTTTGATTCGTTGCTCGGAATTGAAATCTGAGGGCACTGATGAACTCGCAGCGCTGATATTCGCTTAAGGAGACCTTTTCGGAAGTTTCATTTTTTGCGGGACGAAAGTTAATTTTTGGGAGAATTATAAAAAGTTTAATAAAAATGTGGAACACTTTTTTTTTATGTTAGTTAACTTCTCCCAAAGGGAGTTAAAGGTGGGACCCACATCCACTTAACCTCCCTTGGGAGGATTAAGTGTGGTGGTTCCCACACAAAACCCAACTTTTCAACTTCTCTCAAAACTCCCTTAAACCCCTCTTTAATTGTTTTGACAACTTAACTTATTAATGAGATTGAGTTGTTTAAACTTTTTCAAACCTTTTAAATTCAAAAAGGTTTGGTTGAGTTAATAAAATAAGCTCTTAGCTTATTTTATTTGATTAGATTTGTTTAGCCATCTTGAGAGGTTTGAGATCTTTTCTTTCTTCTTCAAACTTTGACGAAGAACGCTCAAGCTCCGACGAAGAATGCCGCTCCTCTCTTCTTCGTCTTCTGTGTCAACGAAAGGGAACGTCGCTTCCTCCTCGGACTTCCTTCGTCGGCATACGAAGATTCGCCAACGACGTACCTCTTCGGACGTACCTCTTCGTCATCGGATTTGACGAACATTTACCGCGACGCCTGACCTCCGCGACGTTGTCTTCCACGGGTCGTTGACAATCTTCGAGCTTGAACCCAAGGTAGGGGTTGTTGTTATTTGTTTATTTATTTATCCATGTTCGTGGTTCTAGCATGACTAACGTGAGGATATTTAAATTGTGTTATCATTTAACGTGAGGGGGCCGGACCGCATGAACACGGCCGAACCCCCTCCTTTGTTCTTGTTGATTTATCTTGCGGGTAGAAACAAGATGGCGTGGTGTCGTCGCCCCACGCGGATAATCGCACGATTATATTGCGCGGCGTCGTCGCGCCGCGCCGTGGAAGGATCATCAGGAACGCGATGCTGTCGCACCGCGTCAAAGGGAATCGAAGGCGCGGCGGAGGGGCGCGGTGCTGTCGCACCGCGCCGGACGACGAACATCGCGGCCAGTTCCGGGCCGCGGCGAGACGGGAAGACCGGCGGCACGCCGGGCCGCCGGCGTCGGAAGCCGGAAAGGGGACCGGTTCCGGTCCGTTGAAGAAAAACCGGCCGGCAGATGGCCGGCCGGAAGGTCAAAGGCCGGGGGAATTTAATTCCCCCGGCCAGCTCTAAACCCCCCCCCCCCATTTAATTGAGGGGGGGGCGGTTTCCTTGAGGGGGGGCAGGCGGCCCCCCGGTTCCTCTTCAAAGCGGGCCCCCAGGAGGGGGGGCGTTGATTGGAAAAAAGGCGCGGCTATGCCGCGCCGCCAATTTGAAGAAGCGGGGGGCCTTGCCCCCCCGTGCGCTGCCTCCGTGCGGTGCCAGGCCGCCGCGCCGCCGGCCGGCCGGGCCGGGTCGGCCCGGACCCGGACACCCCGTTTTCGAGACGGTTTCGGTCTTTTGGCGATAACTTGAGTCACGGACCTCCGATCGATGAACCGTCTGCGGAAACGCGATCCTTGGATCGAGACGGTCGTTTCGGTTTATCGCACTCAAAGTTTCGGAACACTTTGGGTTCAGCCGGGTTGGTTCGTTCACGAAACCAACCGGGCCTTCGGAGCGGAAAATGCTCATATCTTGAGCTACGGACGTCCGATTGATGTGCCGTCAGCTTTGTTGTGTTCCTCTTAGTGAGACGGATCTTTTGGCATACTCTACCCGAGGTTTGGACGCAGGTGGAGTACGGTCGGGTTGGTTTTGCCTTAAAAAGCAACCGGGCCCCGGGGACGAAAATGCCAATAACTCTCAGACCGGGCGTCTGATCGACGCGCCGTCTGTTGCGTTGAGTTCTTGTTGACGATACGGAACTTTTGGATACATCAACTCTGGACTTTGTGACAGTTGATGTATCAGCCTCTCGGCTCGTGGAGCGGACCCTCCGAACGAGCTTGCTGTGTGCGGAAACCCTAGTGCTGGCTGCGACTGTTACTGTGACTACTACTGCTACTACTGCTACTGTGACTGCAACAACGACAGTACAGAGATCCTGTGTGGATTCGACGATGATGACTACAGCACTCAGCGATCCTACGTGGATCAGTGCTACAGGTCCTGTGTGGGCCCGATCCTGTGTGGGTCCGATCCTGTGTGGGTCTTTGCGCTCAGCGGTCCTGTGTGAACCAGCACCTACAGGTCCTATGTGGGCCCGATCCTGTGTGGGTCTTTTGCGGGGGTTAGTTACATATCGATACTTCGTGGGTCCGACGACTTAGATGGATCAGAGATCATCTTTATCGTCCTTTGAAGAAGTATACCTGTGTGAGCTGAATCCTGTTGCTTTCCTGTGTGGATTGTGTTGTGCTATCCTGTGTGGATTACGTTTTGCTTTCCTGTGTGGAATACGTTTACTTTCCTGTGTGGACTGAGTTGTACTTGGGCTTGGAGGTTGGAGCGTATTTGAAATTGATAACTTAGGTATATGTATGGGCATATACCTAAGCAGTGTCGGTTGTTACTTCGTGATTGTTCCTTTCTTCGTGGTTTATCCTTTGTGGATTTGAGAGACCTTCAGGGGTCTCGGGGTCCCTACTGAGTAGCTTATACTCACCCCTTCACGGGCTTTGCCCGCACTACGTTGTGTTGGTTGCAGACGACGGACAGCCTTGACCTTAGCTGAGGCTTGCAGAGCAGGATGGTACCTGGAGGTGGACCACGGGGCGGGACGTGCTCGGAGCGGACGGCGGGACCCGTGGAGCAGTGGAGCTATCTGTACCCACCCTTCAGGTGGGATTTCCAGTGGACAGCTCGGTGTAGCGGCTTTTACTTTTCAGTTGCTATTTTCCCTTTCGAGTTGTACTTTACTTTCAGTTTGGATTTGTATACTGGCCCATTTACTTTTCCGCACTTTCAGTTGTACTCTACTTTTGCTTAGTGTTTACTTTCCGCTTGCTTACTCTGTGGTGTTTGTTTACTTTACAAAGGCAATGTCTTCCCTTTTTACCGGTATTTACGCCTTGGTGCTAGTCGCCAGCCCCTGGCCTATGGAAGGCGGGCTTGGGGTAGTCACGGCATGGACCCCGAGGGCGGGTCGTGACACCCTGAGCCTGGTAGGGGTCCACAAAAAGGGGGTGGTTGTGACATGTCAAAATGTACACCGCCTCATGTTGCTCTCCTAGCTCTGCTTCCATGTCTGTTGCCCTGCAGATTCATCTGTCCCTGTCACATCCTCTTCCTGAAACATTTTACACGACCAAGTCTCTGAGACTGGGGTCGGTATCTTACATTCCCACTACTAACATTCACTAGTTGTATCCTCTTAGTTAAAGAAAATTCAACCACAAAGGTTCTCTCTAGAACCCTAACATAAGTTTGAATCCATAGAGGAATAGTGTTGGATCGAATGACCTTAAACACACCTCACTTGGATTTATGGTCCCTGAAGCACTGATCGTATCGTATTAATCGAGTACCAAGAATGGTCGATATGCCTTGATGAATACTCAGCTACCGACATGTCATCTTGCCAAACCTGTAGAAGCTCTAGAGAACTCTCAACCACCTCCTCAAGCTAGTCCTCAACTGCCTGTGAGTCGGGCTCACCTTGAAACCTGAGGGGTATCTGATGATGAATCACGTGTAAGGCACTAAACCTATATGTGTCCTCTACCAGTACCGCCGGTTGTAACTGCTGACCAACGGGAAGTGATATAGCTGACACACTACTTTAAGGTACTATCCCGGGAAACAGTCCACGTACCGAAGCCTCATCACTATGCAGACCATCCTCATGGTCTCTCACTGAGAAAGACTAGTAGATATGGTCACCATCTTCTCTACTTGTGTCTCAACTGGGCAGAAAATTCTAGCAATCGCCTCTGGCCAGCCCTCAACTGCGTGGGAATTTGTCTCGCCTCAAAACCTTGAAGGCCTCTGCTGTTGGAACATATGCAACATGCTCAGTCGGTGTGCACTGTCTTCCAATGCGGCTGATGGTATCTGCTACCCAACAGGTGGTGGTGCTACTGGTACACCACCTGAAGGTTCCAACATAGAAAAAGGGCCCTGCATCAGAGCCTCATCGCTCGGTGGGCCGCCATCCTGTACTCTATCCGGAACCCTAGCTGGCTGTCAGCATGGAGGAATCTTGAAAAGAAACAAGTGCACCACGGTCAAAATGTTATACCTAGTGAACTGACTCAAAGAGATCACAAAGAAAACACTTGAAAACACACATGCAATCTTTTTTTTGTGCACTGAGTCAGAAATCATATTTCATGGCCCTGGTGTATGGATACGTCGGCCACCGTACCAACACTGGATTCCCTAAACTGATAACCACACTCACTACACTTAACAATATTGCCGTTAAAAAAAGACCAGAGTCATATGTTCTACAATAGAACCGACTCCTTTGATACCAAATTGTCATGACCCATCCCCCGGGGCCCACGTTGTGACTACCCCAAGCCTGCCTTTCATAGGCCAGGGCCTGGCAACTATCACTGAAAGGCGTATTCCCTAAAATAGGGAAGGAATTGCCATTATAACCCATAAACACACGCAACCAAGCACACAACGAGATATGAACACAAGTAAAACTGTATAAAAAATGAGTGATGAAGGTAAGAAAGGGGGTGGAATACAAACCCAATAGTAAAGGTACAAGTACAATTGAAAAACAATACAACTGAAGAAAAAGGAAAGAAGCTACTAGGTCTTCCTCCGAGGTTCCTACCTGAAGGGTAGGTACAGATCGCCTCCTCAGCACTCCACGTCCGCCCGTCACCTCTGTGTACTGACACTCTGTATGGTCCACCTTTAGGCCCCACCTAGTCCTGGTACCCTTAGCCTCGATCAGAAATGTTCGTTGTCTTCACTAAACACAACAAGGTGTGGGCATAGCCCGTGTAGGGGTGACTATAACAATACTCAGTAGGGACCCTGATACCCTCAAGGTCTCACAAAATACACAAAGGATAAACCACAAAGCATGAAGTCAACTATCAACCCTACTTAGTTATATTCCCATACATATACCTAAGTTATAAAGTATACCCATTTCAATCAAGAGGAAACATAGGGTCCAAAACAAAATCCCAAAGCTCAACTATTCCACAAAGGAAGGAATGCCATGAAGGTAAGTACCACACAGGTACGCCACATAGAAGAATACCACTAAGGTATTACCACGAAGGAAAGTACCACATAGGTATGCCACCCAGAAGAATACCACAATGTTATTACCATGAAGGAAAGTACCACACAGTTATGAACTCATCTCACACCTGGTATAACATAAGTACAGTATTAGAGATGATTAGATGTAACTACTAATTCATCTTACTCTGTTAAGAGGCAGACCCATGAAGAATCGTAGTACATCATCAGACCCCCAAAGGATTCTAGTACATCGTCATTACATCATCAGACCCACACAGGATCCTAGTACATCGCTATTATGTCTTCAGACCCACACAGGATCCTAGTACATCGCCAGTACGTCATGAGACCCACATCAGATCTCTAGGTGCTGACCCAGACAGGATCGCTTGGTGATGACCCACACAGGATCGCTAGGTGCTCACCCACACAGGATCGCTAGGTGCTCACCCACACAGGATCCCTCGGTTTTGACCCACATAGGATCACTAGGTTCTGACCCACATAGGATCGCTCGGTGTTGACCCACATAGGATCACTATTCATTCTTCACGTCACAGCCAGCTACTGGGTTCCTTCACTAAGCTTGCTCATCTTCGAAAAGGTTTTCTCCTCAATCCACTGGTTAATACTCCAACTTTCATGATATCCCATGAAAAATTATACCAAAGGACCACCACGTCATAGGGGTCTCAACGCAATAGACGGTGTGTCAATCGGACGCCCGGTCTGTAAGTTATTAGCCTTTTAGTCTCGTGGTCCTGGTTGGATTAGTGCTCGATCCAACCCGATAGTATCACAACTTTATCCACATCTCATGTGGGGTATACCAAAGGGACCATCTCGCTCTAAGGTTTACATCGTCATTGACGATTTTTCAAACGGACGCCTGGTGCCAAAGTTATGGCTGATAGAGTGAAAAGCTCGTAGCTGGTCCGGGTCCGGTCAGACACTGTCGGACCGACCTGGCCTGACCTGGACTGGGACTTCCCAACTCGGTTTGGGTCAACCTGACCTGCTGGGTTTGGCCCGCGTTGGGTGGTGTGGGGGCTGCAGAGTGGCGCAGAGGCCGCGAGGGCGGCGCGGAGGCCCCGAGGGCGACGTGGAGGCCGTGAGGCTGGCGCAGAGGCCGTGAGGGTGGCGTAGAGGCCGCGAGAGAGGCGCGGAGGCCGTGAGGGTGGCAAGGCCATGGGGGCCGTGAAGTTATGTGGGGTGACAAGGCCACAGTGTCCATGAGGTCGTGGTACGGTGAGTCCGCGGGGGCCGCGGAGGGTCGCGGGGCAGCGAAGGCTGCCGGGGATGGGGAGGGACACTGGGTGGCAAGGCCGTAGGGGCAGCAGAGGGCGTCGAGGCGGCGAGGCCGAGGGGAAGTGCGAGGCTGTGGGGCAGTGGAGGCTGCGGACGGCACGAGGCTGCGAGGTTTCGAAGGCCGCAGGACGGCGAAACCTGTGGATGGCGCCACCGCAGGTGGCAGAGTCCGCAGACCGCACGAGGTCGCGGGGCGGCGGAGGCCGCAGACGTCGCGAGGACATGGGGAAGCATAGTCTTTGGACGTCGTGAGGCCACGGGGTGGCAAAGGACGCGGACGGTGCGAGGCCTTGGGGCAGAGGAGGCAGCGGATGTCACGAGGCCACGGTCGGCGGAGTCCGCGGGCAACGCAGTGGCCACGGGGCAGCGCTATTGCGCCATCGCCTTCATCATGGTCGGCGGTGGTACCAGCTGCCTTTCTCATGCCCCACCGATGTTAGTTTTCATCCTCCTCCATCTCGAAGAACACAACAATTAAACACAAGATTTTCAAAGAGTTTATTCCATGTTATTTTTTCTCACACTCTCTGCATTAGAGTGGTAGCAAGCAGCTATAATCTTTTCCTGATTTTACGATGAATTATCAAGAATGTGTAAGGGGAATAAATTCAAACAACCACCCTACCTCAAAGGTTTATTGACATTGGTGCAAAAGATAATTCTAAGATTTCAACGTTTTTCACACCCTCCACACACCTCCGATCCCTTTCTCATTCATCATATTTGAAGATGTTCCTCGTTGGTGAGAGCATTCTTCATTGGTGGATGCGTTTCTCCATGATTCTCTAAGGCTTCTCCCTTTTCCAATAGTTTCCCGAATTCCACCAAAATGAGGAAATAGCCAAATTATTAATTTAAATTAGGTAGATTAATAATGTTTTAACAATTAAAAATGATTACACATTTCATTAATTGTTGGTTGGCTCTAAAAATTAAATGGGGTGTTGGCATATTTAATTGTATCAATTTAATTGGCTCAAATTAATGGAGGAAAAGAATTAATGGGGAGTTGAGTGGTTTCTCCCCCATTAAGAGAGTTCAGGTGGTCCCCACCATTAATTTAAAATTGGGAGGTTTTAAATCTGGTGGTCCCCACCTTTATAACATTCACGCAGGAGTTTTAGGCTCAGGTGGTCCTAACCACCATAACCCATGTTGAGGGGGTTTCTAAAAAAAATTTCGACATTTTTATTTTATTAAATTCTTTCACGAGAAGCACAAAATTTTATCTTTCACTCTCGACCCAATGATGTCGAGGTGATGGTCTCCTTAAGAGAATATCGGCGCTGCGAGTTCAACGGTGCCCTTAGATTTCAATTCTGAGCACCGGTTTAAGCGTTACAAAAACCTGCTCACACCTTTCTTGAACGTACACAAAAAAAAAGTTTAGAAATTCATTCTGGGCACACCGGGCCTTGGAATCATGCGCCGTCAATTTTCGTAGACTCGTAAAATTCTCATATAATTAAAAAAACATGTAATTTCAGAGTATTTACATGTAGGTATCCCACCTTTCCCCAAAGAACGAGCCTCACAACTGGGTCATAAGATCTTAAAACCTAGACCAAAATATCAATCCTCTCTAAAGAAGGTAAAAATCATAATGACCTATAAGGGTTAAAATTGAAAACACAGCCTAAAAGGGAATGATCTTAACTTAGAATCTTGATAAGTAACTGTTCCCTAGAGATCATGATAAAACATAGCAAAAGAGACTAAATTGACACTCACCAAGCATCTGTATACAATAATACCCCCTCGAGTTTCAGTTCATGAGATAATTCCTGGCACCTATTGATACTATACTCAGAGATCCAACTAGGCAACCATGACCTGAGAAACAATATCCTACAAGGGGTATGACAGAAAGGCATCACATTCCATATCGACCCACTAGGGTCACTACACCTCTTATGCACAAGGACTAATTCATCAGCCTCAAAACAAAATTCCTAAACATAGATCCACATGAACTTCCATCAAAAGTATATATATATATATATATATATATATATATATTGTTGGATCTGAATCTACAGATTATACACAAGAGGGGGGTAAATTGTGTGTTTTGCAATTTTTCGATAACTCTTTTATTGAACGAGTTCTGTCCTTTATACTTTATCAGATTAGATCATGCAGTGAAAAAATTAAAATCAAGAACACAGAGATGTATAGTGGTTCGGGGAACAGAAAGCCCCTAGTTCACTCCACCAACGCTCTACTCCACGAGCTTGGTGATTTTAACTATCTAGTCCTCTTTTCCACAGGCTCATTCACAACTGAGTACAGGCTGTTGATACCTTTATAATCCATGGAGAAACAAAGCCTTCTGTTTCAAACACTAACCTACACAGCTTAGAACGAGAAGCTGGTTACTCAAGAATAAAAATAATTTCAGAAAGAAATTTCCAGTTGATCTTAACAATTGCAATAGAATGCAATTGACAGCAGAGTGATCGACGTCTCTAGAAATATTGATCTTCAAGATGAAGCAGTTCTGAGTTGATCTAGTTGTAGTAGATATAGAGATATAGTTCAAAACCTCAGCAGTAATAGATCCACAGTAGATATTTCATGTAGAACAACTGAATCTTCTATCGTGTTCCTTCTTCTTGAACAAACAGATATTTTACACTCCTTTTGAATCAGCAGATCAATCGTGAATAGTTGCAATCTTTGTTTTCCACCGTTTTTAACAATAGATCGATCACATCCTCTTTTAACTTGGTGTTTCAGAGAGAACATATATAATAAAACATATCTCCTACATATTTAGATCCATAAAATTCGCCTTCTGATTCGCGATATTCAAACATTTGAATTTACAGAGAAGTTGTAACTTCCCTTAAGACTCGGCATAAAAATACCCTTTTAATTCGATCTTAAATCCATTAATAAAACGGCTTTGAATCAGTCAAATATGTACTTAAAAAAGACTTTAAATCCGGCTTGAAATCCCCCCAAAAATCAGCTTACTGATCATTACACATAAATATCGTCTGTCAAAATTTCTGACGCCAAACGTAAGGTTGATGACGTGGCCTCCAAACATAAGGCTAATAACATAGTCTTCAAATTTAGGGTTGAAAACGTAAGGTTGAACACAAACGTAGGGTTGACAATGTAAGGTTGAACACAAACGTAGGGTTGATCATCCATACTTTTTCTTCAACACTCAAACATACGGTAAAAGTTCCATAATTTTACATGATCTATACATTTCTAAGAACGTATCACTGTTTACAAAAGTAAGGTTGATGAACCATACTTTTGAGAAACAAAAGAATCACATAGAATTTACGTACGGTTCTCCTTCCATACTTTGCTGATAACCAAAACGTAAGGTTCCTTCCTAACGTAAGGTTCTCCTTCCATACTTTTCTGAAAACATATGGT
This sequence comes from Viscum album, assembly GCA_963277665.1. Classification (NCBI taxonomy): domain Eukaryota; kingdom Viridiplantae; phylum Streptophyta; class Magnoliopsida; order Santalales; family Viscaceae; genus Viscum; species Viscum album. The sequence goes on along the minus strand of OY728122.1, from coordinate 703,646,791 downwards.
TGTTTAACCATACTTTTCTCTTATATCAAAAAGTATACACTCTTTTCATCCTTATGCTCCGTTTATACACGTAGGGTATGAAGAGTGATTCCAGAATGCACTAAAGCAGATTCCGCACTATATTTATCTACGTAAGGTGTGAAAAGTGATTCCAGAACTCGCTAAAGCAGATTGCGAACAAGTAATAAATTCCCGTTTTTTCAAGAGTAAAATAAATTCATAAATTCCTACAAAATACTAAATAAAATCATTTAAAAATAACTAAAGGTATTTGTGAGCATCAAAATTATCATAAAGAGATAGAGTATTATTTTCAATAATCTCCCCCTTTAAATAATGTTAACATGTATTGTTGAAAACAATAATTTTCTCAACACATATGTAGGCCTATGTCCTTAGTAAAAACATGCACTGGTAGGCCTATATGATGTGAATCCTACATGCCTAGTATGACACATGAGATTCCACATTCCTTTGCTAGTCAAGAGTCAAAATACATCCATGGCCTCTTGTCAATGACCAAGAGAAATAAATCCAAAAAATATTATAACTTCAATACAACATGTGTATTTCTTAAATAAAAAATCATATACAACTGTAACATCTCATATCAGAACAACATTACCATACATGGCAACAAGGACTTCCTACCGGAACAAGTGTTCTCAACGCACCAGTCTGATATCCATCATAGGTTCTGAAACATTATTAATAATCTCTTCTACCATTTACCATATAATAAAGACTAGGAAAAGAACAACTCTAATACCACTTCGTAACATCCCGGCCTAGATTTCACTAAAATAGTTCCATGATTCGGTGGGTTATGAGACTTCAAACACACCTCCCCATACACCAGAGGTTACTGAATAACAGTGAGGGCCTAGGGTGTAATAGTGGTGAGACTATACCCTCATATAAGAGTAATAAAATATCATAAATATCTATGTATCATACACAATAGTAAATATAAAAATACTGGAATCGGTAAGTTAAATGAAATAGAATATTCTCTAATAATAAATTAAAAATCTACAAAATCCACAATAGTTATTCCATACAATACAAAACTAGTCACCCAATATCCCGACCATTATGATAAAAGAGTATGAAAAAACTAAAAAAATTACATGCATCTAATAATAACTCTGATCCATACTATGTACCCATTCTCCACACACTATCAAACTACACAAACCCGATCAGAAGAACCACACCGTGAGCTCTCCTCAAACATCCAACACCAGGCCTCAGCCCAATCCAATATGCAATTGTGATCAACATGAAAATTAGACATAAATTCTACACGTACATTGAGGATCATGTGTAGGGTGATAAATTATCTCAGTTGGAAACCCTAATCAGGAGCCTATAAAATATGCTACTGTAAGTGCATGAAAAAAATAACATGCTCAGTCTAGCTGAGACACAACTGAAAAGGTAAGTAAAACCAATAAAAGAGAAACCACAGTCGAACCATGGGTCTGTAATCCCAGTCAACTAGGAAAGTTCCACCATGTATTTCCACATATATATATATATATATATATATATATGTATATATGTATTTTTACATGTATAATCCCATAACAATACATATATACATAGATAATAATATTCAAGAGTAATTGAATCAAATAACATAAAACCAATCATCAGTAAATCCTTGGGTCCATAATCCTGATAGCCTGGACATCTTGTGCAAGGGAATTGAGTAGGATATTGTGAAACTCAATCCTTGTATTATGAAGTTTACCTCTAGGCCTATAATCCGAATCGATATATAATTTCTTCGTCCAATGTTTTTAATATCTCCGAAAAAGCTACGTCACCATAGGGGGAAACTCTTCATACACCTAGGTTCGCCTGTACTCTTCGCCAATCACTATAAAATAGGATTCCATGTAAGTACATCCAAACATCATTTAAATGGTCACTAAGATATATGTCATGTTTCCCAGTTCATGTAAATCCAATGCAATGTATGAGCACTAAGTCCTGATCCGTAGGTAGTAACAATATTCAAAACTTGTATAATCCCTAAGGGCCTAACCCTTAGGCGATCTATAAGTAGAACTCACCAGTGAGATGCCATGTACCACCCCTCAAGTATACAATAAGAGAGATAATAATCATCCCTATAATTTGGAAGAGCGTAATCATTCTAGGAATCCAATGATGTGAGACACCATGCAGCACACAACGTTCAAGTAAGGGAGAGTGTAATCATCCCTATACCTTGGGTGAAAATAATCATCCATGGAAATAAAAATATCTAGGAGAGTGTAATCAACCCCATAATATATCAATATTGGAGAGCATAATCCACCTCATCACTTGGGATAGTGGAATCTCCCATGAGAATCTTTACTAGGGATTTAATTCTCATATATCATAGTAGTATGCTCAATAGTCAGATTCTAGGAAACACCTTTGGACATCCCTAAAATATAATAATCATATATATATATATAGGCTCAACAAAAAATTCAAAGGTAGTACTTATGGTTATAAAAATAAATATCAGAACTAACATGGATCAAAATGCATATCCAGATAAAGAAAATCTTGGAATCCCAATAAGAAAGATGGGTCCAAATAAGAATATTTGGGCATCTCCAAAGAATGAAAGACAACTCATGTCAAGCTCAACTACCACCAACCAGGAAGCACCTCTGGATAGAATCATTGCATCAATAATAAATATGTAATAACATTAACAAGAATCGAGGTAAGATGAACACCAAAACCCAACACACAAATCAGAGCCACATGGCATTAAAATTTTGTCATGGGCTATAAGGTGACACCCACTACCACCTCTAGCCAAACCCAATGTACTAACTCAAATTTGGTCAAACAATGGGAACCAGCTAGGTCCCTCTAGTCAAACATAGAAAATTCATCTTACTCGGTATCCTCAACAGAAAAGATAGAGGAGGAATCATACATGGGATTCTCAAGGTCCAAGAATAGAAAATACATCCTATATGGGATCCTTAGCTATAAGGTAAGGTTGGAATCCTACATGGGATCCTTGAATGGTAATAAATACAGAGGCATACAACACAGGAACCTCAAGAATTGTATACAAGTAAATGAATCCTACAAGGAACTCCCTAGATCATCTTGTAAGCAAATTCATCCCTTATGGGATCCTTGGTAACAAGAGAAATATTGAGGCATCATATAGAGAACCTCTAAGTAAAAACATAAGAAGAGGAATCCTACATGGGATCCTTAGAAACATCTAGTCACATGACCTCTTAGGATAGAAGGGAATATCTCACAAGGAAGACTTCCTAAAAGGAAAAGCATGAGTCAAGAGAGATAGTTCATGGATCATATCATAATAAAGGGTGTCACTATCATGATATAACCTAATGATATTATCTATGGTAAAACCTATCCATTAAATAAATTCCTGAAATTCTAGTAAGGAGTTCTCAAAACAGCTCACAGGTCTTACCATTGTGATCAATGTGAAATGATACTCAGAATGGACTAATCTTGGGTCCAATTATGACTCTTGAGAAAACATATATGAAAAACCATGAAAGGGTTACAAGGGATGAGTACATGGAATGTTACAATGGTACACAACATGTACCCTCAAGGCCCCAAATGAGTGTGTACTCCCATCGGCCTGGGTTTATACATTCCCTAGATATATGATGTGTGGAACGGGTACACAACGTGTACCCGACATGGGGTTCCTGTCTTTGTCCCAAAATCTTTCTAGCCATGTACTTGGCTAGGCCATGTACTTTTACATGGTGTGCGACCCACACAAGGTATTTCCATGTACTCTACATGGCCATGTTTCCCTACATGGGTAGCCTAGATAGTTATTCAGCTACACATATGAGACTTAGTACATGACATGTAAACCCTAGTACATGGAATTTAATTTTAAAACAAAATCTTTCCCAAATGGGAATAACACACCACATGTCACTCTAAACCACATGCCATGTAGCTTAGTTTTCTCGAACAGGAAACCTCCAAATCACCTGAAACCCTCGTTTTTCACCCCCAAATCAATAGATCAGGCCTCAAGAGGCCATAATCAAGAATAAAAGGGATTTAAATTTATAAAATGGAAAATCTAAGGGGTTATATGGATAAAAAATAAAAATTCCTACCTTTTGGAGGAAACATTCAAAGCTTCGCTCAAATCCACGGTCCAAAGTTGTTTCACATTGATTCAGTGCATCAAGTGCTTCATGAGGGTACCTACTTCCTCCTAAATCACCCTCTCTTTATACCTATACATCTATCTCTCAATAAACCAGTTTGGGAAGATCCACCAGGGCGTGTAGGGCATGCCAAAGGAGAAGGAAGAAAATAATGAAATGAAAAGGAATATAAAAAAATAAAAGGGGGGCCTGACTAACCCCAGTGCGCAACTCGAGTTCATATCTCACCTAGGAAAAACTCTATATTTAATACTCAATAGAGGATATGGAATATCAATCCGATGTTTCATTAAAAATATATGTCCAAATGAACCTTTGAGAATAAATTAATATTTAATTTATAAAATATAAAATATTAATTATTCCGCTAAAATTTGAACGACTCATAATTCTACCAAAGTCATGTCCTAGGGTAAAATATTTATTCTAAGACCAATAGAGTGGTTAGAAAATTTATTTGAGATCATATTATAGGGATAAAAGACTATTTTACCCCTTATATTCATCTGAAAGAAAAAAACCAAATTTCTGCTCAAAATTACAGTCTTTAAAAACATGGTTCCTTATAGTTGTCATGCACCAGGTGAGAATCAATTAAAACCCAATGAAGAATTTTCAGATTTATTAACCCTAGGAACCTATATGATAAAAAAATTCCATTTATAGTATCTACATAGGGTTGTATTTCTATAAAAAATCACATAAAATCTTCCTTACCAAAACATTAGGATGTTCTTCTATATTTGTGCTCAAATTATATCAAATTATTATGTTACCTAATCTATGTTCTCCTTAATATATTTTCCAATGTTTCTAATAAACATCTTATGATACCAACTATAATGACCTTGACCCCATTAACCTAGAGCCAGTGTCTTACTTTATTACATTAGCATAGATACAAAGGGTCAAATAATAAAGGACTGATCAGTTTATCCATTTTGGAGAACAAGGTAAGTATATGATACCCACTTTACATAGTGAATAAGAAATAAGAAAATAAAATGATCATCATCCTCGAAAATCATTCTAAGGAATCATCTTCATAACCTAGGGAATGGAAAAAAAATAAGGGTGAACACAAATGCTCAGTAAGAGTTAATACAGTATAAGATATCATGAATAAATAAAAATAATCAATATGGACAGTTAAATAACTAAACACACATGCCATTTGTAAAACTTTACTATCATGATATAATAAGGCAGACTAAATATGTAAAGGTAAATAACTAAAAACACATGTCATCTAATAAATAACTTGGAAAGAAATGAATCTAGAGATAATTTCATAGAAAAAATATCATTGACAATAATAATAATAATTTTATTTTAAATGAAGTAAATTCTTAATTACTAGATGTAATATCTCATGAACATGATACCACTGCATTCAAGATCTATCCTCAAGACAGTTTAAAACTACTCGGTAAAACCCCATCTGGTTTGGCCAACTGGTTTGTCTCATGAGACATATCGATGCATCAAGAGGCTATCTAAAACTGGACCCCACCAATTTCTTCATATCAAAATAATTAAAAATATATATAATAATCAATTTAATTCATTAATAACGTTCCTTATCATCAAATATATGTTTTGAGTAAAGGGTAAAAATTTATCAATGTCTCCCTAGTTAATGAAATAATTGTCAAAGTAAACACCATATGTAAAAATGGTATACAGTTTAAGAAATAATAATATCCATTATTCCAGAATATTGATATTTAATATAAATTTAATTTACAATGAAAATTATTACATGTAATTTATTTTTTCAAGAGAAAGTTAATAATCACAAAAGAAAGTGAGATTATACAATAACTTTTACTACTTGGTAATTTTCAAGTCATATCCCCTTAGATTAAATAATTAAAATTGAGACATAAAATACCATTAATTAATAATTAATAATGATATTACATTTAAAAGGGGAAGTATATAAAACATATAAAAGAAAATGGGTGTATAACATTGCAAAATGCCTCAATGAAGGGAAATTGAGATGGAGTGCCTTACCTAATGCTTCATTTTGATTGAACATTCATTAACCTCATTTATTGTGATTTTAAACAAGTTATTAATTAATAAAAAAACCATATTAATATTTATATTATCATATAATATCCCTTTTAACATCCTATTACTTTTTCATTAATAATATTTCATTATTTTCATTATTTCAGGTGTTAATTGCCTTGTTTCCTCATTCGTGATTTTTCATGAAAGTTCTGGATCTTATGAGTATTATATAATTCCATAATATGTAGAATAATAATCATGATAATTATCATATTTATACTTAAATAAATCCTGAATAATGGTTTTAAAAAATGAAGTATGTTACGATCATAGAGATGGTAGGTCGTATGTACACATGAGTAACATTTCCATTTCCCATGATCATTATGAAAGGAAGGTAAGTAATATATGATGTTTGTATAATGATCACAATTTAATATATATAGTATATTATTTATTTAAATATAATTATATATATCATATATTTGGCGTGGTTATGTAAATAGAGTCATGTAATTTTATGAAGTTTGAAGTCCACACTTACACGAATGACGTTATCATCTCTCATTAAGTGAAATGGTAAGAAAGAAAATGATATATATTATAATTTAATAATTATAAATATATCAATAATGTCATAATTATTCCATGTATATCACATATAATCATTAACTTAATCCTTACCACCTTTCATTTAAAGCTTTAGTTAAAGCTGAATCATATCAATTCACGAGGTGGTAGACCACCATACACACGAGTGACGTTATCATATCTTGTATGAAATGGAAATTAAAAAAATATAAAAATGATATAACGACACCATAGGTTTAATTTTGTTATAATTATAGTATTTATACTTGATATCCATCATCATACACAATCGTGGGAGGGGGTAATCAAAAAATGAATAACATCGGTTCGTGAGGCGGTAGTCCACTATAAACATGAATGATGATTTTGTAACCCATTTAATGGAATTGGGGGTGGTTGTAGGTTATTAAATTAACATAAAAATATATAAAAATATATTTATTATACTGAGTATATTATATAATAATGGTTCAAAAATAATTTATGGGGGTTTGGGAAGATATAAAATAAAAATTTACATTGAAGAACATAACCTCTTTTATAGGTATCCTCCTTGAGTTTACACTAAAGCCTTCGTAGGTTAGACTTCCTCCCAAAATACGGACTCTATGATGTTAGTATGGAAGTCTTAAAGTGATTTAATCTGGTATTGGCTGAACCAAAATAGTTTAATAGTTTGAATAAGAGATGATATGAGTGTCTATTTATTAATGAGGTGAGTGGCACACTTGTATTTTTTAGAAATAAAATGGTGTACCCATATTTTTCACAATAAAAAAGGGTCAAAATTGAGTAATATTGACCCATAGAAATTAAAATAACAAAATATGGCCATAAAATATATTTTGGACAAATTATTAAGTCATTTTAACCCTTATCTTCTTTGTTTAAACCCCATGTAAATAAATTTTTACCTTAACCATGATATTTTTTTTACTATTTTCATCATTAATTTTGGTAAAAAATTAACTTAAAATCATTAGATAATATAAATTATTATGTTTAAAAATAATGAATCCATTTTTACATATTCCATTCCAAAAAGTGGAAAAATTAATTTATAATTAATCCCACAGACATGACCAGAAAGCATATTTTTCAAGAGAAAATGTTCAAAAAAAATTATTGTTTTTATGTCAAAATTTAATAGGAAAATGATTCCAATAACCTAAATTGGATTAATGGATATAAAACTGAACTAATTATACAATGAAACAAAATAAAAATAAAATTTTAATTATGAATTATTTAAATTAAAAAGAAAATTTTCAATTAAAATTTAATCTTTTAACTATTCATCAGAAAATGAAACTTCACAGAAAAATATAAAACAAATCACCCTAAGATAATTTTGATATTCTGATTTCAAAAATGAAGTTTATTTTTTTAATTAAATTTTCTAAAATTTATAAAAATAAATTTTAAATTATGTGTGCAAAGCATGACTAAACCATCTTTTAGAAAACAAACTGCAAATTTTATGAAAACATTTCTGTTTCATTTAAATAATTCTAAATTTATTTATAATCAATAGATAATAATAATTTTAATAATTTAGTTAGTACTATTCATACCTTGTAATTTATAAGCTACGTTCTAACTATCATATTAAATATTATTGTTTAAATAATATGTCACATTACATTTAAACTCTATGTTTCATACAACGCATATTAAACTTAGTGTTGCATGTAAGGAAAGATAAAATCAGTTTTTCAAGTAATTAATGTTATTAAAGAGTTTGAATTTTTTAAAAAATAAAAATATCCTAAAGTATCAAGATTTTATTTATTATTTTAATCTTGGTGTTTCGTTTCGTACATTCTATCGAATATAATGTTCTTATTTTAAAATTTTGGAGTCCTATAAATAACCCTTTAAGTTATGAACTCTAAGGGAAATAATATTTCACTTTAATTTGGGTACCTGCCTAACCTCACATCGAGTTCTCATAGTCCCATCATGAAGCTTTATGGATAAAGAACCAACTCCAATGATTCTACAACTCCAATGATGTTCCAACTCCCTTTATTCCTTTCTTACACATTAATAGATTCTATCTAACTTAGTTTAATAAAATAATCTCCACATGGAAACATATAGAAGGGGAACCCTAAATTGTGGATATATTTCTCATATTTGGTATAAATACAAACATTATTCACATAAGTGATATCAATGTCTTGATCCATCAATAAAAAATGATAGTTACTGTCTATTAAAAAAATCTTATTCGAATAAATAATTTTCACACCACAATTTATTTATAATGATAAATTTTAATCAGCCTTTTCTAAAGATAAGACTGACTCTTCTTATACTAGTTATGATCCCTTTTCTAACCCTTATTCTCAGTTTTACCACTAATATTTAGTCCCTCAACATTTTTCATGAAAAAAAACTCATTTCATAAATTCTTTAGGCAATAAATAATGCATAACCACTTCGAGCGTAAGAGTATCCATAAGATATATCATTGAATAATTAACTAAATTATAATAGTTATATAATGAATTCCTTAAAATAATTACATGGTATTTAACATATATTTAAAATAATATATCCTTCAAATCCAAAAATACTCTATTATAATCATCGATATGAATCGTGGTTAAAATTCCAAAGTGAATTTTAAATTTATACAATTTACTTTTTCTTATAAATCCTTCTAACAAAATTCTTAGTCATATATAGATATTTTCAAGATTATACAATACTTTGTAAGAAGTAGACTCATAATAAACCTTTCAAATAACCTTATCACTTAAAGATGATAAAATAATGTAATGGGCTTAATGTTAGACATCAATAAACATGTCTATATAGGTAACATAAATCAATCCATCAATCAAATCATAAGTAACATTTATTTTCAAACAAAAGAGATAATAAATAAGGTCATTATAATAAATAAGTGGGGTCATTTTAATCATCTATAGGTTGAAAATAATTTTCCCAATCAAAATTATATATCTCAAATTTTATAGATCCCATCATTATGAATCAGAGGGATCTAAAATAAATTATTCAGGGATGTGTTTCTATGCGGTCCATAATAATGGCCAAGGATCAATTGACTTATAACAATTTCTATAATTTTTATTGATAAATAATTTAGTTTATGAAATGATATAGAAAATTTCAATAAAAAATATCTAAATGTGCATGATTCAATAGAAAAAAAGGATATAAGTACTTATGTTATCATAATGCATTTGGACCTATTTGAATGGAAATAACAACACCTATTAGACCAAATTATTATAGAAAATCAGAAAGTATAATTCAAGGTACATGAATTTATCATAATAATAAGAAAAATATTCAAGGAAGCAAGCCTAGTTAAACTAGGGGTGAGGATCAAACCCAAAATTAGGATTTAACATCCTTCCAACCTAGAATAATGAACATTATTAACTTAAATCTAAAATAAATAATCATATTATAGAAAAAAATAAATAATAAAGAAAAAATTTATTATAGTGACTGATCATAAAAACAAGACTAGGATATGAGTGGAAAATATAGAACCAGTGCCTCTGAATTGGCTACATTCCAAGAAGATTGTCTCCATCCTTTGATCAAGAATAGACTCCTCCACTCCACAAGAACATTTCTTAGGGATAAAGAAATGTACATATAAAGGGATATCAAACACACATTAATAATGTAAAATGAACATGGAATGAGGTTCTCCAATATCTTTCTCACTTTTGATTTTCTCTCAATAGGATGAAGATCTGTCTCTCAGGGATCAAATGAATAGGATCGTATAACTTCAATAAACCAAAAGGTGGAATAATGGTGTTATGAAATCTAGGAGACACTAATCTCACCATGCCTTTCTTGAATAGAAGTTTAGAAATAAATCTACCAAACAGGTAGAAATTCATCATGGCCTCTCTTTGATAGCAGTAAATGAGATACCTTATCATGTATCTTGGAAAGTTTAACTTAATATCACTTAAAATAAGAAACATTATATACATATCAGGGTATAAAATATTCTCCATTTCTTCCATCCGTGGAGCTATTCCAGTCTGAATAAATTTGACCAAAATCTTCTGATCAGGCTCCAAATCTTTGACAAACATTTTCTTTATTGTCTTGGTACCAAAAAGAAAAGACACGATGTCTTCGGATTTATACACAAAATCTCCAATATTCTTCAAGTCGAAATGAAAAACTCCCTCATGAGGGCAGTTGAGAATCTGACTAATCTCTACTGAAGAGATTGAGAAATCCTTATCCTCTATCTTAGCCATCATACTATCCTCTGTATCTCCCAGACTAAATTGTACAGATTTGAAGAAGTATCTAAGTTCTAATTCATACAGAAATTCCATATTTTCACTGTTGAACATCTTTTCAAGATTCTGAAATGACAGTGCTTGCTTCAACAACAGATTTGTCTGAAATAACAAGTCGAGATAGATTACCTTACCCTGTAAGATTTTTCTTCCCTCAGTGCGTTGTCTCTTGGAATTGCTCGGCTCGGCCTCACTTTCTCTTTTAGTCCTTATCATTTCTGCAAGAGTCTCTGATGGTTTGAAGGTTAGGGTTTCAGAAGTTCGAAGGTTAGGGTTTCAGAAGAGGAAGTTCAATTTTCGGATCTCGAAATGGTTTCGATAGAAGTGAAAGGGTTTAGAAGTCGAAAAGGCTCTAACATCCTTGATTCTCGTGTAATCACTAATCATTACATATATTTAAAAAACAAATAGATTTTTCATATGACGAAAGAAAGAAAATCTTAAACAGTATTCAATAAACAAAATAAAATTTACATAAATAAATAAAAGTAAATGAAAATAAAAAAATTATTTAAAATTAAATTAACACAGCTCCCCCTTAATAAAATCAAACCTTGCGGTCGGAAGTGGTTTATTAAAAAATATCTGCTAATTGAATTTCAGTATTTATAAATTCTAAAAATATATCTTTTTTAATAACATGATCTCTTAAAAAGTGATTCCTTATATCAATGTGGTTAGTTCTAGAATGACTAATAGGATTTTTTGAAATATTAATTGTACTCGTATTATCACATAAAATAGGTGTATTATTAAAATTCAATCCAAAGTCCATAAGAATGTTTTTCATCCATGACACTTGTGCACAACAAATTCCAACAGAAACATATTCTGCCTCAGCTGTTGACAGGGAAACTGAATGTTGTTTCTTACTAGACCATGATACTAAAGATTTTCCTAAAAAGTTACATCTACCTGATGTACTTTTTCTATCTAATCTACAACTTCCAAAGTCAGCATCTGAATATGAAATCAAATTAAAATCAAAAGTTTTAGGATAAAGAAGAGATTGAAAAACAGTTCCTTTTAAATATCTAAAAATTCTCTTAACAGCAATTAGATGAGATTCTTTAGGATTTGATTGAAATATAGCACAAAGACATACTAAATACATTATATATGGCCTGCTAGCAGTAAGATATAACAAACTACCAATCATACCTCTATATAACTTGTTGTCCACTGACTTGCCAGTTTCATCCAAATCAAGTTTTATATTAGTACACATAGGAGTTGTAAATGACTTGCTGTTCTCAAGTCCAAATTTCTTAAGTAAATCAGTAATGTATTTTCTTTGATTTAAAACATTTCCAAAATCTTTTTGAAATATTTGAAGACGCAAAAATAATTTTAATTCTCCCATCATACTCATTTCAAATTCTTCTTGCATTAATTTTTAAAATTCATGGAAAAGTGTTTTATTTGTTGATCCAAGGATTACATCATCAACATAAATTTGAACCAATAAAACATTATTTTTCACAGTTTTCTTAAATAGTGTTGGATCTTCCATATTAACAGTAAAATCATTTTTCAAAAGAAAAGAACTTAATCTTTCATACCAAGCTCTAGGTGCCTGTTTAAGGCCATAAAGAGATCTAGTAAGTTTAAAAACAAAATCAGGTTTTTGAGAGTTTTCAAAACCAGGAGGTTGCTCAACATAAACTTTCTCCATTAAATACCCATTTAAAAAGGAAGATTTAACATCCATCTGAAATAATTTAAAATTCATATAAGATGCACAGGCTAAAAGGATTCTAATGGATTTTAACCTTGCTACATGTGAAAAAGTATCATCATAATCTATTCCCACTTCTTGATTATATCCTTTAGCTACTAATCTTTCTTTATTTCTAGTTATTGTGCATTGGTCATCCTGTTTATTTCTAAAGACCCATTTGGATCCTATTACAGGATAATTCTTAGGTCTTTCCACTAATTCTCAAAATTCATTTCTTTTAAACTGGTTTAATTCATCTTACATTTCTATTACCCACCTTTCATCATCTAAAGATTATTTTATAGTCTTGGGTTCTAGTTGAGATAGAAAGGCAGAGAATTCCACTAGGTTTCCTATGTTTCTTCTAGTTTGAACATCAGTTTCTAGGTCACCTATTACAGTTTTTATAGGGTGATTCTTTAGGGTTCTAGACTGTCTAGGTAATATATTTAAAGGTTATTCAGTATCATGTTCCTCTGAACTGGATTGAAATTATTTTATATAATTTTTAAAATCATTATTTAAATTCTCAAGTCTCATGTTATCATTAGAGTCAAGTTCATCCATTTGTTCTGTCCTTTTCTCAAAAGGATCAGATTAATCAAATTTTACATGAACGGATTCTTCAACAATCCTTGACTTCTTATTATAAACTCTATAAGCTTTGGAGGTAGAAAAATATCCTAAGAAAATACCTTCATCATATTTTGGATCAAACTTACCAAGATTATCCTTGGTGTTTAAGATATAAACCTCGCATCCAAAAACATTAAAGTAATTTACTTTAGGTTTTCGGTTATTCCATTGTTCATAGGGTGTCTTTTTCAAAATCGATATAATTAAAACTCTATTAATTATATAACAAGCTGTATTCACAGCTTCTACCCAGAAATATATAGGTAGGCTATATTCATTTAACATAATTCTAGACATTTGTTGAATTGTTCTATTTCTTCTTTCTACAATCCCATTCTGTTGAGGTGTTCTGGGTGCATAAAAGGTATGTTTAATACCCATAATTGAGCAAAAGGAATTAAATTCTAGATTCTCAAATTCTCCACCGTGATCACTTCTCAATGAGATAATATTGAAACCTTTTTCATTTTGAACAGATTTGCAGAACCTTTCAAATAAAGTAAAAGATTCATTTTAAATTTTCGAAAAGAAAATCCATGTAAATCTTGAATAGTCATCAACTAAAACATATACATATAATTTACCATCTAATCTTGCTACTCTTGAAGGTAAAAAAATCAATATGAATAAGTTATAGAGGTTTATATGTAATGACCTTATTAACATATTTGAAGGATGATTTGTGTTGCTTGCAAAGTTGACATGCATCACAAAATATGTCACTTTCAAATTTGAGACAAGGTAAATCAGAAACTAAATGTTTCTTAGATAACTTATGTAAAACATATACATTGCAATGACCAAGTATCCTATTCCAGATCTAGGATTCACTTAATTTAGAAATCAAGAAGTTTACTTGTTGTTTACACAAGGAATTTAAATCCAAAGTATAGACATTTTTAGTTCTTGGTTCTTTGAATTTAAATAGTTTATCTTTAGAAACAATACAGCAATTGTTTGTAAAATAAACAGTATATCCATCATCAAAAAGTTGAGAGATACTTATCAGATTGTGTTTTAGTCCTTGTACATAAAGTACTTTGTTGATTGAGACTATTTTTGGATCTCCAACAGTTACAATACCAAGGATTTTTCCATTGGCATTGTCACCAAATGTGACAAGTCCTCCTTCCTTTTGAGTGAGTGGAGAAAAATTAAATGAGTTCCGAATCATATGTCTTGTGCAGCCACTTCCCATGTACCATATATCTTTTCTTCTCTGGTGTCCTGCTACCTGCAAAGACGTTCAAATAAATTGCTTTGGTACCCATATTTTGTTGGGTCCAAGAGTGTTATCTAGCAATGATCTGGGTATCCAGATTTGCTTTGTTCTTTTAAAATTAGCTGAATCATATAAGTCTTTCGAAACATAGGCCTTATTAATACCAAAAATTTTTGGTTGTCTTGAGAAATAGTTTTTAGCTATATGTCCCTTTGTCCCACAAAAATTACAATTAACCATTTTAGAGCTAGGAACAAAATAATTTTTATATAGCTTTGGTTTTTCTTCTTTACTCCCAATTCCAAATCTCTCCTTTTTAATGACAGTTTTTCCATGAATTTCATTTAATGAATTCTCTCCTTTTTTAAAAACCAATGCAGCCTGTTTGTAATATTCTACTTCATCCTGCGGTGTTTTTATTCTTGATTCAAAATTAATATAGTTAGTGTTAATCAATTTTTATTTATCAGTTAATTCTTTATGTTGTTTCAGCATTGTTTCTCTTTCATCTGAAACGGATTTATGTTTATTTTTTAATGACTTATGTTTCTTAAATAATGAGTCATATCTTTCTTCAAGCATATTTCAGTAGGCTACAAGATTTTCATTTGTGTAGATTGATTCAGAATGTGATTCAGAGGAGTAATATGAGTGTACCTCATCAGTTTCTACCATGAAACACATTTTTTCCTTTAGATTAACTTCTTCTTTCTTTGAGCTTGATTCAGAAGAGCTACTAGAGTCTTCAGATACACTCCAAGTGGCTTTCATAGCTTTCTTGTCTTTCTTCTCAAAGTCATTTCTTTTGAATAATTTCTTCTTCTTTACATCCTTCAATTGTGGGAAATCATTTTTGATATGTCCCATATTTTGCATTCATAACATCTTAATTCCTTATTATCTCCCTTAAAGGATTTTTTGAAGCCTCTTTTCTTGCTATGGAATTTTCTAAATTTTCTGGTTAGTTGAGCCAGTTCTTCATCTGAGTTGGATGAGTCAGAGCTTTCTGATTTAGCTTTGAATTCTTTTCTCTTCATCTTTCTATTCTTTTTATGTGAAGTTACCTTCAAGGAAGTATCTTCTCTTTTGATAAGCACTTTATGTTCATTATCCTCATCTTGCATTTCAGCTTCATACATCATCAGTGTACCAATAAGCTCTCTCATAGTTAGATCTTTGATAGGTGTTGATTGTCTGATTGCAGCAGAGATACCATTCCATCGAGTAGGAAGTACTCTCAGTATTTTTAATGCTTGATCAGCCTGCTTGATAGGTTCTCCTAGAGAAGTTATGTTATTGACAATTTCTTTCAATATCCCATTCATTTGGGTAATTCTCTCACCTTCAACCATTATAAAAGTATCAAATTTTAGTTTTGCAGTTGCATATCTCATTTGCCTCACATTGTATGTTCCTTCATATGCTACATCTATTGTTTGTCACATCTCATATGTTGTCAGACACTGAGATACTCTGTTAAATTCATCTAGTCCTAGACCGTAGATAATTGCATTCATAGCCTTCGAGTTCATATCGTACTCTTCCTCTATAGTAGCACTCCATGTCTCAGGATTTTCAAGAATTTCATAAGGAGTCAGAATATATGAATAGACTCTATATCTGAGATTTTTTAGATATATTATCATGCACGATTTCTAGCAACCATAGTTGTCTCCATTAAAATATGGTGCTTTGACCATCGACATCTCTTCTCTTGTATCAGTCATGATGCTCTGTTGTATAATCCTTAAATGCTTATAGCTTTATAAGGATCTATAAAATGCTCCTCCTCTGATACCAATTGTTGGATCTGAATCTACATATTATACACAAGAGGGGGTGAATTGTGTATTTTGAAATTTTTTGATAACTCTTTTCTTGAAAGAGTTCTAGCCTTTATACATTATCATATTTGATCGTGCAGCGGAAAAAGTAAAATCAAGAACACAGAGATGTATAGTGGTTCGGGGAATAGAAATCCCCTAGTCCACTCCACCAACGCTCTACTCCACGAGATTGTTGATTTTCACTATCTGGTCCTCTTTTCCACAGACTGATTCACAACTAAGTACAGGCAGTTGATAACTTTACAATCCAAGGAAAAACAAATCCTTCTGGTTCAAACATGAACCTACACAGCATAGAACGAGAAGCCGGTTACTCAAGAATAAAAATAATTTTGGAAATAAATTTCTAGTTGATCTTCACAATTGCAACAGAATACAATTGACAGCAAATGGATTGACGTCTCTAGAAATATTGATCTTCAAGATGAATTAGTTCTGAGTTGATCCAGTTGTAGTAGATATAGATATATAGTTCACAACCTCAGTAGTAGTAGATCCATAGTAGATATTCGATGTAGAACATGTGAATCTTCTATCGAGATCCTTCTTCTTGAACAAACAGATCTTTTATGCTTTTTTTGAATCATCAGATCAATCGTTAGTAGTTGCAATCTCTGTTTTCCACCTTTTTTAACAATAGATCGATCACATCCTCTTTTTACCTAGTGTTTCAGAGAGAACATATATAATAAAAAATATCTCCTACATATTTAGATCCATAAAAGTCGCCTTCTGATTCGCGATATTCAAAAATTTGAATTTACAGAGAAGTCATAACTTCCCTTAAGACTCGGCATAAAAAGCTTCTTTTAATTAGATCCTAAATCCATTAATAAAACATCTTTGAATCAGTCAATGTCGTACATAAAAAATGACTTTAAATCCGACTTGAAATCTTACCTGAAATCAGCTTACTGATCGTTACACATAAATATCGTCTGTCAAAATTTCTGACGCCAAACGTAAGGTTGGTGACATGGCCTCCAAACGTAGGGTTAATAACATAGTCTTCAAACGTAGGTTTGACAACGTAAGGTTGAACACAAATGTAGGGTTGACAATGTATGGTTGAACACAAACGTAGGGTTGATCATCCATATTTTTTCTTCAACACCCAAACTTACGGTAAAAGATCCATACTTTTACTTGATCCATACTTTTCTAAGAACGTATGATTGTTTACGAAAGTAAGGTTGATGAACCATACTTTTGAGAAACAAACGAATCATATAGAATTTACGTACGGTTCTCCTTCCATACTTTGCTGATAACCAAAATGTAAGGTTCATTCCTAACGTAAGGTTATCCTTCTATACTTTTCTGAAAACATATGGTTGTTTAACCATACTTTTCTCTTATATCAAAAAGTATACACTCCTTTCATCCTTACGCTACGTTTATCCACATAGGGTACGAACAGTGATTCCAGAATGTGCTAAAGTAGATTCCGTGCTATATTTATCTATGTAAGGTGTGAACAGTGATTCCAGAACGCTATAAAGCATATTGCGAATAAGTAATAAATTCTCGTTTTTTCAAGAGTAAAATAAATTAATAAATTCCTCCAAAATACTAAATAAAATCATTAGAAAATAACTAAGGGTATTTGTGAGCATCAAAATTATCATAAAGAGACAATGTATTATTTTCAATAATCTCCCCCTTTAAATAAATTTAACTTGTATTGTTAAAAACAATACTTTGCTCAACATATATGTAGGCCTATGTCCTTAGTAAAAACACACACTGGTAGGCCTATATGATGTGAATCCTACATGCCTAGTATGACACATGAGATTCCACATTCCTTTGCTATCCAAGAGTCAAAATCCATCCATGGCCTCCTGTCAATGACCAAGATAAATAAATCCAAAAAATATCATAACTTCCATACAAAATGTGTGTTTCTTAAATAAAAAATCAAATACAACTGTAACATCTCATATCAGAACAACATTACCATACAAGGGAACTAGGACTTCCTACCAGAACAAGTGTTCTCAATGCACCAGTCTGATATCCATCATAGGTTCTGAAACATTATTAATAATCTCTTCTACCATTTACCAAATAATAAATACTTGGAAAAGAACAACTCTAATACCACTTCGTAACATCCTAGCCTAGATTTCACTAAAATAGTTCCATGAGTCGGTGGGTTCTGAGACCTCAAACACACCTCCCCATACACCAGAGGTTATTGAATAGCAGTGAGGGCCTAGGGTGTAAGAGTGGTGAGACTATACCCTCATATAAGAGTAAGAAAATATCATAAATATCTATGTATCATACAAAATTGTAAATATAAAAATCTTGGAATCGGTAAGTTAAATGAAATAGAATATTCTCTAATAATAAATTAAAAATCTACAAAATCCACAACAGTTATTCCATACAATACAAAACTAGTCACCCACTATCCCGACCATTAAGATAAATGAGTATGAAAAAACTAAAAAAAATTGCATGCATCTAATAATAACTCTGATCCATACTATGAACCCAGTCTCCAAACACTATCAAACTACACCAACCCGATCAGAAGAACCACACAGCGAGCTCTCCTCAAACATCCAACACCAGGCCTCAGCCCAATCCAATATGCAATTGTGATCAATATAAAAATTAGACATAAATTCTACATGTACATTGAGGATCATGTGTAGGGTGATAAATAATCTCAGCTAGAAACCCTAATCAGGAGACTATAAAATATGCTACTGTAAGTTCATGCAAAAAATAACATGCTAAGCCTAGCTGAGACACAACTAAAAAGGTAAGTAAAACCAATAAAAGCAAAACCACAGTCGAACCTTGGGTCCGTAATCCCAGTCAACTAGGAAAGTTCCACCATGGATTTCCATATATATATATATGTATGTATGTATGTTTACATGTATAATCCCATAACAATAAATATATACACAGATATGAATATTCATGAGTAATTGAATCAAATAACATAAAACCAATCGTCAGTTAATCCTTGGGTCTACAATCCTGATAGCCTAGACATCCTCTGCAAGGGAACTGAGTAGGATATTGTGAAACTCAATCCTTGTATTATTAAGTTTACCTCTAGGCCTATAATCCCAATCGATATATAATTTCTTCATCCAATGTTTTTAATATCTCTGAGAAAGCTACGTCACCATAGGGGGAAACTCATCATAGACCTAGGTTCACCTGTACTCTTCGCCAATCACTATAAAATATGATTCAGTGTAAGTACATCCAAACATCCTTTAAATGGGCACTAAGATATATGTCATGTTTCCCAGTTCATGTAAATCCAATCCAATTTATGATCACAAGGTCTTGATCCGTAGGTAGTAACAATATTCAAAACTTGTATAATCCCTAAGGGCCTAACCCTTAGGCGATCTATAAGGAGAACTCACCTGTGAGATTCCATGTACCACCCCTCAAGTATACAATAAGATAGATCATAATCATCCCTATAATTTGGAAGAGCATAATCATTCTAGGAATCCAATGATGTGAGACACCGTGCAGCACACTAAGATCAAGTAAGGGGGAGTGTAATCATCCCTATACCTTGGGTGATAATAATCATCCATGGAAACAAAAAGATCTAGGAGAGTGTAATCAACCCCGTCATATATCAATATATGAGATCATAATCCTCCTTGTCACTTGGGATAGTGGAATCATCCATGAGAATCTTTACTAGGGATTTAATTCTCATATATCATAGTAGTAGGCTCAATAGTCGGATTCTAGGAAACACCTCTGGACATCCCAAAAATATAATAATCATATATATATATAGGCTCAACCAAAAATTCAAAGGTAATACTTATGGTTATACAAATAAATATCAGAAGTAACATGGATCAAAATGCATATCCAAAGAAAGAAAATCTTGGAATCCCAATAAGAAAGACAGGTCCAAATAAGAATATCTAGGCATATCCAAAGAATGAAAGACGACTCATGTCAAGCTCAACTACCACCAACCAAGAAGCACCTCTGGATAGCATCACTGCATCAATAATAAATATGTAATAACATTAACAAGGATCGAGGGAAGATGAACACCAAAACCCAACACTACAATCAGAGCCACATGGGATTAAAATTTTGGCATGGGTTCTAAGGAGACACCCACTACCACCTCTATCCAAACCCAACGTACTAACTCAGAGTTGGTCAAACAATGGGAACCAGCTAGGTCCCTCCAGTCAAACATAGAAAATTCATCTTACTCGGTATCCTCAACAGAAAAGGTAGATGAGGAATCATACATGGGATCCTCAAGGTCCAAGAATAGAAAATACATCCTACAAGGGATCCTTAGAAATAAGGTAAGGTTGGAATCCTACATGGGACCCTTGAATGGTAAGCAATACAGAGTCATACTACACAGGATCCTCAGAATTGTATACAAGTAAATGAATCCTACAAAGAACTCCCTAGATCATCTTGTAAGCAAATTCATCCCTTATGGGATCCTTGGTAACAAGAGAAATATTGAGGCATCATATAGAGAACCTCTATGTAAAAACATAAGAAGAGGAATCCAACATGGGATCCTTAGAAACTTCTATTCACACGACCTATTAGGCTAGAAGGGAATATCTCACAAGGAAGACTTCCTAAAAGGAAAAGAATGAGTCAAGAGAGATAGCTCATGG
The DNA here is from genome assembly GCA_963277665.1 of Viscum album. NCBI lineage: Eukaryota > Viridiplantae > Streptophyta > Magnoliopsida > Santalales > Viscaceae > Viscum > Viscum album. The sequence goes on along the minus strand of OY728122.1, from coordinate 703,625,586 downwards.
ATCATCTGATAACAAAGTTTGTCACTATCATGATACAACCTAATGATATTATCTAAGTAAAAACCTATCCATTAAAGAAATTCCTAAAATTCCAGTCAGGAGTTCTCAAAACACCTCACAGGTCTTACCATTGTGATCAATGTGAAAATATACTCAGAATGGACTAATCTTGGGTCCAATTCTGACTCCAGAGAAAACATATATGAAAAACTATCAAAGGGTTACAAGGGATGAGTACATGGAATGTTACAATGGTACACAACATGTACCCTCAAGACCCCAAATGAGTGTGTACTCCCATCGGCCTGGGTGTATACATTCCCTAGATATATGATGTGTGGAACGGTTACACAACGTGTACCCAACATGGGGTTCCTTTCTTTGTCCCTAAATCTTTCTATCCATGTACTTGGCTAGGCCATGTACTTTTACATGGTGTGCGACCCACACAGGTTCTTTCCATGTACTCTACATGGCCATGTTTCCCTACATGGGTAGCCTGGATAGTTATTCATCTACACATCTGAGACTTAGTACATGACATGTAAACCCTAGTACATGGAATTTAATTTTAAAACATAATATTTCCCAAATGGGAATAACACACCACATGTCACTCTAAACCACATGCCAGGTATCTTAGTTTTCTCGAACAAGAAACCTCCAGATCACTTGAAACCCTCGTTTTTCACCCCAAAATCAATAGATCAGGCCTCAAGAGGCCATAATAAAGAATAAAATGGATTTCAATTTATAAAATGGAAAATCAAAGGGGTTATATGGATAAAAAATAAAAATTACTACCTTTTGGAGGAAACATTCAAAGCTTCGCTCAAATCCACAGTCCAAAGTTGTTGCACATTGATTCAGTGCATCAAGTTCTTCATGAGGGTACCTACTTCCTCCTACATCTCCCTCTATTTATACCTATACATATATCTCTCAATAAACCAGTCTGGGAGGATCCACCAGGGCATGTGGGACAAGCCAAAGGAGAAGGAAGAAAATAATGAAATTAAAAGGAATATAAAAAAAGAAAAGGGGGGCCTGACTAACCCCAGTGCGCAACTCGAGTTCATGTATCACCTAAGAAAAACTATATATTTCATACTCAATAGAGGATATGGAATATCAATCTGATGTTTCATTAAAAATATATTTCCAAATGAACCTTCGAGAATAAATTAATATTTAATTTATAAAATATAAAATATTAATTATTCTGCTAAAATTTGAACGACTCATAATTATACCAAAATCATGTCCTATGGTAAAATATTTATTCTAATACCAATAGAGTGGTTATAAAATTTATCTGAGATCATCTTATAGGGATAAAAGAATATTTTCCCCCTTATATTCATCTGAAAGAAAAAAACCAAATTTTTGCTAAAAATTACAGTCTGTAAAAACATGGTTCCTTATAGTTGTCATGCACCAGGTGAGAATCAATTCAAACCCAATGAAGAATTTTCAGATTTATTAACCCTAAGAACCTATATTATATAAATATTTCCATTTATAGTATCTACATAGGGTTGTATTTCTATAAAAAAATCACATAAACTCTTCCTTACCAAAACATTAGGATGTTATTCTATATTTGTCCTCAAATTATATCAAATTATTATGTTACCTAATATATGTTCTCCTTAATATATTTTACATTGTTTCTACTAAACATCTTATAATACCAACTATAATGACCTTGACCCCATTAACCTAGATCCAGTGTCTTAATTTATTACATTAAAATAGATACAAAGGGTCAAATACTAAAGGACCGATCAGTTTATCCATTTTAGAGAACAAGGTAAGTATATGATACCCACCTTACATAGTGAATAAGAAATAAGAAATAAGAAAATAAAATGATCATCATTCTTGAAAATAATTCTAAGGAATCATCTTTATAACCTAGGGAATGGAAAAAAATATGGGTGAACACAAATGCTCAGTAAGAGTTAATACAGTATAAGATATCATAAATAAATAAAAATAATCAATATAGACAGTTAAATAACTAAACACACATGCCATTTTTATAACATTATTATCATGATATAATAAGGCAGAATAAATATGTAAAGGTAAATAACTGAAAACACATGTCATCTAATAAATAACTTGGAAAGAAATGAATCCAGAGATAATTTCATAGAAAAAATATCATGGAAAATAATAATAATAATTTTATTTTAAATTAAGTAAATTCTTAATTACTAGATGTAATATCTCATGAACATGATACCACTGCATTCAATATCTATCCTCAAGACAGTTTAAAACTACTGGGTAAAACCCCATCTGGTTTGGCCAACTGGTTTGTCTAATGAGACATGTCGATACATCAAGAGGCTATATATAATTGGACCCCACAAATGTCTTCATATCCAAATAATTACAAATATATATAATAATAAATTTAATTCATTAATAATGTTCCTTATCATCGAATATATGTTTTGAGTATAGGGTACAAATTTATCAATGTCTCCCTAGTTAATGAAATAATTGTCAAAGTAAACACCATATGTAAAAATGGTATACAGTTTAAGAAATAATAATATCCATTATTCAAGAATATTGATATTTAATAGAAATTTAATTTACAATGAAAATTATTAAAAGGAATTTATTATTTCAAGATAAAGTTAATAATCACAAAATAAAGTGAGATTATACAATAACTTTTACTACTTGGTAATTTTCAAGTCATATCCCCTTAGATGAAATAATTAAAATTGAGACATAAAATACCATTAATTAAAAATTAATCATGATATTACATTTAAAAGGGGAAGTATATGAAACATAGAAAAGAAAATGGGTGTATAACATTGCAAAATGCCTCAATGAAGGGAAATTGAGATGGAGTGCCTTACCTAATGCTTCCTTTTGATTGAACATTCGTTAACCTCATTTATTGTGATTTTAAACAAGTTATTAACTAATACTAAAACCATATTAATATTTATAATATCATATATTATCCCTTTTAACATCCCATTACTTTTTCGTTAATAATATTTCATTATTTTCATTATTTTCATTATTTCAGGTGTTAATTGCCTTGTTTCCTCATTCGTGATTTTTCATGAAAGTTATAGCTCTTATGAATATTATATTTTTCCATCATATATAGAATAATAATCATGATAATTATCTTATTTATACTTAAATAAATCCTGAATAATGGTTTTAAAAAATGAAGTACGTTACGATCATGGAGATGGTAGGTCGTATGTACACATGAGTAACATTTCCATTTCCCATGCTCATTATGAAAAGAAGGTAAGTAATATATGATGTTTGTATAATGATCACAATGTAATATATATAGTATATTATTTATTTATATATAATTATATGTATCATATATTTGGTGTGGTTATGTAAATAGAGTCACGTCATTTTATGAAGTTTGAAGTCCACACTTACACGAATGACGTTATCATCTCTCATTGAGTGAAATGGTATGAAAGAAAATGATATATATTATAATTTCATAATTATAAATATATCAATAATGTCATAATTATTACATGTAAATCACATATAATCATTAACTTAATCATTACCACCTTTCATTTAAAGCCTTAGTTAAAGCTGAATCATATCAATTCGCGAGGTGGTAGACCAACATACACACGAGTGACGTTATCATATATTTTATGAAATGGAAGTAAAAAATGTAAAAATGGTATAATGACACCATAGGATTAATTTTGTTATAATTATCATATTTATAATTAATATCCATCATCATGCACAATCGTGAGAGGGGATAATCAAAAAATGAATGACATCGGTTCGTGAGGTGGTAGTCCACTGTACACATGAATGATGATTTTGTAACCCATTTAATGGAATTAGGGGTGGTTGTAGGTTATTAAATTAACATAAAAATATATAAAAATATATTTATTATACTAATGATATTATATAATAATGGTTCAAAAATAATTTATTGGGGTTTGGGATGATATAAAATAAAAATTTACATTGAAGAATATAACCTATTTTATAGGTATCCTCATTAAGTTTACAATAAAGCCTTCGTAGGTTGGATTTCCTCCCAAAATACGGACTCTATGATGTTAGTATGGAAGTTTTAAAGTGATTTAATCTGGTATTGTCTGAACAAAAATAGTTTAATAGCTTGAATAAGAGATGATATGGGTGTCTATTTACTAATGAGGTGAGTGGAACACTTGTATTTTTTAGAAAGAAAATGGTGTACCCATATTCTTTCAAAATACAAAAAGGGTCAAAATAGAGTATTATTGACCCTTAGACATTAAAATAAAAAAATATGGCCATAAAATATATTTTGGATAAATTATTAAGTCATTTTAACCCTTATCTTCTTAGTTTAAACCCCATGTAAATAAATTTTTACCTTAACCATGATATTGTTTTTACTATTTTCATTATTACTTTTGGTAAAAAATTAACTTAAAATCATTAGATAATATAAATTATTATGATTCAAAATATTGAATCCATTTTTACATATTCCATTCCATAAAGTGGAAAAATTTAATTTATAATTAATCCCACATACATGACCAGAATGCATATTTTTCAAGAGAAAATGTTCAAATTTTTTTAGTGTTTTTATATCAAAATTTAATAGGAAAATGATTCCAATAACCTAAATTGGATTAATGGATATAAAACTGAACTAATTATACTTTGAAACAAATTAAAAATAAAATTTTAATTATTAATTATTTAAATTAAAAAGAAAATTTTCAATTAAAATTTAATCATTTAACTATTCATCAAAAAATGAAACATCTTAGAAAAATAAAAAAACCACCCTAAGATAATTTTGATATTCTGATTTCAAAAATGAAGTTTATTTTTTTAATGAAATTTTCTAAAATTTATAAAAATTAATTTTAAATTATGTGCGCAAGGAACAACTAAACCATCTTTTAGAAAACAAACTGCCAATTTTCTGAAAACATTTATGTTTCTTTTAAATGATTCTAAATTTATTTATAATCAATAGATAATAATAATTTTCATAATTTAGTTAGTACTATTCATACCTTCTAATTTATAAGCTATGTTCTAACTATCATATTAAATATTATTATTTTTATAATATGTCACATTACATTTAAACTCTATGTTGCATACAACGCATGTTAAACTTAGTGTTGCATGTAAGGAATGATAAACTCGGTGTTTCAAGTAATTAATGTTATTGGGGAGTTTGAATTTATTTAAAAATAAAAATATCCTAAAGTATCAAGATTTTATTTTTTATTTTAATCTTGGTGTTTCGTTTCGTACATTCTATCGAATATAATGTTCTTATTTTAAAATTTTGGAGTGTCATAAATAACCCTTTAAGTTATGAACTCTGAGGGAAATAAGATTTCACTTTAATTTGGGTACCTTCCTAACCTCACACCGAGTTCTGACAGTCCCATCATGAAGCTTTATGGATAAAGAACCAACTCCAATGATTCTCCAACTACAACGATGTTCCAACTCCCTTTATTCCTTTCATACACATTAATAGATTCTATCTCACTTAGTTTAATAAAATAATCTCCACATGGAATCATATAGAAGGGGAACCCTAAATTGTGGATACATTCCTCATATTTGGTATAAATACACACATTATTCACATAAGTGATATCAATGTCGTGGTCCATCAATAAAAAAATGATAGTTACTATCTATTAAAAAAATATTATTTGAATAAATCATTTTAACACCACAATTTATTTATAATGATAAAATTGAATCAACCTATTATAAAGCTAAGACTGACTCTTCTTATACTAGTTATGATCCCTTTTCTAACCCTTATTCTCAGTTTTACCACTCATATTTAGTCCCTCAACATTTTTCATGAAAAAAAATCATTTCATAAATTCTTTAGGCAATAAATAAAGCATAACCACTTCGAGCGTAAGCGATCCATAAGATATATCATTGAATCATTAACTAAATTATAACAGTTATATAATGAATTCCTTAAAATAATTACATGGTATTTAACATATATTTAAAATAATATATCCTTCAAATCCAAAACTACTCTATTATAATCATCGATATGAATCATTGCTACAATTCCAAAGTGAATTTTAAATTTATACAATTTACTCTTTCTTATACATCCTTCTAACAAAATTCGTAGTCATATATATATATTTCAAGATTATACTATACTTTTTAAGAAGTACACTCATAAGAAACTTTTCAAATAACCTTATCACTTAAAGATGATAAAATAATATAATGGGCTTTATGTTGGACATCAATAAACATGTCTATATAGGTAACATAAATCAATCCATCAATAAAATCATAAGTAACATTTATTTTCAAACAAAATAGATAATAAATAATATCATTATGATAAATAAGTGGGGTTATTTTAATCATCTATAGGTTGAAAATCATTTTCCCAATAAAAATTATATATCTCAAATTTTATAAATCCCATCATTATGAATCAAAGGGATCAAAAATAAATTATTCGGGGATGTGTTTCTATGAAGTCCATAATAATGGCCAAGGATCAATTGAATTATAAAAAATTATATAATTTTTATTGATAAACAATTTAGTTTATGAAATGATATAGAAAATTTCAATAAAAAATATCTAAATTTGCATGCTTCACTAGAAAAAAAGTATATAATTATATATGTTATCATAATGCATTTGGACCTATTTGAATGGAAATAACGACACCTCTTAGACCAAATTATTATAAAAAATCAGAAAGTATAATTCAAGGTACATGAATGTATCATAATAATAAGAAACATATTCAAGGAAGCAGGCCTAGTTAAACTAGGGGTGACGATCAAACCCAAAATGAGGATTTAACATCCTTCCAACCTAGAATAATGAACATTATTAACGTAAATCTAAAATAAATAATCATATTATAGAAAAAAATAAAAATTAAAGAAAAAAATTATTATAGTTACTGGTCATAAAAACAAGACTAGGTTATTAGTGGAAAATATAGAACCAGTGCCTCTGAATTGGCTACATTCCAAGAAGATTGTCTCCATCCTATGATCAAGAATAGACTCCTCTACTCCACAAGAACATTTCTTAGGGATAAAGAAATGTATAAAGGGATATCAAAAAAACATTAATAAAGTAAAATGAACATGGAATGAGGTTCTCTAATAGCTTTCTCATTTTTGATTTTCTCTCAATAGGATGAATATCTGTCTCTCAGGGATCAAATGAATAGGACCGTATGACTTCAATAAACCAAAAGGTGGAATAATGGTGTTATGAAATCTAGGAGACGTGGTATTAGGTCATGGTTAAGAGGTTGAATTTTTGAGGTGGTGAACATAAAATAAGCAGATCAAGTCCACCTTCTACCCTAAAACTACTTAAACATGTAGCTTTTAGGGATTGGACACCAAAGAGTATACTCATATATAGGGTAAATTTGAGTAAAAATAGACACAACAAGAAACTTTTCTTCATAATAGTATGATCAACTTATTCAAAATGAGAAATGGTATGGAGTGTCTCATCTAATAAGGGGTGGATCCAAAAGTAAATCAGCTATAAACCCTAGTCTAACATAAAAAACATAAAAGCTCAAAGACATAGTGTGAACTCAATAATAATCCCATCCAAGTAATAATAATAAAATAAAACTAAAATATCAATGTTTCGCACGGAATCCGGGGATGACCTCCTGGACGGGAGATTCAAACGTTCCGATCGGTTTCTAACGGGTTTGTTCGTAGAATCGGAAACATCCAATGATTCCACATCCGTTTGGACCTACTTTCCAAAGGCAGGTGCTCATTAGCTTGTGGACTAATGAGGCTTAGGAATTTGCATTGGTCGAGAGGATGGGAGGTCGGACTCATCACACCTTTTTGAGGGGAATTATTGTCTACTCCGGGACTCTCTTTATAGATTTAAGTTATGTTCGTGAATCCTTATTACATTACCAAGTATAAAATGTGCTTTCCTTTAGTTTAACAATCAATGATTAAATATGCAAGAAATTTAGAGAATCTTTTATATGTATTCGAGGTTCTTCATCAATAGAGAATCATCTACATCTATTTAGAGATTCTTGGTCAATGGTATCCTTCAAAACATTTATATAAAAGTCTCTTGGTCATTATGATGACCCGGCTAGTTTTAAAGCCACTCAGTGGGGCACTTGAAGTTTATCGTCATTCAGAAGGACAGAGATTATTTCAAAGTTGGGATCGAACTCATAAATGGGCTACCTACGTATCCTTTGTTTTGGAAAAGGAATAAGAACCCACGTAGTTAGAGAAATGGAGTATGATGTTTATGATTGATGGCTCAAAGATGAATGTCATAATTACTTTTACACTCTAAGATCACGTGAGTCATGCTCGGTGTGAGAAACAAGAGGTATTAGTAAAATTTAGACAATTGTGCCATGAAAGATGCAATCATAAGAATTTGTTTGGGGCTTATGTATGGATGACTTCCTGGATAGATGAAGGTTTAGGATCTACTTTTAGGGAGAAAATCCATGAACAGGGTCCATAAAGTTATATGTGCTTCATGGAGATTTGAATACTCTAATCTTGGGGCTTACTCCTAAGGAGGATGCCCAAGTTAGGAGGGGACTTATGATTGGGTTTTACTCCTGAAAAGGAAACCCAAATCAAAGGTAAATTATGACTGGTTAAGAGAAATTTAAGGGGACTTGGGGCTTATTCCTGAAAAGGAGACCCAAGGTTATGACTGAGTCTTATTCCTGAAAAGGAGACCCAGGTTAAGGGACTTGGGGTTTACTCCTGAAAAGGAAGCCCAAGATTATGACTGAGTCTTATTCCTGAAAAGGAGACCCAGGTTAGGGATTAAGGTTTGGGGCTTACTCCTGAGGAGGATGCCCATATTTGAGGTTGGGGCTTATTCTTAAGAAAGATGCCCAAGATTAAAGGACTTGATTGGGGCTTACTCCTGAGGAGGATGCCCAAGATTGGGAACTTTAAGAATTTGGGGCTTACTCCTGAGGAAGATGCCCAGATTAAAGGTTTTATCACTGGGGATTATTCCTGAAAAGGAGACCCAGGTTAAGATTCTCTCATCTTAAAGGATGAGGTTGAATGAATGAACTCTCCGTATTTTAGTGACATAAGGATATTTAAATCACTAGACTTTGAGAGAGATTCCACAGAATTCCTTTCAGATAAAAAATTCAAATCAAGAAATCATGCCATAAATGGCTTTGAAGAGTGTCTTGAAGACTGAATCTGGAAAAGGAAAGGTGAAATGGCTTAAGAGGGGTAAAAATGGACAAGATGGGCACCCAAAAAGATAGGGGCGCGCAAGTCTTTCAAGGCGCGCAAGTCCTCCGTGGGCGCGCAAGTGTTTGGTCGCGCAGGTACACATAGTGTACTTGCGTGATTTTCAACCAGCAAATGAAATACTTGAGCGACTCTTTTTTGAACCCTTTAGAATGTTCTCGAGGTTCTTCTAGAAAAGCGACGCCCATGTTATATTGAAGGAAATAAGTCGGCGCGCAAGTGTTTGATAAGTTTCAACACTTAGGCCTTCCTTCTTCTCTTTATATCTTCCGTTATTGGTAAGAAATTACCTTAGAAGTGTTCCGAAAGCTTTGAGAAGAGACTTGGGCGTCGGGATCTTCAATCCGAGTTTCTGGAAAAAGATCCTCTCGAATGGGGGGCCCACAGGGTCTATTTATAGGCAAAAGAAGACCTCGGGCGGTTACCGGGCGGTTACCAATTAGGTCACGCAAGTCACCTGCGCGACCAAGGGTGTCGCGCAAGTGTACTTGCACGACAGTGATAAAACTTGCGCGGTGCTTTTGCTTTTGATCCTGTGTTCATGCCTTTGTCGATTTTTGATGTTTTCTTCAAAGGTTGAAATCACTTTGAGCTCAGATATTCCCTTTTCCGATCTTTAGATTCTGTGACGAAAGGAGCGTCAACAAAAGTCCCCCCTCAGAGTTGGATCCGGAGAGAAATGAGGATTTGACTCTGAGGAAATTGAATCCCTCCAAAGGAAAAGGGAGGCGTGCAAGTCTTCTTTGCACAGAGGGCGGCGCGCAAGTCTGCGTCGCGCAGGCCTTAAGCGTTCTGGGTGTGGCGCGCAGGTAGGCTTCCTGGCCTATATATACACGGCCTCACCTCCGTACAAGTATCCGGATTCTGAATTTCTCGATTGTCATCCCAATTTGTTATAATGGGACTTGGTGGTTTTGGGTATGAAAAGATCCATGCTGTGGTGAAACAGATCATTTTCAGGAGGGAGCAAGTGCAGACAAGTCGCGAATATTTGACCAGAGTGAAATTGTCAGTCAACATAGGCGAATTTGAGGCTGCGATATCCCAGGCTGAAGCTGATTATGCTGTCAAGATGAAGGATCTGAAGCAAAAAATCAAAGAAAAGGTCGTCCAGCAGGTGCAACTCCAGCAACAGTTAGATGCTGTTACTGGGGAACTTGATCAGCTTAATAAATCATTGGATGAAACTCATATGAATGGCATGAAAGCCATCGCAGATGCTAAGAAGGCACTTCAGCAAGCTGAAAAGAGTGAAGCTGGTCAAGTGCATGAGCTTCAAGTAACTCCTGATAAGGCTCAGGATGCTATACATCAAATGAAGACTTATGTTGACAATCTTCTGTAATTCTTGAAAAAGAGAAGAGACTCCAGTCTGTGGATGTCCTTCTAACTCTTGTGTATCAATGAAAAACACTTTCGTCTTCAATCATTTATCCCTGAATTCTTCCATTACCTGCTTCAAATTTACTTAAGCCAATGGTCTTAGTAATCATAGTTTGATTTTTACTAGGATTATTATAAATAACCCTACAAACTTTTAATCTTTTAACAGCTCAATATTACCTAAATCATACAAAAAAAATGTATATTTAGTGAGATGGAACTTGACTTTTATTCAGAGTTCCTTTGTCTTTTGTGTGGGCAGTTTAAAGTCATGCACGCCAGACATAAAGGGGATAATGTTTAAGGTTGAAATAGCTTTGACCGAAAATGGATTAAAAATGGATTCAATTCCTTGACAATTTATCTGAAAACATATTACCATACTCAAGTATGAGGTAAAAAAATGTAAACTATGGCTTAAGAATATTTGAATATGAGGAATGATATGAAAAAAGATCTAAAAGGCATTAGAAGAAGTAGTTTCCAAGAATGAAGTTACTATTATTTAACAAAACCCGTTAGGGGGTTGAAATATGCAGGGCCACCTATGGGCATTGGCTACATGGTCAAATAAATAGCATCTTTTGGCTGACAAGTCTGTTATGTGGACTGTTTATGCAAGGCCACCTATGGGAACGTGCTGCATAGTCAGGAAAAAGAACTCCCAAAAATTTACTTTCCTAGTGCTAAAAGCCAGTGAAAGTTTATGGAGATTCAAATTTTCTAAAGTATAGAGTTTGTTGTATGGAAATAGGTACTTGAATATGGAGAAGATATTTCCAAACAAGAATATCGAAGAACTGGATGAATATCACTCCTACGAAGGTCTGACCCAAACGTAGGGAAGAAGAATAAACCATAGACTTGAATACTTTCAGATCATGAAAAAGGATATGGGACAAATAAGTTAAGGATGGCTATTTTTTTGCGGATCCCTTCATATTGTCGTTTAAGACAAATAAGGACAAAAGAGGCATTCTTCTCAAGAATAAAGTTACTATTATTTAACAAAACCCATTAGGGGGTTGAAATATGTAGGGCCACCTATGGGCATTGGCAGCATGGTCAAATGAATAGCATCTTTTGGCTGACAAGTCTGTTATGTGGACTGTTTATGCAAGGCCACCTATGGGCACGTGCTGCATAGTCAGGCAAAATAATTCTCAGAAGTTTGACATTTTTGTGACTAGAAGTCATGAAAAGGGTTATGAAGATCTGGAAATATTTAAGGTTAGGATTATAACACATAAATATGGGTATTGTCCAATGTATATAGAGATACATAGGTCAATGAAAACCATAATCATGTTGTGGCTGGGTCCTGAATTGAAAACTTGGACTTCACTACGTATCTCATAAGAATGAGAATCAAGCCATACGTAGTTCTTGAAATGCAGTTTAACGTCGTGCAGGATGAAAGTATGAGTGATCTTAGTTTAGGGTCATAGAATTCGGACCATAATAATGAATACACAGTGTGTGTTTTCATGAGGACTTTTCAGCCAAGGGACTGAAAGTGAAATTTGGGGTTAGGCCCAAAAGACTTGGGACTGGATTCGAGGGACACTCGAATGTTCCTACGTATCCCATAAGGATGGGAATCAAGTCCACATAGTTCTAGAACTACCCTTTGTACAAATTTGGTTCGTACGTGTGAAGGGTGAAAGGGGACTTTAGTGCAATGATGGTTTAACCTGAGATAAAAAGTTTAGGCATTACCATGTATGCACGTAGTCTTTTGAAAATGAAACATGATTTAAAAAATCAATGTCAATAATGGTTCTCTCTCAAATGAGGAAATCAAAGAATATTGTAGTTTATTGTCGTACCGTACAAAAGTGTTGTATAGTTTAACGTCATATAACAAGGACGAAAGTGAATCAATGTAAAGATATTGATTCCAGGGGCGGTTTCACAAATCAACATCATATGAGGTTGTGGTGAACCGATGTGAAGAGATTGTTTTTGGGCTTGAACCCTGGGAGGTTGCCTATATACCCAGCCTGGAGGGCGAGGATCAAAGTCCGTTTAGTTCAATTAAAGAATGAATTAATGATCAAATTGTTTTTGGGGACAATGATCTAATAAAAAATGTTGTTGGGACTTACACATGGTTAGTGGCCCAAAGGGAGTGTTATGGTTGATGTTCTCTCTAAGCTCACGTGAGTCATACTCGGTGTGAGAAACAAGAGGTAATAACAAACTTAACGATGAACAGTTTAATGTCATGTAGGACATAAAAAAAGGGACTATGCAGTTTAAAGTCTTACAGTTAGGACTATTGGTGCTGCACAGTTTAGTGTCATGTAGCAGGGACAAAATAACAGTTTAATGTCATGTAGGACATATCAAGGACTTTCTGTACAGTTTAGCGTCATGTAGTTAGGACGATGGGGATAAAATAGTTTAACGTCATATTGGACGAAAGGGGAATTGTGCAGTTTAATGTCATGCAATAAGGACAAAAGAGTGTACCATTTTAACGTCATGTCGGATGAAAGTGCGAATAGTTTAAGGTCATATGCATGGACCGTGAATGGTGCAGTTTAATGTCATACTGGACCTTTGAGATTATATAGTTTAACGTCTTTTCGGACGTGAGGGACTTTTATACAGTTTAGCATCATGTAGTTTAGGACGTCACAGTTTAACGTCTTGCTGGACATAAGGGATTTGCAAATAGTTTATGGTCATATACATGGACCAGGGATGATGCAGTTTAAGGTCATGCTGGACGGTTTAGGGAAATTTTTCACAGTTTAATGTCGTGTGGGACGAAGTTGCAGTTTAAAGTCATACTGGACCATTGATGTACATTTTAAAGTCATGTAGCTAGGACTAAGGTGAACCAATATGAGGATATCAGTTCTGGGGACTTTTTTTTACAGTTTAACGTCATGCTGGACGTTGGAAGTGTCACACAGTTTAATGTCATGTTGCTAGGACACAATATAGTTTAATGTCATCTCGGACATTGAAGGTGACACAGTTTAACGTCATGTTGGACGAAGTTGCAGTTTAAGGTCATACTGGACCATTGCTGTATAGTTTAACGTCATATAGCAAGGACGAACTGGTGCTGTACAGTTTAAAGTCATGTAGCTAGGACTAAGGTGAACCAATATGAGGATATCAGTTCTGGGGACTTTTTACATTTTAACGTCATGCTGGACGATGAAAGTGCCACACAATTTAATGTCATGTTGCTAGGACACAATATAGTTTAATGTCATCTCGGACAATTTATAGTTTAATGTCATCTCGGACATTGAAGGTGACACAGTTTAACGTCATGTTGGACGAAGTTGCAGTTTAAGGTCATACTGGACCATTGCTGTATGAACCAATTGTAAGAGTCTTGGTTCTGGGAACAATATTTTGTGTTTATACAAAATACTTCTTTAGAAATCTGGCATTAGTTGGAGTCGTGATGTGTTCTCCATCCGTTGAGATCAAAGAATATGCTTCATTGGATTAGACCTTATGTATTGAATAAGGTCCTTCCCATTTTGGTTCAAGCTTGGGAGGCTTCTTTCCTGGTATCATTGGTGCTCTGAGAACCAATACCAATTCTCCCTGAATGAATGAACGAAGACGAACTTTTTTGTTAAAAGCTCGTGCTATCCGATTCTGATCGATTTCCAAGTGGTGCAAAGTGCACAATCTTTTCTCATCTAACTATTCCAATTCATTCAACAGCTTTTGGGATTGCTCATCTGTTGATAACTGATCACAAATGGCTATTCTGAGTGAGGGCAATTGAACTTCAATTGGAAAGACTGCTTCTGTTCCATATACTAATGAATATGGAGTAGACCGCGTTCCATTGCGAGTGGTAGTCCGATAAGCCCATAAAGCATGAAAGAGTTTATCAGGCCATGACCTCTTATCTTTATCCACCATCTTTTGCAGTATATTTGAAAGAGTCTTGTTGAAGGCCTATATCTGTCCATTAGTCGCTGCATGATATCGAGATGAATGGTTGGACTTAATGTTGTATTCTTGATACAATTTATTTACCTCAGAAGAACAGAAATTGGTACCATTGTCCGTCAATATGGTATGAGGGACACCAAATCTAGTAATGATGTTGGACTTGATGAAGCTAACAATGCATTTAGAACTAACTTCTTTGAGAGGTACTGCCTCTGCCCATTTGGAAAAGAAATCAGTAGCAGTAAGAATGTACTTAAACTGCTTGGCCGTAGCTGAAGGGTAAGGTCCCACCACATCCATTCCCCATGTGGAAAATGGCCATGAGTACTTAGCTGTATGAAGCAACTCTGGAGGTTGATGAATGAAGTTGGCATATACTTGGCATGAATGACAATTCTTTGTGAAATTAACACAATCTTGTATCATTGAAGGCCAGAAGTATCCAAGCCTTCGAATTTGATCAGACAATCTATGTCCAGACTGGTGGGCACCACAGACTCCCGCATGCACTTCTTTTATGACATCCATTGTCTCTTCACCATCAATACATCTGAAGAGAACTCCATCAAAACCACGTTTGTAGAGAATTTTCTCGATGTGGTTTGGACCATCATAAAGAGTAAAATTGACCACACGTCGCCGAATTTGTTCTTTCTCGGCTCTATCAGGTGGAAGTGTTCCATTTTGAAGGTATTCCTTGATAGGTGACATCCATCCTGTAGTATTACCATACGGTTCAGGAATGGGACTAATTTCATTAATTTCCTCTGTTCTGACTTGAACATAAGGTGAAATTGCACAACGGTGGGCAATACAGATGGTTGTCTCGTCCCGATTTGGATCTGCTAAAGTTGTGGCTATATTAGCCAGTGCATCAGCTTGAGCATTTTGTGATCTTGGGACATAAGAAAATGTCGGTTCTGAAGGGAATTCCGACATTAACTCTCTGAAGTAATCATACAAAGGGATTAATTCTTCTTTTCTGATGGTATAATCCCCATTGACTTGTTTGATTACCAGGTCTGAATCACCTTTCACCTTTAAGTGATTCACTTGTGCTTGAAGTGCTAACTCCAAGCCTGTAATGAGAGCTTGGTATTCAGCTTCATTATTGGTACCACCTTCCCACAACAAAAAGGAATAAGGTAACACTGCCTTATCTGGAGAAATGAGCACAATTCCTAAACCAACTTTGTTGAATTTAGGATTTTCCATTTTCTTCCCTGTTGGACTTCTAGAAGCACCATCAAAATACATTTCCCATGTTTGAGGACTCTCTTGAATGGAGAAAACTTCCTCATCAGGGAGTTCGATCTCTGAATACGTGTCTTCCACTGAAGGATGTTCAGCCAGGAAATCAACCAGAGCTTGGCCCTTAATTGCCTTTTGAGACACATACTGGATGTCGAACTGCTGTAGAATAACCGACCACCTTGCCAGACGTCCTGTAAGCATTAGACGACTAAGGATGAATTTGAGTGGATTATTACGAGATACCAATTGGACCTCGTGATGTTGCAGGTAGTGTCTCAGTTTCTGAACTGCAAAGATTAATGCTAGGAATCACTTTTCAATACTCGAATACCGGGTTTCTGCTACAAGCATAGTTCTACTGAGATAGTAGAGACTATTTTC
This sequence comes from Viscum album, assembly GCA_963277665.1. Lineage (NCBI taxonomy): Eukaryota > Viridiplantae > Streptophyta > Magnoliopsida > Santalales > Viscaceae > Viscum > Viscum album. Next base: position 703,609,318 of record OY728122.1, on the reverse strand, counting down.
ATTCCCAGCATCATTCTTTTGAGCGAGAAAGGCACCCATTGATCACTCTAAAGCTGTCACGTAGAGGATAAGAGGTCTACCATCAACAGGTGGCATAAGTACTGGTGGACTCAAGAGGTATTTCTTGAGAACATCAAATGCTTCTTGACATTCTTCAGTCCATTGGTAAGTGACTCCTTTCTTCAATAATTTGGTAAAGGGTAAACTTTTTCCTGCCAAATTGGCGATGAAACGCCGAATATAGGCTAAGTGTCCTTGAAGTCCTCTTAATTCTTTCAAATTCTGAGGAGGTGACATACCAAGGATTGATTTGGTCTTCTCAGGATCGACTTCAATACCACGATGGCGTACAACAAAGCCGAGGAATTTTCCTGAGGTTACCCCAAAAGCACATTTTAAGGGGTTCATCTTCAAATTATGTTGTCGAAGCTTGTGGAATACGACTTCCAAATCAGTCAAGTGATCAAAACGTTGTTTGGATTTAACCACCAAATCATCTACATAGAATTCAACAAACTTCCCTAGAAAAGGTTTGAAGATACGATGCATGGCGCGTTGATATGTTGCACCTGCATTCTTTAAACCAAATGGCATCACCCGGTAACAAAACACACCTTGAGGAGCTCTGAAGGCTGTATATTCCTCATCTTCTAGGGCCATTCGGATCTGATTATATCCATAATATCCATCCATGAAAGAAAGTACTTCATAGCCAGCCGTCGCATCAATTAAGAGTTCTGTAATCAGAACTGGGAAATCATCTTTAGGACAATACCGATTAAGATCTCTGAAATCAATGCAAACCCTAATTTGTCCGTTCTTCTTCTTTACAGGGACAATATTAGCCAACCACTTGGGTTATTTAACTTCTCTGACAAAGTTAGCTTTGATGAGCTTATCCACTTCAGCCTCGATTTTGGAAGCATAGGTTGGGTGTGTTCTTCTCGCGGCTTGCTTGAATCCTCGATGTTCTTTTGGAAAACCCAAATGATGGGTGGCAACATCAGGATCAAGGCCAGGCATCTCTGTATAATTCCAAGCAAAAATATATTTATTTTGCTTTAGAAAAGAAATATACATCTCTTGTTCTTCAAGGGTCATGGCCGCACTAATTAAAGTGGGGCGTGGATCTTTCTCTGTACCCAGATTTACTTCTCTGAGTTCATCCACAGTGGTAGAGATACCCTCTTCAAATGCTGGAGGAGCATCTCTAAGATCTTCCTCTTCCTCTTCATCATGTGTTATTTCTTCCGTTTCTACTTGCAAAGTAGATGAAAAAACGAAATTCTCATGATCATAAGAGATGTCAAAATTTTCACATTTTGAAGAAGAAGCTTCCATTTCCGACCCTATTGATGATAAAGGGTCTTCTTTGGGAAATGAAGAGGAGATGATGGATTGAGAATCGACATCAATATTCACCTCTGGTGTTGCTATAACTTCTTCTAGCCTGATTAGCGAAGTATAGACTTGTTGTATTTCAGCAGACGAAATGAAAACGTCACCACTTATTCTTTCATCACTACTTGGTAAGTTACCAATTTCTCCCATGTTGTCTGGCTCGATTGACGTAATTGACATTATGGATCTTTCCATAAGAGTATTTTGATTTGGGCCTATTTTGTCAATTTGACTGATAGGTAACACATAATCTGTACTCACATGTGAAAATGGATTTATTGGAATTTTTTCCAAACCATACGGAGCATTAACTTTGGTAATTTCCTTCATTGTAGATTTTTCTCTTCCCTTCATGTGATAAAATTCCGCCTCAATGTATTGAGACTCACATGTCTTGAATGGGGCCTTATCACCATACAATGTTCCAACTTGACCATCGAAACAGTATTTGAGACATTGATGGTATGATGACGGAATAGCTGCATGCTGATGTATCCAGGGTCTTCCAAGCAAGATATTGAAAGCTGAGTCTTGATCAACAATCATGAAATCTGAATTGGAAACAAGATCTCCAAACTGAGTTCTGAGCGTAACTTCTCCCAGTGGTTCTTGTTCATTTTTATCATATCCTTGCAACATCATGGTAGAAGGAGATAAATCAGATTCCGTGAGGCCCAATCGACGAAGTGTGCGAATGGGCATGAGGTTGACTCCTGAACCATTGTCAATGAAAGCTCTTCGAACATCTATACCATTGACTTTGCCAGATAAGTACAAAGGTTTTATGTGCCCATGCACAACATCATCTTCATATTTATCAGTAAAAGATATCACTGCATGGCATTCCGCAGGATTATTCTCTATGTGATAGATTTCAGCTGCAGCAATTTCAGCTTCAAACTCCTGAGGACTTGACAAAGCTTCGATGAGTGATTCCCGAAGATCTCTTGAAAGATTCAAAGCATCCAAAATTGATAACTTGTCTGGTACTTGGGCCAAGTGTTTCAATATATCATATTTTTGATCTAGAGGTCTGCGTTTCCCAATAGGAATATGCGGTTTAGCAGGTACCTTGGAAGCAGATGCTTTGGAAGATGATGCATCTTGTATTGAAGTTGGAAACATCCTTGGTTTTGGAAAATTAGACTGATTAGATCCATTTACTTGCTGATATAAAGAAGATGGAACTTTTAATCGGTCTTCCAAAATAACTGTGCCAAAACTGAGTTGGCCATTGGCAGAAGAACTTTCTTGTTCTTTTTGAGCTCGCTGAAGGGCTTTACCACGAGTTTCTGCTGCATATACAGTGCTAGCAGGGGTAGAATTAGAGTAGTGTCTTCGGAAAGATCCACGTCTTCCCTTGTATCCTGAACCTCTAGAACTTCCTCGGGTTCCCTTATCTGATACAGAGAATTCAGGTTCATCAAGACTGGAATATGAATCTGTTAATTGAATCATATTAACAGAACCAAAGATTAATTCTTCGTCTGATAAAGACTCTGCCTGGTTAGCCTGTTTAGGTTGTGCCGTTTGGTGGGACGGTGCCCGTGGCTTTGAAGTTGATGGCATGAAATCTGCCAGAGTCAAAGACAATTTAGGCTTTGATACATACTCATGTTCTCCTGATTCCTCTTTCTTCTTTGAATTGAGCTGCCCTTTTGAGGATTTGTCTTTTGATGGAGGCTTTACTGCAGCTTTTGTAGGAGACACAATTGGCTTCTTCAATTGTGTTCGCAAAATGGAATGGGTCTGATTGATTGTCTTTCTGACCATCCAATCATCATATTTTTTCGCAGTTTTGCTTTTGACTTCCTGCCACTCGCCTCCTTCCTCTGGATCTGTAGCGGTAATACATGCTACATGAGCTGAAGAACCCTTCAATTTGACTTTTCCCAAGTCGACCATCTTTTGCAGGAGGTCTTTAAAGACAAAACACTCCTGGATGAGATACCCCAACATTTGATGAAAGGGACAATAATTGGGACGGTCTTCACCTCCTTCCTTGTTTGGCCTCTTCGGCACTGGTAATTGAACCAAATTATTTTCCAGAGCCGAAATGAAGTAACCAGGAACTTGCTCACTTCGGAAAGAGTATGTTTTACTCTTCATATCCTCAAATTGTTTTCGTCGTTGATCTTTTTGATCATTTGGACGAAACAGCCTTTGTTGTTGGCGTTCAGGAGGTGGAGCCCTTCGAGAAGATGAAGGTTTTGAAGTAGAAATAGGTACAGGTGCCTGTTTAAGCATAACTGTAGTAGTTTCTGCTTTACCCATTCTTCTTCCTGGAGCTGATGGAATTACACGAGATTTAACCTTAGCCTGTATAAGGGAATCTTCAATCTGTTGAGCGATTGAAGTAAGGTCTCGAAACCCTCCTGTGTATTTCACAGGGATCAATGGCGTGCGTAATTTATCACGCAAATTTGCCACACAGATTGGAAACAATTCCTCCTGAGGGAGTGCTAAAGTCAAGGAATACGTTAATCCCTTCCAACGAGCAATGAAATCAGAGACTCTTTCATTTTCCCTTTGCTTGCAGTTTGTAAGATCGAAAACTGTCGTTTTTGGCAAAGTTGAGCTAAACTGAAGAAGGAATTTTTGACGAAGATCCTCCCATCCGATGACTGACCGGGATTGCAAGCTTGTATACCAGACAAAATCTGGTCCTTGCAAGGTTCGCACGAAGCATCTGAGTTTCACTGCTTCTTGCTGCTCTGGAGTTCCCATCACAGGATCACAACAAGACATGTAATGCGTCAAATGTTGTTCAGGGTCGCCAGATCCATTGAAAGTAGGGAAAATAGGGTTTCCAAAACTGGATGGAGGAGAAATTGAATCCACCCATTCAAGGTAAACTTTCTTTTCAGGTTGAACTTGCGCCCGTTTCCCTTCCATAGTTTCTAACCGAGCTGTTAATGACTCAATAGTAGTTATTAACTTTTGAGAAACGTCAGGTTGAACTTGGTTTTGGGTAGGTGCAATGAATGGATCTTGGACAGACGTGGTGGTTGGTGCTGCAACTGATGGTAGTGCTGCCAACCGTTGTTGCGTTTGACCCGTAGGATTAGACCTCTATGGGTGTACTGATAAAGGAGGATATTCTTGATCCATCTCAGTAGTTACAACAAATTCCTTCGGCTATCGGACTTCAGCATTCTTAAGAAGAATACTATTCTGAAGTAGTTCTGCATTCAACCTTCTTAATTCTTTCATTTCTTCCTCCTGTTGTGCAAACCTTTGCTCTAATGAGAGCGATTGACCTCCTTCAGAGGAAGGGTGAGGAGTAACCTGATTCTTTCCTTTCCCCTTATTGGATCCTTTTCGGAGAGTGGGAAGTGGGTTACTTGAAGGAATACCCATATTTTGGGTAAGCCTTTGATTACGTGTGTGCACACCTTCTTCATTTAGGTCTGTGTGCGCAACTTCTTGAGCAGGAACTTCTTCGTCTGATCCAACTGATTGAGCCTCATCTGGTGAATCAGCAGCAACGGCATTGATGACATTAATGGATGCATATTGCATGGAATCCTTTCTATCAGCATTTCTGTGATATTGTCTCCTTCTATGTCCAAGATGAGACATGGCATTCCGTTGACTTGATCCCTCAGGAATTTCTTGGAGAACCGTCACTTGGAGAGAATCTCCTGACAGCTTGGCTCTTCGTTCCTCTTGAGGCTTATTCCCTAATCGAGAGAATACTGATTTTATCTGAGGGAGGGATTGAGGATTTGAAAAAGTCCCCAGTCCGGTGGACTGGGAATGTTCCTGCTGCTTCCTCTCAACTCCTCGAATCCCATTCGTTGACTCTGAGGGTTGGGTTAGAGAAGTCCCCAGTCTGGCAAGCTGGGGTGTCTCTTGACATGCTATGTCTGATATCTTCTTAAAATCTCTCTTGATCTTGCGAATCTTAGTTCGGAAATTAGCTGGATGCATTAACCTGTATTCACTTTTATCACCTGGTTCAACAGACCGTTGGATGATTTCCGAAACTTCTGTCATTTTATGACGTGTTTGCTCCAGACGAGAAGCTTGTGCAATATTCTCGCCTGCTTGATGTAGGAGCAATTCAACAACTTGTTCTCTATATACTTGATTTTGAGAAGAACTAGTTGAAGCTTGTTCTTGAGCAGGCTTTTGATTATGAACAAAGCCCATTGACTGTGGCCGGCCATGGGCAATAACATTGCATGAGACCATTTTCGGCGGGCTTTGCTGACCGGAAAGCACTGTGAAATGTAGTGCTCCGTGAACACCCCATCCTCTGATATGAACATCAGATGGAGCATTGGCAATTAACTGACGCAATCTTCTTAGTGCGCCAAGGCATGAACGTTGAAGGGTTCTCTGTTTCTTTTCGGCCTTTGGATACCGAGAGACTGATAGAGATGCCAAATCAATCTGGCGTTGTAACCCTTATATTATCTTAAGATGATTTTCATATTCATCGTAAGATAATACCTTATTCTTTAATTGACAAAGAGTTTTCCATATGTTGAGACGAATATCATGGATTCCATCATCCGTCAACATCTTTGGAATGTCGTAGTGGGAGTCAGCCAAAGGCCAAAACATGACTGGTACTTCACCTTTTGCCAGTTTTTTCCTCATGTTCAGCATTTCCTCTTTATCATTAAATGAAGATTCTTCTACCTGTTTGGACCAGAGTTGGTGTTTCCTTGTTTCTTCATCGGATTCAACAAGATTGGTAGAGAAATCACTATTCATGCTAAAAGATGAATGACCCAGGGATGGTTCGGAGAATAACCTGAACCCCAGGCTATCTTCTGATGGAGAAAGAGTTTCACCTGCCGATAGTAAAGCATCAGACATGACTGGTTTTACATTTGCAAGTGCCTCGAGATAGGAGGGCTTTCTCGTCACTACATTGCCTTCTGAAGAATTTTCGAGACAACGTGAATCACTACTGCGGAGAGGACTTTCGCAGCGAAGTTCATCACCATGAGGAGGACCGTCATGATGGGTTACAGCAAAATATGAAATCTCTTTCTCCTTGGTCTTCTGACCACACAGAGGGTTCCTGTGGCTCTCATCTGAAGAAGAAACTTCAAGATTGACCGAATTTTCATGAAGCAATTCTTCATGAGGAAGTGTCTGTTGAAGACCTTCAGAATTAATGTTCCCGTTATTGGGAACTGAGGGAGTATAATCTTGAATTCCGACAGATAAATGTCTGAGGGCTTCAAGAACTCCAGCATCGAGTAAGGCCTTGTTGCAGATTGTACTCTGATCTCCTGACTGTGCTGGGCGGATCTTTTTCTTAGATGCCTTCTTACTTGCTTTAGAAATCACTTGATGATGAAAGTGATTGCTCTGAGCAGGTGTATATGCCTGATCAGGAAAGATGGTCAGGTTAGGCTGACGATCTCCACTCAAATCAGGTGTATGTGTCTGACTTGGTTGTCCGTATGATATGGGGGAGTATGTCCCATAACCCTCTTGGACTGGAACAGATGTGTGTGTCTATTCCGGAGTGAATCGTTGATGTGTCACTCCATTGCTAGGGATAGATTTATGTGTCTGTCCCTGAGATGATGCTGAAGCTGTTATGATATCCTGGCAAGCATCCAGAATATGAGCAGGAATTTTCTTCTGCTCTTTCACCATTGACAAAATATGTTTGGTGACTTCAGCCGCCGTAACGGGGATATATGTCCATTCCGGGCTTGGAGTAGGTGTATGTGTCTGCTCATGTCCTCCTTTTCCTGTCAGTGAATCCTGACAGTACTCAAGTGTGGAGACAGAGAGTTGAGTCTGCCTCCTGTTTGTCGTCGGGACTTTCCGACTGAATTCTCCGGGCGCTACCAAGCGAGACTGTTGGTAGGCCTGATTAGTATTAGCAGGTGTATGTGTCTGCTGATTACACTTCGCCAAACGCGGTTGACGAGATCCACCATATGTAGTCAGACGAGCCTATTGACTAACTGGTGATGTATAAGAAGGTGTATGTTCCTGCCTAAGGTACTCCGCCGGAATTGCCTGGCAGGATCGGCTTAATGCTGCCAGACGAGTCTGCTGGACAGCGGAATTAAAACGGACAGGTGTGTATGCCTGCTCGTTGTTTGCCACCAAGTTAGGTTGGTGGAATTCTCCAGAGATGGAAGGGATGACAACCTGCTTATTATTAACCGGATTCCGTCTCTGGCGGTTCATCTTGCCTTCTCGGGTTCGAGGAACCTGAGCTGAATGCCTGGAGTCGGTACCCTCATCATGTTGAGGGTGCACTACCGTACGAGTCTGGCGGCGATTGTTGATGGGAGTCCTTGAGAAGGACTCCTGTCTTTTTGAATTAAGGTCCTGCGGGACCTACTCATTCACTTCCTCAGAGTAAGGGAGTGAATGGAAATTGCGTTCCGGGGATAACGACCCGAAACGGTTGGAGACGGTAGTCAGCACCGCCTGCTTCATGATTTCTGGCCACCGTTGTCCGGACGACCAGGTAGAGTTGTTAACTTGGAGGGCTTGACGAGCGGCCTCCAGAGTTGGGATAGTACCGTTGCGATGGTACTCCTTAACCAGTGCATTAGAAACACAGCGTTGAAGACGCTGAGTTGGTGATGTCATCCTCAGAGCGGATGACGTTCCAGCAGGAGTAGCAGCATTGGTTTTCACAGCAGCAGACCTCACAGTAGAGGTGTTTACAGCAGCAGTATTCACAGGGGTGAATTTAAGGAAAGCCATTTTTTGCAGAAGATCTTGAGAAAAGAGTGCCTGTTCCATGTAAAAGACATAATCAAGATGAATCCGGCCACTGCATCTTTTGGATGAGCATATGTCAATGATTTCCTTGTTGGCCCAAGGGGCCTAACAAATAAGAAGAACATCACTTTCACTTGGTTAAGGATTCACGTCGGGTTCACCATTTTTTGTTTCGCACGGAATCCGGGGATGACCTCCTGGATGGGAGATTCAAACGTTCCGATCGGTTTCTAACGGGTTTGTTCGTAGAACCGGAAACATCCAATGATTCCACATCCATTTGGACCTACTTTCCAAAGGCAGGCACTCATTAGCTTGTGGACTAATGAGGCTTAGGAATTTGCATTGGTCGAGAGGATGGGAGGTCGGACTCATCACACCTTTTTGAGGGGAATTATTGTCTACTCCGGGACTCTCTTTATAGATTTAAGTTATGTTCGTGAATCCTTATTACATTACCAAGTATAAAATGTGCTTTCCTTTGGTTTTAACAATCAATGATTAAATATGCAAGAAATTTAGAGAATATTTTATATGTATTCGAGGTTCTTCATCAATAGAGAATCATCTTCATCTATTTAGAGATTCTTGGTCAATGGTATCCTTCAAACATTTATATAAAAGTCTCTTGGTCATTATGATGACCAGGCTGGTTTTAAAGCCACTCAGTGGGGCACTTTAAGTTTATCGTCATTCAGAAGGACAGAGATTATTTCAAAGTTGGGATCGAACCCATAAATGGGCTACCTACGTATCCTTTTTTTTTTGGAAAAGGAATCAGAACCCACGTAGTTCGAGAAATGGAGTATGATGTTTATGATTGATGGCTCAAAGATGAATGTCATAATTACTTTTACACTCTAAGCTCACGTGAGTCATGCTCGGTGTGAGAAACAAGAGGTATTATTAAAATTTAGACAATTGTGCCATGAAAGATGCAATCATAAGAATTTGTTTGGGGCTTATGTATGGATGACTGCCCAGATAGATGAAGGTTTAGGATCTACTTTTAGGGAGAAAATCCATGAACAGGGTCCATAAAGTTAAATGTGCTTCATGGAGATTTGAATACTCTAATCTTGCGGCTTACTCCTAAGGAGGATGCCCAAGTTAGGAGGGGACTTATGATTGGGTTTTACTCCTGAAAAGGAAACCCATATCAAAGGTAAATTATGACTGGTTAAGAGAAATTTAAGGGGACTTGGGGCTTATTCCTGAAAAGGAGACCCAAGGTTATGACTGAGTCTTATTCCTGAAAAGGAGACCCAGGTTAAGGGACTTGGGGTTTACTCCTGAAAAGGAAGCCCAAGATTATGACTGAGTCTTATTCCTGAAAAGGAGACCCAGGTTAGGGATTAAGGTTTGGGGCTTACTCCTGAGGAGGATGCCCATATTTGAGGTTGGGGCTTATTCTTAAGAAAGATGCCCAAGATTAAAGGACTTGATTGGGGCTTAATCCTGAGGAGGATGCCCAAGATTGGGAACTTTAAGAATTTGGGGCTTACTCCTGAGGAAGATGCCCAGATTAAAGGTTTTATCACTGGGGATTATTCCTGAAAAGGAGACCCAGGTTAAGATTCTCTCATCTTAAAGGATGAGGTTGAATGAATGAACTCTCCGTATTTTAGTGACATAAGGATATTTAAATCACTAGACTTTGAGAGAGATTCCACAGAATTCCTTTCAGATAAGAAAGTCAAATCAAGAAATCATGCCATAAATGGCTTTGAAGAGTGTCTTGAAGACTGAATCTTGAAAAGGAAAGGTGAAATGGCTTAAGAGGGGTAAAAATGGACAAGATGGGCACCCAAAAAGATAGGGGCGCGCAAGTCTTTCAAGGCGCGCAAGTCCTTCGTGGGCGCGAAAGTGTTTGGTCGCGCAGGTATACCTGCGCGACACATAGTGTACTTGCGCGATTTTCAACCAGCAAATGAAATACTTGAGCGACTCTTTTTTGAACCCATTAGAATGTTCTCGAGGTTCTTCCAGAAAAGGGACGCGCAAGTTATATTGAAGGAAATAAGTCGGCGCGCAAGTGTTTGATAAGTTTCAACACTTAGGCCTTCCTTCTTCTCTTTAGATCTTCCGTTCTAGGTAAGAAATTACCTTATAAGTGTTCCGGAAGCTTTTAGAAGAGACTTGGGCGTCGGGAGCTTCAATCCGAGTTTCTGGAAAAAGATCCTCTCGAATGGGGGGCCCACAGGGTCTATTTATAGGCAAAAGAAGACCCCGGGCGGTTACCGGGCGGTTACCAATTAGGTCGCGCAAGTCACCTGCGCGACCAAGGGTGTCGCGCAAGTGTACTTGCGCGACAGTGATAAAACTTGCGCGGTGCTTTTTCTTTTGATCCTGTGTTCATGCCTTTGTCGATTTTTGATGTTTTCTTCAAAGGTTGAAATCACTTTGAGCTCAGATATTCCCTTTTCCGATCTTTAGATTCTGTGACGAAAGGAGCGTCAACAATCAATATTATGTAATAAAATAAATAATGAAAATGAAAATAAAATAAAATAATCAATTTAATTTCAAACATCAATAGTAGACTTCACAAATATAATAATATTTATTGAAAAATAAAAAAATAAAGTGTCATAATTCTATTCACCACAACACTTTTAAACCTCAAAAATACATTTAAGTTTACCTTTTTAATCGTAGTTTTTTTAATAAATAATTAATTAACAATTTGAAAAAAAATATTAGACAAGAAAATTCCTTTTTTTTATAAAAAAACATTGTCGATTCAAAATATAAATTTCAGTACTCCAATCCACGTGATCACTCCTAATTATAAATAATTCCCTTATAGACCATCATTCCATGGTCTTGGAATCATTATCCAACCCTCAATTTATTTAGACTGATATGAACAATAAAATATGAAACTCTAATTTCCTCAAATTCATAAATGTATTTTGATAAAAACCAGTTCTTTTATAAAACATTTCTTACTTATAATAATGCATTTTATTTATAAATTCCACGGGAATAAAAAACAATATATTTATGTAAAGAATTTATCAAAATAAAAACCAAATTTCAAACTTCCATCATTTTAAATTTCCACTGAACATAGAAATTATGGTACCCCAATATCAAAATTGGTTTCTAAGGTCTCCTAAACCGCTTTTGACTAAACAAAACTTGTCAAAGGGGTTATTCTTGTAAAATATATGATAGATTGATTCATAATATTAGATTTTATGACTTTTTTATATTTATCATACACCAAGATTAATATTTATGGATAATTCAAGTTGAAAACATATTTTCAACTTTTCATTTGATATTTAATATGTATAAGGATAATAACTCATCCATATATGAGTTATTACATCCAAAAAAGTGAAAGAAACAAGGTTATCAACACTTTTCAACACGGATAGTTATTATACATGAATACATAATCATATACCAACCATGAAATTATTTATGGGAAAATGTTTTAGATATGAATGGTTGTATTACATGGTTTTCTAGACCATGCACAACCCATGCATTTGGCTCTATTTGAGGATATAAAATTGACTGAAGAACCATGTATATTTACCCTAAAACATTTTATTTTATATATAAAATCTTGTACCACATTAAAGGGATTGTTTTGATAGCCATTTTTAATATTGTTTACCCAAAACATTCCGAATATATCATATACACTAAAAACCACCAATTAAAGCTTTATTTTAGCTTTCAAAGACATTTTTAAATGAGTTTATCTTATTCCATAACCTAATTACTAATAAAATATCATCAATTTTTTGAAAATAAAATACCTCAATTTGTGAAAAATGATAATTTTCATAAAAACCCAATCAAAACAATTCCTAATACACATATTTAACAATATCATACATGCTTTGAACTTTGATTACATTTTTTGAAACCATATGATGATCCAAAAATATAAAGATCATCAAATATCATTAAACCAATATAAAATAAGCATTTATTAAATAAAAAAACAACCAAACATATCATAATTATAAAGAATAAATATATACCATGAAAATTGATATCAAAAAACCAAAAAAATGATATAATTTGAAACCATTATCAAATAATTTTCAAAAAAAAATCAAACAAAAATCAAAAATTAAAATACATATTCGAATCAAGAGAATTTCTAAACACTAAAATCCTAGAAAATATCTTTTGTAAATACTAAAAAACCCAATCAAGGACTTATACATCAATTAGTTCGAGAGCGTTTAATTACCCTTCACCTAAAAAAATTCAAACCAATGAAACATTTCTAATAATTTTTTTTGAAAATTATTTTTATTTAAAAACCTTTCTAAATATAATTATATATCGATTTTAAAAAACCTTTAAAACCAAACAGACATTTCCCAAACAAAAATTAACTCTAAATCCATGAAAATAGTATATTAAATACTTAGAGCCATTCAATTGAAAATTTTGAAAAAACATTGCACTAAAATATAATAATTCTTTTTAGAAATAACTTTCATGGAAAAAATAACATTATGTTTATATATGAGAAACATAAAATTTCTATTATCAAACCACTGATAAATATTGAATAAGGAATAAAACACTTCATTATTGCCTTGATTTTCCTATTATAACATATATAGGACAATGTTAATGAATATTTATTTCAAAAACATTTCTTATAATTAATATTTATTAATATATACACATTTCAACCCAAAAAATCATATATAAATCATTTATATCCTCATAATAAGACTAACTGTTGGACCAAATTTTATTTTAACCATTTATAAGATATAACCCAATTGAAAACCATATATTATTCAAAATACTCAAATCCATTGAAATATATAACATAATTTAATGATAATCAATGCTTCATAGAAAAACATTTTTCAAAATCCTAATTTCCAATGAAAAACACCCATGTGTTTGTTCCATCAAAGAGACTTTTAGAAATAGGAAATTCCAATAAAAATATTAAAGTATGAAATATAAAAAATTTTGAAACACACATATCTATAAAATAAACCACAAACCATTTATTAATTAGGCCACCAATAAAATACTTCATTTAGTATTTTCTATAAAAATTATTTAGTATATTTCAAATTGATGTGTATTTTATTTAAATTTATAGTTTCTTAACATAAGAAATTAAAATCCTAATCAAAGAACTATTAATCACAAATAATATATCTATAATCTAGCTCACACTATAGTATAATTTCCAAATAGAAAAATCCATGTATAAATATTTTGATAAAATCTACCATACCTTAAACCTCTTATATTATCAAGAGTCAAAAACAATTTAAATCCCATTTATTTCCAACCACCTTCAAAGAATAATCTCAAATCCTTTATTATTATGTTTGAAAATATGATAATATAAATCCTTCCATTTCAAATACAATTTGAAAATTTTAATTGCACTAGATAATCTTGATAATATACTGAAAAAATTCCTTTTATTAAAATATCTCCAAAATAATCATTTATAAATCTCAATTTATTTTGAAATCATAAAAGTCTTATTTATTACCATAGAAACCCCTTTCATTTGAATTATTAACAAATAACTCTTCACATAAAAATTGAAATTATTAATTTTATACAATAATCATACATTTCTATATACCATTATACATATATAGACACATCACTCAATCAATGAAGTAATCCATAAAACATTTCATAAAAAAGACTATAAAACCTTTCCAAGTAACATCATGAAATATTCTAATCAATTAGATTACCATTTATAAATATTCAGGTAAATACCAACTACTAATAAGAATTATAAAATCCATTTGAAACAATTCATTATTCATGGAACTAAAAATATCAATCATGAATCTTGAATAATAAATCTCATAACACCACACAAAAGTAAAATAAAAGAGATTAAAACCCCCATAAAGGGTTTTATAACACCATTAAATCTTGAAATTCTCATGGAAACAAGAGTTTCCAATATAAATGTTTTGATCATGACCATTCATAGACTAATTCCCTTGTTTCAACGTGCTTAGGGAAGCTGCCTCTTTTTATGATCTCTTTCTGGTGGCCTGTTTCAGTCGCAATAAACCGGCGCCCAACCTCTTCAAAAGCTTTGTCGATTCTTTGGGTCTTCAGCAGCCAGTGGTAGTCTATGAGTTCTCTAAGGTGGCTTTTTTTCATCCACTTGTTCTCTTTGGAGGATTTTTGGTGGTTTGGGATCGCGAAGACAGGAGATGTGGTTCTTATAGGTTCACCTTATCCCGTTGGTCCTGGGATTTCCATTTTGGTAGGGAATCGCCTTCGGAGGTGGTCTGGCTCAGTCTCCCTGGCCTTCCTCTCCCTTGCCAAAATCTGGTGATTCTACTGGGGGTGGGTGATTCTCTGGGATCCTTTTTGTGTGCTGATACATCCACTAGAAGACTTCAAGAAGAGTCCAACCCTTATATTTGCATGGAAATGGACCTCTTGGTGGATCACCCCTCGAACATCCTCTTGTAATCCGACGATGGCTTCCAATGGTGGCAACGAGTCTTCTATAAGGCACCATCGAGGTTTTTCTGATCAGGGTGGGAAGGGTAAGGGCCCACCGCACTCGATGGTGGAAACGACGCAATCCAAAATGGCACAGCCTGGACTGGTTACCATTTCAAACAACTTTTCAAATTTGAATTCTTTTGGAGGCCCCCACGCACTAGAGGCAGGCTCTGCCCCTTCTGATCCTTCTAACGCGGTTGTCCCCTAATTCACATTGGGTCCAAACAGGACCCCTTTGTTTTGTTTCCCGCTTCCTCTCCGAAGTCTCAGCCCTCGGGTGATCTGGTCCCCCCCACAAGGGTTCCTACGTTATCCTGGGGTGATTATGATCTCCTTCCCTGCTCTATCCCGTAGGTTTCCAAATCTTTATCTGTATCCCCCCCACCCTTCTGCACTTCATCCCAATTATCCTCAGAGTGTATTCAACAATCCCTAGTTAGTTCTTGTTGGGGCACAGCGGAGGTGTGTGGCACCAAAAACACACAAAATGGAAGTAGAACGGAGCAACACAAAATGTAACGTGGTTCGGCTTTGAAGCCTACGTCCACAGGAGAAATGAGGTCTCTTCTCTATTATCACTCTCTTCGGATAATCACGGAGGATCACACAAATACACACACCCATATTACACCACATACAAAACATGGGATAACATACCATTAAATAGATGATAAAAACCACCATGGTCAAGGGTTGGTGGGTAGTTCGTCTACCGATGGAGTCCTCTCTGCCGACTACTTACCCACCTTGACCGCCCACCAAACGAGACTATTTCTCCTTGTCGGCAGAGAGTTCATCCACTAAAAAAATCCACCCCACATTGGGAGTGCCCCCACAAATCCCTCCCTCACAACCAATTTGGGGTGGAGTTTGACCTGCAGTCTCCTTGCAGGTGTTGAAAACTTCATCAGGAAATCGAACATGCTTCTTCACGCCAGATGATGTGGCATTTCCACTATCATCATTTGAGCTCGAGCTGACTATGGTCCCCATCAAATGATACAACCCCTAGGAATCCTTCCCAGTAAACATCACTGAATCCCCACGTGAGACTTCCAACACTCCACCTGCTATTTAAATAATGTATCCTTTTGCATCGAGTCTACTCAATGATACCAGGGTCTGCCTCATCCTCAGAAAAAATTTCACGTCAGCCAGTTTACGAACTCCTTCATTGGGTGACTTCAATTTCACCGTCCCAACTCCTCGAACCTCACATGTTGACCCATCACCATGATTCACTGAGTATCACACATACTGAAAAGTATCAAATGTACCTCTCGTCGTACATATGTGTGCTGACCTCACTGAATCTAGAACCCACCCGTCTTCCTTTGGATTTTGAGCCTTCTCGTTATTCCTCTTTAAAAATCGGCATTCCCACTTCATGTGCTCATATCTTTTGCAGTAATAACACTGCCCTTCTCCCCATTAAACTCACTCATTTGAGTGCATGCTTCCCATTGTCATGCATATTTCATCATCTATTGATAATCCTGTGATGTTCACATCCTCATCTTCAACTTTCTTCTTCCCAGCAACGTACCTTTTGCGCTCTCCATAATCACTTTTATAGTGACCCTTTTTCTTGCACCAGAAATAGGTGATTTCTCTAAGATCAAACCTCCTATATTTTGGTCTCCATTATTTACCTCCTGACTGCCGATGTTGGCTTCTCCCATGTTGATCATCTCACATCACCATGATTTGCTTGTCTGAATTCATCACGATTCTTCAAAATGCTTCCGAATCTTGAAGTGACACCATCACCTCGTCCAGCTTCAATGTCTCCTTTCCCATGAGAAATGTAGTCACAAGCCCATAAAATGATCTTGTTACGGATGAAAAAATAAAATGTGCTTTGTCTTCCTCTCCGACCTTCACATCGAGCCCCAATAAATGTGTCAGGATTTTTTTGAATTTGTTGGTGTGATCCAACAAATTTGTTCCCTCATCTATGCGAAACTAGTATAGTTTATTCTTCAAGAATAATTTTTGGTGAGCAACTTCACCATATAACACTGCTCCAACTTCTTCAAGATCTCCTTTGGTGATGTCTTGTCCAATACCGAGTATTTTACCTCATTTTCCAAACACAGTGAAATTGTGTTGACGACCCGCATCTCGAGTTCGTCTCAATCATTTGCACTAGTTGTCTCGGGTTTTTCTCTGATCAACGGTCTGATCATACCCTGCTGCACTAAAATATCTTTCACCGTGCATTTCCACAAGCTGAAATTATTTTAACCATCGAACTTCTCGATCACAAATCTTGGTAGTGCTCCACCACCAGCCATCGTCGTTGTCACAAAACACGATCACCACCGTCGATGTCGCACCCTTCTGTAACCACCTGATAGAGTGTGAATATTGAAAAACTAACCGTATAGATGCATCAGGAATGGTTGAAATAGTCGGAATCCACTCCTAGATCGCCGAAATCGGACACTAATTGTCAGAGATATAGTCAAAACATGTTCGACGGTCCAGATCACCCGCTAATGTGGCGCTGACGTGGCACGCCAGAGTTCCTGTCGGAATCTCACCAGAATTTTCGTCGGTGGCATGAAAAGTACCGTCTTCTCCGGCATGGGGGTGCTTTTCACCCGCGGGTTAGAGCAAACTTTGACCACAGTTATCTCCTTTGTTTCAACTATGTTTTCAATGATGCTTGCGCCATTGGAATCGTCTCGGTGGCCTCTTCACGGATCTGGCCTCGGAAAAATTTTCTAACCATATTCAATTTTCCGATCACTGGAAAAATCATCGCTGTCTCGCCGTCTCGACTCCGCTCGCTCCGACTCACCTCTGATACCACTTTTTAGGGCACAACAGAGGTGCGTGGAACCAAAAACACACAAAATGGAAGCCTAATGGAGCAACAAAAAATGTAACGTGGTTCGTCTTTGAAGCCTACGTCCATGGGAGAAACGAGGTCTCTTCTCTATTATCACAATCTCCGGATAATCACGTAGGATCACACAAATACACACACCCAGATTACACCACATACAAAACATGGGATAACATCCCATTAAATAGATGATTAAAACCCCCATGGTCAAGGGTTGTTGGGTAGTTCATCAACCCATGGAGTCCTCCATGCCGGTTGCTCACCCACCTTGACCTCTCACCAAAGGAGGCTCCATCTCCTTGCCGGCAGAGACTTCATCCACTGAAAAACTCCACCCCACATTGGGAGTGTCCCCCACAGTTCCTTGGTGTCATACTTCAATGTGAAAGCTCAGAAGCATTCACTTCCAGAGGGGGTGGTGTGGGAGATCCAATTAAACCAGTCTTCTTTGCAATAGATCCTTTTGGTCTCTCTCCCTTCATGGTGATTTGGATGTGTGCTCTATGTTCCTCCCCTCGAACAACAATCTATCTCTCTTAGAGGTATTTGATGAATCGCCTCCAAAAATGATTCTCACTCGGAGAAAAATCCTTCCCTTTGATGGTTCTTTGAGACCCCTCATCGTGCCCTATTGAGGAAATCAGGTGTGGTCCCTTCCTTCTTCACTCCTAATGTGTCTGGCCAGAAGGGCCGAAGGGGTCTGTTTTAATGCTGTCCCAGCTCATCTTGAATGCTTTTTTCCTGGGTGCACAAGCAAAGTGCACTTTTTTTATAAAAGAGTCTTGTACACATAAAACATCCCTTGTGGCCATTCTTGAACCAAAACAGAACCCATGCAAGCTTCCAGTTGTGGCTAGAAAAATGGGTTACCCACTGTTCTTGCATGGGAACCTGGATAACTCTCAAATTTGGTTCTACTGGAAGAGTCATGCCGCGGTTGATCTGATGAGTCTTTTTTCACAATGCATTAACCTCAAGATCTCTCATAATGGAATGGTGGTTTGGTTTTCCTTTGTCCATGCAAGTACTGACCCTCAAGAGAGGTTGATCTTTTGGCATCACTTAGAGTCTATAAAAACTGATTACCTCCCATTGTTCATGGGAGGGGATTTCAACTCGATCACTCATGTCTCAGAAAAGAAAGGGGGCTTGACCATTTTTAGCATTGGCATGCAGGACTTCAATAACTTCATCTCCTCGGTGGGACTGTTGGATCTGGGATTCTCTGGGCCCAAGTTCACTTGGTGCAACAACAGAAGGGGTGTGAATCACATATGGAGTTGCCTCGATAGATGCCTCACCAATAGTCAGGTCCTAAAAGCCTTCTCCAAGACGAACGTCACTCACATCCCTCGTTCGCTTTCTGACCATGCCACTAACCTTCTGGAGCTCAAGAAGGAGGCCCCATGGATCCGCTCCTTTCATTATAATAATAACTGGCATCGGGAAGAGAACTTCATGTCCATGGTTAAAGATTCATGGAATCGTGGGGAGTCTGAGTGGGGTTGGCGTGGCTTGGTTAACCGCTTAAAGCGCCTCAGGGGAGATATCCAATGCTGGTTGGCTAACAAACCTAACGACAATTATGTGGTTGATCAGCTCTAAGATAACATAATAACATTAAAGTGGATCTTCATGACACATGGGATGATAATTCCTTCATTCTCCTATGTGACAAGCGAGTGCTTCTTGGGGAGAAACTTTTAGAGTTGGAAAGGGAGTACAAATAGAGGTCGTGGATGAGATGGCTAAGGGAGGGAGATCGTAACAGTGCCTTTTTCAATGCATGCTTGAAGGAGAGGAACAGTTCAAAGATCAACATCAATTTGGGGAATGACCTATTCACATCTCACGTGGAGGTGGCGGGCCTCATGGCACGGGATCATTTTCAAGAACTTTTAGTTGGTTTGGTTCACTCGAGATATAAAGATATTCAGGGGGACCTGACAAAGGAGGTCTTTTGGGGATGCATGTCACAGCTGATGGAGGGCTCAGACAATGATCTTTTGGTAGCAGTTACAATGGAGGAGGATATTAAAGAAATGTTGTTTGGACTTCCATGTGATTCTAGTTCGGGTCCGGATGGTTTCTCGGAAGCTTTCTTTATGGCGGATTGGGAGTTGGTTGCTTCACAGGTTGTGGAATATGTCCAAGATTTCTTTTCTTGTGGCCCTTTGAATAGAATGATTTGCGCCTCCTGCATTGTTTGTATTCCTAAACAACAAGACCCCACGATCATTGGTCATTATCGGCCTATCTGCCTCTGTAACGTCTCCTACAAGATCCTGGCCTCTATTATTTCAGTTAGATTGAGCATTATTCTTCTACGGTTGGTCTCAAAGGAACAACACGGCTTCCTCAAAAGCCAGAGCATACAGGGGGCGGAGAATTGCAAGTGAGCTGATTAATGATCTCAACCGAAGGTTTGTGGGCTCAAATATTAATTTCCAAGTGGACATGCACAAAGCCTACAAAAAAATAGAATGGAGTTTCATCATTGGTGTTATGCGGAGTTATGGTTTTCAGGGGTGGTTTTGTGACCTCTGTTTCAGATGCTTCTCCTCACAGTGACTTTCCATACCCATGATGGGAAAATGTTTTTGTTTCTTCAAATCGTTCTGTGGGGTTCGTCAGGGGGATACGCTATCCCCAAGCCTCTTTATATTGGTGCAAGAGGCTCTCTCGCGGAATCTATGTAGAGGTGTGGAAATGGGAAAACTTGATTCTTATCGTAGCAGGAGCGGATTGAAGAGTATCTCTCACTTAATGTTCGTAGATGATATCTTAATCTTAACCAATGGGAGGCGTAGGTCATTGATTAGTCACATTGAGATTTCTAACTCTTATTTGCGGTTGAGTAGATGGGGGATCAACACTTCGAAGATCCATTCTTAAATATCTAATAGGTGCTCTCATGGTCACTGCAAGGGCATTGATGCCATTCTGGGGTGTCGCCAGAAGCAGATGCCTATGATGTAACTTGGTGCTCCGCTTTCCTACGGTCGCATCAAAACCCAGTTCTTCGAAGACATCATCAACCGTCTGGTGAGGAGGATTTTAAATTGGAAGACCAAATTTCTTTCATTTGGTGGGAGAGTGATGATGATTAACAGTGTATTAACGTCCATCCCAATGCATGTTTTCTCTCTTCTTAATCCCCCCAAAGGAGTGAACAGACAGATCGAAAGAATCTTGTCCTCCTTTTTGTGGGATGCCAACCAAGCGGGAAGAAGCCATTGGGCCTCCGGGCAACGCATGGCCAGAGCAGTGGCAGAGGGAGGAGTGGGTCTCGACGACATTGGTCAAGCTATTCATGGCATGCAGGGGCGACTGGCCTGGGATATTATCACGGGGGATTCTTTGTGGGCTTTGTTCTTCAATAGGCGCTATGGTGCGCGATGGGAGATGGCCGGTGGTCACGGTCCTCGGCTATCCCGCTTGGCAAGATGTAGGGTCTCCCACCTTGAGGTTCTCTATGATTCTGCTAGATGGATCATTGGCAAAGGAGACATCAACTTCTGGAATGTTAACTGGGC
Organism: Viscum album; assembly: GCA_963277665.1. Classification (NCBI taxonomy): domain Eukaryota; kingdom Viridiplantae; phylum Streptophyta; class Magnoliopsida; order Santalales; family Viscaceae; genus Viscum; species Viscum album. The sequence goes on along the minus strand of OY728122.1, from coordinate 703,588,312 downwards.
TGGTGTGAAGCTGGCTTTTCTTGGTTGCCCGCATCCGGAGTTCTCCTTCAAAGAGGCCTGTGAATACCCGGGATTTATTCATTCGGTTCTCACCACCGAGCAGGTTAAAGTTTATGATGATATTATTATGAATGATGAGTTGGATAAGTGATGCTTCATGGCTTCCTCTTCGGCCAGGTTCATCTCCAAAGACTCCAGGAAGCTTATCCATGCGGAGATTCCTCATGATGAGTGGGCTTCCACGATCTGGTGTAACGAGATCCCGACAAAAATGAACTTCCTCACGTGGCGCATACGGAACAAGGCGCTGCCAATAGATGAAAATATACAGAAGAGGGGGATTTCCATGGTGTCTCGGTGTTTTTTCTGTGAGAACCCCCGGACTGAATCCAATACTCATCTCTTTTTACACAGCAAATGGGCTCGTTTTCTTTGGTCCTTGTTCTCACCCTACTCCAAGAATTATTGGAGTCTTGGTTCCACGGGTTTGAAGGAAGGGCCGCTGAGCGCAAGGCCCGAGCCATTATTTTCGCCTCAGTTTGCTGGACGTTGTGGGAGGCGCGCAACCAGGTTCGGTTGGGCTCCAAGAGGTCATATCTGTTCCTCCAGAAGCGTCTTAAATCTCTTACCTTGGAGCTGGGCTCGCTTCTTAAAGGGACTCAGCTCACGGTTATGGCAGGCAATCTTTTCAACAGATCACACGTGCCTCGCATCAAGGAGGGCCGCTGGATCAAGTGGATACCTCCTCGGGGTGGCTTGAAGTTGAATGTGGACGGTTCTCTCATGGGGGGCTGATGAGAGGTGGAGGGGTTCTTCGGGATTCTCAAGGTTCGGTTCTTTTGGGGTTCAGTGCATTTTTTGGGTCCGGATCTTCCTTAGGTGCGGAGGTGAAGTCCCTCTTGTCAGGTATGGCAATCTGCAGGGCGTATGGGTTTCAAGCGGATGAAATCGAGTCAGACTCGGAAGTGTTGGTGAGAGCTATTAAGGGGTGTCATGAGGTGCCATGGGACTTGATTTATATGGTATGTCGCAGCTCGCTAGAGACCAACTTTGAGCAGAATGTTCTCCACGTTTGGAGAGAAGCTAACTTCGTGGCAAACTCACTTGCTTGGATAGGAGATGCAGCGGAGGATTTGGTTATCTATGATAGCCTTGGTTCGATTCCCCTTGAGTGTAGGATTTTCATTCAAGGCGATGCTCATGGTCTCCACCATTTCGGACCTCCTTGAAGGGTCTTGCTGTTTGGTTTTTTGTTTTTCCTTATTTAATAAAAAAGAATTTTCAATCCGACCATACATCAAATAGCATGCCATGAAGATAATGGGTGTTCCCGGTCTTCATAGATCAGCAAACTGTCAAGGGTATCATAGACATGACAATGGGAATGGATTCCCCTTTATGGATACATAATAAAAAATATATGAAAAAACATGAAAAACCCAATCAATACAACCAATATTCAATTATACAAGGTATAACATGAAAATGTAGACATAAACACAATGTCTAAGTAGTCAATAAATTAGACTACACATGAACACAATATAACACATCACTATCACCTTGTGTCACATTATAACTTTGAATTCCTCCTCATACGGAGTCTTATCACAAAGTCTATGGTCTAAAACCAATGAAAAATAATGACTGATTTCCTTACCTATTAGGCATACCAGAGACACATGACTACATATGAACCAAGGTGTGTGTATATAGCGTGTGGCTGAAAGTCTTGTTGGACGAAGCTAAGATTATATGTATTTTATTTAATAATTCAAAGTTATAATACTAGTTTGAAATAAATTTGGAAATTACATTTGTTTCTTTTACATAATATAGAAATACATATCACATTGCTTAATTATTTTTAAACAACTTTACTTTTGAAAAATAGCTCAACCATGGAATATGTGATCTAGAATCCAATTTAATCCCATAACAAAAGGGTAATAATATAGAGAGAATCACATAATCAATAAAGGTTTAAAGAATTCCAATCATTCCATTATAAAATATAAATAATTTTAAGACCATGATAATTACACTTATCTGAACAAAAAAGTATTTAATATCACTTATAACCCATATGAGTCAAAAAAACATATTAAGACGTTTCCTCAAAACCTTTAGTTCATAAAATATAGAATTTTCAAACTAATACATGAAAACCACTATAAGATATTTTATAGAAATCATACATTATCACAAATATCTTTTATAAATTCATTTATATGAAAATAAATCTCAAAGAAATTTATAAAAAATACAATTTGAACATGAAAGATATTTTAAAAATGTGAAACCTAAGTACCTTTTAAATAACCATTATATTAACCATAAAAATAATATAACCATGATAAAAAATTATATTCATTAGATATAATTGATATAATTTCTAATTTTGATGAAATTATTCTTAGAAATACCAATCACTATGATTGTGTTCAATAAAAGGAAGTTACAATGAAAAAACTACTCAAAAACCATTACAATGATGATGTCTTCAACAATAGAAGATGAATATGAGTTAAAATTATTTCTTTTATCTTTCTAGAATGAGAGGCCCCATGAATAAATAAGGTTATACCTTGACTTGAAAAACCCCAAATTTCAATGAAACTTAGGCCAAGTGAAACATGAGGAGTGGGGGAAGAGGAGAGGAAGAGAAAACGAGGGAAAATAGAGAAGAAAATCCTACCAAGAACCTTCCATGGTGGATCCTCCTTAATGATTGAAGGAAGAAATTATATTTGAAATTTTGAATTTCCCTTCTTTCATGGGTGTTGCATAAATTAGAGAGGGGGTCCCCTTTGAATAAGTACTCCATTAATAATTATAATATTATAGAAAGCATTATAACAATAAAGCACATATTTTTTGAAATATTAATCCAATAATCTATGCATCTAAAAAAATAAAATTCATACATCCATATCCACATGTCCATTACCCATTTCATATAATTATATAACTATTATTATTATTATTACACCACTTTATAAATGCATTTCATAAAACATAGGCTAAAATATTAAAAAAAAATTATAAAGGAACCACTTATAATAATTTTTCAATAATTCCTTATTTAGTTTCTTTAAACCATTTACAAAGGGTCTCGGGAAGTTAATACAGGTGAAGTAAGGTATCTATGTAATTGTGATGAATGCATAGTTACCATGCATGGTTAGGAAAACCATATAGTAATAATTCATTACACAATATATATTTTCCAAGAAATGAAATATTAATTTTCCTGGTTTTCCAAACCATTCAAAAACCACTCATCTTCTAAAATTTTCAATAATTTAAAATTTAAATTATTTTCACTCCTAAAATATTATTATTACAATAACATTTATTAAAAACTAAAAAAAAGGGTGTCATAATTCTTCAAAATATAATTATTTTCATGCCTAAAAATCCCCCTTAGGGTTTTTTTTTTAAAAATATAATTTTTTAATAAGAAAATAATTATCAATTGGAAAAAATTTACTAAATAAAAAATTCTCATTTATTTTATAAAAAACATCCTTGATTCAAAATATCATTTTCACTAATACTATACAGATGGGTATATCCTTCTATAATTAATTCCCTTTTAACGCATCACCTTAAGATCTTGAAAGCATTACATAACCCTTGATTTATTCAAATACCCATCAATACTAAATTATCAAAATCCTTTCTCCTGAAAAGCATACATGTAAATTAATAAAATCCCATTACATTACAAAAAAAATTAATTTAGGAACATAATTTTTATTTATAAGTACCAATACTATTATAAAAACCCTTTGTTTTTATAAAAAATTGTAAATATTTGAAACAAAATTCCATTATAATTTTTTCCAGATTTTCCCCTGAGGATGGAAATTTTCATTCCCCTACTTAAAAATCAATTTTAAAAGACTTATAAACCTATATTAATAAAGAAAAATATTTAAAATAGGGTCCCTCTAGTAGGAAATTTCAAATATCTTTTTGTAGTCATTGATTTGATTGCTGATGGAGCCCAAATGGACACCAAGATTAAAAAAAAACTTTTTGTAATTTTAAGTTGAACACATATTTTTAACTTCCCTTAGAGAATTTAGAATATATAAAGACCATAAATTTAAAATAAAATAGTTTATTAGGCCAAATAAGGGATAAAAACGTGGTTTATTGACACTTCTCATCATGCACATCTACTATGCATAGTTACAGAACTATTTCCCAACTATGTAAGAGTTTCTGGATGAGTTTTTAGCTATTCATGGTTTAATTGAACAGTGTGAAAATATGTGCCCAAACCTTGCATTTTTTCCTATAAATTTCTATATAACTTAAGAAATGGTGTTGTTTGACCCCAGTATTCATTATTTTTACACAAATATTTTTCAAGATAACTTATGCAATAAAACCCACCATAAATAATAGTTTTTAAGTTTTCAAAAATTAATTTCAAAGAATTTAACCTATTCTCTCGCTTTTTCTTCAGTAAATATCATAGATTTTAGGAATATACAATAACTCAATATGTAGAAAATCAAAATTTACATAAAAAACCAATCAATACACTATCTAGGAACCTATTTTGGCATATCACTCATGGATAAAAATTAAATTACTTTTTTGGAATCTATGTGATAATACAACCAATCCATTCCCTTGAAATATCACAAAACGAATCTAAAATAATCATTTTGAAAATAAAAAACCAATAACTAAACATGTCATATCTCAAAAACAAAACTATATACCAAGAAAATAAATATCAAAATTCCATATATATTAATAAAATTTGAAACCATAATCAAACCAGTTTCCATGAAATCAAACAATTCAACAGTGAAAATAAAAAAATCAAAATTTCATTTTTTTTCAAAAATCAAATTCCATAAAAACGCATTTTTATAAAGAGTAAATCACCCAAAAACGTCCTTTAACCTGAATTGGTTCAACAGTTTCAAAATTAAATTTACCTAAAACACTTTTGAAAATCTATGAATCATTCTCAATAGATTGAAATCCAAATCATACTAAATATAAAGAGAATTTAGTTTTACAAAATCTTGAAAACAAAAACGAAATTACTAAAATAATAATAAATTCTATATATTTCATCAAAACATCATTTAACATTTTTATAATCATTAGTCTATAAAATTGAAACCCCTATTACACTAAAATGTATCAATTTTTGTAGAAATTACCTTCCAAGAAACAATAATATTATATGTCTATATGAGAAACATAAACCATCCTTTATCCAAAACATATAACTCTTTATTAAGGAAAAAACACTTTATAAGAGCCCAAAAATTCTTATTATAATATATTTTAAAAAACATAAACAAATATAGATTTCAAAAACATTTTTTATTACAGAAAAAATTCAAAATATATACCTGTCAACCCAAAACATAGAATGTAACATTCATTTTCTATCCTCACAATGATACCAATAATCAAAATAAATTATATCTCAATTATTACTAATATATAAACTAATATAAATCCATTTATCCTTTAAAATACTAAAACCTATTGAAATAAATAACACAAGTCAATCAAAATCAATGTTTATTTAAATTTTTTTTCTAAATTCCTCATTTACAATGAAAAACACCCAAACTTTTGTTCTATCAAAGAGACATATAGAAAAAATAAAAACCAACAAAAAAATGATAAATCAAATAAAAATAATAATGAAACACACTAATAAATAAAATGAACCACAAACCATATATATATTATTTCACCTCTATAATAAGTCATTTAGTGTTAGCTATGAAAATTATTTAATGACTATCAAATTGATAAAAGATCCATTTCACTTTATGTAATCCTAACGTAAGTAAATAACATCATATTCAAACAAATACTTATCATAAATAATAAATCTAAATCAATCACACAGTATGTAATAATTTTCAAACAATAAAATCCTTTTATAAAATTTTTGATAAAGTTAATCATGTCATAAACTCCATGGATCATCAAAATAGTCAAAACTAATTAATGGCCCTCTTATTTGCCACCATTTTCACATAAAAATTATAAATTATTTTTATTATAATGACTAAAAATAGGATAATATAACCCCTTCTGTTTTAAATCCAATTTGAAAATTTTTGGTACACCAAATAATAATGATAGTATATTGAAGAATTTTTTTTATTAAAATATATTAAAACGCTGAATTTATAAATGTCATTTTCTTTTAAAATAACAAAATAATTATTTTTTATAATTGATATACATTTCTTTTGAATTATTAAATAATACACCATTATATAAAAATTAAAATTTAAATGTCATTAAATAATCAAATATAATTAAATATCATCACATATATACACACATAACTCAATCAATAAAGTAATTAATCACATATAACCTACAAGAAACAAAAAAACTAGTTAAAGTAAATCATAAAATATTTTAATCCATTAATTACCCCAATATATATTTAGGTAAACTTTGGATGATTATAAGAGGAATCCATTCAATTTTAAATAATTCAAGATTCATGAAACTCAAAATATTAATCAATATTCTTGAACATAAAATCTTAAAAACCCTTAGCATGGAAAAATACAAGAAAATGTGACTCTTAAAAGGATTTACTAGCACCACTCAATATTAAAATTCACATGGTAAATTAATTTACCACCACAAAACAATTTATCAAGTCTATTAATTGATTAATTCCAATGTTAAAATTATTTTACCTCAACCTACCACAAACCCAACTACCCGCTCATGCCCTGATACTATTTTGTAACATACCTGCATAAATACCTAGACACTATAGTCAAAGAGGCATTTTAGAAACAAAAGGCGTGTTCTAAATCATAATAATCTCTAAACAAGTTCCAAGGGAACCAATTCATCACAATGGGAATGAAACAAACTTTATGAAAACAAAATGAATAAATATAAAAAAACATAAAACAACCAACTCAAACAACAAATTTTCAATTATACAAGGTATAATATGAAAATATAGACAAATATACATGGTTTAGTGATAAATATAAAATACAATAAATATATAGAATAAAACCCATATGAAATCTTTTATAGTGCATGACAACTCTAAATATCACTTCCTTTATAGTCTCATCACTCATTCCCTGGTCTGGAACTAATGAAAAAGGAAAATCACATTCTACACCTCGAAGGAAAACCATATTTAAAAGAATAAATAAACTCCATGGTGTGAATGTAGAGTATGAGATAAATTCCAGTAGGATACAACCATGAATATATATAATTCATTTTAAGTCAAATATCAAATATAATTTTGAAATATATTTAGAGAATTCATTTGTTTCTTTTACATAACATGGAAAAACGTATCGCATCATCTATTATCTCAAACCAACTATAATTTAAAAAAAATCATAAATATGGAACTATTGATAAAGAAAATAAAGGAACCCATTGAACAAATAACATATAGAAAACCATGACATAATTTAAAACACATTATAAAATAAATAATGACATAGAATGTAAACCTAAATTACATGGGGATAACCTATGATGTTTCAAAAATTGAATCCACTTATCAGCCTATCATGACGTAGAAATAGTAATAGACCTAAACTTACCGTCATTATCCTCACCTAGATATTACTCCCTATCCAGGGACTAAACTACACTAGTGGAAATTATCCAGTGCAGAAATCTAAGCTAGTGTAGCGCTTATTCTATTTACCCACATAGCTTCAAGAGGATCACATGTAATCAATTATCAATCATAATAAAACCAATACATCACCCACATGTAAACTCCATTTCATAATATATTGTACATGAAAGTTAACAAATTTTCCATAATAGAAGGGGTATAATCTAGAGAGCATCACATAACTAAAAAATCTATAAATGTAACACTCTGTTATTTTATTATCTATTTCTCTTTTAATAAATATTATGTGTTTGATAGTTTATGTTAAACACATCATAGAACTAAAGTGAAAAATGTTTCAATATAGTAGAATAATAGAGTAAAAATGAAATTTATTACAACATTACTAAATAAAACATAATTAGAATAATAGATGATTTTTTAATTGTGTTAAAAGTTTTTAATTCACTTGGGAAAATACCATTTATTCTAAATTTTTTTATGAATTATGTATTTTTAATAAATTTATTACTTATATATAATGATATCCATAAAATTTACTGATAAAATTAAATTAATTATTATCAAAATAAATTAATAAGAAAATATATTTTATTAACTCTATAGAATACTGATTTGAATATTCATGGTTAATTAAAATGTTTTTTTAAATGCACTTTCAAATATAAAAGTAAATTTTTTATATTTAAAGTATGAAATTTTGTGAAGTTTATTGTTAATATTTGTAAAAAAATGAATAAATATTTTTTAATTGGTTATTAATTAGTTAATAATAAATATAAAATATTTTAGTAAAGAAAGACTCATTTTTAGAAGAATTATTTCTTTACATGTTGTGTAATTTCATTTAAAAAAATACAAGGATTTATATTGAAGAATGATTTTAATGAAATTAATTATATATATAAAAATATTCAAAAAAATTACGAATCATATACTAATTAATACTTGATAAGTAATAATAATATATTTATTTTATGCTCAAAAATACATTTGATAAGAATTTTTTATTGTTTTATGAGTACCCATTTTGAAATTAATTTTTATCACCATTATAAATTAAATATGTTAAAATGGTTTCCATATTTGGAATCTGAATTTACAAATTAGGTAGTAAGATAAATTTAATTTTAATTCAAAAAAATATTTACCGAGATAAAATTTTGTCACCATAGTAAAGGATAAAATGATGTAAAGGTGTTAAAGTATAACATCCTCTCTTAATATTAATGCATGAGATATTTAAAGATTATAAAGTTATACTTTATCTTTTGTTTATTATCTGAAATATGAGTTATAGGGGATAGTTTTTATTGAAAATGGTCTGAGAAATGAATGTTGGAATGGTTGTTTGAAGCTCATCCTTTTGGTGGTTGGAACAGCTAGCCTATAGAGCCCACTGTCTAGTTACTAAAGTTCTAAAAGGTTTTTAGAATTCTATAGACCACGCTAGCGAGTTGGTGGGATGCCACTAGCCAGTCAGTGCACCCAATCTTAGGATATAATTAATGGACCATGTGGGATTTTAATTCCATTCTTTTTTTGACACTCTTTAACATCCAAATCCAAACCCAAATCACCTTAAACAAATTTTGGACCTCCTAACTTGATCCATGACCTCTCCTATTATTTTCACCTTTCTACTTCATGGTTTGACCGATCTTGTAACGACCCAAAGTTTTATGAATGGAAATTTCCTTATTGTAATTATTTCTTATTGTATAATAACACAAAATCACATTAATAACACAATAAAAAATTTATAAATTAAGAATTAATGAAATAAAAGACATTTCTAGAAGTTAAGGAACCTATACCAATGAAATAGTAACTTGAACTTTTGAATAGTAATGTGGCCCCTATGAATAGTAAACTGGAAAATTTAATAGTAACCTCTCCAATGAAAGTATAAATAAAATTTAGGCATTTTATAAGTGACAATATGATATAATGATATCATAATATAAGTAAATAAATATTTATAAAATTATTAATTAAGTGTTAGTATTTTTCTAAGTTATAAATATTTAATTACAATTTTATGATTAATTTAATAAATTAAAATAAAATTTATCTTCAAAAAATTTATTCATAAATTAATATATGTTTTTTTTATTATTATAATTTAATTTTATGAGACCTTAATTGATTTCTCAAAAATGTTAGAAAAACAATTTTAATAAAAAAAATTGTATTTTACAAGTAAATGATGATTTTTAATTGAAGATTAAATTTATAATATTTATAAAATTATTTTCATAAAATGGAGATAATTTTTTAATTCTACATGTCGAAAAAATGGTTCGAGTTAATTTTTTGGATTTTTTTCGAAATACTTGAATTATTGGTGAATAGTAAAATACGGTAATTTACAGTATATATACATTATAAGTTAAATTCTCTAGTCATTGAGTCAAGGATGATATAAGAATAAATGGTTAGAACTCGCATGATATAATTACTTTATTTAGTCTCAATAATAAACACCATTTCTTTTCTTGAGAAATATAATAAACTAATCAATTAAATAATGAGAAAACACCCTTCTCCTCTATTATAAATACCACCCCTCACTACCACTTCTCCTCACACCTCTCAAGAATTGATCCATGACCAAATTATACTAAAATATCTTACCAATACCTTCCCCCACTTCCAAGATATTTTGGGCTTAACAAAATACCAGAATCAATTCGGATTTTGTCAAGAAGAAGGAATCCAGAGGTAAAACCCTCTTCCTTTTCTTTTAGTTTCTTTTCAAGTTCTTTTCTTTTATTATCATATCCTCACTTCCCCTTGTCCATGTGGCATAAAAAATCCATTATATTAAATATAATATAATTTATCATGTTTATGGAACAATTTTCAACTAATCTCTTCTCCTCTCTCTTTTATTTTAAGAATGAAAATATTGTCCGTTAGGTGCCAATTTACCACCTTTGTGGACGAAATGCTTTCATATTTCAATCACACCATCATGTTTAGTCATGAAATCATTTTTATTGTTGAACCAGATTATATTATATTTATTACATCATATTTAATGTTCTTCAATCATTTTATATTCATAATACTAAATTATAAAACAAAACGAGTTTGTTGTGATAAAAAACTGCCAAATTAACCTAAACGATTATCATTAAATTTTATTGAATGATTCAACCTCACCCAAATTAACCAAATGATTTATATGATAATTTAAAATTATATATGTTCATTTATAACTTTTAACTTCAATTCTATATTTCTATTTCAATTTTATATGAACTTTTATCTCTTATACAAGCGAGATGATCATGAAAACCAAGGAAACCAACACTCCCGAGCGATGAAATAGAACATTATAACTCATCAAAAATGCCACAGATGAACTTAATAAATTTATAATAAATATAATATATGTATAAATTTTTATGTAATTATTAAATAATTAATATAATTTGATTATCAAGGACATTAAGATCAATTGAAGAACACCTTCGAACTTAAGGTAAGGGATTCTACCCGAACCTACATTATTCTTTCGGGTTACTATTTCTATCTTTCTACCCAAATGAAATTATATTTTATTTTAATATACATATTTTAAATGTTGTTCATATTTTCCAAACTCATTTATAAATATCCTTTCATCCTTGTTTTTTGTTATATACATGTTTTTAAAAGGTTCCCTACTCAATTCTTCTCGATAAGCAATCTCGATTTAAGGGAACTTCATGAATTTTTACCCAATTTCAAGTGAACTATATAATCTATTTAAAGACACCATTATTTTTCAAAAATAAATCATTTAATTATGAAAACATTATTGGTTCACTTTTTTCTATTAAATATTATTCCCTTTTCTTCTTTAAATTCTCTTTAATTTTTTCCTTAAAGCACACTAAAATGGTTTAGTTTTAAAGTTTCAAAAACACTCTTTTAAAATGATTCCACCTTGGTTGGAAACCATTAATCATTATATATGTCTATTCTCCTTTAGGAATTTCCATGTGTGTTCTAAATCCATTATTTCCTGGTCACTTTTTTGATACAACCATTTATTATTCTTTTTGACAAGATTATGATAACCAATTCTTACCATGGGTAACCCTTATGTTAATTTTTGATTCCTTATGTTTGATTCTTATTATGGAACAAATATTAATGAAATAATTTTGATGGTTTCACCTATATAGAACTCCAATTCATTGGGAAATGTTTTGTCTCATGAGACGTTATGGCCAATGGTCCCGGCGATTTTCCATGACTTGTTCTCCATGTGCAACGATCTTGGTGGTTATCCTTGACTTGTGCTCCTTTATGTGAAAAGGGCCTTGAATCGTGATAAAGTAATGTTTTATGTTTCTTCCACATTAATATTATTCCATGATTGTATGATTCTATCTTCTATATTTTATGATTCTATATGTTTCATCATGTTCCATTTCTTTTATATCATTATGTTATGACTTCTAACCCATGTGCTAAGAATTATAATTATGTTTGTTCCCTCACTAGTATTTTAACTCATCCATTTGTTCATATTATCCCTAGGTTATCCTATGCAGATTTAAGGGCTCAAAGGGAGTTAGGATCTCATAATGGTTGATAAATAAAGACATTTTTTATTTATTCTTATGTTTTCAATTTTATGTACCTAGTCTTCCAAGACACTATAATTTACAATCCTTGGATTGTAATTTGATTTTTAATTATGATTAAAATCATGTAATGATATGTGTAAAAGGATAGGGTCACTATAGTTAGTATCATAGGATGGTCTAGTTATTTATAGAGATCAGGAATAGAGAACATTAGTAAGAACCTTAGGGATAATACTAGGTCTAAGAAAACACACCTAAATTTTGGTTAGTATAGAGTAAGTGCTTTATCATGAAAATATATCCCTGTATGGATACTACAAATGGAAGTGGTTCTGGAAAATATGTACCTAGGAGTAAAAACTCTGACAAAGTGTTCCAGGCCTGACTCAGGGTACCTTGGTATATGATAATGAGCTTTACTTCGCACTTGGTTTGACACTCCCGAGGGATATGCTTTGGTAAATTCACAAGCACATTATGACCCATTATTAAGGGGAAAAATCCAATAATAATATATGTTAGGAAACAGATCATGGATAACCTAGATTGAAACCTTGGGAATCACAAGTTAGGATATACTTTTCCTTTACAATTTTACACTTTTGGGCTTAATTATTCCTTTTTATGCTTATTATATAAGTATTATAGCCACCTAATTGTACCTTATTTTTATTAGTTAATGGAGGGAAATAGAAGAGCATGTGCCAATAATAAATGTATTAGTAAATGTGAATATTTCTCTAATGATATTCCAAATCTGATGGGAGTGGGTGCTCAAAAAATTATGACAATACTTTTTCAATTGGGTCATGTTTTGAATAATAACTTGAATTGTGTGGAACACACTCCTTCTCCATGGAGAGTGGAAGTTTTCATCGAATCCTTAGTTGAGAAAAGGCCTCCTATATTTAGTGGATCTTCTAATCCCCTCCTCGTGGAACAGTGAATTAACTCCATTGAAAAGATATTCACTTTTCTCTAGTGCTCAAAATAAGAGAAAGTTGTGTTGGAGGCCTATTGTTTTCGTGGGGAAGATTATAAGCGGTGGAAACTGATCAAGAACTCAAATTCCAAGGAGTAAATTGATTCCATGGATTAGAGAAATTCAAGAAATTTTTTCAATAAATATTATCTCTGAACTCTCCACCTCAAGATGGAAAATTGAATTCCCCATACTTATAGATAAGAAGGATGAGTCTATTGGGGTGTGTGAAGAAAACTTTATAAGGCATAAAAAATATACCTCTAACTTTTTAATGGACACTGAAAGCAGGGTGGATCTCTTATTTAATAGAGTAAAGATGAGTATATGAAAATTGTTAGAAATTCAGAACTTCAATAGTTATGAGGAGATTGTATTTTGTTCCCTCAAGGATTAAATGGATATCAGAGACTCTCAGTGGTTTTTTGGTCCTAGTGATAGAAAGAGGAAAATGGAGTCTAATGTGGGTGGATTAGCAGGTAAATACCATGATGGAAAGAAGACTGAATATCCCATGTGTCAAAATTGTGGGAAGAAGCATCTTGGTAAATGTATAAAGGGAATAAGGAAATACTTCAATTGTGGAATAATGGGGCATATTGATAAGAACTATTAAAGGAATATGAATAATACCACTAATGTGGAAGAAGAAATAAATGTTCATATCAACTCTCAACCAGTAGTGAAATGTTTCAAGTGCAATGAACATGGGAATTCTACAAACCAATTCTCTATGCTTAGGTTTTTTGGAGTCAATCAAAAATAACCTCCAAGGAAACAAGGATGGGAATATGCTATCACTGCTACTGAGGTGGATCTAGACAACAATGTGGTGATAAGTATACTTGTTATTCATTCAAGAATAGAAAACATACTATTTGATTCTGGTTCAATGCATTTTTTCGTATCATGAATGTTTAGTAGAACTATTCAAACACCAAATCAAAATATGGAGGTTTTGTTATCTGTGAGAAACAAATGGTGAAATTATTGCATCCAAAGTATATAACTACTCTCCAGTTAATGTTTGTTGACTAAACCTCCCATAAAATCTTTTCATAATTCATTTTGTGGAGTTCGATGCTATATTGGGCATGGATTGGCTATCTTTATACAAATAAAATATCAATAATAGGGAAAGGGAGATCAATATTCAAATCTTGAAGCATCCTCAAATTCTTTATAAGTGTATGGAGGTGGATGAATCTTCTTCAGAATCTTCATCTCATGTGCGGATATTTTTTCCTTATGAGCAAGCATATGTTCCTGAAATGATTTAGACAAATGATAGAACTGTGCTCAAAGACATTCCCCTTGTAAGGGACTACACTAATGTGTTCCCCAAAGATTTTACTGGTCATCCTCCTGACTGATTGGTTGAGTTCTCAATTGAGATTATTTTTTAATCTCTACCTATATTAAGGAAACATTATAGAATGGCCACCATTGAGCTGGAAGAACTAAAGTAGCAGTTACAGGAGAATCTGGATAAGGGTTTTATATGCCCGAGTGCTTCACCCTGGGGTACGCCAGTCCTCATTGTCAATAAGATGGATGGATCAATGCACCTCTTCCTTGATTATCATGAGATCAATAAAAAAGATAAATAAAAATTATCCCCTTCCTCAAATAGATGACTTATTCGATCAGCTGCGTCGGGCTAGTAAACTCTCTAAGGTGGGCCTTCAGGTAGGATATCACCAATTAAAGGCGAGGAATGAATTTATTCTAAATACTGCCTTTGAAATGAGGTATGGACACTACGAGTTCATAGTGATTCCCTTTGAAATCACTAATGCACCAGAAATTTTCATGGATTTAATGAATAGGATCTTTAGATATTACCTTGGAAAATTTGTGGTAATCTTTCTAGATGATATTCTAATATACTCCAAGAGAAAGGAGGAACATGAAGTGAATTTTAATATTGTGATAAGGACTTTTCTAATGGATAAACATTTTGAAAATCATAGCAAATGTGAGTTCTGTATGGAGGAATTATCATTCTTGGGGCATGTTATCACTAGTAAAGTGATATCAATGGACCTTTATAAGATATAGGAAATTGAAGAGTGGCCCATGATAACATTTGTAATGGAGATCCATAGTTTACTTGGCCTATATGGGTATTATAGATGATTTTTTAAGAACATTTCATGATTGGAAAACCTAATAACAAAGCTGACATGGAAGAGAGTGAAGTTTTTTTGGACTCAAGAATGTGAGGAAATCTTTAAGGATATCAAAAAGAGACTTATGACTACACTAGTACTCACACTCTTGAAAAGTGGAGAATTATTTTTTTATTCAATGATTCTTAAAATAAAGGATTGGGTTTTTACTAATTAAAAATTATAAACTGATAGCCTACGCCTCAAGGAAGTTGAAAATTCATGACCGAAACTATCCTATGAATGATCTGGAGTTGGTGGTTTTGATCATTACATTGAATATCTGGTAGAATTATCTCTATAAGGAGAATTGTGAGATATATAGTAATAAAAATCATCTCAAATATATATTCACACATAAGTATCTTAATATGCTTCAGTGAAGATGGTTAGATCTCATCAAGGATTATGACTACTCAATACACTATCATCCTGATAAAGCAAACAAAGTGGCAGATTCTCTAAGTAGAAAGGATCCTTCATATTTATCAATGATTATAATTGATAAGGATCTAATATTATTATATTTGAAAATGATGTAAATGGGAAACATTAAGGAAGGAACATCATCAATCATTTCTCAGATGATTTCTCAACCATCCCATATGAAGAAAATAAAGGATGCTCAAAGGAAAGATGTAGAAATTCAGAAAAAGGTAGATGCTATCAAGAATGGGAAATCCTCTATGTTCGGGATTGGTTAGGATGGAGTAATATAATTTTGGTCATGACTATGTGTACCATCCAATCCAGATATAAAGAAATATCTTCTAAATGACGCACATAGCTCAGCGTTCTCTATTCGCCTAGGGAGTACAAAGATGTATCGAGATCTCCATGAGAGATTTTGGTGGGACAATATGAAAAAGGATATCATTGAATATACATCAATTTTCCTAGAATATCAACAAGTGAAGATTAAAGGAAAAAAGTATAAAGGGATGATGCAACCATTACCCATACCAACATGGAAATAGGAAAACATCACCACAGACTTTGTCATTGGACTTCCTAAGACATATAGTGGAATTAATGTTATATGGGTTATTGTGGATCTTATTACAAAGACAACTCACTTTATCACAATTCAATATAAATTATCACTAAATCAAATTGCATGGATATATATAAAAAAGATGGTAAGTCTGTATTGAGTACCACTATTGATTGTCTCTGATCGAGATTCCTGATTCACCTAAAAGTTATGGAAAATTATCCGACATGCTCTAAGCACTGATCTAAACTTCAGTTTGGCCTATAATCCTCAAAATTATGGCCAATATGAGAGAACTATTCAGACAATGTAAAACATGTTGAGAGCGTTTTCTATGGACTTCAAAGGAGTATGGGACTAACATCTTCCACTGGTCAAATTTTCCTACAACAATGGTTTCCACTCCAGTATCTGAATGGCTCTATATGAATCCCTTTATGATAAAATATGTATAAAAATGACATGTTGGGATGAAGTTGGTGAACATAAGTAGCCTAGACCTAAAATGGTCAAAGAAATGGTGGAAATTTTGAAAATCATTCAGCAGCACATCAAGGTAGACAAAAGTTGACAAAAGAGTTATGCATACAATCATCGATGAGACATTGAGTTTAAAGTTGGATACATGGTATTCCTCTATATATCAACATGGAATAGGATCATGAGAATTGGGAAGAAAGGAAAGCTAATTCCCAGGTACATCGTCCCCTTTGAGATCCTTGATCATGTTAGAGCCATAGCCTATCTACTAGAACTCCCACCAACCATGTCTCAGGTACATGATGTATTCCATATATCCCTATTAAGGAAGTACATACAAGATCCTTCACTTGGACTAACTTCAGAGGTGGTACAGTTATAGAATGATCTTTTCTTATGATGAGCAGCCAGTGAAGATCTTGGATTGTAGAGATAATGTTCTACGTAACAAGAATACTCACTTGGTCAATGTACTATAGAGGAACCATAAGTATGAATAGGAAACATGGGAACCAGAGGTATTGATGAAGCAAAAGTACCCACACCTATTTTCATCTTAAAATGTAAAATGAAATTTTGAGGGAGAAATTTCATAAGGGGAGAATAATATAATGACCCAAAGTTTTATGAATGGAAATTTCCTTCTTATAATTATTTCATATAGTATAATCACATAAAATCACATTAAGAACACAATACAAACTTTATAAATTAAGAATTAATTAAATAAAAGGCATTTCTAGAAGTTATGGAACCTATATTGATGAAATAGTAACTTGACCTTTGGAATAGTAATGTTGCCCTTATGAATAGTAAATTAGCCAATTGAATAGTAACCTCGGCAATGAAAGTATAAATAAAATTTATGCATATTATAAGTGATGATATGACATAATTATATCATATTATATGTAAATAAATATTTGAAAAATTATTAATTATGTGTTCGAATCTTTGTAAGTCACAAATATTTAATTACAATTTTATAATTAATTTAATTAATTAAAAGAAAATTTATCTTCATAAAATGTATTTATAAATTAATATTTTTATTTCTTATTATTATAAGGTAATTTTATCTAACAATAATTGATTTTTGAAAATGTTAGAAATGCAATTTTAATTTTAAAATTTATATTTTCTAAGAAAATGATGATTTTTAATTAAAAATTAAATTTCTAATATTAATAAAATTATGTTCTAAAATGGAGTTCATTTTTTAATTCTACATGTTTAAAAATGATTTGGGTGAATTTTTGATATTTTAATGAAATACTTGAATTTATGGTAAATAGTAAAATATGGTAATATACGATATAAATACATTATAAGTTAAATACGTTATTAATTGAGTCATGACTGATTTAAGCACAATTGGTTCGAACTAACATGATATAATTACTATATTTAGTCTCAATAATCATCCCTATTTCTTTTTTTGATCAAAATAATAAACTAATGAATTAAATAATGAGAAAACACTCCTCTCCTCCACTATAAATACCACCCCTCACCACCACTTCTCCTCACACCTCTAAATCCTTGATACTTATCCAAATTATTCTCAAATATCTTCCCAATATCCTACCCCACTTTTATGATCTCTTTTACTTCACAAAAGATCAAAACCAATCCCCTAAGGTGTTTCTCACGAAGAAGGAATCAAGTGGTAAATCTCTCTTCCTTTTCATTTAGTTTCTTTTCAAGTTTTTATATTTTCTTATATTATCCTCACTTTACCGTGACCATGTGGCATGAAAACCCCATTATATTACATATAATATAATTTTATCAAGTTTATGGAATAATTAATTTGCATCAAATATTTTATCCTCTCTCTTTTATTTTAAGAATGAAAACATTGTCTATGAGGTTTTGATTTACCACCTCTATGGATGACATGCTTTCATATATCAATTATATCATCATGTTTGGTCATGAAAACATTTTTATTATTAAACTAGATTATATTATATGTATTAAATCCTAATTAATTTTCCTGAAGCATTTTATATTCATAATACTAAATGATAAAACAAAACGAGATCGCAGTGATCGAAAAACCTCAAAATTAACCTAAACGATTATCATTAAATTTTATGGAATGATTCATACTAAACCAAAGTAACAAAATGATTTGTATGAACATTTAACATTATATATGTTCATTAATAACTTATAACTTTTATTATATATATCTATTTCAATTTTACTTGAACTTCCATACTCTTATACAAGTGAATCGATCGTGAAAACCAAGGAAACCAACTCTCTCGAGCCATGAAAATGAAAATTATATCTCATAAAAAATGCCATGGTTGAACTTAATAAAGTTATAATATATCTAATATATTTAGAAATGGTTCTATAATTATTAATTAATGAATCTAATTGGATTATCCAGGACTTTAAGATCAAGTGAAGAACACCTTCGGGCTTTAGGTATGGGATTCAACCCGAACATCCATTATTCCTTTGGGTTACTCTTTCTCTATTTTTACCCAAATTAAATTCTATTTTATTTTTATCTAAATATTCTAAATTCTATTTATATTTTACAAACTCATTTATCAAGATCCTTTCATCCTCATTTTTTTTGATAAACAAGTTTTTAAAAGGTTCCCTACTCAATTCTTCCCAATAAGCAAGCCCGATTTAAGGGAACTTGACAAATTTTTACCCAACTTTAAGTAAACTCCATATTATATTTTAATCTATAATTAATTTTTAAAAGGAAATAATTTAATAATTAAAAACTTCTTAGTTATCTTCTGGTTTTTATGTAAAATTTTATTCTCTTTTCTGCTTTAAATTCTCTTTAATGTTTTCCTAAAACCACACTAAAATGTTTTCGTTAGAAAGTTTTCAAAACAATCTTTTAAAATGATTCCACCTCAGTTGGACACCATTTATCATTATATATTCCTATTTTACTTTATGAATGTCCATGTATGTTCTAAATCTATTCTTTCAAGGACACTTTTATGATACTCTCATTTATTATTCTTTTTAACATGATTATGATACACAATTCTTATAATTGGTAACCCTTATTTTTATGTTTGATTTATCATGTAGAAAAAATATTCATGAACATGTTATAATGGGTGTTTCAAGATAACGCTCCAATTATTTGGGTAATTTTTAGTCTCATGAGACGTTATGCACCACATTCTTGGCGGTTAGCCTTGACTCGTGCTCCATGTGCAATGATCTTGGTGGTTAGCCTTGACTTATGCTCCTCTATGTGGAAAGAGCATTGAATCATGATAAAGTCGTGTTTTATTTTGCTTACATATTACTATTATTCCATGATCATATGATCCCATGTTCTATATTTTATGATTCCTTATGTTTGATCATGTTCCATGCCTTTTTATATCATTATGTTATGCCTTATTACCCATGTGATAAGCTTTATCCATATGTTTATTCCCTTACTGGGATTTTATCTCATCCATTTTTTCATGTTTCCCTAGGTTATCCTATGAATATGTTATGTATCAAAGGGCATTATGAGCTCATAATGTTTGATAAATAAATATATTTTTCATTTAGTCTCATGTTTTTAGTTTTATGTACTTGGTCTACCAAGTCACAAGAATTTTCAATTCTTGGCTAGTAATTTGATGTTTAATTATGCTTAAAATAATGTAATGATATGTGTAAAAGGATAGGGTCACTGTAGTTGGTATCAGAGGATGATTTATTTACTTATAGAGATTAATAATATAGAACTTTAGTAAGAACCTTAGGGATAAGACTAGGTCTAAGAGAACATCCCTAAGTTTTTGTTAGTATAGAGTAAACTGTTTATCAAGAAAATATATCCATATTTGGATACTCTAAGTAAAAATGGTTCTGGAACAGATGTACCTAGGTGTAAAAACTCTAACAAGGTGTTCTGGACCTGACTCAGGGTAACCTGGTATATGACAACAGGACTTACTACACACCTAGTTTGGCACTCCTGGGGGATATTCTTTGGTAAATTCATAATCTCATTACAATCCATTATTAATGGAACAAAAAAATTCCATAAGAATACATTTTAGGAAATATATCATAGATAACCTAGATTGAAACATATGGAATCACAATTTTGGATATAATTTTCCTTTACAATTTAATTCTTTTATGCTTAATGTTTCCTTTTTATGATTATTATCTAAGTATCCAAACCCCCTAACTGTACCTTCTCTATATTAGTTAATGGCGGATAATAGAATAAAACATTCTAAAAATCAATGTGATAGGTAATGTGATTATTACACTAATGATATTCACAATATGATGGGAACGGGTGCTTAAAACTTTATGATAATACATTCATAGTTGGTTCATGTTTTGAATAATAACTTTAATCATGTGGAACACACTCCTTCTTTAAGTAAAGATCATGTTGTCATAAAATCCTTCATGATACAAAGGACTCCCATGTTTAGTGGATCTTATGATCCCCTCATTTTGTAATAGTGGATTGACTCCATTGAAAAGATATTATTTGTCCTCCAGTTCTTATAAGAAGAGAAAGTTGTTCTAGTGGTCTATCATTTTGATGGGGAAGCTGATCAGTGGTGGACACTAATCAAGAACACCAAGTCTATGGAGGAAATTGATTCCATGGATTGGAAAGAATTCAAGAAAATATTTTTCAATGAATATTGTAATGAACCCACCTGGGTTTCCCTCAAACCTGGCACCTGACCTGATTCTTCACATACCTAAAGGGAATTCCCGATTCCCATGGGCAGGTGACAAGCACCCAGGCATCAAACGCCAAAACTGAGGGAATAATTTCACCCAACCTGAACAACCACATAGAATACATATATAGATAAATAAAGGAACTTTAGAAGACTAAAAAATATATATTCCATAACTTTAAGGAAAATAGCAGAAATAGAACAACTGAAATAGTAGCTAAAAACTCTAAACGACAAGTCCGACTGTAAGGGAATCGAAACCAAACAGCTACTCCAATAATGGAATGGATGAACTCCAACCATCTCACTATCAACTACCCATACCAGCTGACATGAAACTCATTGACTCGCTACTGTGCATTTACCTTCCCTGTACTAGAAGACAAACAAAGGTCTATACGCCACCAAAGTAGTGTGTAGGGTGTGAGAAAACATGTTCAGGAGGATCCCACCCATGTGTTCCATAAAAAGTCTCCGTATAACAATTCTTGTATTCTTATTTATAATTTAAAGCATGGAATGATAAATTGTAAATTAGTTTTATAGAAAACATGATAAACATTCCCTCTTCCACAGTTCTAAACAAAATCAGGTATATTAGTTTCAAATCACATTTTCCATATCATCTTCCACAAGCATAAACATGCATATCAAGGCTAAGTCAGAAAGCCAAGAAATACAAAACAGAAGCATGGGTATCATAGCACCAAGTAATAGTACAGGTCTATGCATCAGACTACTTGTAACATAAGAATCAAGTGCACAAAAACTGATCCTATAATAACGGGCCTAGGAAGTAGAGGAATTCCTCATGAGTACCCCCAAAAAATGTCAATATTGGTACCCTAGAATAATAGGCCTAGTAAATAGAGGTAAGCACCAAGATAAACATCCCTGATAATCACAAAGAAATGGATGATGGCATCAAGATAAAAATTCCACCTAAGTACCCAAGGTAACCCATGTTCTCTTTTTCACAAACACATTTCAATGTACTGAAAACCATTCAAAACCATTTCACAATAAATTTATCATAATCCAGGTAAAAACAATTTCTATTTCAAAACACTTTCTCAACACACAAAAACAATCATGCCAATTTCCCAAATCAATTTGTAAAGTAGTTTGAAAAGTTGAAAAATAATATCCATTATCAAAGGCTAGTGGTCGAACCACCTACCTCAAAGTTCAGGTCACACATGCCCACAACAAAAACCGAAAGTAACAGAACTCAACAAAATTGTCCATAAAGGCCCTAGAATCAAACCTACACCTCAAAATATTGATTCAAAATTGAAGACAAGGGATTGGAGGATAGAAGAAAGCCTTCATACCTCAAGAACGAATGTTTGCTTCACCACAACTAGCCAAGGAATGGCCTTCAAGACAAGATCTCTTAATGGATCTAGATGAGGACAAAACGAAACATCCAACTTGGATTAGAAGATACAATAATTCAAGGATAGGGTGATATTTCGATTAATCGTATGGAATAATCAGAGAGAACACTTACCCAGAGACACACATTATAGAAGAAATGTTGAACCAGAGCCGATTGGATCAATCCAGAAGGTTATAATCCTCTGAAAAATTCATAAGAGTATCCTAGGGCTAATTTCAATGAAGTTTGGAAAGAATAGACCAAGAAAAAGTGAAAAAAGAATGACTTTAACCTAGGTGTGGGTTGAGTCACAATGTGTACCCTTTGGTCACGGCGTGTAGGCCATGCTGGATAAGTACACTAAAAACCCATCACCTCGGGTTAAAATTATGCTATTTAACTCCTACACAATGTGTAAATCAGATACATGATGTTTACCAGCTCACATAATGATTTCCCCATTCATGACATGATCTCCCAATCCACGATACGCAACCAACACCAAGTACACGGCGTGTAATTCTGGTACACGGCGTGTACTTATTCTCCAGTCTGTAGTAAACCCAAAAAAACATATCTAAGGATTT
Organism: Viscum album; assembly: GCA_963277665.1. Taxonomy (NCBI): domain Eukaryota; kingdom Viridiplantae; phylum Streptophyta; class Magnoliopsida; order Santalales; family Viscaceae; genus Viscum; species Viscum album. Next base: position 703,564,783 of record OY728122.1, on the reverse strand, counting down.
TAAAAACTATATTGGAACTTAGAAAAATGGAAAAAAAATACTTGATCAAGGTAACTATATGTTTCAAAATCCCCACCATAATGAATTTACATCCCCAAGAAGTCATGTGGAAGATGTACTCCCTGGAAAAAGATGAGGCCAATGCTCCCTCATCAACAACTCGTGTTCCTAATTCTCATGATAATATGATCCTTGTTTCCATAGAACTTTGACCAACAGAATTAAATTCCCACAAAAGACTTTCTCTTAGGAGTCAATGATCTCATCTAGTTTCTCTAAAATAGAAGAATTTATTTCTAGCTCAATCACTTCCCAACTTAGAACATGAGTGGGATCAAGGTGATACTTCCTAATCTGTGATATGTGGAAAACATCATGAATGTCTATCCACTAATCCAGAAATGATAACTAATAAGCAACATGACCAATACGTTTAGTAATCACAAATGGTCCAACATATCTCGGTGCCAACTTTCCCTGTTTTCCAAGTAAACGGTGTCCCAAGTGAGGAGAAACTTTCAAGAAAACCCAGCCACCAATGGAAAACTCCAAAGGATGATGTTTTTGATCTTCATATGATTTCTGTCGACTTTGGTCTATAAACGGACGTCGTCACACTTCTTGAATATTTTTCAAGGTACCCTAAACCATACTTATTCCAACCAAATCTACTTATCCCACCTCTTCCCAAAAAAGAGGTGATCTGCATGGGCGACCATACAATGCCTCAAAAGGATCCATTATAATTGATGATTGGTAAGTATTATTATAAACAAATTCAACCAGTCCCAGCTGGTTATCCCACAATCCACTGAAATCCAAGACATAGGCCTGAAGAATATCCTCTAGGACATGAATTACACGTTCTATCTTGCCATCTGTCTATGGATGGTAATGTGTGGTCAACTTCACCTAAGTACACATTTCATCTTGAAGGCTCCTCTAGAACCTTGAGGTAAACCTAGGATCCATATCTGAGACAATGGAAGAAGGACTCCCTTGTAACCTCATGATCTCTTACACATTCAGATTACCCAGATATTTAAATTTAGTGGTGTATTTTATTGAAATGATGTGAGAAGACTTCTTCAACCAATCAATGACCACATAGATATCATTTTCCCTTAGGGAATCTATGTAAAACCAACAAAAAAATCCATGGACACCTCATCCCACTTTCAAACTGGCATCGGAAGAGGCTGAAGCAATCCATAAGGTTTCAAGTGCTCTACCTTTATCCTTTGGTAAGTGTAACAGTAGGACACATAATCTGCAATGTCATGCTTCATACCCAGCCACCAAAAATATATTCTCATGTCATAATACATAGTTTTAGAACTTGGATGAACGGACCATGAAGAGTTATGACAAACAAAAAAACTGAACTTCTCACAGGTGTTGGGATGACAACTCGCTTCTTGAAGTGAAGTATGCCTTCTGAAGAAAGTGACCCACCAGGAACTATCTCCCCACTATAAAGACTTTCCTGAGCCTTCTGAAACTCATCATAATATTGTTGACTTCACAAGATAGACTACATAAGAGATGATGATAACTGAACACTCATCAGAACCATCCCAGAAACATCCTCCTGACATCGAAGTGCAACTGAGAAAATAAGCCCAATAAGATTCCACTCTTCCTTCGATTCTAGAACAGTCTATGATGGTACCTTCGTTCTTAGAGTGTTTGTAACAACATTCCCTTTCCCCAGGGTGTAAGCGATGTCAATGTAAAATTTATGAAGGTATTATATCCATCTCCACTATCTAAGATTCAATTCCTTTTGGGAAAACATATATCTCAAACTCTTTTGATTATAGAAAACTATGAACTTCTTCCAAAAGAGATAGTGTTGCCAACACTTAAGCACTTGAATCACCGCAAAAAGCTCTAAATCATGAGTATGGTAGTTCTTCTCATGAAATCGGAGATAAAAAGTGCCATAATATACCACATGATCATCATGCATCAGAACGCATCCCAAACTAGCACCAGATGCATCACAGAACACCAAGTACCCCTTACCGAGATCAGGTAAGACCAGAACATGTGCCAATGTTAAAAGTCATTTCAGTTCATCAAAATGACACTAAAAATTTGCATACCATGGGAATTTTATTTCCTTTTTAGTAAGATCAATCAAATTTGATGACATCTTATAGAAATCCTTGACGAACTGTCAGTAGTATCCAGCAAGACCAAGGAAGCTTTATATCTCAATGACATTATTTGGTTACTTCTAGGACAAAATAGCTTTTACCTTCTCTGGATAAACCGATAATACATTCTTAGAAATTGTGTTCCCCAATAACTACAATTATTGAATCCAGAAACTAAATTTTGAAAGATTTCCATACATACAGTGATTTATCAGAATCTCTAAGACCTAACCCAGATGGTTCTCATGCTCACACTCAGACTTTGAAAAAACCAAAATATCATCCATAAAAACTACCACAAAAGTGTCAAGATATTGGTGGAATATCCGATTTATCAAGGCCATAAAAATGTAGGACCATTAGTCATACCAAAAGGCACCACAAGATATTCATAATGACCATACCAACTCTTAAAGGCCTTATTTGGTATATCATACTCCCAAACTCTGAGATGATGACAACTCGATTGAAGATCGATGTTTGAAAACCACTTTTCTACTTTTAACTGATCAAAAAAATCATCCACATGAGGCAAAGGATATTTTTTATTCACTGTTACCTATATTAACTTCTGTTAGTCCACACTTAATATAAGTGAACCATCCACTTTCTTAGAAAAGAGAATAGGGGATGCCCAAGGAAAAACACTAGGGAAAACAAAAACCTTCTCTAATAGGTCATACAACTGAATCTTGATCACTTTTAACTTCACTGGTGCCATATGATAATAAGTCATAGATATCATATGTGTACCTGACACTAGGTCCATCATGAACTCTACCTCTCTCTCTGGAGGAAGACTATAGAAGTCATCTGGGAAAACATTAGGAAAGTCTCGGGAAACAATAGTAAGAATATCAATATAAGAAACATCATTGGGCTCAAACGAAATAGCAACCAAAAAACTCTTAATCTTTCGGTAGGATGTTCCTACAAGACCTGACCTCGGGTCCCACTCTCCCTGAAACACATGAGAGATCTCATTGGAAGAAACAAACAAAATGCGTTGATGATAACGATCAACCTCAACTCAATGAGTGACAAGACAATCCATATTGTTGATGACGTCAAACAGTTCCAGATCAAGAATGAGAAAATCCCAGACCAACTCCATGTTAGCTAACATAAACAAACAAGGACACTGAAACCCCTTCTCTTTCCTCTTACCAAGAGGTGTCTCTAACTCCATTGTAAAGGGAATAAGTTCCATCAGAAGTTTAAGAATATAAAAAAAATGTATATATATAAACAATTGGGAGGAACCAGTATCAAACAAATAAGTAGCTACTGGAGATGCAATAAGGAGTGTACCTATCACTTTTTTCAGACCTGCATCAACTTTCATTTCACACTCATCTACTTTGTATAAATTCTTCACTATTGCGGCCTATGGCTGGAGCCCTATAGTCTCTGAAGCTTCTGACTACATCGCAGTATCCTTTGGAGCTGATGAACCCTAACCATAATGAGGCATATTCATATCCTGATAGAAACATTGTAGATGACCAACCCACCAATAGCTATTGCACGCCTTCACAGGCATAGGACAAGAATGTCTGGTGGGACCCCCTTTCCGCACTCATAACAAGTCATAGGTACACTTCCAGCTACAAAAAATGGTGCAGAGAAGGATCGATGCTGAGACCCACCTCCATGACTCTTGTGATGGTCATGTCACTTCCTATTCATCCCATGTATGCCACTAAAGCTATCATAAGATGGAATAGAAGAGGTGGTGAAGCCGACCTTTCCTTCCATGTCCATCTCTACCATCACAGCTCTGTCCACTGTCACTTCATAGGTAGAAAGCTTAAACATGAACACCTACGATCTAATGTCCGGTCACAAAACTTGTAGGTACTTCTACTCCTTCATTTGGTCATTATTTACCATGTCCAGAGCATAACAGACAAGCTCAGCAAAACGGTTGGTGTAGGATAACACTGAATTCTCTCTCTACTTCAATGATAGGAACTCTAGATATTTTTCCAACATCAGAGACTCTGGACAAAAACTATTAAAAGAATAGGGTTTTAAAACCCTTTTAATCCAAGCCCACATATCTATCTTCTTATAACATAGAGTTACACCAATTCTTTATGAAACCCTCGAGTCTAAAGGTTACACACTTCACCCTAATATTCTTAGGTGTCTCTAGCATTTACAATATTTGATCGATCCTGCCTAGCCAATCCTCTACCTCTTGAGGTTTAGTCGTCCCATTAAAGGACTGTGGCTTCTCACACAAGAAATCTCACAATCGATCTATTTCCCCTCCAGCTCATGTATGTACCTCAACCACTGTGTTATGAACTCATTGAAAATTCTTATCAATAGAACAGACTGCTCGTATGATAGTTTCGATGATATTATAATCCATAGGTGGATTTCCTTAAGGAGCATCAGATGCACCTTCCTGAGGGACCTGTGGAAGATGTCTCAAAGGCATACTGTTTCACACCAAAACATAAGAACGATTTGACACCAAACAAATCTGAGTTCGAACAAGAAAAACCATAAGAAAAAACTACGATTTTTAAAATAAAATTCAACACTAGAGACACATATCCTAACTTTCCATGGTAACTTAAGTCTAGTTACGATAAGAGCTGACCATGCACTCATCGCAATATACCTTTCAAGTCCTAAAAATCCAATCTCCTATCTAATAGACATCCCAAAAAATATTTGTGAGGACATACCTCCCTTTGATACCAAAATATAATGAACCAACCCAATTTCCCTCAAACCTGACACCCAACCCGATCCATCACATACCTGAATGTCATTCTCGGTCCCCATGGGATGGTGACAAGTACCCGGGTATCGAACAATAAAATAGAGGGAATGATTTATCTAAAACTAAAAAACCACATGGAATAAATATATATAGAAATAAAGGGAAAGTGGAAGACTAAAAAATATATATGCCATAACTTTAAGGAAAACAGCTGAAACAGAACAACTAAAACAGTATCAAAAAACTTCAAACGACAAGTCTGACTGCAAGGGACTCAAAACCAAATATCTACTCCAACAATGTCATGTACAAACTCCAACCATATCACCACAAACTACCCATCCTAGATGACCTTAACTTCACTGACTCACTATGGCTCCTTTACCTTCCCTACACTGGAATAAAAACCAAGGTCTATGAACCACCGAAGTAGTGCACAGGGTGTGAGCTAATCGGATCAGTAGGATCCCACCCAGGTGTTCTATAGAAAGTCTCTATATAAAAATTCATGTATTCTTATTTAAAATTTAAAACATGGCATGATAAGTAGTAAAAAAGTTTTATAGAAAACATGGTAAGCATTCCCTCTTCCACAGTTCTAAACAAAAACATGTATATAAGTTTCAAAAAACATTTTCCATATCATTTTCCTCAAGCATAATCATGCATACCCAGGATAACTCAGAAAGCCAAGAAATAAAAAATAGAATCACATGTATGACAAAACCAAGGAATACTACAGTTCTAGGTACCAGACTACTCGTACCATAAGAATCAAGTTCACAAAAACTGATCCTAGAACAAAAGGCCTGGGAAACAGAGGAACACCCCATGAGTAAACACCCAAAATTTTCAATATCGGTCCCCTAGCACAATAGTTCAAGGAAACAGAGGTAAGCCCTAAGACAACCCTCCTTGATAATCACAATGCAATGGACGATGAACTCAAGATAAATCTTCCACCAAAGTACCCAAAGTAACCATGTTCCCTTTTTCACAAACTCATTTCAATGTCTTGAAAACCATTCAAAACCATTTTGCAATCAATTTATCAAAAACCATAGAAAATCCATTTTTCGTTCAAAAACATTTTTCAACACACACAAACAGTCATTCTAATTTCACAAATCAATTTATAAAGAATTTTTTGAATCAAAATAGGAAGGTTCATTATCATAGGCTAGAGACGGAACCACCAATCTCAATTTTTGGGCCACACATGCCCACAACGAAAACCCAAATACATGAAACCCAGAAAATCCATCAACGAAGGCCCTAGAATAAAACCCACACCTTAATTTATTGAATCAAAATTGAAGATAAGGGATTGGAAGATAGAATAAATCCCACGTACCTCAAGAACAAATGTCCGCTTCACCGCAACTATCCAAGGAATGTCCTTTGAGATAAGATCTCACTATAGATATAAATGAGGACAACAAGAAACATCCCACATGGATAAGAAGATTAGATAACACAAGGCTAGGTTTCTATCATGAGCAATTGCATGAAATAATCATAGAGAACACTTACCTGGTGAGACACCATAGAAGAAACGATGAACCAGAGTCAATCAAAGCAATTCGAAAGGTGATATGGCTCAAAAAAAAACTAGGAGCGGCCTAGGATCGAGAGAAATGAAGTTTTGAAAGAATAGACTGAGCAAAAGTGAAAAACATGTGACTTTAACCTGGGTGCGGGCCGAGTCATGATGTGTACCATTTGGTCACGGCGTGTAGGCCACACTGGATAAGTATGCTAAAAAAACTATCACCTGTAGTTAAAAATATTATATTTAACCCCTACACAAAATTTATCTCAAGTACAATATGTGTAACATATCACGTCATGATCTCCCCATTCGCGACATCGTCTCCCATTCCATGATACATAACCAGCACCAAGTACACGATATGTACTTCAGGTACACGACGTGTACCTATTCTTCAGTCTGTAGTAAACACAAAAAAAAGATATCTACGGATTTTAAAATGAGAAGGTAACTTAGAAAATGGGAAAACAGAACCGATCAAGGGAAAGGTATGTTAAAATTATTTTCCCTGAAACCTCCACCTGAATATGGAAAGATAATTCATCAGACATAAGCATAAGGTATATGAGTCTATTACAGCATATGAAGAAAACTTTAAAAGGTTTTCAAGATACACTTCTAGCTTTGTCATGAACATCGAAATCAAGGTGGATCACTTATTTAGCAGACCAAATCAGATTCTATGAAAAAAGTTGGAGACTCAATAATTCTAAGGTTATAAAGATATTTTATGTTGTTCCCTCAAGGTTTAAATGGAGATTAGAGACACTCAATGGTCTCGTGGACCCAGTGACAGAGAGCGGAAAATGGAGTCTAATGTAGGTGGAATAGAAAATAAATCCCATGATAGAAATAAGACTAAATGTGCCACATATTAAAATTGTGGGAAGAACCATACTAGGAACTCTATAAAGGAAATGAATAAATGCTTCAAATGTGGATGAATGGAGCATTTGTATAAGAAATGTTGAAGGGATATGAAGAATCCCACTAATGTGGAAGAATAAAGTAAGGTTCATATCAACACTCATATAGTATTTCTGTGTTTCAACTACAAGGAACATGGGAATTATTCAAAGCAATTCCATAGGCCTAGGGTTGTTAGAGTCAATCAACAACAACCTCCAAGGAAACAAGTAAGTGAATATGCTATCACTACTGTTGAGTTGGAGCCATAAAACAATGTGGTGACATGTATGCTGGTTATTAATTCAAGAATAGAGAATATACTGTTTGATTTTGGTTTTACACATTATTTAATATCTTTAATGTTTTGTAGAATTATTCAAATACCACCACAAAATATAGAGGTTGAGTTATATATGACAATAGATTATGGGGAAATTATTTCATCCAAAGCATAAAACTCCTTCTCGATTAATTCTTGTGGATTAAACCTCTCAGAAAATCTTTTCATACATCCATTGGTGGAGCTTGATGCTATATTGGTCATGGATTGCTTATTATTATAAAAATTCAATATCAACTTTTAGTAAATGGATATCACTCTCCACATCCCAAAGTATCCACAAATTCTATATAAGTGTAAGGAGGAGGATGGAACTCCTTCAGAATCACCATATAAAGTGTGGATATTATTGTCTTAGGAGAAATAATATCATGATCAATTAATTGATAAAAAGAAGAGAATTTTGCTTGAAGAAATTCCCATTTAAGGTACTACAAAGAGGTGTTCCATGGAGAGTTTCTTGGTCTTCCTCCTAACTGAGAGGTTGAGTTCTCAATTGATCTTATTATGGGATCTCTACTTATATCAAAGAAACCTTATAGAATGGTCATTATTAAGATAAAAGAAAAAAATTATTAGTTACAAGATAATCTAGATAAGGGTTTTATATGCCTGAGTGATTCCCCATGGGGTGATCTTGTACTATTTGTCAAGAAGAAGGATGGATCAATGATCCTATTCATTTATTATCACGATCTTAATAAAATCATGACAAATAATAAGTATCCCCTTACTAAGATAGATTAATTTCTCAATCATATATGTGGGGAAATTTATTTCTCTAAGGTGGAACTTCGGTCAGGATATCACCGATTAAAGATGAAGAAAGAAGATATTTCCAAGACTACCTTTTGAATGAGGTATGGGAACTATGATTTCATAGTGATGCCCTTAGGACTCCCTAATGTTCCCAAAATTTTCATGGATTTAATGAATTGAGTCTTTAGAGATTACCATACCAAGTTTTTGGTAGTCTTTATCGATGATATTATAATATACACCATGATAAAGGAGGAACATGAGGAGTATTTAAATACTATTCTAAAGAATTTTTGAAGGGAGAAAGTTTTTCCAAAGTACAGTAAATGCGAGTTCTGGATGGAGGAAGTGTCAGTCTTGGGGAATGATATCACCCGTAAAGGGATATATGTGGACCCTTCCAAGACAAAGGTAATCGTAGAGTTGCCCAAGACAACATTTGTAAAAGAGATACGTAGTTTCCTTGGCCTAGCTAGGTTTTATAGGTTATTTTTTAAGAGATTATTATGATTTTCAAACCCAATAAAAAAGCTGAAACGGAATGGAGTGAAGTTTTTCTAGATTCATGAATGCAAGGAAGGCATTATAAAGCTCAAATGGAGGCTTATTACTATGCCAATACTCACACTCCTGAATAGTGGATTGAACTTTTGGTATATAGTGATGCTTAAAAGAAAGTGTTATGCAGTGTACCAATGATAAATGATAACGTGATAGCCAATGCCTCAAGGTAGTTGAAAACTCATGAGAAAAAATATCATATGCATGATTTGGAGTTGGCGGTTGTGATCTCTATGTTGAAGATCTGGTGGAGTTATCTCTATGGGGAGAAGTGTGAGATATGTAATTATTGAAAGTATCTCAAATATATATTCACACAAAATGAGATTAATATTCACCAGAAAAGATGGTTATAGATCATCAAGAATTATGACTACTCAATCCACTACCATCCCAATAAAGAAAACAAGCTGGCAGATACTCTAATTAGAAAGGATCCAGTATCTTTATGAATGATGAGAATTGAGAAGGATACAATCTTCTTAAATTTTCAAAGGATAGACATGGGAATCATTAAGGAAGGAACATCATCAATTATTTCTCAAATGATTTCTTGACTATCCCTTATGGAGAAAATAAAGGATGCTCAAAGTAATGATGTAGAAATTCAGAAAAATGTGGAAGCTATCAAGAATGGGAAATCCTATGAGTTCAGGATCGGTGACGATGGAGTCGTAAGATTTGGGTCATGACTATCTATACCATCCAATCTAGAGATAAAGAAAAATATTCTAAATGACGAACATAGCTCAAATTTCTCTGTTCACCTAGGGAGCACAAAGATGTATTGAGATATCTAGAAGATATTTTGGTGGGACAATATGAAAAAGAAGATCGTTGAATATACATCAAAGTGATTGGTATGTGAGAAAGTGAAGGATGAAATGAATAAGTACAAAGGGATGATGAAACCATTACCCATACCAACATGGAAATGGGAAAACATCACCATGGAATTTATCACTAAACTTCCAATGAAATCCATAGGAAACAATTCTATATAGGTTAGTTTGGATCATCTTATAAATACAACTCACTTTATCGTAATTCAATATAACTTATCATTGGATCCACTTCTATGGATATATATCAAAGAGGTGGTAAGGATTTATGGATTACCACTATTGATTGTATCTGTTCAATGTCCGAGATTTACCTTGAAGTTCTAGAAAAGTATCCAATATACTATAAGCACTGAGCTAAAATTTAGTATAGCCTATCATCCTCAAACTGTTGTCCAATCTGAGTGAACTATTCAGAAAATAGAAGACATATTGATATAACTTTATATGGAATTAAATGGAGGATGGGATTAACATCTTCCACTAGTCTAATACTCATATAACAATAGTTTCTACCCCAACATCTGAATGGCTCCATATGAAGCCCTTTATGGGAAACGATTTTGAACACTGGCATGCTGGGATGATGTCAATGAGTGTTAGCTTCTATGACTAGAAATGGTTGAAGAAGTGATGGAAAAGGTGAAAACCATTTAGTAGCACATCAAGGAAGCCCAAATTCAACAAAAGAGTTATGAATACAATCATCAATGAGACCTTATGTTTGAATTTTTAGACATGTTATTCCTCCACATATCTCCATGGAAGAGGATCATGAGATTTGTGGGAAAAGGAAATTTAAGTCACATGTACATCGGCCCCTTTGAAATCCTCGATCGTGTCAGGTCCATATCCTATCAACTAGAACTTCGACCAACCATGTCTCAAGTACACTATGCATTCCATCTATCCCTCTTAAGGATGTATAGACCAAATCCTTCACATGTACTGACTTTAGAGGTGGTATAGTAGGATAATGATCTTTCTTACGAGGAGTAGCCAGTAAAGATCTTGGATTGTAGAGATAATGTTACACATAAAAAGACTACTCACCTGGTCAAAGTATTATGGAATAATGATAAGTACAAAGAGGCAGCATGGAAACCATATGAAGTGATGAAGTAAAAGTACCCACACCTATTTTCATCTTATAATATAAAATGAAATTTTGAGGGTGAAATTTCATAAGGGGCAAGAATGTAACAACCCAAATTTTTATGAATTGAAATTTCATTCTAATAATTATTTATTATAGTATAATCGCATAAAATCACATTAATAACACAATACAAACTGTATAAATTAATAATTAATGAAATAAAATTCATTTCTATAAGTTCTGGAACATATACCGATTAAATAGTAACTTGGCATTTGCAATAGTAATGTGATACTTATAAATAGTAAACCATAAAATTGAATAGTAACCTCACCAATGAAAGTATAAATAAAAGTTAGGAATCTTATAAATGACAATATGATATAATTATATCATATTATAAGTAAATAAATATATTAAAAGTTATTAATTAAGTGTTGGTATTTTTGTAAGTCATAAATAAATAATTACAATTTTATGATTAATTTAATAAATTAAAAGAAACATTATATTAATAAAATATATTCATAAATTAATATTTTTATTTATTATGATTATAAGGTAATTTTATGAGACCTTAATTGATTTTTCAAAATGATAGAAAATCAGTTTTAATTTTAAAATTTATATTTTCCAAGTAAATGATGATTTTTAATTAAAAATTAATTTTATCATATTTAAAAAATTATTTTCATAAAATGGAGTTCATTTTTTAATTCTATAAGTCAAAAGTTGGTTAGGGTGAATTTTTTGGATTTTTCTAAAATATTGGATTTTTCGGTGAATAGTAAAATACAGTAATTTACAGTATATATAAATTATAAGTTAAATACACTATTAATTGAGTCATGGATGATTTTAGAACAATTTTTTAGAAGTAAAATGATCTAATTATTGTATTTAGTCTCAATAATAAACACTATTTCTTGTCTTGAGCAAAATAATAAACTAATGAATTAAATATTGAGAACAGACCCCTCTAATATGCTATAAATACCACCCCTCACCACCTCTTCTCCTCACACATATCAATACTTGATCCATGTCAAAATTATACTCAAATATATTCCCAAATACATCCCCTACATATATGATATTTTGTTTCTCAATAAAATTCCAAAACCAATCCCCTATGGTGGTTCTCTAGAAGAAGGAATCAAGAGGTAAAACCCTCTTCCTTTTCTTTTAGTTTCTTTTCAAGGTCTTTTCTTTTCTTATCTTATACTCACTTCCCCTTGTTAATGTGGCATGAAAAATATGTTATCTTAAATATGCTATAATTTTATCTTGTTTATGGAATAATTCTTATCAAATCTCTTATCCTCTCTCTTTTATTTTAAGAATGAAAACATTATCTATGAGGTGCTGATTTACCACCTTCATTGATGATATTTAAATTACACCATAAATTTTAGTCATGAAACCATTTTTATTATTTAAACAGATTATATTATATTTATTACATCCTATTTAATTCTTTAGAACCATTTTATATGAATAATACTAAATTATAAAATAAAATGAGTTTGTTGTGATTGAAAACCCGCCAAATTAATCTAAATGATTATCATTAACTTTTATTGAATGATTCATCCTCAACCAAAGTAATTAATGATTTAAATGATCATTTAACATTATATATTTTCATTAATAACTCATAACTTCAATTATATATTTCTATTCCCATTTTACATTAACTTCCATACTCTTATACAGGCTAACTGATCATGAAAACCAAGAAAACCAACACTCTCGAACAATGAAATTGAACATAATAACTCATCAAAAAAGTCATATATGAACTTAATAAATTTATAATAAATATAATATATGTATAAATTTTTATATAATTATTATTTAATTAATAAAAGTTTATTATCCAGGACATTAAGATCAAGTGAAGAACACCTTTAAAATTAAGGTATGGGAATCTACCCGAACCTCCATTATTCCTTCCAGTTACTCTTTCTCTCATTTTACCCAAATGAAATTCTATTTTATTTTTATCAACATATTATAAATTATATTTAAATGTTCAAAAATCATTTATAAATATACTTTCAACCTTATTTCTGGGGAATATACATGTTTTTAAAAGGTTCCCTACTCAATTCTTCTCGATAAGAAAGCCTGGTTTAAATGAACTTCACGAATTATTACCCAATTTCAAGTTCACTCTATAATTTGTTTTCATACACCATTATTTTAAAAAAATAACTCATTTAATTATGAAAACATTTTTGGTTCACTTATTTTTTTTATATAATATATTATTGCCTTTGCTGCTTTAAATGCTCTTTAATGTTTTCCTTAAACTGCACTAAAATAATTTAGTTTTAAAGTTTCCAAAACACTATTTTAAAATTAATCCACATAACATGGAAACCATTTATCATTATATATGCCTATTTTCATTTATTAATTTCCATGTTTGTTCTAAATTCATTCTTTCATGATCACCTTTATAATATTCCCATTTATTATGCTTTTTGACAAGATTATGATACCCAATTTTTACCATTGGTAACCCTTCTATTTATGTTTGATTTCTTATGTATGATTCTTCATGCGGAACACATATTCATAAACATTTTATGATGGGTGAACTCATATATCACTACAATTAAATGTGTAATGTTTAGTCACATGAGACGTTGTGTGCAACGTTCTTGACGGTTATCCTTGACTAATGTTCCATGTGCAACAGTCTTGGTGGTTTGTCTTGACTTGTGCTCCTATATTTGAAATGAGCCTTGAATCATACTAAATTCATGTTTTATGTTGCTTCCAATTTACTATGATTCCATGATTATATGATCCCATGTTCTATATGTTATGATTACATATGTTTGATCATGTTCCATGTCTTTTTATATCATTATGTTATGCATTATAACCCATGTGGTAAGATTTATACTTATGTTTATACCCTTATTAGGCTTTTAAATGATACATATTTTCATGTTATACCATGTTTATCTTATACTGATGTAAGGGATCAAAGGGAGTTAGGATCTCATAATGGATGATAAATAAATAAACTTTTATTTAGTCCCATGTTTTCTATTTTATGCATATATTCTTCCAAGACATTAGACTTGACGATCCTTGAATTGTAATTTGATGTTTAATTATAAATAAAATCATGTAATTATATGTGTAAAAGGCTAGGGTTTCTATAGATATAGTGGCTCTAGATCAGCGAGTTCTTCTGAGATCTCTTCCAAATTCTTATTATTCCTTAATATATATAAATAGATCTGCATAGTTTCTATGTTTTAGATGAAGATTAATTTAAATTTTATTCCTTTGTTAATTGTGGAGTGGTGGTTTTTGGGAGTTAACATTGTTTCCTGATCAAGTCAAGATCTACCATCATATACAGACATTTTACCGATAAGTTTTTATGGATTATCATCCTATAAATATTCTTAATGGATAATTGATTATAGAACCTTAATCCATTAATGATTATTCATTGGGACGGTGGAGATATCAACATTTCAATGACAACCCCCTTGAACAGAGATAGAACTATCATGAATGGTGGACATTTTCAAGTTTTTCATCATAGATCAATCATATTGAGTCGCTATTCTTCTTTATTCTCATCTTGAATCTCTTTTTCATTAATGTATTAGAGATTTATTGATGTTCATTGGATAGACCTGAGGTTTTATTCTTAAATCTATGAGGAATTCATGATCCATTCCCCAATCAATAATGAATCTCATGAATTTGAAAATTATCCTCGGCATACCCCAAAATTGGTTCCAATGGTGGACACCTTAAAGTATATGATTCTAGAACCACCATTATTGACTTTGAACCCTATTGAGTCTCTATTTTAAATATATTTCTTGGCAAGATGAAACCATAGTTGGGAAACCTTGGCAGGTGAGATCATTCTCCATGGGGGTGTGATGTGATTTGATCTTCGATCCTTTTAAGAGACTTGGAATTCTTCATCATCAACCAAGATGTAGGAAGTTCCTTACCTTTATATGACCTTGTATACACTTTTTTTCTTACCTTCATATCTAGTGGGTGTTTCTGTAGTCATGATACCCATATATGATCTTATTTCCTTGAGTATTGTTAAAGTATATTGATATCATTTTTGATGTTGATCGCATGTTGTTATATGTTTTATACCATATTCTCATGATGATAAGTTATGTTGTCTTATTATGATTTGTTTTTTGTGTGTTTCCAAGTTATTGGACGTTTTTTCTTGGATTTCTAAATATTTTAGCCGTATTTGAATGATTATCCCTTCTAAGGGGGAGTTCATGATGTGTTGTGATGAAAATGGTGGAACCATTCATAGGGTAGAAGCATGATTGCCTTATGAGCCAAACAATAACCCAATGCCTTGAGGATACCATGTAACATTCCATAACTCATTGACATTAAGATATCGATTAACATGTCTACTTGATTCCTTGAGTATGTCAAGTGAAATTTTTATATCCTGATGGCTAGTTCATGATCATTTATGTTGTCTTGATTATCCTTATAGTATGGACCCGAAGTAAGTATTTTCGGGGCTCATTGTGGATTAGTTAGCACATGGGTTCTTGGTAGATTATTGATTATTATTTATTTAAAATTTATCATTATAAAAGAATGAACATATTATACATGTGTACATTTTTTAGGTACACAATTGTGGAGTCCTATTGGGTTTATAAATCACATCTTGCATGGGCATCCTGAAGTGTGTGTAAACTTCAGGCTTAGGGATCCAAGAAATGACAAGGGGCCCATGGAAAATAGATTATTCATAGATCATGGATATGGTGGATGGACCAATATATACGTAATATTATTTCCATAGTTTCATTCATTTATCTACCAGTACTATTAATATCTTTTGGATTTCTATTCTGGGATCGTATTTATCTATTATATGACATGTGTTCCATTTTATATTATTTTCTTCCATATTTCTTACTCTGAGTTATTTTTTATATTTATATTATTTATGAAATGATATTATATTGATATTATTGTCTCCTAACTTATGGAATTCAGACCCTTGTTGTTAGTGGATAGTATCTTTTATACAGGAAGGCATGCATGCGGTCATCCAACTCTCCAACTCAGAACTGATGGTTAGGGTTGGGGCATTAAAAATTAAATCATAGAATTGTTTTTTTATTTTTATTTTGGACTAAATTGGGACATAGTATAAATGATATAGTGTCACATACCATCACAAACAACCAGTCATTCTAGGATTTGAATCCAAAAATAGAAATCCCTAAAGGTTGTTCTTTATCACCACAGACAAGAAACTTTCTCTCGGGTATCCATAAATAACCATAAGGAATTATTTTCCCAACATTTATAATGATAAATGGAATATATATTGAAATAATTCCATAAAACAATTATTCCATAAATGAAATATTTACAATGGTAGTGATGCAACGAAAGGTATAAATATAAAAATCCAAATTACATGTCCATAAGAAAACCAAAGGAATGGAAATCCCTAGATAACAACTACAAATCTATATGATATGTGGAAAATATCCCATGGCCTCACCACCAACTACCCATTACCATCAAAACAAATACCTCACCACCTCACTATGATTCATTGGTCTTTCCTTCATTAGATAAAACAATTTCTACACACCTCCTTGATATTTTGTAGGGTGTGATCTAAACAGGCACAGTTGGATCCCACCCAAGTGTTCTATAACAAGTCTCTGTTAAATAATCCAAATTTGTTCATTTTTAATGAAAACATGTCAATATAAGTAGTTACAAATTTTTATATCAAAATCATGGAAAATTTTACCTTTTTTGTTATAAACTACTCTATATAAAAAGTTACAAAGCACAGTTCAAATAAACCATTTGTCATTTATCAAAGAATCAATATTATCATATCAAAACCAAAAGAGTACAAATCCAAATAATGATGGTAAACACTCCAAGGATAATAAATTTTGGGCTATATAATTCACTCATACCTTAATAAAAAAATAATAAATAGTACACCCTCAATTTCCTGGAGTCAATGAATCAATAAACTAGGGATAGAGGAATACCCTAGAAAGAGGATCCCTTGTAATTTCAAGATCAAGTTATTAGATCTGATGTATCTATGATCTAGGATTGGAGGAGCACCCTAGAAATTGAACCCCCTTATAATATCAATGGAAAATTCAAAATATTGAACCCTCCACCTTGGTACACAAGGCTCCCATGTGTGGAATATTTCAAATCAATTTCAAATGTATTATCATGTTTGAAAAAAAATCAAAACAAACCATTTTGATGACCAACATGATTTAAAAATGAACTTTACAATCCATTTCACAGTGATTTGAAAAAAATACTTCCTTTTACCAAAAGCAGAGGAAACCCCATTTTTTCTCAAAAAACACTTTTTACACACTCATAAGAAACAATCAAAGGATCATTAAAATTAATTTAGAAAGAAATTATTAATAAAATGATTATTCACAGTTCAAAAAAATGGGCTAGGGATGGAATCACCAAACTCAAACACAGGTCTCAAACTAACCACAATGGGATACAAACACTAAATATAAAGAGAACATAATAATAGAGAGAAATTTATTTAAATAATGATTCCCAAAACATATAATCATGTTTCCATAATAAAAAGTGTTGGGGAAGAAAGTAGATCAACAAATACATCATGAATAGCACACACCACACCCAACCAACATGAGATCCGAACTCTAGGTAAAAACAAATGATGAATATAAAAGGGATAAAGATAGAGGTCAAAAAACATTCAATAGTTCTAGAAAAGGTAACATAGAGACATTTCAACCCATGATATCAATAAGAAACATGATATATTTGATCAAACTTACTGATCTGATGATAGATGCTCAAACCGGGAATCAAAACACCAATCGGAGAAGTTCAAAAGGGATAGATCCAACCAAAATATTTTGGAAAAGACCTATAGTTTAAGGGATAAGTAGGGAGGTGAGTGGAAAGGATACGGGAACCCAAAACATTTAATCGAATGGAAAAACAATGATTCATGATGTGAATCATTGCTTCATGATGTGAATCATTTATTCATGATGTGAATCATTGCTTCTTATTGTGAACTTATGGAATGGTCTATACATTAGAAAACATGTCACCTTGCTTTGAAATACCAAAATCCCAGTTAATTACATGAATACTATCTCATGTCATGAAAAATTTTCATATCCTAAACCCAAAATCATGGATTCTTTGCAGATCCCATTCATGTTATGATTATAAATTCATGGCATGAACTGACACCAGTAACCATTTTTCTATAATTTTATTCATCTCCTCCTCTGACCACTCTTAAAATACCTCAACTCACATTATTACACCTTTTAATATGTTTCAAATCTTAAAATCAGGCATATCATAAAATTTATAATGTCACAATCCTTCCCACAATAGTAATTTATATCCCCAAAAAGTAACATGAATGCATGATGCTCTGAAAAGAGGTGATGCCACTTCAATCTTACCAAAGATTCATTCTCCCAAGTATCAATATTATATGATATGTTTCCACATAACACTTTGAAAAATGATATGGACCTCCCATGAAACAATTCCTTCTAAGAATCATCGTTCTCTGTTGGTTTCTCCACAACCAAAATGTCTATCTCCAACTCAATTTCCTCCAAAATTAGTACATGGTAAGAATAAGGGTGGTAATTCTTATGTTTAGATGTGTAGAAAACATCATGAATACCTATAAACTGATATGGTAATGGAAATCTATAAGAAATCTATCTAACCCACTTAGGTATCTCAAATGGTCCAATATATCTAGAATCTAGTTTCCCCAGTTTCCCCAGATGATGGTCACCCATCCAAGGAGAAACATTCAAGAATACCTAGTCACTAATAGAAAAACTAAAAATGATGGAATAAAAAATTCACATATTATTTTTTTTTGACTTTGAGTTATAACTAAGCATTGGTGCATATCTTAGATCTTTACCGGCATTTCCTAAATGACACTTGGTCCCACAAGAGGGGTATTTCCCATATCTGACCAATAAAGTGGAAACTTGAATGGGAGACTGTAAAAATCTTCAAAGGGATCCATTTTGATAAATAAATGTTAATATTTATTATAATAAAATTGATCTAGTCCCATATGGATGGCCTATTTTCCAAAGAAATCCAATAAACAATCATAGATCATATCCTTAGGAATCTGTATAGCACACTCCATCTGACCATTCGTATATGTATGCTAAGTAGTAATCAATCTTACATGAGTCCCAATATCTTCCATAACTATGAGGTAAAACAAGGATCTCTATAAGATACAATGGTATAGGGGACCTCATGAAACCACAAAATCTCTTTCACATACAGTTTACCAAGATATTTATCATTTGTGGTATCCTTGATCAAGTTGAAATGATCCAATTTCATTTACCTATCAATCACCATCCATATATAATTCCATACATGTGGTGTCCATGGTAATCCAATAATGAATTTCATATAAACGTTGTCCCATTTCTATACCATCATAAGAAGAGGATGGAGTATACCATAAGGATTCAAGTGCTCTTCCTTTATCTTCTAGAAGTTTTAACATTAGGTAACACAGTTAAAGATTTAATTCTTTAAAACTGGCCACCAAAAACACCATCTTATGTCATAATACATCTTTATCATCATAAGATAAAATATCCATGAAGAAATATGAAAATCCTGAAACATTTAATTTCTTATGAATGATTGGAAAATAAATTGATTCTTGAAGTGAAGAGTCCCATCAAAAGGGAGAGTATAACTAAGAATAGTCTCACCATATTACAAGGTATCCCTAACTATTATACACACATAATCCTATTGTTTTTTCTACAGAATATACGCAAATAGAGATGATGAAAAATTAATACTAGTTAGAACCATGCCTAAATCATCCTCATGTATGTTCAGATGAATTTGAGTAAAAATACATGTAAGGTATCACTTTTCTTTTGATTCCAATATATCTTGAGAAGGAAAATTCCCACAAATAGTTTTGAAAACAATCTTCCCCTTCTTAAGAGTTTAGGTAATTTCAAATTCAAATGTGTAGAGTTATTTCACCCATCACCTCTTCCTAGGGTTTAGGACTTTCTGGGAAATGATATAACTTAGGATCTCATGTTATAAAAAGACCATTAACCTATCCCTAAAAAGACTATGTATCCAACACTAAGAATTCATTTCAAATCCTCAAAATATTTATTAAACTTAGCATCCCATAATTAATTTACCCCTTTCTTGCTAAGAGTGGTCAAAGGTGGTGCTCGTTTTGAAAAATCGTTGATGAACCACCGATAGTATTCAGCCAGGCCTTGGAATCTCTATATCCCAAATAAATTTTGGGGTTTATCTCATGAAAAGATGACCTTAACCATATCAGGATTGACTGGAAGTCTACGTCCTAAAATCACATGCTGCAAAAACTTCACTTTATGAATCCAAATATTTCATTTCAATAGCTTGTCATAAAATCGATGACTCCTCAAGATTTCCAAAATAAAATTTAGATGATGTCCATGCTCATGATCAGATCTCAAATAAACCATTATATCATCCAAAAATACCATGATAAAGGTGTTGAGATATAGATTTAATATTTAGTTCATTAAATTTATAAACATTGCAAGAACACTAGTTAGGAAAAGAGGAATTATAATATATTCTTAATGGACATACCTTCTCCTGAAAGTAGTCTTCAAGATATATAACTCCATAAATCTGATCTGGTGATACCCTTACCAAAGATCGATATTTAAAAACCACTTTTTCACCTTTAACTAATCAAATATGTTATCCACATAGGGAAAAGGGTACTTAACTGTTACTTGACTTAGATTTTTATAGTTCACACAGAGGTATAAGGAACCATCAACCTTCTTTGAATATATCATGGGTCTACACAAGGTGAAACACAAGGATTAAAAAATCCTTTCTCAAGAAGACCATCTAAATGAATATGGATCTCTTTCATC
The DNA here is from genome assembly GCA_963277665.1 of Viscum album. Taxonomy (NCBI): domain Eukaryota; kingdom Viridiplantae; phylum Streptophyta; class Magnoliopsida; order Santalales; family Viscaceae; genus Viscum; species Viscum album. Next base: position 703,543,803 of record OY728122.1, on the reverse strand, counting down.
TCTATGTGTTCCATGTGGTAATCTAGTATATAAATAGGTTGTATACCCAACACCATATCTATAGTGAACTCTACCACCCACTCTAGAGGAATCCCAATGAAATTTTCTAAAAATACATAAGGTAAGTACCAAACAACCTATGATAGATCAAAAAGAGAGGAAACATCATCATGATTAACTATATTGGAAAAACTATATGCTTCTGTGATCATGGAGAAAATTTCACATGTAACAGGAACTCATATCCTAATATCCTTGGAACATCTTGGATCTCCCATCGATAGTAAGGAACATGAAACACCAATGATATCAATCAATATTAGCTCAATGACTAAATACCCAATTCATACCAATGATGACATTGAAAAGATTCAAATCACATCAATGACTTGAAATTCCCACACTAACCATATAGTAGTTATTGAAAGAGAACATGATGGACATTAAAACCCCTATTCTTTTCCATTTCCAAGAGGCTTTATAAGATCCAAAAGGAAGGTCATGATCTATGTTGTAAGTTTAAGCATGTGAATAAAATTTGTAGATATGAAAGATTATGAGACACCTATATCAAATAGTGAAGTTTATATAAATGGTTAAATAATGATGTTACCTCTAACTATAGCTAGTCCAACATCAACCTCTACTGAAATCTCATCAACTATGTGAAGGTAATTCACTCTTAAGGCCTATGGATAGAGATTTGTATACTTTGAATCTTATGAATTCACCACATTACACATTTAAATTAAAGATCCCTGAGCATAATTAGAAATATAAAAATCATGGAAGAACATCCATAGATATCCTCGCTGGCCATAGGAAATGAAACTCTTCATAGGTTTAGGAAAATACCATCTTGTGTGCACTATCGTGACACACTTATATTAAGACAAGGGAAAAATGACGGTAACTTTTAAAGGAGAAATGGAATCCCACTATTGAGAACCACCTCCACCACCCATGTATTTTTTATTCCACTTCTTCTTATTTCCATGTTCACCACTAAAACTACCACTATGTGGAAGAGAAAATCCATTAAAGATAATATTTCCTACCATATCCATTTCATCCATCATAGACCTATCGACCATCTCAATATAAGTAGTTAGCTTTATTATATATACTTATGATTAGATATCAAGTCACAAACCCTCCATGTATTTCTGATCATTCTAATCATTCATCCCCACCTTCAGTGAAAAATGAACCAACTCTATAAAATAGTTGGTTTACTCTGACACAAAAAGTTCTCCCTATAACAAGGAGATAAAATATAAAGACTTATATATCATCAGGGGTTCTAGGAAAAACTAATGAAATAAAAGGTTCTTTAATCCCTTCTACTCCAAGACCATATATATATTTTCTTATACCATGGAATCCCACAAATTATTTCTAGGACCTTTGAGTATGAACATTTCAAAATTCTCCTTGATAGACTCAAGAGTGTCTAGGAAGATGAAGACCTGATCAATCTTGTCTAACCATTCCTCTTCTTCTAGGGGTTTATTCATATCCATAAAGGATAGGTTCTTCTCATGTAGGATCTCTCAAACTCAATCCATGTCTCCTCTATCTCCTAGTTGTGTCTTAACATCTCAGTTCTGAATAGGTCATACATTCTGGTTGATGAAACAAATAGTTTGTATGATAGACTATGAGATATTTTAATCCATATAAGGATTCCCTTGAAGAGAATATCTTCCTTAATCCTCCTATAGAACCCTCATAATACCTCTTAGTAGCATTTTATTTCCTAAAAAAGAATAAATAAAGGATCAAAAAATGAAACAAACTCAGTTTATACTAGAATTAAATAATAAGAAACTAATATCAATGTCAAACCCCAACACAAGAAACACATATCCAACTATCTCGTGGTGACTTAAGCCTCATCACAATAAAATATAACTAGTCACTCATTGTAACCTACCCATCAAGTCCCAAAATTATTATCTATTATCTAGAAAATTTCCAAGTCTAATTATAACCATGACCTAATACCAAAATTCTGCATCCCAGCCTGGACAACCCAATTTACTAGGAACTGAACCAAACTACAAAAATACCCAAAGGGAATTCTTGATCCCTGTGGTCTATTAACTAGCACATGGGCATCCACGAATAATATAAGAGATTGATTTTATCAAACCAAGACCCATAAAAATGGCATATATTTTGATAGAAACCCATAAAAGAAAAATTACATAAATGAAATTGTGCCAACAGTAGAGATATAATCAAATAAACTAATATGTGGCCTCTGAGCGGTAGTGGCTCTCTCTCCCTTTCAAACTAAAGTTCTCTCACTATGGATTTGGAGGGGGAAGAGTCTCTGGTGACATACCCCTCCCTTTTCCCCCTTTTCTTATTTTATTCTCCCCTTTTTCTTCCTTTCCTCAATCTTAACTAATGTTGGGCTTCTTTCTCCATTTCTCCTTCCTGTCGGTGCTCTATTTCCATGCTTGTGATGGGACGGAGACTGGCAATGATTCGGTCAACCTTATCGGTGATTTTAATGTGATTTTCAAGATTGATTTATCTATGGTGTGGTATTGGTGGTATTTTTGCAGGTTCCATGATGTTTATGCCCTTTGTCCACTCATCCCCGCTTTGGACTCCAATTAATCTACTCCTCTCCAAGTCGTATCTAGAGTAGTGGAAACTATGAGGTTTTTGGTCACTCTTATCCCAACCCTGTAATTGTGTTCCTTTTCACCTCTCCCAATTGGATCCGGAGCAATGGTACTAAGAAGTTTTGGGATGTGGGTTGGAGGCCATCAATGTATTGGGCACAACCAGAATTAGGATGGTTTCTGTTTTTTTTTCTCTATGATGATGGAGTTGTTCGGTGTTGTCTTTATCAAAGTAAATGATGGTGTTTCTATTTCTGGTTTGCTTAATTGTTCTATTTTTTCACCTCAATGTGGTGATATGGGTGATGATGGAATGAAAAGTTTGATGATAGTCTTTGGATGGGAATGATGATATTTGAATGGGTATGACGATGAAATGGTGTATGGATGATGGCAAGTTTAAAGCCTCATTCTGTTTCGATGTTTGAAGTTGTGGCGATGATGGATGGTAGGGTTATCACTGACATTATCTAACAATGGCAATGACGAGGTGGTTCAGTGTTGGGTGTGTGGCTCAAGGAGGCTTGATGCTCGAGGATCCATGTCCCGAGGCTTCCTGGTGGTGTTGTGATGATGGTTTTTAGTTGATTTTGAATTTTCAATAAAAAACCATATTTCAAGAAAATTGGTTTTTGAAATTGTAATTTGGTAATCTCGTGTATGGATCGGCCAAATTTTGAAAATCAAATAAAAATATAATTTTCAGTCAGATGAAAACTTATACATGTCCATAAGAAACCCAAAATAATGGGAATCCCAAGATAAAAACTTCTACTACATGTTATTTGTGTAAAACATCCCATGGTCTCACCCACAACTATCCATGACAAACTAACCAAAAACCACTCCACCTCACTACACAACCTTTATCTTTACTTAATCTGATAAAATATAGTTTACACAAACCTAATGGAGTGTTGATTATTTCTCAAATTTACCCAAGTGATGAAGGTAGAACGGTCCTTGTAGTCTAGCTTGGGTTGTCGAATCCTCAGAGACCTAAGAAGTAACCTATAAACACACACATTCTAAGGACTGTTTTTGGCTATGAAGTGGAAAACTTGGGATGATTTTAGATGGGTTTAAAGGATCACTAACAGATTTAATTGAATTCAATTTTAAATAATGATTTGATCCTAGGTTATCGCTCAGGGTGGGTTGGATGAAATTATTTTTCAACTATTTCAGTTTCTAATATTTGAGATGGGTTCATTTAAGAAGATAAAACAACATCCTCACTTACTGGTTTAATACTTACACACTTTAATACTAATCACCTATACACTTGAAGGATCAAAGTTTTGAGCACTTCAAGGTAATGGTTCGTGTTAGCACTTGAAGTGTGTGACCTTAAATTCAACAAGGACGATGGAGTTTAAAAATCATCAAATAAAAATATCAATTAAAAGAAGTGATTAGATATTAATGGGGTGATAAATAAAATCCAATCCATCCCATTTCTACTCCCTTGGATCAACCCATAAGTGCGTTATCCCTCCATTAATTATATGGTTTCAATGGAAGCGGAAAGTAGACTCATGAGGGAGGAAATAGAGAAGTAAAGAAAACAATAAAAAGAAAATGATCACTCCACCGTTGTGTGAATAATTTCACAAGGTTTGGTGTGAATAAATTCACACCTTGAAAAAACGGTATCAAAGTGATATTAATAAAAATAGAATAATAGTAAAAGAATAGCTTTTATTAAGAAACTAAAGTGAATTGAACAACTTACATGTGAAAGACAGACTTGAGACAACAGAATCACAACATAATATTAAAATTGAACAAAGCACCAAATATCCCCAACTTCTCCACCACCACTACCTTAAATAGGAATTTTTTAAGCCTTGGGTCTGGAATTAAATAGTCCAAGTCTCCTCAATTAATTTTGATATGTCATAGGTGGGTGCAAAGTTGAGGGAGAGTTTATTTTTCCACCCTTGACCCGAGGTGGAATCCAGGTTTCATCCACCGAACAGACTCGCTTGGAAGACCTTCTAGATGGCAGAATTAGAGTGGTATATAGAAACAGAAAATGGATACCCGGATGTCTCCTAACCTCCTGTATAATTTGGGACCAGTTGGAGTTGTGGATTCGGATATATGGTTATATTAGTGGGATGTTTTTCTGGGTCGTAGAATCTGGCCCAGAATTTTATCTCTAACTTGGTCAGCCTAAATGACCACAATGGAGGCCGAATTAGCACTGGCTCCTATAGAATTATTTGTTCCTATTTATTTATTCTATCCTCCCACCAAATTTGGGATTAATTGGGTTTGTAATACGGGTCCCACATTCTCATCAGTGGGCTGGTGTCCAATCTGCCTTCTCTAGAATTGCTTCCATTCATCTCCAAATATCTCCATCATCATTTATGAATCCTCCATTGATCGCTGAATTAAAAATGTTCATGTTTAAGTGTTTATACAGTTCCCAAAATATAAAATTAAAATATGGATAATTAAATTCCTTAAAATCATATGAATCATTGGGTACTTTAAATGATGTTAAAAAATGTAGCACATAATAGTGCATTTTAAAAAGGTATTACAATCATAATGTGAAATGATGTTCAAAGTGTAAAATGAACTAAAATTGTGTTTATGAATAACAAATAAAGTGAATATTATATATATTAACAATGAATATTATCCTTATTTAGTGGCTAATCACACCCCCCAACTTGAGTTTTTCTAGTCCCGAGCAATATATATCTCAACAATATGAAATTCAAATTCCCTTTTCCAAAAACATTTTAATACACGATGATCACCAAAAACCCTTATACAAAACAATAATGAAACCCATCAAAATATTTTAATACATTATAGTTTCATAAAAATATCTCAATCCCAAGCCCATTCCTTTGTTCAAATTCATTGCCATATTTCATCCAAAATCAATTAAGTATGAGGATGTGTTATACATCACAATAGACATGGGGGTTCATCTTTATTCAAGGGGAAAATGATAGAAGCGCTAGGTGGAATCAAATTTCAATATTAATATGAGTATTCAATTTTTTTATTGTATTATTTTTTTTTTGCTTTTTGTTTTTTGCAATTTTTCCATGGTAATTGAAATTGCACTAAAAAGAGTCAACCCCTGTAGCAAGACTTTGCCGATGACTCTGAGGCTCAAAGACCTTAGGGCACAAAGTGAATCCCACATACTCAGGCATCATCTTGAGTTAACTCAGTCAAAAACAAATTCAAATTACCAAAAATAGAGATAAAATGACTAACTTTGGGCCAGACAACTATGGATTCATGATCCCCAAGTGTCGAAAGCCACGTATTAGGTCATTTCATTTCTCTATGTGAAAATTTATTTTATTTTTTATTGAATACTCATATTAAAACTAAAATTATCACCAAACATATGCTATTTATTTGGGGGACCCCATGAACTCAAACTAATACCCCACTATCCAAAGGATGTGCATTGTGATCTTTTTTTATTTGGATGAAAATATAAACGATGAAATATCACATTGGATAGCCACACTTTCCAAAATCTATGCTCATGAAATTATAGAAGGATTAAAATCAGAATCAGGGCATGCTAAATTATTTGATATTCAGTTTCAAAGTGTGAAATGTGTATTACCTTGTTCAAAGTTAAAGGAGTTTTTCCTTCCATTTACGAAATTTTTTTTTGAATCATTCATTTTTTTTGACACGAAAGCATTTTTTATTTTATCCCCCCCCCAACTTAAAATATGTCCCCAGTGTTTAAAGAAAATAAAATTTAGAATGGGGTATAGGTAGAGAATGAAAGTTCAAAAGGGAAATTGAAAATGAGGATCATGGAAGGAAGTCACCTGGTGGTTGAAGTTGAAATTATTGCTGCTCCATTTTATTCCTTTGATATCCATGTCACTTGAAGAGTTCCCTGGTAGAAAAAGGAAAAACAAAACAAAAAAAATAAAATATATATATATATATATAATAAATAAAGTAAAATATAAGCATATATATAAAAATTATAGAATAATGAAGCACAAAAAGCCGTAGGTCAGTGCTAAGTGCACGCCACTGTCTCCCTTCGGTCCTAGGTTCGAATCCCAGCGGCCTCATCGGTTGTGACGGGGTTTGAACCATGACCCACGACGTGTCCCTTTTTATTATTATTATTATATTATTATTTATTTATTTTTTGTATTTTTATTTTAATCCTACAAACACATTAAAATAAAACAAACTGATGATACATTGTCTTCTTTTTAAATTTCTAGGTAAGGCATTACTCAAGAATCACACCACGTGACATGGATGAATATGGTTCTCCCCTTTCATACCCATCCATACTCATAATAGAAGAATAGGTCAAAAATCTATTTTTTTTAAATATAAAAATGACTTATTAATCCTATTTAAAATATAAAGTTGATTAAAACAAAAAAATGATAGGAAACTTGAAAACCATGGGTTGCCTCCAATGCAATGCTTTGTTTAACGTCGTTAGCCCGACATGGATCCTAAATCTATCAAATTTTTCCTGGTTCATAGATTGGCTCAATTAACTCAACCTCTATTTTCTGTTTATTAAATGATTCAATGAATGGTTTTAAACTTTGAACATTGACCATGAAAATTTAACCACTTGTGGGATCTTGAATCTCTACTGCCCCATGGGGGTACACATGATACACTATGAAAGGACCTAACCATCTAGACCTTAACTTTCCCGGGTGTAAATGAAGTTTTGAACTATACAAGAGCACAAGTTTTCCCAGTTCAAAATGTTTGACCTTGATATTCCTAGATTGGTAGGCTTGAACTCTAGCTTTATTGATCCTTGAATTTTCATAAGCCTTCATCCTTAGTTCCTCCAGTTCATTGACATCTAATTTCCTTTTTGTTCTGGCCAATGAGAGGTCATAATCCATTTTCTTAATTTCCCAAAAGGCCTTATGCTCAATTTCGACAGGTAAATGGAATGCTTTTCCATAAACCAACCTATATGGTGATATTCATAGTATGGTTTTAAATGTTGTACGATATGCCCAAAGATAATCCAAGAGTTTCTCGGACCAATCTTTCCTAGAAGGATTGAATGTTTTTTCAATAATATTCTTAATCTCCCAATTTGATAACTCAGCTTAACCATTGGTCTATGGGTGGTAAGTAGTGGAAACTTTGTGAGAAATTCCATATTTTTCCATGAGTGAAATGGACGATTGAAAAAATGATTTCCATGATCAATAATGATATCCCTATAAATTCTAAATCTAGAGAAGATATTTTCCCTGAGAAATATAATCACAGTTTGATGATCATTGGATTTTGTAGGAATGGCCTCAACCCATTTGGATACATAATCGATAGCTAAGAGAATGTAAAGATATCCCATAGAGTTTGGGAAGGGACCCATGAAATCAATTCCCCAACAGTCAAAGATTTCAACCACTAAGATGGGAGTGAGTGGCATTTGATTCCTTTTTGTGATGGACCCTACTTGTTGACACCTAGGACAGCTTTGACAAAATATGTAGGAGTCCCTTGAGAGGGTGGGCCAGAAAAGACCACATTGAAGAATGTCATGACCCCCTCCCACCAATGATGCCCCTCCTAAGCTGGAAATGGTGAAAGGGAGATAATGAGCCCCGATTCCCACCTCCAGTAGGCCCCGGGGTGGCGACTAGCACCAAGGGTATGAGTTTTCACAAATATGGGAGGCATTACCCTTTTTATTATTTAAGATCGGGAAATAGGACAAGTCAACCACCCAAAAAGAAAAGAACAAGTGTATAGAAATAAAACCAAACCATTCCCACATGTATGTTTAAATAGTTCTGAAACAAGGCACAAGTACAAGAAAGCTCAAAAAAAAGTACAATACCAAAAGAAACAAGAGAACAGAAAACTGCAACAACTCCAACTATCCTAACTAGTAGTGTCCCGAAAAGCCCTGGAAGTCCTCTTGGAAACCTGAAAGTAAACGTAGGGTGAGAATACAAGTATAATCAATAGGGAAACCTAAAGCTCCCATGCACAAGTGGGGGGAGACATCCTAATATCCCGTGAGAACAACAGAAGAAACCAAAACCTAACAAGGAATTCTATCCACCCAACCTCACCATCCACGCTCACCCAAAACACAAACAACAGGTAGTAGTAGTATATAATATCAAGATTATTGGGTAACCTGCACCATTTCCCACTAGTTAGATGCTCTTCCTAACGGTGAATGTCCTGATGCTACCACACTCATCTTGCCTGCACACACCTGGGCCTCACACCACGTATCCCGCCTGCACACACCTGGGCCTCACAACCACGTATCCCACCCGCACACACCTGGGCCTCATCCCGAAGGTTCTTGGGAAAATATTAAAACATGACCGAAGAGTCTTGGGCTAAAACCACCCCAATCGAAACCTACCCAAAGAGTCTTGGGTGTAAGGTTGCCTCAAGCCATCACAGCCTAGGGAAGAAGGAGCAGGAAGGAGCTAGTAACTAAGGGGAAAACACCCTCTCCCATGAAATGGGAGTGTTTGGGACTAAGTGCTCAACATGGGTGGGGTGAGATAAAACACAAAGATACAGATATATATATATACCAAACACTCAGCCTAACCTATGGCTTCAAAACAGAGAGACGGAGCACGTGCATCAGCACTGCTATCACGAAGCATGCATATAACGAACAATCCCAAAACCCCATTTAAGTTTCATGTTTCAACAAAATCATTTTATTAGTTCCTTAACTACTGGGCAACTATCCACAACCAACCACATCAATCATTCGTAAAGAATATCCTTTCCATCCACAAATCAAGTTAGGAAAACACAAGCAACACAACCAAGTCCCTTCTTATTAACCAACCAACACATTTATTATTATTCTCGTTCCATTACCATGCCCCACCATTTGTTAAATCTTCCACTTTTTATTTATTATTCACAAACCATAGTTTGTACACATTCAAGTCCATCCCTACAGCCCTGATTCCAACCACCATAACCACAACCACACCGTACATCATTATCCCTTTAATACCATTTATAACAGCCCCACTACCCATCACCAACATAGTATTCACACCAACCCACAACCAAGACAACCTCAGCCCCACTACTCTCCTGATCCACAACAACCCACAAAACACCCCCATCACATGCCACGTATCCAAGCCAACACCCACATGTTCATTATTCCATTTTGTTCAACGGGGGTGATCACACAAGGGTTCTAGATTTTAAATTATCCAACTTTACGTGATTATCCAAATTCCACATTCAACAAAGTCTCATTCACAAAAACGGTCTAGAAAGATAGGGCAACATTTAATTGCGCAAGCAAAGGCCCCCAACGACCGTGATTTTTAGTAGGCATAATCCTATTCAATTCACAACATAACAATATGATAAACAAAGATAAAAATAACAACATCACCTTCCCCATTCTTTAACCAGTTATTATCTTCGTTTAATGGTTCAACCATTTCTCATGAAAACAAGAGGATACCCACCCCGTATGATGCACAATTTATAGAGATTAAGGTAATATCCCTACCTCAACAGGTTCTGATAACAATGCTCCCCCCGAATCAACTTTAGAAGACATCTATCGGCGTCCGTCGCTTCTGAAAAAACCCAGCAAAACCTCCTTGGGTGGAAGCTGGGAAGGAAAGGCCAAAGTAAAGACAATGGATCCAAGCTCATAAGTTCTTCCTCATCGTTATGATCCTGTGGCCATTGACGGATCGTAAATCGGAGCTCGGATGAAGAAGTTATGGAAGAAAAAGAGCCTTCGAGTCTCTTGGGAGAGCTCTGCTCAGAGGAATGAGGAAGAGAGGGGTGAGTTGAAATGGAGGATAGGACCCCTCCTTTTATAGGCATGAAAAACAAAAGTACACAGCGTGTAATTTATGGTACATGGCGTGTACTTGGCCATTTCACACGGTCACCATGCGGCTTCCAACACGGCCTTCAACACGGAACGTGGCCGTTGACTGTTCAACACACAGTTTGAAGGTAACGCATACACAGGGAGGGACTACATGGCGTGTATTATTGGATACACGGCGTGTACTCATTTATTTCACATGGCAAGGACACAGATCCAACAGGGCACACGACTATTGACTGGTCAACACAAGGTTTGAGGGTAACGCGTACGTGGGGAGGGACTACATGGCGTGTAGTATGGGGTACACGGCGTGTACCCATTTATTTCACACGGAAAGGACACGGCCTTCAACACGGGGTATACCCGGTGAGGGGGTACATGGTGTGTACTCACACTACAGGGCGTGTAGTTTCAAAATTCTAAAAAGTGTGGGAAAAGTCCATTTTACCCTCTAGAACACTTCGTGACCTTCTCTTTGATAAAGGAATGGGCCAGATAGGTCGGGGCCATTACAAATAATCTTAGAAGATGTTTTCTTAGAGGAAAAGTGACCTCCACATGCCTCACTATGACAGAATTTAAGGATGGACTATTGTTCAGATTCTGAGACACACCTCCTAATGACTTGGTCATGGTAGAACTTATAGAGTTATGGATCATCAAACACATAGTTTCTAACATCATAAAGGAACTTCCTTTGAGTTTGAGTCCCTAAGAATTTTGGAATGACTCTAGTAACTAAGAAATTGGCTATGTCAGCATACCAAGGGAAATCACTCACAGAGTATAGGTGTTCATCAAGAAATGAATCAGACATAGAAAGGTTATTGGAGTTATCTTTGAATTCCATCCTAGAGAGGTGATCGGCTAAAAAAATTTCAAAACCCTTTTTATCATTGATTGTGAGGTCACATTATTGTAAGAGAAGGACCCACCTAATCAGTCTAGCCTTAGTATCTGGTTTTTGGAAGATGTATTTTAGTGCAGAATGTTTAGTGAACACAGTGATGGGGGATCCTAAGAGGTAGGACCTAAACTTCTCTAAGGAAAACAAAATAGAAATTAACTCCTTTTCAATAGTGGTGTAGTTGATTTGGGCATCATTTAAGGATTTGCTTGCATAAGCAATGACATAAGGAGTTTTATCACAACATTGTCCTAACATATCTCCTACAGCAAAGTCACTGTAATCACACATAAGTTCAAAAGGAAGGTTCAAATTTTGAGATTTCATAATGGGAGGAGAGGTGAGATAGGATTTGAGGGTTGAGAATGAACCCTCATAGATTTCTTCCCAAAAAAATGGAGCATCCTTTTCTATGAGGGCACAAAGGGGACGGGAGATTGAACTAAAGTCCTTAATGAATCTTCTATAGAAACCAGATTGTCCTAAAAAAGACCTCACTTCCTTGACAGTTTTGGGTGATGGAAGGTGACGAATGATGTCAACCTTGGATTTATCAACTTCAATCCCCCTACCTGAGACCAGATGGACTAGAACTAGTCCTTCTTTGTCTATGAAATGACATTTTTCCTAGTTTAGCACTAGATTCTTTTCTTCACATCTTGACAAGACTCTCTCCACATTCTGAAGACATCCCTCAAATGTATCCACAAACACAGATAAGTCATCCATGAAGACCTCTAAAAAATCCCCTACCATGTGTGAGAATATTCCCATCATGCACCGCTGGAAGGTTCTAGGGGCATTACATAACCCGAAGGGCATGCGTTTGACCGCAAAGGTACCAAATGGGCATGTGAATGTAGTCATCCCTTGATCCTCTAGGGAGACCTCAATTTGATTATACCCCAAGTGCCCATCTAAGAAACAGTAGAAGGCATGACCTTCCACTCTCTCAAGGACTTGGTCAATGAATGGTAAGAGGAAATGGTCATTCTTGGTGAATTAGTTTAGCTTCCTATAATCAATGCAGACCCTCCATCCACTAATCACCATAGTTGGAAGAATCTCTCCATCCTTATTGGTTATCATTGTGATTCCTGCCTTCTTGGGAACCACTTGGATTGGGCTAACCCACTCACTCTTAGCTATGGTATATATGATACCAGCTTTTAACAATTTTAGAAGTTCCTTCATTACTACCTCTATGAGATTAGGATTGAGTCTCCGTTAAGGTTGACGACATGGATTTGAATTAGATTATAGAATAATCCTATGAGTCCCGATATGTGGGATAATCCCAGGAATATCAGACAGGGTCCAACCAATGGTTATCTTATGTTTCCTAAGGACATCTAGAAGCATCCTCTCATGATTGGCTTCAAGAGACGAAGAAATGACAATAGTATGTGTTTGACTGCCCCCTAGGAAGGAATAATTGAGTGCAGCGGGAAGTTCCTTCGATTCAAGATTAGTTTTGTTTAGAATTTCAATAGAATATTGGAACATTTGATCAAGTTCAACTTTTTTTTTCTAGATTTTTAGATAGAATTGATTCCCCACATGTAGAAGTTTTAGGTTAAAGATATGTTTGATCAGATTTTGGGAAGTAAGTTTGATTGGTCTCTATGAAATTGGTTTCTTAAAAGGTTTCACTAATTGTTGGACCTAAGACTTCATCATAAGAGAAATTTGAAAATGATTCAAGCCAAGGAGATAAAATTCCTTCATGTGAAAAAAGGAAATCAATCTCATCCTGACTTAAACATTCATCAAATATTCCTTGATGTTCTATGTATTCATTATCAATGCTTCCTATCATGTTTACTTCATGAATGTCCTCATCATCCCCTATTTGTGAGCTTCCATTATATATGTTCAAGTCTAGACTCATGTTTCCAAAGGTGATGGTCATGTTCCCATTTAGAACTCAGATAACAGAGTTGATTGTTGCAAAGAAGGGATGACCAAGGATAATTGGGGTTTGTTCCTTATTTCCAAAATTTGGATGGTTATCAAGGACAATGAAGTCAGTAGGTTAGATGAAGTCTTCAACCTTTACCAAAATGTCCTTTAAAATACCCTTTGGAACCCTAATGCTATGATCAGTAAGTTGAAGTGTGACAGATGTGGGATGGAGTTCTTCTAGGCCTAACTGGAAGTACACAGTATAGGGAATGATATTGAAACTAGCACCTAGGTCACACAAGGCCTTGAAAACTTTGCTCTCTCCTAGTTCAACATTGATTTAAGGGAAACCCAGGTCTTTCAACTTAGGAGGAATGGTCCCTTGAATGGTGGTACTCACATTAGCAGCCAAAAGGACTTGGTTTTTATGTGAAAATTTTCTTTTAAAAGTGAAAAAGTCCTTAAGGTACTTTGATTAGGCAGGTATGGTTTGGATGGCATCGAGAAGGGGAATGTTCAAATTGACTTGTGAGAATATTTCCCTCAATTTTTCACTCAATTCATGCTTGGTTTTCCCCCTCATGTGTTGATGGAATGGTGTAGGTTGTGGGGTTTTTTGTTGAAGAGTTGTTTCTTTGAAAATGTTATCATGTTTTTTAGTTTGATCATTTGGTTCATTTGAATTTTCATCCAAGTTTGAATCTATATGTGGGTTCTAAATTAGTTGTTCAAGTTTCTCAATTTATTTCCCACTTCTTAAAACAGTCACAACCTTTATTTGTTCATGAGTTATTTGAGTACAACTTGACTCTCCCCGTGAAGTTGATGGTGGCACCACCTGATTAGGAATGGGTGCCTATCCAGTTTTGATGGTTTGAAGTTCTTGTTTAATGGAAGAGAGTTTCAAGTTCATATTTTCCATTTTTTTGCACAGTTTCTCTAGTAGGCTTTGTGGAATAGTTTGGGTTGGTGCTTGAGAAGATTGGTTTATCCAGGGGGATATTTTGGAGGTGGGATGGTTTGTTTAAAATGGACCGGTGGATATTGGTATTGGATAGGTTGGTTTTGGAACTGGTTATGTTTTTGGTAGTTCTGATGGGGGTAAGGATTTTGTCCCTGTGGTTGTCTAGGTTGTTGGTTGTCTTTCTAGAAGAAGCCTGGGTGGTCATTATACCTTGGGTTGAAGTTGTTTTGGTATTGAGGCTTTTGAAAGTTCAAATCATTTACTTCCACTGGGGTTCCTCCTAAAATAACATCCTTTATGGATGTAATGGTTGGGCAGTTGTCTATCTTATGGTCATTTTTGTCAAAAATTGTGCAAACAAGGTCTACAGTTTGGATTTCATGGATATTCCTAAGGTCTATTTCTTCAACCTTCCTAGAGAGTGCTGTGAGTTTAGCCCTAAGGATTTCCTCTTATCTAAGTGTATGAATTCCAGTAGTTCTTTGTGTCTTTTCAGAATATGGTGAAGTTCCCTATGTTTGGTTTTGTTCAGAAAGTCTTTCCAGATACTCGTAAGCATCATTTGGGGCTTTGTTTTTAAAGTTTCCATTATACATCATGTCAATGAATTGTTTGTTCCCCGGACACAACCCTTCATAGAAAATTCTCACTTATTCAGGAATAGAAATACCATGGTGTGGAACTATGTTTAAACTATCTTTGAACCTCTCCCATGTTTCATATAATGAATCTCCCTCTTTTTCAAAAACGTTTTGGATGCTCTTTTTAAGTGCAATTGTTTTGTGGTGGGGAAAGTATTTTTTGTAGAATTCTCTTTGTAGTTGGTCGCATAAGTTGATGGATGATGGTCTCAAATTGTTTATACAATTTTTATCTCGATCCTTTAAAGAAAAATGAAATAGCCTCATCTTAGCTGATTCTAGTTGATGTGGGGGACACATGGTTTCTACAAGGTCATTGAACTCCTTAATGTGAAGGTAGGGCATCTCGGAATCCATTCCATGGAATGTGGGAAGGTGGTTTAGGACATGGGGTTTAAAGATGTAGTTGGAATCTACTAGGGAATTTTGTCTAATGCATGAGGGGGCATTGGTCCAGGAAGGTATGAGGTAGTCATTCATGGTTTGATCAACTACATTCCCCAAGTTTGGGGCTGCCTCATTTGGGTTTCCATTTTGGTTTCCACCCGTGTTTATGATTTGGTTTATTTGAAGACCATCCATTTAAATGGGATCAATTTTGGACTCTGAATTATTAAGAAGATTAGGATCTAATGGAAAGAGTTACCTTGGTGTACTTGACTCCCCAACCCCAGGACTATCCACCCTAACTAGACGGTTTGATTGATCGCGGGTGTAGGCAGACATGCGCCAAAAGAAAAAAAATGAGAAAGGGACAAGATAAGAGAATTTGGTTGAGAAAATAATAAATAGGGGAGAATATAATGGGTGTTTATATTATTTACTTGGTTCCCTGGAAATAGTGCCAAAATTTGATTCTTGCTCAAGTGATGAAGGTAGAACGGTCCTTGTAGTCTAGCTTGGGTTGTCGAATCCTCAGAGACCTAAGAAGTAACCTATAGACACACACACTATAAGGACTTTTTTGGCTATTAAGTGGCCAAATTGGGTTGATTTTAGATGGGGTTAAAGGATCACTAACAGATTTAAGTTAATTCAATTTAAAATAATGAGTTGATTCTGGGTTATCATTTAGGGTGGATTGGATGAAATACTTTTTCAACTATTTCAATTTCTAATATTTGAGATGGGTTCATTTAAGAAGATAAAACAACATACTTACTGGTTTAATACCTACACACTTTAATACTAACCACCTATACACTTGAAGGATCAAAGTTTTTATCACTTCAAGGTAAAGGTTCATATTAGCACTTGAAGTGTGTGGCCTTAAATTCAACAAGGATGATGGGGTTTAAAAATCATCAAATAAAAATATCAATTAAAAGAAGTGATTAGACATTAATAGTGTGGTAAATAACATCCAATACAACCCCTTTCTACTCCCTTGGATCAAAACATAATTGGATTATCCCTACATTAATTCTATGGTTTCAATGGAAGCAGAAAGTAGACTCATGAGGGAGGAAATGGAGAAGTAAAGAAAACAATAAAAAGAAAATGATCACTCCACCGTTGTGTGAATAATTTCACAAGGTTTGGTGTGAATAAATTCACACCATGAACCAACGGTATCAAAGTGATATTAATAAAAACATAATAAGAGGAAAAGAAGAGATTTTATTAATAAACTAAAGTTAATTTAACAACTTACATGTGAAAGACAAACTTGAGACAACAAAATCGTAGCATAACATTAAAATTGAAAAAAGCACCAAATATCCCCAAATACTCCACCACCACTACCTTAAATAACCATTTTTGAATCCTTGGGTAGAGCCTTAAATAGTACAAGTCTCCTCAATTAATTTTGGTAGTCCATAGGTGGGTGGAAAGTTGAGGGAGAGTTGATTTTTCCACCCTTGACACGAGGTACCATCCAGCTTTCATCCACCGAACAGACGCGCTTGGAAGGCCTTCTAGATGGATGAATTATAGTGGGACATAGAAGAAGAAAATATATCCCTTGATGTCTCATAACCTAAGGTAAACTTTGGGCCCATTTGGATTTTTCTATTAGTAGATATTATTATATTAGTGGGATGTTTTTCTCTGCTGCAGAATCGGGCCCAGAATTTTATCTCTAACATGGGCCGCCTAAATGACCACAATGGAGGCCGCATTAGAACTATATCATGAATAATTATTTGTTACTCAAAATTTCTTATACCCTTCCACAAAATCTGGGCTTCATTTGGTTTGTAATGTGGGTCCCACATTCTCATCAGTGGTCTGGTGTCCAATCTGCCTTCTCTAGAATTGCTTCCATTCATCTCCAAATATCTCCATCATCCTTTATGAATCCTCCATTGATCCCTGAATAAAAAATGTTCATATTTAAGTGTATATACAGTTACCAAAATATAAAATTAAAATATGGATAATTAGATTCCTTAAAATCATATGAATCATTTGATACTTTAAATGATGTTAAAAAATGTACCACATAATAGTGCATTTTAAGAAGGCATTACAATCATAATGTGAAATGATGTTTAAAGTGTAAAATGAACTAAAATGGTTTTTATGAATAAAAAATAACATGATTATTATATATATTAACAATGAATATTAGCCTCATTTAGTGGCTAATTAAGTGTGTAGTGTATGAGATAAATTGGATTAGTTGGATCCCACCCATATGTTCTACAAAAAGTCTCAATCCAATAACCCTAATTTTCTCAGTTTAAAAGAAAACATTGAATGATAAGTAGGTACAAATTTTTCTATAAAAATAATGGTAAACAATTCCACTTTTGAATTTTAAACAATTCCATATACATAGTTTCAAATAAAATTTAAAGTAAAACATTTTTTATTTATCAAATCATTTTTCATATCATATCAAAACCAAAATATTCAAAATACAAATAATAATGGTAAAAATATCAAGGATAATAAATTCTGGGCTATCTCGTTCAGTCATACCCCAATAAAAAAGAATAACTATTTCACACTCAATTCACTATATTCAATGCATCCATAACTAGGAATCAAGGAACACCCTAGAAATTGATCTCCCAAAAATTTCAAGATCAAGTTCTTAGATCCAATGTATCTATGATCTAGGAATGGAGGAGCACCATAAAAAGTATAATCCATCATAATTTTAATGGAATATTACAAATACTAAACCTTCTACTTAGATACCCAAGGCTCTCATGTGTGGAACATGACAACCCAATTTCAAGGATATTATCATCTTTCGTAAAAAATTTCAAACCTTTTTTACCAAAAACTTACTTTGTAAAATACCTTACTTTTACAAAAACATGTTGAAAACCCATATTTTCTAAAAAACCATTCTAAAAATTTTATTAAAAAACAATTTATGGATTATTTTAATTCATTTAAAAAAACATTTATAAATTAATGAGAATTAATGATTCATAAAGCCTAGGCTAGAGATGGAACCACCATCCTTAAACATGGGTTATGCACAAATCACAATAAGATCCACACACTAAAAGGAGATGAAATGAAAGTCCAATTAAAGAAGGACCCAAATAATGATTCCCAAAAAATAGAATCATGTTTCCATAAGAAAAAGGGTTTTTAGAAAAGTTAGTTCAACACATACCTGAAGAATAACATGCATCTCACCCAAAAACATGAGATATGGCCTCCAAGAACAAAAACATGAGGAATATTCAAGAAATCAAGAGAGTTTCCACAACATGATTAGAAGATAACTACAAAAAAAACAAAAACCATAATGAAACCATGATATTAAGAAGTCCAAAAGATCTAGAATCACAAAAAAATCCTAGACAATACCTAGGGTTTAGGGAAATAGTATAGATGTTAATGAAAAAGGATATGAGAAATCAAAACATTTAATCTACTATAATAGACATGATTCATGGAGTGAATCATTTAAACATGATGTGAAATTTTTAAATGGTCAATACGGTGAAAACACATCACCTTAGATTGAAATCCCAAAATCCTAGTTCCTCGTTTTAATAATATCTCATATTTTTTATCCTTTTAACTTAATAAATCCAAAATGATGGATTTTCATATATTATATTCACATAAAAAATTTACCTTCATGGTTTGAACTGACTGATGTAGCTAGTTTTATATCTTTTGAGTCATCTCCTCCTTTAAAACTTACCATAACTCACTTTATTATGCCCTTTATGATGCATCGATGCATAAAAAGAGGAAAACATTAAAATTTATGTTGTTGCAGACATGCTCTATGGGACTCGGGTAGGGGATTTTCCATCTTCTTGGCCCGCTTATGTGTAACAGACCACTAAGTTACTATTAGAAATATTATTGTCACTATTGTATAGAATTTGAATGCATTCATGTATCATAATTATAAATGTATGATAAAATTCCATATATATACCAGTTTCATGTTTTATATTATTTATTTAATAATATTTCTTGATTTTTTATATTTTTTATGATAGGATTGTATTCTTTTATTATGTGATATATTTGTTTTCATTCTATTGTGATGTATTTGTTGGAATTAATTAGTTAAACCTGAGCATGTTGTAATGTTTTGAACATATATGTGACTATGAATAATGTGTTGGGATTGAGACCTTGGTTAGTGTTATGAGAGATATACCTTGGGTTATGGTAAAAATCCTTCAAGAACCATTGTGTGATCTCGTGGATTTATTAGGATATGTCCTAATGACTTTAGTTTTTTTTATAATGTTTCCTTTAAATTTTTGAAGATGAAAGTACTAAGAATATTAATGGTAAAACTCACTAACATCGGTTCAGATACTCCTTCTAGGGTGTAGAATAGAACACTCGTTTACTAGCTCTAGTGGTGCTGGTCATCGACCCACCTCAATAAAGAGTCCTTACTCTTGTTTCTTACTAGGGAGAAGGGCCATTTAGGTCCATGGTTGACTATTCTAGAGATATTTATCTCCAGTACCCACTAGTATTTTATTTAATTGTAGGTTTTTTTATGATAAGGAGTGGATAGACATCATCAAGGGTGTCTTTGACCTCATTGAGACACTTGAGGACAATAGGGTGAAGTTGGAAGTGTTCATGCTATGGGGATTGGCCAAGAGGTTTTGGGGGTATGATGGTACGTGTTGAAAAATGTGAGGGTCTCAACTGGGATGATTTCAAGGGTTTTTTATTTGAAGAATTATTTTTTGATATGCTGAATTCAAATTGAGTTTCAGAGTTCGTGGATCTATTGTAGGGGTCCATGATGGTATCTTCATACTCAATTTGTTTCATTGAGCTATTGGTTGTTTCTCCCATCTTCCTCAGAAATGATGCATAGAAGGATAAGAAATTCTAGATCGATCATTTTCCTAACATAATATGATAGGTAAGTTGTTTTGACCTAATAACATACTCATAGGCTCTATGCATGGAATTGACTATTGATAATGCCTTGGAGGAGGGTTGATAAATTGGTATTCTTCCACCCTTCATTACTTATGTGGGTGGACCTCCTACTACTATAGAGATTTTCAATTATGGTAGTATGAAGAGGATGACCAGATATGAGTATCATGGAAGTAGTATTCAGGTGGACCATAGTATGGATTCATCATCCCCCTCAATAGGATTTCCACAATGCTTAAATTATGGGATGGTGAAGCATTATTTCAAGTTATTCACATCACCACATACCATGTTTTGGATGTTTTAAAATACAAGGAATCTTCATAAGTTCTTCTACAAATATTTTATGTTGGGGTACTATAGGGGTGCATGATAGACGTGGTATATAACCTAAGGATCTAGTTAGGGTCCTTAGAAGTAGGCTCAGAAGATGTCAACCTAGGAAAGTCATGTATCTCAAGGATATGATCTTGGAGCTGAGGTAGACCGAGTTGATGTAGTTAAAAAGACTCCAGAAGATAGTGGTGAGGGAGAATATACTATTCAAGGTATGATATTGATTTCATCCATGATTTATACCACATTTTTTATATGGGTTCCTCCTATTATTTTGTCTCTGAAAAAGTTATTACAGGACTTGAATTATTGGTCAAGTTTTTTCAAAGTTAATTTCTTTTGATACACTATTGGGCATGAAAGTGTACCATCTTCGGTAGTTCCCAGAGTGTCCTATATTTATTTTAGACAATATAAATATGTGGGACTTCATGAATCTAGAGATGGCCTACTTTGATTTAATTCTTGACATGGAATGGTTGAATAGGTTTTGTGCTCACATTAATTGCTATCAGAGATCAATATTGTTTACATCACCAAAGGGAGAGAAGTATTTGATGACTGGAGAGTGGGAAATGGGATCATGTTGAGATGGTCTAGACAAGATTCATCTTGGGACTATCATATAATAGATTGTAGGCTTCTATATTTTAGTAATATTAGTGGTATCTCCCTCATATTTTCCTTGGGTTTTGGATCTATATCAGTACATATTTATAGATGACTTTATAGGACATCCTAAAAATAGAGGTGTTGACTTCAAGATAGATCTTGTGATGGGTGTGTATCCCATTTCTGCACCTCTTATCATATAGAACCATTCTAGTTAAAGTAGCTCAAGGTATAGCTCTTGGACTCTAAGAAGAATAGCTTTATCAGGCTGAGTACTTCACCATAGGGTGCACCTAACTTGTTTTCCAAGAAAGTGGATGGTAGTCTTTGATTTTGTATAGATTTTTAGAAGTTGAATCTGATGATCATGAATAATAGATATCCTTACCCTAGGATCAATGTTCTCATTGTATAGTTATGGGGATCATGGTGGTTATCCAAAATTGATCTCTAATAGAGTGATCACTAGATATGGGTTAGAGATGAGGACATCATGAAGATTGAATTTCAGAATATTTATGGTTTATAAAAGTACTTTTTGATTATATTTGGAAAAATTAATGAAATAAAATTGTTCATGGAACTCATGAAAAAATATTACACCCACATCTTGACTCATTCATCATGGTGTTTGTTTAATAAATCCTAATCTACTCTTCATACTTTGAGAAGCATGCTAAACTTATAATGATAGTCAAGAGTACACTTTTAGGAAATTAGATTTATGAAAAGATATAAAAGTGTTACTTTTTTATTCAATAAGTGAAATTATTGGGGAATGTGGTGTTTGAGATAAGTATTTTTGTATACCCAAAGGAAATTTAGGTAGTGATGTCTTAGAAGCATCCCATGAATGTGTTCAAGATTTGAATATTTTTGGGTCTAGTTATATAATAACACTGCTTTGTCAAGGAAATGTTTTTCTTATCATTACCCAAGTCTAAAATTACAATTAATGAAGTTATGTTCGAGTGGTCAGACCTGTGTGTAAAGACATTTCTTGAGCTGAAGAGAAGGTTGATTGCATCTCCTATGTTGATAATTCCCAAGACAAGGACTGGTTATGTAGTATAATGTGATGCATCATGAATCAATTTGGGAGTTATAGTAGTGTAGAGAGAGGGGTGGTAGCTTATGGGTCATTTAATCTATGACCCCGTGAGTGGAACTACCCCAACAATGACTTGGAATAGGAATATATGGTCTAGGACTTGGTATTTTACTAATATGATCTATTTAGAAAGAGGTTTTTTGTCTACACAGACCATAAGATCCTTCACTATATCTTCACACAACATGACTTAATCTTGAGACAGATGAATTACCTAGAGTATTTACAGACATTCAAATTTGATATGGTGTTTAACTTAGGTAAAGGTGACATCATTTTAGATTCTCTTATCTATAATATGCAGGTATCTCAGTAGCATTGTGAGAAACTATCATGGTAATAGTGGTTCTTGATGAGATTATTGTCCAATTAGAGGATGTATTATTCTAAGGACCTAGGATTAATGACATTTTCTTCATTGGTGGTCACATATTATTTAGTGGGTTGTGTAAAAGAAAGATAAGATATTATCCCATAGTGTGATGTGATACAAGAACAACTATAATGTGGTCATCTGATACTTAGGTGGTCATTGGATGACGATGATATGATCCTTGTACATGGTATATTTATACACCATTATTTAATTAGGTAAGAGATAATGATGGACTTTTATACCTCTATGTGGGCGGTACATCCTACAGGAACATAGATATACCATGACTTTAGGTGTAAGTTCTGGTGGATAGGGATGAAAAGGTACATTTATAGATTCGTTTCTCGTTGCCTTGCCTGATAGAGGATAATGGTTGAGCACCAGAATTATAGTGGAATACTCCAGAAACCTTTAGTGTCTATGTGAAAGTGTAAGGAAAACAAAAAGGGTTTTTTATGGGGTTACCAAGGACCCTGAATATCCATGAAACTATTTGAGTGATTTTCAATCAGCTAATAAAATTTGGTCGTTACTTACTGATATGTGAGACTCACTCTATGGGTGAGATGGGAAACCAATATATCCATGAGATATTATGCTTTAATGTAGTTCACTTGAGAATTATATTAAAAAAATATTCAAATTTTATTTCATGGTTTTGGTAGGGATTGAAAAATGCCTTTGGAAATCAGTTGAGATTAAGCACAACATACTATTCCTAGAATGACAGACAGTCAAATTAGATTACCCATATATTGGAGGATATTCTTTATCCATGGATTCTATACTTTAGTGGAGTGTGGGATGATTACCTATCCTTGGTTTAGTTTGAATACAACTACAGTTACCTAGATTTTGTTTTATATGGAACCTTTTGAGGCTCTTTATGGTAGGATATGTCATTCACTAATCTATTGTAATGAGGTTGGTGAGGTAGTAGGTTTGGGTCCCAACATGGAAAACAATACATATGAGATAGTTTAGAAGGTATAGAAAACATTGATCAAATATTAGATTATGAAATGTCTTATTCCAGCCACTATAGGATACCTTTAGAGTTTTCTATAGAAGATCAGATTTTTCTAAGAGATACTCCTCTATTAGGCCACTGACATTTGAGAAAGAAAGGGTATACAGCAATGCATGATATTGGACCCTTTTAGATCACCGAGTATATTGGGATATGGGTGTACTATATGGATCTTCTTTCACACTACTGTGGTATGCATGATGTTTTTAATGTGTCTCAACTTTAGAGGTACATTCCCAATCCTACATATGTCATTGACTGTGAGGTTATTGAATAAGATCCTAACACATCATACATGGATAACCCAGTGTGGATTATAGACTAGATAAAGAAATTACTTTGAGTAAGATGGTAATGTAACACCCCTGGAAAAGTGAGAATTAAAAGGATAAATGTTACTACCCATGTAAATAAGTTTCACATTTCTTTTCAATATACTACCTGATAAGAACTCCATAGTTAATAGTTGTCCTAGAGTAGTGATCGGGATGGGTGAGCTCTTGGGATGTTTCCCAGGGTGTCTGTGAGTGAGGAAAAATCACACTAAAATCACAGGTGTTGTCCTATGGATAAATTCATTAGTCTGCTAAGCGACCCTGATGGGTAATACCATGTGGTGTGCTATGACAACAACCAGGGTATTACAAGAGACCCATGGGGTTATTTTACCAGGTTTATGTCATGAGGTAGGTTAGGTCATGAAAAATGGTATCAGAGCTAATACCTAGCTAGAAGTGTATAGGAATTGCTTGGGTTTGAGGCTTGGGGTCCACAATGAGGGTGTTATACTTTAAAGTGGTGGATAGTGTAACACCCCAGAAAAAGTGATACATAAAAGGCTAAACGTTACTACCCACATAAACAAGGTACACCTTTTTTGGGATCTTACCTTATTAAAACTCTATAGTTATTTGTGCCTGGATTGGAGTAGTGATTAGGATGGGTGACCTCCTGGGATGTTTCCCATGGTATGTGTGAGTGAAAAAAAATCACACTAAAAGAAAAAGTGTTGGAAAGTGGGGATAGTAATTAGTCTCATAAGAAAACCCAGTGGGTAATAACATGTGGTGTGTTGTGAAGGTAACTAAGGTAATATAAGAGACCTGTGGGGTCAATTGATTAGTTTCATAGCTTGAGGTAGGTCGGGTCATTAAAAATATGTAATATCCCATTACCACTTTTTAGGTGTTTTGATAGATTGATTTTAGTATCCAATGATTAGACCTCCTCGTAGGTTGTTTCTGATGTTTTTGGACTCTTTTAAAGATTTCTTGGGTTGTGCATGGTTAGTACATGGTATGAAAAACAATGAATCCATAACAAGAAACACTTCCAGTAGCCCAGGTAAGGACACATGGTTTTCACAAGGTTATAAAAACTATACATCCCAACCCTGCAACCTAGATATAATGGTTCACATGGTTGGAACATTGTTAAACTAACTGTGCATCCTAACCATGTAGTTCTTAAAGTGGATCTATTTGGGGTGCATGGTTAGGCATACAATTAGTACTAACTGTGAAACCTAACCCAAGAAACCATTCAAATTTTAATTAAATCCCCAAAAATTGTAATTTAAATCCAAAACCACCCTAATTAATACTAAACTCCTCCCACTTAAAACAAATCTGATCCTTTGGTTTTTGGGATCCCTCTAGAGGCGTTTTGGCTCTCCCAACCTAATTTCATGGTGCATTGAAGTGCTGATCAAAGCAGTGATCCTATTCTAATGAGTTCCTTTTTATTTGTTTTTCAATCTCTCTTCTTCTCTTGATTAATTATTCCTGGATTTTATAATGGAATTGTGTTTTGTTCTTCCATGGATGATTGATGTGAAATCCTGGATCCAGGGTATCTTCTTTATTCTATTGAGATCCTTCTTCCTAGATCTGGTGATCACCATTGGGGGAGACACATCTCGAATCCATTATAGTTAGATTTTGGATTTTATAAGTATGAGTTTCTATCTTTTTCCTTCATCTTCTAATTCAATTTTTCTTGATAATTCATACATACATGTTTCTTAATTTCTAAAACTTATTCTATAAAAGTTTTAATTCAAATTCAATATGAAAACATCTTTGAACCTTTTCTCTTTGAATTGAACATGGCATGAATTAAATGGTTATGATATTGGTATCTCTTAAATTTTTGTGAATTTTTTAATGTCATGTTTTTTTCAGATTTATTTTCAAAGAACTTTTAAAAGATTATTTGGAGAAAATGACGGTTTTATCCCATGTTTTTATTCCTAAACTGAAATTACTTTATTTTAATGAAATAAAATCAATTATTTGATGTCTTCTAACTAGTTTAAGAATATTGAATTTTAGAAATGACCAAGAACACTCTTTGAATGATTTTACCCTTGTTTTGAAATTGGCATCCTTTGGTTATTTAAAATTAGTTATTTAGTCACACAAAAAGAGAGGTAAACCCAAGTTTCGAAATGTATTCAAACCTTTCAAAATTTTAATACTTATGTAGAATGATTTAAGGTTGTTTTTAAAAGAAATAATTGTTTTAGAGGCCTATTATACATTATTATAATGATTTGTGAAAGGAAGAGGGTATGATTACCCTTTTGAATATTGAAGTGTATAAAATGTTTTCAATTGAAATTGATGACACTTGATGGTCTGATTGGTAGTTTATGATAATTCTATCCTGTAATAATCCCTTATTGTAACTTTATTAATTATTATACTTCCCATTGTTGGGTGTTTAAAAATTTATTTTTTAGGGAGTTCAGGGGTGATGGTGAGATGGGATTTGTGGGCATGTTCTCATGATTAAAATGATGAGGGCTTGATCCCATGATAGATATTGATAAGGATCCCTGTGTGATCCTTGTAACTTTATTATCTCAGTCTGCTATTTTGACTAGTAATGTAAACCTTAGTAGATATATGGTATCAACTCAATATATGCTTCATTAGAGGACTCACACCCTATCTAGTGGATCCGTATATAATAAGAAAGGTTTAGGTTTTGGATGTCTGACCAGGAGAGCAGGTGTGTGTAGAACCAGTTTTCTTGAGACCTGTGAGACTAGATGTATGTCCAATGATTATTCATGGTGGTTTTTTAGTAGCTATTCTATGGTGGAATCACTATAGTACCAAGCTTTTACCCATTACATCCATATACATGATATACATCACAACATTCATTATTAGTAATTAGTAACAAAGTTTCCTTACACGATTTATTACTGATCTTGATAGATCTATTCATTGAGATGTTTCACATTCACTATATTGTATTAACTCTTATACATATTTTGGTATCAGGTGAATGTTTTTAATTTTATTGATTTATTTAACTTTTGATTCTGAAATGGTTTTCAAATATTTTCAATAAAGAGATTAGTTTTTAAATGGTGGAATAGAACATTTTATAGATTTAGTTTGATAAATGTTTTTTAGATGTTTAGAACTATATTTTTAAGTTAATCTTTTTACTCTATTTATTTTAATCCTCTATTGGAATATTTTAATTGACTTATGTAGTAAATAAATATATTATTTTTGGAATCCTAATGGACTCTATATCTTACACCTTTCTTGTATTATTTGGTGTTTTTAGTATTTATGATCATATAATAGGTGATTGTGCTATCACCTTCCTTTGTGGGTTCATTCTAGGGTGGCCAAGGGTGGGTGAATTGGGATACAATGGGTGTTCGTGAACCACTAATGGATGAGTTTTTGTTGTTATGATCTATTTTTAGTTTTATAGTGTCTCTTTGTACTTTGAGATATATGTATTGATTTGTTTATCTGATGTTTTCTCCATCATGTAAGTTTTTTATTGTAATATTTTTTGGGAGAAATTATTCCCAAAAGTTATTTATTGAAACCCAAGTGCTTATCATAAACCTGTATTTGTCAGTACTTCTCTTTGGGCTAGTGACAAATTGACTTGGATGTTTATTTGTATGGTACTTCAGGATACTTCATTACAAATGGTATCATATGAGGTATATCCTTGAAATTAAGCACTTACCCTTGAATTACCTTATGTTATTTTAGGTATGTAATGGTATAAAATAGATTATGAATTTTTTTGGACTCAAGAGGTAGTTCATGAGTGGGTGCTTGATCACCACCTCCTCACAATGAGACTTGAGTTACCATGGATGTTGGGACTTGAGTCTTTTTTTAGTTATTATTTTTCTAATGATAAATTATATTTAGATTTCTACTAATACTATCTTTGAATTTGGGAATCTCTTATGAGTTTTGGAACTAGAATAGAAGGATGAACACAATCTCACCATATTTCCATATTCTGGTAAATTGTGAGAAACCGATGTGACAGATATAAAAATCCACCCGTGAATATTTGTGAGGGTGGTGTGTGGTTTACCAACCCAAAGGACAAATCCATGTATAGTTCTAACCTAGTTAAAAACTTGACTCCTTATCTATTTTCTTCTAGGTGACTTCACTTATATGTGGTTGGTTAGGAGGGTTATGGATATGGCATGGTTCATGATCTATTTTGTATATTTCAACTTTAATCCATTATTTAAGATTTCAAATCCTTTGTGAAAACCAAATTGTGCCTTAAAACAAGCTTTGTTATGTTATTTGAGAAATGTATTCAATTACCAAAAACATATTTTTATGAAATGTTTGGTTTGGAAAAATAATTTTCAAAGTCCCTTTTGTGGTGTGCTAAATAATTTTTTAAGAAGAAAATTTGGTTTAGAATGGAATTAATCTAAGAATGGTTTAGAAAATTTGAAATTGGATTAAGGTTTTTGAAAATATGGAATAATTTCCATCAGATGGTTTAGGATTTCTGAATTTTTTTTGGATCTATAACGAGATTTATTATTTTTAAGGGAAAGAGAAATGTTTTATAAATGGTGAAATCTTGCGTGTTTTGAAATCAGTGATGCTTTGATAAAGTTTTTTATAGATTGTTTAAAATATTTTGGCTAACTTGTATTCTATTTAGGATTTTGTGTAATGCCTTATTTAATGATTCTATGTTTGATGATGACCATAAATGTAACCTTGTAAGTTTTCCATGAAATATAGAATATCCATTATTTTGTCTAGTTTTTAGAGTAGTCTATATTATTTTCTAGAAGTGGAATATATTATTGATGAATATACCCAAACTCCATATCGAGTGGTGGATCCAGATACTTTATAGCCTTTTAACCCCATAGTTGACTTATTTTATTTCTATTCACCTTCTTTTAAATGTGAACATGGTTCTCCTGAGATAGTGAAGAAGCTTAAATAAGTTGATGGAATATTTGATTATCCCAGGGATCCATATGCTCTAAAGGTAAAGTATATCAATTATTTGTGTGTGGGGCCTAGCCAAGAGTGATGGGAAATTGTGATTCTTTCTTGTTTG
Organism: Viscum album; assembly: GCA_963277665.1. Lineage (NCBI taxonomy): Eukaryota > Viridiplantae > Streptophyta > Magnoliopsida > Santalales > Viscaceae > Viscum > Viscum album. Next base: position 703,514,699 of record OY728122.1, on the reverse strand, counting down.
TATGAAGCAATGTCTTGGTAATTTTTCAAGTTAGTCTTCATTCACTAGTAGTATCCAAAGGAAGTGAAGAATAAAATGTTTATAAGTTCTTATGTTTTGGTCAAGATGATTTGTTAGTGGCATATTATGATAGGAAATTCTCAAGGTTGGTTTGTTTCATACCTGTTCTTTTGTGTGATTAGTTTATTAAGGCTATCTGTTTTAGAAAATGACTTAACCCATAGCTTTTAATTTCTATGTTATCTTCACGGATTATTTATTATCAAGAGATGATCTATATGGATTTTTCAACTGAATCAAAACTAGTGAAATGACATGAAGGGAGGAATTAGTCATTCATGGTTAATAAAGGATAGTTATCTCATGGAATAAAGATGAATGTTTTGTGATTCCCACATAGAGAACCTACTCATCCTAAGATTTTTTTTTGCTAAATCTCCAAGAGTTTTTAAATAGTTTTTTTTTTGAATCACCTTAAGAGGTTTTATATTTTGGGAGACCATAAAGGGAAGTTTTGGCCAAAGATTAATAGCTCTTGACAGTGGGGAAGTATATTCTTCAAGATAATTAGGATCTATCCATAATTCTTAGAGTGATTATTTTCACATAGTGTAATAGTTATTAGTTGTATATAGCTAGATGTGGTTGATGTTGATTGAGATTATTGTTTCTGGTGTTGGAGTAGAAACTACTTGATTTTTTTCATTGTTATGGATTGCCTAATTTTGGAAACCTTTTATTTTGGGATCTTTTTGAATGAGATCTTATGCACCTCAGGTTTGATCTTTTTTTTTGCTGATGTGAGAATGGTTTCCTTTTCTAATGTCCTCTATGATTGTGCCTTGTTGATGTGAACTTGTGAATTATTAAGCTTCCTTTTTGGAAAAAAATTATTTAATTGATATTTTTTGTTCTCCTACGGATGGAGTATAATATTATGCTAAAAACCTTTAAGTTTTTTTGATTTATTGTTTTTCCTTGGTGTTATATTGTTTTTTCCTTGATGGTTAGAGATCAACTTCGATGTGTTGGGTGATCTCCCTTGTGAGAGTTTCATTTTCTATTGTGTACTGACCTGGATGTTTGAGCTATTTCTAGATGTAATTTGATATAACATAAAAATGTACTTAGGTAAGAGGGATTATTTTGATTATTAATGGACCAAGAACTCTAAGGTGGTAGATTTTGATTTGATGATCTCATCGAGGGGTGAGGCTCAATTTTAAAAGTGCTACATTATCTCCGATTAGTTACCCATGGTAGAAATCCTTGTTAGAGTTTTACCTTTCTTATGGATTTTTTATCATAGATGGGCCATCAGAGTATTGTTTCTTATATAAAAATGATTTTTTATGTGTTATTCTTTTAAGGTTTTTAGAGTCAACTCTTAGGTGTTTCTACATGGTTACTGGTTAAATTCTCTTCTTTGGTTTAAAGGGAAATTCTTTTCTTATGTCACACCAATTTTGAGAATAGTTAAATAGCAGGGATACCTATTCCAAGTTTCTAGTATTTCACCTTTTTGAACTATTATGACGATCTTGGCCTATTGATCTTGGAGTTGTGTGTGAGTTGTTAGCCTTTGGGTGAATCTCTCTTCTAGACTACAGACTGTCCACCTCACAAGATGATTGAGGGTGTTCTTCTTATGTCATCATGTTCAATATTTCAGACTGGAAGATTTCTAAGGATAGAAATTCCAATGGTGGTGAGGTTGTAACATTTCATTGCATATTTTTAGGTTTTTTGATACATTGATTTGAGAATCCAATGATTGGATCACTTTTTCGATTCCTTCCAATGTTTTCAGACTTTTTTTGTAGTTTCTAGGCCTATTCATGGTTGGATCATGGTTTAATAAAACATTCAGTCAAACCATGCAACATTTCTAGTAGCCCAAGTAGGGGTGCATTATTTGTGCATGGTTAGAAAAACCATGCATCCAAACCATGAAACCTTGATAGAAGAGGAAACATGGTTGGTGCGTGGTTAAACTAATTCTGTAACCTATCCATGTAGCCTTTCTAGTGTATCTTTTTGGGGTTCATAGTTAGGTGTATGGTTAGTAATAACTATGAAAACAAACCAATGGAACCATTTGAACAATAATTAAATCCCCAAAAAATTTAATTAAAATCTCAAACCCCTCCCCCTAATTAACACAAAAATCCTCCCACTCGAACCAAATTCGATCCTTTGCCTTTTGGGATCCCTCTGGAGGCGTTTTTGCTCTCCCAACCTTGTTTCTTGGAAGATCTAAGTGCCCATTGAAGTGGTGATCCTCTTCTGGTGAGTTCCTTTCTCCTTGGTCTTCGATCTCTCTTGTTCTCTTGATTCCTTATTCGTAGAGTTTATAATGGAGCCATGTTTTATTGTGCCATGGATGATTGATGTGGAATTATGGATCTACGGTCTTTTCTCTATTATCATGAGACCCTTCTTCTAAGAATAGGTGATCACCATCAGAGGTGAAACATCTCAGATCTATTGTGGTTGGATTCTAGATTTTCCAAGTAGTTATTTCAATGATTTTCCTTCATCATGTAATTCATTGTTGCTTGATAATTCATAGATATGTATTTCTTAATTTCTAACAAATTTTCTATGAAGGTTGTCCTTGAAATTAACTATGAAAGATTCTTAGACACATTTCTCTTTGAATTAAACATGGAATGAATTATATGGCTATGATCTTAATTTCTATCACCATTTTACAATTGTTTATAGCCATGTTTATTTGGAATTATTTTCAAATAAATTTTAAATGATGTTGTTTTGAAAATGATGGCATTGTCCTAAGTTTTTATTCCTAAATTGAAATTCCATTATTTGAATGAAATGAATTGAACTATTTGATTTTTTCTAAATAGTTTCAAATTATTGAGTTTGTGATATGACCAAGAACCCTGTCTTAGTGATTTTAACCTTGTTTTTAAATGGGAATTTTTTGGTTATTTCAAATTAGTGATTCATTCACATGGAAATAGGGGGTAAACTTATTTTTTGAAATGTATTCAAACCTTTTAAAATTGTAATAATTAATTTGAATGTTTTAGGGTTTTTTTGAAATATATGACTGTTTTAAAGGATCATTTTTCCTTATTATGACGATTTGTGATAGGAACTAGGTACAATTACTCTTTTTAATGTTGAATTGTATAAAAGGTTTTGAATTTAAATTGATAATTATTGATACCCGGTTGGCACTTTATGATAATTATCTCATGTAATAATACATTATTATAACTTATTTGATTATTATACTTCACATTATTGGGTTTTGAAAAGTTATTATTTAATTTAAGGGAGTTTGGGGTGAGGGTGAATTGTAATTTGAGGGCATGTTCTCTTAATTGAAATGTTGAGGACTTAAGCCCATGATTTATATTGATAAGGATGTCCATGTGATCCTCATAACTTTATTATATCACGCACATCTTTTAACTATTCATGGTAACCTTAATAGATATATGGGATGACCATGATACGTTCTTCATTATAGGAATCACACCCTATCTAGTGGATCCATAGAGAACAAGAAAGGTTTATACTATGGGTGTGCTGCTAGGAAAGAGGGTGTGAGTGGAATTGATTTTATTGAGACTCGTGAGACTAGATATAAGCATAGTGATTATCCATGATGATTTTTTATTAGATATTATAGGGTGTAATCGTTACCATAAATATTTTTTATCTGTGAAATCCGTATATATGATTCTTGATAAATGAAATCATTTTTTTTCACTACATAGAACCAGATTTTCCATATATGATTGATTACTACTCTTGATTGATCTATTCATTGAAATGTTTCTCTATGAATCTATTGTATTGACCCTTTTACATATTCTGATATCAGGAGAATGTTATTAATTTTATTTATTTATTTGACTTTATCTTGTGAAATGGTTCTCAAATATTTTCAAGAAAATGTTCAGTTTTTAAAAGATGAAATGGAATGATATAAAGATTTGGTTTGATAAACATTTTTTAGATATTTAAAACTATATTTTTTTAAATAAGCTTCATACCCTTTTTATTGTACTCCTTTTTTGAATACTTGATTTTATTTAGGATGTAACTATATAGAATATTTTGTGTAATCCTACTGGGATCTATATCATACACCTTACTTGTATCATTTAGTGTTTGAATCATTTATGATCTTATAATAAGGGATCAGGATATCCCCTTACATTGTGGGTTAATTATATAGTGACCATGAGTGGGTGAATTGGGACACAGTGGGTGGTCATGGACCACCAGGGTATGGGTTTTGGTTGTTATGTTATGTTTTTTCTTTTATTGTGTCTCTTTTTTACTTTGAGATATATGTATTTATTTGTTTATCTGATGTTTTTTCCAAAGTGTACTTTGTTTATTATAGTATTTTGTTGGTGAAATAATTCCTAATTGTTATTTTCTGATACCCAAGTTCTTGTTGTCAACCCATGGAGATTGGGAACACCCTCCAAGTTAGTGACATATCAGCATAGATGTCAATTTGGATGGTACTCCAGGCTGGTTCATTACAGTTAACACCATTCCTGATTTTATGGAATCATGGATGGATCTAGGAGAAGACATGGGAGTGGGAGGATGATGTTTGAGCTTAATGGAATTATTTTTTTGAGAATAAACTTTTAAGGTGCCTATCAAGGATGATAAGTTATAGTAGGGTTAGAATTATAAAAAAACTAACTTAATTTCGATGTATAAGATATTTTAAGTTTAAAAATTTCTATTTTCCCATTTTTGTCTTTGATATAGGAGTTAAATGGGTTGGTTTTTTTAATAGGGTTATCTAAACCAATGGTTAGAATGGTAGTTTGAGGCTTTTCCTTATAGTGTCTAGAAATTTGACATCGACTAGCCGATCAAACCCTCCATTAAGATAGTGTGGCTCTAGAATGTCTAAGAAATTCTAAAAACCCCACTGATCAGCCAGTGGTGCTACCAGAAGCAGGTTGGTTCTACCTGGAACATCGTTCGATTAGTTTTCCCAGTCTGATGGTGTAATAAATAAACCCTTCATGATTTTAATGACACTTGTTTTTACCCTCTTTAACACCCAAATCCTTCCCAAATTCACATATTTTGAATTTTAACCTCCACCCTTGACCCTTATCCTCTTCAATTATTCTCCCCTTACCTGTTCAAAGTTTAACCAATCCAATGGTACAAGTTTGGTGAGTTATTGTCATATCTCCTTCAAATTAAACTTTTCATATAGATATATACATAGATCTATGTTATATATTTTTCCCATAACTATTCATTATCATTTTATTCCACTCTTCATAGAATAATGTTGTTTCTTATGAGATTATGTTTTTCCTTGATCAAATACCAAACTACCATCGAATATAGACATTCTATGGGTATGTGTTTATAGATCATATTCCTATACATATTCTTGATGGAGTATTAATAATATAAACTTAATACATTGGAGATTTATTGTAAGGTTTGTGGAGACATCAATGTATCAATGACAACCCTGTTGACTAGACATTGAACTATCATGGACGGTGGATGTTTCTTGGTAATTCATCATAGATTGATCATATTGAGACTCTATTATGCTTGATTCTCATTTTGAATTTATTTTACATTGATGTATTGGGGATGGATCTATATTTGTTTTCTATACTTGTGTTGATCTTCTAGAATCATTGAGTAATTCATGATCCATCCCTAAATCGACAAAAAAATCTAGCGAATTTTTAACCTATCCTTTGACACACCCCATTATTGGTATTATTGGGGTAATTGTTAGGGTATGTGACTCTAGAACCACCCTTATTGACTTTGAATCCTCTTGAGTCTTCATTATAAATATATTTCAAGACAAACTGGATCCTGGGTTAGGCATCATTGGTGTTTGAGATCATTCTTCACTAGTGTGTGATGTGGTTAGATATTTTATCCATTTACTAACCTTTGAGTTCTTCATTAGAAACCATAAAGTAGGAATTTACTTACCTTTTGAGTCCCTTTTATACTCTTGTTTCCTTGGATCTTTATGTTCTATCATGTATTTTTATTATTGATTGATTATGATTGCTTGTGGGTGTGTGTGTGTAGTTGTGACACACATATATGATCTTGTTTCCATCAGTATAAGAGTATATTGATATAAATGTTGATGTTTATAACATGTTTTTCTAATTTTTATACTATATATACTTGATGATATGTTTTTATTATCTTACTATTCTCTGTCTATTTGTGTACTACCATGTAATTAAATTTTTTCTCTTGGAATTCATGATATGAGGACTTCCATGGTATGTTTATCCCTTATAGTGGGATTATGCATGATGTACGGCGATGATGATTGTGGATCCATTCATCCAGTAAGAGAATGAAATCCATATGGTATAGCCTAAAACTTGATGCCTTAATTATACTATGTAACTTTATATAATTCAATGACTTAAGGATACCAAGTAGTATGTCCACTTGATTCCTTGAGGATATTGAGTGATACATATTTATCCATGTTACTAGTTCTTAATCATTTAGGACATATTGGTCAACCTTTTGGTATGGAGATGAATTATGTATGGTTGGGTATAATGGTCTATTGAATAGAACATGGGTTCTTGACACATGATTACCTAGTAACTCTAGCCAGAAGCTAAGCTTCTGACTATTTATTAAAAATAAAGGAAAAAGTACAAGAGAGATGATCAGGGTCAAACAAAGGAACTTGCCCTCATCCGTCAAGCACAAAATTATAGATCATAATAAGATATGTCATTATCATAATCAGAATCATCACATGTTTCCCATTCATATTGGGACATACCTTGGTTGAAGCTCTCAAACATATCAGAATTGAACTTTTCCGGCAACCTCAAAGAAGATCGGGTAGACACAGTGTGAGGTGTGTTATAGTAGTCCATCCTTGGACTTATATTTGAAGAAATAGGAGTGTCAGTTGTCTTCCCTTTTTCAGATAAGAGTGCATCCTTAAAAGAGGCAGGACCACCGATGCCCAGTTTCATCCCTTCTGCATCAGAGATGTCACCCCACTTCTCAGCAATCTTAGAGGAGTTCAATAAATGGTCACTTGAGCATAACATGAACATAAGGGGTGAGAACATGAGCATAACATTTGAAAATCAAACCTTTCATATCATCGATCATAATATTGTGTTATAGAATAATTATTTGTAGTTCATTAGAAATTAATCATAAAGTAATCAATGAACATGATACATGAGAGCATAATATAGGCATACAAAATCTTTTTTTGGCATACACATAAGATTATAAAATCATTTACTTAGTAGTCAAGGACCATTTCCAAAAAATCATAGTGAAATTGTTTTACTCCAAAAAAAATTGTAGTGGTCAAGGTTCACACCCAAGAGTATCATACTAGACAAAGTCCCTAACTAAATTGGGTTTACTCCCATTCTAGACCTTTTTATCTCATGATATATCAATCCTTACCCCGTACATTGGATAGAGATATAGGTCCCACCCATCACATTATGAAATTCATAAATATGTGCACCACAAGATCAAAAAACATTCATCATATCATAACCTATGAAAATAAATAGTTTTCATAAACATTTCATTACATCATAACCCATGGAAAATAAACAAGATTCATAAAAATTTCATTAGTTCCTCATATCATAACTCTTGGGAAAGGAATGGGTTCCATAAAAATATTTCAACCATAAACATAAAAAATTTAGAGAAATAATAATTATGGTATCCTTGTATAATTTATTAAGTAAATAATAATAGAAATCAATGGTTTTTTTCACTGATGAATAGAAATACCATTAAAAAATCATTAAAAAAATCTTGAGAAAAATAACCTTTCCATTTTTAAGTCACTTATTTAAAATATAAATATTTAAAAAGTGTTATGAAAATAATTTCATTTGAAAATAATCATGGAAACTTGTAAATTGAGATTCATATCATTGGTCTGTCTTTACAATAGTAAATTTTGTTCATGGTGCATAAGTTAAAAGAAAATATTTCCTTCTACATTTTTTGTAAAAAATGTTAAAAAGTACTGCGTTCAGAAAAAGGCAAGAAAATTACATTTGATTTTTTTTAAATTAAACATATGTTATAATGACATTAAACAATCATTTTGTAAAATAAAAATCATTCTTGAATGTTTTTTAGGAAACATGGACATAAAACAGAGAAAACATTCTACTAAAGAGTAAAATAAAGTCGGTTATCCTTAAAATAATTATTTCAGAATATTCATCACAAAAAGAGAGGAAATTTAAAGGAAAAAAATTATTTTCCATAAATAAGTTAAGGAGAATAAAATTCATGAAATTCTAGAATGGAATATCATAATATATTTTTATTTTAACTTAATTATAAATAGTCTCGATAAACAATAAGATTATAACATAATAGCGTTAACAATTTGGTAACATTTGAATAATAAGTCCCATGAAAGAAAAAACATAATATTGATATTTTTATACAATAATTTTAATGATAATGATCATTAAATGAATACATGGTATGTATATACACCCAACAAAAGAAACAAGTTTCATATAAGTCATGTGTCCCATAGAAATAAAAGTGATATTAAAACTTATTAGCTTAGGTAAAAATTCCTTCATATGCATTGGAACCTCCTATATGATAAAAATAAATTTATTTTACATATATTAAATATAATTACTAATATATATCATACCATATATTATTTACTTATAACCATTTATCACCTATTTTTTAACACTTCTTTATTAAAATCACTATTTTGGGTGATATATGCTTAAGTTTTTATATATGTTCAAGTTCCGTAGTTTTGATCCTTGTTTTTTTATAATGGTACCATAATATAAATAGTGTAAATAATGAGATAAATATCATATATATTAATTATATACATTCTTAAAGTCATTTGTACAATATAGAGATAGAAAAATGAAATACAATGTTCATGTAAATGGTAGGTCGTACGTATGCATGAACATTGTTGTCATTTTTTTCAACGAATGGAATGAAATAAAGTTAAATAATAAATAAAATTTAGATAATAATTATTATATCCTATATTTTCATTAAATACATCCTTATTACCATCCAAGTAAAACAAAAATGAAAAATTAATCACATCACTTCATGGAGGTGGTAGTCCATACTTACACATGATCGACATTATCATTTTCCGACAGTTTGGAAGGTAAGAAGATTGATATGATATTGTCATTAAAAATTTATAATTTTTTCATAATTATCATATTTGAAAATTAAATCCATATTAATACCCATCCATAAAATATGGTTATGAGAAATGAATTGTATCGCTATGTAGACAAGATAAGTTGTGCGTACGCGGGAGTGTTATTTTCAATCCCCGTTTGATGGAAAAAAGGTGAATAAATGTTGTTTCATAATCATAATAAAATTTCATTATATTTAGTATACTGTAGATATTATTTTATGAATAATATAACTAATTTATATTTTCTAAAAGAATAATTAAAAAGAAATTGATCGGTTAAGGCGGTGACCGCGTCTTTGAAATAACTCCTTTATATCTCCTCTTGAGGGCTCTATAGTTTTTCTTTTTGGAATAAAAAAACCTCTATAATATTAATAGGGTACTTTAGAAGAGAAATATTATGATTTTTTCGATCTATAAGGTCAATGTGGTGTGAATAGGAGAAAGGATGGTGCCCTTCTGTAATTGAGAGAAGGGGAACCCATGGAATTTCTTAAAAGAATAAAATGTACTAAATTTATTCTCCAAAAAAATCATTCCAAATGGCCTATAAGTGGGTAAATGATGAAATTTTCAACCATATCTTATCCTAATTTTAATTTTTAATATTTTTATGATACTTAAGTAATTTAATAAATTATTATTTTCATAAAATATCATTATTTTCAATTTTGACACTATTCATTTAATTTGACTTAAAATACGTAAATAAAAGGTAAGAATATGAATACAATTCTTTAAAATGACACTAATATGTCACTTACATCTGAAAAAATCACACATTAAATCAATCATATTATATTACTTTTAATATTTTTAGAATCATTTTATATTTTTTTATTAATTTTAAAAATATGGTATTGGTGATGCATATGCATTTATGGTCATTATATAATTTATAAAAATTATAAATAAATTTAAATAATAAAAATATTTCATTAATATCAATATAGACACTTATATTTGTTAATTACTTTCTTTTGTATCTATGTGTACACATTAGAGATATTTAAAACTAAGAGAGTGACATTTTGTAACTTTCTTTGCTTCAAATATTATATAAGTCATTTTTATGTAAAAGTGCCAATTAAACAACTAAATTTAGAGACTAAGGTGATTAATGTAGAAATAACATAAAAAGATAAAAATTATTATGAAAAATTATGATCTTATCACTTATTTTTAATATAGATTTACCTGATTTACCAAATAGAGAGGTGATAAATTTTACCATAGTAACTTTTCATTTTGACCAAAAATAAAAAGGAACTATTTAACTAATTTTAAACTATTGATTAAAAATATTGAATCTATTCTATCAATTTAAATTTTTAAAAGTGGAAGATATTATTTTTAAAATAAGTGTGTGAAATGCAATAAAACCCACTTTTTATAAAAATACATTTTTTTAGCATAATACATTGTGTATTCTTATATAATTCATAGAAAAATACTAAATGAATATTAAAAAGAATTCACTACTGGAAAAACAACCTATACCCACGGTTCAAAACTGTGGTTATAGCCCCCAAAACCGTGGGTATAGCCTATACCCATGGTTTTGGGAACCGTGGGGATGAGTGGCATCGGTATAGGGTTCTTAACCTATACCCACGGTTTGCCAAAACCGTGGGTATATATTTTTTCCACCGCATCAAAGCCTCATCCACGTGTAAAAATCTTATATCTATGATTTTAAAACTATGGGTGAAAATTTAAAAAACATGCAGCCTGCAGGTATTGAACTCGCAACACCATGCACCTATGTACCTACATTTCATCGGTCTTCACCACTTCATTTGCACCATATATGTTAATATAAATCTATATTTGTAAATATATATTAATACCTGAGCGTGTTAAGAAAAAAGGAAGTCAGTGGGTATCAAACCCGGGTCTAAAGCAGACCTCTTTCCCCGCCCATTTTTTCCTCCATAATATGTTGAAGTTATCCCCACGGTTCTTCCAAAAACCATGGGGATAGGCTTGGAAATAAACACTTGTACCTACGGTTTTACAAAACTGTGGGTATACGACTTAGAAAAAACTCTATCCCCACAGTTTTGTGGAAAACCGTAGGTATAGGTGACCTATAACCACTGTTTTGGAAAACCATGGGTATAGGTTCTCAAACTATACATATACCCACCGTTTTCTTAAACCGTGGGTATAGGGCTATTTTCTAGTAGTGTTTATTTAATATATAATATATATACTTAATTAAAATAATTCCCCAATAGTGATTAATCTAACTTATTATGTTACAGATACATTATGTGCACACAAATAGGTTTTCTGAAGAAATACATATTTTCTTTTAAATTATTTTTATTTACATTTGTAAAAATTTATTACTAATGAATTTATGTTATAAATGTGTATAAAATTTGTTTTCCATAATTTAATTTGGTCCTATTTATACCCACCAATCAAGTGATTATGCGATAACAGTCAGATAATAATTGTTAATAGTATATCATGGTTCATTTAAACTTGGTGTTGTGTTTAATAGAAGCTATCAAAAACTTATTATATATTTGAATAAAGTATTTCATAGAATCTCATTTTGTAAAACTATATCCCAATTAAAATGAATTTAACTATTTAAATGAAACACTCTGATATAAATAAATTAGGATATCTTTATTCCATTATATCCCTGGGTTCCCAAGTATCTTCTATGAATTTTTTATTTCTCCAAAGAACTTTCACTAGGTGAGTAGTCTTATTCCATAAAAATTTATCACTATGATTAAAGATTTATAATGTTTTCTACTTATTATAATGAGCATGATATATTGTTATGATCTATGATTTTGGTACATGTGATGGATTTGGTATATACTTCCTCGTGAGAGATACAGGGAACACATTGTGAACTTGAGAGAGGTTCGGTGGAAGGGACAAGTGATAAGCTATCATCCCAACTAGATCAAGAATTAAAAAAGAGAAAATATAACTAGGTCTCATATTTACCTTAAATTTTAACATCATAACCTTCTTCAATGGATAAATTTGTAGAAAAACCATCTCACCAACTTCAATTTCTAGGTCACACCAATGATTGTTAGCATATATTTTCTATCAACTCTCAACTACCTTTATATGTTGCTGAATGGATCTAACATTCTTTTTTACTTTCCTCAACTATATTAGGTACTAATAGATTTATTTCTCTAATATCATCCCATCATGTTTGAGTTTTACACTAATTTCTATAGAGGGCTTCATAATGATCCATCTGAATTCTTGAGTGAATGTTTTTGTTGTATGAAAACACAAATAAGGTAATTTGTTATTCCCAAACACCATTAAAATCTATAGAACAAGATCACAACATATCCTCTAGGGTTATAATTGTTCTATCTGACTTTCCATCTGTCTGGTGATGATATACCATGCTAAAACTCAACTCTATATCCATATCATGCTAAAGAATCTTCCATAGCATTGCAGTAAACCTAATATACAGATAAGATACAATAGAATGTGATAATCCACACAAACTTACCACTTTATTAATATAAATTATATAAATATGATATAGTGATAAATATTATCTACTTAAAATAAAGTATGATAAATTCTTATGTAAATCAAGTACAAAAAATGTAAAATAATTCCCTTTTGATGTTTTTTGGAGTCTGATGATAAAATCAATGGTGATGTTTTCCCATTTACATTATATTATGGTTAATGGTTGTAACATACCCTTATACCTATATCTCTTAGTCGTAACTTAATGGCATACCAAGTATAAAGAAATATCCTTTTCAATATATATTTTCTTGTTTTTTTCACCAAAAATACAATTTCAAATATCTATACATCTTCATGATTCAATGGTGAATAGACAATGATGAATTGTATGCCTCGTCTACTAAATCCATAAAATCTAGTACATACGGGATAAATACATGGTTCTTGAACCTTATTATTCCATCATAATTAAGGATAAACTTTGGAACATTTCTTACCTTCTTTTTTTGTTCCATATCTTCCTTTAAGCCTCTTTAATATTCACTTGGATAGATAGTTGAACACTAATTTGAGAAAGATAATATTTCTCTCATTCCTTCAATATTTCAAGATCCATAATTTTAAAATCTAGAAACATTGGATCTTTTTTATCCTCATCATATATAAGCTAGCATGATTCTTCTGGATCATAGCAACTACCACCTTATTCACTTTCCCATGATGGTAATGTATTAAGCAGTCATAATCTTTAATTAACTCCAACCATATTCTATGGCACAAACTCAACTCTTTCTATTTGAAAATATACTTTAAACGTTTTTTTATTCGTATATACATAACACCATTATCCATAAAGATAATTCCTCAACAAAATTAATTCAAAAATTACCACAACTACCTCCAAATCATGAGTTGCATATTTTTTCTCATAAAACATCAATTTGTATAAGGAATAATCCATCACCTTATAATTTTACATTAGAACACATCTTAATACCTTATTTGATGAATCACTATAGATTAAAAACCCTTCACCACTCTAGGGTTAAGTAAGATTATGTTCACTGACAAACCTTCTATTTAGTGCATTGAAATTTTCTTCACATTCGTCTATATAAAGGAACTTGACTCCCTTTTGAGTTAACTTGGTGTGTAGATTAGGTTTTCAAGATAAATTCTCCAAAAACTACAAATAGTATCAATAATAACCAATAAAACTTTTGATATCAATCGTATTGGTTGGTCTAGGATGATATTCAATAATTATATCTTTTAAGGATCTAAAAATATACCCTCACTTGAGATTATATGACCCATGAATGAAACTTTCCAAATATATAATTCAGACTTGATAAATTTTTCATAAAACCTATCCTTTTCTAGGGCCTTTAGTACAATTCTCAAATGATATTCATGGTCTTCCATTCTTTTTGAATATATAAGAATATCATATATAAATACTACCACAAATAGATTGGGGAAATCTCTAAAGACTCTATTAATTAAATATATGAAAATATTGAGGGAATTTGTAAGACCAAATATCATAACTATAAATTTAAAGTGTTCATACCCAGTATGAAATATTTTCTTGGGTATATCATCCATATTCACCCTCAATTAATGATATCCAGAATGAAGATCAATCTTTGAAAAAGTATTGAGCTTTGGGTAGTTTACCAAAAAAGTCATCAATATGGGGTAGGGGATACTTATTCTTGATAGTGATCTTATAAAATTGTAACTAATCATTGTAGAGTCACATTGATATATCTTTTTTCTTAACAAAAAATAACTAGTGCACCTGATGGTGATGCACTTGGTCAAATGAATACCTTTTCATAATTATCTTGGAGTTCCTTCTTCATTTCCTACAACTTAACTAGGTTTATTCTATATGAAGTCTTAGAAATAGGTGTAGAACTACTTATGAGTTCTATCAAGAACTGAACTTCACATTTTAGTGTAAGTCTATATAATTCTTCTAGAAAGACATCAACAAAATATCTCATAATAGGCATATCTTTAATGTTGATTTTCTCCCCAACCATTTTTGGTGAATACCACTTTTGAATACAAATCATGTCCCATATGATGAATTTAATTTCCATCAGAATATCAGGTTTATTATCACACTAATAGAAGATCATAGGTTGATTCATAATATCAAACATGACATACCTTCCTCATCAATTGATTTGGGATTTATGTAAATAATTTCAATACATGCCTAAAATATCATCAAACTCAACCAAATGGAGAATAAAAATAATTTCAACAATTAATTCTCACAAAATTCAATAAGATAAGAATAAAAGACTTGGGATGTGATTATTATACTATTAGGTATTTTCACGGTTAATTCAGCATCTATTAATTGAGGTAGTTCTATGATACCCTTAACAAATTCTTTGGATATAAAAGATTGGGTAGATGTAGAATAAAATAAGACAATAATAGTTTTGGAGTGGATGTTAAGTGTTCCTTCCATCACATAATTATTTTACCCCTCATTATAAATTGTGATTGTTGCGATTTACCTTTTTCTCTGGGATAAAAAGTTTTTGACATCAATTGTCATCATTAACCGTCGGATTTGGGAACTGTGTTATCATAATTACCATACTACTTGAATTTGAAACAATGGATTTTGGATGGTGTATTAAATGGGGATTTATCTCTATTAACATCATTAGTTAACTTCTTCCCATAATTTTTGGGATTCAATTTCCTAATTAGATTCCTTTACTCACTTGAAACATTTACCAATTCCCCTAAGAAAATTTCCTCCATGTTTACTTCCACACAGAATTTCCTCTCTATTCCATTTTTCCTTTCTTGTCAAAAGCATGATATAGATGGGTAAATCCAATATCTATATCCACCTTAATTTTACATCAAAATAATTTCTTCATAGATAATGAAGTACCTAATGGATAACTCCCTTTGGATACTTTATTTTAAGCCATTAAAGAATCAATCAACCTTATGTTTAGGTTATATGATAATAACTGAAGCGTAACTCACAAGTCTTGTAAAATTTTACTCATTGGTACCAACAGATTCATCATATTACTTCTTTATCTCAACTATTTCCTTTTCCATTTTCATGAAAAGAATATGAAGAAAGTACTTATTGAAAAATAGGATCCCAAAATCATCCTACTCCCTGGAGTCAATTTATTTATAATGTATTATTTTCTAAATATTATTTTTCCATTGATCTAATTTTCCTTCCAAGTGATAAACAACTAGTATAAAATTCTCATGATCTAAACACCGGAAAATGGAAAATATATTTTCAAGGATACTGATCCATTTCTCAAAAACAATTGGATCAGTTGATCCACTAAAAGAAGGTGTGAGTTTCCTTATAAAGGACACAATAGAACATTGTTCCCTTATTTACTCATTTGAAATATCAATATAATTCATATCTTGAGAAGTTTGTGTAAACATAGTAATGATATTTTGAGTTCCATATCCCATAACATTTAGTTTCTCAGGAGAATAATCAATTCATATTTATCGCATTCAACATTAATAATTTTCATTTGGGTTCCATCCATTGACTTAAACCAAATAGCATAGTGTTGTTGGATTATAATATTTTATAATGGCTATAAGAGGGGGTGAATTATTGTTTAAAAAATAAACTAACAAAAAAACCCAAAACCTATTTTGATAAAAATATCAAACTCAAAAATCATCTGATGATCAGATTTTATGTATCGGATCCAAAAGTTATTCGATAAATCAGAGTTGTTAATTGAGCTCATAGACAGTCTGATAAAACATGTATCAGAAAGATTATAAAAACAAAATTTCTAATATAAATTCACAACATAATATATTAATTAAAGAAAAAAGTAATATGAAAGCTTATAACCAAGAAATAATAAATTAAAATCCTTATAAAAGAAATTATATTATTTAACCTTAAGAGTTAAGGGAGTCAAAAATCCTGAATTAATATATCCACAATTTTCAACCAAACTATAAAGTTATATCTTTACATACCAATAAAGCCCTCGATATGATGATAGAAATAACTCTTTCTTCCAAAACATGGTATTCCCTCTATATGATGATCATTGTTAACTTTGTCTTTCTTAAACATGAAATACCTTAATCATCCTGATTGGAATAACATGTATTCTTATCCCTAAAATCCCCTGATCTAATCCTTGAACATAAAAATGAATGCAAAATAAAAATTTCATGGGGAATTTACAACCCTCACACAAATTCCATAAAACATAAATTCTCTGAAAAATTATAAATCATAAGAATGAGATATTAAAGAAGAGAAAAATCTCAAACATGTTGAGTTACAAATGCATCAACTCCCATCTCCATGAATGCACTCTTATTTATAGGCATCCTTCCTATGGGCATATTTTCTATAAATATCAGTGTTGGTTGAAACAAACTTGCTTATTATTTACTTGAAATCTCAGCAAATATTCTCTATCAGATGTCATTTTGATAGCACCATTACAATACTATTATAAATTCCATCCAATAAAAAAATCCCAACACTCATATTATAAACATTAAAACCTCCTATGGACTATACTATTTTTCAATCAAATAAACTAAACTACATTTAGTCTGATGGATCTAAACTAATATCAGTCTAATGGATATGAATTTGATCATTCTTATGGATAGAACACTAGTGAGTTAGATGGACTAGAATCTATATAAGTCTAATGGATTGGATTAAAGAATATAATGTTTATATTCTTTTATATTAAAACTATTTCAACATTTAGTGGAAACGGATGGTTTCTAAAAAAACATTCTAAAACACTTGGTAAATATAAATTTGTTAAAATATGGTTGTAAGAAAGTGTTTTTTATTTTCAAAAATATGTAAAGTAAAAGTATAAAGTATAAACTTTAAACTCAACAATATTACCCTTTTTGGAAAGAACAAAACACAACACTTAAAATGAGAACTATTAACTTTAAAAAAATTACAACACTTTGTAAATTTATGAACATCAAATGAATTTTTCATAAGAAATATCATCCCTTTACTCATCTTATAACTCCCACTATGTTTACGGCTTCTATATTTTCATCATTCTTCATCTGATAGGAAACGTTATAAAATTGGATTATCCCTGTAAATAAGTTGTCTCCATTTACATAGCTTCACCCCCTTAGATAATTTCTTCCCCTTTATATTATTTCTCCTGATTTATGATTTCCAAAAAGGAATATGGAATGTAAAAAATTTACCTAATTTTTTTGAAAATATAGTACGAAACAATTGTTATTAAATAACTATTCATCCATGATAAAAGGAAAGAATATTCATCTAAGTAAAATTAGAAAACATTTAGATAAAAAAATATTTTTTAAATAATTTATTCTAATTATATCATCAAAAAAAATTGATTCAAAAATAAATTAAGAGTTCAAAAAGAAAATAATCATTATTTATTATACAACTTCTTTATAATTTCTTTTAACTTATTCAATTCCTCCTGATTTTTCTTAGATTCAACTATTGTAGATTCATTATTTGATATCTTATCTTATATTACTACAAACCTCTTATTCTCGGCCTTCTAAATTACTGCATCCATTTTGATATAATTGATCTTCTTATTTCCAACTTTCAACTTTAGAAAATATTCTTCAAAAAATCAGATACTTCCTTTCCCATCTTTCCACTTTTGAATCTCTTATTTCAATTCAAGGACTTCCTAATTCAAATAATTTCATGCATCCTTAAATTTCTCAACAAAAATAAACCTATCGGAGATATCTGATGAAATATTCTCAAAGGAATCAACCATATCAAAAGAGACTTTATTAACTTCTAATATCTTATAATCATGTTCTTTTAAGTTTCCATTAACTTGTATTGACCACTTTACCATCTTATTGACTCTTTTTTTATGCCTTATATTTTTCTTTAAAACACACTATTACAACTTCATTCTAGATAATTGATCCATTTAGAAACTTCAATGACTCCAATTTCTCATTTAAGTAGTTCTGAATATATTTTCACCTTGCTTAAATATTTGGTAGATATTACATTGAATCCATTATCTACTTCATAGTTTTAAAAATATAACATATCTTATTATGTGATTCATTTATTGGTGTGTTTGAATAATCTGATGATGCTTCTAAAATACCTTGGTGAGATGGTCCAACATATTCCTTTTCTTTTCCTTCAACATTTTTATCTCTAAAAACATTTACAATATCAATTTATTTATCAATATCTACCTTGTCTGATACATTGTTATTTGAATGTTTTTCATCAACTTCTTCATGTGATGATGATTAATCATTCACAAAAACATCTAACACTTGATCCTTATTAGACCGAGTCGATAATGTATTATATGATGAAGATGAATCCGAAGATATTTATACTTCCTTTCCTTATTCCTATTATTTTTCTTCTCCTTCTTCAATATCTTTCACTAATTTCCTCAGAGCTTTTAAAATACATTTTCCATCATTTTGAATATATTTCTATACTTTATTCATAGATATATTATAAAATGATTTTTTAATTAATTCTTGAACTAAATTTTGAACTTGGGTTTCAATTTCAACTTCTTCTACAACTTATTTTCCTTTTCACTTTTCAACAATAGCTAGAACTACTGAAGTTTCAAGAAATTTCAAATTAGCAGTAGGAAGTGTTCCAAAACTTGGAACAAGTCAAACTAATAATAATGGTGAAACTAATATAGGTTTATTGGTTGATTCTTGTTCAACTCCTTTTAGAAAATTTTTCATCATTACATCCTCATAAAGACTTTTCTTCTATTTCTTCTTCTTCTTAGCCTCTTTTATTGCATCTACTATTTTTATCTTTATATCTAAATCCTCATATTTATCTAGTCTCAACTAGGATTGCCTAGAGTTTTTGAGAATTTTGAGTCCTGAAATTCTTAAATTCTTCATTATACATTACTTTTTTATTTCTTCTAACCTTACAAGTAGGATATTTATCATTATTTTTCTCTTGAACTAATTCTTTCTCTTTGAATATTTCTATATCAAATGTATCCTTTTCTTCTTTATCAATAAAAATTTTCAACTTTTGATTAAAAAAAAGTTTCATTATCTATATGGTTTACTCTCCAATTATGGAAAACTTTTATTGAATAGAAAAAAATATATTTTTAATTGGAAACACCTTCATATAGTTGAAAAACATATTATTGTTAAATCATGGAAACATGAGAATCATTGAATTCATATATGTTTTCCAAATTTCATCAACTAAAAGAAGAAAAAACTTAACAAGATTTATTTGTTTCATACTAATAAGGAAATATAAAATGAATATATTAGGAACTTTCAAATTATCCCTATTATATTTTCTCAGTAAAAAATATCCTTGATTCCTTAGATTAACCACTATAGAATCTAGAGTGAGGTGAAATCCCTTTTTAACTTTTTCATAAGAAGTAAACAAAGAATATTCAGATTTTGATTTTTCAAAACTACTAAGATTCTCTAAAATCTCATGTGATGTAAGATATACATCACCTTCCAAATTAACTTCAACTAGATCAGTGACTTGATGAATAGTTAGTTTACAAGTTTCACTAAAAATATTGAATACGATCACATCTAAATTGTCTTCGATGCTAAATTCTATGATAGAATAAAATTTTCTTACAATTTCTGGATAATATAATTCGAAGTCATCTTTTTTAATACAAATCTTATCCCATCCTTGAAATTTAATAAATATTATCAAAATTCAATCATACTTTTTATACCATGTTTTCTTAATTGGTGTTTCCTTTAATACTTCACACCTGGATAAATACCCTTTTAAAGTCATCGGAGTGAAATTGAGGTAGAGAATTGGTTGAATGGAAAACTTTTGAACTGATCTTAAATTGAAGATATGAGGGTCAACATAAAGTTTTGTAAACTGATGTGGGACAAGGGTGACCCAATCTACATATATATATATATATATATATATGATCAGGGGGAAACCTTTCATTTTCCAAATATCTAATGGCATAGATTGAAAACCATAATCTGATCTGATGGTTTAGATTCATCCTCAAAAGATTTAATAAATATTTTCTAAACTCTTAAAGTTTTTTATTATTGAACTATTAATTGGACTAAATTTTTATCCAATTATGAAAACTGTTATATTTATAAGAAATTTAAATCTTCTGAAAATTAAATAATATGTAAAACAATATATAAAATAAAATTAATGGATAATTACAAAAACTAAAATATTTTAAGACTCCCTCTCCGAGTAAAAATTAACTTTTGGTATGAAAATTTTATCGAGTGACCTATTGTTCTTGGTTTTTAAAATAGAAATTTAAATTTATAAAATTTATAAAAAATATATTATCTAGAAAAAATTATTAAAAAATTTAGGAATAATTTTGATTCTAAAATAATTTTAGTAAAAATCTTGAGTCCAAAAAATTTTTGTAAAAATTTTAATTTAAAAAAATTAAATGATACAGAATAAAATTTTTAGAAAACTAAAAAGTTTCGAAAATAAAAGTTTTAGAAAACCAAAGAATATGTACTCCACTTTTGAAAAGGATTACATTAATTTATGTAGATTGGTAAACAATAATTAAATATGAATGATTATTTGATATTTCTCATTCCTAACTTCTATTTAATATCTTAAAATGTATCAGAAATAAGGGGTTTAGTAAAAATATAAACAAGCTATTCTTGTTTTTTGGTGAATTTTAAAATTATATCTCTTTTTTTGTTCGATCCTGAGGGAAATAGTGTCTTTTATATATATATATATATATATATATGATTTTCTAGTGAGTGATTTGATGGGTTTATAATTTAGAAAATGGACATTTTATTATCACACAATATTTTATTTTTATAAAAAATCATGTTATAATCTATGAGTGTGTGTTGCATTCATAACACTTGAGCACAACAACTTTTTTCTACCACATATTTGGCTTCAGAAGTGGAAATTGAAAAAAAAAATTGTTTCTTACAAGTCTATGAAACTAAAGCTTCTCCTAATATATGAAAAATTATAGAATTAATTTTCCCATACATTCTACATCCATCAAATTCATCAACATAAAAAAATTAATTCAAAATAATTTCAAGAAGAATAAAATATACCTAAATTCATAGTTCCCTTAAGATAATAAAAGAAAATCTTTTTATAGATTTAATTTGGGAATATTTTGGATTTTCCTGATATCTATCACATTATAATACAGAAAAAATTAAATCTAGACCTCTAACTATTAAGTATAGTAAACGTCCAACCATTCCTTTAATGATATTTTGATCAACTAGTTTTCCAAATCCATCAATATCTAAAGTATTTGAGGTTATGATATGAGTGATAATACTTTTACTATTATCATATCTGAATTTATTAAGAAGAACTTTTATATACTTATGTTTAGATATAAAAGTTTCTTCTTGTTTCTGAGAAATTTAGAAACCTATAAAATAATTTATTTCTCCCATCATACTGATTTCAAACTCAGATTTCACAAGATTCAAAAATTAATCTATTAAAAAAATTGTTTTGAACTAAACATAATGCCATAGACACAAATTTAAAAAATGCTATTTTTATAGAAAATTCCTTTATAAAAGAAGTTAGATCCATATCCCCCTTAAAAAACTTTTTTCTAACAAAAATCTAGTTAACATATCATACTATTATCTAAGGGATTGTTTAAGTCTGTAAAGTGCCTTAGTAATATTGAAAACAAGTTCTGGATGTTTTTTATTTTCAAAACTGGGGGGTTTTTTCAACATAAACTTCCTCTTGTACATATCCATTAAGGAATGAACACTTTGCATCCATTTGAAAAAATTATAAATTTATCAATGTTGTATACTCTAGATGTATACAAATAGCTTCAATTACAGCTATAAGAGCATAAGTTTCTTCATATTCTATTCCCTCTTGTTAATTATATCCCTTATAAACAAGTTTATATTTATTTATAACTATTATTCAATGTTCATCCCATTTGTTTCGAAAAACCCATTTTACTCCAATTAAAGAAGTATCTTTGTGTCATTCAACCAAAGTCTAAACTTGATTCCTCTAGAATTCATTAAGTTTATCTTGTATTTATTTTATCTAATGTTTATCACATAAATCCTTATCATGAGTCGTAGGTTCAAATTGAGATAAAAATAAAAAATGTTCAATTTCATTTCTCAAAGAAATTATAGTTATAAATAGTTGAAATGAAACACTAATGATATTATCACTAGGATGATTCCTAAGAAACAAATTATTTCATGGGTTTACAAATCTTATTACTTCAAAAATATATTGAAATTATTTTTGAGTTATAACTTCAGAAATTTATTATTAAGTTGTTCTCTCATGAGAATAAATTTCCAGAATAGGTTGGAAATCAATTTTATAAATAACATCCAAATATGTGGGTTGAGGTTGTTTTAAATCAAAAGGATCAGTTTCATCAAATCTAACATATAAAGTTCTCTCAAAGGTATTTATGTTTTTTCTTAAAAATCAAATATTCCTTTCTAGTTGAAGAATAACCTCAAAATATTCCTTCATAATATTTTAGAGATAATTTATGTAAGTTATCTTTATTATTCAAAATGAATACTTTGTATCCAAAAACTTTGAATTAAGAAAGTTTTAATTTTCTTTCAGTTGAAAAATCATAAAGATTTTTATTAATAAAATTTATTATTATTACTCAATTTGTAGTATAATAGGCAGTACTGACTACTTTAACCCAAAAAATTTTAGAAACTAAGTATTCACTCAGCATGGTTCTAGTAATACCTTGATGAAATCTATTTCTTCTATCGACTATATGATTTTTTTTGTGGATTTATAGCTGTAGAAATGTTATTTATATGACCTTTTTTACTAAAAAAAGTTTCAAAATCAGAATTTATAAATTATTCACCATTATCACTATGAATAGTAATTAGGGAGAGTTTTTTCTCATTTTTTATTCTGGCTAAAAAACATTTAAAACAAAAAATGGATTCGAACTTATTTTCTAGAAAATAGACCCAAGTATATCTATTGAAATTATTACCTAAAACATATATATAGTATTTTTTCTAATACTTCTATTTTTTTAGTAATAAAAAAGTCTATGTGCACTAACTATAATGAATCAAAATTTGATACTTCACTAATATAATTAAAACATGACCTATGTTTCTTTCCAAATTTACAAGGATCGTAGACTTTTTAAGTATCAAACCTAAGTTCTAGTAGATCCTTAACTGGTCCTTTATTAGATAAATTAGCTAATGTTTTAACATTAAATTTTCCTAAACTTATATTTAATAACCAAGATTATTTTTTTATTGCACTAAGTATAGGTAGATCTTTGATCCTAAGTTATTCTATGTTTAGTGAAAAAAAATTATTATGTCGATTGAAATAAAGAATAAATGAATCCTTAGAACTATGAATAGTACATTTATCATTATTAAAGTTCAAAAGATAACCCTCATCATATAACTATATTTGGATAATAAGGTTTTTCTTAATTCATGGAACAAATAAAACATTAGAAATTAAATCATTACCAAAAATAACAATGTTACATATACTAATAATTTCTACTTGAGCATTATATCCAAAAGTGACTTTTCCCCCTTAAATCATCATAATATTCTTAAAGAAAATTTTATTTTTAGTCATATTTCTAGAAAGTCTACTATCCATGTACCAAATTGTTTTGTTGTTGGTACATTATTTATTTTATTGAAAACAAAAACATTAGAATATTGAAACCCAAACCTTCTTAAATCTAGTATTATCAAAAAGTAATATTTTAGGAATCCACATTTTTTCAACTTTATTTGGTTGAAAAAATTTCAATTATTTTGAAAAATGGATTTGTAAAATCCCAATTATTGAATTTTATTTAAATAAAAAAATTTCTTCTAGTGTCCACCACTTTGAAATTTAGTGAAAATGATGTACTCTTCAGAAAAAAGTATTTATTTTTAAAATTAGTTTTTCTATTTGTATAAACCATTCCAGAAATATCTCTATGAGGTCTAATTTTATTATACAATTTATCAAAAAAATCCATTAGTAAACTTTGATACAATATTTTTCAAACTACAGATTTCCTAATTTATTTTTATAACCAAATTTTTATCATCATTAGAATTTTTATTTGAACTAAGTTTTATAATATCATTTTTTAAACTAGTTTTCTCAAAATTAGAGGTTTCATGTTATTTCAAAAGATAAAATTTTTAAAAATTAGATTTATCGAAAGTTTTAGAAAGATCTCATATATTAGTAGTTAAAATTGAAAATATCTAATTTGATTTCACAAGTTTTTCTTGAGAAACATCATGTTTTTTTCTATCATAAAATTTTCATTTTCAAGTAATTTTGAAAATCTTGATACTTCTTCAAAACTTGGTAAAGAATTATTTTTTTCAAATGATAAATATTATTCATCATAAGATAGATAAATCTCATCATCATTATTATCAGGGTAATTATCATTTAATATATGATTTTTAAGAGATTATAGAGTGACCTTAAACATGAGTAATTTTTTAACCTTCTTTATTTATGTAAATAATTATATATTCTTCTATCCTAGAATTTCATTTCCAAATGAATTCTCATAATAACTATCTCCTCCACTTTCACTCCAAGTATCTAAAGCTTTCAGTATTTTCTTACCTTTTTTCTTATAATACTTCTTAGAATTTCTGTTAGAATTTTTTTCCTTCTAATACATTATTTTTATCTTAGTAAAATCTAGTCTAATATTTCTAGTTTTTTAACCTTGATAAAATATAAATTCTAAATAATCCTTCTTATAAATTTTATCCGTGTTATTATTCTTTTATTTTTACTCAAAATCCTTATTCCCAATAATCTTATTCACTATTTTCATCGGATTATCTAGTTTATTTACAGATTATTCTAATAAACTAATATATGTATGAAAAATATGTTCCTTTATTTTAGAATACATTAAAACTTTATCATCATATTTTATCCTCCTAGGAAAATTTTATATAGTTTCAAAAGAAAATCCTTCATTCTTAGATTTCATTTTCTATATAGATCTATGTAATCTTCCCTCATACTACTTAAGGGTTCCAATAAGATCTTCAAGAGTGATACTATAAATCCTCCTTGTTTCATCCAAAGTTTTTTATTTTATCCTCATTCATGAGGAATTATCTCTATAATATTTTATACTAAGATTACATCTATAATATCCTTTTCACTAAGATATTGTAAACTATTAATAATATTCATAACCCTTTTGTCCATTTTAACAATAGTTTTTGTGCATAGAAAATAAAATGCTTGATAATAATCTCTAATCATTTCCCTTCTTGTCTCAATTATTTTAGAATTTCCAAAATGAGTTACCTCCAACTTTTTCCACATACTATTCTCATCTTCACATGAATATATCTGACTATAGATGTTTCTAGTCATAGAACATAATTGAGTGTTCCTTACTCTAAAATTCAAATGATATTCTAGTTTTTACTAATTTTTAAAATGAATAAATTATTTCTCTGGAATCTTATAGTTTTTTGTCAACATCCCAAATTTATCCACACCAGTATTAATAACAACATTTTTCATCATGTCCCTCCAATATTCATAACCACTACCATAAAATATAGGTTTTCTTATAGGATTCAAATTTTCAAGACTACCAAAATTTAATCATTCCATATTATAGAAATATAAAATATTTCTATAATACATGTTAGTGTAATAAATATTAATAAACAATAAATTTATAAAAACATAATAACCTAAAATAAATAAAAAATGTAAAAACTCAAAAAATAAATTATTATATCCTCATCTAATACCAATTGATGAATCATAATAGTTTAATATGGATATAATAAGGGTAGAATTGCATTTTAGAAAATTAAACTAAGCCAAAACTCAAAACCTATTTTAAAAATACATTGGAGTCAGAAATTATATGATGATCAGAGTGTATGTATAAAATCCAAATTTTTGTTGATATATTAGATTTCTTAATCAGTCTTGTAGACAATCTAACAAAATAGATATTATAAATATTAGTAAAATAAACTTTCTAATGTAAATTCATAGAGAAATATAAAACTTGTAGAAATAAGTAATTTGAAATCTTGTAACAAATTAAGAATGACTTACAATATTTATAAAAAGAAAATCTACTCTTTGACCTTAAGAATTAAAGAAGTCATAAAACATGAATTAAGATATCCATATTTTTTAACATAACTATAAATGTCTTCCTTTCCTTACTAGGAAATCCCTCAATATAATGATAAGAATAACTTTATCTTTTAAAACACAAGAATCCCTTGATATGTTGATCGGTTTCATCTCTATTTTTCATAAGCAATAAATACCTCATCATCCTGATCAAAATCACTTATATTCCTATCCCCAAAATCTATTGATCTAAACCTCAATCAAAAAAATAAATAAAAAAGAAAAATTTCCTAATTAACTTTCAAACCTCACATCGATTCCTTAGAACTATAACTCTCTAAAAATCCCAATACGTACAAATCATATGTTCAAGAAGAGAAAAATATCAAACTTATTGAGTTGAAAATGCATCAGTACCTATCTCTTAGAATGCACCACAATTTCTATGAATCATTCCAATTGTCATATTTTTCATTAATATTAGAGTTATTTTCAAAAGACTTAGATGTTCTTTACTTTACATCTAAGAAAAAAACTCCATTCGATGTCATTTTGATAGCACTATTATAATGTTTTAATAAATTTTATCTAATAGAAATAATTTCAACACTCCAATTATAAACATTACATAGTCTGATGAACTATACTATTTTTTAATATGATGAACTTAACTACATTCATTTAAATGTATCTAGACTTGGTAAACGACATAATCATGAAAAATCATTTATATGATGTCTATATCATGACACTTTATTATATGTCACCTTATGTTTAACTTAAGTCATTCATGAAAGTAACCAAAACATTAATATTTATCATATACTTAGACTTATCCTCAGGGTTGTCAATAAATTTATCACAAAGTTTCCAAAATTTAATTAAGCCTTACTATGATACCAACTATAGTGACACATAATTTATATATATATATATATATCACATGTTAATAGATGAATATTCATTACATAATATAATGATCCATTCCAGAATCGTATAGGTCTAGTGCCTTTGGAAACATGAACACATAAACAATTGGTTCATAAAATATCTATATAATATCCCACTAATTTATTTATAAATACCATCTTTATTAGAAATATTATACTTAATACCTTTCTTTATAACATCAGGAAATGAAACATAAGAAAGGGTGGGCTCAGATGCTCATTATGGGTAAACAACGGAGATATCAATGATCACTTGAGAATTACATGAACATAAGGGTATGTGAATATGAGAATAACATTTGAAAATAATATCCTTTATATCATAGATCATAATATTGATTCATGGAATAAATATTTATAGTTCATACGACATGAATTATTGAGGAATCAAATAACAAAAGCCACAATAGAATAACATAGACATAAAACATAGTTTTTTAATACAGATAAGCATAAAAAATTATTTCCTTAATAGTAAAGGCTCGCTACCAAGACAATAATATTTGAATGGGTTAACTCCCCAAACCATAATACTAGTCATGGTTTACTCCCAATACTATAATAGTGGAATAATTTCTTTAATTAACATGTTTCACTATCTATTCCATTCCTGTTTAACTCATGAGATACCAATATTTACCCAACTCATTGTAGGGATATATATGTAACACATGTAACATAATTAAAATAATATATATGTGTTCCAAAATAGCATAAATCATTCATCATATCATAACCCATGAAAATAAATTGGTTTCATAAATATTTTATCATATAATAACTGGTGAAAAAGAAACATGTTTCATTAACATTTCATCATAGCATAACCCATGGAAAAGAGATGGGTTTCATAAAAATATTTCCATAATAAAAATAAACCATCAAGAGAAATAATAATTATAATATCCTTAGATCATATATCCAATAAATAATAAGTTAAATCAAGGTTTATTGTATTTATTAAAAAGAAATACCATTAAAATATCATTAAAACATTCTTGAGGACAATAACCTTTCCATTTGGAAATCACTACCTTAAAATATATAAATTTCTAAAATATTATGAAAAAATTTTAATTAAAAATGTAAACTTGTAAATTAATATTCAAATAATTGAGAGTTCATTATGGTGTAAAATTACATTCATGCTATATAAGCTTAAAGATAATATTCTTTTTACACTTTTGTAAAAAAAGTCAAAAATATCTCATTCATAAAAAGACAAGAATATTACTTTTGAAACATTGTGTAAAGTGTAAAAAAAGGGTGATAATTAAATTAAACAATAACTATAGAATATTAAAAACATTATTGAAAAAAATTTAGAAAATATAGTCATGGAAGAGAAATCTTTTTCAACTAAATACAAACATAAATTTGTATTTCGTTTAAAAATTATTTCAGTCTCTTGAGAACATAATGAAAAGAAATTGATTGTCAAAAATTTATTATCCACAAATAACCATAGTATAATAAAATTCATGATATTCTTGATAGTGAAATCATAATATTTCATCATTGGAACTTAATCATAAACAATCCTGATAAACTATTAGATTGTAACATAAAAATCTTACAAATTTGGTAAATTTTTAATCATAATAACCATGAAAGAAATAACCTTATATGTATATTTATATCCCATAATTTTCCTGAGAAGAATGATAAAATAAATCCATAGTCAGTAAATACACCACATAAAACAATCATGTGGTGTATAAGGTATGCATCTTATAGAAATAAAAGTGAGACGAAAATCACTTACCTTAGGTCTGACTTCCTTTATATGTGTTGTAACTTTTTGTATAATAAATATATATTTATTATAAATATATTAAATAAACATAAACATATATATGATACCATATATTATTTACTTGTAACCTTTTATCACATGTCTATTTACACTTCCTTATTAAAATCGTTGTTTTGGGTGATATCTACTTTATTTTTCCTATATGTTCTGGTTTGGTAGTTTTAGTCCTTGTATTTGGATCATGGTTTCATAATATCCAAACTTTTAATCATGATATAAATATAATATATATTAATTATATAAATTTTCATAGTCATTCATAAAATATGGAGATATAAAAATGAATTGCATAGTTCATAGAGATGGTATATTATACATATGCATGAACATTGTTTTCATTTTTTCAATTGATGGAACAAAATAAAGGTAAATAATAAAATCACCTTTAAAGAATAATTATTATATAATATATGTAACCAATATTTATTAAATCCATAATTATTACAATCAATTTAATACTGAAATGAAAAATGAATCACATCACTTCATGGAGGTGGCAGTCCGCACAAACGCCAGATCGACGTTATCGTTTTCCAATGGTTTGGAAGGTAAGAAGGTAGAGATGATATTATCATTATAAAATAATAAATATGTAATAATTATCATATATAATAATTAAAACCTTCATAATACACATCCATAATTATGGTGATGAGAAATTAATTGTATCACTATGTGGAGATGATAATCCACATGTATGTATGAGTGATATTTTAAATTCCCATTTGATAGAAAGAGGATAAATAATGGTTGTTGAATAATAATAATAAAATTAATTATATTTAGTATAGATAATTTATTTTTTTATGAATAATATGATATATTTATATAAGGTAAAATAATAATTAAAAAAAGTGATCAGTTAAGCTGATTACCTCTTCTTTGAAACAACTTCTTTAGATACCCTATTAAGGGCTCTAGGTTTGGTATTTTAGGAATACCAAAACATTTTTAAAGTGTATATGGTAGTTTATAATAGAAATTATTATATTTTAGTCACTCTAGAAGGCTGAAAGTGGTGTAAAGAAGATAAAGGGTATCCCTTTTATAATTGAGGATAGGGGCACCCTTGGAATTTCTTATAAGAATAAAATATATTAAAGTCATTCTAAAGACAAATGGTTCCAAATTTCGAATAAATTATAATGGTATGACATTTTAGATAATCACATATCCTAAATTTCATATTTTAATATTTTTATAATTTTTACATAATTTAGTAATATATTATTTACATAAAATATCATTATTTCCAATTTGTACACAATTCATTTAATTTGAATTAAAAGAAATAAATACAAGGTTTGAATTAGAATATAATTATTTAACATAACACAAATATGTTATATTAATATAAAATAATTATTCCACTCATTAACTGACTCAAATTATATTACTTTTAATATTTTCAAAATCATTTAATATATTTTTTTATTAATTGGATAAATACTACATCGGTGTTGCATAAGAATTTAAGGCCATTATATAATTACTAAAAATTAGAAATAAATTTATATCATGTAAATAATTTCATTAATATAAAAATAGAAACTTATATTCATTCTCACTTTCTTTTTCCCCTATTTGTACATATAAGAGACATTTAAGACTAAGAGAGTGACATTTTTTAAATTTTCTTTGTTTTAAATATTATATAGGTCATTTTTGTGGAAAAGTGTCCATTAAACAAATAAATTTAGAGCCTAAAGTAATTAGGGTCTAATTTAATTCATCTAGTAAGAATTAAGACAAAAACAATTATGGTCCTATTAGTTAAATTTAGCCTAGATTAACCCAATTTACCCTTTACCGAGATGACAGATTTTACCATAGCTACTATTCATATTGAACAAAAATAAAAGGGGCTTTTTTTCCAAATATTAACATATTGATTAAAAATATGGAATCAATTTTATCAAATCCAATTTCTAAAATTGGAAGAAATTATTTTTAAAATAAGTGTGAAAAATTTAACAAAAATGCTCCTTTTAAAAAAAATACAATTTTAATAATAAAATATAGTTTATTATTATGACAGGATTATAAAAATATTTAATAATATTAACACATATTATTGAATATATAATTTACACATTTCATTAAAATAATTTACCAGTGGTGATTAATTTAATTTATTAGGTTAAAAATACAATGGATTCACAAAAATAATTTGTCAAAAAAAATATTTATTTATTTTTTGAATGTTTTTTTATTTTTATTTATAATCAATTTATTACTAATGAATTTACGTAATACATGTTTAAACCATATTTTTCATTATTTATTTAGTCTTATTCATAGCATAAAATCCAACGTATAGGTGATAACTATCATATAATAATATTTTAAAATATATCATATTTTGTTTAAACACAGTGTTGCATGTATTGAAAGATATTGAGGAAATTAAATTTATTTGAAAAAAACATTTCATTAAATTTCTGGGTATTACAATACCACTCCTTCTCACATAGCAAATTAACCTTTCACTAACCTTTCTAAAACACAAATAAAATTTAATTTCTTCCTAATAATCATCTCTATATACTTTTAAATAAAGCATCTCATACATTTTTTATCCATTGGTCTTAAGAGGATGCCACACATTCTTCAAAAATAAGAAGTATTCTAAGAGAATATATGATATCTTATTTGTAATAATGATATATTATAATTATTTTTCATATATCTTTATCCTCTACCTATTCTTTTATCCAATTTATAACTTTAAAATATGTTTTTTTTACATCCTTAATCTTCATTAAAATTGATATTCTTACTATAAAATAAGATTTTCTTACTCATTAAATTTTTAAGAGATGTTCTTGTTTGGGACGGTTGTACCACATAAATAAATGATGTTTTAATTCTTAAATCATGAATAACTATGTAAATTAAATACTGGTAATATTATATAATAAGTATAAATCTAACATGTTTTCATAAATTTTTAATTTTAATATTCCAATTTATATTATCTATTTAATTTAATTCTTTTTCAAATTCAATAATCATCAAAAATAATATTTTTAAGTATTATATGTAAACTATCACCATAAATTCAATTAAATTTCCTTGGTACTACATAAATATATCAAATGAATAGGCAATAACACATGAACAATCTAGAGGTGGTGAAACCATGAAAAATGAGTAAGGACTGAGATGGAAAAACCAAAACATACAAGGAAAATTGAATAGGTGACACCCAAATATTAATTTTATCAATAAAAATTAATATATGTGTAATAAGTAATTATAAATTAATGATATTAAGTTAATTTTTATTAATTTTATCATGTTTTATATTAATAATAAACAAAATAATTATGCATGGTGTTAGATTGCATCCAAGAAAGCATAAATCTGAGGTGAGGGGTTTTTCATCTCAATTTCCCTCCATTATGATATGATTCATATTTATTAATTTTTTATTCTTATTTTTGGTTTATTTACATCACATGAATTTATATTATATTAATTTTTGTGAAGTTAAAATGATTTAAAAATCTATCTAGTGTTCTCTCTTTTAAGGGATTTTGTTTCAAAAATAACCAAATTGTAAGGGTTTCTCATATCAAATTTATTTCATTGAGACATGTTTCATATTATGCATATATTTTCATTTATATGGAGCATATACTGCCTATTTTACATATTTTATCA
This sequence comes from Viscum album, assembly GCA_963277665.1. Taxonomy (NCBI): domain Eukaryota; kingdom Viridiplantae; phylum Streptophyta; class Magnoliopsida; order Santalales; family Viscaceae; genus Viscum; species Viscum album. The sequence goes on along the minus strand of OY728122.1, from coordinate 703,481,355 downwards.
TGATTAAAATTTTTATTTTTGTTATTTAAAATTCCATTTCAAATTCAATCGTTAAAGGGATTTTAAATTAACGGTTATCAAATCTATAAGGGGTTCCTTTCCAATATCATTTTGAAATTAATATTTTTGATGTTTTAGATTCCATATAAGTAAATTATTTATTATTTATCTCAAAAAATCATCTATTTTATTCTCCTCCAGTTATTTATGGTGTTTTCATGTATTCTTTCCATTTAATCACCCTTTGGTTCATAATCCGACTAAAGGAATGTTTGTAAGTGGTGGTGCTATTATCTTTTCTTTTTGGTCAAGAATATTTCTCCCCTATGTATAGTTTTTTATCATGATTATCCTTATTCACATGATATAATTTTTCCATGATATTCTTCTTATTTAATTTAGAATCTTCCTCTTTATGTTTTAATGGTTTCTAAAGTAATTTCTATTCTCATTGTTTTCAATGTTTTTTCATTTGAAATATATGTTGTTAAAACCATAAAAGGTTATTTCATATAATTTTTAAAATTTATTTCTTAATTATATTAATAATTATTTTTCATCTATGTGATCATAGATTAATGTTTCTTATTCATCACTTGGGATACTCTCTATTGGTATCATCCAACTTCTTCCTCTAGATTTCTTATAATATTGTTTTGTGGAAAACATTATGGAACCTATTTCCTTCTCATGGGTAATAAAGTTATGTTATAATTATGAATATTTTAATGTTATTTTTGAACACATATGTATATCTTATCATTATATAGATAGTGGTTCTATTATATACCTCTAATTCATTGGGAAAATTTTTAGATCTCAAGAGATATGGTAGTGGTTTAGGAGTGGTTTTTGTAAGCCCAAAATTTGTGTTACATATGTGGTAATCCCTAAACATAATGTTTATGGTAAATGGGTTATTAAAAAAAACCCTAAATAGGTACCTATATGGTTATCCCAAGCTCACTATATTATGGGTAGTTGATTACTCTAGTTTTTTATGTAATGAATGTATCTATGATTACCCTTTATGTGTGTTCTGTGATCATATTTTTAACATATTCTTGTGTTATGTATTGTTCCAATGCAATGCTACCATATTATTAAATAATTTTAATCATTATATATAACAAAATATTTATGTCATGATTTATGATTTATGATATATATTTTATTTGGTATGTTTTCCTAATGTTATGTTCATGTACATTGATAATGTCTCTTTAACCACATGATCTTCTTATTCACACTTATAATACTTGATGGTTATATCTTATGATTACACTTATTAGGCATCAAAACTCACACTTTTATTTTATTTTCATTCCCCTTATAATGAATAAGATTATTATGTAAGATATGTTAAGAAGGATATCATGTGTGGAAAAGTTTGTTGAAAATGTTGAAGACTGATTGTAAAATAGAAAGATCATGTAGCTAGTCTCAAAACAAACAAACATATAGGTTTTGTGGTGTAATTTAATATGATATTTAAAAAATATAAATTTAAAAAAAATGTAATATGTATGAATTTTATTCTCATACCACATCACATAGTATCAAATAATATTTTCAATGTTTTTATTATAGCTCTGAATCTAGGAGTTCTTGTTCAGGGCGTATTATATGGTATCAGAGTAGAGTTTAGTTATTTTTTCGATTAGGTTATAAAGAATAAGTTTATGGAATATAAAAAACTATTTTGAACCAAAAAAATTTAGTATAAACCTAAAATTTCAAAGGTTGAAATGAATATATCATAATTTAGGGCATGTTAGGATTGATTTTCTATATTATATAAATCCATACCAAGAATATTTTCTCTTGAAACTCACACTAAACTTTTTGGTTTTATTAAATGGATAGATCTAAGATGAATAAAGTTTATAATGAGTGTGACGGGGATGGAATGACTATCCTAATGAGCAAGAAAACCAAATAAGATATGGGGTGAAGAAAACTCAGAGATATTATCACTCATATATATAAGGAAATGAATAATAATACGAATCATTCTAAACTCTCAAATGTTTTATAGAAATAAAAAACGTTTTATTGAGTCCTTAATGTCAGAATTACCACATTATTTTATTGGTTATTCTTATCCACTAATTTTTGAGTAATAAATCAATAATATATATATATATTATCTACTTCTTGGGGCATGAAATGGTGTTTGAGTTGTTTATCATTTTTAAGGTGAATCTTATCAATACAAGACTATCATTAAGAATACAAGGAGGAATAAATTGACTCCATGGAATGAGAGGAGTTTAAGATGAATTTTTTCAATAAGTGTTTTCCCAAAAATATTCACACTAAAATAGAGAGGGAACTCTTGGAGATGAAACAAAATGAGGATGAATCCATTGATTCCTATGAATTAAATTTTACAAGGCCTTCAAGGTACACTCCTGGATTTCTTATTGACCCTATAAAAAAATTGATCATTTATTTAGTGGTATAAATCCATGCCTCTAAAAGGAATTGGCTATAAGGTATTTTTATAGTGATGAAGAAATGGTTTAATGTTCAATAAAAGTGGAATATAAAATTATATAATTCCATTATTTTCATGGTTTTTGGGGAATGAAGAGGAAAATGGATTTCCTGGGAAAATAAATTGATAAAATCCATATAAGGTAAATTATTTATCTTCCAACACATTAATAATGTGGGAAGAACCCTGTGGGGAATTATCTCCATGGAACGGATAAATTCTTTAAGTATAGAAGAGATGGTTATTGATCATAACAATACATATGAGATTTGAAGAGGCTAACAAGTAAAATAGATGGATGCACAGCTCATAAAAATTCACCACCCAAAATCCAATAATTCTGTTGTAAGAAGTTTGGGTATTATGCTAATAAGTTCACTAAAAATGGCTAGTGATGAAAAATTATGTCATCAGCCTCTTAAGTTAATAGAGAAATGGAAATAATATGAAATCACAACAACTAAAGTGGGTCATGAGAACCAAGTGGTGTTAGGTACACTCATCATCCACTATAGAATAGAAAATTTCAAGTTTGATCCTAGAACCATCCACTACTTCATATCAAATATTTTTTCTAAGAAAATCAAATCAAACCCTCAATGATTAGATATTGAATTATCAATAAAAACTCTTTGTGGTGTGATGATCGTATCTAATATCTATGACTCATCTAAGATTAACATATGTGGGAATGTGATTCCTAAAAAACTTATTATTATACCTTTAATTGAATTTGATGTGATTTAGTTAATGATTATATCTCTCTACATAGATCCCAAAAAAAATTCTAGAATAATGAAATAACATTTTATATCCCAAATCAACCTATGACCATCTATTAGTGAAAGGGTTACTTTTAACACCCTATGAGAATTAATTCCTTTATATTGGTCTTTATACACATTCGTGAGGGTTATTTAGCTGAAATTACTAGGGAGAAACACAACCTTTTTAGATATACCTAAAATGAAAGAAAATATGATTTTCTTAGTATTACCTATGATAGTGAGGTTTATGTCTCCATATAAATTATATTTTGAGTCTTTTTTATCTTTTGGTTAACTTAAAATATATTCATTAGTAAGATATTATTATCATTTTGAGGATTTAATTTATTTAAGGTGGTAGAATGTAACACACTATGATTTTAGTATATATTCCCATTAAATAAATCTAATGTTTTTGATAGCTTGTGTTGCATGCAATGCCAAACTAAAGTGAAAATTGTTGTATTATGGTATAATATTACAATACAAAAAACCATGTCATGGATTATAAATGGAATAAAATTATATAAAAAAATTATTTTTAATAGAATTAAAATATACTATTTCACATGGAAAATATCGTTTATTATAAAGAAACTCTTTTTATGAATTATGTATTTTTAATAAAATTTTTACATTTAAATAATGATTCTAATAAAATTTATTGATAAAATTAAACAAATTATTAGGAAAATTAATTAATAACATCCAAGAAATAATTAATAAACTACATGAAATAGTAATTTGACAATCCACGGTTAAAAATGTTTTATTTAAAAGCACTATTTTTTATTTGAAATTTAAATTTATCATATTTATAGTATTAAATTTAGGGAAATTTAATGTTAATATATGTTAAAAAATGATAAAAATTATTCATTGGTTATTAATAATTTAATAATAATGATAAAATCTTTTAGTTTTAAAACATCTTTTTTTCAAATAATTTTTTTCTATTATTTTTATTTTCATATTATTAAAATAAAATGATCACTATTAAATAATTATTTATATTAAATTAATTAAATATATATATATATATAATTTACCAATCATCTATTGATTATTATTTTTTAATTAATTAGAGAAAATTTGTTTTGGTTTTTAAAAATACATTTTTATATAAATGTTTTTTATTACTTTATTAAAACTCGTATTAAAATTAATTTTTATCGCCTTTAGAAATTGAATCAAGTAAAATGGTTTTAATATTTGGAATAATCATTTCCAAATTAGGTAATAAGTTTAATTTAATTTTTATTCACATAAATAAGTTACCAAGGTAAATGTTAGTCATTATGGTCAATGCAAAAATGAGGTAAAGTTGTCAAATCCTAGGATAAAGTCCTAGAATATCTAGAAAAATATTCTATAAATTAGTGGATTAGAGATTAATATACCTATTATTATTTTACAATCGTTAATTGTAAATTTTGGATCCACTTTACTTGAATATGAAATTATTTGTATATTAAGATGTTAGTATTTATAAAAATGACACCTCTTCTCACTTATAATAGGGCCCCCCCACCACCCTTTCTTAGAAACACCTAAAATTATAATTACTCCATATACTCTAATATATTAACTTAAATAATAATAATTTCACATTTTTCAATCCCCTTTTCTTAGGAGGATTCCCCAAGCCATTCAAAACTAATAATGATTCTAATATATGATACAATATAATCTTTGTAAGTAATGATTTCTTATCATTATTTTTTAGAGATCTTGATCCTCTACCTCTTCAGGAAACTAATTTACCACATTAAAAAAATATTTTGGAAATCATTAATTTTTTTAAATGCGATATTCATACTATACAATAACATGTTCTTAATCATTCAGTTGTTATAATGTGTTTTTTGTTTGGGTATGTTTGACCACCTACATAAATGAGGTTATAATGTTTAAATAAATAAAGATTATGGAAAATTATATAATGATAATATTATATAAAAAATACCAATATAATAGTTTTTCATAATTTTAGAATGGTTATATGAGAATGTATATTCACCAATAAATTCAATTCTTCAATTAATTTAATAGTCACTAGAAAATATATTTTTAAGAATTCTATGTGAACCATCCCCATAAATCTTAGGAAATTACCATGAGTCTCCATAACTATTTCAAAAAAATATAAAACAAACTCATTAATATTCTAAATATGATTAACCAAAGAACATGGATCAAGTATATATTGGAGCTCACAAACTAAAACATGTGTGAAAAAATAGAACAATTGACACCTAAATATTAATGTTAACAAAAAATAATTAACATATGGTAAATAATGAATTATAAATTAATGGTATAAATTTAATTAATTTTTAACAAGTTTTTAATTAATATTAATAATAAAAATAAATTTATTATACATGGTGTTAGAGCACATCTGACTAAGTAGAAGTTTGTGGTAGTATTTTTCTTATCTCAGTTTCCCTTCATTCAGATATACTTCATATTCACCACCTATTTTCTTTCAGGTGGTGAATATAATACCCGTGATTTTTTTATAATGATTTTTATGTAATTAATGGTATTTAAGAATTCGTCTAATTTCCTCTCTTTCCAGGGATTCTATTTCAAAAATTTCTAATTCATAAAGGTTTCTTATTTCAAATCTCCCTCTTTGATACATATTTCATATTATTAACTTATTATAATTTATTTGGTTTATATTGTAACATCCCAATATTTTGTTATATATTTCTCTTTAAAAAATATTGTTTGATTGAAATCTTTATTCACACACAACGATGAATTAAAATTAACCATGATGTATTTATGAGATAAAATTCTATGTTTTAAATGTGACTATTATAACATAGTAGTACAATTGACTAGTATAAATATAAGTAACAACAATATGAAATATTCATATAAAGTAGAATAAATGGAATCATATGGTATGATTATTCCTTATGATTCTCATTTATCCATGATTTTAAAAGATTTAGAACCATAAATTGTTTCTCTAGACCTTTCCCATAATAAGAATCAACATGTACAACTTGAGTGAAATTAACTACATCCTAAATTCAAGATCATGTAAATCATTAAAAGATTCCTATTATATGAATATTAACCTAAAATAATATAGATACATGGTTTTTTACGTGTAGGAATTTTAAATATTTCTACATATATTTCCAGAGAAAGCTGCTAAGATGGTGTGTGATTCTGAGGCCCAGTGTGTCCGAAATTAATTTTATAAAAATATTTAATATATTTAATATTTCACACATGTAGATTCAAAAAGAAAATGGGATAAATCTTAAATGAAAGGTCGAATCATAAATTCAAGACCACGGTTGAGGTCGGAACATAGTGTTTACACTAGGCGTGACCTAAAATTGGTTGTCATGTGGCATTTGGATCCCTCACCCATTGGTGGTACATTCAGTGAGTTTAATTAATTTATTAAATTAATTAATTAAACTCATTTCACCTAAATTTTTCCTATAAATATATCATTATGGAATATTTTCCTAGATTAGCCTCATAATCCCGGAATCACTAATGACACACTCCTTCCTCCTTCCATTGTTGAGTCACATCAGATGATAACAAAACACCAGATTAGATCAGATAAGGATATAGTGGACACAATGACTTCTCTCAATTATTCTCTGGTTTGTTCTTAATTAAACTACAATCCATAAAATAGGTAGTAATTTTCATTTAGTGATTTACTCCCTTTGATTTAATTGACTAATAATATCCATCCTTGTCCATGGACCTGCTCTAATTGTGGTCAATTTCAGGCATCTGTGTATTGAGCTCTTAATTTATTTCATTGGTTTCTAACCCCAAATCACCATTATTGATTATTATCCAAGAATTATTTTCCAATTATCATATAAAAATATTTTATATTGTTTTTCTCCCAAAACATCTTTACATTAATTACTCATAGGATCCTCTGGTCCCTTATCAACATTGTCAGGCAGTACTGAGCCCGATCAGACCCCTGAAAATATAACGAAATGATGAGAAAAGAATGGACTGACGAAATGAGTTTAGATCCAAAATTTTTATGGGGTGATGATGATTTTTTTGATTATCAGTGAAAAAATAATTATTTAACGAAGGTGTGGTGGCATGTATTACATGTTCAAACCTATGACGAACAATGGTGACCATTTTTCTAGCAAACGACGGCCAGAAACAATGATCCACAACTAGATCTTATTGTTTTGGGTGGATATAGGTATAGATATAAAGGAAGAAGACTAAATTTGAGTGCAAAGATCAGATCTAAAAAAACTGTGAAAACCCCAACTGCACATCGGGTACAATGATGAACACGTGATGTGTAGCCCCTCAGTGGTGGTGGCTAGGGTTTCAGGAAAACATAAGGATGACAGAACATCTAATCTCTCCAACACATTGTATACCCCTTACCCAGATGGAAAACCTGTATGATGGATCACATGAGTAGGAACCCATTTGGAGGTATATGGTTGTGTACCCAATTAGATGGACACGGGGTCCGGTGCACATACAAGGGGTCTAGTACACAGACACGGCTAGTAGGACATGACCTGAGTCTCAGTTAGCTTGAACACAACATTCAGTCCACCTATATGGCATGTAATGCTACAAGAATAGGGTGTCATGTGTCAGCCAGAGACACGGCCAGGCATTGGAGCGAGACCACACTCTGTGTGGGTCCCCTCACACACTATGTACCTATTGACCTCTTTTGAGGAAACTTCAATTTTCTGTATCTCCTTTGTTTGAACTCATATTTTGGATCATGAGTATCCTATACTAAGTGTTTTTTTACATAAAATGTGATGGTTCCCTCGGTTGTGTATTTCAAGATATGATTTGGAATGTTCCAATAATAGTTCTTAGTTTGGAAATGCTTGATGTAAATAGTGATCGGACAGAATCACCAGATACTACCGAGTTGTACCCTCCAGTAGAGCTGGGTAGTAAAGTCCTAGATATTTATAGTAGAACCCCCATTATCATGGGTGTAGGTCATCTATAGATACCTTATGAGTGGAACCCCTTTTCAGATAGGGCACAGATCCTTGATGACCAGAGTGGAAACCCCTGTTGTACCAGGGAGTGGGACTGTGACTTTCGAGTGGAACCCCAATATATGATAAGTAACATGTCCTTGATGACTAGAGTGGAACCCCCTATCATACCAGGGCATAGTTACTTGACCTTTAGAGTGGAACCCTCCATCAGTATGGGTGTGTGTTCTCTACCATACTGAGTGGAACCCCTATCATCATAGGGTGTGGGTCCTCATGGAACTATAGTATAACCCTCTATCATCATGGTTTTGGGTCCTATACGGATACTTGAAGAGTGGAACCCTCCTGAAATACTAGGTTATGGGCCCTCTACTTCAATATTGTGGCCCCTCAACTATGCAGTAGAGTGAAGAGGCATGGTTTGACTTGGAAGGTTACTTCTGAGTAGAAGGGTGATATTCTGGGCATCATTTATGGGGTTTTGAAACTATTGAATACTATTATTAATGGGATAATATATGAGATGGATATCCCCTTACTCTCTCATTTGGTATTCTTTTTACTGAGTATATATATATATATATATCAATATCTACACCTTTTATTTTTTTTTTACTCTCCTTCTAGGGGAGGTGAAGATGCGCGGGGTATGCCACATGTTTTCCATGTTTATATTATTATGGTTGGATGAGTATACTACCCTTTTATAGGTGGAAAAGACTCGATGGGTTGTTCATATAATCACCATGTTTATCTCCATGTGTTTGGATGATTTTACTTTCACTCTTGGTTTGGGTTGAGTTGTTCTCTCTGACTGTATCTCACATCTACTGTATTTTCTTTCCTGTTGTATCTCATAATACCCCCCCCCCCTAAACTTTTTGGGTATCCTACAGGGTCTATTTATAGTCACCCTACATGTCCTTTTCTTTCATCTTTCGTGTATTATGCAGACGACGGACAGGCCGGCGGTGACTTCAGAAGAACATAGGTTTACTGGGTGATTAGGACTATGTACAGTAGTAATATCTTAGAGATATCAAGAATATCTCGCTTAGTAGCGTACTTTTTTAGTTTTTTCAGGTTGGGACCTATTTCTAGTTGGTCATGTATTTTCTCCCTTTACTTTTTAGTTTTTATTAGCATACCCTTATAGGCCTTAGAGGTTATACATGTCTAGTTTAATTTATAGATGTGTTTCATCTTTTACTCTTTCCCTCGGTAATTTTTCAATAATATGTTTGTGTGTGTGCTTATAGGTACTTAATAAAATAACTCCCCAAGTTTAGATATTCCTTCGATGTTGGTCACCACCCCTGGCCTATGCAGGTGGGCATGGGGTAGTCACAAATTGAACCCCAGCTTGGGTTAGGTCATGACAGATTGGTATCAAAGCAAGTTCATTCCTTGGAATGTTGTTCATACTAGTCCCCCTAAGAATATTTGGTTGTGTTTAAGGAAACAATGTCAAGGTATCTTGATCGTGGCTCATAGGATAGGGAGTCTAGTGATGTTTTGGGGGGATAATGTATCCATTCACCAAAACCCTCACTACCAGCTTTTCGACTTGACATACCGATAAATTCTTTGTAGGGATAAATGGTACATGCATCATATAGTATTGAGTCCTTCACTATCCTTCTTGATTCAATGCCCCATTTTTGTTGATATATATATATTCTCATATGAATATGGTGCATATTGATAAATCTCATAATGACTCCACGACAACAACTGGTCAGGATACCAATTTTGGATTGTGACAACGATCTGATGAGTGACGAGGCCTTAGTTCAAGGTTCATCCCACAGGCCCCTTACTCTAGGTGGGAAGGTAGCAGTACCTCCACCTATCAAGAAGTAGATCATTCTATCTGAGAAGGATGAGGATGCGCACAGGCTTAGTGCACTCCATGAGTTCCAACTCTAGAGGCTTCTGAGCCTCCGCAAAAATTAAATACTCATGAGGTAATGGATTGGATAGATATGGTGGTACATGTCTTCATGCTCAATCGAACACTGAAGTATCATGTGGTTTCATTGGCATCTAGACTTTTCCATATAGAAATTGGGTGTCGGCAGAGTCATGTTACACGAATGCATGATGAGTCAACTCTCTCTTTGATTGACTTACAGTAGTTGTTCCATGAGGAGTACTACCCCACCTTATTATACTCAGTCTAGATCTAAGAGATTTTGGAGTTGTAGTAGGGAGGTATGATGGTGGATGAGTACACATCAAGGTTTTTAGACCTTACATAGTACTCTCTTGACATGATCTGGGATGGATACTTCTGAGCACGGATGTTTGAGCAAATAGAGATATGATCCAGCACTGTTTCCTTGTGTATCCACACCTATTCCAAGGTGCTGGAGAGGTAACTAGTGACATAGATATTTCTATGAGAAGGATTCCATACAAATAGAACTAGAATTGGGCACCACAAAGTAGAGTCATCTATAGTAAAAAACAAACGTCAGGTGCTAGGATATTGGGTAGGAGACCTCCCTTTGATCAGATTTAGGAATGTGTTCAAAGCTAGTGAAAATGGCCAAGTAATCCCATAGAGGGGTGGTTATTTACCTTTTATAGGAGATTTCCTAAGCAGACATGTTGAGAAGAGCACAAAGATAGCGGATGTACCACCATATCAATGACACCACCATGATTAGGGATATCCCAGGAGAGGGAAGTGTGGTCCATAGGGAGGTGGATCTAGAAGAGGATAATGATGATATATGGCTAGTAGATGATGTTATTAGATCCTCCCACAACCACCACTAGGTGGCCCATGTCAGGATCAGGGTGATTGAGTTCAGGGTCACAGATAGTTGTAGGCTTTGGAGGTTTATGATCCCACATCACATGAAATGATTAGAGGTATAATCTATGTGTTTTCTACTCTTAATTCAGTATTAGTAGAGACATGTGTTATTTATTATATTATCTCTATAATCATGGTGCAAGAGCTAGATGTCCCATTTGAGTCATTATTCTAGAAGCTTCGTCTTGAGGTTGCTACATGGAATGATTCTTCTATGTATTTTATCTTCTGAAAGTACGAGTGATTACTTTGTGGAGAGAGGTTCATGTGGGAAATTTTTCTCATCATTACGGGACCATATGAAGTTGAATTGGGTATGGATTGGTTGTCAATGGTCTGAGACCAAATTTAATTCCACCACAAACAAGTCATATCCCTTCACCCTATTGGGATGATATTCTCCTTGTCTAGTGAGAGAGATCTCATGGTGGGATAAGTGAGTCCTTCAGGAAAGAGGTTGAATCCCATTACCCATTAGTTTGTGAGTATATCCCTTAATGTAATTGGATCTTTAGAAATTTAGGTTCTTTCAGTTTTGTAGGATTGTATGGATGTATTCCCTAAAGATATTTTGGGACTACCTCCAAGGTGGTAGATAGAGTTTTTCATTGACTTTCATCCTATAAAAACTCTCACAACTTCTATGCCATATAGTATGTCCCCTATCGAGCTCTGAGATCTACAATTGTATTTGGAGGACCTTATAGATAAAGGTTTTACCAGATCTAGTGTGTACTACGGGGTAGCACAAGTGTTGTTCATGAAAAATGTGGATGGGATCTTGCAGATTTACATATATTATCATTACCTAAACCAGCCCATAAAAAATAAAAATTACCCCTATATGAGGATTAATGATCTATTTGACCAGTTGTGAGGAACGATATGGTTCTCTAAGATAAATCTTCGGTTCGGATACCACTAATTGAGGTTTGTGAGGCTAATATTCCAAGGATGGACTTCTAATGTCACTATAGACACTATGATTTTCTATTGATTCTCTTTGGTGTGATGAATTCCCTCTTCATGTTTATGGATATGATGTACCAAGTTTTCCAGTCATACTTGGTCCAGTTTATGGTCGAATTCATTAATGAAATACTTTTCTACTCTATGTCAGAGGAGGAGCATGAAAAGTACTTGAGGATGGTCCAATATCTAATTTGAAAACACCAATTTTATTGAAATCTATGGAAGTGATAGTTTTAAATTCATGGGGTTCACTTTCTAGGGTATTTAATTTCTGAGCACGGATTATACATGGACCCAGTGAATATCAATGTTGTGGTATCTTGGGATCCACCCAAGAGCATGTCAGAGGTGAGGAGCTTTCTTAGTTTGGTAGGGTACAACAGGAGATTTATTGCAGACTTCTCCAAAATTGTAGCCCGTTTGACCACCTTGACATGGAAAGGGAAGTCATTTACCTATTCTGAGATGTATCAGGGGACCTCTTTTGTTTAGACTACTAGAGGAATGTGTGGACTTCATAGTGTATTGTGATGCCTCTGGAGCTGGGATCGACTGTGTGTTGATGTAGTGAAAGGAATTTATTGTGTGTGGGTCAAGGGAGTTGAGAGCCCATGATCAGAACTATGAAACTAATGAACTAGAGTTGGTAGTGGTAGTCTTCTCCCTAAGGATGTGGATGAACTACCATCTGGGGATCATTTTGTGGTTTACTTAGACCACCAAAGTCTCAGGTACACCTTCATATAGAGAATCCTAAACCTGAGATAGTGATGCTGGATGGATTTACTATAAGGCTATGTCTTTGAGATAGTCTATAATCCAGGGAAGGGAAATGGTGTAGCAGATTCCCTTAGTAGGAAATCCCTAGATCACTTAGTGTAGGAGGCTTCAGAGCAGTTGTCCTCCTTGTAGTTGACCCTAGTGAAGCATGAGGGTATAATTTTTTTTCCTTTTATGGTGTTGAATCCTCTATTTATTGAACATGTGAGGGAGTCCCATATAGGAGGAATACATATGAGGTCTTATGTGATTATATATCTATAAGTGACTCACCATATGGATATTCTAAAGTATGTAATCATGTCATCCTTATCTAGGGACGGTCGTTGGTCCCAGTCATGATGTAAGATTAGGTGAATTGAGAGTTCCACACTTATCCCCTAATTGTACATACTGGTGTGGGAAATATGTTCAAATACCTAAAATGAAAGTTTTATTTGTCCTAAATGAGATGTAGAATAGTTGAGTTCATCTCTAAGTACATCACTTGTCAGAAAGTGAAGGATGAGCACCAATTCTTGATAGGTTTTTTTTAGTCCCTTGAGATCTTGTATTATAAATGAGACAGAATATCCCTAGAATTTGTAGCTGGAATTCCATTCAAAACTAAGATCCATGATGTCATTGGGTGATATTTGATTGACTCATGAAGTTTCAACACATTATTTTTAATAGGGGTAGAGTTCAGTAGATATGTTTTGGTAGTTGTACATATGGGAGATTGTTCTCCTACATGGGGTGCCCTTGACAATTGTCTCTGATCATGATTCTTGATTTAAATCACAATTGTGGAGAGTCCTAGAGGATGAATTTGGGACCCAAATGGGGATGGGTATATCCTTTCACCCCCATACCAATGGACAGACTGATCTCACTATCCATGTGTTGGGGGATATTCTGAGGGATTTCATGTTAAATTTTATCTTAAACTGGGAGGATCGCCTTCCCTTGGTATAGTTTGCATATAACAATAGATACCACTCTACCATAGGCATGGAACCATTTTAATCCATGTATGGGATACCCTTTAGGTCACCCTTAATATAGACAGATATTGGTGGGACATCTCTTGTGGGCCCAGAGACAATGTAAGTGATTGAAGAGAAGGACCAAGTCATCCATGAGTGGATGGGTATGGCCTCGAGATGATAGAAATCGTATGCAGATTTCCATCGTAGTCCCTTGGTGTTTATGCCAGGAGACAATGTTTTTTAAGAGCCTCCCCAAGATGAGGACATCAAAGTTTCAAAAGGTGAGGCATGCTATCCTTGAATTTCATCAGATCATGCAGCAGGTTGGTGAGGTTTCTTACCACCTTGCACTACTCCCATAGCTAGAACGGATGCACAACGTCTTCCACATGTCGTAACTGAGGAGATACATGCATGACCCCATTCACATTATCGAATGTGGAGAGATGGACATACAAGATGGATCCACCTTTGAATATCACCTGATGTTAATCGAGGATCGATAAGAGAGGACCCTACATCGAGGGACCATCACCTTTGTCCACTTGTTTTAGAAGCACGGGAACGTGCAGGATAGTTCTTGGGAGCAGGAGATCTAAGTGTAGGCTTAGTATCCTGAGTTGTTTGTTTAGTTTTTCTTTTTAGGGATGAAAATGTTGAAGGATGGAATGATGTAGACACCCAGTTTTTTCTTTGTAAGGCTTTGAAATAATTATATGTATATTTTCAGAGCTTGGTGCTAAAACGACATGTGATTCTTAGTCCCGGTGTGTCTAGATTTAATTTTATAAAAATATTTAATATATTTAATATCGTGTGAATGAATCATTATATATAAAATTGGATAAATATTAAATAGAATATTGTCTCATAAATCTAAGACCATTATTGAGTCCATAACATTGTTTTTACCCTATGCACAACCTAAAATGGGATGGTGAGGGGAATTCAGATCCCTCACTTGTTGACAATATGTTTAGTGTCTTTAATTAATTTATTAAATTAATTAATTAAACTCATTGGACCTAAAATATTCTTAAAAATATATCTTCCTTAATAATTTCCATGGATAGACTCATAATCCTAGAATCACCAATTACACTCTCATTCCACATTCTGTTGATGGATCACATTGAATGATGATGAAATTCTAGATCAGATCAGATCAGGACGTAGTGAATATAATGACTTATCTCAATCATTTTCTGGTGTGTTATTCATCAAATAGAAATCAAAAAAATATGCAAGACTCATAAATTTTTTATTTAGACCCTTTGATTAAATTTATTGAGTAGATTCATCCTTGTTCTTGAACCTGCACTAATTGTGGAAAATTGCTTGTGCTCGTGTATTAAAATATTAATTTATTTCATTGGTTTATAAACCTATATCACCATTATTTATTGTTATCTATGAAAACTTTTCCAATGATCATATAATCTTTTTTATGGTTCTTTTCTCCCAAATATTCTTCATGTTCATCACCGATAGGACCCTGCGGTACCGGTTCGACACTGGCGATCGGTACCGAGCTTGATCAGAACCTAGAAACCATGAAACATCGATGAAAAAAGAATGGATTAGGGAAATGAGGTTAGATCTAGGATTTTGGAAAGGGAATGATGGTTTTTTTATGATCAGTGAACAAATCATTGTTGAATGAAGGTGTGGTGGCTTGTGGTATGTGTTTGGACCTCCGACAAACAACGGTGCCCATTTTTCCGGCAAATGAAAGTTAGAAACCATAATCCATGACCAAATATGAATGTTTTGA
This sequence comes from Viscum album, assembly GCA_963277665.1. Taxonomy (NCBI): domain Eukaryota; kingdom Viridiplantae; phylum Streptophyta; class Magnoliopsida; order Santalales; family Viscaceae; genus Viscum; species Viscum album. Next base: position 703,465,764 of record OY728122.1, on the reverse strand, counting down.
ATAGAGATATGGATAGATATAAAGGAATAATACTAGATTAGGGCAAAATGATCATTTATTAGATAAAAGTGAAAACCCGACTAAACATCGGGTACACGTATGAACACAAGGCATATAGCCCCTCAGCGGAGGCAGCTTGGGTTTCGGGAAAACTTAAGTATTAAATGGCATGTAAGCTCTCCAACATGAATTGTACCCATTCCATGGATGGAAACCCCCTATGATGGATCACACAGGTGGGTACCCATGTGGAGGTACATGACCATGTACCTGAGCACACAGAAATAGGGTCTAGTATACAGACACGGGGTCTGGTACATGGACACAGCCTATAGGACACAACCTGGTCCTAGTTAGCTTGGACACACTATGTAGTCACACTTGCATGACATCTAAAGCTACACAGATAAGGATTTTTGTTCCAGCCAGGGACATAGGTAGGTATTGGAGTAGGACCACACGTTGTGTGGGTCCCCTCACATGTTCTGTACTCCTTGACCTCTTTTCATAAGACTTTAATTATTTGTATCTCCTTCATTTGAACTTGGATTTTGGACCGAGATTATCCGATAATGATAGTTTTCTGGAATATAATGTGATGGTTCCATCACTTGTGGATTTTTTGATACAATGTGGAATTTTTTTACCATAATTCTTATTTAGGCGACACTCGATGATGGTAGTTATTAGGAATAATCACTAGTGACTACCATGTTGCACCCTCCAATAGATATGGGTAGTGGAGTCCTTGATCTTTAGAGTGGACCTTCCCCCCCATCAACATGAGCATGAGTCCTCAATATTTACCTTCAAAGTGGAACCACCTATTAAATAAGGCATGGTTCCTTGATGATCAGTGTGGAACACCCTATTTACGAAGGTGAGAGACCTCGACATCCAAATGTAACCCCCTATTGGATAGGGTGTGGGTCCTTAGTGAGTATAGTGGAACCCCCTATCTCAACAGGGTGTGGTTCCTAGACCTTTAGAGTGTAACCCCCCCCCCCCCATTGGAATGGGCATGGGACCTCTACATTACTGATTGGAACCCCCTATCATCATAGGGTGTGGGTTCTCATGACACTATAGTGGAACCCCACATCAGCATGGGCGCAGGTCCTCTATGGATACTTTCAGAGCAGAACTGCCCAAATTTAGTAGGGTTTGGGACCTCTACATAAAGATTGTGGCCCCTTGACTATGTGTCACAATGATGAGGAATGGTTTGACTTGGATGTTTACTTATGAGCAGATGCATGAGATGATGGGAATTATTGATGGACTTTTGGAACTATTGGATACCTTTCTTCCTAGGATGACCTATGAGATGGATATCCCCTTACTCTCTCATTTGGTATTCATTTGATAGATCATATAAGTATGTATATATATATATCATTCTATATCAACACCTTGTATTTGGTCACTCTCCTTCTAGGAGAGGTGAATACGTGTGGGGTATGCCATGTGCTTTTCATGTTTAGCTTCTCATATTTGGATGAGTCTACACTCTAGATATAGGTGGTGAAGTCTCAATGGGTAGTTCATCTACTCACCTTGTTTATCCCCTTTTGTTGGGATGAGGTTACTTTCAATCATGGCTTGGGTTGAGCTATTCTCTTTGACTATATCTTGCATCTACTATCTTTCCTTTATTATTGTATCACTTACTTCTCCCCATTCATTTTTCAGGGTGTCTTACTAGGTATGCATATACTCACCCCTGCATGGGATTTTCCCAAAGATGTTGTGTCTTGTAAAATAATGGATAGGTCAGTGGTGACTTCAGAGACTCTTAGGGATATTGGGTTCTTAGAACTGTGTATGGTGGCAATAGCTTGGCGATCATGAGAAGGGATCTCTGAGTAGCTCATTATTCTAGTTTTGTTAGGTTGGTACCTATTTCTGGTTGGGTGTGTATTTTTCCCATTTAATTTTAATTTTTTACTGTAGTACCCATTTACACCTTAAAGGTTATGCATGCTTGGTTTACTTTATACCTATGTTGCATCTTTTACTCTTTACATCTGCACTTTTTTATCGAGATGGTTGTGTGTGTGCCTAAAGGTACTTAGAAAAAGGCCTACCCAAGTTTAGATATCCCTTCGGTGTTGGTCACCACCCCTGAACCTATGGAGGCAGGTCTAGGGTAGTCATGGCTCGAGCCCCAGCTTGTGTCGGGTTATGACAAAAAACCATTGCTACTTATCTTACCCTTAGATCCTTTGAAAAGGTCATGAGGGAATTCTTAAGTAGAAGTTATAAAGTTATAAACATGTAATTATAAATATAATAAATAGTATATATATTTATACACATTAAGAATTTTAATAAGATATACTTTTAAATAGTCAGTATAATTAAGTAAAAAATGGTTTATTTGATACAAATATGTTGATAACATTAAATTAAATACTTTTTATAAAAATAAACACTTATGAATAAAATCATTTAATGTTTAAATTACCTATTTCTTAAAATATTATTTTTCTATGTGTGTTATTTCTTTTAAAAATTTGATCACATTTAAAGGATGATTATAGTGAAATTTTTCTATTACTAAAAATTTATTTACCCCCATTTAATTTTTAATTGATATGAAATGAGATTAAGAAGGCGTAAAGTTTTAAAAGTAATTTCTTTTAAATAAAAATTATTTCCATCAAAATTTTATTTTCATTTAAAACTTAAATTAATAAATTATATAATTTTAATTTGATTAAATTAACTTACTTTTTAATTCATCATGTCAAAATTGTATTAGGGTGAATTTTTGAGAATTTTCTATATAGGTTGATTTTTTGGGTGAACAATAAAAATATAGTTTTTTAAAATACTGTAACTATTATGACGTCATTATAATATAAGAATTACTTAAAAAAAATTAAAATACCCCCCAAAATAAATTATGTATTTAAGGTGTACAATTATGTGTTTAAATATATTGTGTTAAAATTAAATACCTATGCTTGAGATTTTGGAACCTGAGTCGTATTTTGTTCTAATAGAAAACTATTTTTCCTTTTCCTTGAATTAAGTATTCACAAGATACCATTCAATTTTATATAGATTTTAAAAACTTATAACCCTAATTTTTTTAATAATAACCTAAAAAATATCTTGGAAATCAATAATATGCATAATTTTGTTCTGAATTCATCTTTTTGTTTAAATAAATTCTAAAAACTTTTTTTATACGTTTTATGTTTGTTTTTTTAGAGTTAATTCATATCACTGTTACAAATTGAACATTAAATAATGCTTTTCATATTTTCAATCATCATATTAAAATTTTATAATATGGTTAGTTTTATTTTTAATATAAAAAAAGATGTTATCAAAACAAAAATGGAGTTACCACGATAAAGGTAAAATGAGGTAAAAATGATTAGACTATGTGAAAAATTATTAAAATATCATAAAACCCTATTTATAAATTTATGGATGTGGTCTAGATCAAACTAACCTTTTCACACCTTCATTATTTTCCCCTTCATATACAGTTGAATTTTAAAAATTACTTTCCTCTTTATATTAAGTATTAAGTATTATGAAAATGTCAATCCTCTCACTTATAAAATGACCCCTTCACCACACAAAATATCTACCCAGCAAAAGAATATTATCTAAAAAATATATATACAAAAACACTCCCCAAACCTCTTTCAATTTTCCTAATGGTCCTGGTATCAATAAAATACTAATCTAATAACGCTTATGTAGTATCCTAATATAGGATATACAAGGAAGATGTAATTGTTTTAATTGGATCATTTCCAGTTTCATTATTCTTATACCTCATCTGAATATATTCATTCCATAATGATATAATGAAAACAATATCATATTTATACTAAATTTTTATTATATATATGTAATATTAATTATCCTAGTGTCTCCCTCCCTATAATTGTAAAATGAAATCATCACCAATATTATGGATGGATCATTGCCTCCATAGACAATGTGTTTTGTTTTACATTACTTCCATAAATGGATTAATATATAAATGTATTTAATTAATAAAAAATTAATTTATGACATAAATAATATTATATAAAGATAAATTATTCATTTTATTAATATTATTAATAATAAATGGTTATTGAAAATTTAACTGCCAAAATGAGCATATTGAGACACTTCTATTAATTTGAATAAATTTTTAACTACCTATTAAATTGTATAAATTTTCATTACTAATATAATATTATATTAATATGTAATTTTTTTCTTTATTGAATTGTAATAATAATATTTAACTCATTTTTAAGAAACCACCATTAGTTTGTTAAAAAATATAAAAAAATCATGTTACAGGTTTCGTCTTTAATAATCATACCCAAAACTCAAATGGAATGGACTAGAAACATCATAAATAATTATTTAACTTATATTCCAATATATTTATCATTTTTTATATAATTAACTCATTAAAATGGAATGATAACTGATATCCTTAAACCAAAATAAACATGGACTAGTTAAAACTATTAACACCAATGATCAATAGTAACTTTAAATAGGTAATAACTATGCAATAAATACATATAAGAGATTAATTTAATCTATGATAAATATGAATAAGGTTATGAAATATATTTTTAATGAGTTTATGATTACTATAGAGGAAGTTAGAGTGTGTTTAGGAAAGCAGGAATCTAAGGTATGGGTATTTTCGACTCAAATTCCTTTTCATTGGGTCACAAATTTCTCCCTTGATTATACACTTTAATGTTTCTTATATTCATTTAATTATTTATTTAATATGGTATCTTCTCTTAATCTCTTTTAAATTTACATTTTCACTTCATATTCATCTTCTTTTATGGATTCCTTTATAATAATATAATGTTGTTAATAATAATTCACATCCTTTATAACATCTCTTTCCCTTCCATGTCTAAATTATTATTACCATAAATTTTAATTTTATTAATTTTTTATCTTGATATATATAATATTATATAATTTTTATATCCCTAATTATTTTTTTAATGTAAAATTTTTAACACTTTCTTTGATGTGGGTTTTAATAAAAATTTCCTAAAAGATTAAAAAGGAATTTCCTTTCATGTTTGTACATTTTTATCTTCCACTCTAGATTTTTTTACTTAAATTTTTAATCCATTCAATGTTTTATTATTAGTGATTTTGAAAATGATGTTTTTAAAATTATTCATTTAACATTCTTTGAAATTATTTTTTTATAGTGACTTGTAACATTTACTTTTATGATAATGATAAAAAATGATTTCTGAAAACAATTTCTATGACTTCTCTTCTATCTTCCTCTATACCTTAAATGAATCTAACTCTTATTGAGTAATATTAATTATCATACTCTAAATTATTTTTACACTCCTTTTGGGAGATTTAATTTTGGTTCCATCTGATCTACCTTGATTTCATGGTTTGTGATTCCATTTTTAAGTAATATGATACCCATTTTATTTTCATAGGATTATCATGATATGATGTATAATTTATTTCTTGTGGAATACATAAATAGGGTTTATCATTATGTGATAGGTAGGGTCCAATATAACCCTCCAATTCAATGGATAATTTTTTATGTATCATGATACAAGGATATAATTCCTTAGCATGATTGGGTTTTCTCACATCATAATGTGTGGACATGATTATATTTTTTCAAAAATTAATGTATGGGCATGATTAAGATTATTCATAGTGTCTTGATTACTAATGTTTATTCCTATGTCATAACTTAACTATCCAGGGCCTACCTAGTCAATTATAATCTAATTGTGAGACCTCAAACCTACCTCTAATATGATAGGGTCTATAAACTATTGTCGAGACAACATAACACTAAAATGGGAGGCCACAGAAAAAATACATGTACACACAAACACAACCATCTCTATGAAATAGGATAGAGATATAATAAAATACTAAACATCAATATTGTAAACCATGAGTGTATAAAACTCTAAAAAACATCAAAGTATAGTGGCATAGTATAAAAGCGTAAAAGGTTAAAAATACATGCCCAATCGGAAATAAAGTCTTAAATTGAAAAAAATTGTAAAGAGGAGACTAAAGATATCCTTTATCATAATATCCAAGGTCAATAATTAAACATTTACAAAACTTATAGGTATAGCTATACTCTTCCAAATTTTTGTCTATAAATATTGCTATCAATATTCCTATCATTTTCATAAGAAACAGTGCATAGAGGTAGAGCCCATACAAGGGTGAGTATATGCATACCTGGTAGGACACCCCAAAAACCAAGAATTGATAAATTGAAATATAACACTTTCAGATAAACCCATAAGTAAGATAGAAATGAAACCAAATATTTATATTCTCATAATGAAAACTAAGCAAGAGTGAAATGGGATCTCCATCTTCACATCCCACCTAAGAATGGAGAGTCAATATGCAGCTCCAAAGGTCCATCTTTAATGCGTAGTAACATGTGAAACCCCACAAGAATCCATGTGGTGGGATCACACCTCCCTATTGTGCTCCACATCTGAGGGGGAATAATCTCTAATGGAGGACCCACTCCCTACCAGATCTCAAATATAGGGGCTCCACTTCATAGATAGAGTGAATTTTCCTAGTATAGTATGAGTGGTTTACAACTCTACCTATGTAAAGAGTATGTGGGCCCCACACCCTAGTATGATAGGGGTTTACCCAATATAAAATATCTATAATAATAAAACATGATTGATTCTATTTTCTAGGAATCATTGAAGGAAGATTAATTCTCATGACACTATAAGTAATATCCCTAATGCCAGTACGAAGGCCACCAAGGTGTTCTATGTGGAAACATGCCTACCATATGAGACTAATGGGCCCAAATCTAAGTCTTGAAGAAGTAGATACACAATATAGAAATCTCATAGTAAATTACATGACGTTTATAGGGTATACATGATGTGTGACCTCACTTAGACACCTGGATGTGTCCTCTCCTACACATGACTTTATTGGATATGTGAGACTACACGGTGTGTACATGGGGTACATGGAATTTCTTACCTATGGGGGATTTTCCCATTCCTTATATCCCATGATCTTATTCTTTAGATAATACCCATGCACTATAGTTATGCCCATGTACATTGGTCATGTCCATGTACTATGGATGTGTCTGATTACATGGTTATGGTCATGTACTTTGGTCATGTATGAGTACTATGGTCATGTTTGAGTACATGGTCGTGCCTATGTACTATATTTGGTCCCATGTACATAGATCTATCTATGACTATGTACTCTTGGAGTACACATTGATCCTCTTATTCTAGTTTACATGTTGAGTATGGGTCATACACGGCATGAAATGTTTAACTTTAACTGAAACAATGGCCTCCACATCCAGGGGACTACACGGCATGTGTTCCTGGACTACATACCATGTATATATATATTTTCTATGCATATATCCTAAAACACATTTTTCTCTACTGCTTTCTCCTTGAATATAATTGGGTAGTTTGGATCTAGGTTTGACTGTTCATGATCCATCACTAGTGTCTAGATTATGAAACCCCAAACCACATGTGTTTCATTCCCATCTCACCACGCTATCACGTCACCTCTCTTGTCAAAAAAGAACCATGTTCTAGTCTCTGATCCATATAAACTATTCAAAAATCTCATATTGAACCAAAAACCATCCAAAAAACACCGATCTGAAAATCATGTAGGCATCCACCACAAATCTAGGGGTTCAATCACACACGAATCCTATCAAGAATATCAAACCAAGACCCCATTTTCTAATGTAAAAGAATGAAAAAAATGGTGCGATAATATCAAGAATAATGTGAAATAACAGCATTGGATGTGGTGATTATATAAAATTATTACATAATATGGAAACTATGTGATATCAGGGGTGCAATGAAAAAAAATTAATAATCGGGGTCATGATAAATTATAAATCATTGAAAACAAAATCAGATAAATAATCTTGTATTTTTCAAATAAATAATGGGTAAGAAAACAAGAAATAATGTGAAATATTTTTATTTTTTTTGGTTTTGGATCAATAATTGGATTGTACCATTGTTTTTTGTGATATCCAAAAAACTTTTTTGGTGAATATGGATCCTTTGAAGAACGATCACTGATCCATGATTCACCGTCCTTTTTTAATGACTCTCCATTGGATCCTCTAAAATCCCCATAGTGTTTTATGGATAATACTGGTGATTTTCTAGAACAAATAATTTATAGAACATTTTTAGGTTATGGTTATTTTAGTAAATTAATTAAATTAACTAATTAATCACATAATGCACTCACCAATAGTTACCTCTATCTGACTCCCAACACTGACCAACTTCATGTTTTACCTAGGGTAAACCCCGTGTTTTGGAATCAATTGAGGTCTTGGATTTCCTATCTAAGGTATCAATCAATGGGAAACCCATTTATACAAAAAATATGTGTGTGTGCACTTTAATAAATATTAATATTTTTAATGAATTGATTTTGGGGTCATTTGACTCCCAAACATAGTGATGACTCTAAGGAAAAATCCAAAGATATATAAATAAGTTTCCAAATGGATAATACAAAAAAAACAAATTTTTTCATTATACCCTCCTTCATGTATTTTCTCCCAAAAAAACATGATACAAAATAATGTGGGGGTAATAAGACCACATCAATCCCTCACACTCCTAGTATCTCTCTTACACACTCTTATTCTGCCAAATAACTTGAACCAAATGGGTGTTCCATCCATGTTGGATCATATCTTGTAGGTCTTTGATCACTCTTAGGTACTCCGTGAAGGTGGCCCCATCCTTGATGTCTATTTTACCCCAGTCAATAACATGCATAGGGTCATGAATGTATCCCCTCTATTGTTACACATGGAATATTTCATGTACTTGGTATAACTATGGGGTAAAATACAAGTGATAAAAAACCTTTACAATCCTCCATAAGATCTTAAATAGCCTAATAATTCTTGGGGATAGCTTTATTCACTAAAAAATCTATATAATTCTCTTTGTGGGGAGACTCTCAGGAAAACATGGTCTCCCTTATCAAATTTAAAGAGACTATGAAATCGATTCATGTAATATTTCATTCAAATATAGATTCCCTTCTATTCTCATGGATCACATGAACCTTCTCAGTCATGACACGCACCATCTCTAGCCTAATGAGAGATCTCTTACCAATATCAGTACAGAAAAAGGGTGACCTGTTGGGCCTCTTGTAGAGGGCCTCGAAAGGTTCCATGCCAATAGTAGAGTCACTACTACAAATACACCCTTTATCAGCACTAAGAAGGGCCTTTAACAACGCTAGGAAAAGCGCTGTTAAAGTCGGCGAAGATAAAGGGGGGTCCCCTTTATCAACGCTCAAAAAAAGCGCTGATAAACACCCCTTTTATCAGCGCTTTCATTTTAGCACTAATAAAGGACCCGTTTATCAGCTCTTTTAAAAAATCGCTGATAAAAGTTAAAAAAATTACAAAAAATTACAAAAAATTACAAAAATTACAAAAAAAATTACAAAAAATTAAAAAAATCATGCCAATCGTGGGGGGATTTTATAGCACTTGAGCCCCACTTTTAACAGTTCTTTCCGGATCCTCTAGTGCCCACACGCACCCCCTCCACCCTTTATCAGCGCTAGCCCCCAACATCCACCCCCATGTGCGCGTCTCTGCCTCCATCAGGTTTTGAACTCGAGACCTCCCCCCTGCGCGCCTAAGCTCTTACCACTACTCTATTTTGATTTGTTTTCTATTTCATGATATCTATATATATATAGTTATATTTATTCGTATAGTACTATATATTTATTTTAATATATATATATATATATTTATTTATATTAATATATATATATTTATATTAATATATATATATATAGTTATATTAATATATATATAGTTATATTAATATATATTTAGTGATATTAATATATATATATAGTTATATTAATATATATCTCTATTTATATATATATAATTATATTAATATATATCTCTATTTATATATATATATATATATTTAGTTATATTTATTCGTATAGTAATATATATTTATATTAAAATACATATATATATAGTTATATGAATATATATATTTATAGTGATATTAATATATATATTTATAGTGATATTAATATATATATTTATAGTAATATTAATATATATGTAGTTATATTAATATATATATATAGCTAGATTAATATATATATATATATAGTTATATTAATATATAGTAGTTATATAAATATTCATATATTGGTATTTTAAATAAAATTGATATTATTTATTATTTAGATAGAGCTAATATATTTTATATGTAAATATGTTTAATTATTTATTTTAAAAATTTAATTTTTAGGTGTGAATATATAAAAAATATGTGCATATAGTTATATATTTGATTATAAATAGCAGTGCATTATAAAAAATGATAAAATTTCAAAGGAATAATATTAATATGAATGTAATACCTTGGAATAAATTCAGTCCCCACCAAAAAAGCCAATAATACCCCCTCAAACGAGGCTGAAAACCCACAAAATGTTAAAAAATCTGGGTACCTCGACTAAAAACTCAGTTTTGGAGGCCTTTTGGGCCTCTTCTGGCCTCTAAAAACACTTGACCAGGGTTTCCCCAGGTAACAACGATGTAGATCTCGTCGCAGGCTTCAATTTGATATGTGGTAGAGCTCAAACGGACACTCGGATCAAAAGTTATGGCCGTTTGAAATTTGAGTTGCGTTTTCAACTTATTTTGGATCTTTTTTTAATTTTTTTAATTTTTTTTATTCTTAAAATTGTTATTAAATGACTAGTACTCCATAATAATTATCAAATTATTAATTAAAAATATTTTGTAAATTTTTTAAGAAGCCATTTTCACTAAATATCTTATATATTAAGTATATTAAGTGTTAATATACATTTATACTTATCTAAAATATATTTAAAAATTATATATTATATCTATATCAATATAACTATATTTATATATTAATATATTAATATATTTTTTTTTATTTTTTATTTTTTATTTTTTGAATTCGACCCTTTATCAGCGCTTTTAAAAAAAGCGCTGATAAAGCCCCCCCCCCTTTATCAATGCTACTAAACAAGCACTGATAAAGGGATCCCTTTATCACTGCTAAAAAAGCGCTGATAAAGGGGGGGGCCTTTATCATCGCTAAAAAAAGTGCTGATAAAGGGGTACTTTTATCAGCGCTTTTTTTAGCACTGATAACGGGGGGAGCTGGGAAAAATTGATTCTGTGGTAGTGAGTGATGGTTGTTATTATAAGAAATATCTACCAATGTAAAGTAATCCACCCAACTCAAGTCAAATTCCAACACACAGCCTATCTGTAAATTCTTAAAAACCTATATATTCTGCTCCTTCTTCCCATCCACATGGGGTTGAAATTCTATGCTCTTCCAAAACTAGGTCCTGAAAGACTCCTAAAAACCCCTCCATAACTATAACATGAACTAAGTATCATAGTCATAGATAAATGAAATGGGTACCCCATGAAGTCATACAATCTACCACATGTAAAACTCCCCCAAAATATCAACTAATATCTTCTTCCAAATGGTAAGAAATTGTTCTAACATGGTGATCCAGTCAAGAATCAACTAGATAGAATCATGTCGTGTCACTATCTATAAAATCCTTTTCAAAAAATCCATCAAGATGTTATCCCACTTCAATTCGAGGATATTAAGAGGTTGAGTCAAACCTACTGGAACTTGATGTGCAGGATTTTTCTACAGACATGTGATATATCAAGAGACAAACTCATCAGAACTCCACCTCATGATAGCACACCAAAAACTACCATTAAAGGTCTGTACGCATTTTTACCACATCGAGATGTATATCCAAGGGATAAGTATGAAACTTTCTCATAACCTCCTCTCACAACATGACCAGACCACCACTCATCTGTAGAAACAGATGGAATACTCCCCTCCTTTAGAAAACCCATCAAGTTCATATCTTGAGGATATATGGTCACATAGAACCTCACAGTTAATGTATCCTAACGGATAATCTCTCACGCTTTGAATAAGTGATTAAGTCACAACCATTAATTAAAGATAACCCCTATCCTCCTCCATGGTCTTCTACAACAAAGGAAACTACTTAGACACCTCCACCGCCAGGAAATAATGAGACTTTATATTAAGGTAATATTCCACCACATTTCCCTTCCCTATAGTATGTACTATCTTGAAGTCATAGTTCTCTAGGAACTCCACCCAATTCCTCTGTCTCTAGTTGAAATATCTCTAAGTGAAGATATACCTAAGACTCTAGTGGTCTAAGTAAACAACTAAAGGCTCTCCTAGAAGTTATTGTATCTATATCTTCAATGAAAACACAACCACTAATGACTCTAATTTGTGAATCATGTGGCTTTACTCATGGGTTATCAACTGCCTAAATGAATAAGTGGTCACTAACAACCTCTACATCAATATGAAACTGATCCCAACACTGGAGGCATTAAGTAATATCACATACTCAGTTCCCTCCTTTGGTAGTATCAAAATAGCATAACTGATCAACCCCAGCCTCAACTCCATAAAGGATCCCGGAAACTACTCATTACAAGTAAACAGATTCCATTTCGTAGTCAAGGAATTCAAAGGAACTACTATCCTGAAAAATCCTTCCATGAACCTTCTATAGTTCCATTCCAAACTAAGGAAACTCCATACATATAACACACATGTGGGTGGTTCCCTAGAAATCAATAAATCAATATATTCTAGGTATGTAGATGTTAGTTCCACTAGGTTGAATACCCTGAGAGAGGGGGTGAATCAAAGTATGGTAGATTAAAAATTTATCCCTTTTGTATCTTGTTTCATTTTTAGACAAAACTATATTCTCTCTTCCTCCCATAGTAATATCCTAACTGATATGAAATCATGCATAGGAAACAATGATTTTTACTTGGTTCAACCTCACTGGGCTACGTCCAATGAGCATACAACGACAATGTGCCTATGTACCAAATTCACTAAGGCTCACGACCAATAATGAGTACAATGTTCGGGCTAGATCTTTTATGCCTAGGCTCACTTCCTTTACAAGGTTTAGGGTCTAATCACTACATTCCCAAGGGTCACTCCCTATGCCTCTTTCTCTGTCTCACTACCAGTGGAAAGGGTCATCGTCTTCCTCTTCCTTCACTCACTGCTCTTGGAAAGGAATCCACTCACAGTTTATGGATGTGTAGGTCAAACAAAGTTTATGGACATGTAGGTCCCTTCATTTGCATGAATTCCTACATCCTCAACTATATGTAGATGCTCTGTTGAAGTCCCTTTTTCAACTGTAGATTAAATCCACCTTCTCGGATACTGTTAGGTACCGGAAAATAATTTCACAAACTGATTTGAAGCCTTTTCAAGCTTCCTTGTGCAAATCTTGAACCACATGGTCTCTCCCACGTACTGAGTACCAGGTTTGGTACACGAAACGCCTGCTCTGCATACTACTGCCTCTTCTGTGAACCTTCTATGTCCACAGACCGCCTCTTCTGTGAACATCCTCTATCTGTGGACTACCTCCACCTTTTCTATCACATACAGATATCGCGTACCGACTCCATGAACCTCCTCTTCGAAACCCCTCTTTTCTGCGAACTATTCTCTGTTTGTAGATTGCCTTTGCTTCCTCGTACCGGAGCTCCCCCTCTGTGTACTGCTTGTGAAATCCTCACTCTCACGTACGGTAGATTCCTCCTCCATGTATCAAGTCAATTCTATCCATGTACTAGACTTCCTCCTCAGCGTACCGGACTTCCTTTTCCAGTTAAGAAACCCTGAAAACACCTTCGGCGGAATTCCTTCTGTGCGAACCACTTCAGCCTTCGTGAACCACTTCATCCTTAGATAACTTCCTTCATCCTTTACCGAAATCTTGGAGAAAAATATTCTTTCTAATGATGTTCCATCTCCACAGTAATCATTGGGCTCAGAAATTATTATATAGGGAAACATATGCACTTAATCCACTAAATCAAGATTTACTGAATCTTCAATCCAGCCTCCACTGCTTATCAATTCTTCAGACACTGCAAACTACAAGCCATATATTAACTATTTTCCTACATGCTCTGTGTATCACCTTTTCTCTTACACAATCGACCTCCTACACCCACTTCATCACATCTGCAAACTGCACCACCATCCACTATGAACCATTTTAGTTTCACAAACCACATCTGTGTACCATTACCTCTACCTAGAATGTAACGCATAACCTTCCCAGACATGGTACACAATCCATGTCCCAAGCTCCTCATTCCTCTTCCTTTGTCGATTTTTTTTCATTATTCACACAAATTCATGATTTTGAGGCCTCAAAATTTGGCAAACACTGGGAAACTGCACCACCTTAAAAACTTGTCTTTGGAAAACACCAACCATTCTCATTTGCAGTAATCGAGATTTGTCAAAAAAAACAACCACAACCAAAACATACCGAGAGGATTTATTGATGGATTTTATCCCAACAATAGCTAGACCATTATTGTAGATGAAATGTCCCAAAAATTGAACCTCTCGAATCCAAAACTAACACTTCAACAGATCACCATAAAGATGGTTCTCCCATAGAATATATAGGATCATCCTCAAATGAACTACATATTCCTCCTTAGATATAGAGTAATAAATAATGTCATCAAAAAAGATAAGCATGAATCGATCCTAGTATAGATAGAATATTTAGTTCATAATATCCAAGAACATGGTGGGGGAATTAGTCATGCTGAAATGAATCCCTAGGAACTCATAGTGTCTATATCGATATTGGAATGTTGTCTTTGTAATACCATCCTTGTGAAACCTTGACTGATGGTATACTGACATAAGACCTATATTTGAGAACAAACTTTCACCTTTCAACTGGTCAAAGAGGTCATCAATCCTCTATATGGATAACTTTTTCTTTATCTTTATATGATTCAAGTGATGATAATCAACACAAAGCCTCAAAATCACATCCTCTTTTTTCGTGAACAAAACTATAACTACCCAGGTGGGAAAATGGGTCTGATAAAACCTTTCTCTAAATGTTCTTCCAACTACACCATCAACTCTCATAGCTTAATGGGGTCCATTTGTTATTCCACAGAAAATATCGATGTGGTCTAGGGTGGAAGTTAATACATAAGTCTCTCTCTCACCTTAGATGTAGTCCCATATCATCTTTAGAAAATATTTCCATTTAATTCTCCTCTATCACATGAATATACATTTATCAAGATCCTTCTATACCAAGGGCTAAACTAACCAAATGATGGGTGATAGGTTTCAAAATCTTGCTCATAAGCCCTACCCACTCATATATAAGATCTCCCTTGCCCGTGAAGGAGAATATATTCCCATAAATATGAAGACATATGGATCTCATCTTTTGATATCATATCAAGGAACACATAGCAGGCAACCAGTCCAAACCTAATATGATTTCATAAGGTTTCATCGTAACAACCAAGAGGTCCCATGAGAAACTCTGACTACTATGTGCCAGATCTCACTACTGGATGATGTGTGATATAGAATAATCGCTCCTAATAGAAACTTCTAGACATATATAATGGGATAAAATATAAATGATAATATTTAAGTCACACAAAAGGGATATAGATATAAAATAATGACTCATTAATGTGTCTACAAGTACTAAAGTAAGAGTATAAAATATTTTGGGAAAAAAATCCCTCAAGGTACCATTGAATCATTTTTGGGTTGGTTGTGTTTGTTGAAAAAGAGGTTTTCCATAATTATTTGTCAAGTTATAGAGATATTGTTCAAAAAATATGTTGACAAAGAACCCTGACAAATAAATGGATGATCTGGAGGCGGTATAAAACAAACATTTACAAGGTGGTGTCATTTTCTAGTGTTTACCAAATATTTAGGCCTCAAAATCAAAAAAAATAGAGAAATGTGTTTTTGGAAAAGGAATTTTCATGCAAGATTGAAGATGTTTTTGAATGTTTCATGAAAGGCATGTTTTAGGATTAGAACAGTGAAATATGGAAAAGGCATGAAGTGTGAGAAATATTTGAAATGTGTGTGAAAGATGAGGTTTTATAAAAGAGGATTAAGCGCTAAATACAGCGTCAAATTGGGTTTTCCACACTCACAGAGGTTTTTTAATGTGCATCAAGGTTTTGAACATAGGGTTGTAAATTCTTATAAATAAGAGGTGACCCCCCCCCCCACACCCTCATTCATATATCTCAACACTTATAGGAAATCGAAGCTCTGAATCACATAATAATTGTGTGTAAAGGGAGTTGTGTGTAAGAATTGGAGTTGTGCATAAGAATTTAAGTTTCACACAATAAAGGAAGTTATGTGTAAGATTGGTTTTATATGTAATAAGGAATTTTCATGTAAGAATTGGTTTTTCATGAAAATAATAAAACTTTCATGTCCGATGCAATAAGGATTTCACAAAAGAATAGAAGTTTTCTAGTACATTTTTAGTAAAGCGGTATTCATTAGTGGATGATAGTGGGACATAAATAGATCGTCTACATACAATGGAGGATGCATTCATTTGAGATAATGAGGGTACCTATAAGTATTTAAACTGTGATTATATCTTATGAATAAGTAGTGATCACACTTCAGCTGAGAGAGAAGTGAGCTTTCAAATTGTGATTAGTTGTAAACCGGGAGAGACAGTGAGTCCTCTTCGAACATTATAAATAGAAATGATCTTTAGTGGATTTTTTACATTGGAACATCATCATTGTATATTCTTTGGGAATTACCCAGTGAAATTGAACCAAGTAAAAATTTATTTGTTTACTTTCTTAAATTACACTCAAAGCATCATCATCCAATAAATAAGGAAAGAATAAGATCACCATAAACACTTAAGTTAAAACAAAGTGACCCTTATAATAAATTAGTCAATATCTAGTGGTCCAGGAAAAACTTTAAAAAGAATGTCCACACCCTGATTCACCCCCTCTCAGGGTATCTATACCCCGTTTGAACTTAATAATTGGTATCAAAGGGTTGGTATATTTTATTAGATTTTTTTTCTCTAACTTGGTTTAGTTTATTGTTTAAATTAAAGTTTAAATTTTCTATTATCTTGGTGTGCCATGGAAAAGGATAGAACTTCAAAGAAGAAGTATAAGTCCAGTGAAATTCCTCAGTGTGGAATTTTTAATGGAAAGAGTGTGATTCAGTTGAAGTAAACCAATAATATATCATACTATGATACTATTTATTCATTCAATGATACTATAGAAATGAATGAAGAACCCAACATTCCAAGTTATGTTGGAACTATTGATGATGAAGAAACTCCAAGAAGGAGAAATGTGTAATTTTTTCATGAAACAAAGGAATTAGATCAGAAATTGGATGAAGAAATTAAATTAAAATTTATCCAGATACAAGCATTGTAAGTTGATTTCAACAAGATAAAATGTTTAAATAAAAGTCTTATTGATGTGGCTACTAATTTTAGGGATAATAATGATTCCCAAGCTTAAGAAATTCAAAATTTGTCTACAAATAAAGAAATAATCAAAGCTAATGATAAGGGAGAGAGTCTAGAATCAGAATAAATTCAGAATTTGAATGCCAGAAATAAGGATTTGTCTATATAACTATCTAAACTAGATCAGGAGAATGAAAGGGTACTAAAGTAGAATGCATGTTATACTGATTCTATTGCTCATAAAAAAATTAAAACAAAGGATAAAATTGATATTGTGGTCAATCTCACATGATAATTTAAAGATTATATGAGTAGTATAAATAATCTCAAGATATAACTTAATGCTCAAAAAGAATATAGGGATATGAATATTAAATAATTAAGAGAAGATCTCGAATCAATTAAGAAAGGTGTGGAGAAATGTAATTCCAAAGGCAAGCCCAAGTTTAAGTATACACTAAACTTATTATTTGATTATCCTTCAGTAGGTGATGATGATACAAAAGGAAAATATTCTATATCCGAGGAGAAAAAAGAACATATTTTCTTATTACAAATTCTATACAGTTTAAGAAAAACTGGTATTGGATATGATGAACCCACTCCCATACATGAGAGGAAAAGACCGATGAACACCTCCACAAATAAAAAAATCAATAGGTGATAAATAAAGACCTAAAAAGGCTTTTACATTATGTAATAAAATCATGTGCTATTTCTGGGATTAATGTTCATAAATCAAGTGTTTTTTCAAAGTCTTCAAAATATATTTCATGTTGTGAAGACATAAATATTTCTAAAAATGAGAATAAGAGAAATTGTCTTGATAAATCTGAAAGAAGAGTATTTTAGAAGAAAGTATTCATGAAATGTTACTATTGTGGTAGAATAAGACTTACCATGATTAGGTGTAAAGAAACCCAGGAGTTAAATTTCAAAGAAAAACTCAAGCTGTATCAACATCTCAACTGAGAAATTATGACATGAGGTATGTTTTTAATGGGAGATGTTTTATGTGTTATAATCATTGGAATTCATAAATATATTATAGAATGAATAAATAAGAGAAGTAAAAGAAACTAAAAAGGAGATCCCAAACTTAAATGGTATATAATGAGAAGGATTATATTGGAAGACAACATGATAAGGTGAAAAATAGGCTTACAGTATCAGGTGAGACACAAGGATCTCAACAAAATAAGTTTAAATCACCTACTCGGTTACAGTCACAACAACTCTCTTATAAAGGATGTGAACAAACCTAGAATAAAAAGGGAGAATCTACTCTAGTTGTGAGTAAGAAGAATGTACATTCAATGAGGTACCCTCCACCATCAAGAAATAATGTGGATACTAAGGTTACTAATAAAAGAAAAATGAATACATAAGGTATCGACAAACTCGCATGTCATACCTCATGAAAAAAGTAAAGTCTGGAGAAAGATCTATCTAATGGAGGAAGGTGAAAGGTAATATGAAAATTAGAAAGATTTCTTCTCAAATAAAGAGTCATAAAAAATGGAATACTGGTGGAGAATCAAATAAGGAAATATGTATTGGAATGTTTTAACCGTAAATGGTGAAAAATGAGAATCTTAAAGAACCTATATATCAGAATAAGACTTATAATGTGGATCAAGAATGCTTAATTATATGTCCAGAACAGTTTAATTTGGCTGGGCAGTTGGAACAAGCATGAAAACAGTACAGTTCTTTGCAAGAAAGTATGAAAGGGTTGATCCATCAGGATTGACCACAATCCTCTTCTTGAAAATTCTAGAAATTCCCCTCTCCCTAAGTGTATAAATTCTATTAACTGATGATTCATGTTTTTCAAGTGTTAAGGAGATTTAATCCAATGGGAAGTGGCATCAAAATATGAAAAATGGTGATGTGATGTGCTCTATAATTTCAACTAATTAAAATTATTCACAAGATATAAAGAATTAATCAATAATAATTCCTTGAAAGAAGTTAATGATTTATGGATGCTTGAAATGTATGGAATTAATATATTACAATAGACAATGATTGTGTTATTAACTTTTTCTCTTATTTCCTACACTGATTAATAACTCAGTAGACTTAGATTTTTTGTTGATAGATCAATTAAATGTGCCACATGAGAATAAATGATGTAGGAGAAGAAGAATTCTTGTTGGTCTAAATAGTGGGCCCAATAATAGGAATAGTTTCACATCATAGGGGGAGCATTGTATCTCTTAATCATATAAAAGATCTCAGTGGGATATAAAGGATGAAAATTTATATTGTCTGGCCTCAAGAAATCCAATTGGGAGAGAAGTAGCAAAACTCATATATTCCATGATTATCTTTTTTTTTCTAATAATATGGAATTAGATAAATATTTTCAAGATACCAAGAATATGATAGAGAATATTTTAAATGGTTCAACAAGAGTTTGGGAAATCAGTTGAAAGGAATGATGTCACTATAGTGGAATATGAACAGAATATTCAATAGAAAAGTGAATAGTTTCCTAATTAAAGTGATGGGGAGGTAAGAAATAGAGGGGGAGTAGAAGTGGAAGATGTTAATTCAGAAGAAGATATTGATGATAATAAATAGTAAGTCAATTGACACAATTATATAATGTCACATTAATTTCTCAATCTAAATATTACAAGGAGATTTTGAGAAGATTTGGAATGTATAATTCTAAGGAGATGAAAAATCTGGTAGCTACCTAGATGAAATTATCAAGATACAATGACATAAATTAAGTTATTATCATATAATACATGAAAATCATTGGAATTTTACTATACATGATAGTGACAAGACCTGATATTATTTTTACCACATGCCAAGCAGTGAGATATCAAAAAATCCCAAATAAATCCTCATGATCTTAGTGAAAATAATACTTTGGTATATCACGGGAATGGTGGATTTTGGTTTGATTTATAATGAAAAATATTAGCAAGAGTTATTGGGATATACATATGAAAATCGGTACGGATCATCAAATGAAAGAAAATCAATGTTAGGTGGTGCATTCTATCTTGGAAGATTTTGTATTTCATGGTTAAGAAAGAAACAAGATTTCATTTCATTGAGCATCACATAATATAAATATATTATGGTTAATCAAGCTTTCATGCAGTTATTGTTGATGAAGCATCATCTTGATGATATGGGGGTTGAAGTGAAGTCTCCGATCAGAATCTATTGCAATAATTCAAGTTCTATAAATCTTAGAAAAAATGCAGTCCATCATTCAAGGAAAAATCACATTAAAATCAAATATCACTTTATCAAGGAGAAGGTATAGCAAGGTCTTATTAGGTTGGAGTATGTGCCTAAAAAACTATAAGTTGTAGACATTCTAACAAAGGCCTTACTCAAAGAATAATCTAAAAGGCATCGACTAGATTTGGGAGTTTAGTCAACTATATTCACTTCAAAAAAAGGTGGATGTGGAACCCCCTCTCACTAAGGTATGGTGTGTTTTCTCTAATGTACTGATATGTGTTCTTTACCTTGTTTAATACCACAAAGGAGTGATATTTGGGTTTATTAACAATGGGGTAGAAATTATGGATGTGAAAAGGGAGAAATTTTCTTAGTCAAGACCTGGGTAGAAGCTGACAGGTGGAGTAGGAAGATAGGGGAAGTTTAAATCTAATTATTCTTGATGTTATCGATCAAAGTATATATATCACTATATATGAGGTTTGTGATGAAATTAATTGAGTTTTTTCAGAACGAATTGGTTCATTGATGAAATTTTCATATTACTCTTGTTTCTCATGTCGAGCATGGATCATGTGGGATTAGAATATGTGTTGAGTTATTGTTTGATTGGTATCAGAATCGTAAGAAGTGAATGGTGGTAAAATATGAAAGAATCTTTAACAATGTATCAAAATGTTAATAGTTTTCAAAAAAACCCAAATGGGGAGATTTTTGGGAAACAATCCCTCAAGGTACCATTGTAGCATTTTTGGGTTGGTTGTGTTCATTGAAAAAGAGGGTTTCCATGATGAGTTATTGAGTTCCTAGTATACTGTAGACAAATAACCATGAAAAACAAATGTATTATCTAGAGGCATTATAAAAATAACATATACAAGGTGGCGCCATTTTCCAATGTTTACAAAAATTTTGGGCCTCAAAATTGGGAAAATAGAGAAATGCATTTTTGGAAAAGGAATTTGCGCACAAGATTGAAAATGTTTTGGAATGTTGTACACAAGTCTTGTTTTAGGGTCAGAACAAAGAAATATGGAAAAGGAATGAAGTGTGTGAAAGATCTGGAATGTGCATGAATGATGATGTTGCGCAAAAGAGTCTTACGTGATAAATGCGACGTCAAATCGAGTTTTCCACACTCGAAGAGGGTTTTTCGAACGCATCAGGGTTTTTCATGTAGGTTCAGCGATGCCTATAAATAAGAGGTGACCCCCCATATTCATATAGATCAACACTTAGAGGAAATAAGAGATCTGAATCACGTAAGAATTGAATGTAAAGGTAATTGCGCATAAGAATGGGAGTTTCATGTAGGAATTGGAGTTGCAAAAAATAAAGGAAGTTTCATGTAAGATTGGTGTTACGTGTAATAAGTAAATTTCACATAAGAAGAGGTTTTTCATGCAATGCATAAAACTTGCATGCAAGGTGTAGAAGGGTTGCGTGAAAGATTTGAAGTTACCCAGTACATCTCTACTAAAGTGGTATTTATCAATGGATGATTGTGGTACATCAATAGAACATTTACATATAGTAGAGGATGTATTCATTAAAGAAAATTAAGGAACATTCAAGTCTATAAAATGTGAGTGGATCTTCTAAAGAAGCAGTGAGCATACTTGAGTTGAGAGAGGAGTGATCTTTCAAATTGTGATTGGTTATAAACTAGGAGGGACTTTGAATCCACTCCGAAAATTGTAAAAAGTGGTGAGTTTTAGTGGATTTGGTACATTGGCACATCTCCATTGTATTCTCCTTGGATGTATCTTAGTGATGGTGAACCAAGTAAAAATCGGTGTGTTTAATTTCCTGAATTACATTCAAATCATCATCATCAGGTAAATAAGAAAAGAATAATATCTCTAGAAACACTTAATTGTAAAAAAAGTGACCCTTATAATAAAGAGGTCATGATCTAGTGGGCCAGGAAGAACTTTGAAAATAATATACATAGCCTCATTACCCCCCTAAGGTATCCAGGCCCCTTTTAGACCTAACAAAATACATAGATCATACCATGAATCTTCTCATTTTAAGCCTTATCATGTCCCTCCATAGCATAAAACTTCTCGTAGTCATGGATACTTGCCCTATTACTCTAGGGTGGGCCACCTGGTGGTGGTGGTGGTGGAATTAGCTCAGAGAATCTCCCTCCACTAGTATCTCTTACCTTCAGAACTCTACCTCCTCCTCTATCAGCACCGCCTACCTAGGGTTTCCCTTGTCACATCTAAGATACCCCTAATCATGATATTTTTTCTATCGTTGAGGTCCATCCACTTCCTTTCTACCCTCCTTAGCATGCCGGGTTATGAAATATTGAGCCATGTGACCTTACCCATCACTAGAATAGTATCACCCCTATCTTGGATGATTGGACCCTCTGTGTGAACCATGTACCACCGATCAACATGTTTCAGTATTGGAATGGGGAGGTCTCATGCACTAAGACCATAATAGTTGGTTCATGCTAGCTATTGTAGATAAACCATTCTCATTATTCCCACTTCCATCTACCACTCCATAACTTCCCTCTATTGGGAAGCTCTCTATAACCTGTTTTCACTCCAGCACTCCATTATAGCTGGGAATTCACAAGGAGACTAAACTATAATGGATTTATTTTCAATGGTCCATCTCGAGAATTTGTGCTAAGAAGAATCCATATCGAACCATATCAAGGGAGTAATGTGTGATGTTGGTAAACCTTATATCATAATCAACAACTGGAATATCATAATACTTAAGCTCAATAAGCTCCAAAATTCACACAGAATGAAAGAAATAAGGGTAATAATCATCGTGAAACTTCTTCTAAAAGTTAGAGCATGATAGAATCATCTCATCCTCAGTATGTGTGATTAGAATTTACTAAATCCTTACTACTCCATGAATAAGGCCAATTGTAAGAAAAACTATGTGATTGGCTAGGGTCCAAAAAAGTTAAAAGACTTAGATCACAAACTCTATCCAAACCACCTCTGTATGAGGGTATGACTCACTATTAAACCTCAACTATCACTATGACTAGAACTCATGTAATGTGCTAGCCTTGTGTGAATCATCATACTGACCTTATAGAGCTATCAAAAGTATCATGTATAGTTGATCCATCTCCTAAACCACTAGGGGAAACACCTCATGAGTATGCCCCTGAAAAGAGGCCCCATCACGCAACCGGTCATCATCCAAATCTTGTATCGATATCCTAGCTAGATGACATCATGGAGGCACCCTAAAATTAATCAACACCTTCCATGGTTAGATGTGCATATATGGGGAGCTGAATTATGAAGGACATGAAATTCAAAATAATAAATCCTATAATATTCATGTATCTTTGGTTCCCTACCACTGATTCCTCAATTTTATGAGTCAATAAGAAGGTATTCAGAGTCTTAGTGAATGGATACGTTATCTACTTCACCAACACTGGGCTCCCGAGATTTATACCCACACTTGATAAACTTCAAAAATTTTACCCTAAGTTACCAAATGAATCCTCACAACAAGTTCAAAACTCTAAAAATGATTGGAGGAATGGTCACCTTTGATACAACTCTATCACAATCGGGTGCATCCGTTCTTGTTTGGAAAGTGATAAATATAGTGACACCCCAAGCCCACCTCCAATAGGCTAGGGGATAGTGACTAGTTCCATGAATGTATATCACTAAAATGGGAGTCCTTACCCTAAATACCTATATGCATTCACACAGCCAGCTGCATGAAATAGTTCAGAGATATAACAAAATTAGGAATATCAAGAAATTAAACCATGCATGAAACAACCTCTAGGAAAGTATCAAAGTACATTAGTGTAATACAAAAATGTAAAAAATAAAAAATATACACCCAACTATAAATGAACTCCCAACCTGAAGAAACAAAAAAATTATGTTTTAGAGATCCCAACTCATTTTCTCTAAGTCCAACCACTGAACACAGTAAATAATTCTAGGTAAAACTATACTCCTATGAATCATAGTCCACTAATACCACCGTTAATCTATCAATCATCTACATAAGACATAGAATGTGTGGGAAGTTCCCATATAGGGGTAAGTATATAAATACCAAATACGAATCACCAAAACCCAATAAGGGAGTAATAGAAACATACAATAGTCATTTCAACCTAAAACAAATAGGGAAACAAAACCCAATATATATATTCTCATAATGAAATCCAAGAAAGAGAGAAGGTGGATCTCTATCTCCACATCCTATTTAATAATGATGGTTCATACTTCATATACAAAGGTTTATCTCTGATTCACAACATCACACACAACTACATAATAATCTATATGGAGAGCTCGCACACGCACCTCACTATTGCGCTACACAGTCAAGGGGAATAATATATAGTAGAGGAACTGATCCTCATCAAATCTCAAAGACTGGGGGTTCGACTCCGTATATAGAGGAATCTTGCACTATATAGTATGTGGGTTTCCAACTATACCTACATAAATAGTATGGGGGACCCATGTGCTGGTGTGATAAGGGGGTTTCTAACCTCAACACCTCTCTAATTATGAAACTTGATCACTTTGATCAACCAAGCATCGCTGAAGGAAGATTTCTTCTCATGAAACCTCATGTCATATCATTGATTCCAATATGAATTCCACTATCACGTTCTATGTGGAAAATTACAAAGGATATGCAACTCATGAGCCCAGATCCAAGTACCAATAAAAGAGATAAAAAATGTAAATCTCAAATAAAAGTACATGGTGTGTATAGGGTATAGATAACATGTGACCTCACCTGGACACCTGGGTGTTTCCTATCCTGAACATGGCTTGGTTGTCCATGTGATACTAAATAGTGTGTACATGGGGTACATGGTGTGTATGGACTGCCTAGGATATGCTTGTGTCTTATATCTCATGCATGAGTACATCGTCCCTTGCCCATGTACTATGGTTGTGTCCATGTACACTGGTTGTGTTTAAGTACTATGGTCATGTATAGGTACATGGTCATTCATGTGTACTCTTGATGTGTATGGGTAATCTATCTTGTCTAGGTACATAGTTATACCCATATACTCTAGTCGTGTTGGTATACCTAGTTGTGATTAATCCCATGTACTCATATATTACACACCGATCAGCTAGTTTTGGTTCAAATGGTATATATGGTTCATACATAGCATGTGGTATTTAACTCTACCTAAAACACTGGACACCACAGCTAAGGGACTACACGACATTTGTTCCTAGACTACACGTCATGTATATCCAGATTTTCTTTAATCTGAATAATTTTTCCCAAATCTTTCCTACATTATTTTCACTACTATTTCCACCATGAATCATGTTGGGGGGTATATATTTAGGGTTTTCTATTCCTGGTCTATTTCCATTGGATAGATTTTGGCCACCCAAACAATGTATAGTTCATTCCCATCACACTATGTTGTTGTGTCGCCTCTCTCATGGATGAAGAATAGTATTATGGCCTCCAATGCCTGTCTACAACACTATCATCCCACATTGCATCAAAAAAATCCACAAAACATTGATTCATACATCTTAAACACATCCACCATGAATTAGGTGGTTCAACCACACTCGAATCCAGCCTGGTAATGTAGAACCATAACCCCATGGCCCAACGGTGAAGAATGAAAAGAAGAGTGAAGGAAATCATAATAATAAAGTTAAATCCAAATGTTATATGGTGTTATTCAATTTAGAAATTACATAATATGGAAAAAAATGTGAAATCATGGGTATAATGAATAAAATAAATATCTGAGCTCATTCAAATAATGGAAATCACAAAAAAAAAGTTGATAATCAATCCATACATTTTCAAGTAAATAATTGATGAAAAACCATGAAATAATATGCCCTATATTTATTTTGGATTTATCTTTATTAAAAAATGGTTACATGCCATTGTTGTTAGCGATATCCTTGAATTTTATTGGCTAAGAAAAATCCTTTGAAGAATGATCTCTACTCTATGATATGTTTTTGTTTGTCAACAGCTCTCCATGGATCCTCTCAAATCCCCCATGGTTATTTGGCTAAACCTTTTTATTTTTAATAATGAATAATTTAAAGATTTTTATTTGGTTTTTTTATTAGGTAAATTAATTAAATTATTTAATTAATTTCTTAATTCACCCACTAATGGTTACCTCTATCTATTTGTTAGACACCTACCAACTTTATATTGTGCCTAGGGTAAACACCACATTTCAGAATCAACCATGGTTTCAGATTTCCTATTTAAGTCCCAATAAATGGGAAAACCATTTATATCAAAAATATGTGTTTGTGTGCTCTAATATATATTAATACTTTTAATATATTAATTATGGGGTCCTACAACACCCAAATATAGTGCAGACTCCAAGGGAAAATCTAGACACATATAAAGAAATATCAAAAGGAATAAACCAACAAAACTTGATTTGTTACATATTATGACACATTTCAGGTTATTTAATATTCTAATGTTATGTTTTTGTGGATTATGATTATTATCAGTTGTTTTCAACCCATGGTATATGTTTTATGTTTCCAAGATTATCCTTTTATGATATAATAATATTATGATGTGATCTATGATTTTCTATCCTAGCTTATGTTTAGCTATTATGATTCAATGGTCCCCTAAAATATGAACATGTCTACCATCAGTCATATCAGTTTTTATCCTAGCATTGCTTTGTTCTTTTTTGGATTACGACTATAAAATATTAGGGAAATCCTTACGATAAGTCTAAAGAGTGTTTAGTTTCCTAGAAATGTTGTCCCTTTATGGATACTACATGTGTATAAAGGCATTATCACGAATTCCCCCCAGTGTTAATAATACCTAAAAAAGGGTTGTTGGATACTAAGTATATCTTCACTGGGTGCACAATAATTGGGCCTAATATGATATCTAGTTTTACACTCATTGGGTATATTCTTGGGTTGATTCAGATGATATTTAAAAACCATTTTGTAGGATTTGAATATATTATATAATTTCATGGAGTAACATATAATATGTTTAGTTAGAAATCATAATAGGAAAATAACCATAGGTAGCCTAGATTAAAACCTTAAAAATTCATAAATTAGGGTATATATGTCATTTATTATTTATTCCTTCTAAGTTATCATTTTATCTTTTTATATTCTAATATAATTAAGTATTCTCATCCCAAAATTTTATTTATTTTATTAAATGGGTAGAAATGGGTGGAATTGAGTTAATAATTAGTTTGGTTCACAATTCAATGATTATCCTAGTGATAAACCAAATGTGAAAGGAGCTAGAGAAAAAATTCATATTTCCATGCTCACCTAACTATCTCAAGAAATGAACAATAATGTAAACCATGTTCAAATATTGAATGCACCAAGGAAGGATCAAATTATTATCAAGACTTTCATGTGATAACACCCATCCTCCATTAATGGGTCTTCTAGTAAAATAATTGTTGAGAAATTTATCAATATAATAAAGAAAATATTTTTCATTCACTAGTGTGAGGACCATGAGATTGTTATTTTAATAATTTATCATATGGAGGGTGTGTCATACCAATGTTGGAGACACATTAATAATATAATGAAAAATGAAATGATTAACTTTATGTAATGGTAGGAGTTAAATAATTTATTCTTCCAAAAAAAATTCCCCAGACTCTTCACATGAAAATAGAGATACAATTCTAAGAGATGAAAAGAAAGGAGGATAAATCCATTGGTACATATGATGGAAACATCATGATACTCATAAGGTATTAATCTAGTTTAATTAATTACATTTAATTAAAGATAAAAATATTATTTAGTGTCCTAAAAATAATTATTCAAAAGGAATTAGTTGTAAGATACTTTTGTATCTATGAATAAATTTTCTTATGTGCACTTTAGGTGGAAATATAAACTAAAGACTCTCATTATTTTCATCGTTCTAGTTAAGAAAATTAAAATGGTGATTCAAAGAAAATAAAATGAAAACTATCATAGTGGAAGAAAAATAAATATCCTAAATTCAAAATATATGGTAGGAATCACCCAAAACATTATCTCAAATGATCAATAAAATGCTTTATATGTGATAAAGAAGTCCACCGAGAACACAATTACTTGATAAATTTGAAGTTTCCAACAAATAAAGGATAAGAAGGTCCCAACTAATCTACCACTAATAATTTAATACATAAAATTTAATGAGTTTGGGAATTAAATATATCTATTCTATCATATAAGGTCTAACATGAATAATAGGAATCCACAACTTCCTATAATAAGGGGACAAGGAAGAACCAATAAAATCAATTTTTTTAAATAGGACCATGATACTGAAATGGTTAAAGTATACTTATTATCGAATATTTTTTTTTGAATTCATTATTTTATTTTGGTTCCTTACATTATTTCATATCATGAAAACTTTATATGAATATTGATTCACCACCTCAAACTTTGGATATTAAATTATCGATGAAAACACATGGTGGTTCATTGATCGCATCTAATGTATATAGTTATTCTATAATCAGTTTTTATTTTAATATAATTCTTATAGATCTAGTTATTATTCCCTTGGTATAATTTATGTGATATTGGGAATGGATTTACTATCTCTACAAAGATAATATATCAATTCTTGGGATAATGAAATCTCATTTCATATTGAAAATCATTGCATATATTAGTGAAAATATTATTATGAACTCCCTTTTGAAATTAATTATATAATATGGGTATTTATACCCAATAATGAGGGAATATTTTTTCAAATGGGGGGGGAAGTAACTCAACATTAGATATATTCTAATTTTATGGGAATATATTGATGTATTTCATAAATAACTATCAGGTCTTCTCCCAAAATGTGTGGTTGAGTTTTCAATTGAACTCATTCCTAGAATAATTAAAGAATAAACTTTTGGAGAATCTTTACAAGGGAATTATATTCCCAAGTGAATCACCATGGGATGTAAAGTACTCATTTTGAAGAATAAGACTGTATCAATCCATCATTTCATTTTTTATGAGGATGTTAACAAGATTATGATCAAGAAAAAATATACAATGTCCTACATTGAGGATTTATTTAATAAACTTAGAGGCACTTAGTACTTCTTAAAGGAGTATCTTCAATATAGATATAATCAATTAAGGGTAAATAGATAATATATACTCAATAAATATTTTCACACAAGATATGGATAGTATGAATTCATAGTGATTCCTTTCATAAAAACAAATTCCCATGCAATTTTCATGGATTTGATGAATATAGTCTTTATTTGTTTCCATAAAAAATTCATCGTATTATTTATTGATGACATTATCATATAATATAAAATAAATGAGTAACATTAAGAAAATTTTAGTACTGTGATAATTTCCTTACAAAGTTAAAATTCAATTCTATGTTTATGAAGTTTAAATTTTGGATAAAAATGTATCCTTCGCAGGTCATATTATCATAATTGATGTTATATTTTTAGATCCTTCAAAAACAGAGGTGACTGAAGTATATCCTAAACCCAGGTCTGTGAAAGAGATCCACGGTTTTCTTATTTTAGATAGATATTATTAATTATTTTTTAGAAATGTCTCAAAATTTTAA
Source organism: Viscum album (assembly GCA_963277665.1). Taxonomy (NCBI): domain Eukaryota; kingdom Viridiplantae; phylum Streptophyta; class Magnoliopsida; order Santalales; family Viscaceae; genus Viscum; species Viscum album. The sequence continues at coordinate 703,435,449 of OY728122.1, read as the reverse complement.
AATACTCTAACCAAGGTAACATGTAAGGGAGTAAATTATATATATATATATATATATAAGATTGTGAATAATTATTAAAGGATCTAAATAATATGTTGGTCACTGCACTTGTACTAACATTAACCTGTAGTAGAGAATGTATTTTCATTTATTTTGATGCTTCAAAGAATGTATTTTGATGTGTCCTGATAAAAAATGAAAAATTAATTATATATTTTCCGTGTCAATAAAACCCCATGAGTAAAATTACTCAATGCATGATATGGAGTTGGCATCAGTTATTTTTATATTAAATATTTAGTAGCATTATATCTATGGTGAAAGTGTGTTATATATACTAATCACAAGATCTTAAAGTATATGCTCACACAAAAGGAGTTGAACATGAACCAAAGGATATAGTTAGAGTTAATTAAATACTATGATTTCCCAAGACATTACCTTTCATGGAAGGCTAACATGGTGGTATATACTCTATAAAGAAAGGATCATGCTGCTCAATCCATGATTGGAATTGAAAGAGACTTAATATTCAAAGATATTCAAATGATAGGTATATAAATAATAAAGGTAGGGGTGATATTCTACCTATACCAAGAGATTTCTCAAACATCAATATATTTGAAGATTGAGTAAGCTCAAAAGATTTATATAGAGATATTATAGATTGTTGGGAATATTCTGGATTTCAACTTTGAAAATACTGGAGATATATGATTCTAGAAACTAATATGTGTACCTTAAAAACTAGAATATAAGAAAGAGATTCTAGATGATACACATAGATCATCCTTCATAATTCACCTGGGATGAAAAATGATGTACAGAGGTCTTAATCAACACTTCTGGTGGGAAAACATAAAAATGGATATTTTTTAGTATGTATCTTGAAGCATGGAATGTCATTATGATAAGGTAGAGTGATAAAAATATAAGGGGAAGATGAAACCATTTCCCATACCAGTATAAAAATTTGAGAATGACACCATGGATTTTGTCATTGGTCTTCCTAAGACATTAAAAGGATATAATTTTATCTGGGTATTTTTGGATTGACTCATGAAGTCATCACACGTTTTTACTATCTGAGAGGATTCTTCACTCGATAAACATTTTATGTTATATATAAAGGAATTTTTATTAATATGTGGAGTACCACTTTTAATTATTTTTGAGTGATATCATAGTTTTACATCAAAATTATAAATGAGTCTTTAACAAGTATTGAATATAGAGATGAGATTTATCATGGACTATCATCCTTAAATCAATGTTCAATCAAAAAGAACATTTTATAGATTGTATGATATACTAAGATCTACTCAATGGACTTTAAAAGAAGTTGGAAATAACATCTTTCTCTAGTTGAGTTATCTTATAATAACAATTTTCACACTAGAATTCAAAGGTAACTATATAAGGCTATAATGGTATGAGATGTGGAACTATCAAATTTTAGGATTAAAGAGAAGATAGGAAGATATTAGAACATGATCTAGTCCAGAAGATGATAGAGAAGGTTCAAACCATTCAACAATATATGAAAGCATCACAAAGTCTATAGAAAAGTTATGTTGATAATCATCATTGACATTTGGATTTTGAAGTGGGTGATAAAGTGTTCTATTGAATATCTCCTTAGAAGAGGGTTATGAGGTTCAGGAGGAATGGGAATTTAACCCTTGATACATAGTTCCATTCATGAATCTTGATTGTGTAGGGAATATATCTTATATCTTAGTGCTTCCACCAAACTTCTCTTAGATATATTATGTATTCCATGTATCAATTTTTAGGAAGTACATACCAGATCCATCACATGTACTGAACTTATAAACCATGGAACAAGAACATGACCTCTCTTATTAAGAAAAATCAATTAATTTACCATATTGAAGAGATAAATTATTTCATAACAAGTCCACTAACTTGGTAAATGTTCTATGATAAAATTATAAGTTTTAGGAAGCTACATGGGAACCTAAAGATGTGATGAGACAAAATTACACTCGGTTGTTTCCAACTGAGTAAAGAGATTGTGGGGAAAAATCATTTAAGGGGGTGTATTGTAACATCACATAATTTAAATATATATTTGTCTTTAAATAAATTGGTTTGACCAACATCTTATTTCACATAGAACAATGAACTAAAATGAACCCCAGCATATTAATGAGATAAAATTATATGTGTTAAATGTGATCATTATAACATAGTTGTGGAATTTATGAGTATAAATAGAAGTAAATGCAATGTGAAATCTATATATGGAGGAGAATCAATGGAATAAAGTATTATGAGTCCTCCTTATGAGTATTGTTTAACTAAGCATGCAAAGGAGGTAGTTTCACTAGGTTTTGACCTACACTATTCCCAAGCTGAACTTCAATGAGTACAGCTTCAGTGAAATCATATAATTGAAATGTTCAAGATCATGTAAATAAATACAGGTTCCATGCTAGCTGAATCACCACCCACAATTTCTAGAATTTCATATCTTGCCTTTTGAATATATGTGGAGTTCTTGAATGGTTTTTTTATATTAAAATTGGAATGATATAATCATTTAACTATTAATGTAACAAAAGTTACATGTTTTTCTACACATTGATCATTTTTATAAGATTTTACTTTAAAATAATGAATTTAATTAAATAATAAATGGTGTATTTAATAAAAATATATTGATATAATTCAATTAAATTGTTCATAAATAAATAATCACCTAAGAACAAAATCATTTAATGTAAAAAGTACTTATTTTCCACTAATGTTTTTTAAAGTGTGTTATTACTTTTAATAAATTGATTGATTTTAAAGGATGATTGGTGTGAAATTTTTCAATTTATAAAAAAATATATTAATACTCATTTTATTATTAACTGATATAAAATTAAATTAAGAACATCTATCATTTTAAAAGCAATATCTTTTAAATAAAATATGTTTTCATTATAATTTATGTTTTCATTTAAAAGATAAATTTATAAATTTTAGAATTTTAATTTCATAAAATTAAATTCATTTTTTGTATTCATAAATTAAAAATTTTATTATAGTTAATTTTTGAGATTTTTCTAAAATGATTGATTCTTTAGTGAATAGTAAAAATACAATTTTTACAAATATCAAAACTTCTATGACATAATTTTGATATAAGCATAAATTAAAAATTTATGAAACCCTTTACTCTATAAAATATGTATTTAATAAGTAAAAATATGTATTTAAAAATGCTATTTTTAATTTATAAACCTATTCTTGACATTTTAGAACATAATTTATATTTTATTCTAATAGAAAAATATATTTTCCTTTTCTTTTAATTAAGCATTCAAAAGATTCCATTCTGGTTTGGATTTGGTTGGAAATAAAATTACCCTCAAATTTTTAATCATAAGAAAATTAATTTAATGTAAATAAATACTATACATAATTTTGGCCCTTATTCATTTTTATGTTTCAAAATATTAATTTTCTATAAATTATTTTTATGTATTTTAAGTTTGTTATTTTTTAATTAATTTTTATCACCATCAAAAATTGAATATAATAAAATAGTTTTAATATTTAGAATAAAAAATTTAAAATTATGTAATAATTACAATTTTATTTTTATGGTATAAAAATATGTTATTGAGCTAAAAATAGAGTCCCCATGGTACTTATAAAATGAGTAAAAAGGGTTAAACTAAGTTGTAGTGGCTTAAAATATCATAAAACCCAATATCTAAATGTATGGATGAGTAATTTATCAATTAAAACATATCCAAACTCTATTATATCCACTTTTTATACACTTTTATTTTAAAAAAAAATACTATGTTTTTTATATTATGAAATAAATATTATAAAAATGTCACTCCTCTCACTTATAAAAGGACCCTTTCACCGCCCCACATCTCTGCACATCATAAGAATATTATATTGACCAAACTCTATAAAATACCTTCCCCAAACATTTTTTCTATTTACTATTGGTTATGGTGTCACCAAAATAGCAATCTAAGAAGGATTAAGAATTTTATAAAGGGGGATATCCAAGGAAGTGGTAATTGTTTTAATCGATCCATTTCAAGTTTATTTCTTCATATACCTCCTATAAATCTATTAAATCCATAATTATTTAATTTAATTAGTATAATATGTATACTTAAATGTTATTATATCAATATAATATCAATTATCCTTGTCTTTGACTCTCTTTAATTATAAAATGAAATTATTGCACATATTATGGCTTGTTCCCCTCCTACATGGACCATGTTTTTCATTTTCCATTACCACCTTACATGGATAGATCTAATGATTTATTTAAGTAATAAACATGAAATATATATATAAATATATTATGTAAAAAATTATGCATTCTATTAATATTATTAATAATAAATGTTCATTGTAAATTTAAGCACATTAAAACAAGAACAGAGATATGCTTTTCTTAACTTGAATCTATTTTGGAAAACCTATAGAACTATATATGTTTTTTACTATTAGTAATAAATTATATTAATATGAGAATATTGTTTTTTTCTATACTGATAATATTAATATTTTACTCGTTATTAAGATACCACCTCTATTTCATTAAAAACTAATGAAAGAAGCATTCTATGGGTTTTGTCATTAATAATCCTACCTAAAAATAAAATGGAATGAACTTGGGACTTCAAAAAAAATTATGTAACTTCCAATTTATCACATTATGAATTTTGTATACAATTAATTAATTAACATTGTGTGATAATTTAAATAATTTTTCTAAAATTGACATGGAACGACAAAAACTATTAACACCAATGATCAATATTAAATAAAAAATGTTAATAACTATATAATAAATGAATATAAAATATTAATGTAAATGGTGATAAATATTAATAATTTTATGATATATGTGGTTAATGAGTCAATTATTATTATAAAGGATGATAGAGTGTACCCAACCATACTGGAATCCATTGTAAGGGTTTTGTCGACTCAATTTCCTTTTCATTGGGTCACTAAATTTTTCCCTTAACTATACACTTATAAGTTTCTTATATGTTAAAATATATTTAGTTAATATTTTATTTTCACTTTATATCTATTAAAATTACATTTTCACATCATAATATACTACTTTGATGGATTCTTTATTCATAAAAATATGACATCGTTAAGAACAATTCTCATCCTTTCTAACGACCCTTTCTCTTCTATTTATATATTCTTCATACTAAAAATTCTGTTATTATTTATTTTCAATATTGATATATATAAAATTATTTAATTTTTATATCTCTTCTTGTATTTATATAAATGGTAAATTTTTTCACTCTTTCATCGATATGGATTTTTATTTAAAAAATACTAAAAAGATTAAAAATGTATTTCTTTTCACGTTCATATATTTTTATCTTCTACATCACATTTATTTATATAAACCTAAATTATTTTCAAAGATCCATTATTTTTTATTATTTGAAATTATTTTTCTAAAATTATTCATTTCCCCTTCTAGTAAATAATGTTTTTAAAATTGTCTTGTATCATTGACTTTTACGATAATGAGAAAAATGATTTCTACAAACTCATTTTAGGACTTTGCTTACACTTTCATCAAGACATCAAAAGGATCTACCTATTATGAAGTAATTTTCATGATCATCATCAGAATTATTTTATACTCTTTTTTGGAGATTTAATTTTTGTATTTCATGCTATATGATACCATTTTGAAGTGATATGAAACCCATTTTATTTCCATGTATTTTTCATTATATGATGTATAATTGTTTTAATGAAACATATATATGTATGGTTTATCGTTAAGTGATGGGTGTGATCCTATATATCCCTCTAATTCATTGGTTAATATTCTATATCTCAAGAAAATTAGATGTAATGTGTGGGTATTATTGGGATTTCTCACATCATAATGTGTAGACATGATTGAATTTGTTTGCAACTTAATGTTTGGGAATGATTGAGCCTACCCAAATTTTTTTGAATACTTATTCTTATTTTTATACAACATTTCCATGTTATTCAACATTATAATGTTATGTTTTCGTGGTTTATGATTATTTTTACATTTTTCCAATCCATGGTATATGTTTTATGCTTCAATGATGGTCCTTTTATGATACCCTGACCACATTTCATGATATATGATATTTTATAATTTCTTGTATTTGGATCCTATAATTTAGTGGTTCTTTTATTTAGATATTTCTCAATTGATTTTTTTTATCACAAGTTTGTGATATTCACTACTATGACTAGTTCATAAGTATCCCTTACTGAGAATTTGATCTCATACTTTCTTTTGTTTTTCATTTTTAGAGAATTATATGCATAATTATATGTAGAATAAAGTCTAATGTATATATTATTGTGATATTTATTGAAGAAATAATGTGTAATAATATGTTTATATAGACAATATTCAAAAACACTAAATCATTGGGTTTGGGATTGTGAGATTACTTATGAGATGTAATAATTAAATTAGGATAATGATGTAAAATATATACATGTTTCTTTTTCATCATCTCATATATATTACCTATTTGACATACTTCTTCATTATTATCATTTTATTCAAGGTATTTAAATTTCCATTTCAAATCCAATATGTATAGTGCTTTTTAATCAAATTTTATCAAATCTATAAGGGTTTATTTACAAATATCATTTTAAAATCGAGATTCAATATGTTTGAACTTATATCTATGTAAATTATATATTAATTCTCTCTAAAATACAATTTATTTTCTTCTCCTATGGTTATTTATATATTTTTATTGTCTTTTTACCATTTAATCTCCCTTTGGTTCATAAAACGACTAGAAGGATGTTTGTAAGTGGAGCCATCCTTTTCTCTAATTTTTTATCAAAAATATTTCTACTCCATGTCCATATTAATTTTATTATTTTATACATGTTCTTATATAAATAGATATGATTTATTAAATTCATTTTTAATTGTATTTTACTCTCTTTAATAAATAGTGGTAGGAATATTTTCTTACATTTTCCACTTGGGTCATTTCCTATTATATTCACTTTCTTTACAAATGTGTGAAAGGAATTTTACTTTTTTAGAATTTTCCATATGAGAACATTCTCCTACCATCTTATCTATTTTTATTTTAGAATATTCCTATTCATTTTTTTCATTTTTTTCCAATGTAATTTGTATTCTAATTTTTTTTGGAATTTTTTTTTTGAAACATATGTTGTTAAAAACATAAAATGGAATTTCTTCTCATTTTTAATAGTAATTTCCCTTATTCAAATATCTTTAAATGTTTATTATTATTCACCAGGGATATTCTATATTGATTCCATCCACCTTTTACTCTATATTTATTATGATCATGTTTTGTGGAAATAGTTATGGAACATTTTTCTTTCTCATTGGTTAATTAAGCTATGATTGAGTTATGAATTTTTTTCAAGTTCTTATGGAACACATATGTGTAGTTAATAAATATGTGATGGGTTCGGTCCATTATATCCCTTAAATGAATTAATTAATGTTTTATATCTCATTATATAAGGTTTTTTACACTAGTGGTTAGCCTAATCCCAAAAGGTTGTGGTTCACTAGTTGTTAGCCCAAGCACAAAAGATTGTGGAACACAGGTGGTTAGCCCAATTCCTAAATAGATATATCGGTGGTCAGACCAGGCCTACTATATTATATAAATTTCATTCACCTAATCTATTATGTGATTAATGACTTGGAGGAACCCCTTAACATAAGTTATGTGCTCATATTTGTGTTATATTATTATGTAATTTATTGTGCCTATGTCATGTTCACATATTATTGACTCATGTCACTCATATTTTGTGACAAAATCCTTATGTCATGGTTTATAATTTATTATCTACATTTTATTGGGTATGATTTACTAATGTTATATTCATGTATATAGACTATGTTCTCGTACCTACATGTTCATCTTATGCTCATGTATAATCCTTAATGGTTATCACTTATGTTTACATGTACTAAGTATCTAAGATCACCCTTTTCTTGTGTTTCCATTCCCTAGGTAATAAAGAGTATTATTATGTATGACATGTCAAAAAGGATATCATGTGTGGAGATTTTTTTGTGTAAATTTTTCTAACTAATTTTAAAATAAGAGGATCATATAGATAACATCCAAAGGAATTGAACATATAGGTTATAAGTTGTGATTTAATTTGATATGTATAGAATATTCATATATAATTATGTAATATGTATGTATATTATGCATATATTATCTCACATGGTATCAAAGTATATTTTTAATATTTAAATTTTACTACTAGATACAGAGTACAGGTCTGGGGAATATCAATAAATAATTCCAAATATTCCTTAATAAAACATAACTCAAAGTCAATCCACAAAAATTCCCCTTATAAAAATAAAACTTGTATCAAATATCACTTATAAATTTATTTTAGTGAAAAAAAGTTCTCTATACATTTCATTGTTTTATTTTAGTGTGTAAAATATAGTTTTTGAAATCTAATAATTGAAATACATTGAAAATAATTTTTTTAAAATTAGACTTTATCCAAAACATCCTTTTAAATTATTTTTTAAAAAAAATATTTCTAGAAGATATTTATCCACATAACATATGTGCATGAAAATGGGTTTTAGAAATGTAACACTTAATTATCATTAAAATCGTCATTATGCAAACCATAAAATCATTAAATAATAAATAATAGTTGTAATTCCATTAGAAAAATTTGATATGAGTTCTAATTTAGAATGAATGATACTTAGAAAACCCAATCATCATGAGTGTGTAAAATAATTGTAAGTTATATAGAGACAATAATCGATAAACCATCACAATAATGACACCTTAGATTACTAAAGATGAATCCAGGTTAGAAATTGTGATTTTTGTTGGACTCAACTATTTTGATAATCCCAAATCATGTTTCATTTATGTGATAATCATGTTTTCATTCTATGTTAATTATGTTTCATTAATGTTTCTATAAAGTAATATTCATATACTCTCAATATCACTTCTTGATTGGTTAATCTTATAATACAGAATTTATCTAAGTACAAGGTCACCGATAAAAGGTCACTGATACATGGTCATTGATACAAAGGTCACTGATGCAATCCTACTACTGAAGTTTATCGAGGGAAGGTTACAGTTGGAGGTTGCCGATGTGCACCTGCTGTTGAAACCTACCGATGAGAAGGCTATCGTTACCAGTCTACTATACTCTTCTACTCCTTTGTCAAATTCTTGATATTTTTTCAATGGTCATATTTTCTAACTTTAATGCTTCTAACTTAATTAATACTTATTGTATACATATCGGGAGACCATATCTTGACAGTAAGAGGTACGAGAAAGATTTCACATGATGTACTTACTCCTATTATCGGAACTCAAATATGAAAGAAAAAGACCGAGGAAGAAAGATATATAGAGGCATAGAGAAAAACAAAAATATAGAAGTCCAGAAGTTAAATGCCTGAGGAAGAAATTACTGAAGAACAAGGAAAAAACCATTCTAGAACCTTCACTATGAACCCCAAGAACTTCAAGAAGATAATTTTGGGAAAAAAATGAGGTTGCCTTCTGTGTCTCATAAAATTTCAATCACCTCAAGAAGCAGAACACTCAATTCCAGAAAGCCAGAACCTGGAGTTGCGACACTCTGTTTTGGAGACAACTTCCAGAGATAGACTCTAACTTCAAATTCTTCACTTCAAGGAGTCAATATCTGAACTTCAAATGCATAGAGCCTTCTAAACTCTATCTCATCATAATTGCTCTATTGTGTTTCTTCTTTTTAAATTTCTAAGAAGTGTGTCTGTCAGCTTCACACACTGTCTCTTGTGATAGAACTGGAGAATATTGGATATCCTTACATCAAACCTCACTTACATTTTGTTCCCATATAAAACTGTGGAAGAGACCATGTGTGGTATGTATTTTTTTCTTTCCCATAAAGAATAGTGGTAGAGAGTGTGAACCCTGGACAGTTTGTGAAAACTATTTTAAATCCTGATATAGGCTATGTATTAAGTTTATTGCTAATATAAACTGCTTGGTGGCAGGTGATCACCATGTTGAGAGGATTAAGTCTCTTCTTGAGACTGAGCCTCTTGTTTTACTTCATTGTGCACTAGATTTTTTTATAATCTATTTTACGTATTTTCCGCTGCTCATATTTTCTAAAACATAAAACTGTTTTACTTTCACTTTGATAGTTAGTTTTGGTTAGTGTGTGTATATGTTGAATTCAGTAAACTTGTTTCAAAATTTGAAGAAGTGTTTTTACACCAATTAAACTGAGGACTAATCACTCTTTGAGAAACCTGTTGACCAACTAAATATTTACATCTCTACTGCCTTAATTAACTGGGCCGTTCTAAAATTGGGGGATCCTTTTAAAATAAGGTTTTTAATAGAAATTTTAAGTAGGAACTCAATTCACCCCCCTCTTGAGATTCCACTCCGACCAACATTTGGTATCAAATCAAGGTTTGTCCAATGTTCAAATTCTTTTCAACTGTGATTTTAGTTGTATCTTAAAGATCTTAATTTTTTTTCATATCTAAATTTTCAGTTCATTAAATTCTACGTAACAATGGAAAATAGAGTTGAGGGTGCTGCTACTAACAAGACACCTTTCTTTAATGGTAATAACTATGCTTAGTGGAAATTAAAAATGAAAATGTATCTAGAGAGGATGGGACCTGAAATCTGGGACACAATTGAAGAAAACATATATTGGCTGCTACTACTAGAGACACATGGACTCAGTTGACTAAGGCCACATATAATAATAACTGTAAAGAAATGAATGCTTTGTAATATTCTCTAGGTGATGAGTAATTCAATAGAATATATTCTTGTAAAACTGCGTATGAAATTTGGGATACTTTAGTTGTTTCTAATGAGGGAACAACCAATGATAAATGAATGAGATTAAATACATATACTATTAAATATGATAATTTTAAAATAAATCCTGATGAACTTATTTCTAAAATTTATCTCAGGTTAAATGAAATAGTGAATACTATGAGTCTACTTGGGAAACCAGTGGACAATAAGGACCAGGTTATGAGATTTCTTCGATGCCTACCAGACAGATAGAGAGGAACTTCTGTTTCTATCTGATAATCTTGTGACATAGGCAAACTACCCGTGAATTAACTAATTGGAAATCTTATGATGTATGAAGAAGAACTTAAAGTGAATCAAGAAGTAGATGAAGAACCAAGGAATAGATCTGTAGCATTCAAGACTGCTGCCTCAAGGAACAAAGATTAAGAAAAAGGTCAAGCTCCTATAGATACTTCCACAAGTGAAGACTCGGACTCTGGAAGTGATGATGAGATGGATCATCTTTCAAGTAGATTCAAGAAACTTTACCAAAATAAAAAGTTATTTAGACAATCAAACTACAAATGAAGGTATGATAATAAAGGATAGTGTAAAAAGGACAGAAAATGGAATGACAACACAACCGATATATTTTGTTATGAGTGTAAATGAAAAGGTCATGTGAAGGTTGATTGCCCCAAGATTAAATTTAAGAAAAATTATGAAGATAAGGTAAAAGTATATAAAAATGCTATGAAATCCACCTAGAGTGCCTCAGAAGACATCTCAAGTGGACCAGACACTTCTGATAGTGACAAGAATAAATATGAAAATCTATGTTTCATGACAGAAGCATTGGAGGTAACACCCAATTCTCCTATACCTAATGATTATTACTCTAGGAATTAAGGTGAATCAAACAATGATAAAAATATGACTAAGGATGAACTATTTGAATACTGTGGAATGCTTGAGGATACCTTTAATGAAATCAAGGATAAATATAAACTATTGAAAAGACAACATACTTTAAATGAAAATTATAAATCTGATCTAGATATTGAGAAAGAAAAATGTGCTTAGCTATTAAAAGAAAATACCGAACTCAAATTATCAAATGATCAATTAAAAATGGATTTGGAAAAATTTAGTACCAGTAGAGATACCTTGACTCATTTGCTAGGGAAACAAATTGCTCCAAAATACACAACTCGTATAGGATATCAACCTAGAAAGAGATGGATTAATAAAACTAAATTTGTTCCAAAATCTAGACAGTTCACAACTAGTTCATGTTTTGGATCATCTTTTGAAAAATAATTCTATAAAGGACCAAAAAAAGTGTTCATGTCTCAAAATATTTCTATTGATTATATAAAACCTATGATACAAGTATTTTTTCCTAAAGTTTTACTTTCTAACCTCTCTGGACCCAAGAAAATTTGGTTACCAAAGTTACCCCACACTTAATCTATTTTGCAGGAAAATTGTCTAAAGATCTCCTATAAAACACAGTAGTACTTGGACAGTGGATGTTCAAGACATATGATAGGATACTATTCAAGTTTCAAAAGAATAATTAATGTTGATGGAGGATATGTCACATTCGGTGATAATGTTAAAGGGAAGATCATCAGCTTAGGCCAAATTGGTAACCCTAATACTGTATTAGTTTCAAAAGTAATTAATTTTTGTTGATGGGTTAAAATACAATATGATAAGTATTTCTCAATCGTGTGATGATGGATTCAATGTTAAATTTGAAAATGATGCATGCAATGTTTTTAATTCTAAAAATGATTTAATATTTACTGCTCTTAGAAATGATAATGTATATGCTATTGATATAGATTCTTTAGTTAAGCAAAATTTTTCTTGTTTAAATGCGTTTCATAAGGAATCATGGTTGTGGCACAGAAGACTAGGAAACTGCAATGTGCACTCACTTAAGAGACTGACTAGGAAAGGTTTAGTTAGAGACTTACCTAAATTTTAATTTCGTCTTAACAAAGTGATTAATCTCTGTCAAAAGGGAAAACAACACAAAGTTTATTTCAAACCAAAGAAAGAAGTTTCTACTTCTCAACTGCTTGATTTGGTTCACATGGACTTGTTTGGACCATCAAGAGTTTCATGTTTAAATGGGAAGCACTATGTTTATATTCTTGTAGATGATTTTTCTAGGTACACTTGGGTATACTTTATGGATCACAAAAGTGAATCTTGTTCTTATTTTATCAAAAACTCCAAGTCTATAGAAAATATTAGTGGACTTAGAATTAAGACCTTGATAAGTGATCATGGTCGTGAGTTTGAGAATCAAGACTTTGAATCTTTTTTCTGAAAAAATGGTTATACTCACAATTTCTCTACTCCTAGAACACCTCAATAGAATGGACTTGTAGAAAGAATAAATAGAACCCTTCAAGAGATTTCTAGGACAATGCTCAATGAATATGATTTGCCTATTTATGATTGGGTTGAAGCTGTTAACACAGTTTGTTACATTATCAATAGAGTCTTAATTAGACTTGTTCTTAAAAAGACCTCGTATAAACTTTGGAATAACAGAAATCCTAAGGTTAATTACTTTAGAGTTTTTGGTTGTAAAGTCTTTATCCTTAACACTAAAGATAATCTTGACAAATTTGATTCAAAAAGTAATGAAGGAATTTTCCTAGGTTACTCAATCTCTAGTAAAGCCTATAGACAATTCAATAAGAGAACCAAATGTGTGGAAGAATCAGTTCATGTCAAATTTGATGAGACTGATCCACATGAACCCAAAACCGCTCTTGAACATCTTGAGGAAGATATGTCAATTATGGACCTTAATAACTAAGACAGTGAACCCTTAGTGAAAAAAACTAGTTCTAGAAACTTTCCAGAATCTATACATGGTGAATCTGAACCTACAGATAATCATGAAGATATTATTTAAACTATTTCTATAGGTATAATAACTCTCAAAAATCATCCTTTAGATGTTGTAGTAGGTGATCTAAATAGAGGGACACAAACTAGAGATTCTCTAAGAAACCAGGATGAACATCAAGATTTTCTTTCATAACCTGAACCTAAAAATATCAATGATGCTGTCAGTGATGAATTTTGGGTGATAGATATGCAAGAATAATTGAATCAGTTTGAAAGAAACAAAGTTTGGGAATTAGTGTACAGACAGAAATACATCTTTCCTATAGGCACTAAATGGGTGTTTAGAAATAAAGTTGATGAATCTACAAATATAGTTAGAAATAATTCTAGGTTAGTTGCACAAGGGTATAGTCAAGAGGAAGGAATAGACTATGAGGAGACCTTTACACCTGTATCTAGGTTAGAGTCCATTAGGATACTACGTGCTTATGCAGTTCATCTGAATTTTAAACTTTATCAAATGGATGTTAAAAGTGATTTTCTAAACGGGTATATAGTTGAGGATGTGTTTATTGAACAACCCCCTGGCTTTACAAATCCCCATTTTCCAAATCATGTTTTTAAACTATCTAAAGCCTTATATGGACTAAAAAAAGCTCCAAGAGCTTGGTATGATAGACTTAGTTACTTTCTTATTTCAAAATGTTTTACTAAAGGAATAGCGGATCCTACTCCTTTTATTAAAAGGATTTCCAAAGATGTTTTAATAATACAGATTTATGTAGATGATATAATTTTTGGATCATCTAAAAACTCTCTTTTTACTGCTTTTTCAAAAATTATGCAAGATGAATTTGAAATGAGTCTAATTGGGGAACTAAAAAAATTCTTGGATTTCAAATTCTTCAAAATAAAAATGGTATTATTTTAAATCAAAGTAAATATACTAAGGATATTTTGAAACATTTTTTTTTATAGTAGTAAAGGTAGTGATACACATATGAGAACCACTTACAAGTTGGATGCTAATGAAAATGTTGAATCAATGGATCAAACCAATTACCGAGGTTTGATTGGGATTCTGCTCTATCTTACTGCTAGCAAACCTGACATTATGTTCAGTGTATGCATCTGTGCTCGTTTTCAAGCCAATCCCAAAGAGTCTCACTTAAATTCTTTTAAAAGTATTTCTAAATATCTCAAGTATACTATAAATTTAGGACTATTTTATCAAATAGGATAGTCATTTTTTTTAATAAGTTATTCGGATGCTGACTTTTCTGGTTGCAAGTTAGACAGAAAAAGTACCTATGGAACATGTCACATTTTAAGAAAGTCACTAGTATCATGGTGTAGTAAGAAACAAAATTTTGTTGCATTATCTACTACAAAGGCTGAATATATAGCTGATGGTAGTTGTTGTGCTCAAATTATGTGGATGAAACACACTTTACTAGACTATGGATATCAATTCCAACATGTTTCTATAAACTGTGACAACGCAAGTTCTATTAACATCTTTAAAAATCCAGTATCTCATACTAGGAAAAAGCATATTGATGTAAGACATCACTTCTTGAGAGATCATTATCAAAGAGGTGATATCACTCTTGAATTAATTGGTACTGAACACCAATTGGTGGATATATTCACAAAGCCTTTGAACTCTAAGAGGTTAAATTACATCAACCAAGAATTAGGTATGATAAACTATTGAGTATAGGACCTCACCATTAGACCTTACCGATAGGACCTCACCATAAGACCTTATCAATAGGACCTCATCATTAGACCTTACCGATAGTACCTCACCATTAGACCTTATTGATAGGACCTCACCGTTAGACCTTACCGATAGGACCTCACCATTAAACCTTACCGATAGGACCTCACTGTTAGACCTTACCAATAGGACCTCATCGTTAGACCTTACCGATAGAACATCACTGTTAGACCTTACCGATAGGACCTCACCATTAGACCTTACCGATAGGACCTCACCATTAGAACTTACCGATAGGACCTCACTATTAGACCTTAATAATGCCTCCTTACCAATAGACGACTTGAGTCTGGGAATTTTTGTTTTTCTGTTCTCAACCAGAACTAAAACATTTTCTGAATATTACTTATTTATTTTATCTGTTTCATTTTTCTGATTCCTAAATGATAAAAATAAAACACAGATCACATTATGATCCAAATCAAACCCTCTCCCAGACCTTTTTCCCCCAATATCAGAACCTAAACCTCTACTGTAACCTTGAACCACTCCAGATCGATGGAAAGAGTCAAAAGTCTGTCAGTTGCTGATGAAGGAGATGCGCCAGATCCTAAGAGACCTAGAGCTGAGTCAAGTAGTAGAATCCAGACAGTGGCAATGGTGCTTAACCAACATTTATCGAAGAGGGAAATAGTGGTTGAGAAGGAGTTAAGTTCAGAGTGGTTGTTGTTGATCCGGTCTTTAGTACTGAAGGCACTTGAAGCTCAGGGCTGTGTTGAGTGTTTTTTAAACAATAATGGACCCTATTACCTAAAGTTAGTAAAGGAATTTTATGAGTATATCATGTTTGAGAGGTCTATGGAAGATCACCAGATGACTTCCAGAGTAAATGGAGTAAGTGTGAGTTTCTCCTCTGCTGAGTGGGATGACTGCTTGAGGGTTCCATATGAATGGATTTGTGATTATTACTCAAAAGTGGTGCCTCCCACTAGTGAGTTCTTCTTCTATGAAGAAGCATTAGCTGAATTGACAGTGAAAGGAATTCCTAGGAAAGTCATTTCTGCTGAAATGGTAGGATAAGATAAGATTCTTTTCAAGTTTATCCACCATGTTTTAAGTCCCAGGAGAGGGGACTTTGCAACTTTAAAGTTTCAGGGTGTTTTTCTCTTGTATCTGTTAAAGCATGAACAAAAGATCAACTTATGTAGGCTGTTGATTATTCAACTATAAGATATAACCAAACCTAGTTCCAAATCCAATGCCCTATTTCATTCTATGTTGATATCTCTTATGTTGAAATTGAAAGGAGTTTCTGGAGCTAAGGATGAAACTGTTGTTGTGAAAGATAACCACTGCATCACCAAAGTGATTTTCAAGCTGATGAAGATCAACTAGAATCCATGGCTGAGGAGTTCGGTGAATGATGATGCTAAGGTGTATGAAGAGTTTAACCCTTTTGCTCATCCTACTAGGCCTAAAAATAAGAAAGACTCGGGTCTTATGCCTGGTGAAGTAGATCCTTATTATTCAGATGATGGAGAAGAGGTTGTTGTTGTGCAAGAAAGAGAGGATTCTCCTCTAGATGACCGGATTAATCATAACCTTCCCTCAAATCCTCATGTTAATACTATATCCTTTTCTAAGCTTATCCCACTAAAGAGATTTCCTAGAAGGGATATTTTCCTAAGGGATAGTGATGTGGAAACTAGTGAAGAAGAAGGAGCTAAAATGTCTTAAGAGACATTAGAGATACCTCAGATGAGGATAAGGACACTGATTCAAGTCATGATGACTTTGAGATAGCTGCTGCTGATAGTGAAGAGGAATGTTTAAGTCTCATTCCTTTAATTTTAATAGGACCTAAGTAAAGGGTAGAATGTATAGATGAATAATTTGCTGATTCAGTTGAAGCTGGACTTGTTTTGGAAGTTTTTGATGATTCTGTGGAGGAAGTGGGAGTTGACCTTCTTGTTATGAAGTTGATCAAGGAGTTCTGATGGAGATAGATGTGGATGATTAGGAGAATGCTCCAAGTGAGGGGGAGGAACCAGTTGCTATAGGATCAGTTGTTGTTTCTCATGAGATAGAGGACTAGACAAAAGCTCCTGGATTTGTGGTTTTAGGCCTATATTATGGAGATTCTGAAGATGACCAGCCTATCAGAAGTCCTCTAATTCCTACTATCTTAGAAACTACCATTGTACAGCCAGTGGTTCTGTTATCTCGAGACTATGTAAATAAGGATGAATAGTATTCTTTGAAATCGGACTTTAAGAGGCTTATTTATGAGCAAACCACTAAGATAGCGAGAACAATAGCTCACAATCAAGGACTCATGACATCTGTAGTGTAAAGGATAGTCTCTACCTCTCACTCAGTTGTGTTACATGAGGTCAAGGAATGTCAGAATCAGGTAAGAACTTTGGAAGTGTCTATGGAATCAATGAAATAGTCTATTTCCATCTTAGATGCATATATGGCTTCAAGAGATCAAGTGGACAGAGACCTTAGATATGTTAAAAGTGTGGTTCAGCAAATGGTCACAGTGTTTTAGTATTTCAAGAAGTCTATAGAAACACATGTGAAAGGCCAAGATGATGATGTAAAAAGGTTGATCAGTGGGCTAATCAAATCATTTAAAAAGACTGTGGCATTCTCTATTGTACCTTCGAGTGCATCTGCTTCTTCTTCAACCTCTCCTCTAGTTGACATTGAAGCCTTCAGGACCGTTGTTAGAGAAGAAGTGTAAAAGTTCTCTAGTGCTAGTACCTCAGACTCTTAGGTCATTTCCATTACCAGGTAAATTCATAACCTTGTGTGAAATTATTTAAGGGAAGCTTCTCAAGATTAGAAGGACATCAAGGATCAAGTTGACTTCTATTACAAACAGGTATACACTAAGCATCAGAGGGATGGACACTTTAAGCTGCTTTTGGAAAATTTGAGAATCCCTCCTATCACTTAGGAATTTAAGGATCAAGTGAGCAATCTTAGAAAGCTAAATCCTTCCTAGGACATCATAAGTTTGACCCCAATGATTACTCAGATATCTACTCACTATAGGTCTACTAATTCCTCGGTGGATGATCCTCCTACACTGCTCATTTTCATCCCTCATCATATCCCTCCACCTTCAGAACATGCCTCCTCAACTTCTAAAGACAAAGCTCCATTAGACATCTTTGATGTGGACTGAGTGTGAACTGTCTTAGCTGATAGGGATTGGTGTATTATTTTTGTCTATTGTACTCTTGTTTTATTAATACAAACACTCTCTTTTCTCTCTTTTCGTTATATAGGCCTTTTTGTTAATCACAAAGGGGGAGAAGTGTTTATATGTGTTTATATATGTTCTGGACTAAATATAGTGTTCACCATAAAATTTTTGTATGCTCACACCACTGATGAAATTAGTAGATGTGTTTAACCTTGATTCAAAACTCTTAAACCTAAAGATTCAATGACATAATTTGTGATTATCAAAAAGGGGGAGATTTTTGGAAACACCTGTTTTGATAATCCAAAATCATGTTTCATTTATGTGACAATCATTTTTTTATACTATATTAATTGTTTTTCATTAATTTTTCTATAGAGTAATATTTATATACTCTCAATCTCACTACTTGATTGGTTAATCTTACAGTGTAGAATTTATCTAAGTATAAGGTCACTGATACAAGGTCACTGAAACAAGGTCACTGATACATGGTCACCGATACAAAGGTCACCAATGCAAGCCTACTGCTAAAGGTTACTGATGGAAGGTTACATTTGGAGGTTGTCGATGTGGACCTATTGTTGAAACGTACCGATGAGAAGGATACCGTTACGAGTCTACCATACTCTTCTACTCCTTTGTCAAATTCTTGATATTTTTTCAATGGTCATATTTGATAACTTTAATGCTAATCACTTAATTAATACTTATTGTTTATATATCAAGAGACCATATCTTGACAGTACGAGGTACGAGAGAGATTGAACATGATGTACATACTCCTATTGTCGAACCTCAAATATGAAAGAAAAATACTGAGGAAGAAAGATATATAGAGGCCCATATAAAAAATATATATAGAAGTCCAGAAGTTAAATGCATGAGAGAGAAATTAGTAAAGAACAATGAAGAACCATTAAAGCACCTTCACTGTGAACCCCAAGAACTTCAAGAAGATCATTTTAGGAAAACAACTTGAGGCTTCCTTCGGTGTCTCATAAACTTTAAATAACCTCAAGAAGTAGAACACTCAATTCCTGAAAGCCAGTACCTGGAGTTGCGACACTCTGTTTTTGAGACAACTTCCAGAGATACACTCAAACTTCAAATTCTTCACTTCAAGGAGTCAAGAGCTAAACTGCAAACACATAGAGCCTTCTAAACTAAATCTCATCATAATTTCTCTATTGTGTTTCTTATTTTTTACATTTCTAAAAAGTGTGTCTATCTTCTTCACACACTGTCTCCTATGCTAGAACTTGAGGATATTGGATATCCTTACATCGAACCTCACTTACATTTTGTTCCCACATAAAATTGTGGAATAGATTGTGTGTGGTCTGTATTGTTTGTATTTCCCCCAATGAATAGTAATAGAGGGTGTGAACCCTGGATAGTTTGTAAAAACTATTGTAAATCCCGATACAGGCTATGTGTCAAGTTTATTGCTATTATAAACCGCTTGGTGGCAGGTGATCACCAAGTGGAGAGGATTAATTCTCAGCTTGAGACTGAACCTCTTGTTTTACTTCATTGTGCACTATATTTTGTTATACACTGTTTTATTTATTCCTTTCTGCTTATATTTTCTAAACCATGAAACTATTTTTCTTTCACTTTGATGGTTATTTATGGTTAGTGTGTGTATATGTTGAATTCAGTAAACATGTTTCAAAAGTTGAAGAAGTGTTTTTACACCAATTCAGCTGAGGACTAATCACCCTTTGAGAAACCTTTTGACCAACTAAACATTTAAATCTCTACTGGCTTAATTAACTAGGACATTTTAAAATTGGGGAATCCTTTTAAAATAAGGTTTTTAACAGAAATTTTAATTAGGAACTCAATTCATTCCCCTCTTGAGATTCCACTCAACAAAACAATTTCATTCATTAGTATGAGAAGTCTTTTTAAATTTGGGGGGTTTCCATGACATAGAAAAACCCCAAATTATCATGAACCCTAGGTCAAGGGAGATGTGAGAGGGAGATAACTAAGAAGATCAAAAGTGAAATATAAGAAAATAGAGAAGAAAATTATACCTAGAACCTTCCAAGGTGGATACCCCTTGATGACTAAAGGATGACTGGATATGTGAATCACCCCCACCATTATGTCATGAATATTAAAGAAAATAGGGGGAGATCCCCCCACCCCACTTCAAGTATTCCCCTAATAATTATAATATTATAAATGGTATAATAATTCTAACACACTTCTTTCTTGAAATTTCTATTCACTAACTAATTTACATCAAAAAAACAATAAAAATCACACATCCACAATCACAAGTTCGTTACCCATCTCATAAAATTATATAACAATAATAATAATAATAATAACACAAATTTATATATGTATTTCATAAAACCTAAACTAAAACGTTGGAAAAGTTATTTTTAAATGATTATTAAATGATAATTATTTAATAACATCATTATAAAATTTCAAAAACCAATTAAAAAGGGTCACATAAATCAATACATAAAATATAGTTTCTCATGTTAACTATGACTAGTGCATTATTTCCATACATGGTTATATAAACTATTCCTTACATGATATTTTAGAATTCAAACAATTCATAGTTTCTTTTTACAATTTCTAAAACCATGTACAAACCATGCATCTTTCCAAAATTTTGAAAATTTAGATTTCTATTATTTTTATTTATAATATATATTATTATTATAAAAACATTTTTTGAAAAATAAAAATGTGGAGTGTCACAAGGACACTGATTTTTACTTGGTTCACCCACACTATGCTATATTTATGGATCATATAACAATAATGTATAAACATTCCAAAAGTATCATTATACATTGTTGGTTAAAAGTTTATAGAAGACATACTATACATCTTGGTTTATAACCACTTAAATTTTCATGAACCACCACCAATAAAAAACCAACCATGTTGGTAGTGAAGGTGAGTGTGATCCATGAATCCCATATCTAATATGTAACAGGTAGGAGACTAGCACTAAGGGAATATGTTTTAGATCCTGACCCTCATTGGATTGAGGAGTGACGAGGGAGATACTAGGCCTCAGGTAACATCTCTAAGACACTAAATTCTGGAAATAAATACCAAGGGATTCAATAAAAGTTAGAGGACGATATTCTATTTGAAAGATAAAACATCCAGACCAAAAAAATAACCAAACAAACCTCTATATGACACATAAGTACAAAATAAAACTCAAAACAAAACCAAACCTATAGATTATATCAGAGTACAAGAAGAAACCAAAAGACATACTCAAGAGGACCAAAAAGCCACAATTTTCAAAACTCCAAAGTGACAACAACTAGCAACACCCCACACTCTCCAAGATCCAACTCCAAATTCCATGACATGATATCAAGAAGAATCACTAAAGTACTATGATACCTTGCCTTTACATGTGCCTCGGTAGATGACATCTACAAATAAACAACAGTTCCTAAGAAGTGGGTAATCTAAACTTATATGTATTTACCCAACTGACACAACTATGAAAAAATTTGTCAGCATGTTTATTAAAATAGTTTCAAGCAGTAAAAATAGTCCATATAAAATCCATAAAATAGTTTTCCAAGGAAATAATCAAAAAATTCCTTAAACCATTTCATATTTGATTTGGAATATTATTTTTTGTGACCACACAAAAAAATACATGCTTGGTGTCACCATTGATGGTGGAATTTCATGTCCACACTCTTTACCATTTTGATGGTGGAACTTTATGACCATTATCTACCTCACTAAACTCAATACCAACAGTTTATGCCAAAATCCTAACTTTAAATGTATCAAACCAACATAATTTTAAAATCATCATTTTAAAATTAAAAAAAAAGGGTTTTTTTCAAACCAATAAAATTTTCACAATTTCAAATCCAATAAAAAGATAGTATTTCTATCAATAATCACACCAATAGTTAACAAACATTTAAAGAAAATAATTCAACTAAAAATAAACCTTAATGTTTTAAATCAAGTAGAGTTGAGAGAGAATCCACTTACCTCTCAAATGTTAGAAAAAATAAAGAATGGCACAACAAAACTTCAATATCTGCACACAACCCACTTTCCCTTCACTAGATACAACAAGATTTAATCATAAAACAATTCATAACACATAGATATATCTATAAAGGACTACATATATGGTTTTGAGAGAGAGGATAACCTTGCATATAAGAATAACAAATAATAATGTGCACTTATTGATGAATTTAAGTCTCCAAAGCACTTTGATTCATCTATGTATCACTCCAAGATTGAAGGTGATAATCTCCCCCTCCATGGGATCAAGAATAATTAAAGTTATGGGAGGATTTGGGGGAAAACAAGGGTTAAAGGGGATAATTCAAATTAGATCCACAATTTAAGGACTACCAACAGAACACATAATGCTTAGGACACATGGTTTAGAAAAATGTGCACCAATTGTGTGATGCTACTCTATTAAGGTCATAACTCAATGTGGTTGGATTGTGAGGTTTAAAAAATGTTTTTCAACCATTCATTTCCTCTATTTAGAGATACATAGTTTCTCCTAGGAATTCACAGAATTTTTTCAAACTATGTGCCAACCTTGCACCTTCCTAGTGTCCACTGTCTTACCTTGCACAGCTTCCGTGTCAGGACCCGACCCATGTCAGGGATTGAGCCTCAAGTACCCCAATCCCACCTCTATAGTCTAGGGGTGGTGACAAGTGCTTAAGGAACAACAAACTTACGGATCCCTTTGCCTAAAAAACTATACACACAAACGCATCCAACTCAATGAAAAAGGGAAGAGGGAAAAGAACAAAATATGTAACATTGTTATAAATAAACAAAACATGCATGAACCACTAAATAGTTGATGTATGGTATAGTAAACTAAAGGGAAATGGGATAAAAATACATGACCAATCAGAAGAGTGTGACAACTTGGCAGTAACTAAAAAGTAAAATAGATGAGAGAGCCCTGCTCCTGGATCCCAATCTACGACAAACATATGTAGTCCAAACACATGTATCCTTATGATCCTCTGATTTCACGATCAACATATCTATCATCTATAAGGGAACACCAAGTTTGGAAATATACCAATACGTTTTGAGTATAAAAATACTTAGTAGGATGTCCTGAAGGCTCAAGGGGGAAACAAAAGATGTACGGAAGAGGGGAGAAGTAGATATATCAAGGTACAATAAAAGGAGTGTATCTCAATCCAACAAGAGAGTGAAGTAAGCTCGTCCAAACAAAAGGATCTAGAAACTGTGATAATAGGAACTTATTGTTGAGTCTTTGCTACCTATAGTAGGAGAGTAGACTCATCCAACCATGAGAACCTAGACATGGAAAGCATGTTGCATACCCCACGCATCTCTACCTCTCCTAGAATGAGAGTAGACACAACCTAAGAAGTGGATACCAAAATAGGATATATATATATATATATATATATATATATATATATTCTCAGTCATAGAAACCCAAATGAGAGAGTAAGTGGATCTTCAACTCGTAGAATAACCAAAGGAAGTGAGTAGCCAACAGTCCCATAAGTAAAGACCATGGATGCCTAACATCCCACATGTCTTTTCTGAACAACAAGTCAAAGGGTCTCAATCACTGTACCTTGATACTATCCTCTTTGGGTGGCACTGTCTTGCCCTCACAGTTTTTGGTCACGTCATAAGGACACATCTTGATTGGAAAAGCGTCCATTTTTTCTCAAGAGTAAAAAGGTACATCAAATAACACCTCATCACTATGTCACATAATCGATGGGTAGTGTCTCAAAGTTGAGAACCCATGCCCAGCCTGGCTGGAGGGTTCCACTCTAGTAATCGTGTATATGTTCCCTAGTACATCAGGGGGTTCATCACCTAGAAGTCTATGGGGACCCACTTCCCAGCCCAACTGGAGGTTATTGCCCAGAAAGTGTCATTGACGGGACCCACTTCCCAGCCCCACTAGAGGGAAGCCTAGAACTTCCATCGGGGACCACCTCCCAACCCATATGGAGGTAAACTCATAACTTCCATCAGGGACCACTTCCTAGCCCAAATAGAGGTAAATCTAGAACTTCTTTTTCCATTCCTAATGGATGTTACCTCTTAAAAAAACATCGAGGAACTTTGGCCATCCCTACTAGATGGTACCACTCAGAATGTACTGAGGAACACTGGTCATCCCTGCTGGATGATACATATCTGAAAAAATCAACTACAGTTATTGTGTATCACCCCAAAACATCTTGCATCATATCTCAGAAGCCACTATGTAGGGAACCATCATTTTCTATGTGTAATAACACTCAAGATGGGATACTTACGAGCTAGAATATAAGTCCAAAAGAAGGAGATAGTAGGGATCGAAGATTTGTAAAGTGGTGCATGGTGCATGTGGGGTACACATGATGTGTGACCCCACCTCATCATTAGGTCTTGTACTAAGACATTTTTGGGTACTAAATTGCAAACAAGTAACCCTAAGTGTGCTAGTGTAATTCCAGAGTACAAAATATTTCTAGCCAAAAGGCTATCGAGTGCATGATGTTCGATGTTGATTTGAAGGGAGAAAACGTAATTTCACTGAGACTTCTCCTCAAAAAACTCTAGAACATCTGACCACATCTCTTCATACATCTTCCCTACTCTCATAAGAGTCTAGGCTGACCAAAGTTGTGGGTTCTCTTCAACCACTACCGAAGGATCTTCCATAGATATTCCTTTCATGTTTCCACAATTAAAGATATAAAAAATAAGGCTCCATACACCCAAATGGATCACACCATTGTGATGATTTTGAAAAATAAGAAAGATCGACTATTTACTCGCCCTAATATGATATCCAATGAAAAAGTTAAGTAACGCCGCACTATGATCAAAAGGCATCTTGTGGGGACCATGCCTTGGTCCCAAAAATAATTATATGAATTATACCATTACGATCCTCTTAGAAAAAAACACAACATTGACTACTTGATCATCCAAAATGGATACCTAGTGAAAAAGTTTCATTTCGCTGTAAAACATGCAAACAGGACCCCATGGGGCTCACACCTCAACTTCAGTTTAAACCCATGAAATTCACCTTGAAATTTTTTCCCAAGGACTAGGGTCACTCCACCACTAAGTGCGCATCAAATGGACATCCTGTTTAGGAGATGGGTCTGATACAAAAACCCAAAAAAATAATAAATATTTTATTATTATTAAACTTAGGTGTTTTGTGCAACCAATCAACAAAACCAAAACATAAAAATCCTAAACTGGTCTAAAAATATCTTTCTTAAAGGGAGGAACTTGAGTTTGTAGACTGCACATCGATCAGACTTTTGGTTTGGGAGATACGAATTTTAAAAGTTGTATGGGATTGATTTAGATTGGTCAGGCCCATTCTGGCTGGACCCATCCACATGGGCCATCCTCATCCTACTCTACTGGCTTGCAGCCTAGTGCGCATCCTAGACTACCTTCTCTCGGACTGGCTCGCATCCTCAGCCCAGCCTGCTTCCTGGGCAGCTCGCCAGCCGATCGGCCTGCCTCGGGACCCCAACTGATCTAATGATCACTATAGTAACCCACATCATGTGGGTTGCTGCCTCCTAGGGTCACGTTCCACAACCCCACCTTGCCGCTAGCCTAGCCGCATCGCCCCTCCTCCATGATGATACCGCCAGACAACCCCAGCACACCGACCTCGCCTTAGCATGTTGCCGCCTCGACTCATCACCCTAGTCTGCCACCCGGTTCTGCCTCCACCCGCCTCAGCACCCTGGTATGCCACCTCCAAAACCAGAACACTTCCATTCCACTATTCCACTCCACCATAAATCCCTCCACACCCTCTGCACGCCACCGCTGTTGATCATCGCCTGATGGACTTGCTCTAGTGGTCCCTTTTGCGAACCACAGCAACAACACCGATCACCCGAAAATTGTTCCAAGACCAGTCATGTGATCCTCGGGTCAAGCTCTTCATATCCTTAAACTTCACCTGATGATCCATTGAAGATTTGATTCATCCAAGAATAAACATAAAATAACCTGAAGAATGGGTGGAGAACACGACGAACAAAAGTGATTTTCAGCAAGGATTGATGGACATGTTAATCCGTCCATCGATGAAAATAGTCAAAACGATGATATAAACAGGAAATGAAGGATTTTCAATTTAAAACATGAATTAGAACTTAAAATTAGAATAAATCCAACCTCGATTGATCAAATATTCATTATTGACATGCACTACGATTCCATTCCAATCCGCTGGAGTTTTGTCAACCATTCATCCTCGATCCACCGAAGAATGAAGAGAGGGGGGGAGAGGATTTTTAGAGAGAGATATATAATTAGGGTATAACCCTAATTTTAATTCTATAAGATTATATTTATAGGAGCCTCTCTCGGCATGGAATCCAAAAATTCATGTGCCCCCTCTTTTTATGTCGCACCTAGGAAAAACACCTCATTTCAAACTAAACGGCGGTTTCATATCTCCAATCTGAGTCTCTGATCAAAATTTATTTTATTCGGCCTTTGAGATAAAATATTTTTTTTAAATTATTTTATTTATGATCATTCTCCTATTTGAATTTTCTCACAAAAGTCTCGCATTAACAAAAGTTATGCCCTACCTAGGGTAAACTCCACGTTTCAGACTCAACTATGGCCTCAGATTTCTAATCTGAGCTACCGTTTTAGAGATATCCCATTTACCTTGTGTGAATAGCCTAAAATATACTTTATATTTTTATATACTTTATTCTAGGCACACTAGGTCTCAAAATTCAACGCCTTCTCAATACCTAGCTCTGGAAATATTCCTAGAAATATTCCAAAGTCTTACAAAGCAAAAACCAGGTCTATACATCATTCCCTCCTACAATATTTTCATCCTCAAAAAGAAAAACTAGGGAAACAACTTAGGATACTGAGCCCACACTTGGCTCTCCTGCTCCTAGGAAAACCTGTACATTTCCATGATGGTACAACACACAAACCAAAGGGATGGTCCATCCTCATAAGGTTTTCTCCCATCGATGACGTGCATAGGAACATGAACATATCTCCTCAGTTATAACACATGGGAGACATTTTGTGACCACTCCAGCTATTAGGGGTGGGAAAAGGTGGTAGTCAACTTTGTAATCTCTTTTCATGATCTCGAAAGGCCCAACAAAACTCATCGATAGTTTTCCTTCCCATTTAAACCTCTACATCCCACGTCACGACTGGAATCACAGTGTGTCCCTAAAATAGGGTCTTGTGATTCCCTCCTTTAGAATATCCATCTGGTGAAACACCCAAGGATATCTAGTAACACATGATTTCATAGTTGATGCATCATAACCAAGAATCTCTTACATGATCGAGAAGCAAAGGAGCCAACACCACTGACTGAAGAAATGTTGTACACTCCTGCTCCAGCATGGTCAGTAGTAAGGAATCTAACTGCTCTAAAACATCCCACACTAGGTGATCCTGGGAATTCCTGCCATGGTAATCAAGTAAAACATTTTACTTTCCTCGAGTATAGACTCTCAAATTCATAGTCTTGTAGGAAGTTCAACCAGCTTCGCCACCTCAGTTTCAAGTATATCTATGTGAAGATGTACCTGAGACTTTGGTGGTATGTGCAAACCAAAAAGTGCTCTCCCAAAAGGTAGTGTCTTCACATTCTCAAGACGAAAACTACCGCTACCAGCACCAGGTAGTGATTCACGTAGTTATATTCATGGGGTCGCTATCACTTCTACATATACTTGATAATTTTAGTATCAAGACTTGATATTCATCATACAAGGTACTAACAAACAATGTAGGTGATTAAACTCATCAAACCTCTAGATGATAGATACAAAAAGCACATGGCATACCCCTTGTGTATTAACCTCCCTTGGAAGGAGAGTAATCCCCAAAATAGGCACTCTACCAAACCCACTAGTGTAATTCCAAGAAAAAGGAGGTTAAGCAGAAAAACTCCAATTTCAATTATAGGACCTACTCTGGAACTCCTCTACACAACCCTTCCATAAACACACAGTTCAGAGGGAATCTTCCACCACACATTGATATTGTACACTTTGGGTGGAACTGACTCACCCTCATGGGTTTTCTTGCATCACAAAAGCATGTCTAAGTTGGGGAAGGAACCCTCTTATTTTTGCATTCAGTGCTACATCGAACAACATCGATATAGGGATCCCTGATGCCTGATGTCACCCTAGTAAAACCTCAAATAATGAGTAGGGGAAATAAGTACTTTACATAATGTCTAACAAGTTCTACTACAAAAATTAGAAAAGACACAGGGTGTACCACTTATCATCTCATGCTCTGCATGATCGTGGACATCCAAAGCATGCAGTTTTCCACGGTCCCAGCTGGAATCTTCCTAAACCAAACATGGGATGCCTAGTGGTGGTGGAAAGACCTCATAACGTCACCCCCACCTCTAGCTCCTCTCCCATCACCACCTACCTAAGGACCACCCTAATCAAAACATTATCTCTACTGTGGTGGTCCACCTACTGCCTTCCTGGTATTCTCATCATGTCTAGTCAGGGAGTCTCATGCCATGTGACCTCACCCATCACAAGCATAACACCGACCCTCCCTAGGTTGTCTCTATGATCTAAACTGCCTCAACCCCATACGACAATGTTTCTGACACTGATTATGGGGAGGTCTCCTACATCGAGATCTTTTAGACTGGTGCCTGCTAGATGCGGTAGATGTCTCAGCTCTGTTACGCCCACTACCACAACCGGCTATAGAGAATCCCTCTGAAAGAAATATCTCTGTCACTAGAACCTATTCCAACACCCCAACATAGGTAGGGATTCACAAGGGTACTAAGATAGTACAGATATCTCTACATATTCCCTTCTCAAACTTCCTTTCTTGTAATTATCCATTGTTGGCCCTCTCCAGTTTTAATGCTCACAAATCATGTCAAATAATATTTAATCATGTATTAAGTTTTAATTTCAAATATTCTTAATTATGATTATCTATGTTTAACTATAAGTTTAAAATATTATGTTAATGGTTATAATATAATACATGCAAACATAAAAAAAATGGAAAAGTATGAGTCACTGATATCACGACTCACCAACAGAAGTATGAGCTACTGATATATGAGTCACTAGAAGTAATTACTCTTTGACACATCAACCTGCCAATAGGTTGAGTCACTAATAGTCTGACTTACTGACAGATCAACTCGCCAAAAGCAATTTCTCGCCGACACATCAACCTATCGATATAAGGACATACTGATAGAATTACCTATCGAAAGAAGGACCTACCGATAGAAGAACATACCTATAGAAAGAACTACTGACATAAGGACCTACATACATAAGAACATACAAAAAGAAGGACCTACAAACATAAGGACCTACCAATAGAAGGACTTACCATTAGAATGACCTATCGATCAACACTTAGAAAATTTTCTTTACTCTTTCAAATTTTTAACCAATGGTCATATTGGGTTATTTAGTTCTACTGATTACTTATATGACTTTTTGAAGATTTCATTAACATAAATGTCAGATGTATGAGGTATAACACATATTCAGAACATGACTATTGTTGACCTCTATATTATATACAGAAATCATCTGAGAAAAAGGCACAATAACCATATAGAGAGAAATTACGAGGTGTAGAAAATCATATACGAGAAGAAAACTCATTCTTGATTGTTGTGAACAATGATGGATTTGTTGTGCACCAAAAATAACAACATCCTTGTAGAAACAAACCCTAGTGAATAGCACCTTCGAGGAGAATCTCACCTCACTAGAAACCAAAACACAAAGCATACATGATGTTATATTTTGGTTTCTGTTTCCAGAAGTGAACTCAATATTCACATCTGCTACACCTAAGAAGTCTAGAAGATTTAAACACATCACACATAGCATTATAAACCTTATCTCATTATTTCTGATCTATTATGCACATTCTTATTACTTTTCAAGTAGTGTGTGCATCTGTATCACAAACACATACTATCTCCTGAGCTAAGCTAGAAGATACAACATTTTTTCACTCTCTCACTTGTTTACACCTTTTTTTCTCCCACATATAACTGTGGAAGAGGTCCCTATGTCACCTGGTTTTATTTTGTTTCCCATGAATAACTATGGTAGAGGTCTAGTTGACCTGGATAGCCTTGTGTGTTTTTGTGTAACCCAATCCAGGGTGTGGATCAAGTTTATTAATATAAACTATTTAGTGGTAGGGGATCACCAAGTGGAGAGGACTTGGTCTCTTCTTAAGACTGAACCTCTTTTTTTATCTTCTGTTTATTTCAAATTTAGTTTTATCTATTTTCACACATATTTAAAGAAAAATAAATATTAATTTGATAGTTAATCTAAGTTAGTGTTTATAACTGTTTTTGATTTATTTTATTAATTTCAAAAGTTATATCAATCTTTCAAATTGTCGTAACTATGAATTAATAAATCTTTTGAGAACTTAATTGAACATTCAAAACTCTTATAAATATGATACTTTGGTTAACTATGTTGTTTTGATTTTAAATTGGGGAGAATTTTTAAATAATGTTTTTAATAGAAATTTTGATAGGAACTCAATTAACTCCCCTCTTGAGTGCCCTAATCTGAACAAAATTTGGTATCATAGAATTGTTTTTAATCTTTTATTTTCAATATTTTCAATGTTTTTTCAAATATTTTCAACTGTGATTTAAGTTTTGTTTTAATGATCTCTAGATTTTTATTGGTTATAAATTTGTATCTCTTTAAAAACCTATTCTTTATTCTTTATTATGGATAATAGATTGGAAGGTGATTCTACCAACAGATCTCTATTTTTTAATGGAACTAATTATGCTCAGTGGAAAATTAAGATGAAATTGAATTTAGAAAGTATGGGATTTGAAATCTGGTCGTCAATTGTAGATCAATATAAGATTAATGCTACTGTCCAAAATAAATGGGATGACCCAACTATGGAAGATTGTAATAATAACTAAAAATCAATGAATGCCTTATATTGTTCCTTAGGAGATGAAGAATTAAATAGGATTTCTTCATGTAAAATAGCTCGTGAAATTTGGGATACTCTAGCTATTTTTCATGAAGGAACCACTAGTGTTAAGGAAATGAGACTCAATACATATACTATTAAATATGATATCTTCAAAATAAAGCATGATAAACCTATCTCTTACATTTATATCAGGTTTAAAGAAATTGTAAATACTATGATATCTTTGGGAAAGGATGTTACAACTAAGTAAAAAATCATGTGAATTCTCAAATGTCTGTCAGAAAGATGGAGTGGAACTTCAGTGTCAATAAGGGAATCTTGTAATATCAACACTTTTCTAGTAAAGGAGGTGATAGGTAATCTGATGATGTAAGAGGAAGAATTGATGTTTAAACAAGCATAGGATGATGAACCAAAGATAATGTCAGTGGCTTTCAATACCACTCCTTCTAAACACAAAGAAAAGAAGAAGGAACAAACTCATTCTGATAGTTAAAGCAATGAATAATCACTATCTAATAGTGATGAGGAAGTGGCTCAATTAACTAAAAGGTTTAAAAAAATTACATATGGAAGAATTTCTTTAGGAAGCCCACATACAAACAAAAGTATGACGACAAGGAAAGCTATAAATAGGACTAGAATAGAGGTGATAACTCTAATGAGATAGTCTATTATGAAGGTAAGAGAAGAGGACATGTAAAGGCTGACTGTCCTAAGTTAAAGTATAAGAAGAAATATTAAGAAAATGATAAAATGTATAAGAAGGAAATTAAGGAAACCTTGAGTGATTCTGAGGAAATCTCTGGTGAGTCAGAGTCTTCACATGATGAGAAAGGGGACAAAGATAACATGCGCTTCATGAAAAACACTTCTGAAGAAGCATGCTTGAAGAGATCCTATAAAATCTTATGGCACTCAGACAGTGGATGTTCAAGACACATGATAGGGAACTACTCAAGCTTCAAGAATCTTATAAATATTAATGGTGGGCATGTCAGTTTTTATGACAATGTTAAAGGAAAAATAATTTCCCATGGCCAAATCGGTAACACTAATTCAATTTTGATTTCCAAAGTACTTTTTTATGATGGATTAAAATAAAATCTTCTTAGTATCTCTCATTTATGTGATGATGGTTTCAATTTTAAATTTTAAAATGATGCATGTAATGTGTTTAATTCTAAAAATGAGGTAGTATTTACTGCTTTTAGAAATGAGAACGTTTATGTTGTGAACATGGATTCATTAGTTTCTCAAAATGTTTCTTGATTAAGTGTATTTCATAAATATTCCTAGCTTTTACCTAGGATATTAGGCCTCTATAACACTCACTCACTGAGAAAGCTTGCAAAGAAAGGGTTAGTCAAGGATCTACCCAAAATAGAATTTCTAGACAATAAAGTCCACAATCCTTGTTAAAAGGGAAAACACCACAAAATTTCTTTCAAACCAATGAAAAAAGATTCAACTTATCAACCACATGAGTTTTTTTGCATAGATTATTTTGGATCACCTAGAGTTTCAGGTCTTAATGGGAATCGCAATGTCTATGTTGTTGTATATGACTTCTCTAGGTATACTTGGACTATCCTTTTAGCTAAAAGGAGTGAATCTTATTCTTACTTCACTAAGTATGCTAGATATGTAGAGAAACTAAGTGGTCTTAGGATAAAAACCTTAAGGAGTTTCCATGGTCATGAGTTTGAGAACCAAGAGTTTGAATCTTTTTTCTCAAAAAATGGTTGTAGTCAAAACATCTATGCTCCTAGGACACCCCAATAGAATGTAGTTATATAAATAAGGAATAGAACCTTACCAGAAATATCCCATATAATTCTTAATGAGTATGACTTACCTATTTATTTTTTGGCCAAAGCTGTCAATACATCTTGTTATATAATTAATATAGTATTAATCAGACCAATTCTTAAGAAAACTCCCTTCAAGCTATGGAACAATATGAAATCCAAAGTTAAATACTTTAATGTTTTTAATTCTTGCAAATTATTTCAAATCATGTTTATTAATGTGTTAAGTTTTAAGTTCAAACATGATTAATTATGATTATCTATGCTCAACTATAAGTTTAACATATTCTCTTAATTTTTATAATATAAGACAGACAAACATACAAAAATGGCCAAGTATGAATCACTGATATCATGACTCGCCAACAGAAGTATGAGCTACTGACAAATGAGTCACCAATAGAAATGACTCGCCAACACATCAACCTACTAATAGGTTGAGTCACCGATACAAGTTTGAGACACAGATAGTGTGACTTAACGACTGAGCAACTCACTAACAACAATGAATCACTGGCACATCAACCTACCGACAGAAGGACATACTTATAGAAGGACCTACCAATAGAAGTAACTACCGATAGAAGAACATATCAATAGAAGGACCTAGAGATAGAAGGACCTACTGATAGAAAAACATACCTATAGAAGGACCAACCAATAGAATAACTTACTAACAGAAGGACTTACAGACAGAATGACCAACCGATCAACACTTAGAAAATTTTATTTACTCTTAAATTCAAAATTTTAACCAAATATCATATTGGTTTATTTAATTCTAATAATTACTTCTATGAGTTTTTGAATACATCATTAACATCAATGTCAGAGGCAAGAGGTATAACACATATTCATAATATGCTTATTTTCAACCTCTGTAATATATAAATAAATCACCCGATCAAAAAGAGCAGCAACTATATAGAGAGAACTTATGAGATAGAGAAAATAATATAAAAGAAGAAAACCCATTCATTCTATATGTGAACAAGGAAGTATTATATGTGAACTACAAATACCAACATCCTTGCCACAACAAACCCTAGTGAAGAGAACCTTTGAGGAAAATATCACCTCACTGGAAACACGAACACAAGGATTCCATGACACTCTGTTTTGGTTTCTGTTACCAAAAGTGTACTTGAGCTTTAAATATACTACACCTAATAATTCCAGAAGCTTTAATCACATCACACAAAGCATCCTAAACCTTTTCTCATTATTTTTTTCTCTATTGTATGCATTCTTATTACTTTTAGAGTAGTGTGTGTGTCTATATCAAAAACACATGTTGTATCCTAAGCTAAGATATAAGATACAATATATCATCACACTCTCACTTGTTTACAACTTTTTTTCTCCCACATATAATTGAGGAAGAGGTCACTGTGTGGGTTGGTTTTATTTTTTTTCCACAAATAATTGTGGTAGAGGTCTAGTTGACCTAGACAGCCTTGTGTGCTATTGTGAACCTTGATCTAAGGTGTGGATAACATTTATTAATATAAAATACTTGGTGTTAGGTGATCACCAAGTGGGGAGGACTAGGTCTATGATTGAGACTGAACCTATTATTTTTCTCTACTATGTTTTTCAAATTTAGTTTTCTCTGTTTTCACACCTGTTTTATAAAACTAAATATTACTTTGATAGTTAATCTTATTTAGTGTTTATAACTTGATTTGATTTAGTAAATTAATTTCAAGAGTTATATCAATCTTTCAAATTGTTTAACTGATAAATAACCAATCTTTTGAGAAATTAATTGAATATTTAAAACTCTTATATATATGATACTTTGGTTAACTGGGATGTTTAAATTTTAAATTGGTTGATTTTTTTAAATAAGTTTTTTAACAAAAATTTTGATAGG
This sequence comes from Viscum album, assembly GCA_963277665.1. Classification (NCBI taxonomy): domain Eukaryota; kingdom Viridiplantae; phylum Streptophyta; class Magnoliopsida; order Santalales; family Viscaceae; genus Viscum; species Viscum album. The sequence goes on along the minus strand of OY728122.1, from coordinate 703,400,051 downwards.
AACTCAATTAAACCACCTCTTGAGTGTCCTAATCCAACCAATAACCATCATGGATCATGTCCAGAGAGTAGTGTTCAAGGTATGTGAACCTAGTCCTATACTCATTTACCATCATCCCTCCCAACTAAAACTGAAGGAGATCCTGAATTTGAATGGAGAGCAAGCAGGAGGGGTAGCACTCCTCATGAAACAGCTGCTGGAAGTCATCCCATGAGAGAGTTGACTCAATGAGTATTTGAGTAAAAAATCTCCACCAATGTCGAGCTGCCCTGTGGGAAAGGTTGGAAGCCAAACACACCTTCTGATCTTTTGGTGTCCATATAGGACAGAAGAGGTAGAACACTGACTCTAGCCAAACATCTTATACTTGAGGTATTGTCTCACCATAGAACCTCAGTGGTCTCTAGCACTGGAACTTTCAGAGTGTGCTCGACCTATACACATCCTCAGCCCACTATGCTGGGGATTTTTTATTCTCAAAAGGTGGAGGTGCTTCTAACTACCCACCTAGAGGAAGGGGATCGCATGATGGGTCTTGAACTGTGACCTCATTTCTCATAGGTTCGTCATCACAACCCAGAGCTAGTATCCTGGTTGGATGTCATAATAGAGACATCCTGAATATTATCAAGGAGTACTGCAGTCAGATGAGCATATATATCAACAACAACTATGGGGAGCTGACTCAAGAAGGATAGTCAAAGACTCAATCCTATATGGTTAATGTTCCATTGTTCCCTGCAATGAGTGTCTTAGGGTGTCGAGTCATCAAGCAGGTAATCAGGGTCCTGGTGAATGGATACATCAGCTGCAAATACCATCATTGGACTCCCTATCCTAACAGCCGCTCTCAAGATAATTCAACACTATTTAACTAAACCCAGCCAATGCCTTTTTGGGGAAATGCATGAACAATGTCCCAAGGGTAGAACCACCTTTGTTGCCACTTTTTCACAACCTGACCCATGTCGGGGCTTCAGCAACAGCTACCCCAAGCCTGCCTTTATAGGCCAGGGGTGACGACAAGCACCAAAGGCAAAGAAAACTTAGTGAGACCTTTTCCTAAGAATCTGTACATACACACACATCCAACTCAATGAAAAAGTATAGAGGGAAAGGACCAAAATATTTAACACTACTATAAATAAACCAAACATGTATGAACCACTAAATAGTACAAGTACGATGCAATAAACTAAAAGTAAAAAGGGTAAAAATACATGACCAACCAGAAGAGTTCCACAACCTGTTAGTAATTGAAAAGTAAAATAGATGAGAGATCCCCACTTCTAGATCCCAATTTATGACCATCGTACGCAGTCCAAGCACCTGTATCCCTATGCTTATCCAATGTCATGATCAACTTGTCTGTTGTCTGTAAGGGTGCAACAATTGTGGGAAAATCCCAATTAGGGGTGTGTATATAAATACATAGTATGATTCCCTGAATGCTCAAGGGAGTATAAAAATATGTACTGAATAGGGGAGCAATAGATAGAACAAGGTACAGTAAAAGGAGTGAAACTCAACCCAAAAACAGAGTGAACTAAGCTCATCCAAACACAACGAGATAGAAATAGTGAGTGGATGAACTTCTAGTCGTGTCTTCACTACCTATAGTAGGAGAGTATACTCATCCAGCCATGAGAAGATTGACATGGAAAGCACGTGGAATACCCTGCACGTCTTCTCCTCTCTTGGAAGGAGAGTAGTCAAAACCCAAGGAGTGGGTACTGAAACAGGATATATATATATATATATATATATAGTCAAAGAAACCCAAATGATAGATTAAGGGGATCTCCGTCTCACAGCTCAGCCAAAAGAAGTGAGTAGCCAATAGTCCCCGAAGTAAACACCATAGATGCCCTGCATCCCATATGTATACTTTGAACTACAAGTCAAAGGGGTTCAATCACCGCACCTTGATACAATCCACTTTGGGTGGCATTATCTCAACCTCACAGTTTTAGGTCACATCACAAGTACATGTATTGGAGGGGAATGAGTCCCTCTTTCTTGAAAGTCCAAAGGTACATCAAATCACACCTCATCACTATATCACATAGTTGAGAGGTCATGTCTCAAAGTTGAGGACCCATGCTCAGCCTAGCGGGAGGGTTCCACTCTAGTCATCGGGTATCCATGCCCTAGTACATTAGGGGGGGATCATAACCTGGAAGTTTAAGGGGACCCACTACCCTCATAGTGACGTCGATGGGACCCACTTCCTATCCCCACTAAAGGGAATTCCATAACTGCCATTGGGGACCACTTCTAAGGACAACTGGAGGTAAACTTGGAACTACAACTGGGGACCACTTCCTAGCCGAGCTGGAGGTGAACCCAGAAATTCTATGGCCATCCCTGTTAGATGGTACCTCTCAAAAAAGCATCAATTAACTATTTTTATCCCTACTAGATGGTTCCTCTTGGAAATCATTGAGGAACACTGGCCATACCTGTTGGATGGTACCTCTCAGAAAAGCATCGAGGAACTCGGGCCACCCCTATTGGATGGTACCTATCAGGAAGCACCGAGGAAAATTTTCCACCCCTAATGGATGGTACCACTCATAATGATGTTGTTACAGTCATCTGGTATCACCCCATAACATCTTGCATCGTATCTCAAAATCTACTAATGAGGTCACAATCATGTTCCATATGGAAGAACACTCATTATAGGCTACTCACGATCCAAAATCTAAGTCCAAAATAAGGATATATGAGGTATCAAATATTGGTAAAGTGGTTCACATCTCATGTGGGTCCCACATGACATGTGACCCCACCTCATCACTAGGTCATATACCTAGACATTCTCGAGTACAAAATTGCAAACAAGTACCCCTAGGTGTGATAGTGTACTCCTAGAGTACACAACATATCTATCCAAATGTTATCAAGCTCACAATTCTTGATATTGATTTTAAGGTCAAAATTTAATTTCATTTATGTGTCCCCTCAAACGGCACTAAAACATCTAACCACATCTCTTCATACATCTACTCCACTCTCACAAGAGTTGAAGCTAGCCTAAGTCGTGGGTTCTCTTCAACCACTGCATAAGGATCTTCCATTAATATTCCTTTCATGTTTCCACAATTAAATATATCATTAATAAGTCTCTATACACCCAAATGGATCACACCATTGTGATCTTTGCGAAAAAACACACAAGATCGACTATTTACTCGCTCTAATCAGACATCCGATGGAAAATTTGTGCAATGTCGCACTATGATCAAAATGTGTCTCATGGGTCCCATGACTTGATCTTGAAAATAATTATATAGATCACACCATTTTCACCCTCTCGGAAAAATCACACAGGATTGAAAATGTGATCATACAAAATGAATACCCAGTGAAAAAGTTACATTTCACTGCAAAACGTGCGAACAAGGCACCTTGGGGACCACACCTTGACCTTAGTTTAGACACCCAAAAGTAATATTGAAAATTTATCCCAAGGACCAAGATTATGCCATCGATGATGGTGCATCAAACAGATAACCCATTTAGAAGATAGTGTCAATACAATAATCCCAAATAATAATAAATATTTTATTATTATTAAATGTATTTGTTTCTTGAAACCAAGAAATGAAACCAAACATAAAATTTCCAAACTAGTCTAAAAATATCCATCTTGAAGATAGGGACTTGTGGACGCAGACGGTGCGTCGATCGGATGCCTGATTTGGGAGATACTACTTTTTTAAAGTCGTGTGGGCTTGATTCAAAGTGGTCCGACCCATTCTGGCCAAACCCATCCACCTGGGTCGGCCCGCTCTAGTCAGTTCAGTCCTGTTCCATTGGCCAGTAGTCCAGCACGTAGCCTGGAGTACCTTCTCCTGGCTTGGCCAAAATCTGCGTCCCAGCCCACTAGCCGACTAGCCTACCTCGGGACCTCGGCTGGTCCCCACGTCACCATGGCGACCCGTGTTGTGCGAGTCGCTACCACCTGGGGTCCTGTGTCATGAACCCACCTCACCTCCAGCCTAGACACAGAGCCCCTCCACCATTTCTATGCCACCAGACGACACCAACGCACCGGCCTCGCATAATCACATCACTGCATCGCCTCAACACCCCAGTCTGCCGCTCGGTTCCACCTCCAGCCACCTCAGCATCCCAGTTTGCCACCGGATTCTATCTTCATATGCCTCAGTACCCCAGTACACTACCTTAGAACCTAGCGCCCCACCATAATTCCATTCCACTCCATTGTTCCACCCTCTGTGGTCGCTTCCACCAGCCACCATCAACCTTCCTTTCTCTAGTGGTCCCTTTTACAGACCACCATGGCCACATATATTTCCCAAAAAGTGTTCTAAGACCAGTCTTGTTATCCATGAGTTGATTTATTCACAACCTTAAGATTCTCCCGGTGATCTAATGAATATTTGTTTCATCCAAGAATAAATTTCAAAGAACCCAAAGAACAGGCGAAGAACACGATGAACAAAAGTGATTTTCAACAAGGATTGATGGTCATGTTATTGTGATCATAGACTATGATAATAAAAATGATGATACAAATAGGAAAGAATGATTTTCAATGTAAAAATTGAATTGGAATTCAAAATTAGAATAAATCATACCTTAATTGATCTGATCGTCGTTGTCTACGTGCGCTCTGATTTCGTTACGATCTGCTGAAGTTTCACCAATGATTCTTCCTTGATCTGCTAAAGAATTAAGAGAGAGGTATAGAGGGAAGAGAGGATTTGTAGAGAGAGAGAGAGATATTAGGGGATAACCCTAATACTAATTCCCTAAGATTCTATTTATAGGATCCTCGCTCAGTGTGGAATCTAAAATTCCCATGCCCCCTCTTTTTATGTCACACTTAGGAAAAAAACCCCATTCCTAACTCAACAGCAGTCTCAGATTTCTAATTCGAGTCTCTGATCAAAAGTTTTGATTCATCGTTCGAGATAAAATAATTATGTTCAATTATTTTATTTAGGACTTTTCCACTTTGTGACTTTTCTCACAGATGTACCTCATCGAAAAAATTGATGCCTTTCCTAGGGTAAACGCCATGTTCTGGACTCAACTATGGCATCATATTTCTTATTCAAGCTACCGTTTAAGAGATATCCTATTTCTCTTGCATGAATAGCATAAAATATACTTAATATTTTTGTATAATTTATTCCGAGAACATTGGGCCTCATAATTTCACGTCGACTCAATTCCTATCTCTGGAAATATTCTTAGAAATATTCCAAAGTCTTAAAAGGAAAAAATAGGGTCTCTACATTCCTATAATTGTTTGATGCTTTCTACTAACTGATCAAAAATCATGAACCACCATAAATCCTCCAAAACTTGAAAAAACCCCTTGGAAACTTCCAAAACATAACCTAAAATTTATATAGAATCAAAATACATGAATAATGGATCATGTACCTAAAAATATAGGTTCTTAATTCTCCCCACCATTGGCCTTTCCATCCTTATAAAGTTGAAAAACCTTGTTTTCCTAAAAGAGATTAGGGGATTATTCAACCATTTCCTTCTCATTCTCCCATGTTTCTTCCTGAATATCACCATGTTTACATAAAAACTATAATAACATGATGCTCTTCCAATGAAAGAATTTATCTTTCCTATATATAATTTGTATTGACACCTGAATCAAGTTTCATCTAGCTTTAAGTTGACGTGATCCCATAGAATCACATGATTGGGACCAGGTTGGTACGTCTTCAACTAATATTCATGAAAAATGTTATGAACTAAACAAAACCTTAGTGGAAAATATAACTGATATGCTACCTCACCAAATCATTCATCTATCTCAAAATGGCCTATGTATCAAGGAGAAAACTTTTCTTGTTTACCAAAATGATAATTCCCAAGCCTTTGAGGGATTCCCAAGAACACATGATCACTCTCCTCAAATGAAAATATTTATTGATGATGATCTGGATATGATTTATGAAAAATCTGAATCATTTCCATCCTATTTCTAATAATATAAATCTTCTCTATTATATATTTCACAAGGCTTGGTTAAATTAGTGAAGTCTTGCATGTTTCCACCTAATAAGGTAGAGAACAACAAATACACCCATAAAATGCTTCAAAAGGATCCATATGTATCAAGGATTGATAACTTTTATTGTATGAGAACTCTACTAATGGTAAATAGTCCTCCCATGAGCCACCAAAATCTATTACACATTCCCTAATAATGTCCTCAATTTAGATTGTCTATTCAGACTATCTATCTATTTGGGTATGATAGTCAATACTCATCATCAACTATGTTCCAAGGGATTTCTGTAAGGATTTGAAAAAATGAGACATAACCTGGGTTCTGTTTTTGATATAATTGAGACTGGAACACTGTGAATCTTTATAATTTCCTAAAAGTAGATTTTTTACAAGTCTTTTACTAAATTATTTTCATGAATAGGGATAAAGTGATCCAAATTTGAGAGTTGATCCACAATCACCCAGATTTCATCATGTTTCCTAACCATCCTTGGTAGACCTATTATAAAATCTATGATTATCTTCTCCCATTTACACATGGGGATCGGTAAAGACTGTAACATATTAGTTGGTCATTGATAGTCTATCTTGACCTGCTGACCGGTGATGCATCTTGAGACATACTCCACTAGATATATTTTCATGCCGACCCACAAAAACTAAATTTTCAACACTTTATACACCATATAAATTCCAAGGTGAATAACCCATCTCAAATGGTGGTATGCATTAATAATTTGTTTCTAACATGAAAAAGGTACAACCATTTGATCTCTAAAGCACAATAGTGAACTCTTATCTATATTTGAACCATCAATGGTCTCCCCACTATTGATTTATGACCTCATAGTAGCACAATTAGGATCCTATATCTGATAAAATCTAACCTACTTAACCAAACATGCGACAAAGAAAACTATAACACTACCTTATTATGATAATTCTAGATATATATCTTTTATGACTGGCATTAGTTTCTACTAGTCTGAAGCCTCTTTAGTCAACTGATCATATGAATTCCTATTTAATGCATCTACCATAGAGTTATCTTTACCCGATGTATACATAAACTTGAATTCAAACATCTATAGATACACCATAAATATTTTTTTTCTTAAATTCAAATATATTTGTGATAAAATGTGTTTAAAACTCTTATGATCTATAAACACTATGAATTTCTCACCAAATAGGTAGTCATTGAAAGTATTTAAAGAATGGCCTGTAACATCTAATTACAAATCTTGTGTTGGGTAGTTCTTATCATGAAATCATAACTTTCATGAACCATAAGAAACCACATGATCTTCCTATGTGATAAAGCATCTCAAACCATATCTCGATGCATCACAATATACTGCATATCGTAGTGTATACTTTGGAAACATGAGGGCAGGTGCTAATGTAATTCTTAACTTAACTTATGAAATGGATTTATGAAATTTTTTGTTCTATTGGAAATGAATGAATTTACTTATCAAAGATACCATGGTTGATTCCAAGAATTAAAAATCATGTAAAAAGTGTATTTAGTATCCCACTAATCCAAGTAAACTACACATCTCAAAGACATTCTTCGATGGATTACAAAAGATAATTGAATCTATCTTTTTCAGATCTATAGAAATTACTTTTTCATAAATGAAATATCAAAGGAAATTTACCTATTACATCAAGAAATCACACTTTGATAACTTTTTATACATATAATGTTCCCAAAATATACCCAACAATATCATCAAGTGTTTCTCATGGTCATCCTTTATCCTAGAATACACCAGTATATCATGAAAAAACACCACCAAAAAGGAATCCATATATCTTTGAAATATTTTATTCATAAATTACATAAATATGGAAAGTTTATTTATAACACCAAAATAAATAACAGAATATTCATAATGGTCATATCTACCTATGAAAGATTTCTTTGAAATATCCTCATTCTAAACTCACGGTTGGTGATATCGTAAATGTAAGTTAATTTTTGAGAACCACTGGGCTCTCCTAAATTGATCAAATAGATCATCAATATATAGAAGAGGATACATATTCTTTATCATAACTTGGTTGATCATATAATAATCTATATAAAGACTAAGAGTTTAATTCTCCTTCTTCACAAATAGAACCAGTGCTTCCCATAGACACAGACTTTGTCAAATGAACCATTTAATTTCTAACTCTTCCAACTAAACATTCAATTACCTTAATTTTTTTGGTGCCATCTAATAAGAAGGAATTGATATTGTACTAGTCTTTGGTAGTTTATAAATAATAAAATCAAATTTTCTTTTTTGTGTAACCCCTGAGAAATTGTAACACCTGAGATTTTGTGAAATATTGTTTTTCAAATAAATTTAATCTTTTTGATTTTTTTTGTCACATGAAAATATGATTTTAGATTATGTTACACGAAACACCACTTTTATCTTGTGTTACATGAAACATATAGTTTATCTTAAATTATAATAAACACTAATTTTATCATGTGTTACATGCAATGCTGAGTTTAAATGAAACATAACTTACTATTAAGAAATTATTATTTAATATAATAGTTATAACCTAGCCATTAGAATGATGTGTATGAATAGGATTAAAAAATTATGAAAATATATGATTTAGAAATTTATATATAATAAATTATTTAGTTACTAATTAATTATAAATCAAAATAAAAACTATTTCAGAATAAAGTAAATATGTTTCAGAAAAACTATTTTTATGTGCCCAAATGTGTTTTACATAAATAAATTAAAAAATCACTTTGCTTGAATGATTTTTTATTTAATTTATATATTATATAATAAATAAAAAATTTAACATATATCCTTTGTGTTTTCTATAGAAGATATATGAATAAATCCAATTTTACACTTATAAATTGTTTTTTCCTAAAAAGTTGTTTTATCTCCTTTTTTCACACTTATTTTAAAAATATTTTTTTATATTTTTATATTTTATTTTTTGAAAAAATAAATTTAAATTTTGAAATAATAATTTCAAAATTATATTAGGGTGAATTTTTTAAATTTTATGAGAAGATAAATTTTTTGATGAATAGTGAAAAACACTAGCTTTTATTAAAAATTGTCATTTATTTTAAAGACATTAAAATCTTAAAAACTGGTTTAATATGGGTTTAAAATAAAAAATAGTTAAATTATATATATATATATATTAATCTAATTTATTTCATTGGAATAATTTTCATATTGAATTTGGATATAAAACCTTTTTAAACTTTTGAACATTTTCTCTTTGAAAAACTACTTTATCAACTCATCTACGAAATTAATTTAAAGTTAGAATTTTCCACTTATGTGAATTAAATTTTGAAAAAAATGATTAAATATTTTTAATCAGAATAATTTAGTTTTTATAATAATGTAAACTTAATTTCTGACCATAATAAATAGTACAAATAGTACAAATTATTTACCACGGTTAAGGTAAAAATGGATTCACTAGGGGTTAATATAAAAACATAAGGGTTAAAAATCACACAAAACATGTAAAACACTCATTATATGTAAATATTTAAACCTTATATATTCTAGGCTCGATAATGGTCCATTTTTTATCCATTTTCCATGTAAAAAATTTGGGAAAACCTTTTTATTTTCCAAAATTAGAAGTGTGACACACACCTCCCTTATAAAAGGCCACCCCCTCTCCTCCCCTCTTAAAAAATTAAAAACCCATTAGTTTGGTTAATTAATGACCAAATAGATTCTTTAATTCCATAATACCATCCTATAAGAATTATTTTTTCCAAAAATCTAACCTAGGAAGTATTTTTGTGCAAACCTAAAGTGGTTACTCTAAGAAGAGGTAATTTTGTTCCATGAGTGTTTTTATTTTATTTAATCTCCACCTCATCCAATTATTATTAAAACATAATTATATAATAACATATATATATTCTGTTACTTATATTTATTAATTTTAATAACATGGCCTAAAGTTGTCTCTTATTCCATCAAATGGGTTATAAAATCATCATTTGTGGGTACCATGAACTACCACCTCACGAACTAATGCCATTTTTTTCAATTAACCCCTTTCATGGATAAATATAATGATGAATTAAATATTTATATATTATATCTATGATATTATTATATGTTTTGAATTATTATATCACATATATATTTTTTACTTTTCATTCTATGGGAATATGATAGTGTCTCATGTGTGTACGGTGGACTACCAACTTGTGAAGTGATGTGATTCATTAACGATTTACATGGAAGGTAATAAGTATGGGATTAATGAAAATATGTAATATTAATGAAATAAAAATTATTATTTGGTAATATATTATTTACCTTTATTTATTTCTATCGTGAAAATAGAGACAACATTCATGCGTACGTACGGCCTACCATCTCCATGAACAGAGTATTTCATTTTCTATATCTTCTTTTTATAGATGACACTAAATACATGTATAATTAATATATATGATATTTATATCATGGTTTATATTTTTGAGATTATGGAACCAAGATAAAAGTAATAATAAAAATAAAATAAATAAAATATACCTTAAAATCAAAGCATTTATTGCCTGAAACATGACTTTAACATGGAATTGTTAATTAATGGGTAATAAAAGGACATAATTAAATAATAAATGGTATTATATATATGTATGGTTCTATGATAGATTTATAATAAACTTATATTTATTATATTGGAGGTTCTAATGTGTATGAAGGAATATGTTACTTACAGTAATGGATTTTTGTCTCAATTTTTACTTATGGGAGACACATGTCTTATTCACCACCTATTTATTTTATGTGATGTATATACTACCCATTACTATATTTTATGATTATTATCCACAAAATTATGGGTATTTACATATCCATTTGATGATCTCTCTTTCATGGGGTTTACATTTCCAAAGTTACCAAATCGGTAAGGTATTTTTGTCTCTAATTCCCTTCTTGGGGACGTAAGTTATGTTATGAACCTATAGTCTTATATGAGGTGTATATAATACCCCATTTGATATGTAATATCATGAATCATTATATTTTCATGAAATTATAAGATTCATTTAATTATATTATTTCATGGTTATTACGATTCAAAGTTACCAAATTGGTAATATTTTTATGTTACAATCTCATCATTTATTGAGATTATTTATAATTATGATCCCAATGATGAAATATTATGATATATCTCTAAAAAAAGATTATTTTTTTACCCTATGGTTATTTATGGATAATACATATTTTCCTTACATTTTATTTCCTTTATGTACTCAAGAGTTCAAAATTGTGTTTTTTAATAAAAAAAACATATTTATTTCTCTCTTCGGTCGAAAACAACTTTTCTTCCAAAACCATGTTTTCTAAAAATGTTTTTAACATTATTGAAATGATTTATTAAATACATTTTTACCCATTTTTTACTTTTTACAAAATGTTTTTAAATGAATCTTTATGTCATTTTATAAACAATGCTCATTTGGATTTTACCGAAAATGTGAAAGGAATATTTTTTTAACATATATGTCATGGACATAATTTCTGACCATCATGAACATTATTTTTTTTTGAAGATTAATTTTTTGAATGTTATTTTAAAAGATAAGTATTTTTAAAATGTTTTTTGTTTTAAATAAAATTGTTTTTCAATGCGGAAAGGATATATTCCTAAATAATTTTTTAAAATTTTTTAAACCTTCCTTTACAAGTTTTCATGGCTATTTTAAAAGAAAAGGATTTCAAAAAAATTTTATGAAATTTCAGTTTTAAAATCATGATTTTCAATTAAAGGATATTTTCATCAAGAAATTTTCCAATTAATTTTTCTTTCAAAATAATTTTCCATCTAAGATGAAATCCTTTGATGTTACTTATTCTTTAATAGGGATATTAACCGAGGATTACATTATTATTTTCTCTCTATATGGTTTATATTTATGATGAAAATATGTTTATTAAATCCATTTCTCTTCCACATGTTATATAATGATAAAATACTTATGAAAACAACTTTTTTTATATGGGTTATACTTTGAGGAAATGATAAAATGATTATGAAACCCATTTCTTTTCATGGGTTATTATATGATTAATTTTTTATATTCATGAAACACACATATTTATGATTTTTATTATGTTATGGGGGATATGTTATAACCAAATATGGGTGGCACCTATATCTACCTCCAATGAATTGGGTAATGATTCATGTTATATGAGATCAAAGGGTACATGGGAGGTTATCTAAAGCCCAGAAGATGGTACACAAGTGGCTATCCCAAGACCAAAAGAGGGTATATGGGTGGTTATCCCAAGATTGAAAGAGGTTACATGGGAGGTTATCCCAAGACTAAAGTAGGTGCATAGGTGGTTAGCCCAAGCCTAATAGTCTATGAATGTCTTTGTGGGTAGCCTTGACATTTGATTTTCTTTGATTATGTATATGCAAAAAATATATGTATTATTCCAATGTTATACTCTCATGGATCATGTTCTTTACTTCAATTATTATTCATGTCTTATGAACTACCAATATTTATTTCATGACTTTTGTTTATGATCTATGATAAGTAGGGTATGGTTTTATTATTTTATTCTCAAGTTCTCATACCCATTTTCTCATGTTATTTTAATATATCCCTCATTTACCCTTTCATATCATCTTACATCACCCTTTATTATGTTTCCTTTCCCTGGTATATTTAGTGATTTATGATGTATGATATGTGGGTGCTAGTTATGTAGAACATAGTGTTAGTTGGCATTGCTCACTTATGGACCAGTTTTTTATGTTTCTATGTTTATAAAGGTAGTATACATTTAATATCTTTAGGTGTGTGTTTGTATAATGTAGTGAATATACATCTAAAAAAATATAATATATATGTATGAAAATCTTGGGTCGCTATATTTGGTATTATAGGATAGGTTTAGTTAACTTTCGGAAATTAGGATGATAATAATTTAGTGATAACGCTACAGATATGTCTGAGGATGAGTCTTAGGATGAGTCAAAGTATAGAAAAATTTCCAAGAAATTTTCTAAATGATAGAGTAAGTGGATTCCAATTTATTACATCCATGTCTGGATACTACAAGTGGATATGGATCTAGAAAATATGTACCTAGGGTTAATAACTCCAAAAAGGGTGCATTGATCAGGACTAGATCATCACCTAGTGTATAAAAATGGGTCTTGTTGCACACCTGGTTTGACACTCCTAAGGGATATGATTTTGAAATATAAAAACTCTTTATGGACCATTGTAAAGGATTTAAATAGATTGTGATTATGAATGACCTAGGATAAACTTGAGGTGTCATATGTTAAAAATAAGGTGTCATTATTTCGGTATTATATAAGTGATTTTCAATGATTATGTGGTTCCCCACTATGATTACATTGTCTCACAATATGATATTGGTTTTAGTTGATGTCTATATCTCAAAGAAATCATGTTAATGTTGAATGTGATGGGAAATAAAAAATATTTCTTCCTGAGAAATTGAATTTTATGGGAGATGGAATAAAAATATTATTCCAATTCTCAAAAAAAAATTATCAAGCTATGAATAATGATAAACTTACAAATGAGAAAAGGAGGGAACAATATTCTATTAAGTCTCATAAGGAAACATCCACCTTATTTCATTTGTCCTTCTAATCCACCAATTTTTAAGAAATGGATCAAACCCACTAAAAATATATTTTTCATTCTCCTATGTTTGGAGCATGAGAAATTCATTTTGGATATCTACCAGTTGGGAGGTGAAGTAGATCAATGGTGGACTCTTATCAATAATATGAGGAAACATGATGAAATTGAATCCATGGATTGGGATGAGTTTAAGAACTTATTCATCAATAAGTAATTTACTTCTATTATTTATATGAATATGGAGAAGGAGTTTATTGAGCGAAATCAAAAGGATGATGAATCTATTGTTACTTATGAGGAAAATTTTACAAGACTTGGGAGGTATGCTTATGGTTTTATCATCCAAATTGAAACTAATGTTGATCAATTATTCAGTGGATTAAAACCAAGAATATGAAGGGATTTGGACATAAAAGACTTTATTATCTATAAATATATAGTTTGATGTTCTATCAAGGTATAAATGGATGTTGGTGTTACATATTGGTTTCTGATTATTTCACCAGGGTTCCCCACCTCACGTTCTAAGGCTCATTTGCGTGCATTATTTCCCTACACCCCTACTTTACAAAGGCGGGCGGAATTCATCACTTTCATCAGTGATGTATACTATTTGATTTAAATGAGATGATGTGATGTTGTATCCTCCTTCCATGGATTCCTACTTGGAACTTATTCACTATTCTAGATATCCCTCATAGATTAAGACATGTTTGTGAAACTCACACCTGGTGTAATCTCATTATAGATGCCAGTTAATTACACTGCTTTTGTCTGGACATTCCAATGGGTCTTGATAGGGAAGTAACCTTAAGTCAAGAGAGTAGTCACGTTGGGTATCTCTATCATGTTTGGACCCTGGGAACATTGGTCACATATATTCTTCCTCATAGGAGGGCACTTCATGGAGGCATCTTGGGTGCGGAACCCAAGGAATCTCATGTCAATCGTGAGGTATCTAATGCCAAAGGCATATATTATAATTCTTTAACCACGTGAATCTCATGTTTACCATGAGGTAACTAACTCCATAAGTGCATATCTTCTCAGTATTTCACCTTAGGCATACCATGTTTACCATGATGTAGCATCATTAAACTAGTCACATGTTTAACATCTTGAAAAGACTGAATGAAGCTGATCAGAATGCCCCATGGAGGTGGATCAAAGCACATGTCCCTAGGAGGGAACACCTAAAATGGAATGAAGCTGAGAAAAATTCCCCGCATAGGTGGAACAAAAGTGGTGTCTCCCTAGGAGCTAACACCTAAAAGGATTATCGATGGATGAATCAGGACGTCTTATGGAGGCAGGTCTGAGAGGTGTATCCCATAAAGGGAAGATGTCACACCGTGAAAGCTAACCAAAACACCCTTGAAGGTGGATCAGGAAGGCGAACCCCTATTAGGGGGAACCATGGTTTACTATTGGTTGGGATTGAACCTCAGATAGGCTTCCTGCATACCCTATTTAGGAGATAGGGATGAAAACCCAGGTTGTTCAATGAGGGATGGTATGGGGCTTATGCATGGGATCTTCCCTTCTTAAGAGGATTACTATTGGTTTCATTATGTAGGTATTATGAATTTGGGATTCCTAGGTTCTATTAGGAGTATTGATGGAGTGGATGGGGATTACACGTAGGAGCAACCCATATGGGTGGCATGATCTCATCGGGATGTGGCGGACCAGGTAAAAATAAGGATGGTTGTGGATATAGTAATGGGTGGAATGGATGGAATGGATGGAGTTTTGGGTTTGGGCCTCAAAGAGGTTTCCTCCCATAAAAATAATATTTCACATAAAGTCTAATCAGAACACCCTTAAAGGTGTATTAAGTAGGTAAACCCCTAGGAGTGGGGCACCATGTTTTACCATTGGATGGATCGGAACACCCATGGGAGGAGTATCTAAGAGGTGTGTCCCATAAATGGAATATGTCGCACCATGAAGGCTGATCATAACACCCATTAAGGTGGATCAAGGAGGTACACCCCTAAGAGGGAGGCACCAAGGTTAACTTTTGGTCAGTATTGAACCTCATAGTGGCTTCTTACATGCCATTTTTAGGATATAGGGATTAAAAACCATGTAGTTCGATGAGGAATGATATAGGGATTATTCATAAGAGTTTCCCTTAGCAAGAGGATTTCTCTTGGTTTGATTGTGTGGGGCTTAAACATGTGATCTACTCAGTTACTACTAGGAGAAGTGATGGAGTGTATGGGGTTTACACATATGAGTGGACCAGATGGGTGGCATGATCCCACTGGGATGTTGCAGCCAAGGTAAAAATTAGGATAGATGTGGGTGAGTGTTGGATGGAATGGATGGAATGTATGGAGTGCTAGGTTTGGACCTCAAGGAGGCTTCTTATGTATCCTGATTTTTCGGGAATCAAATCATGTATTTTGAGAAAGATATTTGGGGATTATGCATGGAATATTCTCATTAAAGTGGAGAAAATGGTTGGGGATTATGCATGGAAGCTTCACAAAGAAGGTGGAGGTCAGATTTCATGGTAATTACTAACCTCTAAACCCATGTGAGTCTTGATCTATGTGAGAAACAAGAGGAAGCCATAGACCTAATGGTCATGTCACAAATGATGTGCCAACGAGTGGCGGTATGGGGCTTATGCATGATAGTTGGCCAAGGAGGATTCCATTCCAGGTGAGGAGGGTCTCATTCCCTATCACTCATACATAGATCATCCTATGAATGGTGTGTGTGGCTTACGCATGGAAGTTTCCCTAGGAAGAATGGTCATACCATAGTGTTATCCTATGATATCCACACATTAGGCATCCTATGTGCATTTCATGGGGTGATATTACAGTTTAATTTCATGTGATAAGGATGTTGGTGCTAGGTAGTTTTACATCATATAGAGAAAATGTGGTGGAATCACTCCTTACCCCTTGTTCTTACATAATCATCGCTCATTAACCCCTAAGTAGTACATGGCTTCAACAATGCCAAGGTCCAACAGTGTGGAGGAGTGGTTAGTCATGAGTTCCACATTAGCATCCCTATGCTGATATTCAAGGGGTATTATCATACCTTTTTTGAGATGAAAAAGGTAAGGAAACACATGAACAAGGGTAATGGGGGACAACTCACGATGGACCATGATGTTGTTGCACGCAAGACTGAAGGGTCAGGCACAAGTGTTGCACTCAAGGTCAAGTTTGTGCATAGGGAGTCCCTTTCATGCACCATACTTAGGCTTAAAGAGGTTGGGAAAGGATTACACAACTGTGGTCCCATAAAAGGGAGTACCTGTAGGGAACCTATGACTCAAGATCTCTACCTTGAAGATTCCATTCCTTTTGTGATGTCATAGAATATGGGTCTTATGCACCGCAAAGCGGTGGTTCAACTTACATAGGATCAACCAGAAGAATGGGGTGGCCTTAAATATATATATGAATCCTTTAGAGATGATGTGCAAGTTTCTGGTTACATAAGAGGTATTCCACACAACTGTTCTCCTTTGTTGAAGAGGACGAGTGTGCAAGGTTCAGTTTGACATCGCATTGTGCGTGCAAGAGTTTGTTCCATGGCTTTAAGCCTTCCGTGCAATGAAAAAATATTGTGTGCACCTATCTTATCCATTTTGAGTGGAATTCATGGAAGGTAATGTTTGACATTACATTGGTCATGCAAGATTTCTATGCATGTATTTTTATCTTGCACTCACACCTCAAAACTTGCACATTCCTTCCTTGACTTTCCCGGAATGTTCTATTGAGTCGGATGGTGGATTAAATTTACCAAGAGATGGTTTTTTGCAGATTAATGTGGAATTCATTTCCAAAAAATGCCTTACCCCCTTGGAATATGTGCTAAAAAGGGACTAGAAGGTCAGGTTCTGATGGAAACGCCGAAGGGCGAGGTTGATTCCAACGGATGTGTGAAACACTCATCTGTGGGTGTGAAAAACCCCTTATGTGTGTGTGTAAGAATAAGACCACACCTATAAATAATCAGAGTGGGGAATTTGTATGGAACCATGAATTTCCACATGATAGTCAATCTAATATTATTCTCATAAGTTCAATCCTTCTGTATGAAAACCTGAGCTTCGACAACTTCTTTCGCATAACTTCTTCTTCTTATGTGATTCATACTTTTTGAGAAATCCGCATTCTATATGAATGTTGCCCGATCTTTCGTGCAACATCACTTCTTCCGCACCGATCTTGAAAACTTATCTAATTATTCCTTAAAAATCTCTGATCCGTTTTAAATTCCCTCCCAATAACACGCTTCTTAGATCGAAGTTGTTGTCGTCGATCAGAAAGCTGAAATGACTAGGAACCCTCAGATTCTTTATGTCAGGAGGGTTGTGTTAGAAAACCAGATTCTTCAAGGTATGCTGACATAGTCATAGAAGGATTATCCATTGAGATACTATCTACTAATATGGAACTTTGGACTTCATGATGAAGGGATCATTCTGGATTTTGTGGTTGACTCACAACAATCATGGTTCCCGTGTGAAGATAATATCTAGCATTGGAACATCATTGTCCATGGTCACATTGCTAGATATCATAGGGACCTAGATGTCTATGTGATAAATGGGAGGACGAGTAAGGTCATGGGTGATAATCCAGAGGTAGAGGAATTCCCTTACCATTGTGCTACCACTTTCCAAAGGAGCATGAGAGAAAAAAACTAGGGTTGGTACAAGGAATAGGATTTTTGAATCAAGAGGAGATTTCACCAGCTAATGGGTATGGGAATACTGGGAGTGCTACACGTGCTAGGAATACTCATTGGAGCTACACAACATATGGATATACTATGAATTTTGGACATCACAGTTCCACTTCTACCATTAGAAGGAGATGGTGCCAGATCTCCTTACCTGCTAGTCCCCACACACAAACACATTTCATTTTTATCACAGGTAAGTCGGAATCAGTTTTTGGTATATCTACTTCATTGGTTCATTCCACTAGAGGGGTTCTAGGATGATGAATTCCTACCACCATAAAATACCTAGGAAGATAGTGAGAAGACTCCTGTCCTAACACAAAATATCCTGGAAACAGTGAATGATAAGCTGAAAATCACACCCAACTCCCAAAGGATATCCTATTCCATGTATTTTTTGCTCTATTACTCAATAAGTATCCAAATGTGAGGATTTAGGACCAAGTTAAATATTTTATAATCACTTTTTAGTGGGGGAAGGTAAGATACTACAATTTTATCTTGGAGAAAGGATAGTACCATAAGTGGGTGTATATCATGGGGGGGATGGGACCCATTGGTTCACTATACTACTTTCCTAGACACCTTTTTTATTCGGTGTTTTCTTCTAGTGAGGGACATAAGGATGGGAATCCTACCAAGAATACTTGTGATGGTGGTGATTCAGGTAGTTGGAAAGAGTTTCAACCCATGAGTACCCATGTTGTCCAGATTCTACAGAATACTAAGCCATGCTTCAAGGTGAAACACGCCAAGAATAATCTTTGGGCTATTCCAATTTCTATATGGTGAGATTGTAGTGCATCTCCTGGGATATGAGTTCCTGAATTCTATTAGGCCTCCAAATATTGGTATGTGGCCATCACTTATGAACATAGCTGGGGTTCGGCCGATAATGCTTTACGATACTAGGGTAGTAATTTATTACGTAAACCATGAAAACTTCAACTTCAATCCCTTTTCAACTCGGTTTGGTCTGATGGTGGAGAAATTGAAAGGCACATGGGAGAAAAAGGAGTACCTACATAGCTTCAAGGGGGGAGTGTTGGTAGCTCGGATCAACGGTAAGGTCTTTTATTAGTCGTACACATCATCCCACTTTTCCAAGTTGTTTAGATGCCTTAAAAGGGTGGAGAAATGAGTCTACATGGGGGTTCATGAGGAGGGTCACCCATGTATCCTTATAAAACTTGGGTGCATGCTAAAGATAGCGGGATCCAGTGAAACCATTGTACTACTGTCGACCAATGTTGACATGGGCCTGTTAATGGAATCACTACCACAAAACTGGGTAAGGCAGGCACCTGACATTATCAGCACTAATGAAAAAGCGCTGATAAAGGGGTAGGGCTTTATTAGCGCTTTAAATATCCTTTTATCAGTGCTTTTCTTAGCGCTGATAAAGGTTACATTTATCAGCGCTTTTCTTAGCACTGAAAATGTTTATTGTATACATTAAATAAAAAACACATGTTATAACTAAATATATATATATATATATAATTAAATAATTATAATATTAATAATAAATATCTTTATTAGATTTATAAGATTTATTAGATTTATTAATTCATTATATTTATTAGATTTATAAATATATATGTGATTTCCAATGAATTGGATATGAATATATCATGTGTATGTGTTATGTGATCATATATGTGCATGAATAATGTTTATTTATAGATTATAATTACATATCACGTTGATGTGTTATTGATTTATAATTCATTATGTTACCCATATAATATATATGTTCTAAAAAATGAACACTTATAATTAAAATTACATTATATTTAAAAAATAAATAAATATTTTATTATATTTTCAATTATATATATATAAATATACCTTTCAAATAATTTTATAAGTAAAAAATAAAGATATATTTATTTAGAGTTATAATTATTAATAAATATATATATATATTTATCATAAATATCAGTTTAAATAAATATATAATAATATAAACAAATTATTACATTTATATATTTATCAGTGCTTTTATTATCACTGATAAAGTATGGATTTATCAGCACTACAAAAGTGCTGATAAAGTGGGTCTTTATCAGAACTAAAATGAAAAGCCCTGATAAAGACACCCTTTATCAGTGCTAAAAAAGCACTGATAAAGTTCTACCTTTATCAGTGCAAAAAAACTCTGATAAAGGGGGTATTTATCAGTGCTTTTCATTTTAGTACTGATAAAGACCCCCTTTATCAGTGCTTTTTGCTAGAGCTGATAAAGGTCCCAGCGGGATTTATAAGTGCCACTGGGTCCTCCTCCTCCTCCCTGCACCCTGTCAAGCTTTCGCAAAATCCCTACCCTGCACCTCCACCACTGCCTCCTCTCTACCATGGACTCCTTCTCCTCCTCCTATGCCATGGCCACTGCCTCATTATCCTCCTCCAGTGCCTACTTCTCTTCCTCGTCCTCTTATCGCAGATCCTCCTCCCCACACCCTGTCAATCACAGAAGCCCTACCCTATGCCTCTTCCACTTCCTCCTCTCCACCTTCGCCTCCT
Source organism: Viscum album (assembly GCA_963277665.1). Lineage (NCBI taxonomy): Eukaryota > Viridiplantae > Streptophyta > Magnoliopsida > Santalales > Viscaceae > Viscum > Viscum album. The sequence continues at coordinate 703,379,116 of OY728122.1, read as the reverse complement.
TCTCCTCCTCCTCTGTCATGGCCTCCACCACGTTCTCCTCCTTCGGTGCCTACTTCTCCTCATCCTCCTCTTTTCGCGGCTCCTACTCCTCCTCCTCCAACGCGGATCCTCCTCCTCCTCCTCCTCTGTCGCGGCTCCTCCTCCTCCACCACAGCCTCCTCATCCTCCTTCTCCAACTCTGCCTCCTCCTCCTCCTCCTATTCCTCCTCCTCCGCCTACTCCTCTTCCTCCGCTACCTCTGCTTCCTCTTCTACCTCTGATTTGCCTCTGCTGCCTCTGCACTGCCTCTGCGCTGCCTTCGCGTTGCCTCTGCGCTGCCTCAGTGTTGCCTCTACACTACCTCAGCATTGCCCCCACTGCCTCTGCTGCCTCCACTGCCTCTGCGCTGCTTCCGCTCTGCCTCCACGCTACCTCCTCTACCTCCGATGCCTCTGCTCCCTCCGCTGCCTCCGCACTACTTCTGTGATGCCTCTGCGCTGCCTCCGTAGTGCCTCTACGATGCCTCCACCGTCGATGCATCCTCCTCCTCCACCACTGGTTCCTCCTATTTAAGGTGAGTAAAATTTATTTTTCATGAATTAATTATGTTTTCATTTATTTTCAATATTGAGATTAATTATGATTTGGCATGATTATTGTGTGTGATGCTTGTGTGTGTGACACATGTATATGTGGTTGGTTACTTGTTTGATCTTGATTAGATCTCCCCACTATAGCCATGTGATAGAAAACTGAATAGAGAGAGTATTTTTTGTGAAAGGTTGTTACACTAGATTAGGATTTCACTCCGTCTAGTGGCCCTTAGTATGGATATTTTTCTGATTTTGGATACTACCCCATAGTTAGGCCAGGTAGGGTTTGAACCGTCCGTGCTGGTGAATTCATGTCATCAGGTGAGGCATGCCAATGGGATGAGACATATGCTTAGTATGTTCTATATTGTACACTATTCTCCTTGGGTTCGAAAAAAATGAACCTTAATAGGGTTTCTACCAATTCCTACCCACTACCCACTCTCTCTGGGTTGGGTCATATACCAATTTATATATCACATCCTTTCTTATAACATAACAGTTCCACCTACCTCTCACATTGGGTGTGATTCACATATCCTCTAATTCCAAAACATAGTAGCTACTCCCCTCTCACTTACGGTGGGTCTCACCATCACATCACATAAAAAACAATTTGATGAGGGAATATCTATAGACAACCTCTCACAAAACTACTCCAAACCAATACTAAGTGATCCCCATTTCTAAATCTCACATCACATTATCATACAAAAAAATGATCTAAGGAGGGAATCACAATATCCAACCTCTATCACAAGTCAAAATGCACCATCAATATGTGGATCCCATGAAATTCACACACCAATCCCCTTTGACCAGTGCCTTCTCACTCAATGTAGGGTCCTGCCAACACCTTATCACTTAAATAAAGTCCATACATCTTGTCTCATGCCACAAAACATATAAATAGTAATCTAAGGAGGGTGTCTAGATAGCCAACCTCTCATACTAGCTAAACCACATCATAAATAGGTGGTCCCCATGGATGATCATACTTCAACTAGGTGAAAGTCAAATGAAGTCCCAATATCTTAGTCGGTCTGACCATAAATGATAAAAGTCACCATCCATTTAGCCTTGCATAATAATCTCCTTAAAACCATCTTGGTTATACATGAAAATTATTCCCAACCTATCAACATTCTAATTCTGCCTATAAGGGAATATAATGGGTTCTACAAACCTAACCCATCTCTACTCATTGATACCAACACACACTCATCTCAACATGGTAATGTCACAACCCACATGATATACTTGATCTAGGCCTCAATAGTCTAGTCTATATCATCTTCTAATTCCCACATTAAAACTCATTAAAAATAAATAATGACCATCCTAAGAAACTCACACTAAGAGCCTTCGATACCCTATGTTAATTCATCCAGACTATTATTATGACCCTCACTTAGTTACCATATCATATCTCCCCATGGAGATCTATTAATCCAATTATAAGGAGGAAATCCTCTATGTCACACTTCACAAATCCCTATATGGAATATCCTACACATCACACACACCATGAATCTTATATATCCTTAAGAGGGTGTTCCCCATCATACGTGAGATATAAAACTATATTATCCATCTTTTTTAGGCCTAAGACTCTAATACCCACTCAAATAGCCTTAGAAAACCTAACTAGGATATACAAATCTCATACCAAACCCGATCCCCTCATAAACACAACTAGAAACCTCACCTACAGGGATACAAAATCTATGGATGATCACAAAATCAAAAACATTCAATAGAACCCTCACTCTATATCTTGGTGGATCAAAAACACCCTATTTATTTACCTAGGTTGCTCTTGATTTCTATCCCTTTCACTGGAACACATATACTCATGCATGAATGCACAATCATGCATAAATAGGAACATGGTTTTGTATTATAGGGTCCACCTACCTCAAAAAATATAGTAACCCCCTCACCAAGATCAACTCATCCTCAAAAAAGACTATACATGCCTTATCTAATCTTGTACCAATGATTGAGACCCAATCTCAAGGCACAATTCCCAAATAATTAATTATATAAACTTATAATTAATTATTCACCTTAATATAATTAGGAACAATCTTTTAAAAACTCACTAGAAAACACAACACCACATAAACCACATAAAACATGGTGCATTCATCTTACGAGGATAACCTCCAGCCAATACAAACAAAATCTACATCATCTGAATTTATTTGAAGATGATATAGTGAAATCATCACACAAATCCTAGTTAAAATCATCCCAAATCATAGAGAAATAAAAGATAATAGTAATGGAGGAAGTATGAGGGAATGACTCACTAACTCAATATAAAAAACTCTCAAGAACCACCCCTCATTAGGGGGGATCAAAGAGAGGAAGAGAATGGATGAATCCCAAGAACCACCCAAGATTTGCTATTAATGAGCAAGCCCCCACCATTTTTGAAGTATCTAGTTTTTTTTCTAAATTATACTCATATTCCTTCTCCCCTGACCTATATACCCATCCTTTGTATTTAAAGTAGTATTAATATAAATAAATAATGGATGAATGCCAATCGGTTGACAAAATAGTATGAAGAAGGCGTGAAAGAGTTTATCAAGTTTGCAAAAGATCATGCATATGACCCTTCTCAAATCATTTTTTTGTGTTTACGCTGTTGTTATTCAAAACAAATTAGTCCATAGGAGTTGGAAGAACACTTGATCTATCATCGAATAGATCAGAGTTATACATGTTGGAATAAACATGAGGAAACAACGAATGTAGGTAGTGGCTGGGATAACACTGCGTTTTATGGATCGTCTAATATGATTACAAGTATTAATAATGAAGATAACCGTATGGAGGATGTGATTACAGATGTGAATGATGATGAAGATCGTATTGAGGAAATGACAAGGATAGTCAAATATGAACTTCGTGATTTCCCAAAATTGTTTGAGAAGTTAAAAAGTTGTGCAAAGACGCCATTGTATGCTGGTTGCACTAAATATACAGCACTGTCAGCCGTACTAAAGCTGTGTATTTTGAAAGAATACAATGGGTGGAGTGAATCCAGTTTTATAGAACTACTTTCTCTCCTTAATACCATGATCCCAGAAGATAATAAGCTCCTGATATGAACATATGACACCAAATGAATGCTATGCTCGATGGGTATAATCTCTTAAAGAATACACGCCTGCCTGAATGACTGTATATTGTTTCTCAAGGACCAAAAATCACTTAAATAATTCCCAAGGTGTGGTGATTCTCTATACAAGAAAGATAAATCCAGTCCTACTAAAGTTGTATGGTACTTTCCAATAATTCCAAGGTTTAGGCGCCTATATGGAAGTGAAGAGACTGCAGGAAAATTGACATGGCATGCAGATATAAAAATTAAATATGGGATACTACGTCACCCGGAAGACTCTCCTCAGTGGAAGAGAATTGATCATGAGTATCCTGAATTTGGAAACGTGTCGAGAAACCTCCATCTTACGTTATCTACAGATGGAGTGAATCCTTTTGGTTTTCAAAGCAACAGTCACAGTACATGGCCGGTTATGTTGGTAAATTATAACCTACCACTGTGGTTATGCATGAAATGAAAATACATCATGTTATCTATGCTTATATCAAGACCAAAACAACCAGGTAATGAAATTGATGTTTATTTAGCTCCATTGATTGAATATTTGAAATTATTGTGGGATTCAGGTGTTATATTGTATGATGCTTACAAAAAGGAAGATTTCACTTTGAGATCCATGTTGTACGTGACGATAAATGACTTCCCTACTTATGTAAATTTTTCAGGATATAGTATTAAAGGAACTCAAGGTTTCCCCGTTTGCAATCAAGGTACACAATCAATTAGGTTGAAACATTCATTGAAAACCGTGTTTTTAGGACATCACAGATTTCTACCCCGATGACATAAGTACTGATCTTGGATGACATCATTCGATGGAATTTCAGAAGAATGTACATCACCATCTTCACTAATAGGCGATCAATTTTTTGAGAAAGTTAAAAATGTGGACACTACTTTTGGTAAATCATCTTCGAAAAACCTGACGAAAATCGGTTGAAAAAAGAGATCAGTTTTTTTTGAATTACCATACTAGAATTTTCTGTTTGTCAGACATTTTCTTGATGTTATGCATGTAGAAAAAAATTTATTTGATAGTTTCATCGGCACATTGATAAATACACCTAGCAAAACAAAATATGAAATTAAGTCTAGGTTGTACATGGTTGATATGAGAATACGAGAAGATTTGGCACCAGTGAAGGGTGAAAATGAACATTTCTTCCTCCTGCTACTTACACTCTTTCCAGACAAGAGAGATATCAGTTTTGCAACTTCTTGAATGACATAAAGGTTTCAGAGGGGTATTTTTCAAATATCAGGAACCTCGTGTCAATGAGAGATTTGAATTTAAAAGGTCTGAAATCACATGACTTCCATGTTTTGATGCAAGATCTCATTTCTATTTCTTTACATTTCATTTTTTCCAAGAATGTCTACCATACATTAACGAAACTGTATTTATTCTTCAAATCTATATGCAGCAAAGTTATAGACCTGGCGAAATTTCCAACTATGGAAAGATAAATTTTTGTCATATTATGTGAATTAGAAATGTTCTTCCCGCCTTAATTTTTGGATATGATGGTTCATTTGATGGTCCACTTGGTGAGAGAGATTCAACTATGTGGTTCTATACATTACAGATGGATGTACCCCATTGAATGGTATATGATGATTTTGAAAGGGTATGTCAAAATCGAAGTCGGCTAGAGGGTTGTATTGCAGAGTGATATATTGATGAGGAAGCCGTTGAATTCTGTACTGAATACCTGTCTGGTGTGGAAAGCATTGGCCTACTGAAATCTCATCACACTGGGCGGCTTGAGGGTGGAGGAATTTCTAGAATACAGGTTTTCACAATCAATATTACATATCAGGAGCAGGCCCACCTTTATGTTTTGCATAACAATTTCGATGTTGACCCATATATTGAAACCCGCAAAGAAATTATTATGCATTTGAATCCATCTAGGGATGAAAAATGGATATCAGATACACATAATCGACAGTTTATAGGATGGTTTTGCGACCATATTTTTAAGAAGTCATATGAAAATCCAGAGTCAATTTCAGACCGACTTCGATGGCTAGCCGAAGGACCAAGTGTGTATGTATTATATTACAATGATTATGTAGTTAATGTTTATACATTTTATACTAATGAAAATGATGAAGATAGTACCATGAAGAATAGAGGGGTTACACTTGTGGCTAAGCCGATGCATGTTTCCAGTGCTAAGGATATAAATCCAATTTATGCGAATATGTCATACTTTGACATCATCAAACAAATATGGGAGTTGGATTATACGGAATTCCAAGTTCCAATTTTTCAATGCAAGTGGGTTGATAACAGGAGTGATGTTAAAATAGATGAATTGGGATTCATGAAAGTTGATTTCAGTAAGGAAGGGGAGAAAGACAAACTGTTTATAATGGAATCACAGGTAGTGAAAGTAGTTTATGTTCCAGATCCCGCAAACCGAAACTGGTCAATTGTTCTATTATCGACCAAAATAAGTGAAGGGTCAGATGAAAATTCAACAGAGGATGATCTTTCATTGGGAATTTTCAATCATTTCTTAGTGGTCCCAATGTAGACAATGTTTTGTATGTCAGAGGAGACCACAATGAAGGGATATGGATAGTCGATAGAGGGGTCAAATCCCTTCATCCTTTAAAAAATAGAGTTTAATAATCAGGTTATTTTTTATTGTAATCTATATTGTGTTACATTATGTTATTATCTGTTTGTTTCTGCTTTTATGTGATCTAAATTAAATGTTAAACCACTTCTGCAGATAATGACTTTGGCACCTGCTGATGCACCCAATCCCAAGACACAACAGGTTTCTCAACCTGTTGCAGCTGGTCCCACTGCTGAGGTACAACAGGTCTCTCAACCTGTTGTAGTTGGTCCCACTACTGAGGTACAACAGGTTTCTCAACCTGTTGTTGTTGGTCCCACTGCTGAGGTACAACATGTTTCTCAACATGTTATTGCTGGTCCCAGTGTCGATACTGGCACTTCGAAGGAACATAATGATGATACAGAAACCAAGGAAATGGTAGGCAATGAAACCCCGATGGCACAAAAAAACAGGTGCACCATAGTTTGACAGTTTTAGCCAAAATCCTTAAGGTAAAAGGAAAAGGCATAAAATATGAGGTGGGATGGAATAAGTGAGGCCAGCATATAAACCCCAACAAATCCATGTTTAGTAGCTACATTGGAATTATCACTCGGCAACACATGCCGATTGATATAGAGTCATGGAACCATGTTGTCAGCAGGCTAAAAACATTAATGTGGGAAGAGATTACGGTAACATTATAATATCATTTATTTAATTTGTTAAAATAAAATAAAATAAAATACTAAAATATTGACTGACTCTACATCATCTCTTACAGAGTGCATTTATAGTAGATGTCTCACACAAAAAATATGTATTAAAACTGACAGGAAGGTTTCATAGAGGCTTTCGCACCATTTTAATGAAAAGTCATCTGAAAGATGCTGAAGGGAAAATCAAGTCGCACCCACCTCCTCTTTATGCACACTTGATATCCCAAGGAGTGTGGGATGCGTTTTGCAACCGTTGTGCGGAGCAGAATTTTCAGGTACATTGTGTTTGGTAACATGTTGTTTAACGTTTCTTGTATTCATCACTTTGATGGACAGTTTTTTATTTATGAAACAGCAACTGAGTGCTGAAAATAAAGAACGGTCATCAAAACCAGCGTACCCCTATCGTAAATAAAGGTTGGGGTACGCTTCAATTGAAAAACAATTGGTACGTATTTGAAAAGTAATGTAACACTTTTATGTGATATAAAACAACACAATAACCATGTTTCTCTATTTATATGTATATTTATGAATCAAAATCCTAAGCCACTTCCATCCCATGCCATGTTCTATTGAAGGAGGCTCGTGTTAATAAAGAGGGTAAACTGGTAGATGAAAACACACAAAAAGTGTGGGAAACATGTGTAAGTATGACATAATATAAATTTTCTTTTCTTTAAATCACTATTACATAACGATGATTACTTATTTTCCTATATTTTCTATTTTACATAGTCACGGGAATCAACAACACCTGCACCGGATGCAAACATACTTTCAGCGGCATTGAAACAGCCATAACAGTATGGTCGTGTCAGAGGTGCAGGTTTTGGGGTGACACCCCGGACATATTTTTAGTAAAAAAACAATATGAGGAACAAACTAAAGAGATGAAAATGATTAGAGATAGACTAGCTACCCTTGAATAAAAATTCCAAAGTCAGGGAGAGTTTCTAGAAACTTTTATGGGGGAGAGTCGAAGAGAAGAAACAACTCAAGAACAACCCACCCCAACCCCCACTAGCTTTGAGGCAAGCCATTCCCCTCAAAGACCTGACTTAAATGAGGTAATAAATGTTCTAATATTTGTTTCTATGAAATTTTAATCACATAGACACTGATACCTTTCTTGTAATGATATTCTACATGGTGAAAATGACTGTGATTTATATCTATCAACTCCCACTCATATCCTTGTAACGAGGGCTACGGTGTTCAATATGCAGAATGACATGCTACACTCCAGACCACTTCCAACTGGTCATGTCAAAGTTTCAATTAACATATCTCGTGAGCCGAGCGCCAAGCTACCCATGCCAAATGACGATAAAGACATTCATATGGTGGAAAAAAAATTGGAACATTCATTGCATGGCTATCGAATCTTGTAAAAAAAACATGTCGACCAGGAGGTATTCATTTCCAATTAATTTTTGAAGAAGAACCTTTAAAATTTAATTAGAAAAGGGATGAACTGATGAATGTTATTACAGAAAGACAAAAGGAAGGAGCTAAAACAAAATAACAGCTCAAAAGGATCAACCAACTGATCAAAATGATCTACTGAGGGCACCTTCACCCCGCCCATTCTATATCCACATTTAATATCATTGAAAGCTCATGTGGATATAAAAACTAAAGGCGTAAATAATCACACAATTGTTTGTGAAAAAGATATGTACGGAGAGGAAACATTTGATTTTTTTAGTGATAACGATGTAGCTGAAATCATCACATACGACTGGCTAGGCACCTCAGTTATAAATTTATACATGAGGTATGTTTTCATGATTTGATTTTACAGAAGCTGATATACTCTGACAATTATGGCTAAATACATTTAATATTTTTCACAGGCGTATATATGAAAAATAATTGAAGGTATTTTCCCGTGAATACAAATTTGGACTCATTAGTCCTCACACCATGTCTACACAACAAAAAGAAATAGTCTCTGATTTTCAGGCTGAATTAATGTCAAAACTGCTCAAAACGTTTCAATGAAAAATTACAACTGACAGGCTCTTTTTAATACCAATGTTGCAGGGGTAAAACTCTAAATTTTAATCATATTAATTATATTTGCATTTCTATCATTACTTATTCCTTTTTGTGTTTTTAGACAGCATTGGATGCTCATTTCAGTCAATTTGGATACTCCAAAGATTTATTTTTTGGATTCACTACATGGATATCCAACAAACCGACCACACATGATGGCGATTGTCAATTTGTAATGCACTAGATCTAACATTTTAGAACTAAATATTTAGTTATATAATTTATATTATCTTTTAATGAGGACTCTGTTATGATAGGATGGTGTATGAATATCGTCTAAAGGATGGAATGAATCCAGGGCATAAGGACGAAAAGGCGCATGAGATCTACAAATGGACAAGTATCAGGGTATATATAATTATATTGCACTATCCAAATACATATCAAAATATTTTACTTATTTTTCTTGATGTTTCTGCAGAGTTCGAAACAAAAAAATGGAAAGGACTGTGGTTATTATGTTTGTAAATTTATGAAAGAGATCATATTTCATGAACAAAATAACATCCCTGAAGAGGTATTTTTGAAAATAATTACTAGTTCATTTAAAATATTTATTAATACTTTGTGTATTTATATTTTTTCAGTAATACTATGACTATCTCAAAAACTCCTATTCACAAGATGATATAGATGTGTTTAGAAATGAATGGGCAGTGTACCTGATGGAAGAATATAATCAAATAGGACAATGAAGTTGAATTCCTACTACTTATGTTATGTTCATATGATCATTGATATCTCCCTCTTTTACACTTATTGAGAATATATGATCACCCTTTATTATGTTTCATATCCTTAGATTACGAAAAATGGTTTTAGAAATGATTTTAGTTTCTAGTAAATAATAATTTAATGAGAGACTCTTATGAACTACTGACATACAGCAAACTGAGTAAATGCATTCAGATTGTTTTGATACTTTAGTTAAACGATACATGAGTCATTTTTGATGTGTACGAATCAACCTCACCTCAATATGACGCATTATGTGACTGGTATGTATAAAAGTGTCTGATATCAGTTTGAAATTGACATTAAATTTAGAAAACAACACAATTGGAATACAGAAAACTGAGAAAACGCATTAGGATTGTTTTGATACTTTAGTAAAACAATCCATGAGTCATTTTTGACATGTATGAATCAACCTCACCACAATCTGATGCACGTTATGACTGGTATGGCTAAAAGTGTCTAATATCAGTTTGAAATTGACATTAAATTTAGAAAACAACACATGTGACATACGACAAACCGAGAAAATGCGTTCAGATTGTTTTTATACTTTAGGAAAATGATCTATGAGTCATTTGTGATATGTAAAAATCAACCACACCTTAATCCAATGCACGATGTGACCGGTATGGCTAAAAGTGTCTGATATCAGTTTGAAATTGACATTAACTTTAGAAAACAACACAAGTGAAATACGGAAAACCAATAAAATGCGTTCGTATTGTTTTGATACTTCAGTAAAATGATCTGTGATTCATTTTTGGAGTGTAAGAATCAACCGCACCTTAATCCGATGCACGGTGTGACCGATATGGCTAAAAGTGTCTGATATCTGTTTGAAATTGACATTAACTTTAGAAAACAACACAAGTGACATATGTAAAACCGAGAAAACGCGTTTGGATTGTTTTGATAATTTAGTAAAACGATATATAAGTCATTTTTGATGTGTACTAATCAACTGTACCTCAATCCAATGCACAGTGTGACTGGTATGGCTAAAAGTGTCTGGTATAAGTTTTAAATTGACATTAACTTTAGAAAACAACAAAAGTGACATACAAAAAACTGATTAAACACATTTGGATTGTTTTGATACTTTATGAAAATGATCTATGACTTATTTGTGATGTGTAAAAATCAACCGCACCTCAATCTGATGCATGATGTGACCGGTATGGATAAAAGTGTCTGATATCAGTTTGAAATTGACATTAAATTTAGAAAACAACACAAGTGACATACGAAAAACTAATAAAAAGCATTTGGATTGTTTTTATACTTTAGGAAAATGATCCATGAGTCATTTTTGACATATATGAATCAATCGTACCTCAATCTGATGCATAGTGTGACCATTATGGATAAAAGTGTCTGATATCAGTTTGAAATTGACATTAACTTTTGAAAACAACACAAGTGACATACCTAAAACCTAGAAAACGCGTTCATATTGCTTTGATACTTTAGGGAAACTATCCATGAGTCATTTGTGATGTCTAAGAATCAACCGCACCTCAATCTGACACACAGTGTGACTGGTATGGCTAAAAGTATCTGATATCAGTTTTAAATTCACATTAACATTAGAAAACAACACAAGTGACATACGTCAAACTGGGAAAACGCATTCGGATTATTTTGATACTTTAGGAAAACAATCCGTGAGTCATTTTTGATGTGTATGAATCAACCTCACCTTAATCTGATGCACGGTGTGACCAATATGGCTAAAAGTGTCTAATATCATTTTGAAATTGACATTAACTTTAGAAAACAACACAAGTAACATACAGAAAACTGAGAAAACACGTCCGTATTGTTTTGATACTTTAGGAAAATGATCCATGAGTCATTTTTGACATGTACGAATCACCTTCACCTCAATCTGATGCACAGTGTGACTGGTATGGCTAAAAGTGTCTGATATCATTTTGAAATTGACATTAAATTTAGAAAATAACAAAAGTGGCATAAGAAAAACTGATAAAACACATTTGTATTGTTTTGATACTTTAGGAAAATGATCCATGAGTCATTTGTAACGTGTACGAATCAATTTCACCTCAATACAACATATAGTGTGACCATTATGGCTAAAAGTGTCTAATATCAGTTTGAAATTGACATTAAATTTAGAAAACAACACAAGTGACATACAGAAAACCAAACAAACACGTTTGGTTTGTTTTTATAATTTAGGACAATAATCCATGAGTCATTTTTGATGTGTACAAATAAACCTCACCTCAACCCGATGCACGGTGTGACTGGTATGGATAAAAGTGTCTAATATCAGTTTGAAATTGACATTAACTTTAGAAAACAACACAAGTGACATATGGAAAACCGATAAAACGCGTTCGTATTGTTTTCATACTTTAGGAAAATGATCCATGAGTCATTTTTGATGTTTAAGAATCAACTTTATCTTAATATGATGCACAGTGTGACTTGTATGGATAAAATTTTTTGATATAAGTTTGAAATTGATATTAACTTTAGAAAAGAACACAAGTGGCATACAGAAAACTGAGAAAACGCTTTCAGATTGTTTTGATATTTTAGTACAACGATCCATGAGTCATTTGTGACATGTACGAATCAAACGCACCTCAATCTGACACACAGTGTGACCAATATAGATAAAATTGTCTGATATCAGTTTGAAATTGACATTAACTTTAGAAAACAACACAAGTGACATATCGAAAACTGAGAAAACACATTCGGATTGTTTTGATACTTTTGGACAATGATCTATGAGTCATTTGTCACATTTAAGAATCAACTAAACCTCAATCTAACGCATGGTGTGACTGGTATGGCTAAAAGTGTCTGATATCAGTTTGAAATTGACATTAACTTTAGAAAACAACACAAATGACATACGGAAAACTGAGAAACCATATTCATATTGTTTTTATAATTTAGGACAACGATCCATGAGTCATTTTTGACGTTTACGAATCAATCGAACCTTAATTCGATTCACGGTGTGACCGGTATGGCTAAAAGTTACTGATATTGGTTTCAAATTGACATTAACTTTAGAAAACAACACAAGTGACATACGTCAAACCGAGAAAACACATTTGGATGGTTTTTATACTTTAGAAAAACTATCCATGAGTCATTTTTGACATGTAAAAATCAACCGCACCTCAATCCAACGCACAGTGTGACCGGTATGGATAAAAGTTTCTGATATCTATTTGAAATTGACATTAACTTTAGAAAACAACACAAGTGACATAAGGAAAACCAAGAAAATGTGTTCGGATTATTTTGATAATTTTTTACAATGATCCATAAGTCATTTTTGACATGTATGAATCAACCGAACCTCAATCCGACGCACGGTGTGACTGGTATGTCTAAAAGTGTCTGATATCAGTTTGAAATTGACATTAACTTTAGAAAACAACAGAAGTGACATTAGGAGAACTGATTAAACGTGTTTGGATTGTTTTGATACTTTATGAAAATGATCCATGAGTGATTTTTGACGTGTACGAATCAACCTCACCTCAATCTGATGCACGTTGTGACCGGTATGGCTAAAAGTGTCTGATATCAGTTTGAAATTGACATTAACTTTAGAAAACAATACAAGTGACATACGGAAAACCGAGCAAACGCATTTGGATTGTTTTGATACTTTAGGAAAATGATCCATGAGTCATTTTTGATGTGTATGAATCAACCGCACCTCAATCAAATGCACGGTGTGACTGATATGGCTAAAAGTATCTGATATTAGTTTCAAATTGACATTAACTTTAGAAAACAACACAAGTGACATACAGAAAACCGAGAAAAGGCATTTGGATTGTTTTGATACTTTAGGAAAATGATCCAGGAGTCATTTTTGATGTGTATGAATCAACTTCACCTCAATCTGATGCACGGTGTGACCGGTATGGCAAAAAGTGTCTGATATCTGTTTGAAATTGACATTAACTTTAGGAAAAAACACAAGTGACATACGGAAAACCAAGAAAACACGTTCGGATTGTTTTTATACAATAGTAAAATGATCCAAGAGTCATTTTTGACATGTAAGAATCAATCTCACCTCAATCTGATGCACGGTGTGGCCGGTTTGGCTAAAAGTGTTTGATATCAGTTTGAAATTGACATTAACTTTAGAAAACAACCCAAGTGACATATGGAAACCCAAGAAAACGTGTTCAGATTGTTTTTATAATTTAGGAAATTGATCCATGAGTCATTTTTGACGTGTACAAATCAACCGCACCTCAATCCAATGCACAGTGTGACCGGTATGGCTAAAAGTGTCTGATATCAGTTTCAAATTGACATTAACTTTAGAAAACAACAAAAGTGACATACGGAAAACCAAGAAAACACATTCTGATTGTTTTTATACTTTAGTAAAATGATCCATGAGTCATTTTTGATGTGTAAAAATCAACCGCAACTCAATCTGACGCACGGTGTGAACGGTATGGCTAAAAGTGTCTGATATCTGTTTGAAATTAACATTAACTTTAGAAAATAACACAAGTGACATATGGAAAACTGTGAAAACGCATTTGGATTGTTTTTATAATTTAGTAAAACGATCCATGAGTCATTTTTGACATGTAAGAATCAACCACCCCTCAATCTGACACACGTTGTGACCGGTATGGCTAAAAGTGTCTGATATCAGTTTAAAATTGACATTAACTTTAGAAAACAACACAAGTGACATATGTAAAATGGAGAAAATGTGTTCAGATTGTTATGATACTTTAGTACAATGATCCATGAGTCATTTTTGATGTTAACAAATCAACCACACCTCAATCCAACACATAGTGTGACCGGTATGGAAAAAAGTGTCTGATATCAGTTTAAAATTGACATTAACTTTAGAAAACAACACAAGTGACATACGGAAAACCAAGCAAACACATTCGGATTGTTTTGATACTTTAGGAAAATGATCCATGAGTCATTTGTGACATGTAAGAATCAACCGAACCTTAATCTGACGCATAGTGTGACCGATATGGCTAAAAGTGTCTGATATCTGTTTGACATTAACATTAAATTTAGAAAACAACACAAGTGACATACGGAAAACCATGAAAACGCATTCGGATTTCATTGATACTTTAGGAAAATGATCCATGAGTCATTTTTGATGTGTAAGAATCAATCACACCTCAATCTGATGCACGGTGTGACTGGTATGGCTAAAAGTGTCTGATATCATTTTAAAATTGACATTAACTTTAGAAAACAACACAAGTGACATACGAAAAACCGAGCAAATGCGTTCGGATTGTTTTGATACTTTAGGACAACAATCCATGAGTCATTTGTGACGTGTAAAAATCAACCGCACCTCAATATGATGCACAGTGTGACTAGTAAATCTTTTCATTAGATAAAGAATCAGTATTTATTAAATGAGATAAATCATCCAAAAACATATTGATTTTACTTTATTCAGTTTCATTATTATCAGAATGAAAACATTTGAGTTTATAATTTCCATATTTTAGTTTCACATTTCCATATTAATGTATTATTTCATATTAATGTTTTAATTTATTTCATTATTGTATTACTAACATAATATTTGTTTTCTTATATAGGTGAATTTTTTTCCTTGAGTTCGGATGCTTTGTTCAGAAACAAATACCGTGGACGACAATTTTTGAGAGGGGATCATGGATATCAAAGGATTAAACATTAATGTTTATAATTGTTGTTGGATAATTGTAATTGTAACCATGTAAAACATTGTTTGAAATGTATATAGCAGTGTGATTTTTTGTATTCATGATGTTAAGTAAATGTATATAGCATTGTTTGTCAAAATATTGTGTAAGTTGTGGTATATTTTGGTTCTTAGTTCATATGAAGGTTCTATTTTGTGCAGGTGTGTAGATGTGCAGGTGCTTCTATTTTGTGCAGGTGTGCAGATGTGCAGGTGCTGGTTGTGCAGGTGCAGGGGCAGGTGCCTTTATCAGTGCTTTTTTGAGTGCTGATAAAGGATACATTTAACAGTGCTAAAATAGCGCTGATAAAGGGTCCCATTATCAGTGCTCAAGATAGATCTGATAAAGTACCACCTTTATCATCGCTAAAAAGCACTGATAAAGGACCCCCTTTATCATCGCCTTTTTTAGCGCTGATAAAGGTGGAATTTATCAGCGCTTTTTGGAGTGTTGATAAAGGGGACCCCCCCTATCTATACCGGCATAAACAACTCTTTTCTAGCATTTTTAATGTCGGTTTTTAGTGCTGATAAAAGGCCAAGTTGTAGTAGTGAACATTCCAACAACTGGGTGGAAACATATTTGAAGGTGACCTTGGGTAAATGTATTCAAAAGATTGATTCATCGAGTGAGGAGTGGGAGTAGTGGGGAAGAATATATAATTCCCCTTGAGGGGTGATCCATGCTTCCAGGGTGACTCAAGCTCGAACTGTGGAAGTGGGGACATCACAAGGTGTGCCTACACTCACTTCTATTGGAGGGGAGTGGTCTCAAAAGTCACCTCAGGGACTAGAAAAAGAGGATCCTATAAATAATTTGAGGTATCTTCTACAACCAGTTACTGACATTGTCTTCCCTTCCCTTTGGTCTACCTAGAGGATGTGGCAGTAATAAATGTCACCCGATGAACAATGGCTCAAGCTAGAGTGGGATGGGATCAAACTGCCAGATGTCAGGCACATTAATGTTTTGGACTAGGTGAACTTACATTGGAGACATTCATACCAGATAGTTATGGATGTTTACACATGTCAACAAGGACCATACAAAGAACCCCCCCCCCCAATGTTAAAGGTGATGCTTAGTAGAGATCTATATCTAGTGGAAACACCTCCCAATGGGGAAACTGATGAAGAAGATGAAGAAGATGAATCCAATGATGGGGAATTCCAAGGTATGGTTACTTGTTAGGGGAGTCCATGAAAGAGTGGAAATATCATAGTCTCCAAAGAAGATTTGGTTGTGTATCTTATGGTAATTTTAAATTAATCACAATTGTATTTGATATTTCCCTTTACTATCAAGATTCAAAAAATAAGGCTTTTCTTGAATAGGAGCACCGTAATATTGCACAAGGGGTCCACTATAGGGGTGAAGGTGTACCAACTAGTATGGAGGATCACATCCCAGGGCCTATGCCCAAGGCTAAAGTGTCTAGTGGTTGTCTGACCGAAGAGGTCATGGTGGAAACCTCATAACCCCAGACCCTTCTTGACATATATGGGGGTCCACGCCCTAGAATCCCCATACTAATACCCACTATTGGGTAGTTGTTTCAACCAAGGATTCTTATCATAAAAATTCATCCCCCTTGAGGTAAGGGTAGATTTCAAATCACTTGACCTTAATCATACTTCCATAGATCTTTAGCATCTGTATGTTTTCCTTTTCCATGCAACATCTACCCAAACAACACAAGGAGAAATGGTTCTAATCATTGAAATAACTAGTGTTTAAGGGTCTCCTATGGTGGAATTCCCTACTATAACTCAAGATCTCAACCTAGTGTTGCTTAGATCCTATGAGTCTCTCATATCACAAAGTAATTCCTGTCATTTTTTGATCATATTGGATGAGGAAGTTTTGTTCCATGAAGTGAATGGAAGACTACAAGGTTATATGGTGGACAAGGATATGGAAATAGAGGAATTTATTTTGATGGTCTCACCTATTCATGAGGATCCAATTGTCCAAGCTAATATAGCATCATCCTCATATGAGAAGTCAGTTATGGCTATGAGGGATTCCACTAGTGGGACAAAACTCCAGGATGGTGGGGGTGAGTCCTTTGAGGAGGAATCAAGTGAGGATGGTCTTCCCCATAACCTAAAGCCCTATACGTCAGAGAGGATGCTGGAGGAAGAGCCTACTATTGAACTCCTTTCTAATTTTACAGAGTATGAGCCCATAGATATTGAAGAGACGAATGACTCTAATCTTGATGTGGCTGAAGAGAATAACATTATCTGGCACATGGCATAGAAATTCATTCAATGCTTCATTGATAAGACTTTGGAACTGTAACTAGTGGGATGTATGGAGTATATTCACCGTTTTCTATGTAATCTGGGTGTTGGGTGGATGGATGCTCGAGGTATCCACATGCTAGTATATAATTATCATACCAAAAAGATATGGGAATGGAGCCATAATTTGGACTTCTCTGAGTGCCAAGAGAAGTCTAAAATCATGTGCAGGCTTCGATAAGTCAACCAAGAGATACAACATCTGGAGGATCAAGTAGGTGAGAATTCTTCCTTTCTCAGAACTCAATTGAAGGTCATCCGTAGGTAGATGGATCAATTGGAGAAGTATGAGAACTGTATGAAGTAGAAAACTGCTCAAATTGTTTATCTTCAGTTGAATGGGTTCGAGCACAGACAAGAGCTTATGAACATCTTCTGGTGACTACCAATGACGAAGAAGATTTTAGGAAGAGGTAGTGTGTCCTAGAGGCCACTCACCATATCTTGGAAGAGTTTAAGCACTCGGTCACCAGAGTGGAGCCATATAGGATATTTTTTCAAGACTCATGAGAGTCTCTAGTATGTGGATAACCCATTCTATTACTTAATTTTTGTTAACCTTTTGTGTACATGGAAACATTTCTTTTATTTCTAAAAATTTCCCACTTCAATCATATTTGTGAGACAACTAATGATCGATCCTTAAGCCCATGTGGGTCATGCATGGTGTGAGAAAAAAGGGATGATCACATGATTTTTAACTTTTTATGAGAGTCTCAGATAACCATTGAATGATTTGGGTCTATTATTGTTGATTGAACACTGAGAATGATCGGGCTAAGAGAGATTATGGTTGGAGTATAGAGCTCCTTGAATATTCAACTTGCTTCCTCAACGTGTGCTAGTTCACAAATGGCATAATTCATGGGGAATTGGATTCAACTCAAAAATGGATAATGAAGAGTGTGAATCAAAATACCCAATATTTGAAACATAAGGATACTAGAATGGGGATACAGGATAACTATTTACTATGTTCGAAACACAAAATACATACCATTATCCTAAAATGAGGACAAACAAATGATGTTCGACCATTGACCATGTTCAAAAAATGGAACCTATCTCGAAATATCATCCAAAGTCTTCAAGAATGTAATATGGTAGGTAAGACAAAGTGGCCTCAAACCATGCCATTAGGGGGGCCCTTAAGACATGGAAGAGGATGAGGATCCAAATAAGGGGCACGTGAAGCATGGAGTGACAGAATGATCAAATGGATTCCAAAACTATTGGGATTATTCCATTGTGTCTTAGAACACATTGGTGTATGCATGTTCTTATGAACAAAGATCAAACCCATTTTCTAGGGGAGTGTCATCTAGAATATCAATCAACAGCAAAAAAATGTGAACAATGTAGTATATGGACATCATCGAGAAAGGACCTCTCATGCGAGGACCTAGTACATTTTGTAGTTTCACATCATGCAACTGAGGAAGATAAAAACATAGTTTGACATCATATGGTGAGGACGATGCATTTTTAGAGTTTAACCTCATGTGATTAGGACACATACCACAATTTAATTTCATGTGATTGGGATGTTGCACACAGTTTAAGTTCATACTTCCCAGACCCTGGCTAATTGTTTAAAGTTTTGTTGCATGGACTATGTAAATGTCTATTCCTAGTATATTTTTGTGGCATGAAAGAAATAAAACTAACATGAATGATCCAAAATAGTCTTCTTTACCATACAAGTATTAGGAAATAGATGAATGTCAATTAAAATAAGGAACAAGGGGGAAATGTCTTACCACACATCCCAAAAGGGGGTCATATTCAATTTAAAGTCATGTATGGACATAGAATTCTAGTTCAAGGGAATAGAATTTGGGATCAAAGGGAAGGAGACTTCCCAAAACAGGCATTTTTGGTGTGGTGGAGTGACAAACACGATGTGAATAAGGCCTTAAGAGGCCTAGTGCCACACCACATTTTCCTGGTGAAGATCTTGGTTTATGTTCATAGAGTTTGGACTAAGAATACCTTGTGTGTATCAACCACATTGGTGCTCACCCTACCAGAACTCCTAATCCCACATGATCCATGCTCAGTGTGGAAAACAAGGAACAGTATAAGGGGTCTACTAGACATTCAGAAGCATATGTTAGGGGTGATACTAAATGTGTAATTACACCACAACACAATAGAGTGGAGATAAGGTAAGTAGAGACTTTTAAGGTGTGGATAAAGGGTCAAATGGTGAGTAGGGATCAACTATTGACCATGATCAAAACACTGGAACCACAACCCTACCAGTCGAGAATGGGGTGAGAAAATGTAGGATCAACCATTTACCAAGTTATAAATACAAGATTTGTTGTTTATTTCCAAAAATACATTAGAGTGTTGGCATAACATGGAAGGTTATCCAAAAATGACATGACACCATCACCATTAGGGGCTCCATCAGGATTTCAAAGGTCATGGGAATTAAAACTGATAAAGACTCTAAGTGTGGAATGTGTGTATTGTAGAGTGATATTTGAATATAGTCTTTAAAGATAGTTTAAGGTCATATTGTATGTACCATGGAAAACAAGTTATAGTCATATTGCTTGGACTATAAGTACTTAGTTTAAGGTTTTAGATTTTGGACTAAAGGGTGGTCAGTTTAAAGTCATGATGTATGGACTACATGAAAACATTCACTCTAATGGTATATATATAACACACAAGAGGTACAACTAGAAAAAAACATAACAAAGGAGGCTCACATGGAAAATATAAACCTTAATATATAACTACATATAGTTTAAGTTCATGATGCTCAAACCATATCTAAGGCCAAGGCTCCAAAAGGTTGATACACTTGCGGATGTACCCATAGACAAAATGTATGTGCATCACTACATATCCCAAAAGTATGGTAATCAAGCCACACATAGTTTTTGAACACCGTGTGGTGAGATACCAACACTGGTGGTGTGGAATCCTCTCTGGAGAGGAAACTAGGGAATCCCATGGTTATCATGAGGCATATTGAATTTTTTTAGGGTATAATCACAGTTTAACATCATGTTGAGGATGTTATCTCTTAGTTTAAGGTTGTAGAGTTTAGAACAAAATGGGGGAATTTTTCAAATGGGTATGTATGGTGTGGTGTCATGAAAACCCTTGCATGGATTTAGAATAAGAAGTCCCAACACTGCATGAAACACCTTGAATAAAATCATGCATGTCGTTTAAATTTGTGATTCATGGACTTAGTGTGGACAGTTTAAGTTCATGTTTCCTGGACCATCAACTCTTAGTTTAAGTTCATAGATTTTGGACCATGGGAAGGGAACTCCTTAAAGGTATGTGTGTGATGTGGTGGCATAAAAACCTTTATGTGAATGAGTACCAAGAAGTATAACACCATATACGCATTCTTGAGGAGGCTTGCGAATAGTTTAAAGTCATGAATCTTAGACTAAGTTGAGGCCAATTAGTCAAAGGTTTTAATTTATTTGAGGCTGGTCCTGGATATGATAAATTTGGGCATCGTTATGTATCCTATAATGATGGTAATTAAGCCACACATAGTTCTAAAACACATATCTCATCATAGGTTTGATCCATAAAAAGAGAGGGGAATTTTTTTCATAGATGCTTCTTTTTTGGGTGGTGTGGTTGGAAAAGGATGTAAAAATTCAGGTGTCACTACATATCCCATAAGGATTAAAATAAATAGGCACATAGTTATTTAAAATGTTATGGTGGATGACTGATGTCAAGGGTGATGTCCTCTTAGGAGAGAATGTGGTAGCACTATGTAGTTTATCATCATATGGCTAGGACAATGGTTGTTACGCAGTTTAACATCATACAACTAGGATACCATTTCTATATAGTTTATCATTGTATGGCTAGGAGGATAACAGATCATTTTAAAATCATGTTTCAGGGATGATGGAGATAAAACATTACAATAGGGATTTTCATTGTGTGGCAGCTATAACTCGATATGAATGAGGTAAAAAGAAGCCTAGTGCCAAACCACACACTCCCAAGGAAGTATTGAACATAGTTTAAAGTCTTGATTTGTGGAGATAAACTTTTAGTTTAGGGTCATAGAGTTTAGACCAGGTTTCTAGTTTAACATCGTGTTCTTGGGATGTTGGTGTTATGTATTTTAAATGAAAATAGTTTAAATCCATAATGATTTAACCTGTTGTAGACAGTTTATGGTCTTGTTCCCTGGACCATGGGCTCTACGTTTAAGGTCATAGAGTTTAGACCATGGTAGAAGGGGATTTAGAAGAATGTGTATAGTGAGTTTATATGGAAAACTTGGTGTTAATGGTGTATAAGGAGGCCCACACCACACAACATAGTCCATAAAGAATCATGCATACATTTTTAAGTCTATTTCTTAGACTAAGGCTATTCATTTTAAAGTCATTCAACTTGGAATACAGAAATAGAGTTCATCATCATGTTGTGGGGATGTGAAAATCTCTTTATGTGAAGTATTTCTTAAGGAACTTGGCATTTTTGTGTGGTGTGATGCACTCTCGATCCATAGTGATCAAAGGGTATGCAGCATTAGGGTTGACCTTGTGAATGATTTAAGGTCCATCTCATTTGGGATCCAGCTTTGGTGGCTTTCTATCAGGTATATTTGGAATCCTGAGAGCCCGCACCATATCACCATGGGGGAAGAAGAGGAGATGAACCTTTTTATTTGATGCTTTATCTATCTTGTTCTGGTTCCACTCAAGATTATGAAATTCCTTAAGCCTGTTTTCTTTGAGAGCTTCCAAATTAGCTAGACAGACTTCTTCCATTCTATATGGAATTTATTGGTCATAGATAGATGTTCAGAGTGATGTAAACATAGTATTTATGGGAAATACTGCCATTTTTTAGTACACTAGGGAATATGGATTCACCTGGGTAGAATTTTGGCTTGTTATCTAATAGGCCTATATAAAATTGGGGAGTTTTTATATACAAAATTTATTATTTTGGATAACCATATTCTATGGAATTTTGTAGAGGGTTTTGTTGAAGCCTTGATCTGTCCATTCACCTGTACATGGTAGCGAGAAGTATGGTTGGACCAGATGTAGTACTTGATGTACAACATCTTCAACTCAACCTCCCAAAATTTTATGTCACTGTCAGTGAGAAAGGCTTGAGTAACTCCAAACTGTTGGATGATATGGTAGCTCAAGATCTCAACAACTGATCAAGCCTTGACTTCTTTAAGAGGAATCGATTTTATCTACTTGGAAAAGAAATATGTTGCAGTCATAATGATCCTATATTGAAGAGCTATCTCTAGTGGATATGATCCCACGACATTGAGTCCCCAGACTACAAAGGTATAAGAATACATGGTATTATGAAGGGGATTCAACATTCAATGAACAAAATTACCATGAATATGACACATGTGGAACCTCTTGGATAACTCAATACATTCATTGACCATGGTGAGCCAAAGTAGCCCAGCCTTCGAATCTGGTGGGAGAGCTTCAACCCTTCCTGATGAGCACCATAGGGATTAGTATGAAATTCCTACATAACTAGGTAAAACTCTTATCCTAGGATGTAATTAGGGATAATTCCATCAAACCCACATCTGTAGAGGGTCTGTTCAAGGTTGGTCCCACTCTGAAGGGTGAATTGTGTTGCACACTGATGGATTCACTCAGCTTCAGATTTTTCAAGTGGGAGAGTTCCATGATGGAGAAGCTTGAAAAAATGGGTTTCCTAATGAAATATTTCTTTAGATGTGGGAGATTCGGAGGTCCCAATGTGAAAGTATTGATAGTCACCTAGTTCACCTGTTAGCCTTCATCATTATATGGAATGACTTTAGTGATATCCCTTTAATGTGAAACACGGATGAATATATCATCCTAATTGGTCTTGGTGAGAGAGGCTACTGGACTGGACAAGGCATCAACTTGAGAATTTTGTGACAGGGGAACATGAGTTACCTATGACTAAGAAGGGAACTAGGACATCAGTTGGCAAGTGTACTTGAGAAAGGGCACAATTTATATCTTCTTAATGATATAATCACCATTGATTTTCTTGATGACTAACTCAGAGTCTCCCTTAATAAGAAAGAGGGGAATCAATATCAAGGGAAATCTTGAGACCAATAATTATATCCTAATACTCTTCCTTATTGTTGGTGTATCCTTCTAATATTAGGAATGTGTAGAATAGGACAGTATGTGAAAGGGTGATAAAAATGATCCACAAGCCTAACCTGTTGATCTTGTGACCGTTGAGCCTTCTACTAGTTGGGATCCAGGAGGTGCCATTGAAATTCATTTTCTAGAATGTAATGGGTTGATGCAATTAAAGGATGGCATCATCTAGGAAATCAACATCCAGAGGTGATTCTTTAGGGGGTAGATGGGTAGATAGAAATTACTCCAGTTCTTGACCCTTGATGGAATTCTTTAGAGCAAAACTGATGTCAAACTACTAAAGAATCAATACCCAACATGCTAGATATAATTTCAACATCATATGATTTAGGATATACTTTAGTAGGTCAACATGGGACACCATCTATATCTTATGACTCTGCAAATAATGCCACAACTTTTGCACTATAAAAACTGGTGTGAGTCAACTCTTCTCTATAAGAGAGTACCTAGATATTGTGTCAAGGAGAATGTGACCAAGATAGTATAAACTATTCTCTATCACATTTTTCTTCTTATGAGTTAGGAGTGCACTGATGGATCATTCCAGGTTGGTCACATAAAGGGCCAAAGGATTCCTAGAGATGGGTGGCATCAAAATTGAAATATGTAGTAGATACATCTTGATTTCCTCAAATGTGGTCTAGAACTCTTCATCCCACTAGTATATAGTTCCTTTCTGCATGATCCTAGAGAAGATATTACACTTGACATCCAAATTCATGATGAATCAGAGTATATAGGCAATGTAAACATTAAGTCCTTAGAGTTCTCATGGGTTGCTTGGATGAGGCATCTGGTTGATGGCCTTGATCTTCACTAGGTCGATCTTGATACCTCTGTATCAACTGATTAAAAGGCTGAGAAAATTCTCAAAGGTAACCTAAAAATAACATTTGAAGTGATTAATCTTCAACTATTGGGAGTAGAGGAAGTTGAACACTTTCTCAAGATATTTGATATGGTCTTGAAACTAGTGGTATTTTACCACTAGGTTATCCACAAATCATTCTTATAGTGTCCCAATGATCAGTTGGAAGATGTGGTTCATGTCTCGCTAATAAGTGTCCCATGCATTCTTTAGACCAAAACAAATCACATGATAACCAAAAGTACCTTGTAGAACTATGAAGTTTGTAGACTCCTCATCTTGAAGGTCCATCTGAATCTATTTATATCCAATGTATCCATCCATGAAGGATATATCCCGGAACCTAGCTATGGCACCGATCAATAGATCTATCACTGGAAGGGGAAATTCATCCTTTGGATAGTGGAATTTGAGATCCCTAAAGTCAATACAGACTCTAATTTTCCCATTCTTCTTCCTGACTGGTATAATGTTAGCTAGCCACTTGGGGTACTGAACTTCCTTAATGAAGAAATCCTTTATAGTCTTGTCAACTTCTTCCTTGAGCATGTCACTATGAAAAGGGTGAATTTTCCTGTGAGGTTACTTGAACCCATGATGACTCGCCGAAAGACCAAGACAGTGGATGGATACCTGAGGTTTCATCCCCAAAATATCATCTCAGTTCTGGGAAAAGACATAATGGTTCTGTTTTAGGAAATCCACATACTTTTTTTGTTTCTTTGGAGGCACAGATGCCCTGATCAGCATTGTCCTTGGGTCGACCTTAGTACCAAGGTTCACTTGAACTAGCTCATCCACGGTGGTGGAGACACCATCTTAAAATATGGGATGAGAATCTTCCAAATCCTATTTATTGTTTGAGGTAGGGGAATCAATGGTAGGACATGGCTCTTATAGATCGGCTGATTCTAGGGGAACACGGGTGCCTACTTGGGTAGTGATGGGATCTTTAATAGGTTATTCCTACTCTACTAAAACCATTGAGATAGGGGTTTTCATGCCAATTCCATCAGACCTTTGACCACGGTATTCATTCTTGATATCAAATTAATGGTATTGGGTCATCTTGTGTTGGTTCAACCCAACTTGGCAGAATAAGCATGTGTGATGTATAGTGGTAGCCATTGGGAGACCATCTTGATACATGATAGGGGAAGGGGGTTTAGGTATCACCTAATCTAGACCCATGTAGGAGTATGAGTTAATATTCTAGTGTTCTTTGTACTTATGTATGCAGTGCCCATTCCACCCAAGGATGAAAAAGAAATTCCCCAAGTATGGCATCGTAGCCTCCAACTGGTGAATTGAGAGGAAAAATGCATCATCAAAATCCATCCATGGGCTGGTTGTGATGTTGTTGTGCTCAACCTCATTGGTCTGAACATGCTTTTCCTTGCTCCTATAATAGGTGGCATCCATATAGTAGGCTTCATAAGAGTCAAAGGGGGATTCATCACCTTAAATCATGCTTACTCAACCACTATGGGAGTACGTGAGGAATTGGTGATACAAGTAAGAGACTACATCATGTAGATAGAGCTAAGTCCTACCCATCAATGCATTGTAAGTGGTATCCTATAAGACAGCCATGAATTTAGTGTTTTCTATTAATCCCTCAAACTGGGTCTTCAAACAGATCCTACCACATAGTCTATGCTCAGTCCTGCCATAGCCCATAATCTTCAAGTCAGGAGAAATCAGGTATGCTTTATTCAATCCCATCCTATGTAGTGTCTAGGTTGGGATGAGATTGATCCTAGATCCTTTGTTAACTAGATGGTGATGTATATCCACACTATTGAACTGTATGGTGATGTACAGTGGGCAGATATTCCCCTACATGAGAGGTCCCCCATCTTCTCTAGATAATGAGATAATGGCATGGAATTATGCTCACTCATATTCCTCTACATAAAAGTATTTGTGTCTACTACCACTATTTCAAACTAGAGGGTGCTTCTCAGAGCTTCTATGAGGTCCTCCCATATTTAATCTAATAGGTGTAGGGCCTCAAGGACTGATAACTTTGTAGGAATGTTGGCGAGGTGCTTCAGCACATATTACTTCCATTATAGGAACACATTTATAACCACAGGGGATTCTATTTGAAAAAAGGCATGATGGCCACTATCAGATGAACCACTGGATTCTGGATGGTGCTAGAAATGTCTTATTATTCATCAAGAAACTCACCCAAAACTACTACTAAATGATTGTCATCCGACTGAGGCCTAGACTTAGTTAGATGTGGCCAGTGGTGGTGAGGTCATGACTATCCTTCCTATTCAATTAGCACGGTTAGTAGTGGTGGTGAGTCTGAAATAATGGGATGGGAGGGTTGTTCCTACTGATCTCCGTATAGAACCTACTATCTGGTCTCAGTAGCATGAATGGCCTAGTTTGAAGCACTAGATTGAGCGTTCCATTTATTTGTATGTCCTTGACTTCCAATTCAATGATATTGACTGGAGACACTCATAGGGATTTCCAGGTATTCTGCATCATCATGAACCACATAGGGATATACCATCTCGACAGTATTTATAGAGGTGTACTCCTGGCCATCATCAAAAGAGTCTTCCAATGCTGGAAATAATCTGGGTGTGATTCCCATCTCTAGAGGCATGAAATCACTTAGAGTGTGGGATGGATTAATCACCAGAAAGGGGCTTTAATTTCCCTTTCATCTTCAAGTTATTCTCTTTCAATACAAGGAAGTTTGTGAATTTTATCTAGTAGAATCATCTGAAGAAGGTGTGGAAACTTTAGAAGGCTCGGGCTGGCCTAAGCGGGCACAAATGACACTATGGGCATGAGAAACTGCCCTTCAAGCCAACCAGTCATCATACTTATGAGTCCCACAATTGAAAACCTATTTCCATTCACCCTCACTATCACAATCAAGCTAGTTGGAGATGCATGTCACCTATGTCGTAACGTATCCCAACATGGCCACACCATTTCCCACTTGGTCCTAGATTCAATCTTAGAACACATGGAATTTTTTAATGGTATATCCAAGGATCATGTGGTAAGAGCAGTAGTCATGGTGATCAGTGAGCTCTACCTCATGATTTTTATTGCATTCTGGTAGTTTTAGAACCCTCTGTTCTAAGAAACTTTGAAAATAACTAGGAAATTGTCTGTCCTTGAAGAAATAGTTCTGGTTCCACCTATTTGGGAAGGGAACTCTAGGATCTTGTACATGGTAATGGGATAGTGCATGATGAGGGGATGGATCCACGTTATCTCTTCTAGGTAAATGCATTTGGCGAGAAGGAACCTACCAATTCTTCAATGTGAGAGGTTGAGCTTGATAAGGTTGATATACTTTATAAGGTTTCACTTTGTGAGGTTCTTCCAAAAATAACTCTAGAGGATCTAGGGCTTGTACCTGTACTATGGAGGTAGTCTCTTCCATGGAAGTTCTTCTTGAATGAGCTGTAAGAGTCAATGGATGTGCCTACTTTTATTTCTATAAGGCTTCCTCTAGGCATTGATCCTTGTCATAGAAATCCTGGAATCCGCTTTGGAAGTTATGAGTGATGAGGTTAGGGACTAATTCAATCTTAACATTCCCCATGCACATCATCGACAGTTGTTCTCGAGTCAGCAGTATGTTAAACAATTACGTGAGGCCCTTCCATTTGGTAAAAAAGTCTATGATGCACTCATCTGGCAGTTTCTTTCACTTGAAGAGGTCAGAAATACTTTTCTTGTGCATGGTGGAGCTAAACTGGTAGAGAAACTATCTACGAAGGTCTTCCCAACTAGTGATGGACCCAAAGGGTAACTGGATATACCAGACGAATGTAGAACCTTCCAATGTATGGATGAAACATTAGAGCTTGGTGGCCTCCTACTATACTAGGGTCCCCAATATGGGTCTTCATGGTGAGATGAATTATTCTAGATATTGTAGTGGGTCTTCCATCCCATTTAAAGGAGAGAAAGTATGATTACCTAAATATAGGGGTGCTTGCATGTCATCCACCCAAGTTAGATATGGATTTTCGTATGGTGGGATCATCACCTTCCATGTCTCAAGGGTTTTGAGTTGGGTAGTGAGAGAAGTTAGTAGATAATATTGGCAGGTATTCCTACCCTAACGGGCATCCCTGACCACCAATGCATTGAAAGGATCATCAACATGGTAAGAAGGATCAACAGATCGTGGAGAAACTTGGGGAGAATCTTGTGGAGAAAATCGATCTGGGTACCAAGGAAGGTTATCAAACTGCTTAGGCGGATCAGGCGACGCATACTATGGCCATTTTCCATAAACGCCAGCCTCTAATATGTTTAGATGTGCAGGATCATTAGGTTCAACTAGGGGTAATTGGATAAGGAGGGACTATGGATACCTCTACTACCCGAGTCGAGGAGGGACATAATCCTATTGAGGAGCCTCATAATCCAGGCATCGCACAATAAGGAGCTCATCAATGATCTTGTTTTGATCTGTGATCTACTGTTGTGGGTAAATCATAGTGGGATCAACCTATGTATTCTATGCGACATCAGGAAGATTCGAGGGCTCGAGCTATCCCTTGACCTTGTTGAGATTCTGACCTACTGGAAACAATGTGTAGGGATCTCCAAGTCTTTTTTTATTCCATTACAGGTCGATGAGAACACCTGTATGAGGGTCCACCTAATATTGTGCTATGAAAGTGGGAAGGTTCTATTTATCATATCATGTGTCGGAGTCACCATCCTTAGGCAACGTGAGATCATACATATTCACCATGATAGTATTGAGGGTCATATCCTAAATATAACTAGATAAATCAAGATTTTTCATGATAGGAATGAATTGGAGAGCAGTGTAATTCCCCCATCCATGAATCTGAACCAGCATAAATGCCTCTTCAATGATTATAGAGAGAACTATAAAGCTTTGGATTCATATTTTTTTAATGATTCAATGGTATTTGGGTGACACATGATGCAAGGGATTGGGAGTTCTATTAACTCAACCGTGAAACATTACTGATTAATGGAGTCAAAGTTCTCTCGGCTTCTTGGATAGAAAAACTGATGGTCACAAAGGTGAAAACGTTTTTCCCAAATAGTCTGGAGAAATATTGTGACCTAGCCCTTAGTGAGGGACTCTAAGATGTTAAAGTCAGAAACCACATTTTGCTAAAACACTACTGATAATTGATTAGAGGCCAGAGTGTCCCACAATATTCAGTATTCAGAAGCAAGGTCTGGCTATTGGTTGTCCCAATATTCGATCAATGTTGGTTGAGGAACTATAGATGGCATGGATGCGGATCATTGTAGTGGTGAACTACCTGGTGGAGAGACCATTGTGTGAGATGACTAGTCACTACATGTTGGGTCCTCTCTCGGAGGCGGTGCTGACTGAATGATCACATCCCTATAGGACTAGGTTCTCACCACTGCCTCACATACAAGGGAAACAGTAGTCATCTATGGGTGTACCAGATGCTCATCATCTATAATACTCCAGAATAATTCTTTATGATCTCAGGTAGAGAGAGAGAATGTCACTGGTGATGAAAGGGATGACTACACCATGAGACCTTGGAAGGGATCCAAATCCTCCTCCACCTGCATGTACCTCTAAAGCGTTTTAGAAATTTGGTGGATCACACCTTCAAGGATGGATAACATCAACCACTGATCTCTTTACCCAGAATCTGATGTAGATGAATGAGGTCAAGGATCCATCAGTGAATCACATTCTACTTCAGAGTTTGAGAAGTGAATGATATTGAAAATTAATTGGCACTTCCTAGAGTTCTACCTTCGGTGGCGATGGTTCTCCCTTCTACCCCAGGACAGTTCTTCAGCATAGGAAATTTCTTTGATATGTGTAGGACTTCCAGGTTGGTGGGTGAAATTGTGGGGAGGACCTCCATTTTGATTGGTAGGGATACGGAGAGGAACTCTATATCGGTTGGTGTTGATGCAGGGAGGACATCCTCTTGGACTACTATGGGAGTGGGGAGGATCTCTACTCTAGTGGGTGATAGATTTTGGTGAATCTCCACTTTTATTGTTTGGGATACAGGAAGGACCTATGTATCAGTTGCTGTCGACGTGGGTAGGGCCTATGCTTTGACCACTGACAGAGTGGGTAGGACCTCCACTATGGTGGGTTGAAATACAAGGAGGGCCTTCACACTAATCAAATAGGACATGGGTAGGACCTACATGTTGATAAGTATTAATATAGGGAGGAACTCCGTACTAGGTTCCAAATTCATGGGGAGGACCTTTATCGTGGCTGGTGGAAACATGGGGAGGGCCTCCATTCTAGTTGGATATTACATGGGGAGGACCACTGTGTTAGCCAAAGGTTGAATAGGGAGGATTATCATACTAGTTGTCAATGAAGTAGGTAGGACCTATTTGTGGATTGATACTAGAGTGGGGAGGATGTAACAACCCAGGTACTTAAAAAATATTTTCTTTTCAATTTGTAATTAAATAGTTAAATTCATGATAAATGTATAATGAAAAGGGTTTTATTTTAAAAAATTAAGGAATCTATACAAATAATATAGTAACCTCACCTATGAAATTACAAATGAAATTTATGGATCTTATAAGTGAAAATATAATATATTTATATCATAGACAAGGTAAATTAATGTTTTAAAAATGATAAATTAAGTGTTGGATTTTTTGTGACACGTAAATTTTTTTTATAATTTTATAATTAATAGAATTATTTAAAATTAAACTTTTTTTTCCTAAAATTGATTCATAAATTATTATTTTTCTTTTTTTATGATTATATGATAATTTTATGAGACCTTAATTAATTTTTCAAAGTGTTATAAAATCAATTATAATTTTAAAATCAGTATTTTTCTAATAAATGATAATTTTAATTAAAAATTAAATTTCTCATAGTTAGATAATTATTTTTTAAAAATAGAATACAATTTTTAATTCTACATTTCTAAAAATGTTTAGGTGTAATTTTTGGTAATTTTCTAAAATACTTTATTTTTTTTGTGAAAAGTAAAATATAGTAATTTTCGGTATATATACATTATAAGTTAAATACATCATTCCTTGAGTCATTTATGATTTAATAACCATAATCTAGGAATAACCTTAATTATTTTAATATATTTAGTTATAATTATCAAACTATTCATAGTCTTGATCCAAAATAATAAACTAATGAATGAAATATTCAAAAAAACTCTCATCTCCTCCACTATAAGTACCGCCTCTTCTACTCACACCTCTAAAGACTTATAGATTGTTTAATTTATATCCAATTATCATCCCAATCCTCTTTCCTACATCCAATCCCTTCTATTCTCACCAAAATTCCAAAACCAAGGTCCTTATGTAGGTTCTCAAAGAGAAGAATTCAAGAGGTAAAATCCTCTTTCATTTTCTTTTATTTTCTTTTCAGTTTCTTTTATTCTCTTATTATCTCCTAACCTCCCATAATACAAGATACATGATTACTCCAGTATCTTAAATATACTAGAATTATATTTTTAATGTAATATTCATCATAAAACCTCTCCTATTCTACTCTTAATTCTAGAAAAGGAAAGCATCATCTGTGACGTGTCAATTCACCGCCTTCATGGATGTCAAATTTTTAATTTTCCTTTAAAACCATAAAGTCTGGTTATAAAACCATTATTATGGTTAAAAAATATTTTAATATTTATATTATAACTTTTTAAATTTTTTGTAAAAAAATTATAGATATAACATTAAATAAAACAAAACTAGTTTGTGGCGGTCAGAAAAACCTACCAAAAATAAACCAAACTTTTATCATTAATGTTTTATCTAATGAATCATCCTCGTATTAGAAAAAATGATATATGGTATCATATAAATACCATTTCTTCCCAATTTTGGAGTTTTAATTCCATTTTAAAAATAAATCCATAATTAACCAACCATGGAAACCATGAAATAAACGCACTCGAAATAATAAAAATAACCGAATATTATTAATAAATGGGTGGAAAGATGTTATAAAAATATCATATAAGTTATTATAAATATGAATTTAGTTATTTAAAAAATTAATAACACTATTTAAACCATTTTATATTAGTTTTTAACACATTTTAAGGAATTCAAACCCAAGGTAAGGTACTTTTATTTAAAAATACTGTTTTAAATTTTTGTTCTTACAAATTTCAAAAGGAATTTTTTATGATGAAATTAATCATGTTTTATGAATATGTTATGGTTATTGGGTATTGTTTATGATTAATGGTGTGACCTATATCTACCTTCAATGAAAATGGTATGTTTGTGTTGGAAGTTCACTCGAATGGTTATTCCAAGTGTAATTGCAATGGTTACACAATAAGGTAGTCATGAGGGTTACATCATAAGGTAGTTGGGAGAGTTACATTATAAGGTATCCTGGAGGTTTACAAATAATATGGTATCCATGAGGGTTACAATCATAATTAATTAATTCCCCAAGATACCTTTATGGTTTTATTGATTTTTTCTATGTTTTATATAAATCTCTTGTTTTCACAATGTAAGTATATGATTCTTTATGTGTGAGAAGTATGTATTTGTGAAAATGATTTCATATGTTTATAACTATTAATAGACTAATGGTTTCTTCTTTTTATGTTCCTTACTGAGGGTTTTTTCTCATACAGTTTTTTAAAATGTTTTTCATAGGGTTCAAGGATGGGTAATATAAAATAAGAATCCAAGATTAATGTTGTAAATATTTTTCATGAAAAAATTTCATGTTTTATTAAAAACTTTTGTACTATGGAATAAATGGATACTATTTTAGTAGTACCCACTTTATATTCTTGTGGGTTGATATTTATAAATTATTTCCTAATTCTCTAAAACTCTAAAATCAAAGGATCTTTAGGAATGTAAGAAAGTAAATTCTAAAAGAAATTACTAGTTTATGTAATGTTTATGTTTGGGAACTTATAATCGGTATCAAATCACGACCTAGATAACTTTAGGGGTTATTATGAAGTTAATGGAATACCATAAATTATCTTTACCATATGGTTAATCTTAAATGATATAGAATTTAATTATTATCTTTTCGCATCATCTAATATATGTCAGTTCAGAATGGTTTTCCATAAAAGAAATAGGGAAGCTGAAGTAGGAAGGTACTGAGAGGAAGATATCTTTTCAAATCTGTAGCCTAGAATGGTGGGAATTAGAACCAAGAAGTTTGTGATATCAGTGGGTCAATTTAAGTAGGCTATAAATGGTAGTGGAATCCATGCAAGGGAAAAACCATATCTACAAAAAAGGAACATGATGATAGTAGAACATTTTATGAGGCAACACCCTCCTGATTTTAGTGGATCTTCTGACCCAATGGTGGCTAAAAACGTGGATTAAATCCCTTTAAAAGATATATTATTTCATTAGGTGTTTATATAATCAATAGTTTAGTCTTAATATATATATATTTGAATTTTAATCCACACAATGGTGGTCAATGGTCATGAATATCAGGGATAGAGAGGAGATTGATGCCTTGTAATGAGATGAATTTAAGAATATGTTCCTTGAAAAATATTTTTGTAACATGGTTCTACTTAGGATGGAAAATAATTTACTATAATTGAAACAAAAGTAGGAATATTTAGTGTTCATGTGTAAAGATAACTTCACTAAATTGGAAAGTTATTCTCTAAATCTTATTCTAAATATTTATAGTAAAATCAATCATTTTTACTCAGGATTGAAGCCAATATATCGAAGGGAATTGGCCTCCTGTGAATTAAAAAGTTTTGAGAAACTTGTTTGATGTGATGAGATGGTATAAATGGAGTTTTTTTATGATCATTTATACTTTTACAACATGCAAAATAAAATTTCAAGATGGTAGGAAATGGTTAAGAATCAATCAATTAAATCTGAAGGTAAGAAAATCATGTTTGTAGTTTGAGGGAAGTGTGGTAAAAAGCACCCTGGGAAATTCCTTAACAAATATGAGAAGTTTTTTAGATTTGGTAAATTTGGACATATGGATTGAGATTGTAATGAAAATGATCATAAGATTAATTATGATAAGAAAACTATAAAGTTTTTTTAATTTGCTGAGATGGGGAATTATAAAAATACCTTCCCAAAGAAATATATGAATGATGAAAAGTATCTAGATTATAAGAAGAAATATGCAGTGAAATCATTTAAGACTACATTAGAAGATATTAGGCCATCCAATGAAGTGGTATCTATTAAATCTTTTGTGTACTCAGATTTTTCTAATGTCTTGTTTAATACGGGATCTACACATTCCTTTATTTATGAGAAAACTTCAGGTAAATTAGAAATTTCACCTCAAGAAATGAAACAAAATCTTATAGTAAAAACACTAGGGAGGAAATATTAAAGAAAAAAAATTATAAGAATCTTATTATTATTTTATATGGAAAGAAATTTTATTCAAACCTTATTGTTTTTTCCTTGTATAGTTTGATGTCATTATTGGTATGGATTTCCTTTATGTTTATCAGGATAAGATTGATTGTAGGGATAAATAAGTTTTTTTCATAAATAGTTTTAGTTTTTATACAAAAATGAACCCATATAATTGATAACATATCTGAAAGCTGAGAAAATTTTAAAAGATGTAAATGAAAATTATCTTACACATATTTTTGAAAACAAGGGAACTATTCAGATTAATGATGTTCTGATGGTAAATGAATACATGCATGTTTTTTCCGATGATTTCCCCAGTGTTATACCTAATCAGGAAGTTTAATTTAACATTGACATAGTTCCTGATGCTAAATTGATTTTAAAACCCCCTTATCAAATGGATCATGTGGAACTTCTTGAATTTCAAAAGAATTCTTAGGAGTATATTTTTAAAGGCTTCATTCATACCAACACTTCACCATGGGGTGATCCTATTTTCTTTTAAGAAAAATCATTCCAGGAGCCTTTTCAATGAGTATAGATCTTTGAATAACATTACTATTAAGAATAAATATCCACTACCTCATATCGATGACTTATTTGATCATCTCTAGGGAGCTTGGTATTTTTCCAATATTGACCTGAGATCTGAGTATCATCATCTAAAGATGAAGGAGGATGATATTTTGAAAATAGCATTCTAAACTAGATATGGGAATTATGAGTTAGTTTTTATTTCCTTTTTCTTGAAAAATTCCCCTACTATATTTATGGATCTTATGAATAGAATCTTCCTTGAATATTTGGATAAGTTTTTTGTTATTTTAATTGATGATATTTTGGATTATTCAAAAATTTATGAGGATCATGAAAAATGTATAAGGATTTTTCTGAAAACACTTAATTAAAATATGTTATATGGGAAATTTAGAAAATGTTATTTTTGGTTCCAATAGATTTATTTTCTTTAGAACATTGTAAATAAGGATGGAATAATAGTTGATTCATCCAAATCAAAATTGGTTGATGAATGGCCAAGACCTATAAATTTTAAAAATAATCTTAGTTTTCTTGTATTATCAGGTTATTTCCAATGGTTTATTAAAAACATTACATGGCTATATATCTTACTAAATAAGTTAAAACAAAAAGGGGTTAAATTTCTTCGGACAGAAGTCTATGATGTTTATTTTCATGAACTGAAAAGAAGATTGGTGAATGCTCTAGTTTGGTTGTTCCTTTAAGAAATGGATATTTTTTCATCTATAGTGATTCTTAATTTAATGGACTTGGTTTCATTTTAATGAAGAATGATTGGGTAATTGATTATGCTTCAAGAAAACTAAAACCTCATGAGTTAAATTATCCTACACGTGATCTAGAATTAGCAGGTGTGGTTTTCAGTTTAAAAATTCTAAGACATCATTTATATGGATATAAATTTGAAATATATACTAACCATAAAATTTTGAAGTATATATTTACTCAAAAGTAATTGAACATGAGGAAGAGAAGATGGTTGGAATTGATAAAAAATTATTATTGCATTATCAGTTACTATACTAGAAAAGAAAACAATGTGGTAGATAACTTGATTCAAAAACATCATGCATCATTAACCATGTTACATTAGTAAAATGACCCCTTAGTTTATGATTTGAGGAATTTTGTCTTGGAAGTTTTTAGTATAGGAAATTCCTCTGTTTTTTTTCAGGTGTCAGTGTAGTCATCTCTCTCAAAAAGAATTAAGAAACGTAGGAGGACTGTGAGTTATAGAAAAAAAGTATAACTGGTTAAGGAATGTAAGTTTCCTGAATTTAATATTGATAAAGATTTTGTCTTTATATTTTAAAAGTGATTATGTGTGACTTGTGATTCCCAACTGAAGAAATAATTGTTAAGTGAAGGTTATAGTTCTCTGTTTTCAGTTCATCCTGGAAGCCCTAAGATGTACAGAGACCTTTGGGGGTATTAATGGTGGGATGGAATGAAAATAGATATTACTGATTTTATAATGAAATATTTTACTTTTCAATAGGTTAAAGAAGAACAAAAAATATCAAAGGGGATGCTTCATCCTTTTCTAGTGATAGAGTTGAAATGTGAAAATATATCCATGGATTTTTTGGTGAGACTACCAAATACATCTTGAGGTAACAATTTTATTTAGGTAATTATTGATCAGATAACTAAATCTTCACATTTCCTTCCTATTCAAGAAAATATTTCCCTAGATCATTTTTCTTGACTATAACTCAAAGAGATTGTTAGGTTACATGGATTTCCTCTCTCCATTGTATTTGACCATGATCATAGGTTCACTTATAAAATTTGGAAGGGCCTTCAGAAGCCATTGGGAACTAAATTATATTTCATCGCAACCTTTCATCCTCAGTCTTATAGATAGACTAAGTGAACAATTTAGACATTGGAATACATGTTACATTCTTGTTCAATGTATTACCAAGGAATTTGTGATCAATATCTTTCTTGAGTTTATTTTTCTTATAATAATAGTTTTTATTCTAGTATATAGATGGAACCTTTTGAGGCATTATATGGAAAGTGGTGTTGAGATCCAGTGTTTTGGGATGAACTCAGGGAAAGGAAGTTTATGATACAATAATTAGTAGATTAAGTGGCTTAGAATGTGAATATGATCTAGCAATACATGATGACAAATCATAGCAGGAAGAAAATTTATGCAGATGATAGTAGGAAATACTTTTCTTCCAAGGTAGGTGATCATGTTTCCTTAAAATATATCCTTAGAAAGGTGTTATGAATTTTGGTAAGAAATTAAAGCTAAGTATATGGTCCATTGAACCTTATGAAATCTTAGAGAAAGTTGGACCATTTTTCTACTGAGTATCTTTTCCTATGAGTTTGTCTTAGGTACACAATGTTTTTCATGTTTCGATGTTAAGAAAGTATGTGCCCGATTCATCTCATGTTTTTTTCCAAGAATTAGTTCATTTGAAAGAGATCCTTTCTTATGAGGAAAATCATGTTCATATTCTTGATCGTATAGAGAAAGTATTGTAGAATAAGGTAATTCAGTAGGTTAGGTTTTTATAGAGAAACCACTGGGTAGAAAAAGAAACACGGGAATCTGAAAATGCTATGATGGAAAAGTATCATCACTTGTTTAATAAGTGAATAAAAATTGGAAGGATGCAATTTCCATAATGGTTAGAATGTAACAACCCAGGTACTTATAAAATAATTTGTTTTCATTCTGGAATTAAACATTTAAATTCATTATAAATGTATAATGAAATAAGTGGTATTTACAAAAATTAGAAAATATATAAAAATAGAATAGTGACCTTACCTATAAAATTATAAATTAAATTTATGTATCTTTTAAGTGAAAATATGATATATTTATATCATTTAATTAGTAAATAAAAGTTTTTAAAATGATAAATTAAGTGTTGGTATTTTTGTGACATATAATTATTATTTACAATTTTATAATTAAAAAAATATTTCAAATAAAATTTATATTCATAAAATTGATTCATAAATTAATATTTTGTTTTCTTTTGATTATAAAATAATTTTATGAGACCTTAATTAATTTTTCAAAGTGTCATAAAATCAGTTATAATTTTAAAAACAATATTTTTTGAATAATTGATGGTTTTAATTAAAAATTAAATTTCTAATATTTAGAAATTTATTTTCAAAAATATGGATTCCATTTATGAATTTTACATGTTAAAAAATTATTATGGTGAATTTTTTGGATTTTTCTAAAATACATAAATTTTTGTGAATAGTAAAATATGATAATTTTCAGTATATATACATTATAACTTAAATACACTATTAATTGAGTTATTTATAATGTAATCACCATAATCTAAAATTCCATTCATTATTTTAATAATTTATTGATAATGATCAAACTATTCATAGTTTTGAGATAGAATAATAAACTGATGAATAAAATATTCAAAAAACACCCCCTCTCCTCCACTATAAATAACACCCCTCAACACCTCTTCTCCTCACACCTCTAAAGTCTTGTAGATTTTTTAATTTCTACCCAATTACCTTACCAAGAATATTATACATGTCCAATACCTTATGGTATCACCGAAAGGCCAAAACCGAGGGCCTTAAGTTGATTCTCAAGGAGAAGAATTCAACATATAAAATCCACTTTCATTTTCTTTTATTTTCTTTTCAATTAATTTTATTTTATTATTCTCTCATAAAATTACATCATCCAAATTAAATTATAACTTTATAATCTTAAATATACTTTAATGATATCGTGTTAATGGGATATTCATCATCAAACCTCTCCTCTTATCCTCTTAATTTTAGAAAATGAAAGCATCATCTATAATGTGTCGACTAATCGCCTTCATGGGTGTCAAATTTTTCATTTTCCTTTACCACCTTCAAGTCTGGTTATAAAACCATTTTTATGGTTAAAAAATATTTTAATATGTATATTATAACATGTTTAATGTTTTTTAACTAATTTATATATATAACATTAAATAAAACCAAACTATTTTGTGATGGTTGGAAAACCCACCAAAAAAACCAAAATTTTATCATTAATGTTTTATCTAATGATTCATCATCCTATAAGAAAAAAAATTGATATATGGTATCATATTAATACCATTTAATCCAAATTATAGAGTTTTATCCATTTGACAAAGAAACCCATAATGAACCAACCATGGAAACAATGAAATAAACGCACTCGAAACAATAAAAATAACAAAATATTATCAATAAATGGGTGGAAAGATGTTATAAAAAGATCATATAAGGTATTATAAATATGAATATATTTATTTAATAGGTTAATAAAACTATTTAAACCACTATAAAAAAGTTTTGAACATATTTTAAGGATGTTGAACCATAGTTAAGGGAATTTTATTTAGATATCCACTTTTAAATTTATATTCTTACAAAATTCAAAAGGAATGTTTTTATGATGAAAGTATTAATGTTTTATGATTATGTTATGGTTATTGGGAATTTTTTATGATTAATTTTGTGGCCTATATCTCCCTCTAATGCATTGGGTGTGTTTATGTTAGAAGTTAACCATAATGGTTAATCCAAGTGTAACTGTGATGGTTATACTGTATGGTAGCCATGAGGGTTACATCATAAGGAAGCTGTGAGGGAAACATTATAAGGTATCTATAAGGGTTATAAATAATATGGTATCATATAGGGTTAAAATATTAAGTAATTAATTCACCAATTTACCTTTATGGTTTTATTTATGTTTTCTATATTTTATGGAAATATCTTATTTTCACAAAGTAAGTATATGATACTTTATGGGTGAGATGTATGACTTTATAAAAATGATTTCATA
Organism: Viscum album; assembly: GCA_963277665.1. Taxonomy (NCBI): domain Eukaryota; kingdom Viridiplantae; phylum Streptophyta; class Magnoliopsida; order Santalales; family Viscaceae; genus Viscum; species Viscum album. Next base: position 703,338,478 of record OY728122.1, on the reverse strand, counting down.
TATTTATAATTGTTCATAGACTAATGGTTTCTTATTTTTATGTCTCTTATCAAGACTTTTGTTCTCATCCCAAGATTTAAAATGTTTTTCATAGGGTTTAAGGATGGGTAATAGAAAAGAACCAAGATGAATGTTGTAAAGATTTTTCATGAACAGATTTAATGTTTTATTAAAAACATTTTTATTATTGAATAAATGGATACTATTTTAGTAGTACCAAATTTTTATGGTTGTGGTATGATATGTAGGAATTATCTCCTAATTCTATGAAACTCTAAACTGAAGAGATCTTTGGGAATGTAAGAAGGTTAATTCTAAAAAACTTTACTAGATTATGTAATGTTTATGTCTAGGACCTTATAGAGGATCTCCTCATGATCTCGGGGAAACATGGGAAGGGCCTATATGTTGACCCTTAAAAAAGTGGGTAGGACCTCCACTATGGTTAGTTGTTACATGGGTAGGACCTTCATATTGGTCAGTGCTAGATTGGGAGGGGACTCCACTTGAGCTAGGAATGATGCGAGGAAGACCTTCATGTTGACGATCTATGACATGGGGAGGACATACATATCAGGAACCATAAGTATGGGGTGGACCTCCATACTAGATGTCAATGAAACGGGGAGGACCTCTTCTTTTATTGATGATGGGAACATGGGAAGACCTCCCTATTGATTGTGGGAACGGGGAGGGCCTCCACTATGGTTGGTGATAGTATGGGGAGGACCTCTGTGTTGGATATCATCATCATGAACTACTCCATAATGGATTCTAACGATTCTAGCAACTGATAGAGTCAACCCAAACTTACTGTGAGGAGGTTGAGGCCTTGATCTCAACCAGGCATTGATGGGTCCTTGCTCAACATTGGCAGGCATCTGGCAGAATGTGCTCAGGTGGAAAGATCCACAAGAGATTTGGAATATGATTCCCCTTGTCGAGAATCCTCCTAATCTTGTGCCTAACACTGGAATCAGGACATTATAACTAGGTCCATCAGAGCATGGTGTAGTCCAACTATTCCTTGGCCTAGAGGGCCGGTCACTACTGGCATGGATGAGGCCTATTGGGAGCCCTCTTGGGTGACTCCTAGGCAGTATTCATTGCCATGATGACTCATAAATCCCCTACCTCCTCATCATAGAGGATAAAGTCATGGGATATCTCCTGGGATAGGCTCTTGAAGCAGTTTATCATTGGAGTGGGGAGTATTGGATCCCTACATGACCCTTGGGGGTAGTGGTTTTGGTGAGGCACAGAAGTGTCCAAGTCCTGGAAAGCCATATCCCTCATGGGGATGACTCCCTCATGCTCATACCATAATAAAAGGGCATCAATAATCCTCCCCTAAATGATATCTGAGGGTGATATAGGGCATGTACTCTTGGTTACCTATGACATAGAAAATGATATGGTTGAGGTAGGGTCATTAAAGATTGTTGTGTTGATATTTCTCCTACCCCCGTATCAGCGGGTGTTGGGTTGTTGGTTTCCTATAACTTTGGTCCTGCAAAGCATGAATATTTATCCATTAGTAATGATTCTAGGAAAGAAATTACAAATTCCATAGTGTCTTCCAATCTTCCATGGATGGAGAGAGAGGGATCCACACTGATGATGTCGCAGACCAAAATGCACAATGTTCAACTACCCCAATTTCTAGTGAGTTACATGATCAGAACACTATTTTATTAGTAGTCTATAGAATAGGATAGTTGGATCTGGTGACATGATAATATATTGATGTCTCGAATTCTACTTTTCACCATGTTGATGAGAAGATATTCATGTTGGGTTCACCATTTCTATTGGTGGTCCGACGTCAATAGCATTTGAGTACAATCCTTGATCGGATGACCTAAATCTCTAATCCACTTGGTTGAAGGAGAAAAGATTCACATCGGGTTCATCATTTCAATTTTAGATTCTTTCACTGGGGTACCCCACCTCGCATGTTGACACATGCTGGCATGCATTGTTTCCCCACATTCCCACTTTCCAATGGTGGTCAGCATTCATCGTTTTCATCGGTGATGTCTTCTCCTTGATATAAATGAGATTATGGGATGTCATTTCCTCCTTCCATGGATTCCTCCTTATAACTCATTTCCTAGTATGGGTCTCCCTCGTTGATTAAGACTTGTTCATGAAACTTGTTTCCCAGTTCCATCTATTTTTGGATGTCAGTTAATTACACTACTTCTATCTGGAAATTCTTAGGGGTCTTGATAGGATATCAACCTTCAGTCAGGAGATTATTCACATAGGTCATCATTGGAATGTATGGACACTAGTAACATTAGTCACCTTTAAACATCCTCATAGGAGGGAACCTCATGGAGGCATCTCAGGAGCAGAACCCAAGGCGTCTCATGTCAGTCATGAGGTATTTGACACCAAAGGCATATATTCCAAGGCTTTCACCTTAGGCATCCCATTTTTACCATGAGGTATCTGATTCCATAGGTTCATATCTTACAGGGATTTCACCTCAGGAATCCCATGTTTACCATTGGGTAGCATCATGAGACTAGTCACATTTTTAACATCTTGCAGAGATAGAATGAAGCTGGTTAGAATGCCTCACATAAGTGGATCAAAGTGGTGTGTCCCTTGGAGGGAACACCTGAGATAGAATGAATATGATCATAATGTCAAACGGAGTCATATCAAATCATTGTGTCCCTATGAGGGAACACTTGAAAGGTTTATCGATGGATGGATCAGGATATCTAGTGCAGGTGGATCTGGAAGGTGTGTCCCATAAAGGGAAGATGTCACACTATGAAGGCTGGTAAGAACACCCTTGAAGGAAGATCATGGAGGTACACCCATAGGATAGTGACACCAAGGTTTACCATTGGTTGGGATTGAACCTCATAGAGGCTTCCTACATACCCTATTTAGGAGACAGGGATCAAAACCCATGTTGTTTGATGAGGGATGTCATGAGGCTTACGCATGGGAGATTCCATTCACAAGAGGATTTCTATTGATTGGATTTTGTGGGGATTACGCATGTGAGCTTTCAAGGTGATACTAGGAGTAATGTTGGAGTGGATGGGGCTTACACATAGGAGTGGAGAATATGGGTGGAATGATCTCACTAGTATGTGGAGAACTGGGTAAAAATCAGGATGTATGTTGATAGAGTGTTTGTTAGAATGGATGGAATTGATGGAGTGTTGGGTTTGGGCCTCAAAGAGGCTTCCTCCCATGAACAAAATATTCCACACCATGAAATTTGATCAAAAAACCCTTAAAGTTGGATCAAGGAGGTACACCCCTAAGGGGGGCACCAAGGTTTACCATTGGATGGATCAAAACACCCTATAGAAGCATATCTGGGAGGTGTATCCTATAAAGAGAATATGTCACACCATGAAGAATGATCAAAAACCCCTTCAAGGAAGGTCAGGGAGGTACACCCCTATGATTGGGGAACTAAGGTTTTCCATTGATCGATATTAAACCTCATAGATGCTTCCTACATACCTTTTTTAGCAGAAAGGGATCAAAACCTACATAGTTCAATGAGGGATGGTACAGAGATTATGTATGGGACCTTCCCTTTATAAGAGTATTTCTCTTGGTTGGATTGTGTGGGGCCTACACATGTGAGTTGTCTGGGTGCTACTAGGAGTAGTGATGGAGTGGATGATACTTATACATAAGATCGTACTAGATGGGTGGCATGATCTTAACTAGATGTGGTATACCAGGTAAAAACATGATGGATATAGACGAAGTGTTGGGTGGAATGGATGGAGTGTTGGGTTTGGACCTCAAGGAGGCTTTCTAGGTATCCTTATTAGTCAGGAATCAAAGCCCATGTATTTCAAGAAAGGGATTTGTGGTGTATGCATGGAAACTTCCCATGAATGTGAATAATATGGTTGGGGATTACGCATAGAAGCTACCTGGTGAAGGTGGAGATTGGATTTCATGGTCACTAATAACTTCTAAGACCACATGAGTCATGCTTGGTGTGAGAAAGAAGAGGAAGTAGTATACCTAATGGTTGTTCCTTGAAAGTTTCATTGAGTGATGGTATTGGGCTTATGCATGAAATATAACTGGGGGGGATTTCATTCCATGTGAAGAGGGCCTCATTCACTATCACTCATATAAGAATCATCTTATGAAGGGTGTGTGGGGATTACTCATGGAAGATTCCCTAGGCAGAATGGTCATCCCATGCTGGTATCCTATGATAGCCACACATGGGGAATCCCATGTTCATTACATAAGGTGAGACTATAGTTTAATGTCATGTGATGAGGACATTGGTTCTAGGCATTTTTATTTCATGCAACACGGATGTGGGGGACTCACTCCTTAACCCTTGGGCTTACATAATTGTTGTACATGCATCCCTAGGTAGTGCATAGATTCAATAATGACAAGGTGCAATGGTGTGGAGGATTGGTTAGTCCCGAGGTCCAAATTAGCATCCCTATGATGAGAATAAAGATGGATTATCATACTTATACTGAGAATAAAAAGGTAGGGCAACGCATGTACAAGGGGCATAGTGAAAAACCCACGAGGGACCATGAAGTTGTTGCATGAAATACTAGAGGGTTGCGCACAAGAGGAACGCACAAGGAATCAGGGTTATGCATAAGAGGGAATCATACATGGTGATATGGCTCAAAGGTAGGCCTTGGAGCATCAAAGAGGAGGTTCATGCAAGACAGGGTGCTTGTGCCCAGGGCCAAGCTTATGCACAACTTTGGAATGTTGTGCCCAAGGTCAAGGTTGTGCACAAGAGGGTTCCTTGTGATTACCTGACTTAGGTTGAAAGAGGTTTTTATGGTATTACACATTTGTGGGACCACATAAGGGAGGACCCATATAGAGCCTTTCTTGCAAGATCTCTACCTTGAGGATTCTATGCCTTTCATGATTTCATAGAAGTAGGGTCTTACATGTATTAGAGCAGTGGTTCGACTTCCGAAGGATCGCCATGAAGAAGGGGTGGCCTTTTTATATATAGTGGAATCTTACATCAACGTCATGTAATATTCTAGTAATGGATGAGGGATTATGTGCATATTCACTCCTTCTCCATGATGGATGAGTGCTCAAGGTTCAGTTTGACATCGCATTGGGTTCCCAATAGTTTTTATTATGTATTTAGGTGATCCATTCAATGAAAACATCTTGTTCCCACATGCCTTACCCATTTTTAGTGTCCTATAAAAAAGGGGATGTTTGATGTTGCATTGGTCATTCAAGAGTCTTGTGAGTGTATTTCTATCTTGCATGCACACCTTAAAACATGTGTGTGCCTTCCTTGGATTTCTTGTAATGTTCCATTGAGTTGAATGGTGGCTTCAGTTTACCCAAATATGGTTGTTTGAAGCTTCAAGAGGAATTCAAATCCAAGAGTATCAATATCAGGGTTTTGATAAGAAGATAAAAATGATGTTTGAAGGAAAATCTAAAAACTATAGAGTAAAGAATATGAGCTTTATTTTTTCTCAAAGTGTGGGAAGAAACATGTAGGAAATCATCTTATGTCAACTAGTAAATGTTTTAAATGTAGAAGGTAAGGTCATCGGGAAATTGAATACTAAAGTGACTGGAAGAAGTTATCTAATGATACAAATAGAGAGAAATATTTACAGATTACACCACCCACACTCCAGTTTTTCAAATGCATGGAGTATGGTCATTATAAGAATCCATACCCTAATACAAGGTCTAATGAGGATGATAATCCCCAACTAACTTTGAAGACAAAGGACAAATGGAAATCCTATGATATCACGATGGTTGAAGTGAATAATGATAATTAGGGAACACTTATCCTCCACTCCCTAATAGGGAATTTCATGTTTGATTTTATATGAATGAGCCCTATAAAAATATTATTGTTCATACTTTAGTGAAATTTCATGTGATTTTGAGCATTGATTATCTTCTTCTCTATGGATTATGGAATAATGAAATCACATTTGATATTCTATCAGTACAAGTTTGAACCCAATATTCTAATGAATTTTTTTTATAACATAAAATATTATTTAAGGAATAAAGGGTGACTAATATTTTCGAATAATATATGTCTCCAGGTAATATTACCTTAATATTTTTGGATATCATCATGGGTTCATGAGTTTATGGTTGATCATAAATTAAAATTCATTGATTCCCCTTTTGAGGTTTTATGTGATGTGATTTTATCAATATTAAGGATATTTTAAGAGATATTTATTGAAATAAAAACCTTTGATTTTTTATATGTTTTAGTGATAAAGTTATTGAGGAGGAATAACTTTAAACTTTGTGGAAATATGATTAAAGTTATTGGTAACCATAAGGGTTTATTTTATCTTTGATATTGAGGTAATTATGGGTTGTAGTTGATCACTTTATGAATTTATAACACTTAATTTCTATCAAATAATATTTCTCTCAGGATCCTCTTTCAAAAATATAAATTAATGAAGAAGTAAGGTTTCTTGGAGTACCAATTTCAATTGTATCGGATTAGGATCCAATGTTTACCTTGAATTTTGGGTGAAGTATTCAAAAACCTATTGATACATAATTTATTTTCAACTATGTGTATCATCCTCAGATAGATGGTCAGTTTGAGAGAACAATTAAAACCCTAGAGGATGAAATAAGATCTTGTTCTATGGATTTCAAAGGTGGTTGGGATCAATACCTTCCTATAGTTGAGTTTTCTTACAACAATAGATTTTACTTGAACATTTAAATTTATCCTTATGAATCCCTCTATGGAAATAAGTGTAGAACTCCAACTTACTAGAATAAAGTTATAGAAAGAAATCTATTTGTGCATTAGCAAGATGATCATATTGAAGAGAAGTTTACAGCCATTCAGAAACATATTAGGGTAGCGCAAAGTTGAAAAAATATTGTGTTTATAATGAAAAATGTGGTCTATAATTTGAAGTTGGTGAGAATGTATTTCTATGAATTTATCTATATAAAAAAGAATGGAAAACTATGACCTGGGTAGTGTTGGGCTTGTATTGTCTTAACAAAACTCTATGAATATTATTGATTTTGACGCTCAAAAATACCCTCATTTGTTTTAATAATGAAATTACTATAATTATTTTTAAAGAATATATTTCTTGAAAATTTTATCTTATTTATGGGTCAAAACATTTTATTCAATATTCTAGACGTTTTTTTAAGTAATAAGGAAACATTATTCATACCTTTCATTTATAAGAATAATGTATGGTTTGGGAACCCAGTATTTGTAATAAAACGTATGGATTAGATACCCTACGCTATTGGAAAATTATGGATCAACAACCCTAGGTTTGTAATAAACCCTACATTTAAAGAAAACACTTATGGATCTTCAATACTAATTATTTAAATCAACTATACATTGTGAATCATACTTTTGGAGTTTTTCATTATGTGAAGGAACCCTACATTTGACTTAGTCAATGCTAGAGTTTTAAATTTAAGCTATTTTCTATGTTTTTTGTAATGGTATCACCAAGAATAAAAATATATTTAAATTTGTTTTATGAACTATTTAAAGGCTCATATTCATTTGATTAAATCATTCTGATTTATAAGGGAAATTAAAACTCTCTGTGTATGTTTCAAATTCCAATGAACTCGATTTGTCGGGAAATATTCTTAGATATATTATGACTGAAAGCATGCCATGTTTTTCTTGTTAAATAGAAAGAGTGTTTTCTTTATCTATATGTGAGTGATATATTTTTAAGTACAAAACTATTGAAAAATATAAAATATTGAACTTATCTATTATTTTTTAAAAAGGGAGCTACAAATTGGAGAAATACATGTTTTTAGGCTTGTGTTATGTAAAGTGGTGATTAATTGTTACTACTGATATTTTTATGTAGCTATTTTTGTTGAAGAACATTTTCAACTGGGATCTTTTTGAAGTTGTACTTTCTTGAAGTCATTTATCTTTAAAGGAGAATATTTATTTTATGTGAGTTATTGTTTTAACTATGAACAAAAATTATTTATTCAATCAAATCAATCTCTATTGATTTATTAGAGTATTGGATTCTCAAACTCAATCATGGTGGGGTATCAAATTATTAGATTAAGCAATGGATTTTTAGTTCTCTATAAAAGAACCATAAGTATCTATAAAATCATTATTATAAAGGTGTCAACTTCCTATAATTATTTGTTAAGGTCTTATGATAAGAGGACTTATCTAGTAAAAATAAATAATCTCACTGATAGAGTGTTTGTGGAGTGGACTAGGGGGTCATTGTTCCCTTAAAAACTATAAAAATTATTGTTTTCTTCTTATCTATTTTCACACTGCTTAACTTACTTAAAGAATATAACAATTCACACTTAAATAAAAGTTTAAAAGTTTTAATCTACATATATTATTAAAAATATATAATCCCCCCTCTTAGGTATCTTTGTATTAATCCAACCTAAAAATTATTATCATAGGAGTGATTTTTGAAGAAAGCATATAAGCTCTAGAAATATCAAAGTATAAGGTCTATAAAAAGACATATATCAACAAAATAACTAAATTGAGATATGTATATGGTTCATGATTCTTAGTTTAGTAGTGATAATTATGGATATTGGAAAGCTCGTATGATTATCTATCTGAAAAACATTATACTAAAAGTATACGTGAATATTTTCACTCTTTATATAATCCCTGAAAAACAAAAAACATGGGATGCCACCAAAGAAGACAAGTATTATATCAATTAAATATCAGTGAATACTATAATATGTGGACTTGGTGTAAATGAATTCAACAGAGTATCTCAATTTTCTACTTCTTTTGAAATATAGAAAACTATTTTTGTTGCTTATAAAAGAACTAAAAACATTAGAAAATTAAGGTACACTACTAAAAATATGAAATTTGATCCTTTCAAAATCTATGATGGTGAAATAATCACCCAAATGAATATGAGGATGAAAGAGATATCCAATGGTGTCACTTCCTTGGAAACTTCAATCTCATAATCAGATTAGTAATCGAAAGTACTTAGAGTTCTACCCTATAAATGGAATGGAATATTTTTTTCTATACAAAATTCAACATCGGTTAAAGATTTGATAATGAAAGAATTAATCAAAACCTTGATCTTGTATGAAGAAGATATGCAAGATAAAGTTGAAGATCATAAGATGTTAAAAAGGGAAAATACTTCCCTTAGAGTTAATGATAAAAATCATGATAAGAAAACAAAATAATATAAAACATTCTAAAATGATTTGGATTGTTTAGATTCTAAAATGGAGTTCTCCTAACTAGATAAAATATTCATAAAATTTAATAATTAAAATAGTGTCATCAAGAGGACCTTAAAAAATAATTCTAATGAAGTTTTATTCTATGAATATAAATACATGGTTCATATCAGACCTAATTTCCCATAGTTAAAATATTAAACGAGAAATATGGAGAAGAAAAAAAATAAGAATCATATGAGAACTGATTATGGGTGAAAATGAAAGAAAGTTATGAAGGCTACATCGATTGTGTCTGAAGACTCCAATATATCTTCTAAATTTCACTTAGAAAAATATCCATAAAATCTAAAATCATATATTTTCTTTATGGATATGGAAGTATATGAGGTAAAATACTATTATTCTTCTACTTCTGTGACTAAAATCTACTCAAATAGAAAATTAGCTGCTTAATGCTTCATGCTTGAAGAAATATTTGAATATTTAGTAAAAAAGAACAAATTACTAAATAATATTCATAATGTTGTTTTAAATGAAAAATATTCTATGTTAAAACTATATCAATAATTAAAATAAAAATTTAACAAATCAATTTTAAACTATACTAATCATGAAAAAAGAATAGCAGAATTACAAGATGAATTAGAATCATTTAAAATTGTTGCAATAATATTAACTAAAGGAGAATAATCATTAAATCATATTATAGGAAAAAATATTATAAAAAAGGAAAAATATGGATTATAAAGTAATTGTGAAAATATAAATTATATATAAATTAATTTGTACTTGGTTCTAAAAATAAATTAAGATTCGCTTGTTTTTATTTTGAAATTGAGGGACATTGCTCTAATGATTTGTGTTTAAGAAATTCCTAGATTAGTGGAATTAAAAAGTATTTAATTTAAAAAAAATATTTATAAATAATGTACTACTAAATTTAGAAAAATAAGGAAAATATGGTTCCCCAGATCATTTACTTATGACATGGTTGGACCTAACAAAATATAGGTACTAAAACAAACTATTGTTTAAATGATTTGTAGGGAAAGGGTCATGAGAACAAAAATGTTGTATGGTATATAGATATTGGTTGATCAATATATATGATTGAATATTCTTACAATTTTAATACATTATAAAGACTAGATGGAGTGATGGTAACCTTCAAAGATCATACTAAGGGAAAATAGTTGGAGTTGGATCAGTTGGAGATCCAAAATCAATTTCAATAAAAAAAAGTGTTATATAATAATGGATAGAAGAAAATTATAATAATTATATCTGAACATTTTGATGATATTTTTTATGTTTCCTTCTTAGATAATTATTAGTCTATTTTTGAAAATAAATTTCTAAATTTAGAGCACCCAAAAATGAAAATTTGTATACCTTGGATCTTAACTCCTTGTGTATACAAAGAGTGAATTGTTTAAATGTTAAGACAAATGAATCTTGAATTTGGAATAAGAGACCTAGAAACTAAAATGTATTTAGTTTATATAAATTATCTAAGAAACATTTTGTTTCTGATTTTCCTTGTCTTGAATTTGATAAAGAATTTTTTTTTGATGTATGCCAAATTGGCAAGCAACACACGTCATCATTCAAATCTATTAACAAAATTGCTACGTCTAAACCACTAGAACTCATCCACATTTATTTTTTTGTACTATCAAGAGTATAAATCTTGGCTAATAGATCTTATGTTTTTGTTATAATTGATGACTTTCTTAGATTTACATGGGTTTATTTTCTAAAACTTAAAAGTGAGGATTTTTATATTTTTGAAATCTTTTGTAAAAATTTTCATAATGAAAAAGATTTCAAAATAATCTCATTAAGAAGAGATCATGGTGTATAATTTTAAAATCAAGAGTTTAATTCTATTTTATTATATTTAGGTATTAAATACACATTCTCTAAACTAATAACTCCTCAAAAAATGTAATTATAAAAAGAATAAATATAACTAATTAAGAAATATAAAGAAATATGTTAAATTAATATATAATTCATACCTACTTTTGGGTAGAATCTATAAATATAGACTTTCACATTATGGATCATGTTTTAAAAAGACCCCTTCTTCAAAATACACCCTATGAAATATGGAATAACAAAAAACATAAGGTCAAATACTTTAAAGTGCTTGGATGTCAGGTGTATATCATGAATACTAAGGAAGATCTTGGTAAATTTGATTCAAAGGATGATAAATGAATATTTTTATGATATTTTTCTACCTATAAATATTATAGAGTATAAAATAAAAAGTTAATATTTTTTTAAGAATCTATTCATGTAAATATTGATTAAATTGACCCTTTTGATAAGAGGAAAAATCAAATAGAATTTGTTGTTGACTCATTGGACAAAATGACACTTGAATCACCTAAGATTGATTTTGAAAATAAACTAAATGAAATTTATTCCAGTTCATAAGAATATAAAACTGATGAACCTGAACTTGTCTAGCCTATACAACCTAAAACCTTCAAGGATTACCCTTCGGACACTATAATAGGAGATCTGGATACTGGAGTAAGAACTAGAAGGAATTTAGGAAACATAGATTAATTTTCTTCCTTATTATCATAGTTAGAACCTAAGAAAATAGAGGAATATTAAGAAGATGAAAGTTAGATAATGGATATGAAAAAATAAATTAACCAATTAGGTAGGAACAAAGTTTGTGAATTGGTTTAAAGAACATCTAATTATCCTATAATAGGAGTTAGATGGGTTTTTGAAAATAAACAAGATGATCAAGGAATAATTAATAGAAATAATTCTAGATTAGTATCTAAAAGATACAATCATTAATAATTAATAGATTATGATGAAACATTTTCTCCAGTTTCTAGATTTGAAGCTATCTGAATTATTCTAGCTTATGCATCTCATTTGAATTTTAAATTATATTATATTGATATAAAATCTTGTTTTTTTAAATGGATATTTAATCAAGGAAGTATATATTGAACAACCACAAGGTTCTGAAAATACTCATCTACCAAATTCAGTTTTCAATTTTACTAATGATGTTTATAGACTTAAACAAGTACCTAGATCATGGTATGAAAGACTAAGTTCTTTTTTATTAGAAAATATATTTCTTATAGGGTTAGAATATCCTACTCTCTTTAAGAAAACATTTTTTTTCTAATATATTATTAGTACATATTTGTGTAGATGATGTTATTTTTGGTTCAGAAAATAAAAAACATTGTAATGATTTTTCTAATCTTAGGAAAAATGAATTTGAAATGAGTATGATAGGAGAATTAAATTTCTTTCTTGGATTTCAAAATTATCAAAAGGATTATGGAAATGTTTTGAATAAATATAAATATAATGTTTATTTAATAGAAAATTTTGTATTGGAAAATATTAAGAATTAAACAAATCCACTATTGGAAATGTGACTTATACCCACAGTTCAAAACCGTGGGTATAGCCTATACCCATGGTTGTGGGAAACGTGGGCAACCAAGGAATCGGGATAGGTCCCTAACATATACCCAGGGTTTTCTAAACCGTGGGTATAGGTTTTTTTCCATCGTGTCATCCTCAATTGTCATGTTGTCAATGTATAATACCCACAGTTCTAAAACCGTGGGAATAAGTAGTCAAAAAATGTAGAGTGCAGTATTGAACCCGAGACCTGCATCTCAAAATCGTGGAACCTAAAAAACCAATCTATACCAATTTATATTATATATATATATATATATATATATATATTGTTTTATATATTAATTAATGTCCATATTAAAAAAAATACAGGGCAGGGGTTCGAACCTGCATTGTTCACATTTGATTCCAACGCCTTACCAACCGGGAAAACTCGCTTATCTTTAAACTTATCTATATATATTCATATATTAACAACGCTTAATATATTAAAAAAATAGAAAGTGGTATTCTAACCCAAGACCGAACAATATACAAACAACACTCAACTAACCAACTTGTGTGATTTTTATGTTCATATATTTGTATCTACATAAATATATTAATCATAACAGTGGGTATAGGTTTTCCCGCCAATTGTTTTTTGTGTCCCATAGAAATTTTTATTTCTGCCATAATGTGGTAAATCTATACCCATGATTTCACAAAACCGAGGGTATAGGTCTTCCAAAAAAGATCCCTACACCCACGGTTAGGCCAAAACCGTGGGTATTGGCCGTCAAAAAAACACCTATACCCACAGTTTTGACCAAAACCGTGGGTATAGGTGTTTTTTTTTCCCATGGTTATGGAGAACCATGGGAATAGGTCTTTAAAAAAAATTATACCCAGGGTTTTTCCCAAAACTGTGGGTATAGGTGACCTATACTCACGATTCTTCAAAACTGTGGGTATAGGTTTCCATATTACCCTTATTCCCATGGTTTTCAAAAAATGTGGGTATAGGGATATTTTCCAGTAGTGATCCCATGTGTACCAATATAAAACTTAATTTGGATAAATCTTGAAATCCAATTGAAAAAATTTATATAGTGGTATGATTGGTAGTTTACTATATCTTACTTCTAGAAGACCATACATTATGTTTTCTGATTTTCTATGTTCTAGATTTCAATAAAATCCAAAATAATCTCATCTTACTATTGTAAAAAGAATTTTTATATATTTAAAAGGAACTATTTTGAGTATTTAATTTATTCAAACACTTGTGATTTTAAATTAATTTCTTATTTATATTATGATTTTGGAGGTTGGATATTAGATATAAAAAGTACACCAGGAACCTGACACTTTTTATGGAATCCCTTAGTTTCATGGTCAAGTAAAAAACAACATTTAGTGCCCTGTTAATAGCTAAGGTTGAATATATATTATCTAGCAGTTTTTGTACGCAATTTTTTTTATGAAACGCACTTCACTGGACTTTTGACTTAATTTCAATAATATTCTCGTTTTATTCGACAATACAAGTGAAATAATATTTCAAAAAAGTTTGTAAGTCACTCTAGAACTAATAATATTGATATAAGACATCATTTTCTAATAGATCATGTTATAAAAAATTATATATATTTATAATTTTTAAAATCTAAATATCAACTTGTTGATATTTTTACTAAACTAGTTCCTACTACTAGTTTTTAATTAATTAAGGGGGATTTATGAAAATTTAATTTTAAATAAAATTTTACTAATTTGTTTCTTTAATTTTGTATCAATTATTTTATCTATTTGGTTTAAATATTATTTATTTATTATTTATTTAAAAAAAATGATAAATTAATATTCTTTTTGAAAGTACATGTTTTCAAAAATATAATTGATGATTACCCTGAGTATTTGGCTTGAGAAACTAGAACTGATGTCACCCAAAACTGTCACATCTCTCTCTCTCTCTCTTACTCTTATCCTATGTTTTGAACCCTTATGACTTATAGATATCTCTTTTTTCCTTTTAAAACCCTATAATCTGAACATCAAACCTTTATATTCTCATCAATGTCAAAAACCAAGAGGGAAGATGAAGGTGGATAGAGTGAATCAAACTTTCAACATGTAACTTTTAGAAAAAAATCACTAAGGGAAAGTTGTTTATTTCGAATGGTTATATCATGCGAATCTTATATTGAATAAATATCTAACCTTTAAAGGGTTGGAATTCATTTTCAATGATTAAAATATTGAGTATGTGTTTGACAGAGAAGTAAAGGAGTTCTATAAAAATGTTTAGTTCAGTTTTGGAAATATAGAGGACATCATCATTTCAAAGGTAAATGATATAGAATCTTTTGTTTCTTCAGTGGAGATTGAAAATATTTTTTAGTGTCCCCATGAAGGGATTTATAACATTTATATTTATTCAATTGGAGACAAAGAACATAAATATAAAGATATTATGACTTTTCTTTTTGGTTCCACTCATATTAGAAAAAAATTTGTAAAAGTTATTGAAGCTCACTATAAAGTGCTGGTCAAATTCATTACGTCATTAACACTTCTGAGAATTACTGAGTTAGAGAAAATTATTTATCTTGATATATATATAATTTTTTTGATGATGAGTTATATGAAGTTTAATTTTTGTAGATATATGCTCTACTATATGCATCATTATTTTCAGACAAAGGCAAGGATGTCTTTTTTACTCGTATGGAAGGATTATTTCTCTTCTTTTGTATAGAATGAAAAATATTCGATATGTCTAGGTAAGAAAAAGGTGACATCATAGTTGCATTATTAATTCGAGAACATTGATAAAGTTAGGTTTATTTTGAAGAACTGTTAAAGGAATGTTATTTATTGTTAGTGTTGATGACCAACAAGGATCATGTGTTATTACTCGGGGGGAGCAAGATAATTTTAAATCCACTGGCTCATTATGAATTCATAAAGAAGAAGTTGGAGAATATATAATAGAGGATTTTGTTCAAACATCAAGTTGAAGACTGGGATATGATGTCTATGATCTGAATGTTATAAGATATCTTCAATAATATATTGAAGAATAATCATAATAAGTACACAATGAGGCCCTTGTTACATGGCCTAGACAAAGAGAAGAACCTACAGATCAAGCACTAAAATTGGAGTTACTACACCTAAATTTTGTGACCAACCACTTTTTTTAGGATTAACAACTATTCCAACAGAATAACACCCTAAAAATTGATCAATAAGCTCTATAATAAGAATAAGTCGAGGACACTACTTAAAAATGAGATCAAATTTAACCATCAGTAGTGGAAACTACTGAATTATTTGAGAATCGAATAGTATCTTCTTTTTTAGATTCTTTGGAAAAGTTTTTTTCTATATCTGCTCAGCAAATAAAGGTTCTTGAAAACGTATATTCCTCTTCTAGTTAAAGACATAGATGTCAATCCTTTGTTGTTCTTGAAATAGAAAAACCTTTTAGAAATCAATAAGAATAATCTTTTGATTCTCATAATGATCAAATAGAAGAGTTAGTCCTCAAGTTCAATAGGATCAAGGAACTAATCTAGATTCAACTAAAAAATATTTGGAATATTTTAGAATCTCCACTATTCCAAGAGAAGAATTGGAATTAGTATAAGTTCATATGAAAACTCTCCAAGAAAATTCAATTTCTAGAAGATATTATACTGCATTTCATAGATAAATAATAGACTAGATTATAAAGATAAAAGTAGAGTCAATATCAAAGATAGATTTTTGAGATTTAAATAATTACTTGGGATGTAATTTTGAGTTAATAATTAATAACTATAGTCAATCTAGATCTTCTACTTCTACTCCTCACACTTCACCAGATTTAATAAGAAGGTTTGAATCGATTACAGAAGTTTTGTCTGCTTTGAATGATCAAATTCATAATCTTTAGTGTGATGTTGCTCCTTTAAATGTATTACTGGACAATCAAAGATATCTTATTGAGAAGATAACATCAGGAAATCCTAATATAAGAAATATTCTTAATTAGTTTGGTGACATGATTTCATTGTTTGTTCAATTATAAGAACATTTTCATGAGTTTTTTAAAGTATATTTGGTTAAAATTCTGAAATTTTTTTAGAAATTAAATATTTCAATGAAATAGGTAGATGATCTACTTAATAATAATTTCAATTAACTATTAGAAGCACATAAAGTGGTTCATCAAGTTTTTCACACCTTTTAGGATTTTTACACCTCATCTAAGCTAGAACCTTCACCCTAAACTATTCTTACCATTTGAAATTTCTCATAAAAATGTTTATTGTAATCAAAAACATATTTTAATGAAATTATTTTATATATTATATTTTTTTTTTGTTTTCTTATTATTTTTGTCCACTACTAATTCCATAAAAAATATCATTTTTTCTTACACTATCAAATAATTCCTTTATAGTTATGTGCTACATTAAATGTGACTTCACCCATCTTCTATTACTTTCTTTTTTATATCAAAAAATGGGAGAAGTTTGATAGGCACGACATTATTAATTTTATTAACAATTTTTTTATTAATCAAAGAGAATGGATGGAAATTTTTCTATACAAATTAACCTTAAATTCCAACCATAATTTCTATTATAAATTTTTATATGAACTATTTTATTTGTATTTACATTTCCTATATTTTATATAAGTTATTTTATATGGGTTTGTGATCATCAAAAAAGGTGGGAATGTATTGTCTCAAAAATACTCTATGAATATTATTGATTTTGATGCTCACAAATAACTTTATTTTTTTAATAATGAAATTACTTTAAGTGTTTTCCATGAATATATTTCTTGTGAAATTTATCTTATTTACTAGTTAAAATATTTGATTTAATATTTTGTATGTGTTTGTCAGAAATCTAAAAACATTGTCCATACCCTTTGTTTGTAAGCATAATATATTGTTTGGTAACCCTGCATTTGGAATAAAACATATTCATCAGATACCTTACACTATTGGAAAATTAGGGATAAACAATCCTACATTTGGAATAAACCATATATTTGAAGAAAAATATATGGTTCATAAACCCTAATTTTGTAATCAAATATATGTTTTCAACTATACTTTTTGAGTTCGACTTTATGTAAAGGAACCCTTTGTTTCACTTGGTCAATGACGGAGTTTTAAATTTAAGATATTTTTTATGTTTTATATAACTATCTCATCGAGAATAAAATTATCTTTAAAGATTTCTTACAACTTATTCAAACGATCATATACATCAAATTAAATCATTCCTATTTTTAAGGGAAATTATGACTCTCTATGTATGTTTGAAATTCAAATGATCTTGATTTGTTAGTATATATTCTTGGATCTATTACAATAAAATGAAATCCAAGTTTCATTTATTAAATAGTATGAGTATTTTCAGTGTCTATATGTGTGTGATATCTTTTCAAATATAGAACTATGGTAAAATATAAAAGATCAGACATCTCTATTATTCAAAAAAAGGGAGCTGGACTTTAGAGGCAAACATGTTTTAAATTGTGTTCTATGTAAATTGATGATTAACTATTACTGTTTTTATTTGTAAATTTCTATTTTTATTGAAGATAATTTGCAACCGGGATCTCTTTAAAGTTGTTATTTCTTAAATTAATTTATTTTTGAAGGAGAATATCTGTTTTCTATCAGCTGCTACTACAACTGTGTACAATAATATTTTTACTCAATAAAATCAATATCTATTGATTTATTGGAGTATCAAATACTTGAACTCAGTCAGGGTGGAGTTTCATCTTCTCAGACTAAGATGTGGATTTTTGGTTCCCTATAAAAGAATTAGAATTCTTTGTAAAAGCCTTATTGTATTGGTGTAAACTACTTGTACTTAGTTTTTAAGTTCTTGTGATAAGAGGAACTATCTATAGAAAATCATTAAGCTCGTTGAGAGAGTTTTTGTAGAGTGTACTAGGGGATCATTGTGCCTCGAACCACTATAAAAATTGTTTTGTTCTTCTTCTTTATTTTTTTGCTTCTAAACCTATATAAAGAAGAGAACGCTTCATATCTACATAAAAGGTTAAAATTTTTAATATATATAGATTAATAAAAATACACAATCCCCACCCCCACCCCTCTTGTGTATATTTTTATTATTCTGACCTAACATGTAGATCAGTCCCTTTGAAATACTTGATCATATCGAGATACAAGATTATCATTTGGAACTTCCACCATGCCTCTCTCAGCTTCACAATGTTTTACATGTATCTATCTTGGTGATTTAAATACCCAATTCATCACATTTATTGAATTCATAGGTCAGGATA
This sequence comes from Viscum album, assembly GCA_963277665.1. Classification (NCBI taxonomy): domain Eukaryota; kingdom Viridiplantae; phylum Streptophyta; class Magnoliopsida; order Santalales; family Viscaceae; genus Viscum; species Viscum album. Next base: position 703,319,527 of record OY728122.1, on the reverse strand, counting down.
CTAGAGCATGATCTTTCTTATGAGGAACAATTGGTAGATATTCTAGATCATATAGATCTCTACAAAATAAGACCAATACCTAATCAATTTTTTATAGAGAAATTATAGCTTAATAAGTTACATGAGAACCTAAGGATGTAATGTGGTAGAATTTTCCTCAGTTATTGGTACAAAAGTGATTAATTTTGACTATGAAATTCTTTTTAAGGGGGGTAGAATGTAACACCCTAAGATTTTGTGAAAAAAAATTCAAATTAATTTAATCTTCTTGATATTTTATGCTACATGAAACACCAAGTTTAACATTCATTACATGCAACATGGATTTTATCTTATGTGACACACAACACTAATTATATCTTTCATCACACACAATATTGAGTTTATCTTGCATTACACACAACGCCAAGTGTAAAAGAAATGTGACTTACTATTAAGAAATTATTATTCAATATGATAATTGTCACAAAGCCATTGGAATATAGATTATGAATAGTATTAACTAAATGATGAAAATATATGTTTCAAAAATGTATATATAATTAATTATTTTGCGACTAATTAATTAGAAATGAAAATAAAAACTATTTGAAAATAATGGAAATATTTTTCTGAAAAACTATTTTTATGTGCAAAAATGTGTTTTGCATCAATAAATTAAACAAATCACTTTGGGTGAATGATTTTAGTGAAATATATATATTATATATTCAATAAAATTCTTAACATTCATATTATGTTTTATTTATACAATAGATAATAACAAATCCAATTTTATGGATAAAAACTGATTTTTTTAAAAAGTAGTTTTGTCGTCTTTTGTGCAACTATTTTAAAACTAATTTTAGAAAATTCTAGTAAATGTTTTTGAAAAAAATATCATTTTTGAAATTAAAATTCAAAATTATATTAGGGTTAATTTTTGATAATTTTCTAAGAAGATTAATTTTTCGATAAATAGTGAAAAATACAGGTTTTATTAAGAATTTTCATTTCATTTAAGATTTTAAAAACATAAAAAATTAATATTTATTTAAAATAAATATTAGTTTAATTATATAAATATATATTAATCCAATTTATTTTATTTTAATAATTTTCATATTAAATTTTGATATAAAAACTTTTTAAATTTTTGAACAGTTTCTCTTTGAAACCCCATTTTCTAGTCACGCCTATGGGATTAATTTGAAATTAAAATTTTCCACCTATATGAATTAAATTTATAAAAATGGTTTCCATATTTTAAGTCATAATAATTTATATTATTTAATAACTTCAACTTATCTTTTCTACTATAATTAATAGTAAAAATGGTAAAAAAATATTTACCGTGGTTATGGTAAAAATGGGTTTATCTGGGGTTAAAATAAAATGATAAGGGTTAAAAAAGAATCAAAACTTGTAAAAAATCCCTTTTATAGCCATATTTAGACCTTATATATTATATTATCTATAATGGTTTATTTTTTAGCCATTTTTCATGTGAAAAACGTGGGCACTCCTTTTTATTTTTAAAAATTATATGTGTCTCACTCACCTCACTTATAAAAGGTCACCCCCTCTCTTATACTATTAAAACTTAAAAAAAATGTTTTGTAAAATACCTAACAAAATCACTTCCTTAATTCCATAATATCATCCTATAATTATTATTATTTTCAGAAATACAACCTAGGATGGCTTTTGGTCTCAAAGAAGAGGTAACGTTCTTCAACAAGCATTTTTTTATTTTATATCCTCCTCCTTCAATTATTATTAAACCATTATGATATGATAAAATAAATATCTTCCATATACTGAGATATTTTTATGTTAATTTAATTACCTTAATCCATCTCCTCTTCTATCAAATGGGTTAAAAATCATTATTCATGTGTACAGTGGACTACCACCTCACGAACTGATGTCATTCGTTTTTTCATTACAAACTACAAAGGCTGTAAATAATGTTGAATTAAATGTTTATATATGATATTTATGATATTATTATACATATGTAATTATTATATCACATATACCTTCTTATTTTCCATTCTATGGTAATACGATAATGTTGTTCGTGTGTACAGCGGATTACCACCTCTCAAAGTGATGTGGTTCATTCAAATTTTACATGGAAGGAAATTAGGATGGTTTTAATGAAAATATGTGATATATAATAAATAAAAATGATTATTTAATTTTAATATATTATATACCTTTATTTATTTATTTCTTTTGATAAAATTTAAACAATGTTCATGCATATGTATGAACAATCGTCTCCATGAATGGTGTATTTTGTTTTATATATCTTCCTTTTATGGATCACTCTAAATTAATTTATAGTGAATATATATGATATTTATATAATTTTTAAAATTATTTAGATGATGTAACTATTATAAAAGTAATATTAGAAAAAATAACAAATCAAAATATACACAAAAAAATGAACTAATTATTTCTTGAAACGTGACTTTAACATGGAATTGTTAATAAATGGTTAATAAAAGGATATAAGTAAATAATATATGGTATGATATATATATTTATTAATATTTAATATATTTATAGTAATCTTATATTAATTATATAGGAGTCTTGAACTTGTACGAAGGAATTCAAGACTTATGGTAAGAGATTTCGGTCACACTTTTTACATTTTTAAAGCACTTGTCATATTCACCACCTATTTATTTTATGTGGTGTATATAATTCTGATGGATGTATTTTTTATTATTATATTTAAAATTATTATGATTTATATATCCATTTGATGATCTCCCATTTATGGGGTTTACTGTTTAAAAGTTACCAATGTGGTAAGGGATTTTTATCTAAAATTTCCTTTTTGGGGACCTAAGTAATGTTATCCACCTATCTTATTATATGAGGTTTATATACTTCCCATTTTACATGTAATATCAGGAATATTATTCTTTTCATGATATTATATGTTTCATTTAATGTTACTATTTCATTGAAAAAACTATTCAATGTTACCAAAGTGGAAAGAGTTTTATGTTACAATCTCATCATTTATCAGGATTGTTTATAATTATGATTCTAATAATGAAATATTATGATCTATATCTAAATAAACTCATTACTTTACTTGTACTCTAGTTATTTTTTATAATACGTGTTTTCCCAAAATTCTATTCTCTTTATGTACTCAAGAATTTGAAATTATGTTTTTAAATAAAAATCATCCTTATTTCTCTCTTTGGTTAAAAAAAAATTTCCTTCTAAAACCATGTTTTCTAAAAAAAAATCATTTTTTTTCAACTCTTAAAATGATTTATTAAAAAAATTATTACCCTTGTTTTATTTTTATAAAAAAATTTGAAAGGAATCTTAATGTCTGTTTCTAAATAATGTTTGTTTGGCTTTTACTAAATATGTGAAAGGAAACTTTCTTTTAACATGTATAACATGAAAAGAATTTCCTGATAACATGATCATTATTTTATTTGAATATTTATTTATAATTTTTCAAGGTTATTCTCAAGGAAAAGGATTTTCAAAATGTTTTATATTTTAAAAAAAAGTTTTATTCAAAGAAAAAAAAAGATATTTTCCTCAAGAATTGTTTTAAATGATTTTAAAAGATTATTTTACAATTTTTCAAGTTTATTTTAAATGAAAAGGATTTAAAAAATATTTTATGAATATTTAGTTTTAAAAATGTTTTTTTCAAATAAGGGTTACTTTCCTCAAGAAACGATCCAAATTATTTTTCTTTTAAAATAATTTTACATCTAAGATGAAATTCTATGATGTTACTTATGTTTTATGGGGGATATAAACCAATGTGACCATTCATATTCTTTATCTGTCTAGTTTATTCTTATGATGAAAACATGTTTATGAAACTCATTTCCCTTCCATGGGTTATACCATGACAAAATACTTATGAAACCCACTTCTTTTTTCATGAGTTTTTCTTTGAGGATATGATGAAATGATTATGAAACACATTTCTATTCATAGGTTTTAATATGATAAATATGTTATATTCTTGTGGTGCACATATGTATGATTTTCATTATGTGACAGTGGTTATGTTATAACCTAATATGGGTGGTACCTATATCTCCCTCTAATGAATTGGGTAATAATTCATGTTATATGAGCTTAAAGGGTACATAAGAGGTTTTCCCAAGCTTGAAATTGGTTACATAGGAGGTTATCCCATGAAAAAAATAGGGTACATGGGAGGTTATCCCAAGCTTAAAAGTGTGTACATGGGAGGTTATCCCAAAATTGAAGCATCTACATGGGTGGTTAGCCCAAGCCTAACATGTTATGAATGTATTGGTGGGTATCCTTGATATATTATTTTCTATGATTATGTATATGAAACAAATTTATGTCTTATTCAAATGTTATTCTCCCATGTTTCACATTCTTTGATTCCATTATGATTCATGTCTTATAAAATGCCAAGATTTATGTCATGACCCATATTTATGATCTATGATATACAAGGTATAGTTTTCATATGTTATTATCATATTCTAATACCCATTTCTTCATATTATATTTATATCTCCCTCTTTTACCTTTATTGATCATCTTAGCTCAACCTTTATTATGTTTTCCTTCCCTAGGATATTAAGGTATTATGTATGATATGTCTAAGAAAGGTTCTAGTAATGAATAACAAATTTGTAGATGATGTATCTCACTTATGGATGAGTTATTTATGTGTCCAAGCTTCCAAGGGAACAACTCCTCTACTATCCTCGAGCATTTTTTTGTGTAATGTAATGAATATTTATATAACAATATGTAATATCTATGTATGAAAAGCTTGGGTATCTATATAAATTATCAAGGAAAACATCAAAAAACTGATCAATAATAGTTGGAAAATATCCATTCCCAATATCATCTATATATGCCAATTTAAGAACTACCAAATTATAAGATATGGTTGCAACCACTGGTGCTAAAATTCCTACTTTACAAGCCTTTACACCCTAATTTCATCTAAAGAGATGATCAATGTCATCCAGAGATGTAAAAATAAACTTTTGGACATAACAATCAATGTGGGCCTTGAACAATGTCAACCAATCCGTACCCAAAATCAAGTCATATACATCCATATCATGTATAGATAAATCCCAAATAAACCTATCCCCATTGTTAGTTATAAAACAAGCTTTACACATAATAGATCAACACTATCTTTGGACAAGGGGAGTTTGAAATTTTAAAATAGAAGGCATCATCTCAAAATTCAAACCCATGTGATCAACAACACAAGAATAAATAAATGAGTTGGATGTGCCCGTATTAGAAAAATCTTGCATAAGGATGGAATTCAAAATAATTATACCTCTCAACATCTAAGAAATAGATGGATCATCCACAATAATTTTTTTCTTCATAAAATTTATTACCCTTTGAACTTTTCTCTTTGTTACCTTGTTGGGATTTCACTGGTTGTGGAGTCATAGTGTTCCTAGAATCACTTTTCCTCACTATATTCTGATGGTGAGAATTATTTTTCTACACTCATCCCATCAAAGAATATAATGCCTAAGAAGCAAGAGATGTGTCTCAAGTACCTAACCATGGAGCACTTCGACAATATCACATAATATTTCTCATCTTTTTTCAGTTATGACATGCTCTAGGTGGTTCCATACAATCTTTCTTGATGTGATCCAATGAACCACACTAAAAACATCCCAGCTTAATTTTGGGTTGGGAAGGAAGATTTACTAATCCAAAGGTCTTAATTTGAGGTGTCTCGCCGCTCTGTAAGTAGGTTCCCCTCTTCCACTTATTCCCAGCATTAGTGAACCCACATGTTCCCATAGGAATAAACATACTCCCCACAATAATTTTTCCTGAGATATCTCTTTCTTATAAAGTCTCTATATTGACCATATCTGTATAATCCATTATACAAATAATGGAAAAAAATTAGAGAATATATGGTCATAATCTATATTCAAACATGTGTGCCTTCAAGGACACACTTGCAGTAACTTCTAGGAAAAAACTAACTAAATTCCTAAATTTAGCTGCATACTCTATCACTGAGATATTATTTTTCTTAAAACTGAAGAATTATATTTTTTTATAAATATGAATGGTGTGAGGATATAATTTCGTGTTAAAAAATTATTCAAACGCATCCCATGTCATGCCTTAGTTCAATTTATCCTAAAATAATAATTCCCTCCATTGTAATTCAAATTCCTCTAGAATATATGATTCCAACTTTACTTTTATCTCTATTGACTTTCCATGGAAATTTGGTTTCCTAAGCTGGTTCTCCACAAGGCCTCAAGTACACCTCCCTATAGTCTAGGGTCAGCTGACTAATAGCGGGGTCCTAGGATGTGATAGTGGGGAGACTATTCCCTCATATTTGTTTAAGAAAATAGTATAAATAACTAGATAATATTAAAAATAATAATAATTAGAGTGTAGGAGAAGTAAATAAATAATAAAAAATCATGCTGAAATAATAAATGGAATGAATTAAAGGCCTTAATAGTCATGTCTTACATACTACAGTGATTTCCCACTAGGCTAATGACAAATATATGAGTAAATAAAGGAAAATAAAATAAAATTATAGGGATCTACTACTAAATACTAGATAGATCAAATAAACATTCTCTATATAAATATCTAATCCATCCTGCATGATTAGTCCTAGGCCTTGACCCAACATGTGCCTGCAACCGAGTGAACATATGATCAGGTACCCCAGTGTAATGGAAGCCTGAGTAGGGTTTCAGTACAAAACTTAGTAGGGAACCACCAATGTAGTCTCGTACATAGCTAGTAATATGCATTGTATGTAAAAGGGATCTACTCTTTAGGATAACAATAACAATAGTAAACTTCTAGAAATAAACTAAATATAGTGAAACCATAGTTGATCACTAGGTATGTCATCCCAGTCAACTGGGAAATGTGCCATCACATGTATATATATATATATTTGTGTGTGTGTGTGTGTTTGTGTAATTATATGTGTATATATATTCCAATAAATATATATATATATACATAAATATGTATATACATGATTAAGGTGAAAGAAATAACATAAACAGCAGCAGTCGATCCTTGGGTTCAAAATCCTAATCGAAAGGGCATCATATGAAAAAGAAATTGAGTTGGATTTCAACCACCCAAGCCATGGATAATTAAATTGATCTATAGATCTATAATCACAATTGAAAATACCTACTTCATCCATTTTTTGAAATGTCTCTAAGAAAGTTATGTCACCATAGGGGGATACATGTCCTAACCTTGGGTTCATTTGTGCTCATCTCAGATCACTATAGAAATGGATACCATATACTGAAAAACAATCCTGGAAATGGTTTATGATCTTGATGTCATGCCACTCAAGCCATGTAAATCCAATTTGATGTCTGATCCCTAAGTCCTATTCTATAAGTGGTTATGACATTAGATCTCAGATGAACCCTAAGGGGCTTACCCTTAGGAAATTTGTAAATGGAATGCTCTCCGGACCCAAGTACATGCTAGGTGTCCATTCATACAAATGGCTCAATAGCCCCAATCCCCAAGAAGTACCTCTAGGTGATGTAGTAATGGAATATCCACCCAACCCTAGGGATCATCCTAGGAATCGATCAAGGAGAGCATAATCATTCATCGAGTATATGTCACATCAATGGTGACGAGTTCCATGTCCACCACCGCGATCTAGTAATCGATTGGGGAGAGTGTAATCATCTCATCACTTGGGATATCATAATCATCCATGGGTATAATCAATAGGGATTCTATTCCCTTATATCATAATCATAGGGATTTCATTCCCAAATCAAGCCGATCTTAATCATCCTTCTTACCACAAGACAAGGAGATTGGAATCATCCTCATGAGAGAGTAAATCAAGGAGAGTGGAATCATCCTCATCATACAATATATTGAGGAGAGAAGAATCATCATAATTATTATTAAAAAGTTATTTAAAGAACATCCAAATATATATGACTCAAAGGATGGATCCTTGGAATCATGTCTAGGTATCCCAATAAATAAAAGAAGAGGCTCAAAATCCAGATTCCAAAAAGTACGTCTAGAAATCCCAAAAGAGAAATCTTCATTGGGTCAGGATCATTAGCCACAATTAAGAAGCTCCTATGGTAATCATCATTTCATTCATGGTAAACAATTGAATGTATGAATAAAAGAGTGAGGGTGGACAAATTCCTAAACCCTCCACTACTTCCACAGTATCATGACATGTTCAACATGGAATATAAGGTGAAACCCACTACCTTATCTACCCAAACCCAACATACTAGATTAGGGTCATTCAACCACCAAGGCACCCAAAAGGTCTCCAAGGTCAAAAAACTAAATATTCATCCTACTCGTAATCCTCAAGGTTCATTGGCAATAGAGACATCCCTCTTGGGATCCTCTAAGGAGTATGAAGAATGATTCATCCTACAAGGGATCTTCCATGTCATTTCATATGAGGAGGAATCCCATAGGGTTCCCTCATACTAAATAAGAAGTCTAAGCATGAATCTAAAGCATGGGGGTTGTTAGTGACCTCTAGCATTCATACATTCAATTACCAAATAACTAATCAAATTTAACAGTTCATCAGGTAAATACTAAATTTGGGGAATCGCCCTCAGGGGAAGGCCTAAGAATCTGTTTACTACATAATCAAGAATAAATACCAAAGGTTTAGTACAATATACCAACTACTGGTAAGAATATTTAAAAAAATTATAAATATCCCTCAGTATCTCCATCCAAGATCGCTGATGTCCAATCCAAGCCGCACCGACATCCAATCTCCTACCTATCACTGGAAATCTCAATAATAGTCCAAAAATATATTTTACATCATTAAAAAATTAATATAAAAAATAAATAAAAATCATAACAGGAAATTTCACACCTAACACCTATTGCTCGATGAAAATCTAAGCAACCACATGCAGAAGGACTACCAAGTACCCCCGAGACCATTCTTGGGAAAATCCTTATCCAACAGTGTAAAAAAACTAATAAAAAATTTTATTTAAAGTAATAAAGCTTTAGAAAATATCCATGGAAACATACCTCAATGAAATGAAACACAGTTAAGAGCAGACGACCTCTCAGGATGTCATCGTACTAGGAAGAGAAAAAGCCCCAACTGAAATGGTAGATTCCACCATGCTCTAGTGGAACCAGTAAAGAACCCTAAACTGAAATTCCTAAAATGAAAAATGATAGTAGAGGAACATATATACATGTCTTTTATCCATCAGGTCCATTCTCGGAGCTTTTATATCGTTAACCCTCTATTCCACACCCCATGAAACCATTACATATCATATAAGTAATACCCGATGTGTAAATCTCACTACAATAGTTTTCAGCAGCCCAACTACCAATTATTCCACTAATGTTCGGATAAACTCGTGGGGACTTTCACTAAATCATAAAACACATAAAAAAATACCAATTTATGATGTTCCAACACTCATAACATTGTTCCAATTTTTGGTTCAGAATACGGATCATCCACCAATGGAGAAAAATTCAAATTATCCTAAAAAATTAAAATAATCTGAAACATGGGACATTGAAATATCTCTACATGAAAACTTCTCATCCCTAAGAAGCCTTGGAAAACAATTAAAAACATCACCAAACCTAACTGGGTCATTCATTTCTTCTCAAGTAGACATGTTGTGTCACTGAACACCCAATGCGCTTTTAAGCACTACGTAGAACATGTGGTAAGTAAGCCATTAAAACTTGAGAAAACACCCATAACTCAGAATGAAACATCAATATGGTGCTTACTCTAGACCTTATAACCCGATACATGATAATGTTTTAATCTCTTTCATTAACCGACCTATGACCCCCCCCCCCCCCCCCCGATGAAGGTTCTTACTTTCAATGGCCAATTCCAAATCATGGTACACCCACCATCATAATTTCTTAAAAAAGAAAATCCATTACATTTTAACAATGAATTCAAAACATTTATGAACCTTCTACATCTGACCACACACAAGGATCCCACTCTCGATCACTGATTCAATCTAAATTTTTGAATTCCATTCAATCCATCTTAGCTTGGTTGCATCAAATTTTCATTAAAAAGCCTCATCCAACCCTTTCACTTCACCTGCCTCATCCCAATGGCATGCCTGATGTGGTTCCTAACCAACCACAACCAATTATACAAAATAACACAAGTAGAACCACATCAAGACGATTAATCTCAATGAAGATCAGATTTAGAATCTGAGTGTCACCAAAATGAATTTCAAAAGCCTTTATCCCAAGATGTATTCTAATCATTCTGATCATGATCATCGAATCCCCTAACCAACTTCCAATGTTATTTACTATAGAAACCATCCCCTAACCATTATTTTTGTCATGCCACAATGCACACAATGAAGCAATCCTGATCCAACACTCATGGATCATTATAAGTGTAGTTCCCTGACCCCAAATATCCCAGAGTCTATTTCTTCTATCAATTACATTGGCATGATTACAAGGAATTAAATCTTGAAGGACACGAGAGTTTAATAGTCTTAGTAAACCAGATACAAATATGAGTCTTGTATTAAAAAAATTAATACACTAATTACAACATATGTTTTTTTAAAATAACATCAATGATAACTTTATTCAATCAATTATATCCCTACATATCTTTCATAGTAAGCTTCTTGGATTTTTGGGGAATGGAAACATAATAAGGGTGATCTCAAATTCTCAGTAAGGCTAAAGTATGGAGGAAGTAATAATGAATCAATGAGAGTTATAATTATAGAATGGTAAATAATTTAAACACACATACCATGTAATTAACAAACTAATAATGAAGTGCATAAACAATATGGTAAGGAAATAACTTGAAGCATGTGCCATTTAAATAACTAGATAAGGAAAAATCAATATGCCTAGGTATGAAACTAAAACACATTCCATTTAATCAATGAACTGAAAATGAAATGTATTCATAGATATTTTGATGCAAAATCTCATGGATGAATAATAATTGAATCTAAATAATGGAAATTCTTAACTATTAGGCATCATGTTTCCTAAGAACATGTTACCTTTAAAGTAAAGACAGTTTAAAACATACTGGGAAAATACTCATTAGCTTAGGGTAGCCATCTAATTTCATTCCATGAGACTAATGATGCATCATGGGGATTGCATTAATCAATCTCCAAAAAGTATATCTTTCATTAACTAATCTACAACCCATAAGGCTTGCACTAACTGATCCCCAACCCGTATAATGCATGTCTAAAGCATTTAAATACACAAAGTGCCTTATCAAATATCGATATTGAGTAAAGGATATGGATTTATCAATATTTCACCAAATAATAAAATAAATTTCAAGGTAAAAACCATATAAAAAATGGTATAAGTTTTATTCAATAATAATATCCATGAAAAATGATATGGATAATTAGGGGAAATTCAATGTTCAATAATCATGGGAAATTGAGTATTTCAAGTGGACTAGAAGGAATCAAGGAATTGAATGTGAATAATATCCTCGGCCAAATCAATAATAAACCATCCAGAGGAAGAATAAGGATGGTATCAAAAAAATATCCCAAGTGGAGTAAAATAAAGGGTTATTGTCATTAATGAATAGGAATACTATAAAAAGATCTTTTAAAAACATTTATGAGGAAAATATCCTTTTATTTTGAAAAAAAAATTCTTTGAAAATCCATTTTGAAAAAAGAATTCATTAAAAAAGTAACCTTTTAAAAATTAAAAGGAAGCTTCAAATAAATAATGGAGAGTAAATCTATGCTTTCCATACAAGGTAAAAAGAACATTCCTTTTTCACGGAAAAAAGGTTATAAAAATTCCTTGTTTGAAACGTGATAAGAAGATTCCTTTGAAAATGTTTTTAAAATACAAAAAGGTTAATATTTATTTACTAAATCATTTTGAAAAGGTTAAAAAAATTGATTTTTTTTTAGAAAATATAGTTTTTAGAAGAAAATAGGTTCTCTGACTAAAGAGATAAATGAATTCGGGTTTCTTAAAATCATTTTAACTACTAAAGAGTGGAAAATGGTATTAATACTTGAAAAGGTCATGAATATATAGAGGATAATAAAATTAAAGTGTTTACTGAAAAATGACACAATAATTTCATCTGATGTAAATTCAATTGTAAACAATACCAAAAAAATGAGATTATAAAGTAAACCCTTGAAAAGATTATAATGTTGGAGTGAGAATCAATCAATAAGTAGATTATGTGTATCAAGTGTAAACCCAAATATAGAAGGGTAAATAAATAAATTGATATTTAAATCCATTTTACAAATAATCACAGAAAATAAATAACAACAAGGAAGTATTATTATAGCATCCCGCCTTTTTATCACATAAAATTTCATTACATTTTACAAAACTGAGGATCTTTAAGGTTTAGTGTCTTGGAAACCAGGAACTTAAAACATGAAAACATAAAACATTCTTGTTAAACACTTGAAAGTATTCTCCTCATGTTCATCCTATGTTCATTACTGCATCTCAAACTTGGGGACATACATCAAAAGAAAGGGTGAGCAGAAGGCCCAGTAAGGGAAACAAGGGGAAATATTTAACATGTGAACTTGGGATACATCAACAATGTCATGAAAAGAACATTAAGGCATGAGAATGAAATCATGAGATATATCATAATAAAAATAACATTTTTCATAACTTAAATATGTGGCTACAACATTTAATATTGAAAATAATTTCGTTTCACCAAGGTCCATCCCTAAGGTGTCATTAAAAATTACCAAGGTTATTCACCAAGGTATCAGTCTAAAAGGTCATCTCTAGAGATTAAGTCTTTACCCAATGCATTGGAGCGCTATCTGGGAGCACCCTTGACATGTATTTATTATCATGTGAGCCACATATATCATCATCAATCATTTCATAAACAACCCACATAGCATAAAATAAATGGGTTTCATTTCATAATCATAACGTTTTAAAAACTGCTTTAAAGACATGATCTTTATGTCACTTTAAACCCACGGAAAAGGGAAAGCGGGTTTCATGTATGTAAATCCAAGAATTTAAAATAGAACATTTTGATATATATGTGAATACCCCTATAGAAATAAGATCTTTGAGTATTCACTTAATAATATAAAATAATTTTGAGATAAAGAGGGAGGCATTTTGAGACGAAAACTATGCAGCATAACGTCTACGATGCATGGTTTTAGAAAACATTGAAAAGAGAGGGGACATGGGTCACCCACTAAAAAATGAAACATAAAACAGTAGGGGAACAGAATATATAGTATTTAAGAACATGGTAATTAAATTTGACTGATATACCATATGAAACGAAGAACTTGAAAGGAAGACAAAAATAAGATTTCTCTTATGAGAATTCGGCAGCCTAACGGCGTCACTTAAAACTTCCAAAAATGGATTGACGAGATCAAATAGGGTCTCTCATAATATGAAAATAAATGATTAGTATGATAGATATAGAGATAATACCCCAACATAATAAAAAGTAACATGAAATACTTGACATGAAAGTAGATCTTGAAAACGAGAAGGGTGAAAGAACCCCTTAGAAATTAGGCAGCCTAACGGCGCCACTTAAACTTTCAACAAAAATGAATTGATGAGATAAAATAGGGTCTCCCATCATATGAACATAAAAGATAAGTATGATAGATTTAGAGATCATACCCCAACATAATAAAAAGTAACTTGAAATACTTGACATGAAAGTAGATCTTGAAAACGAGAAGGGTGAAAGAACCCCTTAGAAATTCGGCAGCCTAACGGCGCCACTTAAACTTTCAACAAAAATGAATTGATGAGATCAAATAGGGTCTCTCATCATATGAACATAAAATATCAGTATGATAGATTTAGTGATCATACCCCAACATAATAAAAAGTAACTTTCAAGACTTGACATGGAATTGGAACTTTGAAAAAGGAGAAAGGTGAAAGAACCACTTAAAAATTCGGCACCCTAATAGCGCCACTTAAAACTTCAAAATACTGAATTGAAGAGATCAAATGGGATCTCCCATTATATGATCATAAAATATCAGTATGATAAATTTAGAGATCATACCCCAACATAATAAAAATTAACTTGAAATACTTTACATGAAAATAGATCTTAAAAAATGAGAAGGGAGAAAGAATCTGTTACAAAAATTTCGGCAGCCTAACGACGCCACTTAAAACTTCATAAACGAAATAATGAGAGTAAGAGGGGATCTCTCATTATATGAAAATGAAAAGGGCAGTAATAGGAGTATAAAATAACATCCTTTAACATAAGAACATGGATCATAAAAGAAATTACATAAAAGAGATTTCTTGAAAAGAAAGAGAGAGGTCGGATCCCTTACCTTAAAACGTAACTCTTAAAACTCAAAGGTTGGGACCTTGAGGGATTGGGGGAACCTTGGGAGGACTCCTTGGGAGGTAATGAGACCAGAACTTCGTTGGGGGAGAGTGGGGAGTCGAAATTGATGAGAGGATGGCTTGGTATTTATAGGGAAAGTGAGGGGACAAGGCATTAATGGCCAAGGGACACCTCAAAAGTGGTTTTCTCAAAACCATGTGCTCTCTCATGGTATTTCCCATGGAGTTAGGCCACATGGGGCCCCCAATACAATAATTCATCACCTTTGGTTGGCCAACCCATAAAATATCTCATGACATCATCATGACACAATTATGATGTCATTAAACATACTGAAACCCTAAAACTGTATTTTTACTATTCACTGAAAATTCAACTTTCTCAGAAAAATCCCAAAATTTCACCTTAACCAAATATCAATGCTATGATTTCAAAAATGAACTCCATTTTATAAAAATAATTTTCTATATATTTTTAATTTATTTTTTAAATAAATACACTATTCACTGAAAATTCATTTTTTTCAGAAAAATCCCCAAAAATTACCTTCACATAATATCGATGCTCTGAGTTCAAAAATGAAATCCATTTTATAAAAATAATTTTCTAAATATTTTTAATTTAATTTTTAATTAAAAAACACTATTCACTCGAAAAAACTAATACTTGAATAATAATTTATGAAACTGTTATTTAACCATTTTATTGAATCGCATTACTTAATAAAGGTGCCTAGATTATATTAATACTTTCATTAAGTGAGATTAATAATCCATTTGGTCACATTACTAATCCTAAGCATAAAATCACTATTCATAATTTACTATTCATCAAAAATCAAGTTTATCTTATTAGACTCTAAATTTCGTACTGAACATAATTGTAGAAGACCATTTTTTGAAAATCATTACACTTTTTTAATTATTTAAGGTTTACCTAAACATTTTTAAAATATCCTTTTTCTAAAATTCATCAAAAATATGCATACTATATTTATCCGGACATTTGAAAATTCATAAACTTCATCATAAGAAGAAATCAAAATTTTTATTTAAAACAAAGGGTTACACAAGGCAGTTACAGTCTCCTTACATAGCCCCTTATCACACCAGCATAGGACCTAAGTGTAAGGTGTTCTAAGGTGAGAGAATCCGAGGGAGGATCAGCCAACATCGCAGGAGTAGTAATTTCTATCAGGTTGAACTTCTCACGAAGGCGATTCCGTTCTAGCTTCACACGATGAATTTCAGCTTGGGTTTGGTCCAGAGCAAAGCCCAGTGGTGCTACCTCCTTCCCAAGTTCTGTTAGATGGGCTTCGATCGGTCCAAGACTACTGGGTGAGGCCATCGAATCTTCTTTCTATAATAATTAACCAAGATTACTTGTATTTTGAGACAATAATAAAAATGTTTAGTTTCCATTGGTCATATTGACCAATGGTCATATACCAGTCAAAACCCAATGGTATCATTTTAATTATACTCATGTTATCAAATAAAACATTTTTGTTGAGTATAAAAATAAAATAAAATAACACATAAAATTAGTAAACAAGATTTATTCAAAATTTCAGGTCATTACAATTATAACCCATTGAAAAGGAATTAGGCTATGAAATACCTTTTCCACTTGGTAACTTTTAACTCAAATCCCCTTAGATGAAATAATTTAAATAGAAACTAAAAATACCATGAAGAATGAATGAATCATGATATTATATGAAATATTGGTAGTATTTACACCATATATAAAAAATTAGGTGCACAAAAATTAAGTTATTTTTCCAATATAAAGTTAACAATCACAAAATTAAGTGAGATTGCAAAGATAATCATTAAAAACGTTCTTGAGGGGAATAATCTTAAAACATTCCAAAGTGTCCCATACCACTTTGAAATATTTGAATCATAATCTCCATGAATGAATAATATTAAATGAAACATATAATATCATGATAATAAATATGTTCATGATATTACATTTAAAAGGTAAATATATACACCATATAAAAGAAACTAGGTGCATAACAACAAATAAGTCTCCATAGAATGTAAATTGACACGAAATCCATTACTACATGAGTATATTATGAATAATGGGATCCATGAAAGAGTAATAATCAATTAAAATGTTTAATATCATGAAATAAAGGGAAATAATGATATAATATATCAAAATAGTAAGTATATATACCACAAAAAATAAGTAAGCGGTGTAAATGGAATATGCCTCGCAGAAAGAAAAGTGAGACAAGAATCTCTTACCTTGCATATGACTTGTATCGTGTGTCTTTATATTCATGAATAAAAAACTTAAGTTTATTATTTAATTTCTTAATAATTTTTTTCTTTTTTATCATTACTTTTATTTCACTCATTACTATGTTTTATACAACTATGTAACCAATTAAATTTATATCAGGTGTTTTGACCAAATTCAGTTTATGTGTCAAAAACAACTTTGGTATGTCAACTATGTTAAAATGGTTTATTACATAAAAATTTACAGAATAATAATCATGAAATAATTATCATATTTATACATAAATTATACTTTTAAATCTAATAATTAAATATGGTTATGAAAAATGAATTATCATTACAATCATGGAGATGGTAGGTCGTACGTACGCATGAGTAACATTCTTCTTTTACAATGATCTTCATGGAAAGAAGTTAAGTAGAATTATATCTTTCAATAATGATAATTATATCATAAAAATAATATTATTTAATCATATATAATTATATATAATTCTTATGATTTAAAAAAAATCACATCTTGTTGAGGAGGAGGTAGTCCACATGTCCATGAACGACATTATCTCTTTTAAAGTGTGTGAAAGTGTAATAAGGAAAATGATATATATTATATTTCCATAAAGGTAATTATGTCATGAATATAATATTTTTTTTCTATGTCTCGTATTTTTAATTAAAACCATTCTTTATACATTTCATGTATCGTATGAATGAATCACATCGCTTTGAGGGGGCAGTAGTCCATACTTCCTCAAATGATGTTATCGTATTCCCACAAAATGGAGTGCATAAAGATATATGTTATAAAAATATTATAGAAGTATAAAGAAGTTATAAATATAATATATTAAATATATAAATATAGTATCCATCATAATTGACAACCATGAAAGTTGGTAAAGGAAAAACGAACAACCATCGTTTAGTAAGGCGGTAGTTTTCCGTACACAGAAATTGTATGTTCGTTACCCATTAGATGGATGTGTGTGAGAGTGTAGGTAAAACCCATATCATAACAAAATAATATTATATTTAAGATAATTTTTTATATAAAATCATGAAATAAGAATATTTTAGGGATCAGAGAATTGAAATAAAACTAAAAAGATTGGGGAAGTTTGTTACCTCTTACCAGGGTAACTCCTTTTGTTTTAAACCAAAGGCTTCCTTGGATTTCTTTCTGACCAAAGGGAGGATTAAAGGATGAGAGAAGGTATTTTTAGGAGCTATTTTTTCATATCTTTTTCAAGCCAAAGTTTCTTCAGATGTGCGAGGAAGTGGGAGGAGATGAGGCCTTTTTATAGTGGAGGAGGAGTGGAACTCATGTAATATTTTGACAAAGGAACTCCATGCACGTTTTTCGTATTCCATGTGGATCCAATAATGGTAAAATTTAGATACAATATATAATAGGTTTTATATATGGACATACAATAGATCTTGGACAAGTTTATAGGTCGTTTTGGGTCTTAAGGTTAAGGTTTATTTCCTTATTATCTAAATTTAACCTTAACTGTTTTAATTAATTTTAATTGAATTCACTAATATTTTTGGTCAAAAATAAATTTGGTATTATTATAAATTATAAATTATTATTATTCTAAATATTTAATCCATTTTTTTAAATTATAATTACATAAGTGGTAGAAATTAATTTAATATTCATCTCGTGAGTGGGACAATAATGCAGGTTCTTAAAGTAAAAATGATCAAAGGTTTGATAAGTTTTTACATTAAATTTCAAAGTAAAATTGATCCCAATGAACTAAATTAGATTAATTGATAATTTTATGATAGAATTAAACTTTAAAACTAATTAAAATTTTAATTTAACCTTATAAATAAATTTGATGAAAAAGCAGTTCTGAACTAAATTTTAGTATTTTTAACTATTCATTAAAAAATAATATGTTTTTGAAAGATATTAAAAAATAACACTGACCTAATATTTTATATTTAAATTTAAAACATGAGTTTTATTTTGACATATTAAATCAATTAAAGTTTAAAAATTCAAATTTAAAATGGGTTCTTCATTAAAAGGCAGTAAAATTGACTTTATAAAAATATAGGTTTTTATGTGTGAAATTGGGTTTGTTCTTATATTTTGCATATAAAACCTAATGGATGAATATGAAAAATATTTTATTGAATATATAAAATATATATTTCATTAAAATCATTAAATAATTTTAATTAATTGTTTTTATTAAGACAAAATTCCTTTGGAATCATAAAAATAATAATATTTCTTTTCATATCCAATTGGTTCTTATTTTTGCTTCTCATTAATTGGTAACCAATGAATTAATTTTATATTTATATAAACCATAAATTTTTGATAATTTATTTAATACAATTCATAACCTGTAATTTAATGGATATCTTAATTCTTATTATATTAAATAATAATATTTCAATAATATATCATTTGTTTGTGAAACTTGGTCTTGCGTGTAACGCAGGCTATCGAGGAAGGTTGCTCTGGCATGTAGTGAAAGATAACTTAGTGTTTTGTTTATTAAAAGCTATATCATTTATTGACATTATTTAAAATATAGAACATATAGTAGAGTCTCAGGATATTATGTTCCCTTACATGTTTGGTGATGAGTGTCATACACGCTATCAAATACAAAGTGTTACTTGAGAATTTCAAGGTGTTACAATAAGTTATCCTGGGCCAATGCTCTCACTATGACTCCTCACGAGTATATATTTAAACTTTAACCTAAATTTTTTTTAGAAATTCATGTTTACAGAGTTTAATTTTCCAATGGTGTAAAAGAGCCAATGACTATCCTACGACCAGTCTCAAGACCCCATAACCCTTTTCACGTGAGGGTCACCCACCTAAGAATAACATCCCTCTCCTCACCTTAGGAGAATCCTTGTCATCCCTCAAATGAAAAGAGAACTTGATCATCACCTCCTATGCCATGTCCCTCATGGGCATAATAACTGTCATGGCTTAAAACATTCTCATCCCAAAAATTAACATAAATTTCATCCTCGACTCATCCCCACTTCCTGAGAATAGTTTTCATGATGCTTGTCAAAATTCAAAACAATATGAGGTTCACCACCCTCTAATGACCAATGGTGTACAATGAACCATCTAGCTTTCATTTTAACTACTTCTCAAACACAACCTCAATAGTTTTCTCACCAAAAAAATAAAAACATTTACATAAAGCTCATCATATATCCAATGATATATTAGCGTACTCATGTTGATATCAAGATATTGGGAATAATAACCTCTAAACTATGAGTAAACTAATATTTAATTGATATGAGTCCACTAAGTTTCCATCGATAATCATGTATTGCTCCTCTGATCCATGCTCACATCTAATCAGGCTATACCTACATTTAACCAGCACCTGAAACCACATATTCCAATAATGTGTGTCTAACTCTAGCCATGGCTCAATCTTCTCATGAAACCTGAATTCTCTTTGATGCCTCCTCTACCATGAAGGAAAATTTTTCATTTCATCACAACTCATAGAAAACCATGCCCCATGGCGGGTCTTGAAAACATCAATCCTCAACTCACACATTTCCACTCATCGATGTAAGATTTTAAGTAGTACCATACGTAACTAATGCATACCATCATCACCTGAATCATGATCTTGTGAGTTTTCCATCACAGGTCTAAGATGACCGTGCTACATAGTATGTTAGTCTAATTAATCTGGAATATCCCTTAAAACTCCTCTTCAAAATTGTGTACCTTACCCATGCTATGATTTTTTTCATGATCTCCCATCACCCGACATCATTCCAGTAATGAATGTCTAACCATTCTCTAAATTCACTAGTAATAGCGGAAACACTGTCCAATAGGGGAAGGCACCCGAACAGTCCTTCCAACAGAAACCAGTCTTGAAAAAAAAGAACCCAAGGTGATTTCTCATATATCAAAGTCATCATCCTTCCTATATCATAAAACTCAATCACCTGATGTGAATCAATCTCAAAATGAGTGTATAACCTAGAAAGGCTACCATAAACCCTATCCAACCCCACTCATAGGTTTCCCTTGATCAAACTGAACATTAAACTATAGGGGACTAAGTCGCAACTAAGGGTCTCTAGGTAACCCACCTATCCCTACATATCAAGTCTCAAAATAGTGTAACTAGGTCTAACCACCTAACCCAAAAGGTCAAACCTTTCCAAGGTCACGTCTCACAGGGCGTCATCTATGCACCCATGTAGGAATAAGGAATATAACATGCCTATCATCCCTCTATAAAAGAGTTAATTAACAATAACAACCTATAAGGGTCATACCTATCAAGAATTGACCTACTAGGGACCTGATCCTCTTCGAGCATCCTCATAAGATACTACTCCATAGAGGTCATGATACAAGTGTAGAAAATAATGATGAACTAATACTTATAGGGAATCTGTATACGGTGATACCCCCTTAAGGTCTAGTTCATGATAAATGTTGGTTCTCTATCAACATCGTATGAGGTAACCTGAATAGATCACCTAAAACAAAAGGATACATTCCAAAAAAGGGTCTACTAAAAACATCAACTTAGGATACCGACCTATATGGATTAGTATCATAATCACGTGGTTCAGTTAAGTATAATTTCATTCCAATATATATAAGAAAAAATTTATAGTTTGTTACTCACACTTTAAAAAACCAAACCTAAATAACAACACACTATATAAGGTTATCACATTGTGATCATGTGACCTATCATCTTGCTAGGGTCACTAGACCTCCCATTCATGAGGAATGATTCATCATCCTAACCTAAAAATACATCAATGTACATCTACATAACCTACCATTTGAAAGAAATATATAAAATTACTCCCAATTAAGTATAATTCCACCAAAAACCTATACAAGAAAACACCATTTAGGATTTTGTTTACAATTAATGAAATTATCCTCCATCATCAGTAATAACCACACACTAGTAGGTATATAACATGTGAATCATATGTGCTAAATATGATGCATGAGATGCCTCTTTCCTTTTAAAAACATGATTCAAAAACAATCAATAGCTTATTTCTAATGGTCCAAGATCTATAAATCCATTAATGGACTCTCGCCAATGGGACGAGAGCCATAGATCCAGAATAAATCATAACATCCACACAACATGCACATCTATAAAAGATAAAATTATATAAAAATGTTACATCACATATCAAGAATATCAATTCTATTACCTTGGTAAACTATAACTCTTACTGGAACAGGTTTTCTCAACCCACCATCCTAATATCCATCATAGATTACAACACATTCCTAATAATCCTATCTACAATATCCCAAATAGCAATTAAATAGAAAATGAACAGTTCTGATACCACTTTGTAACATCCCAACCTAGATTCCACTAATCTAATTCCCTGAGTCTATTTATCACAAGGCCTCAAGAACGCCACCCCATATTCAAGAGGCTATCGACTAGCAGTGAGGTCTTAGGGTGTGATAGTGGGGATATTATGCCTTTATATCAGAGTAAGTAAAAGGTGGAAATAACTATATAAAATCCATAGTGGTGATAATCAGATTGTGGGAGAAATAAATAACTGAAATAAAAGAATTATGAAATAATAAATGGAATGAATTAAAGGCCCGAACATCCATGTCATACATACAAAACTAATCACCCACTCGGACAATCACAAATATAATAGTACATAAAGGAAACTAAAATAAAAGTATGGGAATCTACTAATAACTTTGAACCAGATCACATAACCATGCTTTATATAAATATTTGAGTTCTCCTGTTTGATCAGTCCTAAGCTTGTACCCAACCTATCCTTGCAACCAAGTGAACATCTTCTCAAGTATCCCAATGTAATGGTGGCCCGAGCAGGGTGTGAGTAAAAAACTCAGTAGGGAACCACCAACTTGGTCTCGTACATATCCAATAATATGTAGTGTGTGTAAAAGGGTGACACTCATTAGGATAACAATAATAATAGTAAATAGTTATAAATAAACTGAATAAAGTGAAACCCCAGTTGATCACTGGATCTATCATCTCAGTCAACTAGGACATCATACATCATGTATATATATATATATGCATATATATATATTACCATAAATATTTTTATATATGTATATGAATGTATGTATATATATGATTAAGATGAAAGAAAAAACATAAATAGTAGTGGTCAATCCTTGGGTCCAAAATCCCAATCAACAGGACATCCTGTGGAAAGGGAATTGAGCTAGATGTCATACCACTAAAGCCTTGTATAATTAGGTCAATATTTGGGTTTTTAATCCTAATTGACAATAAATTCTTTGTCCAGCACTAGAAATGTATTTGATCAAGATATGTCACCATAGGGGGATACATGTCGTAACCCTGGGTTCACTCATCCTTGCCTCTAATCACTATTGAATAAGATACCATATACCGATATATAATTCTAGAAATGGTATTTGAGATGGATATCATGCCACTCAAGCAATGTAAATCTAGTCCAATGTCTGACCCCTAGGTCCCAATCCATATGGGGTAATGACATTGGAGCTTGGATGAACCCGAAGTGGATAACCCTTAGGCATTATATAAATGGAATGCTCTTTGGACCCAAGTACAAGCTTGGTGTCTATTCATACAAATGAATCAACATCCTCAATCCCCTTGAATATCCTCTGGGTGATATATTAATGGTTCATCCACCTAAACCTAGGGAGAATACTAAGCATCGATAGAGGAGAGAATAATCATCCATTGAGTATATGTCTCATCAATGATGAGGAGCTCCATGTCCACCACTATGATAATTAATTCATTAGGGGGAGAGTAATCATCCCATCTCTCAAGATAGAATAATCATCCATGAGTATAATCAGTAGGGATATCAAGCCTGTATATCATAATCATAAGGATTCCATGCATAAATTGAGGAGATCCTAATCATCCTTCTTACAATAATACAATGAGAGCAGAATAATTCTCAATGGAGATCGAATAGAGGAGATCATAATCACCATAATCATATAATAAATCTAAGAGATAATAATCATCCTCATCAGTATTAAAAAGGATTTTAAGAACATCAAAACATATTTGGATCAAAGGTTGGATCCTGAGAAGCGCGTTTAGGTATCCCAATAAATAAAAGAAGAGGCTCAAAAGCCAGATTCTAGGAATTATATCTAGAAATCCCAATAAATAAAGTTTCATCACATTAGGATCATCATCCACAATGAGGAATCACCTCTGGTAATCATTTATATATTCACGGTAAACAATTGAATGCATGAATAAAAGAGTTAGTGTGGTTGAATGCCTAAACCAACCACTATTTCCACAGTCTCCTGAGCTTACTTGTTCGGCATGGGTTCTAAGGTGACACATGATGTCATCTCTACCCAAACATGATGTACTAGATCAAGGTTGGTCAAACACTAGGGCACCCACTAGGTCCCATAGGTCAAAACACTAAAGAGGCATCCTACTCAAGATCCTAAAGGTCCACTGATAACATATACATCCCTCTTGGGATCTTCTAAGTAGTAAGAAGGAGTCATCCTACATAGGATCCACTAGGTCAGATCATATGTGGATGCATCCCACAAGGGACCCTCGGCCTCAATAAGAAGATTAATCATGAAGATAATGTATAGGGGTTTTTAGTAACCAATGATGTTCATCCATGAAATTACCAAATTAACTAATTTAATTTAATGTTCATTAGGGAAATATTAAACAAGGTTCATATCCCTCAAGGGAAATCCCAAGTATATGCTTACTACATAAACATGCATAAATACCAAAGGGATGGTATGATAGACCACCTACCTATTATAAGATTTATAAAATTTATAAATAGACCTTGGTAGCTCCATATAGGCTTGCCAATGTCCAATCCAAGAAACATCATCTTCCAAGCACCTACCTAATAGTGGAAAGATAAATTAGATTCTAAAAGAATCAATAACAACATTAAACAATTTAATATAAAAATAAAGATAAAAGGGAAAATAGGAAATTTCTCACCAGAATCCTATCACTTGATGAAAAACCAAGAAACCTCATGCATAAGGCCTACCGGGTTCTCCTAAGACTATTCCTAGCGGAATCTCTAACCAACAGTGTCAAAAAATCACTCAATAATTTTATTTAAAGAATTAAATCTTTTAAAAATAATTGAGGAGATATAACTCAATTAAATGGAACACGGTGAAGTTAATACAACCTCTCAATACATCCTCATCCTAGGTAGAGAAAAATACATAACTAAAATGGTTGATTCCACCATGCTTCAATGGAACTATTGATGAACCCAAAACAGAAACTCCCAAAATTATAAATTATGGGAGACAAACATCGTATAAGGAAGGAGGAGGAAGATCTTACCCACTAACACTGTAAAATCTCACCCAAACCTCCTTGATCAATGAATAATATAGGAAATGTTAATTGGATCATTGGTCGAGAGCTCCTATGTGTCTCCTTGGTAGAAAAAAAATGGTGGACAAACCCCCTTGTTCCCATTTTTTTTAAAATACATTCCTGTATGTTATGGGACGGGTAACTACTACATGTCATGTAATAGTTTCACGATGTGTAACAGAGATAAAAATCATGTATCCCTAAAGGATATCCCCTGATATTTCATTTCATGAACCCACTAGGCCCCACCCCAAGAAACCATTACACATTGTGTAAGTAATACACAACGTTTAAATCTCACTGCAGTAGTTTTCAGCATCCCAACCACCCATTATTCCTCTGGAGTTCGTTCGAACCCCCTAGTAATTCCAATGAATCATAAACCATGTCCAAAAACACCAATTCAGAATGTTCCAAAACTCGTAACCTTGTTCCAATTTCCAGTTCACAAGACATCTCATCCACTAATGGAGTAAAATTCAAATTCTCTAAAAAAATTCAACCAGTCCAGAACATGAGATGTTACACTATTGGTGGTGCCATACAATCTTTCTTGTTCTGATCTAATGAACCACACTAAAAACATATTACCTTAGTTTTGGATCAAGGAGGAATATTTAATGATCCTGAGGTATGATTATAAGGTTTCCCACCACTTTGGAAGTAGGTTTCCCTCTTTCATTTATCTCTAGCATTAGTGCTCACACCTGTTCCCAAAGAAATAAGAATACTCCCCACAAATTTATTTAATAAGATATTCCTTTTTTTATAGTCTCTATATTGACCATCTCTGTATAATCCTTTATATAAATCATGGAAATTTTTGAGTGAATATATGGTCCTAATATTGATTCAAATATGTGTTTCTTCAAGGACACACTTGTTTCAACTTCTAAAAAAACTGACTAAATTTATAAATTTAGTTGCATAATTTGTCACTAAGATATTCTATTTCTTCAAACAAAATAAGTCCATTTTTCTATGAATATGAAAGATGCGAGGATAGAATTTCTTATCAAACAAATCTTAAAACTCATTCCATATCATTCCTTGGTCCAATTTATCCTAGACTACTAATTCCTACCATTGGAATTCCAAATCATCCAGCATATATATTGACAACTTCACTTTCAACTCTGTTAGTGTCCTAAGGAAATCAAATATTTGATTCATCCTATTCAACCAAACTTCTTATTTTTATGGAATAGAATCCCCCTAAAATATGGGTGTATTTTTCTTTTAGAATTGAACTGAATGGGCCACTTTTCATGATTTCTTACTCTTATTACCCTTATCGACATCCTGGAAATTCTAGACAATGCTTTGAACTAGTTGTTGGTTCACCTATGTCTCTAGTGAAACCACATCTTTAGCATCCCCTTTTGATTGGTTTATATGAAACCTACCTGATGTTATTCACTATAACCAAAACAAAACTTTGTTTATTCTCACTCATTATAAACTGAAGTATTAGTAATTCCAATTTACCACATAAACACATATTACAACATAGCTTTCCATAATTGAACCATCATTAACATTTCAACCCTTTTTCTAAAATATTACAACCATGTTTTTTAAAATAACCATTTTATCATTTTCAAAAATCATACTTTTTATCCATTTCATAAACTATTTTACTCAAAATAAATGATTAATTCCTATTGAAAAGTCTTACTATCAATGCATTTCAAGAAACTCTCATCGTATAAACCCATGACGATGATGGGAAAACTTACCTAGAAGTTTCTAAAAGCACTCATGTACCCAAACTCCCTAGTAACTTGAATTTCAGCATAAAGATGTTATCCAAGCCTTTTTATACTCTATATTTCATTTTCTAACAATCCTACTCCTTACTACCATGCTATGAGACAGTATGATTCTATTTCCAAATCCATGATAAAATAAAAATGACACAATTTCTAATGTAATGGACTGAAAAATGGTGATACAATTTTTTCCAAAAAGATATATGGACCAAATGAAATTGATACCATTTTTTCAAAAAAGATATATGGACTGAAAAAATATGATACCATTTGAAACACCCAACCCCTCCTCATTAACTTGAGGATTTATGGGGGGTTAATAGGCCTTAGGGGGCATCCCCAAGACACAAAAGGCTGGTAATAAATGCTAAAGCCCTCAAGAACATTTGGGGGACAATTTTTCCCTTTGAAATATAAAACATTCAATCCGTAAAAACAGTAACCAAACTAGCCTCTATATGATGCATGAGTACAAAATATAACAAAACCAACAAACTAAATCAGATTATAATAGGAAACCAAAATATATACTCAATAGAACCAAAAAGAAAACAAAACTCAAAACTAGTGAAAAAAAAACACCCCACCCTCTCCAAGAACCAACTCCACATTCCAAGCCTTGGTATCAAGAAACATCACTAAATAACTTTGATACCTTGAATTTACTTTTGTATCTATAGAAGACATCTACAAATGTAAAATAGTTCTCAATCATGGGGTGATTCTAAAATTATTAGGATTTCCCCAATGAATTCCCAACTCACCTCACTAGGAAAAAACTTTTTGTCACATTTATTAAAATAGTCTCAAGTAGTAAAAATAGTTCATATCAAATACATAACCCATTTTTTCAAGGAAATCATCAAAAAATCCCTTAAACCATTTCTCATTTGATTTGGAATATTCTTTTTCCATGTCCACACACACAACCACACACACACAATATTGGTGTCATTATATATGGTAGAACTTTATGTCTATACTCAATACCATTTTGATTATGGTACTTCACAACCATTAACAATTACATTCAACTCACACCCAACCAGTTATGCCAAAATCATTCCAATTAATTTCAATCTAAAAATTTCTTTATTTAACAAATTTCAAAAAATTATTTAAATTAATCAAACCAACATAATTTTAGAATCATCATTTTAAAATTATAAACAAATGGGTTTTCCACAAACTAATCAACTTTCCAAAATTATAAATAAAATACCAAAACGATATTTCCATCAAGAATATCACTAAGGTTTCACAAACATTTCAAGAGAACCATTAAATTAAAACTAATCCTTCAATTTCAAAATCAATTGGAATTGAGAGAGAATCCACCTATATCTAAAATGTTGTAAAAACAAAGAATAGAAAAAAAAACATTAAGGTCTGCACACAACCCATGTTCCCTTCACTATATCCAACAATATTTCATCATAAAAAAATCATTAGACACTGATATATATATAAAAGGATATATATGTATATATATAGTTTTGAGAGAGTGTAAAACCTTATATCTAAGAATAATGAAGAAGAAAGGGAACTTACTAATGAATCTAGGCCTCCAACGTACATTGATTCGCCTATGGATCACTCTCAAATTGAAGGGGGTCGTCTCTTCCATCTTGGGAGAAAAAAAATTCAATCTATGGGAGGATTATAGGAAAAATGAGGTTTAAAGGATCTAATTTGGATTAGATAGACAATTTAATGAGGGACAACTATACATATCATGTTTAGGCTACATAGTTTGAAAAACCATGAACTAACTTTGTGGTGCTACTGCCTTAAGGTCATACCTCACATGGTTGGATTGAATGATTAGACAAACCATGAACCAACCATGAATTTCCCTATATTTCAAGATTCATGGTTTCTCTTGGTAATTAACATGGTATGGATAAACCATGTTCCAACCATGTGCCTACCCAGTTTCCACTATCTTTTATTTCATGATTTCTTAGAGATGTTGCATGGATTCAACTAATCGTGTACAAACTGTGCACCTCCATAAAGTCATACAAAACGTTCCAAAACCCCTTGTAACCTCCCAAAACTTTACCTGAAATTTATATAGACTCAAAATACATGAAAAAGGGGTCATGTACCTAAAACCAGGGGTGCTACAATATGTCACACTATGGGATATATTACCCTCATAAATCCCAAATTATAATATAGATCCATCGATCAAATCTATATATATAAACTAAAAATATAAAAATCACATGCCTAAAAAACTTTACAAGAAAATATATAAACAAATAATTAGGTAAAATTCAAGAACAACCTCTTAAAGTTCTAATCCAACTATTCAAATAGAAACATCAACCAATATCCCTTGAACTATTCTACAAAACAACTCAAGGAAACTATAGAGGGATGAGAACATGGGAGTACTCGGTAGGATCCTAACTTTAAAAACTTAAATATCATTATGTAATAAATGTATTAATATATACATGTTTGAAATAAGTGAAACAAAATTAATGTTGGAATCAAGAATAGGGTATAGACAAGTGATCATGATCATGGGAATAATATATCCTCTAGTGGAATCACAAACTCCACTATTATCTACATCTCTTGAAAAAATCTTCTCATATCAATAAATCTTATCCATCAATCATGAAGTTAAAATCATTATTATATATCAATAAAGAGGTTCAAAAATTTACCACCACTATCAGCTTTCAGCTCAGGGGCCCTTCCAACTCAGACTGATAGCAAGCTGATAGGGGAATCCCTCACACCATCTAGGAAGTTGAGAATTATATAATAATCATACTATCACATCATTACATATAACCAACCAACCATTGAGTCATAAACACAAAATTGAATCACCATAGCCTCATCTATATCACTATCACTACATCATTAAGATCTATATGAAACATAGTCCTTGACCCATTAGAGCCATTTTCCATATAACACCAACCATATGATCTAAAAAACACATCATATAAAATATCAATTCCCACATGATACAATCATCATAATCATAAAAAAATATTTCATAATAAATAAGAATGGTGATAAAAGTAAAAAAAAGTCATCTTACAAGATATCATAACTAATGTAATATTCATTACCACCATGAATATTAATTTCTTAAAAATTTCTCTATTTAATCATTACATTACTTATTTGTATAACATAATTCATATTGTTATAATTTAAGAGTGTCTTTGAGAATCTCATTAAATTAATATAAAAAACAATCATACCAATTTAACTGTAATATTGTTTGCCAAATTCATCCTTTAACCCCAATATTTGATAATAATTTCATTTATTTAATTAATTATCTTGAAATATTAAACAATCCATCCTTCCAATTATTTCATATTGAAACATTACTAATATTCCAACTCAGATTTAATTTATCAATTCATTTAACTACACCAGAAAAATATTAAGTTAAGTATTCATTTAATTTAATTATTCCACTTATATATTCTTTTTTTTATTTAAAGTTTTGACCATATATTCAAACTACTAAAACATATACTTCAAGAAACAATCCCAAAGTGGATCCAATCAAATAATTTAGATATGTAACTCTCCAAACCCACATAACCTATTAAATACTATCAAGAAACCACACTCAAACCTTAAATCTAAACATTACCATATCCCAGAACCTAAATTACCCAACTCTCCTAAAAAACTAAATAACATATATCTCCACATTATTTCTTCTCACACCACATATATTCTAACCATAACCAATATAATCACCCTATAAAGAAACTACTAGATCATATCCTCAAAAGGTTCTATAAATTCTCACAATAATACCCCAAACTCAAAAATCACTCCAAGGAATGGGAAAGGAGATACCCAGAAATTAACACCCACAAAAAAACCAACAACAACACTCGCATATTTATTAAGACTATCCTTATATGGCCTACCAAATTTTAAAGGGAAAAACTGGAATCTTAATCCTAAACCAATGTCAAACTCTACCACAAGACAATATCTTACATGAGACAGAAACCAAATAAACTTATGTTATACCCCAACTCTACAAGTTCAAAAATTAAATTACTTTAATCATTATTCATAATAATTTTGTATTACCTTATGATTATATTCCTATTATCTAAAAATTTGAATCACTTTAATTTAAGTTCTATTTTTACATGTTCAACCCTATTTTTATCTTCCAAACATATTATAGAATAAAGTTATTAATACCAATGAATCAATATATTTTAAATAGAACCCACTAAAGTTAACATATCAACATGGAACAATATGGGTATAGTAAAAAATCTCACATTTCCACTTCTAGTTGATAATAAAGTTCATATATTTTCAAAAAAAATAGAATTCAATATGTTTATAATATCAATACATAGTAGTCTTATAATAATTTTGAAATTTGAAGCAAGGAACTAAAATAGGGTACAATTAAAATAAAAAATATAGAAAAGAGGAATATACAGCATCCACTTCCACTAGATAAAAACACACAACATCAATACTGAGTGAATATTATGATATTATAAATGTATAAAATAAATTGAAACCCCTACCCTAGTACAAATTCATCTCTAATGAACCCAAGGGAAGGCTGGTAGATTATCATGTCAAATAGGTATCTCAAAATCTCAACCATGGTAAGATTATTAAATTTTGGGATCATATAACAATTGTAAAAAACTTAAGGAAATAAAAGGGAGAATTCCAATCAATGTAAAGGTTAGTATAAACAGTATCTGAGTAAAAATAAAGGAATTTTAATCATTAGGTTCTAAGGGTTTAACAATATAAGGTATTTAGGAAAAAAATAGTATCTTAGAATGTTTAATAGCATATTAAGAAACATAATATCCTTCAAATGATTACTATTTATTATCATGTGGGTAGCACACCCAATATTAAGAATCCAAACACCATTTTGATCAACCTATTTTAGAGAAATCATCACCACTGTATCATTCTTATATATTTTCTTTTTAATCTATATATACTAATTCAAATCTATTTTTGGTTGATAATCATGATATTACTTGGGATATTATGGGTCTCATTTATCTTGAAAAGCTGGAAACCTATTTTACATTTTTAACTTATTTTATTTCTCCTTGAGTTACTATTTTTCACTATTTTTTATATCCCTTATCACATTTCTTTTCCTTTGTAATAAAATACTCATGGAATTGTGTTCATAACCTTCACATTAAAAATAATAACCATGTAAGATGCCATGAGAGTATTTAATTCAATTCATATATTTTCATTTCCCTTATAACATGAAATACCTTTTACTATGGAACACACATTTTATGAGTACCCCATATTTCCATAATAATAAAACCTAATTTGAGGTGTATTATTATGTTTCCTAATTGTTGGTATAGTGATACTTTAGGTATAACTGAATTAAATATTATTCCTTGATGTAGTTTTTTTATTCCTTACATCAAACTTGAAAAACATTTATTTTAGTATCAATTCCCAAGACTACCATGACTCCATGATGAAATCGCTATTATTTAATGAAATTATCATGATATAGTGAATAATTTACAAGATTTTGTTTCACATTCTCAACTACTCAAGTAATAAAACTATTTAAAGTCATCCCAAGACTCATAACCATTTTTCAATCATTAAACTTGTGCCACAAGTCAATAATTTCATCTTCAAGTTCATCGATTCATTTTCACCTTAATTTTAATGTATTATTAAAATAATCAATGGTCAATGCCTATTTTTTAGTTTTTTTCTTGAGATCAATGACCTTATTTGAGTCCTATGTCTTTTTATATTTGAGTATTTTATCTCATCCTTCAACTCACTATTCTCCTATTTCTATTTCTACATATAGAGTTTAGAATCATATAACGTTTCATTATATTTATTTTCATTATGATCCAAATTTATATCTCTAAAAGTGAACCCTCAAATTGATCCTTGAGTCACATTCCTCCTTACTTTATGTTTTTTAAATACATCTACAAAAACTTATTCATAAAGGTTTTTTCAATAAAAAATTTTCTAATATTATTATTCCTTTGATCCATTATCTTTTATTGATATAAAGTTATTTTAAAAAAACTCCTTGGTAATATCCTTACCTCTCATGGAATTTAAGGATTTATTAATTTTTGGATCATCTTCCACATCATCGCAAATTTTTTTGGGAAACAATATAGTGAGGTATTAATTCTTTACACATCAAAATCATATAAGTGAAAGTTTTCTTCAAAATTTCCTTCTCCATATTTTTTGATTTATGGAAGGAATGACATCACCTCATCAATTAATTTTTTATCGATCATCCTCTATGGTGATATTATTTATCACGTTTGATTCTACTTCTCATGACTTACCCATTGTAATATGATCATCCACATTCATCCTTATCTAATATATTATAGGCCTTATTTGCAATTCATCCAAAGATACCATATTTACTTATCATTCCTCAATCATTGAAACCTTTCAATTTATGTGATGAGTAAAACTTCACATTTTTTTTATTCACAATATCGACATCTTCAATCATCTCACCAATTCCATGCATGTATTCCACAAGCACATTCACACGATCAATGAATGGATCAATGATTTAAGTTGTGTATATCCTCAAAACATTACATTTGTTCCAAAGTATTTATAGTTATGCATATTTTTCTTTTTTATCACCTTCATAGATATTCAATAATTTATTTTATATGTCCATTGAAGACTTAAAATACATAATTTTCATATAAATTTGGTTATAAAAATATCCCATAAGAGAATTGAGTCTATTAAAATTAGCATCCAATTATTTTTGATATATTTCATCAATTTACCATATATCCATGTTCACTATAATTTCATGTTTTAAATTTATGCACATATCCATTCTAAGTGAAAAAAATAATGTTTCATCCAATTTTTATAGGATTTAAAGTTATGTTCATAAAATATTAGAATTATCTTTTGATTAAGAATAACTGTTGAATCTATTTAACCAGAAAAAAACATAGAAAACAAATTGTTTTCTATCACAACACTAGGCCCTCTAGGGATTATAACTTCATAGGGGTGAATCTATGTCAATAAAAATTATCCTCATAAATAATCTTATTCCATTGTTAATAGGAATTATTTTCTCTTCATCTCTATATATGAAAGTAATAAAAACATAGGTGACATGAGATGTTTACATGGTTCACCCATATTGGTCTATTTTCATGGAGTAAAAAAAGAAAATTATTTGATTTACCAAAATTCACTAAGCACACTTCTTGTTATAGGTTTTGAGTTATAATGACCCAGTCTTTTATATATGGAATTTTTCTTTTGAATAAATTTCATATTTACTAATATATTATAAAGCACATACACCATATAATAAAAACCAACAATAATTTATTATATTAATCTTGAAAATTTTATTTTGAGGATAAATATAACCAATAAAATTGATAATAATACAATGCAACAATAAACACAAAAATAATAACTGGAATGGGAAAATTCAGATCACTTTGGTCTCCTAGAATAATCACACTCATGAAAAAAATTGTAAACATGAAATAAATAATTAGAAATGTAATCAAATTTTTTGAAAATGAATAATTTAAGCTTTAGATAAATTTAATTTAATGATAAACGTATGAAATATAAGGTATTTATAGGAAGTAGAAAACCTATTTGACCATTGGAAATATGACTAGATGGAATAGTATCCTAATTTTTATGAATAATAACATGATCATGAGAATAGTAATCAAAATTTTGGATTAGTAAGATAATATATGGGAATATTTTGAAATAAAAATACAAGTAATTTATATCATAAGATAATTAAATTAAATTTTTAAATATTATTAAATAAATATTTGACATAAAGAAACCATAATTATATTTTTCAAAAACAAATATGTTTTGTTTTTGTTAAAATAAATTTTATGGTAAATTTATTAATTTAAAGTAAAAGTTTATTTTTATTAAAAAAATTAATAAAGAAATATATTTTTTATATAATTTCTAATATAATTTTATGAAATCAAAATAATTTTTCTAAGGGTCATAAAATTGTGCATCGTAAAAATTAATATATTTCAATAAATAAGAATATTATTTAAAAATAAATTTTATCAAAATTCTAAAATCATTTTGGTAAAATGGATGTCAAATTTTGAATCATCATATTAAAAAAAATTAGGGTGAACTTTTCTAATTTTTCATAAATAATAAAATAATGTGGTTAAAAAAAATACCGTATAAGTACCATATTTTGTAACCGTTTATATGAACAAACTTTTTAGGTTTCTAGAAGTTAGATGAATATTTTATTGTCTCATTTAATATTAAATCAAAATCCCATTTTTATTTAATCATAATTTTGGTCACTATTTGAATATATAATGTTTTATTCTAATATTTTATTCTAAAACACTCCTATCTTATCCTTATAAATATCATCCTCCTCCACACATTTTTATTCACTTTAAAGTGACTTTATTTGAATTTTTTTCCCAAATACCTCTCTAAATCATTCATCCATTTATTAGAGTTTATGGTCTCATAAAAATACCATTCCCTTTGCCTAAGTAGTGTATCAAAGGAGGACATCTAAAGTAAGTTTTATTTTTCTCAACCGAGCTATTTTAAGTTCATTTCTTCATATACCTCCTCCAAAATCTATTCTAACCATCATGATATTTTGACATAAATATCATAAGTATAAAAAAAATTATCATATTAATGGAATAACTATTATCTTATTTCCTCCCATTTATTCAAAAATGAAAATGTTTCCCATATTATGGTTGGTTCATCGCCTCCATGGATGACATATTTCATTATTCATCGCCGCCTTCATGGCCAGTTGTAATAATTATTTTATTGTTATATATGATCTTAATAAGTATATTCTATTTTATTTTATATTCTATAATGGGTAAATAAACATAATTATTAAATGAAACCGATTAAGTTCATCATAGTCAGAAAAACTACATAGATGAAAAAACATTAAATGATGACATTTATACTCTATGAACCATGATTACTTTTAAATAATATTTGATATATAGAACTTTTTAAACTTATAGAAACACAATAACTCTATATTATTTAACTTCAAGATTTATAGACTCATTTGATAAGAACGTCCATAATTATTAATTAATGGATGTGACCTTGGAACCATGAAATGAACATTCTCAGGATGATGAACATGAACATAAAGTCATAATAAAATGATCATAAACAAATATAAAACAACAATAATAAATAAATTATGCATTAAAAATGTTTTTAATGGAGTATTTAATAAATTTAAATTGATTATTTAGGAGGTTAGATGAATGTACCAAGAATGTTAATAACTGAGGTAAGGGAAATCTATAACCACCCTATTTTTTAGAACAACATTTTCCATGTTTAAATATCTATATATATCTATATTATTCATATGTACTTCTTCCATATTTTATATATATGTTCCCTACATATATACCTAGTTTATTTTCCCTTTCTTTACTGGGTATATACACAATTTTCAAATTTCCTTCTCAATTCATTCTTTTAAACAGACCCAATTAAAGGTAACTTCTCCATTTCTTATTTCATTTCACTTTTTAATCTTTTTTATTTATAAAAAAATAATTATCTTTTAGAAAACTAATTTTTATAGTTTAAACTTTTAAGAAAAAGCACTATGTTTATACCTTCTATAAAGGTTCTTTAGTCTTTTCTTAAAACATCTCATAAGAGGTTTCTTTCTATACCTACTTCTCCTCTCCTTTATTATAACTTTTTCTTCACTTGAACTACATATTTAATACCTATGATTTGTTTTTCAAATATAAATGTCCATAAATATTTAATTTCTTCTTAAAATGGTAATATTTTTCATATGTAATTTAGTTATGCTTTTGGATAATATTATGTAACCCGTTTCATTTTCATGTGTTTTTCTTATACTTATGCTTTATGTTTGATTTCATTATGTGGTACACATATTCATGTACATATTATGATATGATGGGTGGAACCAAAATTATACACCCCCTTCCCCCCTAAATGCATTGGGTAATTTTTTCACCTCATGAGGTAATATAATGTTTCGACCAAGCTCACTCTGAATAGTAACCAGACTAATGGTGCCACGTGACCTCAGGAATGCCTCCCCATATGTCTGAAGATTTTGACTAGTATTGAGGTTCTAAGGTAGTGCCATGGGGAGACTATACCCCCTTACATCATAGTACGCAATAATATCCAAATGGAAAATCATCATCCATGGAAGTAAGAGTGTGTGGAATAATAAAACATATGAACAATAATAAATGAAATGGAGAACATATTTGGAATATAAGACCAATCTACCACTAGGCCAATCACATATACAAATACAGAAGAAAAAAAATAAAATACATTGAGGTGGATTTTCCACTTCAATCCATAACTCATCCCAAACTCTTCATGTTTTCTGAGCTGTCATGTTCGATCATGTTAATATCGGGTCTTGACCCAACCTATGCTTGCAAAACATGTAGGGATTCTCAGGTACTCAACTGCCATGGCCTCTCGAGTTGGGTGAGAGTGAAAAACTAAGTAGGGAACTACCAACATTATATCATACATAAACATCATTGCAGTGATATATGCATGTGACCTGCTCAAAATAAATAAAATTTTGAAAATAAATAAACAAGACTACCAACAATACATGCTTTGGTTCGATGTTGGAATTTCTCTAGGCACGTCGCGTGGACCATGACAACCCATATACCAAATACTATACTATTTTTGATTCTTTGATATGTGACCTCAATCGACCATACCCACTTCAACCAATTTTGAGGTGTCTCTTACCACATTACGATGATCGTGCCTCCAAATATAATAGACTCGGGTCTCCTTGGTATACAAATAGTATCACAGACTTGGGTATTTCTCCTAAAAAACTATATCCTGATATATAAGATCAACCCCGGTTTCATATCCATGGTATCCCCACCAATAGTAACACATACCTCCCCTGTGGTAGTTTTCTCTTTCAAGTATCATAGATCTCCCCTATGGGAATTTTCTTGGTCAAAGGTAACATAGACTTCCCCTATGAGAGTTTTCTCAACCAAGAATCACACAACAAAACATTTCCCTTGGTTGTTTTTCATACATAATAAAAGACCTCCCCAGGGAATTTTCTATTCCATATCAAATGGCTTTGAGGGTGTATACCAAGTCAAATAATATGAACACATCCCCTAAGGTTTCTTTACAAAATGATATAAAAAAGAAAAATAATGGTTTGTTGAATTCTTAAACCCATCAACACTTTCCATGCATAAGAACACCCTTTCAATAGGGTCAAAAATATGTTGGGGCACCCATCGGTAACCTATAGGTCTTAGCATGGCCTAGACACCACATAAGGGTCCCTCAGTCCCATCTTATCTCTCGATTTAGCACCCATCACAGGGGTGATGGACTTAAGCTCGTTAACCTTTCTAAAACATTCTATGATGATACAATCACCCAACCCATCCATTAGTCTCTCCAAGGTCCACTCACCCAGGTCACACATTCTACATGAAGGAAGAACACCGCTCAACCATCTCACTAGTACAAAGGTTTAAGAACATCACTAGGTCTCACATGGATAACCACTAGGTCATCAATCCTAGATTGTTGCTAACCTATACCTAGAGGTATCCATGGGCTCCAATACTAGGGCCACTAAAATTACTCCAATTCATTTTATTTAACTATTCCCCCCACATGGGAGGTCCAAGTATCTTAGGTCAGACAATAAGTTGAGACCTCAGTCATCAGCGGCCAAGGGACCAAGCCAGTGTGCAAGGTCCAACATGTCCTTGGGACTTATGCCTTTTATAGGGATTTCATTTTAAATTAAACAAAATAGTTAATTATCAAATAATTATACTAAAAAGTTCAAAACCCTCTCTGGAATGACCACACATCCACATGTATATAATGAAATGCATAAAGCCATAGGGTGTGTATGTGGGACCACCTACCTCATTTAGAGCTTTCCCTATTTATTTCCATTGGTCAGTAGTCACAGAACCAACCCATCAAGCCTCAACCAAGTCTAATCCAAGCTCACATAAATTACTGAGCCTCTAACTCATGCCCAATTACCAGACAATTAATTATAATCAATTCATAATCAATTTAAAATTTACAATTGATTTAAAATTTTAGTTCATCAATGTATAATTGTAGATTCACTACTACAAATACGCCCTTTATCAGTGCTAAAAAGGGCATTTAACAGCTCTAGGAAAAGCGCTGTTAAAACCGGCGAAGATAAAGGGGGGGTCCCCTTTATCAGCGCTCAAAAAAAGCGCTGATAAAAGTACCCCTTTATCAGCGCTTTTTTTAGCGCTGATAAAGGGGTCCTATATCAGCGCTTCTTTTATCAGCGCTTTCGTTTTAGCGCTGATAAAGGACCCGTTTATCAGCGATTTTAAAAAAGCGCTGATAAAAGTTAAAAAAAATTAAAAAAAATTACAAAAATTACAAAAAATTAAAAAAAAAATTACAAAAAATTAAAAAAAATTATGCCAATCGTTGGGGGGCTTTTATAGCACTTGAGCCCCCCTTTTAACAGCACTTTCCAGCTCCTCCAGTGCCCGCACACACCCCCTCCACCCTTTATCAGCACTAGCCCCCAACATCCACCCCCATGCGCGCGCCTCTGCCTCCATCAGGTTTTGAACTCGAGACCTCCCCCCTGCGCGCCTAAGCCCTTACCACTACTCTATTTTGATTTGTTTGCTATTTCATGATATCTATATATATATATATAGTTATATTTATTCATATAGTAATATATATTTATATTAATATATATATATAGTTATATTAATATATATATATAGTTATATTAATATATATATAGTTATATTAATATATATATAGTTATATTAATATATATATAGTTATATTAATATATATATATAGTTATATTAATATATATATAGTGATATTAATATATATCTCTATTTATATATATATATATAGTTATATTTATTCGTATAGTAACATATATTTATATTAATATATCTATATATAGTTATATTAATATATATCTCTATTTATATATATATTTAGTTATATTTATTCGTATAGTAATATATATTTATATTAACATACATATATATATAGTTA
Organism: Viscum album; assembly: GCA_963277665.1. Classification (NCBI taxonomy): domain Eukaryota; kingdom Viridiplantae; phylum Streptophyta; class Magnoliopsida; order Santalales; family Viscaceae; genus Viscum; species Viscum album. The sequence continues at coordinate 703,279,485 of OY728122.1, read as the reverse complement.
TATGAATATATATATTTATAATGATATTAATATATATATTTATAGTGATATTAATATATATATATATAGTAATATTAATATATATGTAGTTATATTAATATATATATATATATATATAGTTATATTAATATATAGTAGTTATATAAATATTCATATATTGGTATTTTAAATAAAATGGATATTAGTTATTATTTAGATAGAGCTAATATATTTTATATGTAAATATGTTTAATTATTTATTTTAAAAATTTAATTTTTAGGTGTGAATATATAAAAAAATATGTACATATAGTTATATATTTAATTATAAATAGCAGTGCATTATAAAAAACGATAAAATTTCAAAGACATAATATCAATATGAATGTAACACCTTGGAATAAATTCAGTCCCAACCAAAAAAGCCAATAATACCCCCTCAAACGAGGCTGAAAACCCACAAAATGTTAAAAAATCTGGGTACCCCGACTAAAAACTCAGTTTTGGAGGCCTTCTGGGCCTCTTTTGGCCTCGAAAAATGCTTGACCAGGATTTTCTTAGGTAACAACGATGTAGAGCTCATTGCAGGCTTCGATTTGATATGTGGTAGAGCTCAAACGGACACTCGGATCAAAAGTTATGGTCGTTTGAAGTTTGAGTTGCGTTTTCAACTTATTTTGGATCTTTTTTTAATTTTTTTAATTTTTTTAGTCTTCAAATTGTTATTAAATGACTACTACTCCATAATAATTAGCAAATTATTAATTAAAAATATTTTTTAAATTTTTTAAGAAGCCATTTTCACTAAATATCTTATATATTAAGTATATTAAGTGTTAATGTACATTTATACTTATCTAAAATATATTTAAAAATTATATATTATATCTATATCAATATAACTATATTTATATATTAATATATTAAATTTTTTTTAAATTTTTTTTGAATTCGACCCTTTATCAGTGCTTTTAAAAAAAGCGCTGATAAGGGGGTCCCTTTATCAGCGCTTTTTTGAGCGCTGATAAAGCCCCCCCCCCCTATCAGCGCTTTTTCGATAGCGCTGATAAAGGGGGGGTGCTGAGAGGAACTGTTTTTGTGATAGTGATTAACTCATCAGGAACACACCGCATGACGAACCCTCGAGGAACCTTTTGTGGGAGTCTCGAAACGGACTCCTTACACAATTCCCAGATAAATCCATAACATCCATCACCATTTCATGTGCCAAATGTATTTAATTTAAAGGAAAACCCATAAATAATTTGGCGATGCCACATACCTCAACCCAAACGAAAAATGATGGAATGCAGATGGCATCTCAGGATGCCCTCATCATAAGAATAATGAAATCCCCAAAGATAACATCTGATTCTTCCATGCTCCGGTGGAATCAAAATCCAAACCCCATCCAGACAACTCAAAATTAAAGAAGAATGAAGGAGGAGGCAAGAAGAGATCAACTGAAGAAGATATGTACCCTGAATCGCTCAAAAAGGAATCAAAAGCCCTTCCCAAAACATGAGAGATGAAGGTGGGAGAGGTGGTGGTCGGCCCTGATCGTGCACACAAATTGAAGAAATAAGAAGGGGCTACACCCCTCTAAAACTCAAAGGGGGGAAAATATAGTTTCACCCATTAAAAATCCCACCAGTTGGCCGGTTGTTTGCTATAGTTTAGGTTGCAGCGACCACCCCAACCTCTCTCGAACTCTCTTGATCCCTCGAGAAGCCTCCCGAGCTTCATTCATCATTCATAAAACCCATATAGGGTTCTTTGCCTCTCTAAATTCCATTCCAAAGTTCATTTCTCAAAATGAACATCAATTACCACTTGTTCCCAACTTCTGAGAATGGAACCCGCAACATTCAGGAAGATCCATCTCATGTGTGCCGCTCATTCCAGGAAACACCTACCTATTATCAATTCTTGGATCAGACATGCCACCACACCTGGTCCATTTACAAAATAACCCTCGCCATAGGGGGAACTCATCATTTTTATCAAACCTCAAGCGACCAAGACTATAAGAGAATTATTAATTTCATTGATCCACGGCTCACACACAACCCACTCATTGATCCATGATTCAATGGCATCATGTGTAACTAGCACGTGCCACCTCAATCTCCTCCAAATTTAATGGGTGCACACTCTCATACCACCCCAATCGCAATACCCAACTCATGCTCCCATGAGTCTCCCACCATCAGAACTAGGCTGACATGACAACATCAATGACCATGTTCTCCTCCATGTTAGTTTGTCAAGCTCACCAAACGCTTAGCAACCATCTGACGCTATTCCCAAACCTTAAGTGTTTACCCTTGCTCACAACACACTCGAAAGTGCACCCAAGAATCTCAGGGTCAGACATCTGAATGACTCTTCCCTTCAAAATCTTCATCTACACAAAAAAAACACTCGAAGCGCTCCTCTCCTTGAGGAATAAGGCACCACGATGCCTTTACCACACTTGATAGCACTTCCATTACATCCATCAAATAGCTCAAAGAACCTACATGTGCTTCCTACCTCAAAGGCATCAATAAACCTAGGCCAACCCCACTCGCGAGTTTCCCTTGATCGTCACAAAGCTTCTGTCTCATTTAACACTGAGTCTTATCTCAAGGTCTTTAGGTCTCCCACCAAACTCATAAATCATGTCTCACACACGTCACGACTCACTGGTGATGTTGCCTTTAATTATTTCATTTTTACACATCACTTTTGTAGTTTAGATTATATTTGTAATGTTAAAATATGTCTTTGATTGGTTAATTATAGTATAGTGGGTAACTTTTAAGTAAAATGTTAAATTAATCAACTTTAGGTTTAAATTTACGTTTTTATGTTTAAATTATTAAATGTGTCGAGCTTTGAGGTTTTTTTAATTATTGATTTTCTTTTAATATATTAATTTAAAGGGTTTTAATTAATTTTTGGGTTCTCCTAATTCAATCTTTTTTTTATTAATTAATTAACTAATGTAATTTGAATTTAATTCTTTATTTTTATTTTTACTTTTTAAATATTTTGTATATTTTAATTTACAATTTGTATTTTAATTAAAGTAGTTGAATTTGTATTTAACTTACGGTGGATATGTGTGTTGAAATTTTGGCAAAGGCTTGAAGTTAGCATGTCTTTTTATCAAGCTATAGTGAGTCGAGGATAATTGTAAAGTCAAACTTCGGCAAGACATAATGGACCGATCGTGCGGATGAGCGACTATGAAGATCAATCTGCCCGTTCTCTCGTGTGGGAGAACGATGGTAGCCAGAGCTTTTTCGAAGATGAGAAGCCGAACCGAACTCAGGAGCCGGTGAGTTCAAAGCCTGGAGCTCAATCCGAATCAGGAAGAAGATGGCTCTGAACCATTGAACTGAAAAATCTGATCTCATGTAGAACCGAGCTTGAATCTTCCAAGAGAAGTCTGACCATCGACATGGACAATCGAAGGTCTGCTGAGAGAGACCCATACGAGAAGCTTCGACATGAGGCTGACTGAATCCCTAAACTGGAATTTGAAGACCGAACGCCTAGAACAGATGATGACGGTAGATCTGTGGGTGATGTCGTGTTGCGATTAGGGTTTGCGGCCGCTGATATTGGGGAATTGAAGATCGTGTCGAAATTCAGCTCTCGTTTTTTCAAAGACCGAAGAATTTCGTCCAGATCCGTGGAGGGATAAGCAGAAAACCTTCGACTGAGTTGAAAAAGATTCCGAGTTCATTCGTTTTGAAGCTGTGATTCTTCTGTTGTTAAAGATTGATAAATCGGGGAAATCAGAATTCGTTCGTGGTGTCCTGAAGACGAACAGAGTGGGGTCGGCCGATGATTTCCTTTCACACCGAGCTAGATGAAGACCTGTTGTGTTCCACCGGAATGAGTCGTGAAATTTGAAGATGTTTTCGTTGAATTTTTGTCAGCTCAATCTGATTGTAGTTTGATGGTGCTCGTTTGACTGCTTTTAAAGATTTTAATGTTGGTATGAACGTGCAAACAATTGAAAAAACAAAAAATAAAATCTTTCCTCTCAAATAAAATGGATGCACACCGACCCGAAATTAAATGTGCAGAAAATAAAGTCACATCGGAAATTTTTACGTGGAAAATCCAAAAGTAAAAAACCATAAGACCTAGTTCAGAAAGAGAGATTCACTAAAATCAAGAGGTATACTGTAGAGACTCCCCCAAAATGGAAGAGATCTCAAAAGTAATAGTCAAGAATAAAAGTATAAGGATCAAAAGACGGAGAGTAAGAAAAATCGCATGATGGTCCAATTAAAAACACCTCATAAAAAGAGAAACTGAGTGATGGTCCAATTGAGGAGGCGTTATGCGGTGCGCCAACCAGGAAGGCGCTCAACAAACTCCCCCTCTGACTCAAGTGGGGATCACCGCCAACCCTGCAATCAGTTGACAAGTCTCAAATTTCTCTCTGGATAAACTCTTGGTCAACATGTCTGACCCGTTGTCATCAGTGTGGATCTTCTCAAACTCTAACTGTCTTGAATCATGGACGTTGCAGATCCAATGATATCGAACATCGATATGTTTTTACCTACCATGAAAAGTAGAATTCTTTCCCAAACAAATAGCACTCTGACTATCACAAAATAAAACAAACCTGTCCTGATTTAAATTGAGCTCTCAAATAAACGTTTTCATCCACAACAATTCTTTGCACGCCTCAATAGCTGCAATAAACTCTGACTCTGTGGTAGATAAAACAACACATCTCTGCAATCTAGACTGCTAAGATACAGCTCCCCCTGCAAAAGTGATCAAATAGCCTGAAGTAGACTTCCTAGAATCGATATCTCATATCATATCTGAATCTGTAAAGCCACAAAGCATAAGTTCCCCTTTGCCAAAACACAATCTCAGATCAGAAGTACCACGAAGATAACGAAAAATGTACTTCACTGCTTTTCAATGCTCTCTACCTGGATTTGATAGAAAATGACTGATCACACCAACTGCATGAGCTATATCAAGTCTAGTACATACCATTGCATACATCAAATAGCCAACGACATATGAATATGGTATGTGCTACATCTCATATCTCTCTTCATCAATAGAAGGTGACTGATTGGTACTGAGCTTAAAATGTAAAGCAAGAGTAGTACTAACCACTTTAGCTCTATCCATAGAAAATCTCTAAAGAACCTTTTCAATGTATCACTCCTGAGATAACCACAATTTCTTGGCCTTCCTGTCACGGGAGATTGTCATTCCAAGAATCTGTCGTGCTAGCCCCAAGTCTTTCATCACAAAAGACTCACAAAGATCCTTCTTCAATCTGTCAATTCTAGAAGTATCATGACCAATAATGAGCATATCATCAACATAAAGCAATAGTATAATAAAATCATCATCAGTAAATCTCTGAACAAAAACACAATGATAAGAAGATGTCTTCCTGAAACCTTGATGAGAAATGACAGATTCATGCTTCTTATACCACTGCCTCAGAATTTGCTTCAAACCATACAAACTCTTTTTCAACCTACAAACATGATTTTCTTTACCTGTTTCAACAAAACATTCTGGCTGCTCCATATAAATCTCCTCCTCTAAATCTCCATGGAGGAAAGATGTCTTCACATCCATCTGCTCAATCTGCAGATCCAAACTAGCAGCCAAACCAAGAACAACCCGAATGGAAGACATTTTGACAACAGGTGATAAAATCTAATCAAAATCAATACATTTACTCTGATGGAAGCCTTTGACAACTAACATTGCCTTATATCGTGGAAGGGAACTGGATTCTTCATTTTTAATCCAATAAATCCACCGATTTTTCAAAGCTCTCTTACCTATCGGTAACTTCACCAGCTCAAAAGTGTGGTTGTCGTGTAATGATGTCATCTCGTCATCCATTGCCACAACCCATCTGTCCTTCTGTTTACTCTCCATTGCCTCATCAAACGATTCTGGTACTCCCCCTTCAGCGAGGAGCACATACTCATCAGGTGAATATCGAGTAGAAGCAGTGTGATGCCAAGATGACCTCCAGAGTGAAACTGTGGGTTCATTAATAACCCATGGAACCGGATCATCAGAAACAAAAGGTGCATCAGAAACATCAACTCCAACCTATTCACCTTGAGCATCATTCTGTATATCAACGTGATCATCAAAATCAACAATATGAAGTAATGTGAATCAAAACCTAGCTCAAGACTGATAAAACCATCAAAAGTTGGAGAAACATCTTTTTTCCCTTATCAATGTCTACAATAGTCTGATCATCCTTAAACACTGCATCGCAACTTCTGACAAGTTTCTTCAAAACAGGATCATAGAACCTGTACCCAAACTCATCGTGTCCATAGCCAATAAAAATACACTGGTGTGTCTTACCATCCATCTTGGATCTCTCATCTCTAGGCACATGAACAAAAGTCTTGCAACCAAAAAAACGCAAGTGATCGTACCTGATCTCTTTGCCATACCAAAATTTGTTGGGAGTGTCTGTCTGCAAAGCAACGAAAAGTGATAAATTGATAATATAAGAAGTAGTAAGTAAAGCCTCACCCCAAAAATGTCTAGTCAACTTTGCTTCCAAAAGAAAACAACGAACTCTTTCCAACAAAGTCATGTTCATCCGCTCAGCTACACCATTCAGCTGAGGTGTCTTGGACGACATCTTCTGATACCGAATACCTTCCTACCTGCAATACTGATCAAATGGACCACAATACTCTCCCTTATTGTCAGTGCAAATACATTTCAATTTCTTTCCTGATTCCCTCTCAGCAGAAACATGAAATTTCTTAAAAACATTGAGCACCTAACTTTTGTCTTTCAAAACATAAACCCAGAGCTTTCGTGAGTAGTCATCAATAAATGTAACAAAATAAAGACCACCACTAAAGGTCTTAGATTTCAAAGGACCACAAATGTCATAATGTACCAATTCAAGTACCTGTGACTTCTTGTGTGGATGACTGCTGAAACTCACTCTCCTCTGTTTCCCAACCATGAAATGATCACATGTGTCCAATTTGAAACTCTTCAAATCTGGAAGAAGATTTCTCTTGGTCAAACAACCAAGGCATTTCTCACTGATGTGACTGAGTCTCTTATTCCACAACTTGGACGAAACACTGCACTCAACAACGCAACCAGTATCACAAGAAATAGAATCTCTAGTCCAATACAAACCTGATGCTTCTTCCCTCAAGCCACAATCAAAGAGCCCTAAGAAAACTTCCATTGGAAATCACCAAAAGTGCTGATAAACCCTTCATCATCAAGAACACTGGCATAAATAAGATTCAAACGAACCTTGGGTGCATGCTGAATATTCTTCAAAATTAGCTTACTTCTTGTACTGGTCTCTAAACAAATAGTCCCGATGCCTACAACGTCAGCATGACCATCATTGGCCATCTTAAAAATCCCAAAATTACATGGGTTGTAAGATGTAAAGAACTCCTTCTTCGATGTCACATGAAAATAAACACCACTATCAACAACCCATCAAGAATCATCAGAAGCAATGTTAATGGATTCATAAAAAATAACAAGATCATCTCCTGTAGCAGCGGTGACATGATCATCTCCATCGCCATTTTTCTTCTGTGGATTTTCCTTCAATATTTTCTCTCTTTTCAGCTAATAACAAAACTTCTTAACATTCCCCTTCTTACCACAATGATGACATTCAAAATCTCTCTGCTTCGGTCTGAATTTTTTTCTGCCTCTGCTCTTACCTCGACTGCTCTGCCCCCGATCCTGGCTTCTCCCCCTGTTCTCTGTGACTAAAAGCTCTGAAGAAGATTTCTCCTGAGTACGTCTCCTGACCTCTTCATTTAAAATAGCAAACTTGACAAAACTAAATGTCACAACACTATTAAGAGAAGAACCAATTAGAGTAACACATAAATTATCCCATGAATCAGGTAAAGTGTTAACCAACAAAAAAGCTAAAACATCATCTTCAAAATTGATACCCATGACAAAAAACTGATCAAAACATCTCTGATATTCACTTAAGTAGTCAGAAATAGACGTACCTTCTTTTTACCTCAAGTTCATCATTTGGTTGAGAAGAAATAGTTTATTGTTTCCTGTCTTGGAAGTGTAGGTCATCTCAAGCTTCTCCCACAAAGTTCTAGCATGAGAGATGTTGACAATGTGGTTCATCACGTTGTATTTGACCCATTGGCGAATGAAGACACAAACCATCTCATGCTTTAACGTCTATTATTTTTCTGACATCCTCCCTGGCTTCTGGGTACTAAACACTGGAAGATGCATTCACTTGACAAAATGAAGATCCTTCATTTTAAGTCGGAAAATATGGTAGTTGGTACCATTCAACAAAATCATCCGACTGTAATTGGCCTCCATAATAAATATGAAATAAAAAATCCAAACCCTCTGATACCAGATATTGGGAAAGACGGGAAATCGAAGAACGCGCAAACAATTGAAAAGCTAACGTGCAATGAAAATAAAATCTTTCCCCCCAAATAAAACGGATGTGCAGCGACCCAAAATTAAATGTGCAAAAAATAAAGTTGACACCGGAAAATTTCATGTGGAAAACCCAAAAGGGAAAACCACGGGACCTAGTCCAGAAAGAGAGATCCACTAAAATCAAGAGGTACACGATAGAGACTCCCCCAAAATGCAAGGGATCTCAAAAGTAATACTCAAGAATAAAAGTGTGGATCAAAAGATAGAGAGTAAGAAAAGATGATCTTCGAAGAAAGGTGATCACCAAATGGGATTTTCCCTCGGTGTTGTTGCTACCAGTTTTTTTGAAATGCCTTACCGCTACCTCCTTATATAAGAAAAATAATCAGTGTCCAATTAATGTCTTCGTGTCAAAAGTGTGTCACAATGTGAATTAATTCATGCGGTCTTGGCTCTCATTAAAAACACCTCATAAAAAGAGAAACCATGTGATGCTCCAATTGAGGAGGCGTTACACGGTGCACCAACCAGGAAGGCGCCCAACACATTGATCGTCAACCAAATCAAGAGATCAAGACAACTGAGCTATGAAAGTTCACTTAAGTGAGATCTCAGTGAATCTTCCCTTGTTTTCTTAGTACTCAATAATTGTAATTAGCTTAAGTAGGATAAGATGGTATTTTTAATCAGTTAAAAATATTCTTATAACCCTAATATCATCACTTCTTTGATGATATGATTTACGTGGAAGGATGGAGAGGGGTCAGGTGCTCCCATCATCGCTACGTAATGGCGATTAGAGTTTCTTACTTTATCTTCTCTGATTTTGCAACTGATGGCATGTGAATTCTTGGTTCAAGGGTGTTTTGACTCGTACAAACATGTGACATCTGGTTTAAAGGATCCGACAAATGTGAATGGAGGTATCCCTGATGCTAACCAAATCAAGGTTAGTCTGCATAATCGTTCTTTCTATCTTTTCAAGGGTTCAAATGTCGGTATCCATCAAAAGGGTTCTATTTCACATGTTAAAGCTGATCTGATCACGATTTGAAAGAGGTTAGAAATGGGGGCACACTCAATCATTGCTCGTCTCATCCTACCCAAAGGATCTGCGCTATGGAAGATTGATCACCTTACTCAAATATTGTCAGATATATGGGGTTTCACCTCCTAAAAATGCGTATCCTTAGGGACAGGTTTCTTGCAACTTCCTCTTCCCCTCTAAGGAACTCAAGATGCTAGCATGGGGCTATGGTTCTATCCCTTTCAAGCCTATAGCGATGCATATATAGGAATGAGACCGCAAGTTCAATCCTTTGGAAATCGGTAACACTTCAGTCCAAACTTGGGTTAAAGTATTTGGTTTAAACTAGATTCTTTGGCATCCTAGGATATTGTATGACATTGCTTTGTCCATAGGGGTTTCTATTAAAATGGATAAGGAAACTAAAGTTGATATATACAGTCATTATGCTAGATTCTTAGTAGAAGTAGATTTATGTTCCATTTTGATAGATAATGTTTATCTTTCTACTGATGAGGAAGATCTTGAATTGAGAATTGAATTTGAGAACCTCCCCTGGTTCTGCCCAGAATGTAAGGTAATTGGGCATGACGCTTCAAACTGTAGAAGATCCATCATTTGTGATTTTTGATCATTGCGAGGACATGAAAACAGTTCATGCTTTAAAAAGAAGAAGGCCATGAAATCTGGTTCCTCTGGAAGTGAACCCTTGAACTCCCAAAATTAGGAGAAACCTGTTGAACTTGGACAAAACACAGGCCTAGGAAAGACTTCAATGGATGTTACAACCCCCACTGAACCTGAGTAGGGTTGCAAGCACTCATGGGTTTATATTGTTGAGAGGGGTTTAGTTGATCTCCCCCCACTACCTGGTTCACTAAAACCTTTAATGTCAAGTGGCATTGAGGATACTAATACCTGATTACTAATTGAAGGTTCTTATTTTAAGGAGGTTGGATCCTCTTCTTGTCCACTGGATTCTCCTACAGTTTTGGAAGCAGGTTCCCCCTCCTTTATTGAAGACCAATCTAGCAAAGAATCTCTAACTTTCCAGGCAAGAAAGCAATCTCTTGCTCCCTCCAAAGAATTGGACGGTGGATCTGTAGAAGATCTTGTGGCTCTAAAATCCCCTATGATTTCCAACACACCTTCTCCTGACAAAGAATTTAGTCATGTGTAGGTGGAGACTGTTATATCTCATGTAGGACAACCTGTTATTGATCCCACACTGGGTGTAGAAGATGAAACAAGAGATAGTATACCCTCAGTGCTAGGAGCTGTCAAGAAGTAGGGAAATCCTACTATGCCTTCCTAGGAAGAAATGGGATTAGAAGACACTCCAAAGCTGCACACAGTGGTGCCCAAGGGAGAAAAACTGATCTCCACCCCAATAAAGTAACCTAGTGAGATGCAGGTAGAATATATCACTCCAATGGTGAAATCACAACACCCTGCTATAGAAGATGATGAGTTGGATGACTCTTGGCAGCATACTAGCTCTTGGAAGCATGGGAAACATTCTAGAAGTCATGGGAGGGTATGTGGAAGGGCTGAACCAGTGGAAAGGAAAGATGAGGCCCAATAAGATTTCTCAGACTCGGATGACACGAACATTGAAACTCTTATTCAACAAGCACACAATTTGGAGTCTCTTTACTACAGAGGCCGGGGATGCAGTCACAGCTGTGGAATGGATTGGGGAGCCTTGTGGGATAAAGAATGAAGGATCTCTGAGAATATTAGAAAAAATCTTGGGACCTCGTGATGGAGGTATTGATGAACTATTTGAACTTCCACTTCTATCTTTGTTTCTTTGTGCATTTTTTTATGATTTAATAAAAATGGGATTAACCCCCCCACCTATTTAAAAAAATCACTTCTTTGAACTCTTCGTCACTTTTGATGTTGTTTTCATTCCTACTTTAGCTTCACTACACACTTTTGTTGAAAGTTGGTGCCCTAGAACTAAATTGTGTTGTACATTGATTACCACTACATGTATGAAGTTTGTTATATATACACGTGTTTATATTTCCATAATAGTGTAGATACTTCTGCATCCACTTTGTTTATGGTAATGTAATTAGATTACATGTCGTATCAAAGGGTTATAGCAGATCCCAGGCTATAATGAGAACCCCGAGATTCCATGACAGTATTCTTAATGTAATGTCCTATGGTCCAGTTACATCATTCTGAAAGGAAAAAGATGATGTGTGACTATCAGGTGTTGGAGGCTCATAAGCATTAAGACTTCTTCTCATGAAGTTCGCACTTGATGATCTCTAGTAGTTGAGATCATGAGGAATGGACCACATAATAGGAACACCACATGTTTTAGGTTTCATTGGCCGTTCCTATCTATGGACACGTGTAATGGTCTCTAGGCTTGGGATCATTATCAATGTATGTCATTTAATTGCGTACTTTGATGCAAGGAAAAAACCATGGTAATGAAGTCGTGGTGAGGTAGTTTGTGTTGGGTACGTCATTGGTGACATGACATTGATTGAATGATCAAGATAGAATTTATCGCTTTAGAGTTGAGGAAGAGATATCTCGGGCCTAGCTGATTAGGATGGTTGCACATTTATTAAATCCATGGTCATGGTAGTGGAAGGTAAGACTGTTCTGACAAATCAAAAAATAAAATAAATCAAGATAAAGTATGATGACACTAGTGTGCATTCTACTTTATTGAGATATCGATGATGAAGAGATTATATTACATTGACGATATTTGTAGAAAGGTAGTCGTTGATTTGAATTTACCTTATCTCTATAGGGGACTTGATGGGTTGCTAGACCCCACTCTTGGTCAGTGAATATTATTCACTTCTATTGAGATAAGGGCATAGAGGGTCACACACTATAGCTCTTTGAGAATCTTCGCCATTCTAAGTAATATGAATATATAACTTGGTGGGCCCTACCTTGAGATCCAAGTATTATCCAACTTCTATATATCACCAAGTAATAAATAGATTCTTTAATTATTCATGTTTGGAATAATTTGTTGAATTTATTTATAACATGTATTTACAAGTGATTAAATAAATACAAAGATAAAATATTATTCGAATGGATTTAAATATCCCAGGTTCGTTTAATATTTTCAGGAGACATGAGTCCAGTTATAGACTCAATATTATCACGAAATATATATTTAATATATATTACAGTTAGTGATAAAATTATAAATATTATTTATGGCATAATTTAATTAGTCATAAATAAATATTTATAATACTTATACTGTGAATATCTATTACACGGGGGTCGGGAACCCATACCAGGTATTTTAGATATTCCCTATATAAGTAAGAGAGAGGATCTTCCCATTTAAATATTCATGTGTTGGAATTGAGAGCCTCTCTCTCCTCCTGAATTATAGAGAGAGACTCTCTCAAGCAAGCAAGATCTTCAAGTTACTTCTTCTTGGATCGAAGAATCTTGCTTACGGTAATAACTGTTGTGTTGAAGTGGTCGTCGATGTACCGCGCTAGCACCTGAATTCTACCGAATGACATTTGGGCAGATTTAAGAGGTGTGTGTGGATGATCTAGAGGGCATCGACGTCAGAGTCTTTGAGCAACGGTCACTGGCATCCTACGACCGACTTACACACGTCAGATCCAAACAAGGTACATGTTTGATTTTATTTTGTGCTCTGTCAAATCCATGTGCGGTCTTCAGACCTTACTAGGATAAGATCATTGGAGTTGATGTTGTTATGTCACTCCGACAATACATTTTTTTTATTTACCGGACCATCGGCTTCTACTGCGCGTCCCAGTACCTAATAGCGGTATCAAAGGGACACATGGTTTCTCAGAGTCCAAGAAAAAATTAAATTCAATTAAATTTAAGTATAGGGTATTAAATTGGTTCTAACAGATCTGACTGTACATCAATCCATTTCCGAATGGCCAAGTTACGACCATTTGTTGGATCGATGTCATCATTTTTAAGTTATTCAGATTATTATTTTTTGAAGAAAGAGTTTTAATTTATTTGTCTGTTCTTCAATGTACCAAAATCCATCCATGCTTTGGCCAGAATCCAGTCACCAGAATTTTTTCAGTGGGTTTATTTTTAGGAGTTAAATAAAATATATTATAATATAATAATATTTTATTTTTCTCAAATAAAAACAAAAATTTTAAAAAAGAGGGAAGTATTTTATACCTTTTAGTCAAGGCATCTTTTTTTATTAAAGTCTTTAGACTTTTGTTTTTTAAAAAAGGTGAGATACCAAGAACCAATTGGGTATTCTCTTTAAAAAATGGGGTGGGGTTGGTTTTGTCTAAAGACAAAACTTAAAGGGGGGGGGGGGCAGAAGAAAACTTGTAGGTCTTCTTCCACGCACAACATGCCACACACCCCCTGGAACCCTAGCCTCCTCCTACCCCCGGACTCCCTCAATTTTCACCTCGCCGGACTGAGCAGCGCACCATCCTCCCTAACTTTGTGCCTTGACAGAACCGAGCTGCATGCCTCCCTTCGAGCTCCCTGCCACCGCATCGGCTAGCTGTGCTGGCTCCACCTCGCCATCCCGGCTGGATCGCGCCCTCCCGAAGGACCCCATGCTAATGTCTTGGTTGGACCACGCCACTTGACCTCCCTCGGTGTTGTGCTAAACCTCATCGCCACTGCCCTCGCAGTTCGTCGGAGCAGCAGGTCACCGCCCTCATGGATTGTCAAAGCTGCAGGACGCCACCCTCGTGGCTCGCCGGAGTAGCAGGCCGCCGCCCTCACGACTCATCGGAGTAGCGCGCTACTGACCTTGAACCTCATCAGAGGAGTCTTCCATCATCCATGTCTGGTCTCACCTCACCAAAGGATGCTACCTCCAGGGGGGTGTTGTTAGATCGGGCGGACACACCATGGTCAAGCCGCGGTCAAGCCGCGGTCAAGCCACGATCATGATACGATCAAGCCGCGGTCGCACCGTGATCACGCCGTGATTTGACCCTGCTCTAGTAAGACACCCTTGCATTACTTCACAGTCCTACCAAACTCCTTCCCTGTCTATAGGTAACCTTAATAATTAGATTTAATTAATTTATTTTTTTTAAAATTAAATTAATTATAATTAATTTGGGGTTTAATTTTAAGTATGAATCCAAAACATTAATTTAATTAACATTAAAATTAAATTAATTGTTTAATTTACTTTTTGGAATTAAAATTAAATTAAACAATTGGAACTAATAAAATAAATTAATCTAAATTATTTAAATTCATTTAATTTATTAGAGCGCCCTCATACTATTTAAATTTATTACAGTTTAATTTTAATTGTGCTTTATTTAAACCAACTGATCTTGAGCAAGTGACTGAACCATGCATGTCTGGTTTTATTTATTTAATTATTTATTCAATGTGTGCGATGATTGTATTAATTAATTAGATAAATGATGGCCTGTGAATCATCTTTTAATTCAAATATGTATAAGGGACCGTGTGTCCAATGCACTAGTTTTATTTTGTACCCCTAGACCCCCTCGCCTGCGTGCAAGTATATTTGTAATTATACGGTGATGATCCGAGATGCAGACCCCTCCAAGTCGAGGTGGTAATCTAGATGGGAGCCGAGCACTTTGCCGTGGGGCTAGCTGCAACATGAGTCAGGTGTCGACTCAGGTATGGATGCCCCTATGTGAAGATTGATCTGTTATGGATTGATCATAATAGAATTCTTAAGACCATCCAAATTGTATGATTTACCTTTATGCATTGTTTGTTATTTAATGTGAGTTCATGATTATTTCTTGATCACATAGAATAGTAAACAAGATAAAAATGCATAAAGATGTGACAAATGTATTTCTATTGCATGTTCAGTTGTGAGCGCGACAATTTAGTTTGAACATATAAATAGAAAAGGATTATATTCTTCAATAAATATAAAAACCCCTCAAAGATATAGTAAGTCTTAAATGCCTTCCATTACTCACATTTAAACAAAACTGGGTGTTTGGGGTGATCATCAACCATAGTTGAGAGTGACTCTTACTACCGGGACAATTTCATGAGAGAATTGGGTTGACTTAACTAAAGTGAGTAGTCAAGGATTAGCCATAGCTAACTTTATATCACTTTAAAGGCAAGATGTTGAGGGAATCAGGTTCAGATTCCAAAAGCTGGTACTTTACTCAACAACATAAGGAACCACGGGTCAAGTGGTTATCCATCCTAGAGCCTACCTTAAAACCCTCCGATTAGTGGTGTAGCCATAGCTTTTAGACTATGAGGGAGGTTTCGAGGATCCTTGCCACTAGAGTAATCATGCGACAGAGTATTCTGAATCCAATAGTGAGGGCTATTAAGGTTCTATAAAATAGTGGGAGACATTAAAATGATATAATAATTTATTAATCATAAATGTCAAAAGTTAATTAAGACAAAGCACTAACTACTAATGTTTATCTGATGTAGATTTAAAATGGAAATCACCAACACCACAAGTACTTTATCACTGCGATCAATTCTGGATAAAGAAAATATCCTAACCGATAATAATTTCCAGAAGTGGTACAGGTGCTTACGCATAGTACTATGCCAAGAAAGGAAGTTATATGTGCTGAAATCCTCAGTTCCTACTAAGCCTCCTCAGGGAGAAAGTAAGGCGGAAAAAGATAAATAGAAAAAGCATATAGATGATGCACTTGATGTTCAATGCATCATGTTGTCATCCATGTCCATCCAATTGAAGAAAATGCATGAGGATGAGGATGCCTACAAGATGATTTCACATCTCAAAGAATTATATTAGGAGAGGGCCAGACAGGAAAGGTATGAGATCTCAAGTGCCCTTTATAAGTGTAGGCTAGTAAAAGGGCACCAAACTGATCCTCATGTACTCAAGATGATTGGGTATATTGATAGGCTTAAATCCCTTGGGTTCAAATTGAACCAAGAACTAGTAGTGGATCTCATTATTTCCTCTTTACCACCAAGATTCTTGACTTTAATTGTCAACTATAACATAAATGATATGACAAAGTCACTCTCAGACCTTTTGACTATAGTTCAGCAAGCTGACAAGGATATGGAAAATTCCAATTCATTTGTCCTTATGGTGAACAAAAGAAACAAGGGAAAGGAAAAGGTGTCTAAGTACAAGTCAAGGAAAAAGACACCAATGAATCATCCTTCAAAAAATACAAAGATTCATAGGTAGAGTAATGAGCAGGAAGCTGTATGCTTTGGATGTGGCAAGAAAGTCCACTGGAAGAAGAATTGTAGAGTTAGGAAGAAAAAGAAAACTGATGATTCTATTTCAGGTATTTTTGTCATTGAATGAAATATATATATTTATCTACAAGTTGGGTATTGGATACGGCATGTGGATCACACATTTGTATTCATATACAGGAACCAAGTAGGTTCAATAAGATTGAAAAAGTTGAAGTGCATCTCTGAGATTCAAATGGTGCAAGTTTGGAAGCCCTGGCAGTGGGAGACTATCACTTAACCTTTCCAATTGGTTTTGTTCTAGTTTTAAAAAATTTCTATTATGTACCTTTTGTAACCAATAACATTATATTTGTGTCTATTTTAGACACTATGGGATTTTATTTCAAGTTTGGAAGTAAATTTTGTCTATTTCATTGGGATAACATATGTTATGGTATGGGACATCTTAATAATGGTTTATACATTCCGGAACTTGAGAACCCCATAATGTAAATCAATGAAAAAACCATCCAACATGACTCATATATCACCTACCTATGGAACTTTAGGCTAAGTCATGTAAACAAGAAGCAATTACGAAGATTACATCAAGAATGGTATTTAGACTCAGTACAGTTTGAACTCTTGGACGTATTTCATGCTTGTTTACAAGGTAAAATGACCAAAGCACCTTTCTCAAGAAAGGGAGAAAGAGCCAATGCAGTACTGGAATTAATACATACTGATGTATGCGGTCAATTTATAGTATAGGAAAGGGGCGGTTTTTCATACTTCATTACTTTTACTGAAGACTATAGTAGGTATGGATATATATATTTAATGCGGTATAAGTCTGATTCATTTTAGATATTTCAGGAATACCAAAATGAATTAGAAAACCAACTTGGTAAGAAGATAAAATCACTCTGCTCAGACCAAGGTAGAGAACATCTTAACCAAGATTTCATTGATCACTTGAAGGAGTGTGGGATAGTATCCCAACTCACTCCCCCTTATACACCACAATGGAATGGTGTTAGTGAAAGGAGGAATAAGACCTTTCTTGATATGGTTAGATTAATGATGAGTCATGCAACTCTTCCATTATCCTTTTGGGGATACACTTTGTAGACAACAACATATACCCTTAACCGAGTACTAACTAAAGCTGTAGATGGGATTCCATATGAGTTATGGTATGGAAATAAACCCAGTCTAACACACATATGTGTATGGGGGTGTGGGGCATTTTTCAATACTTTACCATGTGAAAAATTAGCATCCATAAGAACTAAGTGCATCTTTATAGGTTATCCTAGGGAAACCAAAGGATATTACCTATATAACCCTTTAGATAGAAAAGTTTTTGTGGTAAGACACACCATATTTATAGAAAGGGAACAAATGTCTATTGGAAACAGTGGGAGAAAGATTGAATTCGATGAAGTTAATGCTCCAGATGCACAAGAGTTGGTAGAGGAAGAATTTACACAATAGAAAGTGGAAGAAGAAGTTGTTCCTGAGACAAAAATACTGCATAGGTCTATGCGATAGGTTAGAGAACCAGAGTATTATAGTTTTCTTGTCACCGAGTCAGGTGACACATTAATCCTTGAGGATGATGAACCTTTAACCTACAAAGAAGCAGTAGAAGGAAAAGAAGCTACTAAATGGAAAGAAACCATGCATTATGAGATGGATTCCATGTACCAAAATCAAGTTTGGATTTTAGTAGACCCTCCAGCTAATGTAAATCCCATTGGATGCAAATGGGTATTAAAAAAGAAGCTAGACATGGATGATGAGGTTAATAAATTTAAAGAAAGACTGGTTTCAAGGGTTTCAGGCAACGTCAAGGCATCAACTACGATGAAACCTTCTAACCAGTAGCAATGCTTAAATCCATCAGAACATTGATTGAAATAACATCCCTTCATGATTATTTAATTTGGAAAATGGATGTTAAAACTGCTTTTCTAAATAGGAAGTTGGTTGAAGACGTCTATATGATTCAACCCGAAGGGTTTGTGAAGTCAAAGAACACCAATAAATTTTGCAAGCTGTAGATATCCATTTATGGGTTGAAGTAAGCATCACGATCATGGAATGTTTGTTTTGATGAGGACATAATAGAATTTGGTTTTTTCAAAAACGAAAGCAAGCCTTGTATAAATAAATAGGTTGAAGGGAATGCCATCATTTTCCTAGTGTTATATGTTGATGACATATTAATTATGCGAAATAAGGTGAAAGTATTACAGTCATTTAAGACTGGGTTAAATGAATGCTTCGCCATGAAATAATTAGGTGAAGCAGCCTACATTCTAGGGATCAAGATCTATTGAGATAGATCTCAAAGGCTACTTGGGCTAAGTCAAAGTACATATATTGACAAGTTACTCAAAAGGTACAATATGGAACAATGCAAGAGAGGATTTTTGCCCATGTCACATGGTATAAATCTCTACAAGAAAATGTGTCCAAAAACATAGGAAAAGATTGATAGAATGATTAGAATCCCATATGCCTCGGTAGTGGGTTATATCATGTATATCATGCTATGTACTAGGTTTGATGTTGCCTTCACTTTAAGCATGGTGGTTATATATCAAGCCAATCCAGGAGAGATGCGTTGGGAAGCTATTAAAACTATCCTAAAGTACTTGAGGCATACGAAGAATATATTCTTGGTGTATGAAGGATATGAGGAACTAGTAGTGAGAGGATACATGATGATAGTTTCTAGATAGATCAAAATTATTTGAAATCACAGTCATGCTACATCTTTTTTTTGAATAGTGGTGCAATGAGTTGGAGAATCTCAAAGAAAGCTGTGGTTGCTGATTCTATAGCAGAGTCTAAATATATTGCAGATTCTGATGTAGTAAAGGAAGCAGTCTAGATACACATCTTTATCTCATACATTAGTGTTGTTTCTAGTAGTTCAAACCCCATTCCAATATATTGTGATAATACTACTGCAATGGTGCTTTCCAAGGAGCCCAAGTATCACCAGAGGAAAAATCATATTCTTCGGAAGTTTCATCTCTTGAGGGATTTTACTCAAATAAGTAAAGTCATAGTTAGTAGAGTAGCCACATAGGACAACATGGAAGACCCCCTGACTAAAGCCATTTCTTAGAAGAAGCATGATTCTCATGTGAGAGCTAGGGGATTGAGACTTGTTAGCAGTTGGCTCTAGTGCAAGTGGGAGTGTTGAAAGTGGGTTCCCTAGACCCAACTTGTGTTTTACATTGATTACCACTACATGTATGTAGTTTGTTATATATACATGTGTTTATCTTGCCATAATAGTGTAGATACTTATGCATCCACTTTGTTTATGGGAATGTCCTTAGATTACATGTCATATCAAAGGGTTATAGAAGATCCTAGGCTGTAATGAGAACCCCGAGATTCCATGAAAATAATATTAAATTAATGTCCTACGGTCCAGTTACATCATTCTAAAGGACACAGATGATGTGAGACTATCAGGTGCTGGGGGATCATAAGCATTGAGACTTCTTCTCATGAAGTTCACACTTGATGATCTCTAGTAGTTGAGATCATGATGAATGACCCACATAATAGGAACACCACATGTTTGAGGTTTCATTGGATGTTCCTATCTATGGACACGTGTAATGGTCTCTAGGCTTGGGATCATTATCAATGTATGTCATTTAATTGCGTACTTTGATGCAAGGCAAAAACCATGGTAATGAAGTCGCAGTGAGGTAGTTTGTGTTGGGTACGTCATTGGTGACATGACATTGATTGAATGATCAAGATAGAATTTATCACTTTAGAGTTGAGGAAGAGATATCTCGGGCCTAGCTGATTAGGATGGTTTCACCTTTATTAAATCCATGGCCATGGTAGTGGAAGGTAAGACCGTTCTGACAAATCAACAAATAAAATAAAGCAAGATAAAGGATGATGACACTAGTGTGCATTCTGCTTTATTGAGATATAAATGATGAAGAGATTATATTATACAGACCATGTTCATAGGAAGGTAGTCATTTCTTTGACTTTACATTATCTCTATAGGTGCCTCGATGGGTTGCTAGACCCCGCTCTTGGTCAGTGAATATTATTCACTGCTATTGAGATAAGGGCCTAGAGGGTCACACACTATAGCGCTTTGAGAATCTGCCCTATTAATAGGAATAGGAATATTGAACTTTGTGGGCCCCGCCATGGGATCTAAGTATTATCCAAGTTTTATGGATCACCAGGTAATAAATAAATTCTTCAATTATTCACGTTTAGAATAATTTATTGAATTTATTTATAACATGTATTTACAAGTGATTAAGTAAATAAAAAGATAACATATTATTCAAAAAGATTTAAATATCCCAGATTCATTTAATATTTTCAGGAGATGTGAGTCTAGTTATAGACTCAAGATTATCACGCAATATATATTTAATATATATTGCAGTTAGTGATAAAATTATAAATATTATTTATGGAATAATATAATTTTGTCATAAATAAATATTTATAATACTTATACTATGAATATCTATTACACAGGGAATGGGAACCCATAATGGGTATTTTAGATATTCCCTATATAAGTAAGAGAGAGGATATTCCCATTTAACTATTAATGTGTTGGAATTGAAAGCCTCTCTCTCCTCCGGAATTCTAGAGATATACTCTCTCAAGAAAGCAAGATATTCAAGTTCCATTTTCTTGGATCGAAGACTCTTGCTTGCGGTGATCACCGTTTCATGGAAGTGGTCATCGGTGTACCGCACTAGCACTCATATTCTGAAAAACGATGCATGAGAAGATTCGAGAGGTGTGTGTGGATGATCTAGAGGGCTTCAACTTCGGAGTCTTTGAGCAACGGTCGCCGACATCCTATGATGGACTTTCACACGTCAGATCCAAACAAGGTACATGTTTGATTTTATTTTTTGCTATGTCAAATCCATGTGTGGTCCTTGGGCCGTACCAGGATAAGATCACCAGAGTTGACATTGTTACGTCACTCCAGTGATGATTTTTTTTTTAATTTCCCACCCCATCAGCTTCTGTTGCTCGTCTTGGTACCTAACAACTTTCACTTCACATCTTGGTTTCACTATTTTTTGTGTGATTTTCATGTTTTTTTTCATGTTTTATCATTTTTTGGCACACAAACATCTATCTTCTTCCATGTGAATATGATACTCCCACTCACCATTATATTGGGTATTTTTAATAATATTTCATAAAATAATAAGTTTGAATCTACACTAGTCAATGAATTAGAACCTCATCAAATTTTGGAACTGTTGCTGTGGAAGACACGTGCATCAAAAAACAAAAAAACATTTTAAAAAAACTTGAAAAAATAAACACAAAAAATCATATAAAAAATAGCAAAAATTCATATAAAAATACCTACTTTGAAAAAAAATATGAAATCTATTGTGTGTTGTGATTGTTAATTGTTGCTATTAAATCTATATGCACACTCAAGCCTCTAATATGGAACTAGAAACTCAAATATCTAAAATCAATCAATACTATTCTTAACATAAAAAACAATAAAATATAGAAATGGAGAATATCAAAAATCTTGAAACAAATAGAATTGAAAGTAAAAAATTTGAACCAGAAACAGAACTTAGACCAACCCTTAGTACCAGTCCCTAAGAGACCTAGACTTTGAGAGTTTTCAACCACCTTCTATGTCAATTAATCTATCTTACATAAGGTTGTATCATAGGTTTAGGAACAATGAGATCAAATAGTCTCATCTCTCCATTCTTCCTTCATTCATTGGTCTGCCTACAGAGGATTCACTTGAGTTTATTAGAGATAGTTCTTTCCAACAACTTCTACTGTGAGGTTTGAGTCAAGAATAGTTTAGGTTGAGGGTGTTCCCATTTTATCTTAAGGGTAGGGATAAAACATGGTTTTGGAACATATATGAATAAATATTTGATACAAGGGTTGATATTTTGAATGCTTTTGCCTCCAAATTCTACCCTAGAAACATCACCATCAAGTTTAGACATATAATCATAGGGGTTTTCTAGGATGAGAGATATTTTCATCATAAGGCATGAGATAGGTTTATAAGTCTTCATAGGAAAAGTCGTAATCATCAGTTATAACCTCATATTCTCATGTATGCCTTTTATAATTCCCTTTCCCCTTACAATCAAAATTTAGTTGATCAATCACAGGGTGAAGATTTTGATGATATGAAAGTAGATGAGCTTAAGAAAATCATTGAAAATCTAGCCCAAAATTCAAAACATAAATGTACTAGGAAGAGAATAATTCACTGGTCCAAATCTAGTACCCAAGCTATTGTGGTCAATGAAAATTCACTTAGGGAGTAGGGATATCATTATGAAATGTTTGGTCATGCTCATATTTTTTTTCCAACTTTGGTCTCTTTGTTCAGTCTCGTGAGAGTGCTCAGTTTTCTGATTATAGGACTAGGTGTTAGGGTTCTCAAGATACATTTTCTAAATAGTATAATATTGGATATAAAACCTCCCAAATCTATCTTGGATGGAAAAAAGGGTTTTGAAACCTATCATTTCCCCTGGTTATTCATCACAACCGAGGAATCAGTTTAAAAGTATTGTTGTACATGCATATTATAATACTAAAATAGAGGGCTTGGTTAGGTGGTTGATCACTGAAGTGGATAGTTAATAATCTTTCATTAACCATTGGTAAGTTCAAATGGGTAAAATGGCTATAGATCTAGGTGGGAGAGATGAAGGTAAACTACCCAGTATAATAGAACCAAGCCTAAGGGAGAATGTGATGGTAGTAACAACCAGGACAAGTATAAAAACTCTAGAACATGTTAAAGAATAATCTATCTAAGATTAAGTTTATGAACATGCTGAAATTGAAAGTGAAAATCTAAAAAATCCTAAAACTTGAAATTTGATAAAATTTGATCAATCTGAGAAAAATGGTGATTTTCACATTAAAGAGAACAATAAAAAAATAAAATGAAGTGGAAACTCATTAAATAGGGTAAGAATAAGGTAAGGTT
The DNA here is from genome assembly GCA_963277665.1 of Viscum album. Lineage (NCBI taxonomy): Eukaryota > Viridiplantae > Streptophyta > Magnoliopsida > Santalales > Viscaceae > Viscum > Viscum album. The sequence continues at coordinate 703,255,825 of OY728122.1, read as the reverse complement.
TGAGGAGAAGGAGATTGATCCACCTTTTTTGACAAATTATGCCCCCACTCCCTTTCCACAAATCATGAAAAAAAATAATTATCTGAAGTTTATTCAAATATTTAGAAGGTTTTATGTTAATATTACTTTTTTGTAATCCTTAAATAAAATTTTATCTTATCTGAAATTTCATAAAATATTTTTATCCAAAAAAATAGATTATATGTGAGTTAAATAATAAATTTTAATGAGGATTATAGTGTCATTATCTAGATGATTATCCCTACCAAAATGAAATACCCTAGATCCTTTGTTATATCTTATGAAATATGAGGATATGAGAAGATTAGGTGCTTGTGTGATCTAAGTATTATCATTAACTATCACAACCCAACATTTAAAAATTAATTGTTTTTAATTATTTTAATTATTATAAGCCTCTATTTTGAGTTTTGGTAGTCAGTGGGTTGAATTTTAAATTTTTGGAGGATCTTTATCTATTGCACAATTATCCCACATGGTTAGGAGTAACCATGCAGTGCCCATGTGGGTGCCCAAGTGGGTCAGTGGTGTGAAACACGACTGGCACATGGTCTGGTAAACTATACGTCAATCGTTCAGGTCATCTCTGTGAGTTGACAGTGCCGAGTGGCATGGTTTGAGCATGGTTTACACAACCGTTTATCTACCTAGGTGTAACCATGCACGGGTTACTGGCCTAGGGTTAATTGAATCTCCAAGGTAAGCACTCATCTTTCTTAATCCACCCACAATTTGGAAGATTTTCCCTCTCCCTTTCACCCCATACCATTCGGTTGAAACCCAGGTCAAGTGTTAACTGATTATTTTGGTTTTCTTTCATTTCTAGGGCCTGCAGTAGGTCTCTTGGGTCTTCCTCTGGCATGTTTCAGAATTCTCCCCCCAAGGTGAAGCATTTCAGAACATTTAGGTCCACCCATCAAAAAATTCGAGTATGTTTTCCTCCATTCTTAAATAATACTCAATTTCTAATTGGGGATTTGGTACTTTCTACGTTTTTGGTATTTTTTATAGTATGTTTTGGTCTTTTTTAAGATGGGGTTGAGACACCATTTTTGAAGGATTATATGCATATTAATAAGTAGTAATAGATGTATATAAGTCCCCCCTTTATATATATTCACCCATGGAAGGATGAATATATATAATGGGGCTAGGTGTGCTTATGTATATATATGAAAATGAATACACGTGTAAGTGAATAGGGGTATATTCACATATAAGCCTATATATACGAATCCCCTTGTACATATTTGGCTATACAAATATATACATAGGGGTTAGGTGTCCTTGCATACAAGTGAAGGTGCATTTTCGTGAAAGCGGTAAATGGAAGTTTGAGTTGTCGTCGTCTCGAGCAACACAACATGAGGTTGAGGTAGGTTCCCTATATCCAACCCTTTAATTTGAATTCCATAATTGCTTGATTGTTTTAAAAATATGTCTTATATGTATGTAGTATGTATATTCTATGAGATCTAGTTTTTGTTGTTAGAAATGGTTATTCATTTGTTTTACATAATTTATTTAAGCTTCCAACGTGGGTTTTTTCATGTTGAAATATTCTCTTGAACTTTTTTTTGAAAACATAATGTATTTATAATGATCAATTAGAACTAAATGATATTTTTATAAAATTGGTTTCCTAAATTGTTTTGAGTGTGTAATGGGTGTTTCCAAAGATGTTTTGTGTGTGTAAAATAGTTGTGAAATTTGTATTGAATGAAAATAAGTTTGTGTGTGATTTTAAAAAGGGGAAATTTCTTATTTTGGTAAGTTTGGAAAAGTGCATGATTTTTGGTGTGAAATCAAGGTTAAATGGTTATTTTCCTTTCTTAAATTAATTTCTCTGATTTAATCATGATTTCAATATTTCTTTTAAATGTGAGGTTCCTTGAAATTTCAATTGTTCTTTTAAATGGTTTTGGAATTAAAAGTGTTGGGAAATTGTGATTTCTAAAGTGAAATTATTCCTTTTAAAATAGTGATGCCAATTTGTAACCTTGATAATGCTTTATGGAAGTGTAAAAACCCTCTCAAGGAACACCCCCTTATTTTAGAAATATTATGTGTATGTTAAATGTGTGATTTGTGATATGTTCCTTATGAAGAGACTTGTGAATTGTTGTGTGACTTGAAAAAGGGAATACAATCAAGGAGGGAGATTGGTGGTGAGAGGTTAGATGAGTTTTTGGGTAAGGAAAATGATATGTACATATATTTTTTCTTGTTAAAAACTCACCACCATTTGAAATAGATAACATGAGAAACCTGAGTATCTTGGTGGGCGAACTAGAACTACTATGCTAGTTGATTCAGAAGGGATGAGGCCCAAATTCTTCTAGCAGGATTGACACTACAACACTAACTAAACATATGATATGATTAGAGACCACTAGACATTGGGATGGGATCCCCTCTACTGGCTCATTTCATGGGAACACTATTGGTTTTGGCTTATGGTATAGAGACCACTAGACCTTGGGATGTGATCCCCTCTTATGGCTCATGCATGAGAACGTTGTTGGTTTTGGTTAGAGTTTTTTTATCACCAATGTATGAGGTTTATAGGGTCCCATTTGTGCTAGTTACTTATAGGGATTTCCCATGATGTTCTCTTGCGATGTGGTTCTTTATGATGTGGTTCTCACCATCGGTATGCAGTGGAACTTGTGTACATGGTGATTTCAAAGTAAGTTTCTTTTGATAAAGGATTCCATTAAAAGTATTTTCCTGATTTTTTTCCTTAGAATGTTTTATTTAAAAATGTTTCCTAGCTTTTTAGGGATTTCCCATAGTACTTGTGATGTGAATTCCATTTCAATTTTTTCGTACTTGTTTTCTCTTTTATTAAAACCATGTTTTAATCTAAATTGTTTGCCTTTCATTTTGAAATGCATATTCATTCTTGGAAACTATTTTGGAAATGTGATGAAAATAATTTTTTTTCTTAAAAATGGAAGCTTGTTACTTGAATTTTAAAAGAACATAAAACCTTATTTTTATATGGTTGTGTTGGTCCAAGAAAGACACTCACGAGGGGGTGAATTCAGTTCCTATAAAAATTTATGTTAAAAAGTTTATCTAAAAAGGATACCCCTAATTTAAAATAAAACAGACCAGTTAATCAAGGTACTAAAATTATAATAGTTTGACTATTCAAATAGATTCTCAAAAGATTGATTAATTATCACTAATATCAATATGAGATATTGATACAACTTTTGAAACCATTCTAATAAGGCAAAATATTTATAACTACTATCCATGACTAACTATCAAAGTAAAGTTTAGTTTTATGAACTATAAGTTAAAACAGAGAAAAACTAAATTGAAAGACACAATAGATAAAACAAGTGGTTCAGTATCAAGACGAGACCTAATCCACTTCACTTGGTGATCACCTTCCACCAAGAAATATATATACATAATACTTTGATCCACACCTTGGATCGAGGTTAACAATAGTACATAGGACTGTCCAGGTCACAAGACCTCTTACACTATTGTATGTGGGAAAACAAACAACCAGGTCACATAGGAAATCTTCCACAGTTATACATGGATGAAACAATATATAGAAAGATGTTTGAGTGAGAATATCTTGTATCATCTAGTTTGGTTTAGGAGACATTGGGTGTTTTAATATAGATACAAACATTTCTTGAAAGATAATAAAAACTATACACAACAGAGCAAAGATATTGAGAAAGGGTTAAAAATTCTATGGGTGTTGTTCTATGCAGCTATGGACTTATAGGTTGTAGTAGATATGATTTTCAAGTCCTCTTATGAAAACAGAGTATCGCGAGTCTTGTGTTCTGGTTTCCAATTCGATGAGATGTGATTTTTAGCTCCTTTTCTTTTTAGATTTACTACAATGAAGATATTTTAGGTTCTGATCTACAGAAGTTTAGTCACCAAGAATTGAGAGTTCTCCAAGTGTTCTTTAGTGCATGTTATTGCATGAAAATCCACTGCTCAAATTCTTGAACTTTCTCTCTTTACTCTAGCACACACTTTTCTTTTTAATTTTGAGTGCTTGTGTTGGAGTCGGCAAGAAGCATGATTATACTCCTCATACCTCGTACTGTCTGGTGACATGTCTACAAAAGATCATTAATTATGTCAGTTTCATTAAATGAAACAAATATTACTGTTAGAAATAACTTTTAAATTTAATTTAAAGTGATAGAAAAATAGTTAAGTATGGAATGGTGTCACAGTTTGTCTTGAAATGGTGTCACTAGAAATGATTTCTTCTCATTTTCCTTTAAGAGGTGAGGTAGTCATGGTGAGATAGTCATAGTGCCATAGTTGCATTGAGATCTGGAACTAGTACCATAGACACAGTGTCTAGTTCTTTGTGAAAATTTGAAACCAGTAGCATGTGGTAATTGTAGCAAGATTGTGGTAGTAGATCCTTTGTGAGATTTGAAACTAATAGCATGGTCATAGTGTCTAGTCCTTTTCTAAAACATGAAACAATGTCTTGGAAATAGTAGTAAGGAAAAAATGTCATGTCCTTTGTAAAAATTTGGAACTGGTTATGGTGTATGGTTTACAGTGTATGGGTTATGGTGTTATGGTTACGGTGTTAGAGTTATGGTGTCATGGACATTTCCAAAATTCAGAACCAGCGGAAAACTTACGGTTTCTCAGACTTAGCCAAATATCTATAAATTTTCTTAAGAAGTAATATTCAAAGAATGGATTAAGATTAATCATAACCATATAGAATCATAATATAACAAGATAAAACATCCTTTACAAGTTTCAAACATGATTTGTGATATTATGAATTAGGATCTTGTGAGAGTTTAAACCATGAGTTGTAAGCATTAAAATAGTAAGGAAACAAAAAATCTCCAAACATGATTTGTGATACGTTAAACATGATTTTTATATGTTAAACATGATTTGTGAGAATTAAAACATGAGGAGTCTAACAATCTCCCCCTTTTTGATGATCACAAATCATGGAATTTATAATCCATATATAGTAATAATGGAAAAATATTGAGCATATATGCGATAAGCTGTATAAAAAATTGTTCTTCTCCCAAGAAGATTATTTTTCAATAAATTCATCTTCTTAATTATCCCCCTTTTGGGATAATAAAAAATAGAATAATAAACATAAAATAAACACTGAATAAAGGTAATTAAGAAAATAAACAACAATAGTGCACATTGTATTGGATAGAAATATAGAGTTCATTACAAGCATAAGGAAAAATAAGATACATCCCTATAAAAATACATTCTTCACTTCTCTTCAGAACCATGATTATTCTCTTTTCCCTTGGTAGATATATCAATAGAAGTAGATGTAGAGGTTGGATAAGGGATAGGTCCAACTGAGAGAGAAGGAAGAGGAACTCCTTAAAAAAACAAAAGGGGAAAGAGATGGTTTGATCAATGATTGAGGTAAGGATGGCTCAATAATGATAGGTATGATCTGGCTCAGAGCCTGAGACATAGACATGGTAGTATGAGAAAAGGTAGTGGAGGAGGAAGGAGTAGAACCAGGCCGCAAAGGGGTAGCTACAGGATCCACAATGGCAGTACTTTACACATGAAGATAAGGATTCAACAACTTAATGAAATCAGTGATGATATCACCTCCATATTTCATAGCCTTCTCAAAGAAATATTTGTTTCCCAAAAACATTTCCAAAAAAAGTGAAGTCTTTCAGCTTCTGAACTTGATTTTTGAAGGCTTGAGTGATAGGAGGAATTTTTAAATTCTCTACAAGATACTTGAAGTGATTGTTCAAATCATGCTTAGAACAAATTTTGTTGAAGTAGAAGTCCACTTTCTTAGAAATTTATTCTTGAGAATCATTGACAATCTTTGAATGGATCCTCACCAAATCAAGAACTCAGTCACTATTCTGGATGACAATAGAAAGACCATCTTTATCAATACCACTCAACACTGACTAAAGCTCTTCTTTAAAAACTATTTTGATTAGTTCACTATCCATAGGTTGAGATGGCTGTCAAGATGAAGTTGAAGCAGTAATAGATGATGTTAGAGACTTAAGTTTATTTAGAACCCTTTTTAAACATATCTTATATTCATCAATCATCTTGTTAAGTCCAACCACTATCACACACGTCATGAACAAAATCTGATCACCATAAAAAATGGTGCTAAACCCAGCATGTGACAAGACCTGAAGGGTGCTCCTGATCCCCATAGGATGGAACAAGTGCTTGGGTATTATAAAATGAAAGTTGGTAATGATTTACCTGATTTTATAAACATACAACAATAAACAAATGCAATAAACCGAATCTGGGTTTTTCAAACCAAACCATCTTTTGAAAAAATTTAGAACTGAATTACATAGTTTAAAACAACTCTAAAAGACTATAAAAATGGTACAAAACAAAAAAAACAGCCCAATAACCTCCACATGGAAATAGGCACCACCCTCAAGCCATCTCCAAAATACCGCATCACAATGGACCGCTAAAACCTGAACCACTGGCACAAAGCTGTACCCAAACCTGCGATAAAAATAATCGAGTCTACTTAAACCCAAAAGTGTAAGTAGGGTGTGATCAAAATCCCAGTATTATACCACCACTAATATATTCCATGTGATAAACATTCAAGGATGAAAAGAATGCACGTTTTCAAAACATGAAATGCTAGTGAAAATTTCTAAAAGATGCAACTTTAAATAAAAACAGTTTTCAAGTGGGCTATTTTAAAGAATCTAAACTTATAAATAAAATACCAAGGCTACTAAATTTTCCATCCCAACATACCGTATGCTGTCAGTAAACATAAATCATCCAATGAGAACAATCAATGGAAAATAATCCCTAGGCACTAGCTCGTTGTGGGTCCCAGGTACCTCGTATCTCGGTGAAAGTAACCATCATAATATCCATTATCATGCACAAGACACTAGTAGGGAATATACCCATAACCTAGTGGTCCCCCATCATCATAATTATAGTTTATTTAGTGTTGTAAGCTTCAAAATTTCTATGTGAAACTGAGGACAAACTCCACGGGATCACTAGCATACTAGTACATGTCCACCCACCAAGATACACAAGTTTCCCTCTTGTGCTCAAACAAGTTCAACAAGCCATGAAATATAATTATCACAGGAAATTAACACTTCCACATCACACATTAACCAAATAGACCACATGTATATCACACAATCCACATAATCCCCCTTTTTATTCAAATTCATTTTGAAATCATACTCACACCAAAATAGCCCACAACACATTTTGCATATCTTTCACAATTCAACAAATCCATTAACAATTTTATAAAATATTTACAAAGATGATAAGATTCACATAAAATACCACTCACATGTTACATAATACCATTTTCATAAACAAAATCCATTTCCCCATCACACTCACACAAAACTATTCACAAACATGTTTCGCACCCATATCACAATTTCATAAATCACCTCGACAAATTACAAAATATTATCAAAACGTTTGACAACACAAATGACCACTTTATCTTTCAAAAACTCATTTTAGGTAAACACACCCACAAAAATAGTACATATACAGCCTTTTACCACTTTTTTTAACTTAATAAAACATTTACAATTTTCATAAAACAAACCCAAGGGGTATAACTATGTTTTGCACACAAAACCCATTGAAAAACCCTATTTCAAAGCCAAAATCACACAAATAACAATAAAAAATAGAATTTAAAGCCATAGAAACATTTATTAAACCACTTTAAAATGTTATCAAATCACCACAAATGATACAACAAAATATACACATGGAAAAACACACTTTTTCATAAAACTCATTCAAGAAGTATAACAAGGTTTTACACATAATACTCATTAAAAACCATATTTTAAACCCAAAGGCACACCAAGACCCTACAAAATTAGAATTTTCAGCCCAAAAAATTTTTATTAAACCACTTTCATATGTTATAAAATACTCCCAAATACTACCCCAAGAGTTACACATGAAAAACACCCAATTTAAAGCTAAAATGAAACTATAAAATTAAACACTTAACCAAATCCATCAGAAATAGTTTTTTCACCACATAAAGAATATACAAAACATGAAAATAAGTAAATAAAGCAAGATAAATTATCAATAATTTCTTACACATGAAACCACCTACCTTTTTGTGTCAAATCCCTCAAAACTTGGTGTGAAACTTCAACCGCACCACCGCCGCACCACAAGGGGGTGAAAACAAACTCTAAACCACAATATTTCACCCAAAAGACAAGAAGTTAAACCCTAGGTATGAACCCTAACTTATGGAAATGAGGAACTTCAAGAAAGGGTGGAATAAACCCTAAGGAAAGGGAAGAAATCAAAGGGAGAATGACTTACTTGCATGATTTTGATGTTTCCCCATCAAATATAACTTCAAAATTGTGTTACAAGGGAGGGTGGGAGAGATTGGAGGCTGTACATGGAGGTAAGGCACGAAATGGAGAATATAGGGGCATATTTGGTTTATTTATAGAAGTGAAAAAAGGGTCAAAACGTTCAAAATATTAATGATATGGACACCTTGCACGGTTTAGTAAACCGTTCGTCCTAACTGTTCGTCCTGTTCTGGACACCAAAAAAGTAATTTTTTGCCTCAGTTTAAGGGGGGTATAAGGGGGAAACCAAGTGGGAAAGATAGGCTAAGGATAGGGGAAATAATACCCAAAATAAATCCAACTTTTCACCCTAAGACACATCTAAATCAAGGGTGAAAACCACCTCAACAACTTACCTCACAAGAGGTGTCACGAGGAGTTCCACAAATAAAACTTAAAAAAACCACCACCTCACACCATAACATTGAAAAAATAGGAGTCCAAGTACCATAAAATACCCCCAAGACCAAATTCATATCTCAAGAACACATGAGACACCAAAAATTCAAACCCAGAACACCTGGAAACTAAGAGAATGCTAGGAACCAAAATAGGATTTGAACAAAGCATAGAATTGAAAATATGGGTGTGAAAATTCTCCCAACCATAAAGATTTCTTCCCCTAGAAAGAAAAATCAAGTCCAAAATCAAAAACCAAACCAAACCAATAAACCATGATGCACTCCCTTGCCAAGTTTCACCCCTAAAGGCCAAAACAACCCCAATGATCAATTAAGGAAGGAATACTCTCACAAACCAAAACTTACACAACTTCCCTAGAATGATCAAGAAAATTCAGATTTTATCCCAAAAGAAAAATCCTCAAACACTATCCGAATAAGATTCCAAAAATTTACCCAAACAAACAACAACAATGAACAAGGTTACACTTACCTTGATTTAACCAAACTGTTGGTTGTTCTCCAATCCCAACATTTACCAAAGGAAGATGTAGGTAGTTAGATAGATCGAAACAAGACAACCTATAGCCAAGCCAAGAACAAGGACCAATATGAGTTACTAGTATAGGGAGACACAAATGGGATTCCCACCATAAGAGACAACTCAAATTTTTTTGATATAGGATCAGGGCACTAATAGGGGGAGGCCTGAATGGACTCCCTGGTACAAGGGGTGGAATTCCATATGAAATTTCCAAAGGAACATACATGAGAATAATAGTTGGTCTCCCCACCATAAGAACCGACCATCTTAACCAACCAGCATGATCCGACATAGAAAGACCATGAAACTTAAGGAGTTGGGATGGCCACATGGTTAATCCACACAGTTTGGGGAAATCGTATGCTAATTATGGGGATCATTCTGTCTACATGGATTCCTGGAACACGATCACTACTAATCGTGCAAAAACTATGTGCTCAACCTGTTTATCCAAATTTCAAACCTTTCTCCAAAAACTCAATGGAAACTAAAGTGGGAGGGAAAGACATTGGGTAACATGGACATGGGGTCCTCCCACCTCTTTCCATCGAACGGGAACAACAAAAGAAAGATGATGAAACTAGAGGTTTAATATATTCCCCATCTTTAATACTAAGGATATGAATTTGTAAAAGGGTTTAAATGGCCCTGGAGTTTCCCCTAACTATGCACTAACTTCTCTCTGGGACCTATGGCTGGAGCTCAAATGATTGAATCATCTTCGGCCTCACAGTTAGGCTTTGGAAACCCCCAAATAGAACTTCTTCTTCTGATACTACAAACAACTACACCATAAACCCCAATGGTTTTAACAAGATATAACATAATCCAGAACTCACTTTACTGAAACCTGACATTTCACTGAAATAAGGGCTTAGAAGGTGCACACACATCACACCTTGTTTCTTCAGGTGAGAAACAATAGAAGGAAAGGACACATATAAACACCTTCCTCTAAGATAAATGATTTGATGTTTTTCCAAGGGAGACATATTCCCAACATAATAGATACTCTCATATGATTACACGACCTTCAACTTTATAGTAAAATGAGCACATGGTATCACAAGGTGTCACCAAACATGACCATTATGACTGATAAATACAATACATGGAAAAATGACCTTATAAAAAGTCCCCAAAAAACACACAATTCTAGAAAGTGGAAATAATAGCCTCTCATGATTATATTTCCTACACTGGTGGTTTAATATGAACTCCTACTTTGAAGAGACTATGAAGGACCCAAAGGACCTCTTAAACACCATACAGATACTCATCCACACCAACAACCCCAGACCACTTCAACCTTTGACGAATCAGGTAACTTAAGAAACTAAGGTCTCTTTCAACCTTCCATGAGCACTCTCCCACCACTAGAGGATCCAAAAATCCTAGAAATGAAGTGGTGTAGAATCAATCTACAAATATTGAGAAAAATATTCCTTATATTGATCAACTGGAGGATTTTCTAACGACAAAACAATTCGGGTTGCACTTCATCCTTGCACTAACCCTTAATGGGGGCATACCTTATCCAAAAAGAGAACCTAAGGACCCAAACAACCTGATCCGTTGATCAATATATACTTCCACCAGATCCAAACATATGAGGGGAACCACCGTAAAGTCTTCCCAAAACATTTCTCAGGAGAGACCACTAATCGGACCTTCAACCCAACTTACTGACCAAACACAAACCCAAAACACCATTCAAACAAGAGGGGTTCTTGAACTCAAAACATCCCACAACATCAATTTTTTTTTTAAAATAATACACACCATCCCAAACTAGTCATAAATATATCATTTTTTCCTTTAAAATCATCTTTTTTAAAATAAACGGTCTAGCGGTTAGAGTATCCACCAATGGTACCCCATGGGCCTCACACATGCATGTTTCTGTGCCACACTAAGCACCCTCCTCATATCCATACCGACATTCATCCAGTCATGCCATTAACCATATATCATCCCATATAAACACATGCATTTGGTCGCTCATAGAAATACCAAAGTTTAAAACAAAAATCCTTTCCACTTTTCAAAAACAAAACAGTTAACTAATACTTCCTTTTTCTCAAGATTGGTAACCACGAAATCAAACCCAAATTAAAGCTTAATTTTTTTTTTCATAAAGGCACAACCATTTAGATAATAACTCACTTTCAAGTTATTCACATTAATTTCAAAACATATCATTCCATTAAAACACCTTTCAATCTTTTGGAAAACTCTATTGGAAACAGTTTTTCAAAACCAACTTTAACATAGTTCCTGCTTTCAAAAGAGGCGCAAGCACCCCACTTTCCATTTCAAAACAATTCTGAAAATTCAGTTCCGCCATTTCATAAATCAATCCATTCCCTATTTATTAGAAAACTATTTCACAAAAACTTTATTCTTTTTAAAACCATGTCATTTTTTCTTTAAAACCAGACTTCCAAGATTTCAAGACTAAAAGGAATAAGACAATGCAAGGGGAAACTAGATTTGGTGGGTAACTTGGACATATGGTTGGAGGCCATACACCAATAAATTCACCATCATAGAGAGTGTTCTAGGGAAATGTCCCCGGCTTCACATGGATTAATAGGCCCTGCGAGCTCACTAAGACCATTAACCCAACTCTCTTTTCATTTCCCCTAATCATCATCAAACCAAGAAAACTAAAGGACATAGATAAATCATGACTTCCCCTGGTGACTTTAATCCCATTATGAGGTGTGGTGATCATGCACACTACCCATAACCGGAATTACAAGTCCCGACAATCCTAACTTCATACTATCCCAACTGTTCCACAAATAACATGACCCAAAGAGTTAACCTGAACCTCCTCTGATACCATTTTGTCACGAACCAAATCTGGTCTCCATCAAAACCAGTGCCAAAACCAGACCGTGACAAGACACTAAGGGCACTCCTGATCCCCATGGGATGGAACAAGTGACCAGGTATCATTAAATGAATGTTGAGAATGATTTACCTGAGTTTATAAACATACAACAACAAAACAAATGCAATAAACAGAATCTAGATTTTTCAAACCAAACCATCTTTTATAAAAATTCAGAACTCAATTAAATAGTTTAAAAAAACTCTCAAAGACTATTAAAAAGTTACAAAACCCAAAAAACAACCCAATAACCTCCACATGGAAAGAGGCACCACCCTCAAGCCATCTCCAAAACACCGCATCATGATGGACCGCTAAAACCCGAACCACTGGAACAAATCTGTACCCAAACCTATGACAAAAATAACCGAGTATACTTACAAACAAAGGTATAAGTAGGTTATGATCTATATAATAGTAGGATACCACCACTAAGATATTTCATGTGATAAAAATTCAAGGATAAAAAGTATACAAGTTTTCAAAACATGAAATGTTTGTGAAAATTTCTAAAAGATGAAACTTTAAATAAAAACAGTTTTCAAGTGGGTTATTTTAAAGAATATACACTTATAAATAAAATACCAAGGAAACAGAATTTTCCATCCCAACATACCGTATGCCAATGGTAAACCTAAATCATCCAATGAGAACAAGCAATGAGAAATAACCCCTAGGCACTAGCTCATTGTGGGTCCTAGGTACCTCGTATCTCGGTGAAAGCAACCATCACAATATATGTTCTCATGCACAAGCCACTAGTAGGGAACATAACCATAACCTATTGGTCCTCCATAATCATAATTATAGTTTAGTTAGTGTTGTAAGCATCAAACTTGCTATGTGAAACTGATGCCAAACCCCACGAGATCACTGGCATACTAGTACACGTCCACTCACCTAGATACTCAGGTTTCCCTCTTGTGCTCAAACAAGTTTAACAAGACATGAAATATAATTTTCACATGAAAGTACCACTTCCACATAAAAAATGCACCAAACATCCCAAATGTATATCACACAAGTCACATAATCCCCCTTTTTATTGAAATTCATTTTGAAATCATACTCACACCAAAATATCCCACAACACATTTTTTATATCTTTCACAATTAAACAAATCCTTTAACAATTTTATAAAATATTTACAAAGATGATAAGAATCACATAACATCCCACTCAAATGTTACATAATACCCTTTTCATAAACAAAATCCATTTTCACATCACACTCACACAAAATAGCCCACAAGCATGTTTCACACCCACATCACTATTTCATAAATCACCTCGACAAATTACAAAACATTATCAAAACATTTGACATCACAAACGACCAATTTATCTTTCAAAAACTCATTTTATGTGAACAAACTCACCAAAAATGTACATATACATCCCTTTACCACTTTTTTTAACCCAATAAAGCATTTACAATTTTCATAAAACAAACCCAAGGGGTATAACTATGTTTTTCACACAAAACACATTGCAAAACCCTCTTTAAAAGCCAAAATCACACCAATACCAATATAAAACAGAATTTACAGACATAGAAACATTTATTAAACCACTTTAAAATGTTATAAAATCACTGCAAATGATACAACAAAATATACACATGAAAAAACACACCTTTTCATAAAACACCTTCAAGAAGTATAACAAGGTTCTACACATAAAAACCATTCAAAAACCCTCTTTTAAACCCAAAGGCACACCAAAACCCTACCAAATTATAATTTTAATCCCAAAAAACATTTATTAAACCACTTTCATATGTTATAAAATACACCCAAATACTACCCCAAGAGTTACACATGAAAAACACCCAATTTAAAGATAAAATACAACTATAAAATTAAACGCTTAACCAAATCCATAAAAAACAGTTTTTTCACCACATAAAACATATGAGGAACATTAAAATCAATAAATAAATCAATCTAACTCTTCAATAATTTCTTACACATGGAACCACCTACCTTTTTTTGTCAAAACCCCCAAAACTTGGTGTGAAACTTCGACCGCACCACCACCGCACCACAAGGGGGTGAAAACCAAACCTAAACCACAATATTTCACCAAAAATACAAGAATTTAAACCCTAGGTACAAAACCTAACATCTAGAAATGAGTAAATTCAAGAAATGGTGTAAGAAACCCTAAGGAAAGGGAAGAAATCAAAGGGAGAATGACATACTTGCATGATTTTGATGTTTGCCCCATTAAATCTCCCTTAAAAATTGAGTTCCAAGGGAGGTATGGAGAGCTTGGAAGTTGTAAATGGAGGTAGGGAACGAAATGAAGAAGAGGGGTGGATTTGGTTTTTTTATGAAAGGTAAAAATGGTCAAAAGACTCAAAATTTTAATGAGCTGGACACCTTGCACAGTTTTCTGGCACGGTTTAGTAAACCGTGCGGACTATTCTGGACACCCAAAAGTAATGTTTTGTCTCCAATTTTAGGGGGGTCCAAGGGGGAAACCAAGGGGTAATGATAGTATAAGGATAGGGGGAAATAATACCCAAAATAAAACCACCTTTTCACCCCAAGACTCATCCAACTCAAGGGTAAAAACCACCTCAACAACTTACCCCACAAGAGGTGTCACTAGGAGTGCCACAAATCCAACTCCAAAACACCACCACCTCACACCATCCCTTTGACTAAATAGGAGGTAAATTACCATAAATTACCCCCAATACCAAATTCATTTCTCAATAACATAGAAGAAACCAAAAATGAAAACCTAGAACACTCGGAAACCAAGAGAATGCTAAGAACTAAAAGAGGATTTGAACAAAGCATGGAATTGAAAATCTAGGTGTGACAACACGCATCTAAATGAATATCTTGGTGTTTCTATCATCCAATTTTTCATTTACTGTATCCAGGTTTGGTTGAATTAGAGATACAAGCTTTTGTGGGATTTGATCACAAACTTCCTCAACAGGATGAGAAATAGGAGATTGACCAGTTTTCAAAACTTTCTACATATATTCAACCATAGATTTTAGAGACTTAACCTCATCAATAAAATATTTATTATCAATCCTAACTTATTGAATTTCATGAAGCATCTTTAGTTGAATCTGCCATATGATTTTCTCTAGCAGCAGGGAAGCATCTCTTTCACTGAGATTAGTCACAAGAGCAAGTTGTGACTTCATGATCTTTTCAAATCTAGATAACAAAGTGTTTCTAGAAGCTTTCAGATCACTATGACTCACAAAATCAGAATATTATTGAGTAGGTTCAGGAACAAGAATTGAAATAGGTTCAGATTCCTTAACTAAGGTTACTTTTATAGCATAAATTGGTTTCAATTGAAAAACTGTGGAAGGGTTTATGCCTTTTACCGAGACCTCTGGGGTATTATCCTCCTAAAAAAAGTTGGGAAACCTATACTAGGAATCTAGATAGCTTTAGTCAATAGGATTGGGAACTTTAACAATTTCTAAACTGGGGTGCTTCTCCCCCTCAATAGGTGCATCTCTTCTGGGACTAAGAGACTCAATCTCTTGGCCCATTCCAAAATTCTCAACACTGTCAAGCTTACCCATCTCTTTTCTAGCCATCTTAAAGGTCTGTTCCATTCTTTCCTCAGTAGATAAAATTATTTCAGTTTCAACTTGTTTTTATGACATTCTACAATAGTAGGTCCTTTCTTAATAATAATATCCTCCTCAATAGTAGGTTCTTCTTCAATGATAACACGTTATTTAGCAGTAACTACATCTTTTGAAAATAATTCTTGTGGAGTACGTAGGCAACTATCTTCTTTGTCTAAGATAGTTCCTTCCTCATGTGTAGCTACTGTATCTTTTTCCTCTTCATCTGAATAATCAACAACTTCATATGGTTCCAAATTAGGGTTAGTTTTTTTCTTAGGTCCTGAAGGATTATCAATTTGATTGAACTTCTCATAAAATCTTTCTTTGTCTTCAACCCAAGACTTTTTCCAAGGATTCTAGCTAATTTTCATCCTTTTGATTATATAATTTAAGATGAAAACACATAATCTTCAATTACTTCTTCATTCAGGCGAACTACTCCTTTGATAGACAACACTACATAAATTAATCTTGAATAAAATAGAGAGGTTGATTTCGAAGTTGTCTTGATCATTTCACACATGTGAAGTATAATATACTTACAAAGATTGATCTTGTTCCCATTCTTCATAAGATGTTTTAGGAATACATCTTGATACTTAAGGGTAGAAAATTACCCTTTCCTTGGATAAATAATTTTTTGAATAAACTTAAACAGCAACCTTGTCTCACCATCCAACTCAGCAACAATTGCCCTTATTTTTTTTCTTATTTCCAGTCAAACTTCCCATGGCCTCTTCTAAGCTAAAAACATCACTAGGAGGAGGAGGAACTATTTGGTAATACTCAAAAATTGCTTCATGATGTATTCCTAGGTATACATCCCATAGCCTCGAAGAAAAGGTACATATTTGACTATTAACCCATATTCTTACTACATAGTCATCTTCAGTATTGAATGAAAACTGGACATACTGATAAAACTAAGAAATAAGATTCAGATAAATAAGTCTTTTATATTTTGTGAACCAATCTAGCCATCCCTATTCTTTCAGTACTATCAAAACAAGCGACTTACTCGTCAGCATCCACTTCAGAAAAAATTCTTTCTCTGTCACTATTGTTCTATCAGTAAGAATTGTATTCAGAAGTCCCTTAGACATTACTTTCAGAGACTCTTTCACTTTCTTCTGAGATATACACTTCACAAGAGTCAATGAAGATGGATTCTTCATTCTGGGAATCCGATATGGACTCAATAAAGATGAAAGTTTGAAATAGGGCTAACAGCTTGAGAGAGAAGGTTTTTGGTTTTAAGATAAGAGATCTCGAGTAAAGAGAGGAGTGAAAGATGTCAGATTTTTTTCATTTATGTATTTCAAATGTTGAAAACAAAAATACGTAGCATAAAATCAATAAAATAATTGATACATAGATATGGGAAAGAAAATTCAAAAAATAGAAATCTAAGTTATTACAGTGAGACCGGAATAGATCATCACAGTGTCAGCATTACAGTGTTACTCCAAACAATGCGATCATATCATTTGAGATAGAAAATATGAGACTGTAACTGAGAGACAGTAACTACGTGATTGTAAGTGTGAGACAGTAACTTCATGACAGTAACTTGTGAAACCATGAATCATGAAATCGTAAAATATGAAACAATAAACTATTCACTTGAGAATTATCATTCCTAACTCATGTATGATGTAATTTATTCTTTTATAATTTAATAACTTAGTAAATATATCAGTAAGATGATTCTCAATGCCAATGAATTCCAAAGTGATATCATCTTTTTGATAATGATCTCTTAAAAAGTGATGTCTTACATCAATATGTTTAGTCCTAGAATGTGAAATAGTATTATTTGAAAATTTAATATAACTTGTATTGTCACAATTTATAGGTACATGTATGAATTGATATTCATAGTCTAGTAAGGTGTGTTTCATCCACAAAATTTGTGCACAACAATTACCAGAAGCTATGTATTTAGCCTCAATAGTAGATAAAGAAACAAAAGTTTTCTTTTTACTACACCAGGATACTAGAGACTTGCCCAAAAAGTGACATGTTCTAGAGGTGATTTTTCTATCTAACTTACAACCCCCAAAATCAGCATATTAATAGCTAACTAAATCAAATGATTTTCCTCTAGGATAGAACAATCCTAAGTTGGTAGTATGTTTGAGGTATTTGAAAATTATTTTAACAAAATTTAAATGAGACTCTTTGGGGTCTTCTTGAAAACATGAACACATGCACACACTAAGAATAATATTAGGAAAACTAACAGTTAAATAGAGTAAACTCCCAATCATTCCTCTATAAGTGGTTTGATCAAAAAAATTTCCATTTTCATCAAGATTTAACTTACAAGTAGTACTCATTGGAGTATCACTACTTTTAGTACTATCCAAACCAAAACGTTTTAGAATATCTTTAGTATATTTTCTTTTATTTAAAATAATACCTTCTTTATTTTGAAAAATTTGAAATCCAAGAAAGAATTTTAGTTCTTCCATCAAACTCATTTCAAACTCATTTTACATCATCTTTGAAAAATCAGTACATAAATAATTTCTTGAAGATCCCAAAAATAATTTCATCTAAAAAGATTTGAACAACTAATAAATATTTATAAATTCATTTTACAAAAAAGAGTAGGATCGACTATACCTTTTTTAAAACCATTGGAAATTAGAAAACTACTTAATCTATCATACCAAGATCTTAGAGCGTGTTTTAAGCCATATGAATATTTTTATAATTTAAAAACATGATTTGGAAAGTGAGGGTTTGTAAAACCAGGGGGTTGTTCATAAAAAATATCTTCAACTATATACCAATTTAGTAATGAACTCTTGACATCCATTTTATAATGTTTGAAATTTAGATGTGCTGCAAATGGAAGAAACATTATAATGGCTTCAATTCTAGAAACTAGTAAATTTTTTTCCTCATAGTCAATTCCTTCCTCTTGACTATAACCTTGTGCAACCAATCTAGCTTTGTTTCTAACTATGTTACCAGCTTCATCTTCTTTGTTTCTAAAAACCCATTTAGTGCTTATGTTCAAGGTATCTTTGGGTCTATCCACAAGTTTCCAAAATTTATTCCTTTCAAAATGATTTAGCTCATCTTGCATATCCATCACCCAAAATTCATCATTAATAGAATCATTGATGTTTTTAGGATTAAACTATGATAGAAAGGCTTGATGTTCAACCTAATTTCTAAGAGAAGATCTTGCATGTATTATTTTAACTAAATCTCTAACAAAAACATCTAAAGGATGGTTCTTAAGGGTCCTAACAGCTCTAGAAAAAGGACTAGTAATTTTAGGTTCTTCGCTAGGTCCAGGTTCATTATAGCTCAAATTTGGAGAATTTTCAGAGTTGGAAGTTTTAATAGATTCCTTTATAAGATGGTCATAATATTTATCATTAATGTCCAGATTTGATATATCATCCTCAAGATTCTCTAGGGTGGTCTTTGGTTCATATGGATCTATTTCATCAAATTTGACATGTACAGATTCATCCACATATTTGGTTCTTTTGTTAAAGAATCTATAGGATTTACTAGAGATTGAATATCCCAGAAAAATCCCTTCATCACTCTTGGAGGCAAACTTATCAAGATTATCCTTAGTTTTAAGAATATAGACTTTTCAACCAAAAACTTTGAAGTAATTAACCTTGTGTTTTCTATTGTCCCACAACTCATAGGGAGTTCTTTTAAGAATTAAACTAATTAACAATCTATTAATAATATAGAATTATGTATTTATAACTTCAACCCAAAAATATATAGGTAGGTCATACTCACTAAGCAGGTTTCTAGAAATTTCTTTCAAGGTTCTATTTATTCTTTCTACAACACCATTTTGTTGGGGTGTCATAGGGGAAGAGAAGTTATGAATATAGCCATTTTCTGAGCAAAAGGATTTAAACTCTTGGTTTTCAAACTCATGATCATGGTCACTTCTTAGAGATTTTATCCTAAGTCCACTAAAATTTCTACATTCCTTGAATACTTGGTGAAATGAGACCATGTTTCACTTTTGTGAGCCAAGAAGAAGGTTCAAGTATACCTATAATAGTCACCTACGAGAACATAGACATAATGCTTCCCATTTAAA
The DNA here is from genome assembly GCA_963277665.1 of Viscum album. Lineage (NCBI taxonomy): Eukaryota > Viridiplantae > Streptophyta > Magnoliopsida > Santalales > Viscaceae > Viscum > Viscum album. The sequence goes on along the minus strand of OY728122.1, from coordinate 703,235,845 downwards.
CTAGAAACTTTAGATGGCCTAGGAAAATCCATGTGAACCAACTCAAGAGGTTGAGAAGTTGAAACTTATTTCTTTAGTTTGAAAGAGATTTTGTGTTGTTTACCCTTTTGATAAGGATTACAAACTTTATCATTTGGAAACTCAAGTTTGGGTAGGTAATTGACTAAAAAATTTCTAGTAAGCTTTATAAGGAAGTTTATATTGAAGTTTCATAGTCTTTTATGCCAAATCCAATACTCTTTTTGAATTACACTTAAGAATGAAACATTTTGAGAATCTAAAGAATCCAAGTTTACAGCATAAACATTTTTATTTCTAAATATAGAAAATATTAGTTAATTTTTAGAGTTAAAGACATTACAAGCATCATTTTAAAATTTAACATGAAATCCATCATCACATAGTTGTGAAATAATAAGTATATTATATTTTAATCCATAAAAAAATTACTTTAGAAATTAAAACTGAGTTATAGTTACAAATCTAGCTCAGGACAATTAATTTTCCTTTAGTATTGTCACCCAAAGTGACATGCCCACCATTGATCTTTATTAAATTATTGAATCATGAGTAATATCCTATCATGTTTCTTGAAAATCCAATGTCTAAGTACCATAAGCTTTTATAGGAGCTCTTAAAATAGATTTCCTACAAAATAATCAAACAAAAATAGATTTTGGTACCCATATTTGTTTGGTTCTATTAACATTAGTAATCGGTGCTTTAGGAACCCACATATGCTTCATGGGTTTTCTATAAGCATTATGTAACATATTTGAAAAATATACTCTATTTAGTCCAGAAAAACTAGAGGTAGTAAGATATTTTTCAGAACTAGAAGTAGCAGCAAAATTTTCACTTTTAGGTAGAAATTTTTTTCTTCTAGATTTTGTTACAAACTTGTTTTTGGTGATATTTCTTTTCCCAGGTTTGTATACTATACTATTAGTGTATCTAGGGGCAATTTATTTTACCAAGAATCTGTATAAGAGTATTTTTTTCATTGGTAAATTTCTCTAGGTCCTTTTTCAATTGCTCATTAGATAACTTAAGTTCATTATTTTCCTTGATTAATTGAAAATTTTTCTCTTTCTCCACAACAAGTTCAGATTTAATAGTAGTAGTTAAGGCATACTGTTTCTTTAAAGATTTATAGTTTTCTTTTAGTTTATTACAAGTGTCTTCAAGCATATTACAATATTCAAATAATTATTCACTAGTCATATTTTTAGAATCACTTTCATCTCCAGAATAATATAAATTTTGTACAAGAGACTCATGGGTTACCTCAGATGTGTTTTTCATAAAACACATATTGGATTTTTCATCCTTTTCATCATGTAAATACTCTGAGTCACTTGAACTGTCCTCACAAGCCCTCCAAGTTTCCTTCATGTCCTTTTTATACTTTCTATCTTTGTCCTCATACCTATTCTTATATATTATCTTAAGACAATCAGCCTCTAAATGTCCCTTTATCTTACATTCATAACAGACTATTTCATCATATTTTTCACTTCTTTTCCAATCCTTCTTACAGTTTCCCTTGTGATCATATCTTCCTTTGAAGTTAGGCTTTCTGAAAAATTTATTTCTTTTATAAAAATTATTAGATCTTCTAGATAATTAAGCCATTTATTAATCACTATCTAGTGATGATTTTTCACTAATGGAACTTTATTCATGGGCTTGTATTTTCTCTTTTCACTTTCTTTAGTTTTGGAATTAGTGGTTTTAAAGGCCACTGACTTTCTCTCTGGTTCGTCTTCTTCTTCCTTATTGACTTTTAATTATTCCCCATACATCATCAACTTTCCTATCAACTCCTTGATTGGTAGCTTTATAATATCACAAGATTCTATAATTGAGATAGAGGTCCCTGTCCATATATCTGGTAAGCATCTGAGTATTCTCATAATTTGCTCCTTGGTTATAACACCTCTTCTCAGTGAGATCATAGTGTTCACAATTTCATTAAAATTGAGATAAATGTCAGAAATAGGCTCATCCAGATTCATTTTAAAGTTATCATATTTAATAGTATATTTTTTAAGTATCATTTCCTTAACACTAGAGGTTCCTTCATGTAAAACAAATAAAGTATCCCAAATTTCATGGGTTGTTTTACATACAGAAATTCTATTAAAATATTTACATCCTAAAGAAAAGTATAAGGAATTCATGGATTTGAAATTATTATTATAAGAATCCATAGTTGGGTCATCCCAAGTATGCCTATCAGTAATATTAATCTTATATTAATCTATAATTAAAGACCAAATCTCAAAAACCATACTTTTTAAGTATATTTTCATTTTAATTTTCCATTATGCACAATTTTTTCCATTAAAGAATACAGGTCTGTTGGTAGTAGAACCTTCCAATCTATTATCCATGATATAGAAATAGGATTTTAAAGAACTATAAATTTTGAACTAATAGAAATTTAAAGATCTTTAAAACAAAACTAAAATAACAGTTGAAAAATGTTTTAAAAAATTTGAAAATAGGGATTTTTAAAACTGCTTTTATACCAAATGTTATTCGGAGTAGGACACTCAAGAGGGGGTGAATTGAGTTCCTAAAAAAATTTCCGTTAAAAAGTTTATCTAAAAAGGATTCCCCCAATTTAAAATAAAATAGGCCAGTTAATCAAGGTAATAAAATTATAATAGTTTGACTGTTCAAATAGCTTCTCAGAATATTGATTAATTATAAGTAATATCAATATGGGATATTTATACAACTTTTTAAACTATTATAATAAGGAAAAATAGTTTTAACTACTATCCTAGAATAACTATCAAAGTAAAGTTTAGTTTTCTGAACTATAAGTTAAAACAGAGAAAAACTAAATTGAAAGACACAGCAGATAAAACAAGTGGTTCACTCTCAAGACAAGACCTAATCCACTCCACTTGGTGATCACCTATGACCAAGAAATATATATATAAAGCTTTGATCCACACCCTGAATCAGGGTTAACAACAGTACCAAGGACTATCTAGGTCAAAAAACCTCTTCCACTATTCTATGTGGGAAAACAAACAACCAGGTCACACAAGACCTCTTCCACAATTATATGTGGGTGAAAAAATATATAGAAAGATGTTTGAGTGAGGATATCTTATATACTCTAGTTCGGTGCATGAGACAATGTGTGTTTTAATAAAAATACACACACTGCTCGAAAGATAATAAAAACTATACACAACAAAGAAAAGATAATGAGAAAGGGGTTAGAAATGTTCTAGTTCTTGTTTTATGAAACTCTGGACTTGTAGGATGTAGAAGATATGATTTTTGAGTCCTATTGTGAAAACAGAGTATCACAAGTCTCGTGTTCTGGTTTCCAGTTCGATGAGATGTGCTTTGTAGCTCTTATTCTACTTAGAGTTGTTGTAATAAAGATATTTGAGGTTATGATCTATAGAGGTTTAGTCACCAGGAATTGAGAGTTATTCGTGTGTTATTTAGTGTATATCATTACATGAAAATCCACTACTTGACTTCTTGAGCTGTCACTCTTTACTCCAGCACACACTTTTCTTTTAATTCTGGGTGCTTGTGTTGGAGCCGACAGAAAGCACGATTTCCACTCCTCGTACCTCGTACTATCAGGTGACATGTCTACAAAAGATCATTAATTATTTCAATGACATTAAATGACTCAAATATGACCATTAAAAATAACTTTTAAATTTAATAGAAAGTGACAAAAAAATAGTTAAGTATGGAACAATGTAACAATTTGACTTGAAACAACATCACTGAAAACAATGTCTTATTGTTTGCCTTTGAGCAGTGAGGCAGTCACAGTAAGAAAATCATGGAGCTATAGTTGCATTGATATTTAGAACTGGTAGCACAGATGCGGTGTCTGGTTTTGTGAAAATATAAAACCAGCAGTATGTGGTAATGGTTTCAAGATTGTGGTAACAGATCCTTTGTGATATTTGAAACCGATAACATAGTCACAGTGTCTAGTCCTTTTCTAAAACAGAAAATGATGTCTTGGACATGATGTCTTGGAAATGGTAGCAAGGAAACAATGTCATGTCCTTTGCGAAAATCTAGAACTGGTTATGATCTCAGGGTTACTGTGTTTGGGTTATAGTGTCAGGGTTACAATGTCATGGAATTTTACAAAATCTAGAACTGGTGGAAAACTTACAGTTTCTTATACTTAGACAAATATCTATAAACTTTCTTAAGAAGTAATATTCACAGAATGGATTAAGATTAATCATAAACACACAGAAACATAATATAACAAGATTAAACATAATTAATAAGATTCAAACATGATTTGTGAGATTCTAAATTAGGATCTTGTGAGAGTTTAAACCATGAGTTGTATGCATTAAAATCATAAGGAAACCAAAAATCTCCAAACATGATTTATGATATGTTAAACATTATTTGTGATAATTAAAACATGAGGAGTCCAACAATTTGTATTTTCAAACTGGAATGACTTGGTATTATTTTAAAAGGTAAGGGATAGAAAATAGTTTCTTTAGTAATTCCTACAAAGTTTTAATACTCTTGAATATAGATTTATTTTTGTTTTTATCTTCAGGTGATGCTTCCCACTTTGGTTCGATCATAGAACAAGTGTGATCCTATGATTGGAGGTGACCCATGAGGTCACATGAAGGTATGTGTAGTAATTTATTTATTTTCACTGTTGGTTTTTATTTTTAATGTTGAGTTTATATTTGTTTATTTATCAGTTGTTCATGGGAAAAATCATTCCAAATTGTGTATTTGTGATACCCGACACTAGTTTCCAGTCTGGAAGGATCAAGAACACCACTTGGGCCTTATTACGGGCCGACTTGGGTGACTGGTTTAGGGTCGACCCAAATTGGTTCATGATAAAATGGTATCAGGGAATACCCTTGTTATTTGTGATGTCAGGTATATAGAAGATAAGATTTTCAAGTCATATGTGGTAGGTCATGGGTCATTTCTTGATCACCACCACTCATGATGAGACATGATTCACGAGAGTTAGTTGGGTTTCAAATATTAATTTTTGGTTTTTGATTATGTTGTTTCCATTTTTTTAGATTTATGAGCTTGTGTATTTTGGGAGATGGTATTGGAAGTGAGCTGGTGCTATACAGTGAGCTTACATGGCGTATAAATCCATGAGGAGCTCATGTGCATGGTTTAATATGCTTTTAGTGGTTGGTTCATGCTCAGTGCAAGGTCTTATAAACCATATGGATGGGGTATGCATGACCACTAGTTCCCTTTTTTAGTTATTTTGGTATTGGTGATGATTTAGTCTGATTTTAGTTGGCATGAGTTGATTTTCAAAGGAAGATGATATTTTGAGTGCCAAAATGGTTTCTTAAATGAAAATTATTTCTAAAAATGGTTTTCAGATTGAAAAAAATGGATGTTAAAATAGAAAGTGATTTAGAATTTTGAAAAGTTTGGGATAATGTAGAGGAAAAGTGAATTGAGAATTTTATAAATTCTTAGTTTTGATGATAAAATGGAACATATAACCCATGGTATTCCTTATGTACATCCACATATGTGTGTGTGTGTATGGAAAGTGCATGTTGGCGTGTATGTGTGGATGATGTAAGCAGAAGTGGGAATGAACACATATGTGATGGTTCATAGGATACCATGAGTGAGTATTTAAAATCAAAGATTTGAATTGGTTTTTTGAAGTTATTTTTGAAAAGGAAAATAGTTTTTGTTAAAAATGGTCTATTTTTATAATGAGATTTGTGGTTTTAAAGAAAAAAGTGAGGCATTTTTTTCAAACTTTTAATGTGGATGTGTTGAAATGATTTTGGAAATGAAAAATGATTTTTGATTTCGAAAGGGGAATTAAATTTAAAAATGGGTGAATTTGGAAAATGGTGATTGTCAAAAGAGGGTTCTTCACTTGTTTTGTGAGGTTGCTGTGGTTTTGTTTTGGTTGATATTTGATGTGGATTTGATTTGGTTTTGTGATGTTTTATTTTATGAGCTTGGAATTTGGTTTAAAATGTTATTTGGTCAAGTTCTGATTCGTTGTTGGTCTGGTTTTGTGCCTTGTGTTGTTGAAAGTATTCCACCTAGAAAGACCCATAAGGTTTCTGAGGATTCTCTTCTAGTCATCATCCCAGCCTAGAATCCTAGTGGAGTGGTGGAGTTGAGTCTTTTTCAACCATTTCCCATTGTCTATACTTATAAAGGTCCATTAGAGACTGTGGAGTATCTTAAGGAAGTTGAGGGTGACTTTGGGTTTTTGGGAACTCTAGTTTTTGTCAGAGTTAGAGTTTCCTTATGTATATTTGAAGGACTGGGATTAGACCAGTAGAAGGTGTTTGTTCCATTCTCATTGAAAGTTGAGATGTCTTCGGAAATCTTTAAGATCACTTTCATCCAGTGATTTATTCTTGAATAAGTGAAGGAGAGTAAAGTGTTATAGCTCATGGATGTTTGTTTGACCCCGATGAGCCCGTAAGGGGATCTCAACGTTCTCCTCCACTCATCACTGCCTCCTTCACCTAGGGTTGGAGCGACGCCTCTTTCCTCATTCTCGGTGGGTTTTGGGGCGGTGGATCCTCAGTTGCGATGGCGTCAGGCTTCGTGGACTTGGTCGTCTCAACCTTTTGCACCTTTGCTTGCCTCACCTTGACCAACTCCTTCTTCACCGGATAGGGTTTCTCAAGGCGGTGCGGTGCCGGTCCGCGGCCGAGTTCCAGCTTCAGCGTCCTAAGAGTACCCCCCGTATTCCTCGTGTGTGTTGGCTGATTCGTCGTGTTCTCCGCGTGCGACTGGGATGGCGAAGACGAGTTATGGTTACAGCGGGTCCTTCGTTCGATGTGCTGGTGATGTTTTTCATTTTTCTGTTTTCTTGAAGTCGATTTTGGTTTGGGGTGCGGCTGGATTTGTGCGTTGGCTTTGATTCGTTTTATGGATAAAGTTTTGGTTCTGGTTATATGTATGTGCTTCGACTATTGCTTCACTTCTAGATTTTGGTTGTTTTGGATTGGCTAGTGGCCATTTGATATTGGGATTTGGTCTTTATGAACTTTTGTTTCTAGTTGTTTTTCTGCTTTGTTGAGCTGCTGGTATTCGAGTGATTGGCTGTGCAGTTTGCATTGATCAGTGAAGGTGATGCAGTGTGGTGTTTGGATGAAGGTTTTATTGATCTGTGAAATGATATTGTTGAGATGGATTTGATGTTCTAGTGGTGTTTGTAGTGTGAGGGGATCTGAGTAACAAGTTTTTTATGTATTTTGGATGCTTTTTCCAGAATTTCTACTAGGAATTGCTCCAGAAGAGGATTAGAGCATATGCTTTCACCATGGAGGACCTTTCAGATTTGGTCGTTTGAGAGGGTATGGCTCTGCCATTGGTACCAGGCCTGTGCATTTGTACGGGATAGCTTGTTGAACTGTCATGCATTGGTAGAGGTTTTCTATATTGATGATGATGCTGGGGAGGGGAATTTCTTAGTAGTTTTGTCTTGGGCTTTGACATTAATTTTATATTGATGGTTGTATGTCCGTGAAGTCATGTAAGTTTTTCCCCTTTCTTCCTTAAAAGGGGGTTTATCCAAAATCAATAAAAAATTTAAGCCTTCGGGCTATTCAGTAAGATCATGGATGTTTGATAAGGCCAACTGATAGTGAAGGGGAATATTGACCATTTCAATGAGATGGTTTCATTTTATCTAGTTATAGTGTTGAATGATCAATTAGAAGCTCTTTCTTTCATGAAGGATTGCTATAAAGGGTTCAAGGATCAGTTTATTTTGGTGTTCGTGGAAGTTCCCCATTTGGAAAGGAGTGTGAACTGGAGGAACCTATTTGAGCAAACTCTCCTTATTTGTTAATGTCTTTCATTTTTCGGGTCATTATCTTGTTTGTTTACAGTATGAATAGTTTGGTACTCTAAAACATCTTACTGTAATTCCCCAGGATCTTTTTGACTACGTCCACTCGTGACACCAAAATAATGAGTTCCAATCAGGGATTATCAGCTCCTAACTTCAGTGAAATAGATGATTTAAGACATCAAGGCTCCATCCATAGATCTCAAAGTGAATCTATTATTGTATTCAGGAATTACTGGGGGTGTGGGGAACTTTAGTTCCGTTTTTCTCCAATTTCGAAGTGAATATGGTTTAATTTATTGTTGTATATTTCCTTGTTTTAGATTTCCTTTATTCTTGTGAGTTCTTCTTTGGTTGTAAGAAGTCTTGGTGGTATTGTTTTCTTTTAATTCTAGTGGTATTTCCTTTTCAGATGATAATATATGATTATTTTTTCTTATGTGGTTATCCATTGTGGATCAGTTTTGGTTTTGGTTTGTGCTTGTTTGGAGATACATGTTTCTTGGGAAATAATGAATCGTGGTTTGGTCTTCCACTTGGTTTAGAGTTTCTTCTTTCGGAGCCTCCTTATGGTGGGGGTTGGTCTATGTGGAGAGTTCCCAGGTTAGTCTATATTGGGTTTCCCATGTTGGTTTATGCTGGATTGTCTAAGATGGTTGGTTCTTAATAGTAGGGATACCCACAACATATCTTGTTGTGGTTTCTTCTAGAGTTAGTCAGTGCAAGCTAGTTTCTAATGGTGGGGAGACCTTTCTCTTCTCTCTATGGTTCTTCTTATTGTGGGTTTCCCTATATCCAGTCAGGTGTGTCTTTTGTAGTTGAAAATACACACCGAGTTTTATGGTTTTGATTTGAATTGGTTAGTTTTGAATCATATTTTTGTTCCACGTTTGGTTGGGTGACTTTTTAGGGGCATAAAGTGCTAATGGTGGGGAGAATTGTCACACCATGACCTTGAAGAATTAATTATTTTAATTATTTTAATTATTATAAGCTTATATTTTGAGTTTTTATAGTCGGTGGGTTGATTTTTAATTTTTTTAGGCTCTTTAGCTTTGCACGGATAGCCCGCATGTTTAGGAGTAACCGTGCAGTGCCTGTGCAGGTGCCCAGGTGGGTTAGTGGTGTGGAGCATGACTTGTGCATGATCTATTAATCCATGTGTCAAATGTGTGGGCCATCTCTGTGAGTTTATAGTGCCGAGTGTCATGGTTTGATCAAGGTTTTATCAATCATGCATCTACCTAGGTGTAACATTATGCGGATTTCTAGCCTAGGTAATAGCCAGTGCACAGTTGGCGAACTATTTGGTAAAGCATGTGAAAACCATGCAGATCACCTAGAATTTTAAATTTTGATTTTTATTTGATTTTGATTTTCTATGTTTTTTTATTTTATTTTTATTATTTCCTCTTTTTTTTACTTTCTTCTCCTCCTGGTGCATCGTGCGATCCCCTCCCTTCTCCCTTCGAAGCCGCACGCCACCCCCTCCTTTGAGCTCCCTCTCTGTCATCTTCTCCTCCCAATTTCTTAAGGATTATTGATTCAGTATCCTAAGTAAACCCTAATATTCCTTTATCCTCCCTATATTTGGCTGATTTCCCCTCTCCCTATTTCCCCGTACCAATTAGCCTAACCCTAGGTCAAGGGTTAATTGATTCTTTTAGTTATCTTTTGTTTCTAGAAGTAGGTCTCTTAGGTTTTTAATGGGAATGTTTCAGTATCCTCTATCAAAGGAGAAGTGTTTTAGACCATTTAAATCCTCCCACCATCAATTTATGATATTTTTTACTCCATTCTTAAATAAAACTCAATTTATAATTAGGGGTTTGGTAGTTTCTGAGTTTTTAGTATTTTTCTGTAGTGCGTTTTGGTATTTTTTAGGATGGGTTTGAGATACCATTTTCAAAGTCTTATATGCATATGTATATATATTAATAGATGCATGTAATTTCCCCCTTTATGTATATTCACCCATGACAGGATGAATATATATAATGGGTCTAGGTGTGCTTATGTATATATATGAAAACGCATACATGTGTAAGTGAATAGGGGCATATGCATGTATAAGTCTTGTGTAAGGACCCCCTTATACACATTTGGCCATGAAAATATTTACATAGGGGCTAGGTGTCCTTTTATATAATTTAAGGTGTATATTAATGCAAGCGGTAAATGGAAGGTTTGATTTTCTGTTGTCTTGAGTAGTACACCTTGAGGTTGAGGTAGGTTCCCTATGCCTAACCCTTTAATTTGAATTCTATAGTTGCTTTATTGTTTTAAAAATATGTCTTATATTTATGTAGTATGTATATTCTTTGTGATCTGGTTTTGGTTATTATAAATGGTTCTTCATTTATTTTAAATAATTTATCTAAGCTTTGAACATGGGGTTTTCATGTTGAAATATGTTCTTGACATTTTTTTGGAAAACATAATGTGTTTATAATGCTAAATTAGTCCTAAATTATATTTCTATAAAAGTGGTATACTAAATGATTTTTAGTGTTTAATAGGTGTTTACAAAGATGATTGGTGCGTGTAAAATAGTTTTGAAAGTTTACTTGAATGAAAATAAGTTTTTGTGTGATTTTAAAAGGGGGAAATCTCATATTTTGGTAAGTTTGGAAAAGTGCATGAGTTTTGGTGTGAAATTGAGGTTAAATGGCGATTTTACTTTCTTAAATGAATTTCTTTAATTTAATAATGATTTCAAGAATGATTTTAAACATGAGGTTCATTAAATTTTCAATTGGGATTTTAAATTGTTATAGAATTAGAAGTGTTGGGAAATTGTTCTTTCTAAAGTGAAATTATTCCTTTTAAAATAGTGAGGCCCATTTGGCACCTTGAGAGTGCTTTATGGAAGTGGAAACCCATCTTTATTCATCCCAACTTATTTTAGAGATATTATGTGTATGTTAAATGTGTGATTTTTAATATGTTTCTAGTGAAGAGTCTTATGCATTTTTGTGTGACTTGAAAAGGGGGATTCACTCAAGGAGGGAGACTGGTGGTGAGAGGTTGGTCGCTTTTTTGGGAAAGAAAAATTATATGTACATATATGTTTTATTGATAAAAAATCACTACCATTTTAAATAGAGAACATGGAAAACCTGATTATAAAGGTGGGTGAGTTATAACTAGTATGCTAGTTGATTCAGAAGGGATGAGGCCTAGATTCTTCTAGCAGGATTGATGAAACAACACTAACTAAACATGTGATATGATTGGATACCACTAGAACTTGGGATGTGATCCCCTATAGTGGATCATAAATGGGAATGTTATTGGGTTTGGCTTATGATATGGAGAACACTAGACCTTGGGATATGTTCCCCTCTAGTGGGTCATGCATAAGAACGATGTTGGTTTTAGTTGGAGGATTTTTTTTATCACTGAGGTATGAGGTTCATAGGGTCCCACCTATGATAGTTACCTAGGGATTTCCCGTGGTGTTATCTTATGACATGGTTATTTATGATGTGGTTCTCACCATCAGTATGTGGTGGACCTTGTATACATGGTGATTTTAAAGTGAGTTTTTTTTGAGAAAGTCTTCCGTTAAAAGTGTTTTCCCGAAAATGTTTTCCTTTAAATGTTTTATTTAAAAATGTTTCCTTGCTTCTTAGGGATTTACCATAGTGTTTGTGATGTGAGTTCTGTTTCAGTTTCTTCATTATTATTTTCTCTTTTATGAAAACCATGTTTTAATCTAAACTATTTTCCTTTAATTTTTAAATGTCTATGCATGCTTGGAAACTATTTTTGGAAATTTGATGGAAAGAAAATGGTTTTTCTTGAAAATGGAATCTTCTAACTTGAATTTGAAAAGAAAAAAAACCTTATTTTTATATGGTTGTATTTTCAAACTGGAATGGCATAGTATTATTTTTAAAGGTAAGGCATAGGGAATAGTTTATTTGGGCATACCTACTGAGTTTTAATACTCACACCTATAGCTTTATTTCTATTTTTAGCTTCTGAAACTGATTCCCTCTTTGGTTTACTCATGGAGTGAGTGTGATCCTATGGATCTAGGTGACCCATGAGGTCACATGGAGGTGTGTGTAGTAGTTTATTTATTTCCACTATTAGTGTTTATTTTTATTGTTCAGTTTATATTTTTTTATTTATCCATTGTTCATGGTCTAAATTGTTCTCAATTGCATATTCATCATGCCCGACACTACTTAACATCCCAGGAGAATTGGGAATGCCTATCGGGCCTTGTTGAAGGCTATTATGGGTGATCGGTTCTGGGTCAACCTGGGTTGGTTCATGACATTAAACTTATTCTCTACTCCTTGCTTAAAAATTTGGGTGTTAGAGATTTTAAATCGACATCTATATTAATGAAATTAGTTGAATGGTTACTTACTTATCCTTATGGGAGGGTAGATAACATGTTAGTTAATGTAGTAAAATAATATTTTCCCATATACTTTCTTACCCTTGAGATGTAGTGTGATAATAAAGTCTTAACCATTTTAGGAAGGTTATTCATAGCCACTGTTGGGGCTGTAATATATGTTTTAAAGGGTAAGGTGTAACACCCCATGTATTTTTGTATTATTTTTATTGAATAAATTAAATTTATTGGATAGTTTGAATTAAAAATAACACCAAGTTAATCTTTAATTACACATAATACCAAGTTAAGGTTGTGTTACACATAACACTGGGTTAGCTTGTGTTACACATGACACTATGTTTTAACAAATCTGTGATATATTATTAATATTATTCAAATGTAATCATTATAACCTAGATATTAAACTTAGAGATATGAATAACAGTAAATAATTTTTTAAAAATAATTATAATTTTTTTATATAATGAAATCATATTTATGAAAAGTAATTAATTTTTCAATAGTCTTTATATGTTTTGAAAATATTATTTTCTCAAAAAAATGTTTTTTATTTCTTTTTTTGAAGAATCATAAAATTAATTTTTGATAATTTTAGAAAATAAATTTGATAAATAAATAATAATTTTTTAAATCATCATGTGAAAATTATCTTAGGGTGATTTTTTGAGAATTTGATGAAAAGATTAATTTTTTGATGAATAGTGAAAAATATTCAATTTTAATTGAAAACTACCTTTTCGTTTAAATTATTTATAAAGTTAAATTATATTTTAAATATATTTTAAAGTACCATTAGTTAAATTATATATATATTAATCAAATTTAGGTAATTTAAATCAATTCAATTTTTAAATTGGATATAAAAACTTTTTAAAGTTTTGAATATTTTCTCTTTGAAAACATGCTTTCTCATCGCATTTACGGGATTAATTTTAAATTAAAATTTTCCAATTATGTGAATTGAATTTAGAAAAAATTATTATATATTTTTAATTATAATAATTTATATTATATAATAAGGTTAACTTATTTTCTACCAAAATTTATAGTGAAAACAGTAAAAATTAATTATTGTGGTTAAGGTAAAAATGGGTTTACCGAGAGGTTAAACAAAAAATATTAGGGTTAAAATGACCAAAAAACTTATATTAAATACAATTAATAGAAATATTTACACATTATAATATCTAAGGCTTTATAATAATCCATTTTTATCATTTTATAATCTGAAAAATATGGGTACGCCTTTTTCTTTTCAATAATTTTAAGTGTGCCACTCACCTCACTTATAAAAGGCCGCCACTCTCCTCTTTTACTCACACAAAAAAACCATTTTTGTTAATAAAATAACTTATAAAATTCCCTAATATAATATTATAATCCTTATTTTTGTCATAAATCCAACCTATTAAGGCTTTTGGTGCAAACCTAAGGAGGTTACCCGAAGAAGAGGTAACATTCTTCAACGAGCATTTTTATTTTATTTCTTCCACCACATAATTAAATTATTATTAAAAAATGATGATATAAAAATGTAAGTAAACTAAATATAATTAAATTTTGTTATGTTAAGGTAATTAACTATAACCATCTCTACTTTCATTAATTGGGTTACAAAATCATCATTCACGCGTACGGCGGAGTACCGCATCATGAACCGATGTCATTTGTTTTTTCATTACCACCTATCACAGTTGGGTATGATGATGTATATAAAGTATATATATATATGATATTTATAACATAATTATACGTATTTAGTGATTATATCATATATATATTTTTTACATTCCATTTCATAGGGTATACGATAACGTCTCTCGTGTGTACAACAAACTATCACCTCACGAAGCGATGAGATTCATTTTTCACTAATGATTCCCATCAAAGATAATAAGGATAAATATACATGATATACATGAAATAATTATGAAATTTATGAAATATTTATCATTATTAAAATATAATATATCAATTTATTTCTTACCTTTTCACTCACTGAAAGATGATACCATCATTAGTGAGCGCGTGGACTACCGCCTTCACGAAGCTATGCGACTCTCTCTTAAACACAATACTACATGGATGATATGTATAAGTATATTTAAAGAAAAATATATTATATTATGATCATTATATAAATATAAAATATTAATTACCACCATTCCATAATGATCATTGAAAAATGGAAACGTTACTCATGCACAGGTATGACCTACCATCTCCATGATCAAAACATACTTCATTTCTCAAGACCATCTATCATGAATGGTATTAAAAATATAATTTATATGTAAATATAATAATTATTTCATGATTATTATTCCATATATTATGTAACCATGATCAATGTAATAGTACCAAAAATAAAAAATCAAAACATATACGAAAAAAAATCGATTATTACGCGAAACATGATTTTAGCAATGAATTGTTAAAAAACAACTAATAAATGATAATAAGTAAATAATATATTATATAAATAAGTAATATTATATAATTTATGAATAATAAAATTATATTTATTATATATTATATTCAAATTCATTTGAAGGAATTCGAGGCCTAAGGTAAGATATTTCTAGTCTCTCTCTTTTATTTCTGGGAGACATATGTAAATTTACCACTCATTTATTTTGTGTGGTGTATATACTGACCCTTTGAACTGTTATTTCATGAATATAAAAATTTTCTTGATATTAAAATTTTCATTTTATGTTATTATTTATTGGGTATTACTATCCAAAATATTACTAAAGTAGTAAGGGATTTCTAGTATCTATTTTATTTCCATGAGATATATGAAAATTTACCATTCATTTATTTTGTGTGATATATATACTACCCCTTTTACATGTTATATCATTAATATAATAATTTTCATAATATTTAATGTTTATATTATTTTATTCATTATTGTGGATTATGATTCAAAATATTACTAAATATTTAAGGGATTTCCTTCTCACTTTTTTCTTCTCTAAGACACATGTCATATTCAACACGTATTTATTTTATGTGATGTGTATACTTACCATGAATGTATTTTATGATTTTTATCATGAAAATTATGGTGATTACATATCCATTTGAGTATATCTCTTTCACAAGGATTATGTTTCAAATGATTACCAAAGTGGTAATAGATCTATGTTATAATCTCACCGTTTATCGGGATTGTTTATGATTAAGTATCTTATATTGAAATATTATGATCTACCTCTCAAGAATTATCTTTAATTTTATTATCCTATGGTTATTAATGATATTTTAAAGTAATAGTATCATTTTTATACTATTTTGTACTTAATTAATTGAGGAAATGTTTTTAAGAAAAATCATCTTTATTTCTCTCTTTGGCCGAAAACCATTTTTCTTCCAAAACCATGTTTAAAAAAATCAAAAATGTTTTTAACATTATTAAATTGATTTATTAAATAAAATTTTACCCTTTTTTATTTTTTTACAAATATTTTTGAAAGGAATCTTCATTTTTTTCCAAATAATGTCTGATTGGATTTTACTAAAAATGTGAAAGAAATATTTATTTTAACATGTACATAATGGATGGAATTTTCCACCACAATGAACATTATTTTATTTTTAGATTCCTTTATAAGTTTTCAAGTTTATTTTCAAAGAAAATTATTTTCAAAATTTTTTAGGAGTTAAAAAAAATAATTTTCAAAGAAAATTTATTTTCCTCAAGAAATGTTCCAAGTGATCTTTCAAAATCATTCTCTATCTAAGATGAAATCCTCTAATATAACTTATAATTTTTTGTGGATATGAACCAAGGATACCATTATTATTCTTTTTATGAATTATTTATCATAAAAATATGTTTTTGAAATCCATTTCTCTTCTATGAGTTATACCACAATAAAATTATTATGAAACCCACTTATTTTTTAATGTGTTATGCTATGATGAAATGATGAAATGATTATGAAATGTATCTCTTTCCCACAGGTTATGATATGATGAAATTTTTATGAAACCCATTTTCATTTCATGGGTTATGATATGATGATTTTTTATGATATTTTTGGAACACATATATATGATTTTAATTATGTGATGGGTGGGAGATGTATCTATCTCTAATGAATTGGGTAATTATTAATGTTATATGAGCTCAAAAGGTACACATGAGGTTATCCCAATCCCAAAATAGGGTACACATGAGGTTATACCAAGCCCAAAAGAGGGTACATGGGAGGTCATATCACACCCTAAGCTAGTATATATGCGATTCAACCAATCCTAACATGTTATTAATGTCTTTGTGTGTAGCCTTAAAATAAGATTTTTTATAATTAGGTGTATTCCACAAGACTATGTCTTATACCAATGTTATTATCTCATGGATCATGTTATTTTATTCCATTATGATTTATTTCTTATGAATTACCAATATTTATTACATGACTCAAGATTATGATCATTGATATAGATGGTATGGTTTTAAAATTTCATGATCATGTTCTCACACCCTTATGATCATGTTATGCTTATATATCTCCCTTGTTTACCCTTACTAATTATTTGAGATCACCCTTCTTATGTTTATTTTCCTGAAGTTATGAAGAAAGTTTTTAAGTAGGATTACTAAAGGGGAAGACCTTTATGATAGACATTGATTAACTTTCATGAATTAAGAAGATTATATTCCAAGTTTCCAAATGCACTAAACAATTATATAAATCAGGTGTGTGTTTGTGTAGTTTAATGAATATTAATCTAAAAAGATATAATATATGTGTGTGAGATACATGGGTCTCTATAGTTAGAGTCAGAGGAAAGGTTTATTCAATATTTAGAAACCAGGATGAGAAAAATTTAGTGAGATACCTAGGGATATTTCTAATGATATTTATAGGGATTTCTTTATGGATAAATCTAAGGATAAGAAAAAGTGTAGGAAAATTTATTGGAATTTTGGTAATGGCTAGAGTAAGTGGTTTCCAAGAAATTAAATCCCTATTTGGATACTAAAAGAGGATGTGGCTCTGGAACAGAGATACCAAGGGGTAATAACTCTGAAAAGGGAATATTGATTTGGACTTGATCATCACTTGGTGTATGAAAATGAGATTTACTACACACCTGGTTCGACACTCACATTTGATATGATTTGGAAATTCACAAAAACTTTATGAACTATCATGTAGTATTTAAATAGATGAAGAATATGAATGAAATAGGATAAAACCAAGGTGTCATAGATTAAAAGGAGTGTCATGATTTATCACCCTATAAGTGTTTTTTCATGATTTTATGATTCCCCACTATGATTAGGGTTTCTCACAAAATACATTGGGTTTTAGTCCAGGGATAGAACCCTAAGAAATCATGTTAATGATGAATGTGATGGAAAATGAAATGATTGTCCTACTAAGAAACCAAATGACATGGGAGTTGGAATGAAAAATCTTATTTCTATGTAGACACACCTTTATCAATATATGAATCATTCTAGATTAACAAATGAGAAAAGGAGGGAACACAATTTTGTTGAGTCTTTTATTAGACAAAATACACCTTTTATCAATGGTTCTTCTAATCTATTAGTTTCTGAGCAATAGATTAGCACCACTGAAAAGATATTTTCCATCCCCCAGTGGTCGGAGCATGATAAATTCATTTTGGATATATATCATTTTGAAGGTGAAATAGATCAATGGTAGAATCTTATCTAGAATATGAGGAAACAATATGAAATTTAATTTATGGATTGGGATGATTTCAAGAACATATTTTTCAACATGTACTTTCCTTATATTATTCATAAGAAGATGGAGAATGTGTTACTTGAGAAAAAGAAAAAGGATAATGAATTCGTTGGAACTTATAATAACCCTAGCCTTATATATATATATATATTATTAAATGATTTTAAGAATAATTATCCATCAAATACAAACCAAGGATAAAAAAGTCTAGTGTATTTGGAAGACCAAGTACATAATTAAAAAATAGGAAACAAGAATAAAAAATATTTTTATTAATCTACATAATGATCTCCTAACTCTCTTTGAGCTCCTAAAACTGTATAGGATAACCTATGGAATACATAGACAAAAAGGATGAGCTAAAAAGGCCAGTAAGGGAATAAATATGGAAATGAATCATAAAGCATGAATCAGATGGCATAAAATGATAACATAAAAGAAATGGATCATGAATAAACATATAGAGACATAACATATAGAACATGAAATCATATGATAATGGAAATATAGGAATGCATAATAAATATGCATCATGACATAAACATGAGTCAAGGCTAACTTTTAAGATGATATCACATGGTGGAAAGAGTCCCATAGTAGATTAGGTTTACTCCATAATCCTATAAATAATGTCTCATGAGACTAAAATGTTACCCAATTCATTGGAGATCTATCTAGATTCACCCATCACAACATGTACATTCATATCTATTCCAGATTAACAAATCAAAAATAAGGAATAAACATAAGGGTTACTCATGGAAAGAAATGAGTTTTGTAATCATGTCATAAGGCATAACCAAATGGTGTGTCATAATGGTATCTATGAGAGAAGGTATTAAATAATTCTTGGACAATAATAGAGTAAAATAATAATATATCATGAATAATGATGACCAACTGATGTGAAAACATGAAAAATAGTGTTTAGGTAACTTTAGAAATGTGCCACTTTAGTGCGGTTTAAGGGAAAATATTAAAGACTCCCTAAAGAGGATAATAACACAATTTTTTCCATAAAACCAGATGTGAACTAAAATATTTTTTCAATATATAATTAGTTTTTTTAGAAAATTTTTATGGATTAAAACATTTTATGGAGTGTACTTGAAAGTGGATTGAAAACTGAGAAGTTCCCTTTAATCGAGTTTTCTTATCGAGAGGAATTGAGAAGGGAACCTCTTATAACATGTACTTACCCATAAAATAAAGATTAATTGAGATAGATATAAATGTTTGGAAAATTTATATATAATATAGGATAATTATATAGTATTAATGGATATATTAATTGAGTCAAAGAGAGAGAAAATGTAACCCATAGGAAATATGGAGGTTTGGAGAGATCCCTTAACTTATGTGCGAATGTATTACACACTTGCAATTAATGTCATATATAAACAAATTATATTAATTAATTAATTAATTAAAAACCTATTACACAAATATTTTATTTATTATAATTTTATTAAGTTCATTTACAGCTATTTTGATGAGTTATAAAGTTCATTTTCATTGTTTTGGGAGCATTCGTTTTATGGTTTCATGGTCCGTTCACTTGTATATAATTATGGAAGTTCTTGAAAAATGGGAATAGTACTTAAAAAGTGAAATTATATGGTATTAATTCAATTTAAAAATTATAAATTTCCCCATATATCATTTTTATTTCTGGTATGATGATGATTCAGTTAATAAAATGTTAAGGACAAATGTTTAGTTAATTTTGGCTGTTTTTTCAACCATCACAAACTAGTTTTGTTTTATTTAATATTATTTATATATGTTAGTTCTATAACATAAAATAAGTTATAATATATCTATTACAATATTATTTATCCATAATTATACTTTTATGTCATACCTTGAAGGTGGTAATGGAAAACAAATCATTATCTACAGAGACGGTTAACCGCTATGATTTGGACAATGATTTCATTTTTTTGAATAAGAGGCAGTGGGAAAAGGGGTGGATATAATATATTCCATTAGAAATATAAAATTAAAGTACATAAATGATATTGGAGTTATTATTATTTAATGGATGATGGAGGTGAGGAGAAGTTAGAAGAAGAAAAGAAATTAAAAGAGGTGGTTTGAGAAAGTTTCCGCTTGAATATCACCACTTTGAAGGACCCCTTAAGGAAATTGGAATTGGTTTTTTGTGAGACCATAAGTAATTATATATTGGGAGAGTGTTTAATAGATTTTTTGGTAGAGATTTTTAAATTTTAATGTCTAGGAAGGTGTGAGGAGAAGGGGTGGTGAGAGGTGGTATTTATAAGGGGAGGACATGAGTGTTTTTTATTATTATATTCATTAGTTTATTATTGTCTCAAGACTATAAATATCCTTGATTATTATGAATATATATAGTAAATAGTTCATTTTAGTTTTAAATAATGGATTATTATATCATCCATCGCTCAAAAATTCATGTATTTGGCTTATAATGTTAAATGTCGTAAATCACCGTATTTTACTATTCACAAAAATTCAACTATTTTAGAAAAATTATAAAAATTCACCCTAAACATTTTTAAATGTTTATAATTCAAAAATGGTTCCCATTTTATGAAAGTAAATTTCTAAATATGATAAATTTAATTTTTAAATAAAAGAATCATTTATTCAAAAAATATATATTTTAATATTATAATCGATTTTATGACCCTTTGAAAAATTACTTAAGATATCATAAAATTATATTATAATTATAATAAAACATAATATTAATTTATGAATCCATTTTATGAAAGTAAATTTTATTTTAAATAATTATATTCATTATAAAATTTCAAATAAAACATTTATGATTTTCAAAAATACTAACACTTAATTTATCATTTTTAAAACATTTATTTACTTGTACCATTATATAAATATATAATTTTTTTCATTTTTAAGATAAATAAATATCATTTTATATTTTAAATTTTCATGTTAAAATTCTATCAATAAGATTACTATTCTTAACGTTCTGATTACTATTTTGATATCAAGTTACTATTCTAATAGTTAGATTACTATTCCAATAGTCAGATTTCTATCCCATCAATCATATTTATAATAGTCATATGGGTTCACTACTTAATATAAATACCTATTATTCCATTCACCCATCATTCAATTCTATTTTTCATGTTTATATATACTTTCATCTTCAAAATGAATATTATATTATTAACATTATGTTTTATTTCTACACCATTGTTCATGAGTGCGGTCATTATAGTGGATCGAGTAGATACAAATTATCCCATTCTCATTCTCTTATTTTATATTTATTTTCCCACTATAATATTTAGAATTATTATTGGAATATTTTCTCACTAATGTGTCATTATTCATTTTTGAGAATAATGTTTTGTTGGTTTCTCTATGTGATATATGTGCTTTATACTACACGACATAATTATAATAATGTAAATTTTATTGATAAAATTCTAGGTCATTTCATTATTCCCCCATTATAAAATTTCAACCTTGAAACTTCATTTTAGATACTAAGGTTAAAATATGTGAGGGTACTTATCCTTCATCACCTCCTATGGTTCCCATGTAGCCTCTTCATGTTTATGGTTCCACTATAGTACTTTGACCAGGTCAGTAGTCTTGTTATGTAGAACCTTATCTCTATAGTCGAAGACTTCACCGAATTCTCCTCATAAGAGAGATCATTTTCTAGTTTTACCACCTCTAAATTCATTACATGTGATGGATCTAGTATGTACTTCTTGAAGAGGACTACATGTAATACATCATGTACTTGAGACATGGTTGGTGGAAGTGCTAGTCAATAGGACACAAATCTAATGTAATAAAGAATATCAATGGGGCTGATATACCTAGAGATTAGCTTTCTCTTCTTCCCAAATCTCATGACTTCTTTCTATAGAGATATATATAGATATAACATGTCTCCAACCTTAAACTCCAAGTCCTATCAACAATTATCTGTATAACTCTTCTGTCAAAATTGGTCTTCCATGATGTACTGATGAATGGTCTTCACCTTTTCTACTATTTCTTCAACCATTTCAGGTATCAGTATCTTACGTTCACTAAATTCATCTTAACATGATGTTTATCTATATTTCTTTCCATAAAGGTATTCATATGAAGTCATTTGGATGATTGAGTGAAAAATATTATTGTAAGATAATTCGACCACAGGAATATGTGGGTCCCATACTCCTTTTAAGTACATCAATAATTTTATTAACATGTATTCTAGGGTATGGATAGTTTACTCGGACTAGCCAATAGTTTGAGAATGATAATCTGTACTTAAGTACAACTCAGCATTTAGAGCATGTTGGAGACACTTCCATAACATGGAGGTGAATCTCGGTTCTCAATCAGATATAATCGATAATGGTAACCTATGAAACCTCACCACTTATCTGATGTATATCTATGCAAGTTTATTGGGTGATCATTCCTCTCAAATTAAAATAAATTGAGTAGTCTTTGAAAGATGATCCACAATAAACCATATAATAGTATTTCCTTTGGATGTCTTTGGAATTCCATTGACAAATTCCATGGTGATGTTTTACCATTTCTATATAGGTATGGGTAATGGTTTCATCACCCCCTTAGATTTTTCCCTTTCATCTTTTATGTGTTGAATGACCAAGCACTTTGATGTATAATAAGTGATACACTTCTTCATACCGTCCTAAAAATAGTTCTCTTAGAGATATCGATACATATTTTTTCTCCTTAGGTGGATGGATATAGTCAAGCTATGCACATCATTAAAAATCCCCTTTTTCTATCTTAGGATTGTATGACACACATATATAAGACCCAAATCTTATGAATCCTTCCCCATTAATTTTGAACTCTGAGTATTTCCCATTTCTGATAACTTCCAACTTCTTATGAATTTTCACATCATCTCTTTGAGCATCCTTTATCTTCTCTAAAAGGAATGGTTGGGAAATCATTTAATAAATTAATGATGATGTTCCTTCCTTTATGATTCCCATGTCCATCCTTTGAAATTCTAAGAATATTATATCCTTCTCAATTATTATCATTGATGATGTTGCAGGATCCTTTCAACTTAGAGCACCTGCCACTTTATTTTATTTACCAAGATGGCAGTGTATTGAGAAGTCACAATCCTTGATGAGATATGACCTTATTTGCTGGAATATATTAATCTCTTTATATGTGAATATACATTTGAGGCTCTTGTGATCGTTATATATTGCATGATTCTCTATATAGAGATAATAAATCCATATTTTCAATTCAAAGATCACAAACATTAACTCCAGATCATGTGTGGGTTAGTTTTTCTCATGGTATTTTAGCTACCTTGAGGTTTAGGCTATAAATTTATCATTTTGTACTAGTACACAACCAAATACCTTCATTAATGTGTAACTATATACCATAAAGAGTTCCACATTTGTGGGTAGTGTAAATACTAGTGTAGTGATAAGCCTATTCTTCATCTCTTTTAACTAGTGTTCACATTCACTAATCCAAAAAAAACTTCACTCCATTATGAGTAAACATTGTTAGTGGGTTTTACAATCAAGATAAGTTCCTAAAAAATCATCAGTAATACCCAACAAGTCTAATGAAGATATGGATCTCTGTTATAGATATCGGCTTGAGCCTCTCCTCAGTTTCCTTTATCTTATAAGGGTCCACAAATATCCCTTTTCTAGTGATTACATTCCCCAATAATGATACTTCCTCTATCCAAAACTCACATTTACTATACTTTTAATATATTTTATCCCCTCACAAAGTATTTAGCATAGTATTTAAATACTTCTCATGCTCCTAATTTACCTTGGAGTATATTCAAATACCATCTATCAAGACTACCACAAATTTTTCGAGGTAATATCTAAATAATATATTCATTTATTCCATGAAAATTTTATAGAATTAGTGAATCTAAAGGGAATCACTATGAAATCATACTTTCCATACCTCATTAAAAAGGTTTTATTGAGAATATCTTCCTATTTCACCATTAATTCATGTTATCCTGACCAAAGGTCCACCATATATAAATACTTGGCCCCATATAGTTGATTAAAAAATTCATCTATCCATGGAAGGGGATACTTGTTATTTATAATGATTTTATTTAGATCATGATAATCAATATATAGGTTCATTTATCCATCATTCTTTTTGACGAAGAGGACCAACTCACCCCATGGTGAAGCACTAGGGTGTATAGAACCCATTTACATATTCTCTTATAACCACTTATTTAGTTCATCTAACTCAAAGGTGGACATACTATAAGGAGTCTTTGATATGGTAAGAGGTACAAGAATAAGTTCAATTTAGAAATCAACCTCTTAGTCAAGAGGAATACCGGCCAATTATTTAGGTAACACATCAGTTTAGTCCCTCACAATGGTATTGTGTTCAAGAATGATACTCTAATTTTTCTCAATCATTTTAGATAGATATAATTGCTCAAAAAGAAATAGTATCTTTGCTTGAGAAGGATATTATAAAAGATATTCATCCCCCTCCTTACATTTTTATTGAAATGAAGGATGCCTAAGTATGTGAAGAGTGGTATCCCTCTCCCAATAGTTGATGTTATATTTATATAAAGAGAGTTGATTCATGCCCAATATAACATAAAAATCTACCAAAGGAAGTAAGAAATTATTTTTTGGGAGGTTTAGTCCAAAAAAATTGACTAGAGAGGAATTATATACTTTATATGAAATAATTTTCCCATTCTCTATTTTCATGGATAAATCAAACTCCATATTTTGAGGTGGTGTTTAAATAGTTCCACTAAACTTGTATGATAAGAAACAATGGGTAGAACAAGAATAAAATAGTACATTCATTATTCTTTAATGAATAAATAGTGTACCTATTACCACATCATTTTTGGGATCCACTTCAGTAGTAGTTATATCATATTATCTTCCTTTATTCCTTGGAGGTTGTTGTCATCAATTGTCTCTCACAACCCTTGGCTTAGGTCATTGACTTGTATAATGCCTATGTTACTTATAGTTGAAACACTATACTATAATTTGAGTATTGATTTTAAACATCCTATATTCTCCCATTTTAGTGGTCTTATTCATATCCATTCATAAATGATTAGCCTGATGCACCTCTTTTCCACATTTGATGCATCTCCTAGTTCCCTTTAGATAGTTCCCAAGATGCTTCTACACACACTTTTGACATAAAGAATATTGGGTCCTATTTTCTCTATGGAATTTATCTATTGACCCCCCTTATTAAATTCTAATTTTTTTCTTTTTATCTCTAGGACCATGGGACGACTAAGATTCACCAATATTCATCTCAAACTTAAGAGAAAAACAAATGATATCATCATAGCTATCAATGCCTCGAATAACCAATTTTTTTTTAGACTTGACTTTAATCCACTAAAGAAGTGATGCACCTTTATTTTTGAGTTTATGAAAAAGATATAGGATTATCATGAAATAATTTTAATGTTAACCTCATTTGACCTGATAGACTAATATTCATTTTACTTTAGTCTGAGGAACTCTCTCTCCATATTAAGATAGATAGTTCAGGGAAATTTTTTATTGAAAAATATTTTCTTGAATCCTTACCATTCCATGGAATCAATTTCTTATTTAGAATTTTTGTTTTTGATCAGTTTCCACCACTTATAAGATTCTATATCAAAATTATAGACCACCATCATCACTTTCTCTTATTTTGAGCATTGGGGGATAACGAATATATTTTCAATGGAGTTAATCCATTGTTCCATGATGATGGTATTAGAAGATCCACTAAAGATTGGAGACCGTTTTCATATATAGGATTAAAATATTACTTGATTTTTATTAGGATTAGGAGGGATTTCCACATGATTCAAGTTATTATTAATAACTTGAGCCAGTTGAGATGGTACTTTCATGAAGTTCCGAGCTCCCATTACCATCAGGTTTGGAATCATATTAGGGAAATCATCACCTTTCCTATCACATTGATTATTGGAACATGTTCTCATATTTATATCCATTAACTAAAAAAATAAAAATAAAATTAAGGGGTCTTTAATACTTTTCCAATGATTATATGAAAATGAAACTATGAACATAGAATTATAAAATCATAAATAAAAATTATATCCTAACTTATGATTCCCAATGATTCAATATAGGTTATCCATAGTGATAGAATTATCCTTAGGATTCTTACTAATTTTTTATAGTCCTAGTCCCAAACAATAACTAGACCATACTCTTATACCAAATATAATTAACCTAGCTTCTTAAACATATTATTACATGATTTTAAACATAATTATCCATCAAATACAAACCAAGGATCGAAAATTATAGTGTCTTTAGAAGACTAAGTTCATAATTAGAAAACAAGAATCTAGAATAACAAATATTTTTATTAATATACATAATATCCTAACACCATTTAATATCTTAAAACTATATAGGATAACCTAGGGAATATATGGATAAAAGAGATGAGCTAAAAATCCTAGTAAGGGAATAAACATGGAAATGAAACATAAATTATGATTCAGAAGGAATAACATGATAAAATAAAAGGAATAGATTACGAATAAACATATGGAGACATAACAAACAGAACATGGAATCATATGATCATGGAAATATAGAAGTGTGGAAGAAATATACAACATGACATAAATATGAGTCAAGGCTAACATCCATGACAATATCATATGGTGGACAAAGTCCCATAATGGATTAGGTTTACACCCTAATCCCATACATAAAATCTCATGAGAATAAAATATTACCCAATTCATTGAATAACCATATAAATGCACCCATCATAACATGTACATGCATATGTGTGCCACATAAATAAATCAAACATAAGGAATAAACATAAGGGTTACCCATGGAAAGAAACAAGTTTCATAATCATGTCATAAGGTATTACAAAAGGGTGTATAATAATGGTATTCATGAAAGAAGGGATTAAATAATTATTGGAAAATAATAAATTAATATATGAATATATCATGAATAATTTTTTCCAAATGAATTGAAAACATGAAAAATAGTGTTTAGGTAACTTTAGAGATGTGACACTTTAGTGTGGTTTAAGGGAAAAGATTAAAGAGTTTGTAAAGAGGATAAATGCGTAATTATTTCCATAAAAATAGAAGTGAACTAAAATATTTTTTCAATATAAAATTAGTGACTTTATAAAATGTGTGTGGATTAAAAAAATTTATGGAGTGTAATTGAAAATGGATAAGACACTCAGAAGTTCCCTTTAATCGGGTTTGCTTATTGAGAGGAATTGAGAATATAACCTCTTA
Source organism: Viscum album (assembly GCA_963277665.1). Lineage (NCBI taxonomy): Eukaryota > Viridiplantae > Streptophyta > Magnoliopsida > Santalales > Viscaceae > Viscum > Viscum album. Next base: position 703,208,561 of record OY728122.1, on the reverse strand, counting down.
TAACTTGTATTTTCCCATTAAATAAAGATGAATTGAGAAAGATATACTTGTTTTTAGAATTTATAAATAATATATGATAATAATATAATATTAATGGATTGATAAATTGGGGAAAATGGAGAGAAAAAGTAACCCATTGGAAATATAGTGGTTTGGAGAGATCCCTTAATTTTTGTCCGAATGCATTCTGAACATGCATTTAATGTCCTAGATAATCAAATTAGATTAATTAATTAATTAGTTCAAAACCAAATATAGAAATATTTTATTTATTAAAATTTTATTGAGTTCATTTTTATCCATTTTGATGAGTTATAAAGTCTGATTTCATTGTTCTAGGAGTGTTTGATTCATGGATTCATGGTCCGTTCACTTCTATATAATTATAGAAGTTATTTCCAAATGGGAACAGTAACACAGAAGTAAAATTATATGGTATTAATGAACTTATATAAGTTTAAATGATCTCATATATTATTTTTCTATATGGTATAAGTATGATTCATTTGATAAAATGTTAATGATAAATGTTTAGTTTATTTTGGCAGTTTTTTCGAACATCACAAACTAGTTTCATTTTATTAAATATTATGTCTATATATTATTTATAGAACAAGAAATAAGTTATAATATACCAATTAAAATATTATTTAACAATAATAATACTTTTATGACCAGCCTTGAAGGCGGTAATGGAAAATAAAAAAACATTATCCACAAAGACGATTAACCGCCATAATTTGGACAATGGTTTCGTTTCATAGAATAAGAGGAGAAGAGAAAAGGGTTGGATCGATGATATTACATTAGAAATATAAAATTAAATTATATACATGATACATGAGTTATTATGGTTCGATGGATGAAGGAGTTGAGGATAAGGTAGAAGAAGAAAATAAATTAAGAGAGGTGGTTTGAGAAAGTTACCTCTCGAATATCACCTCCTTGAAGGACCCCTTAAGGAACATGTAATTGGTTTTTGATGAGATCAGTAGAACTTGGACATGGGGAGAGCAGGGAGGATAGTTTTTGGTAGAGATTTCATAATCTTCAAGGCTTGGAAGGTTTGAGGAGAAGGGGTGGTATTTATAAGGGGAGGAGAGGAGTGTTTTTGATTATCATATTCATTAGTGTATTATTTTGGATCAAGACTATTAATAGTGCTAATTATTGTGAATATATATATAGTAAATAGTTCATGTGAGTTCTAAATAATGAGTTATTACACCATAAATGACTCAAAAATTCATGCAATTGGATTACAATATTAAATACCGTAAATTACCATATTTCATTTTTACAAAAATCTAACTATTTTAGAAAAAACCCAAAAATATACCCTAATAATTTTTTGATGTGTAGAATTAAAAAATGGACTCCATTTTATGAAAATAATTTTCTAAATATAAAAAATTTAATTTTTTGAAAAACCATCTTTCATTTGAAAAATATCAATTTTAATATTATAATTGATTTTAGACCCTTTGAAAAATTACTTATGGTCTTATAAAATTATATTATAATTATAATACGACATAATATTAATTTATGAATCTATTTTATGATGATAAATTTACTTTTAACTAATTATATTCATTATATAATTTCAAATACAACACTTATTTTTTTAAAAAATACTAACGATTAATTTATCATATTTTAAAATTTTATGATATTTAAATATTATTTTAAATTTCCAATGATCAGGTTACTATTTTTTCAAATTAATATTCCTAATGCCCAAATTACTATTTCAACAATCAACTTACTATTCAAAAGATCAGATAACTATTCAAATAGTTAGATTAATATTCCAACGATCATATTTATAACAGTCATATGGGTTCACTAATTCCTATAAATACCACTTATTCCATTCATTAATAATTCAATTATATTTTATCACAAGATTATAAATACATTTATCTTAAAAATGAATATTGTATTATTAAAATTATTTTTTATTTCTACAGATTTGTTCATGAGTGCGGTCATTCTAGTAAATTGAGATGATCCAAATTATCCTATTATTTTATATTTATTATCCCCCTAGAGTATTTTTCATTCTTATTAGATTTTTTATTGACTAATTTATCATTATTAATTTATGAGAATAATGTTTTGTTGGTTTCCTTATATGATGCATGTGCTTTATACTACATGAAATAATTATAAAAAGGAAAATTACATTGATAAAATTCTTGATTATTACAGTACCTATGAGGAAAATTTTTCAAGACTTGTAGGAAATATTCTAGTATTATCTTCCAACCTAAAAGTAAGGTTGATCAATTCTTAAGTGTCTTAAAACCAAGTATCTAAATGGAATTATCCAAAAAAGACTTCAGTAGATATAAATATATTGTTAAATGTGCTATTAAGGTATAAATGGAGGTTAAAGTTACATAAAAATATCATGGTTTTGATAAGAATAGAAAAATATAATTCATAGGAAAATATAAAAACCATATAGAGAAGAATATGATCTTTCCTTTGTCATGAAAGTGTGGGAAGATACATAGAGGAAATTATCATAAGGGAACTGTTAAACGTTTTAAGTATGGATGGGAAGGTTATCAGGCAATCAAATTATGAAGTGATAGGAAAATGTTAGTTATAGATGCAAATAGATATAAATATGTATATAATTCACCACCCACACTCCAGTGTTTCAAGTGCAAGTAGTTTTGGAATTATGAGAATTAATGCCCCAATCCAAGGGATAATATAGATGATAAGCCAAAACAACCTCTGAAGTCAAAGGAAAAAGGTAAATATTATGAAATCACAATGGATGAAGTGAATCATGATAATTAGGGAACACTTATCCTCCCCACCATAGTTGGGAATTTCATTTTTGATTTTTTCTAAATGTTCCCTATGAAAATATTATTGTTCATCCTTTAGTGAAACTTCATGTCATTATCTCCCTCTACATGATTTTGGAATAATTAAATCACATTTGATATTCTATTAGTACAAGGATGAAACCAATCTTCCAGTGAATTTTTTTTGGTATAAGATATGATCCTATATAAGGAATAAAGTATGAATTAACTTTTGTAATTGTATATGTCTCCATGTAAGATTAAATTAATAGTTATAGATACCATAAAGGGATTATAAGTTTAAGATTGATCATAAGGTTAAAATTCATTAACATCCCTTTTGAGTTTTTATGTGATGGGAGTTTATCAATATTAAGGATATTTTAAGAGACATTTATGACAATGAAACCCTTTGGTTTTGCATATAGTGAAAAATTTATTTGAGGAGGAATGTCGTTACACTTTTTGGACATATGATTAAAGGTATTGGTAATATTTATGGTTTATCTTATAATTTATATTGAGATAATTATGGGTTATAGTCAATCACATTACAATTTCAACACACTTCACTACTATCAGAGAAGATTTCTCTTTGGATATATTTTCTAGAATATATATTAAATAAGTGTTAAGGTTTTATAGAGTACTACATTCAATTGTATTTGACCAGGATCTGGAGTTTAACTTTAAGTTTTAGCAAATTATTCCAAAATATATTGATATAAAGTTAATTTTCAACACTGAATATCATCCTTAGTTAAGTTTCAGTACTATATATAATCCCACACACTGGAATGAAGTTATAAAAAGAAATCTATTGAGACCTGAGCAAGCAGATGATATGAAAGAGAATGATAGATCTATTGAGAAACATGTAAGGAAAAAACAAAGTTGATAGAAATGTTATTCATATAATCCTAAAAATGATCTATTATTTTATTTTGGTGATAAGTTATTTCTGAAAATTTCTACATGGAAGAAATAAGGGAAAACTATTCCCTATGCATATCAATACCTTTGAATTACCTGATCGTATCGAGGCGGTATCTTGTTTTTTTATGCTTCCACTGACCTTATACCAGGTTCATTATGTGTTCCATGTATATTTCACAAGTAAGTACATACCTTACCCTTTATAGGTACTAAACTAAGAGGCCATACCACTAGAGAAAAATCTTTCTTGTGAGGAACAACCAGTAGAGATTCTGGATTGTACATAGAAAGTTTCACTAAACAAGACCACTCCCTTGGTAAAAGTTTTTTTAAAAACCACCATTTTGAGGAAGAAACATGTGAAACTTATGAAATTATGAGGCAAAATTATCCTCATTTTTTTGTATTAGAGTGATGAATTTAAAGGGAAAAAATCATTTTTGGGGCATAGAATGTAACACCGCGAGTTTTTATGTATTATTTTTTTCAGATAAATTATATTTCTTGGATATATTTCATTACATAATGACAAGTTAATATTTTATTACAAAAAAAATCATGTTAAGATTACATTACTCACAAAACTGTGTTAGCTTTCATTATACACGACACTGAGTTTTAATAAAACCGTGATATATTCTTAATATTATTCAAACACGACTGTTATAACATATCTGTTAAATTTATAAATATTAATAATTATAACCAATTTTTAAAAATTAAGTATAATAGTTTTATATAAAGATTTTTCTTTGATAAAAATTACTTAATTTTTTGATAGTCTTTATAAGTTTTGAAAAATACAATTTTCTCAAAAAATGTTTTTTATTTCTTTTTTTGAACAATAATAAAATTAAAATTTCAAAATTTTATAAATTAAATTTGATAAAATAAACTTAATTTTTGATATAATCAAGTAAAAATTATATTATGGTTAATTTTTGATAATTTTCTGAAAATATTAATTTTCTAATGAGTAGTGAAAATACTAAATTTTAATTGAAAAATGGATTTTCATTTAAATTATTTATAAAGTTAAATTATATTTTAAATAGATTTTAATGTAAAATTTATTCAATTATATATCTATTAATATAATTTGGTTCATTTTAATCAATTAAAAATTTAAACTGGATATCAAAACTTTGTAAAATTTTGGACATTTTCTCTTTGAAAACCTGATTTCTCATCGCATCTGTGAGATTAATTTTAAATTAAAAATTTCAACTTAAATGAATTTAATTTTAAAAAATATATTCCATATTTTCAATAATAATAATTTATATTATCTAATAACATCAACATAAATTTTGACCAGAATGAAAAGTAAAAATAGTAAAAATTAATTACCACAGTTTGGGTAAAAATGGTTTTACCAACACCACAAAAAAATATAGAAATAATAGTGGTTATTTTTTCTTTCGGTGGTGGTTTAAAACACTACAAAATGTTTCCACAATGGTTTTTAAAACCACTAATAAAGTTGGATTTGACATCCAATTTTAATTGGTTTCGTCTATTTAGCATGGATTTCTGGGAAGTGTTGCGAAACATTTTTTAGCGATGGTTATTATGTTTTTAGAAGAAAAGTTTCCTCTAAAAAAACACTAAGGTGTTAGTGGCAGTTTAAACTACTGATAAATTTAAAAATATATAGAGGAATTTTAAACTATCGATAATTTTTTGACTATATATAGTGGCGGTTTAAACTGTCACCATATAGTGATGTTAATAAAATTACAACTATAGAAAATGTAGACCCAGAAAAGAAAAAAAATACCAATATAAAACTATATACACTAAAAGAATGATAAAATTATAGTATGGTGCATCCACACATTGTACTTCAATCCATATAAAAATAAATAGTTTTCAAGATAATCTAAAATGAAACAAGGCATACTATAATCTATACATATATAACTTGAAAGAAAGTAAATATCAAAAGACATACACAAAGGGTAGATAAATAAGAGAAAACAAAGAAAAGTTTAAATTTATTTCAAATATTTAGTTTTCCATTTAAATAAAAACCTTTTTGAAAAAAAAATGAGGAGAAAACTAAACCATAAAAAATAAAAAAAATAAAAATTACCAAAGTCTTAAACAAAGGAAAATGTGATATAAGTAAAGAAATAGTGTTAAAAGATACATGTAACATAATGAATTTTGTATGAGAATGGAGAAATATCATTGATAAAGGAATAGAAATGATCAATGAGTATATTCAATATAATTAAAATCAAGGGAAATAATATAATAATAGAAATAAAGTAACTAAAGAAGTTATCAACACTCAATAATAAGGAAGACATGTCAAATTTTATATATAATGGGAAATACCATAGGTTCAAGTAAGAAAATTCTAGACATACTCAGACAGAAGTATCTTATAAACTATTGATGACGTTCTTAACAAATAACCTCACAAATTTCTCAAACCTATCCTCACTGGGTATCACTCCCCATAGACTGATCTTGTCAGGATACTATTCATAGTCTCATCATGACTTGTATAACAACTATTTATTGATCCCCTAATTAGATACCTAGAGTTACTATGAAACTAGCTAATGGAATTGAGGAAACATATCAGAAGTCATATCATAACACCCATAAAACACATTAAATCATATCCCCCAACCCACCTCCAATCACCCATTGATAAGAACCCACTTTTAATTTTACATAATCATAAAATAGTAACCAATTTCATTTCACAATATGCACAACTCATATAAGAATAATATAATGGGGATCAAACCATGAGTGTAGCTTATAATCTGAAATCCTTTGGTACAAAGTGTTTAACAAGGCTTTATCTTTAACAAACATTTTGAAAATTAGTATCATTTTTTAGAAAAAAATTGAAACCAAACATTCATTATAAATTTAATTTAAATCAAATAAAATCATTAACATTGATATAACATGTACAATATATCATATATAAGAACAAAACATCATAAAAACTTTCCAAATGACATGTAAAAAATAAATATTTTGGTAACATAAGAACATAATAAAGAAATACATTGGGATATTATAATAATGAAATTCCAACCAAAAAATACCTTAAATCATTGAAAAACCCTCAAATCCCAAAAAAATTATTTAGAATCATTTAGAAATCGAATAGAAAATTGAAACATCAATTTGAATAAAAATTATAAAAAAAGTACCTCTTAGGCATTTTATCAAACATATAGACTGTGCACAAAATTTTTATACATGTGTAAAACATATAAACTAATAGAAAAACCATTTATATCAAGCTTATAAAACATAAGTACAATATAAAATAGTTTAACTTTATCAATATATGAATATATAAGTTTATATTGAATAAAATGTGAGTTTTAGAAAACTAAAGCATCAATGTAATGTAAAATAAATAATGTTGTATAAAAACACCAACCTCAAACCATAACATGATTTATCAATCACCATATCATTGTTTTATCCACTCATGAGTTTAGTAAAAAATCACCATCACTAAATTCAAATTCAACCCTCATCACTACTTGGCGAACTAAGATCAACACCGTCTCTGTTTCCATCTCCACTCCCTACTACCAGCACCTGTATGTCAATTTTCTTAAAAATTAAAAAGTGTTGTATATATAAATTTAAAGTTAATACCAATAAAAGTTTTTTTACTAAATTATTATGAAGTGGTATGATTTACCTACCCACTCAAACCATCCATCGACGCAATACCATCAGGGAAACATCTGATTATCTTCTAATATAAATCAAATAATTCTCTCTAAATAACAATGAAATTGGAATCCTACATATATATATGAGGTCCTTGTTGATGTATTATTCTCCCCTATTCCCAAATTGTGATTGTCATTTCTATAAACTTCCTCTGAGTATCTCAAGGTAATGAGAAACTACATCAAGAGTAGATGTAGTTGCATCCCCAATGACCTACCAAAGACCTTAGGTGATATTGGACCCAAACCAATACCTTGCATGGGACTAGGATGCTCCATCCTAAGGACATGAAAAAATTGATATTCCTAGGATAAAGATAAGAATTACCTTAGATTGGTATGCCATAGTTCTTTTATTTTTACCTAAAAATCAAACATTCATCATATTTAAATCCATACATATTAACAAAGTGACAATTGGAAATAAATTATTTCAATAAAAAAAGAAATCATAACCCAAATTCTTTGGAAGGATCATTCACGTAACTCCCATCAGATTTTGTATAAACATTCAACCAAAGTTCCATTTGGGAGACTCAGTGCCCTAAATTCTTTGACTACATAAAACAAAAATAAATAAACAATTTATTATATGAAATAGATAATTCTATCTTATAAATATTTAAGCAAATGAAAATATTACCATAATCTATTTGTTTCTTGAAAAATACTCTGAGTTGGTAGTGTGGGGGATGATTTGTTTAACTTGACTTGATAAATTTTTTATTTAAACATCATGAAATAAATAACATGTAATTTAATAGTAATGTATACAATATAATCTTCTTATATGTAAAATGAGATTGATATAATAATATATTTTTAATACCATGTTCTTATCATGGATATGTCTATCAACAAAAACCTTATACTTCTCTCTAGTGAACCCTTCTAATACCTTATGATACTACTATTTAGTGGTCAATGATGTATCTTTGAATTCATTCCATAATATTCATTTAAAATATTTCCATTTCTTACCCAAAATTTTCAACATACACTTTCATGTGATAATATTAGTAAAGGTAAAGTGGAATAACATTTATACAAATAGAATCATTTTTAAAATATTAGAATTTAATTAACTAATGAAATTAAATTGAGTCATAATGTATTAAAATTACCTTTATCTGGGAATCAAATACTTTATTCTTCCAAGATTTATCCATATTCCTCCAATGATAATATATAATCAGAAGTGTAACCATATCAACTACTAATTGGCCTAGAATCTGGCCAAATAATTCCAAAAAATAATCTATGGGGACCCTATAACAATCATAAGGGACAACCATCTTCAAAATATTCATATTCCATACATCTAAACTATTAATATTTTCTTTGGTAGTAACATTTTTTCCATCTTTTATGAAAAAATAGTTATTAGTATAAAAAACTTAAACAACATTATTCAAATTAAATTTTTTACCTATAACTGTCATCATATAATATCTTCATGATGAAATATGAGTAACCACATGTTCCCTCACTATGGAGTCATTTTATGCTAAACCTACTGAATAGGGAGGCAATGTGCTAGATGCTAAGGGGACAAAGAAGGTGGGTGTGCTAGATGCTAGCAGGAGGGAGACAAAGGGTGTACCAAACACTAATAAAGGTTATATGGAGGGTGTCCCAAATGCTATAGGGAGGGATCCCAATGGATCATCAAGAATCTGTGTGGTTGATGGAACATCAACTGAGATTCGTGAAATGATTCTTCCTTGGGATTACTTTCATTTAAACAAATAAAAATAACTTCAGAACATATATTTCAAAAAATTCATATATAAAATGAAACTTATAAATGATAACATATTCAACATACTGAAAAATGAAATATACGTGTTTATGATAATGAATGACCACACATAAAAACAAATATAAAATTTACCTTTTCAAAATTAAAAAAATTATGCATAAAAGTCAATTTAAATATGATAAAATGTCTACAATATTGGAAATTAATAACATATAACATTGGTGTTTGATAAGTTAATGGATAACTACACATACAATAATTTTATCCTTCAATCATGTCATTATCATGACCCATTATTATTTCATCCACTTTATCAACCATTCAAGACTAATATTTTCAATATCATGATGGAAAAATAAGTATGTTTCTTTCTATTGATGGGATTCAATTTCGGTATTAAAATCATCCACTTCATCACCCATATCATACAAGTATCTTTTTTTTATGTGAAAAACTACACTCCACCCTTTATCCATGACATGTTCCTTAAAATATACCATTTTTACTTGTGATGAGATGATATATAGATCATGTAATCCATAGTCACCAACATCCATCAAGTGATAGAATTTCACAGAAGTAAATTTCAAGGAATCTCTTTTAATTCCCCTAGTAATATTGACCCACTTTCATTTGAATAAAACAACTAAAAAATGATCATGATAGTTTAATTCGATTATATTAGTAAACTTTATATAGTATTCCAATTCGGAAGTTGTAAACATTCCATTATTATGTGTTTGTAAGCCATATTCTCAATCGACTCTATGAAATTTAAAGTCATCCACATTGTAATCATCAATATCTCTAGCCGATTTTAGAGGACCTTGAGCATAAAACTTCAAATATTCTGAAATCTCAGCCTGAGTATTAGTATTCATGATCTACAGAATGTAATATACACTATTATATTTAAAAAATACACTTGTCAACCTAGTATTTATATTGATTTAAATATTTATGGACTTACATGATGTATAAACCATTCTACAAGCTCTTTATTAATAAATTTTGTTATATATTTATCATTTTGTGTTTGAATTATCATTTGTATCTTTGTTTGTATCCTAAGATCATAAGTAAATGGAAATGAAATTTCACTATTTATTAGAACATATCTATGTACCTGTAATAATTCTATTTCTATCAGTGTAAAATCTGAGATCCTCCCAACTAATCAACCAATAGTACAAAATATTTTGTATTTCATATGTAGTTGATATTGAGTTAATGTGTCATTAACATTTCCAAATCAATTTAATCTTGTCTCAATATCATTCAAGTATCTACAAAAAAAGGAATGACACTCATCTGCTAAATATCCTTAAGAAATTGAGCCTTCTAGTTTAGATTTATTCTTCATGTTTAATTTAAAATAACCAAGGTTTCTGTGAAATAAAATAAATAAAACATAATTACATATTTAATTAAGATGAAAAACATATAAATAAAGTACATATGAATTGGATATATCCATAGATAATGTATGATAACTCCTAATTTAGTTTCCTCAACCAAATTCATAATTAAATGCATCATGATAGTAAACAATGATGGAGGAAAGACCATATAAATTTCACAAGGTGTTAGTAAAAATCTATCCTAAAGATTTTCAAGATCATCTGGTTATAGAGTTATCTCATATTGTTTTTTGAAGAATTTGAAAAATTGGAGTAAAACTACAGTAACCTTTTTAGGTAGTAATATACGCAATGCCAATAGTAGTAACTAATGTAAAAAAATATATGAATCATGACTTTTAAATCCATGTAACTTATAATGATTTAAGTTGACACACATTTTTATGTTACATTAATACCTATTAGATACCTTTACATGTTTTAAAATTATACGTAATGTATATTTATCCCAATTTTCCATTGATTTTTTTGGAAGCATACTTTCCATTATCATCTGGCCATAGATCATGCTTTATATTCATTGTTTGTAAGTCCGTATAAGCATTGAGGTGGTCCTTCAATTTTACATGCTCATTAAGAAATGTGGGGAACAAATTATCACAAACATTCTTCTCAATATGCATAACATCAATATTATGACACAACAAATTAAATTCTCAATACGAAAGTTTGAATAATATACTTTTTTTCTTCCATTGTTGTGTTCTGATTTCAGTCGATGATTCACTTTGAACTCATTTCCCACTATAATTCAAATGATACACCTTCTCAAATTTCATTTCAACATTTCAAAGTTGTTCTAATATTTCAAAAACTATAAAAATCTTTGGAGGTGGTATATGATCAATAGAACCATTTAATTTTAACCTGTTCAACCAAAATATATGAGATGCATCAAGAAATCTATGATGACATAAGAAGCATCATTTATTACTATAATATAGTCATTTGGGATCAAAATAAAAGTTACAAACACGACAAGCCAAACACGTGTAATTTTCAACCATATAAGTTTCCATGTCCAGGGAAGTCACTAATGGTTCACATTAGAGTAGCGTTCATTTTGAACATTATTAAAGAATATGCATCATATTTCTCAACACCATTGCTCCATAAATCTTATATTTATTCAATTAGAGGATGCAAATATACATCCAAATAATTTTTAGGATTTTTTCTAGGAATAATAATCAAAATGGTAAAATTTGTTCGTTGCATACACATCCATGGAGGTAGATTATAAGTGAACAAAAAAAACCAGCCAAATTCTATAACTTTCACTCAATGTCCCAAATGGGTTGAATCTATTAGTAGCTAATCCCAACCTCACATTCTAATGATCAGATGATAAATCTAGATATAATGAATCAAATGTCTTACATGATTTTAAATCTATGTAATTTTTTATTAAGACGTTATTGTTATTATCTATAGAATGCCCCTTCATGAGCTCATTGGTTTTTGATGAAATGAATAATATTTTCAATTAATGTTTTAAAGGGAAGTAATTAAAAACCTTTACAAGTGTGTTATTTTTATTCTTATTTATAGTATTATATTGATTCAGACTGCCAACATCACCCATTGACTTACATCTATATGAAAAACATTTTTTTCAATCTTGTCTGCTTGAATCCTCTCCCCAATAAAGCATAAAATCATTGGGAAAAGCATGTATTTTTTTATAATTCACACCAAGTTTGTTAATTTTTTCATATCATAAAAAGAATTAGTGATTTTATCTTTATGAAATGCATCATGAAACAATTTAAATTTCATGGACATATCCTTATTTGTAATTCAGCATAGGCATTTAATATGGTACAAATTTAGCAGAAAAAAATGTTTTGAATATTTCAGACATCAACCATATAACTCATGATTCCCATCATCAAATAAATCTTGAAACACTTTTTTTTCTTGGTTATGTTCTCTATTACACCAGTCTCCATAGAATCAAGAGTAGGATCCAATGATATGTTAGAATCTTGCTCTGGTTTTCCTATATTCTCAGAAACATTATTGGTCAAGTTACTATTTATAAAACCCTCAACAAATTTTTCTGATTTTTTTTTAATTTTGTTTTTGTTTTCTTACAATTCTTAAAGAATCATTTATAAGTCTTTTCATTTCATTTTCAATTGTCGATGAAGTTGTGAGTTCATTCTATTAATTCACATCAATGCAAAAATTTTCTATAACATTCGATTCTCCAGACCAAATCCAACACAAATATTGAGCAGAGAATTTCTTCAATATCAAGTTTTTATAAAATTCATATCATTTTAACCATCTTCTAAATTTAAATTTAGGTCATGTAAATATTATTGTCCCATCAATGGATCAATTGAAAATTTAAAAATATAAAAAATCATCCAAACCCTTAGCATACTAAGGTGTGTTCCTCAGTAATGTGATCTAGATTTTATCTACATATATATCACAATGTTCCTAAACTTCATTAGATAAAATTAAAACACATAAGTATTACTAAGTAAGAAAAGAGATAAATGGAAGTGAAAAAAACAAGAACCAAGTAGTTATAATAAGAGTTATATACTTACTAAAAAGGTCAAAGTAAAAAAAGGAAATTAATATAAAATAGTATATCATAAAATAAAAGTAATATAAAATCCATACAATCATTAATTTAAAATAGGAATCACAGGATAAACACCCTAGGGTCATTAAGTCCAAATTTATGCCAACATCAATTTTTTTCATCTTTGTGATTTTTATTTAAGTACTGAAATGGAAATGAAATTTATATTTAAAATTTATGTTGATAATCATACAAACTATAATTTTAGTATAATGTGACTTGTTGCATTTTTAATTTAAAAATTTATTTAACTGTATAATAATATTAATATGTTTCATTATATTTACATTATAGGTGGACGTATAAGGTCTTTGTAGCGAACTAAAGTAAACTCTTATAAACAATTATTTCTAATTTTAGAAAATTATGTGACCTATATCATTTTTAAGTCTAGAAAAGTATTTAATTTTTTAATAATATTATTATGTTTTATTCAAATAACTAAAATATTGTTGAAAATTATGTATTTTTCATAATATATTGGGTGGCGCATTAATTTTGAGAGGTGCGTGCCTCATGCCATGCCTCTCACTACATCCCCAAGTGGCCTTTTAATTTTATTGCACCACACACCTTTGAAAACAATGATACATATATTCAAATACAATATGTTCAAATCATTTGAAATTAACTCACACCTCACCTCCTACACCCTTGTAAGAAAGAGACCCAATCAAATCTATTCTTAAAAAACACACAAAGTTTCATTAATAAAAATCATCCCCTCAGGGGATCACAATCCTACTTGGGCACAAATATAGTCATACAAGGCTCAATAGGGTCTCACACATTTATAAAAATACTTTTATTAAAGTTTCAATTACGATTTCATAAAGAGTTTGAGAAGACAATATGTATTTACACCATTTCAAAGCTGTAGTTAAAAAGTTATTTAAGAATCATTTATCAAAACAAACTTTTAAAACTAATTTATAAATCCAACTATTTCCATAAATCACCTTTGAAGGTAAGAAACCCTTTTCTAAAGAAATTCAAATGGTGTAAAGTACCCATTTTTTAAGACCAAACTTTAATCTTTTTGAAAAATTTCAATCAACCATGAGACTTATGGTATCAAAACCTTTTTAAATAAATATTAAAGGAAAAAACCTTAAACTAGTGTCGAACACCCCTTTAAAGAGTTAATTACCATTTGAAAATCCAATGGGGATTTTAACAACCACTTGGAATGTGATATAGTTATATGCAAAGTATTCAAACCTTTTCAAACCATTTAAATAAAAAATTGATTTATTTTACAAGAAAAATTTCACTAGGAACCATTTTCAAGAGTGCCACTTGGCTATTTTCACAAGATCATAGCATGTGACATGTCTATGTCAAACACAAAATGCATTTGTAAATCCTTTATATACTACAACAGGCTCATAAAATGCTTCTAAAATGATTAAAAAAAAATTTAAAATCATCCAATAAATATAAAACATTCATTACAAGGTAATTCCATAGAAATTCATACCTTATATCAAGAGGAACACTCTAAAACCTGTCACCTTTGATAGTGAATGCACAGTCAAGAAAAAAACCCCTCTACCAAGACAAACCAAGTATTCATCATTATAACTTTCTTGAACCTTAATCCAAACCGAAAAAATGGTTTTGGATTGTAGGAGTTATAAAATTGAGAGAGTGGGAAAGGGAATAATTGAGGATAAGAATAGAGGAATAAGGAGGGATTACCACTCAAAATTTCTTAAAATATAAGGGATAAGGGGGTCGGGGAGGGGGGGGTTGGAGGTTATGGATCCTAGGAGAAGGGGTTGGTGGTGGTTAGGGTGGTTGAACTAGACTAGGGAGCTCAGGGGATAAGGGGGGTGTGGTGTGGAGAAGGGGGCCGACAGCGAGGGATCAGGCTCGGGCTCGGGGGGCTTGGGGGTGACGAGGGGGGGGGGGAGAAGGGGGATAAGTGATTTTTTAAGAAATAAAAAACATTTATTGGTGGTTTATCATAAAATACTAGTAATTTTTTTAATTTTTAGCAATAATTTAAGAAACCTCTGTTAAATGCATAGTTTGGTGTAGTGTGCATGAGAGGGGGGGGGGTTAAAATCATAATATAAGGCTTAAAATGGCCTAAAACTTGTCTAAAATCTATCTTATATCCATATTTTGACCATATAATCTGTAATTATCAAGAATATATATCTTGGACCCTTTTGGAATTTGAAATATGTGGGTACACCTTTTTCTTTAAAAAAATTACAAGTGTTCCACTCACTTCACTTATAAAATACCACTCATATCCTCTCTTACTCACACTTTAAAACACTTTTATTTCAGCCAAGACATACCCAAATAACTACCAAACTTCCATCCTCTCATCCTAGAAGCCTTTTTTTGACATAAATACAACCTAGGAATGATTTTTGTACAAACTTAAGAAGTTAACATGAAGAAGAGGTAACGTTCTTCAATGAGTATTTTTATTTTATTTATTCTTAAACCTCCTTAAATTATTATCAATACATGATGATATAATAACCGAAATATCTTCCATATACTATGTTAAGGTCATGACCAACAACCATCTCTACTTCCATCAGTTGGGTTATGAAATCATTGTTTGTGTGAACAGTGGACTACTACCTTGCGAACTGATGTCATTCATTTTTCCATCACCACATCTCATAGTTGGGTATGATGATAGATATAAAGTATATATATGATATTTATAAAATAATTATATCTTTTTATTAATTATATCATATATACCATTTTTACTTTTTATTCCATAGGGGATACTATAATGTCACTCGCATGTATGGTGGACTACCGCCTCACGAAGCGATGTGATTTATTTTTCACTAATGATTTACATGGAAGATAATAAGGATAAATATACGTGTTATAAATGAAAAAATTATTACATTAATGAAATATTTATCATTATAAAAATATAATATATAATCTTATTTCTTACCATTTCAGTCACTGAAAGATGATAATTTCATTCATGTACGTGTGGGTTGTCACCTTCGCGAAGCAATGAAAATATCTTTTTTCATCACAACACCACATAGATGATATGCATAAGTATATTTAAAAAAATAATATTACATTACAATAATTATTTAATGATAAAATATTTCTTGCTTCCTTTCCATAATAATTGTTGAAAAATGAAAATGTTACTTATGCGTATGTACGACCTACCCTCTCCATGATTACAACATACTTCATTTCTCAAAACCATATTTCATGATTGGTCTAAAAAATATAATTGATATATAAATATTATAATTATTTCATGATTATTATTATTTATATGGTGGAACCATTATCAAATTAATAGTAAAAAAAATAAAAAATCAAAACATATATGAAAAACAATGCGGTTGTTAAATGAAATGTGATTTTAACAAGGAATTGTTAATAAAAAGGTAATAAATGGTAATAATTAAGTAATATATAGTATATATAGGTATTATTATATAATATATTTATAATAAAATTATATTTATTATATAATAGGTTTAAAAATATATGAAGGAAGTTGATATTTAAGGTAAGGTATTTCTAGTCTCTCTCTTTTATTTCTGGGAGACATATGAAAATTTACCGCTCGTTTATTTTTTGTGGCATATATTCTAACCCTTTGACATGTTAAATCATGAATATGATACTTTTAATGATATTAAATGTTTCATTTTATGTTATTTTTTATTGAGGATTATGATCTAAAATATTACTAATGCAGTATGAGATTTCTTGTCTCTATTTTATTTCTGGGAGACATATGAAGAATCACTACTCTTTTATTTTGTGTGGTGTATATACTACCCATTTTACATGTTATATCATTAATCTCATAATTTTCATGATATTTAAATTTTCATTTTATTTTATGCTTTATTGGGGCTTAGGATTCAAAATTTTACTAAAGTAGTAAAGGATTTCTGTCTCACTTTTTTACTTCTGAGAGACACATTCCATATTCACCACCTATTTATTTTATATGGTGTGTATAATACCTATGAATATATTTTATGATTATTATCCTGAAAATTATGGGGATTACATATACATTTTAGGATATATATTTCATGTGGATTATGTTTCAAATTATTACCAAAGTGGTAACAAATTTATGTTATAATCTCATCATTTATCAGGATTGTTTATGATTAAGTCTCCAATATTAAAATATTATTATCTAAATCTATATAATTATAATGGATTTTATTATACTATATTTATTCATGATATTTTCAAGTAATATTAATATCTTAAAATTCATTTTTACTTAAAATTATTGAGAAAATGTTTTTAATAAAAATAATATTTATTTATCTCTTCGATCAAAAACACTTTTTCATCCAAAACCATGTTTTATAAAAATTCATTCAACAATTTTTTTAACATTTTTAAAAATTTTTATTAAATAAAATCTTAACCATGTTTTAATTTTTTTTAAAATTTTTTGAAATGAATCTTTATATTGTTTTCAAAATATTTACCATTTGGATTTTACTGAAAATGTGAAAGGAATATTTATTTTAATGTGTATGACATGAAAAAAAAAATTCCACCTCCATGACCAATATTTTATTTGAAGAATCCTTTATAATTTTCAATTTTATTTTAAATTAATATGATTTTCAAATTTTCTTATGACTTTTTAGTTTTGGGAATATATTTTCAAAGACAAGTTATTTTTCTCAAGAAATGTTCCAAGTGATCTTTCAAAATAATTATCTATCTATGATGATATACTTTGATGTAACTTATGATTTTATGGGGATATGAACCAAGGATACCGTTATTATTATTTTTATGAATGGTTTATCATGAAAATATTTTTATGAAACTCTTTTCTCCTCCACATGTTATACCATGATAAAATTATTATAAAGACCATTTTTTTCACATGTTATGATATAATGAAACTTTGAAATGATTATGAAACCTGCCTCTTTTACATAGGATAAGATATAAGGATATTTTTATGAAACCCATTTTCATTTCATGGGTTATGTTATGAATAATGTTTTATGATATTATGGCACAAATATGTATAATTTTAATTATGTGAAAGGTGGGACCTATATCTCCCTCCAATGCATTGGGTAATGATTAATGTTTTATGAGCTCAAAGGGTAAAATATAGGTTATCCCAAGCTCAAAATAGAGTACATGAGAGGTTATCCAAATCCCACAAGAGGTTACATTAGAGGTCATACTAAGAACAAATAAGGTACATAGGTGGTTATCAAAAGCCTAACATGTTATGAATGTCTTAGTGGGTAGCCTTAACATAAAATTTTCTACGTTTATATGTATGCCAAAAGTCTATGTATTTTTCCAATGTTATGATCTCATGGATCATTCTATTTGATTAACTTATAATTCATGTCTTATGAACTACAAATATTCATTACATGACTCATGATTATGATCTTTGATATGCAGGGTATGGTTTTAAAATATTATTCTCGAGTTCTCATATGTAAGAACTAGTATCTTCTTTAAGGAACATATTCCTTATTTTCTATAAATTATTAGTTTAGATGCTTAAATATGGCCTAATAAGAAATAATATTGAGGTTATTGAGGGATTAGGGGGTGTCCAGGGTTGTTCTAGGGAACAAGACCTATGTTTTGGGTGAAAAGAGTATCTCACATGGTTATTGCAAACCATGCAGGTTGGGCCACATGACCATGTGGCCAGGTCTGTAGTTTTTTTTGTATATTTTGATAGTGGCTCTTTTCATAGTTTAAAAAACGATTAGTAAACCATGCTAGTAAACCACGCGCTATGCTCCAAGTCTATAAGAAAATATGCACGGTTTGTGCACTATTTGCTAAATTGTGTGCCTAAACCGTGAGACCCTGGTGTTTTTTTGGGAATTTTAATAATTTTAATTAAATTAAAATTCTAATTTAACCCTAAATTGAGGTTTCAACCCATTTCATAGAAGATCATGTTTGGGATATACTCCTTGGTTCCTAGGATATATTTTGAGAGATCTCTCACTTCCAAGATCGAATTCAAGTGCCGTCTTTATAATCGGATCTGCAACGGTAAGATTTAAATTCCTTTTTAGCTATTCTCCATTCTTCTGGATATTAGTGGAACTATTTGGATTTAGGATCATATTCACTATTTTCATATTCTTAGTCACTTCTTCAGATTTCTTCCTAAGTGGGTCAAATCAGGAGCCTATACTAGATGAGCTATCTAGCACAAAACTATGGTAGGTGCTCTCGTGTCTTTTGTTAATAGTCAGGTTGTTTATATATGTTATCATTTTCACACCCATTTTTCAAGAATCACCTTAAATTTAAATTGAACCCTATTATGTCTAGGAATTTTATAGGTTTTAGAATAGGTTCATTAATTCTTGTTAGAAGTTGTGAGCCTTGAATGAATCACCCTTTGGGTGTGTTGGTTAAGTGGACCTTTTGATGAATTATGCCTTGGAGACCCCTTGAGGTGCGCCTCTTTCACTTTCATGGTATTTTAAACATTAAATTGATTATAAATGGAATTGAAATGTCGAGGGATTTTAAGTGGAATGATTAAAGGAAAGGGATAGATGACTTAAACCTTGTTCTTGTTATGAAATTACTTGTTTAGCTTGAATTGCTTCTTAAAGGTGAATTTCCCATGTGAATTAAATGATGCATATGCCATGTATTGAATTCTTAAGCCTAATTTAAATTCTTATTGATTTTACCATGTGAGATAGATGATAACTAATCCATGTAATATCTTGTTAGGATTATGAGTCTTGTTATATTGAAAGTTACCATGTGAGTAATTGAAAGTCCAAGACTTATGAGGTTGGCCAATGATTGAGTCACCTTTTGAGGTAAGATGTATTTGGATGTCATTGGTTTTGACCTTGGAATATTAAATGAAGTTTTTAAATGGATTTTAATTGATGAAATTATTAATATCCATGGGTGAATCAGGGATCCAAATGAAGGATTCCATGGAAAAACTCATTGGACTAGTGAATTGTTTTCCTTGGGTGAATTATGGTTCCAATTGAAGGATGCCATGGACAAAATCAATGGAATAAACCTTGATCATGCTAAGTGAATCATGGATACAAATGAAGGATTACATGGATAGAATCAAAAAGGGAATTTGAACTTATTCCACGAGTGATACTTAGGGATTCCTTAAGGATCGCCAAGGATAAACTCGTATGGAATGGACATTACCTCACCTAGAGAGATACCAGGTTCCTAAGAGGTTCACTGGGATGAGCTTTTAGGGTGTTGTTGGATATAATACCTATGAGATACTTGAATTAAAACTTAGGGATGTAAAGTATGGGCACAGTTTGATATCATACCTAGAGCGATACCTACATTACAGCTTAGAAATGTTTGGGATAGGATCAGGTTCCAAATGGAATTAATAATAAAAGACTATATAAACTGTATGCCAAGCCAAAGCATAAGAATGGATTTGGGCTTGACTCATATATTTATAGATGGACTGTTTAGGCATATGTTTGTGCTATTGACTATATGTGGTATTCTAGGATTGATTTGGATCTCAAGACATATAAATTCAATGAGTTTTAATTGTTAAATGAAATTGGTTAAGTGGGATGAATGTTTACTATTGAGTACTTCCTTTTTTATTATTATACTTCCTGCACAATTTATATATATATATATATATATATATATTCACTGACTAATTTGAATAGACCTTGGGTGGTTTCCTACTAGGATTATATCTCACACACTATTTGAGTCACCCTTTTGGACCCAAAAATATTATATAATGGTAGTCGTCGATAAGGGTATGTTTTCTAATATAGGTACTTGATATTCTGCTTAGGATCAGGAGAGCATGAGACCAAGCTGAGACTTACGGTGCTATTGGGATTATTTTGTATTTTTTTAATTTTGGTACATGTATTGAATATGAATTCTATATACCTATTTGGCTGTTTTATTAGATATATGTGACATGTATCATTATCTTGTATATGACATGACTTCTAGATTTTTTTATATTATCAGTCTTCCACTATTTATTTCTATTGTATGTTTTAATTCTTATTATATTGAATTGATGTTGTATTTCCTCTATGTTACACTTTTCGAATGAGGGAATAGTCTCCCCATTGACACACATGGACCCTCGCTGCTAGTCGGAAACCTCTAGAATTTTGGGAGATGTGCTTGAGGCCATGTGGTCAACTAAGTATAGAGAACCTTTGAGTGGCATCTGGAACCAGGACATTACATCATACACTTATGCTCATATTATTATTACATATCTCCCTTGTTTAACCTTATTGAGCATCCGAGATCACCCTTTCATATGTTTCCTTTTCCTAGGTTATGAATAAAGTTTTTAAGTAGGATTACTGGAGGGGAAGATCTTTATGTGAGACATTAAAGATATTTCCTAAATTAAGAATATTTCATTCCATGATTCCAAAGGCACTAAAATATTATGATCTTCAAGAATATGTTTTTGTAATGTAATGAATATTCATAAAAAAATATGTAATATCCATGTATGAGAATCTAGGGTCACTATATAAGATCACCTTTCAAGTTGGTGAGAACTAGTAGGAATTTCATGTTTTCAATTATTACCCACTTATTGTAATTTTTAAGTTGATATCAATTTATAAGGAGGTTTTTAGAGATGAATCTAGGAGATAAAACCACTATTTTTGATGATTTAATCACATAATCAGTATAAGATAATTTTAAAGAAAATTATGTTGAATCTAAATCTACACTAGAACTTGAAAGGTTAGGAAAATTTTAGAGGTAGATTAGGAGTTACATTTTCATAGAACTTGACGTGGTCCATCTAAACTCAAACTTTGAAGTTGATAGAGTTTCTCATGTTTCTATTCAAAATTTACATCCTTCTCATGTACCCAACTCAGATACTTCTTTTAGTTCTTTACAACCTAGCATGTGAAAGCCTATTTTTGATACTTATTTAGATGGAAATTAATGTTTGAAATATAAGAAAGAGTCCATGGTTAATTTTTTCCATCATAAAGATGATTTTTTTTCTTAATATGATGAATGTGTGATAGATGAGTTTTGGAGAGTTTATCTATTGGTTAAAATTACTCTTTCCTATCTCCTTTGAGTTGTTCTGATGATGAATTCTATGATCTAGAGCATAATATGTTTCTAAGTGAGCCTTAGGTGATTTCCCATATATCTTTTAATGGGGATTAATCTGGGAATATTTTAGTTTGGAGATCTTATCAAACTTTTATACTATTATCTAACATTGTTATGATTCTAGGTGTGGGGGAATAAGCAAGGACTGAAGCTAGTCATTCTGGTGTAAATGATGGGGTTTTGTCTTAAATTCTAGGTTCTATTTGTGAAATTATGGGATTTCAAACCCTTAGGGATGAAAAAATAAGTATTATAATTTTAGTTTATTTAGAGAAATTTTTGGAAGATGTAGTTCTACAAGACTTATTGATTGAAAATGAAAGTTCTCTTACAAAAAATATTCAAGTCCCAATTAATACTAAATATTACCCTTTAAAAGATCATGGATATATTTTTAGGGGGTGGGGGTAGTATGCCTGAAGAATTTAAATTTATCTCTGAATGGGTGATAACTCATGGTTTTATAATATTTTTCTTTTTTACTTTTTGGTTGAATAAATTTTTCCTTATCAGTTGTGTGCTACTCTAAAATTTTTCAACAAATTATGTAATGGCCCGGACCTCTCTGGCCCATTCCTTTGTCGAAAAGAAGGTCATGAAGTCTTCTGGAGGGTAGAAGGGACTTTTCCCACACTTTTCAGAATTTTGTAACTACATGCCGTGTAGTGTGAGTACACGCCGTGTACCACCTTTCCGGGTATACCTCGTGTTGAAGCCGTGTCCTTGCCATGTGAAATAAATGATTACACACCATGTAGCCCATACTACATGCCGTGTAGTTCCTCCCTGTGTACGTGTTACCCTCAAACCATGTGTTGATAGTCAACGGTCGTGTTCTGTGTTGAAGCCGTGTCCTTGCCGTGTGAAATAAATGAGTACACGCCGTGTAGCCCATAATACACGCCCTGTAGTTCCTACACACGTACGAGTTACCCTCAAACCGTGTGTTGACAGTCAACGGTCGTGTGCTGTATTGAAGCCGTGTCCTTGCCATGTGAAATAAATGAGTACATGCCGTGTATCCCATACTACACGCCGTGTAGTTCCTCCCCGCGTACGGGTTACCCGCAAACCGTGTGTTGATAGTCAATGGTTGTGTGTCATGTTAAAGCCATGTCCTTTCCATGTGAAATAAATGAGTACACTCCATGTAGCCCATACTACACGCCGTGTAGTTCCTCCCTGCGTACGCATTACCTTCAAACCGTGTGTTGACCAGTCAACAACCGTGTGCTGCGTTGAAGGTCGTGTTGGAATCCACGTGGTGATCGTGTGAAATGGCCGAGTACACGCCGTGTACTAAAAAGTACATGCCATGTAATTTAGTTTTTCTCACCTATAAAAGGAGGGGGCCTCTCCTCCTTTTTAAATCACTCATCTCCTCCCCTCTCCTTCAAGCAGAGCTCTCCCAAGAGACTCTGAATCTCTTTTCTTCCATAACTTCTTCGTCCGAGCTCCGATTTATGATCCGTCAGCGGCCACAAGATAGTAATGACGAGGCGGAACTTCTAAGCTTGGATCTATTATTTTCCCTTCAGCCTTTCCTTCCTAGATTCCACCCAAGGAGGTTTTTCTAGGTTTTTCCAGAAGCGATAGATGTCTTCTAAAGTTGATCTGGGGGAGTGTTGTGATCAGAACCTGTTGAGGTAGGGATCTTACCTTTTTCTCTCTAAATTGTGCATCATGCAGGGTGGGTGTCCTCATGTTTATGTGAAACACATTTGAACCAGTTTAATAAAGATAATAACTGGCTTATATAACCGTGATGGGATGTTTGTGAATTCAATAACATTATTTATATCCTGTGATATTATGTTGTGAATTGAATAGTCTTATGCCTACTGGAAATCATGGTCGTTGGGGGCCTTTTCTTGCGCAATTAAATGATTCCCTATCTTTCTAGACCGTTTATTGATGGAAACTTTCTGGAATGTGGAAATTGGTTAATCACGTAAAGTCGGATGATTAAATACCTGGAACCCTTGTGTGATCACCCCGATTGAACAAAACTGAAATAATTTACATGTGGGTGCTGGTTAGGGTTTACTTATGTGAAGGGGGTGTTTTGTGGGTTGTTGTGGATCGGGTGAGCAGTAGGGCTGCGGTTGGCTTGGTTGTGGGTTGGTGTGAATGCTATGTTGGTGATGGGCAGCGGGGCTATGATAAATGGTATAAAGGGATGATGATGTACGAGTTTCGGTGTGTTTGTGGTTATAGTGGTTGGCAGCGGGGCTGCAGGGATGGGTTTGAATGTGAAAGAAATTTGGTTTGTAAATAATAAATAAAAGTGGAAGGGTTAATGAATGGTGGGGCATAGTAATGGAACGGGAAAAATAATCAATGGGATTGGTTGGTAAATAAGAAGGGACTTGTTTGAGTTGCTTGTGTTTTCCTAACTTGATTTTTGGATGGCATGGATATGTTTTACGAACGATCGATGTGGTTGGTTGCGGTTAATTGCCCAGTAGTTAAGGAACTAATAAACTGAATCTGTTGAAACATGAAAACCTAAATGGGGTTGGGGTTGTTTGTTGTATGCATGCTTTGAAATAGCAGTGCCGATGCACGTGCTCAGTTTCTCTTTTTAGAAGCCATAGGTTGGGCTGTGTGTTTGGTATATATATATATATATATATATATGTATTTTTATTTTTTCTCACCCCACCCATGTTGAGAACTTAGTGCCGAACACTCCCATTTCATGGGAGAGGGTGTTTTCCCCTTAGTTACTAGCTCCTTCCTGCTTCTTCTTCCATAGGCTGTGATGGATTGAGGCGACCTTACACCCAAGACTGTTCGGGTAGGTTTTGATTGGGGTGGTTTTACCCCAAGACTCTTCAGGAAGGTTTACTATTTTCCCAAGAATCTTTGGGATGAGGCCCAGGTGTGTGCGGGCGAGATATGCAGTTATGATTCCCAGGTGTGTGCGGGCGGGATATGCGGTTGTGAGGCCCAGGTGTGTGCGGGCGGGATATGTAGTTATGAGGCCCAGGTCTGTGTGGGTGGGATATGCGGCTGTGAGGCCCGGGTGTGTGTGGCCGGGATATGTGGTTGTGAGGCCCAGGTGTGTACGGGCGGGAAGAGTGTTGTAGCATCAGGACGTTCACCGTTAGGAGGAGCATCTAACTAGTGGGAAATAGTTCTGGGTACCCAATACTCTTGTTCTTATATACTACTACTACCTGTTGTTTTGTGTTTTTGGTGAGCGTGGCTGGTGAGGTTGGGTGGATAGAATTCCTTGCTAGGTTTTGGTTTCTTCTGTTATTCTCACAGGACATTAGGATGTCTCCCCACTTGTGCATGAGATCTTTAGGTTTCCCTACTAAGTATACTTGTATGTTCACCCTAAATTTACTTTCAGGTTTCCAGGAGGACTACCAGGGCCCTACGGGACCCTACTAGTCGGGACAGTTGGAGTTGTTGCAGTTTGTTGTACTCTTATTTCTTTTGGTATTGTACTTTTGAGCTTTCTTGTACTTGTACTTTGATTCATAATTGTTTAAACATGCATGTGGGATTGGTTTGGGCTTATTTCCATTTACTTGTTCTTTTTTTCTATTTTTGTGTTTGACTCATCCTATTTCCCGATCTTAAATAATAAAATGGGTAATTCCTCCCATATTTGTGAAAACTCATACCCTTGGTACTAGTCGCCACTCTGGGGCCTACTGGAGGCGGGACTCAGGGGTCATTATCTACCTTTCACCATTTCCAGCTCAGGAGGGGCATCTTTGGTGGGAGGGGGTCGTGATAGAATGGTATCAGAGGGAGGTTGAGAGATAGGATGGAGTTTGGAGTTAGGCACAGTGAGGATTGCATGGGATGGTAGGGCAATAGTGTTGGCTGATCTTGGTGCGTAACATAGGCCAGGGAAGACCGGCTAGGACACAGGATTTTAGGGTCCCCCGTGATCCGATGCAAGGACTCTGAGCCTACCGAACGACCAAGTGATACTACATTGATTACAGGGTAGAGACCCTAGGGAAGGTACATGCATCATCATGATTGTGTTTTACTTGATTTGGGTGTTCTGGGAAAGAGATTGAAATAAAATGATAAAATAAAACCTTGAGAAAATTTCATTACTACTTGGGCTTAGGCGATCTTTGTTTACTGTATAGTTATGGAACCTGGATGATGTCCCCGGGTGACTCAGACGGTCGAGGCCTAGTAGATTCAGGTGGTCGATCAGTTGAGGATTGACCAAGAGGAGGAAGATAGCCAGTGGTAGAAGACTCTCTATTCTTTCCAGCGGCAAACCCTCAAGAAGTACGAGGGTAGTAATTAAAATATGAAGATGGAGGGGTGGATTGAGGAGCTAGGGATCACTTTTACTTTGATCCGTGCTCCAAGGGAGTACTGGGTTCCCCTAGCAGTCAGTCAGCTGAGAGGTGCGACACGACAGTGGTGGACGCTCTACCTCGGGGAGAGGTCAAAGGCAGAGGTTCCGTGGGATGACTTTGAGAAGGAGTTTCGAGAGGAATTCCTTTCTTCCAGGATCAAGGCGTAGAAGCATTAGGAGTTACTCTCCCTCTAGCAGGGGATTATGTTAGTACGATAGTTGAGGATCAAGTTCAAGGATCTCCTACACTTTTCTCCGGATCTCTTTCCGTATGAGGAGTCTTGGGTGAGACGTTTGGAGAAGGCGCTTCGTCCTTTTTTCCAATATGCTGTCACCCCATTCACCCTTCCAACGTACTTGGAAGTACATAAGAAGGAAGAGGTTGTAGAGAGGATTCAATTGTAGGGAGGTGCACTACGTGAGGGGATCCATCCGGGTTCGTCGAAGGGGAAGACAGTCAGCAGCAGGTCTCCTGCAACGGGACCTTCCAGATTCGGGCCAGTAGGGAGTAAGCCCCAGCAGTTCCAGTTCAGATCTTTAGGTCCTCATCCCTTTTTCACGATCCCAGGACCGAAGTGTTTCTCTTGTGGAGGTTTCAGGCACATTAAGAGTCGGTGCCGGACCCAAGCTCAGTACGGTGGAGGTGGGCAGGTTCAGCGCCCGCCTCAGCATCACCAGTTGCCGGCGAGGCCCTTCCAGCAACAGCTGGACCCTACTCCCCCGAGGGAAGACTTTGTAGGAGGAGGCCGACCTCATGGTGCTCCTCAAGGACCTCGACCAGGGCGTGGTCGGGGAGGTGGACGACATCAAATAGGCAGAGGAGCTGGGCATGGACAGTTGCACGCAGCAGAGTTGGTAGCTTCGGCAGGACCAGAGGTGGTGCGAGGTACGATTTGTTTGTTCAGCACTCTTGTTTCTGCCTTGTTCGATTTGGTAGCTTTGCACTCCTTTGTTGCACCCAGTCTAGCCCATGCTTTGGGTCTAGACATAGAGAGACTTTCCATACCACTGGTGATGAGTACACTAGTTTGAGGCCAGACCAACATATCTTGTGTTTGCTGGGGATGTGAGCTGACGTTGGGACTACATCGATCTAGTGGGGACCTTCTTTTGCTACAGATGTAGCCATATGATGTCATCATAGGAATCAACTGGTTGTTTTATGTTAATTCCGTTATCAACTGCTTCCGAAGAAGAGTCATGTTCTCTGACGTGGATGGGCAGTGGGTATCTTTTGTTGGAGAGAGGAGCTATCAGGTAGGAAGCCGACATGTGAAGCCTCTACTTTCCTTGTTAGGCAGGTTATCAGTGATTTCAGCTGATACAGAGATGATGGATGTCTCAGAGGTTTTTGGGGAGTTCCTCGATGTTTTTACCGAGGAGTTTGTGACTCTACCCCCCCCGACGTGACGTTGAGTTCGGGGTAGACTTACAGCCTGGTGCTCGTCCGATTTTGATGGACCCTTATTTGATGTCACCTTCGGAGTTGCGGGAGTTGCGGATTCAGATTGACGATCTGATGGAGAAGGGTTTTATTTGACCCAACATGTCACCAAGGGGTGCTCTGGTTTTGTTCGTGAAGAAGGCAAATGGTGGTCTCAGGCTATGCATAGACTACCGAAGGTTGAATCAGGTAACGGTCAAGAACCGTTACCCCCTTCCAAGGATAGATGATATCTTTGACCAACTGAGGGGAGAAAGTTGGTTTTATAAGATTGATCTACGATCTGGATATCATCAGTTGAGGGTAAAGGACAGTGACATCTCGAAGACGACTTTCAGGTGCAGGTATGGGTACTTTGAGTTTGTAGTGATGCCGTTTGGAGTTATGAATGCACCAGCTGTGTTCATGGGACTTATGAACTTTGTCTTCCGAGAGTTTCTAGACCAGTTCGTCGTTGTGTTTATCAATGACATCTTGATCTACTCAAGATCAGAGGAGGAGCACGTTGAGCATCTCAGGGTATTCTTGGAAGTCCTTCAACACCACCAGCTTTATGGGAAATTGTCGAAGTGTAAGTTCTTGACGCAAGAAGTACACTTCCTTGGGCATATGGTGTCTCAGCATGGAGTATCAGTGGACCCGTCGAAGGTGGAGGCAACTATTTCTTGTGCAGCTCCCAAGAGCATGGCAGAAGTTCGTAGTTTCCTGGGGTTGGCAGGTTATTATCGAAGGTTCGTTTCAGACTTCTCTCAAGTTGCTGCTCCATTGACAACTTTGACTAGGAAAAACCAGGTCTTCCTCTGGAGCGAGCAGTGCCAGAAATATTTCAACTACCCGAAGGATAAGTTGGCCAGTGCTCCAGTGCTCAGGTTTCCAAAGGAAGGGTTGTTGTATGAGGTTCTTTTTGATGCTTCTTTCCTTGGTTTGGGGTGCATACTGATGTAGAAGAAGGGTGTGATCTATTATGGGTCTAGGCAGTTGCGCACTCATGAGCTTAACTATGCCACCCATGACCTAGAGCTTGCAGTAGTAGTGTTCGCACTAAATTTTTGGTGACATTACCTCTTTGGGGAGCGCTTTGTGGTCTTCTCGGATCACAAGAGCTTACGTTATATCTTCTCCCAGCGAGACCTGAACTTGTGGAAACGGAGATGGGTCAAATTTCTCCAAGACTATGACTTCGAGATCTCTTACACTGAAGGTAAGGAAAACATTGTGGCTGATGCCCTTAGCAGGAAGTCGCATAAGGAAGTGGTTAAGGAGTCCGCTGACGCTTGGAAAGCGATAGGAGAGTTGGCTGTCTTGTACTTGCATGCAAGGGTAGAGGGTGTTATAGGATGTTTGTTTCAGATGACGGTGCAATACTCCTTGTTGCAGTGGGTGGAAGAGTCTCAGTGGGGGGGAATCTAAGGCGGAAGTAATGCGGGATCGTATCGATCAGGGAAACACTCCAGAAGGATGGTCAAAGTACAGCCGACATCAGATGCTTT
The DNA here is from genome assembly GCA_963277665.1 of Viscum album. Lineage (NCBI taxonomy): Eukaryota > Viridiplantae > Streptophyta > Magnoliopsida > Santalales > Viscaceae > Viscum > Viscum album. Next base: position 703,178,870 of record OY728122.1, on the reverse strand, counting down.
TTCATAGAAGGTTGTTTGTTCCGAAGGCGATGCGTGAGGGAGTTCTCCGTGAGTTCCATAGCTCAGCCTTGGCGGTACATATGGGAGTTTCAAAAATGTACCAAGGCCCAAGGGAAAAGTTTTGGTGGCCCGGGGTGAAACGGGAAGTGGCAGAGTTTGTGGCAAAGTGCCTAGGGTGTCAACAAGTAAAGGCCGAACACCGTGTTCCCAGTGGTTTGTTGCATCCTTTATATTTACTTGAGTGGAAGTGTGATGACATCTCAATGGACTTCGTCACATGACTACCTTGAGCTCAGAGTGTTTATGATGCTATATGGGTAGTGGTGGATTGACTGACAAAATCAGCTCACTTCTTAGCAATTAAGGAGTCAGGCCTGGTGAGTACCTTAGCACAAACGTATGTAGATGAGGTGGTGCATTTCCATGGAGTTCCGAAGACTATCATCTCAGATTGGGATACTCAGTATACCTCAAGAGTCTGGAGGGGGTTACAACATGCTTTTAGAACCCAGCTACGCCTTAGCACTGCTTTCCACCCCCAGACTGATGGGAAGACAGAGCGGACTATCTAGACATTGGAGGACATGCTGCGAGCATGCGTTTTGGATTTCAGAGGATCATGGGTGAGACACTTGCCTTTAGTAGAGTTTTCCTACAACAACATCTTCCACTCTACTATTGGCATGACACCATTTGAGGCCTTTTATGGAAGACCATGTCGTTCACCCATTTTCTAGGTAGAGGTTGGTGAGACAGGTTCTCTTAGGCCAGAGGTAGTACAGAGCACCACAGAGAAAGTCCAGCTTGTGCGTGAGAGGATGAAAGCGGCTCAGAACCGACATAAGTCTTTTGCTAATCGTCGTCGGAGGCCCTTGGAGTTCGAGGTGGGAGATCATGTGTTATTGAAGGTTTCCCCTCGACGGGGGCAGAGGAGGTTTGGGAAGGGGAGTAAGCTCTCCCCTAGGTTCATCGAACCTTTTGAGGTGCTGAGGCGAGTCGGTGAGGTGGCATATCAGCTGGCCCTGCCACCTCAGTTGGAGAAGGTTCATGACGTCTTCCACATCTCCCAGCTTCGTCGGTACTTACATGACTACTCTCACATTATCGACTAGGGAGAGTTAGATATGGGAGATGACATGACCTTTGAGGAACAACCAGTTAGAATCGAAGATTGTAAAGAGAAGGTGCTCCGTGGATGAACCATCGCCTTGGTTCATGTTTTGTGGAGGCATGGAGGCCTCGAGGAGAGAACTTGGGAGTAGGAGGCCCGGATGCACGCTCAGTACCCGGAGTTGTTTTGACTTGTGTTTTTCCTTGTTCTTATGAGCTTTGTTTTGATGTTATACTCTGTACCTTTGATATATGGAATTCTTGACTTGTCGGTTGAGAGACCTTTTATGTGTAACATGTCTGGATGTGTGGGGAAGGGGAAAAACCTGATCCTTAATCAAGACGCATTAATGCAGATGCAATTGAACTCGTGTGGGAAAGTAAGTGCCGCCTAAAGCGGATAATATCTTGACATAGGAGAAATAATTTCCCCAAACCATGTGTTCAGGCAGTGTGTTGGTTGTATGGTGCTGGGGGCAGTGCAAGTTGAAAATCCTAATGTATGGAAGTGGGAAGACCCAATTCTTAATCGAGACGCATTAATGAGGATGTGATTAAACCCGTGCAGGCGAGTCAGTTCCGCCTAAAGTGGATAATATGTCAACATAGGAGAAGGAATTCCTAACACATATGATTAGGGTTGTTGGATGAGTCCCTGTTATAACGAGATCCCTAAGAGGTATCTTGTTGGGTTCCTCTGGGTTGGTTTTGAATTATCGGGGACGAGAATGTTTTAAGAGTTATCTGATGTAATGGCCCGGACCTCTCCGGTCCATTCCTTTATCGAAAAGAAGGTCATGAAGTGTTTTGGAGGCTAGAAGGGACTTTTCCCACACTTTTCAGAATTTTGTAACTACACGCCGTGTAGTGTGAGTACACACCATGTACGACCTTGCCGGGTATACCCTGTGTTGAAGTCGTGTCCTTTCCGTGTGAAATAAATGAGTGCATTCCATGTAGCCCATACTACACGCCGTGTAGTTCCTCCCTGCGTACGTGTTACCCTCAAACCATGTGTTGACAGTCAACGGTCGTGTTCCATGTTGAAACCGTGTCCTTGTCTTGTGAAATAAATGAGTACACGCCATGTAGCTCATACTACACGCCGTGTAGTTCCTCCCCACATATGCATTACCCTCAAACCGTGTGTTGACAGTCAACAGTCGTGTGCCATGTTGAATTCGTTTCCTTGCCGTGGGAAATAAATGAGTACACGCCGTGTATCCCATACTACACGCCGTGTAGTTCCTCCCCGTGTACACGTTACCCTCAAACCATGTGTTGACAGTCAACGACCATGTGCCGTGTGGAAGCTGTGTCCTTTCCATGTAGCCCATACTACACGCCGTGTAGTTCCTCCCCGCGTACGCGTTACCTTCAAACCGTGTGTTGACCGGTCAACAACCGTGTGCCGCATTGAAGGTCATGTTGGAATCCGTGTGGTGACCATGTGAAATGGCCTAGTACATGCCGTGTACTAGAAAGTACACGTCGTGTACTAGAAAGCACACGCCATGTACTAGAAAGTACACACCGTGTACTTTAGTTTTTCTCACCTATAAAAGGAGGGGGCCTCTCCTCCTTTCCAAATCACTCCTCTCCTCACCTCTCCTTCGAGTAGAGCTCTCCCAAGAGACTCCAAAGCTCTTTTCTTCCATAACTTCTTCTTCTGAGCTCTAATTTACGATCCATTAGTGGCCATGAGATCGTAACGATGAGGCGGAACTTCTGAGATTGGATCTGTTGTTTTCCCTTTGGCCTTTCCTTCCCAGCTTCCACCAGAGGAGGTTTTTCCAGGTTTTTCCAGAAGCGACGGACACCGACAGACATCTTCTAAAGTTGATCCAGGGGATCATTGTGATCAGAACCTATTGAGGTAGGGATCTTACCTTCGTCTCTCTAAATTGTGCATCATGCGGGGTGGGTGTCCTCTTGTTTACGTGAAACACATTTGAACCAATTTAATAAAGATGATAACTGGATTATATAACGGGGATGGGAAGTTTGTGAATACAGTTACATTATTTATATCCTGTGATATTATGTTGTGAATTGAATAGGCTTATGCCTACTAGAAATCATAGTCATTGGGGGACTTTGCTTGTGTAATTAAATGATTCCCTATCTTTCTAGACCGTTTATGAATGTAAACTTTGTTGAATGTGGAAATTGGTTAATCATGTAAAGTTGGCTAATTAAATACCTGGAACCCCTGTGTGATCACCCCGATTGAACAAAACTGAAATAATTAACATGTGGGTGCTGGTTAGGGTTTATTTATGTGAAGGGGGTGTTTTGTGGGTTGTTGTGGATCGAGTGAGCAGTGGGGCTGTGGTTGGCTTGGTTGTGGGTTGGTGTGAATACTATGTTGGTGATGGGCAATGGGGATGTGATAAATGGTATAAAGGGATGATGATGTATGCGTTTCAGTGTGTTTGTGGTTATAGTGGTTGGCAGCGGAGCTGTAGGGATGGGTTTGAATGTGAAAATGGGTTTGAATGTGAATAATAAATAAAATTGGAAGAGTTAATGAATGGTGGGGCATAGTAATGGAATGGGAATAATAATCAATGGGGTTGGTTGGTAAATAAGAATGGAATTTTTTGTGTTTCTTGTGTTTTCCTAACTTGATTTGTGGATGTCAGGGATATGTTTTACGAACGATCGATGTGGTTGGTTGCGGTAAATTGCCCAATAGTTAAGGACCTAATAAACTGAATTTGTTGAAACATGAAAACCTAAATGGGGTTGGGGTTGTTTATTGTATGCATGCTTCGAAATAGAAGTGCCGAGGCACGTACTCAGTTTCTCTGTTTAGAAGTCATAGGTTGGGTTGTGTGTTTGGTATACATATATATATATATATATATATATATGTATCTTTGTATTTTGTCGCACCCCACCCATGTTGAGCACTTAGTGTCAAACACTCCCATTTCATGGGAGAGAGTGTTTTCCCATTAGTTACTAGCTCCTTCCTTCTCCTTCTTCCATAGGCTGTGATGGCTTGAGGCGACCTTACACCCAAGACTCTTCAGGTAGGTTTTGATTGGGGTGGTTTTAGCCCAAGAATCTTCGGGCAGGTTTACTATTTTCCCAAGAATCTTAGGGATGAGGCCCAGGTGTGTGCGGGCAGGATATGCAGTTGTGAGGCCTAGGTGTGTGCGGGCGGGATATGCAGTTGTGAGGCCCAGGTATGTACGGGCGGGATATGCGGTTGTGAGGCCCAGGTGTGTGCGCGTGAGATATTTGGTTGTGAGGCCCAGGTGTGTGCGGGCGAGATATGTGGTTTTGAGGCCCAGGTGTGTACGGGCGGGAAGAGTGTGGTAGCGTCAGAATGTTCTCTATTAGGAAGATCATATAACTAGTGGGAAATGGTGTAGGGTACCCAATACTCTTGTTCTTATATACTACTACTACCTGTTGTTTTGTGTTTTTGGTGAGTGTGGCTGGTGAGGTTGGGTGGATATAATTCCTTGCTAGGTTTTGGTTTCTTCTGTTGTTCTCACAGGACATTAGGATATATCCCCACTTATGCATGAGAGCTTTAGGTTTCCCTGCTGAGTATACTTGTATGCTCATCCTACGTTTTCTTTCAGGTTTCCAGGAGGACTACCAGGGCCATGCGAGACCCTACTAGTCAGGATAGTTGGAGTTGTTGCAGTTTTCTGTACTCTCGTTTATTTTGGTATTGTACTTTTGAGCTTTCTTGTACTTTTACTTTGATTCATAATTGTTTAAACATGCATGTGGGATTGGTTTGGGTTTATTTCCATTTACTTGTTCTTTTTTTCTCTTTTGGTGTTTGCCTCATCCTATTTCCCGATGTTAAATAATAAAATGGGTAATGCCTCCCATATTTTTGAAAACTCATACCCTTGGTGCTAGTCGCCACTCTGGGGCCTACTTGAGGTGGGACTCAGGGATCATTATCTCCCTTTCACCATTTCCAGCTCTGGAGGGGAATCTTTAGTGGGAGGGGGTCGTGACAAATTCCCACTTTATTCTTGGATTTTCATGCTTATTCTCAGTTGAATGGATTTAGTGATTAATCCCTATTTTTATTTTTGTTACTTTATTGGAGGTGGAAATGTGTTCCATTTTATAAGGACACATTTTTAATTTTATGATGGGATATCTATTTTTAAGGAGAAATTGATGTAAAAATTATATGAGGTGAATGTTCATATAGTAAGTGGTTAGTGATGCGGTAGGTAGACAAAATGGTAAAGTATTGAAGTGATTATGCCATGTTTTGGGCATAAATGATTTTTTAATTGTGAAAAAGTGGACACAACCTATGCCTGTACACCTGGAAAATTGATTTTCATTGATTTTTCAAATATATAAGGAGAAAAAAATGGAGTTGATAACTGGATAAAACCTTTTTACACTTTTATCCACTTATTTTCTTCCTTGAGCTTAAAATTATGGTAACTCATGTTAATCTATTTTTCTTGTAGGATATTCATCTTTATAATAAGTTTACTTATTCATTGATCATAAGGGAGGTAAAATGATTTATTTTAATGGAAAAAGAGCCCTCAATATAGGGGAGTAATTATTTTAATTTATTTACTTATATTACTAATATTAATTTTCTAAATATTGTTGCCAGATTGTATAAATTATTTTCATTATGTATTTATTGAAATCCTTTTTAGTCACTCTCATTACATGATTTTTTTATTCTTTGTAGTATTGTAATTTTATTCCATTTTTTTATTTATTAATATATTTATTAAGTTCACATGGATGCATACAACTTCTAGAAATTATTTTTCTTTTCTAAACTTGGTAATAAGTGTCTAGTATGGGATTTTATTCATGTTCTATGTTGAGTGTGGAAATAATTTTCTAAACATTCATGTTACCCCTCAAAGCTATATTTCACTATGCAAAATTTTTAAATCTTTTTAAACCAAAATATTTAAATGTTTCCCCCACTTTGAGATTCATCATTGGGGAAAATGTTGGGTTCTTAATATAGGGTAGGTGTATTAATTAGGTAAATTATTTTTCTTACCCTTTTGAAAGAAATGGTTTTTGGTAAATTTTTTGGAAAATTTTATACGATAATAATCATCTTTGAAATGTTTAATTTTAATTTTACTCATAAGATATGAATCCAAATGGATTATGAAATGAAAATGTTAATCTATATTGAACTATATATTCTTTTATTCATTTATTGTTGGATTATTAATTTATTCCCCCAATAAATTATTACTCCACCTCATTCAATAGTGTGCCTATTTATTATGGATTCTTAAACTATAGGTGTCTTTTCTTGTAGATGTAAAGGTAAGTTTCGTCTTCCATTTGGATGTAAATTGAAGTTTTTTAAATTCAATTTAAAATTTAAAGTTTAATTTTTTTTAAAAATAACTGATTTTTCACCAAGAGCATTAATTTTGACAAGGAATTCATGTTTTTCTTCTTGAGAGAATACATGAGGGGAAATATTTTTGAAAATCAATTCATTATGGCATTAATATTTTTCAGATTTGAGATTCTTTTTATACCCTTGAATAAGTACTAAGTGGTTTCTTAGGGGCAATAAAAAATGGGCATCATCCATTCACTATCCTCATACATCTCATGGAATCTAATGTTCCAACACCCTCTCAAGGATATCATATACAGTATGAAATCACATAGAAATTCATCATCCTTCTAAGGGAAAAATTCTCACCAAGAATCTTACTACATGGATTCTCCCTCAAGAACCATAAACCCATTGGTCACCACTACCATAATCAATGACATCATACTAGACATTCTTTATCAAGTAAAATCATATCCAGTAGCTTAGTTAAGTATAATTTCATTCCAATATATATGTTAAAACACTATATAAGTTGTTATTGGAACTTTAATAAATCAAACATGAATAATAATGAACCATAATAGGGTTATCACTAAGGCTTTATGTGCCTGTACTGACCCACTATGTTCACCCCATGTCTTAGACACTGAGGGACTGTGTCAGCATCATCACCATCATTTTTCTTTCTATATGACCTTCCATTGGAGAGAAATTCATATAAATGGTGTTTGAGATGAGTATAATGCAACCAAGTACTTATAAAGGAAAATTTCATATGAGTAGTTTCAGAAGATTTAAAAAACTATTCCTCAATCATTAGGGAAAATAATCACACTAGAAGGACAATATATCATTAGAATACTCTGTGCCTGATATGATTCATGAGACACCACTTGCCTCTATAGGCTTAGATCCAATATCCATAAGTAAATAATAAGTCTAGATATCATGTGTGTCACCCAAGTATAAATTATATAACCGTCATATTGAACATGAACAATAAAAATACCATCCTAGGAAACCGGGACTTATATCAGAAAAGGTGTTACTTAAACACCAATCTAGGTTCCATCAAAATCTCCAAAACATTAATATGTATCCTGTACAATAAATCTTAAAATAGAAAGAAAAGAATAAAACAATACTTTGATACTACTTTGTAACATCTTGACCTTGTTCACTCTGAATAGTAACTGAACTGAGGGTGCCATTTGACCTCTAGAACACCTCCACAGATGCTAGATGCTACTGACTAGCAATGAGAGTCTAATATATTATAGTGGGGAGACTGTACCCCCTATATTTGAATACACAATAATATCCAAATATCCAAACATCATACACAATAGTAAGTAAATAGAGTGTACAAAATAATAAAACATCTATACAATAATAGATGTAATGTATAACATGATAGAATACAATATCAATCTACAATTGGGATGATCACATATACAGATACATAAGGAAAACTAAAAAAATCAATGAGGATCTACTAATACTATGAGCCATACCTTATCCTAAACTCCTAACATTTTCTAAGCTATCCCACTAAATCATTCTAATACAAGGTCTCATATTAACCCATGTCTATAACACATGTATAGTTTCTAAAGTACCCAAGTTCCATATCAAACCAAGCATGGAGTGAGTATAAAACTTAGTAAGGAACCACTAACACAGTTCCATACATAAATAGTAATGTAGTGATATGTGTCTATGACATGATTAGAATAAATAAAAAACTTTTGGAAATAGATAAACAAGACTACCAAAACTACAATGCTTTGGGACGATGTTGAAATGTCTATGAGCATGTCACATGGACTGTGTAAAACAATATATCGAATACCATATTGGTTGATCCATAGTTTCATAACACTGATTTACCATACCTTTTTTGGATAGTTTCATGGTGTTTCTGAGCACATTATGATGACCACACATCCCATTATAATATACCCAGGTCTCCCCATTATACAAATAGTACTACTAACCCATGGAATTCTCCTAAATTTATTATCCTAGTATACAAGATACCCCTTGGATCCATATCCTTGGAATCCCCACCGATATTAGCATATACCTCACCCATGGGAGTTTTATCACTCAAAAGTAACATGGACCTCCCATATGGGAGTTTTATTGGCCAAGGTAAGAATCTATAAGTGTCATAGACATCCCCAATAGGATTTTTCTCAACCAAGTACCACTTAAAAAAACACCTCCCCTTGAAAATTTTCCATACATAATAAAAGACTACACCCAAGGGGATTTTATATTCTTTATCAAACCACCTTAAGGGTGTACACCAAGTCAAATAATATAAACACTTCCCAAATAGAATTTTCCAAAACATTATAAAACAAAGGAGAAAATGTTGGTCGAATGCCTAAACCTATCACTACTTTATATACACAAGAAAACCCTCTCACTCTGATCAATTATTTATTGTGGATCCCATCAAGGTCCCCTAGGTATCATCATAGCCCAAACACCTCATAAGCCTCCCTATATCCCATCTCATCTCTTAGTTCATCACCCATCACAAAGGTGATGACCTCAATCCAATTCTCCTATCCAAAACACTCCAATTTTGGTCGAAAACCCAACCCATCCATTTATCTCTACAAGGTCCACTCACCCATATCACCCTATATATATGGGGTAAGAACACCCCTCAACCATATAACAATACCAATGGATCAAGATCATTACTAAGTATCACATGGAAAAACCCCTAGGCCATATATCCTAACTCACCACTAACTTCTACCATAAGGTATCCAAGGTCTCCTATACTTGGGACACTGTGCTTACTATAATTCAACATATTCAACTAGTACATACATAGTGGGATCCATGTATATTAATATATAAAACTAGTCTAGGCCTCCACCATTGGTGGCCAAGGTGTCAAGAATATGTGCAATGTTCAATGTGGCCTTGTATCTTTCACATTTCTCAGGAATTTCATTTTAAATTAAAAATTTATTTAATTATAAAAATACTAAAATTATATAGGTCAACACCCTCTGTGGAATGAACACAAATCAATAATCATATAACTAAATGCATAAATACATAGGGAGTGTATAAGGGACTACCTAACTCATCTGGAGTTTTTCCCATTTATTTCCATAGACCAACAGTTACATCCCTAACCCGCCCAACATCATCCAAGTACATTCCAAGATCGCATCAAAGTCATATCCTTGAAATCATTCCCAATAACCCAAAATAATTAATTATAATCAATTAATAAATAATTAAAAATTTAATATTTATTTAACAAATTATTTCAATATGTCATAATTGTCAATTAACTCATTGAGGACATACTACTTGACAAACCCATGAGAAACCATCGATGTGAGGGATATAACAGACACCTGAAACAATTACTAGAGAAATTATTAATAGGAATCTCTATTTTTTATTCCAAATTAATTTCAATTAAATGAAAAACCAAAAATAATTTGGTGGCACAAAAAACCTCAACTGAAACAGAAAATAATGAAATAAAAATTAATGTGGTCTTTTATTATTACATTTTTCCACATTATTTCAATGATATTTTGATGATTTTCATTTAATTAATGATCTTAAAAAGGTGAATATTTTATTGTTGGTTTTATTTTGATGAAATAATAATTCATTGGATATTCTCATGAAAATATGTGTTTTTGAGTTCTTAATTTCCAAGTGATCTTTATTTTATTTTATTATATTTTTAAGTTAAATATTTTTATTGAATCTGTTGTATTTTTATTTATAATGACCCATAATTTTATTACATAAATATTACATCATTTTATATTAATATTCAATACATTTCACAATAATTCACACCTAAAAACCATATAGGTTTTGTTTCATTAGAAACTTGGAAATGTAAAAAGCTAGTATATAAAAGAACTACATCATTTTCCATTTATTCCTTCACAACTATCACCCTTATTAGAAATAACATACTTAAAACCTTTCTCCATAACTTGGGGAAGTGAAACATAAGAAATAGTGACCTCAGTTTCTTAGTAATAGTAAACATAATAGATTTCAAAAAATGATCATATGTGAGAATAAGATAAGAATAAGGGTATACGAACATGATATAAAAATTATAAAATCATACCCATAAATTCATATATCATAATAATGAATGATGGAATAATTTTTTATCAATTTAAATACATAATGCATAAGAGTGTGGAATCACCAATAATCAGACATGAGCTATGAAAACATATCAAAATCATAAGAATTTTTTTTTGTAGAATGTACAAAAAATTAGAAAAACATTTCCTTAGTAAATGATCACTTTCAAGACTATCATAGTGGATTAGTTTCACTCCCCATTCCATCTTTTCCTTAGTTTCGGTTCACTCCCAAGACTATCTTATTGGAAAAAGTCCCTTACAAAACTGTGGTTCACTCCTCATTTCAATCCTTATAATCACATGAGATATCATTATTTAGCTAATGCATTGAAGGTATATATAATTTTAGGCCCACCCATCACATAATTAAAACCATACATATGTGTTCTATAATACCATAAATCATTCATCATACCATAAAATCATAAACCTTGGAAAGGATATGGGTTTCAAAAACATTTCATAATCATAATAATAAAACATCCAAAGAAATAATATAGATGTTAAAATTTCATCATATCCCACATAAATCATAATAAATATAATAGTATGTTGTTATAGGTACAAATACCTTTAAAATATCAGTAGAACATTTCTTAAGGAAAATGCCTTTTTGATTTGAAATAAATTATTTAGAATCTAAAAATTTATAATATATTAAGCAAAATATTTTATTTAAAAATAAAAAATTAAACATACAAAGGAATCTTTAAATAATTATTATTCATGATGATAGAAAAAGTTATTCAGGTGGTGTACGTTAAAACAAAATTTACTTTAACATTGTTTGTAAAAAGTTAGAAGCCCATTGCTCAGAAAATGAAAAAAAGATTTAATTAATTTTTTATGGAGATTAAAACATGGAAAATAATTAATTTAATAAATATTTGGATAATAGTAAAAAAAATCTTCCAAAAATTTTAAATAAAATATTGACATTGAATAAATAATTCCCGACCGAAGAGAAAAACATGGCTAGTTTTCCTTAAAAACATTATTTTAGTCTCTTGAGTACAAAAAAATGGGAATATTAATGGAAATAATGAAATATATAGAAATAAATAAAGGAGAATAAAATAAATTATACTTGGAATATATATTTCATTTAATTTCATCCTTGTAAAATTTAATCATAAATAATCCTGGTAAAAATGAGATTGTAACATAAAACCCTTACCTCAACTCTATATTTATTTGTAAGAACTCTAAACTCCTGTATAATAAATTTAAATTTATTATAATTATATAATAGAACCATATTCATACCTATAATAATATACATAGTTTAATTATAACACCTTATCACTTTTTTATTAATAATCTTTCATTATCATCTCTATTTTGAGTGTTAACTACTTCATTTTTCATATATATTTTGGTTCATCAGTTATGGTCCTTATACGTTTTTCATGGTTCAGTGATCCCCCAAATATTAAATTAAGATAAAAATATAATATATATTCATTATTTACATATTCATAACCATTCATATAAATCTATACTTAAAAATTAATTACATCAATATGTGGAGATGATAGTCTGTACGTACGCACGAGTTACATTTCCATTTTTCGATTGATGGAATGAAAGAAAGGAGAATATTAATTAATCTTACAAGAATAATTATTATAACATAAATATAATATATAAACATTAAATCTATCATAATAACCAACCATGAATGATGGTGATGGAAAATGATTCGTATTGTTATGTGGTGGCGCTAGTCCACATGTATGCATAAGAGATACTCTCATCTCCCATTGGATTGAGAAGAGGTGGTAAATGGTTGTAAAATCATAATAATAATAACTTATTATATTTATGATACTATATTAATCATGCTTTTATGGATAAACAAGTTTATAGTAAGTATAATAATAAATATAATTGAAAGATCACGGTTAATATCTATACCTCTTATTTGAGAGACATCATTTGGATTACTAATTAAGCCTTGAAGGATTGGTATTTGGAGAAGAATAGAAGATCTATGATGAAAGTAATTTTTCAAGTAAGTTTTTTTATTATGTATTTTCTGATATATAAGGCTAAAATGGTGTGAATAAGGGCAGAGAAGAGGAGTGCTTTTATAAGTGAGGGGAGGGACACACATGAAATTTCTTATAAGATTTCAACTATTTAAGGTAAATTTAATGAGAAAGTGGTTCCAATTTGAAAGGTATTTGAAGTTTGGATAATATAAAGTGAAATATATTTAAAAATTTATAATTTTATCAGTGGGGGTGAAAATCCTACCCTTATCTCATGGTTTAACTCCCAGTAATCCCATTTTAACCATAACCGTGGTAACAAAATTTTACTGGTTTTACTATTCATTATGATAAAAAATTAAGTTGAAACTAATAGATTATATTAATTAATATTATTAAAAATATTAAATCCATTTTACCATATTCAATTTCTAGAAGTGTCTTAATTTAATTTTAATTAAGTATACAAACAGCAATGAAAACACCTTTTTAAAAAATTATTTTTTAAGTGTAGATATTAATTTATTTGCATTCATAGCCTTGTAAAAAACATATAATTAATGTTAAAATACTATATTAAATATATAATATATAAATTTAATTAAAAAAATTAATAAATATAGATTATATTAATTTTTTAAGTCAAAAACACTTTACGCGCATAAAAAAAGTTTCTTTAGAAAAATGTGTTTTTAAGCCAAAAAATTAACTTATACCAAAATAAAGTATAATGTTTATTTCTATGTAATTTATTATATTAATTATAATTTAATATTAATTATTTTAATTTAATATAAAATTCAAAACAAAATGATACATTTAATTGAAAATTAATGACAATTTTTACAAAAATCGGCATTTTTCCCTATTCATAAAAAAATAAATTTTTTTAGAAAAATCTTAAAAATTCAAAAAAAGATAATTTTAAAATTATTATTTTAAAAATTATATTAATTTAATCATATAAGTTTATAAAAATGGTAGAAATTATTTATCAATTACATGTGAAAAAATGTGATAAAAAACATTTTTGAGGAAAACATATTTTTGAAGCATAAAATTACATTATTAGAAATTGAGTTTTTATTTATTATGAATTAATCAATAAATTTTAATTAATAAAAGAATTTATAAATATTTTATATAAATTAGTCATTACTATTCATACATTCTAATTTAATGGCTAGGTTATAACAATTTACTATATCATATATCATATAAACTTGGGGTTGTGTGTTAGGCAAGCTATCAAATAATTCAAGTTTTATTTCAAAGGAAATACATATAAATTCTTTGGGTTTTACATTCTAACCATCCTAAAATAAATTTAACCCTCAAAATTTTATCACTCTAGTATAAAAAATGAAAATATTCCTGCTTCATCACATCCTTATGTTTCCATGTAGCATCCTCAAATTTCTAATTCCTCTAAAGAACTTTAACTAGGTGAGTAGTCATGTTCCATAGAATTTTATCTCTACAATAAAATATTTCTACTAGTTATTTGTTATATTAAATTTCATTCTCTAATGGTGAAACCTTTGAGTTTAGTACATGTGAAGGATTATGTATATACTTCCCCCAGAGAAATACATAGAACACATTGTGAACTTACGAGAGGTTTGATGGGAGTGACCAATGATAAGCTATAGTCCATACTCGATCAAGAATATGAAATAAACCAATATACCTAGGGATACAATTTACCTTATTTTTTAATCTTATCAACTTATTCCATGGATAAATTCATAGGAATACCTTATCACTAATATTGAATTCCAAATATCATCGATGATTGTTAGCAAATATCTTCTGTCGACTTTGATCATCCATGATATAATATTGAATGGATCTAACCTTATATTCATTTTCCAAATCTATATCATGTACCAATAGATTTATTTATCTAAAATCATCCCAGTATTCTAGAGTTCTAAATTTATTTTAATATAGGGATTCATAAGGATCCATTTGAATGCTCGAGTGAAAACTATTATTGTAAAAAAACTCAAATAGAGGAAGGTATTGATCCACAACCACATTTAAAATATAGAGAATATGATCTCAACATATACCCCAGGGTTTGAATGGTTCTATAAGACTATCCATTTTTCTAAGGATGATAACCAGTGCTAAAATAAAACTTTGTATGTAGAGGTTGCTGAAGACTTATCCAGAACATCAAGGTAAAGATCAGATCTTTATTGGATATAATAGGATGTGGAACACCATGTAACCTTACCACATCCTAAATTTATATCCTGGAAATATAATAAAGAGATAAGTCTTCTTTCATTATAATGAATTGAACTGACTTCATAAGGAAATAAACTACAAAAAAAAACAACATTATGTACTTTAGATGTTTTCGCGAGTCCAAAAATAAAATCCATGTTGATGTTTTCCTATTTTTATTCTTGTATGGGTAATGGTTTTATAAACCCATTATACTTATATCCCTCAACATTAACTTATTGAAATACCAAGCACCAAGATACATACTCTACAATATCCCTCTTCATGTTGTTAAACCAGAAATACTCTTTCATATCTCTATAAAACTTCATACTTCTAAGATGAATAGAGAAAAATGATCTATGATATTCTTACAATAGTTACTTCTTTAGGTATGGTATTTATGAGACACATAATTTGTTCCTAAACCTAATCATTCTATCTTAATCAAGGTTTAACTCATGAACATTTCTCACCTTCTTTTTTTATATCCACATCGTCCTTTTTCACCACTTTAAACCTTATATGGATATATGGTTTAACACTCATTTTAGAAAGATAATATTTTCCCCTTACTTAAATATTTTAAGGTCTATAATTTATAAAACCATAAATATTGGATCTTATATGATACTCATCATATATAAGGTCGCATGATCCATTCAACTAAAAGAATCCACCATCATGTTTACTTTCCCAGGGTGGTAGTGTATTGATTTTTCATAGTCATTAATAAAATACAACCATATTATTTGGTGTATATTAAACTATTTTTGGTTGAATATATACTTTAAACTTTTATGATCAATATGTATGTCACACCATTCTCTATAAATATAATTCCTCCATATCTTCTTTTCAAATACTATCACTGCTAAATCCAAATCACGAGTTAGGTAATTTCTCTCATGAACCTTGAATTGGTGCAAGGAATAACCTACCACCATATCATTCTACATTAGAAAACATACCATCCATTTTTTAAACATCACTATAAATCATAAACCCTTTTTCACTACAGGGTAGTGCGAGTACAGGTTCACTATTCAACCTTCTCTTCAGTTCATTGAAAATTTATTCACACTCATCAGTCCAAAGGGACATAACTCCCTTTTGATTTTACATGTTGAGTTTATTAGATATCTATAAGAAATAATTCAACAATAATTGATAATATAAATCCCATCAAATAAATCTAAAAATTTTAGTCATAGTGGCTGGTTTGGGATAATTTTCATTAACTTCCTCCTTTGATGGATCCATTGATATACCCTTGATTAATATTATATGACCTAAAAATGAAACATTATGAAGCCAAAATTCACAATTAGTAAAGTTTACCTAAAAATTATCCTTATACATGGAATTTAGTACTATATGAAAGTGATATTCCTTATCTTCCTTTATCATGTAATATATACGAATATAATCTATAAAAACTACCACAAACTAATCAAGGTAATTTCTAAAGACTCTATTTATTAAATCCAAGAATATAGAGAGGGCCATTAGTAATATCAAATGGAATCACTATACCTAAAATAAATAGTTTTATTGAATACATATTCACTTTTTCCCTTCAAATAATAGTATTCAGATCAAAGACCAATCTTATAAAAGTATTTATCTCCTCATAATTGATCAAAAAATCATCAATATGGGGAATAATATACTTATTATTGATCATGATATTGTTAAGTTCCATATAATCATTATAGAGTCACATTTATCCATATTTCTTCTTAACAAAAAGGATAGGTGGGCCCCATGGTGATGTATTTGGAAGAATGAATACCTTATAATGATTTTCCTAGAGTTTCTTCTTCAATTCATGCAATTAAATCAAGGCCATTCTATATGGATTCTTTGAAATAGGTGTAGAACTGAGTATGAGTTCTATTGAAAACTCAACTTCACAATTAGAAGTAATATGAGGAAACTCTTCCAGAAAGACATAAAAAAACTCTCATTAAATAGGAATATAATCGATGTTCAGTTTCTCCCCAACCATATTAGATAAGAACCCATATTGAATAGGAATGAATTCCCATATAATGGCTATAATTAATATTGGAAGTTCAAATTTACCCTCACACAGATAGACAATCATAAAGTGGTTTAGAATATCAAATATGACTTTGATTCCTTGGAAATTGATATGGGATTTATATAAATTGAATACTATTAATGCCCAAAATAACATCAAATTAAAATAGAGGAATACTAATGAGATTTTTAGGAATCATATTCCCACAGACTTCAATTGGGGAAGATTCATAGACTTGAGATATGATCATCATACCATCAGAAGTTTTTACTACTATTTCAACATCTAGTCATTGAGGTGGTAATGTGATACCCTTAACAAATTTTTTAGATATAAACGAGTGGGTAAATAAAAAATAAATCAATACATTAAAAGTTCTAGAGTAGATGGTCAGTTTATATTTCAATACTTCATCATCACACCCCACATGGTGATCACATGATATTTCCCTTTTTCAACGAGTTTAAGGAGTTTCTAACAACATTAATTTTCATTAACCCTCTAACTTGAGCACTATTCAACATAATTCCTATTCTCCTGAAAATTATATAATTAGAGTGTGGGTGGTTGATGTGGCTATTTTTAATGCTTTTTACCACATAATTTTTTCACTTTTTCTTCTCTTTTTGGTATTAAAATAATTTATTTTTGTTATAAATAATAATTGTTGTATTTTATGTAACTAATTGTTAAAAATATGTTTTTGTGTTAAAATCTTGTATTTTAGTGATTAATTTTATCATTTTGAATAAGTTTTAAATTAATTAGTTTATTTTGTTTTAACATTCATTTTTTTTTATTTTGTTTTATTTTAAAATTATATTTTTCATTTCTTTCATTCTATTAGTTTTTTTCTTTTCTATTGTTTTTCAAAATAATTATTTTATTACTTTTTTATTTTAATTGATATTTTTGTAAATAAATAATTGTTCAATTTTATTTTTAATTATTTTAATAATTAAATTAATTTTAATAATCTAATTCCATTCATTAAACATCTTAATAATTTTTTTGAAAATTTTAATTTAATTTTTTGGTTTTATTAATTATTATAATTAATTAATCAATAAATTAATTTAACCAAATAATTTTCAATATCTTTTTTATTTTAAAATGATTTATATGTTTAAATTATAATTTTCAATTAATTACTAATTTAATATTAAATTTATTCTATGAATTATAATTTAATTAATTTGTTAATTTATTTAATTTACATTTTAGTTTATTTAATTATTTAATAAAATTTGTAACAAATTATTTGATTTTGTTTGTTGTGCTGGTACCCGCTGCTCGGACACACCACCAATGCTCACACGCCTCTAAGTTTCCTGGTGGTGTCTCCCCACACATCACCACATCCTGTGGAGGTGTCTCCACACACCCCAACTCCTCTTACTCTTGGATACACCACCACCCCTAGAGGTGTCTCATTTTCACACCACCATCTACTGCTATATTCTTGGAGGTGTCTCCCTCACACTGCTAATGTTTCTCCTTTTCCATTTTTCAGAAATCATCTGTACTCACCATTTAATCCCACTCCTGGTGGTGCCACACCTTCACACTACCATCCCTCTACAGGCGGTGACTTCTTCACATCTTCATACCCATCTACCGCTCCAGGCTTCACCTTCCATTGCCACACCATTGCGGTGACTCCTGGGTCATCGCCAAACCTCGACACAATGGTGTCTCCTCAGCCACCATTATCTTCAATGTTTCCCATACCTCCACCAACCTGTCAACCTACAACAGGACAACAAATCCCATATTAGAACAAAATAAATGCAATAATGAAACAAAATAGAAATCCAAGAACAAACTAGAAAAAAACCAGAAGAAATTTTAGACAGAACCACATATCCAAAATTAGAAATCAACACCAGTAGAAGAAAACAATCCCACAAAAGATGAAGTTTTCACAAAATTATTATATCATTATAGATCCTAACATTTTGAGGAACCTCCACTCGGATATAGATCCTCTTCACCTTTCGATGGATGAAACCAGCTTGCACCCTGCACCTTGCACCCTTGGCTGCCCCAAATTTTGAACCCGCTACTGCTCACGCCACCGTCTGAGGGTGAAGCCGATGAGAGCTCATCACAATCACCACCTGTTAGACCACGTTTCCTCCCCTCTTGCATTGTTACAACCTGTCCACACCGCCCCTTTCTACCAAACTTTTGGTGTCATCACCTGTTCGACTTGTGACCGCCTTCCTCTTTCGAACTCGATCCATCTCTTGAAGTTCTTCGCTACAATCCAATCCCCCTATCCCCTTTCACCCGAGCCGTCCCCTACCCCTATCTCTCTTCCTACCCATGAACCAACACCACCCCCTCTTCCCCTTATTTTTATTTTCTTTTTTTATAATTATAATATAATGTATAATAATAATAATATAATAATAATAATAACATAATAATAATAATCTACATGATAACTAATTTAAATTATTAATTTATTCTATTTATAATTTATTTTTTTAATATCGATAAAGTAAATTTATATATATGAATAGTATTAATACTTTTATTGATTAATAATTAAAATTATAGTTATTTATATTATACATAATTTTATCTAATAAATTTAATATTAATAATAGTTATTTATAAATACTATATTTATTGTTAATATTACTTATATTTTTAAATTTTTTTAGGCATATAATTATATTTATATATTATTATAATTGTTTTAATAATTTATAACATGTTTTCATTTCAGTTCATTTTTTTATTTTCTTTTGTTTCAGGGGTGAATATTGTACTATATGGGTACTGGATCAATCTGTAGTGGAATTTATACTGAATTAACCAATAGAGAGCTAGAGGTACTATGAAAGCACCACACAGAGGCCAGAGAAGTGATCCTGGAAGTAATGAAACAAACTTGAGAGAATCATTAGAAGAATCAAGAAGTAGTAGGATACTTCCACCACCATTTCCTCAAGAATTACTAACATTATCGCTTTGCACGATCCATTTTTCTATATTTTTTAATATCAGGCAGTAGAGATAACACACCACACCCCTTCAAGATTATGAGGGAGGGAGATAAGAAATCCATTAAATCCTCCATCCTTCCATCTCCCAATAAAAGGACCATCATCTAATCAACCACCACCTCCATTAACCTGAGCACCAAAACAGAGACCAGAGTAGGTAGCCGAGCTAGGAGCAGGAATCAGATTTAGAGCAAGATCTTGAGGAAGTAATCTCACAAGAGATGATACTTCATATCTTTCTTCCTTATGTTTTCATTTATGTTATCTCAAACATGAATAGATAAATAGTTTAGGGGAGTCAAGCTGGGATGATTTGGAAATATTTTTATTAATTATATTTTTATTATATCAATTTTTTAGTTCATTTCTAAGGTTGAGGTTCTTTTATGTTAAACTATGAACATTTTTTTGCACTTTTTAAGAACCGACAGGTGAGGGAAGTGATTTCTTTCACCTTAGATCATTGACCAAAGTACTGAAAATTAGAAAAGGTAAATTTTTATCTTCTCCATAGTTAAAAAATTAATTTTTAAGTTAGGATTGAAAGATATAAATGAAATAAGGTTCATCAAGCTATGGAAATTAACTAAAACCACTGCTTAGTGGGTCTCCGCCATTTTTTTAAGTAGTAGATAATTGAATTAATATGTGTATAATAAGATAAAATTTCACCACTAGTCCAAAACAGCCTGATGACTATAATTCATCAACTGCATGCCTCACTCTTGTTTCTTGTTTTTTTGCTTCCTTATACCATTTCACACCACAATGTCACTAATACACTTCATTTCCATTGTTTTCATTTTATTTATAGTTTTTTAATTGTTTTTTCTTGTTTTTGTTTTGTTTTTTTTGTTCTAGAAAAACTTATGTCATTCCATGTGGTTCAACACATTTCTCACCAAACTACTATTAGTAAGTAGGTTTTATAAATATTAAATTTGAACACGCTCAACGATACACCCTTCAATTTTTGGGTCTATTTTCAGGGAAGGAATGTGTGAAAATGTAAAAAAAATAAATATAACAAAAACTAAAAGTAATAAAAAAGTGAAAATCTAAAAAAAATCAAAACATAAAAACTGTACATAAAAAAATCAAAACTATCACCACTGTTTCCATGCACACCAGGTCAACTAAGTCAGAATTGAAAACTCCAATTCAAGAAATCAATAAACACTACACTGGAATTAGGAAGCAAAAGAAATTTGAAATGGAAAACCTGGAGAGTAGAGTTGAAAATAAAAATTTCAATGTTCCACAACCTCTAGTTCTTACCCCTAAGAGACCTAGGCTTTGGGAGTTCCAAATTCCCATTATGTCAAGAAATTTATCTTTCATTAGATTGCCCACTAGGTATATGAATTATGAAATTAAATAGTATTATATTTCTCAAATACCATCATTCAATGGTTTTCCAGAATAGGACTCACTTGAATTCATTAGAGAGTTTTATTATTCTTTCCATAAACTACCTCTATGAGATTTGATTGAGGAGGAGTTGAGGTTAATATTTTTTCCATTCTTTATAAATGGGTGGGAAAGTAATTGGTTTCAAAACCTTAACAAGGAAATATTTTAAACTTGTGATGAGGTGTTTAATGCTTTTTTCTCCAAATTCTAGCCCGGGAACACCCCCATTGAGGTTAGGCACAAAATCACTTCTTTTTCCACGATGAGGGAGATCATTTTCATGAAGCACGTGATAGTTTTAGAGGTATTATTAGGAAAATTCCCAACCATTAGTTATTTCTCCATCTACTCATGGATACCTTTTATAATGATCTCACCCCTTACAATGAAAATCTAGTTGACTAATCATGTGGGGGGAGGGACTTCTCTGACTCCACCACTGATGAGATGAATTAATATTTTGATAATATTTCCCAAAAATATCATCAAAAGTGAACTTGGAAGAGAGAAATTCATAGGGCCGAGAAAACCCACAAGCTGCTATTATTGATGATAGGGTTTTTAGGGAATAATGCTGTAATTGTGGGATGTTCGGTCACACTCAAATATTCTTCCCAAACATTGACCTCTTTATGCAATTTGATGAGGGTGATTAGTTTGTAGATTTTAGAGTTAGGAACTAGGGGTAATTGATCCATTCTCAAATCAATATAACTCTGGATATAAAAATCACCCCAACATGTCAGTGAAGGAGCAACGTGTCATTAAACAAACCATTTTCCCAACTTTTTGACCGCAACCCAATTTTTTTTTACAAAATAAATATGGGGCTATGTTGTTAATTCTCAATGGGTGTTAAAGGAGTTGTTGTAGCATGTTTTGGGTTATATTATCTCACCGAGGAAGGAAAAAAATGATAAGACTCATAATTTTGAACTTCAAATGTTATAAATGTCTAGAGATCAAAGTGGTAGGGAAAAGGGAATTCTAAAAATCACTTCAATCCATAATCCTAGAGAGAATTTCATGGCTGTGACCACCATATATGGCCTTCAAACCCAAAAAAAGGAAAGGAACCACCTAAGGAAATTAAAAATGATGAAAAATCTATTTCTAAGAATAAAAACCAAGAAATCTCCCAATATAAAAATCTAGATAATTTGGCCCAAGATGACCAAAATGTGCAACCCACTCCTGCAAAAGATACAGAACCAAGGAAAATGAAGTGGGGGTTTATTAATGAATAAGAAAAGAAAGTTGGGTTTGAGGAGAAGGTGAACAATCAACTTGTTCTAAAACATTATGCCCCTCCCATTACCTTCCCTAAAAGAGTGAAAAAGAGTGATGAAACTGACTACTTTCGGTTCTTAAAAATGATTCAAAGCTTTAGAATCAACATGAGTTTCTTAAAATCCTTGGATAAAATCCCTTCACATGTTTCATTCAATAAAGGTTTCTAAAAAACAAAAATGATTTAAATAAGTTAGATAAAATCAATCTCATTGAGGAATGTAGTGATATTATATTGAGAAAGTTGCCTTCAAAATTGAAGGACCCTGGAAGCTTTATTATTCGGTGTTGAATAAGAGGAAGTGGGAAACTAAATTTTCTATGTGATCACTACTACAAAAATGGGCTTTATTAGCGCTCAAAATGGATTTTAACAGTGCTAAAAAATCATTGTAAAGATCATCACTGATAAGGGGGGGGGGGTCCCCTTTATTAGTGCTAAATCAGCGCTGATAAAGGGATCCTTTATCAGCGCTGAAAAAAAGCACTGATAAAGGAAGACTTTATCAGCGCTAAAAAAGCGTTGATAAAGGGATCCTTTATCAGTGCTAAAAAGGTGCTGAAAAAGGACTCCTTTATCAGTGCTAAAAAAGCACTGATAAATGTGTTTTTTATTAGCGCATTTTTAGCACTGATACATTCCCTATCTGCTGCAACATAAAATTCTACAGCAGCACACCCAAATAAGACCTGACAAAAATTCAGCATCTCAACAAGTATACCCATACAAAATTAACACATAATTCATAAGGAAATTACACCAAGTATACCCATACAAAAAGTATACCCATACACTATTAACACATAATTCATAAGTTAATTAAATACATAAAGAATTAAATTCAGAATTCAGGGGAGTGTATAAGGGACTACCTAACTCATCTGGAGTTTTTCACCTTTATAAGTCAACACCCTCTGTGGAATGAACACAAATCTATAATCATATAACTAAATGCATAAATCCATAGGGAGTTTATAAGGGACTACCTAACTCATCTGGAGTTTTTCCCATTTATTTCCATAGACCAACAGTTGCCTCCCTAACCCGCCAAACATCATCCAAGTACATTCCAAGATCGCATTGAAGTCAGATCCTTGAAATCATTCCAAATAACCCAAAAGAATTAATTATAATCAATTCATAAATAATTAACAATTTAATATTTATTTAACAAATTATTTCAATATGTCATAATTGTCAATTAACTCATTGAGGACATACTACTTGACAAACCCTCGAGAAACCATCTATGTGAGGGATGTAACAGACACCTGAAACCATTACTAGATAAATTCTTAATAGGAATCTATATTTTTTATTCCAAATTAATTTCAATTATATGAAAAACCAAAAATAATTTGGTGGCACGACAAACCTCAAATGAAATAGAAAATAATGAAATACAAATTAATGTGGTCTTTTATTATTAGATTTTTTCTACATTATTTCAATGATATTTTGATGATTTTCATTTACTTAATGATCTTAAAATGGTGAATATTTTATTTTTGGTTTGATTTTGATGAAATAATAATTCATTGGATATTCTCATGAAAATATGTGTTTTTGAGTTCTTAATTTCCAAGTGATCTTTATTTTATTTTATTATATTTTTAAGTTAATTATTTTGATTGAATATATTGTATTTTTATTTATAATGACCCATAATTTTATTACATAAATATTACATCATTTTATATTAATATTCAATACATTTCACAATAATACACACCTAAAAAACATATAGGTTTTGTTTCTTTAGAAACTTGGAAATGTAAAAATGTAGTACATAAAAGAACTGCATCATTTTCCATTTATTACTTCACAACTATCGCCCTTATTAGAAATAACATACTTAAGACCTTTCTACATAACTTGGGGAAGTGAAACATAAGAAAGAGTGACCTCAGTCTCTTAGTAATAGTAAACATAATAGATTTCAAAAAATGATCATATGTGAGAATAATATAAGAATAAGGGACTACAGACATGATATAAAAATTATAAAATCATACCCATCAATTCATATATCATTATAATGAATGATGGAATAATGTTTTATCAATTTAAATACATAAGGCATAAGAGTGTGGAATCATCAATAATTAGACATGAGCTATGAAAACATATCATAAGCATAAGAAATAATTTTTTAGAATGTAAAAAAAATTATAAAATCATTTCCTTAGTAAAGGATCACTTTGAAGACTATCATAGTGGATTGGTTTCACTCCCCATTCCATATTTTCCTTAGTTTAGGTTCACTCCCAAGACTATCTTATTGGAAAAAGTCCCTTAAAAAACTATGGTTCACTCCTCATTTCAATCCTTATAATCACATGAGATATCATTATTTACCTAATTCATTGAAGGTATATATAATTTTAGGCCCACCCATCACATAATTAAAACGATACATATGTATTCTATAGTACCATAAATCATTCATCATACCATAAACTCATAACCCTTGGAAAGGATATGGGTTTCAAAAACATTTCATAATCATAATAATAAAACATCCAGAGAAATAATATAGATGTTAAAATTTCATCATATCCCACATAAATCATAATAAATATAATAGTATGTTGTTATAGGTACAGATACCTTTAAAATATCAGTAGAACATTTATTAAGGAAAATGCCTTTTTTATTTGAAATCAATTATTTAGAATCTAAAAATTTATAATATATTAAGAAAAATATTTTCTTTAAAAATAAAAAAGTAAACATATAAAGGAATCTTTAAATAATTATTATTCATGATGATAGAAAAAGTTATTCGGGTGGTGTACGTTAAAAAAAATTTTCTTTTAACATTGTTTGTAAAAAGTTAGAAGCCCATTGCTCAGAAAATGAAAAAAAGATTCAATTAATTTTTTATAGAAATTAAAACATGGAAAATAATTAATTTAATAAATATTTGGATAATAGTAAAAAAAATCTTCCAAAAATTTTAAAGAAAATATTAACATTGAATAAATAATTCCCGACCGAAGAGAAAAACATTGCCAATTTTCCTTAAAAACATTATTTTAGTCTCTTGAGTACAAAAAAATGGGAATATAAATGGAAATCATGAAATATATAGAAATAAATAAAGGAGAATAAAATACATTATACTTTCAATATATATGTCATATAATTTCATCATTGTAAAATTTGATCATAAATAATCCTGGTAAAAATGAGATTGTAACATAAAACCCTTACCTCAACTCTATATTTATTTGTAAGAACTCTGAACTCCTGTATAATAAATTTAAACTTATTATAATTATATAATAGAACCATATTCATACCTATAATAACATACATAGTTTAATTATAACACCTTATCACTTTTTTATTAATAATCTTTCATTATCATCTCTATTTTGAGTGTTAACTACTTCATTTTTCATATATATTTTGGTTAATTAGTTATGGTCCTTAATCCATTTTGGTTAATCAGTATTGAGTTTATATTTCAATACTTCATCATCACACCCCACACAGTGATCACATGATATTTCCCTTTTTCAACGAGTTTAAGAAGTTTCTAACATCATTACTTTTCATTAACCCTCTAACTTGAGCACTATTCAACCTAATGCCTATTCTCCTAGAAATTATATAATTAGAGTGTGGGTGGTTGATGTGGCTATTTTTAATGCCTTTTTCCACATAATTTTTTCACTTTTTCTTCACTTTTTGGTATTAAAATGATTTATTTTGTGTTATAACTAATAATTGTTGTATTTTATGTAACTAATCGTTAAAAATATGTTTTTGTGTTAAAATAATGTATTTTAGTGATTAATTTTATCATTTTGAATAATTTTTAGATTAATTAGTTAATTTAGTTTTAACATTCATTTTTTTATTCTTTTGTTTTATTTTAAATTTAGATTTTTCATTTCTTTCATTCTATCATTTTTTTTCTATTGTTTTTCAAAATAATTATTTTATTACCTCTTTAATTTAATTGATTTTTTTGTAAATAAATAATTGTCCAATTTTATTTTTAACTATTTGAATAATTAAATTAATTTTAATAATCTAATTCCATTTATTAAACATCTTAATAATTTTTTTTGAAAATTTTAATTTAATTTTTTAGTTTTATTAATTATTATAATTAATTAATCAGTAAATTAATTTAACCAAATAATTTTCAATATCTTTTTTATTTTAAATTTATTTATATGTTTAAATTATAATTTTCAATTAATTACTTATTTAATATTAAATTTATTCTGTGAATTATAATTTAATTAATTTGTTAATTTATTTAATTTACATTTTAGTTTATTTAATTATTTAATATAATTTGTAACAAATTCTTTGATTTTGTTTGTTGTGCAGGTACCCGCTACTCAGACACACCACCAATGCTTACACACCTCTAAGTTTCCTGGTGGTGTCTCCCCACACATCGCCACATCCTCTGGAGGTGTCTCCACACACCCCAACTCCTCTTACTCCTAGATACACCACCATCCCTAGAGGTGTCTCATTTTCACACCACCATCTACCGCTATATTCTTGGTGGTGTCTCCCTCACACTGCCAATGTTTCTCCTTTTCCATTTTTCACAAATCATCCGTACTCACCATTTCATACCACTCCTTGTGGTGCCACACCTTCACACTACCATCCCTCTACAGGCGGTGACTTCTTCACATCTCCATACTCATCTTCCGCTCCATGCTTCACCTTCCTTGCCACACCATGGCGGTGACTCATGAGTCATCGCTAACCCTCGACACAATGGGGGCTCCTCAGCCACCGTTGTCTTCAACGTTTCCCCTACCTCCACCAACCTTTCAACCTACAGAAAAAAAATCCCATATTAGAACAAAATATATGCAATAATGAAACGAAATAGAAATCCAACAACGAACTTGAAAAAAACTAGACGAAATTTTAGACAGCACCACATATCCAAAATTAGAAATCAACACTAGTAGAATCAAAGAAACCCACAAAAGATGATGTTTTCCTAAAATTATTATATCATTATAGATCCTAACATTTTGAGGACCTCCACTAGGATATAGATCCACTTCACCTTTCCATGGATGAAGCCAGCTTGCACCCTGCACCTTGCACCCTTGGCTACCACAAATTTTGAACCCACTGCTGCTCACGCCACCGTCTGAGGGTGAAGCCAATGAGAGCTCATCGCAATCATCACCTATTAGACCATGTTGCCTCTCCTCTTTCATTGTTACAACCTGTCCACAGTGCCCCTTTCTATGAAACTTTCAGTGCCATCACCTATTCGACTTGTGCCCGCCTTCCTCTTTCGAACCCGAGCCATCTCTTGAAGTTCTTCACCGCAATTCAATCCCCCTATCCCCTTTCACCTGAGCCGTACCCTACCCCTGTCTCTCTCCTTACCCATGAACCAAAACCACCCCCTCTTCCCCTTATTTTTATTTTCTTTTTTTATAATTATAATATAATTTATAATAATAATAATATAATAATAATAACATAATAATAATAGTATACATGATAACTAATTTAAATTATTAATTTATTCTATTTATAATTTATTTTTTTAATATCGATAAGGTAAATCTAAATAGATGAATAATATTAAACTTTTATTGATTAATAATTAAAATTATAGTTATTTATATTGTACATAATTTTATCTAATAAATTTAATATTAATAATAGTTATTTATAAATACTATATTTATTGTTAATATTACTTATATTTTTTAATTTTTTTATGCATATAATTATATTTATATATTCTTATAATTGTTTTAATAATTTATAACATGTTTTCATTTCAGTTCATTTTTTTATTTTCTTTTGTTTCAGGGGTGAATATTGTACTATATGGGTACTTGATCAATCTGTAGTGGAATTTATACTGAATTCACCAATAGAAAGATAGACGTACTATGAAAGCACCACACAGAGGCCAGATAAGTGATCCTGGAAGTAGTGAAAGAAACTTGAGAGAATCATCAGAAGAATCGAGAAGTAGTAGGATACTTCCACCACCATTTCCTCAAGAAGTACTAACAATATCACTTTGCACGATCCATTTTTCTATATTTTTTAATATCAGGAAGTAGAGATAACACACCACACCACTTAAAGATTTTGAGGGAGGGAGATAAGAAATCCATTAAATCCTCCATCCTTCCATCTCCCAATCAAAGGACCATCATCTAATCAACCACCACCTTCGTTCACCAGAGCACCAAAACAGAGACCGGAGTAGGCAGCCGAGCTAGGAGCAGAAATCAGATTCAGAGATAGATCTTGAGGAAGTAATCTCACAAGAGATGATACTTTATATCTTTCTTCCTTTTGTTTTCATTTATGTTATCTCAAACATGAATAGATAAATAGTTTAGGGGAGTTAGGCTGGGATGATTTGGAAATATTTTTATTAATTATATTTTTATTATATCAATTGTTTAGTACATTTCTAAGGTTGAGGTTATTTTATGTTAAACTACGAACATTTTTTTTTCACTTTTTAAGAATCGACAGGTGAGGGAAGTGATTTCTTTCACCTTAAATCATCGACCAAAGTACCAAAAATTAGAAAAGGTCAATTTTTCTCTTCTCCATAGTTAACAAATTAATTTGTAAGTTAGGATTGAAAGATATAAATGAAATAAGGTTCATCATGCTATGTAAATTAACTAAAACCACTGCTTAGTGGGTCTCTGCCATTTTTTCAAGTAGTAGATAATTGAATTAATATTTGTATAATAAGAGAAAATTTCACCACCAGTCCAAAACAGCCTGGTAACTCTAATTCATCAACTGCTTGCCTCACTCTTGTTTCTTGTTTTGTTACTTCCTTACATAATTTCACACCACAATGTCACTAATACACTTCATTTCCATTGTTTTCATTTTATTTATAGTTTTTTAATTGTTTTTTCTTGTTTTTTTTTCTAGAAAAACTTAAGTCATTCCATGTGCTTCAACACATTTCTCACCACACTACTATTAGTAAGTAGGTTTTATAAATATTAAATTTGAACACGCTCAAAGATACGCCCTTCAATTTTTGGGTCTGTTTTTCAGGGAAGGAATGTGTGAAAATGTAAAAAAAATTCAATATAACAAAAACTAAAAGTAATAGAAAAGTGAAAATCTAAAAAAAATCAAAACATAAAAACTATACATAAAGAAATCAAAACTATCACCACTGTTTGCATGCACACCAGGTCAACTAAGTTAGAATTGAAAACTCCAACTCAAGAAATCAATAAACACTACCTTGGCATTCTGAAGGAAAAGAAATTTTAAATGGAAAACCTGGAGAGTAGAGTTGAAAATAAAAATTTCTATGTTCCACAGCCTCTAGTTCTTACCCCTAAGAGACCTAGGATTAGGGAGTTCCAAATTCCAACTGTGTCAAGAAATTCATCTTACATTAGATTCTCCCCTAGGTATATGAATTATGAAATTAAATATTATTATATTTCTCAACAACCATCATTCAATGGTTTTCCAAAATAGGACTCACTTGAATTCATTAGAGAGTTTTATTATTCTTTCCATAAACTTGCTCTATGAGATTTGATGGAGGAGGAGTTGAGGTTAATATTTTTTCCATTCTTTATAAATGGGAGGGCTAATACTTAGTTTCAAAACCTTAACAAGGAAATATTTAAAACTTTTGATGAGGTGTTTAATGCTTTTTTCTCCAAATTCTAGCCCGGGAACACCACCATTGAGGTTAGGAACAAAATCACTGCTTTTTCCACGATGAGGGAGATATTTTTCATGAAGCACGTGATAGTTTTAGAGGTTTTATTAGGAAAATTACCAACCATTAGTTATTTCCCCATATACTCATGGATACCTTTTATAATGATCTCACCCCTTACAATGAAAATCTAGTTGACTAATCCTGTGGGGGGGGGGGAACTTCTCTGACTCCACCGCTGATGAGATGAAATAATATTTTGATAATATTTCCCAAAAATATCATCAAAAGTGAACTTGGAAGAGAGAAATTCATAGGGCTGAGAAAACCCCCATGCTGCTATTATTGATGATAGGGTTTTCAGGGAACAATGCTGTAATTGTGGGATGTTCGGTCACACTCAAAGATTCTTCCCAAACATTAACCTCCTTATACAATTTGATGAGGGTGCTTAGTTTGTAGATTTTAGAGTTAGGAAATAGGGGTAATTGATCCATTCTCAAATCAATATAACTCTGGATATAAAAATCACCCCAACATGTCAGTGAAGGAGAAACGTGTCCTTAAACAACCCATTTTCCCAACTTATTGACCAAAACCCAAATAATTTTTACAAAATCAATATGAGGCTATGTTATTAATTCTCAATGGGTGTTAAAGGAGTTTTTTAGCAAGTGTTGGGTTAGATTAGCTCACTGAGGAAGGACAAAAATGCTAAGATTCATAATTTAGAACTTCAAATGGTATAAATGTATAGAGATCAAAGTGGTAGGGAAAAGGGAATTCTAAACATCACTTCAATCCATAATCCTAGAGAGAATTTCATGGCTGTGACCACCATATATGGCCTTAAAACCCAAAAAAAAGTAAAGGAACCACCTAAGGAAATTAAAAATTATGAAAAATCTATTTCTAAGAATAAAAACCATGAAAGCTCCCAATAAAAAAATCTAGAAAATTTGTCCCAAGATGAAAAAAATGTGCAACCCACTCCTGAAAAAGATAAAGAACCAAGGAAAATTAAGTGGGAGTTTATTAATGAATAAAAAAAGAAATTTGGGTTTGAGGAGAAGGTGAACAATCAACTTGTTCTAAAACATTATTCCCCTCCCATTACCTTCCCTAAAAGAGTGAAAAAGAGTGACGAAACTGACTATTTGAGGTTCTTAAAAACGATTCAATGATTTAGCATCAACATGACTTTCTTAAAATCCTTGGATAGAATCCCTTTACATGTTTCATTCAATAAAGGTTTCTAAAAAACAAAAATGATTGAAATAAGTCAGATAAAATCAATCTCATTGAGGAATGTAGTGATATTATATTGAGGAAGTTGCCTTCAAAATTGAAGGACCCTGGAAGCTTTATTATTTGGTGTTGAATAGGAGGAAGTGGGAAAATAAATTTTCTATGTGATCACTACAACAAAAACAGGCTTTATTAGCACTCAAAATGGATTTTAACAGCGCTAAAAAAGCATTGTAAAGCTCAGCGCTGATAACGGGGGGGGGGGGGGGGGGGGGCACTTTATTAGTGCTAAATCAGTGCCGATAAAGGGAGCCTTTATCAGTGCTAAAAAATCACTGATAAAGTAATCCTTTATCAGTGCTAAAAAAGAGTTGATAAAGGGATAATTTATCAGCGTTAAAAAGGTGCTGATAAAGGACTCCTTTATTAGTGCTAAAAAAGCACTGATAAATGTGGTTTTTATTAGTGTGTTTTTAGCGTTGATAAATTCCCTATCTGCTGCAACATAAAATTCTGCAGCAGCACACCCAAACAAGACCTGAAAAAAATTCAGCATCTCAACAAGTATACCCATACAAAATTAACACATAATTCATAAGGTAATTACACCAAGTATACCCATACAACATGTATAACCATACACTATTAACACATAATTCATAAGTTAATTAAATACATAAAGAATTAAATTCATAATTCAGGGGAGTGTATAAGGGACTACCTAACTTATCTAGAGTTTTTCCCATTTATAGGTCAACAACCTCTGTGGAATGAACACAAATCTATAATCATATAACTAAATGCATAAATCTATATGGAGTGTATAAGGGACTACCTAACTCTTATGGAGTTTTTTCCATTTATTTCCATAGACCAACAGTTGCATCCCTAACCCGCCAAACATCATCCAAGTACATTACAAGATCATATCGAAGTCATATCCTTGAAATCATTCCCAATAACCCAAAATAATTAATTATAATCAATTAATAAATAATTAACAATTTAATATTTATTTAACAAATTATTTCAATATGTCATAATTGTCAATTAACTCATTGAGGACATACTGCTTGACAAACCCTCGAGAAACCATATATGTGAGGGATGTAACAGACACCTGAAACCATTACTAGATAAATTCTTAATAGGAATCTCTATTATTTATTCCAAATTAATTTCAATTAAATGAAAAACCAAAAATAATTTGGTGGCATGACAAACCTCAACTGAAATAGAAAATAATGAAATACAAATTAATGTAGTCTTTTGTTATTACATTTTTTCCACATTATTTCAATGATATTTTGATGATTTTCATTTACTTAATGATCTTAAAAAGGTGATTATTTTATTGTTGGTTTTATTTTGATGAAATAATAATTCATTGGATATTCTCATAAAAATATGTGTTTTGGAGTTCTTAATTTCCAAGTGATATTTATTTTATTTTATTAGTTAAATATTTTGATTGAATCTATTTTATTTTTATTTATAATGACCCATAATTTTATTACATAAATATTACATCATTTTATATTAATATTCAATACATTTCACAATAAAACACACCTAAAAACCATATAGGTTTTGTTTCTTTAGAAAATTGGAAATGTAAAAAGCTAGTACATAAAAGAACTGCATCATTTTCCATTTATTCCTTCACAACTATCACCATTATTAGAAATAACATACTTAAAACCTTTCTCCATAACTTGGGGAAGTGAAACGTAAGAAAGAGTGACCTCAGTCTCTTAGTAATAGTAAACATAATAGATTTCAAAAAATGATCATATGTGAGAATAAGATAAGAATAAGGGCATACGAACATGATATAAAAATTATAAAATCATACCCATCAATTCATATATCATAATAATGAATGATGAAATAATGTTTTATCAATTTAAATACATAAGGCATAAGAGTGTGGAATCATCAATAACCAGACATGAGATGTGAAAACATATCATAAGCATAAGAAATAATTTTGTAGAATGTACACAAAATTAGAAAATCATTTCCTTAGTAAAGGATCACTTTAAATACTATCATAGTGGATTTGTTTCACTCTCCATTCCATCTTTTCCTTAGTTTCGGTTCACTCCCAAGACTGTCTTATTGGAAAAAGTCCCTTAAAAAACTATGGTTCACTCCTCATTTCAATCCTTATAATCACGTGAGATATCATTCTTTACCTAATGAATTGAAGGTATATATAATTTTAGGCCCACCCATCACATAATTAAAACCATACATATGTGTTCTATAAAACCATAAATCATTCATCATACCATAAAATCATAACCCTTGGAAAGGATATGGGTTACAAAAACATTTCATAATCATAATAATAAAACATCCCGAGAAATAATATAGATGTTAAAATTTCATCATATCCCACATAAATCATAATAAATATAATAGTATGTTGTTATAGGTACAAATACCTTTAAAATATCAGTAGAACATTTCTTAAGGAAAATGCCTTTTTAATTTGAAATCAATTATTTAGAATCTAAAAATTTATAATATATTAAGAAAAATATTTTCTTTAAAAAAAAAGTAAACATATAAAGGAATATTTAAATAATTATTATTCATGATGATAGAAAAAGTTATTCAGGTGGTGTACATTAAAAAAAAATTTCCTTTAACATTGTTTGTAAAAAGTTAGAAGCCCAGTGCTCAGAAAATGAAAAAAATATTCAATTAATTTTTTATGGAAATTAAAACATGGAAAATAATTAATTTAATAAATATTTGGATAATAGTAAAAAAATTCTTCCAAAAATTTTAAATAAAATATTGACATTGAATAAATACTTCCCGGCCGAAGAGAAAAACATGGCCAATTTTCCTTAAAAACATTATTTTAGTCTCTTGAGAACAAAAAAAATGGGAATATTAATAGAAATCATGAAATATATAGAAATAAATAAAGGATAATAAAATACATTATACTTGTAATATATATGTCATATAATTTCACCATTGTAAAATTTAATCATAAATAATCCTGGTAAAAATGAGATTGTAACATAAAACCCTTACCTCAACTCTATATTTATTTATAAGAACTCTAAACTCCTGTATAATAAATTTAAATTTATTATAATTATATAAAAGAACCATATTCATACCTATAATAACATACATAGTTTAATTATAACACCTTATCACTTTTTTATTAATAATCTTTCATTATCATCTCTATTTTCAGTGTTAACTACTTCATTTTTCATATATATTTTGGTTCATCAGTTATGGTCCTTATACATTTGTCATGGTTCATTAATCCCCCAAATATTAAATTAAGATAAAAATATAATATATATTCATTATTTACATATTCATAACCATTCATATAAATCAATACTTAAAAATTAATTACATCAATATGTGGAGATGATAGTCTGTACGTACGCACAAGTTACGTTTCTATTTTTCGATTGATGGAATGAAAGAAAGGAAAATATTAATTAGTCTTCCTCGAATCATTATTATAACATAAATATAATATATAAACATTAAATCTATCATAATAACCAACCAGGAATGATGGTGATGTAAAATGATTCGTATTGTTATGTGGTGGTGGTAGTCCACACGTATGCACAAGAGATACTCTCATCTCCCATTGGATTGAGAAGAGGTGGTAAATAGTTGTAAAATCATCATAATAATAACTTATTATATTTATGATACTATATTAATCATGTTTTTGTTGATAAAAAAGTTTATAGTAAGTATAATAAGAAATAAAATTGAAAGATCATGGTTAATATCTATACCTCTTATTTGAGAGACATCATTTGGATTACTAATTAAGCCTTGAAGGATTGGTATTAGGAGAAGAATAGAAGATCTATGATGAAGGTAATTTTTCAAGTAAGGTTTTTTATTAGGTATTTTCTGATATATAATCCTAAAATGGTGTGAATAATGGCAGAGAAGAGGTGTCCTTTTATAAGTGAGGGGAGGGACACACATGAAATATCTTATAAGATTTCAATGATTTAAGGTCAATTTAATGAGAAAGTGGTTCCAATTTGAAAGGTATTTGAAGTTTGGATAATATAACATGAAATATATTTAAAAATTTATAATTTTATTGGTGGGGGTGAAAATCCTACCCTTATCTAATGGTTTAACCCCCAGTAATCCCATTTTAACCATAACCGTGGTAACAAAATTTTACTGGTTTTACTATTCATTATGATAAAAAATTAAGTTGAAACTAATAGATTATATTAATTAATATTGTTAAAAATATTAAATCCATTTAACCATATTCAATCTCTATAAGTGTCGTAATTTAAATTTAATTAAGTATACAAACAGCAATGAAAACACCTTTTCAAAAAATTATTTTTTAAGTGTAGATCTTAATTTATTTGCATTCATAGCCTTGTAAAAAACATATAATTAATTTTAAAATATTATATTGAATATATAATATATAACTTTAATTAAAAAAATTAATAAATAGATATTATATTAATTTTTTAAGTCAAAAACACTTTACGCGCATAAAAAAAGTTTCTTTAGAAAAATGTGTTTTTAAGCCAAAAAAGTAACTTATACCAAAATAAAGTATAATGATTATTTCTATGTAATTTATTAAGTTATTTATAATTTAATATTAATTATTTTAATTTAATATAAAATTCAAAACATAATGATACATTTAATTGAAAATAAGTGACAATTTTTACAAAAAATCGGCATTTTCCCTATTCATAGAAAAATAAATATTTTTAGAAAAATCTTAAAATTAAAAAAAAAAATTAATTTTATAATTATTATTTTAAAAATTATATTAATTTACTCATATAAATTTATAAAAATGGTATAAATTATTTATAAATTACATGTGAAAAAATGTGATAAAAATCATTTTGGAGGAAAACATATTTTTAAAGCATAAAATTACATTATTAGAAATTGAGTTTTTATTTATTATGAATTAATCAATAAATTTTAATTAATAAAAGAATTTATAAATATTTTATATAAATTAGTCATTACTATTCATACCTTCTAATTTAATGGCTAGGTTATGACAATTTACTATATCACATATCATATAAACTTGGGGTTGTGTGTTAGGCAAGCTATCAAATAATTCATGTTTTATTTCAAAGGAAATACAAATAAATTCTTTGGGTTTTACATTCTAACCATCCTAAAATAAATTTAACCCTCAAAATTTCATCACTCTAGTATAAAAAATGAAAATATTCTTTCTTCATCACATCCTTATGTTTCCATGTAGTATCCTCAAATTTCTAATTTCTCCAAAGAACTTTAACTAGGTGAGTAGTCATGTTCCATAGAATTTTATCTCTACAATAAAATATTTCTACTAGTTATTTGTTATAATAAATTTCATTCTCTAGTGGTGAAACCTTTGAGTTTAGTACATGTGAAGGATTATGTATATACTTACCCCAGAGAGATACATAGAACACATTGTGAACTTACGAGAGGTTTGGTGGGAGTGACCAATGATAAGCTATAGTCCATACTCGATCAAGAATATGAAAGAAACTAATATACCTAGGGATAACATTTACCTTATTTTTTAATCTAATCAACTTATTACATGGATAAATTCATAGGAATACCTTCTAACCAATATTGAATTCCAAATATCATCGATGATTGTTAGCAAATATCTTCTGTCAACTTTGAGCATCCATGATATAATATTGAATGGATCTAGCCTTATATTCACTTTCCAAATCTATCTCATGTCCCAATAGATTTATTTCTCTAAACTCATCCCAGTATTTTAGACTTCTAAATTTATTTTAATATAGGGATTCATAAGGATCCATTTGAATGCTCGAGTGAAAACTATTATTGTAAAAAAACTCAACTAGAGGAAGGTATTGATCCCCAACCACCTTTAAAATATAGAGAATATGATCTCAACATATACCCCTGAGTTTTAATGGTTCTATAAGACTATCCATTTTTCTAGGGAAGATAAGCAATACTAAAATAAAACTTTGTATGTAGAGGTTGCTGAAGACTTATCCAGAACATCAAGGTAAAGATCAGATCCTGATTAGATATAATAGGATGTGTCAACCCATTTAACCTTACGAGATCCTAAATTTATATCCTGGAATTCTAATAAAGAGATAATTATTCTTTTATTATAATGAATTGAACTGACTTCATAAGGAAATAAACTTCAAAAAAAATAACATTATGTACTTTAGATGTTTTGGTGAGTCCAAAAACAAAATCCATGTTAATGTTTTCCTATTTTTATTCTGGTATGGGTAATGGTTTTATCAACCCCTTATACTTATATCCCTCGACCTTAACTTATTGAAATACCAAGCACCAAGATACATACTCTACAATATCCCTCTTCATGTTGTTAAACCATAAATACTCTTTCATATCTCTATAAAACTTCATAATTCAAAGATGAATAGAGAATAATGATCTATGATATTCTTACAATAGTTACTTATTTAGGTATGGTATTTATGAGAGACATAATTTTTTCCTAAACCTAATCATTCCATCATAATCAAGGTTAAACTCATTAACATTTCTCACCTTCTTTTTTTATCTCCACATCATCCTTTTTCACCACTTTAAACCTTATATGGATATATGGTTTAACACTCATTTTAGAAAGTTAATATTTCCTCTTTACTTAAATATTTTAAGTTCTATAATTTATAAATCCATAAATATTGGATCTTCTATGATACTCATCATAGATAAGGTCACATGATCCATTCAACTCAAAGAATCAACCATCATGTTCGCTTTCCTAGGGTGGTAGTGTATTGATTTTTCATAATCATTAATAAAATCCAACCATATTCTTTGGTGTATTTTAAACTATTTTTGGTTGAATATATACTTTAAACTTTTATGATCAATATGTATGTCACACCATTCTTTATAAATATAATTCCTATATATCTTCTTTTCAAATATTATCACTACTAAATCCAAATCACGAGTTAGGTAATTTCTCTCATGAACCTTCAATTGGTGCAAGGCATAACCTACCACCATATAATTCTACATTAGAAAACATCCCATCCATTTTTTACACATCACTATAAATCATAATCCCTTTTCTACTACAGGGTAATGCGAGCATAGGTTCACTATTCAACCTTTTCTTCAGTTCATTAAAAATTTCTTCACACTCATCAGTCCAAAGGAACATAACTCCCTTTTGATTTTACATGTTGAGTGTATTAGATATCTATAAGAAATAATTCAACAAGAATTGATAATATCAATCCCATCAAATAAAGCTAAAAATTTTAGTCATAGTGGCTATTTTGGGATAATTTTCATTAACTTCCTCCTTTGATGGATCCATTGATATACCCTTGATTAATATTATATGACCTAAAAATGAAACATTATGAATACAAAATTCACAATTAGTAAAGTTTACATAAAAATTATCCTTATACATGGAATTTAGTACAATATGAAAGTAATATTCCTTCTCTTCCTTTATCTTGTAATATATAAGAATATAATCTATAAAAACTACCACAAACTAATCAAGGTAATTTCTAAAGACTCTATTCATTAAATCCAAGAAGATAGAGAGGGCCATTAGTAATATCAAATAGAATCACTATACCTAAAATAAATAGTTTTATTGAATACATATTAACTTTTTCCCTTCAAATAATAGTATCCAGATCAAAGAACAATCTTATAGAAGTATTTATCTCCTCATAATTGATCAAAAAATCATCAATATGGGGAATAATATACTTATTATAGATCTTGATATTGTTAAGTTCCATATTATCATTATAGAGTCACATTGATCCATATTTCTTCTTAACAAAAAGGATAGGTGGGCCCCATGGTGATGCATTTGGAAGAATGAATACCTTATAATGATTTTCCTAGAGTTTCTTCTTCAATTCATGCAATTAAATCAAGGCCATTCTATACGGATTTTTTGAAATAGGTGTAGCACCGAGTATGAGTTCTATTAAAAACTCAACTTCACAATTTGAAGTAATATGAGGAAAATCTTCCAGAAAGACATCAAAAAACTCTCATGAAATAGGAATATCATCGATGTTCAGTTTCTCCCCAACCATATTAGATAAGAACCCACATTGAATAGGAATAAATACCCATACAATGGCTATAATTCCTATTGGAAGTTCAAATTTACCCTCACACAGATAGAAAATCATAAGGTGGTTTAGAATATCAAATATGACTTTGATTCCTTGGAAATTGATATGGGATTTATATAAATAGAATACTATTAATGCCCAAAATAACATCAAATTAAAATAGAGGAATAATAATGAGATTTTACGGAATCATATTCCCACAAATTTCAATTGGGGAAGATTCATAGACTTGAGATACAATCATCATACCATCAGAAGTTTTTACTACTATTTCAACATCTAGTCATTGAGGTGGTAATGTCACACCCTTAACAAATTTTTTAGATATAAATGAGTGGTTAAATAAAAAATCAATCAATTCATTAAAAGTTATAGAGTGGATGGTGAGTTTATATTTCAATACTTCATCATCACACCCCATACAGTGATCACATGATATTTCCCTTTTCAACGAGTTTAAGAAGTTTCTAACATCAATACTTTTCATTAACCCTGTAACTTGAGCACTATTCAACATAATTCCTATTCTCCTCCAAATTATATAATTAGATTCTGGGTGGTTTATGTGGCTATTTTTAATGCTTTTGGCCACATAATTTTTTTCACTTTTTCTTCTCTTTTTGGTATTAAAATAATTTATTTTGTGTTATAACTAATAATTGTTGTATTTTATGTTACTAATCGTTAAAAATATGTTTTTGTGTTAAAATCATGTATTTTAGTGATTAATTTATCTTTTTGAATAAGTTTTAAATTAATTAGTTAATTTAGTTTTAACATTCATTTTTTTATTCTTTTGTTTTATTATAAATTTATATTTTTCATTTCTTTTATTCTATCATTTTTTTTCTTTTTTATTGTTTTTCAAAATAATTATTTTATTACTTCTTTAATTTAATTGATTTTTTTTGTAAATAAATAATTTTTCAATTTTATTTTTAATTATTTGAATAATTAAATTAATTTTTATAATCTAATTCCATTCATTAAACATCTTAATAATTTTTTTGAAAATTTTAATTTAATTTTTTAGTTTTGTTAATTACTATAATTAATTAATCAGTAAATTAATTTAACCAAATAATTTTCAATATCTTTTTTTATTTTAAATTGATTTATATGTTTAAATTATAATTTTCAATTAATTACTTATTTAATATTTAATTTATTCTTTGAATTATAATTTAATTAATTTGTTAATTTATTTAATTTACATTTTAGTTTGTTTAATTATTTAATATAATTTGTAACAAATTCTTTGATTTTGTATGTTGTGCAGGTACCCGCTACTCGGACACACCACCAATGATCACACACCTCTAAGTTTCCTGGTGGTGTCTCCCCACACATCGCCTCATACTCTGGAGGTGTCTCCACATACCCCAACTCATCTTACTCCTGGATACACCACCAGCCCTAGAGGTGTCTCATTTTCACACCACCATCTACTGCTATATTCTTGGCGGTGTCTCCCTCACACTGCCAATGTTTCTCCTTTTCTATTTTTCACAAATCATCCGTACTCACCATTTCATCCCACTCCTGGTGGTGCCACACCTTCACACTACCATCCCTCTACAGGCGGTGACTTATTCACATCTCCATACCCATCTTCCGCTCCATGCTTCACCTTCCGTTACCACACCATGGTGGTGACTCCTGAGTCATCGCCAACCCTCGACACAATGGTGCCTCCTCAGCCACCGTTGTCTTCAACGTTTCCCCTACCTCCACCAACCTGTCAACCTACAACAGAACAAAAAATCCCATATTAGAACAAAATAAATGCAATAATGAAAAAAATAGAAATCCAACAACAAACTTGAAAAAAACTAGAAGAAATTTTAGACAGCACCACATATCCAAAATTAGAAATCAACACCAGTAGAAGTAAAGAAACCCACAAAAGATGAAGTTTTCCTAAAATTATTATATCATTATAGATCCTATCATTTTGAGGAACCTCCACTCGGATATAGATCCTCTTCACCTTTCCATGGATGAAGCTAGCTTTCACCCTGCACCATGCACCCTTGGCTGCCACAAATTTTGAACCCACTGCTGCTCACGCCACTGTCTGAGGGTGAAGCCGATGAGAGCTCATCGCAATCACCACCTATTAGACCACATTGCCTCCCCTCTTGAATTGTTACAACCTGTCCAAAACGCCTCTTTCTACCAAACTTTCAGTGCCATCACCTGTTCGACTTGTGACCGCCTTCCTCTTTTGAACCAGAGCCACCTATTGAAGTTCTTCACCGCAATCCAATCCCCCTATCCCCTTTCTCCCGAGCCATCCCCTACCCATGTATCTCTCCCTACCCATGAACCAACACCTTCCCCTCTTCCCCTTATTTTTATTTTCTTTTTTTATAATTATAATATAATTTATAATAATAATATAATAATAACAACATAATAATAATAATCTACATGATAACTAACTTAAATTATTAATTTATTCTATTTATAATTTATTTTTTTAATATCAATAAATTAAATTTAAATAGATGAATAGTATTAATACTTTTATTGATTAATAATTAAAATTATAGTTATTTATATTGTAAATAATTTTATCTAATAAATTTAATATTAATAATAGTTATTTATAAATACTATATTTAGTCTTAATATTACTTATATTTTTAAATTTTTTTATGCATATAATTATATTTATATATTATTATAATTGTTTTAATAATTTATAATATGTTTTCATTTCAGTTCATTTTTTTATTTTCTTTTGTTTCAGGGGTGAATATTGTAATATATGGGTACTTGATCAATCTGTAGTGGAATTTATACTGAATTCACCAATAGAGAGCAAGAGGTACTATGAAAGCACCACACGGAGGCCAGAGAAGTGATCCTGGAAGTAGTGAAACAAACTTGAGAGAATCATTAGAAGAATCGAGAAGTAGTAGGATACTTCCACCACCATTTCCTCCAGAAGTACTAACAGTATCACTTTGCATGATCCATTTCTCTATATTTTTTAATATCAGGAAGCAGAGATAACACAGCACACTGCTTCAAGATTATGAGGGAGGGAGATAAGAAATCCATTAAATCCTCCATCCTTCCATCTCCCAATCAAAGGACCATCATCTAATCAACCACCACCTCCATTCACCTGAGCACCAAAACAGAGACCGAAGTAGGAAGACGAGCTAGGAGCAGGAATCAGATTCGGAGCTAGATCTTGAGGAATTAATCTCATAAGAGATGATACTTCATATCTTTCTTCCTTTTGTTTTCATTTATGTTATCTCAAACATGAATAGATAAATAGTTTTGGGGAGTCAGGCTGGGATGATTTGGAAATATTTTTATTAATTATATTTTGATTATATCAAATTTTTAGTGCATTTCTAAGGTTGATGTTCTTTTATGTTAAACTATGAACATTGTTTTGCACTTTTTAAGAACCGATAGGTGAGGGAAGTGATTTCTTTCACCGTAGATCATCGACCAAAGTACCGAAAATTAAAAAAGGTCAATTTTTCTCTTCTACATAGTTAACAAAGTAATTTTTAAGTTAGGATTGAAAGATATAAATGAAATAAGGTTCATCAGGTTATGGAAATTAACTAAAACCACTGCTTAGTGGGTCTCTTCCATTTTTTCAAGTAGTAGATAATTGAATTAATATGTGTATAATAAGATAATATTTCACCACCAGTCAAAAACAGCCTGATAACTCTAATTCATCAACTGCTTTCCTCACTCTTGTT
Organism: Viscum album; assembly: GCA_963277665.1. Classification (NCBI taxonomy): domain Eukaryota; kingdom Viridiplantae; phylum Streptophyta; class Magnoliopsida; order Santalales; family Viscaceae; genus Viscum; species Viscum album. Next base: position 703,135,449 of record OY728122.1, on the reverse strand, counting down.
TCTTGTTTTGTTGCTTCCTTACACCATTTCACACTACAATGTCACTAATAAACTTCATTTCAATTTTTTTTCATTTTATTTATAGTTTTTTAATTGTTTTTTCTTGTTTTTTTTTCTAGAAAAACTTAAGTCATTCCATGTGGTTCAATACATTTCTCACCACACTACTATTAGTAAGTAGGTTTTATAAATATTAAATTTGAACACACTCAATGATACGCCCTTCAATTTTTAGGTCTATTTTCTGGGAAGGAATGTGTGAAAATGTAAAAAAAATTAAATATAACAAAAACTAAAAGTAATAGAAAAGAGAAATATCTAAAAAAATTCAAAACATAAAAACTCTACATAAATAAATCAAAACTATCACCACTGTTTGCATGCACACCAGGTCAACTAAGTCAGAATTGAAAACTCCAATTCAAGAAATCAATAAACACTACCCTGGCATTAGGAAGCAAAAGAAATTTGAAATGGAAAACCTCGAGAGTAGAGTTGAAAATAAAAATTTTAGTGTTCCACAACCTCTAGTTCTTACCCCAAAGAGGCCTAGGCTTATGGAGTTCCAAATTCCCACTATGTCAAGAAATTCATCTTGCATTAGATTTTCCCCTAGGTATATGAATTATAAAATTAAATAGTATTATATTTCTCAACTACCATCATTCAATGGTTTTCCAGAATAGGACTCACTTGAATTCATTAGAGAGTTTTATTATTCTTTCCATAAACTGCCTCTATGAGATTTGATTGAGGATGATTTGGGGTTAATAGTTTTTCCATTCTTTATAAATGGGAGGGCTAATACTTGGTTTCAAAACCTTAACAAGGAAATATTTGAAACTTGTGATGAGGTGTTTAATGCTTTTTTCTCCAAATTCTAGCCCAGGAACACCACCATTGAGGTTAGGCACAAAATAACTGATTTTTCCATGATGAGGGAGATATTTTTCATGAAGCACATGATAGTTTTAGAGTTATTATTAGGAAAATTCCCAAACATTAGTTATTTCCCCATCTACTCATGGATACCTTTTATAATGATCTCACCCCTTACAATGAAAATCTAATTGACTAGACCTGTGGGGGGGAGGACTTCTCTGACTCCACCGCTGATGAGATGAAATAATATTTTGATAATATTTCCCAAAAATATCATCAAAAGTGAACTTGGAAGAGAGAAATTCATAGGGCCGAGAAAACCCCCAAGCTGCTATTATTGATAATAGGGTTTTTAGGGAACAATGATGTAATTGTGGGATGTTCGGTCACACTCAAAGATTCTTCCCAAACATTGACCTCCTTATAAAATTTGACGAGGGTGCTTAGTTTGTAGATTTTAGAGTTAGGAACTAGGGGTAATTGATCCTTTATCAAATTTATATAACTCTAGATATAAAAATCACCCCAACATGTCAGTAAAGGAGCAACGTGTCATTAAACAACCCATTTTCCCAACTTATTGACCACAACCCAAATAATTTTTTCAAAATCAATATGGGGCTATGTTATTAATTCTCAATGGGTGTTAAAGGAGTTGTTGTAGCAAGTGTTGGGTTAGATTAGCTCACTGAGGAAGGAAAAAAATGATAAGATTCATAATTTAGAACTTCAAATGGTATAAATATCTAGAGATCAATGTGGTAGGGAAAAGGGAATTCTAAACATCACTTTAATCCATAATCCTAGAGAGAATGTCAGGGCTGTAACCACCATATATGGCCTTCAAACCCAAAAAAAAGGAAAGGAACCAACTAAGGAAATTAAAAATGATGAAAAATATATTTTTAAGAATGAAAACCATGAAATCTCCTAATATAAAAATCTAGAAAATTTGGCCGAAGATGACCAAAATGTGCAACCCACTCCTAAAAAAGATAAAGAACCAACAAAAATGAAGTGGGAGTTTATTAATGAATAAAAAAAGAAAGTTGGGTTTGAGGAGAAGGTGAACAATCAACTTGTTCTAAAACATTATGACCCTCCCATTACCTTACCTAAAAGAGTGAAAAAGAGTGATGAAACTGACTACTTGAGGTTTTTAAAAATGATTCAAAGCTTTAGCATCAACATGACTTTCTTAAAATCCTTAGATAAAATCCCTTCACATATTTCATTCAATAAAGGTTTCTAAAAAACAAAAATGATTGAAATAAGTTAGATAAAATCAATATCATTGAGGAATGTAGTGATATTATATTGAGAAAGTTGCCTTTAAAATTGAAGGACCCTGTAAGATTTATTATTCAGTGTTGAGTAGGAGGAAGTGGGAAACTAAATTTTCTATGTGATCACTACTACAAAAAACGGGCTTTATTATCACTCAAAATGGCTTTTAACAGCGCTAAAAAAGCATTGTAAATCTCAGCACTGATAACGGGGGGGGGGGGGGGGTCCCCTTTATTAGTGCTAAATCAGTGCTGATAAAGGGAGCCGTTATCAGTGCTAAAAAAAGAACTGATAAAGGAATCCTTTATCAGCGCTAAAAAAGCATTGATAAAGGGATACTTTATCAGCGCTAAAAAGGTGCTGATAAAGGACTCCTTTATAAGTGCTAAAATAGCGCTGATAAATGTGTTTTTTATGAGCGCGTTTTTAGGGCTGATAAATTCACTATCTGCTGCAACATAAAATTATGCAGCAGCACACGCAAACAAGACCTGAAAAAAAATTCAGCATCTTAACAAGTATACCCATACAAAATTAACACATAATTCATAAGTTAATTACACCAAGTATATCCATAAAACAAGTATACCCATACACCATTAACACATAATTCATAAGTTAATTGAATACAAAAATAATTAAATTCAGAATTCAGGGGAGTGTATAAGGGACTACCTAACTCATCAGGAGTTTTTCCCATTTATAGGTCAATACCCTCTGTGGAATGAACACAAATCTATAATCATATAACTAAATACATAAATCCATAGGGAGTGTATAAGGGACTACCTAACTCATCTGGAACTTTCCCATTTATTTCCATAGACCAACAGTTGAATCCCTAACCCGCCAAACATCATCCAATTACATTCCAAGATCGCATCGAAGTCAGATCCTTGAAATAATTCCCAATAACCAAAATAATTAATTATAATCAATTCATAAATAATTAAAAATTTAATATTTATTTAACAAATTATTTCAATATGTCATAATTGTCAATTAACTCATTGAGGACATACTGCTTGACAAGCCCTCGAGAAACCATCTATGTGAGGGATGTAACAGACACCTGAAACCATTATTAGATAAATTCTTAATAGGAATCTCTATTTTTTATTCCAATTTAATTTCAATTAAATGAAAAACCAAAAATAATTTGGTGGCGCGACAAACCTCAACTGAAACAGAAAATAATGAAATACAAATTAATGTGGTCTTTTATTATTACATTTTTTCCACATTATTTCAATGATATTTTGATGATTTTCATTTACTTAATGATCTTAAAAAAGTGAATATTTTATTTTTGGTTTGATTTTTATGAAATAATTATTCATTGGATATTCTCATGAAAATATGTGTTTTTGAGTTCTTAATTTACAAGGGATCTTTATTTTATTTTATTATATTTTTAAGTTATATATTTTGATTGAATCTATTGTATTATTATTTATAATGACCCATAATTTTATTACATAAATAATACATAATTTTATATTAATATTCAATACATTTCACAATAATACACACCTAAAAATCATATAGGTTTTGTTTCTTTAGAAACTTGGAAATGTAAAAATATAGTACATAAAAGAACTGCATCATTTTCCATTTATTCCTTCACAAATATCACCATTATTAGAAATAACATACTTAAAACCATTCTCCATAACTTGGGGAAGTGAAACATAAGAAAGAGTGACCTCGGTTTCTTAGTAATAGTAAACATAATAGATTTCAAAAAATGATCATATGTGAGAATAAGATAAGAATAAGGGCATACGAACATGGTATAAAAATTAAAAAAATCATACCGATCAATTCATATATCATAATAATGAATGATGGAATAATGTTTTATCAATTTAAATACATAAGGCATAAGAATGTGGAATCATCAATAATCAGACATGAGCTGTGAAAACATATCATAAGCATAAGAAATAATTTTGTAGAATGTACAAAAAATTAGAAAATCATTTCCTTAGTAAAGGATCACTTTCCAGACTATCATTGTGGATTGGTTTCACTCCCCATTCCATATTTTCCTTAGTTTAGGTTCACTCCCAAGACTTTCTTATTGGAAAAAGTCCCTTACAAAACTGTGGTTCACTCCTCATTTCAATCTTTATAATCACGTGAGATATCATTCTTTACGTAATGCATTGAAGGTATATATAATTTTAGGCCCACCAATCACATAATTAAAACCATACATATGTGTTCTATAATACCATAAATCATTCATCATACCATAAAATCATAAACCTTAGAAAGGATATGGGTTTCAAAAAAATTTCATAATCATAATAATAAAACATCCCGAGAAATAATATAGATGTTAAAATTTTATCATATCCCACATAAATCATAATAAATATAATATTATGTTGTTATAGGTACAAATAACTTTAAAATATCAGTAGAACATTTCTTAAGGAAAAAGCATTTTTTATTTGAAATCAATTATTTAGAATCTAAAAATTTATAATATATTAAGAAAAATATTTTCTTTAAAAATAAAAAAGTAAACATATAAAGGAATATTTAAATAATTATTATTTATAATGATATAAAAAGTTATTTAGGTGGTGTACGTTAAAACAAAATTTCCTTTAACATTGTTTGTAAGAAGTTAGAAGCCCATTGCTCATAAAATGAAAAAAAGATTCAATTAATTTTTTATAGAAATTAAAACATAGAAAATAATTAATTTAATAAATATTTGGATAATAGTAAAAAAATTCTTCCAAAAATTTTAAATAAAATATTGACCTTGAATAAATAATTCCCGACCGAAGAGAAAAACGTGGCCAATTTTCCTTAAAAACATTATTTTAGTATCTTGAGTAAAAAAATATGGGAATATTAATGGAAATCATGAAATATATAGAAATAAATAAAGGAGAATAAAATAAATTATACTTGGAATATATATGTCATATAATTTCATCATTTTAAAATTTAATCATAAATAATCCTGGTAAAAATGAGATTGTAACATAAAACCCTTACCTCAACTCTATATTTATTTGTAAGAACTCTAAACTCCTGTATAATAAATTTAAATTTATTATAATAATATAATAGAACCATATTTATACCTATAATAACATACATAGTTTAATTATAACACCTTATCACTTTTTTATTAATAATCTTTCATTATCATCTCTATTTTGAGTGTTAACTACTTCATTTTTCATATATATTTTGGTTCATTAGTTATGGTCCTTGTACTTTATTCATGGTTCATTAATCCCCCAAATATTAAATTAAGATAAAAATATAATATATATTCATTATTTACATATTCATAACCATTCATATAAATCGATACTTAGAAATTAATTACATCAATATGTGGAGATGATAGTATGTACGTACACATGAGCTACGTTTCCATTTTTCGATTGATGGAATAAAAGAAAGGAAAATATTAATTAATCTTCCTAGAATCATTATTATAACATAAATATAATACATAAACATTAAATATATCATAATAACTAATCATGAATGATGGTGATGGAAAATGACTCGTATTGTTATGTGGTGGCAGTAGTCCACACGTATGCACAAGAGATACTCTCATCTACCATTGGATTGAGAAGAGGTGGTAAATAGTTGTAAAATCATCATAATAATAACTTATTATATTTATGATACTATATTAATCATTTTTTTATGGATAAACAACTTTATAGTAAGTATAATAAGAAATAAAATTGAAAGATTGTCGTTAATATCTATACCTCTTATTTGAGAGGCATCATTTGGATTACTAATTAAGCCTTGAAGGATTGGTATTAAGAGAAGAATAGAAGATCTATTATGAAGGTAATTTTTTAGTTAAGATTTTTTATTAGTTATTTTCTGATATATAAGGCTAAAATGGTGTGAATAAGTGCAGAGAAGAGGTGTCCTTTTATAAGTGAGGGGAGGGACACAAATGAAATTTCTTATAAGATTTCAACGATTTAAGGTAAATTTAATGAGAAAGTTGTTCCAATTTGAATAGTATTTGAAGTTTGGATAATATAACATGAAATATATTTAAAAATTTATAATTTTATAGGTGGGGGTGAAAATCCTACCCTTATCTCATGGTTTAACCCCCAGTGATCCCATTTTAACCATAACCGTGGTAACAAAATTTTACTGGTTTTACTATTCATTATGATAAAGAATTAAGTTGAAACTAATATATTATATTAATTAATATTGTTAAAAATATTAAATCCATTTTACCATATTCAATTTCTATAAGTGTCGTAATTTAATTTTAATTAAGTATACAAACAGCAATGAAAACACCTTTTCAAAAAATTATTTTTTAAGTGCAGATCTTAATTTATTTGCATTCATAGCCTTGTAGAAAACATATAATTAATGTTAAAATATTATATTGAATATATAATATATATCTTTAATTAAAAAAATTAATAAATAGAGATAATTTTAATTTTTTAAGTCAAAAACACTTTACGCGCATAAAAAAAGTTTCTTTAGAAAAATGTGTTTTTAAGCCAAAAATTTACTTATACCAAAATAAAGTATAATGATTATTTCTATGTAATTTATTAGATTATATATAATTTAATATTAATTATTTTAATTTAATATAAAATTCAAAATATAATGATACATTTAATGGAAAATAAATGACAATTTTTACAAAAATCGGCATTTTCCCTATTCATAGAAAAATATATATTTTTAGAAAAATCTTAAAAATTCAAAAAAAGATAATTTTAAAATTATTATTTTAAAATTTATATTAATTTACTCATATAAATTTATAAAAATGGTATAAATTATTTATAAATTACTTGTGAAAAAATGTGATAAAAATTATTTTTGAGGAAAACATATTTTTGAAGTATGAAATTACATTATTAGAAATTGAGATTTTATTTATTATGAATTAATCAATAAATTTTAATTAATAAAAGAATTTATAAATATTTTATATAAATTAGTCATTACTATTCATACCTTCTAATTTAATGGCTAGGTTATAAAAATTTACTATATCACATATCATATAAACTTGGGGTTGTGTGTTAGGAAAGATATCAAATAATTCAAGTTTTATTTCAAAGGAAATACATATAAATTATTTGGGTTTTACATTCTAACCATCCTAAAATAAATTTAACCCTCAAAATGTCATCACTCTAGTATAAAAAATGAAAATATTCCTGCTTCATCACATCCTTATGTTTCCATATAGCATCCTCAAATTTCTAATTCCTCCAAAGAACTTTAACTAGGTGAGTAGTCAGGTTCCATAGAATTTTATCTCTACAATAAAATATTTCTACTAGTTATTTGTTATAATAAATTTCATTCTCTAGTGGTGAAACCTTTGAGTTTAGTACATGTGAAGGATTATGTATATACTTCCCCCAGAGAGATACACAGAACACATTGTGAACTTACGAGAGGTTTGGTGGGAGTGACCAATGATAAACTATAGTACATACTCGATCAAGAATATGAAAGAAACCAATATACCTAGGGATAAAATTTACCTTATTTTTTAATATTATCAACTTATTCCATGGATAAATTCATAGGAATACCTTCTCACCAATATTGAATTCCAAATATCGTCGATGATTGTTAGAAAATATCTTCCGTCGACTTTGAGCATCCATGATATAATATTGAATAGATATAACCTTATATTCATTTTCCAAATCTATATCATGTCCCAATAGATCTATTTCTATAAAATCATCCCAGTATTCTAGAGTTCTAAATTTATTTTAATATAGGGATTCATAAGGATCCATTTGAATGCTCGAGTAAAAACTATTATTGTAAAAAAACTCAACTAGAGGAAGGTATTGATCCCCAACCACCTTTAAAATATAGAGAATATGATCTCAACATATACCCTAGGGTTTGAATGGTTCTATAAGACTATCCATTTTTCTATGGAAGATAAGCAGTACTAAAATAAAACTTTGTATGTAGAGGTTGCTGAAGACATATCCAGAACATCAAGGTAAGGATCGGATCCTGATTAGATATAATAGGATGTGGCACCCCATGTAAACTTACCACATACTAAATTTATATCCTATAATTCAAATAAATAGATAAGTCTTATTTTATTCTAATGAAGTGAACTGACTTCATAAGGAAATAAACTACAAAAAAAAATAACATTATGTACTTTAGATGTTTTCGCGAGTCCAAAAACAAAATCCATGTTGATGTTTTCCTATTTTTATTATGGTATGGGTAATGGTTTTATCAACCCCTTATACTTATATCCCTCAACCTTAACTTATTGAAATACCAGTACCAAGATACATACTCTATAATATCACTCTTCATGTTGTTAAACCAGAAATACTCATTCATCATCCTTTTTCACCACTTTAAACCTTATATGGATATATGGTTTAACACTCATTTTAGAAAGATAATATTTCCCCCTTACTTAAATATTTTAAGGTCTATAATTTATAAATCCATAAATATTGTATCTTCTATGATACTCATCATAGATAAGGCCGCATGATCCATTTAACTCAAAGAATCAACCATCATGTTTGCTTTCCCAGGGTGGTAGTGTATTGATTTTTCATAATTATTAATAAAATCCAACCATATTCTTTGGTGTATATTAAACTATTTTTGGTTGAATATATACTTTAAACTTTTTTGATCAATATGTATGTCACACCATTTTCTATAAATAAAATTCCTCCATATCTTCTTTTCAAATATTATCACTGCTAAATCCAAATCACGAGTTGGGTAATTTCTCTCACGAACCTTCAATCGGTGCAAGGAATAACCTACCACCATATCATTCTACATTAGAAAACATACCATCCATTTTTTACACATCACTATAAATCATAAACCCTTTTCTACTACAGGGTAGTGCGAGCATAGGTTCACTATTCAACCTTCTCTTCAGTTCATTGAAAATTTCTTCACACTCATCAGTCCAAAGGAACATAACTCCCTTTTGATTTTACATATTGAGTGTATTAGATATCTATAATAAATAATTCAACAAGAATTGATTACAAAAATCCCATCAAATAAAGCTAATTTTTTTATTCATAGTGGCTGGTTTGGGATAATTTTCATTAACTTCCTCCTTTGATGGATCCATTGATATACCCTTGATTAATATTATATGACCTAAAAATTAAACATTATGAAGCCAAAATTCACAATTAGTAAAGTTTACATAAAAATTATCCTTATACAGGGAATTTAGTACTATATGAAAGTGACATTCCTTCTCTTCCTTTATCTTGTAATATATAAGAAAATAATCTATAAAAACTACCACAAACTAATCTAGGTAATTTATAAAGACTCTATTCATTAAATCCAAGAATATAGAGAGGTCCATTAGTAATATCAAATAGAATCACTATACCAAAAATAAATAGTTTTATTGAATACATACTAACTTTTTCCCTTCAAATAATAGTATTCAGATCAAAGACCAATCTTATAGAAGTATTTATCTCCTCATAATTGATCAAAAAATCATCAATATGGGGCATAATATACTTATTATTGATCATGATATTGTTAAGTTCCATATAATCATTATAGAGTCACATTGATCCATATTTCTTCTTAACAAAAAGGATAGGTGGGACCCACGGTGATGTATTTGGAAGAATGAATACCTTATAATGATTTTCCTAGAGTTTATTCTTCAATTCATGCAATTAAATCAAGGACATTCTATATGGATTCTTTGAAATGGGTGTAGCACCGTGTATGAGTTCTATTGAAAACTCAACTTCACAATTTGAAGTAATATGAGGAAACTCTTCCAGAAAGACATCAAAAAACTCTCATGAAATAGGAATATCATCAATGTTCAATTTCTCCCCAACCATATTAGATATGAACCCACATTGAATAGGAATAAATACCCATACAATGGCTATAATTCTTATTGGAAGTTCAAATTTACCCTCACATAGATAGATGATCATAAGGTGGTTTAGAATATCAAATATGACTTTGATTCCTTGGAAATTGATATAGGATTTATATAATAGAATACTATTAATGCCCAAAATAACATAAAATTAAAATAGAGGAATAATTATGAGATTTTCAGGAATCATATTCCCACAGACTTCAATTGGGGAAGATTCATAGACTTGAGATACGATCATCATACCATCAGATGTTTTTACTAATATTTCAACATCTAGTCATTGATGTGGTAATGTGATACCCTTAACAAATTTTTTAGATATAAACGAGTGGGTAAATAAAAAATCAATCAATACATTAAAAGTTCTAGAGTGGATGGTGAGTTTATATTTCAATACTTCATCATCACTCCCCACACAGTGATCACACGATATTTCCCTTTTTCAACGAGTTTAAGAAGTTTCTAACATCCTTACTTTTCATTAACCCTCTAACTTGAGCACTATTCAACATAATGCCTATTCTCCTGAAAATTATATAATTAGAGTCTGGGTGGTTGATGTGGCTATTTTTAATGCTTTTTGCCACATAATTTTTTCACTTTTTCTTCTCTTTTTGGTATTAAAATAATTTATTTTGTGTTATAACTAATAATTGTTGTATTTTATGTAACTAATCATTAAAAATATGTTTTTGTGTTAAAATCATGTATTTTAGTGATTAATTTATCATTTTTAATAACTTTTAAATTAATTAGTTAATTTAGTTTTAACATTCATTTTTTTATTATTTTGTTTTGTTTTAAATTTAGATTTTTCATTTCTTTCATTCTATCATTTTTTTCTATTGTTTTTCAAAATAATTATTTTATTACTTCTTTAATTTAATTGATTTTTTTGTAAATAAATAATTGTTCAATTTTATTTTTAATTATTTGAATAATTAAATTAATTTTAATAATCTAATTCCATTCATTAAACATCTTAATAACTTTTTTGAAAATTTTAATTTAATTTTTTAGTTTTATTAATTATTATAATTAATTAATCTGTAAATTAGTTTAACCAAATAATTTTCAATATCTTTTTTATTTTAAATTTATTTATATGTTTAAATTATAATTTTCAATTCATTACTTATTTAATATTAAATTTATTTTGTAAATTATAATTTAATTAATTTGTTAATTTATTTAATTTAAATTTTAGTTTATTTAATTATTTAATATAATTTGTAACAAATTCTTTGATTTTGTTTGTTGTGCAGGTACCCACTACTCGGACACACCACCAATGCTCACACACCTCTAAGTTTCCTGGTGGTGTCTCCCTACACATCGCCACATCCTCTGGAGGTGTCTCCACACACCCCAACTCCTCTTACTCCTAGATACACCACTAGCCCTAGAGGTGTCTCATTTTCACACCACCATCTACCGCTATATTCTTGGCGGTGTCTCCCTCACACTGCCAATGTTTCTCCATTTCCATTTTTCACAAATCATCTGTACTCACCATTTCATCCCACTCCTGGTGGTGCCACACCTTCACACTACCATCCCTCTACAGGCGGTGACTTCTTCACATCTCCATACCCATCTGCCGCTCCATGCTTCACCTTCCGTTGCCACACCATGGCGGTGACTCCTGAGTCATCGCCAACCCTTGACATAATGGTGGATCCTCAGCCACCATTGTCTTTAACGTTTCCCCTACCTACACCAACCTGTAAACCTATATCAGAACAAAAAATCCCATATTAGAACAAAATAAATGCAATAATGAAACGGAATAGAAATCCAACAACAAACCTGAAAAAAAACCAGAAGAAATTTTAGATAGCACCACATATCCAAAATTAGAAATCAAAACCAATAGAAGCAAATAAACCCAAAAAAGATGAAGTTTTCCTAAAATTATTATATCATTATAGATCCTAACATTTTGGGGAACCTCCACTCGGATATAGATCCTCTTCACCTTTCCATGGATGAAGCCAGCTTGCACCTTGCACCTTGAACCCTTGGCTGCCACAAATTTTGAACCCACTGCTGCTCATGCCACCGTCTGAGGGTGAAGTCGATGAGAGATCATCGAAATCACCACCTATTAGATCATGTTGCCTCCCCTCTTGCATTGTTACAACCTGTCCACATCGCCTCTTTCTACCAAACTTTCTGTGCCATCACCTGTTCGACTTGTGACTGCCTTCCTCTTTCGAACCTGAGCCATCTCTTGAAGTTCTTCTCCGCAATCCAATCCCCCTATCCCATTTCACCCGATCCGTCCCCTACCCCTATCTCTCTCCCTACCCATGAACCAACACCACCCCCTCTTCCCCTTATTTTTATTTTCTTTTTTTATAATTATAATATAATGTATAATAATAATAATATAATAATAATAATATAATAATAATAATAATCTACATGATAACTAATTTAAATTATTAATTTATTCTACTTATAATTTATTTTTTTAATATTGATAAAGTAAATTTAAATAGATGAATAATATTAATACTTTTATTGACTGATAATTAAAATTATAATTATTTATATTGTACATAATTTTATCTAATAAATTTAATATTAATAATAGTTATTTATAAATACAATATTTATTGTTAATATTACTTATATTTTTAAATTTTTTTATGCATATAATTATATTAATATATTATTATAATTGTTTTAATAATTTATAACATGTTTTCATTTTAGTTCATTTTTTTTATTTTCTTTTGTTTCAGGGGTGAATATTGTACTATATGGGTACTTGATCAATCTGTAGTGGAATTTATACTGAATTCACCAATAGAGAGCTAGAGGTACTATGAAAGCACCATACGGAGGCTAGAGAAGTGATCCTGGATGTAGTGAAACAAACTTGAGAGAATCGTTAGAAGAACCGAGAAGTAGTAGGATACTTCCACCACCATTTCCTCAAGAAGTACTAACAATATCACTTTTCACGATCCATTTTTCTATATTTTTTAATATCAGGCAGTAGATATAGCACACCACACCACTTCAAGATTATGAGGGAGGGAGATAAGAAATCCATTTAATACTCCATCCTTCCATCTCCCAATAAAAGGACCATCATCTAATCAACCACCACCTCCATTCACCTGAGCACCAAAAAGAGACCAGAGTAGGCAGCTGAGCTAGGAGCAGGAATCAGATTCGGAGCTAGATCTTGAGGAAGTAATCTCACAAGAGATGATACTTAATATCTTTCTTCCTTTTGTTTTCATTTATGTTATCTCAAACATGAATAGATAAATAGTTTAGGGGAGTCAGGCTGGGATGATTTGGAAATATTTTTATTAATTATATTTTTATTATATCAATTGTTTAGTGAATTTATAAGGTTGAGGTTCTTTTATGTTAAACTATGAAGATTTTTTTGCACTTTTTAAGAACCTACAGGTGAGGGAAGTGATTTCTTTCACCTTAGATCATTGACCAAAGTACCAAAAATTAGAAAAGGCCAATTTTTCTCTTCTCCATAGTTAACAAATTAATTTGTAAGTTAGGATTGAAAGATATAAATGAATTAAGGTTAATCAAGCTATGGAAATTAACTAAAACCACTACTTAGTGGGTCTCCTCCATTTTTTCAAGCAGTATATAATTGAATTAAAATGTGCATAATAATAGAAAATTTCACCACCAGTCCAAAACAGCCTGATGACTCTAATTCATCAACTGCTTGCCTCACTCTTGTTTCTTGTTTTGTTGCTTCGTTACACTATTTCATACCACAGTTTCACTAATACACTTCATTTCCATTGTTTTCATTTTATTTATAGTTTTTTAATTGTTTTTTCTTGTTTTTTTTATTCTTTTTGTTCTAGAAAAACTTAAGTCATTCCATGGGGTTTAACACATTTCTCACCACACTACTATTAGTAAGTAGGTTTTATAAATATTAAATTTTAACACACTCAATGATACGCCCTTCAATTTTTGGGTCTATTTTCAAGGAAGGAATGTGTGAAAATGTAAAAAAAAAATTAAATATAACAAAAACTAAAAGTAATGGAAAAGTGAAACTCTAAAAAAAATCAAAACATAAAAACTGTACATAAAAAATCAAAACTATCTCCACTGTTTGCATGCACACCAGGTCAACTAAGTCAGAATTGAAAAATCCAATTCAAGAAATCAATAAAAACTACCCTATAATTAGGAATCAAAAGAAATTTGAAATAGAAAACCTGGAGAGTAGAGTTGAAAATAAAAATTTCAATGTTCCACAACCTCTAGTTCTTACCCCTAAGAGACCTAGGCTTAGGGAGTTCCAAATTCCCACTGTGTCAAGAAATTCATCTTTCATTAGATTTTACTTTAGGTATATGAATTATGAAATTAAATATTATTTTATTTCTCAACTACCATCATTCAATGGTTTTCCAGAATAGGAATCACTTGAATTCTTTAGAGAGTTTTATTATTCTTTCCATAAACTGCCTCTATGATATTTGATTGAGGAGGATTTGAGGTTAATATTTTTTCCATTCTTTATAAATGGGAGGTCTATTACTTGGTTTCAAAACCTTAATAAGGAAATATTTGAAACTTGTGATGAGGTGTTTAATGCTTTTTTCTCCAAATTCTAGCCCGGGAACACCACCATTGAGGTTAGGCACAAAATCAATTCTTTTTCCACGATGAGGGAGATCTTTTTCATGAAGCACGTGATAGTTTTAGAGGTATTATTAGGAAAATTCCCAACCATTAGTTATTTCCCCATCTACTCATGGATACCTTTTATAATGATCTCACCCCTTACAATGAAAATCTAGTTGACTAATCCTGTGGGGGGGGGATTCTCTGACTCCACCACTGATGAGATGAAATAATATTTTGATAATATTTCCCAAAAATATCATCAAAAGTGAACTTGGAAGAGAGAAATTCATAGGGCCGAGAAAACCCCCAAGCTGATATTATTGATGATAGGGTTTTTAGGGAACAATTCTGTAATTGTGGGATGTTCATTCACACTCAAAGATTCTTCCCAAACATTGACCTCCTTATAAAATTTGATGAGGGTGCTTAGTTTGTAGATTTTATAGTTATGAACTAGGGGTAATTGATCCATTCTCAAATCAATATAACTATAGATATAAAAATCACCCCAACATGTCAGTAAAGGAGCAACGTGTCATTAAACAACCAATTTTCCCAACTTATTGACCACAAGACAAATATTTTTTACAAAATCAATATGGGGATATGTTATTAATTCTCAATGGGTGTTAAAGGAGTTGTTGTAGCAAGTGTTGGGTTAGATTAGCTCACTGAGGAAGGACACAAATGCTAAGATTCATAATTTAGAACTTCAAATGGTATAAATGTATAGAGATCAAAGTGGTAGGTAAAAGGGAATTCTAAACATCACTTCAATCCATAATCCTAGAGAGAATGTCAGGGCTGTGACCACCATATATGGCCTTCAAACCCAAAAAAAGGAAAGGAACCACCTAGGGAAATTAAAAATGATGAAAAATCTATTTCTAAGAATGAAAACCATGAAATCTCCCAGTATAAAAATCTAGAAAATTTGGCCCAAGATGACCAAAATGTGCAACCCACTCCTAAAAAAGATAAAGAAACAAGGAAAATGAAGTGGGAGTTTATTAATGAATAAAGAAAAGAAAGTTGGATTTGAGGAGAAGGTGAACAATCAACTTGTTCTAAAACATTATTCCCCTCCCATTACCTTCCCTAAAAGAGTGAAAAAGTGTGATGAAACTGACTACTTGAGGTTCTTAAAAATGATTCAAATCTTTAGCATCATCATGACTTTCTTAAAATCCTTGGATAAAATCCCTTCACATGTTACATTCAATAAAGGTTTCTAAAAAACAAAAATGATTGAAATAAGTTAGATAAAATCAATCTCATTGAGGAATGTAGTGATATTATATTGAGGAAGTTGCCTTCAAAATTGAAGGACCCTGGAAGCTTTATTATTCGATGTTGAATAGGAGGAAGTGGGAAACTAAATTTTCTATGTGATCACTACTACAAAAAACGGGATTTATTAGTGCTCAAAATGGATTTTAACAGCGCTAAAAAAGCGTTGTAAAGCTCAGTGCTGATAAAGGGTTGGGGTGTCCAGGGGGATGGGGGTGTCAGGGTGGATAGGGGTGTCCAGGGGGTGGGGGGGGGGGGGAGGTGGGAAGTCCAGGATCTTGGGGACTATCCAAGGGGGTGGGGCGGTGTCTAGGAGGTTGGGGGTGACCGTCCATGGATGGGGGGGTTTCTAGGGGGTGGGGGTGTCCAGGTGGTGGGGTGGTGTCTAGGAGGGGTGGGTGTGCTGTCCAGGGGGTTTGTGGGTGTTTGGGGGGGCTGTCCCGGGGGGTTTGTATGGGGGGGGGGCTGTCCAGGGTGTGTGTGTGTGTGTGGGGGGGGGGGGCTATCCATGGAGGTGTCAAGGGGGGGTTGGGGTGTCTAGGGGGTTGGGGGTGTCCAGAGGGGTGGGGGTGTCTAGAGGGTGGGGTGGTGTCCAGGGGGGGGGTCCAAGGGGTTGGTGGGATTGTCCAAGGGGGGTGGGGTGGTTTCCTAGGGGGTGGGGTGGCTGTCCATGGAGGTGGGGGTGTCCAGGGGGTGGGGGAGGTTTCCAGGTGGTGGGATGGTGTCTAGGAGGGGTGGGGGCGTCCAGAGGGTGGGGGACATCTAGGGGTTGGGGGTCCCTCCAGGGGGGGTGGGGGTGTCCAGGGTGGTGGGGGGTGTCCAGGGGGGTTCCCAGGGGGGGGGGTGTCGGGGGGTTGTCCAGGGTGGGGGGGGGAGGGGTGTCTGGGGGGGGGTCGGGGGGTTGTCCAGGGTGGGGGGGTCCATGGGGGTGTCCAGGGGGTTGGGGTGTCTAGGGGGTTGGGGGGATTTCTAGGGGGTGGGGGTGTCTAGAGGGGTGGGGGTGTCCAGGGGATGGGGTGGTGTCCATTGGGGTAGGGGGGTCTAGGGGGTTGGTGGGGCTATACAAGCAAGGTGGGGTGGTGTCCAGGGGGGGTGGGAGTGGATGTCCATGGGGGTGAGGTTGTCCAATGGGGGTGGGGGAGGGGTCCAGATGGTGGGGTGGTGTCTATGAGGGGTGGGGGGTGTTCGGGGGGGGGGGGGGATCTCCATGGGGGTTTCTAGGGGGGTGGGGGTGTTTAGGGGGTTGGGGGGGGGCTTTCCAGGGGATGGGGGGTGTCTAGAGGGGTGGGGGTTCCCAGGGGGTGGGGGGTGCCCAGGGGGGTGGGGGCGGTCTAGGGGGTTGGTGGGGCTGTCCAAGCGAGGTGGGGTGGTGTCCAGGGGGTGGGGGTGGCTGTGCATGGGGGTGGGGGTGTCCAGGGGGGTGGGGGAGAGGTCCAGGTGGTGGGGTGGTGTCTATGAGGGGTGGGGGTATCCAAGGGGGTCGGGGGGGGGGGGGGGGGCTGTCCAGGGGGGAGCTGTACATGGGGGTGTTTGGGGGGGGTGTCTAGGGGGTTGGGGGGATTTCCAGGGGGTGGGGGTGTCTAGAGGGGTGGGGGTATCCAGGGGGTGGGGTGGTGTCCAAGGGGGTGGGGGTGGTCCATGGTGATGGTGGGGCTGCCCAAGGGGGGTGGTGTGGTGTCTAGGGGGGTGGGGGTGGCTGTCCATGGGGGTGGGGGTGTATGGGGGGGGGGGGGAGGTGTCCAGGTGGTAGGGTGGTGTCTAGGAGGGGTGGGGGGGGAATCCAGGGGGTGGGGGATGTCCAGGGGGTTGGGGTGTCCATGGGGTGTGTGGTGGGGGGGATTTCTAGGGTGGTGGGGGTGTCCAGGTGGTGGGGTGGTTTCTAGGAGGGGTGGGGGTGCCGTCCAGGGGGGTGGTGGGTGTCCAGGGGGTAGGGGGCTGTCCATGGGGGTATCCAGGGGGGTGGGCTGGTGTCCAGGGGGGTTCACTCATACAAAAATGACCCATGGATCATTCTCCTAAAGGATCAACACAATTCGAATGTGTTTGGTCAGATTTATGTACGTTAGTTGTTGTTTTCACTTAAAATTTTGTCTATTTTAAACAAAAGAGACACTTTGAGTGATATCGGGCACACCGTGCCTCATATTGAGGCAGGGTTGACTCGTACACATCACCAATGCACCCATGGATCGTTCTCCTAAAGGATCAACACAATGTGAATGCGTTTGTTCAGATTTCCGTAGGTCAGTTGTTGTTTTCACTTAAAATTGTTTCCATTTTAAACAAAAGAGAGACACTTTGAGTGATACCGGCCACACTGTGCCTCGGATTGAGGCAGGGTTGACTCGTACACGTCACCAACGTACCCATGGATCATTCTCCAAAAGTATCAACACAATCTGAATGAGTTTGTTCAGATATGAAGGTATTTTGGAGATTTTACTGGTTTTTCTTATCCAAAGCCCAAAGAAAAGTGGTTCATCATTCTTGCATGTTGCTGGTGCATTTCATCTGTTAAAATGGGAAAATGACTCATTGGATAAAGGATGTTTTATTTAATAACAATTAGAATTTTCCTACGAATATTTACATACAACGACGTTTTATATTTTGATCCCCTTAACCCCTCTCAAAAATGACTGCCAATTGTACACATCCCCAAGTCAGATCTTCATGCTATTTGTGTACAATCTTCCATCAGGTATGCAGCCCAATCATTTCTAAAAAAATCTATATCTTCTTGTTAGTATGAGGCTTTTCAGTAGTCATATTAGTACTTTAAAATATATAAATAAAGAATTAATAAATATATTAAATAAATATTAGTTTTTTAAAAAAATACATCTTTAGGGATGCTAGTTTGTTGATGAAAAATGATCTATTTCATAAACTTACAAACATAATAACCACAATCATTATTATTTGTTTGTTTTGTACATTGCAAAAAAATTGATCATTAGGAGAATAAGTAACTTGTGTTGATATGTGTTTGGACAGTGAAATCTTATTATATATACCCTGATATTTGTCCAGACGTAGTATTTGCTCACCTCCTTATGCTTAGCCCCTATCCTCATTCCTTTTTTAGATGATAATGATAAACCACCCTATCATGATAGAATCCTCAATAAAAGATAATATAAATTATATTACTTGATGTTTAGACCTAAAACGTAGGATGTAGTGTCTTACAGATTCACAAACTCCATCATGTGTGGTCGGTTTGTTGGATATCCTTGCATTGAATCCATAAAATAAATATTTGAAGTATCCAAGTTCACTGCAATTATCATCCAATGTTTCCTAAAAATACAAAAAGGAATAAGTAATAAAATAAGTGAAAATATAATTGATATGATTTAATCGTAGAGTTTTACCCCAGCATGGTTGGTATTAGGAAGAGTCTGTCATATGTAATCTTGCTTTCAAATGTTTTCAGCAAGCTATTCACTATTTCATCCTTTTTTATGGCTTTAATTTCGTTAGATGTGTTGATGTGGTATGAGGACTAACGAGTCCAAATTTTGGCTCATGGGGAAATTCCTTCAACTATTTTTCATATATACATCTGTCAATAATATAAGATGCATTTAGTCATAATTTTCACATTATATCAGCTTTTAGAAAATCAATTCATGAAAACATACCTCATATATAAATTTACAACTGTGACGCCTAGCCAACCATTTTCAAGGATCTGATTTACATTTTCAGCAGCAACGAAATCTTGAATTTTCACTCTGTATATTTTCTTTTTGAAAACCACTATATGACTACTACCACCTTTTAGCTTCGTATCCACATGAGTCTTCAATGCTAGTAAATATGGATAGAGAACATGTGGTGTTATTGTGCTTTCAGTAGCTCTTTGGGATTGGTTGGTCGATCCTTTAGATGCTTTTGAGCCAACTTTTCTTGTCACCCCTTCCCTTTCTCCATCTATAATAACATTCATTGGTTCAGACCCTTTTTTCATTAATTGTTAAAGGTTTATCTTGAAAAAAAAAGGAAATAAATACCTCTTTGTCTCCATGTACTCTTATAAGTTGTGATGTCCATGCAATGAATGTCCCAATAGCCTTTTTGACCTTATGAATATCATCGTCATCAAGTGGAATAGGTAGCTCCGCATTTGGCTCATGATATATAGTAATCATCACTTTCAGATGATCTTTCGGAAGTGGTCCATTATGCAGCTTGTCCTATGGGATGTTGAACATTGTAGCCCTCGCTACAAGGTGATAGGTGGGTGTTGACAAATATAAATCACAGTCATTATCTCCTTGTAGAAGATCAGTACAGAAAAAGTATTAGTGTTTGTCTAATTCACATTTCATGGGAACAATTATTAGAATATTGATTACCATGACTAAGACAACTCTTTGAGGAGAATGGCTCACCTCAAAGCTAGTGGAGGGGTGGGATGGGATCTTCACGCGCTGGTTGTTCCTGAGTTGTGTCTTCTCCTGGCTTCCCACCCATAAAAGTTTCTAGCAACTCTCCCTGCCATTGAAATCGTTCTTCAAGAGTTGATAGTCTTTCACTCATTTGTTTCAATTTTTCATCTCTATCATCCGTTTCTTTTTTTTCTCATAATATACTCAGGGTGTCACCCCAAACCCCGCACCTCTAACACGACCGTATTGTTCTGGCCGCTTCAAAGCCATCGATAATAGGTCTGTATCCGCTATAGGAGTAGATGATTCCTGTGACTGTCGGATATAGGAAAATAACTAATTATTTTTATGTAATATAAATTTAAAATAAATATTTTTATCATCATGTCATACTTACACATATTTCCCACACTTTTTGTGTGTTTTCATCTACTAGCTTCCTTCCTTATTCACACGTGCCTCCTTCCATAGTACATGACATGGGATAGAAGTGTCTTTGGTTTTAGACTAATCAATCTACATATAAATTTAGAAATATAATTATGATGTTGTTTCTTGGAACCTAACAATATTATTGTAAATTTAAAATACATACCAGTTTCTTTTCTAGTGAAGCGTACCCCATACTTGCTTTACGATAGGGGTATGTTGGTTTTGATGCACGTTCCTTATTTTCAGTACTGAGTTGTTGTTTCATAAATGAAATATTGACAATCAAAGTGATGAATACACATATCCTCAAATAATGTATTATCACCCACAATGTACCTGAAACTTCTCATCCCCACAGCGGCCAATAAATGCATCCCATGATTCTTGGGATATCTAGTGAGCATAGACAAGGGGTGGGTGTGGGTTTATTTTACATTTGTAATATTTCAGGTGAAATTTTATTAAAATAGTTTGAAAACCTCAATGAATCCTTCCTATAAGCCTTAGTGAATAATTCTTGTGTTAATCGTCTACTATAAATGTAATCTTCAAGATATTGAGAAGATTAAGACATTGTTTCATTATTTTATTTTTCTAGTGAATTAAAGAAATAATATCATAATGTTACCATAATTTCTTCCCAGATCATAGCCTTCAACCCGGACACAACATGGTTCCATGAATCTATGTCAATCAGCACATGTTGCAGAGTGACAATTCCAATGTAACTACTAAACATAGCCTTGTTGGGATTCAAATGTTTTCCTCGTGCATTCCATATGACATCAAATTTGATGCCTTTGCTTTTCACCTTAAGAACTTTGGTTAACACCATCAAACTACGACACACCTATGTTTTCTACGACGTTGGTCCTTCATCCTTGAACATTTCATCGATATCAACATAATCTATATGTTCATCTGGAATGGTAGCAATGGCATGTGTTGATGGTTATTGGACCTTAACACTAGGAACATCAACAGGTTCAGAAACTTGTTGTTGCTCTACACTGTGAGTAGCCGCAACAGCAGCAACAACAACAGCTTGAGAGACTTTTTCTGCCTTGAGGTTAGGAGCACCAGAACGTGTAGAAGTCATTATCTAAAAAAGTGTTTGAACAATTAATTTAGATTATGTAAATTTAGTAATGATAAGATAATAACATGAGATAACAAGATCTATATTACAAAAAAATATAACCTGTTTATTTAACTCTCTTTCTTTTTTTCAGAGTCTGAAGGGATTTAACACTTCTATCGATTATCTAAATCCCTTCATTGTGGTCTCCTCTAACATACAAAACATCATCTACATTGAGAATTCTATGAAATGATTGCAACGTACCACTGAAAGGATCATCCTCAACTGAATTTTCATCATACCCTTCAGTAGTTTTGGATGATAACAGAACAATCGACCACTTTCAGTTTGTGGGATCTAGAACATAAAAAACTTGTACCGCTTGTGATGCCATTATAAACTGTTCATCTTTGTACCCTTCTTTACTAAAATAAAATTTCACAAATCCCCATTCATCTATTTTAACACCATTATTGTTATCAACCTATTTGCATTGAAAAATTGGAAATTGGAATGAAATATAATCCAACTCCCATATTTTTTTGATAATGCCAAAGTATGACATATTTGCATAAATTGGATTTCTATCCTTACTACCAGAAACATACATCTCTTCAGCCACAAGTGTAACTCCACTATTTTGCATGGTAATATATTCATCATTTTCATATGTATAGAATGTATAAACATTAATTACATAACCATTTTAAGATAATAAATACACACTTGGTCCAGCGGCTTGCCATCGAAGTCGTTCTGAAATTGAATTAGGATTTTCATCTAACTCCTTAAAAATATGGTCTTGAAACCATCCTATAAACTGATGATTATTTTCATTTGATATCCAGTTTTCATCCCTTGATGGATTCAACTACCTAAGAATTTCTTTGCGAGTTTCAATATATGGAGAAACCTCCCAACTGTTATGCAAAACATAAAGGTGGTCCTGCTCCTGATCTGTAATACTGATTGTCACAACATCACCTCCAGAAATTACCTCACCCTCAATGCATCCAGTGTGACGAGATTTTGGGAGACCAATGCTTTCCACATCAGATAGGTATTCGGTATAGAATTCAATGGATTCCTGAATAATATATCGCTCCACTATACAACCCTCTGGCTGACTTTGATTTTTGACATACCCTTTCAAAATCATCATATACTGTTCAACAGGGTACATCCATCTATAGTGAATAGGACCACAAAGTCGAATCTCTCTCACCAAGTGAATCATCAAATAAACCATCATATCAAAGAATTTTGGTGGGAAGAACATTTCTAATTCACATAATATGAAAACAATTTATTTTTCCATAGATGGAAATTTCTCCAGGTCTAAAACTTTGCTACATATAGCTTTGAAAAAGAAACAAATTTTGGTTAAAATATGACGAACATTCTTGGGAAAATGCAATGTAAATCTATAGTAATTAAATCTTACATCAAAACATGGTAGTCATATGATTTCAAGCCTTTTAACTTCAAATCATTCATTGACACAATGTTCTTGATATTTTATGAATACCCCTCTAGAACCTTTACATCATTGAAGAATTTGTAAAACTGATATCTATCCTCCCTAGAAAGAGTGTAAGCAGATGGAGGAAGAAACATTCGATTTTCACCCTTCACGGGAGCCAACTCTTCTCATATTCCCATGTCAACCATGTCCAACCTTGCCTTAATTCCATCCTTTGTTTTGCTAGGGTCATTTAGCAACGTTCCGATAACACTATCACATAAATTTTTTTTCCACATGAATCACATCAAGAAAATGTCTGACATACACAAAATTCCAGTATGGTAATTCAAAAAAAGCTGATCTCTTTTTCCAACCAATTTTCGTAAGGTTTTTCGAAAATGGTTTACCAAAAACAGTGTTCACATCTTTTACTTTCTCAAACAGCTAATCACATGTTAGTATAGATGGTGTTGTGCGTTGTTCTAAACTTCCATTGAATGATGTCGTCCAAGATCGGTACTTATTCCGATGAGGTAGAAATCTACAATGTTTTAAAAACATAGATTTCGATGAATGTTTCAACCTAATTGATTCCGTATCTTCTTCGCACACAGGACACCCTTGAGTTCCTTTAATGCTACAGCCTGACAAATTTCCATAAGCAGGGAAATCATTTATCGTCCCATACAACATCGCTCTCAACGTCAAGTATTCACTTTCATAAGAATCATACAACATAACACCTGAATCTCACAATAACTTCAAATCCTCGAACAAATGAGCCAAATAAACATCAATATCTTTACCTAGTTGTTTTGGTCCTAATATAAGCATATATAACATGATGAATTTCCGCTTCATTCATAACCAGGGTGGCAAGTTATAATTTACCAACATAATAGGCCATGTACTATGAGTGTTAGTTTGAAAACCAAAAGGATTAACTCCATCTGTAGATAATGAAAGATAAAGGTTTCTCAGCTCTTTTCCAACTTCAGGATACTCATGATCAATTTTCTTCCAGTGAGGAGAGTCATCCGGATGACGTAATTTTCCATCTTTATTTCTTTTATCTGCATTCCACGACAATTGTCTTGTAGTTTCTTCACTTCCATATAGATGCCTAAACCTTGGAATGATTGGAAAGTACCATACAAATTTTATAGGATTGGATTAATCTTTCTTGTATCGAGAAGCACCACACTTTGGGAATTCTGTAAGTGATTTTTTCTCCTTACGAAACAATATGCAGTATTTCAGGCAGGCATGTATTCTTTCAGAAATCATACCCATCGAGCATAGCATTTGTTTAGCTTCATATGTCTGGCTTGGGAGCTCATTATCTTTCGAGAGCATGTCATTCAAGAGAGCAAGTAGTTCTATAAAAATGACATCACTCCATCCGTTGCCTACTTTCAATTTATACAAATTCATTACAGTTGACAATGTTGTATATTTAGTGCAACCAGCATACAATAACGTCTTTGCACGACTCTTTAACTTCTCAAAAATTTTTGGGAAATCACGGAGTTCATCTTCAATTGTCCTTGACATTTCCTCAATACGATATTCATTATCTTTGATATCTATAATCACGTCCTCCATATAGTCTTCTTCATTATACATATTTGTATTCATATCTAATGATCCATAAAATGCAGTTTTATCCCAACCAGTAGCTACATTCACTTTTTCTCCATATTTATTCCAACATTTATAACTCCGATCTATTCTGTGACATATCAAATGTTCTTCTAACACCTCTAGATTAATTATACTAGAATAAAAACAACGTAAACATGGACAAAGGATTTGAGAAGGATCCTTTGCGTGATCCCTTGGAAACTTGTTGAACTATTTCACTCCGTTCTCATACTCTATTGTCAAATGATTATCATCCATCTAATATTTATTCATCTCCATCCTATTTTAATCTCAAATATTAGTATTTATGGTTCAAATACAAAAAAAAGACTTCCAAATACAAGAATAATAAATAATGATACATCTACCACTCCAAGGTCTCTGCCCTACATTCAATATCATCATGCCTAATATTTTTGGTAAGCTCAAGTTACTTAATTTAAATCACAGGAGGGATAATCAATTATGTCATAAATGGTCTCCCATGTTATTCCATATGAAAATTTTAACAAATATTATTGACCTATCACCCCATTCAATCCTCATGAGTGTCTAATTCCAAAATCCATCTTAACTCTCAACTAAATCTCTGGTACCACACTATCATAACTCACCACCACTAGGAACCGTTCCTAAAATGGCAGTGAAAATAAGTGTAATTCATGAATCCTACCTCTAA
Source organism: Viscum album (assembly GCA_963277665.1). Classification (NCBI taxonomy): domain Eukaryota; kingdom Viridiplantae; phylum Streptophyta; class Magnoliopsida; order Santalales; family Viscaceae; genus Viscum; species Viscum album. Next base: position 703,109,712 of record OY728122.1, on the reverse strand, counting down.
TAGAACATAGGTTAGAGACTAGCATTGAGGGTATAAAATAAAGAAATGGGAGGTGTTTCCCTTGTAAATCCCAATAATAGAGATAAACCACAAATCAACTCCATATAATATAAAATAAAACCCAATCCATAATTCATGTGAATTTCATACATAAAAAAGGTATCTAAAATAAAATATCAAAAAAAAATCCTACACCAGTGGCTCTGGCGGTAACTCTTAGCCTCAAGATAGTAATTTCCATCTTGGTCACCAAATCCATCTTAAAAAACTTACAAAAATAATTATATAAATAGGGGTGATCATACAAGTATACTCAGTACGATCCTTCCCAAAACCTCTCATGAAAATGTGTATGAAATATATTAATGCCTTAGTGAATAAATAACATAACTAATACACACTAATATATGGTCATATATCACCCAACCTCACCAAGGATCACTCACCCAATATCACATTCAAGTATAGTAACATAATATCAAAAGAATATATATTAATAAATTACCCCACATCAACTTCCCCACTAATATGGTCATTCTCACACTCTAATGGAATATTTCATATGCTTCAACCCCTTCTATATAATCTCATAACCATATATCCACACATACACAAGTCACAAACACATAAAAAATCATATCCACATCACAACCACACATCACATCCTCATCAAAGTATGATATCGTGAACATGAAGGACATAAACATCATACTCTCCTCCTACAATGCACAACCCTCACTATGTATTCAAACCAAATACACATAATCATGTCAACCAGAATATATATACACCAAAACCTAAAATCGTTATAGGTCATATATATACACCCACTGTGAGCCATTACAACTCATACTAAGTGTGAAGGGGGAGAAGGGAAGAGGGATTGGTTTTATATGTGTTCCCTCTATAATCTAGATATTGAGAAAATCACTCAGAACCAAAGTACCCATATGGATTTCAATCAGGTTACTAGACTTAAGTGGTGGTGAGTAAGAAATAATAAAAAAATATAATAAATATATAGTCACACATAAATCTTTTCTAAGGGTTTACACCAAACTAACACTGCAAACACCCACGTCAACCATTGCCTTGTTACTACCACCCTCTAATGACCACTTCCATTATAATGCCACAAATAATCCCCAACAAATCACATAAGCATCCATATCAACATTACCAACTTCTCATTTCATTTAACATTATAATTTCTTGGATTTTTATTACCATATTCATTTCAATTGTTAACCATTTTAATGTAAAACCAATCATTAAATCACTACCCACTATAATCCATTCATTAATCATTAATAACATTTATTCTATCTTTAACCATTTATTAAACATTATTATTGCAATCATTATCATTAATCATTTAACAATCCATCATTTATCATTTCCAACCCATCACCCATTAATATTTTCATTTATTCCAACCATATTTCATGACAAAAGGACACTATAACACCACCCAATAACAACTAAATTTTCATGACATAAAATACCACTAAACACATTCTAAAATCCATAAAAACACTTATTTTCTGCCTAAATAGACCTATCATTGCTATCAATGCCACACAATAATCCATCCATCACTACCGTATTAATTACCACACCACATGCTCCCAACCACATCAATCAACCATCACCCTTATAATCATAGTGATAAATACCCCATACATAGTAGCATGAAAGGGAAAACATATAAGAAATTCACACTAAAAAGGGAGTATATCAGATTAATCTAGGGACATCCCTATATAATAATAACCTAGTGATATTTACACCATGTAAAAACTACTTAATGCAGTAACCAAAATTACACTTCAAAACCTATCCACCAAAAATAAACCTAAAAGGAGAAGTGGGAGATTTACCTAGAGTAGATCGCACCTGTTATTGAGGGAGAGAAGAACTGTCGAGAGGTCAGGGAGCCTTCTGCACTACATCGGTAGGGGAAGGCACGACTTCCAGAGGAGGAGGTGCATGGGAAGAGCTTCCAACCATTGAGAAATGGAGGAGTAGGGTTCGTGGGTAGTAGGGTCAAGCAGAGAGGAGGAGAAGTAGGGTTTGTGGGGAGGAGGATCTGGGGAATGGGTTCAAGGGGGAGGATAAGGAGTAGGGATTGTGGCGGAGGTCTGGCAACGAGAAGATCGGGGGGGGGGGGAGGGGAGTTGTTGTAGGGGTACAGTACCATGAGAAATTCAGGGCGCGATAAATAGAGGATGCTGTGTGCCCGATTTTATAAAATATGGGACTACAGTTTTATCAGTGCTAAAAAAGCGCTGATAAAGGCAACCTTTATCAGTGCTAAAATTTTAGCACTGATAAAAGTGTCATTTATCAGGGCTTTTCTAGCACTGATAAAGGGCTTCTTTATCAGCCCTAGAAATGCGCTGATAAAGCATCCCTCTATCAGCGCTAAAATTTTAGCACTAATACAGTGTTCCTTTATCAGCGATTTTTTTCTTAGCGCTGATAAAAGGTGGCTCTTCCCTTGACCGTTTTTATAGTAGTGGATTTAGGAGAAATTATTAATCGTATTCCTTACTCCTTATTTATAAAGCTAGGCCTTAGGTATTTGCAATCAATTGTTTTTTCTCTTAAACTTATTAATAGGTCACTCACTCACCCTTATGGGAGGGTGGATGATCTATAAGTGAGTGTATGAAAACTTACACTGCCCACAAAATTTTTGATCCTTGATATGGACTGTGATAAAAAGGTCCCAATAATTTTAGGTAGACCATTTCTACTGGAGGAACTATATTTTATGTGTATAAAGGGAAACTTACCCTCCCAGATATTGATTATGTGGAGGAGATTTTGTTTTTTTAAAAAGCCTCAGCATGATGTTAATTGTGAAACAATTGATGTTGCTGAGAACCAATGTTTCAAAATTGTGGTCAGAGCTGAGTATGGGTCTTCCCCTCTTGAGGTCAAAGAGATTAGGACTCTCAAGACCCTTAAAATTTTTTTCTTTGGCTACTACTCCTTCCCCTCCTTTTGATGAGAAGATTCTTTCTTTGGAACCCAATTTGGTGTGTGAGTCATAACATTTTCTTGAACTATCTCAGCATTTTTATGAAATTTCTCCTTGTGAAATTGACTATCTGAAAGCTACTAAAGGTGGAGAATGTTTTGGGTTGATTTCTACTACAAAACTTGATGGTTACCACTATGAACAAGTGTATTTCCTTGAAAATTAATTTCCTACTCATATTGTTGCTGTATGTGATAACTTCCAACCAGAAATTGAAAGGTTCACATCATTTGAGTACCCTATATACATTGGGAAGTATCTATTGGAACCTGAGTATGATTCCTTATTTTTGGAGTATTTCAATTTTTCTGCTTTACAAGCTGTGTTGGGAACATTTTCTGAAAATGCTGAGGAGTTTCCTACTGGATCTTTTTCTATTTCTAGGTTTTTGCAAGCCTCTAAGTGTGGGGAAAATAGTGAAATAATTATTGATTAGTTAAGTGATTTTCATGGGTTGTTTTTGAAAATTTTAAAATAAGATAAAGTGGTTTTTAAAGTCTAAGCTAAGTAGGTCAACATGTTTCCAACTGGTGTGTTGGAAGAGTTTTGGAGAATTATGCTTGCTGCTCAAGATGTAATTGTCTTAAGGGATCCAACTATTAATTCTATAGACAATAGTGGAGTCCAAACCATTAATAATTCATACCCATCGAATTATCATGGTTATAAATACTTAGGGGAATAATGTCTGGATGAGGACTCTAAACCTAACGTTGTATGGGAGAAACCCCATGGTTTTCTAATTTTTAGTTTTAAATTTTTTAGTCTGAATAAATGATCTTTTCTTAGTTGTTTGTATCCTTGGATTAGTGAACCATAATTTCTAGATTTCATTGAATTTTTTTTCTATTGATTGGTGAATATTTATTTCTTGTTTCAAGTTTTCATAAAGTGTAAGAGGTCTAGTGTTCCTAGTTGGTTGTGATAATTTTTACCAATTTTAGCCTCTTTTAGAACATCCATCACATAAGGAAGATTCTAGTTGAAGAACACTAGATAACACTTCCTACCCATACTTTGGATGCTTTCTATTTTGAGATTTAAATTATAAAGACAAAAGTTAATTATTTATATCTTGTATAACTTTAATAGAGCAGCCAGAGTCTCTGCACAAAGCAAAAAAGGGAGGTATACAAAAATGAATGAGAAACTTTCACATTCAGGGAATTACTATTTTTCATTTTTCACACTTTTATTTTGTAGATTTTTTCTACCTGTTGATGTGAATTAAGTATGGGGTATCCCCCCTTATTTATTGTGAAATGTGTGAACTTGATCTCCTTCTTGGGTGTTAACTTTTAAAATATACTTAGTTGACAATTTATTTTGAGATGCATTTTTTACCCCAACTTGCACCCATTGTTTTCTATCCATTATTCTACTGTTCTACTGTAGTGATATCATGATACTGTTTTTAATTCATTGATAAATCTTATGTTTTCTTATACAACTTAAAAAAATGAAATTTTCAAATAAAAAAATATTTTTCTTGTTTGTTGGTGGTGGATGGTGGGGTTCTTCTATTATGTTTGTTCATGTTTTAATTTTTATTTTTCTTCTTTTTGTGTGGAAAATGATCTTTTGATCTTCATTGTTACCCCTTCAAATTCTATTCGTGCTGAATTTTCCATCTTTTTTGAACTAATTTCTCTCCCACCTTGAGAGTCAATAATGGGGAAATTGCTGAGTTTTAAGTGTGGGGGAGAGAGGTCATTGTCTCACTTCAAATTCCTTATAGATTTCAAAAAAAAGGTCAAATTTTTTCAAATTCTTTAAAAAATTCAATTTTATTTCACAACTTTAGGGTAATCAGGCTTCAAGATGCACATCATTTCAGTCCTGCCTAGTGGATGGAAACTTTCTTGGTTGTTGAGAGTTACATTGATTATGAGATTGTAGGGGATGAGTGATTGCTTAGTGGATTTGCTTATTGATTTTATGAATTTTATGTTTATGAACTAAGGGAGGGAGTGAGATATAATAGCTTTTGTGAACTTAAGATCCTAACTTTAGGTAACTAGAAATTTTAATTGGAACCTTGGGGACTCACATTTAATTAAAAATAATAATCACTATAGTGAGCTAACTCAAATGGTAATCTTAAAAGTCACTTGAAATTGGATTAAAATGGAAAAATGAGATCCCATGGTGAATCTATAAGGCTCTAGGAATTGGGTGTGTTTGTTATCCCTCTATACATATTAAAAAATTTCTTTTTCATAGTTCTTTGCACATACATGACTAGGTAAAAAATGAATAATAATAATAATAATAATAATAATAATAAGGTGTCTAGTAGTCAAAAATGAGTTCATTAAGATGAGGTGAATTTTGAACCCAGATGAAGAAGTGGACATTTTCCTGGTATGAATATAATTTCATTTGTATACATGAGGTGATTCAAAAAAAATTAATTAACTATTTTTTGAAATCTAGAAGAAATTGAAAATTGATGGGTCTTGGGTTAAAGTTTTAATTCCACATGGTCTAATCTATTATCACTCCTTAAACTGGAACATGAACTGGAATTGAATTAGTGAAGTAGGTGACTTAATATAAGAGGCATGACATTCTTGAAAGTGAATGAATTTTTATTTCCCTTGATTTTGAGTGGGTGGTTGAATCTAGGCAAAACCACTATATTTTTAATACAATTTTTGAAAATAAAGTTTTGGTCCTACTCCTCTATTTGTAAAAGTTTTGAAATGCACGTGTTGAACTAAATTTGGAAAATCATTTATTTTATTTTCAAAAATCAAAAGCATGCATTTGTTTGAGGACAAACAAAGATTTATGTGTGGGGGAGTTTGATGTGGCTATTTTTTAAATACTTTTTGTCACATCATTTTTTCACCTTATCTCCTCTTGTTGGTATTAAAATAATTTATTTTGTGTTATAATTAATAATTTTTGTATTTTATGTAAATAATTGTTAAAAGTAGTTTGTGTTAAAATCATGTATTTTAGTGATTAATTTTGTCATTTTGAGTAAGTTTTAAATTAATTAATTAATTCTGTTTTAAAAACCATTTTTTATGCTTTTGTTTTAATTTAAATTTAAATTTTTCATTTTTTTCATTTCTCTTTTTTTAAATAATTACTTTATTAATTCTTTAATTTAATTGATTATTATACAAATAAATAATTGTTTACTTTTATTTTTAATTCTTTGAATAGTTAAATTAGTTTTAACAATCTAATTCCATTCATTAAACATTTTAATGATTTTTTTTAATTTTAATTTAATTCTTTGGTTTTTTAATTATTTTAATTAATTATTCAGTCAACGAATTTAACCAACTCACTTTAAAATATTTTTTGTTTTAAATTAATTTATATGTTTAAACTGTAATTTGTAATTAATTAATTTTTTAATATTAAATTTATTCTGTGGTTTAGAATTTTAATTTATTTGTTAATTTATTTAATTTTCTTTTTAGTTTAATTAATTATTTAATTTAATTTGTAATTAATTATTTGATTTTGTTTATTGTGCAGGTACCCGCTGCTTGGAAACACCGCTTTCCCTTGCGACACCCTGGTGGTGACTCCTGAGTCACTGCCAGACCTCGAAATAACGGTGGCTCCTCAGCCACGGTTGTCTTCAACCTTTCCCCTGCCTCCACCAACCCACCAATGAGCAGTAGAATAACAAATTTACAACATCAAATCCCATAGTAGAACAAATGAACCACAGCAAAAACACTAAATAAAAATTCCACAAAAAACTTGAACAACACCAGAAGAAATTTTAGACGGCACCACAGATCCAAAATAAGAAATCAACACCAGCACAAGCAAAGAAACCCACAAAAGACAAAGCTCTACTAAAATTATTATCTCATTACAGATCTGAACGTTTTGAAGAACCTCCGATGGGATTTGGATACCTTCGACCCGTGACCCCTTTCTCTTCTGAACCCGATCCATCTCTTGAACCTCCTCACCACGAGTCGATTACCCTTATCACCATTCACCCGACCTGCCCCTCCCCTTGTCTCTCTCCCTACCCGTGACCCAACACCACCCCCCTCTTCCCCCCCTCTTCCCCCCTTTTTTTATAATAATAATATAATTTATAATGATAATATATAATAATAACATAATAATAATAATCTATATAATAACTAATTTAACTTATTAATTTATACTATTTATATATTTTTTAATATCAATAAAGTAAATTTAAATTGTTTAATAGTATTGATACTTTTATTGTTTAATTATTACAATCATAGTTATTTATATTGTACATAATTTTATCTAGTAATTTTAATCTTAATAATAATCATTTATAAATAATATGTTTATTGTTAATATTACTTCTATTTTTAAATATTTTTATGTGTATAATTATATTTATATATTATTATAATTTTTTTAATAATTTATAACAGGTTTTCATTGAAGTGCATTTTTTTTATTTTCTTTTGTTTGAGGGGGGAACATCATGATACATGGGGACGTGATCAATATGTTATGTAATTTCTATTGGAGTCACCAATTGAGAGGTAAAGGTACTGTGAAAGCACCACACAGAGGATGGAGAAGTGATCCTGGAAGCGATGACACAGATTTTCAATAAGCATTAGAAGAATCAAGAAGCAGTAGGAGACTTCCACCACCACTTCCTCGAGCAGTTTTGATAGTAGTACTTAGCATGATCCATTTTTCTATATTTTTCAAGATCGAGTAGAAGTACAAAACACACCATACCACTTCCAAATTATGAGTGTGAGAGATTAGACATCCATTCATTCCTCAATCCTTCCATATCCTAATCAAGGGACCATCATCTGATCCACCACCATATATATTCACCTGAGCACCATAATAGAGATTGGAGCAGGAAATCGAGCTTGGAGTAGGAATCATATCCGAAGTTGGAGCTTGAGGAAGAAATATCGTGAGAGATGCTGATTTATCTCTTTATTCCTTTTTTTTCATTTCTATTATCACAAACATGAATAACTAAATTTCTTAGGGGAGTTGGGCTGGTATGAGTTGGAAATATTTTTATTAGTTCAACTGTTTAGTGAATTTATGAGGTCATTGTTCTTTTCTGTTTAATTAGGAGCATTTTTTTCACTACCTAAGAAATGATAGGTAAGGGAAGTGATTTATTTCACCTTGAATCATTGAATGAAGTACCAAATATTGGAAAAGTTCAATGTTCCTCTTCTCCATAGTTAAAAGATTAATTTTAATGTAAGGATTGAAAGATCTAAATTAAATAAGGATCATCTAGCTATTTTTTCTTGTTTTGATAATTCCTTACACAATTTCTGTAATGCCCCGACCCCAAAAACCTGGATTAGGTGCATTATTTTAACATATTTTCATGATTATAATGGAATCAAATCCTTAAGGACCAATCAATTTAGTAGTTTTGGAAAATAGATTACATTCATGAACCTTACATTACAATTCAAAACATAAAATATAGTATAGACAATCCTTTGATAATGCTGTTATTCTCCTAGATTAACCCTTCAAATCAGTCATAATACACTTCTTGGAATCATGGGAAAATTAAACATAAGAAAGGGGTGAGATCAGATGCTCAGTAAGGATAAACAATATACCAAAAGCTATCATAAATAAGAATAAAATTTTAATACAAGTAATAAAACTAAACCAAAATCCATTTAAACATAATCTTCAACATAATATGGTTAGAATAAATAAAATAATTCCATTTAAACATTTACATGGATATTTTACTAGTCAAATAATCACATGTAATATCAATAAATAATCTCATAATGAGGGAATTCATAATACTAGACATTTGAAACTTACCATCAAGGCTTTATGCCAAGAATTTAATACTATGAAGGCTTCATGCCAAGAATGTAATACTGTCAAGGATTCATGACAAGAATCTAATAAATGGGCAAGGCCTTAGCCAAAACCAAATCTATTTTGTTTTATGAAACCTACCCATACATCAAGGGGCTATAGTGGACCTCACCCGTCCCTTACTAAGTTCACTGCATTCCTCATATGAAAAGGGAAAAACATAACCAACATAAACATTGTTATTAAAACTAGCATACAAAATGTTAATACTTTAACCATAAACCATGGATGGTATCAAAATAAAACATCCACAATCAAACATATCATAAAAATTTAAATACAGTATGGTATATTTTATCATAATAAATCATCATCAATTAAACATAAAATCCAAAAAAGGATGCTAACATAGAAGAAAATAATCTAATAAAACCATTAAAACTCTTTGAAATAAATATACCTTTTTTAATTTGAAATCCTATAAAAGATGTGCAATTATAAAATAAAAAATTTCTTTTAAAAATAACCTTTTAATATTCTAGGGGAAACTTTAAAATGTTAAGTCATCATGAATAAAGAAATATCCACTAGCACCATAAAAGTTAAAAAAATATTTTTTCCTTAATTTGTTGGAAAGTTCATAAAGTACCTCATTTGGAAAATAACAGAAAGATTCCTTTCAAATTTTTTTAAAAGTCAAACATGGGTATAAATTAATTTATACAAACTATCTAGGAATAGTAATAATATTTTAAAATACATTTTTAAGAAATGTGGACATGGATGATAAAGATGTTCCAGTAGATACTTATATATAAACAATCTCGGATAATAATGAGATTATGAAATTAACCCTTACATAAAACCATAAAAATATTCCTTTTCGAAAAAATTTGAATGAACTTAAAAATAGACATAAAATTTCATTTATAATCCTTTTATATCCTCTTAAATATTAATATAAAATAATATCAAGAATATTGAAATGGAGAAAGGATTAATTCTTTAAACATTCAAAACATATACCACTTTGAACATTTAAATCATAAACCCGATATCTTCAAATGAATATTTAAATATTCTGAAGATAAATGTATTCATGATATTAAATATAACAGGGGAAGTAGATACACCACACATAATAAATAGGTGGTTAACATATCTTATATCTCATGAAAATTAAAAGTGAGATAAAATTCCATTACCTTATGATTACTTTTGAGTGACCATCCTTTAACCCCCATGTATAATGGTTTTAAGAGTGTTAATAAATTATTATAGAACCATAATCATGTTTATAATATTTTATATTATCTCCTTATAATATCTTATATCATATCCTTATAATATCTTAACACCCGTTTTTAACTATCTTTCATTATTTCACTATTTAGGGTGTTAATTGGTGTGTTTTCTCAATTATGTTTTGACTTGTTATTTTATTTTTCTATTACGTTGATAATGATTTCATCATATATAGAAGGTATAACATGAATTAATTATCTTATATAATTAGTTCATATGTATTTATAATAATCCATAATGTTTGGAGATAATAAATGAAATGCATTGTTCATGGAGATGGTAGGCTGTATGTATGCATGAACGCTACTTTCATTTCATTTTCATATTAAAATATTATAAAGTGAATGATACATATGTATATTATAATTATAGAATCATATATATGTTATATATGTTACTTATTTTTATTAAAATTATCCTTAATATGTACCATGCATAGCGTGAACGAATCACACCGCTTTGAGGGGTCGGTAGTCCACACTTCCACAAACGATGTTATCATATATCCACAATATGGAAAGAATGAAGGTATTATTTAATATAAAACTTACAGAATATGAAATAGGTTATAATGTACATATTAAAATATTATTTAACCATAAAAATGGGTTTAATACCATCCATTAATGCAGTAATGGAAAAAGAACAAAAATATTATTCATGTACGCGTCAATTAACCAACAAAACATGGACAACAATTTCATTTATTTGAATAAGAGGAGGTGAGAAATGACATGGTTTTGAGATATTCCATTAGAAAAATAAAACCAATGTATATAAATTATTATGGAGTTATCATGCATTTATGGATGATGAAGGTGAGGATAAAGTACAGAAGAAAAGAAATTAAGATAGGTACTTTGAGAAAATTACCTCTTGAATAACACCTCCTTGAAAGACCCATAAAGGCCATGGAGTTGGTACTTTAGTGATTTCATAAGCACTTGGACACGAGGAGAGAGAGGAGGAGATATTTTGGTAGATATTTTAGGAGTTACAAGGATTTTTGGGTCAAATTTGGGAGGTGATGAGTGTTTTTTATACTTGAGGAGAGGCGGGTTCAAGTGATTAAATTATTGATTATTTTATATTTAAAGCTAACCACATTGAGGTGGCATTAATTTAATAAAATTATGATTTAAATTAATGTTTTTTATTCTGGTTAGGTTAGATATATACATCAACAAGACATTAAATGTTGTGATTTTTAGGTATATTAAGCTTTTACCTTTTAACTTTAACCCTTGTCACAATTTTACTTATACAACAATAAATAATTTTTTTACCATGGTATTTTTTATACCTAAAAATGAAATTTAACTTATAATATAATTTATACATTATGATTCCAAATATGTAATCCATTTTACCTAATTAAATTCATAGAACTAGGAAAATTATATTTAAAATTAATTCTGCAGACAAAACGAAAAAACGAGTTTTAAAGTGAAACATTCAAAAGTTTGAAATGTTTTTATATCTAATTTCAAATTGAAATTAATTAAAATGACCAGCACTGGTTTTATTGAAAAAAAAACATAATCTAATTATACTTTAAAATAAATTAAAATTATAATCTAAAAATTTAAATAAATTAGATGAAAAAGCAGTATTGAATTAAAATGCAGTATTTTTCACTATTCACTAAAATATAAAATTTATTAGAAAAATACCAAAAATTTAACCAAAGTAAATTTTTGTGTCCTGATTCCAAATAATACAATTACTATTTTTATATATAACTTATAAATTTGTAAAAAAACTATATTTAAATTGGGTGTCCCATCAAAATGTGGTAAAACTGAATTTTTTGAGAAATACTTGTTTTATTGGATTTTTTCATATATCATATCTAGAAAACACACAAAATGAATGTTAAAAATTTTATTGTATATAATGTGGTTAATAATATTCAATATTTCTATTTTAATGGCTAGTTTATAATATATCGTGGTGCATTTGAACTCGGTATTGCGTGCAACGCAAGCTATTAAAGATAACATACCATGAAATCTTGAGGTGTTATATTCTTCCCCTAAATAAATTGTGTACTCCCAATTTGAAATTTCACTTTTTAAATAAAGGTTTTATACTAGAAAATACTTTTTTGGGAAACCCACATTGGAAATAGGGTTAATAAAATATACTCTTAATATGTGGGAAAGGGAAATGTGAAGGTTACCACCAAATCAAGATTTCAAATACAACATTAGTGGCAAGTAGAGATACGTAAATAGAGGAAAAATGTAAATATTTATAGGGTGTGATTGAGTTAATAAATCACAAAAAAGTGTATGGAAACTTTAGGGCCTCAAATCCATAAATCTATCATGGTTTAAAATACCATTGGTTCAACAAAAATTAATGTATTAAGATAAAACATTTTTTAGATACTTTTTCCTAGAGTTGAGGGATTATTTTACTATCTAGATAAGAACTATAGAAAACTTACTTGATTTAATTTCATGTCATAATGTTATCCTTTGGTTGTCCTTCGATCTATTTTTACTTCATTTCTTTCACCTAGAGATGGATATTCAAGATGATTCTTTATGCATGAATCACTTTTAAAGAATTGTACAGTCCAGAAGTACTTCATTCATCATTTAAATGTTTAATAAAACTAGAAAGTTTAGTAAATAATATAAAATAAATCATACTTAATCCTCAAAAAATAATATCCAATGTTCAACTTAACCCAATACAACCTTAAGAATCAACCAAAATACTTCCATCCAAATTCACTATCCAAAAAGGTATCTAAATTTCAAAAATCAATCTTAACATCAGATTCCATAAACAACATAATGTAACTCTTATTGTCACATAAAAAATATTTGATCACCTTTAAATATTTAATGGAAACTCTTATGCTTAAAAATCTTTAAAGAAGAAGTACCACAATACAATCCTTATTTATCTCATGAATATTTTAACCATAGAACCATTGATGTAATAATTATTGAAATCCAAATACAAAATAACCTTAATCATTCCAATTTAATCTTAAACCCTTAACTACGCATCAACATCATATTCCTTAATACCTCTGTCATTTCATTTCTCTTTTGTAATCTCCTTATCATGATCATTATAACCATTTCATGTATAACCTTTCTAATTCTAACCATTGACCAAAACTCGAAGCGTAATGTGAGAAACACTAATCATAGTGATATAGTCATGAAGAATCATTTATATCATCTCAAAATGATTTCATCTTCTTCCCAATCCATAAGTCCAAAGGATTAACCTAGGTTATCCATTAACAAATATAAAGGATGATATCATATACTTAGAATTATCCTCAAAGTAATTAATAGGGTTATGTTTTATAATCTATATTTTCTAAATATAATTTACAAGGTTGTTTCTAAGCTTTATTTTATACCAACTGTAATGCCTCGACCCCAGAATCTTGAAGTTGGTGCATTATTTTAATACATTATCATGATTACAAGGAATAAAATTCCAAAGGACTGACCAGTTTAGCAGTCATGTAAAATATATTATATACGTGAACCTTACATTACAATTCAAAACATAAAATATAGTATATATAATACTTTTAGAAAACCATTATTCTCCTATATTAACCCTCCAAATCAGTAATAATACACTTCTTGGAATCTTGTAAAAATAAATCATAATAAAGGGGTGATATTAGATGTTTATTAAGGATAAAAAATATAGAAGAAGCTATCATAAATAAGCATAAAATTTTAAGGTATGGTATAAAAATAAAGCACAAGACTTTTAAATACAATATTCAGCATAATATGGAAGAAAATAAATCAATTAATGAAATTTAAAAATTAACATGGATATTATAATAGTAGAATAATCACATGTAATATAAATAACTAATCTCATAATGAGGGAATTCATAATGATGGACATTTGAAACTTAACATCGAGGCTTTATGCCAAGAATCTAATACTGTCAAGGCTTCATGCAAAGAATATAATACTACCAAAGATTCATGACAAGAATATAATAAATGGGTAAGAAATCATCCAAAACCATATCTATTTTGTTTCATGAAACCTACCGATACATCGAGGGGCTATAGCAGGCCCCACCCATCACTTAATACCTCTACTATATTCCTCATATGAAAAGGGAGAAATATAACTAACATAAACATTAGTATTAAAAATAAAATCAAAAATTTTAATACTTTAACCATAAAACATGAATGGTATCAAAATAGAACATACATATTCAAACATATCATAAAAATTTAAATACAATATGGTAGATTTTATCATAATAAACCAACCTCAATTAAACATAAAATCCAACAAAGGATGTAGACATAAAAGAAAATAATCTAATAAAATCATTAAAACCCTTGGGGATTATAAGGACCTGACCTTATAACATACATAATCTTTAATTTAGTCAAGAAAACACTTCCTTTTAAATTGAGGATCTTTTCAAGTTTAGATATTTAGAGAATTGGGACAATAAATTCATAACATTACACATTATTACAAAGTGGATACCATAAAAACAATTTCCATTTTTTTTTCAAAATACAAAACATTAAAACTTAAACATGACTCCTTGAAAATTATTCAACATTTAACATGACTTACTTCTTTTTCTTACACATCCATTAACCTGTGAAAATCATTTAAAAACTTGGGATGAGCAAAAAAGCTTATTAATGGATAGAAAAGAAGGAAATAGCACATTAGTCCATGAATACTGATAACGTATGAAAGCATTTTCAAAAGACATGCTTGTCACCCATATATATTTAATTTGTGTAACATGAGATTTACAAAAGATCCACACAAAACATGAGAACATAAATATAATCATAAAGGTATCTTAGGGAAATACTTACAAAACATTGTAACCCTCACGACTACCTTATAATTTGTAACCCTCATGACTACCTTACAATTTGTGTAACCATCACAATTACACATGGAGTAACCATACAACCGACCTCCAACATACACATAACCAATGAATTTGAGTGAAATATAGGTCCCGCCATCCATTATAAACAATTCCCAAGAACTAGAACATAATCATACAACATTAATAATAGCATAAAAACATTACTTTTGAACTTTGTAAAACAGAATTTTAAAAGAGGATTTTAAAAGGAAAGTATATTATAAATATCATACAATTGAAGTTAAACTTAATAGAGTAGATGGAATATGTATAAAAACTATAAATAAAAATAATTAAACATAATATAAGAGAAAATCATCACACAATTATTTTTTAATACCACATAAAAACGAAGTAGAAGGTTAACCCAAAGAATGGAAATCAGGTTAAGAATTCTCTTACCTCGGGTTTGTCTTACTTGAAACCTATTTTAACTTCCTGTATAATGGTTAAAAGAGTGTTATTAGTATTTTAACTAAACATTTTAATGTTTATAACATCTTATATTATCATTTCATAAAATCATTTCACCCTTTAATTGTTAGTATTTTGCTCCCTGCACTATTTCTGGGTGAGTTCTTTACATGATTTCCATGATTGGTTCATGGTGGATGTTCTTGTCGATTGGAAGTGAAACTCCAGAATAGGAATGGAGTAGTATTTAAATATATCAAGTAACATAAATTACACCATTTATCATTTTGAATTCTTACATGAGGATGATTAATAAGTTAAAACATTAATGATGTTCGTTTAGATCATTTTAGTGGTTCTTTGATAATAACAAATTCATTTTGTTTTATAAATTAAAACCATGTGTAAAAAAGAATTCTAGAACCATTGATGAGAGATAATACATATATTATAACTTGGTTCAACCATAAAAATAGTTTCATTACCATAGTTGAATTAATTAATGCAAATTGAAATCACATCGTCCATAATGTCGGTAATTGAACATATCACGGACAATGTTTTTAATTCCTTGAACAAGTGGGGAATAGAAGAAGATTGATGATGAATTTCCCATGAAAATGAGAAATTATAGAATATAAAAGATTCTATATCTTTCATTCCTCTTGGTTAAGAGGAGGCGAGGAAAGAAAAAGAAAAGAAAGGAATATTGAAATAAAAGAAAACTTGAAAAATTTCTCACGAAAATTCGGCAGCCTAACGACGTCTCTTAAAATTTCATAAAAATAGTTTGATGAGAGAAAGGGGATATATCATAAATATTACATAATATGTACAGTAAGGGGGGATATGGAATGAAATATCCCAACATAATCCAAAGTAAAAGGAATATAATAACATAAAATGAAAGAAAAGAAAGAAAATAAAAGAGGATCTTTACCTCTTGATCTCTTCTCCTTGAGATCCTTCTTAAGGGCTTCGGTTTTGGTCTTTTGGTGAGACCATCAGATCTAGGACGTGGGGAAGAGCCTTGGGAGGAGTATTGGGTAGAACTTATTCACGGCTAAAGTCTTGAGAGGTGTGGTAAGAAGATGGGAGTGAGTGTGGTATTTATAGTGGAGGAGAGGGGGTATTTTTCATTATTTTAATCATTATTATAATATTTTTTCCCAAGATTATGAATAGTATTAGTTCATGTGACCCCAAATAGTAATAATGGATTTTTAATTCTAAAAAAGTTGCCTTGCATCACTTATGATGTCACAAATAGTGTATTTTACTGATAATTTGATTATACAGTATTTTATCGTATTTCACTATTCATCAAAAAAACAAGAATTTCAGAAAAATCCCAAAAATTTACCCTGACAATTTTTTGACGTGTAGAATTAAAAAAAAATCCATTTTTTTAAAATAAATTTCTAAATATTATTAATTTAATTTTTAAATAAAATCACACTTAATTAAAAAATTAACAATTCTAATTTTATAACAACTTCTATATCACGATGAAAAATTAACCAAGATGTTATTATCTTAAAGCCTTAAGAAAATAAAATAATAATAAAATTTACTATTCATTAGGGTCATATTACTATTCATATTACTATTCACAAGGTTTTTTACTATTCACAAAAAAACAAGTTGGTTTCATCAGACTCCAAATAACTTACTAAACACAATTGTTGATGACAATTTCTGGAAATTTAAAACATAGAAGTTGAAAAATTATGTTTAAAGGATAGTTATAAATATATACGTAAAACAAAGTTCCATGCATTTCAATTTATTTTTAGAAAAACTTGGGGTGTTACATTATCCCCACCTTCTAGAAATTGTGTCCTCACAATTTTATTTACTTATTAAACAACTGCGAGTACTTTTCCCTCATTGCATTTTCAGACTCCCATGTTGCTTCTTCAACCATGCGGTTTCTTCGCAAAACCTTTACCTGGTGGATTACCTTATTCCACAATACCTATTCCCTTCGATCAAGAATATGAACTAGTTTCTCTTCATAATAAAGGTTCTCTTCCAACTGAACTACTTCTGGGATCAAGACATGTGATGAATCTGGCACATAATTTCTCAACATTGAAAAATGAAAAACATTGTGTACCTGAAACAAACTCGGAGGCAAAGCTATGCAGTATGAAACTTTTCCAACTTTCTCCAAGATTTCAAAAGGACTGATGAACCATTGACTTAGCTTCCCTTTCTTACCGAAACACATCACACTTTTCCAAGGAGAGATCTTAAGGAAAACATGGTCACCTACCTCGAAAGAGAAGTCTTTCCTTCTGTTATCTACATAAATTTTCTGCTTGCTCAGAGCTGTCCTCATGTGCTACTGGATCATCCTCACTTTCTCAGCCACTTCTTCTACTAATTCTAGCCCCATCAACTTTCTTTCACTGACTTCATCCCAAAACGCTGGAGTCCGACACTAGTTCCCATAAAAGGCCTCAAAAGGTGCCATCTGAATACTGGAATGAAAACTATTATTATAAGAAAAATCAACTAAAGAAAGATGTTGATCCCAACTTCTCTGGTAGTCCATTGAACAAGCTTGAAGCATATCTTCCAATGTTTGAATCATTCATTCTGAATACCCATCTGGTTGAGGATGAAAAGCTTTATTGAAATTTAACTCTGTGCCCAACGACTTCTGAAGTCCCTTCCAAAAGTTAGAAGTGATCCTGGGATCCCGGTCAGATACAATGGAAAGAGGAACTCCATGTAACCTGAAAATCTTCTTGAGGTACAATCTAGAAAGATGATCCAAAGAAATTATATCTCAAATAGAAATAAAATGTGTATATTTTTTTAGCCGATCAACAATATCCCAAATCACATTGTTACCTAGAGAAGTCTTTGCTAGTCCCACCACAAAGTCCATGGATACAATCTCCCATTTCACTCTGGCACTGGAAAAGGTTGAATCATCCCCTTTGGTAACTGCCACTTTTATTTAACCCGTTGACATGTCAAACATCTCATGGTAAAATCAGCAATATCTCTTTTCATTCCTTCCCACCAATAATACTCCCAAAGGTCCCTGTACATCTTAGTACTTCCAGGATGAACTGAAAATCAAGAACTATGAGCTTTAGACAACAAATCTTTCTTCAACTGAGAATCACTAGACACACACAACCCTTTTAAAAATATTAAAACACAATCTTTATCAAGGCTAAATTCTAGAAACTTACCCATTTTAACCAGTTCTATCTTTTTCTGTAGCTCACGGTCTTCCTTCTGCGCTTGCCTAATTCTGTCTGACAATGACAACTTCACTAAAACCTGAAACAAAACAGATGTATTCCCTACACCAATAACTTCTAATCCAAAATTTATCAAATCATTAATCAAAGGATCATGTTCCAAACATAACATGGTTAATGATTCATGATGTTTCTAACTCAAGGAATTTTCCACATTGTTTGATTTTCTAGGATGGTAATTGATCGTGCAATCATAATCCTTTATTAGTTCAAGACATCTTCTCTGCCTCATGTTTAATTCATTCTGAGTGAATATATACTTCATACTTTTATGGTCAGTATATATTTGACATTTGGTTCCGCATAAATGATGCCTCCAAATTTTCAAATAAAAAACCCCAGATGCTAATTCCAAATCATGTGTGGGATAATTTAACTCATGAGGTTTAAGTTTTCTGGAAGCATATGTAATTACCTGATCATTCTGCATCAAACACAACCAAGTCCCTTCAAAGAAGCATCACTATAGATTACAAACTCACCATTTTGGGAAGGTAAGGCCAAAACTGGAGAATTCACCAATCTCTTCTTCAATTCCTGAAAACAAACATCACATTATTCGGTCCAAACAAATTTAACCCATTTCTGTGTTAACTTAGTTATCGGGATAGATAACCAAGCAAAGTTCTTAAAAAAACGTCGGTAATAACCTGCTAATCCCAGAAAACTACGAATCTATGTAACATTTGTGGGTCTTGGCCATTCATCAACTACTTTTGTTTTAGCAGGATCAACTGTTATTCCATCTTTATTTACAATATTCCCATGAAAATAAATCTATTGCAACAAAAAATCACACTTTCTGAATTTTCCACACATTTTCTTTTCTTTTAAGGTTTGTAAAACAACCCTTAGATGTTTGTCATGCTTCTATTTAATTTTAGAAAATACCATAATGTCATCAATAAATACAACCACAAACTTATCCAAGAACTCATTAAATACTTTATTCATAAGATTCATGAATACATCAGGTGAATTAGTTAATCCAAATGGCATAATAACAAATTCAAAATGCCCATATCTAGTACGAAAGGCTATTTTTGGGATGTCATCCTCCTTCACCTTCAGCTGATGGTATCCAGATCTCAAGTCAATCTTGGAAAAGTACTGAGCTCCCTGGAGATGATCAAACAAGTCATTGATATGAGGAAAATGATACTTGTTTTTAATAGTGATTTTATTCAAATATCTATAATCAATGAAAAGTCTGATGGAACCATCTTTCTTTTTAACAAACAAAATAGGGGCTCCCCATGGTGATGTGCTAGGATGAATGAAGCCTTTTTCAAGAAAATCCTACAACTAGTTTTTCAATTCAAGAAGTTCTATTAGATCCATACGATATAGGGGTTTTGAAATTGTCTTAGCATCAGGAACTAAGTGAATTGTGAATTCTACTTCCCGATCAGGTATGAAACCAGACAACTCATTAGGGAAAACATCAGGGTATTCAGTTACCACTGGCACATCCTTAATCTGTATAGTTCCATTTTTTCAACAATATGATCAAGATAACTTTCATTTCCATCTTTCAATATTTTCTCAGCTTCCTGATATGTTATCAATTGTATGGGTTAATTCTTGTACACAAACTGAAACTCTTTCTGAAAAAAAAACTTCTTAAGCTCTATAGTCAATCTTAGCATGATAATTAGAAAGCCAATCCATTTCCAGAATAATATCAAACTCGACTAAGGATATACAATAAGGTTTACAAGTAATGTATTTCCACATATCACAATAGAAAGATTCTTATAATTCCTCTTTGCTATAACATTTCCCCTGGTGTTTTAACAACATGTTCTGGTTTCTTTTGTTGAGATGAAATTTCCAATTTACCAGAAAATTACTCAGAGATGAAGGAATGTATAGACCCTGTATCAAACAAAACATTAGAAAAATATGAGTGAACAAAAAAAGTACCTGATAAAACTTCATTGGATGGTCTGACATCTGCTGAAGTAGTCGCAAAGGATCTCACTACACCTTTCTGCTTATAGTCTGGATTCTTTGCATCATTCAGATCTCTCTTTGGGAAGACATTTATATAATGACCCATTTCACCACATTTAAAACACTTTATAGTTTACTTATCATGATTAGTATTAGGATCATTTTCATTGAAATCTCAGGCAATATGTCCAAAATTACCACATTTGAATCACTTTCCAGTTTTTCTAAGACATTCCCCAGGGTGTTTCTTGCTGCACTTTTCACAAACTAGAAATTGGATTTTCTTACCATCATATTTCTTTAGTTGATTCTTACCCATCACGTGACATCTATAACTCTTATTCTCTTTATTTCCAAAATGTACATGATCATCTGAAAACTCCATCTCTACCCTCTCATCACATCAGGCAAGTTTCTCATAACTTTTGAATTCACAGGAGGCCAACTCCCTTCGATACCTTGGCTTCAGTCCAGAGTAAAAGCGGTTTATTTTTCTATTAAGATCCAGAATAAGATTTGAAGCATACCTCGTCAGTTGAGTGAAATTTTCTTCATACACGTCCACTAAATCTTCATCCTTATTTTTCAATTCAAGGAATTTCTTCTCCATCCTAAGTCACACCACCTTAAGAAAATATTTTTCAAGGAAAAGACTTTTAAATTCATCCGACTCTAAGGCATCAAAATCCTCTATACCCCTGATATTCCATACCATTAACCACCACTAATCAGCTTCCCCTTCAAAACGATAAATGGAAATACTTACCTTTTGATTGTCTAAACATCCCATAACATTGAATATCTTTTCAAGATATTTGATCCATTCTTTAGCTACTACTGGGTCAGAAGATCCATTGAAAGTAGGAGGGTGTTGTCTCATAAAATGTTCCACTATTTCCATGTTCCATTGTGGTACCTATGGTTGTTCTCTTGCATGGATTCCACCACCATTTATTTCCGGCATTATCTGTGTAAAGACCCGAAAATTTCAAGGGAAATTTTTTCCTAAATTTTCTTTGGAATTTTTCAAGAGCGCAGTTTCTGACAGTGCCTGATTCCGAGGCCCGGTGTGCCCGGAATCATTTTCTGAAGTTTAGCTCAGGTACGTTTAGTGAATGAATGAGAGGGTTTTTCTAAATTTTGAACCGGTGCTCGGAATCAAATTCCGAGGGCACCGATGGAATCGCAGTGCCAATATTTTCTTAGAAACGCCTCTTTCGGAGTTGCGTTTGCTCAGTTGTGCTTTTTAATTTTTGGGGTTTAAGTTGAGAAATAAAATAAATTTGTACGAAAATTTTATTTCATTTCACTTAAAGCTACTTACAGACTACTTAAAGCTACTTAAGCTGGGTTGAAGCGGATAGGGTAAAATTCAAAATATCCTACCCACTTGATAGGATATTTTTGAGGTGGGACCCACACGAGCCCCACCGTTTCTTTTCCGCTAAGTAACGCACCCGCGAAAACCCATCATTATGAAAGTCAACTGACGCGCTTTCTTAATTTCTTAACGCACCAATTAATTGGGCGGTTTTCTTCGTTGAATTAATTGGGCAGTTTATTTCGTTGAATTAATTCTACGAATTAATGGGTCGTTACTTATCTCTTTTTCATTTCTTAACCGATTTGAAATCTGTTGGCATAGTAAAAAAATAAGACCAACGCCACATCTTGAGGATTACACGTTGGGAGGCCTTTGACAGAATTCTTGTGCCTTCACCCTTCTTCACGAAGAACGCGAAGAACGCGAAGAACGCAGACCTCCGATGAAGAACGCCGAAACCGCAGAAATCGACAACGCGACGCCGACGTTTCTTCTTCTACGACGTTCCTCCCTCCGCAACGAAATCTTCAATCATCTGTTTGAGGTAAGAGATTTTGGGTTCCTTTTAAAACTCCTTTGTGGTTTTTATCAACGCACAAATTAAATTATTATTAATTAAATCTTTTTGTTCTTGAACCTCGGAGTTCGTCGATGCGACACCCTTCCGCGACGACGCGACGCCTTCCACGACGCGACGATCGCCTCCTTCCGTGGCGATCAATTCCGCGAAGAACGCGCGTGCGACACTTGACGAGGTAGGGGTTTTATTTAAATGTTTTATACTCCGTGAATGTTTCCGTTCAAAGTGAAGAACCCGGATAATAAGAACAATTTTAATTCATTAAAATTGTTTTTGGTTATGTATTCATGTGTTGAATAATTCTCCAGTTGTTATTATCTAACGCGGAGGGTGCGGGCCAAACGAACACGGCCCGACAACCCTCCGCAGATTGTTTATTGATGTGTGGATCGACGGGCGATGACAAACGAGGCTGAAAGGTGATTTTTAGGCCTCCGCAGTGAAGGTTGGGTCCCAGGAGGACCATAGGAGAAGACGGCAGGAGAAACGGACCACCGGAGCGCGTCCGGTGGTCCGCGGAAGTCGGCGGCGGCGCGCCGCCGGAAGGGAGGCAGCCGGCGGTTCGCCGCCGACCTCAATCAGCGGTGAAGGGCGGGGGAGCCGCGCACCCCGCCCGCGGTGTCCGCTCGGCCATGCTGGCCGAGCCGCGGCCAGCCGGGCCGGGCCGGGCCGCGCTAGGCCCATTCGGGTCGGACCCGGTTCGGGCCGACCCAGGGGGGTCGGGCCAGGCCGGCCCGGGTCCAGACCCCCCGTTTTCGGACTACTTTCGGTCAAATGCCCGTAACTTGAGCTAAGGGCCTCCAAACAACTCGCCGTCAGCGGAAACACGATCCTTGGATCGAGACAGTCATTTCGGTATATCGCACTCAAGGTTTCAGATTACTTTGGGTTCGGCTGGGTTGGTTCGGATACGAAACCAACCGGGCCCATGGAGCGGAAACACTTATATCTTGAGCTCCGGACGTCCGATTGACGTGCCGTCGACTTTGATGGATTCCTCTCAGTGAGACGGATCTTTTGGCTTACTCCGCTCGAGGTTTGGATGTCATCGGAGTGCGGTCGGGTTGGTTCACTCACGAAACCAACCGGACCCCTGGAACGAAAAAGCCAATAACTCACAGACCGGACGTCCGATTGACACGCCGTCTGTATCGTTGTTTTACTCTTGTTGAGATGGAAATTTTGGAATACTTCGCCTGAGTTTTGGATGCAGTTGGATAGTGGCCGGGTTGGATTTTACCCAAAATCCAACCGGGCCCCTGGGACGGAAAAGCTGATATCATTCAGACCAGACGTCCGTTTGACGAACCGTCAGCGGCGTTGGTGATCACGTTGAGAAACGGTCCCTATGAGTATACCCTATGAGTGTTCAGGGTATAGTTGAGTTACGTTCAGATTGGTTCTCACATGAAACCAACCGGGCCCCTGGGACGAAAAGGCTAATAACTCACAGACCGGGCGTCCGATTGATGCGCCGTCTGTTGCGTTGAGACCCCTATGACGAGGCGGTTCTTTGAGATACTTCTTCATGGGAATTAGAGATACTTGGAGTATCGACCAGTAGCTCTTGGAGCAGACCCTCCCAGAGACGAGCGTACGGAGTACGGAGACCGTGTAGTCGGCTGAGACCTGACGACTGCTTGACCGATCGACTCGGTGTGTTACGGATAGCCTAGTGGGGAGCGCTTGGTTGTAGCAGGAGACCCACGACAGAGGTGCTCTTGGTTGTAGCGGCACATGGGAGCGCTTGGTTGTAGTGGCAGACCCACGACAGAGGTGCGCTTGGTTGTAGCGGCACAGGGGAGCGCTTGGTTGTAGCGGTAGACCCACGACAGAGGTGCGTTTGGTTGTAGCGGCACAGGGGAGCGCTTGGTTGTAGCGGCAGACCCACGACAGAGGTGCACTTGGTTGTAGCGGAACATGGGTGCGCTTGGGTGTAGCGGCGCATGGGAGTGCTTGGTTGTAGCGGCAGACCCATGGTGGGAAGCGCTTGGTTGTAGCGGCAGGCCCACAGTACTCGACAGAAGGAGTACCTCAGCAGTCTTAGGTTAGTGAGCAGTACCTCAGAGTCGTGACAGGACCACTGTACACTCCAGAGGCGGATCTCTTCAATAGTTACGGTTTCGATAATGAAATCTTGGTTTTAGCTGAGTCAATGACCTTTGTGTTTACCTCTTGATTGAGATGGGTCACTTGATAACTTAGGTATATGTATGGGCATATACCTGGGTAGTGGTTATCCGTTGATTTCATAATCCTTGTGTTTCCTCATGATTGAGATGGGTTACTTGATAACTTAGGCATATGTATGGACATATACCTAAGTAGAGGTTATCTCTTGAGATCTTCCTTGTGGTTATCCTTGTTGGTTTAGTGAGACCTTGAGGGTCTCAGGGTCCCTACTGAGTATTGTTATACTCACCCCTACACGGGATATGCCCGCACCTCGTTGTGTTGGTTGCAGACGACGGACAATACTGACAGAGGCCGAGTGTTTGAGGACTGGACGGTACCCGGAGGTGGACTACACGACGAGTCAGTACCCGGAGGTGGACTACACGATGAGACAACACACAGAGGAGGTTGATGGACGAGAGCATGGAGGAGGCTATCTGTACCTACCCTTCAGGTAGGATCCGAGGAGGACGACCCAAGAGCTGCTTCCGTCCTTCCAGCTGTTATCTTTTCTGTTGTACTTGTTCAGTTGTAGTTGTACTTTCTTTTGGGTTTGTATTCTGGCCCATTTACTTTTCATCACTTCTCTTGTACTTAGTGTTTACTTTTTTCCGCTTGCTTACTCTGTGGTGCATGTTTTATTTTATAAAGGCAATGCCTTCCCAGTTATCGGGATTTACGCCTTTGGTGCTAGTCACCAGCCCCTGGCCTATGGAAGGCGGGCTTGGGGTAGTCACGGCACGGGCCCCGAGGACGGGTCGTGACAAATTGGTATCAAAGGAGTCGGTTCTACCACAGAACTTATAAATCTGATATTTTCTTCCTATGAAGCAATAGTGTTAAGATCACCGAGTGTGGTTTTCAGTTCAGGGAGTCCAGTGTTGGTGCGGGCGGCCGACGTATCCATACACTAGGACCCTGACAACTGATTTCTAACTTTGTGCATGAAAACACTGATTGCGTGTGTGTTTCCAGAAGTTTTTAAATGTCAGCTCAAACCAGGTCAGCTCACTAGGTATAAACGTTTGACCGTGTCATGATGTTTCTTTCAGGATACCTTTTCATGGACGACCAGCTAGATCCTGGAGGGATGTGCGTGCTGACAGCCTATCGAGCGGCGAGGATTCGGTATAGGGCCCTCTTGCAGTTGAGGCACCAGCGGAGGCACCAGCGGAGGCACCAGCGGTACTACCATACGTTGGGCCACCGATGCCACCAGCCCCAGCAGTAGGCGATGCACGCCACTTGAGTGCGCTACACGAGTTCGAGCGCCAGAGACCACCCAGGTTCCGGGGAGAGACGGACCCGCAGGCGGCTGAGGATTGGGTAGAGGCTATGGTGAGAGTCTTCAGGCTAGTGGGGACACCGGCAGACCTCATGGTGATCTTTGCTGCCAGCCTCCTTCAGGCAGCAGTAGGCAGGTGGTGGAGCCACTTGTTCCAGTTTTGCGACGGGATGACCTTCGCATGGGAAGACTTTGAGACCTTCTTCAGGGTGGAGTTTGTTCCAGTAGCTCTACACCCCGAGCGTGTACAGGAGCTTCTGCCTTTGCCGCAGGGTTTTCGATCAGTTGTCGAGTCATCTGTGGGTAGTAGACAGATTATGTAGAGGTCCAGGAGGACCAGACCAGCAGTTGGACGATCTCAGGTTTTAGGACCGGTGGTGCGGGGCACCCAGGGTGGGAACAGAGCTAGGCGTGCCAGAAGAAGGTTGTGTTACTCATGCGGCAGAAAGGGTCACCTGACACATGACTATCTGAATCCTCGTACAGTTGATCAGCGGGTGTTGGAGGAGCTACCGAGACAGAAGCAGCGACTGGTGCTTGAGCAACAACCGAGCAGTGGACAAGGCAGTAGAGCTCCGAGAGCAGGTGGATAGGAGAGGAACTAGTGGATACGTCCTTTGTACTTCTAGTTCTATGTTTCTTTTGTATTCGTGTCTTTGTACTATGAGCTGCAATAATAAAAAGACACATATCTTGTGATGTTTTCTTTCCCGTCCTTTTTGTTTGGTTGATACTGAGTGGTCCTAGTTAAGACTGTTGACTTGACCCTCACTTTCGATATTTCTACTGGAGGAGACCCAGTGACCTCACACTGATGCCGACAGTGTGACTTGACCCTTGGAGGCGAGAGTGACAATTGGATCTCTTGGTAGTTACGTCGAGGCCTTACGACGTCATCCATGGCATGAATGCATCATTCATGTTGGGATTGACTGTATTAGGCAACGAATGTGGTTCATCCAGGGGATGATACCGGATTTCTCTTATCGACAAAGAAGAAATCATAGCAGCTCTTGTGAGACTAAAGAAGGTCCAGGTCATCCAAGAGAAGATGAAGACTGCACAGTGCAGTAAGAAACAGGAAACCAGTTCCAGTCTTAGAGACTCGGGCGTGTTAAATGTTTCAAGAAGTGGAATCTTTAAGGATAGATGAGTCTGCGAAGCAGCAGACGTGGAGGCAGAGCTAGGAGAGCAGTATGAGGTGGTGTACATCTTAACATGCTACAACCACCCGCCTTAGTTATCCCCGCCATGCTCAGGGAGCTGGAGGGCGGTGGAAGAGTGTGGCTGCTTGCAGTCAAGGAGTGTGACCCAATGGCTCTAGAAATGATTCAAGGGATAGTCTGTGTCCACTACTAGCTGCTGTAGTAACGGACGTCGATATGAATCATTCCTTGCTTTCACAAATCTTGTTCCAGACCTAGAGTTTCCAGTAAGCTGTGGACTTGACCCTCACATCTGGAGATACCTTGGGAGGACACTCGATAATCACACTTATTCCGACGGTGTGGTCAGATCCTCGAGGCAAGAGTTTCAGTTGGAATCTCTTGGTGGAAGCATCGAGGCCTTACGATGTTGGTTTGAGTATGGACTGGGCAATCACAATTCATAAAAAAATTGAAGGTATTATGAAAAAAGGTTATAGTTTAACTACGACGTCGGGATGGGTTTTCCTTGGTCGGTGAAAAAGGAAACCCCAGGCAGCGCAGGGTAACTCTTTCACAGGAGGGTGCGACCAATCACTCTTGAGTCAGTCAACCTTACCCTCGTGGCAGCAGTCGTTTGGAGTTTCAGTTCTAACATAAAATGTAGACCTCTGGAGTTCGAGGATGATTATCACGTCCTTATACGGGTCTCACCTCGATGAGGTTTACAGAGATGTGGACAAGGCGGCAAGTTATCTCTGAGGTTCAACAGACCTTTCTAGGTCCTCAGCTGGGTAGGCGGGGTGGTTTACCTCTTGAACCATCCACCTCAGTTGCACCAGGTGCACGATGACTTCCACATATCTCTACTGAGGAGATACGTGATCAACCCTTCACATATCATCGACCATGAGGAGTTGGACGATGGCGATGTAGTGTCTTTCACGGAGGTTCCAGTGGGGATCTAGGATCGACAGGAGAAGATCCTATGAGGATGATCGATTCCTTGGGTGTGCTTTATTTGGAAGTACGGAACCTCCAGGTGAGCACATGGGAGCGGAAGGCTTATATGCGTGCTCAGTACCGTCTTTGTATCCCTAAGTTTGTGGTGAAGCTTTACGGGGACGTAACGCCCTGTGGTGGGAGTAATGTAAAGACCCGAAAATTTCAAGGGAATTTTTTTCCCAAATTTGCTTTGAAATTTTTCAAGAGCGTAGTTTCTGACGGCGCCGGATTCCGAGGCCCGGTGTGCCCGGAATCATTTTTCGAAGTTTAGCTCAGGTACGTTCAGTGAACGAATGAGCGGGTTTTTCTAACTTTTGAACCGGTGCTCGGAATCAAATTCTGAGGGCACTGATGGAATCGCAGCGCTGATATTTTCTTAGAAACGCCTCTTTCGGAGTTGCATTTTCTCGGTTGTGCTTTTTAATTTTTGGGGTTTAAGTTTAGAAATAAAATAAAGTTGTACGACAATTTTATTTCATTTCACTTAAAGCCGCTTAAAGACCACTTAAAGCTACTTAAGCTGGGTTGAAGCGGATAGGGTGAAATTCAAAATATCCTACCCACTTGGTAGGATATTTGTAAGGTGGTACCCACACGAGCCCCACCGTTTCTTTTCCACTAAGTAACACACCCGCGAAAACCCGTCATTATGAAAGTCAACTGACGCGCTTTCTTAATTTCTTAACGCACCAATTAATTGGGCGGTTTTCTTCGTTGAATTAATTGGGCGGTTTATTTTGTTGAATTAATTATACGAATTAATGGGTCGTTACTTATCTATTTTTCGTTTCTTAACCGGTTTGAAATATGTTGGCGTAGTAATAAAATAAGACCAACGCCACATCTTGAGGATTACACGTTGGGAGGCCTTTGACAGAATTCTTGTGCCTTCACCCTTCTTCGCGATGAATGCGAAGAACGCGAAGAACGCGAAGAACGCCGGCCTTCAACGAAGAACGCCGAAACCGCGGAAATCGATGACGCGACGCCGTGTGCCGCGACGCCGACGTTTCCTCTTCTGCGACGTTCTTCCCTCCGCAACGAAATCTTCAATCATCTGTTTGAGGTAAGAGATTTCGGGTTCCTTTTAAAACTGCTTTGTAGTTTTTATCAACGCATGGATTTCATTATTATTAATTAAATCTTTTTGTTCTTGAACCTCGGAGTTCGTCGACGCGACACCCTTCCGCGACGACGCGACACCTTCCGCGACGCGACGATCGCCTCCTTCCGCGGTGATCAATTCCGCGAAGAACGCGCATGCGACACTTGACGAGCTAGGGGTTTTATTTAAATGTTTTATACTCCGTGAATGTTTCCGTTCAAAGTGAAGAAACCGGATAATAAGAACAATTTTAATTCATTAAAATTGTTTTTGGTTATGTATTCATGTGTTGAATAATTCTCCCGTTGTTATTATCTAACGCGGAGGGTGCGGGCCAAACAAACACGGCCCGACAACCCTCCGCAGATTGTTTATTGATGTGTGGATCGACGGGCGGCGACAAACGAGGCCGCAAGGTGATTTTTAGGCCTCCGTAGTGAAGGTCGGGTCCCAGGAGGACCATAGGCGAAGACGGCAGGAGAAACGGACCACCGGAGCGCGTCCGGTGGTCCGCGAAAGGCGGTGGC
The DNA here is from genome assembly GCA_963277665.1 of Viscum album. Taxonomy (NCBI): domain Eukaryota; kingdom Viridiplantae; phylum Streptophyta; class Magnoliopsida; order Santalales; family Viscaceae; genus Viscum; species Viscum album. The sequence goes on along the minus strand of OY728122.1, from coordinate 703,079,844 downwards.
GGCACGCCGCCAGAAGGGAGGCGGCCGACGGTTCGCCGCCGGCCTCAATCAGCGGCGAAGGGTCGGGGAGCCGCGCACCCCGCCCGCGGTGTCCGTTCGGCCGCGCTGGCCGAGGCATGGCCGGCCTGTCGGGCCGCGCCTGCTGTGCCGGGCCAGGCCCATCCGGGTCGGACCCTGTTCGGGCCGACCCAGGGGGGGTCGGGCCGGGTCGGGCCGGGTCGGGCCGGGCCCAGACCCCCCGTTTTCGGACTACTTTCGGTCAAATTCCCATAACTTGAGCTACGGGCCTCCAAAAGACTCTCCGTCAGTGTAAACGCGATCCTTGGATCGAGACGGTCATTTCGGTATATCGCACTCAAGGTTTCAGATTACTTTGGGTTCGGCCGGGTTGGTTCGGATACAAAACCAACCGGGCCCACGGAGCGGAAACACTTATATCTTGAGCTCCGGACATCCGATTGACGTGCCATCGACTTTGATGGATTCCTCTCAGTGAGACGGATCTTTTGGATTACTCCACTCGAGGTTTGGATACCGTCGGAGTGCGTTCGGGTTGGTTCGCTCACGAAACCAACCAGACCCCTGGAACGAAAAAGCCAATAACTCACAGACCGGGCGTCCGATTGATGCGCCATCTGTATCGTTGTTTTCATATTGTTGAGACGGAACTTTTGGCATACTTCTCCTGAGTTTTTGATGCAGTTGGATAGTGGCCGGGTTGGATTGTACCTGAAATCCAACCGGGCCCCTAGGACGGAAAAGCTGATATCATTCAGACCAGACGTCCGTTTGACGAACCGTCAGCGGAGTTGGTGATCAAATTGTGAAACGGTCACTATGAGTATACCTTATGAGTGTTCGGGGTATAGTTGAGTTACGGCCGGATTGGTTCGCACATGAAACCAACCGGGCCCCTGGGACGAAAAGGCTAATAACTCACAGACCAGGCGTCCGATTGACGCGCCGTCTGTTGCATTGAGACCCCTATGACGAGGCGGTCCTTTGAGATACTTCTTCCTGGGACTTAGAGATACTTGGAGTATAGACCATTAGCTCGTGGAGCGGACCCTCCTAGAGACGAGCGTACGGAGTACAGAGACCGTGTAGCCGGCCGAGACCTGACGACTGCTTGACCGATCGACTCGGTGTGTTACGGATAGCCCAGTGGGGAGCGCTTGGTTGTAGCACCAGACGCACGACAGAGGTGCGCTTGGTTGTAGCGGAACAGGGGAGCGCTTGGTTGTAGAGGTAGACCCACGACAGAGGTGCGCTTGGTTGTAGTGGCACAGGGGAGTGCTTGGTCGTAGCGGCAGACCCACGACAGAGGTGCGCTTGGTTGTAGCAGCACAGGGGAGCACTTGGTTGTAGCGGCATACCCACGACAGAGGTGCGCTTGGTTGTAGCGGCACATGGGTGCGCTTGGGTGTAGCGGCACATGGGAGCGCTTGGTTTTAGCGGCAGACCCATGGTGGGAAGCACTTGGTTGTAGTGGAAGGCCCACAGTACTCGACAAGAGGAGTACCTCAGCAGTCTTAGGTTAGTGAACAGTACCTCGGAGTCGTGACAGGACCTCTGTACACTCCAGAGGTGGAGCTCTTCAGCAATTACAGTTTCGATAATGAAATCCTGGTTTGAGATGATTCAATGACCTCTGTGTTTACCTCTTGATTGAGATGAGTCACTTGATAACTTAGGTATATGTATGGGCATATACCTGGGTAGTGGTTATCCGTTGATTTCATAATCCTTGTGTTTCCTCATGATTGAGATGGGTTACTTGATAACTTAGGCATATGTATGGACATATACATAAGTAGAGGTTATCTGTTGAGATCTTCCTTATGGTTATCCTTGTTGGTTTAGTGGGACCTTGAGGGTCTCGGGGTCCCTACTGAGTATTGTTATACTCACCCCTGCACGGGCTATGCCCGCACCTCGTTGTGTTGGTTGCAGACGACAGGCAGTGCTGACGGAGGCCGAGTGTTCGAGGACTAGACGGTACTCGGAGGTGGACTACACGACGAGTCAGTACCCGGAGGTGGACTACACGACGAGTCAGTACCCGGAGGTGGACTACACGACGATTCAGTACCCAGAGGTGGACTACACGACGAGTCAATACTCGAAGGTGGACTACACGACGAGACGACACACGAAGGAGGTTGACGGATGAGAGCGTGGAGGAGGCTATCTGTACCTACCCTTCAGGTAGGATCCGAGGAGGATGACCCAATAGCCGCTTCCGTCCTTCCAGCTGTTATCTTTTCTGTTGTACTTGTTCAGTTGTAGTTGTACTTTCTTTTGGGTTTGTATTCTGGCCCATTTACTTTTCAACACTTCTCTTGTACTTAGTGTTTACTTTTTCCCGCTTGCTTACTCTGTGGTGCATGTTTTATTTTATAAAGGCAATGCCTTCCCAGTTATCGGGATTTATGCCTTTGGTGCTAGTCTCCAGCCCATGGCCTATGGAAGGCGGGCTTGGGGTAGTCACGGCACAGGCCCCAAGGACGGGTCGTGACAAGCTGAGCCATTATTGTCACAAACTACTCGGTTCCAATCCCTACTATTTCGGGTTGTTGTTCCGAAAGGATGTCATTCTGTTGGTACCTATCCTCTTCAGCATCCCTGTTCCTTTTGTGGACAACCATTCTAAACAAACATATATTTAATGAAGAAAAATGGTAATCTTTAAATTCTATAACATTTCAAATTAAACATAGAGTGAAAATCATTTATGGTATTCTATTAACATCACCCTAACCCCTAATGTTATCTAAACCATCCTCTGATACCAACTATAAGGACCCAACCTTATTACATACATAATATTGAATGTAGTCAAGAAAACACTTCCTTTTACATTAAGGATATTTTTAAGTTTAGAGCTTTAGATAATTGGGACAATACATTCATAACATTACACATTATTACAGAGTGGATACCATAAAAATAGTTTCCATTTTTTTTTCAAAATATAAAACATTAAAACTTAAACATGACTCCTGGACAATTATTCAACATTCAACATGACTTAATTATTTTTCTTACACATCCATTAACCTGTGAAAATCATTTAAAAACCTGGGATGAGCACACAAGATCAGTAAGGGATGGAAAATAAGGAAAAATCACACTAGTCCACGAATACTCATAACGTATGAAAGCATTTTCAAAAGGCATTCTTGTCACCCATATATAATTACTTTGTGTAACATGATATTTAAAAAAAATACAAACAAAACATGAGAACATAAATATAATCATAAAGGTATATTTGGTCAATACTTACATTACATTGTAACCCTCACGGCTACCTTATAATTTGTAACCCTCACGACTACCTTATAATTTGTTTAACCATCGCAGTTACACATGGAGTAACCATACAACCGACCTCCAACATACACATACCCAATGCATTGGAGGGAAATATAGGTCCCAAAATTAATTATAAACAATTCCAAAGAACTATAACATAATCATACAACATGAATAATATCATAAAAACATTACTTTTGAACTTTGTAAAATAGAATTTTAAAAGAGGATTTTAAAAGGAAAGTCTATTATAAATATCATATAATTGAATTTAAACTTAATAAAGTGGATGGAATATGTATAAACACTGTAAATAAACATAATTAAACATAATATAAGCAAAACCCATCACAAAATCAATTTTTAATACCACATAAAAAAGTATAAGGTTAACCCAAAGAATGGAAATTGGGTTAAGAATTACCTTACCTCGGGTTTGTCTTACTTCAAACTTGTTTAAACTTCCTATATAATGGTTAAAAGAGTGTTATTAGTATTTTAAAGAAACATGTTCATGTTTATAATATCTTATATTATCATTTCATTATATAATTTCACCCTTTAATTGTTAGTATTTTTCTCCTTGCACTGTTTTTGGGTGAGTTCTTTACATGATTTCCATGATTGGTTCATGGTGGATGTTGTTGTCGATTGGAAGTGAAACTCAAGAATTGGAATGAAGTAGTATTTCCATATATACAGTAACATAAATTATACCATTTATCTTTTTGAATTATTACATTAGGATTATTCATAAGTTCAAACATTAATGATGTTCGTTTAGATCATTTTAGTGGTTCTTTGATAATAACGACCTCATTTTGTTTTATAAATTAAAACCATGTGTAAAAAATAATTCCAGAACCATTGATGAGAAATAATACATATATTATAACCTGGTTCAACCATAAAACTAGTTTCATTACCAGACTTGAAGTAATTAATGCAAATTTAAATCACATCATCCACGATGTCGGTGATTCAACACATCACGGAAAATGTTTTTAATTCCTTGAACAAGTGAGGAAGAGAAGAAGATTGATGATGAATTTACCATGAAGATGAGAAAATCTAGAATATACAAGATTCTGGAGCTTTCATGCCTCTTGGTTAATATTAGGTGAGTAAATAAGAATAAAAGAAAGGAATCTTGAAATAAAAGAAAACTTGAGAAATTTCTCACGAAAATTCGGCAGCCTAACGACGTCTCTTAAAATTTCATAAAAATAATTTGATGCGAGAAAGGGGATATCTAATAAATATTAAATAATATGGACAGTAAGGGGGGATATGGAATGAGATATCCAAATATAAGCCAAAGGAAAAGGAAGATAATAACATAAAATGAATGAAAAGAAAGAAAATAAAAGAGGATGTTTACCTCTTGATCTCTTCTCCTTGAGATCCTTCTTAAGGGATTCAGTTTTGGTATTTTGGTGAGACCAGAAGCTATATGATGTTGGGAAGAGCCTTGGGAGGAGTATTGGGTAGGACTTAGGCATGACTCAAGTCTTGAGAGGTGTGGGAAGAATATGGGAGTGAGGGTGGTATTTATAGTGGAGGAGAGGTGATATTTTTCATTATTTTAATCATTATTATTATATTTTTGCGCAAGATTATTAATATTCTTAGTTCATATGACCCCAAATAGTAATAATGGCATATGAGTTCGAACCAAGTGTCCTTTAATCACTTATGATGCCATAAATAGTATATTTTACTAATAATTTGATTATACGGTATTTTATCGTATTTCACTATTCATCAAAAAACAAGAATTTTAGAAAAATACCAAAAATTTACCCTAAAAATTTTTAGATGTGTATAATTGAAAAATGAATACCATCTTTTGAAAATAAATTTCTAAATATTATTAATTTAATTTTTAAATAAAATCATAATTAATTGAAAAATTAGAAATTCTAATTCTATAACAACATCTATATCATGATGAAAAATTAACCAAGATGTTATTATCTTAAAGCCTTAAGAAAATAAAATAATAATAAAATTTACTATTCATTAGGGTCATATTACTATTCATATTAATATTCATAAGGGTATGTTACTATTCACAAAAAAAAAACAAGTTGGTTTCATCAGACTCCAAATAACTTACTGAACACAATTGTAGATGACAGTTTCTGGAAATTCAAAACATAGAAGTTCAAAAATTATGTTTAAAGGATAGTTATAAATATCTACATAAAACAAAGTTCCATGAATTTCAATTTATTTTTAGAAAAACTTTCGGTGTTATAGGGATAAATTTCCCTTTTTTAATTTGAAATCATTTAAATGTCACACAATTTTAAAATTAAACATTTCTTTTAAAAATAATCATGTAATATTGTAAGGTAATCTTGAAACCTTTAAGCCATCATGATAGTGGAAATATCCACTCATTCCATATAAGTTAAAAAAAATTCTTTCTTTAATTTGTTGAAAAGTTTGTAAAGTACCTCATTTTGAAAATATTAGAAATATTACTATAAAAACGTTTTTTTAAATTAAAACATGGGTATAAATGACTTTAAATTTTTTTAGGAATATTAATAATATTTTTAAATACATTTTATGAAACATGGACCTGGTTGATAAATATGTCCCAGTAGATACTTACATATAAACAACCTCAGATAATAATGAGATTGTGAAGTTAACCCATACATAAATCCTTAAAAAGATTATTTTTTGAAAACATTTGAATTAACTTAAAAAAATACATAAAAGGTCCTTTATAATCCTTTTATATCCATATAAATAATTATGTAAAATAATATCAAGAATATTGAAATGGAGAAATGATTAATTAAAAATTCCCCATACCAATTTGAACATTTAAATCATAATCTAGATATCTTCAAATTAATATTTAAATACCATGAAGATAAATTTATTCATAATATGAAATATAGTATGGGAATTACATACACCACACAGAAGAAATAGGTGGTGAACATGACTTATATCTCACAAAAACTAAAAGTGAGATGGAATTCCATTACCTTGCGATTCCTTTTGGGTTATTATCCTTTCACATAATGTATAATGGTTTGAATAGTGTTACTAACTTATTATAGAAAAATAATAATTTTTATAATAATTTTTTACCATCTCTATATAATATCTTATTACCTTTTTGTTAACTATCTTTCATTATTTCACTATTTCAGGTGTTAATTTCTTTGTTTTCTCAAGTATGTTTTGGATTGTTATTTTATTCTTCCATTAATTAGATCACAATTTCATAATATCAAGAATTTATAACATGGATTAATTATATTATATATTGACTACATATTTATTTATAATAATCCATAATTTTTGGAGATAAGAAATGCAATTCACTGTTCACGAAGACGATAGGTCGTACATACGCATGGACACTACTTTCATTTCTTTATCGTATTAAAATATTGAAAAGTGAATGATAAATATTTATATTATAATTAAATTATCATATTTTTGTCATATATGTTACATATTTTTATTAAAATTATCCTCAATATGTTCTATGTAAAGTGTGAATGAATCACATCGCTTTGAGGGGGGAGGTAGTCCACACTTCCACAAATGATGTTATTGTATATCCACAATATGAAAAGCATGAAGGTATTTATTAATAAACAATTTAAAGAATATGAAATAGGTTATAATTTACTTATTAAAATATTATTTAACCATGAAAATAGTTTTAATAGCATACATTGAGGCAGTGATGGAAAAATAACAAAAAAAATATTCACGGCGTCGATTAACCGACATAATTTGGACAACAATTTCATTTATTTGAATAAGAGGAGGTGAAAAGTGACACAGATATGTGATATTCAATTAGAAACATAATAATATAGTATATACATGATTATATATTTATCATGCATTTATTGATGAAGGAGGTGAGGAGAAAGTATAAAAAGAAAAGAAATTAAGAGTGGTACTTTGAGAAAATTAACTCTTGAATATCACATCCTTGAAAAACCCTTGTGGACCTTTGATTTTGTATTTTGGTGAGAAAATAAGCACTTGGACGTGGGGAGAGTGAGGAGGATATGTTTGGGAAGATATTTTAGGAGCTAAAATGTTTTTTGGGTTGAAATTGGGAGGTGATAGGTGGTATTTATACTTGAGGAGAGGTGGGTTCAAGTGATTAAATTATTGATTATTTTATATTTAAAGATAACCGCATTGAGGTGGAATTAATTTTAACGAATTAAACTTTAAATTAATGTTTTTCATTCTTTTTAGGGTCTATAATCACCTCAATATACCATTAAATGTTGTAATTATTTGGTATGTTAAGCTTTTATATTTTAACTTTAACACTTATCACAATTTTACTTATACAACGGTAAATAATATTTTTACCATGGTAATTTTTTTATTCCTAAAACGGAAATGGCGCTTATAACCTAATTTGGAACTTATTATTACAAATATGTAATCCATTTTACCTAATTAAATTCAAATAATTAGGAAATTATATTTAAAATTAATTCCACAGACAAAACAAAAAAACGGGTTTTTAAAGTGGAATGTTCAAAAGTTTGATATGTTTTTATATCTAATTTCAATTTGAAATTGATTAAAATGAACTATATTGGTTTAATTTATAAAAACTTAATCTAATTTTACTTTAAAATAAATATAAAGGATAATCTAACAATATAAATAAATTAGACGAAAAAGTAGTTTTGAATTAAAATGAAGTATTTTTAACTATTCACTAAAATATGAAATTTATTAGAAAAATACCAAAATTTCAATCAAAGAGAATTTTGATGTACCAAATCCAAATAATAGAAATATGTTTTCAAATATAACTTATAAATTTTTCAAAAAATAGATTTAAAATGGGTGCGCCATCAAAAGGTGGTAAAATTGTTTTTTTAAAAAGTACTTGTTTTATTGGATTTATTCATATATCATATCTAGAAAACACACAAAATGAATGTTAAACATTATATTTTATATAATTTTGTTAATAATATTCACTCTTTATATTTTAATTTCTAGGTTATAATAGATCATGGTGCGTTTGAATTCGGTGTTGTGTGTAACACAAGCTATTAAAGATAACATACCGTGAAATATTTGGGTGTTATAATTTCAGACCACACTATCCCCAATGAAATTAACTTCCACTATTTTCATTTTAGTTTTAGTTTTTTTTGTAATTGTTTTTGCTTATTTTTTTTGGTCTAGTATAACTCATGTTCTTCCCTATAGTTAGAAACCTATCTTAATATAGTACTAGTAGTAAGTAGGTTTTATAAATATTGAATTTGTGTGTGCTCAACAACGCACCTGTCAGTGGTGTATTTAGTGGAGATTTATCTCCATTTTAGTTATTAACTAACTTATTTCAATTTCATCAATGTTCTATTGACTGATTTTATTCTTTTACACACTTAAAACATTTACCAGTCCTCTTAAGAAAACTTCCTCCATAATTATTTCCACTCTTATTTCATAATGGAAAACTCATCTTCCTCCCTTCAAGGATTTTATTACTATAATTTAATTTTGATTCCTCTTATTTTCTTATAAAAACCAAAATATTTATGGGTGACCCTAATTTACATTTCTAGTTTAATAACACACAAAAAAATTTCTTATGGATAACACCATAAGCATCATCCATAACACCATTAAAGAATCAATGAATATTATCGACATATCTTATGGATAAAATTTCTAGTTTAAATCTCATTATAGATACCGACGTATCTTATAGATAACACCATTTTGACACATGGTTTTAAGACACTGAAGAATCAATAAATATTACTTTATGGTTCAATAATTATACCAAAATCATGCCTCACAAGTCTTTTAAAATTTTTCTCTTTGGTAGTAAATAAATCAGCATCCATTTTCTTAAGCTTAAGGGGTTCATTATCCATATTTACACAAAGTATACAAGGAAAGTATTTATTAAAAAATAATCCCTTGAACTCATCCCACACTAAAGAGTATATTTATTACTATTTCCTCGTATTATAGGTAAGAGTATACCATAGATATGATCCACCTTCTAGTTGGAAAATAATTAATATAACCATTTCATGTTTTGAGCATTGGAGAATGGAAAATATTCTTTTAGTGGTATTGATCCAGTGGTTCGAAATTAGTGTATCGAAGGACCCACTAAAATAGGGTGGGAGTTTCCTCATAATGGACTCAATAATACATTGTTACATCTTTTTCTTATATGGAACCTCAACATGATTCATGGCTTGATAAAGTTGAGTAAGTGTACCATTAATATTTTTCATTCCAGCTCCCATAAAATTCATTTTCTTAGGGGGATAATCATTTCATTATTCATCATATTCACTTTTAACATGATTATTTTTGGTTCCATTCATTGAATGAAAATAAAAATCATAGTATTGACAACAATAATCATAGGTGGAAATCATATAATCATGAAAATAATCTATAGGATGTCTAAATCATGACACCTTATTTTAAATCTATGAAACCATATGTTTAACATTGGTCATCTATGGTTATTAACTATTCAAATACTTCATAATGGAACATAAAGAAAATGTCAATTAACATAATCATATCTCCTGAGAGTGTCAAACTAGGTGTGCAATAAGGGTCTATTCACCATGAACTAGAATGATGTCCGAGATATACTTGACAAAATATTTTCTAGATTATTATCCCTAGAGGAATCTATTTTCAAAACCACAGCCACTTATAGAATCTAAATAGGGATGTATCTACTTAGGGAAATCACAATCCTTTCTTTACCTTAACTTAGGATGTTATCATATACTTAGGCTTATCCTAAGGGTTGTCACAAAATTTTTCTCTTCCCAATCTCCAAAAGTTACTAAAACTTTCATCTAATACCATCTATAGTGACCCATATTTTTTTAAAACAATTTGGGACCAAGGTACCTTTTATTAATTAAAATTACACTTTTTAAACTAAGTTTAGAGGTTAACCTAACATGACCCAAAGGACCAAGTAACCCATATTCCCAATATAACAAGGCATAAATTCCTATATTCCTGAATGATTAACATGGATCAATGGACCTGAGAAAGTAGAACATAACATGAAAAATCACCAGTCAAACATCACGACCCCCCCCAACTATATAAATCACACCATGATTCTAGTATAATAGTTGATTCTACCCCTATCATGAACCGTTACATCATGCTGGCTTACACATCATGGTAGGGAACCCCTTCAACTATAGAGAGGGAGGAGGGATAAATGATGGCTACCAACACACCCATCTACCATTTGAGCTTCCAACATGGTGATACCTATGTGGAACATGCATGAATCACCAGATTATTTATCCCAAAACTTAGGATAGTCTTAAGATAAGATAGTCATACAGAAGGGAACCCCTATATTCCACCACGGTGTTCTAATGTTGAAGAAAGTTTGGATGATAAGTGTCAGCATGCCTATCCCTCTAATCAAGGCCACCCTCCCAATAATGCCTCCATAATACTATCCTACTACATTGAGATATTCACCTAGTTTATGTCATGACTCCTTATGCTCACTAATGCTAACTTGGAGTCCATGTCCCAGATTCGTAGTGGTCAATGACTACAAAAAATACCTGAAGTCCCAAGGATTTTTAAAAACCCTATACAATGATCCATAACATAGAGAAAACCCTAGCTGCAACCAAGCATCAGATCACCAAACAAAAATTATATAAGTATCAAGATCCATCATACACCGAATTGAATTCCATCACTGAACTTCCATAAAAAAGACACCATCATCTCCCACCATATACTTCATCACTTCCCAGCCTATCACCCTCCTCAATGGTGCACCGTTGTCACCACTCAAAGTCGTGGACACCACTACCCACCCCGATACCCTCCTACACTAGCCCATACTTTTATTATATAAATATTAAATCATTTTAGATATTAAATAAATTTTATAATAATACACACCTAAGGATCATAGAGGTTTAGTGTCATTGGAAATATGGATATATAAAAAACTTATATATAAAAGATCTACATCATTATAAATTTAGTTGTCCACAACTACACCCTTATTTGACATAATATACTTAAAAACTTTCTCCATAACTCGAGGAAGGGAAACCTAAGAAAATGTGATCTCAGATGATCAGTAAAGGTAATCATAATAGATATAAACAAATGATCATAATTTTAGTTTAATATAAGAATAAGGGTATGATAATATGAAATAAACATTAGAAAATCATACACATAAATTCATATATCATAATTATACAATATATAATAATGTTTTATCAATAAAAATACATATGGAATAAGAGTGAGGAATAATCAATAATCAATAATAATGAGCCATGGAAACATATTATAGGCATAATACATAAGTTTTTTTCATGAAAATAATCATAGAAAATCACTTTCTTAGTCAAGGATATTTGGAAAGGATATCATAGTGGATTGGGTTCACTCCCCCATTCTATCATTTCTATAGTAAATGTTCACCCCTAAGACTATCTTTTTGAACAAATTCCCTTACTAAACTTGGTTCACTCCCCATTCCATTCCTTATTATCTCATCATATATCCTTATTTACTTAATTCATTAGAGGTATATATAATTTTACACCCACTCAACACATAATGAAAACCATATATATATATATAGGTGTTCTATAAGATCATAAAACATTCATCATACCATAAAATCATAACCCATGGAAAGGGTACGAGATTCATAAAAATTTCATCATCATAATCATAAACCATCCTGATAAATAATAAAGATAGTAACATTGGATCATATAAATAGTAAATCATAATAAATATCATAGGATTTTTTATAGATAAAAATACCTTTAAAATATCACTAGAACATTTCATTAGGAAAACAATCTTTTATTTGACATCAATTATTTAGAATGAAAAATGTCCCAAAATATTAAGGAAAATATTTACTTTTAAAATAATCAAAAAAAATTATAGTGTAAGCTTAAAATAATATATTATTCATAATGGTGGAGAAAGTTGTTCATGCAGTGTATGTTAAAACAAAAATTCATTTCATATTATTGGTAAAAAGTCTAAATAACCTTGTACATAAAAAGAAAAAAATATTCTTTTAATGTTTTTTATTAAAAATAAAACATGGTTAAAAATTAATTTAGTAAATCTTTTTATATTATTAAAAACATTATTGAAAAAAATTTAAAGAAAATATGGACTTGGAAGAAAATATTCTCGACTGAAGATAAAACATGGTCAATTTTCATCAACTTTTTTCAATATATTGAGTACTTAAGGATGGGAAAATGGAGGCAGAATATGAAATATATATAAATAACTATAGGGTAGGAAAATAAATAATACTTTTGGGAGTTAGATTAAATAATTTCATTATCTGAAAATTTAATCATAGTCAATCTTAGTAAAAATGAGATTATAACATAAATACCTTACCTTAAGGACATATTTCTTCATAAAAACTCTATCCTAAAATATAATAAATTTAAATTTATTATAATTTTTTAATAGAAATGTAATAATATCTATGATACCATACATATTTTACTTATTATATATTATCACTTATTTATTAACAATATTTCATTATCATCATCATTTTAGGTGTTAACTTCTTTGTTTTCCATGTATGTTTTGGTTTGGAGGCTATAATACTTGAACATTGATTATGGTTAATTTATATTCATAATTTTAATAATGATATAAATATAATATCTATACATCATATACAAATTTATTACTATTCATATAAAGCGGTGATGAAAAATTAACTACATCACTATGTGGAGACGGTAGTATGTACGTACACATGAGTGGCGATTCCATTTTTTATTGGATGGAAAAAAATAAAGGTAAATATTAATTGAAATTTTAATAATAATTATTATAACATATATATCATATATAAACATTAAATCTAATATAATAACCAACCATGGATGATGGTGGTGGAAAACAAGTCATATTGCTACGTGGAGGTGGTAGTTTATATGTATGCATGAGCAATACTTTCATCTCCCATTGGATTGATAAGAGGTGGTAAATTGTTGTTAAATCATAGTAATAAAATATAAATATATTTATTATATTGTATTAATCATTTTTTATGGATACAATAAGTTTATAGGAAGTTGAAGATGAAATAAAATTGAAAGAGCATGGTTAAGATCTATACCACTTCTTTGAGTGTCCTCCTTTGGATTATAAATCAAGCCTTAAAGGATTGTTCCAAGGCGAATACTAGAATATATAGGATGAAGGGATAGATTATAGGAAGGTTTTGGAACTTGTATTTTTAAGATATAAGGCTAAAATGGTGCGAATAATGGAGGATAATAGGTGACATTTTATATGTGAGGAGATGGACACACATGGAATTTTATAAAATATTTTAATAATTTAAGGTCACTATCATTAGAAAGTGGATTAAAATGGATAGAGATTCAATGTTAGGATAATATATGGTTTAAATATCTTCAATAGACATGTATTTAATAAGTTTGGGTGGCAATCCTACCCTTATCTAATGTTTTAACCCCACTCCTAGTAAACATGTTTCAACCTTAACTGTGACAACACAATTTTAATTTTTTCCCTATTAACTATGAAAAAAATAAGTTAAACCCATTAAATTATATTAATTATGAAATTTTTTAATATTTCATCCATTTTTATAGATTCAATTTCTATATGTGGACTAATTAAATTTTAATAAAGCACACAAACTACAATGAAAACCAGTTTCCTAAAAATAAATTCTTAAGAGTAAAACTTAATTTTTTCCCATTAATTTCTAGGTAAAAACCATAAAATAAATTTTAAAATATTATATTGAATATATAATATATTTAAATTTTATTAAAAAAATTAATAAATAGATATTAAATTAAATTTTTAAGAAAAAACACATTGCACGTATAAAAATATTTTTTATAAAAAAGTTTTTTTAAGACAAAAAATTAACATATCAAAAAATTAAGTATAATAATTATTATGATGTTATTAATTATATTATTTATTATTAAATTATACTTAAGTTACTTTAAGATAAAATTTGATACATAATGGTACATTTATTTAAAAAAACAACAATTTTTTTTACAAAAATCGATATTTTTCACAATTCACTGGAAAATAAATATTTTTAAAAAAAATAAAAAAAATAAATCATAGGATAATAACACGCTGATTTTAAAAATTATATTCATTTAATAAAATTAAATCATTAAAATTTTTATAAATTAATTATAAATTTCATGTGCAAAAAAGTGATAAAAACCATTTAAAAACATATTTTTGAGCATAAAACTACTTTACTGGAAATTGGGTGCTTATTTATTATGAAATAATAATAAAATTTGCACAAATAAAAAACTTTATACATATTTAGCATCAATTTTTTATTATTATTCATACCTATCAATTTAACCACTAGGTTATAATGTTTTACTATATCACGATTCATATAAACTTAGGGTTGTGTGTAAGACAAGCTGTAATGACCCGAGAAACCATGTTTTGATTTTTGAAAAGGTTGTTTTACAATGTCACCATTAAGTGAACAAACAATCAACTTATAAGGTAATAATAATAAAATGCATCAAATGAATGAAATATCCTTTTATTCAAATAAGTAACATCTCGACTACAACTCCCACTGATCGAACAAGAAGATAAGCTAACCAAATATCCCAATTAAGAACCCGATTACAATAATGGGGAGACCGTTTAAAACCACCAAGAACCCAAGAAGGCGGTAGGGGTTATGAGCATCCATCAGAATGAACATGAGGATAACTGAAGCCACTACAACCATGCTGAGCACCAAGGGAATCGCACGAACCATCTCTTCCTTTCTCCTTCAGTCACCTGGAGTGACGGACACCCCGAGACCAGACCCTTTATAAGCACACTAATCCGACCGTTGAACCCAAATGACTATAAATATGACCGTTGGATTCTCTTATCCACTATGTTTTGTTTTTGACCATTGGAGATAAGAATGTCTTACCCCTGAAAGGTTTGGAATGCTAATTATGTAATTTGCTTAATTTATTTCTTGTTTTCCCAAAAATGTGAATTATGTTTTATGTTACAAAACAGTGAAAATTAATATTATTATTCACTATACATATTTTCTTAATTTGAGAAATTAAATTTTTTATGTTGTAATTATATTAAAGTTGATGGGTTTTTATTTTTTCTAAAAATGTACTAACTCTTGAGTTTTGTATATATATATTTCATCAAATTAAATGATTCTTTTTCTCTAAACTAAATATAAGTGATAATGTTAATGCGAATGTTTATAATTTGGATTAATAGTTTTGGAAACTATGTCAAACTATGATTTCTTTTACTTATGTGTTTTGTGGTGATGATATTTATATCAATGCACTCTTATGTGTGATTAAATGTGGTTACGTTTAATGTTTAATTAATATTAATCATTAATTAAGAAGATTAAGGTAATTAGCTAATAAAGGAAATTAAAACACATATATGTATGATATGTTTTGATTAACCAATGTTTTTAACCATTGACCTTCATAATGAAATATTAAGTAATCAATAATTATGGTTTAATATTAATAATGATAATATAATAAAAATTATTGATGTTTTAAGAATAAAAAATATATATATACATATATTTATATAATAATATGTTTTGATTGAATCAATATATTTATTGACCAATGACTTTTATTAAAATAATAAAAGTTAGTTTAATAATTGAATGTAATAATAAAAACAATGTTATAATAAATTAATAATAATATTAATAAAATGTTTTTTTAAAAACCCAGTGAACCGCGTTTTTAAATGCCGCAGCAACCCAGGGCTGTCCGATCTCTTCCCTCCGATTGTGGCCGTCTATCTCTTTTAAAGTCGCACCGCTTTAAGGCCGCCCGATCTTCTCCTTTTAATCCCGACCGTCCTCTTTTTCTCAGTTTTTCTTATACCTCGCGTCCCGTGACTTCTTCTTCTTCCTCGCGTCGTCGAACCAGTAGGGTAGGGTGACATCGTTTTTCTCTCATAGGCCGGCTAGTAGACCCGGCTGTCTCCTGCTTTCCATGAGTCGGCACCGACCCCTCGCCTCAGATACCCCCCTCCATGCAAGTGAGTCCTTGGTCTTCTGTTTTTTAAAAGCCCTGGTTTGCACCAAAGGCAGGGAAGCTTTGCACCGAGCCCTTGGATCTCCGACCACCGGTCCGGCGTTGCTGCTTCATTTCCTCTCCTCCTCTCCAAGCTAAGGTAAGGGAGAAGTTCTGTTTGGTTTTTGTTTGAGCTTTGGTTTTTATATGTATACATATATACATGTTATATGTATAAGTATACTTCCTGTGATTATACGTCCGGTTTCACTTGTCTCTTTGCCGCATCATCCTCTCCTTCTACTCCCCAAGCTTAGGTAAGGGGGCATGTTTTATTTTGTTTGGTTTTGTTGAGCATCGATTTATATAAAAAATATATATATACATGTTATATGTATATATTTCCGGTGTGTATGAACCTGGTGCAAACTCAGACCATGAGATCTCCCTCTCAGCTTGAAGAACCAAATAGGAGTAAGGGGAAATCCTCTTCTTCGTTTCCTACCGTTTCTATAAGCTTTACATATTTATATAAACTTGTTATATAAATGTGTATAAGAATATACAGGACCATATGAACCTATCTATACCCGTTTTACCTCTTCCTAGGATCGAACCTGAGTAGGGGTGGTCTTCTTGTGTTAATTTGTCACATACTTCAGTGAATATACACGGTTATACGCATATACACTTCGTTCATATGTGTGTACATATATATATTTGTATTCATACATATATATAAGATGATACACGCATATGTACACCCTTAATTCACATGTTTATAACCCTAAATTTCTTTTCGCCTTTGAAAAAAGGAGTTATTGAATAATTGCATGAACATGTAAACTATGCAAATATATGGAGCATAATGATGTATGTGTACATTTAATCATATAGATTTACATATACATCAATGTGCATAAGGGATGAATTTGACCCTTTCGTTTTGTACAATATAACATGATAAATTATTTACTCAATAGCATATTATTTCAAGAAAAGTACCCAAAAAACCATTTATATACATATTTATATGAATGATGAAGTTTAAGGGTTAGTTTGATATCAAAATAGATCTTTCAATTTAAAATTTTTATTTATCGTCATTCTTGATAAGTCAGGATTTTGGTTTTGATAAAATGGTAAGAATTCTTTAAACTTTTATATACATGCATTCATGTATATGTACACATGTTTATGGATCGACCATGTTGCATGCAAGATTGATTTTATGACAATAAGGGTTTTATGAAAGTTAAGTTCATTTCTTTTTATATAAAAGAACCCCACTCGGTTTGCCAAACATTGTTTTTGTTTAATGTATCACTTGGGAAATATTTTTTTGAGTATGGTTTAGTGTGGTAAACCCATGCATATGTGTAGGTATATATATCATTACATTGTCTTCAATTACAAGTTCTTTTATGATGTTTTGGAATGTTAATTGTTTATGTTCATTTCCTTAAAACCCATGTTTCAATTGTTAAGATAATTTCTTATGTGTACGGATTTTAGCATGCATGTCTCAGTTTATTTATGATTGAACTGTCTTCAAGTTATGAATATGTAAGTGAAAAGGGGGTTTATTAAGAATGCATGAAACCCTATGAATGAAAGACCATGTCAAGATATGTGAGGGATGTATTGGACTTAAATGTGACGGGTGCACCCAGAATTATACAGTGATCCAATGCATTGGGTAAAGAAAGAGTCTCATGAGACGTTATGTGCGACGGTCTTGGCAGTTACCCTTGGCTTGTGCTATCATGAAAACAGGATTGGCAGTTAGCCTTGACCCGTTAAGTATGTTATACGGTCTTGACGAAAGTCTTGACAAAGTCCGACATAATACATTACCTATGCATGTGATGATAATTGTTCAACCAGGGGTTAGTTCAACTAACAGGACATCCCCTAGTTGAAAATTCCCATGACTATGAAAAGGTAACTATGTGATAAGAACTGAATTTCATGTGGTAAACTGTTAGAAGAACTGTATATGCTCATGATTCAGGTTATGAATGTTTTCCCTGCTTAGTCACAAAATTCTTTTTAGAATTTAAGTAACCTTGTTTAAAATATTATGCATTATCTATTCTTTATATGTTGCGCTCTTTGATCATGTTTACTTTAAAGCTTATTTCAAGTACGTACTTCTCTGTGAAAGTGTTTTCTTTCAAAAATGTTGGATTCCATGTTTTTAAGAAAAGATAATGCTTGGTTTTTAGAAAAGTGTTTTATTCTCTTCAAAAGGACTGCTTTGAGAAAGAGTTTTCTTAAAACGTTTTTAAAACCCCTTACTGGGAATATTTTTTCACCCTATGTTTTTGTTTAAAATTTTTCAGACAAGGTTGGTACTAATGAAGTTTTTCAAAAGCAGTTGGTTTCCCAGAGTCCTGAGCCTCGCGATCTTCTATAGTAATGGGACATGATATTTAATTTGTAATGATGTAATGAAATGTTAAGTATATCATGTCTCATTAGGCACCCTGGGTTTGGGGGTTGCTACAGTTGGTATCAGAGGATGGGTTTAGGAAACTCTGGAAAACCAGGTGGTATAAATGTATTGCTATGAGTAACTAAGTAAAAATGTTATAACTTTCAGATGGCTGATGTACCTACCGACCTACTGTCACTTCCCACTGAGGCTCTAGAGAATATTGTATCTCTATCTATCTGTGAGAACTTTCTAAATTATGCCCGAATTCTCATGACGTGTAAGTACCTGTATGATGTTTCAAACTCACCTAGGGTGCTTAGTCTTCACCGGGGATTGGGGATGGATTATCTCCTAATGATGATGACCCAATTTACCTCTTATGCACGTCAGGGAAAGTATCACGAGGGACTCTTCCAAGTGTTCACAACTGGCGAGGAATTTGGCATGATGCTTGATAACCTTTTTCAAGAAGCTGCTGCTGCCGGAGACCTCCGAGCAGCTTACCTGTTCTAGATTTTTCACTACAGATTCTAGGGTTAGTTAATGGACTTTGGAGTGTTGGAAGATGAGTCCACCCGATTATCTCTTAGGCAAGAGGTGTATACTGATGTTTCCCAACTCCATACCCCACACGCTAAACTCAGGAGGCGTCATAAATGTTCCCATGAGTTTAGTCCTGTCTGTTCAGCCTGTGTGTTGTTTGAAGAGTTTAGAAGTTTTGCCACTCTTTGTGGTGTACGTCTAGTAAACTATGGCTTTGTCATGTAAAATTTTGCATAAATGGAAGTTTCATGTTTACTTTCATGTCTCTACCTTATCAATTTTGTTAAGAGTTTCCTTTCGATGTTTGTTTTCAGATGGCTGGTCAAATGAACTTCTCATCACTACCCGATGAGTTAGTAGAAGTCATCTTGATCAGGGCATGCACGATGGATTATCCATCCTTTCTCTATCTGTGAGGGTATTTCCAGCATCTGCTCGATCTATCAAATGGTCCTGATATTCTTTGGTTATGTCAAGAGGATGATCGTGTTTTTCTCCTCATCTCCACTGCTCAACTCCCCTGCTACAGGCGAAGGGGAAGGTACTATGAAGGCCTATTCCAGTGTTTTACACTGGCACAAAACTTTTCTGCCAGAGCGTGCTTCCTCGTAGCTACTCAGAATGGCCACCTTAGTGCAGCCTACATGTTCCAGGTCTTGAATTTCAGTCTCCTCAACTGCATCATTCCTCTCGACTACCTCGAGCATGATGTGGCCCGAAGAGTTATCAAGGAGTTTATCTACTCGGACGTTTCCGAGCTTTGCACCGCACGAGCCTCCCTTTGGAAGCCCGTGTGCAGTACGCACGAGAAGGAGTTCATAACGTACTGTTCGAAGTGCATCTAGGCTAGGGAAATAGAAGAGCTATGTGCCAACTTTGGTATTCTGTTAACCGAGCCAGATCCACTATTTCGGTAATGTTGTACGTGTGGGGTTTTAGTTTTTCTTTTTATGATAGAATTGCGAGGGCACAATTCTTTGAAGGGGGAAGTAATATAACGACTTGAGAAACAATGTTTTGATTTTTGACAAGGTTGTTTTATAATGTCACCGTTAAGTGAACAAATAATCAACTTATAAGGTAATAATAATAAAATGCATCAAATGAATGAAAGCTCCTTTTATTCAAATAAGTAACATCTCGGCTACAACTCCCACTGATCAAACATGAAGATAAGATAACCAAATATCCCAATTAAGAACCCGATTACAATAATGGGGAGACCGCTTAAAACCACCAAGACCCCAAGAAGGCGGTAGGGGTTACGGGCATCCATTAGAATGAGCATGAGGATGGCCAAAGACACTGCAACCGTTCCGAGCACCAAGGGAATCACACGAACCATCTCTTCCTTTCTCCTTCAGTCACCTGGAGTGAGGGACACCCCGAGACCTGACCCTTTATAAGCACACTAATTTGACCGTTGAACCCAAACGACTATAAATATGACCATTGGATTCTCCTATCCACTATGTTTTGTTTTTGACCATTGGAGATAATAATGGATTACCCCTGAAAGGTTCGGAATGCTAATTATGTAATTTGCTTAATTTATTTATTGTTTTCCCAAAAATGTGAATTATGTTTTATGTTACAAAATGGTGAAAATTAATATTATTATTCACTATACATATTTTCTTAATTTGAGCAATTAAATTTTTTATGTTGTAATTATATTAAAGATGATGGGTTTTTATTTTGTCTAAAAATGTACTAACTCTTGAGTTTTGTATATATATATTGCATCAAATTAAATGATTCTTTTTCTCTAAACTAAATATAAGTGATAATGTTAATGTGAATGTTTATGATTTGGATTAATAGTTTTGGAAACTACGTCAAACTATGATTTATTTTACTTATGTGTTTCGTGGTGATAATATTTATATCAACACACTCTTATGTGTGATTGAATGTAGTTACGTTTAATGTTTAATTAATATTAACCATTAATTAAGAAGATTAAGGTAATTCGCTAGTAAAGGAAATTAAAATATATATATGTATGATATGTTTTGATTAACCAATGTTTTTAACCATTGACCTTCATAATGAAATATTAAGTAATCAATAATTATGGTTTAATAATAATAATTATAATATAATAAAAATTATTGATGTTTTAAGAATAAAAAATATATATATACATATATTTATATAATAATATGTTTTGATTGAATCAATATATTTATTGACCAATGACTTTTATTAAAATAATAAAAGTTAGTTTAATAATTGAATGTAATAATAAAAACAATGTTATAATAAATTAATTATAATATTAATAAAACGATTTTTTTTTTTAAAAACCCAGTGAACCGCGTTTTTAAACGCCGCAGCAACCTAGGTCCGTTCGATCTCTTCCCTCTGATCGCGGCCATCCATCTCTTTTAAAACCGCACCGCTTTAAGGCCACCCGATCTTCTCCTTTTAATCCCGGCCGTCCGCTTTTTCTCAGTTTTTCTTCTACCTCACGTCCCGCGGCTTCTTCTTCTTCCTCGCGTCGTCGAACCAGTAGGGTAGGGCGACATCGTTTTTCTCTCGTAGGCTGGCTAGTAGACCCGGCTGTCTCCTGCTTTCCACGAGTCGGCACCGACCCCTCACCTCGGATACCCCCCTCCATGAAAGTGAGTCCTCGGTCTTCTGTTTTTTTTAAAAGCCCTCGTTTGCACCGAAGGCAGGGAAGCTTTGCACCGATCCCTTGGATCTCCGACAACCGGTCTGGCGTCGCTGCTTCGTTTCCTCTCCTCCTCTCCAAGCTAAGGTAAGGGAGAAGTTCTGTTTGTTTTTTGTTTGAGATTCGGTTTTTATATGTATACATATATACGTGTTATATGTATAAGTATACTTCCTATGCTTATACGTCCGGTTTCACTTGTCTCGTTGCCGCATCTTCCTCTCCTTCTATACCCCAAGCTAAGGTAAGGGGGCAAGTTTTATTTTGTTTGGTTTTGTTGAGCTTCGTTTTATATAAAAAAATATATATATACATGTTATATGTATATATTTATGGTGTGTATGAACCTGGTGCAAACTCAGACCATGAGATCTCCCTCTCAGCTTGAAGAACCAAATTCGAGTAAGGGGAAATCCTCTTCTTCGTTTCCTATCATTTCAATAAGCTTTACATAGTTATATAGACTTGTTATATAAATGTGTATAAGAATATACAGGACCATATGAACCTATCTATACCCGTTTTACCTCTTCTGAGGATCAAACCTGAGTAGGGGAGGTCTTCTTGTGTTAATTTGTCACCTACTTCAGTTAATATACATGTTTATATGCATATACACTTCGTGCATATGTGTATACATATATATATTTTTATTCATACATATATATAAGATGATACATGCATATGTACACCCTTAATTCACATGTTTATAACCCTAAATTTCTTTTCACCTATGAAAAATGGAGTTGTCGAATAATTGTATGAACATGTAAACTATGAAAATATATGGAGCATAAAGATGTATGTGTACATGTAATCATATAGATGTACATGCACATTAATGTGCATAAGGGATGAATTTGACCCTTTCGTTTTGTACAATATAACATGATAAATTATTTACTCAATAGCATATTATTTCAAGAAAAGTACCCAAAAAACCATTTATATACATATTTATATGAATGATGAAGTTTAAGGGTTAGTTTGATATCAAAATAGATCTTTCAATTGAAAATTTTTATTTATCATCATTCTTGATAAATCAGGATTTTGGATTTGAGAAAATGGTAAGAATTCTTTAAACTTTTATATACATGCATTCATGTATATGTACACATGTTTATAGATCGACCATGTTGCATTCAAGATTGATTTTATGCCAATAAGGGTTTTATGAAAGTTAAGTTCATTTCCTTTTATATAAAAGAACCCCACTCGGTTTTCCAAACATTATTTTTGTTTAATGTATAACTTGGGAAATATTTTTTTTGAGTATGCTTTAGTGTGGTAAACCCATGCATATGTGTAGGTATATATATCATTACGTTGTCTTCAATTAAAAGTTCTTTTATGATGTTTTGGAATGTTAATTGTTTATGTTCATTTCCTTAAAACCCATGTTTCAATTGTTAAGATAATTTCTTATGTGTACGGATTTTATCATGCATGTCTGAGATTATTTATGATTGAACTGTCTTCAAGTTATGAATATGTAAGTGAAAAGGGGGTTGATTAAGAATGCATGAAACCCTATGAATGAAATACCATGTCAAGATATGTGAGGGATGTATTGGACTTAAATGTGACGGGTGCGCCTGGAATTATATAGCGCAATATGAATGATGTGACGGGTGCGCCCGGAATTATACTGCGCTCTAATGCATTGGGTAAAGCAAGAGTCTCATAAGACGTTATGTGTGACGGTCTTGGCAGTTAGACTTGGCTTGTGCTACCATGGAAACGGGATTGGCAGTTAGCCTTGACCCGTTAAGTATGTTATACGGTCTTGAAGAAAGGTCTTGACAACATCCGGCATAATACATTCTCTCTGCATGTGATGATAATTGGTTAACCAGGGGTTAGTTCAACTAACAGGACATCCCCTAGTTGAAAATTCCCATGACTATGAAAAGGTAACTATGTGATAAGAACTGAATTTCATGTGGTAAACTGTTAGAAGAACTGTATATGCTCATGAGTCAGGTTATGAATTTTTTCCCTGCTTAGTCACAGAATTCTTTTTAGAATTTAAGTAACCTTGTTTAAAATATTATGCATTGTCTATTATTCATATGTTTCACTCTCTGATCATGTTTACTTTAAATCTTATTTCAAGTAAGTACTTCTCTATGCAAGTGTTTTCTTTCAAAAATGTTGGATTCCATGTTTTTAAGAAAAGATAATGCTTGGTTTTTAGCAAAGTGTTTTATTCTCTTCAAAAGGACTGCTTTGAGAAAGAGTTTTCTTAAAACGTTTTTAAAACCCCTTACTGGGCATATTTTCTCACCCTACGTTTTTATTTAAAATGTTTCAGGCAAGGTTGGTACTAATGAAGTTTTTCAGAAGCAGCTGGTTTCCCAGAATCCTGAGCCTCGCGATCTTCTGTAGTAATGGGACATGATATTTAATTTGTAATGATGTAATGAAATGTTAAGTATATCATGTATCATTGGGCACCCTGGGTTTGGGGGTTGCTACACAAGCTATCAAATACTTCAAACTTTTTTTAAAATGAAATAAATTTAAATTATTAGGGTGTAACATTAAATCTTACATTTCATGTGTTGTATTTTATGTTCTTAAAATTATGTATTTTGATTTTAATTATTTTTGTTTGAATTATTCTTATCATGTTTGTTGAGTGCTCATTCTTGAAATTCATAAATTTAATTATATTGGGGATTAATTTTAAGAATTTATTTTATTTTCAATGGATTTAAAATTTTATTTTGTGTGTAGTAGCATGTTATATTTTTGAGATTTGGAAACATAAGTGAAATTTTCGACCACTTATTCATAATATAATTCTTAGGGGATGTCATAAGATAATTGATTAGTCTGTCGCATAATATAATGTCTCTTCAAGTATCATAATATAATTATACACATGCATCATAAGAGAATATTTCCACAAAACTAGTACATAAGAGAATTCATATCCTTCTATATAAAAGAATATCTTATGCACAACAGATCCCTTAAGATAATTTTATTTCTCATAAGAGAAATTAACTAACATTTTTATACAGTTTGAAAATAAAAATAGAGGTTGAGTTTGATCCTCAACCCAATGAAAAAATGTAATTGATAAACCCTAAAAAAGTATTCATTTTTGAATAAAAATTACTAAGAATGTCAATACTATGATCGAATTTGTAAAATAAACCACTGAAGGGAGCCTAATTAAGTCTGAACTGGCCTGATAAACCGATCTCACATTATAAATTGATTTAAACATTCAACTGAAAATGGGTTCATCCTTGAATGGGGATCTAGAAACCAAGTTCAACCAGAGTAAGTCCACCCATGAAGACACACTCTCTAATTGATCATGTTGATTTCCCATTTAAGTAGATTCATCCAAGTTGTGTGTCCAGTAATGAATTATGATGAATGAGATCCATGAGAAGCTAAATGAGACTAGAAAAATCTATAATTTTATAACTCTTCCACATTAGAATAAATCTAGTGAGCACAACCCTACTCATGGGAGAGTATGATTATGTCGTTCCATGAAAATAGAAAAAATATTATGGATAAACTCAATCCAATAAAGATAGAACAAGATCAAACCTTAGATCTACTCTAGATTTAAAAAATTAAGCTATTGGTGTTGATCTATGAATTTGGAAACAAAATCATTGAATAAGGATGAATTTAGTCTGTTAGATGATAATAAATACTATTTATAATGTTAAAGAATCAACTATAGGATTTTCCCACTGAATAGTTTGCTTTTGGAAAGTGTTGATTTAGGTTGAAAGGGGATTCCTTGTATCCCTTATTATGGTTGCAAAGATACAAGAGGTTTCTCATAGGTTGTTCTGAAAAATGCCTCAATGATATATTTTATTGGTGGATTTCATTACCTTAACTAGAGTTAGGGAGACCATTTTTGACTAATAATCAAAGGAAGGTGTCAAGTTGGGGACCTGTCGATTAATCTTGATAAAATTTCAACTGTAAAACTAACCTTGATGAATTGTGTTACAAATAGGAGTTACCGAAGACAAGATGAATTTTCATGAAGTGGAAAAATAATAATAGATTTTTAATAAGATTCTTGTACTTAGAGTATAATATGGAGTGTTCTTCCTTGAATATGGAATGATGTTTCACCATTTCAGCCTATGCAAAGGTCACCCAAAATGAAAACTACCTACATAAAGGTAAAATGTAATTGTTTTCACCAAAAGAATTGAAGATTTAATATTGGAGTGTTGTGTGTTTTTAAGTAGATATAATTAAGGGAAGGCCATATGTTGACTTTCATGTTTTCTAGGTTCATAGTGATATGGAGGTTTTTTAGATGAGCACATGCGGGCATTAATTTGTTTCAAGGGAAAATTATTGTTGTAGGCATGTTAGTGAGTTTGGTGCTGAAATAAAGATAGTTAATACCACCTGAAATTATATTATGAAATTAAATTCTTGGATATATATTTTTATTGTGTAAGATATAAGAAATCAATGAATTTTTTTATGGGAACTTACTTATTTTCTTGGAGACTTCTAGAGTGGATCCAGAGGGAAGTTAAGTAAAAAACCACGGTCTAGGGACAGAGCTTATTAAAAAGAGGAAGATTAAGGGAAGACTCATCATCATCATATTATTTGTTTAATTTTTCTTATTCTTTATTTGAAATTATTTTATTTATTAATCTCATAATAATTTCCTGTTAAACTTTTACCATGGGTATATGATCAATTCGGTCCATTTCTTCTTCTTCATTTGTAATTTTATTTTTAAAATGAATCAAATTATTTTTCATTGTAGTTGAACCAATTTTTATGAAATTAACTAAAAATTAAACCAATTAAGAGTCAATATACTTTAAATTGGTTGTTGGATACATGTTTTTTATTTTTGAATTTGGTTATATTTTCTCAAATGAAGACACACATTTTTACCAATCAATCAAAATTCTCTTAGTGATTCATCCCTAATCATCTGCTTCTTGTCTATAGTAATACATCTTTATGTTCTCTCATATCATACAAATCATATTATATACCTTGTTTACTATTACTAAAAATAGTTTTTATCATTTTTTATTTCTTGTGCATGTGTTGTGTTGTTGTTTTTGGTTTGTTTTTCATGGAACACACTCACTATTACCTTACCTAAGGTTTGATACCCTTTACTTCACTAGAAAAATAAAATTTAAGTTTAAAATTAGACATAAAAAATATCATATAATAAAATTATTGATATCATTAGCAGTTAAGGATTCACTTATCCAAGAGAAAAAAATAAAAAAAATAAAAAAACATAAAATAAAAAAAAAATATGTTTCTAAAAAAATTTAAAAAATTAAAAAACTATTAAAAAATGAACATTGTATAGTGCTATTTAAAAATTTTTAGAAACTTTTTGTATACACACTAGGTATATAATAAGAATCTTAGATCATTTTTATTATATAAATTCAAAGACATATAAGTTCTCTTAAAAAAAGAAAAAAATTGACATGTAAAATTTGAGAGTGAGAGAGAGAAGGTGAAAATATTGAACAACACTCTCAAATATAAATTTTCTAAGAAAATGTTGATCAAACTAGGATAAGAGTGTACTAACTCTCTCATGTTTTAAGTAATACTTCTTCCACCAGGATTACATCTAGGACTCAAAACCGTTAGTTAAATAAATCACAACTTCCATTAATGTCTGTATGCAACATAATTCCTAATTAGGACTCTCTAGCCTTCATTAAGGATTTTTAAAATATAGTGTAATACTTAATGATGTATGATTTGATTGAGAATTAGCTAAAATGAGGGTTTTAAATTTCATCTTAAAAGAAAATTTAATAAATTAGTTCTTATCCCTAGATGATTTTTTTCTTCAAATTATTGCAATAAGTGTATGGATCTTTTATTATGAAATTCAATCTAACAAATAAAAAAGAGAACTAAGAAGTAAAATCATAAATTTAATTCAAGAGGATATAGATGACTTTTATTTGGATTGGGGTAGGTTTTGTAACAACTTGAGTTTTTATAGACCATTTTTTTGAATAAATTAAAAATTTCATTTATATATTGCAATGCACTAAGTTAAATTCACACTAAACCGAATTATCGTATGTTACATGCAACACCGAGTTGGCGTACGGTACACGAAACACTGAGTAAAGATTTTTTTCAATGTATAAAATAAATAAGTTTGGATTATATTATATGAAACAACAAAATAATATTTCACTACATGCAATATTGACTTGGTTTGTGTTACACGCAAGAAAGACCTTCCTCTATAGATTGCGTTGTACGCAATACTGAGTTTCACTAAACAACAATATATTATTAAAATATTATTATTTAATGGGATATAAATTGGCCATTATGAATATTATTAACCAAAATTTTAATTTTATATAATATTAAAATTCATATTATGTATTTTCTAGACATTAAATAAGAAGAAATTCTTTTTTTGGATAAAAGAAATATTTTTCAAAGAAATACAATTTTACCACGTTTTGATGGAGAACCTCTTTCAAATATAGTTTTTGAAATTTTTATAAGATTTATTTGAAATAATTAACTTATTACTTGGAATATGGATATCAAAAGTTACCTTGGTTGAAATTTTGGTATTTTCCTAATGAAGATCATATTTTAATGAGCAGTGAAAAATAGTGCATTTTATTTCAAAAATTTATTTTCTTAAAATTTATTTATATAGTTATATTATATTTTTAATTAGTTTTAAAGTATAATTGGATTATTTTTTATCATTTAATCCAATTTTTTTCATTGGATGTAATTTCACATTTAAATTGGACATAAACACATGTCAATCGTTTGAAAGTTTTTACTTCTTAAAAACCCGATTTCGGGTTTTGACAACAAGAATTAATTTTAAATTAATTAATGAAAATTATATACAGTAGTAATGTAGTAGTTCTATAGCAGTTACTATTTAGTACTGTAGCAGTTGGAACTATTCACCCAATTTGGGCCTTCGGCCCACCGGTTTGGGCCTACGGGTCTCCAGGGCCTTCGGGTCATCAAAAGGCCTTCGGGCCACAGGGCCTTTAGGCCACGTAGGCCATGTAGTAGCCCAGTTCACACAGAACATGCCCTATAATAGGATCAGAACAACAAGAGTAGTAGCCACCAAAAGCAGAGCTAACCAGATTGGAAGAATGAGAGGGTATGGCAGCCGCCATCAGGACCAGGCACCGTGCATCTTTGTATGTGACAATGCTATCCAATCAGAAATGCAAGGTGGAGTTCTAGATGATCAATGATGCAGAAGATGTGGAGGGTTAGTTTAAGTGGGCTGGGCCTACAGGTCTTTTATTGGGAATGGTATTCCTATGGGCCTTCGGGTCATGTATTGCGGGTCAGTCGGACCTTGTACCTTGCGCTTATGGGTTATGTACAAGTTCCCCTTCAACCCTTAAAATGGGGTTTATCCATAATAAAATAAAAAAGAAGGCCTTTGGGCCATTCAGGTTAAAGGTAAATCGGGTAAATTAGGGTAACAAACAATATAATAAGGATAATAAAATTACCCTAACACCTTCCAAAATACAATTTTATGAATTAAATTATATCAATATCACCTAAGTGTTTGAATTGATTCATTTAATTGACTTTTTTATATGAAATTAATGTAATTATAATTAAAACAAAACAAAGTGACAACATGTCACTCTCATATATCTTATAAGTATAATAATTTTAATGTAATGATAAAACTGATAAAACTTATAACATAAATACTCTCTAGAAATATAATGAAATTATCTACATTATGTGAATTTTTTTAGAATTGTTAGAGATTAAATAATTACTATTAATGATGACATAATAATGATTCATAAATTATTTTATTGATAGAAATATAAAATAAATGATTTAAAAATATTAAAATAAATATCATATTAAATAATTAATATACTCCAAAAATTTTCTAGGTGATTATGACATGTTAGAAGTGTATTAATTTTTTTGAATTAATATTCTGTGTGGATTTTTTTTAAATTCAAACAAATGAATAGTTTCAAAATTGACACTTGATATTTTATAAAAATAACATATTGTTAATTTATTTTAAAAAAAAATATTTAAAAAGTTAAAAGTAAAAATTATATGGTCTAAAATTTTATAAAGTATCAAATTATAGACAATTAACAATACATAAGTAAATATTTATAACCATTTAATATTTAGAATATTATTACCATAAATAAAATTAAACAAATTAAATAAGGATAAATCAAAATGATAAGGTTTAAAATAAAATAAAAAAAATATATATTTTATTAGTTGAGAGTATTTAGATACATAATCATCATCTTACCCTTGAAATAAATGAATTTGGAAGCATTATAAACCAAAAAAAATGTATAATAAATTATTATTTCTAGAATTTCTAAAGTGCCCCTCCACCCTCTTATAAAAGGCCACCACATATACCCACTTACTAACAAACTTTAAATCCCTTTAGCTCGTCCAAAATCTGCTCAAATAAGATCCCATTATCCCTAAATTACTCTTAGAGGAAACACTTTGGGATGAAAGCCATCCTAGGGGGACCTTTTATGCAAATTAAACGGAGATACTCAAAAAAGAGGTAATTGTTTTATCAACTCTTTCAAACTTATTTTATTCTTCTACTTCCTATTGTTATGTTGTTTCCATACTAAAGTAATAACTACATTATATTATAAATTCTTAGATGTTATTATAATTATGGTACAACCTTATAGTTACCTTTATCCATCCTATGAATAAAAATAACATCATGCGTGTGTACGTACAACTTACCATCTCCACGCCGTGGTGTAATTGTTATTCAACAATACTTAATTTGGATGGGTATATTGATGAGTATAATGGATGTAAATAATGAATATAATATAATAATTATTCTGTAAAGTTCATATACCATCCAATTCCATACTATTTAACCATCAAGGAAATGATATCATCGCTCGTGCGTACATACGACTTACCGTCTCCACAACACGATGAGATTCATTCTCCACGTTAACCATTCAAGAATGATTATAAGGTATATATAATAAATAAGACTAAAATATATAACATAATAATTCTACTATATTTATGTGTGTATATATATATATATATGTCATTTGCTTTCTTCCATTTGAATTCAATAAGGAAACCGAAACAACGTTCGTGCGTACATACGACCGACCGTCTCCATGAACAATGTATTCCATTTCATTTATCTATCTATTATATGTATTTATATACTGAATATATATGATATATAAATCATTTTTTACATTATATAAGTAAATAAATCACTATCTAATTAATAATATAAATAATAATAAGTCAAAATACGTATGATAAATAAAACGATTATTACCCAAAAACGTTGCTTTAGCATGGAATTGATAAGTGAATGGGTAATATAAAGTCATAAGTGAATCATATATGATGTCATAAATATTATTATGGTAATATTATAAGTTAATAATATGTTTAAACCCACTATAGAGGATTTTTGGACACATACAAAAGAAATCAAACCTAAGGTAAGGGATAACTTTGCAAATCTTTTTTTATCCAAGATTGTTTATTCACAAGTATTTACTAGGGTATATTTATCATCCATTTTCATGTTTCTTAAATATGTATTTAAAAATATTATTTATATCCTTCTATAATTATTTAAATTCAATTTTACCCATTGGTTAATTTTTACTAAACAATATAAATTGAATATTTTGTCATTTTTGATAGGAGGTACTTTTTAACTTTTCTAGCAACAATATGAGAAGAATGTTTTTTATCTTGTACAACATGAATGGATTTTTACTCTTCTATAATTCCTTATCTCCTTTAATCACCCCCTATAATTTTACAAGTTTATTTTCACATAATATTTTTTCTTCTAAAATTGTTTGTCATTTTGAGGAAGGAAATAATTTTTTAAGAAGAAAGGATATTTTTCTCAATAATTAATTTCAAGTGTTTACTCAAAATTATTTTCCATATAATAAGACACAATTTAAATAGGGTTATATTTATATCCCTGTTATTACTATGATTTTATTGTGTTTATGATGGAATTTTATTTAGGAAACCCATTTATTTTATATCAATTATGATGGAATGATGTTTAAGAAACCCATTTTATTTCATGGGTTATGATATGGTGAATGTTTTTATGTTTTTGTGAAACAATTAAGAATGTTTTAATTATAAGATTGGTGGAACATATATATCCCTAGAATTCATTGGGTAAATATTTATATCTCATGAGATATACATAGCTGGAATGACAAGTAAATCTGGTTAAGTAATACAGGGCTGGAACAACAAATAAATTAGATTCAGTAATACATGGTTGGAAAGACATGTAAAACCAATTCATTAATGGAATTTTTCCATGATGATGGTCTTGGAAACAATTCCTCGGATACTATGGAAATCATATTATGTGCTTATTTGTTTTTCAAAATTCCATGTTTTATGCCAAATCCATTTTATCACGGTTATTGTTCCTTTATGATCTATGACTTACGTACTACCAAGATTTATTTCATGACTCAAGATTTTGGTATGTTTTTTTAAAGTTATGTTCATGTTTTTATATTCTTATGTTTATGTTTTGTAATATATTTTATATAATTACCATTACTGAGCATTTTAGCTTACCCCTTTTCATGTTTCTTTTCCCCTAGGATTTGATGAAGGGTATTAAGTAAGATTTGTAAAAAAGGGGTTCTATTTATGAAAGATTAATTAGGATAGAATATAGATGTTTTATGAACCAATTTTTTATGTTTTTTAGTTTCTAAAGGAACTAAACTAATACTGTCTTTGGGCAGCTTTTTGTGTCATATATTAAGTATTCCATAAAATTAATGTATTATCCATGTACATCAAGCTCGGGTCTTTACAGGTTTAATAACTTTATTAATTTTTTTCCTCATCAAAAACTCCCTTCCCACCTACTTATGTATGCCTTTAATGAAGTATTTTCACCTTCTAGTCAGCACATGGATGACCAAACTGCTAGAGGGAACTACGCTAATAAAACCAATTAACATCTTAGGAAACTTTTTAAAACATTATCACTTAATTCAAAAAAAAATCAAGGAGAAGAAGAGTGAATAACGGGGAATATAATACTATTTAAGGTTTAGAAATTATTTCAAAAGTAGATAAATAAAAGACCAAATTTAATCTATTTGGAACTAAAATGTAAAGAAAAGTGCTAATCAATTTGGATTTTAAAATGAGAATTAGATACTTATATAAAATTTCCAATAGCGTGGTATGTTTTTACACTCAAGAACATGTTTCCTAAAAATTTACATGCAATAATAACCCATATAAAATGAAAAATTTGATGGATACAGTCTTGGGATGAAAACTAAATATGTTCTATTTTGAAAAAAGTATAAACATGACAATAGTAACCATCACAATTTGTCCTATAATGAACATAGAATGATTAGAAAACCTACTCCCCCCAGTTTCAAAAATTAATTAATACCAAAATTTTAAAATCAACCTATGGTTGAGTCTTATAATTCTAAAGAGTATGTGTGGGATATCTTTAAACACCTTTTAGTGAAATTTGACTTAAAAAATGCTCAAAAAGAGTTATAAAAGGCTAAAACTGATGCTAAGATATAAAACCTCAAATAAAAAATGTGTCAGTTGGATATAAATTCAACTTCAATAGACAAGGGGTTATCCCGAGCATAATTAAAATGAACCCTAGGGGTACTTCCATGGTTGTGATTACTTGTAATGTTTTATTAACTCAAGAGGATGTTACAAATAACCCTATAAATGTTAAAATTAAGAATTTAAAAGTATTTAAACACAAAAAATTAATCAACAACAAATCTGGAACTATAAAAAAACAACTAAAACTCAAGTAACACTTATTTTTTCACTTGAAAAACAAGAATAAAAACACTCTAAAATGAAAAATAATAAATAGAAAGAAAATTTAGTGATGAAATTAGGGAAATGCCTTCTATTTTTAGGAATTTACTTCATCCATCTCATTCTGTAAAAGGTTGAAACCTAAACATTCTAACCCCAAATAGTTAAAATTACTTAGTTTTTTAAACAATATCCAAGTGAATATTATATTCATTCATTATTTAATTCAAATTCCATCATATTTTAAATCTCTCAAAAAAATTATTTTAGGTGAGAAAAATTTATATGATATTTCAACATACAACCTCACTAAAGAGTGTTGCATTTTTCTCCAAAACAAAATCCCACTAAAACATAAATATGTAAGGTGTATTTTCATTCCCTTCAACTTAGGGAATACAGGTTAGTTAAATTCTCTTTGGGATCTTGGTATAAGAAGAAATATACTTTAGTTTTCAATGTTGCAAAAATTTGGATTAAGAGAGAAACAACCCACCATTTTAGTCTTATAAATGACTGACTGATTCTTAACACATTATTTAAAAAGAGAATATGACCAAATTATAGGATTTGGTAAGCTATTCTAACCTAGTTATTTTTGTATTCTAGATATGGAGTGTAATCAAGATGTACCTATCATCCTTGGTTGTCCCTTATTATCCACAGTTGGATCTGTTATCAATGTAGGAGAAGGAAAGTTTATTTCTATTTTTTTTGAGAAATAGGAATAGTTTCATGTGTTTAAAAATGTTAAAGAACAAAAATTTTATAAAAACTAATCAAGAGTGAAGATTATAGAGATCAAAAATTCATTAGGTAACTAGAAAGAATTATTTAAACAAAAATTGTCTATAGAAACTCATGATAATGATGAGAATAATTTTTTTTAACATGTTGAAAGTGCTAAAAAATAAAACCAGGATGGTCTTCCAGACCATGAAAAAACCAACCTCTAGATTATGAGAGCTATTTAGAAGATGTATTTTATATTTTTGAGATTAATAAATTTTTAAGAGATATTGAGGATTACCTTCCTACTTTAAATAATTTTGAGGAATATTTTTATATATTTGATGTATAGATCTTGAAATACACTGATGAATTTACTAAGAAAATCATCTTGAATCCAAATCTGGACATCAAATCCATCGAGCAATCCACTTTGGATAGAAGTGTGTAAAATTTTGATCCTTGTTTATAAATTAATTTTTTTTAATTTTCACACTCAATTTAAGAAGAATATTAAAGAAATTAGGTCTCATATTCTAAATATTCTCTCATCTAGTGAAGGGGAACCTAAACACGAGCTTTAACCATT
This sequence comes from Viscum album, assembly GCA_963277665.1. Classification (NCBI taxonomy): domain Eukaryota; kingdom Viridiplantae; phylum Streptophyta; class Magnoliopsida; order Santalales; family Viscaceae; genus Viscum; species Viscum album. The sequence goes on along the minus strand of OY728122.1, from coordinate 703,044,544 downwards.
TCTTACAAAATTGAAATATTCATTTTTTGGGTACAAACAATTTATTTACTATCCCCATATCTATTGAACTAGACAAAATCTAGGAAGAAATGTTGTTAGTTGGGTATAGAATTTACAAAACTACCATTGTCCAGAACATTTTTGATATTAAAGGGATTATTAATTTATTATTTATGAAAAAAACCCTATGGAACTAAATTAAAAATCAAGATTTGAGAGACAAAGGTAACTCAATATGAAAACGAAAAAAGTTATTAGAGTGTAAGTAATCTAGATTTTAAATGCATGAATAATTTATCCCATTTATAATATCTCATGGCTCAGTCATGCCCACATATTTCTAAATAATTAGGTTTCATTGTAATTACTAATGAAAAAATGAACAAATTCATGATAGAAAAGAAACTAAGTGTCTATTTAGTATAGATTATAGAAGGATAGATTCTACAACTTGAAAAGATCATTTTCATATTCCATTCTTAGATCAAAGGATTGAGATTCTAGCTAGAAATATATTTTATTATTTTCTAGATGGATATTCTAGGTAAAAACACATCACTGTACCCCTATAAGATCAGGGAAAAAAACTTTCACATGCCCCTTTGAGACATGTTGTTACCAATTAATGCAAATTTTCTTGTGTAGTAAACTATATAATTTTCAATTATAAACGATGGATATCTTTTTTTGACATTATTGAGAGGCTTAAAGAGTTTTTTATGGATGATTTCTCTATTATTGTAAGTACTTTTGAATTATCTTTATAGATTCTAGAATTTTTTTTAAAATAGATACCTAGAGACCAATATTTTTCTTAATTGGGAGAAATATAAATTCCTGGTTATCAAAGGAATTGTTCTTAGTCACAAGGTATCTAGGAGGGGTATAGTGGTACACAATTTTATGACTGGGTCTATTAAAAAAATAAACCATCCTATGAATATCAAAGGTATTAGAAGTTTTTATTCCATTCAAGTTTTTTCCATAGATTCAAAAAATATGATTCTAAAATCACTAGGGCACTATATTCATTTCAAGAGAGAGATACAAATTTATTATTTGATGAAAATTGTTTATAATATTTCAATATTCTTAAAGAGAAACTGAATTCTTTATCTATCATCACTACACATGATTGGAAGTTAAGATTTGAAATTGTATGTGATGATAGAAATATGGACATTAGAGCAGTTTTATACTAAAGTAAAGAGAAGCGGTTTCATATAGTGTACTATACTAACAGGTCTCTAGATGATTCTCAAAGTAATTATAACAATAATAAGAAGTATTTTTTGGATGTTGTTTTTTCTCAAGAGGAATTTAAAGAGCACTTGCTAGGTTCTAAATTCCTAATCTTCATTGGCCATTATGCCTTGAAATACAAGTTATACAAAAAATATGTCAAACCTTGACTAATTATATAAATACTTTTGCTGTATGACTTTGATTTACAAATCAATGATAAGAATGAAGCTAAAAATATAGAATTTAATCACTTGTATAGTTTGTTTAGTACCCATATTTACAATCCTTGGGAGATTAACTATTCTTTTTTAGATGAAAATCTTATTATTATGTCAGTAAAACAATCTTCTTGGTTCACATATTTTGAAAATTTCTTGTCTACTGGAGTCATTCACAAATAATTTACATAAATAATGTAAAAAAGTTAATATAATATTTTTAGGATGACCCTTTGATTTTTAAGAGTTATAATGATGGTATTATTAGGAGGTGTGTTCTAGAGGAGAGGATGCTACCCATTGTTGAAAGTTATTATTCAATACAGTTGGGTGAACATCATGGAAAAGAGGGGAATTCTCAAAACACTTTTACAAGCAAGTTTCTAATAACCAACATGTAACAATGCATTCCTTCCCAGTCTATTAATTTTCTAGTTTGGGTTATTAGAGGTGTTCATAGGAGGCTTAGAGGAAGTATGTAGGAGTTTGGGAGTAGGGAACTTTCCCGATGTGAAAGTGAGTTTCACACTGTGTAGAACAATTACATGATGTTAAAGTTTGTTTCACAATGTGTAATATATCAGGGTTTAAAAATAAATAATGAAATGAAGCGGCGACACATTTTTCAGTGGAAACCGAACCCTAGAGATTACATGATGTGGAAGTGGATTACACATCATGTAATTCCCTAATATAATGCAGATTTAAAATTATTTTTGGCCGAATTATCATTCATTCACCCGTGGGTTCTCCTTCCTATCATTTTTAGAGAACCCAAGGTGCCACAAGGTGTTTTTAAATACCTTTTCCTCCATCTTGGATCTATTAATCCCAATGGTTGTTCGTTGGTGATCCATGGTTGATCTGTGGTGAGTTATCCTCCCTTTCTTGGTTGGTTTTCTTTCTTTCTTATTTGGGGTTTTGTTGAGGTAGTGTTTCTTTGGTTGGGGGGGGGGGGGGGGGGTTTGGTTTTGATTTTATGGATCCTTGATGTTTTATAGGTTGATCTATAGTTCTCATGGTGTGGTGGTTGTTCACAGTTGTTCTTCTTCGCTCTACAATATGCAATGAGTTGGAAAGGTTCTTTTAGGTAGAGATTCCCTCATTTCTATTTATTTGTGAAATATGTAGGAAGGGTTTACTTTTTTTATCTATGGATTATGGTTGTTCTGGATTAATTGATGATAAATAATTGTCTAATTGAAATTGAAAGGGGTAAATGGGTTTGATCCACATGTTTTTACAATCTTATTATTATTATGACATTGTGATTATTTGGGTTTGATTACCTACTGAAAATTGTGGTTGTTGGGGGCTTTGGTAGCACTAGATGTATCAACTATATTTTCTACATTGGTTGTGATCATTGTAATATCACTCTAAATGGAAATTGGTTAATTACTTATACTCGGCTAATAAAATGTTTTCCCTAGGATTATGATTTGTGTGACAACACCCCTAAAATAAATTGGAATGTGGTAAAATACCCTTTGTAAATATGTAAAAATGATCTTGATGCGATGTGGTTGTGTGGATGTGTTTTTGGGACAATGATGTGTGGTTGGTGCATGTGAGGCTTATAGTTTATTTGGTCATGCTTTTGGGGAGGTGATATGATGATATGTTGAGCTGTTAGTTTTTTTTAAACGGTTGGGGCCGAAGCCTCAATTTATTATTTAAAGAAAATACCTCTTTAGTTATGGGTTGTGTAATAAAATGTGGTGGATGCTAAATAATTAAATGAATGGGTGTTAAATGTGAAGGAAATTTGAAGCTGTTTTTGATTATCAGGGCTCTTCACCTTTTGGAATGACTATTGTAGATATTAATAAATGCATTTAGTGGTAGCAGTAAAAGTCACGGTGTTGTGATTTGATTATTTCTTGGAGAACCCATAGGTTCAGCTTGAGTGTTTGGTATTATATATATATACACTTTAATTTTTCTTATGATTTCTATATGCACCCCACCCATGTTGTGCACTATGTGCCGAACACCCACATTGTCATGTGGGGGGTGTCTTTCCCAACATCCCAGTGGGAGGATGGATGGCTGGCCACCCACTCTTGTTTTCTCCCTCTTCCAGGTGAGGTAGGTATTGTACAGGTTATAATGGCTAGAGTTTTATTAGTGAATTATATGGTGGTTGAGATGTGGTATCCCAGGTATCTTCAGGATGAGTTGGGATGTGGTATCCCAGGTGTCTTCAGGATGAGTTGTGACGTGGTATCGTAGGTGTCTTTAAAATGTGTTGTGATATGATGTCCTAGGTGTCTTCAGGATGAGTTGTGTTGTGATATCATAGGTGTATTCAGGATGATATGTGATGTGTTCTGAGGCACACATGTGTGTGGGTAGGATGTGTTTTGAGGACCAAGTTTGTGTGAGTAGGATGTGTTGTGAGGCCCAGGTGTGTCCATGTGGGATGTGTTGTGAGGCCCAAGTGTGTGCGGAAAGGATTTCATGTGTTATATTCAGAAGAGGTGGGAGTTATAGGAGATTTTCCATTGGTGAGAGAGTGTCTAATCAGTGGAAAAGTGGTGCGGGGTACCCTATCATTGATGTTATCTACTTTATATTATATTACTTGAATTTCATTACTTAGTGAGCATGCCTTGGTGAGTTTGGTATGGTTAGTATACCTTGTTAGGTGTTGTTTGGTTCTGCTAATTTCTCATAGGTACATTAGTATTCTCCTTTCACTTGTGCATGAGATACTTCATTTTTCCTACAGAGTATACTTTTATTATCACCCTATGTATAAAAAAATACTTTTAGGTTTTCAGAAGGATTTTGCGGACCGTGCTAGACCTTACTACCTCAGATCCTCAACAGTTTCTGTGTTGCTGCTTTAACTTTACTTTTGGGTGTTTACCTTAGAGACTTTATTTTTTTATTAGAATTATTTTATAAATTCTTGTGGGATGGTTTGGGTGTTTATTTTATATTACGTTTTCGAGTTTTTTGTGGATGATTCATTCTATATCCTAATATTGTTTCTTATAAAGGGTAATTACACCCATATTGTGATATTTGTACACCCTTGGTGCTAGTCAGCAACCTGGGGCCTACTGGAGGCTGGAATCAGGGGTCATTATCTCCCTTTATTCATTTCCAGCTTAAGAGGGGTATCCTTGGGGGGAGGGGGTTGTGACAGAGTTTTATCAAAGGTGATGGTTGAGATATAGGATGAAGTTTGGAGTTAGGCACATTGAGGATTTCATGGGGTGGTATTGAAATAGTGTCATTTGAACTTGGTGCATGACATAGTCTAGGGATACTAGTTAGGGCACTGGATTTTAGGGCCCCCATGTTGCAGTGCAGAGAATCTAAGATTATTTAATAGACAAGTGAGATGGAACTTCTTGTAGAGTATTTACCTAGGAAAGGTACATGCATCGTAATGACTTTTGTTATTATTTTAATTGGGTTGTCTTGGGAAAGCTGAAATTTAATAAAAAAAGAATTAAATATGTTAAAATGAATCTTAATAAAATTAAATACTACTCAAGCTTAGTAAATCCCTTTTTCTTTTAATCTATGTCGCCTGGTCATCATTCCCATGTGGCTCAAGCTATTTAGGTTCAATAGTATGATCTGGTTGATCTCTATATGGTTGATCCAGATGAGGAGGTTGATCAGTGGTATATGACATTTTACGCATTCCAATAGTAGTATTTGGGGATTTATGAGGAAAATGTTTCAAATATGGAGATAGAGATATAGATAAAGGATATTGAGATTGATTTCAGTTTGATTTAGACCCTGATGGAGTACTGGGTCCCTTTGGCAGTCAGTCAGAGGTGGGTATTTTCATGTTAGTGGGGGATTCTATATTAGCAAGATTAGAAGGTGGAAGATGTTTTGTGGGTTTACTTCTCGAAGGAGTTCTTACTATAGTTCATTTCATCGACCATAAAGGTAGTAATGAGGAAACATAATCTTTCTCTTCAATAGGGGAACATGTCAATGTGAGAGCTGGGAATCAAGTTCAAGGACCTTCTGCATTTTCCCCAAACCTTTTTCTAAATGAGGAGTCTCATGAGATATGTCTTGAGGTGGCACTCAATCCTTCTATCTAGTATAAAATTTTTCCTTTTATGTTTCCAATGTATCTGGAGGTTTAGAAGAAGGCGTAGGTGATTGTGCAGATTCACTTGCAAGGACATTTACCATGAGAGGGGAGCCAATAGATTTCTTCATGGGGCAGAGTTTTCAGTGGAAGATCTTAGGTTCCAAGACCTTTGAGGTTTCAACCAGTAGGGATTAAACCTCAGTAGATTCCTTTTTGGCCTTCTAGTGTGAGTGGTTTCTGTGATTTTACTAGGATATTTGTGATAATGTGTTTTGGTTGTGGGGTTCATGGTCATTTGTAGAGCCAGTGCCCAAAAGTCCTCCTATATTAGTTTGGTGGAGGTGGATAGGTTTAGCATCAGCCTTAGCAACAGTTTCTAGTGAGACCATTTCAGTAGTAGGGGAAACAGGATTTTGCTCTGCCGAGGGGAGACAAAGTAGGTAGAGGTCGACCTTAGGATGTTTCTCATGATCAAGTACCATGACCCAACTGTGTTCATGGATGAGGTCATTAACAAAGATGTATAGGAGTAGGGCATGGTCAATTGCTTGTAGTGGATGCAATAGTTTCTGAAGGGATAGAGATCATCAGAGGTACGATCGGTTTGTTTAGTACCCTCATTTTTTCCTTGCTTGATTCTGGAGCATCATACTTCTTTATTTCACCCGATCTAGACCAGGATATAGGACTATATTTAGAGAGGCTTCCCATTACCCTGGTGTTTAATATTTGAGTCGGAGGCAAGAATATCTTGTTTGATGTGTGCTGGGGGTGTCGACTAATGATGAGAACACATATGTCCCTTGGGGATATTTTCTTGCTACCGATACAACCATACAATATTATCATCGAAATCAACAGGTTGTATTCTGTACATACTTTTATTGAATTCCTTTGGATGAGAGTCCTATTTTTTAATGCAGATGGATATCACATGGTTTTCATTGGTGAGTGAAGTTTTTAGGTGGGAAGTAGGTGTGTGGATCCCCTTTTTTCCTTTTTGGTGAAATTTTTAGTGTAATCAGTGGGCGTTGAGATGGTGTAGGTTCCCTAGGTCATTGTGGAGTTCCTGGATGTTTTTCCCGAGGAGGTTGTGATGCTACCCCCTCAACACGACGTTATGTTTGGGATAAACTTACAGTCTGGTGTTTCTAAAATTTTGATGGATCCTTATTGGATGACACCATTTGATTTATGGGATTTGAAGATTCAGATATATGATATTTTTAATAAGGGTTTTATTCAGATTAGTGTGTTTCTATGGGGTGCTCCAGTGTTGTTCACAAAGGATACAGATAAGGGTATGAGGTTGTACATAGACTACCTATGGTTGAATGAGGTGACGGTAAAAAACTATTACCCTATTACAAGGACATACGATATTTTCAACTAGATGAGAGGGAAAATTTGGTTTTATAAGGTCAATATGTGGTCTGGATATCACCAGTTGAGGGTGAAAGAGGGTGATATCTCGAAGAATGCCTTCAGATGAAGGTATGGGAACTTCGAGTTTGTAGTCATTCCATTCTGTCACGAACCAAATCTGGTCGCCATCAAAACCAAAACCAAACTTGGCCTGTGATAAGGAGCTATGGGAGTTACCAATCTCCACAGGCTGGCACAAGTTCCCAGGTGTCATATATATTTTTTGGGAATGATTTACCCAAATATGGAAGCATAAAACATCAAAATCAATTGATAAACCAAATCTGAAAAATTCATACCACACAAGGTTTACAAAAAATCGAGAATTGAAAAAATAAGTTCAGAAATAATACAAGAGGTCCAAAGACACAAATAAATAGCATCAAATATCCCCAAGTACTCTACACGACAAGGGGTCATCACCCACATGCCGTCTCCACAATGCCGCACCAGGGATGAGAACTAACACCCCAAACCACCATCACCCAAAGCCTTTCCTTTACCTGTGTCAAACATGACCAAGTCTACTTACACCCAAGGGGTGTAAGTAGGGTTTAATCCTAAGAACAATAGGGTACCACCGATACATTCTATAGGGTAATAAATACATTATAAAAAGCACGCCATTTTTGAAAACCAAGAAGAGGTGGAAATAATTTCTAAAGAATGAAACTTTTAAATGTAAACAATTTTCAAGGGGAATTTTCCATGAAAGAGAACATATAAATAAATATTAAAATATAATGTATTTTCTAGAAAAAAACACGATATTCCAAAGATAAATACATAAGAATCACTAATCACCAGTCTCGGGAACACCCCTAGGCACTAGGTAGTCTCGGGTCCCATGTACCTCGTACCTCAGTGTAAAGTAACCATAGAAAAATCCATTCGCATGCATGAGAAACTAGTAGGGAAAATACCCATAACCTAGTTGTCACCAATCATCATAAATATAGTTTTTTTGTGTTGTCATTATCCATTTAGCTCAGTGAAATAGGGACAAAACCTATCCGGATCACTAGCGTACTAGTACATATCCACCCTCCTAGGTACCCAGGCTTTCCCCTTTGTGTTAAAAACATTATCTCATGATACCAAAATCCATTATCACACAAATAAATCATTTCTGGTCATAATACACTCAAAACAGTAGCTACACAAGTTTTTCACCACTTACACCACTCAAATAAACCTTTAGAATTTCAATAAAACAACTTCACAAAATTTAACGACGCTTTACACACAAAATCCCTTTAAAATACCACATTGAACACCATTCACATACCAATATTCATCAAAACATAATTTTCATCACCCAAATCATTTATATAAACCCATTACATGATTTATAAAACAACCCCATTGGAATAACATAAAATAGACATGTAAAACACCCACTTTAACACAAAATTGGTACCCAATTTACCAAAATCCCTTTAAATTCCCACTTTGAACACCATAGGAATACCAATATTCACCAAAACTGAATTTAAATCACCACAAAAATTACCATAAACCCATTAAATGAGTTAGAAGACAAACCCAATTATAACAACATTAAATAGACATGCAAAACACCCAATTTAGCACAAAATTGGTACCTAAAATTAATTTTGTTAACAAACGTCACCAAAACCAGATTTCACAGAAAGGATAATGAATAAGAAGTGTGCTAAAAACAAAAATTCAGTAAATATAACTCATCTAGCATTGATTAACAATGTAATCACCTACCTTTTGTATCGAAACCCTTAAATCTCAGTGTGAAACTTCAAAAGAGGATTTGGAACAAGGAATGGAATTAAAATTACAGGTGTGAAAATTCTCCCCAAAATAAAGCATTTCACCCCCAGAAATCCACAACAACACTAGATGCAAAAACAAATCCCAAACAATAGAACAAGATGGACCCCCTTTCCACTTTTTCCCCCGCTTCAAAAAGGCCGAACAACTCTAGTTGATAAAACAAACAAAGAGAATAATCTCACCAACCAAAACTTACCCCACTTACCTGAAATGTTAAAAAATATTCAAACTAAATCCAAAAACAAAACACCTCAAACAATACTAGAGGATTCCTAAGCAATCCACCTAAAATGAATAACAAACCCGAATAATTCTACCATAACCTTACTTAAACAAAACCATTGGGCATGATCCAATCCCACATTTACCCAAGTAAGAAATTGGTGGCAAGATAGTCTTGAATGAGACTAAATCCTACCAGGAAAACACCAAGGATAAAACCAAGTCACTAATATGGGGTGACACAAATGGACTTCCCACCACCAGGGGCAACTTAATTTCTGAGACAGAATTAGGACACTAATTGGGGAAGGCCCAAGTGGTCTCCCCAGCATAAGGGGTAAACTAACATTAGAATTTTTCTAAGAGAAATTTTGTGAGACCCATGATGGGTCTCCCCACTATAAGAACCAAACATCTTAACCGACCATCAAGGGCCGACATGAAAATATCCCAAAATTTAAAGAGTTCGCACAACCGCACGGTTAGTCCGCACGGTTTGGGAAACTGTGCGCTAACCATGCTGAGAATTTTTTCCAAAGGGGAAGCTTCAAAAAGTTACATGGGCTGAGGTGCATAGCCGTACAGAGAGTTTGTGGTAGCTTCTGTCTCTTATTGCACAGTTTTCTAAGTTGGAGCACAGTCACTACTAACCGTGCGCAAACAGTGCTCATCAATCTTCCAAGCCCAAATTTCAAAATTTTCTCCAAAAAAATAAAAGGAAACCCAAGGGAATAACATGAAATCATGCTATAACATGGAAATGAGGTCCTCCCACATCTACCACTGAATGTGAAAAAATTAGAACAAGATGACGACACCAAAGGTTTAGACTATTCCCACCTTTCATACCGAGGATAGGACTTTGCACAACCTTCACACTTACAGTCAAACAAACACACGACATTGCAAGGAATCACCGATAATGACCATTGTAGATAATAAAAAAAACAATAAAAGGGACAATATGTCAAGTCCCAAACAACACACGATTCTAGAAAGCAGCCATAACAACCACTCTTGGCCTGATTTTCCACACTGGTGGACTAACATGAACTATTGCTTCGATGGGACTGACGAAAGACCCAAAGGACCTTTAAGACATCATTATATGCTGAAAACCTTGAAATTAATTCACCTTAAATGACTTAGGATATTAATTTGCACAACCTTCACCCTTATAGTAAAAAAACACATGACATCGTAAGGCATCACCGAACATGACCATTGCGACTAATAAAAAAACACAAGAAGAGGGACCTTATGTCGAGTCCCAAACAACACACAATTCCAACAAGCAGCCATAATAGACACTCTTAACCGGATTATCCACACTAGTGGACTAAGGGAGTTCCCTATCCCCAAGAGCTGGCACAAGTGCTTGGGTATCATTTATTTTGTTTTGGGAATGATTTACCCGAATATGGAAGCATAAAACATCAAAATCAATTGATAAACCAAATCTAAAATATCCATACCAGATGAGGTTTATAAAAAATCCAGAATTGAAAACATAAGTTCAAAAATAATACAAGAGGTTCAAAGACACAAATAAATAATATCAAAACATCCCCAAAGACTCCACACAACAAGGGGTCATTACCCACAAGCCGTCTCCACAACGTCGCACCATGGATGGGAACTAACACCTCGAACCACCATCACCCAAAGACCTTCCTTTATCTCTGTCAAATATGATCAAGTATACTTAAAACTAAGGGGTGTAAGTAGGTTTTAATCCTAATCCCAATAGGATACCACCAAGAGATTCCATAGTGTAAACAATACACTATAAAAAGCATTCCATTTTTGAAAACCAAGAAGTGGTGGAAATAATTTCTAAAGAATGAAACTTTTAAATGTAAACAATTTTTGAAGGGAATTTTCAATGAAAGAGCACATATAAATAAATAATTCAAGATACTGTATTTTCCAGAAAAAACCACTATATTCCAAAGATAACTACATAGGAATCAATAAGCACTAATCTTAGGAACACCCCTAGGCACTAGGTAGTCTCAGGCCCCATGTACCTCGTAGCTCGGTGTAAAGTAACCATAGAAAAATCCATTTTCATGCATGATACACTATTAGGGAACATACCCATAACCTAGTGGTCCAAAATTATCATCAATATAGTTTTTAGTGCTATCGTTATCCATTTTTCTCAGTGAAACAGGGACAAAACCCATCTGGATCACTAGCGTACTAGTACATATCCGCCCTCCTAGGTACCCGAGCTTCTGCCTTTGTGATTAAACCATTATCTCATGATAAAAAAAATATATTATCATAAAAAAACATCAGTTATGGTCATTATAAACTCAAAATTGTAGCTACACATGTTTTTCACCACTTACACCACTCAAATAAACCTTTAGAATTTCAATAAAACAACTTCACAAAATTTTACAATGCTTTACACACAAAATCACTTTAAAATCCCACTTTTAACACCTTGTGAATAACCATATTCATCAAAAAAGAATTTTTAGAACCCAAATAATCTCTATAAAACCATTAAATTATTTATAAAACAACCCCATTGTCATAACATAAAGTAGACATGTAAAACACCCAATTTAACACAAAATTGGTACCCAATTTACCAAAATCCAATTAAAATACCACTTTTAACACCATGGGAATACACATATTCACCAAAAAATAATTTAAAGAACCCAAATAATTTCCATAAACTCATTACATGAGTTATAAAACAAACCCAATTGGAACAACATGAAATAGATATGCAAAACACCCAATTTAGCACAAAATTTGTACGTAAAATTCATTTTCTTAACAAACGTCACAAAAAACAAATTTCGTAATAAGGATAATGAATAATAAGTGTGATAAAAATATAAATTCTGAAAAGATAACTCATCTAGAATTTATTACCCATGTAATCACCTACCTTTTGTGTCGAAACCCTTAAATATCGGTGCGAAACTTAAACCGCACCACCGCCGCACCACAAGGGATTTAAAACCAACCTAAAACCTCAATATTAGACCAAAAACCTCAAAGAAAAACCCTAGGTACGAATACCTAGTTTTTGTACAAGAGTAACTTCAAAATAAAGTGGAAGAAAACCTAAATAATAGAGAAGAATCAAATATAGAAGCACTTACTTGAAGAGAACTTGAAGTTTCCCCATCAAAATCTTATTCAAAAATGAGTTCTAAGTGAGATTTTGGGAGATTGGAGACCTCCCATGGATTCTAGGTTTGAAGTGGGGAATAAATGGGCAGGTTTGGGTTTATTTTGAAAGGGAAAAGTTGGAATTTAAAAATTATTTTTAATGACTTGGACACCTTGCACGGTTTGGGGGAACAGTTTAGTAAAAAGTGTATCCAAACCGTTCAGCCTGTCCTAGACACCCAAAAAGTGTTGTTTTGCCTCCAATTCCAAGGGGGTACAAGTGGGGAAACAAATGGGGAAATATAGTCCAAGTATAGGGGGAAATAATACCCAAAAGAAAACAACCTTTTCACCCAAATACTCATCCAACTCAAGGGTATAAACCACCCCAACAACTTACCCCACAAGGGGTACCACTATGAGTGTCAAAAACCCAACTCCAAACCACCTAAACCTCACACCATAACTTTGAAAAAAGATAAGTCCAAGTACCATAAAAGACCCCCAATACTAAGGTCATAGATAAAAAACACAAGAGACACACAAAATTTAAACCCGAAACACCTGGAAACTGCGAGAAAGCTAAGAACCAAAAGAGGATTTGAAACAAGGCATGGAATTAAAATTCTGGATGTAACACATTTGGTGTTACGAACACACTAGAAATGTTCATGGGGGATTATGAACTTCATGTTCCATGAGTTTCTGGATCGGTTTGTTATCGTATTCATCAATGATATCTTAATATACTAGAAGTCCGAAGAGGAGCATGTCGAGCATCTCTAAACTATCTTACAGGTTGTTTAATGCCACCCGATCTATGGAAAGTTGTCCAAGTGTAAGTTGTATACATGAGAGGTGAATTTATTTGGTCATGTAGTGTCTCATCAGGATGTGGTAGTAGACCCATAGAGGGTTGAAGTAGTTGTTTCTTGGGAAGTACCCAAGAATATGGCAGAGGTTTGAAGTTTCCATTGTCTCTTAGTCTATTATTGGAGGATCGTATCCAATTTATCTTGAGTTATAACCCCATTGATAGATTATACTAGGAAAAACTATGATTTTATGTGGAGTGATCAGTTCCAGGCAGTGTATGGTTGCCTTAAGGGGAAGTTGGTTAGTGCTCCAGTGCTCTTGTTTCCTAAGGAAGGGGTGATGTTTGAGGTGTTTTGGGATACTTCCCATCTTGTCTTTGGATGCATGCTAATGCAAAAATAGGAAGTGATCTCTTATGGGTCTAGGTAGTTATATCCCCATGATCATAAATATTCCACCCACGATATGGAGATAACATCAATTATGTTTGTGATGAAGTTATGGTGGCATTAACTCAATGGGGAGCACTTTTTGGTCTTCATAGATTTCAAGAGTTTGAGGTATATATTTTCCTAGCATGATTTGAACATGGGACAATAATGGTGGATGGAGTTTCTTTAGGAATATGATTTTGAGATATCCTACACCTATGGAAAGGATAATATTGTGGTTGATTCTTTGAGTAGATAGTCACAAAAGGAAATTGTTTAAGAATCTATGGATGCTTGGAGAGTGATAGAGGAGTTTGCAGCCCTGCACTTATATGAAAGGGTGGATGGTGGTAGAGGATGTTTGTTTAAAATGATAGTTCAATATTCTCTAATGTATAATGTGGATGATTTGCAGTAGGGGTATTCAAATGTTTTAGTGATGCATGATCGTGTTGGACATGGTGATTCTCTGAAGGGATGGTCGAAGGATAGTCAGAACTAGATGTTGTTTCATAAAAGATTATTTTTTTGGTAGCGATGCATGGGGGAGTCCTTTGTGAGTTTCATAACTCACCTTTGGAGGTACACCAAGGAATTTATAAGATGTACCATGGCTTGAGTGGTAGTTGTGGTTTCCCAGGATGAAGCAGTCAGTGGTGGAGTTTTTGGAAACATTCTTGGTATTCCACAAGGTAAAGTACGAGCATTGTGTTCCAAGTTGTTTTTTTTGAAACCCTTGGATGTCCCTAGGTGGAAATAGGATGACATCGTGGTGGATTTCATCATAGGTTTACCTAGAGCTTATAGAGGTTGTGATGAAATCTGGGTGATAGTGGATCAGTTGACAAAATCGACCCACTTCTTATTGATCAAAGAGTTAGGTGCAGTGGATGCCTTGGCTATGAGGTATGTGGATGAGGTAGTTCGGCTCCATGGAGTTCCATGGTCCATTGTCTTAGATCGAGATGCAGGTTTTACCTCATTATTCTGTAGGGGATTGAAGCATGATTTTGGCACTCAGTTACACCTAAGCACTGATTTCCACCCTCATACATATGGTTGGGTAGAGCAGACTATCTAGACAATGGTGGACATGTTGTAGGTGCATGTCTTGGAATTTGGTGGATCTTGGGTACAACACCTACCATTGGTAGAGTTTTATTATAATAATATCTATCACTCTTCCATTGGCATGTAACCATTTGAGGTTTTTTACATGAGACTATATCATTCTCTATTGTTCTAGATTGAGGTTGGGAAGACAACTGTTCTTGGTCTTGATGTGGTGTAGAGAACGATAGATAAAGTTTAACTTGTTTGTAAGAGGATAAAAGTAGCACTGGACTCGCATAAGTCTTATGTAGATCACATAAGGAGGCCCTTGGAGTTTGAGGTTGGGGACCATGTTTTCTTGAAGGACCCCCCCCCTCAACATGGGCAATGAAGGTTTGGAAGAGGGGGTAAGCTTTCTCCTAGGTTTGTTGGCCCCTTTGAGGTTTTGGGGTGAGTTGGTGAGGTGGCATATCAGTTGGAATTTATAAGAAGGTTGGAGAGGATCCACAATGTCTTTCATATCTCTTAGATTCATTGTTATCATTATGATGAATCCCAATTAATTTATTGGGGAGAGTTGAATATCGAGGATGACACAACATTTGTGGAACGACCAGTAGAGATCCATGATCACAAAGAGAAAGCACTACGTGGATGGACCATTTATTTGGTTAGTGTGTTTTAGTTGCATGGTGGACTCGAGAAGAGTACTTGGGAGTGAGAGACATAGATGTGTGCCAAGTTCCCATAGTTTGTTAGAGTTTTTTTGCTCTGTTTTTCTTTTTGATGTGATTTTTGGATTCCTTTGTTCTATGTGAGGAGCTATTTTCCTTGGTTTATGATGTGTGTGGTGTGATGTGTGATAAATTCTTGACATAGGAAAAGGGGAGGACCGGATTCATAATCGTGACGCATTAACTATGATGCGATTAAACCCATGAGGGTGATTCATTGCTACCTAGAGCAGATATTATCTTGACATGGAGGATGGAGTTTCCTAATTCGTGTGTTTGGGACAATGTGGTTCATTGGTTGTAGTGATTTATGTTTTGGGCTGCGTAGAGGTTGATATAGCTATGAAGTGGTTTTTTGTTAGTTTGGTTGTGGTGATGAGCTTATGTGGGATGTTTTTTGGTTATTTGGTTTGGATTTCTTGGTTGGTGATAGCATTTGAGTTATGGAGAGACTCTTGAGAGTTATCTCATGGGGTGTTTGTTTGGACCCCTCTTTCTTCTAGGCTTGGTTTTGGATTCTGATGGGAAGGAATCATTTGAGAGGTATCTAATGTAATGATCTCTTCCTTCCTAGTTTGTTACTTTTCTAGTTTTGGCTGTTGGAGGAGTTCGAGTGATGAGAGCTTTAAGTAGGGAACTTTCCCGATGTGAAAGTGGGTTTCACACCTTATAGAACAATTATATGATGTGAAAGTTTATTTCAAAATGTTTAATTTATTGAGGTTTTAAAATAAATAATAAAATGAATAGGAAACACATTTTTTAGTGGTAAGAAAACCCCAGGGATTACATGAAGTTAAAGGGGATTACACGTCGTGTAATTCCCCGATACAATGAGATTTAAAATTATTTTTGGATGAATTCTCATTCATTCAGCTGTGGTTTATACTTCCTATCATTTTGGGAGAACCCTAGGCACCCTGAGGTTTTATTTAAGCCCTTTACCTCTCTCTTTGATCCTTTTATCCCAATATTTCTTCATCGGTGATCTGTGGTTGATCTGTACTGAGTTCTCCACCCTTTCTTAGTTGGTTTTCTTCCATTCTTATTCAGGGGTTCACTTTGTTGGTATTTTTTTGGTTTGAGGTGTTTTTGGGTTTAATTTTGATGAATCCTTGGTGTATTATAGGTTTTTCCATAGTTCTCATGGTACAATTTTGGTTTTAATGTGCTCTTCTTCGCCCTGCAGTGCACAACGAGTTGGAAAGATTCTTTAAGGTAGGGTTTCCTCATTTTTCTTTATTTTTACATCATGTGGGTGGAGTTTCCTTTTTTTATCTATGGATTATGGTTGTGTTGTATTAATTGAATATAAATAATTGGATAATAAAAATTGAAATGGGCAAAGGGTTTTGATCCACATGTTTTAAAGAATTGTTGTTATTGTGATATTGTGATTTTTTGGGTTTGATGCCCTATTGAAAATTGTGGCCATTAGGGCCTTTGGTTGCACTGGATGTATCTGTTGTGTTTGTTTCTTTGGTTGTGATCACTATTATATCACCCTAAATAAAAATTGGTTAATTACTTATACTCCTATAATAAAATTGGTTTCCCCATAATTATGATTTCTGTGATAAAACCCCCAAAATAAAGTGGAATGTGATAAAAGCCGCTTTGTAAATCTGAAAAAATGATCTTGATGTGGTGTGGTTGTGTGGAAATGATTTTGGGATGTCAATGTTTGGTTGGGGCATGTGGGGCATATTGTTTTTTTGGCCGTGCTTTTGGGGTGTTGATGTGATGATATGTTAAGATGTTTTTGGAATGTGGTTGTGTTGTGCTATATTCCTGAGTAGTGATGGAATAAATAACTTTTTAACAATGTTTGGAATGGATTGAGTTGGTTTGGTTATTGGGATGAGAATTTTTAATAAATTAAATAGTGATGGGCTGTGTTATAAAATTTTATTAATGATAAATAATGAAATTAATGGATGTTAAACGTGGAGGAAATGTGAAGTTGTATTTGATTATAAGGGATATTAAACTTCGGAAATTACTGTTGTAGATATTAAGAAATACATTTAGAGATAGAAGAAAAGGTGAAAGTGTTGTGAGTTGGTTTATTCTTGATAACCCATAGGTTGGGATTTAGTGTTTGGTATCATATATATATATATGTATACAATTTCATTTTCCTTGTGATTTCTATACGCACCCCACGCATGTTGAGAACTATATTACTAACACCCACATCATCATGCATGGTGTGTCTTTTCCAACATCCCGGTGGGAGGATGGATGGCTGGCCACCCACTCTTCCCTGCTCCCTCTTCCAGGTGAGGTAGGTATTTCACAGGCTGTGATGGTCAACGGTCTGTTAGTGAATTAGATGGTGGTTTAGATGTGGTATTCAAGGTGTCTTTAGGATGAGTGGATATGTGGTATCCCATGTGTATTCGGGATGAGTTGTGATGTGGTATCCCAAGTTTCTTTGGGATGAGTGGCGATGTTATGTCCTAGGTGTCTTTGGAATGCGATGTGTTGTGAGTCCCAGGTGCGTGTGGGTGGGATGTGTTGTGAGGCCCAGGTGTGTACCAGTGGGATGTGTTGTGAGGAATAGGTGTGTGCACACATGATGTGTTGTGAGGTGTGAGTGTGTGTGGGAGGGATGTTTTGTGAGACCCAATTGTGTGCGGATAAGATGTGATGTGGTATATTCGGTAGAGGTGGGAGTTCCTAGACGTTTGTTAATAGGGAAGAAGCATCTAATCAGTGGAAAAGTGGTTTGGGGTACCCTATCATTGATGTGGTTTACTTTATATTATATTACTTGACTTTCATTACTCAGTGAGGATGCCTTGGTGTGGTTAGGATGATTAGTATACCTTGATAGGTGCTATTTGGTTCTGCTGTTTCCTCACAGGTGCATTAGTATGCTCTTTTCACATATTCATGATAGTCTTTGATTTTCCTAATCAGTATACTTATATGATCAACCTACATATATAAAACCATTTTTAGGTTTACATGAGGATTTCATGGACCATGTTGGACCGTACTAGCTCGGATCCTTGGTAGTTTCTGTGTCATTTCTTTAGATTTACTTTTGGATATTTACCTTGAGATTTTACTATATTTGTATGAGTTTTATTTTATACATGCATGTGGGATTGTTTGGGTTTCTATTTTATATTATGTCTTGTATTTTTTTGTGGATGATTTATTATATCTCATGATATTGTTTCTTATAAATTAAAATTCCTCCCATATTGTGATATTTGTACACCCTTGGTTCTAATCGCCAACCCGAGTCCTACTGGAGGCGGGACTCAAGGGTTATTGTCTACCTTTCTTCATTCCCATCCCATGCGGGGTATACCTGGAGGGATGAAACTACAATATTTAAGGATTATAGTAGATTGGTATTTGTCTATGATTACTGCCAATGGTTTTTGGAATGTTTAAAAGAAACAATAACTATATCAGAAAGGAATTTTTGAAGTATAAATTTTTTTTGTTTGAGGATTGGGCTTTATGGGACCATTTACATAATCTTATGGGAATGAGTAAATCTTGATATATATACACTATATTTATAAATTGGTTAAATTAGTGATACTTTTAAATAATCAAGCTAATAGATTGATCAAATTCATTAAAAAGAATATCTTTTACAGATTTGGGGTTCCAAAATATTTTATTATGAAAAATGGTGCACACATTAAAAATTATAAGTTCAAATATTTTATGTAAAAATATGGATGTATTAAAAAAATTGAACTTATTACCATCCAAATTATAGTGGTCAAGATGAAATCCAAAATATAGATATTAAACAAATTTTATAGAAAATTGGGCCTAGTTTCTGGAAAGACAGTCCTTTGAAACTTCATAAATAATTGTGGTTCTACAAAAAATACCATTAAAATTTATATAGGAATCTTTATATATAGAATTAGTTTTGGAAAATATTATTATTTTCATGTGGAGTTGCAAAAAAATTATTTCTGGGTATTAATGGATGTGAAATTTCGGTTTTAAAACTGATGTAGAAAGGATATTTCTCGAATTAAGAGAGTTTGATGAGAATTATTGGTAGTCATATGAATATAATAGGTTATAAAAGGATATTTTTTTTAAGATTCTATCATCCAAAATAGATATTTTAAGGTTGGATAAAGAGTTTTTCTTTTCAATTCAACACTTATACTTTTTACTAGGAAACTTAAATCCAAGTGGTTTGGACCTCTCAATAGCCTTAGAGTGTTAGTAAATAGAGTCATGAAACTTATTGGATAAGCGAATATACCATTCCTAGTTAATGGTAAAATAATTAAACATTACTTTGAGGGGTATAAAAAGGGATTCAATTCTATATGCATCTTTGAAAATTGATATCCATTGAGGCATACTGAGTGATACAAACTCAGTACTTCATGGGAGTCAACCCATGGTCATTCTATCTATTTTATTTTATTTTGAATAATAATACATATTATTTTATATTTTTCTAGGTTTTAACTTGTTTATATACTTTTTATAGAAGAAGGAAGAGACTTAAATATAAGTACCTCATGGTAATAACTTTCAAAAACTTAGAGTAGAATTCCAATAATTCTCAAAATATAGGAGGAGATTTTAGTTGGATATTTTTGTATTAAACTTCCCTGAACCCTATTTTTGGTTATTTGTTTTATTTATCTCTAGATTCTATAATACCATGTTGATATTTTCATTTTATAGAAGCTAAAAATTACTATCCAAAATATCTTTAGTAAAATTATAAAAGGGAAGTGTTAAAATGAACTCAAGTGGTTAATGATTCATTATCAGGGGAGTCTTATTTTCCATTCTGATTTGAATTAGTTTTTTCTGAATCATTTTCCATACTTCCTTGGTAGTTTTAGTTTTGTAAAGTTTTTCTAATAATATGAAATTCACTATTGGGGAATTTTCTTAACTATTAGAAATATTTAATAGTGTAAATTATGTTGTAATTCATGGGTGTTTCTTATGTATTAATTCTTTATCATTGAAAATTATTATAAACTTGTTTAAATCTAGTCTCAACACCCTCACAACTATTTTAATATCTTTATGAAGTTTGAATGTATTTTAAAAAATTATATGTTTTCTAGAGTCAATGCTTAACATGTTTTATCTTGAGATAATTTGAAAATTCATGTGCTTGAGAAAATGAATATAAATTTTATTTGAATGGATTATTTGAAATTGTGGAAACATGATGTTTGAACTACATCATAACCCTTGAAAATACTTTTGAATTACTCAATTTAAAATCTTTTATAATTTTTTTTTCAAATGTTTCTCCCACTTTAGTATTCTATATTTTGTAAAATGAAGTTTTTTAAGTATGGGGTAAGGGTATTCATTGTACTAAGATGTATTTATTGTTATACACATAAAAACAATTTACATTTTTGAAAATTGTTTTTTAAAGATTTTTTATTCATTTTTAGTGGGTGATTTTTTTTCATAATATTGAAGGCTGTAATGCCACATTGAGGAGGTTAATATCTTTTACTAAATAGATTAAATTTATCACATAATATTTTATTATCCTCTTCGAAAAAATTTCTTTTAGAAAATTTTTTAGAGTTTTTTTAAAAATATAATTGTCATTGAACTTTTTGTTTTTAATTAAACTCAAAAGATATATTTCCAAATGGTTTATGAAATGAAAATCCTAATCCAAGTTGAATATTTCATTATTAATTATTTATAATTTTACTTATTGTTGAGTAAAATATTCATTATTTTTAATTATTATTCTCACCCATAAATTAATTTTCATCTATTTAATCTCTATTTAATTACATGTGTTGGTTAACCTAGAGCTAAAGAGAAGTTTTTATGTTTTAATTTGATAAAAATTGAAGCGTATTTAATTATTTTTTAAATTTTAAATTTCAATCATTTTTTTCAAAATAGAAAACCAAATTTTCACTAAAAATATTTAATTTTAATGGGAAATCACATTTTCAACTTGAGAGTGTCTATAGAGAAAAATTCATTTGAAGAATAATTCTTTGTGTAATTTTAGTTTTTAACTCTTGAGACTTATTATTTTCCAATGAATTTTACTAATTGATTTTTTTGATGATAAACAATATCTTATGTGTAGTGGAATTTAATGTGGCCATTTATTATTACATGTTTACCACATAATTCCAGTTATATTTTTTTAATATTATGTGACTAAATGAGCTTATAAAGGTAAATACTTGATTATTGGTAATATTATATTGAAATAATAATTCATTGGATATTCTAATGAAAATATGTTTTTTGACTACTTAATTGTAAAATGATTCCTATTTTATTTTAATATATTTTAACATCTAATGTTTTGATTTAATTTGTTGGAGTTTTAATTTTTATATTTAAGGTGTTGCATTTTATGTTGTTAAAATTACATGTTATGATTTTAAATATTCTTTGTTGGAATTATTATTCACATGTTTGTTGAGTTCTCAATACAGAAATTCTTAAATTCAATTATTATGGGAATTTTTTCTTCCTACAATCCATATTTTTGTATTTTCAAATGACACTTTTAAGGGAATGTGTGAACCCAAATACAACCGGATGATCCCACATCTTCCACACCCACAAGGAGACTAATACAAACACTTTCAAAGACCACTGTTCAGAATTCAAAATTCAAAATCCAAAACAACCACCGTTCATCGCCTTGAACCTTGAGTCGCATGCCCCTAAGATCCACAACCCATCAACTATCACCCTCCGCTTGAGAAAACAACCCTCGAACACCCTGACTCCATCAAACATTTCGCTACCATCATCACCTCGCTGGCTTCAATCACGTCAATGCCAACCACCATCACCGTCACGCCAGAGCTGAACACAACCATGCCATTGACAGTCGAAACTTCGGCACAACACTCCTCCTGACGTTGCCCGTTCAGACTCAGAACCCAAAAACCCTTGAAAGACACCACACATCTCCACCTCAGAGAGAATGGAGGAATCTGTGAGATTTTTTGAATTCAACTACATAAGTGAAATTTTAAGCCACTCCCACATAAGATAATTTTTAGGGGGAACCATAAGTTAATTTCTTAGTCTTCCTCATAAGAGAATATCTCTTAAAGTATCATAATAGAATTATCACCATGATGTGTAAGAGAATATTTCCACAAAAAGGCTATAATTGAATTATCATTCATCTATATAAAATAAATCACCTCTTTGTAAAATAATATCTTACACACCACTGATCTAATAAGATAATTTCCAAGATCATAATATAAATTAGCTAAAAATTTTCATGTGAAACAAAAAATAAAAAAAGAGGTTGAATATGATCCTCAACTTGAGGTCAAGCTATGAATGATGAAACCTAGTTGAGACTTAATGTTTAAATAAGAACAACTAAGAAAGTAAATCTTTAGATTGACTATAGAAGACACAACACTGAAGGGATAATGACCAAGTTTAACCTAGTCTAATAAACCAATATTGCATCATGAGTCGATTTGAAGCTACAATAAAAATTTTGTCCAACCTTGAATGATGATTAGGGAATTAAGTTTAATCAAAGCATGTATACCCATGAAGGTACACTCTCTAATCATTTATGTTGATTCACCATTTAAGAATCTTCATCCAATATGAGTTAACAACACTTAAGTGTGATTATCCCAATCTAAAAGAAGGAAAATGAGTTCAAAATGAGCTCAAATTTTAGAACATTACCACATTTGAATAATTTTAGCAAGATCAACCCTCCTTACGGGAGAGGATGATTGAGTCATGTCATGAAAACTGAATAAATCTTTTTTTTGTAATAAATACACTGGAGATAGGATGAGGAGAAAACCTAGATCTACTATTGATTTAACAAGTCAATTTGATGGTGTTAATCCAGGAATTTGGAAACAAAATCAATGAAAAAGAATGAACTAAGCCCATTTTATGCTAACCGAGGCTATTTTATGTGTCAAGGAATAAAACAAAATATTTTTCTAAATGAATATTTTATTTATTATTAGTATCAATTTTTGATTAATGGTTATTTGTTGTATCCAATCATTATGGTTGTGAAAATGAAAGTGGTTACTCATAGGGTGATATATAAAATACCTCAATGAGAGATTTTATTGGAAGATTTAATTTCCTTTACTAGAACTAGTGATACCAAGTCCAATAGATATTTAAAGGAAGGATCCATGTTGAGGATCTGATAATCTAGCTTGAATAAATTTCAATTGAGTATCTAAAATTGAAAAATTAGGTTACAGACATTAGTTACCAAATCCAAGATGAATTTTTAAGAAGTGGATATATAATTTGATGGAGTTTTATAAATATTTTTGTACTCATAGTTCAATCTAGGGTCTTTTTATTGACCTATGAAAGGGTATTTCACCATTTTAGAATATGTGAAAGCCACATATAATGATAACTACCTAGGTAAAATTTAAGTGGAGTTTCCAACATTGGAAGAATTGAATATTTGAGATAGAAGTGTTGCATGCTTTTGAAGTTGATATTATTAAAGGAAGGAAGTATGTTGACTTCTAGGTTATCCAAGTTTATTTGGATCTAGATGATTCTTAGCTAAGAACATGCATGAATTAATATATTATAAGGGAAAATTATTGTTACAATATTGTTAGTGAGTTTGGTACCAATATAGAACCTGATACTTAAACCTTGACTAAATTATATAAAATTGAATGCATGGATATATATTTTTATAGTGGATGATTCTAGATATAGGAGAAATTATTTTGGGAACATGGAAAATTTTCTAGATTCTTCTGATGTGAAGCTGACAGGAAGAGAAGGTAGAAATCGTAGGCTTGAGACAAATCTTGATTAAGAGTAGAAGATCAACAAAAGGATCCTCCTCATCATCTTAATCTTTCATTAATTTTTATTATTATTGATTTAAAATTATTGTATTATTGAATCTCATAATTATTTATAGCTAAATTTTTATTGAGGGAATAAGATTAAGTTGAATCATTTATTGTTCTTCATTTATTCTTTTATTTTTAAATTGAATCAACTTATTGTTCTTCATAATTGAATGAATTTATATATGAAAAACAAAAAATTCATTCAATTTCTTGTCAATATACTCAATAGAAGTTATTATATTCTTATTTTCAATTATTTAGATTGATTATATTTTAAAAAATGAAGATATACATTTTTACCAAACAATCAAAACACACCTCACATTTCATCTTTTATAAGTATCTACATGTATGTAGTCATATATCTATGTGTGGTATCATCTCATATAAATAAAATTCTCTATTATTTCCTATTCATAAAAACAGTTTTCATCACTTGTAACTGTTTGGGCATGTTTTGTGCTGTTTTTATTTTTTTGGGTTTGTTTTTCTTGGTATAAACTGACAACTACCTTCCCTGAGGTTCAACACACTATCAACCAATAACTAAGTAGTTTTTAGGTATAAAATTTGATATATTAAATAAAATATTATCCCATATTTCATCTTTAGATGCTGTTATTACAAGTAGAATGAATACCCTAATGATATCATCTTATTCCACCATGATCTAGTGGAATTGGAATCAAAACCCTAGATGGGTAACTCAGAATTAATGAAGAAAGAAGGATGAGGCAAGTGAAAATAAATGAAATGTGATACTTAATAATAATTTCCTAAAAATGCATTAAAAAACCTCCCAAAAAATTATATTTGAATGTGGTGTAGGAGGAGTTCATCCCATTTCATGTAAAAAAATGGAAGAGGGAATAAGGGTTTCCCCCTTCTAATACCTGAAGGGTGAAAAAAATGCAATTGAACCCCTTAAAAATCCCACCCACGAGACAATGTAAGCCACTATTTAAATAGTGGATGCTTGATGTAATAGTTGCTACTACAAAAAACTGCCAGTGAGATGGTGGTTTACTATATCTTATGGTGAATTATCCTCTTGGACCACTCTTGGGATCTCTCGAATCCTCGAGACACATACCAGGTTTCAATACCCATCTAAAAACCTATTTAAGGTTTTAAACCTCTATAAATTACATTTTAAAATATGGTTCTCAAAATAACCCATAAAAAAAATTTAATTGATTTTAAAAAGGTTTCACAAAAATGGGGCATTAAAAGGTACAATGTTTGGTAAAGGTGAAATAAGCCTAGAACACTATGTTCTGTTATCTTGTAAGTGTCGCTTGACTTATTATTTTGATATCATGTTTTATATTTTCTCACATTCTAATGATTCCATGATCATATGTTATCATCTCCTTCACTCTATACTTCTATATGAATATATATATGATTTGTTTCCTTTAAAACATCATATTATTCCTCTTGAATTATATGTTATAATTCATTATCCTGTTTATTCACTTACTGAGCATTATAGTTCACCCCGTTCTTTATGTATGGTCTGAGGGTATCCTTTATAGTAATAAAAGGATAAAGGGATTTTGGATAAAATTGTGGAGATTGAAATAAATGTGAAGTAATTTATTTTTATGTTGATTTATTATGCACATAATCTTAGGAAGACACTAGGAATTTACATTTATGGGTTATGTTTTATGGATTTTTATGTTTAAACCACGCAATAATATGTGTATAAGAATCGAGTTGTCATAGTCGGTAACAAATAAAGGTATATTCCTTTTTAGTGGTTTGGTTAGAGAACCTATAGAGTAAATATACCATGAATAACATATATTGAAAACTATAAATTCATAAGATAGTATATACATTGAATTTATGAGTTGTTCTCAATATGTTCATAGTTTTCCATTTATGCGCTTATAATTCGAGTATTATCATCACTAACTTTATTATGGTTTTTGAAAATTATTATAACTATAATAAAATAGAGAAAGGTATTCTTATTATTTATTCATGATAATCAAATATCTTATATAATTTTAGTTCTAAACATTCCTTTATATCATGGATGTTTAGTAGAAATATGAAAACACAACCTCAAGACATATAGTTTGAGTTATCAGTAAAAATAACAAGTTGTGAAATTATTAAATATCAAGTATATAACTATCTCCCAATTAACATATATGTGAAGAATCTCCGAGAAAACCTTGTTTTACTCCCATTAGTGAACTTTTATATTATAATGGGTACAGATTGTCAATAATTATATAGAAAAAAATCAACTATTTAGGGAGGGAAATTAAATTACATATCCCAAATTATCCTCTAATTCTACATAAGTGTAAATATAATGCTGAATCTCCTTTGTAAAATCCTTATCATGCATGGATATTATTTATGTATGTGCAAGATAATATAGCTAAAATTATTGAGATAATGGTAAGAATTATCCTTGAATACAATCCCATTATAATGGAATATACTGAAGTATTTCCTAAAGAGTTTAATGGACTTCATCATATTCAATAGATTGAGTTCTAAAATGAACTTATACCCAGAGCTCTAACCTTTTACAAGAGTCAATATAGAATGGCCCTCACTAAGATGGATAAACTGAGGAAGGGACTAAAAGAGAATCTAAAAAAGGGTTTCATACACTCAATTACTTCACCATAGGGTGTTCCAATTCTCTTTATAAAAAATAAGGATGAGTATATGTGTTTCTACATTGGTTATAATGAACTCAAAAATATCATGATAAATTACTTTTATACTATATTAAAAATTGGGGACTTGTTCAATCAATTAATAGTGGAGGATTACTTTTATATAGTGGATCTACAGTCGAGATATCATTAGTTAAAGGTGAGGAAAAATGATATTTAGAAGGCTACCTTTCATATAAGGTATGAACACTATGAGTTCATAGTGATGCCCTTAAAACTCACAAATTCTCAATAAATATTCATATACTTAATAAACATAGTCTATAGAGTTTACCAAGAATATTTTTGGGTGTTTATAGATGATATTATCATATACTCCAAAAGTAATGAGGAACATTAGGGGAATTTGAATATTGTGATAAATACTTTCATAAAGTAGAAGTTATATGAAAATTATAGTAAATGTGATATTTGGGTGGATCAAATCACATTTTGAGGCATGATATCACAATAAAGGGGATATATATGAATCCATTATAGAAAAAGATTATTGGTAGATTCATAGTTTCCTCAGATTATATGGGTAATATTAATAATTATTGAGGAAGTTATCATGATATTAAAAACCATTAAGCAAGTTAACTTTGAATAGAGTAATGTTTTTAGATAGATAAATGATAAGAGAGAATCAATGAGTTAAAGATGAGGCTAATCACTACACTTATACTCACACAACCCTCAAACAGGTATGTATTTTCAATATAAAGTGATTAATTAAAGATGATATTGGGTTTTTACTCATGAAAAACGATAAAGTAATAGATTATGTCTCAATATAGTTAAATTTTTATGAGAAACATTATTTAACACATGATCTATAGTTGTTTATATCAATATTCACATTGAATATTTGGTGGAATTATATATACAGAGAGAAGTGTGAAATATATAAAGATCATAAGATCTTGAAGTATATATTCTCTCAAAATTATCTCAACATGAAAAAACAATTATAATTATATAAAATAAAATACTGTGATTTTTGTAATACCCGAGATGCTACCATAACAGGTAAACACTAGATCCCAAAACTATTAAATAATAAGAAATATAAAGAGCCTTCATTCATGAATTCATTTAAAAGTTATTTTTATTAATTTAACAAAACTAAAAACATTTTTGGAATTATAATTTCAATATTATTTGAATATGGGTTTTTTCATTTTTTTGAAATAATTGATTTTTAGGTGAATAGTAAAAATACACTTTTTATCAAAATTGAATATTTTATGAAATTATCATTATATGAGAAAGACCTATAAATTTATAAAAAAAATTTAATTGGTCAATGATGTGTGTAATTATTAAATATATACATTTCCAAATTCTAGTATGAATTTATAAAAAATATGTTTAAAATTTTATGAAATGAAGTAATATTTTTTTAATTAAAGAAACCGATTTTGGTATTTTTTAATTTAAAATTATTTTGGTGAAATTAGGTTTATAATTTATTTATATCCTAATTAATTTTATTTTTTCCTAATAAAACAATTTATATAATTAAATGTAATGACATTAGTGATTTTATCCCACACATTAATTTAAGCATAAAAATATACTTTTCTAAAAATGAGGTTTTACATGTTACTTGATCTAATGTTAAAATTGGGTTTTCATACACATAAAAATTTTATCTGATATAATTGATTTCATATTTGGAATAATTATGTCCAAATTATTTAATAATTTCCATTTTATTTTTATGCATTAAAAGTGAATTACCTAGGTAAAAACTAGTTACCAAGGTAAAACCCAAAATGGTAAAAGTGAATATTCTAAGAGTAAAAGACTTATAAACATGTTTAAAACATGGGTGAAAATGAATGGTTGAGTCATTATTGGCCTTATCTCATCCCAAATAAATTATTTTCAATTTTTGGAGCCACATGACATGTGAAACATGTCCCCTCTTTATATTAGTTTGAATTATTTACAAAAATGTCATTCTCACCAATTATAAAAGGGGACTCCGAACACCCCTTAAATACCACTAAAAAATTTAGTTCTATTTTCAAAATAAACACTTATTAAATCCCCTATAATCCTATTTCACCTTTTTAGGATTTTTGTTATAATATATTAGCATAACACTTCCCTTTCTAAGGAGTCCTCCAAGGGAAATCCAATGTCCTCAATGTGAGTACTAATTTTCCCTAATTTCTTTTATTTTCTATAATACTTTTCAAAATATATTTTTATCATTACTATATAATTACATAAATATTTTTTTATAATCAATTTTCTTATTCAAATAAAATAACTATTAACCACATTTTCCCTTCTCCCTTAAGTAAGACAAAAAATATTATTTGTGGCTGTGTGTGGAGTACCGCCTCCACGAAGCATCATGTTTCATTTTCATTAAACACCTTACAAAGTTGGTCTTAATGTTGAAAATAATAAATATTTCTGATATTTATAACCTATTTTAGATTCCAAATCAATAAAATATTGTATATATTTCTCTCATTCTATGGAAAACAAAATCATTAACCATGTGTATATATAGACTACTGCCTTCATGGAATGATTGATTTCCATTTTTTTTCTTTTCATAACCAAATTTCATGAATGGTAATGAGAATTAGTTTAATTGAAAATTATGAAAAATATGATATTATTTAAGTTTTGTAAATTCAAATTTGACATCCTATTAATAATATGGGCAATAAACAACCATGGTAAATTCAACCGTCCAAAAGTGCATTCTAATAGAAAAAAATATTTATTCTTACTATGTAATAACTTCATATTGGTTATATTATATTTTTAGTGATTTATAATTTTGTTATATCACACTGATAAACATCTAATAAGTTCATTATGATTCTATCATAATGATATTACAACTAAATATCTCCATGATTATCAATTAATTATTGCATATTCTAGTTTGGGTTAGTTTGACCACCTAATTGAAAAATGATATAAATTTATATCATGGATCACTATGGAAATTTAATACATGGTAATATATGGTATAAATAATTAAATAATTATTTTATTTTAGTTATTTAATTTTAACAATAATATTATAATCACTAGTTAAGATATCAATGTTTGTTTGTTAAAAATCACTGAAACATACTCATCATCGATTCCATCTTTAAGGATCGTAACCAGAAGTTCCATGTAATAAAATTATAACATTATAAATAGTTATAAATAATCAATTTTAGTACCTTTAATAATCTAGGAATGATTAATATTGTGAGAAAAATGAATAACAACACTATTATTATGGACCAAGTTCAAAACGATCAAGATTACTCACACCAGATATTGAAAATAGATAATTAATAACTAATATATAAGTAAAGTGTAATTATAAATGAATTTGAAAAAAGGATATAAGTATGAATAGGGTTAAAAAATAGGTGATTAAAATAGTTATATTTTTATACAAGAGGTTAGGGAACATTTAGCTAAGAGAGATCAAATGTAAGTGTAATTTTTCTCAAATTTTAATTCCTTGAGATAAGATTATGTTATACTCCATTTTTTCTATTATATAATATTCTTAATACCCATTAAATTGGTCATATCATGATTCACTCATTATTCATGTTATTTTATGTTATATTTGAAATTTTATTCTTTAAGGGATTTTTGATTTAAATGTTACCTATATCTTTCATAATACCTAAAAATTATAAATTATGGTAAGTAAAGAATGTATGTTGTTTTACTAGAAATTAAATCCTTGTATGGATACTAGAAATTTTATATGAATGTGTCATAGATTTAACTAGGGGTAATCACCCTAAAAAATACTAGTTGAGTATCAAATCAATCTTCACTTAGTACATGATGAGTGGTCATAATATTTGACAATTGGCTGGACACTCCTAGAGGATATTCTTTAGATAATTCAAACACTCCTTAAGAACGTTAATGAAGGATTTTCATACCATTATTTTAGTTTCCTACTATTGAAAACTATTGAAATCAATTACTATATTCTAATGAAAACCCATCACTTTCAAATTACCCTCACCACCACCTTACTTTTATTTCTTCGATAAGGTTAATTAATATTAAATTGATAATAACTCATATTTTATATGTTTATTCTAGGATATTCTCATAGACGACCACATTATTGAATATATTTATTGGTGGAATATAAAAAAATCAATTTACTTGTTATTTCAATTTCAATTTTTATATTTCACTAAGGTATGTTGGTTATATATTGTATATTTTATTCATTCCATCATATGATGAATTCATTATAATTAATTAATGATAGGTGGGTCATGGTATAAATATCCCCTTAATGCATCAGTATGTTTTATGAGACAAACTAGCTTTAGTATTGTAATATTCCTTACCTATTTAAGTATGATGTCTTGTCACAAGGACTTGATAATATGTTTAGATTTCCTACGTTGTTTATTCCATCTATATGAGAAGAGTAATCATTATCTATATTTTTATTTATTTTCATGAATATATTATATCCTTAGTTTTATTTTATCATGACATTATTTTGATCATTTATTTATTTCATACTATTTATTCCATTATTTTTCTATGATACATTCCACTGTATGATGCACCTTAATTAGAATCTAAACTCACCATTGTGTTATTTTCATTTACCTAGGAAAACTAGAAGATAACTGCGTGTAATTTTCAAGGATCTTCTAGAAGAGATAATAATGTTTCAATGGAGTTTTTATGGTGTATTTTATATTTTCAACTTCATTGTGAAAATATGTAAGTATCTAATTTTACAATACTAAAAATCTTTTGGATCCTCTGAGAAATCTTGTATTATGGACCAATATTATAATATATCCATCAGATATGGGTTTCTAGAGACTGGTTTATTATAATAGGCATCATAGAAAGTTTAGTAGAAACTAAGAGGACTATAAATAGGGAAACCTAGTTAGATATTAAAAATATTATAAAGAAATATTAAGATATTAATTAAATTTTCTTAGAAAAACTAATAGGAATTGTATTTTACAATTCAATATCATATGCTCATTATGAATATTCCATATTTTAGAGATGAATACTAGTGTAAGTAATGATATTAGTATCAACATATTTAGTCAAATTAGGAATTTTCTTCCTAATAAATTCAATAATGTTACAGTTGGATATGATCAGACTGTAACGAAATTTGGGCATTTGAACTAGGTTATGAAAAATAACCTCACCTGTACATAACAACATGTCGATCCAAAATATGGTGTAACTTTTTTGACCATTTCAAGTTATAAAAACCTCCACCATTAAATGGAAATACTAATATGTTGTTAGTTGATAAATGGATCATGTCTATAGAAAAGATATTGCTAATTTTGGGAAATAGTGAATGGAAAAAGGTTATTATGGAGGTATATCATCTGAAGGGAGATGCAGTACAATGGTGGAATATAATTTAGATAACTATAGAGGATGTAGATATAGAGTGTTTTTATTGGATAAATTTTAAAAAAATATTCTATGAAAAGTACTTTACTCATGGGAAAAGTTTCGAATTGGATATAAAATTTTTCAATCTCAAATATAATGGGGTAAAAAATGTTTATGAGTGTGAGTATAAATTTTTTGAGGTTAACTTGACATATTTTTGACTATGTACATAAATAAGAAGGAAATATTGATTATTTATTTGTTGGGATAAAGTAGATCATTCGAAGGGAATTAGTCTCTCAGATATTTCTATCATATAAGGATATAGTCTTAAGTTCTATTAATATGGAACATATCTCTCCAAGCCTTATGTCTTCAAAAGAAATATAGAGAAGAAGATGTATGTTGAGAACCATGAAGATAAAATTATCTAAAAGGGGAATAAAGGAAGATTAGAGTTTCCCACATGCAATAAATATGGAAATAAACACTTAGGGACTTTATTTAAGTGAATGGGAGTTTGTTTCGAGTGTAAAGAAAAGGTCCATCAAGATAAAAAATGTAAAGGAAAGGAAAAATTTGTTGTTGTTAAATGAATTAACTATAATTATATAAAACATTATGCAAACCAATTCCCTAAATTTCAAGAGAATTTACCTAAAAAATTATAAGGTAGAAGGTTTGAGCTTATGTGATAACTACAGCTGAGGTTAAAGTACCAAATGGTGTGATAGATGGTACATTGATCCTAAACTCAATGTTAGTGAATACTTTATTTTATTCTGGATCTTCACATTCCTTTATATAATTCATGTTTACTAATAATATTGAATCAACCCCTAATACTCTAAGAAAGTAGGTTTTAGTTAAGACACCTAATTGAATTCTTATTTAAACAAAAATTTATCGAACAATATCTATTAAAATTAATAGATGTTACATAGTGGAAAAAATATTATTATACCTATGGTTAATTTTTATTTAATCCTTAGTATGTATTGACTATTAATTTAAAATGAATGAATTTATTTCTAAGAGAAGGAGATTACTATTTATGAAGGGGTCCAAAAATAACTTGTTTTCAAGGCAGATACTTAACTTATGGATTCTTCTCTAGAACCACCTCCATTAGCTCAATTTAATGAAATTATATGAAAAGGGAAGATGAAAATACTATCTATAGTTTGTAAGGACATCCTATTTAAGGATTATTTACCCATTTAAAAAAAATAGGTTTGTTTTTTAAGGAATTACCTGGTCATCCACAGGAGTATGAAGTTGAGTTTTTTATTGACATATTTAATGTTTTAAGACCCATATCTAAAACTACCTATATAATGGAACCATTAGTGTTGTTAGAGTTTGAGAAACAAATAACTGAGTTGTTTGATAAGGGATTTATTTACCCTAGTATTTCACCTTGGGGAGAACCTATTTTGTTTTTGAAAAATAAGGACGAGTCTATAAGATGCTGGAGATAACATTACATATGAGATATGAACATTATGAGTTTAGGGTAATTCCCTTCAGATTAACTAATTCATGTTATGTATTTATGGATTTTATGAATAGAGTATTCAAGGATTATCTTCATAACTTCATGGTGGTATTCATTTATGATATCTTGATTTAATTCAAAAAACTATAAAGAGAATGAGAACCATATGTGAATAAATATTGAGACCCTAATAGAAAAGAAATTATATGGGAAATATAGTAAATATGAATTTTGGATCTATAAAATTTCTTTTATTATCCATATTGTCTTAATGTATGGAATATATATCGATTCTTTAAAGATAATTATAGTCAAAGAATGGGATACATAGATAAATATAACCAAGATATGTAGTTTCCTTGGTTTATTAGGTTACCATCGGTGGTTTGTTTGAATTTTTTCTAGATTAGCCAACACATTAACCAATTGGACTTGTAATGGTGTTAAATTCACATGATCTATGGAATGCGAATAATGTTTTAAAGAGTTAAAGATAATACTAATTAATTCACTGGTACTAAATTTACCATTGGTAAAGGATGAATTTTTAATATATAAGGATGAATCAAAGAAATTATTGGGTCGTATACATACGAAAAATAATGGAGTGATTGCTTATACATCAAGGAAATTGTACATCCATGAATAGAACTATCTAAATCATGATCTTGAGTTAGAAGTAGTGATATTTTCCTTGAATATATAGAGGCAATATATCTATAGTAAAATATAAAACATATATATAAACAGAAAAAGATTAAATTATATCATCAATTATAAAGAGATCAACACATAGAAAAAATATGGTTGGATATACTCAAATAATCTAATCGCTTGATACACTACCAACCTAGAAAGGTAAACAAGGTGGTTAATGTAATGATTATAAGGGACCATGGAGTTATAACCATGGTGAGGATTAGTAGGGATCCCATATTTATGGATCTAGTAAAGGTAAGGTAATTTTTATGGAAGGGGAGCCATCATTCATTTTCCAAGAAATTGATAAACCATATTTACTGGAAAAGATATAGATATCCCAATTGGATGATAAGGATTTAAAAAAGATGATTAAAGTAGTGAATGATGGGAAATTTTAAGACTTATTATTTAAAGATGAAGTGATGAAGTTTGGTAAGATGTTATATATTATATATATACCCAAACTAAACAAATAAATACTAGATAAAGCACATAACTCAAATGTCACACCCATGGTTTTGGTTTCACCCTTTTTCCCAGTTTAGGTTTGGTTATCGGTTATTTTCATAGGAACCAGGTGTTAAAGGTTTGAATTTTGAGGTATTTTCTCTGCTTATTCCTACTCTAGTGCTTGTCCATGAATCTCCCCTTGATTTTTCAAGAAAAATGTGAGTTTTGGGTGGGAAGTGTGTAGTTCATAGTTGGTTCATGGTTATTATAAACCATGCGTCCTACCCAGGTAATCGTACGGTAGGTTTTAGGTTGAGGTAGCAGCTACCGCACGACCAAAATATGATTTTACTACTTGGACGAAGGACCACACAGTTGGTTGGAGTCTCATGAAAAAGATTCCGCATGTATTCCGCATGATAAGTCATATTGGGTATATTAACTATGTGGTTGGTATCCTCCTCGGTAGGGATAGGTGCACGGTCACCGTAAGTTTTGGAAAACCTTGCAGCCTATCATGGTCATTAAAATTATTCCCGCCTTTTGATCTCTCCCCAATTTCAACCCCATTCTCACCTTTTCTTGACCCATTCTCCCTCCTCTTCCCTAGGCGCCTCCTCACCCTCCCATGGA
Organism: Viscum album; assembly: GCA_963277665.1. NCBI lineage: Eukaryota > Viridiplantae > Streptophyta > Magnoliopsida > Santalales > Viscaceae > Viscum > Viscum album. The sequence goes on along the minus strand of OY728122.1, from coordinate 703,009,153 downwards.
TCCTTTGGATCTCCCATTTTTAGTGTATTTATCTTGGAAACTCCAAGAAGACACTAATGTAAGTGGTTTCTACCTTGTTTCCCCCTACTTTACAGGGTTTTGCCTCTCCCTTCTTGGGGTTATAGTTTTCCATTGGGTAGGGTGGTTGATTTAGGGGATGTTCTTGTTAAATAGGTGTTGATCTTGTTGTTATTGGTCAGATATTTCCTTGCTAGGGCCTCATGGTGGGGCAGATGGAGTTTCACATGATTTTCTAGAAGGTTCTTCTCATGTGGTAGGTGGTTCCATGATCTACTATTTTTAGATGATTTGATTTGCTTTTTTGGTTAATTTTTATATGTTATATGTTTTATTGACGTGATGAGAATTGTGTTTTAAAGGTTATTAGCATGCTCATGTTATATGAATGGATTTTATAAAGGAAAATTCCCATGTATTTTTATGTGTTTTTTATCATGGTGTTCTATGGAAATATTTTATGGGTTGTATGAAGGGTGTGAAACATTTTTTCCAGGGCACTTAAGGATTGAATGTGTTTGGAAGTAGATTCTTAAGGGAAAATGTAATACTTTGGCATATTGGTATTTATTGTAAACCCTTAAACATGAGTTGTAAATTATCTAAATGATAAAAATCATGTTTTAAAAATGATATTGGTTTATGTGTTTATTTAAAAAGGGGATTGTCCCATGAAATTGGTTGATGAATTGTGTTATTTTCTTATTTTTTTTTCAAATGATGACTTATAAATTGTGTAAGTGATAGTAAAATTATTTTAAAGCAGTTTTTGGCATATGTAAAATGGAAGGTTGTTTGGTTCCTGGAAAATGGTGATTTTAACAGTATTTTTATAATTCTTGACATGTGTATTTGAAAAAGGGTGCTTTGTGTGACATGGGAATATGAACTCGAGCATAAGGGGAATTTGGGGTATCTAGGTGGGCTGACTATATCTAGTACACTAGATGATTTGGAAGTGGTTCATCCTGATTTCGTCCAGTAGGATTGTCATTTACAACACTAATTAAACTATGATGATGATTGAAGGCCACTAGGCCATTGGGGTGTCCAATCATAGTGGCTCGTTCATGATAAGATGTTATTGTGGGTTTTATACCACCCTACACCGAGGTATGAGGTTCTAGTGTCCCACTTGGGCTAGATTAACCCTAGGGATTTACCCAAGGTTCCCTATTGAGGATTATGTAATATGGTTCCATCCATCGGCGTACAGTGTACCATGAGTGTATTTCATTTTAAATAAAGTTTATCTTAGTAAAAGTTTTCCTGGATATGTTTCATGTAAAAGTTATGTGTGAAAAATATTTATTTAATGTAATGGTTTTCCTTTAATGGATTCCTTTGAAAGCAGTTTTCTCTAAAAATGTATTCTTGGAAATGTTTTAAAGGATTTTATATAAATGATCATGTTAAACTTACTTTTAATATTATATCATAGAATATCTTTATTGGGATGGAATCCTATTGGGATTTGGATTACACCATACATGAACCTTTGGGTGTTTGTAGACTTATTCTGTTTGATCCAGGCAAAGGCATAGTGTTTATTGATGGTGGTATGGGTTTATAGCTTTTCACATATTATAGGTTGGTGGTGGAGGCTTCAGGGCGATTCCCCTCATGTTACATAAAGGTTTTGGTTTGTTTTGTGTTTATCATTTTTCCTTTTTCATGCCCTGGATTTTGGTTGAAATTGTAAACATGAAATCTGGAAAATTTGTTATACCCTGATTGGTTGTACATTTTCAATTTTGGTTTGTTTATCTTTTTTGTTTTAAATATGTATTAAATTACGTAAAATTGTTCCCAAAGCATGTTATCAATACCCATGCACTAGTTTCCAGCCCATGATGATTGGAAACACCCTTCGTACCATGCCACTAACTGGGTCGGGCTCTGGATCAGATGGTGACCTGGCTTGGTTCATGAAAAAATTGTATCATGGGTGGTAATACTATTTTGGGTCTTGTTCCTTAGGTAAGATTCTGGGTATAACAGATCTAGGGTTGTTGGGACTTGACATTCTGGTTATGAGTATGGTTCCTGGCCAACACACCTCGTAAGAGGAATCATTTTACCAGGGGAAGTTGGGTTTCATCTAGGTTGCTTGGTTCCTATGATTGTTCGGTGTTTAGAAAATGAAATGGGAGTTGGTCCAATGGTATCAGTGAGCTTTTAGGGACAAGAAAGCAATGTGGATCTGGGTATATGGTCCTAGAACACTCTCCATGTCGATGGTGTGACTGGATTTTAGCCTCCAACCATATGTCTGAGCCACCCATCTACACTAGTTTTCTCTTGAATTGTATTATGTATCCTTGGGTTCTAAAAATTATTTTGAAAACCCTTTATTGATAATTGAGGAAAATTATATTTTAAAGTGGAAGTGGTTTTATTTTGAAAAAGTGTAAAAATGTGTTTTTAGGAATGTTTTGAATAAATCCTTGAAATGGTGGATTTTATTAAAATGGTCTTGGATAAATGAGAATGAGAATATAGATATTAGATTTTTATAATCAATAATTGAAGTTTATCAAAAATTGGTCATATTGGAAATGGAGTTTTATTCTTTAAAGGGTTTTGGAAACTTGTTTTAAATGAGAAGATATGTGTTTTAATTAAATGGTTGTGGATGAGGTGGGGTTTGTTGTGAAATTAGAAGTGTTTTGAAATGGGTAAAATTCTTTGGAACTTATGTTTAGAGTTTGAAAATAAGTTTTATTTGAAATGGTTTTTGATTTGGTGGGTTGAGAATTTTGGGAAGCTTGGTGAATTTTTGAAATAGTAATTAAATCAAGGAGTTGAAAGCATGGGTTGAAAGTTTTGTTTTGGAAATTAGAGAAGATTTGTTTTTAATTTTGGTATTCCCATGAGTAATCACATGCATGGGTGTCTATATAAAGGAGGATGGTCAATAGAACAAGTGGATGAGTTCCCAAAATTAACATGAGGTGGGTACCCTATGTGTCATAAGAACATGCATGTGTGAGGCCCATGATATTCCCTTGGTGAGTATGAAACCCACTAAGCTTGTTTTATTTTAAAAAATACTTTTAATGGAAAACGTGGTGTTATGATAACTGGTGATTGTGTGGGGTGTCTTTTTGTATTTTGTGAATGTTTTTGTAAGGATTTTTGATATTGAAAACCCTTTTTGGTTGATTGGTGTTTCAATTTGTGTTCTTTTCAATGATCTGGTTTTGGGATAATGGTTAGTGTTTTCTTGATGATGGGTTAGAAAACCATTGAGTTGATTCCCTCTATGTGATCAATGCTTGTTTTTGGTATGTTTTGAGCAATGGGCCAATTTGGTTGGGTCCTTGGTTTTCCTTATTGGCTAGTGTACACCCCTATAAAGAATTAATGCATGTTTGAAGTGCATCCATGTGTGATTTTCCATGAGAAGACTCTCCAGTTGATCAATGTAAGGACTTCCCCATTGAGTTTTGGTAATTGAATTCACCTATTATTATTTGGTTAAGCATGTCCTCTAATACTGGAATAGTAGATTCAAAATTAATTGAAATAAAATTTAGTTTCTTGAGTTTCTTGAGTCACCAAAGGAGAAGTTTGACACCTTTAGGCCTGAAGGTCCTATCTGGAAGTTTTGGAGGGAATTATAGTGATGGAAGTGAAAAGAGAATTGAATTTATTGGTGATGGACATTGTATTTAAATTTCTTTGGATCTTTTGTCAGTTTCATCTAGTCAAGGGTTCATGCTAGGACCCCATTGTGGAAAATCTGGTCATAAGAGGCTATTTATGGCCATTTGCAGAAATCATGTGCTAATTGAGACTCAGTTTAAATTCTCTTTCCCTGTAAGGCCTCTTAGGTTGTATTAATCATGTTCAGTGACATCTTATAGTGGTGTATTCTCATTCAAATTCAAGGGTGGAGGCTACAGAACCCTTCATGTTTTTTATTTTTTAAAGTAGAAAGGGATGGTGTGTGTGCATCCTCTAAGTCCTTTTCATGGTGAAGTGAAATGTTGAAGTAAAGTGGGTACTAGGGTGTGTTGTGTTCTTTTAGTTCTTCCTTGGTTTCTGTATGGCTACTTTTGGCATCAAAAAGAGAAGTTTCGATTATGGGTCTTAAATTCCTAACTGTGAGGCAGAAGATGCTTCAAATATCAGGGATCCAGACATAGGCCTCAGAGTGAAGCAGACAGATAGTCAAGAACCCCCAGGGGTGTAAAAGACCTTAGTCTAGTGTATGTATTTGGTATAGGAGATGGAGACAGTTTAATCCTCCTATGTAGTTGTTTTTTTCTCGGTCGGTCCCAATTGGTGGAAAAGACATGGTGACCTCATCTCTATGTTGTGACCCATGAGGGTGGAAGAGTTCCTCCTCGGTTATAAAGAGGCATGGCCATATTATCTTCTTAAAATTCCGACAGTTATGACTTGTTTGGCGTGGGTATCTATCTGATAGACCTTTCATAGACAACCATGTGAATTTATCACAGTTTCATATTTCACCTATCTAAGTATAATAGTGTCTCATTGGTGTAGTGAACAACATAGTGTTTTCCATTTTGTTTAGAGTTTATTTTGTCAGACCCCTTGTGGTGGAGGTTTGGTCTTTTTTGGTTTTCCAATGTCAGTCTATGTGGGTTGTTTCTTATGATGAGGATACCCACCCTGGGTCTCATTGAAATTACTTTGGAGTAAATCATTGTTATCCTGTTTCTTATAACAGGAAGTCTATTCGGGCTTCCCTGTGCTGAGAATTTGGTTGAGTTCCTAGTGTTCTAGTGGCAGTAGACAGTCTCATTCAGAGCTATCTAATCCCAAGAACCTTTCTTGAGTGAATTCTAGGATTGGAGCAGTCCCAAAATTTTTGATGAGGTGAGGTTGTGGATGTGTTCATCGAAATGTGGTTTGGGTTTGTTTTCTCATCTCAAGTAAGTGGCATGAGTTTCATTTGGTAATGTCTTGGGTGTTTGGACTCAACAGGTTTTATAGTACACTGTGAGAGTTTGTTTCATTTAATCAATCAAATGGAGGTGTTTTAGATTTTCGGGGTAGGTGGTACATAGTGGGGATTCCATTCTGGTCTCCCGAATTCAACTTGTAAACATATTTTCCTACCCATAGTGTTATTGATTTCCTCTTGTTTAAAGTTCATCAGGAATCTCCTTGATATGTGAGGGAGTATCGGTTTGTTTTGGGGTATGTCCATGTTGTGTCTTTCTAGGGGCATAAAGTGTTATGGTGGATATAATTGTATCACATGGGGTTTTGGTTTCACCCTTTGTCCTAGTTCGGGTGTGGTTATCGATTATTTTCTTGGAAACCAGCTGTGAAAGTCTTGATTTTTTTGTGGTATTTTCTCTATTTATTCCTAGTCTAGTGCTATTCCATGAGTCCCACCTTGAGTTTTCAAGAACAATGTCAGTTTTGGGTGGGTAGTGTGTGATGTATGATTAGATCAGGGTTATTAGAAGCTGTGCGCCCTGCCCAGGTAACTGTGCGGTAGGTTGTAGGTTGAGGTGAAAACTACCACACAACCAGCGCACGACTGTGCGCCTCAGCCTAGGAACCGTGCGGTAGGTCTAGGTCTCAGTGAGAAGATTCAAAATGGTTTCTACAAGGTAAGTCAGACTATGTGGATTAACCATCTGTTAGGTATCCTACCCTATAGAGATGGGCACATAGTCACTGCATGGTTTGACAAACCATGCAGACTAACCGTGAGACCTATCCTGGTCATTAAAATCATTCCCTCCTTTTCTCTCCCCCTAATTTTAACCCCATTTTCCCCTTTTATTGACCCATTAAATATCCTCTTACCTAGGCTCCTCCTCCCCTCCCATGGATCCCTCACATCTCCCATTTTTTGGTGAGTTTATCTAAGAAACTCCAAGGAAACACCAATGTAATTGGTTTCTCCCTTGTTTTCTTCTCCTTTCTAGAATTTATCCTCACCCTTATTGGGGTTTTAGTTTTCTAGTGGGTTTGGTGGCCAATATAGTGGGTTTTTCTTATTATATATAGTTTGATCATGATTTTATTGTTCAGATATTTCCTTGATAGGGTCTCGTTGTGGTGCAGATAGGGTTTCACATCATTTTCCGGAAGTTTCTTCTCATAAGTTAGGTGGTTTCATGATCTATAATTTTTTGATGATTTTATTTTCTTGTTTGGTTAATTTTTATATGTCTTATTCCTTATTGACGTGGTGAAAATTGTGTTTCAAAAGGTTTTGGCATTCTCACGAGATGGGAATGGATTTTATAAAGGGAAATGGACATGTTTTTGTGTGTGTTTTTTGTAGTGTTCAGTGGAAATGTTTTATGGATTTTTTAAGAGTATGAAACTTGTTTTCAAAGGATATTAAGGTAAAAATGTGTTTGGAAGTAGGTTCTTAAGGGAGAACATAATAATTTGGAATATTGTTCTTTATTGTTAATCCTTAAACATGAGTTAAAAATTATCTAAATGATGAAAAACATGTTTTAAAATTGATATTGGTTTATGTATGGATTTAAAAAGGGGCTTGGCCCATGGAATTGGTTGATCAATTGTGCTTTTTTTTTTTGTGATTTTTCAAATGAGGATTTATGAATTGGTAAGTGATGGTAAAAGTATTTTAAATAAGTTTTTAGCATGTGTAAAATGGAAGGTTGTTTGTTTCATGGAAAATGGTGATTCTCATGCTATGTTTATAATGATTGGAATGTGTATTAGAAAAAGGGTGTTTGGTGTGACATGGAAATATGAACTCGAGCACAAGGGAATCCCAGGTATCTAGGTGGGATGACTAGTTCTAGTATGTTATATGACTTAGTAGTGGTTCATCTTGATTTTTTCTAGAAGGATTGACACTTACAACCATAACTAAACTATGATGATGGTTAGAGACCATTGGGCTATTAGTGTATTCCCTTATAGTGGGTCATGCATGAGAATGCTGTGATTGTGGTTTCTATACCACCCTACACTGAGGTACAAGGTTCTAGTGTCCCACTTGATCTAGATTAACCCTATGGATTTACCCAAGGTGCTCTTTTGAGACTTATGTAATGTGGTTCCATCCATTGAAATATGGTGGACTATAAGTGTATTTCATTTTAAAGTAAGTTTATCTTAGTAAAAGATTTCATGGATATGTTTCTTGTAAAAGTGATGTGTGTAAAATATTTATTTAAAGTAATGGTTTTCCCTGAATATATTCCTCTGAAAGCAGTTTTCTCTAAAAATTTATTCTTGGAAATGCTTCAAAGGCTTTTAAAAAACGAAGCATGTTAAACTATATTTTAATGTTATAACATGGAATGTATTTATTGGGGTGGAATCCTACTTGGCTTTGGATCACACCATACATACACCATTGGGTGTATGTATACTTGTTCTATTTAACCCAAGTAAATGAAATGTGTTTGGTGATAGTGGTTTAGGTTTCTAGTTTTTCTCCTCTCACAGGTTGGTGGTGGTGGATTGAGGGTGATGGCCCTCATATTGCTCAGAGGTTTATGGGATGTTTTTTGTTTTCCCTTTTTTATTTAATGTACCCTGGTTTTTGATTGAAATTATAGCGACCCTAGCCTTTTACACATATCATTACATGATTTTAAGCATAGTAAAACATCATATTACAAGCCAAGGATCATAAAGTTTAGTGTCTTGTAAGACTAGGTACATAAAAATTAAAACATGGAACTAAATATAACATTTATTTATTTAGTATTCATAAATATACCCTAACTTCCAATGGGCTCATAAATCTTCATAGGATAACTTGGTGATAACACAAACAAAGGGATGAGCTAAAAATCCCAGTAAGAGAATAAAATAAGAATAATGATTTAACAAATGGGTTATAAGTCATAACATAATGATATAAAAATGCATCAAACATATAGAATCATAACATATAAACATGATATCATATAAACATGAATTCATAGTAATGTTTAAGTAACATAAAAAATGAATTTAGCACGAGTTAAGGATCATTTCACATAGAGGAGAAAAAGTCAAGGTTAACCACCACGACTGTTGCACAGGGTATCACACGTCATAGCTAACCACCAAGACCGTTGCATATAACGTATCATGAGACTCAACTTTACCCAGTTAATTGGAGCAATATCTAGGTTCACCCATCATAAAATTTTCATGAATATTCTTACCACATATAAAATCATACACAATTATTCATACATAAATATAAGGGTTACCCATGGTAAGAATTGGGTATCATAATCATGTCATAAAGAATAATAAATGGGAGGATCATAAAAATGTCCATGAAAGAAAGGAATTAGATCATGAATGGACAATAATAGGTTAGAATAATCATATATCAAGAAAATTTATGTCACTCAAATTAATTTCATATAAAAATAGTACTTAAGAAACATTGGAATTAAAACATTTTAGTGCAGTTAAAGGAAAATACTAATGAGCATTTAAATTAGAAAAGAGAATAATATTTTATATAAAACCAAAAGTGAAACAATAAGGTTTTTATAATAAAAATTCTAATTTTATGAAAATAATTGTGGTTTAAAAATATATTATATAGTGTACTTGAAAATGGGTAGGAATTCGGGAAGTTCCCTAAAATGGGTTTGCTTATCAGGAATTATTGAGGAGGGAACCACTAAAAAACTTGTATATCACCAAAAGATAATGGTGAATAGATATTTATATATGACTTTGAAGCATATAAAAATAATTTATAAGATTTTCATAAAAAAATAAATAAATTCATTTGGGAAAAAAAGATAGAACAATCCAAAGGAATAACGAAGGTTCGGGTAGAATCCCTTGCATTAAGTTTGATGGCATCCTTCACCTGATCTTAATGTCATAGATAACCAAATTACATTCATTAATTAATATTTAAAGAAACTATTATACTTCTAATTTATTTATTATAACCCTATTAAGTTTATTCATGACATTTTTTAATGGGTTAATAGGTTCAATTTCATTGTTTGTTTCATTGGTTTTCACGATTGGTTTAATTATATACATGTAAGGATAAACAAGTAAGATGAGAATAGCTATAAAGAGTTGGAGTTATATGTTATTAGTGATCATACATTATATTACTTGGTTATAAAATTAATTAAGTTATTTGGAATGAAGATTAATTATTAAACAAAACATTAATGATAATTATTTTGGTTAATTAGTGGGTTTTTAATCACATCAAACACATTTTGCTTTATAAATTAATATCATGCGTAAAAAAGATTACAGAAACTTAAATTGGACATAATAAATATATTTTAGTATATTTAAACCATAAAAATGGTTTACGACCAAAATTTAATATGGAAAAAGAAATTAAAAACTTGTTATCCTTGAATGTGATAAATTAACACATATTGGATGGTGTTTTCATTTCTAGTATAAAAGGAGGGGAAAGGAGAGATGATGATTAATTATTATATTGTGATAAAAAAATTACTGTAAATGTAAGATAATGGAGTTATCATAACATTTGGATAAACTGAGGTGAAAAAAAGAAAATAATGGAACTTGAAAGAAAATAAAAGAAAAGAAAAGAGAAATTTACCTCTTGAATATAACTTCCTTGAGAACCTATTTAAGGGAGAGGATTTGATATTTTGAAGAGACCAAGGGGTTTTGGAAGTTGTATATGGGCTTAGGGAGGTATTTGATAATAATTTGGACTAGTATCTAGTCTTGATATGAGTAAATAGAAGAGGGGGATGAGGTTTGTTTTTATAGTGAAGGAGAGGAGGGTTTTCTCAATATTTTATTCATTATTTTATTATTTTTCTCAAGAAAAACAATAGTATTGATTATTGTGACAAAAAAACAGTAATATATTCATGTTATTTCTAACCCAAGGTTCTTACATTATCTATGACTCAACAAATAGTGTATTTAACAAATAATGTATATATACAACAAATTACCGTATTTTACTATTCACAAAATTCAAGTATTTCAGAAAAATACCAAAAATTCACCCTAAACATTTTTCGATATGTAATGTCAAAAAATGAACTCCATTTTATGAAAATAATTTTATAAATATGTGAAATTTAATTTTTAATTAAAATCATAATTTACTTGAAAAATACAAATTTTAAAATTAAAACTGCTTTTCTAACACCATGAAGAATTAATTAAGGTATCTTAAAATTACCATATAATCATAAGTAATCAAAATAATTATTTATGAATACATTTTATGAAAATAATTTTTCTTTTAAATTATTAAATTAATCATAAAATTTTAATTAAATATACACAAATCCCAAAAATACCAACAATATGATATAATTATATCATATTGTCACTTATAAGATGGATAAATTTTATTCATACTTTTATTGATAAGGTTACTTATTAATTTGGATGATTTAATATTAATAAGGTTCATATAACTATCATTAAGGGTAACATTACTATTTATAAGGGTCAATTACTATTCAAAAAAATTAAGTTTGTCTTATCAGGATCCAAACATCTTACTAATCACAACGATGTATGTCAGATTTTTGAAATTCAAAACACATAAGTGACAATATTATGTTCAAAGGTCACATAGTACTTATTAGTTTATTGTGTTGTGATTTCAAGTGATTACACTATATGAAATTATTATAAGAAGGTAATTTCAATTGATTAAACATTGGGTCATTACAGAAATTATTAACATGATATCTGAAAAATTTGTTATACCATGATTGGTTTTACATTTTCAGTTTTCGTTTGTTTATCTTGTTGGTTGTTTATGTGTATACAATTGTGTAAAATAGTTCTTAGAGAATTTTATCGATATCGAGGCACTAGTTTCCAGCCCATGGGGATCGGAAATGCCCTTCAGGCCATGCCACAGATTGGGTCGGGTGACGGGCCAGATGGCGACCCAGCTTGGTTCGTGACAAAAATGGTATTAGAGGAGGTAATGATCTTTTGGGTCTTGTTATTTTGGGATGTGTTTGGGTAGACTAGAGTTAGGGTTGTCCGGACATGACGTTCTAGTTATGAGTACGATTCCTAGCCAATACACCTTGCAACGAGACTCATGTTATTAGAGGAAGTCTTGTTTTATCTTGGTTTCTTAGTTCTTATGGTTGTTTGGTGTTTGGGAAATGAAATGGTAGTTGGTCCAATGGTCTCATTGAGCTTGTAGGGCCTGGAAAGCCATCTGAATCTGAGGAAAGGTTCATAGAACACTATCCATGATAGTGGTGTGACTAGCGTATGACTACCGACCATATGTCCGAGTCACCCATCGACACTAGTTTCCTCTTGAATTTTCTTGTTTTTCCTTGGGTTCTAAAAATTATTTTGAAAACCCTTGATTTAAAATTGAGGAAAACTGGATTTTAAAATATAAGTGGTTTGATTTTCACAAAGTGTAAAAATGGGTTTTCAAGATTTTTTTGAATAAATATTTGAAAATGTGGATTTTATTAAAATGGTTTTGAGTAAATATGTATGAGTATATAGAGATTAGATTTTTATTATCAAAACTTGAGGTTGATACAAAATTAATCATTAGAGAAATGGGATTTTATTCTTGATAGGGTTTTGGAAACTTATTTGAAATGAGAAGAGATGTGTTTTAATAAAATGGTTGTGGATGAGGTGGGGTTTGTTGTGCAACCAGAAGTGTTTTGAAATGGGTAAAATATATTGGAATTTATGTATAAAGTTTGGAAATAATTTTTATTTGAAAAGGTTTTTGATTTAGTGGGTATTGAATTTGGGGAAGATTTGTAAATTTCAAAATTTTAATTAAAAAAAGGAGTTGAAATCATTGGTTGAATGTTTTTTTGGAAGGTGGATAATATTTTTTTTGAATTTTTTTACTACCATGAGTAATAACCTGCATGGGTGTGTATGGAAAGCTGGATGGTCAATGGAACAAGTGGAAGAGTTCCTAGATTGACATGATGTGGTTGCCCAAAGTGTCATGAGAACATGAATGTGTGAGGCCCATGAGATACCCTTGGTGAGTATATAACCCACCAAGATTGTTTGCTTTTCAAAAATTCTTTTAAAAGAAAATTTGTTGTTATGATAACTGATGATTGTGTGGTGTCTCTTTTTTTATTTTGGGAATGTCGTTATGAAGCATTTCGTGCTTGAAAACCCTTTTAGTTGATTGGTGTTTCATGTTGAGTTCTTTTCATTTATTTAGTTTTGGGATAATGGTTAATGTGTTCTTGATGATAGGTTGGAAAACCCTTGAGTTGATTCCATCTATGTGATCAGTTCTTGTTTGTGGTATGTTTTGGCCAATAAAATAATTTGGTTGGGTCCTTGGTTTTCCTTTTCAGCTAGTGTACGCCCCCATAAAGAATTAATTCATGCTCAAAGTGCGACCATGAGTGATTCCCTGTTGTCAGACCCTCCATTTTATCAATGTAAGGACTTCCCCCTTGAGTTTTGGTAATTGAATCCACCACATATTATATGGTTAAGTGGATCCTCTCATAGTGGAAGAGTAGATACAGAAGGAATTGAAAGAAAATTTAGTTTCTTGAGTTTCTTGAGTCACCAAAGGTGATGTTTAACATCTTTAAGCCAGAAGGTCATGTCTGGAAGTGGCGAAGGGAATTATAGTGGGTAAGTAAAAATAATTCTGAAGTTGTTGGTGCTGGCCGCTATCTCAAAAGGTATTTCGATATTTCGTTAGTTTCATCAAGGCAAGGGTTTATGCTAGGCCACCGGGGTGGAAAATCTAGTCATAAGAGGTTACTATGGATACTTTCATAAATCTTGTGCTACTCAAAACTTGGTTTAAAGTAACTTTCCTTGTAAGAAATCCATGGTTGTATTGGTCATTTTTGGTGGCGTATTTAGTGTCATATTCTCCTTAAAATTCAAGGGTGGAGGTTGTGGAACCCTTTGATTTTTTTTCTTGTTCGAAGTGGAAATGGATGATGCATGTGCATCCTCTAAGTCCTTTTCACGGTGAAGTGACGTGTTGAAGTAAAGTGGGTCCCATGGTGTGTTGTGTTCTGTTGGTGCTGCCTAGGTGGTCGTATGGTTTCTTATGGCATCAAAAAGAGGAGTTTTAATCAAGGGTCTTCAATTCCTGACTGTGAGGTAGGAGATACTTCAAATATCAGGGCTCTATCCATAGATATCAAAGTGAAGTTGACCCATAGTTAGGAACCCCCAGGGGTGTAATTGACCTGAATATAGCATCCATATTTGGAATGAGATATGGAGATAGTTTAATCCTCCCATGTAGTTTTTTTTCAGCTAGTCCTAATTGGTGGGAAAAGACATGGGGAAATCATATTCATGTTGTGACCCGCATGGGTGGAAGAGTTCCTCCTCAGTTATAAGGAGGTGTGGTCATCGTGTCTTCTTGAAATACCAATGATTTTTCTTCATTAGTCATGGGTATCCATCTGATGGACCATGCATGGCCAGGCTGGTGAACTGATCTTGGTTTTGTCTTAGGCCTACCTAAGGATGATCGTGTCCCATGGGAGTAGTGAACCGTATAGTGTTTTCCATTTGGTTTAGAGTTTCTTTCGTCAGACCCCTAGTGTTGGAGTTTTTTTATCTGTATTGGTTTTCCTACATCAGTCTATGTGGGTTGTTTCTTATGGTGGGACGACCCACTATGGGTCTCATTGAAATTCCTATAGAGTAAATCATTGTTAGCCTATTCCTTATAGTTGAGAGTCTGTTTGGGAATCCCCGTACTGAGAATCAAATTGAGTTCCTAGTGTTGTCTTGAAAGAAGATAAAATCATTCTAAGATATCTAATCCCAATCTCCATTCTTGAATTAATTCTAGGAATGGATCAAGCCAAATTTTTTTTGAGGTGGAGTTTTGCATGTTTTCGTTGAAATGTGGTTTGAGTTTGTTTTCTCATCTCAAGTAAGTGGCATGAGTTTCATTTGGTAATGTGTGGGGTGTTTTGGATCAAGATGTTGGATTGTACGTTCTGAGATTTCCTTTCATTTTCTTGATAAACTGGAGGTGTTTTATCTATTTGGGGTAGGTGTCACATAGTGGGGAGTCTATTCTAGACTCATGAGTTCAACTTGTAAACATATTTTCCTTCCCATAATGTTCTTTATTTCTTCTCATTTAACATTCATCGGGAATCTCCATGAGCTGTGAATAAGTACCATTTTGTTTTTAGGTAAGGCTATATTGTGTCTTTTCAGGGGCAGAAAGCTTTATGGTGGGGAGAATTTTCACTCTTGGGGTTTTGGTTTCACCCTTTTTCCCAGTTCAGGTTTGGTTCTTAGTTATTTTCCTGAGGGAAAAGTTTGATAGGATTGAATTTTTGAGGTATTTTCTCTATTTATTCCTACTCTAGTTCTTGTCGATGAGTCTCCCCATGATTTTTCAAGAAAAATGTGAGTTTTGGGTGGGAAGTGTGTAGTGAACTGTCGGTGCACGATTAGTAGAAACTGTGCACTTTCCCAGGTATAATGAATATAATCACATCTAAGTGAATAAAGTTGGAACATTACTCAAATTAAAATGAAAATCTTGTCTAGATTCTTGATACTAGAGAGAATGTGTTACAAAATCATAAAATTCAGTTGGTGAATGTTATTTGGAGAAATAAAAAACCAGAGGAGAAAACATGGGATCCTGAAGAATTTATAAGGAAGGAATACATATAGTTTTTTAGTAGTTTACATGTATCCAATTTCAAGGATAATACTATTTAAGGGGGTGGATGAATGTAACACCTGCGACCCTACTATAACTAGTTAATACTACATACCCAAACTAAAAAATAATACACAATATAAAGTGCATTTATTCATGAATTTATTTGAAGGTTAAATTTTAATTTATATTTAACCAAATTCACTTCATTTTTGTATTTATAATTTCTATATTATCATGAGAATAATTTTTAGGATTTTTCAAAAAAAGTTGGTTTTTACGTGAATAGTGAAAATATATTTTTTATTTGAATTGTATATTTTAGGACATTATTATTATATGTGAAAGAACTAAAATTTAAAAAAAAAATTTAATTGATAAAATATTTTTAGGGAGTAAAAATATATGTTTCAAAAAACTATTCTGAGTTAATACAACCTACATTTAACATTGTATGAACTTGAGAAATGTTTTCAAACAAAAGATACAATTTTTTGACCTTTTTAATTAAATATTATTTTATTAAAATATAGTTTTGGATTGATTTTAAATACAAATAGATTGTATTTTTTATAATAAAATAATTTATATAATTAATGTTAATAAAATTGGCAATTTTATTCTATAAATAAATTTTAAGCCTAAAAATAAACTTTTTCTAAAAATGTTTTTTACATGTTACATGTGCTAATGTTAAAATTGAGTTTTGTTAAAAATATAAATTTTATGTGATAAAATTTATTTCCTAGTAGGAATAATTATTTCTAAATTATTTAATAAGGTTGATTTTATTTTTATGTCTTAAAAGTAAATTACCTAGGTAAAAACTTGTTAATATGGTAAAACCATAAATGGTAAAAGTAAAAATTCTATGACAAATGGACCTAAAAACATGATTAAATTTTTTTAAACATGATTTTTTGAGGTATTAACGATATTATATCATCCTCTGTTCAATTATTTTTGATTTCTAGGGAAACATGTCATGTGAAACGTGTTCTCTCTTTATATTAAGTTGAAATATTTACAAAAATCTCATTCACACAACTTATAAATGAGCCTCTATCCACCCATTCAATACCAATAAAAAATTCATTTCCACTTAAAAATATACCCTTATTCCTTCCCCTATAGTATTATTCAACCCAATTAATCTTCAGTTCATAATGTATTAACCTATCCCCTCCTTTTCAAGGATTTCTCCAAGTGGAACCCCAAGTCCTCAACATGAGTACTAATTTTACATAATTTCATTTATTTTCTATATTAATTTTATAAATATTTATTTTTTATTACAAAATATTTAAATAAGTATTTTTTATTCTGAATTTTATAATTCTAGTTAAATAACTTTTAACAATATTTCCCCTTTCCCCTCATGGAAAATACAAAATAATATTTGTTCGTTTGTGTAGACTACCACCTACATGAAGCATCATGTATCATTTTCCTTAACCAAATCACATATATGTTCATAATGTTAAATTTAATAAGTACGTATAGTATTTATAATTTATTTTATATTACTATATAATAAAACATATTATAAATTTATTCTGTTATATGGAAAATGAAATCATCAATCATGCGTATGTGCGGACTACCACCTCCATGAAATGATTGATTTCTATTTTTTCTTTTTCATAATCACTTTTCATGGATGGTAATTTGATTTGGTTTAATGGAAAATATGATATTTTACAAATTATTATGGTTATGGAATAACAAATTGGATAACCTATTAACAATATGATCAATAAACAACAGTGGTAAAATCAATCATCTAAAATAACTTTCAAAAAGATAAATAATAGTTACTTCATACTATGTAATAACTTAGTATAGGATATATTATTATAATAATTATTTATAATTCTAGTATATCACACTAATAAACACTACATAATTTCTTTTTGTATCTATAGTATTGAAATTACAACTAAATCACATCATTGTCATCCATTAATTTTTCTATGTTCTTGTTTGGGACGATTTAACCACATACTTGAAAAATGATATAAATTAATATCATGGATGACTATAAGAATTTAATTTACTATAATATATGATATAAATAATTAAATAATTTTTTTATATTAGTTCTTTTGTAAGAACCTGATTTTTCACTCAGGTATGGATCTTTTAATTTTCAGTATAAATCTATACTTTGGACCTGATATGGATGCCTAATGAGTTAGTAAAGGTTCGGAGGGTGTCCGGGGCTTTTTTGGAGCCCGAAACCCATTTTTTGGAGAAAAAAGACCTTGATCATGGTTTAGGAAAAACTGTGTGAAATTCCACATGGTTTGGAAAACCGTGCAGATGTTGTTTTTTCGGACAGATCCACCTCACACGGTTGGCACACGGTTGTGTGGTCTAACCGTGCGAGCACCCATTTTTCCTAGGAAATCGTGCATGGCTGGTGCTTAGTTTGATCAAACCGTGTGGGGGATGAATTTTCTAGTAGAACCGTCTCACACGGTTTGTGCACAGTTTGACCAAATGTGTGGACAAGCTGTGCATAGACTATTTCTATGGGTAATTTTACATATTTTCCCCTTAATGATATAATTAAGTCACCCTTCCTTCCTAATCCAAGTTTATGCAGGATTGACCTATTTCTCTCTCAATTTGGGTGTTTTTGTAGATCAAAACTTGGAATCAAGTGATCTCCATCATCCGACATCCGATTGAGCTTTCATTCATCACGTTGGATGCGTAATGATAAGTACTCGAGTCCTCTTTAGTCATTATTCTTCTCTTTCGCTCTTGATCTAGGTATTGTCATGTGAGAATTTTTCACCTTTTCTTAGATATATTCTGATCCAAGGAAAATCAAGGGCCGATACTGGAGGAGGAAGATTGTATAACCATAAGGCGAGTTATCTATAACTCATCCCTAAAGTTTGTTGATTTTCGAATGTTCATGTAGGGCCCACTGATCCCATAGGGGACCATCTCTTATATTTAAATTCCATGCTTATACTTGTTAGAATTTTATGGTTATGCTCTTTATAAATATGTGATTATTTGTTAGTGGTTACACCCAAAACTCAATCTGCCTCATGTCGAAGGTTATTCCATAATTGGGTTTTTAGTGTTTTGACACATTTGAGACACCGTTCAGGTGTTCCCTTGCTTAAAATTTCTAAAGGTGAGACTTCCTATAATAAATGGTTTGTTGTTAAATGATAATTACATAATGTCATGTACCATGTATGCTGAACACTTGACCGGCCTAAGGTAAGTGCTTCAAATGTTTATTAAATGTGAAATGTGGAATGAAAAGTATACTAAGTATATAACTTGGCCTTATTAAAAGAGATTGAATAAAGGTTATATGTTCATAGAACCCCTTCTATGTTGATGTAAGGTATAAGAGTGAACATCAATAATTAAATATGACATAATGGTTAACTAAGTCTTAATTAAATGGTTGTAATGATACATGGCCTATCCACACTAATGAAAGACAAGGCTTGGAAAAAAATAAATGGTTTAAACTATACTTGACCTATCCACACTAATGGAAGGAAATTCTTGAACCAAATAAATTATCTCATGATTACAATATCAAATAGGAATGGACTGACTCTAGATCGCCTTTGATTTTGAGAGGATAATACCTTGGGTCTCGATAACCCCATTTCGATTCAAGGATTCTATTTTCGTAGGTTGATACCCACCTAGATTCCGATTCTTTTCTATTCCTTGGACTCTCTGTATACTACTATAGGGTCCCATTTCATTATTCCACGATACCTCAGATTAACTCCATGGATCCATCATTGAAAAGTAGGTGCCTTGGATACACTCCTTGGACCTATTCCTTGATTATCCCCATTTTACCTTGGATTAACTCCTTGGACTCAGTAAGCGCCTTCTTGTGGAATGCCTTGGATTACGATCCTTGGATTACAATATTACCCCCATAGATAAACTTAGATAGTAATGAGTTAGATTTCCATGAGATTTACGTTACCTTGGTTATTACCCTAGAAATCCCTCACTAGATATCATTTTCAGGTTACCGTGTTATGTCTTGGGACCCTCACTACTTATACTATCACGAGGTTTTTTCAATGATGGATAATCATCATGTGAATGATTAACATTAAATGGTAATGAATTAATTAATGAATTGGATACATGTTTAGACACCAGCCGAGGAATGAAACAGGTACTTGGGTATTTATTTATATGCACTATTTTCTTTACATTATATCTGCATGCTTGAAAACTACTATATCCCATTACACAACCCAAATATTATAAAAACCATTGGTGGTAGCCCATTGAGATTTATCTCACACCCTATCTTGGAATTGTTTGGTACTCGAAGTAGATTATGTGACTACAGGTGTTGATAAAGGGAAGCATACAACTTCCAATACTTGATTGTGTGCTGATAGGATGGAGCTTGATAACAAATGACTGAGTTGGATCTCATAATGATTGTAGTAGTCTTTGTTTTCTTTTACTTTGTGGAACATGTTATGTATATTTTCTTGTATATATGATTTCTAGTTTTCTATTAACATGAAATTTCATCATCATTGTTTAGTTGGTACAATTATGTTTTTTATCATCTATCTATTGCATCAGTTTACTTCCGATGTTTATTTATATTGCTTCCACTATTTACTATTCCTTTATATTCTTTCTGTTGTGCTACACTATGATAATGAGGGAATAGTATTCCCACGGACACACCCTAGTCCCTCACTACAATTTGGCAACCTATGGAGTTTGGGAAGATGTGCTTGAGGCCATGTGGCCCAATGGGCTCGGGGCACCCGTTAAGTGGCATCTGGGTTGGGGTCGTCACAAAGTGGTATTAGAGGCAGTTTATTTTATTTCTTTACTATTTAGAGACAATATATTAGAGAATAGTAATTCTTGGGACTTGGTCATAATCTATTTTTGGGCGTCACGAACCCATGTTCAGGGTAAAATCCAAGTTACCCATAATACGATTGTTGTTCTATTTTTCCTATTAGATTTGATATTATTTTAATGTTGAGTGACACACATGATGTGTGGTGTTGTTGATTATTATTCTGTTGATAATTTATTTCATCTTTATACCAATTATATGAGGGAAAGGAGCATTGCTACATGCATCATTATAGGCACCTTGAATTCACATGTCATGCATATTTCTATGCCATATAGATGCATCTCACTGCTTTGCATTTGTTGATATGCCTATGATTGTTGAGTGATGTTGTGATAGTTTGATTTTACTTGTATTACTTTGGCTAAAATTGAGTGATTGATGGTCCCAATTCATGATGTGTATGGGACCTAATGGGTTCGGATGAGTAATATACCAAGTTGAGCCATTATACTATAAAGAAATGGGTGTCATTTATGGTGTTAGGTGTATGGACACTAATTCATCGGAAATGGATATCCATTATAAAGTGAATCCTGAAATCTAAAATAAATTGGTTTCACATCCTTATTCCGCCATGTCATTATTATGAAAGGTAAAGGATTGAACCTAGAAATTAACTGCAAAATGACATGAAACTTATACTTGATCACTTACCCATGCATGGTCGTTTAGTCAGGTAGTTTGGATAGTATGAATTGGGTAGTGAGTTTTTATTACGTTCAGTTTCCACTAGTGAATCTATCATATTATCCTATGATTGTTCTAAGATGTGTGTTTGGAATTTGTAGACTAATGCCGTTGCGTCGTCCTCATGTCCTTCGCCAGGAGGGTGGGGATGACCATGCTCCATACATAGTGGGCCCTGATCCGCCAGTATTACTTCCAAGAGTTCCACTTAAGGCCCCACCTGCTATACATGATATGGGAACTGATTCCCAAGTCTGTGATAGTTTCCTACATCTGATTCAGTCCATGAAAGGTGCTCCATGGGTTGCACCTACAATGGCTGATCTAACTCGCGAGTTCTAGCAGTAGCATCCTCCTACTTTTTCATGGGATGGTGGTTCTCAGGCTACTAAGTCTTGGCTAGAGGCCATGCTATCTATCATTGAGCATCTAGAAACTCCTATAGAGTGGAGAGTCAAGCTTTCTATATACATGATTTGGTATTCAGCCAAGTGATGTTGAGATGTGGTTAACCAGGCCGGTCATCATCATGGCATGTTTTGGGTTGATTTCCATACTACCTTCTATGATCAGTTCTTTCCTCAGGTACTGAGAGTTGACAGATCTAGAGAGTTCATACATCTCGAATAGGGTTCTATGTTAGTTATGGAATATTCAGCATGTTTTACTGATTTACAGTGCTTTTCATCGCTTCTAGCCAGTGATGAGATTTCGCATGTTAGATATTTTGAGGATGGGCTCCAGTAAACCATCTGAACTCAGGTGAATGTCATTCACATTCCTACCTTTTATTAAATATTTGATCATTCCCTTATCACTAAGAATAACATGAGGGATATATCAAGTACCAGATTTAAATGATCAGTGCTACGTCAGGCCAATAGTTTTTCTAGTGGCAGGAAACATTCCCTCGAGGTTTTTGTTAGGGTAGTGGTAGCCAGAGTATCTAGATTGATAGCTCTTTGGTGTGTAATAAGTGTGGAAAACTAGGGCATAAGAATCCCCAATGTGATATAGACACTATATAGTGACAAACTTGTAGTCGTATGGGTCATCTTTAGCATTTCTGTCAGACCTTTCCACTAGCTTCAAGTGGAAAAGGGTTTGGCCCAGCTCCACCTTCAGGAGAAAGTTCTTTTACGCCACGACATGTAGGGATTTGGAATAACACCGACAGGTCTGGCTAATGAGGTCGTCATGGCCATAGTAGTCCGATCCCTGATCATTTTCTATGCCAGTAGAGCAGTCATGATCGTGGTAATCCATATGTTTCACAGAGCCAGGGATCAGGTTAGTTTCATGCCTTACAGCCGATACATGAGGATCAGTTTGTGGAACCATCTATAACATGAGGTACTATTCTATTAGCCTCTACTACTATCTCTGCTTTGTTTGAAATAGGTTCTCCAAAATCTTTCATTTATGTATCTATTTTGGAAAGTCTCAGACTATAGATACAATATCACTATGGTGTAATGACCCTCAATACACCATTGGGAATATGGATGAAGGGCATACACCAGTGTAGGGACTGTCCCCTTGAGGTAGGCAATTACTCTTTCTTGTGAACCTCTTTATTCTCTAGATGATGGGATTCAATTTCATTCTCTGGACGAATTGGTTAGTCCAATATCATTCCATTTTAGATTGTTATCATCGTAGGGTTTCTTTTACATATCCAGAAGGAAACAATTATCTTTTCAAAGGTTAGTGGGATGTATAGGATGGGAGAGATAGACTGAATAATCATGGGATAAGTTAAGTGACCAATCAGATTTCAAATATTTTCTTACAGGTTTAGGGTTTGATTCAAACTAGTTTCCCTCCAGTAGTTTATCATTCATGAAATTCTTCTTGATGAATTTTATGGCTTACCTCTTAAGAGATTGGTAGATTTTACAATAGATCTTGTTCCGAGATCAGCTCCAGTATCCATTCCTCCATACATAATGTAACCTACTGAGCTTTAGGTGCTCATGAAATAGATAGAGGACCTAAAACCAAAGGATTTATATGTCCCATTACATCCTCTTGGGGTTCAACCATGATTTTTTATAAGAATGTGGATGGAACTCTTCATCTATCCATGGATTACAGAAGGTTGAAACAACTTATGGTCAAGAACTAGTATCCACTTCCTCGAATAGATTATCTCTTTGACCAGATCTGAGGAGCAAAGGTGTTCTCTAATATTGACCTGAGATCAGGTTATCATCATGTGTGAGTCAGAATCTTAGAAACACCTCATACAACTTTCTACAGTATGTATGGTCTGTATGAGTACCTTGTTATGATGTTCTATCTTACAAATTCTCCTTCCATTTTCATGGATTT
Organism: Viscum album; assembly: GCA_963277665.1. NCBI lineage: Eukaryota > Viridiplantae > Streptophyta > Magnoliopsida > Santalales > Viscaceae > Viscum > Viscum album. The sequence continues at coordinate 702,986,621 of OY728122.1, read as the reverse complement.
AATGAATAGGGGTTTCCACCCCTATTTTGACTCTTTTGTTGTGGTCTTTGTGGAAGACATCTTGGTGTATTCTCACAGTCGTTACAACCGTTCCAAACATATTGATACCATTCTGAGTACTCTGAGAGAGAATTAGTTTTATGCCAAGCTTTCTAAATGTGACTTCTATATTGACAAAGTCCACTTCTTGGGTTATATTATTTTAGAATCAGGAGTATCTTTTGACCTTGAAAATTTTAGTGCTGTAGTTTCCTAGGAGAATCCCAAGAACATGTTTGATATCAAGAGTTTCTTGGGGATATCTGGATATTACATGTGTTTTATATAGGACTTATAATGTCTTAATTCACCTCTTACTAGACTTACAAAGAAGGGTGTTAAGTTCCTGTGGTCAGAAGCATGCGAGAAATCCTTCCAGGAGCTGAAATGGAGGCTTATCTCGACATTGATTATGATTATTCTAGAACCTAGTAAAGGTTATATCATATTCTATAATGCATAAGGCATTGGCATAGGCACTATATTGATGTAGGAATACAAAGTCATTGAATACAGATATCGGTAGTTGAGGCCTCATGAGAGAAATTACCCAACACATGACCTCAAGCTAGTAGTAGTTGTCCATGCCTTATGTTACTGGAGACATTATCTATTGGGTGAGAACTTTGTGGTGTATAAAGATCACAAAATCCTCAATTATATCTTTTATCAGTGTGACTTGAACTTTATATAGTGGAGATGGGCCGAATATCTACAATCCTTTGATTTTTAGATTTCTTATATGCCTAGAAAGGGCAATGTGGTCGCTGATTAACTGAGTCAAAAAACTCAAATGCAGGCTGTGCAAGAATCCAATGATGAATGTAAGTTAATGGACCTTTTTTCTAAAAATCAGCCGGAGTTTCATGATAGTAACAATTAGTACTAACTCTCATCCTTAACAGTCACCTCTTCCCCCCCATGAAATGGTGAAGAGTAGGTAGTTTTCAAATCCTAAAGGTTTGGTTCTCCGTGAGAGTATATCAGGAGATAACCCACCTCTGGATTGGTATGTAGATACAGACAACGTCTTGCATCTACGTGGATGTATCTTGGTTCCTGTAGATATGAGAGAGGAGTTTATGAAAGACCCCCATGCTTCTCAGTGGGTAGTTCATCTAGGTATCACAAAGATGTATCGAGATATGTGACACCGGTAATGGTATCCTGGAATGAAACGTCAGATTATTGGATTTATTACTAGATGTTCCACCTATAAGCAGGTGAAAGAGGAGCACCAGAGACCTGCAGGCTTATTATAGATACTTCTAGTCCCGAAATGGAAATGAGAAGATATTTCTATGGATTTTTTAGTCAACTTACCTAGGTCGCCGAGGGGTAGCAATGCTATCTGGGTAGTCATTGACTGACTAATGAAATCATCCCACTTAATTACTATTTAGGATACTTTCTCAGTTGATGAATTTGGAATAATTTATGTTCTTGAGATCATATGATTATACAGGGTTCCATGTACTATCATTTCAGATAGGGGTGCTTGTTTCACTTCACAGTTCTGGAAGGGCTTGTAGAAAGCTATGGGCACTCAGGTTCTTTTAAGCACAACTTTTCACCCTCAGACCAATGGACAATCAGAGCGGATGATACATATTCTAGAGGGTATTCTTTGAGAAAGTGTCCATGATTTTGGTAGTTCTTGGGAGAATCATATTCCTCTCATCAAGTTTGCTTATAATAATAGTTTTTAGGTGACAATTCAGATGGATCTTTTTGAGGCCTTGTATGGTAGGCCATGCCATTTTACCTTGTACTGGCTAGAAGTAGGTGAGGTAGCCCTACTAGGTCCTCATCTCATTTAGGATACATCAAAACAAGTTCAGATGATCAGAAAGTGTTTGACTACTGCTCAATCTAGACTGCTAAAAATTACTTTTTTATTATTCAGTCACTTTTGAGGAAAAGTAAGAAACTTAACATGACTTCAATGACTTAAAAACATTTAAAGAAAAATGATACAAAATTGAAGAGAAAACAACTCATTCATGTTAACATAGAAGAGGTCCACCCAACATCATAAACATTAGATCAATTTCCTCCTACCCATCGCTTCATGACAATTAGTCCCATGCATTACTGCACAGACACAGAACCGATGGTAAATCCATAACCTCTCAAACATCCAAATCTAAAATCAAAAACCAGGAGAAAATTACTACTCTAAACCCCATATGGAGAAATTCCTTATAAGAGAAAAGTTTCATTGGCTCTCAAATCTCAAACCGAAGGCCACCAAAGATAAACCCTTAAAGCACAGATCACCAGCCACCTAGAAATCAAACCCTGAAAACTAATCACACCCCATAACAAACTCACCTCATTGAGTAGAAATTCAGCAAACTAGGAGACCATCACCACCACTGCCTTCCAACTGTTGTATTCCTAAGCCAAAATTGTAAAAACCATCGCCACCCTCTATATCGCATGTAAAAGTCCTCAGTGGTCCACCCCAACAATGGTCCATAAGCACAAAAGAAGGATTATCAACCCACAACCATATCATATTTGGAAAACACATAGATCTGAAGCCAACATATAAGGACGGGCCCTCAGATCCGAGTCGAAGATCCTCCACACCCAATAGAATCAAACCCTTCACCAACGTATACCTTCATGCTCAAGCCGACCTGGAATAGTGCCAGCGTAGGTCAAATGAGAAGTACCAATGAAAAAGCCAACCAAATCCACCGTAGAAAGATGCCAGCATCCGAAGCCGACCACCGGAAGCTAAATCCTCCACTGAGAGATATGAGGCCGATGTGAAGAACACCGACTCCCAAAGCTGACCATAGAAAATTGACACCACCTCAGAGAGATTTCTCCACCCAAAATTGATCAAGACTGATGAGAGAGGTGGCCAGCACCTCTAAGGAGAAGTAAATCCACAGAGATAGCCGAGACAAAGCAGAGAAAACTGACTCCTAAAACCGTACACAATAACCGAAGCCACCGCAGATAGGGTTCGTCCCCTGATTCCAACCAAGATCGAAGCAAAGGAGTTGTAAGAGGCCACCACACACCCGATCTTGACAAGACGCACCACTATGAATAATAATCACAGCCAAACCTGTGAAAAAACTACTTAGTCTAGATATAAATATTATGCTGATCGCCGTCAATGAACTCTTGAGTCTGAGGTTGGGGATCATGTTTTCCATCAAGTATCACTCGGGCTAGGGCATAAACGGGTACAGAATCAGGGAAAGTTGTCAGCTCGTTACGTTGAGCCATTTGAAATTATAGAGAGAGTCGGGCCAATAGCCTATCCGTTGCTACCAAATCAAAGGTACTGTGTCATGAAAGACATATTTAATGTTTCACATCTTCACCAATATCATTCTGAATCATATCATACCTTTGATCCTGAGGAAGTGGAGTTAGATGTTGATGTGATGTTTGAGGAATATCTAGTATGCATCCTTGGCCGAAGCACAAAGGTTCTGCAAGGAAATTTTGTCCCTCTCATATGGGTGATATGGAAACACAACTGAGTATAGGACGAGACTTGGGAGAGAGAAGCCAATGTATGTGTCCAATGGCCAGAGTTGTTATTAGACAATGTTTCTTAAACCTTGGTAGGAGAACTCTGAGGTGAGTTATTTTAAGGGGGGAAGACTGTAAGAACTTGGTTTTTCACTTAGGTATGGATCCTTTAATTTTAGATATAAATCTATTTTGTTGAACCTAATATGGATTAATAATGAGTCAGTAAATGTTTTGAGGGTGTTAGAGGCTTTTTCAGAGCCCATAACCAATATATTTGAAGACAACAAACCTAGAGAATAGTTTGGAAAATCATGAAGATGTTGTTTTTTTGGACAGAACCACCTCGCATGGTTGGCACATGTCAGTGTGGTATAATTGTGTGAGCACCCCTTTTTTGAAGGTAACCATACATGGATGCCGCACGGTTTGATAAAATAGTGTGGGGGATGAATTTTCAGGCAGAACCATCTCGCACGGTTTGTGCATGGTTTGACAAACCGTGCAGACAAACAGTGTGTAGACTATTTCTTTGGGTAATTTTTTAGTTTTTACCTTAATGATCTAATTAAGTCACCCTTCATCCCTAATATGAGTTTTTGTAGGACTTAACTATTTATCTCTTAATTAAGGGATTTTTGAAGATCAAAACATGGAATCAAGAGATCTCTATCATCCGACATCCGATCGAGCTTCCATTCATCACGTTTGATGCACAACAGTAAGTACTCGAGTCCTATTTAGTCGCTTTTCTTATCTTTCTATCTCGACCTGGGTATCACCATGTGAGAGTTTTTCACCATTTATTAGATCTAATCTCATCCAAGGAAAATCAAGGGCTGATACTGGAGGAGGAGGATCGTAAAACCATAAGGAGGGTGGTCTATAACTCATCCCTAAATTTCTTGTATTTTGGAATGTTTGTGTGGGGCCCACCAATCCCATCGAGAACTATCTCTTAAATTTACATGGAATTTTTATACTTGTAATAATCTTATGGTTATGATCTTTCCAAATATGTGATTAGTAGTTAGTGGTTACACCCAAAACTCAATCCGACTCATGTCTAAGGTTATTCCATAATTGTGTTTTTAGTGTTTTGACATGTTTGATCCATCGTTCAGGTGTGCCCTTGGTTGAACTTCCTAAAGGTGAGCCTTCATATAATAAATGGTTTGTTTTCAAATGATAATTGCATAATGGTATGTACAATGTATGCTCACCACTTGACCCACCTAAGGTAAGTGATTCAAATGATTATTAAATGTAAAATTTGGAATGGAAAGTATATTAAGTATATAACTTGGACTTATTAAAAGATATTTAATAAAGGTTACATGTATATAGCACCCCTTCCATGTTTATGGAAGGTATCAGAGTGAACCTCAATAATTTAATATGCCTTAATTATGAACTAAGACTTAATTAAATGGTTGCAACGATACATGGACTATCCACACTAATGGTAGATAAGGATTGGACCAATAAATAAATGTTTTTAACTCTACTTGACCTATCCACACTAATGGAAGACAAGAAATGAACCAAATGAATTATCTCATGATTATAATATCAAATAGGAATGGACTGACTTGATATCACCTTGGATTATGAGAGGATAATACCATGGGTCTTGGGAACCCTATTCCGATTCAAGGATGTGGTTTTCTTAGGTTGATACCCACCTAGATTACAGTTCTTGTTTATTCCTTAGATGCTCAGTATACCACCATAGGCCCCCCTTTCATTATTCCAGGATACCTCAGATACACTCCTTGTATCCAGCATTGACAAGTAGGTTCCTTGGGTACACTCCTTGGACCCAGTCCTTTATTATCACAGTTTTACCTTGGATGCACTCCTTGGACTCGGTAGGCACCTTATTGGGGAATGCCTTGGATTACACTCCCTGGATTACACTATTACCCCTTAACTAGACTCAGATACTACTAAGTTAGCTTTCCATTAGATTTAGGTTACCTTGGTTATTACCCTGGAACTCCCTCACTGGATATCATTTTTAGGTTTCCTTGTTTCTTCTTGGGACCCTCACTACTTATACTATCATTAGTTGATGTCAATTCTAGCTACGACTCACATGACCTATTAACATTAAATGGTAATTACTTAATTAATGAACTTTTTACATGTTCATACACAAGTTGAGGGATAAAGCAGGTAATTGGGTATTTAGTAATTTGTATTATTTTCTTTACATTATATATTCATGCCTACAAATTACTATATTCCATTACACAGGCCTGATGTTATAGACTCCATTGGTGGTGGCCCACTGGGATTTATCTCACACCCTCTCTAGGAATTTTTTGGTACCTGAAATAGATTATATGAATGTAGGTGTTGAAAAAGGGAAGCATACAGCTTCCAACACTTGATTGTGTGCTGATGAGATGGAGCTTGATAGAAGATGACCGAGTTGGATCTTGGAATTCTTGGAGTAGTCATTTTTTTCTTTTACTTTGTGTAACATGTTATGTCTATTGTCTTGTATCCTTGATTTCTAGTTTTCTAGTGACATGAAATTTCAGTATCATTGAATTGTTGGTACAATTATGTTTGTTCTCATCTATCTATTGCATCAGTTTTCTTCCATTGTTTATTTATATTGCTTCCATTGTTTACTATTCCTTTATATCCCTACCACTATTCTACTTCTACTAATGAGGGAATAGTGTTCCCACGGACACACCCTAGTCCCTCGCTGCTAGTCTGTAGCCTCTAGATTTTGGGAAGAAGCGCTTGAGGCCATGTGGCCTATTAGGATTGGGGACCCGTTTAGTGGAATCCGAGTCTGGGTCATCACATCTTTAATGGTAACATTAATATTAAACTCATTAGTTAAGATACCAATGTTTGTTTGTTAAAAATCACAAAAATACACTGATCACAAATTTTATCCTTAAGGATCATAAAAAACACTTTTAGAATGAAATTATGACAATATAAATGATTATAAATCATCAACTATAGTAATTTTTTATTATATTTATATGATGAAATTTTGGAGAATAATGAATAAAATCACCGCTACTATGAAACTCGTTCAAAACAATCATTATTACTCATACCCGATATTGAAAATAGATAATGACTAACTAATATACTTATAGAGAGTAATTATAAATGAATTTTAAAAAAGGTTATATGTATGAATAAGTTTCTTAAATTGGTGATTATGTTAGTTATTTTGGTTATACTTTATATTAGATAGAATTCTTCTAGGTGGGATTAAAGGTAAGGGCTTCTTATCTTAAATTTAAATTCACTGATACATGATTATATTGTACATTATGTTTTCTATTGTATGGTTCACATAATACCCATTAAATATTTTTTTCATGGTTCTGTCATTATTAATGTTAGTTAATGTTAAATTTGAAATTCTATCCTTCAAAGGATTTTGATTTAAATGTTACCTAAAAATGTTATAATACCCAAAAATAAAAAAATTTAGAAATGAAATAATGTGTTTGGTTTTCCAAGAAGTTACACTTATTTCTAGATACTGGAAAGTGGATGAGGCTATGACACATATTCACATAGTGTTAATTGCCTTGAAAAAGGATGGTTGACTATCAACATAATCTTTACCTGATTCATGATGAGTGGTCTTAAGACTACACACATGGATAAAAACTCATAGGGTATATTCTTTGGATAATTAATAGGCTCCTTATAAACCTTAATGAATAATTTTCCAACCATTTTTGTGGTATCATACCATTAAAAACTATTTATATCTTTTACTATATTCTATTGATAACCCAATACTTTGAAAGAACCCTCTCTACAACCATATCTTTATTTATTTGATAAGGTTATTGCTTATTACATTGAGAATACATCATAGTTTATATGTTAAATATAATATATTCTCCTATAAAGCAACATTATTTCATTTATTGATTAAGTAAATATTGAAAATCTATATACTTGTTATTTTTTTAAAAAATCTATTGATTACTAAGGCATGTTAGTTATGTATTGTATAGTTTATTCAATCCTTTATATGATGAATGGATTGTAATTAATTAGTGATGGGTGGAAACTGGTATATATATCTATTTGATGCATCCGTAGGTATCATGAGTCAAAATTTCTAGGGTATTGACATATAAATTACCTATTTATATATGATGTCTTGGAATAAAACCTTGAAAACATGTTTAGGATGTCCAAAATTACTAAATCCATAAATATAAGATCAATAATTATAATCCATGTTTTTATTTATTATCTTGGATATAGTATTCCATCACATTCATTTGATTATGGAATTATTTTAACCATTAATTTTTATCATACCATTTATTCCATGATAATTATATGATAGCTTTCATTCTTGGATACTCCTTACCGAGAATTTGAGATCCCCCTTATTTTTCTCTCCTCTATAAAACCTAGAATAAAACTATGTATAATTTTCTTGGATATATTAGAAGATATAATAACTTTCTCATTGTTTTTTATGATATATTTTATGTTCTCAAGTGTTATGTGAAAAAATATAAATATATAGTATTCCAAGACTACGAAGTCATTGGATCCTTCGAGAATTATTTTATTTTATACCAATGATGTAATATAACTACTAGATTTGGGTTTCTAGAGACTGGGTTGTTACAATTTCTCAATAAATTTTTATCCTAGGAAAGAAAATAAAGTGGAAAATGATCTATGTAGAAAAAAATCATAAAACTTTATCCATGACGAGGATTTAGAAGGTTAAAATCTTCTTAGATATAAAAGGTATAAACATTGAAATTATAGAAAAATTAAAAATATACTACCTTTCATAAATTATTTCTCAACCATCTATTTTATAGAAGATTAATAATGTTCAATGGGGTGGGGATATAGAGATAAAAAATAAGGTATACGAAAACAAATTCGGGGAAATCCTTGGAGTTCATCATTAAAAACAAAAGAGTTATGATATTTGGGACATGGTTATGTGTACTATAAATTACTAATATAAAGAAAGAGATATTATATTATACTCATAAAATAACATTCTCTATCCATATTTGGAGAAAAAATATGTACAGATATCTCCAAGAGAACTTATGGTGGGAAATTATGAAGACGGATATTATTGAATATACATAAAAGTGCATGGTATTCAATCAAGTTAAGGAAGAAAATAAAATATTCAAGGGTACGATGATACTGTTACCCATACCTATATGAAAAATGGTAAAACATCACCATGTGTTTTTTTAAAGTTATGTAAAAGATATATAAAGATAATAATTCTATACGGGATGTAGTGGATCATCATAAAAAAACTCACCACATCCCTATTTGAGAGGATTTCTCACTGGATTAACTTGTAAATATATAAATTATATAAAAGGTGAGACCATATTGAACACCACTATTAGTTGTATCTAATTGAGATCCAAGGTTTACCTAAAAGTTCTAGAAATTATTAATCATTCATTGTATATAGATTCAAACATCAATATGGAATATCACCCCTAGAATAATAGCCAATATAAAAGCATTATCAATAAATTTAAGGATATTTTGAGAGATTTATATTTGGAATTAAAAGGTGGTTGGGATCAACATATTCCTCTAGTCAAATTGTAATATAATAATTTATTCCACTATAGAATTTGGATGACTCCTTATGGAAACCTTTATGGGATAGAATGTATAAATCCAACATATTGTGATGAAATTAGATAATGTAAGCTATTAAGACTTAAAATAGTCCAATAAATTTTCGAGAAGGTTAAATTCATTCCATAACACATCAAATAATTATATATATAGGAGATGAGAAACTTTGAAAATCATTGATGATACTTATAGTTTAAAGTTATAGATAAATTATTTCATCACATATCTCTATAGAAGATGTGTTACATGTATCCCTCTTGAGTAAGTACATGCTCTATCCCTCACATGTTTTAATTAAATAGGGGGTAATTTTAAATCATTTTCTATCTTATGTTGAAATTCCAATGATGATCTTGGACCATTGAGAAAAATTTCTACACAATATGACAACTCACCTTGTCAAAGTATATGGGAGAAACCACAAGTATGAAGAGGAAACATGGGAATCTAAGAAAGAAATGAAACAAAATTACCCTTATATATTTTCATATTTGTGTATGAAATTAAATTTCAAGGAAAAAATATCTAAACATTGAAATAATATAATAATTTTTTTATATATTTAATATTCCATTGAATAAATATCATATAAAGGAATATGTTGTAACAAAATGTTCTACATATTAGAAACTAAAAATAATTTATTATATTAATTTAGAACATTATTATTATTGAATAAAAATAACTAATTAAATTTTAAAGAATATAAAGTGATAGTAAATTCGCAATAATAAAATAACTATAATAGGAAAATTCGGTTCACTTTGGTCTCCTAGAATAATATTGCTCTCAAACAACACTGTGAAAAAGAAACAAAACATTAGTAATGTAATTGATATTTTTGAAAAGGAAGAAAATAACCTAGAGATAAATTGAAGTGAACGATGAATGAATAAAATAGAATATATTATTGAGAATTAGAAAAAATATACGAGCAATAGGAATATGGCCATTATAATTGCAACATTTCCATATGGAATAATAACCCTACCATTAGAACAATAATCAAATTTTTGGGCTAGTAAAAAAATATTTGGGTATCTTAGGAAATAAAAATATAAGTAATTTATATCATAATACAATTAAATAATAGTATTAAATATGATAAAATAAACATTTGACACAAATAAAACATAATTATATTTTTGGAAAACATATATGTTTTCTTGTGAAAATATATTTCTATGATTAATTTAATTTTTTTAAATAAAATACAATTTTTATAAAATGCTTCTTTAAAACACTATATATTTTTATATAAATGATAAAATAATTTTATTAAATCCTATGTAATTTTTATAAGGGTCATAAATTTTATTATTTCAAAAAATTTGATCTTTTAATAAATGTGAATTTTATTTAAAAAATAAATTTTTAAATTTTTGATTTTTTTGTAAGATCGATGTCATTTTTGGAATCATCACATTAAAAGGGTATTTTTTTTATTTTTCATAAATAATAAAATATTAAGGTGAATAATAAAATATCATATAATTATTATACTTTATAATAGTTTATATAATGGTATTTTGATGTTTCTAAAATTTAGATGAATATTTTAATGTATCATTTACTATTAAATCACAAGCTCTGTACTACTTAATCACAAGTTTGATCATTATTTTATGCATTAATATTTTATTTTAAAATAACTCCCTCTTACCCATATAAATACTGACCTCCTCAACCCATTTATCTTCACATTCAAAACAAATTTTGTTTCCTAAAATATACCTAAATATCTCCCAAATATTTTATCCTCATTATAGAGGTTCTGGTCTCATTGGAAGACCATTCCCTTAACCCAAGTAGTGTATCAAAAAAGGAAATTTGAAGGAAGGAATAACTATGTAATTAAAGGTATTTTAAGTTATTTTCTTTATCCTATATCCTCCAAATATATTCTATCCATCATACTATAATTGAATAAGTTTCATAAGTTCAATAAAATGAAATCATCACTCATATTATGGTCGATTCACCACCTCCATGGATGAAGTATTTCATTTTTCATAACTTCCTTCACGGGAGCATATAATAATAATTTAATAGTTAAATACAAAAAATAATTAGTATGTTACCTATTATATTATATACTATAATGGATAAATAAACATAAATATTAAATTAAACCAATTAAGTTCATCATGGTTTGAAAATCTACATAAATAAACTAACAATTTAAATGATAACATTTATACTCTATGAAACATTTTTATTTTTGAAGAGTATTTGATATTTATAACATTATGAAAATTTTAAAATAAATTAAATCCATATAATTTCACTTATGGAGTGATGAAATCATTTTATAACAACATGATTAACTATAAATAAATCTATGTGACCTTAGAACCATGAAATGAACATCTTATGTATGGAGAAAATGGGAAAAAGTCTTAATAAATTTATTTTAAATGTACATAAATGAAAATAAATAAATAAAATACTCATGAAAAATATTTTTAATCAATTATTTAATAAATTTAATTTGATTATCTAGATGGTTAGACTCACATACCATGAAAATCAGGACCCAAGGTAAGGGAACTTTAGAACCTCCTTCATTTTATTTAGGATTATACTTTCAATAAATAGTTATCTTTATCTATATATCTTGATCACATGTAATTATTCTATATTACATATATACATTCCTTAGATATACACCTCGTTTATTTTTTCTTTCTTTGCTGGGGATATACAAGTTTATCAATATCCCTTCTAAATTCCTTCTTTTAAGAAAGCCTGATTAAATGGAAATTCTATAATTATTATTTGATTTCAAGATTTAATATTAAATGATTTATAAAAACAATTATTATATTATTTAAATTTATTATATTTTACTTTTGGTTTTAAGAAAAACACTATGTCCTTACCTTCTCTAAAGGTTCTTTGGCTATTTCATAAAACATCACTCAAGAGGTTCCATAATATACTCTCTTCTCCAATCATTTCATATAATTTTTTTCACATAAACTATATATTTAAGTCATATTATTATTTATAAAAATATAAAGTTCTGTTGACAAGCAGACAGTAGTAGGTACCCAAAATATCAATGTCACTATTTTATCTTCAAATTCTGAAAATTTATATGCTGTGCATAATGAGGATCCTAGTAATGTTTTAACTAGTAACCCTATGACAAAATCTATTAAATATTCTATACAAGATCATTCAAAAAAGTCCTCGATTTTAGGTACTACTATTATGAATTATGCATCCATTAAAAGTAAGAATGAAAAAAACTCCACCCTGAACACGTCTAAAAATGTCATAAGATCATCTAGACAAAAGGGCTCGAAGAGTAAGAAAAAAGGGATTTATAACTCTAAACATAGGTATAAATGAAGATCCTTTTTTGGAATTGATAGGGTATTTCCAACACTGACACCATTATTATCTTAAAAAGAATGCTTAACATTCATTATCCTTTAATTTTTTTTCCATTTCTGTACCCAAGATAAAATTCTCTTCTAATTTATGGAATTTCTATCAGGTTGGATATACTTTTGTAGATGAGAGTAAAAATAGATCCACTATTTAAACTAATTGGATTTTCACACAACCGTATTTGAAAAATGTTAATATTTTCTATGTATCTTATCAAAATTTCACCTGTGATTTTACTCTAGATAGTACCCATCTATATTGTTCGTTTATTTATGAAAAGTTCAAATACCTGGATAGGAGGCCTCTCTGGACTAACCTCTCTTATCTAGGTTCTAATATACATAAACCCTATTTTTTTATTGTATAATTCAATGCCATCCTTAATTATTGTGAGAATATGGGCTCGTCCCACTCTACTATCTCTATGAGAGAGTTTAAGAATATATTTGGGGACACCAATCTTATTGAAATTACTCGTACAGGTGCCAAGTACACTTGGTATAAAAGACATTATAATAGGGTGGTAGCCAGAAAATTGGATATAGTGTTAGATAATGATCATGCTTTAGATAAATGGGACAACATTTCTAGAACCACTCTCCCCAAGATTCAGTCTGATCATCATCTAATTATGGCCACTATTTATTTCAAAACTGTGAAACCTCCTCTACCCTTCAGATTCAACAAAGTGTGGTTCTTGAACCCTGAATGTTGTACTCTAATTAAAAACTTTTGGTCCTTTATGAATCATTAAAATGATTCCTTTTCCTTTTATTTTAAATTAAATAATCATAAACAAAATCTTAAAGGTTCTTGAACTCAAAATCTAAACAAATTGACAATGACATCCTGCTTCTTGAGAATGAACTTCATTAACTTCAAAACGACAACACCAACTCTGATTTCACTACTAATCAGAATAATGAAATTAATATTTATGTGAAACTAAACTCACTTATAAACTTTAGGTATATAATGCATAAAAAATCTTTCAAAATCAAATTCTTATCTGATGGTCAAAGAAATACCAAGTTCTACAACTATCTTCAAAGAATCAGAAAAGCTTGAAGACCTTTAACCTCTCTTAAAGATGGGGAAAACCTTTTGGATAATGAGGAATATATTTCTAATCATGTTGTCCCTCATTTTGAATCTATCTTTAATGTCCCTAACATCAATACCGATCTCTTACAAGATATCATTCCAGTAGTTGTCAATGAGGAAGATAACTCTTTTCTTTTAAGCATTCCTCTTGATCATGAAATCAAAGACACTATTTTTATCTTGAATCCTGATAATTTCGTGGGTCCTAATGGTTTTAATAATGTATTATACTAGAAATATTGGGATTTCATTCAGGATTATGTTTGAAAACTTATCAAATACTTATTTTCTAGTGGCATTCTACCCCATGGGTTGAATGTGCAATTCCTTTATTTGATCCCCAAGTTAGATAATGCCTCCAAGATTCATCTTTTGAGACCCATAAATCTTATTAAAACTATAAATAAAATTATCATCAAACTTCGTTAAAATAATATTTCTACCATGACTGAAAAAATTATATCTTGGAATCAATTTGGTTTCATCAAGGGAAGATCCTTCTAGGTTTGTATTTGTATTTCCTCTGAATACAATAACATGTTAAACAATAGATATAGAGGTGGTAATATTTCCATTAAACTTGAAATTATAAAATATTTTGATACCATGGACTATAATTTTGTCTTCAAAGTGCTTCAAGGCTTTGGTTACAATAATTAATTTATTACTAGAATTAAAACCCTATTCAACTTGGCCTCCATATCTATCCGGGTTAATGGTTCTCCTAGAGGTTACTTCAAATAAACCAAAGGTGTAAGGTTAGGTGATCCCCTTTCTACCATACTTTTTTCAATTGTAGAGGACTATTTAAGTAGATTGATCACTCTCCTTGTGGATAAAAATAATCTTAAACCCAACCATGCTTCCCGAAATGTGAATTCCCCCACACATCTTTTATTTGAGGATGAACTCATCCTGTTCTTACAAGGTGGTAAAAGAAACATTCTAACTCTCAAAAGTGCTCTCTCTCACTATGAGTATGTCTTGGATCAGGTCATTAGCTGGAATAAATCCTCTATATTCTTTGGTAAAAATTTTCCTATTAATAGAAAATCCGGTATTCTCAATTAATTAGGCATTAAAGAAGGATCATTTACTTTCACATACATTGGTGTTCCCATATTTTAGGGCATAACCAAGTCAAGATATTTATTTAACATTATGGATTAAATCCTTAATCAACACTATTCTTGGAAAGGGAAAACTCTATCTATGACTGGTAGAATCTTCTTTATCTAGTCTGTTATTGTCTCCAAAATGGTATACTCTTTGATGGTTTATAAATGGAATGCTAGTATCATCAAAAAAATAATTTTTTACATCCAAAATCTTGTTTGGACTGGCAGAACTCTGGATAGGAAATTGGTGACTATACCTTGGTCTACTTATTGCAAACCTTTGGATAAGGGTGGCCTTGGAATTAAAAAAATAAATCTTTTTAATGATGTCCTTCAAGTCATGCTTAATTTTAACCTAATATACAATGACTCTCCTTCTATTTCTTTCATTAAAAATAGGTTTCTTGAAATGTTGAATAAAGAACACATGAATTTTCTAAACTCTTCCATCTATCCTTCCATTAAAAAAGTGTATGGAAATATTATGACTAACTCTAGATGTATGGTTTCCAGGAACTTCTCCCTGAACTTATAGTTGAATAATTGGACTGGTGCTTCACTAATTTCAATGATATCTACTAAACAAACTCATGAAATTAATAATAATACTATTTGGGATGTTATTAATTCATATCTTAATACTCTCCCTAAAAATGTTGTGTATTCCATTAAAAATTATCCTTTTTCTAATATGGATGATTTTATAATCTAGTAGTCTTCACATAACGGTATGCTGGATTCAAAAAATTTCTATAGCCACAATTTTCATAACTATTGAATTGATTTTAGCTTGATTAAAAACTTTTATAAGCTATGGATAAAGCCTTCAAGAATTACTCTTATATGGCGTACTGCTTATAATAGGATCCCTACTGATACTTGTCTGTAATCTTTTAGGATCTAAATTTTCCAAAAATGTCATCTATGTAATCAATATAGATAAGATGCTAAACATTTATTTCTTTCTTGCGCCACTACCACTGCTCTTTGGAACTATATTTTTGACATATTTGATTTCAGATGGTTGGTTCTTGATTCTATCAATGCTCAGCTAAAGCATTGTGTAGATATGGATAACTCACAAAAAAATCAAGAACTTATTTCTTACTGCAGTTTCTAAGCTTCATCATGTGATATGATATGATAGAAATTAAATTATTTTTCATAGTTTTCTAGTTATGTTCTTGTTCTACATTTTTACCTCTATGAATATTTAATTTATTCCCCCTTTACCACTATTTCTATAACCTTGTTTCTCACTCCATCACATATGATCAGTGATTAGGATTTCTTGATATAATTTCTAGGATACTTGATCATTTTATATATCATTATAGAATAATGAGTAGTCATATATTTTTCATTGTTTAAAATCATGTCATTTTATCTCATCCCATGACTTCTAATTTTCTTGGATTTTGAATTCTATAAAATTTGAAAATATAAAAGATGGAATTTTTTGGTATTTATGGTTTGATGGATTCGAAAACTAGATACTATAAATAAAATAACTTAATTACAATTTTTTCCAAAATTTTAACTATTCTGAATTAGATATATATATTTAAAAAACCATAATGAGGTATCATAAATAAGCATAGTGTAATTCCATTATTCCATTAAAATCATGACATCAGATATTAAATAATCTATTTTATCATGTTTATCACCCAAGAATAATTATTTTAGGAAATATTATCTCTAAAAAATAAGTAATAACATTATGTTGTGGTTTCCATATCATGTTGGATATTCCAACATATCATCTATAAGAAAATAAAATTTCAAACCATGCATCAAACCATAGAATTTTAAAGAAAAATGTTATCTAGTAGGAATATATAAAAAGAGAAGGTTCTAATCAGCACATCATCATTATACCATGTTAAAAAAATAAATATATCCCTTCAGCAACTTTACTCGTTTTAATTTTCCAAACATAATGAAAATACTATGGACTAATACATCTCTTCACAGAGAGGGTTTTGATATTTTAGAAAAAACCTATTTATATTCCTATGATCTTTATTAAACACTATAAAATGATTTATGAAAAATAAGATATTAAATTTAAATTATTTATATCTTTATTTTACAATAAACATAACCCAAAAATTATCCCATATCTTTTTTCTAATAGGTTTTTTATTAAATAAAAAATGGAACTTCATTATAAATTATAGTAATTGTTATGTGATATGTATAGACCCATAAGAGAGATACCTTAAGTGGGGAGTGACTTGGGATATACTCTATGTTAATTTTTTAGATTTTTGAATAAACTAATTTTTTGGTAGAGTGGGAAACTTATAAATATCAGATACAAAAAACAAAAAAACACAATAAAGCATTCAACACATATTCAAATTTCAAAAAAAAGTCACAAATTATCTCCCTAGTTCTTGTATTATACTTTATCAAATTCAAATTTCAATCTAATTTCACATGTTAATTCCTAAGAATATAATATCCCATGATCCATGCACGCTAATATGCAAGTCACTTTAATCTCCACCACAACACTAGTAAGAAAAATTGGTAGAATACATACGTTCAAGACCACTGTAATGAAAAAAAATCATTAAATCCACCAAATCATCCTTGGAAGGATCTGAAACTACAAAAACCAAATAATTACCAATTTCTGAAATGGGAGACCACAAAGTAATTCATAGATCCAACTCTTCCTCACATCCTTACCTTGAACCTAGTTCCAGAAGAGGAACATAAAACAAACTAACACCTAGAAAACAGATAAAAATCAACCATTTGATAAAAAAATAATAAAAATTCATAGAAAACATCTTGAACCTCAAGAGATCAACCAAATGTGGCTAAACACATTCATATAATGATTAATTATGACTAAAAAATAATGAATCCTAAACCAAAACCACAAATGAAGAGTAATGAAACCTATATAAATTTTTCCCAGACATTGATGTTGAGTGACACTACTAACATTTACCTAGACCACCACAATAACCTTTATACCAGACCACAAATAGGGTCTGTCACAAAGGGTTAGGCAATAAGTGTAAAGGAAGGGATAAACATGATAATAGAGAAGGGACTAACAAGTTCCACCTCCAACACATCCCCAAACTACCAAATCACTATAATGAAAAACCATAATGGGGTTTAGATGTGATGTATTACATAATAAAAGTAGGTAAATTAGTTGTTGAGGCCCTAGAAATTCTAAAAAAAAGAAACCAATCAAAAGACACTACCAAAAACCACTAATATTATAAACCTAAACTGCCCAAATTCTATCATGTGAATTGAAATTGGGATTTAGCATGATGGATATGGTGATTAAAGGAGTAGTATAAGTGATTGAGGTCATCGAAGAAAAATAAACTAGTATTAACAACAAGATATGATGGTAAAAAAATAATGAATAGGGAAGGAAAGAGGCATATATGATGCAGGTCGAAGAAAAAACACATACCATGAGAGGGAAAATTAAGGTAAAGTAATAACTATTCAAATTAAGCACAATTTTTTTTATCATTTATATTTTAATAAATCCATTAACCTAAATATTAAATATTAAACTTTTAAGGAAAAGTTATAGTAGTGTTGTAATGACCCAAGCTTGTTGTATAATGAAATTACTTTACTTTTGAGAAATACTTAATACATAACACAAACAATTGCCCAAAGAACATATTAGTTTAGTGTATTTGTAAACATGGAACGTAATATTCTAACATGGTGAAATATCTTCAGAATATCTCATAAATATATTCCCCTTTTGTTTTCTTACCTAAAACCTTCCTTTATAGACTAGGAAAAATAAAACATAAAAATGGGTGAGATCAAATGCTCAGTAAGGGTAAACATGGAGAAAAAAAACAAACCATAAACATAAGAATTTAAAAACATGAACATAAAGTTTAAATATCAAAATCTTGAGTCATGAAATACATCTAGGTAGTACATAAGGCATAGATCATAAAAGAACATTAACCATGATAAAATAGCATTGGCATAAAACATGGAATTATGTAAAATAAATAAGCACATAATATTATTTCCATAGTAGACAAGGAATTGATTCCAATACCATTATAGTGTACAATGTATATTACTAATCTGGGTTTACTTGTCGTTCCAGCAATGTATTACTGAATAGGATTTACTTTCCATTTCAGCCTTGTATTACTGAACCAGATTTACTTTCTGTTCTAGTCATGTCTATCTCATGAAATATAAATTATTACCCAATGTATTAGAGAGAGATATATATCCCACCCATCTCATAATTAAATAATTCTTACATGTTCCATAAAAACATAAACCATTCATCATAGCATAACCCAAGAAATAAAATGGGTTTATTAACCATCATTCAATCATAACATAATCCATATAAAATAAATGGATTTAATGAAAATAATTCAATCATTAACAAAATAAAATAAAAGTTATAATAGGGATATAAACATAACCATATGTCATCTTATATGGATAATAATTTTGATAAAACACTCGAGCTTAATTCTTGAGGAAAATATACTTTCTTCTTCAAAAATATTTTTCATTTCTCAAAATGAAATTAAATTTTAAAATAAATGAATTCAGTTGAAAATAAAATTGAAATCATATAGAGGAAGAATCCTGGAAATAAGGATATATAAAGACATTAAAATCTGTTCATTCTGTATAAGTTAAAAAACATTCTTCTCGTGCTCTTCCAGGAAAAGTCAAAAAGTACCTTGTATGAAAAATGAAAGAAAGATTCCATCCATAACGTTTAATAAAAATTCACCAATGGGTAAAATTGACTTAAAAAATAGTATAATAATGAAGATAATATTATATATTTAGGAAACATAAACATGAATGATAAATATACCCCAGTAAATACTTACGAATAAATAATCTCAGAAAATAACAAGATTGAAAAATTATCCCTTACCTTAGGTCTGATTTCTTCCATATGTGTCTGAAACTATTTTATAGTGGGTTTAAACATATTATTAACTTGTAACATAACCATAATAATATTTATAATATCATATATAATTCACTTATGACTTTATATTACTCATTCATTTATCAATTCCATGTTAAAGCAACGTTTTGGGTAATAATCGTTTTATTTATCGTACATGTTTTGACTTTTTATTCTTGATATTATTACTTACATAATGATTTAATTACCTACATAATTTAAAACATTATTTATATATCATAAATATTCAATATAGAAATATGTATCATAGATATATAAAAGAAATGGAATACGCTGTTCATGGAGACGATACGTTGTACGTACGCATGAACGCTGTTTCCGTTTCATTGTTGAATTGAATGGAAGAAATTAAAATGACATATATATACAGGTACATAAATCTATTATAATTATTATTTCATATATTTCAGTATTATTAATTATATATACTTTATAATCATTCTTTAATGGTTAACATGGAGAACGGATCTCATCGCATTGTGGAGCGAGTAGGCCGTACGCACGCACGAGCGACGATATCGTTCACTTAATGGTTAAATGGTATAGAATTGGATGGTATATTAATTATAAAGAATAATTATCAAGTTATATTCATTATTTAAATCCATTATACTCATTATTATACCTATCCAAATTAAGTATTGTTTAATAACAAATTACACCACGATGTGGAGATGTCAAGCCATACGTATGCACGCATGGTGATATTGTTATTAATACGAAGGTAAAAGGAGGTATAAGGTTGTTCAATTATTATAATAACATATCATAATTTAAAATATACTTTATTTATTACTTTAGTATGGAAAAAATATAAAAAGAGGATGTAGAAGAAGAAAAGAATTTTGAGAGAGGTGATAAAACATGTACCTATTTTTCAAGTATCTCCTTTTGATTTTCACAAAAGGTCTTCTTAGGATTGATTTATGCCAAATTTGTGTCCAATAAGAGTAAGGGAGGGATTTTGGGAGCTTATTTTTGCAGAAATTTGATGATCCAAGGGGATTTAAAGGTGTGGGTAAGTGGGTAGAGGTGGCGGCGTTTTATAAGAGGGAGGAGCGACACTTTAGGAAAGTCTTGAAATATTAATTTATTATAAATTTATTTTCGGTTTATAATGGTCCCAAACTCATTTATTTAGAAGATAAGATGAGTATGGGTCGAAATAATCTAAAAAAATAGGTTTTATACAAGTTTAGTTCAAGAATTTAACCATATATTTTAGCTTTAACCCTTAGTTAAAAACATTAACACTTATCATATCTTCTTGTATTTTCATAATATATGGTTTCTATAGGTACTATAAAATGAAAAGATAACTACAAGTGGATCATTAATGAAATTTTTAACATTATATAAGTACTTTTTCCAAATCTTATATTTTTAGGACTATTATATCATTTAATAATTTTTTTAAAAACCCATTTATGTCAATGTTGACACTATTTAGTAATTGATTTTTGTTAAAGTCATAAAAACTTGATTAATTAGAAAAAAAATTAAATCAAATATAATATGTCATATTCATCCATAAAATTCATTAAGGGAATCATAATATTAAAATTATATTTATTTTAATATTTATAATATCATTTATTTGAATCTTTCATTAATAAGGTATTCCCTGCATCATTATTGTGTCATAAATAAATTTATTAATTATGGTCCCAAAATTATAAATAAAATACCATAATGTAGGAAATATTTTTATCTATCTAATTAATATTATAGTAAAATTGTTATGTTATATAACCCTATATTAAAAATGGTTTAGTAAAAGATACATGTTTATGTTATATTTCCCTTTTCTTTAAATTAAAAATTATAAAAGGTCATTACCACACCCAAGTGAATCCATGGGGTACTGGAATAAAAAAAAGGATGATCATGGTCGTAAATATATCATAAAATAGTATTAAGACATGTTATAGGGTAGTTTTATATTATTATAATTTTATATGTTACCCTTATTTACTTAATTTACCCTTTAACCATGGAAAATAAAAATAATTACTGAAGTTACTATTCATAATTTCTAAAAATGAAAGGTAAATATTTAAAAAATTTGGAAATTATGATTCTAAGTATGGAATCTATTTTTTGAAAATTCAGAACATAGAATTGGCAGAAATTAATTTAAAATTAATTCCTGTTGTCACAACCAAAAAATGGATTTTTAAGAAGTAAAAAGTATCAAAAGATTGACATGTTTTTATGTAAAATTTAAATATTAAATTACATAAAATGAAAAAAATTGGATTAAATGATAAAATAATAATCCAATTATACTTTAAAACTAGTTAAAAAGATAATCTAACTATATAAAAAAATTAGACAAAAAGGCAGTTTTGAACTAAAATGCAGTATTTTTCACTATTCATTAAAATATGAATTTCATCATTTAAATTCCAAAATATAATCCAAGGTAAATTTTTATTTCCTTATTACAATTAATAAGTTTATTATTTCAAATATAACTTATAACATTATCAAAAACTAGATTTAAAAAGGGTTCACCATCAAAAGGTGATAAAACTATTTTTTTTTGAAAAAATACTTCTTTTATTTGAAAAATTGAATTTGTTCTTATATCATGTCTAGAAAATAAATAAGTTGAATTTTAGTGTTATGTAAAATTAAATATGTTGTTAATACTATTCATAACGATAAGTTTACATCCCATTAAATAATAATATTTTAATAATATATCATTTTTTATCGAAACTCAGCATTGTGTACAACGCAAGCTATCAAGGAAGGTCACTCTTGCATGCAATGCAAGACAATAATAGTGTTGTGTGTACTAAAAGATTATATGGTGTTTCTTATAGTTTAATATAATATTGGTGTAGCATACAACACAAGAAAACACAGAAATTAAAAAGAATATATCTCATAAATCTCGGGGTATTACATTATACCCCCCTTAAAATGAATTTTACCCAAGAAATTCTTTGGGGTTATAAAAGGTTTAATACTTGAAAGTTTCTTTCATATAAACCAACATCATAAAAATAAATATTGAAACATATTTTTAAAAAATAATTTTAGAAATATAACAGTTATCCAAAGAAACTCATCCTTGGGTTTCCACATAGGAGAACATAAGTGGGAAGTTAAAACATTGATATGGAATAAAAATCTAACCATGAAGTTCTAATGGATAGTGATAGAGAATTTTTTTTGGATAAAGATAACAAACAAAAATTCATAATTCTATGATGATTTATGGGACCATATGATTCATTAGATAAGAAGGTACTAAGATACCATTTTTGGTTTTCAGGATTCTTTCCCTAAAGTTGAAGAATTTTGCATGAAAATAAATACTTACTTGATTTTGGTACAATATCAACATTTTTTGTGACTTGAACAATTTCCACTCCATCTATTAATTAAAGAAATGATGTTGAATTTTTCATTATTGAGATAATACAAAGGTAATCAAATATGCATAAGTCCACCTATAGTGAGATAATACATTAATCTAACAAAATTCAAATGGAATATAACTTATACTATCCCTAAATAGATAACATTAAAATCCTTCCAAAAACTAAAAATATAAAACTTTAGAAATAGGTGAACTAAATAAACTTAACATTTATCTCCCATATCTCATAAGGTAGTTCTTAGTTGTCACATTTCAAACATGTGAATACCTTAATCATGCATTCTCTTGAAACATGATAATAACATGAATTACCATATGACCTTAGTGAAAACATTCATTCTATAAAAATTAACTCTATCCACATACCAAAAATTCTATATACTCCAACCTTGATATCACGTTTTCCTTATATCAGTTATGAGGTCATTAATACTATTAAACATCTCATTATATCCTTATCCCTTCCTTATGCCTATATCATTTGCTTTCCAAAAATATTTCAATCAATTTTCATGGTTACTGGTACCATATACTTATGGAAAACCATAATGGACCAATCCAATATTTCATATTACTATAAAAGAGATTCTACAACAATATTTTGGAATCCCATTAGATAAACACTTAATCATTCCACCATGTTGTTGTCATAATCAACATCTACAATAGTTATCAGATGTTATTTTCATTTGTCTTTGGCCTTAAGATTTTTTTGAATTCTATAATCATCAACAACTATTGGATTAGGGCATTGTTTAGAATAATGCTCCATTTACTTGCACATGTAAACCTGATTTGTGGGAGGTGCACTCTTTGGAGATTTATGTTTATTCCCATTACTTCAGAAGTAAAATGCTGGATAACCTTCTTTCCCACACTTAAAACATTTACTTATCCCCTTAAGATAATTTACACTATGTTTCCTTCCAAACATTGAGCATAAAGTAAATCTAATCTTCTTTTATCTGTAATTTTTAGAGTTTTATTTGAATTATATCCTTCTTTTCTTATCATAACCATGAGATAGATGATAAAATACAATCTTTCTTTTTTTAATAAGAATACAAGGAAGGTAAAAAATAAAAATATAAGTTCTTGAATGAATCCTAATCCATAGAGTCAATTTTATCTTGTTGTCTCGTATTCTTGATAAAGTTCAACCACAGATTCACTTCAACTTCCATGCAATAAGTTCCCAACTTAACTTTTTCACATTCTGAACAACTAATAATGACAAATATCTTTTCAAGGGTACAAATCCATTTCTTAGCAACTATTGGATTGGTTGTTCCACTAAAATAAGGTGGATGTTTCCTTAAGAAATATTTAAGAGAACGTTATTCCCACCATTGGTCATTTGGAAGCCTAGTAGTATTTCCATTCATAGAAACAATATTCTTTATTCAGGATCCCATAAAATTTGGTTGTTTAAGATGACATTCATTGAATTTCCCATCACATCCAACATTAACATAGTTCCTTTGGGTTCTAAACATTTTCTAAAACCCAAAAAGAATAGTGCGAGATGAAAAATCATACTATGAAAAAAACATAATCAAGGGGGAGTACTTTTAATCTCTAATATCTTAGGTTTAATACTATATTATTCAAGATTTTTACCATAATTATAATAATTTAACCTATAGTTAGGCATACCCTTATTGATGTCCCTAGACATACCTTATAAATATCTTTAGGGATCTTACTAAATTTTTCGCATCCTTGTTTCCAAGGGTTAACTAAACCTCCACTCTAATACCAACTGTAACGGTTTGGAATTATTTCTAGTGGAATGGAATTCATAACTATTAGAGCACTATATGGGAGGCTACACCCCCTGGGTAGGACACACCACTATCCTCAGTGGCAACCATTTACTCATGAAGCCCTTAGGTGGCGATCCATGCTTCGTCCAATGTTCACATGTGAGAGTTCCCAAGGATTAGATTCATTCTTATCCCCTTTTCTATGATACCAACTGTAACGACCCAAAATGTTCATAAAAAGACATTACATTACTCTTAGTGAATACTTAATACATCAAACAAATAGACACCCATAGACCATATTAGTTTAGTGTCTTTGGAAACTTGGAACATAATCTTCTAACTTAGGTGTAGATCTTCAACATCTCCCATAAAGATCTTCCCCTTTTGTTTTCCAACCTAAAACCTTTCTTTATATCATGGGAAAAAGAAAATATAAAAGAGGGTGATATTAAATACTCATTAAGGGTAAACATGGAGAACATAAAAAAAATCATAAATTTAAGAATGTAAAACCATGAACATAATGTTTAAATATAAAAATATTGAGTCATGAAATAAATCATGGCAGTATGTAAGGCACAAATCATAAAAGAACATTAACCATGATAAAATAGAATTGACATAAAACATGGAATTGTAGAAAATAAATAATTAAATAATATGACTTCTATATTACCCAAGTAATTGCTTCCAAGACCACCATATTTGAAAAATTCCATTAAAAAACTAGGTTTACTTGTCATTGCAGCCATGTTTTACTGAATCAGATTTACTTGCCGTTCCAGCACTATATTACTGAACCAGATTTAATTTCTATTCCAGTCATGTCTATCTCATGAGATATAAATATTTATGAAATTAATTGGTGGTATATACAGGTACCACCCATCTCATAATGAAATAATTCTTACTTGATCCATAAAAACATAAACCATTTGTCATAGCATAGCCTAAAAAATAAAATGGGTTTCATAAACATCATTCCATCATAACATAATCTACATAAAAAATGGATATCATAAAAATAATTCCACCATTATCACAATAAAATCAAAGTAATAATAGGGATTGGAACATAACCCTATGTCATCTTAGATTGAAAATAATTTTGATAAAACACTTGAGCTTAATTCTTGGGGAAAATATACTTTCTTCTTCGAAAACGTTTTCTTTTCTCAAAATTCCATGCAATTTTAAAAGAAAAGAATTTATTTGAAAATAATTTTGAAATCGTATAGAAGAAGCTTCATGAAAATAAGGCTTTATGAAGACACAAAAATATGTTCGTGACGTATAAGTTAAAAATACATTCTTCTCATAATCTTGCTAGAAATGTCAAAGTACCTCATATAAAAAATGAAAGAAATATTCCTTCCATACCATTTAATAAATATTCACCAATGGGTAAAATTGACTTTAAATATTAGTAGAATAACAGAATGAATATTATATATTTAGGAAACATGGACGTGAATGATAAATATACCCCAGTAAATACTTATGATCAAACAATCTCAGATAATAATGAGATTGAAAAATTATTCCCTATCTTAGGTCCGATTTCCCCCATATGTGTCCAAAACTATTGTATACTGTGTTTAAACATATTATTAACTTTTAAAGGAACCATAATTATATTTATGATATCATATATTATTCAACTATGACTTTATATTACCCGTTAATTTATCAATTCCATGTTAAAGTAATGTTTTGGGTAATAATTGTTTTATTTATCGCACAGGTTTTGACTTGTTATTCTTGATCTTATTAATTAGATCATGATTTAATTACTTTAAGAATTTAAAACATGATTTATATATCATAAATATTAAATATATAAATATATATAATAGATAGATAAATGAAATGGAATACACCATTAATGGAGACGGTATGTCGTACGTACGCATGAACGATTTTTTGTTTCCTTATTGAATTAAATGGAATAAAGTAATTGAAATATATATATACCTAAATCTAGTAGAATTATTATTTCATATATTTCATTATTATTTATTAAATATACTTTATAATCAATCTTGAATGGTTAACATGGAGAACAAATCTCATCGCGTCGTGGAGATGGTAGGCCGTACGGACGCATGAGCAACGATATCATTCATTTAATGGTTAAATGGTATGTAATTGGATGGAATATTAATTATAAGGAATAATTATAATGTTATATTAATTATTTTAATCCATTATACGCATCATTTTACCTATCCAAATTATGTATTATTGAAGAAAAAATTACACCATGGTGTAGAGACGGTAAGCCGTACGCATGCACGCATGGTGATATTGATATTCGTAGGATATGTAAAAGGAGGTATAAAGTTGTTAAATAATTATAATAAAATCTAATCATGTATAATATACTGTATTTATTACTTTATTATGGAAACAACATAAAAAGAGGAAGTATAAGAAGAAAATAACTTTGAAAGAGGTGATAAAACAAGTACCTCTTTTTCGAGTATCTCCTTTTGATTTGCACAAAAGGTATCCATAGGATGGATTTATGACCAATTTGTGGAATCTAAAAGTAAGGGATGGATTTAGGGAGATTATTTAAGGATAAATTGGATGATAAAAGAGTCTTGAAAGGTGTGAGTAAGTTGGTATAGGTGGTGGCATTTTATAAGAGGGAGGATGGGCACTTTAGGAAAGTCTTGAAATATTAATTTATTATAAATTTATCTTCGGTTTTTAATGGTCTCAAACTCATTTATTTCTAAGATAAGATGCGTATGATTTTACATACTCTTATAAAATAGGTTTTAGACAAGTTTAGGTCACAAAATAAACCTTATCTTTTAGCTTTAATCCTTAGTTAAAAACATCAACTCTTACCACATTTTCTTGTATTTTCATAATATATGTTTACTATAGTTATTATAAAATGCCAAAAGAACCACAAGTGGATAATTAATGATATTTTTAAATTAATATAATTCATTTTTTATAATATTATATTTTTATGACTATTATATCATTTAATAAAATAATATATGTTTTAAAAACTCATTCATGTCAATTTTAACACTATTTAGTAATTGATTTTTGTTAAAATCATAAAAACATTATTCCTTATAAAAAAAATAATTAAATCAAATATATTATGTCATAATCATCCAAAAAATTAGTTTATGGAATCAAAATGTTCAAATTATATTTATTTTAATATTTGTAATATCATTTATTTGAATATTTCATTAATAAGGTAATCACTACATCATCATTGTATCATAAATAAATTTATTAATTAATGTATATAAATTATAAATATAATAACATGATGTATAGAATTTTTTATATTTATAATTAATATTTATAGTCAAATATATCAATTTTTTAACTGTATATTGAATTTTTTTTATTAAAAGATGCATGTTTATATGATATTTCCCATTTCTTTAAATTAAAAATTATAAATGGTCATTATCACACCCAAGTGGCTCTATGGGGTCCTAAAATCTACCCAAGGATGATAATGGTAGGAAATATACCATAAAATAGGATTAAGGTATTTTTTAGGGCAGTTTTATCTTATTATAATATTATATGTTACCCTTATTTACCTAATTAACCCTTTAACCATAGTAAATAAATATAATTAATGAAGTTACTATTCATAATTTCAGAAAATTAAAGGTACCTATTTTCACAATTTGGAACTTATGTTTAAAATATAGAAACCATTTTTTCCAAATTCTAAATACATAATTGGAAAAAATTAATTTAAAATTAATTTACATTGCCAAAACTAAAAAGTGGGGTTTTAAGAAGTAAAAACTATCAAAAGATTAACATGTGTTTATATCCAATATAAATGTGAAATTATATAAAATGAAAAAAAATTAGATTAAATTAAAATAATAATAATCCAATTACACTTTAAAACAAATTAAAAATATAATCTAACTATATAAATAATTTATACAAAAAAGTAGTTTTGAATTAAAATGTAGTATTTTTTACTATCTATTAAAATATGAATTTCATCATAAAAATAGCTAAATTTCAACCAAGGTAAATTTTTATGTCCCGCTTCCAAATAAGAAGTTTATTATGTCAAATAAAACTTATAAAATTGTCAAAAACTAGATTTAAAATGGGTTCTATATCAAAAGGCTATAAAACTATATTGTTTTTGACAAAAATACTTCTTTTATCTGAAAAATTGAATTTGTTCTTATATCATGTCTATAAAATTCATAAGATGAATGTTAATGTTATATAATTTTCAAAATGTGGTTAGTACTACTCATAATGGCTAATTTATATCCTATTAAATAATAATATTTTAATAATATATCGTTGTTTAGTGAAACTAGGTATTGCGTACAGTGCAAGCTATCGAGGAAGGCCGCTCTTGCATATAATGCAAGCCAAGAATAGTTTTGTGTATACTAAAAGCTAACACGGTGTTGCACATAGTGCTAGCTAATATTAGTGTAGTGTACAACATAAGATATCAATGAGATTAAAAAGAACCTATCTCTTAAAATATTGGGGTGTTACAAGTGTACTCTGTATTCTATATAATTTTAGATTACATAACTCCTTTATTCCATCTCTATGAAATACCTATTTCCCCACTTAGATAATTACATAATAATAACCTTTATCTTAAGAAATAAATTTCTCCATATTATCCTATGAATCCTCTTCATAACAGCATATTCACCTATTCATATAGATTTTTTATATTAATTGAAATATTTTGTTGATATTATAGTTTATATTTATTTATAAAAACATCATAAACACCCTTAAAATATTTCAATAAAAACTAAGTAAATTGTCCAAATAATATTCCTCAAAATTGATTATATTGAAAATAAAATAAAAAATATGTTATTATATTAATAAAAATATTAAATATTATTAGTCATGATGACATTTTTTTATTTAGTTAAAGATATATCAATAAAAAAATTATTTTTTAAAGAATGGTTGTGAATTCTCACTTTACATTTTTATATCTTCAAAATACATGATAATTTTTACTTCTAAAATGACACTTCTTAAACATATAAAAAATTTAAACAATGGAACATAAACTAATAAACCACCACATATACATGTTTACAACATGAACATATGGTTTCAATAAAACATCAAACTACAATAACTAAAATATGATTTTTCCTTAGTGCCTTATCTATTTTCATTTAGCCTACCAATGGCCACTTTTGTATGAACATAAAATCATAATTCAAAACTCAAATAAACCATATATTTACCACATCATTATTATCAAAATATTATACCTTTTAACTTAGAATCCACGAATTTTCCATTATATATTAAATCTAAAAACTCAAATGAAAAATGGTTTGAGGGGTTTATTTTTTATTATTTTTACCATGATATTACATGAGTCTAGATTATTATTATTTATTTAAAATTACCATCAGAAAATATATTTTATACATTTCAATAAATAATTATTTATTTAATATTCTCTTGGATTTTATAGATCCGTACTTATTTAGATATTATACAAAATAAATTCACATAAAAACTTTGAAACATGTTTTGTTCTCATTAAAACAATCCTTTAAGTCAAAGAGAAGGAAGAAGACCAAATTTTAACCAACACTTATCAAACAAATCTCTTGGGAGTGTTTTTTTTTCATTAAATATTTTACTTGGTCCACCATAGATAATTACTCAATTTATATAATTCATTTCTCAACCTTTTCCTTACTAAAATGATATTTGATCTCAATGTGATTTTTCTCAATTATTCAAAATATTTTTTATGGTTTATTGTAGAAATATTATTTCATATAATTGAGATACAAAGGTAAAACAATTCTCCAATATATTTAAAATATTTATTAATATTGATCAATTACTTATATTGTTATGTCATATATATATAATCATATTCTCCTTTGATTAATGAAATTAAATATTCCTTCTTTATAAGAAATGAAATATAGTTTTCTCTAAGATATAAATAACCATTAGATATATATTTTACAATATATATTGAATAATAAAAATATTCATTTGTAAAGTAATTTAATATTTTTTCCATTATTGATCCATAAAAAAATTCATGAGTCATTATACCATTTATATAGAAAAAAAATTATTCAAAATTAAGTGAATTTCTTATAGGTTACTATGACAAGTTTCCCCTAAATACTTCATGAAGTTTAGTAGATTATACATTTTATCCTTTATAAGATTCATCCTTATTATAATAGTTATTGAAAAAGGTTTATTATCCTCCATATGGAATTGAAACGGGTTTAATATCCTCAATATTAGACTGAATCAATGCCTATTTAAATTTTTTGGATTGATTCCATAGGCCTTTCCATCCAATGGTCTGAAGGCCTTTATTCTTTTATTGATTTTGATAATACATCTTTCAAGGGGTGAGGTGGAACCCTAACAAGGCCCATAGGCATAAGTATTACATGGCCCGTAGGCCTAGAAGAATTCATTTTCCCATAGGCTTCAAACATTACATACAACCTAGACTAACTACTTAGAACTGCTCCTCCCCAACATCTTCATCGTGAAATCAGCTCTCCACCTTCGCGTGGCTGTTCATCTAGGCATTCCTGTGCATGCACAGGCTTGTCCCGATGGCGGGTTTCATACCCTCTCATTCTTGAAATCCATTTAGCTTATGCAGTGGTGAAAGTTCCTTGCTCATCCTCCGTGCAGATCTTGTTCCTCATAGGTTATCTGGTTTTCATATTCACTTAAGGTGGCCCGAAGACCTTGAGGTGGCCGGAAGGCCTTACTGAACCGAAGGCCTGGGTGGACCAAAGGCCTTAAAGGACTCAGGGACCAAATCAGTGGCCCGAAGGCCCAAACAGGGGCATATTCCTGACTGCTACAGTGTCAAACAGTACCTGCACAGTTCCCACTTGAGTACCTGCTACAGTAATGCATAGTACCTGATAAGTCAACCCTCACAACAATTTTTTTGTATAAAGAATGTGATCAAATCCTCTACAAGAAAATCACAACTTCTCAAATATTTGATCCATCCCAGAGTACTATGTTATATATACTGATTTTAAACTATAAAATTAAATATTTGAATAGATTTATCATACTTTCAACATTATTTATAATGAATCTATTTGGTTGATCAATGTAAACTTCCACATTTGACATATAATTAAGAATTCTTAAATTAACATCTATTTAGAATATTATTTTCATAAATTTTACAATAAAATATGATAACCTTGGAAAATATATCATTAACTTTTATACAATTAATTTGAGTATAAATTTTTAAAAATATATTACATTATTCTAAATTATCATTCCATTTTCATTTAAATTTTTTCAAAAAACTGAATAGGTTTTTGATAAAACTTTTACTTCTTATTCTTGAGATAATATATCATGTTGAGTTTTTCTCTAATTATACTTCTGATTCATTCCTTTCATTAATGAAAATATCTGGATTTATTTTGTTCAATAAGATATATAAATGGCATTATTTGAATAATTTTTTTATTCTTATTTGAACCAATGTTTTATTATAACAAAAAATGTTTCCTTTTTTGATTTTAGATAGAAATTTAAATTTTTAAAGATTTTTAGGAATTGAAACTTTGTTAACCTCTCATATTTGTTTTAAATCATCATCATTAGTTTTATAAATTAAAAAATAATAGTTTTCACCATCATAATTTTCATGATTTTTTTTTCATTTTTTGATTGATTAAGGATTTGATCTTAAATAAAAATGACATATATACATTTTATTATCTTTATAGTCCATTTATATAAAAATATATTTTTTATGTTTTAAATTAATTTCTAAGAAACATGACTTTATTAACTTTACTCCCATACATAACTCACTTTCATTATTTATTCATGATGTAAAATTTACTTCCAATGGTGAGAATCTTGGTTTTTATTTAAACTATTTTTTATAGGGATAATTCTCCTCACTAGGTCAAAACAATTATCAATTAAATTTTTGGAAAGAAACTATAATATATTCTTTCCAAACCCATAATTGAACTCCTAATTCAATTACATTATTTGTGAATTTTTTTAATATTATATTTTCTACTTTAAATGACCCAATTTTTTCGACATATCCTCACATTTAAATTTTAATAAAATTTTACATGATTATTACATGACATATTTCACTATTTAATTTCATAATTTAGAGTGATAGTTGGATATTAATGTGAAAATATAATTTTTATAAATATTCTAAATAATTATTTGATACTTAATTATGTGATTTAAAACTTATATTTTGAGTTATATCTATGACATCCATTAATTATAATTATAGAAATAAATGAACAACACATTGTAATTATTAACTATATAATATTTTGGGTGTATTGGTCCATATATTACCTTGTGAATCAGTTTCAAAAAGTATTTATACATTATCTTCTTGGGATTTTGTGTATTTTTTATAATTAAATCTTATTTCTAGTATCTATAATTAAGTTTTAGATAAATTTTAATTATGATAATGTCCATGAAATGATTTTTCTTTACCAATTACTATATAGAATGTTAATTAATATAGAAAATTAAATGTTTCCATAATAAATTTTTATTTTTATCTTGAAATAAGAGTATCCATTGTATATATTTTGATATAGATCACCTCTTACAGTTCTTAATTTATCAAAATGAATCCATATGTTACCTTGATCAGGTATTTAATCTGATTAAATTGAATCATGTTCACAAAGTCACATAGTTTACTTATACTCAAAAGATTGTGTCTCAAGTTCTAAACATAGAGAACATCGGATTTATATATCACTTTTACACATATTTTAAAATTATTTATGTAGTTGATTTGAAGTACATTATAATTACAAAACTCTATTGTTCAATACTATTTTGTTTAGTTGTTTTAAAATTTTTTTTCCTCTACATATGGTAATAGTAATCAATGTTGAGGATCAATGAAAGTGTTCCATAGACTTTTTTTAGAGAAGAATTTTACATGATTTATTTATCAATATTAACCATTTTATCCATGTATTTTTATTGGTTATTATATTATTTTTCATAGAGGCTCCATATTCATATGATAAGAGACCATATTCGTCTAACATAATTAATTGATTATTAAATTATTGATCATTACTTGAATTTTTTTAATGATATAAATTTGGATTAGGATTTTTCATCCTTATAGGTGTGTTATTTTTATACCTTGATGAGTAAAACAAGGCTTTGTGTTCATACCCTTAACAAAAATAAAAATAATAAAATAAAAAAAACTTTATAAAGGGATATAAGTGAAACCCCAATGATTTTATTGTTCAATATTATATTCCCTTCATACCTCGGTGATGTATCATAATTTTATTAAGAAACAAACTATTCATTAATAAATAAAAATATCTTTTGGTATATTTTATTAAGTATTATTTTATGATAAAACCTCCTTTTGAGAATTACATAACCCAATAATTTTCATTAGTTCAGTATATTTCACCAAATAATTTCGTTTCATATTATTTTTTGGTCCATAATATCCCAAACAATAATTTCCATAAAGCTTTTTTATCCACTTACTTAAGTATTCATTAAACCTTTTTTAAGATGCTTCAACTTTTAATTTAACTTTATCATTGGTTATGCTTGATTTTTTTTTGAAATTTTATAAAAGTTATGCTTATATTGGAGCTTGTACTTGATCATTATGTTTTATTATTATCTTTATAACTTCAACCATATGATCTTAAATGCTGTTAATATTTTATTTTAATCATGTATATAATATAACTATTATTTTATATTTATTCTTAATTTTGAGTTTCATATCCACAACCTTTTATATATTTTCAAGCTTTCTATATTTTTTGAGTTCCAATGCCTTACTTAAAGACTTAAATATGCTATTTTTGTGATTTTATATATGCTAGGGAATCTGTAATATCATTATTAGACTTAATTTCATAAATTATTTGGATATTAATGTCATAAATATTTTTATCAAGTTGGAATTTAATTTTTCAACAAATTATTTCCCATTTTTGTCTTCTTTATTGACCTATTCATTTTTGGATTGATTAACAATAGAATACATAGCCTTAATCTTATCATATTTTTATTCATAAATATCCTTGATTTTAGAGTCATCTAAAGACTCTGCTTCATTAGATTAAAATATTACCATTTCATTTCATAAGTTCCTTCATTTCACTTTCTTATTGAAATATTTTCATGGAGATTAATCTTCATATTCATACTATTTAAAATTAATTTTTCATTTTATAGTATGATTAAAAAACTTTCTATATTCAAAATATGTGATTAAATTCAGTCTGTTTAATTTTACTTTTCATATTTATATATTATAGTGGATAAATGACATAATAATAACCAATTATTTATCTTATATGTTATTCTAAACTTTGATATTTTTTAATATGCACTCTTTTTTCATCTTATCTACTATTATAATTTCTTCATCATCCCTATCTCATATTCTATGAGAGTGATTTAAATATCATATGGAAATATTATCATTAAATTCATTCCTTAAAAAAATAATACTATTGGATTAAAGTATGTGTGAATTATTTTCTTGATATGTATACTAATGAACACATATTCAATGACTTCAATATGTCCCCAAATATCTCTTTCAATATCAGTAACCTAATTGTAGAATGTTTGAAATGAAATTATGGGTTGGGTATTCATGTATTTAAATTTATTTTGTATAAGATTTATTTTATCTTTCTTTGTATTTAAATGACATTTATATATATTTTATCATACCACCCATATTTCCTCTAAGTATATTCAGGAAATAAAATTTATATAAAATATATTGGATAATGATCACACTAAGTCATTCAACCCTTTAGTGTTTTCATCTAATTACTTGTAATATTTATTTGAGAGAGCTCCACAGGTCTTGTATCCAAAATTTATTCCATACATTACAATAATATAAACATCCTTGTTAAGATATTAGAATTAGTGTTGTATTATGTTCTTCTATATTTTAAATTTTTTCACAACAAAGATCAGAAAACCATTATAATTAATTTGAGTTTCCTGGATCAACACTATGAGTTAAATAAAAAAATGAATCAAAATATTTGATACTAGTTATTAGTCCTAAAATATGAATTCCCAAAGAGGGGTTTAATTAGGGAATGGTCAATTTAATTATTTACCATATTTATAGATCTTTTTCTTATGTATAGTTTAAATATGGTGTTTCTCTCATGTTCTTATTTCATAATTATGAATGAAATAATATAAATCAAGTGTGAATTTTAGTTTATCTTCCCATAATATGGAGATGTTGTCTAAGGATCAATAATGAATCATTATCTTCTTACCTAAATAAATATGACAATTTCTTGACTATAATAACTTTTGAGTGGACTAATTTTACCTTAATGATTACTTCCCTTATTGTGGCATCACTCCTTAAAACTATTTTCTTTATTACCTTACAATAATTACCTAAATATGAATATAAATGTTTTATTATTAAAATGATAGTGTAGAATTATAATATATCTTATTTAACTTTTTATATTGTATAACTCATTCTTTTCTATTTCAACACCACTTCACTTTCCCCCTAGAAAAGTTTACGGTGGAAACATTTTCTCTTAATAGGTAAATTTCTCTCTATTATCATTTTCTATATATTTAAAACACTATTTTCTACTCTTGATAAAGATTTTCTATCTTCATTCCATTTTTTTATATATTTTTTCATCTTGTCTTTTCACACAAAAATATAGCCATATAAATTATAAATTCAATAATAAATTTTGAGTAAATTAAACCATTAATCATTCCAAATATTCCTTATCTTGAAAATATTTGGGAAATTTATTTAAAATAATATAAATATAAAACCTAAAATTTTAGTCATCTCCATATAGTGGTTTATTTAAATCCATGATATCCCAATAATCTTGGTTATACATAAAAATATAAAATAAAAACTAATTAGATATATCAAATTAATTTTTTATATATTAAAAAATAATGAATTGTTTTACTTCAAAAATGTTGATTTCCTTTAGTTTATACACATTAAATATGAATGAAAAACCATATACACTTGATCCTAACACACAAACATGGTTATATTAAAACCCGAAACCATGATTACTAAAACTACCATTTACCCATTTTCTATCCATTTTTATTTTATATACTAATACATAGTCATAAAATAAGCTCTCTATTATTAAATAAATCCTCCAAAATCATATAAATCATGGCTTTACCATATCATTTTTTCTTTAGGCTATATCACTTCACTCAGAATCCAAATATTTAATCTTACATATAAGTATAAAAAAATTCATAAGAAAAATGGTTTACGGATTTTATATAATTACATAGGTTTTATTATGAGAATGAATTTTTATATAATTAGAATTTAGAACCCATATCAATTCTATTAGTTTTATTATCACTAGATTTAATTAAATAAGTTCTCCTACTGGTTATGTTAATCACCATAGGTTGTTCTCCAAGAAATATTAATTTTTGTAAAAAGGGTAAAATTATAATATCCTCTTCAATAGAGTTCCATGTTGTGAAATGAACTTTATTATTGAGTTTAAAATATGGTGTTTCATTCAGGTAAGTATTTTGAGAATTTTATAATATTGTTTTGATTTTTTGTGTCATTGGTGAGAATTAATATAAAAATACTATACTGTATTAAAAATATATAATTTTTAACATAACATCATCTATAAATTCATAATTTAGAGGATTTTTTCAGAATATACAATGTTAAATTAATTATTCAATATAGAGGCCACCATAATATTTATAGAGTTTACCAAATAATGATAAATTGATGAAATAAATAATATTTATTTGATTTATAATATCATATGATTTTTATAGGCTTTAAAATAATCATCTTCTATTTTATAATATAATATTTAATTAATTTAAAGAAATTAAAATATGTTGATTTATGAACTAAGATACTATTAAATGAATAGGATTGATGTAAATTTGATGAATTAATATTGGTTAATCTTAGATAAATTTTTAGGGATCATATAATTATCTTAGATATTTAGTGAAACAGAATTCTGAATAATGATTGATGGTTTATATATTTTAATTCGATGGTTTTAGTAGTGTTATTATCCTAAAAACATTGTTTAATCTATTTTATGATAGTTTCACACTTCTCCCCTCAAATTAGTAACCCTATTTTGGATCTATACATCTATTGTGTTGGTCATATTTGTGTTTGGGGATGTGACTACGATCTAGATCTAAATTTTCATCATCTAATGGTCAAGGAAACACTCATATTCCATTTGGGAGAGATTATAGGTCACAAATTCTTAGATTAATGAATCATGTGATGGGTTTTGTTCCTTTCTTCATTGATGAATCCAATTAGGTGATATAATAGAGATGGAATGATTACGTGACTATGAATATACAGTAATTAAATTCTAAATCAACTTGTTCATGGAATTTTGGTTTAGTATTTCAATTTTTTTCTTCTTTGATACCTTATTGAGGTATATACATTAGTTTAGAGATGGAGGGGTTGTTAGCCAAAATCATGTTTGAGTTCCCAGGATTCCACATTTTCTTGGTTAAGTTATAATTTTTAGAGCCTCTTAAAATAAAGACTTCAATAGACTATATAATTTTATACGTTTCAATAGTTTTTTAATAGTTTTATTTTATATGTTTATTTTTTTCTTTTTTTATTTATGTTCTTCATTATTGAATGTGAGGATTTATATTTTCCCACTATTTTGGACCTAATTTTTTTTGTATTCTTATTAAAATAAAACTATTACATAGAGATAATATAGTTTAAAGGGTTGTAAATTTATAATTTTGGAAGATAACCTAGGTGGTGTTTCCATGGATGTTTATTTAGGTACATTAGCTTGATCCTTCTTAATGTGATCCAGTGGTGAAAAAACTGAGGACTTGGAAATGGAGTGGTTATCGACCCCTTGAATATAAATATGATATTAGATTCCTACTTCTATGTCAATTACTAGTTGATTTATATAGGTGACTGTTTGGATAAGGGAAACTAATGGGTCTTTCTTCCAACCAAAGTTTTTGGTGTCTTGTGATCATTAGTGTTAATGTTGGTTTTCTAGTTCATTTTTTGGCTATTAGAATCACCCAATAGTCTATAATTGGTGGCTAGTTTTCTTATGTTTGGTGTTCTTATTTCTTTAGGAGGTGGGTCAATAGTATTGTATCATTGACTGTTTCTACTTGAATTGAGGTGATGAAGCTATGATAATGGTGGTGTTCGTCAGATTCCTTAGGTTTTTTGTTACAACCTTAATGACCACATCTTAATTTTCCATCTTGAATTTTATTATAGAAGATATTATAAGATGTCGGTCCAATGGTTTTTTCCAATGTTTTGAAATGTTTTATTATCTTTTTGTTTCCAACCTCATTGTTCCATGCTGGGTTTGTGTTTTCTAGTTGTGTAGTATTGTTGGGTGCCTTTATTTCTATTAAAACTATTCTTAAGACTGATCAAACCACTAAAAATTCATCATAATAGTAAGCAGTGATTTTAGTGGTGGTCATATGATAAAAGGGTTGTGGGGGGTTTTTGGTGTGTTTGGTTTTTGATTATCATATCATTGGTCTTGTAATTATTTTCTTTTATATGGGATATATTTATACTTTTTCCAAACTTTTTTATAGTAATCTTAAGAATATATTACACTAATTTTGATAAAACTTAATGAGAAATTTTTGGCATATTTTTCTTACATGGATTTTAAGATAACATTAAGATAAATTTTAATCCTAGTTTTCTTAAAATTTAAATCTATACCATATTAGTATATTTAAAAACACTACCTCACATATATGGAAATATATATACGAGAAGAATAAGATGGATTACATTTTTTTTATTTGAATGACTACTCTTCATGAATTCCCTATCAAATTTTGTGCATAATATAACTTGGGTAACGAATAACTCTAAAACTTTCTAGAATTAAAATTTTCTAAGAAATGAAAAATTGATGAATGGAAATAGTATATTATAAAAAATTTTATATATTTGAAGGTTAGTTAAATATGTTATGGGTATATTGATTTATAAAAATATAAACTTATTATAATGGGTTGATCCCATGTAGGTAAATGTTGGGAATGGTGAAACACTATTGGTACATGTGTTTAATAATAATTGTGAAATTGAATAAATGTTTTATAATTAACAATTTTTTAAATACAATAAGGAACTAATATATTCAAAATTAAATTAGAATTGTTTGACAAGTATTGATTAAAAAATTGTGATATGAATGTTTTTTAATCATTTATTTTTCATATTAAAGAGTTACTACATAAGTGTGTATATATTTATATACTAAAATATTTCTATATATTTTAATAAATTTGTATTAATAATTTTAAAAAATTGTAATAACGTTTTTAAATAAAATATTTAAAAGATTAATACATACCATTTAGATTGGTGGTGTATTGTCCTATCACCCTGGAACACATGACTAGTGTCTGAACTAGTGGTAACTACTCAATATTAGGAATAAATCCCAATATGTTAGTGGATTTCGAATAGAAGAGGAGGTCAAGGTCGATATCATGTGGAGACTATACCCCCACATCAAAGTAAAGCACAAAAAAGAAATAACCAAAAAATATTAATAATAAATAATCATAGTATGAGGAATAAAATAAAAAACATACTATAAAAAAGGAATTTAGCTGCATAAATTCATACATATACATGGTCATACCACTATACAACACAAATCTCCCACCTAGATGATCACATATACAAAGTAAATAAAATACTAAAAGTGCATTGGGGATATACTACCATCCCTAAGCCTCCTCATACAATTATACACTTATATCCAAGCTATCT
Source organism: Viscum album (assembly GCA_963277665.1). Classification (NCBI taxonomy): domain Eukaryota; kingdom Viridiplantae; phylum Streptophyta; class Magnoliopsida; order Santalales; family Viscaceae; genus Viscum; species Viscum album. The sequence continues at coordinate 702,945,763 of OY728122.1, read as the reverse complement.
TTCTCAATCAAGATACATTAGGCCTCTACCCAACCTAGACTTGTGATCAATGATATCTTCTCAGGAATCCAAGTTACATTCTTTCCCAAGAAGGATGAGAGTATAACATAATATGGCACCACAAATAGGGACCCAAACATAAACAGTAAATATTGTGTACAAATTGGTGACATGATCAGAATAAATTACCAATAATATCATAAACACAAATAAATAATCACCATTGATCCTAAAGTTCTAATTTGACACTCTAGATTGGCTATACCTACTTAAGATAGTTCCAGATGTCTATAAAACCAATATTTCATCAGGCATAATCACTGAATCCTAATAATTATCCTAGAAATCCATTAGTTATTAGGTTTCATCACTGATTCCTAGGAGGAAATCCAAATAAATCTATAGCATAAGTCATAAATATAATCCTTGGGAGGTAATCTTAGGTGATCCAGTGGTGTCAAGAATAAATTCGGTCCCTATGATGTAATCCTAGGGGATCAATAGTTATTTAGCATAAAGTAGACCCATGTGAGGTAGTATTAGGTGATCAATAATCATCAGTCTTACATTCAATACTAAATAGATAATCATAGGTAATCTATAATCATTAGGCATAAAATTGATCCATGGTAGGTAATTTTAGGTGATCAGTAGTCATCAGGCATAAAGTAAAACCCTTTTAGGTAATCCTATGAGATCAATTTTCATTAGGAATAAAGTCAATCCCTATAAGCTAATCCTAGATGATCAATAGTCATCAAGCATAAATATGATCCATACGAGTTAATCTTAGGAAATCAATATAGTCATAAAAGGGTAAATCCCAGTTGATATCATGGGAATTACTTCATAAGAACTAATGTGTTTTATTTCCCTCCCATTATATCTCACAACATTAGTTTCTCCCCCTTAGGCTCACATCACCAACCTTTAGGTTCTAAAGTTACACCAGAAGTTGGCATCCCAAACTCTCTTTCACTAACCCTCACTATGGTGAACTTACCATTTGGATACCCATATATGTACCCTAGATATCTTTATTACATATGAAATTACATGGGTTCCCTTAACTTAATCTCAACTCTCAAGTCCAAGCCTGGCACTGATAGGGTATAAAATAACTCATCATAACCATGATAAAATTTGTGGTTTCACTAGACTAATAGGATAATACCCACCAAAATTACTCTTAAAGGATGGAATGATGACCATACCACTTATAATGGTCATTCCAAATTATTCCTCATGAACCTAAACTATTTATAATCTACCAATGGAATACCCACCTAGGTACTTGAATCTTAGTGAGAGAGAAACACTCACCCTATGCTCATCCTAAGTAGCTCAAAGTATTAAAAAAATATTTAAGTTTAATCAATGTTTACTAGGATGGAAAATTTGAATTCATCAACCATACGCACTCAAGGGAACTAATGGGAATCTATGCAGGTCTTATACATCCACTTAACTCATAAAATTGACACCCCTTCAGGGTTTACATGTCACATGGAACACATTTTTACTCAAGCCCTTGGACATTGGTGTCCGAGGAATCAATATAGCTTAAAGGTTTATAGTGTACCATAGAACTCATGTTAAACCATTTTAATTTGATTGAAATAAAAATTTCATTTAATTTATGGTTCAACCAACCAAAATGTTGAGACTATATATCAAATTCCACATATAAAATTTAAAAATACACATTCTACGGGGTTATTCTCAATGGACCACCTACCTAATGAATTGATTTATTCATTTTGGAGTAAGCTTGAACATCCTCACCCAAGATCATCCATTTATCATCCATTCATATAAAAAACCATAGGAATAATCTAAATCCACAATATTTAAATAAATTAATTTAAATAATTAATACATTTTTAATAAAACTATTAAATTAGGATTAATTCAAAATAATTCACTGACTCACTTCTTGAGGTACAATCCTTAAGAAAAGGGGTATGCATGAACCCTAGAATCCATCCTAACATTTAACACACAAACACACTAATACATCTCTTTAGTAAATCCATCCATTTCACAAAAAAATGTCAAAACCCATAAATTATATCACTACAGTGACATAACTATTTATATCCATATACAATTTGGCACTATCATCATCTGAGGAACTATTTTAGCTAATCCAAGGAAGGAACCATCATTACATGATGATTCCACCATGCTATATTGGTTTTTTTAAAACATATCTTCTGATATAAAAAATGAGTGAAAATAAAATAGGTATGAAAATGATGTATAATTGATAGGGACTATTAGATTTAACTCAAGCTCTCCTCCAAATTAAACAACGACTGATTCTCAAAACAAAGTGGGGAAAAAATTACTTATAATCAAATATAATGGAAAGAGGACCTCCTTAGTCACATATCCCCTATTTATAGGTTGAGAAACACCCCAAAAATACTTTAAAAACATATTTTAAATAGTTTTTTTAATCTAGAAACATTGTTCACCCATATCCATGTAAGGGTACACATATGTGTTAAAGTAAAGGGATTAATGTAGGGGTTCAAACACAAGTGAATTACCACATAAAGGGATTTCAAAATTGGGGATAGTCACCACATAAGGGGGCCCCTATATAAGGGTCAACATAAGGGGATCCTATACTGGGGTTACCTTTACATAATGGAATTTTCCATAAGTGGTTAACAAACATATGTGGATTTACAACTCAAGGGGATTTTACATTATATGGTTACCATATGTATGGGGATTTGGCCTATATGAGGGTCACCCCAGTTAAGGGGATTTCCATAACATAAGGAGTTATCCAAGGGATTAACTTCTCCAATAATTGGTGATGTCCTAACAATATAAAGGGATTCCCATGTATAGGTCACAAATGTATGGGTGATCATGCATGGGTATTTTAAATCAAACACATGGGCATTACTTGACACTGGGTTATCCCACAAATCCACCTAAAATACCACTACTAAGAAATTTAGTCATCACTAGATACTTATAAAATATCTAAAAACATCACATGGGATAGACCCAACTATCAGATTCTCAATTTTAATATTATTCCTCAAAATGACCCCCACTCCTAAGTAAAAAATTCAAATTCCCCAAGAATTTCTCAACCTATATGGATTAATATCTTTAAAACCACCCGACCGTATCACTTCTCATCCCGAAGAAGCCTTGATTTTCCTTAACCACAAAACTCAACCTGTATCACACATCAATTCAAAATCAAGTCACCATGTTATACCCCTATGTGTCAAACAATATTCCATTGCACAACTAAAAACACGAGGTGCATTATCCATTAAATCCACACATCCATTTTCTTAAATAATACCATGATAACACTTACCTACCACTCATCTATCTAGAGATACCATGATGTTGTAAATTAGTTATTCCCCAGATCAGAGTGCCCCCACCATAATTATCCACACATAAGGGGTGATTCATTTACATTATGTTCTCTAATATATGATTTACTAACAGAAAACACATTCTCAGTGGTCTATTGACACACTTGGTGGAGTTTACATCTCACCACACCCAACTACATAAGATAACATGATACATACCTACTCTTATTAAACACTATAAAAAATGTTCGGTTTCACCCATCAATGAACTATCACATCACATAATTGTAATGACTTAACGTTTGAATCCATCCCAAGATTTTCCAAACACCCACACTGCTTCTTGAACCCAACTTTCATCATAATTCCACAATTGGTTCCTTGAACAACCAAATTCATCATCATCCTTCACAGATGATCACTAATGCACATATGATATGAATCATACACAAATAACATAAAATTAATCCTATGTTTGATTCCAATGTAATGAATCCATAAAATATCACATGTGAATATCATGTCTAGTGTTTTCCACTAAATGAGATAAAATTGGACTTAACTATACACTGATATCATAGTGGAATATCAGACATCCAATGATTGGCCCCATCACACCCATAAACACTTCAGTATAAGGGTCATGCCTTAATGGACCATGCCATATCCATTTCCATATGTAATGAATATAGGTAGCTATCCCAATCATACTTGAGCATCAACATGAAACATCAATAACTTCCCATTTCATGAACACTAAGAATACATTCCTCGACATCCATTGAATTTCTATTCATAACAAGGTTCACACCGTCCAATGGAAAATGGTATGCTCCCCACCATATGGATTTACTTATACACTTATCAAGTGAAACCTCAACAAGTTTCAACAACATACGTCCCTAATAATATGTGTCAAGGAACAGACTTAGGTTTCTTGTAACAAGGCACCCAAATCAACCTTTGATGCCAACTATGACTGTAAAGGTATATTTCCAATTATAGTAAATAATCCAATAAACCATTCCCTCAAGTGTACCATTACAACATCACTTCTAGGACTTAATATGATCACTCACCAATCCTTAGTCAATGGTTAAAACATATAATCAGTGTGTATCACATAGATCTCATTAAAAACCCTTAGGAAGCCATACCTAATAACATTTCAAAAGCACATAAACTATAATAAATTTAAAGTGAAATGATCTTATAAAACCATGTGTACATTACTTATTCCATCACATGAGTACAAATTTATAATAGTTCTCAATATCCTCCATTACCAAAACAAAGCATACTCAACCAAGTAAAAACCTATGTTATTTTGTACTCTTATCTGACATAGAAAATTCATATTTATATCTCAACCATAATAGTCTCAGTCACCTAGAACACTAACCATGGACCACCTTATGTAAATCTAATATAAAGAGTATTTCCTTAGATATTTTATTTAAAATCAATGAATCTCACCTATGCCAAGGTAAACACATGGTCACTCACTAACCCAAGGATCACCACCAAGCCAAAAATTTATTCCTACACTCTAACTATCATATATGTGACCATATAAGATAATCACATGTTATCTCATTGGTAATCACAACATAAAACAAAAGGGTCATGAATCACACCAATCATACCCATCAAAATCATCCTTTATACCAAAATCACTTCAAGTGCATTCCATCATAAAAATCGAAGGAACCACGAATTTATATATCACATAACTAATAACACCTCCTATGATTTCACATTCACAATATCTAAGTCATCACAATGATTGTATCTCATACATGTTATCACATCTAATGCATAAATATCATAACCTGAAGCATCTACACATTATTATTATATCTACGTAACTCATAAGTCTGGTTTAACCCTTAACTCAAGTAACCCTCACATATACCCCATCTCATCTCAAAAAAAGTATGAAACTCCATTTTACTTAGTCCAAACACTTTGCTCACAAAAATCCAGAGCCACATCCCAATGTAACTAGGATCTACCACCTATCCTATAAACTTGGTCTCACATAGGTCATTGATCATAAGAAACATCAATTCTCCCTTCAGAAACATCATAAGGAAACTCACATGCCAAAACACATACTCTAGGGTTTTCATAAAGATATATAAATCTTAGGAATAAAATAAAATGTCATCAATCTGAAAAGAAAGGGACACTCACCTATCATTTTTATATGAGAATAACCCCTTGAATACCATGATATCATCCCACTATATATATATATATAACAAAATTATCCTATAAAAATTATGTTGAGTAAATACATAGTCATAGGGTTTGGATAAGTAAAATTATACTAAGAAACTATATGGGAAAACACCATATAGTTTGTTACTAAAAAGTTTAGTAATTTAACACATTTTATTTTTAAAACCATTATTATAATCGTTGTGACTAGCCCAACTTAGATACCCTCTCAAACTGGTACCTGACCCGAATTGCCACATACTTGAAGGTAATTTCCGATCCTCATGGGCTATAAATTAACACCCAGGAATAAAAAAACAAACAATGGGAATGATTTTACCCATAATTATGTAGAAAAAATTATATATATATATATATATATATATAATAGTAGAAGAAAAAATAATATATATGTTGTAACTGATACAAAACAACAAAAGATAAATATCTACAATGATAGAAAAACAATCTCTAAAAGAAAATTCAAACTATAAAGGATGGAAAAACTAAAATAGATACTCCAATAGTCTCTATGTGGTATCTTGGAAAAAATACCACCATCTCACCACTAGCTACCCAAACCCATATGATAAAAAACCTCTCCACCTCACTATGATACCTTTCTATTCCTTGCATTGAAAGACAAAACCAGTTCTATGCACCTCCAAAAGGGTGTAAAGGGTGTGTACTAACATGAATAGCAGGGTCCCATCTAGGTGTTCTATATGAATCCTCTAAACAATAATACAACCATGATCAACTTTAAATAAAATAAGGCATGACATATAATTTTACAATTTTGTATCAAAACCGTAGAAAAATAATTTAATTCCTCATTTTCCCTCATTTCTAAATAAAGAAGGAAAATCAGTTTTAACTCATTTCATATACATATATCAAAATAATTATATCACATAAAATAAAATAATGCATCATATGTAATATCAAATCCATGGTAGAACAAAAAAAATAATATAAGCCAAAACAACCAAAATTGGTCAAAAGAATAGGTATCATCGCACCGAGGATCTCACTAGGTTATGATAGATCGAAAAATCATACCTAACATAGAGAATCATGAAATCATTAATCCTCTAGAAATATTCATCAAGTCTATAAAGTAGAGAACACCCCAAAAATTGAACCCCCTAATAGGTCTAACAATCCCTAGAATAATAAACCTAGGGAGCAGAGGAAATCCCTATGAGAAAACCCCCCGATAGTGGAAAATCCATAATACTATGCCTTACATGTAAGTAACCAAGTATTACCATGTTATATACATTAAAAACCATTTACTTAAACCATTTCATCATATCATTCATTGAAAACCATTTCATAAAACCATTTCACAATTATTTGAAAAATCCTTTTTCATTTACCAAAATAAGGGGAAAACCATATTTTATTAAAAACCCATATCCACACCCACAAATAAAATTAGTCTATCATGATAATTTGGTTATTAAATAATTTATAAAAATTTTAGGAAATGAAATTCCCCAATATAGTCTAGAGATGGAACCACCTACCTCAAAACTTAGGTCACACATGCCTGAAATGGGATCCACCAACAAGGAAGAACACATAATGACAACAGAGTCCATTAAACCAATATATACATCTCATAATTGATTAAATTTAAAAAAAGGTCTGGAAAAAAGGAAAGATCACAACATAACTAAATAATTCACACCCACCGCACCATTACTAATAAGGAATCGACCCCTAGAACAAGATCACACAAAATAACTATAAATGAATCCAGAGAATCACTAAACAAGATCAACATATTTAATAATTTAATGAAAAATTTCTACCATGATTAAAAGAAATGAAGAAGTATAAAATATTACTCACCCTAAGAGACATTGTACACAATCCTAATGAAAAAAATGTGAACAAATTGGTTCAGAAGGAGAGGAGGTTCCCCAAATTGCTTAAGAGTGACTATAGGTAGAGAGGGTATAGGGCCATTGAATAAGGAAATACAAATCATCCTTATACCACCCTAAAATACAAACTCATGAATATCACATGGAGTGTTATCCCTTTACACATTTTTGAATCCATAGGGTCAATATATACTGAAAAACTCATTTCCTTTTTATTAAAAATTTTATTTTTACCATTACAAGGCATATAATCTTTACACAGTATGTAATATTTCAAACTATGTACTCAGCTCAAGAAAAGTTCCTAGTGATAAAATACATGGCATTTAAACTAGTTAGACAACATGAAATCACCCAACATCCTGTAAAAACAATAGATTCTTACACAAAAATCCAAACCACCTTGGGCATTCTCTAAACTCAGGGAGAACCTAGTTAACCCATTACACATTTATACCTAAATCTGATTAATTATAATAAACATAAATCCTTAAACTTTAAGTCATTTCCACAAAAATATTATATTCATCCTCAGGAGTCCCAAGATTCAACCAATTAAATAGGAAAAAAAGTAAAGAGATGAGAAATAACTGAAATATCATAACTGGATTTTACAAACTCCCCACCATAAGACTTTAGTTCCCTGGGAATTCTTATACAAGAATGAAGTATGGTAAAGAGATGAGGCCACTACTCCCTCATCAATGACTCGCACTCCCAAGTCTCATGAGAATCTAATCCATGTCTGCACAACACTATAACCAACATAATTGACTTCCTATGAAATAATTTCACATAAGAGTCAACAATTTCTACTAGATACTTTATATTAGAAACATCTGGTTCTAACTCAATATCTTTCCAACTCATAATTTGAGTGGGATCAATATGGTATTTTCTAATATTTGATATATGGAACATGTGATGAATTCCTATCAATTGAACTAATAATTAAAAGAAATAAGAAACCTTCCTAATATGCTCATTAACATTTAATGGTCCAATATATCTCAGAGCCAACTTTCATAGAGAAATTTCCCTATTTTGCAAGCTGACAGTGACCCAAATGAGGAGAAACTTTCAAGAAATAATATTCACCTATTGAAAAAAATCAAAAGACAATTACATGGATCATAATAAGATTTTTTTGACTATGCACTTTAACCTGAGGTCAACATATATCCTAAATCCTCAGAGAAATATCCAGAACCAAACTCAGCCCCACCAAAGAAGCTTCTCCAACCTCTGCCTAACAAAGAGGTGATCAGAATAGGAAACCATTAAAATCATTAAAAGGGTCCATTATAATTGATAACTGAATTTTTTTTTATAATAAACCTCAACCAATCCAAGATGGATATATCAAGATCCTCCAAAATATAAGACACATGCATGAATCATGTCTCCAGAATCTAAATAGCATGCTCCATTTGATCGTCTGTCTATGTACGATAATCTATACTCATCCTGACTTGAGTCCCCATTGCATCTTGGAGACTCTTATAGATACTCAATGTAAACCTAAGATCCCTATCTGAAACAATGGAAGAAGAAACCCCATGCAACATCATAATTTCCTACACATAAAACTTATCCAGATCTTCAACAATAGTGGTCTCCCTAATCGAAATGAAGTGAGATAGTTTTTTAAACAAATCAATCACTACCTAGATAGAATTAATCCATTGGGGAGTCTGTGTCAATTCAAAAAAAAGTCCATGGACACCTTGTCCCATTCCCAAACTGACATTGGAATAGGATAGATCAAACCATAAGGTTTCATATTCTTTACCTTTATCTGTTGGTTGGTGTAACATTAGGAAACATAATCAGAAATGTCATTATTCATACCTGGAATGTATAATTGTCATCTCATGTTATAATACATCTTTGTAGTGCCTATATGAATGACCCTTGAATAACTATGAAAATAAAATAAAACTGATCTCCCCACTGATGATGATATGAAAAAATGATTCATAAAATAGATAATACTATCTAAGGATAGAGACTAACTAGAAATGGTCTCCATACCATATATGGTTTCTTGAATTCCTCTAAACTCATCATCTTACTGATGAAATTTTAGAATAGAATCAAGGAGAGATGAATATAAATGAGAAATTGTCATAACCATACCAAAAACATCTTCTTACTAATCTAGATGCAATTAAGAAAAGAGACCCATTAGTTTTCACTCTTCCTTCAATTTGACAACATCCTTGGATGACACTTTCTTGTCAAGAGCATCTATAATGATATTCCACTTACTCATGCTATAGGAAATATTGAAGAAAAATTTCTGAAGGAATTCCACCCACCACCTCTATCTGATATTGAAGTATTTATGAGAAAATATATAGGTCAAAATCTTATAGTCAGAAAGGATTGTAAACCTTTCCCCAAAAAGACAAGGCCCCAACACTTAAGCACATGCATAAATGTGGTGGGATATAAATAATTAGTGGGGTTATTATTCTCATGAGATAGAACATGAAGAGAGATATAAGCTACCATATGATTATCATGCATGATAAAATAACCTGGACCAGTGCTAGAAGAATACAAGAAAACCACATACCCCATACCGAGTTTAGGTAATATTAAAATTGGAGCCAATTTTAGAAGTCGTTTTAGCTCATAAAAATATGAATGAAACTTTTCATCCCATGTTAATTTTTCCTACATCCCATTAATAGTATAGAAAGGTTATTACAACTTTGATAAATCCTTAATGAACCATTAGTAGTATCCAACAAGACCAAGGAAGCTCTGAATCTCAAAAAAGTTCTATGGATCTCTTCATGACAAGAAATATTTCACCTTATGTGGATCAACTAATAATCCATGATAAAAAATTACATGCACTAATATATTCACTTATTAGAACTAAAAAATTCATTTTGAAAGCTTTCCATACAAATAGTGACTCCTCAAGTTTTATAGAACAAAACTCAAATGATACTCCTACTCTTGCTTAGATCTCAAATAAAATAAAATATCATCTATTAACACTACCAAAAAAGTGTTGAGATACTACTGGAATATCCAATTAATAAAATTCATAAAAACTGTAGGATAATTAGTCAGAACAAAATACATCAAAAATATATTTATAATGGTCATACCTTCTCCTAAAATACATCTTCAGTATATCACACTGCTGAACTCTAAGATGATGATAATCTGAATGAAGTTCGATCTATGAAAAAATTTCCCACTTTAAATGATAAAAACACATCCACACAAGGAAAATGATACTTTTTTTAACCATTACCCAATTAAACTTCTTAAATTCCATGCAAAATCAGAGTGAAATATCTACCTTCTTGGAAAAGAGCATCAGGGATACCTGAGGCAAAACACTAGGTCATACAAAACCCTTATACATTAGATCTCCCTACTGAGTCTTGATCTCTCATTGGCCCACTGGTTCCATATGATATGAAGGTATCAAAATCGACTGCATACCTAACACTAGGTCAATCGTAAACTCTATCACCCTCCCTGGAGGAATCCTAGATAAATCATTTGGAAAAAAATCTATAAATTCCCATAAAATAGTGGGGATATTAATAATAGAAGAAAAATCACCAAGATCGACTACAATTGTGGGAAACAAACTCTTTATCTCTAGGTGGGAATGTCCTTTACACCCATACCTTGGATCTCAATCTCCTTGAAACAACTAAATGCTACCATTATCTGAATGAAATGAAACATTCAAATGATAACAATAAATATCATCATGGTGAGAAATAATCCAATCCATCAAGATGATGAAGTCAAATAGATACAGTTATGGAATAAGAAAATCCCAGACAAACTCCATATCATCTATTGATAGTGCATAAGAAGGAAACTAAAATCACCAATATTTCCTCTTCCCAAGAGGTGTTTCTAACTCAAAAATGGACATGAGATCTATTGGAAGTTTATGAATATAAAAAAATGGCCAGAAATAAAAGAGTGTAAAGTACCAATATCAAATAAATCATCTTCTACTAAAGATGCAATAAATATGGTACCTCTCATTATCACTGGACCCACATATACCACTACTGGAATCTAATATACTATGTGAAGGTGCTTCACACCTGAGAGATATGGATGGATTCCTATATTCTTTGAATAATCTAATTGTGTCGTAGTAGCCTTTGGAGCTAATGATCCCTAACCATATTGAGGAGTAGACATAGCCTAACAAAAATGATATAGATAACCATAATGTCCAAAAATATTACACATATTTGTAAGTAAAGGACATGAATTCCTCATGTTCCCAACCTTTCCACATTGATAACATGTAAAAGGAACAATACTAACATTAACTAGAGTTTCCAATGATTCCATATTCCAAAAACCACCTCCACCACTCCCGTGACGATCTTTCCACTTTCTCTTTTTCCATGGAGCACCACTGAATCTACCACTAGGTGGAAGATAAGTCATAGATTATCCAACCTTTAATACCATATTCATATCTACCATCATATCCTTTTATACTATATCCATGTAAGTATAAAGCATCAACATGTTGGACTTATGATCTTTCATCTAGTTAATCTTTATAAACTCTGGAGAAAAGGAATCCAACTCAACAAACTAATTGGTGTATGCTAACACTGAAGTCTCTCCCAACTACAAAGGGAGGAAATCCAGATACTTCTCCATCATTAGTGAATCCAGATAAAATTTCTGGAATAAGAGAGTAACGAAACTCTTTCAATCCAATCCTACATTCCTATCAACCTATACCATAGAATCTCACCATTGTTTTCTAGAGCCATTAAGTATGAATGACACACTTAATATTGATACATTCCGGTGTATCTGGTAATTCAATTATCTGATCAATCTTTTCAATCCAGTCCTCTCCCTCTTAAGGCTCATTAGTACCCTTAAAGGAAGGTGGAATCTCATGAAATAACTCTCATGATCAATCTGTATCTCCTACAACTCCTAGATGTACTTCCACAACTACTTTATTAACTTGTGGTACATTCTAGTTGATAACATGAACTAGTTGCAATATAGGCTTGAAAAAATTCTAATTTATGGGTGGATTACGTTGAGAATCATCAACTGCACCCTCCTTAGGAACTCACGAAACCTGTCTTGGAGGCATGTTTCTAGACACTAAAACAAAATAAAATGATTAGATAATAGATTAAGCTTATTTAAATCCAGAAAAATATAAAAAACTATGATTTGGATTTATATCTAAAAATGTAGACACACATCCCAATATCCCATGTCAACTTGAGTCTCGTCACAATAAGATATTTCCAAGAACTCACTACGACCTACCTCTCAAGTCCCTAAAGCCATAAATCCAGTCTACCAAACATCCCAAGATAAATAATATTGTGGAAATTCCTCCATTGATACAAAAATATGATAAATCCAACTGAATACTCTCTCAAACTAGAAGCTGACCTGAATTTCTACATATTCGAAGGATGTTCCCGATCCCCATGGGTTGATGACTAGAAATTGGGTATCAACAAAAACAAATAAAATGAATTATTTCACCCAACTTGAAGTAGATGACATGAAATTTATATATATATATATATATAGAAAGAAACAACAGAAGAAAACCTGAATATATATGTCATAACAGATACACAAAAATGAAAGAGAAATAACTGAAATAGTAGTAAAACAATATCCAAAATACAAGTCCAACTGTAAAGGAAAATAAAACTAAAATATCAACTATAAAAATATCCATGTGATATCATGGAAAAAATCCCACCATATGACCTCTAGCTACTCAAATCCATCTAACAGAAAACCTCACTTCCTCACTACGGTGCCCTTCCTTTCACTACCACAAAACCAGGTTTTTGTAGCACCACCCTTTAACAGTGCTAAAAAAAAGTACTGATAAAGGGTACTTTTAACAGTGCTAAAAATAGTGCTGTTAAAAGTGAATCTTTATCAGAATTTTTTTATTGCTGATAATGGAACCCCCTTTATTAGCGTTTTTTATCACTGTTAAAGGGCCCCCTTTGTCAATGCTTTTTTAGTAGCACTGATAAAGGGGGGCTTTATCAGCACTTTTTTTCATAGCGCTGATAAAGTGTATATTTTAAAAAAATTACATTTCATAAAAAATAATATATTGATATATATGTATATTTAAATTGATATAAATATAATATATATATTTTAAATATGTTTTAGATCGATTTGATATGTGATAGACGCAAAACAAAACCTGAAGTAGAAGATATGGTTGTTTGGAGGTATTAAGGACCTTTTCGGGCCATAAAGAGAATGAGATAGTGTTCCAGTGGTCACAAGATTTTAGTTTTATTCACAAGCATTGATTTGATATGTGGTAGAGGAAAATAGACACCCGGAGCAGAAGTTATGGAAAAACAGACACCCAGAGCAGAACTTATGACAATTGGGAGGAATTTAGATCCTTTTTTGGCCTTGAAGAATATGATAAGGGGTTCTAGTGGTCACAAAAGTGTATATATTTTTTCAAGCTTCGATTTGATATGTGGTAGAGAAAAAATGGACACCCGTATCAGAAGTTATGATTGTTTGAATTTGAGTAACCCTCCTAACACCTAAAAACCTAAGAAACCCATAACTCACTAAAATAGACATAACTTATACTATTGTTGTCCGTTTGATCACCACAACCAGTAAAATAGAATCTCAAGAGATGAGTGATGATGAAGTCAAATTTAAACCATGACAAGATCAAAGAAATAGAAGATATATTAGTTATACCACTCAAAAAAAAACTTCATCTTCAAATGGCCATAACTTTTGCTCTGGGTGTCTTTTTGAACTCTACCACTTATAAAAGCGTATTAAGTGAAGATATATATGTAAAAGGATGACTTGAAAAAGTTTTAGTCATGCCCCGAACCCTAAAACCCTAAAATAACCATCATAAGTCCTCTAAAACTCTGTTTTGGTGTCTGGTGCCCTGTCAAAATTTTCTTAAAACAGTAATAACTCCCGATCCATTTGTCTTCTTGGATTCCACCACCTGTAATATCATATTTTGTTCTATGATATTTGGTTTTACTGGTTGTAGAGTTGAAATGGACACCCGGATCAAAAGTTATGCCCATTTTAGTGAATCTACGGTTTGTTAGGTTTTTCAAGCCCCCATTTCTAGCACTTTTGTCTCGTCTGCTATTTTTTCAAACAACTATAACTTATTATCTGCCTATATGTTTGGCATCCACCACCTATAATATTAAATCTCATTTAATATAAAATATTTGTAAATATATATAAATATGTATAACTATAATTATAGATAAACATATAATAAATATATGTGTGTGTGTGTATGTTGTATATATGTATTTATTTATTTATAAACACACAAAAAAATCATAATTTATAAATGTATTTAAAAATGATCTTATAAATATATTTTAATATACTAATAAATATATTAATATATAAATATAACCATATATATTAATATAAATAAATAAATATATATATATATATTAATATATATATATATATATGTTAATATAAATATATATAAATATATGAGTAAATATAACTATATATAAATAAATAAATAAATAAATAGATATATTAATAAATGAAGAGAAAATCAATATGGTAGAGTGGTAAAGGCTTAGGTGTGTAGGCAATAGGTCTCGAGTTCGAATCCAGGGGGAGACATGTCACACATGTGGTTGGAATAAGGGCTATAGTTGTTAATGTATGGGGCATTCGGCTGGGGCGGCTGGGGTATGCAGGCTGGGGTGGGGTGGGGGGGGGGGTTCAAGTACTGTTGAAGACCCTCTATGATTTGTAGATTTTTTAATGTATTTTCACTTTTATCAGCGCTAAAAAAACGCTAATAAATGACCTGTTTATCAAGGAATTTTTTAGCACTGATAAAGGGCCCTTTATCAGTGTTTTTCTGAGTGTTGATAAAAGGGACCCCCTTTATCTTCAATGAGATTAAAATCACCTTTTAGTGCTGGTAAATGTATTTTTAGAGCTGATAAAATCCTGTTTTGTGGTAGTGTTTCCTAGTATCAAAATATATAACCATGTCTACGCATTGCGGAAGGTGTTCATAGGGTGTGATGTAACAACATTAGTAGTGTTCCAGCCTGGTGTTCCATATAAAGTCTATAAACAATAATCCAAGCATGATCAACATTAAATAAAAAAAGTCATGATATACGGTTTTACAATTTTATATCAAAATAATTGATTTTTTTTAATTATACCCTTTTCCAAAATTTCCAAATAAAGTAGGTAAATAAGATTCAAAGAATTCCATATACATATATCAAAAGATATATATCAAATCAAATAAAATCATGCATAAAATATCATATCTAATCCATGGTAGAACAACCAAAACATTATAAGCCAAAGAAACCCAAATAAGCTAAAAGAACATGTAAAATTACACCAATGATCACACTAGGTTAGAATAGATGGGAAACTCAAACATAACATAGACAATCTCACACTCATCAAGCCTCTAGACATATACATAGAGTCTAGAAAGTAGAGGAAACCCCCAAAAAGTGAACCCCCAATAGGTATTACAAGTCCCTAGAAAAAATGGCCTAAGGAGCATAGGAATACCCCATGAGAAACCACCCTAAAAGTTAATGAGGTCTAATACCACACCTTCCACTAAATACTCAAGGCTTCCCATGTTCTCTAATTTCCAAACCATTTCTTTAAAACATTTAATCATATAATTCTTTGAAAACCATTTCATAAAGACATTTCACAATGATATAGAAAATACTTTTTCATTTACCAAAACATGGGGAAAACCATATTCTGTCAAAAAACCATTTCCAAACACAAAAATCAAATACATCAATCATTAAAATTCAATTATAAAACAATTTATTATAAATTAGAGCAATGAATATCACTAATATACCCTAGAGAAAGAACTAACTACCCCAAATCTTAGGTCACACAAGCCTGCAATGGGATCCACCAATAATGAAGAACACACAATGATAAAGGAAGTACTATAACCAATCCACACATCTCAGAGTTGATTCAATTTTTAAAAAGGTTTGGTGATTTGTAAATATTATAACATATGTTAAGAATGCACACCTGATTCAACCCAACCAACATGGAATTATCCCCTATAACAAGATCACACAAAAAATATAGAAAGGAATTATGATAATCACCAAAGTAGATCAAAAAATGTGATAACATAATGAAACAACATTACCAAGCTAAAAAAATAAAGCGAAAAGGATTACTCACTCGAAGAGACACTACAGATAACCCTAATGATAAAATGGAAAAATAATTGATCTATATGGTGAGAAGGTTCAAAAAATCATGAGAGAGTGCCTCAAGGTTGAGAGGGAAGAAGGCTATGGAAGTTTGAAATACAAATCATCCATGTAGCACTAAAAAACCTCAAATCATGACTATTACATGGTGTATAATCCCTTTACACATCTTATAATCCACATGGTTTATATACACTTAAAAACATGTTTATTTTTTTTATAAACCCAATTTTTATGATTACATGGCATGTAATCTTTCTTGCTATGTACTTATCTCACAACATGAGCTTGGCGATAAAATAAACTATGTGTAAACTAGTTACTTGGTGTGTAATCACCCAACAACCTATAAAAATAGTAGATTCTTACAAGAAAACCCAAACCAAATTGGGAATTCCCAAAACATAGGGAGAACCCCACTAATCCATTACATGTTTATACCTAGACTCCATTAATTTAAATAAACATAAATCCTTTAACATTAATTCATTTCCCCAAAAAATTCTATCCATCCTAGGGATTCCCAAGATAAAACCAATTAAAGAGGAAAACATGTAAAGAGATGGGAAATACCTGAATGACTATAATGAGATGTTATAATCATCTATTAGGGGTTCATCATCATGGTATCCAATTTCTATATTAGCCCATTATAGCCAATTTACATCTCTTACAAGAGTGACTGCATAGTCATCATTGAGTAACATCCCTCTATGAAAAACACATGACCTTTCATTAGAGAAAATATACTATAGTTTGGCTTAGTATAATTCCACCAACTAGTTTTATGGAAAAAACTATAAAATTTATTATTGACATTTTAAATAGCTAAATAACTATCATCGGTGGAATCAATCACATACAAGCACATGAATGTCATGTGAGTCTTACATTCCAATAATAATTCATCTATACATGCATTTTTCCAATGATATAACCTCAAAAAATAGACAATAAATCTCTAATAAGTAAAAAAATCAAAAATTTCAGTAAAAATAAATTCAATAGTAACAGTAAAAATCAAGAATAGAAATCCCATATCTCTAGAAACCTAGACTTACCCTCATGAATGGTGTTCACAATGCACCAGAAAAAGGTCCGTCACCAGATATAAGACATTCCTATATAACCAATCAATCATATCACCAAATATAAATACATAAAAAAGTTATGATACCACTTTATAATGTCCTACCACCTCGAACTACTCAATTGGATTCTGAACCAAGAATCACTACTTAAAATAGGGCATGCACCCCTATATTCTAGAGGATACCATGAAGTCTCAAAAGTTTAGGTTGATATTATGGGAAGACTATACCACCATATTAGAGTAAAAAATATTGGATTAATAACCAAATAATATCCATAATAAATAATCAGATTACATCGAATAAAATTTAGCACAACATGCTATAAAAATGGAATGTAGAAGAAAACAGTCATATAAACTTATAGTTATACCAATATACACTGACCGCCCACCAGAATCATCACACATACAAGGAAAATAAAATAATTAATGTACACTGAGGCTCCAATTATATCCCCAGGCCTCCTCATCCCAGTCCACAATATCATCTAATCTATCTCACTCGATCAAGATACATTGGGCCTCTACCCAACTTGGACCTATGATCGGTAAAATTTGATCGGGTACCCAAGTGCTATGGCTAGCCAAGAAGGTTGTAAGTATAACATAGTTGGGAACCACTAGTGTGGTCCCAAACATAACAGGAAAATATAATTTATGTCTAGATGAGATACTCAAAATTAATAAATAATAACCAAATAACCCCAAATAAATAACCATAGATAAATAACCACTAACGACCCTCAACTTTTAACATTACACCCATGATCAAAAATAAATACTTTGGATATTTTCAGATGTATCTGAACCTAATATGTCATCAAGATTAATCATTAGATTATTGGAATTATCCTAGAAATATATTATTTATTAGGAATCATCATCTATTACTAATATAAAATCTTAGTGAATCCATGGAATCAACTATAATTGCAAACCCAAGGAGGCAATCTTAGGAGATCTAGTATTATTGGTCATAAATTTGATCCCGTAGAAGAATTTCTTGGCATAAAGTTGATCCCTATGAGGTATTCCTACATGAATAATAGTCATAAGGCATAAAAATGATCCCTAGTAGGTAATCATATTTGATCAATAGTCATAAAGGATAAAGATAACCATTAAGAGGTAATCGTAGGTGATCAATTTTCATCAGGCACAAAGATGATCCCCAGGAGATACCCCTAGGTGATCAATATAGACCTCAAAGTACAAATCCAAGGTGATATCCTAGGAATACATTCACAAGAACAATATGGTAGTATATAAATCCTATCATTTATCAAATAATTACTATAAATACCTTAATCTAGCACTATCTACCTTGGGGTTAAAACTTAACAAATGAAGTATAAATCACTAACTCTCATTCACTAACACTAAGGTCAATGTATCACTAGGGAACCCACCTAGGTACCATTGGACTAATCATAACACCAACAGAAAACATGGGTTCCCATTCCTTTATATCACCTCTAGAGAATAATATCTACACTTAGAGGGTATAACAACCCTTATTATCGTCATGATGACATGTGTGGCCTCACTAACATCATAGGATATGCCTCACTAGCCTTACTCTTAAAGTATGGCATGATTTCCACCCATTTTATAAGGTCATCAAAAGCTGATTCTCACACACCCAAACCCTCCATCATCTACCTGGGGAATAAAAACCAATGTAATCAAATCTTAGTGAGGGAGGAGCACTTTCCCAATTCTCATCATAACTAGCCAAAAGACATAAAGGCATATCAATGTTCTATCAGTTCCCACTTGGGCCAGACCTTCTAAATCCTCACACATCTTTCCTCAAAGGAACTATGGGGAACATATATAGGTCCTCTACATCCACTCAATTCATTTAATTTACACCCATCTAGGGTCTAAATGTCGCATGGAACCCATTTCTGCGCAATACCTATGACATTGGAAATATAGGTATCACTAGAGAGCAATGGTCTAGAGTGGCCTTTGACACTCAAGTTAAGCCATAATAGATTTATTTAAATAAAATAATTGATTTAATTTTAGGGCTGATAACCCACAATAGACAAACTACATATACCATTCTATATATAAAATAATAGAATGCATATACCATGGGGTTATGATGAAGGGACCACATACCTCAGGCATGGAGTAATTATTATTAAAGTAAGCTAAGACAACAAATCCAATGCTTATATATGTCTTCTCGATGCTTTTTTAATAACCCAAGGTACTATCTCAAGCCATACTAATTAAATAAATAAGTTTAAATAATTTATAAATAATTTTACGATTTTTTTATTAGGCATAATGCATAATAACTCACTAGGTCACTTATCATGGTTTAACACTTGAAAAAAGGGGTGTGCACCACCTATGGCATCCTTATAGACCATTAATTCACAAAATAACTTATTTATCCCTTTAATACATCCATTATTTTCACTCAAAATGACAAAAACCCCTTAACAAAATCACATCAATTAAGTACCTCTTTAAATCCAAATAAAACATCATCTAATCATCCTTTTGAGACCTATTTTAGCTAAGTTGAGAAAAATCCCCATCATAACTGAAAAATTACACCATGACCTCATTGAATCATTTATAAAATCCTCACTTAATATAACAAATGCGTTATCATAAAATTGGTAAGGAAATCAATGAAGAATCAGCATAGAGTGTTAGATTTACCTCAAGAACTACTCTAAATTAAATAAAACTCAATTATGACAAAAATCTGGGGAGAACTCCAATAAAATCGAATAAAGTGGTGAGATACCCTCTTTAGTCTTGTATACCTAGTTTAATGGGTGTGAAACACACTAAAAATACCTTAAAATTAATTTTTAATTTTTTTTTGAGAATTTGGAAATATTTTTCACCCAAACCCATGTAATGGTCTACGTAAGGGTAGACATAAAGGGATTCATTTAGGGTTTCACCCGCATAAGTGGATTCAAACAAAAGGGAATTTACATTTATGAGACATCCACCACCTAAGTAAATCCCTATGAAAGGGTCTATGTAATGTGATCACATGTAGTGTTTTAACCCAAAATAAGGAAATTTTCTATATGTGGTAATATAATATATGAGTATTTACAATATAAGGGCATTTAACTTAAGTTTTTACCCTACATATAGGGATTCCTGCAACATGAGGGTCACCCCATGTAGTGGAATTTCTCTCATGTACAAGGATTCCCCAAGGATAGGCTCTTCCAATATTTAGAAAAGTCCCATCCATATATAAGGATGCCCATGTATATATCGCCCATGTAAGGGTGACTATGTATGGGTCTTCCAAAAACCATGTTGGGGTTTTCCCTTTACATTATCCCAACCAACCAATTATCCTTAAATATCACTCTTGACCACCTAATCCATCACTCAAGCCTCAAACCATATCCAACATCAATACCCAGGGTAGCCCCAAATCTCAAATTCTTGATCTGAATCCCGATTCTCAAAATGACCCCTGCTCCAAAGTCAAAAATTCAAATCCCATCAGAATTTATCAACCCATTCAGATGTAGGTATTTGAATATGGGTCACCAATTATACTTTCATTAAAAAATATTTATTAAATAAAATTATATATAAATTTAGGGAGATAGAATAATGTTTTGGGGACATCATTCATTTTGGATAGATGAATAGTCAATTTTAATCATTTTTTCAATTAGATCACAAAGATAGATTTTTTAATTTATTTGGGGTCATTTAAAGTGCGTTTAAGAAGATGGGATTATTTTTTGGATAAAAATAAAGACTTTTATTATTAAATTAATGATAATAAATATGTATTTTATTATTATTAAATTAATAATAATTTTAATTAGATTAATTTAAGTTACAGATATAAATGAAGTGCCCTAACTTATTTGAATTATTGATAAAGATTATGAGCAAAATATGATGATAGGGATTATTAAAGAGGGATTTGAATTTTATTTTTTGATAATTATGTAAATTATTATAATTAATTAGTAATAAATTTTACATATTAAAATGACATAATATTTGAAATTAATATATTTCATTGAAACATCGAGGATCATTACTAAGCATAAGATTAATTAAATAATGTTATTTAAGTTAATAATAATGTTAATAAAATTAAATTGACCTCTATAAATGTCATAATGATAGTAAATATGAATAAAAATGATAAGAGAAATGATTAAAACATAATGATTTCCATTATGTAATGTGATGAATAAAAGGTTATTATTATTTTATTATTGTGATCAAATGAATTATATGTGATGAAAATGGGAAAAATGTAAACAATGGTCTTATTGTAAAAGGGGTATTATCTAATAATTAATGGAAATAAAATGAATTACCATAAGATTTATAATAACATTAAATGGTGTAAAAAGACATGAGTTATTTAAAAAGGTATTTTAAATTATTTTAGAATACCTGAGGGTATTAAATGAGTAATTGAGGTGTAAAATTAGAGGAGTTAACTAAATGATATATATAACTGTGTGTGTGTGTGTGTGTTTTTGTGTGTAATTTATTAAAACTGATACTTAGGAAATTATATGATGAATAAAATAAAGAGGGTGTTGAATTCAATTAATGTGATCTATTAAATAAAATAAAACATGGATTTAATAATGGTAGGAAAATATTTCAGAAATAATGAAGTATTCCCTTATTAAGAAAATGAATATTCAAAAATTGAATTGTGAAGGATGTGAATAATAATAAAAATTATATACTTTTTTAGATATAAATTTAAATAAAATATTATAATAATGATTATATTTTAAAAATAATTTCAATCACATTTAATATTTTAGATAGAATTATAAGGTGTATATATAAATAATGATATTGATATTAATATCAATATTATAGTGGTTATCAAATAATTTTCATGGAATTTCTATTGGACTATGATAATATAAGGATAAAGAGGATTATATATATAGATAATATATATGCTAGTTGATGGAAGGAAACTTTTATTATGGAAACCACATTTATCCTTCATTTATAGTGTCATCACCCCTCCCTCCAAAGGTACCCCACCAAGGATTGCAATGAAAAGAGATATAACATGTATACTTAGTAAGATCTTCCTCAAAAACACTCATGAAAATTGTGAAAGTAATACTAAAAATTAGTGAGAAAACAAATAAAACCAACTCATCACCTAATAAGTTAAAACTATTGTTCCTATCCTCACCTAGTATCACTCACTAAGTAACAAATATATGTAAATCATTCTATACCAAATCATATATATAAATAAGGCTAACCCAAACCATCTTCCCAATGTGTTTGTCACTCTCAGGCCCTAATGGATCATATACTATGCTCATCACTTCCATAAATCATATTTCACTCCATAAAATAATATCATATCCAGTTTTCATCCCATGTAGACTAGAAAAATCTCATCATTATCATCAAATTTTTAACAAGGTATAAGTTAGGAAGCCACCAAAACCCATGTTTCATGTATTATACATCAATCAATAAAATCCCATGGAAGTAAACAAATGGGAATCCATATACACCTTGTCTGGATACATGTATGTTTTACAAACTCAAGATGCTATAGCCTAAGCAGAAATTTATAGTATGACCAAGAGTCATGTTAGCTTGAGTGAGACTATACATTATAATATAATCCATCATATCCTAGATACACTCACATAATAATAGAAGCTAAAGGGTGAGTGAGGGAGAGGGAGTAATCATCCATGTATTCCATTACCTATGTAAAGGTTAGGGAAAACACCCCCAAAAGATTTTGGTGTAGGTTCCCTAATAACTCGGGTGCTGAAGCATATGTAATTATAAAATATAAAATATATCACACACAATATAAGTTAAGGGAAACTACCTATCCTTATAATCATTTACAGTTATCACCACTTAGGAAAACTAGTTTCCACCACTAAGACCTAGGAGAATAAATCTCATAGAATCACATAAGAATCATTGGTCTATATCATATAATTAACAACCATAAATAAATTAATATTAATTATGTATTTTTTTCCAATATTAATACCATAATATTCTAAGTTGAGTGCCTTTAGAACCATAATTTATAATTTTTCTCAAGTATGAAATCATAATATATAACAATCAAGAACCATCACCATTATTTTGTTAATTCAATTATCATTTCAGGATTTACTAGACACTATAGTACTCACCCTATGCTACCACTTGTAATTCATGCACTTTTAATCCATAGAACCAAACCGAGAGAAACATTTAGAAAATAATAACAATCAATCATCCAGCATCCTAGCCATAAAAATTGATATCAAGTATATAATCAATAATAAATTTAAGCTCTAATCACATCTAAACCATTTCGGTATCATACCTGACACCATTTCACGCATCTCATATCATCCCACCATCATTTTCAACAACCATAAACATATACCTGAGAAATTCCTACCCATTTCTCACCAATAATATTTCCACACCTGATTTACATAAAATAACTACAAGGCTCTAAAATTCTAGAGAATGTACACATGGAAATAAATATTTTCAGCATACAATTTAGGGAAACTATGGCCATATCATAAAGGCATTCAAAAGTTTTGAAAACAAGAATAGGATCATTCATCCCCAAATAATTATCATGAAAAAAACCATTTTTATCACTAACTTGAATTAATTGATTCATTATTCATACTTTATTATATAAATAAACCTTAATTATAGAAACCATTAATATCTAATAATTATCACTGAAATTTATTTTGGAACCATTTTCATGTTCGATCATTTCAGGGAAGAACAATAAATAATTTACTCATGCCTCATTCATATTAAATTTTATTATTCTTACATTAAATTTTTTATCAATTTCCATGAATATTAATCATGGTAACAACAATAATAATAAAAAAACAGATACCACAATATATAGTATATCAAGATGAAATTTAAGCATACCATAAAAAACAAGTGACTATGCATGTTGAATTTATTCCTTTTTTATATTAAGAAACTAAATTAAAAAAATACTTGAAATTATCGTATTTTGGAATTACCAATATTAATTCATTTTGTAACCACACTGAACCTAGTAACCTAGAGTTGATGTCTTACATCATTAAATTGAAAATATATAAAAGGAATTTCATCGATAAGGACTAAATAGTTTAGTTGAATTATTAAACAAGATACATACATGATTCTCATGTTATATTTGAAAACAGAAATTATAACCTATTTTTTTCTCAAGAATAATTTTGTTACTTCTATAATATAATTTCATATCAATCATAGTACACTTCATGGATTCATAAAAATGAAAAAAATAAGGGTGAGATTAAATGCACAATAAGGGTTTAGTACATCAGAATCTATCATGAAATCAAGAAGAATAATTGACATGGAAAGGTAAATAATTGAACACACATTCCATTGAAATAACTGGATAAATACTAATCAATATATAAAGGTAAATAACTGAAATCAAATTTCATTTCATAAATAAAATAAGAATGAAATTAATCCAGAGATAATATCATTGTGAAAATATCATGTATAATAATAACTAAATTTTTAATTAATGAAATGATTAATCATTAAAAATAATGTTCTCTAGAACATGATACCTATACATCAAGACATTTCATAAGACAATTTAAAACTATAGGTAAAAACCCATTAAATGCTATGTTAATTATTTTCCACTTGAGATTACTGATGCATATAGGGGATATATAATTCTAATCCCGCCCACCACTTCATGTCAAAATTTTACCTTATATATTGAATAATTGATTTAATTCATGAATCAATATGCATTATGATAAAATATTCATATTGAGTAAAGGATATAGATTTATCTATATTTTCCTTTAAATAAAATAAAATTCAAGGTAAACAAATTTTTTAAAAATGGTATATAGTTTAGAAAATAAACATATCTCTGGTAAATAATATGGATATTTAGGATTAATTTAAGTTCCAATGATCACAGTATAGTGAATATTTGGAGAGAAAGTTAACAACTACAAAAACAAATCAAGAAAGTGAATGTCAATAGTTTACTTTGTCAAAATTATCATAAATAATCTTTAGAAATAATAATTATGGTATTAATAAGACATATAACTAGTAGATTATAATTAATATAAATCTTTTTTTTCTTGATGAATAAATATACCATGAAAATATCTTTAAAAACATTCTCAAGGAAAATATTATTTTCAATTTGAAAAAATATATTATTTTATACAAAAAGTACAAAAATATTTAAAAATAATTTTCTTTAAAAATAATATTTGAAACTTATAAAATAATATTTAAAATATATATTGTTCATGATATCTATTAATTATGTTCATTTCAAACACATTAAAATAAATATTCCTTTCAATTTTTAAATAAAATAAAAACGAGAATTGTTCTGAAAACGACATGAAGATTCTTTTAATTTTTTTTTAAAAAGTAAAAATGGGTTAAAATTTATTTAATAAATCATTTATAAAAGGTTTGAAAACATTTTTTCAAATATTTTTATAGAACATGGTTTTCAAAGAATAAGGATTTTCAACTCAAGAGAGAAATGAAGTCAGATTTTATTAAAAACGTTTTTCAATCAATTTATGCATAATTAGTGAAAAAATGGTACTATTACCTAAAAATTTCATGAATAACCAAAATATAATAAAATTAAATTGGTTTATTATCTAATGATCAAATAATTTATTTTAATGGAAATCCATTCATAAACAATCATGATTAAAATGAGATTTTGAAATAAACCCTTACAAATATCATAATGTTGAAGTGATAGTTAATAAATGAATAAATTATGTGTATCAAATATTGATCCACATAAAATAAGTGTAAATAAAAAATAATATATTGAAAATTAATTTCACATGTAATCTATGAGTATCAAATATAATGAATAATTAATATAACCTAATGAAAATAAATTGAGTTATGAAATTCTTTACCACTTGGTAATTTTCAAGTCAAATCTCCTTAAATGAAATAATCAAAATAAAAAATTAAATTACCAAGATGTATGAATTATTCAAGATATTATATGTAAAAGGGGTAGTATTTACACTATATAAAATAAATTATATGCACAATAATAGAATATTCCTTAGTAAAGGGAAATTTAGATGTAGTCCCTTACCTTGAGTCCGAATTATCACGTATGTTCTTTATATTCCCAAATAATAAGATCATGTTAATTATTTAATTAATTAAGAAACATTTTAAACCTTATTATTCTTTTTTATTTTAGTTGTTACAATGTTATGCACAATTATATAATCAATTATGTTTATGGCGGGTGTTTTTATGATATTTGACTTATGTGTCAAAAATGACTTTGGTAGGTTGACTATTTGTCAAAGAGGGCATTATTTCAACATCTCCCGAGTAATAATCATGAAATAATTATTATATTTTTACATTAATTATAATTTTAATACCAATCATGAATTACAAGTTTTAAGAAATGAAGTAAATTATGATCATGGAGACGCTAAGGCGTACGTACGCATGAGTAACATTTCCATTTTTCAATGATCATTATAAAAAAGAGGTAAGTAATATTTTATCTTTTCAGAATGAACATAATATAATAAATATATTATTATTTATTTAAATATATCTATATATATTATACATGTGGTGTGTTGATGAATGTAGAGTTACATAGCTTCATGAAGGCGGTAGTCCGCATGTACAAGAATGATGTTATCATATTTAAGTGAGTTAAAAGGTAAAAATGAAAATGATATATTATATTTTAAGAATAATAAATATTTAATTAATATCGCAATTATGTAATTTATATCACATATATTCATTAAATATATCCTTACTACCTTCCATGTAAAGCATTAGTGAAAGACAAATCACATTGCTTCGTGAGGAGGTAGTTCACCATATACACAAGCAACATTATCATATACCCTACAGAATTGAAAGTAAAATGTGTATATATAATGTAATGAATGAAGAGGTATAAGTATTTTATAAATATCATATATATACTTTATATCCATCATAATACCCAACCATGAGAGGTACTGTTGGAAAACATGTCTCATAGGTTCATGAGGCAGTAGTCTTTCACACACATGAGTGATATTATCGTTTACCATTTGAAGGAAGAAGAGATGGATAAAGGTAATAATTTTAGAATAATAACATAATAGTATATGTGATATTGTATTTTTATTATATAATAATAAATTAATAATATTCTAATGAGGTGTAAGAAGAAATAAAACAAAAATGTATTGTTATGAATTTTACTTCTTCTTGGACCACCACTTTAGGATTATACCTAAAGTGTTACTAAAATATATTTCCGACAAAATTTATTAGGGATGGTATTGAACAAAAAAGGTTATTATGGTGTGAATAATAGAGAATATGTGTGTACTTTTATAACTAGGTTGCGTGACACACTTGTAATTTTTGAAAAGAAAGAGGTGTACCCATGTTTTTCAATTGCCATAAGGGCCCAAAATCAAGTATTATCAATACATAGACATGATAAGGTATATATATTTCCATAAAATAGATTTAATACTAGGGTTTAATTGATATTAACCTTTTTCATTTTAGTTTCACCCCATGGTAGACACATTTTAACCTTAATCAGGGTAAATAATTTTTATTATTTTTACTATTCATTATGGTCAAAAATTAAGTTGAAATTATTATATAATATAAATTATTTTTATTCAAAAAATAGAATCAATTTTTAAAAATTCCATTCACATAATTGAAAAATTTTAATTTAAAATTAATCCTTTAGACACGACGAGAAAACGGGTTTTCAAAGAGAAAATGTTCAAACATTTACAAAGTTTTTATATCAAAATTAAATTTCAAAATGATTACAATGAACTAAATTGGATTAATATATATTTAATTTCACTAATTTTACTTTAAAAACAAATTAAAATATAATTTAATCTTTTAAATTATTTAATTGAAACTAAATTTTTCAATAAAATCATTATTTTTCACTATTCCACGAAAAATGAAACTTTTTTGGAAAATCCAAAAAATTAAACCTAATATTATTGTGATATGTTGAATTAACAAATAAATTTTACTTTTTAAAATTCTTTTTTCTATAATTTTTAAAAATTAATTTTAAATTATGTGCGCAAAGCTTGACTAAACTACCATTTAGAAAAAATATAGTTTTTCAAAAAACATTTCTTTTTCTTTTAAATGATTCTTATTTTATTTATAATCAAAATATAACCAATTAATTTGTTTTTACATGTTTAAATTATTTAATATTCATATTTTAGTAAGTTCTATTCATACCCTTCAATTGAATGGCTAGGTAATAATGGTATAAGATATTATAGTTTATTTAGACACATGGTTGCATGTTCTATAAACAATTGATGAGATTAACTTTAAAGAAATATATTTCATGGGTTATTTACGGTTGGTGTTTTGTGTCACATATTATATATCATATATATATTTTTTAATTTATAATTTTTTGGTGTCACATTCACCTCACCTTAAATAAATTTCATCCTCATAATTTGATCTTGAACTCTAAAATAAATGGTTTTCTATTTAAACAATTCCTCTATTGAAAAACCACATTGAATAATGGGTTTATAAAATATCCTCTTAATAAGAGAGAAATGTAAGTAAAAAGGTAATATGGAATAACACATAACTAGGTTTATATGTTGGATAAAATTGAGGGAAATTGATGATATGAACATGGAAGAAAAATGTAAATAATTATAGAGAATGATAGAGGTCATTGATCACAAGAAAGTGAACGATCAATGAAAATATAGGGACCAAAAAAACAATAAATCATTAATGATTTAAAAGTCAATTTTATTAATCAAGTATGAAGGTAATAGTATATTATTTTTTCAATATACTCTTCCAAATATTGATGAATTGTTTTACTATCTATGAATATAATGAAATAATCTTACTTGATACATTTATATTTCTTAATCACAATTTTATCCTTTGGATATTCTTCGATCATTGTCTGATTCATTGATTACTCTAATAAAGGAATAAAAAAAATTATATTCCCTAAGAACTGAAATTAAATTTTAACAGATTGTATATCCCATAAAATAGTGTCAATTATTCCCTTATATCTTCTAACTATTTTACAAGAATAATATATTTTTCATAAGTTATCTAATACATTAATTTGTAAGCCTCAACATTAACACCACTGGATCATTATTTATATTTATTCATCAAATTGTTTTACTAAAAACAATTTAATATCAACCAGGACATCATGTAGGCCAGTGGTAGGCGTTAAACCCCTATCTCTATTCTTTTATGGGTTCAATCCCCACAACCTTGTTGGATGATACATGTTTCCATTTTTACAAAAATATATTAATATAATTCATATAAAATTCCAAAATTTTGATGAACAATAATTAATACAACATCAAAGACATGATAATTCTTAATGGTTACCAATACCTAGAATCTTATGTCCAATTTTTTAAGGTATTATTCCTAAAATAACTCTTTCAAATACTAAACCAATAGGTTGTATTTTCATAAAAAAATTCCAAAATATCCTTAATCATGTAATATCATTACAACAAAAGTTTTAAAAATGGGCGTTTAATACTTTCAACTTATTATCAACCTTAAAATCATAGACCCATGATGGTATCCATATCTCTTATGTTAATAAAGAAATATATTGTTCTAAAATTTTACACAATCCTTATATTTTTAATGATTCTTATAACTAACATTAAATTAGTGAAAAAAACTTATACAATTTAATTTATTAATATTGATACATAAATACTTCATACATTTTATTTAAACATATGTCCTTTATTGGTCTAGGGTTAATGTTTAGAAGAGTTCATTGACATGAATAATTCCCAGGTTCCCCAAATTTAATACAATGAACTATATGTTAATCACTAGGATGAAATTTATGTCATTCCATCCTACAATTAATTTTTACTCAGTAATTCATTTCTTTATGGAATTATTTTCCATACATAAAACATTTTCCCATTCCATCCAAAAAATTACTTGGTGTCTCTTTCCACATTTCTAACATTATGAAAATAGACCTTCTTTCTACCATAGTCTCCACCACTCGAGCTCTTAGAGAAATAAATCATTCTCTTATTTAGTGATTTTGAGAGTTGGTTAAGGTATAATTTTTTAATCATAGTTTAGGATAACTTATTAAGAGTAATAATGATATATTTCACTCCTATAATTATCACATTTGGTTTCTCATAGTGACAATATTTTTTTCAAGTTCAATGTCAACATAATTCCTTTAGGTTCATGCCATCGACTAAAACCTAAAAAGCATAGTGTGATCAACAATAATAATAGTGGTAAAACCATATAATCATTTATAGTATGTTTAAATTATTATTTTTTAATATAATATAACTTATATTTAACCTATTTCATTCATTATAATTGCCTACTCAAATCCTTAATAATGTTCTGTAAACGAAATGAGAATTATCCTAAGTTTATCCCCTAATAGTATCAAACTAGGTTTATAGTATGACATGTTTTCATGCACTAGGTGATGACTGTGTCAATCCGAATGCACCTCTCCAATGTTTTTACCCCTAGGTATAAGTGTCCCAAATCCATATCCATTTTTAGTATGCAAAAATATATGTATTTATAAGAAACTCCACATAATGTATTCCTTACTAAAACTTTAGTATGTACTTATATTCTTTTCCTCAAAGTATATCGTAGGTTTATTATCCCAATTATATTTTTTTCTTAAATCTAGTTCTCAAGGTTTCTACTAAACTTCATTTGATAAAAACTGTAAAGACCTCAGCCCTAGTAACCCAGACTTGGTGTCTTAATTAATTCCATTGGCATAAGATATAAGGAATAACACTTTTAAGGACAAAGTAGTTTAATAATATTGGTAAAATAGATACATAAATTATTCCCATATTACATTTTAAAACAAAAATTGTAACCTAATTTTTTTTCTTGTGAATAGAATTATTACCTCTAGCAGATTCTTTCATATCTATCATAGTATACTTTATGGATTTATGTGAAAGGGAAAAAAATAAGGGTGACATAAAATGCTTAGTAAGGGTTAAGTACAATAGAATATATCATGAATCAACAAGAATAATCAACATGGAAAGGTAAATAATTGAACACACATTCCATTTAAATATATTGATAAGGAATAATCAATATAGAATGGAAAATAACTAAAAGAACCTTCCCTTTAATCAATAAACTGATAATTAAATGCATCAAGATATAACATCATTGAAAAAATATCACGGATAATAATAACTAGATTCTTAATGAAGGAAATGGTTAATTATTTGATGTATTGTTCTCAAGAACATGATACCTCTACTGTCAAGACCTTTCATAAGATGATTTAAAACTATAGGTGGAAACTAATTTAATTCTAGATTACTAATTCAAATCATGAGACTACCAATGCATTAGGGGTGGGGGGGGTGTGGGGGTGGGGGTGGGGGTTATATAATTAAAGGCCCTTATCATCATTGCATGTCCAAAAAATTCATTCAATATTGAATAATTTATTTAATTCATGAATCAATATACATTATCATAAAATATCTGTATTGATTGAAGGAGATAAATTTATAAATATTTCATAAGTTAATAAAATGACTTTGAATGTAAACACTGTATGTAAAAATCATATATGTTTTAGTAAATAAAAATACCTATGATAAATAATATGAATATTTAGGGTAAATTAATGTCCAATTATCAAATGAAAGTGAATATTTCAGGGGAATGTTAATGACTAAAAAAACAAATCAAGAAAGTGAATATCAATACATACCTTGGTCAAAATGATCATAAACCATCCATATAAATAATAATAAGGGTATTGATAAAACATATCCCTAGTAGAGTATAAATGGGGTTTTTCCATTGATGAATAGAAATAGCATAAAAATATCCTTAAAAACATTCATGAGGAAAATATACTTTTCCTTTTGAAAATATATATTTTAAAAATAAATGTCCAAAAAATATTTTAAAGATACTTTTATTTCAAAATAATATTTTAAAATTATAAAATAATCTTTAAAACATTGATTGGTTATGAAGGTTGGAAATTCCATTCATACCATGCATATTAATATAATATTTCCTTTCACCTTTTTGATAAAATCCAATTGATCCTTATTTTGAAAATGAAATAAAGATTTCATTCAATTACTCTTAAAAAGTAAAAATTGGGATTTTTTTGTAATAACTCATTTTAAAAAGTGTTAAAAACATTTTAGAAAACATTTTTATAAAACATGGTTTTTAAAGAACAATGATTTTCGATCAAAGAGGAAAACAAAAGCATATTTTAATAAATAAAATTCAATCATTTTAATTACCAAAGAGTAGAAAATTGTACGGTTACTTGAAAAATTAATGAACAAATAAAGGATAAAAAAATTAAATGGGTTTATTATGAAATTATCAAATAATTTCCCTCAATTGAAATTCAAGTGTAAAAAATCCTTATTAAAATGGGATTGTGAAATAAATACTTGTAGAGAGCATAATTTTTAAGTGAGAATTAATAAATGAATCAATTATATATATCAAATTTAGATAAAAAAATATATAACATAAGTTATTTAAAATTCATTACTCACATAATCTAATAATATCACAGTCAATGAAGAAGTAATATAACCCAATGAAAATAAATTGAGTTATGAAATTCTTTACCATTCGGTAATTTTCATGTCAAATCCCTTTAGATTAAATAATTAAAATTAAAAAAATAAAATTCCATGAAGTATTAATTATTCCTAATATTACATGTAAAAATAGTAATATTTACACCATATAAAATAAATTAAGTGCACAATAAGATATTATTCCTCAATAAGGGGAAATTGAGACAAAGTACCTTACCTTGAGTCTATCGTGTCAAATACTTTATTTATCATCCTGAATAATAAACTTATGTTAATTATTTACATTATTATTAACCTTTTTCAATTTTATTATTCCTTTTATTTCACTTATTACTATATTATATACAATTACTTATCCAATTAAGTTTACATCAGGTGTTTAAATGATATTTCACTTATATGTCAAAAATTACTTCGGTAGGTTGACTTTTGGTATAAGAGGTAATTATTTAAACATATAAAGAATAATAATCAGGAAATAGTTATAATTTTTACTCATAAATTATATGCTTAATACCAATCATGAAATATTGTTTTGATAAATGAAGTATGTTATGATCATGGAGAGGGTATGCCGTATGTACACATGAGTAACATTTCAATTTTGAACCATCATTACAGAAACACGGTATGTAATATTTTATATTTCTATAATTACTATAATACCATAAATAATATATTATTTCTTTTAAATATACTTATATATATCATCCATTTAGTGTGTTAATGAAAATATAATCACATTGCTTCATGAATGTGGTAGTCGACACATACATGAATGATGCTATCATCTTTAAGTGATTGAAAAGGTAAGAAATAAAATGATATATTAAGTTTATGAATAATAAATATTTAATTAATATCATAATAATTTCATTTATATAACATATATTCATTAAATATATCCTTATTACCTTCCATGTAGAGTGTTAGTTAAAAATGAGTACATCGCTTCGCGATGTAGTGATCCACCATACACACGAGCAACATTATCGTAGCCCCTACGAAATAAAAAGTAAAAAGGTATATATATGATTTAATTACTAAATAGGTATAATTATGTTATAAATATCATATATATATATATATAATTTATATCCATCATCACACCCAACCATGAGAGGTGTTGATGGAAAACAAGTCAAATCAGTTCTTGAGGTAGTAGTCTTCTGTATACATGAACGACGTTATCATTTTCCATTTTAGGGAAGTAGAGATTGATAAAGTTCATAAATCTAACATAATAAAATATCAGTATATGGGATATAATAGTGTTTTTATATAATCCAAAATAAATAATATTTTAAGAATCTTGAATATGAAATAAATGAAAAAAATACTTAGGAATTTTACCTCTTCTCAGACCACCTCTTTAGGATTTTACCAAAAACATTACTAGAATGGATTTATGACCAAAATAAAGATTCTAGGACGAGATTATGGAAGTTTATAAGTTATTTTAGTAGGTATTTTCTAAACCTAAATTGTTTTAATGTTCAAATAAGAGAGGATAGGGGGTGGCCTTTTATAAGTGAGGTGAGTAGCACACTTGAAATTTTTGAAAAGAAAAAGGTTTATCCACATTTTTCACTAGCCATAGGGGTAAAAAATGGTGTATTATCTATAATTATATTTTATAAGGTCTATATATATCCTTTAAATTTATTTTATATTATTTTTTAGGTTATTTTACCCCTTATCATTTTATTTGAACCCTAGGTAAACTCATTTTTACCTTAAGCGCGATAAATATTTTTTTTATTATTTTTACTATTAATTATTTTGAAATATTATGCTGAAAATATTATATAATATAATTTATTATTTTTAAAAATATTTAATCTATTTTTTTCCAAATTTTATTTACATAATATAAAAATTTTAATTTAAAATTAATCTCATAGATGCGATGAGAAAACAGGTTTTCAAAGAGAAAATGTTCAAAATTTTACAAATTTTTATATCAAAAGCAAATATGGAACTGATTTAAATGAACTAAATTTTATTAATTGATATATAATTGAACTATTTTTACATTAAAACAAATTTAAAATATAACTTAATATTTTATATTATTTTAATGAAAAGGCTATTTTGAATAAAATATGTAATTTTGACTATTCATCAAAAAAATGAAACTTTTCATAAAATCCAAAAGATTCACCCTAAGATAATTTTGATATGATGATTTAAAAAATTAGGTCTATTTTTTAAATTAAATTTTAAAGAATTTATAATAAAAAATTTAAATTATGTTCATAAAGGGTGACTAAACCATATTTTAGAATTTTTTTATCAGAAATCGTTTATTTTTATTTTAAATTATTTCTATTTTATTTATAATAAATATATAACAAATTATTTTTTACATGCTTAAACCATAATAATTTCATAGTATAGTTATTTCTATTCATACCTTCCAATTTAATAGTTAAGTTAAAATGGTATACCATATTAATATGCATTTTAACTTAAGGTTGTGTGTTTTGTAAGCTATTGAAGATATTAAATTTAAAGAAATATATATAGAGGGTTGTTTAATAATGGTGTTTTATATCCAATTTTCTATTTAATTCAATGTTATTATTTTATAATTTCTTGGTGTTACACGTTACATCTAATAATTCTATTAATTTAAATTATCTCATTTGAATTCATCAAATAATAATAATATTTACTATATGTGATAATAGATTATTATTACCTCTTTAATCTATAGAATTATTATTTATAATACTAATGTTCATTATAGTAATAGATAAAATTCCTTTCTATAATCCCCAATAATTAATAAAAATTATGCTTCATTTGATAATAATACTAGAGAAATAATAATATCTAAGATATGTGAATTCTTTAATTTTAAGATATGAAATAATGATTTAAACTATAGCATAAAAATATTTACTTCTTTTTATTATTTTATAATTTTTAAATTCCTGTAATAATTAAATGCAATCCATTTTATAAAATTTCTATTTTATTAAAAGGAGTAATGATCTACCATATATTATTATTTTATATCTCAATTTATAAATGTTCAATATTTAAAAATAATAAAATTATCTTTCATTAATATTTAAGAAATAATTATACAGTGCCATTTGGAAATAACTTCTCGACTATTTATGGAACACAATATATTTTCATATAGTTATAATTATATCCATTTATATAATCATATGAAACCTAATCATGCTAAAATTCCAATTTACAAAAAATAGAAGAGAGAAATTAGACCCCCTACCAAGAGAGAAGAGATTCAAGAACACATCACACCAAAATAGAGGAGAGAGAGAAGTAGATAAATGATAATAACACATCTTGGAAAATGTAGGTCTAAAATGAAAGTAAGAAACTATAATGATTGTAGGTTATTCTCTAAACTGATTTTTTTAATTACCTAGGCTCAATAGAAACTACAAGAAGACTCAAATAGGAATGGGAACTCATTTTAAGAATATAAAGATACCATTTAAAGATATCTTCCCTGAAACTTCACTGATATTAACATATTTTAATTATAATATAGTTATTTTCATTTAATTTACAATGCATGATTAATTTAAAACTCTTAAAATTTATCAGGACATTATTTTAATAAATATTCATAAAAAAATTAAAATCCTTTCATATTAGTTATATTTTCCATTTATTTTTATGGAACTGAAATGAGAAGAAAATTTTTATTTTAGTGAAAAAACATTTCATAACATTGGGTAACTATTTAATGGTTTTTTTCCTTTACAAAATATAGTTTTTGAAAAAACCATTACATGAAAATTAAGACCACCATTACATAGAGGGGAAGGAGTGAGATGTGAAAGGGTACTTCTGTTTTCCCTTTTTTAAAATATGTTATACCTTTTCATATTGAATGAGATCCTTGGATATCATTTATGTAGTGGGGTTATACTCATTCCCAGTGGTAAATCCACTGTTACTTGATAATAAAAACTTACCTTTATGCAAGAAAATTAGTTTACCTTTACATACAGAAGAACAATATATGTAAGGATAAAAATAATTTTAGGTAAAAAATTAATTTTAATCAAAATAATTCTTTAATAATAAAGGATCTAATTTATTATTATTTTTCAAAATTCCAAATTACTTCTAAAATATTTAAATGATGTTAAAACTCGCATATTAATTCCAAACTCGTAGAATTTTTTTTAATACATTAAAATTAATTTTATAATTTTTTAAAACATTTTAAAACAACCTTGTAAATTTTCAAAAATTCTACCAAACCACCAAACACCCCAAAATGTAAAAGGAAATTCTTGGGAAAAACCTCACCATTAGATTAAATACCTGTCAAATAATTGTTATCATCAAGAATTTGAAACATAATTTAGAATAAAAGAGAGGAATAAAACAACCAGTCCATGAGATACCTATCAAGGATCACACCACACTAGGGACATAAAAAAATCATTAAAGAATAAGAGGTATAGCCACCCAAGACCATGAAACCATCTCAAAATAAACTCCAGATGGAGACAAGTCTCAAATAAGAACATGTTCATTAATAAAAAATTACATTAAGGATGAGAATCAATCACATATATCAAATTAATGTCACATAACTTTTCTAATATAAATCAATAAGGTTAATTATAGTATCTCAGTTAAAAAAAGTATCAAACAACTTAGGATACTAAGCATGACTCTACCACTCTCTTTCCCAAGTTCTTTCCTCTAAACCACTATTTCACCATAGGATATGAACCAATGAAATAGAATGCATGGTTGAAACTTGAAAGGTATAAAAAATAGGTACAAATCTTACTCATGACTGAACCATTACTTCCCATTATGAGAATACACCTTAAAAAACACATGGTATCTAAGGTTATACTCTAGAGTCCTCCTCTTATGATTAGTATAAGACTTATAACCATCCTACATCACCATTATTTTCTTTCCAATATCCTTCAAAATCTATGTCATGATCATTACTAATTATGATCCAATAATAACTGACTATATGACCTCAGTATAGCATAATGAAGACCAAAGATTTCTTCTACAAATCTCTTCAAATGGGTCCATACCAATGGTAGATTTATAAATATCATTATAGGAAAACTGTAATAAGGTTAAGTGCTTCACCCATGATCCTCCAAAATTCATAATTCATGTACAAAACATGTCTTCTAAGGTCTAGATACTTCACTCTGCTTAACCATTCTTCTATGGATGAAAACGATTGTTGAAGAAAAATGGCGATTCAATAGAACATTGAAGGTCTCTCAAAACCTAAGAGGTCAAATGGAGATCATAATAGAGATGATCTTCTTTGTACCCCCATGAAGCCTCACTACCTCTTCTAGATACCACCTTTAAAAAACCTCCACTAAGATCAACTCCTTATTCAATAAGAAGTGAGAATAATTCTTTATGTAGTCCATGATAATACATATTGAATCCTAGAATCCATAAGGATGAAGTAAATTGGTGAATACCTAAATCAGGATATTCTCACACCTACATTGGGGAACATTAAGAATCTGAAGCTACCCACTAAGTACATGGTGCATAGTCTTTAACCTATGGAAAACCAAACACTAATAGATAAACTCTATAATAGATCTCTTCACACCTGACCACAAAAATTGGACTCTAAGATCATGATACATCTTCACTGCATCAAAATGTACCACTAAGTGAAAACTATGGAACTCATGGTGAACAACTTCAAACATTACTGAAGTAAAAAAATCATCTCTTGAAATAACATAAAATATTAAGCTTCCTTGGACCATCCCTTGAGAAAATCACCACAAAAAACTCAATCATGCTGAACCTATACCTAAAAATCTCTCATTAGAGTCTCTTTCACCCACTTTACCAGATATGAACATACTATCATTTGGTAAGGACACCTTCTTTCATTATCATGAAACCTAATCCCAAACATGAAGAAATATATTAAACATCAAACACAACATCCTCCTATAGAAATGGTTCCTACTTCCCACTAATAAAAAATATTTATTAAGGAATGTAACTCTTTTAATTGATATAATACTTATATAGATTCTTTAATAACTATCAGTGGTAAAAAAAATCCTAAAATAGATCACAAATACTCTACATGATCCTCCTTTAACTCATAGAAAATGTGGATCTCATCGATGAACACTACTTTGAATCAATCTAGAAGCTCATGGAATACCATAGTCATTAGTACCATGAACATGTTTGTATAATTAATAATAATTAATGATATAAAAATGAACTTGTGATTCTTATAAAAACATTTTAAAGTAGTCTTCAGGATATCCTCCTCATTCAATCAGATGTGATGATATCCAGACCACAAATATTTTTTCATGAACTAACATTATCTCTAAAAATTATTAATCTAATAATTTATCCATGGAAAAGGTTAATGATTCTTGACTATCACCCTAAGAAATGATAATCAAGATATAGATTTAATCCACTATCATCATTTTCAAAAACAGAACTGGAGTTCCCTATGATGATATGCTAGGTAGAATAAAACCTCAATATAGAAGATTATCGATCTAATATTGAATTTATCATAACTCATAAGGTTCCATACTATAACAAGACATTTTTATGAGTGTTTTGTTCATTTAGATTTCTTCCCTGAGCTTGATTTCTCATCGAGGGGGTACTATCTCAACCACATCAAGAAAGACATTATGGTATTCTTTAATAACCTTAGGGGAAACACCGCTGGACAATCCTGATGGAACTCTACATGATTTTAACCATCTAGTAAGGCAAGTAATCAACATTCCTATAACTCATCCATGGTCTCTATAGTTAACAAACATTTCATAGCCTCTATCAACATTATAGAATATGATATTACTCCTAATGTAATACAAAATATCCTACATTGAATATAGACAATCAAAGAGAGGGATGATGTTGTATAGATGTATTTATAAACATAGGGAATCCCCCAAGAGCAGTGTTACCCCAAAAAATCTCAAAATATTTGTGCACATAATACATTTTATCTTGATACCCAATTGGAATAGTCAATGCTAAGGGATCTAGATGTATCTCCACATAATGTCCCAAAGAATGGATAATGTAAGTGCAATGAAGGAGTTCATAACTCCTGAATAAAACATGTTGAATACCTTTGAAGAAAACATATAAATAATATATCACACATAGTTTAACTTTAATAGTTATGGAAACTCTAAGTCATGAATCTGACCACAAACTGCACCATGGTCTACACATCCCTAATGGTGACCTCCTCCCCATGCATAACAAACCACAATGGATCTGCAAACAGGGGCATGGGAACTTTTATCCCAGGTGAAATGGGATGAAGAAGGATAAAAAATGCTCCCTACTAAATGGAAATTATTTTTCTAAATCATTAACTAAGAACTTATTTTCCAAACTCCAATCTATATAGAATATTTATGAGTCCCATCCTGTGATGATTCAGTTTTATCCAACATTCTCTCAATAAAATTTACCATTTCTAGTACCAAAATATATGAATTTAATATAAATAGGGTGACCTAGCACTGAATATTTAGATTAAACTCCTCTTTTAAATGCCTCAATAAAGATTACTGGTAACGACCCAAAGTTTTTCAATGGAAAATTCCCTTCTTATATTTATGTCATAAAAACACAAAATAATGAACTACTAAGTGATAAGTGACCTTTAAACATAATTTTGTCACCCCTATGTTTGGAATTTTAAAAATCCGACATACACGGTTGTGTTCAAGATAATTTTTGGAGTCTAATGAAACAAAAACAATTTTTGGTGAATGGTAACCTACCCTTATGAATAGTAACCTACCCTTATGAATAGTAATATGACCCTTATGAATAGTAAATAAGAGTAACATTACCTATGAATAATAAAATAAAATTTAGACATCATAGAAAGTGATAATTTGACCTTAGTAAACGTTTTTGGTATTTCATAAGTCATAAATAAATAATTATAATTAATTAATTAATTTAAATGAATATTTATTTTTTTGAAATATATTCAAAAATTATTGAATCAATGTCTAATAGTTTTTATATAATTTTATAAGACCCTACGTAATCTTTGAATGAACTGCAAAATCAGTTTTAATTTTAAAAACTGTTTTTTTAAGTAAATTATGATTTTAATTAAATATTAAATTAATAATATTTAGACAATTATTTTTTAAAAATGGAAATAATTTTTTGATTCTACACGTTGAAAAATGGTAGGGGTAAATTTTTGGGTTTATTATGAAATACTTCAATTTTCCGATGAATAGTAAAAAATACATTTTTTCGCATAACCGGTGTACACTAAATTGCATCATTAATGATGTAATGATGAAATAAACATTCTAGAACTTTAGTTTCGGCCAAAACATATTAAATTTCATAAATTTTACCTTTAAATACAATAAATCCAATTCTCAAACCTAAAAATAACTTTCCAAAGCCTAAAGTCAAAAGGTGATTTCTTAAAGTGTCTTTTTCTCTTTCTTTCTCTTTCCATTTAATAAATTAATGAATTGGAATTATAAAGAATATTTAAAGCCTAAAACGAATTATATTATATTTATATATGATTTAGGATTTCAAAAAACTACTATTACAAGTCTAACTCTTGATATATTATTTTATTTAATATTTTATGCTAAAAACACCTCCCTCCTCAAGTATAAATAATCCCTCCCCCTCCTCTTGCCAAACCACACCTCTGAAGCTTTAATAATTGTCTAAGATCTGCCCAATAATCTTCCCTAGCCTCTCCCCCACGTCCAAGAGCTTCTGGTCTCATCAAAAGACCAAGCTTAGGCCCTTAAGGAGGTTCTCAAGAGGAGGATCCAAAAGGTGATTTCTCTCCCTCTTCTCCTTTAATTTCCTTTCATGTTCAAGTTCATTTCTTGATCTCTCCCTACCTATCTTCATCAAAATTGTTTTGTAACTCCAGTATTATACATATAATGTAATATTATGATTCTAATGGTATATTATATCACCCCACACCCTTTCCCACTTCCTTTTATTTTATTAAAGATAACGTTGTTCATGTGGTGATAATTTATCACCTTCAAAAACGACATGTTCTCTTCTTCCATTTCTACCTTCAATCAGGTCATGAAACCATTTTATGGTTGAACAAGAATATTTTATATGTATTTTTTTCTATTTTAAGTTCTGTAAATAACCTATGGCTTTATTACTAAGTTAAATGTTAAAACAAGATCGTTGTGATCCGAAAACCGCCCAAATTAACCCAAATAACCACCATTAAATTTTTATCTAATGATTCGTCCACTTGGATCTAATATAATTCACTATAAAATTATGAAATCTACTGTAATATAATTAATAATATGTAGTATCAGTTCTGGATTTTTACCCATGATCTACCCAAACATCAATTTAAGAATACAAGTGGACCGCTCAAGAAAACCATGAAAACGAACATCCCCGATCAATGTTTTTTAAACTCTATAAGTCATCCAAAGGAACATAATATGAAATAATGAAACCATAATAAACCCTATTAATGTATAAAAGGTTATTTAATTTCTAATTAATGTATATAATGTCGTTATACAAGACATTAAAGAGAAGGAGGCATTTGAAGTACAAGGTAAGGGGAAATCTCGAACCCAAT
Source organism: Viscum album (assembly GCA_963277665.1). Classification (NCBI taxonomy): domain Eukaryota; kingdom Viridiplantae; phylum Streptophyta; class Magnoliopsida; order Santalales; family Viscaceae; genus Viscum; species Viscum album. Next base: position 702,902,559 of record OY728122.1, on the reverse strand, counting down.
TTTCTTCCTTCGGGTTCACCTTCTTTCACTCCATTTTTGATATGGTTACTCCTCAAAGATCATTTTTTCATCATTTCCTTTACTTTTATGGGATATACATTTTTTTCACTGGTTTTTATGTCCATCAAAATGTTTTCCAAAAGAACTCCTCTTTCAAGATCTCACCTTTTACCTCTCATTTAAGGTTGATAGTTCTTGTATCAAGTATGTTGTTCCCTCTTCTTTTGGGAACCCAAAGCTTATGAATGTGTTATTAAGAGATAAAACCCATTCCTTTCCATGGGTTATTTATGTACATGTTTGATATGTTTTCTATGTGGCAATCATGATAATGATAATATTATTATGTGACGGGTGCGCCCAGAATTATATAGCGCAATATGAATGTTTAAATGTGACGGGTGCACCCGGAATTATACAGCGCTCCAATGCATTAGGTAAAGTGATGAATCTCATGAGTAAACGTGAAATGATGCGTGAACATGATGCTATCTTTGTTCAAAAGTATGTGTGGTAGTTAACCACTAAGACATGATGTTTCATTTTTATGCATTGCCACATTTCAAGTCTTTTACTTATGCTCCTCTCATGTTCATGATCTTTTGCCTATGTTATGATTATGCTCCCCCCATGATGTATTGTTCTTATCTATCCTCTTAATGGGATTTTATCCCACCCCTTTTGATGTATATCCTCAGGTGGCTACATGTACTAAGGAGAGAACAAGTGAAACTAAGAAGCTATAGAAGAAGAAATTAAATAAATGTTTATGGTTGATGTTGTATTTGTTATGTATGGTCCTAGTTTTCCCAAGACACTAAACCTCTAGATCCTCCATGTGTAATACTATTGTGTTTTTTATCTTTAAAATGATGTAATAGTAATGTAAGAAAAGGCCGGGTCGCTATATTAATCATCTAGAAAAAGGATTGAATAATAATGTAGGATGTTGTTATATAAGATACCAAACTTTTTCAAACTGGAAATCTCTAGATGAAGGGTAAGAATATCCTTCAAAAAAGGAACCTCCATAGTTAATGAAACAAAAAAACCTAAAAATAATCACATAAAATCTCCCATGATACAATAAAATCCTCACTATCCTTTAGGAATAAGAGCCATCACCACTGAGATGATCCACAAAATCGCATCACAGCCAGTGAAACCCAATGCTCCTATTGAGAATGAAACAAAATGAAGGAAATATCCACCTCCTCCAAAAAAACCTTGGTCCCCAAATATAAAATGGACCCCTCATACATTTACATACTCTAGTGTTATATCCCTCATAGTTTCCTTCTCTAAGAGTCATCATAATCGACCCACACACTTTAGTGATCTATGAGCCCATATTGCTGAATGTCATTAGAATGAACCTAAGGGGATGTGTAATTAGACCCATTACTATAAAATAAAAACCATTATGCACTCCCTAAAACTACGTTAGGAATATTTTAGGTTAATTTACATAATTAATTTTAACCTAATTCCTATTTCCTACCCTATTTAATCATGGGTACCAAGAATCAGTATACATAATCCCCAACCAGGACTCTATGCTGCAAGAAGTATCACTTATCTATGTATGTTTAGGAAAGTAGAAGGTCCTAGAATAAGAGTATAAGGGGAACTAAAATATCATATACTAGAGAGTATCTCTTTTTTACATCTTATACTAAGTCCATCTAACATATTTTTCCTACTAACCCATGAATCCCCAGTAGTGCCTATCTCCAAAATACATTCTATCTCTGAACCATCATCTCTGATACCACTCTTTCATGAACCTTTCCTCCAAAATTACCCCTCATGGGTCGGAAATGAAAAGATATAGATAATTATTCCCAAATCCTATCTCTTATAGGCTACACATTTATGACTAGAACCAAGCGAATATAATCCACAAAAATGGAAGTCATTACCCTTTTATATAAATTTAAGGAATAAGATATAGGATGAGAAACCACCAACCAAAAACTTAAATACATATACAAGAATATATACCAATATGTTAATGCAGAGTCATACATAAATTTATATAACTAAAAATAAAATACATCAACTGTCAAATAGGCAGTGACCATGAAATCTAGTAACTCTATAAGCCTGTAATGATTGAGAAAATCACCAAACATGTATTGCAGACCTAAAAGTAATTTATATATTCATAGGGTGATAATAAAATTTATACTCATTAGGATCCTCCCCAAAACCTATCATTCCAAATGTAAAATAATTATACTAAAACCCAATGAGTAAAAAAATGAAACCTACTCTTCACCTATGTAAGTAAAACTATTTTTCCATCCTAACCATGACTCACTCACCAAGTAACAAACAGAAGTAAATCATATATATAAATTATGGAACCATGATTTATCTCCCCTACTAGTTTTTTACTCTTATACCATATTGGATCACATCCTCTAATCATTACTTCAAAAATTCATCCTATAATCCGGGCAATCATATCATATCCATTATACATCCCATGCATCCCTGCACAACATCATCATCAACATCATATCATATATAACAAGGTATGATATCAAAAGTTGTTTCAGGATGAGTGCCATATATTATACCTCAACCCCTAAAATCCTATGCATGTAAACCAATGGTTATTCATAAATACCAAAAATAGATATATGTGTTATAACCTCAAGCCACTATTTCTCTTACATAAATGTATAGTAAGACCAATAGAAATCACAACCCATGTGAGACTATACCCTATACATCAATCCATCACATCTTAAATATTCTCACATAATAACTATAAATTACGGGAGAGTGGTGAAGAGGGAGTAGTCAATCATCCATTCCATTTCCAACCTAGTTTTTAGGGAAAACCCCTATAAAAATTTTCGGTGTTGGTTTCCCTACTGACTTGGGTGGTGATGTGTCTGAAATTATAAAATATAAATTATATCACACATAGTCTAGACTAAAGTTAACTACCTAGCCTTAGAATCATTTACCGTTATCATCACTCAGGATCACTAACTGCTATTTTTAAGGCCTAAGAGACTAAATCTCATAGAATCACACAAGCATCTATGTTAAATATTAATAAATTAATATCCACAAACTAATTAGTATTAATTTAAAATTCATTTCCAAGACTAATAAAATAATATTATAAGTCAAGTACCTTTAACACATAGTGTCTAATTATTATAAATTATGTCATCATCCTCCAGAACAATCAAAAACCATATCCTTTCATTTATTAATTCACTTATCATTTCATAATTTACCAGTTACTCTATGACTCATACTAAGATAACACATGTAAATAATTCATGTATCATGAATAGAACCTAAGTTAAGTTGTTTTAAAATAATGAAAATCAATCATCCTAGAATATATATATATATAAATCAATATAAAAAATGATTGAATTGAAATTCAAGCTCTAATAATATCTCAATTTTCCATGTTTTCATCCATGACACTATTAGAAAAATATAATATAATCTCACCATCTTTGAAATGAAAAATTAATATATACCCAATAAATTCATGATGATTTATCTCCAACAATTTCACCATACCAGGTTCACATCAAATCACAACAATTCTATAACATCCTAGAGTATGAACACATGGAAGTAAATATTTTTATCACACATTTTAGGTTAACTAAGGGTATAACACTGAGGTATTCATGCATCTCACAAACATGAATGGGATCATTCAACACAAAGAATTATCTTTAAAAAAACAACCATATTTACCACCGAATTTAATTAACTGATTCATTAAGATTATTTTTTACAACAACAACAACAACCCATAATTACAATAACAATTAATATCAAAGAATTATAAAAAACATGATTCATGCATTATTTCCATTTTTGATCAATTAAAAGAAGTGCTTTAAATAATTTAATCATGAATATTTCATATGAAATTTTACCATCATGACTTAACATTGCATTTCATTTTTTAATAATATTAATCATTCTAACAACAACAAGAATCATGACTAATATACCACAAACTATCTAGTAAATACTAAATAAAAATAACCATACCATAAAAAAATACGATCACACATCCTGAATTTACACATTGATTTCTATTTCTAGAAACTAAAATCAATAACTTTATGAAATTATTAGATTCTATAATTATCAACATCAATTCACTACATGTAATAATTCATTCCTTTTAAATTCTATAATTTGAATTCATTAAATAATAACAATATATCACTTCATGAGATAATACTTTCTTATTCCTTCTTCAATTTACAGAAGTAGGAATAATAATAATATTCATTATAGTACATGATAAACTTCCATTCTATAATTCCCTTGAAATAATAAATATTCCTCTCCATGAGATATTAATCTTGGAGAAATTATATTATCTGTAACATGTGAATTATTTAATTTCTAGATATTAAATACTTATTAAAACTATAACATGATAATTTTTTACTTCTTATTATTATTTTATGTTTTCTATATTATTTTAAGAATTAATAGTAATCCATTACATATGATTCTCAGTTTATTAATAGGATTAATGATGCACCACATGCTATTATTTTCTATATCAGATCATAAATTTTAATGTTTGAAGATAATAAAATCTACATGTGTTAATATTCAATAAATAATTCCATAGTGGAATGAAATAATAAATTCCCTCCCCTTTATTGAATCTCAATATTATTATCTTATTATGGTTAGATCCATTTATGCAATCAAAGAAAACTAAAGCATTCTAATAAAACACTTTTCCCAAAATAGAAGAGAGAAATCAGATCCCCTACCTATAGATATGATCTTCAAGAATTCAGTAAACTAAAATAAGGGATATATATATATATATAATAATTACAAAACTTTGAAAATGGTGGCCTGGAATGTGAGAAATAATGCTTTAAAGGGAAATGAAATTAGTTTTTAGAATACAAAGATATTTCTCACTGATATATTCCAAGAAACTAAGCCGATCTATTCATATTTAAATTGTCATAAATATTTTTTCATTTAATTTACCACAAGACTCATTCAATACTACTAAAATTTATAAATAATTTTTTATTAAATATTTATCAAAAAAGATTTAAAATCTTTCCATTTTAGTTGTATTTTCTATTTATTTCAATAAAAAACATTTTGGAACGAAAAAAGGATGAAAAATCATATTTCAATAAAAAATAACTACCTTTATGTAATAAGGGGTCACAGTGTAAAGGGAAACTTGTTTTCCTTTACATTTTTAAGTTTTTGGAATAACCATTACATAAGAATCAGGATTACCTTCACATAGATGGGAATGCAAGAGCAATATAAGGGTAATTTTATTTATCCTTATGTGAAATATGATGTACCTTTAAATATCAATAGAGGTATCAGACTTACCATTATGTAGTTGGATTCCACCCTTATGTAGTGGTGCATCTACCATTATATGAGAATAAAACATTTCTTTTATGTAATAAAATTCAATTACCTTTACTTATATAATAGAAATATTTGTACGGGTAAGATTAATTTTAGAAAAAAATTATTTATAATTAAACAAATTTTTAAATAATAAAAGAAATAATTTATTATTATTTTTCCAAATTCCAAATTTCTTATAAAATATTTAAATAACTTTAAAACTCATATAAAAAATCTAAAATCTATAAAAATAAATTTTCAAACATTAAAATTTATTTCATAATTTTCAAAATAAATTTTAATTTTTTTAATATTTATGAATACTCTCTCTAACCACTAGACACCATTGAATGATGAAGTAAAGGTTTTGGAGAATATAGGCCTCTTCAAATAGGCCTAAATTTGTTCAGGATGTGTTACTTTTATTATGTGATACATTTGATTAGTTTTCATTGTATTTTGGTGATATTGGAAATATATACATGACTTATATGGAATAATTTGTTGAGACAAAATTTACATTATGAATTTTCTCATTCCATTATGTTTTGGAAATCAGAAACATATTTTCCTAATAATACTTTTTATCAATAAGAAAATTTGTATACATATCCTTATTAATTATTTCTATCTATAAGGAAATCTATATGCATGTTCTGTAAACTTTTTATAGCTAAGTCTAATATTATTTTTCCCTGAGGCAAAAGAATTATTTAGATCCTTAATGAAATGTGGAATCCCTTGTTTTCCAAATTCCAATTCTCTTAGAATTGTGATTCTTATTTTATGTTTCTCAATTCTGATTCCTTAAGATTTATGATTCTTATTCTATCATATTTTTGAATCTAATTAAATTCCTCAATTATAAATTATCCAAAATTTTGAATATTATTCTCACTTCCTCAAAATACGAATCGGCCAACTTTGTGGATCCAATTTTATATCTTTCTTAAATTTACTATATTTTCTTATTGTAAGATTTTACAACTTTCTTAAATTCACTATATTTCCTTAATGTAATATTTTATATCTTTCTTAAAGTTACTATTTTTTTAACATAGTGTTTTATATAAATAGATTCATATATACTTAATGTTTCTCATGATTTTTTTTATTAAATGTTGTTTTCTAGTCTGTTATTATATGACCATTGTAGGTGGCATCTTTATAGGTCCCACCAAAATTTTAGAAAAAATATGACCGTTGGAGGAAATTTTGACCGTTGGAGATCTCGCCAACAAATACCCAATCATTTGAACATGTTCGATGCTGTGAAATTTTGGGAGAATTAATAATTTTTGAGAGATCTGCCAAAATCACTTCGTGTGAAATCCTTGAAGAGTTTATGTTGTGAAAATCTTATTCCACAAACTTAAATATTTAACAGGATTTGTTTTACTTTGTGAGATTCTGATTGTTGTTGTATACACTCGAGGGTTTCCAATATGAAGGAAGATAGAGGTTCCAATTACCTTCTTAATTAAGGGCTTCCAAGATGAAGGAAGACATATGTGTCAATCACCTTACAAATCAAGGGATTGTAGGGATAACAGGATAGACACTAATATTTGTATCAAGGGATTAATATAGTGTGGGTAAGATATAATTTCTTGAAAGTATAAATCAAGGGACTTTTATCCAAGCTATTTTGGATACCCTACTATTTAGGTTAAAAGCCTTGTACTCTTTTATATGTACTTTAAATTTCCACTGTAATTTTTAACATTAAGAAAGTGTTTCTTATACTTTTTCTTTTTTTGTTTGCAACTTTGATATATGATTCTATATGATTTAATGTAGAATCTTGTTTAGTTATACCTATGTACTTATTTCACTTTGATAATCATCTTTATCTAGCTCAAAGTGTTTTTCCTTAATCATACCAAAGATAGTTTTAGTGAATCTAATTTGTTTAACTTTATTAAAAAAAGTTTCCTTAAGGTTAAAAAATGAATGTTTTTAAACATACAATCAACCCCCTATTGTAATTAAGTATCTACATTTATATTTCGATCCTACAATTAGTAACAGATTAGGTCTTCAAAATACTAATATAAACATTTATATTAGAATAGGATTCCACTGTGTTTATCTTACTTGTTTTCTCTTAAAATTTAGATTTATTTATCTGATAAAATATTGGTTTATAAATACATACTACACTAACGTGTGGAGTGAAACAATTTTTTTTGAAAGATGGAAGGAATGAATGATGGATCATTAGATAATCTAAATCATACAAGACCATCTATTTTTTGGTAATGATTAAGAATATTGGATAGAAATAATGAAGACTTTTGTTATAAATACTAGTGTTGAATTTTTTTTGTACATACTGAAGATTATAAAATTCATGATAAGGAAGTTAGAACCTTTACTAATCAAGAAAAGAAATAATATCAGCTAAACTCTTAGGTACACAATACATTAGTTTATTCTATGACCAGTAATATATACAGTAGATATCTTCATGTGAAGTAGCTAATAGCACATGGAAGAAAATCAATGTTAAACGTTTTGGTACTTCTAAAGTTGTTGAAAGTAGAAGGGCCATGCTTATATCAGATTATCATTGTTTTGTTTTTCTTTATGGAGAACCTATAATTAAAGTTAAATATAGATATATGACTATAGTAAATAGACTATAGTAAATGGGGGAAAATGGATAGATGGTGAGATGATTTTGGATAAGATTATAAAAATCATACATAATGAATTTGAATGAAAGAGAAATACTACTGATGAGTCAAGTAAAGTTACAACTATTACATATGATTAGTTATTTAGAACTCTCTTACAAAATTAGAACAATTTGAAGAGAGATGATGTTAATATAAAGAAGAATAATTAGAGTGTTTTTTTACTTCTACTTCAAATTAGACAAAATCCAAATCTCTTGAGAAAGTTTTTAAGTCAACAAAGTCTAATAAATTTGTTATTCAGTCAGATTCAAGTGATGTAGATCACTCAGAGAATAATCTATCCAATAATTCTTGATAGATGAACAAGATTATTGGAAAGAAGGATTTCCAATACAGATATAATAAAAAGGATAGGAAAGAAAAGAAATATTCTAAAGTCACATGTTATAAATTAAAGAAAGGTGGGAATATCAAACCTGATCCTAAGTTTAAAATAAAGGACAAGAAATATATAAATTTTGATAGGAATCAAAAAATATATTACAAGCCTAAAGGAAAGAAATTATTGAAGAAAAATGATTATTAGAGTGGAATTTGTGGAGATTCATTTAATGAATATTCATATAATGAATCTCCTAGATAGAAAAATATTGGTATTATTGCCAAAATACATACATAAACCATTGTTTCATGGGTAAGGTACACATTTCTGAATCCTTAACCAACATATCTTTAAATTCTAATTATCATAATGATGAAAATTATGAATCTTTATATGAATAATCTTATTTATCAGAAGATAATTTCTTGCCTTATTTTAAATAACTATATAGGTTTTACAAGTTTCTTGAAAATGAAAATAGTATGAAAAAAAAGATACTTGATAAGGAAAATTATAGAATTAATGTTCTAACAAAAGAAGTAACAGATATTTCAAAAGATATTGATGCAAAATATTTCAAAATAGTTTTTATTTCAAAAAAACTTTATGAAGTTAATTCTGAAAAAGACAATATTTTTAAGGATTTTGAAAATGTTATTTCTAAGAAAAATATTTTAAAGACAAACTCCAATCCTATGAATAATGACTATGAGGATACGAATTTAGTAATTAGACTAAAATATGAAATATTTTCCTTAAATAATTTTTTTTAAACTTTACTTATGATAAGGAAGGTTTTGATCAAATGTATTCACAAATTCATCCTCTTAAGAATAGTTTTGTAATGGGTTATACTCACTCAAAAGCTATTTTTACTCACAACTATTTTATTCCTTAGAGTGATCCTTTTTGCACTAAGTGTCAAAGTGGTGGACATTGGGAGAAAAATAATTCTTTAAATAAAATCCAATCCTTAGGTTTTAATAAAGCTGAATTTTATAATAAAATTTGGATTTTTAGGATTTTACTTTCTAACATTTTTGGATCCAAGAAAGTTTGGATTCTGAAAGCCTAACTATTTTATTTTCAGAAAAACAATGGAAGTTCAAACAAGAATACATGATACATGGATAGTGGATTTTCCCAGCACATGACTAGTAACAAAAACTTATCTGAAAAGATCATTAAGATAAAAGGTGGAAGAGTCACTTTCAGAGATAATTCTAAAGGATAAATAGTTGGTATAGGTAACATCATTCTTTATGGAAAAAATATATTTTCAAATGTTTTATTTGTTAAAGGTCTTAATAACGAACTTATAAGCATAAGAAAATTATATTTTGAAGGTTACCTTGTTAATTTTAGGAATGATAAATGATTTGTACACAATTCCAAGGTTGAGTTCATTCTTTCTACCCATCGACATGAGAATGTTTATACACTTAACCTAGAAGACCTTAGGTGCCAAGAGTTACCTTGACTTAGTGTAATGGAGGAAAAATCTTGGTAATGTCATTGAAGACTAGGACACTATAACCATAGGAACTTATGTAAGCTATCTACTAATGGACTTGTTAAGGATCTACCAATTATTAAATTTGATTCTTCAAAATTTTGTGACCCTTGTCAATATGGAAAGAACATAAGTCAAGATTTAAATATATAAGAGAAGTATCAACTTATGATGCATTAAAACTAGTGCACATGGACTTGTTTGGTCCTACATAAACTGGAAGTATTGGAAGAAAATACTGTGTATTTTTTTAGTTAATGAATACACTAGATTTATATGGGTCTATTTTCTAGAAAAAAAATATGAAGCCTTTTATTATTTTAAATCTTTTTCAGCCAAAGTTAAAAATGAGAAAAACCTTCCATTAATAACTATTCATAGTGATCATGGTATAGAAATTGAAAATTCCCATTTTGAAACTTTTTGTAGTAATAAAGGAATTACTCATAAATTCTCATCTCCTAGAACTCCTCAATAAAATGGTGATGTTGAAATAAGAAATCAAATTATTCAAGAGATTTCAAAAACCATGTTCAGTTAATACTCAATTGATAAACATTTTTAAGCTAAAGTTATAAGTACTGCTTTTTTATACTATAAATAAAGTTTTAATCAGGGAATTTTGTAATTAAACACCATATGATTTATGGATAGGCTGAAATAAAAAAGTTTCATATTTCAATGTTTTTGAATGAAAAACATTCATTTTGAATACAAAACATAACATACAAAAATTTTCACCCAAATTTGATGAAGGAATATTTTTAGGGTATTCCACTACCTCTAAGGCTTATATTGTTTTTAATAAATATTCTTGTACTATTGACACAATAGTACATGTTAATTTTTATGAAATTTATCTCTTTATTTTTAAGAAACTTCAACCTATTTCTTTAGAAGTATTTCCGAAAACTGATTATCAACCCTTGATGGAAGATTCTTTTAATCTAGATAATACTCAAGAAAATGTTTCTAAAGTATTCACTCCAAAAGACTTTCTACCCTATATTGATGAACATGTTTTAAAAAACCCTAGTCAGTTGTTTCTAAGGAATCATCCAAGTGATAGTATCATTGGTAATGTAAATCGATACGTATTTACAAAAAGTTATTTAAGAAATAAAATAGATCATCTATCATTTCTTTACCAATAAGAACCTAAAAGTAATAAGAGGATTTAGGTGATGAAGATTGGATTAAATCTATACAATATTAACTAAGTAAATTTTAAAGGAACAATGTCTGGAACTTGGTTGAAAGACCTATAGAAACCTCTATAATTAAAGTAAAGTGCGTGTTCATAAATAAATGTGAGGAAAATGGAATCATAGTAATAAATAAATAAATATTATTTACTAAAGGATATAATCAACAAGAAGGAATATACTATGAAGAAAATTGTGCTATGATAGGTAGACTTAAATCGATTCAGATTATCTTATCCATTGTAGCATTCTTTAATATAATGCTTTTTCAAATGGATATAAAGTGTTCTTTCCTTAATGAATAAGTTCAAGAGGAAGTTTATGTTGAACAACCTCCTAGATTTGAAGACACAAAACATCATAAAGATGTTTTTTAATCTTACCAAAGCTTTATATGGTCTTAAACAAGCCCCTAGAACCTTGTATGATAGACTTACATGTTTTTTGTTACAAAGAAATTATGTTAAGGGAACTGCTGATCCAACCCTTTTTATAAATAAATAAAACAAAATTGTTTTAGTTGCTAAAATTTTTGTTGATGTAATTTTATTCAGATAAAATCAGAAATCCTTAATTTCAGAACCTAATTTTTTTTAAAACCTAAAAAATGTTTTTTAGAACCAATAAAAGTTTCTGAACTATAATAAAACTTTTTAGAGTCTAAGATATATATAAAGAATATTATAAAATACTAGAAAATCTTCTGAGGACTCTAAAAGGCACATCTTATTACTTTTTACCTCTTAGATTCTTTTTTGTTTTTTTATATTTCAATATTGTTTTAAGAAAAACTTAAACATATTCATCTTTTCTTAAATCTATTTTATTTCTTTAAAACCTCAAAAGATCAGAATCTATAAAATTTCTTAAGATTAATCATAACCATCAGATCATATTAGATCAATGTTACCCATTTGATCTTTCTTGGAAGTTGAACCTTAATCTCGGTGCCTATATAAAGGAGGGGACCCCCTGTGTCCCACATTGAATTTCCGGGTTTTTTTCTCTTGAGTTCCTGCCGCCCTTCAAAGTTCTCGTTCTAGTTTCTAGATCTCTTTCTTACGTTAAAAATTTCTTTTTCAATCACTTATTAAAATTAAATTAATACGAATAAGGAACATAAATATTGGTCGATCTTTAGATAAAGGTTAGTTGATCACGATTTCTTTCATATGTATGACTCTTTAATAAGAAATATCATAAAGTTTCAAGGACGGGAAAATAATTTCATTATAAACAATATGGGAGAACAATATCCTATTTATTTGGACTTGGTTATTGAATTCTATCATTCAGTCAAGTTTTTTAATGAAGGTGGAAAGGATATGTTTCATTTTAAGAGTTATGGGAAAACTTATTCTCTATCTTATAGAAAGCTGTGAATATCCTTGAGCTAACTTATGACGGGGAAGCTTAATATTTATATCATAAGTTTCCATATTTAAATGGATCCTTTGACAGATTTAAGGATATTGATTGCTTAGTTCTTAAGGGAGTAACGAATCCCATGCTTTCCAACCTTTCAACAAACTTTAGAAATGTGTAATTGTGGATGCAAGGTCTTTTAATACTAAAAAAGGAGACAAGGATACCATAAAAATAACATATATCTTCATGATGGATTTAATTTTTAATATAGTAAAGATAAACCTTGTCAAGTACATATATATTACTATTACAAGATTAAGGATTAGTCGATAAAATCTCAGATCTTGATGTATCCAACAAACTTGTCCAATATTATCGTTGGCTATTTGAATTTCTACAATGTTCCATATATTTTAAAGCCAATGAAGTTCAAGATTATTATTTTAAGCGATGAAACACTTAAAAGAATGAAATTTCCTTTTAGTAATAACAGAAATGAGTTTATTAACTTATCTGGAAATTCAAAGGAAGTTAGAGAAAGCTCGAAGAAACAATCAGTTAAACTTAATAAAAGAAAGTCTCAAGCCCTGGAACCACTGAAAATAGCTCAAGCTTCGGAACCTACAATGTACAAGAAACAGAAATACTACCTAGATGAAGTTGTATAAAAGTGGATAAAAGATAATGAACAAAGTAAATAAAGACATACAGTGTTTGGGTTAGATCCAGCAGAAGTGAACGAATTGAAAATTAGAGAAGATGAAGAACATTAGAAACAAGAACAGGAGAAAATGATTAAGAAGTAGTTAACTGAAGTTGATATTATTTAAGATCTTTTCAAAGATATAGAAAGTACCTCATAAAAAATTGATGTTATGGAATCCTTTATTTAAGAAATTGAACTTCCTAAACTATCTCAATATGTTGCAGTAGAGGTTATCCTGTTAAAAAAAAGAAAAGAAGTTGTTCAAATTTCAGTTATGATTATTCATGATCAGTCCCAAGAAGTATAAGAATAACAACAAGAATAATTTTACAGCCAATAGAAAAAAAGTGATGATGAGATTCAGAAAATATAAGAACTTCAAAGGCATATTCAATATGACAGGATATATTTAAGAAATTCTCAAGCATATTTATAAATTATTTCCTCAGAAGGAAAATTAGTACACAAATTTCAAGCCTATAAAGGCAATTTTTTTTAAAGAAAATTTCAACAAATACCTTTTGATGATGATGTTGAGGAAAATGATAATATTGATGATGGAAATGATGAAAATCAAATAGATGATGGTGTTGATGATGATGATAAAATCATTCATGTTTCTAATGATAGGAAATAACTTTTGAGGTCAATAAAAGTGGAATCTAATAAAGACCAAAGAAATAAAGTAGATGTTGGAACATCTAAGAAATATGCTTTAGAATTAGAAAGGTCATCCTCATCTATAGGAGAATATTTTATTGTTAAATCATTAAAGAAGCTAGTGAAATACATTCCTTATTTCTTGAACCTTAATTCATGATGTCAGCTTATTCATGCTTCTATAAATCATAAAGTAGAATCGATAAACATTTTCATAGAAAAGCTCATAAAACATGAAGTTGATTTCAAAACCTTTGTGCAGAATTATGATTCTCACAAGAAGTATTGCAGAGATATAACAAAGTGGTCAAATAAGATCAATAATGATCATAAAGATTTTGATGATATAACTGAGATAGTAAAGGTTTATTTCAATGAATTGGAATCCAAAATCAAAACTCTTTCAAACAACTTCATAGAAATAATAAAATAATAACAAGCTATTCAGTTGTAAGAATACATAGATTTATATGGGAAACACAATTCTCTTTCTCAAGATGTTAAAAGAGTGAAGGCTTACAAGGAAGTGGCGGACGAAATAATTAATTCATATGATGAAAAGATTAAGTATCAAGAGGTTAAGATTCTAATCCAGTATGAAAATATTTAGAACCTGGAGAAGAAGGGTCTGGATCAGGAAGTTCTTTTAGTGAAGTTTCATGATGATCACAAGGAGCTGAAAAAATTGAAGGCCATTGTCCAAACTATATTTCCCAAGAAGGACTGACCTTTCTTATATTTATGATCTTTTTTTGTAAATTTTTTTAATATCAAATTATTATTATTATTATTTTCGTATAGTTTGTTTCCTTAATTTTCAGGTATATTATATTATCTACAATTCTTTTTTAAAAATCACAAAGGAGGAGAAGAATGTTCTAAAAAGAGTATTAGTCTATGGAAGAAAATATATGGAGAATAATGTTTAAAGAATAAATCCTTAAAGTAAGGGGGATATATCTCCTTAATAAATGAATTAAAATATATAAATTCAAAACATGATCCTTAGGGGGATTTCCTAACCTAAGGTGGAGTTAGTCGTACTCATCTTAATTTATAAAATAAGGGGGAGATAAGTTTATGTTTTATGGTTAAATACAAACTATTTTAGTTTAAATATTATTTTATTAAATCAATTGTTTGTGCTTTCCAAAAAAAGGAGATATTGTTGAGTAAAATGTTTCCTTATGAATTTACTCATTCCTTTATGTTTTTGAAATCACAAACATATTTTCTTAATAATAAATTTTATCTATAATAATTTTTTTATACATTTCATTAATAATTATTTTTCTCTATGAGGAAATATATATGCATGTTCAGTAATCTTATTATAGATAAGTATAATATTATTTTTACTTAAGACAAAAGAATATGTCAGATCTTTAATGAAATACAGAATCCCTTGTTTTCTCTATTCTGATTCTCTCAAAATTGTGATTATGATTTTATGTTTCAAAATTCTGATTCTTTCAGATTTATAATTCTGATTATATCAATTTTGTGATTTCAATTCTCTCATATTTGTGAATTTGATTCACTTCTTCAATTCCCAATCATCTAAAACTTTGAATCCAATTAACACTTCATTAAAATCTGAATCTTACAAATTTTCATATTTAATTTTATATATTTCTTAATGTTACTATATTTCCTTAATGTATGATATTATATCTTTCTTAAAGTTACTATTTTTTCTTAACATAATGTTTTATAAAAACAAATTCATATATACTTAATGTTTCTCATGATATTTTCATATATTAAATGATGTCGTCTAATCTATTATTATATGACTGTTATAAGTTCTAGATGTACCGGTCCCTCTGAAAGTTTCGGGAAAATATGACCGTTTGAGGAAATTTCAACCATTGGATATCTCACCTATAAATACCCAATTATTTGAACATGTTTTATTCTATGAAATTTTGGGAGAACTAATAATCTACAAGAGATCTTCTAAAAGTTCTTCATGTGAAATCCTTGAAGAGTTTATGTTGTGAACAACTTTTCCACATAATTAAATCTTTAACAAGATTTGTTTTTATTTTCGTTATTCTAATTGTTATTGTACACAATCGAGGGCTTCCAAGATGAAGGAAGATAGAGGTTCTGATTACCTTCTTAATCTAGGGCTTCCATGATGAAGGAATATAGAGGTGTTGATCACCTTACAGATCAAGGGCTAGCGGGGTCAACAATATCAACACCGATCTTCGTATCGAGGCCTTACCATGGTGTGGGTACGACATAATTTCTTGAAAGTATATGTCAAGGGACCTTTATCCAAGGTGTTTTGGATACAATTCTATTTGAGTTAAATTAATTGTAATATTTTATATATAATTTAAATTTCCTCTATAATTTTTTATATTAAGAAAGCATTTCTTATAATTTTATATTTATTGTAACTCTAATATAAGATTCTATATGCTTTAAGGTAGAATCTTGTTTAAGTATACATATGTACTTATTTCACTTTGATTATCAGCTTTATTAGGCCCAAAGTGTTTTTACTTAATCTTATAGAAGAGGGTTTTAGTGAATTTAATTTGTTTAACTTTTTTAAACAAAGTTTCCTTATGGTTAAAAAATGAATGTTTTTAAACTTACAATCCACCCCGCTCTTGTAATTTAGTATCTATATATATATTTCAAAATTACACAATTTATTATTATTTTATATATTGGTGTATGATATTTCATTATAGTGGGTGAAATTTTTTATTTAAATGTAATGCCTCATGTTATTTGAGCATATACTTCAGAACTAGTCATTGTCCCTTGGCCAATTATAGGAGGGTCTGGGGAATTCATTTACCATTATAAGTGGTTGTAAAATTTTATGGTTCATTAATTTTTACCTTGGTGATCTATAACTTTTAAATACTCAATCAGTTTCAAAACACCCTTGAAATAATTTACTTTGGGTGTTTCACAAAACCATTAGTGTTTCACCATTTTCTAATAAAATTTAAGCACTTTATAACTTAAAAATTCTTCAAAATATATTGTCACCTATCTCTTAAAATACATCTAATAAATATTTAATTATAAAGAGAATATTTTGATGTTCCTTGAGTGAGGATAATTCTCACAAAAATCCAAAAAAAAGCTTCTTTGTCCTTGAAATATATTATGTATTCCCATTAAAAATATTTTATTTTCAGAATCACCATGGTATAATTTGACCACCATTCAAAAAATTATTCATCCATATTTAATAAAATTAAAATATATCCTTAATCCATTCATAAATTTATTTAATGTCTATAAGATTTTTTAATTCTATATAATTTTAAGGAATAAACCAAACCAGAAACTCTATTTTATTTTCAACATATGTTTTATTTTGATGATCATATTACATAGGTTTTATGGTGATATTAGCGATTAATATGTGTGTTTTTTTATTTTACATATTTTGAGGGTTTTTCCATGTTAATTATTATACATGAATAATTTATTAAGGTTTTATATTTTCTTATGAAATTAAGAAATATGACATATGATTATTAATATATATGGGGAGGCCAATGGTGTTGTTGTGATATATAATTTATATGAGATATCAGATGTGGATTATTTACCTTTACATTTAAGATGTGACACTTAATTTTTTTATGGTTTATAAACTGAGTGACAATAGACTTGGTTTATTTCATTCATCTTCAATGAGTAGCATAAGACTTGGTTCATTTCCTTCATCTCTATTAAGTGCTAGAAGACTTATTTTAATTTTTTAAATCATTTTCAGGTAATGAAATACTCATAAAATTTTCTTCTAAGACAAGATATGACACAATGAACATTTCTTTCTTAGAGAGGACATAATAATTCTCATATTTCTCTTTGAGTGGATAACTAAGATGTGGTATATTTCCATAGGCATAAATGGGTGACATGATACATGGATTTTTTCCTTGATTGTTTATCATGTGAAAATGTCATATAAAATATGATAACTCTAAAAAAACCTAAAATTTTATGTGGAAAAGACTCGAGATAGCCTAATAAGAACATGAGGACTTGAAATTTAAAGGGATTATTGATATTTAATTATTATATAGGTTATTTAAAAAAAATTACTAGTTAGATAACATATTTGGGTGAATTAGTGTTAGATTTGTAGTAGCAACATGACATAAGAATATTTATATATGATTGAATCATAGTACAAGTAAATGTTAGGTGGTGACTCCATGTTGAGTACTTATACTCAAACCCTAATCATACAATATATGATTATATTTTTAAGCCTCACATTCCATGATATACAAAAATGGAAGTGAACAATTCTTGAAATGTGGGGTTAATTACTGTAAGTCTTTACTATAAAAAAATCCATTTTGTGGTAGTTTTTTTGGGTGATTCATAGTGGTTTAAATAGACACTAAGTGATTCATGGTAGTGTCTAATAATAATAATGTATAATAGTTCTTGGAATAATTTTTCAATAGTTTAATTCATTTCAAAATACTTTTTTTATAATAATTTCACAATGTTTTTTTTAATTATTTTATGATAGTTTATATTTTTATATTTTTTAATGTGAAAAATATAATATTATTTTCATTAAATTTTTAGCTGTGTTTTTTTAAAATTTTAATAAATGAATACTATTTATTATATGTTTTTTTCATTTATTAAATAATTTATAAATTCATAAAATAATATTAGTTCATGGTGGTTTTTTAGTAGTGATTTTAATTGTTTTTTTTAATTTCGAAATGGTAAATTAGCCTTGACTGGGTCTACCCCACCAACCTAGAAGCCTCTCCAGCCAGAAAAAAACCTCATTCAACCATACCATACATTATAATAGAACAAATATAGATCCACTTACATCCCATACAATTATACTTGATCCTATAATTGACCACACACATACCCCTTGATCCAACCCACTATAGAAAAAATGACAAATTGATTGTGACAGATGTCTATAGAGAAACAAATCAAGTGGTGGATGAATTGTCAAGTAATTTGATTATTGAGCCTACATATTAGTGGGAGTTTGTGGCCTTGACCTTTTTTTCCTCATTCTTGGACTTATATGCTAGGGGTGAAACTTGTACCTGATTTTGTAAACCCATTATATTATGACTTTACAATGATTTTTAGTTAATAAATTGTTTTGGACTATGCTTCTACGGTTGAGTTTTTTAGGATATATACTTAAATACATACATAAATACATACATACATATATATATATATATATATATATTTTAAAAATTTATTTATATAAATATATACACATAAATACATTTGTGTGAACACACACATGTATATTTTTATACATGTGTTTGTGTGTCTATGTAAATAATTTGTGAATAATGATTAATTACTACTTAATTTTCATCATAAATAATAAATAATTAATAATAAATAATTATTAATTATTAATTAATAATTATAAATTTACAATTAATAGGAATTATTTTTAAAAATTTATTAATAATTATATAAAAACTTATATCAATTACTAATTTTTTATTACTAATTACTTATTATTAATTATTAAATATTAATTTTTTATAATTATATTTTGAATGTAAGTTAAAAATTAATAATCACCCATTAGTGATTAGTAAATTTTTATTACTTCTTGTTACTTATTAATTATTAAATATAAATTACTTTTTTTATTAAGTATTATTAATTTTAATACAGTTAAATAATGTTTTCAAAAATCTATAACAAGATAACAAATTTAACAGAAACTTTCTAAAAATGATCACTAAATTAAAATATGAATCATAATTTAACATCTAGAAATGTTATAAACCACCTTTATATAATGATTATTTTAAATAGTGTCACTAAATGGATTTTTTTAAATCAGCACTAAATAACATCATTTTTTTAAAACCAATTTTTTTATTAATAGTTTTTTCTTTTAAAAATGGTTTTCAAACGTACCCTATTATGAAATTTTTTTATGGTTCTTACAACATTGATACGGGTTATTCATTCATAACATGTTCTGAGATCAGAACTCAGGTTCCCAAAGATATATTTTTAGTCATTAATTTTGATATTATATTTGGTATACAATATACCCAAGGGTGATATGAGTACTATTTATGTATTATTAACTGAATAAATAAATATTCTATCAAATATCATAAAAAACTAAGATTTATGGCATGGAGAAAATGTAGTGTCCTTTTTTAGTTAAAATAAAAGCGCCGAGAAAGATCCCATTTCTCAATGATTTTTTAGAACTAATACCAATTACCATCAATTAATGTAGCCATTATTTAGTACTATAGTATCCCAAATATAAAAAAACTAAATATGTAGAGAAAATATCACTATAATCAACCTAATGTATACCAAAATCGACATAATGCAAATAATAAAAATATTTGAGTATTTAAAAACATATTTGTAGATTAAAACTATATCATTTATTATTATGACAATTAAAATAAAATTTAAATAATGGAATATGTGAAGAAGAGTTTTCATTGAATCAATTATCCTTTGACTTTTAACTTATCAAATAAATGATCATCTAATTGAAATAAGTCATTTATATATAAAAAATATGTGTTTTATTAATAGTGATAAACAAATATAAAACTAATTATAAATATAAAAATACACTTTAGGAGAAACCACACATCAAAATGATAGGTTTTTTGTTCCTATATGTGAAAAAATATTTAAAGATCATTTTAATGTAGATTCATGATAATATGTGCTCATTTACTTGGTTTTAAATGTGTGAAATGTGTTTTGATCTTAAATATCACTTTTCAATAAAAAACATATAATTTTAATTATACCAACCACACCATGTAATAAAATGAGGCTTGATTCATTTTTAAATGTCATAAAGGAATATAAGATTATTGTATTTGAGTTTGATGATAATTAAAAATTGTTTACCTTGTTATGATCATGTGACATGTGTTTTGAACTTATTTAAAACTTAAAAGAAAAAAATATACTTTAGATCATTTTTAATGCACCACATATTAGAATTATTTACTTTTTTTTATTTAAGGTCACAAATGAATCAAAAAAACATTTTTCTAGAGATTCATGACAATCAAAGATTTTTTGATTAGTTTTGAAATTATTACTTGAATATTTAACTGAAATATCACTTTTAAATCAAAAGCATGCATTTTTTGTCATTCCAAATACAGTTCATGTTAAAATTGTGTAAAATTTATTCCTCTATACCATAAATTAGTATAATAATTTTTTTATAATTTTCCAATATAAACTGATTGTGTTTTCTCATTTCTGATCATTTGATGCATGTTTTTTACTTTTCTAACACTTCAAATAGAAAAATACATCTTAGGATCATTCCAACCAAACCACCTATCATAATAAAATGAGGTTCATTCTTACATTCCATAAATTATTGAACACTAATTTTCTTAGACTTTAAATGTAATTTGAGATTTTCTTCTTAATTTTGATAACATGTTAGGTGTTTATAACTAAAATATCTGTTTTAAATTAAAAACATGAATTTTATGCAATTGTGACCATAAAGTGAATTTCAATTACATTTTTTTTATTACTACATGTTATAAATAAGTCTGATATATTTTTACTCTAATTTGATGACAAATCAAGCTTATTTTATCAGTTTTGAACATTTAGGAAATGTTTTTAAATAAAATATATTTTTAAATTCAAACGATTCATTATAAAACACCCCATCCACACAACACATAAATTTTTTATTTATTTATGTTATAAATAAATCAATAATTACATAATTAGCATTTCCTGGGAATTGAGGGCTATTTTCTCATTTTCAATCATGCTATGTGCATTTTAACTAAAATATCTCTTTTAAATGAAAAACATGTATTTTCAGTGATTGAGTATACATAAAAAATTAAAATTATATTTGGATTATAATTATATGTCAAAAAGGATCTAATATTATTTTTCTACAGTTTCATAGAAAATATTATATGATTTTTTGGGTTTTGACAATGTGACTTGTGCTTTAAAATTCTTTAATGCTTAAAATAAAAAAAATTAATCAGGTCATTCAGACCACAACACATATTGTAATGATATGGGTTTTATTCTTATATCTAAAAAATGAATCAATTATTGTTTTCCTAGGTTTTTATGATAATATAAGAACATTTTCATAGTTCTTATCATGTGATTCATGTTTTTAACTTACATAAAACTTAAAATAAAAAATTATACTTTAGGTCATTTAGACCACAAAAATAATTTGAAATATCCATGATTTATTCCAATAGGTCATAAATGAATAAATTTCCATTTTTTATAATATAGAAACAATCAGATGAAATTTTCTTAGAATTGATAATGAGATTCACTCGAGAAGGCCACAAATTATATAAGAAAATAAAATAAATAAGTTGTTGATAAATACATATTCATTAATTTTATGAATAATATGACATAAAATAACTGACTCATTTATCCCTAAATGCATAAATTTCATCCAATAAAATTTATTGATATCCAATATCTTAATAGTACTAAAAACATATAATTAAAAAATGGTTAATAATTTTTTTTACTAAATGTGAATATATGCTTAAATATACACATATAATAGATACCTATAAGTGAATTTGATTTTTTATAGGATAAAACATCCCTCATAAATTTTTAAAAATTGTGACCATAGTCATAAACATTTGGTTGTTTTGTACACTAGAAAATCATTGACACTCACAAGAATTTTTTTTGAAATTATTCTAATAATGAACTATTAGTAAATAAACATGAAAATATTTTTATCTATAATAATACATTTCTTTTTATTTACTTTCCTTAAACCTTTTACTGATCAATATCTAAGAATCACTGTACCAAAGAATACATGAGAGTTAATATATATTATATAGCATATAATTGAAAGAATAAAATATTTAAATTTTTTTTAATAATTAAAAAGAATATCATTTGTGATATATTTTCCCGATATCCCAGCTTTGGATCAGTCAAATATATCATTGGATTGATTGGATTTATCATAATTATCATACATTTCTTGATTTTTTTTATAAAATAATGAGTATTGTATATAAATAAAAAATTATCATAATAGTGATCAGAGTATATAGTTTAACACATATATGGTAGGTATTAAAAATAAACTATTATTTTTTTGTCTTTTCTTTAATCTACTTTGAAACATTTTCTACTTTACATATAATTTTATATGTTTTCAATGTTCTTTCTTCTGTATAATTATGATATAGACTTACAAATAAAAAAATATATTTAAATTTTTAGTCATTGGGTAATTATAATATTAATATTTTAATTAAAAACATACACTATTATAATTAAAATATAAATAGCACACCAATTATTAGATATAATAATTTTTTCAATATACCTCATATATACTTTTATAATGGGTGATCCTAACCAATTTTTCTACACACTTTCATTTACATTATGAAGACAAATAATTTCTACAAAATATATATTGTGTTTTTATTCTAAAAATATAAATTCACAAATATTCCCCTCTTAGAAATATAAATTTTCAATAACCTTTGAAGACATAGAATTTTTAGGGTTGGTTGTAGAGAAAATATATTATTTGTAGTTTTCTTTTATAATATAGTAGTGGGTCCCTTTGATTTCCTTGAACTAGTTATTGTTTTACCCTTCTGTCATTATATACAATAGTTTACATGTCTATTATTCATTGTAAAATATATTGAATATAATATAAATTAGAAATTACATGGCGCTTTCTTATCATATAGATTTATAATATTGATAATAAATGTTAGAAAAATTAATATATTTTTTTACCATTCACATATTATCATCATTAATGGAAATAATTCAATTGGATATCATCTCATGAGATAACTAAATCCCAACTCTCACATGATCTATTGGTTATGGTGTATTTCAAGGGGTACCACCTTTAATAATTTACATCATACCACTTACAATGATTGGGTACGTGTGAAAATAAAAATAAGTTACAATCGATTTCACCCTGAAATATTTTTAAACAACAAAATAATAAACACATATTTACTATACATATATTTTAAAATGTTATTAAAAATCATGACCTTTATAAAGGTTTGAATTTGAGCAGAAAACTACCCTCAAAACCCTGTTTTTCAAATCCAATCATTGTTATTGGTTCCCCAATTATTGTTGTTTCATCAACATCTTGTTTTGTTTCATTAGATATTCATTTTATATAAAAAATAATTCAAATTTTTATTATATGTTTCCTTGAAGTTCTTAAACATATTTTGTAACAATTTTTATTACTATTAAAAATAAATCTATGCTTGTTATTTTTTATGTAGTCTTCCGATGAGACTCAAAAATCCACTCCTCTGATATTTAAATACTATTTTAGATTATAAAAAATCACATAATGTGATTCATGTTCACCTGTGGTAGATGAATCATCTTATGAATACACTAGATAAATAAAAACATAGTACATATTTTTATATTTCAAAATATAAAATAACAATGAGTTTTAAATCTTTCATGTTTAAAAATCCCTCTCATTCTTTCTTTGTGGTATCATCTACAAGTTGATAATTCTTGTTAAAACAGTGCTCTTTCCATACTAAATAACATGGTATTGAAGTAGTGTTATGATCTGATTGATCAATATGCATCTCAACACAATTACATTAATCATTTATTGTATAAATAATAGGTAGGGTAAACAACCATTTTTTTATTAAATAAAAGAAAATACTCTTATTTTTTTTAATAGAGGTATTGTATTACATGATCATAATAGGAACATGGGAACAAAGGTATATGAAAATGATATAAAGACCCTAACCTGTAGGTCCAAACATAGCCCATGGGGTGTTAGCCGAGTGGTACCCTCTAGTTGTACCTATCTTTCTACATGGGAACTGGTGTCGGATCAAGTCCCACTAGGATCGAACAATGTTCGTATTATGAACAAGTCAATTCAAAGCCATTTCTTAGCCGGGGAATGTGGAACACACTTGGGCCAGGGGGGTCCCCCTCTGGGAGTCGGTGTTAGAAACACACGTTTTTCCCATGGGTGTTAGCTGAGTGGTACCCGCTGGTTGTACCCCTCTCTCTCCATGAGAACTAGAACAGGATCGAGTCCCACCAGGCTCGAACACTATTCGTATAATGAACAGGGTGATTCAAATCCATTTCTTAGCTAGGGAACATAGCGTGCACTTGGGCCGGTGCCCCCCCCCCCCTCCGGGAGCCGATGTTAACAACACATATTTTGGCCCATGGGGTCTTAGCCGAGTAGTACCCACTGGTTATACCCCTCACTCTCTATGGGAACATGTGCAGGATCGAGTCCCACCAGGCTCAAACACTATTCATATTATGAACAGAGTGGTTCAAAGCCATTTCCTTTTTGGGGAACATGGAGAGAACTTGGGATGGTGGGGGTCCCCTCTATGAGTCGGTGTTATTAACACACGTTTTGATGGCTCCCCACTCCTCGGGTCTCCTGAGTATCCTTACGATAGAGTTCCTTCCCAGTTTTTCTACTGCCTTCTCTTCATCGCCATTACAGGATCGGTGGTCATGGCGGTGCCAACATATCTCTTTTGTAGCTTTCGTCTGCTCCGAACTCTGATTTGACTCATGATTTCCTCCAATATTCTCCAAGTCTTATTTGAACGGTGTATCTCAAGGTGTTTTGGGATGTGAGTTTCAAGTAGTCGTCTATATTTCAGGTGGTTTTTTCCCCATGGTGGCTTTGACTCTGACCATGGGTAACCAGAAGGATTCATTTTTCTGATGGTTGGTGGTGTGATTTCAACTCTTTTGTTGCTTCGATGGTTTGTGGTGGATTTTTTTTGGGTTTCAGTGGTAGAGACGATGGATTTCGATGGATGGTCTCTCTGGAGGACTATTGTGGACGATGGAAATGTCTGATGTTAAGGTGTGTGACACGAGGTTGCTACATGATGATGATGGTGGAAAGTGTATTAGTAGTAATATACTATATTGTTTTATGCTATGGTATTTTCAGTGGTATTGATGGATTCTGGAGGACGGTTCTAGCATGCGTGCTAGTGTTTTCCAATGTGGTGATGATGGTATGTGCTTGTTTTTTGAGTTGGTTTGAATATTTTATTTGAAATTTGAAATCAGGAGGTGATGTTTTTTGTTAGGTTCCCACTTTTCCTTAAAGTGTCTCTTTCGATAAAATAAGAAATGGATTTGAGGAGGTCCAAAAATAGCTTGAAGGCTTGGATCACCAAATTCGTGTGGCCTCCCCACTGGTCCACACCACCCACATTAATGGACCTTGCCTCCTCTAATTTTTGTAACCCCAAAACCAACCACCATCGTTGGCTTGCTATCATCACCTGGTGGATCTTATCTCCACTAATCACTACCACCCTACAATCGATTATCATCATCGGCCTACAAAAGTTCATCGACCATCATCAATGACTCCTACCGCCACCCCGTCTTCACCTGTGAAGATACACCCTCAGAAGGCGTTACACCCGCAATGGTTAATTGATGATCCCTGCCTACACGTGGAAACCTAAATCCATCATAAATAAGGTCCAAAAACAGCCACTCATTACCAAAAATATCATCTAAATAATCTCCACTTTCAACAACATAACAATGCATAATATACTACCTCATGAATTCCCCCAAAATGCGGGTCATCCATAATTGAACCTTGGACCTCTTGTAGTCTGACAGAGTTTCCTAACCACTCTTCCGACACCCCAAATATATTTATTTTATTACTAGTTTTATTATAAATTAAAATTATGAACCATTTGTTTTTAATTGAATCGTACCCCATATTTAATTTATGGAATGCGTATAGTGGATTTTCAATATATTTCTTATTCTTGTAACTCTATTATTTTTTAGTGAAGTATCAAATAAGAAAATGAGCACTTAAAACATGTTGTGTTAAATAAATTAAAATCACATATAATTTACCTTAAAAATATTCTCAATATACCATGAAATGTAAAAATTCCTAGATACATAGGAGTTAAACTTAGTATATAACGTTGAGGGTTGGTTATTAACATTCCCATCAGATTCTCTCAAGTATTTAATCAATAGTGTTGTTTAAAAATTTCTATGTAAGTTTATAAAAACATTGAAAAAGAAATATATTTTAAATTCTTATAGTATAAATTTTATCATGGACCAACACCATTGTAACTTCGTTTGGGTTGGCAGTGATGATAACTACGACTCTTGAAACCATTCCCCAATGGTCCATGGAATAAAGACTATGACTGATGGCTTCTATCACTCAAATAGGATTAAAATCCCTCATAAGTTCCAATAAAAATATAAATAACGCCAATCCAATATATATATATATATAAACTAAAATGATATAATTTTTATACCCAAACTATCTCTATATGATAATAAATACTATATAATAAGAAAAAATGTAAAACAAACTCCAAGAATATACTCTGACTTCACAAAAATAAAAAATTTCAATCTCTATCGAACTATAATATCAAACAACTCAAGAAAAATATAGAGGGGTGAGAACATGGGAGTACTCAAAAATATCATATTTTAAAAAAATTATATATCCTTATGAAATTAATGATTCACTATAGACATGAGTGAGATCAAATTAACATGAAAAATCAAGATAGGTACTAGGAAAGTAAGAAAGTCAAAACTAAAGGTAATGTCACAAAATCACATAACCAGTATCTATAAATGTATCACTTACATGTGACATATGAAAACATTCAATATATATTGATTGGAATAAATAAGGATGATATCAGGTTTTTAAAATATGATAATAATAATTATAAGGTCTAGAAATAAATTAAAACCCTTTTAATAATCATAATAAATTTATCAAATCAATAATATTATTGTCATATCATGAAAACAACTGATCATACACATTGAAATCATAGACACATAAAATCAAATTCTATATCTCCACATCAATCATATTATCACCACATCATCATATCAATAACCATATAATGACCACCACATTACCACATCATCATCTCATCAACACATACTATAAACATGATCCATCATATCCCACAAACATGACATAACCTCAATCCACCATAACCTAGAGATGTGTGTACATGTTATAACCCCATGACATTATAACCCATAAATAGGTGCATGTGTCACAAACTTGAGCTTTTATATCCCCCATACACACACACACACACACACAATATAACTTAATCCATTGCAACATGTGTATATATAAATTTTTTTTGTTACAATCATAATCTATAAGAACCAGTAAAATCATTTCACGTAATAATCTTGAGCCATTACATCCTATGTATAGGTGCACTATACCTTAATCCATTATAGTCGATGTTAGTATATTCATAATTGAAATCCATTATATCCAATATATTTAGTTTCAAATATCACATACAAATAAACATACATATATATTAAAAAAAAGATAAACAATATTCAACCAATAAAATAGATAATCAATTGACAATTCAATTATTAAACATATAGAGTATAAATCAATAAAATTTCACATGGTAATAAAATAAAAAACTTCAATACATCAACTAATAAATTCACCACATTAATGTATAAACTAATAATCATTATCACCACTTACAATATGTCACTTCAAAGTATTATGAAACTACCATACTTAATTTTTAGCTTACCCATCAAATATATAGTTACTTTATTGTATAATTAATTATTTATTAAATTCAACCACTTAATTATAAGACTTAATTACTCAGAAATATCAAAATGGCCCTTAACAAAACTAATCTTCAAAGAATAAGAGGAATGAACTAACAATGTAGTTTTAATCTATCTCTCAATCCATCTCTAAGATAAATAACATTATTTATACAATTAACCCACTCCACCTAAGTCACACTCAAAATGATATATGTGCCCAAATTACATCTCCTTAGAAATTACTCAAATTGATCAAAATTAATTATAATCTACATTGCTATTTACCTCCAATGTTTAAATATTTTATATCACATTAATATTAACTCCATATTTACATGTCATCACTAGCTTCATCTTACTCCACTATTTCACATATGTTAGTTTAAAAGAAATTACAAAACACAATAGAATATGCACAATTGATTCAAAAAATTATCATTAATTTAACACCACAACATACTTATTCATTATATAATTAATCATAATAGTATAACAAGTAGTTAATACAATCATTTTTAACCTTCCATGATCCTAATTTTCACTTTATATTTCCATTTGAATACCATTTCAAAAATATTTCCCTCATCTCACGTAAGATACTTCATGGAACTAGAAGCATAAAAATATTATTATAACAACATGAGATATTAGTATTAATACTATAAATTAAAATTTAAAGGAATTATTAAATCCACTAAGACAAACCGAACATGACAAAACAAAATAATATAGGAGTTAAAAGAAGTAAGAACATACAAAATTACATTATCCTAGACCAAACTCACAACACAAAGCCTAAGAGTTGGGAGTAAAACATTGAATATATAAAGGAATAAAATAAACAATATCCTCGGTTAAAAACAATAATATGATTCCCAATAGAAGAGTTTGATAATATAAATTGATAAAGTAAATAATAACCCCTAGAGAAAAACATCTCCATAAAACCCAAGGATAGAGTATAAAATTACATCATTCTATGATATTAATAAAATGTTAGTTTTTAAAATGATTTAGGGGTATAAAGAGTCACAATTTATAGGGTTTAATTGGTATTAAATAAATAATTATTATTCTGATTCCAATCGTTCATTTAAGATGTTTTAGCAATCAATTATGAATAATAATAATTTTTGTCATTCAATTATAGGGGATAACAATCAAGGGGATTTAAAGGTTCAATAAGAATAGATTAGGTCTCAATTAATATCAAGTATTATATTTCTAGAAGATATAATAAATCCAAAAAATACCCTACCTAGAAGGATTAGAGTGCTTTTACATGTACATGACAAGATGGGAACCAATGAATCGTTGAGAAAATCCTAGAATCCTACTTCACATAAAAAACCCATAAACACCAAACACATTAACAACTAAAACCATCCAAGAAATAATGAATAATAAAGGAAGTGATAGAAAGGAACCACTCATTTTATAATATAATACTGATGTATGGGATCATGATTATATGGATGTGGAATACCATAACAGGTTCATAATTAGCGATATAGGTTCATGGAATATCCCTAAATTTAAAACATTATTAAACCTCCCATAAATTAAAATAACCAAAGGAGTTTATTTCATGTATATTATCATCATGCTATGAAATTGAATCTCCCAAAATCACTTCACAAATAAATAAGTTTTGTGGGATATTTTATTAGATAATAGAATCCCTATATTTTAAGAATTTATGATTAAGAATTGAATTATTAATAAAAAATTATGATTCAATCGATTTTTTTCACTATAGTGGATAAGGGATATTTATTACAACTATCTTGAGAGGAAATTCCTTAGATATTCTTCATTATCAAGAATAATATAAGTAAAAGTCTCCCTTGGTTATATGTAATACATATGATACATAGTATATTGATATGTAAGAAATTCCTGAGAATCAAATAGAAATGTGATAAAGGAATGGGAGTACTGAGGATGTGTATTATATATAGATGATATGTAATATTTTTTTTTCGAAATTTAACTTTTTGATTTGATGTTTAAGGTTATATAATTCAAAAAAAAAATCAATATATATGATATTTAAATGCGTGATATATTTTCACACTATGTCATATACTTTCCTTTGTGAAGATATACAGACATAAGGAATTTATCAATGGGTAAAGTTTTAATTAAATATATGATATTTAATAATTTAATTATATTCAATACATAAAATTTTATGTTAAGTCATAAATTTATTATTAAATACAAAAATAAAATTATAATTAGAGTGAAGATTTAAATTATTAGGGTTTTTCTATTAAAAAAATCATTGTATAATATATTTAAAACCCACTGTAACACATAATATTTGTTAATTATTCAAATCTTCAGTATTTAAGAAATTATTCCCATTCTTAGGGATTTTCCATAGTTCTAGGAATTAAATTTTATAATATCCTATTATTATAATATAGTTTGATGATAGATAATTCCTCTTATTTATAATAAATTAAGATATAATACCAAATTTTATTAATTAATTAAAATTATTAAAAATAATAAATTAATTTTTCTCAAAATACCTTAGCCCATGAAAAAAAGGAAGTTTTTGATGAAACTTGGACTCCTATATCAGATTCTTATCAAAGAATTCACATCCTCAAGAATTAAAATAAATCTCAATAAAAATGAGAATCCAACCCATGTAAAGGATATGGAAACACATGACTTCATAATAAATACCTATAAAATGATTATCATCCTTATGAATAAAAAGTTAAAACAAATTAAGAAAATTACAAAACTAATAGGCATGGAAAGATATCTCACAAATAGTATGGAAGAACTACCAACAACCTCTATGGAAGAGTTAGACAATAGATATAACAGACTTTTGACAAGATAACTTTTAAAAACCATATTTTAAAATATACAAATATTTAAATATGTTATAAGTTTTTTTAAAAAATTTATATTTGAAAAAAAATACCTTAAAAAACATTTAGATTACTAATAACCAATTTTAAGAAAGGGATTAATTTATTGATCAATAGACACACCATTTTTTCAAATACAAATAGGATTGTTGGAAGCATATTTGAAAACAACTCAAAGTTTTTGAAAGAAAATATTAAAGTTAATAAATGATAATAAACCACACTCCCCAAACCCTAACTAACTAATAATGGTTTAGAGATTTATTTATCCCTAGATAATTTAAATCAATGATTCCCAAATTAACAACCACACAAACATATTCATGATGTAGTGACATTGGTTTTTCCCAAATGATACTTAAATCAATTTTTAGTTTTAAAGTCTCGAGTACTCTCTAGGGGTAAAATGGATAATATTTTATAGAATAAGTCCTAGAAAAAATTATCATATGGTTTCTCCAAATATTGAATGTGGTTTTTACCCTTATGTTAAGATGTTGTTGAATTTTGGGCAATGAAAGGCCTTGATAAAAATACATTGAGTATAAAAATGATATTTTTAGCTTACACATATGTATTTGTAATGAGATTATTATATATACTCAATTAGGTTTGGGTGAATAAAATCATGATTGTGATTAAGTCTTTGATGGGGGTTTTACCCTATGAGTGATATATTAAGAGTTATCATCGGGTCTTAGGGTTTTGGTCATTGCAGGTGATAAATTAAATAAATAAATATTTAATTACTTAATTTATTTTTGGAAAACACTAGGATGATGTTTATTTAGACCCTTTTATTTTACCTCTGTAGGGGGATCAATTTATGATTAGAATGAACGCAGGAGACATGGAGGGTGGAGAAAATAGAATTTGGGGGGATATGATATCATATAAAATAATGATACCATATTATATAATGATGATGAACGAGGCTTTAATTTAAAGAATATATTAAAGTGTTGGTTGTTATGCCATTAAAGTGGGGTTTTGTTAAATTTTCTCGGCATTATTCATGAGTCCCATATAATATTGTTGGATTGGAATATCCATTATTAATGCATATTATATTTTTGATCATTATAAATGATTACTATACCACTTTCCTCTAACTCACAATATGACTAATTAATTTACAATATTAGTTTTTAAAATTTCATGCCATTAAATTTTTAGGTATATGGATTTACTATCTAACTTTATTTTTGATTGTGTGGATTCATTGAAGACTAATGAATAATGATTTGGAAAGATTATAATATTCTCCATGTGTGTGTATATATATATATATATCTTTTCATTATCACCCTTTCTCTATATTTTATTATCGGATGGATAAAAGAGACCATGAGATGAAGATCATACGATGGAAGTATTTTGAGAGGTGGACAATACAAGGGAACTCATCAGGTTATTATGAAATAATAGGGATGGTGGTGCAGTAGGGATGATGTCACTATAAAGGAGTCTAACATGAGCACTATATAGAGAGAGAGGGAGGTAATGATGGAGTTCGAAGCAAGTTTAGAGGATAGTGTTAGTAGGGAGACTGACATGATCTAGCCTTGATGGTGGTGGTTAGCATGAACCCATGATATGTGTATGGAACATCGTGCTCATCAGAGGTATAAAAGACCAATCTATTTATGTGGAACCTATTGTTTCAAGTGATTTCCAAGTGAATAGAGGGTTGAGATATGTGAAATCGCCTCCCCATTACTCATCATAATTTCATATTTACTATATTATTATTATTATTATTACTAATTTTAATATATATTTTTGTTGTCCCCTAATTTGAGAGAGTGGGGGTATGAAAGAGGGGAGCATAGATTCTTCCCCCATTTTCATGTAAATGATATAATAATAATAATATTATTATTATTATAGATTTTTTTTTCTATTATAAATTATTGAAGTGATTTTAGAGTAAATATGATTCTATGGTATTATGATAATGGTATCAGGGCGAATGATTCAAGACCAATAGGTGATGCCTAATTCTAACTCATGTCTTGTGCCCTAGGTCCTTTAAAGTAATATTTCTCATGTTTGATATGATCAAATTCATATTTTTTCACCCAATAAAAATTTTAGAAAAATAAATATCCCATCTCAGATATTATATCACATAAATTATAATGGAATAATTTTTTTGGACTTATGAGTCCATTTTCTAGGTCATATAGGATGGATTTGAAATTAAGCTCTATAGAGTTGGTGATTAGGTTCTAACATAATAATCAGAGAATAATCATCCTACAAGTAGAGATAGCATTCCCCAAATAGTCTCATTACTAGGATCATCTATCTACATGTAATTTTATTGTTAGGGTTGATATTTCCCTCACAAGATCAGGGATCTGATCCTCCGTCTATAGAGTTTCTATTCCCTTAATCTAAGATCTCATTCTAGGTCCATATCCTCTAGTTGAGTTACTATCCCCCTTAAATAAGGTGTCTTCTAATGTGGCCAAGATACTCTCTGATAGTTTTTATGAGATTACAAATTTTTTATGGAATTAACTATATGATCTCTCAATAGACGGTATGGTATTGATTTAATTGAGTTTTGTATTACTCCCTTGACTAATTTTCATTATTCAATAATGAGTGGGATCCCAAAATGGATTTTTAGTAGCTGTTTGGTTGTTGGAAGTTTTTATAGTATAAATTTCTTCCAAAATAGTTATTTCTAAACACTAGGAGGGTTTCCATTGCGGTATAATTTACATATGTCTATAAACTTCAGTCTTTGTGGAATCCTTTGTGTTTTGAGCATCCCTTTTTTCTTGTTTGGTATAACTTTTTGAGGATTGGAGATGATATTATTGAGAACATCCTTATATCCATGAGAATTTTAGTTATATGACATATCTAGATAACCTTATCATGTTCTACTTTGTTTACTTCCCCATACCAATGTTTGATATGGGTTTTCCTTATTATCCTTCCATTTATTGTTGAGTATTGAGATATTTAGTTGAATTGGTGTTCTAGATTTACTCTTTTTTTTACTTATCATCACCTCTCATAACAAGAGTTTTAAGCTGGGTTATTTCTTTTTTTGTTTCCTTTATTGTATCTAGGGATTCTTAATGGGTATGTTTATACTCACCTATAAATGGTATTTTTTCCACATGTAAAGACCCGTAAATTCCATGATTTTTTTAAAATTATATGGAAATATTTGAGTCTGCAATTTCTGACGGTACTTGATTCCGAGGCCTGGAGAGCCTATAATGTTTTTCTGAAGATCCTTAAGTACTTCCAGTAAGCATGTGAGTAGGTTTTTTGTAAATTTTGAACCGGCTCTTGAAATTGAAATTTGAGGACACTGTTGAACTCGCAATGCTGATATCCGCTTAAGGAGACCTTCACCTCGACCGTAGTAGGTCGAGGGTGAAAGTTCGTTTTTTGTGCTTTTCGTGGGAGAAAATAAAATAAACTAGTTTTATTTTTATTTTTTGTAATTTAATCCTTCTAATTTTAATTCAATGGTGGGGACCACCCAACCCTTGAACTCCCCATTTAATGGGAGGTAACTCTTGGTTTCCCTCACATTGAGGTGCCAAATCAATTAGTTCAATTTATAAACTTAAACTTATTAATTAAGTGGCTCGTCACCTATTGGTTAGGGGATCATATGCAAAGGGAAGGTTTTGAGAGAGCTTTTGGAGAGATTTTCTTAGAGGAATAACTCTTCTCCTCTGAAGAACTTCTCCAACGAAGAACTCCATCGAAGGATCTCCAATGAGGAACGTCTTTACTAACGATGAATCGACGTCCATCTTTCCCTCTCCTCACCAACGTCAATGAATCTATGAGGTATGGATTGTTGCTTTTGTATCCCTGTTACCCTATTCTTTTCGTTCTTCTTGATTTAAGAACAACTATGCTGATTGCTATTGTTCTAACGCAGAGAGTGCAGGCCAAACGAACATAGCCCGACCACTCTGCAACCCTTGTGGATTTTTGTGTTCTTCTCGTCTTGTTTTCGGGTTGAGATATTTCCAACCGTGGTGGTCTTGAATCGATGGATACATCCTGAGATGAGTGCGAGAGTCTTTGGAATGAAGAACGGGCCACCAGGGCGCACCCAGTGACCCGAGGAACATCATCGGTGACCGGTGCTGGCAACTGATGCTGGAAGGGCTCAGGAGTGGGGACCGACACTCCAGCCAGCTATGATGACGACGACTGTGCGACCGCACCGCCGGAGGAGGGTCATGGCCCGTCGGCCGCGGTGGAGCAATGGCGGCGTCCGGCGCACGACCAGCCGCGTGAAGGGGGTGGCGGCGCACGTCCGCACCGCCAGGCGTATAGGGGTCGGGGCATGAGGCCTTAGTGGTGAAAGAGGGGTGGCCAGATCATTGCCAACTACTGGTGGTGGTGCGGCGCGTGACCGCGCCACGCAGGTGGGCTGGCTGTCCAACCAGCCGGGGAGCTGAGCGGGACACCAGGTCCCACGTGCCAGTTACCGGCGCCACGTGGCGCCAGCCGGTTGGCTACCCAACCTGAACGGCTAGGCCATTTAGGGTACCCATGGGACGCCTCTCCCTTGGGTGGTGGCTAGGGCAGACCCCACTGCGGGGCCACCCAACCACGGGCCTCCAGAACGGGCCACACTGCGAGCCACGCCGGCGGGCCAGGCCATGCCGGGAAGGCAGGCAGGATGCATCCGGTTGGGCCTGACCCAGGGCTAGACCCAGGTCAACCCTAAACCGGTTAGGTTTGCCCTGGTCGGGTCAGTCCAGTTCGGTCCGACCGGGTCAGGCCGGACTCAGACCAGCTTCGACCCCTTTCCACTCTTTTGGCCATAACTTGAGCTACGTGCGTCCGTTTGATGAACTGTCTATGGCACCATAAACCTTGGATCGAGAAGTTCCTTTTGGTATACCCCAAAAGTGTTTTGGATAAACTTGGTGTATGTCCAGGTTGGAATGAACACGAATCCAACCGGGCCCTTAGGACTAAAAGGCCAATAACTTATAGACCAGGCGTCTGATTGACGCATAGTCTATTTCATTGAGACCCCTATTACGTGAACTTCCTTTGGGATACATCTTCGTTGGAATTCATGGTAGTTGTAGTATTGACCTGTGGCTTGAGGAGAAAAAACTCCCGGAATCAAGCGAGCTTATTGCGGGAACCCTATGGCAAGCTGTAACATGAGAAAGGGATCTTATGTGGGTCTATGCTTTGGGATCCTACGTGGGTATGTGTTTCAGGGTCCCACATGGATCCTTTATAAGAATCCATGTGGAAATACTCTAGGATCCAATGTGGGTCTACTATACTAGGATTCTATGTGGGTATGATGATTTAGAATCCTTCGTGGGTCGGCCTCTCAACCGAGTAAGATTATTCAGTAGTTACATCTAATCATATTTCTACCATACCTAAGTTATACCTAGAGTGAGTTGAGTCTTACCTTTATGGTATTCTTTTGTGTGGAATTACCTTTGTGGTACAAACATTTGTGTTGATACCTTTGTGGTATATTTCTATGTGGCTTTACCTTTGTGGTACTTACCTTTGGGGTGTTATCTTTGTGGTAATCATTCCTCTCTGGAATAGTTGAGCTTTCAGCTAAAAGAGAAGAGCATTGTGTTTCCTCATGAATGAGATGGGTATACTTGATAACATAGGTATATGTATGGGAATATACCTAAGTAGGATTGTTAGTTGTTTACATGATTTTTGGTTATCCTTGGTGGATTTTGTGATAACTTTGAGGATCTCGGGGTCCCTACTAAGTATCGTTATACTCATCCCTGCACAGGATATGCTCGCACCTTGTTGTGTTTGGTGTAGACGACAGACAATGCTGATTGTGGAGAAGGGTACCAGGACTGAAGGTATCTCATAGGTGGACATTAGATGAGGCGTACCGTAAAGATGACTGTTCAAGAGATGTACCTACCCTTCAAGTAGGATCCTTAGCAGGTGTTCACATGAGCTGTTTCAGTTTACTTGTACTTCCCAGTTTTACTTGAATTGTTTTGTTTTCCTTGTACTTTCTAGTTGGGCTTGTATTTTGGACCCTTTTACATACTTTACACACTCGTTTTTACTATACTATTTACTTATGTTCGTATCTTGTCGTGTGCTGGGTTTGTGTGAGTTTACAGGTTATAAAGGCAATGCCTTCCCGTTTTAGGGAATATGCCTTTTGGTGCTAGTCGCCAGGCCCTGGAATATGGAACGTGGGCTTGGAGTAGTCACAGCATAGGTCCCGAGGGACGGTTCATGATAAATTGGTATCAGAGAGAAGTTCTACCATAGAACATTAGAATCTGATCTTTTAATAGAAATATTATTATGTGTTATGAGTCTGGTTATCAATTTAGGGAATCTAGTGTTGGTGCGGCGGCTGACGTATCCATACACCAGGACCCTGAATTCTGATTTCTGACTCAGTGCACGGAAGCACTGATTTCATGTGTGTTTTGAAAAGTTTTATTTGTAATCTCTTTGAGTTATCTCACCAGGTATAAATTATTTACCATGGAACACCTATTTCTTTTCAGGATGCCTCGATGTAGTCATCCAACACAAGTTCCAGGTAGAGCGTGTCGTGACAGCCCACCGAGCAATGAAGCCTCGGTGCTGGTCCCTTTATCAGTAGAGGCACCAGATGAGGCACCAGTGGTACCATTAACCGTTGGGCCACCGATGCCACCAGCCCCAAAAGTGGAGAGTGCACACTACTTGAGCGCATTTCACGAGTTACAGTGCCAGAGGCCACCCAGGTTTAGGGGTGAGATGGACCCATAGGCCGCTAAGGATTGGCTGGAGGCCGTGGTGAGAGTCTTCAAACCGGTAGGGATACCAGATGATCTCATGGTGATCCTTTCTTCTAGTATTCTACAGGTAGCAGCAGGAATATGGTGGAGTTTGATGCTCTAGGTTAATGATGAGGTGACACTTCTCTGGGAAGACTTTGAGAGCCTGTTTCAGGAAGAGTTTGTCCCGATGACCCTCTGTGCAGTGCACATAGAGGATCTTCTTCATCTATAGTAGGGCAAAATGACGGTGGCTTAGTACTCAGTGAGGTTCACTGACCCCTCATGCTACTCCAATGATATGGTGTGGGACCCATTCTTTAGGGCCCAGACCTTAGAGCAGGGACTCAGGTGGGAAATTAGGGATTCGATGATATCTCTCAGCAACCCGACACAGGCAGGGGTGTTAGAGTGTTCGCTCTTAGTGGTGAGTTTTCTTGATGAGCAGTCACCAGCAGTGAGAATCACCACTGGGTGTCACGTAGTGGAGTCTTCTGTAGCTGGAAGTAGAAAAATATCACAGTGGTCCAATAGGATTAGAACTATAAGTGGAGAACCAAAGGATTCAGGGTCGGTTGTGCTGGGCATCCGAGACTGAGCCAGTCATGTGAGGAGCAGGCAGTGTTACACATGCAGTAGGTAGGGTCACATAGCATGTGACTGCCCAACCTGCCGTACGGATGATCATTAGACATTTGAAGGACCGCCTAGGCAGAGATAGTGGTTTGACCGAGGAGGTTTGCAGGGAGAAGGCAGACGTGGAAGAGGAGATTTCCATGCAACTTGTTGTGGGCGGCGATTCGAGGTGTTGCTGCCACCACCACCAAGTGGTCCACCCTGACCATAGGGAGCCGGTTGACAGGGGCGAGCTCAGCTCCAGGTAGTAGAGGCCTACGACCACAATGCTTTGGAGATGATACGAGGTATGATCTGTGTCTATTCCACCTTAGCTTAAATACTTATAGACATAGGTTCCAGTCATTATTTTGTTTCCAATGCCCTCTTTCAGATCTTGGAGATTCTAGTGGAGCCGTTGGCTCGATCCTTATGGTTAGAGACACCTATGGGAGAGGATTAGATTATTACACATTGGTGCCGGCAGTGTGATCTTACTGTAGGAGGTGAGAGCTTCGGCTGGGATCTCCTAGTAGCAGTGTTGAGACCTTACGATTTCATCTTGGGTATGGATTGGTTATCTATAAACCATGCTCAGATTGACTGTATTAGGCACAAAGTGTTGTGTGTCTGCACGAATGGGACTAGGTTTACCTTCACTGGTGATAAGGGAGCCTTTGCAGCACATGATGGACTTACCCGGAGGAGAGTGTAGCCGATCACTCATCAGTTGGCTAGCTTTACCCTCGGAGCGGTTGATGTGCAGAGTCTGAGCTATCCTGTAGTGGTGGACCAGTACACATATGGATTCCCTGGTGATGTTCTGGGTCTACCTCCTCACATAGTGGTGGACTTTTACCTTGACTTATACCCCAGGATGGCACCGATATCTACAATAGCATATCAGATGGCTCTCGCAGAGCTTCTTGAGCTGCGTGTATAGCTAGAGGACTTACATGGGAAGGGGTTCATTCAGCCTAGTGTTTCTCCTTGGGAAGCCCTGATTTTGTTTGCCAAGAAGGCGGATGAGAGATTGAGACTTTGTGTTGACTATCGACGCCTGAACCAGGTGAATGTGAAGAAAAAGTACCCACTCTTGAGGATTTATAACCTCTTTGATCAGCTAAAGGGAGCATAGTGGTTCTCGAAGATAGACCTTAGATCTGGTTATCACTAGTTCAGAGTACGAGATGAGGATATGCAAAAGATGGATTTCAGATTTCGGTACAACCATTATGAGTTTTTGGTCATACCGTTCGACATGACCAACACTCCAGTAGTGTTCATGGAACTCAAGAACATGATCTTTTATCCATTCCTTTACCTCTTTGTAGTAGTCTTCATCGATGACATTCTGATCTACTCAGCTACTGAGGAGGATCATTCCTATCATTTTCAAATAGTTCTGGACACACTCTAAGAGCACCAGATTTATGGAAATCTCTCGAAGTGCTAATTCTTGATCCAAGAGGTTCACTTTCTAGGGCATGTCATCTCGAAGGTTGGATTTGTGGTGGATCCAGAGAATATTGAGGCGGTACTTGCTTGGGAGCCACCCAGGAGTGTGACAGAGGTACAGAGTTTCCTGGGTTTGGCCAGATACTACTGGAGATTTGTTCTAGATTTCTCCAGATTTATAGTACCCATATTAGCGTTGAATAAGAAAGGTAAACCCTTCGTGTGGTCAGAGAGATGCCTTTAGAGTTTTCAGGAGCTGAGGAAGAGGCTGACTAGTGCCCCCATCTTGAGGCTTCCAGAGGTGGGCATTGGGTACGTAGTCTACAGAGACACATCAGGGACCGAACTCAGAGGTTTCCTGATGGAGGAGTGAGTAGTTATCTCATATGTTTCTTGATAGTTGAGACAACATTAGTAGAATTATTCTACCCATGACCTTGAGTTAGTAGTAGTGGTCTTCACTTTGATGATGTGGCGACACTATCTGATGGGCGAGCATTTTATGTTCTAGCTTGATCACTAGAGTCTCAAGTATATATTCTCCCAGAAAGAACTGAACTTGAGACAACGACGTTGGATTTTGTTCCTACAAGGCTATGGATTCGTGATAGTCTATACTCTTAGGAAGGGGAATGTTGTAGAAGATGCACTCAGCAGGAGATCTGGTATACAACTGCTAGGTGAGGTGATAGAGCAGTTAGCCGCCTTACAGATATCCTTTATGGATCGAGATGGAGAAGCTTTTTTCAGCCTCTTATAGTCACTCCCCCACTCCTTCAATGATTCAGGGAGGCAAAATGTGGGGACACTGACAGTAAGGCTCAACATGCTCAGATATTCACAGGACATGCACCTGATGGATTTTCTGAAGGTGGGGGGAACATCATCCTTTTCAAAGGATGTACCATGGTACCAGTGTCACTTTGAGAGGAAGTGTTGAGTGAGTTCCATGCATCCCCTCTAGAAGTATATCCAGAAGTGGTGAAGATGTACCAGGACCTTTGATGACAACACTGGTGGCCGAGAATAAAGAAAGCAATAGCAGAGTTTGTCTCTCGGTGCCTCACTTGTCTGCAAGTGAAGGCGGAGCATCAGGTACTAGCGGGATTAGTTCAGCCTTTAGAGGTCCTAGAGTGGAAGTGGGATGAAATATACATGGACTTCATGATAGGACTTCCACGTACATCCAGCGATCATGATTCTATCTGGGTGATCGTCGACCGACTCACTAAGTTGGCCCAGTTCATACTGATCAGAGATCAGGGTTCAGTAGAGAGTTTGGGACGCCTCTATGTGCAGAAGATTATGTGGCTACATAGAGTACCCTCGATGATTGTCTCCAGTCATGATGCATGTTTCACTACCCAGCTTTGAAATGGGTTGTAGGAGGCTTTTGGGACACAACTTTTTTTGAGCACTGCCTTCCATCCTCTGACAAATTTCCAGACTAAGCAGACCATTCAGAACCTCAAGGACATGTTTTTTGCTTTTTTCCTTGACTTCAGTTATAGCTGGGAGGATCACTTGCTCCTGGTGGAGTTTTCATACAACAACATTGATCAATCCACCATTGGGATGACACCTTTTGAGGCTCTATATGGCTGACCTTGCAGATCGCCTTTGTGGTGGACTGACCCAGGGGAGTCAACACTCATTGGACCAGAGATGGTATGAGCTACCATAGAGAAGGTGCAAAACATCGAGGAGTGGATGAAGACTACACAGAGTATGAATCATTCTTATGTTGACAAGAGATGAATACCTCTAGAGTTCGAGGATGGTGACTACGTCTTTCTACGGGTCTCACCCCGATGAGGTTTACAGAGATTTGGCCAGGGCAACAAGTTATCTCCGAGGTTCATCGGACCCTTTCTGGTCCACAATGGAGTTGGCGATGTGGATTACCACTTTGCTCTTCCACCTCAGTTGCACCAGGGTCACGACGTTTTCCACATATCCCAGATGAGGAGATACGTGCATGACCCTTCACACATCATTGACAAGGGTGAGCTGGACATCGACGATGGGGAAACGTTTTTAGAGGTTCCAGTGGAGATTGAGGATCAACAAGAGAAAGTCCTTCGTGGGTGATCGATAACTTTGGTGCGTGTATGTTGGTAGCATGGGAACCTTCAGGATAGCATGTGGGTGTGGGAGGCTCAGATTCATGCATAGTACCCCAACTTGTTTTTCTAGTTTTTGTGATGTGGCTTTTGGGGATGCAAAGCCCTGAGGTGGGGATAATGTAAAGACCCTAAAATTCCATGTATTTATTTTAATTATATGGAAGTATTCAATTATGTATTTTATAACGGTACTTGATTACGAGCCCTGGAGAGACCAGAATGTTGTTTTGAAGTTTATTAAGTACTTTCAATAAACGTGTGAGTGGGTTTTTTTGTAACTTTTGAACCGGTTCTCGGAATTGAAATCCGAGGACACCGTTGAACTCACAGCACCGATATTCG
Source organism: Viscum album (assembly GCA_963277665.1). NCBI lineage: Eukaryota > Viridiplantae > Streptophyta > Magnoliopsida > Santalales > Viscaceae > Viscum > Viscum album. The sequence continues at coordinate 702,859,769 of OY728122.1, read as the reverse complement.
CTTAAGGAGACCTTCACGTTGACTTTAGTAGGTCGAGGGTGAAAGTTAGTTTTTTTGATTTTTGTGGGAGAAAATAAAATAAACTAGTTTTATTTTATTTTATTTTGAAATTTAATCTTCCTAATTTGAATTCAATGGTGGGGACCACCTGACCCTTGAACCCCCCCTTTAATGGGAGTTAAATCTTGGTTTCTCTCACATTAATGTTCCAAATCAATTATTTTAATTAATAAACTTAAACATACTAATTAAGTGGTTCCTCACCTCTTTGTTAGGGGATCATTGGAAAAGGGGAGGTTTTGAGACAGATTTTGGATAGATTTTTCTTAGAGGAAGAACTCTTCTCCTTCGACAAACTTTTCTCCAACGAAGAACTTCCTCGAAGGATATCCAATGAGGAAAGTCTTCAAAGAAGATGAATCGACATCCGTCTTTACCACTCCCCACCAACGTCAACGAATCTTTGAGGTAGGGATTGTTTCTTTTGTATCCCCTTACCCCATTCTTGTTGTTCTTCTTGATTTAAGAAATAATATGCCGATTGCAATCATTATAATGCGGAGAGTGTGGGCGAAACGAATAGGGCCCGACCTCTCCGCAACCCTTGTGGATTTTGGTGTTCTTTGCAGCTTGTTTTCAGGTTGATTGATTTCCAACCATGGTGGTCTTGAATCGATGGAGACGTCCTAAGATGAGTGCGGGAGTCTTCGGAATGAAGAACAAGCCACCAGGGCATGCCCGATGACCCGAGGAACGTCCCAGGTGACCGGTGCTGGCGAACGGTGTTGGAATGGCTTAAGAGTGGTGGTCGACACTCCGGTCGGCCGTAATAATGGTGGTGGAGCGACTGTGCCATCGGAGGAGGGCCTCTACCCATCGACCTTGGTGGAGAAATGGTGGTGGACAACGTATGACTGGCTGCGTGAATGGGGTGGCGGTGTGCGTCAGTGCCACTTTGCGTGTAGGGGCCACGACACGAGGTCGTGGCGGCGGAGGAGGGGCGACCGACTTTTTGTCGGCTACCGGTGCTGGCGCAGCGGGCGAAAGCACCGTACAGGTGGGCTGGCCATCCGACCAGCCTAGTAGCCTAGCGGTACATCGGGTCCCACGTGCTAGCTGCCGGTGCCATGTGGCACTGTCTGTTTGGATACCCAACCCGAATGGCTGGGCCATTTGGGGTACCCTGGGGGCGCCTCTCCCTTGGGTTGCGGCTAGGGTGGACCCCACCGCGGGGTGACCCAACTGCAGGCCTCCAGCACGGGTTGGACCTAGTAAGCCGGGCAGGACCTAGGGTCAGACCTGGGTTGACCCGAACCGGGTTAACTAGCCCAGGCCGGGTCGGTCAGACTGGGTCAGACCGAACCCAGACCAACTTCGACTTCTTTCCACTCTTTCGACCATAACTTGAGCTACAGGAATCCATTTGAAAAACCGTCTGTGGGGACAGAAAAAATGGATTAGTACAGTACTTTTGGTATACCACACTTGAGTTTTGGATGACTTTTGTGTATGGCCGGGTTGGAACGAACACGAATCCAACCGGGCCCTCAGGACTAAAAGACCAATAACTTACAGACCATGCATCCGATTGACACACTGTTTATTGCATTGAGACCCCTTTAACGTGGTGGTCCTTTGGGATACTTCTTCGTGGGAATTATTTGTAGTTGGAGTGTCGAACTATGGATTTAGGAGTGAACCCTCCCGGAATCAAGTGAGCTTAGTGCGGGAACCCTATGGCTGGCTATAACATGAGAAAGGGATCCTACGTGGGTCAGTGCTCTGGGAGCCAACGTGGGACTGTGTTTCAGGGTCCCACATAGATACACTCTAGGAATCCATGTGGGACTACTCTAGGATTCTGTGTGGGTCTTCTATACTATGATTCTACGTGGGTCTGATGATTTTGGATCCTACGTGGGTTTTCCTGTCAACTGAGTAAGATGATTCTGTAGTTACATCTAATCATCTTTACTACCGTACCTATGTTATACCCGGTGTGAGCTGAGTCTTACCTTTTTTTTATTCTTCTATGTGGCTTTACCTTTGTGGTATATACATTTGTGGGGATACCTTTGTGTTATACTTATGTGTGGCTTTACCTTTGTGGTACTTACCTTTGGGGTGTTACCTTCGTGGTAATCTTTCCTCCTTGGAACAGTTGGGCTTTTGGATAAAAGAGTTGGACCTTGTGTTTCCTCATGAATGAGATGGGTATACGTGATAACTTAGGTATATGTATTGGAATATAACTAAGTAGGGTTGTTATTTGATTACATGCTTTTTGTTTATCCTTTGTGGATTTTGTGAGACCTTTGAGGGTCGCGGGGTCCCTACTGAGTATCGTTATACTCACCCCTACACGGGCTATGCCCACACCTTGTTGTGTTTGGTGTAGACGACAGACAGAGATGACTAAGGAAGAGGGTATCTGAACTGGAGGTAGCTCGAAGGTAGAAATTATACGAGGCATACCGCAGAGATGACCGCTCGAGAGTTGTACCTACCCTTCAGGTAAGATCCTTGGTGGGTGTTCCAATGAGCTGTTTCAGTTTACTTGTACTTCCCAATTTTACTTGTACTTTTCAGTTTTCCTTGTACTTTCTAGATGGTCTTGTATTTTTACCCCTTTTACTTACTGTACACACTCTTTTTAATATATATTTGACTTGTGTTTGTATCTTGATGTGTGCTTGGTTTGTGTGAGTTTACAGGTTATAAAGGAAATTCCTTCCCATTTTAGGGAATACGCCTTTCGATGCTTGTCGCCAGCCTATAGCCTATGGAATATGGGCTTAGGGTAGTCACAACATGGGCCCCGGGGGACAGGTCGTGACACCGCATGTGTTATGTCTATGTATATGCAGCACAAGGTTGGAGATGGTGTTGATAGTCATGGAGTTGGTGTATATTGTTCGAAGCTGACACCTGGTAACTATTGGAAATGCATGTTGGATGATAGAGGTACTTGACTATGGAGGTGACTATTGTGGATAGTTACCATTCCAAGGGTATAGTTGGAAAGGAGAATCTTTCTCATGTATTGTATATTTAATATTTTTAGGATTTTTGGATTTTTATTTCCTTTGTATTTTCCTTTATGGGGATGTTTTTTCACCTGATGTCTCATACATGTCATGTATAAAATTTAGTTCGATATATATATTCATCTTGTTCATAGATATTTAGTTTTTAATTAATTTTATATATGTATATATTATAGGTTAATATTGACTAAGGCCTTTAATATTTTGAGATACACCAACTCAATGATTTTCACTATCACCTGGCCTATTAGTGGTGAGATTGGGGTGGTTATCTTGGTTTAACACTAGCCAAGGTAGGGCATTAGTTGATTGGGTCATGTCAAAGTGGTATTAGGAAGATTTATCTTCTAGGGATGAAGATTAGAGTTAGTGGATACATGAGTAATGGTATAGGATCATTAGGGAAATGATGTTAAGGGGTATTGAGTTTGGTTATCAGACCAGGGAGATCATTGTAGTTATAGAAGAAAAAATATCCTTTCACCAGGACTTTGATAATTAGATTTTAATCCTCAATCTCTATGAAATCAGTTTTGGGGTGTTTATAAGTTAGTACGTACATCATATATAATTGAGATATTATTTTTATTTAATTTCAATTTTAACTCATCCATATATACTCTAATCCTTGTGGGTTCACCCTATTGAATAGATATTACTACCTGATAATCTCTAACCTATGTTTTAAGGTAGGGTTAGAAATATCCAATGATTTTAGTTGGGTTTGTCACCACTAATTGGTGAATGATAAGGTTTATTTTTCTTAGATGCAGATGAGATAAATTCAACCCCCATGAGTTGAGCTAGTTTATATCTCCATTATGATTAGTGCATATCTTGTAGAGAAGATGGTTTTCATGTTAAGTAAGACAAGAATACCCATAGAATATGTATGTTTCATGTATTCTGATGACAAGGGAACCATGATTTTATGAGGTGAGTTGTATCATGAAGTGACTGAGGTTTGGCTAGATTTTGAGAATCTTATTTCCATTTAAATCATATTTTTAATGACTAGATGTTTATTATTATTTTTTACTTCCTGTACATCATGGTGATTCAATAGTGGATGATGTTTTTTTCATAAACTTTGGATGGTATGGCTATAAAAGGGGTATAGTTTTATCCTTTTATTATATTTAATTTTTATCAAAGTATGTTGTACAATACATAAGTTTTCATGACAACATTTGAGTACGCATAGAGGTCTTGAGTGGTGTTTTCTGGGCATGTTTTGTGGGGAAATTTCTTAATTTGATTGTTTGAGATGAGACTATAGTGGAATGGGTAACAAGTTATGGTTACATATTCATATAACAACACCTATACCATATTCCCTTAGTAGAGTAATTCTTAGGTGATAAATTGTTTTTTTTTATTTTCACATAGGAAGTGGGATAAGGTTAGATTTTCATATGAAAGACTTCAGAGTGGTGTCATGGACAAACCTCAAAATTGGAAATGGTTATGGGAGTGAGCCCCTATTTTATAGGGCCATTGGATACTGAATATTTTTTTGGTGAAGGATCCATGGAAAAACCATATCATTAATACACCTTAATTTATGATTTATTATATAAGGATACTCATAATGAAATCCCATAAGAACAATAATCCTAACGTATTTGGAAAATTAGGAAAATTTAATATTAACATATAATATTAGTATTAAAACATTATTTAAAAACTCAAAACATGACCCTATATTCTATTATTCTTCTAATACTCTATAACATAACCTAGATATCTACATAAGAAAAAGGTGATAAATAAATCCCAGTAAGGGAATAATAAAATTTCCACATGATTAAAGTAATACATGTTACTCAAGAGGTATATAAATGTGAAATGTTAGGGGTTAAAATCATAATCTTTACCATTAAATCATGATATAAGATGAGAACATTAAAGAAACACTATAATGTGGAAACAACATAAAAGATGAAATCATAAGAAAAAATCAAGGCTAACCACTGAGACATAATAATATAATGTTTTTAGGATAACCCCCCATTAAGAATATATGGTATCCCATTATATAAAAACATTACCCAATTCATTGGAGGGACATGTAATTATTATCCAACCAATCACATTTATATCATGTACACGCATTTGCATGCTTCATAGATCATACATCTTGAGATTGTTATTCATCACATTTAATCCCATGATTATGGAATGTGGGTTAAAAAATGTAATCCCACAATTAATTGTGTATGTTTATATATAGGGGAATATCCTTGAGTGTAAATTTGGATGTGTATCCACTATGAAAATGTTTGGCATGGAAAATCCCAAGATAATTTCAGCAGCATAACAGGTGCACATAATGATCCAAGGAAGATTTTAATTAGATTCAAAGGTGGAATCTCATTACTTGTACATAATAAGGATAGTAAATGTATTTTTAAAATCACATTACAATATGTATAATTAGAATTCAAAATGAAATATTTGAAATAAAGCACTTAGATAAAAAAGATGATGAAAAGATTCTTTACCATGAGAGGGTACTTCTAAAAGATGGGTAGGAGTTTATTTGAAGATTTTGAGAAACTTTAGAGATATTTAGAGAGGGATAAAGAGATTAAATTCATGATAAATGTGTTTTGAGTGAATAGGAGTGGGATTTTGGGATGGTATTTATAGAAAAATTTGGGTGGACTTCTTTATTAATTTCTAAACATAGATTTTGGACTCTATATGATAAAACAATAAATATAATAAACATTGTCCTAGTTTTTCCCATGGGTTCTTCCAAATAAGAGTGGTTTTAAATATTTTATAAGTAAAATAGTTTAACTCTTTAAAATAATACATTTGGAGATGTCTAAGTGAGTCATGTTAATAAAGAATTGATTTTAAAACCTTAAAATATAATATAGGGTTTTGAGGATTCATTAAAGGATTATAAGTTTAATAAAATAACTTAAATAATAATCATTTTAATGGTTAAATATAAATTTATTTATTTTTTCATATTATAACATTTATTACATCACTTTTGGGCTATTATTATGTCATAATACAGGCTATTTATTTATGCCGCATTTATTTTTTACTAAAAAATTCGACTATATTAGAAAATTTTGAAAAATTCACCATTGATTAATTTCAATAGGTTGATTTTAAAAATAATATTTATTTTTTCAAAATAATTTTATATGTATGTTAATTTTCTCGTTTAAACCAAAAATCCCTATTTATAGGAGAATACTAGTATTTAGGACGTTAACAACGTTCTAAACCTTATAAAAATTACATTCTAAATCTTTAAATTATGTTATTATTTATATTAAATTAATATTATTTAATAATATTATTTTATTTAAATTACATTTATTTCAATAATTATTGAAATTATAAAAATATTGTCTTAATTAAGAGTATATATTTCCCAAAAAACAATTTTGATTTCTTCATATCAAAAACTATTTTTTATGAAACTCATTATATAATCATTTATAAAGTAACAATAAAAAGTGATAAATATAATGATTATTTAATTGAAAATAAAAAATATACAAATTCATATTTCTCAGGTTTAGATACATAATCCCTTATAATAGCAGGGTGTGCCCTAAATGTAAGGTGTGCGATGGTTTTTCTTTCTTGGGGAAGTTCAATGAATATAGTTTTGGTTATTATATCGATAATATTGAACTCCTATCATTAATGGTTTCTATCAAGCTTTAGTTATTGAATCTCGGTTTGGGCATATCCATTAGAAAACCCCAATGAGGCCATCTCCCTTGAAAGAATCGATAAATGTGCTTCCTATTGTATGATCCCACTGGCCAAGGCCATTGATTCTTTCATGTATGTGAACTAAACGTTATCATAACCCTTAATATATACTGATCATAAAGATCATTATAAAATGGTCATATTTTCAATGTTTAAGATTCTTAATGGTCTTTTAAATCTAATTGAATATATTTTATAACAATCCCAAATAACCAAAGTAGTGCTTGTGTTTCTTATAAATAAATTACTTAATAATGAATTTATTCATTAAAAAATGGAATTTCATTTATAAATGTTTGGGTCGTTATGGATCAGGTATGGAGGGTGTATTTATCCACTCCCTAAATAATCATATTTGGTTAATTAATATTCATTGTGGAGTGTTTATACCCATATTTTTCAGATGAAACATGAAAAGGATGTATATGGTCATATGATTGATAGTGTAAATCATTTTATGGTTAATGTACACATTTTAAGGATCTTCATACCTCTTATCACTGACATGATATATTCCTTTTGTTTCATTATAAATTCAAGAGATAATGATCCTAGTGGATTCCCAAGTTATGCCATTTATGACTATAGAGTGTCTACTAATGGAGACTACCTTACACTCACCCATTTAGTGAAGTGAGATCACCATATTCATAGTTTGGGTTAGAAAGTCACAATTTTGTAAAGTTTTAAATATTGATCTTAATTATATCTCAGAGGCCTAAAAGTCCCTTAATGAGATATGGTCTCTATAATTTGGTGATAATTAACTCCTTGAAATGAGGAGGAGTGTGTGTATATTTCCAATGGGTGACTATTTTTTGTCCCTCAACAAGATAATGGTGTATGAAATTACTTTTATTTCAAATATGGATTTCAAGTTATTGATGAATGGGATGATGAACACATTTTTTGTGTTTAAGAAGTGTCAGAAAAAAATTCTCCCAAGTAATAGTTCAAATAAGATTATGTTATGTAATTTTAGGTGATTTCCTATTCTTTCAATGAGATTAAAAATTATATGGTATACTTTATATGGTGAGTTTCAAATTCATTGGGTTTCATTTTCCTTCCCATAGTTTTTTCATTGGTGGTTGATATAATCGTAATGGTGTAGTTGGAATATGGTGGTTGAAGATCCTAGAATTTGATATTATATCCAAATGATGGACTATATTCTTGAGTAGTTTGTTCATGATCTATTGTTTCTAGTGAAAAAATGGAGGCATTTATTACCATTTATTATGGTGGTGGGCCAAAAATTTCCTTGGGAGAGAGATGCCCATGGTGATGTTTTTGGATTAATGATCTTCTGAGACTAGGTTTTCTAAAGTATTATACCTAAAGTGTTCTCCTAAAATAGGGGAGTAGATCTTCCACTTTTATAATATTATAGAGTTCTTCCATTATTTTTCATACTAAACACAATCATTAACCTCATGAGTGAATATTTACCTAATAAAGTGTGACCCTATTTGAGGAATTTCGAGTGGATATTTTTGGGTGTATCCATTATATATAGTCTTTCTATGCACTGGGGGTTGATGAATTTATACAAGGTTATGTATTTTGGTCACTCAGGAAAGTGTTAGCTTATGGTTTGGTGATGAAATAGCTATAACTCCCCCATTAACTTTTTGTTAGGTGTGTTTTGATATCTGTTTTTGGTTTCCCTTTTTTGGGAGAGTATTTTTGACCTGAATTTAGAGGATACCTATAATGATGAAGTTTGGTATTTGTAAGATTTTTAGAATGAAAATATAATTCCTACTAGTTTTTGTGAAGTTACATGATGTGTAATGGGGTTTCACTATGTGTAATGTCATCCAGACTCATCCTGTGAGTTGAATTCACAACATGAGAATTTACATATTGTATAAGGGTCACACATCATGTAATGTGAAAATACAGTTTTTAGTTTAAAATTTGATTTTTTTAGAGTAAATTAAAATTAAAGGGATTCATGATGTGTAAAATATTACATGACATTTAATTCCACAAGTTGTAGTTTTTAGGGTGCTATAAGGTGTGTTAGGATTCATTCTATTTTGCATCCTTCTCCTCTCGGCCAGAGCTCTTACCCTACGAATGTTTGGGTGACTACCTTCCATTCAAACCACTCTATTTAGTGATTCATCAGTTGGGTTAGGCCCTTCATCTCCATGGGTAATCATTCCTCTTATTTTATCTCCCATTTATGGTTGCAACATCATTTTTTGCAGGGATTGGTAATCAGATAATGTTTTCTATCAAACATTTTCAATCGCTAGTCATGCCTTATCTTCCTAAGGAAGATCTTGTGGTTTCCAATCCCTTTTTTCAATGGTGGTTATGTTTTATATGCTCATGAGGTCGGTGGATCTATTTAATTTGTATAATTTCCTGAATTTATTATTTTTCATATTGATTTATTGATATTTGAATTGGAATTTCATGTGTTGAAATTGAAAAGGGAATGGGTTCACATTTGAGAAGGGGGTTTTCGTTGAAAAAAATTGCATTGATTTGAAATGGAAAATGGATTTTCAAACCTTGAATCAGATTTTATTGGCTTTGAAATTGTTTTATAAAAATGTGATCACTTTTTTAAAAATAGAAATTGACAAACATTGCATAGCGGGAACCATGGGTACGTCGAGAAAGAAACATGGGTAGCCTTAGTGAGTGTGAAAACACTAGGTGTAACCTATAAAGACCCCAAACCCAGTTTGTCAGATAGAGTGCTTTAATTTATTAAATTTCTATTATTACAAGTAATATGTATCATGAAGGAACAATTAGTTTACAAGAATTCGAAATCTAGGTATATATACAATAGTTTCATTACAACTTGAAATGAAGTAAAAAATTGTAACCATATTGGAAACACCAATAATCTTCTAGATTTTCCTTGAAAGTAATTCATAATATACATCTTTGAATCCTGGGGAAAAATAAAACATAAAAAAGGGGTGATATCAGCTTCTCAATAAGGGCGAGTAATACATCAAAAACATAAATATAAGTCATGGTGAATAACTAAAAGTAAATATTCCATTAAAACATAATCTTGAGCATAAAATGATTGGAATTAAAATTTTATTAAATAATTACATAATAGAACATATCCATGGATATTATACTAGTCGAACAAGAACATGGAGAATCAATTACTAGTTTCATAATTATTGAATGCATAATACCGAACATCACAAACATACCATCAAGGCCTCGGCTAAAACACCATACATAATGGGTAAGAAACTAGTATAGTTTGTCTCATGAGACCTATCGATTCATCAAGAGGATATATAAGGCCCCACACATCACTTAATAAGTCTAATGAATTTTTAATATTAATAAGAGTAAACATAAACAACATATACCTATGAAAATTAAAAAAAATTCCCCAATCTATACACATAATCACTAACCATTATGAGTAGTATGGTGAATTGTATCAAGATAGCACATCCATAGTAAAACTTATCATAAATCATTTTAAGGAAAATGGTGGAATATAAACATAATATATCAATATCAATAAATTATGAAATTCAACAGAGGTGTTTAAGGATATTAACATACTCTAATGAAATCATTGAGGAATTCTTGAGAAAAATACCCTTTTTTACTTTGCAAAGAAGAGTTATTTTGGAAAACAATTATATTTATTTTCAATAATTGTTTGTATTAAACCAATAATTAAAAAATATATATTTTCATGACAAAATTAGTGATTTTATAAAAATAAATGTGTCTTAAAACGGATTATGGATGGTACTTAAAAATGGGTAAGAAATTGAGATGTTCCCTTTAATCGGGCTTGTGTATCTAGAAGAAATGAAATGGGAACCTTGTAAGAAATTTTTTCTCCCATAAAAGAATGATGAAATGATCTAAATATATGATTTTGGAACATATATATAATTTATAACAATTAAATAAAAATAATTAGTAATTACATTTTTTGTATAGTGGAATAAATCCTAACCCAATGAAAACGGAGGTTCTGGAAGAAAACCCTTACCTTATGTCTGAATGTGTTCTGCACTTGACCTTAACATCCTGGATAATCAAATTAAATCCATTAATTAATTATTAAAAAACCTTATCTTAATTAATTTTATTTATTACAATTTTATTAAGTTTATTTATGTCTTTTTTTATGAGTTATATGATACAATTTTATTGCCCTATAGTGTTGATTTCCTTTGTTTTCACAATCCATATACTTGTATATGAGTATGGTAGTTCATATGGAATGGGTATAATTATATGGAATTGAATTTATATGATATTAATGAACAAAAATAAGTATAAATTGTTATATAAACCTTTTGGTTATATTTTATGAGGATGGGTCTTTAGATAAGACATTTAATGATAATTGCTTTCATTATTATGGTAGTTATTGGTCATAACAAACTCATTTTGCTTTATCATTTAGTATTATGAAAATATGTTACAACCAGAACATAATGAAGGTTGTAATAAATATATTATATTCTGGTTTAACCATAAAAAGTTTTCATTACCATCCTTTTAGGAGAAATTGAAGAATCAAAATCCATCATCCATAAAGGTTGTAAATCGACACCTCTCGGATGATGATTTTGATTATAAATAAAAGAGAGAGAGAATGGATTTTGAGTAAAAATATTTAATTAACATGATATCATTATAGTATATAGATGATATTGGAATTATCATTATCAGTTGGACAAGGAGGATAGGATATAATAATAAAATAGAATAACTTAAAAATAAACTAAAAGTAAAAGGAAGAGAATTTTACCTCTTGAATACTCATCCTTGATAACCTCCTTAAGGGAATTGGTTTTGGTATTTTGTTAAGAAGAAGAGATATTGAACATGGGTGAGAGTATTGGGAAGTGTTTTGGGTAAAAATTTGACAATGATCAAATATTGGAAGGTGTGGGGATAATAGGTGGTGATGGGTGGTATTTATAGTGGAGGATAGGGGTGTTTTTTGAATATTTTATTAATTTATCTATTATTTTGGCTAAATACTATGAATAGTTTGAGAATTATCATCAAATATTATAAAATAATGAAGTATATATCTATATAATGGTCTTACATTATCCATACATAACCTATAAATCAATAAATCATGTATTTATCATTTATCACAAATTATCGTGTCTTACTGTTCACTAAAAATTCAAGTGTTTTAGAAAAATCTAAAAAATTAAATTGTTTTCGAAAAATATAAAAAATTAAACCTAACCATTTTTTAATATATATAAATAAAAAATTAACTCCATTTTATGAAAATAATTTTATTAATAAGAGAAATTTTATTTTTAATTAAAACAATCATTTACTGAAAAAATACATATTTTAAAATTATAATTGATTTTATAACTATTTAAAACATTAACTAAGGCCTCAAAAAATTATCATAAAATCATAAGAAAAAAAATGTTAATTTATAAATACATTTTATGGGAATATATTTTCTTTTAAATAATTTTATTAATTATAAAATTATAATTAAATATTTATGACTTATAAAAATACTAACACTTAAATATAAATTTTTAAAATATTCACTTACTTATACTATGATATAATTATATCATACCTTCATTTATTAGATGCCTAAATTTTTTTTATACATACATGGGTTAGTTTATTGTTCATTAGGCTGGTTTACTATTCATAAGGGTCATATTACTATTCTTAAGGTCAAGTTAATATTTCATCGGTATATGTTTCTTAACTTATAGGAGTATATCTTATTTATTTTAATATATAATTTTGATGTTTTTATTATGCTCTCTAGTTAATTTTATGTGATCTATACTATATAAAATAAAAATAAGAAGGGAAATTTCATTGGTAGAGTTCTGGGTCATTACATTCTGTCATCCTACAAAAATTTATTCCTTGAAATTTCCATATTGTCACACCAGAAAAAGATTTGGGTAGTTATTCATCATAATCACTTCAGGATCCCATGTCAGCTCATAAATTTTATGATTTTTCCAAAGTTCCTTTACCTATTGAGTCGTCTGATTCCTCAACACTTATTCATTAATATCCAGAATCTAGAAAGGATCTTCATAGTAAGATATGTCAGGTTCCAATTCTATTCCTTTTTAAGTGAGTACATGTGTTGGTTTTGGCATATACTTCCTTAACAAGGAGATGAGAAACACATTGTGTACGTTATAAAGGTTAGGTTTAATTTCCTAACAATAATACACAATAATAATTCTCTCCATAATTTTAAAAGGACTAATATACTTGATGAACATTTTACCTTTTCTACGAAATCATATAACACCCTTCCATGGATATACTTTCAAGAAAATGTGATCTCCCACTTGAAATTCCAAATATTTCCTTTGATTGTCGATATAGATCTTTGGCCTACTTTGAGTTGCTCTTATATGGGTTTGAAGAGTCATTTCCTTTGATATTTTTTTCCTCCACAAGCTCTGGGCCTATAAGTTTCCTTTCACCAACTTCATCCCAACATGTTGGTGTATGAAATCTCATACCATATATTGCTTTATATGGGTCCATTTGAATACTTCAATGGAAATTATTATTGTGGTAAAACCCTACCAAAGGAAAATACTGATCCCACATACCTTGAAGGTCGAGGGAGCATGATCTTAGAATGTATTCTAATGTTTGAATGATCTTTTCAGACTTCCCATCATTTTGAGGGTGATAAAAAATACTCAAAAGAAGCTAATATCCATAGATTTCTGAATACTTTTATTGAATTTCTATTTAAATCATGGATCATGATCAGACATAATATAAAGCGGTGCTCCATGAAATCTTGCAACTTCATTAATATAGATTCGTGTAAGGTTATCTAGTAAAAAATCCTCCTTATATCAAGGAAATATGTAGATTTAGTAATTAGATCAACAGTAACCTATATTGCATCATTCTTTAAAGGAGTTTTTTGGAAATCCTGTGACAAATTACATAGTGATTTTTCCCATTTCTAGGTAGAAATGGGCATGGGTTGCAAGAAACCCCTAGGATAATTTATTTCATCCTTTACCTATTGACATACTAAACATCTTGATATATAATTAGTAATTTCCCACTTTATATTATCCCACCCAAAATATTTCTTCATATATCTATACATCATAGATCTAATAGGGTGTATAGAGAAATTTGAGCTATGGGAATCATCAAATAACTCCATTTTTATCTAGGGTATAGAGGGAACACATAGCCTTCTCCCAAATTACGGAATTCCATCCTCACACATGAATTCTGGAAAAATTATCATCATTCCCAGCTTTAATTTTCTTTTGAATATTCTCATCATCACACTGAGAACATTTAATTCTTTACAATAAATATGGTTGGGAAACCTGTTGAAAACGTAATGAGGTTTCACCTTCCTTGATAACTCCCATATCCATCTTTTCTAGATCCATGTATATATAGTCCTTGTCAATACTCATTTTGTTCATAACTCCATGATCCTTCCTTCTCAATAAATATGCAACCTTATTCACCTTCCCAGGGAGGTAGTGTATCGATCCATCATATTACTTAAGCATCTCAATCCATCTTCTTTTCCTCATGTTGAGTTATTTTTGTGAGAATATATATTTTAAACTCTTTTGATCTCTATATATCTCACATATTTCACCATAGTGATAGTGTCTCCATATTTTTAGAGAAAATATTACAGCCTCTAACTCAAGATCACGAGTTGGATAGTTCTATTCATGAATTTTTAACTTCCTTGATACATATTCAATAACTCTGTCATTCTGCATAAGAAGACACCATAGTCCATTCTTTGACGAATCACTATAAATAAAAAATCCACCATTTACTGATGGTAGAGTCATGATCAGAGGATTTACTAATATCCTATTAAATTCTTCAAAACATTCTTCATATTTTCCCATAAAAACTTAACCCCTTTACAATTATTCTTGGTTAACGTGTTAGCTAATAGAGATTTGTCTTAACAAAACAACGATAATAACCTCCTAAACAAATAAAACTACGTACCTCAGTTATGTTCATCGGTGTATGCCATTACTAAACCACCTTTTTCATAACATTATCAACTAAGATTCCATATTTAGAGATAATTTATCTAAGAAAAGATACCGATTATATCCAAAATTCACAATTGATAAACTTACCATATAATTCATTTCTTTTAATAGTATTCAGAACAATGTGAATGTGATTCTCATGATCTTAATATATTTTATATTATACAAAGATATCATAAAAAAATACCCCAAAAAATTAAACAATATTTTCCTTGAAAAAACTTTTCATCAGATCCATGAAAACGGAGGGTGCATTAGTGAATCCAAATGAAATTATTGTAAACTCATAATGTCCATACCTAGTTCAAAATGTTTCCTTTGGAATATATTCTATCCTCACATACAAAAAATGATATCCAGATCGAAGTTCAATATTAGAAAAATATTTATTTCCTTGAAGTTGATCAAATAAATCATTAATGAAAGGTCGAGGATAATTTTTCTTTATCTTAATAACCTTGAGCTCCCTATAGTCAATGCACAGCCTCATAGATCCATATTTTTTCTTAACAAAAATAACCAGATCTCTCCATGGAGATACACAAGGGAGAATAAACCCATTACTAATCAACTCCTCTAGTGGTTTAATCAACTCCACTAATTCCACTATTGACATTATATTATGAGTCTTTGATATAGGCTTTGCATCAATAATTAAATCAATAACAAACTCAATTTCCAGCTCCAGAGGAAGTCTAGGTAAATCCTTTGGAAATACATCAATGTATTCTTGCACAATAGGTACATCCTAAATTTTATGATTTCAATACTCACCAATAGATATTTTATTCTCTTCCACCCCAAGAATTGAATTTAATAGAGATAATGAGGTGGATCTCGATAAGAATTAGATGGCGAGGTTTCTACTCTAAATATAAGGGACTCTACGTTATTCATAAAAATTGTAACATCCTTCCTATTACATTACATTTTCACATCATAATTTTAAATCCAATACATGCTGAGTATTATATCCAAATAAATCATTGGATGATGATAAGGTATACAACTAAAGAACATATATGTGTTATAAAGGAGAAATATTGACACATCTATATTTCATTGACACTTACCTTAAGAGTTTCTATTGACAACTCCTTTATTAAATCAAAAGGAAAATATATAATTTTCTTTGAAAATGGGAATATATGAAATAATATGATGATACAAAATCAAATAAAGTGTTGGCTATGTTTTAGGAAATGTTTAAAGGACATGCCACCATATTGTTAGGAACATCAACCTCAATAGTTGTGATTGCATAAGCTTTACCTTACTCCCTTAGTATTCTTTGGGGAAGGATTACTTGGAACTTTGGATAATAAGTTGCATAATGACCCATATTTTTTCAATTGTATCATTGAACATTGTTATCTTCTTTATTTCCATTGCAATTATAGTCTTGGTGACCCTTTTCTCCACACTTGTAATAAACACACATACCCTTTAAGCAAGTACTGGAGTGTTTCTTCCCACAATTATCATAGGATGGAAAATCAAATCTTACCTTCTTCCACGTTTCCTTATTTCATTTTATAGAGTGTTTATCATCCCTATTCTTCTCTTGCTTTACATTAAAGTCATATGAATTATATAATTATTTTTTTGTCTTGATAGAACATGAGACTATATATTTGTATGATGAGAAATTTTTGGATACTAGTTCCCTTTATAAGAATGGTGGTAAACCATAAAATAATTGATAAATATTTTTCCTATGATTATATGTGTATTTCATGTAATTCCTTTCTAACCTTGTAATGTTTTCTTCATACATAAAAACACTATCATCCCCCATTTTCCTTAGATTCTAGAATTTATTTTCTATATACACTCATTGTTTATGAGGAATATATTCTTCTAGGAAAAATTCATTAAAATCCATTAATACCATATTCATAATTTATTCCTCCTTGTTTTTTGTTTTGAATTAGTGACCACCATTGATATTTATCTCTTGATAGATGATAAACTGCCATGACAACCTTATCACATTCATTAATTCCCAAAGTAAGAAATATATTCTCTATGGAACTTATACACTAATCAGCTACAAATGGATTTGTAGTCCCATTGAATGATAGAGGTTATATTCGTATAAAGTTGTATTACATTTCTCCTCCATGTTGTGGATCGAGATTCTCCATATGGGTAAGGTTATTGTTCATAACTCGAGTCAACTATCCCATTATAGTTATAAGTTTTTCAGCACCAGTCGAAGATCCAATACTGACATCATTATCTTGCATAGGGAGAAAATCCCTACATGGGACACGTTCATTGATATGGTTTCCATTCCTTCCACTAGGCTCCATTTCTAAATAATTTCATACACTAGATTAGGTTATGAATTATAATTTATAATCTCAAACTAGAAAAACACTTAACATAAAATGAAGTTTTATACATAGCTATTATGATGATCATAAATTTTTTTTTTGGGGGAAATATTTATTTTTAAATCCTTAAAAATGGTTTTTAAAAAAATGTGAATTATCCTAAGAATATCCCCCTAGAGTGTCAAACTAGGTGCACAGTAAGGGTCATTATTGTGTACCAGGTTACCCCAAGTCAGGCTTGGGAAATCTTATCAAAGTTTTTACCTCAAGGAATATTTATGCCAGAACCACATATACTTGTAGGATCAAGACAAAGATGTATTTCTAGGAATATACACATAATCTATACCTTAAAAAAATCTAGGATTTTCTTACATTTTTATCTTCAAATTTCATCTTAAGGCCATGTTCCCTAATCTATGTTTTATAAATCTAGTTTTCAAGGATTATATTAAACTTCCACTGATACCAACTGTAAAGACCTAAAATTTCATAAACTGCCTTCAACAATATGAGGGAAGGGATAGAAAATTACTAAACCCTTCCTTCTTCAAGTTGAAGGAGAGATAATGACCCCTAAGTCCTACCTCCAAAAGGCCCTAGAGTGGTGATTAGAACCAATGGTATATAATCATGCATAATATAGAAGTAATTACCATTTATATAGAAAAATATCCAGAGATAAGATGGTAAATCTCAAATAACTCAAAAAACAGAAAGTAAAAGCAATACAAAAACCCTTTTTTCCACTTTAATGTTCAAAATAAAGTGCTAAAAAGTACAAGAAACCCCCCCCCCCCAGAGGAAAGTACCCAAAGAAAAGGAAATTTCAACAGAAACTATCCCAATGTTCGAGCTAATACAATCCCGCACAGACCTTGAAGTCCTCTGGGAAACCTGAAAGTAGTTTTATATATGTAGGATGAGTATACAGGTATACTCAATAGGGAAAACAAAAAGCACTCGTGAAAAAGTGGGGATACATTATAATGACACATGAGAAAATAGAGATAACCAAAGCACCTAGCAAAGAAAACTATCCACCCAGCCTCACTAAGGCATAATCCCCAAATAACACAAGTTAGGTAAAGTAATAGTAATAACAAATCAATGTTTGGGTACCCCGCACTACTTTACCACTATTTATTGAAGACATCCTATGTGTCAGACCTCTCCTTCCATTTTCACTATAGTCCCACTACCACCACAACAACAACATTATGGGCCACAAAAATCATGCATCCCGTCTGCAGACACCTGGGCCACCACAACCACGCATCCTACCCACATACACTTGATCCACCACAACCATACGTAACCATCCTCATAGACACTTGGGCCAGAACAACTACCACCATGCCCGAAGATACCTGGGAAAAATAACTACCACCATGCCCGAAGACACCTGGGCCTCATTCCGAAGATACTTGGGAAACAAACCTTCCCACACACACTTGGGAAGACAAAAAAAACATACCCTACCCGAAGAGTCTTGAACAAGAATGGACCTTAGACCATCCCAGCCTTCCTGAAGAGTCTTGGGATACTTGGGAGAGGGATCAGAAAATGAGCTAATAACCAGCCACTCATAGGAGTGTTGGAAAAAACACCCTCTCCCATGAAATTGGGTGTTTGGCATGAAGTTCACAATGTGTGTGGGGTGCGTATAAGGAACAAAAAAACTAAACATGTAAATTTAGGTAATCAACCACTCACCATAGACTATGGGTTCCTAAACCTGCCCTTACACAAACACCATTGTTACTATTCATACATGCACAATTGCACAACAACTATAAGGAGAGAACCACCCATTGAACCCATTATTGTTATCATGATTAATTTATTTTGTTAGAAACAATTCTCCACTATTGGGCAACTAATAGGAACATTCACAAGTCAAAACAACTCTGGACTGAAGAAGAAAACTACCAAGCAACAATTTAAGCATTCCAACCTGGTTCTCTTGTAAAGTCACAAAAACAAAAGGGATCCATGATATCCCTTGATGTACTAGAATGAAACCAAGCCCCAAAATATGACCCCACAAAACCTCAGATCCATAACCCCACAATTGAACAATAGGGGATCCCATCCCCATCCACGTCACCCCACAAGCATCAATCAGAATAACTATACTTATTAGCAGAACATAGTAAAGGATTTTTCAAATTTAACCACACCATTTATCAAGTTACTTCTTTTTGTTTGGTTAACCAGGGTCATCAAATAAGGATTCTTATTCATTGAACATCCATTTATTCAACCAGGTTTATGTGATTAACTAGTTTCCATGTTATAACCATTCAATCACAAGATCATCAAGAGAAACATAGGTGTATTAGTGCGCAATAAAGGATCACCAACAACTACAATTTTTAGTGGGCATATGTCCATATAGTTCACAACATATAAAGGAATATAAAAGAGTACAATAGCATTATCATCAAAAACACCCCTTAGTTCTTTAAAAACCATTTATTATCTTCGTTAAAGTTTGGTTTCATCCATGCCCTAAGGAAAAATTTTCATTCCCTCCCCACATAGTACACTGTAAAGAGAGACGAAGGTAAAACCCTACCTGGATGATTAACGATCAAAGTTTTCTCCTTGCAGCATGAACTGGGGACACATAACTTGCAGAAGAAGATCTCTAAGGACTCTAAGGGTGAGAAGGAAAGGGTTCATAATGGGCTCATGATTCGTCTCCAGAAGAGGGACTCCAAAAAAAATGGGAAGAAAAAAACCAGGGTAGAAGAAGATATCGGGTGATAAAAGGCCTGATCCTAGAATTATGGAATACAAAATCTCGAATGTCTTAAAATGTAGATCATGGTTTCACCATGCGGTTGGGAGGTTACACATGATGGAATTAATTTATATTTAAAAATTCTTCTTAGAGACTCTGAAGATAGACCATCCAAATTGATGGATATATGTTAAGTTGAAAACATGTTAGAGGGGATAAACTAGAAACGCGGCTAAGGTGTGACATGGGGTCACTCTACCATTAGAGGATCTAAGAAATAATTTATGGGCTTAAAAGACCTTAAACCATTATAAAATAGGTAATACAACTTAAAATGGGAGTTATGGGAAAGCTAGGGGAAGGAACCCCAACACCCCCATGTGGCACTGTTCGAGTGCGACACCGATCAGTGACACACCAATCAGGGAGACCGATTGGGGAGAATGATCCAGGAGAACGATCGGTGCCACTTCCATAAAAACCCTCCGAACTCACTGATGGGGTCTAGGACGACCCATACATCGAAATTTGACAATGTAAAGGTGAAGAAGGGACCGAGAAATTACATCAAATTCCTCTCAAAATATTCTCCCCCTTGAGAATCTAAAACCAACCGGAATAAAATGGGGGTTCGAACAACCATCCTTAAGATACCTCTTGAGAGTAAACCTCCTTGAAATATAGGGACACATATCTCACCCATATCCTAAAAAACTATAGAAACTCTAATAAACCACACAAAACAAAAGTTAAACCATCAATATATATAGATTAGGGAGTTACTTCCACCATATCAAGATACTACCCACTTTGGGCAGAACAAAATCACCAGGACGGGTTTAATCACATCCACCTTAATGAATCTTGATTAGGTATCAGGTCCTCCTCTTCCCATAATTTAGAAATTTCATACAAATTCATAGAACAAAAGGAAAAGGCCTATCTCATAGTTAACAAGGTAAATAATTACATCACAACAAAGCATAAGGAAAACAAAGTATAAAAAATTAGAATAGATCTGGGTACCAGGAATGTATCTATGCCTCCCATTCCAAATTTCTCTCCTCAAGGCCACCATTCCTTCATAACACACGAACCAAGGGAATGGTTTATCGAAGAATCATCTTCTCCTTACGATCCTCGATCCTTATTGGTCTCTCTTTGAACGTCAGATCGTCCTCGATATCAAGCTCTCCCTAGTAGAGGATGTGGGAGTAATCTCATAGATACCGACGGAGTTGAGATACATGGAAGATGTTGTGTATGGAATCCCCCCTTTTTATAACATAACTTTTCATTACATTTTACAAACAGATGATCTTTAAAGTCTAGTGTCTTGAAAATCAGGAAAAATTTACATGAAAAAGACAAAAAATATTCTTATAATCCACTTTTATGTATCCATCATAAGTTCATACTAAGTACAAGTAATGCATCTCATAACCCGAAGACATACCTCAAAGGAAAGGGTGAGCAGAAGCCTCAGTAAGGGTAAATAAGGGAATCAGTTTACCTGTTATGTCAATAAGAACTTGATAAAAATCATAAAGGAATGAGAAATGGAAGAAAAGGCATATCAAAATAAAAATAACATGAATAATAACATGAATATGTAGATACAACATTTAATTTATAAATTCATTAACATATCACCAAGGTTCATCCCCAAGGTGTCATAAAAATTACCAAGGTTATTCACTAAGGTATCCTGATATTTTTCATCTATAGAGATTAAATTCTTTACCCAATGCATTGGAGATCTATCAGAGATAACCCTTAATATCTATTTATTTTCATTTGATAAACATAGATCATAATCAAACATTTCATAAATAACCCAAAGAGAATCAAAGAATGGGTTTCATGTAAAAATCATGACGTTTAAAAAGTGCTTAAAAATAAGATCATTATGTCATTTATAACCCATGGAAATGGAGTGAGGGATATATGTGTATAAATTTCAGAATAAAATAGATCAATTTTATGTATTGATTTATACCCATGGAAATAAAAATAGATTTGGGTATTCATATATATAATACAATATAATTTCTGGAGAAAAAGAATGATATTTTGAGACAAAAATTATGCAGCATAACGACTATATAACATGGTTTTAGAAAAAAATAAAAAGAGAGGGCACAAGGGTCTCTAATCCATAAATGAATCATTTTATATTATAGGTACAGACTAAAATAGAAATAAGATCATTGTGTGGATACTTTAATGACGTACCACATGAAAATGAAACTTGAAAGAAAAGAGAAAATGCGATTTCTTTTAAGAAAATTTGGCATCTTAACAGCATCACTTAAAAATTTATAAAATAAATTGATGAGAGTGGAAAGGGTCAATCATCATTGGGACATGAAATTTACAATAATAAGAATTTATAAGAACATACACCCATATTAGGAGATGGAAACTAGAAGACATAACATAAAGGAAATCATGACTAAAAGAGGAGGGTGAAAAGTTCCCTTACCTTGAAGAGTGACTTTAAAAGACTGATGGTTGGGACCTTGGGGGGCTTAAGGGAACATTGGAAAAACTCCTTGGGTCGTAAAAAGACTAGAGATTTGTTGAGGAGGATTTTGGTATTTATAGTAAAAGTGAGGGAACATTTTATTAATTTACAAGGGACACCTCATCAGTGGTATTTACTAAACCATGGGCCTTCCCATGGTATTTTCCCATGGTATTGGCCACATGGTACACCTCATAACATATCTTACTATTAAAAATTAGACCAGAATTATTATATCATGATTACATCATTAATGATGTCATTAAACACCCTAAAACTCAAAACTGTATTTTTATTATTCACCAAAAACAAAACATTCTATAAATATATCATAAATTCACCCTAACCTAATATAAATTCTCTAAATTCAAAAATGAACTCCATTTTATGAAAATAATTTTATAATTATGAGATATTTAATTTTTATGTAAAAACACTATTTACCTGAAAAAATACTAATACTTAACTAAGAAGTTCTCAAACAGTTATTTACTTATCCTATTATATCACATTACCATTCATGATGCCTAAATTTTATTTATAATTTCTTAAGTGAGGTTACTATTCCATTGGTAACATTACTATTCATAAGGGTTATATTACTATTCATATTTACTATTCACTAAAAAATAGGTTGAACTTATTAGACTCTAAATTTTTTACTGGTCACAACTATAGAAGACAAATTTTTAAAAATCATTTCACATTATTAATTATTTAAAGTATAAAAAATATTTTAAAATACCCTTTTTCCAAAATTCATCAATAATATAGAACTTCAATAAATTCATTGTACATTTATCCAGACATTTTAAATTCACAAAAATTACCATAATAAGAAAGAAAAATTTTATTTATACAAAAGTATTACACAAAGTAACTAAGGTATCGTTACATAACCCCTTATAACATCTGCATAGGACCTAAGTGTAATATGTGCTATGGTGATAGAATCTTGGGACAACTTGGAAAATATTACCTAAGTGGTTATTTCTATCAGCTAGAACTTCTCCCAAATGTGATTATGTTCAAGTTCACACATTGAAGCTCAGCTTGGTCTTTGTCCAGAGCAAAGCCTTGTGACGCAACCTCCTTCCCAAGCTCTAACATATGGGCTTTGTATGGCCCAAGTCTTCTAGATGAGGGCATAGACTCTTCTTTTGGTATTAATTAATTAACCAAGATCACTTGTATTTATAAACAATAATTGTAACGTTAAGAGTTTAGTTTTCAATATTCATATTGACCAATAATCATATAAAATTCGAAACCCAATGATATCATTTTAATTATACTCACTACATTTATTAAACGATATAGTTTTGTTGAGTATAAAATTAAATAACACACAAATTTAGAAAACAAATATAATTAAAAAGTTTGGGTCGTTACATTCATCCCCATTAAAAAATTTTATCCTCAAAATTTTAACTCATACCCTCAGAAGAGAAAAGGTGTGGTTACTTATACCTCATAGACTCCTCTAGTTCCCACATGTCTTCTTTGCATTTTTGGTTTCACCACAACACTTTAACAAGGCGGGTAGTCTGGTTGCTTAGAACCTTGTCGCTATGATCCAAGATCTTCACTGGATGCTCCTCATAAGAAAGGTCATGTTCTAGTTGTACCACCTCTAGATTTAGTACATGTGAAGGGTCAGGTATGTACTTCCTCAAGAGGGATATGTGGAATACATCATGAACTTGTGCTAGATTTGGAGGGAGTACAAGCCAATGGCCACTCCTCATATGCGATCAAGGATTTCATAGGGGCCAATGTACCTAGGGCTGAGCTTCCATTTCTTCACAAACCTCATGACTCTCTTACAAGGTGAAATTATAAGAAAGACCTTATCACCAACATCAAACTCCAAGTTAATTGGATGATTGTCAGCATAGCTGTTTTGCAGACTCTGAGCAGCCATAATGTGTTACTAGATGGTGCGGACCATTTCTGTTATCTCTTGCACAAGATCAGGCCCAAGAAGCTATCTCTCACCATCTTCATTCAAACAAGTAGGAGTTTTACATTTCTTCCCATATAGAGATTAATAGGGTGCTGTTTGAATGCTTGAGTGGAAGCTGTTGTTGTAAAAGAACTCAACTAAAGGGAGATGTTGATCCCATCATCCTTTAAATTCCATTAAGCTTGTTCTCCACATGTCCTCGAGTGTTTGAATAGTCCTTTCAGATTGGCTATCATTTTTTGGGTGATAGGCTGTACTAAAACTCAATTTGGTACTCATATAATGTTGAAGACTTCTCCAGAATTTTGATGTGAACCTTGGATCACGATCAGATACGATAGAAAGTTGAACTCCATGAAACCTTACCACTTCCTTCACATAAATCCTAGAAAGTTGATCAAGAGAGAAATATTCCCGAATAGAGAAAAAATGGAAAGTCTTGGTGAGACGGTCCACAATAAACCATATTGCATTGTTTCATTTTTAAGTTATCGAGACACCGGTGATGAAGTCCATAGTGATATTGTCCCACTTCCATGCTGGTATGGGTAGTTGTTGCAATACTCATTTAGGGAGTTTTCGCTCTGCCTTCACTTGTTGACATACGAGGCACCTTAAAGTGTAGTCATAAATATACCTTTTCATATTATCCCACCAATAATGATCAGGAAGGTCCCTATACATTTTCATGCTTCCAGGATGTTTAGAGAAAGTAGATCTATGAGATTTATCCATCATCTTCTTCTTTATTTCTAGAAAAGATGGAACACATAGTCTTGTATAAAATTTTAGTATACCTTCTTGATCAAAATTTAACTCATGAAAATTTCCATCCTTCATAGCCTCAAACTTCTTCTGTAACAAAGGATCTTTTTTCTAAGATTTATTGATCTTCTCTAGTAATGATGGTTGAGAAATCATTTTGGTTAGGGTTGATGATGTCCCTTCCCCTATAAGTCCCATGTACAACTTTACTAGGTCATTGATCAAAGGATCTCTTTGAATCCTTATAATGGATAGAACAATTGGGTGTTTCCTACTTAATACATCAGTGACTTTGTTTTCTCTTTCGAGATGATAATGAATTGAACAATCATAGTCTTTATGAAGTTCCAACCATCTCCTTGGCATGATGTTAAATTCCTTTTGTGTGAAAATATACTTCAAACTTTGATAGTCTGTGTATATATCACATTTCTCCCCTTAAAGATAGTGCCTCCATATATTCATATAAAAAAATGACCGTAGCCAGTTCTAGATCTTGCATAAGATAGTTCTGCTAGTGAGTCTTCAACAGTCGAGATGCATAATCATTGACTTTGTCATTTTTCATGAGGACACACCCAAGCCCTTTCCGATATGCATCGCTAAAAATATTGAATACTTCTTTACCTGAGGGAAGATTTAACATGGTCACAGTAACCAATATCTTTTTTAACTCTTGGAAACATTCCTCACACTCCTTTTTCCAGATGAACTTGAACCTTTTTCGAGTTAACTTGGTTAATGGATTAGAAAGTTGTGATTTTTTTTCACAAACCTCCTATAATATCTCGATAATCCAAGGAAACTATAAATCTCAGTTATTGTTGTAGGTTGAGGCCACTCTTCTACAACTTTTTTCTTTGCAGGGTCAACTGTGATTCTTTAATTGGTTATAATGTGCCCCAATAAAGAAACTTGTTGTAACCAGAATTCACATTTTCTAAACTTTCATAAAAGCCTCTCCTTCCATAGTGTTTGAAAAATAACCCTTATATGATCCTCATTCTCCTCACGAATCATGGAATATATTATAATATCATCAATAAAAACTACCAAAAAGTTATCAAGGTAGTATTTAAAGGATCTATTCATCAAATCCATAAAAAAATTAGGTGCATTAGTCAGTACGAAGGGCATAACAACAAACTCATAATGCTCATATTGTGATCAGAAGGCAGTTTTTTGGAATATATTCTTTCTTCACCCTCAATTGATGATAATCAAAACAAAGATCAATATTAGAGAAGAATTTATTCCTATGAGGATGGTCAAATTAGTCATCAATTTTGGGAAGAGGGTATTTTTTCTTTACTATAATCCCATTCAGTTCTCTATAATCAATGCATAACTGCATTGATCCATTGTTCTTCTTGACAAAGACAATAGGTTCTCTCTAAGGAGACACACTCAGCTAGATAAACCCCTTCTCTAAAAGATCTGGGAGTTGTTTCTTTAATTACTCCAGCTCCACATTTCTCATCATATACAGGGTTTTTGATATCATATGAGATATGGGTATGAGTTTAGTGGATAACTCTACCTCTCTTTCTTGGGGAGTTCCATGTAACTCCTCAAGAAACAAGTCAATGTATTCCTAGATTATGGGGACATTTTCTATCCTTATACTCTCATATCCTTCTTCTTATTCACTAATAAACTCCATAAAGAAGGATATAGAAGGTTCTTCTAGACAAATATCAGGTTGAGATATCTAACCATAGAAGATAACTATAGGTTTTCCATTCAAGACTACTGATATTTACTTACTTCTGCATTTGATCTTAGCATTATACTTTGAGAGCCAGTCCATCCCTAGTAAAATGTTTAATTTCGTCATGGGAATGACTACTAGATTTGCGATAATATTGTGCTCGCTAAAGTAAATACTATATTTTCTAAACACTGATGATTCTTGGATAATCCCACAATGAGTATTGACTGATAACTCTACTTTTAGAAAATTTGGGGTTGATTCTAAATTCTTTGCAAACTTAGAGGAAATAAAGGAATGCGTAGAACCAGAATCAAACAAAGTACATTATAGCTTTGATCAAACAACAAGAGTACCTGACACCACATCATTTGGCGCTTCAACTTCAACCATATTGAGAGAAAAAGCATGAACTTGATCCCTTGGCCTTTGCTAAGGATGATGGTGATTCCCCTATACTGCCCTCAAATTTGGACATGGATTGGAAAAAGTTCCCAAATTGTCCACACTTATAGCATTGGACATCAGGTAGGGCATGTACCCTCTTCCCCTTGTCATTAGTGTTTGGGAGTTGAGGCTTCTCTACACTATGACAATTCCATGTGATATGGCCATCTCTTCCACACTTGTAGCACTTCCCTCTCCTGAGAAAGTAGTTCCCCAAGTGCTTCTTCCCACATTTATTACAAGTGGAATGTTGCAATTTCTTGCCTCCTCTTCCCTAATCGAAGATCCTCCCTAAGTTTGGATTAATCGATATCTTTTTGTTATTGTATTTATGAGACCACTGTGTCTCAACAAACTCCAGTTCAACCTTCATCGCACTCCGTATGATCTCCTCATATCTGTCATAGTCTTGGTTTGCTAGATTATTCTGCAGATGAGGTCTTAGTCTACCAATAAATCTTTCAAACTTTCCACCAGGGTCTATGAAAAATCCTAAGGTATAACTGGAATGTCTGGTGAATTTCATCTTGTAGCTTCCCACATATTCATTCTCCTTCTGCTTCAGCTCAAGAAACTCCTTCTCCATTCTTATTCTCATGGAACGAGGGAAATACTTACTCAAGAAGATCCCTATAAACTATTCCCACTCTATAGCTTCAACCTACAATCTGGCCCTCATGTTTTTAATTAGTTACCACCATTTATTATCTTCTCCTTCTAATCGGTAAATAGTCAGTGTGACCTTATCTTATTCTGAACTGTGGGGCATTGAAAAGATCTTTTCAATAGAGATGATACACTATTAAGAAATAAATGGGTCACTAGATCCACTAAAAGTTGGTGGTAGTTGACGCATAAATAACTCAACAAAATGTTGTTCCCTTTACAATGTGATTGGACTCTCATCTTGATTCAAGTTATTTACCATAACATGAGTCAGTTGGTTCATCATTCTCATGAAAGTTTCCATTCCTTCTTCAATCAGAGGGCCATCCGTGCATGGTCCATTGTGGTCACCATTTTCACATTTCCTCCTATTATAAGAAATTTTATAAAATAATAAAACCTTAGTGAGAGACATATTTTATTTATAAATATTTTAACTATAAAGGATTTTATGTCTTAAAACGTCATGCTTAAAAAGTTACATTTCTCAATAAATCCTTCATAATGATTCATAAAAAGCTTTTGGTTAACCAAAAAAATCCCCAAGGAGTGTCAAACCAGGAGTGTATCAAGGCCCGTTTTCATGTACTAGGATACCCCAGGCGAAGCCCAAAAATCCTTGTCAGAGTTTTCATTCCAAGGTACATTTTTTCTAGAGCCATATCCACTTGTTCACATCCAGACATGGATTTATTTGTTTGAAAACCAATTAATTAATATTTCACAAAAATATCAAGAATTTTACCTATATTTAAACTTTTCCATAGGGTTATTCCATAAGATTTCATAGCATAATTTCCATAAGTAACTAAACTATCCTCTGATACCAACTATGGAATCCCACATTTTAATTACATAACTTTTCATTACATTTTACAAACAGAGAATCATTAAAGTCTAGTGTCTTGGAAATTCAGAATAATATACATGAAAAAAACATAAAAAATTATTCTAATACACTTTTAAGGCTTCATCATAATTTCATCCTAATTACAAGTATTGCGTCTGATAACTTGGAGACATACATCAAAGGAAAGGGTGAGCAGAATGCCCGGTAAGGGTAAAGAAGGGAATCAGTTTACCTGTGATATCAATAAGAACTGGATAAAAAACATAAAGGAATGATAAATGGAAGAAGAGGCATATAATAATAAAAATAAAAAGAATCATAACTTGAATTTGTGGATACAACATTTAATTTATACAATCATGAACATATCACCAAGGTTCATCCCCAAGGTATGATAAAAAATTACCAAAGTTATTAACCAAGGTATTGTGAAACTTGTTATCTCTAGAGATTAAATTCTTTACCCAATGAATTAGAGCGCTATTAGGGTGCACCATTAATATGTCTTTATTTTCATGTGATCCACATAGATAATAATAAAACATTTCATAATTAACCCAAATAAAATCAAAGAAATGGGTTTCATGTCAAAATCGTGATGTTTAAAAAGTGCTTAAAAATAATATCATTATGTCATTTATAACCCATGGGAAGGGAGTGAGGGTTATATGTATGTAAATTCACAAATCAAATATATAGATTTTATGTATTTATTTATACCCCTAGAAATGAAAATAGATTTGTATAGTCACATAAATAATACAAGATAATTTCTTCAGAAAAAGAGATAGATTTTGAGACAAAAATTCTATAGCATAATGACTATATAAAATGGTTCTAGAAACAAATAAAAAGAGAGGGTAAAAGAGTATACCATCCATAAATGAATCATATTAAAGTATAGGGACAAAATAAACTAGAAATAATTTTATGGTGTGGATATTTGAATGACATACCACATGAAAAGGAAACTTGGAAGAACAGAGAAAATGCGATTTCTTTTACGAAAATTTGGAAGCCTAACAGTGTCACTTAAAAATTCAGAAAATAAAATGATTAGATATGAAAGGGTTTTTCATAATTTTTAAATGAAATTTAAATTAATAATAATATATAATAACACAACCTCATATAAGATTATGGAAACTATAAGACATTACATAAAGGAAATCATGACTAAAAGAGGAGGGTGAATGGTTCCCTTACCTTGAAGAGTGAATTTGAAAGCTCTATGATTGGGACCTTGGGGGGGCCTGAGGGAACCTTGGGAGGACTCCTTGGGAGGCAAAAATACTGGAGCTTTGTTGAGGAAGATTTTGGAATTAATGGAATGAAGGAATGGCTTGGTATTTATAGTAAAAGTGAGGGAATATTTTATTAATTTCCAAGGGACACCTCATCGATGGTATTTGCAAAACCATGGGCTTTCCCATGGTATTTTTCCATGGTAGTGGACACCTGGGAAACCTCCCAACATATATTTCTATTCAAAATTCTATCAGAACTATTACACCATGATTAAATCATTAATGATGTCATTAGACACCACGAAGTTGAAAACTGTATTTTTTACTATTCACCAAAAAACAAAACATTGTATAAAAATCTCATAAATTCAACCTAACCTAATATCAATGATATGAATTAAAAAATGAACTCAATTGTATGAAAATACTTTTCTAATTATGTGATATTTAATTTTTAAGTAAAAACACTATTTACCCGAAAAATACTAATACTTAACTAAGAAGTTCTAAAACAGTTATTTACTTATGATATTATATAAAATTACCATTAAAGATGCCTAAATTATATTTATACTTTCTTAAGTGAGGTTACTATTAAATTGGTCACATTACTATTCATAAGGGTAACATTACTATTCATACTTTTTTATTCACTAAAAATTAAGTTGATCTTATTAGACTCTAAATTTCTTAGTGGTCAGAATTATAGAAGACCATTTTTTGAAAATCATTTCACATTATTAATTATTTAAAGTATAAAAAATATTTTAAAATATCGTTTTTTCAAAAATCATCAATAATATGGAAATTCTATAAATTCATCCTACATTTATCCAAACATTTGAAATTCACAAACTTTACCATAATAAGAAATGAAAATTTTATTTATACAAAAGTATTACATAAAGTAACTAATGTATAATTACATATCCCCTTATAACATCTACATAGGACCTAAGTGTAAGATGTTCTATGGTGATAGAATCTTGGGGCAGCTTAGACAACATTGCCCGAGTGGTGATTTCTATCATCTTGAACTTCTCCCATAGGCGATTATGTTCAACCTTCATATGTTGAAGCTCAGCTTGGAATTGGTGCAGAGTAAAGCCTAGTAACGCAACCTCCTTCCCAAGATCTGAAAAATGGGCTTTGTATGGCCTGAGTCTACTGGATGAGGCCATCGACTCTTCTTTCTGTATTAATTAACCAAGATCACTTGTATTTATAAACAATAATCGTAACATTAAGAGTTTATTTTACACCAGTCATATTGACCAATGGTCATATAACAGTTAAAACCCAAAAATATCATTTTAATTATACTCACTTCATTAATTAAAGGATATAGTTTTGTTGAGTATAAAATAAAATAACACAAAAATTTAGGAAACAAATATTATTCAAAAGTTCGGGTCTTTACATTGTAGACCCTCAATAGCGGCGATGGTAACACCAGCTGATTAGCCACTTAACCGACCATCCACAACACCTTGAAGGACCCTAAAAACCTAGAAGAAATCTTAATACCCCTACCAAACCTCTATTTCCCAGGTCGAGGGGAGACCTTTAAGAACATGTGGTCCCTAACCTCAAACTCTAAGGGTCTCTTCCTGTGATCGGCATAGGACTTCTGCTAGTCCTGAGCTGCCTTTATCCTCTCACGCAAAAGTTGAACCTTCTTTATTGTGCTTTGAAATACCTCTGGGCTAATAACACCTGCCTCCCCAACCTCAGTCCAGCACACGGGTGAATGAAACGACCTCCCGTACAAGGCTTCAAATGGTGCCATGCCTATAGTAGAGTGGTAGCTATTATTGTAAGAAAACTCTACTAAGGTAAAATGTCATACTCATGATCCCTCAAAGTTAAAAACACATGCATGTAGAATATCCTCCGATTTCAGTATGTTCTACTCAGTTTCCCCATCTGTCTAGGGGTGGAAAGCGGTGCAAAGGCATAACTGGGTGCCAAAAGCATGCTGCAAACTCCTCTAGACTCGTGAGGTAAACCATGCATCCTAATCTGAGACTATGGACCTCATAACTCCATTCAACCACCCCACCTCTTCCACATACCTCTGTGCTAAGGCATCCACCACACTTGATTCATTGATTTCTAGGAAGTGAGATGATATCATCAGCTAATCTACCACTACCCAGATAGAATTGAAGCCTCCTTGAATTATAGGTAGTCCTGTGACCAAATCCATTGAGATGTTGTCCCACTTCCACTCTAGGACATATAAAGGCTGAAACAGACCGCCCGAATCACAATGATCAACCTTCACCAGTAGGAACAAGAGGCACTTTTCCAGAAACCCCACCGCTACCCACTTCACCCCGGGCCACCAAAACTATTACCTTAGGCCTCAGTACATCTTGGAAACTACTAAGTTTCCATATAAGGGTGATTTATGGAACTCATGGAGAACTCCCTCAAGCATTGTCTCTAGGAAAAAAAAATCTCACAGAAAATCATCTAATTCTTACCATCTTTTGACCATCCTCCAAGAGCATTTCCCTAGCTATCACGATCACACATCACTTAAGCCACTAAGTCCCCCCCACTATGACTCATCCACTTGTTGTGCCAAGGAAGACTGTAATGCCATCTGAAATAGACAACCTCTACCATCATCCACCCTTGCATCTAGGTGAAAGGTAGACAACTCTTTTATTTCTTTCCAAGAATCAGCAGACTCGCAAACCACATCCTTATGTGACTTCCTACTCAAGGAATCAGCCACCACATTCCTATTTTCTAAGGTGTAGGAGACCTATAAGTCATAGTACTGAAGAAACTTCTTCCACCTTCACTGCTTCAAGTTCAGGTCTCACTGGGAGAAGATATACCTCAAGCTCTTGTGATCCGTGAAGACCATGAAGTGTTCCCTGATGAGGTAATGCCACAAAAATTCAGTTCAAACACAACCACTTCAAGCTCAAGGTCATGGGTGGAATAGTTACGTTCATGAGGATGTAACTTCTTATACCCATAAGAGATCACTCCCAACTGATGCATCAACACACACCCCAATCCTATGCTGGAAGCATCACAGAACACATAAAACATTACCCCTTCCTATGGAAACCTCAGTACATGGGCACTGACCAGTTTCCCCTTCAGATAACTGAAGGATGACTGGCACTTCTCACTCCATAAAAAAGCTTGGCCTTTATTGGTAAAGGCTGTCAAAGGTGATGCAAATCGAGAGAATTTGGGCACGAACCTCTGGTAGAAACCTGCCAGACCCAGGAAACTATGAACCTCTTCCATGTTCTTGGGTGCTTCCGAAGAAATAACTGATTTAACCTTTTATGGGTCCACTACTATTCCCTGTTGGGACACTAAGTTTCTAAGGAAGTGCACCTCTCATGTCTAGAAATTACACTTGGACAACTTCTCATAGTGCTGGTGTAGTCAGGGGACCTATGAAACCATCCTCAGATGCTCGGCAAGATCCTCCTCTGATCTTGAGTAGATTAGTATGTCATCGATATACATGACTTCAAACCGGTCCAGATATTCCTGGAAGACGAAGTTTATGAGCCCCATGAACATGGATGGTGTGTTCATAACACCGAATGACATGAGAAAAAACTCAAAGTGACCATATATGCATTTGAAAGCAGTATTTGAGAAGTCATACTCCTTCACCCTCAACTGGTGATATCCTGACCACAGGTTGATCTTAGAGAACCAAACATATCCCTTCAACTGGTCAAAAGGGTCATTGATCCTCGGATGGGGGAAATAGTTCTTGGTTGTCTCCTGATTCATCCTTTTGTAGTATATACACCGCCTGAGACCACCGTCTGCCTTCTTTAAGAAAAAAAACTAGATCACACCATGCTGACGTGCTTAGTCATATAAAACAATTCTTCATCAAGTCATCAATCTGGATATGCAACTCCCGCAACTCAGAAGGCGCCATCTGACATGGAGCCATCAAAACCAGATGGGCACCGGGTTGCAAGTCTATCCCAAACTCAACGTCACGTTGAGGGTGTAGAGTCACCACCTTTATAGGGAAGACATTCTGGAACTCACTGATGATCGCTGGGACTTCCACCATCTGTATATTTTCTGACTCCATTGATAGTTCAGCTAACTAAAAAATAAGGGAATTCACTTGTCAGTTTCCCTCCTAGAAACACTGCTCACTAATGAAAGTTACACCCTGATCACGCATATCTAAAAACACAACCCTTCTCTAGAAGCAGTCGATAATGTTATACACAAAGAATAGTCAGTCGATTCCTAAAATGACATCATATGGCTGCATCTATAGTAAAAGAAGGTCCCCACTTGAATAATTTGGCCCCAACATCAGTCTATATCCCCGGAAAACATAAGACAAGCTAGTCTAACCCCCAACTGGCATACTCAATACCAGGGGAAGAGGAATTATTTCTGCATCTAGACCTAGAGCATGGGCTAGACTGGGTTCAATAAAGAAGTGAAAAGTTCCTGAATCAAAAAAGTCACAAGAAAGAGTACTAAACAAGCTGATCGTACCTAGAATGACCTCCAACCCTACTAGAACTGCTACCTCCGTAGTGAGTAATAGCCCACGCCTAACTTCTATACCCCTCGGTTGTCAGCCACCTCCCCAACCTGTAAGGACCCGACCCAGTTGCCCAGAGCTGGTGTCTTATTTGATTATGTTGGCATACATACAAGGAATACGAATCCTGAAAGCCTGAGTAGTTTAGTATTATTAGAAACAAGTCACATACATAAGTTTATCATTACAACATGAAGGGAAACAAAACACTATTTTATTCCACTAGAAACATCATGTCTCCTAGATTATGCTTGCGCGTCATTCATAAATTACTTCTTCATGTCCTGAGAAAATGAAACAAAAGAAAGGGGTGAGATCAAACGCTCAGTAAGAGTAAGCAATACAGTAGAAGATAATATAAACATTAGACATGGTGAATAATTGAAAAAACATTCCTTTAATAATAAACATGAAACACATTATGGCAGGAATATGAGTTGAGTAAATAATGCCATAATAAAACATCATCATGGGTATTATACTAGTCGAATAACCACATGAAATTTCAATTACTAGCTTCATAATGTGGAAAGTGCATATACTGGACATTCTGAATCATTTTTTCATGGCCTCGGCCAATACATCTAGTGATTAAGGCCTTGGAAAAAATCCATATCACATTGGGAAAGGCCTCAGCCAATTCCACGTCTCATGAGACCTACCGATGCATCGAGGGGCTATGATGGGCCCCACCCATCACATAATAATTCCAATGCATTCCTCATATGAGTGGGTATCAACATAAACAACATATAAATTCATATTGAAACTATCATATGAAATGTAACTAAATTTCCCCAATCATTAAACCTAAAACACTAACCATTTCGAGTAATATGGTGAATGGTTTTAGGTTAGATCATCCACAATAGAGTTAGTCATAAAAAATTAAATCAAATATGGTATATGAATTCATAAATTATTAAACCCAATAATACCATGGAATCAAGAAGAGTGTTGAATTAGATGAAAACACTCTTATAAAACCATTAAGCAATTCTGGAGATAAATACTCTTTCATTTTGAAAAGAAGAGTTCTTTTGGAAAAATCTTTGTATAAAACCCGAAGTAAAGTAAGATAGTATTTTCATAATAAAATGAGTGTTTTTATAAAGATAATGGTTTTCAAAAACAAAATATAGAGTTCCCTTGAAAATTGGTAAGAATTTGAGGAATTCCCTTGAACCAGGCTCGTATTTTTGAAATAATTTTGAATGTTCCTTTTAAAAAGTGTAACTATACATAAAATAAGGAAGGATTATGGTTTTTAAACATATATATGATACTAACACAGAATATATGAGGATTACATAACAATACATAAGAATTTCATTGAGGTATTTAGATAATGAAAGTATCCCGAATGAAAATGGAAGTTCGGGTGGAAAAACCCTAACCTTAACTCCAAACGTGTTCCACTCTTGTACTTAAGCTCCTAGAAAATGAAATTATACTTGTTAATTACTTATTTCATAACCTATTAGACATGTATTTAGTTTACCATAATTATGGTTAGTTAATTTATGTCTTTATTGATAAGTTATTGTATTGAATTTCGTCATTCTGGAGTGTTCGTTTCCTTTATTTTCATATTCGGTTCACTTATTTTTAAGTAATGAAGTTCACATGGAATGGTTATAAATCTCCAGGAATGGAATTATAAATTAATAATTAACATAAATAATTGATATTGGTCATTTATATCATTTGGTTACATGGAATGAGGATGAATCATTAGATGACAACCACTTCGGTTATTCGGCGGTATTTGGAATATTATGAACTAGTTTTGTCATATAACTTAATTATATATACATATTCTGGTTCCGGAATATTAATTAGGTTATAACACATATATTATAGTCTGTTTCAACCATGAATATGGTTTCATGACCAGTAATGAAGAATAAATTGAAGAACAAAACTTCTTCATCCACGAAGGTTATAAATCGAAACGTTATGGACATCGATTTCGTTTATAAAATAAAAGGGAGGGAGTAAGAATATTTATGATGGTTCTTCCACTCACATGATATAAATCCAATATATAAATGTTACTGGAGTTATCATGATCATTTGGACAGAGGAGGTGAGGTGAGGATAGAAAAGGAAGATAAATTGAAATGAAACCAAA
Source organism: Viscum album (assembly GCA_963277665.1). Classification (NCBI taxonomy): domain Eukaryota; kingdom Viridiplantae; phylum Streptophyta; class Magnoliopsida; order Santalales; family Viscaceae; genus Viscum; species Viscum album. The sequence goes on along the minus strand of OY728122.1, from coordinate 702,822,947 downwards.
TGAAAAAGAAGGATGTTTTACCTTTTGAAATAACCTCCTTAAGAATCTCCTTAAGTGAAGGGGTTTTGGTCTTTTAGAAAGACCCAAAGCTTCTTGGAAGTGGGGAGAGAAAAGGGAAGGGTAATTGGGCAGAACTTTGAGGAGCTTCAAGTCTTATAGGAGTGAATATAAGAGGTAGTGGTGGGAGGTTTTTATAGTGGAGGAGAAGAGTAATTTTTGAATATTTAATTCATTATTTTATTATGTCCCTCAAGACAACCAATAGTATTGTTTCATGTGACCCCTATTAGTAATAATAGCATGTGAGTTCAACCCAAGTGGTCTTACATCATCCTTGCATCACCTATGATGCAGTAAATAAAATATTTAGCATTTATCGTATTTTATCGTATGTTACTATTCATCAAAAATTCAAGAATTTAAAAAAAATCCCAAAAATTTACCCCTACCATTTTTCGACATGTATAATAAAAAATTGAATTCCAATTTAGAAAAATAATTTTCTAAATATTATTAATTTAACTTTTAAATAAAATCATACTTAATTCAAAAATTAACAGTTCTAATTCTACAACTACTTCTTTATCATAATGATAAATTAACCAAGATGTTATTACCTTCTATCCTTAAGAAAATAAAATAATAATAAAATTTACTATTCATTAGGGTCATATTAATATTCATAAGTGTATGTTACTATTTACTAAAAAATCAAGTTTGTTCTACCAGACTCCAAATGACTTACTGAACACAACTCTAGATGACCATTTTTCAAAATTCAAAACATAGAAGAGGCAAAGTTTTATTTTAATGGATATATTATAAAATTTCATTCTATATTTCTTTTCAAAACCTTGGAGTGTTACATTCTCCACTCCTTACAAAAATTTCATCCTCGAAATTCACAGAATATTACCTAAAAAGATTGGGGTATGTCTTTAACATAAGCTCCTCAGGCTCCCATGTTGCTTCCTCCATCTTATGGTTCATCCATAAAACCTTCACCAGACGAGTCGTACAATTTCTCAATACTTGATCTCTAGTATCAAGAATCTTGATAGGCTCTTCCCAGTAAGATAGATCGGCCTCAAGTTCCACTTCTTCATAAGTGAGTACATGTGTTGGGTCTAGCATGTACTTTCTTAACATTTACACGTGGAACACATTGTGAACCTTGGAGAGACTTGGCAGTATTTCCAAACGGTAAGCTATGGCTCCAATTCAGTCTAGAATTTGAAAAGGTCCGATGTACCTGGGACTTAATTTTCCCTTCTTACCGAATTGTATAATACCCTTCCATGGAGATACCTTTAAGAAAACATGATCACCTTCTTGAAGATCCAAATCCTTCCTTCGGTTATTGAAGGACCCCGGGACACCCTGAGAGGGGAGGGGTGAATCAAGGTGACCACTTTTTCTTTTAATGTGATGGATCTTGTTCCCACGTTGGCAGGAACTTGTTGAACCTATATGATGATTATGATCAGAAAGAAAACATTCACATGCACAGAGAAGACACGTCCCTTTTTACTTGGTTCACCACTAAGGGCTACGTCCAAGGAGCATACGCCGACAGGTTTTCGTTCGTACCAAAATCCACTATACTTCAATAGCGGTAGATTACAAAAGTTCGGGTACAGTTACTCTGTCCCAGGATCACTGCCTTTACAAAGTTTCAGGGAAATCCCACTGCTCCCCTCGGGTCACTCCCATTGACTCCCCCTGGCTCACTACTGTTGGTGAAGTCCCACTCAGTTTATAGATGTGAAGGTCTCTTCATCATTTTCAAGAGAATGCATCTTCAGTTGTATGTAGATGCTCTATTGAAGTCTGATTCTCACCAAAAGCAGAATATCACTTTTCCTCGAATGTATCAGGTAGTCTCCTGGCTTTCGTGCAGCTCCAAACATGCCGTCAGGCTTCAACATAACCTGGCGCGCTTCTCCAAGCCGAACGCGCAATTCCCAATACGGCGAGAAAGTCCAAACTGGCACGCAAGTGTCACCAATTCACCTACGCGACGCTTCCTTCCTCGACAACAAACTTGCGCAGTTCACTTCCTTTCACTCCCAAACCGCCTTGGGCGCACTGCAGACAACCGGCGCACAAGCTCTACTTGCGCGACCACACTATCACCTGCGCGACTCAACCACCTGTGTGATGAGAGCTCGAACAATCTCTCATCCTTGAACTCCATCCTAAATGAGGAGGGGTGGTCCAGTATTTATAGGCAAACTGGACCCCCTGCGCGGAGGCACGCAAGTCCCTCAGTGGTGTGTAAGTCTTGTCTCCAATAACCTCTGTCGCGCAACTCACTTGCGCGACTCAACCAACACTTGCGCGACCTTCTTTCCTTAGCCAAAATTTGTTGTTATGATCCTCAAAAACATATGGCGCACAAGTCTTTTATCCTCCAAGAGCTCGGCACGCAAGTACCTTTTCCAAAAACACTTTACTTTATTGGCGGATTTTCAGGCCCAAAAATTTGGCAAACACTGGGAAACGACGCCACCTTCACTACTGTTTTCTGCTTGAATGGTATGATTTCTTTGTTGGTACACATCCTAAAACTTCTACTGAGGATTGGCAAAAAACACAAACCATACACAAAATCATGCTTTGAATACCCTGGTTCCAATAATCTCCCCCTTTGGGTTTGTTGGCAATCAGAATAAATTCAATTGATCTCCAACCATGAGCAAACCCAAAACGCAAGAATCAACTCAGCCAACACTCTAAGTCTATGTGAGCAATGCTCGGTGTAGAAAACAAGAGAGGAGGCTTGAATTGGGTTCTGGTGTTTTGAAATTATCCATGACTCCCGATTTTATCCTTCTTATACTTCTCATCGCAATCTTATACTTCTCATCACAGAAGAATTTCATGCCTTGAATTTTTTCCTTTCTCCCCCATTGACAATAAAACCAAAGACCGATAATTTGTTCAACGTTCAGCTCAATCCATACTCCCCCTGAATAGTATCTCCCCCATAATCCTGCATCACAGCCATAAGCAGATAAAAACAGTTAAAACAAATGGGGAGAGGGGATTTCTGGAGCCTCCTTATGCAGTAGGAGGTGGTTGAACACCGAGGTTCAACCGATGCTTCTCGAACACAGCTGAGGACAATGGATTGGTTAGGATATCAGCCACTTGCTCATTAGTTCCAACATGATCCATTTTAATCACGCCTTGTTAAACCTTTTCTTTGATAAAATGATACCGTATTTCAATATGTTTTGTACGAGAATGTTGAACCGGATTCTTCGTAAGATCAATTGCACTTTTGTTATCACAATAAATCACCATTGGTTGCTGCACCTTATCACCAATATCTGTTAGTTTCTGCTTCTTCCAAAGAAGTTGAGTGCATGCTTTTGTCGCAGAGATATACTCAGCTTCAGCCGTACTAAGAGAAGTACTTTCTTATTTCTTGATCAACCAGCCAACAAATTTCTTCCCAATATAGAAAGCTCCACCACTAGTGGACTTTCTGTCTACCACATCACCAGACCAGTCAGTATCTAAAAATGCGGATAATTCACTATCCCTGCCTGAAGCAAAAAATAACCCGAAGTTATGTGTACCGTGAATGCATCTCATGATTCTTTTTACTGCTTCCATATGTTCCCCTTTTGGATTACTCTGAAAGCGAGCCGCAAGGCATGTTGCAAAGACAATATATGGCCTTGTCGCTGTCAGGTACAGTAGGCTTCCAATGATCCTCCTATACATGGTGGGATCAACAGAGTTCCCATCCTCATGCTTTCCAAGTTTAGTTCCAACTGCAATCAGAGTTGACATTGGTTTGGATTCTTGCATATTGAACTTTTTCAGCAGCTCTCTTGCATATTTTTTCTGAGAAATGAATGTGTATTCCTTCTTTTGAATCACTTGCAGCCCCAAGAAATATGTGAGATCCCCAATCATAGACATTTCAAATTCTGATTTCATGTGGTTGGAAAATTCATCCACTGATTTCTGCCTGCTGCCACCAAATATGATATCATCAACGTAGACAAGAACCATGAATTGATCTTTTGGAAAATTCTTCACATAGAGATTGTGATCAACTCCTCCTCTTTTGAATTCCAACTTCTTGAGATATGAATCTAGAACTGAGTACCACGCCCATGGTGTCTGCTTCAAACCATATAGAGCTTTCTTTAGTTTGCAGACCTTTGTTTCATCGGTACCCAAGACAAAGCCCATCGGTTGTTCAATGTAGACTTCTTATTCGAGTACACCATTCAAGAATGCTGTCTTAACATCCATTTGATATACTTTATATCCTCTTTGGAGTGCCATGGCAAGGAAAAGGCTGATTGATTCCAGTCTAGCAACTGGAGAAAAGGTTTCTTCAACATCAATACCTTCAATCTGGGAGTATCCTTTACATACCAGTCATGCCTTGTTTCTGATAACACTTCCATGCTCATCAAAATTATTTTTGAAGATCCATTTGGTACCAATCACATTGTGACCTTAAGGTCTCTGGACAAGATCCCATGTCTGATTCTTTTCAATCTGATCTAATTCATCATTCATGGCTTTCACCCAAGATTTATCTTTTGCAGCTTCTTTGAATGAGGATGGCTCTACAACTGATAAAAATGCAGATTTCGTGGTATTCCTCATCCTTCTGGTTTGAGTGGGTGCACTCCTGTCCCCAATTATGTTGGATGGATCAATCTCAGCTCTTCGATTTCTCCTGCGAGGTTCAGTAGTATTCTCTTCAGCCATAGTTTCTTCATCAGATTCTTCTTCTGAGTCAACATCATTATGTGATTGATGAGTGTTTTGAACAGCTTCCTCTATTTCTAAATTTGTATTTTCTTCACGTTCACATTCTTCATGACTTTCTATCACATCATCATATGACGTCCTTGAAGCATTTGTGGTTTTCTCTTCAATTATCTTAACATCATTGCTTTCCACAATCCTTCCCAAATGCTTTTTGAAACATTTGTAGGCTTTTCTGTTTATTGAGTAACCGAGGAAGATTCTTTCATCTGCGTTGTCGCCATATTTCCCTTGATTTCCTTCTTTGTTCCTGATGAAGCACTTACTTCCAAAGACACGAAAGTATTTTAGAGAAGGCTTCCATCTATGCCACAATTCATATGGTGTCTTCGTCTCACCCATATAAAGTCCTGTTCGATTCTGAATGTACACTGCAGTTTGAACAGCCTCTTTCCAGTAATGTCGTGGAATACGACTCTCAATCAACATAGTTCGTGCCATGTTGTTCACCTGTCGATTCCTTCGTTCAACAACTCCATTTTGTTGTGTAGTTCTCACAGCAGCTACCTCATGTTGTATCCCATGCTTCTCCAGATAATTTTCAAATTCAATGGATGTGTATTCTCCTCCATTGTCAGATCGCAACACTTTGATTGTTCGTCCAGTATCATTCTCGGCGATTCTCCGATATGTTTTCATGCAGTCAAGGACTTGTCGTTTCCTATGAATGACCATCACACATGCCATTCGACTGTAATCATCTATGAAAAGGACAAAGTACCTTTCTCCATGAGTTCTGGCAACATTTATTGTACCACAAAAATCTGTATGAATCAGATCAAGAGGGTGAGATGCCATTTTCTTCTTTGGCTGATATGAACTGCAGACCAGCTTCCCACGAATACAAGCATCACAGGATTTTTCACGCTCACGCTTCAGGTTGGGGATGTCCATGACAATTCTCAATTTTGATATTTTCTCCATGTCTTGTTGATTGATGTGTCCCAATCTCCGATGCCACAGATTGTTTTCTTCTTCAACAGTCATGTAACATACATTTTCTTCACTATCATCCTGATACAAGTTGCCTTCTGTTCTGCATCCTTTCATAAGTGAATTGCCGGTTTTTCCCTTGATGGTGCAGCCTTTCTGATTAAAAGTAACTATAAGTCCTGAGTCACAGAGTTAACTCACGCTAAGGAGATTATGACATAGGCCATCTACGTAAAGGACAACAGTCTTCTTTAGTTCTCCATTAGCTAATTGGGTACTTCCACTCCCTTTGATTTTCAGATCCCCATCATTACCAAATCTTACTGTACCATCAACATTCTTTATGATATTCGTTAGTAGGACGGCATTACCCGTCATATGAGATGAACAACCGCTATCCAGAATCCAGGTACTGTTGTTCTTTGTAGCTTTGAGGGCTACCTCTGCAAGGTTCGATTTCTCAATATTCATCCTTTCCTTCCATGAGACATTAGATTGAGTATATAGAACTGATGGCCTTTCAACTATCTCTTTCGCATACCCAGGTTCTTCATAGTCAAAGTCTTCTGTGAGAGGTGAGAACCTGTTTGAAAGAGAAACACTATCTTGCTGACGAGACTTGACTTGTCTTGAACTTCGGTATGAGGTGTCTATGTCTCTTCTCTGCCTGCAATTAACGGACTTATGACCAAAGTTAGAACAACGAAAACAATATCCATAGAAATTATTTCTTCTATGAGAATTAGGATATGAGATTGTTCTCTTTTGTTGAGCATCTATATCTTCTCCATTTAGATAACTTCTTGCCTCTTCACAATAAGACATGGTATGGACCAGATAGCCACAGAACTAACACTTCATGAGAGGAAATGTCTTCTCACTTGAATTTCTCCTTATACCTTCTTCCTTGGGAGAATAGTAAGACTGTCTGTCATTTTTGAAAGTTTGAGGATAATTTTCGGGTCTCCTTTTAGTTTGGATTGAGGGTTCCTTTTTCAGCACTCTAGGTAACATTTAATCATGTTCAACTTTCATCTTGTCTTTCTTTTAGATCTTTTCACTTCCAGCAGTTGATGACTCAGCCTCACAGCCAATTCCACTCTTTCCCATGCAAGCGGGTCTTTGATCACTCAAGATTTTTCCAACCCCATCTGAACCACACTTGGCTCTTGCAAGTAATTCTGCATCTGAGAATCTTCCGAACTGTATTTTCTTCCTCGATTCTTTTGGAACTGATTCAGTCTTCAGTTTACTCCTTAGAGTAACTACTTCCTCCTCAAGACCCTCAGCAGTCTTGGATTTTTCATCCAGTCTGGATGTGAGGTCATTTATGACCTTTGCATGCTCTTCAATTCTCAGCTTCAGATCAACTGCATCATCATTGCTTTCAATTATTTTAGACTGTACCTTCACAAATTCTTCCAGTCGTTCAATTTCAGCTTCAAGTTGATCAACATATTCAGTTGATTATTCTACAATTGATTTCCACTTATTAGTGCTCTTACATTTAATCTTACGCTTACTAACTGCATCCTTAAGTTGCACCTCAGGATCTACACAAGTTCTCAGTTGTTTTTCTCAATCAGTATCTTCTGACTTTTCAACAGTGGCCATCATAGAAGCATGGTTCCGAGTTTTGAATTCTGGTTCTTCGTCATCACAGAATTCATTGACATCTTCTTCCTCTTCACAGACAAAACTCTTCCTTTGCATTTTCTTACTAGATTTGAAGTCTCCCTTTTTGAAGAACCTTCTCTGAGGCTTCTTGAAGTTTTCATCTTCACTATCATCATCATTGATATTCTTCAAGCACTCAGAGGCAATATGCCCAACTTGTCCACAATGGAAACATGCGAGAGGTAACTTCCCTTTGAATTTCCCTTTCCCCTTCTGGAACTTCTTTGCAATGAGAGAAAGAATTTATTTCTCTTCGTCATCATCACCGCTACTATCCTTTGAGATTTTCAATTTATCCATGGCCTTGAATGACATTTCCTTGCTCACCCAAGTCGTAGCATCTTCTAGTTTGACTCTCATTTCATATGCTACCAAACTGCTCAGTAAGTCATCTAGAGAAAGTTTGGAAAGATCTCTTTCCTCAAGAGCTGACACCTTCGCATTATACAGAGGTGGAAGTCTTCTTAATATTTTCTTTACAATATCAATGCCTTTGATTTCTTCGCCTAGACCCCGAATTGCTCCAACCACTTCAGTAATTCGATTGAAGAAAGAGTCTGCATTCTCGTCTGGAAGCATCTTCAGATCATCAAACTGATTGTGTAGAACTTGTAGTTTCGCCTCCTTCACTTTGCTATCTCCTTCATAAATATTCTCAAGTTTATCCCACATGGATTTTGCTGAGGTGCAATTCATCACCTTCAGGTAGATCTGATCAGAAAGGGCTGTAGTGAGAGCATTTTGTGCCTTAGCATCTGCATCAAGAAGTTTCATGTCTGTTTCAGTCATAGCCATACCTGTTGGATCAGTGACTTGTATTCCTTGCACAGTAGAAAAAAGAACTTCTATTCCAAGAGATCTTAGATGAGATCTCATTCTGTTTTTCTAGATCTGGAAATTGCTTCCATTGAAGTGAGGGACTCCCCTAACATTGACCACGTTTTCCATGATGAAGAAGGTCAGATTCAACACCAGCAACCTCCCTCTGATACCACTTGAAGGACCCTAGGACACCCTGAGAGGGGAGGGGTGAATCAGGGTGACCACTTTTTCTTTTAATGTGATGGATCTTGTTCCCACATTGGCAGGAACTTGTTGAACCTGTATGATGATTATGATCAGAAAGAAAAGATTCACATGCACAGAGAAGACACAGCCCTTTTTACTTGGTTCACCACTAAGGGCTACGTCCAAGGAGCATACACCGACAGGTTTTCGGTCGTACCAAAATCCACTATGCTTCACTAGCGGTAGATTACAAAAGTTCGGGTACAGTTACTCTGTCCCAGGCTCAATGCCTTTACAAAGTTTCAGGGAAAGCCCACTGCTCCCCTCGGGTCACTCCCGTTGAATCCCCCTGGCTCACTGCTGTTGGTGAAGTCCCACTCAGTTTATAGACGTGAAGGTCTCTTCATCATTTTCAAGAGAATGCATATTCAGTTGTATGTAGATGCTCTATTGAAGTCCGATTCTCACCAGAATTAGAATATCACTTTTCCTTGAATGTATCAGGTAGTCTCCTGGCTTTCGTGCAGCTCCAAACAGGCCGGCAGGCTTCAGCAAAACCTGGCGCACTTCTCCAACACTAGTGCAAAAACACTTTTTCGCGTCGGTTTTTTTTAATTTTTAACGTCGGTTATAAACCGATGTCTTTATAGGCGACGTTAAAAATACAGTTTTCGCGTCGGTTCATAGAAACCGACGCGAAAAATAATTCACTTATGAGCTTCGGCGTCGGTTTTTTATAAAACTGACGCCGAAGCTACATTTAGACATTATTTTCCACGTCGGTTCATTAAAAAACCGACGCGGAAAATATAGTCGACTAGGTTAAAACCGACGCCGAAATATCGGTTTTCCGCGTCAGTTTTTCTAAAAACCGACGCGGAAAACCAATTTAAACTTTCCACGTCGGTTCATTAAAAAACCGACACGAAATATCGGTTTTCCGCGTCGGTTTTTCTAAAAACCGACGCGGAAAAACCATTTAAACAGGATTTGCGGCGTCGGTTTTTTGAAAAACCGATGAAATATCAAACTTTCGGCGTCGGTTTTTAAAAAAACCGACGCCGTAAATAATTTTTTTTTATAAATAAAATACATATATTTTCTCCTCCAAACAAATCGGAACCCTGAAAAAAAATAACGAAGTATACAAAAACAATTAAACAGCTTTAACAGAAGTACTTGAGTAACTCAAAGTAAAGAAGAATTAAAATACACGTACCTACATGGTGCATTTTCTTAATCTAACCATACTCAGTATCAATCATTGTAAGTTTCCTCCCATAGATAGCACCAATCCTGTCAAAACAGTAATGAAACTAAGGAGATGTGCGTGAAAAAATCAATCCAAGATATTAGTGAAATGAATAAACATTAAATGAAAATGTGTAATTTATTTGAATCATTCATTTTTTCACAAAGTAAATTACCAAAATGAAATGTTACGACTCCTGATCAAAATTCCAGGAACACTCAGCCGATGCAACCTCTTCCTCACCTCCCCCACTGAAGATGTTGGGGGTGTCTTTTCACCATAGGATCCCCACCACCCCCAACCTCAGGTTTTTATATTTTCTCTGTATAGACGTGCATTACCCATTCACTATTGTTATTTGTTTAAGTTATGGAATAACAGAGAAATAAGTTTGAGTGCAAAAAATAGGTTAGAAAATTGAAATCAAATGCAGATTGAAGAGACATAAAGAAACATACCTTAAAAATTGACGCCTTCTATTTTATCTTTGTGCAAACCCACTAAGCGCTGTTTCAGGTATTATGTGATATGCTTTTCGGCAATCATTTTTCGATATTTATTTTCATAAAAAATAAAAAGGCCTAGAAGATATTGCTGTGCATTCAAGGGAGACAATTTTTAGTGTTTGTGAATGTTATTTCGCTATACGAATCTGTATGTTCATGATCCAAGTACCACCCTACAGATCTGTCACTGTACAGACAAATGATTTTAAGAAATAACAATGAAAAGAAATATAATAACTAATTCTGAATTAAAATACACGTACCTGAAATATACGACATTCTTATTGTTGGTTATTGCAGTGCAATAACTATCCTTATTTAAGACAATGTGTATTAAGAGACATGATACAATTTTTGGTGACTATGATAACTCAACTCCCTCAATCCATGAGTTTTATAATAGGGAACTATGAACATATAAATTCATTATGGAGGGATAAAAATTCCATTGCATATTGTAGGTGACAACTTACACCCCCATCCATGGGTCTATTGCAGCAAAACATGTCAAGGAATGGATCAACATGAAGAGAAATATATTATCCATCCATGTAAGATTAGATCATGAGAATGTTTTATTTGCAGCCTATGACTTAGAGGGGGAAGTAAATCATTTCATGACTATTATTTAGAGGGATAGAAAGATGAATAAATATAATCAATGGAATGAGATTAGTTTAAGAGGACATTTATTAAAAATGCATGAATCTAACCCCACATATGAAAGTGGAAAGTTATTTTTGAACATTAATAGAGGGATAATGATTATATTATTATCTACGAAGAAATAATTACAATACATTATGATTCTAGTCGTATTATGGACATTGCAAGAAAAATTATTTATTATATAATGGCATGAAAATAATTATTCAAATTTTTTTAACATAATAGATAGTGGTAATTATTCATGTCTTAGTTAAATGATGAGAACCAAAAAGAATTGAGGAATTTGGCATGGTAAATCTCAAGAAGGAATGAAATAACAACAAACTACATGCAAAAATGTGAGTGAATTCATTTAACACAATAAAATTATTTTTTTGAAGAAGAATTTATTAAAAAGGAAATGGAATTAAAAATATAGTACTTCATAATGTAATGAAAGATCATTTTAAACAGGAATAATGATAATACAAACAAAAAATTTGAAGTTCAACCCGAATGGAGATGTTAAATCCAAACTGCGACCGGTATAATTACTTCCAAAAACAAACAATATCAAATCTACACCAACAATGATAATACAAACAAAAAATAATGATAAATTACAACTAAAATCTAACCAATAATCAAAATCACGCAAAATAGGGTTATTGATAAAGAAATAAACAATGGGATATGAAACAAGAGATAAATAGGAAGAACACATACCCAAAATCGTGCAGACGACAAAAAACCTTCAACAATGGCCGTCCAAGATCGCAAATCAAGTTCGAAGGTCGTCGGGAGTCCGAAGCGCCACAGCGGAACTCGATTTCGACGAACGAACAAAATGAGGGTTTCTGACCGTGAATATTTTTAAAAGACTTTTCGCGTCGGTTTTAAGAAAAACCGACGCGGAATATATATTTTTTTATTAGTTTCGGCGTCGGTTTTAAAAAAACCGACGCCGAAAACTTTTTTTAATTACTTTCTGCGTCGGTTTTTAAAATAACCGACGCGGAATTATGAGTTTCGGCGTCGGTTTTCATGAAAACCAACGCCGAAACATTTTAAAAATTTATTTTCCGCGTCGGTTCTCAGGAAAACCGACGTGGAAAATATGTATACTAATATTATTCGCGTCGGTTCTTAGGAAAACAGACGCAGATAATAGGTATACTAATATTTTCCGCGTCGGTTTTGAAGAAAACCGACGCGAAAAATCAACGCATAATATTATTCGCGTCGGTTCTTAGGAAAACCGACGCGGATAATATGTATACTAATATTTTCCGCGTCGGTTTTCTTCAAAACCGACGTGAAATATCAACGCATAATTATTTTTGGCGTCGGTTTTTTGTAAAACCGACGCCAAAAATTTCCCGCACATACTATTCGCGTCGGTTTTTAAAAAACCGACGTTATTACGACGACGTTAAAGCCCGTATTTCCACTAGTGCAAGCCGGACACGCAAGTCCCAATACGGCGCGCAAGTCCAAACTGGCGCACAAGTGTCACCAATGTACCTGCGCGACGCTTCCTTCCTCGACAAAAAACATGCACGGTTCACTTCCTTTCACTCCCAAACCGCATTGGGCGCACTGCAGACAACCGGCGTGCAAGTTCTACTTGCGCGACCACACTACCACCTGCGCGACGAGAGATCGAACAATCTCTCATCCTTGAACTCCGTCCTAAATGAGGAGGGGTGGTCTAGTATTTATAGGCAAACTGGACCCCCTACGCGGAGGCGTGCAAGTCCCTCAGTGGCGCACAAGTCTTGTCTCCAGTAACCTCTGTCGCGCAACTCACTTGCGCGACTCAACCAACACTTGCGCGACCTTCTTTCCTTAGCCAAAATTTGATGTTCTGATCCTAAAAAACATATGGCACGCAAGTCTTTTATCCTCCAAGAGCTCGGCGTGCAAGTACCTTTTCCAAAAACACTTTACTTTATTGGCGTATTTTCAGGCCCAAAAATTTGGCAAACACTGGGAAACGACGCCACCTTCACTACTGTTTTCTTCTTGAACGGTATGATCTCTTTGTTGGTACACATCCTGAACTTCCACTAAGGATTGACAAAAAACACAAACCATACACCAAATCATTCTTTGAAGACCCTGGTTCCAACAGTTATCAGTATAGCTCTTTTGCCTACTTTGAACTATTTTGATATGGTTCTGGATAATCTTCACCTTTTCCATTGTTTCTTCAAAAAGTTCTGGGCCCACGAGCTTTCTTTAACCAACATCATCTCATCAAGTTGGTGTATGACACCACCTCCCATATAATTCTTCATAGGATGCCATCTATATACTTTAATGGAAGCTATTGTTGTAGGAAAATTCAACGAGAGGTAAATAATGATCCCACATGCCTTGAATATCAAGTGAACAAGACCTCAACATGTCTTCCATTGTTTGAATAGTCCGTTCTGATTGTCCGTCAGTTTGTGGGTGGTAGGAAGTGCTCAACCAAAGATCTATATCTAGGGCCTTCTAAAGACTTTTCCAGAATCTTGATGTAAAACATGGATCACGATCATAAACAATCAATAGGGCTACTCCATGAAGTCTCAAAACTTCATTAATATATAGTCTTTCTAGACGTTCAATTGGTAGATCTTATCTTATAGCAAGAAAATGTGGTGACTGGGTAAGACGATCAACAGTGACCCATATTGCATTGTTCCTTCTAGGAGCCTTTGGTAGTCCCATAACAAATTCCATCGTGATATTATCCCATTTCCACTTAGGTATGGGAAGTGGTTGTAATACTCCTCCAGGCTATTGCCTTCCATCTTTCACTTGTTGAAAAACCATACATCTTGACAAAAAATCAGCAATCTCCCTCTTCATGTTGTCCCACCAAAAATGTTCCTTCAAATATCTATACATCTTAGTGCTACCAGGGTGTATAGAGAAATTGGAACTATGAGCATCATCAAACATTTCCATTTTTAGATCACGTATATCGGGAACACAAAGTCTCTTCCCAAATTTCAAAATTCCATCTTAAGTCACTCAATCTCCCATCATTGACATATTTAATCTTCTTTTGAAACTCCAAATCATCAGCCTGAGAACTTTTTATCCTTTCTAGTAAAGATGGTTTGGAAACCATTTGAAAAATCCTTATTGTTTCACCTTCCATGGTTATTTCCATATCCATCTTTACTAGATCCATGAAAATAGGACCCCTTTCAACGCTCATCTTGATCAAAACTACATGATCATTTCCGCTCAAAGCATCTGATACCTTATTTTCCTTCCCCGAGTGGTAGTGTATCATGAAATCATAATATTTGAGTAGTTCAAGCCATCTACTTTGACTCATGTTGAGTTATTTCTGTGATAAAATATACTTCAAACTCTTGTGATCAGTATAAATCTCACAGTTTTCCTCATAGAGATAATGTCCCCATATCTTCAAAGCAAATATTATAGCAGCTAACTCAAGATCATGAGTAGGATAATTTTGCTCATTAATTTTTAGTTGTCGTGATGAATAAGAAATAACCCTATCATTTTGCATAAGGACACGACCAATTCCTTTCTTTGAAGCATCAATATAAATAAAAAACCCTTCATTCCCCGATGCTATAGTCAATATAAGAGAATTGATTAATCTTATCTTTAGTTCTTCAAAACATTCCTCACAATATTTTGTCCAACAAATTTAACCCCTTTACGTGTGAGCTTCGTTAGCAGGTTAGCCGGTCGAGAAAAATTCTCTACGAAATGCCGATAATAACGTTCTAAGACAATAAAACTGCATTCCTCGGTTATGTTTGTTGGCGTGGGCTAATCTAGGATTGACTTTGCCTTTGCAGGATCAACTAGGATTCCATCCATAGAAAAAATATGGCCAAGAAAAGAAATCTCCTGAATCCAGAATTCACACTTGCTAAACTTCCCATATAATTCATGTCTTCTAAGAGTCTTCAGGATAATGCACAAGTGATTTTCATGATCTTCGTAGATTTTGGAGTATACCGTGATATCATCAATAAATACCACAAAAAAATCATAGAGATATTCCTTGAAAACTCTATTTATTAGATCCATGAAGACAGAGGGTTCATTAGTCAATCAAAAAGGCATCACTGCAAACTCATAATGCCCATACCTGGTTCGAAATGTTGTTTTTAGAATGTCTTCCTTCTTCACACACAACTGATGATATCCAGATCGAAGGTCAGTCTTTGAAAAGTATTGAGCTCCATGAAGTTGGTCAAATAAATATTCAATGCATGGTAGGGGATACTTATTCTTTATTGTAATAGAATTGATTTCCCTATAATCAATACAAAGCCTCATGGATCCATCTTTCTTCTTGAAAAAGAGGAAATGGGCTCCCCATGGAGAAAAACTAGGTCGAATAAATCCTTTTTCACTCAAATCATCTAGCTGTTTATTTATATCCACTAATTATACAATGGCCATTCTATAAGGGGTCTTGGATATGGGCCTTGAACCAGGAATCAAATCAATGGAATAGTCAATTTCTCATTCTGGAGGACGTCCAGGTAAATATTCGGGAAACACATCAACATATTCTCTCACAATAGGTACATACTCTATTTGAACATTCCTTTCCTCACCCACATTTATTTCATTCTCTTCCTCCCCAATAATTGAATTTAGTTTAGCAACTAGGGGTGGATCTAGATAAGAATCTGGTGGTGACGATTCTGCTCTAAAGATAAGGTGTTTTTTATCATCATCATCAAAAATCGTAACCTCCTTCTTCTTACAATAAATTTTTGCATCATGGTCTGAAAGCCAATCCATATCAAGGATTATATCAAATTCAATCATGGGTACTATGATGAGATCAGTAGATAAAGAACATTTGTATGCCCTAATGGGAACTGATTCACAAAACATTGTAGCAATGATACTTTCCTTAGAAGTTTTTATTGACAACCCCCTTGTTAAATAAAATTGTAAATATCTAATTTTCTTAGAAAAATGGGAAGATATGAAACAATGTGATGATCCAGAATCAAATAAAGCATTGGATAAACTTGATGAAACAATTAAAGTACCTGCCACCACGTCATTAGGTACTTCAACCTCTGCAGTTGTGATTGCATAAGCATTTCCCTGATCCCTTAGCCTTTTTTGTTGCATATTTCCTTGAAGTTTTGGACAATCATTAACGTAGTGTCCCATATACCAACAACTATAGCATTGAACATCATTGGCTTACTTATTCCCTTTGCAATCACCAGCAAGATGGCCTTTCTGACCACATTTGTAGCATACTCCTTCTCCTTTTAAGCATGCACCAGGGTGTTTCTTTCCACAATTGTCACATGGTGGAAATTAAACTCTTCCATTCTTCCCCATTTCCTTATTTCCTTTACTATGGTTTTCAGTAGCCCTCTTCTTTTCTTACTTTCCCTTAAAGTCATAAGACTTAGGGAATTCTTTTTCTGTCTTGATGGAACATGAAACTATATCCTCATATGATGAAAAAATTTGGGAGACCAATGCCCGCCGGAGGAATGGCTTCAGGCCATCAAAGAATCGATCAATTTTGTTCCTTGGATTTTGTATGTAGTCTACATCATGTGTTGATACTCTTGTGAAGTTAGATTCTTAACTTGAAACATTATCATCTTCCTTCTGCCTCAGATTCAAGAATAGTCTCTCCATATCTGCTCGCTGCTCATGAGGGAAATATTTTTCAAAGAAGATTTCTTTAAAATCTCTCCATTACATCTCTTCTATATCTTCTCCTCCTTTGTGTTTTGGATTAAGGACCACCACTGATCTGCATCTCCTGATAGACGATAGACTGCCATGACAACCTTATCTCTTTCATTACATCCCAAGGCGAGAAATATATTCTCAAGGGAACATATCCATTGCTCTGCTACAAACAGGTTTGTAGTCCCGTTGAATGATGGAGGCTGTTTTCACATAAAGAGATCTAGCATGGCTCCTCTACATGGTCGATCCAGATGCTCCATACAATTAATGTTATTATTCTTAACCTGAGTAAGTTGTCCCAGTATAGTTATGAGTTGCTCAGCACCAGTCACAACACCAGATCCAACATCATTATATTATGTCGGAGGTAAATCCCTATAGGGGACACATGCATTCGTGCAATTTCCATTTCTTCCACTAGGCACCATATCTAGATAATAGCATACACTAGATTAGGTTATGAATCATAATGTGTAATATTAACTTAAAAATACTCAAACAAATTGAGATCCTACGCATGGATAATCCCATATTCAAAAAAATGGATTCTTTGAGGAATATTTACATTAAACTCCTTCATAATGGATTGTAAAGAAAATGTGAATTATCCTAAGCATATCCACCGGGAGTGTCATAACCAAGAGTGCAGCAATGCCCATTGTCGTGCACCTGTTCCCGTTTGAGTCTAGATCAAAGAAGTGTTTTTAGGTTTTACCCCTAGATACATCTGTGCCAGAGCCACCTCTACCTGCTTGTATCTAGACAAGGATGTATTGCTTGAATGATCCACATAATCTGTTCCTTACCAAAATACCAGGACATTATTTTATGTATATCCTCAAAGACTAACTTAGGGACTCTTTACTAATTCTACGTTTTCTAAATCTAGTTTCCAAGTATTCTACTAAACTTCCTCTGATACCAACTGTAAGGACCCGAACCCAGTTGCCCAGAGCCGGTGCCTTATTTGATTACTTTGGTATACATACAAGGAATACGAATCCCAAAAGACTGAGTAGTTTAGTATTATTGGAAACAAGTCACATACATAAGTTTATCATTAAAACATGAAGGGAAATAAAACACTATTTTATTCCACTAGAAACATCACGTCGCCTAGATTATACTTTCACGTCATTCATAAATTACTTCTTCATGTCCTGAGAAAATGAAACCTAAGAAAGGGGTGAGATCAACTGCTCAGTAAGAGTAATCAATACAATAGAAGATAATATAAACATTAGACATGGAGAATAATTGAAAACACATGCCTTTAATAATAAACTTGAAACACATTATGGCAGGAATATGAGCTGAGTAAATAATGCCATAATAAAAAATCATCATGGGTATTATACTAGTAGAATAACCATATGAACTTTCAATAACTAGCTTCATAATTAGGGGAGTGCATATGCCAGACATTCTGAATCACTTTGTCATGGCCTCGGCCAAGTCATCTTGTGATTAAGGCCTCGGTCAAAATCCATATCACATTGGGAAAGGCCTCGGACAATTCCACATATATTTATCTCATGAGACCTACCGATGCATCGAGGGGATATAGAGGGCCCCACCCACCACATAATAAGTCTAATTAATTCCTCATATGATAGGGTATCAACATAAACAACATATACGTTCATATTTAAACTATCATATGAAATGTTACTAACTTTCCCCAATCATTAAACATAAAACATTAACCATTTCGAGTAATATGGTGAATGTTTTTAGGATAGATCATCCACAATAGATTTATTCATAAAAAATTAAATCAAATATGGTATATGAATTCATAAATTATGAAACCCAATAAAACCATGGAATCAACAAGTGTGTTGAATTAGATGAAAACAATCTTATAAAATCATTAAGCAATTCTAGAGATAAATACTCTTTCATTTTGAAAAGAAGAGTTCTTTTGGAAAAATATTTGTATAAAACCAGAAGTAAAGTAAGATAGTATTTTCATAATATAATGAGTGGTTTTATAGAGATAATGGTTTTCAGAAAAAAATATAGAGTTCCCTTGAAAATAGGTAAGAATTTGAGGAATTCCCTTGAATCGGGCTCGTATTTTTGAAACAATTTTGAATGTTCGTTTTAAAACATGTGACTATACATAAAATAAGGAAGGATTATGGGTTTTAAACATATATATGATACTCACAAAGAATATATGAGGAGTAAAAAATAATATATAAGAATTTCATTGAGGTATTTAGTCAATGAAAGTATCCCGAATGAAAATGGAAGTTCGGGTGGAAAAACCCTTACCTTAACTCTAAACGTGTTCCGCTCTTGTACTTAAGATCCTTGAAAATGAAATTATACTTGTTAATAAATTATTTAATAACATATTAGACATGTATTTAGTTTACCATAATTCTTGTTAGTTAATTTATGTCTTTATTGATAAGTTCTTGTATTGAATTTCGTCGTTCTGGAGTGTTCGTTTCCTTTATTTTCATATTCTGTTCACTTGTTTTTAAGTAATGGAGTTCATGTGGAATGGTTATAAATATCTAGGAATGGAATTATACATTAATAGTGAAGATAAATAATTTATTTTGGTCATTTATATCATTTTTTTACATGGAATGAGGATGAATCATTAGATGACAACCACTTCGGTTATTCGACGGTATTTGGAATACTATGAACTAGTTTTGTCATATAACTTAATAATATGTACATATTATGGTTAATGAATATTAATTAGGTTATAAAAAATATATTATAGTCTGGTTAAAACATGAATATGGTTTTATGACCAGTAATTATGAAGAAATTGAAGAACGAAACTTCGTTGTCCACGAAGGTTATAAATCAGAACCTCATGGACGTCGATTTTGTTTAAAAAATAAACGGGAGGGAGTGAGAATATTTATGATGGATATTCCATTAACATGATATAAATACAGTATATACATGTTATTGGAGTTATCATGATCATTTGGAAAAATGAGGTGAGGTTAGGATAGAAAAGGAAGATAAATTGAAATGAAACCAAATGAAAAAGAAGGATGCTTTACCTCTTTAAATAACCTCCTCGAGAATCTCCTTAAGGGAAGGGGTTTTGGTATTTTGGAAAGAAAAAAAGCTTCTTGGATGTGGGGAGAGACTAGGGAAGGGTAATTGGGCAGAACATTGTGGATATTCAAGGATTATAGGAGTGAAGAGAAGAGGTAGTGGTGGGGGGTTTTTATAGTGGAGGAAAGGAGTAATTTTTGAATATTTAATTCATTATTTTATTATTTCTCTCAAGACAACCAATAGTATTGTTTCATGTGACCCCTAATAGTAATAATGGCATGTGATTCTGAACCAAGTGGTCTTAAATCATCCTTGCATCACCTATGATGTATTAAATCAAGTATTTAGCATTTATCGTATTTTATCGTATTTTAATATTCATAAAAAATTCAAGAATTTCCGAAAAATCCCAAAAGTTCACCCCTACCATTTTTCGACGTGTATAATAAAAAAGTGAATTCAAATTTAGAAAAATAATTTTCTAAATATTATTAATTTAACTTTTAAATAAAATCATACTTAATTCAAAAATTAACAGTTCTAATTCTACAACTACTTCTTTATCATAATGATAAATTAACCAAGATGTTATTACCTTCTAGACTTAAGAAAATAAAATAATAATAAAATTTAATATTCATTTGGGTAATATTACTATTCATACTAATATTCATAAGGGTATGTTACTATTTACTAAAATATCAAGTTTGTTCTATCAGACTCCAAATGACTTAACTGAACACAACTCTAGATGACCATTTTTCGAAATTCAAAACATAGAAGAAGAAAAGTTGTGTTTTAATGGCTATATCATAAAATTTCATTCTATATTTATTTTCAAAACCTTGGGGTGTTACACAAACACTCCTTGGCCGAGGTTCTTGGGGAGTTCCCTGAAGTCAGCCTCCTTCTTCAATGTCTGATATCAGAGGAGTGGGAGCTCGTTGTCCCTGCTGCTGTTGCTGAAAAGGCCTGGTTGGAAACTACTTTTACTGAGGTAGGTGCTGAAACCTCTCACATCCACTATACTAAACTCGATCTGGGAACTAATTATAAAGGTTACCATGACTACCATAGATAAATAATCTTGGTCCTAAGCCCATAAGAAAAGGGATAGGACCAAGAGATTGAAACTAGAACTGTTGAGATCTGCCCCTATCGGCCAAAACATGGAAGGCCCTAAAGCTGGAGGGCTGCTGCTAACAACCTTCCACTTAAACGAGCTCAAATGGATCCCCTCTCATGGAAGACATCCCAGTGTGTACATCTTTTCTACCATTTCATACTTCTTATGGACCTTGAAGTACGTCGGTAGAGGGAAGGAAGTAACAACATACTATAGAGACTGTGAGAGTTCCTTCTCTAAATTCCTCACATGAGACTCCTCATCCGGAAAGTGGTCTAGATAAAAATGAAGGAGGTCATTGAACATGATCCCCAATTAACTCATGGAAATACTCCCCTAGTGAAGGGAGAGTAGATCTTACCTCTTCTTAGCCTTTATTGTGGAAGAGAGGAATTCTGCCTGAAACTCCCTCTTGAAGTTAGTCCATGAAACCTCATCCTCCCTCTTCTCCCTAAGATAGAGAGTCCACCACTGACACACCACTCCCTACATCTGGATTACAGACAAAGTAAACTAGTACTCTTATGGAGATCTGATCAAGCCGAAAGTTATCACAAACTCCTCAATCCAGCTCTCCGTCTCCATTTATGAGACGATACCCTCGTACTTCTCAAGGGTCTGCTACTGAAAGGCATGAAGCTTCTTATGACAATGGTCACCCTCCTCCTCTCAATCATCCCTATGATGATTAGAGAAATCATCTTCTAGGGCCTCGATCTCCCGTACTACTCGTGGTCTTCATCCGGGTGCCATATTTGTAAGGTAAACAAGGAAATGCCTAAGTCCGAGTAGTGTAAAAGATCTATTTTAAATTTTTCTTAACTTGTTATCCATTTTAAACTCCCTAACACCCAGAAAAAACATGAACTCAAGTAATTTTGATGCATGTACCTTTACTAGGGTATCTAACTTACAATCAGTGTAGCCTCACTTGGTCATTTAGTAGGCCCAAAGTCCTTCTATCAGATCACGGGGGGCCCTAAAATCCCATGTCCTAGCCAGTCTTCCCTGGCCTATTTCATGCACCAAGATTTCCTAACACTGTTTCCCTATCATCCCATGTAATCCTCATTGTGCCTAACTCTTAACTACATACTATCTCTCAACCATCACCTCTGATAGATTTCTATCATTATTTTCCATCACCAAGATGAGGGAAGAAAAATTAAACTGCCAGACTCTACCATTTTCAAGTTGAAGGAGAGATAATGACTCCGAGTCCCACCTTCAATAGGCCCTAGATTTTAGAATAGAAACAAGGGTATAGAATCACACATTATATGGAAGGGATTACCATTTTATTGAAAAATATTTGTAAATAAGATGGTAAATCTCAAACAACTCGAAAAACAATGAGTAAAATCAAGACAAAAACCCTTTTTTCGACATGAATGTTCAAAATAAAGTGTGAAAAAGTACAAGAAAACTCTAGAGGAAAGTACAAAAAGAAAATAAAAAATAAATAGTAACTATCCCAACATATAAGCTAATATGGTCACACATGGACCTCTGATTCCTCCTAGAAACATGAATGTAGTTTTATATACATAGGATGAGTATACAGGTATACTCTGTAGGGAAAGCCAAAAGCTCTTTTGCACAAGTGGGGATGCATTATAATGCCCAGTAAGAAAACAAAGATAGAAAAATCACCTAGGAAGTAAACTATCCACCTAGCCTCACTAAGTCACACTCCCCAAATAATGTAAATTAGGTAAAGTAATAGTAATAACACACTGATGAGTGACACCACAGTGACACCATGCCACCGACTCCAACGCCCTCCTGACTCACTGGTGGGGTCGAGGATGGCCTAGATACCAGAATTTGAAAAAGTAAAGGTGAGGGAGTGTCCATACCATTACAATGAATCCAGTTTTTTAGAGCTAGTTCCTTCATTAAATTGGTATGATAACAAGAAACACTTATCCCAAAGGACTAAATAGTCTAGTTACATTGGAAAACTAGGTACACACATAATAGTTTCATTACAACTTGAAATTGAATAAAACAATGTAACTATATTGGAAACACTAATAAACTTCTATATTATCCTTTAAAGTAATTCATAATATACATATTTTCATCCTGGGGAAAAATAAAACATAAGAAATGGGTGATATCAAAAGCTCTATAAGGGTAAGTAATACAATGGAAGAAAAAATACAAAGCATGGTGAATAACTAAAATTACACATACCATTAAAACATAATAATGAGCATAAAATGGATGGAATTAAAATATGATTAAATAATTACATAATAGAAAAAAACATGGATATTAAACTAGTTAAATAATAACATGGAAAATAAATTTATAGTTTCATAATTATGGGATTCATAATTTCTAGACATCATAAACCAACATTTAAGGCCTCGACCAAAACACCATACACAAGGGGTAAGATCTCAGTCACGTTTGTCTCATGATACCAAACGATGCATTGAGGGGATATAGAGAGACCCTCCCATCTCTTACTAAGTCCAATTCATTCCTCATATGAATGGGGAAAAACAAAGAAAAAATATACATATGAAATGTAAACAACTTTCCCCAATCTTTAAAAATAATCACTTAGCATTATGAGAAGTATGGTGAATGGTATCAAGATAACACATGCACAATAAAACATATCCTAAATAATTTAACTTAATATGGTGGATTATAAACATCAGATATCAATCTCAATAAATAATAGGATTTAACAAAGTTATTGAAAGAGCTGAAAATTCTCTAATAAAATCATTGAGGAATTATTGAGAGGAATTCCCTTTTTTACTTTGAAAAGAAGAGTTCTTTTAGAAAAAAAATCATTTTTATTTTTCATAATTGTTTGTATAAAACTAGTAATAAAAAAATATTAATTTTAATAAAATATTATAAATTTTAGAAAAATAAATTCCTCTTAAAATAGATCATGTATGGTACTTAAAAATGGGTAAGAAATTGATATGTTCTCTTTAATCGGTCTTTCATATCACGAATAAACCATAAGGGAACCCTATAAAACATTTATTCTCCTATAAAAGAAGGATGAATTGATATAGATATATAATTTTATAACATATATATATAATTTAGTATAATTATATAAAAATAATGAATAATTACAGTGGTTTATAGTGTAGGAAAGCATGACCCGAATGAAAATGGATGTTCGGGAAGAAAACCCTTACCTTATATACGAATGTGTTTCTCACTTGAATATAAAATCTAGGAAAATAAAATTAAATCCATTAATTAATTAATTCATAGTCTATTATACATTTATTTTATTTATTATAATTTTATTAAGTTCATTTATACACTTTTTGATGAGTTATAAGATACAATTTTATTGTATGGGTGTGTTTGTTTCCTTGGTTTTCATGATCGATATATTTTTATATGAGTATAGAAGTTCATGTGGAATGGGTATAATTTCCTAGAATTAAATTTATATGATATTAAAGAACATAAAAAAGTTTAAATGGTTATATATATCATTTTTTTATTTTTTATGAGGATGAAGCATTAGATAATACATATATTGATAATCGTTTTCATTATTACAGTAGTTATTGATCAAAACAAACTAATTTTTTCATAGTTTAGTGTTATGTAAATTTGCTACATCAAGAACATAATAAAGGTTTTAATACATATATTATATTAATTTTTAACTATATAAATGGTTTCATTACCATCCTTGAAGGAGAAATTAAAGAATGAAAATCCGTCATCCATGAAGTTTGTAAATTAGCACCTCTCTGAGGATGATTTCATTTTTAAAATAAAAAGAGTTAGAGAAAGGAGTTTGAGTAAGGATATTACATTAACATGATATAATTATATAATATATATGATAATTTACTTATCATTATCATTTGGATATAGGATGTTAGGAGAGTATAATAAAATAAAAGATCTTGAAAAGAAACTAAAAGGAAAAAAGAAGAGGATTTTACTTCTTCAATACTCATCCTTGAGAACCTCTTTAAGGGGACTAGAGTTGGTATTTTGTTAATACCAAGAGCTCATGTACATTATATAGAGTCTTGGGATAATTTTTGGGCCAAAATTTGACAAGGATCAAAGCATGGAAGGTGTGAGGGGAAGAGGTGGTGAGGGGTGGTATTTATAGTGGATGAGAGCGGTGATTTTTGAATATTTTATTCATTTGTTTATTATTTTGGATCAAGACTATAAATAGTTTGAGAATTAACATAAAATATATTAAAATAATGAATTATAGTTCTATATTATTGACTTACATCATCTATACATCACCTATGACTCAATAAATCATGTATTTATCATTTATCGTAACTATCGTATTTTACTATTCACAAAAATTGAAGTATTTTAGAAAAATATAAAAAATTCACACTAATTTTTTTTGACATGTAGAATTAAAAAATTAACCCCATTTTATTAAAATAATTCTCTAAACATGTGAAATTCAATTTTTAATTAAAACCATCATTTACTTAAAAAAATACAGATTTTAAAATTATAACTAATTTTATAACACTTTCAAAAATTAACTAAGGTCTCATAAAATTATCCTAAAATCATAAGACAAAAAAATTTAGTTTATGAATAAATTTAAAATAATAAATTGTATTTTAAATCATTTTATTAATTAAAAAATTCTAATTAAATATTTATGAATTACAAAAATACAAACAATTAAATATTAATTTTTAAAATATTCACTTACTTATACTATGATGTAATTATATCATACCTTCATTTATAAAATGTCTAAATTTTATTTATACATCCATGGGTAGGGCTAATATTTATTAGGTCAATTTACCATTCATAATGGTCGTATTATTATTTCTATGGTTAAGTTATTATTTCATCATTATAGGTTTTATAACTTCTCAAATTACCTATTATTTCATTCATTATTCATTTATGATGTTTTTATTATGTTCTCTAAGTGAATTTATGTGATCTATACTATATAAAATAAACATAAGAATGGAAATTTTATTTAGAGTTCTGGGTCGTTACATAACCTCTTATATGTTGATGGTCTATGGAAGGCCTCGATGTTAGTTGGATCTAACCTTATTTACTCATCGGACTTGTGAGTATCTAGTATATATTGTCCCATAGGATAGAGATCAACTGGTAGGTGCATTTTCATTTTTGGTTGTTTATTACATGATAGATTATTTCATGGATGTTGGCTCAGATGTTTATTTATATTCGGTATCTTTAAATTATTTATTTATATATTTGGAAACATGTTATATAATTTTTGAAAACTCAAGGATTTTTTTAAAAAGGATTTAAAATTATTTATTTTTAAAAATTATTGTAAAAATATTTTGTTTTAAAGCTTGAACTTGTACATTATTATTATTAGAACCTGTATAGATTCTTTAGTGTTATCCTACTAGGATCTTTTCCTCACACCCTACTTCTACTGGTTGTTAGATGTAGGCATTTTTTTTCAAGATTATGATAAGGGGAAGGGCATCTTATATCACGTATTCTTCTCTTTATTTTTCTTTTTTTATGGGATAGTTTGAAGGTGACGTTTGGTCACATAGAGAGTAGTTTGGTCAAGAATTGTCTTTCTTAATTTTTAGCCTGTTTGGATAAGTTTTATGTCCCATTTTTTCAAATTTTTACTCTAGTTGTATTTATTGTTTTCATTATATATGATTTTTTTGTTATCCTCATTTTTTCCCACCCCAGGATGGTCTAACACGGGTTCTGTAAAAATATTTTATTGGAGGGGTTACATAGCTTTAAGTGTTTTAGAACTTCCTGAGTGGGTTCTTTTTCTTAGGTATATTGTATTAGGATCGTCAAAATTCAGACAATATGTAAAAAAAGGCCTAGAGAGATTACTCCCATTACTGAATTTGAGTTTCCATGGGTGGTTGGGAAAATATTTACTAATTCCATGACTGAGTATTTAGGTTCATTTGAATAAATTGTAAGGGAATTATTTAAATTAAACTTCATACAATTTCTGAGGACTTTGTCTATGTAATTTCATTTGAATGATATAATTGAAGAGTTTATTTAGATGTACTTTTTTTACTTTAAATATGTGTTTCCTTTTTTATGATAGGATTCATAACTTTTTAAATTATTATTATTTTAATGTATTATTTTGGATTCTTATTTTTGGTTTGAAGGTTTTGGAATTTTCTCATGGATGATTGGTTACTGTCCTATTTTCAACAGAAAATTACTCATAGAAGAGATATTTTAAATACAATAGGGGAATATTTAAGGAAAGTTCCACAGGTGGATCCTCCGGTGGAACCATATTTGGTTGAAGAAGTGATCCATACCATTCAGAATCTCAGATTAGTGGATGAAGTGAACTTGGGATGGGAAATAGATCGTGGTTCCCAATTTACCAAGAAACCTCCACCTATCCTCCTTGGTGAGAATGGACTACAAGAGTCAGAGGTGTGTCCTGAATAGATTGAGAGGATCTTCAAAATTTTGAAGAATCCTAAGGATTCTTTGTTGGGTTTTTTCACATACATTCTAGATGAACTAGAAATAATATGATGTTACCCAATAGGGAAAGATAAGTTGCATGAAGGTCTTACCTGGGTTTCTTTTAAGAATATGTTTAATCAGTAGTTTTATCTTGAGAAATTATGTGCATCAAATACCTAAGAGTTTTTGATGTTGGAGCTAGTGGAGTGTACCATTTCAGAGTACTCCACCCACTTTTCTGAATTGATTAATCTAGCACCAAATATTTTCAAAAATGATTACCTGAAGGCTTAATGATTTGAGATGGGGCTGAGATCCAATGTTTGGTCTATTATAGTTTTTTTGTGCCTTCCAAAAATTTTAAAGGTAGTGGATAAATCAAATTTGGATAAGGCAAACATAGATGGAAGGATAGGCTTGGGAAGAGCTTTAGTGGGTTAAAAAAATTTGCCAGGGTGATTCTTCTAGTCAGAAAAGAAAGAGCAAGAGTGGTTAGTTTTATACATAACTAGTTTTAGGGGATTCTATATTGTAGAAAATGGTTATTTTTCCATCAATTTGATAGTCATGGTCATACCAGGCCTCAGCGTATATAGGATCATAGAACATGTCATCTTTTTGGGCGATCTATCCATCTAAACCATTTCTATGTTAATATTTCCCCGAGTAGTAAAGCATGATCCACATTCACCAAGGGGTCTTAAATTTGTGTTAATGATTTAAAGGGAAGTGGATATCATTATTAGGATAAGGGGGATGTAAAATTGGATATTTATAGATTTATTTATGTAGTACAGTGTGTGATAGAGGAATTTAAAGTAGGGATAAATATTTTTATAGGTATGGTGTTTATTTTATCTTGCATGGTGAAATATATATTTTTTTCATATGAGTGTTACTCATTATTTTATATCATTAATGTTGGATGACGTTTTGGGTTTTTATTTGGATCTTATTCCTTTTTTGTTGGATATTTCTATGCCTTTGCTAAAGAGGTCTGATGAAGGTTTCAAATATCCCATGTGTTAGGTGGTGATATGCGACTTTAAGGTGGTTTGGGACTTCATAAGGAATGATCTTGACATACTTGAATTGATTGTCGGCTTGGATTGGATAATTAGCTTAAAGATGTTGATATAATATTATCACCAATAGGTATAGTTATTATATATCAATGGGGTAAATCATGTTTTCCAGGGTGAGTGGGACTCTAGATCGGGAATGGCACAACTGGTTATTCCTTATTTCGATTTAATCTCATGCAAGTTCCCATAAATGCTTCTGATGTAGTTGACTAGTTCTTGGGAAGTCCACTACCTTTTATTGTGTGTGAATACCCAATGGTCTTTTTGGATGATTTTTTTGGGTTTCCACTATAGTGAGAGGTCAAGTTTACTATTGACCTCCTCCCTGGAATGATTCCCATTTCTATGCCATCCTATCGAATGACACCAACTGAGTTTGGGGAACCTAAAGTCTAGCTTGAGGACATAGAGGTGAAAGGATTTATTCATCTTAGTATGTCACCATGGGATTCTCCGGTAATCTTCTCTAATAAGGTAGATATTCGTATTAGATTTTGTATTATCTATCAGAAGTTCAATTGGTTGACCGTTAAGAACAAGTACAATCTACCTTGAATTAATGATCTCTTTGATCAGTTAAGGGGGGTCATTGGTTTTTTATGATTTAATTATGGTTGGGGTACCATCAGTTGAGAGACCAAGAATAGGATATACCCAAGAAAACATTTTAGGGTTGATATGGACATTTCAAGTTTCAAGTTATTCCATTTGGACTCGCTAATTATCTTATGGTATTAATGGATTTGATGAACTAAATATTTCATCAGTTATTGAACCCTTTTATTTTTTGTGTTATTAGATGATATCTTGGTTTACTCCATGATAGATGAGGAACACATAGACAATTTGTATATCATTCTTCAAACCTTGAGGTAAGATTGTCTATGTGGGAATATTTCCATGTCTGAGTTTTGGATCCAGGAAGTAAAGTTTCATGGGAATGTGACATCTGATAGGGGAATATCAGTTGATCAGGAAAAGGTTTGGGCAGTTATGTCTTGTGGGAAGCCTTGGAATGTTTTTGAGATCTGGGCATTATTGGGTTTGGTAGTTTACTATAGATGGTTTGTTTGGGAATTCTCCAAGATCACACCATCAATGACAGATTTAACCCATTAGGGTGTAAAGTTTGAATGGAATGACATGCGTTAGAGATATTTTTTAGGAGAATAGATGAGGTTGAATTCATCACCAATTTTGATTCTTTCAGAACCAGGTTTGAGTTATGATGTTTTCTATGGTGCTTCTAGTATGGGTTTGGGGTGTGTCTTGATGTAGAGGAAATAGATTTTAGCTTATGGATCCTGAAAGCTATGCCCATATGATAAGAACTAAACTACCCATGATCTTGATTTGGATGCTATTATGAATTCTCTCAAAACATGGAATCACTATCTCTTTGTAGAGCAGTTTACGATACATTATGATCATAAAATACCAAAGTATATTTTCACTTAGAGAGATATGAACTTGTGATAGAGACACTAGGTTCAGTATCTTCAAACCTTTGATTTTGATATTGTGTATACACCCAATAAAGGGAATGTGGTGTTAAATTCATTGATAGGAAAATTAATGACACAAGCCATGAAGACATCCGTTAAATAATAGTCTCTAATGATTTTTTTGCTGAAATGATCTTGGGAGTGAACGATGTTTGTGGACAGGTGTTCTTGGATTCGATGAATTTTGAATTTTCATTTAATGAGTGAGATATACATGATAAGATGATAGACACTAAGAGATGATGCTTAGGAAAAATACTAAATGGTGGGGAGACCATGTGCGAGTTGTCTCGGTCTTCTAATGGAGCTTTATGCTTCTGGATCATGTTGGTTGTTCTATTTTCCTCCATAGATGAGTTTCTAGATAGTGTTAACCATTCATGTTGGTTTGTGAACCATGGGGCTTCAAAGATGTACCATGATTTGAGATGTTGGTATTAGTGGTTGGGGATGAGGTGGTCTATTACAGATTTTGTATCGCAGTGCCCCACCCTTTAAAGAGTTAAGGAGAAACACCCAAGACCTGCAGGTTTATTATAGACTTTATCCATTAAAGTATGTAATTGGGATGTTACTTTCATGGATATAGTCATTGGTTTACTATGTAATCCTAATCAGAAGGATTTGATTTGGTTTATTATTTAAATACTCTCCAAATCATCACATTTCTTATTAATAATGGAACTAAAGAAGGTGGAATAGATTGGGAACTTGTATGTCTAAGAGATTGTGAAACTTCTTGGGGTTACCTATGTGGTAGTATCTAATAAAGAATCAAGGTTCACATCAAAATTCTTGAAAGGTTTAAAGGAGGAAATGGGTTTTCATATGAAATTGAGCTTGACTTATCATCCGTAGATGGATGAATAGATAGAGAGGGCTATCTAGGTTCTTGAAGATATGATTTGGGAATGTGTTCTTTATTTTGTTGGATCATGGGACATATATTTTCCTTCGGTTCTGTTTTCCTATAACAATATTTATCAGGATTTGATCAGGAGGGAGCCCTTGATGATTTGTATGGGTGACCATGTCGATCACTATTATGCTGGGTAGAGTTAGGTGAGTGGTCCTTAGTTGGGTTGAGTGTTGTTCTAGAGATGAAATAAGTGGTGTAGTTGATCTAGAGACATTTTATCATTGAATAGAGTCATCAAAAATATTATGTGGACCACCTTCGTCATCCACTAGAGTTTGATATTGGTGATTGGGTCTTTATTAGATTTTCACCTCACTTGGAAAATCATCGATTAGGTAAGCAGGGTATATTGGAACCAAGGTTTGTGGGACCCTATGAGATCATTGAGTGATTGGGGAAGGGGGCCTATCAATTTCTTTTATCATCTATATTGACTTCTATACATTAAATGTTTCATGTTTTCTAGTTGAGGAGGAATATACCCGATCCTTCCCATGCGGTCATATGGGAGGAAGCTGTTCTTATGTCTAATAACACTTTGGTCGAGCAACCATTTCATATTATGGTTTGCGAGGATATGATACTATGCGGTAAAATGATATCCCTGGTCTGGGTACTATGGTCGTGCAGACAGGATCACCACAAGATGTTGGAGTGGGAGTCATTGAAGAGGAATTAATGGACTTCTATTTTTGTCGATCAAGGATTTGGAGATCTTTTGGGGATATAAACCTTTTATGGGGGGAGACTGTAATTCCCTATTACCTTTTGTTCAGGTATGTTCTAATCTCTATTTTTGGTTTCCCTTTTTTATTAAGTGGGTATTTTTGACCCTGAATTGGGAGTATACCTATAATGGTGAAGTCACGTATTTTTGGAATTTTCAGCATGAACCTATAATTTCTACTATTCTCAAGGAAATTAAATGATGTGTAATGGGGTTTCACAATGTTTAATTCTGAATAGACTCATCTTGTGATTTTAATTGACAAAGTGAGAATTTACACATTGTGTAATGTGAAAAATATGGTTTCTAATTGAAAAGGTGATTTGTTTTTCATCATAAATTCAAATAATATTGATTCATAACATGTAAAATAGTACACACCATGTAATTCCACTAGTAATAATTTTTAGGTTGATGTATGGGTGTTTTAGGATTCATTATCTTTTCTAGCCTTCTCCACTTGGATATAGATCTTACCCTAAACATTTTTGGGTGATTCCTTCCCTCCGAATCACTCCATTCTATGATTGATCAGCATGGTTTGTCACTTCTACTCTCCGAGAAAGCCTTCCTCTCAGTTTCTTCCTTATTTGTGGTTGTTTTTTCCATTTCTTGTGGGTATTGGTAATCATATGGTGTTTTATATCAATCATTTTCAGTTTCTAGTCATTCCTTGTCTTCCAAAGAATAATCTTATGTTTTCAAATCCTCATAAATAAAGGCAGTTAGGTTTTTTATGCTCTTGAGGTAGGTGGATCTGTTAAATTATTCTAATTTATTGAATTTCTTATTGTTCTTATTGGTTTCTTGATATTTTATGTGGAATTGAATGTGTTGAAATTGAAAAGGACATGGGTTTGCATTCAAAAAGTGGATTTTCTTTAAAAATGTGATTTCTTTGATTTTGAAATAGAAAATTTATTTTCAAACCCTAAAGTATATTGGATGGGATTTAAAATTGATTCATAAAAATATGAGCATGGATTTTAAAGTAGAAATTGAAAAACATTTCATAGAGGGAACCTTGGGTACATCGAGAAAGAGATATGGGTTTCCTTAGTGTGTGTAACACCACTAATAGGTACCCTATTATATGTCTATGGTCTATGGAAGGCCTCAATATTAGTTGGATCCAACCTTATTCTTTGTAAGCCTTGTGAGTGTCTAGTATGTATTCTCCCATAGGCTAGAGCCCAGATGGTAGGTGCACTGTTGTTTCTGGTTGTTTATTACATGATATATTTTTCTGTGGATGTTGGTTTACATGTTTATTTATATTTGGTATCTTTAGAAACTTATTTCTGGATTTGTAAAAATTTTATGAATTTTTATAAAACTCAAGGATTTTTTGAAAAAAAGGCTTTAAATTTTTTTGATTATAAAAATTCTTATAAAAATATTTTTTTTAAATATGGAGCTTGTGCATACTTGTTATTAGAAATTTTATAGATTCTTTGGTGGTATCTTAATGGGGTATGTTTGTGAAAACCTACTTCTATGGGTGGTAAACTGTAGACCTTGTTTTTGTAGGATTCAAGTAATGTGAAGGGCATTTTGTAGCATGCATGTTTCTCTTTATGTTTTTGTTCTGCTATGGGATATTTTAGAGGTGGCATTTGGTCACATGGAGACCAGTTTTTTCAAGACTTGTCTTTATTTCTAGTTT
Source organism: Viscum album (assembly GCA_963277665.1). Classification (NCBI taxonomy): domain Eukaryota; kingdom Viridiplantae; phylum Streptophyta; class Magnoliopsida; order Santalales; family Viscaceae; genus Viscum; species Viscum album. Next base: position 702,789,870 of record OY728122.1, on the reverse strand, counting down.
ATCCTTTTTGAGTAAATTTTATCTCTTGTTGTTTCAGCTTGGTACTCTAGTTATGTGTCTTATTTTAATTATATACAAGGCTTGTTTTGTTATGCTTGTTTTACCCCACCCAATGAGGGGATGACTTGGGTGACTGGTCTGGTCGACCTAATTTGGTCTTTTAAATTGTAGGGTCAACTAAATGGTTAGGAAAATATCCTTTAGATCATTCCAATCTATGGGAAGTGGTGTGATGTTGAGTATTTTAATGATGCACCAATGGTTCCCATTAGTAAGTTTTGTGAAACATAGTGCACAACATAATTTATCGATCTTTGAAAATGAATGTAAAATTTTTTGGGTATCACTATGATGAGGGAGGTTTACTTTGAATATTGAGATTTTAGAAAAATTATTATATCATCTATGTGTTGTGTGATACTGAAATAAGTTATTATCCCTTGATATTATGAGATTTTGGAGGAATTAACATTAAACTAGGGGAGATTAGTACTTAGAAACCCTTCTAGTGTCAGAGTATCATTTTGTAAATTTCACATTATTGTGTATAGTTTGGATGGTTGTTCATGTATAATAACAACAAAAATGATCTTAAAATGTGGGGAGTGAGGAACTCCCATGAAGGATAACCTTGTTAATGGAAAATTTAAGGATAGGTGTCGAAGTGTCATGGTTTTGTTTCATACCTTATGGTTGGATGAACTTCAAATAAGAAAAGGTTTTGGGTATTGATTCATAAAAATACATGATAATGGAAAATAGTTGTTTTCACTTTGTTTGTACTTCAATATGGATAAATCTAGTATCTTCATGGATTTGAGAGGAATTTTCCTTTCTAGGAGGTTATGTACTGAGTTCTTTTAGAGATAATACCTTCATAGTTGAATAAGGAAAGGGAGACAATGGTGGTTTACCACATAATATTTATTTTTAAATTTCCTTGTTTGTTAGACCTAGTTATTTCTTTTTTAGGGGTTAAAAGGTTATAAGGTGAGGATGATGTAGCGACCTAAATTTTTCTTGTACGAGACTTAGAATTTTTTTTTTGTTTTAAAGTCTTGGGACATGACTATAAGTAAAATGGTAAATTAACCTTAGAAAAAAACTTCAAAAAAATTATTAGATGGATCCTTGGTCTCTAGTGTGTGGTGTTTATTCCCAAGTTGTGTAGGAGTATAATTGAGGCATAATAGGTCCTTGATAAAAATTAATTAAGTTTATAAATAATATACTTATATTATGAATTTTTATTGGTGATGAATTTATGATATCTACTAAAAAATGTCTCATAGAGGAAAACTAATACTATAGTTGAGTCTATAATAGGGGTTTTCCCTTGGATAGATATATTTGGATTGTGAATTGGGTTTCAGGGTGTGGGATATCATGAGAGAGTGATTAAATATATTAATTATTATTTAATTACATAATGTATAGTTAGAAAACCTTAGTATTATATCTATTTTAACTCTATTATGTTACTTATATTGGGGTATTCATTCATCATTGATATGATCCATAGGGAGGTGGATGGTGGAGAGTATAGAGTTTTAGTGGATACAACTTGATATTGAGGAATGAGATTGAATCATGCGACGATGATGAATGATACCTTGGATTCGACAATGGATTTTACGTTTCAACCATTATGACATTGTGATAGGGCTTTGTTACCTTTATTTATCCATTATTATTAAGTCCCATATCATATTTATGGATTGGAATCTTCATTTTTAATTTATATTATATTGTAGATTATTATACATGATTATTATTAAAATTTTATCTAATTCACATTGGTATTAATAGATTTATATTCTAAAATTATAATATCTAATGCCCTGAAGTTTAAGGTAGAATGATTTAATATCTAATTTTTTTGATAGTTTAGATTTATTGAATGATAAAGAAGAACAAAACGGTTGGATAACATGGAACTTTACACCAGGATCATATGATAGAAGCAACATGAGATGTGGTTGTTGAAACGGGGGTCTTTGCGAGGGAACACATCAACTGATAATGGTGTTAGGAAGAAAGTGGAACAATAGGGATCATGTTGCTAAGATTGAATTATATGTAAGTAGTATGGAGAGATGGAATGAAAGAGATTGGTATGAGAAATGATACTGATATGATATGACCTAAATGTTGGTGGTTAGTGTGAATAGGGGTGTCAAGTGGTGTGAGTGGGGGCATCATTCTAATCGAATGTGTAGAAGAACAAATGCCTCACACGAAAGGTAGAGTTTTATATGTTTACTACATGAGAATAGGGGGAGTCCATGTGAAATCTCCCCTACCATATCATAATTTCATATTTACAATAATAATCCCATATGATTTGAGAATGTATTAAATAACCATTACCAAAAAAATTTATTAATAAAAAGAAAAAATAGTTGAAATAAAAATAACATAGTGATGAATGTACATATCACCCAAAACATTGGAACAATTTAAAGGAATAAGGTCATCATCAAGATAAGACCAAAATAAATTCACATATCCTATTGCATTCTTGGACATGGTACTAACCACCATGTTTTCCTCCATATATATGTCAGTAACTTCAAATTGAATTTTACCAAAGTAATTCAAATAGGCTTTCCATTCATTGAGGAGCTTACAAGGAACCATTGTTTATTGAATATTAAGAATATGAATCACCAACATAAAGTCACTCTCAATCCATAGATTAACCCATATAAAATGTAGAGAATATATGACTGCACGGATCACAACCTCAAAATACACTTCAAGGGAACTTAAAGTGATAAGGAATTTTTTGAAACATCCCATTATAAATCCCCCAATGGTTATAGAAATTGAACTATAATAATAATAATAATACTATTTTTAAAATATATTATTTTTTTCAACTAATTCAAAAGAGAGTGGGATTGAATGGGGGAGCCTGAATTCATCCCCTATTGTCATATATATGATTTAATAATAATAATAATAATAATAATATTATTATTATTATTTTGTGGTCCAACTTTCACATGAGTGGTACAAGTTACTGCTTCACCTCCATGAGGTTAGAGATTTAACCCACAACCATCCCCAATTTGGTTGGATTTTTTATGTTACTATAACAAGGGTATGATAGCAACATGGGTAGTTTAGAGGCAAGGGTACTGCAGAAGTTATTGTAGTAGAATGATTACTATATCAATACTATTAAATGTAGGGTCCTTTTAGACTAGATGAAGGAAACATTGGGACATTAAAAGGTATGACTTTGGGTTAAAAAATTATAATGGTCTATTAGTGTGGTGGGTCAATCCTTTGTGAGGTGTGGCCTGCCCTTGTTTTCCCATGAGTGTGTGGGTTATTTTATTTGATTATAACCTCCAAGACCTTAATATATAATTAAATTAGTATCATCATCATCATCATCATCATCATCACCATCACCATCATCATCATCATCATTATTATTATAGATTTTTTTCCCAATTGTAACTTCTTAATTTTATATTGGATTGAAGATTCATATGGGATATTATGACCATGACATTGAGTTGAATTATTCAAGAACAATATGAGATACATATTTCTAATTCATGGCCTAATCCCCAAGTCTCATAATTTAACATTTTTTTATCTGATATCATATAATTCATATTTTTCATCTCATATATGTTTCCAAAAAATAAATATCATAACCCATGTATTTTCCCACATAGATTTCAATGTACCAATTCATTTGGTTATCCAAGATTATTTACTATTTGTGATAATTAGAATTTGAAATTTATCTCTATATGTATTATTATAGGGTTCTATTGTAAATATTAGAGTGTTATATTCCTACTAGTAGAGATATAATCCCCCCGCACATTCTCGACGTTGGGATCCTATTTTTTTGGTCATTTTAAAGGCATTATGGGTATTTCCCCCACATACTTAGGGATGATATCCTCCCTCTACAATGTTAGTTTCCCCCTATCTAAGAGATCATTTAGGGGAAGGATCCACTATTGATGATGGTATTCTAGTTGACTAAGATGTATTCTATTATAGTTATCATCATCTATTCTAGTTCTTATGAGGTTTTAAATTTTTATTAGAACTATTAGTTTAGTTTCTTGATTGGTTTCATGATATCAATAGATCATAGGTTGAAAAACTCCCTTGACAGACATGCATTCTCAAATGATTAGTGGGAGACCCTTAAAGGATTATAGAATATGTGCATTTTTTTGGAAGTATATATAGTATATACTTCTTTAGGACTTGTGATACCTATCCCCCAAGGGGTTTCCTTTATGTATTAATTATAAAAAAACTATATATATTTTTTGATTTTTAGACTCCTCAGTGTTTCAAGAATCCCTATTTACTCATGTGGTATGAGTTTTTAGGATTAGAGATAATATTATTTGAAACTTCCTTGCATCCATGATAATTATAATTTTAGGGTATATCTGGGTTACCTTATCTTGTTCACATCTAGTTACTTACCTATATCATATTTTGTGTTGGTTTTTCCTAATTTTCCTTCTGGTTACTCTTAAGTATCAGGATCATTGATCTGACTTGTTATTTTGGATTTCTTCTTTGTATCCCTCTGGGTCACCTATCACACTATGAGTCTAATTTGACTTAGTTATTTTTTTTCCTTTCTAGTTTATATAGAATCATACTACATAACTTTATACTCACCACTGCATAGGCTTTGTTCCCCCACTAAGACACTACAAACCTGCACTCCTGAATCTAGTGTTAAAAACACATAATTAATAATTATCTCTGATACCAAGTGATATGACACAAGAAAATCATTCATGTATTTCACATTAATATTAAATATTAAAATAATCATAAATAATCTCAATAACCATTGGGTTTTATTTCTTTACAGAATAGCTGTATGAAAATCATATTACACAATATTTCTTCAAAATATTTCATAATTTATCTCTATAAAATAATTATTTCTAAATATAGTCATGTATATAATTCCCTTGGGGAAAGGAAACAAAAATAAGGGGTGATATAAAATGACAAGGGAAAAATTCTTAAAATCTCATCAAGGATTAAATCATAAGTATATTAAAAAATACGATAATGGGAGAATTGTTTTTTTAAATAACATAGAACGATAAATTCTTTCCATAAGGTATAATAAAAGTACATGTAATCTCAAATGATAAAATATATAACAAGGAATAATAATGAGGTATCCTGAGATAATTTTTATGATCCATGAATCATAATATTGGTATTTATGAATGTAACATATGAATAAGAATAAGAAATTATGACATTGTGAACATGGTTAGCTGCATCATGTCTATGCTCAAACTTTTAAGAATAAATATCTATATCATGTCCATGCTCAATATTTTCAATATATCTAACTGTATCATGTTCACTCTCAATCTTGTGAACATATATAATTGCATAATATCCACAAAGAATAATTAAACATTGGGAAATTATCCAATTTTATGGAGTTTTATAATAGAACCACCCATCACATAATAATAATTCATTCATATGTATTCCAAATGAAATTTAAAGAATTAATCATTTATTCAAATAAAAATTAGCTCATGTAAATGAAATAGGTTTCATGAAATCATACATAAAATGCCATCATCATAATCCATCTAGAAATGAAATTGAATAGTATCAGATGATAATATCCCCATTGAATCATAACAATCCTTATAGGATGTTGAAATCGATGAAAAATTCTTTTCTAAAATAATTATAAATATGTTTTGAAAAACAAGAAGAAATATCCTTTTCTATTTGTAACCTTTTAAAAAAAATCACAAAAAATGGGAATATGATTTCCTTTGATAGAATATATAAAGAAGTAAAATAATTTTGATAATGAATAATGGTCACGATGGTTGGAAAATGAGGTGGAGTCATAAAGGTCAACAATATTCTTTTCTTATGTTTTCTAAAATTAAAATGTGGTTTTAATAGAGAATATTTTAAAAGATCTATTTTAATTATTTGTAAAGATGTTCAAAGGTAGTAGAAAATAAAATTAATAAAATATATAATTTTATATAAAATTTTATGTTAAATAAATTTGAATAACATAGATATAGAATAGAAACATTCCCAACCAAAAAATGAAAAATAAGGCCAGTTCTACTTCAAAACATTCTTTTGGTCATATTTGAGTCCCAAAATGAGGAAATAGAAAGAATAGTTAGGAACCAATAAATAAAAAAATAATATAAAATATTGTATTTTTATGAAATAAAAAACATATTATTTCCCAAAAATAAAATTTAAACAAAAAAAATCTTAATAAAAAGTGAAATTGTAACATAAACCCTTATATATTTGGTAACCTTTGAATTAAAACCTAGTAAAATAAAGAAACATATATGGACAAGAAAATAAAAATAATTTTGATGAAAAATATCATTAAATATATCCATAGTTATAAAATACACCACATTGAAGAAAAAATTTGGGGAATATAGAATATATATAAATAAATGGAAAATGAGATTAGAAAACCCGTATAACATTGGAATCTCTTTAATCAAAACAAAATGAAATATAGAATTTGATGTGGATTTTTAAATCCCATAAATTTAATGAATATGTTATTAAAAAATATTCGTGGAAATATACAAACCATAAAATAAAAAACAAGTGGTTATAATTGAATATGTCTCATGGAAAGAAGATTTAGATGAGAAACCCTTACCTTATCTTTTAGCATCCAAGAAAGTGCTTTAACATCCTTTAATTTAGGTATCCTACATTGGATTAATCATTGATCCTTATTAGGTTTTAATTTTGAAAATACCATAACCTAAAAGACATGGTAAGGATATTTGGGAAGTGATGGGGGTAGATATTGATTGACCTAAGGTGATCAAAGTTTGTGAAAAAAGTTAAGAGATGAGTTTCCCTTTTATAAGTGAGTGGAGTTGTACCCTGGTAAATACCCTTTACATTAAAATAGTATAGAGTAATTTTAAGGGTAATGTGTCACCAAAATAAAAAAATTCAAATATATGGTTATTAGGGTCAAAATCCACTCAACCAATCAAATTTTTACATGTTTTAGTTTTAATTGAGGCCTTATCTTTTAGGTTACACCCTAACCTTTATAACCCTTTACCATGGTGATAATATTTTACCATGGTGACTTATTTATTTTCAAAAATAATTAATTTAACCTTATTACCAAATATTTATTATTATAATTCCAAATATGGAATACATTTTTCAATATTCAATTTCTAGAGATGGTAAAAAAAATTTAATATAAGTATGCAAAACACGATGAAAAAAAGTTTTATTAAAAAATGTAATTTTAAGCACAAAAATAATTTTACCCCATAATCATGTACATAATTTATTATTATGACACTTATTAGTTTATAAATATTGAAAATAGGTTTATATGACTTTAAATACAATCCAAAAATGATTTTAACCTTTTAAATACCTAATTAAATAAAATGATCAAAAATGATTCTAATATTAAAATAAAATTAAACTTATGTTTCAAAGTGTTAAATAAGGATTTATAAATCCAAAATAATATATTCAAAAACTTTATTTCACTCCATTAAATACATATTTTTTCAAACCAATGGTTTTATAAACTTTTAGGTAATTTTTATATAATGGTGATGCCTTAAAAGAAATGGTATTTGTAAAACCATATTTCCAATATTCACATAATAATAAAAAAATTTATAAAAATAAATAAATTCACCATAATAAAATTTTAACAATATAATTTAAAAAAAGTGTTTAAATTTATAAAATTAAGATTATAATATATATAAAATTATCTTTTAAATTAAAAAATTAAATATAATAAAAAACCTCTTTTATGTAAAACTAACCCTTTTAAAAATTTTGTTTTCCTAAACTTAACTCATTTTAATTACCAATGTATATTAATTTATTTGTTTTCAAATTGGGTATTCATAATATATTTATGTTTAACTTATATTCTATTGAAGTGTTACTCTCCTTTGTTCATTTTTAGTATATATCAAGTTATTCAACAAGATATTTATTTATATGTAATTCATAAAAAAATATAGGGGTGTTAAATTCTCTCCCCATTTAAATAAATTAAATCCTAATATTTTTTAAATATCACTCACTAATTAAAATACTAAAGGGTATCCATAAGATATAAAATACTTAAGATATTATATCATCCTCACTATCATAGGAAAGAAAGCGAAAATCATTTTTTTCTTTGTAACTGTAATATATTGATACCATTTTGGAAAATTATTCTTATTTGGTTGGTTATAGTATTAAGAGTTTCTAAAGACATTAATTTTAAAATAAAGATAAAAAATTACTCAAATTTCCTTATATATTTTAGAGTCTCATTGGGGTATCAATTCAAGTCCATGAGTTGATAGAATATGTCATAAAGTTTCTAAATTATATAAATTCTTATGCCCATTCACAAAGGTGAAAACATAGTAGAAATGTGTGAGATAAATGATATATAATTATACATGATTATGGAATTTGAACATAAATAATTGATGTATTATTCTAGAATTATTTTCCATAAAAACATAGAATATGATTTTTCTCGAGTTTTATTAATAATGTTTAGAATTTTGGATATTAAAAATAGTAATCCACTTAGAGAAAGTCATATATTGATCAAAGGATACCATATATTGTAGTAGAAAAGAGGACTCTAAGGCATTTTTCTGATTGTTCCATTATAAAAACTAGATAAATCCCCCTTATGGTATTCACCAAAATGAGTAATATGGGATATTTGGGATTTCTAAATATAGTCAAATGTTTCCCATTTCCCTTCATGGTATAAAATTATATGAGAGGAATTGGATATTTTGTAATGTTTTTTACATGTAATATGAATTTTGGAAAAGGTTTCCAAACCACTTGAGCTATATTTAGAAATTATTGTTTCAATTATATCTTATAGAAGGAAAATGAGGGTTGTTTATGATTTCTCCCCATCCTTACTGAGGGTGACTTTTACTTTCACCACGTCAATATCATTTCCCACATCAATATTAATGATTTTGTAGGTTGTACCTTATTAACATGGTCTAGGAGAACCTTAATTTCTATCATCCTAATTAGTCCTTGTATTGGGTTATTTTTTTCATAATTTCCAAACTCCTCACATTTGAAACAATGAATTATTAGTGGAACCTTAGGAAGAACTTCATTTCCTTCCATCATGTTAAAAAATCTCTTCATTTTTTCTTAGTAGTTTTTTTCTATATTACCTCATTTTATATAGATAAATTATAATCCTATTTTTTATACATTTCTCTATCTGTTTCCTTCCTCATTCTTGCAAAATAAGAAGATAAATATTCATCATACATGTTCTTGATCACATGATCTTCAATTAAAATCCATTCATATATTATTTGAAGTTTTTAAAGGATTAACAAGGTTAAATTTTTTAATCATAACTCTAGATAATATATTATGAATATCCACAATATTTATCACCTAAAATCTTATAATGTTTTTTGTCATTAGTAAATTCAATGAATTATCCTTTACACACATTTTTAACAAGATTCCACCTGGCTCCAACCATTTACTAAAATAATGTGAATTTGAGGTATGATAAAATTAATTTAATAAATGTATAAATTCAACTATAATCTTAGATGAGTTACTTATAAATGACTTGAATAAAAAAACATATGAATCTATATGATTTAATATATGATATCCATGGTAAAATTCCTATCAGGGGTTCCAACCCATCTAGTTATATATTACATCATAAAATTACATTTAAATCCTTTATTTTGGTTTATAAATAACATGTGAATCAACCAAATAAAATTTCCCATGAGTTTCAAACCATATGTGTAGTTACGCCAATTTTTTATGCACTGAGTAAAGATTGAGTTAACAACTAATTATCCTTTTTAGGCTTATTACCCCTAGGTGAATTTGGGTGAAGTGCTATATCCACTTATTTTTATCTAGATAAGGATTTTATTTCTAGTAATCTAAACACTCTGTACTTTTCCAAAATTTTAGGATGTTTTCATACATTTATTCTTATCTATTTGGATATTACTAATTTTTTAAAAAATTATCCCAAAAAATAACTAAACCATACATTGATACGAACTGAGACACCCCATACCATCACTCCAAAATCAGTTAAAAAACATACTTTATAACTAGCTTCAATAAGAATTGATATGGATGAATATAAGCATGCATATATTTAAAATTAATATTATATATCTAAATAATATAACAAAATCCTAAGAACCTTTTGGTTTAGTTTCTTTAGAAACTAGTTCCTTAAAAATCTTATTACACATTAACTCATCAACATCTCCCAAAAATCATCTTTACCCAATACTTTGTTTTAAATATAGTCCAATAAATAATCCCTTGGAGAAAAAGCTAAAAAAATAACAGGGTAGCTCAAATGTTTGGTAAGGGAAAAAGTTATAAAAATGTCATAAAGGGTTAGATCATAATTATGTGAGAAAACATGAGGATGATAGAAATATCTTTTCAAAAGAACACAAAACAAAAATATTTTCCCATACGGAATAAGATAAGGACACGTAATCTCAAATGATCAAACATATACCATGACATAAGAGTTAATAATCATGAGAAAATAGTCATGTTTCAAGGATGATATCATAGGCATACACCAATGTGGAATAAGCATAATCATAAGAAATTATATCATTTTGAACATAGATATCTGAATCATGGCCATGCCCAATATTTTGAAAATAGGTAATTGTATCATGTCCACATTAAATCTTATGATCATATCTAACCACAACGTTTCCACTCTGAATCTTGTGAATATAGATAAATTCATTGTTTCCACTCTTAATATCATTATATGATTAGAAATGAAACTTAATCCCGTGAATTATAGGGATATAATGGACTCATTACTCATATAATAATATACCATTAATACAAATTTCATAAGAACAAAAAAACATTCATTATTCTATCAAAGCATAATTAACCCATGATAAAGAAATGGGTTTCACTAAATAATCCTTAAAAACCCATCATCATAATTTATCCATAGAAATTAAGTAGATGGTATCATAAAATCATATACCTATTGAATCATAAAAACACTCAAAAGCTGATAACATGTATTAAAAATAATTTTTTAAAAACATTAAAAATATTCTTTGAAAAACCTGAAGAAATATTTTTTTCTCACTGTATATTTTTTAAAAATAAAAATTATCAGAATAATTGGAATGATATTTTTTTATAACCCATAGAAACATGTATTGGGTGATTGATAATGAATAATGGCCATGAATATAGGAAAATTTAGTTTATTTGTAAACATTATAAAAATAATATGTTATTACTTTTGTAAAAAGTAAAAATTAAGTTATATGAAAGAGATTTAAAATGATCCCTTTTAGTTAGTTTTAAATAAAGTTTAATTTAATATTAAATAACTTTATCAATCATTCATATATAGATAAAAAACTTCTATAAAAATAGTTTGATTAACCAGGATATGGAAGAGAAGGATTCCCAACCAAAATGGATAAATAATGTTAGTTTTTCTTAAAAACATCACTTTATTTATTTTCAAGTTCCAAATAGTGGGAAATATAAAGAATACTTGTAAATATCAAAAATTTTCATAGGATAAGAATATATTTTTTGTTTAATAAATAAATAAAATAAAATTTCGCATGGAAATTGTAAAATAAACAATCCTGATAAAAAATGATATTATAACATAAATCCAAAGAGATTTTGAATCCTTTGAATTAAAACCCTATAAAATATATAACATTATATGAATTAGTAAATCCCAATAATTTTCAAGGAAAGTATTTAAAATTAAATTCATGGGATGTATATACCCCACAAAAAATAAATAATATAGATAATATTGTCTATGTATCAATAAAAAGAAATTGAGCTGTGGCAACAATTATAATAATGGTGTCTCTTGAATTTAATTCCCACAAAATATAGAACATGAAATGGATTTTAAATCACATAAATTTCATGAAATTATCATAAAATAACCCATATGGTAGTATTTACACTATAAAATATAAAATAAGTGGTGAATATAGCATATGTATCAAATAAAAAAATTGATATAAGGAACCCTTACATTAACTTGTGTATTCCCAAAAAGCACTTAAACCAAATATTCTTTGGGTATCCTTCTTTTCATTAAACATAAATATTTTTTAGGAAAGTATTTTGGTGAGAGAAAATCCTCTAGGATGTGGGGTGGAGAGTTGGAAAGTTATTTCAGAAAATATTAGTCAAGTTAAGGAACTCAAAGTGTGTGAAGAATTGAGGAGAGGATATGTCCTTTTATAAGTGATGAGAGTGATACTCTTGTAAATAACCTTGACATTAAAATAATATTAATTAATTTTCATCAGAAACTGGAACCAAAATAGAAAATTTTGAATGATAAGGAAATTTTTATTCAAAATCCATTCAACTAATACAATTATGATATGGGAATATAATAATTAAGGACTTATCTCTTAGGACAACACCCCCTAAACCCTTTTAACCCTTAATAATTGTGAAAAAAGTTTACCATGGTGAATTATTTCTATTCCCAAACGTTATGTTAACCTTTTTACCTAATAATTAGTAATATAATTTAAAATAAGGAATCTATTTTAAAATATTAAATTTCTAGGGGTAATAATTTTTTTTAATATTAGTATGTAAAAAATAATAAAAATTAGTTTTTTTGAAAATTTTCTTTTTAAGAATAAAAATGATTTTACACCAAAATCATGTATGAAATTGATTATCATTTCATTTATTGGTTTATGAATACATAAATTTTATTTATGTGACTTTAAAATGAATCTAAGAATTAATGTTACCTAGAAAATACAAAATTATAGAAAGGTATAAAAGTAGTTCTTTTATTAAAATTAAATAATCATTTTGTTTCAAAATGTTAAACATAGACTGATAAATCCATAATAATATTTTTTAAAAATAATTTATTTCACTCCAATTAATAAATTTTTTCTAAGACAAAGCTTTTATAAAACTTTAAGTAATTATTATATCAATATGATGTCTTAACAGTGTTGGTATATGTAATGTTATTGTTTTCACTATTCACCTAAAAATGAACTTTTTAGAAGAGTATTAAAAAATCATTATAATATCATGTTACATACTTTTAGGTAATTCCACTCTCTTTGATTTTTGTTCTCTTTGATTGGGCGTGTCTTGGGACTCTCGAGGATGGAGAGTGTTTTTTTGGGGAAAATGACTTAAAGTTCATAGATGAATGTTTTGTTTTTGAATTAAAGGAATCCATATATAAATGTGTTAATATATTTTAGGGCTTCTCCCTGAGTTTGGAGGATGCCCAAGTCGGTTCTAAGTTATCTTCCACACATAAGAATATTACATGATGTGTAAAGAGGTTACATGATGTGTATTTTCTCACCATACACAAGTCATGAAATGTGTACACATCTTGAAAGGATTACATGTTGTGTAATGGTTACATTATGTGTAATGAAAAAGGATGGTTTAAATTAAAAAGGAAATATGTTTTCTGGTGTATGTGATCATTTCAGATCACACATCATATAAAGGGATTACATACCATGTAATTTTCAATGAAGGTATTTTAGGGCATCGTAAAAATGATATTTCATTTCATTATTCTATAGTTTTTTTGACCATCAACCATGAAGGCATCTCTCATGATTTTGGGAGTCTCCATTCATTTTGGATTGATTCGATCGATGTTGGATCACCATAGCAGTTGGTATTATACCTTTCTTTTTATTTGTTTCTTTGATCACGGTAGCACCATGGTGTTGCATTATTAGATATGTTGATCTGTAACAGTGATTCCGTTTTTATCTTCTAGATTCATGGTGTGATTTTCTTTTGAGGGTCATTTCCTTTGTCTGTTGTGGTGCAAAGAGTGTGATTTCATAACGTATGTATATTTTTCTCTTCTCCTCTAAAACATTTGTCGAATGGGAACGATTCAAACTTGTGTATGTTGGTTCTAGGGACCACGTTGTCATTTTATGGTATTCTTGTTTGTGGATCCTTCATGGGCATGTGCGACCTCGATTATTGAGGCAGGTGGTTCTATCTCTATACTATGTTGGATGAATTGTATTTATCCTCTTTTTATAAATTGATTTATAAATAAATTGGAATTATTTTTTTATGTGTGTAAATGGATTTGTGATAAAAGGTGGTTTTCTATTCTTTTTGGTAAATGAAAAAATGAGTATTTTCAAATATTTTAAATTATTTATGAAATGAAGCACATAGGAAGCCTTGGGTATATAGGTGGAAGTTTATCTCAGGTCCATTTTCCATGTCACCATTGTGAGATTTTTTCATGGGTCCATTATTTTCTTTGTAGGAATTTTTTTTCTAGGGACATTCTTGACATTATCAGGAGGTTCACTATAAGAACCCAGTTCTTCTTTTGATGTATGAGTTTATTTTTTTTAAGTTGGTTTTGAGAAAAAGGGAAAAACATTCCTAGTATCGGCTAGAAAACTATTAAATGACATGGATTAGGGTTAGACATCATGTAACCCTAGTACACGCAGTGTAATGTTCTATCTGTGTAATGGATGTACATGGAATATTGGGGTGTCAGCGAGGAAGAGAGGACCATCCATGTACATGCCATGTACTTACCCATACACATCGTGTACTGATGTCGGCAAGACTTTTTAATGACTTGGAAAAAAATTCAATGAAAATGGGAAAATAAAATATATACATGACATTTATATTTAAGTAACCACCATTTAATTTATTTATTTTTGTTAAAAAAGGTATTATCCTCATCTCCTTCTCATAGATAGAACCCTCCTCCCTTGGTTCATGAATAGAAGTTTCGGGTGGAGTTTTACCTCTTGTTTCTTCTTATGAACCCCGATTCAAACACCATCAGATTCATTGGAACCAAATAAGTAAGATCTAGATTCCTATTGAGAAATTATTAATGATTTAGTTTCATGACTGAGTTATAAAACCTTGATTATTTATACCAGTTATGTATATCTACTCTATTCTAGGAAAAATTAAAGGCTGATTCTAGATGAGGAGACTCGTATGAGTACGAGGTAGGTGGTGCATACATTGTTTTGAGTTTTCACAGATAGTTGGGGCTTAATGATTTTCAGCGCAATTATTGGTATTGAGAGAGACCCCTATTATTTATTATTTAATTGAATGTGTTCCTTCTGGGATGTCGTTTGGTATTCCATTACCTTGATTATGTGGGAGAGGTCGGGTTAGAGGCCACCGCTCCTTGGGATATTTTTTTCTGGGGGTTCTGAAATGGTTTTAAATGTTTTGTTTTATTTTTTTTAAACATGTATTTTGAATTTTTTTTATGTTTGATTAAACTATTTAGAGGAATTCAAGACCTCGGTGCTACAAAGTTATAGCTGATTACTAGTGCAATTTAAACTATTTAAATTAAATTTCTTGTTTAAGGTGATTTAATGTGTTATATATATATATGTAATTCTGGATATTATATATGTTGAGACCCTTGGGGTTGTAACGGGAATTCCATGAGGTTGGGATGGCATGGACATGAGGATACTTTTGGTTGGGCATGGCCTAGATGTTATTGGGTGGTTTTGACTACGGGATTGGGCGTCATGGATGTCAGGTTGAGGTAGTTTGAATGTCAGGTTGGTAAAGTACCAAGATAAATGGATGGAATGGACATTGGATTTGAGTGAAATTGTCTCAGGGGCATGGGGTGCTAGAGATGGTGTGTGTTGGGTTCTTATATTGTTGATTTTATTCTCATCCATGATGGCCAAAGAACCAATTGAGTCATGTGTGCATAGGTAGACTTTGTGAAGAGGTGGTTTTGACCACTCGTGTGGGTAGAGGCCCGTAATATTTGCAGTTTAAGTAATATTGATTTTAAGGTGCTTGCTATAGAAAGCCTTGTGGAAGGTTTGGAGCCTTCAGTTTATAGCGATGATGCCATCGGGTTGGGGGATGTGGATTGCCGTGATTGAGGCCATGGGCCCAGATATTTATTTTATGCCATAAATAATTTTTCCTCTAGCAGTTGGTCCATGGGTAGATGTGAGCTTTTGAGTAAGGGTCCATGGACCTGGTTCATTTTTTTTGGGAATGTCTTCAAGATATTGGTACATTAAGACACAAGGTTTTAGGAGGTACGTGATGATAAAATATGTGATTGAGGTGGAATATGAGGGTTCAATTAGGCTTTATGACTACTGGAATACCTGGGCTATGGGTTAAATAATCTCTTCGCTATTGAGATTCTAGCATTGGCTGAAGTAGGTGAAACTCTATGGTGGCTACTGAGCACCAGTGGGGGTTGAGTTTATATATTTCATAGTACCTTTTTACCTCACCTATAGATGCATGTATGCTTAAAAACTTATTCTAGGTACACACCATTTGGTGGTATCCTACTAATATTCACCTGACACCCTACATGGGCCCTTTGGGATGAATGTTAACTTTATGGTTTTATATACAAGTAATGGATCAGCCTTAGGAGTAGGATCATAGTATTTTTTGGCATAAAGACTAGGATGGACCTTAAGGTCATGCCTAGATGGAGTTTTAATCTGGTTTAGTTTCCTTTTCATCATAAACATTATTATTTTGTATGTAGATATAGTGGTTATCCTTGGGTTTCCTTTTTTTTATATTGATATGTATGACCTGTTATGGATGCATGTTTGGTTTGTTTTAGTGGATACACATTTTTTTCTAGCATGTTGTTTTGTTTAACTTTTGATGTAGTTTTATCTATGTCACTTATGCAATTTTATATGATATTGTTGTGCTTCCTCTCCGTGGTTCTAGTTCGAGTCTTCTAATTCATTTATTTATGTGCCTATGGTCAGTGAAACCTGGCCCAATTGCACTGTTCAGGGGGATGTTTGGGTCTGGGATATTACAAAGTTGTATAAGAGTAGTTTCTTTTTCCTCTTTTATTAGTATTAATATTTGGTATTATGGTGGACTGAAGATAGGTTATTGTCAAAACTATATTTAGAAATCATTCTTGGGATCCCAAATCCCCATTTACGAGGGATGTATTGAGTTACCTTAGGCGAGTTATGTTGTTTTTATTTTTCTCAAATTACAGTTTATATGATTTCCACCTTGGTGGATCGCGTGGTTTGTGATGATTAGTGGTTGTGATAAGTGACCCTTGACTCGGTGTAGTAAGGGAGAATTGGACCATGGCCTCGTAAGGAAAGGTGTAGTTGTTTGGATTTTGATAGACACATTTTTTGGGTATTTTGATTTCATATATGCACGTATGCCTTGTGAAGTGATAATTCCATGTGATATATGTCAATTTCCACATGAAAAGGATAAATTCCATGATATGATAGAATTTTTTTTATGCAATGTGATATTCCATGCTTTAAATTTACATAAAAATTGCATGTGGCATGGGATTTGGGCCTAGATCTTATGTGAGTAGGCATGTACTATGGTTGAGGTGATTTTGATCCCCAGGATTGGGTGACTCAGTCGTCGGACTGAGGCAATGTTGGTTGTCGGGATGGTTGTGGCCCAGGGATGTTATGATAATTATATTTGTTGAGGGAGGGTAAGGAGGCCATGAGGCCATGATGTTGTGGGAATGGTTGCAATGGGGGAGTGTAAGGGTAGCTATTATGCATTTCCTTTTACTTCATTTCTATATGCGTTTTGTATATTGTTTTATAAATGGGTTGTATAACTATTTATGGTATTTAGTTGGTTACTCTTAGAAGAATCGAATGGAGAATCTGGTGGGTGATGGTATAGCGTCATAAGAGAATGATCAGGTTTAGACCCCTTAGGGGAAGACATAACATGAGATGCAGGTACAAACTCAGGGGTTGGATCGGGTTTAGGATCAAATGTAGGCAGGGTAGCTATCGAGTTTGATAGTGTTCGGGTCGTGTCTTGATGAGTAGCTCTGATCTAGCCTGGTATATGTTTTGCAAGGGATTAATAGAGATACCCAGGGAACAGATCTCTCTATGTCTTACCTTACTTGGGAGTTCTAGTCACAAAACCCATTACTTTTTTAGGGTGAGGGTTTTCTATAGTTGGATGAGAACTGGATATAGAGCATGTTCATGATCTTCAAGCAGCTCGAGACACCTCTAGAGTAGAGGGTAAAGTTGGAGAGATATATTCTCATAGTACTGGAGAATCGATGGTGGGATGTGTAGGTTTAGTCTCACAAACATGAGGGAATTCCCTAGAAGGACTTTGAGGATAGATTATTTGATCACTTTTTCCAAGATATGCTAAGGATAGAGAGATATCAGGAGATCTTGAGCCTTCACCATGGTGAAATTTCTGTCATGGAATATTCATCTACTTTCACTGATTTGTCACGCTTTTCACTAGGTATGGTAAGAGATGACACCTAGATGGTGAGGCTCTTCAAAGATGTCTTATGGAATTCCATATGGGTGTAGGTAAACATCTTTAGGTTTGACTCATTCTCATAGGTGGTGAATCAAGAACTCATAGAAAAAGGTAACCTGATAGACATGTCTCACATAGGCCATGAGATGGCTTCAGGTGATTGTTCAAATGACAAGAAATGTGGTCAGGAGGAGTTCCAGTAGGGTTTTCAAGATAAGGAGTAATCTAGACCACCTCGTGGAAGTTCAGCAGTGGTTTTCTTTCTGTGTGGGAAGCCAAGTCAAGTCTGGAATCAGTGTGATCTCTCTCTAAAGGAGTTCCAGAAATGTAGACATGTTGGGAATCTTGAGAGGTTCTACAGACAGCCTTCTTAGAAAGACGTCAGATAGGAACTAAATTATGAACATGCTTTAGAGGTCGGATAAATATTGGTACTGGTGTGAGTAAATTAGGTTTAGTTTCATGCAGAGGACGTGGCTAAGACAATGGTACCCAACCCTAGGGTTAGAGGCTCTTGACTGGTGTAACATCATAGGGAGGTTAGGCTTTAGGAAACTGTGTGTTAGGCCAGATACACACTGTGGAGTTTCCAGGGGTTGAGGAATCTAGTTAGTCAAAGATAGTTATAGGTATTCCACGAGAGTGGCCATAGTTGTTTTTTCTTTTGTAGGAATGAACTATTGAGGAATGTCCTTTTTGAGTGCATGAGGTGCACATGATTTATATGGACTGACCAAACACTGTTTAGTGGGTCAACACCATCTTGGGTTCGTGATTATATATATATATATGAGGTTTTTGGCATCAAGAGCATCGTTGGATGCATGTTATGAGGTGCCTAGGGCATTGAGGCATCCATGGGATATGGGTTATTTGAGGTTCCTTGGGCATCAGGGCATCAAGGATGTTGTTTTTGACTGGGGTGCGAGGCACCAAGTTTATGTCGAGCATACATGGGATGTGTTACATCATCGTTCTGTGGGTACCATGGGCTCAAGGTGGGCACTGATGCGGTGTAGGATAGGATTGGTGTCAAAAGCAACACGGCAGCACCTGATGAGGTTCAAGGGTGAAGATTCATCATAGGAGGACCATGGGTCTTGAAATAGGTCAATAGACCTTTGTTTGATTTGAGATTTGGGTTGGAGTTGTTCTGGAATGTTCCTTCACCACCCTTGTATAGGAAATTCAGGGACGAATTGCTTTAAGGGAGGGAGGTTAATAAGACCCATGTTCTTCCTTTGAGGTACGCATTTCTTTTTTCTTCGGGTAGTTTTTGAGTGAAGGGGAAAAACACACCAAGTACTGGCTGAAAAACTATTACACAACATAGATTAGGGTTACACGCTATGTATCCGTGGTACACACCATCTAATGGTCTATCCATGTAATGGACGTACATGGTGTGTAGGGGTGTCAATGAGGAAGAGAGTTCAAGCCATGTACACTCCGTGTACTTAACCATACACAACATGTACTGATGTTGGCATGAATTTTTAATGACGTGGAAAAGAAAATCAGTGAAAATGGGAAAATCAACTATATAAAAGGAATGTATATTTAATCACAAACCATGTATATTCTCTTTTTAGTTAAAATGGGAAGTATTCATATGTCCTTCTCAGAGACTGAACCCTCCTCCACTGGTTCACAAACAGCAGTGCCGGATGGAGGTTTACCCCCCGTTTCTTTATCTGAAACCCAATTCGAACACCGTCAGATGCTTTGGAACCCAATCAGTAAGCTCTCAATTCCACTTGATAACTTATTCATGATTTCATTTATATACCTATTTATTGATCCTTGAATGTTTATAGCCATTATGTAGATCTACTCCATTTTAGGTTGAATTAGGTCCAATACTGGATGAGGGGACTCATACGAGTATGATGTAGGTGGTTCATACCATGTTTTGAGTTTTCAAGGACATTTTGGGGTTGCAGTTTTTAGCTCAATAATGGGTATTGATAGAGAAACCTATTATTTCATTTTAAATTAACAGTGTACGTTGTGGGATGTCGTTGGTAATTACCTTACCTTGATTATGTGAGTGAGGTTAGGTTAGAGGCCACTACTCCTTGGGATATTTTGGTTGGGGTGCTGAAATGGATTTAAATGTTATTTATTGTTTTAAACTAGTATGTTTAATTTTTTTAGGTTTGATTAAACTGTTTAGAGAAATTCAAGACCTATGTGCTGCTATGTTATAGCTGATAGCTAGTTCAATTCAATCTTTTTAAATTGAATTTCTTGTTTAAAGAGCATTAATGTGTTATATATATATATAGGTAATAATTAATATTATATATACTGAGACCCTTGGGATTGTGATGGGATTTCCCTGAGGTTGGGATGACATTTCCATTGGGATACTTTTGGTTGGACATGACCAAGATTTTCTTGGGTGGTTTTGACCACGGTATTTGGCATCGTGGATGTCGGTTTGAGGCAATATGACTGTCAGGATGGGAAAGTCCTGGGATAATTAGAAGGAATGGCCATAGGATTTGAGTGACATGGTCATAGGGGCATGAGGTGAAAAAGATTATGTGTTTTAAATTATTATTTTTCTGATTAATGATCTCCTGTGATGGAAAAGCACCAATTGTATCGTGTCCACATAGGTAGACTCTGTGATTAGGTGGTTTTGACCACTTGTGTGGGTAGAGGCCCTCGATAGTTGTGGTTTAGGAAATTTTTTTTGGGGGGGATTACTTTCCATAGAAAGCCACGTGGAAGGTGAGGAGCCTTCGGTTGATAGCAATGATGCTATCAGGTTGGGGGTTGAGGCTTTCTATGATTGAGTCCATGGGATGAATATTTTTTTAAGGACATACATTTTTGTTCCTCTAGTGTTCATGCCATGGGCTGACGTGAGATTGCGAGTAGGGGTCCTTGGACGAGGTTAATTTTTTTTGGGAGTTCCTTCGAGATGTCATTACATTGAGACATGAGGTGTTAGGAGGCACGTTATGCATGACTATGTAAATGAGGTGGAACATGTGGGTTCACATGGTCTTTGTGACTATAGAAATACCTTGGGTCATGGGTCAAGGACTCTCTTTACTACTAAGATTCCGATATTGTCTGAAAGAGGTGACACTCCCTGGTGGCTGCTAAGCACCATTGGGGTTTGTGTTTATTTATTACATCACACTGTTTACCTTACATAGAGATGTATGTCTACTTAAACACTTATTCTAGGTCTACACCATTCGGTGGTATCTTACTGAGATCATCTCACACCCCACACATGCCCTTCAGGATGCTTGTAGGCTTTATGGTTTCATGTATAGGTAATGGATCAGCCTCAGGAGCTGTATTATAGTACTATTTGGAATGGATATTGGTTTATAACTTAAGGTCATGCCTAGATAGAGTTTTACTTTTGGTTAGTTTCCTTTTCAACATCAACATGCTCATTTTTTACGTAGCTATAGTGGTTATCCATGGGATCCATTTTTGTATATTGATATGTATGACCTACTATAGTTTCATGCTTGGTTTTTTAGTGGCTACAAGTGTTTTTCTAGGATGTTGTTCTGTTTACTTTCCGATGTAGTTTTTTCTGTATCACTTCCTCTATTTTATATGATATTTTTGTGATTCCAATCTACTGGTCTGGTTTGAGTATACATAGTCATTTATGTCCACTGCATGTGTTTTTATTATACTTTTACCAATGTATTATCTATTTCTATAGGGTATATCCTCCTTGATATACCTATTTACATCCTCTATTCCAGTCAACAACCTTTGTAATTCAGAGAGTTGCGCCTAAGGTCAGTGAAACCTATCCCAATAGCACTGTTCAGGTGGCTGTTCAGGTCTCGGATGTTACATTCAATCAGGGGGTGTTTCTCTTCCTTTAGGCCCGTGTTCTAGGGACTTGTTCTGCACTAGTATCTATTATGGTATGAGTAGCCTACTATCCTAATCTATTGAGTTCCTTGGATTGATTTAACTATTTTGGTATTTATATTATTTTGACATTGATATGCATGATTTTTATTTTGATTATCTATAATGGGAAATATGGTTGAAATTGATATATAATCCTTTGTTTTAGTATTGTTGAAAAAGAGAAATGTTTAAAATTATTTTTATTAAACTTCTTTATTGCTTATCATTCCATTATTTACTTAAAATGATCATTTTAGATTTTTTTTACAGAGAATCATTATGGAACACCTAGGTGGTATCCTACTGAGCATGTTAGCACACACCCTTCGTAATTTTTTGATGGTGTGTAGAAATTTGTGTGTATTTCGATGTAGGGAAAGGAAAGCTGCTATAGTGAGGTAGGGAGATTTTAGTCAGCTGAGTTTGGGTAGCTGGAAGGTGACACGTTGTGGGTTTTTCCACACTATCACATGTAGTATTTTTTTCCAATTTTTTTAGTCCTTTGTGGTTGGAATTGAACTTTGAGATTGTTCCTAGATTTTTTTCTTTGGTTTCCATTATTATTTTTAGTTATGGAATATATATTCCTTCCTTTTTTGTATCTTTATATATATATATTCCATGTGGTTGGTTCTGGTTGGAGAAATCATTCCCTTTGTTTGTTGTTCGGTGCTCGGGTTCTAGTAACTGACCCATGGGGATCAAGAACGCCCATCTAGTATGGGGCGTATTGGGTTGGGTACTTGTTTAAGAGTGTATTTGGTATAGTTTGTTATAGTTTGGTATCAGATGCGGTCTTTCCTCAAGAGTCCTTATCTTGGGCTATTTGGTAGACTGGAGATTGGAATTTTTGAACTTGAGAGGTTTGCTGGGGTGGGTGCCTGGCCAGCTCTTGCCATCTGGAGTCTCAAGTTAACCTAGGATGTTGGGATGTGTGTCTCTTAATTTGAGTTATTATTGTTGATATTAGTTTTTGTTTATGGATTTTCTAGTTTTTGATGAGATTATTCTATTTTCTAATTGTTTCTTTTATTTCAGTGTACTATAATATGCATTCGAGATGTATTCCGTGAGTTCCTTTAAAGGGTGTAGCTGATGGTCCTCAATGTAATCCTTCGATGGATAAATATTTCATTGAGGAAATTGTATGACCAGTTCATAATAATCAAAAAAATGTGTCACAAGTTCAAAACATAGTTTTTCAGGTACATATAGAAGCTTCAGGATAAATTGACCAATCATAAGAGTTATTGCATGGGAATCCTCCTTCATTTAATGCTATGAATGAACCTCAATAGGTAGAGGATTGGATTGAAAAGATTGATCAAATATTTTTATTCTTGGTAAAACCTAAGAAGATCAAGGTGAAGTGTGTAATGTTCATACTTGAGGATCCTAGAATGAATTGATGGGATTCCATGGTACAAGAAGATAAGCATGTGGGTTTGGATTGGATGGGGTTAAAGAATATCGTTATCCAGTAGTTTTTCCCAGAGTCACTAATAATGAAAACATATATAGAGTTCCTATATTTATAGTAAAGAGAGTGTGCAGTTTCAGTGTACACCAATTTGTTTGATGAGGTGGTATATTTTTCACTAGAGGTTGTAATGAATGACCAGCTGAAGGCTCAGAAGTTCCTACAGGGTTTGCAACTGGATATCATATCACATATATTTTTTCTAAAGCCTTATACCTATGTTGAGGCAGTGGATAGGGAAATGATGGTAGATATTAACATGGAAGGAAAGGTATGGTATTATTCCCCTTCTCTTCCACCAAGTGGTAGCTTCAGTTGAATTACAGGAAAAAAGATAAATTGGAAGGATCATCGTAGGGGTGGTGGTTCTTAGAGGCATGCTTCTTTGATAGCCCAAGTTGTAGCTAGTGGTATGCCTATGACTTCCTATATAAATGTAAAGTTCAAAATCACATGGTGTTCTTCTCCTTCACCTGAAAAGATGAGTAATATTTGTGGGCATTATGAACATCTACAATGTTTTTTTAGTGTATGTCTATCCCTCATTATGGGAAAGGATCATCGGAACCAAAGGCTACCACAACACAGTCAAATTTTGGAAATACTATAGGGATCCATCCATATGGCTTAAGGGTGAAGCACCTTCATGTAATAGATGATTTTCCAGTATAGGTCGATTTAAGTCCAGTGACAGTGAGAGGTACCATATTTATTTCATTCTATGTAGCGATTTCTTTATCTAATATTGTTGCAGAATGTCCTTTTTGAGTGCATGAGGTGCACATGATTTATATGGACTGACCAAACACTGTTTAGTGGGTCAAAACCATCTTGGGTTCGTGATTATATATATATATATATGAGGTTTTTGGCATCAAGAGCATCGTTGGATTCATGTTATGAGGTGCCTAGGGCATTGAGGCATCCATGGGATATGGGTTATTTGAGGTTCCTTGGGCATCAGGGCATCAAGGATGTTGTTTTTGACTGGGGTGAGAGGCACCAAGTTTAAGTAGAGCATACATGGGATGTGGTACATCATCGTTCTGTGGGTACCATGGGCTCAAGGTGGGCACTGATGCGGTGCAGGATAGGATTGGTGTCAAAAGCAACACGGCAGCACCTGATGAGGTTCAAGGGTGAAGATTCATCATAGGAGGACCATGGGTCTTGAAATAGGTCAATAGACCTTTGTTTGATTTGAGATTTGGGCTGGAGTTGTTCTGGAATGTTCCTTCACCACCCTTGTATAGGAAATTCAGGGACGAGTTGCTTTAACGGAGGGACGTTAATAAGAACCATGTTCTTCCTTTGAGGTACGCATTTCTTTTTTCTTCGGGTAGTTTTTGAGTGAAGGGGAAAACACACCAAGTACTGGCTGAAAAACTATTAAACAACATAGATTAGGGTTACACGCTATGTATCTGTGGTACACACCATGTAATGGTCTATCCATGTAATGGACGTAAATGGTGTGTAGGGGTGTCAATGAGGAAGAGAGTGAAAGCCATGTACACTCCGTGTACTTAACCATACACAACATCTACTGATGTTGGCATGAATTTTTAATGACGTGGAAAAGAAAATCAGTGAAAATGGGAAAATCAACTATATAAAAGGAATGTATATTTAATCACACACCATGTATATTCTCTTTTTAGTTAAAATGGGAAGTATCCATATGTCCTTCTCAGATACTGAACCCTCCTCCACTGGTTCACAAACAGTAGTGCCGGATGGAGTTTTACCCCCCGTTTCTTTATCTGAAACCCAATTCGAACACTGTCAGATGCTTTGGAACCCAATCAGTAAGCTCTCAATTCCACTTGATAACTTATTCATGATTTCATTTATATACCTATTTATTGATCCTTGAATGTTTATAGCCATTATGTAGATCTACTCCATTTTAGGTTGAATTAGGGCCAATGCTGGATGAGGGGACTCGTACGAGTATGATGTAGGTGGTTCATACCTTGTTTTGAGTTTTCAAGGACATTTTGGGTTTGCAGTTTTTAGCTCAATAATGGGTATTGAGAGAGAAACCTATTATTTCATTTTAAATTAACAGTGTACGTTGTGGGATGTCGTTGGTAATTACCTTACCTTGATTATGTGAGTGAGGTTAGGTTAGAGGCCACTACTCCTTGGGATATTTTGGTTGGGGTGCTGAAATGGATTTAAATGTTATTTATTGTTTTAAACTAGTATGTTTAATTTTTTTAAGTTTGATTAAACTGTTTAGAGGAATTCAAGACCTAAGTGCTGCTAAGTTATAGCTGATAGCTAGTTCAATTCAATCTTTTTAAATTGAATTTCTTGTTTAAGGAGCATTAATGTGTTATATATATATATAGGTAATAATTAATATTATATATAATGAGACCCTTGGGATTGTGATGGGATTTCCCTGAGGTTGGGATGACATTTCCATTGGGATACTTTTGGTTGGACATGACGAAGATTTTCTTGGGTGGTTTTGACCACGGTATTTGGCATTGTGGATGTCGGTTTGAGGCAATATGACTGTCAGGATGGGAAAGTCCTGGGATAATTAGAAGGAATGTCCATAGGATTTGAGTGACATGGTCATAGGGGCATGAGGTGAAAAAGATGATGTGTTTTAAATTATTATTTTTCTGATTAATGATCTCCTGTGATGGAAAAGCACCAATTGTATCGTGTGCACATAGGTAGAATCTGTGATTAGGTGGTTTTGACCACTCGTGTGGGTAGAGGCCCTCGATAGTTGTGGTTTAGGAAATTTTTTTTGGGGGGATTACTTTCCATAGAAAGCCACGTGGAAGGTGAGGAGCCTTCGGTTGATAGCAACTATGCTATCAGGTTGGGGGTTGAGGCTTTCTATGATTGAGTCCATGGGATGAATATTTTTTTAAGGACATACATTTTTGTTCCTCCAGTGGTCATGCCATGGGCTGACGTGAGATTGAGAGTAGGGGTCCATGGACGAGGTTAATTTTTTTTGGGAGTTCCTTCGAGATGTCATTACATTGAGACATGAGGTGTTAGGAGGCACGTTATGCATGACTATGTGAATGAGGTGGAACATGTGGGTTCACATGGGCTTTGTGACTATAGAAATACCTTGGGTCATGGGTCAAGGACTCTCTTTACTACTAAGATTCCGATATTGTCCGAAAGATGTGACACTCCCTGGTGGCTGCTAAGCACCATTGGGGTTTGTGTTTATTTATTACATCACACTGTTTACCTTAAATAGAGATGTATGTCTACTTAAACACTTATTCTAGGTCTACACCATTGGGTGGTATCTTACCGAGACCATCTCACACCCCACACATGCCCTTCAGGATGCTTGTAGGCTTTATGGTTTCATGTATAGGTAATGGATCAGCCTCAGGAGCTGTATTATAGTACTATTTGGAATGGATATTGGTATATAACTTGAGGTCATGCCTAGATAGAGTTTTACTTTTGGTTAGTTTCCTTTTCAACATCAACATGCTCATTTTTTACGTAGCTATAGTGGTTATCCATGGGATCCCTTTTTGTATATTGATATGTATGACCTACTATAGTTGAAAGCTTGGTTTTTTAGTGGCTACAAGTGTTTTTCTAGGATGTTGTTCTGTTTAATTTCCGATGTAGTATTTTCTGTATCACTTCCTCTATTTTATATGATATTGTTGTGATTCCAATATACTGGTCTGGTTTGAGTATACATAGTCATTTATGTCCACTGCATGTGTTTTTATTATACTTTTACCAATGTATTATCTATTTCTATAGGGTATATCCTCCTTGATATACCTATTTACATCCTCTATACCAGTCAACAACCTTTGTAATTCAGAGAGTTGCACCTAAGGTCAGTGAAACCTATCCCAATAGCACTGTTCAGGTGGCTGTTCAGGTCTCGGATGTTACATTCACTCAGGGGGTGTTTCTCTTCCTTTAGGCCCGTGTTCTAGGGACTTGTTCGGCACTAGTATCTATTATGGTATGAGTAGTCTTCTTTCCTAATCTATTGAGTTCCTTGGATTGATTTAACTATTTTTGTATTTATATTATTTTGACATTGATATGCATGATTTTTATTTTGATTATCTATAATGGAAAATATGGTTGAAATTGATATATAATCCTTTGTTTTAGTATTGTTGAAAAGGAGAAATGTTTAAAATTATTTTTATTAAACTTCTTTATTGCTTATCGTGCCATTATTTACTTAAAATGATCATTTTAGAATTTTTTTACAGAGAATCGTTGTGGAACACCTAGGTGGTATCCTACTGAGCATGTTAGCACACACCCTTCGTAATTTTTTGATGGTGTGTAGAAATTTGTGTGTCTTTCGATGTAGGGAAAGGAAAGCTGCTATAGTGAGGTAGGGAGATTTTAGTCAGCTGAGTTTGGGTAGCTGGAAGGTGACACGTTGTGGGTTTTTCCACACAATCACATGTAGTATTTTTTTTTCCAATTTTTTTAGTCCTTTGTGGTTGGAATTGAACTTTGAGATTGTTCTTAGATTTTTTTCTTTGGTTTCCATTATTATTTTTAGTTATGGAATATATATTCCTTCCTTTGTTGTATCTTTATATATATATATTCCATGTGGTTGGTTCTGGTTGGAGAAATCATTCCCTTTGTTTGTTGTTCGGTGCTCGGGTTCTAGTAACTGACCCATGGGGATCAAGAACGCCCATCTAGTATGGGGCGTATTGGGTTGGGTACTTGTTTAAGAGTGTATTTGGTATAGTTTGTTATAGTTTGGTATCAGATGTGGTCTTTCCTCAAGAGTCCTTATCTTGGGCTTTTTGGTAGACTGGAGATTGGAATTTTTGAACTTGAGAGGTTTGTTGGGGTGGGTGCCTGGCCAGCTCTTGCCATGTGGAGTGTCAAGTTAACCTAGGATGTTGGGATGTGTGTCTCTTAATTTGAGTTCTTATTGTTGATATTAGTTTTTGTTTATGGATTTTCTAGTTTTTAATGAGATTATTCTATTTTCTAATTGTTTCTTCTATTTCAGTGTACTATAATATGCATTCGAGATGTATTCCATGAGTTCCTTTAAAGGGTGTAGCTGATGGTTCTCAATGTAATCCTTCTATGGATAAATATTTCATTGAGGAAATTGTATGACCAGTTCATAATAGTCAACAAAATGTGTCACAAGTTCAAAACATAGTTTTTCAGGTACATATATAAGCTTCAGGATAAATTGACCAATCATAAGAGTTATTGTATGGGAATCCTCCTTCATTTAATGCTATAAATGAACCTCAATAGGTAGAGGAATGGATTGAAAAGATTGATCAAATATTTTAATTCTTGGTAAAACCTAAGAAGATCAAGGTGAAGTGTGCAATGTTCATACTTGAGGATCCTAGAATGAATTGATGGGATTCCATGGTACAAGAAGATAAGCATGTGGGTTTGGATTGGATGGGGTTAAAGAATATCGTTATCCATTAGTTTTTCCCAGAGTCACTAATAATGAAAACATATATAGAGTTCCTATATTTATAGTAAAGAGAGTGTGCAGTTTCAGTGTACACCAATTGGTTTGATGAGGTGGTACATTTTTGACTAGAGGTTGTAATGAATGACCAGCTGAAGGCTCAGAAGTTCCTACAGGGTTTGCAACTGGATATCATATCATATATATTTTTTCTAAAGCCTTATACCTATGTTATGGCAGTGGATAGGGAAATGATGGTAGATATTAACATGGAAGGAAAGGTATGGTATTATTCCCCTTCTCTTCCACCAAGTGTTAGCTTCAGTTGAATTACAGGAAAAAAGATAAATTGGAAGGATCATCGTAGGGGTGGTGGTTCTTAGAGGCTTTCTTCTTTGATAGCCCAAGTTGTAGCTAGTGGTATGCCTATGACTTCCTATATAAATGTAAAGTTCAAAATCACATGGTGTTCTTCTCCTTCACCTGAAAAGATGAGTAATATTTGTGGGCATTATGAACATCTACAATGTTTTTTTAGTGTATGTATATCCCTCATTATGGGAAAGGATCATCAGAACCAAAGGCTACCACAACACAGTCAAATTTTGGAAATACTATAGGGATCTAGCCATATGGCTTAAGAGTGAAGCACCTTCATGTAATAGATGATATTACAGTAGAGGTCGATTTAAGTCCAATGACAGTGAGAGGTACCATCTTTATTTCATTCTATGTAGAGATTTCTTTATCTAATATTGTTGCTTCCAACTTGTTTATATTTGGTTGTTTTGTTGATATTCTTAACCTTACAATAGAACTCATTTCTCATTTCATGGAGTTATCAACACATATTGGGAAGGGTAAAGATTAAGGGATTTGTTGTGTAATACCCCCAGTTTTTGGTTTGTAGCATCATTTTACCTAAATCAGGTAAGATTCCCCTTTCTCTATGGCCCCTTTTGATTAATAATCCTTAAAAGAAGTTTTATGGGGTTTATTAGAGGTTTCAGGATAGGTACTTGCCATGTACCTAAAGTACACATCATGTATTGTGGGATATATTCAAGTCATGACGTGGGGGTCACATTGTGATATGGTACACATCATCTACCTAGGGTACATGTCATGTAGTGTTTAAATATGGGTTTTTACCCAAGGTAATGGGGTTTTCAGCATACTTATCCAGATTGGCCTACATGACGTGACCAAGGGGTACACATTGTGACCAAAAACACTCCCAGATTAAAATCAAAATTGTGGCTATTCCATCTCATTCTTTTGGTTGGATCTTAATGGATCTCAGCCCAAGGTAGACCTGGGTAACTTTCATAGGATCTCCACCTTATGTGTAATGGGTTTTTATTCTATTTCATCATTGTGGTTCATCATTATTCTTCTATAATCTTATATATACATATATATACTTCTTATCTCCTCTTGGTTTCTTAGATAAATTACCATTATGGGTAGATCTTCATTTATATTTTCCAAATAAGTTGACAATTGTCTTTAATGTTGATAGGATAAGGGATATAAGGATGTTTCTTTGAAGAATCAACCCAATTTTTGGGAGTGTTCTTATTCCTTTGTTAGGTTTTGTAAAAACCTTATAGGTAGGTGGCTTCACTGTTGAATCCTCTTAGTAGAACTTATTTCCATGATTTCAATTGAACATATTCTGCTGAATTGATTGTGACTCGATTTTTGAACACTAGCTGGAATCCTTCTTGAGTGACGGTTTGTGAAATCTGGAAATTTGAGTTAATGTGGAAAGGTCTTTTGTTGTTACTTTTTAAATAGAGATTTTAAAATAGGGATTTCTCTAGAATTTTGTCACATGAATTGGATTAGATGTTTTCAATAAAATGGAATGTTTTATTGAAATGAAATATCGCTTTGAAATTGGTTGTACTTTGGTTTTCAATAAAAGTTCAATTTTATTGAGGTTGATTATTTTGGTAATGAAAATATTTGGCATACATGGTGTTGGTGTGAGTTCATACTTAGTGGGACCTGAATAAGAGATGCATACCATTGGGGTACAAGGTACGCGACCCTGGATTGAGGGCGGGTGTTAGTGGGAAACAAAGTGATTGGGAAATAGACCGCTCATGAGTATGGTACTGTCAAATAAAGCATGGATGTGTGGGTGTGTTGTGAACTATGGAATGGGTATTCCAAAATAATAATTTGAATTTTTTTATAAGCCTTGTTTAGTCATTTTATGGAAAATAACTTACTACAAATTGGTTTCATTTAATTTATTTTTCACTTGGTTATAATTGGTTTTCGAACATATTTATATTCGGTAATAAACTATTTTTTAAATTATTTTATATAAACTGTTTTATAGACCATGTTAACCATTCTATCCTAGTGGTGTGAGTAGGGAAGTCATTGGGAAAACCTATAGAGTTTTATACTCACCCCTACTTTGGCACTTTGGTTCTATTGCAGATGCTACCTTTCGGGACTTGGGAAAAGGTAAAGTATCACACTTATTTAACACCATAACGTGATACTTTAGAGTACTTAGTGATGTTGGAGCATTGAGCTTGTGGAGCATGGTGTCTTGCTATCATCTTGGAGTTTAGTTGTTGTATTTACACTATTTAATTTGTTGTTCATCTGTTTTTCACTGTAGCATACCTTTGTCGGTTATTTTAAAGAGAATGATTTTAAATGTCTTAGTTTATTTCACACATCATATAGTGAGATTTTTGTGGATGGTTTTTTCAGGTTGTTGTTTTTAGACATTAAAGGGTAAATCATCCCCCACTTTCTTTGAAACCCTTTCTCATTTATTTATAGCCTTTGGCCTCTTGGGGATATCGATTAAGGCCTAGTAATGACTCATTGTACTCCCAAGCCAATGTTCATTAGTGGGTAATTACAAATGGTATCATCTTGTTTGGTCCTTTCTTAACAAGTAGTCACCAATGTTCTTATCTTGGAGATGAAATTCCTTCTTTTCTATTCCTTGGGTTAGAATCTTAGAAAGGGGTAGGATTTTTGGAACATGAAATGTATAGAATAAAAGGATTTAGGTAACCCTTTTATGATGGACATCAAGTTACCAGGGAGTTGGGTACATAAGTGTTTGGAAACACTTCTCAAATTTTGAAAACTCATAGTCATAGATTTATCCATTGAGACAAGAATGACATGAATTGTAGAGGAATGACATCCCAATATGAGTGCATACATCATTTTGAGTAATGATTCATGTTGTGAAAATGTGTTTATTTTTGAAAAATTATTATTTTTTTCAAAATAATGGTTTTGAAAAAGGAAATGCTTATGGTATTTTTAAAATTATTTAATTTTCAAAAAGAATGTAGAAAGTTTTGAAAAAAATGTTGAACATGGAGAAGGGTGTTTTTGGGAAATAATGTTGTGATAGTTTATGTGATATAATTTTAAATGCTAATCCATCAGTTTCTAGATAGTTAGATTGACAAAGTTTGTTGTTGGTTTAGAAAATGGAACCTAGTAGGCGTTGTTGAAACCAACATAAAGAAGTTGTGGAGAATGTGGTTACACCTGAACCACGAGTGAACCAAGATCTGGTTTGGAGTATTTTATAGGATTTTCAAGCTGTGGATATAGGGAACTAGAGGAATAATCCAAGGCATGTGGATCATACCATCCAGTGCATGAATCAAAATCCACCAAACTTCTGAGGTGGTGTTGAAACCAAAAAAGCGGAGGTGTGGATGAGTAGAATGAATCGTATCTTTGATTTCATCAGCACACCATTGAATCTCAAAGTCAATATCGTGACTAATATGAGCGAGGATCTTGAAAGCCAATGGTGGGATTTAATAGTGTAGAAAAAATTGGATGAAGGCCTTATATGGGAGGATTTTGAATAATTTTTTAATAAACAATTCTATCATCAAACGTTCACGATCCAAATAATAACATAATTATTCAGCCTGAAACAAGATACTCTCTCTATCATAGAGTATGGAGATAAATTCATGAATTTATTACACATTCCACTATATTTTGTGGAAATTTCATCTTTAAAGGCATGTATCTTCGAATTGGGACCAAGGAAGGAGGTTTGATCGATGTTTACCATGATTTGTATTACTGATTACACAGAGATGGTGAACAGAGGGAGTATGGATGAATGTGATATCTTGGGATCTATGGGAGGAGGTATGATGATACCTACAGGGAATGGTGGGAACTCAAACACTAGGATCAAGTAGAAAAGGGACACTTATTTCTAAGGAGGATGTGGAAATCAGAATTAGACAGCTGGATTAGTGAACCTTCCTATGAGACCCAAGAGAAGAGAAGGTTGTTTTCAATGTGGTAAACTTGACCAAATAAAGAGAGAGCATACAACATAACATAGAGAATTCGATAACTATGAGAATATGGGGCATCTTCAGCACTATTTTCACAGTTCTCCAAGGTCAGGTGCTCAAGACACATCTCAGGCGTCACAAGCATCTTATTCTTTAACAGGGTGAGGGTAGTATAATTAGTCTCTTTAGTAGAGAAATATAGCCATGGTGGTTCTAGGAATACCATGACTCCTCAAATAGGGAAATATGAGCATGAAACTAGGAGAATTATGCAATAAAAAATCAATTGTATGGAGATGAGGCGATGATTGTCGATGATCTGGATGGACTATCTACGATGAGAGGTACAATTATTTTAAATTATACCCTTATGAAAGTTCTCTTCGATACTGGTGCATAAAATTCTTTCATTTATTCTCATGATATTGATTTTCTATTTTTAAAGTTGAAAATTATTCCTTCTATTTTAAAACCGCAAACTCTTATTGGGGAAAGATAATGTCAAGCCTTTATGTGTAGATCATGTGCTATAACTCTTGACAGAGCTAAGCTGAAATGGGACTTATCGGTGTTGGACATGGATGTCTATGACATAATCCTGGGTATGGACCAGTTGAAAACATTCAAGGCTTGCATCGGCTTCTATGGATGGACTATTAGTTTCTTCACCGAAGATTGTAGTGGGAATCTCTTTATAGGAGAACGGGTTGTAAAGATAGGTGAAAAGAGCTTATTGGCACCAATGGTGGGAACGATGTCTTATCAGTTGGCATTGTTGACTTTGGAATTAGTGGAAGAGATCAAGGAAAATAGTTCTCCTGTAGTCATTGATCAGTTTCTATATGTATTTACTATAAAATTCTCAAGGTTACCACCTCTAAAGGAAGTGTAGTTTATGATTGATCTCCTTAAGGGGACTAGTCCCGTTTCCCTTCCTTCTTATAGGATATAACCAAGAGAGTTATGGGAATTGAAAGTGTAGTTGGAAGAGCTAGAAAGCAAGGGTTTCATTAAGACAAGTACGTCTCTATGGGAAACACTGGTCTTGTTTACGAAGAAAGTAGATGGAACTCTTCTGCTATGTGTTGATTATCATAAGCTGAACCAAGTTACGATAAAGAATAGATATCTACTTCTATACATTGATGTTCTGTTAAATCAATTAAGGTAAGCTCAATGGTTCTCTAAAATAGAATTTTGATTATGATATCACCAATTGAGAGTTTGAAAGGAAGATATTCCTAAGATAGAATTCAAAAGTAGATATGGACACTATGAATATGTAGTCATGCCTTTCGGTCTAATGAATGAACCAATGATCTTTATGAATTTGATGAATCATATATTTCAGTGATATCTATATTCTTTTGTTGTGGTGTTTGTGGACGACATATTGATGTATTCAAAGATAAGGACTGACCATGAGGAACACCGAACAACAGTGTTACAAATTCTATGAGATCACTGTTTTTATGCCAAATTATCAAAGTTTGAATTTTGGATATAGGAAGTACGTTTTCTTGGCCATTTCATTTCTGAGAAATGCGTTTTTGTTGATCCTTAAAAGATAGAAGTTGTTATCCCATGGAAACCACTGAAGAATTCCTTTTAGATACGGAGTTTTCTTAGTCTATCTGTCTACTACTAATTATTTTTGTATGATTTCTCATGACTAGTTTCGCCAATGATAGTTTTGGAAAAGAATAATATTTCATTCCAATAGATAGAAGAATTCCAAAAAGCTTTCGAGGTAATGAAAGTTCATCTTACATCAACACATATCTTGATTTTTCTAGAATTAGGATAGGGGTATGTGGTGTACTATGAAACTTCAGGATCAGGGTTAGGTTGGGTTATCATGAAAGGAGACCATATGGTTTCTTATGGTTCAGAGACGTTGAAGGTGCATGAGAAGAATTAACCAACAAAAAAATTGGATTTAGCTATAGCTGTCTATGCTTTGAAAACATGGAGACAATATCTCTTTGGTGCGTAATTCACTGTTTTTACAGATCATAAAATCTTGAAACATATTTTCTCACTACAAGATTTGAATTTGATGCAAAGGATATGGATGGAGTATCTTTATATGTTTGACTTTGACATTATGTATACACTGGGAAAAGGGAATTCAGTGGCAGATTCATTGAATATAAATTCATATTCTCAGTTGGTGAAAGAAGTTTCAGATTAATAGTCGTTGATGTCAGTCCTCACCGACATGCATGTGGATTGTGAAGACCAAGGTGATGTTTTAGTTTTTTTCATCTACACCTATTCCTGATTTGTTAAATATGGTCAAAGATTCACAAATATCTGACGTAGAATGTCTGGTTATTAGTTTAATACTCAATGGGGGGGGGAGACCATTGAGGGCTGGAAACTTGATGGGAGTTCAGTTTTGTGTTTTAGAGATCAGATGGTTGTACCTATGACTTGTCATGAAAAAATCCTTCATGCTTACCACTATTCGAGATGGGCTATACATCCAGGTATATAGAAGATGTATAAGGTGTTGATGGTGCATTTTTGGTGGAGTGGCATGAAAATAATGGTGGCCGAGTTCGTCTTGCGGTGCTTAACTTGTCAGCTGGTTAAAGCCAATCATCAGAGACCTACAAGTATGTTGCAGTCATTGCCTGTCCCAGTGTGGAAATGGGATCAAATATTGATGGATTTTGTCATAGGTCTCCCAATAATGGTTTTTAAACATGATGTTGTATGGGTGATAGTTGATCAACTTACCATGTCATCCCATTTCATCCCTATTCATAAAACTCATATGGTGGAGGATCTATCCAAAATTTATATCCAATATGTGGTAAAGATACATGGAATACCTATTTCAATTTTTTTGGATAGAGTTCCAAGTTTCACATCTCGTTTTTGTAAATCCTAACAAAAATCCCTTGGGAATTAGTTGACTATGAGCATATCATATCATCCTCAAACAGACTGCTAGTATGAGAGGATGATAAAGACGTTGGATGAATTTTTGTGGTCTTGTGTAACTGATTTGGGTGGCTCATGGGATGTGCACATACCCTTTATGGAGTTCTCATACAAAAAAAAACTATCATGCCTCAATACATATGGCTTAGTTTGAAGCATTGTATGGGAACCCTTGTCATACTCAACAGTGTTGGGTGGAAACGGGTGAGACTTCACTATTTGGGTCGAGCCTTTTCCATGAAACAATGGAGAAGATCTAATTGATTAGAAACAGGCTGAAGATAGCTCATAGTCATTATAAGTAATATGCATATCACTGTTGTAGACTGTTGTCGTTCACTGTGGGTGATCATTTCTTTTTAGGGATATCTCTAAGGCTTGGATATCATCATTTTGGAAAGCAGGTCAAGTTATCTCATCGATACATAGGCCCTTTTGAGATACTGGAATGAGTCATAGAGGTGGAATATCAGTTGGAATTACCACCACAGTTTTGTTTGGTGCATAATGTGTTCCATGTATCCCAGTTGAAAAAGTATCAGCCTGATCCCGACCATGTGATAATATGGGATCAAGTTGACCAAGAGCTTGATGATTTGTTGATACATATCTTGGTGTGTATTGTGGATAGGCATGAGAAAGTATTTCATGGAAAAATCATTTGCCTGGTGCAGGTTTTATGGCAGCATGGTCAGATTCAAGAAGAGACTTGGGAACACGAGAAGGAAATGAAAGAGAAATGGCCAGAACTCTTTCAGGGCAGCGAGAGTTTTCTACTTTAAAAGGAAGGAACGTCCAATGGTGGGGTTAATTTAGTTCCCACAGTTTCTGGTTTTTGGCTTCATGATACCTAGATCGGGTAAGATTCTCCTTTCTCTGAGGCCCCTTTTGATTAAAAATCCTTAAAAGTAGTTGTTGGGGTTTACTACAGGTTGCAGGAAATGTACACATCATGTACCTGAAGTAGATGTCATGTACTTGGGGAAGGATTGAAGTCATGATGTGGGGGTCATGTTGTGAGCTGGTTTACATCATATACCTGAGGTAGACATAGTGTAGTGTTTAAATATGGATTTTTTTACCCAACGCTATGGGTTTTTCGATGTACTTATCCAACATGGCCTACACGACGTGACCACGGGGTACACATTGTGACCCGACACACACCCATATTAAAATCATTCTTGGGGAAATTCCACCTCATTCATTTGGTTGGATCATCGTGTCTCTCAACTCAAGGTGTCCCTAGGAAACTTTCATAGGTGATCCACCTTCTTGGTAAGGGATTTTCTTCGATTTCTTCATTAAAGTTCATTGTTCTTCTTCCATCATCTTAGATGTACTTAGATCTACTTCTTCTCTCCTATTGGTTTCTTAGATCTATGCCTATTATGGGTTGATATAGGTTTATGTTTTCCAAATAAGTTTAGAGGAGGATTTTTTGTTGATAGGATAAGGGATCTAAGGATGTTTCTTTAAATAATCATCCTGGTTTTTATAAGCATTCTTAATCCTTTATTGGGTTTCGTCAAAACCATCAAGTTAGGTGGCTTCACTATCGACTCTTCTTATTATACATAATTATAATTCTTTCAAGTGAATGTATTATGATGAATTGATTGTGACATGATTGTTGAATACTTTTTAGAAACCTTCTTGAGTGATGGTTTGTGAGATCTGGAAAATTAGGTTAATGTGGAAAGTGATTTTGTTATTAACTTTTTAAAAATATTTTAAAATGGGGATTTTTCTGGAATGTTGGCACTTGAATTGGATTAGATTCTTTCAATAAAAGGTAATTTTTTTATTAAAATGAAATTTTTCTTTGAAATTGGTTGTTCTTTGGTTTTCAATAAAATTTTTGTTTTATTGAAGTGGTATATTTTGGTTATAAAAATATTTGGAATACATGGTCTTGGTGTGAGTTCATTCATAACGGTCCCTAAATAAGGGATGAATACCATTGGGGTACAAGGTACGTGACCCTAAATCGGGGGTGGGTGTTAGTGGGACACAAATTGATTGGAAAAGAGATCGCTAATGAGTATGGAACTATCAAATGAAGAATAAATGTGTGAGTCTATTGTGAAATATGGAATGGGTATTCCAAAATAATAATCAGAATTTATTTATAATCCTTGATTAGTAATTTTTTGGAAGATAACTTGCTAAAAATTGATTTCATTTAAGTTTGTTTTCACTTGGTTATAATTGTTTTTCAAACCTATTTATATTTGGTTATTAAGATATTTGGAAAATTATTTTATATAAATTGTTTTATATAATGTGATAACTATTATATCCTAGTGGTATGAGTAGGTAAGTAATTAGGAAAACCTACTAAGTTTTATACTCACCCCTTCTTTGGCACTTTGCTTCTTTTGCATATTTTACCTTTTGGGACTTTGGAAAAGGGAAAGTATCACACTTATTTAGCACCATGTCGTGAATATTTGGACTATTTATTGTTGTTGGAGCATGGAACTTGTAGAGCATGGATTCTTATTGTCATCTTGGAGTTTATTTATTATCTTTAAACTTTTTTTATTTTGATGTTGGTTTGTCTTCCACTATAGCATACCTTGGTTGGCTGTTTCAAAGAGAATTATTTTAAATGTCTTAGTTTATTTCATGAATCATATACTGAGTTATTTGTGGGTGGTTTTTCGGGTTTTTGTTTTTAGACTTTAAAGGGTAAATCATCCCCCTATTTCTTTGAAACCCTTCAGAATTTATTACAATATTTGGTTTCTTGGGGATATCTCATAAGGCCTAGTAATGATTAGTTTTACACTCAACCCAATGGGAATTAGTAGGTCATTACATGATGTACTTCTTATGTACTATTGACATATGATATAGAGTTAGTTTGAGATTTTCTTGATCTCGATCTGGATATGTTCGACATCATCATTAATATAAATTGTCTTGTTTCTCATCGAATTAAGATTTATTGTTATCATTTGAGTGTGTTATTTATTGAAATTGAGGGGATCTCACAGGTGTTTCATGGAGAGTGGGATCCGAGGTCAGGCCATACAAGGCCTTCCCTCCTAGAGATCATGAGTTTTTTGTATGCTATTGCAGTTGAGCCTGATGATGCTTCTTTTATAGTTGATATTG
The DNA here is from genome assembly GCA_963277665.1 of Viscum album. Classification (NCBI taxonomy): domain Eukaryota; kingdom Viridiplantae; phylum Streptophyta; class Magnoliopsida; order Santalales; family Viscaceae; genus Viscum; species Viscum album. Next base: position 702,750,221 of record OY728122.1, on the reverse strand, counting down.
CCACTATTGTATGGTATTTTTTTTAATGTTTTACTAGATTATTTCTCCATGATTGAACTACATAGGGTGGTATAGTTTAAAATTTACCTAGTTTTAGGGACATATTTGATATTGATACCTTCTCATCATTTGGAACCAGTAGAGTTGAAAGAGTTCATGATTCAGTTGGATGACATGGTGAAAAAGGGTTCTATTCTCCTTAGTGTTTCCTCTTGCGTAGAGCATATTCTCTTTCATAGAAGGTAGATGGTTCACCCTAGTTTTGTGTGGAATATCGTAAGTTAAATGTGGTAACTATTAAGAACAAGTATTCATTGCCTCATGTGGATTATTTTTTTGATCATTTAAAGGAGGAAAACTGGAATTTGATGATTGATCTTCAGTCAGGTTATCATCTGCTCAAAGTTCAAGAGTCTGACATACTGAAGATGTCTTTCAATAGTAGGTATGACCATTAAAAATATCTTTTGAAGCATTTTGGTCTGACAAATTCTCCTACAGTTTTCATGGATTTGATAAATCAAATATTCCATCATTATCTTTAATATTTTGTAGTAGTGTTTGGATATTAAATTTCGGACTAATCAAGATCTGAATGTGAGCATGAGTACCATCTGAGTTTGGTTTTGGAAATAACAATATTTCAATATTTGTATAAATATCATTCAAAATGAAACTTCTTGATTCAAGAAGTGAAATTCTTGGGGCATGTAATTTTTGAACATGGATTATCAGTTGATCCTAAGAAGGTGAAGGAATTATTTTCATGGGAAGATACATGGAATATCTCTAAAATTAAGATCTTCTAAGGTATGGCTAGATTTTATGGAGAGTTCTTCAAGGATTTCTCAAATTTGGCATCACATTTGACTGATCTTACCATGAAAGATGTGAAATTCACATGGGATGTAAAGTGTTAGTCTTTTTTAACAAGTTGAAAGGAATAATGAAATTAGATACTATTATGATCTTACTTGAGCCTAGTAAGGGTATGTGTTTTTTTGTGATTCTTCAAGGTGAAGTGTACAAAGTTCAGACTTGAGGGTCTATAATGTGTTGGTGACATTTCATGGTACATGCATATAATCTTGTGGGTTTAGGATGGAAGGGTTTCAAGACACTCTTATTCCCATAATTTTTTCTTGAGTCAATGATGATGGAAACATTTCTAGATTTAATCTCTTTGAAATAAGGAGAGTGTTTAGTGTCAGTGTACACCAATCAGTTTGTAGGTATGGTTTATTTTCACCATATGTTTGGAAGAATGACCGGCGGAAGTCTTATAATTACCTTCAAGGTTTGTGATCGGATATCAGATCGCAGGTATTTATGCTGAAACAATAAACCTACATGGATATAGTGGGTAAGGAAATGATGTAAGAGATAGAAATAGTAGGAATTTTTGGATATTCCACCCCTTATATTTTACTTAGTGGAAGATTCAGTGTCATGCTAGGGAAAAAGAGAAAGTGATAGGATCATCATAGGACCGGTGAAGGTGTTTCTCAATAGTAGGCCATTTCGATGCCTCCATTTTAATCTAGTGGTGTGCATATGACATTCAATCAATGTGTCAAGGTAAAAACACATATTTTTATTATTCATTAACTACAAATATTTGTAAAATCTATGGGCGTTATGGAAATCTACAAAAAAAATAGGCTATGTCTACTCCTCATTATGGTCTAGGATCATTAGCTCCAAAGGATACCGTGGCGCAATCAGATGCTTCAAATAATACAAGGCTCTACCCATGGGACTCAAGAGTGAAGAACCTTCATGTAGTAGATGAGTATCTAGTGGAGGTTGATGCAGATCCAACAATAGTGAGATGTACCATCTTTATTGCATCATCAGTGAAAATTTATTTATTTGATACTAGTTCTTCCCACTCATTTATATATGGTCATTTTTTTGATATTCTTAACCATAAAAAACTCTGATACTTTTTCAAAGAGTTAGAGAAACCACTTGGTTAGAGGAAATAGCAGGGGTTTTGGTGTCCTTCTTGTGTGATATCGATAGCTGATACAAAGTAATTTTGGAATTTTTTTGTTCTCAATCTGGATCTATTCGATATCATAATCAGGATATTTTTTTATTGGTCATTAATCTGAGAATGATTGTTATCATAATCATGTTCCATTTATTTCATCTGATGGGAGCTCACTAGTGTTTTAGAGAGATTGGGATCTGAGGTCTAACCATGCAGGACTTTCCCACCGAGTGCTCAAGAGTTTTTCGCCTACTGTTGTAGTTTATCCCAATGGCATTTCTTATGTCGTTGATATTCCTTCTATTGTATGAGGTTTTCCGGATGTCTTCCTAGCTGATTTGTTCTAGATTCCTCCAGATAGGGAGGTAGAGTTTAAAATTTACTTATTTCCAAGGAAAAAACTAATATTGATACCTTATTATCAAGTTGAACGAAAGAGTTGAAGAGATCGAGTTTTAGTTGGATGACATGGTGAAAAATGGTTTTTTTCTCCCTAGTGTCTCTCCTTAGGAAGACCGAGTTCTCATTTCCAATATAGAATATGGTTCACTTCTGTTTTGTGTGGACTATCATAAGTTAAACTACGTAAGAGTTAAGAAAATGTAATGTCCTGGAATTTCTGTATAATTTTTTTATTATATGGAATTATTTTGAGACTGCGAAATCTGACAGTGGGTGATTTCGTGGCCTGGAGTGCCTGGAAGGATTCATCTAATTTTTTAAAGCATTAATTAGCGTGCATCAGTAGTTTTCCTAAAAAAGTGAAATAACTCTTAAACGGTTGCTCGGATCAGAAATCTGAGGCGCCATTACATTCAGGATGGCGGGTTTACCCTAGGTGCGACTTAAGTTTTGTCGGTACATACCTTGTATGAGAAAACCTGGAAATGGAATAACCGTAAATAAAATTATTAAATAAAATTATTTTATTTTTCAAATGCTTATAACTCAAGAACGGTAACTCAGATTGAAAATCTGATACCACCGCTGAACATGTGAGGGTATGCTTTCTTTAGGTTGATAATAACATTAGCCGGTGCGGGACACATATGAATATTAGTTTTTGGCTGTAAATGAAATAATTAAGTGATAATTATTTTATTGTAAAAATCATTACTTCTAAATGGTAACTCATATTGAAAATCTGAGGGTATTGTTGAGTTCTTTGGGGTATGTTCCTATTAGGTGGAGCCTACCTTTGACCAACACAAGTTGAGGGTGAAAACAATTAATTTATTTAACTTTTTTAGGTATGTTCAGTAAAAATGTGAGCGAAATTTTCTAAATTTTGAACCATTTATTGAATTAGAAATATGAGGGCACCATTGAATCTGCAGCATCGTGATTCACTTAATGGAGTATTAAATTTGACTAAAGTTGGTCTGGAGAAAAAATTAAGTTTTGTGACTTTTTAAAAGAAATGAAAAAAAATTATTTTATTATTTTATTTTCTTTCATATCCTCCAACAGACTAGAGGTGAGTGGGGCCAGTGATGTGTCAAGAAAATAAATATCTTGACCTTCCAACCCTATGTAATGACTTTGTTGGGGAATTTGGAAGGTTCCTAATTTATGAGCCCCCATTAATTCCCCATGTCATTACTCAACCCCTCTCCTATATATATGAAGCTTAGGGGGAGGTACCAGCATAGCTTCACCAAGCAATGAATTGTTGAAGGATCACCGTGATGCTGAACCCTTAGAGGATGGAGATTATCCTAGCGGAAGGTGACAGGTGACACCGAACCACAAACTGAAGGACAATGTACGAGTGGCATCATTGGGAACCGTTTGTGGGAATGAAGAACATGATCCACCTTCAAGCGTGGATGCTCTCAGTTTTCATGGTAGAGGGTTTATTCGTTTATGCATTTTAAATGATTTCATCTTCCCCATTCTTGAATAATACAAAGAACACGGACCAACTGACTAATGAGTTGATCCACGATTCATTCATTTTTCTAGGAGGTTGTTGTGGGGTATCTTTGTAGGGTTTTGATTATTGTTAATTCAATTTATTATTAAAACCATAATCACCCTCATGTTTATAAGCTAACACAGAGGGCACGGGCCTAACAAACCTATCCCTAACCCTCCGGTATCTTGCTATCCTTCCACCTCTATGTAAGACCGCCAGCGCGGTGACACTGACTGGCTACGTAAGGAATAGCATGTCGACACATGCTGCAAGAGGAGGCCATGACACAATGCCGTGATGGTCATCAGAGCGGCCAGCACCAGCTATTCGCGGAGGAGGTGTGACACACCGTCATGTGTCATCGGTGTGCAAGGGGATGCCACTCGTCAGCCATGGAAGTTAGAGAAGGCAACCAACCCATCGGTTGTCCACAGAAGGGAAGGGTGGTGCACCGTCACGTGCCGCCACTGAGCAGGAGGCTGCAGCTGAAGTCGCTGTGAAGGAGGCTGAACATATGCCTCTAGAGGGTTACACGGAGACCAGGTGGCACCCATGTGGTGCCACCATTTTAAAAAAACCAAACAGACTTTATCCGTTCAGGAAAACCGAGGGTCGCTCCCCCTGGTGGCGGCTAGGGTGGACCCCCTAGTGGGTCACGCCTCATGCGGCCGGGCCGTCGCCCCTTGCGGGCTACCCTTTGTGGGATGCCCCTTGCAGGCCACCCTTTTCGGGCCTCCCCTACGGGACGCCTTGGCAGGCTGGGCCAAACCTCGGCCCAGCGGGCCAATCTCGCCATAGCCCAGCCCAGACTAGGTCAGACCGGGTCGGACCAGACCTAGGCCTAGAAACACTTAAAGGGTCATATCTTGAGAACATGATGTCCGTTTGGAGAAAATTTTGTGGAATTGGGATCCTTATGACAAGGGGTTCCTTTTTTGATACACCATGAGTGTTTTGGAGAATGTTGGGGTTTCGCCGGGTTGGATCATACCCGAATCCAACTGGGCCCTCGACCCTAAAATGCCTATAACTTACAGACCACGTGTCCGGTTGATGCCCAGTCTGTTGCATTAGAACCCTTATATGATGTGGTGGATCATCGGGTTAATTATTATTTCAGATCCATGATGGTTGAAATATGAATAAGGGCTTGAGGGGTGGTTCTCCCAAGCTCACTACTTATAGAACCTTACAGTTGGCTGAGACTTGAAGACTGCTTGATGACTGCTATTCTTTTCGACTCTGTGTGACTCAACGGCCCAGTGAAGAGAGCCTCTATGTGATGTGGTAGACCCATGGTGGGGAGAAACTCTATGTGACATGTCAGACCCATGGTACTCGGCAAGAGGAGTACCAAAGAAGTTGATGATTAGTGGGAAGCCCCTCTGTGTGACGTGGTACGCCCACTGTACTCGATAGTGGAAGAGTTCTCCACCAGCTGAGGTGGTCAACGTTTGTGACTGACGATGCTACGGTTACCACCCTATAACATACCTAGTGTGAGCTGAGTCCTTTATCTTCATGGTGATAACTGTGTGGTGCTTTTACTTTTGTGGTGATATCTTCTTGGTGATACCTGTGTGGTACTTTTACCTTCATGGTGTTACCTTTGTGATATTCTTCCCTCATTTATGAGACTATTATATATTGATAACTTAGGTTTATGTATGGGCATATACCTAAGTAGAGTTATTCAATGCTTCTTGATTTGTGATTGAGGTCTTTACTTTGTGGAACTCTAGGAGACCTTCGGGGGTCTCGAGGTCCCTACTAAGTATTGTTATACTCACCTCTACACGGGCTTCGCCCACACCGTGTTGTGTGTTGTGCATATTAAGAGCAACTGGGATAAGACTTGGGGGAGATAAGACCAAGCGGTACATAGAGGATATGGGCTGATGTGGAGTGGTGTGGAGATGATCTGTACCTACCAATTAGTTAGGATCCTCGGTGGAGGATCAAGGAGCTATTTTGTACTTTTTAGTTGTATTTGTACCTTTTAATTGTACTTGTACATTACAGTTGGGATTGTATTTTCGGACCCTTTAAATTCATCACTCTTTTCACTACAACGGTTAATTTGTTGTTACATTCTTGTTGTGTTCTAGTATGTGTGGTTGCTTCTTGTTTTTCTCTTGGAATGTGTGTCTATATAGGTTAAAAAGGCAATGCTTTCCCGTTTTAGGGATATGCCTTTCTGGTGCTAGTCTCCAACCCCTGGCCTATGGAAGGAGGGATTGTGGTAGTCATGAAACATGCCCCGAGGGATGGGTCATGACAGAAAAAGTATCATTTTCCATGGGTGGATGATTTGTTTGATCAATTTATGGGGGAAAAGTGCTTTTTAAAGATTTATCTTCGGTCAGGTTATCATCAACTCAGAGTTCATAAGTCTGATATACAGAAGGATGATTTTAGGAGAAGGTATAGCCATTAAAAATATCTTATGAGGTTGTTTGGTATGACTAATTATCCTGAAGTTTTCAAGGATTTGATGAATCAGTTCTTCCATTTGTATCTCGACACTTGTGGTAGTGTTTATAGATGAAATTTTATTTTACTCAAGATCTGAGCACGAGCACGAGAACCATCTAAGTTTGGTTTTGGAAAACTTGAGAATTCACTATTTGTATGGAGTTCTTTTGAAATCAAACATCTGGATTTAAGAAGTGAAATTAATGGGGAATGTGATTTTTCAACGTGGATTATCAGTTGATCATGAGAAGGTAAGTGTTTTCTTATCATGGGAAGAGCCACAAAATGTATTTGAAATTTGATGATTCATTGGTCTTGATGGATATTACTGATGGTTCATCAAGGATTTCCCAAATTTTGCAGCACCTTTGACTGATCTTACTATGAAAGACGTGAAATTTAATAAGGATAAAATTTTTCAATCTTTATTCGAAGAGTTGACTAGAATTATAACATCTACTCCTATTCTGATTTTACCTATGCCTAGTAAGGGGTATGTGGTTTTCTGTGATGCTTTTGGAACTATTTTGGGTTGTGTTCTCAGGAAGGATGATAACGTGGTGGCTTATATATCTCATCAGCTTAGATTATATTAAAATAACTACCCCACTTATGATTTTGAGCTTGTTGTAGTTATAAATTCTCTTAAATGATGGTAGTACTATATATTTAGGGAAAGGTTCATAGAAATTTCTAAAAATAGGATTTTAAGATACATATTCTCCGAGAATGTCTTTAATCTCAGATAATGGTGATGGATGTAATACATTCATATGTTTTACTTCGATATCGCCTATACCCTAGGTAAGGGGAATTTCATTACAGATGATCTCTGTAGGAAAGTGCCATCACAAGATTTTTTGGAATCGAAGGAAGAGTAGAACCTTATAAGGCCTTTTTTAGTTGTATTTGGATACTTAATACGATTTTTCAGGTATAATTATGACAATCGATTAGTTATCATCATCTCTCCTTGAGTATATTATATAGAATCAACAATATGATCATGATTTGAGAGGAATTCAAGAAACCTTATATGGTGGAGAGACCGTTTCAGGTTGGTATCTCTCTTTAGGTGGTATTCTCATTGTTGGGGATCAACTTTTCATCCCAACATCAATGAGGAGATCAGTTTTTTACCTGATTGACATATTTCTTTGTGGGTTGTTCATATGGGTGATAAAAATATGTATTTTGATATGAGATGGTGATTCTGGTGGCCTGGTATAATGTGTGACATTGTTGATTAAGTGTTCTATTGTTACACCTTCCAACAGATAAAGGCATATCATTTGAAACCTTCTGGGTTACTTCATCCTCTACCGGTGCATAATTCAAAGTTGTGTGAGGTGTCCGTGGACATTGTTTTTACATTAAAATGGACTCCGCGAGGTAGGAATTATATCTGATTGGGGATTTACAGGTTGAAAAATTCAACTTGTTTCATTCTGATTAGGGAAACCACTAAAGTTGAGGATCTAGGTAAGATGCATGTGAAGGAATTAGTGATATTACCTGGGGTTCTGCAAGCAGTTATTTCAGACATAGATCCTAGGTTTACTTTGAGGTTCTGGAAAAGTATTCAAGTGGTTTTGGGGACTTAAGTAGGATTAATTATAACTTATCACCCACAAAAATATAGTCAGACAGAGCATGTTATTCAAATTTTAGAGGATATGCTTTGTGATTATGTTTCAGATTTTGGTGGATCTTGGGATAACCATTTGGGACTATTTGAGTTTTCTTATAACAATAGTTATTAATCTTTAATCATAATGGATCCTTTCTAGTATTTTTATAGTTGCTCTTACAGGTCACCTCTTGGTTGGGATGAGGTGGATACAAATTATTTATTCGGACCAAGTTTTGTTTAGAAGATGTCTATGAAGATTCAATATATATTCTAGCATCTGGTTACACAGTAGAGTTGAAATAAGTCTTATGCAGATCAATGAGATCATCCTATGACGTTTTTAGTGGGTGATCGGGGTTTCATGAATGTTTCTCTTTGTTTGGGTAAGTAATGTATAGGAAAATAGGGAAAAATGGATATGGGATATGTGAGACTATGTGAGTTTATTGAGAGTTTTGGGAATATTTCATATCATTTGGTATTAATGGATAATTTTACATGAATTCATAATGTTTTTCACATATCATATCTCAGGGAATATCATCCTAATCCCTCTCACATCTTGAGTTGGGAGGAGATTGAGTTAGAGCCACATGTTTCTTTTGTTGACCATCCAGTTGATATTGTTTACTCTTAAGTGAAAGTATCTCATGGAAAGTTGATGAAATTAGTTAGAGTTCCATAACGGCTTGTATCAGACTCTCATGAGAGATAAGAGAACCATTCATTGATGAGGGAGTAGTGGACTCACCTCTTTACTATAATTCATTCTTCCATTTGAATTTTTTGGGAGGAATGTATTATGGTGGGGAATTCGTAACATCCAATTACCTACTTTTAGTTAATTACCTTATATTCTCTTATTTTCCTATTTAATTGGGTGCCTCTCAGGACACCTGAGGGTAGAGATAATTTTTTGGGGAAAATGACTTAACGTTCAATTTTGGATGTTTTTTTGAATTAATTGAATCCGAGTATAAATGTTTTAAAAAATTTTATGGGGTTCTCCCTGAGTTTGGGGCATGGCCGAGTTGGTTTTGGAGTTTTCTATTATACGCTGGGTGATTACATGATGTGTAAAGAGGTTACAAAACATTTAATTTATCTCCAGACACAAGTCATGAAATTTGTACACAACGTGAAAGGTTTAAACTCCTTGTAATGGTTACATAATGTATAATGAAAAAAAATTATTTTTAATTTAAAAGGTGATGGATTTTTTGGAGTATGTAATCGTCATGGATTACATAATGGGTATAGAGATTAAACACCATGTAATTGATTGATAAGGTCATTTTAGGGAACCATATGAATGATATTTCATTTAATTTTTTCACAAATCATTTTTCTCTTGACCTAGAAAAATTCTCTAGCAATTTTGAGAGTATCCATTCATTCTGGATTGACCCATTTGATGTTGGACCACCATAATAGTTGGGTTATGTCTTTCCAGGTGAGTAGGCATTTTTTATTCTTTATTTCTTTGATCACCATATCACCATGGTGTTTTGTTATCATATATGTTGATCCATAATGGTGATTCAATTTGTTTATATTCTATATCCTTGGTGTGATATTGTTTTGGGGGATATTTCCTTTGTTGGTTGTGGTATAGAGGGTGTGTGCTCTAGAGGTATGTATGGTTTCCTATTCTTTTCCAACCCTTTTGTGGAATTGGACCAATTATAAGTTTTTTATATTGTTTATAAAGAATTAGTTTTCATTTTTGGATTCTTATTGTTATTAGATCATTCATGGGCATGTGTAACACCATGTTTTGAGGTTGGTGGATCTGTCTCTAGCCTAGGTTAGATGAATTTTATTGCTACTATTTTTATAAATTGGAATATTTTTGTGTGTGTATAAGTGTTTTTGTGATAAAATATGGTTTCCATATTTTTACATAAATGTAAAAGGGGGATTTTTAAATCATTGAATTGAATTATGAAATGTATCACATTAGATGCCTTGGGTGAATTGGTGAAAGGTTTAGCTTAGGTCCATCATCCATGTTACCATCAGGAGATTTTCTCATGGGTATTTTCTCTACTCCCTAGAATTATTATTCTAGGGAAATGTTTGCAATCAGTGGGAGGTTCACTCATGGGGTGTTTATATGCTCCTTAGGCTTGTGTTCTAGGTACTTGTTGTGTTCAAGTCATTTTTGTAGTACGAGTAGTCTGTATCATAGCCTATTGAGTTCCTTAGATTGATTTACCAATTCTTGGATTTATATTGTCTTGAATATGTTATTAATAGTTTCTATTTTGATAAATGATACTAGAAAATATGCTTGAGGTTGATATACCTTCCTTTGTTTTTGAATTGTTGCAAAATGAAAAATATTTACCATTTTTTTTGATAAATCTACTTTATTTCATATCATTAAATGTTTTACTTGAAATGATCATACTTGTATTGTTGTATAAATACTTTTCATGAAATTCCTATGTGGGATCCTACTGATCCTATTACTAAACCCTTATTTAGTGATATTCATACCATTGTATGTCTTTTGATGTAAGGAAAGGAAAGGCACTGTAGTGAGATGACAAGGTTTTAATCAGCTGAGTTTGGGTAGCTGGATGGTGATATGGTGTGGGTTTTCCCCTAGTATCACATAGAGTAGTTGATGTTTCAGGTTTTGTTAGTCCTTTTTGGTTGTACTTGTACATGGATATTTTTCTTCTATTATTTTGCTTTGGTTTTTGTTCTTTTCTTTCTATTATAGAATATATATTCTTTCTATGGTTGTCTCTTCAGATATATATATATATATATATATATATATTCCATGTCATTGCTTCAAGTTTGGAGAAATTATTCCCTATGTTTTTTGTTCGATGCCTTGGTTCTAGTCGCTAGCCCATGGGGATCGGGAATTCCCTTTGGGTATGTGGCATATCAGGTTAGGTACCAACTTGAGAAGGTATTCAGGTTTGTTTGTTACAACAACCCTAAGAAAATTTTGACATTTTTAATTCAAAAATAAATTTCATTTAATCAAATTCATATTATAAAATATAAAATTCACATTTGAATGAAAATATTAAATATAAAGAGAAAAATATTTATATAAAAATGAACCTTTTAAACATTAAGTATTCTGAACATAATTTCAAATTAATTACCTATATTTTTTTATTAATTTGTTTTCACATTGAATATTAATAATGTATTTAAGTTTACTTTATATTTTAATAAAGTATTTCTCACCTGATTTTGGTGTTATGTATATCAAAGTCCATTTAACAAGATATTTATTTATAGTATTTCATACTAAAATATTAGGGTGTTATAAACATGTATTGAATCTATGAATATAATGTATAGGTTTAATGAATATTTAGTGTATGTGGAGCTAGTTTAGCTTGTTTAGAGATAATACTAATAAATACATGGCGATAGATGTTTGAGAAATTTATTACGTGACGTTGGTGATTATCTTTTCATTTTTGGATTGTTATAGGAGTATGTATAGTATGTCATATCATTCATATGTCAGGCATCTATTACATTTAACAACTTATAAGATGTGTAATTTTTTGTATTTTCCTTTATAGGGATGTTTTTATACCTGATGTCTTATGTATCTCTTTTATATTTTTTAGTTTGTTATATACATTCATCTTATTGGTGTTTCTATCTTTTTTATGCACTAAATATTTTTATTTACATCATAGTTTGATATAAGATAAGTCCACCCAAATTATTAATTATGTCTACTAGGTATTATTCACTAGTCCTTGGCCTATCAAAGGATGAATTAGGGTGGCACTCTCGGCTTACCATTGGACCGGGTGGGGCATGAATTGTCAGTTCATTTCAATCGAACATACTTTAGGTCATGATACATCATCCATTACCTTTAACGAACTTACAAAGAAAATAATAACGCTCTCATAAAATTCATAAATCATCTCCACAATAAAAATTACTTTAAAACATTCAAATTAACATAGAATAAATATCTAAGATTAAAATCCTAGGAAGGGAAACAAATTTAGTAATTTATATATTAAAGAAATATCAAAATTACTATAATAATGAAAAACAATAAAAAAATAATTATAATTAAACCAAGCAATGAAGGCTTAAGAAACAAATAACTAAACACAATCGAACTCTGTTAAAAATTCTAATTACACCACCTTTTTGATACTATTTTAATTAATTTAATCTATTATGAATAGGTATTACTATGAAATTAAACCATTTATAATATAACCTATAAAATAAATAAATAATAAATAGATATGCATAATGCAGTGCTTTATCAAATCAAGTAATTTAGCATTCAACGACTAAAAAAGGAAAATAGTTTCTATGAAACAAAAAAAATAATGACTAGAAAAATATATACTATAGTTAGAAAATAATATAAAGGAGTATAACATATATGACACAAATATCTAATCATCAAAAATTTCTTCCCGACATATTTCCCTATCGAACATACCTTTCAAATATAAACTATATCTAACACACAATATCATATCAAATATTTCTAAAGATATCAATGAAAATTTATAATTATTTCTTTCTTAATTATTTAATTTGAAATGGTAAACCAATAATCACATAGAGGCTTAAGTACCCCATATCATTAATAATTAATTGCAATATTTTCTAGTAAAAAATATTAACACAACACATAATATTAAACTATCATTATATATAATATTTAATGGAAGATTAATTTCTAAAGTTCATAATCATTAATTTCATAATTAAAAAATTTCCATAATACTGATAGAAAAATACATTCAATGTGTTAATTTATTCGTTAATGTTTATCATTCTTAAATTCTTAACTCAATTGACACATGTTTCTTGTTCTTTATTTACTCTTATTCAGAACATGGAATTATAAAATATGTACAAAAGTTAAGACATGTTGTGAAATTCATAAATAAACATTATCAATATAACATAAATAATAATTAATATGTCACATAGGTTAGTATTATTCCATAACAAATTGCTAAATGAATTTATAAATCTTATAAATTATATCTACAATTTTCAATTAATGTATATCACATTGCTCTTTATTTTAAATCATGAATCATTAATTCCTACTAATAATAATTTTCATTAGGCAAGATTTACAACATTTCATTCAATTATATATTCTAAGTAACAAGAATATTAACTCTTGGAGTCTCTTTAATTAAATGAAATTATACTTTCAAATTTTATTTGATTCCAACAAAAATTATAAATCACTAGTTTGACTTGACATATAAAATAACATTACATATTATTGAACATTGGAATTTTAAACATTCCTTCAAAAAAAATTAAAAAATCTTTTAACATAATAAATAGTTCAATAAAGGGATATGCTTAAAAATGAAATATTTTAAAAAATTGAAATAATATTTTTTAGTCACAATTCACTATCCATGGAAACATATAAGTATTATAAATTAAAATAAAACTTTTATTTCCCATAATTTTTTTATAATTTTATCTGTTAACATTATTTAATCATTATATTTTAAAACACACATAATGTATTAGGAAAATAAAATACCATATCATGCCATGATTTCGTAATAAAATATTTCTTAACAAGAATAATTCAATCAATTAGAAATGAATGAAAACTAATTAATAATAAAACATCATATCAATTTATGTTAGTATATATAAACACAAAAAAAATTATAAATCATAAATTTAACATAAATACAACCTATAAAAATGATTCATTCACACCTCCTAAATGTTTTAACCTAGAGTCTTTGTATTTTTCACTTAAACATGGTTGGTTGGGTTTCATTGTCTTTAGATTGGATCATAGGGGACCAAGATTCCTAGACCCTTACTGATCTAATTGAAATTGGGGTTTTGGAATTTATCAAAAGTGGTCTTAAATATATACTTACTTATATATATATATATTATCTAATTCCTATCCTTTATTACAAGTTAAGTTAAATGAAACTATTTCTATAATAAATCCAATCAAGCCTCACATATTACGAAATCCAAACTATATCACATATCTAAAGAAAATATTTGATAACACATTTTTATAACCCACCCCTATTATAACCCCACTTGGTTTGACAGTGAATATATGTGTGTCCCTCAAAGCCTACCTCTAGTAGGCCACATGTTGGCGATTTTAGTCAAGGGTATTTTTCACTAAAATGTGATTAATTACCCTCAAAATTTCCCAAGAAAATAAAATGAAACAGCAATAAAATCCTTATATATATATAAAAATAATATGATACAATTATTGTACACAAAAAAAATAGTACATGATAATGAATAGAATACAATAGGGATAAAGTAGAAAACCTCAAAAACTCTATTCCATATATAGAAATAGTAGCATTGCCAATATCTATTGAATATTACTATAAAAAATCAAGAATACTATATAGGTGTGAGAATATGGATGTACTTCGTAGGATAATATTTCTAAAAAATTATATTTGATGTAAAATAAATGACATGAGATACACATGAGTAAGATCAACTAATCATGAAAAATGGGATAATCAAGATAGGTAATGAGAAAGTAAAAAAGTTGAAAGTAAAATGAATGTCACATAATCCCATAACCGTTACCATAAGTTGTTTCACCTAAATATTTTATATCAAAAAAATCATTATATATTGATATATGCAAGGATGATATTGAGTTTTTGGATTCATTTAAGAAAAATATATACAATCTAGAAAAAAATCATCTCCCTTTCAATCATAAAAATCAATTTATAAAATCAATAATATTATTATCATAGGAAAATCACAATAAATAATAAAAATTATCATCATAGTCACATCACACCTTATTCCATATCTCAATATCCACCACACCATCATTGTAAAACCACATCATCATAGCCACATCCACATAACGACTACAACATCAATACATCATTTTCTCATCTACTTGTGTTATAACTGAGAGTCATCATAACCCTAGAACATGGCACAAACTCAAGACATCATATCCCAAGGATATGTGTACATGTTATAACTTTGTGTCATTATTACCCCAAAATAGATGCAAAAGTCAAACTCAAGATCCATTGTAGCCCACACACACACACAATTGTGTATGTGTGTGTACACAATACCTAAATCCACTATAGACCATATACGTATATAAATTCATGTCACATCCATACTCTATTATGAATTATAACAACTATACATTTGATAACCACGAGTCATTACATACCATGTAAAGGTGAGCTCTACCTTTATCCATTACAACCCATAATTGTATACACATAATTGAAATCCACTATAGCTAGAATGTAAAGTTTCAAAGATCACAATATTTATATATATTAAAAAATATCACAAATAATATTAAACCAAGAAAATATAAAATCAAAAGGAAATTATATGATTAGGCTTAAAGGTTATAAATAAATACCACGTCACATGGTAACAAAAGAAACAATTTCAATACATTAGCTGATAAATTAACCACACTAATGAGAAATAATAATAATCCCCACCACTTATAAGATATTAATTATAAGTATTATTATAAGACCCATACTAGATTCTTAGCTTTCTAATCAATTATAAAGATATATTATTCCATTAATTAATAATTTATTTAAACTCAACTGCTTAATTACAAACACTGATCCTCTCATAAATTTCAATCCATCTATTAACAAATAAAACCTTCCAGAAATGGGAATAGGGAACTAAAAATATATTTATAACATAGCTCTTATTATATTCCAAATAAAAAAAATATTTTTTAACATAATTAACCCACTTAACTAAAGTAACACTCTTGAATCAATATGCACCTAAATTATAAGTCCTTAAAAATTACTCACATTTATCAATACTAATTCTTAGTTACTTTTCTATTCAACAACAACCATTAAATAATTTCTATCTAATTAATTTTAATTCTAGATTTACATGTCTTTACCATCACCATATTACTCCATGTTTTCACACATATGAGCATAAAATCCACTACATAACATAGAAGCATATGCATATATATTTTAGTATAACATATTCAATTTAACATAAAAGTCTATACATTCAGTACATAATTAAAAATTAAAATATAATAAGGTGTCCATCCAATCATTTTCAACGTTCTATGATATCAATTTTCATTACAAATTTCCTACCACCATTTAATTTAGAGAATATTTTCCTCATATCATATAGGATACCTCATTATACCAGAAACATAAAAAAATTGTTATAAAAACATGAAATATTAATATTGGTACTATAAATAAATATTTAAGAGATAAAATGAATGAACCAAGAAAAAAACAATACTTTCAAATAATACATTAATTAAAATAAGAAGGAGAATAAACCATATTCTTCCTTCTGACTAGACTCTCAAAACTGGTTCATGAGAAGGGAGTAATTCATGGAATATAAGAAGCCATAAAGTAACCTGTTTCCATAAACAAAATAAAGAAAATGTTCCTGAGAGAATATTATGGTAATATAAATGTGTAATGTAAATAGTAACCCCTCCCTTGGACTTAAATATTTTCACTACACAAAAGGATAGATTATAAACTTACCTCATAATCTGAATTTTATCCAATGGAATTTTATCAAATGTTAGAGTGGTATAAAGAGTGATAGTTTATATATATTAATTGGTGGGTTTGAAATAAGAAAAATGTTGGTGATTATAATAAATCATTTTTATGTGCCTATAAATCAAGGGTGAACGATTATAATTTCTATCACTCAATTATAGGGGATAATGTTTGAGAAGGGTCAATAAAAATTTCTTTGGGATCATTTTATATTAATAAGTAGATATTAAAAAAGATATAATAAATCCTAGAAATATACTACCTTGAAAGAGTTGATAAATTCTACAATGAGAGGATAGGTTGGGTGACAAAAATCTATGAAAATATCACAGCTACCTTCTTTGCATAAAACATCCCATCAACACTAACACATTTACTATTGAAACTATCCTAAGAGGAAGGAAGAATAAAGGAATAGGCATAAAGGATGCTCTTATTTGATAATATAATATGGATGGATGGGATCACAATGACAGGACTAAGTAAGACAATAATGGGTTTATGATAAGAGATTTAGGCCCATGTAACCTCCTTGAATTAAAAACTCGATCAACCCTCTCATAAATTTAAAAAACTAAAGGTGTTAAAAATGTGTTCATTATCATCGTATTTTGACATGAAATATAAATAATCTATTTTACAAATAAAGTAGTTGTGAAGGGAATTATATTACATAATAGAATCTTGATTATTTAAATATATTTTGATTAATAATTGAATTATTAATCATAAATTATGATTCCAACTAAAAGGGGACTTTTCACTTCAGTGGATAAGGGATATTTTTATGCATCTCTTATAAAGGAATTTTAAATATATAATTCATTATCTAGAATTAGATAATGAAAGGCCACCCCTATTACCATGTAATATATATAATATATGTAATGAACTTAGATTTTTCATTTGTGTTATGGGTTAATTTAATTCTTTATTCATGTTTTTTGAGAAAATAATTGTTTAAGATGACTTTAATGGTGTTTTTTTATTTTATTTACTTACACTTATTTAAACTATTGTTTATCTTACCATAATAGGATACAAGTTTATTGATTTTTCTACCTTGGGTGAAATTGGTTATTACACTATGTTTATTTTTCCTTCAATCATGATACTATATGATGTTTAATTTTATTTATAATATGGTGTACAGATATGATTTCCAATGGTATATTCTCCCCACAACATCCTTAGACCCTCACTGCTAGTCAATAACCTCTTGCATATGGGGAGGCACACATGAGGTCATGTTGCATCTCCAATCGATTTCTAGTTATTAAATCCCAAGTTGGGGAATTAAAAATTTGTATTAATGTTAAGATTCCTTTATTTTCTTCTTGATTATTCTAGGTCATGCTATAAAGGAGATAGGTTGTGTGAAACTCAAGTAGACGAGTTTCAATGTGCATGGCCAACTCTTTTGTAACTAACCTCTATGTCAGGAGTGATAGGATTTCTATTATGGCTATATGGGATTTGGGTTTTTTCATCCATCATGATTAGAAATAGTGGATCACATTATATATATATATATATATATTATTTTGTGTTGTATGATAGTTATTTAATTAAGTTCCCGGAGTTTTTATATCTACTTATGGTAGACCTTGTTTCTTTGTTGTCCTAATATATTTATTATATCATATATTAGTTAAACTGAACCATGATGTTTTTAAATATACAACTGTGTATAATGTACTAGTGTGGAGGGCTGGGATTGATCCATGGTTAGAACTTATGGGGTTATATCTACTCTGTTGGTAGCTCTTATAATAAGTCTTTTTATATAAATCCCCTATGTTTACCTTTTAACTTCCTTCATATGAAAATTGTTATGGGTACTCTAAAATATCATTTATAGTTTTATAAAAATGATATATCTGAGACACCTAAATACTCCCTCTAGGGAAGACATTCCAATTCAACCACATGTTTTGCAAGAAAATGTACCTAAGCATGCTCTTTCACTAGCTTCATTGGTTTAGAAATTAGAGCCACTCCATCATAGAGTCTTTCTGTTTTCACCTTCCCAAAGTGGAAGAGTATAGAGAACCGTCATTAAAGACACCTATGGATTCCATCTCAATCATCCAAAATACTTCTATGAAATTGGACGACTACATGATATTAAAGACTAGATAGAAATCATTGAAAAGATATTAAACTTATTTGAAACACCAGTGGATTGAAAGGTCAATCTAGTGTAATTTATGCATTAGAGACCCACTGGGTTATGGTGGGGTGTCATGAGACAAGTAGGAATATTTTAAGTTATTTCTTAGTAGTCCTTAAAAACTATTTATTTAGGTAATTCATTTGTAATATGCTAGATCTAGATTATTCTCAAGAATCCATATAACTTTAGTAGGGATTCATGATGATATCTTTCTAATTCACCCATCTCCCTAAACTATTTCATGTCTCTACTCTCTTGGATGGAAATGAGGCATAATAGGCTAGGAAGTTCAAGATCAATATTTTTCCTAAAATTAAATAGGAGGTTAGTTATTTTGACCTAATTATATTTTTGGAGGTTCTGTACATGGTCTTGACTATCAAAGAATGTATTTGTGGAGGATTAAGTAGCCGGTCTACTACCATTATTTAGTATTTTAGTGGGTGGAACTCCAACTTTTTCAATGAGTTTATCTTTTTTTAGTAGGAAGAGTAATACTAGGCATGTGAAACAATGTGATGACAAGAAGGATGAGTTGTCTATAGATTATTTAGCCCACCCTCAAGAGGATTTTAATAATGATTCAAATATGGGAATTTTGAACATTATTGTAGGTTCTAGTTAAAATATTAGAGTAATTATAGAAATAATGGTAATATTGGGAACTGCTAGTAGTTCTTTAATAGATCTTTGAGGTCATCATTTTTTTGGAGTTCAGGATAAATGCAATCTACATCCCAAGGATCTAGTCGGTTCCCTCAAAAATAGGTTCATAATACTTACATGACATTGACTCTAGAGAGTCATGTACCTCAAGGTCGGGTCTTTGGAATTAAGGAAGGTCAATTTTATGTGATGGACTTGGTTCTAAATGAATGTAAAGAGGGACCATCGACCATTTGAGGTATGGTCATGATCACCTCTTCTCTTTCTTTATCACTTTTTGATAGTGGTTTTTTCCAATATATTATAGCTTCTCAAGTTCTTGTTGGAATCAACTTACCGATTAAGTTATCTTCTATGATGATTTATCTCAAAACACCATTTGGAAGGAAATTTTATCATCTCTAGATAAGTCATGAGTGTCCTATGGTTGTTATTCCCTAGAGAAATTACAAGTATCTCAAGATCCTCGAGATTATTGGATTTGATGGGATTCTTGGAATGAACTAGTTGACTAGCTTTCTTGATCAAATCATCTACTATAAAAGATGGTTATCCTTTTTTTCAACTATAGGAGAGAGTTTCATGATGGCCAGTGAGAAAGACATCAAATATAGTAGAGTGGGACATGATTTGATCTAGATTGGAGCCATCATGGATCAGGTAGAATGCTTAGATCTCATAGTTCAACTAGATGTTGGGTCCTCTTTTTTTACACATATTATTATTCACCATTAGGATGTATTTATAGGTAAATTCTCAAGTCTTCCTCTTGAAAAAAGTGTACTTTTAGATTGAATTAATACTGAGAGAACAACCAATATTGACTCCTCTATATCGCATGTCATTATCTGAGTTGAGATAACACCAGATTTATCTTAAAGATTTAGAGGAAAATGGATTTATCATACCATGAATGTATCTATAGGGTGCTCCCATATTATTCCTCAAGAAGAAATATGGTTGTATAAAAATATATGTAGACTATATGATGATTAATTTGGATATAATAGAGAATGATTATTACCTTACTTAGTAAGATAATCTCTTTCATTAGTTATGGAGTGTTTGGTGGTTCCCAAAATTAATATTTATTCCTACTACCATAAATTGTGAGTCAGAGAGGTGGATGAAATGACATGAACTTTAATAAATAAAATTCCCCTTACAATTTAATTTTATGTATTATTATATATTAAGGTTATAGAAAACACCTATACTTATTTGGTTTTGTTATATAACATTGGATTTAAAATACGATTAAACATCATTACCATTGATAATATAACTGTTGAATTGTGATAAACTGATTATTATAAAAACAGAGTTTTAACAAATTCAATTGACACAAAAATAGGAATAGATTGCCTCAACTTATAGAATCATACTCTATGAATCCCATTTATTAGAGATTCTATGGGAGATAACATCATTGAGTTTTTCCATTAACCAATAGAACGTTGAGTCCCAAAAACCTAAGCATGAGAGAAACCACTTATGGGAGATGTTCATGCTCATCAAGATCATGACCCAAACCATGTAGGCTATACCACACCATGAATGTCTTGCTATCGTGAACCACACCCTTAGGGATTTTTCAGGTGTATTAAATTGATAGGTATTAAGTCCATAATAATATTAATATGTATATTCTATATTCAATAGAATAATTTTAATATTTTTTATCACTATTTTATAAATTATTATTATTTTTATACAACAGAAAAAATTGTATTTTTAATTAGTATTTAATTTCAATTAAGACGTTTATTTTGATGAATTAATGGATTTTAAAAAATAATAATATTTTAATAAAATATTATTATTATATAATTTTTATTATATAAAAAAGAAAACATAAATTTTATGAAGTCAAATGTAATTTTTATAAGGGTTCAAAAAAATTTATTGTAAAAAAATAGAAAATTTCTCAATAAATGTATACTCTTATTTTAACATTGAAAATACACATATTTAGAAATCCATTTTTATAAAATGAATATTATTTTTGTAATTGAACATTAAAATTATCAAATGGTTAATTTTTCTAATTTTCTAAGAAAGCAAATTTTTTTGTAAAAATTAAATACTCTTCAAATATATGGTGTGTATTAGGACATCATAATGACCCAAAATGATGTAATAAATACTATAAATGGGATACAAGACAAAATCTATGTTATTAATGTAAAATAATACAATTTTTATATTATTTAATTCAATTTATAAAGTCATTTTGAATAATCTAAAACAGTAAATATATTTTAATATTTTAAAATCATTTCTTTAAGAGTTTAACTCACTTTCACATTTAAAAGGTTATTATTTCCATAATTTTGGCACTTCTACTTATAAAAAAATTAAAAAAACTCCCTTTTTTTAGAAACCATTGTAAAAAACCATGGGACCGTTTGTGGTTATTTTATTTTGTTATATAGAGTCTAAAACCTAAGTTTAAGAAATTATAAATAATTCCCCACTCATTTAATATATAAACCCACCCAAGCTCTAATTTATATTCCCTGGAAATCCTTGAATCATGCACTTACTCTTCACTCCCCTCTATAGAGTCCTCCCAAGGTTCCCCCAATCCCTCAAGAATCTCCTTCAAGGCATTTTATGTCACACTCTCAAGGTAAGGTTTCATTTCTTTTTTCTCTTTATTCAAGTATCTTCTTTATCTTATGCTCATTTCTCTAATTCATAATATTATAATATGATCTTCCATATCACTCTTACTTACCATATGATTCCTAAACGATGATATACCCCTTCGGTTATCATTAATCCCTTCCATGTACATTTATGTTCCCCTATTATGCTACCAAAATTTCACCAGGATTTTAAAATCCAAACAATTATGTAGTAAACACTCCTACCCATTTCCTATCAGTGGTGTTCATGATTATGAACTCATAATTCTTTTATTTGAGACTTACATGAATTTATTACACACATTTTAATCATGGAATAAAATATGATGATTAATGAATCCATCTTGTATGATCTATGTGGCACACATAAGCATGAGAGAGAAATGAGTGTGACATGTGCACCCAAATTTATATAGTGTTACAATGCATTGGGTAATGTTTTAGTCTCATGAGGAATCATGTAAGGGATTGGGGAGTCAACCTAATCCACCATGATAATTTTTTCCATCATGATGTTTTGGAAGTTATCCTTGAACTATGTTTATGATGTAGTCTTTTAAGTTTTTTCCACATTTCCCAAGTTACCTTTTATGTCATCATTATATATCATTACTTATTAATCATGATTATGATTCTCACCCCCATTTATGGATCATTGATATGTCTATTGTCTAACATGTATGGATTTATTAATGTCATTCCATGTTTATTACCATATTGTTATTTATAGCTAACCCCTTTCTTATGCATGTCCCTAGGTTATCCCATACAGTTTTAAGTAGGAGCATGTTAAGGAAGTTTTCAATAAAGTTGATATATTCCTTGTTTTGAGTTATTATGCAATGTACTTAATTCCCAAATAAAAAAGACTTCTCGATCTTCTATATTGTATTAAGTGTAATATTATTTAATAAATCATGTATTAATGTGAAATAAATATTAGGGTTATTATAGTTTGTATCAAAGGAAGCATTTAGTTATTTTTTGGAATAGTATTATAAAACTCTATTGAAAGCCTTACAGACAATACTAAGCATTAGAAAAAATATCTAAATTTTTGTAAGTATAGAGAAAGTTGTTTATAAATAAAATAAATCCCTTTCTAGATACTATAATTGGATGTGGATTTATCAGAGATTTACATAAGGGTAAAACCAGAAAACACCATGTTGAACTAGACATGAATTGGAACTAGTGCATGAAAATGGGCCTTACTACACATCTGGTTTGACACTCCTAGAGGACATGATTTGGTAAATTCATAATCTCATTATGAAATATTGTTAAGGAAAAAATACCCAATAGAACACTTTTTTAGAAATAGATCATGGATAGCATAGATCAAATCATAGAAATTCACAATTTAATGAAATAAAAGTAATTTATCAGTTATATCTTTAATTTCATTGTATCCCCATTTATATGTTTAATAGATTAAAAATAATCATCCCAAATTTTTCCTTTATTCTATAAAATGTCCAAAAATAGGAGGAATCGAGTAAACAACCAATGTGATTGGCAATTTGATGATTTCCCCAATGATATGACCAACCTAATGGAAATAGAAATAAAAAACATTGTGATGATACTATCTCAGTTGAATCATGTGTTGAATAGAAACCCAGATCAAGAGAATTGGGAAAATCTCCCTGAGAATGAACAAGATGAAATTTAGTTCCCTATGTTACAATGGCCTCTAAATTTTAATGGATCATTCGATCCCTTAATCATGGAAAATGGATCAACTCCATTGAGAAAATTTCTCCATCCTTCAATGCTCTATGTCAGAGAGGGTTCTAATGTCTATTTTTCATATATAGGGAGAAGCTGATCAATGGTTCACATTGATCAAAAATATGAATCTTGAGAAAGATATCGAGGTTATGGGTTGGAAGGAATTCCAAAAAAGGTTTTTTGAAAAATATTTTCCCCTCACTCTTTGACTTAAAAGGAAATGGATTTATTTTCCCTTAAGAAAAAAGGTGATGAATCTATTAGGTCATATGAGGAAAACATTACAAGACTTTTACAACATGCCTTTTGAATTTTTGTTACCCCCAAATGAACGAATTACCACGTATTTATTGGGATAAGACCTATTCTACAAAAATACATGGATATCTAAGACTTTGATTTCTATGATGAAGTTATTCGATGTGCCCTAAAAGTGGAAGAGGAGATCATATAATCTCAAGGGTATCACATGGATAATAATTATAAAGTGGAGTTTAATTATGGCAGTATAATTGTTAAATATAATGATGCTAATAAATTTCAACTTCCTACTTATTAAATTTGTGAAAAGAAGAACCTTGGAAATTTCCTAAGGGTGATGAGAAAATGCTTTAAGTTCGGGAAGGAAGGACACATAGCTAGTGATTATCGATAGAATAACCCCACAAATGTGATAGAGAAAATGAACTCTTTGGTAAGCTTATATTTAATTTTTCATTTCATTAACTTTGTGGAACTCGGATAATGTTCAAATAAATGCACCAATCTACGGATTTTTGGAGACAACCAACAACCTCAAAGGCAACAGGGGTGAGATTTTTCCATCACAACTACTAAGGAGGATTATGAAAATTAAGTGGTGGTAGGTACACTAGTTATTCATTCAAGAATAACAAATTTAATTTTTTTATTTTGTTTCTACGCATTCCTTCATATCATGAAAGTTTAGTATAACTATTCCAAAACCTCCACAAATCATGGAAGTAAAGCTATAAATGAAAAATTGAAATGGGTAAAATATTGAATCCCAAGTATATAACTCCTCCCCTATCAAAATTTGTGTCCCAAACTTCCTAGAAAACCTATTTATACTCTGTTTAGTGGAATTTTATTAAATTCTAGGTATGGATTGGATTTACCTTTATAGAGCCAACATAAATTATTGTGAGAATGAAATAACTCTCTGTATCATGAATTGACTCCCCTGATTCTATATAAGTGAAACTAGGGGGAAGAATCTTATTTATAAACAAAATATAAAGCATGGATATTATTTCCCTATGATAAATCATATCTAGATCAAATTATTAGGTATAAGGAATGTATCATCCTTGAATATATTCCCATTATGATGGAATGAATTTATGTGTTTTTCAAATAATTTTATGGTCTTCCTCCTAGTTGAGAGGTTGAATTTTCAATTGATCTTATACCTAGGACATTTATATTATCCAAGAATCTATATATAACGGAGATTGTAGAACATGAGTACCTGAATAAACAACTATAATAGAATCTGGATAAAGGGTTTATACAGCCAAGTGATTCACCTTGGGGTGCACCAATCCTCTTCGTCCAGAAGAAGGATGGGTCAATGCACCTTTTCATAGATTATCATGAGCTCAAAAAGATCATGATAAAGAACATGTATCCTCTTTCATATATTGATGACATGTTCGATCAGATATGTGGAGAAAAATACTTCCCCAAAGTGGATATGCAGTTGGGATATTACTATGTTTGAGTGAAGGAGGAGGATATCCCCCAGACTTCTTTTAGTATAGGTTATAGACACTATAAGTTAATAGTTATGTCATTAAGACTCACTAATGAACAAAAATCCTCATGGAATTGATGAATAGAGTCTTTTGGGATTACCTTGAAATTTTTCTGGTAGTATATGTAGATGATATTATGATATAACCCAAAATCAAGGAGCATCATGAGGAGCATTTGAGCACTGTTCTAAAGACCTTACGAAACGAGAAGAATTTTGAAAAGTATATAAAATGTGTTTTCTGGTTGAAGGAATTCTCATTATTAAGGCCTATCATCACAAAAAAAAATCTATGGACCCTTCAAAAATAGTAGCAATTGAAGGACATTCAAGAAATAAATATGTGACAAATATTCATAGTTTCCTTGGACTTATTGGGTACTATCATTGATTTATAAGAAATTTATTATTATTTTAAAACCCTCTAACCAAGACAACTTAAAAGGGAGGCAGTTTTACATGGAATTATGAATATGAAGAGTGCTTCAATGAGTTCAATTGGAGGATTATCACTACCACTATACTCACACTACCCACAAGTGGAGAACTTTTTATGGTATTTCGTGATGATTAAAAGAAGGTATTAGGATATGTGTTAATGAAAAGTGACAAAGTGATATCCTATGCTTCAAGGTAGTTGAAATTTCATGAATAGAACTACCCAATGCATGATTTTCATTTGGATGTAGTGATATTTTCTTTGAAAATATGATGGTATTTTCTCTTAAGGGAGAAGTTTGAAATATATGCGGATCAAAAGATCCTCCGGTATATATTCACATAGAAAGAGATGAATATGTTCAAAAAAATATGGTTAGATCTTGTAAAAGAATATAATTTATCAATTCACTAACATCCAAGGAAATAAAATAAAGTATAAGAGACTCTAAGAATAAAGGATCCATAAATTATATCATTGATGAGAATTGAGAGGGATCCAATATTCTTTGATTTGAAAAGGATGGATATGGGAATCCTAAATGAAGGAACATCATAAATCCTTTCAGAAATGATTACTCAACCAAACCTTATGAAGAGTAAAAAGGATTCTCAAAGAGATAATTTGGGAATTCATAAAAAACTGTAAGTTATATGATAAGGGAAATCTTGGGAGATTAATTTTAATGAAGAAGAAGTTTTTAGATTTGGGTTATGACTATGTGTACCACCAAATCCTGAGTTAAATAAGGATATGTTTGGTGATGCACATATTTTGACATTCTCTATCCATCCAGGAAACACTAAGATGTATCTAGATCTATGAGAGCACTATTCATGGGACAATCTGAAGAAGGAGTTCATAGAATATACATCAATATGTCTTGTTCATAATAAAGTGAAAGAAGAAAGGAAAAAATACTAGGGGATGATGCAACCATTACCCATACCAATATAAAAATAGGAAAACATCACTATAGAATTTTTCTTTGTTATTCCAAAGGCATTGAGAATTAATAATAATATATCAGTTATGCAGTATAATCTTATGAATACCACTCACTTCATTTCAATTTGATAAGACTTCTCACTTGATCAACTTTCAAGGATATACATTAGAGAAGTGGTGAGGATATATAGAACACCACTATTGATTGTATCTAATCAAGACCCAAGATTTACCTCCAAGTATTGGATGAGGCTTCAACATGATCTAAATATAGAGTTGAACTTCATAACGACTTATCACTCTCAAACCTATGGCTAATCTGAGTGGATTTTCCAGACACTTCAGTACATAATGAGAGCATACTCAATTGACTTCAAAGGAGTATTAGATCAACATCTTATTCTATTTGAGTTATCATACAATAATAGTTTCCACTAAATAATCCAAATGGATCCCTATAAATACCATTATGGGTAGAGGTGTAGAACACCTATATCTTGGGATGATGTTGGGGAAGAAAAGATGCAAGGTCCGAAAATGGTGGAAAAGGTCATGACATTTCAGAAGCACATCAAGGCTGATCAATGTTGAAAAAAGATATATGCTAGAAATAATTGATGAGACCTATAGTCTGATGTTGGAAACATGTTATTCCTATAAATATTTCCTTGGAATAAAGTCATGAGATTTGAGAATAAGGGGAATCTTATTTGAAGATACATCGGTCCCTTTGAGATCCTTGATCACATATGAGCAGTGGAATATCGACTAGCACTCCCACCTAACCTATCTCAAGTACATGATGTATTTTATTTATCCCTCTTGAAAAGGTACATACCAAACCCCTCACATTTACTCAATCCATATGTGGTACCATTGGAGAATTATATCTCATATGAGGAGAAGCTGGTGAAGATATTAGATTGTATAGACAACGTTTTATGAAATAAGACAATGCACCTGGTCAAAGTGTTGTGGTGAAACCACAAGATTGAAGAAGAAATGTGGGAACTAAAGGAATCAATGAAACAAAATTAACCCCATCTATTTTAGTGTGGTAAAAAAATTATATGGTGAAATTTATGAAGGGAGGAATATTGTAACGATCTAAATATTTGTAAATAAAATTTCCTATGAAATTTAACTAAATATCTTATTGTGAATTATGGTTATAGAAAAAACATATAATTTTTTGGTTTTATTAAATCCTATCATATTTAAAATACTACTAAGAATCATTACCATCAATAATATTTCTTTTTAATAGTTATCAAATGATAAGTATAAATATAAAGTTGTATCAAATAAAATTGACAAAAACAAAGAAAGTGATGGATTCAACAAGAAGGATCATTCCCTATGAAGCCCATTTATCGGAGATTCTGAGGGTGATAGCATCACCAGGTTTTTCCCTTGACCAATCCCAAGATGATATCTAATAACGTAAGCATGAGAGAAACCATTTATGGGAGAAGTTCAACCTCATCATGATCATGTCTCAAACCATGTACACCAAACCACCTCGTGAATGTATTACAATCTCACACCTTACCCTTAGGGTTCTTTCTAGTGTATTAGATGAAAATGAATTAAGAATATAATAATATGAATATTTATATTGTATTTTCAATATAATAATGTTCATATTTTATTCTTATCATTATTTATAAATGTTTTTTTATTTTTATACAATAATACAAAAATTGTATTTTTAATTTGTATTAAATTTCTATTAAGATATTTATTTTGATGAATTAATTGATTTTTAAAATAAATTATATTTTCATAAAATATTGTTATTAAATAATATATCACATAATTTTTAGGAAGACAAATGTAATTTTAATAAGGGTTTGAAAATTGTTATTTTCAAAAAACCCAACTTTTCTTAATAAATGTCAAATATTATTTTAAAAGCTAAAATACACATATTTAAAATATTATTTTGATAAAATGAATATTATTTTTTAAATCAGAAATTCAAAATTATCCAATGGTAAATTTATCATTATTTTCTCAGACAGTCAAATTTTTAGGTAAAAATTAAATAGTGTATAAATATACGGTGTGTATTATGTCATCATAATGACAAAAAAATGATGTTATAAACACTATAAATGGTGTCCTAAACCAAATATATTTTTAATGTTTAAAATTTTATGATTTTAATATGATTTTATTTATTTTATAAATCCATTATGAATCCATCAAAACATATAATATATTTTATTGCTTTAAAATCATTTCATTAAGAGTATGAATCACTTCCACATCATTAAGGTATTAATTTAATAAATTAATCAATTGGAATTATAAAGTAATAATAATAAAAACCTTTTTTAGAAACCATGGTATAAAACCATTGGAAAATTTTTTTTTTGGTTATTTTATTATATTGAGTCCAAAACCTATATTTGAGAATTGATAAAGAATTTCTCACTCATTTCCAATATAAAACCACCAAACATCCCATTTATCTTCTCTAAAAATACTTTTAGAATATATATAATCTTCCCTACCCTCTCTAGAGTCCTTATAAGGTTACCTCAATCTCTCAACAAGCTCCTCCCAAGCATTTAGAGTCACACTCTCAAGATAAGGGCTCTTTTCATTATCCTATTTATTCAAGTATCTTATTTATCATATGCCCTTTCTCTCTAATTCCTAATGTTGGGATATTCTCTTAAATACCAACCTCACTGAACCTATTACCCCTAAATTATGAAATAACCCTTCCAATCTCATTAATCCCTTACATGAACATTGATATTCCCCCATTTTTCTACCAAATTATCACTATAATTTTTCATGGAAAATAATTGTATAGTGAATAACCATATCCATTTCCCATCAGGGGTGTTAAAATTTATGAACTTATAATTATTTTATTTAATACTTACATGAATTTATTCCAAACTCCTTGATCATGGGATACTATATTATGATGAATGAATCCATGTTGTATGATATATGTGGCACACTTAAGCATGAGAATGAAATGAAAGTGATGGGTGAGCACATAATTATATAGCACTCCAATGCATTGGGTAATGTTTTACTCTCATGAGATGTCATAAAATGGATTAGGGAGTGAGAATAAATCACCATGAGAGTTTTTCCATCATGATTTCATGGAAGTTATCCTTGACCTATGTTTATGATGTAGTGTTTTAATTTGTTTCCATATTTACCATGTTGCCTTTATGTTATCATGATATACCATGCCTAATTGTTCATGTTTATGATTCTCAGCCCTTTTATGACTCATTAATATTACTATTTTTTAACATGTATTAATTTATTCATGTCATGTATTGTTTATTACCTTATAGGTATTTGTATATCACACCTTTCTTATGCATGTCCCTAGGATATTCTTTGGAGTTTTATGTAAGATCATGTTAAGGAAGTTTATAATAATGATGATGTATTCCTAGTTTAAGTTGTTATGTAATGTACCTAATTACCAAACACAAAAAACTTCTCAATATTTTGGGTTGTATTAAGTCTAATATAATGTAATAAATCATTTATTAATCTGAAATAAATATTAGGGTTGTAATAGATGATATCCCTATGATGGGTTTTGGGAGTAGATATGGTGTGTATGTGTACATAATCATGGTTTAGGTTTGATGAATTCCCAAGTAGTTTTCATTGATCTCATGAACAATATCTTCAATCCATATCTTGACTATTTCATCATGGTCTTTGTTGATGATATCATTAAATAGTTATAGTGTTTTGAGTTACATGGAAGACACTATAAGAGTGTATTGAGTTCACTCCAAGAATGTAAAATTTTGATAATATTTTGGAGTGTAACTTCTAGATCTGATAGGTATGATTCCTTGGTACTGTGATCTCTGATAAATGATTTTTTTTCACCTAGAGAAGGTGTAAGTAATGATTTCTTAGGCTCTCTCATAGAATTTTATTGAGGTCAAGAGTTTATTTGGGCTGGCTGGACACTATTGATGATTAATTAAAGATTTATCTTACTTAACAACATTGATAATGGGGATTTCCAAGAAGGGGTGAACTTTGAATGGATAGATCATTATTACTAGGTTTTTCTTGAGTTGATGAAGAGAGTGATGATAGCTTCAGTTTTGATTCTTTGACAACCTATGATCAGATATGTTGTATATTGTGATGCCTCATGTGTTGGGTTAGGAGATATGTTAATGAAAAGGGATCAAGTAGTTGATTATGGGTCACATCTATAATGACCCCATGAGAATTACTACCCAGATCATGAGTTAGATTTGGATACTTTGGTTTATTCCCTGATGTATTAGTTACATTATCTCTTTAGAAATAGGTTTGTTGCATACAAATACCCCAAGAGCCTCTATTATATCTTCTCTTAGTGGGATATCAATTTGAGGTAGAGGCACTGGGTAGAGTATTTATTTTACAGTAATCCTTTTTATTTCCTATACTCTAGGAAATGAAAATATCATTTCATATACTGTTAGTAGGAAAACACAAGAGATATACTATCTTAGTGAGTGGAAATCATCGAATTAATATTTCTTGATGAGTTTGATGGTGGAATGGATTATGGATTCTTATAAGGATAATAGAGCCATGAAATGTTTTCCATTTTTCAATTCATATTCATTAATGGAATAATTTAATACTATACAATATTCAAATCATCAGTGTGAGGTGATGTGAGAACATTTGGAAGGTAGAAACCATATTCCATGATGGTCAATAGATAATGATTATGTGATCAGTGTACATGAAAATATTTTCATTAAAAACTCCTTGAGAGTGGATATGATGATAGAATCTCATTATTTTAAATCTATAGTGTTTATAAGGTTAAAAAAATACCATGACATTCAAAGTATGTTTTGGTGTCTTGGTATAAATAGGTACATCACCAATTTTATTTCATGATGCCTTTCTTGTTAGATGGTAATGGTAATGAAACAACATCCTAGTGGTTTAATTCAACCACTTTCAATTCTGATGTAGAAGGAGGATGATGTGACTATGGACATCATGACTAGGTTGTAATGGACATTGATGATTCATAATGCATTTTTGGTGATATTTTATTAAGTGATGGAAGTTTCTCATTCATGATGATCTATGAGACTCACTTATTATATGAGATATGAAACCTAAATATATGGAAGATTTTATTATTTTATTTAATTATTATATCTGATAGAGGAACACATTTCAAATCACGTTTTTGGATGTTTTTGAAAAAACATAGGGTACTTCGTTGATTCTAAGTACAAAATATAATCTACAGATTGATGGTCAGTCATAAAAGAAGAACTAGATATTGAAGGATATGATGGGGGATTCATTCTATATTTTAGTGGATCTTGGGATGATCATATGTACTTTTTTTAATTTTTATAAAATAATAAAATTTAGGATTATATTGAGATGGAACCTTTTGAGTATCTATATGTTTAGTGGTGTCGTTAAACACTATATTGGAATGTGGTAGGTGAGGTAGCTTTAGTGGGGCTGAGCTTGGTATAGGAGACCTCTAAGAGAGTGCAACTGATCATGAAGTGGTTGACCACTTCTCATAGTATGAAACATTCATATGAAAACTATATGAGGATATATTTTTAGTTCATTTTTGGAAATAGAGTTTTAAAGTGGGTGAGTCCTTGGTTAGTGTATAAAAATTTTCCTAAAAAAGAAGAACTAGTTCCAAGATGTGTTGGACTATTCAATATTTAAGACCATACTGGGACTATGTATTACATTCTAGACCTTCCTCTTTACTATGAAGGTATGAACGATGTGTCTCATGTGTCAAAACTCTAGATGTACATGTTTGATACTATGCATGTGATCGATTTCAAAGATGTTATGATGTTGCCTAACATGAAATATATTGAACACATGACGCAGATTGTAGACCACATTGAGAAGGTGTTGCAAGGGAATATAGTTCCTCTTTTTAAAATATTATGGTAGCCTGGATAGGTCTAGGATGAATCATAGGTGTAGGAGTCTAATATTTGGGCCTAGTGGATGGAGTTGTTTGAGAATTATTCCTAGAGACACTTCTCAAGGGTAAGAAATATTTAGAGGGGTGATAGTAATGAACTCATATATTTATGTTTGTTATAAGTTAATATTATCCTTTATTCATATGTTTTCCAAATATAAATTTTTTAGGTTTATTTTTTAGGGTTTCATGTCTATTTTTGAATTTTTTAGAGGCCTTTTTGGAGGTTCATGGTTTGATCATGAATTTTTCAACCCATTTTAATCCTCTAAGAAACCATGTGGCTCGTGGAAGAAGTAGTTGTGGTGGAGAATGGTTTAGGGAAATTTTTTTTCAAACCATATGAACTTACTAGACAGACCAAAAAATAGGCTCCAGTGTCCAAATGAATTATTTTCTCATAGTTTAATATACTATTTGACAACACTTTTCTAGTTATTGAGGGTGGTATTAAGCCTCACACAATTAGTACATAGTATGGAACACTGTGCGACCAAAATATATATGTGTGTAATTTATTGATATGAAAATCATCATTAATAGCCATTAAACACCCATTTTAACTAGTTCATCCTATTACATATTTACCTCTCTAATATAGAGACTCTCCATGCATTCACCAATAAATTTTTATCCATCCAAAGTTTATTCAAGAATATACAAGTGTGTTGATGATAAAGAATTATGTTATGACATCCATGAACAACTATTCTTTATGTTTCATAAATATCTACCCTTCATCCCTTGAGAAAAATCATATATTTGGAATACTATTTCCAGATATATGGTCTATAAAACCACTAAAAATGGATTTTAACTGTGCCAGTAAAGATCCATAATCAGTGCTTATAAAGCATGGACTACTAAACCATTGTTAAAGGTTAGATTTTATTAGCCCTCGAAAAAAGTGCTGATATATCCCCCCTTTAACAACAATATAAAAAATTCATTATAAAGGGGGACTTTATCACTTATATTAAATAACAATGATAAAGGTATCAATAATAATGGTGGAATTTTTTTCCATACCTCTCTGTGTCCGCCCCACTTTATCAGCACTTCCTCGCCCCATTTATCAGTACTTTGTGAAATTCCATCCTCCTACGCGTGCCTGGATTTTATCTATATACCTTTATATTGGAACAGAAATTCCTTTACCGTTGCACCAAGATGTTTTATTATCCATTTTATGATATATATATACTTATATTTTTTAAAATATATTTTATATTATATTAATTATTATATACTAAAATATAATATAAATATACTGGATCGATACACAAGGTTGATAAAAATGCCTCTCAATACACATGGTTGATAAACATTCCACTCGATAATGATTTATTGGGTTTTTTATATAATGGCTGAAGATAAAGATGCATGGTAACAATTTTTTTGATCAAGCTCAATCCTAGAATCGTTTGCGGATTCAAGGAGGTATACAAGTGTAGAACCTATACTATTAGATTTGAATCCTATTGAATTTAAATCTAGAAACTTTATTTTTTTTATTTGGGACTGTTTATAGGGAATCCTGGTACGTGATCTTGATCTGGTTAGTGATTTGGTGTGACTCGAGCATCATCTCTCGACGGGTTTTGAAGTTTTCCATCAACAAGATTGAGATTAGAAGTCTAATGCCATTGTATTCCCTTATATATTATTTTTTCATTGATATAAAACTTTTGGTTACATATATTATTTAAACATACTTGATAGTGATCACATGTGGGTGTGTGTGTATCATGTGGTACCCGTATATGATTCTTGATTCCATAAGTATGATAGTGTATATTGCTACTATGTTTCATGTTGATCAAATATTGTCGTATGTTTTTACTAAATTATAATTATTAAATTATATGTTCTTTATTTATATGATCATCCCTATTGTGTGTAATTTCCATTCCTTTTGAGGTGTTACTTATGGTGTTTGGAACAAGTGGACCATTGTGACATTGTTATCACTTGTAGGAGGAATGTGAACAAATTGTGATAATAATGACGATAGAACTGAACATTGGGTAGGGGCGTGAAGGCCTTGAGGCTTAACTAATGGAAATAGAGGTAAGGTAATGATAGCCTTATGTCTTTTCCCAAGTTAGAGTTTTGGGATATGATGAACCTTTAACCTGAACCAATGTATTGTTAGGTTATGATGACCTTACGGACTAGCCCATGATGGATCCGAGACATGACAACCTTGTGTATCGATTTGACTTGATGCCATGTTACTGTTGAGAGGCATGTTTATCAACCTTGTGTCTAGATCATGATCACCTCAAAAATAATTTTCATTATCCATCCAGTGTGACATTAAGGAAGGTACATATGGGGCTCCTAGAGGCTTGGTTAGCACATTAGTTCTCGACATGCGTTTATTTATATTTTCTTAAATATTTATTATTATAATAGCATACACATGTTATACTTGTGAACATAAGTTAAGAATGCATTTGGGGGTATTAATAGGTTCTATTAATAATAGACTTTATGGGAATCTTGATGTTCATGCATATGTAATTATTAGGGATCCAGGTAAGGGAAAGGGCATGTGGAGATAGCTTAACATTGGAAAATGGAGAAGGAAGTGGTTATGAGATAGTATCTAGAGGATTTTAGTGTGTTAATTTATTTTCTTTATTATAATTACTTATAATATATTTTATGTTTACAAATTGGAATCCTATTTTATTTATATTTATGACATGGGTGACATTTATAATTATACAATGTTTATTTTACATTATTCAACAATACCCTAGGTTTTTTTAATTTTATTTATGATACGGTGCATGGATATGATTATTGAAGTTATAGTCTCCACACTACATCCTCAGGCCTTCTCTAATAGTTTTTATCCTCTTGTATACAAGGAGGCATTTCTAAGGTCATTGGTGTCTCCACTCGGGTTCTATCTAGGAAAAATCAGGTTGGGGAATTACTATATGTAATATATTGATATATAATAAATTCATTAGAGTCAAATAGAAATATAGTAAATCCATGAGATTATAGACGATACTTATTATATTGGCGGGTAGAGTCATTATCTCCAAGGGGTGAAAAATATCTCCGAGTAAAAGAAAAGTATTAGTTAAGGGGATCAAAAATCTATAAGAGATGAATATTATAGTTATATAAAAGATAAAGGAGAAAAAATCTAAATTATAGAATTCAATGGTAGCCGATGAAACAATGGGTGTTGTACTTTTACTTGAAAATGGTCGGGGATAAGGATAGAAGGATATAGATGAGGTTTACCATGCATCTACTTCATACGTACTTAGTAACTACAAGGATGAGACAATGGTAGATGATTTTGTCATCAAATATATATATGAGGATAATGATACTACATAAAATCCTAGTATTAGAGATGAAAACCATATATTTTTAAATATTGAGGTTTATTACCATAGTAATGATGGTCTATTTTTGGAAGATGAAGTCTCTTTAGGTTTATAATTTCCATCACATTTTTTTGAAAAGATGAAAGTTATATATAATTATTTTGGGAAATAAAAGATAAATGGATTTATATAAAAAAGGATTAAAAATATATTTTCCAAACCTTTACTAGACGATACTCCCAAATCTAAATCCTAGGTGGAATGTTTTCCCAAGGGTCTCTAGATGGAGCTAGATACATGGGTTGACCTGAAAGATGAAGTAATCTATGTGGAAATGGAACATAATGTGTTTTATTATGGCGAATACAATACAATTTTGTCTTTGAAGACCTTAATTATTGAATTCAACCTCTATTAATAACCCTATATTGATATAAGGGATCTATCATGGAAGTATTAGTGTCCTTCTACTGAATTTATAACCAAGGTATCTCGATTTTCATTGTGTTTGTTATTATTCTTTTCATTTTTACCTTAACTATTAAATTTGGGTTATCAATGATCATTAGATTTGTTTTAAAAAATTGTAAATATGAGGATTTTGATGGATGGTTTTTCCAATCTATGATGGATATTTTAACAGAATCTCTTCCATAACTTCCTTAACCTTTAATGTACCTATCATTGTGAGATTTATATGACCAACACTATCCACCATTGAAATATATTTAGTATAGAATTCATAGATTCTTCTATAATAAACAACTCTATAGTAAAATCTTTTAGTCGCCTTTGATTTTTAAAATACCCTTTTAATATATCTACATAGTGTTTAATATGGTACATAATTTTGAAATATACAAGGCCACCAATTCAGATCTCTCTCACCATATAAACCATTGATTAAACTATTAAGTGATCCATAATATCAAATAATGTTGTTAGGAAGAACATATCAACTTTAGATAAATTTAAAAAAAGTTATTTTTAAATTATTGTGAATGTCCAAAACTTAATAAACTTACTCGATAAGGATTTGAAAAAGAATCATAGCCTGTTTTTTATGCGTTGAACATTTTTCAACAATATGCCTTGTATTTCTATGATATTTTTTAACAAAAACATGAAAATGATTTGATTATATACCTTTTATCTTTAGGTCATCCATTAATAAATATGTCATTATATTTAATATATAACATTATTATTCCCTCAAAATATTTGAAAATTTATAAAAAAAATTATTTTCTATAAAGAGTGTGATCCACCAGAGTAAGAAAATTTCACTCCCCTTATTCATAAATACAAAATATTCCTTGATGACCATGTCAATAATGTCTAATATTTCCAAGATTCTATCATTATTATTCTCATGTGTATTTCTTAAATTTCTATTACACTATTTCATACTTTTTTTTTCATATTCATGAGGTCTATAAAATGTCACACATCTTCGAGTATGGCATTCAAAGGAAAATTAATTTATTTTTCTAACCCTAAATTATTATTATTGAATTTTTTACTAAAAATATTGAAAAATACCTTTACTTTATCAATTAAATATTCTCTTATTAATAGGGAAGGTTATAAACATTCATTTAATATTACATTGAATTTTTTTATATGGAATCGATATCAATTTTATTAAGGTCAAAACTTTTGATGTCCAAGGAACACAATATTCAAATTAATTTTTATCTTAACCAACCATGTACTGTATTTTATGATAGGAAACCCTAAAAATAATTTAATATTGTGTCAAAAAACTAAATAAGTAGTAAATTCATTTATCATGTCAAATAATATGGATCTCAATGGAATTCCAATTTGTTGTGGACATCATACACCATAACACTTTTATCCCATAAAAATTTAAATAATTGGTGCCAAATATGTAACAACCCATGTAATGTTAAGATAATTAATTTTCATATCTTATTAAAAATAGTAAATTATATTTTAGAGACTTATTTTTTTTATAATAATATTAAATAATGATTTAGGTAAAAAAAGTATTTATTTCTAATAAAATTATGTTTTCAAGTATTAGAAGGTTTCATATAAAATATTAATTTAAAAATTATTGAATTTTTATTTTAAAAAATGAACATCATTTTGGAACTCATCATTTCAAAATTATATTATAATTAATTTTTCTTAATTTTATGAAATGTTTGATATTTCAATGTATATGGAATAATATAATTTTTTATTGAAAAGTAAATTTATTTTAATGTATTTAGAAAGTAAAATTATATTTTTGATTTGTTTTAAAATTTAATTACTTCATTTTGATTAAAAATAATCCAATACATGTTATTGGAATCAACATTATACTCATATTTGGTATAAAAAAATTATACTTGAAAAGGATTTTTTCTGAAAAACGGGTTTTCATCATGTTTTACATTTTTTTAAATTAAATTCACACACTTATATGGATTGAATTTGATAAAATGGATTCCATATTTTTAATCAACATAATTAATATGATCAAATTATTTTTTCATAAAAAAATATAGAATATTTAAAAATATGTTACCATGATTATGGTTAAAATAAGTTTATCAGTGGTTAAGCTAAAGAGATAAGTGTTAAAATGAATTAAATATTTTTTTAAATACATATAGATATCCATAATTAAACCTTATATCATGTAATATTGATAAATTTTCTATTTTAGATCCATTTATCTTGAGTAAGACATTAAAATATTTTGATATTTTCAAAAATAAAAAAGGATGTCCTCTCCCCCACTTATAAAAGGAAAACCCCTCACCTATCCTATCTATACATAAAGAGACCTTTGGTTCTTAAAATACCTATATAATTTCCTTAATAACATCCATACACAATACATAGAGGATCTTTGTTTATAAAAAAACCTAGGAAGGATTTAGGTATAAATCTAAACAGGTTTTCTGAATAATAGGTATAGTTCCTAACTTTGAATTTTGGGTTTATTTCTTATTATACCTCCTAAAAATATTCTTAAACCATTCTGAAATAGTAAAATTATTATCTTCAATATTGTGATATTTTATTATTTTAATGACATAACCTATATCAGTCTTCTATTTTATAAAATGAGAAATTAAACCATCATTCATGTGTATGGTAGAATACCGCCTTGTGAACTAATGTAATATATTTTCCAGCATCTCGTATTAAGGGTATATTCAATGATGTATTTAATATATAAATATGAAATAAATGAAATAATTATAATTCTGGGAATAAAATATATCATCTATTTTCTTTCCTTTCCATTCATTGAAAATGAAATTTTCATTCATTCATATGTTTTGATTACCACCTTCACAAAGAGATGTGATTCATTTTAATCACTATATCACCTTGATGGTATATGTAACTTTATTTAAATATATAATATGATATTTAAGATATAATGATGATTCTTTAAACATAAAATGATACTTACATTCTTTCCCTCATTCTCATAGGAAAATAAAAACAGTACTCTTGCATGCATACGACCAATAACATCATGTTACTGGTTTCTAGGTACTCCACAACCCTCCCTTTTTATCATACTTTGGTTGGGGTTTGTCACGAGTGGTTTTAGGTTTAAATTTGAATATTTTTGAAGTTTCTGGGCTATGTATGATTGGCGCATGGTTTTCCCAAACCGTGCGCCCACCCATTGCAAACTGTGCAACCCTTGATAGTGGATGTAACACCCCAAGTATTTAAAAAATAAATTTAAATGCATGATGATTTTTTAAATATATATTTATAACTAGACTTTAAAAATAATTTTTTCCACATTTATGATTTGAATTTCAAAAAATGGTCATCTACAGTTGTGATCAGTAAGTTATTTGGAGTCTAATAAAACCGACCTGTTCTTTTGGTGAATAGTAATATACACTTATGAATAGTAATATGAATAGTAATATGACCCTTATGAATATTAAATCATATTATTATTTTATTTTATTAAATATATAATATAATGAGATTTTGATTAACTTTTCCTGGAGTTAAAACATGAGTTATAGATATAAAATTGTTATTATTGAATAAAGTATGATTTTATTTAAAAATTAAATTAATAATATTTATATAATTATTTTCAAAAAATTGAGTTCATTTTTTTAATTCTACGCATTGAAAAATGGTTAGGGTGAAATTTTGGGATTTTTATGAAATTCAAGAATTTTTGATGAGTAGTAAAATACCATAAAATATGATAAATACTAAATACTTTTTTTACTTCATCAAAGGTGATGCAAGGATTATGTAAGCCCAATTTATTCAAACTGTCATGAAATTATTACTATTTGGGTCACATTAATCAAGACTATTCATGGTCTAGGAATTTTTTTTAATAATGATTAAAATAATGTAAAATCCCTCCTCTTCTCCACTATAAATACAACCCTCATTACCCTCTTCCTCCCACACCTATCAAGAGATTATCCTTGCCTAATTTATGCCTAATACTCATCCCATGACCCTTAACCATGTCCAAGACCTTCTGGTCTCAAAAAAGGCCAAAACCAAGGGACTTAAGGAAGATCTCAAGGGGAATAGATCAAGAGGTAAACATCTTCTTTTGTTTTCTTTCTTTTCTTTTCATTTTATTTTATATTATTATTATTTCCTCACCTAAACTTATCCCTAAGGCTTTAATTATCCAGTATATTGAATATTATATATTTCATCATGTTTATGGAAGACTCACCATTATACTTTTTTTCTCTCCCACTTATTCAAGAAATTAAAACACCATCTGTGATGTATCGATTTACTGACATCACGAACGATGTGATTTAAATTTCTTTTAATTCATTCAAGACTAATAATGGAACCA
The DNA here is from genome assembly GCA_963277665.1 of Viscum album. Classification (NCBI taxonomy): domain Eukaryota; kingdom Viridiplantae; phylum Streptophyta; class Magnoliopsida; order Santalales; family Viscaceae; genus Viscum; species Viscum album. The sequence goes on along the minus strand of OY728122.1, from coordinate 702,709,047 downwards.
TTTTTATGATTTAACTAGATTATAACTTATTTTTTATATCTTATAAGGTTCTAGAATCATTTTGTACACATGTTATTAATTTATAAAATAAAATGAGTTCATTACCATAGAAGAATTGCCAAAATGACCTAAACAAATATCAATAATGTTTTAACTTATGAATTATCCTCATGTCAGAATTCAAAATGATAAATGGTATAATTTATGGTTCTAGAAATATTTAAATACCACCCCATTCCAATTTGTTAGTTTCACTTCCAATCGACAAGAATATCAATCATGAACCGATCATGGAAATCATGTAAAGAACACACCCAAAACAAAGGAAGGAACAAAATACTGATAATTAAAGGGAGAAATGATGTAACGAAATGATCATATAAGGTTTTATAAACATTAATAAGTTTATTTAATATATTAATAATACTCTTTTACCCATTATACATGAGGGTTAAATGTGTTTTAAGTAAGAAAAACCCAAGGTAAGGGAATTCTTAACCCGATTTCCATTCATTGGGTTAGCATTCTACTTCATTATTTTTGTGTTATGAAAATTTTTTGTGTGATGAATTCTGTTTATATTATGATTAATTATGCATATTTATAGTGTATATACATATTACATCCACTCTATTAAGACTCACTTCAATTATATTATATTTTAAGGGGTTTTTCTTTTTAAAATTCTCTTTTAAAATTATGTTTTGCGAAATTCAAAAGAAACATTTTTATGAAATTATTCACATGGCATGATTATATTATAGTTATTGAAAATTGTTTATGATGAATGTGGGGGACTATATTTCCCTCCAATTTATTGGGTGTGTGTAAGTTTTAGGAAGTTTGTATGGTTACTCCAAGTGTAACTGTAACTGTTACACAAATTGTAAGGTATCCATGACGGTTATAAATTATAAGGTAGCCAAGAGGGTTGAAAGATTAAGTATGTAATTCCCCAATATAAAATTATGGTTCTATTTATGTTCTATATGTTTTTTTAAATATCATAGAAATCTCATGTTTCACAAAGTAAGTTTATATGGGTACAAGTATGGATTTCTTAAATGATTTCATATGTTACAAGTATTCATGGACTAATGTTTTCTTTCCATATTTTTATATCTCTAAATTTTCTTTTTTTGTTAATCCTATGTTTTTAAATGATTTTCATAGTTTTTAAGGATGTTTCAGAAAAATAAAGAGTCCAAGTTAAATATTATGAAGTTTTGTCAAAGAAAACATGTCTTATTAAAAAAAATTATATTTTGGAAGATATGGATACTTTTTGTGGTATTTGTTCTATATTAATGTGGAATGTTATATATATATTATATCCCAACACTATAAAAATATAAACTTGAAAAGATCTTCAATTTTAAAGGAAATTATTTCTTGACTAAAATTCAAGATTATGTAATTTAATAAGGCCAGGTCCATATAGTTGGTATCAGAGGATGGATTAGATAACTTTAGGGGTAAAAATGATGTTAATAGAATACCATAAATTATTTTTAAACTATAGTTAATTTGAAATGATATAGCAGTTAATGATTACCATGTTTCTTCGACTAAGATATATTTTTTCATAATGGTTTTCCATAGAAGACATTGAGAAGCTGAAGAGAAGAGGAACCGAAAGAATGACATCCATCTGAATCTACAATATGGAATGGTAGGGATTGGAAAAAAATAGTTTGTGATAGTAATGGATCAACAGACGTAGGTAATAAATGGTGGTGACATCCATGAAAGAGAAAAACCAGAGCTACCACAATGAAACATGGCGATAGTGGAACATTTTATGAGACAACACCCTCCTTCTTTCAATGGATATTCTAACCCAGTAGTGGATGAAGGATGAATTAATGTCCTTGAAAAGATATTTGATGTTATGGGATATTTAGATAATCAAAAGGTAAGTCTTTAAATTTCTCATTTTGAAGTGAAGATGGTCAGTGGTGGTCAATGGTCAAAAATATCAAGGATAGAGAGGATGTTTATTCCTTAGAGTGGGATGAATTTAATTGTATTTTCCTAGAAAAATATGTTCCTAATGTGGTGTGACTTGGTATGGAAAATCAAGTCCTTGAATTGAAGCAAAAGGAGGAAGATTTAGTGGCTACGTATGAAGCAAACTTCACCTGAATATAAAAGTATTCTCTAAATCTTATTCTATATCATGATAGAAAAATCAACTGCTTTTACTGAGGATTAAAGCCAAGGTATAAAAGGGAATTGGCCTCCCATGAATTCAAAAGTTATGAGAAACATGTCTGATGTGCTAATATGGTAGAGATGGAGTTTTATGATGATCACATGCACTTTTACAACAAAGAGAAGAAGAGGTCAATATGGAAATAGATGGGTAACAATCAACCAAATAAATCTGATGGTAAGAAAATCCATTTTCAAGTTTGTTAGAATTGTGGAAAAAAGGTCCTTTGGGAATACCTTACCAAATTTGGTAAGTGTTGTAGATGTGGTATGTTGGGAAATATGGCCCAAGATTGCAATGAAAGTGATCCTAAAACTAATCCTTATAAGAAAACTATTATGTTTTTTAATTGTGGAGAGATGGGTCATAATGAAAATGCCTTCCCAAGGAGAGATCCGAATTATACCAAGAATCCAGAATTTAAGCAGAAAGGTTTAGTGAGATCCTTTGTGACTACGTTAGTAGATTTCGGGACATCCAATGACGTTGTATCAGGTACCTTGTTTGTTTACTCATATTTTTTTTAAAGTTTTGTTAGATACGGGGTATACACATTCTTTTATTTTTGAGAAATTTTCTAGTAAATTAGAAATATCACCTCAAAAAATGAGACAAAAAATTATTGTTAAAACAGTAAGGGAAATATTATATCAATTCATAATTAAAAAAATTTTAAATTATTGTTTGTGGAAAGACTTTACTATCAAATATTGTTGTTTTTTCCTTATTAGAGTTTGATGTCATTCTGGGATTGGATTTTATATCTTTTTATCATGCTAAGATTGATTGTAGAGTTAAAGATTGTTTTTCCAGAAAGAGATTCAGTTTTTATACAAGAATGAACACTTAAAATTGATAACATATTAGGAAGCTGAGAAACTTTTGAAAGATAGAAAAGAAATTTATCTTTCTCATATTGTTAAAAATAAAGGAACTATTCAGATTAATGATTTTCTAGTGGTAAATTAATACCTTGATGTTTTTACAGATGAGTTACCCAGTGTCATACCTGATTGGGAAGTCGAATTCAAAATTGAAATAGTTCCTGATGATAAAATAATTTCAAAACCCCCTTATAGAATGGCTCAAATGGAACTTTTACAGTTAAAAAATCAGTTACAATATTTACTTGATAAATGCTTCACTCATCCTAGAACTTCACCATGGGGTGATCCTATTTTGTTTCATAAAAATAAAGATGGTTCCCTGAGACATTTTCATTGATTATAGAGCCTTGAATAACATCACTATTAAAAAAATTATCCTTTTCCTCACATTGATGACTTGTTTAATCATCTCTAGGGAGCTCAATACTTTTTCAAGATTGACTTGAGATTTAGATACCATCAGATGAAGGTGAAGGAGGATGACATCCTAAAAATAGCTTTTTGTACTAGATATGGGTATTATGAATTTTTTGTTATGTTGTTTGGATTAACTAATAAACATATTATATTCATGGATCTTGTGAACATAATATTTCATGAGTTCTTGGATATGTTTTTGGTTGTGTTTATAGATGAAATTCTTGTGTTTTCTAAAAGTAAAGAGGAGCATGAAAAACATATAAGGGTTTCTTTGCAAACATTAATGGAAAATAAACTATATGGAAAAATTAGCAAGTGTTATTTTTGGTTGCAATATATTTATTTTCTTGGGAACATTGTAAATAAGGTTGTAATAATATTTGATCCTACAAAAAAAGGGGTTGATGAATAGAAAATACCTAAAAATGTTACAGGGATTCATAGTTTCATTGGATTAACAGGTTATTAATGATGGTTTTTTAAAAACTTTTATGATTTTATATCCCACTAACTAAGTTAACATGAAAAGGGGTTAAACTTATTTGGACATAAGAATATAATTTTGGTTTTCAGGAACTGAGGAAGAGATTGGTGAATTCTCTTGTTTGGGCCTTTCCTTCTCAAAATGGTGATTTTTTCATCTATAGTGATGCTTAATTAAAGGTAATTGGTTTTGTTTTGATTCATAATGATCAAGTAATTTCTTATGTTTCAATACAACTAAAACATCATGAGTTAAATTATCCCAATTTTTTTTGGAATTGGTATTTATGTTTTTTTTGAAAATATGGAGGCATCACTTATATAGAGCCAAATGTCAAATATATACTGACCATAAAAGTACAAAGTATATATTAACTCAAAAGGAATTAAATATGAGTTAGAGAAGATGGATTTAACTGATAACGGATTATGATTTCACAATAAATTACCATTTGTGAAAGGTAAACAAAGTGGCAAATTCATTGAGTTGAATACCTGATGCATCATTAACCATGTTATGTTTGGAACATGATCCTTTGATTAATGATTTGATGAATTTTGGCTATGAAGTTTTTAGTACAGGAAATACCTCTATAGTGTTTTAGGTTTCATTGCAGTCATCATTATTAGATATAATTAATCAAGTGCAGAAGGAAGACTGTGAGAAACCAAAAAAGGTATAATTGGTTAAAATGGCTAAGTTTCAATAATTGAACCATAATAATTTTTTTTAATATTTCATAAAATGTTTTGTGTTCCTTGTGATTCCCAATAGAATAAAGAATTGATGTGTGAATCTCATAGTTCTCCATTTTCAGTTCATCTTGGTAGTATTAAGATGTACAAAGATATTTGGGAGTATTGCTGGTGGGATGGAATAAAAAGGGATATTTCTAATTTTACCGTGAAATGTTTGACATGTCAATAGGTTTAAGCAGAGTGGTAGTTACCAAAGGGGATACTTTATCCTTTACCAGTACCAGAGTGGAAATGGGAGAATGTATCCATGGACTTTGTGGTGGGATACCAAATAATTCTAAAGGTAATAATGAAATTTGTGTTATTATCGATTAGATGACTAAATCTTCCCATTTTATTTCTATTCAAGATACAATGTCTTTAGATCATCTTTTCTCGATTGTACATGAAATAGATTGTCTGGTTACATGGAGTCCCTCTTTCCATTATATCTGAATGAGATCCTAGGTTCACTTTTATCTTTTGTAAGGGCCTTCAGAAGTTTTTAGGCACATAATTAAATTTTTGTACAACTTTTCATCCTCAATAAGATGGGCAGTCAGAATGAACAATTCCGTCTTTGGAACATATACTTCATTATTTTTTAATGGATTATTAGGGAATTTTGGATCAACATATATCTTCAGTTGAGTTTTATTATAATAAAAAATCTCAATCTAATATACAGATGGAACCTTTCGAGACATTGTATGGGAAGTGGTGTTGAACTCCAGCTTTTTGGGATGAAGTCGGGTAAAGGAAGTTGATGGGAACAGAATCTGTAGAGGAAGTTCCTGAGAAAAAGAATATGACCTAGCAATATAGGAGGAAATCTCAGAGCAGACAGAAAAGTTATGAAGATAACATGATTAAAGACTTTTCTTTTTATGTAGGTGATCATGTTTTTATTAGAATCTCACCATGGAAAATTGTTATGAATTTTGGTAAGAAATGAAAGCTAAGTGCATGGTTCATTGGACCTTAGAAAATCCTAAATAAATTTGGACAAGTCACCTACCGAGTAGCTTTTCCTTTGAGTTTATCTCTAGTACAAGATTTTTTTTTCATGTTTCGATGTTAAGAATGTATGTGCTAGATTCATCTCATGTTTTGAGCCCAAAAACAGTTCAATTGTAAGAGAACCTTTCATCCAAAGAGAAACCTGTTCAGATTCTTGATCGAAGAGAACAAGTATTGTGGAAGAAGTTAATCCATCAGGTAAAGGTTTTGTGGAGAAACCACATAGTTGAAGAAGAAACATGGGAATTAGAAAATGCTATGAGTGAAAGGTACCCACACTTGATTAATAAGTAAATAAAATTGCGAGGATGAAATTTCCAGAAGGCGGGGATAATGTAACACCCCATGTTTTCAAAAAATAAATTAAAATGCACGAAACTTTGTTTTAAGTAGATATTTATAACTATCCTTTAAACAAAAAATTTCCACTTCTATGATTTGAATTTTAAAAAACAGTCATCTATAGTTGTGATCAGTAAATTATTTAGAGTCTGATAGAACCAACTTGTTTTTTTGATGAATTGTAACATACCCTTATGAATAGTAATATGACCCTTATGAATAATAAATATTATTATTATTTTATTTTATAAAGGATATAAGATAATGAGATGTTGATTAATTTTTCAAGGTGTTAAAAAAACGTGTTATAGATTTAAAATTGTTACTTTTGAATAAATTGTGATTTTATTTAAATATTAAATTAAAAAAATATAGAAAATTATTTTCAAAAAATGGAGTTAGATTTTTAATTCTACACATCAAAAAATGGTTAGGGTGAATTTTTGGGATTTTTCTAGAATAATTGATTTTTTTATGAATAGTAAAATATGATAAAATACGATAAATACTAAATACCTATTTTGCTGCATCATAGGTGATGCCAGAAAGAATTAAGGCCACTTGGTTCAAACTGAAATGAAATTATTAATATTTGGGGTCACATGAATTAGTACTATTCATAGTATTGATCAAAAATATTATAATAATGATTAAAATAATGTAAAATCCCTCCTCTCTTCCACTATAAATACCACCATCATTCCCATATTCCTCCCACACCTCTCAAGATTTGATCCTAGCCTATGTTCTACCCAATAATCCTCCCAAGACCCTTCCCCATTTCCAAGACCAACTGTTCTCACAAAAAGGCCAAAACCATGGTCTTTAAGGAGGATCTCAAGGAGAAGATATCAAGAGGTAAATATCCACTTTTGATTTCATTATTTTCTTTGTATTTTATTTTTTATTCTTCATTTTTATTAACCTACCCTTTTCCAAGAGGCATGAATGATATACTACCTTATATATTATATATTTCGTCATTTTTATGGAATAATCCCCATTATACTTCTTCCCCTCTCCAACTTATTCAAGAAATTAAAACACTGTCCGTGATGGGTTGATTTACCGGTAGTGTGGACGACGTGATTTCAATTTATTTTACTTCTATAAACACTGTTCATGAGACTATTTTTATGGTTTAACCATATTATAATTCATTTATATATTATAAGGTTCTAGAATCATTTTTTACACATGTTATTAATTTATAAAACAAAATGAGTTCATTACAATTGAAGAATTGCTAACATGACCTAAACAAATATCAATAATGTTTTAACTTGTGAATCATCCTCATGTAAGAATTCAAAAATTTAAATGGTATAATTTTTGGTTTTGGAAATATAAAAATACCACTCGATTCCAATTCTAGATTTTTACTTCCAATCAACAAGAATATCCATCATGAACCAATCATTGAAATCATGTAAAGAACACACCCAAAACAATAGAAGGAACAAAATACTAATAATTAAATGGAGAAATGATGTAATGAAGTGATAATATAAGGTATTAAAAACATGTATATTATTTTTTAAGATATTGATAACACTTTTTTAACCACTATAAAGAAGGTTTAACTGAGTTTTAAATAAGAAAAACCTGAGGTAAAGGAATTCTTAACCCAATTTCCATTCTTTGGGTTAACAATCTACTTCATTATTTATGTGGTATTAAAATTGTTTGTGGAAATATTTTGTTTATATAATGTTTAATTATGTGTATTTACAGTTTATATACATATTCCATCCACTATATTAAGCCTAACTTCAATTATATGATATATTTATGGGGATTTCCTTTTAAAATCCTCTTTTAAAATTATGTTTTGAAAAATCCAAAAGCAATGTTTTTATGAAATTATTAATGTTTATGATTATGTTATGTTTATTGTGTGTTTTTTATTATGAATGATGGAACATCTATTTCCATATATGCATTGGGTATGTGTAAGTTGAAGTTTGGTTGTATGGTTACCCCAAGTGTAGCTATTATGGTTATAAAAATTGTATAGTAGCTGTGAGGGTTACAAATTATAAGGTAGCAAAAAGGGTTACAATATTATGTAATTAATGCCTCAAGATACCTTTATTGTTCAATTTATGTTCTAAATTTTTTGTGGTAATCTCATTGAAATATCAAGTTTCACAATGTAGGTTTATGTGGGTACAAGTATGTCTTTTTTTGAAAATGATTTCATACATTACAAGTATTCACGGACTAATGTTTTCTTTCCTTATTTTTTATATCCTTTATAAAGATGTTTGTACTCATCCCATTTTTTTAAATTATTTTCAAATGTTATTAGTATTTTTAATAAAAATAAGGAATATCATTTAAATATTATAAAGTTTTTTCAAAAAAACATGTTTTATTTAAAAAGATTTATGTTTTGGAAGATATGGATACTATTTTGTGGTATTTGTTCTATATGAGTGTGAAATGTTATGCATGTATTATATTATAATTCTATAAAACTCTAAACGTAAAAATATTATCAATTTTAAAGGAAATGGTTTCTTGCCTAAAATTCTAGATCATATAATGTAATAAGGCCAGGTCTTTATAGTGTAGGTTTTCATAGTGTGAACATGGTTTGAAAAATTGTGTGCCCACCTAGTAGACACCATGAACCCCTGTAGAGGGATGCATAGTTTGGGCACAAATTTTGTTTAACCATGTGGACTTTCCTAGATAACCATGTGAATGATGTTTTTTATTGATAAAAGTATTTTAAAAATACACTAACTCTCATTTTACCTCTTGATTGACCCTAACTATGGATATATTGAATTTCTAGGTTTTAGAGGTTTCTAAGAACCCTTTTTTACTCCTAAAAATCCATTCATTAAAGTATCTAAGCATGGAAGATCTCATCCAACCCCTCTATGGTAAGTGATTATCCTACTGTTCCTTCGGTCTCTCACTCTCTCTTTCTTTTTGCCATAGATTTTGTTAGAAATCATGTGATTGATGGATCTAAACTATATTGTTTTGGATCTTGATTTTGGGTTTTTTGAGATATCTATTTCCAGTATTTGTTGTTTGAAAATACCTTTGTGGGTGTTTTGTTACCTGATCTCTATGAAAAAGGTAGGTTGTTTTATTTTATTTTTTCCATATAATTAAAAATTGTGTGATTTATTTGATTTTAATTTATTTTAATTGAAGTATTAAAACCCAATTCAATTTGAATTGAAATTGGAAATTTTATTTGAATGGATTTTGGGAAAACCCCCAATTATAATGGAATTGGAAATTGGGGCATATTTTGAAGTTGATTGAAATTTTGAAATATCTTTAGGATTAATTTTGGAAATAATAGCTTAAATTTATTTAATAAAAACATATTTTTGGTTTTATTTTGAAAATTAATGAATTGATAAAAACACCATGTTTTGGTTTTTAAAGTGAATTGGAATTTTGGAATGGAAAAAAATGAGAAACTAAACTATGAATGATTATTGGAATGATATGAAATGATGTTCCCTATTTAAAATGATTGATTCATTGATCCCATGAGAGCTTGGGTAGTTAATGGATTATTTGGGAGAAGCATGCTATAACAGTAATTCCCCAGCAACCGATTGATGATGAAAAATATAACAAAAATCTAGTAAGTTAGATCATATTCCTTGTGGAACATTGATGAGTCTTATTCAGCCTGAGTTTGAGGGACATGTGTACACATATTCTACAATCACTGATATGAGATGTGTAAGAATCCTATAACTAGAAACTATTGTACCATAGGGAAGATGACCATGGTACTTACTATGACTATTTTGATTATAGATTCCAATATTTTTTAATCTTCTTTACTTATTCCAAGTGATTAATATATATTATTTTATGTAAAGTTATTATATAAGACATTTTTTTAAATTCTTTCTTTCATTTGAAATTAAAAAGATATTTTTTAAAATATAAAATTGTACTTCTGTACCTATTTTTATTAGAAAATGAAAGTATTACTTGTATTATTATTATAGAATCTTATTATGGAACACTTGATGAGACCCTATTGGGATTTTTAGCACACACCCTACCTTTTTCGTTGGGTGTTTATTGATTTCCTTATGCCTTGTCTGAACAAAGGAAAAATGCATCTTGGAGGATGCATATGTTCTTAATACCTTTGGGATTTAGCGACGTGTCCTTTGGGATGTTGAGTTATATTTTGAAATTTTTATTACTTTGATGATGTAATTTTTTGGTTTTTTATACACCTATTTTGTTTCTGGTACTATCTCATTTTGAATTTTATGAGCATACTGATATGTTTATGTCTTCTTCAAATATTTTGGGAAAAATTCATTCTCTATTTTATGTTGCATGATTACTAGTGATAGTGACAAAACCATGGGGATTGGGAATTCCCTTCAGGCCATGTTAGGGCTGTCTTGGGTATCAGAGTACTAGGGTATCTGGGTTGGTTCATGACATGACCTTCCATCTCTATGATTGTAACATAATTTATTTTCTATAACCATATTTCATTATTAGTTTTAAAAATATAATTAATATATAAAAATAATGATTATTTTAGTATTATTATTCTATAGATGATGCAATAATTAACTCTTTGACCATATTAAACCTATAAAAATAATTTTGGACCTATGATTCTAATATCATCAAAACGCCGGATGGTAACTTAACCAATTATGTAATGAAATTTTTCATTGAAATAAATTAAATAAATGTTTTAATAATAAGTTATTAAAATTATAAAAGGTTCTTAATAATCTAATTAATGGATAAAAGTTTATCATACTAGAGATAAAGAACAGACATGATGATTCATATTTGAGGTAATGGACACTTTACTATAAAAACCCCATTTTAAATTTTTTAAAGATTTATTTTCTAAATATTTTTCCTCCATATCCATATTCTTAAAATTATTTATGTATGTATTTATATGGAAATAAATTTATTATAAATTAAATTTTATGCCTATTTTAAATTCATTTCAATGTTTTTTAAAAGTAAGATTTTTACACATTTTATAAGGAACATTTTGAAAAAAAGGAATATTACATTTTAATGTATATAGTATCAAATGTGATTATTTCCAATATTACCATTGTTTTATTTTTTGATTAAATTACAATATTTCATGTTTTATTCAAATAAAAACCATTTTACCTATGTTATGGGTATTTTCAAAAAGGGTTTTAAATGGAAAGGATATTTGGATATCCAAAAATGTTTTCCATAAGGGTGAAAAGAATATTTTTAGGAGTTTAATGATGAAAAAAATTATTTCAGGTATTATGATTATGTTATGGTTCTTGGAAAATTTATTATGATCAAAGGTGTGCCTAATATAGATTAGGATATTGGGGAGCCCAATATAGCTCATGATGGTGGTTGAACCAAATATATCTCTCTAATGCATTGGGTAGAGTGAAAAAGATAAATGATTATATGTTTCTCATAATAGATTATTGTATTTAACATGTATGGTATTCCATTTGTAAGATTCATTATAAGAATGATATGAAAATGATTTATCAAGTTTCTTATATTATTTATTTATTCTTGATATCAATTTTTATAGAAACTGGTGATTTCACAAGGTAAGATAATGAGAATTAGTTTAAAAGGGATGTCTATTATACTTCTTAAGCATAAAATGTGTAAATATATAAAAAAATAATGAGTTTTTCATGATTGTAAATAAACCTTTATGAGTTTTATTTTTCCTCTACTATTTATTATAATATTTTTATAAAAAATGATTAGTGGAAAAGTTAATTTCTTAGGTAGGAAAATGTTAATTTTGAGTTAAGTGTTTATTTTTAAAAATGAATTTTTTATGAGTATTCATGGATCATGTTTATTTATTTCTTTTCTATGTCCCTTACTTATATTTTTGAGCTCATACCATATTTTCAAATGTTTTTTGTAGGGTTTTAACAATTAGTAAAGACAAAGATGAAGCAAATATGAATTTTTTTAATGATATTTCATGAAAAGATAAATTTTAATATATTTAAAGTTTTGTATTGTGGTAAAAATGGATAATGTGTGGAAAAATTTAATTTGGGATGTATTATTTACTTATGTAAGGGTGATGACCAAATTATCTAAATCTATAATTGTAAAAGTTATATGGCAATGTAGAAAATTAAATTATTTTTAAAGAATCAATCTTAAATATTTATTAAGGTTGGGTCCTTATAGTTGGTATCAGAGGAGTGGTTTTGATTATTTCAGAAGTTAGAGTAATATAATTTAATTTCATTAATATGATCTAATTTATGGTTATAATGATATAGAATTTAAGATTACAATATTTCTTCATCTAAATAGTATATGTTCAAAACAGGTTTCCACCGACTAAACATAGAATCTAATACAGGATGAAACCAATAGGAAAATATCATTCCAAACAAGTAACTTAAAATGGTTTTAATTATAATTTATTAGTATTTTTCTATGATGGATTATTTTAAACAGGCTATCAATGGTTTCAATATCCATTTTAGAGAGAAACCATATCTACTATAGAGGAACATGTTGATGGTGGAGTATTTTATGGGAAATATCCCTTGAGTATTCAATTGATCTTTTAACTCAGTGGTAGCTGAGGGATGGATTAAATATATGTAAAAGTTATTCAAATTTATGGGTTGTTTGGAACATCAAAAGTAAAGTATTACTATTTACTATTTTGATGGTGAATCCAAAAAATGTTGTTCAATAGTTAAGAATACTAGATAAATAGAGGATATTGATTCCATAGAATGAGGTACATTGAATAATATTCTCATTCTGAGATAATTTCCTAAGGTTTTTTAAATTAGTAAGGAAAATCAATTCTTGTAATTGAGTTATAAGGGGGAATATTCATTGGTCATGTATGAAGAAAACATCACCTGATTGGCATGGTATGCACCAAATTTATTTGGGATATTAGTAGTAAAATTAATTGATTTTACTTTTTATTAAATCCAAGATACAAAATAAAATTGACCACTAATGAATTTAAATTTTATGAAAAAAATTCAATTTATTGAGAAGGTATAAATAGAGTTTACCAATGATAAAATGTTCCATGACAAAAATAATAGGCCTAGGTGGAAGGAAAATGGAAAAAATACATCAAATAAATCTGAAGGTAAGAAAATAAATTGTATATTTTGTAAAAGATGTGGTAGAAATCACATTGATGATTGTCTTATGAAATTTGGGAAGTGTTTATGAGTATTAAATCCAAGATACAAAAGAACATTGACCACTCATGAATTTAACTATTATGAAAAACTTTTTCAATGTACTGAGAAGGTATAAATGGAGTTTACCAATGATAAAATGTTCCATGATAACAAAAATAGGCCTAGGTGGAAGGAAAATGGTAAAAATACATCAAATAAATATGAAGGTAAGAAAATAAATTTTCAAGTTTCTGAAGGATGTTATAAAAAGAAAATTCAGGAATGTCTTATAAAATTTGGGAAGTGTTCATGACGTGATAAGTTTGGTCATATAGCTCAAGATTTCAAAGAAAAATATCTTCAAAGAGGTAAGATCAATTAAATAAGTATTAAGTATGGTATTTTAAATGTAATGATATGGGTCATTATGCAGAAGTATTCTCGAAGAAGAGCATGAATGATGGGAAGTAGTAGAGACTATAAGTATAAAGATATTGTCAAATCATTTAAAATTTATTTGGTAGATTTTGGGCCATTGAGTGAATTTGTAACGAGTTCGTTACTTTATTATTCTAATTACACTAAGGACATTTTTTAATTAGGGTCTACAAATTCTTCTATTTCTATGAAATTTGTTGGAAAAATGAAAATTTAACCTCAATAAATGAAGTCATGACTTTTGGTAAAAACACATTGAGGTATTATTTAAGAAACATGAATTTAAAAAGGTCTAAATGTTATTATCTATTCAAGGGTTTCCCCAATAAACCATAATATCTTTTTCCATTATAGAATTTGTTGTTATTCGGGGTATAAATTGAATTTAGGTTTATCAATCTAAGTTAAACTTTATAGCTAAGTAAATTATTTTCTAAAATGAGTTATAGTTCATATATAAGAATGAATTTATACCTTTTATAACATATCAAGTAGATTATAAACTATTAATATATAGAAATGAAACTTATCTTTTTCGTATTTTTGAAAATAAGGGAACTTTTTAGATTAATGATGTACCAATAGTAAAATAATATATGGATGTTTTCTCAGATTAGTTTCATGGTATTATAATTGATCAAAAAAATTAAATTTACTATTGATTTAAATATTTATTCTAATCTAACATCAATAAAACCATATTTAATGGCTCAAGTAGAACTTTTAGAATTAAAAATCAGTTACAAGAATTTGTTGGAAAATGATTAATTTATCCAATCACTTCATCATGGGGTGATAATTTTTTATCAATTAAAAATAAATATTGTTTTACAAGGATTTTCATTGATTTTATATCATTGAATAACATCACTGTTAAGAATTATTATTTGTTTCCTCATAATGATGAACTATTTGATTTAATCCAGGTAGCTTTGTATTTTTTGAAGTTTGATCTCAGGTATGGGTACCATCAGTTCAATGTGAATGATGTTGAAATCCGTAAGATATAATTTTATATGGGGTAAGGGTAATATTAGTTATTGGTTATTCCATTTGGGTTGGAGAATGCTCAAAATGTATTCATGGATATAATGAATACAGTTTTTCCTAAATATTTGGAAACCTTTTGTATTTTTTTATTGATGATATTTTGGTTTATTCTAAATGTTATGAGTATTATAAAAAACATATAAATATTTTTCTTACAACCTTGAAAGAAAATAATTTATAGGAAAAATTTAGAAAATGTAATTTTTGGTTAGAGATAATTTTATTCCCTAGGAATATTGTAAATAAAGATGTTGTAATTGTTGATACTCCTAAAACTATATTGGTTGATAAATAGAAAAGTACTATAATGTTTTTGGAGATTTTTTGTTTTATTAGTTTTACAAGATATTACTATTGGTTTATTTAAATATTTTTATGGTTATCTAGCTCACTAACCAAGTTAAAATGAAAATGAGTAAGGTTAATCTAAAAAAATTAATATGATGAATTTTTCCAAGAATTTAAAAAATATTAGTTAATGGTATAGTCTTGGCCCTTCCATACATAAATGGTGAATTTTTTATCTATAGTAATCCTTCTTTTGAGGGGATAGGTTTTATTTTAACGAATAATGACTAGGTAATTGTTTTTTCTTTATGTCAATTAAAACACCATGAGAAAAATTATAGTACATATAATCTTAAAATGAAATATTTAGTGCTTTATTCAAAAATTTATGGACATAATTTATATGAAGTAAAGTGTAAAATATATAATGATCATAAAATATTGAAGTATATCTTCACTTAGAAAAAATTAAATATGAACCCATGGATATGTCTGAAAATGATAGATGATTACGACTCCATAATTATTTACCATCTGGAAAAGGAAAAGAATGTTGATGATTCTTTTAGTCATAAAGATAATGCATCATTAACTATGCTAATTATGGGAAATAATCCTTTGGTTAATGATTTTATGAATGTTTTCCTAGAAATTGTTAATGCAGGAACTCATACTATTTTTCTCTAGTATAATTAGAATCAAATTTTTCCGATACTATTAAGAAATCATGGAAGGAAGATAGTGTTTTATAGGAAAAGGTAAAATTGATTAAGAAATGTATATTGAATACATTTAATACTAATAAAGAACGTGTTTTTAAATTTAGAAAATTTTTATGCATTCCATGTGACCCCTAGTTGAATAAATAATTTTTTCATGAGTCACATAACTCTCTATTTTTAATTCAATCTAGAATCATAGAAACGTATAAAGACATTCCTAAAAATTTATAGTGGGATGTACTGAAGAAATATATTACCGGTTTTACTATGAAATATTTTACTTTTCAATCAGTTAAAAAAAATTTCTAAAGGGGGTGCTTCAACCATTTCCAATGTTATAATGGAAAAGAGAAAATATTTATTTTTATTTCTTTATGGTTCTACCAAGGACATATTGTGGAAATAATGTGATTTTTTTAATTTTTGAATGATTAACTAAATATTCTTATTTTATTTTCATTCTAGATAATATGCCTTTAGATAAAATTTATCGAATTTAGGTTAAATATATAATTATATTAAATAGTGCCCATATTTTAATTATAATGGATCATAATACTAGCTTCACCGCTACTTTTTTGAAAGGACATCATAAGTTATTGGGAAATAAATTAAATTTTAGTAAATCCTTACATCCTCGATCAGATTGATGTTCACAGAGAATGATTCATACATTAGAGGATATTCTTCAATATTTTTCAATGAATTATCTGGAACGTTGGGATTAATATATGACTTTTTTGAGTTTTATTATAATAAAAGTTTTTATTTCGGTATATAGATGACACCTTTTGAGGTATTATATAGAAAGTGATATTAGAATCTATCTTATCGAGATGAAGTTATAGAAATAATGTTTATGGGGCCAAAATTAGAAGAAGAAATGGTTGAGATGGTGAATATTATTTATCATAACATGAGGATATATTAGAGTAGATAGAACCCTTATGCAGATAATTGGAGGAAAAATCATTTATTCAAGGTTGGTGATTATGTTTTTTAAAAGTATCTCTATTGAAAAATGTTAAGGGTTTATCTAAAAAATGGAAGATATGTCTAAGGCTCAATATAAAATATAAAATTTTGGATAATATTGGATAATTTTATAATCAAATTTCCATTACTAAAAGTTCATCGGTGGTATATGATGTATTTCATGTTTTATTTTTAAGAAAATATGTGTCAAATGTGTCATATTTTGAGCCCTCAAGAAGCTTAGTTAGAAGAAATTTTTTTATGGGGAATATCTAGTCTAGATTATTGACCATAGAGAGAAAGGGTAATGAAATAAAGTGATTTACTAGGTTAAGGTTTTATGGAAAACCTTATAACTGAAGAAGAAACAAGTGACTCCAAAAATTCTTTAAGGGAAATATATCCCCACTTATAAAAAAATTAGATAAAATTACAAGGATGAAATTTAAAAAAAATGGAATATTGTAATAAACAATATAATGTTAAGATAAATAATTTTCATGTCTTATTAACATTCATTAATTATTATTTACATAGTTATATTCATTATAAGAATATTATGTAATTTTTCAGACAATAGGGAAAAAATTATTTCTAACCAAATTTGGAATTCCTGTATTTTATGGTTTTATATGAGATCTTTATTTAAAAATTATAGAATTTTAATTTTAAAAAATTAATGTTTTTTTAATTTAACATGATTATTTTTATTACAATCAATTTTTGATAAGTTTTTCAAAAGATCAATTTTTCAATGAATATTGAAAAATACTAATTTTTATAGAAAACTCTATTTTCTTTTCATGTATTTACATTGTAATATTAAATTTTTTATTATTTTTAAAATTTAATTAGTTCATTTCTATTTAAAATAATCTATTAAATGTTATTAGAATCATAATTACACATTAATTTGGTATAAAAACATTTTTATACTTACAAGTCATTCCTCTAAAAATTCATTTTTCGTCATGTTTTATGCGATTAATTTTAAATTAAATTCATCCACTTCTAGGAATTGAATTTGATAAAATGTATATAATATTTTGAATCATCATTATTTATTTTATGTAATTTTATTAGCATAATCTTTTTCAAAATGAATAGTCAAAATAGTAAAAATATGTTACCATGGTAAGGTTAAAACATGTTTACCGATGGTTGAACTAAAGAGATACGAGTTTAAATGGAAAAAAACTATTATAAAAACCTTTGTGGGTCATATATTGACCCTATATAACCTAAAATTTTGATTTATCCCATTTTGGATCCTTTTTTCTTGAGTGAAATATTAATAAATTTTAATCTTTTCAAAAACCCCAATTGTGTACACCCCCACTTATAAATAGAAACCATATCTCCTCTTCTCTCTACACCTCAAAATCTTTTTTCCAACAATACATACCTAAATACCTTCCTAAAATTCTTCCCCATTTCTCATAATCCCTTTTTTTGATGATAAAACCAACCTATAAGGATTTAGGTATAAACATAAAGAGGTTGTCTAAAGAAGTTGTATAGTTCTTAGCTGAGCCTTTTCATTTTATTTCTTCTTCTACCTCCTTCAAATATTATTCAACCATAATTAAATAATAACATAAATATAATAAATATACTAATATTTTATTATGTTAATTTCATAATCTATATCCATCTCTTCTTCAATCAAATATGAAATGAAACCATCATTCATGTGTACGGGGGATTACTATCTCTTGAACCGATGTAATTTGTTTTCCATCACAAAATATCAAGGATAGATATAATTATGGATTTAATATATAAATTAAATATTCATGGAATAATTAATTTTTTTTAAAGATAATTTATCACCTCTTTTCTTACCTTTTTGTCCACTGAAAAATGATAACGTCGTTCGTGCATACATGTGGATTACCACCTCTATAAAGTGATGTGATTCGTTTTTCATCACCACATAACATGTATGGTATATATAAGTGTATTTAAATATATAATATATTATTTATGATATAATAATGATTATTTAATGATAAATGATACTTACCTTCATTTCCTCGTGCTCTTTGAAACATGAAAACGTTACTCAATCATATGTATGACTTACCGTATCCATGATTTTAGAATAATTAATTTTTAATAACCATCATTGATTATTGGTTTTAAAAGTATAATTAATGTTTAAAAATAATAATTATGATATGATTATTATTCTGTATATGATATAATAATTACCACTTAGACCATAGTAAACCAACCAAAGTCATTTTGGATTTATGTGTCTAATATCATCGAAATGCCCGATATAGACATAACTGATTAAGTAATTAAATATATAATTGAAAGAATTGAAATAACTGAAATAAATGGTTTAATTATAAGATATTAAACATAAAAAGTTATTTAATAAATTAAATAATTTATATAATATTATTATATACGAGATAAATAACATATTTGATGAGTCAGACTTACGGTTAGAGAATTTTTACCTTAAAAGCCTCACTTTAAATGTTTTGAAGATATATTTTCTAAATATACATCTTCAATGTACAAATTCATAATATTATTTTATAGTTGTATTATTATGAAAATAAATTAATTATTAATTTAATTTTTTGTCAATTTTTAATTTCTTTCAATGGTTTTCAAAAGGAATATTTACAGGTATTTTATATGGATCATTTTCACAGAAAGGAAAATAGAATGTTCCATTTTAACATATATGAATCAACATTTTTTATTTCTATCATACCCATTATTTAATGTTTTAATTCCTCAACAATTTTTGATATTTTTTTTAAATAAAAACCTTCTTTTCATTTGTTTTGGGTATTTTCCAAAAAGATCCTAAATGGAATGGAAATATCGGTATCCAAAAATGTTTTTATGGGTGTAAAGAATATTTTTATGAGTGTAATGATGAAAATGAAATATTTAATTTATTATGATTATTTTCTTGTTAATTATTAATTTTTTATGATTATTATTTAGATTGATATATATCATGATGATGGGTGAGCCTCATATAACACATGATGATAGGTGCACCTGATATAACTCTCTAATGCATTGGGTAAAGGGACACAATTAATCAGTTATAGGTTTCACCTAAGAGATTATTGGAATTAAATGGGCAGGTTATTCCATTTTTAAGAATTATTGTAACAATGATATGAAATTGGTATCCAAATTTACCTTAATTATTTATATATGTTTTCTATGGGATTTTTTAAATCTTATGATTTAATAAGGTAAGATAATGAGATTAAGGTTAAAGTGAGGTTTATATTACTTATTAAAGGAGATATATATAACTTTTTGAAAAATAATTCATGATTTTTTCATGATTATAAATAAAACTTGGTGAGTTTTTTTCCTTTAAGATTTATTATGAAATTTTTTATGAAATCATTTGGACAGAGAAGTTGATTTATTGGGTAAGAAAATGATTATTTTGAGCTGAAAGTTTAATATGAAAAGGTAATTATTTATGAGTATGTATGTATTGACTTGTTTCTTTATTTTTTTATATGTCCCTTACTATTACTTTTGTTCTCATCCCATATTTTTAAATGTTTTTTCCCAGGGTTTTATGGTTTAGTTAGGACAAGGATGGGTTCAATACAAAACTTTTGAAGATATTTCATGAAATGAAATATTATTATATCTTAAAAGTTTTTATTGTAAAAAAAATAATACTAAGTTGAAGTGTCCACTTTTTAAAGTAATATTTATTTATTTAAGGTTGATGAATTAATTATATAAAAAACAAAACTTAAAATATCTCTGTGAACTAAATAAAAATAATTCATCTGTAAATAATAATTTTTACATATTGTTTAAGGTTAGGTCCTTATAATAAAATATTAATATAATTACAAGGATTATTCAAGAGTTAAATAAAAAATTAATTAATGTGTGATTAATTTATAACCATTTTGGTAAATTATAATTTACCAATATAATTGATTAGGTGTTTCTGGTGTTGTTTTTTATATCATGGAAATCAATGTCATATGTAGATAACATAAAACGATAATTTCATGAATTATTCCAAAATTCAAAATACTCATTATCAATTTTATTCCCATGAGGAACATATTCTAGATATAAAAGGTTACGGTCCTAAATTCTTATATTTATATGCTACTTCAACTGACCTACAATATCTATAAATTCATTCATTCATTCAAATATGATAATGATTTTAATATTAGAAAAAAATAATTTACATTACTTATATTGAGATGAAATTAACTTGGGATATTTCATATATTGATTCATAATCTTTTCAAAATAATATGTAGTTATTTGGTAAATCATATATATTTTTTAAAATCTCATGACCATAGAATATAGAGTTCTTTTAGATTCATATGTTTAATAAGGAATATCATTATTATCTAAAAGTATATCCTTCAACAAAGAAAGAAACTCTAGGAAACTAGAATCACTTTATCTATTTACCAATTTTTCATTATATAGTTTAATTATTGTTTACAATGTTTTATATTTTATACAAAATTCATATAAGGTAATACTTAAACATTTCTTTAATCACCCAAACATTTTCATATAATCTATATGTTCATTTTTAGTGCTATTTTCATTTCCTCAATTTGAACTAAAACATTTCATATATTTATAGATAATATTTTTTTATTTGTAAAATGTATTACCATCCCACTTACAAGATATAATAACTTATTGTCTATAGTTCACCCAAAATCTATAACTCTATCCAATCCCATAATTAACCAAATGTAAGATCCCAATTATTATATGAGGTATGATTTCATTAAATTTCAGTCTAGTTCATTGTTTTGGACATAATATAGATGCCCAATGAGTTCACAGTTTCTTTGGGGATGTTTGGGGCTTGTTCAAAGTTCAGAATCCCATCAAGTGGAGAAAAGGTGTGGGCCTCATGGTTAGTTGAAACTGTATGAGGGATGGACATAGGGCATCAAAAGGCCACATGTTTTGAGGAAACCATTCTTCTAAGGGTACACACCCATGCATATAACTATATAGTTTTTAGTAGAGGCACACAACATGTTTTCTGAATGGTTAGTCAAAACTGTGTGCTTGAAACTATGCGAGGTCCCTCCTCAGATAGTGGGAGGCACACAGTTGGCACCCATTTTGTTCAATCACGTGGTCAAACCATGTAACCTAGTAACTTTTGGGTAAGTGGATATTTTTCAATTAAATGTTTAATTAACTCAACACCCTCTTGTTTCTACCCCGACAGATAGTTTGATCCTCCTTGTCCCGTAGAGAGCTCCTCCCATGGACCTCATCTTGGTTCTTTGATTGTCCCACCACCCAGGAACTGATTTGAGATATGAATGTCACGTTAGATCCCTCTTAATTAGATATTGAATATGATATATTATATTCTTCATTTATGTTTTTTTATTTCTCACAATTTTAATGCAAGATCATATAACCTATTTTCAAGGTGTCTATCAGTTTTTCTATTTTCATCTATTCCAGGCCAAACTAAAGGATGATACTAGTTGAGGAGAGTGATATTACCTCATGTTAGGTGTTCTATGGATCATCCCTCAAGTATCACCATTTTATAAACAATAGTTATTGTTCATGTTCCAATTTCATTGGGAATTTCATATTAAATTCAAATGTCTTTCTTATAATCATCATTCTTGTGTTCTATAGACCTTTCCATATATGATCATTAAATTTTTGGGGGTTATGACCTCATCTCCTTATACCCCAAGTATGGTGTGTACTATTCTATTCCTTTAGTAGCTTGCTATGACTATTCTCTCCATAATTTGGGTGTGTTATGGATTAACCATGTTCATTTTATGCCTTTTATTAATGAAATGAATTATAAATTTTCAATGACTAGACCTTGTATTTATAGATGTCACTTTACCATTATAAGGTTACCATTAAAATTAATTAATGAACCTTTAAAATTTTTAATGGAAAGTATATTTATAGATATCACTTGGCCACATTAATTATAATTGAATTGAATATGGTTTCATTTCCTTATCCTTCCCTGTCATGATTATAAAATGTAAAGGACTGAATGTAATAATAGATTATGAAATAGAAGTAATCAATTGTTTATGTCATGTTATCCATACCACCTAGTATGAATGGAATTAAAATAAACCTTATAAATTATTAAATGGAATGGGTATTACATGGACTAAAATGAATAATGTATTATGTATAAGGTTACTATTCCATATAGACCTTTCATCTTTATAGGACCAGTCAAACTTGATCCATCCTTGGATTCTAGAGGGAATGACTTGAGCACAAAGAGGACACCATTATAAATCAAGGATCTCTCTTCCAGGGGAGATACAGGCCATAAAATCAGGTCTTTTGTACTATTTGATTAATTCCATGATGCTAGAAGATCCATTCATTATATTCTGGATATTAGGATTCCTCAGGAACAATCCTTTGATCCAGCTTGATGTATTCAGGAATGTGGCTTAAAGGATTCACCCAATTAGGTGTAGTCATGGTTAGTCCGTTTTACTTTGGATGAGATCCTTAGACTCTTTTATAACAATTTATAGTGGATTGACTTGGGTGATTCCCCTTGGATTACACGCAGACCCCTTATATTCAGGTTGCGTATTATTACGGAGTTGGATCGACCCTTTAGGCCAAGGATGCCTTGGTTGTTACCTTGTAATGTCTTTACTATCATCATCATCACCCTAGGTTTACTTGGTAATTACCTTAGAGAGGGAGATGCCTTGCTTGACTCTGAGGAGGTTATTTCCAGTCATGTTGTCTCATACTTCGAAAATATCTTCAATTGTCTAAATGTCAACAAGGCTCTTATTCCTGATGTCATTCCACTCATGGTTAATGAGTATGAAAAAAATTATATCTCAAGAATTCATCTTCATCATGAAATCAAAGATGTTGTTTTCAGTCTTTACCTTGACAGTGCCCTAGGGTCAGATGGCTTCAACAATGGTTTTTTCCAACGCCATTGGGAAGTCATCCACTATGACATCTTCAAACTTGTCAAATAATTTTTTTCTAATAGCATTATCCCTCATGTTATAAATTCTCAATTCCTCACTTTAATCCCTAAAGTGGAAAATGATTCTAATATTCATCTCTTTCTTCCTATAGCTCTTATCAATACTCTCTACAAAATCATCACTAAGATTCTTGCTAATAGACTTGCTACTTTATGTAACAAAATTATCTCTTAGAATCAGTTTGGTTTCATTAAAGGCAGGTCTATTCAAGATTTCATCTACCTTGCCCTGGAGTGTTCCAACACTCTAAAAAAAGCCAATAGAGGGGGAAATATTTCTATCAATCTCGATATCAGGAAATCTTTTGACACCATTGATTGGAGTTTTATTTACAAAGTTCTTTAGTCCTTTGGTTTTACTGACACTTTCCTCAGTAGAATCAACACCTTATTTGAGTCTACCTCAATCTCAGTCCATATCAATGGGTCCCCTAAGGGTTATTTTAAAAGTACAAAGGGTGTACGACAACGAGATCCCCTATCTTCCATCCTCTTTGCTATCGCGGAAGTTTACTTAAGCATATTTCTCACTCGCCTCATTGACCAAAATAAACTTAAACCCATTCACACTGCCAGAAATTTAAATGTCCCTACTCATCTCTTCTATGTTGATCACATCATTATGTTCTTACAAGGAGACCAAACGAACATTCAAAATTTAAAAGTTTCTTTGTCCCGTTATGAGAAAATCTCTGGTCGAGCCATTAGCTGGAACAAATATTTTGTTTTCATTGGTAAAAATTTCTCTCCCTCTCAAAAAAATAATATCATCAATAACTTAGGTATCAAAGAAGGTTATTTCCCCATTACCTACCTTGAGGTTCCCATTTTTTGTGTAAGGCCTAAATCTAGCTACTTTTCCAATGTGGTGGATCAGGTCATCAATCGACTGTCTTACTGGAAGGGTAAATTCCTATCTATGGCTGGAAGAATCTGTCTTGTGAAATCTACCATTATCTCTAAGATGGTATACTCCTTGATGATTTACAAATGGCCCACTGGTCTTATTAAAAAAATTAATGTTTACATCAAAAAATTTTTTGGACTGGTATTATCCTAGAAGGGAAGCTTGTTACCATCCCCTGGACTACTTGTTGCAAACCTTTAGAGAGGGGTGGTCTTGGTGTTAAAAATCTAAAAAATTTCAATTATTCCCTACAGGATAGACTCACATTGAAGTTGATCCACAAAAACTCTGAATCTATTTCCTTTCTTAAAAATCGATTCCTCATGAAGTTAAAAAAGGGCAACTTGAACTACATTCACTCCTCCCTCTGGCCATCCATCTGGCAGTCTTTTGCCGACATCATGACTAACTCTAGATGGATGGTCAGCACTGATTCCACCATGAATTTTTGGTTGGACAATTGGACTGGTACCCCTCTCATCTCTTTGATGCATCATGATTCTATGCCTGAAAATACTAATTGCACTATTAAAGATATCATTCATTCAAGTAACTATAACTTTCCTGAGAACATCGACCCGATTATAAACAAATACTCTTTTTCTAACTCTGATGATTTTCTCATCTGGGAAGCTGCTCATAATGGTCTCCTTGATTCAAAAAACTTATGCAAGCATAATTTTTCCAACCATGAGATTAATTATTTTTGGTTGAAATCTTTTGACAAACCTTGGATTAAGCCTTCTAGATTTACTCTTGTTTGGCGTATTTCCCACAATCGTGTCCCCATAGAGGCCTGTCTACAGACTTTTGGGATCCAACTCTACTCCATGTGTCAATTAGGTCATCAACTTAGAGAAGATAATAACCACTTATTTCTTTCTTGTGCAACTGCATCTGTATTTTGGAATTTTATTACTGACATCTTTGACTGCAGATGGACCCTTCTTGATACTATCATCAATCAATTAAAGTGTTGTGCGGAGCTTGAAACCTCAAAAAAAATCAAAAATCTCTTCTTAAATACTATTGCTGAGCTTTTTCATGTGATCTAGTATGATTGAAATGCTATTATTCACAACAATCACTCATTCAATCTTAATGCAGGTCGGATTCGGATCCTCAATGCGATTAGAGATGCAGCACCTCTTCAGAAATCATTTTGTGAAAACACATTTGGAGAATCCCTGATTCTTCGTCGTCTTCAGATCGATGGTCTCTAAAGACAGCCGAGGAACACTTTTTAGGTGTTTTGGAAGGTCCCGATCTTGGGTTGGATCAAATTGAATGTTGATGGTGCCTCTAAAGGCAATCCTGGTCCTCCAAGTTGTGGTGCCATTTTCAGAGATTTCCTTGTTCAGTGTCATGGTTGCTTTTATGGTAGTTGTGTCACTGCCTTGTATCTGGAGGCAGAAATTAGGGGATTGATAAATGATCTAAGCTTTTCCAAACAAAAGGGTTGGAACAATATTTGGATAGAGAGTGACTCGACCACTATTTTCCACGCCATCTGGAATGGTACGGTGCATCTTTCCTGGATTTTTACTACTCATTGGATGAGATTCCTTGCATATCTTCTGGATATCAAATGCATTGTTATTCATTATTTCAGGGAATCCAACATGGTTTCTGACAGTCTCGCCAAAAAAGGAGTCAATCGGTGCATTACTTGGAAGGATGATTTTCCTTATGACTTGCTTCCTTTATTTTATAAAGATTGTAATAAAATTATGTCTTTTAAACTCATGTAATCTTCTTCTTTTATATTCAATAAATTATGCCTTGGTCTTTGACTAAGGCACCACCCTTGGAAAAAAATAAATTGATTATAGAATTGATTTACTATTATATATACCTATGCATTATTAGTTTGTTTTCACAGACTGAATGGTATAAAAATCGTTGATGTTGGCCGAATGAGATTTCTCTCACACCCTATCCTAGTTACCAATGGTACCCTGGGATGACTATATGTATACAACTATTTATAAGGGGACATGTCTTGCATTGGACACCTGACTTTATTTCTTTCATAGTATGGATCTTGGTAGTAGATGACAAGACAAGAGCTTGGTATGCTAGATAGTTTTTTGGATTCTTTTGGTTTCTATTGTATAACATGTATTTCCATCTTCTATTTATACCTTTCTTATATTTTTGTAGATATGTGACTTACATTATCAGATTTTATATATTATTTAGTTTCTAAATTTTTATTTTTTTTAGTGCTTTGTTGTTTATCATTTTTTTGCTTCCATTTTTATCTATTTATACTTCTTACACTATTTATATATTATAAATTATCTATAGTGATCCACTCTAACATAAAGTAATAGTATCCACATGGACACACCCTTGACCCATACTAATTGTCAGTGGTCTATGGAATATGGGGAGGCTTGATTGAGGCCATGTGGCCCGTCGTCTTCAGGGAACCTTTTAGTGGAACCTGAGTTAGGATGTCATAAAGTGGTATTAGAGGTTTTATTTTCTAGATTTAATATTTTGAGATAATAGATATGAGATTAGTAATTCTTTAGAACTTCGTTATAATCTGTGCTTAGGAGTATATAACCCACCTTTGGCATAAGTACTAAGTTTTCTAATATAAGAATTATTTCTTTATATTTTTCTTATTATAGTTGATATACTTCCACTATTGGTTGAAACACACATTATGGGATGGTTATCATTGTTATTATGATTGGGGATTTCATTTTATCCTTGGATCGATGACATGAGGGAAAAGAATCATCAATCATGCATCATTATGGGCATGTAGCAATCATATTTCATGCATATTCTATCCTATATAGGTGCATTTCACTACATACATTTCCTGTGCATACTATGATTTTTGAGTGATCTATGGTTGTTATATTTTTACATGTGCGAATAACATCTTCGATAGGGTAGTGGATCAGTTATTTAAAGTGTTATCATTAATATAAATATTATTTTCTTGTATAAGTTGATGGTGACACATTATATATATGGTTTCTACCCATGTCAACAATGTATCCATGGTTACATGAGTTGCTGTTTTTATATGATTGAGTGACTACAAGTTTCGATCCATGAGGAGTATGGGCCTTTGTTAATTGGTATGGATAATTTATTGAGTCAATCCATAATATATTACCATTTATAGTCTTAGACTAAATGTATATAGGGATAAATATAAATTAAATGGGTGTTGATTTCAGTGATAAAGTTTATTAGCCCTTATTCACTGTAAATGGTGATCCATTTTAATTGATCCTTGATATATATATATATAAGTAAATAAAAACTTAAAATTTAAATCTACACTTATAAAATAATTTGGTTTCAAGTATATGATGAGGAAAGGAGATACTAAACCTTTACCTATTGAAACCTCTATAAAATCATATTTAAGAACTTACAAATACCCTAAACTTCTAATAGGGTATTTAGCATAGTGCCTTGGGTAGTGAGCCCTTATTATTGTTATCTACTTCTGTTAGTGATTATATATTCTCAAATATTATTTTGAGGAGTGTCCTTTTATTTTTTAGAGCTATACCACCATGAATTTGTAATGTAGTGTGCCAAGAGGGTGGTGAAAACCATGATCTAGAGATGATGGGACTTGATCCACCAGTCTGAACACCAAGAGTTCCACTTAAATAATAACCAATTGTAACCAAACTAGGAATTTAGTCTAATATTTGAGAGATATTTTGTCATTCTATGTGATTTATCCCATAATTGGTGGGAAGTGATTACCTAGGATTGTCATCATCCAAGCATGGTCTGGGATGACTTCCAAGTTGTATTATATGATTATTTTTTCCTCAGATGATGAGATCTGAATGATCCAGAGAGTTCAGAAACTTGAACTAGGGTTATATTTCTACTATGGACTATTCAGTGTATTTTACTTAGTTTTAATTCTTTTAACCGCTTTTATCCAGTGGTGATTTGTCACATGAAAGACTCATTGAGGATGGGATTACATACGTTATCCTTACGTAGGTGAATTTCTTTCACCTTCTTACCTTTCTTAGATCATGAACCAGACCCTTATTACTATGTGTAACCTAAGGGAAAGTGATGGTTCTAAGAAACTAGGTTCAGTTCTGAGGTAGGTCAGTAGTTATTTTGAAAGTAGGAAGCGTTCCCTTGAGGTTTCTTAATAGAGCAGTGGTGTCCAGAGTATCTGAACTGGTAGCTCTTTTATATGCCATCAGTGTGGAAAACATGGGAATTTGAAGCCTCAACATGATATAGATTGTATCTAGTATTGATATCGAGGCCTTATGAGTCATCTTTATAGATTCTTTCAAACCATTCAATCTTCTTCGAATGTAAGAGGATCCACACTAGATCCACCTTCAAGGGAAGTATCGGTTATGCCACATCAGGTATGGAGTTGTATTAGCACTGATAAGACTGGATGAGGAGGAGTTCATGTCCATTGTATCTACACTTTTTATTATCAGTTCTAGCAGATCAAAATTGTTAAGGGTAGTCCAACTATAGAAAAAAAATTATATTATTTCAGTAGCATGATTTATTACTGATACCCAATGATTAGAGTGAAAGACCATTGATAGTGCGAGGTACAATTCAAGTATCCTCTATTATTTTATCTTTGTTATTAAATACAGGTGTTTCACATTCATTTATCTATTTAACAACTATGGAGAGTCTTGGGATATAAAGTCATCTTTATTTTGGTGGGATGACCCTAGATAAACCATTAGGAGTGTGGTTAGTGGGAATACACTTGTGAAAGGACTTCCACTTTGGGGTAGGTAGTTATCCATTACCATGTGACCTCTTCATCATCGATATGGGGGGATTTTATGTCATTATCTTGATAGACAGGTCAATTTCATATCATACATATGTGGACTGCTATCACAACATGGTTCTGTTTACATAACTCATGGGAAATAGTTATCTCCATACGAGTGATTGGAATGCCCAGGCCAGTTGAGCTAGACATGAGAATTATGGGTTAGGTGGAGTGACCACCCACATTTATAACCTTTTCATGGAGAAGATTGGAGTTAATATGGATGATTTTCCCCCCATAGTGGATCATTTCACATATTTCATTCCCAAGTATTTTTTTTGGATTACCTCTTGAGAGTGAGCAAGATTTTATGATTGGTCTTATTCCAAGATCATCTCTAATTTCCCTTCCTCTATACAGGATGGCACCTACTAAGATCCCGGATATCAAGACATAATTGGAAGATATGTAGTGTAAAGGTTTTATCCAACCCAGTACTTCTTCATGGGTTTCACCCTTGGGTTTTTTCAAGAAGATGGATGAGACCCTCGTTTTTCATGGATTAATGATGGTGTAACTAGATTATAGTTTAGAACTAATATCCATTACCTATAATAGATGATAACTTTGACTATGTTTGAAAAGATATGATGTTATTGAAGATAAAACTATGATCGTGATATCATTAAGTGCAATCTAGGACCTCAAATATAAATTGTAAAACATTTTGTAGTAGGTATAGTTTATATGAGTATCTCATTATGAAATTTGGTCTTATGAAAATGCCTAACATTTTCATGGATTTGATGAATCAGTTTTTTCATCCTTACCAGGAATATTTTATCATGGTATTTATGGATGACATATTGGTTTATTCTCATAAATGTAACAACCATGTTAAACATTTTGAGATCATTTTGAATACACTAAGAGAGAATCAACTATATGATAAGCTTTCTAAGTGTCACAACTGGATCAATAGAGTTGTCTTCTTAGGTTATATTAAAATAAAATCAGGAGTATTAGTTGACCTAGAGAAAGCAGGTTTTGTGATTTTTAAGGATAATCCTATGAATTTGTTTGATATACACAGTTTAATGGGGCTGGATATATACTACATTATTTTAATATATGACTTCTCATGCCTTGATACACCACTTACTGGTCTAAAAATGAATGGTATGGTGTTCATGTGATCATAAGTGTGTAAGATATCCTTTCATGAGCTAAATGGGAGGCTTACCATGGAACCATTTTTATTTTTTCATATAATATAAAAGGTTATATAGTGTTCTATGATGCATCTAGCATCGGGTTGGGAGAATTTTTTATGTAGGAGGATCGAGTTTTTGCATAAAGATCTTGGAAGTTGAGGTTTACTGAGAGAAAATAACCAATACCAGACCTCGAGCTAGCAGTTGTTGTCTATGAAATATGTTGTTAGACACACTATCTTATGGACGATAAATTTTTGGTGTATACGAACAACAAGATCCTCAAATTTATCTTTATACCACATGAATTAAACCTCAGATAGCTAAGACAGATTAAATATCCTTATTACATAAATTTTGAGATTTCCTATATGCCAAGAAAAGGAAATTAAGTAGCCAGTTCACTAAGCTTTAAGACTCATGTACATTATGTATGTGAATCCAATGGTGAATGTAAATTTATGTCCCTCTTTTTTGAGATTTATCTGGAGTTTCATGAGAGTCACAAGCAGTTTAACAGCCTGATATTTTGTGAAATAATTTTTCCTTCTTCAAATGAATTAATTTTAGTTGTTTTATTTCTTTGAAATAATTCAAATATTCCTTTCACATGGAACTAACCTGGATTACACTACATGCAACTTTGACTTGGAGTGCATTATATGAAACACTAAGTTTCTACAAAACATTAATTTATTGTTATAATTATTTAAATGATATAATTATAACCTAGACATTAAACATTGTAATATAAATAGTAATAAATAATCTCCATATATTATTTATAATGGGTTCACATAAATAAAACAAATTTACAAAGAAACATATAATTTTTGGTTAAGTCTTTATATGTTTTAAAATAATATTTTCTTAAAGAAACTGCTTTTTATGTCCTTATGTTAATAATAGAAAAATTAATTTTAGACACTAATAGAAATTTAATTTGATGGAATGAACATTATTTTTTTAATTAATAATGTGGAAATAATCATAGGGTGAATTCTTTGGATTTCACTAAGAAACTTCATTTCTGGGTGAATAGAAAAAATTACTCCAATTTAGTTAAAAACAAACTTTTTTCTTAAATAATGATTTGTAATAAATTATATTTTAAATTGGTTTTTAAAGTTAAAATAGATCAATTATGAATATATTAATCCAATTTAGTTCATTACAGTCATTTTTATATTAAAATTATATATAAAACTTATTGAACTTTTGAATGTTTTTACTTTAAAACCCCACTTTCTCGCTACATCTACTGGATTAGCGTTAAACATAATTTTCACACTTCTATGATTTGAATTATAAAAAAAAACATACACAGTTTTAATCAGTATTTTTTTTGTAGTTTAATATGATCAACTTAATTTATGAAAAAAAATATTAGTGGAAGTGGTTAAAATTAATCACAGTGATTAAGGTTATATTTAGCTTAATTAAGGACTAAACCTTAATATTAAGGAACAAAATGACCTATAGACATATCCAGAATTGAATGACAATAATTCAATGATATCCCCTATGGGTTATAATTTTAATTTCTATTAGGATATTTTTAAATGGAAGTACCCTATATAAAATGTTATGTAATGAAAAAGAGAAAAAGGGAACTTTCCTTACCTTTAACATTTATAAAACATTTAGATATGTAAAGAACATCATATTTTAGGTTACAAATATTAGTTTTAAAAATAAATGGATTGTTTTCATCATTATAAATTATCAATAATTTTTAGATATTTTTTAGTTACTTTAAATGCTTACGAAATGCCAACATAGTGATTATTTAGTTAATAAATAACTAAAATAAATGATACTATAACTATAATAAGTGAATTAAAC
This sequence comes from Viscum album, assembly GCA_963277665.1. Lineage (NCBI taxonomy): Eukaryota > Viridiplantae > Streptophyta > Magnoliopsida > Santalales > Viscaceae > Viscum > Viscum album. The sequence goes on along the minus strand of OY728122.1, from coordinate 702,676,539 downwards.
TGATTGAATTATTGTATTTAATTATTTTTTTAATATTAATATATAATTATACACATATTTAAAGTTAATTTATTTTAATTCCAATATTATTTTGTTATTTTAAAATTAAAATTATATTAATAATATCAAAATCGATATTATAATTTTTTCACAATTAATGATATTATATTAAATGATTAAAAATTAGTAAAATTGATATATTAATCTGAGTTATTTTTAAGGTTTAAAAATTATTAAATATGTTATATTAATGGAATAATTTATCTTTTATAATTAACATATTTTCCCATAGATTTAAAAAACATTGTTAGCATGGTCCAGGTTTAAGCAGTGTTTTGCGTGTCACATGCGCTTATTTTAAACAATAATTTCCAAAACACATGAGATTTTTATTTGTTAAATTATGTATCATACTTATAATTTATTTTATCTATATTATATAATAAATATCATTTTATTTTCATATTAGCAGTTAAATTACTTAGGTTAGAAAACTTGAACCCTTAATAAAAAACCAAATAATAAAATTGGGTGATCTTAGAAGTTGAGGAACCATATTATTAAAATGAACATATTTTTGTGTGATGTAGATTTTTTTCAACCATAATATAAAATTAATACATTATTTCTTCATTTATGAGTTTGATTAGTTAAATTATACATCCCATTATTGAATTCATTTTAGTATTTACAAAAGTGCCACACCCCCTCCACTATAAAAAGGAAAGCACTCTCCCTCTTCTTTACACCTCTCAAAACACATAGGTTCGACCATGTTTTACAAAATAAAATTCTCAAAATACCTCCCTCAATCCTTGAAGTTTAAATTTGGGCATAAATGAATCCAAGGAATCCTTTTGTCACAAACGAAAATGAGTTACCTGATTAAGAGGTAATGTCTTCTGTCCAGGTCCTTTCATTTATTTTCTTTCTCCACCCCTACACTATAATTATTACATGATTGTGTAAAAAACCAGTGTAATGAATATAATATCATTATTTATGATTATTTTTCGACTTAATCTTACACAGACCTCCATCTAATGGGTAAGTAACATACTTTTTATGTGTACAACGAATTACCACCCCATGAAACAATGAGTGCTCATTTTTTCTTTACCGCGTCTCATGGTATAAATTATGATTGAAAATATATTTATATATGTTATATATTATATTTATTATATATTTAATATTATTAAATCATTTTAAAACAAATATCTCTATAATTTCCACTTAGTTTAAATATAATAATTTCGTTTGAGAAAGTGTGGACTATCACCCCCTCAAAATGATGTGATTCGTTCACAAACTACATGGAATGTATTAAGGATGATTTTAGTAATATTATATGATATAAATATATATGAAATAATAATTCTAATTTAATTATAATATATATATACATATATGTCATTTTCTTTCTTTCTTTTAATAAGACAATAAAAACTGAAACAACTTTCATGCGTACATATGGTTTACCGTCTCCATGAACAGTGTATTCCATTTCATACTTCTGTATTATATAGATTATTTTAATAAAAATATACTGAATAATAATGATATTTATATAATTTTTGATATTATTTGAATCATTATATAAGTATAAGAACCAAATATATAACAAATTAAGACACATGTGGAGAATAAAGTGAATATTACCCAAAGTGGAACCTTAACATAGGATTATTAATAGAAAGGTAATATAAGGTCATAATCATATCATATGAGGAATTAGATATAATAAAAATTTTCTGTAAAATATTTATAAGAAGTTTATATTTATTTTACAGATGTTTTTTATGGGTACAAGGAGAGTCAAGGCACAAGTAAATGGAATTTCATCTCACTTTTATTTCTGTGAGATACATGCCTTAATTATCACTCACTTATTTTGTGTGGTGTATTTACATACAAATAATTTATTATATTTATATTATAATTAAATTTATTGGTATTTAAATATCCATCTTATTATCATTATTTCATGTGGTTTAAGTTTTAAATGCAACAAAATCGGTAAAATAGTTTTGTATGAATTTACCTTCTTTGAGACTCATGCTTTGTTATGCACCTATATTCTTTTTCAAGGTGTATATACTTCAATTTCTAATGTTATATAATTAATATAAATATTTTAATGATATTTTTAATCATCATTTAATTCCATTTTCTTACATGGAGTTTATGAGCCCAAATAACCATGTGGTAAGAGTTTATTGAAACAATATCACCATTTTTTGTGATTTTTAATGATTATTCTTCCTTTGATGAAATATTATAATCCATATCTCAAGAACACTAATTATTTTCTTTATCCAATGTTTATTAAAGAAATATCTATGTATTATACCTTTTTACACTCTTTTTTTACTTAATATATTTAAGAAAATGTTTTTAAGAAAAATATAACCATATTTATCTCTTCGATTAAAAATAGTTTTTTTTTTGAAAAACCATGTTTTAAAAAATGTTTTAAAATGATCCTTGAAGATAATATTAAAGCATAAGGATTTAAAAAATGTTTTATTGTTTCAAAATATTAGTTTATATGTTTTTAAATGTATTTTCAAATAAATTTTTTTATAAATTGAATTATTTTTTAAGTTTTCAAAGAAAATGGAATTCAAAATGTTTTCAAGATTATTTTTATGTTTTCAAGAAAAAATGATTCCAAAATATTTTCAATAATTCATTCAAGGTTTTCAAATTATTTAAAAAGTTAATGGTTTTCAAAAGGTTTTATGTTTTAAAGATAATCTTTCAAAGAAGAAATGATATTTTCCTCAAGTAAGGTTTTCAAAATATTCTTTCTAGTTGTTTTCCATCTAATTTGATATCTGTTGATGTTACTCAAGACCTTATAAAAAATAATCGAAAAGTTTAATTCATATTATTTCTTGAATAGTTTATGTTTTTAGGAAATTATTCTTATGAAACTCGTTTCTCTTTGATGGGTTATGTGCTTTCAAAACCCGCTTCTTTTCATTGGGTTTTCTTATGATGAAATAATTATGAAACCTATATTTTTCTATAGGTCATGATATGATTACATGTTTAAAATAAACATTTTATTTCATGAGTTATGATATTATTGTGTATGATCTTGTGTCACATGTATGTATGATTTCATTATGAGATGTGTGGGACCTATATCTCCCTCAAATTCATTGGGCAACGATTTATTTCTCGTGACATAGACTAAGATGGACTTGGGAGTAAACCTTGACTACTATGATGGCCATGGGAGTGATCCATCACTAGCAAGATGGTATGATGAGTGAACTCATGCTACTAATATAGTCATGTGAGTGAATAATGACTACCAAGATGGTATGGGGAGTGAACCCATACTACTAATAATGTCTCGACAGTGATTCCTTGGATACTATAGAAACCTTATTATATATTCTCATGTGTCTTCCATAATTCCATTTTTTTTCTCCAATGTTATGATTTCATGTATTATTATAATTATTTCCTTATGATTCATGTATTTCAAACTTTCAATATTTATTCCATGTTTCTAATTTACAAAATTTGATATACAGGGTAAGATCTTCTATTTGCATGATCGCATTATCATACCCCTATGCTCATGTTTATGCTTATATATCTCCCTTTTTTACCCTTACTAAGAATCTGAGCTCACCCTTTTTATGTTTCCTTCCCCAGGTTATGAAGATATGTATTATTTTTTATGTGTCTTATAAAGGTTCTAGTTAAGAAGAACCTAGTGGGAGATAATTTAGATCATTTATATACCAATGTTTATTTTTCCATGTTTCCAAAGGCACTAGACTTGTACAGTTTTGGGAATCTATTTGTATAATGTTTTTAGTATTTTAAAAAAGTTATTTAATTTCTAAGTATGTCAATACTAGGTTGATATAGTTGGTTTTGGATCAAATTTTAAGGTAAACTTTGGAAACTCGGATGATAAAACATTAGTGAGACAACTAGGTACATTTATGAGGATATGTCTAAGGATATCTCTAAGGATAAGTATAATGACGAGTTAACATTTTGAAAAATGTACAAGAATTTTGGTAAAGTATAGAGTGAGTGGTTTCTTAAAAATACATCCCTGTCTAGATACTATAAGTGGATATGGATTTGTAATATCTGTACCTAGGGTTATCAACTCTAAAAAGATGTTTTGGGCCTAACTCGGGGTAATATGGTACACAACAGTGAGCCTTGATGTGCACCTTGTTTGACACTCCCAGGGGACATGCTTTGGGAATTTACAAAATCTTTATGAACTATCATGAAGGATTTATATAGAGGATGACTATGAATAACCTAAGATAAGAATAAGGTTTCACAGATTAAATAAGTAGTATCCATGATTTAGGCACCATATATTTATTTTTTAATGATTATATGGTATCACAATATGATGAATTTTTCTTAAACTATGATTTCTAGTTTTATTCAATAGAGAGAACTAGAAGAAACATGGTTAAAATTTATGTTTTATAATTTTAGAAGTGTTGGGATTATGAGAATCTATTTTCCAAGTTGAAATATCTTAAATATAATCAGGAAGGTGGTAGGAGTATAGTTTATACTTCGGAAGATAAAGATACCACAAACGACATGTGAATGGTATGTAAAGATCTTCCTGTATTGTTTACATTAAACATAAGAATCATGATTATATTGAGGTTGAGGAAGTATATGGAAGTTTTTGTTCATAATGGAATGAAATATGGATAAAAATATTCTAAAATAAAATAACTCTGTAAGTAATAATGAAAATTATGTCAACATTTCATTATATAATTTTTGGTTAAATAGAGAATGTATATCATAACATTACATTTAAATTTTCCAAAAGGGTTTCCTTCGTTATAGTTTATTTTTCCATGGTATTAGTAACATAATCATGTGGAGAAGACATTTTATAAATTAATAGTCAAATATTTAATTTATATTATATTAATTCTGTAAAGAATAAATAATATTATGAGGAAAATAATTGTATATTAAAAAACCGATTTACCTTCCCATTCAAATCTCTTTATTTTTTAAAAGGTTTTAGGGATTTGGTTCCTATATCAAGAATATAAATCCCCTATTTTTGGACCCCTCTATCATAAAATAAATTTTCTACATTGGGATTGACAATCAATAATTGTAATCTCCCAATAAAAGGGTCACCCTTGATTGAATTTTCAACTGACCCGAAATTTTCTTTAGTCACCAACATCAGAATCGACCAATTATTGTTTACTAGATCTGAGACATAAAATATTTTCAATGCTTGTGATGCCATTATGAATGTATCATCGTTTTCCCCTTCCACACTAAAATTCATTTTCATGAAGATTATTTCATCAACTTTCAATACACTCAATTTTTCAACCCTTTTACGATGATAAATTGACACTTGAAATGTTATATAACCTTACTCGTACATCTTTTTTATAATGCCAAAATATGACATATTATCATAAATTTTATTTCTATAATTAGAACCAGATATCTACATAAATGTTTCCACAAGTGTAACACCACTGTTTTTCATCATACTATATCCATCATGTTATTTTGTATATAATGTATAACCATTGATTACAAAACTAGTGTAAGCTATAAAATTTGAATTTGGTCCCCTGACTAGCCATCAATGTCATTCAAAATTTAAATTTGTATTTTTAGATAACTCCTTATAAATTTGTTCTTGGAACCATCCTATATACAATTGATTACGTGTATTTTATATTCATCCTTCATCCCTTAGCGGATTCAAATATATAGGAATTTATTTGTGGGATTCAATGAATAAATCAAAAATCATCACTATTATAAAAAATTTAAAGGTGTGATTACTAGTACTCTGTCAATGCAATTAAAACAACATATCTTCCAGAAATTATTTTTCCCATAAGGAATGTAATGTGATGAGACTTTGGGAGACTGATGATATTAACATCTGATAGGTAATTGGTAAAGAATTAAAAAACATCTCCAATAATATATCATTATGCAATACAACATTCTAGAAGAGTTTTATTCCTGACATACCATTTCAAAATATTCATATACCATTTATTGTGGTACATCAATATGTAATTCACAATACCACATAGTTGAACCTCTATAACCAAGTGAACCATTAGGTGGACCATTATATCCAATAATAATGGTGGTAAGAACATATATAATTTATATAATTTGATTGTAACCTCATTATTCATGATTGTAAACTTCACAGAGTCTATAACTTTACAGCATATGGATTTAAAAAATAATTAGGGTCTGGTTAATTTTTTCCTTAAATTTTGAAGTAGAATGAAATAAAAAGAAAAAAGACATCAAATGTTGCATCAAAACATGAAATTCATGTAATTTTAGTCAATATAACTTCAAATTAGTCAATAGAACAACATTATTTATATTTCATGAATACCCCTATAGAACTTTTACACTATAATGAAAAATGAAAAATTGTAATTTTTCCTATCTAGATTGAGTGCAAGCCGTTAGATTAAGAAAGGTCTACCCTTTTTCCTTCACTGATTCCAACTCTTCCCTTATGCCCATATCAATCATGTCCAACCTAGCCTTGATGCCATATTTCATTTTTCTAGGAACATTTAGTAGCCTTCTAATAACACTATAAAATATATTTTTTATACATGCATGACGTCAAGGAAATGTCTTACATACATAAAATTACAAGATAATAATTCAATGAAAATTGAAATCTTCTTCCAACCTGATTTCATAATGTTTTTCAAAAATGGTTTACTGAAAACAGTGTCAATATCTTATACTTAATCGAATAGTTGATCCCTTTTATTGGAGATAGTGTTGTACCTTTTATAATATTCTCATAGAATATTTACATCCAGGATTGGAATTTATGTCATCAAGGTAAAAATTTCCAATGTTCTAAAAACACAGTCTTTTTGGAATTTTTCAACCAAACTGAGTTTGTGTGTTTTTCACAAATGGGACACCACAACATTCCTTTAATGATATTTCCTATTAAATTTACATAATAAGGAAATTCATTTACCATCCCATACAACATGGACCTCAATATTAATTTTTTCACTTATATGGGAATCATATATTATGACACCTATATGCCACAATAATTTCATATCTTTGATCAATGGAGCCAAATATACATAAATATCATTACTGGGTTGCTTTGGTCTATATATAAGCAGAGACAACATAATGTATTTTCACTTCATGCATAACCATGGAAGAAAGTTATAATTTACCAACGTGATGGACCATGTACTATGAGTACTAATATGTACACCAAAAGGATTTATTCCATTTGTAGATAAGGCAATATGAAGGTTTCTTGGCTCATATCTAAATTTAGGATACTCATAATCAATTTTCTTCCAATGAGGAGAATATTATAGATGACTTAGGTTCCTATATTTAATTCTTATATTTTCATGTCTTGTAAATTTTATTATGGTTTCCTGACATACATATAGTCTTCTAAACCATGCAATTATAGGAAAGTACCATAGTTTGTTCGAAGGAATTTATTAATTTTTCTTCTATCAACCTACAACACACTTAGGGAATTTTACGGTTGATTCATGGTCCTCTCAAAAAAATATAAAATCATTTGGAAAAGCATGCATTTTTTAGAGATCATGCCCATTGAATATATAATTTTTTAGAATTATATTTTCGACATGGTAGTTCATTTTCTTATGGTAGCATATCATTTAGGAGAGAAAGTAGTTTTTTAAAGCTAGTGTCACTCCATCCACTACCAAGTTTCAAATTATATATCTTCAATACAAATAAAAATGGGTTCTATTTAGTACAACCAGTATACAAATGAAGAAGTTAATTTTGTGTCATATATTTTACATGTTCTCTTAGCATAGCTATTTAACATCTTAAACATCATTATAAAATCATAAAGGTCATATTAAATTTCCATTGTCTTTTATTCTATGCAATCTCTATCATCATTTACACTAATATTCATATCAAATGACCCATAAACCAAAATATAATCCCAATCATTGTGTATGCTCAGTTTTCCCCATATTTAGTCCAACATTTATAGCTCTGATCTATTCTGTGACAAATCAGATGCTCTTCCAACTCCATCGGACTAATATTTCTTGAATAACGACAACATAAACACGTACAATGTATTTGAGAGGTTCGTATGCATTCTCTATTGAAAATTTGATGAACGTTTTAATTTAATATTTATACTCTTTTGTCAAATGATTAACATAAATCCATTTTCTATTCATATCCATCCTATTGGGATCAATAAATATTAATTTTTTACAATAAATAAATAAATACACATAAGTTATTCATTATCAAATGTAAAATTTGTAGATAATTGTTATAAGGGAAACCCAACATTTTATTGTTTCAAATAACTTTAGTATTTTTTGAAGAAAATGGTTAATTGAATTTAAGGAAAGAATTAATCCACAATGGCCGGTGTTATCCTTTGAATTCATTCAAAATATAACATTAAATCAGCTCATCTCTTGATCATTTATCGTTGAATTTTGTTTTTTGACACACAACCTCCATCTCTTGTAGAAATGAACCTATGTTTCTTTAAATAATCTAATAAATAGTCATCCATGGGATGAATAATTCTAATAGAGGTAAAAGAAATGAAAAATCGATGGGGTATGAGTCTTAATATTTTTTTTTAATAATAACTATTCGGGAGATGAAGCTGATGAGGATGTCAGTTGTACTGCATTGTGTTCTCTAAAAGGGGGTAATACCTCTCATTTTTCACAAATACACTATTGAAACTACTTATTAACTCATGGCCTATTAAAGGAATGATTTGGGGAGCATAAAAATTATTTTTTATGATTTAAGGGTTCTCAATAGGGATATGTTATGATATATAAATATTTAGGGCTACTATAAATTCTATATTTATAGGCAAATCCCAACTTTTAATAATTTCAATCCTCTAACTAATACTATAACTACCACTATTAAAATTATTCTTCAAGTCCTTCCAAAATATACTAAACAAATGAAAACATAATATAAACAATTAAAGAGTAATAAGAAAAAAAGATAAACAAGAATAATAAACTCTCATTAAATAAACTAGAAGTTAAAAAAATGTATTGGTAATTTTTTTAATAAATATAGTTATTCAATATTCATGGATGGTAATAAGAGATTCCTAGGAGTGGAACAAATACATGTAGACCTAAAATAATTAATACCTAAAATAATTTCTAATAATTATTCAAACATATATAGAATTTGATAACTTCCATTCTATTTTTTGAAATAAGTGATGTAATAACCTAAGGACTTATTAAATTTAATATTAATGGTATATGAAATATTTGAAAACAAATAAAAAATATAATTTCAATAAAAAATAAATAAGTAATGGAAAAAATAATTTTAGGAAAAAAATATACCTAATATCAAAAAGGTTTTAAACATCACAAAATTATTAGTTGTTAAATTGATTCGATAATTATGTCTAAAATGGTTAGAAAAAAGAATTAGGTTCAAGAATATGAAGGGTAAGTATTATATGAGAACTTCATTTTCATGGCCATTTTGGTATATATAGTGATTTTGGGAACATTGTATAAATTTTATTCATAATGAGATAAATAATAGTAATCATGGAATATATAGAGGTTTTAAGATAAATGGTAGATGGAACACTCTTACAAAAATAGTTTCGAAGTGAGAAGAATAATTATAATTAAAATTGGTTGATTAATTTCAAAAAATTTATTAACTGTATTGAATATGTTATAATTAAATGGTTGTATAAATTATTTTTAAAATTTTAAAAAAACATATATGAATGTGAAGGAAGAATTATAAATATGTTATGTGAAGAAGAATGTAATGTAAAAGGAATTTATAATTGATGTCACAATAAAGAATTTACAAATGAAACATGATTTAAAATTAGATATTCATTATTTATCTCACATGATAGGTAAATTTATTTACTTAAAGATTTTTGACTACTTCAAAGGGTACTTATTATTTTAGAAATGGTTAATCTCTTAAGATAAATTTTTTGAAATTGATCAATGTTGGAAATACATGGACATGTTAAAGAATGATATGTTTTTACATGGATTAAAGTAAAAAAACATATTTTTTATTGGATGTTTGATGAAGGAAATGAATTGAATTTTAAGAAGTATTAATGAGTGGGTTATCATTTCAAATACAGATATATTTTTAAAAAGTTACAGAAAACTAGCTGAACCATATTCTAATTTAGGGTTGGTAATAATTTATGATAATTGAGTTTGAAAGGGGGAATTGATTTTTTCTAGTGAAATATTGATTATATTAAATAATGATATATTTAAATACTAACTTCAAAAGGGTGGTTTGAGATGTTTTTTTGATGATAAATAAAATCGATAGTTATTTTTTACTAATTAGAATGTAGAGAATGTTAACAGGTCAAAAAAATAAATTAGGTATTTAAATGAAAAAACCCTTCCGCTTCCCCTAGAAAAACTTCTTCTTGGAAATTCCAAATGAGGTGGATATTGAAATTCGAAGAAACTAGCGATATTTTTGTAGTTAACACATTAAGTCAATAATAAATCCTCCATCATAGAAAATACAACTGGGGATCCCTAACAAGATGTTCTTGGATGAATAATTCCCTTAGCCTCTATGCAAAATAACTGAGACATAAGATCATAATGCTATATTATATCCATTTGATAAGGTGGATTATAAATTGGATGAGCTCCGGACCTAAGCCTAATATAAAAACAAACATCTCTCTTAGGTGTAAAATATTTAGGTTATATATAAAAACATCATAAAACCATTAAATTATAGGAGGAAAAATATCTCAGTGTTTTTCCCCATTGTCCATCATCAAGTTAGAAATATGGGACATAATCTTGCCAAGTTTTCAACGGTTAGTTCATGCAAGAACTCCCTCTAATCCATATTCCCCATTGTGAACATATTCATCACCCATTAGATATATGAAATAAAATGATCGATGGTAATAGTCGACTTGAGCATGGTATAGAATTAATCAATATATCCCAAGGATGTGGTATAAAAAATCACTTCAAACATGAATAAGTCTGAGAGAAAGTAGTGATATCGAAAAAATAGAATTCATTCAAGCCTTGATTTGTCCAACCCTTGAATCGTTTGAACCATGGATTTGAGCCATGGATTTTTTGAGCCTTGATTCAAGCTTCAATTCACTGATGAGGAATGTTGTGAGAGGACGGATTACATGGAAAGCTTTTGATATCGCCATGAGTTCACAATTGGTTAGGGTTTCAAAAATAGATTAGGACACTTTTTTTATGCCCTTTCAAAAATCCCTGATAAAGATCTCATTTATCAATACTAAATAAATTAGCGATGATAATGGATTTATAATTATAATTATAAAAAAAAATTCTGTAAAGAGATATATATATATATATACAAATTTAATAAATATATATAAATATATATAAATATAAATATAGTAAATATATTTTTTATTTAAATATACTTTTTATAATTTTATAATTATTTAAATATATTAATATTTATCTGTAATTATATAAATGCTTTAAAAATATATATTTACATCATTACATATATTTATACAATTATCATTATATATATATAGTGAATATATTCATTATTTAAATAAATTTAATATAAAATTTATAATTTTTAATATATATAAATATTTATTTATAATTATATAATTACCTTTTAAAAAATATTTATTTATTTAAATTTGTAAATATATAAATATATAAATATAGTAAATATACATTTATAAATATTTTTATTTATAAATATTTTTTTATAAATATATTTTTTACATTATTGATGAATATTTAATCTTAAGTTCACACATGTTAAAAATTAGTGAAATTGAATAATTAAAAATGAGTACACATTAACAATATTAAAAAAATAGATAAGTTTTATTAATGAAATAAAATTTTTTTTAAAAATATTTCTATATATTAAGATAAATATAAATAAAGATTTAAAATATGAAAACATAATATATACACATTTATATATAATATAAATTGATTAAATTTTAAAAAAAATAAAAAATAAAAAATAAAAAATAAAACATATTAAAAAATAATTAATACCTAACTGCAATAAAATTATAAATAAATAAATTAAATTTACCCTGATTAAATACAAGATATATTAAATTTATCATGTTATAAAGAATTTATAAAATGAATATTAAAATTTGTTCAAATTACATAAATATTGGGTGTATGTGTTTCTATATAAGATTCCAGTAATTATGTAAATATTTGTTTGTGTGAATTGTATATAAAAATTCATTAATTATGTACGTGTGAAATTAATATAACACACGTTTGATTTATGTTAGATTAAAAAATCAAATAACATTCCATTATGTGTATTACTTGATGAAATTAGCTAGTATTTTTAATTCCATTAATTTTTAATTATAAACCATTATTCACTAAATAAATGACTATTTAATATAAAGAGAAAATATTTTTATTATATAAATCATATTTATATACAAATATATAAATATATATATTTGTATATTTAATATATACTATATATTTACATTATCTATATTTATTTAATTAATAAAATGTTTAATATTTTTCTCAATTTACTTATTTTTATTTTTTATTTTTAAAATTTTCATTTAAAAAGTATCTATATATTTAATATATAATATTTATTATTATTTATAATTTATATATAGTATAATAAATTTACTCATTTTTGTCAATAATTATTTATTTAATAAAAAAAATTATATTTTTTTTAACAACCTCATTTTTATTATTTATTTAATTTTTTCATTTTATTCAGACTTTAGAAATGCTAGAAATAAAGCACTAATAAAGGGTAACATTTATCAGTGCTGATATATTACCCTTTGTCATTACTAAAAATAAATACCAGATAAAGGGAACCCTTTATCAGCACTAAAAACAGAAATGATAAAGGATACCCTTTATGAGTGATAAAAATGAATTGATAAAAGGTTACATTTATAAACATTTTTTTACTAGCGCTGCTAAATGCTAGTGCTATTAAAGGCCTGTTTTTCAATAGTGAAAGTTCTAATCACCATCAATGTATGAGGAACCCATGCCTCTTTGATGACGCCATGGCTAAGTGGATACCAAACCTTGAGCACACACTACTCTCTAGACCACGATCATTGAAATCTAGGAATCAATGAATGAATAATTCTAAGAGTACTATTATGTAGAGGCTAACTGTATCACTCTTTCAACATCCTAACAAGCAAGGAAAACAAGATCAACTACTTACCCCTTTTATAACTCAATCCATTCACCAATACCATAGCATACAGAGAGTCAATAATTAATCCCTTATATCCTTTATCAAGGTTACACATATGAATCCCAACTAAGGGATATTTGAGGATAAATGAATTCATATAAGATCTAGGTTAATCTAAATGTCTCATATAACTCTCTTATAATTATATGTACAACTTGTAAATCTTTATCGTGGGTTTCTTTCATTTATAACACTTTTCCCAACACATGATGAAAGTAAGGCTACTAATTTACCATAGAGGTTCTTTTCCCAACTCTCTAAAATAAAGGAAATAATTTTTCAACTTCATGGTAACCTTGGTTTGTGCTTTTGGCTATGATACTTTCTAAGTGATTGTTATACTAAATAAACACCACAAATGAACTTCAATGGAATTGGGGACCACACTGTTGTGATCTATGTGGAAAATCATGGGAAAAGAACTATTAATTCTCTTATTCTAACATTGGGGTGACAAGATTTGAATTATACTAGGGGTAGGGTGTTCTGGGATATAAGAAGGCCCCTGGTTATTCTATGTAGTGTGATTGGAAAGGAAAATTCCACCCTGATTTCACATGGTCATCCGCACATTGTGGATGTAATTGGCATATAGTTCCCATGCATACTTTGGATGCTTCAATAAGTTCTATTCATACATGACCTAACCCTTGATACCCACCTGATTATATAGAAAATCCACCTAAGGAGGATTACCTGTTAGTCTAGACCATATTTATTGGGCCCATAACACTACCTTGGGCCACCATTAAGATCAGTCCGGTTCAAGGGACCCAAACTGTTAGGCTGCACTGACTTGACCCCCATGGTTGGGATTCTTATCCCATAATCACTTAGCCAGACTAGTCAAACCACTTTATATTTCACAATTAATTGTTCTGAGCTGATACACTTAGCTTACTGATGGGAATAACCCACAAGCTTTTCCCTATTCACCCATCACATTGCAGTTAGACCGTCATCCATACCTATATGATCCAACGACTTGGGTTTCTCCCTTAACAATACCCCACCCCTATTCAAAACCCTATCCACTGCACCACCATAGACCACTCATCATCATTATCTATGAATCTATTACGTTCACCTAAGCTATGCCCTTATCTCACAGGTACCACTATCTTCCCGATCTACCATTCTAGACACATCTTCCCATGGGCACCATCAACCGATGTAAAGACTAGTGGTTTATTCATCCATCCTTGATCCATGCTGTGAGAATAAGGGAAGAGATATCGGTTAGAGGAAGGAGTTCATTGGTTTACAGGTTATCCCAATCTCCCATTCACAAATCTATGTTAGACTGAGGGTTGTGTAACCATACCCCATCACACATCATAAGGGGTCAAGGAGGGTGGTTGTGGTTGGTGGAGGTCAAAATACATGGGATCATTTCTAATTCATCAACTTTAATGAACAATTATTGAGAAACACCATTTCTAGAATGTGTTTTTAAAACAAAATAATAATAAAATTTCAATGTAAAAATGATAAACAAGGAATTAAATCAGAAATGGGAAACATAGTAGAAATCAGAAATCAACTTTTTATAATGGAAAGTCCACTAACTCCTCCATTATATTTCTTTTGAAATATTCTTTGTAATAAGAATCACATAAAATGAAGGATTTGATTAAATCCAGTAATTTATAAATAAAATCTAAATAAAAGGCATGGGTCATGCCTAAAGCCTGCCATAAAATGACTCCAATATTAAATAAAAGTATATTTTCTTATAAATACCATGATGGTGAAATTTTAATATGATCTAGGTTTTGAATTAATTCTTTTTTCCCTCTAATATCATTATTTACTTAATTTAATTAAATAAATAACTTTTAAATAACACCTTAAAATTCAACTACCCTATAATTTCATCAAAATTTCTCCCAAAGGTAAACTCTAGGTTCTAATATCCATAAAAACCTAGTTTTTGTCTAGGGCTATTTAATAAGTTAAATATTTCATTGTATTCTTTAATGGGATTAAGACTCTAAAACTCATCTATTTTATGAAAACTTCTCTTGATTATTGGATAAACCGATCCATCAACCATTATAAAAAATAAATAATAACGGAATAAAAAATATTGTCTAAAAATAAAGAGAAGATAAGTTATTTTTAGAGAAAAACTTATAATAACATATAAATAGAACTATATTTACCTGAGTTGTTCTTAAATGATGCTTTGAAAGATCCGTTTTTTTAATTGGAATCCATTACAATATTCTAGTAGAGGTGTTTATCTTCATATTTTCTACTTACATGGATTTAATGACTTATTCTATGAGGATATAAGTACTCATAATATGTATTCATGAAAACGATGATGTTCCCTTAATACTGGAAATAAATGTAGAGGTCCTTATTATTGAAAAGAATAAATATGTTGAGCATAGTTAGAAAAATGGTAGTGGAATATAGTGAAAATATTACTTTTGTTCTTTAGAATCCTTTAAGAGAAATCCTTTGGTGGTCCACCATTATGGTAATCTTGAGTTTTTCAACCCTTCATGTTAGGAAGATCTTAAATCTTATCTTGTTTATGTCTGGTTAGGACATCTATGAAGATTTTTTAAAAGCAGTTCTCGATGGAAAATCAGAGTTATTTCTATCTTCCAAAAGGATATTTAGTCAAAGATAGGTATTTCAAAGCGTAATCAGACTCATTATTAGAAATGTAGGAAACTAAAACTACTAAATTTTATGTATTAGTAAGGTGAGAATTATCAATCCCAAACTAAATCTAGGCAGGTGGCTTCAACAGATCATGCGTTGACTGAGTCTAAAGTTAGAGTATCAACTATTTTAGGTACTCATCTAAAATCCTTTTTTATTGTTTGTGTTTTTATTGATGAAAGTTTAATTATTTATTAAAATATGTTATTAACTAATTCCATTATTTGGGAAATGTTTTTAGTATGAAATATTAATTTTTTATATCATCATTCCTTAGAAGTTTTATATACTTTATAATATCCTTTTAGTTTTAGAAAGATGTATATTGTTTCTTGATGATAATAAAAGGTATTATCCTTAAATTAATTAGTATTTTGTTGTAGAATCTTGGGGAAAATAATGAAATTAACCTAGGTGTTATAATTCTTTTGTTTGTAAAATTTTTGTCATTATTAATGAAATATATCATGTTTGTCTTTGGGTTATATCGTTCTGAAAAGAGATTATATGGTAACACAATATTTTTATATACCATATAAATATATGTAATATATTAAACCCTAAGCGCTGAGTTATCAAAATTTATATATGTTATAAATTGCAAAGATTGTTTCATATTCGATGAAAGAGTTATAATATATATCCAATATAATATTCTAAACCACTCTATCTTGTAAAAAATTGGATCAAAGATATATGAATTTGGGAAATTCTCTTAAACATATAATTACATTGTAGTTCTTTTAAAATATATATTATATTTTTAAATTAAGAAACCATGTAGAAAATAAAATTTAATAAATCATCAATTTATAGAATATATTAGGAAATAAGGATAAAGAGGTTAAACCTTATCCACCATAATGTGTGCTTCCTATGGTAAATCATCGAGGGAGCTATCCAATTCAGAGGGACACCATTTTAGTGGAATTATAAACAATGGGTTGTCCACTAAGGAATGATCTCTCTCTTTTGATAGTGTCATTAATTTCACGAATTTCACTATGAGTCCTCTATTCCTAAAAGGTAGAAATTTTTAAAAATATCCATTTTCCTCTATGGTCTATTCATCAAAGTGACCAAGGATGTATCAAAACATGAAATTTCAATATCAGTGGCCTAGAATAATGTGACATTTTTATTAATTATCTCACTATTTTTCTTCTCAATGAGTGAAAATAGAACATTAGTAATCTTTTAAAGTGTTTATTACCCAACACATTCCTACAAATAAGGGGGAATCAGTGTCAATAAATCAAAAAAAGTTACCTTGAACTAATCATGAAAGTAATGTTATAAAATAATCATTTATAGTATAATAAGAATGAATTCATTTCCTTTGATTATAAAAAATGTAATATTTAAAGACTATGATATCACAAGTACAAAATGGTTTAAGGTTTCATAGTATATCCTAATCTTATAAATTTTAATGATATTATGGGAGTATTAAAGCTTTAATTAGATCATTTTACAGTGTATTTTTCCTTAACTGATGGTCAATTGAAATAGATTATGTTACATTTAAGAGACATTTTTCAAGTTTAGATTAAGAATTTTAGATATTTTTTTAAAAAATATCCATCTCGGGTTGAATTATTAAGTAAAAATGGTTACCAATATTCAATAAATATACTTTTTGACAAGGTCCTATATTGTATGTATTGTTGGTCTCTACTAAATTAGATCATATCTAATGAGTTATTTTATATGATGGAGTATAGAATAAGAAAAAGTGGAACAATATTAGTTGACTATAAATTTTTGTGATATTTTATATTCATATTGAATTATATACTAAGTGTATTCTTAGAACATTGGGAAGCTATGAGTGATTGAGTGATATGGAAGTTTCTCTAATACTAGGACATATAAGTTTCTGAAAAAGTGAATTAATCTTATAACAAATCATGTCACACCATTAAATGTTGTTAAAAGGCTTGGAATGGTTGTCTAGCAGATAACTTTACATTTAATGATGGTAAAAATCATTGAAGGTTTATTATATCCAAATTTAATAGTTATCACCTTATTCCCTCCAATTCTATTGGTTGAAGAATTTATATGCTTAATTATGATACATCTTTGGAAGAATAGAAAACACATGTTCTCAACAATATAAATTGTGTTCCTTAAAGGAGGTTTATTATTTTAAAATATTTATTATATCATTTTAACAATGGTTCTCATATGAGTTGAAGTGGAAGTATTTAATGAAGAAAACATTAACTCCATTTGTCCTCTGATTGATGATCTTCATTGGGACTTTCTAGGGGAAAAAAGTGGCAGGTGGGGAGACTTGTGACACCAATGATATAATTGTTATGTATATATATTTTCTTTATTTTTTCTACCATTTTATTTGATATTTGGAATAAATTTTTTGAAATTTTAGTAGATTTTATGGGTTACATAGATAAACTGAATGATTTCCATAATTATGTACAAAATCCTACATATTAAAAATATATTTTGATGTGACCTATAGATTTTAGAAATTCTTGTATGCTTTTTATATAAATTTACCTCCAAATTAAACTAAATCCTAAGTCAATTTTGATTTTTTTGATTTTTGAGAATCTAGAAATTATTTAAAATTTGATTTAAATGTTTATATATATATATATATATATATATATATATTCATTTTTAGATTCAATCATGAATCCATATATTGATTTTGAAATTTGAAATTTTATTGTTTAAATCAATTTTAAACTAGAACGTAAACAAAAAAATGGATAAAATATTTGATTTTAATAGTTTATACAAATTTTATACATAATTTGAAAATTTATATTTTTGGAATTTTAATTAATGACATGTTTCTAAATTTGATATATAATTCTATAAATCTTTGACTTTTAAATAATGAAATGTCACTCTGTATTTTTAAAAGTGTTTTTAAAATAATACACTAAAAATTGATATTTTTATAAAAAAAATTAATAAAATTGATTAATTAGAAATGATCTTTGATGATATAGAACTAAATGAATTTTATTTTAAATTAGTTTATTAATATGAATTTTAAATTAATCTGGAATAAAATTTTGCAATGGCATTAAATTATGAATTTTAATTTTTTATATTTCTTTTCTTAATTTAAATAAATTCCTTCACTAAAAAATTATTTTATGGAAATTATGTTAGAAATTTGGAAACATTTTATGACTATGAGTGCTACCATGAAGCTTCCATCATGCCTATTAAAATGAGAAATTCTTCTTATGGGGACCTTATAACATTGAATAAAAAAATTATACTTCCATAAATTCGAGTCTAATACCATGAGTTATACTATGAAAACACCACCATGAATTTTTTTCTACCATTCCCCTCTTTTTACTATTCAAGGTAATACTCTCCACCTCTAGTTCTGGCCTCACAAACATCTTTTTATGTGAAATAGACTATATTCATAGTCATCCAGATTCCATGCTCTTGCACCACTTTGCCTCTTCAACTAAATCAACTGGGAAAAAAGTATCAGATAATGAAATATGAGCTTCATTTATAATGGAACTGATTATATAACACCTCTATAATTTATTATATATTTCATTTAAAATAAATTTAATTTCTTTGATAGCTTGTATTACACACAATATAGAGTTTAAACGAACTGTGAAATACTAATAAAATATATGTGACCACTATAAAATAACTATTAAAATTGGTGGGTATGAATATGACTAACTAAATTATGAATAATGTCTAAAATGAATTTATTTTTTATCAATAAAAATCATTTTAAAGTAAGCGACGTTTTTCTGAAAAATTCTTTTTAAGCGTGAAACATGTTTTTATCATAATAAATTAAATATATCTCTATTGGTGAATTATTTTAATGATATTTATATTTTATATATTCAATAGCTTTTTAATATTCATTTAATGTTTTTTAGGCACAATATAGAAATAAATCCATTTTAATTCTTAAAAAAGTATTTTTTCTAAAAAGAGGTTTTCATCATGTTTTGTGCACTTATTGTAAAATTAATTTATACCACTTATAGGTTTTGAACTTTATAAAATGGATTCCTTATTTGGTATCATGAGTTTAAAATTTTGTAGATAGGTCCTTTTTTAGGTATTATGAATATTACCCATGGTAACATTTATCACATTGGTAAAGGATAAAGCGTGTTAATATAGGTTAAAACTACTTGATAATGCCACAATTTTTCATCAAAGTTCTTATATAAAGGGAATTTTACCCTTATTACCTTAGTCTTGAAATTTATTTTTTTAGTAGAAACTTTTCTTTAAAAACAACTTATATAATATTTAACGTAAATAAAAATACAACATGTCACTCTCTTACTTTTAAATATGTCTTATGTGTTTAAATAGGGACTAAATCATGGGGTGAATGAATTTTAATTATAAATATTTTTCATAGTAAAATTATATTATTGATGATAATTTATTTCCAATTTTTAGTGATTAAATAATTACCTTAAACACTTATGCAAGTATAATAATATATTTATTCAATTAAATGAAAAATAAAATAAATGATTTTGAAAATATTAAAAGTGATATAATTTGAATTATTTAATGTGTGACACAAAATTTAAAGATCTATATGACATATTAGAATGGTTTGAAATTATTATATTCAAATTACCCCTTTTATTGATGTATTTAAATTCAAATTAGGTGTATTGTTTTTAAAATGACATTAATGATATTTTATAATAAATAATATATTATTAAATGGTTTAAAATTCATAAAAAAGTTATATTCCTCAAAATGAGTGGGAAATTGGTTTTAAAAATAAACCATGGAACATTTATGTATTTTTTTTAGGAATATTATTAACCCTTAAAGGGTAGAAAAATTTAATATTATGGGAATCATCAAAATGGTTAAAGGTCAGTTAAAACTAAAAGATAGTGGTGAAAAAGACCCATGATTACCAAAATTTTATTATATGCAAGTATTTATACTTATAATCATATTATATTAAACTTATATAAATTTTTATCCCATTGGTACTAAAAATAATTTTTATTAATTTAATACATTATGAAATTCCATGAATGCCCCTCCCTTTAGTTATAAAAGGTAACTTCTCCTTTTCTATTCTTTGCACCAATTTGAGAAATATACCAAGACCAAACCCTGAAAATCACTCTTATAAAAATACTTATCAAAGTTCTAGAGGTTTTATTCATTCCAAAACACCAACTCTAGGTCCTTTAAGAAGATATCTAAATAAAGTTTACCAAAGAAGAGGTAATCATATTTGTTGAATATTTCAAGATTAATTTTCTTATTCTACATCTTACTATGTTATTAAAATAATAAAATAATAACTATAGTACCATAATTTTTTTTATATGTTATTATTATATATTAAAATAATTTTACATCTCTTTTCAATCCAGTAAAAATCTAAAACATCTCTCGTGCGTAAGTACGACTTACCATCTTCACAAAATGATATAATTCATTTTTCAACAGTAATTTACATGGTTAGTTAGAAAGATGTAAGTAATGAGTACATATGAAAT
The DNA here is from genome assembly GCA_963277665.1 of Viscum album. Lineage (NCBI taxonomy): Eukaryota > Viridiplantae > Streptophyta > Magnoliopsida > Santalales > Viscaceae > Viscum > Viscum album. The sequence continues at coordinate 702,654,996 of OY728122.1, read as the reverse complement.
TTATAACATAAATATTATTATAAAATTATAATATTACATATACCTTCTTAACTTTCAATCTGTTGGAAAATGATAATGTCGTTCATGCGTATGTGTGAACTACCACCTCCACAAAGCGATGTGAACCCGTTTTTTGTTTCCTTTTAATAAGGATGGTAATAAAGTTATATTTGATAAATATATATGATATATATATATATATTATAATAATTAATATTTTAAGTTTAATTATTATTCACCTTTATTTTGTTTCATCCTTCGAATAGTGAAAACAACGTTCATGCGTACATATGGATTACCATCTCCATGAACAATGTAATTAATTTTTCTATATGTATAATTTATGTATTATTATATATAAATATATAATGAATATATATGATATTTATAACTTGTATAAATTTTTAATATGTTGTGACTGTGATAAAATTAAAAGGACCGAAGTTACCTAACCATTACATACATAAAAAATGAAGCAGTCATTACCTAGAACAATGATTTTTTCAATGAATTATTAATAAATGGGTGATAAAAGATTATATGTAAATCAGTTATAGTATGATATATATGATAATTATTTTGGAATATATTTATAATAAATATATGTTTATTATATAAGAGGTTTGGACACATATGAAGGAATTCAGACATGTGGTAAGGATTTAATTCACAATCTCATCATTATTTGAGATTCTTTATGTTTAAGTCTCCATTGGGAGAATTTTTTTATATGTATATATTATAACAATTATATTTTATTTTATTAGGGTTATTTATATAAATTATATGTTTCCATATCAATTTTACTCTTATTAAGTACTTAAGAGAAGAAAAATATGTTTTTAAGGAAATAAAAATTTATTTTTGTCTTTGGACGAAAAGAATTTTTCTTCCATGTCAATGTCATCTAAAAAAATATTCGAGAATGTTTTAGTATTATAAAATGGTTGTTTAAAGTCATTTATCCAATTTTGGACTATTTATGAAATGTTTTAAATGAAATTTTCTTCTTGTTTTCTGAATGAAGTAAATTTTTTTACCTCTTTTCATAAGTGTGAAAATATTGTTTTTTAACTTGTAAGTTGTGAACGAAATTTACCTCCATCATGATCAATCATTGAATTAATGATTACTTTATAAGTTGAAAAGATTATTTTCTAAGAAAAAATTTTCCTTAATATTTGGGATTTTTTTAGATTTTGAAGAAGTATTTTCAAAGTGACAATGGTATTTTCCTTAAGAAATTTTATAGTCATATTTGAAGATTATTTTCATCTACATCAAAATACTATGTTAAATATTAGGATTTAATGAGATTATATTCTTATGATACCATCCAATAAATTTATTTATATTATACATGATTAGCTTAACATGGGAATGTTTTGATATCCTATATTATATTTCTTGAAATACTGATGATTATTGATTTTTTAAGAATTTTGATTAAGTTATATTTTTTTATTCATATGATGAATGCATTGGATTTGTTATGTGAAAGTGGGTACTGGAATTAAAGTTCCCCTAGATTCACTGGTAGGTCTCATGAGACAAATTTTATTGAGTATTCGGATGTGGATTTACTCATTTATATAGATGTCTTCGCATGATTCCTTGAAAATATTTGTAGATGTCTTTTCACGAGGCCTTGATGATAATTTTAGATATTCAAAATTTTTAATTACATTATTATAAAATTAGTTATTGATGTTCATGTTATTATTTAATTAGTTTTGATATCCATGGATAAGTTTCTATCTCATTTCATTATTCATATGTAATTATTTGGTCACTATTTATTCTTGTTATATTATTCATTCCTTAGTCAGCTTCCCCTATATGCATTTCTTTAATGAGCATCTGAGATAACCCCTTTCTTATATTTTCTTCCCTAAGAATTCTAGGAATTTTTTTATTATTGGTTTGATTGGATATTCTATAGGGAATGATTATGATCCTAAAGAAAATACTATGTTTTATTTTATGTTTTCAAATGTAATGTGGGATTCAAGTATGTTATTAGATTTCCAAGACTAATAAAGTATTCGGTCCTTTGGTATGAAATTTCTTGAATTTAGTACCAAAGTAATAACATTGACATTGACTATAGATGTCACGACCCATCCCAGTGGGGCCCAAGCCGTAACTCCCCAAGCTCGACTCCAATATGCCAAGGGCAAGTGACTAGCACCGAGAAGGCATGCTACTAACATGGGAGGCATTGCCTATAAACCTGTACACACACACACACACACAGATTTCCAAGCCCACAAAGCTGAAATGTAAAAACTAGTAATAATGGAAAAGATGTATACATACACTAAATCCCAACCAACAGAGTATGATAGGAATGTAAGTTACAAGAAATTAAAACCCTGGTCCAAAAGTACAATCCCACCAAAAGAGAGTCCATAACAAAGTCCAACCTATAAATAAAGGTGTTGGGACTGCAGTCTATAGCCGTAGGAACACACCTCAGCCTGTCTGATCTCACTGAGTACCGTCCGGTCTTGGTCCACCTAGAATCCTGTCAAAGGATCGCTCGTCTCCACAAGACATGACACGTGCGGGCAAATCCCGTGAAGGGGTGAGTATAACAATACCCAGTAGGACACCCCAAAACCAAAAAAGAAAATACAACAAGGGGAAAAACACAAAGGAAAGATACAGTCATCTCCACATAGTATATGTCTACAGAAAATATAACAAGAATATCCAGATATACTCAAACACGATCGATTATCGCGAAACCACCACTAAGATCCAGCTCGAAGATTCCACTAAGCACGTAACAAGTAGAACACACTCCTAGGTCTGAAGAGAGAGATACGAAGTACTCATTCTGGGAGAACACACTCCACAAGTACTTTGAGAACATGATACTCAGATGAGGATCACAACCAATAGCCATGGGGTGATTCCAATAACTCAGTCTGAACTAATTCGATAAGAAGAATATTGGTTCCCTTGTAAATTTGTTCACGTCAATACCAAGAACTCTACCTATGGTTCTAGGAATGAATAGAGGATCCAGCTCTACATCTCACAGAGGGGATTCCAACAACTCTATTTAGGAAGTCCTGTTAAAGGGATCATACTTTTGTATAAAGTAAATGATACCAGAACCTTCAGGAAAAAGAACAGGGGTACGGACCCTAAGAAAGCTAGTCCATGTCATAGAAGACAAGTGGATCAAGCCATGAAGAATTGGTTACACAACGTGTAGTATGGTTACACGCCGTGTTCCTTGAACTCGGATATTGCCCATGTAAATGGCCCATGTCATCCATCCAAGCTGTGTAAAACTAAACTACACGGCGTGTAGAGGAATCACCCGCCATGTTCCTTGACTCCGGGTACTTCCCATGTAAACGGCCCATGTCATTTGGCTTTTCGTATATAAAGCAACTACACGACGTGTAGAAGAGTCACAGGCCGTGTCCGAGAACCTGGTCTTGCTTCGTGTTTGTTGGCCATGTGCCCGTACACGGCCTCTATCTGTGTCTGTACCGCCTGCCCGTGTACCAGTACACGAGTTATACCGTGTATCTGTTCGGGTCTATCCGGGGAAGGGTATACACACCGTGTCCTTGGCTATGTACCCATCCCATGTCCATGTCGCCTGCCCGTGTACCAGTACACGGGGTATCCCGTGTATCTGGTCAGTTCTGGTCGAGGAAGGGTATACATGTCATTTCCTTGGCCGTGTACCCATCCCATCTCCATGTACTCCCGGAGTACACTCCAGGTGGCCCACTGATGAACACACACCGTGTAGCCCATACTACATGGCGTGTAGTTGGGATTTTTCCAGAAACGTCATCTTCTTCCTCGCACAGCGGCTGAACCTCCGGATCCCCGGTTTCTCGTCCATTCGTCCTGATACTCCAGGGATGGGTTCGTTTCATCATACGAACATCGTAATGGGTGTTTTAAACTCTTAAATCGTATCATAAACCTCGAATGATCCATCCGAAGAAAAATTCCTGAAAACTCGTATCTCCCGATCCGCTCTGAATCGCCTGCCAAAATCGTCGTTGCACCTCCGTGACATCGCTCAAGGGTTGGATCTTCAATCTCGGATCGTTGTGCCAAAAAACGAATGCACAATGATCTATTTCCTCGAAGAATTCATAGAACACAATGAAGAATGTGAGGGAGAAAAATAAAAGAATCAAACAATAGGGGAGAACCTCGATCATTGTTCGTGACGATTTGGGTTCGTCGCTGTTAGTTCAAAACCAAACAACCTCAAAATTCCCACAAAACCCATCCTGCAAGAATGATCGATCAGTGGGATAATATATTAGTGGATTAGTCTGCATTTATCGTGGAAATCAAGAATGGGGAAGGAAATTAAAAACAAACAGCCAACCTGGATCTACGGCGTTCGTTCGCGAAGATTCGGTCGCCAGCGAAAATCGTCAAGAACGTCGTTGCCGCGTCGGGAGGTCTTCTCCAGAGCCTCTAGAGCCACCAAGGGTTTTAGGGTTATGAGGTTTGTAACCCTGGACCCCTGAACAGGTCTCTATTTAAAAAAAAGATAATATAAATCTGTTTCAGTAGATTTAATAGATTTCGCTACGGAATAAAATATTTTTATTTAAATATTTTATTACTCTTACGTCCCAAAAACTGGATTTCACCACTGACCTGTTCCGGCCGATGTTAGGCCTCCCCTAAGATAAAATCACTTCTTTGAATGCAACGGTGCCTTCAGATTTCTAATTTGAGCACCTGCTAGGAGTTATTCCACTTTTTTAGGAAAACCACATGCATGCATAATTAAATTATTTAATTAAATTCAAACATTTATTCTGGGCTCACCGAGTCTCAGAACTGCACGCCGTCTCAGATCCGGTATCAAATTAATTCCTATATAATATTAAAATAATACATCAAATTTTTTTTCACATTACATCAAACCCTCCTTAGGGATTTTACATCCCTGAAAAGCCAAAACAAAGGCTACTAAAAAAGATATGGGTACTGCACGCTAATCTGAGCCTCCAGCTCCCACGTGCTCTCCTAGAGATTCTCGTGCTTCCACCGGACATGCACTAAGGGAATAAATCTCCCAAGAAGGATCTTCTCCTATCGATCCTCGATCTCCACTAGGTACTCAGCAAAGGACTCTCCATCATCTATGTCCAGCTCGCCCCAGTCGATAACGTGCGATGGATCATGCACGTACCTCCGCAGCTGCGACACATGGAAGGAGTTGTATACCCAGTCCATATAAGGAGGTAGATCCAAGCGATAAGACACCTTGACAACTCTATTCAGAATCTGGAAAGGGCCGAATAACCTCAGAGATAGCTTGTCACCTCGGCCAAATCTCTGCAATCCCCATCAGGGTGATACCTGAAGGAACACATGGTCTCCCTCCTCGAACTCCAAGGGCCTCTGACTCCTGTCGGCATATGAATTATTCCAACTCTGTGCAGTCTTCATCCACACTTGGATGACCTAAACCATCTATGTAGTAGCTCTCACCATCTCTGGGCTCATAAGTGCTGACTCTCCTGGGTCAGTCCAGCCATGCGGTGACCTACAAGGTCGCCCGTACAGAGCCTCAAATGGTTCCATACCAATAGTGGACTGATAAATGTTGTTATAAGAAAATTACACCAGTGGTAGGAGATCCTCCTAAATATGACCGAAGTCAATTATTGCAAGATCGAAGCATATACTTCAGGACCTGGATGATCTGCTCTGTCTGACCATCAGTCTGGGGATGAAATGTTGTGCTCAAGCATAACTGAGTCCCAAAAGCTTCCTGCAATCCCTTCCACAATCGGGATGTGAAATGAGCATCACAATCTGAGAAGACCGTGTATGGTACTCCATGAAGTCGAACTATCTCCTACACTTAGAGGTGTCCCATGCTCTTTACTAGACTCTGCTCCCATATGGCTAGTAAATGGGCCGACATGGTGAGTCGATCAATGATCACCCAGATGGAATCATGTCCCCTAGACGTACGTGGTAAACCTGTCATGATGTCCATAGATATCACGTCCCACTTCCACTCTAGAACCTCAAGGGGATGAGTCAAGCCTGCTGCCACCTGGTGCTCAGCCTTTACTTACTGAAAAGTAAGGCACCGAGAAACAAACTCTGCCACACACTTCTTCATTCCTAGCCACCAGAACTGACATCGGAGTTCCTGATACATCTTTGCCATTCCTGGATGCACTTCCAAAGGGGATGTATGGAACTGCCTTAGAACCTCCTCCCGCAACATCACTGGTACTATTGTACGCCCTCTGAAAAGAACAATGTGCTCCCCACCTTCTAAATATCCATCAGCCGCAACACCTGTGGATATCTAAGCACGTAGAGTCTCGTAGCTAGAATCCTCATGATGTGCTTCCCTGACTCGCTGTAAGAGTAGAGGGGTAACAACCATCAATTGGAGGTAGGATCCCTCATCTCTATCCACGAAGGATAACTGTAAGGAGGAAAAATGGCTCGTCGCCTCATCCACCAACTTCGAACTGGATTTCCTATTGGGAGCATTTTCCACTACGTTCCCTTTCCCAGGAGTATAAACGATCTCAAAGTCATAATCCTGGAGGAACTCAAGCCACCACCTCTATCTCAAATTCATATCTTTCTGAGAAAAGATATACATGAGACTCTTGTGATCAAAGTAGACGATAAACCGCTCGCCCATCAGGTAGTGCCGCCACATCTTCAACGCGAAGACCAATGCTGCCAACTCAAGATCATGGGTCGCGTAGTTCTTCTCATGTGGCCTCAACTGACATGATGCATAGGAAATCAATGCATGACTCTTCATCAGGACCCATCCAAGCCCGGTTCCTAATGCGTCTCATAATACTACGTACTCAACAACATCCTCCGGTAATCTCAAGATCATGGTGCTTGTCAGACTCTATCTTAATTGCTAGAAAGCCTGCTGGAATCTCTCTGTCAACACAAAAGGTTGCCCCTTTCGGGTCAAAGCTATCATGGGTGCTAAAATCCTGGAGAAATCAAGAAAAAATCTCCGATAGTAGCCTGCCAACCCAAGGAAACTCCGCACCTCTGTCACACTCTGGGGTGGATCCCATGCTAGAACTGCCTCCACATTGTCTAGGTCCACGGCTACACCATCTACTGAGATAACGTGTCCCAGAAAGTGGACCTCCTGTATCTAGAACACACTTCGAGAGTTTCCCATACAACCGGTTCTCTAAGAGTGTGTCTAGAACCATCCTTAGGTGTCTCGTGTGCTCCTACTCAGACGCAGAGCACACCAAGATATCATCGATCAAGACTACTACAAACTGATCTAGATAGGGCTGAAAGATCTGGTTCATGAGTCCCATGAACACTGTCGGGGTGTTCGTCATGCCGAAGGGCATCACCAAGTACTCATAGTGACCGTAGAGGCATCTGAAAGCAGTCTTCGATATATCCTCATACCGTACTCACAACTGGTGATAGCCTGATCATAGATCAACCTTCGAGAACCATCGTGCCCCTCTTAACTGGTCGAAGAGGTCATTGATCCTCGATAGTGGATACTGGTTCTTCACAGTCACCTGATTCAAGCGCCGGTAATCCACACATAGCCTCAAGCTCCCGTATGCCTTCTTGGAAAATAGCACTAGGGCCGCCCAGGGTGAAACGCTGGGTCTCACAAAGCCCTTATTCTACAAGTCATCCAGCTGCACTCTCAGCTCACGAAGCTCTGCAGGAGACATACGATATGCTGATGCTGATATTGGTGTCGTCCCGGGTTGCAACTCAATGCAGACATCTATCTCCCAATGGGGAGGTAGTCCGGGGAAATCCTCCAGAAAGACGTCCTCGTACTCAGCCACTACTGCTGGAAACTGGAAACCCGTAACACCTATCGCACCAAGGTCCATGCTATCCATCTGATGTGAAATCGTTTTTGCCTTCCTATGCACGATTCCATCCTGTGCTTCCTGGGTCTCTCTTTCACCGACAAAAGAGAACCTCGTTTCATCACTGCGGACACACCGCACCCTTATCCTAAAACTGTCGATCTGGGCATGAACTATGGATAGCCAATCCATACCAAGAATGACATCATAAGGCCTCGATGCTACCACTAAGAGGTTCCAACCAAAACTCTCACCTCCAAGGGTCAGGTCACACTGTCTACAGAGGTGTGTGATCTCTGAATCTTCTCCAGTCGGTGTTTCTAAGCGTAAGGGTTGAGTCAAAAACTCAACTGGAATCTCAAGGTCTCGAATAAGATAAGAATCCAAAAAGGAATGAATAGAACTTGTGTCTATCAGTACAACATCCAAATTAGAAAAGGCACAGATTGTACCTCTAATCATTCTGGGAGTACCTGGGTCATAATCCTCTGCTGCCTGCAGCTGTCCCTACCTTTGTCCACCAGCTCCTTGAGCCTGGGGTGGACCTCCTGGGGGTGGTGGTGGTAAAGGGTCAAAATGTAGACCACCTCCAGCTGCTCTCCCATCTCCTCTATCGTGTCCTCCGCCCCACAGATCTGTCTTCTCCACACGTTTCCTCTGTCTCGGTGGTCCATCCACTACTCCCGTGTCAGTAGTACGGCGGGTCGGACAATCTCATGCGAGATGTCCCCTACCATCACATGAGTCGCTTCGCCTCTCTCGTGGCTAGCTGGATGCACCCTGTGAACCATATACGGTAGATCCCCTGCCCTGGGATATCCTCTGAAAATGTCTCCCACGCCTAGGTCCCTGACGTCGGCTCCCTACTGCCGATGTCCCTACTCCAGCTCACCCACCACTGACAATTGTCAGCTGTCTCTATTCTGCCAAGAATCTCTCGACCACTAAATCCCACTCGAGAAACCCAACATAAGTAGGAATTCTCATAGGGATGATGTTGTCTCAGATATCTCTGCGCAAGACCCAGTCAAAAGTCCGATCTCGGAAGTACTGATCTCTGACCATATCCATCGAGTACCGCGAGAGGTCGGTAAACCTCGATGAATAGTTAGCCACCGACATGGTTCCCTGCTGGAGCTGAAGAAGATCCTGTATATGTACTGCTCTCATGGTAACCAGTGAAAACTCCTCTATGAATAGAAGATCAATCTTCGACCATGCAAGAGTCGCATCGTCGTGGGTCTGGATAACCAAACTCCACCATCGTCCTGCCGAGCCCTGTAGAAGGCTCATTGCCAGGATCACCATCTACTCTGCCGGTGTCCTGACCAAACGGAAGACTCTGGTAACTACCTCATGCCAGTCCTCTACTGCCTGAGGGTCAGGCACGCCTTGAAACCTGAGGGTTCTCTGTCTCTGAAACTCGTGGAGTGTGCTCAGCCTGTGCTCCTCCTCCACTGGTACAGCAGGCACTAAACTCTACTCCACAGTTGGTGGGATAACTGGCACACCACCCGATGGAAAAACTGGGGGATCTGGTCCCTGAATCGAAGCTTCATCACTGAGGGGTCATCCTCGTGATCGAGCTGCTGGATCCTAGAGAGTGCACGATGCGGAGGCATACTGTAAGGAAACAAGATGTATCTCTGTCAGTGAGTATATCTAGAGAGCTGACTCAAGAACGACATGGAAACCATAACCCATTCCTATGTGATTCATGCCATTATTTTTCCATACAACTAGTGTTCTCATGTTCCGAGTCTAAAATAAAGTTATCAGAGTCCTGGTGTATGGATACTTCGGGCACCCCCACCAACACTGGGGTCCCTGGCCTGAAAGTCAAACTCAAAAAACTTAACACTGTTGTCCCAAACCAACTCACAAACTCTCGGTCCAAAGGTAGAACCGACCAGCTCTGATACCACTCTGTCACAACCCATCCTAGTGGGGCCTGAGCCGCAACTCCCCAAGCCCACCTCCAATAGGCCAGGGGCTAGTGACTAGCACCGAGTAGGCATGATACTAACATGGGAGGCTTTTCCTATAAACTTGTACACACACACACACACATTTTCAAGCCCACAAATCTGAAAAGTAAAAACTACTAAAAAGGGAAAAGATGCATGCATACACTAAATCCCAACCAATAGAGTATGACAGGAAAGTAAGGTACAAGAAAGTAAAACCCTGGGCCAAAAGTACAAGCCCATCAAAAGAGAGTCCATAACAAAGTCCAACCTGTAATGAAAGGTGCTGGGACTGCAATCTGTAGCCGTAGGAACACACCTCGGCCTGTCTGATCTCACTGAGTACCGTCCGGTCCTGGTCCTCCTAGAATCCTATCAAAGGCTCGCTTGTCTGCACAAGACATGACACATGCGGGCAAAGCCTTTGTAGGGGTGAGTATAACAATACCCAGAAGGAAACCCCGAAACCACAAAGAAAATACAAAAAGGGAAAAACCACAATGGAAAGATACATTCAGCTCCACACAGTATATGTCTACAGAACATATAACAAGAATATCCTGATATACTCAAACACGATCGATTATTACGAAACCACCACTAAGATCCAGCTCGAATATTCCACTAAGCACGTAACAAGGAGAACACACTCCTAGGTTTGAAGATAGAGATACAAAGTACTCGTTCCAGGAGAACACACTCCACAAATACATTAAGAACATGATGCTCAGATGAGGATCACAACCAATATCCATGGGGTGATTCCAACAACTCAGTCTGAACTAATCCACTAAGCAGAGGATCAACATCCAGGTAAATTTGGTCACGTCGATACCAAGAACACTACCTAGGGTTCTAGGAATGAATAGAGGATCCGTCTCTAAGTCTCACTGAGGGGATTCCAAGAAATCTATTTAGGAAGTCCTACTAAAGGGATCATACTCTTGTATAAAGGAAATGATACCAGAACCATCAGGGAAAAGACCAAGGGTACGAACCCTAAGAAATCTAGTCCAATTCACAGAATACAAGTGGCTCAAGCCATGAAGAATTGGTTACATGGAGTTTATTATGGTTACACGTCATGTTCCTTGACCACGGGTACTACCCGTGTAAACGGCCCGTGTCATCCATCCAAGCTGTGTAAAACTAAACTACTTGATGTGTAGAGGAATCACACGCTGTGTTTCTTGACTCCGGGTACTGCCTGTGTAAAAGGCCTGTGTCATTTGGCTTGTCGGATAGAAAGAAACTACACTGCGTGTAGAAGAGTCACACGCCATGTCCGAGCACCTGGGTCGCTCCGTGTATGCTGACCATGTGCATGTACATGGCCTCTGTCCGTGTCCTTGCCGCCTTCCCGTGTACCAGTACATAGGGTCCCGTGTATCTGGTTAGGTCTGGCTGGGGAAGGGTATACATGCCATGTCCTTGGACGTGTACCCATCCTGTATCCGTGTCGGCTGCCTGTGTACCAGTACATGGGGTATCCCATGTATCTGGACGAGTCTGGCTGAGGAAGGGTATACACGCCATGTCCTTAGCCGTGTACCCATCCTGTGTCCGTGTACTCCCGAAGTACATTCCAGGTGTTCTTCTGACAAACACACACCGTTTATCCCATAAAACACGACGTGTATTCAGGATTTTTCTAGAAATGTCGTCTTCTTCCTCGCGCTGCGGCTAAACCTTCGGTTCCTCAGTTTCTCATCTGTTCGTCCCGATTCTCCAGGGATGGGTTCATTTCGTCATACGAACATCGTAACATGTGTTTTTTTCTCTTAAATCATATCATAAACCTCAAATGATCCATCTGAAGAAAAACACCTGAAAACTCATATCTCCTGATCCGCTCCGAATCACCTTCCGAAACCTTCGTCGCACCTCCGTGACATCGCTCTGGGGTTGGATCTTCAATCTCGGATCGTTGCACCAAGAAACGAATGCACAACGATCGATTTCCTCCAAGAACACATAGAACGCAATGAAGAACGCGAGAGAGAAAAATACAAGAATCAAACAAGAGGGATGAACCTCAATAATTGTTCGTGAAGATTTAGGTTCATCGCCATTAGATTAAAACCAAACAACCTCAAAATCCCCGCAAAACCCTCCCCCCAAGAATGATCGATCTGTGGGCTAATTTGTTCATGGATTAGTCCAAATTCATCGTGGAAATAAAAAACGCGGAAGGAAATAAAAAAAAACATCCTACCTGGATCCCCAGCATTCGTTGGCGAAGATCCGGTCACCACGTCGTTGTCGCCAGCGAAAATCGTCAAGAACGTCGTTTCCGTGTTGGGAGGTCTTTTCTATAGCCTCCAGATCCGCCAGGGGTTTCACGGTTATGAGGTTTGTAACCCTGGACCCCTTCACAGTTCTTTATTAAAAAAAAGATAAGAGATATCTGTTGCAGCATATTTAAAAGATTTCGCTGCGTAATAAAATATTTTTATTTAAATATTTTATTACTCTTACGTCCCAAAAACTGGATTTCACCACCGACCTGCACCGACCGATGTTAGGCCTCGCCTAAGGTAAAATTGCTTCTCTGAATGCAACGATGCCTTCGTATTTCTAATCAGAACAACCATTTATGAGTTATTCCACTTTTTCAGGAAAACCACATGCGTGCGTAATTAAATTATTTAATTAAATTCAAACATTTGTTCCGGGCTCACCGGGCCTCGGAACTGCATGCCGTCTCAGATCCTAGTCTCGAATTAATTCCCATATAATATTAAAATAATACATGAAAAAATCCAGGACATTACATCACACCCACCTTAGGGATTTTACGTCCCCGAAATGCCAAAACAAAGGCTACTAAAAAAGATGTGTGTACTGCACATGAATCTGAGACTCCCGCTCTCACGTGCTCTCCTGGAGATTCCCATGCTACCACCAGACACACACTAAGGGAATAGATCGCCTACGAAGGATCTTCTCCTACCGATCCTCGATCTCCAATGGGTACTCAGCAAAGGTCGCTCCATCATCGATGTCTAGCTCACCCCAGTCGATAACGTGTGATGGATCATGCATGTACCTTCGCAGCTATGACACATGGAAGATGTTGTGTACCCGGTCCATCTAAGGAGGTAGAGCCAAGTGATACACCACCTCTCCAACTCTACTCAGAATCTAGAAAGGGCTGATGAACCTCAGAGATAGCTTCTTGCCTCAGCTAAATATCTGCAATCCCCATCGAGGTGAGACCTGAAGGAACACATGGTCTCCCTCCTCAAACTCTAAGGGACTCTGACTCCTATCGTCATAAGACTTTTGCTGACTCTGTGCAGTTTTCATCCACTCCTAGATGACCGACACCTTCTTTGTAGTAGCTCTCACCATCTCTGGGCCCATAAGTGCTGACTCTCCTGGGTCAGTCCAGCAAAGCGGTGACCTGCAAGGTTGCCCGTACAGTGCCTCGAATGATGTCATACCAATAGTGGAATGATAACTATTATTATAAGAAAATTACACTAGTGGTAGGTGATCCTCCCAGCTATGACCGAAGTCAAGTATGCAAGTTTGAATCATATCCTCCAGGACCTGGATGGTTCGCTCTGTCTGACCATCAGTCTGGGGATGAAACACTATGCTCAAGTGTAACTGAGTCCCAAAAGATTCCTACAATCCCTTCCACAATCGGGATGTGAAACGAGCATCACGATCTGAGACAATCGTGGATGGTACTCCATGAAGTCGAACTATCTCCTGCATTCCATCTCAGAGCCTAGTCTCGAATTAATTCCCATATAATATTAAAATAACACATGGAAAAATCTGGGACATTACAATAGACAACTAGGGTTGGGGTATTTATAGTTGGTATTAGGTAGATTTTATTATAAATCTTGAGAACTAGATTTATGAAAACATATATTAGGGAACCTAATCCAATAATAGAATTCTTGAATATTCCCAAAGAAATAATGTTTATGATTTGGAGTTTTCAATTCATAAAAATTTCAATTTATGTGAAGTTTTTCACTAGTTTCAAAATTATACATTATTATTCATTATGTTATGATCTAATCTACTACATTCCATTATTTAGAAATTGTGCGTAATAGAAGGAATAAAAATCGTATCAAATCATATTATCTATATAGGGACTCTCCTCCTGAGAAATATAATAAATCTTGAGTTATAGATGTATCCAGAGATAAAAAATTATAAATATATTGGGGAATATGACTCAGGTTATGAACAATAACCTTTACAGTATTGATTATCCTACTAATCCAAAAATCATGGTAACAATGTTAGACCACTTTGTGCATCAGAAACCTCATCATTTAATGGGACTACAAATCCATTTGCAGTTAAGTAATGGATAAGTTATCTAGTAAAGATATTTATTTCTTTGTGAAGCAATAAAAGGGATAATGTTTTTATATAAATTTATAATCTCTTAGGGGATGAAGATAAATTAGGGTCATTGATTCAAAATAATAAATATGGGGAAATAACAAGCATGGAATTGAAATATTTTAAGGAACTTTTATTGGAAATATATTTTTCTCACAAACAAAGAGAGGATATGGAGAGAAAATTATTAAGTTTAATACAAAAGGAAGCAGAAATTTTTTCGTAGTATGAAGCTAACTTTTCAAGGTTAACAAGGCATTCTACAGACTATGTACATACTCCAAAGAGTAATATTGACTATTTCTATGATGGGTTAAATACAACCCTTCATAGGGAAATATAATCCAAAACATTTTCATCATATAAGGATATAGTATCATGTTCTATCAAGTAGTATAATGAATTATCTAAGTCTTATAGCTTCAAATAAAATCAACATAAGGATAGGTAAAAAGGGGAAAAACTTTATAATGGGAATAATAGAAAGAAAAATTTTACAACATGTGATACTTGTGGAATAAAACACCATGGTACATGAATAAAATGAAAAGGATTTTTCTTCAGGTGTTGATAAAAGGGTCACCATTATCATGAATGAAAATTTAAGGGAGAATCCATAAAATTATAATTATTTAACCATATGGAGATGGGACAATATTCCAATTAATTCCCCAAATGTCATGGAAACTTACCACAAAATAATACAAGGGGAGAAGTTAAAGATTATGTAATTACTACAGCCTATGTAGAAGTTTCTAGTGATGTGGTAAATGGTACACTTATTATCCACTGCAGAATTGAATTTTTTTATTTGATTTTGGTTCTACCCAATATTTTATATATTAATAATTTTATAATGGTATCATATCACCACCTCAATGATTAGATATCTAGTTGTTGGTGGCAACTATGAAGGGTAGGATGACCACATCTCAAGTCTATAACTCTCTCTGGTAAAATTTTGTGGGATGGTTCTTCCTATGAATGTTGTTATTCTTCCTCTAGATGAATTTGATGTAATTTTAGTAACATATTGAATCTAATATTTAGATACCATATCAATTATTTAGGAAGGGAAGTCACATTTGATATTCCAATTCAACCTTCAATCATCTATTATTGTGAGGATGAACCTGAAAACCTAATGGAAATTACTTCCATTATATGGGTTTTTCTTTCTATTTATGAGGGATATTTATCTCAAACTGTTTGGAAGAAACATAAAATTGAAAATGTGGATATTATTTAGTAATATGTAGATGTGTTTCTTAAAGTATTTCCTAATCTTTCCTCAAATCATGAAGTTGAGTTTTCAAAAGAACTAATATATGGTGTTATGCCTATTTCAAAGACTCCATATAGAATGACCCTGACTGAGTTGAATGAATTAAAGAAAAACTCTTGGATAATATTGATTAGTGAATAATTTATCCAAGTTCTTCTCCATGGGTTACATATATTCTTTTTATTAATAATAAATATCAGTATATGAATTTTTTCATTGATTATCGAGAACTTAACAAAATCACTATTAAGAACAAGTATCCTCTACCGTGTATTTATGATATGGTTGATCAATTACAAGGAGATTTATATTTTCCCAAGATTAATATTTGATCTATATATCATCAAATATGGATCTAGAGGTAGGATATACCCAAAATTACCTTTCGAATGAGGTATGATCATTTTGAATTCATAGTAATTCCATCTAGAATTACCAATTCTCCTGCTATCTTCATGGATTTAGTGAATATAGTATTTAGATATTACTTTAAAATGTTTGTGGTATTATTTATAAAAGATATTATTATATATTAAACAAGTAAGCAAGATCAAGAATAACATTTGAGAATTGTGATTAAGACCCCATGAGAGGAAATTTTGTATCCCAAATTAACGAAGTATAAATTTTGGCTTGAGAAAGTTTCATTTATGGGTCATATAATTTCAAGTGAGGGTATATAATTGGATCCCTCAAAGATGGAAGTTATACATAAATGGACGAGACCAATCACTGTAACTAAAATTTGTAGTTTTCTTAGGTTGGAGGGATACTACCAATGCTTTGTGAGAGGTTTATAACGACTATCTAATCCACTCATCAAGTTGAATCATAAGGGGGCTATATTCTTGTGGATAGATGAATGTGAATATAGTTTCAAAGAACTAAAGATAATTTTGGTCAGCATGCCTCTGCTTACACAAATTTATAATGGAGAAGGGTTTGTGATCTATAATGATGCATTAATGAATGTATTGGGATGTATCCTCATTCATAATTATATGGTAATACCTAATGCCTCTTAAAAATTGATAGATCATGAAAAAGAATTACCCAACTCATGATTTGGACTTAGCATCAGTAATTTTTTCATTCAAGATATGGAGGGATTATATTTATTATTAAATTTTTTATATTTATACTGATAATAAAATCTTTTAGTATATATTTACATTGAGGGAGTTTAATATTCACTAGATAATATGGTTTAAGTTAATCAAAGACTATGATTTCTAAATACATTACCACCTTAATAAGGTGAATAATGTGGCTGATGCCTTAAGTATAAATGATCATGATAGATTTTTTATGATAATAATAATAATAAATATCCAATATTTATGGATTTTAAAAGGATGTATTTTGAAATCTTGAGAAAAGTGGAAGGATATTTTATTTATTATATTAATATTAAACCATCCATCCATGTGAAGATTAATAAGGAATATAAAGATGATGTGTGAATTATCAAATAAAGTGAGGAATGTTTTTTCATTAAACCGTGACCATGTGGGAATGATAATGTTCAAGAACAAAGTACATGTCCCATCAATTCCAGGATTGAATAAGGAGCACTTGGATGAGGCACATATTTCATTATTCTCTTTTAATCTTGGAAGTATAAGGATGTATAGAGATCAAAAATAGAATTTCTGGTGGGAAAACATGAAGGGTGATATTGCAGAATATGATTCTTAGTGCTCGGTATGTCTATAAATTAATGTTGAGAGATATAAATCTATCGGAAAATTACAACCACTACCTATCCCCAAATTGAAATGGGAAAAAATAACCATGGATTTCATCATTAAAGTCCACAAAACATCTAAAAGGAACAATGTTATATAGGTTATAGTCAATCACCTTATTAATTCATCACACTTTATTTCCACAATAAGAAACTTATCACTTGATCATCTATCCAGAATTTATATAAAGGAAGTGTAAATGTTTAATAAAGTATCACATTATCTTATATTAAATCAGGATCAATGGTTTATCTTGAAGTTATGGAAATCTCTATAGAGAGATCTAGATACAGAGTTGAGTTTCATCACCACATATCATCCCCAGATTGATGGATAGTTTGAGAGGACCATTCAAACTCTATTAGATATGTTGAGGGATTCATAAATAGATTTCAAAGGGGGTTGGGATCAACACCATCCTTTGATGGAATTTTCTTACAACAATAGTTTTCAATAATGTATTTATATGGATCCTTATGAATCACTCAATGGAAAGAATTGTATAAATACATCTTGCTAGGATGAATTTATATAAAGAAAGATATTTGGACCTAAGTTAGCTAAGTAAGTGGAAGATAAAGTTATATCCACTAAAAAAAATCAAGAAAACTCATAGTCAATAGGAAAGTTATATTGAAAATCCATTATGTGATCTGGAATTTGAAGTCGGTGAGAAGGTTTATCTATGAATTTCTCTATGGAAGAATATTATGTATTTCAGAAAGAAGGGAAATATGAGTTTTAGTTATACTATCCCTTTAGATATTCTTGATCACATCAGGATGGAAACTTATTATATAACGCTTCCAATGAATCTCTCTCAATTTCATGATGTGTTCTATATATCTATCCTAAGGAATTACATTCATGATCCTTCATAATTATGGAAACTAGAGGATGTACCATTGGATAATGATCATTAATATAAGGAATAATTTGTAAAAATATTAGATTGTATATATAAATTTCTATATAATAAGGCAACTCACATATTTAAAGTTCTCTTGGGGAATCAAAAATTTGAATAAGATACTTGGGATCCAGAAGATGTAATAAAAGAGCAATATCCTCATTTGTTTTTGTTAGAGTGATGGAATTTTAAGGGATAAATTATTTATAATGTGGAAGAATGTAACCCCCCTAAGAATTTATGATATATTTATTTTTAAATAAATTTAATTTCATAAATTTCTTGTGTTACACATAATACTGAGTTGAAAGGAACCATGATCTACTACTAATGTAACACCCTAAAATTATAAAATAATAACACTGTATTTGATATCATGGATGACAAGAAACACCAAGCACATAAAGGAATTTAATTTACCAAGAATTTACTATATAACAAATATTTTAAATAAATTCAATCTATATCTTCCAATGAACACAATACCGTGTTAGCTAGCATTACACGCAACAAATACTTTCTTTGATAGATTGGGTTAGATGCATTATCGAGTTTTGCCAATAAACAATATATTATTATTTAATATAATAAGATATGACCTAGAATTTAAGTTATGGGTTATGAATAAGATTAAATAACTTATGAAAATATATTATTTACACAAAAATAAGATGAATTTATAGGTTACCAATTAATTAGAAATGAATATAAAAACTAATTAAATATAAAGGAAATATTTTTATGCTCACAAAAGTGTTTTATCCTAACAAATTAAATTAAATAATATTAGTGAATGATACTAATGAAATTGATATTTAATATATTAAATAAAATATTTTTGATATTCATTCATTTTATTTTATTAGAATAAGGTGAAAACAAACCCAATTTTACGCATAAAAAAGAAATATTTTTCTAAAAGTAATTTTACCGCCTTTTAACAGAGAACCTATTTTAAATCCAATTTTTGGAAATTTTATAAATATAATATGTAAAAATAAACTTCATATTTGAAATATAAATATAAAAATAATGTAAAGGTGGTTTTTTATATTTCTCTATGTGGTTTCATTTTATGATGAATAGTTAAAATATTGTATTTTAATTTAGAACTGTTTTTTCATCTAATTTATTAATTAGGAAAAATATTATTTTTTTTGGTTTTAAAGTTTAGTTAAATAAATTATAAATAAATTAATTCAAATTATTTCATTGGATTGAATGTATCTTTGAAATTGAATATAAAAATATAGCAAACTTTTGAACATTTTACTTTAAAACCCTGCTTTGTCGTTCTGTCTACGGGATAAAATTTAATTAATTTATTATAATTATGTGATATGAATTTATAAAAATGGAATCCATATTTTTAATTAGAATAATTTATAATGTTTAATAACTTTACATTAACTTTTTCCAAAAATATTAGTGAATGTGATTATAATTAGTTACAACAATTTAGAGAGAAATTATCATAACAAGGTACTAAACCTTATACTTAAGGTCCAAAAAGGCATAAAACGTTTCCAAATTCCATTTTATGTTCAGATTTTGAGCCCATAATTCATTTTGAATAATTTTTATAATTAATGGTGCCACATTACATGGAAAAATCGTATGTGGAATTCCCTATTAATAAATTTACAATAATGTCACTTCTCCTCCACTATAAAAAGGCACTCACCCCTCCCACTTATTCACACCTATAAAGAAATTTTTCTAACAAAAAACATTCCAAATAAGCTCCCAAAATCCCTAAAATAGTCTTAGAAGCCTCACTATTAAAATAATTAAATCCAAGTAAGTATTTTGGTTTAAACCAAATAGTTTTACCCGAATAAGTAGTAACTTTATTCAATGATCACTTTTCTTTCATTTACTTCTCCACCACTTAAATTATTTTTATATAATGATTATATAACAACATGAATATATTGAATATATTTATATGTTTTTATTAAAATAGTTAAACATAAACATTGACACAAATCCATCAAAATGGGATATAAAATCATCATTTGTGTGTTAGGCGGACTACCACCTCGCGAACCGATGTCGCTCATTATTCCATTTACCACAATTCATGGATGGAAATAATGATTTATTTATAGTTTATATATGATATATATGATATATTTATTCTTCTTTAATTTTTTATATAACACATGCTTTTATGCATTTCATTTTTGGGAATACAATAACATTGTTTATGGACGTATTGACTACCACCTCCTCAAAGCACCGTGATTCATTCTGCTATAAATGGAATATATTTTGGACGATTTTTTTAAAACTATGTGAAATATATGACATAAATATTATACTAGAATAATAATACACACACACACACATAGATATATATATATATATAATTTACTTTTCATTATTTTAAATACGACAAGAAAAAGGAAGTAACGTTCATGCGTACGTACGACCTACCATCTCCATGAATAATGAATGTCATTTCTTATCTCCAAAATTTATGGATCATTATAAATACATTTATAAGGAAAATATATAATTTTTACATCTTGGTTTAGATTATAGAAATTATAAAATCATGATCTACTAAATAATAATAAAAATAACAAGTCAAGACCTACTCGAAAAACTAGTCAATTAACACCCGAAATAGTGAGAATAATTAAATACAATTAACAAACAGGTAGTAATATATTATAATAATATAATATATGATATTATAAATATGATTATGGTTATGTTATAAATAAAACCAATTAATTATTTTGTGTGGTGTATTTACTTACCCTAGTATATTTTATATCATGAATACATTTATATTCACTGTATTTAGTGTTTCATTTTAACGTATTTCTTTTGTGGGGATTATATTTCAAAAGTTTCCAAGTAGTAAGAGACTTTATCTCAATTTCCATTATTTGAGGAATAATTTATTTTTGTGAACCTAAATTCTTATATATAGTGTACATACTTCCACTTTTACATATAATATCATTATTCATGATATTTTATGTTTAAATTTTAATTAATTCATATAACGAGATTTTAATTAAGCATTACCTAGTGAAAAAGAATTTCATAACCTAATTTCTCTATTTGGGTTTTATAACTTCCTCATTTTCATTAATATTATATGATTTTATGTGTGAAAAATTTCAACTATCTATTTTTATATTTACACTTTTTTATAAGGATTTACATTTGACAAACATCATATATTTGTTGATTTATTCTCGAATCAATGTTATGGTATTTTCAAGGGTTTATTTCACAATCACATTTTGATCGGATTGATTACACTTGAATTTACATCAGATGAAATTATTGGATAATTTTTTAATAAACTCTTAAATTTTATTCCCCTTTAGTTATTCATGAACTTTATAAAGAAATAGTTCCATTTTCCACTCTTTGGTACTCAAAATTTTTTATAACACATTTTGAGGAAAACATGACTTCATTTCTCTTTCGTCGGAGAACTTGTTTTCCAATAAAAACACTATTTTATAAAAATATTTTCCAAATTGCTTTTAACATTTCCAAAATTATTTAGTAAAGATATTTTTACCCTTTTTTTATTTTACAAATACTTACAAAGGAATCTTCTTGTCTCTTTCCGAACAAGTAATTTTTATAACCTTCTTACCATGGAAAATGAATATTCTTTTTACCTTGTGTGACATGTAAAAATTTACACGCCATTATTTCTTTGAATCTTACTTTTCAAGTTTTAAAGGAAAATTTTTAAAGAAAATTATTTCAAAATTTATTTTCAAATTAAAGTATTTCGAAATTATTTTTTATAATTAAAATGTTATTTTCTTCAAGAATGTTTTTAAAAGATATTATAATAGTATTTCTCTTTTTCAATGATAATAACCCTTTATTTTTATTCTACTTTGGAAATATTGTATTGATAAAATAATTTTTATTTATCTAGATGGTTTATGATTGATTTAGAAAATGATAGTATTGATAATCACTTTCATGACTCATTTGTTAGTAACCTTGAACTATTCAACTTCCTATGATCATTAGACATTGAATTTCCTCTAATTATATATATCATTTATCACGAATATGTTTATTTCCAAAAGCATATATAATTTTTACATACTATGTTTACTTTGATTTTTATTTGATTATCTGGGGTTGTATTGATAAATCTATATTCTTTATTCAATACAGACATTTGATAAGGAATATATTTTTTAATTAAATTGATTACTCGATATGAGGAATGATTTGGATATACATTAAAGGTTGGGGAATGGAATTTATTTAGATCTCAGATGAATTTATTGTTTTTAATGAGAGAAATTATTTGAACAAAATAAATAGGTTTCTACTTGTAGATTTAAAATATTTTGAGGATCAATCTTGATAGTTGAGGTTTTCAATTTCCGGAGACATGACATCTAATAATTAAGAATTGCTTTCATTTTGATTCATTATTTATTATACATGATACATTCACTATGAAAAAAGAATATATGGATGCATTTCATTCTCATTTTATTGATTTAATATAAGGTTTTTTCTGTTTCATACATTTCCATGTTGATTATACCTTATATAGTTATTTAAATGAAATTTTTTTAGTTATTTATCATGTCAAACTATTTATGCACTTCTTTATCAGTTTTTTGATTATTTGGCTTGTGTGTTCTTTTATTACCATTAAATATTGAATATTGTATTTGATTCATTAATTTTTCATTGTACTTTACCCTTACTGATCATTTTAGCTCTCCCTTATTTTTTTCCTTTCCCTAGGATTCTTTGAAGTGTTCTGAGAATTATATGAAAGGATAAACTAGATGGAATAAATTTATTATCCCTAAAAAAATTATGTTGTAATTTGGGTATTTATTTTTAATAAAATACTCATGTATATATATATATATATATATATATATTAACAAGAATACTAAATAGTTTGATCCTTTGTGATGCAATTTACAAGTATCTATACCAATGCAATGGTATCAAGATACAGGCTTTGGGCTGCAGGGGTCGGGTTGCTACGACTAACATATTATGTGACCATTAAAATGTATCTATTAAAATTGAAGGGTATGAATATGAATAACTAAATTATGAAAAATGAATAAAATAAAGTCATTGGTTATCAATAAAAATCATTTTAATGTAAAACAAATGTGCTTTTGGAAAATTATTTTATGTGCACAATGTCACGACCTGACCCAACGGGGCTCGAGCCGCGACTCCCCAAGCCCGCCTCCAATAGGCCAGGGGCTGGAGACTAGCGCCGAGTAGGCTATCACACACATGGGAGGCATTAGCCTATGGTACCTGTACACACACACCCACAAACACCTCCATGAAACAGTGCAGAGATATAGAAACTGAAAAGTAAATGCATGCATACAATCTATCCCAAACCAGAGTGCAACAGCAAAAGAACAAGGGAAAAACAGGGCCCACCAAAAGGAAACTACAAAGCGCGTCCAACCTGCTCTGAAGAAGGGGAACGCTGCCACAAACACCCGCCAGAAAGCTCCCTCGGCACAGCTCCGGTAAACACCCCGGTCAACACGCTCACTAAGCTCCGCCTGCTCTGGGTCCTCCTGGGACTCCGTCAAAAGGCTTGTGGTCTGCACAAGACACAAACATGTGCGGGAAAAGCCCGTGCAGGGGTGAGTATAAACATACTCAGTAGGCACCCCAAAAACCCAAAACCCAAGGGAGCAACTGAAAGGCAACAGTCCGCTCAACCCAGCTAGAGGAAACCCAGACGAGAGAGAAACTCCATCTCATGACCATCCTCGGCTAAACACAACTAGTCATCTCAGCTCAGCTCAGGTGTATGACCATACATACACCTTGAACAATCTAGATATACACATCTCACGCCACAAAGCCACAAGAGGTACCGACCTCATCACCAGCAACTTCCCCAACCAGGAGAGTACACCACGAAAACTGTCATACCAGATGACACTCATCCGAGAGATACACTCCATCGGGATACTTGCAAACATCTCAGATGCTCACCCGAGAGACCACGCTCGTCGGATAGCATCACTGAGGAAACATCGCTGAAACACCATAACCACCAAACTCCTCGGATAGGGGATCGCCTCTAGGGTCCGCTAGGGGATACCAAGACCCACTCCGGTATACGTAGCTCACAGATAGGGGATCACTCCCAGGGCCCAGTGGGGGATACCATGACCCGATCTGGCATACGTAGTTCTCACAGATAGGGGATCACACCCAGGATTCGCTGGGGGATATCACAACCCGATCTGGCACTCGACAGAAGCTCCACACTCAGATAGAGGATCATCGTCCATATAAATATTGTCACGACGATATCGGAACCCTATCTGGTAAAACTCGCGATGTAGGGGATCGAACCGACGATGCCACAACCCTACCGAAACCACACGCTGAGTAGGGAATCGTATAACCAACGATACCACAACCCTACCATAAACATCATGCTGAGTAGGGGATCGTAAGCCCGACGATGCCACAACCCTACTGTGCACGACCCACCGCGTAGGGGATCATATGTCCGACGATGCCACAAACCCTACGAGGTTAACCTGCTAGATAGGGGATCACCGCCCGTAAATAAATGGTCACAGCGATACCAAGAACCTGATCTAGGGTAAAGATGCTAGAGGATCCACTCCGGGCCCACCGGAGGGATACCACAACTCTAACAGTTAAACATCCCATTGAGAGGATCACAAACCCATACGAAGGTTGTGATACCACACGAACCCTCGTAGGAACGAACCAAGGGATAACCCTCAACCACTGCTGGTCCAAATGTCGCTAACCCAAGAGACTCGCCACAACGCCACACTGCGCACCTACTAGGTCAAAACCGAGGTCACCTTCGCGTTCCACGCGGAAAAACACGCAGGATAGGCTGTTTACTCGCCCGAAACGGAGAACCGGTGAAAAAGGCACTATTCACCGTAGCTAGCTCGTGCGGGGCCCACGCTACGATCCCGAAACCCATCGAGCGGATCGCACCACGGTGATCCCCTCGGAAAAACAAGCGGAATCGACTACTCGCTCGTCCAAAACGGACACCCGGTTAAAAAGGTACTATTCACCAAAGGCCATCTCGGGTGAGGCCCACGCCTGGATTCCGAAACTCATTGAACGGAACGCACCATTGCATTCCTCTCGGAAAAACACACAGGATCGACTATTCATCCGCCAAAATTGGACCTATGGTGAAAAAGCTGTGTTTCCCCGCAAACGCCAAAACCCGGCCTCGTGGGGCCCGCACCCCGTCCTCATACCCAACACCCGGAAACCATCTCAAAAAGTCCGTCATACCATCAGGGTCTCAACGCCACTGACGGCACGTCAATCGAACGCTCCGGGTAGAAGTTACAACGGCCCAAAGTCGTAAAATAATAATATAATATTATTTTATACGACGTTTCTAGCTCCCGGACCACGATCCCGAACCTTTATACCCTCGAACCCACACCGGAGGGTTCTCCTCGTCGTCAAGGTCGCGTCGCCGCAAACGGCGCACGAATCCGACTCCCGGAGTGCAAGATACGAGGGTTTAAAGACCCCCGTATGTGAAAAGCGGCCGGTCCGGCCGGCCTGGACCGGCCGGCGGCCTCCGCCGCGCGCCGCCGCACTAGGCAGCCGGCAGCCGGGCTCCGCCGCGCCGGTGGACCTTCCGCGGACCGCCGGGAGCACCTCGGTGGTCCGTTTCGCGATCCGAAGGCGTCTACACGACCCTCAGGACCCTATTTACACTGCTACGGTTTCAATTTGCAGAAAAACGCAGCAAAAACAGGATCGAGGGTTAAAACTCAAAACCGCCTACCTCGCGGGCGAAACGCCGACGTTCTGCCTCAGATCTGCACTCCAGAGCTTCCGATGCGCGCTCCTAGAACGTCCGTCGTCGAATTTTGAGCTCGTGGACGCTCTGTTGGCTCGATTCGGCGGAGTGGCGGCGAAGAACGGCGAAGAATGGCGAAGAACGACAAAAGGGGGGGGGGGGGGGCGATGATATTTATATCAGCGGCCCGCCGGCACCAAACCCGCCTCGGACCCGACGCCCGATGCGAACAAAATTAAGGTCACCCCTAGGGTAAACGCGCCGTTCTGAACTCAACGGAGGTCTCATATTTTCCATCTGAGACTCCGTTCAGAAGTTATTCGAGCCGACGCTCGCCCACTAACTTGCTACGTATTTACAGAAACGCCCCTGGTGGTGTTTCTCACCGCAGGCCCGTGCCCGCAAGGATTACACCCCGCCTAGGGTAAACGACACGTTCCAAACCCAACCGTGCCCTCAGATTCCCGTTCTGAGCTACCGTTTAGGAGATATCACACCCCCGCCACGTGCATAGTATAAAAATACTTAATATTTTTATAAAATTAATTCCGGGCACACCGGGCCTCGGAATCGCACGCCGTCTTCGCGCATAGCTCTGGAATTATTCGTAGAAATATTCCAAAGTCTGACAGGGCCAAAAACCCGAGTCGCTACATCCTCCCCCCTTAGAACTTTTCATCCCCGAAAAGCCCTAAGCACAAGGAAAGCGACTGGACTCTAAACTGGGTCTCACACACCAGCGAGCTCACCAACAAACAACCACTCAGGGTCTTACCAACGCCCTGAACAAAACTCGAGCAAGCAACAAAGGAAAGAGTACCACTAAACAGTGTCTGACAAACTACTGCAGTAAGTAGAAAGGACACAAGGCGTACCTCTATCCATTCGCGGTGCCTCTGGGTCGACTGCCTCCAGGGCATGGAGCTGTCCTCGCCCTCGACCACCAGCTCCCTGAGCCTGGCGTGGACCACCTAGGGGTGGGGGTGGTGGCAACTGGTACTGTCTACCACCGCCTCCCGCTGCACCAGCTCCGACGCCACGTCCGCCGCCCTGCGGACCTCCTTGCTCGAGACGCTGCCTCTGCCAAGGCGGTCCATCGACCAGATCCCTCTCAACAGCACGTCGGGTCGGACAATATCTAGCAAGATGTCCCCGAACATCGCAAGCGTAACACCGCCTCTCCTACGGCTGACCAAAACTGGCCTGCGAGCCCTGTGAGCTCCGAGGCTCAGATCCCCCATCCTGGGGTCGCCTCCTGAAATGTCGGCCAGGTCCAGACCCCTGAGTCTATCGTCAGCTACCAGATGCCAATCCAACCGACGAAGTCCCAGCTCTCGAGTGCCCAGCACTAACAGGGGGAAACTGCTCAGCCATAAAACTCTCCACCACCAGTGCTCGCTCTAGCACTGCAGCATAGGTGGGCAGGCACAAGGAAACCACACCTGCTCAGATATCCCTGCGTAAGCCCTGCTCGAAAGTCCGAGCCCTAAAGAACGGGTCTCGAACCATATCCAGGGAGTAGCGCGACAGGTCTGTAAACCTCGTTGAGTACTCCGACACAGTCATGCTCTCCTATCGAAGCTGCAGAAGCTCCTGGATTCGCACTGACCTCAGCGTCACCGGATAGAACTCCTCCCTGAAGAGTCGCTCAAACTCTGCCCACGTGAGCGTCTCCTCATCATGGGACTGCGTCACCAAACTCCACCATCTCCCAGAAGAACCATGCAGAAGGCTCTCCACTAGGACCACCATCTGATCTGGAGGTGTCCTCAATAGGCAGAAAACTCGGGTGACTGCCTCAAGCCAGTCATCAGCTATCTGGGGGTCTGGATCACCCCGGAACCTCAGAGGTCGCTGCCTCTGGAACTCGTGCAGCGCACTCAACCTGCGTGCAACCTCGTCGTGCACCGCCGACACAACCAGCTGCTCAACAGGTGGTGGCTCAACTGGCAGACCACCTGGAGGTGCAACCTTAGAACCTTCCCCCTGCTCCACAGCCACTATACGAGGCGGGTCATCAGCACAATCCTGCTGCAGAACCCTCGCTGGCTGTCGTCGTGGAGGCATCCTGAGATACATTCAAGACACACCACAGTCAAAGAGTATATCTGGAGAGCTGACTCAAGAAGGACAAGGAAAAACCAAAAACTCAGTCCTATATGATGCATGTACCATTATGTCCTCGCGACCAGTGTATGAATGTCCCGAGTGGAAAGGCAGGTTATCAGAGTCCTGGTGTATGGAAACGTTGGCCGCCGCACCATCACTGGAGTCCCTGGCCTGAAATCCGAGCTCGAAACACCCTAACACTGCCGCTATGCAACCCAAACCAAGCTCATAGCTAGACCAGCTACGCTCTGAGATCCCAAAGGTGGAACCTCCTCTGATACCACTCTGTCACGACCCGACCCAACGGGGCTCGAGCCGCGACTCCCCAAGCCCGCCTCCAATAGGCCAGGGGCTGGCGACTAGCACTGAGTAGGCTATCACACACATGGGAGGCATTAGCCTATGGTACCTGTTCACACGCACCCACAAACACCTCCATGAAACAGTGCAGAGATATAGAAACTGAAAAGTAAATGCATGCATACAATCTATCCCAAACCAGAGTGCAACAGCAAAAGAACAAGGGAAAAACAGGGCCCACCAAAAGGAAACTACAAAGCGCGTCCAACCTGCTCTGAAGAAGGGGAACGCTGCCACAAACACCCACCGGAAAGCTCCCTCAGCACAGCTCCGGTAAACACCCCGGTCAACACGCTCACTAACCTCCGCCTGCTCCGGGTCCTCCTAGGACTCGGTCAAAAGTCCTGTGGTCTACACAAGACACAAACATGTGCGGGCAAAGCCCATGCAGGGGTGAGTATAAACATACTCAGTAGGCACCCCAAAAACCCAAAACCCAAGGGAGCAACTGAAAGGCAACAGTCCACTCAACCCAGCCAGAGGAAACCCAGACAAGAGAGAAACTCCATCTCGTGACCATCCTCGGCTAAACACAACTAGTCATCTCAGCTCAGCTCAGGTGTATGCCCATACATACACCTTGAACAATCCAGATATACACAGCTCACGCCACAAAGCCACAAGAGGTACCGACCTCATCACCAGCAACTGCCCCAACCAGGAGAGTACACCACGAACACTGTCATACCAGATGACACTCATCCGAGAGATACACTCCATCGGGATACTCGCAAACATCTCAGACACTCACCCGAGAGACCACGCTCGTCGGATAGCATCACTGAGGAAACATCGTTGAAACACCATAACCACCAAACTCCTCGGATAGGGGATCGCCGCTAGGGTCCTCTAGGGGATACCAAGACCCACTCCGGTATACGTAGCTCACAGATAGGGGATCACTCCCTGGGTCCGTTGGGGGATACCACGACCCGATCTGGCATACGTAGTTCTCACAGATAGGGGATCACACCCAGGATCTGTTGGGGGATACCACAACCCGATATGGCCCTCGACAGAAGCTCCACACTCAGATAGAGGATCATCGTCCATATAAAGATGGTAACGATGATACCGGAACCCTATTTGGTAAAACTCGCGATGTAGGGGATCGAACCGATGATGCCACAACCCTAACGAAACCATGCGCTGAGTAGGGGATCGTATAACCAATGATACCGCAACCCTACCATAAACATCATGCTGAGTAGGGGATCGTAAGCCCGACGATGCCACAACCCTACTGTGCACGACCCACCGCATAGGGGATCATATGTCCGATGATACCAGAAACCCTACGGGGTTAACCTGCTAGATAGGGGATCACCGCCCGTAAATAAACGGTCACAGCGATACCAAGAACCCGATCTAGGGTAAAGATGCTAGAGGATCCACTCCAGGCCCACCGGAGGGATACCACAACTCTAACAGTTAAACATCCCATCGAGAGGATCACAAACCCATATGAAGGTTGTGATACCACACGAACCCTCGGAGGAACGAACCAAGGGATAACCCTCAACCACGCCTGGTCCAAACGTCGCTAACCCGAGCGACTCGCCACAACGCCACACTGCACACCTCCTAGGCCAAAACTGAGGCCACCATCGCATTCCACGCGGAAAAACACGCAGGATAGGCTATTTACTCGCCCGAAACGGAGCACCGGTGAAAAAGGAACTATTCACCGTAGCTAGCTCGTGCGGGGCCCACGCTACGATCCTGAAACCCATCGAGCAGATCGCACCACGGCGATCCCCTCGGAAAAACAAGCGGAATCGACTACTCGCTCGTCCAAAACGGACACCCGGTGAAAAAGGTACTATTCACCGAAGGCCAGCTCGGGTGGGGCCCACGCCTGGATTCCGAAACTCATCGAACAAAACACACCATTGCGTTCCTCTCGTAAAAACACACAGGATCGACTATTCATCCGCCAAAATCGGACCCCTGGTGCAAAAGCTGTGTTTCCCCGCAAACGCCAAAACCCGGCCTCGTGGGGCCCGCACCCCGTCCTCATACCCAACACACGGAAACCATCTCAAAAATTCCGTCGTACCATCAGGGTCTCAACGCCACTGACGTCACGTCAATCGGACGCTCCGGGTAGAAGTTACAACGACCCGAAGTCGTAAAATAATAAAATAATATTATTTTATACGACGTTTCTAGCTCCCGGACCACGATCCCGAACCTTTAAACCCTCGAACCCACACCGGAGGGTTCTCCTCGTCTTCAGGGTCGCGTCGCTGCAAACGGCGCGCGAATCCGACTCCCGGAGTGCAAGATACGTGGGTTTTAAAGACCCCTGTATGCGAAAAGTGGCCGGACCGGCCTGGACCGGCCGCCGCCGTCGGCCCGCCCTGGTCGGCGGCCTCCGCCGCGCGCCGCCGCGCTGGGCGGCCGACAGCCGGGCTCCGCTGCGCGCCGCTGCACTGGGCGGCCGGCACCCGCGGCTCCGCCGCGCGCCGCCGCGCCGGTGCCGTGCCGGCGGACCTTCCGCGGACCGCCGGGAGCACCCCGGTGGTCCGTTTCGCGATCTGGAGGCGTCTACACGACCCTAGGGACCCAATCTACACTGCTACGGCTTCAATTTGCAGAAAAACGCAGCAAAAACGGGATCGGGGGTTAAAACTCAAAACCGCCTACCTCGCGGGCGAAACGCCGACGTTCTGCCTCAGATCCGCGCTCCAGAGCTTCCGCTGCGTGCTCCTGGAATGTCCGCCGTCGAATTCTGAGGTCGTGGACGCTCCGTTGGCTCGATTTGGCGGAGTGGCGGCGAAGAACGACGAAGAACGATAAAAGGGGGGGGGGGGGGGGGGGCGCTGATATTTATATCAGCGGCCCGCCGGCGCCAAACCCGCCTCGGACCCGACGCCCGATGCGAACAAAAGTAAGGTCACCCCTAGGGTAAACGTGCCGTTATGAACGCAACTACGGTCTCAGATTTTCCATCCGAGACTCCGTTCAGAAGTTATTCGAGCCGACGCTCGCCCACTAACTTGCTACGTATTTACGGAAACGCCCCTGGTGGCGTTTCTCACCGCAGGCCCGCGCCCGCAAGGATTACACCCCGCCTAGGGTAAACAGCACGTTCTGAACGCAACCGTGCCCTCAGATTCCCGTTCTGAGCTACCGTTTAGGAGATATCACACCCCTGCCACGTGCATAGTGTAAAAATACTTAATATTTTTATAAAATTAATTCTGTGCACACCGGGCCTCGGAATCGCACGCCGTCTTCGCGCCTAGCTCTGTAATTATTCGTAGAAATATTCCAAATTCTGACAGGGCCAAAAACCCGAGTCGCTACACACAACATGTTTTTATCAAAATAAATTAAATTAATCAGTATTGGTGAATTATTTTAAAAAATATATATTTCATATGTTGAATCAAATATTTTAACATTCATCTAATGGGTTTTTACGCATGATATAGGAATAGATCATGTTTTATGCTTAAAAATGAAGTTTTCTAATTAGAGGTTTACATCACATTTTTCACAATTATTGTAATATTAATTTCATCCACTTATTGGTATTGAATTTGATAAAATTTATTAAATATTTTTAACTACGAGGTTAATTTTTATAAAATATTTCCCTTTTATTTTTAGGAATTATGCATAGAAACCATTTTAAAAATCATCACCTTGGTAAATGGTAAATTAGGCTAATCTAGGTTAAAGTTAATTGATAATGCCATACTTTTTCATCCAAATTTTAATTATAATAGTTTAATTCAACCATAATCACCTTACTCTCATAATATATTTTTTAATGGACAATTTTCCAAGAAAATGACTTATATAATACTTAAAGAAAAGAAAAATACAATATTTCACTCTCTTACTTTTAAATATGTTTTATGTGTTCCCATAGGGAAAAAATCAAGTGGTGAATGAATATTAATGGTAATTTTATGAATAATGAAATTATATTTTGTGATGGTAATTTAGTTTTAATTTTTATTTATTAAATAATTTCCTTAAATGCTTGTGTGATTATAATAAAATATTTATTCAATTAATCAGAAAGTAAAATAAATGATTTTAAAAATATTATAAGTGTTAAAATTTTAATAAGTTAGTATATCCTATGAATTTTATAGATCTATATGGAATATTTGGGAGGTTTTAAATAATAATTTCAAAATTCACTCTGTGTATTTTTTTATTTAAATTCAAATTTAAATGAATAGAGTCTAAAATGACATTAATGATATTTTATAATCAATAATATTATATTAAATAATATAAAATTCATAAAAATATTATATTTATCAAAATTATTAGGAAAGGGTTTTAAAAATAAACCATTTTCTATTTATGGTTCTTTTTTCATTTTATAATAACCTTATTGACCCATAAAGTTTAGAAATAATTAATTTTATAGTAATTTCAAAAAGGGTTAACAGGGGGTTAAAACGAAAAGATAATGGTGAAAAAATACATAAAACTTGTCTAAATTTTATTACATGATAGGTTTTAGATTTATAATACTCAAATATTTTAATTATATCAATTTTTAACTATTCTTCAATAAAAATAATTTCTATTAATTAAATACTTTAAGAAATTCTAAGAATTCCACTCGCCTCAATTATATAAGGACACCAATAATTTCTTTTATTTACACTACATTGAGCCATAAATCTAGATTAAAAATTAAATATTACTCATATAAATATCCTTATCCAAGTTCTATAGGTTTTTTTTCATTCCAAGCGACCAACTTTATGTTTCATTAAGAAGAGATCTTAGGAAGTTTACCGAAGAAGAGGTAACCATCTTTATCGAGTATTTCAAGTTTATTTCTTATTATACTTACAATTAATATTGTTTAACCATACTAAAATAAAAACTAAACTATCATGAAAATGATGATATGTTGTTAGTATTATGTTACTACAATTTTTCTTCTATTTTCCTGCCTATGAAATGTGAAAACATCGCTCATTTTTAAGTATGGCTTATCATCCTTGTATAGTAGTGTAATTCGTTTTTGATCAAAAATTTACTTGGATGATTATTAAGATGAAAATAATGAATATATATGAAAATTATAACCTAAATATTCTTATATAATTAGAATATCACATATACCTTATTACCTTAATATCTTTTGGAAGACAATAATGTCGCTCGTGGGTATATGTGGACTACCACCTCCATGAAGTGATGTGATCCGTTTTTTCATTTCCATTTTATATTGATGGAAATAAGAATATATTTAATGAATTTATATTTCTTATATGTTATAAAAATTATTATTTAAATTTGTATTATTATTTAACTTTCTTTTATTCCATCTATCTAAAAGTGAAAATAGAGTTCATGCATACATATAGCTTACCATTTCCATGAATGGTGTAATTAATTTTTCTATATCTATGATTAATGGATTACTATAAATACATATATAATGAATATATATTATATTTATATCATGGTTAAAATTTTAGATATTATGTAACCATGATAAAATTAAAAGGATCAAAAAAGAACAACTAAAACATACATGAAAAATGAAGCAGTTATTACACAAAATAGTGATTTTAACAAAGACTTGTTAACAAATGGGTGATAAAATATCACAAGTAAATAACTTATGCTATGATATACATTAATATTTTCCAATAATTTATTCATAATAATTAAATATTTATTATATTGGATTTTTGGACACATACAAAGGAATTCAGGCATGAGGTAAGTGTTTAATTCACAATCACATCATTATTCAAGATTTTTTATGTTTAAGTATCCACTGGGGGAATTATTTGATATTTATATTTTAGGGCCAATATATTTTATTATAATTTGTTTATTTATACAAATTATAAGTTTTTATATCAATTAATCTATCATTAAGTACTCAAGATACCAGAAATATTTTTTAAGGAAAATCTACTTTATTTCCCAGTTTAGTCGAGAAACATTTTAATTATATGTCTATGTTTTCTAAAAACAAATTAAATAATGTTTTAATATTATGAAATGATTATTTAAATCCATTTTTACCCATGTTATAATTTTTTATAATTTTTAAAAGAAATATTCTTTTCATTTTCTGATTGATGTACGTTTTTACCTCTTTACAAAAGTGTGAAAGGAATATTTTTTCAACTTATACGACATGAAACTGATTTCCCACTATCACGAATGCTCATTATTTTGGGGATTACTTTAAAATTTTACAAGTTTATTTTAAAAAATTACTTAATATTTTGAAATTTTTTAGATTTTAACTAAGTTCTTTCAAAGTGAAAAGGGTATTTCCCTCAAGACAATTTTGAGTGATCTTTTGAAAGTATTTTCATTTATGTGAATATAATTTGTTAAATAATATTTTTTAATGATTTTATAATCTTATGATACCATCAACCATATATCTATGGGTAGTTTTTTTTGATTCAGTAGGTAAATTATTGATATCCCATATGTTATTTCTTCTAATACAGACAATTATTTATTTTCAAGGAATTTTGATTATGTTATGTTGTTTATTTGAATGATAAATGAATTTATATTATTTAGTAATGGGTTGGGACAAGAATTAAATATCCACTTGATTCATTAATTGTTCTCATGATTCAAAATAGATTTGGAATTTTCCTATGACCTTACTCATTTATATAGATGACTTAGCCCTAGGAATGGATAATATTTTTAGATGTAATGGAATAAGGCCTAGATGTTAATTTTAGATGTTTGAAATTATGCATTCCATCATTATAAAAGTAGTTATTTATTTATATGTTATTCTTTATTAATTGTGATATATGTGGATAAGTTTCTATCTCATGTTATTATTTAAATGTAATTATTTAGTCCTCAATTATTATTTCCATATTATTTGTGCTTTATTTAGATCCGATTATATGAATTCTTTTAATGAGATTATAAGACTACCCCTTTCTTATATTTCCTTTCCCCATAATGACTATAATTTTTTTAGGATTGATATTAAGGGATATAATAGAGGTAATAAAGACAATCCTAAAGAAAATACTATGTTTTATTTTATATTTTCAAGTGTAATCTTAGATTCAATTATGTATCTAGTTTAACAAGACTAAAAAACTATTCAGTACTTTGGGATGTGATTGATTATATTTAATACCAATTTAAAAAATCAACCACCAACTTTGGACTACTAGGGATGGGGTATTTACAGTATATGAATTTGTAAGAGCGTAAATCCAATGATTGAGTTGAGCCTTTGTATGAATCAAAGAAACCAATTCTAACGTTGATAGAGGAATGGGATTCAACAAAAAAGTGAAGGTAGAGTGTGAAAATGAAGATTTCATGACCATGTTTGATAATATGGGTTTAAAGAAAACTAAAATAAAGAAATCAATGTTTTTGAGGAAATTATATTTGAATATAGATGATGATTAGACTCATTCCTGAAGATTTTAATCCAGATGAATCCATTAAAGGAGGAGTTTCAAACCAACATGTTATGAAGATGAGCCACATAAAATATGAGATCGATTTATAAGAATTTTTTTCATACCTTTATTTGTTCAATGTGTGTAGATGATGACCATAGGAGGAAATGTTACTTCCCAATGTACTAGTTGTAGTGTTGAAGGAGAAATCCTGACACATGCTTGAAAATTTTCTCTATCAACATTTTCCCACTATATACGCCATAATTTCACAAATTTTTCCTTAGATTCCAATAACAAAAAGTCAACAGTGACAGTCCACTACATAAATATTCAACCCATTTCTAGCTATGAATATCTCTGTTATAATCTCTTACCACTGTAATCCAAGTCCTCAATTCCAACTGAGACTGAAACCAATTCATGTTAAGATAAATTCATTCATGCACACACCCAAGGCTAAAGGTCTACCTCATACAATTCACAGCATATGCATCTCTCCTCTTTAGCTTAAATAGTTCATCACAAATCTGACCCATGTTTATTTCCACTTTATCCTAATTTTTAGATGAGATCAAAGCCCAGCACTAAATTCCTGAATGAAATGATAATGATAAACAATTCATCCAACCAATTTTCTATAACATGTATCCCACTTCACGGGAGTATATAAAATAGATCTTGTCATTCACTACATTGTGAGGTGGTGAACCATTTCATCAATGGATTTCCCTCAAATGAGTACAAGATCAATCGAAGGAGGAATTTCTAAGATGTGATAACTCTAAAGTATACCCTCAACTAAATCCTTCCATGTACTAGATACTTTCCACATTCCAATCATCCAATGAAGAAGAATGCACTGCTCAAAACTATAGATTAGGAACATTCATAGAGTCACTTGAAGATATTGAAGAAACTCATTTTACTAATAAAATCATTCACAAAGCGTGCCAATAATCCACTAGTGTTCTCTTATAAATAGATAATTATTTAATCTTGATATAGAATCTCTATAAATCCCTCATAGGTTTTATCTTTAGTAACAAAGTTAAGTTATTACTACTATTTCATTTCCTAATTTTTTTTAAATTCAATTTACTGTAATAAATTCGATAATGCACACTAATGAAGGACCCCAAGGTGCACCAAAAGCATGAAAAAATAAAAAAATTTATAATTTTGGGTTTGTATTCATGTTAAATACACATAATATTAAAAAACCCTTTTTTGAATTTCTCAAAGGATTGTATAAAATTCAATTTATCTATTAAAAATAAAGTAAAAAAACCATAAAAAACACCTTATTTGTTTAAAATCACTGATTTGATGTGCTCACAATTAGCATATCATGGATCAAAGGTACAATATAGGAGTCCTATAGATCATTAATATGAGAACCACTTCTTCCGAAACATTGATCTTTAATTATTGGTTTCTAGAGTAGGAAATCTATATTCTTTAAGATGTTACTTTGACCAGGTGAAGATCATAGACACAATCAAGAATAGGGGATCAACCGAACCTAGTTCTTCCTTCATTTTCCCAATCTATAAATTCAATGAGAAGATAGAAGAGATCAATATTCATGAAAATTATGGATTTCACTATTAAATAGGATATAATGAACTTTTAAAATTATGTTATACCTCTCACCACTGCCTCCTTACTTCATCCAGGACTGGCTCAGCTTCCCTCTTGCTTTGTTTTTTGTGGTTGTGTCTCCTCTTCCGCAGTGGTGTCATGAAATTATGGGGCTCGGTCATCTCGGCATCGCTAACCGTTGCCATCTTCTATCACCCAACTACCCTTCAATGGATAGGGTTCCAAGGCGGCATGGTGTAGGACCAGAGGTCGAGATCTTGCTGTGGCGGTTTGGGGGCACCTCTTAGTTTTCGGCTATACACATCTGGTGGTTGTGAGTGGCCTCTGTTGGAGTTTTGGGTGGCGGCAATGGGATTTCTATATGGTTTGCTGGTTGGATTCCTCCCAGATTTCTGGTGATGTTTTGTTTTTTTATTTTTATTTTCATATGTTTTTTGTTTTCGATGCATTTGTTCTGTTTGTCACTACCACAAATACCATTTTTTCCGACGCTAACCTTTATCAGTGCTAACAAAAAGCGTTGAGAAAGCGAGGTACCTTTTTTCAGTGCTTTTTTTAGTACTGATAAAGGGACCCCCTTTATCAGTTCTTTTTTAGTAGCACTAATAAGGGGGGCCTTTATGAGCGCTTTTTTTAAAAGCGCTGATAAAGGGTCAAATTTAAAAAAATTAATTAAAAATAATATATTAATATATAAATATATAAATATAGTTATATTGATATAAATATAATATATAAATTTTAAATATATTTTAGATAAGTATAAATATACATTTACACTTAATATACTTAATATATAAGATATTTAGTGAAAATGGCTTATAAAAATATTAAAAAATATTTTTAATTAATAATTTTCTAATTATTATGGAGGAATAGTCCTTTCATAACAATTTGAAGACCCAAAAAATTAAAAAAATTAACAAAAGATCCGAAATATGTTGAAAGCACAACTCAAACTTCAAACGACCATACCTTTTGATCCGGGTGTCCATTTGAGCTCTACCACATATCAAATCGAAGCCTGCGACGATCTCTACACCACTGTGAGCTGTGGAGACCCTATTTAAGGTTTTTCTAAGGATAAAATAGGCCCAAAAGTCCTCTAAAACTATGTTTTTAGTCAGGGCACCTCAATTTTTTAACATTTTGTGGATTTTCAGCCATGTTTAAGGGGTTATTATTGGATTTTTTTGGTGGGGACTGAATTTATTCCAAGTTATTTCATTAATATTGATATTATGTCTTTAAAATTTTATCATTTTTTATAATCCACTGCTATTTATAATCAAATATATAAAAATACATACATATTTTTTATATATTCACACATAAAAATTTAATTAAAAATATAAATAATAAAATATATTTAAATATAAAATACATTGGCTTTATCTAAATAATAACTAATATCCATTTTATTTAAAATAAAAATATATGAATATTTATATACCTATATATTAATCTAACTATATATATATATTAATATAACTACATATATATATTAATATAACTATAAATATATATATTAATATCACTATAAATATATATATTAATATAACTATATATATATTAATATAACTATATATATATATTAATATAAATATATATTAATATATGAATAAATATAACTATATATATATATATAAATAGAGATATCATGAAATGGAAGACAAATCAAAATAGAGTAGTGGTAAGGGCTTAGGCGCGTAGGGGGGAGGTCTCGAGTTCAAAACCTTGTAGAGGTAAGGGCGTAGGCTCATGGGGGAATATGGGTGATATGGCAGATAATGGGTGGGGGATAGCACTGATAAAGGGAGGAGGGGGTGCGTGGGGTGTTGGAGGTTCGGAAAGGCACTGATAAAGGGGGGGCTCAAGCACTGTAACCCCCCCATGAGATTTCAAGGATTTTTTTTAAAAAAAAATTAATTCTTTTTGAAACTTTTATCAGTACTAAAAATAAAGCGCTGATAAAGGACCCTTTTATCAGCGCTTCGTTTTAGTGCTGATAAAGGGGACCCCCCGTTTATCTTCTCCAACTTTAACAGTGCTTTTCTAGCACTGTTAAAGGCCATTTTTAGTGCTGATAAAAGTAGTATTTGTAGTAGTGTGTGCTCCTGGGATCACGATTTTTTCTTCGACTCGGCGATGATGATTCGACAAAGGCTGGGTCGAGTTGGGGATTGTTTATCTACCTCTTGGCTCCAGTGAAACCTTATGCAGTATTAGTTTTTTCGGGGATTTTTGATGCTATGTTCGCTCTGTGTGGTTAGTGTGTGATGCTGGGGATGGACTGAGTTCAGTGGAAGGGCTACGACGATGAAGGATGTTTACTGAGATTGAATAGTTCCTCTTAAGTTGGTTTGTTCTGGTCACTGGCTCCGACAATGGTGGGCGACAACAACGGTTTCCATAATGTTTTCGATGTTCTATTAATGGTACGACAATGATGATGGTGTCGGGGACACAGCTCGAGGAGGCTGATCGTGGATCTGTTTCTTGAGGTGGTTCACTGGACACATTTTGGAATTTTGAATCAAACATCGATTTCTTCTATGTGGTTTTTGTATTACAGTGTTTTGGTAATCTCTTGTATGGTTCCCGCTCACCCAAAAAGCGATTTTCAAAATTCAAATAAAAAAATAATTTTTAGTCAGTCAGTCAGTCACCCACTTGTATCATATTAACATGTTATGTTAAAAACTATGAACCATTAACCCACCTTATAAGATCCCAAAAAATTTAATAATCCATGAACATGTTATGTTTTTTTGAAAAATTATATTTTCTCATAGTCACTTTTATGATCAAACAATTTGTGAATACCTTGAGAAATAAATTAAATCATCATTATTATAAACATAAATAATATAATTGAATTATTTTTAATTGTGATCGATCATACTCTGGTTTTCACTAACCCCCTTATGTGGGGCCCACTTCATCATAAACTCCCATTCATCTGAAGAGGTGGAATATGTGGATACACTTAGTGTGTTACCCTATAAGTTTTCATCTCAATAGTAGTGAGTCCAACCAACTGACCAAGAGTTGAGTCTAAAAAACCATCATAGCCCCTAGGAGATAAGGAATGTCATCGCTATGGCTATAACTTTTGAACACATTTTTGTAGTAAAATATCTTAATCTCATGATATCTTATTAAGAAGGATGAGAACTTGTGTCATCATATTTTTGATGATTTATATATTTCATGACCTTATTGGAAGGAATTACCTTATTGTACCATGGCTATATATTTGAAAAAGGTATTTCCATCCTGGTCATCTTTCTCCCATGAGACATATCTTCCTTAACTCAAAAGTGAAAAAATTTATCTTTATCATTCAAGAAACTTCATAACACTAATAAAACACACAACATAAGGTACCTCACCATGAATTCAATATCAAGGTTTTTACCTTGCATAAAAGTACATGATAAAATATTATACATTGATAACAATCTCAATTTAAATGACTAATATACATGTACATATATATGAATAACCAAATAAACCTAAAACATGTGGTGTTCATATTGGCAGTTTAGTCCTCATGATCACATACACTCAAGATCCCTAAGTGGTAAATACTTGAGAATAAATCTAAATTCTTATGATCTTACATCACTTGATAGTCATACATCATATGTGTCCCATCAGTATGATGTACCTAGACCATATGAGACATATTTAAGATTATTTTCAATTTATCTCAAGGTTCTCTTTATAGTCATAAACTTCAATAATGGTTTTATACAACACATCATAATGGAAAATACCATGTAAATAGTGGATAGAGAAGTATCACCACTATTAAAGTAAGAATAAAAACATTAATATTTCAATCTGTATACATTTAATATTCGTCAAAGTAAATAAAGGAGTTGGTACTAGGGATACCACTCACAACACTCCCAATTTAATTAGAGAAAACTACTAATAATTCACAACCCCCTATATCTAAAATATGTGTAATTATTTTTCTTAGATATGGATTATGTCACGGGGTCTTCCACATTATACTCTGTTGATAATTTTCTAACCACGAATTAAAATATCTAATTAAATTCTATCAGGACATGAAACTTTTGATGTATATTCTTTGTCCTCTATTTTGACCTATTCTCTTTGGTAATCACCACTTCCATAGTATTATTTTAGTATAATATAATAGGATATAAAATTCTTAAGTATAAAACCAAGATGGGAAATAAATATGTGTATCCATACTACCTCATTATCTGCATTGAAATCCACTATATACTCAAATTATACTATAGAATAAAAGACCACATACTGCTTTGAGCATCTCTAGCTCACTGCACCACCATTCAGGTAAAAGACATATATTGACTGAAATTCTAGATTATCTTGATCTATCTAGAGGCAAGAATCAGTGTATCCCCAAACAACTAGTTCTTTATCACCTATATACACCTTAAATATATCTTTTATACATCTAATGCAGTTTAGTATAGTTTTTATAGCTTCCCAAAATTTTTCTCATGGATTGACATGATATATTATAACCATGATTAATTAAGAGGAAAAATAAAAATGTGTACATTTCATGACATACAGGATATATCCCACTACTAAATAATAAAGGTTTATACTCATTCTTTCAATCTACCCTATATATGTGGTCACATTTTCATGGAGTGATTAATGTCATGTGACATAGGAAAAAATCCTCTATTATATTATTACAAATTTCACCTTTTCAGTACCATGTCAATATATGTACTTTAACTTTTCCTAATAGTCACATGATATCTTTCTAAAAATATCTTGATCCCTATAAGATAGGTTTCTTCACCCATGTTTTTCAAGGATAATAATTTATTAAAAAAATTATTTACTAACTCTAAGTCTTGAGATTCATTTCCCATTAATAATATGTCATTAACATTTAATAATAAGAAAATGATGTCACTCCTTCTAAACGTATTATAGATACATGGATCACATTCTTTATCAATAAATAAAATTCTTTTATGGAATCATCAAAACAAAAAATCCATGATCATTATTCTTATTTCAATCCACAAATGGATATTTACAAATTGCATACTTTATTGGTAATATTTGACATAATAATCCATTTATGTTTTGTTATATAGATGTCTTTAACTAACATCCCATTTATAAAATTAGTTTTCACATCCATTTTATAAATTTCATAATAATGGAAGGATTCTATTATAAGTAAATTTCTTATGGATTTTAGCATAACAACTAAAAAGAGGGTTTCATCATAGTTGATTCCTTGAAATTTTCTGAAACATGTCACACCCAAAATCCAAATATTATTTTTGGACATGTATTCCATATTATAATGCATGGAATATTTCCATTTAGTAATATCCTTTCCATCTAATACTTCCTTATATGTTAGATGGTAATTATTATCTAGGCATAATGTGTCACCTAACTCAGTGACAAGAAAACCATATCTCTCTGGTTCTCTAATATCTATAGTATACCTATATAGTACTAATCTCTTATGAACATCTTCATCTCCCACTCTCTGTTGTAGAGATTATTCTGCACCAACGTTTTGGCATCTGGAGTATTATCATCACCAAATTTAACCTTGTTCCCACTATTTCCATAGGAAATGTGTGCCCCTTATAGAATTTTATCATGTATTTCTATAATAACTTTTTTATATAAAGGTTTATATAGGTAATATATTTTAGTATCCTTAATATAACCTATAAAGATTCACTTCATGTTCCAAGATGATAATTTTTCAATATTTATAGTCTTGAAAAATGTTTCGCATCCTTACACACACATATATAACATACTATGAAATTTACCATACCAACACTTATATAAAATCCCATATTCAATTTTAGTTGGTACTTAGTTTACTGTATATTCCAAAAAATTTAGTGTATATTCCCAGATGTATAATGGTAGAGTTTCATGACTCATCATTGATTTGACCATGTAAAGAATGATATGATTCCTCCTTTCACTAACATAATTAAAATTAGGTGTATAAGAAGGATTTAATTGGGAAACTATAACACAATCATTTTGATAATTAATAAAAAAAACTGTTAAGATATACTCCACCACGGTCTAAGTATAGTTTCTTTAATCTTCTTATCAACCTGGATTTCTAATTCATTATGATATTCTATAAACATGATAATGAAATATTAATTATACCTCATTAAGTAGATATGTCCATATCTACAATCGTCATCCATAAAATTAATTAAGTAAGAAATACCACCCCTGAACTTTATTAAAAATGGACGACGTACATCAGTTTGAACTAATTCCAATGGTTCTTTGGATCATTCTCCTTTCCCCTTGAAAATTGACTTACCCATTTTTACCTTATAAACGTGTGAGGAATACATCCAAGGGTTTTAAGTTAATGTATTATAAATACCCTTCTTGATATATTTTTCTTAAACTCTTATAATTTACATGACCTATCTTGAAGTTTCATAGGAAAGTATGATATGATTCATTCTGGTTGGCTTTTTCATTGATTTCCAAAACTGGATATTCTAGTTCAAGTATGTCAAATCAATTTTTAAGATGTATCATACAATAACATATGTTATCCTTATACATAATACAAAATTTATTTAAAAAAATGTAATAAAATCCCATAGTGTCTAAAATCATCATTGACATTATGTTTATGGTAATAGATGGTACATAATAATAATTATTCAGTATAAGAATCATTCCACTAGGAATAGTATGATGATAATCTCCTGTTATTAATGATTCTAGTCACAAAAAAATTCTACTCAGAGATAAACATAACCTTTTTCAATTGTCCTAAATATACTTGGTTCCATTATTTGAATATGAATTTATAAGTCACAGGCAGTATCTAATAACCCACTTGTAAATATAGATAGATTTGATTCAATAATTTTTTTTACCCAAAGTAGAATAATTACCTTGCTTCATCTTTCCAACTGTATAATTCTTCTTCTAGTGGACCTTATTTCTACATTAAAATAATAATGACCCCTACTCATTACACCACTTGTATTTTTTGATACATTAAAGGGAACTTCATTAGTCTCTTTGACTTAAACTTATCCCTTGACACTTTATCC
Source organism: Viscum album (assembly GCA_963277665.1). NCBI lineage: Eukaryota > Viridiplantae > Streptophyta > Magnoliopsida > Santalales > Viscaceae > Viscum > Viscum album. Next base: position 702,610,439 of record OY728122.1, on the reverse strand, counting down.
TTAACTTCTCTCATATTGTTCACCATAAGGATTAGTGAAGTGGAACTCTTTTTATCTATATATATTTGGATAACTAAATACAACAAATCTAAGAGTGTCTTATTCATGTTATTCATATTATAATTAACAATGAATGTTGAGAATCTATGTGGTAAAGAGGTAAGAATGAGATAAATTTCTATTTCTTAGTTTAGTTTAAATTCAAGGGACTCTAGTCTCTCAATGTACCCAAAAATCTTGAGTACATGAGGTCCTTCATTATTCTATTATACTATTCTACATATATATATGGATCGATAGATATATACTATATTTCTTTTCAATATCTCTCATTATATGACTCTTGGAGGTAAGATAAAATTTGGAAATCATATATGTCCTCATGCTTTTCATGTAGCTCAGTAGACATAGATGCTAACATGAAACACTTAACATATAGAGCATAATCCATATTATTCTTGTATTTATCATTATATTCCTTTCTTACTCCTTGAGGGGGATCAACATGAAGTGGGATTTCAAGACATAAATATTCCTCTCTTTTTGAAGTACTATGCATAAGCACCTATACCACTCTTAGAAGTTATGATCAATTAGGATACTCTCTTTATCAAATATTAATCTTAGTGAAAGTGATTAAGTGTAGGTTCCCATTTTATCTATAACAAATAAACATTGAATTTTAATACATTATATTTATTACAAGTTGAAATTTTAAAATTTTTTATTCTAAATTTCTCAAACTATTTTATCAAATCCAAGTATCTCTTAACTAGTAGATTCGTAATACTCAGTCTCTTGAGTATTATAGTGGAAATGATCCTTAAAAATATCTTCATATCCTGAGAAATGTCATTTTCACTACTCTAAGAATCTAAGTTATTCTTTTTACTGGCCAACTGCAATAACTTGCAACTCCTTGATTTGATTAGTGGAGTCTCAAATCCAAAAAAGAATTAAATTTCATTGCTTAATTCTTTCCCTAAAATATTTCAAAATTTTGGATATGATTATTAATTTTCTTCCAACATTTGTTAAGTTTACAAAACAATCTTATACGAACTGGTCAATAGTAATAGACACCCTCAACTATGGAGGCTGAGCCCCTCAAAAAGTCTATTGTATCCACATTCAATCAATGGAATATATTTATTGATTTAATATTGACAACGATAGATTTGTTAATTTATCTTAGTGAATGAAATCCTTTTCTATTTAACATGTTTGATCTATGTGGTATCAATCACAACTTAACCTTTCATTAAATAGAAAACATTAACTGTAAAAATTCATTTTATATATTCATGCTTGTTTCTTATTATAATATGTGATCACATGTAATAAATATACATTCCAAAAATAATAAACCACGTATACAATAAAATAAATAAACAATGAATAGTTCATGAACCTTTATTAATCAGATAATCCATTGATTGAAAAATGGACTAATTGGGACCCTAGGGGAATTCCTTAAGTAAATACCTGACCTAAATTACAATGCGTGCAATTCTAGTGAACTACACTTATTTGGATTATTCTGGCTCTCAAATCGAATCACTTCTCTATGAAATCACCCAATATTTACAATATATACTCACATCTATGAGATATGAAATGATGGTGATAAATAATTTTTTTTACTTAAATCTAGACACACAAGCTTTTATGCCAATTAAATATGGAGTTATGATGTGTAGATCTTCCAAATAAAATAATTATTAGTTTTAAAAACATAAATGAAATAATGAAATTTAATAAATAATAAAATAAACATGCACATGTCAGTATAGGATCCTAATTTTTCAACATATAATTATATTTCAAAAGAAAATTAAATTTTTCTAAAATTAAACTTGATGGTATTTTTAATTCTTTATATTGCATTAAAATAATTTTAATTAATTATTAATACGTCCCTCAACTTATGAAATAATTTAATTAAATTCCAAATAATTAAATTTCATTTATGAAAATTTTCAACAATTATTAGGGTCCATTTAGACCTAAATAAGATCTAAATATATGTATTTAGGGCCTAGAAAAAACTATATATATAAATTTAGGGCTTGTGATGGGGTTGATGGGTTAGTCTGGTCATATTCGAACTGACTTGGTTCGACATGAGAAGGGGTGAGGCCAGAGATCCTAATTTGGGGAACCATATATATATGTATATATATATGTATATATATATATATATATTCACACATAATAAATATATATACATATATATAATATATTTTAATATAATATATATATATATGGTCCACCCCAATCAATGGGGTGAAAAATATACCCCAAAGGGTTTTGTCTATGTCCTATTATAAATGGATGTGGATAACCCTTTGATTTTATTATTATTATTAATTTATTTATTTATTATTTTTTCTCTTGAAATTATGAGAAAAAAATTAAAAACCTTCCCTCACAAAAACCCTATTTAAATTGATGAATAGACTTCTATCTATTCAAGGTGTATAAAAACACACATATATTTTATATTCAAATATATATATATATATATATATATATATATTAATTTCTATCCTATTTTTTGGTTTAAAATCATCAATATATGATCATACATATCTAGGTAATTTGAGCTCATATCGATTCTCTCTCTATTGGGTTGAGATTCTACCGAAACCCTCTTCCCAAATTTTAGAAATTTTAATCAAAATTTTAATGTTCTAGACATAAATAATTGAATGTTTACTCTGATACCAATTAAAAGAACTCAGGGAACAATGATGTCATGAGAAAATACAAAATTTAAAACATTTGGTATAGATTCATGTTAAAAACCCTGAGTCCAAAAAAACCATTGAATATATTTATAAATGTAACACATGTAATTCATTTTAATAACGAAATTAAAATGAAACAAAACAATAAATGATACCTTATTTGTTTGAAATATCTAATTTGATTCACTCGCTGTTGGCATGTTGTGGATGAAGTTGCAAAGATATCCATCCTCTAGATCATCCAAATGTGACACATAGATCCTTAATTTTCAATATTCAAATACCTGGTGATATAATGAGAAATAAAATTTCATTAAGATGTTAATTTTATTGTGTGAAGAATGTTGACTTGTTTAGGAAAATGAGATAGATTTGACCTTGTTCTTCCATCACTTTCTCAATCTAGAACTTCTGATTTAAATGTTGAGGGATATTTTTTTTGAAAATGTTAGATTTCACTTTTAGAAGGATAAAATGATATTTCATACTTATGTCATATTTTCCAAAATTATAGTTTGGTCTCTGGAAAGTAATATCCATCATTTTAGAGAATTGTACAAACTAATGAATTAATTAAAGTTTTCATAAATGTTACCAATATTTTATCACCTAATTGTAACATATTAATATGATAAATGTTAAAATATGAACCACTAACTTAACTTAGAAGCTCCCCAAATAATTTAATGAACCTTGAATGTGTTATGTTCGTTTAAAAATTATATTTTCTCATATACAATTTTATTATTAAACAAATTGTTAATTCCCTAATAAATAAAATAAATCATCATTATTATAAAAATTAATAATATAATTGAATTATTTTTACTTGTGATTGATCATACTTGGACATTTATCGACCATCACAAATGTTTCCCACTTCATTTTAAACTCATATTCATTTGAATTTGTGGAATATGGGGATAAAATTATTGTGTGACCCTTTATGTATTTTTCTCCATAGTAGTGAGTCTATACCACTTACCATGAGTGGAGTCTAGAAAACCATAATAGACCCTAAGAAGATAAGTAACTTCATAACTAAAACTACCTCCTATGAACACATTCTATGTAATATAACCTCTTTCACTGATGATGTCTCATAAAGTAGGATTCAAACTTGTGTCATCATCCAATTTACTCTTTATATATTTCATGACCTTACTAAATGAACTCAACTTCTTATTACATGGTCATGGATTTAGAAAAGTTACCAATATCCTAGTCATATTGGGCCCATGAGATATATCTTCCTTAACTCATAAGTGATAAATTATATCTTAATCATTCAACCAATGTCATGCCATGAACAACACACCAAAAACAAGCTAACTCACCCTGACTTCAATATCACGGTTTTTACCTTGCATCAAAGTACATAATAAAATGTCACACATTAATAATGATCTCAATTTAAGAGACAAAAACACATGTTTATTTTTAGGAACAACCAATAAAACATGAAACACGTGTTTTTATTATTGGAGAGTCTGTCCTCATGATCTCATATACTTGAGATCACCAAGAGAAAAAATCACGAGAAGAAGTATCAATGCTTATGAGTCCCCAACACCTAATAGTTATAAATCATCTATGTACCATCTGTATGATATATCTTAACCATACTAAATATATTTAATATTACTAACATAGTATCTTACGGTACTAATTATAAATTGGAACTGTTATAACATTTGGTACAACTTGTAATCTAAGTACATTACCACGTAAATAGTGGATGAAAAAGTATCAGCACTATTATTGAAAGATCAATTACATATATATTTCAAACTGTATACATGTAATGGTAATCAAAGTACATAAAGTATTTGGGTTTAGGGAACCCACTCATAATAAATAATCCATTAGTTGATGAGTTGAGAAGAATCTCTTTATCCCTTTATAATGAATTCATTATTTTAATAGTTCAATATCTTCTATTAAATCTCTCTAGATTTATTCAAAAAAATTATTCATTAGGTGATCTCATTATTTATTACATTTAGAATGTATCTTCCCTTTTTCACTAGATCACACCCACATTCTACTTAAGTCCTCCCCCATTAATTGTGATCATGATTAGTGGGTTTACTTAAGGGTAATTGGAGATCTATGATTACTAGAATATGGTATATTGGTGGTTTTAGGGTTCATTACATCCCTCTGATTAAACTAAAATTTCCATGTGAGTGTATCAAGTGAGATTTTATTTGATAAGAAATAAAAAAAGAAGAGTAAAAATTAAAATAATGATTTAATAAGAAAGATAAAGAGATATCTGAGGCTGGGACACTTTTTTTATAATTTAGTTCAATATAAATAAAATTCAATATCACAAACTATTTTCATAGACCAAACCCACCCAACAAAAAATGAACACATATATAACACTTTACTCTCTAGAGACAACTTGAGTCCACTATTGCTACATTTATTTGGGTTCAAAATTTATTTTTCAATGATCCCATTGAGAAACAGATCATCATATTTTCATAGGTAAATATATAGTTAGTGTGTGGTTTTTCTAACCATTAACCCATACTATACCCCTATTTAAAACCTAAGTAATTTATTTTACCAAAATATATATTAAATGAGGCTTTTTTATATTTATCCATGATTTATTTGGGTACACACTATGAATCAACCAATCTTTTTTTTCTCCTCCATTTCTTATCACCGCCTAGTTGATTTATAATCAAACTAGAGTGATTATTTAAGGTAAATCACTATAAATTAACTCTATTTATCATTTATCTCTTTTTCTTCCATGTTATTTCTCTATCGAGTCCATAGTATCTTAGAGTTTCATTTTTAATGAAATTAATATGGGGTTTGTTTATTATAGAGGTTATAACAGTCTTTAAAGGATCACTCCTTATATCTTTTGGAGGAATAACATCTATTGACACCTATTTTATCTCTTTCTTGTATATGGATCAATATATATTACTTTTTCCCAAAAACCACAAGTTTTTACAAGTTTTATACCCTTTTTTAAAATGGATAAAGTTATATTATATATCTATGTTAACATTTTGATATTTTATGATGTATTATTTTATTTCAATTTTGACATAAAAAATGAATTCATCTATATAGTTTAAATTATGTTTTTATAAGAATGTTCACCACAAGTGTTTATTAAAATCACATATTTATTTTTATAATGAAACAATTGAAACTATATTAATAAAAAGATTTATTATAATCTATAAAGAATAGATTTCATGTTTTTTATAATATTTTTAAATATTAAATGGATGTTTGGAAGGATTAAAGTTGATTTCTCATGTATGTTTTTCCTGTATTAATGTTATGTCTTTTCATTATTATGAATATTATAGTTATATTGTAAAATAAAATCATCATTATTTTATTCTAATTTTTCGAAATATTCTGAATTATTTGTTATGTTAGAAATATTATATTGATATTGATTTGTTTTACTCCCTTGAAGACATAACACTTTGTGTTGTTATGGAAGCGTTTGAATATATTGTGATATATGATAATGATTGATGATAAAATATTATTATTATGTAAGGGGTTTATTTTAAGGGTGTTTATGGGTAAAGTGTGTGCTTATGGTTTGAATTTTTTAATTTTTATATTGAATAAATTTCTAACCTCCATTTTGAATTTCACAGGAAGACATGGGTAGCTAAGTGGGAATTCTAGGGACATGTGATGCACTAGTTGACGTTTTACCCTGGGCTAGTTTACCCATAATGGATGATTTTTATTTATCTCTGGGGTTTACCACTAAGGGAGTCTTAGTGAGATAAAATAGGGTGTACGTATTGTTAGGATCGCATTGGCTATCCATTAGATGGATTCCACCTTAGCCTATTACTATATTGTTTCACTAGTTTATTGGAATTCCTTCCATGATGCTTGAGATATATTTATAACTTATGTACACTGTCTGGTACTTTTTTTGTTACATTTAATAATTATTATTATTTTAAATATTATTATGTTTTAAAGAAGATAAAAATGTACTCTTTTTTCTATATTGAAAGGTGTTTCTTTATAAATTGATGTTATGAACAAATTATTTACCATTCACTGATTTCTATTAGTTTTTACTTGAAATTTACAAGGCATTCATTTATGTTTTCATGTATGAAATTTTATCATCTAAATTTATACCTATGTAACCTTAAATGTTTTTTAAAGTAATGTGAAAAGGAAAATTCAACTTATCCACTACTACATATTATATAAAATAAATGTTTTATTTTTATTATTTGTTTTTTAAAATTTCATAGTATAGTTTACTTTTAAAAGGTTATGCATATAGAATATGGAGAAATACTACTAGGAATATTTTCTCAAACACTATATATACACTTCATGTACATGTAGACGAAATTTTATAAAATGTTAGAAAAGGAAAGGTACTAATTTAAATAAGCAAATGTTTGATATTTTTCTTGGGTAAGAAGGATTTGAAAAGTTAATTTAGTTATCTTGTCGCATAAATATTGGTAGTTGGTTTTGTTTCTTTTTTTGGATGTACATGTTTGAAATCCTTATGTTTATATCTTCATCTACTTCTCATCCCCTTATTCCAAATTTTTTGTTCCATTTTGGTTTTGTACATGTTGCACGGTAATATATAAAAGTTGATGGTTTTGTATATTTTTATATAATCATGATTTTATGGTTTATTGATTTATTTTTATGTTATTCATTTGTTGGTTATGTATTATTTACAAACCTTTTATTTTATATGTATGAAATATGAAATATATTGAGTTATCCTGGAGAGTTCCCAATTAGAGACCCTTCCTTGGTTATATATTCTATCGAGAATAATCATTCCAAAATTATAAGTTTATTCCCATTGAAATATTTTTCATGGTGATTTAAAATATTCTTTGGTCCTTGAGGATGAATTAATTGAGTATCAGGATAGGGTATAATAGGTTGGATTATTAAAACATACCACCGTAACTTATTAACCACATTAATTTTTAAACATTTCTAAATTACGATTCAATCACCACATATAATTTATTTAAAAATTTATTTATTATTTCTATTGTATCTTCATTTCAATAAACTTATTACCATGCCACTTATACAATTAATTTCAATGAATTTTAGCATCATTCCATATACTTGGGAAACTACCACACAAATATCATTAAACTCATTACACCACCTCAACTACAACCACACTACCATTATCTTCCCTATCATGAAATAAAAAAACCACTATATGACTACCACTACAATCATAAAAAAATCCATCAATATGAAATTAACCCAATGAAAAAAACATAATTTCAAATAATATTACATCCTTCTAATTTATTCTTTTCAATGAACCAGTTCATATTCAATACTATCACAAAACAAACATTATTTTACATGTTATTCCCTTGAATTATTGATTTTTTTCCGCTTTATTGAGCCTCAATTAAAATTCATTTGAATTTTATAGAAATTAGGGGTTTATAGCCAATTACAAGATTTGTGGATAGTTAGTACCAACCATGAAGAAACCATGAAAAAACTACAATTGTGTATTTGTGGTGATTTCCATGGATGGAACAAGATTTTTATAACTATTCAACCATATCATATAGTATACCTTGTTTGGATCGTATGGTTGGTACATGGTTTGGTAAACCATGTGACTTGTCTAAGTGTTTAATTTTTATAATTTCCTAAACTACTCACCTACGTATTTAACCCCTAATTCCCCCATTCTTATCCCACTCAACTTCCTTAACCTATTGAGAATCTCCCTTCATTTATTTACTTATACAAGGTGTTTTTATGCACTTTATCCATTTTTATGGCCAATTTCTTAAAGAAATGTCACATTTATCTTCTCCTCCCCCATTTCCTCTCTTTTTCTTTCCCTATAAACTGAAGGTTTCACACACAACAAAATCACTTGGTGGGAGAATAACCATTATAGTTCTTGTATAATTTGATGTATAAATAAACAATTTTTCAAGATATAAACACTATGACCAATGAAATTTTTCCATTGAATATTGAAATAGAAATCTTGTAACTTACTGAGGATATATTACATTCTAAAATTATAATTAATTAAATCCGGTCAAAAGAAAAATAGACTTGTCTTATGATATTTATTTGAAAAATATTTTGGTCATCCAAAGACATTTTTTGGATTACCATCACTGTGTAGGAAGAAACCAAAGTATATCCCCTATAGTGGTGATCCACATGTGGTCCATTGATCTTGAGACAACATCGATGGAAAGCTAGGTGCTAGCACAATGGGTCAATCATATTGTGTTGTAAATCTTTAATGAATCATGATACGTTGGGATTAAAGGATCCCCTCTTCTTCTTGTCATTAATGGGAGGATGATAGAATGAAAAATATAGAAAGAATTATTTTTTGACAATGATTCATAACTCTCAATAAACCCTACATAATAGATATAATAATATATCTGTAGAGTTAGAGTTTATGTTAAGATATTACTTAATTACACTATGAACATTTAATAATATAATAAAACTTATTTAACCCCATTCCATATAATTATATTAATATTATTTTATGGTATGGGCCATAGGATGCAATGATAAATATTATTTTACTAACATGTATATTAATATTTATCATTGGAAATAATCTTGGTATTCTCATCCACCTTGACATTTATCAAATACATGAAAATATATTTTTTAAAATATTCATTCATAAATAAATATTTTGTTCATTGTTTGAGGAATAAATATTTATTAAATATTCAATAAATAAAATAAATATTCTATTCATAGTCAATAGGATAAATATATTTCAATTCTTCATAAAATTAAATAAATTATTTATTAATTAATAAAGAATTATTTATTACCTTGATAAAATTTGTGATTAATAAATCATGAATAAAATTATTCCACAGTCTTGATAATAATATTCATTCAAATAATTAAATCCAAATAAAATTTAATTGAGATCAACACAAATACTTAGTGCATGAACCTCTAGTATTTTTTAACATTATAATTAGATAGGCATTCATAAATTCCATGATTAATTTCTAGAAATGGGTCAAGGTACCCAAGAGAAAGAAGTTAATGTCACAATTTCGAAAAACACACACAAACTCTTATTATGTAATATAATCCCATTGTCATAATATCTAGTCAATCAAGTTGAAAATTCATTTCACCAACCAATGTGCTCGATATATCTTTCATTGACTATATGACATAAACTCATTGTTACATTATGGACATTTACTTTAATGAGATGGTTCAATTGAAATCAATTGGATCAGATGTCAACTTCCATTAATATGGAAGGGAAAATCATTCCTTAACTTATTAATTAATAACATGTCATTCATGATGAACCAAACATATTCTACATTATATGAATATATAACACCATGGTTTTATTTAGTAAATCAATTTACATTTGTCAATACAAGTATTAATAATGATTTTAAATTCCAAATTCCATTACACATGCTAACATATAAGAATATTTGATTACACATAATCATAAAGAATATATACATGCATGTTTATTCTTATAATCTCTCATCTTAGAGATTACCAAGTGTAAAATTCATTAAAAGAGGTCTCATATTCTTATGAGTTCTCACACCTAAAATTCAACATTCAATGTGTCCTATAATAGTATGTTATCTGACTATAGATCAATATTTAAAAATATCGTCTAGAAATTTCATGGTTTTAATCATAGTACGGAACTGCTATGTCCATATCAGCTCTATAGATACTCTAGGAAATTATTACATTAAATTCATGTATAATAATGAAAAATATATAATAATATGATTTATTAATATTCAAATATTCAAATATGTATAATGAAAAGTAAAAATAGTTGGTTTTAGTAAACCCACTCCAATAGACCCCCACATGGACTAGAGCCAACTACCTATAACTTTAATCTACTATACCTCACATAATGATCATGTTTTTATTGAGTTATGGATTTTTTCAAGGGGTCCACCACATTGTATTCCTTGAAAATTTATCTCACTCAACTCTTTGAGAAAAATCCCTTAAGAGATGTCAGTTTTAAAGTATGTACTTCATCTATTGATGTAACATTAGTTCCTTTGCAAGGCCCACCACTATAGTATTATTACAATAGTGGGTGATAAGATATTTACTACAAGGTATTGTGTCATGATCTTGGATGACATTGCATATATGAATTTCTTCTTCAGTTACTTTATAAGAAACAATATACTTGAACTCTGGTGTAGTATTTTTGACCAAATATTTTTTTTCACTTCTATATGAAAACACCTCTATTTAGTGTGAATATGTATCCAGTTAGTGATTTCAGATTATATTAATATGTATAGAAACTAACAAATACATATCCTCTAATGACTAGTTCTTAGTATCCTTTTCATACTAGAAACACATCTTTATTATGCCTTAGATACCTAAGGATAGTATTAACTACCATAAAAATGGTGTTCATCTTGGCCAATTTGATCTCTTCCTACCACACTTAATTTATATTCCTCATCTAGCCTATTAGACAATTTAATGCACATGGATTAACTAATCATAGATATATATGAAATCCTTTCCATCCTTTTTATTTCCTCATGTTCTTGAGAACAAAATTTCTTAGAAATATGAATTCCATGTGAAATTAGAATCAATTACCTCTTGGATAATTCCATACTAAATATTTGAAGTATATTTTCAATATACGTGTCTTGAATTAGATTAATAAGCCTCTTGGATCTATCATGATGGATGTTGATACCAATAACATATGTTGTTTCACGTCAGTCCTTCATAGAGAAGCATTCATTCAACCATAACTTAATAGATTGTAAGACTGGTATCTCATTTCTAATAACTAGTCTGTCATCCACATAAATTACTAAGAAAATGAATGTGCTCTCACTAAACTATTTATAGAAATAATGATCACATTCATTATTTATGGAAATTAATTCCATAATGGATGCATCAATCTGAATGTTCCATGAATTAGATGCTTTATTTAATCCATAAATATATCTTTTCAACTAGTATACCTTGTTAAAATTATTTAAAGTCATAAACACTTCAGGTTGTGTTCTATGGACATATTACTAAAGGTTCTCATTAAAGAAGGTTATTTTGATATCCATTTTTCAAATATTATAGTCATGTTAATACATAATGTAAAGTATAATTTTCTTGGATTTCAATATAGAAATTGGTGAAAATGTTTCTTCATAGTCTATGAATAGATGTGGTTTGAACCATTTTACATCCTGGTATTCCTTATATGTACTGAATTTTCTAACCATGTAAATTTTTTTATTGAATACCCATTTACAGGCAACTTGTTTTACATCCACTAGAAGATCTACCAAAATATAGAATTGGTTTTGGTATATGGAATCCTTTTTAGAATCCATATCTTACTTTTAATTGGAGACATCTATTTAACTTATTTCTTACTTATAGGTTACAAAATCATTATTATCAACTAATAAATTTTCACCATCCTCAGTGATAGAAACCCATAAATTTCCAATTTTCTAACCGCTCTTATACTTCTACACAGTACATGTGTCTCCAGAACATCTTTTTATAAGGGGATTTATGGAATTTTTTCTATGATAACTCTTATGTACCTTGATCCCATACTTCATCAAATACTATTTTCTACCACTATATCTTTTATATATATTATCCCTCTTAATGAATATGTAGTGTATCTACACTACTAAATTTTTCTCAAGGGTTTATATAGGTAATATCCCCTTTTTCATTAGGGTATCCAATAAAGGTAAAAATTTTACCTTGGGGTGTAATTCTATTTCCTGGAGAGACCTTAACAAACACTTTATATCCTCAGATATGTTACTATAACAATATGGGCTTCTTTACACTCCAAAATTGGTATGGAATAATTTTTACTACATTATTCAGAACCTTGTGTAGTATTTGAAATGCTTACTATAATACATATCCCCAAAAGGATAATGTAAGACTCACAAGACACATCATTTATCTCACTATGTCTGACAAGGTGTGGTTCCTCCATTCAATCCCACAATTACACAAAGGCGTATAAGGAGGAGTGAGTTGGGAAAACATCCTAAAATATTATAAATAAGCACTTAAGACTTTTTTAATATATAATATACCATTTTTGGTGATGGTGTTTCCCCTCAATGTCATTTTTCTAGTCTTGAAGACAAGTTTTGGTGGTCATGGAAATGGATGGAGATCACTATTGAGTCCTTAGTATTATTTTACTTAGCTCTTGACCTCATATTCCACCACTCTTTTCTTAGTCGGATTCATGTGGTGGATTTAAAGGAGTCATGGGAGGTGATATTGAGTGGTCGACAGTGTTCCAATATGTGTATCTCATGATAGCTTTGTTTCTATCTCAGGGTCTCCCATTGTGTTTTTTGTTCATGATTATTATAGAGATTCTTCAAGGTCATAGTGTTTGGTGATGTTTATTTTTCTTATTGTTGGTCATGTTCATGATTGATGGTCTTTTTTCATTCTTGAGTGGTTATCAGTGATAGTTAATATGGGACTTTTTTAAATTTTTTCTTTGGAAATCTGAGTTTAGTGATGGTGCTTCGTTTTTCTCCCACAATGGTGATGAAATTTCCATTGAAGTCGTTATTATTTAGGTTAAAATGTTCACCAGTTTCTTATTACATGATTTTTCTTGATGATGATGGATTTTGGGGGTCTATTTGATGACTGAAATGTACTTGGTATAGTATACTCTCAACTCAAGGTCTCTATGATTTACAACTCGTCCTTGCATCTTTTTTTTCATGTTTCAACTTTGAATTCTGAATTTGGTCCTATAATTTATTTGGAATTTCAATTGTTAGTTTTGGTATGGAATTGTGTGCTTACCACTAAACCTAATATCTTATTTTTAAAATACTACAAAATGGATTTGGAAATAAATTCTCTACCATATTCTAAGAAGAGTTTCTTAATCTTATTCTCAAGGTGGTTACCAAATTCATTCTTTTATTCTTTTAGTCTATAAAAATGATATGACTTATACCTCATCATGTAGACATATAAATATCTTCTAAAATCATCAGTAAATTTTTTGAAGTAGCAGTACCAAACCCTTGATTCAATTGGAAGTGGTCCACCCACATCAGCATAAACTAATTCAATAAGCTGCTTATATAACGAACCAGGATTGTTATACATAGATGTTACATCATTTTTGATGAATATTCATTACATTAAACAAATATATTCTTGAGGACCATAATATTTTAGTTCCTTTGGAAATATTTAAACAAAAAAATGGTCCATAGGTAAACGACATCATCCCCCACTATAATGTTCATAAGTATCACCTTTCTTAGGCATATCATACGTAATACTTTCTTCATAACCCAGGTAAAGGAAACATAAAGAAGGGGGAGATAATATGCTTAGTAAGGGTAAAGAAGGGATATAAATAATCATAACATGAACATAAGTGTATGAGAACATGATAGAATCATTTTAAATTCATAACGTGTATATCAAATATCATAATCTTGAGTTATAGAATAAATATTATAAGTTCATAAGAAATGAATCATAAAGGAATCAAGGAACATGATCCATGACAATATAACATTTTCATAATTCATTGATTTGTGGTATACAAATAAGCATAGAAAATTATTTCCATAGTAGTCAAGTCTCACAACCTAGGTGATTATAGTGGAATGGGTTCACTCACCAAACAATCATAGTAATCAATGTTCACTCCCAATACCATCATAGAAGATAAATTCCCTTTCTGAACTGTGTTCACTCTCTGTTCCAGTCTTTTCCATCTCATGAGATATAAATCTATACCCAATACATTAGAGGGATATATAGGTACCACATGTCTCATATTTAAGACAATATTTATATGTACCAAAATATCATAAAACATTCATCATATCATAATACTTAAAATGGAATGGGTTTCATAAACACTTCATCACATCATAACCTATGGAAAATAGATAGGTTTCATAATCATTTCATCATTTCATCATAGCATAACCATTGGAAAAAGAAATGGATTTCATATGAATTTTATCTTGGTATAACCTGTGGAAGAGGAATTGGTTTCATAAAAATATTGTAATAATAAAATATTTATAGAAAAAATAAGAACGATATCATTGGTTCATATCCCTTGTAAAACATAGGTAACATTAAAGGATGTCATTTTATATATAAAATTATTTTGAAAGATAATTTAAAAAAATTATTGAGGAAAATATCCATTATGCTTAAAAAAAACTTTTAAGACATAAAACACTTTGAAAATGTATTTTTTAAAATTAAACTTTAAAATTTATAAAGTAATATTTGAAGTAATTATTTTTCATGATGGCAAAGAATCTCATTCATATCGTACATGTTATAACAAATTATCTTTCATTTTTTTTGTAAAATCCAAATGAGAACTGTTTGGAAAATGAAATGAAGTTTATTTTGAAATTTTTTAATAAAAATAAATACATTAGTAAAATATTTATTTTAATAATCATAAGATAATAATAAAACATTTTTGAAAACATTATTTTCTAAACAGGGTTTTAGAAGAAGGTGGATTTTTGAATGAAGAGATAAATAATGCCAGATTTTCTTAGAAACATTTTATCAATTATTTTAAATACATAAGAGTGTAAAAATTGAACTATTACATTAGAATATCAGGCATAACCGGATGAGAATAAAATTCATGATTTTATTGAGAGGTGGATTATAATTTTTTATTATTGGAAATATAATTATAAACAATCCCTATAAATGACGAGATTGTAACATAAAATTATCACTACATTGGAAACATTGAGTCATAATACCCAGGAAAGAATAAAATAAAATGTAACTTGAAATGTTATGAGGAAAAATAAATTCATGATATTACATTTAAAAGTTTTTGTATATACGCCTCATTTAATAATATAGGTTTATAACATAATGTATGTCTGAAAGAATAAAATTTTTGACAAAAATACCATACTAATTTTTTATCCTTTTAACCATAAACCCTATGAAATATAAATACTAAAATATATATTTAAATAAAAATAATTATCAGGATAATAATAATAAGATACATTTATGGTCATTATATACACCACATAAAATAAATATGTGGGGAATATGGCATGTGTCTCACATAAGTAAAAAGTGAGACAAAAATACATTACCTTAAGTATTGACTTCCATCGTACATGTTCAAACATCCTGTATAATAAATATTCATTTATTATAAATCTACTATTCAAAAATATTTATATATATCATACCATATATTATTTTTTTATGACCTTTTATAACTTTTTATCAACAATTCCATGTTAGTGTTACGTTTCCAGTAATAACCATTTTGTTTTTCATATATGTTTTGATTTGTTAATTGTTTGTTATATTAATTCAATAATGGTTTATTAATATACATATATTTAAACATTATATAAATATAATATATAATCAGTATATATGTATTTACAGTTATCTATTAAATTTAGATATTTAAAATGAAATACAATTTTTTAGAAGGAAGGTCATACATACTCATGAATGTTGTTTCCATTTTCATTTCCGATTAAAATAAAGAAAGGTAAATGATATATTATAATTAAAGAATAATTTTTATTTCATATATATAACATATTTTCATTAAACCAATCATAATTACATTCTTTGTAAAGTATTAATGAATCACATTGCTTCATGAGGCCGCAGTCTTCTGTACACGAGAACGACATTATCGTATTCCCTAAGAATGTAAAGTAAAAATGTTTGTGTGATATAATAATTAAATAGATATATTTATATCACAAATATGATATATAAATAATAAATACATCATTATTTTCAACCTTGGGATGTGTTATGGATAAATGAATAACATCAGTTCGTGAGGTAGTAGTTTATCGTATACATGAACGATGATTTCATAGCCCATTTGATGGGAGTGGAGGTGGTTTTAGGTCATGAACTTAACATAAAAAATCTAAGTATATTTAAGATATATTTTTTATTATATATTAATTTTATAATAATAATATAATTAGGTGTATGAATAAATAAAATAAAAATGATTGTTGATTAACGTTACCTCTTCTTCAGGTATCCTCCTTAGGTTTACACCAAAATCCTTCCATGGTTGAATTTATGTCCAAAATAAGTCCTATATGATGATCGGAGTGAACTTTTAAAGTTATTTGGGAAGTTATTGGCTAAAACAAAATTGTTTTTTCGTGTTAATAGGATAGGAGAAGGGGTGACCTTTTATAAGTGAGGTGAGTGGCACACTTGTAATTTTTTGAAAGAAAGAATTCCACACACATTGTTTCCATGTCAAAAGGATCCAGTAATGGAAAATACTAGATAATATAATATATAAGGTTTAAATATGTTTATAAAATGGATTTTGAACAATTTTTGTTTTATTTTTAAACCTTATCCTTTTGGTTTAACCCCCGATAAAACCATTTTTACCTTAACCATAGTAAATACTTTTTCTTATTTTTACTATTCATTTTTGTAAAAATTAGGTTGAAATTATTATATAATATAAATTATTATGATTTAAAATATAAAATACATTTTTTAAAATTCCATTCAAATATGTGGAAAATTTTAATTTAAAATTAATCCTATAGATGCGGTGAGAAAGTGGGTTTTTAAAGGGAAAACGTTCAAAAGTTTACAATGTTTTTATATAAAAATATAATATAAAATTTATTACAATGACCTAAATTGAATTATTGGATTTAAAATTGAACTAATTTTACCTCAAAACTATAGGTTCCTATATTTTAATAGGTACGTCCCTCTGTGAGTTTTTTTTCTTAAAACCATTTTTTTGGGTTTCCTTGTCATTAAAGGATGTTGATTGAGTCTCGTTAGGATAAATATTGACTTTTTGGGTAAAATGACCTAAATTTTGCGGAATTATATTTTTCTTAATTAATTTAGTATATGTATAATCATTTTTAATGGTTTCATTAGGTTTTTCCCGTGTGTTTGGGAGGCTTTGGAGGTGGTTCAGGCTTTTTGGTAGAAGCTGTTATTGAAGATAACTACAGAACATTTACACACCTTGTAAATGAGTTACATGACTTGTAACTATAACCAGATACATTACTTAAAAAGAATATAGACCATTAAATGGTTCATGGCATGGACTGGTTACACGCTGTGAATCTATATTACATGATGCGTAATGTTCAGATATGGTAAAATTCACCCAAGGTGACATAAATTTCACCGTACTCTTAAATTGAGAATTACACACCATGTAATATATTTGAATTCCCTATAATTACTAGGATTTGTGATTATAACCCATTTAATGTGATTATGTTTTTCCTTCAACCATGTGTATCCATCCTCTCTCAATCCCTAGGTGATTTCCAGGTGATTTTGGTGTTCCCTCCTCCATTTCGGACATCCTAATCGAGCTATCTATCTCTGGTGAGTAGTTTTTCTTAGGTTTTCATCAATCCATTCCATTTATATTCATTTTATTGGTTTAATAGTAAAATAGTTTTGGAATTAGGTGTTGATATGGGTCTTTTTTTATCCATGTTTCTTCTATAAATATTTTATACCTTCTTTCTTATTGGTGTTACCTGTTAGAAGCATTATTTGATCACCGGTTAAAGGTAGATGGTCTAAAACATAATCCAATGTTCTAATTAATTATTAAGTATGTGAAATATTTCAAAATTCACAGACACACCATAAACACTAATTAATTGAATAATGAATGATGATCAATCATGTGTGGGACTATTCGTTGGATCCCTTTAGATCAAATGGTGATGCGATCTGGATTGTGACTACCCGTTGCATGGGAGAACCATTGAATAAAAATAAATAGGAAAATTTATTAGATTTTTTTTAGAATTATATGAGAACACATGTGATTTATTGATATAGAATCACTTTGGTAATGTCTTATTATTTTTATTGAAATACCTGGTGATAATTTGATATAAAAATTATTGTGAAATTGAACGACTAATGTAAATTTTTAGAATTTACCATAGAAGAATTGGATATGATATTGTGGTATCCTTACTATTATTACATGTGTTTTGTTTCATGATGTAATTATTATATAGTGGTATTATCCTAGTTTCATTCTCTAATGCTTATATGGCGAGCTTGTACCAGTTTTATGTTGTATTGATTATATAGTGGGATTGGTCTAGTTTTATGTCCTAATGCTTATAAAATAATATTGGCCTTGTTTTATGTTATAATTATTATTTATAGGGCTATGCTAGGATGCTGAAATTAATATGTAGAGGGATATGCCTGAATACTGAAATTCTTATATAGAGAGCTATGGTTGGATGATGAAATGATTATATAGAGGGATATGCCCAGATGCTAAAATTCCTACAAAGAGGGATAAACCTAGATTATAAAATGATTATAAATGGGGATCAACCCAGTTGTTCGAATATTCTATGGATTTTGGTTATGGTTGGCAAGGTTGTGAAACATGATTAGCTACATTCCGACATGGCACTAAAGTAGGTTTATTTTTTTTATTATATGAGGTTGATTAATTAATATGAATATTTATAACTTTATTGCATAAAATTATTATGAGGATGATTTTTTAGACATTTTGGTGTTGAAATACTGAATTTCAATCACACCCTTTTTGGTCCACCAGTTGGTACTTGAGAAGATTACATGGATGTAGTTTTGGACAAGAGCAAGTGACCTTGTTACGTATTGTTTCTTAATGGATTTGATAGAGTTTAGAGATGGGACCAATATGAGGTTCCAGACCATGGTATTTTTATTTTATTTGTTTCATCCATATCTTTAATTTTTATTATATATAGATTGAAATTAAAATACATTCCAGCATGAAATTATATGATTCTTTATTATTATTTTATTAGTTCCTCATTTTTCTTCCCAGTTGTATGATATAATATTTCCACAATTTCCATTACTCAAAGATTTATTTATATTATTTATTTTAACATTATTATAACTCTGTACCAAGGGGTATAGTATCCTCACCATACTTATCACACCCCCATTTCTAGTCGTTGTCATCTAGCGTATGGGGAGGCACACTTGACATCCCGTAACCAACCTAATTTGACCATGTGAGAGTGTGATGGATTGAGGGATGCGATGAAGTGGCATCAGAAGAGGTGGTTCTTTTATATTTATTTAATATTTGGGAAAGTTAAAAATGTGAATATGATGTTTTGGGACTTTCTAATGATATTTTTCATGGGATTATCTTACCCACATATGGTGAGGATATCCGAGTACTCGAGGATTGAAATGTTGTTCCTGATATTCACTTATTACATTTGATTTTATTTCACCTAGAGTGATTCACATGTTATGTGATGTTATTATTTCTTGATATTTAAACTCAAGTACTAGTATGGTGCATGATTAGTATGAATTCATCATAATAGTCACAAAGGGATATATATATATTGACATTAATTGTTCCTGATATGGACATATTTTTAGCATGTGATATATTTTCCTATATGAACTATGAAATGAGATACCTATTATATAGATTAAATGGAAATTAAAGAACTATTATATCATGATAAAAAACTTGTAATTAATGTTTAGAGATACCAGGAGCCAATGGTTCTTTATTGTTGTCTCTTGTTGAGGCTCACCTTGTTTTCATCCAGTGTTCTAAGGTGTGTGTTTGTATTCTAGAGAAAATGCTACCTCGTCATCTTTGATTTTTGCATTAGGAGAGTGTAAATTAGAACACTAAAAATCCAAATAAACTAGATATTTCTATATCTCCTAAGGATTATATGGATATCCATATTTGAAATAACTTTTTGTGTTTCTTGCAATCCATAGAAATGTAGATTGTTCAAACCATGCCTTTGATGTCTGAGATGGAGAGAGAGTTTCAACTGCAGCATCTGCCTACATTAACTAGGGAGGGAGGCCCTAGGCAACCAAAATCTATATTGAGTTAGTCTATATGATATTAAAGAACATAGAGTCACCCAAATATTAGAGGGTGAATCTTGTTATATATATGCTTCAAGGAACTTCCAAGCATTGGATTAATATTATAGAGTAATATGGGTAGCAAGAGGAGTTATCTTGGAAGGAATTTGAGGAATATTTCCTAATTAATTTCTATCCTATGAAATTTAGTGATGTAAAGTATTAAGAGTTCATGCACTTGACACATGAGAGTATGTTAGTGATGGAATATGCTGGACATTTCACCCAATTGTAATAATTTTTACTAACTTTAGCAGAGGAATATATATATGGGGAAATATGTTTTCATGATGTCCTTCTCAATGATATTAAGTCATAGGTGAACATATTTTTCTTGAGTATACTTTAGATGTGATTTAAGGACTCATCATGAAAAGAAATCTAAGAGAGGCCCCGAGTAGAAACCATGCTGCTTCATTAAGGAAAAATGAGGGTTCTTAAAATGGTGGAAAAAAGAACCATTGTAACATTTATCACAAAGGAAAAATAAACAGACTAGTCAAGGAAGTACAAAATCTTATTTGAGTCGTGTTCTATTACAGTGCTATCAGTGTGGAATGTTTGGACACAATTGGCCTCAATGTCCATAGCCCACGTTGGATTATCATGATTTTTGTTGGATGGGTCATCTTTAGAAGTATTTGAGGAACTTATCAGAAAATATTATTGTTAGTAGATCAAAATAGGTACTAGAGTCTGGGAAGGACTCATATACTCCTCAATAGATAGGTAGTTGGAGTTCTACTAGACATTCAGGTCAAGGTAGGGGATATGGTACCCTAGTGCATAAGCAGTAGTAACTAGCAGTGGTAATAGATCATGGGAGTTATACTGGAGCCCAAGGAATTGGTGAAATTAAACTGCACACTATGAAGACTACTCTAACTAGAGTGTAAGTAGACCCTTTTACCGTCATAGGTACGATTATTGTATCATATACCCTTTCTTGATTTTTATGATATAGGAGCATCACATTACTTTTTATCTACTTTTTTAAATGGTAAGTTTAGTTGTGGAAATATTTGATTGTTCCTTGACCATTGATACACAATTGGGAGTGCAGTCATAAAAAATAAAACATTACAAGGTGTGTTCTCTAGAGATTGGTGGTTACTGTTCCTTTTATGAATTGTTTGTTTTGAAAATTAAATGTTTTGATTTGATTCTTAGTATGGATTGGATAGTTATATACCAGGATCATAATTATTGTTACTAGAGGATAGTTATCATTCTGTCCTTAAAGAGAGGTAGCTATTTTCACCAGGGTGAGTGGGATTTCTAGGCTGGTTATACAGGACCAATTTAGTACATATTTGACTATCTCACAACTTAGATAACAATACTTTTCTTGATAATGGTGAATGAAACATGATACATTTCCTCTAGTGGTAGAACATTTTCAAGATGTCTTTAAAGACGAGTTATATGAATTACTGCATAAGAATTAGACTGATTTGATTATTGGGATGGTTTTAGGAGTAAAGCAAGTTTCTATCCCACCTAATATGATGGCACCAGTAGAGCTTCCGGAGTTGAAAGTCCAGTTGGATGATTTGGAATCTAATGGGTTCATAAGACCTCGTATATCTCCATGGGTTTCTCTAGTTCTTTTCTCTAAGAAGGATGAATGGATTTTATGCTTATATGTGGATTATCAGATATTGAACCATATGAAGGTCAAGATCCAGTATCCCCTTCCACATATTGATGATATCTTTAATTATATGAGAGGTTCTTGGATCCATTTCAAGATTTATCTGAGATCTGGATACCACCAGATGAGGGAGATACCATTAAACATACATTTGAATGTTTTTGGAGAAGTTATGGTTTGTATGAGTATGTAGTGATAACATTTGGTTTGATGAATGCGTTGATAGTATTCATGGACATAATGAATTAGATATTTATTCTGTTTTTGGATTGAATTGTGGTTGTTTTTTTATTATATATTAGTGTTCACCCAATCATCATATAATCATGAACAAAATCATGAAATCATCTTGAGTACATTGAAAAAGCATTGTATTTTTCCAAGCTAACCAAATTTACTTTCTGGATTGATAAAGCTCACTTCTTGGGTCATGTCATATCAAAGGATTATGTTTTAGTTGACCTAGATAAAGTTAAAAATTTAGTTTCTTGGGAGATTCAATAGAATTTATTGTAGATTCCGAGTTTTATGGGTTTAACATGTTATTATCAATGATTTATACAGGACTTCTCCCATCTGGTAGCACTGATATCTACACTAACCAAGAAAGGGGTGAAGTTTGTTTGCTTGGATACTTATGAGATGTATTTTCTATAGATGAAAAGTAGTCTGACCTTACCACCCTTACTCACTTTACTTATTATGGGTAAATCGTATATTGTGTACTATTACACATCCAGAGTTGAACTCAGAGTAGTTCTGATGTAGGAGGATCGAGAGGTTTCTTATGGATCTAGACAGCTGTGAATGCATGAGATGAATTAATGAACTCATGATCTAATGTTGGAAGTGGTGGTACATTCCTGGACATACTAGAGACTCTATATTATGGGTGAGAGGTTTTTGGTGTACATAGACAACAAGAGCATTAGGTATATCTTTTCTCAGTGGGACTCGAACCTTTAGTAGAGGCAGTGGGGCAAGTATCTATAGTATTTTTATATTGAGATAGATTATACATTAGGAAAGGGAAATATTTTTTTGATTCCTTGAGCCTAAAGATGAAGATAGAGGAATTGAGGAAGTCTTGCGATGAGTGAATGATGATGGAATTCTTTCAGACATGAATCTGGATGTTCAAAAAACCTTGGGATAAGTAGTTATGGATTCTACATATGTTATTCTCATGCTTCTTGAATAGATCAAGATGGGAAATTTTCTGATCTAGAGGGATTTGTTTTAAGGGAAAGATTATTTAGTGTGTATCCACCCCCAGGATGGTCTCTTGGAAGTGTAAATTCTCATCTTTTACATGGCTATGTAAGGGTTCCTACGAGCTTGTGTGAGGAGATGATTATAGATTTTCCAGATTCTAGATGGACATTACATCCTGGTTTGATAAATAAGTATTGTCTTCTTTATAGACAATACTAGTGGTTATGAATGATGAAAGAAGGATTTGAAATGAGATGTTTCACCTATTAGTAGGTGAAATCAGAACACCAGTGGAGAACTGTGATTTTGAAGCCTCTCTCCATTCCAAAGTCTAAGTGGAATGATTTTAATATAGGTTTTTTATAATATTATCTTAGACAAACCATAATAATGATATAGTATGTGTGATATTAGATCAACTAATGAAGTTATTACACTTCTTTCCTACTATAGAGACCATCAATTTTGATGATCTGGGTAGTCTTTATGTGTGTGATAAAGTTCTGTTGCATGGTTTTTTAGGATTAACATTTCTAATAGAGATCCTCATTCCACATAATGGTTTTGGAAGGGTATTTGGAAGGCTATAGGCTTTCAGGTTCTTTTGAGCACATCCTATCATCTGCAGATTGATGGTTAATTTGATCATACTATTCATATTCTAGAGGATATGTTATGAGATTATGTTTTGTATTTCTATGATTCATGGGGAAAACACATGGAAATCGTGGAGTTTATTTATAATAATATCTTCTATAAATTGATCCAAATGGAACATTTTGAGCCTTTATATGGAAGGAAATTCTATTTTCCTCTTTGTTGGTTGTAAGTAGGTGATTTAGTGCTGGCTAAACATGGTATCAGGCATAAGATTTCTGAGAATGTTCAGTTGATCAAGATGTAATTGGAGACCATGATGATCAAACAAAAATATTACACTATCCATCATAGAAAACATCTAGATTTTGAGATGGGTTGTCATGTATTTCTTTGAATTTTACCTAGGTTGGAGTAATTTTATATCAGGAAATAAGAAATTCTAGAAACATGATTTTCCAAACCATTTGAGATAGGGTAAAGTGTCAGTCCAGTGGCATAACAATTAAAACTTCCACAACACTGTAGTTCTATTCATTTTTTGTTTCACATGGTTCATCTTTATAGATATTATACCTACCATTCTATTTTTATAGATGATAATATTTTTGTGGTTGAATCCTTTTAGGATCATCTGATACAAATTGTTGACCATAGTGAGAAGTATCTCTAAGTTAGGAAAATACATCTAGTTTTAGTGTAGTAGAATCCAAGGCATGTTTATTAGGATACATGGGAGGGGGAGTCTAATAAGCAAGCACAATGGAAAAAAAATGTTCAACAAGACCCCATAGTGATGATTGGAGTAGCTTGGGGATGATATGTTATATGGTGAGGAGGTTGTATGATCCGATATTTTTCCACATACATCCATCTATATGTTTTTTCATTAAAAATTATTTTTTTTGGGTTTCCTTGTCTTCAAAACCTTGTTGGTTTAGTATCATTCGAATATAGAGATCCATAATTGTGGAAAATTTTCTAATGTTTGTGGTTGTATGTATATTTGAATTAACAGAGTATAGGTCTAAACATTTTTAATGGGTTTATGAGGTTTTCTCCATGAGTTTGGGAGGCATCAGGGGTGGTTAGGGCTTTTTGGAAGAAGCTATTGTTGAAGCTGCCTACAGGACATTTACATTCTATGTAAATTAGTTACACGACATGTAAATATTGATAGGAAGATGAAATTAAAGGAATACATGCCATAAACCAGTTCATGGCATGAACCAGTTACACACCATGAATCTAAATTACATTAAATGTAATGTTCAATCATGGTTAAATTCACCCTAGGTGACACAAATTTTGGTATACTCTTAAATTTATAATTACACACCGTGTACTTCTTCGACTTTGATTATAATCCATTCTGTATACTTATGTTTTTCCTTCAACCATGTGCATCCCTCCTTTGTTAAAACCTTGTCAATTTCCATGCAATTTTATTGAACCTTCTTCTATTAAAGACACATAATTCAAGAAATCAATCTCCAGTGAGATGTTTTACAATGGTTTTCCACCCTCTCTTATATTTCTATACATTGTATTAGTGTAACATTTTTAATTCCATGGAATTAGGTATTGATATGGGTCTTTTTTGACCTAGGTTTATTTTTAAAAATCTTATATTCTTTTCTTCTTGTTGTTATTACCAATTGGATGCATTTTTTAATCCCTAGACAAAGTTTTTTGGTCTAAACCCTAACCCTATGGTCTAATTAATTATTTAGTATGTGTAATATTGTGAATTTCATGGATAAAACATGCACATTAATTAATTGAATGATGATTTATGATAAATCATGTGTGGAATTATTCATTGGATCCCTTTTGATCAAATGTTTATGTGACTTGTCTTATGACTACCTATTGGGAGAAAGAACACTTGAATAATAATAAATTGGAAAATGGTATAAAGTGTGTTTAACTTGATATAAGAACACAGGTGATTTCTTAATATAGAATAAATTTGGTAATGGAAAATTAATTTATTGAAATGAATGGAAATAATTTGATATAAAAATGACTGTGGAATTGACAGACTAATGGTAATTTTCATAATTAACCATCGAATATTATGATATGATATTTTGATATACTTTCTATTATGATATGTGTTCTGTTTCATGCTATAATAATTATATAGAAGGCTTGGACCAATTTCATGTTGTAATACGTATATTGTGGGCTTGGATCAGTTTCATGCTATAATTCTTATATAGCGGTATTGGATTAGTTTTATGATGTAATGCTTATATAGTGGGATTGGGCTAGTTTCATGTTGTAATTCTTATATTTAGTGATACTCCTAGATTCATAAGTGATTATATAGATGGATATTCTTGAATTATGAAATTATTATATAGAGGGATATGCTTGAGTCCTATAATGCTTATATAGAGGGATATGATCGAATGAAGAAATTCTTATATAGAGGGTTATGTCTGAATGCTTAAATGCTTATACAGAGGGATTTTCCCATTCAATTAATTATGCTATTGATTGTGGTTATGGTTGAAATGGTTTTTCTATATGATAAGAGACATTCCAAAATGGGTATCAAGCATGTTGATTGTTGTATTAATCAACTTAATATAATACAACAATCAATATGCTTGATCCCCATCGCAGATTGTTGATTTTTGTATTAATAAACTTAATATAATACAACAATCAACATGCTTATACAGAGGGATTTTCCCATATCACCTTGTTGCTGGTTATATGGCATGGAGTTTGGCTATGGGACTGATATGTGGTTCAAGATGGGTTCTTTTGAGTTTATTTGTTTCTGCTATTTGTTTTATTTTTATTTCATTCAGTTTGATATCTAGATATATTCTAGCATGAAAATACATGATTCCTTAATACAGGTTTATTAGATCTGTCCTTTTCTTCCTAGTTATATGATATATTATTTCTGATGGTTTTATTACTATGATATTTATTTATATTTTTTATTTCTATTGTATTAAAACTATGTACCAGGGGGTATAGCTTCTCCACTATACTCATCACACCCATACATCTAGTCGGTAGCCTCGGGCGTATGGGGAAGTGCGCTTGAGGTCCTATAAACAACCAATTTTGGCCACATGAGAGATTTATAGATTATAGGATGTTATAAAATCCAATTTAAAATATAATTGAACATTATAAATAAATTAAATAAAAAGGAATTTTTTTTATCAAAATTTAGTATTTTAACCATTCATCAAAAAATCAAACTTTTATGAAAAATCCCAAAAATTAAACCTAAGATAATTTTTACATGATGATTTTAAAAATGAAGTTTATTTTATCAAATTAGTTTTTTAAATGTGTGAAAAATTAAATTTATTTATGTTTAAAAAAACAAATAAAAGCATGTTTTTGAGATTTTTTTTTCAAAACATACAAAGACTTTACTGAAAGTTATGTACTTTTTTATCAATATGTTTCCCTTATATAAAACCATTATAATTAAGATTTAAAAAGTAGTTATTACTATTCATATCACGAAGTTTAATGGACAGGTTATAACACTCATGTTTAAATAACTATATTAATAATATATCATGGTTTTGTTAAAACTCAATGTCTTTTGTAACGTAATCTAATCAAGTGTTTCATATAGTGCATGCTTAACTTGGTGTTATGTGTAATAAAATATATCAATTTAATTTAATTTATTAAAAAAATCATGAAATCTTGTGTTGTTATAACCTTTCCCTTTCACCTTTCCATAAAATGGGGCTTTGGTCATTTTTCCTTATAGGCATGAATGACATACACAAATTGGTTTTAGTTGAATGAAATCTAAATATCAATCTTGGTTTAATTTTTGTAAAAAAAATCATTTACATGACTTCTTCAATGATTCCATAGTTAGGTGTGGTATGAGTCATGTGAAGTAGTTTCGTTATCGATTTCCATTACTTGGTTTGTGTAATCCATCACATAAAGACTATTATTTAAATATGCCTTATTTTAGAAAATTCTATATTTATAAAAAAAAGAATTATTTTTTCTAAAATTTGAAAATAAATCCATATGTATCAAGTATGGATAAAAAACTAATTTTTTAATAGATGAAACATAAAAACAGTCTTTTAAAATCTTTATAATTCATATCAACAACATAAAGTGGTCGTCCCCAATATCCATGATAACAAGTCTGGATTCATTAGATTCTCGTAGATCTATCTTCCCTAGGTCAATCTTCCAAAATCTACTTGGTTATTATATTTTAATACATATATGAGAAAACTATTCTATATATAGTACTTAATTTTTATAAACATATAGTTTTCACTCGATAACAAATTCACCTGAAGCTTCCGCTTGTTTCTTTTCCTAAGTTAAATTTTTCTTCTAGTGACCCTTCTTACAATATATGAAACATATAGCCTATTACAATGATTTCCCATGGATATTTCTCTTCATAGAAGGGTTATTTGAAAATATATATACTTAGATCTCTTCTCATGAACTTTATTTTATTCACCATAAGGATGTAAGGATTTTCTAGGCTTCATCTCCTTATAATCATGGAGAAGAATTGTGAGATGGTCTAAAAGAGACTTCTCTATGTTTTTTATATTAAAATGAACAATAATGATAGAGAATACATGAGTAAGTGATGTAAGAATGATAATAGTGTAGATTTGTTTAGGAAATTCAAACTCTAGAACCTCTAGGTACTCAACGTAACCAATGATTTTGAATGTGTGAGGACCATCCAACACAACATCTCTAAGATTACTCTAAAACAGTGCCTTGGATATCCCAAACCATTCCTTTATTGCTCTCTATTAATATTTACCATGGATATACTAGATCATTCTATAAGAATACATATATTCATGTGACTTTATGTGTTTATTAGACACATATTAAATCATTAAACACCGAATGATGACTGCATCGATCAAGTGTTTATAAATGATAGTAAAATATTAATCACATTCCTTCTTCGCAAGTGGATCAGTTAGTGAGGATTATAGCATGTAATATTTCCATTCATATTGAAATATAACCCCTAGGCATATGAACCATTCTATGAGGTTACTACTATTATAAATATGACCTTCCTCTAAAATTGATCATAAAGAAAATGTGGTTGGTTAATATTCCATTATTGTATAATTATAAAAGATAAAATTATTAGTACTTCACTTGATTACAATTTCTGTGAGAAAAATGAATTAAATTTATTTAATTATCCCACTTTCTTATCAAGTTCCAATAGCTCTCACCATTGGATTTAGAATTTATACTTACTTTAGAAACCCTAGTGGAAAGGATCCATATTTGCCTTCTCATAACCTAAGTGAGGGCTCACTCAATGACTCAAATGTAATTATGTAGGTAGGTTTTTTCCAACTGTGGGGTTGTAGTTCCTTCATCCATTGAGTGGACTCCCCAATCTTGAAACCCTTATATATATTTCCTCAAAACATGACTCCAAGATACATAATGTATAGATATGGATACTTATCTTGATGTAAATTGGTTAATTCAACCCAAAATTTTCATAATAACTCCATAATTATAGTAATTATACCAATGAGGATTGGTCAAAAACTTAGTTCTACGGTTTTTATTTGAAGTCAAATAATTCAAGGATTAGTCTGACTTAATATTAAATTAATGGATCTTATTTGTTACGTATAAATATTTTCATCTTATCCATTAAATCTTGTTTTAATATTAAGTGGATTTTACTTAAGTGATTAACCAGATTTTGATAAAAAAAATTACACATAATCCATTTCTTTAAATTCTATCATGGAATATGTCACGAACCGCCTTCACCAAAAGGAGGGAAGGGTCAGCAGATTGTCAGGATCTTCCTTCTTCAAGTTGAAGGAGAGATAATGACACCCGAAACCCGCCTTCAATAGGTCCCGGAGTGGCAACCAACGCCAAGGGTATAGAATCGCTCACTAAATGGAAGGCATTACCCTTTTTCTTTTAATAGGATCGGGAGATAAAATGGTAAATCCCACAAAACCAAGTCTAAAAGTGCAAGTAAAACCAAAACAACCATTCCCATATGCATGTACCAAAGGAAAATAACAAAAAGTACAAAGTGAATACAAAGGTAAAGTACCAAAGAAAGAAAAAAACAGCAATTGCAACTATCCTGAAGGTCCTGCGCTATTGTGGTCCTGCGTGATCCCCGAAGTCCTCCTAGAAACCTGTAGTTGTATATATGTAGGGTGAGCATAAAAGTATACTCAGTAGGGAAAATCAAAGACTCTCATGTAAAAGTGGGGGAACGTACTAAATTTTCATGAGAAAAAGAGTAAACCAAACACCTAACAAGGTAAACTATCCACCGAGGCCTCACCAAGGCACACTCCCCAAATAACGCAAGTCATGTAATGTATAATAATAGCACATCAATGTTTGGGTATCTTGTGCCACTTTCCCACTGGTTATTGAAGACATCCTACGCATCGAACCAATCTCTCCATTCTCACTATAGTCCCACTACCACACCCCGCCCGCACAAACCTGGGCCACAACCTCACACAGTCCCACTGCCAAACCCTGCCTGCAAACACTTGGGCCACAACTATCCCACGTAACCACGCCTGCAAGCACCTAGGCCAGAACAACCACCATCACGCCCGAAGACACCTGGGCTAAAAGATACACTACCATGCTCGAAGACACATGGGCCTCATCCTGAAGACACTTGGGAAAACCACATGCCCGCACACACCTGGGCTGTAACCACCGCACTACCTCGCTCGAAGTTTCTTGGGCTAATAATAGACTTCAGGCTATCACATCCTACCTGAAGTTACTTGGTGTATCTGGGAAAGGGAGCAGAGAAGGAGATAATAACCATCCACTAATAGTAGTGTTGGAAAAAACACCATCCCCCATGAAACAGGGGTGTTTGGAACTAAGTTCACAACTTGGGTGGGGTGAGAATAAGAAACAAAAAACTAAAAGTATGTGTATAGGTAACAAGAACTCACCCAAAGTTTAGGTTTTTCTTAAGCCTTCCTAAAGAACGAAAAAAACACCATGTCCATGTCACAACCCACACCAAACCAATACCCATTTTTCACATCCTGGTTTACATGTTCAATAATAATGTTTAAATACGTTTCTGCACCTACTTGGGCAACTAGTAATCATAATCACAAGTCAAGGGGAAGAAAACAGTCAAGCATCAACCATAAAACCCACACTCGGTTCTCTTGTAAATCCAACACAACTAAAGAAAACTCCAAGATACAGCCCCATATCCAATATCTAGGAGCTAGGAGGGTTTCTCAACAACAGAGGATTCCACCCCAATTTGTGATATAATAGAGGATCCCATCCTCAATTCGCAACCAGAGTATAATAACAGGGGATCCCATCCCCACCCACATCACCCAAAAATTGGCCCGTGAGTGAAAAGAAAAGGGAAACCCACTACCATCAACACAAATCAGGCCCATGCCGGTATTTTCAGATTTATAAGATTAAACACACTCCATGATTTTCAGATTCGTTGTACTTTAACCGGGGTTATCACAGAAAGGAGTTGATCCTGGTGATTTCAATTTTTTAGCTGAATATAAGTAATTAACCGATTTACTTTTCACAGTAAGGGTTCACAACCACAAAAAATCCATTGAACATCACCAGAGGCAAGGGTTCACTAGTGCACACATAAAGACCACCAACGACCATGATATTCAGAAGGCGTAAGCCCGCACAATTCAGGGATCATAAATTATGGAAGATCATAAATCAAAGCATCATCATCGATCACAGCCCTCCCCCTTCATTACAGTTCAGTCATTATCTTCATTAAGGTTCAGTTTTATCCAATTATATATAATCAAAAGCATGCCCACACCGCTTGATACAGAAAACGAGAGATGAAGGAGAAATTCCCTACTTGCTATCAACGATCAACGCTAAGACCGGGTCTGGATCTTCACGGATAGTGATGTGGCTCATTTGAACGAAAATCTGCTCGTCTAAACGAAATGTACTCGTAGAATAGGGTGATCGAGAAAAGAAACCTAGGGGGATCCCTTTTAGTTTATAAAGGTTGGGGATGGTTGAGAACGCCAAACTGCGTAAGGAGCGGGGTCGTGGGTTGACCATGCGGTTGAGACACCCCACACGTCATTAATGGGTTGGGTAGTTTAAACTGACACACACACCAGGTTAAACCATTAAATATTTAATTAAACGACATTTATGGGAATTACTAGGATTAAAAACAAGCTTAAAGGGGTATAAATAGGGTTTGAAACCCAATTTGCGCAAAAGGGAGGTGCTACTGGAAAAACCCGTGGGGGTTGGATGAAAATACCGGTAGCTGAGAGATTCTGGTAGGCCGAGCGACCGGTAAGCCGGGCTTCCGGTAGACCGAGCTACCGGTAGGCTCCAGCTACCGGTAGACCGATCTACCGGTAGACAGAGCTACCGTTGGGCTGCAGCTACCTGTAGACCGAGCTACCGGTAGACAGAGCTACCGTTAGGCTGCGGCCACAAGTAGGCCGAGCTACCGATAGACAGAGCTACCAGTAGGCTGCGGCCACCGATAGATCGAGCTACAGGTAGGCCTGCTACTGGTAGGCTAAGGCTACCGGTAGGCCTACTGTTAGAGGTCAAACTTCACCGAGAACACAAAACTATCAGATTTTCACAAAGTAATGGACCCCAAAACCTAAGACATTACATCAGATACTTCTCAAACTATTCTCTCCCTCGAAAATATAAGAGCAAGATAGAAAGGAGAAGTGTGGGGTCCAAACAACCACCCTCTAAAGATACTTCTCAGGGGAAAACCCCTCCGTTCGAAAGCTAGAACAGAACCCCCTACATCCAAGAACACTTACATTATCCAACACATGAGTTAGGGAGTCCCCTCCTACATGTCAGGATATTATCGGCTTTAGGCGGCACTGAATCGCTCGCACGAGTTCAATCGAATCCGCATTAATGTGTCCTGATTAGCAGTCAGGTTTCCCATCATGCACATTCATTCACACACACACAGAACAGGGAATAAAGCACAATCATTTCATATATATACTAAAGAACAAAGTACAACACCACAAGGATCAGAACAGAACATAAAGTCAAAATAGATCTAGGTACTGAATGTGTAACTGGGCTTCCCACTCCTATGTGCCCTCTTTGAGCCCACCATGTCTCCACAACACACGAACCAAGGGGATGGTTCATCCACGAAGCACTTTCTCTTTACGATCCTCGATCCTGATTGGTCATTCTACGAAGGTCGCATAGTCTTCGATATCTAACTCTCCCCAATAAATGATGTGGGAGTCTTCATGTAGATATCAATGAAGCTAGGACACATGGAATACATCGTGTATCCTCAGTAGCGGCGGTGGTAGCGCTAGCTGATAATCCACTTCACTGACCTACTGCAACACTTTGAAGGGTCTGATGAACCTAAGAGAAAGCTTACTCCCCTTGTCAAACCTCCATTGTCCACACCGAGGGGAGACTTTCAAGAACACATGGTCTCCAACCTCAAACTCTAAGGGCCTCCTCCTGGTATCAGCATACGACTTTTTCCGGTCCTCGGCAGCCTTCATCCTTTCCCGTATGAGCTGGACCTTCTCTTTCGTGCTCTGCACCACCTCCGGGCCAAGGATTCCTGCCTCTCCGACTTCGGTCCAACACACAGGTGAATGGAATGGCCTCCCATACAAGGATTCAAATGGGTCCATACCAATGGTAGAGTGATAGCTATTATTGTAGGAAAACTCTACCAAAGTCAAGTGTCACACCCATGATCCCCCAAAGTCCAAAATGCTTTCCCGCAGCATATCCTCCAATGTCTGGATGGTGCGCTCTATCTTCCCATCTGTATGGGGGTGGAAAACAGTGCTAAGGCGTAGCTGGGTGCCAAAAGAATGCTTCAATCCCCTCTAGACTCGTGAGGTAAAACGTGCATCCCTGTCTGAGACTATGGAACTCAGGACTCCATGTAACCATACTACCTCGTCCACATACTTCCGTGCTAGAGTTTCCACTTCACTCGACTCCTTAATCGCAAGGAAGTGGGCCGACTTCATCAACCCGTCCACTACTACCCAGATGGAATCGCACCCCCCTTGAACCTTGGGTAGTCCCATGACTAAATCCATCGAGATGTCCTCCCATTTCCTCTCGGGGACATCCAGAGACTACATCAGGCCACCTGGAACACAGTGTTCAGCCTTCACCTACTGGAACACTAGGTAGTTGGCTACAAACTCTGCCACTGCTCGCTTTACTCTGCACCAACAGAACTAACTCCTCAGGCCCTGGTAAATTTTGGAAACTCCTGGGTGTACCTCTAGGGGTGAGTTGTGGAAATCACTGATAACCTTTCCGCGCATCGCCTCTGGGACAAATAACTTCCCCTGAAAAAACATCCATTGTTGACCATCCTCCGTCCATCCTTCCGGATCATTGCTCTGGTCAACTTGGTCATGCATCACTTCGCACTATGGGTCTCCCCACTGAGACTCCTCCACTTTCTGAAACAGAGATGACTTCACTTTCATCTGATATAGGAATCCTCTACCGTTATCCATCCTTGCATCCAGGTGCAAGGTAGCAAACTCCTTCATCGCCTTCCAGGCATCTGGCGACTCTCGGACCGCATCTTTCTGCATCCTCCTGCTCAAGGCATCGGCCACTACATTCCCCTTCCTTGAATTTTATGAAATGTCGAAGTCTGAATCCTAGAGGAACTCCATCCACCTCTGCTGCCGAAAGTTTAGGTCCCACTGGGAGAATATATACCTCAAACTTTTGTGATCTGTGAAGACCACAAATCATTCCCCGATGAGGTAATGCCGCCATGAATTTAGTGCAAAAACAACCGCTGCAAGCTCCAAGTTTTGGGTGGCATAATTATGCTCATGAGAGCGTAGCTTCCTAGACCCATAAGGGATTACTCCTTGCTGATGCATCAACACACATCTGAGGCCTTTCCCTGAAGCATCATAGAACACCTCATACGCCATCCCTTCTTCAAGTATCCTCAGCACCGAGGCACTAACCAAATTCTCCTTGAAATAGCTAAAGGCTTCCTTGAAGTTTTCACTCCACACGAAGACCTGATCCTTCTTGGTTAAGGTCATCAAAGGTGTTGCAACTCAGGATAAGTTGGGTACGAACCTCTGATAGTAAACTGCCAGCCCGAGGAAACAGCGAACCTCTGCCACATTCTTGCGTGTTTCCCAAGAAACAACTGCCTCAACCTTTGATGGGTCCACCGCTACCCCTAGCTCGGACACTACGTTCCCATGGAAGTGCACTTCTCGCATCCAAAACTTGAATTTCAACAACTTACCATAGAGCTAGTGCTGTCAGAGGACCTCCAAAACCATCCTCAGGTGCATAGCATGATCCTCCTCTAATCTTGAATAGATCAGGATATCGTCAATGAACACGACTACGAACCGATCCAGGTACTCCCGGAAGATGGAGTTCATAAGCCCCATGAACACAGTAGGGGAGTTCGTAACACCGAAAGGCTTGAATACGAACTCGAAGTGTCCATATCTACACCTGAAGGTTGTCTTCGGGATGTCGCCCTCCTTCACTCTCAACTGGTGATACCCAGACCGCAGGTCGATCTTCAAGAACCTCCCTGCCCCTTTCAGTTGGTCGAAAAGTTTGTCTATCCTTGGAATAGGGTATCGAATCTTGACCATTACCTGATTTAGCCTCTTGTAGTATATACACAACCTGAGACCACCATCTGCCTTCTTGGTGAAAAAGACTAGAGCACCCCACGATGACACACTTGGTCGAACATAACCCCTCTTCATCAGATCGTCAATCTAAATCCGCAACTCCCATAGCTCTGAAGGTGCCATCCGGTTAGGAACAATCGAAATCAGACAAGCACCAGGCTGCAGGTCTATCCCAAACTCGATATCACGTCGAGGGGGTATAGTCTTCACCTCCTCAAGGAAGATGTCCATAAACTCACTGACGATTCCTGGAACCTCCACCATCTCTGCGTCCACTAACGCCACTAATAGCTCGGATAACAAGGATAGGAGGGGTTCCTCTCACTTGATGCCCTTCTAAAAACTCCGCTCTCCAGTGAAAACAACAAGTCGGCCACCCAAGTCTGAGAACACAACCCTTCTTCAGAATCAGTCGATGATGGTACACATAGAGAATATCCAGTCGATGCCTAGGATGACATCGTATGGATGTATCTGTAGTAGGAGAATATCCCTGACAAACTGATGTGGCCCTATCATCAGTCTACATCCTCGAAAAACATATGACAAGTCGGTCTGACCTCTGACTGGTTTGCTTAGCACCAATGGAACTGGAAGTCTCTCGGAATCTAGGCCCAAAGCACGGGCTAGACTGGGTGCAACGAAGGAGTGTGAAGCTCCAATATCAAACAAGGCATAAGCAAGAGTTCTAAACAAACTGATTGTACCTCGAACAACCTCCAGTCCTGCTGGAACTGCTGCCTCCATGGCGTGTAGCTTCCCATGCCCAGATCCTCTACCGCTCGGCTGTTGGACACCTCCCCGACCACGCCATGGTCGAGGTCCTTGAGGAGCACCCTGAGGTCGACCTCCTTCTGCAATGTCTGCCCTCGGAGGAGCAGGAGCTTGCTTCCCCTGCTGCTGCTGCTGGAAAGTCCTGGCTAGAAGCTGCTGCTGGGGTGGGTGTTGGGGTTGTCCACCACCTCCGTACTATACTCAGTTCCTCCAATGACTCCGAATATGTCCATAGCTCCCATAGACGAAGCACCAAGGTCCTAGGCCCGAAGGAAAAGGGCGAGGACCAGGGGACAGGAACTGAAACTGCTGCAGCCTGCTCCCTGCTGGTCAGAACCTGGAGGGTCCTGACGCTGGAGGCCTGGTGCTGACTGGCTTCCCCTTCGATGATCCCAGCTGGATCCCCTCTCGTGTCACACCTCCAAGAGCATGTATCCTCTCCACCACTTCGGCCTTCTTCTAGACCTCCAAGTACGTCGGCAGGGTAAAGGGAGTAACAACATACTGGAGGGAGGGTCGGAGCGCCTCCTCTACTGGAGGGAGAGTAGCTCCTGCCTCTTCTCTGCCTTCATCGTAGAATAGAGGAATTCCGCCCGGAACTCCTTATGAAAATCAGCCCATGCCACCTCAGCCTCCCTCCTCTCCCCCAGGTAAAGAGTCCACCACTGACGCGCCGCTCCCTGCATCTGGCTAACGGCCAGAGGAACCCAGTACTCGTTCGGGGCCCGAATCAGGCTGACGTCTATAACCAGCTCCTCTAGCCAGTACTCTATCATCATGTCAGAGGTACTACCCTCACACTTCTTGAGGGTATGTCACTGTAAGGCCCAAAGTTTCTTCTACCACTGGTCATCCTCCTCCTCTCGATCAGCTCTCTTCTGATCGGCCAAAGTAGTCTCCTAGGCCTCGATTTCCCGTACCACACTTGGTCGCCTTCTGGGTGCCATAGCTGCAAGGTAAACAAGGAATTCCTAAGCCCATGTAGTGCATGATATTTTCTTAAAATTTTTAAACTTCTTATTTATTTCAATACCAAAAACACCCATAAAACATGAAAACACAAGTCATTATGATGCATGTACCTTTCATAGGGTCTCTCTACCCTGTAATCAGCATGGCCTTACTTGGTCGTTCGGTAGGTCCAGAGTCCTTGCATCGGATCACGGGGGGCCCTAAAATCCCATGTCCTAGCCGGTCTTCCATGGCCTAATTCACGCACCAAGGTCACCCGACAGTTTTTCCCTACCATCCCATGCAATCCTCCCTGTGCCTAACTCTAGACTCCATCCTATCTCTCAACCTCGCCTCTGATACCATTATGTCACGACCCGCCTTCACCAAAAGGAGGGAAGGGTCAGCAGATTGCTAGGCCCCTCCTTCTTCAAGTTGAAGGAGAGATAATGACCTCCAAAACCCGCCTTCAATAGGTCCCAGAGTAGCAACCAGAGCCAAGGGTATAGAATCGCTCACTAAATGGAAGGCATTACCCTTTATCTTTTAATAGGATTGGGAGATAAGATGGAAATCCCACAACACCAATACTAAAAGTTCAAGTAAAACCAAAAAAACCATTCCCATATGCATGTACCAAAAGTAAATACCACAAAGTATAAATTGAATACAAAGGTAAAGTACCAAAGAAAGGAAAAAAATATCTACTGCAACTGTCCTGAAGGTCCTGCGCTAGTGAGGTCCAGCGCGATCCCCGAAGTCCTCCTGGAAACCTGAAAGCAGTTTTATATACGTAGGGTGAGCATACAAGTATACTCAGTAGGGAAAACCAAAGACTCTCGTGCACTAGTGGGTGAACGTACTAAAGTCCCGTGAGAAAAAGAGTAAACCAAACAGCTAACAAGGTAAACTATCCACCTAGGACTCACCAAGGCACACTCCCCAAATAATGCAAGTCAAGTAATGTATAATAATAGCACATCGATGTTTGGGTACCCCGCACCACATTCCCACTAGTTATTGAAGACATCCTATGCATCGAACCAATCCCGCCATTCTCACTGCAGTCCCACTGCCACACGCCGCCCGCACACACCTGGGCCACAACCTCACGCAGTCCGACTGCCAAACCCCGACCGCAACCACCTTGGACACAACTGTAACACGTAACCACACTTACAAACACCTAGGCCAGAACAACCACCACCACACCCAAAGACACCTGGGCTAAAAGATCCACTGCCACGCTCGAAGACACTTGGGCCTCATCCCGAAGACACTTGGGAAAACCACCTGCCTGCACACACCTGAGTCGTAACCACCGCACTACCCAACCCGAAGGTTATTGGGATAATAATGGAATTCAGGCCATCACATCCTGCCCGATGGTACTTGGAATATCCAGTAAAGGGAACACAAAAGGAGCCAATAACCAGCCACTAATAGTAGTGTTGGAAAAAACACCCTCCCCCATGAAATGGGGGTGTTCAGCACTAAGTTCTCAACTTGTTTGGGGCACGAATAAGAGACACGAAACTAAATGTATATGTATAGGTAACAATCACTCACCCAAAGTTTAGGTTTTTCTTAAGCCTGCCTAAAGAATGCAAACAACACCATGTCCAAGTCACAAACCACACTAAACCAATACCCATTTGTCCCATCCTGGTTTACATGTTCAATAATAATGTTGAAATATGTTTATGAACCTACTTGGGAAACTAGTAATCATAAATACAAGTCAAGGGGAAGCAAAAAGTCAAGCATCAACCATAACACCCACACCCAGTTCTCTTGTAAAGACACCACAACTAAATAAACGCCCAAGATACATCCCCATATCCAATATCTAGGAGCCAAGAAGGTTTCTAAACAACAGAGGATTCCACCCCAATTCGTGATATAATAGAGGATCCCATCCTCAATTCGCAACCAGAGTATAATAACAGGGGATCCCATTCCCACCCACATCACCCAACAATCGTCCCGTCAGTGAAAATAAAAGGGAAACCCACTACCATCAACACAAATCAGGCCCATGCCGGTATTTTCAGATTTATACGATTTAACACACTCCATGATTTTCAGATTCGCTGTACTTTAACCGGGGTTATCACAGAAAAGAGTTGATCCTGGTGATTTCAATTTGTTTAGCTGAATATAAGTAATTCACCAATTTACTTTTCATAGTAAGGGTTCAAAACCACAAAACAATCCATTGAACATCACCAGAGGCAAGGGTTCGTTAGTGCACACAGAAAGAACACCAACGACCATGATTTTTAGAAGGCATAAGCCCGCACAATTCAGGGATCATAAATTATGGAAGATCATAAATCAAAGCAGCATCATCGATCCCAGCCCTCCCCCTTCATTAGATTTCGTTAATTATCTTCATTAAGGTTTGGTTTTATCTAATTATACAGAATCAAAAGCATGACCACCCCGCTTGATACACAAAAAGAGAGACGAAGGAGAAATTCCCTACTTGCTATCAACGATCAATGCTAAGCCCAGGTGTGGATCTTCACGGATAGTGATGCGGCTCCTCGGAATGAGAAGCTGCTCGTCTGAAAGAAGGGTACTCGTAGCATAGGTTTATCGAGAAAAGAAACCTAGGGGGAACCCTTTTAGTTTATAAAGGTTGGGGACGGTTGAGAACACCAAACCGCATAAGGAGCGGGGTTGTGGGTCGACCACGCGGTTGAGACACCCCACATGTCATTAATGGGTTGGGCAGTTTATACCGACACACACACTAGGATAAACCATTAAATATTTAATTAAAAAACATTTATGGGTGTTACTGGGCTTAAAAACAAGCTTAAAGGGGTCTAAATAGGGTTTGAACCCCAATTTGTGCAAAAGGGAGGAGCTACTGGAAAAACCCGTGGGGGTAGGCCGGAGCCACCGGTAGCTGAGAGCTACCGGTGGAGGGCAGCGACTGGTAGCTGAGCTACCAGTAGGCCGGGATACCAGTAGACCGAGCTACCGGTAGACAGGGATATCGGTAGGCTGCAGCTACCGGTAGACCGAGCTACCGGTAGACAGATCTACCGGTAGGCTGCGACTACCGGTTGACCGAGCTACTTGTAGACAGAGCTACCAGTATGCTGCGGCCACTAGTAGGCCGAGCTACCGATAGATAGAGCTACCGGTAGTCTACGACCATCGGTAAATGGAGCTACCCATAGGCCTGCTACCAGTAGGCTAAGGCTACCGGTAGTCCTACCGTTAGAGGTCAAACTCCACCGAGAACACCCAACAATCAGATTTTCACAAAGTAATAGACCCCAAAACCCAGGACATTACAACATATTCTTCCATTTGTTTATGTGATCACATTCTTTCATACATAATATAAATAATTCATAAGATAGAAATAAATAAATAAATGACCTGATCATAATCTTATCTAATGGTTCATTTATTAAGCAGACAATAATTCAATGTTTAACCTTAGGGGAAAATCCTTTTTATGGTCTTATCCCAAGTATCATGATTTCACCTATCCACCTGTGTATCTTCTGGGTTGGTTTCATCTTGGTTTCATCTTGAACCACCTCCTTATCCCTTGGGATACTCCTTTTAATATATATATTTCTAAATAATATGTAAGTGAGGAGAACCAAAGGATTGGTTAAGGATAATTACATAAGCAACTTTTTTTACACATGTCCTACATAATAAACTTGTGAGGGATGAATCAAAGTCTATTATATTTAATTAAATAATAAATAATTTCACAACACATTTAATAAATTAAATAAAATAAAATAAACACATACACAGGTCTGTTCAAAGCTCATGATCAGTCATATAAATTGAACAAATACACAAAATTACATAGGCTAGTATTCAATTAAATTAATTAATTAATCAATCAATAAATTAATTCCATTTTTATTTATAACCATCTGAATTCTCTTAGAGATACCCAACATAAATGCCTTCATGGTAAATAAAATGACATAACAAAAAATTATAGATAATTATTATAAATTAATTGAGCATTTATTAATTCTTAAAAACCTTTATTACATAGTCAAACATATCTTGTTCCAACAGTGTGATTAGGTATTAATGCTCGAATTAATTATTTAAATGTAATTTAACTCTGTACTATTTTAGGAGACTACACGACATGTACTTATGAGATACATGTTGTGTTACTTAATTTTCATGTATCCAAGATAAAATCCTAGGGCTTCAAGGAGAACCTTATATGGATTAAACAACATATACTAATAAGCTACACATTTTGTGGTCTGATTTATTTATACCCATGATAAACACCTAGTTCATTAGCATATAACTCAGTTGGATTCCATGGGATATACTAACTACATGCTATGTGCTTTTCTTTCCGTGTGTCTATGTAACCCACTGAATGACTCGATGGGTTATTTAGATAGGGGGAATTAATGAATTACATGTCACATATTCCATATACACACTACATTTTTGTTAATTATTCATGATTTTAGTCTCACATGATTAAAAACCATGTATTTGAAAACATGTTATGTGTTAATTTCACCACTTAACTATGTATACTACACAATGTGTAAGCCAACACATACTGTGTAATTTGACAAAATGTGTGCCATATCATGTACTCTGTCTATAGGACGTGTTACCCAATCTACCAACTAGAAAATTTGGACCATCCTGATGGAATATCTAATCATTCTTCATCTATTATTGGGACTTAATAAAATTATTACTCTTTAATAAATAATAATGAAATATTTAAATCATGTTAATTAAACATCGTATTAAAGAATGGATAATCTGGAAGTGAAATATCTAACCACTATTGAGCATAATTGATCAACCATCAAATAAATAATTATAAATTTATATGTGACTAATTTATACCACATAAAGGTTTCAATTGAAGTAAAATCACCTAGTGGGTGAATAACCATTACTGTTTTTTTTGTTATGACCAATAATTTTATCAATGAAATTTCCCTTATTATAATTATGTCATGCATTATAAAGAACATACATAACATAGAGAAACAAAAAAAAATATTCTCATAAATGAAGAATGATACATTATTCAGAAAATAATCCAATAAGAATTCCAACTATTATAGTAGAATAATAAATAGGAAATAAGAGAATAACAATAGGATTATTTGGATTCACTCGATCCAACAGATTGATCAGACTCACAAAAAAAGTTGTAGAAATAAAACATAAAGTTAATAATATAATATTCATTTTGTAGAGGAAATTATATATAAAACGAGAGAAATTATATGTGAATGAAGAATTAATGGAATAATATGTATTTATAGAATGTAGGAAACCCATAAGACCTTTATAAATATGAGCATTGGAATTGTAACCTAACAGTCAAAATAGTAATCTGACCCTTAGTAATAGTAATATGACTATTAGAATATTATCCTCACATATTTAAATGTAAAAAAATATTTAGGTATATTATTAAATGAAATATTATATATTTATCTCATTGTATAAGTAAATAAATGTTTTTAAAATGATAAATTAAATATTGATATTTTTATAAAACCTAAATGATTTATTTTTAAATTTATAATTAATATTATGATATAAATGAAAATTTATTTTCATAAAATGGATTCATAAATTATTATTATGTTTTTTATAATTATGATATAATTTTCTGCAATCATAATTAATTTTTCAATTGTTCGTAAAATGGATTATAATATTAAAATCAGTATTTTTCAAATAAATGGGGTATTTATTTAAAAATTAATTTTATCATATATAGATAATTATATTTATAAAATTAAATAAATTTTTGAATTCTACACATTGAAAAAAAAATTATGGTGAATTTTTTTAATTTTTCTAAAATAGTTGAATTTGTTTGAATAGTGAAATATGATAATTTACGTTATTTAACATTATAATCCAAATATATATTTTTTTGAGTCATGGATGATAAAATAACCCATTAGTTTGAAATCACATGAACTAATTACTGTATATGTTCACAAGTATCAATACTGCTTGTAGTCTTTTTCCAAAATAATAAACCAATGAATATAATGTTTAAAAACACCCCTCCCCTCTCTATATAAATACCACACCTCACCACCCCTTCTCCTCACACCTTATAATTTTTTAAGCATTAAAAATATCAACAAAATCATATCCTCACCACTCTATACACATAAATTTGTTGATGGCCTCACCAAAACAATAGTTCCATGTTTCTTAAGGGGTCATTTAAGGAGGTGATATTCAAGAGGTGACATTCTAAAACTACCACTTTTAATTTCTTTTATTTTTTTACCTTATCCTTGAACCATTCATCCATCAACAAATTATAACTCCAATGTCATGTATATAATGTAATTTTATATTTCTAATATAATATATTGTATCCACCCTTTATCTCATATCCTATTATTCAATGAAAAATGAAACCATTGTCCATATTATGTTGGTTAACTGTCATCATGGATGATAACTTTTTTTCCACTAATTCGTTCATGGAAGGTTTAAATTAACTTATAATTTTTCAAAATTAACTAATTTTGTATATTTTATGTGGTTTCACATTGTGGAAATATTATATCTCCATATCATAAAATAAAACTAAACTAGTTCGAGATGGTTGAAAAAACCACCTAAATAAACTAAACGTTTATCATCAACGATTCATCAAATGAATCATCATAATTTCAGGAGAAAATGATATATGGTACCATTTAATCTTCTTTAATTTCATTAATAACATTTCATTTCACTTAATTAATAGTATTACCATTCTACAAGAATATCCATAATTATACACAAGTGAATCGACTATGAAACAATGAAACAAATGCTCCTTGAAAGATAAAATTGAACCCTATAACTCATATAAATGGAAATAAATGAACAAAAAAAATCTATAAAAAATAAAATATATGTGTTGGGGTTATGAATTAATCAATTAATTAATCTAATTTTATTATCCATGATATTATGTGCAAGTGCAGAACAAATTCATACATGAGGTAAGAGATCGCACCAAACCT
Source organism: Viscum album (assembly GCA_963277665.1). NCBI lineage: Eukaryota > Viridiplantae > Streptophyta > Magnoliopsida > Santalales > Viscaceae > Viscum > Viscum album. The sequence goes on along the minus strand of OY728122.1, from coordinate 702,565,705 downwards.
CTATATTTCCCATGGGTTATGTTTTCTCTCTATTTTCATAGATTTATATATCTATTACTATTATATAATTATCATTTATTATTTATAAATGTTCCTAAAAGGAATATAATACACAATATATCTTTATTTTATGGGTAAATAAATGTTATATGTGGTTCCCTTCTCAATTCATCTCGATAAGTAAACCTGATTAAGGGAAACTTCTATATTTCTTACCCCGTTTCATGAACACTCCATAAACCACACATATTTTCTAAAATCAGTAATTTTATTCTAAAAAAATTATATTTAATTTTTATTTTCATGTAATTAAATATTACTCTATCCTCTTTAAGGACTCTTTAATCTTTTCCATTAAACCGCACTAAATTGGAACAAGCCTAAAGTTACTTAAACACACTTTTTATGTTTTCACATAACTTAGGAATCATTATTCAGGATATATAATTATTTTACACAATTATTATGAAATAATTAATTAATAATTTCATTCATGGATACCATTATGATACACCCTTTAGTTATTCATTATGACATGATTACGAAACACATTTTGTTCCATGGGTAACCCTTATTTTTAATCATCATGTTTGATTTCTTTTTTTTGAATTCACATTCTTGTACATGTTATGATGGGTGTGAACTAATAGTGCTCCAATTAATTGGTAAATTTTTTTCCCATGAGATGTTATATATTTTATTAGGGAGTAAACATTATCGATTATGGGACTCTGTTCTTCATGTGATATCATCTTTGTAGTTATCATTGACTCATGTTTTTTTGCTGATATATGTTACTGAAAAATTAATATATTTCCAAGATAATATAATTCCATGTTCTATATTTTATGTCTCCATATGTTTATTCATGATCCATTCCTTTTATGTTATCATGTTATGCCTTCTGAATCATTCTTTATGCTTTGTTTTCATGTTTATTCCCTTACTTGGATTTTTAAGTCATCCATTTTGTTTAGGTATTCCCTAGGTTATCTAATGTTGTACTAAGATATCAAAGGGAGTTATGAGATCATTATTGAGGTTAATAAAATGATGTTTTATTCTAGTTTCATGATTTCTAATTATTTACCTTTTCTTCCAAAGACATTATACATTTTGATCCTTGGTTTAAATTGATGGAAAATTATGCCAAAAATCATGTAATGATAAGTTTTAAAAGGATAGGGTTTCTATAATTGGTATTATAGGATGGACTATATATTTTTTGGGTACTTGGAATAGAAAACATTTGTAATAACCATAGGGAAAATTATATCACCATGGATAACATATATTTAAGCCTAGGGAAACATAAGTTAGGATATAATTTTCATTTATGAGTTTATCCTTATAAGTTCCTAATTTAATTTTTATATTCTCATTAGATAAGTATACAAGCCCCCAAATTTTTTTTTTAATTTTTTTATTTAATATTTTTAAATAGAATATCCCATATCAAAAAACGGATGTGATATTTAATGTGATGATCTCTCTAATTAGATTCCAAACCTGATGGAAAAAGGTTCTGAGTACTTCATGACAGTACTGGATCAGGTTATGAATAATAACTATAATCATGTCGAATGAACTCCAAATCCTAATAAATAGAATTTTTATGTATAATAATTTATGTGACAAGGACCCAATATATTTAATGGATATTATGATCCCCTCATCACATAATAATGTATTAACTCTATTAAGAAGATATTATTTATATTCTAATGCTACAATGAAGAGAAAATCATGCTGGAGGCCTATCATTTTGATGGGAAATATAATTAGTTGTGTACACTGATTAATAGAATGAACTTTAAAGTAGAGATTTATTCCATGGAATGGGAAGGATACATGAAAATATTTTTCAATAAATTTGTTTCCTAAAATATCTATATTAAAATGGAGAGGAAGTTCTAAAAACTGATGTTAATGGAAGATGAGTCTATCAGGGTGTATGAGGAAAAATTCACAAGGCTTGAATGATATGAATATGTATTTTTCATAGACACTAATTAAAATGTAGATCACTTATTTAGTGGATTAAAGATGATTCTATGAAAATCCATGGTGATTGAAGATTTTGACAGAAATGAGGACATTTTATGTTGTTCCATTAAGGTTGAAATATAGATTGGATACTCTCAGTGGTCTCATGGGATCATAGATAAAAATAAAAAAATGGAGTTTAATATGGTAGAATCAAGAGATAAATCCAATGGTGTAAATAAAACCCAACATCCCACATGTCAAAAGTGTGGAAAGAAGCATCATGGGAACAGTTTAAAGGGAACTAGGAGATGCTTCAAATGTGAAAAAGTGGTCATCATGATACTAATTTCTAAAGGGTTATAAATAATCCCACAAATTTGGAAGAAGAAAGGAAGGTTAATATCATCACTTAGCCTATAGTATAATGTTTCAACTAAAAGTAACATTATCATTATGTGAACCAATTTCCTAAGCCAAGGTTTTTTAAGAAAATCCATGAGAACAACCTCCAAGGAAACTAGGAAAGGAATAAATAGCCACAACTACTATGGTTGATCCTAAAAATGATGTGGCGATTAGTAAACTGGTTATTCATTCAATAATATAAAACATAATATTTTATTTTAGTTCTGCCCAACCTTTCATATCATGAAATTTTAGAATAAATATTCTAACACCACCTCAAAATATGGAGATTGAGTTATCCATGAGAACGTTAAATGTGGAAATTATTGCATCTAAAGTATATAAATCCTTTCGTTCAATGTTTTTGGATTGAAAATCCTACACAAACTTCTTATTACATTATTTTATTAGAGTTTGATGCAATATTGGTCAAGGATTTGATATCTTTATATAAATCCAAAATCAAATGTCGAGAGAGGGAGATCACTCTTCACATCCCAAGGCACTGTCCAATTATATACCAATGTAAGGAGGAGAATGAATATAATTTGTAATCTTTTTCTAAATAATCGATACTATTTTATTTTTTGAAATAATATCTATCTCAAATAATGGATTCAATTGAGGGGATCATTCTTCAAGACATGCCCATTGTGAGGAACTACATTGATGTGTTCCCTAAAGAATTTCCCAGTATTCATCCTAACCAATAGCTTGAGTTATCAATTTAACTTATTCCTATATCTCTTCCCACATCAAATAATCCTTGATGGATGACCACCATTGATTTGTTAGAATTGAAGAAGTAGTTATAAGAGAATTTAGAAAAGGGTTTTATATGACCAAGTGCTTCACCATGGGGTTTACTGGCTATCTTTATCATAAAGAAGTAAAAATCAATGAACCTATACATTAATTATCATTAGATCAAAAAAATCATGATAATGAATAAGTATCCCCTACCATGGATATATAAATTGTTTGATCAACTATGTTGGTCCAAGTATTTCTCTAAGGTGGACCTTTGGTCAGGATATCTTCAATTAAAGGTGAATAAGGAAGATATTACCAAGGATAACTTTTGAATGATGTATGGAGGCTATGAGTTCGTATTGATTCCATTAAAACTCACTAATTATCTAGAAATTTTCATGGACATAATGAATAGAGTCTTTAGATATTAGCTCAACAAATGTGTGCTAGTATTTATAGATGATATTATATTATAATACAAGGGCAAGTAAGAGTATTAGGATCATTTGAATACTATGATAACAACTTTTTGAAAGAAGAAAATATATGGAAATTATAGTAAATATAAGTTATGGATGGGACACTATCAATATTAGGGAATTTTATCAAAATAAAATGGATATTTCTGTACCCATTTAAGGCTAAAGTAATTGAGGAGTGTCCTAAGACAACATATTTAGTGTAAATTCATAGATTTCTTAGTCTAGTTAGGTATTACCAATGATTTTTGAAGAAATTATTATGATTTTCAAAGCCACAAACCAATATGACTCAAATGTGAGTAAAGTTTGTCTGGACCCATGAATATGAAGACTACTTTAAAGAGTTCAAGAAGATGCTTATCACTACACTAGTACTTACACTACCAACAAGTGGGGGAATCTTTATGGTATACAACTATGAATTAAAGAATTTATTAGGATATATAATAATGAAAAATGATAAAGTTGTAGTGTATTACTCAATGAAGTTGAATTTTCATGAGAAAAACTATCCCACACTTGATCAAGAGTTGGAAACTGTGATCTTCATGTTGAAAATCATGCATCATTAACTCTATGGGTAGAAGTGTGATATGTATAATTATTACAAGATCATCATATATATATTCACACAAAAAAAGATTAAAATGAGATAATGAATATGGTTAGATATTATCAATGATTATTATTTCTCAATCCACTGCCACCCTAGTAATGCAAATAAAGTGGCAGATTCTCTAAGTTGAAATGATCTTGAAACATTATCAATAATGAGAATTGATAATTATCCAATATTATTATTATTGTAAAGGATGTACATGAGAATAATAAAGTATAGAACATCATCATTCCATTCTCAAATGATAACTCAACAATCCATTTTAGAGAAGATAAATGATGCTAAAAGAAATGATGTGGAAATTCAGAAGAGGGTAGAAGCTATTAAAGATAGGAAATCCTTAGAGATTAAAATTGATGAGGAAGGAGATGTAAGATTTCAGTCATGAATATGTGTACCATCAAATCATAATATAAAGATGGTGATTTTGAATTATTTACATAGCACAACATTATCTATCCACCTAGGGATCATAAATATGTATCGAGATCTCAAAGAGACTATTGGTGGGACAATATGAAGAAGGAGATGAAAAATTATACATCAACATGACAAGTATATCAGTAATTGAAAGATAATTGTAAAAGGTAAAAGGGGATGATGTAACCATTTACCATACCTATATGGAAATGGGAAAACATCACTATGAACTTTTTCATTGGACTTCTGAAGACATACATAAAAAATAATTCTATGTGGGTTTTTTTGGATCATCATATAAAGACTGATCACTTTATTTCTATATGATAGTACTTCTCACTCAATAATCTTGAATGAATATATATCAAATAAGTGTTGAGGCTACATGTAGTACCATTATCGATTATATCCAACCGAGATCTGAGATTTACCTCCATGTTATGGAAAAGTCACCAAAAGTCTCTAAAAAACGGGCTTAAATTTAGTATGGAATATCACCCTAAAACTTATGGTTATTCAAAGAAGAATATCCAGACATTAAAAGATATGTTGAGAGAAATCTTGATGAACTTAAAAGTAATATGGGATCAACATATTCCATTCGTCGAATTATCTTATAAAAATAGTTTTCAATCAAGCATCCTAATGGATCCATATAAATCCCTTTATGGGAAGAAATGATGAAAACGTTTATATTGGGATTAAGTTAATGAATATATGTTTTTGGAACATAAAATGGTCGAATAATTGGTAGAAAAGGCAAAGACCATTCATCACTATATGAGGGAATCCTAATGTCGACAAAATAGCCATGCAAAAAATCATTGAATGGACCTAGAGTTTGAGGTTGGAGATAATTTATTCCTCTACATATCTCCATGGAAGATATTCATGAGATTTGGGAAGAAGGGAATGTTATGTCCAAGGTATAACATCCCCTTTGATATTCTTGATCGTATCAGATATGTGGAATATCTACTAAAACTTCCAAAAACCATGTCTCAAGTACGTGATGTACTACATATATCCCTCTTGAGGAATTACATACTATATCCCTCACAAGTACTGAATTCAAAGGTGGTACACCTAGAAAAATATTTCTCCTATGAGGAGAAACCATTTAAGATCTTAGAATATAGAGATATAGTTTTGTGCAAAAAGAAAAATGACATAGTCAAAGTACTATAGTAAAACAATAAATACAGAGAAGCGATAAGGTAACCAGATTAAGAGATGAAGGAGAAGTAACCATACATTTCCTTACTTTAGTATGTAAAATTAAATTTTGAGGGAGAAATTTTGTAGGTGGGGAGAATGTGATGACCCATAATTTTATAAATGAAATTTCCCTTCTTATAATTATATCATATAGTATAAAGCACATACATAACATATAGAAACCAACAAAACATTATTCTCATTAATGAATAATGATGAATTAGTAAGAAAATATCCTAATAAGAATCCCAAATATTATAGCGGGATAATAAATATAAAATAAGATAATAAGAATTAGATAGTTTTGATTTTCTTGATCGACTAGAATGACTGCACTCATGAACAAAGATATAAAAAAACATAATGTTAATAAAACAATATTCATTTTGAATATGAAATTATATATAAAATTGTGATAAATTATAAGCGAATGAGGAATGAATAGAATATGAGGTATTTTCTGGAATTAGGAAACTCATATAACCATTGGAATAGTAACATGACAGTTGGAATAGTAATCTAACCGTTCAGAATTGTAATTAAATTTTTGTAATAGTAACCTCACGTTTTCAAATTTAAAATAATATTTAGGTGTCTTATTAAATTAAAATATGATATATTTATCTCGTGGTACTAGTAAATAAATGTTTTGGAAATGATAAATTAGGTGTTGGTATTTTTTTAAAAAGTAAATGTTTTATTTGAAATTTTAAAATGAATACAATTATTTAAAAGAAAATTTATTTTCATAAAATGGATTCACATATTAATATTATGTTTTATTGTAATGATAATATAATTTTATGATACTATAAATAATTTTTTAAAGGATTATAAGATCGATTATAATATTAAAGTCATTACTTTCGAATAAGTGAGGATTTTTTAAAAAAATTAATTTTCTCATATTTGGAAAATTATTATAATAAAATTGATTCCATTTTTAATTCTAAGCATTAAAAAATGGTTCGGATGAATTTTATGATTTTTAAAAAGTTGTTGATTTTTTGGTGAATAGTGAAATACAGTAATATACTATATTTAACATTATAAGAAAAACAGAAATTTTTTTGATCCATGGATTATGTTAGAAACCATAATTTTGAACCCACATACACTAGTTTCTATATATAGTCTCAAGAATCAATACTATTGATATTCTAGCTCCAAAATCATAAACTGATGAATATAATAATAAAAAACACCCATCTCCCCCTTATAAATACCACCCTCACCACCCATTCTCCTCACACATTCTAAGCCTTGAGGATTTCCAAATATTTGGAAAACACTATCCTGCACACACTCCCCATTTCAAAGTGTTTTTTTCTTATCAAAATACCAATTCTAGGTTCCTTAAGGGGTCCTTCAAGGAGGTGATATTCAAGAGGTAACATTCTAAAACTACCTCTTTTAATTTATTTTCTTCTTCTACCTTCTCCTAAAACCCTTCATCCATAAACGAATAATAACTAAAGTATCATATATTTAATATAATTCAATATTTCTAATAGAATATATTATATCCACCTCTTATCTCATATCCACTAATTCAATGAAATATGAAACCATTGTCCATATTATGTCGGTTAACCGTTGTCATAGATGATATGTTTTTTCTTCCACTAATGAATTCATGGAAGGTTCAAATTCCCTTATAATTGTTAAAAATGATCTAACTATCAATATTATATGTGTATTAACATTCTTTAAAGAGAATATGACCATAAAATTAAATAAAATCTAACTAGTTTGGGATGGTCAGAAAACCCGCCAAAATAAACTAAACGTTTATCAATAAAATTTCATTTAATAAATCATCCTCATGTAAGAAAAAATGATGAAATGGAATATTTAAACTTTTGGATGTGAATGAATAAAATTTATTTCACTTTTTTAAGAGTATTCCCATTCAGAAAGAACATCCATAATTATACACAAGTGAATCGACCATGAAACCATGAAACCAATGCTCCCATAATGACGAAATTGGACATTATAACTCATTAAAATATCCATAAATGAACATAATAAAATTATGATAAAAAAATATATGTTTAATAGGTTATGAATTAATAAATTAATTAATCTGATTTTATTATCCAGGTCATTATGTTCAAGTTAATAATGTATCCGTATATAATGTAAGGGATCTATCCAAACCTCTATATTTCCTATGGGTTACATTTTCTATATATTTGACTCAATTTATCAATAAATTAATATTATATAATTATCCTATATTATTTATATATACTAAAAACAAATATATCTATCTCAATTACTCTTTATTGGATTGGAAATATATTTTATAAGAGGTCCCGTTCTGAATTCCTCTTAATAAGAAATTTCTATTAAACAATACTTCTCTATTTCAGACCCATTTTCATGTATAATCCATAAAATGTTTTAAGTATCCAATATTTTCTAAAATCACTCATTTTATCATGAAAAACTATTTTAGTTCATTTCTGGTTTTATGGGAATAAATATTCATTTATCCTCTTTAAGGCCACTTTAATCTTTTCCTTTAAACCACACTAAAGTGGAACATTCTTAAAGTTACCTAAACACTCTTTTTCATGTTTTCACTTTAATTGGAAATAATTATTCATGATATATTATTATTTTACACTATTATTTTCCATTAATTATATATTCCTTTATTTCAAGAATACCATTATGATACACCCATTGATTATGCCTTATGATATGGTTACACAACCCATTTCTTTCCATAGGTAACCATTAAGTTTACTCTTCATGTTTTATTTCTTTATGGGGAACACATATGCATGTAAATATTTTTATGGGTGTTCCTATATAGTGTTATAATTGATTGTCTAATTTTTGTATTATTAGACATTATTTATTATATTTGGGAGTAAACCTAATCCATTACGGGACTCTGTCCACCATGTGATATCATCTTGGGAGTTAACCTTTACTCATGTTTATGTCATGATATATGTTTTCTGAAACATTCCTATATTCTCACGATAAAGTGATTTAATGGTATATATTTTATGTCTCCATATGTTAATCCATGATCTACTCCTTTTATATTATCATGTTACGCCTTCTTTCTCATGCATTATGCTTTGTTTCCTTGTTTATTACCTTAATGGGATTTTTAGATCATCGCTTTTTTCTATGTATTCCCCAAGATATCCTATAAAATTGTAGAAGATCTAAGGGACTTAGGATGTAATTATGGATTTTAATAAATATATGTTTTATTATAGTTTCATGTTTTCTAATTACATACCTATTCTTCCAAATACACTAGACTTTTCAATCCTTGTTTGTATTTGATGGATAATTATACATCAAATCATGTAATAATATACATAAAAGGAAAGGCCCATTATGTTTTTTATCATATTTGATGTATAATAAACAAATTTAACAAAAAATAAATGTAATGAACATTGAAATTTTCAATCTGATATTGATAAATAAATCTCATAACCTAGAAAGGATCTTTTTCATGTTATATTTATAAATATTTTAATCAGATTTTATGAAATATTACCTCATAATAGTATATTTATTTAATAAATACTCTCATCATTTAAAACCTTTTTTGGATTATCATCATTTCATAAGGAGGACCTAAAGTATATCCCCTCTAGTGGTGATCCACACATGGTCCTTCTATATCAATATAAACACTTTTTGTGTGACTCTCTAGTCTTCTTTATCATTAGAATTAAGTTGGATTTCCTAATGTCCCAGATTGCTATCTAGAAATGGGTTAATAAACCTAATAGAAATAAGTTAATATGGAAATATAAAAAATCATACACAAAATATTATTGTATAATATATTCCCTTTCCAAACTATCTCATCAAACAGGTTGTACACTTGTTTCACTAACCTATGTGCTTAAAATTTATTTCCTTGACTGTTTTAAATAAACTCATCACTACACCATGAAAATAAAATTTAATTTAATGGTCTCATTTCAATAAAAGGGATAATATATCAACTTCCATAAACTTGGAAGGGAAAACCCTTCCTTGAATTATTAATTAATAAAATTTCATTCATGATGAACTCGACATACCCTAATTCTTGTAAACATATGGAATCATGGGTTTGGTTAGTACATTAAATTATGTGACTCACTAAATACATTAATAATAATCATAAATTATAAGTACCATAACATATATAAAAAGAGTATATAAATATCAAATGAAACATAAACATGTGAAATTTTTAAAAGTAGGCATGTTATCATAATCTCCTATCATAGAGAATACAAGGTACAAACTTCATGAGAAGATTTATAATCTTATTATGAGTAGTCACAACCAATAATGAACAATATATGTGTCCCATAATAGTATGTTATCTAACCATAGAACTGTATTTAAGAATGTTATCATTACATTTCAAGGTTCTCATTATAGCAGGGAACTACTATGACCTTATCAATGTGATAGATACTCTAAAAAATTATTACATTAATGTTTTGAAAACAAGTGAATAATATCTAATAATGTGTTCTATTAATATTAACATATTAGAATATACATGCAATCCAAAGTTCAAATATTTTTTTCTAGAACACCCACTCCAATAGAAAAGTCATGGTTACTAAGTGTTTATGGTTGCTCAATTTTTCATGATGTCTCTTCTTTTTGTAGAGATTATCTTGTTTCCCTAGATTCCTTATTTGCCTATTGACAGGATTTGACACTATGGCTTACTAAAGATATGATTCTACGGTAGTTTTTCTCTATCCATAATTTGTTAACTACTAAAAAATGATTTCTCAATGTTTTAACCATGTGATTTGAAAATTTTAAAAACCAAACTAAGAATGTGTAATAGTTTTTTATAAAATTAATTTATCTTTTCATGGGTTTCATTAAAAATTAAAGGGATTTTATCCTTTAAAGTATGTGTTGAATATGTTTTTAAGATTAATCATACACATTGATAATTTTAATTCCCCTTTTGAACTTGAAATTGGTTTCATAAATTTATGAGTGGTATTTCAAGTTTCTAATGAGTATAAAAAGTTTTATTTAGAAAATTATATGTGTGTTGGGACTCGTTATTTAATGTTATCAAAAAAATTATTTAACAAATTAATGGATGGTATAATTGTGCTTTGGTTTTATCAAAGGAGTTATAAAATTACATTTCTAAAATGTTATCAAGGCTTAGTTGGAACTTTTGAAAATGGTTTTCAAAATTTGATGACCCTTGAAACATTCCACTTTATGTTTTATGAAAAATATGAATGTAAAAAATGTCTAAATGATGTGTGATGGTTACCCTATAAATGGAAGCTCTATATTATTTTATCATTCTTGAGAAAAGTAGCTATTTTTTTGAATGGTTTTCATATGTGAGCGTGAGATTAATTTTTTATTGATCTAATTATATTTTATATATGATGCTTTTTTTAGTTCACCTCAATTTTATGTCATCGGAATCAATGGGTTTATAGTATGGAGTCCTATGAACACATATTTCATTTTTGTATGATAATTTATCTATCAAATGGATTTAATATGAGAGTTTTCTTTACTTAGGTAGTTATACCTTAGTTAGGTTTGGTAGGGTAAAACCAATGGTTATAGAAGGATGAGGATGTCTGATGTAAGTTTCTTTATATCGTGAAAAATTTAGAAGTGTTCTAGATCATCCCTAGGGATCCATAGTTCTTATGATACCTTTTTTTGTTACTTATATATTGATGTGTGTAATAATACAATGTCATTATTTTGTGTTTGTATATATAAATATAGAAAGTATTCTTGATCAAATATACTTACATGTTGGTTTCCAAAATGAGTTTTATGAAACCAGTTTACAAACATTTAAGTTGACACATTTTCTTTATAATTTTTTAAAAAGTTTTTTCTAATTTATGTAAATGGTTTACCATTTGGTGTGATTATAATGGTTTTAAAATAAATTTAATTTGGTATTTTTTTTAAAATAAAACTGAAGGCATTTTTTCAACATGTATTTAAAACTAAAGTAAATTGGTTTTTATTTTAAAAGATATACATGGGATGTAGAAACAATTCCTATTGGGAATTTTTGATCACGACTATCATATTATAGGTTTAATTAGGTGTCGCATAGATGTGGAATTTTCTCTTTGAATTATTTTTCAGTTTATGAGGGTGAAAATTGATGACGATTCACTTGAATATAGGGATTACAGTTGTTATTTTCTATTAATTAATTTATTTATTTTGTTATTGTTGATTTTTCAGACACTTTAACATTCTGGTATTTAATCAGACCCTATTCTTTTCTTATTGGGTTGAGTTTCTTATGTTTCTTGGTTTAGTATTTTATTACATGGTATATTTGTTTCTCTATATACCATGTTCATTATTATTTTTATTTAAAAACTATGTACTCATGTGTGTTCCCATCCAAGGTATATAAATTCCATGGAGAGATTCTTAGTGGAATAACTTGTTTATTTATTTATTTATTAGGCTAAATTATTCCCAAAACATATTATTTGATGCATTGAAGCTTGTCTCTAGCCCAAGGAAATTGAGAATGCACCTCATGCCTTTTCATGGGTCACCTTGGGAACTCATATCAGTTGTATCACGTTTTGGTTCATGAAAAAATGGTATAAAATCCCAATTACTATTATTGGTAATATTTAAAGCCTAATTTATTTTTTTAGAATAAATATACAATAGGGAGTTTTTATGGAAGACATTCATTTTTTTTAATTTGTTACTTCAGTAGTGTTATTATTTTAGTGTGACAAAATAAGTTTCCCTATGGAGGAGTATTGGAAGGGGTTCTTCTAATGAGACCATATTTAGGCATCCTATTTTCCTAATTTTTTATAGCTTGTAATTCTAAAATTTAGTGAATGTTTAGCTTTATGTGAAAATTACTGGTCTACTGGGTGAGGCAGTCCTACTGAAGATTGCGATAAGAGATTGATGGTTGGAATAATAGAAAAGTTGTACTCCCAAACATTTTAGGGGACTTTGAAACTAGATGAATGGATTTTACTCTTTATAAATAGGGGTGGGGGAACCTATGTTTTTATGATTGGATAAACTAATTATTATTACTTGTCTCTAGTATTCTAGAGTGACTCTTAAGTCACTGTGTTGTAACAATATTCCTTCAAGTGAAATGAAATACAATAATGTTTCTCCTCTAGATATAGGAATCATATTCAATAATATATAAAAAATTATTATTTATTTTCTTTTATTTACTTCACATTGTGTGAATGGTGTATCTATTGAATGGAATTGAGATGTAGTGAGGTTTTCAACTAAGTTTGGTGATTTGAGGGAACTTTGTTTCTACAAAATTCCAAAACATTATGTTGGGAGGATTATTTCTAGAATCATATTATTATATGTGATCTTAGAATGAATAATTCTGGTGTAATATGATAAGTATAGTGAGGTGATGAATTATCAACAACTGGTATCAAAGGGATGGTTCTCAAGAGACTCAATTGTTCACTCGATAGTTCAAGTAACATTTTTTTTCTTATATGTTTTTAAAATTTTAGTTAGAGTCATTGTTTTTATGATGGTTGATGTTTAAATAAGGAAAGGTTTATATTTAATAGTTCAATGTAATATATTTTAGTTTCTATAAAATTAAAATAGAATAATATATCATTCATAAATATCTAGAGCTTCTATTAAAGGGTGTTAAACTAGAAGTAGTGTAAAATGGTGATTATAAAATGCTATATTGTAAAGATCTTTGATTAATATGAGTTTCATTAGTATGGAATGTGTCTTTAATGATTTAGGTTAAGAAAAATGAAATAGATTTTATGGAATCTCAAGAATATGTGTACAAGAAACCTACAGCACTAGACAAAGTGTGCTTGATGCAGTTGTTATTCTGTATGAGGTTACCAGAAGAAAGGTCCACGTCAATTTTTTTGAATTATTTCTTGTTAATCTGGACCCATATGGTGTCTATTAAGGTTAGATTTATAAATTTTTTGTTGGTGATTTTATTTTTATTATCTCTTTGTGAATCATGGGAAGGAGTGGTTACATCTATGAGTAGTTCAAGTGGAAGAAATGACTTGATGTTCACCGATGTTCAAAATTTCATTCTCAATTAGGCGCTTTGAAGTAAAGAGATAATATCATCATATGGAGATGTATTGAATACAAAAACAATGGTACACACACATCACTAAAATAATAAAAATAAATAAAAGAGGAAATCAAGGGAGAATAGTAGAGGAAATTCCTAGGGAAGTGGGATTGTTTTTTGAAATTAAAAAATGATAGGTTGTCCCAAGAAATATTTTCATGATAGGAATAAAAATTATGGAAGGAATTATTATGAAGAGCTTATTTTGGTCTTTGGATATGTTTTAAGTAAACATATAAATTATTCTACATGAATGGAATCATGGATCATTAATTTTGAAGCTTCATTCCATTCCACAGGAGAAACACGGTGCTTATCAAAATATGTATCTGGGAATTTTGGTATAGTGAATATTAATGATGATTAAGATCTATATATTTTTTGAAACTGAGAATTGAAAGTTATATTTAATAATGGAATTTTTATTATACTGAATGAAGTTATACATGTTGATGTACTTTAGAAGAACCTGATTTCATTTGGTCATTTGGATTAAATTGGTTTCATAATGATATTTGCAGAAGTACTATAGAAGATTACTTAGGGATCTATTTTCATAGACATTAGTGTAAAATATGGGTCATTGTATATGATCATAAGGTAAGTCAAAGATTTATTCACTGCAATATAATATTTTAGATGTTCAAAACATTAGAATAATCGATATGAGAACCTCAATGAGAAATGCATGAAAATTCTAGCAAAATTCATATACTGATGTTGGGTCAGTTATACATTGTATGATGTGAGAGTTGTATACTTCAGAAGCATCATGAGGTTTCCTTTAACTTTATAAGGAAGACCACCTAAATTATGGAATCTATAGTTTCTTTACAATGATGTTATGGTAACATCCCCAATTAAATATTACAAAAGTCTAGATAGTTTATTACCTTCAATGATAATTCCACAATAAAAATATAGGTTTAATTTTTGAAACCTAAAAGTATTGTATTTTGAATCTTCGTTCAATGTAAGTCTATGGTGGAAAGAGGAACTGGAAGCAAGATGAAATTTCAAATATCATGCAATGGTGGTGAGTTTACTATGAGTTTTTTAGTTACTTTATGAAAATAGGAATCTCGTATGAGAAGACTATTTTAGGAACACTTGAACAAAATGGTTTAATATATAGAATGAATTAAAAACTAATTTATAAGACAATAAGTATGTTTCTAAATTTCATAATTCATAAGGAGTTTTGGACACATGTAGTGTGGAAAAAGTTACTTAATTTATATAATTAATTCAACATTAGTTAGATATAAATTACTAGAAAAAATTTGGTCCAAAATGATTTTGGATGTTTCTCACATTAGAGTTTTAATAAGTTTATCCAACTTGAAAGTGGAAGAAAAATACATAGATAATCTTGAAGATAAATCTTATGTGTGCTTCTTATTAGTTTATGTCGATGAATACTTTTGTTTTTAGATTTGGGATAATGAAAATAAGAATGTTTTTATGATTCAGAATGTTTTATTCAATGAGAAGATCACGTGGAAATATAAAAAATTGATGGAGAATGAAGTTGAGGATAATGATTCAACTTCATTTCAAGTTTATCTAAATGGTGGATCCTAATGATCATAAGTTCTAAAATGTTCATATTTCTCTTAATTTAATAGAAGGACTCCTCTTATAATAGTAATTTTAGAGGAAAATTCATAGTGTTAAGAAGTGTATCCAACAGAAGATATAGTGGAAAGATTATGAACTAGGGAATCTTAGTGAAGAGTTATGCAAATGCGATTTTTTTAAAAGTTAATGTTCTATAAGAAGATTAACCATAGGTTTATTTATGATAATCCTCAAGGATCATATGACTTGTATAGAGTTGTAGAGATGATCTAATTTTATTAATTTTATTAGAGGTAGGAGAACCATTGATTCCATAATAGGTGGATACTTTAAGTGATTTAGAAAAGTGAAGGTTGGAAATACAAGATGAGTTGGATTCAATAAAAGATAATGACACCTGGGAGATAATAAAACTACCACTTGGGAATAAAGTAGTTGAAAAAAATTGGATTTTCCATTTGAAAGAAGCGGATGATAGAAGGAAGAGATATAAATCAAGGATGGTAATAAATGGGTTTCAAAAGAATCATGGTATTTACTTCTATGTGATATTCTCTATTCTATAAAAACATTCTACCATACAAAATATTTTATGTTTTTTTATTATAGAAATTTATACCTTGAAAAAATGGATGTTATGATTCATTTTCATCATGGAAATTTAGGGGAAGAATTTTATATAAAGCAAAAAGTTGGTTTTATGGACAATTAGATTTAGGGACTGATGTGAAAAATAAGAAAGAATCTATATGGTTAGAAACAAGAACTAAGTTGTTGGAACTAACAATTTTATTCCGTTATGGAAGAAAAAGTTTTCACTTGAAGTAATTATGATCACTGTTGTTTTTAGAATGAGTTTATCATAAATGAATTCAAAATCTAATTTTTTTATGTGGATGATATGATATTGGGAGGTCTGAATATTTAGAAAATTTGGAAGTTCAATCAGGATGTGTCAGTAATTTTTGAGATTAAATTTCTTTTTAATGAAAAGAATATATTTGGAATTTAGACTGAAATTTTTTTTATAACCAAAATCATAGTTTTATCATAGAAGGATAACATGTAAAAGATCATTGAGATATTTTAAATGAGTGTACATAGTACTATTTCAACTCCTCTTGTTGGTCACTTAAAACTTTTAAAGGTGAAAGAATGACAAATAGTAGAAGAAAATATGTACATGGAAAAGGTTATATATGCCTCAACACTCAAAATTTTGATACACTCTATGAAGTGTACATGTCTGGATATTTCTCATGGAGTTGAATCGATCAACAAATTCATGGAAATTCCAAGAAAGGTTCACTAGGAAGATATTAAATGGATTATTCAGTATCAAAAAGGAAAGTAAATAATTAATCTTTACTTCAAAGATTATGATATAATACTTGGGTTTGTTGATGTAGACATACGGGAGATTTCAATTTTACTAAGAGCACAACCAGACAGATTTACACTATTATAGGAACCATGGTAAGTTGGATGTCTTGGTTACAAACAGTGATTTAACTATCTATAACTAAATAAGATTATATGGTTGTAATGGAAATAATAAAATATATGGTATGGTTAAGGCACCTAGTTGAAGAACATAGATGTATATGGGGGGAAATGTTTTTATTCTATGATATTCAGAGTGAAATTCATTTGGATAAGAATCTAGTGTTTTTTTCATGAACCAAACATGTTGATACGAAGTATCATTACATTCAGAATGTGATGGAAGATGGTGAATTAGAGTTAAATAAGGTATTCAATAATAGAATCTAAAATATATATTTACCTAGATTTTGTTTCAAAAAATAATGAGGCAACATAAAGCCTCAGTTGGTCTTGGATAAATGGAAGGTGATGGAGAATCATTATTCTCATTTGAAAATGGAAGGATTTATTATAGAATTTTAAGGTGGTGTTGTAGTGTTTTCTATAAATAATTATTTAAGGGGTAAATTTTTGGATATGTGTGAATCTCACTTCAGATAATCAGAATTAGTCTACCAGAAAGAGTGGTTACAAAAGACCTTTTATTTGTTAAAGTTTTTATAGTGGAAATGTTCAACATTCGAAATTCCAGAAGAATTTTCTAGAAGGAGGAGGTTCATAAAGATTTTTTTGATGTGATGAGCTTAAGGTGGTTTGGTTTAGGAATATTTTTCATATTTTTTTTCAAGAAGTTGGTTTTTTTTCAACATGTTATGAAAATTCAAGTTTTACTGAGAAGGGTAGTCCCACTGAATATTACTATCTAAAATCAATAGTTGAAATAGTGGAATATATAGACTCCCACACTTTTTGGAGGTTGGTACAACTATATTAATGTATGTTACTCTTCATACATAGGGGTTGGGGATGCAAATTTATTTTATGAATGTTTTAACCAATTATAATTAATTTTCTCCTGTATCATAGAGTGACTATTAAGTCACTAAGTAGAAATGTTTCTATTTATGGTGAAACTTAATGTTGTAATTTTTCTCCCATGGTTGTAAGACTCTTAGTTAGAACCATGTAAAACAAATGTGTTCTTTACTTTTTTTCATTTACTTCACATTTCATGAATGTTGTATCTGTTCAATTGAACATGGAAGAGGTGATATGTTCAAGTTAGTGTGGTGATTTGGGTTAACTTTGTTTCTATCATATTTTGGAATATTATGTTGGGAGATTTCCTTCATGAATAAAATTACACTTGGTGATTATAGAATGAATAATTTTAGTGGAATATCAAAAGGATAGTGGGGTGAGTAATTCATAATTGATATTTAGAGAGTCGTGGTAGAAAAGATCTAGGATCATTGGAATGTAAGGTGTATGTGATAATGAGTGTCTATACAATACTTATTTTATTGAACATCTAGGTTTCCAGATCTATAAGGGAAGAATAATTATTTAATTCAATCTTGGTTCTCTATTTTTTAGATATTTGGAGCCTTTATTTGAGTCTTTATTCATTTTATTGATTATTTATGACTTATTTTGAGAAATTTTGGTTTCTTGGGTGAAATTGAGAAGAGATATAGGGTCATATGGTTTACTAAGTATGGGTTTTCAAAATATTCGTAGAGTAGTTTGGATATATTATATTGGGATTTTTACAGTGAATTCATGTTTTTACAGACTGTATGACTCAATCATATGTAGTCGAAATTTTACTAATATTTTTGAAATTTTATTTTTAGAGGGTTTGGAGTTGATTTTTTCTTTTTGGTGATATATTTAGGGTTTATTAATATAATTTATATGATTTATTATCACAATTGAGTTTGGATTGGTTTGATAATTTTAATGAAGTTTTGATGGATTTTTCTAAAAATAATTGAATTTTATGAAACCAAGGGATGTTTTCAATTGTATTAGATATAAGATGATATTTGGAATTAGGAAAAAAAATTCTGGATTCTAAAAGTGTTTAAAATTTCATATGGAATAATATTAAGTGTTTTGATAATGTTTGTGTGATGTTTTATGACAAATCCAATTTATTTTTATTCAACAATTTAAAAAAATTTATAACTTCAATTGTTGATTCTAACTATCATAAAATTTAAAGGAGAGTTATTCTTAAGTTTCAAAGGGGTTTAGGAAGGTTCTTGACCATCATCAAAAGTTTTATTTGGGAAATATTTTTAAGAGTAATTAAAATGATTTATTAGGGAAGTTTGAGGGTTTTCTTATCATTAAATGATGGTGAGGTGTTATAGGTGAGTTAAATTATGGTGGATTTCTGGAAATGAATAATTTTTTGTTCTATAAATGAGATGAAAGGCTTTTTATGATTGGTCTTTTTGTTTAAAGGGGGAATCATTTTATTACTATATTTTTGTGGTTCCCTCTAGGTCACAAGTATGTTTATTTTGAGAATTAAGTTGGATATTTTTTTGTCGTGTAAGATTTATAGGTTCATAGTGTCTTAAAATTTGATTTTTGGTCTTTTTGGGTGAAAATGGGTAGCACCATGACCGTGTTGTGCCTTTGGTCCTTCTATGTAAATTGTATTGGGAAAAAATGGCCAATTCTAGGAATGACATAAGAAGGAGCGCATTGGGTGTTCCCCTGGTGACTATGATTATTGGGACCTCACCATGACCATGGTTGGCCAAAATGACTTTCTATTCAGTACCAAACTGTGGCCGGTGCCCGTGGTCAGTTTTTAGTTTGAAGAAACCATGTTGTTCAAGGAAACACCAAGGAATGGGGGAGATAGATTTAG
Source organism: Viscum album (assembly GCA_963277665.1). NCBI lineage: Eukaryota > Viridiplantae > Streptophyta > Magnoliopsida > Santalales > Viscaceae > Viscum > Viscum album. The sequence goes on along the minus strand of OY728122.1, from coordinate 702,545,882 downwards.
ATTTTTAAAACACCTGAATGAAACCTGATCTTATGGGGGAGGTAATTCTAAACATGTGAATCCTTAATGGAGGTTGTTTATATATCCTTTGACTCTTGTACTCTATATTAAACTTGATTATTCTATCCCCATTGATATGGATTTTAGATATTTTGTGTTCTAAGAAGGGTCTTTAGATGTTCATATTACATCTAATAGTAGATATTAGTGTTTCCCTTCTTCTTGGGAATTATCATTTTAGATATAATCTCATGTGGACCTGATATTTTTTTCCCATGACTGGTTTAAACAAAAATGGAAGTTTATTTTCTTTTGAGGTAGGTTTCTTTATCCTTTGGTCTATCCCTTGGAATAATTTTGTTTTTATGGCTTACTTTTTTTTGATTTATTAAATTGATCATTTGAAATCAATAAGAGGTGAATTTTACCTTATATGGTTATGGAAATGATTTCTAAAATGGGTTTTTTGTTGAAAACCATTTCATACACATGATGTGTTTTGTGTAATTCCTTAAAGGTGGTTTTGAAATAGTAATTATTTTTCACGCATGGAAGCAGTATGACATCACAATAGAAAATGTTTTAGGAAAATATGGGCATAGAAATGAAATGGGTTTTACAGAATTTTTTTATAAAATATGTAATTGGTTTATTTATCATAATAATGATGTATTAACACATCAGTAATATCATTGGATTTTGGGGAAAACTAGACATACTCAATCTCTATTGGATTTTTCTATCACTTGGGGAGGTGACCGTGATGTCAGGGTTTCTACTGGGTATCCTTTCTACTGGTCCATGGTTACCAAACGTTATAGTTCACTTATGATGGTTAGTGTTTTTTGTATTATGAGTTGTGTACACCCTTGTATTGTGACTATACCCATGGTGCGTTGTGGATAAATTACATGCATGATTATTGATACGATTACTCACCCGCTTTTATAGAAATTGATGTTGAAAACTTATTTTACTCATTAGCTTGTACCTCATGGATGTAAATGTTATGTCATATTTCTATGTTAATTTGAATATGTCATGTTTTTTTAACATAAAACAAAAGGATGATTTTATGTGGAAAAATGATTTATTATGGATTTTTTTATATTTATGTTTTATAAAAGTTAAAAAAATGCATGTGGATATAAATTGTATAGATTCTTAGTGGTATCCTACTGAGATTTAGTACTCACACACTAATGTTTCCTTTGGGAATTTCTTGCCTTGGTTTTGTAGGACATAGGTAAAGGGAAGATAGTCATGTAGATGATGACTATCCTAAATCATTGTAATGACATGAACTTTTTAATAATATTTGTTTCCTAAATTTGTGTGTTGTTTCATTTTATACTCTACAAAACTATATCTTTTAATTAATGAAGTGATACCATTGGGTTTTGACTTTTATATAACTGTTGGTAAATATGACCGTTGGAAACTGAAATCTTAACATTACGATTATTATTTATAAATACAAGTGATCTTGGTTAATTAATACAAAAAGAAGAGTCAATGACCTCATCCAGTAGACTCGGGCAGTACAAAGCCCATCTGTCGGAGCTTGGGAAGGAGGTAGCATCACTGGGCTTTGCTATGGACCAATCCCAAATCGAACTTCAACATGTGAATCTTGAACGAAATCACCTACGGGAGAAGCTCAAGCTAATAGAAATCACCATTCGAGCAATGTTGTTTGACCTACCCCAATATTATTTCACCATAGCTCACCTTACACTTAGGACCTATGCGGGTGTTATAAGGGGCTATGTAACGAATCCTTAGTTGCTTTCGGTAATCCTTTTATATAAATAAAATTATTACTTCTTATTATGGTAAAATTTTTCAATTTCAAATATCTAGATAAATATTGGATGAATTAATAGAAGTTTAATATTATTTTTGAATTTTGGAAAAAGGGGTATTTTAAAATATTTTTGTATTCTTTAAATAATTAATAATGTGAATTGATTTTTAAAAAATGGTATTCTAAAGTTGTATTCGGTAAGAAATTTAGAGTTTAATATGATAAACATAATTTTTAGTGAATAGTTACGTATGAATAGTAAAATACCCTAATGAATAGTAATGAATAGAAAATCAGTCAAAAAAATTGAAACTTCACTCATGAATGTATAAATACATTTTAGACATCTTAAAATTGAAAAAAACGATCTTAGTATAATTTTTTGTATTTTTGTATGTCATAAATATTTTATTTAAAATTTTATAATTAATTTTATAATTTATAATGGATATGTATTTTCATAAAATTTAATCATATATTTTTACTTTATTGTCTTATGGTTATATGATAATTTTACAGGACCTTGATTACTTTCTTAAGGTGTTACAAAATGAGTTGTAGTTTTAAAGTTGTATTTTTTAAAATAAATAACGATTTTATTTAAAATTTAAATGAAAGATATTTTAAAAAAATATTTTCATAAAATGGAGTTCATTTTTGAAATCAGAGCATCAATATTAGGTTTGGGTAAATTTTTGAGATTTTTCTAAAACAATTGAATTTTTGGTGAATAGTAAAAATACAGTTTTGAGTTTCGGGTGTCTAATGACATCATTGATGATGTAATCAATCTGGTAGACTTTTGAATAATAAGATATTCTATGAGGTGTCACAAGTTTCCAATACCATGGGAATATACCATGGGCAAGCCCATGGTTTTGTAAATTCCATCGATGAGGTGTCCCTTGGAAATTAATTAAATATTCCCTCACTTTTCCTATAAATACTAGTCCATCCCCTCATTAATTTCATTCCAGAATCCTCCTAAACGAACATCTCATCTTTCTAACTCCCAAGGAGTCCTACCAAGGTTCCCTCAAGCCTCCCAATGTCCCAACCTTCAAGCTTCGAAGTTATTCTTCAAGGTAAGGTATTCTTTCTCCCTCCTCTTTTATTTCATGACTTCGTTTATGTTATATCTTCTAGTTTCCATATTATTTTGTTGGGGTATGTCCTTATATATCCTTATTACTGTCCATTTTGTTTCCAAATGATGGGATACCCTCTCCAATCTTATTAATTTATTTTTTTAATTTTTAAGTGACGCCGTTAGGCTGCCGAATTTTCATAAAAGAAATCACATTTCCTCTTTTCTTTCAAGTTTCCTTTTCATGTGATATGTTATTCAAATATCCATACCATAATCTTATTATGTATCCATACTGTATTATGAATTATTTATGAGTGTTTTACCCTTGTCCCCTTTCTTTTTAACGTTTTCTAAAACGATGTTATGTAGCCATTATGTTGTAGAATTTTTGTCTCAAAATATCTCTCTTTTTATCAAAGAAATTATATTTTATTATTTTTGTGGATACCCAAATCTATTTTTATTTCCAGGGGTATTCATCAATTAATAAAATTGATCTATTTTTTTCTATAATTGAAATACATATAACCCTCACTCCCTTTTCATGGGTTATAAATTACATAATGATCTTATTTTTCAAGTTTTTTTTAAACATCATGATTTTGACATGAACCCATTTATTTGATTCTATTAGGGTTATTTATGAAATGTTTGATTATGATATATGTGTATCACATGAATATAAATACATATTAAGGGTGCACCCTGATATATCTCCAATGCATTGGGTAAAGAATTAATTTCTAGAGATGACAAGTTTCACGATATCTTGGTGAATAACCTTGGTAATGTTTATGACACCTTGGGAATGAACCTTGGTGATATGTTCATGAATATCTAAATGAAATTTTGAATCCTCATATTCAAGTTATGTTTCATGTTTTTTTCATTATGATATTCCTATACGTCCCTTGATCATATCTTTATGATTTCTTTTTATCAAGTTTTTATTGATATCACAGGTAAACTTATTCCCTTGTTTACCCTTACTGGGCCTTCTGATCACCCTTTCCTTTGATGTATGTCTATAGGTTATTAGATGTAGTAATTTTACTTAATATGAACCTATGATGAATCCTTACAAGTGTATTAGAAACATGTTTCATGTTGTTTTCATGTATTATGTTCCTGATTTCCAAGACACTATACTTTAAAGATCCTCTATTTATAAAATGTAATGAAACATTTTGTAATAAAAAGGTGGGATTCCATAATCATTCACCTTTCCTTTGGGTTGGAAAGGTGGTGACATTTTTCACATGGTGATGGACCCATGGGTTTCTTTTGGTTTCATGTTGATGGTATAAAAATTTGTTTATGTATACCTTATTATATATTTTGTGGATGTTAAATTTTTGGTTTGGTTTTTTTGACATATGATACAGTTTGGATATCTTATTATGATACTTTGTTTTCTTCTATCTTATCATATGTCTTTTGCGGGTGAAATAATTCCAAAGTAGGACCTGGTTTTTTTCCATACCATGATAATAAAAAACATGCTCCAATTATTATGATATATAAATTTGGGTGACATTTTAATTTGACTTGGTTTGGTCAATTACAAATTAGTATCAATTAGTTCGATTATTGTTAAAGAATGTGATCTTCATTGTGTATGACCCTCATCTGTATGATGGTTGTTAATAGACTGGAGTTATGACTATCAAAACTTGATAACTAGTGTGGGATTGTTCCTGGAAAACTAACTTTAACGATGAACTATGAATTACCATGGGAATTCTGGGATTGTATTGCATAATTTCTTTTAATTTTATCCTTGTTGGATTTAGTTCTATAAAATTCTGTTTATGAATAAGGAATTTAATTTTTTATTTATGGTTATAATTCTCTTTTTTCATATAATATGGATTCTTTAAGAAAATAATCTCTTAATGTTGTAGAGGAATCTACGATGCAATCTCCATAGGTGAATCCTTCAGTTGAATCAGTTATAGTGGATTCTATAGTCTGAATGATTCAGTATATGGGCCAAGCTACTAATGTTGAACTAGTATGGAAGTTGGAATATGTTATATAATTCAATAAGTATCATCCCTCAATATTTTGTGGTGATAGAGGAACCCATGAATCTAGATAATGGATTGAGAGGATGGATATGATTTTCCACTTCTGAAATTGTTTGGAAGGCTCCAAGGTTGGTTTTTCCACTTATATACTTGAGGGGTCGGGAAGGAATTTGTGGGAATCTATTGTGCAATCCATGTTTAATTATTATCACACCAATACTACATCCAAGAAGGTTTTTAATAAATAATTTTATCCTAAAACATTTTGAGTGGAGATGACTTAGGAATCTTAACCATTGAGAAAAGGGAGAATTCAGTTTTGTAGTATGCTACTGGGTTTTCTGAGATGATTCACCAGTCTTCATAGCTTGTTTCCAATGACTATCTTAGGGAATGGAGTATTGAGATGGTTTAAGTCATGGAATTCAATATATTCTAATTATTATGTTCCTACCCACCTTTATAGAGTTTATGGAAGTGGAAGATATGAATGAGGAATATAGAATTCAGAAGACATGACTCTTTGTACCATTGGTAAAAGTAAGAGGTAAACAAAGTTAATTTTCTAGCTAGAGGAGTAAGTGGGATGACTTGTTCTAGGGTAGTGGTTGGAGGTCACAATATATTTTAGGGCTTTTATAGGTGGTATGTTATTAGTTTGGGGGAAGGGGTCACCTCAAGCCTGATTATAAGGAATCACTTAGGGTATGTCATGTATGTGGGAAATCTGGTCATCTTTTGTGATTCTATGAGAGAGTATCCTAGGGATGTAGATGTGGATCCAAGTTTATAAATTCCTCTCAATTTAGATCTAACACCAAAAAGGGGAAGGATCTCAACCTTATTTCAATTTTAATTCTTAGGTTGTGAAAACATGCAATGATGAAGTTGGACATCTATGTGTAGTGAAGTGAGAACCATAGGAGTTAGTGGAAGAACCAACTACTATGATAGGTACAGTGTTGACACATCCTCTATGGTTATGGAATTATTTGACACTAGTGAAAATCATTTCATTATATCTTCCAATCCTATAAATATTTTGGGATTGTGATCATAGATTATTCCATTCATTATAGATCTTCCCAATCCTTTGTGAATGAAGTCAGAGTAGTGTTTTAGATGTCCCAAGTGCCAGGTTATGATTTATGACCATGAAACCATATAGGATTTTCTATTTATTGATCTTAATATATTTTATCATGTAATTGTCATTGATTGGATGATTAGTTATGAATTTTATAAAAAAATTTATCATCACCATGTTCAGTTTATTTATTCTGAAGGATTCACTCATGTATATTGAGGTGAGTGGGATACTAGATCAAGGAATGAAGGTCCCATTGCCCCTAGTGCTAAGATGATATCATTATAGTTTTTCGAGATGTATCTTGATAGTGTTTACCCATATATTAATGTCCCTCTTCACATGGTGGTGTCTGAGAATCATGATGTTTTTATAGATGATTTCTCCAAGTTGTTTCCTTTGTGGGAAGTTATGTTTTTATAGACATTCTTCTATGGAAAAGGCCCAATTACTTACCTTCATACAATTTTAAACCCATTTAATTAAATGAATTAACGTTTTAACTTGAGGATATTAAAGCTAAGGTATTTATTAATCCTAACATTTCACCATGGGCATCACTAGTACTCTTTTTAATGAAGGGGGATAGAAGTATTTAACTTTTTATTGACTTCAATAAACTCAAATAGGTGAAATTTAAGAACAAATACCACTTTCCTTGGATTTATGAACTTTTTCATAAGATCAAGGTAGCCCATTTTATTTTGAAAATTTATCTTAGATCATGATACCATCAGCTGAGGGTTTGAGAAGAGGATATTCTTAAGATGGATTTTAGGAAAAGTTTTAGGAATTATGAGTTTCTAGTCACAACGTTTGTCCTTACTAATGGTCCTATGGTGAGTATAGATTTCATGAATTGAATATTCCACCAGTTCTTGGATTCATTTATGGTAGTTTATTTGGAAGATATACTTGTTTATTCCAGACCATAAAAAGATCATTTAAGAATTTTAATATCATCCAGGGATCTAGAAATAGAATCATATTTACAAAAAACTATCCAAATCTTATTTCTGGATTTAAGAAGTGAATTTTTTTTCTAGCATGTGATTTATGAGAAATGTGTATTAGTGGATTCTGATAAGATTCATATATTGATATATTTGGAGTCATATAGAAATATGTTTGAGAACCGATGCTTCTTAGGATTATTTATTTATTATAGATTTTTTATTTGGGGATTCTCTAAGATTGCATCTAATATGATAGCCTTAACCCATAAGGTCGTGATGTTCATTTGGAGCAATTGGTACTAGATATATTTTGAGAATTTGAAAGTGATATTGACTTTGGATATTTTATTGTTTTTTATTTAGATGATTTTGTGATATGATGTCTAGTAAAAAGCATTAGGTATGGTTTTAGATTGTGTTTTGATATAGGGAATTAAGGTCGTAGCGTATGGATCTCATCAATTATTCCCTTATGGTAAGAAATAACCTATTCATGATATTGAGTTACCTGTAATTATGATTGATCATAAGACTTGTCACCACTACCTCTTCAAGGTGAAATTTGTAGTGTATTTTGACCATAAGAGTTTGAAGTATATCTTTACTGACAGGGATCAAAATTTGAGACAGATACTCTAGGTAGAGTACCTTTAAACCTTTTATTTTGATATTTAAAACAACTTTGGAAAGTAATACATGGTAAAAAACTCTTGGAGAAAAAAAATATTTACAATGATATCAAAGGAATTAGTGGAAGGGTGGTGCTTGATGGGATTATTTACTAAGATGTGTTTGGATGAAGGGATATCTAGTGAAAAATGTCTTCCAGATTATGATTGGGATGTATCATTTATGGATGATCATATTCAAATTACAAAAACTATGGATATAGGGTGTTAGTGATTTATAATGAATCTTTAGGGTGGGGAGACCTTGGGTGAGTGGTCTCAGTCTCCCAATGGATTATTTTTCTTATAATCTAGTATGGTTGTTCTAATCAATCTACAACAGGAATTGACAGTTAATGGAAAAAGATATAACTATTCTTGGAACTATGGAAATAACAATATATATCATGACTTGATAATTCATTACTAGTTTCTTGGAATTAGGTGATATATTTTAGATTTTGTGCCTTAATACCTTATATGTTAAATAATTAAGGTGGAACATCAGAGGCCTTCCAAATTACCACAACCTTACCTATTCTAGTATGTAAATGAGGTGAAACTAACATTTACTTTGTAATTGGGATACCTCATACTCATAGGGTAATAATTCAATAAGGTTTATTATTGACTGAATCATAAAATTAGTACATTTACTACATATTTAGGAGTTGAGAAAGGTGGGGGATTTTGGGAACATTAATGTGTGGGAGAATATTAATCTCTATGGTGTTTGAAAAGCTATCATTTTTAGATAGGAACACTTTCTTTACATCCAATTTTTTGAGTGGATTATAGGAATCCTTGGGTTCTTAGTTGATATTGAGTTCAATATATCATTTGTAGATGGATGGACAGTCCAAATAGGCCATCTAGATTCTTAATGAAATACTTTGGGCATGTGTAATGGAAATTTGTGGATCTTGGGAAAATATCAGATTTTAATGAAGTTTTACTATAATAATATTTCTTTGGTATCAATTAGAATGGCTCTATCTGAGACGTTGTATGAGAGTCCTTGTAGATTGCCTAATTTTTGTGTATAGGTTAGAGAATGTTCCCTGGTTAGACCAAGAATAATCCAGGAGATGATGGATTTTGTGAATTTGACATGAAAAATATTAGTTACAACTTAGAATCACTAGAAATCATATAATAATTGGCATCATTATCCATTGGTGTTTGAGGTGGGTGATTGGGTTTTTTTCAAAGTTTTACCATGGGTGGAAAAAATATATTTTGGAAGGTAGGATAATTTGTCACCTCATTATGTTGGCTAATTTTAGATTATAGAGTAACTCAGGAAGGTGGGTTCTCGATTAGACTTACCAACTCATTTAACTTCTATCCATGATGTGTTCCATGTTTCCCAACCGAATAATTATAATCTAGATCCAACCCATGTGATCTAGGGGGAGGATGTTGATATTGAACCTGAAACCTTAGTAATTTAAGGGACCATTAAGAAAGTGGACTCATATGATAAGGTTGTGCATGGTAAGATGATCCCATTGGTTCAAGTGAGATGGTATTGTGGTAGGGGAAACCCTAAGACATGTGTCTGCAAGTATTTGATGATTCATCAATAACCATATATATTTTCAAGTCTGTGATCCTGAGCCTTTTGGGGGAAAAATATTTTCTAATATGGAGAATTATGATACACTTCAGGTCATAGGTATGTTTTTTTATAGGCTTATAGAGTTTCTTTTGGGTTTTTTAATATTTTGAGGTGTGTGATCGCATAAAATTTGGTTTTTAGTCAATTTTAGGGTAAAATGGGTAGCACCATGACCGTAGTCGAGATCATGGTGTTCCTTTGGGCCTCCCATGTAAAACGATCAAGGCTAAAATAGCTAGTGTTGGTTCTAGTCTAGGATAGAGTGAAATGAGACTTCCCTATTGACAATGGATCAAGGGACCTCACTAAAATCATGATGGGCCAAAAGGGCCTAGTTTTTAGCATCGGTTCATGGTTCTTATGGTCGGTTTCCTATGTGAAGGAACCATACCATGGTGGGAAACACTAGGGTGTGGTGGGGGTAGATCAGATTTTTAAAATGCCTAAATGGAACTTGATCTTTTGGGGGTGGTTACTCATACTACATGTGACCTTAATTAGTGGTTTTATACATCTTTTTTTGGAGTTGGAGCCCTATAACCAATTACTTTTGTGCTTCATGATAAACATATATTCATTGGATTCATATCAATAACGTTTTTATCTCATCATCATTGTTCTTCTACGTAACATTGCATGTGAAAATGTCCTAAGAGTAGTTATCACACCAAAAATGTGTGGATCATTTCTATGTTGAGAACTATGAAGTTCCATGAAACTATTCTTGAAGAGATGTTCTATATCCAGATGATATAATTTGAAAAGATGCAAATGAAACATGAAATAAGGGGTGGAGACTCATAGGACTTTGAGGAACCTTCTCAGGGTGTACACCCTTGGTAATGTTGAGGAGGATATTATGAGAATGAGTCCTTTCAGTAGGAAATCCAAATTCCTGAGTGTCATTGGATGTTCCTTTCTGTAGAGGTGTGTGTTGGTAAATAGAATTTTAGATAATTTTTAATGGGTATTATGACTCGCACACTTAGATTTATTAGAAAAAACCGTGAGGGAATATGTTCATGGAATGTTAGGATATATTGGGTGTGTCACGAGTAATACTGCATTAATGAATAATGTAAGAAAGGATTTTTATCTTCTGTTCCATAACATAAGTTGATATCTCATGCCCTTTGATAAAAGCGAAATATCTTAAATAATTATATGGTCATTCTGTTCTATTGGAAAGTTCGATTTCTGAGAAGTCAAATAATAATAAATCTAGCACATGGGTTGATGGAACTGGCATGAAACCCTCTTTATTGGAGATATCAAGATAAAGGGATTATATTACATGGTAATCAATCGTATGAGGTGACATTTTATTACAATATTAACTTCTCTCCCTATGGGTGTCTTGGTCTGTTGCTAGATGCTAACCTTGGACTTTAGGCAAGTTCTCCTAATGCCACTAAGAAAGAGGCCTAGAGGGTCACACACTAAGTGTATCCAAAATATCAATTGAATAATTTATTATTTAACAAGTTGAATAAATATTATTCCCATTTGTGGTTTAATAATTATTCATGTATGTATGATCGCATTTATTTCACCACTATTTATTTGTGAGAATATATTATAGACAGGAAAGTTAATAAATATATATTTTCTATTTTAATAAATATAATATTTATTTATTTATTGGAGAATAATGTAGTTATATTTATTTAATAAATAAATATTCATTATTCAAGGCCCTATAAATATTGAGGAGGATTGGCTGACCAAGTTTCGGGTTTGGTGAGAAATAATATTAATTTTTTTTGTTAAAATAATATTTAAATGTAAATTGAAAGTTATTTTATGGAAATAATGGTTTTACTATTATTATTTTACATGGGGTTTTCACATAGAATAATAAAATTTGTAAAGACACTTGTTCTAATTATTTATTATTACCTAGTGAATTAAATTCCCGGTTATGTTATTATTCTCTAATTAGCCAAGGGGGCAACTGAAGGAGCTAGAAAATTGGTTGTGTACAAAAATTTGTAGAATTTCAATCGATCCTTGAGAGTTAATTATTCTCCAAGAATGTTCTCAAGAACATGAGTGGTCCTCCTCCATCATATCTAGGATAACACTTTAGAAGAGGTTCTCAAGGCGGTCAAAGGTGGATGATGCAAGCACACGGATCTTCTGTGCTAACACCTGGAGACTCATTTGGTGACATCCAGAGATTCACAAAGCATGTGTGCATCACCTCTAGAAGAGATTTACCTTTTTTCTCTACAAAAATATAAATTTTCTCCATAGATCTATGGATGAATGAATCAACAAATAAAGAATCACCTTGGAGGTAATTATTTAATTTAATTTAATTAATTATAAACAAAATATGTCGATCCTCTCTCTCTCTCGGTTCTAGTTTTTTATTCTTTTGTCTTAATCCTTGATTAAATTTTGTGGATATTGTTTTTTATCATCATATTGATCCCATATTGTTCATTGAATGTGGAAAAAATTAAATTTGGGCATCGTCCCTCTTGCACTTCTGTAACGCCTGAAACCTAAAAGTGGCATCAGAGTAGGAATATTTTAATTTATGATTATTTAAATAATTCTTTAATGTTTTAAACTTTAATAATTTAGTTTTTCAATTCAATTTTAATCATTCTTGTAATTTGAATTTGGAGATATGTTCCTCCTTTATCGTTTCTCATAGATCTAATAGAAATGAATAATTTTATGATTAAAATTAAATTGAGGATCTCATCGAAAGGTGATGATGATTCTGTCTAGGTATCATGATAGTACACACCATGTATTTGGAGTTACATGTTGTGTTATCTACCATACACGATGTGTCATCTGGATCACACCTCATGTAGTTGTGTTTAGTGCATTAGAAGTAATTCGATAATTACTCAAGCCATGTGCATTAATGGCGTGCAGTATAGTTAATTCTAAAACAGAATATTGACAAGGACAGACGGGTGCACGGTAAACTGGACTACATGTTGGGTGGCCCCCTCAACACATCATGTAGTTACTTTCGGGTCAGGTTCAGGTCGTGTATCTAATACACGACTTAGCCAATCGGTGACCATGTAAGGCAGAGTCAACAAAGTGTGTGACCCACTAGACATGCCTTGTAATCCAAGGTTTCTGAAGTACACCTCACACACCAAGACCCTTGGCGTGTACTTTGGATACATAGAGAATAGGGTACACACCATATAGTCAGAGCTACACACAATGTACTATTTCCAGATTATGTAGTTTTAAAGATTTATTATTATATTATGTAACCCTTGAGACATGTACCTTCGTGTGGGAACAAAGCTGAAACATAACATGTGGTAGGTGTTTGATATATATATGTATATATATATAAATATTTAATTAACATCTGTTTAATGTTCAATGATCTGAACATTTTATATTAGTTTTATTACAATTAAAATTCTATGTGCATGATACATGTCACAAAGAATAAAGTGTATATAAGTATAATACATGTTGGTTAGTTTTGGACGGGTATTCATTGGGTTACCTATAATGTAAAAGTTATGTACATAGTTAATTTTAAATTAATTTATTTTTTTTTAAATTATAATGGATAATAATCTTAAGGAAATTCATAAAGGGTTTAAGGTAAAATTATTTATCAATTAAAGATAATAATTAATTGATTCAATAATGATTTATATTTAATAATAAAAATTAATGAATTGAATGCTAGTTTTATTAAATTCCTAATTTGTTTCGGTATACACATCACTATTCTTGGCTTGTGTTACACACAATTTCAAGTTCTTTGGATATAATTCATTTCACGCAAGTCCAAGTATAAGTGAACAACTAAATATTATTATGTTACCTTTTAACCTAGATGTTAAAATGTTGGGAATGAACAATATTAATTGATTTATGAAAATATTTTTTAAACTAATATTTAATTAATTCTATTGTGAACAATTATTTCTAAATGAAAATAAAACCTTTTTCAATTAAAAGGAAATGTTTTTTTGAAAAACATTGTAAATGAAAATAAGTGTGTTCATAAAATAATAAAATCACTCTTTATGGATTTTATTAATGAAATATATATATAATATATTCAATTTAATGTTTAAAATTCATCATATACATTTTCTATGCTTGATATAAGAACAAATTCAGTTTTTCAGGTAAAAGAAGTATTTTTTAAAAAAAATGCAGTTTTACCACCTTTTGATGGAGAAACCATTTTAAATATAGTTTTTTTGCACTTTTATAAGTTTTTTTTGAATAAAATAAACTTCTTATTTATAATAGTGTCATAAAAATTTACTTTGGTTGAAATTTTGTTATTTTTCTGATAACTTTCATATTTTAATGAATAGTTAAAAATACTGCATTTTAAATCAAAACTGCCTTTTTTTCTAATTTATTGATATAGTTATATTATCCTTTAAATTTGTTTTAAAGTATATTTTTATTTTGTTTTTATAATTTAATCCAATTTTGGTCATTGGATGTAATTTTACATTGAAATTAGATATAAATGCATGCCAATCTTTTGATGATTTTTACTTTTAAAAACTTATTTTCCCATTTTGACAACGAGGATTAATTTTTAATTAATTTCTACCAATTATGTGTCTTTAATTTGTAAAAATGGATTCCATATTTTGAATAATTTAGTTTAAATTATTTAAATTGGTGCATTTTAGTTTTGTACATGATGAATAGTTACTACGATAATTTTTATTTACCACGGTTAATGGTAAATCAGGTAAATTAAGGTAACAAACAATATGATAAAGACAACAATGTTAACCTAACACCTGCCAAAATCCTATTGGAAGAATAAAATTAGTCCCTTAACACATAAGGATAAAAATTGGTTCGTTTAATGTACCTTTTTCCAGGAAAGTGATGTAATTATTATTTAAACAAAAGAAAGTGACAACATGTCACTCTCTTATGTATTATAAGTATAAAAAATTTAATGTAGTGAAAAAATTGATGAAACCACAAAAATAAGTATTAAAAAGAAAGATATTAAAATTATATAAATTATGTGAATTTATTTATAATTTTTAGATTTTAAATAATTACCTTAAAGATTGACACAACAGTGATACAATAATTATTTTATTTAGAGAAATATCAAATAAATGATATTATAAATATTAAAATAAATATTATATGACATAATTTATGCAATTCAAGAATTTTATATGTATCTATGATATTTTATAATACTATTCAATTTTTTTTAGAAGTTAAATCTCTTAATGAATTTTATTTAAATTCAATTAAATGAATAGTGTAAAAATTGAACTATTGATATTTTATAAAAATAATATTTTATTAAATTATTTAAAAATATTATAAATAATAAAAAAATCAAAATGTGACTATTATAAGTTCTAAAATTTCATTAAATGTCAAATTATGTGAAATTTACCACATATAAGTTAAATTTATAACATCTTAATACTTAAAATCTTGTTACCACAATTAAAATTAAAAGAGAATTATTAAGGGAAAACAAAAAAGCACAGGTCTAAAATAAAATCAATACATGTAAAAAAATTATTTAATGAGAGGATTTAGAACTATGATAATATAATATTCTACATATTTATATTTTTATGCTTTTTTATTAAAAAAATAATTCAAATTAATTTTATATTTTAAGAATTTGTAAGGGTTCCCCTCACCTCAATTATAAAAGGTAACCTCCTCCCTCAACAATTCACTTACATTTGAGCCTTAATGTTTGGAAATCCCCTAAAATTTTCCCTTCTAAACTTACTTATCCACATTATAGTGGTTTTTTTATTATCAAAAGACCAACTCTAGTGCCTTTAAGAGGAGATTTAGAGGAAGCACGTCGAGGAAGAGGTAATCTCTTCTACCGATTCTTTCATACTTATTTCTCCTTCTATTTCCTCTTCATTAGTTGTTTAATTATAAATTAATAACATAAATATAAATCCTATAAAAATATGTTATTATAATTATGAAACAACCATATTCCATTTTTATCCATCCTACAAAAAACAAAATCAATATTCGTGTGTACGTTCAACTTATCGTCTCCACGTCGTGGTGTGATATTTTTTTCACCACCATGTTACTTGGATGGGTATAATGATGTAAATAATAACTATATATGATAATTATAAACTGATATGTATTCTGGAAAAATATATATACCATCAAATTTCATACCATTTCACAATTATCATAATGATATCGTCGCTCGTTCGTACGTACGACCTACCGTCTCCATGATGCGATGAGATTCATTCTACAAGATATCCATTAAACAATGATTATACAAATGAAAAGAATGAATAAATATGATATTTATTATTTTAATATCATTTTTAATGATATAAATATGACCTAATAATGATAATAAGAACTTATTCAGGAAAAAATGCATAAGAAAATGAAGTAGTCTATACTTGAATAACAAGTAATAATGAAATATTATTACCAAACTAATGATAATATAATCATATATGATATCATAAAAATGAATATGATTCTAGAATAAGTTAATTACATCATTTAAATCATTATAAAATATGTTTAAATACAAACAAAGGATATCAAACCTAAGGTAAGGGATTATTTTTCTCACTTTTATTTCTGTGGGACATATACCTTATACACCACCTATTTATTTTGTGTGGTGTTTATTCTTACAAAGAATATTTTATGATTATTATTATTAAGATTACTATATTTATATATGGATATAATTTTATTTATTTTATTAGGAATGTGATTCGACTGATTATAATTGTTAAGGGATAATTTCGCAATCTCATTATTATCTGAGATTGTTGATATGTAATTATTTACTGGGGTATATTTATCATCCATATAAATGTTTTCTAAAAAAACGTTTTAAAACTTTTTTACTATTATCCTATGGATTTTTAATTCAATTTTTACTAATTTTTTACTTTTACTACATGGTTTGGAAGGATAATTTTTTTTTCATATGAGGTACTTTTGATTTTTCCTGAAAAAGTACGAGAAGAATGTTTTTTAATTATACAAAATGAATCGAATTTTGAGCTTTCATAAAAAATTGTTTCCATGAATATTCCGTTAAAATTTTTCAAGGTTATTTTAAAATAAATTATTTTCATTTATAATTTCACGGCGTTTTAGGAAAAGAAAACATTTTTGAAGAAGAAAGGATATTTTCTTCAAGATTTAATTTCAACTATTTTATTAAAATTATTTTCCATATAAGATTAAAGGTATTTTTCAAGTTTACTATACATATTATTCTTATAGTTTATTATTTTTATAATTAGTTCTATTTATAAAATATATTTGTTTTATATTGATTATGTTATGATGGAATGATGTTTAAGAAACCCATATTATTCTTTGGGTTATATTATGATGAATGATTTATATTCTTGTGTCACACATATGTATGGTTTTCTTTATGTGTTGGGTGGGACCTATATCTCCCTCTAATAAATTGGGAAAAGCGTTATATCTCATGAGATAGATATTACTGGAATGTCTTGTAAATCTGTTTCAGTAATACATGGCTGGAATGGAATGTAAATCAGGTTCAGTAATACAGGGATAAAATGGCAAGTAAACCCAGTTCAGTAATGGGATTTATCCACTTTTATGGTCTTGGATATAATCCTTGTATAATATGGAAATTTTTTTTTTTAATATTATGCTTTTTCCAAAATTATATGTTTTATTCCAATTCTATTTTATCATGGTTAATGTTCCTTTATGATTTATTCCTTACGTACTGCCAAGATTTATTTTATGACTCAAGATTCTGATATTCAAAATATATGATCATGTTTTTACATTCTTATGTTTATGTTTTGTTTTATGTTCTCGATTATTTCCCTTATTGAGTATTTGAGTTCACTCTTTTTATGTTTTCATTCCTCCATAAAATTAAGAAATATTTTAGGTAGGAAAACAAAAAGGGAATATCTTTATGGTAGATGTTGAATATATTTCACCAAATTAGAATAATGTGTTCTGATTTTCCAAATACACTAATCTAATATTGTATTTTGGAGTGTATTTGTGTAATGTATTATGTATTCTGAAAAAATAAATGCAATGTGCATGTATGTCAATATTGAGTTTTTAAAGGTTTCATTTTAATTTATTATTAAATTAAATTGTTGGCATGTGTGCCTTATCTCCTCTTTAATATGTAGGTTCTGTGTTCCCATGATTTCTTTTATGTAAAATCCATTTTACCCCTCACTGGTGTGTTAGTAAAAGCATATGTAAGGGATGGATTTCCCAATTTAGTGGAGGCGGTTCAAGTTAGGATCAGAGGTGAAACCAATCTAATGAGATACAAAGGTGGAGAGGTGGAAGGATGTATAAAAAACCAAATTGGTTCAATGTGTTTATCCCCTAGGTCAGCAGTTAGTTTATCAACTACTAGATAAACTAACCATTAGAACAATCTCATGATCACACCCTTTATTTTTTTTATTTCAGTTTCATGGTTTATACATTATGGGTGTATTATCACGTTCACATAATGAATGAATTAAACAAGCATCAAATATGTAACTAAAATAAATTGGCTTATGCGTACATATTATCTAATACATGGTTAATCACTTACGATTATACCACTTAATATTAAAAATCATGTGAAAATATAATAAATGGAAATTTATGCATAAAAGATAAAATCCCTTAATAAAATATTAAGTCAGTATAGCCTTCCATTACTTCAGTTAGAATCCAACCATAGTTCAAAGTGCTTAACCATCCAAATTTGGGGTGCTTTTAATTATCAGATAATTATAATTTTAGGTTTTGGTTTTACGTGACTTAGTTTACACCAAGATTTTACTACAAAAAAGGACTTAGTCTAACTGAGAGGGAAAGGTTGAGGAAATCCAAAATTAAGGATTTAGGGATTGGGAAGTCCACTCAATGGATCAAGGAGCTATGATTTTGTGTAGTTAGAATTTGTAATTCCTGTCTAAAACCTTTCAAATAGCTTGATCAACCAAACATTGGGTAATGAAAAGGGTAATATAGATCCTTTCCACGAGAATGTCCAAGAAATAGGATATTATGAAGCCATTGGTGAGAGCTATAGGGTTTCAATAAAATATAGAGAGACTAATGAATATTTATTTATTTATTTGTATAAATTTATCAAGATAAAGTACTAAAATTATTCTCATATTATTTGTAGAAACATCATTAAAAATGAAATCAAATATATCATTGTGATCTATACTTGAGAAGAAAAACTTTCTCACTAGAACCAATTTCCAGGAGTGGAAAAGGTGTCTTCAGGTCATCCTTCACCATGAAAGGAAACTATATGTGATGGAAGAACCTTAACCAATTTTGGATCAAAATGAGGTGAGTGATGAGGATCTATCTATGTACAATAAACATATGAATGATGAAACGGATGTTTAGTTCCTCATGAAATCATCCATGACCAATAATCTCTTGATGAAACATAAGGAAATGGATGCTTATAGCATGATGTCTCACCTTTGGGATCTCTATCAAGAAAAGGAAAGACAAGAGAGGTATGATATCTCTAATTCTTTGTTAACCACTATGCTTGGAGAGTCTACGCTAGTTGGGACACATGTAGTCAAGATTATTTGATACATTGAGTATCTGGATATCTTAGGGATTAAATTCTTGGATGAGTTGCATACAAATCTCATACTATCATCACTTCCTAAGACCTTCTCTATTGTTATTGTGAATTATAATATGTGAAATACTGAAAAGAGTGTATCAGAATTTCTAACCCTAATTCTCTAAGTGGATTAGGACATGGGGTGTGATACCACCACAGTCATTATAGTGAATAAGAAGAGAAAGAACATTGAAATAGAAATTTAGACATAGAAATTGTCTAAATCCCCGGATCACCATCTGACCAAGAAGAAGAAGATCCGAAGGCATATAAAGGAACATTAGGTAGTGTGTTTTTCATTGGAAAGTCAAGAAATTAGAAGAGGAACATCACCCATAGGAAAGGGTAATCCAAAGTTGTATTTGTTATCAATTTAAATCTTTCTATTTTTACACTTTGGGTATTATATATAGCTTATAGTGATCACATCTATATTCAAATGTAGGAGTCAAGTAGATTTCAAAAAAAATCTAGAGGAGAGGTCGATCTATGAGCTGCCATTGATTCGAGGTTGGACGATCTTATCATTGATTACTACCACCTAAAATTGCCAACAATAATGATTTTTGGTTTCACATGGCTATTATTATGTACCTAGTGTTACCAAAAACTTAATTTTTGTATCAAGTCTAGATACATATGGGTTTCTTTTCTTGTTCAGAAATAATTTTTTTACTCTTATAAGGACATCATATGTTATGGTATAGTTCATATAAATAATAGTCTATATGTATTAAATTATGAAACCATGTTTTGGAAATTGATAAGAAATAAAGTTCACATGACTCATTTAACATCCAGTTGTGCATCACAATCTCGTTCATGTAAATGAGAAGTGTTTGACAAAGCTTTATCAAGATGGATATTTAGACTATTCTGAGCTAAAACCACTTGATAGAAGTCACACTTGTCTACAATGTAAAATGAAAAAATTTCCGTTTGATTGACATGGTGAAAGAACCATACAGATTCTAGGATTAGTACACACTAATGTGTGTGGACCATTTCCAGTAGAAGCTAGGGGTGAATATTCTTACTTCATAAATTTTATTGATGACATGAGTAGATATGGATATATTTAATTAATGATGTATAAGTCAGAGACCTTTGATAAATTCAAGGAATAAAAGAATGAAGTATGGAATTATATTGGTAAGAAGATAAAGAATATTTGATCAGATTGAGGTGGATAATATCTTAACTAAGAGTTCATCGACTTTCTATGGGTGTTTTGGATTCTATCCCAACTCACTACACATTATACACCACAGTGGAAAGGTGTTAGTTAAAGGAGAAACTATACCATTTTGGACATAGTATGGTCAATAATGAGTCATGTAGATATTCCATTATTCTTTTGGGGATATGCATTACAAACAGTGTCATACAAATTAATCTGAGTAGAAACTAAGGAGTAAAATGGAATTCCCTTTGAGTTTTGGTGTGTAAATATTCCCATTTTGTCGCATACACAAGTATGGGGATGCAAGGCATATGTTAAAGCTTTCACAGGAAACAAACTATCACCTTGAAATATGAGATGTAACTTTATATGGTATCCTAAGGAAACAAAGTGATACTACCTATAAAACCCCTCAGATAAAGAAAGTAATTATCACCCGACAAACCATCTTTCTTGAGAGGGAGGATGTCCTCAAAAGGGATAGTGGGAGAAATATTGACTTTAATGAAGTTGATGCTCAATATATACAAGATTTGGTATGGGAATAAGTTCCATAGGTGCCTATAGAATAAGTAGTTCCTAAAACACAAGTATTGCATAGGAGTGTAAGAGAGGTAAGGGAACTAGAGAGATATGGTTTTCTTATCACCAAGAATGGTGACTCATTATTGTGGGAAAATGATGAAACTCTCTCCTAAAAGGAGAAAATATTGAGATAAAAAACTATAGTATGTCTAGAAGCTATGAATTCTAATATGGATTCTATGTATCACAGCCAAGTATGGGTTATGGTTAATGTGACAATTGATGTAAAGCATGTTGGATATAAAGGGGTATTCAAGAATAAGATGGATATGGATGGTAAATTAAGTACCTATAAAGAATGTATTGTGGCTAAAGGGTTTAAACTCTGTAAAAGAATTGAATATCATGAAACCTTTTTTCTAGTTTCCATTTTTAAATCCATCATAATCATAGTTTTTATAGAAGCTTACCATGACTATGAGATTTTGGTAGATGGATGTCAAAACTGCATTCTTTAATGGGAACCTTCAGAAAGATGTCTATATGACACAATCAGAACGGTTTTTGAAACTAGGTAATGTAAAAAGGATTTGAATGTTACAGATACCCATTTATGGATTGAAGAAAGCATCTTGTTCATGGAACATTTGATTTGATGAATCCATAAAAGAATTTTGTTTCATTAAAAATAAACGTGAACTGCGTGTTTACAAAAGTTTTAATTGGAATACAGTCGTTATCCTAGTAGTATATATTGATGGCATATTACTTATTGAAATGACATACCAGTCTTATAGTCAATTAAAGACTAGATGAACAAGTGATTCTCCATGAAGGACTTAGGATAAGATGCCTACATTATAGCAATCATGATAAATCATGATATACCCAAGAGGCTGATTGGACTAAGTCAAAGTACATATATTAACTAGTTACTACAGAGATTTAGTATGAAACAATCTAAGAGGGGACTGGTTCTAGTGTCACATGGTTTACATATTTCTATGAAAATGTGTCCCTAGACATAATAGGAGAAGGATAAAATGAGTAATATCCCATACTATTTAGTGACAGGATCTATCATGTATGTCATGTTATGTACTGTACTTGATGTTGCCTATGCACTGATCATGGTAGGTAGATATCAAGAAGATCAAGGAGAAAAACATTAGACTATTGTTGAGACTATCCATAAGTATCTTATAAAAACTAAGGATATGTTTTTGGTGTGTGGAGGACATGAGGAGCTTTTCATCAGAGGGTATGTAGATTCTAGTTTTTAGACAGATCAAAAAGATTTGATGTTGCAATTAAGATATGTTTTCTATATCAATGGAGGAGTTGTGAGCCGGAAGAGTTCAAAGTAACCGGTTTTAGTTGATTCTACATCACTGTCCGAGTACATAGCATCTTCTGATGTATCCAAGGAATCCATCTAGATTCCAAACTTTTTCCAGGATCTTGATGTGGTAACTAATAGTAATAACCCTATCACATTGTATTGTGATAATACTATAGTGATTCATTATTAAAAAGAGCCAAGGTCACATCAACGAACAAAGAACATACTCTAGAAGTATTAAATCTTGTTAGATTTATATCAAATGGGTGATGTTTCATCAAGTAGAGTATCCATGGAAGGGAACATGCGGGACCACTTGACTATAGGCCTAGCTTAGAACAAGCATGAGTATCATGTTAGAGATACCAGAATAAAGGTCATTAGAAGTTGGTTCTGGTTCAAGTGGGAGTCTGTTGGAGTTTGTGCCCTAGAACCATCGACTTTTTTACTTTATGATAAATATATATTCATTGGATGGATATCAATAAACTCTTTATCACATCATGATTGGTCTTTTGTGTAACATTGCATGTGATAATGTCCTAAGGGTAGCTTCTTCAAAAAAAAACGTCATAGAAGATCCCTGCTATGATGAGAACTTGAAAGTTCCATGAAACTATTCTTTAAAATATGTTCTATATATGACCGATAACATTTTAAGGGGCATAAATGATATAGGCTATCATGGGTGGAGACTCATAGGTCTTTGAGGCACATTATCATGGTGTACGCCCTTGGTATTGTCTAGGAGGATATTATAAGAACGAGGCCCGCCAGTAGGAAATCCACATTCATTAGTGTCATTAGATATTCCTATCTTCATATATGTGTATTGTTCCTTATACTTTAAGATTATTATTAATGGGAATTATGATTCGTGATATAACAACCCTGATTTTTAGTACACACTTAAACCTGATTTATTACATAAAATATTCACTTGATACAATATATAAGATCGAGAGGTTTAGTGTCTTTAGGGATTAGTAACATTAAATAACATCTTAGAACATAAAACATACAACATATTTATTGAAAACGTTTTTTACCTGACTACTACATTTCCTCGTACTTAGCATTACATGGGATAACCTGAGAACATGTGTAAGAAAAGGGTGAGCTATAAAGCCCAATAAGGAAATAAAAATGGAATAACATGAGGAATACAAAACATGTTAGACAATAGGCTTTTCAATGGAGAACAAGAGAAACATGAACATAAATGCATAATAAATAATGATAATCATAACATAGAAATGTGGCAACAACACTTAACAAGGAATTAGCATGAGCCAATACTCATTGCACATGGATCATGATTAAACCCTCATTTCACTTTAAGCACGAGTAAAACTTCGTTTCACTTGAATTAGTATGAGTCAACACCCATTTCACATTACGTATCATGATAATATACTTTACCCAATGCATTGGAGCACTATCAGGGTGCTCCCTTCTAAAAAATTTAATTTCATGCATAAGTGTGCCACATGGATCATATAACATGGAATCAATCAACATAATAAGTTATTCCATGATTAAGTAATGTGGAATAAATACATGAATGTACCATTAAATATGTATATGTTCATAAAGGTGAATACCCTTGATAGAGACATGGGTATGGTATTAACTACAAAATGATCATGGATTGGAAAAACACAGTGCAATTTCACCAGCATAACGATGTGACATAAGGATTCATGAAAATGGTTTATGAGAGAGAAAAGTGTGTCTCATCATATTTAAATAAAATTTAAAGTAAGGGGGTCATATAGATACATGTACCAACAAACGTAATGGAATTTAGATGCATAATACAAAAGAATTACTTTGATGTAAAATAGGAGAGAGAAATCCCTCACAAAATTTCAGCATGGTGACAGGTGTACATGGGAGGCATTAATGAGAGAGAAAGGGGTCTCCCATTATCCAAACATAAATAGGGAAGTATGGGAAAGGTGATAAATTAAACCCCAACATTTGTAATTGAAAACAAAATGGCATAAAAACTTAAATAAAATTAGACAAAATGAGAAAGGAAGAAATCCTTTACTTGAAAGTGTGATCCCAAAGGCTTGGGAGAGGTTTTAGAGAGGATTATTGGGATCTTGGGGCACCTTGGGAAGATTATAGAGAGAGTAGAGAATGGATTGGTCAAACTCTCAAGGATTTTAGTGAAGAGGAAGTGGGAGCTTGGGTGGGTTTATATAATAATGGAGAGGGAATTCATTATTATTTACGTTTGGGGAACCTCGCGTTAAACTAATCAATACCACAATCCATCCCATGGTTTTTTCCCATGGTTTCTGCCAAAGGGGAGTGGAAAAATTATTTTATAGGTCCAATGGCCCAAATTCTTAAAATAATATTGTTTCTTATGTGGAGGTGAGTCACACTCTTAAGGAAAATAATTTAAATAGAAAAAATGTTTTATAAGTCTTGGAGGGTCCACAAAAGCTTTGTAAAATAAATAAAACAAATCTAAAATCACATTATTTTAATTCTAAAACATATATTGGCTGAAAATAATGTATATAGTATTTTATTACATCACTATTAGGTCAATATGATGTTATAAAACACATTATATACTTAAACAGTACTTAATTTTTACCCAAAAATTCGACTGTCTTAGAAAATTATGAAAAATTCACTATTGAAGTTACTGATGACTTACATTGGATGTATGATCTCCCTTCTGAATTAATCTTTTTTTATTGTCGGGATGTTAGCAAAAGACCTTACTTCGGACTTGTGTAACCTCTTTTTTATCAATAAAATTTTTCTACATTTAAAAAAAGGCTGAAAAATAACAAAGTAACAATAATAAAATGAATGCACATTATTTATACAAAAAATAATGTACATAGTCATAGTGATAGGGTCTTGTTACATAAACCCTTATAACACCTGCACAAGACTGAAGGGTAAGATGTACGATGGTGACAGACTCTTGGGGTGGCTCGGATAACATCGCTCGGGTGGTAATCTCTATTAACATCCACTTCTCCCGTAGTCGGTTCTGCTTAAGAGTAATGTGTTAAAGCTCAACTAGGGATTGGTCAAGAGCGAAGCCCAATGTTGCCACCTCATTTCTGAACTCCTACAAATGGGCTTCATACGGGGAAACTCTACTGGATGAGGTCATCACTTCCTTTGTCTGGGTAAATTGGATTTGTTTAAGCCCTATATTTATACTAATCTTGTGACCACTGTTCAACGGCTATATTAGAAATGGTCATAATTCATAACAATATTTTAAAATCCATAAACATAAAACCAATTAAGTTCAAATTTTATATAACCATAATAAGAAATTTAATTAGATCAAGAGGAATTTTCATTAATGAAAGTTTGGGTCATTAAAATCTTCCCCCCTTAAGAAATTTTGACCTTGAAATTTATGTTTCCCATACTAAAACAGATGTGGGTAACATTGTTTCATCACTTCCTCTGATTCCCATGTCTCTTCTTCAAGCTTTTGGTTTCGCCATAATACCTTGACGAGGGGCATTGTCTTATTTCGTAAAAAATTTTCTCTGCGATCTAAGATCTTCACTGGTTGCTCCTCGTAAGAAAGATCATCCTCTAGTTGTACTACCTCTAAATAGAGTACATGTGAAGGGTCTAATATGTACTTATTTAATAGGGATACATGAAATACATCATGTACTTTGGCCATGGTAGGTGGAAGTGCTAGTTAATAGGCCAAAACCCCAACATGATCAAGAATCTCGAAGGGGCCGATGTACCTAGGACTTAACTTTCCTTTCTTTCCAAACCTCATGACCTTCTTACATGGAGATATTCATAGAAATACCATGTCTCTAACTTTAAACTCAATGTATCATTCATGTTTATCTTCATAAATCTTATGTTGACTCTAGAATTCCTTGATATGCTGCTGAATGGTTTTTACCTTCTCCACCATTTCTTCGACCATTTCTGGTCCTAGCAGCTTATGCTCACCGACTTAATCCCAACATGTCGGTGTACTACACCTCTTCCCATAAAGGGCTTCATATGGTGCCATTCAAATGATCGATTGGAAACTATTATTGTAGGATAATTCAACCAGTGGAAGATGTTTGTCCCACCCTCCTTTGAAGTCCATATAACATGATCTTAACATATCCTCTTGTGTCTAAATAGTTTTCTCAAATTTTACATTAGTTTGAGGATGATAGTTCGTACTGAAGTTCAGTTCAGTATCCATATCATGTTGAAGACTCTTCAAAAACATATAGGTGAATCTTGGATCTCAATCAGATACAATAGATAGTGGTACTCCATGCATCTTTACAACTTCCCTGATATATATTTGTGCTAGTTGATCCAATGACAAATCATACTGAATTGCAATGAAGTGTGCATACTTTTTAAGATGATCCCCAACAACCTATATTGCATTGTTTCCTTTGGATGTATTCGGAAGTATGGTGACAAAGTCCATGGTGATGTTTTCCCATTTCCATATCAGTATAGACAATGGTTGCATCATCCCCTTAGACTTCGGCCTCTCTGTCTTCACTTGCTGACACACCAAGAATTTTTTGATGTATACGCAGTGATCTCCTTATTCCTATTATCCCACCAATAATGCTCTTGGAAATCTTGATACATATTTGTGTTTACTTGGTTAATAGAGAAATTTGAACTATGCACATCATCCAAAAGTTCCTTCTCCAGCTCTAGACTTGATGGAACACATAGTCTTTTCTGAAATCTCACAATTCCTTATTAATTAACACTGAACTCTGAGGATTTACCTTTTCTGATAGCTTCCACTCTCTTCTGAATTTCCACATCATCCTTTTGAGCATCCTTTAACCTATACAAAAGAGATGGTTGAGTAATAAATTGTTAAAGGATTGATGATGTTCCCTTCTTTATGATTCCAATGTTCATCTTCATTAAATATAAGAAGATCGGGTCCTTCTAAATTCTCATCAATGAAAGAATTGATGGGTCCTTTCTTCATAGATCATCTTCCACCTTGTTCACTTTCCCAGGGTGGTAATGGATTGATCAGTCATAGTCTTTGATCAGCTCTAACCATCTTCATTGGCGCATGTTCAATTATTTCTATGTGAATATATACTTGAGGAATTTGTGGTCCATATATATTTCACACTTATCCCAAAAGAGATAATGCCGCCAAATTTTTAAAGCTAAGATCACCGCAGCCAACGCCAAATCATGTGTTGGATAATTTTGCTCATTAAATTTCAATTTCCTTGAATCATAGGCAATTAATTTTCAATTTTTCATCAACAATAACCTGAGGAACTTCTTCGAAGAATAACTAAATACCACAAAATGCTCTTCACTTGTAGGTAATGTGATCATGGGCACAACGATAAGCCTCTTTTTTAACTCCTTGAATCTTTATTCTCATTCATCACTCCATGAAAACTTTACTCCCTACTGAGTTAGCATGGTAAGAGGGTTGGACAATCTTGATAAATTTCTCACAAATCGTCGATAATATCCTGCTAACCCCAAGAAGCCACAGATATCTGTTACCAATGTTGGCCTTGGCCATCCCTCAATTGCATCTGTTTTAGAGGTATCCACATATATCACATTACTTGTGATTATATGGCCCATGAATGAGACCTCCTTCAACCAAAACTCACACTTTCTGTACTTTTCATTGAGATTCTCCTTCCGCAAGGTCTCTAGTACAGTTCTTAGATGCTCATCATGATCCTCCTTGGTTTTGGTGTATAACAGAATATCATCTATAAAGACTACCCAAAATTTTTCAAGGTAATCCCTAAAGACTCTATTCATCAATTCCATGAATATTTCTTGAGAATTAGTGAGTCTGAAAGGCATTATTATGAATTCGTAGTGCCCATATCTTGTACGAAAAGTAGTCTTGGGGATATCTTCCTTCTTCACCCTTAACTGATAATATCCCAACCGCAAATCCACCTTAGAGAAGTATTGGGATCCACTCAGTTGATCAAACAAGTCATCAATTTGTGGGATAGGATACTTGTTCTTTATCATGATTTTTTTAAGCTCACAATAATTGATGCAAAGGCGTATTGGCCCATCCTTCGTCTTGACGAAGAGGAATGGTGCACACCATGGTGAAGCACTTGGGTATTTAAAACCTTTATCTAGATTCTCTTGTAGTTGTTTCTTTAGATCCTCAAGCTCCACAATAGCCATTCTATATGGATTCTTGGTTATTGGCAACGCCCCAAGTCTAATATCAATTGAAAATTCAACATCTCTTCTCGAAGGAAGACCAAGCAATTCCTCGGGAAACACTTCAGCGAATTCCCTCACAAAAGGCATGTCTTCATGGATGGTTGCCTCCTTAGACTCAATCATTAGAGCCAGATACGCATTCTTGTAGGTTAGTAATATCCACGCTTGATATGATGGTGCTAAAGAAGTTTCATCTTCCTCCTTTCACATGTATAGAATCGGGGTTCGATTATCCATGTGGAGAGTGATTTCCCTATCACATAAATTTATGTTGGATCTATATAAGGAAAGCCAATCCATGCCAAAAATTGCCTCAAATTTCACCATAGGGAGTATTATGAGGTTATTCTGGAAATTCAATCCACATATTATGATAGGGGAGGAGTTATATTCATGGGATGTAATGATTTCCCCATTTTCTGTACTCACAGAACTCTTTACTTCTATGATTTTTGGTGGTGTTGGGATTGTTTTATTAAACTTTTAGGATATAAAAGAATGTATAGAACCTGAATAAAAATGTGTGTTCATTATTCTTGAATGAGTAACTAGTGTACCTATCACCACTTCATTGTTGGGGTTCACTTTGGCAGTAGTGATGGAAAAATATCTCCCTTACTGCCTTGGAGGTTTGTGGTTGCCTCTAAAAACCAATGGCTTATGGCACTGATTTGCAAGATGCCCTGGTTCTTTGAAATTGTATCAATAAACAATGTGTTGAGGTTATAATGGAGCTTTCCTCTCCTTTGTTATAGACGCGGGTTTTTCTTGTCAGTATTTAACAGCTAGGTGCCCTTCTCTTCCACACCTAATGCATTTCCTAGTCCCCTTCAAGCAATTTCTGGGGTGCTTCTTTCTGCACCTTTGGCAAGTGGGGTGCTAGATCTTCTTAGCACCATTGGATTTATCCATCGGTCCACCATCATTAAAGTCCACCATACAATTATTATCCCCATGATACCCCTAATATTCTCCGATCTCCATTTAGACCTTGAGGGCACATTAGACAATTCACTCATAGCTGTTGAAGTCACGGATCGTCAGCACTTTCCATATTCTAGGTTTTATCTCATCAAAGAAGCGGTTAACCTTGCATTCGAGAGTAACAACAAATCCGAAGGCATGTCATGAAAGCCTTTTGAAGTTTGAATCATAAGCTCTGATAGATTTATCATCTTTTTTCTTGAGGTCGAGGAAGTCCCTTTCGATCTTAAGTCGGAGGGTGCACAGAAAATATTAATCGAAAAAAATCTTTCAGAAATCCTTCCATTGCAAAGCTTCGATATCTTCTTCAGGCTTCATATTTTTTATCAATGTCCACCATTGATTGGCTTCACCTTCCATATGATAAGAATCCATATGAACCTTCTCTTGTTTGAAACATTGAAGGATGGAGAAGATCTTTTCAATGGAGTATATCCATTGTTCAGCGATTGAGGGATCAAATGATCCATTAAAAGTAGGATTCCTTTGTCTCATGAAGCACTCGATAGTGACTTGTTCATTCTTAGGGGGGTTGAACATTCGTCTTGACCCATGTTTCTATTCAAATCTTGAGTTAACTGAGAGTGAAGCATGAAAAAGTTCGTGATTCACACCCCCATCGGAATGGGCATCTCATTTGCACAATCATTACATTGATCTTCACATCGGTTATTAGCCCGAGTCCTCCTATTACCAGCCATTGGATGGAATAAAAGTAACATCAGGGGTAACACATAAAGGGTAATCCAAGGACAAAATTGAGGACATATAAATAACTTTTATTTACTTAACATATGAATCCATAGGATTCAATTTATGCTATCCATGATCTGCTTTCTAACATATATTCTTAGGGGAATTTTTTTTAATTCCATTAATAAGGGTTCATACCAAGATTGTGAATTTACCAAAGCATATCTCATGGGAGTATTGTAACCAATAGTGCAGAAAGGCCCATTTTTGTGCACCCGTTCCTATTTGATTCTAGCTCAAAGCGGTGTTTTTGGGTTTTACCCCTAGGATACATCTGTACCAGAGCCGGCTTTACCTACTCATATCCAGACAGGGATGTATTTCCTCAATAAACCAATTACTAAATACTCACAAATACTTAGGAATGTTTTTATTATACTTATTCTTGTATCTAAGTCTTCACTAGGGTTTTTTAATCCTAATCCCAAAAATAACTAAACCTATCCTCTGATACCAACTATAACAACCCTGAATTTTATTACACACTTAATCCTGATTTATTACATAAAATATTCACTTGATACAGCATATAAGATAGATAGGTCTAGTGTATTTGGGGCTTAGGAACATTACATAATATCATAGAACATAAAACAGACAACATCTTTATTGAAAACATCCTTTACATGACCACTACAATCCCTCGTACTTAGCATTGCATGAGATAACCTAAGGACATGCATAATAAAAGGGTGAGCTATAAAGCCCATTAAGGAAATAAAAATGAAAAAACATGAGGAATTAAATACATGTTAGACAATATGCATATCAATGGAGCACAAGAGAAACATGAACATAAAGGCCTGATAAAGCATGATAATCATAACATGGAAATGTGGCAACAACACTTAACATGGAATTAGTATGAGCCAAGTATCATTGCACATGGAGCATGAGAAAACCCTCATTGGACATTAAGCATGAGTAAAACATTATTTCACTTGAATTATCATGATTCAACACCCATTTCACATGACGTATCCTGATACTATACATTACCCATTGAATTGGAGTGCTATCAGGGTGCACCCTTCTTAAACATATCATTTCATGCATAAGTGTGCTGCATGGATCATGTAACATGGAATCAATCAACATTATAAGTTATAAAATGATTAAGTAATTTGGAATAAATACATGAAAGTACCATTAAATATGTATATGTGCATAAATTTTAATACCCTTGATAGTGACATGGGTATGGTATTCACTACACAATGATCTTGTCTTGGAAAAACACTGTGCAATTTCGACAGCATAACAACATGACATAAGGATTCATGAAAAAGGTTGATAAGAGAGAAAATGGTGTCTTGTCATATGTACCTGAAATGGAAATTAAGGGGTTATATAGATACATGTCCCAACAAAATTAATGTAATTTAGATGCATAATACAAAATAATTACTTGGATGTCAGAGGAGAGAGAAACCCCTCATGGAATTTCAGCGTGGTAAAAGGTGTACATGGGAGGCATTAATGAGAGAGAAAGGGGTATAAAATTATCCAAAAATAAAGAGGGAAGTATGGGTGTAATGTCCTAGACCCCCTGGCCAAAAACACGGCTCCACCATGAAGGTGGAACCGTGACGGTGGCACTGTGAAGGTGGCACTGGTCATAGAGACATCGTGACGGCGGCACCATGGCAGTGGCACTGTGATGGTGGCACCGTGTCCCCTCGCCGAGCCTTTCATTCCTTTTTTCCAGTACCCGACTTTTCTTCTCCCGTAACGTATCTTTTGACATAAATTAATCTTAATACCCTTTTTAAAGTCATTCAATGCCCAGAATTGATTACTAAAAATCCCGAGAAGCCTCCCTAATGGGGGGGGGGTATTAAATAACACATTAATATCATCCTGTGTACCTTACCACCCACTTAGGAAACCACGATCCATTTTTCTTGTTGTTCAAAATTCCATATCCAGATCTCCTCTTTATATCTCCTGCTAGAGTTCTCCTTTTCTTCTCAGTTGACTTTCTTTATTCATCCTGGTGTGATTGGAGTCCTTATTCTCATGGATTGTGGTGCGCCTCTTATGGAGTCTTCTTCACGTCTTGGATTTCACAGATTTCCTCCCCTGAAAGCTGTGCATCCCCTGTTCTTGGTGCGTAGAGAAAAACATCGATCGTTGATCAACTAGGTAGGGATTTTTCCTTCGTCTCTCCTCTCTGTGTATCATGTGGGGTGGGTACTCTACTATTTCTGGGGGAATGGATGAAACTGAATGTTAACGAATATAATAAACGTACTTTTAAAGAAAAAGGGGGAGGGGTGTGATCGATATGCTGGTGTTATGTTTTCTCCTCTTCCTTGAACATTATTTTGTAAATTGTGCAGGTTTTATGCCTACTAAAAATCATGGCCGTTGGTGGCCTTTCTCTGTGCACTAATAAACTCTTTTCTCTTTTGATGATTAAATGGATGTAACATAGAAATTTGTTAATCACGTTAACTTGGTGGATTAAATGGATTCCATGCAAACCTAAAACCTTGTGTGGTCACCCTGGATAACCACCAGATAGAAGAAAATAATAAATGATGTTCCTGAACCTGTATTTTTTCCGACTCAATTTTGGAAGTGGGTGTTGTTATGTTTGATTCTTATGGGGGAATGTGGGAGAGGATGGGATCCTCCGTTTTGGTATGGTTTTTGGTTGTGAATATAAAGTTGTGTGTTTTCTCTGCCCCGACATGAACTCAGGTGGGATCCTCTATTGTTGAGAAATCATTGGTTCCTGGTTTTGGGGACACGGGGTTGTGTCTTAGGGTCTGACTTGTTTCCCATACTTCTAGGGATCTCACTTATCCCTTTTTTTGAGGTTTTATTTGGTTCCATTACTTTGAGGGATCTCACTAATCCCCTTTTTTTGTTGTAACTTTACAAGAGAACCATTTGTGAATTCTTAAATTGTTGTTGAGTTGTTTCTCTTATATGGCTTGTGGTTGTTCCTTTTTGTTGCCCAGTAGTGTAGTTTTCATCCAAATGGGATCACTGGAACATGAAAACAAGAATGTTTTAAATGGTGAATTGGTTTTTGGGGATGGGTTGTGACTTGGCCATGAGGGTTGTGCTTTTCTTTATGAATGAATAGTAACGAGGGTGTTTGAGCTTAGGTTTTAGAGCCCCTAGGTTGGGATGAGTGCCTTTTACCTATACATATATTTTATTTCTTATGTTTCTTATTTGCACCCCACCCCAGTTGAGCACTTAGTGCCGAAAACACCATTTCATGGGGAGGGTGTTTTTTCCAACAATCTTATGAGTGGTTGGTTATTATCTCCTTTCTGTTCCCTTTCTCGAATATCCCAAGACTCTTCGGATAGGCTGTGATGGCCTGAAGCCCATTATTAGCCCAAGAATATTCAGGTAGGGTGGTTGTGGTGGTTGGCCCAGGTGTTTGTGGGAAGGTTGTTTCCCAAGTGTTTTCGGGATAAGGCCTAGGTGTCTTTGGGCGTGGAAGTAGTTGTACTGACCCAGGTGTTTGCGGGTGTGGTTACACGTGGGGGTTTTAGCCTAGGTTTCTGCAGGCGAGATAGGTTTTATAGCCCAGGTGTGTGCAGGCGGGGTTTGGCAGTGGGACTGTGGTGAGGTTATGGCCCATGTGTGTGCAGGTGGGGTTTGGTAGTGGGACTACAGTGAGAATGGCGGGATTAGTTCGATGTGTGGGATGTCTTCAATAAACAGTCGGAAAGTGGCTCGGGTACCCAAATATCGATGTTCTATTACTATACATTACTTGACTTGCGTTATTTTGGGAGTGTTCCTTGGTGAGGCTTGGTGGATAGTTTTCCTTGCTAGGTGCTTTGGTTTTTTTCTCACAGGTCATTATAATGCCTCCCTCACTTATGCATGAGAGATTTTGGTTTTCTCTACTGAGTATACTTGTATGCTCACCCTACGTATATAAAACTTCTTTCACGTTTCTAGGAGGACTTCAAGGATCGTGCGGGACCGTACTAGCTCGGACCTCGGGCAGTTGATGTTGTCTTTTTTCCTTTTCTTGGTACTTAACTTTGGAGTTTTTGTGGCTTATATCATTTACTGTTGAACATGCATATGGGAATGGGTTACTTTTGGATTTACCTTTACTTTTAGCTTTGGTGTTGTTGGGGTTTCTATCTTCTCTCTCGATCTTATTAAAATAAAAAGGGTAATTCCTTCCATCTTGTGTGTGATTCTATACCCTTGGTGCTAGTCACCACTACGAGACCTATTGAAGGCGGGTATTAGGGGTCATTATCTTTCCTTAAACATAAATAAGGAAGGGTCTGGCAATCTGATGTCCCTTCCCTCTTTTTTGTGAAGGTGGGTCATGACAGAATGGTATCAGGGGGCGAGGTTGAGAGGTAGGATGGAGTCTGGAGTTAGGAACAGTGAGGATTGAATGGGGTGGTAGGGAAATAGTGTTGGGTGACCTTGGTGCGTGAATTAGGCTAGGGAAGACCGGCTAGGACACTGGATTTTAGGGCCCCCTTGATCCGATGCAAGGACTCTGGACCTACCGAACGACCAAGTGATGCTACCCTGATTGCAGGGTAGAGACCCTATGAAAGTTACATATATCATAATGAATTGTGTTTTTATGGTTCATGGGTGTCTTGGGGATTCAAAATAAATAAATATGTCTAGTAAAAATTTGAGAGCGATATTCTTCACTACTCAGGCTTAGGCATTCCTTGTTTACCTTGTAGCTATGGCACCTGGGAGGCGACCATGAGTAGTGCGGGTGATCGAGGCCCAGGAGGTTGACTTGGATGATCGACAGAGGACCGACCAAGAGGAGTATGATGATCAGTGGAAGAAGATGTTTCATGCCTTTCAGCGACAGAACCTCGGGAAGTATGAGGGTAGCACCTCTGATATGGAGACAGAGAGCTGGCTAGAGGAGCCAGTGATAGATTTCGGCTTGATCCAGGCTCCGGCAGAGTATTGGGTTCCTCTGGCCGTGAGCTAGATGCGGGGAGCAGCACGTCAGTGGTGGACTCTTTATCTGGGGGAGACGAGGGAGGCAGAGGTGACTTGGGCTGATTTCGAGAAGGAGTTCTGGGTGGAATTACTCTCTTCTATAATGAAAGCTGAGAAGAGGTAGGAGCTACTCTCCCTCCAGCATGGGGTTATGTTAGTGAGAGAGTTGGGGATCAAGTTCAAGGATCACCTCTGCTTTTCTCCAGACCTCTTTCCGGATGAGGAGTCTCAGGCGAGACGTTTTGAGGAGGCACTCCAAACTTCCCTCGAGTATGTCGTTACTCCCTTCACCTTACCGACATACTTAGTGGTATAGAAGAAGGCTGAAGTGGTGGAGAGGATGAACACATTGGGAGGTGTATCACGAGAGGGAATCCAGTCAGGCTCGTCAAAGGGGAAGGCCATCAGCATCAGGCCTCCAGCATCAGGACCCTCTAGGTTTCGACCGGCAGGGAACATGCCCCAGCAGTTCCAGTTCTGATCTCCCAGCACTCGCACGTTCTTTTCAGACCCAATATTGAGATGATTCACCTATGGAATCCATGGGCACCTTCAGAATCAAGGGCCAGACATAGTGCAGTATGGTGGCGGTGGGCAGGTTCAGCGCCCACCTCAGCAGCAATAGTTTTCAGCCAGACCCTTTTAGCAGCAATAGGTTCAATGAGCTCCCGCTCCTCTAAGGGCAGACATTGCAGGAGGAGGCCGACCTCAGGGATCTCCTCAGGTACCTTGACTAAGGTGTGGTCGGGGAGGCGGCCGACAGCCGAGAGGTAAAGGAGCTGGGCGTGGGTAGTGGCACGTCGTAGAGGCAGCAGTTCCAGCAAGACCGGAGGTCGTTCGAGGTATGATCATCTTGTTTAGTACCCTTGCTTATGCCTTCTTCGATACCAGAGCTTCTCACTCCTTTGTTGCACCCAGTCTGATCCGTGCTCTGGGTTTAGATGCTGAGAGACTTCTAGTTCCCCTGGTACTGAGCACACCAATCGGAGGTCAGACAGACTTGTTATATGCTTTTAGAGGATGCAAACTGATGATAGGGCCACATTAGTCATTCAGGGATCTTCTTCTATTGCAGATACAACCATACGATGTCATCCTAGGCATAGACTGGCTGTTCTCTGCATGTTCTATCATTGACTGCTTCCAAGTAAGGGTCGTGTTTTCAGACATGAGCGGCTGACATGTGACCTTCATCGGTGAATAGGGTTGCCAGAAAGGCAGCAGGTGATAGGAACCCCTCCTATCCTTGTTAGCTGAGCTATTAGTGGAGTCGGTGGATGCAGAGATGGTGGAAGTTCTAGGGATCTTCAGTGAGTTCATGGAAGTCTTCCCTGAGGAGGTGATGACTCTACCCCCTCGATGTGATATCGAGTTTGGGATAGACTTGTAGCCTGGTGCTCGTCTGATTTAGATGGCACCCTACCAGATGGCACCTTCTGAGCTCTAGGAGTTGCGGATTCAGATTGACGATCTGATGAAGAAGGGTTTTGTTCGACCAAGTGCATCACCATGGGGTGCTCCAGTCTTGTTCGCGAAGAAGGAAGATGGTGGTCTCAGGCTGTGCATAGACTATATGAGGCTAAATCAGGTGACGGTCAAGAATCTCTACCCTCTTCCGATGATTTAAGATCTCTTTGACCAGTTGAAGGGGGAATGATGGTTCTCTAAGATCTATTTGCGGTCGGGATATCACCAGTTGAGGGTGAAGGAGGGTGAAATCTCGAAAATGGACTTCAGGTGCAGATATGGCCACTTTGATTTAGTGGTCATGTCATTCGGCTTTATGAATGCTCCAACTGTGTTCATGGGACTCATGAACTCTTTCTTCCGGGAATACTTGGATTAGTTCATTGTCGTGTTTTTTGACGACATCCTGATCTACTCAAGATCAGAGGAGGATCATGCCGAGCACCTGAGGACGGTTTTAGAAGTCCTCTAACAGCACCAGATCTATGGGACATTGTACAAGTGAAAGTTCTGGATGCGAGAGGTGAACTTCCTTGGGCACGTGGTGTCCGAGTAGGGGATAGCAGTGGACCCATCTAAGGTTGAGGCTATTGTTTCTTGGGCAGAACCCAAGAATGTGGAAGAATTTTGTAGTTTCCTTGGGCTGGCAGGTTACTACCGGAGGTTTGTACGCAACTTCTCCTGAGTTTCAGCACCTTTGATGGCTTTGACTAAGAAGGACCAGGCTTTTGTGTGGAGTGGGCAGTGCAAGGAATCATTCGTCTATCTGAAGGAGAATTTTGTTAGTGCCCCAGTGCTAAGATTCCCAAAATAAGGGTCAGCATATGAGGTGTTTGGTGATGCTTCACGACAAGGCCTCAGGTGTGTGTTGATGCAACGGAAAGGGGTGATCTCTTATGGGTCTAGGAAGTTACGTACTCATGAGTGTAATTATTCCACCCATGATCTGGAGATTTTGGCAGTCATGTTCACACTAAAGTTGTGGCGGCATTACCTCATCAAGGAGTGCTTTGTGGTCTTCACGGATCGCAAGAGTTTGAGGTATGTCTTCTATCAGTGAGATCTAAACTTACGACAATGAAGGTGGATGGAGTTACTTCAGGACTACGACTTTGAGATTTCCTACACCTCCGGAAAAGGGAATTTAGTGGCCAATTCCTTGAGTAGGAAGTAGCAGAAATATGCGGTTCGAGAGTCAGCAGATGCTTGGAAGGCGATGGAGGAATTGGCTACCATACACCTGGATGCGAGGATGGATAGTGGTAGAGGTTTCCTATATCAGATGACTATGAAATCCTCTCTTCTACGGCAGGTGGAGGAGTCCCAATGGGGGGACTCAGATAGTAAAGTGATGCGTGACCGGGTTGCCCAAGGTGATGCCCCGGAAGGATGGGCAGAGGATGGTCAGAATTGAATGCTTTTCTGAAGGAAGTTGTTCATTCTAGAGGCATTGTGCGAGAGAGTCCTTGGTGAGTTCCAAAACTCACCCCTGGTGGTGCACCCAGTAGTTTCCAAGATGTATCAAGTCCTGAGGGGATAGTTTTGGTGGCCCGGGGTAAAGGGGGCGGTGACAAAGTTCGTGGCCAAGTGCCTGGTGTGTCAGTAAGTGAAGGCTGAACACCATGTTCTAGGCAGTATGTTGCAACCCTTAGACTTACCTGAGTGGAAGTGTGATGAAATATCTATGGATTTCGTCACAGGGATACCCAGGGTTCAAGGAGGTTGTGATTCTATATGGGTGTTGGTGTACCAGTTGACGAAGTCGGATCACTTTTTGGCGATCAAGGAGTCAAGTGCAGTGGATGATTTAGCACGGAGATACGTGGATGAGGTGGTGAGAATTCATAGAGTTCTGTGGTCCATAGTCTCAGATAGGGATGCACGGTATACCTCATGATCCTGGAGGGGATTTCATCATGCTTTTGGAACCTAGATACGTCTTAGCACTACCTTCCACCCCCTGACAGATTGACAAATAGAGCGTACTATCCATACCTTGGAGGATACGCTACGGGCATGTGTCCTGGACTTTGGGGGATCATGGGTGCGACACTTGCCTCTAGTAGAGTTCGCCTACAATAATATCTATCACTCTACAATTGGAATGGCTCCATTTGAATCCTTGTATGGAAGGTCATGTCGCTCACCCGTGTGCTGGACAGAGGTCAGGGAGGCAGGTGTTCTTGGCCCAGAGGTGGTGCAGAGCACGAAGGACAATGTTCAGCTTATACGAGAGAGGATGAAGGCCCCTCAGGACCGGAAGAAGTCTTATGAAGATGATAGGAGGAGACCCTTGGAGTTCAAGGTTGGGGACCACATGTTCTTGAAGGTATCCCCTCGATGTTGGCAGTGAAGGTTCGGAAGGGGGAGTAAGCTTTCTCCAAGGTTCGTCAGACCTTTCGAGGTGTTGCAGCGGGTCGATGAGATGGATTAACAGCTGGCGTTGCCACCACCACTGCAAAGGGTGCACGTTGTCCTCCATGTGTCCCAACTCTGATGGTATCTGCACGAAGATTCACATGTCCTCCACTGGGGAGAGCTAGACATAAAGGATGATGCAACGTTTGTGGAGCGACCAGTGATGATTGAGATTTGTAAAGAGAATGTGTTCGTGAATGAACCATTCCCTTGGTTCGGGTGTTATGGAGGGCATGGTGGGCTTGAGGAGAGTACATGGGAATGGGAGATGTAGATGCGTTCCCAGTACCCAGAGCTATTTTGAGTTGTTCTGTTTTGTTTGTACTTGGTAGATGGAACGCTTACTATACTGACTATGGAATGTGTGGTTTCCTTTTTCTGTGGATGTGTGTGAAGTGTCCTAAAATGTGGGGAGGGGAGGACCTGATCCCTAGTTAAGACACATTAAATTGGATGCGCTTAAACCCATGTAGGCGAGTCTGTGCCACCCAAAGCGGATAGTATCTTAACATAGAGGAAGGGAAACTTCTCACCCACATGACCAGATAGTTTGAATCTTTATTTTTCATGATTGCATGTGGAAGGGGACATTCCTTGGTAACAAGGAGGTCTACTCCTGAGAGGTATCTTTCAAGGCGGTTGTTCAGACCCCTCTCTTTTCTTCAAGTCTGGTTTTAATTATCGAGGGAGAGAATAGTTTGAGAGGTTTCTAATGTAATGACCCGAACCCCCTGGCCATTACTTTACCAAAATCACGGCTCCACCATGATGGTGGAACCGTGACGGTGGCACTGTGAAGGTCGCACCGGTCATGGTGGCACTGTGAAAGTGGTGCTGTCATGGTGGCACTATGACAGTGGTGCCGTCATGGTGGCACCGTGAGGGTGGCACCGTGACGGTGGCATCGTGTCCCTTCACCGAGCCTTTCGTTCCTTTTCTCCAGTACCCGACTTTTCCACTCCTCTAACGTATCTTTTGACGTAAATTAATCTTAATACCATTTTTAAAGTCATTTAAAGCCCAGAATTGATTCTTAAAAATCCCAAGAATCCTCCCCAATGGGGGTTTATTAAATAAAACCTTAATATCATCGTGTGTAACTGCCCACCCATATAGGAAACCATGATCCATTTTTTCAGGCGTTCAAAATTCCATATCTTGGTCTCCTCTTTATATCTCCCGCTAGAGTTATCCTTTTCTTCTCAGTTTAATTTCTTTCTTCTTCTTGGATAACTTGGAGTCCTTCTTCCTGTGGCTTGTGGTGCACCTTTTCTAGATCCTTCTTCATGTCTTTGAGTCCACGAATTTCCTCCCCTGCAAGCCGCACATCCTATGTTCTTGGCGCACGAAGAAAAACTTCGATCGTTGATCAACCAGGTAGGGAATTTTCCTTTGTCTCTCATTTCTGTGTATCATGTGGGGTGGGTAATCTATAGTTTCTGGGGGAATGGATGAAACTGAATCTTAAAGAAGATAAAAAATTGACTTTTAAAGAATAATGGGGAGGGGTGTGATCGATATGCTGATGTTCTATTTTCTCCTCTTCCTTGAACATTATTTTGTAAATTGTGCGGGTTTTATGCCTACTGGAAATCATGTTTGTTGATGGTATTTCTCTGTTCACTATTAACTCTTTTCTCCCGTGATGATTAAATGGTTGTAACATAGAAATTTGTTAATCATGTGAACTTGGTGGATTAAATTGATGCCCTGCAAACATAAAACTTTGTGTGGTCACCACAGCTAACCAAGAGAAAGAAGAAAATAATAAATGATGTGCTTGAACCTGGAAGTTTTCCTACTCTCTTTTGGCAGTGGGTGTTGTTCTGTTCGATTCTTATGGGGGAAAGTGGGAGAGGATGGGATCCTTCGTTTTGGTATGGTTGTTGGTTGTGAATCTGAAGCTATGTGTTTGCTCTACTATAACACGAACTCGGGTGGGATCCTCTATTGTTGAGAAATCATTGGATCCTGGTTTTGGGGACACGGGACTGTGTCTCGAGGTATTCCTTGTTTCCATTACATCTAGGGATCTCACTTATCCCTTTTTGTGAGGTTTTTTTTGGTTCAAGTACTTTGAGGGATCTCGCTAATCCCCTTTTTGTTGTTGTAACTTTACAAGAGAACCGGGTGTGAATTCTTAAATTGATGTTGGGTTGTTTCTCTTCTCTGGATTGTGGTTGTGCCTTATTATTTCCTAGTAGTGTAGTTGTCATCCAAATGGGATCCCCTGAACATGAAAACAAGAATGTTATAAATGGTTAATTGGTTTTTGGGGATGGGGTGTGACTTGGCCACGAGTGTTGTGCTTTTATTTACGAATAAATAGCAATGAGGGTGTTTGAGCTTAGGTTTGGGAGCCCCTAGGTTGGGATGAGTGCATGTTACCTATATATATATTGTGTTTCTTATGTTTCTTATCTGTGCCCCACCATAGTTGAGTACTTAGTGTCGAACACACCATTTCATTGGGAGGGTGTTTTTCCCAACACTCCTATGAGTGGCTGGTTATTAGCTCCTTTCTGATCCCTTTCCCGAATATCTCAAGACTCTTCGGGCAGGCTATCATGGCCTAAAGTAAATTATTAGTCCAAGAATCTATGGGCAAGGTGTTTTTGGTGGCTGGACCAGGTGTTTGCGTGCAGGTTGTTTCCCAAGTGTCTTCGGGATGAGGCCCATGTGTCTTCGGGCGTGGCAGTAGTTTTTCTGACCCAAGTGTTTGCAGGTGTGGTTACGCATGAGGGATGTGGCCCAAGTGTCTACGGGTGGGATAGCGGTTATGGACTAGGTGTGTATGGGTGGGGTGTGGTAGTGGGACTATGGTGAGGTTATGGCCCTGGTGTGTGCGTGCGGGGTTTGGCAGTGGGACCGCGATGAGAATGGAGGGATTAGTTCGATGTGTGGTATTTCTTCAATAACTAGTGGGAAAGTGGCATGGGGTACCCAAATATCAATGTGCTATTACTATACTTTACTTGCCTTGAGTTATTTGGGGAGTGTGCCTTGGTGATGCTTGGGTGGATATTTTTCCTTTCTAGGTGCTTTGGTTTCTCTTTTTTCACAGGGCATTAGAATGCTTCCCCCACTTGTGCACGAGAGCTGTTGGTGTTCCCTACTGAGTATACATGTATGATCACCCTACGTATATAAAACTACTTTCAGGTTTCCAGGAGGACTTCAAGGATTGTGAAGGACCGTACTATCTCAGACCTCGGGGCAGTTTCTGTTGTCTTTTTCCCTTTTCTTGGTACTTACCTTTGGAGTTTTTGTGGCTTGTATCATTTATTGTTGA
Source organism: Viscum album (assembly GCA_963277665.1). Taxonomy (NCBI): domain Eukaryota; kingdom Viridiplantae; phylum Streptophyta; class Magnoliopsida; order Santalales; family Viscaceae; genus Viscum; species Viscum album. Next base: position 702,503,820 of record OY728122.1, on the reverse strand, counting down.
ACATGCATATGGGAATGGGTTACTTTTGGATTTACCTTTACATTAATATTTGGTGTTGTTGGGGTTTCTATCTTATCTATCGATCCTATTAAAATAAAAAGGGTAATACCTTCCATCTTGTGTGTGATTCTATACCCTTGGTGCTAGTCGCCACTCCAAGACCTATTAAAGGCAGGTCTCAAGGTTCATTATCTCTCCTTCAACTTAAAGAAGGAAGGGTCTGGAAATCTACTATCACTTCCCTCCTTTTGGTGAAGATGGGTCATGAAAATGGGGAAGGTGTGAAATCATACCCCAACATTTGTAATTGAAAACAAAAGGGCATAACAACTTAAAGAAAATTGGACAAAATGAGAAAGGAAAAAATCCCTTACTTGGAAGTGTGATCCCAAAGGATTTGGAGAGGCTTGAGAGAGGATTATTAGGAGCTTGGATAACCTTGGGAGTATTCTAGAGGGAGGAGGTCAGGGGTTGGTTGAACACCAATGGATTTGAGTGGAGAGGAAGTGGGAGCTTGGGTGGGTTTATATAGGAAAGGAGAGTGAATTATTTATTATCTTGGTTTGGGACCCCTCACATTAAACTAATCAATACCACAAAATATCCCATGGGGTTTTCCCATGGTTTTTGAAAAAGGGGAGTGGAAAAAGTATTTCATAAGGCCAATGGCCGAACTTCTTAAAATAATAGGGTTGCTTATGTGGAGGTGAGTCACACTCTCAAGGAAAACAATTTAAAAAGACAAAATGTTTTATAAGTCTTGTAGGGTCCACAAAAGCTTTGTAAAATAAATAAAACAAATCTAAAATCACATTATTTTAATTATAAAACATATATTGGTCGAACATAATTTTTATATTATTTTATTACATCACTATTGGGTCATTATGATGTCATAAAACACATTATATATTTAAATAGTGTTTAAATTTTACCCAAAAATTTGACTATCTCAAAAAATTATGAAAAATTCACCGTTGGATAATTTCAATATTATGATTCCAAAAAAAAAATCATTTTATGTAAATAATTTTTTAAATTTGTGAATTTTTACTTTTAAAATAAAAACCAACATTTACTGAAAATTCATGGGTTCTGACAAAAACAGTTTTTAAACCTTAATAAAAAGTACAATTGCATTCATAAAATTTTATGATCATTTATATTTAATAAAAAATAATTTAATAATAATATTTTATTAAAATATTATTTAATTCAAAAATCCATTAATTCATCAAAATATATTTCTTAGTTGAATATTAAAAAAATACTATTTTTGACTTTAAAACTATTTACAAAGTAATAATAATAAAATGAATGCGCATTCTTTATACAAAAATATTGTTCATAGTCATTGATCTAGGGTATTGTTACATAACCCCTTATAACACCCATGTAATACTGAATGGTAAGGTGTGCGATGGTGACAAACTCTTAGGGCGGCTCGGATAACATCGCTTGGGTGGTAATCTCTATTAACTTCTACTTCTCCCATAGTCGATTCCGCTCAAGATTAATGTGTTCAAGATCAGCTTGGGCTTGGTCAAGAGAGAAGCCCAATGATGCCACCTCCTTTTCAATCTCCAACAAATGGGCTTCGTATGGGGAAATTCTACTGGATGAGGCCATCACTTTATTTTTCTAAGTAAATTTAATTTGTTAAAGACCTATATTTATAAAAATCAGGTGATCACTGTTCAACGACTATATTATCAACGATCACAATTCATAATGGTATTTCAAAATCCTGAAACATAAAACCAATGAAGTTCACATTTTATATAACCATAATAAAACATTTAATTAGATCAAGAGGAATTTTCATTAATTAAATTTTGGGTCGTTACAAGTGAAATTAGAAGTATTGGTGAAAACCGTGATGACATGTGTTCACGGTGAGGTAGGATATGTTGGGTCCATCATGAGTAATACTGCATTAGTGAATAATGAAAGAAAGGATTTTCCCATATGTTCTATAATGAAAGTGTATATCTCAGGCCCTTTTATGGAAATTGTATTTCCTAAATTAATCCATGGACATGGTGTTCTATAGGTAAGTTCAATTTCTAAGAAGTCAAAGAATTAGAAATCGAGAACATGGGTTGATGGAACTTGCATGCAACCCATTTGATTGGAGATATCAAGACAAAGATATTATATTGCACGGTAAGAATTCGTATGAGGTGACAGGTCGTTACGGAATTAACTTCATTCTTTATGTGTGACTTAGCGTGTTTCTAGATGCTAGCCTTGAAATCTTTGCAGGTTCAACTAATTCCATTAAGAAAGAGGCCTAGAGGGGCACAAAGTAAGTGTATCCGTAATCTAAGTTAAATAATTTATTATTTAAAAAATTTATTAAATATTATTCATGGTCATGGTTTAATAATAATTCATGTGTGCTTATTCTCATTTATTTTTTCAGTTGTTATTTGAGAGAATATATTACAGATAGAATATTTAATAAATATTTATTTTCTATTTTACTAAATATAATATTTAATTATTTATTAGTGAATAACGTGGTTCTATTTATTTAACAAATAAATTGTCTTTATTCAAGGCCTGATAAATATTGAGGAGGATTTTCGAACCATGTTTTGGGTCTGGTGAGAAATAATATTCAATATTATTTGATTAAAATAATATTTAAATATATCTTGAAAGTTACGAACATTTCATGAAAATAATGGTATTGCTATTATTATTCGACATGGGGGTTTCACATGGAATAATAAAATAAGTAATGGATGTTCTGTTGATTATTTATTATTACCTAGTGAATTAAATTCTCAGTTATGTTATTATTCTCTAATTAGCCAAGGGGAAACCAATAGAGCTAGAGAATTGGTTGTGCACAAAAATTTGATGGATTTCTCTCAAGCCTAGAGAGTTACTTCTTATCCATGAACAATCTCAAGAATGAGAGCTCTCCTCCTCCAACGGATCAAGGAGAACACTTTGGAAGTGGATATAAAGGTGATCAAAGGTGGATGACGCAAGCGCAATGATCTTTCGTGCTAGCACCCAAAGACACCTTTGGTGACGTCAAAAGATTTGAAGATCATGTGGAGATCACTACTAGAGGGGATACACCTTTGATCTCTACAATGCAATGAAGGTGCACTGTAGATCTATGGTCGAACACATCAATAAAAAAAGAATCACCTTGGAGGTAATTCTTTAATTTAATTCAATTAATTATAAACAAAATTTTTTGATCCTCTCTCTCTTGGTTTTGTGGTTTTATTCATTTGTCTTAATACTTGATTCAATTTCATGGATATTGGCATTCAACATCGTATTGATCCTAGATTGTTCATTGAATATGAAAAAATTGAAGTTGGGCATCGTCCCTCCCATGCTCCCACTATGCCTGGAACGTACACCTTTGACTCATTTTTTCTCTATAAAATAAAATGTTCTCTTCCAATTTGCTCAGACTACATATCTAGTATGTTATACGAAGGGGTTTTGGATGTTCATCTCCCACATATAAGCATCTTTGAGTGTTTACCTTATTCTTGGGAGTTCTTCTTCTAGATGTAATCATGTAAGGACCATATCTATTAATTTTCCATCTCCAGTTTCGAAGGAAATTTAGTAGTCTTTTCTCTATAGGTTTGTGTCTATATCCTTTGGTCTACCCATTGGAATAATTGTATTCTTATGGTTTCCTTTGGTTTTGATTTTTGAAATTGATGAATTAAGATCCATGATAGGTAAATTTGACCTTTTATGGGAATGTAAATCATTTATAAAATGTATTTTTTTAAAACCATTAGATACACAAGATGTGTTTTGTAAAAAATTTCATATATGGTGTCGAAATGGAAATGGATTTTAAATCATGGAATCCGAGTGAAATTTTTATAGAAATTTTTTCATAAAAGCATGGTTATGTAAATAAAATAGATTTACCATGGTATTTATAAAATATAGAATTGGTTTCTTGAAAGTAATTATTATGTATTAGTACATCAGGAAGACAATAAGGTATGAGTAAAAACCAGGCACATATGAGCCCTAGTGGAGATAACTATCACCAAGGGAGGTTCGTGTGATGCCATGGATGATAGTAGGTAGAATTTTTGAAAGACTAAGGTTCATAGACTTTAGATTTCACTTTTTATAGCTAGTGTTTCTTGTTTTTATGGGTTATATATGACATTTTTCTTTAATTTTCCCCTTGGTGATTTAGGGGTACATTACATACATGTTTATTGATATGAAAATCATCTCAATTGATATCGACATTGAATATTGAAACCTATTTTAATCATCTACTTATGCCTCATTTATATAAATTTTATTTCATATTTCTTTTTTTAAAATGGATTTTTTTAAAAGAAAACCAAAGGATAATTTTAACTTGGAAAATTACTTCATATGGAAAATTTTTATGAATATATTTTATACAAAAGATAACAGATGCATGTGTATAGATAATTTATAGATTCTTGGTGGTATACTACAAATACTTAGTTCTCACAATCTACTATTTTCCATTGGGAGTTTATAGACTTGGTTCTAAAGGATATAGATAAATGGAAGAGAATCATCTATAGGATGACTCTGCTTGATCTTTTTCCTTTACAATGGGTTGGTATGGAAGTGAAATATGGTAACAAAGAGATATCCCCATGGGTTTCTTTGAGTGGCATGTTTATGGCGTTTTATTATGTTTATCTAGACCTTGTTATCTAGTAATTGGACATTACTTTTGTGGGTTGGTTGTTTAATATATGATACATTTTGGATATCTTTTATGATACTCTGTATTATTCTATTTATCATATACCTATTTTTGGTGAAATCATTCCCATGTTTCATTTTATGATACCTGAAGCTTTTCTCCATCCCATGGAAATTGGGAATATGTATTGGGCCTTATTTTGGGCCAATTCTGGTGACATTCTAGTTTGACCCAGGTTATTCAGGTACAATTTGTTTTTACAATAAAATATTTAAATTATTGATTTGAATATTATGGTTTTTGAAGGAAAAATGATGTTTTTGTAATGTTATTTTTCACTTAATGTGTTGTATTTATAGACATGATCCTTCGATTATTTGGGCTTGTTTTTCTGAATTATAATGTATGGATTATTCATATTTACATTTTTATGATATTTTTATTATGCCTCATAGAATGTTCCGATTGAAAATGTGAAAGTATTTATTTTAGGGTGATCCATAAGTTATTCCCAATCATTTTCATGGTGTGGTTCCATTTTAAAATATCTATGGTATTCTATTTGGGACTTTTTCTTACCATGACTAGAGTATATGATGTTATTAAGTGATTTTTTGGATAACTTTCTAGGTTTCCATTCAATATTACTTGATGGAATATTTTTCACTTTGAAGATATCCATACCTCAATGATTAGTTGTTTCATTTATTTTATAGATGATTCTAGCCTCATAGTTAGGTCTTGACATTTAGGGGTTATGCATTGAAGTTCTTGGGTTGTGATAGTTGTTCCATTATTTTTTGATTTAGTTATTTTGAGTGATGACTTGTCCTTTCCTACCATACCTATCTTGATTTTATTTAAATGATGTGATATTAATTGTGGAATTTGGATTTATTTTAACATTTAAATCTATTGTAAATGGAATCCAATTGTGATATTTTTGAATTTGAGTGGTGTACATTGTGAACCTTTTTTTTGTATAATTTTATTCTTTCATATTGATATTAATCTCTATGAGTTCTGGGATTAGATTGGTATTTTGGAGAGTGAGTGTATCATTTAAAACATTTATATGGTGGGGAGACCACTAAATGTAATCCTTTTTTTTAGAATTATATTTCTCTTTGACCTTGTGTGTGATTTTTCTTCTTGGGAAGCACTGATATTTTGTTGGGGAATATTACTGTGATTATTCCCCAACCACTCCCACTTGAAAAAGGTATTTTAATGAATGATCATTGGTTGTACTTGGGATTTTTATTCAAGAGCAACGATCAAGTTTATCTAGTACTTCATATTTTTCCCATTTGAGTTTTGGTGTTCTTTAATTTTTGAGGTTTGATATAGTTTCTTGTTTGGGGTATCTTTTAATTAGTATCAAGTCTATTAATTATGAATTTTGGAATCTTTAATGGTTATCTATGATAAGGGGATTTAATCATTCCATTTCGGAATTATTGATATGATATTCAATTATTGGTTTCTATATTTGTAAATCTGTATGTTCCTTGGTTTCATGACTTTTTTCTTTAATGAGGAAGTTGAAATTCATTCCTTATTGAGTCAATACTTTCACAAAAGACATTCAAGGGGAAAAATTTGATATACATGGAAAAAATTTCACACACTGACCATGATTTTTCTCATTTGTCTATTTACTTATTGATGTTTATATTCATTTTGTAGATTTAGGTTGAATTCTTTTGAAGTTTGGTGGAATTGGATATTTAGATCCTTCTAGGTGGTTTTCACATAGATAGAACTAACCATGAATTAACAATGAAAATCCTAAAAATGTGTATCTTTGGAGATATTCGTGCTTATTGTGTGGTTTTTCTAACTATATGGAAAAACTGTGGGATTTTCCTTGGTGTTCTTATTATGGATTTCACTACTGGTGTATGATTTTATAAAATGTGTGCAAAAATGGAGGGATCTATCTAGATGAATTATTTTTATAATTTCTTAAACCACCCTCCTATGAATTTAACCCCACCATCATTCTCCTCCCCCTCAACTTATTTAGCCTATAACACATCTCACACTTCTTTATCCTCTTCTACATAGAGATTATATACAATATATAAATGGTATTAGGATAATTTATTGAGGTAATTTCATATTTATTTTATATTATCTCTTCTTCTTCCTATTTACTATCTTTTTCTTACCCTAAAAAGGTTATGTTTGATTGTTCCAAACACAATGGAAGTGACAGATGGGGCATTCCCAACTCATATTTCTTGTCATGATTGATGATTAATATGAGATTTACATGATGAAAATTATCATGATAAAAAAAATAATCAATGAATACATACAATAGATAAATTCAAAAACCAGAGAATAGGTCCATAATTTATTATTTATAATTAATCTATACAATTCATTGATAGATCTGACAATGTCTCTACAAAGTACCATAGTTTTATTAAAGGAATCAATAATAGATCCCCTCTAACAGTGATCCACACATGTTACATGAACCTCCGAATATCACTGTTGGAATATACAGGTGCTAGCATGGAAATTCTTAATGCTTAGGTAGTTTTCCTTTGATCACCAAGTGAATATCTTCAAGGAAGGGTTCTATTCAATCGCACTATACTTGAGAGTGGTGGAGTAGGTGGATATATCTATGTTCTTGAGAGCATTCTTGGAGAGATAACTCTGTAGGTCTTTGAGAGGATTTTCTCCTCATCTCATTGTGTGTAACAAGATGAATTAGATATATTATGAATATAATATGATTGGGTTTATATACCACTAGGGTTAGAAAATAATAATTGAACATGTGACCTTATTACATCCATAATACCTATGGAACCCCGTGTCTATAATAATAATATTATTATTATTATTTGTTGAAATGCGCTAAACTTACCAATTAAATTAAATATTATTTATTCAAATAATGTTAAATATATATTATTTCTCACTAGACAATTAAAATCGGTCCACCATTCCTCCACAATATTTTACAAAACTTGAATAATGACTATTTATTTAATAAATAAATATCAATGCATTATTACCTAATAAATAAATACATATTATATTCACTAAATAGAAAATAAATATTTATTAAATATTTTACTATCATAATATTCTCTTGAATACCTAGTGATAGAATATATGAGATCAAAAAAACATAAATAATTATAAACCATAAATGTGAATAATATTTATTCAACTTGTTAAATAATAATTAATATTATATTATTTAATAGAAATTCTATATACACTTAGTGTGTGACCCTTTAGGTCTCTTTCTTAGTGGAATTAGTCGAAGCAACCTAATGTCCAAGGTTAGCATCCAACAACAAACCATAGCACTCATAAAGAAAGATGTTAATTCCCCAATGACATAAAAAATTTTATAGATGCTTGCTGTGAAATATAATTCATTTATCATGATATCTCAAATAATGAAAGTTTCATGATTATAAAAAAAAATTCAAATTTGCATCATTTTAAGACATCACTAATTTATTTACGGACGTTTCTGAAAAATGTCAAAAAATTAGGTGCCATTAAATTAGAAACACCTCATTTAATGATGTTTTTGAGAAACATCGGTAAATAAACATCTCTAAATTAGCAACATTTTTTAGAAACATCTATAAATGACCCCTCATTTTCTCATTGTACCATTAAACTCGGTCCGTCATTCCTCCACAATATGTTTCCAAACATGAATAATTACTATTTATTTAGTAAATAAATATCAATTAATTATTCTCCAATAAATATATAAATATTATATTCACTAAATAGAAAATAAATATATATTAAATATTCTACTCACATAATGTTCTCTTGAATAACTGGTTATAGAATATATGATATCAAGAAAACATAAATAATTATTAAACTAGATATGGGAATAATATTTATTCATCTTGTTAAATAATAAATAATAGTATATTATTTAACTAATATTCTATACACTTAGTGTGTGACCCTTTAGGTCTCTTTTTTAGTGGTATTAGCTAAAAGATCCTAAAGTCCAAGGTTAGAATCCAACAACACACCAAGGCACCCATAGGGAAAGATGTTAATTCCATAATGACATAATACCACATATAGATGCTTACTTTTTAATAAAATCCATTTATAGAGGTATCTCTAATAAAGTAAATAGCATTAATTATAAAAAAAATCACTTATTGGTGTCATTTTAAAACGTCACTAAATCATTTACCAACATTTTTGAGGAATGTCATAAAATGAGGTGTCCCTAAATTAGCGACACCTCATTTATTTATATTTTTAAGAAATGCCAATAAATAAACATCGATAAATTAGAAAAAAATTATTTATCGATGTTTAAAAAAAATTGTAACATTTTTTGTATATTTAATTAAAAATTTTGTTTGAATCAAATATTGTTTTAAAATATAGATTTTTTTTTAAAAAAAAAATCATGTTGCATTTTTTTAAATTTAAATTCTATTTTTTTTAATTCCAGCGGCATCCTTCTTTTCTTCCACTTCCTCCCTCAAGAAGGCACATGGGCCCCCTCCACTGCAATGCCCTCTTTGCTCCCCGACCTTGACTACCAAAAGCATGGGCCCTCCCTTATGGCTCTGCCGCTTTTCTCCAACATAATAGCATGGTGGAATTCGAAACCGGTACATCCCCATTCAATGCTGAAACACCCTGCCAACTAACTCATTTCAGTTATTGTTATTTTATTGTATTATCATGTATTTATATATATAAATAGTTTTTAGTATTAAAAATATTAATATATATATGTTTATATTTTATATTTTATGTTTTATGTTTTATGTTTATTTACAGATCTGTTTAAATATGTTCATGTGTTTATAAGTATATATGTGTGTGTGTGTGTGTAATTATAATTATAAATTTATGTTATATTATATATATATATATATGTATTTTTATATATATATGTTTGTTTATATTATATATATATATATGTTTGTATTAAATATATATATGTGTGTGTTTATATATAAATGTTTATATGTATGTATGTGTCTGTGTTTGTGTATAAATATATATGTGTATGTATGCATACATATATATAATTATATTTATAAATTATATATATACATATGTTTATATATATGTTTATATTTTATGTTTATACATATATATAAGTTTATATTATATTATATATATATATGTTTATTTTTTATATATATGTTTATATTTTACATATATGATTATATTGTATATTATATGTGTGTGTGTGTGTTTATATTTTATGTTTATATATATGTTTATAACATATATATATGTTGATATTATATATATGTATATATATATGTATATATATATGTTTATATATGTGTGTGTGTGTATAAATATATATGTGTATGTATACATATATATAATTATATATATATATATATATATATAATTAACTTTCTCTTAAAATACTAGTATAAATGTCTCAAAAATAACCGCGTTCTTAAAAATGTGACACAATTTAAAATATAGTTGTGTTTTTTATATAAATATGTATATATATATATTTATATATGTGTGTGTGTTTATATATATATATATCTGTGTGTGTGTGTGTGTATGTTAATATATGTGTCTGTGTTTATTTATATATATATGTGTGTGTGTCTGTTTATATATGGGTCTGTATTTATATGTACGTTATATATATATATGTTTACCTTGTATGTTTATATATATGTTTATATTATATATATATGTTTATATTTCATTTATATTATATGTTTATATTTTATATATGTCATTTGTTTATATTAATATATATATGTTTATATATATGTCTATGTGTGTATAAATATATGTATGTATGTATACATATATTTATATAATTAAAATTATATATATGTATAATTAGCCACATTTTAAAACACTAGTAAGAATGTCACTAAAATAGATTTTTTTTGTAAAAAACACGAATAAATTTAAAATATATATGTGTTTATATATATATGTGTGTGTGTGTGCGCGCGCGCGCGCGCGTTTATATATATATATATATATATATGTTTCTATATATGTGTCTGTGCTTATATATATTAATATATATATATATATATTTACATTGATGCGGGGAAATGAGGCATATAAATATATATATTTTTAGTGACCTTTCTTAAAAATGTAACTAATTTTGAAAAATTTCCCAAATAACATGGCTAAATGAGTGAAGTTTTATAGAAATATTACTAAATCAGGGATGTTTCTTGAAAATGTCATTAATTTAATGACCTTTTTCAGGAAGTGTGGTTAATTTAACGACGTTTTTCATGAAATATTACTAATTTAGAGACATTTATAAGGATTAGTCATTAATTTCATGGAGTTTTTCGTGAAATGTCTCTACATTATCGATGTTTATCATGAAACGTCCCAAAATTAGTTCCATTTTTTAGGAAACATCGCTAATTTAGTGATTTTTTTCATGAATCATCACTAAATTATAAATTTTTTTTGGAAACTTTGTTAAATTAGAGACACTTTTCAAAAACCATTGCTAAACATGTGACCTTTTCAGGAAATATCTTCTTGAGAAATGTCGTTAAATTATAGTTTTTTTATAGTTACTCGTGACATATACCTATGTGCCCGATTATTGTTCCTTTAAAATTTTGGAAATCAAACTTCCTTATATAACACCATGGCCATGGATTTATTAAGGCTATATATTTTCCATTAAATGGCTTGAGATATAAACTTTTGGTAAAGAATATAAGGGAAAATAATTTCATGCATTATTCATTAATGAAACATTACTTACGACGCACCCAACATATCCTACCTCTCCATGAAGATATGTCTTTATGATTCAAGTCAATAAATCAAAGTACATGACTTATAATACTCATTAATAATAATCTTAAAGTCTATGGATCAATACAAATATCCATATATAGAAGAATACAATGAAACATATAAATATTGATTTCATATTGGCGGGTCTCATTCTCATAATATCTTAAACTATATATTTGTAAGGGAATATCCCATTTTAAGGCGCCTCAAAGTCCTATGAGTCACCACCCATGATAGATTGAACAATTTTTTCCCTAAAATGATTTCATCTAGATATAGAACATATATTTAAGAATACTTTCATGGTACTTCTGGTTTCTCATCAGAATGGGGAAATTCTACGACCTTTCAGTGTGCCATCTACTCTTTAGAAATTATCACATAGTATATTATGTGGAAGAATAATCATGATGTGATAATGAGTTTAATAATATTAAAAATAGTGAATACAATTTATCATAATGTACACATAAGTTGGATCTAGATCACTAACTCCAATAGACTCTCACTTTCACTTGAGACAACTATTACAAACCTTCAGTCAGCTAGCTCACACATGATACTCATTATTTTGCTGAGAGATTACATTAGCTATGGGGTTTACCTTGTTTTCTTCTATGGGAAATCTACTGTCACGACCCATCCTCGGGGCCCGTGCCGTGACTACCCCAAGCCCGCCTTCCATAGGCCAGGGGCTGGCGACTAGCACCAAGGCGTAAATACCGGTAAAAAGGGAAGGCATTGCCTTTGTAAACTAAACAAACACCATAGAGAAAGCAAGCAGTATAAGTAAACACTAAGTAAAAACAGAGTACAACTGTAAGTGCGGAAAGTAAGTGGGCCAGTATACAAACCCAAACTGAAAGTAAAGTACAACCTGAAAGGGAAAACATCAACTGAAAGGTAAAGCCGCAACGACGAGCTATCCACTATGAATCCCACCTGAAGGGTGGGTACAGAAAAGCCTCCACTGCTCCTCGGGTCCAGCCTACCGCTCCGAGTACGTCCCGCCCAGTGGTCCACCTCCAGGTATCGTTCTGCTCCGCAAGCCTCCACCACGATCATCGTTGTCCGTTGTCTGCAACCAACACAACGTAGTGCGGGCATAGCCCGTGCAGGGGTGAGTATAAGTTACTCAGTAGGGACCCCAAGACCCCTGAAGGTCTCCCAAAATCCACAAAGGATAAACCACAAAGGAAAGATACAATCACGAAGTAACATCCGACACTACTTAGGTATATGCCCATACATATACCTAAGTCATTAATTCCAATTCGGCTCCAACATCTAAACCCAAGTACAACCCAGTCCACACAGGAAAGCAAACAAATTCCACACAGGAAGCAAAACGTAATCAACACAGGATAGCACAACACAATCAACACAGGAAAGCAAACAAGATTCAGCTCACACAGGTATACTTCTTCGAAAGACGATAGAGATGATCACTGATCCATCTAAGTCGTCGGACCCACAAAGGATCGATAGGTACTAACCCCCGCAATGACCCACATAGGATCGGTAGGAAACTAACCCCCGCAATGACCCACACAGGATCAGACCCACACAGGATCTGTAGGCGCTAGCACACACAGAACCGCTGAGCGCTGACCCACACAGGATCGGACCCACACAGGATCGGTAGCACTGATCCACACAGGATCGCTGAGTGCTGTAGTTGTCGTCGTCAAATCCACTGAGGATCTCTGCACAGCCCTTGTCGCAGTCACAGTAGCAGTCGCAGCCAGCTCTAGGGTTCCCGCACACAGCAAGCTCATTCGGGAGGGTCCGCTCCACGAGCTGAGAGGCTGATACATCAACTGACACATAGTCCAGAGTTGATGTATCCAGAAGTTCTGTATTGTCAATAGGAACTCAACGTCGCAGACGGCGCGTCAATCGGACGCCCGGTCTGAGAGTTATTGGATTTTTCATCCGAGGGGCCCGGTTGGTTTTTAAGGAAAAACCAACCCGACCGTACTCCACCTACGTCCAAACCTCGGGCGGAGTAAGCCAAAAGATCCGTCTCACTAAGAGGAAACCAACAAAGTCGACGGCATGTCAATCAGACGTCCGTAGCTCAAGATATGAGCGTTTCCGCTTTGAGGGCCCGGTTGGTTTCGTGTACGAACCAACCCGGCCGAACTCAAAGTAATCCAAAACCTTGAGTGCGATACACCGAAACGACCATCTCGTTCCAAGGATCGTGTCTCCACTGACGGCGCGTCGATCGGAGGTCTGTAGCCCGAGTTATGGGCAATTGAACCCAAACGGTCCGAAAAAGCGGGCTTCGGGCCCGGACCGACCCGGCCCGAGACCCCCTGGGTCGGCCCGGCATGGCCCGACCCGACTGGGCGCGACCCGGCCCGGCGACCCACGCGCTGGGCACGCCGGTCGGTGCTCGGCCAAAACGGCCAAGCCTTTTTGACTCGCGCGCGGGGCAGGAGGGGGGGGGGGGCGCTGCCCCCCGGTTTCTTGTAACCGCGTCCCCTTAATTGGGGCCGCTTTGATGGTCGGCCGGGGGATTCAATTTCCCCGGCTTCTCCCGGTCTGGCCGGCCCGACCTGGCCGGCCAGTTCCTGCTCAACGGGACCGGAGATGGCCGGTCCCCTTCCAGCTCCGATGCCGGTGGCCCGGTACCGGCCGCCGGTCACCCTGCTCCGCCGCGGCCCAGAACCGGCTGCAGCCCTTGTCGTCTGGCGTGGAGCGACAGCGCCGCGCCCCTCCGCTGCGTCCCCGGTACCGGCCGCGGTATTTTCGGATGTCTCCGACATGGCGCGATGGCGTCGCGTCCTTGTATTAATTCACGGCGCGACGCTACGGTGCCGCGAAGTACTTGTCGTGCAATTTCTGCGTGGTGCGACGACACCACGCCATTCCGTCCAAACCACAAAGTATCAACAAGGATAAAGAGGAGGGTCGGCCGTGTTTGTGCGGTCTAGCCTATAACGACCCATACTTTACATACATTGTTAATACTTCAAAATTGAAGCACACTTATTACAACATATGACAAAACCACAAAGGACCGCATAGGTATAGTATCTTTAGAAACTGGGAAACATAAACAACTGGTTCATAAATCTTCTACAGTGTCTCCCATTTATTTCATCATATCTAGGGTCCCTTTTAGCATATTCTACTTAATATCCATCTTCCTAACCTGTGGAAAAGAAAACATAAAAGGGTGAGCTCAAATGCTCAACAAGGGCAAATAAAGGAAATAAAAATCATATCATATCTTTTTGAAAATCATAACCCGCAAAAGAGATCATAATATCTTAACATGGAATACATCATAGAAGTGAAAATGAGGTCCCCATAATAATAACATAAAACTTGAAACCTTGTGGCATGCACACATAATCATGGAAAATCATTTCTTGTTAGTCATGACTCATTGCCAAGACTATCTTAGCGGACAAAGTCCATTTCTGAATCGAGTTCACTCATCGTTTCAGTCCTGTATCACTTAACCGAAATAACCTTCCGTTCCAGCCATGTCTATCTCATTAGATATAAATCTTTACCCAATGCATTGAAGGGAGATATAGGTCCCACCCATCTTATAATGAATCCTTTCTTATGTGTGCCACATAATCATAAATCATACATCATCGCATAACACATGTAACAAAAATGGGATTGTTGAAACATCATGACATCATAAAACAAATCATATAAGGTAAATGACTTCATAAAAATAATTCCCTCAAAACATAATCAAATCAATGTAATAATAGGGATAAAAACAGAACCCTTTATTATCTTAGATGGAAAATAATTTTGATAAAACACTTGAACTCCATTCTTCAGGAAAATACCCTTTCTTCTTCAAAAACACTTTTATTTTCGTAACATTTCATACAATTATAAACTAAAAAAAGTTGATTAAAAATAAAATTCAAAACATATAAAGGAATATTCTTGGAAATAATGTTTTAAAAATCCATTCTTGCCGTATAAGTTAAAAAAACATTCTTCGTACTTTTGTTGGAAAAGTCAAAAAGTACCTCGTATGAAAAACGACCTAAGATTCCTTTCATATCCTTTACTAAAAACTCACCGAAGGGTAAAATTGGATTTAAACAATTGTAGGTGGATGGAAATAAAATTACATATTGAGTAAACATGGATGTGTATGATAAAATACACCCCAGTAAATACCAAAGTATAAACAATCTCGGATAAAAATGAGATTGTGATATTTCCCTTACCTTAGGTCCGACTTGCTTTGTAAGTGTCCGAACCTCTTGTATAATGATTTAAATAATGTTATTGACTTATTACAAAATCATACTTATTTTTATGATATCATATATGGTCATATTCTTAGCTTCTTAGTAGTAATATTTCATTGCTACTTGTTATTCGGGTGTTTATAACTTTTTGTTCTTATGAGTGTTTTGTCGAATAAATTCTTATTCTTATCTTTAGGTTATAGATACCTCATTTCCAGAATGGTATTAGTGTAGTTTATATATCATATTCATTCATTCAATTCATTTATATAATCATTATTAAATGAATATCATGTAGAACGAGTCGCATCACATCGTGGAGACGGTATTCCGTACGTACACACGAGTGATGATATCGTTCCTATGATCGTGGAATTGTATTGGAGTATATATATATTATTTCAGTATCAATATTACTTTATAATAATCATAAATAGTTACTCATTAGACCATTATACCCATCCTTGTAAGGTGATGGTGGAAAATAGATTACACCATGGCGTGGAGACGGTATTCCGTACGTACGCACGCGCGGTGATTTCATTTTTCCGTTGGATGGATAGAAGGTGAATTAAGGTTGTTTCATATTTATAATAACATATCAGTATATGAATGATACTTATGTTATTACTTCATAATGAAACAACTAAAGAAGAAGAAGTTGAAGAAGAAAGAAATTGGAAAGATCGGTAATGGATATTACCTCTTCTTTGGAACGCCTCTTTGAATCCCCCACTTAGGGAACTAATATTGGTCTTTGAAGAAGACCAGGACCTCTAGGATTATTCTAGGGAAGTGGAGAAGGGATTTTGGCAGGGGTTGGCCGATCTAGAGTGCTCAAATTGGTGTGAGGAGGAGGGGGAGGAGGTTCCCTTTTATAAGGGAGGAGAGGGGAACCTTAGGAATATCTCAAAATATTATTTTATATTAAAGTCAAAATCGGTTTATAATGGTTCCAAAGGGTCTTATTTAGAAGGTAAAGTGGGGATGGGTCGAAATCCTGTCAACCAATAGGATTTAGACAAGTTTAGGTTTTTATTTTAACCTTATCAATTAGATTTAACTCTAAGTTAAATAATTTAACTTTTACCGTGACTTTTTGTTTCTTACACTATATGGTTAATACACTTACTATAACATGCCAAACGAACCCCAAGTTGTTTATTATTAATATATATATCCTTATATAATTCATTTGGCCGAACATTAGATTTTTAGAAATAAAATAACAATTAATAATATAATATTTGTTTTAAAAACTATTTTATGTCAATTTTGACACTATTTAGTAATTGATTTTTGTGAAAATCATAACAGAATTATATGTTCAAAAAAAGTTGATTAAATCAACACTAATATATCATAGTAACCTAGAAAATTAGTGTAATTCATAAAAAGTCTCAAATTACATTTATTTGATCATTTATAACATCAATTATCTTAACATTTCCTTAAAAGGGTAATTACTGCATCATCGTTGTGTCATAAATAAATTAATTTATCTAAAGTCTAAAAATTATAAATAAAATATCATTATGTAGGAAATCGTTTTATCTTTCTAATTAATATTTATAATCGAATTTATCTTATGTATAAATCCATATTAAAAATGTTTTAGTTATTAAACTTTGATTTTAACTATTTTAACTATTCATTAAATAAAATAATATTAAATGTCATAATCTAATCCAAGTGGACCTAAATGGTCATATTATATTCATAAGGTTGTTTTAGGTCGAATTACACTTATCCAATAGAATTAGGACATGTGTTAGGGTAATAGTAATATCATATTTACCCTTAGTTACCCTATTTACTATTAACCGCAGTAAAAAAAGTAAAAAGTCACTATTCACAAAAAAATTATTTTTATCTCATTGAACCACATTTTACTTACTGATATCAACCGTGTCTGTCGGATTTTCGAAATTCCATTCAAAGAAGCGGTAAAATTAAGTTTTATGCAAAATTCAGTTTTTAACCTACCACTTAGTGGTTTCACTATTCATCAAAAATTGAAAGTTTTCAGAAAAATACCAAAATTTCACCCTAGGCTAATTTCGGTATTCCGAATCCAAAAATGAAGTCCATTTTGAAAGATAAAATTTCAAAAAGTGGTTATTACTATTCATAATGGCTATTTTAAATAATATTTTAATAGCATATCGTTGTTTAGTGAAACTCAGTATTGCGTACGACGCAAGCTATCGAGGAAGGTCGCGATTGCGTGTAAAGTAAGCCAAGCTAGTGTGTAGTGAAAGATTCCTTTCATAACATAAAAACAAAATATTACTCATAAAAATCTCGGGTGTTACATTCTACCCCCCTTAAAAAGAATTTTGCCCTCGAAATTCGACACTTTGTAACAAACAGATGAGGATACTTCTCCCTCATCATATCCTCAAGATCCCATGTAGCTTCTTCAAGTTGGTGGTTCCTCCATAAAACTTTCACCAATCGAGTGATCTTGTTTCTTAGGACTTTTTCGCTACGATCCAGAATCTCTATCGGTTGTTCTTCATAAGAAAGATCTTGCTCCAGCGGTACAGCTTCTGAGCTAAGTACATGTGAAGGATCAGGTATGTACTTTCTCAGGAGAGATACATGGAACACATCGTGAACTTGAGATAGATTCGGTGGAAGCGCCAATCGGTAATATACCTTTCCAACACGATCCAGTATTTCGAAAGGACCGATATATCTAGGGCTCAACTTCCCCTTCTTTCAAAATCTCATAACCTTCTTCCAGGGAGATATTCGTAAGAACACTTTATCACCCACTTCAAACTCTAGGTCTTTTCTTCGGTTGTCGGCATAACTTTTCTATCGACTCTGAGCTGCTCTTATGTGTTGTTGAATAGATCTGACCTTTTCGGCCATTTCATCAACAAGATCAGGTCCTAATAGCTTTCTTTCCCCAACTTCATCCTAGCAAGTAGGAGTCCTGAATTTATTTCCACAGAGAGCTTCATAAGGAGCCATCTGAATACTGGAGTGAAAGCTATTATTATAAGAAAATTCCACCAAAGGTAGTTGTTGATCCCAACCTCCTTTGAAATCCATAGAGCAAGCTCTCAACATATCTTCTAGGGTTTGAATTGTTCTCTCAGACTGACCGTCTGTCTGAGGATGATAAGCAGTGCTGAAACTCAACTCTGTATCCAGAGTATGCTGAAGACTTCGCCAGAACTTCGAGGTAAATCTCGGATCCCGATCAGATATAATAGAAAGTGGTACTCCATGCAATCTTACCACTTCCATTACATATATCCTGGAAAGCTGATCTAGAGAGAAATCCTCTCTAATAGCAATGAAGTGTGCAGACTTTGTAAGACGATCAACTATGACCCAGATAGAATTATTGCCTTTGGATGTTTTAGGAAGTCCTGTGACAAAGTCCATAGTGATGTTTTCCCATTTCCATTCGGGTATGGGTAATGGTTGTAACATCCCCTTAGACTTCTGTCTCTCAACTTTAACTTGTTGACAAACCAAGCATCAAGAGACATATTCAGTAACATCTCTTTTCATGCCATCCCACCAGAAGTACTCTTTCAGATCCCTATACATCTTCGTGCTTCTAGGATGAATAGAGAATGAAGAACTATGAGCCTCATCCAAAAGCTCCTTCTTTAATTCGGGGATGGGAGGAACACAAACCTGATTCCTGAACTTTGTTATCCCATCACAATCAAGGTTGAATTCAGGAACATTTCTCACATTCTTTTGTAACTTGACATCTTCTTTCTGTGCCTCTTTAATCTTCACATGAATAGATGGTTGAACATTCATTTGAGAAAGATAAGATTTTTCCCCTTCCATTATAATTCCAAGATCCATCCTTTGTAAATCCATAAATATTGGATCTTTTGTGATCCTCGTCATGGATAAACTAGCATGGTCTTGTCGACTTAATGCATCTTCCACCTTGTTTGCTTTCCCAGGGTGGTAATGGATTGAGTAGTCATAATCCTTAATCAGATCCAACCATCTTCTTTGATGCATATTCAGCTCCTTTTGTGTGAAAATATACTTTAAACTTTTATGATCAGTATAAATATCACACCTTTCACCATAAAGGTAATGCCTCAAAATATTTAATGCAAAGATTACCGCAGCCAACTCCAAATCATGTGTTGGGTAATTTTGCTCATGGATTTTCAACTGTCATGAGGCATAAGATATCACCATATCATTTTGCATAAGAATACACCCCAATCCCTTCTTGGATGCATCAATGTAGATCACAAACCTTTATCCACTACAAGGCAGTGTGAGCACAGGTGCACTGGATAACCTTCTTTTCAACTCCTTGAAATTCTCTTCACATTCCTCTGGCCAAACAAACTTAACTCCTTTCCGAGTCAACTTGGTGAGTGGGTTAGATAATCGTGAAAAATCTTTTACAAAACGTCGATAATATTTAGCCAAACCAAGAAAACTTCGGATCTCAGTTATTGTTTTTGGTCTCGACCATCTTTCGATAACCTCTGTTTTTGCTGGATCCACAGATATCCCCTCTTTTGAGATTATGTGACCCAAAAATGCAACTTTTTGAAGCCAAAATTCACACTTGGTAAATTTGACATAAAGCTTCTCCTTTCTCACGGTCTTTAATATAATTCTCAAGTGATCTTCATGCTCTTCCTTGCTCTTTGAATAGACAAGAATATCGTCTATAAAGACTACCACAAATTGATCAAGATAGTCTCTAAAGACTCTATTCATTAGATCCATGAAGATAGCAGGGGCATTAGTAAGACCAAATGGCATCACTATAAATTCATAGTGTCCATACCTTGTACGGAAAGCCGTCTTTGGTATATCCTCCCTTTTTACCCTTAATTGATGATACCCTGAACGAAGATCAATCTTAGAAAAGTATTGAGCTCCGCGTAGTTGGTCAAATAAGTCATCAATGCGTGGGAGAGGATATTTGTTCTTGATAGTGATCTTGTTAAGTTCTCTATAATCAATGCAGAGTCTCATTGATCCATCTTTCTTCTTAACAAATAGAACAGGTCCTCCCCAAGGTGAGGCACTAGGGAGTATGAATCCCTTATCAAGATTCTCTTGGAGTTGCTTCTTCAATTCCTGCAACTCAATTGGGGCCATTCTATAAGGTGTCTTTGAAATAGGCAAAGCACCCGGTACGAGTTCTATTGAAAACTCAACTTCACGATTTGGTGGAAGACCTGGTAATTCCTCCGGAAAGACATCATCAAACTCCCGTATGATGGGCATATTCTTAATCGCGAGTTTCTCACCAACCATTTGAGATAAATAACCTTCATTTAGTGGAATCAATACCCATAAAATGGAAGAAATTTCCACTGGAAGGTTATGTTCATCCTTGCATTAATAGACGATCATAGATTGATCTGTAATATGAAATGTGACTTCCCTTCTTTGGCAATTGATATGATCTCCGTATAAAGAAAGCCAATCCATGCCAAAAATCACATCGAATTCCACTATAGGAAGGATCACCAGATTTGCAGGAAGCACTTTCCCACAAACTTCGATCAGAGAAGAATTATAAACTTTTGATGCGACTGTTGTGCCATTAGGTGTTTTCAAAGCTAACTCAACATCTAATTGTTGAGGTAATACGGTGATACCCTTAGAAAATTCTTTAGAAATAAAAGAGTGGGTGGATCCAGAATCAAATAAAACATTTGCTACTTTAGAGTGGATGGTAAGTGTACCTTTCACCACTTCGTTATCGTACTCCACATCGCTGATAGAAATTGCATGTGACTTTCCTTTGTCTTTAGCCTTAAGATTTTGTTGACGTCGACCATCATCATCAACCCTTGGATTTGGGAATTGATTGGCATAATTACCCATCTCCTTGCACTTGAAACATTGAAGTGTAGTAGGTTCATTCTGTGTATCCCTTACTTTGTTTGCA
This sequence comes from Viscum album, assembly GCA_963277665.1. Taxonomy (NCBI): domain Eukaryota; kingdom Viridiplantae; phylum Streptophyta; class Magnoliopsida; order Santalales; family Viscaceae; genus Viscum; species Viscum album. Next base: position 702,482,171 of record OY728122.1, on the reverse strand, counting down.
TCATTAGACATCTTCTTCCCATTATCGCGGCATTCAAATGCCCGATGACCTTCCTTTCCACATTTGAAACATTTACTTGTCCCTTTAAGACAAATCCCTCCATGTTTCTTTCCACACTTTCAGCATAAGGGAAATCTCATCTTCTTTTCAGTGTGCTCTTTATATTTTCCTTTGAATTCCATTTTCCTCTTCTTATCAAATCCATATGACTGATGGGATAATCCAATCTCTATCTCGACATTGAGAGCACATCGAACGATTTCATCGTAGCTATTGAAGTCCCTTATGGCTAACGCCCTTCGAAGATTTGGTTTTAAGCCACTAAAGAATCGATCGATCTTACTATCAGGTTGGATAATAATACCAGAATCGTACCTTGAAAGTCTTGTAAAATTTGATTCATAGGTACCAATAGATTCATCATCCCTTTTCTTCAGTTCAAGAAACTCTTTCTCCATCTTTGTTCGGAGAATACGAGGGAATTACTTATTGAAAAATAAGTTCTTGAACTCATCCCATTCCATGGACTCAATTTCATCCCTTTGCCTCATATTCTTAATAAGATTCCACCATTGATCAGCATCTCCTTCCAAACGATACACTGCTTGGATGACTTTATCATGTTCAGAACATTGAAGAACTGAAAATATCTTTTCAGTAGTACTAATCCATTGTTCAGAAACTAATGGATCAGTAGACCCGCTGAAAGAAGGTGGACGCTGCCTCATGAAGGATTCAACAGAATTTTTCTCCTTCCTTTGCTCGTTTGGAAGTCCTGCATGATTCATAGCTTGAGAAAGTTGTGTGATCATGGCTACAAGATTTTGCATTCCAGCTCCCATATCGTTTGGTTGCTCAGGGGGACAATCATTGCATTTCCCATCGCATTCCGCATTAACACGGTTCCTTCGTGTTCCAGCCATTGACTAAAACCAAGAAGAATAGTGTGAGCAACAATAATTATAATAGGAAAACCACATAATTCAAGAGTAAAATTTTCACGCTTAAGGTCTTATCCTAGGTTATTCATGGCCATTTCTAAAACACTAAGATTGTGTTCTATGCTTAGACTTATCCTTAGGGTTCTTACTAAGCCTTTCACATCCTAGTTTCTAAAGGTTGACTATACCTTTCCTCTGATACCAACTATAACGACCCATACTTTACATACATTGTTAATACTTCAAAATTGACGCACACTTATTACAACATATGACAAAACCACAAAGGACCGTATAGGTATAGTGTCTTTAGAAACTGGGAAACATAAGCAACTGGTTCATAAATCTTCTACAGTGTCTCCCATTTATTTCATCATATCTAGGGTCCCTTTTAGCATATTCTACTTAATATCCATCTTCCTGACCTAGGGAAAAGAAAACATAAAAGGGTTAGCTCAAATGCTCAGCAAGGGAAAATAAAGGAAATAAAAATCATATCATATCTTTTTGAAAATCATAACCTGCAAAAGAGATCATAATATCTTAACATGGAATAAATCATAGAAGTGAAAATGAGATCCCCATAATCATAAAATAAAACTTGAAACCTTGTGGCATGAACACATAATCATGGAAAATCATTTCTTGTTAGTCACCACTCATTGCCAAAACTATCTTAGCGGACAAAGTCCATTTCTGAACCGAGTTCACTCCTCGTTTCAGTCCTATATCACTGAACCGAAATAACCTTCCATTCCAACCATGTCTATCTCATGAGATATAAATCTTTACCCAATACATTGGAGGGAGATATAGGTCCCACCCATCTTATAATGAATCCTTTCTTATGTGTTCCACATAATCATAAATCATACATCATCGCATAACACATGTAACAAAAATGGGATTCTTGAAACATCATGACATCATAAAACAAATCATATAAGGTAAATGACTTCATAAAAATAATTCCCTCAAAACATAATCAAATAAATGTAATAATAGGGATAAAAACAGAACCCTTTATTATCTTAGATGGAAAATAATTTTGATAAAACACTTGAACTCCATTCTTGAGGAAAATACCCTTTCTTCTTCAAAAACACTTTTCTTTTCGTAACATGTCATACAATTATAAACTAAAAGAAGTTGATTAAAATAAAATTGAAAACTTATAAAGGAAGATTCTTGGAAATAATGTTTTAAAAATCCATTCTTTCCGTATAAGTTAAAAAAAACATTCTTCGTACTTTTGTCGGAAAAGTCAAAAAGTACATCGTACCAAAAACGACAAAAGATTCCTTTCATATCCTTTACTAAAAACTCACCGAAGGGTAAAATTGGATTTAAACAATTTTAAGTGGATGGAAATAATATTACATATTGAGTAAACATGGATTTGGATGATAAAATACACCCCAGTAAATACCAATGTATAAACAATCTCGGATAAAAATGAGATTGTGATATTTCCCTTACCTTAGGTCCGACTTGCTTTGTAAGTGTCCGAACCTCCTGTATAATGATTTAAATAATGTTATTGACTTATTCCAGAATCATAATTATTTTTATGATATCATATATGGTCATATTCTTAGCTTCTTTGTAGTAATATTTCATTGCTACTTGTTATTCGGGTGTTTATAACTTTTTGTTCTTATGCGTGTTTTGTCGAATAAATTCTTATTCTTATCTTTAGGTTATAGATACCTCATTTCCAGAATGGTATTAGTGTATTATATATCATATTCATTAATTCAATTCATTTATATAATCATTATGAAATGAAGATCATGTAGAACGAGTCGCATCACATCGTGGAGACGGTATTCCGTACGTACGCACGAGTGATGATATCGTTCCTATGATCGTGGAATTGTATTGGAGTATATATATATTATTTCAGTATCAATATTACTTTATAATAATCATAAATAGTTACTCATTACACCATTATACCCATCCTTGTAAGGTGATGGTGGAAAATAGATTACACCACGGCGTGGAGACGGTATTCCGTACGTACGCACGCGCGGTGATTTCATTTTTCCGTAGGATGGATAGAAGGTGAATTAGGGTTGTCTCATAATTATAATAACATATCAGTATATGAATGATACTGATGTTATTACTTCATAATGAAACAACTAAAGAAGAAGAAGTTGAAGAAGAAAGAAATTGGAAAGATCGGTAATGGATATTACCTCTTCTTTGGAACGCCTCTTTGAATCCTCCACTTAGGGAACTAAGATTGGTCTTTGAAGAAGACCAGGACCTCTAGGATTATTCTAGGGAAGTGGAGAAGGAATTTTGGCAGGGGTTTTCCGAGCTTGAGTGCTCAAATTGGTGTGAGGAGGAGGGGGAGGAGGTGCCCTTTTATAAGGGAGGAGAGGGGCACCTTAGGAATATCTCAAAATATTATTTTATATTAAAGTCAAAATCAGTTTATAATGGTTCCAAAGGGTCTTATTTAGAAGGTAAAGTGGGGATGGGTCTAAATCCTATCAACCAATAGGATTTATACAAGTTTAGGTTATTATTTTAACCTTATCAATTAGATTTAACTCTAAGTTAAATAATTTAACTTTTACCGTGACTTTTTGTTTTCTTACACTATATGGTTAATACACTTACTATAACATGTCAAACGAACCCAAAGTTGTTTATGATTAATATATATATCCTTATCTAAGTCATTTGGCCAAACCTTAGATTTTTAGGAGTAAAATAACAATTAATAATATAATATTTGTTTTAAAAACTATTTTATGTCAATTTTGACACTATCTAGTAATTGATTTTTGTGAAAATTATAACAGAATTATATGTTCGAACCAAGTTGATTAAATCAACACTAATATATCATAGTAACTTAGGAAATTAGTGGAATTCATAAAAAGTCTAAAATTACATTTATTTGAGCATTTATAACATCAATTATGTTAACATTTCCTTAAAAGGGTAATTACTGCATCATCGTTGTGTCATAAATAAATTAATTTATCTAAAGTCTAAAAATTATAAATAAAATATCATTATGTAGGAAATCGTTTTATCTTTCTAATTAATATTTATAATCGAATTTATCTTATGTATAAATCCATATTAAAAATGTTTTAGTTATTAAACTTTGATTTTAACTATTTTAACTATTCATTAAATAAAATAATATTAAATGTCATAATCTAATCCAAGTGGACCTAAATGGTCATATTATATTCATAAGGTTGTTTTAGGTCGAATTACACTTATCCAATAGAATTAGGACATGTGTTAGGGTAATAGTAATATCATATTTACCCTTAGTTACCCTATTTACTATTAACCGCAGTAAAAAAAGTAAAAAGTCACTATTCACAAAAAAATTATTTTTATCTCATTGAACCACATTTTACTTACTGATATCAACCATGTCTGTCGGATTTTCGAAATTCCATTCAAAGAAGCGGTAAAATTAAGTTTTATGCAAAATTCAGTTTTTAACCTACCACTTAGTGGTTTCACTATTCATCAAAAATTGAAAGTTTTCAGAAAAATACCAAAATTTCACCCTAGGCTAATTTCGGTATTCCGAATCCAAAAATGAAGTCCATTTTGAAAGATAAAATTTCAAAAAGTGGTTATTACTATTCATAACGGCTATTTTAAATAATATTTTAATAGCATATCGTTGTTTAGTGAAACTCAGTATTGCGTACGACGCAAGCTATCGAGGAAGGTCGCGATTGCGTGTAAAGTAAGCCAAGCTAGTGTGTAGTGAAAGATTTCTTTGATAACATAAAAACAAAATATTACTCATAAAAATCTCGGGTGTTACATGGCCCCCTCTCGTTAAACGATAACATTTAGTCGAATATCCATGAAGATCGACAAACTAGAATCATGAACAGAAATAATTAAATAAAATAAAACACCTACCTCGGTTTCAAGAATGGTGCACGTCAACGAGCCACGGAAGACGAGTGTCGCGGAGGTCGGGCGTCGCGGAAAACGAACGTCGATTCTGTTGTCATCGAGGTGCGTCCGAAGAGGAAACATCTTTGGAGAAGTTCTCCGCGTTCTTCGGCGGAGATGTCCTTCGTTGAAGAACGATGTTCTTCGTCAGAGTCCGAGGTGTTCTTCACGTTCTTCGTTGAAGATGTTCTTCATTGGAGATGAATAAGATCTTCATGCTTCCCAAAACCTCTAAACGACAAAACTCTAACAACAAAATAAAATAAGCTCCTTTCTTATTTTATTAACACAACAAGCCTTTTGAAATTCAAGAGTTTGAATTTAAAAAACTCACATTAAACTTACCACATTAATTCCATAAGTTTAATAAACTTAGGTTATCAACATTTAATGGGAGTTGAGAGGGGTTAGAGGATATGAAGGGGTGGGGTTTGTGTGGGCCCCACCACCCTCATAACCTCCCAAGGGAGGTTGGGTGGTTACCCAACTTCCACCAAGAACTAAACACTTAGAGTAAAAATAATAAAAATTGTAGAATAATTATAAAATAAACTTCCACAATTTTTATCATCAACCCTCGTGAAAACGCAACTCCGGAACAGGTGTTTCTAAGCAATTACCGGCACTGCGGTTCCATTGGTGCCCTCAGAATTCGATTCCGGGCACCGGTTCAAAAGTTAAAAATTCCCGCTTGTTCGTTCACTAAACGTACCCGAGCTAAACTTAGGATAGAAATTCCGGGCACTCCGGGCCTCGGAATCAAGTGCCGTCTGAAACCGCGTTCTTGTAAAATTCCAAAGAAAATTAAGAAAAAATTTCCCTTGAATTTTATGGGTCTTTACATCTACTTACTGCAATTTCACCACTTTGATAAAGACCCTCAATAGGTTACCCTTCCATAGTATGTGCTTTTTCAGTTGGGGAAACCTTGGTTATTTTGCAAGAGCCACCACTGTAGTATTATTATAATACAATGTGATAGGGTGTTTAATTCTAGGTACAAAATCAATATCTTAAACAAAGTTTCATATCCATATGGATTCCTTGGATTGATCATAAGCTGTTATATACTCGTACTCCATAGTAAAATCATCAACAACTGTCTTCTTTGAACTCTTCCAACTCACTACTCCTCCATTGAGATAAAAATCATATCCTATCTATGACTTTAGGTCATTATGATCTATTTTAAAACTAGCATCATTATAACCCCTGATGATAATCTCCTCCGTACACATGGTGCATATCCTTTCTTCTTATCAGATACATAAGGATGGCCTTAATAGCATACCAATTGTGTTCTCTTATATCAGGTTGATATCTTCCTACCAAGATCAACACATAGGAAAATCAAGTCTAGTACATAACATGGAATAAATGATTGATCCTATCTCTAAAGCATATTAGATTTTACTCATTCTATCTTTCTCCTGTTGTGTTTGATGAATTAGTTTCATTGAAATATATATACCATCCAACACTAAAACCAATCCCCTCTTTGATTATTTCATACTAAATTTGTTTATATCTAGTCAATGTATATACTTTGACATATTCTAAACAACCACTTGTATTTATCATGAATTATCTTTATCCCAAGAATATTGGTTGCTTCACCTAGTTCCTTCATACAGAATCACTTGTTTAACTAGTCCTTAAAAAACTGCAAGACTAGTATGTCAGTTCCAATAAGAAATATGTCATCAATATATAATACTATGGTAATGACCTCATTCCCAATAAATCTCTTATAAACACATGGATCAAATTCATTCTTCATGAAAAAAAATCATTTATAGCTTCATCGAATCGAATGTTCGATGACCTAGATTCTTGCATCAATCCATAAATGGATCTCTTAAAATTTAATAACTTTTTGGCATCGCATGGAGTCACAAACCCTTTTGTTTGTGTCATGTAGACATATTCATAAAGGATCCCATTAAAGAAATTTATTTTCACATCCATTTTCCAAATTTCATAGTCATGTTAAGATACTATATCAAGTAGAACTCTGATGGATTTAAACATGGAAACTGGTGAAAAGGTTTTATCATACCCAATTCCTTGATTCTATATAAACCCTTTAGCCCTTAGCTTTTATTTATAGGTATTTAAATTACCTTATATGTCTTTTTTTCTCTTGAATACCCATTTTCATCCAATGGGATTTAAATTTACTGGCGCATCGACCAAAACCCAAACTTGGTTATGATACATGGAATCAATTTCAAAGTTCATGGCTTCTTTCCATCTTGCACCTTCTATTATACCTACGACCTCTTTGTAGAAGATATGTTCATCATTGTCAACCAATAATTATTCACCAACTTCAGTGACTAAATAATCATCTCTCTCTGGATATCTTACCTCTCTAGTACTCCGACATAGTACTTGTGTTTCATGAACTACTTCTTCCATGGGAAATAATGGAATATGTTCATGTACCAACCCTTGTGTATATTGAGCATCACCTTCATCAAATTAAATCTTTCTACCACTACCATTTTTAGTATTTCCTCCCTCTAAAAAAATTATTCTTGTTTATAGATTGTCACCTTCCTTTATAAGAGGTTGTATAAGTAGTATACCATTGTATCCTTATGATACCCTATAAAGAAACACTTTGTGCCTGGAGGTGGTAGTTTGTTTCCTAATAAAACTTTAAAAAATTCCGCACAACCCTATACACATGTATCTAAAAAACTAGTTTCTTTCCACTCTATAACTCAAAGGTATTTCAGATTTTTTATTTAGTTAGTACTTAGTTTAGTGTGTATGCAACAATTTTTAATGCATATCCCCAAAAGGATAATGGAAGATCCACATGACTCATCATTGAACTTTCCATTTCTAACAAGTAATGGTTCTTCCTTTCACTAATACCATTCCATTGTTGTGTGTAATGTGGAGTGAGTTGATATCTAATACCAAACTCCCATAAAAATTCAATAAAATATTGGTTAATATATTCACCACATCAGCCCAATCAAAGATTATTTATTTTCTTTCCAAGTTGATTCTCTACTTAATTATGGAATTCAAGGAATTTATAAAAGGAACAAGACTTATACCTCATCAATTAGACATATCCATATATACTCAAATCATCGATAAAAGTTATTAAGTACGAATGATAACCTCTAGATTTTACTAGAAATGGTCTACCCACATCAGTTTGTACCAATCCTAAATACTCCATGGCCATTTCACCCTTTCAACAAAATGGTGGTTTGGTCATTTTTCTTTGTAAACAGATAAAATTATTCAAGTGGTTTTAGATCAAAATATTCTAAATAACTATCTTTATAGATCATTGTCAAATGTTTCTTGTTTACATGACAAAGATAGTGATTCCATAGAAGGGTGTTATATGATTCTTGTGAACATGTTTCATTATCGATTTCAAATAGATTTTTCTCATAATTTAATACATAAAGACTGTTATTAAAATTTGACATAAAATAAAAAATGCTTTATTTATAAATTAAACAACTTTTATTTCAAAATTTTAAAATAAAACCATCTATATCAAGGCATGAGAAAAAAATTATGTTCTTGGTAACAATTTGTACATAATAACAATCCCTTTAAACTAATATCATTATAATTGGAAATGAAAGGTAATAGTCACCAATGGATAGAGTATCCATAATTTCACCATTACTTTCTCCCAAATATATATCCTCTATAAATCATTCAAAACCTACTTGGTTCCAATATTTGGATATAGATGTGATAACCAAAAGCTATATCTAATACGCAATATGTTAATATTGAGAGATTTCACTTGACAATAAATGCATCTTTAGATTCCCATGACATATGGCTGTAGTTCCTCTTCTAGTGTCCTTTATTGAAATGTACAAAACATACAACTTCAATTTACTTTCCCATCTGATGGATCTTCCTCTTCTTGTAAGGATGGTGTTTTGGATATTTCGACTTGTTATGAGTCTTTGTCCCATTCTCCTTGTTCTTCCTATTCTTATTCATCATAATGAATGTGGGATTTTCACGTCCCATTTCATTATCAACTTTGAGAATTATAATAATAAGTCTTGAAATACTCTTATCATTATTTAACTTGTCATAATTAACAATAAAATTGTATAAGGACTTGGGTAGTGTGGAATGTATGAGATATGCATGAAGCTAATCATGGAATTTAATCACTATGATGTCTAAGAATTAAATGTATCCAACAATCTTGATATATGAGGGACTACTGAAACTTAATCTCCAATCCTAGTTTTAAATAGATCATTGGATATCTCATGTATCTTTTGTCTCTCCCTCTTTTGATAGAGATCTCGAATGTGAGACAACATGCTATAGGAATCCATGTCCCCATGTTTCTTAAAAAGATAATTAGTCATCGATTATAGCATGAAACACTAAAAATCTATGGAATATCTTAATTGATTATCATAGATAGATATTTCTTCACCACTAGCCTCTTTACCAAGTGCATTAGGAATAGATTCTCTCAATATATAAAATTTCTTCTCAAGAGTAAGATAATATGTAAACACCTTTTCCACTCTTGGAAATTTTTTCCAGTGAGAATGTTATCCTTGTCATGTATAGATCACAATGATATTTTTTAAGTTATTTTTACATATATTTCTAAAAATAATATTAATATTGTTTTAGTACATTATTTGATAAATTTTAACAAATAAATAAACATTATATTTATTAATTTCTTATAATTTTATCGAAACCTAATATCCCTCACCAATGAATTTAGAATATATTTTTTCTAGGACATTCTATGGAAGGGATCCATATTCCCATTCTCATCAACCTAAATTTGACTAGTCAATAAAATTCAAGGGTTTTTGGTTGTCATTCAAAATGAAAATTAAATTAACTCATAGTTCATTGATCTTTTTTGTGGAATCCCCAATCATGAGATCCTTAAATTGGATTTCCCAAACCTTTTCCTCTTAGTTACACTAAGACCTGATTTCATAGTCAATCCTTTATGTGAAATAATTTATGTCAACCCAAAATTTCAAGTTGTAATTCAATGATAATTGAATGCACCCCAACATTGGATGGTCAAGGAATTTAAACTATGGTCCAATTTTAACTAAAGTAGGAGAAGTATATACTGGTTTAATATAAATAATTTTTTGATTTTGTCTTTTATAAATAAATTTCCAATTATTATCCTTATTAAAAGCTTGTTATATTAAGTGGATTTACTTAAGTGATTAACCATGTCATAGATAATGTTTCCACATAAGTCAATATATATTACTTCTATCTTGCATGATTTTTAATTCATTAATTCATGTGATCATGATAAAAAATAAATAATTAAATAACCCTTCAACATGATAGAAGTAAAATAATAAGTTGGAATGATCGTGAGATTTTACTAATGGTTAGTTTATCTAGAGGATGATAAACTAACTATCGACCTATGGTAAAAATCCTTGAACCATTTATGGTTTGTGTTGCATCTTTACACTTGTCTACCTTTGTATCTCTCTTGGTTTTGTTTCACATCAGCTCCAGACATGAACTGCCTCCACTATTTTGGGATCTCCATCCTTAACATATAATTTTACTCACACATAGGTGAGGGGAATCAAATTATTGGTTAAGGGGTTTACGTAAAAGAAACCATGTGCACATATTCCCTTACATAATGAGAGGTGGAATGCCACACATGTAAAAAAATTAATTTAATAACAAATAAAAAGAATCTAATCCCATATAAAAGTCTGTTCTAGGCTCATGATCATCAAAATGAATTCAAAAAATTACATATTTAATAACATTAGCATTAAATTCTAATTGTTCTTATTTAATGTAAATAATTATCAAATCGATTAATTATCTTCTTTAATTCATCAATTCATTTATCTTAATTATAATCCAAATTTTCTTAAGATTATCATCCATAATAATTTTAAACATATTTAATAAATTTATTTAAAATTAACTATGTAAAAAATGTACCTTGGAGGAAAAACAGTGAGTACATGTCTGAACTATCCAAGGAGTATTATACTATCATACGTTTTACTCTTGCGATATGTGGAATAAATGAATTATTAATTAATTTCATGGTGTGTACAATCAAATTAAAAAACACATAGAATAAATGGTAGTTACGTAGCATGTTATGCTTCAATTCTTTTAGAGTAATAACTATAACATGACTTATACATGATATGCAGATATAAACATTACACAAAAACTAATTAGAAATATATATATACATATACATATCTTATAACATGATGTGTACTATCAACTTAAAAAAAAATACATGTTGATATGTTTTGAACAGTATAAAAAATTAAATTTCAATTTTGTGTAACTTGGTTAAAGCAGATGACATATACATTGAAGCTACGCAACATGAATTATTCTCATCGTCTATCTACAGTACATACCTGTGACTTAGAAAGTAACTATGAAATGTAAAATATTCGAGTACATGGTGTGTACATTGGATACATGGAATGAGGCCTCTGAGTTACATGGTCATAAGTTATGTAGGTCGTATAAGAGGATACACAACCCGTCTGTGACTAAAATACTACACATAATGTAAAAAAGTTAAACAAAATGTTCTTCAACTGACCATGAACTTGGATGGCCTGGTCAACATGTGGTGTGTAATTAAATTCACCATGAGTAATAAATTCACATGACTTGAATTAATTCTGAATTAATTAGGGGTGCATTAAAAACTATTCTACAGTGTGAACCTCTAAGTTACATGACGTGTACTCTTGTGTTATTAGACCAGACTCCTCAGAACCTCCCGATGAGATCTTTATATTTATTTTGGTCATAAAATTATTTTATTTTACTATTATTTTTAGAAATGACGAGTAAGAAAGAATTACTCGCAATTAGGATTAAAGAACAATTAATATTTATTTAAAAACTGATAAAAAATTCATAAATCAATCAATGATATTTAAATAAATATAATTAATTTTGTGACCCACTAGATACCATTTGATGGTTTTAGTTGTAGTGGATGTTATAGATGATGCATGACCAACTCATATTTTTTCAATGATTGATGGTTAATATGATATTTACATGATGATAAATACCATGATCAATGGAGTTGAATCAAAGAATACAGATAATATAAAAACAACAGAACCAAATCATAATATCATCACATATTATTTATAATTAATTTAAGAAATTAAATAATTACCTTGTCGGAAATCCTTTCCTCATTGATGGATCTGATAATGTATCTACATCATAATTTCATTTCATTGTAGGAGTTAATTATATATTCCCTCTATCTATTATCCACATGTGTTCCATGAATCTCTAAACATCCTTGTAGGAATCTCTGGGTGCTATCATGGAAGATCATAACACTTTCATCATTCGTCTTTGATCACACTAATAATCGCTTCAAGGAAGAGTTCTTTTCAATCTCTCCAGACTTGAGAGTGGTGGAGGAGGAGCATCACTCACCATTCTTGAGAGAGTTCTTGGAGAAAGATATCTCTAGGTCTTTTAGAGGATTCTCTCTAGATCTCATTGTGTATAAAAAAATGAATTGTCACTATTAAGAAAATAATATAATTAGGTTTATATACCACTAGGGCTAGAAAATAATAATTGTACATTTGCCCTTATTATTTTACAAATCCATGAGGAACCCCATGTATATAATAATAATATTATTATTACTTCTTGATACATTCTAAACTCGTGAATTAAATTAAATATTATTTATTCAAATAATATTAAATATCTATTATTTCTCACTATTCCATTAAAATCGGTCCTCCATTCCTCCACAATATTTATATATCCTTCAAGATTGATAATTTATTTAATAAATAAATATAACTGAATTATTCCCTAATAAATAAACTAATATTATATTCATTAAATATCAAATAAATATTTATTAAATATTATTCTCGCATAATATTCTCTTGAATAACCGGTGATAGAATATATGTGATCAAGAATATATGAATAATTGTTAAACCATGTTCGGGAATAATATTTATTCCTCTTTAAAAGATAATATATAATATAATATTATTTATTTAAGATTCTTGATACACTTAGTGTGTGACCCGCATGGCCTCTTTCTCAGTGGAATTAGGTGAAGTAGCCTAAAGTCCAAGGATATCATCTAGCAACAAGCAATGGAACCCATAAAGAAAGAAGTTAATTCCACAGTGACTTAATACCTCATACAGACAATTAATGTGTAACATAATACCTTTATTACAATATCTCTGATCAAACAGGTTCCATGCTAGTGCCATGAACCTATGTACTTGATGTCCCTTTCATTGAATTTCTAGAAATTGAACTTTCATATAGAACACCATGGCCATGGATTTATTTAGGCCATATCATTTCCATAAAATGGCCTGATATATCAACTTCTATTAAATAATAGAAGGGATAAATACTTTTTATCAATATTCATTAATGAAATATTTCTTATGATGCACCCAACATAACTTACCTCATCGTGAACATATGTCATCACACTTTCCATCAATAAATCAAAGGATAAAACTTATAATTCTCATTAACAATAATATAAAATTATAAGGATCAATACACATGCTTATAGATTGGAATATCCAATGACCCATAAAAATATGGATTTCCTATTGGTGGTTATAACTCTCTGTGATGACTCAGACCCTCATGATCCATCCCTTTGCCAATTTCCGGGTCCTAAGGGTGACGTCTCAGTGGTAGAACGTCATTTCGGTGTGCGACCGATCGGCGTGCGACTGATCGGCGTACGATCGACCGGTGTCACCCAGCCTTTTCGGTTTTCTCTTCTACAGTTTTTCCCGTAACACCCCTTTTGGGCCTTTTAACCATTTTCAAGTGGTTCAATCCATTTAAATCCCATAACTAATACCTAAGAATCCCGAGAAACCACCCCAATGGGGTATATTAAATAACAATTAATATCATCATGTGTAACCACCCAACCACATGGGGAAACACGATCCGGATTTAAAGCCGTTCAAATCCCCATATCCCGTAACAACGGGATCTTTTTTATATATCGCATGGGGATTTATTCTACCTTCTTCTTCCTTTTTGGCTGGGTTCCTTTTCTTCTTAGTTCATTTGGAGTTCCCCTTCTTGAGGCTTGTGGTGCGCCTATGCTGGAGTCTTTCTGCTCATCCTTGCAGTTCCCGATGTCCCTCCCATGGAAGTTTAGTTTTTCCATGTTCTTGGTGCATGGAGAAGAACTTCGATCTTTGATCAATAAATTAGGGTTTTTCCATCGTCTCTCCATATTGTGCATCATACAGGGTGGGTATGATTTTGTTTTTGTGGTGATTGACGAAACCAAACCTTAACAATGAAAATAAAAGTACTGTTAAAGGATGAAGGGGTGCGTTTGACATTTCTGTTGTATTCTTTTGTGTTGCTATGTGATTGTGAACCATTTGGGATTATGATTTATGAAAATCATGGTCGTTGGTGGTATTTCCTTACGCATTAATGAACATTTTCCTTCAGTGATTATTTAATGACTAAAATATGGAAATTGGTTAAACTCTTAAAATCAGCTAGTTGAATGGATGTTCAGTAAAACAAGAATTCCTATGTGACCCCCCTAGTTAATGAATAGAAAGAAGAACCTAATGATTGATGTGCTTGAACCTGGAAGTTTCCCACTCTGTTTGGTAGTAGGTGTGTTTTTCTGCTTAGTGCTTATGGGAATATGTGGACGGGGATGGGATCCTTTGTTGTGGCATAGTTGTTGGTTGTGAATCTGAAGCTGTGTGGTTGATATGTTGTGACACGAACTCGGGTGGGATCCTCTATTATTGAGAAATCGTTGGTTCCTAGTTTTGGGGACATGGGGTTGTGTCTCAGGGTTTGTTTTGTTTCCAATACTTCAAGGGAGCTCACTTGTACCTTTTATGGGGTTTTCTTTGGTTTCAAAAATACTTTGAGGGATCTTACTAACCCCTTTGTAGTTGTGACTTCACAAGAGAATAGGGTGTGAATGCTGAAATTGTTATTTGGGTGTTTCCCTTTTTTCCTAGCATGTGGTTATGCCTATTAGTTTCCCAGTACTTTAGAATCCACCTAAATGAGATTACTTGAACATGTAAGAAATAATGGTTTAAAGGGGTCTTGGTTTTGAAAATGAGTTGTGACACGGCCATGAGTGTTGTGCTGTTCTTTTAAGAATGAATAGTAACGAGGGTGTTTGTGCTTAGGTTTTGGAGCCCCTAGGTTGGGATGAGTGCATGTTACCTATATATATATTGTATTTCTTATGTTTTTTTTCGCGCCCCACCCAAGTTGAGCACTTAGTGCCGAACACCCCATTTCATGGGGTAGGGTGTTTTTCCCAACACTCTTATGAGTGGCTGGTTATTGGATCCTTTTCTGCTCCCTTTCCTGAATCGCCCAAGACTCTTCGGGTAGGCTGTGATGGCCTGGAGTCCATTATTTGCCCATGAATCTTTGGGCAGGGTAGTTTTGGTGGTTGGCCTAGGTGTTTTCGGGTAGGTTGTTTCCCAAGTGTCTTCGGGATGAGACCCATGTGTCTTCAGGTGTGATAGTAGTTGTTCTGACCCAGGTGTTTGCGGGTGTGGTTATGTGTGCAGTTGTAGCTCAGGTGTCTGTGGGCGGGATGTGCGGTTGTGGCCCAAGTGTCTGTGGGTGGGATGTGCGATTGTGGCCCAGGTGTCTACAGGCGGGATTTGTGGTTGTTGGCCAGGTGTGTGAGGGTGGGTGTGGCAGTGGGATTGCGGTGAGAATGGAGGGATTGGTTCGATGCGTAGGATGTCTTCAATAACCAGTGGGAAAGTGGCGTAGGGTACCCAAACTTCGATGTGCTATTACTATACTTTACTTGACTTGCGTTATTTGGGGAGTGTGCCTTGGTGAGGCTTGGGTGGATAGTTTACCTTGCTAGATGTTTTGGTTATCTCTTTTCTCACAAGGCATTAGAATGCCCCTCCACTTGTGCATGAGAGCTTTTTTCCCCTACTGAGTATACTTGTATGCTCACCCTATGTATATAAACTACTTTTAGGTTTCTAGGAGGATTTCAGGGATCGTACAGGGTCGTACTAGCTTGGGCATTTGGGACATTGCAGTTGCTATTTTTCTTTATTTTGGGTACTTTACCTTTGTAGTTTCCTTGTACTTTCTGGCTTTTACATTTGTAACATTCATATGGGAATGGTTTACTTTCGGCTTTACCTTTACTTTCAGCTTTGGTGTTTTTGGGGTTTCTATTTTATCTCTCGATCCTATTAAAATAAAAAGGTTAATACCTTCCATCTTGAGTGAGATTCTATACCCTTGGTGCTAGTCGCCACTCCGGGACCTATTGAAGGCAAGTCTCTGGGGTTATTATCTCTCCTTCAACTTAAAGAAGGAAGGGTCTGGAAATCTGTTGCCTCTTCCCTCCTTTTAGTGAAGGTAGGTTGTGACAGAATGGTATCAGAGGAGTAGGGTTGAGAGATAGTATGGGTTCTGAATTTAATCATAGTGAGGATTTCATGGGGTGGTAGGGAAACAGTGTTGGGTGACCTTGGTATGTGAATTAGGCCAGGGAAGACCGACTAGGACATGGGATTTTAGGGCCCCCCGTGATCC
This sequence comes from Viscum album, assembly GCA_963277665.1. NCBI lineage: Eukaryota > Viridiplantae > Streptophyta > Magnoliopsida > Santalales > Viscaceae > Viscum > Viscum album. The sequence goes on along the minus strand of OY728122.1, from coordinate 702,465,657 downwards.
AATGCAAGGACTCTGGACCTACCGAACGACCAAGTAAGGCTACACTTCTTACAGGGTAGCGACCATAGGAAAGGTACATGAGTCATAATGACTTGTGTTCTTGTGTTTAATGGGTGCCTTAGGTATTCAAAATAAATAAAGAAGTCTAAGAAAATTTAAGAATAATATTTTACACTACTCGGGCATAGGCTTTCCTTGTTTACCTTGCAGCTATGGCACCTGGGAGGCAAGAACAAGTAGTGTGGGAGATCAAGACCTAGGAGGTTGACTTTGTCGATCAGCAGAGGACCAACCAAGAGGAGGAGGATAATCAGTGGAAGAAGGCGCTTCGAGCCTTTCAGCGACAGAACCTCAGGAAGTACGAGGGCAGCATCTTAGACGTGGAGACGGAGAGCTGGCTAAAGGAGTTGGTGATAGCCTTCAGCTTGATCCGGGCTCTGACGGAGTATTGGGTTCCTCTGGCTGTAAGCCAGATGCATGGGGGCGGCGTGTCAGTGGTGGATGCTTTATCTTGGGGAGAAGAGGGAGACCGAGGTGATGTGGGAAGACATCGAAAAGGAGTTCCGGGTGGAATTCCTCTCCACCACGATGAAGGATGAAAAGAGGCAGGAGCTACTATCCCACTAGCAGGGGAGTATTTTAGTGAGAGAGTTGGGGATCAAGTTCAAGGATCTACTTCTCTTCGCTCAGGACCTCTTTCCAGATGAGGAGTCTCAGGTGAGATGTTTAGAGGAGGCACTCCAACCTTCTCTTCAGTACGTTGTTACTCCCTTAACCCAACCGACATAATTAGAGGTTCAGAAGAAGGCTGACGTGGTAGAGAGGATGCACACGCTGGGAGGTTTGTTGCGAGAGAGGATCCAGTTGGGCTCATCAAAGGGGAAGGCCGTCAGCAGCATCCCTACAACATCAGGACCCTCAAGGTTTCGACTGGCAGGGAGTAGGCCTCAACAGTTCCAGTTCTGACCTTCGGGCCCTCACCCTTTTCTTTCAGGACCAGGGCTGAGATGGTTCATCTGTGGAAGGCATGGGCACCTTCGGAATCAGTGCCTGAACAGAGTACAATACAGAGGAGGTGGGAAGGTCTATCACCCACCTTAGCAGTAGCAGTTCTTGGCTAGGCCCTTTTAGTAGTAGCAGTAGGGGAAGCGGGATCCCGCTCCACCGAGGGAAGATGTTGCAGGAGGAGGCCGACCTCAGGGTGCTCCTCAGGGACCTTGACCCGGGCATGGTTGGGGAGGTGGCCGACAACCGATGGGCAGAGGAGCTGGGAGTGGGCAGTTGCACGCCGCGGAGGCAGCTGTTCCAGCAGGTCCAGAGGTCGTTCAATGTACGATCAGCTTGTTTAGTACCCTTGCATATTCCTTGTTCGATACAGGAGCTTTGCACTCCTTTGTTACACCCAGTTTGGCCCATGCTCTGGGTTTAGGCGCTGAGATACTTTTAGTTCCCCTTGTATTGAGCACACCATTCAGAGGTCAGACTGACTTGTTGTACGTTTTTCAAGGATACTGACTGATGATAGGGCCACATCAGTTAGTCAGGGATCTTCTTCTATTGAAGATATATCCATATGATGTCATCCTAGGAATTGACTGGTTGTTCTCTATATGTTCCATCATTGACTACTTCCGAGGAAGGGTTGTGTTTTCCGACATGGGTGGTCGAAGGGTGACTTTCATCAGTGAGCGGAGTTTCCAGGGGAGCAGCAAGAGAGGAGAACCCCTCCTCTCCTTGTTAGCTGACCTATTAGTGGAGTCGGTGGATGTAGAGATGGTGGATGTTCCAGGGGTCATCAGTGAGTTTATGGAAGTCTTACCTGAGGAGGTGATGACAATACCCCCTCGACATGACATTGAGTTTGGGATAGACTTCCAACCTGGTTCTCATCCAATTTCAATGGCTCCCTACCAGATGGAACCTTTAGATCTATAGGAGTTGTAGATTCAGATTGATGATCTAATGAAGAAGGGTTTTGTTCGACCAAGTGCGTCACTGTGGGGTACTCTTGTCTTGTTTGCAAAGATGGCAGATGGTGGTCTCAGACTGTGCATAGACTATCGGAGACTAAACTAGGTAACGGTCAAGAACCATTACCCCTTCTCAAGGATAGAATATCTCTTTGACCAGCTGAAGAGAGAAGGATGGTTCTCTAAGATTGACATGCGGTTAGGATACCACCAACTGAGGGTGAGAGAGGGTGACATCTTGAAGACTGTTTTCAGTTGCAGATATGGACACTTCGAGTTTGTAGTCATGTCATTCGGTGTTATGAATGCTCCAGCTGTGTTCATGGGGCTCATGAACTCCATCTTCCGAGAGTACCTGGATCGGTTCGTAGTGATATTTATTGACGACATTCTGATCCACTCAAGATCGGAGGAGGATCATGCTGAGAACTTGAGAACGGTTTTAGAGGTCCTCCGACGACACCAACTCTATGGGAAGTTGTCCAAGTTCACATTCTGGACGCGAGAAGTGGACTTCCTTGGGAACGTGGTGTCCGAGCAAGGGATAGCAGTGGATCCATCAAAGGTTGAGGTGGTTGTTTCTTGGGCATCACCCAAGGACGTGGCGGAGGTTCGTAGTTTCCTCAGGCTGGCAGGTTACTACCGGAGATTCATGCCCAACTTCTCCCGAGTTGCAGCACCTTTTAAGGCTTTGATGAAGAAGGATCACGAATTTTTATGGGATGAGAAGTGCGAGGTAGTCTTCATATATCTGAAGGAGAAGTTGGTTATTTCCCCAGTGCTGAGACTTCTAGAAGAAGGGGCAACGTATGAGGTTTTCTATGATTCTTCAGTGCAAGGCCTTGGATGTGTGTTGATGCACTGGAAAGGGGTGATATCTTATGGGTCTAGGAAGTTACATACCCATGAGTGTAACTATGCCACCCATGATCTGGATCTTGCGGTGGTCGTGTTCGCACTAATGTTTTGGCGGAACTACCTCGTCGGGGAGTGCTTCATGGTATTCACTGATCACAAGAGATTGAAGTATGTCTTCTCCAATCCGGACCTAAACTTACGACAGTGAAGGTGGTTGGAATTCCTTCAAGACTACGACTTCGAGATTTCCTACACCTCAGGGAAAGGGAATGTGGTGGCTAATGCCTTGAGCAGGAAGTTACAGAAGGATGAGGTCCGAGAGTCGGTTGATGCTTTGAAGGCAAGGGAAGAGTTGGCTGCACTACACCTAGATTCAAGGGTGGAAGGTGGAAGAGGTTTCCTATATCAAATGACAGTGCAGTATTCTCTACTACAGTAGGTGGAAGAGTCTCAGTGGGGAGACTCAGACAGTGAACTGGTGTGTGACCAGGTTAACCAAGGTGATGCTCCAAAAGGGTGGGAGAAGGATGGCCAGAATCAGGTTATTTTATGAGGAAGGCTATTTGTCCCAGAGGTGATGTGCGGGAGAGTTCTTAGTGAGTTCCACAACTCACCCCTAGCAGTGCACCTGGGAATTTCGAATATGTACAAGGGCCTAAAGAGACAGTTTTGGTGGGCCGGGGTGAAACGGGAAGTAGCAGAATTCGTGGCCAGATGCCTAGTGTGTCAGCAGGTGAAGGCTGAACACCATGATCCAGGCGGTTTGCTGCAGTGCTTGGATGTATTTAGGTGGAAGTGGGATGAAATCTTGATGGATTTAGTTACAGGGCTACCCAAGGTTCAAGGAGGCTGCAACACTACTAGTTGTGGTGGACCAGTTGATGAAATCTTCTCACTTTCTGGCGATCAAGGAGTCCAGTGGAGTGGATTCCTTAGCACGGAGGTACGTGGAAGAGGTGGTGCGATTTCATGGAGTCCCGAGGTCCATAGTCTCAGATAGGGATGCATGGTTTACCTCAAGAGTCTGGAAAGGATTGCAGTATTCTATTGGAACCCAGCTACGTCTTATCACTACTTTCCACTCCCATACGGATGGACAGACAGAGCGTACCATCCAGACCTTGGATGATATGCTGCGAGCATGTGTTCTGGACTTTGGGGGATCATGGGTGCGACACTTTCCTCTGGTAGAGTTCGCCTACAATAACAGCTACCACTCTCCCATTAATATGGCTCCATTAGAAGCCGTGTACGGGAGGCCATGTCGCTCACCCCTGTGCTGGACAGAAGTCGGAGAGGCAGGCGTCCTTGGCCCGGAGGTAGTACAGAGGATGACGGGGAAGGTGTAGCTTATACGGGAGAGGATGAAGGCGGCTTAGGACTAGAAGAAGTCTTATGCTAATGATAGGAGGAGACCCTTGGATTTCGAGGTCAGGGATCACGTGTTCTTGATGGTCTCCCCTTGGTGTGGGTAGCGGAGGTTCGACAGAGGGAGTAAGCTTTCTCCCAGGTTCATCAGACCCTTCGAGGTGTTGCAGAGGGTTGATGGGGTGGCTTACCAGCTTGCATAGCCACCATAGCTACAAAGAGTGCACGACGTCTTCCATTTGTCCTAGCTTCATCGGTATCTGCATGAAGACTCACACGTCCTTGACTGGGGAGAGATATATATCGAAGATAATGCAACATTCGTAGAGAGACCAGTGATGATCGAGGATCGTGAGGAGAAGGTGCTCCATGGATAAACCATTCCTCCGGTTCATGTGTTGTGGAGGCATGATGGGCTTGAGGGTAGTACCTGGGAATGGGAAGCACAAATGAATGCCCAGTACCTCGAGTTGTTTTGAGTTTTGTGCTGTTATGTTTATACTTTTTGTGATGTAACACATTACCTTGTTGGCTATGAAATATGTGGTTTTTTTTCTTTCTCTGAATGTGTGTGAAAATAGCTGTCTATGGGGAGGGGATCCCCCAATCCCTAATCAAGACGCATTAAGGTGGATGTGATTGAACCCGTGCGGGCGAGTCAGTGCCGCCCAAAGCATATAGTATCTTGACATGGAGAAAGAGACTCACCAACCCTTATGACTAGATAGTTTGACCCTTGTATGTTGTCTGGTTTCTTGAGGGAGAGGTGTTTCCAAATGATGATGAAGTTCACTCCTGAGAGGTATCTTTCAAGTTGGTTGTTCAGACTCTCTCTTTCCTTCTGTTTTGCTTTTAAATTCTCGAGGGCTAGAATGATTTGAGAGGTATCTGATGTGATGACCCAAACCCTCACAATCCATCGCTTTGCCAATTTACGGATCCTGAGGGTGACGTCTCGGTGGTAGGACTTCATTTCGGTGTGTGATCGATCAGCGTGTGACCTATCGGCACGACCGATCGGCGCGAACGATCGGCGTGACTGATTGGGGGGACTGATCGGGGCGACCGATCGGGGCGACCGATCGGCGCGACCGATCAGGGTGACAGATCGGGGTGACCGATCGGTGCGACTGATCAGGGTGACTAATCGGTGTCACCTGGCCTTATTGGGTTTCTCTTCTACATTTTTTCCCATAACGCCTCTTTTGGGCCTTTTAACCCTTTTCAAGTGGTTTAAGCCATTTAAATCCCATAAATAATACCCAATAATTCCAAGAAACCACCCCAATAGGAGATATAAAATAACAATTAATATTGTCGTTCATAACCACCCAACTACGTGGGGATCCACGATTCGGATTTAAATCCATTCAAATCCCCACATCCTGTAACAATGGGATCTTATCTATATATCGCATGGTAATTTATTCTTCCTTCTTCTTCCTTTTTGGTTGGCATCCTTTTCTTCTTAGTGAGTTTGGAGTTCCCCTTCCTGAGGCTTATGGTGTGCCTGTGCTGGAGTCTTTCTACTCATCCTTAGAGTTCCTGACGTCCCTCACGTGCAAGTTGCATTTTTACCTATTCTTGGCGCGTGGAGAAGAACTTTGGTCTTTGATCAATCAAGTAGGGTTTTACCTTCATCTCTCCTTACTGTAAATCATGCGGGGTGGGTATGATTTTGTTTTTGTGGTGTTTGACGAAACCAAAACTTAAAAAAGATAATAAAAGGACTGTTAAATGATGAAGGGGTGCGTTTGACGTTTCTGCTGTATTCTTTTGTGTTTCTATGTGATTGTGAACCATTTGGGCTTATGCTTGCTGAAAATCTTGGTCATTGGTGGTCTTTCCTTGAGCATTAATGAACCTTTCCTTCAGTGATGATTTAAGGACTTAAATATGGAAATTGTTTAATCACTTAAACTTAGCTGGTTGAATGGATGTTCAGTAAAACAAGAATCCATGTGTGACCACCCCGGTTAATGAACTGAAAGAAGAACCTAATGAATGATGTTCTTGAACCTGGAAGTTTCCCACTCTATTTGGTGGTAGGTGTGTTGTTCTTCTTGGTGCTAATGGGAATATGTGGACAGGGATGGGATCCTCTCTTGTGGCGTAGTTGTTGGTTGTGAATCTGAAGCTGTGTGGTTACTCTACTGTGACACGAACTTGGGTGGGATCCTCTGTTGTAGAGAAATCATTGGTTCCTGGTTTTGGGGACATGGGGTTGTGTCTCGAGGTTTTTCTTGTTTCTAGTACTTATAGGGATCTCACTTATCCCTTCTATGAGGTTTTCTTTGGTTCCAATACTTTGAGGGATCTCACTGACCCCTTTGTAGTTGTGACTTCACAAGAGAACCGGGTGTGAATGCTTAAATTGCTGTTTGGGTGTCTCCTTTTTTTCCTAGCTTGTGGTTATGCCCGTTAGTTTCCTAGTAGTGTAGAATCCACCTAAATTAGATTACTTGAACATGTAAGACAGAATGGTTTAAAGGGGTCTTGGTTTTGGAAATGATTTGTGACACGACCGTGAGTGTTGTCCTGTTCTTTTAAGAATGAATAGTAATGGGGGTGGTTGTGCTTAGGTTTTGGAGCCCCTAGGTTTTGATGAGTGCTTGTTAACTATACATATATTGTATTTATGATGTTTTTTTATTTGAGCCTCACCCAAGTTGAGCACTTAATGCCAAACACCCCATTTCATGGGGGAGGGTGTTTTTCCCAACACTCTTATGAGTGGATGGTTATTGGCTCTTTTTCTGCTCCCTTTCTCGAATATCCCAAGACTCTTCAGGCGGGATATAATGGCTTGAAGTCCATTATTAGCCCAAGAATCTTTGGGCAGGGTAGTTGTGGTGGTTAGACCAGGTGTTTGCGGGAAGGTTGTTTCCCAAGTGTCTTCAAGATGAGGCCCAGGTGTCTTCGGGCGTGGGAGTAGTTTTTCTAACCCAGGTGTTTGTGGGTGTGGTTCTGTGTGCGTTTTTGTCCCAGGTGTCTATGGGAGGGATGTGCGGTTGTGGCCCAGGTGTCTGTGGGTGGGATGTGCGGTTGTGGACCAGGTGTCTTCATGCGGGATGTGCAGTTGTGGCCCCGGTGTCTACGGGCGGGTGTGGCAGTGAGACTGTGGTGAGAATGGCAGGATTGGTTCGATGCATACGATGTCTTCAATAACTAGTGGTAAAGTGGAGAGGGGTACCCAAAAATCGATTTTCTATTACTATACTTTACGTGACTTGCGTTATTTGGGGAGTGTTCCTTGGTGAGGCTTGGGTGGATAGTTTACCTTGCCAGATGTTTTGGTTATCTCTTTTCTCATAGGGAATTAGAATTCCCCTCCACTTGTGCACGAGAGATTTTGGTTTTCCCTACTGTGTGTACTTGTATTCTCACCCTATTTATATAAACAACATTTAGGTTTCCATGAGGATTTTAGGGATCGTACAGGGCCATACTAGCTCTGGATTTGGGACATTGTAGATGTTGTTTTTCTTTCTTTTGGGTACTTTACCTTTTTAGTTTCCTTGTACATTCTGGATTTTACTTTTGTAACATTCATATGGTAATGGTTTACTTTCGGCTTTACCTTTACTTTTAAATTTGGTGTTGTTGGGGTTTCTATCTTATCTCCCGATCCTATTAAAATAAAAAGGGCAATGCCTTCCATATTGAGAGTGATTTTATACCCTTGGTGCTAGTCACCACTCTGGGACCTATTGAAGGTGGGTCTCGGGGGTCATTATCTCTCCTTCATCTTAAAGAAGGAAGGGTCTGGAAATTTTCTATCCCTTCCCTCCTTTTGGTGAAGGCGGGTCGTGACATTCTCTTAATATCATACAATGGATATTAACAAGGGAATAGACCATGACAAGGTTCCTTAAAGTCCCCTCCACTCATGATAGTCTGTATCATTTATGTCTTTCAAATGATTTCATCTAGATATATAAAATATATTTATGAATACTATCATGGTTGTTATAGGTTCTCATCATAGTGGGTCATTTATATTACCTTTCAGTATGGTATATACTCTTAGAACATTATCACATACTATATTATGTAGTAGAAAAATCATGATGTGATAGGGAGTTTATTAATATTCAAAACAATGAATACATGTTATCATAAAGTACACCGAAGTTGGTTCTAGGGAACCAACTCCAATAATGAGAACCTAGGGATTCAAGTTTCTTGATTTTTGGTGGGGTTTTTTCTTGATCTAGTGTTTACCTTGGTACCCTAGACTTTTTATTTCCCTATTTATATGTTAGACACCACGATTAGCTAAAATGACAATTCCTAGATAGGTTTCCTCTTGAATAATTATTTAACAATTGAATCCTGATTTCTTACAATTTTAACCATCTGTTAAGAATGTTTTTTGAACAATATAAAGAATATCTAATAGATTTTATCAAATGAAGTTAGTATTTCATGGGTTTTGTTCAAAATAAAGTGGTTTCCTCCTTAAAATTAAGGTTCAAATTTTTTTTAAAGACTAAGACCACCCATTACTAATATTAATACTCATTTGTAACTTGAAATTGGTTTCCTAAATTTATTAAAGGAATTTCAGGTATCCAATAAGTGTAAAGATCTTTATTTATTTAATTATATATGTACTATGATCCCTTATTTAAAGTTAAAAAAAATTGTGATTTGTGAAATGAATGCATTACAAACTCATATTTCTGTTTTTGTGGAGGAGATTTGTAATTTGGTTTCTAATGTAATTTAATGGACCAGATAGAAATGTATAAAGATTTTTTTTACAAATATGATAACCCTTGAGATATTCCCATTTTTATTTTATTGAATTATGTGAATATTGGAAATATTTTAATGAGGCCTTATGGTTACCCCATATTGGATAGTTGAATATTTAAATATCATTCTTGAGAAAAGGGGGATGTTTCTGTGAATTATATTTGGAAGGGAGGGTGATATTTATTTGTCATTGATGTGATTATATTATATATATGATTATTGTTTAGCTCACCTCCATTTTATATCATGGTAATCTATGGGTTTCTTGGTAGGAGAACAAGGAACACTTACTTGATAAGTGTATGATCATTTCTCTAGCTAGTCTCCCTAAGGCGAGAGTTTGATTTACTTAGGGACTTTCCCCTGAGTTAGGATGGGTAGGGTAAATCTGAGTGTTAGGGAAGGTTTTTGATATCTGGTGTAGATTTATTTATACAATGATCATGTTATATGTATTATAGATTGTCCCTAGGGCTCCTAGATTATCACGATACCTATTTTTTTGTTACTTATATTTATTATGTGGTTATATTTTTTCTTCAAAAATAATTTATGGAAGGTGTTCTTGATTATATGTACTTATGTATTGGTCTCCAAAATGAGTTTTTTGAGATTAGTTTACATCCTTTTTTGATGTATCATTTTCCTCAAAATATTTTACGAAGTTTTTTTTCTAACTATAGTAAATTTTTTCATTTAGTGTGATTATAATGGTTTTAATATAAAATTAATTTGGTATTTTTTTATAAAAATTAAATCAAAGGCCCATTTTCCCTATGTATTCAAACTAGATTGAATTAGTTATTATTTTAAAGTTTATCCATGGGGTGTATATAGAATACCTACTAATAATTGTTTCTCATGCCTATCACATTACAAGTTTATCCAGGTACCACATAGATATGGTGTTTTCTCTTGGAGTTATAGTTTTGGTGATGAAGGTGTCAAGAGATAATACTTCTCTTGTATATGGAGATTATGATTGTTGTTCTACTTTCTTCTTCTTTTATTTATTTTGGTATCCCCAATGATTCAGACACTTTATATTTATATTATTTTATAATATCCTATTTTTCCCAATTGGGGTGAGATTCTTATGTTCCATGGTTTAATATTTTATTATGTGGGATTTTGTTTCTCCTTATGCTAGGTTTTGTCTGGTTTTTGTTTTAATACTATTAACTATGTCATGTTCCCCGATAAGGAGTGGGAGAGACATAATAATAATTTGGGTGGATGATGTTTGATTTATTTTTTGATCTATTGAAATAATTCCCAATGGTCAATATTTAATTCCTTAGAACTTATCCCCAACCTAGGGAGATTAGCAACTCCCCTTGGGTATTGTTCCAGGTTAGTTTAGGAACATATATTGAGGGTAGAACAGGTTGGTTAATAATAAAAAATACCAAATCCTAGTTTCTATTTGGAGTTTCTTGGTAAAAAATAGCTAGGATCATTAGAACTTCATGTATAGGTTTGAATGAGTGTCTATCCAACAATTTTATCATTTAAATATTGAGGTTATATTGTTTTCTAGGTTGAATAAATTTTTAAACCATGGGTTAAATACATATTTAAATATAGGTACTCCATGGATTATGTTCTCACTTAGGTATGATTTATTCATTGCATAAATCATGACAGTTCATAAGATATGAATCATAAAGGAATCAAAGAACATAATCCACGGAAGCATAACATTAACATAACACATGGAATTGTGGAATATAAATAATCATAAAAATAATTTCCATTATAACAAATTATTATTTCATAGGCTATTATAGTAGTATGGATTTACTCACTAAACCATCATAGTAATCAAGGTTCACTCCCAAGACTATCATAGTGGAAAGAGTCCCCTACTGATTAGGGTTTACTCCCCATTCCATTCATGTTTTTCTCATGATATATCAATATTTACCCAATTCAATAGAGGGAGATATAGGTCCCTCCCATCACAAAATGAAAATAATATATATGTGTTCTACATGATCATAAAATATTCATCATATCATAATCCATTAAAATAAATGGGTATCATAAACATTTCATCATATCACAGAATGTGGAAAATAAATAACTTTTATAAACATTCCATCATTTCAACATAACATAACCTGTGAAAAAATGAATAGGTTTCATAAAAATATTTCATAATAATCCAAAAACATTTCAATATTTAATAATAATGGTATGTTTGGTTCATATTCTTAGTAAAGCATGAGTAACATCAAATTATTTCATCTTATAAGGAAAATTATTTTGAAAGAACACACAAAACATTTCATGAGTAAAATAACATTTCCACATTGAAAAAACTTATTTTAAAACTAAAAATTTACGAAATATTAAGAAAAACTTTATTTTTGAAAATAAAATTGTAACATTTCTATATAATATTTAAATAATTGAGTGGTCACGATGGAGGAAAATACCATTCATGCTATAAACATTAAAACGAAGATTCCTTTCTCAATTTTTTTTATGAAAAGTCAAAAGAGCCTTGTTTAGAAAATGAAAAAAATATTACTTTTAAACCATTTTGTAAAAAGTAAAACCTGAATAAAAACATTCCTTTAAATAATCATTGTGAAATTTTAACACCTTTTTTTAATTTTTTTAGAAAACATGGACATTGAAGAAAAATGATTTTCCACCTAAGAGAGCTATAAATTCAATTTTTCTTAAAAACAGTATTTCAATATCATGAGTACATAAAGAGAGTAAAAATAAAGGGAAACATGTAGTATAAAAAAATAAACATATGATAAGAAAATAAATTATTTTATTAAAATATATACCATAATAATTCATCATCAGAAGTATAATCATAAACAACCCCGATAAACAAAGAGATTGTAATATAAAACCTTTACCACTTTGGTAATATTTGAATCATAATCCCCATAAAGGAAATAAAATTATATGGATATGTAGATACAAAAAAATTTCATAATTATAATAATTAAATACATTCATGGGTATTATATACATTATACAAAACAAATAAGTGAAAAATATGGTATGTGTCCCACAGAAATAAAAGTGAGATGAAAATCCCCTTACTACTTTGGTAATATATTCAATCATAATCCCCATTAAAGGATAACATAAAATTTAATTTAAATATCATAAAAAATAATTAAATTTATGATATAACATGTATATGGGGATGTATATATAACACACAATGGAATGAGTGGTGAATATGACATAAGTCTCCTAGAAATAAAAGGGAGACTAGAAATACCTTACCTTAAGTCTTGACTTCATTTGTAATGTTCCAAAATCCTATATAATAAATATAGGTTTATTATAAATATATTAAAATATAATAATTATATATATAATACCATAAACTATTTTCTTATGAACTTTTATTACCGATTTATTAATAATTCCTTCTTAAAATCTCATTTCAGGTAATAACTACATCGTTTTTAATGTACTTTTTTGGTTTTTTATTTTAGGTTCTTTTAAATTTTTCATGTTAAAATTATATCCAAAATTTTAAAAATGTTATAAATATAATATATATTCATTATATATTTTTCTATATTAATCCATTATTGTTATAGATAGAAAATTAATTACACCGTTCATGAAGATAATAGGTCATGTGTACGCATGAATGCTACTTCCATATTATCAACAGATAGAATGAAATAATGAGATATAATATATAAAATGTATAGATTTATTATTATTTCATATATATCTCATATATTCATTATATTTATCCTTATTTCCTTCCATGTAAACCGTAAGTGAAAAATGAATCACATCGCTTCGTGAGGCGGTAGTCTTTCACACACATGAGCGACATTATTGTATTACCATGGAATGGAAAGTAAGAAGTTTAATGTGATATTAGAATTATAGATGTATAAATATTACATAAATATAATATATAAAAATTAAATCTATCATTATATCCATCCAGGAGAGGTGGTTATGGAAAATGAATTACATTGGTTTGTGAGGCGGTAGTCCCTTACACACGATCGAAGATTCTATTTCCAATTTGATGGAAGAAGATATGGATATAGGTTATTAAATAAAAATAATCACATATTATTATATGTTATATAATTCTGTAATTATACTGTAATTATTAGTACATTAATGGATTTTGTAATAGAAGAAGTGAAAATAAAGAGCTTAGTAAAGACAATTAACTTTTCTAAGAGTAACCCGCATTGGATCTCTTATAAAGGATCATAGGGTTGGTATTTTGGGATAAAAAGGATACATATAACATGTATAAGTATTTTTTTGAGATATTTTTAAGGTTTTTTTAGAAAAAGGGATTAATTGGTGTGAATAAATGAGGAGAGGAAGTGCCCTCTTATAATTGAGGAGGGTGACATTTTTGTTAATACCCCAAACTATTCAATAATGGGAATTAATTGTCACCCCAAGTGCCTAAAAAAGTGATAATTAATGTATTGGGGAGATTATATGGTCAATAAATTACATAACCACAATAAAATAAACATGTTTTAAACATGTTATTCCCTCATCCTCAACGTTTTCTCATTTTACCTTTATAATTTCCACCACGTTAACTAGTCTCTTTCAATTTACCTTGGTAATTTATCCTTTAATACTAAAAATAAAATTTTTCTTATTAGATAATATTTACCCATATATTATTAATATTAAATAAAATTTATTAAATAAAAATAATATGTCTATTAAAAATATTTTAACACACACGCAAGTAACACGGAAACCCCGGTTTTAACATTAATCATTGTAATTACATTTTTACTATTTTTATTATTATATATGAACAAAATTAATTTGGAATTATTATAAAATATAATTTACAATGATTCAAAATATTTAATCCATTTCATTAAATTAAATTCACATAATTGGTATAATTTAATTTAAAATAAAACATGAAAATGCAGTGAAAAAGCATTTTTCCAAAGATTTGTTTTCTTAATTATAGAATTCTTTAATATTAAACTTCAGTAAAAAATTAATTAAAATTAAATAAATTGGATTAATAAATATATAATTGAACTAATTTTACTTTTAATATCATCCTGAAATGAAATATATATTGTAAATAATATAAATGAAAAGATAGTTTTTGATAAAAATCAGTATTGCTTTACTATTCACCAAAAATTTAATTTCTACAAAAAATTATCAAAAATTAACTAAAAGATAATTTCAAAATATAGATTAAAAAAATTAAGTTTATTTTTTAAAATAATTTTTTTGAAATTGTAAAAAAAAAATTGATTATTTGTTAACAGGAAACAATAATAACATTTTTTGTGAAAATAGTATTTTCTAAACATATGAAGACATTACTAAACATTATATACTTTTCATATAAATATGATTTATTTATATAAATATATTATATATATAATTTAAAAAAATTATTCTTATTCATTTCTTCAAGTTTAACAGCTATGTTACAATGGTCAGGTTTAAATAATAATATTAATAGTATATTATATTTCGTTAAAACTCGATGTTGCATGTAACACAAAATATCAAATAAATTTAATTTATTCAAAAATAATAATTCATAAAAACTTGGGTTGATACATTATACCATTGTAAAAATGAATTTAAACCATGAAATTGTTCACTCTGATACAAAAAACTAAGGATACTTATAACTCATCATATCCAGAGGTTCCCATGTAGCTTCCTAAAGTTGATAGTTTCACCACAAAATATTAAATAGGTAAGAGTTTAGTACATTTTTAGGATCGAGTATTTACTCCCTCAAGAGTGATACATAGAACACATCGTACACTTGAGAAAGGTTCAGTGGAAGAAAAAAAATATAGAAAATCGTCACTACTCAATCAAGAATCTTGAGAGGGACAATATTCATTGGCTTAAAATTTACTTTATTCCCAAATATGATAAACTTCTTCTATAGAGGAATTTATAGAAAAACCTTCTCACTAACTTGAAATTTCATATCACACCAATGATCATCAGTATAAATTTTTTGTCAAATTTGTGCTACCCTTAAATGTTTCTGAATATATCTAACCTTCTATTCCATTTCTTCAAAAAAAATTGATCCTAATTAATTTTTCCCCAACATTATCCCATCATTATAGAGTTCCAAACCACTATCCAAAAATGGAATCAAAATGAGCCATATGCACGATCATGTGAAAGCTATTATGGTAAGAAAAATTTAATATAGGAATATCTTTATCCCAAACAACTATAAAATCCCTAAAACAAGATATCAATATATCCTCTAGGGGTTGAATTTTTCTCTCAAACTGACCATCTTTTTAAGGATGATATGTATAAGGAACTGGCCTTTTTACATTATATAATCTTGAATTTATTCAATAAATCACTTCCTTTCACATTAATTATATTTTCAAGTTTAGAGATTTAGAGAATTGCGACATAATACATTCAAAAAATTACACATTATTACAGAGTAGATACCATAAAAACAGTATTAATTTCTTGAAAAATATAAAACTTTTCACATAAAACATGATTTCATTGACTAATATTCAAAAATTTAACTTCGTTTCCTTATTTTTCTTACACATCCATATAACCTATTAAAATCATTTAAAAACTTGAAATGAGAACAAAATCTTAGTCAGGGATATAAAAATAAGGAAAGAACACATTAGTCCATGAACACGTGTAGCGTATGAAATCATTTTCAAAAGACATACTTGTCACCCATATATACGTACTTTTTGAAAAATGGGATTTACATAAAATACAAAAAAATCCTAAGAACCTATATATAACCATAAAGGTGTCTTGGGGAATTAATTACATAATCTTGTAACCATCTACTCTACCTTATAATTTGTAACCCTCATGGCTACCTTACAATTTGTGTAATCATCGCAGTTCACTTGAACTAACCATACGACCAACCTCCAACATTCACATACCCCATGAATTTGATGAAGATATAGGTACAAAGCTTCATCATAAACAATACCCATGAACTAGATAATAATCCTACAACATGAATAATAGCATAAAAACATTCTTTTTGAATTTTGTTAAACAAAATTTTAAAGAGATGTTTTTAAAAGAAAAGTCCCTTATAAATATCATATAAATTAAGTGAGACATAATAGAGGTGATGGAATATGTATATAAACTATAAATAAACACAATTAAAAATAATATAAACAAAACCCATCACAAAAAAAATTTAATACCACATAAATAACGATGTAGATGGTTAGCCCAATGAATGGAAATTGAGTTAAGAACTCCCTTACCTCTGGATTTTCTTACCTATAACTCATTTAAACATCCTATGTAATGGTTAAAATAGTGTTATTAATATATTAGAAAAACATTTCCATCTTTATAATACCTTATATGATCATTTCATTACATCATTTCACCCTTTAATTGTTAGTATTTGTTTTCCTTGCACTGTTAGGGGTGAGTTCTTTACATGATTTCCATGATTGGTTCATGATGGTTGTTCTTGTCAATTGGAAGTAAAAATCCAGAATTGTAATGGAGGGGTATTTACATATTTCCATTATCATAAATTATACCATATATAATTTTTAATTCTTACATGAGGATGATTGATAAGTTAAAATATTAATGATGTTCGTTTGGATCATTTTAGGGGTTCTTTGATAATAACGACCTCATTTTATTTTATATTTTAAAACCATGTGTAAAAAAGAACTCCAGAACCATGGATGAGACATAATAAATATATTATAACATTTTACAACCATAAAAATTGTTTCATATTCATTCTTTAAGGAAATAAAAGAAATTTAAATCAATTCGTCCACGATTTCTGTAAATCGACACATAAAGGATGGTGTTTAAATTCCATGAATAAGTGGGAGAGGAGAAGAAGAATGATGATTAATTTTCCATGAAAAAGAGAAAATCCAGAATATTAATGACTTTGGAGATTTCATGCTTATTGGATAATAGGGGTGAGTAAAGAAGAAGAAAATAAAGGATCTCAAAATAAAAGAAGAGTTGAGAAATCCCTTATGAAATTTCGGCAGCCTGACAACATCGCTCAAAATTTCATAAAATATTCTGACGTGAGAAAAGGGGTCTATCATCATTATTACATAATGGTTCCAGTAAGTGGGGATATTTATGGAAATATATGACCATAATCCAAAGTAAAATAAAAATAATAACATAAAACTAAAGAAAAGAAAGAAAACAAAAGAGGATGTTTACCTCTTGTTCTCTTCTCCTTAAGATCCTTCTTAAGGACTTGGTCTTTTGCCTTTTGTTTAGACCACCAGCTCTAATAAGTGGGGAAGAGCCTTAAGAGGAGTATTAGGCCGAACTTAGGTAAGGATCAAGGCTTGAGAGGTGTGGGAGGAAGAGGGAAATGAGAGTGATATTTATAGGGGAGGGGAGGGGGTATTTTTCATTATTTTAATCATTACTATAATATTTTTTATCAATACTATGAATAGACTTGATTCATGTGACCAAAAATTGTAATAATGGCATGTGATCTCTAACCAAGTGTCCTTACATCACTTATGGTGTCATAAATAGTGTATTTAACTGATAATTTTAATATACTGTATTTTACCGTATTTCACTATTCATCAACAATTTGAGAATTTCAGAAAAATCGCAAAAATTCACCCTTACTGTTTTTTAATGTGTATAATTAAAAAATTGATTCCATTTTTTGAAAATAATTTTCTAAATATCATTAATTTAATTTTTAAATAAAATCACACTTAATTCAAAAATAGTTAATTTGAAAACTATAACTACTTATCTATCACATTGAAAAATTAATCACGATGTCATTATCTTAAAGCCTTAAGAAAATAAAATAATAAAATAATTTTATATTAATTATGGTCATATTAGTATTCATTTTTCTATTCATGAGGGTATGTTACTATTCACCAAAAAAATAAGTAGGTTCCATTAGACTCCAAATAACATACTGAACACAATTGTAGATGACCATTTTTTGAAATTCAAAACATAGAAGTGGAAAAATTATTTTTAAAGGCTAGTTATAAATATCTATTTAAAACAATGTTTCATGTATTTAAAATTATTTTTAAAACTTTTGGGTGTTACATTATCCCCACCTTCTGGGAATTGCATCCTCACAATTTTATTTAATTATTAAACAAGTGAGGGTACCTTTCTATCATAGCATTTTTAGACTCCCATGTTTCTTCTTCTACCATGTGGTTTCTCCAAAAAACCTTTACCTGGTGGATGACCTTATTCCACAATACCTTTTCCCTTTAATCAAGAATTTGAACTGGTTTCTCTTCATAAGAAACCTTCTCTTCTAGCTGAACTACTTCAGGGATCAAGACATGTGATGAATTTGGAACATACTTTCTCAACATCAAAACATGAAAAATATTATGTACCTAAGATAAACTCAAAGGAAAATCTAATCAGTAAGTAACTGATCCATCTCTTTTCAGGATTCAAATGGACCGATGAACTGTGGACATATCTTCCCTTTCTTACCAAAACACATCACACTTTTCTAAGGAGAGATTTTAAGGATAACATGTTCACCTACCTAGAGAGAGAATTATTTCTTTCTATTATCTTTATAACTTTTCTACATGCTCTGAGCTTCCCTTATGTGCTTCTGGAACATCTTCACTTTCTCAGCCACTTCCTCTACTAATTCTAGGCCCATCAACTTTCTTTCACTGACTTCATCCCAAAACACTAGAGTCAGAAACCGCTTTTCATACAATTCCTCAAAAGGATCCATCTGTATACAGGAATGAAAATCATTATTATAAGAAAACTCAACTAAATAAAGATACTAATCCCAACTTCCATGGTAGTCCATTGAATAAGCTCTAATAATATCCTCCAATGTCTGAATCATTCGTTATAACTACCCATCTGATTGAGGATGAAAATATATTCCGAAATTTAATTATGTGCCCAATGAATTCTGAAGTACCTTACAAAATTTTAAAGTGAACTTGGGATCCTGATCATATAAAATGGAAAGAGTAACTCCATGTAACCTGAAAATCTCTTTGAGGTATAGTTAATAAAGCTGATCCAAAGACATTTTATCTCAAACTGAAAGAAAATGTGTAGATTTTTTCTGTCTATCAACAACAACCCAAATCACATTATTACATCAATAAGTCTTATGTAGTCCCACCATAAAGTCCATAGATATATTCTCTCATTTCCACTCTAGCAATGGAAAAGGCTGAAGCATCCCCTTCGGTAAATGCCACTCTGGCTTAACCTATTTACATGTCAAGCATTTCATGGTAAAATTAGCAATATCCCTTTTCATTCCATGCCACCATTAATATGCCTAATGTTCTCTATACATCTTAGTATTTCCAGGATGATCTGAAAATGGGGAACTATGAGCTTCACACAAAAAATCATTCTTTAACTGAGAATCACAAGGCACACACAACCTTTTTCCAAATCTTAAAACACAATCTCTATCATGGTTTAATTCTGGAAACATACCCATTTTAACCAGTTCTACCTTTTTCGGTACCTCACGATCTTCCTTCTGTGATTTCTTAATTCTATCTAATAATGTTGAATGCACTGAAACCTAAAACAAAATAGATGTATTCCCTGTACTAACAACTTCAAATCCAAAATTCATCAAATCATTAATCAAGGGATTATGTTCCAAATGTAACATGGTTAATGATGCATGATTTTATCGACTCAAGGTATCTGCCACTTTGTTTTATTTTCCTAGATGGTAATTAATTGTGTAATCATAATCCTTTATCTATTTTAGCCATGTTCTATGCCTTATGTTTAATTCCTTCTGAGGGAATATATACTTACAACTTTTACGGTCAGTATATATTTGACATTTGGATCCGTATAAATGATGCATTTAAATTTTCAAATCAAAAACCACAACTACCAATTCCAAATCATGCATGGGATAATTTAACTAATGAGGTTTTAGTTTTATTGAAGCATAAGCAATTACCTGATCATTCTACATCAAAACAAAACCAAGCCCCTTCAATGAAGCAACACTGTAGATGAAAAACTCACCATTTCGGGATGGCAAGTCCAAAAAATGGAGCATTCACCAATCTAGTCTTCATTTCATGAAACAAAACATCACATTCTTCTATACACACAAATTTGAACCCTTTTCATGTTAACCTAGTTATTGGGATAGACAACAATGAAAAGTTATTAACAAATCTTCAATAATAACTTATTAATCCAAGAAAAATATGAATCTTTGTATCATTTGTGGGTCTTGTCCATTCATCAACCACTTTTGTTTCGGATGTATTAACTATTATTCCATCCTTATTTACAATTTTACAAATAAATTAAATCTTTTACAACCAAAAATCAGACTTGCTGAATTTTCCATACAGTTTCTTTTCCTTTAAGGTTTGTAAAACAACCCTTAGATGTTTTTCATGCTCCTATTTAATTTTATAAAATACCAAAATTTCATCAATAAAACAACCAAAAACTTATTCAAGAACTCATGAAATATTATATTCATAAGATTCATGAATATAACAGGTACATTAGTTAATCCAAATGGCATAACAACAAATTCATAATACCCATATCTAGTACGAAAGGATGTTTTTGGGATGCCATCCTCATTCACCTTCAGCTGATGGTATCCGGATCTCAAGTCAATCTTGGAAAAGTACTCAGCTCCCTGGACCTGATCAAACAAGTCATAAATATTAGGAAAAAGATACTTGTTTTTAATAGTAATTTTATTCAATGCTCTATAATCAATGAAAAGTCTCATGGAACCTTCTTTCTTTTTAAAAAAAAAATAGGAGTACCCCATGGTGAAGTGCTAGGATGAATGAAGCCTTTATCAAGAAAATCCTGCAATAGATTTTTCAATTCAAGATATTCTATTTGAGCCATATGATATGGGGGTTTTGAAAATGTCTTAGCATCAGGAACTAAGTCAATTGTGAATTTGACTTCTCGGTCAGGTATGACACTGGGTAACTCGTTAGGAAAAACATCAAGGTATTCATTTACCACTGGCATATCATTAATATGAATAGTTCCTTTATTTTCAACAATATAATAAAGATAAATTTCATTTCCATCTTTCAGAAGTTTCTCATCTTCCAGATATATTATCAATTGTATGGGTTTTTTCTTATATACAAACTAAAACTCTTTCTAAAAAATAACTTCTTTAGCTATATAGTCAATCTTAGCATGATAAACAGAAATCCAATCCATTTTCAGAATAACATAAAACTTGACTAAGGGAAAAACAACAAGGTTCAAAGGTAAATTCTTTCCACAGACCACAATAGAAAGATTTTTATAATTATTTTTTTCTATAACATTTCCCCTTGGTGTTTTAACAACAAGTTCTGGTTTCATTTTTTGAGGTGATATTTCTAATTTACCCAAAAATTTCTTAGAGATGAAGGAATGTGTAGACCCCATATCAAACAAAACTATAGAAAAATCTGAGTAAACAATAAAAGTACCTGATATAACTTCATTGTATGGCCTGATATCTGATGACGTAGTCGCAAAAGACATCAATAAAACTTTCATATTATAGCCTGAATTCTTTGTATCATTCAAATCTCTCTTTGGGAAGACATTTGCATAATGAACCATCTCACCACATTTAAAACAATTTACAGTTTTCTTATTAGGATTAGTCTTAGAATCATTTTAATTACAATCTCAAGCCATATGTCCAAACTTACCACATATAAAAAACTTCCCAGTTTTGGTAAGACATTCCCCAGGGGGCTTCTTACCACACTTTTCACAAACTAGAAACTAGATTTTATTACAATCAGATTTCTTTTGTAGATTCTTACCTATCACTTTCCATCTGGACATCTTCTTCTCATTGTTTGAAAAATGAACATGATCATCGAAAACTCCATCTCTACCCGCTCAGCACATCAGACAACTTTCTCATAACATTTGAATTCATGGGAGGCCAACGCCCTTCAATACCTTGTCTTTAGTCCTGAGTAAAAGAAGTTGATTTTTCTATCAATATCCAGAATAAGATTTGAAGCATACCTCACTAGTCGGGTGAATTTGGCTTCATAAAAATCCACTAAATCCTCCTACATTTTCTTCAATTCAAGGAATTAATTCTTCATACTAAGTCTCACCACCTTAGGAAGATATTTTTTAAGGAAGAGACTTTTAAATTTATCCCACTCTAAGGCATCAATATCCTCTTTATCCTTGATATTTCTTACCATTGACCACCACTGATAAACTTCTCATTAAAAACATTAAATGTAAATATATACCATTGGATTATCTAAACATCCCATGACATCTAATATCTTTTTGAGGGCATTAATCCATCCTTCAACTGCTATTGGGTCAGAGGATCCATTTAAAGTAGGAGGGTGTTACCTCATAAAATGTTCCACTATTGTCGTGGTTTATTGTGGTGCCTCTAGTTGTTCTCTTGCATGGATTCCACCACTATTTATTTCTTGTGTTAGTTGATCCATTACCATCACAAACTGTTTGGTTCCAATCCCAACGATTCTGGGAAGCAGACTCGGAAGTATGTCATTCTGTTAGTGCCTCTCTTCTTCAGCTTCACTATTTATTCTATAGACAACCATACTGAACAGACATATCTTACATGAAGCAACATGGTAATCTTTAAATGCTATAACATTTCAAATTAATCATAGAGTAAAAAATCATTTATGGTATTCTTTTAACATCTTCCTAATGAATAAAGTTATCTAAACCATCCTCTGATACCAGCTATAAGGAATCGGCCTTATTATATTACATAATCTTGAATTTTTTCAATAAATCACAGCCTTTTACATAGAGTATATTTTCAAGTTTAGAGATTTAGATAATTGGGACATAATACATTCATAAAATTACACATTCGTATAGAGTGGATACCATAAAAATAGTATTCATTTCTTGAAAAATATAAAACTTTTCACATAAAACATGATTTATTTGACTAATTTTCAAACATTTAACTTGGTGGTATTATTTTTATTAAACATCCTTATAACATGTGAAAATAATTTAAAAAATTGGGATGAGCACAAAATCTTAGTAAGGGATATAACAAGAAGGAAGGAACACATTAGTTCATGAACACTTGTAACGTATGAAATCATTTTCAAAAGACATACTTGTCACTGATATATACCTACTTTGTAAAACATGAGATTTATATAAGATCCAAAAAAACATAAGAACATAAATATAACTATAAAGGTATCTTGGGTCATTACTTACATAATCTTTTAATCCACTCGACTACCTTATAATTTGTTACCCTCGCGACTACCTTAAAATTTGTGTAACCATCACAGTTACACTTGGAGTAACCATACGACCGACCTTCAACTTACACATACCCCATGAATTATAGGGAAATATAGGTTCCACCCTTAATCATAAAAAATTACCACGAACCATAACATAATCATAAAATATTAATAATATCATAAAAACATTGTTTTTGAATTTTGTAAAACAGAATTTTAAAGAGAGTGTTTTAAAAGGAAAGTCTCTTATAAATATCATATAAATGAATTGAGACTTAATAGAGTTGAAGGAATATGTATATACACTATACATAAACATAATTAAACATAATATAAACAATAACCATAACACAAACAATTTTAATATCACATAAATAATGAAGTAGAAGGTTAACCAAAAGAATGGAAATCTAGTTAAGAGCTCCCTTACCCAATGTTTATGTTACTTCGAAATTATTTAAACCTCATGTATAATGAGTAAAATATTGTTATTAATATATTAAAGAAACATATACATATTTACAATACCTTATATGATCATTTAATTACATCATTTCACCCTTTAATTATTAGTATTTTGTTCCTTGCACTATTTTGGGTGAGTTCTTTACATGATTTCCATGATTGGTTCATGATGGTTGTTCTTTTCAATAGGAAGTGAAAATCCAAAATTTTAATGGAGTGGTTTTACATATTTTTATTAAAATAAATTATACCATTTATAATTTCTAATTATTACATGAGGATGATTCATAAGTTAAAATATTAATGATGTTCGTTTAGATCATTTTAGTGGTTCTTTGATAATAAAGACAACATTTTGTTTTATAAATTAAAACCATGTGTACAAAAGAATTACAGAACCATGTATGAGACATAATACATATATTATAACCAGTTTCAACCATAAAAATGGTTTCAGGTCCAGTCTTGAAGAAAATAAAAGACTTTGAAATCACATTTTCCATGATGTCGGTAAATCGACACATAACAGACAGTGTTTAAATTCCTTGAATAAGTGGGATAGGAGAAGAAGAATGATGATGAATTTCCCATGAACATGAGAACATACAAAATATACAAGAATCTATAGATTTCATGCCTCTTCGATAAGAGGAGGTGTTTAATGAACAAGAAAATAAAGGAGCTCAAAATAAAAGAAGAGTTGAGAAATCCATTACGAAATTTCGGCAGTCTAACAGTATCGATCAAAATTTCATAAAATATTTTGATGAGAGAAAATGGGTATCTCATTATTATTACATGATATGGAAATTAATGGGATATATGGAATGAAATATCCCAACACAATCCAAAGAAAAATAAAATGAATAACATAAAATGAATGAAAAGAAAGAAAACAAAAGAGGATGTTTACCTCTTGATCTCTTCTTCTTGATATCCTTCTTAAGGCCTTGGGTTTTGGCCTTTTGGTTAGACCAGAATCTCTAGGAAGTGGGGAAGATCCATGAGAGTAGTATTGGGAAGAACATAAGTAAAGATCAAGGCTTGAGAGGTGTGGGAGGAAGATGGATATGAGGGTGGTATTTATAGTGGAGGGGAGGGGTATTTTTCATTATTTTAATCGTTATTATAATATTTTTTCTCAAGAAAATGAATAGTATTAATTAATGTTACCCCAAATAGAAATAATGGCATATTAGTTTTAACTATGTGGCCTTAAATCACTTATTATTTAATAAATAGAGAATTTAACTGATAATTTGAATATATGGTACTTTACCGTATTTCACTATTCATAAAAAATTCAAGAATTTCAGAAACATCCAAAAAATTCACACATACCATTTTTTGATGTGTATAATTCAAAAATGAAGTCAATGTTTTGAAAATAATTTTGTAAATATCATTAATTTAATTTTTAAATAAAATCATACTTAATTCAAAATTTAATAATTTAAAAATTATAACTTCTTTTATATCACATTGAAAAATTAACCAAGAATTAATTATCTTAAATCCTTAAGAAAATAAAATAATAATACAATTTACTATTCATTAGGTTCATATTAATATTCATAAGTTTATGTTACTATTCACCAAAAAACAAAATGGTTCTATTAGACTCCAAATAACATTTTGAACAAAATTATATATGATTATTTTTTGAAATTCAAAACATTAAAGTGACTAAATTATTTTTAAAGGGTAGTTTAAATATCTACATAAAACAATGTTTTATGTGTTTCAAAAGGATTCCCTTAATTGACTTTTGATTTTGGGTTCAAGCCCCATGACCTTTTCAGAAGTGAAAGGTTGTCCTTTTACTAAATTATATTAAGATAATTCTTATAAAATCCTCAAAAATATGCTAAAAACCCTTAAAAATAAACTTAATCTCCAATGTTAATATACTTCATAAAGGTTATCAATATCATTAAACTTATTAAGATATCATTATTCCTCAAATAATACTTCATTTTGAACATAATAGTTACATATACCTTCTTCCAATAAAATGTCTCCCAAATTTTCATTAATAACATTATAATCCTATCACTGAAAACCTATAATGGTGTTTTTAAAACTATTATCTTATGATCAACCTTAAACTCATAAAAGCATGATTTTATGCATAAAAATTAAGCTAATATTACATGAAGAGATATATTCTTCCAAAATTGATACAATCCTTAGTTGTTTCTTTATTCTTATAACCAAAATACCATTAGTAAATCCTTTTTAAACATATTTTTTTCAAACCCTATCAATAAATACTTCAACCCTTTTACTTCAATGATTCTGTATAATATAGGACCTTCCTTGGTCTAGGGGATAACCCTTAGTTTAGGGAATTTAATCAAATAATTTCCAAGTTCCTCACGTATACGACATATAATTCCTTGGAAATTTGTTTCTCTATAAATATAATTTCTACATAGAAAACATATTCCCATCCCTTTGAGATTAAAGGTTCCTGTTCCCACCTTTTTGAAATGTAATAATCCAAATATTCTTTCCTCTAGGTTCATTACCACATTAACATTCATAAAATTCCACAATTCTCTTTTTTGACCCATTAGGAATCTCCCTAATGTTCATGTTAATAAACACATGTCATTATAGATGATTGGGAATAATCATTATATCTTTCTCTATAGTCACAATACTATTTGGTTTCTCATAATCACCATGTTTTCCGTCACATTCATTGATAACATGATTTCTCCTGGTTCCATCCATTGACTAAATCCAAAAAGTGTAGTGTGAGCATAAATAATCACAGTGAGAAACCACATAATCATGAAAAATCATTTATTGGATATACTAAATAAGGAAAAATTATTTATAAAATATGAAACATTAGGCTTAACCTAGTTCATTCATGTTCCTTATTCAAATACTTTATAATGGTTCATAAAGAGTTCTTGAATTTACAAAACATATCCCTTAGGAGCGTTAAACTGGGTTTGTAGCAAGGCCCATTGTTGTGCACTAGGTGATGATCGAGTTTAGATCAATGTGCCTTTTTGGAGTTAATACCCCTAAGTACAGCTTTTATTGAGCCACATACACTTTTATTTTTTATATAGTGAAGTAATTTCATGGAAACCACTCTCTATATCCTTCACCAAAATTCAAATATATTTTCCTATAATCAGAATTATCCTTATACATATCCCTAGGGATCTTATGAAATTTTCCTCATACTAGTTTTAAATCATCAACTAAACCATTATTTGAAACCAACCATGATTACTGAAACTACTCATACATAAATATTTCATATTAATAGAAACATATTCACTAAATAACATAACAACCCACACTAGAGTCATATAGGTCAAGTTCATTTGAAAAAATGGATACATAATTTGTTCATAAGTGAACTAAATAATTTACCCTAAATTTATTCATAACTAAAAACCTTCTTAAACCTATCATACGTAAAACCTCTATTCATAAACAGGGTAAAGGAAAAATAAGAAAGGGTGAGATCATATGTGAATTAAGGGTAGAAAATGGAGATATCAATATAAGATGAGAATAAGGGTTTGGAAACACGATAATAACATTTAGAAAAAATTCCTTTTATATCAAAGATCATACACTTGAGTCATGGAATAAATCTTGGTATTCATTAAGATTTGAATAATAAAGAAATCAAATAACATAAGCCATATAATGCTAACATTGGAATAAGATATGGAATTTTGGCATACACATAAGAATGGAAAAATATTTCCATAGTAGTAAATTATTACTTCCATGACTATCATAGAGTAATTTTTTCAGTCCCTGAACCATTGAATTCCTCAAGGTTCACACCCAAGACCATCATAGTGGAAAAAGACTCTTTCTAATGTGGGTTTACTCCCTATTCTAGTACTATTTATCTCATGAGATATTAATATTTATCCAATGCATTGGAGGGAAGTATTGGTAACACCCATAATAAACTGAAAATAATACATATGTGTTCAATAAGATCATAAAAATTTCATAAAATCAGAACCCATGAAAATAAATGGGCTTGATAACCATTTTAATATTTCATTACCTGTGGAAGAGAAACATGTTTCATAAATATTTCATCAATTCATTGTAACATAACCCATGGAAAAAGGAATGGGTTTTATAAAAATCTTATCATCATAAACATAAACCTTTCATAGATATAATTTTAATGGTATTCTTGGTTCATATTCCCAGTAAATCATGAATAACATCAAAGGATTTCATCTTAGATGGAATTTTTTTTGGAATATCACTTGGAATATATATTGAGGAAAATAATATTTCAAATTTGAAACCACTTATTTAAAATATAGAAATTTACAAAATTTTAAATGAGGAATTATTTTTTAAAATAAACTTGTAAAATTTCAAAGGAATCGTTAAATCATCGATAGGTCATGATAGAAGAAAATACCATTCATTATGTACATTTTAAAATGATGATTCATTTCATATTTTTTGTAAAATTTAAAAGATCCTAGTTCAGAAAATAAGAAGAATATTGCTCTAAATCATTTTTATAAAATAATAAAATATGGGTAATTTTTTTTGTTTAAAAAATCATCAGATAATTGTAAAATATTTCTTCCAAACAATTTTATAATATATGGACATGGAAGAAAAAGGATTTTTGATCGAAGATAGAGATAATTTTGATTTTTATGAAATAATATATTTCAGTATTTGGAGTACATAAAGATAGGAAAATGTTATGGAAATAATTATTCTCTATAAATAATGATAGGATACGAAAATACATTATTTTATTGAGATATATATCATAATATTACATCATCGGAATCATAGTCACAATCAATCCCTATACATAATGAGATTGTAACATAAAAGCTTTACCACTTTGGTAATGATTGAATAGTACAAACCATAAAAGGAATAAACATATATGGATATGTAAATACTAATAATTTTCATAATAATTATATTAAAATACATTCATGGGAAAAATATATTTCACAAAAAATAAACAAGTGTTGAATATGTCTTGTGTCCAACAAAAATAAAAGTGAGACGGAAATCCCCATACCACTTTGGTAATCTTTTGAATTGTAATACCTGATAAATGATAAAATAAAATAAAACATTAAATATCATGAAAATAAGTATATTCATGATATAAAATTTCTAATTGGTAAAATATACACTATTAAAAATAAATGGGTGGTGAGTATGGCATATGTCTCCAAAAATATAATAAAGAGACTAAAAATACCTTACCATATGTCTGGAATTCCTTCATGCATGTTCAACCCTCATGTGTAATAAATATAGTTTATTATAAATCTATTATATAATAATAAATATATATATATTAACATATATGATCCTATAATAACATTTTATTACCCATTTATTAACAATTCCTTCTTAAAATCATGTTTCAGGTAATAAATGTTTCGTCTTTCATGTATGTCTTGGTTTGGAATTTTTTGTACTATTACTTTTATCATGGTTCCATATTATCTATGATGTTAAAAATGATATAAATATCATATATATTTATTATATATGCATTTTAGGTAATCCATTATATTTAGAGATAGAAAATGAATTACACTGTTCATAGAGACGATAATTCATACATACACATAAACACTGAATCCCATTTATCAAAGGATGGAATTAAAGGTTGTTAAATTATATATCACCATAAAAAGGTATTTATAATTCCATATATATCACATATATTCATTATATTTACCCTTATCATCTTCCATGTAATGAGTAAGTGAAAAAATTAATCACATTGCTTCACGATGCGATAGTCTTCCATACACATGAGTGATGTTATCATATTCCCATGGAATGGAAAGTAAGAAGGTACATTTCATGACTCAATTTTTGAATTTTAATACCTTCGAATATTTATGAGAATATTTTTGAATCCAGGAACTGAGTCAGCGTCGGATTCCGGGGCCAAGAGAGCCTCGAAGATGTGATATTAAAAATATTAAATATATTTTGTCATGCACACAAATTTTCTTTGGGAACATGGTTTAAATCCTAATATAAGACTCAAATATGAATTCTAAGACCATGTTTGAGTTCAAAACATCGTTTTTACCCTAGTCATGATATAAAATTTATCTGCACCGGGCGTCGGGTCAGAGATGAGATGGTAACGGGGGGTTAAATAGAAAATATTGTCTTAATGAAATTAAAACAATATCCATTGCCTCCCTCTCCCTTGGTTCACATTATGGTAGGGTCCCCTTCCTCTGTCCACCTTTGAGATATGGATTAACTAAGGACTGAATAAAGGAAATGAGGGGTCACCAATCTTATATATTGATAACAATTGCTCCCAGATCATGGTGCAACAACTTCATAGCATGAATCTGACCTCCAAGATTCACTTTTTCACTATGAGGTAGGTGTGTTTTTTTAATGTCTATATACACTTTTATATGAATCATTAAAAAGTTTTATATCCCTTAGACTCTTTATAGTGACCTCTTGAGGGTCAATTTGTGTGTTTCAGGGAAAATGGTGGTTATTCGAGATTCCTATTGGGAAATTCCTGATGTATTACCCTTATACATGGAATGCAGTGATGTTTATAATGTCTGATGTTATTCCCATTCATGAAAGATTATTTTCTAGGACTACACATTGTGTACCTGGTTTTACACATCGTATAGTGACCCCATGTCTTGTTGTCCGAGGACATGGACAAAGAAGCTGTGTCAATGTACACAGATGTGTGAAAGTACACAAACAAAGTACATGGGAATGGGGTTTCAGACACAGTAAAGTCTAGATGGCACTACCAGGAAGCCATGTGGTAGGGAAATGCTATATACCAAGGGTTACACACTATGTGTGAGACACGGCTAGCTAAGATGTGTGAAGAGAAGACACAACTGAGGATCGGGTGAGGCGAGACATGCCGTGTACCACTAGTGAACGCCTTGTAAGCTTTCATTCCCAGCCAAGTTGTGCATTTAGAGGACATGGTAAAATATTCTGGTGGTGTCACACACTATGTAGACCCCCTTACACCCCATGTAGTCTCCTCTTAGAGGAGTTTCCACCTAGCATTTCTCTTCCTTAAGAGCTTAGATTTTGGATTGTCAGTAGACTATCATGATTAGTTTTCCACTTAGAATGTAATGGTGGCCAGAGTTTAGGCCTATGAGATGCAAGGTGAGGTGATGTTGTGTGTTACTTAGTTAAGCGATGTTTGTACCAGCAATGGTTAAGTGAGATCTCTTAGTCCATCCCTATGAGGGTACATGTGGAATCACATCCTATGTACTGGATTGTGATCCCCTCGATATGATGTGTTCAAATAGAGTTGTTTTATCCCTTCAAAGAGGCCAAAGTGGGATCCCCAATCATATTATTAGAGTTATAGTATCCCTATAGAGAGTCCAGGTCATGATCCTATAACGTATATTTTTTCCATATATTGGGTTCTTGGTATCATTGTGACCAACCCAACATAGGCAAAGACCCCCTATCTAGCAGGGTATCCTTATAAGGTTTTTTCATACCATCTTTTGTCACATACCCTAAGTAGTGAGTAGTTCTAGTAGGGTTGCAGAATCAATGGGTATACAATAACCTACTTAGGAGTTAGTATCATTAGGTTTTAAGAACCATAAGATATAAAATACCATATTCAGTAGAAAATTTATTTTCGGTATGTGGAATCATCGTTAATACAATCCCCTACTTCACGAGTTATATCAGATGGGGTATGTTGAATCTTCATGACCAACACTACACATGCGATGATCCTCTAACCAAGTGATATGATATCCAGGATGTTATATTGGGTTATGGTGTCCCCTAGTGGATCCTAGGAGTTATCCCCATATCTGATAGAGATATTTGATTTATTGGATTGGGTTTGTGGTGTCCCCTTGTGAACCCTAGGAGTGATCCACTATCCCAGGGTATGTGGTTTATAGTTTTCCAGAATGGGTTCATAGTGTCCCGTGGTGAACCCTATGAGTGATCCCATTTCTGAGCGATAAGACCCTTTTTTGTTCCAGTAGGGTTAGTAACATCCCCCATTAGGGATGTGTTATATCCCCTATCTGAGTATCGAGATCCTCTTGATTCCAGTGTGAATCTATTGTTAGAGAGATTTGATGAGCATGCTCTCTCAGATATGTGTACTTTTGGTTGGCGGTGTTGTGCAATCATCTTGTGATACCAAATCGAGTGGTATATCTCATGAGTTAAATCAAGGATTGAAGATTTGTACTCGGTGGAGTTTGTATCTCAAATGAAAATCATATGGGATGACAGAACCCATGCTGTATGTGCTCCTGGAGGAGTGTACATTCAAGAATCAAGTTGAAACCTATATCTGGATATGAGGTTATAACCTCATGATACTTAGAGTATGAGATGAGTATATCTGGCTATTTTTCTGGGAGTCCTTGTAGTGTTTTAACATATCCTAGTTGGAACCCTTTGTGGACTAAGCTGACTAATCATGTATAGCTGAGTATGGTTTGTGATGGAGGTTCTCTATCATTTGGGTTCCCTCTGGCTGGGTCAAGTGGACTGTAAAATTTCAGTTTCTCCCATTTCTTTTGATTTTTTGGGGTTCCTATTGGATATTGTTATACTCTCCCCTTCATGGGATTTTCCAACACAAGTTGTGTTGTCTACAGATCATGGGACATTCTAAGGAGTCCTATGAGGAACTGAAACAAGTGGATCTTAGTGAGCATGACCAACCGGGGTATTTATCGGGGCTTGGCTGAGCGGATTTCTAGTGGGTTCATTTGACAGTGATCCCCTCTATCTGAGTATGTTAGACACTTTTACAGTTTTCTTTTGGTGGGACTCTATTTTCTCTTTTGTAATTCTACTATACTCTGGTTTGGGATAGATGTTTGCTTTAATTTATTTCCAATTTTTATATATATCTACACTATTTTATGGAGGATTATGTTGGTGTGTGCATATAAGTACCTTTGGTTATGGCCTCCCATATGTGTGATATGCCTACTCAGTACTGGATGCTAGCCTTGGGCCTTTGGAGTTGGGGTTGGCGTATCATGGAATGATCCCTATTGTTTTGGGTTATGACAGAGTTATATCATAGGAGGTTCCACCTTGGGACCGTAGTGTCACAATCTTGGTTTGGGTTTCATAGAAACAGTGTTAGGGTGTTTTTAGTATTGATTTCATGCCAGAGGTTCCAGTGTTTGTGTGGAAGTCGATGTATCTATTCACCATTACTAGATAACTTGTTTTTGACTCGGTGAATTAGGACTATAGTCGCAGGGAAATTAATGGTAAATGAATTATATAATACTATATTGTGGGTTTTTCCTTATCCTTCATGAGTCAGCTCATCAGATATACTCTTTTACCATGGTGCGTCTTGATTGTGTTTCTGTTTTCCACCATGATGACAGCCTGATAGGGTTATATTAAAGGATTGTGGTGTCAATCATCCCCATGGATGGGCATCAACGTAGGTCATTGGTTCTAAGGCTAGAACTATGGGTGGTCCACCAGTTGAGAAACCACCCCTTGAGAAGTAGTTTTTCCTGGTAGTTCAGGATGAGGAAACACCAAGGGTAAATGTACTGTATGAGTTTTAGAGGTAGCGACCTCTAAGTTATCGGGGTGATCTAGACCCCCAAGTATCTGATGACTCCCTTTAGGTAGTCATGCATGTTTTCATCATTGTGGGTACACCTCCTGATTAGATGGGGTTTATAGCAGTAATCCCTCTATAGGGTTTGGCTGAGAGATGGTGGAGTATTGTGACGTAGACCCATGATGAGTAGAAAACCACTTAGGTGGTGTTCGAGTGGATCTTCAGGGAGGATTTATATCTGTCTATATTGGGATCAGTGCATATCCAAGAGATTCTACATATTTTTATGGATAAAATGATTGTGGAAATGTTTTTGGAGAGGTTCATAGACGAGAAACATTACTCCCTAGATATGGTTCATGATCTATTTTTCAGAACATAGACCTTCATGTAGGGATTGTGCTAGGATATCTGGGCATAGGTTGTGTAGTTGTGTATTCCCACCTATGCTTGAGTGCTTGAGTAGGATTTATTAGTGGAGATATTCCTAGTTAAGAGGAAATCAACTGTTAGTGATGGGAATGTGAGGCCCGAGACCTTTGATGTTGGTCACTGACAGAAGGATCAGGGATCCAAGCTTACAAGATGATTTAGGATGTGATATCATGATAGAGGGTTTTAGGTTAAGGAATTCTAGGATAGTTTTAGTCTACAGAAGGAGATGTGATGTTATGCTAGTGATGATCGGTAACATCTAGCTCAAGATTTCCCAATCTGTCATGCTTTTTAGCGGGATCTGGTCTATGTAATGCTTTGGAATAGGCAGGGTTTTGATCATGGATGTCCGTTGGGTGGTGCATGAGGTAGAGGAGTAGGTACAGTGGTAGAAGGTGGAAGACGGTATGAGTTTCAACCACCACCCCGAGGTAATTCACACTGGGCTCATGGAACTGGAGGAAGGGGTGGGGACAACTACATGCCACATAGGCTTTTGACCCTAATGTTCTATGGATTTATAGAGGTACACTATGAGTAATTTATAATTTATATAGTAGTATTTGTAGACAATGTTATAAGTTAATCTTTTCTTACATCTTTTTTTCTAGAGGTTTGTTCCAGGTGACACAGGGCATTGGTGTAACCCGGTGTTTTTGTCGATTGATGGAGCTTTGAATGCATGAGGAAGAGGAATCCTCCCCCACTAAGATTCATTTTTGTGATGTGATATAAAAATTTTAGGGAGAGTCAGTGGTACCAAAATAGGATAGTGTCGAGGTGTGGTTGATGATTACCTATGACACGTGTGTTCAAGGAGGGGTTGTGTGTTGTAGGATTATGTGTAGGGTCTAGTAAGACCCTATGTGTGTGCTGGTTAGCCCTATTTGTTCATTGGTACACTTTTATGTTCAATTTCATTATTATACATGGGATTCTTGAGGAGGGCATGGTTCGGTTTGACATGGTATCGAGGTGCGATGGATAATGTCAATTGAATTGTGTTTTAAAAGTGGGGTTCCATTGGTCTCCATGTCAGATTAATGAGGTGGTGTACAATGAGACACTATGAAAACAGATGAACCTCATGCTTTGTGTTTTCCCATCTATTGTATATAAGGATAAATGTTTATATTTGTTTCATGATGTTGACCTCACTGAGCTGGACATTAGGTGTGGTTTGGAAAGGGTAGTTACCTTGAGTGCATGCTCGTAGGCATCATGGGAAACCATGGAATCATTTTTATTTGTTTTTGTGAGCTTGCAGGTGAGAGATACCCAGTTGAGAGCTCAGTTCCTTTACATAGGTGCCCAAGATTTCACTTTTCTGTGACAAAAAATCCTAACAGTGGGGAGGATGTAGTGACCTTGGTTTTTACCAGTAATACTTTGGAATATTTCCAAAGCAATAGGCTGTGTTGGGGTAGGATTATGGGGCTCAAAGAACCTCGGTGTGGTGATGTTAAAAATATTAAATATATTTTCTCATGCACATGATGTTTCTTTCGATTTTTTTTTTAAATCCCAAGTAGAGTCTCAAATCATAATTATGATCTTACGGTTGAGTTCATAACATAATGTTTACCCATGGAACAACATAAACAGGGTTTGTGATAGGCATCGGGTCGGAGGCGAGTAGGCAGCGAGGTGTTAAATGGATGATATTTTTTAATAGAATTAAACTAATATCCCTTACCTCCTTGCCACTTGGTGTGAACATTTCTAGAAGCCTCTTCCCCTCTCCCCATTTGAGTGATGGACAAACTGAGGACTGAATCGAGGAAATGAGGTGACACTTATAAGGCCCCAGCCTTAAACCTTACTTAATCTTGAGTTATTACAAGATTACACATTGAGGATCTTTTCAGGTTTATAGTTTTACATAATTAGATCATAAAACTTGCATTACATTCCACATTTAAACAAAGTGGTTACATAAAAGATAATATTCATTTTTCCCATCATTGGAAACATATTGAAAATAAAACATGGATTCTTTCTTGACACTTCCTTGACACTATCATCATATCATGTACCATTCCCTTGACCTATGAAAAACATTTCAAAAACTTGGGATGAGCCTAAAAAGCTCAGTAAGGGTTATAAAAATATGGAAAGGAAACATGAGTTCATATATACATAAGAATGAAATAATACTTTACCTATAAAACATAAGCACTTTAACATACCTCATCAAATCATGAATAAATCATAGAAATCATAAGACATAAAGGTAACTTTAGGCATTCATAACATTCTTACATAGGGAGTAACCCTCTTGGTTACGTTTGGAATACCCATCACAGTATATTCCCTAAATATCTTCGGAGAAACCTTAACGTTTAACTCCTTCGCGTTACCCAATGCATTGGAGAGCTATATCGGGCTCACCCACCCTTAGTTTATCACAGAACCACCCGTCTTCATAATAATTCCCAAGAACCATAACATAATCGTATCACGTAAAACATGCATAAAGGAAACATAACATTTCCACATTTCAATCACTATATATTAATACAACACATTGATATAATAAAAACATTATGAAAACCATTTTCAATACCAAAATAAAAGAAAATTAATACATGGTATTTATTTTCATTTTAAAAAAAAGTAAGGTTATGGCTTGTAGAGGAAGGAGAAACTCTAATAATGGTCACGGCGGTGGAGAAGTCGTTGTCACTGCATACGTACGAAAAAAACATTCCCTTTTTTCGTTTAGCAAACACATCATATAAAAAAGATTCCTTTTGAATAAGCATAAATGTCAAAAGGGTTTATACACCGTATAAAAGAAAGTTGTGTATAAAACAAAATATGCCTCAATGAAAGGAAATTGAGATGAAGTCCCTTACAAAGATCATTTTTTAAATAAAATAGATCTATTATTTTTATTCACTATAATTACACATAAATAAAGTAAAAATAAAAGATAGGACATAATAATATCATGACATAATTTGAAAGTAGGAGATTAACCCAAAGAACGGAAATTGGGTTAAGAAGTTCCCTTACCTCGTGTCCGACTTGACTCGATCATTCTTTATCCTCCTGAATAATAAACATGAGTTAATTTCTACATTCTTGAGAACCTTATTCATGTTCATTATTCCTTTTATATCACTTATTACCATGTCATGAACACTATGTAATTATTTAAGTTAATAATGGTCGTTTTGTTGATCATTGGTACTTGAGTCAAAAATAAACTCTTTATAAATACAAGTTGTTCATGTATCCATTATATATAGAGTTATATTCATTATGTATATATCATAAATATTATATATATCCAGTATATACATTCATTTATAATATTACATAACATTTAGAGGTAAGAAATGAAATGCACCGTTCATGGATACGGTATGCCGTACATACGCATGAACGCTACTTTCATTTATATTTCGTATTTTATGGAATGGAATCATAATGACATAAAGGTATATTATAATTCCAGTATAATTTCATATATAATACCATTAACTCCATCCTTTATACGTCCCACATATGGCATTAACGAATCAAATCACTTTGAGGGGGCGGTAGTCCGCACTTCCTAAAATGAAGATATCACGTATACCCATAAAGGAAGCCATAAAGGTATGCCATAAATGAAAAATACAGAATCTTAAGTAAAACATAAACATATTATATATCATATATACATATATTGACATCTTAATGGCCACCTTTGAAGGTGTTAAAAGAATATTGAACAATCATCGTTTCGTGAGGGAAAAATTCACCATCCATAGAAACAGTGTGTTCTTTAACCATTATATGTATGTGTGTGTAAGTGTAGCTCTAATACTTATTATAAAAAAATCCTAGAATATTTAAGATACTGGAGTTGTTACAAACGAAATGAATAAAAAGAGGTTAGGGGGTTGGAGAAGCAAAATAAAACAAAAGAACACAAGGGAAGACATTACCTTAAAATCGGGTAACTCCCTTTGGTTTGAACCAAAAGGGTTTCTTGAAGAGCTTCCTGCCTAAGGTAAGGCTTATAGGATGAGGAGAGGGATTTGGATAGACCAAAGGATAATATAATGGACTATCCAAAGGCATGAGAGGTGTGGGTAAGGAGGTAGAGGTGGGGGCCTTTTATAAGAGGAGAGGAGGGGCACTCTTGGTAAGGTATAAAGTGTTACTTTATTTTAAAATGAGTTTCGGATTTTAAAGGTCCCAAATTGATGTATTTTGAGGATAAGGTGATAAGGGTTCAAAATCCACCAATCCAATAGGTTTTTGACAAGTTTAGGACTTATATTTTACATTATCTTTTCATTTTATTTAAATCATTAAATAATGAGGTAATCGCTGCATCATCATGATGTCATAAATAATTTAATTTATTTAATGTATAAAAATTATAAATAAAATGATATGATGTATTAAATATTTCTAGATTTCCAATTAATATTTATAGTAAAAAATATGACTTGTATAACCCAATTTAAAATTTTTTTTAGTAAAACAATACATGTTTGTGTCATTTTTACTTTTACTTTAAATAAAAGGAATTAATGTCATTATCTTACCCAAGTGGCTCCATGGGGTCACAAAAATAGACCCATGGGTTTTATTGGTCTTACATGACACATCCAATAAGGGTAGGACATGTGTAAAGGTCATTTCATATTATTAAAACATTATTTTTACCTTAAACTACACTAATTACCTCTAATCACGATTAAAAACTTAAAAGTTACTATTGACAAAAAAATTATTTTAATCCCATTGAACCACATTTTACTTCATAATGACAACCATGTATGTCGGATTTTTGAAATTCAAAACACATAGGTGGTAAAGTTTCATTTAAATGAAAAATCAGTTTTTTAAGTACCACTTAGTGGTTTCACTATTCTTCAAAAATTGAAGTTTTTCAGAAAAATACCAAAACTTCACCCAAAGCTATATTTGATATTCCGAATTCAAAAATGATGTCTATTTTAAAAAATTCAAAACATATACGTTACAATAATTAATTTAATAATTAATTCCCGCTGTCAGAACAAATAGCGTGTTTTTATGAAACAATATATATCAAAAGATTGACACTAGTTTAAGTCCAATTTCAAAGTGAAATTAATATCAACGACCAATATTTGATTAAATGGTAAAAATATATTCTAATTTCACTTAAAAACCAATTAAAAAGATAATCTAATCATATAAATAAATTAGATTAAAAAGAGGGTTTGAATTAAAATACAACATTTTTCACTATTCATTAAAAAAATGAACATTATCAGAAAAATACCAGAAATTTATCCAAAGTAAATTTCAATGTCCCAATAATAAAGAATAAGTTTATTTTGACAAATATATCTTATAAAAGTTTAAAAAGATATATTTAAAAATGGTTCTCCATCAAAAGGCGGCAAAACAATCTTTTAAAAATATTAGAGTATTTCATGCTTTAGGTTGGATTTATTCTCATTTTAAGCCTATAAAACACTATATAATTCATAACTAGACATAGATAACTATATCTATTATTCATTAATTACTTGTGATGTTACATCCTTACCCCCTTTAGAAAATTGCGTCCCCACAATTTATTTACTTATCGAATAAGTGGGGGTATTTATCCCTCATAGCATTTTCAGATTCCCATGTTGTCTCTTCACTCATGTGGTTCTTACACAAAAACTTTTACTTGATTAATCACCTTATTCCGCAACACTTTCTCCCTGTGATCAAGAATCTAAA
Source organism: Viscum album (assembly GCA_963277665.1). NCBI lineage: Eukaryota > Viridiplantae > Streptophyta > Magnoliopsida > Santalales > Viscaceae > Viscum > Viscum album. Next base: position 702,426,184 of record OY728122.1, on the reverse strand, counting down.
CCGGTTGTTCCTCATAAGATAGATTATCTTCCAACTAAACTACCTCTGGACTCAAAACATGAGATGGACCTGGCATATACTTCCTCCACATTGAAACATGGAAAACATTATGTACCTGAGATAAACTCGGAGGTAAAGCCACTCGGTATGCAACTGATCCAACTCTCTCCAGAATTTCATATGGTCCAATGAACCTTGGACTCAGATTTCCTTTCTTACTGAATCACATCACACTTTTCCATGGAGAAAACTTGAGGAAGACATGATCACCTACCTCAAAAGAGAGATCATTCCTCCTGTTATCTGCATAACTCTTTTGCCTACTCTGAGCCGTTCTCATGTGTCTCTATATCATCTGAACTTTTTCTTCCAACTCTTCTACCAATTATGATCCCATCAACTTCCTTTCACCCACTTCATCCCAGAAAGCTGGAGTTCGACACCGCTTCCCATATAATGCCTCAAATGGAGCCATCTGTATACTGGAATGAAAACTGTTATTATATGAAAACTCAACCAAAGAAAGATGTTGGTCACAACTTCCCTGATAATCCATCAAACAAGAACGTAGCATATCTTCCAAATTCTGAATTGTTCATTCTAACTGCCCATCTTATTGAGGATGAAAAGCTTTACTAAAATTTAATTCAGTACCCAACGACTTCTGAAGGCCTTTCCAAAAGTTAGAAGTAAACCTGGGATCACGATCAGATAAAATGGAGAGGGGAACTCCATGTAACCTGACTATCTCTTTAATATACAAACGAGAAAGTTTATCTAGGGAAAAATTATCTCGTATAGCAAGGAAATGAGCAGATTTAGTCAAGAGATCAACAATAACCCAGATTGCATTATTACCTCGAGGTGTTTTCGGTAATACCACAATGAAGTCCGTGGATATATTCTCCCATTTCCACTCTGGTACTGGTAAAGGCTGAAGCATCCCTTTCAGTAACTGCCGCTCTGCTTTTACCTATTGACAAGTCAAACACTTCACAGTAAAATCATCAATATCCCTTTTCATTCCGTCCCACTAGTAATACTCCCGAAGATCTCTATACATCTTAGTACTTCCTGGATAAACTGAAAATAGAGAACTATGATCTTCACATAACAACTCTCTCTTAAACTGTGAATCACAAAGCACACACAATCTCTTCCCAAATCTCAAAACACAATCATTATCAATGTTGAATTCAGGAAACTTACCCTTCTGAACCAGCTCTACCCTTTTCTGCAACTCACTATCTTGCTTCTATGCTTGCTTAATTCTGTATGATAGAGAAGATTTCACTGATACCTGAAACAAAATAGAAGGACATCCTACACCAACAACCTCTATTCCAATTTTCATCAAATCCTTAACCAAAGGATCATGTTCTAAATGCAACATTGTTAATGAATCATTATTTTTTCAACTCAAAGCATCAGCCACTTTATTTGATTTTCCCGGATGGTAATGAATTGTACAATCATAATCCTTGATTAATTATAGCCATCTCCTCTTTCTCATGTTCAATTATTTCTGAGTGAATATATACTTTAAACTTTTGTGATCGGTATATATTTTCACACTTTACTCCATAAAAATGATGCCTCCAAATTTTTAAAGCGAAAACAACAGCAGCTAATTCCAAATCATGTGTAGGGTAATTTACCTCATGAGTTTTCAACTGACGTGAAGAAAAAGCAATTACCTGATCATTCTGCATTAGGACACAACCAAGTCCTTTCAATGAAGCATCACTGTAGATAACAAACTCACCATTCCTAGAATGTAGTGCCAAAACTAGAGCATTCACCAATCTTCTTTTCGATTCCTGAAAACAATCATCACATTCTTTTGTCCAGATAAACTTAACACCCTTCCGAGTTAGCTTAGTCATTGGACTAGATAACCGTGAAAAATTTATAACAAACCTTTGGTAATAGCCTTCCAAACCAAGGAAGCTAAGAATCTCAGTTACATTTGTGGGTCTTTTCCATTCTTCAACAACTTTTGTTTTAGCAGGATCAACAGTTATGCCATTTTTTGAAACAATCTGACCAAGGAAAGAATTTTTTTGTAACCAAAACTCACACTTGCTGAATTTTCCATACAGTTTCTTTTCTTTTAAGGTTTGAAATATAACCCTTTAATGTCTTTCATTCTCCAATTTACTTATAGAAAACACCAAAATATCATCAATAAAAACAACCAACATGTTTCATCTGATTCAACTGAGCCATCACTACAGCAAACAACTCAATTCTGATTCTGACAATCTCAGTATGATGATTTGGAAGGTCATTTCCCTCAGTATGCCTTCCCAAAAAATCTTCTCTATTTCCTCTATGAAAAACCATTCTTAACACTGAAATACCTTAGGTGAAGCAACACGGTAATCTGTAAATGCTATATCATTTCAATTTTACCCTAAAAAAATATATTTGGATAATCATTTAATAGAATTCTAACTCATAATGTTATCTAAACCGACCTATGATACCAACTATAATGACCCAACCTTAAGCCTTACTTAATCTTGAGTTATAACAAGATTTCATATTGATGATCTTTTCAGGTTTAGAGTTTTAGAGAATTAGATCATAAAAATTGCATTACATTCCACATTTAAACAAAGTGGTTACATAAAAGATAGTATTCATTTTTCCCATCAACGGAAACATATTTAAAATAAAAAATGGATTCTTTCTTGACACTTCCTTGACACTATCATCATATCATGTACCATTCCCTTGACCGGTGAAAAACATTTCAAAAACTTGGGATGAGCATAAAAAGCTCAGTAAGGGTTATAAAAATATGGAAAGGAAACATGAGTTCATATATACATAAGAATGAAATCATACTTTACCCATAAAACATAAGCACTTTAACATACCTCACCAAATCATGAATAAATCATAGAAATCATAAGACATAAAGGTAACTTGAGGCATTCATAATATTCTTACGTAGGGAGTAACCCTCTTGGTTATGTTTGGAATACCCATCACAGTATATTCCCTAAATATCTATGGAGTAACCTTAATGTTTAACTCCTTCGCGTTACCCAATGATTTGGAGAGCTATATCAGGCTCACCCGCCCTTAGTTTATCACGGAACCACCCGTCTTCATAACAATTCCCAAGAACCATAACATAAACGTATCATGTAAAACATGCATAAAGTAAACATAACATTTACACATTTCAATCACAAGATATCAATACAGCACATTTATATAATAAAAACATTATGAAAACCATTCTAAATACCAAAATAAATGAGAAGAAATACATGGTATATATTTTTCATTTTTTTAAAAAAAAGTTAGGTTGTGGATTGTAGAGGAAACCGAAACTCTAATAATGGTCACGGTGGTGGTGAAGTCGGTGTCGCCGCATACGTACAAAAAAAACATTCCCTTTTTTCGTTTAGTAAACACATCGTATAAAAAATATTCTTTTTGAATAAGCGTAAAAGTAAAAGGGGTTTATACACTGTATAAAAGAAAGTTGTGTATAAAACAAAATATGCCTCAATGAAAGGAGATTGAGATGAAGTCCTTTACAAAGATCATTTTTTGAAATAAAATAGATCTATTATGTGTATTCCCTATAATTACACATAAAGAAAGTACAAATATAAGATAGGACATAATAATATCATGAAATAATTTGAAAGTAGGAGATTAACCCAAAGAACGCAAATTGGGTTAAGAAGTTCCCTGACCTCGTGTCCGACATGACTCGATCGTTATTTAACCTCATGAATAATAAACTTGATTTAATTTCTACTTGCTTGAGAACGTTTTTCAATTTCATTATTCATTTTATATCACTTATTACCATTTCATGAACACTATGTAATTATTTAAGTTAATAATGGTCGTTTTGTTGATCATTGGTACTTGAGTCAAATATAAACTCTTTATAATTACAAGTTGTTCATGTATCCATTATATCCAGAGTTATATTCATTATGTATATATCATATATATCATATATATCCAGTATATACATTCATTTATAATATTACATAACATTTAGAGGTAAGAAATGAAATGCACCGTCCATGGAGACGGTAAGCCGTACGTATGCATGAAGGCTACTTTCATTTGTATTTCGTATTTTATGGAATCGAATCATAATGACATAAAGGTATATTATAATTCCAGTATAATTTCATATATAATATCATTAACTTTATCCTTTATACTTCCCACATATGGCATTAACGAATCAAATCACTTTGAGGGGGTGGTAGTCCGCACTTCCTAAAAAGAAGATATCGCGTATACCAATAATGGAAGCCAAAAAGGTATGTCATAAATGAGAAATATAGAAGATTAAGTAAAAAATAAACAGATTATATATCATATATAAATATAGTGACATCATAATGGCCACCTTTGAAGGTGTTAAAAGAATATTGAACAATCATCATTTTGTGAGGTAGAAATTCACCATCCAGAGAAACAGTATGTTCTTTAACCATTAGATGTAGGTGTGTATAATTGTATCTCGAATCCTTCTTATAAAAAAATCCTAGTATATTGAATATATTTTAGTTGTTACAAAAGATATGAATAAAAATATTTTAGGGGGTTGGAGAAGAAAAATAAAACAAAAGAACACAAGTGAAGACATTACCTTAAAATCAGGTAACTCCCTTTGGTTTGAACCAAACGGGTTTCTTGAAGAGATTCCTACCTAAGGTAAGGATTCTAGGATTATGAGAGAGATTTAGAGAGACAAAATGATCAGAGCACGGCCGAGCCAAAGGCTTGAGAGGTGTGGGTAAGGAGGTAGAGGTGGGGGCCTTTTATAAGAGGAGAGGAGGAGCACTCTTGGAAAGGTATAAAATGTTACTTTATTTTCAAATGAGTTTCGGATTTTAAAGGTCCCAAATTGATTTATTTTGAGGATAAGGTGATAAGGGTTCGAAATACACCCATCCAATAGGTTTTTGACAAGTTTAGGTGTTAAAGTTTACATTATCTTTTCATTTTATTTAAATTGTTAAATAATGACGTAATCGCTGCATCATCATGATGTCATAAATAATTTAATTCATATATTGTCTAAAAATTATTAAAAAAATACTATGATGTATTAAATCTTTTTATCTTTCCAATGACTATTTGTAGTCAAAAATCTTACTTGTATAATTCCATGTAAAGTTTTTTTAGTAAAACAATACATGTTTGTGTCATTTTTACTTTTACTTTAAATAAAAGGCAGTAATGTCATTATCTTACCCAAGTGGCTCCATGGGGTCCCAACAATAGACCCATGGGTTTTCTTGGTCTTCCATGACACATCCAATAATGTTAGGACATGTGTCAAGGCCATTTCATATTATTAAAACATTATTTTTACCTTAAACTACACCAATTACCTCTAATCGCGATTAAAAACTTAAAAGTTACTATTCACCAAAAAATTATTTTAATCCCATTAAACCACATTTTACTTCCTAATGAAAACAATTTATTTAGTATTTTTGAAATTCCAAACACAGAGTTTGTAAAATTTCATTTAAACGAAAAATCAGTTTTTTAAGTACCACTTAGTGGTTTCACTATTCTTCAAAAATTGAAGTTTTTCAGAAAAATAAAAAACTTCACCCTAAGCTATATTTGATATTCTGAATTATAAAATGATTTCTATTTTAAAAAATTCAAAACATATAAGTTACAATAATTAATTTAATAATTAATTCCCGCTGTCAGAACAAATAGCGTGTTTTTATGAAACAATATATATCAAAAGATTGACTCTAGTTTAAGTCCAATTTCAAAGTGAAATTAATTCCAACGACCACTATTGGATTAAATGGTAAAAATATATTCTAATTTAACTTTAAAACCAATTCAAAATATAATCTAATAATATAAATAAATTATATTAAAAAGTGGTTTTGAATTAAAATACAACATTTTTCACTATTCATTAAAAAAATGAACATTATCAGAAAAATACCAAAACTTTATCCAAAGTAAATTTCAATGTCCCAATCATAAAGAATAAGTTTATTATGACAAATATAGCTTATAAAATTATCAAAAGATAGATTTAAAAATGGTTCTCCATCAAAAGTCGGTAAAACAATCTTCTAAAAATATTAGAGTATTTCATGCTTTAGGTTGGATTTATTCTCATTTTAAGCCTCTAAAACACTATCTAATTCATAAATAGACATAGATAACTATATCTATTATTCATTACTTACTTGGGATGTTAAAACACTGATCTTAGATCTTGATGAGAATCACTCTCGGACCATGGTGCAATGGCTTCAGAGTTCTTTTCTGACACTAAAGATTTGGAATTTCAACAAGAGGGTGGTGGTTTTGAGTTTTAAGTCCTAATCCTGTTTTTACCCATAATTTTAAGGTTTTAGAGACCTTAGGGTTGATCTATGTGTTCCAGGGAAAATATGGGCAATTTGGGATACTCATAGGGAAATTAATAGTGGATTTTCTGTGAACATGGCATATAGTATAATAGATCATTCAGAGTGTTCTTCCTGTTTAGGGACTATGAGTTTTGGGGACTACACATCGTGTACTTTGGTTTACACACCATGTAGTGACCCCATGCCATGTGGCCTAAGGTAATCACTAGGGAATCCATGTGTACATACATGTCCATGTGAAAGTACATGACCAGAGTACATGGACATAGGGTTTCAGACACAGTCACAGAAAGATGACATGGTCAGGCAGCATATGGTAGGTACATGCCATATACCAAGGGGTACACGATGTGTGTGAGACACGTATGGATTATCCATGTGAATGGAAGACATGGTCGGGGCCTGGGTGAGGTGAGACATGTTTTTTACCACTAGTACATGCTAGGTAAAGCCACATGGCCAACCAAGCCATGCATTCAAAGGAAACAACTAAGTGTTTAGGTGGGGTCACATGACATGTAGACCCCCTTACATGATGTGTAGTCTCCCCATTGGGGATTATCTTCCAAACATATATCCTCCTTTAGGGAATAGATTTAGTTTTAATATTATCATATCATGATAAGTTTTCTACGTATAATGAAATGGTGGCCACATTTTAGGCTTATGAGATGCGATGTGATGTGATGTTGTACCTCTCTTAGATTAGAAATGTTTGGAACAACAGTGGTTGATTGAGTTCCCTTGGTTTATCCATATGAGGGTATGTATGCCATTACATCCTCAGTATAGGATTGGGATCCCCTTTATATGATTAGACTATATAGAATTTATGTATCCCTATAAAGTGGTCAGAGTGGGATCCCCTATCATATTATTAGAGTTGTAGTATCCCTCATGAGAGGCCAGGGCAGAATCCTCTAACATATCAGTTTCCTGAGATCAGGTTCATGGTATTTTCATGACCAACACTACATGGGAGAAAATCAAATATCTCTTTGTGTATCCCTATAATGTTTGTGGTATCTTCAGTTGTATAATTCCCTACGTAGTGGTCAGTTTCACTAGGGTCATGGAATAATTGAGTATATGATCCCATACTTAGAAGTTTGTATTAGTAGGGATGTAGAATCATAAGATATATGATCCCCTACTTGGTAGATGGTTTATGTAGGGTTTTGGTAATCATCTATAATAAAATCTCCTACTTCATGAGTTTTACTAGATGGGGTCTATTGAATCATTATTACCGACACTACATGAGTGATGATCATCTATATGGGTGATATGATATCTAGGATGTCAAATTAGGTTGTGGTTTCCCCTATAGGATCATTGTAGGGGTACCCTATCTAATAGAAATCTAAGATTTATTGTATTTGGTTCAGTGTGTCCCCTAGAGGATCCTAGGAGTGATCCCCTATCTGATGAGATGTTGTTTACAGTTTTCCAGAATGGGTTTGCAGTTTTCCCCAACAAACCTTGGAAGTGATCCCCTTTATAAGTGATGAGATCCTTTATGGTTAAAGTAATTTTTTTAGTTTCCCCCATCAAGGATGGGTGATATACCCTATCTAAGTATCTAGATTCTTTGGATTCTAGTGTGAATTTATTTGTGGTTAGATCTGATGAGTGTGTTCTCTAAGATGTGTAACCTTTGGGATAGAGGTGTTGTGACATTATCTTGTGATATCCAATCAAGTGGTATCTATGGGGAGTTCCATCAGAGATTGAATAGTTTTACCTAGTGGAGTTTGTCTCTCAGATAAGCGTCATATGGTATGAAAGAGCTTGTGGAGTGTTTTCTCTTGGACGAGTGTGCCTTCAAGCCTTGATTTGAAACATGTAGCTTCCTATGAGTTCAGAACCTTATGAGACTTAGTGTATGAGACCAGTATATCATGGTGTTTTTTCTGGGAGTCATTGCGGTGTGGTGATGTGTCTGGGTTGACACCTTTTGTGGGATGATCTGACTAGTCATGTATAACTAAGGATGGTTTGATATGAAGTTTATATCACATTTGGGTTCCATATAGCTTGATTGGGAAGTTTATTTACATTATGTTTCTCCATTTTATTTTGGGTTCCTAACGCACCTACTGAGTATTTTTATACTCACCCCTGTATAGGGTTTTCCCACACATGTTTTGTCTTATGCATACTACAATCCTTTCGATGGAGTTTCAAGAGGACCCAGAGAAGCTTTAGCTCAATGAGCTTTACTGACTGGGGTGTTTACTATAGCGTGTTTGAGGAGATTTCCAGTGGGTACATTTGACCATGACCCACTCCATCTGAGAAGGTTGGACGGTTTTATAGTTTATTTTTAGTGGGCCTTTATTTTCCCATTTATACTTCTACTTTACACTAGTTTGGGGTAGATTTATGCATGAATTTATCTCCAATTTTTATATATCTATGCACTATTTCATGGAATTTTATATGGGTATGTGTTTATGGGTACCTTAGTCTAAGGCCTCCCATGTGTGTGATATGCCTACTCGGCGATGTACGCCTGCCCCTGGCTTATAATGGCGGGCTTGGGGAGTCTCAAATCAAGCCCCATTGGGGAGGTCATGACAATATATGTGATATTATATTAAATAAGTATAAAAATGCCTTAAATATCATATATAAACATTAAATACATCATTATCTCTATTTTTGGGAGGCGGTGGGGGGAAATGAATTACATCTTTTCACGAGGCAGTATTCTGTCGTACACACGATCAACAATTTCATTTACCATTTTATTAAAAAGGATATGTATATAGATTATGACATAAAAATTATAATATCCTAATATAGGTTAGATACTATTTTTATTGTATTGTAATTTTTAGGACATTAATGGAGGTGGTAAAAGAATAAGTGAAAAGAAAGAGCTTAGTGAGGAAAACTATCTTTTCATAGAACAACATCCTTTTGATCTAATATTAAGGACCCTAAAGTTGTTCTTTTGGGATTCATAGTAGATCTAGAAAATGTAAAATGATGTTTTAAAGGGATTTTGGTTTTTTTTATCACGAAAAAGGTCTTAATATTTGTTAATAAGTGATAGGATGAAGTTCCCTTTTAAAATTGAGGAGGGGATTTATTTTTATAAATACCCAAAAATATTCAAAAATGGGAAGTCTCCCTCACCCCAAGTTCCTAAAAAATTGATAAATAATGTATTTTAAGGATTTAATGCTTGAAAATACCTCCACCATAAAAAAGGCACATGTTTTAAATATTTTATTCCCTTACCCTCTAATTCTTCTCGTTTTTACCATTATAATTTTCACCACAACAAGTAGTCTCTTTTTTTCTTATGTAATTTATCCTTTAAGTATGATAATAAAATGGATATTATTTAATAATTTTTACCCACTAATTCTATATATAAAATCCAATTTATTAAATAATTATCCTATGTATATTGGAAATTATTTTTAACACATGTGTAAGTAATGTGCAAAACCATGTTTTAACCATAATCACAATGATTAATTTTTTAAGCTTTTTACTATTCTTTGTGAAAAAACTTAATCTGCCATTATAATTTAATATATATTAATTTTATTCCAAATATTTAGTCCATTTAATATAATTAAATTCACATAAGTGGAAAATTTGAATTTACAATAAAACCTGTAGATGTGACAAGAAATCAGTTTTATAAATAATTTTTTTCATAAGTATAGATTGTTCTAATATAAAATTTCAATATGAAATTGATTTCAATGACCTAAATTGGATAAAAAATTATATAGTATAACTAATTATACTTTTAAAACCATCGTAAAATGAAATTGATCTTGTAAATTTTTTAATCAAAAATTCAATTTTTAATAAAAATCAGTTTTTTAAATTCATCAAAAAATTAATCACTGAAAAAAATTATTAAAAATTGACAAAAAAATAATGTTGACATTTATATTTCAAAAATAAATTTTATTTCTTCAAATAAATTTTATAAAATTTGGAAAAATTTATTTAATTATTTTCTCACAAAAATAAATTAAAACAATTTTGGGAAAATAGTATTTTCAAAACTTATAAAGAATTTACTAAAAATTAACTACTTTTTTATAAATATGATTTATTTATATAAAACCATTATAATCAATTTTCAAAATTTGGTTATTTTGAATCATTTCTCAAATTTTAATGATTATTTTATAGTGGTAATGTTAAATAACAATATTCAAAGTATATTGTGGTTTGTTAAAACTCATTGTTTCATGTAACACAAGCTATCGATGAAATTTAATTTATTTGAAAAAAAAATTCATAAAAACATAGGGTGTTAAAAATATCTAGTGCATACCTTATATTAAATCATAAGGATTCATCTCTGCTCCATCGAGATCCCATATGAAACTACCTCCTACAAGAGTTATGTCACACCATTAGAAGACGCATGTGATCACTAAGTCACCTCTGGTAAGAATCTCCAAGTGTAAGAGTCGAGCCAAGGCTCAACCAAAATATATAAGTGTAGAAAAAGATAATTAGAAATAATGGAGTGTCTCATACATGTGTCCATCAATTATTTAGCTAATATACAGAGGACCCAGATCATACCACTAATCATTTGTCAAGCATCAGGGTTATATTCCTCCACTACATGTAGTTTTCCTCTTCCTTAAAGACCAATTACCTAAGCTTGGAATGGTTGTCCGGGAGGTGGAGTTTGAAATATGAAAACTACCTACCACATCTTGCTACTCTACCCACTCCTCTCCCACATCCTCCGACATGCTGACATCCTTGTTCCTATTGATTTCTCTGCCTAGTCAGCCCTTCAGCCACCTCCTAGTAAACTATATGGTGGTTCAAACAATCCCACATTATATTTCATCAAGCATAAAGAGATAAGAACAATTTATATATAGGTTTAATATAACCTTCCTGAGATCCTTGAACTACAAAAAATATAATCTGGGACCATCTTCTAAATCATTTCGCTCTCCTAGATCCTTGTGACCATTGTCTATTACCCATTACTGGGGTCTCAGAACCTTTGTTCACACTACCATCACCCACTATCTGAATCTACTTCGTTTGGGGCCTATCCACCAACAGAGACCTCTCAAACACTCCATTATAGTTGGAAGTATAATGATATATAACTACATCCTTCAAATCTTGGTGTAGGCCCGACTCAAAATACTATGTTCTGAAGAATGAATCCAGAACCATATCTTGAATGTATCATAAGAGGTTAGTTAACCTCACTGAATAATATTCCATGGTCTTGATTCCCTGTTGCAACTACATAATCTTCTCAATGCACACTGATAACAATATTGATGGATAGAACTCCCCCGGACGGGACACTCCAAATCTGACCAGGAGAGAAATGTATCATCATGTGACTAAGTCACCAAACTCTACCATTTCTTGATCGATCCCTAAAGTAGACTCACCACTAGGAAAACCATTTGATATAGAGCTATCCTCATAAGGTGTAAAACATGGGTCACTAACTCAGGCCAATCCTTAGCTATCTTTGGGATTGGTTCCCCTAAAACGTATGGAGTTCACTACCTCTGGAAGTCATGGATAATTATCATCATGAAAACATCATATAATAATACTATTGGCACAACCTATTTCTCAATGAGTGATCAGAATACTGGAAAACTACCCAAAGGTACCACCTTTTGTGTGGGACCCTAAACTAAAGCCTTATCACTAGGAAGATCACCCACATGATCCTGCTAGGGAATCTTGTCTGCAAATAATTGTGGATGAATCCTAAAATAAAAATCAAGAAGAACCATGATCAATGATTATATCTTGGGATGTGACAAATGAATGACATGGAAACTAAAACTCATTCCAATATGAAACATGTACTAATGATTTCCCTATAACCAATACCTATATATATTAAGTCAACAAGTAGGTTATTAGAGTCTTGGTGAATTGGTACATTAGCTACCACACCAAAAATGGATTCCCTATCATGAGAACCAAACATGAAATACATTAACACTATTTCCATAAATCCCAAACTAAACCTCATAGGTAAAAAAACTCCAAACTGCAGTTCTAAGGTAGAACTGAATCCTTTCATACTGTTCTATCATGAACTATCCCATTGGGGTTTTCCTGTCCAGTGGTATGCTAAGTGTGACAACACCAAGCCTACCTATAACCGGCTATTGGATGGTGACTAATTTCTAATAGGTATATAACACACATTGGAGTCCTTATACTAAAGTACCTTCACACACACACAAGCAAACAAACAAACACACACACACACTTCTGCAAGCCCATAAAATGTTGAAAGTAAATTATAATTGATAACAAATGAATTTTTACATCTATATCCCAAAATCATAGTATGACAAAAGTACTTGAATGATAAAGTTACAAATACAGACCAACCAAAAGTTCAAAAGATTATAACATGTTCAGAATGAGGGGACTACTTTCAAATGTAACCAAAGTCATCTTATCTCACTTTTCTAATCCTACTCCCAATCCTTCTAGGACCCCATAAAAACTCCAATAATTTTTATTAGACATGACATATATGGTCTGAGATCATGAAGGTGTGAGTATAACAATACTCAACAGGACACCCCAAAATCACTAAACATAAAGCATGAAGAGACTAGTTATCTTATAACAAGGTATGTCAACTGAATATGAGACATAAAAAAATAACACCCAAATATAATCATGATAGACTCCAAGTCTAAAAGAGGTATCAAACATCATCAACCACATGATTATAATCAAGTATTCAAGGAAACCCTCATTAGAGAGAACTCACTCCATGATCCATGTTGTTTGTGATGGAAATCATTAGAGTGGTTATGTTTGTAAGGTATTTTCATGGAATTACTCACTGAATCTTTTAAGATCTAGACATACACATATGGGATAACACCTAAGAACAATGGGGGAAACAACATACCCTACTATATCAACCTTATAGATAGTGGATCATTACTTGATGCACAATGTTCATGGAGGTTCCTCAAACCCTAAATAAGAAAAAAATTAAACGATAGAGGATCCCTTCCTAGTCAAACTGAGGGATACACAGAAATATATTCAAGAAAAAAATCATATAGTGCATCATAATCCTATTATGAGGAATAATTCCACATTGTACCCTCATAGGGTTAGACCATGGGATCAAACTCAACTAAAACTGGTGTAATCTAAAGAGAATAAGGGCCTCTACTAGCCCGGGAAAAAGTACATGATATGTACTAGGGGTACGAGATGTGTTTTTCCTACTCCATGTATAATCACACATTTCCATTTCATAGGGAATGTAATCATATATGTACACAACATATTAATTTTCATTACATAGTGTGTATAGGTTGGGCTGACACTCAGAATTCCACTTACTTGTGCCCGTGTACATCTGGTCGTGCACATGTAATTCAGGTCATGCCCATGTACTGTGGTTGTTCCCATGTACTAGGCTATGTCTTGGTATTTATATGGGCCAATGTACTTTTCCCATACCCATGATCCTAGCCATGTTTTTGCACATGTACTCTTCAGGGTACATGTCAAGCCATCAGCACCAGGTCACACAGTGTGTGACACATGTCATAAGACATGTGATATTTTTCTCTATGTAAACCCTTTCACTATAGAAAATCTTCTACATGGAGTGTGTTCTTGGGACTTAATAATGTGTAGTTATAAATTTACCTGAAATTACTATCTTTTCTAGCCATATTCACCATTGCCTATATCCTTAAATCATGTTTCTATTCCTACCATAGGTTTCATATCTCGATCTGATCATGCCCTGTCATCACTTCTAACAAGATTCTAGCTATCAAACCCAATCATGAATAGGTTCCCATCACACCACACTATTTCCAAACACCAAACAAAGAAAATGAGTATCTAAAATCTGGTCTTGATCCTTCAAAGATCACTCGCCGTCATTATCACACCTCAAGTGAACCTGTGATTGTGAACTCTCACCCACGGTATCGATCCATTGCACCAAATAATAGCTGAGAAATGATCATATACTAGGTATTTTATGAACTAATATCTATGTAAATACAAGTGAAGAATCATGAAAATTAAGATGGAAGAAATACAAGAAAAAAATAATATGAATGAAACTCAGTCATTTTTTGGGTTGACCTCGATTCACTACTGTTAGAATGAAAAATTAATAACCAAAAAATAAACAACAATAATAATTTTCCAACCTTAGGTGAATAAACCCACTCCTGCAACAATACGATTGACCCATGAATCAAACTGTTAGTTAATTTGATTCATGTTTATAATTGTATAATCAACATTTTAAATAAACCAATGAAAAACAATTACATACCTCAGTTTAGATCTGATCACTGATGAAGGAAGAATATACATTGTCAACATTGGTGTGATCCTAAAACTTCGATGTCATTGTTGATTCATAGGATATTCCAATTATCAATCCATGATCTTTACATCCTCTAATGATCCTCCATACTTTACACTCAATTCTCAGGGTTATGCGGATAACATTATGAATTGGATATAATTGTATAGTTATATAAGATATTTAGTTAGGATTTTAAAATAAAATAATTAAATAAATATAAAAAATTTATTAAATTATTTTTTCAACGATGATTCTCTACCCCAATAACCATTGCCGAAAAAGATTATATCATGCCACGGGTAAAAACCATGTTCAGGACTTAATAGAAATCTTGGATTTTCCATCCAAGACCCTGGTTTGGAGTTATTCCATTATTTCAAAAAAACTACATGCATGTGATATTAATATATTTATTTTATATATAATATTAATATAGAGGCTCTTTAGGCCTTGAATTCTCACACCGTCTTAGTTTTTAGCTCCAAAAATATTATTATATATATATATATATCAAATATTTAATTAGAAAAAAAGATATCTTAAACTTTTTAACTTTATATTTTTTCTTTAAAGAGTATATAGGTATTTTTGGAGAGTTAGTGTGTTAGTGTAATCCTTAATATAGTGGGTGAACCACCATATGTGATCCTTTTATAGAATTTTTTTCCACTTTGGACTTTTGTGGGCTTACTTTCCTTATTGGGGAGTAGTAAAATTTGGATGGGGAACAATTTTTTTTGTTCTTCCTTAGGTACTCCCACCTAATCAAGGTGTGTTACACATTTATTATTAGTTACACTTGAGGTGTGTATTTTGGAACTATGATCAAGTTCTTCTAGTCCTTCTAACTTTTTCCTTTTAATATGGGGTGTTTTGTGGATTCCATGATTGTGATCATTTTTATTTTTAGGGTATATTTTCCTTAGTTTTTAATATTTTAATGGATCTTCATAGATTTTTTGTTGGTTATCTATGATAAGGTGAATTTTTTATTTGTAGTGTGATCTATTTTAACATTTATGGTCAGATATATGATTATTTTTTATCATCTTTGTTGATCTATGTGTTCTAGGATTTGATGACTCATGTATTTGGTGAGAAAGTTGTAATTATTTGTTCTTGAGACAACCCTTCTTTCTATGATATTATAGGTATAAAAAGTGTTATAGTGGGGAGAATTATCACATAAAGATATTTATTTTCATTATTATTGTATTTATATATTAATCCTTATCATTTTTCTTGAGTTTTAGGATGAATTAATTTTATGTTTATTGTAATTGGGATTTTATAGCCTACTACACGGTTTTTTATGGTTAGTATCAAAAATGAGACAACCATGAAAAAACTAAAATTGTGTGTTAGTAGATATTAGCATGGTTAGCGCATGGTTTGCCTAACCATGTGGCAAAAACAGGTTGTGTTCCAAGGTTTTCCCAATGTGGATTTATTGGTTAGAACTTGGTTTGGTAAAATATGTGACCCAACCATTGGACTTGTCCAAGAGTTTATTTTTTAGAATTTTCTTAACTAACCTTCTATTAATTTAAACCCTAACTCAAATATTCTCCCCCACTAAACTTCCTCAGCCCGTGGAACCTTTCCACCTTGATTCTTCTCTTCTATAAAGAAATTAAATGGAATTTATTCATAGTTTGAGGACAATTTCTTATGGTAATATCATATTTTTATTTTTTCTATCCCTTTTCTTTCATATTTCCTCTATTTTTCATTCCTCATATAGGTCATTATGACCTATGGTTTCCAGTTTCTTGATTTTACATGAGGTTTGTTCTTTTTTAGGGTTTTTATTGGTTTTCTAGACTCTTTCCTAACCTTATGATATGGTTCAACACTAAGGATAAAAGAATTTTTTATTTTAAAGTATTTTTTCTCCATAAATAATTATTTTGCATTAGAACCATGATTTCTCGTGATTTTAATATTTTATGAACCATAATAAGAATATATATTATTGTTTTTTGAAGGAATCTAGTATTTATTGGTTTTATTTGAAATTTAATTGGGTATTCATTGTAAAATTAATTTTAAAATATGATTATGAATCCCAAGAATGCTCGTTACTGATTTTAATTCCCCTTGGGCACTTAAAATTGGTTTCCCAAATTTAGGAAAGGTGATTTGGGTTTAAAATAAGTATAAAAATGTTTATTTATCTAAATATAGGTGTATTAGGACCCCTTATTTACGGTTTACCAACAAATATTATTTAATAGATGAATGTATGAGGAAATTTATTTTTGGTTTCTAAAAGGGTCTTTATAATTAGGTTTATCAAATGATTTAAATTCATGGTTATAAATTTCCAAAGATGCTTTTTCTAAAGATAAATACCATTGAAACATTCCCCTTTGTGTATTATTGATAGATGTGAATATTAGAAATTTTTTTATTATGTTGTGATAGTTACCCAATAATAGGAAGTTGTATATTTTTTTATCATTATTGAAAAAAAGGGACTATTTTAATGAATGGTGTTCTAATATGAGGGTGAAATTTATTTGTTATTGATGTGATTATATTATATATATGATGATTTTTAGCTCACCTAAATTGCAAGTCATGGGGATACATAGGTTTATAGGTTGGAGACCTACACTAGTGTATGATCATTACTTTGTTTACTGGTCCTAAGTTGAGAGTTCTCTATACTTTTGGAGTTTATCCTTTGCTACTATAGGTTGGATAAAAATGAGTGTTAGGACTAGTTCTTATTATTTGATGCCAGTTTCTTTATATAGTGATTGTGTTAGATCTATTCAAGATTATCCCTAAGGATCCTAGGTCCCCATGATACTTTTGTCTGTGTTATTTATAAGTTAGTGTGTGTAATAATATGCCAGGATTTTATTTTTTTCTCTATATATAATATATAAAAGGTATTATTAAATCATCTATAATTATGTTCTGGTTTCCAAAATAAGTTTTATCAAATAATTTTACATCATTTTTAGATATATTTTTCCCCATATATTTTTAAGAAGTTTGTTTTAATTCTTATAAATGATATTTAATTTGGTGTGATTAGAATGGTTTTTAAGTGTAAGTAATTTTTTATTAAAAAAAGAAAGTAGAAGACTATTTTATACATGTATTTCAAACTACCATGATTTTATTTGTTTTAATGGTTATGCATGGGGTGTGGGGTGGATACCTATTGGGAATTTTTTGATACCTCTCACATTATAGGTTTACCCAAGTACCACTTGGATTTGGTTTTTTTCATTGAGTATTGGTTTGGTTGATGGAGGTGGCATGCATGTATACTTCACTGATGGATGGGTTCTATGATTATTATTATGTTTATTTATTTATTTATTTATTTTCATATCATCGATGTTTTAGCCTCTTCATTTTTTTGGTATTTTATTAGGTCATGTTCTGTTCCTGTTGGGGTGAGTTTTTTTAATTGGATTAATATTTTATTATGTGGGATTTCTATTTCAATTTACGCTATGTCTAGGATTGTTTTTATATTAAAACTGCATACTATGTTGTGTGCACCTCTAAATTATGAAATATCCATAAGAGTATTCTAGGTGGTAGATATTATTATTTTATTTATTTACTAGGAAAAATATTTCCCAATGGTATGTATTTGGTGGCTTGGTACTTTTTTCCATCATGGGGAGATCAAAAATGCACCTCAGGACTTTTCATAGGTTGACTCAGAATCCCATATCCTAGGAAGACTATGTTGGCTTATGAAAAACATGATCATATCAATCAATAACACCCAGGTTTCATCTTATTTAACTCAATAATAACATTAAATTATTGAACAAATTTTTAACTTGATTAATCATACTAACAATAATAGTAAAATATTCATAGTAATTATTAACACATCATCAGTCATCAACATCATGTAAACAACAACAAAAAAAGATAAACATAATCAACTATCTTCTAGATAATTTATATAAAATTGTTATCATTATCAAGAAAATAACAAATCATTACCTAAATAATTATAAAATATATTAATCCAACATCAATATAAAAAATAAAGTATAAATTCTAAATCACCTACCTCAAAAGAATATTCAACAACCATGATCCAAATAAAGAATAAGAAATTAAAATTAATCACCAATGATATTGTGACATGTATTAAAAACCCTAAAAAATACTAAATATCCATTAGCCTCTTAAACAAAAATCATATATATTTGTTGAATAATGAGACACTTAATATAGTTTTTTTATTTAGTAGTTTTTTAAACTGCAATGAAATATAGTGTCGATGAATAGTTTATTAATGATATTGTAATTGTGTGCATGTTTTATAAAAATATTACAAAATATATATTTTCAACCAGTTATAATGTATTTCATAAAGATTTGTATTTTTAAATTTCATCATGAAAATAATAATCATTTTCACCTTCCATTAAACACTGACATTATTTAGTATAAGTTTAAATTTTTTTCAAATTAATTGAAATAATTTTATAGTAATTTGAAGTGTTTTGATTTACTATAGTGTGAAAAAAATAAATTTCATATGGTATTTACCCAATTAAAAAATAAATAAAAATACTAACTAGTATATTTATATACATGTTGTAATTGAAAATATACATCAGCATATTTTAATATATACTAACAGATTCATATATATTATAACCACTATGAACTTAATAATAATAGTAACAATACAAAAGGTTCACCACCCATGGTTTATCATTAAAAAATTGTTATAATGTAAGAAAATACAGTAAAAAATCCAAGGAATATGTCTTTACAAAAATTACTTTACATAGAAAATGGTTTGTTTCAAGAACCCCTCATCCTAAATTATTTATTGAGTTTTTATAATGACTATTATTTACTAATTTAAAGTTTTATCATAAATTATACGGTTTTTACTCTACTTTTTATCAAATTCATTAATAGTTATAAATAACAACATCAGTTATAGGTTAAAACATGATTCAACACCTAATCATTTGTATAAAAACAAATTTTACCAACACTTTTGAATATAAAATTAAAATAGAAAAGAGAGTCTGAAAAAACATTTTAAAGGAAGAAAGGGTTTCCTAAAGAAATTTTTTTAGAAAGTAACAAGTATATGAAAATAATATTTTTACCTAAAAATAAATTCAACTCCTAACACAATAAAAAAACAAAGCTAGTTTGTGTATATAAAGTATAGGTTATAATAATTAAAATCTAAAAAACCATTCCTTTCTACTTGTTCAACACAATCGTTACCCCACAATTGATGCGGTTTGTTAACCAAAGATTACGTATAGATAATTAACTTATAAATCATTCAAATTAGATTAGAAATATATGGTATCACTTCATAAAGTATACTAAAGGATAATGGTATTATTTTTTAATCCAATACATACCAACTCCATAACCTTTATTTCAAGAACTAATTCCATGTTAAAATATTTTTATAACACATTATCATAATAGAATCAAGTGACACAATTCAAACATGAAAAAACCCATCTATTTTGTATCATAGAATACATGTAATAAGTGAACATAAATTTATACATAGACTTCATATTGGGGACATAAGTACCACTGAAGAATGAATTACCATGCTTCACATTTACGGAAAACATTATCCAAGGTAATAATGAATTCTTTATGTACTTTATAATTGGAAATGAATACATAAAATTGCATGTAAATAACATAGGTATGTATATATAAGAAAACCAATAAAAAAATAAAAAAATAGGGTTATTCTTAGCCAATAAATTATAACTTTGATGTGAGTGACCAAGACTTACAAATGATCAACTGTGAACAAAGTCATACATCATGGTTTGTCAAATATACACTAAATTATATTTATACCATTATCCAATCAAAACACATAGTATTTAAAATTACCTACCATAGTTTTTATATTTAATGTTTAATATAAATAACTATTTTCCTAAACTCTCTCAAGAAGTTTCTATCACTTAACATCCATGTCATAAAAATACAGTCTAACCTTGAAATCAATCCATAGTTAACCATTAAAATATCATAATAAAATTTATATTTGTTCACAAAATATGAAATATCTAGTACCCAAAAAAATTAAAATATTTAAAACTCATAACCATATTTTAAATAATTTAATAATGAAAATCACATTTTGATTAAAGTATCACAGAACACATGAAATAAGAATTTAAAATCAAGTTTAATTGTAAAAATATAAAGAATTATCATGGAAAAATATATAAAAAACATGAAAAAATAGTCCACATAATTAGAAAAATATAATAATAAATAAAAATATGTTTAATAAAACAATATTATTTATTAGTAATCAGTTTAGTTATACAAAAACATCATTATTATGGAATTCAAAATCAGCCCTCGTCATGATAACCTCTTGATGAGCGACTCTAACTACTTCCATCTATACTCACTAATTTAGATGTATATATTATATTTTTAAAAAAAATAAACAAATATATATATATATAGTTAAGAAAATAAAAATTATTTTTATAAATGATTATAAATTTATGAAATTTACTTGTTAACTATGTCTAACCATTGAGTATGTGATGCATCATCTGAAAACATAAATAATGTATGGATGGTGGGAAAACAATCTATCATCAATAAATTTATATAATTTAATGTTTCTTCTCCTAAAAAATAATATATGTTGGGAAAAAATGAATGTAATCATCTTGGGGGGGGTGTGAATCATGAATCACACCAAATTATAAAATTTCTTCTTTAAATTTCGTTAATCATAAGCATCTTGTTCGCTCATTAGAAGAATGAATTTATATCCCAAAAACTCTCCGAGATTATCAAAATTAATATTTAGTATGAATATACAATAATTTAAACCATTAAAAAGACATGGGAATTTTCCTTGGTTCATAAAAAATGAATTATCCAAGGAGAACACACTCACACACACCAATGTGATGGTGTAACAGAATCCACTATACTCACTTTTAGTGTCCACATGTTTTACCTTATGGTTACTCAATTTCAAGGAAAACGTATTTAACCATGGTCTAGGAAAGACACACTATAAATCCTAGTGACCCTCCCTATTCTAATCCTTTATGAACTTCTCTATGGAATTATTCATAAATTTATAAACATGAGGGTCTCTCCATGATCTATATAGAATGTATGATTGAGGTGAATCATCATGTCCATGTAGATCTCAATTGAAATCCAAGTTTATTTCACTTTTTTAAGATAAACTCCTAGATGAGAGGGTTGATACTTGTATCTTAAAATTATATATGAGAGAAACCACTTGATATGAGGGTTGAATATTTTTCTTGTAATCAAAATAATTATCAACCTCTTCCGGTTGAATATTATACATTATAAGAATAATATTATTGAAATTTTTCTTGTTATTTAAAACCAAGATATATTAATTTAATTATATTAAAATATTATTGTTATAAAAACCCATATTTTTTATCATGTAACTATTCTACTTCTACTTCTTGTTCTTCATGTGTACGAGATGTAATAATATGACTCCACTCTTCTTTTATTCAATAAAAATCATAATTTTTAATATTGTTTAAGAACTATTCACTTTTCTTATATAAATAATATTAAATATATATAATTTCATCAACAAACTCAAAAAATTATCTATGTATTAGTATCACTTTTAGTCATTTTAATGATCTATAATGTGTTCACACTTCAACGACTGAAAAATTTGGGCTTATTTTTTTTCAATGGTAATTCAATTTTTTGTCTTAGATAAGTAGAAATTTTATGAAATTGGGATTAAAATTTGGAATTTTAGAATCAGAACATCTTGAGGAGGTGTTTTTTGATTTTGAAAATGCCAGGTTGGTAGTCTAGGTACTCAAGTGATCAGTGGGGAAGGTTCGAGATGAACCTATAATTGAAATTTAAGCTACAAATAAGTATCATGGAACAAATAAAGGAACTATGGTATGGTAGAATATGGATAAGAAGGATATAAAACATAATTTATGGTCTAAAATATGTTGTTGTTTTGGTGGAAGGACCAGACCACAACCTAGGAGATGCACCATGAGGCCCCCCATGAGGTAGGACCCTGGGCTATCTCCCTGAGGTTGGATATACCATATCTAGTAAGGTCATGTTAAACTGTGAAATAGTGTAGAATCTGCACACCCTAAAAATGTTCTATTACTATGAAGTTGATCAGGAGTAAATTCCTAGGGATACCCCATATTTGGCATGCATTTTAGATCCATACATCATTCCACAGCCAGAGGTCGAGAATGGGGTTTGGCCTTGGTCCATATGAACACACCCCAAAGGGTCCCCACCATGAATTTTTAAGAGGAGAAGACTAGTAATTTCACGGTTGACACCACTGTTATTTTAAAATAAATGGGGATTTGGGATTGTTCCATTAAACTATCTCTCCACTCCCCCTTCCTCTCATGCCCCCATTCCATGGGTTGTTCTTGTGGAATTTCTATAGAGAAAATGAGGTGTGTTCACATCTTCTTCACCCATTATTGTATTTTCTTAATATCCACTAATTTCAATGTAGTTTCAGATATGTTTTACGAACAATTCCATCATATCATGGTGGATTTAAGTGAGAATAATGGGGATTTTTCGGATTGTCTAGAGGGATTCCTTGAATGATGTTTTCATACAATATTTTTCAATTTTAATTTAGGTACACTAATTCCACAATTCATTCATGGTTTTTGATTAAATTGTCTAAAATAGGAGATTAATCAGGTTTTGAGTGATATTTATTTTTTTAGGATGGTTCCAATGGTTGTATAGGGACCTTCCATGGGTGTTTTGCCAAAGTTTCTTGTAGTTTTGGTGATGAAATGATGCCAAGTTAGATTTTGGTCATATATGCCACCTTATCTTAAATTTAATAATTAATTATAAATTTTTATAATTAATTATTTTGACACTTTGGCATGAGATAAGCTATTAGTAGTGTGGAAGAGATTAGGATAGGCTTGACAGAGCATGGTTACACACATATCATGTGGTGTGAAAAACATTATTTATATTTTCTTAATGTTTCATAGTAGCTAACCAGGGTCATGTATCTTGAGGATATTTTATATTTAATCACATACTACTCCTAGAAAGTTAATTTTATTTTATTATATCAATAAAAATATATTATTTTGATTATAGAATTCAACACATGAAAGAAACATGTAGATGATAGTGCATGTAGAATGAATTAAGTTAGTAAGAAAGGAAACTCTCTAAAATGAATCATCTATATATAACTTTAATTTTATCATGGATAGTCTTCTATATACTTAATGAACACACTTCATAATATGTATGACCATTAACTTCTTCCCAAGATTTTAATACATAATTCCCTCAACAATTTTCAAGTACACTTCACTTCCACCTCCTCCATGGTCAGCAATTTCGATGAATCTTCAATCAAGTGCACATTATAACTCACCTTTCTAGTATCCAATCATACTTATTCAGAACTATTTCAATATGTATCCATAATATTCCTTAGTGATCATGGAATTGAGGAAAATAAATTTATAAGAATAAGTTTCACCTATGAAAATTTTATTGAGGGCAGATTGTCTCCATTACCCATAATTAATCATCCCTGATATAATCCCAAGTATATAAAAACATTAAAGATAAATAAAAAAGACTTGGGTTTGACACTGTATTAATCCCTCCGAACATTCCATGATTTAATTACTCTTTATAATGAGTATTAAAGAACCCAATGAAGATATGAGTATTAGAGATCATAGTTAAGAAAATTATGGAGAGAGAGAGAGAGAGGGTGAGGGAAGGAGGGAGGGTGGGAGGGATGGAAAGAGAGATATAGAACATAAAAATTCTTTGTTATGAAAACACATAGTATAGTAAATACATTGTGATAAAGAAATGATAAAAAAACATATAATAAACTAATATATAATTCTCCATACTAACTTATACTGAATTAACCCCCCCCCCCAAGGTTAATAATACATATTTATAAAGTGAATGCCAATATAGGTATATACAAATTACAAAATGAAATGTTTAAAATAGGGTCAAAGTAAATATCTAATTTATGCCATGTGGCTAATAATCAAAATGAAAAAAACTAGATGTGGATCTAATTAACTAAACTTTTCTTATTTTGTTATTATAACTTTTGAAAAATATTATTTCTATTATGAGAATATATGTAAATATTATAGAATAATATTTTTTGTGATATATATCTATTGAAATATATAGCCCAACATTGACTTTATTGATCATTATATCTATGAAAATTGGGATCTAACTCATGGTATTCAAGGAAAATATGTATTCCATCATGTGGAAAATTTTGTAAATAAAATTGAAATTTATATTCAAAATATATAATATTTTATGATAAAAATACAGGAGTGAGATAAAAAATGAAAAACTATAATTTCCATGAAATTCCAAAATCATGCTTGAATTATATATTCTTATTAAATATTCACTTAAAAAATATTAATTTAGAATTTAATGTAAAAGATGAATAAAAACACTTATAAATCAATAATTATTCCATTTTTACTATTGAATAAAACTTATTACTTTAATCCAAGTATGGGAAAAGTAACATTAAATAAATAATTTCATGGGATTTAAAACAATAAAACTCAAAGTGAAATATATACAAATATTAGCTTAGTAACATAGTTAGGTGCTAACTCTAGTATTTAGGTTGGTGGTCCCTATGATACAAAACAATATACATTTTTATGCATGAATGATTGTATTAATTCATGTTACATTGGTTTAGGTAGAACAAATAGGTATCAAGAGCACCCGAGAGAAGAGAGGGGCTAGATTTGAACCATAGATTAGAATCATTTATCATTAGTAATTTGCTGAATTGGGATCAACCTATGACTATATATACAATAGATGGATGATTTGGTTGAGTTATAAATATACCTTAGGTGGTCTTGAGAAGTGATATGATACATGGGTAGCCTAAGTTAGTTCCGAAGTCTAGTGGGTAGGCATGAGAGGATTGAGGCTGAGTGATGATAGGTGATACATCTATATGTCTTGTGAGTGACAAGGAACATCCTATAAAAGTAAAATGAATTTCATAGTTTGTGTGATTAGTGTAATGAGTACTCTAATACTTTCATGTGTGATGAAGAGGTATAACCTCCTAGTGATGGATTTAGATATCTCTTGAGTGGGATGTGGTGTAGGACCTAAGTGAGCGTTATAATGATGGAATTTGAAAAGGTTATGACCTCAAATATTTAAGCTAGGATTAGGAAGATGATATTAGATTATAGTCACCAAGGGATACACATAGGAGTGGGTTCCAATGACTAGTGGATGAGATGGGTATAAAGGTCCCTAGAATATTACCTTGTGGGTGATATGAGAATTATGAGAGGAATGAAATGTTTTTCATAGATGATTAATTGTTTTCTATGTGAGGGGGTGGGTGCCAAGTAATTATCATCTTGTGACGAGATTATGAGATTGTGTGACCAGCTATGTGACCTAATTAATTGTTATATGTGTGTGGTGGATGTGACCCTCACCCTGAGTGATAATGGAGGGAGACATGGATTGGACCCCCTATGATTGAGAGAGTAAAGGTTAGTTTGTGACTGCATATCAAGTGAGAGAGGGGTGGGGTATTTGGTAGAACCTACCATAAGTTAGAGTCAATTGATGGGATGTATGTAATTTCCATTAGTGAGTGGGTATTATCATGGACATATTTGAGTGATAGGGTATTGTTCCACCAGAGAATGTGAGACCCTCCTTGGAAGAATGGAGTGGTCAGGTTGTGACCCCATACTAAGTGAAAGGGTGGTGAGTGTGATTTGTGGAATCCCTGGAGTGAGATGGTCTGGTGAGGAGGTGATGTGATATGAGATATAGATATTAGACCCTACCTTTAAATATAATGTAGTGGTTAGGATATAGATGAACCCACCTTAAGTAATAATGTATTTGAAAGATAACATTAAGTGAGAAGGATAGTCCAGTGCTTAGACATTGGACATTACATTATACCTTAAGGTAGTGGTCATCATTTAGTGGATTCCATAAACTAAGTATTAATGGATGGGAAAGGATGGGGGATCTGTAACATGAGGTGAAAAAAATATTTCCTTTTGAATTGGAAGAAATAATGATCAAGTGTCATGGTGGCCTGGTTAACACAAAATCACCCGAAGCACTTGGATTCATGGTGGCCTAGTTAACACAAGACTTCTACTGTGTTTGTGTGAGTTTATTTATTTTACACATGCATACACATATAAGATGGTTTATATTGGGGGAACTTGGTAAGAACCTACCAAGATATCTTTCTAACACCCTATATGGGCACTCCAGTGCTTCTTTAGACTATATGTCTTTTTTTAGGTTGAGTATGAGGTGTGTAGTGGATCAATAATATGTTGTTCAACATGATATTAGAGACAGGGATTGGGATAAGGATCAAAGGTGGAAATAAATAATATTTTTTTATTTCTTTTGTTTATTTTGTATGTGGGGTTAGTTTAGTGGTAAAATAGTTAGGGATGTATGATTTTATGCTTCCATATAAGGCATTTGTTATAGAATTGTGTTTATTTTATTATGAATACTTTGGTGTTTGTGATGGATATTTTTTAGATATGTATTTTTTATTTTTGTTCTATTGTACTTTGATATGGGAAAACATTCTTTCAAATGCATGTTTTAGGCCAAAACAATTATTTATTAGCCTTTGGAATATTGGGAGGCATGACTTAGGTCATGTAGCTCCTTGACTTCAGGAACCACTAAGTGGCCACTAGAAAGGGTAATTACATTGTGGTATCATAGTATTTTTTTTATTTAATATTTTGGAATATAGATGATATGTGGATTAGAAATTTTCTATATACTATGATGGATCCCGTATTTAGGATTCTGAAACACATTTCCTAAGGGAATTCCAAGTTACTAGGGGTATGATATTTCATTTTTTGGTTTCCACTATTATGTTTGAGTGTTTTATTCAATATGACGAGTTTAACTATGTTTTCTATTTATTATTTTGGATTTGGACCCATTATAAGGATTATTTTATAGATGAATCTTATTTGATACCTAGAATTCATATAAAATACATTTTATTGTCTATGATTTATTTCACTAACTATGGGTTTTTAGTTATTTAAAGTGTCAATGATAACTTTTATGTTTTTTTCCTATATAAATTATTTTTGGAATTCTACTCAACTAAACCATAATATTTCTTACTAATGATAGGTCATATAGATGTTAGTGAAAAATGTTCTATGGTGATGACTATATAATCTATTAATGGATTTATAGGAAAGACTTTATGGGTTAGTCCAAACATTTGATATCACAGAGGTGACTCGACGATGGTAGAGTATTCCCAAGAAGTGATCTTGGATTGGGCATGGGTTTCCTTAAGGATGTTGGTTTTGTCACTTAAAGTTTCAACAATAACCTATATAGGGTTTTCCCATATAAATTCTTGGTCTAATTTCACCTAAAAAATCAGGTGATTACATATATTACCTTGAGAGGGTTGTATAAAGGCGTGTGAATTATTTTTTCTTGGTATCAAGGTTAGGTGAGAGGGCATGATTAGTTAGATTTATGGACTTGAAACTTCTTAAGGTTCTTATATGGTTCTATGGAATTGTGTGTGGGTACATGAGTTTGGAATAACACCTATGTCGTAAGTAATAATGTAGTGGGACTTAGAATTAGTGAGATAACTCAGGACTTTTTGGAAGTGATGGGGTACTTTCAGTTGGATGAGATTATTCTAAATGAGGAGTATGGTTAGTGGGTTATGTACGTGAATATGGGTTTTATTGGATGGGAATCATTGGATCATGATTCAGGGTGTGATATGAGTTTGTACATAAGTGTATACCTATTGTTTTTGGTTGGGCCTAAGGTTGATAGTGAGTAAGAACCAACGAGAATTTTCTTCAAAGGTTTACTTTTCTCTGGATAAGGAGAGTGAGTTTTGTGAGGATTTTCAATATAGGTATTTATATGTGTGGGTAGGCATTTACAGGTTACACACAATGCCCCTTTTGTCTGTGGATCAGTGATTAGTCATGTACAGGCTGAGAACCGATGTGATCAATGAGACACTTATTGTAACTACCCAGATTTTTATCAATAAAATTTCACTTTTCAAAAATACAATAGTGTTACATTTAGTAATATGATTTTATATAATGTGCATGTACTACATGATAAAAACAATAAAATTTTATTATAATAATTTTAAAATTACATTTATAGAAAAAATAAGTCAATAATAATTGAAATTAATATAATGTGATGAGAAATATAAAATAAGACAATAATAAAGGAAATTTTGGATCTACTCGGTCCCCTAGAATGATCGCACTCACAAAAAACTCTATAAAAATGAGTCATAATATTAGTAATGGAATATCCATTTTAAAAATTAAAATATATATAACCTTGAAATAAAATATAAGTAAATGAATAATTAATGAAATAAGAGGTATCTATTGGAAGTAGGGAACCCATATGACTGCTATAAATATGGCCACTATGAATAGTAAAATGATCGTTAGAATACTAAAATCACATATGGAAATGTAAAATAATATTTACATATATTATATAATTAAAATATGGCATATTTATGTCAAAATAAGAGTAAATAAATGTTTTAAAAATTATAAAACAAGTGTTCGTATTTTTATAAAACAAATACGTTGTATTTGGATATTATAAAAAATATAATGAATTAATTTTATTTCATAAACTGGGTTAAAAAATTAATATTATGTTGTATTATAATGATAATATAATTTTATGATACCATAATTATATTTTAAATGGGTTGGAAAATCGATCATAAAATTAAAATTGGAATTTTCCAAAAAAATGAGGATTTTATATAAAAACTAAAATTTTATATTTATAAAATTAAAATGGAATTTATTTTTTAAATTTAAATATTTATAAATGGTTAGGATGAATTTTTGGTTTTTTTATAAAATAGGTGTATTTTTTGTGAATAGTAAAATATAGTAAATTATAACATTAAACATTACAAGAAAAATAGGTGAATTTTTTAGTCCTGGATTTTGTAAACACCCATTAGATCAAACTCTCATACACTAGTTACTTTATATAGTCATAAGTATTAGAAATATTTATAGTCTTGAGAAAAAATAAAAAAATAATAAATATAATATTAAAAAACGCCCCTCTCCTCCCATTATTAATACCACATCTCACAACCCCTTCTCCTTACACTTTATAAGATTTGGAGCTTGTAAAATCCATTCCCATATATCTTCCCAAACCTCTACCCCATATCCTAGTACTATGTTTCTCACTATAAAACCAATTCCAGGTGCTTTAAGGAGTATTTCAAGGAGGCTTCCTTAAATGGGTAATATTCTCACTTTAGATCTTTTTATTTCTATTCTTCTTGTAATTTTCATTAACCTCCATCATCCAACATGAATTAATGAATCTAGTATCATATATATAATGTATTTTCATTATTATATTGGAATTTAAAACATCTATCCTTTTCTTTCATCCCTTTATTCTAAGAGCGAAACCATTGCCTATATTATGTTGGTTAACCGTCTCCATAGATAATGAGTTTTGTTTCCATTACCACATTCAAGGCTAGTCATAAAACAATTATTATGGTTAAATAATATAAAAATAAGCATATTAAAACTTATTTCATGTTCTATGATTAATATATATAAAAAATATTAAATAAAATGAAACTAGTTAACGATGGATGGTAAAATCGCCAAAACAAACTGACCATATAACACTAACATTTTTAATAAATAGATCGTCCATATGTTCAAACACAAATATTTATTTGGGTACATTTAAATTTATTTATGTACATGAATACCATTTATTTTAACTTCTATATTTTTATTCAAATATGAAAATAACTTCCATATTTATAAATAATTGATCTTACCTTGGAATAATGAAACAAATGATCCCAAAAAAATGAAATAGAACTTCATATCCAATTGAAATTATTATGAATAAATATAATAAAATTATAATAAATCAAATTTATATGGATATTTTTCTGAGTTAAGTAATTAATGAATCAAATTTTATTTTTATGACATTAAGTTCAAGAACAAAATGATTCTGAAACATAAGTTAAGGGATCTCTCCGAATGTCTCTATTTTATTTTGATTATGATTTATCTCTATTTACTTAAATTTATATTTTATTTATTGTTATATAATTATTATATATTCTATATATATGTCCCAAAAATATATATACCAAGATTTATTAACCATTCTTCGATAAATATATACTTGTCCTAAAGGTTCACTTTTCAATTCCTTTTGAAAATTCTATTAAAGGGAACTTCTCTTTTTTCATCCCCTATTTTAAAGTACAATGGATTAAATGTTTTAAAACATCCATGGTTTCTAAAAATAACCATTTTCATAAATAAAATTATTTTATTTCAGTTATGGTTTTATAGTAATCATTATTATCTTACCCTCTTTGAAGACACTTTACTCTTTTCCTTAAACCCCGCTTAATTTGAACATTTCTAAAGGTACCTAACCACTCTTTTTCACATATTCAATTTGTTTACACATTATTTATCATGATATGTGATTATTTTTACTTTATTAATTTGAAATAATTATTCACTACCATCTTTCATGGAAACCTTTATGATACACCCATTGGTTTTGCCTTATGTGGTGATTATAAAACCCATATGTTTCCATGTGTAATTCTTATATTAATGATTTTTTTAATTCTTTTTTTGGAATACATATAAATGTACATGTCATGATGGGGGTGATTAGATATCACTCTAATTAAATGGGTAATTTTTTTCTCATTAGAAAATATGTATGGGAGTGGGGAGTAAACCTAATCCATTATGGAACTCTGTCCATCATGTCATATTGTCTTGGTAGTTGGCCTAGACTTATATTTATATCATATTATATATTTTTGAAACATTATTATGATCCAATGATACTTTTATTCCATGTTATTTTATTTTATTCCTTCATATAATTATTCTTGATCCATTACTATTTGATCATAGTGTTATGCCTTCTGACTCATATGATATGCTTTACTTCCATGTTTATTCCCTTAATTGGATTTTTAGATCTCCCATTTTCTCTATGTATTCCCCATGTTATCCTATATAATTTTAGAAGTTCAAGGGAAATTAGGAGTTCACAATGGAGATTAAAATTAATAATTGTTTTTTTAGTTTAATTTTGTCTATTTATGTACTTATTATTCTAATGAAACTCAGATTTTTAATACTTGGTTTTTATTTAATGGATATATATGATAAAATTCATGTAATAATATATTTAAATTTTTTTGGTCATAATATCTGGTCTCAGAGAACAATCTATTTGTTTTGTGTATTAGGACTAGATAATTTTAGTAAGAACCTTAGTGATAAGTATAAGTCAAGGAAAAATTACTATTGATAACTAATATTTAAATTTACAGACTCATAAGTTCCCATATAATTTTTATTTATAAGTTAGAACTTATATGTTCATAGTTTCATTTTTATATGATCATTAGCTATGTATTTAAAACCGTGGTATTTTTTTATTTTTTTAGTTAATGGGGGAAAATAAGAGAATCTATTCTAGAAACCAATGTGTTAGGAAATGTGATGATTTGTCAAACGAGATTCCTAACCTGATGGGGGAATGAGATGAGAAATCCATGAAAATACCAGCTCAACTAGATCAAGTAATAAATAATAACTTTTATAGTTTATAACACCCTATTTATCTTAAGAAAGATCGTGTTTTGGTTAAATACTTTATGAAAAAAAATTCTCATATTTAGTGGAACTTCTGATCCCCTATGCAAGGAAAAATGTATTGACTCCATTGAGAATATATTACCTACCATATAATTATTATAATAAGAGAAATTCCTGCTAGAGGTCTATCATTTTAATGTGGATGTTTATCAATGGTGTAAAATGACCATGAATATGAAGTAGAAAGGGGAAATTGATTCCATGGAATGGGAAGGTTTTAAAAAATTCAATAAATATTTTCCCTGAAATATCCACCTTAAAATAGAGAAGGAGTTCTTTAGATTAAAGAAAAAGGAAGATGAGTCTATCGATGCCTATGAGGAAAACTTTACAAGGATTTTCTGATATACCTATGAATTTTTCAAGAAAACTAAAATCAAGTTGGATCACTTATTTATTGGATTAAATCTAGGTCTTTAAAATTCCTTGGAGATTCAAGACTTTGACTGATATTTGGTTATTGACCATTGTTCCCTTAAGGTTAAGATGGAGATTGGGGACTCTAAGTGATCTCATGGACTTTGTGATAAAACGTGGATACTTTATTTTAATTTGGGAGGATAAATATATAAATATCATGAAATAAATAAAACCCATCATCCCATGTGTCAAAGGTGTGGGAAGAAGCATCCTGGAAACTACCTAAAGGGAAGCGAGAGATGTTCCAAATATGGAAAATAGGGGCATAATGTTAATTAGTATTGAAGGGAAATAATGAAACCCACTAATATATAAGAAAAAAGGGTTACCTAAACACTCAACATTCAATATCATATTTCAATTTCAAGGAAAAAAGGTATTAATTTGGCCAATTCCTTAAGCCAAAGGTTGTTAGGGATAATCAAAAATAACAAACACTAAGGCCTAGAGAAAAAGGAATGGAATATTCTATCGCTAGTACCGAGGTGGATTCCAACAATGATGTGGTGACATGTAAACTATTTATTCATTAAAGAATATAAAATTTACTTTTTTTACTCTACTTATATGCATTATTTCTATTTTCAAATTTATTAGAACTATTCAAACACCACCTCAAAACATGGTGGTTGAGTTATCCATGAGAACAAAAAATGGGGAAATTATTGCATCAAAAGTTTATAACTCTTCCCTGATCAATTTTTGTGGTCTATAGATCCTAGAAAATATCATCTTACTTCTTTTAGTGGAGTTTATTTTTATACTTTTAATGGATTGGGTATCCTTATATATAAGCCAACACCAACAGTTGGAAGAGGGACATCACACTTCACATCCCAAGGCATCCTAAAATTATATAAAAGTTTACGGAGGATGATTAATCTAATTTTTAATAATTATCTCAAGTTTTGATATTATTTCCTTATAAGAATTAAAGTATAGCTTGAATTATTAAGAAAAAGGAGAGAATCATGCTTGAAGAGACACTCATTTTGAGGGACTACACTGATGTATTCCCTAAATAATTTCCTGGTCTTCCTCAAAAATAAGAGGTTGAGTTCTCAATTGAACATGTACATGGATCTTTACCCATATCAAATAATCTCCAAAGGATGGACACCATTTAGATGGAATAACTGAAGAAGTAGTTACAAGAGAATATGAAAAGGGGTTTTATACTCCTAAGTGATTCACCATAAGGTGCACTAGTTCTCTTTTTCAATAAGAATAATGGATCAATTCATATCTATGTTGATTATACTAAGCTAAAAAAATAATGATAAAGAAAATGTATCTCATTATATGGATATATTAATTGTTCAATAAACTATATGGGATCCATTATTTCTCAATGGTTAACCTTTAGTTGGAATATCCCAAATTAAAGGTAAAAAAAAGAAGATATTACCAATAATACCTTTTGAATGAGTTATGGACACTATTAGTTCATAGTGACACCCTTTAGAATCACTAATGATCCATAAATATTTATGGAGTTTATGAATATATTGTTTGAAGATTACCTTGAAAAAATTTATGTAGTGTTTATATATGATTTTATAATATACTTCAAAAATAAGAATGAGCATTAAGAGAATTTTAATATTGTTCTAAAGACCTTAATAAAGGAAAAACTATATTAAAATTATAGTAAATGTGATATATGGATGGAGTAATTATCAATATTGGGGAATGTTGTAACTAAAAAAGTGATATTTTTGGTCCCTTATAAGATAATGTAAATAGAGGAGTGGCCCAAAAGATGGACTACAAAACATGTATATTTTGGACTACACATAGGGTAGTCTAGAATATCATAGAAATTCAAGAATATTCACATGTATTACCCCACAACTCCAACCATTGATCCAACTATCATTTTCACCTATTATCATGGATATGGTGTTGACCAACCATCAACATCACCACACACTAGAATCTTGCTTTCGATCTACTTGAATTTCCACTTATATTGCACCACACCATCATCACACATAAAACTAGAAAAACATGAATCAATAGTATGATTCAATCCACCTTTGATCATTCTCCATCATCATCACACCTTTAATGTGAACTACACCCATGGTATCAATCTGTTGCACTAGAGAATTGATGCACTATGATCAGATACTGAGTGTTTATCACTTCGA
This sequence comes from Viscum album, assembly GCA_963277665.1. Taxonomy (NCBI): domain Eukaryota; kingdom Viridiplantae; phylum Streptophyta; class Magnoliopsida; order Santalales; family Viscaceae; genus Viscum; species Viscum album. The sequence continues at coordinate 702,391,008 of OY728122.1, read as the reverse complement.
TGGCTAAGGGAATATCAATGATGATTTTTTTTGATGGAATGAGAGATAAATATAGAAACCAAAATTTTTGAATAAACCTCAACTATGTTTGGGTTTTCCTTGATTCATTTCTATTAGAACAATAAATAAAAAAACAATTTCAATCAACATGTCAATTCCCCTAAATGCAAGGAAGAAATAGAACCTAACCCACAGTCTTGATCGACTTGAGAATTAAACTATTAGAATAATTGATTCACATTTGTCTTGGGGTAACCAATGGGGAAATAAACCAATTAAAAACAACACCCTACCTCATATTTGGAAATATTTTTTTATTAAAAATGAATTTGTTTCATCTTCATCAGTTAGATCCTCATACAAAGTTGGAAAAAATGATCCTCAACTTGTCTTCATTGTTCTCCAGATATACTCCACACTTTCCTATTAAGTCCCCAGGGCTATATGTCTAACCCTAGGATTTTCTCATAAGGAGGTTTAAATAATGTTGGGTTTGGGTTTAGGATTAAATTACAATTAAATTAAGTAATTAATTTATTGGATTATTATTCCACCCACAGTGGCACTCAACCCAAAATATTAAATCTCTATAAGGTTATTCCATGCCTATAGAAAATCCCATATTTTAGAATCAATGAGAGTATTATATTTTCCATCATATTCCATATTTGGGATTCATTATACTATTTTAGGAAATCTTCACACTCATGGTGTTAATATATTTAATATTTTTATTAAATAATTTCTAGGATCATTGTGCCTAAAAATCTCTCATCATAATAACTTCTGGATCTGAAAATTTTATTAGATATATTCAAAATATTTTCCTAAAAAAAGATATTTTACATTCTCCATTCCTTAGAGATTTTCATCTTGAAAATAAAAAAAGGATACTTAGAAATATGTGGGTACTAACTCACGTCCGGGTCTCTATATCCCAGGTGTTATCCCGAATATTCTCATGATACCACTGAACATGCACTAAGGGAGTCACTCGCAGACACAGAATATTCTCTCGATGACCATTTATATCCATAGAGTAATCTTTAAAATTAGTTATATCCTTTATTTTTATCTCACCATAGTTTATAACAAGCGATAGGTAATGAAAATACATCCTCACCTATGACACATGAAAGAGTTTGTGTATCCGGTCTAGCTGTGGCATTGGGGACAATTAGTATTCCACCTCATCAACATTATGTAGTATCTGGAAAGGAACAATGAATCATAGAGATAACTTACTACCCTGAACAAAACATTATAATCTACATTGATGTGATACCTTCAAGAACACATGATCTCCCTCCTCAAACTCCAAAGGCCCCCATTAAATGTTTGCATAGGAATTATGATAGATCTATGTAGTCATAATCTGCTCTTGGATGATTTACACCCTCTCATTCATAGATTGCACCAACTCCGATCCAATGAGTTTTGACTCACCAGGATCAGTCCAATATAGTGGTGAAATATAGGTTTTGTTGTAGATAGAATCGAATGGTTCCATACTTATGGGGTAATGGTAGCTGTTTTTGTGAGAAAACTCCACCAAGGGTAGGTGATCCTCATAAATCTATCCAAATTATAATTTGAAATCCTAGAGCATGTCCTCCAGAACTTGAATAGTCCACTCAGTCTGGTTTTCAGTATGGGGGAGGAACGTCATGATCAAATGCAACAGATTCCCAAAGGCCTCAATTAATCCTCCCTATAATCATGAGGTGAAGTGAGGATCTTGATATGAAATTATCATTGAGGGAACTCCATGGAGATATACTATCTCCTGTATATAAAGGCATACCAATATCTTTACTGAACTCTTCTCTAGGATAGCTAGGAATTGGGACAACTTGGTGATCCAGTCTAAGATCACCCAAATGGAATCATGTTCTCTTGATGTATATAGAATCCACATCAAGAAGTCCATAGATATACCATTCCAATTTCACTATGGCACCTCGAGGGGTTGAGGTAAAACCACTGAAATTTGGGGCTTAGACTTCACCTTCTGAAAAGTGAGGCATTGGGAGACAAAATATACTACACACTTCTTCATGTATAGCAACCACAATAGACATCAGAGTTCTTCATAAATCATTTCCCTGACTGGATGTATTGAAAAAGGGGATGTTTAAAACTACCAGATGATCTCCTCCCACAACATCACTAGCGCCTTCATCCATCCTTTGAAAATTATAACATTATCCCCACCTTTGGAAGATCCATAAGGATCACATATAGTGGATATCTAACTATGTAAGGTCTCAAAGTTAGTTTCTCTATGTTGAGCCTCTCTATAAAGTTATAGAAGTGGTGGGGTAACAACCATCGACTAGAGGCAAGATGCACCATCCTCATCTACTAAGAACAACAACAACAAGGTTACATGCTTTGAATCCTTGTTCGATAACTATGAACAAGTTCTCATATTACACTATGTTCCACTTTCTAGGAGTATAGACTATCTAAATATTATAATATTAGAGGAACTCTAGCCATCACATATGTATTCAGTTAATATTTTTCTGATAGAATATATACTTAAGACTCTAATGGTTAGAGTAGATGATGAATTACTCATCCAAAAGATATTTTTTAAACCTTTTCATTGAGAAGGCTACCACTGCCAACTCAAGATCACGAGTCATGTATTTCTACTTGTGTGACTTCAATCTCTAAGACCAATCGGATTTCACTTCCAGTATCTCCATCATAACGCAACTAAGTCTATTCCTCAAGTAATTACAAAACAATATGTACTTGACACCCTCATTTAGAAATATCAATATGGGGTGCACTTTTCAATCTATTTTGTGACTCATAAAATTCCCCTAGGAACCTATCCGTTCAAAAGAAAGGATTCCCCTTCTTGATCAGATCATTCAAATGGGTTGATATCCTAGAGAATTTTGGCATTAATCTCTTGAATTAGCCTTCTAACCCATAGAATATACACTTTTTCTATCACATTCTTAAGATTATTCTAAGATAACACTACATCAACCTTTATTGGGATCACTATTACACCACCAAATGAGATGACATGTCCAAAAAAGTGAACCTATTAAATAAAAAAATATCACTTTGAGATATTACCATAATTTTTGTGGTCTTAGAGTATGTCCTCATCTATTTTATAGTGTCTTTCATGATCCTCCTTAAACACTGAGTACACTAGGATATCATCAATTAAGACCACCAAAATCCATTCTAAGAAAGGTTGTAAGATCTGATTCATCAGTACCATAAACACTACTGGGGTGTTAATCACACCAAAAGGTATCACCAAGTACTCATAATGATTATAATGACATCAAAATTCCACCTTTGGTATATCTATATCCATTACTTGAATCCAGTGAAAGACTTGTCTAAGGCCTATCTTCAAGAACCACCTCACCTCGCTCAACTAATCTAAGAGGTCTTCAATCCTTGGATGTGGATACTTATTCATCATAGTCACCTAGGTCAGGTATCGGTAATCCACACATAACCTCATGATCCCATCTAACTTCTTGATGAACAACACTAGGGATGCATAGGGGGGAACAGTATGTCTGACGATTCCCTTCCTCTACAAGTCCTCTAAATGATCACTCGTCTCATGAATCTCTATAGGTTCCATCCAATATGATATATTAGATATCATGTTAGTCCCTAGGTGTAAGTCAATGAATAAGTCTACCTCTTAGCATGGAGGTAAGCCTAGCATGTCCTCAAAGAAGACATACTCATAATCTTCCAACAATAATGGATGTTGAATGATCATATCATCAAGTGCTTAAGGGTGATACTAGAAAACTAATTAGTATTTAACTATATCCTCCTATGAATGAGTATATAATGTTATTCTTGGGTTTCATTCTCACCCATGAAGTAAAACTTTGATCTCTCACAAGATATGCACCACTTACTCTACCTAGAATAGTCAATCAGGTCTTGAACAATGGATAGCGATTATATACCTAAGATGAAGTCATAGGGCCTCATAGTTTCTACAACGAGATCCCATAAGAACCTCTAGCCTCAATGAGTCATGTAACATTTTCAAAAGAAGTGTGTGTTCACTAAATCGCCTTATGAGAGATTCTCTAAGCGTAAGTATCAAGCAAAAGTCTCAACCAGAATCTAAAAATCTCAAACCATATACATAGCTATAAAAGAGTGGTTATCACCTATATATTTTAGTATTATAGATAAAATAGAAAAGGAATACATTTTACCTCTAATCATCTCAGGATCCTTGGGGTTATAAGTCTCTACTACCTACAACTATCCTCAGCACTGACCACCAACTCCCTGAGTCTGGCATGAACCACCTATGATGGTGGTGAAATGGGTCAAATCACCTACTACGTCTTTCTTATCTACCTTCTTCTCTACAATTTCTTCCACCCTATGAGCCTCCATGTTCTTACTATTGTCTCTACCTTGTAAGTCCATCAACCATCTCTTTATCATCTATATGACAAGTCATAAAATCCCAGGTGAGATGTACATGACCGTTGCAAGATAATAATCATCTCTCCCTAGTCTAACTCATGCCATACTAAGATCCCTAAACTATTTATCCTCTATCATGGGATTATATCCTAAAGCATACCACATTCCCAAATCCGTGTGGTTGTTGTTAGCAACCACCTTCTGAGGTATCACCTCTTGTGTGGCCACTACAATTACCTCATATCATCATCTTCTCTACCATGAATCTCTCCACTACAAAAGCATGCTCAGGAACTCTAGTATAGGTGGGAATGAAAAGATATATCACTCTATCCATAATATCTCAACATTATCCCCATTAAAAAGTCTATGATCCAAGAAAAAGATCTTAAATAATATCCAGAATGTATTTAAGAAGGATAGTGAACCTCACTAAATACACTTCCATGGTCATACTACCCTGCAACAACTATAGACGTTCCTGGATGTGTACAGACCGAAACATGACTTGATTGAACTCCTACCTAAATATATTCTCAATGTTAGACTAGGAGTGAGTTGTTTCATCCAATGAATGAGTCACCAGACTCCATCATCACCCAGTAGATCCCTAAATAAGAATCAATGTAAGGAAAACCATCTTATAAATTGGTTTCCTTATGAGGAGGAAAGCATGGGTGACTACCTCCAGCCATTCCTCAACTTCCTGGGGGTTTTACTTGCCCTGAAAACCTTGGAGGTCACTGCCTATGAAACTCTTGTAGTGAACTCATCCTAAAAAATTACATTCCCAATAATACTGAAAAATATACTACTCCACGGGTGGGGGTATAAATGGAAAACCACATAGAGGTACCTCATCAAGTATATGACCATATAATGAATCCAATTCACTTAGCATATCATTTTTAGAATCTTATAATGGAATCCTGGATGGATAACTATATTTTTGGAGGGTGATGGGCCTGTAAGGGGCTCTGTGGCGCTAGGGTTTCCCCCATCGCCACCTTCCTTCTCCCATGGTGGATGGTTTGAAATCTCCCAATTGGCTCTCTTTTGCTGCGAGGTTTGTGGATTTTTCTCCTTCTCTGGGGTTATTATGCTCCGGTATTCTTGACACTGTCAGATCTGGAGTCACGGGCAGAAGAACGGGTTTCGACAAAGTTCGCTGGATGTTCCGGTATGCGCCATTGGCGAGTTCATGGGTTTGATGGCGGTGTGGATTTGGTCTTGGGTTGATATTTCTCGGTGGTTTGGGGATCTTAGATTTGATCTATGGTGGATACGAGTTCCTTGGGGGTTTTTGCGGTCTACTCTGGTGCGTTTGAAGGTGGCGATGGGCTATGATGTTAGTTTGATTTTCTATGTGGTGTGACCTTCCTCCGGTGTAGCTGTGTGGCAGAGGCTGATCTGGCGAGGTTGGTTTTTGATTTTGTTTTTTTCATCTGGTTGATTTTACTTTTGTTGTGATCTAGTTTGGATGGTGTGGCGACGGATGCAACAGCGTCGGAGGTTCCCTGCTGTGGTGGTGGGGTTGTCTTCTGATGATGATTCTGACGACCTGTGAAGGTGCTGGTTTATTTGGATGCTATTTTGGTTTCTTAAAGGTTGGTGTGCAACTAGTCTTTGGATCTCTTGCTCGATGTTGGTGTTTATGTGGTGATTAATTCTTGGTGCTAAGTTTGGCAACGTCGCCTTGTTGTATGGAGCGGTGGTGAGGTCCTCTGTGATGGATGGGTTAGAGAGATGACCGCGACATGATCAGTGGTGATGATAGTGTAGGGCTGGTGACGAAGCTTTTCTGGTGGATGGTCACCTGCATCCTTCTTCGGTGACGACTCATGATGACAGGGAGCATGTGTTGGGTTGTTCGGTGTACGACGTCTCAAGGATCGAGGTTTGGTCATGATGCCCCTCATTATTTATTTTAATTCTGAAATGCTATCTGGATCATGTGGTCACCCATCCTTTATTTGAATTTTGGATTTTGGGTTTGTTTGGTTACCAGTAAACCATAAACTGGCTCTTAGAAAATGAAAATATAACTTAGGATTGGTATAGGAATCCTAGATGGATGACTAGATATTGGTTTCCAGAAATAAACCAGATGCACCAAAACCAATGACTATATCTGGGGAGCCGGTTCAAGAAGGACATGGAAACCAGAACCCATTTCTATAGGAGGAATGTGACAATATTTTCCTTTAAACCAGTGTCTACATGTATAGATTCAACAACTTGGACATCAATGTCATAATAAAAGGATACATCGTAAGACACAAAAACACTGGAGTCCCTTTCCTAGAATTCAAACACAAAACACTATATCATTATTTCCATATATCCCAAAAAAATCTCACAAATATAAATAAGATGAACTCTAGTCTTAAGGAAGAAATTAATACTTTAATACCACTCTATAATGAATCAAACAACCAAGGCCTACCTGGCCAGTGATAAGCTGATTTTGAAAACATCAGGACCACCTCAAATATGTCTGAGGTTGGTGATCAATGCCTAGTAAAAATATACCACATGTAGTGTGCAATGAGCCTAAGGTGCCAATATACTCACAAAAATCTTCAAGCCCATATGATTTTGAAATTAGATTAAAATAGATACAAATTCATTCATACATCTATAATCCCACAATCATGGCACCAAAAATACTATAAAGCAGAATATCCAAATACTAAGCACTTCCCACTCCCAATCCTCCAAGGACTCCATCAATAAGAATTCCATCTACATTAGACATCACATGTGTATGTAGAGTCCATGAAAGGGTGAGTATAACAATTCCCAACAACACACCTTGAAATCACTAAGCATAAATAATAAAGAGTATTCATCTCATAAATACCAAATTATGTCAATAAATATATGAGACATAATTATAAATAGAGAAAAATCATATATACTAATAAAAGATAATAGATATCAAGAGGTGTTAACCAATGCTACCAGCCACATGATTCTACATAAGGATCAAGGTAACACTCATCTGGGAGGAATTTCTCCATGATCCATGTTATCTCTAATGAAACTCATCCTAGAGGTCATGCTCATTTGGAATTTCCAAGATGTAGTCACTCGATATCCAGGGATCATGTTTCTCAAATAGGGGATCACATACATAACCATTGGGGGATGCCACCAATCTTACCAGATTAATCATCTAGACATGGGATCAATCCCATGTACATAGTGGTCATTCCAAGATTGTGAACCCTATCTTGCAAACATGATATGAAATAGGATCCCACCCCAGGCCTCATAGAGGGATACCCCAAACTCTATCCAAAATAGAACCCATAGAGTGGATCACAATCCTATACCGAGGACATAAGGACACATTGTACCCTCTTAGTGATTGAATAAGGAATCAGACTCAACTAAACTTGGTCTAAACTAAAGAAATGGAGGGCCTCACCATTCTCGATAAAAAGTCCATAGCTTTCCTTTCCTGCCCAAGGGTCTACCCATGTCTCTTCATCTCACACGATATGTAAACATCCATATCCCTGGAATGTACATGATGGGTACATTATGTTCAGATGTATATATGACAATCATCAAATAGCTTTCCCACGCATGTGTACACCTTATCATTCTTATGTACTTCAGGTCATTCCTGTATACTCTGGTTATGCCCATGTACTAAGCTGGGTCTGAGTAATGGGCCATTCTTGTGTACTCTAACCATTCTCATGTGCCTGGATATGTCCATTGCCAAGTCATCTTTGGGAAACCTGATGATTCACTAGCACCTGGTGACACAGTTTGTGACATGTGTTACTCGAGATGTGATATTTTTCTCTATGCATAAACCTGAGAACCATAGAATATGGACTAAATGATGGGTGTTATATACATTACACACCATATAGTTAGGAATCTCCAAGAAATTGAATAACCTTCATGAATCTTTTCTAGTTTCTCTAACCATTTATTCATCCATGATTCTCAACAAAAACTATGGATCTCGTGTTGACTGACCAATGCTATCACTGATCACTTTGATCATTCATTTGACCTACTCGAATCTCCACTACTATCACACCATACCATAGTCGTGTGTCAAAATAGTAAAATGGGAATCACTAGTCCAATCCAATCCACCTAATATCATCTTTCATAATCATCTCACCTTGATATCACACTCTATTATGGACCACCCCTATGATGTTGGTCTATTTCACTAAAGAATGGTCTCTAATTGATTGAATACTGAGTATTCATTGAACCACCAACCAAGGAAATACTAGTGAATAATCCTGAAAATAAATAGGGGAGAAATAAGAAAACCAAAAATTAGTAACAAACCAAGAGCATGACTTGGTTGGACTTGATTAATTACTATTATAATGATAAACGAAGAGTAATAACAATCCACAAATCAATTCCCCTAAATCCTAGGAAGAAAAATACTTGAACCCGTAATAATGATTGACCACAAAATCAAACTGTTGGAATAATTGATTAATTATCATGAATGGATAAACAAATACGAAATAAACCAATAGAAAATTCTCTACCCCGAGTTAGGATTGATCACTGATGATGAATGAATCTGCATCATCATTTTGGAAATATCGTCAAACTGCACTAATGAAAATGATCCTTGATCTGTCATCATCATTCACCAAGATATCTTCTATGATATCCTCTCAAATACATAGGATTTTCAAATACATAGGGTTATGTGGCTAACCATATGATTTTCTCATAAGTAGGTTTAAATAAGTGAATATTTATGTTTATGCCCAGTTAAAAATTAATTAAATAAATAAATTTTTTTAATTATTATTATACCCATGGTGGTGCTCAACCCAAGCATCTGACACGCCTCGGGTAAAAACCACATTCTATAATTAACGATAGTATCAAATTTACCATTAGATTTTCCATTAGGGAGTTATTACACAACATTTAGAAAACTATGCATGTGTGATATTAACATATTTAATATTTTTACAGAATCATTTTTAGAATCACTGAGCCCTGTAATCTCGTACCGAATCATCTCCTGGATCCCAAAATATTATTAGATATATTTCAAATATTTTCATGAAAAAAATAGATATCTTACATTTATTTTCTTTTTTATATCCCTTAATAATATTTTTGTGTTTTCAACCCAAGTTTTCACATGTTTTTCACAGAGCATAAGTATGAGTAAGAACTATAGAAAGGTCCATTATTCTACCATGGTGACTTATTTTTAAGTTATGTAAAATATATGTCAATGAAACATGAATTTAAATTATAAATACTATTTTTTTGAAAAAATAAAAACATTGAGTGGAAGTTTTAAAATTTCAATGTATAGGTTTTTTGTTTAATATTTTGTCCTATTTATTTTAAACTATAATCTTAAATGATCATGAGAATATAAAGAAAAAAATTATTACAATTAAACTCCTAATTTTTGGTTATTAATGGCATGATTCATTATAGTTATAATTAGAGGATGGTATATATATTTTATAGGTTAATATGTCATTTAGAAAAGAAATTTAATGTATTTTAATCTTTTTTTTATATACTCATGAGAAAAATTCAAGGGATTTTACATTACATAAACTATTCTATGTTTGTTCAGAAAGGTTTTCCATGGATTAAATAGGATGAATGAAGTGGAAAGGAAACATGAGGATAATATCATTATAAATCAGTAACTTATAATGGTTACAATCATAACATATTAGTTTATATTTGTGTTAACTCGGTCGAAACAGGATATTAATGATGGTACCTATTGTTTAATATTTTTTATGTACTCTCCCACCTCAATTTTTAGGGAATTAATGGAGTATATAATACTGAAATTTGATATAAATGAGGATTGTTGAATATTTGACAATTTTTTTTGAAGTCATAAATATATAAATATTATGGGAAAATTAATAGTTCTCTAGAGTATTATTACTCCTTTGTTTAGTTCTTGAATTCTTATTTAATTTTAAAAAAAATTATGATCACATTGATTCATCATTGAACATAATTTGAATTGATTTTTTGGTGCTATGTCCTTGGATTAATTATTTCATTTTTCATGTAGATATTTTGAAAATTATATTATTAGATAATATTTTTTTCTTTAAAAGTGTGTTTGTTTTTGGAAATCCATTTTCATTACTAATTTTGAAAATTATGCGCCTCAAATTAATTATAATTGAAATATATTTTTTATTGAATTAAATTTTTTCAGTTGATTAAATTTATTTTATAATAATTCCATGGAATAATTATATAATTTTTTGGAATTAAATATTTTAATAAAATGATAAATTTAATTGATTTTTATTTTTATATTTCTTTTTTTTCACATGATACTAAAATCTAAGATTTTGGTCTAACAACTATTAACTGCTACTGTGCTGGATAAATTTTAAAAATACTTCAAGTGACAAAAATAGAGAAATTTAAAAATACACCATGAGAAAACTGATTAAGGAAACCGAACACATATTAAACCTCAATATTCCAAATGAAATTTTGGAAATCTTCTCAAATGAAAGCACATTATGGCCAACATGGCTATAAGTGAAAAATAAATGCTTCCATGTTTTGAAAATCTAAAAATCTAATCGACCATGAGTCCTTACTCCCAATTGACCACACACCATTTTCCATCAACTGCATATAGATAAATATTTGGAAAACTCTCAAAGCTTTCATACCTTACTCCCAATAGACTTTAAGAGGACCCTCAATCTACCACATGAATAATAATTTAAACTAGTGATGACCTGAGTGGGAAATTTTATCACTAACTAAAGCTTAAGGGAACATTTTGTGCAGGATGAGGTCATGGATAGGTTTTCTGCAATAAAATCAGATGTTCCATGAATAAATATTATAAATTGAAGATAGGTATATCAAGTCCAAGTTTAATGAGGATTATTAACATGGTACTGATATTTATTCACCCATGATATAATATTCATTGATGACCAAAGATTGAAAATATCTATTCCAATCCATCCTCGAACATATGGAAATCAATGTTTGAGTTCCAAAGATGAGTGATGAATGGAGTGTGTTACCTATGCATGACATTTTTAATATGAAGAAGTGGGTCTCCTAGATATCCAATACTATGATTTAAGGTTCATTAGAGAGTACATAAAAGATATTTAACTTAACACTAAAACGAAATCCAAAGTCTAGTTTAAGAAGAGTATGAAACCACATTTATGCATTCATTTTTCAATATTGAAACAAGAGTGAAGAAGGAAGGAAGTCCCGATTGAAAAAATTATGATGTTTGATCAAGGAAAAAAATGAATGAGATCTAGATAAATAGTATTAGAAAATTCTAGATGACGTTTCATCGACCAAAAATATAGATGTGGGTGTGTTCGAGTGAGTTAACTAGAGATAAAGATCAAGGATGAATCTAGGCTGAGAAGATGACTGAATAAACGTGAAGATCAAATATAGTTGATCTAGTTCATAGAAATTCAAAACAAGCCTGAGATGTTAAGAAATAACAAAGAATTAGCTGACTGATGAACTGATCTTGAATTGATTTAACCTCAAGAACATTAAACTTCTAAGGCTCTAATACCAAGATTAGATATAAGAGAAAGGGTGTGTTCAAATTTTATAAATGTTGAGGCCAGGATGATTTTAATTTTTGATGTTTAATAAGTCTTATAAAGAGGATGAGGAAATTGAAATAGGTTTAAGGGCGTCCAAGATTGAAATTTGGATCCTATATGAAGATCATGATGTTTTGATCACTCGTGTGATTTGGAGATTGTATGTTATGATTATATTGATGTGGGGATGGATCGGGCTACTTGATCACTGGTGTGTTGTGTTCTGTAAGTTTATTTGAATCAAGTGTGATATAGGGGAGATTCTACAATCACAAATTCTATAAAAATGAAATATAGGACAATGCAGTATACTTTATAAGTATGCTAAACATAGGTTAAAATCCATTCTAAGGACTATAAAATTAAATCAAAAGCATCAGGGGACCATGGGGATCAAGGGTTAATTTTCCAAATCAAGTATGTCATATCAAGTTCAACATCACTTTTTTTTCTCTTTTTCATTTTGAATGATAAAAAATGTTCATACGAAAATTAGATATTGATCATGATAACAGATGGAAGATTTTGAGAAATTCCCATAAAGTAATTATGAACCTTGTATCTTCCACATAGAGATGATTTTCAATTGATAACATGGTCATTAATGATTTTGAAAATTCAAGGAGAAATGAATTCTTCTATCATGGATTCTTCTTGGGACACCAGTGTAGAGAAAATTGTATATCAAATTCCTATGTGGATGCATAAGAGAAATATTTATATCTGTGATTATGTGATCAAAACTAGGTATTGGAACCCAATGTTATTTATTGGAGAATATGGGCATGAATAGATCAAGGAGGGTCACTAGAATCTAAGAATAGATATAAATAATTTCCTAGGGAAGATACTAGATATTAGAGAAAACAATGATTAGGATTAGGTAATAAAGCATCATTGAGCTTGGTAGGAATATCAGAGCTCACAATTAGGAACCACTATCCCTCCCTACTTATTTTATATTTTATGATGATTTTTCTGGGTTTATTAAAATATTTTATTGATATAAATAAGAACATTAGATAAAATAAAGTAGGGAAATGATATTATTCTTCTTAATAATTTAACTTAATTCACATGAAACATATTGTTGGAATCTACCATAAGATTCATTATTTATGTAGTAAATATTTTAAAAACATTTTAAACTAATGATAACAGTATTTCATTGTAGGTAAGATTCTAACTACTTAATCATTCCAGAATTATTCTTAGAAGAGGCCAGATTATCAATGATATCACCTTATGAATAATAATAATTTTATCTTGATATAAACTAGTTTTATTATTGCATGGATGAATGGATGATTCATTTAAGGAATAGTCAGATTCCATCACCCATAGGTTAGTCATTCTAAAGAATTGGTCAGCTTATTACTATCCAGATCTAATGATATTTTTTATCATAAGATGACAAAAAATAAAAACATTAAAAAATAAAATAAAAACCAGCCAATCAAATCCCCCTTTCTCATCTCTTGGTATTTTGTGCCTTCTTTTAACCTATTCCCTCTCATGGCCATTTTTCTTACTTAGTTACTATTTCTTCCCTTCACCCTTTTCCTTACTTCCATTACTTCTTCTATATTATTATATTTTGTTTATTTTTATTGAGTTTTAATGGTACAGTCTTGGTCATAAGAACATACTGAATGTTATTCCTTAGGGAAAAAACCCTATTCTATACTAACTACTTATAATAGGTCCATAAATAATTAATTTTTTCCATAATTAATGAAAACCAAGGTCAAATTTCCATTTCATTTTCTAGGAGGGAACATGTTGTGAAATAAATATATAAAAATAAAATAAAAAACTACTAGAAAATTAAAAAAAGTTGGAATTGGTAGTGGATGCACACTGGGTCTGATTTTGATACCTTAGAACCTTTTATCCCTGATATCAATCGATACTTATATTACCCCAAATAAAAAAAAGAAAATTTAAATATGATTACATAGGTGGGATGAAAAACTGAATAACCAATAAACTAAAAATATCTATCCACCTCAAACTATAAATGAGATGATATACAGAGTTAGACTTAGAGAATTTAAATTGCTGACTATTTCAAAAAACTCATCTCACATTAGGAAAATTATTATATATCATAAAATTACTGGGAATATGATCTATACTAACGATTTTTTGCAAACCATTGGTATAGTTCACTAATTTGGACCTATACCAACGGGTTGGCCAAAATCATTGGTATAAGTAACTTATATGGATCTATACCAATGGTTTTACCAAAACCGTTGGTATAGATCACTAATTTTGAGCTATACCAATGGTTTTGGGCAAACTGTTGGTATAGTTCACTAATTTGGACCTATACCAACGGTTTGGCCAAAACCGTTGGTATAGGTCCATTATAGAAACCCTATAACAATGGTTTTGGCCAAACCATTGGTATAGGTCCCCCCTATGCCAACAGTTTTCCCAAAACCCTTGTTATAGGTCCCAAAATCAATGAACATATACCAACGGTTCTCAAAACCGTTGGTATAGGTCTATACCAATGCTTTTGAGAACCTTTGGTATAAGTACATGTATTTTTAATGGAATCTTCTTACAGAGGACATTAAATAAATCAAAATTTAAAATACATATGATAATACATATATATATATATATATATATTTATGAAATTATGTTCAAAAAAGTAATTTAGGTTAGTGGTTAGGGCATTCAATCACAAACGGGAGGTGTTGGGATCAAAACCAACCTAATGATTGTTTTTTGAATTACATATACCAACAATTTTATGGAATCGTTGGTATATAATTTGATATTACTTATACAAACAGTTTTTAAAACCATTGGTATAGGTCTATAACATTGGTTTTCCCAAAACCGTTGGTATAGACCTATCCCCATGGCTTACATAGAAACGGTTCTTCAAACCGTTGGTATAGGCTATACCAACGGTTTGGAGGCCAATACCAACAATTCCAAACCATTGGTATAGGGTATTTTTTCAGTAGTGTAACAATGATATTAAATAATATCCCTTTTTAATTTTCCATCATTCAATGGAATTCCCAAGAAAGATTCTCTTAAATTAATTAGGTACTTTTATTGTGTGATGAAACAACAACCATTGAGAGAGTTTAGGGGGAAGGAACTGAAACTTAGGCTTTTACCATTTTGTTGTAAAATAAATGATAATTGTTTATTTCAATAAATGGGTAAATAAATATTTGATACATGGGACCAACTATATAATTACTTTTTCCAAAAAAAATCTCTAGTAGAATGATAACTAAAATAAGGCACAAAATAACATAATTTATTTAGGTTGAACTTGAACTATTTAATGAGGCTTGGGTAGATTCAAGGAGTTACTTAGGCAATTCAGGAATCACCAATTCAAACCAAAAATTCACTTGTACGTGTTTTATAATAGTCTTACCCCTTAAAAACAAAATGTAGAAGTCCAATCATCTGGAGGGAACTTTAATGGAAAACATTCTAAAGAGATTAAATTGATTTTTAATACCTTATCTCAAAAATTAATTACATAAGTTCTCTATGATAAAAACCATTGTTATTAACTAAAGTGATATATTTTATAAAGTTAATGTTATATATACTGTAATCTACATTGAAAATCATCAAAACACATTGAGGGAGAAATGTCAATATTGTGTCATGTTAAATTCATGTTTTTAAAACATTGAAATTCCTACATAGATTCCTAGGTAGGAAAACTTTTCTGGGTATGTTCTTACAATGAAATATAATGATGATACATTGTAAAAATAATATCACCAGGTTTATCCAAACAATTCAAACCTTTCTTAAAGTGTGAAAGGAGTGCTTTGACCTCCTTCTCCCTGGATTCCAATAATAACCAAGGTAACAATTCCAATCCTAGTGAAGGATAAAATTTATAGTTAAAAAGATGAATTAATAGTCATGTTTCAAAAATTTATAGGTATTTTTTATTCGAAAAAGGCTCATCATGTTTTAGATAAATCATAAATATATTCCAGGTTAAAAACATAGAGTTACAAATGGGGTAATTGTCTAGAGATTTCAGAGGCAAAAATAAGGGAAAAATATTGAGAATCACTGAACTAAATACTATGGTGAATGTTATAGATTTCATGACTAAGAGTGGACTTAAAACCCACCAAGAAGAAATAAATGGTCTTAACTATGAAAAAAATGAAAACCTTGATGAAATTTAATCCCAAAATCTATAAATTGCATAATCTAAAAAACTGGACAACAACACTGAAAACACATTGAAACCTATTGTTCCTACTAGAAAACCATAATAAAATTACTTGAGAATAAATTAAAATAAAGATAATAAAATTATTGAATAAAAAATTGAATGAATGATCAAAATTTTAATTAATTACCTCCCCATCCATTCCTTTTCCAGAATGAATAAAAAATTAGACTCATGAAAAAAAATCTTCCCAAATTTCATAAACTTTTAAAAAAAGTCAAATTAATATACCTTTCTTAAATTCCTTAATTCAAAATTCATCTTATCTTAAATCACTGAAGAAAATATATTCCAACAAACTAACATTGGAATAATTTTTTTATTACAATATTATAGAGGAGTGTAGTGTTGTCTTAAAAAATAGGATATATCCTAAGATCTAAGTCCTAGGAAGATTTATCATCTTATATACACCAGGAAAGAGTAGTCTAATTAATTGTATGCATAAACGTGGTGTGAGTAAAAACCTAAGTCACTTATCATTATTCCAATATATGATGTTAAGGGAACCATAACCCACTATTATTGCCTTGTAGTTATCTGATGGATCTACTACTCAACTAATTAGGAGGGTTGATGAATTTGTATTGAGAGCAGGGAATATGTAATTGCCCACATATTTTTTCATACCTTTTATTTATTGAGGCATGGAAGTACCGATTAATTAGGAATGTACCTTCTTACTAATATAACGAGTTATGTTTTATGTTTATAAGGGAAAATCATTTTTAGTTTTGGAGAGAAAGGATATGAGTTTAATTTATTAAAAAAATATACTACACCTACTTCAAGGGAGTGATGACTAAGGATCAATTTTCACTAATTATTCGACTTATTTTATTATTTTGATAAATTGGATAATTAATCTATGGTTAAAGAAATCAATTTAGATGTTAAAAATTATTCTTCCTAGTATGTTTGGAATATGATAAATGTGGTTTTAAAAATTGTTCCATAGAAATACATTAGGTTTATCCTTGATTATATGATTTTTTTTATAAGATTAATACTCTTAATATGAGATTATAGAATTTTTCAGGGAACTCAAGGATACCTTTTCTCTTTAAAATAAAGAGGAACACATTGATGAGTATTTTTTATAATTCAAAGAATACTTCGATGAGTTTCTGTTATAGAACATTCTATACATTCTCTTAGATTTTGAGTATGTAAAGTAGTTTTCTAGGGATAGTAAAGGGGTTTTAAATAGAGACTTCTTTATGTTGAATCTAGAATATCTTCGACCTCCTAGGACCAAGTTTCTTCCCTCAAGTTAAAAATAACAAGAATTGGAGCTCAAACCCCGTCCTACTCCTTTATAAAACTATTTTCTATTAGAATTATCTACTTTACCTACCATTATATCATCCAATTTATAGGGTATTAAATAAGAGAGTTTTATGAATTGATCAAGCAAGTTAAATATGTTATTGATAGGTATTTTGATGAAATTAAGGGTATAATTCGTTCATATTTCATGCATAACATCCTTATAGAACCATATCATAAGACAATAGTGGATGGGTAGAGAATTTCAAACCCAACATAAAATAAGAGGTTAGAGAATAATTGATTAAATTAATGGATACTAGGATCCTTTACCTCATCTTAGAAAGTCCATGGGTGATATCTATATAAGTTTTTTTCAAATAAGGGGGGAGGGTGTTTATTTTGGTGATTACGAGAAGAATGAAAAAATTAAGGTTGAGAAGTAAACAAAGTGGAGGGTCTTAATATATTATAGCTAACTCAATGCTTCCACTAGTAAATACCACTTCCTAATTCCATTTTTAGACTTAATATTAGAGGGTTTGGTTGGAAATGAGTACTTCTATTTTTGTGATTGATATTATTGTTAAAACCAGATTGATATATCTCCTAAGGAAAAATATAATACCACTTTCTCTTGACTATTTAAGTCATTTTCCTACTAAATAATTTCCTCTATCATGTGTGGTGATCTGACCACTTTCTTGATATCATTAATGGAAATTTTATTTGATATGGAATAAAATATCATTGATGTTTTATGGATTATTTTTAAATTATATAAAGTAGTGTTCAAAGATATTTGTAAAACATGGAAACTATTTTGGAAATTTTTTAGCAAACAAAACCTGTTTTAAACTAGAAAAAGTATCAATTCATGGTAACATTAGGAAATTTATCAGTCAAACTTTTTCCAATGGAGGTATCTAAGTTCATAATTCCAAAATTAAAGTGATCCAAAAACTAACACAACTAAAAAATATTAAATAAATTAGAATATTTTTAGTCCATTGTTGTTTATATAGGAGATTTATTGCATATTTTTTCAAAATCACATCAAAATTGTGCACACTTCTTATTAAGGATTCACTTTTTTTGTTTGATGATAAGTGCTTTGATTCAGTTTACCTATATAATGAGAAGCTCACACCCCCACCCATTATCACTACTCTATAATAGAAATTGTGTTTTGAGGTGATGTTTTATTACAATGATGTGAATTTAGATGTTGTTTTATGGAAAATAAAGGATAAAATGATACATTTTAATCACTATTAGAGGATGATTCATGATGATTTCTTAAAATATTATTCTACTACTAAAAAAGAGCTAACAGATGTCACGTTTTCTCAAAAAAAATTATTCAATATATGAGTGGGTCTAAGGTCATTATTTTAATAGACCACTCTTATCTAAAATATCTTATGGATAAGAAATAATCAAAAAATTATAATATGGACACTTTGTTTATAGGAATTTAACGTGGAAATCTAAGACAATATAGTAGTTAAAATGTGGTTTCTGACCACCTATCTAGGTTAGTTATCACCAGGTTGATGAATCAAAATATATAAACACCTCATTCCTAGATGGTAATGTTTTTCTTCCTTAGTTAATCAATATTCTTGGTTCTTAGACATAGCTAATTTTCTAGCTACATTAGTCATTCCCAATGACCTTTCACAAAACCAATGGAATAAAGTCATTTTCAGGTTTAAATATTACTTTTTTATGAGACCTTACTTTTTAGGAGATGTTTTGATACTATTCTAAAAATATGTGTGGCTAAAGAGGATATTATTCCCATTCTTAAGAGTTTTAATTCTTTACCTTAGGGAGGACATCACGGGAGAGAGATAACTACCAAGAAGGTATGGTAGGCTAGTTTCTACCATCCCATTCTACTGAAATATGTTAGGAATCTTGTGATAATCTATGATAAGTGTAAAAGGATAGAAAATATTGTAATAAGGCATAATAATAAAAAAACTAATTCCATAAGTTGAATTTTTTGATGTATGGGGTTTGAAATTCTTAGGGTTGTTTCCATTATCTTATGTGAATGAGTATATTCTTGAAGATGTGGAATATATATCTAAGTACATTATGGTAGATTCCCTCCCATATAGACTTTATTATAGTGTTGTAAATTTCAACCAAATGATTTTTTTAAGGCTTAATGTTCCCAAGGCATTCATCACAGACACTGGAACTCATTTTAGGAATTTAGGTTCATAAATTTAATGGATAAGTATGGGTGTGCACACATAATTGGAATAAACCACCACTCATATTCCAGTGTTCAATTTAAAATATAAAATATATAGATTAAACAAATTTTAGAGAAAATAGTTTCAAGATCTAGGAATATCTAATCAATCAAATTAGATGAAGCCTTTTGGGATTATTAAACTACTTATAAGACCCCTATAGGGATGTATCCTTATAGGATCCTCCTTGGAATGAAATTTCATCTACCTTTGTTTTTGAGTCACAAATATTTTTGGGTAGTGAAGGCCCGAGACTATAATTTAATGTCTTATATTTATGGAATATTATAGGAATTTAGTGATCTAGAGGAAATAAAGAGAGGATATTATAAGAATTTTCAGCCTCACAAGGAAATAACTAAATCACATCAACAATATTCCATCCAAAATAGGGACATTAAATTTAGAAAAAGAGTTTTTTTGTTCAATTCTAGGCTGAATATTTTTCTTGGTAAACTGAAGGCCAAGTGGTCTGACCCCTTCTCCATTCTAATACTTCTTGTTAATGGGGATTTTGAATTAGTTAGGTAGGATAAAATACCATTTCAATTCAACGGAAAATTGAAAAAATCCTTACTTTGAGGGGGAAGCTGAAGGCCTTGGCTACCATCAACTTATTTGAATGTTGGTCCATTGTTGAAGTCTACCTAAAAACTATTCACTCAATGATTCAAGGGAGAAAACCCATGGATCATTGCGTTTTTCGATTTGTTTTATTTCTATTGAAATAACTATGAGACTTCTATTTGTATACCTACTTACAATATATTCCACAATAATGTTTAAAGAAGTTAAAACTATTGTAAAATTCACTGGAGAATTTTTTTAACTATTCTCAATGCCTCAAATGAGATGCTTTCTAAATATTTCAAGATAAAATTATCTTAAACTCAAAACTCAGCTTATTTTCATTATCAAATTTCAAATTTTTTAATCTTTTGTTCTTATGTTCATTAATTAGGAATTAGATATTTTTTAACACGATAGAATTTTTAAGGATAAAAGGGAGAGTTAATTTGACTAAACTGAAATTTTAAAACATCCACATTTAGGGTATTAATGTTCTAATTTGTCTATTGAAATCATATTTATGCATACTATAAGGAATTAAGTGTGGGTTTTTCTCCTTTTTTATTTTTAATTTAATTGTGGGAATTTTTAATTGAGGGGTGTGTCTTACAAATATCTAAAATATATAAAATCAAATTTCATTTCATTTCAAGATTTCATACACCCATTAAAATTCCTTTCATTCAATTTTTTCAGTACACTATTATTTATCATGATTCTATTTGAGTTTAATTGAGAATTCATTTTTTTTGTTTACAAATAATCAAAGGAAAAAACGTTAAAAAAATGGTTTTGAAAATTTTTGTTGATATAAAACAATGTTCTATTTGGAACTTCATATAACCCCATTAATATTATTTGAACTGTTGAATTGCAAACCTATTTTGAACAAAAATGTTCTCCCAAATTGAAAATCCAGATTTAAGATAATATTGAGTTGTAAGTATAATGGATATGGGTCTTTCAATCTGATAATCCATTCTTCAATGAAGGTACACATAAAAATACAACTAATTTATTTATAAAAAATTAATAAATTTTTTAAAAAATAAAATTTGGTGAATATTTTTGGATGATTCTTTAAATGAAATTTTATACTTCTAAGTGGACAATTTCATGCTAATTTATCAATAGTGACATTGAGTCAACAAATTTTTGTCTTTTTTGATTGTTGAGTGATGGTACCCATTGTTTTTATCGATAATTGTTTTAGGAACTAGGAAAGGGAGTGTGATATTATAGATCTTTGTGGATTTATAATTAGAACTTGAGGAAACCTGATCATTAAACGTGAATATAGAGGACTTAGAATTTTTAAAACAAACACCTCAGGGAGGAAAATAAATAGATAATATTATAATTTCTCTAAAACTAGAGTAAAATGGTAAATTTTAATCCTATGCTGAATCTTTGAGACAATAGGAACTAGAAAAATAAAAAATCCACTTACTCATTCAATAAGTGTTTTTTACATTCATGGCATCAAAAAAACCAACAAATATTTTCTTTATAATTTTCAAAAATTACTTCATTAATGTGAGGTGAATATTGAACTCAAATGAGAAATTTACTAATATGATAATCATTTGAGTTTTATAAATGAAGTGAAAAAATGGATCTTTGATTTTTGTAACCTAGGGGATAATCATAATGGAAGGTTCCAATTTTTATGTTTTTAATTTTCCTTGAATATTACCTGTTTTTACTCCCATAACTGGAACTTGAATCTGAATTGTTGTAGGGTGGTGGGTGATATCTTATAGGAGGCATTAAATTTTAAATGAGAAATTAGTTTTTGATTCATTTTTTTTGTGGTGTATATTTTAATCTAGGAAAGAAACTATTATGTGGATTTAGTGAAAAATCTTTAAAAATATTGGCCCATCTCAAATCCTACTTTCTATGAAAATTAATGTTATAACATGCAATATTTTTTTATCTAATTTGAGAAATAATTCTCTCTATTTCATGGAAAAATAATATATTTATTTTCGATAGAAAACATTTAAGTGTAGGGAGATTTATGTGGCTTGTTTTTTATACACTTTACCACATTATTGTTTTAGGAATTAATAGATTATTTAATTCTAAAATGCATTTTAAATGAAGATTATAGAATAAATGATCATTTTTTATTTAAGTTATAATTCCTTGAAAATCATCAAAAAATCATCATTTTTATGGATTATTATTACTCAATCATTCGATTCTTTATTTTAAAAAAAAATTTAAAATAAACATATTTTGTGATAATAGTGAATAATCATTGGAAATAATTATCAATTTATTTTGATGAGGTTGATTCCTTAGATGAATTATTTCATTTCAAATGTTGATATTTTGAACACTCTGTTGAATAAAAATATTTTATTCTTCAAAAGTGAGTTTTATTTATGGAAATTTATTTTCTTCAATAATTTTGAAAAAAAAATTACCATTAATTAATTTTAATTGATATAATTTTTTTATTGAATTAATGTGTTTTATTTTGTTAAATTAATTTTCTAAAAATTACATGTCTTAATTATATATATTTTTTTAGAATTAAATATTTTGTGTAAGTGAGAAATTTTATTGTTTTTTTATTTTTTATAATTCATTTTTATTCACTTAATACTAAAATATATTTTTAGGTCCTACAACCATCCATTTCAATTGTGCCTACAGAATTTGGAAAACACTTTAAGATAAATTAATAATGAAATTTCAAATAAACACCTAGGAAAGTTGACAATAGAAATTGACTATATGTTTAACCACGACCTTCCATGTGAAAAACAGGAAACCTCATCAAGAAACTGCACTTTGGGGATGGGGGGATGTAAGTGAAAATTTTAAATAGTTATGTTTTGAAAATCTAGAAAAGGTAAAATGCCATGTGACCTCACCCAAAATTAAATGAATTTAATTTCCTAACAGCCTCATGATGAATAATATTTGGAAAACTCTGGATGGTGTTGTACCTTACTCTCAATTGAATATATTGAGGCACCATAAACTACCTTGTGAATGAGAATCAAAGATGGCGATGACCACAATGGGAGATTTAATCATTGAATAAAGCTTGAGGTTACATTTTTAAGGAGGATAATGTATTAAATAGGTTTTATTCTATAAAACTTAAATGTAAAATGTCATAATATATTGATTGAATATGGTTCTATGTTTTACAAGTTTAATAAGGAAGAAAAACTAGGTGTCGAGACTGATTCTACCATTCCATAAAATTTATTGAAGGATAAAGCCTAACAATATGGATTCCATCTCATCCCCACATAGAAGAAAATCCATATTTTAGCATTGAATATTAGTGATCACTAGAGTGTGTTCACTATAAAGGTTTATTGGAAAATGATGTAAGGGGACTCTGATTTTTCCAATTATTCGGTTATAGTTCATTATAGAATGAGCATGATATGGTTGAATTAATGAAAAAATGAAATACAATTTTTAGTTAATGAATGTGATACATCCATTTCTGTGCATTCAGTTTGTGATCTCAAATCAAGATTTAAGATGGACATGGGGTATTGAATGACAAAAAATATAATTTTTATTGGAAATGGAAACCAATGATATCCAAATGAATCTGATTAGAAAATAAAAAATAAAGACCCACTGACCAAAAATGAGGACATGGGTGTATTTTAATTAGTTGAATGTAGATGAATATCATGTTAGAAACAAGTAAAAAAATTATTTTCTAAACCTGAATATCAAATATAATTGATTTGGTTCATGGAAATTTGAAACAAGTCTATAATTCCAAGTACTGGATAACAATAATCGAGATATTGAACTAAGCATGAACCCATTTCAACTCAATAATATTAAACTAACTACTAAACTGATTCAAATCTAGGATTTAATAGAAAGGGGTAATTGGAATTTTATAAATTCTAATGGAAATAAAATTTTACTTTTTATGTAGAATATATTTTTTGAAGAGGACGATGATGGGTGATGTCTTTTTATAGGTGTTCAATATTGAAGTTAAAAACCAATATTAAGATTAAGATGTGTCGATCACCAATTTGATTTTATGATTTTAAGTTTTTATTAAGTTGTAATGGGACTAGATCATGGTATTGAATCCTTGGTGTGTTGTGTTTTTATGTTTTTATAAAGAAAGTGTGATCTAGGGAATAGAGTTCAATCATAAAGGCTACAGAAAATAATCTTGGGATGATGAACTAGTCTTCCAAAAAATAATTTACAAAGTCCAAAAGCTATATTGAGGACTATGAATGTAATAAAAATCATTAGGGGCCATTGGGGATAGATTCTTGATTTAAATAACAGAGTAGGTCATCTCAAGGCCGACTTCACTCATTTTTCACTTTATTTTCCTGAATCTATGATAAAATGTTTGTAAGTAGAGGATATACTAATTGTGGGAATGTATGAAAGATTTTATTGGTTATCACTCGACAATTATGACTCTTATATCTTCCATGTTGTTATCAACTAGTATTGAGAACTTAGTCACTATCAAGTATGAAAACTCAAGGTGAAACACATTTTGTTACTAGGGATTTGTCTTCTGTCACCAATGGGGAGGAAATTATACAGTGGAAGTTTCACATGGAGGCCATGGAGAAATTTCTATATCTAAAACTTTGAGAACAACATGGGGAATTCTTGTAATATTTTATCTATTGGATAATTTGAGCATGGATTGATCGAGGAGGATCACTAGAATCTGATAAAAAATATGAAGAATCTCTCGGGGAATACAATAGAGATTAGAAAAATCTAGGACATGGAGATGGTGATAGAGATCCATGGAGATTGGGATGAGTATCGAATCTCTCAATAGAGAACCACTATCTCTCCCGGATTATTTATTTTCTCTGTTATGATTTTCTTTCTAGTTTTGGTGAAATATTTTAATGACATAAATAATATCATTTGATCAGATAAAGTATGGGAATTATTTTTTGTTGGTTAAAATTTTAAATTCATTCATATGGAACGTATTATTGGAAGCTACCCTCATCTTTTTATTTCATGAAGTAAATATTTTGGAAGCATCGGGAATAAGTGAGAACTATTCTTGGTTCCTTTTATTCTTCTAAATACATAATCATTTGAGAATCCATTTGAGACAAGGTCAAATCATAGAGGTTAGAACATTAGGATTAATATATAAATTTATCTTGATATAAACTAGATTTTCATTGTGTGTATTGGTTGATTCTATAGTTGGGTAAGGTTTAGATTCATCTGTCCATGGGTTGATCATTCAAATGACTTAGTCGCCTTCATATAATCCATATCTACTGATAGAACCACATTCACCGATAAATATTTATAATAGGGTGATAATATTTAATTTTCCCTATAATTAATGATAATCTCGATCAGTATCCATGAAAGAGAAGTAAAAAAACTCATTTTCAACTACATATTCCTTACTATCCCTATCTATAATGTCCAAATAATAATACAAAGTAGAAAATAAACTCTGCTGATACTACTTTGTAATGTCTCAGTTCCTGGTGCCACCCAAGGGTGCCTCATACCTATTTTGTTGCATAGCCTCAAGCACATTTTTCTAAACACTAGAGGCTACAGACTAGTAGAGAGGGACTTGGGTGTGATAGTGTGGAAAATATTCCCTCATTGGTAGAGTAACATAGTGGAAACATATATTAAATAGTAGCAGAAGCGGTAATACCATAAAACAGAAGTGAATAGAGGAAGACTGATAGTATAAACAACTACAACATATATAAATAAATGATTAATGTCACATATATCTTTGAAATCATCCAAAAAAGCCACAATGATAGAAATATAATACTAAAACCAAAGTACATAAATCAGTAAAATACAACAACATCGCAATCGTCAGCTTGGTCTCATGCTCTCCAGCTCCAATAGAAATCAAGTACTGGATGAACAAGGGTGATTTCCCTTATATATACCTACAACCATATAATATTTTTGGGCCCAAAAGCATAAACCAAATGGGGTGTGAGACTAATCCTAGTATTAGACCACTAAAATATCAATGCCTAATAGTTAGGGAATATATATAGAAGGCATATTAATAAATTAAGCAATAAACTAAGAAGTACTCAAAAGTATACAATCCTATAGTTTTCAATTACATTCAATTACATTTATTAATTATTTAAAACATTGAATAATTTCACCTTGAGATATATCCTATGATCTGTATCCCCCTATATAATAGTAACAAAATACGTCTCAGAAGACCATCTAAACAACCAGGTGCTTTGGCTTGGTAGACTCATCACAATAATTCAATTATTCAAAAACAACCCTCTAAGAAATTTCTCACAGTATAATCACCTATAGTTTCACATATCATCAAATCAATAAATAATAATGAACCACTATGAAAGATCACATAGTCCAACCCTTTGGTCCCATATAGCACTAATCAAATACAACGACCACCTGGGTAGCTCTCACAGTCAACACCCCTTGTTCTATATAAAAACCATAAATTATAATGACCCTCTAGTAGCTCTCACAGTCAATGACCTATGGTCCAACATTCATTTAATAACGACCCTCTGTGTAGATCTCACGGTCTAAACCCTCTATTCAATGAACCCACGGTAGGTCTCATAGTCAATACATCGGGTCAATCATAACAAAAAATTCATAAATAAAATACCCCACCTTAGGCATTAAACAAGGTTAATATCCAAAACATGAAATACCCTAAACATGAGTATTCATCACTTCTAACATATATAATTCAAACACAATTGAATAAAGACCCAAACAACATAACTCGATGTTGTGCGGTGAACACTCTTGAATGAAGACCCTTGAGTTGGCCAAGAACATCATAGATCTACAAAAATGTCAAAAAATGATCAACCCTTGATAACTCAAGAGAGAGGAGAAAATATGAAGAGAGGCTCTAGGGAAAGAGAGAACTCACCAATGGGAATCCAACACACTTGGCAGTGTCTCAATCAGAGCATGGATGGAGGAATGGGAGGATCTAGAAGATATTTAGTTGTACCTCGCTCTCCTATATAAGACACGGGAAGAAGATGATGCTTCTGGAGATTAGACACAGCCTCAGCCTGATTAATTAAACAAAAGAAAATTACACGGCATGTTCATTTAATGTACACGTTGTGTACTAGCCTCAACCGGCCCTTGCTTTAGGTAGTCTTCTAGGTCACATACACATCCATGTACTACGCCATTACACAACCAGTACTTGCCTACCTGTGGGAATGAGATACATAGTGTGTATTCAAGAGTACATGGCGTGTACCTAGAAAATTTCCAAATCATTCTTTTTCCCCAAAAACAACCTGAAAAAAATATCCATAACTAAAATAATGATCCAGTTTCTTGTAATCGATAATTATAGTGCCTTTTGGAATTAGTTACATTACATAATAACTTAAAAGATTAAATACATCCACTTTATTGAAAACTTCCTTAACATGATAATAATATTCCATGGCTTTTAAAACCCCATAGGATAACTAGGGGACACACATAAGAAATGGGTGTTCTATAAAGACCATTAAGTTAGAAAATGTGAAATAGGATGATATATATTATATAGTAGGCATGTCAATAGTTCATTAAAAGATTAGGAATCATAAACAAGAATAATGAGACATGATATAGAATGATAATCATAACATGGAAAATGTGGAAACAACTTAAAAGACTACATTATAAACATTGGTCAAGGATAACTGCTATGACATCATGATGGAAAAAATCACATAAAAGTATTAGGTTTAATCCCTATCCCAACATGATGTATCATGAGACTAAAAATTACCCAATGCATTGGAGTGCTATATAATTCTGGGTGCACCCGACACTTTCAATTAATTCTCATGCTTAAGTGTGCCACATAGATCATACAAAACAGATTCAATAATCATTATATATTATTATAAAATATAGGAGTGTGTAATAAATAAAAATAATTACTAATTTAAATAAGTATATATTTATAAAGTCAAACACCCTTGATAGGAAATGGGTATGGAATTAACTATACAATTGTTTTGGAATGGAAAAATTGCAATGAAATTTCAACAGTATAACGACATCATATAAAAAATCATAAAATGGGTTGATGAAACATAACAGGGTATATAATAATTTTTAAATAAAATGTTTAGTAGTAGGGACATGTAAATACATTTTCCAACATTATTAATTTTAAATGGAAGGCATAATATAGTTGAGAAACTTAAATAAATAATATAAGGTGAGGATCCCTTACTTGAGTGTGTGACTCCAAATATTTGGTAGGAGCTTCTTAAGAACCTGGGGGCACCTTGTGAGGACTCTAGATAAGGTAATGAAGAGTAATTACATGATACAAGAATATTTATTGAAGAATAATGGTATCTTGGGTGGTTTTAAACAAGAAATGAGTGGAAATTTCATTATTATTTCTCAAACATAGGTTTTGGGCTTTATGTAATAAAATAACCGAATCCACAAACCTTATTATGGTTTTTCATGTGGTTTACTCAAAATTTGATTAGTTTCCATTATTTTATAAGTAACATGGCCTCAATTAATAAAATAATACCCTTTATTATCTAGAAGCGAGTCATACTCTTAATGAAATGATTTAAAAACCTTAAAATATATTATAAGTTTGGCAGGATTCATAATGGATTTATAAAATAAAAAACAAACATAAAACAAAATTATTTTAAATTAAAAACATATATTTTGGTTTTTATACCTTTTATATTATTTTTTACATCCCATTTAGGTCATTATTATTTCATAATACACAATGTATATTTATATGGTATTTAATTTCTACCCGAAAATTCAACTATCTCAAAAAATTAGGAAAAATTAACTATTATATAATTTAAACATTATGATTCGAAAAATAATATTCATTTTATCTAAATAATTTTCTAAATATGTGTTTTTTTAAAATAAAATTTACATTTGTTAAGAAATTCTGGTTTTTTTAATAATAATAGTTTTTGAACCCTTTTTAAAAATTTTATTTGAAATTATAAAAATCATATGATCATTTATATTTGGTAAAAATAATTTAATATTAATATTTTATAAAAGTATTATTTATTTAAAAATGCATTAATTAATAAAAATAATTTCCTTAATTGAATTTAAATCTTATCCAAAAAGTTATTTGTGTTTATTTCATGAAAATAAAAACATTTATAATGTAACAATAAAAAAACGGAAATATATTCATTATTATAAAAAAAAATATACATACTCATATTGGTAGGGTTTTGATACATATCTCTTTAATGCACCCACAAACTCCCAATGAGTAAGGTACACAATGGTGAAAATTTCATGGGGTGGTTCTGTAAACATTTTTTGGGTTGTAATCTTGATTTGATTGAAATTCTCCCATAAATAGTTTCTATCATGAATAAGTGTTTGGTTATAAGATTGGTATTAGTCAAGGGAAAATCCCATTAATTCTATATCCCTTGGAATCTCTGATAAATTATCTTCAAAGGGTATGATCCTGCTGGTTGATTCCATAACATCCAATTTCTGTGTCAATTGGATTTTATAAAACACTATATTTATACTAATCACGTGATCACTATTCAAGGACTATATTAACAACTGTAAATATTATTAATGGTCATTTTTATTTTATAGGATAAAATTAAACCAAATAATTTTATGTGTTTTCTATATCCATATTACATATTATGATATTTAATTAAATTGTAAGGGGGTTTTATTTATAACAGTTTAGGTCATTACATGGGATGTATTTTATAATGATTTTATATATTCTATTTGTGGTCAAATGGTTGAATTTACTGTTGACTCAGTTTTTAATGAAAAGATGATTTCAAACCCATATTATTGAGTGGTTCTAATTCGGATATTAGAATTGTTAATTTTTTTACAATAATTAAATGATAAGGGTTTCATCTACCCTAGTAGTTCACCTTTGGGTTATCCTATTTTTTTTATAAAAAACAAGGATGTTTATATGTGTATTTTAATTGATTAGAGAGAACTGAATAACATCACTTTTAAGAATAGTATCTATTACCCCATATAGATGACATGTTTGTTCAAGTTCAAGGAGTTCAATATTTTTAAATGATTTATTTTATGTTTATATATATTATATAAAAGTGAATGAGTATTAAATTTTGAGAAAACACTTTAAACTAGGCATGGACATTATGAGTTTTTGGTTATGCCTTTTGGGTTGACGGATACACCCACTATATTTATGGATCTTATGAAAATATTTCTCCATGATTATATGGATAAATTTTTTGTGGTATTCATTGGTGACATTATGGTTTATTCTAAAAGTTTTGATGAACATGTGAAATATATAAGTATTGTTCTTTATAATTTAAAAGAAATGAAGTTATAGGGAAAATTTAGTAAATGTGGGTTTTGGATAAAACTGATTTCTATCTTTTGAATAATTATTCTATAGGTGGAATAACTTTTGACCATACAAAAACTAAATTGGAGGAATAATGGCCAAGAAATATACTTGTCATGGAGATTCGATGTTTTCTTGGATTATCTAGTTACTAATGATGGTTTTTTGAAATATTTTCACAGTTATCTAGACCACTAAAAATTTTAAAATGAAATTGTGTTAAATTATTCTATAAAAAGGGGTGTGATGAATGTTTCTAGGAATAAAAAAGAAGATTGGATAATAATTATGGGATATCCTTTCCAATAATAAATGTTTAATTTTTCATTTATAGCAATGATT
Source organism: Viscum album (assembly GCA_963277665.1). Lineage (NCBI taxonomy): Eukaryota > Viridiplantae > Streptophyta > Magnoliopsida > Santalales > Viscaceae > Viscum > Viscum album. The sequence goes on along the minus strand of OY728122.1, from coordinate 702,359,862 downwards.
ATTTGAAGTGACTTGGTTGTATATTGACGAAATATGATCGGGTGTTTGGATATGATTCTAATCAATTGAAACTCCATGAGTATAATTACCCAATTCATGATAGTGAGCTTAAAATGGTTCATTTCTTTTAAAAAAATATAGAGGCATATTTTATATGGGGTATAAAATGGAATATATACTGAATAAAAAATTTTTAAGTATATAATCACCCCAAAAAATATGAACTTACAAAAAAGAAGATGAATAGAACAGATAATGGGTATGATTTCTTATTTAACTATCATCCAAGTAAATATAAAAAGGTATCTTATACCTTGAGTCAAAAATATAATACATAATTAACTATGATATATTTATATCATGATCCTTTAGCTGATGATTTAATGAATGTGGGGTTTGAAGTTGTGTATTTGGAATCCTTTTCTATTTTGGATTATGTGTCAATAATATCTTCCCAAAAAGAAATAATTAAGAAGGTTTATAAATAAGAACATAGTTTGTAAAGGTATGTAGAATTTTTCATGGATGGTAAATTTTTATACTTCAATATTGATAAAGAATATATAATTATACTTGGAATGTGATTATGTGTTTTGAGTTATTGTCATTTGACAAAATAATTACTAAGTATGGATCATAGATGTATATTTTCTATTCATATTGGTATCACTATGATGTACAAAACCATCAGTAATATTATTGGTTGGAAGAAATAAAAAATGATACAATTAATTTTATCATGTTTTTTATGACTTATCAACAAGTTAATGCTAGGAAAAAACTATAGAAGGGGGTGATTTATCCTTTTTCAGCACAGTAATGGAAATAGAAAAATATATCCATCGATTTTTAGTTGGATTTACAAATAATTCTTGATCTAATAATTAAATTTGTGTTATTTTAAATCATTTGAATAAATTTTCTATTTTTATTCCATTTTGAGATACTATGACTTTGGATCAAATTTCTAGAATTTATCTTAAAAATAGTCACATTAAATGGAGTCCCTCTATCTATTTTATCTAATCTTGATTCCATATTTACATAAAAAAATTTATACCAGACTTTAAAAGTAATTGGGTACTTAATTAAATTTCAGTATATCATTTCATCTAAAATATGATGGACAATTTCAGCACATGATTTTTGGATTTCTAAGATATGCTTCATTCTTTCCCATTTTATTACCAAGGATGTTAGGATCAATATATTTCATTGAGGGAATTTTCTTATAAAAACATTTTTCATTCTAGAATTCAGATTACTCCTTTTGAAGAATTATATAGAAAGTGGTATCGAACTCTATCATGTTGGGATGATATATCTGAAAGGAAGTTTTTACGACCAAAATTGGTAGAAGAGATTTTTGATAAGGTAATGGCAATTCATCACCATGCGAGGGTAGTGTATAGAAGTTCAGAAACATACACTGATAATTAGAGAAAATATCTCTCGTTGGAGGTACGAGACCATGTATTTCTTAAAGTACATCCACGGAAAAGTGTTATGCACTTTAGAAGGAAGGTAAAATTAAGTCCATGAAATATTTTTTCATATAAAATTATTTAAAAATTGGGAACAATTTTTTAATAAGGGCCCTTGACTATGATTTTATCTCTTGTACAAGATGTATTTCATTTTTAATTATTAAGGAAATATATACCTAATGAATCTCAGGTTTTGATCCCTAAATTGGTATAGTTGGAAGAAAATATTTATTATAAGGAAAATAAATTTTAAATTTTAGATCACAAAGTTTCAGTTTTTTTTGAATAATTTGACTCTCCTAGTTAAGGTATTATGGAAGAAATATTTTGTGGAAGAACCAATATGATAATCTGAAAAATTTATAAGGGAAAAATACTCTCACTTGTTTAAGTAATTAATAATATTTTGAGGATGAAATTTTCTAATGTGGGGGATAATGTGAAAACCCAAGTAATGTTAATAATAAATCAATTTCATGTCTTATTAGTATTCTTGATTAGATTTTTTGGATTCAACTTCACTATAATAATTTTAAATAATTATTTCAATAAAAACAATGTAGATTTATACTAACTAAGTTATTTTCCTTGAATTATATAGCTTTGTTTAAATGTTAAAATTATAAATTTATGAAATTAATTTTTTTGAAATTAAATTCATTTTTATATATTCATATCCAATTTTTTTTGTAGTGAATATTTTTAATTTTTCTGAAATGATTGATTTTTTGTTGAATATTGAAAATATTGCTTTTAATAACACAATTGGTTTATTTTCAAGTATTTAAAAATATAACATTATATTTTGGATTGTTTTTAGAGTAAAATTAGTCACATTTTATTATAAATAGTCAAATTTATTCATAGTAATCGTAGTTAAAATTTATTTTGGTATGAATTAATTATAAAGATTAAAACACATTTGTCTAAAAAGTTGTTAATCATTACATTTTCTGCTGATTATATTAAAATTAATTTCTAAAAATTATGAACAAATTATATTGAAAAATTGATTTCATATTTTAAATAAATTGGTTAAAATTTATTTAGAAGGTGAATTTTATTCTAATTTCTATGGAATAGATACCATGGAAAAAAATAGTTACTAGACAAAAGGATAAATAGGGTAAATTATGGTAAAGAATAATTGATAAGGTCATAAAATATTATATTGATTCTTATTAGATGATTTAATTTAAAAAATTATCACATTATATTATAAATTGGTTTTATTTAGTACCACATGATCATGAGTAAGATATTTATAGTTTTAAAAATTTAAGAATACTTACTAGTGTTCCACTCCCATCACTTATAAAATAGAATCTCCTATCGTCAATTATCACATCAATTTATCACTTTATCTTGAAAAATATTTCCTAAATAACTTCCAAAACATAATTCATACATTATAGAGGTTCTAATCTCACTATAATACCAACATAGAAGGCTTAAGTTGTAAACCCGAAGAGATTTTCCAAAGAAGATGTATAAATCCTAACCGATTTTTTTCATTTTTATTTATTATTACACCACCTTCAAACATATAATAACCCTAATAATATAATAAAATTAGTATCTATAATATAATTAAACGTTATTATATTTATATTATATATTTTTCCATCATAAGGGAAATGAAAACATCATTCATGCGTACGTATGGACTACCACCTCCCCAAAGTGATGTGTTTTTTCATCACCGCCTCACAAGGATGCTTATTATGATATTTTGAATAAATATAAATGATATACATGAAATAATTATGAATCTATAAATATAATATATTTATTACCTTCTTACCCTTCCATTCATTGGAAAATGATAACGTCTCTCGTGCATATGTGTGTAATACCACCTCGACAATGCGATGTGATTCATTTTTCAAGACCACCTTACATGAATGTTTATAAAATTTTATCTAAGATATAAAATTTTTAATTATAAAATTTTTAATAATATACAAGATGGAACCATGGGATTTTTACCACAGTAAACACACCAATGTTATTTTGAGTTTATAAACAAAAAGACCTAAAAATGTCCTACGTGAGACTAGCTCATTTAGTAACTATATATGATATGGTACTGAATAAAGAAAAATGGATTATGATAAGGTAATAAACATTAAATACTTTCTTAAGAATGTATAAAATTAATTCAAATTTATTATTCTGGAATGTAAAGGGTGTATGTGATGTGTTAAGAGATGAAATATGGGGATTTCTAGTCTCAATGTCCTTTCTTTGAGACTTATTCTATTTTAATCACATGTTTCATTTGTGTAGTGTATAAAATTATATATGGATTTTTTTAATTAATTTAATTAAATTCACATGGTTTAAAAATTATTTTCATTTCCTATCTTTAAATGATATTTTGATTCAAAAGTTACTAAAGGTTTAAGGGATTTTTCTTTTAAAACTTAATCTTAAATGTTTTGAACACTTTTCCCTCAATGTAAATGTTATTAAAATTATATTTTTGAAGTTTTATATATAAATAGGGTCTAATAGATAAAAAGTATTAGTAAACTAGTCACATATATCAATATTACATTTCAATGAAAACTTAAGATACATCACTTAGATACCTAAAATTTTTATTATTTCTACCTTCAAATATATATTCCTCAAATAATAAAATTAATGGTTTCCTATGGTAATTTTAAACAGTATAAAGGGGTATGATTATATGATCAGTAAGGGGTGGTGTAAAAAAAAGATAACATAGCCTAAGCATGTAATAAATAATATTGAAGGAATAAATAATAAAATAAAACCCATAAGAATGACAACATGAGTAAAATATATCCATTTAAAACATAAAAATGGAAATAAATAAATCACATGGATAAAAATAACTAATCTCATAGAGATATAAGTCATAACACCAAACATTATAATCATGCTATCAATGTCTCAACCCAATAAATCATACATAAATGAGAAAATATTACACAAAATACCCAAACTAGTTTATATCATGACACCTACTGATTCCTCGAGGGTATATATAATTTTGATCCCTGCCTATTACATAATAGATCCAATTCATCTATTATATTAATAGAATAGATAAACAATACATAAAATAATATTTTATAAGGATCTTCATACAAAATATTGGCTAAGTAATAAATATATATCCATATATGAATAATGGATATATAGAATATAAATATTGAATTATTAAATAGAATTATAAGTCTATAAAAGTGAACATAAAATGATTACATTAGAAACTATAGAATATTCACAATGTAATGGAAATTACCCTTATATAGTTAGCTGTTCTATAACACTAGTTGCAGTTTCTATTATCAATGTGATTTTTTTATTGTACAACTATGTTTTTTAATATAATGATAAAATAATAGAATTTGTATTGTGAAATAGTTTTTGTGATGAATTATTTGTTTACTATATTAGAATCCAAGGTATTATAGATTTTAACTTTATAAAAATACTTTTAATTGTAATTCCCAAACAACGAGTCATTCTATCAAAACCATTTATTGTATTAATAGATAATTCATTCTTATATGTCACATAGTAATCTATGAACAGTTTTGTATGGTTTCACAATGAACTGAGATCATTTTATTATTTTGAGGGTATGACGCACATTTTTAACATAAAAAATGTTTTAAATGTAAAAACTACACCATGAGTCATTTCTGCCAAACCATATTTCAGATTAATTCATAGTTAATTTCTACATGTCATATATTAATTATAAATTATTTTCCTACATTTTTACATCATTATAAACTCATTTTCTTTGTTTCAGTATATGAGAAATGTTTTTAAGTTCAAAAACAATTTTAAATATAAAAACCACACATTGAGTAATTTTGACCAATCCATAACTTGAGATTGATACAAAGGTTATTCCTTTTTATAAATATTAATAAAATATCAATTTTATATAATTTGATATTATTACAATCATGTTCAATTAGTTTAAATACCCAAAACATTTTTTTATCTATAATAAAATTTAATTTTAAAAGTACATATTGATATATAAAAAACTGATTGTGTGATTGACACACAGTTCATACCAAAACATCAAATATAAACTAAAACAATTTACCCTATAGTTTCAAATCCATCCTTGTTTTTTTCTTAGTTTAAGTATCTTATATACATTTTAAACTTTAAAAAGAATATTAAATGAAAAGATGCACTTTGAGCGATTCTTAAAGAACCACATGTTGGATTGATGTGAGGTTCATACCTACATGTATCATATTAATTAACTATAATTTTCCTATAGTTTCGTGTCATTATGATATCATTTTGTCAAATTGAGTATCTGATAATTTTTTTAAACTTTAGAACACTTTAATTGTAAAAACCACACAATGAGTATTTTTGACCAAATTGTATATAATATTTATTACACAATTTATTCTTAAATTGAAAATGTTAACAAATGATCATATTTTTATATTTTCATGTTATTTTTAGTTTTTTTCTTAGTATGATCATCTCACACCAAAATGTTAACTTAAAAATTATTTTAAATGTAAAAAATATACTTCGATTTGTAACAAACCAAAGATATAATATTTGAAAGAATTTTTCCTACATATCATATATTAATCAATTATAATTTTCCCATAGTTTCATGTTATTTAAATATTTTTTGTTCAGTTTGATCATATAAGGAATGTTTGTTACATTATATGTAGTTTTCTATGTAAAAAATCACATATTGAGTCATTCTAACCGAATTGTATATTATATTGATTCAAAATTAATTAACACATACCACATAGTAATCAATGATATTTTTAATAAAATTTCTTTCTATTATGATATTTTTTATTAGTTTGGGTATCTGATGTATGTTTTTAACTATAAAACAATTTGAAATATAAAATCTTGAATTTTAGTAATTATGAAGAAAACACATTCCATATTGTCGTATGGTTCACTTTTTATAAGTTAATACCTATAAAAAATTATTTTCTTAGGATTTTAGCTCAGACTAAGCTCATTTTCTCAGTTTGAGCTTCTTGAAAATAGTTTTGACTTTAAAAGGCTTAAATTTAAAATTTCTCTTTGAGTCATTTTGATAAAACCACTTATAGGATTAATTTATTCTTCATTTCTATATATATTATATTAACCAATGACCATTTTCTTAAACTGTCACATACATATGGGATTTTTTCTCAGTTTGAGTGTGTGACACACATTTTTTATTTTAAAAAAACATATTAAATGTAAAAATATAAATAGATGATTAATTTAATATAATTGTTACGTTAATTGATAAATGAAAAAACCATGGTTGTAAATTTAACCTGTAGTTAAATAATAAAAAATAAATCTCAATTAAAAATTAAATATTAACTCTTGAAGTCACTCCTTTATAAACTATATTTAATTATTTTTTGATAATTACATTGTCTAATTTATTGAATAATTATAATTTCACATAGTTTTTTCCTTCATTATTAAATTAATAAAAGTTTATTATAATAATATATGATAATGGATATTATTTTTACCATCATGTCATAATGGATGTACCTTTATGTAGTTATCCTTTACTCTTCGGTAGCATGTCAAATGTTCTTTGTACATTTACATAGCCTATAAAAAATTATTATTACTTGATGACATGAACATAAGTTGAGTAACTTTAAGATCAACCATAAGAAAGAAATACTAAATCTTTAAAACTATCTAACTGACCACATGATGTTTTTAAATCGACCATGGTATTCTAATAAACCACATGAAAAAATTTCAACTAATCAAATGAAGAGATTCTATCTACAATGGTATTTAAATTAACTTGATGGAAAAATTGATTGGTTGACCTTTAAATTGATCAACCATGCCTAAAAAATTTCTAAGTATTAGATCAACTATATGAAGATTTCAATCAACTTCATGAAGAAAGATTTGACTTACCATGAGATTTTCCTTATAGTGAGATCTGACATACCATAAGACTTAACCTACCACAAAACTATTGACTGTTCGCATAATTTTTCTATAATTATTATACTTAATTTTTTATATTTTTCATATATTTATATTTTTTAATTTACTATAAGTTTTTATTAATTTCTTCATTGATTTACTTAATTATTTATTACATGTCAATTATCTTTATGATAAGGAATTTTATTTTTGATAATCTCAAATATAATTTCTGTTTATCACACGGGCTCAACGATCATGATTCTTTCTTGAGAAAAATATAAGTTTCAAATTTAAATTGTTAGAAATTTGAAAAGGTTATATCTCATTCTTATAGAATTATTCCTAAGTACTTTAATATTGATACTTAGTGTTTTATTAAGTTATCTAGTGAGTTTGAATGTAACTATTTATTACGTAAAATATACATTCAAATTTAATAAGGAAATCTAGTGATTTTTTAGGAATAGTACACCAAACGAATATTAAGTAGTTAATTATAGTTAAATGTGTGAGCCTATTTAGGAATGATAAAGTGGATATGACTTCATATTTTGAATCTAACATGTATGAAGTAACTCTATATATTTAGTTCGATAGAACCAATTTAATATCAAGGTTTAGGATATTTCCTAAATATTCTATGAAACACACATGGGCAATCAACTTTAGCTAGACTTTATTTGTTTGATCCTTTACTACTAGAGAGAATTTTATCCTCGACACTGAGAGCCTTACTTGTTCAACTAGTTTTTGTGATTATTACTTTTTTATATTATTTTATGTGTATTATTATACTGTGTTATAATACCCATAATAGGTAGGATTTGGGTTATATAACCTGATACATTAGGTATGTATGGGTTGTGCATAATTAATAAAAGGAAGGGTTGATCAGTTGTGCCTTGATTCAGTGAAAGGAATTTTTGGTTTCTTCCACCATCTTAAAATGAAGATTGTAGGTTTTAATTCTAGGTGTGAAAAAGTTCATCTTGAGTTTTTAATCCATGGTTGCAAAATTTAGTTTTAAATAGTTGTGACTCCCTTCAAATTTAATATATTCCATAGTTATTGGTTGTTTTTTCTCTTTGTATTTTTAGAAGAGTTAAGAGTAGAGTAAGATCATTTATATTTGAACTGCTATAAAAAACATTGTTTCCAACTTAATTATATAACTACTTTAATATTTACCTTTGATTATAAGTAATTAATACATTTAAAGGGGACAATCCCCCCTATGAAATTCTATAAAATCTCAGTTTAGGACCTAATAGTTGGTATTAGAGCTTAACCCATAGCTATAGAATATAAATATTTATATGTGATAATTAATTCATGACTATAAAATCATTGGAAAATATCTATTTTAAGATAGTAGTAACAAATAAAAATGATGTATGGACACATCAAATACCACTATTATTTTATGAAACCAATCATGGTTATTGGTAGTCTTTCATGACTGATTTTATTAATAACCACAATATTGATAGTTGGAAAATCATGGTGAAAGCATATATACTAATAGAATTTTTTCATCAATAATTTACTAGTAATGATTATATCAAATATTTTTTGTATTATAATGAAATGAGTATTTTATACTGTGAAATTATTATAAATTCCTAAAACCATGTATCTTCATGTGACAAATCAAATTAAATAGGAAGATTTGTAAAAGTTAATCATTTAGGTTCAGATAAGATTGTAATAACTAAGCTCAACATATAAAGATCTGAGTATCAAGAATTTAAAATGAGAGAATAAGAATTGGCCAACAAAATGTTTCATAGATTTACTTGTATTGTGAATGTTATGAATGTCTTAGGAGAAACATTAGATAATTCAATATTTTTTTAAATGGTTTTAAGGGTTTTACTGAACAAATGGCATGCTAAAATGGTAACTATTCCTAAAATAAAACACTTTATGGAATATTCAATAGATGAGATAATTGGATCCTTATTATACTATCAGTTATAATAGAAAAATATTTCTTGTGCATAAAATTTGAAAAAGAAAGGAATTGATTTTAAATCAAAATTTTCTACTTAATCCTCTATATTTGAGATATAATCAAGTGAAATAGATGGAACAACTGAGGCAGAAAAAGGATGACATAATAAGAATAAAAGTTTCACTTAATGATTTAAAAAGGATTATCTTAAATAATAGTATATGTATGAGTATAAGTAGTAGAGAATAATTCAAATGAAAATTATAAAGTGAATTTTTATGAGTGAAGAAAAAGTGGGCATATCATGCATAATTTTCCAAGTATCAATAATGAAAAGAAAAATATAAAAAGGAAACAAAAAAAGGAAATATAAGAAATGCAACATGGTTAGAGTTACAATTATGAATTAGATTTTAGAAATGAAACTGGTACTGGAAAAGAGTAAGTGAAACTTTGGATAATGGATTCATAAAAAAATGTAAGTGGATGAGATTGTTCTTCCTCTTATGAATTTGATTGTGAGCCCACTAAAAATGAGCTATATGAATTAATTGATATACTTAATGTAACACCAATAGTTTTTATGGACTTTTTTTCAAATGAATTAATTTTAATTGATGTATTTCATTTCACTACAAAAAATATTTCATTCACAAGGATCCTACTTGTCTTGTGCTACATGCAACATCGACATATTGTGCATTATACGCAACACTAAGTTTCTACGAAATATCACTTTGTTGATATAATTATCTAAATGATATAATTATAACATAGATTTTAAAATAAGTAATATGAATAGTAATAACTTTTAATATATTATTTTTAATGTTTTCAAATAAATAAAACATATTGATAATGAAATATATAATTTTTCTAAAGTCTTTATATATTTTCCAAAAATATTTTCCTAAAGGAACTAGTTTTTTATGCCCGTTTGTGAACAATAATAAAATTAGTTTTAGACACTAATAGAAATTGAACTTGATAAAATTAACTGAATTTTTTAATTCGTAATTTTGAAATTATCTTAGGGTTAATTCTTGAGATTTTTCGAAGAAACTTCTTTTTTGGGTGAATTGTAAAAATTACTGCAATTTAGTTAAAAATAATCTTTTTATTTAAATATTTATTAGTGTTATTATATTTTAAATTTGTTTTTGAAGTCACAGTAGATCAATTATGAATATAATAATACAATTTAGGTCATTGTAGCCATTTCTGAATTCAAATTACATATAAAAACATATTAAACTTTTGAATGTTTTTTCTTTAAAGCCTCGCTTTCTCACCATGTCTGCAGGATTAGTGTTAAAGTTAATTTTTCCACTTATATGATTTGAATTATGAAAAAATAGAAATAAATTTTTTAATAAGTATGATATTTTTATTCTAATATGATCAAAATAATTTTTGACTAAAAATATTAGGTAAAGTGATTAAATTTAGTCACAAAAATTAAGGTAAGATTATGCTTAATTAATTACTATACCTTAATCATAGGGACCAAAATGACGTTGAGTCTTGTTTAACATACATTATCTACCAATAATTCTCCCATATCCACTATTTGTCTTCATTTTACGGTTTATTGTGATATTATTAAATTGAAGTTCCCTTTATAAAAGGTAAGGAAAAAGAAAAAAAGGGGCCTTTCCTTACATTTAACATTTATAAAACATTGATATGTGTACAAAACATCATATTTAGGTCATACATATCAATTTTAAATATTAATGGGTTATGTTTATCATAATAATTTGTCAATAATTTTTAGAGATGAATTATTTACATAAAAGTCTTAGAAAAATCCAATGTAGTGATTATTTAGTTAATAAATAAATAAAATAAATGATACTTTAAATATTAAAGTTGAAGTGAATTGATTGAATTATTTTCTATAATTATTTTTGAATATTAATATATAATTTTACACATATGTAAAATTAATTTATTTTAATTCATATATTATTTTGTATTTTAAAACTAAAACTAAACAAATAATGTCAAAATTGACACTAATTTTATTTTACAATAATTGATATTTTATTAAATAATTTAAAACTAATAAAAAATATTATATTATTCCAAATTATTTTTAAGGGTAAAAAAATATTAAATGTGGTCTATTAATGGACCAATTTATCTTTTATAATTAACATATTTACCCATATATTGTAAAAACATTGTTAGCATAGTTCGAGTTTAAGAAGTATTTTGCACATCATATATATTTGTTTTAAAAATTAGTTTCAAAAACACATGAGATTTTTATTTCATAAATTAGATATAAGATTTTATATTCAATTTATATATATTATACAATAATTCTCAATTTATTTTTGTAAGAACCCGAGTTTTTGTAGCAGGTCAAAAGCCCGAACCTATTTGAGTTTTTGACTTGTTTCTGAGAAAAACAAGGAAAATCTGGGAAGTTCTGGAAATTTCTAGACTACACACCATGTACTATAAAGTACAAACCATGTATGAGTTAGGTGCGTACTGACCTTGTGATCACCGAGTACACGTCTTGTGAGGACAGTGTAGGAATTTCCTACTACATAGTGTGTAGTGTTTCTTGACATGCCGTATATCCTCTTTTCTGCATATCGGTCGAGTTAAATCCATTTGTCGACCTGTGTGGAGAATAAAATATGTGTTCCTACCTACTATTACGTTAGAGTATGAACAAGGCAACTACATGATGTGTAGTCCGTAATACATGTCATGTACTTTTATTTTTATTTGCTTAAATAAAAGAGCGTTGCGTCTTATTTCGGAAAACATCTTCTTCTTCCCCAACTTCATAATAGTTTCACACCAACAAAAAAAGAACATTCATTTACCTATAATATTCATCTAGAGTCTATTCATGAATCCATCAGTGGCTGTGGGATCACAATAGCAAGGCTAAACCCACGCATCCTGTTTCATTCTTGATCCTTTGCCTCAAACATCGCGGTTTCCATCTGACTTGAATTGTCAAGATTTAACAGAACCGTAGATCTATGAAGATCAACATCAAATTGGAGCTCTATATCAGACATTACTACGTCTACAAGTCTCAGGTATGTGGTCCATAGATCATTTTGAGTTTTTGTGGACTTTTGGATGGCGTGACTTTGGCGTGTTTTCACCTATTTTGAGTGTGACCCTATTTTACCTATTATTTCCTGTTTAATTGTTATCTGACCTATGGGATGCATTTTTTTTATGCCCTGTTACCTTCTTTGATTGAGTGGGGTTGGGCGAGTGGTCGTTTCTCATCATGCCATTTTGGCTGGGGAATGCCAAAATGGTTATAATTGAATTCTATTGTTTTAAACTATTTAGATTAGTTTATTAAACCTTGATATGAATTTTTATAGGCCTTAGAGACCTCTGTGCTGGTATGGGACAACACATGGTTAGTGAATTTCAACAGTTTAGTTTGGTTTTACTATTTAAAAGTGATTCCTTTGATTATTTTATGTAATTTCTGAATAGCATATGCTGGAACCCTTGCGGTTGTGTTGGGTGTGGCTCGGATATTCTTAATTGATGATGATCACAGGTTGGTCTTGGTCTAGGTTACATTGGGTGGTTCTGACCATGTGATTGGGCATCATGGACCTTGTCTTGAGGCAGGGTGACTGTCAGGTTGGGCATGGCCTGAGTTACTTGGATGGAGAGGCTGTCGGACTTGAGCGGTAATGTCGGATAGACATGAGGTGTCAGAGGTGTTGTGTCTTGGCCACTATTTTGGTGATTACCACTCACCCTAAACTTTAAGTATTGTGTACATAGATATACTTAGTGATGAGGTGGTTTTGACCACTTGTATGGGTAGAGGCCCATGTTAGTTGCAGTTTAGGTACTTTTGGTTTAGGGGTTCTTGTCGTAGGTAGCCACGTGGATGGTGAGGAGCCTTTATGGGATGATGTTAAGGCTATCGGGTTGGTGGAAGAGGCTCGTCGTTATTTGAGGGCAGACATTGATGCCCCTCTGGTTACTTTATTTGAGGGAAAACATCATTGTCCATCCAGTTATTTTATCAAAGGGAAGACATTTCTATCCCCCTAGTTACTTATTTGAGGATAGGTATCATTGTTCCTCAGAGATACTACTTCTTGGGTGTACACAGGAGACATCGGTACTTGAGACATGCAGTGTCAGGGGGAAAATGGTGTCGGGTTACATGACAGAGATTCCAGCATTGGCCGAAGCAGGTGACACTTCATGGTGGCTGCTGAGCACCAGTGGAGCTTGTGATTGTTTGTGTTCATTTTATTGTTTAATTTTTTCCATATTAATGCATGACTTCTTAAACACTTATATTAGGTACACACCGTTGGGTGGTATCCTACTGAGATTTGGCTCACACCATGCATGGGACCTTCAGGACGCGTGCAGACTTTATGGATTTTTGTGCAAGAAAAAGGTCGATTTTAGGAGCTAGACTGCATTAGCTATTTCATGAAGATATTATGGACCTTGAAGTATTTCCTAGCTAGAGTTTACATTGTTTTTTCTTCTTTCCCAAGTCAGCATACTTATTTTTGTGTAGCTATAGTTGGTTAGTCATTGGTACCTTTACTTATGGATATGTATGACCTTCATTGGATATATGTTTTTTATTCAATAGTAGTGTGAAGTGATCATTATGTTGTTGTGTTTAATTTTCGATGTTGTTATTTATATTTATTGCTTCCATTGTTTATTGATATTGAATGTGCTTCTACTCTGTGGGTCTGGTTTGAATCTTCTGAGTCTTTTATTCCATTGAATATTTATTTTTACACTCGGACTAGTATAATTATCATCCTACAAGAGGGTATATCCTCCCCATTATACCTGTAAGACCCTCACTGCAAGTCAATAGCCTGAGGCGTTCGGGGAGGTGTGCCTAAGGTAGTAACACCTGACCCGATTTTCACTGTTCGGGTGGCTGTTTGGGTCTGAGTCCTTACAAAGTGGTATCAAAGGTGTTCTTGATAGGGATTTAGGAGCAGCATTTTGTTTTCTACTAATGAGATTGAGGCTTCTCTTTTATTTTTGCTAGTTTTGATATTTGGGATATGGTAGACTGGATATAGGTTGCTACTGGAACTGGGTTTCTAGATTGTTCTTGGGTGCCTACAGCCCCAGGTATGAGGGGTCGACCAAGTTCCCATGGGTGGGAATTGTTGTTTTCTTTTTTCTCAAATTACAGTTTATATGATTTCCACCTTGGTGGTTCACTTGGTGTGTGATGTTATTGATTGTGATATGTGACCCTTGACCTAGTGCAGTAAGGGAAAATTTGACCTAGGCCCTGTATGGAAAGGTTGTTTGTTCGAATTTTGATAGGCACATTTTTAGGGTATTTCATTTTCATAACTGCGCGTATGTTTAATGAAGTGATAATGCCATGTGAATACTATCAAATTTCCATGCTTTGTATTCTTTGAAATGTGACTAGGTGAAACTCTAGATAGAATTTCTTATGGATTGAAATGTCTTATTACATGCTTTATATATTTTTAGAATTTCATGTGGTAGGGTATTTGGGCCTGGCTCTTGTACGAGTAGGCATGTACTATGGTTGAGGTGATCTTGATCACCAGGATTGGGAACTCAGTTATCGGTTTGAGGCAACATTGGTTATCGGTACGGGAATGGACTACCATACTTTTGATACTTTTCTCTGTTTAGGGAAGGTAAGGAGGTGATGAGGTCGGGATGCCATGGGTATGGGTTGCGATAGGGGAGATTAAGGGTAGTTGTTTTATATTTCCTCTTTACTTATTTCCATATCTGCATTTAATATTATATATATATATATATGTGGTTTGTCTAACTATTTATGGTATTCAGATGGTTCCTTTTTAGTCGACTTAGATGGAATGTCATTAGAGAGATGGTACAGTGCCACAAGGGCATGATCTTGTGCAGGCAGAGCATGAGATGCTGGTACAGGCTCGGGGATAGGAACAGGTCCAGGATCAAGTGCAGGTAGGAAAATAGCAGGGTTTGGTAGCTTTCGAACCATGGCTCGACGAGCAGCTCCGAGCTAGCCTGGTACGTGTCTGGCATGGGATTGAAAAAGGAGCATAGGGTACAGAGCCATCATTGACATATCTAATGCGGGAGTTCCAGTCGTAGCACCCGCCGCTTTTTCAGGGTGAGGGTGGTCCACAGGCGACTGAGAACTGGATAGAGAGAATGCAGATGATCTTTGAGCATCTCGAGATGCCTACAGGGTGGAGGGTCAAGGTAGAAACATACATTCTATGAGGACCAACAAAGCGCTGGTGGGATGTGTAGGTTCATTCTCGCACGCATGAGGGACTAGCTTGGAAAGATGTCGAGGACATGTTTTTCAAGAACTTTTACCCAGAGACACTGAGGGAAGAGAGAGATCGAGAGTTCTTGAACCTTCAGCAGGTAGACATGTCTGCCATGGACTATGCAGCTACATTCACTTATTTGTCTCGCTTTTCACCTGGTATGGTAAGTAATGACTCGGAAAGGGTGAGGCACTTCACAGATGACTTACGACATGCCATTCGGATCCAGGTAAATATATTTAGGATGGGTTCATTCTCAAAGGAAGTGAATCTCGAACTCATATCAGAGGGAAACCATAGGGATAGACCTTCAGTTTGGATAGGCGATGGCTTTAGGTGATGTTTCAAATAGCAGGAAATGAGGATAGGATGATTTCCAGTAGGTCAGTCAGGCAAGGACTCATCTAGACCACCTCATAGAAATTCTTCGATGGTTTTCTTTTAGTGTAGACAAATAAGACATGTTCGGACTCAGTTTGATAAGCCTCAAAAGGAGTGACGAGCATGTGGATATGTCGGGCATCTAGAGAGGTTCTGCAGGCAGACTACTTAGATAGCCAACAGGCAAGGTCCAGGATACACTATGTCATCTGGATTTGGTTCATGTTTGGTACTTGGAGAGGGTAGCCGAGCTTCAGCTGCACATGGAGGATGTGACAAAGACAGCGGGACCCAGCAGAGGGGTCAGTGGCTGGTAACTGGAGTAGCACCGTAGGGAGGTCAGGGATCAGGAAGTGGTACTTCAGGCTAGGTTCACATCGTGGAGCTGCCAGGGGCTAAGCAGTTTGGTGATCCGATGATGGTTAGAGGTACACCGCGAGTGTGGTCATGACATTCTTGTTTTCTTTTTTGCATGACCTATTGAGGCATGTCTATTTTGAGTTCACGAGGTACACAATATTCATGTGGACAGACTAGATGTTGTTCAGTGGTATTGGAGCCATATTAGGTGCATGATATATTTATATACATGTATGAGATGTGTCGCATCAACACATCGAGAATGCAGGTTACTTGAGGTGCCATATTCATCGGGGCGTCACAGATGCTGGTTACTTCAGATGTCGTGGAATCGGGGCATCGAGGATGCAGGTTACTTGTGGTGCATGGAATGAGGTTTTATTTTGAGTGTCCATGGGATACAGGACCTCATGGAGGCAGATACCGATGGGGTGTGGGATATTTTTGGGGTTTCAGGAGCGATACGGGACCACCAATGAGGCGCATGGGTGACGTTGCATCACTAGAGAACCATGAGTCCAAAAACTAGTTAGTGAACCCTTTATTTTTTGAGTTTCATAGGATTGAGACTGAGTTAGGCAATTCCTAAGGTAGGAATCCCTTGGAGGATTTTTGCCAGAACCATTAAGACCGGGTAAGTCCGGGTTACATTGATCGGGGTGGTATGTTTGTTTCCATCTCTGGGTTTTGTTTTATATCTCGGGATGAGCTATATTAAGGTGGGAGATTTTAAGAACTTGAGTTTTTGGAGCAGGTCAAAATCCTGACCCTGTTTGAATTTTTGACTTGTTTTTAAGACAAATTGGGAAAATCTAAAAAGTTCTAGAAATTTCCAAACTACACACCATGTACTCTAAAGTACACACCGTGTATGCATTAGGAACATACCGGTCGTGTGATTGTTGAGTACATGTCATGTGATGGTCGTGTTGGAATTTTCTACTACATAGCTTGTAGTGTATCTCGACATACCGTGTATCCTACTATCTGCATACTGACTAAGTTAATGCTATCTGTCGACCAGTGTGGAGCATCCAACCATTTGGCTACCTCCTCTTATACCAGAATACATACAAGGCCACTACACGATGTTTAGTATATAATACACAACATGTAATTTTATTTTTATTATCTTAAATTAATGAGTGTCGCATCTAATTTTAGAAAACATCATCTTCTTCCCCAATTTTGGAACATTTTTGCTCCAAAAACTGAACAACATCCCTTACCCTAGAATCTTCATCTGAATTTCATTCTTCAATACATCTGTGGGTTTGGGATCACACTAGCAAGGCTAAACCCACGCACCCTATTCTATTCTTGATCCTTTTCCTCAAACGTTGTATTTTACATCCAAGTGGAATTGTTAGTATTTGATGGAAACGTAGATCTACAAAGATACTCTTTGAATTGGAGCTCGATATCAGACATGCCTACATCTACGAGTCCTAGGTAGGTGGTACATACCTCTTTTTTGTAGACTTTTAGTAGGTGTGACTTTGGGTAATTTTTGGGTATTTTGAGTGTGACCCTGTTTTAGCTGTTATTTTCTGTTTAATTGTTATTTGACCTATAGGATGCCTTTACGTATGCCCTGTTACCTGTTTTTCTTGAGCAGGGTCGGGCGAGTGGTCATTGCTCATCAAGGAATTTTGGATGGGGAATGCCAAAATGGTTATAATTGAATTGTGTTGTTTTAAACTGTTGAGTTTAATTTATTAAATATTGATATGAATTTTTAGAGGCCCTAAAGACCTCTGTGCTAGTATAAGACAAAACTTGGTTAGTGCATTTCAACTGTTTAGTTCACTTTGCCTGTTTAAAAGTGATTCCATTGATTATTTTATGTAATTGCTTAATTGCATATGTTGGAACCGTTATAGTTGTGTTGGGAATGGCCTAAATATTCTTGAGTGATTATGATCATAGGTTTGGATTTTCCAAGGTTACATTGGGTGGTTTTGACCACAAGATTGGGTGTCATGGATGTCAGCTTCAGGCAGGGTGACTGTCAAGTTGGGAATGGCCCGGGATACTTGGATGGTGAGGTCGTTGGACTTGAGCAGCATGGTTGAAGGGACATGAGGTGTCAGAGGTGTTCTGGCTTGGGTACTATTTTGGTGATTACCACTCACCCGAAACATTGAGTAGTGTGCACCCTGAGAGACTCCATGATGAGGTGGTTTTTACCACTCATGTGGGTAGAGGCCCCTATTAATTGTGGTTTAGGTACTTTTGGATTGGGGGTTCTTTCCGTAGGAAGACACGTGGAAGGTGATGAGCCTTCAGGGGATAGAGTTGAGGCTATCGGGTTGGGGGGATGAGGCTCGCCGTTATTTGAGGATAGACATCGTTGTCCCTCCAGTTACTTTATTTGATGGTAGACATCATTGTCCCTCTGGTTACTTTAATTGAGGGTAGACATCGTTGTCCCTAGGGTTACTTATTTGAGGATAGGTATCAATGTTTCTCCAAGTTACTACTTCTTGGGCGTTCCCACGGGACGTCGGTACTTGAGACACATGGTGTTAGGGGGAACGTGTCAGGTTACATGACAGAGATTCTAGCATTGGCCGAAGCAGGTGAAACTCCATAGTGGCTGTTGATCACTAGTGGAGTTTGTGTTTGTTTCTGTGCATTGTACAGTTTACTGTTTTCCTTATTAATTCATGCTTATTTAAACACTTATATTAGGTATGCACCATTGGGTGGTATCCTAATGAGATTCGTCTCACACCCTACATGGGCCCTTTAGGATGCCTACAGACCTTATGGGTTTACATGTAGGAAGGAGGTCGGCTTCTAGAGTTGGACTGCATTATCTACTGCATGGAGGTGGTATGGACCTTGAGGTCTTGCCTAGATGGAGTTTACTTTGTTCTTCCTTCTTTCCTAATTCATCATGCTTATTTGTTTTGTATCTACAATTGGTTATCCATTGGCGCCTTTACATATGGATATATATGACCTGATTTGGTTGTATGTTTGTTATTTAGTAGTAGTTACAAGTGATCATCATGTTTTTGTGTTTAATTTCCGCTGTTGTTGTTTATATTTATTGCTTCTGTTGTTTATCGATATTGAATGTGATTCCTCTTTGCGGGTCTGGTTTGAGTCAGGTGAGTTGTTTATTTCACTGCATCGTTATTTTTACACTAGGACCAGTACCATTATCATCCTCCAAGAGCGTATAGCCTCCCCGTTATACATATAAGACCCTCGCTGCTAGTCAGCAGCCTTAGGCATTCAGGGAGGTGCGCCTAAGGTAGTAACACCCAACCCAGTTAACATTGTTTAGGTGGTTGTTTGGGTCTGGTTCATTAAAATTTTAGTCTTAATTGTTAAATTAGATAGAGTAGAACACTAGATGCTTTAATAAAAACCAAAATAATAAAATTGGGGAATCACAGAAGTTAAGGAACAAAAATATTAAAAATAATATATTTTTGTGTGGTGTAGATTTTTTTCGACCATAAATTCACATTAATCCGTTATTTTTTCATTTTGGAGGAACATTAGGTAATGTATAACTCTCATTATTGAATACCTTCTAGTTTTTACAACAGTTCCACTCCCCCTCCATTATAAATGGAAATCCCTCTACCCTTTCCTCACTCCTCTCAAGTCACTTTTTCTCATCCAAACTCTATCAAAATAGTCTCTAAAAAACCCTCACTTCCTAATTTATTCCTACTTTTGGGAAGAAATCCTCACATGGAAGCCCTTTTGTGAAAACCAAAAGGATTTACCTGATTAAGAGGTAACACCCTCCCTCAAACTCATTTCTTTTATTTTATTTCTTCACTCCCTCAACTATTATTATTCCAAGATTTCATAAAAAAATAATCATCAATATAATATAATTTTATCAGTATAAGTTTTATACCTACACATACATACACTTCCATCTAATGGGTAATAGACATACTATTTACGTGTATGGCAAACCACCTCCTTACAAAACTATCATTGTTCATGTTTCTTTTACCACCACTAATTGTATAAATTATGATAAAATATCTATTTATATATGTTATATATGTTATATATTTTATATATTATGTCTTTATGATTATTTAATCCTTTTTCATCACATATATTCATAATTTTCATTTGGTCTAAAAATGATAATTTCGTTTGAGAAAGTGTGGACTACCGCTCTCTCAAAGTGATGTGATTCATTCACACCTTAAAAGAAAGGTATTATGGATGATTATAGTAAAATTATATGATATATATGAAATAATAATTCTAATTTATTTATCATATATACATATAAAAATATTTTTAATTTAATTTCTTTCTTTCAATACATTAATAAAATGGAAGCATCGTTCATGCGTACATACGATCTACCATCTCCATGAACGGTGTATTCCATTATTAGGATTCTATATTCTATGGATTATTATAATACACATATAATGAATCTAAATTATATTTTTATAATTTATTACATTTATTACATTCTTTAAATCATGACAAAAATATAAGTACCACAAAAATAACAAATGAAGACACATGTGAAGAATAAAGCAGATATTGCCCGAAGTGAAACATTAACATAGAATTATTAATAAGAGGGTAATATAAAGTCATAATAAAACCATATATGATATTAGATATGAGAATATGGATCTTTTATATATGTATAATAAATTTATATTTATTATACATGATGTTTGTATGAGTATGAATAGGGTCACGACATAATAGAATGGAATTTCATCTCACTTTTTATTTCTGTGAGATACTTGATTTATTCACCACTCATCCCTTAAGTGTGGTGTGCATACTTCCCATGGAAGAATTATATGATAATATAATTAAATTTAAATTTATTTTCATATTCATTTTATTAACTTTTTTTCTTTATTTTTCTATTTCGATATTTACCAAATCGGTAAAGTAGTTTTGTCTCAATTTTCGTTCTTTGAGCCACATACCATGTCATTCAACTATATTTTACATGAGGTGTATAAAACACCTTTGAAATTTTATATAATGAATCTTAATATTTTAATGATATTTTAAGATTCATTTAACTTTATTTTCTAAAATGTGGAGTAAGGTTCAAACTTATCAAGTGGTAATAGTTTATTGAAACATTCTCATCGCCTTTTGTTATTATTTAAGATTATTCTTCCATTGTTGAAATATTATGATCCATATCTCAAAAACCCATGAATTTTACTCTACTATGGTTATTCATCATATATTAATGTTTTGGTACCATTTTAGACTCTTTTTTAAATAATATAGTTAATAAAGTGTTTTTAAAAATGCCCAACTTTACCCTCTATTTGGTTGAAAATATATGTTCATTCAAAACATGTTTTATAAAAACATGTTCAGGATTTATTTATTTATTTATGTATTTTAAAAGAATTGGTTTTAAAAAAAATAAAATTTATTTTATATTTTTCACGAAAAATGGTTTTCAAGACATTTTCAAGTATTATTTATTAATTTTTAATGTTTTTTCAAAGAAATGGTTTCCAAAATATTTTCAATATTTATTTTTATGTTCAGAAATTATTTTCATATTAAATGGTTTTCAAAATTTTTTATTTTTAAAAAATTCTTTTTAAAATAAGAAAGGTTATTTTCCTTGGGATTTTTTTTAAAATATATCTCAATATTATTTCCCATCCAAGATGAAATCTGTTAATGTTACTCATGCCTTTCTGGGAAATGATCCAAATGTTTCATTCATATTCTTTCTCTGGATGATATTTATTTTTATGGCTTGATTTTTATGAAAATCCATTTCTTTTTCATGGGTTATAATTTTATGAAACCCATTCCTCTTCCATGGGTTATATTCTCATAAAACTTATTTCTATTCAATAAATTATGGCATGATAAATGATTATGAAACCCACCTCCTTCCATGGGTTATTATAGGATGAAATGATTATGAAAACTATATATTTTTCATAGGTTATGATAAGATTAAATTTTTATGATATCAATTTCATTTCATGGGTTATGATATGACCTATTTTTATGGGTTTTGATATTATTTTTAATGATATTATGGCACATGTATCTATGATTTTTACTATGAGATGGGTGAGACCTATATCACCCTCTAATAAATTGGGTAATGGTAATCTATATATGAGCTAAATGGGTGCACAAGTTGTATCCCAAAACGAAAAATATGAAGTTACATGGGATATAGACCTAGACTAAAAGTAAGAGGCTAAACTGGTTATTTCCTAAACCCAAAACAAGAAGGTACATGGGTTTTATCCAAAGCCTAAATGTAAAAGGGTACACAGGTTGTTTTCCAAGACCAATAACAAGAAGGTACATGGGTTGTATCCCAATCCTAAAATTAAGAGGTTATATGGGTTGTATCCCATTCCCAAAAACAAGAAGTTACATGTGTCATATCCCAATCCAAACACATTGTGATGGTCTTGGTAGGTTTCCTTGACAGATGATTTTATATTTTTATGTGTGTGCCACAAATATGATGTCTTATTCCTATGTTTCTCTTTCACGGATTATGTTTTTTATTTCATTGTGATTCATGCCTTATGAAATACTAATATTTTTTCCATAATTAATGTTTATGATCTTTGATATGAAGGGTGTGATATTCTAATGTTATGATCATGTTCTCATAACCCTATGCTCGTGTTTATTCTTATATATTTCCCTTGTTTACCATTAATTAGAATCTAAGATTACCCCTTTTTATGTATCCTTTTCTAGGTTATGAAGAGATATATTAAGTATCATGTATTTAGTAAAGGTTATAGTTAATAAGAATCTAGTGGGAGATAATGGATCTCTATTGTATACCAGTGTTTATGTTTCTATGTTTCGAAAGCCACTAAACTAATACAGTATTTAGGCATCTATTTGTATAGTTTTTTAAGTATTCCACAAAAGTGATGTAATGTTAATGTATGAAAATCAAGGGTTGCTAATGTTGGTATTATATAAAAGGTTTAGTTAACCTTTGACAACTAAGATGAGAAAATTTTAATTATATCCGTAGGTATATTACTAAGGATATGTATAAGGATGTCTCTAAGGATAAGTGTAAGGATGAGTCAACATTTAGGAAAATGCCTTGGAATTTTGGTAAATGATAGAGAGATTGGTTTCCAACCAATACATCCCTATCCAGATACTACAAGTGGATATGGCTCTATCACAGATGTACAATAGGGTTAACAACTCTCACATGATGTCACAAGCCTGACTCGGGAAAATCGGATACACTACAATGTGCCTTACTGGACACCTAGTTTGACACTCCTTGAGGATATGATTTTGGAATTCACAAACTCTTTATGAAACATCATAAATGATTTAAATAGAGGATGATTATGAATAACCTAAGAAAACCTAAGGTTTTATAGATTAATAATATAGAAACCATGAATTAGGAACCCTATTAGTAATTTTTTAGTATTATATGGTATCCTAAAATGATAAATGTTTCTCACACTATGCCTTATATTTTTAGTCAATGGAGATAAATCGAAGGAACATGGTTATCATTTAATGTTTCAAATGTGAAAAGTATTGTAATTATGTGAATTTATTCCCCAAATGGAAATATAATAAAGAGAATCATGAATTTGGTATGAGTATTGGTTATATTTCTAAAGATAAAGAGACCAAAAACGACATGTGAATGGTATGTGATGTTCTTCAGGTGTTGTTTACATAAGAAGCATGAATATATTAAGGTTGAGGAACCTTAAAACATGATTCATATTTCATATCGTAGAAATGATGTATTAAGGAATAAGTTTTTGAATACTAAGTAATGGTTTAGGAATAAAGTTGGATGAATAAAGTATGTATGATTCTGAATTCAAAGATTGTGTTATATAAATCAAGAAATGGATAAGTATTTTTAGAAAAAGTTTTCATTAAGGATTGAAAATTACATTTTTAATAGTGGTGAATACATAGAAAGGTGATTTAGTAGAAAGGTGATATTTTTTTTAGGGGAATGTAACCCTTAATAAATTCCTAAAATTGAGATAATTATGTTTGTATAAATATATGTTGGGTATGAGTAAGTAAATTGGATCGTACAGATTACCCAAGAATTGATTATTTAAAAGGGGTATACCTATTCAAGGAGAAAGTTTACAACTTATTGTATTTAAAGAATATATCCTGTAATTTTTATAACAAGGATGAATTCTTGTTTTCGAAAAGGATTTATGGTAATTTAGGTTATTACCATGTTTCAAAGGAATATACAATGAGGGTATTCACATGTTTGGAATGTGACAACCAAGTGGTGCATTATGATATATGGGGGATCAATGTTAAGCTGATTTCATGAATTTATTTCTTAAATTTTTTATTTTCATCTTTCATAAGAGTTATAAGGTTATATTTTTATGGAAATACTAAGTTAACCTTGAGATGAAATTTGTGAGAATAAAGTATTACCTCACTACATGAGGATTTTTGTATATTGGATATCATGTTCAAACCAATTGGTGTTGGTGGTAACTGAAGAAATATGGGATGACTTATCATGGATATCATGATCTGTTAGTACTTTAGGAATAAAAAATTCTCCTTCACTTCTTGGTGTAAGTTCTAGAGTGTAAATATATTAAGGAAAAACCAAAGGGTGAGATTTTACTTTTAAAAGGGAATGAAATCATGTAAGTACAACTTCCCATGAAAATTATTTGACCATAGAGAATGGATCTTGAAACTAAAAAGGTTATCCTAGTACCTTCTTTTATGATGAATCAAATATTCCCTTAAATAATCACAGTTATATGGATTTCTTATTGTTAAATTTCTCCTAACCGTGTTCTCTATCACTCTCTATCAGAACATGATAGTTAGATTTCTCTTCCTTGTCCATGTTTTCACTTCCAAACTATGTTGTACTATATGGAACCCTATTAATATGTTACTTTGGATAACCGTTATGGTTCAATATTTCACTTTTAAGGGATGTTATAGTATTCATGTTTACATTATGGGTTTCATTTAATGAATCTTCCTGGTATTAAAACTTTAATAACCTAGTAAAATTTTAAGGGAGAAATTCATTTTAAGGGGGGTAGAATTTAACACCCCCAGTTTTTATAGACCTTTTTTTGTATCAATTAATTTTCATTGATGTGTTTAATTTAACTATGTAATATTTTCCTTTCACGTGTAACCTACTTTGCTTGTGCTATATGCAACACCGACTTAACATGCGTCATATGCAACATTGAGTTTCAACGAAACATCAGTTTATTATTATAATCATTTAAATGAGAAAATTATAACCTAGATGTTAAAATTAATAATACGAATAATAAAAAGTAATTTTAATATTTTTTTTATAATGTTTTCACATATATAAAACATATTTATAATTAAATATAAATTTTTTTGTAAAGTTTTGTAAGTTTTAAAATAATATTTTCTTAAAGAAACTTCTTTTTATATCATTCTAAGAACAATAATAAAATTAATTTTAGAAACTAAAATAAATTGAATTTGATAAAATTAACTTTATTTTTGAATTCATAATGTCGAAATTATATTAGGGTGATTTTTTTGGGATTTTTCTAAAAAATTTCATTTTTTCAGGGAACAGTAAAAATTACTACAATTTAGTTAAAAACATCATTTTTGTTTAAATAATTATTACTGTAAAATTATATTTTAAATTGGGTTTTAAAGTCTAAATATATCAATTATGACTATATTAATCCAATTTAGTTCATTTTATTGGTTTTTATTTTGAAATTAGATATAAAAACCTACTTAACATTTGAATATTTTTACTTTTAAAACTCACTTTCACGCTATGTCCGTGGGATGAGTATGAAACATATTTTTACCATATATGTGATTAAAATTTTTAGAAACATATATACATGGCTATAATAAGTATTATATTTTTATTTTAATAAGTTCAAATTAATTTTTGACCAAAAATATTAGCGAAAGTGATTAAAATTAATCACAATAATTCATGTAAGATTAAGCTTAATTAAGGATTAATCCATAATATTAAGGACCAAAATTACCTTAAAAACTTTCCAAAATCCATTGGATTCCAATAATTTGACCATATACCCTATTTGTTCTAATTTTATTGGTTATTGGGATATTAATAAATGGAAGTGCCCTATATAAAATGTTATGTAACGAAAAAAGGAAAAATGAGAACTTTCCTCACATTTAACATTTACAAAACCTTGATAATGCACCACAGGCCATTTCATAGGATGAATCAGAATCCCATATCATGGGAAGAATATGTTGGATTATAAAAAACATGATAATATCAATCAATAACTCCCAGGTTTCCTCTTATTTATTTCAATAATAACTTGAAATTATTGAACAAATTTTTAACTTGATTAATCATACTAACAATAATAATAAAATCATCATAGTAATGATTAATATATCATCAATCATCAACATCATGGAAATAAAAAAAATAAACATAATCTACTATATTATAGTTAATTTACATTAAATTGTTATCATTATGAAGAAAATAACAAATCATTACCTAAATAATGAAAAAACATATTAATCTCACACCACCATAAAAAATAATGTATAACTTCCAAATAACCCACCTCAAAAGAATATTCAAACAACCATGATCCAAATAAAGAATAATAAATTAAAATTAAACACCAATGATATTGGGACATGTATTAAAAACCCTAAAAAATACTAAATATCCTTTAGTCTCTTAAACAAAAATCATCTATCTTTGTTGAATAATGAGACACTTAATATAGTTTTTTATTTCGTAGTTTTTTAAACTGCTATGAAATATGGTGTCAAGGAATATTTTATGAATATTTTTGTAATTGTGTTGATGTTTTATAAAAATATTACAAAATATATATTTTCAAACAGTCATAATGTATTTCATAAAGATTAATATTTTTGAATGTTAGCATGAAGATAATAATCATTTTCACCTTCCATTAACAACTGACATTATTTAGTGGAAGTTTAAATTTTTTCTAATTAATTGAAATAATTTCATAGTAATTTGAAGTGTCTTGATTTACTACAATGTGAAAAAAATAAATTTCATATGGTAGTTACCCAATTAAAAAATAAATAAAAATATTAACTAGTATATTTATATACACGTTGTAATTGAAAATATACATCAGTAGATTTTAATATACACTAACAGATTCATATATGATATAACCACTATAATCTTAATAATAATAGTAACAATACAAAAGGTTCACCACCCATGGTTTTTTATTAAAAAATTGTGATAATTTAAGAAAATATTGTAAAAAACCCATGTAATGTGTCTTTACAATAATTACATTACATAGCCAATGGTTTGGTTCAAGAACCCATTATCATAAATTATTTATTGAGTTGTTATAATGACTATTATTTACTGATTTAAAGTTTTATCATAAATTATATATTTTTTACTCAATTTTTTATCAAATTAATTAATAGTTATAAATAACAACATCAATTATAGGTTAAAACAAGATTCAACACATAATCCTTTGTATAAAACCAAATTTGACCAACACTTTTAAAAATTAAACTAAAATAGAGAGGAGAGTCTGACAAAACATTTTAAAGGAGGAAATGGTTTCCTAAAGTAAAATGTTTAGAATGTAACAAGTATATGTAAATAATATCTTTACCTAAAAATAAATTCTACACCTAACACTATATAAAAAAAATCTAGTTAGTGTATATAAAGTATAGGTTATAATAATTCAAATCTAAAAAACCATTCCTTTCGACTTGTTCAACACAATCGTTACACCACTATTGATGTGGTTTGTTAACCAAAGATTACGTATAGATAATTAACTTTTAAATCATTCAAATTAGAATAGAAAGATATGGTGTCACTTAATAAAGTATACTAAATTCTAATGGTATTATTTTTTAATCCGATACATAACAACTTCATAACCCTTATTTCAAGAACTATTTCAATTTTAAAATATTTTTATAACAAATTATCATAATAGAATCAAGTGACACAATTCAAACATGAAAAAACACCATCTATTTTATATCATGGAATACATGTAATAAGTGAAGATAAATTTTTATATATACTTAATATTGGGGAAAATATGTACCACTGAAGAATGAATTACCATGCTTCACATTTATGGAAAACATTATCCAAGGTAATAAATAATTGTTTATGTACTTTATAATTGGAAATGGATACATAAAATTGCATGTAAATAACATAGGCATGTATATATAAGACAAAAAATAAAAAAATAAAAAAATAAACAAATAGGGTTATTCTTAACCAATAAATTAAAACATTGATGTGAGTGACCAAGACTTACAAATGATCAACTATGAACAAAGTCATACATCATGGTTTGTAAAATATACACTAAATTATAATTATACCATTATTCAATCAAAACAAATAGTATTTAAAATTACCCACCATAATTTATATATTAAATATTAATATAAATAATTATTTTCCTAAAATCTCTCAAGAAGTTTCTATCACTTAACATCCATGCCATTAAAATGTAGTCTAACCTTTAAATCAATCCATAGTTAACCATTGTAATATCATAATAAAATTTATATTTTTTCACAAAATATGTAATATCTAGTACCAAAAAAATTAAAATATTTAAAACTCAAAACCATATTTTAAATAATTTAACAATGAAAATAACATTTTGATTAAAGTATCACAGAAAACATGAATTAAGAATTCAAAATAAAGTTTAAGTGTAAAAAGATAAAAAAAAATTATCATGGAAAAATATATGAAAAACATGAAAAAATAGTCCACATCATAAGAAAATTATAATAAGAAATAAAAATATGTTTAATAAAAAAATATTATTTATTTTTAATCAGTTCAGTTATACAAAAACATCATTATCATGGAGTTTAAAATCAGTCCTCATCATGATAACCTCTTGATGAGAAACTCTAACTACTTCCATCTACACTCCCTAATTTAGATGTCTATATTATTTTTTTATAAAAATTAAACAAATATAGATATATAGTTAATAAAATAAAAATTATTTTTATAAATGATTTTAAATTTATGAAATTTATATGTTAACTATGTCTAACCATTGAGTATGTGATGCATCATCTGGAAAATTAAATGATATATGGATGGAGGTAAAAAATATATCACTAATCAATTTATATAATTGAATGTTTCTTCTCCTCAAAAATAATATATGTTGGGAATAAATTGAATGTAATCATCTTGGGGGGGGGGTCAATCATTATGCACACCAAATTAAAAAAATTATTCTTTAAATTTCTTTAATCATAAGGATCTTTTTCCCTCATTAGAAGGATCAAGTTCTATCCCAAAAACACTCATAGATGATTAAATTTAATATTTAGTATGAATACACAATAATTTAAACCATTAAAAATACATGGGAAGTTTCCTTGGTTCATGAAAAAAGTATAATCCAAGGAGAACACACTCACACACACCAATGTGATGGTGTAATAGAATCCACTATACTCACTTTTAGTGGCTGCATGTTTTACCTTATGGTTTCTCAATTTCATGGAACACTTCTTTAACCATGGTTTAGGAAAGACACACTATAAATCATAGGGACACTCCCTTTTCTTATCCTTTATGAACTTCTATATAGAAGTATTCATAAATTTATAACCATGAAGGTCTCTCCATGATCTACATAGAAAGTATGATTGAGGTGAATCTTCATGTCCATGTATATCTCAATTGAAATCCATGTTTATTTCAATTTTTTAATATCAACTCCTCGATATGAGGGTTGATACATGTATCTAAAAATTATATATGAGAGAAACCACTTGATATGAGGGTCGAATATTTTTCTTGTAATAAAAATAATGATCAACCTCTTCTAGTTGAAGATTATACTTGAGAAGAACAATATTATTGAAATTTGTATTCTTATTTAACACCAAGATATATGAATGTAATTATATTAAAATATTATTTTTATAAAAAAACATATTTTTTCATGTAACTATTCTACTTCTACTACTTCTTCTTCATGTGTAATAGATATTATAATAGGACTCCACTCTTCGTCTTTTCAATAAAAATCATAATTTTTAATATTTTTTAAGAACCATTCTCTTTTCTTAGATCAATCATATTAAATTTATATAATTTCATCAATAAACTCAAAAAATTATCTATGTATTGGTATCACTTTTAGTCATTTCAATGATCTATAATGTGTTCACACTTCAATGACCAAAACATTTTTTGCTTATAGTTTTTCAAACGGAATTCAAGTTTTTTGTCTTGGAGAAGCAGTAATTTTATGAAACTGCGATTAAGATTTGTAATTTTAGAATTGGATCATATTGGAGAGGTGTTTTTTGATATATAAAATGCCAAGTTGGTATTCTAGGTACTTAAGTGATCAGTGGGGAAGTTTCAGGATAATCCTACAATTGAAATTTCTGCTACAAATAATCATTATGGAACAAATAGGGGAACTATGATGTGGTAGAATATGGATAAGAAGGATATAAAACATAATTTAAGGTCCAAAATATGTTGGTGCTATGAAGGAAGGACCAGACCACAGCCTAAGAGATGCACCATTAAGGCCCCCATGAGGTATGACCCTAGGCTACCTCCCCGAGGTTGGCTAAACCATAGCCCGGAAGGTCGTGATACATGGACAAATAGTTGGGATGCCCCACGCCCTAAAACATGTTCTATTACTATGAGGTTGATCATGAGTAAAGTCCTTGGGATACCCCATATGTGGCATGAGTTTTAGAGTCATACTCCATTCCGTAGCCAGAGGCTAAGAATGGGGTTTGGCCATGGTCCCTATGAACACACCCCAAAGGGTCCCCACTTTGATTTTTTAAGAGGATAAGACTTGTAATTTCCTGGATGAAACCGCTTTTATTTTAAAATAAATGGGGATTTGGTATTGTTCCATTCAACTATCACTCCACTTCCTCTTCCTCTCATGCCCCCATTCCATGGTATTTTCTTGAGGCATTTTTATAGAGAAAATGAGGTGTGATAACCTCTTCTTCACCCATTATTGTATTTTCTAAATATTCACTAATTAAAATGTAGTTTCATATATGGTTTAAAACCAATTCCATCATATCATGGTGGAATTAAGTGAGAATAATGTGACTTTTTTTCAGATTGTCTAGAGGGATTCCTAGAAATATGTTTTCAAACAATATTTTTCAGTTTCAATTTAGGTACACTAATTCCATAATTCATTCATGGTTTTTAATTAAATTGTCTAAAATAGATGATTAATCAGGTTTTGGGTGATATAGATTTTTCTTAGGATGGTTCCTATGATGGAATAGGGACCTTCCATGGGTGTTTGGTCAAGGTTTCTTGCAGTTTTGGTGATGCAGCAATGCCAATTTAGATTTTGGCCAAATATTCCTCTTAATATTAAATTGAATAATTAATTATAAATTTTTATAATTAATTAGTTTGTTGTTTTTTCATGAGATATGTTATCAGTAGTGTGAAATAGATTAGTATAGGCTTGACGAAGCATGGTTACACACCTATCATGTGGTGTGAAAAACATTATTTATATTTTCCTAATGTTTGACAGTGGCTAACCAAGGTCATGTATCCTGAGGATATTTTATATTCAATCACATATTACTCTAATAAACATTATTTTATTTTATTATATTAATAAAAATATATGGTTTTGATTCTATAATTCAATACATGAAAAACAATATGTAGATGATAATGCATGTATAATGGATTAAGTTAGTAAGAAAATAAACTCTCCAAAATGAATCATCCATATATAACCTTAATTTTCTCATGGATTGTATCCAATATACTTAATGAACACACTTAATAATATGTATGAACATTCACTTCTTCCCTAGATTTGAATACATAGTTCCCTCAACAATTTTTAAGTACACTTCACTTCCACCTCCTCCGTGGTCATAAATTTAGAGGGATCTTTAATCAAGAGCACATTATAACTCACCTTTCTAGTATCTAATCATACTAATTCAGAAATATTTCAATATTTATCCATCATATTCATTAGTGATCTTGGAATGAGGAAAATAAATTTAGAAGAATAAGTCTCACCTATGAAAGTTTTATTGAGGACACATTGTCACCATTACCCATAATTAATCATCCCTGATATAATCCCAAGTAGATAAAAACATTAAAGGGTAATAAAAAAGACACGGGTTTGACACTGGATTAATCCCTCAGGAGATTCCTTGAGTTAATTATTCTTTATAATTAGTATTAGAGAACCCAATAAATATATGAGTATTAGATATCATAGTTAAGAGAATTAGGGAGAGAGAGAGAGGGTGATGGAAGTAGGTAGGGTAGGAGGGATGTAGAGAGAGATATAGAACATAAAAATTATTTTCTATAAAAAACATAGTATATTAAATACATTGTGTTAGAGAAATGATAAAAAACATAGAATAAACTAATCTATCATTCTCCCTACTAACTTATATTGAATTAAACTCCCAACCAAAGGTTAATAATACATATTCATAAAGTGAATTTCAATATAGGTATATAAAAATTACAAAATGGCATGTTTAAAATAGTGTCAAAGTAAATCCTTAATTTATTCCACGTGTCTGATAATCTAAATGACCAAACTAGTTATGGATCTAATTAACTAAAATATTTTTATTTTGTTATAATAACTTGTGTAAAATATTATTTCCATTATGAGAATATATGTAAATATTGTGGAATAATATTTTTAGTGATACATATATATATATATATATTGAAATATATAGTCCAACATTGACTTCATGGATCATTATATCTATGAAAATTGTGATCCAACTCATGCTATTCAAAGAAAATATGTATTCCAACATGTGGTAAATTTTGTGAAAAAAATTTAAATTTATATTCGAAATATATAATATTTTTTGATAAAAATACTAGAGTGCAATAAAAAATAAAAAACAAGAATTTCCTTGAAATTCCCAAATCATGCTCGTATTATAAATTATTATTAAATATTCACTTAAAAAATATTAATTTGTAATTTAATGTAAAAGATGAATAAAAACACTTATAAATCATTAGTTATTCCATCTTTACTATAGGATAAAACTTATTACTTTAATAAAATTATGTGACAAGTAACCTTAAATTAATAATCTCATGGGATTTAAAACACTAAAATTCAAAGTGAAATATATAAAAATATTATATTAGTCACTTAATTAGGTTCTAACTCTAGTATTGAGGTATTTGGTCCCTATGATACAAAAAATATATATGTTTATGCATGAATGATTGTATTAATTCATGTTACATTGGATTAGGTAGAACAAATAGGTATCAAGAGCACCCCAGAGAAGAGAGAGGATGGATTTGAACCTTGGATTAGAATCATTTATCATTAGCACTTTGGTGAATTGGGATAAACCTATAACTATATATACAATAGTTGGAGGATTTGGTTGAGTTATAAATATACCTTATGTGGTCTTGAGAAGTGAGATGATACATGGGTATCCTAAGTTGGTTCCTAAGTCTAGTGGGTAAGCATGAGAGGATTGAGACTGAGTGATGATTGGTGAGACATCTTTATGTCTTGTGAGTGACAAGGAACACCCTCTAAAATATATATTAATTTCATAGTGTGTGTGATGAGTGGAATGAATCCTCTAAGACTTTCATGTGTGATGAAGAGGTATAACTTCCAAGTGATGGATTTAGATCTCTCTTGAGTGAGATGTGGTATAGGACCTATGTGAGGGTTATAATGATGGAATTTGAAAAGCTTCTAACCCTAATTATTGAGGTTAGGATTAGGAAGATGATATGAGATTATGGTCATGAAGGGATACATAGAGGAAAGGGTTCCAATGACTAATGGCTGAGATGAGGATAAAGGTCCCTAGGGGATTCCCTAGTGGGTGATATGAGAATTATGAGAGGAATAAAATGTTTTTCATATATTATTAAATGTCTTCATAGTGAGGGGGTGGGTTCCAAGTGATTATCATCTAGTGATGAGATTATGAGATTATGTGACCAGCTGTGTACCCTAATTAATTGTTATATGTGTGTGGTGGATGTGACCCTCACCCTGAGTGATAATGGAGGGATACATAGATTGGACCCCCTATGAGTGAGAGGGTAAAAGTTATTTTGTTACTGCATATCAAGTGAGAGAGGGGTAGAAGATTTGGTAGCCCCTACCATAAGTTAGAGTCTATGGATGGGATGTATGTACTTTCCATGAGTGAGTGGGTATTATCATGGACATCCCTGAGTGAGAGGGTATTGTTCCACCTGAGAATGTGAGACCCACCTTGGAAGAGGAGAGTGGTCAAGTTGTGACCCTATACTAAGTGAAAGGATGGTGATTGTGATTTATGGACTCCCTAGAGTGAGAGGGTCTGGTGAGGAGGTGATGTGATATGAGATATAGATATTAGACCCTACCTTTAAAGATAAAGTAGTGTTTAGGATATAGATGTACCATTCTTAAGTAAGAAGGTATTTGGAAGATATAATTATGTGAGATGCAGAGTCCAGTTCTTAGACATGGGACATTACCCTATACCTTAAGGTAGTGGTCATCATTTAGTAGATTCCATACAATAAGTATTCATGGATGGGATGGGATAGGGGTTCTGTAACATGAGGTGACAAAAAGTTTTCCTTATGAATATGAAGAAATAATGATCAAGTGTCATGGTGGTCTGGTTAACAAAAACTCACCCAATGCACTTGGATTCGTAGTGCCTAGTTAACACAAGACGTCTATTATTCTTGTGTGAGTTTATTTATTTTACACATGCATACACATATAATATGGTTTATATTGGGGGACCATGGTAAGAACCTACAAATATATATTTCTAACACCCAACATGGGCACTCCATTTCTTGTTTAGACTATATGTCTTCTTTCAGGTTGAGTATGAGGTGTGTAGTGGATCAATAATAGGTTGTTCAATAGGATATTAGAGACAGGGATTGGGATAAGGATCAAATGTGTAAATAAATACTCTTTTATTTTATTTCTTTTTTTTATTTTGTATGTGAGGTTAGTTTAGTGGTAAAATAGTTCAGATGTATGATTTTATGCTTCCATATTAGGTATTTGTTATAGAATTGTGTTTATTTGTTTTTGGATACTTTGGTGTTTTTGATGGATATTTTTTAGATAAGTATTTGTTAGTTTTGTTTTATTTTACTTTGATATGGGTGAACATTCTTTCCAATGCATGTTTTAGGCCAAAAAAATTATTTTTTAGCCTTTGTAATATTGGGAGTCATGGCCTAGGTCATATAGCTCCTTGACTTCAGGAACAACTAAGTGTCCACTATAAAGTGGAATTACATAGTGGTATCATAGTATTTTTTGGTTTAATATTTTGAAATATAAATGATATATAGATTAGGAATGTTCTATATATTCTAATGGATCACATATTGATGATTCAATAACACATTT
This sequence comes from Viscum album, assembly GCA_963277665.1. Classification (NCBI taxonomy): domain Eukaryota; kingdom Viridiplantae; phylum Streptophyta; class Magnoliopsida; order Santalales; family Viscaceae; genus Viscum; species Viscum album. Next base: position 702,323,948 of record OY728122.1, on the reverse strand, counting down.
CCCAAGGAAATTCCAAGTTAATGGGGGTATGAGATTGTATTTTTTTTTCCACTGTTATGTTTTAGTGATTTATTCAATATGATGCGTTTAACTAAGTTTTTATTTATTATTTTGTATTTTGACCCAATAGAAAAATTATTTTATAGATTCATATTATTTGATACATAGAATTCATATGAAATACATGTTCTTGTATATGATTTATTTCTCTAATGATGGGTGTTTATTTATTTAAAGTGCCAATGATAACTAATATTGTGTTTCTCCGTATAAATTATTTTTGGAATTCTACTCAAATAAACCATATTATATTCTACTAATGATAGGTTATATAGATGTTAGTAAAAAATGTCCTATGGTGATGACTATATAATAGATTAATGGATTTATAAGAAATAATTTATGGTTTGGTCCAAACATTCGATATCACAGAGGTGACTCGATGATGGTGGAGTATTCCCAAGAAGTGATCTCGGACTGGGCATGGGTTTCCTTGAGGATGTGGGTTTGTTCACTTAAATTTTCAAAAACAACCTATATAGTGTTTTCCCATATAAATTCTTGGTCAAATTAGACATAATAAATTAGGTTATTACACATATTACCTTGAGAGGGTTGTAGAAAGGCATGTGAATTCTTTATTCTTAGTATCAAGTTTAGGGGAGAGGGCTTGATTAGTTGGAATTATGGACTTGCTACTTCTTAATTTTCTTATATGGTGATGTGGGAGTGTGGGTGGGTGCATGAGTTTGGAATAATGCTTATGTAGAAAGTAATAATGTAGTGGGACTTGGAATTAGTGAGATAACTTGTGCCTTTTTGGAAGGAAGTGATGGGGTACTTTCAGTTGGATGAGATTGGCCTAAATGAGGAGTATGGTTAGTGGATTATGCACATGATTTTGGTTTTTATTGGATGGGAATCGTTGGAGCATGATTCGGGGTGTGATATAAGGTCGTACATAAGTGTATACCTACTAGTTTTGGATCGGCCTAAGGTTGATAGTGAGTAAGAACCTATGAGATGTTTCTTCAAAGGTTATCTTTTCTTTGGATAAAGAGAGTGAGGATTGTGAGGATTTTCAAAAAAGGTATTTCTATGTGAGGGTAGGCATTTACAGGTTACACAAGATGCCCCTTTGGTCTGTGGATCAGTGATTAGTCATGCACAGGCTAAGAAATGATGTGATCGATGAGACACTTATTGTAACAACTTAGATTTTTATCAACAAAATTTCACTTTTGAAAAATACAATTGTGTTACATTTAGTAATATAATATTGTATAATGTGCATGTACTGCATGATAAAAACAATAAAATTTTATTATAATAATTATAAAATTACATTTATAGAACAAATAAGTATAAAATAATTGAAATTAATATAATGGAATGATAAATAGAAAATAAGGCAATAAGAAATGAAATTTTGGATCTACTCGATCTCCTAGAATGATTGGACTCACAAAAAAGCACTATAAAAATGAGTCATAATATTAGTAATGAAATATAAATTTTGAAAATTAAAATATATATAACCTTGAATGAAAATAGAAGTAAATGAATAATTAATGAAATGAGAGGTATCTATTGGAAGTAGGGAACCCATATAACCACTATAAATATGACCGCTATGAATAGTAACATGAACTTTAGAATATTAAAATAACATATGGAAATGTAAAATTATATTTATATATATTATATATTTAAAATATGACATATTTATATCAAAATATGACTAAATAAATGTTTTAAAAATTATAAAACAAGTGTTCATATTTTTATAAAACAAGTAAATTTTATTTGGATATTATAAAAAATATAATGATTTAATTTTTTTTCATAAAAAGTGATAAATATTAATATAATGTTTTATTATAATGATAAAATAATTTTATGATACCATAATCATTTTTTAAATGGGTTGTAAATTCGATCATAAAATTAAAATTGGGATTTTCTGAAAAAATAGGGATTTTATTTAAAACTAAAATATTTATATTTATAAAATTAAAATGTAATTTAGTTTTTAAATGTAATTATTTATAAATGGTTAGGGTGAATTTTTGGTATTTTTATAAAATAGATGTATGTTTTGTGAATAATAAAATATAGTAAATTATAACATTAAACATTATAAGAAAAATAGATGAATTTTTGAGTCTTGGATTATGTAAGCACCAATTAGATCAAACTCTCATACATTAGTTACTTTATATAGACACAAGTATTAGTACTATTGATAGTATTGAGAAAAAAATAATAAATTAATGAATATAATATTAAAAAATGCCCCTCTCCTCCCCTTATTAATACCACATCTCACAACCCCTTCTCCTTATAATTTATAACATTTGGAGATTGTAAAATTTATTCCCATATATCTTCCCAAACCTCTACCCCATATACTATTACTATTTTTATCACTATAAAACCAATTCCAAGTGCTTTAAGGAGTATTTCAAGGAGGCGCCATTAAATAGGTAATATTCTCACTTAAGATCTTTTAATTTATTTTCTTCTTATAATTTCCATTCACCTCTCTCATCCAACATGAATTAATGAATATAGTATCACATATATACATGAATTTAATTATGATATTGGAATATAAAACATTTATCCTTTTCATTCCTCCTCTTATTCTAAGAGCGAAACCATAGCCCATATTATGTTGGTTAACTGTCTCCTTGGATAATGAGTTTTGTTTCTATTACCACATTAAAGGCTACTAATAAAACTATTATTATGGTTAAATAATGTGAAAATAAGTATATTAAATTTATTTCATGTTCTATTATTAATATATAAAAATAATATTAAATGAAATGAAACTAGTTAATGATGGATGGTAAAACCGCCAAAATAAACTGACCATTTAACACTAACATTTTTACTAAATAGATAATCCATATGTTCAAACACAAAATTTATTTGGGATCATTTAAATTTATGAAAATACATTAATACCATTTATTTTAACTTCTGTATTTTTATTCTAATATGAAAATAACTTCCAAATTTATACATAATTGATCTTACCATGGAATAATGAAACAAATGCTCCCAAAACAATGAAATAGAACTTCATATCAAATTGAAATTATTATGAATAAATATAATAAAATTATAATAAATGAAATTTATATGGTTATTTTTCTAAATTAAGCAATTAATTAATCTAATTTTATTATTCAGGACATTAAGGTCAAATGAAAAATGAGTCGAAACATATGGTAAGTGATCTCTCCTAATGTCTCTATTTTATTTGGATTGTGATTTATCTCTATTTACCTAAATTTATATCTTATTTATTGTTATATAATTATTATATATTCTATATATATGTCCCAAAAATATATATACCAAGTTTTATTAACCTTTTTTTGATGAGGACATACATGTCTTAAAGGTTCCCTTTTTGATTCCTTTTGAAAAGTTTATTAAAGGGAACTTATCTTTTTTCATCACCTATTTTAAGGTACAATGAATAAAATGTTTTAAAACTTACATGGTTTCTATAAGAAACCATTTTCATAAATAAAATTATTTTATTTTAGTTATGGTTTTATAGTAATCATTATTATCTTACCCTCTTTGAAGACACTTTACTACTTTCCTTAAACCCCGCTTAAGTGGAACATTTCTAAAGATGCATAACCACTCTTTTTCACATATTCAATTTGGTTACACATATTTTATAATGATATGTGATTATTTTTACTTTATGAATGTGAAAGAAGTATTTACTCCCTTCTTTTAGGGAAACCATTATGATACACCCTTTGTTTATACCTTACGGCGCGATTATAAAACCCATATGTTTCCATGTGTAATCCTTTTAATTATTTTTTTGGGAACAGATATAAATGTACATTTTATGATGGGGGTGATTGGATAACAATCTAATTAAATGGGTAATTTTTTTCTCATGAGACAATACGTATGAGAGTAGAGAGTAAACCTAATCCATTATGGGACTCTGTCTACCATGTGATATTGTCTTGGTAGTTAGACTAGACTTATATTTATGACATATCATATATTTTTAAAACATTATTATGATTCCATAATACTATTATTTCATGTTATTTTAGGTTATTCCTCCATATGATTATTCTTGAACCATTACTATTCTATCATCATGTTGTGCCTTCTAATTCATATGGTATGCTTTACATCCATGTTTATTCCCTTAATTGGCTTTTTAGATCTCCCATTTTCACTATGTATTCCCCATGTTATCCTATATAATTTTAGAAGCTCATTGGAAGTTAGTAGTTCAAAATGGAGATTAAAATTAAGAAATTTTGTTTTAGTTTAATGTTGTCTATTTATGTACTTATTCTTCTAATGACACTAGGATTTTTAATCCTTGGTTTTCATTTAATGTATATTTATGATATAATTAATGTAATAATATATACAAATTTTTTTTTCATGATAGCTGCTACCATAGAACAATCTAGTTTTTTTTGGGATTAGGACTAGATAATTTTTGTGAGAACCTTAGTGATAAGTCAAAGTCAAGGAAAAATTACCATTGAAAACCAAGATTTTAAATTTACAGACTCATAAGTTCCCATATAATTTTTATTTATAAGTTATTACTCATATGTTCATAGTTTCATTTTTATATGATCATTAGCTATATATTCAAAACCCTAATATTTTATATATATTTTTAGTTAATGGGGGGAAATAAGAGAAAATGTTCCATCAACCAATGTGTTAGGAAATGTGATGATTTGTCAAATGATATTCCTAACCTAATGGGATAAAGAGACGACAAATACCTAAAAATACCAGCTCATCTAGATCATGTAATAAATAATAACTTGTATAGTGTATAACACCCACCTTCTCCTAAGAAAGATCATGTTTTGGTTAAATAATTTATGAAAAAAAGTCCTCTCATATTTATTGGAACTTCTTATCCCCTAAGAAAGGAAAAATTGATTTCCTCCATTGAGAATATATTCTCTATAATCTAATTATTATAATAAGAGAAAATCATGCTGGAGGCCTATCATTTTAATGTGGAAGTTTATCATTGGTGGAAACTGACCATGAACATGAAGTAGAAAAAGGAAATTGATTCCATGGAATGGTAAGGTTCTAAAAAACTTCAATAAATATTTTCACTGAAATTTCCACCTTAAAATGGAGAAAGAGTTCCTCATATTAATGAAAAAGGAAGACGAGTCTATCGAGGCATATGAGGAAACCTTTACAATGATTTTTTGATATACCTATGATTTTTTCATGAACACTAAAATAATGTTGGACCACTTATTTATTGGATTAAATCTAGGTCTTTAAAAATCCTTGGAGATTCGAGACTTTGACTGATATTTGGATATTGACCATTGTGCCCTTAAGGTTGAGATGGAGATTGGGGACTCTAAGTGATCTCAAGGGTATAGTGATACAAAGTGGAAAATTGATTTCAATTTGGGAGGATAAATATACAAATCCCATGAACTAAATAAAACCCATCATCCCATGTCTCAAAGGTGTGGGAAGAAGCATCCTAAAAACTAACTAAAGGGAAGTGAGAGATGATTCAAATATGGAGAATAGGGGCATAATGTTAATTAGTATTGAAGGGAAATAAATAAACCCACTAATATAAAAGAAAAAAGTGTTAAATAAACACTCAAATTTCAGTATCATCTTTCCATTTCAAGTAAAATAGGTATTAATCTAGATAATTCCTTAAGCCAGGGGTTGTTAGAGACAATCAACTATAACAAACACTGAGTCCTAGAGAGAAAGGAAGAGAATATTCTATCACTGGTACTGAGGTGGATCCCAGCAATGATGTGGTGACATGTACAGTAGTTATTCATTAAAGAATAGAAAATGTACTTTTTTACTCTAGTTATATGCATTATTTCTATTTTCACATTTTGTAGAAATATTCAAACACCACCTCAAAACATGGAGGTTGAGTTATCCATGAGAACAAAAAATGGGGAAATTATTGAATCAAAAGTTTCTAACTCTTCCCTGGTCAATTTCTGTGGTATATAAATCCTAGAAAAATCATCTTACTTCCTTTAGTGGAGTTTATTTTTATACTGGGAATGGATTGGGTTTCCTTATATATAAGCCAACACCAACAGTTGGAAGAGGGATATCACACTTCACATCCCAAGGCATCCTCAAATTATATAAAATTTTAAGGAGAATAATGAATCTACTTTTGAATATTTATCTCATGTTTGGGTATTATTTCCCTAGAATAATTAAAATCTAGATGTAATTATTAAGAAAAATGAGAGAATCATGCTTGAAGACACGCTCGTTTTGAGGGGAAACACTGATGTGTTCCCTAATTAATTTCTTCGCCTTCCTCCTAAATAAGAGGTTGAGTTCTCAGTTGAATATGTACCTGGATCTCTGTCCATATCAAATAATCCCTTAGGGATGTACACCATTCAGTTGGAAGAACTGAATAAGTAGTTACAAGAGAATATGAAAAGGGGTTTTATACGCCTATGTGATTCACCATAGGGTGCATCAGTTCTCTTTTTCAAGAAGAATAATGGATCAATTCATATCTATGTTGATTATCATGAGCTAAAAAAATAATGATAAAGAAAAAGTATCCTAATCCAAAAATAAATGAATTGTTCAATAAAATATGTGGGACCCATTATTTCTCAATGGTTAACCATCGGTTGGAATATCCCAAATTAAAGGTAAAAGGAGAATATATTACCAAGAATACATTTTGAATGAGGTATGGACACTATTAGTTCACAGTGACAACCTTTAGACTCAATGATGATCCATAAATATTAATGGATTTTATGAATAGATTGTTTGGAGATTACCTTGAAAAAATTTATGTAATATTTTTATATGATTTTATAATATACCCCAAAAATAAGAATGAGCATGAGGAGAATTTTAATATTGTTCTAAAGACCTTAATAAAATAAAAAATATATGAAAATTATAGTAAATATGAGATATGGATGGAGTAAGTATTAATATTGGGGAATGTTATCACTAGAAAAGTGATATTTTTGGTCCCTTATAAGACAAAGGAAATTGAGGAGTGGACCAAAAGATGGACTACACAACATGTATTCTTTAAACTATACATAGGGTAGTCTAGAATTTCCTTGAAATTAAAGACTATTCACATGCCTTCCCCCACACCTCCAACCATTGATCCAACTATCATTTTCACCTATGATCAGGGATATGGTGTTGACAGACCTTCACCATCACCACAAACTAGAATCTTGCTTTCGATCTACTTGAATTTCCATTACTGTTGCACCACACCATCAACACACATCAAATTAGGAAAACATGAATCACCAGTCTAATTCAATCCACCTTCGATCATCCTCCATCATCATCACACCTTTAATGTGAACTGCAACAATGGTATCAATCTGTTGCAATGGATAATGGAGGCACCATGATCAGATACTGTGTGTTCATTGCATCGATGACTAAGGAAATATTTGTGATGATTTTTTTTAAAGGAATGAGGGATAAATCTAGAAACCAATTTTTTTTTATAAAACTCAATTGTGTTTGGGTTATCATCGATTCATTTCTATTAGAACAACAAATAAAAAACAATTACAATAAACATGTCAATTCCCCTAAATACAAGGAAGAAATAGACCCAAACCCACAATCTTGATTGACTAGAGAATTAAATTGTCAGAATAATTGATTCAAATTTGTCTTGGAGTAACCAATAGGGAAATAAACCAACTAAAAACAACACCCTGCCTCTTATTTGGAAATATTTTTGATTAAAAATGAATCTATTTCATCATCATTAGTTAGATCCTCAAACAATGTTGGAAAAAATGATCCTCAACCTGTCTTCATCATTCTCTAGATATACTCTACACTCTCCTATTAAGTCCCCATGGTTATATGTATAACCCGAGGATTTTCTCATAAGGAGGTTTAAAGAATTTGTATTTTGGTTTAGGATTAAAAAAATAATTAAATTTATTTATTTATTTATTTCATTATTATTCCACCCACGGTGGCACTAAACCCAAAAATCTGGAATCTCTCTAAGGTTATGCCATGCCTACAGAAAATCCCATTTTACATAATCAATGAGAGTCTTATATCTTCCATTATATTCTCTATTTGGGATTCATTATACTATTTTAGGAAACCTTTAAATTCATGGTGTAAATATATTTATTATTTTTATTAAATAATTTCTAGGATCATTGTGCCTCAAAATATCACATCATATTAACTTCTCGAACTGAAAATATTTTTAGATATATTCAAGATATTTACATAAAAAAGAGATTTTAAATTCTCCACACCTTAGGGATTTTGATCTTTAAAATAAAAAAAAGATACTATGAAATATGTGGGTACTGAGATCGCATCTGGGTCTCCATATCCTAGGTGTTATCTCGAATATTCTCTTGCTACCACCAAACATACACTAAGGGAATCACTCACAGACAAAGGATTTTCTCTTGATGATCATTTATATCCATAGGGTAATCTGTAAAGGTAGCTATATCCTTGATTTTTATCTCACCATAGTTGATAACATGCGATAGGTAATGCAAATACATCCTCAACTATGACACATGAAATACTTTTCATACCCGGTCTAGCTGTGGCATTAGGGATAATCGATATTCCACCTCATAAACCCTATGTAGTATCTGGAAAGGAATAATGAATCATATAGATAACTTTCAAACCTAAACAAAACCTTATAATCTATATTTATGTGATACCTTCAAGAACACATGATCTCCATCCTCAAACTCCAAAGGCCCCCATCATAGGTATTCCTAGGAATTATGATAGCTCTATGTATACCTAATCTTCCATTGGATGATTTACACCTTCCCATTCATTGCATGCACCAACTCCAAGCCAATGAGTTCTGAATCAATTTTATTATTCCAATATAGTGGTGAAATATAGGGTTTATTTTATATATACTCGAATGGTTCCATACTTATGGTGTAATGGAAGATTTTTTTGTGAGAAAACTCCACCCAGGGTATGTGATCCTCATAAATCTGTCCAAATTATAATATGAAATCCTAGAGCATGTCCTCCGGAACATGAATATTCCATCAGTCGGGTTGTCAGTATGGGGTGGAATGTCATGCTCAAACGCAGTAGAGTCCCAAAGGCCTCATAGAATCCTCCATGTAATAATGAGGTGAAGTGATCATCGAGATATGAAATGATCATTGAGGGAACTCCATGGAGCTATACTGTCTTCTGCACAAAAAGGCATCCCAATATCTCTACTGATCTCTTGTCTCGGATAACTAGGAAGTGGGGAAACTTGGTGATCTAGTCTAAGATCACCCAAATGGAATAATTTCCTCTAGATTTCTATGGAAGACAAATCAAAAAGTCTATATATATACCATTCCAATTTCACTATGGCACCATGAGGGGTTGAGGTAAAAACACTAAAAGTTGGGGCTTAGACTTCACCTTCTAAAAAATGTGGCATCGTGAGACAAAATATACTACACACTTCTTCATGTATGGCCACCAGAATAGACATCAGAGGTCTTCATAAATCTTTTCCACAAATAAATGTATTGAAAAAGGTGATGTTTAAAACTACCTAATGACCTACTCCCAAAACATCACTAGCACCTTCATCCATCCTTTGAAAAGTATAACATTGTACCCACCTTTGGAAGATCCATAAGGATCACATATAGTGGATATCTAAGTATGTAAGGTCTCAAAGTAATTATTTCTATGTTGAGACTCCCTATCATGTTATAGAAGTGGTGGGGTAACAACCATCACCTAGAGGCAAGATTCACCATCCTCATCTACTAAGGAAAACAACAACAAGATTATATGCTCTGAATCCTTGGTTTATAACTGCGAAAAAGTTCTCATCTTCCACTATGTTCCACTTCCTAGGAGTATATACTATCTAAAAATTATAATTTTGGAGGAACTCTAGCCATCACATATGTATTCAGTTAATATTTTTCTGATAGAATATATACTTAAAACTCTTATAGTTAGAGTATATGATTAACTACTCATAAAAAAGATATTGTTTCCATCTCTTCGTTTAGAAGGTTTCCACTTCCAACTCAAGATCATGAGTCATGTATTTATACTTGTGTGGACTCATTAGCTAAGACCCATAGGATGTCACATACTATATCTTTATCAGACCAAAACTATGATTATTCCCCAAGTAATTATAAAACAATATGTACTTGACACCCTCCTTTATAAATATCAATATGGGGTGCACTTTTCAATCTATTTTTTGACTCATAAAATTCCTGCAGGAACCTATCCATCCAAAAGAATGGATTCCCTTCTTGGTCTGATCATTCAAATGGGTTGATATCCTAAAGAATTTAGTCATGAATCTCTTGAAGTATCCTGCTAACCCATAGAATATACACTCATCTATCACATTCTTAAGAGGATCCTAAGATAGCACTACATCAACCTTTATTGGGATCTCTATTACACCACCAAATGAGATGACATGTCCCAAAAAGTGAACCTATTAAATAAAAAACTATCACTTTGAGATATTACCAAAAATTTTGTGCTCTTAGAGTATGTCATCAACCATCCTTAAGTGTCTTGCAGGATCCTCCTCATACACTGAGTACACTATGATATCATCAATTAATACCACCAAAAATCCATTCTAAGAAAGGTTGTATGATCTGATTCATAAGTACTATAAATACTACTGGGGTGTTCATCACACCAAAAATGCATCACCAAGTACACATAATGATTATAAAAACATCAAAATTCCATCTTTGGTATATTTATGTCCATTACATGAAGCCGGTGATAGACTTATCTAAGGTCAATCTTCAAGAACCATCCCACCCCACTCAACTAATCTAAGAGGTCGTCAATCCTTCGAAGTGGATACTTATTCATCATAGTCACCTAAGTCAGGTATTGGTAAAACACACAAAACATCATGCTCCCAACTACTTTATTGATGAACAACATTAGGGATTCCTAGGAGGAAACACTATGTCAGATGATTCCCTTCCTCTAAAAGTCCTCCAAATGATCACTCATTTCATTAATCCTTATAGGTTCCATCCATTATTATAGCTTAGATATCATGTTTTTTCCTAGGTGTAAGTCAATTCATAAGTCTATCTCTCATCATGGAGGTAAGACTAACACATCCTCAGAAATGATATACTCATACTCTTCCAACAATAAGGGTTGTTGAATGATCATATCATCCAGTGCTTGGGTGATAGAAGCCAAAAAAATAGTATTTGACTCTATCCTCTTATGAATGAGTCCATCATTTTCTTCTTGGGTTCCTTTCTCACCCATGAAGTAAATCCTTGATCTCTCCCCACATATACACCACTTCCTCCACCTGAAATAGTCAATCTGGTCATGAACAGTGGATAATGATTATATACCTAGGATGAAGTCATATGGCCTCATCGTTGCTATAATGAGATCACATAAGAACCTCTAGCCTCAATGAGTCATGTCACATTTTCAAAAGAAGTGTGTGATCACTGAATCGCCTTAAAAAAGATTCTCTAAGAGTAAGTATTAAGCCAAAGTCTCAACCAGAATCTAAAAGTCTCAAACCATACACATAGCTATAAAAGAGTGGTTATCACCTCTATCTATTAGTATTATAGATAAAATAGATAAGGAATATATTATACCTCTAATCATCTCAGGATCTATGGGGTTATAAGTCTTTACTACCTACAACTATCCTCATCATTGACCACAAGCTCCCTGAGTCTGGAATGAACCACCTGGGGTGGTGGTGATAATAGGTCAAATCCCCTACCACCCCTTATTATCTACCTAATTCCATACCATTTATTCCACCCTATGAGCCACCATGTTCTTAATGTTTTCTCTACCTTGGAAGTCCATCAACTATCTCTCTATCAGCTATATGCAAGTCATAAAATCCCAGGTGAGAAGTACCTGACCGTCACAATATTATAATAATCTCTCCCTAGTATAACTCATTCCATACTAAGATCCCTAAACTATTGATCCCTTATCATGGGATCATCTCATAAAGAATCTCATGTGCCCAAATCCATATGACTGTTGTTAGCTACCACCTTCTGAGGTATCAACTCTTGTGTGTCTACTAAAATTACCTCCTATCATTATCTTCTCTACCAGGAATCTCCCCACTACAAAGCCTACTCAAGAACTCCAGTATAAGTGGGAATGAAAATATATATCACTCTATCCATAATATCGCAACACATGCCCCATTAAAATGTCTATGCTCCAAAAAATAGATCTTAATTAATATCCATATTGTATTCAAAAAGGACAGTGAACCTCACTGGATACTCTTCCATGGTCATACTACCCTGCTACAACTATAGATGTTCTTGGGTTTGTAATGAAAGAACCATGACTTGATTTAACTCCTCCCTAAAGATATTATCAATGTTTGACTAGGAGAGAGTTGCTTTATCCTATGACCGAGTCACCCGACTCCATCATCACCTAGTAGAGACCTAAATAAGAATCAATATAGGGAACAACATCTTATAAATTGGTGTCCTTATGTGGAGTAAAACTTGTGTGACTACCTCAATACATTCCTTAACTTCCCAGGAGTTTTACCTGCCCTGAAACCTAGGAGGTCACTGCCTATGAAACTCTTGTAGTGAACTCATACTATATAAATCCATTCCCAATAATGCCGAAAAAATATACTACTCCATGGGTGGTGGCCTAACTGGAAAACCACCTAGAGGTACATCATCATGTATATGACCCTATAATGAAGCCACTTAACTTAGAATATCATTTTCAGGATCTCATAATGTAATCCTAGATGGTTGTCTTGATGGAGGTATCCTAAAATAAACAAGATGCACCAAAACCAATGACTATATCTGGGGAGCTGATTAAAGAAGAACCTGGAAACCAAAACCCATTTCTATATGAGGCATTTAACAATGTTTTCCTTTAAACCAATTTCTACATGTATAGATTCAACAAGTTGTTCATCAAAGTCCCAATAAAATGATAAATTGACAACCACAAAAAAACTCTAGAGTCCCTTTCCTAGAAGTCAAACTCAAAACACTATAGCATTATTTCCATATATCCCAAAAAAATCTCACAACTACACATAAGATGAACTCTAGTCTTAAGGAATAAATTACTACTTTAATACCACTCTATCATGAATCAACCCACCAAGTCCTGCCTGGCTAGCGATAAGCTGATTTTGACAACATCATAACCACCTCAAACAGTTCTGAGGCTGGTGATCAGTGCCTAGTAGAGATATACCTCATATTGTATGCATGAGCCAAAGGTACCAACATTATCACACAAATATTAAAGCCCATATGATGTTGAAAGTAAATTGAAACTGATAACAATTCATTCATACATCTATAATCTCACAATCATGGCACAAAAAGTACTAGAAATCATAATATCCAAATACTAAGCACTTCCCACTCCAAGTCTTCCAAGGACTCCATCAAAAGGAATTCCATATACATAAGACATGACATGTGTATGTAGAGACCATTAAAGGGTGAGTATAACAATTCCAAAAAGCAAACCTTGAAATCGCTAAGCATAAATAATGAAGAGTATTAATCTCATAAATACTAAATTATGTTAATAAATATATGAGACGTAATGATAAATAGAGAAAAATCATATATAATAATAAAAGAAAATAGATCCCAAGAGGTGTTAACCAAGGATAACAACCACATGATTCTATATAAGGATCAAGGTAACACTTATCTGGGAGGAATTGCTCAATGATCCATGTTATCTCTAATGAAACTCATCCTAGAGGTCAGGCTCATTTGGAATTTCCAAGATGTAGTCACTGGAACTCCAAGGATCATGTTTCCCAAATAAGGGATCACATACAGAATTGTTGGGGGGATGCCACTAATCTTACCATATTAATCATCTAGACCTGGGATCAATCCCATGTACATAGTGTTTATTCCAAGATTGTGAACCCTACCTTGGAAACATGATATGAAATAGGATCCCACCCCAGACCTCATAAAAGGATGCCACAAAATCTATCCAATATAGAACCCATAGAGGGGATCACAATACTATACTAAGGAAATAATGACACATTGTACCCTCTTAGTGATTGAACAAGGAATTAGACTCAACTAAACTTGGTATAAACTAAATAAATGGAGGGCCTCACCATTCTCGATAAAAATCACACAGCTTGTCTTTCCTGCCCAAGGGTCTACCCATCTCTCTTAATCTCACACGACATGTAAACCTCTATATACATGGAATGTAATTGAGTGGAACATGGTGTGTAGAGGTCTATATGACACTTGGCATATAGATGTCCCACACATGTGTACACCTTGTCAATCTTATGTACTTCAGGTCATTCATGTGTACTCTGGTTATATTCGTGTACTAAGTTGGGTCTGAGTAATGGGCCATTCTCGTGTACTCTACCCATTCTCATCTGCCTGACCATGTCCATTACCAAGTCTATTTTGGGACACATATTGATCCGCTAGCACCAAGTGACATAGTTTGTGACATGTGTCACACGAGATGTGATACTTTTCTCTATGCATAAACCCAAGAAGCATAGAATATGGACTAAATTGCATGTGTTCTTTAGATTACACACCATATAGTATGGTATCTCCAAGAAATTGCATAACCTTAATGAATCTTTTCTAGTTCCTCTATCCTTTGATCCATCCAAGATTCTCATCAAAAATTGTGGATCCAGTGTTGACCGGCCCATGCTATCACTGCTCAATTTAATCATTCCTTTAACTTGCTTGAATCACCACTACTATCACACCATATGATTTTCGTGTGTCAAAATGGTAAAATGTGAATCACTAGTCCAATCTAATCCACCTATGATCATCTTTCATCATCATCACACCTTGATGTCACCCCTTATCATGAACCACACCTATGTTATTGATCCATTTCACTAAAGAATGGTCTCTAATTGATTTAATACTGAGTATTCATTGAACCACCAACCAAGGAAATACTATAGAAGAATCATGAAAATAAATAGGGGAGAAAAAAGAAAATAAAAAATTAGGAACAAACCAAGGGCGTGATTTGGTTGTCCTTGATTCATTACTGTTATAATGATAAACAAAGAGTAATAACAATTAACAAATCAATTCCCCTAAATCATAGGAAGAAAATTTTTTGAACCCATAATAATGATTGACCCAAAAATCAAACTGCAGGAAGAATTGATGAATTATCATGAATGGAGAAAAAAAGAGGAATTAAACCACTGAAAAAATATATACCCCGAGTTAGGATTTATCACTTATGATGAATGAATCTGCATCATCATTGCTAGAAAGATCATCAAACTACACTGATGAAAATGATCCTTGATCTGTCATCATCATTCGCCAAGATCTCTTCTTTGATATCCTCTCAAATACATAGGGTTATGTGGATAACCCTATGATTTTCTCATAAGTAGGGTTAAATATGTGAGGATTTAGGTTTAGACCTAGTTCAAAATTAATTAATTAAATTTATTTATTTAATTATTATTATAACCATGGTGGCGCTCAACCCAAGCGTCCGATACACTCCAAGTTTATATAACGCCTATGGTAAAACCCACATTCTAGAATAAATGACGGAATCAAGTTTTCCATTAGAGTTTCCATTAGGGAGTTATTACACTATTTTTGGGAAACTATGCATGCGTTATATTAACATATTTTATTTTTACAAAATCATTTTTAGACTCATCAAGCCCTGTAATCTTGTATCGAATTAGCTCTTGGATCCCAAAATATTATTAGATATATTCCAAATATTTTCATTGAGAAAATAGAGATGTTACATTTAATTTATTTTTATATTTCTTACTAATTTTTTTTATTGTCATCCCATGTTTTCAAATGTTTTTACATAGCCTAAGTATGAGTACGAACTATAGAAATGTCCATAATTCTACCATGGTGCCTTATTTTTAAATTAAATAAAATACATGTCAATGAAACATGAATTTAAATTAGAAATACTATTTTTTGGAAAAAATAAAAACATTGAATGGAAGTTTCAAATTTTTAATGTATATGTTTTTTTTGTAAGAGTTTGTCATATTTATTTTAAACTATAATCTTAAATGATCATGAGAATGTAAAGAAGATAAATTATTACAATTAAACTCACAATTATGGGTTATTAATGGTATGATTCATTATAGTTATAATTATAGGATGCTATATATATTTTTAGAGGTTAAATGTCATTAAAAATGAAATTTAATGGATATTAATCTTTCCGGTATATACTCATGAGAAAACTTCAAGGGATTCCACATTACATAAAATAATCTATTTTTGTTCAGAAATGTTTTCCATGTATGAAATAGGGTGAATGAAATGGAAGGGAAACATGATGATGATATCATTATAAATAAGTAACTTATAATGGTTACAATCATAACATATTAGTTTATATTTGTGTTAACTCAGTTGAAATTGGATATTAATGATGGTACATGTTGTTTCATGTTTTTTATACACTCTTCCATGACAATTTTTTCAGAATTAGTGGAGTATATAATACTGAAATTTGATTTAAATGAGTATTATTGAATATTTGACAATTTTTATTGAAGTCATATATCTATGAATATCATGGGAAAATTAACATCTCTCTAGAGTATTATTACTCATTTATATGGTTCCTGAATTCTTATTTAATTTTAAAAAACATATGATCACATTGAACCATCATTGAACAAAATTTCAATTGATTTTTTGATGCTAAGTCCTTGTATTAATTATTTCATTTTCCATGTTGATATTTTGAAAATTATATTATTAGATAGTATTTTTTTTCTTTAAAAGTGTGTTTGTTTTTGGAAATTCATTTTCATCACTAATTTTGAAAAATATGTGTCTCAAATTAATTATAATTGAAATATTTTTTTATTGAATTAAATTATTTGAGTTGCTTAAATTTATTTTATAATAATTATATGGAATAATTATATATATATATTTGGAAATAAATATTTTTATAAAGTGATAAATTTCATTGATTTTTATTTTCATATTTTCTCACATAATACTAAAATCTAGGATTTAGGTCCAACAATTGTTGACTACTACTATGCTGGAGAAATTATAAATACACTTCATGTGACCAAAATAAAGGAATTTAAAAATAACACATGATAAAAGTGATAAAGGAAGTCAAACACATGTTAAACCTCAACATTCCAAGTGAAAATTTGGAAATTTTCTCAAATGAATGCACATTAGGGCCAACATGGTTGTAAGTGAAATATAAATGCTACCATGTTTTGAAAATCTAAAAAGCTAATCAACCATGAGTCCTTAATACCAATTTACCACACACCATTTTCCATCAACTTCATATTAATGAATATTTGGAAAACTCTAAAATATTTCATACCTTACTCCCAATCGACTTTAAGAGGAACCTCAAGCTACCACATGAATAATAATTTAAACTGGTGATGACTGGAGTGGGAAATTTTATCACTAACTGCATCTTGAGGGGAAATTTTGAGGAAGATGAGGTCATGGATTGGTTTTCTGCAATCAAATATGAAGTTCCATGAATAAATATTATCGATTGAATATAGGTATATCATGGATAAGTTTAATGACGATTATGAACATGGTACTGATATTGAGTCACCAATGATATAATATTCATTGATGGACAAATATATACAATATCTATTTCAATCCAACCTTGAACATATGGAAATAAATGTTTGAGTTCCAAAGATGAGTGATGACTAGAGTGTGTTACCTATGTAGGTCTTTTTGAATATGATGAAGTGGGTATCCTAGTTCTCCAATGCTATGATTTCAGGTTCATTAGAGAGTACACACGAGATATTTGACTTAATGCTAAAATGAAATTCAAAGTCTAGTTTAAGAAGGGCATCCAACCACATTTATGCATTAATTTTTCAATATTGAAACAATATTGAAGAAGGATAGGAGGTCCTGATTGAAAAAATTATGATGTTTGATCAAGGAAAAAAATTAATGAGATCTAGATAAAAAATATTATAAAATCCTAGATAACGTTTCATCAACCAAAAAATGGATGTGGGTGTGTTCGAGTGAGTTAACTAGAGATAAAGATCAAGGAAGAATCTAGGCTGAGAAGATGACTAAATAAAGGTGATGATCAAATATAGTTGATAAGGTTCATAAGAATTGAAAATAAGCATGAGATTTCAAGAAATAATGAAGAATAAGCTGACTGATGAACTGATGAACTGATCTTGAACTAATTTCAACTCAAGAACATTAAACTACTAAGGCTTTAATACCAATATTAGGTTTAAGAGAAAGGGTGGGTTCAAATTTTATAAATCTTGATGCCAAGATGGTTTTAATTTTTGATGTTTAATAAGTCTTATAAAGAGGATTATGGAAGGTGAAATGTGTTTAAGGGAATCCAAGATTGAAATTGGGAACCTAAATTAAGATCATTATGTATTTATCACTCACGTGATTTTGCGATTGCATGTTATGATAATATTGATGTGGGGATGGATCAAGAAACTTGATCACTAGTGTGTTGTGTTCTGTAAGTTTCTTTGAATCATGTGTGATATAGGGGAGATGCTACAATCACAAAGTCTGTAAAAAAGAAACATAGTACTATACACTATACTTTAGAATGATACTTAACATAGGTCAAAATCCATGCCAAGGACTATAAAATTAAATCAAAAGAATCAGGGGACCATGGGGATCAAGGGTTAATTTCCCAAATCAAGTATGTCATATCAAGGTCAACTTCACTTCCTTTTCTCTTTTTCAAATTTAATGAAAAAAAATGTTCATAAGAAAAGTAGATATTGATCATGATAACACATGGAAGATTTGAGTAGTTCCCAAAAGTAATCATTACCCTTGTATCTTCCACATTGAGATGACATGGAATTGATATCATGATCACTAATGATTATGGAAATTCAAGGAGAAATGAATTATTCTATCATGGATTCTTCTTGGGACACCGGTGTGGAGAAAATTGAATAGCAAAGTTCCATGTGGAGGCATAAGAGAAATATTTAGAGCCATGATTATGAGATCAAAATGGGGTATTGGAACACAATGTTATTTATTGGAGAATATGAGCATGAATAGATCAAATAGGGTCACTAGAATCTGAGAATAGAGATAAATAATCTCCTACTTAAGATACTAGATATTAGAGAAAACTATGATTATGATTAAGTAATAGAGCATCATTGAGCTTGGTAGGAATATCAGAGCTCACAATTGAGAACCACTATCTCTCCCTACTTCTTTATTTTATATTTTATGATGTTTTTTCTGGGTTTATTAAAATATTTTAATGATATAAATAAAATCATTAGATAGAATAATGTAGGTAAATGTTATTATTCTAATTAATAATTTAACATAATTCATATGCAACATATTGTTGGAATCTACCATAAGATTCATTATTCATGTAGTAAATATTTTGAAAACATTGAAAACTAGTGATAACTATATTTCATTGTAGTTGTTATTATAACTACTTAACCATTCCATAATTATTCTAAGAAGAGTCCATATTATCAAGGGTATCATCTTAGGACTAAAAAAAATTATCCTAATATAAACTAGTTTTATTATTTCATGGATGAACTGATGCTTCATTTAAGGAATAGTAGGATTTCATCACCCATAGGTTAGTCATTCGAAAGAATTTGTCATCTTCTTACCATCAAGATCTAATGATATTTTTTCTCATATTATTAAATTAAATAAAAATATTAAAAAAATAAAATAAAAACTAGACAATAAAATCCCCATTTCTCATCTTTTGGTATTTTGTGTTGTCTTTTAACCTATTCTATCTCTTGACCAGTTTTCTTACATAGTTACTATTTCTTCACTTCACCCTTTTCATTACTTACATAACTTCTTCTATATTATTATTTTTTGTTTATTTTTATTGAGTTTTCTTGCTACTTTTTTGGTCACACACACATATTGAAAGTAATTCCCTATGGATATAACCCTATTCTACACTAACTAGTCATAATAGGTTAATAAATAATTAAATTTTTCAACAATTAATGAAAACCAAGGTCAAATTTCCATTTAATTTTCAAGGAGAGAACATGTTTTGAATTAAATATATAAAAATAAAATAAAAAACACCTAGAAAATTTAAAAAAAAAGTTAGAATTGGTAGTGGATCCACACTGGGTCTGATTTCAATACCTTAGAACCTTTGATCCCTGATATCAATGGACAGTTAAGTTACCTCAAATAAAAAAAGAAAATTTAAATATAAGTACATAGGTGGGATGAAAAACTGAATAACCAATAAAATGAAAATATTGATCCACCTCAAAATATAAAAGAGATTATAGAGAGAGTTAGACTTAGGGAATTTAAATTTCAAACTATTTCAAAAAAAACTCATCTCACATTTGGAAAAAAATACTATGTATCATAACTATGATATCAAGGAATATCACTTTTCAATTTTAAATCATTCAATGGAATTCCCAAGAAATATTCTCTTAACTTCATTAAGGAATTTTATTGTGTGATGGAATAACAACCATTGAGACAGTTTAGTGAGAAGGAACTAAAATGTATATTTTTACCATTTTGTTGTAAAATAAATGATAATTGTTTGTTTCAAAAAATGGATACATAAATATTTGATACATGGGACCAAACTATATAATTATCTTTTATTAAAATTTTCTCAGGTAGAATGGTCACTAAAATAAGGCACAAAATAACATAATTTCTTTAGGTTGAACTAGAATTATTTAATGAGGCTTGGGTAGATTCAAGGAGTTACTTAGGAAATTCATGAATCACCAATTCACACCAGAAATTCATATGTACATGTTTTATAATAATCTTACCCCTTACCATCAAAACTTAGAAGTCCAGTCATCTGAAGGGAACTTTAATGACAAACATTCTAAAGAGATAAAATTGATTTTTAATACCTTATCACAAAAAATAATTACATAAGTGCTCTATGAGAAAAACAATTATTTGTAATTAAAGTGATCTCGTTTAAAAAGTTAATTTTATATATACTATAATATACATTAAAAATAATCAAAACACATTGAGGGAGAAATTTCACTATTGTGTCATGTTAAATTCATGTTTTCAAAACATTGACATTCCTACATAGGTTCCTAGGTAGGAAAAATTTTATGGGTATGTTTTTATAATGAAATATAACGATGATACATTCTCAAAATCATATGACCAGGTTTATCCAAACCATTCAAACCTTTTTCAAAAAGTGCAAGGTGTTCTTTGACATCTTTCCCCCATGGATTCCAATAATAACCAAGGTAACAATTTCAATCCTAGTGAAGGATAAAATTTATAGTTTACAAGATGAATTAATAGGAATGTTTCAAAAATTTACAGGTATTTTTTATTCACAAAAGTCTCATAATGATTTAGATAAATCATAAATAGATTCTAGGTTAAACATATAGAGTTACAAATGGGGTAATTTTCTAGAGATTTCAAAGGCAAAAATAAGGGAAAAGTACTAAGAACCACTAAACTGAGTAATATGGTGAATTTTATAGATGGCATGACTAGGAGTGGACTTCAAACCCACCAAGAAGAAATAAATGGTACTAATAATGCATAAAATGAAAACCTTGATGAAATTGGATCCCAAAATCTATAAATTTCATTATCTAAAAATCTGGACAACAACACTGAAAACACATTGAAACCTATTGTTCCTATTGGAAAACCATAATAAAAATACTTGAGAATTAATTAAAATAAAGATAATAAAATTATTGAATAATAAATTGAAGTATTGATCAAAATTTTAATTAATCACCTCCCCAACCATTCATTTTCCTAAATGAATAAAAAATAGGAATCATGAAACAAATCTTCCTAAACTTCTTAAACTTTTAAAAAAAGTCAAATTAATATACCTTTATTAGATTCCTTAATTTAAAATTCATCTTATCATAAATTTTGGAGGAAAATATATTCCAAAAAATTAACTTTGGAATAATTTTATACTTACAATATTATAGAGGAGTGTAGTGTTTTCTTAAAAAATAGGATACATCCTAAGCTCCAAGACCCAGGAAGATTTATCGTCTCATATACACCAGGAAAGAGTATTCTAATTAATTTTATGCATAACCTTAGTGTGAGTAACAACCTGAGTAACTTATCATTATTCCAATATATGATGTTAAGGGAACCATAACCTAGTATTATAGTCTTGTAGTTATCTGATGGATATATTACTCAACAAATTAGGAGAGTTGATGGGTTTTTATTGAGAGAAGGGAAGATGTAATTGCCTACAAATTTTTTCATTCCTTCTATTTAGTGAGGCATGGAAGTACTGATTAATTAGGGAAGTAACTTCTTACTAATATGATGATTTGTCTTTTATGTTTCTAAGGAAAAATCATTTTTAGTTTTAGAGAGAAAGGATATGAGTTTAATTTCATAAAAAATTACAGTAAACCAACTTCAAGAGAGTGATGATCAAGGTTCAATTTTCACTAATTATTAGACTCATTTTATTATTTTGATAAATTGGATAATTAATCTATGGTTAAATAAATCAATTTAGTTGTTAAAAATGAGTCTTCCTAGTATGTTGAGAATAGGATAAATGTGGTTTTAAAAATTGTTCCATCGAAATACATTAGGTTTATCCTTGATTATATTATTTTGTTATAAGATTAATAATCTTAATATGATCTTATAGAATTTTTAAGAGAAATCAAGGATAAATTTTCTCTTTTAAATGGAGAGGAACACATTGATGAGTATTTTTGAGAATTCAAAGAATAATTTAATGAGTTTCTATTATAGAACATTCTAAACATTCTCTTATATTTTTAGTATATAAAGTAGTTTTCTAGGGATAGTAAAGTGGTTTTCAACAGAGACTTATTTATGTGGAATCTAGAATATCTTCGACCTCCTACGACCAAGTGTCTCCCCTAAAGTTAAAAAACACAAGAGTTGGAGCTCAAACCCCTTCATACTCCTTTGTAAAACTATTTTATATTATAACTATCTACTTTACCTAACATTATATCATCCAATTTATAGGGTATTAAATAAAAGAGTTTTATGAATTGATATAGGAAGTTAAATATGTTATTGACAGGTATATTGATGACATTAAGGGTATAATTCCTTAATATTTCATGCATAAAGTCCCTATAGAACCATATCATAATCCAATAGTGGATGGGTAGAGAAGTTCAAACCCAACATAAAATAAGATGTTTGAGAATAATTAATTAAATTAATGGATACTAGGATCCCTTACCTCATCTCAGAAAGTCCAGGGGTGATCTCTATCTATGTTTTTTTCAAATAAGGGGGGAGGGTGTTTATTGTGGTGAATAATGAGAATAATGAACAAATTATGGTTGAGAAAGAAAAAAAGTGGAGGGTCTTAACATATTATAGCTAACTCAATGCTTCCACTAGTAAATACCACTTCTTAATTCCATTTTTAGACTAAATATTAGAGTCTTTGGTTGGAAATGAGTAATTCTATTTTTTTTATTGTTATTATTGTTAAAACCGGATTGATATAGCTTCTAAGGACCAATATAATACCACTTTCAATTGTCCATTCAAATCATTTTCCTATTAATAATTTCTTCTGTCATGTGTGGTGCTCTGAACACTTTCTTGATATCCCTAATGTCTATTTTATTTGATATCAAAAAAAATAATTGATGTTTTATAGATTATTTTTAAATTATAGGAAGTAGTGTTCAAAGCTATTTGTAAATCATGGAAACTATTTTGTAAATTTTTTAGCAAAAAAACCCTATTTTAAACTCGAAAAAGTGTCAATTCACGGTCACATAAGGAGTTTTTTCAGTCAAACTTTTTCCAAGAGAGGTATTGAAGTTCATAATTCCAAAAGTAAAGTGATCCAAAAACCACCACGACCCAAAAATATTAAATGAATTAGAATATTTTTAGTCCATTGTTGTTTTTTCAGGAGATTTATTACATATTTTCTCAAAATCAAATGGTAATTATGAACACTTCTTGTTAAGGATTCACTATTTTTGTTTGGTTATAAGTGCTTTGATTCATTTTATTTATATAAAGAGAAGCTCACATCCCCACCCATTATCACTGCTTTAGAATAGAAACTATGTTTTGAGGTGATGATTTATACCAATGCTATGGATTTAGATGTTGTTTTAGGGAAAATAAAGGATAAAATGATACATGTTAATCACTAATCTAGGATGATTCATGTTGATTACCTAAGAAATTATGTTACTACTAAAAAAGATCTAACATATGTCATGTTTTATCTAAACAAATTAGTCAATATCTGATTGGGTCTAAGGTCATCATTTTCATAGAACACTCTTATCTAAAATATCTTATGGATAAGAAATAATCAAAAATAAAATTTATAATATGGACACTTTGGTAATAGGAATTTGACATAGAAATATAGGACAATAAAGGAGTTAAAATGTGGTTATTGACCACCTATCTAGGTTAGTTATCACCAAGTTTATGAATCAAAAGAGATAAACACCTCATAGCTAGATGATAAATTTTTTTTCCTTAGTTAATCAATCTTCTTGGTTTGTAGACATAGCCAAATTTATTTCTACATGAGTCATGCCCAATGACCTTTCACAAAAGCAATGGAAGAAAGTCATTTTTGGGTTGAAATGTTACTTTTTTAGGAGACCATACTTTTTTGGAGATGTTTTGATACTATTCTAAAAAATGTGTGGATAAGGAGGATATTATTCCCATTCTTAATAGTTTTCATTCTTCACCTTAGGGAGGACATCATGGGAGAAATATAACTACCTAGAAGGTATGGTAGACTAGTTTCTACCATCCCACTATACTCAAATATGTTAGGAGTCTTGAGATAGTCTATGATAAGTGTCAAAAGATAGAACGTATTGTAATAAGGCATGAGAATCCACAAAAACGAA
Source organism: Viscum album (assembly GCA_963277665.1). Lineage (NCBI taxonomy): Eukaryota > Viridiplantae > Streptophyta > Magnoliopsida > Santalales > Viscaceae > Viscum > Viscum album. The sequence goes on along the minus strand of OY728122.1, from coordinate 702,298,921 downwards.
TTCCATAGGTTGAATTTTTTTATGTATGGGGTTTTAATTTATTAGGGTTGTTCCCATTATCTTTTTTGAATGAGTATATTCTTGAGGATGTGTACTATATATCTAAGTAGATTTTGTTAGTGTCCCTCCAATATAGACTTTATTATAGTGTTGTAAATTTTAACCAAATGATATTTTTTTAAGGCTTAAAGTTCCCAAGGAATTCATCACAGACAATAGAAGTCATTTTAGGAATTTTAGTTCAAGAATTTAGTGGATAATTATGGGTGTGCGCACCTAATTGAAATAAACTACCACCCATAGTCCAGTGTTCAATTTAAAATATCAAATATATATATTAAACAAACTTTAGAGAATATGGTGTCAAAATCTAGGAATATATAATAAATCAAATTCGATAAAGCCTTTTGGGATTATTAAACTACTAATAAGAACCCTTTAGTTATGTATCCTTATAGGCTCCTCCTTGGAATGAAATTTCATCTGCCTTTTTTGTTGAGTTACAAATATTTTTGGGTAGTGAAAGCTTGGGACTAAGATTTAATGTCATCAATTTAAAAAATATTATAGGAATTGAGTGATCTAGAGTAAATAAAGAGAGAATATTATAAGAGTTTCTAGGTTTATAAGGAAATAAATAAATCACTTAGAGAATATTCCATCCAAAATAGAGTCTTAAAATTTAGAAAAAGGGTTTTTTGTTCAATTCTTTGCTGAATATGTTTCTTGGTAAATTGAAGACCAAGTGGTCTGACCCCTTTTCCATTCTAATACTGCTTCTTAATGGGGATGTTGAATTAGTTAGGTAGGATAAAATACCATTTCAATTCAACGTAAATTGAAAAAATATTTAATTTGAGGGGGAAGTTGAAGGCCTTGGCTACCATAAACATATTTGAATGTTGATCCATTGTAGAAGTCTATCTAAAAAATATTAACTCAGTGATTCAAGGGAGACAACCCATGGATCATTGTGTTTTTAATTTGTTTTATCTCTTTTTTTTAATTGAATTGTGTGAATTTTTAATTGAGGGGTGTGTCTTACTGATATCTAAAATATATAAAATCAAATTCAGTTTAATTTCAAGATTTCATATAGCCATTAAAATCCCTTTAATTAAATTGTTTCAGTACAATATTATTTATCATCATTCTGTTTTAGTTGAATTTATAATTAATTTCTCTGTTTACAAATAATCAATGGAATAAAATTTAAAAAAAATTGAAATTTTTTGTTGATATACAACAATGTTCTATTTTGAACTTTATATTACCCCATTAATATTATTTGAACTATTGAATTTCAAACCTATTTTGAACAAAAATGTTCTCCCAAATTGAGAATCATGATTTATGATAATATTGAGTTGTAATTATATTATATATGGGGGTTTCAATATGATAATCCATTCTTCAATGAAGGTACACATCAAAATCCCACTAATTTATTTATAAAAAAAATTAAATAAATTTCGTAAAAAATCAAAGTTGGAGATTATTTAGGGATGATTTTTAAAATTAAATTTTATACTTACTATTGGATAACTTCTTGCTAATTTATCAATAGTGACATTGAGTCTACAAATTTTTGGCTTGTTTGATTGTTGAGTGATAATACCCATTTTTTTATGGATAATTGTTTTAAGAATTAGGAAACGGAGTGTGATATTATAGATCTTTGTGGATTTAGAATTAGAACTTGATAAAACTTGATAATTAAACTTGAACATAGAGGACATATAATTTTTGAAACAAACACCTCAGGGAGATAAATCAATAGATAATCTTATAAGTTCTCTGAAACTAGATTAAAATGGGAAATTTTAATCCTGTAGAGAATCTTTGAGACACTAGGCACTAGAAAAATAAAAAATCCACTTATTCATTCAATAAGTGTTTTTAAATTCATGGCTTCAAAAAACCAAAAAAAATTATTTATAATTTTCAAAAATTAATTCATTAATGTGACGTGAATATGGAACTCAATTGGGAAATTTACTTATATGATAATCATTTGAGGTTTATTAATGAATTCAAAAATGGAGCTTTGATTTTTTGAACCTAGGGGAGAGTCATAATTGAATGTTACTCTTTTTATGTTTTTAATTTGACTTGAATATAACTTTTTTTTACTCCCACAACTATAACTTGAATCAGAATTTTTATAGGGAGGTGGGTGATATCATATAGGAGGCATTAAATTTTAAATGATTAATTAGTTTTTGATTCCTTTGTCTGTGGTGTGTATTTGAATCTAGGAAAGCACATATTATGTGGATTCTTTGAAAAATATTTAAAAATATTGGCCCATATCAAATCCCCATTCCTATAAAAATTAATGTTTGAACAGGCTATATTTTTTATCTAATTTGAGAAATAATTTCCTATATTTTAAAGAACAATCAGAGATTGTTTGAGGATAGAAAAAATTTAAGTTCAGGGAGATTTATGTGGCTTTTCTATACACTTTACCACATAATTTTTTTGGGGATTAATATGTTATTTAAATCTAAAATGCATTTTAAATGAATATTGATGAATATATGATCATTTTTTATTTAAGTTATACTTCCTGGAATATTATCATAAAATTATCATTATTATGGATTATTATTTCTCAATCATTTGATTCTTGAATTTTTTTTTAAATTTTAAAATAAACATATATTGTGATAATAGTGAATAATCATTGGAAATAATTTTCAATTTATTTTGATAAGTTTGAGTCCATAGATTAATTTTTTCATTTCAAATTTTGATATGTTGAACATTCTATTGAATCAAAATATTGTATTCTTTGAAAGTGTGTTTTATTTATGGAAATTAATTTTCTTCACTGATTTTGAAAAACAATCTCTAATTAATTTTAATTGAAATAAATTTTTTTATTGAATTAAAGTGTTTTAATTTGTTAAATTAATTTTCAAAAAATTACATTGCTTAATTATGTACATTTTCTAGAATTAAATATTTTGTGGAAGTGATAAATTTTATTGATTTTTTATTTTTCGTAATTCATTTTTATTCACATAACACTAAAATATATTTTTTAGGTCCTACAACCATCTATTTCAATTGTGCCTACTGAATTTGGAAAACACATTAAGAGAAATTAAGAATGAAATTTCAAACAAACACCTGGGAAAATTGACTATTCTAATTGACTATATGTTTAACCTCGACCTTCCATGTGAAAAACTGAAAAAATTCATAAAAAATACACTTTGGGGATAGGGGGATGTAAGTGAAAACTTTAAATAATTATGTTTTGAAAATCTAGAAAAGGTTAAAGGCCATGAGACCTTTCCCACAATTAAATGGATTACATTTCCTAATAGCTTCATGATGATGAATATTTTGAAAACACTTGAAGATGTTGTACCTTACTACCAATTAAATACATTGAGGCACCATAAACTACCTTGTGAATGAGAATAAAAGATGGTGATGACAACAGTGGGAGATTTCATCATTGACTGAAGCTTCAAGTGACATTTTTAAAGAGTATAATTTCCTAAATTGGTTTTCTGCTATAAAACATAAAATTAAAAGGATATAACATATTGATTGAATATGGTTAGAAGTTTTCCAAGTTTAATGAGGAAGAAAAACCAGGTGTCGAGACCGAGTCTACCATTCCTGAAAATTTATTAAAGGATAAAGCCTAAAAATCTGGATTCCATCCCATCCCCACATAAAAGGAAATCCAAATTTTAGCATCGAAGATGAATGATCCCTGGAGTGTGTTCACTGTGAATTATTATTTGAAAATTATGTAGGGGGACTCTGATTTTTCAAATGATTCAGTTCTAGTTCATTATAGAATTCACATGATATGGTTGAATTAATGAAAAAATGAAATACAATTTCTAGTTAATGAATGTGATCCATCCATGTTTGTGCATTCAGTTTGTGATCTCAAAATATGATTGAAGATAGACAGGGGGTATTTATTGACAAAAATAATATTTTTTTAGAAACGCAAAACCAATGAGATCTGAATGAATCTAATTCAAAAATAAAAAATGAAGATCCACCGACCAAAATGTGGACTTGGGTGTATTATGGTGAGTGGAATGTAGATGAAGATCATGTTAGAATCTAAGACCAAAAAATTATTTTCTAAACCCGAAGATCAAATTTTATTGATTTGGTTCATTGAAATTTGAAACAATTCTAGAATTCCAAGTATTGGAAAACAATAAATGAGATATTAAACTAAGCATTAACCCATTACACCTCAAGAATATTAAACCAACTAAGACACTGATTCAAAACTAGGATTTAATAAAAAGGTAGAATTTTAATTTTATAAATTTTAATGGAAAGAAAATTTTAATTTTTATGTAGGATATTTTTTTTAAGAGGATGATGATGGGTGATGTTCTTTTAAGGGTGTTCAATATTGAAGTTAAAAACTTATATGAAGAATAAGATTTGTTGATCACCAATGTGGTTTTATAATTTTAAGTTTTAATTATGTTGTAATGGGGATATATCTGGGTATTGAATCTTTGGTGGGTTGTGTTTTTATGTTTTTATAAATAAAGTGTGATCTAGGGAATAGAGTTCAATCATGAAGGCTAAAAAAATCTTAGGATGATGAACTAGTCTTCAAAAGGTTACTTTACAAAGTCTAAAATCTATATTGAGGACTAGGAATGTAATCAAAAGCATTGTGGGCCATTGGAGATGGATTCTTAATTTAAATAACTGAGTAGGTCATCTCAAGGTCAACTTCGATCATTTTTCTCTTTATTTTCCTGAATCTATGAAAAAAAGTTTGTAAGTAGAGGATATACTAATTTTGGGAATGAATAAAATATTTTATTGATTATCACTCTACAATTGTGACCCTTCTATCTTCCATGTGGTTATTAACTAGTATTTAGAACTTGGTCACTATCGAGTATGAAAACTCAAGGTGAAACACATTTTGTTAATAGGGATTTTTCTTGTGTCACCATTTGGGAGGAAATTATACAGTGGAGGTTCCACATAGATGCCATGGAGAAATTTATATATCTACAACTTTGAGATCAATATGGGGAATTGATGTAATATGTTATGTATTGGATAATTTGAGCATGGATTTTTCGAGGAGGATCACTGGAATCTGATAAAAAGGATGAAGAATCTCTCAAGGAATACAATAGAGATTAGAGCAATCTAGGACATTGAGATGGTGATAGAGCTTCGTGGAGATAGGTATGAGTATTGAATCTCTCAACAGAGAACCACTATCTATCCTGACTTCTTTATTTTCTTTGTTATGATTTTCATTCTAGTTTTGGTGAAATATTTTAATGATATAAATAAGATAATTGGCTAATATAAAGTACGAGAATGATATTTTGTTGGTTAAAAATTTAAATTCATTCATATGAAACGTATTATTGGAAGATACCCTCATATTTTTATTTCATGAAGTAAATATTTTGGAAGAATTAGGAAAATTTGAGAACTATTATTGGTTCCATTTATTATTCAAAATACATAATCATTTTAGAATCCATATGAGATAAGGTCAAATCATAGAGGTTAGAACTTTAATATTAATAGATAATTTTATCTTGATATGAACTAGTGTTTTTCATTGTGTAGATAGGTTGATGCTATAGTTGGGTAAGATTTAGATTCCTCCGCACATGGGTTGATCATTCAAATGAATTAGTCACCTTCATACAATCCATATCTAGTTACAAAACCACATTCACTAATAAATAGTTATAATAGGGTGATAATATTTAATTTTCCCTAGAATTAATGATATTCCTGATCAGTATCCATGAAAGAGAGGTAAAACAATCTCTATATAGGAACATATCTATAGTGGAGTATTTCATAAAATAACACCCTCTGTTATATGATGGAACCCCAAACCCTAGTGGTAGTTGAAGTATTAATCAATGATCTAGAAAAGATACTCAAAGGTTTTTATTTTTCTAAACATCAAAAGGTAATTCTTTCCATCTTTCATTTTGATGGTAAAGTCAATATATGGTGGCCATTGGTTAAAAATTACAAGGATAATGATGATATTAATTATATGGAGTTATGATTATTTAATGATATTATACTTGAGAATTATTTTCTTATGTTTATTTTAATTAGGTTTGAAATATAAATTTTTGATCTGAATAAAAATTAAGGGAAATTTGTTTATTTATATTAAGCTAATTTTACTATATTGGATAGGAATGCACCAAATTTAATTTTGGATGATGATCTTAAAATTGACATGTTTTACATAGGATTGAAATTATTTTTAAAAATAAATTTGGACTCTCATGAATTTAAATGCTATGAGAAAGTTGTGTGTTGTTATAAGAAGTTTCAAATGGTGTTTTATGACTTTTAAAATAATAAGGATATAAAGTATCCCTAGTAGAAGTCGACTGAGAATCACCCATTGAGGAAATATGATAGTAATAGAAATGAATATACTTCTTGTGATAAGTGCAGAAAGAACAATACTAGTGAGTTTATCATAAAATCTAGGTAGTTTTTATGGTGTGTTAAGTTGGGAAATGAAGGTTTTGACTATAAGGGTAACTTTAATGGTAATGGTCATACCAATAATGATAATCAGGCACTAAGATGTTTTAATTGTAATGAGATGGAAAATTATACAAATGTGTGACTTAAGAAAAATATTAAGGATGGAGAATATAATAATCATATGCAAAATGGTGTTCCCAGATCATTAATGCCTTCCTCGAGAAATGCAGTACTAATGATTGAAGTGGTGACAGGTAACCTACATATTTAATAAGATTATTCCAACATCTTTTTTTATTCAAGGTTTACAAATTCTTTTATTTATAGTAAGTTTTTCTAGTAAAATTAAAATACCACTTCAAGAAATTAACATAGACCATTTGGTAACAACTTATGGTGGAAGTATTAAAGTAAAATAGATTTATAGAAACCTTCTTATCAACATATATGGAATGGGTTTTACTAAAAATATAGCTATTTTACCATTTGTGGAGTTTGATGTCATTCGGGTCATGGATCTTTTTTTCAGTTTATCATGCTAAGGTAGATTGTAGATCTAAATAAGACATATTCAATCACTATAGTGACTTTCAATTTTTATATAATAATAATTTTATACCTATGAAAACATTTCAAGATGTTGAGAAATTGATTAAATATGGTGGTGAAAGTTATCATACACATTTCATTGAAAAGAAATGAATTATTCATCTTAGTGATATGCATATGGTAATTTAATTTTGGAATATAAAATCCCAACTCTTTATTACACATTAATACATGATTTATTACATAAGGTTACACTAAATACAACCTTCAAGATTTGGAAGTCTAGTGTATTTAAGAATTCGGTACATATTATAATAACATTAAATAATAAATACATAAGATTTATTGAATAATTCCTTAACATGATCATACTCTTCCATGGATTTTAAAACCACATGAGATAACCTAGGGACAAATATAAGAAAGGGGTGTTCTTCATATCCTAGTAAGGAAGTAAACACATCATAGGGTGATAAATTTTAGAAAATAGGCTTATAAATAGGGAATAAAAAGAGTAGGAATCATAAACATGAACAATGAGACATGATGTAGAATGATAATCATAACATGGGAAATGTGAAAACAACTTAAAACACTACATCATAAACATAGGTCAAGTATAACTTATAATAAATCATGATGGAAAAATAACCTAAATTAATTAGGTTCACACCATATCCTATCACGTCATCTCATGAGACTAAACATTACCCAATGCATTGGAGCGCTATATAATTCTGGGCATAGCCATCACTTTCATTTAGTTCTCATTCTGAAGTGTGCCACATAGATCATACAACATGGATTCATTCATCATCATATTTTATTCAAAAACTAATGAGTGTGGAATACATACATTTAATTATCAATTAAAAGAAGTATGTTTTTATAAATATTAACACCCATGATAGGAAATGGGCATGGTATTCACTACAAATTTGATTTGGCATTGAAAAACTGCAGTGAAATTTCGTCAAAATAACAATGTCAAATAAAAAAATTCATAAAATAGGTTGATGAGAGAGAAATGGATCTCTAATTATTTTTAAATTAAATGTGATATAATAGTTACATGTAAATACATGTCCCAAAATTATTAATTGTATGTAGAAGGTGTAAGATAATAAAGAAACTTTAATAAATAAGAGAAGGCGAGGATCCATTACTTGAGTGTCTGAATCCAAATGCTTAGGAGGAGCATATTGAGAGATTTGGTGCACCATAGAAGGACTATATATAGGGGAGGACAAAGTAAGTATGTTCTATAATAATTTTTAATAAAGATGAATGGGTTTATTAAATATTATTTCTTTCAAAAAATAAATATTATTTAATACTAATATTTTATTAAATATTATTTATTTCAAAAATCCATTAATTCAAAAAAATAAATTCCTTAATTTAATTTGATTCTTAAATAAAAATACTATTTTTGTTTTATTTTATGAAATTAAAAATCATTTATAAAGTAACAATAAAAAGATGAAAATATATTCATTATTATATAAAAGATAATGTATATACTCATATTTCTATGGTATTAATACATATCCATTTAATACACCTTAAAAACCCTAAGATTAAGGTAAATGATGGTGAGAGTTTCATGGTGTGGTTCAACGAACATGGTTTGGGCCAAAATATCGATGAGCATGAACTTATATCATAAATGGTTCACTCATGCTTAAAAATTTGGATCTCATTTTGGATTGGTCCTGGTGAAACCCCTATGATGCTATCTCCCTCAGACGCTCCAATAAATGGGATTCATAGGTTAGGATCCTATTGGTTTAGGCCATAACTTCCTTTGTTTGTATTAATTGGATTTATTAAAACCCTATATTAATAATAATCATGTGATCACTATTAAAAAACTATATTAGCAATGCTAAAGATGATTAATGACCATTTATATACTATAATACATAATAAAACCAAATAATTTAATGTGTTTTCTATATCCATATTAAATTATTAGACATTTAATTAAATTTCAAGGTGAATTTTTTTATTATAGTTCAGGTCGTTACAATATTCCCCCATTAAGAAATTTCCCATAGAACTTTTCATTTACCAAAATAAAATAGATGAGGGTAACTCTGTTTCATCACCTCCTCTAGTTCCCACTTCTCTTCTTTATACTTATGGTTTCTCCACAACACTTTGGATAGGAGCATTGTCTTATTATGTTGAACTTTGTATCTATGATCTAAGATCTTCATCGTCTTCTTCTCATAGAAAAGGTCATTCTCCAATGGTATGACCTATATATTGAGTACATGTTAGGGTACTGGTATGTACTTTCTCAATAGGGATACATGGAATACATAATTTACTTGATATAGGATCAGTGGGAGTGCTTGTCAATAGGCCATTACTATGATACAACCAAGGATCTCAAAGGGGGTTATGTATCTTGGAATAGGCTTTCACTTTTTCCCAAATATCATCACTTTCTTCCCTATAGATATGTGGAGGAATACTATGTCTCCAAAATAAAACTATAGGTTTCATCGACAATTTTCAACATATCTCTTCTATAAACTCTAAGTAGCCTTGATGTGATGTTGAATAATCTTAACATTTTCCACCATTTCCTCAACCATTTCAAGACTTAGAAATTTTTGTACCCCAATATCATCCCAACATGGAGGTTCTATGTACCTCTTCCTATAAATAGATTGATAGGGATCCATTTGTATGCTCATGTGGAAAATATTGTTGTATGAGAACTTGAATATAGATAGATGTTGGTCCCATCCTCCATGGAAGTCAATTGAACATGATCTCAACATTCCATAAAGTTTCTAAATATTCTTCTTATATTTTCCATTAGTTTAAGTGTGATACGTTGTGATGATGTTCAAGTTAGTATTCAGATCATGTTAGAGACTCGTCCAAAACATAGAGGTGAATCTTGGACCTCGGTCGGAAACAATTGATAGTGGTACTCCATGTAGCCTTACCACTTCTCTGATATATATCTGTAGAATTTTATCCAGAGAGAAATCATATCGAATCACAATAAAGTGAGCTATCTTTTTATGAAAATCCACAAAAATCCATATATAAATTTTTCCCCTATATGTATTTGGATGTCTAGTGACAAATTCCATGGGGATGTTCTCCCATTTCCATGTTAGTATGGGTAATGGTTGCATCATCCCTTTATACATATTCCTTTCAACTATCGCTTCATCACATACTAGAAAATTTTATGTATATTTACTGATATCATTCCTCATAGTGTCCCACTAATATTAATCACAGATATATTGATAAATATTTTTGCTTCATGGGTGAACAGAGAAAGTTGAACTATGTGCATCACCCAAAAGTTCCATCTCTAACTCAGGATTTGATAGAACACATAGTCTTAAATAAAATATCATAATTCCTTCTTCATTGACACAGAACCATTAAGATTTCCCTTCCCTTATAGTTTATAATTTCTTATGAATTCCCAAATCATTTCTTTGAGAATTCTTTAACCTATCTAGAAGAGATGGTTGAGCAATCATTTGTGAAAGAATTTATGATGTTTCGTCCTTTATGGTTCCCATGCCCATCCTTTTAAAATCTAATAAGATCAAATATATATAAATTATCATCAGAGATAGAATTTTTGGATCCTTTATACTTAGATAATATTCCACTTTATTTGAATTCCTAGGATGGAAGTGGATTAAGTAGTCATAGTCCTTGACCACCACTAACCATCTTCGTTGGAACATATTCATCTCTTTCTGTTTGAATATATACTCGGGGATTTTGTGATCTGTATGTATTTCACACTTATCCACAAAGAGATAATTCCACCATATTTTCAAAGTGAATATCACTAAAGGCATATCTAGATCATGTGTTTGGTAGTTCTATTCATAAACTTTCAACTACCTTGATTCATAGGCTATAACATTGTTATTCTTTATTAATACACAACCCAAGACCTTCTTTAAAGCATCACTGAATACCATGAAAACCTCTCCACTTGTGGGTATTGTGAGTACAAGTTCTATGTTAAGCCTCATTTTATGTTGTTTGATTCTCTCTTAAAATTCATCATTACAAGAAAACATGACTCCCTACCAAGTTATCTGGATAAGAGGGTTTGAAAATCATGATAAATTTCTCCCAAATCAATGATAATACCCAGCTAATCCAAGTAAACTCTAAATATATGTCACAGATGTTGGCCTCAACCATCATTAAATTTCCTCTATTTTTTAAGGGGCCACATGTATCCCATTTCTTGTGATGATATTCCCAGAGAATGAGAAATTTATCCACCATAAATCACATTTTCTATACTTGGAATAAAGCTTATCATTTTAAAGGTCTTTATCATAGTGATCATATTCTCCACATGATCCTCTGTGGTTTTGGAGTATATTATAATATCATCCATAAATCTACTAAAAATTTGTTGAGGTAATCTCTAAGGACTCTATTAATCAAGTCTTTGATGATTTTTGGATCATTAGTAAGTCTGAATGGCATTACTATGAACTCATAGTGCCCGTACCTTATACAAAAAGTATTCTTGGGTATATCATCTTTCTTCGCCCTAACATGGTAATATCTTTAACACATATCAACCATGGAGAGGTATTTTTTATCTACATAGATTATTGAATAATAAATCAATCCATGGTAGAGGATACTTGTTCTTTATCATGATCTTTTTGAGCTCATGATAGTCAATGAAAATGTGCATTGACCCATCCCTCTTCTTGATGAAGACGACTGTTTCATTGCATGGTGAAGAACATGGGTGTATAAACCCTTTATCCATATTATCCTTTAGTTTTTTTGTTAGCTACTCAAGTTCCAAAAAATCCATTCTAAATGGATTCTTGGATAATGGAAATGCCCCAAGTATAATATTGATTAAAAATTCAACCTCTTGGCTTGGTGGAAGACCATATAATTTCTCAGGAAACAAATCATCATATTCCCAGAATAATAGGCATTTCATTAAGTATTTTTCTTTCCATAGACTCAATCAATTGAGTTAGATATGTTTTCTCATAGGGTAATAATATCCCTTCTTGAGATGTTGGTGCTAAAGAAGATTCACCCTCTTCCTTGGAATTGTATATAATCAGGGGCTGATTTGAAATATGAAGAGTGGTTTCCTTCTCTCAAAAAATTATTTTTGTATCCATATAGGAAAAGACAATCCATACCCAAAATTGCCTCAAAGTCCACCAATGGGAGAATTAAAAGGTTTTCTGGGAACTTTATCCTAAAAATTGTGAGAGGGGAGGAATTATATACTTGGGATGAAATAATTGCTCCATTTTCCATTTTTACTAACAACTCTTCTTACATACTTTTTAATGGTGTTTGAATAGTTATACTAAACTTTTATGATATGAAAGAATGCATAAAAACATAATAAAAATGTAAATTCTCTATTATTGAATGAATAACTAGTGTACTTATCCCCACTTCATTGTTGGGATCCACCTTGGTAGTTATGATGGAAAAAACTAACCCTTTTTCCTTGGCGGATGTTGGTTGTCTCCAAAAACCCTTGTCTTAGTGAATTGGTTTGAAAAGTGACATGGTTCCATATAGTTTAAGAAATGAAAAATACACTGAGGGTTGACTAGGAATATCCTTTCCTCCACTGCATTATTAGGTTTATGCTATCAATGATCACTAATTAGGTGACCTTCCTTCCTGCACCAAAATCATTTCCTAGTCCCCCTTAAGAAATTTCTAGGGTGCTTCTTTATGCACCTTTGACAAGTAGGATGTTGAAATTTCCTATCACTATTAGATTTATCCATTGGACCTCTATAATTAAACTCTACTCCCCAATTCTTAACTATAATGGCCTAGACCCTCATGGTCCATCCCTTTGCCAAATTCCGGATCCTAAGGGTGGTGCCTCGGTGGTAGGACTTCATTTCGGTGTGAAACCGAACGGTGCAACCGATCAGTGTGTGACAGAACGGTGGGACAGATCTGTGTGCAACTGAATGGTGCGATCGATCTGTGTGTGACCAAATGGTGCGAATGATCAGTGTGTCTCTAATTAGTGTGACCGATCAGTGTGTCTCCGATCAGTGCGACTGATCGGTGTGTGCCCGATCGGTGCGACCGATTGGTGTCACATAGCCTTGTCGAGTTTTTCTTCTATAGCTTTTCCTGTAACACCACTTTTAAGCCTTTTTAACCTTTTAGGAAGTGGTTCAAGCCCATTTTTATCCCCATAATCAATGTTTGAATTCCTAAGAGTGGGGCGACCCTCAACGGACCCAACTATGTATCCGCATAACGTTTCCCCTATGTTTATATAAAATCCTTCAAAGTCACAGTTGTTACCTCCTTTTCCCGATGAGAGTTATTAAATAAAAATTAATTCATTCGTGTGTAACTACCCAACCGTGTGGTGAAACCATGATCTGAATTTATATCTGTTCAAAATTCCATATCCCGTGACAACCAGATCTCATCCTTATATCACACGATAATTTCTTCTTCTTCTTCCTCTTTTCCTCTTGGTTGGTCTCCTATTCTTCTTGGTGAGTTTGGAGTTCCCATTCTCGAGGCAAGTGGTTCCCCTATGCCGGATCTTTTCTGCTCACCCTTAGAGTCCCCGAAGTTCCTCCCCTTCAAGTCGCGCTTCCCTCGTTCTTGGCATGTAGAGAATAACTTCAATCCTTGATCATCTAGGTAGGGTTTTTCCTTCATCTCTACTTACAGTGAATCATACAGGGTGGGTATGCTACTGTTTATGTGGGACTGGATGAAACCAACCCTTAACAAAGATAATAAACAAACTGTTAAAGAATGATGGGTTACGTTTGACAATCCTGTTGTACTCTTTTATATTTCTATATGTTGTGAACTATACGGGATTATGGTCACTGAAAATCATGGTCATTGGTGGTATTTCCTTGCGCACTAATGGACCCTTTTCTTCTGTGATGATTAAATCACTGTAACATGGGAAATCAGCTAATCACCTAAAACTCGGTTGTTTAGATGGATACCCAGTGAACATAAATCCTTATGTGGTCACCCCGGTTAACCAACATAAAGAAGAACCTAATGAATGATGTGATTGAACTTGGATGTTTCCCTACTCTTTTGGAAGTAGGTGTGTTGTTCTGCTTGATGCTTATGGGGTGAAGTGGATGGGGATAAGATCCTCTTTTATGGCATGATTGTTGGTCATGAATCTAAAGTTGTGTGGGGCAGTATCTCAAGGCTTGGTTTGTTTCCAGTACTTTGAGGGATCTCACTTATCCCTTTGTTGTTGTGACTTTACAAGATAACCAGACGTGAATTCTTAAATTGTTGTTTGGTTGTTCCTCTTTCTCTGTCTTGTAGGTATGACAGTAGTTGCCCAGTTGTGTACTTTCCATTTGAATAGAATCACTTGAACCTGAAAACAAGAATGTTTTAAATGGGGAATTGGTTTTGGGGATGAGTTGTCACTTGATCGTGAGTGATGTGCCTTTCTTTTATAAATGAATAGTAACGGGGTGTTTGTTATTAGGTTGGCTTCGGAAACCCTAGGTTGGGATGAGTTCTTGTTATCTATACATATAATTTTAGTTCTTATGTTTTTTATTCGCACCCCACCCAAGTTGAGCACTTAGTGCCGAATGCCCCCATTTCATGGGGGAGGGAATTTTTTCCAACATTCATGTGAATGGATGGTTATTAGATCCTTTTATGCTCCCTTTCCTGAATATCCCATGACTCTTAGAGCAGGCTATAATGGCCAAAGGTCCATTATAGAACAAGATTCTTTGGGCATGGTAGCTATGGTAGTTGGCCCCGGTGTGTGCGGGCAGGTTGTTTCCCAAGAGTCTTCGGGATGAGGCCCAGGTGTCTTCGGGCGTGGCAGTGGTTGTTCTAGCCCAGGTGGTTCCAGGCATGGTTACGCATGGTGGTAGTGTCCCAGGTGTTTTTTTGGGGGGGGTGTGGTAGTGGCCCAGGTGTTTGTGGGCGGGTTGTGTGGTAGTGGAAAAGGTGTTTGCGGGCGGGATGTGTGGTAGTGGCCCAGGTGTGTGTGGGCGGGGTGTGGCAGTGGGAATGCTATGAGAATGGAGGTATTGGTTCGATGCATTGGATTTCTTCCATAACCAGTGGGAAAGTGGCACGGGGTACCCAAACATCGATGTGATATTACTATACATTACTAGACATGCATTATTTGGGGAGTGTTCCTTGGTAAGGCTTGGGTGGATAGTTTTCCTTACTAGGTGCTTTGGTTTTCTCTTTTCTCATAGGGCAATAGAATATCTACCCACATGTTCATGAGATTCTTTGGTTTTTCCCTACTGATTATACTTTTTGCTCACCCTACGTATATAAAACTGCTTTCATGTTTCCCGGAGGACTTCAGGGATCGCGCAGGGTCGTACTAGCTTGGACTTTAGGACAGTTGCAGTTTCTGTTTTATTTCTTTGGTACTTTACCTTTGTGGTTTCCTTGTACTTTGGGGATTTTATATTATAACATGCATATGGGTATGGTTTTCTTTGGATTTACTATTATCCCCAATTTTGGTGTTGTTGGGATTTACTATCTTATCTCTCGTTCCTAATAAAGAAAAAGGGTAATGCCTTCCATATCATGTGTGATTCTATACCCTTGGTCCTAGTCGCCACACTGAGGCCTATTGAAGGTGGGTCTCAAGGGTCATTATCTCTCCTTCAACTTAAAGACGGAAGGGTCTGGCAATCTGTTTCCCCTTCCCTCATCTTGGAGAAGGCGGGTTGTGATAGAATGGTATCAGAGGTGATGGTTGAGAGATAGGATGAAGTCTAGAGTTAGGAACTGTGAGGATTATATGGGATGGTAGGGAAATAGTGTTGGGTGATCTTGGTGCATGAAATAGGCCAGGGAAGACCGGTTAGAGAATGAGATTTTAGGGCCCCCTGTGATCTGATGCAAAGACTATTGGCCTACCGAACAACCAAGTAAGGCTACACTGATTGCAGGGTAGAGACCCTAGGGAAGGTACATACATCATAATGACTTACTTTATTGTGTTTCGTGGGTATTTGGGGATTTAAAATGAATAAAAAGTCTAAGAAAATTTAAGAACAATATTCTACACTACTCGGGCTTAGGCATTCCTTGTTTACCTTGAAGCTATAGAACCTGGGAGACAACCACAAGTAGTGCAGGTGATTGAGGCCCAGGAGGTTGACTTGGCTGATCGACAGAGGTATTACCGAGAGAAGGAGGATGATTAGTGGTAGAAGATGCTTAGAGCCTTTCAGCGGCAGACCCTCAGGAAGTACGAGGGAAACATCTCATACATGGAGACAGGGAGCTGGCTAGAGGAGCTGGTGATAGCTTTTAGCTTGATCCAGGCTCCGACGGAGTACTAGGTTCCTGTGGTTGTGAGCCAGATGCGTGGAGCAGCGCGTCAGTGGTGGACACTTAATCTTTGGGAGAAGAGGGATGTTGATGTCACGTGGTCTGATTTCGAGAAGGAGTTCCGGGTGAAATTCCTCTTCTCGACGACGAAGGCTGAGAAGAGGAAGGAACTACTCTCCCTCCAGCAGGGGATTATGTTAGTGAGAGAGTTGGGGATCGAGTTCAATTATCTCCTTCTCTTTTCTCCCAACCTCTTCCCGGATGAGGAGTCTCGGGCGAGACGTTTGGAGGAGGCACTTTGGCTTTCTCTCTAGTATGTTGTTACTCCCTTCACCCTACCAATGTACTTGGAGGTCCAGAAGAAGTCTGAATTGGTGGAAAGGATGCACACGATTGGAGGTGTATCGTGAGAGGGAATCCAATTGGGCTCATCAAAAGGGAAAGCCGTCAGTAGTAGGCCTCCTGCGTCAGGGCCCTCTAGGTTTCGACTAGTAGGAAGCAGGCCTCAGTAGTTTCAGTTCCGATCTCCTGGACCTCACCCTTTTTTTCAGGCCTAGGGCTAAAATTCTTCATCTGTGGAAGCCATGGGAACCTTCAGAATCATTGCCCGGACAGAGTGTAGTACGACGGTGGTGGGCTGGTTCAACACCCACCTAAGCAGTAGTAGTTTCCATCTAAACCCTTTCAGAAGCAGCATCAGCAGGGTCAGCGAGCTCCCGATCCTCTGAGGGCAGTCGTCGTAGGAGGAGGCCGACCTCAGGGCGCTCCTCAAGAACCTACACCAGGGCCTGGTCGAGGTTATGGCCGACAGCCAAGGGGTAGAGGAACTGGGTGTGGGCAGTTGTAGGCCGTAGAGGCAGAAGTTCTAGAAGGTCCAGAAGTCGTTCGAGGTACGATCATCTTGTTTAGTACTCTTGCCTATGCCTTGTTCGATATAGGAGCTTTGTACTCTTTTGTGGCACCCAGTCTAGCCTGTGCTCTGGTTTTAGACACCGAGAGACTTACAGTGCCCCTAGTGCTAACCACACCAGTCGGAGGTCAAACCGACTTGTTTTATGTTTCCCAAGGGTGTAAACTGATGATAGGGCCACATCAGTCTATCAGGGATCTTCTACTGTCGCAGATACAACCTTATGATGTCATCCTAGGCATTGAATAGTTTTTCTATGTATGTGCCATCATTGACTGCTTCCGAGGAAGGGTCATGTTTTTATATTTCAGCGGTTGACCTGTAACTTTCATCGGCGAGCGGGGTTGCCACAAAAGAAGCAGGAGAGAGGAGCCCCTCCTTTCCTAGTTAGCTGAGCTACCAGTGGAGTCGGTGGATGCAGAAATGGTGGAAGTTATAGGGTTCGTCAGTGAGTTTATGGAAATCTTCCCTGAAGAGGTGGAAACTCATCCCCCTCGATGTGATGTTGAGTTCGGGATAGACTTACAACCTGGAGCTCGTCCTATTTCAATGCTCCCTACAAATTGTTACTTTCTGAGTTGCGGGAGTTTCGGATTCAGATTGACGATTTGATGAAGAAGGGTTTTGTTCGACCAAGTGCGTCACCATGGGGTTCTATAGTATTATTTGCAAAGAAGGAAGGTGGTGGTCTCAGGCTGTGCACAGACTACTGAAGACTAAACCAGGTAACCGTCAAGAACCGTTACCCCCTCCTGAGGTTAGACGATCTCTCTGAGCAGCTGAGGGGAGCAGGTTGGTTCTCTAAGATCGATCTGCAGTCTGGATATGACCAGTTGAGGGTGAAGAAGGGATACGTCTCGAAGACCTCCTTTAGGTGCAGATATGGGCACTTTGAGTTTGTAGTCATGTCGTTCAGCATTACGAATGCACCAGCTGTGTTCATGGGACTCATGAACTCCGTCTTCCGGGAATACCTAGATCGGTTCGTAGTCGTATTTATTAATGACATCCTGATCTACTCAAGATTATAGGAGGATCACTCTAAACACTTGGGAACGGTTTTTGAGGTCCTCCGACAGCACCAACTCTATGGGAAATTGTCAAATTGCAAGTTTTGGATGCAAGAAGTGCACTTCCTTGTGCACGTGCTGTCTGAGGAGGTAATAGCAGTGGATCCATCGAAGGTCGAGGCGGTTGTTTCTTGGGAAGCACCCAAGAACGTGGCAGAATTTCATAGTTTCCTTAGACTAGTGGGATACTATCAAAGATTTGTGACCAACATCTTTTGAGTTGCAGCGTCTTTGACAGCTTTGACCAAGAAAGACCAGTATTTCGTATGGAATGGGCAGTGCGAGGTAGCCTTCAGCTATCTGAAGGAGAAGTGGGTAAGTGCCCCAGTGCTAAGGTTTTTAGAAGAAGGGGCAGTGTATGAGGTGTTCTATGATGCTTCAGGACAAGGCCTCAGGTGTCTGCTGATGCAACGACAAGGGGTGATCTCTTATGGGTCAAGAAAGTTAATTCCCCATGATCGTAATTATGCCACCCATGATATGGAGCTTGCGGTGGTCACTTTTGCACTAAATTTTTGGCGGCATTACCTCATTGGGGAGCGCTTTGTGGTCTTTAGGGATCACAAAAGATTGAAGTATATCTTCTCCCAGTGGGACCTGAACTTACGGTAGTGAAGGTGGATGGAGTTCCTTTAGGATTATGACTTCAAGATTTCCTACACCCCAGGAAAATGGAATGTGGTGGCCGATTCCTTAAGCAGGAAGTCACATAAGGATATGGTTTGAGATTCGGAGGATGCTTGGAAGGCGATGGAGGAGTTAGCTGCCCTGTACCTTGAGGTAAGGGAGGATGGTGGTAGGGGTTGTCTGTTTCAGATGAAAGTGCAATCCTCTCTCCCACGGCAGGTGGAGGAGTCTCAATGGGGAGACTTAGAGAGTGAAGTGATGCACGATCAGGCTAACCAAGGCAATGCTCCAGAAGGATAGACAGAGGATGGTCAGAATCAGATGTTTTCCAATGGAAGATGTTTGTCCCAGAGGCGATGCGCTAGAGGGTTCTTGGTGAGTTCCACAACTCACCCCCTAGCAGTACACCCGAGAGTCTACAAGATGTATCAGGTCTTGAGAAATCAGTTTTGGTGGCTCGGGGTAAAGTGAGCGGTGGTGGACTTCGTGGCCAAATGCCTAGTGTGTCAGCTGCTGAAGGCTGAACACCATGTTCCAGGTGGTCTGTTACAACCATTATATATTCCATAATGGAAGTGGTATGACATCTCGATGGATTTCATCATAGGACTACCCAAGGATCAAGGAGTCTGTGATGCTATCTGGGTAGTGGTGGACCGTTTGACAAAATCGGATCACTTTCTATTGATCAAGGAGTCGGGTGCAGTGGATGCCTTACCATGGAGATACATGGATGAGGTGGTGTGGTTGCATGGAGTTCGAGGTCAGAGTCCCTGTGTTCTTGAAGGTCTCCCCTCGACATGGGAAACGGAGGTTTGGCAGGGGGAGTAAGATTTCTCCAAGGTTCATCAAACCATTTTAAGTGTTGCGGTAGGTGGGATAAGTGGCTTATCATATAGTGCTACCACCACCTCTACTAAGAATACATGACGTCTTCCATGTGTCACAACTCCGAAAATATCTACACGACGATTCACACATCCTCGATTGGGGAAAGCTGGATATCGAGGCCGACGTGACTTTTGTGGAAAGACCAATGAGGATCGAGGATCATGAGGAGAAGGTGCTCCATGGATGGAACATTCCTTTAGTTCGTGTGTTGTGGAGACATGGTGGGCTTGAAGAGAGTACCTGGGAACGGGAGGCACAGATGCGCGCCAAATACCCAGAGCTGTTTTGAGTTTTGTCCTGTTTATACTTGTTTGTAGTGGAACACTTTACCTTGTTAACTATCGAATGTATGGTTTTCTTTATTCTCTAGATGCATGTGAAATGTCCTGACTGCATGGAGGGGAGGACCTGATCCCTAATCAAGATGCATTAAGGCGGATGTGATTAAACCCATGTGGGCGAGTCAGTGCCGCCCAAAGCAGATAATATCTTGACATGGAGGAAGAAACTCCCTATCCCATATGACTGTATAGCTTGACCCTTGAATGTTGTGTGGCTGCTTAAGGGGGAGCTGTTCTTATACATCAAAGAGGTTCACTCCTGATAGGTATCTTTCGGGGTGGTTGTTCGGACCCCCTCTCTTTTCTTCGGGTCTAGTTTTAATTCTCGAGGGCGAGAAGAGTTTGAGAGGTATCTGATTTAATGGCCTCGACCCTCATGGTCCATCCCTTTGCCAAATTCCGGATCCTAATTTTGGTGCCTCGGTGGTAGGATGTCATTTCGGTGTGCGACCGAATGGTGCGACCGATCAGTGTGCGACCGAACAGTGCAACTGATTGGTGAGCGACCGAACAGTGCGACCCATCGGTGTGTGACTGAATAGTGCGAGTGATCGGTGTGCGACTGAACGGTGATACCGATTGGTGTGTTGCCGATCGGTACGACCGATCGGTGTGTCACCGATCGGTGCGACAGATCGGTGTCACACAGCCTTGTCGAGTTTTTCTTCTACAGATTTTCTCGTAACGCCACTTTTAAGCCTTTTTAACCTTTTGGGAAGCAGTTCAAGGCTGTTTTAGCCCCATAATCATTTTTTGAATTCCTAAGAGTGGGGAGACCCTCAATGGACCTATTTGTGTATCCACGTAATGTTTCCCATCTTTTTATATAAAATCCTTCAAAGTCATAGCTGTTACAACCTTTTCACGATGAGATTTATTAAATAACAATTAATTCATTCATGTTTAACCACCCAACCGCATGGTGAAACCACGATCCGACTTTATAGCCGTTCAAAATTACATATCCCATGACAATCGAATCTCATCCTTATATCACACAGGAATTTCTTCTTCTTCTTCCTCTTTTCCTCTTGGATGGTCTTCTTTTCTTCCTGGTGCATTTGGAGTTCCCCTTCCCGAGGCATGTGGTGCGCCTATTCCAGATCTTTTCTTCTAACCCTTGGAGTCCCCAACGTTCCTCCCCTACAAGTCATGCATCCCCCGTTCTTAGCGCATGGAGATGAACTTCGATCCTTGATCATCCAGGTAGGTTTTTTCCTTCGTCTCTCCTTACTGTGTATCATGCGGGGTTGGTACACTACTGTTTCTGTGGGACTGGATGAAACCAACCCTTAACAAAGATAATAAACAGACTTTTAAAGAATTATGGGGTGCGTTTGACAATTCTGTTGTACTCTTTTATATTTCTATATGTTTTGAACTGTACGGGATTATGCTCATTGAAAATCATGGTCGTTGGTGGTATTTCCTTGCGCACTAATAGACCCTTTTCTTCTGTGACGATTAAATGACTGTAACATGGGAAATCGGCTAATCACCTAAAACTCGGTTAGTTAGATGGATAACCAGTGAACATAAATCCTTATGTGGTCACCCTGGTTAACCCATATAAATAATAACCTAATGAATTATGTGCTTCAACTTGGAAGTTTCCCAACACTTTTGGCAGTAGCTGTGTTGTTCTAAATGATGCTTATGGGGTGAAGTGGATGGCGATGGAATCCTCTGTTGTGGCACAATTGTTGGTCGTGAATCTGAAGTTGTGTGGGCTAGTATCATAAGGCTTGGTTTGGTTCTAGTACTTTGAGGGATCTCACTGATTTCAGTACTTTGAGGGATCTCACTGATCCCTTTGTTGTTGTGACTTTACAAGAGAACCGGGCATGAATGCTTAAATTGTTATTTGGATGTTCCTATTTCTCTGGCTTGTAGGTATGATAGTATTTTCCCAGTATTGTAGTTTCCATTTGAATTGAATCACTTGAACATGAAAACAAGAATGTTTTAAATGGGAAATTGGTTTTGGGGATGAGTTGTGACTTGGATGTGAGTGTTGTGCCTTTCTTTTATGAATGAATAGTAATAGGGTGTTTGTGCTTAGGTTGGCTTCAGAAAACCTAGGCTTGGGATGATTTCTTGTTACCTATACATATAATTTTAGTTCTTATGCTTCTTATTTGTTCCCCACCCATGTTGAGCACTTAGTGCTGAATGCCCCCATTTCATGGGGGATGGTGTTTTTCCCAACATTCCTGTGAATGGATGGTTATTAGCTCCTTTTCTGCGCCCTTTCCCAAATATCCCAAGACTCTTCGGGCAGGCTATGATGGCCTGAGTTCCATTATATCCCATTCTTCTTCGGGCAGGTTAGTTGTGGTAGTTGGCCCAGGTGTGTGCGGGCAGGATGTTTCCGAAGAGTCTTCAGGATGAGGCACATGTGTCTTCAGGCGTGGCAGTGGTTGTTCTAGCCCAGGAGGCTGCGGGCGTGGTTATGTGTGGTGGTAGTGGCCCAGGTGTTTGGGAGTGTGATGTGTGGTAGTGTCCCAGGTGTTTGCGGGCGGGATGTGTGGTAGTGGCCTAGGTGTGTGCGGGTGGGGTGAGGCAGTGGGACTGCGATGAGAATGGCGGGATTGGTTCGATACGTAGTATGTCTTCAATAACCAGTGGGAAAGTGGCATGGGGTACCCAAACATCGATGCGTTGTTACTATACATTACTTGAATTACATTATTTGGGGAGTGTGCCTTGGTGAGGCTTGGGGGATGGTTTTCCTTTATAGAAGATTTGGTTGTCTCTTTTCTCACATGGCATTAGAATGTATCCCCACTTGTGCACGAGAGTCTTTGGTTTTTCCCAACTGACTATACTTTTATGCTCACCCTACGTATATAAAACTGCTTTCTGGTTTCCAGGAGGACTTCAGGGATCACGCAGGGCTGTACTTGCTTGTACTTTGGGATAGTTGTTGTTGCTGTTTTTTTTATTTTCTTTGGTAATTTACCTTTGTAGTTTACTTGTACTTTGTGTATTTTACTTTCTAACATGCATATGGGTATGGTTTTCTTTGTCTTTACTTTTATCCCCAGTTTTTGTGTTGTTGGGATTTACTATCTTATCTCTTGTTCCTAATAAAGAAAAAGGGAAATGCCTTCCATATCGTGTGTGATTATATACTATTGGTGCTAGTCACCACTCTGGGGCCTAATGAAGGTGGGTATTGGGGGTCATTATATATCTTTCAACTTGAAGAAGTAAGGTTCTGGAAATCTGCTACCCCTTCCCTCATCTTGGTGAAGGTGGGTCGTGACATTACCCTTGTGATTCCCTTAAGATTCAACAATATCCATTTCAACTTTGAGGGAAAATCAGGCAATTTCCTCATATCTATCAAATTCATGGATCAATAAGGATTTTTATAGACTAGGTTTTATCCCCCCAAAGAAGCGGTTAAAATTGAATTTGGTGGTAATGACAAAGATAGAGGCATATTGTGCAAGTTTTGTGATGTTTTCCTTATAGCCCCTTTCTACTTGAAGGAATGGAAATCCCTTTTCAATTTAAGATAGAGAGTATGAGGAAAATATTTAACAAAAAAGATTTCATAGAATTCCTTCCACCACATCGCTTTGATCTCTTCCTTAGGTTTAGTATTCTTGATCAATGTCCACCACTGATCAGCTTCTCCCTCCATACGATAAACAACCAGTAGAACCTTCTCATGTTCAAAACATTGAATGTTGGAGAAGACATTCTAAAGGGAGTTGATCCATTGTTCTGAGATTAAGGGATAAGATGATCTATTGAAATTTGGAGGCCTTTTTCACATAAATGTCTCAATCACAACTTGTTATCTGTTAGGGGTTTTGGATACTCCTCTTGTTCTAGGTTTCTATTGATAAATTGAGCCAGGTGAGAGATAATCATCATGAATTTCATGATCCCTGATCCCATTAGGTTGGGAATCTCATTGGGGTAGTCATCACATAGCTCGTTGCATTGATTGTTTACTAGATTCCTTATATTTTTAGCCTTTATCTACAATAAAGGGAAAATTGGGGATGGATATTTTTAAAATATTAAACACATAATTGGGAATTTAATAAAATTAAATGGATAACATAAAAATTACATTTATTTCATTTACTTGGAAATTTCTATACTTCAATCTATGTTATCTATGATATATTTTCTAACATATACTCTTATGGAGATTTTTTTTGTGTTCCCTTAATAATGGTTCAAAATGAGATTGTGATTTCACCAAAGCATATCACTAGGGAGTTTCAGAACCAGTGTGCAGTAAAGACTATTTTTTTGTACTAGGTTACACAGAGTTAGGCCCAACACACCCTGTCGGAGATTTTACCCCTAGGTACATATGTACTAGAACCACATCCACTTGTAGTATCCTAACAAGGATTTCTTTTCTTGAAAAATCAATTAATCTATACTTATCAAAAATTTGTGATGTTTTATTATACTTAGTATAATTCCAATGGGTTTTTCTAGATTTTTCTAATAATAATCCCAAAAATAACTAAACCTCCCTCTAATACCAACTATAACAACCCTTCTCTTTATTATATAGTAATTCATGACTTGTTACATAAGTTTACACTTAATACAACCCATAATATCGATGTAACATCCTGATTCCAGGTGCCACCTAAGGGTACTCCGTACTCGGTTGGTCACTTGGCCTTAAGCACATTTACCTAATTTCTAGATTTTTCATAATAGTAGTGAGGGCCTTGGGTGTGATAGTAGGGAAAATATTCTCTCATTATTAGAGTAACACAGTGAAAAAGAATATTAAATAGTAGAATAAGTGGTAATACCATACAATAGAAGTAAACAATGAAGACTGATAGTATAAAAAACTATAGAATATATAAATAAATGATGCATATCACATGTATCTAGGAAAGCATCCAAACATGTCAAAATTCTAGAAATACAATACTAAAACCAAATTAAAGAAGGTAGTAAACTCTAATAGCATCGCAAGCCTCAGCCTGGTCTCATTCTCTCCAACTCTAACAACAATCAAGTAGCTGAGGAATAAGGGTTCTTTCCCTTATCTATACTTGTAACTATATAATTTGTTGGGGCCCAAAATCATAACCCAAACAGGGTGTGAGATGAATCCTAGTAGGAAAACACCAAAACATCTATTCCTTATAGTCAGTGAATGTATATAACATGAATATACAGAAATGAAGCAATAATATAGAAAGTGATAAAAAGTAAAAAATCCTAAAGTTTTCAATTACATTCATTTACATTTATTAATTATTCAAATCATTGAATAATGTAATCTCAGGATCTAGCCTAATCTATGTATCCCCCTATATAATAGTAATAAAAAAATCTTAGAAGACCATCAAAAGAATCAAGTAAGACCAGGTCTAAGCATGTTTTTTAGCTTGGCAGACTCGTTGGAATAATTAAATTATTCACAAGCAACCCTATGGGAAAGTTCCCACAGTCTAATCCCCTCTACTTTCACATATCATCAAATCCATATATAATAACGACCCTTTGAGAAAGATCACATACTCTACCCCTTTAGTCCCATATCACACTAATCAAATACAAAGAACACCTGGATAGCTCTCACGGCCAATACCCATTGGTATGCATAGAAAAAATAAATGATAATGACCCTCTGGAAGCTCTCACAGTCAATGCCCTATGGTCCAACATTCATTTAATAATGACCCTCTGGGTAGCTCTCATGGTCTAACCCCTCTGGTCAATGACCCCGCAATAGCTCTCACATTCAATACCTCTGGTTAATCAGAACAGAAATTCATAAATAAAAAACCCTAGCTTGTGAAGCACTCACAGTCAATTATACTTGGTAATACTTTCATAATGTGAATCCAATGCATCTCAAATAAACAAAAACTTCATCCTAACAACACTAGGAATGGAAAACAAAGAAGACTAACATTTTTGTTTGACCTAGGAACCATAACCAATCAAACATGGTAAAATACATCCATAATCAAGGTAATAAACCTTAAGAATAACCAATGTCCCCTTTCTCAATCAAAAACCCATAGTAGGAATTAAAAGAGGTTAATATCCAAAACACACAATACCCTAAACATGGGTATTCATCACTCTTAGCATATATAATTAAAATACAATAAAAAAGTCAAAAACCACCTACCTCAATGTGGTACGATGAAAACTCTCAAAAATAAACCCTTGAATCATCCAAGAACATCATAGATCTATAAAGAGGTTAAAACAATCAACCCTAGATAACTTAAGAGAGAGGAAAAATCAGGAATATAGGCTCTATAGAAAGAGAGAACTCACTGGTGGGAATCTAACACACCCTGTGACATCTCAATCGGATCTCGGGCGGAGGAATGTGAGGATCTTAATGATTTTCAGTCGGACGTCTCTCTCCTATACGAGACATGGGAAGAATAAGATGCTTATAGAGATTAGACGTGACCCCGGTCCAATTAATCAAATAAAAGAAAAATACATTGAGTGTTCATTTAATGTACACGTCATGTACTAGCCTCAACCGACCCCACTTTAGGTGGTTTTCCAAGTCACCTACAAAACCATGTACTCAACTGTTACATAGACAATACATGACTATCTGTGACAACCGAATACACAGCGTGTATTCCAGATTACACGGTGTGTACTTAAAAAATTCAAAATATTCCTTTTTCCTAAAAGAACCCTGAGAAAAAAGATCCATACCTGAAAAGAAGATCTAGTTTCTTATAAACATCCCCCCATAAATCAATTCACCCTAGAATTACCCTTCCAACAGTGTTAAAGGAAATAAAATCAAACAACTCTGGCCATTTTGATAGTACATCAGCCTCCCTCTCCTAAGTCTCATCATGTACTCGTCCATGCTGTCATAGAACTCATACCAGATGAACAGACTGAACATGGAGAACCTTTGTCCTATGATCCAAAATCTAGATAAGGTTCTCCTCAAAGGATTCATCCACCTCAAACTCAACTTCTTTGGGTTGAAAAAGCATGGGATAAGTCTGAAAAGTAATTTTGTGACTGAGAAATGTAGAAGATGTCGTGCATAGACCGATACCTCTGAGGTAACTGCAACTGATAGCAAACTATCCCGACTATATACAGAACCTCAAACGGTCTAATGTACCTCGGTGAAATCTTTCCCTATCTGTTAATCCTCCTATGTACCAACCTTGGTTTGACACATAAGAAAACCTGATCTCTGACCTAGAACTCCAGAGTTCATCTTCGTCAATAAGAATAATATTTCATCTGAGGCTTTATAGTATCCATCCTCTTCTGAATCAACTCCACCTACTCAGTGGTCTCCTGGACAAGACAATGTCCCATCATAGCTACCTCTCCTAACTCAATCCAACATAGAGGTGATCATTGGGGCCTATCGTACAAATCCTCATAAGGTGGGATCTGAATCATGGCATAGAAATGTTTATTTTAGGAAAACTCCACTAGGGGTATGTGTCTATCCCAAGAGCCCCCAAAATCAAGGACGCATGCTCGGAGAATGTCCTACAGAACCTAAATCGTGCACTCGGACTGGACATTTGTCTGGGGATGGTAAGTTGTATTCAGAAGTACCTGTGTACCCAAATCCCTTTGAAGTACCTACAAGATACGAGAAGTAAACTGGGCATCCCTATCTGAAATGATAGAGTGTGGAACCCCATGAAAATATACAATCTCTCAGATGCAAAACCTTCCAAACTCATCAACATTGAATGTTTCCTTAATCAGAAATAAAATTGAAACCTTCGTGAGTCTATCGAGATCAACTCACATGGTATTATTACCAAGATATCTCCAACATTTAAAAAAACTCTACAAAGTGCTCCCCTAAGCATTATATAAATTCTACTGGCATGTTTTACTTTAACTGGGTGAACACGAACACAGCTGTGGTCATAACCACGGTCTCGCAGCAAGGAAAGGTCAAACCCAAAATGACATCAGCAAAACTGGTCACACAATCATTCCCCGAAAGACATTAAAAATTTTAACGACACACCCACCCTTAACTGGAGGGGTCTTCAAATTGGCTCACTCGAACCATACTCATGAAACAAGAATGATATCAAGTCCAACCATCACCTGATGAATTATCTTATAAATGACGAGCTTAAAAGGTCAGCATATTACAATAGATAAAGTGAACCTTTTTCCAAGGAACCATGCGCTTACAATGAACCCATTTCCCAAAGCCTACATTTGTCATTCAGCGACGCTCCTATGTCACACCAACTCTTGATCATAAAAAGGTTCATGCCACATCACGAGCAAAATGTAATTCCAGATCCAACACACTATAATTATTTCCTCTTTAAGCATTACATATAAGCCCAACTAAAATTCTGAGATAACCTCAGATCAATCAATCCAAAGTATAAGGAACACACCAAGGTGGTTCATACTCCCCGTACAAGTGATACTTTGGTGTGAATCCCAAAATCACACCTAAGAAAACTGAATGAACCTAGAACGGCATCCGCCTACAGGTCATGTCAAGGAAGCGGCAGGCATCAAAAGTCTATCCAAGGTGTCCGTACATGGAAACTCAATATTAACTCAGATTAACCAAGTCTCTACTGAAATCACACATCCAGTGAACAACATGGAAAGAGATCACGAACCTGTACAATTACTTCCAACTGTAGCATGACGTATAACCCATGCTATCTTAGTGCACCTAGGTTGAAATCAAGATAGGGCACATGCTCACCTTTTAAGAAATATCACACTAATAGGACTTCAAAAATTACCAAAAAAAAGATAGCTGAACCACTATTGGTCGACCTTCTGAAGGAAAATCAGCTTTACTTGTCAATGCATCATCATTCAACTGATCACAACAACGTTGTGCTGCATACAAAGCACCAACCTAAAACAAGACTCGCAAGCCTCAAAAGCATTCAAGTAAAAATGACCATTTCTAAATGGTCCTTTATTGTGATCCTATTACCTATAAATAACACAATTGAAATAGAACTGATGTGATGATCATTTCCTAGGAGTTTCTTATACATCGAGAAGGACTAGCCACTCTTAAAAGAGCTAGTTCAGAAGAAACTTAAATGCATGTGTGTCATTCTATGACCCATGATCACCATGTCACATCACTATTCATGAGGCCTAAAGATAAACTGATCAGAATTTCAAAAAACTTGTGTCCTATAAATTCCTACTGAGAAGTGGGACAAAAAAAGTATCATAACGCTTATGTCACTCTACACCAGAGATAACCCAAGAACATACACTAAATCTCAAATCTCAATGTTGTAACCGAACTCAATGGATCATTAAACATTTAACACTCGACGAGTATCGCATATGTCAACATACACTACCCCATTTTCACAAGATCAGTGACACATTCTAGGGTACTATGTATAGGTTTTCCACCCTATGCATCATAGTATTTAATAGCTCACACAAGAACTAGCTCAAAATCACATCATTTACACAACCATTAACTCAGGTGACGATGTACGAATACATCCATCACTAAATAAAAGGGAGGTTTACATGACCTCTTAATCATCAACAATGCATGAGGCATGTCTAACTCGGAGAACCAAGCGATCCTCAAGCCTGTTCACATATCAAAAGTAAAGGTACAATGAACACCCCTCTGAAAAAGGATTTCATTTAAAACTAGAAGTCCTACCATGGACAATGACATCTAGATCACACCAACATCAAAATCTCTTATAAAAAAACAAGGAAACCATTTCTAAGAGTGCTACCTGCCATGGTTTAGCATATTACAAAGAATAAGCATCAAATTCCACTCCTAGGTTATGTAAAATAGCATCACTAGGCTCAAAATCCCCTAAGAATACACTTTATCTCAACATATCAAAGTAAAAGATGAAAGTATTTCCAACATTCCTCTAAAACCTTTAACAACACTAAAATTCCATCATGAATGGTGAGTTAGCAAGTAAGATCCTTTTTAACAACCAAGGAAACCTACAAGGATCTTGTTAAACAAACCTAGTCCTCAAAAATTGAAAACAATAGTAATTGTTTAACCACAAAAGGAATGAACACATAGGTAGTTAATTATATTTAAACCCACTTCCAAAGAACATAAGTAGAGGAATCCCACAAGAGATCTTTGAACAGTAAATAGAAAGGTCATCCCATGACATGGATCCTTGAAATGATACACAGATGAGGGATCCTACTAGGGACTCCGTAGAATCAATAGGTCTCAGGACCTCATAGGAAATAAGGAGTATCTCACATGGGAAACATACTCAAAATCAAAAATTCATGATAGATAGCTCACAGCTCATCTCAAGTCAAGGGTCTCAACTAGGTTTGTCCGAACACCCAATTGATCATTTGTGCATTGGTCTCACTACTAGGAGATAACTGAAATGGTAACTGGAGAAAGAACCTGTCGATTTAGAAAAAAACCCCAAAAACATATTAATAGTTCTTATAATACTCCATAGGTTCCACCATTGTGATCTACATGGAAAAATATTTAGAAAGGACTACTCATGGGTCCAAAATTGACATTAGGGGATATAAAGGGGAATAGACCCTCAAAGGTTACAAAAGATTACTACACAACAAGTATAACTCCCACACAACATGTATAATCACGATCTTAAATTGGCGTAATTGGCGTGTACCCCCCCCACCTTCTGAGGCATGTAAACATCATTGGTACATGATGTTTCATCACAAAGCATGGTGTGTGCTCAAGTCCTTCCCCATGGCCATGTTTGTATACACATCCAAACTCGCACGTGTTCTTTCTATGGAAAAATACATGGGTTGTACTTAATCTACATAGTGTGTCCTTAACAACTCTTCAACCTAGTTTTTTCCCCCACACGGTTGGAACCAAATGTTTTCTATCTTAGTTAATACTACAGGGTTTGTTCACCCTTGACATGACGTGTACTATTAAATTCTAACCACCCATGTTGTTAGTCACATGGTCAGATACACAGTTGACTCTACACTACATGTACAAGCTAGACACGACATGTATAACCTAAGTTTTATTCACCTGTTTTATTGGCCACACAGTTGTAAATACAGTTCTATACACAAGGAGTGTACAAGAAAGACATGGCGTGTACAACCTAAGATTCATCCACCCATGTCATTGGTCACACGACTGGATACATGATTCTCTACACACAGAGTGTACAATCTAGACAGGGTGTGTTCTAATAGAAGTTTCCCAACTCTATGTCTCTGCTCACACAATTAGTCACATGGTCAAGAATTATAAGGCGTGTACTTCTAGTACATGAGATGTTCTTAAAAAAAGTTGTTTCTTCTAGAATAGAAGAACGCATGGTGTGTGTTCATGACAACACATGTTTTGTTGTCTAGGTTTCTGGATAGTAAGCCTATGAAACATCTATGGAACCGTTAAAAAATTAAAAAAAATTAAAGGCATGAAAAATTATAACCTGTGAGAGACCATACTCCCAAGAATCAAAGTTTGG
Source organism: Viscum album (assembly GCA_963277665.1). Lineage (NCBI taxonomy): Eukaryota > Viridiplantae > Streptophyta > Magnoliopsida > Santalales > Viscaceae > Viscum > Viscum album. The sequence continues at coordinate 702,267,213 of OY728122.1, read as the reverse complement.
CATCCTTTTTCATATCCTATCTTGAAAATTTTCAATTAAATTTCAAAACTCATCTGCCAAATTCTGATCCAAGAGGTCCCATAACCCCTCTGGGATCAAAGTTTGGCGTCCATCTGAATGAAACATTAAATATTCAAATACCCTATCAAAATATTTGGTATTCTATCATAGAATCTATCACAACAATATTTCTCTCTAGCACAACATCAATCACAACAACATGCAATCAGTAATGCATCCTAAATGGCATGACAAGAATGCATGACATGCAATCACTATCAGTGCCTATATGATAGATGATATGGCATAACCACATCTCATTAGGTTGAAACAGAAATACAACCACAATGATATAAATCATAACATCACAAAACAAGTGCTTCACCCAATAGTGAAATCAAATCAATTGTAACAATTGAAAAACCAGAAAAAATTGAAATATTCAAGGTAACTTGGATTTTCCCTTTACACGAGTTAGATACTCCTGGGAACAACATATTTCCAACTACCTATTCCTTCATATCCCTATCTATAGGCTCCAAATAATAAGACAAAGTAGAAAAGAAACTCTTCTGATACTACTTTGTAACATCCCAATTCCTGGTGCCACCCAAGGATGCCTCGTACCATGTTTTTCACATAGCCTCAAGCCCATTTTCCCAAACTCAAAAGGCTACTGAATAGTTGAGAGGGCCTTGGGTGTGATAATGGGGAAAATACTCACTCATTGGTAGAGTAACATAGTGGAAACAGATTGTAAATAGTAAAAGAAGCGGTAATACCATAAAAAAGAAGTAAACAGAGGAATATTGATGTTATAAACAACTGCAACATATATAAATAAATGATTCATGTCACATGTATCTATTAAATCAGCCAAAAAATCTACAATTATAAAAATATAATACTAAAACCAAAGTATATAAATCCATAAAATCCAACAACATCACAATCCTTAGCTTTGTCCCATGCTCTCCAACTCCAATAGAAATCATGTACTGGATGAAGAAGGGTGCTTTCCCTTATCTATGCCTGCAACAATACAATAAGTTTGGGCCCAAAAGTATGACCCAAATGGGGTGTGATAAGAATCCCAATATTAGACCACTAAAAGATCTATGCCTAATAGTTTGTGAATGCATATAGAAGTCATATTCATAAATGAATCAATAAACAAAGAAGTCCTCAAATGTATACAATTCTATAGTTTTCAATTAAATTCATTTACATTTATTAATTTTTAAAACCATTGAAAAATTTAACCTTGAGATCTATCCTAAGATCTTTAACCCCCTGTATAATAGTAACAACAGATGTCTCCTAAGACCATCTAAACAACCTGGTAAGACTGAATCCAAGCATGTGCTTTGTCTTGGTAGACTCATCACAATAATTCAATTATTCAAAATCAACCCTCTAGGAAATTTTTCATAGTCTAATCCCATATGGTTTCATATATCATCAAATCAATAAATAATAATGACCCACTAGAAAAGCTCACACATTCAAACCCTTTGGTCCCATATAGCACTAATCAAATACAACGATCACCTAGGTAGCTTTGACGGTCAATACCCCATGGTATCTATAGAAACAATAAATTATAATGACCCTTTGGTAGCTCTCGCTGTCAATGCCCTATGGTCCAACATTAATTTAATAACAATCCTTTGTGTAGCTCTCACGGTCTAAACCCTCTGGTTAATGACCCCATGGTAGGACTCACAATCAATACCTCAGGTCAATCATAACAAAAAAATCATAAATAAAATATCCTACCTCCGGCATTAAACGAGGTTAATATCCAAAACAGGAAATACCCTAAACATGTGTATTCTTCACTTTTAGCATATATAATTGAAAGAAAATTGAAGAAAGACACAAACCACATACCTCGATTGTAGAGACCCGAAGCCTGACGTACATGGACTTTACATTACTTTTGTGGAATACTTAGTACATTACAAAAACACACACACAAGGATCGTAATAGTTTAGTGTCTTTGGAAACTCGGAACGTAATCTTCTAATCCTGGTGAAAGATCTTCAAAATCTCCCACAAAGATCTTCCTTTTTTTTACCTAAAACCTTTCTTTATATCCTGGGGAAAAGAAAACATAAAAGGGTGAGCTCAAATGCTCAGTAAGGGTAAACAAAAGAAATATCAATCACATAATTTTCATAAGAACATAACATTTTTGGAAATCTTAACCTGCAAAAGAGAGCATAATTTCATAACATGGGATAAATCATAGTAGTGAAAATGAAACCATAACTTAAAACATTACTCATTGTGGCATACACACATAATCATAGAGAATCATTTCTTGTTAGTCAAGAATCATTGCCAAGACTATCTTAGTGGACAAAGTCCCTTTCTGAATCGAGTAATCCTCGTTTCAGTCCTGTTTCACTGAACCGGTATAACCTACCATTTCAGCCATGTCTATCTCATGAGATATGAAATATTTACCCAATGCATTGGAGGGAGATATAGGTCCCACCCATCTCTTAATTAATCCTTTCTTATGTGTGCCACAAAATCATAAATCATACATCATTGCATCACCCATGTAATAAAAATGGGATTCTTAAACAACATGACATCATAAAACCATTCATATAAGATAAAGGAATTCATAAACATAATTACATCACAACATAGTCAAATCAATGTAAAAATATGGATAGAAATAGAACCCTTTATTATCTTAGATGGAAAATAATTTTGATAAAACACTTGAACTCCATTCTTGAGGAAAATATCCTTTCTTCTTCAGAAACATTTTTCCTTTCATAACATGTCATACAACTTAAAAATAAAAGAAGTTGATTAAAAATAAACTTGAAAACTTGTAAAGGAAGCTTCTTGGAAATAATGTTTTAAAAATCCTTTCATGCCGTATAAGTTAAAAAAAACATTCTTCGTACTTTTGTCGGAAAAGTCAAAAAGTACCTCGTATGAAAAAGCGGCAAAAGATTCCTTTCATATTCTTTACTAAAAACTCACCAAAGAGTAAAATTGGATTTAAACTATTGTAAGTGGATGGAAACAATATTACATATTGAAGGAACATGGATGTGGATGATAAAATACACCCCAGTAAATACTTACGAATAAACAATCTCGGATAAAAATGAGATTGTGATATTTCCCTTACCTTAGGTCCAATTTGCTTCGTATGTGTCCGAACCTCCTGTATAATGATTTAAATAATGTCATTGACTTATTACAGAATCATATTCATTGTTATGATATCATATATTGTTCACTTATGACATTATATTACCCGTTCTTTTGTAAATTTCATGTTAAAGAAGCGTTTTGGGTAAAATCGTTTCATTTATCGTAGGTGTTTTGACTTGTTGTTTTTGACATCATTATTACTTATATCATGATTTAATTACTTCCAGAATATAAAATATGATTTATATATCATATATATTCAGTATATATATATATATAATAGATAGATAAATAAAATGAAAAACACCGTTCATGGAGACAGTAGTCCGTACGTACACATGAACGCTGTTTTTCCTTTCCTTATTGTCTTGAAATGGAAGTAAGTAGATGACATACATATGTATATATATACATAAATCCAGTAGCTTTTTTAATGTCATATATTTCATTATTATTTCTTATATATACATTATAATCATTCTTAAATGGTTAACATGGAGAATGAATCTCATCGCGTCGTGGAGACGGTAGTCCGTACGTACGCACGAGCGATGATATCATTTCTATAAATATTGAATTGAATTGGAGTGGATTATACAATATATCAGAATTAATATGATGTTGTAATAACTATGTATAGTTATTCTTTACACCATTATACCCATCCATGTAAGGTGGTGGTGGAAAATAGATTACACCACGGCGTGGAGACGGTATTCCATACGTACGCACGCGCGGTGATTTCTTTTTCCATAGGATGGATAGATGGTGAAATAGGGTTGTTTCATACTTATAATAACATATCAGTATATGAGTGATACTGATGTTATTACTTCATAATGAAACAACCTAAGAAGAAGAAGTGGAAGAAGAAATAAAGATGAAAGAATTGGTAACGGTAATTACCTCTTCTTTGAAGTGCCTCTTTGAGACCTCCTCTTAGGGCACTAAAATTGGTCTTTGAGGAAGACCAGAACCTCTAGGATGTTGCTAGGGAAGTGGAGAGGAGAAATTGGCAGGGGTTGGCCGAGCTTGAGTGCTCAAATTGGTGTGAGGAGGAGGGGGAGGATGTGTCCTTTTATAGGGGAGGAGAGGGGCATCTTAGGAATACCTCAAAATATTATTTTATATTAAAGTCAAAATCGGTTTATAATGGTTCCAAAGGGTATTATTTCGAAGCTAAAGTGGGGATGGGTCGAAATACTATCAACCAATAGAAGTTAGACAAGTTTAGGATATTATTTTAACCTTATCAATTAGATTTAACTCTAAGTTAAATAATTTAACATTTACCATGTCTTTTTGTTTTCTTTCACTATATGGTTAATACACTTACTATAACATGCCAAAAGAACCCCAAATTGTTTATTATTAATATATATATCATTATCTAAGTCATTTGGCCGAACCTTAGATTTTTAGGAATAAAATAACAATTAATAATATAATATTTGATTTAAAAACTATTTTGTGTCAATTTTGACACTATTTGATATATGATTTTTGTGAAAGTCATAACAGAATTAAATGTTCGAACCAAGTTGATTAAATCAACATTAATATATCATGGTAACCTAGAAAATTAGTGGAATTCATAAAAATTTTCAAATTATATTTATTTTGGTGTTTATGACATCAATTATGTCAATATTTCATTAATAAGATAATTACTACATCATCGTTGTGTCATAAATAAATTAAATTATTTGATGTCTAAAAATTACAAATAAAATACCATCATGTAGGAAATCGTTTTAGCTTTCTAATGAATATTTAAAATCGAATTTATCTTATGTATAACCCCATATTAAAAATTATTTACTTATTAAACTTTGATTTTTGCTATTTTAACCCTTCTTTAAATAAATTAATAATAAATGTTCTAATCTAATCCAAGTGGGCCTAAATGGTCATATTTTATTCCTAAGTTTGTTTTTGGTCGAATTACACTTTTCCAATAGAATTAGGACATGTGTTAGGGTAATAGTGATATCATATTTACCCTTAGTTACCCTATTTACTATTAACCGCGGTAAAAAAAGTAAAAAGTTACTATTCACCAAAAAATTATTTTCATCTCATTGAACCACATTTTAGTCCTTGATATTAACCGTGTCTCTCGGATTTTTGAAATTCCATTCACAGAAGCGGTAAAATTAAGTTTTATGCAAAATTCAGTTTTTAACCTACCACTTAGTAGTTTCATTATTCATCAAAAATTGATGTTTTTCAGAATAATGCCAAAATTTCATCCCAAGCTATATTTCATATTCAGAATTCAAAAATGAAGTCTATTTTACCAAATTCATAACATAAAAGTTGCATTAATTAATTTTATAATTAAATCCCGCTGTTAAAACGAATAGCGTGTTTTTAAGAAACAATATCTATCAAAAGATTGACACTTGTTTATGTCTGGTTTAAATGTGCAATTACATCCAATGACCAAAATTGTATTAAATTGTAAAAATATATTCTAAATACACTTTAAACCCACTCAAATTAATGATTTGTCACTATTAATTATTTCGATTAAAAAAGTTGTTTTTAATTATAATTTAGTAATTTTCACTATTCATCAGAATATGAAAGTTATCTGAAAAGTACCAAAATTTCACCTTAGGCTAAATTCGATACTCCGAATCCAAAAATGAAGTTCATTTTGAAAAATAAGATTTATAGAATTTTAAAAAGTTGTTATTACTATTCATAACGGCTAGTTTTAATAATATTTTAATAGCATATCGTTGTTTAATGAAACTCAGTATTGCGTATTACACACGCTATCGAGGAAGGTCGCGATTGCGTGTAATGCAAGGCAAGTCAAGGATGTGTGTTGTGCAAGCTCCTTTTGGTGTAGCGTACAACACAAGACATTAGTAAAATAAGAAAGAATATTTTTCATAAAATCTCGGGCTGTTACATTCTACCCCCCTTAAAATGAATTTCGCCCTCGAAATTCGTCGGGGTTATAAATGGTTTACTATTCGAAAGTTTCTTTAATAGAAACCCACATCGTAAAAGGGAATACCAAAACTTGGCTTTAAAAACTAAAGTATGAAATGTAACGATTACCCAAATAAACTAATCACTGGGTTTCCACATAGGTGAAAATATGGATATGGAAGAGAAATCTAACCATCATGTTCTAATGGAGAGTGGTAGAGAACATGGCTATGGAAAAGCCAGTAATCACAAATCCATAGATTTGTGATGATATAAGGTACCATCTGATTCATCAGGTATAAGATCACTAGGACAACATTTTTGGTTTTCAAGATCATTTCCCTAAAGTTGAAAATTTTCTTAGAATAAATACTTACTTTATTTTGGTACAATCTCACTTTTGTTCGTGCCTTGAACAATTTCTACTTCATCTCTTAAATAAATGAAGTTGAATTTGTTATTTGTGAAGTGTTAGAAGATCATGTGATAGAATGACTGTTCATTCCATCTGTCTCAAACAAAAGGTTAGCAAAAGTTATACATAAGTCATTCTATAGTGAGATTAATCATATATGGTTCCTAAAATGGACTTATACTTCATATATCATGCTGATTAATATAATAAAACTAGTTTCTACTAAACAGGGACTTCCTGTAGGCCAGTGGTAGGCGATAAAGGCCAGTCGCACTTCGGTTATGGGTTCGATTCCTACAGCCTTGTCCGAAGCGATGGGCTGTCGCCCGTCCTGCAGGTTGTCCCTTTTTCTAAAACTACGTTACTATAACATCCCATCAATAATATCGAAAATCTTCTATCCTTAAACAATACTAACTTATGTCCAACATAATCCAGTCTAATCTTTAGGCTTATACATAATACTGTAGTCCACTCTCATAATATAGTGACAACGATTACCAGAGATTTAATACTGTCGTTGATCCCCACATATCATAAGATATGTCTTGTTGGTCACATTCCAAACATTCAAAGTCCTTAATCATGTATTCTCTTGAATACCTTAGTGAAAACATGAGTGCAGTTAAAAGTTAACACTTTCCACATACCAAAATCCTCAAAATTCTATATACTCAAACCATGATATCACTTAGTCCTTATATCAATCATGAGCTCATGAATACTATTAAACATTTCATTTTCTCGTCTTCATTATGCGCATATCATCTTATTTCCAAAAAATATCTCAATCACTTTGAATACCACATCAATAAATATTGCAATACTCAATGATACAACATTATTTTGGAATCCCATTACATAAACACTTAATCATTCCACCACATCGTTGTCATATTCAACATTGTCAATAGTGATCGCATGTGATTTCCCTTTGTCCTTTGCCTTCAGTGGTTGCTCATGTTGATCATCACTAACCCTTGGATTAGGGCAATTATTAGCATAATGCCCCATTTCCTTGCACTTGAAGCATTGAAGTGTTGGCGGTGCGTTCTCTGCAGTGTTTGCTTTATTCACATCATTAGAAACCCTTTTTCCATTACTTCGACACTCAGCTGCTCGATGACCTTCTTTTCCACACTTAAAACATTTTCTAGTCCCTTTTAGACAATCTCCACCATGCTTCTTTCCACACTTTGTGCATAAGGAAACATTCATCTTCTTTTCACCATTATTCTGAGATTTCTCCTTGAACTCCATCTTTCGTTTCTTGTCAAAACCATGAGATGGATATGTAACACCAACTTCCATTTCTACCTTGATAGCACAACGCACAATTTCTTCATAGCTACTGAAGTCTCTTATAGCTAATGCCCTTCGAAGACTTGGTTTTAAGCCACTGAAAAATCGATCAACTTTACTTTCAGGTTGGATGATAATTCCAGAAGCATACCTTGCAAGTCTTGTAAAATTTGCTTCATAGGTACCAACAGATTCATCATCCCTTTGCTTTAGTTCAAGAAACTCTTTCTCCATCTTTGTTCTAAGAATACGAGGGAAGTACTTACTGAAAAACAAGTTCTTGAACTCGTCCCATTCCATGGACTCAATTTCATCTCTTGGCCTCGTATTCTTGATAAGATTCCACCATTGATCAGCTTCACCTTCCAAACGATATACTGCTAAGATGACTTTATCATGTTCAGAACATTGAAGAACTGAAAATATCTTTTCAGTAGTACTGATCCATTGTTCAGCCACAAGTGGATCAGAAGACCCACTGAAAGAAGGTGGACGTTGCCTCATGAAGGAATCAATAGAATATTGTTCCCTTCTCTGCTCATTTGGAAGTCCAGAATGATTCATAGTTTGTGTAAGTATAGCAATAAGATTTTGCACTCCATCTCCCATAACATTTGTTTGTTCAGGAGGGCAATCATTGCATTGTCCATTGCATTGATCAACACGGTTCCTTCGGGTTCTAGCCATCGTCTAAAACCCAAAAAGAATAGTGTGAGAGGCAAAAATCATGCTAGGGAAAACAACATAATAAAGGGGGAGTACCTTCAATATCCAACATCTTAGGTTTAATTCTATGATCGTTAGCATAATTCTATTACTATAACCTATACGTATACTTATCCCTAGGGACATCCCTAGACATACCTTAGAAATATCTCTAGGGATCTCACTAACGTTTTCGCATCCTAGTTTCCAAAGGTTGACTAAACCTTTCCTCTGATACCAACTGTAGAGACCCGAAGCCTGACGTACATGGACTTTACATTACTTTTGTGGAATACTTAGTACATTACAAAAACACACACACAAGGATCGTAATAGTTTAGTGTCTTTGGAAACTCGGAACGTAATCTTCTAATCCTGGTGAAAGATCTTCAAAATCTCCCACAAAGATCTTCCTTTTTTTTACCTAAAACCTTTCTTTATATCCTGGGGAAAAGAAAACATAAAAGGGTGAGCTCAAATGCTCAGTAAGGGTAAACAAAAGAAATATCAATCACATAATTTTCATAAGAACATAACATTTTTGGAAATCTTAACCTGCAAAAGAGAGCATAATTTCATAACATGGGATAAATCATAGTAGTGAAAATGAAACCATAACTTAAAACATTACTCATTGTGGCATACACACATAATCATAGAGAATCATTTCTTGTTAGTCAAGACTCATTTCCAAGACTATCTTAGTGGACAAAGTCCCTTTCTGAATCGAGTAATCCTCGTTTCAGTCCTGTTTCACTGAACCGGTATAACCTACCATTTCAGCCATGTCTATCTCATGAGATATGAAATATTTACCCAATGCATTGGAGGGAGATATAGGTCCCACCCATCTCTTAATTAATCCTTTCTTATGTGTGCCACAAAATCATAAATCATACATCATTGCATCACCCATGTAATAAAAATGGGATTCTTAAACAACATGACATCATAAAACCATTCATATAAGATAAAGGAATTCATAAACATAATTCCATCACAACATAGTCAAATCAATGTAAAAATATGGATAGAAATAGAACCCTTTATTATCTTAGATGGAAAATAATTTTGATAAAACACTTGAACTCCATTCTTGAGGAAAATATCCTTTCTTCTTCAGAAACATTTTTCCTTTCATAACATGTCATAAAACTTAAAAATAAAAGAAGTTGATTAAAAATAAACTTGAAAACTTGTAAAGGAAGCTTCTTGGAAATAATGTTTTAAAAATCCTTTCATGCCGTATAAGTTAAAAAAAACATTCTTCGTACTTTTGTCGGAAAAGTCAAAAAGTACCTCGTATGAAAAAGAGGCAAAAGATTCCTTTCATATTCTTTACTAAAAACTCACCAAAGAGTAAAATTGGATTTAAACTATTGTAAGTGGATGGAAACAATATTACATATTGAAGGAACATGGATGTGGATGATAAAATACACCCCAGTAAATACTTACGAATAAACAATCTCGGATAAAAATGAGATTGTGATATTTCCCTTACCTTAGGTCCAATTTGCTTCGTATGTGTCCGAACCTCCTGTATAATGATTTAAATAATGTCATTGACTTATTACAGAATCATATTCATTGTTATGATATCATATATTGTTCACTTATGACATTATATTACCCGTTCTTTTGTAAATTCCATGTTAAAGAAGCGTTTTGGGTAAAATCGTTTCATTTATCGTAGGTGTTTTGACTTGTTGTTTTTGACATCATTATTACTTATATCATGATTTAATTACTTCCAGAATATAAAATATGATTTATATATCATATATATTCAGTATATATATATATAATAGATAGATAAATAAAATGAAAAACACCGTTCATGGAGACAGTAGTCCGTACGTACACATGAACGCTGTTTTTCCTTTCCTTATTGTCTTGAAATGGAAGTAAGTAGATGACATACATATGTATATATATACATAAATCCAGTAGCTTTTTTAATGTCATATATTTCATTATTATTTCTTATATATACATTATAATCATTCTTAAATGGTTAACATGGAGAATGAATCTCATCGCGTCGTGGAGACGGTAGTCCGTACGTACGCACGAGCGATGATATCATTTCTATAAATATTGAATTGAATTGGAGTGGATTATACAATATATCAGAATTAATATGATGTTGTAATAACTATGTATAGTTATTCTTTACACCATTATACCCATCCATGTAAGGTGGTGGTGGAAAATAGATTACACCACGGCGTGGAGACGGTATTCCGTACGTACGCACGCGCGGTGATTTCTTTTTCCATAGGATGGATAGATGGTGAAATAGGGTTGTTTCATACTTATAATAACATATCAGTATATGAGTGATACTGATGTTATTACTTCATAATGAAACAACCTAAGAAGAAGAAGTGGAAGAAGAAATAAAGATGAAAGAATTGGTAACGGTAATTACCTCTTCTTTGAAGTGCCTCTTTGAGACCTCCTCTTAGGGCACTAAAATTGGTCTTTGAGGAAGACCAGAACCTCTAGGATGTTGCTAGGGAAGTGGAGAGGAGAAATTGGCAGGGGTTGGCCGAGCTTGAGTGCTCAAATTGGTGTGAGGAGGAGGGGGAGGATGTGTCCTTTTATAGGGGAGGAGAGGGGCATCTTAGGAATACCTCAAAATATTATTTTATATTAAAGTCAAAATCGGTTTATAATGGTTCCAAAGGGTATTATTTCGAAGCTAAAGTGGGGATGGGTCGAAATCCTATCAACCAATAGAATTTAGACAAGTTTAGGATATTATTTTAACCTTATCAATTAGATTTAACTCTAAGTTAAATAATTTAACATTTACCGTGTCTTTTTGTTTTCTTTTACTATATGGTTAATACACTTACTATAACATGCCAAACGAACCCCAAATTGTTTATTATTAATATATATATCCTTATCTAAGTCATTTGGCCGAACCTTAGATTTTTAGGAATAAAATAACAATTAATAATATAATATTTGATTTAAAAACTATTTTGTGTCAATTTTGACACTATTTGATATATGATTTTTGTGAAAGTCATAACAGAATTAAATGTTCGAACCAAGTTGATTAAATCAACATTAATATATCATGGTAACCTAGAAAATTAGTGGAATTCATAAAAATTTTCAAATTATATTTATTTTGGTGTTTATGACATCAATTATGTCAATATTTCATTAATAAGATAATTACTACATCATCGTTGTGTCATAAATAAATTAAATTATTTGATGTCTAAAAATTACAAATAAAATACCATCATGTAGGAAATCGTTTTAGCTTTCTAATGAATATTTAAAATCGAATTTATCTTATGTATAACCCCATATTAAAAATTATTTACTTATTAAACATTGATTTTTTCTATTTTAACCCTTCTTTAAATAAATTAATAATAAATGTCCTAATCTAATCCAAGTGGGCCTAAATGGTCATATTTTATTCCTAAGTTTGTTTTTGGTCGAATTACACTTTTCCAATAGAATTAGGACATGTGTTAGGGTAATAGTGATATCATATTTACCCTTAGTTACCCTATTTACTATTAACCGCGGTAAAAAAAGTAAAAAGTTACTATTCACCAAAAAATTATTTTCATCTCATTGAACCACATTTTAGTCCTTGATATTAACCGTGTCTCTCGGATTTTTGAAATTCCATTCACAGAAGCGGTAAAATTAAGTTTTATGCAAAATTCAGTTTTTAACCTACCACTTAGTAGTTTCACTATTCATCAAAAATTGATGTTTTTCAGAATAATGCCAAAATTTCATCCCAAGCTATATTTCATATTCAGAATTCAAAAATGAAGTCTATTTTACCAAATTCATAACATAAAAGTTGCATTAATTAATTTTATAATTAAATCCCGCTGTTAAAACGAATAGCGTGTTTTTAAGAAACAATATCTATCAAAAGATTGACACTTGTTTATGTCTGGTTTAAATGTGCAATTACATCCAATGACCAACATTGTATTAAATTGTAAAAATATATTCTAAATACACTTTAAACCCACTCAAATTAATGATTTGTCACTATTAATTATTTCGATTAAAAAAGTTGTTTTTAATTATAATTTAGTAATTTTCACTATTCATCAGAATATGAAAGTTATCTGAAAAGTACCAAAATTTCACCTTAGGCTAAATTCGATACTCCGAATCCAAAAATGAAGTTCATTTTGAAAAATAAGATTTATAGAATTTTAAAAAGTTGTTATTACTATTCATAACGGCTAGTTTTAATAATATTTTAATAGCATATCGTTGTTTAATGAAACTCAGTATTGCGTATTACACACGCTATCGAGGAAGGTCGCGATTGCGTGTAATGCAAGGAAAGTCAAGGATGTGTGTTGTGCAAGCTCCTTTTGGTGTAGCGTACAACACAAGACATTAGTAAAATAAGAAAGAATATTTTTCATAAAATCTCGGGCTGTTACATCGATGTGGTAGGGTGAACACTCTTGAATGACGACCCTTGAATCAGCCAAGAACATCGTAGATCTATAAAAATGTCAAAAATGATCAACCCTTGATAACTCAGGAGAGAGGATAAATCAGGAAGAGAGGCTCTAGGGAAAGAGAGAACTCACCGGTGGGAATCCAACACAACTGTCATCATCTTAATCGGAGTGTGGATGGAGGAATGGGAGGAGCTAGAAGATATTCAGTTGTACTTCGCTCTCCTATATGAGACATGAGAAGAAGAATATGCTTTTGGAGATTAGACGCGACCTAAGTCCGATTAAATAAATAAAATAAAAGTACATGGTGTGTTCATTTAATGTACATGTTGTGTACTAGCCTCAAACGACCCCTGCTTTAGGCAGTCTACTAGGTCACATACACATCCATGTACTCAGCCATTACATGGCCAATTCATGGCTACCCATGGGAACCAGATACACAACGTGTATTCAAGAGTACACGACATGTACTTAGAAAATTTCCAAATCTTTCCTTCTCCCCAAAAACAACCTGTAAAAAAGATATATAACTAAAATGAAGATCCAGGTTCTTATAATATATAATTCTATTGCCTTTTGGAATTAGTTACATTACATAATAACTTAAAAGAGTAAATACATCATCTTTATAGAAAACATCCTTAACATGATAATAATATTCCATGTCATTTAAAAACCCCACAGGATAACCAGCGGACACACAGATGAAACGGGTGTTCTATAAAGCCCATTAAGGAAGTAAAAATGAAATAGGTTGATATATATTATATATTAGGCATATCAATGGGTCATGAAAAGAGTAGTGATCATAAATAAGAATAATGAGACATGATATAGCATGATAATCATAACATGAGGAATGTGGAAACAACTTAAAAAACTACATCATAAACATAAGTCAATGTTAACTGCTAAGGCATCATGATGGAAAAAATCACATAAAATTATTAGATTTAATCCCTATCCAAACATGATGTATCATGAGACTAAACATTACCCAATGTATTGGAGTTCTATATAATTATGGGTGCACCTGTCACTTTCAATTAATTATCATGCTTATGTGTGCCACATAGATCATACAAAATAGATTCATTAATCATTATATATTATTATAATAATAAGGAGTGTGGAATAAATACATGTAATTACTATGTTAAATAAGTATATGTTTATAAAGTTTAACACCCTTGATAGGAAATGGGTATGGCCTTAACTATACAATTGTTTTGGAATTGAAAAATCATAATGAAATTCTGACAGGTTAATGACATCATATAAAAATTCATAAAATGGGTTTATGAGACATAACAGGGTATATCATAATTTTTAAATAAAATGGTTAGTAATAGGGACATTTCAATACATTTTCCAAAATTAATAATTTTAAATGGAATGCATAATATAGTAAAGAAACTTTAATAAATAAGAGAAGGTGTGGATCCCTTACTTGAGTGTGTGACTCCAAATTCTTGGTAGGAGCTTCTTGAGAACCTAGGGGCACATTGGGGGGACTCTAGATAAGGAGAGGAAGAATAAGGACCAAAAACATGAATTTTTAGTGAATAATAATGGGATCTTGGGTGGGTTTAAATAATAAATGAGTGGAAATTTTATTATTATTTCTCAAACACAGGTTTTGGGCTCAATATAATAAAATAACCAAACCCACAAACCATATTATATCTTTTCATGTGGTTTCTTCAAAATGGGATTAGTTTCCATTATTTTATAAGGAACATGGCCTAAATTAATTAAATAATCCTCTTTCTTATGTGGAAGCGATTCATACTCTTAAAGAAATGATTTAGAAACCTTAAAATATATTATAAGTTTGGGAGGATTCATAATGGGTTTATAAAATAAATAAACCAACATAAAACGACATTATTTTTAATAAAAAACATATATTTTGGTTTTTATACCTTTTATATTATTTTTTACATCACTTTTGTGTCATTATTATTTCATAATACACAACGTATATTTATATAGTATTTAATTTTTACCCGAAAATTAAATTGTCTCAAAAAATTATGAAAAATTAGAAATTATATAATTTAAACATTATGATTCCAAAAATAATATTCATTTTATCTAAAAAAATTTCTAAATATTTGAATTTTTAGTTTTAAAATAAAATTGACATTTGTTAAGAAATGGTGGTTTTTTAATAATAATAGTTTTCAAACCCTTTTTAAAAAATATTATTTTAAATTATAAAAATTATATTATCATTTATATTTGGAAAAAAATATTTAATAATAATATTGTATTAAAGTATTATTTATTTCAAAAATCCCTTAATTCATCAAAATAAACCGATTAATTGAATTTAACTTTTAACTAAAAAAACTATTTTTGTTTATTTCATGAAAATTGAAATCATTTATAAAGTAACAATAAAAATAGAAATATATTCATTATTATATAAAAAATAATATACATACTCATATTGGTAAGGTATTGATACGTATCTCTTTAATTCACCCACAAACTCCCAAAGAGTAAGGTGCACAATGGTGAGAATTTCATGGGGTAGTTCTGCAAACATTGGTTGGGCCGTAATCTTGATTTTATTGAAATTCTCCCATAAATAGTTTCTCTAATGCATAAGTGGTTGGTTATAAGATTGGGATTGGTTAAGGGAAAATACCATTAATTTTATATCGCTTGGAAGCTCTAATAAATGATCTTTAAAGGGTACAATCATGCTGGTTGATTACATAACTTCCAATGTCTGTGTCAATTGGAATTGTTAAAACCCAATATTTATACTAATTATGTGACCACTATTCAAGGACTATATTAAAAACTATGAATATTATTAATGGCCATTTATATTTTATAGGATAAAATAAAACCAAATAAGTTCATGTGTTTTATATATCCATATTACATAGTAAGAAATTTAATTGAATTGCAAGGGGAAAATTTTATTTATAACAGTTTAGGTCATTTCATGGGATGTATTTCCTAATGATTTTCTATATGCTATTCCTAGTCAAAAGGTTTAATTTACTATTGACTCGGTTCCTCATCACAAGATGATTTCAAAACCATATTATTAAGTGGTTCTAATTCAGATATTATAATTGTAAAATTAATTACAAGAATTACTTGATAAGGGTTTCGTCCACCCTAGTAGTTCACCTAGGGGTTATCCTATTTTATTTTTCAAAAACAAGGATGGTTATATGTGGATTTTAACTGATTAGAGAGAACTTAATTATATCACTATTAAGAATAGTATCTATTACCTCATATGGATGACATGATTGTTCAAGTTCAGGGAGTTTAATATTTTTCAATGATTTATTTTAGGTTTTTATATCATTATATAAAAGTGAAGGAGTAATAAATTTTGAGGAAAACACATTAAACAAGGCATAAACATTATGAGTTTGTGTTTATTCCTTTTAGGTTGATAAATACACCCACTATATTTATGGATCTTATGAATATAGTTATCCATGATTATATGGATAAATTTTTTTATGTATTCACTGGTGACATTATGGTTTATTCTAAAAGTAATGATGAACATGTGAAACATCTAAGGATTATTCACTATAATTTAAAAGAAATTAATTTATATGGAAAATTTAGTAAATGTGGTTTTTGGATACAACTGATTTCTTTCTTTTGAATATTTATTCTATAGGTTGAATAACTTTTGACCATACAAAAACTAAAGTGGAGGAAGAGTGACCAAGAAATATACATGTCATGGAGATTCAATGTTTTCTTGGATTATCCAATTACTAATGATGGTTTGTTAAAATATTTTCTCAGTTATCAAGATGAATAAAATTTTAAAATGAAATTGTGTTTAATTTTTCTATAAAAAGGGGTGTCATGAATGTTTCCAGGAATAAAAAATAAGTTTGGATAATAATTATGGGCTATCCTTTAAAATAATAAATGTTTAATTTTTCATTTATATCAGTAATTATTTGAAGTGAGTTTTTTGTATACTGACAAAATATGATTAGGTATTTGGATATGATTCTAGTCAATTGAAACTCCCTGAGTATAATTACCCAATTCATTATCTTGATCTTACAATGGTTCATTTTGTTTAAAAAATATAGAGGAATCTTTTATATGGGGTATAAAATGAAATATATACCAAATATAAATGTTTTAAGTATATAATAACTCCAAAAAAGATGAAATTACAAAAAAGAAGATGACTAGAACTGATAATGGATTATGATTTCTTATTTCACTGTCATCTAGGTAAATATAAAAAATTATCTTATACCTTGAGTTGAAAATATAATACATAATTAACCATGATATATTTATATCATGATCCATTAGCTGATGATTTAATGAATACGGGGTTTAAAGTTGTGTATATGGAATCCTTTTTTCTTTTGGCTTAGGTATCAATAATATCTTCTCTAGAAGAAATAATTAAGAAGGTTTAGAAAGAAGATCATAGTTTGTAAAGTAATGTAGAATTGGTCATGGATGTTAAATTTATATACTTAAATATTGATAAAGAATGTATTATTATATTTGGAATGTGATTATGTGTTTTGAGTTATTATCATTTGACAGATTAATTACTGAGTAAGGATCATATATCTAAATTTTCCATTCAAATTGGTAGAACAATGATGTACAAAACCATCAATAATATTATTGGTGGGAAGAAATAAAAATAATACACTTAATTTTATCATGTTATTTTATGACTTATCAACAGGTTAACTCTCGGGAAAAACTATTGAAGGGGATGCTTTAACCTTTTCCAGTGCAGGAATGGAAATGGAAAAATATCCAGGGATTTTTAGTAATATTTTCTAATAATTCTTGATGTAATAATGAAATTTTGGTTACTGTTAATCATTTGAATAAATTTTTTATTTTTATTCCAATTTGAGATACTATGACTTTGGATCAAATTTCTAGAATTTATGATACAAATACTCACATTAAATGGAGTCCCTCTATCTATTATATTAGATATTGATTCTAGATTTACTTAAAAAATTTAGACCAGCCTTTAAAAGTAATTGGGTACTTAATTAAATTTTATTATATCTTTTCATCTAAAATATAATGGACAATTTGAGAACATTATTTTTGTATTTTTAAGATATGGTTCGTGCTTTCCCATTTTATTACCAGGGAATTTAGGATCAATATATTTCATTGATGGAATTCTCTTATAAAAACAGTTTTCATTATAGAATTCAGATTACACCTTTTGAAGAATTATATAGGAAGTGGTATCAAACTCTATCATGTTGGGATGTTTTCTCTGAAAGGAAGTTTTTACAACCAAAATTGGTAGAAGAGATGGTTGATAAGGTAAAGACTATTCATCACCATATGAGGGAAACTTATAGTAGGTAGAAAACATACACTGATAATCAGAGAAAATATCTCTCGTTTGAGGTGTGATGTAACACCCCAAGCTTCCACATTATGATTCTATTTTAATAATACAGTATCCTGTGTTGTACGCAACTTCGAGATTCTAACACACTATGACCAATCAAAGTAGCCGTTATGAATAGTAATACCCACTTTTTGAAATTTTATAAATTTTATTTCTCAAAATGGACTTTATTTTTGGATTCGAAATATTGAAATTAGCCTATGGTGAAATTTTGGAACTTTTCGGATAACTTTTATATTTTGATGAATAGTGAAAATTACTAAATTTTAATTAAAAACAACTTTTTTAATCGAAATAATTAATAGTGATAAATTATAAATTTTATTGTTTTTAAAGTATATTTAGAATATATTTTTACCATTTAATACAATGTTGGTCATTAGAAATAATTTCACAATTAAACCAGACATAAACAAGTGTCAATCTTTTGATAGTTATTATCTTTTAAAAACACGCTTTTTGTTTTAACAGCAGAAATTAATTTTAAATTAATTTCTGCCACTTCTGTGTTTTGAATTTGTAAAAATGGATTTCATATTTGGAATCAGGATGTACAAATTGTGTAAATAGGTAACTTTTATTTTTATACATTTTGAATAATTACTTCGGTAAATATTTTATTCACTGTGGTTAAAGGGTAAATCTGGTAAATAAGGGTAAAAACAATAATATTATAATAACACTAAATTACCCTAAAACGTGTCCTACCCTATTGGTTGATACATGTCCGAGAATGGGCATCTTTGGGTCGATTTTGGGACCCCATGGATCCACTTGTAAGTGATAATGACACTTTATATTAATTAAGTTAAAGTAAAAACAAAAATAACATAAGCATATATTGTTTAGAAAAACAATTTTTACATAGGGTTATATATGTTATATTTTCGACTTTAAATTTTCATTAGAAATATAAAAATATTTCATACATAATGGAATTTTATTTATAATTTTTAGACATTTAATAATTAAATTTATTTATGACACAATAATGATGCAGTATTTTTCTTATTAATTCAAGAATCAAATAATTGGTATTATAAATGCTAAAATAAATATAATTTGAAAGTTTTTATAACATACAAAAATTTTATTGGTTAATATGATATGTTATGATTGCTTAAATTAATTTGTTTCAAATTAATAATGTTTTTAAGACTTAAAAAAAATCAATTATTAAATAGTGTCAAAATTGACATAAAAGAGTTTTTTAAAAAAATATTATATTATTAATTCAGATTCTATTCCTAAAAGTCTATGGTCCGGCCAAAAGACTTATATGATGATATTATTATCATTAAAGGAACACTTGGGTGTCTCTTGTATGTGTATAGTAAGTTTATTAACTTTATAATATAAAAATACAAAGTGACATGGTAAATGTCAATCAAATTAACTAAGAGTTAAAACTAAAGATAAGGTTAATATAATGACCCAAACCTGTCTAAAATCTATTGTTTGAAATTATTTCGACTCATACACACCTTAGACTTTTAATAATCCACTTTGGAGCCTCTAGAAACCTAATATGAATTTATTATAAATTAATACTTTAAGTTTTTCGTAAAGAGCCCCCCTCCCCATTATAAAAGGACCCAACTTCTAACCAATTATTCACACCTTCAATGCCTTTTGGCTTGGCCATCCCCTGACCAAATACTCTCTAAACTTCCCTCTATTCGATATAGAGGCCTTAGTTTGATCAGAAAGGCAATCTAAGGTGCCCTTTTGGTCAAATCAAAAGGAAGAACCTGATTAAGAGGTAATGTTTTCACCACCCTCTTTCAAGTTCCTTTCTTCTCCAACTTCTTCTTTCTTTGTTATTCCCATTATAAAATAATAACTCAAGTATATTATATATATTTTGATGTTATAATAAATATGGTATAACTATATTCATTATTATATCCATCCTTTGAATGACATGTCACCATACGTGCGTACATACGGCTTACCGTCTCCACGTCATGGTGTAATTGTTATTCAATAAATTATTATTTGGATGGGTATAATAATGATGTGTAATTCATTTTAATAATAAATATAACATGATAATTATTCTGTATATATGATATACCATCCATTTATATATTATTTTAATATCAAAAGAATGATATTTTCGCTCGTGCGTACGTACGGACTACCGTATCCATGAACACGATGAGATTCATTCCCCATCGTATCCATGCAATTATAATTCTCATTTGATGATTAAAAATAATGTTTAAGGACTTGATATCATTATGGATATGAATAAGATACAATATATCCATAACAAACATGGCTTATGTAACAAAATATATAAATGAAAACGAGTGAGTTAACACCCGAAACGATGATAATACTAAGATATTGTTAACAAAGAAATGTTAAAAGATCAGATATGATATGATATTAATGTATATGATTCTTGAATAATTTCATAAAAATGTTTTAACTATTAAACATGAGGTTAACATACCATCGACTAAGGGAAAGTACAAGGTAAGGGTTTATTTCACAATCTCTTCATTATCCGAGGTTGTTATACGTAATTATCTATTGGGACCTCTTTATCATCCACATCTATGTTTCTTAAAAATGTATTTCAAATCATTCTTAAAATTTTAAAGACTATGGGAAAAATTTCATTTATACCCTTGTTGAATTTTTATAAGAATTTTATAATGGAATCTTTCTGTCATTTTCCAAACAAGGTCCTTTTTAACCTTTTCAATAGAATTAAGGTAAGAATGTCTTTTTTTAACTTATATGGAACGTGCGGCTATTTATACCATTATAAAATCGTCTAAGATTCCCTTATAATCTTATAAGAATATTTTCAAAGTAAAAGTTTTATTTTTACCAGGATGTGAAGAAGTAATTTATGAATGTCCTGCAGGGATAGTATGAGGGGATATGAAAACAAGACGTCGTTGTAGTAGTTTTCACTTTATGATGTAATGTAAAGTTTATGAATGTATCTAGTTATTCCAAGGCTACTAAACTAACAGTTCTTTCAAGATTTGATCTTTCTTGTGATCATTCCATTGATACATAATAATGCAACGACTCTGGGTAACTAGGGTCGGTGTGTTACATGTGAGATCATGTATTTCTTAATGTACCTCCCTGGAAAAGTGTTATGCACTTTAGAAGGAAGGGAAAATTAAGTCCATGGAACATTTTTTCATTTAAAATTATTTAAAAATTGAAATCAGTTGTTTAATGAGGGCACTTGCCTTTAATTTTATCTCTTGTACCAGATGTATTTCATTTTTAATTATTAAGGAAATATATACCTGATGAATCTCATGTTTTGATCCCTAAATTGGTATAGTTGGAAGAAAATATTTTTTATAAGGAAAATAAATTTTAGATTTTAGATAAAAAAGTGTCAGTTTTTTGGAATAATTGGACTCTCCTGGTTAAGGTATTATAGAAGAACTATTTAGTGGAATAACCAAAATGAGATTTAAAAAAATTTATAAGGGAAAAACACCCTCACTTTTGTAGGCAATTAATAAAATTTTGAGGATGAAATTTTTTAATGTGGGGGATATTGTGAAAACCCAAGTAATGTTAATAATAATTCAATTTCATGTCTTATAATTATTCTTGATTACATTTTTTGGATTCATCTTCACTATAATAATTTTAAATAATTTTTTCAATAAAAACAAAGTAGTTTTATACTAACTAAATTATTTTCCTTCAATTATATAGTTTTATTTAAATGTTAAAATTCTAAATTTATGAAATTAAATTTCATAAAATTAACTTAATTTTTATATATTCATATCAAATATTTTTGTAGTGATTTTTTTAATTTTCTGAAAAGATTGATTGTTTGTTAAATATTGAAAATATTGATTTTAATAAAACAATTGATTTATATTCAAGTATTTAAAATGTAACATTATATTTTGGATTTTTTTTAGAATAAAATTAGTCCCATTTTATTATAAATAGTCCAATTAATTAATAGGAATCATTATTAAACTTTATTTTGGTATAAATTCCTTCTAAAGCTTGAAACACATTTGTCTAAAATATTGTTAATCATTATATTTTCACGTGATTATATTAAAATCAATTTCTAAAAATTATGATCAAATTATATTGAGAAATTGATTTCATATTTGAAATAAATTGGTTAAATTTTATTAATAAGGTGTGTTTTATTCTAATTTATAATGAATAGATACCATGGTAAAAAATAGTTACTAGACTAAAGGATTAAAAGGGTAAATTATGGTAAAGAATAATTGATAAGGTCATAAAATATTATATTGATTCTTATTATATGAGTGGATTTAAAAAATTGTCATATTATATTATAAATTGGTTTGATTTAGTTCTACATGATCATGAGTAAGATATTTATATTTTTAAAAATTTAAGAATGGTTACTAGAGTTCCACTCCCATAACTTATAAAATAAAACCTCCACTCTTCAATTATCACAAAACTATATAACTTTATCTTGTAAAATATATCCTAAGTAACTCCCAAAATAGAATACACATATCATAGAGGTTCTAATATCACTATAATACCAACATAGAAGGCTTAAGTTGTAAACATGAAGAGGTTTTCTAAAGAAGATGGATAACTCTAAACCGATTTTTTCATCTTAATTTATTATTATACCACCTTAAAACCTATAATAACCCTAATAATATTATAAAATTAGTATCTATAATATAATTAAATGTTATTATATTTATTTTATACCCTTTTCCATCATAGGGGAAATGAAAACATCATTCATGTGTACGTATGGACTACCACCTCCCCGAAGTGATGTGTTTTTTTCATCACCGCCTCACAAGGGTGGTTATTATGATATTTTTAATAAATATAAATGATATACATGAAATAATTATGATTCTATAAATATAATATATTTCTTACCTTTTTATCCATCCATTCATTTGAAAATGATAACGTCCCTCGTGCGTACCTGTGTACTACCACCTCCACAATGTGATGCGATTCATTTTTCAAGACCACCTTACATGAATGGTTATAAAATTTTATCTAATATATAAAAATTATAAGTATAGAATTTTTAATAATATACATCATGGAACAGTGAAATTTTTTCCACATTCAACATACCAATGTTATTTTGAGTTCATAATTAGAAAGACCCAAAAATGTCACACATGAGATTAACTGGTTTAGTAACTATATATGGCATGGTAATGAATAAAAAAATGGATTATGATAAGGTAGTAAAAATTAAAAAAATTCTTAAGAAAGTATAAAATTAATTCAAATTTATTATTTTGGAATTTAAAGGATGTAAGTCATGTGTTAGGAGATGAAATAAGGGGATTTTGAGTTTCAATTTCTTTTCTTTGAGACTTATTAAATTTTCATAACATGTTTCATTTGTGTGGTGTATAAAATTCAATAGGGATTTTTTTGTCATTAATTTAACTAAATTCACATGGTTTATAAATTCTTTGAATTTCCTATCTTTTAATTATCTTTTTATTCAAAATTTACTAAATTTTTAAGGTATTTTTCTTTTAAAACTTAATTTTTTATGTTTTGAACACTTTTACCTAAATTTAAATGTTATTAAAATTATATTACTAAAGTTTTATCTATAATTAAAAATTGGTTAATATATTATGCACTAAATTTTAATTTATAAGAAGATTATAAAAAATAATCTTTGTAAACATTTTTTGTACAAGTTACTTTTGACTCTTTTTACTAGAGTGAAAAAATATGTTTTCTAACATTTACCAGATGGCCACCTTTTCCCATCATCATAGCTGGTATTCATTGTCAAGATTCATCTAAATGTTCATATGGTTTTCAAAGAGTATCCTAGTTACCATTCTTCTATGAAATGTTTATTTTAATAGATTTTAAAGGAAGGTGGTTTTTTATCCTTTTTTATGTAAATTCAAAAGTGATTTTGTGTAAGTGTTAATCAGATTATTTTTTTTGGAAATAATATATTTTATGTTTTTTTCTCATGAAATGGTTCTTGGAAATTTTTTATTATAATGGGTGAGCTCGATATATATCTAACAATGGGTGAGCCCGATATAACTCTCTATGCATTGGGTAAGGTGATAGAGTTAACGAAAATTAAGTTACTCTTAAGGGATATTTTGGAATAAACCATGATGGTTATATATTAGTAAAGGTTATTGTTAGGGTGAATGTAAGTATAATATACTAGGTTACCTTTTCTGATTTTAAAATATTTTAATGGGTTTTAAATGAAATTTCTTATTTTATAAGGTAATAGAATGAAATCATGACTAAAAAATATTTATGATATTATAAAGGTGAAAGGATTTTTTTTCCGGAGTTAGCATGTTTCTCCCAAGTAGAATTCATGACTATGAATTTTAATTTATGCTTGATTGTCGAATGTTTTTTGAAATATTTGGGACTTTAAGTTTATTTCATAAGGAAGTAATTTTTATTTTGGTCTGAATATTTATTATCTGAAAATGGTAAATTTCGTTATGTGTTTTTATGAATTTTCAAAACAATTAATGGGTTTCCTTTCTTTTTATATCCCTTATTGATCTTTGTTTTGATCATCCCACATTTTCAAATATTTTTCACTGGGATTAAGAATGTGTAGGGATTATAAAAAGGTTAATTATGACACATAATAAATTAAGAAATATTTTCATGAATGAAATAGGTGTGTAAACATGTGAACCTCTTTTTGGGGAAAAAATGTACACTATGTAGAAATTTATACTATGTTATGTAATTATTTTTCTAATTATATAAAACAATAAAATTTAAAGATATGATAAATGTAAGTGCCACTATTATTATAAATCATGTAATTATGGGTTGATTATATCACAATATTTCATAGTTATTTTGTTACAATGATGAAAAATACATATGTAAAAATAAATAGGGTCTAATAGATTAATAGTATTAGTAAGATAGTCACATATATCAATATTACATTACAATGAAAACATAAGACATGTCACTTAGATACCTAAAAAAATTATTATTTATAATTTCAAATATATATGCCTCAAATACTAAAATTAATAGTTTCCTAGGGGAATGTTAACCAATATAAAGGAGTGTTATTAGATGCTCAGTAAAGGGTGGTGTGAAAAAAAATATAACATAGCATAAGCAAGGAATAAATAATATTAATAGAATAAATAATAAAATAAAATCCATAAGAATGACAACATCATTAAAATATATTAATTTAAAACACAAAAAATGGAAATAAATAAATCACATGGATAAAAATAACTAATCTCATAGAGATATAAGTCATAACACCAAACATCATAATCATACTATCAAGGTCTCATGCCAATAAATCATACATAAATGAGAAAATATTACACAAAATACCCAAACAAATTTATATCATGAGCTCTACTGATTCATCGAGGGTATATATAATTTTGATCCCTACCTATTACATAATAAATCCAATTCATCTATCAATTGAAGATAATTGATAAACAATACATAAAATAATATTTTATAAGGATATTCATAAAAAAACTTGGCTAAGTAATCAATATATATCCCTATATGAATAATGGATATATAGAATATAAATATTTAATTATTAAATAAAATAAAAAGTCTATACAAGTGAATATCCAATGATTGCATTGGAAACTATAGAATATTCACAACATAATGGAAATTACCCTTATATTGTTCGGTGTTCTATAACACTAGTTGTAGTTTCTATTATGAATGTGGTTTTTTTGAATTGTACTACAATGTTTTTTAATGTGATGAAAAAATAATAGAATGTCAATTGTGAAATAGTTTTTTTGATGAAGTATTTATTTAATATAGTAGAATCCAAGGTTTTATAGTTTTTAACTTAATAAAAACACTTTTAATTGTAAATCACAAACAACGAGTCATTCTATACAAACCATTTATTGGATTAATAGATAATCCATTATTTTATGTCTCATATTAATCTATGAACAGTTTTTTATGGTTTCACAGTGAACTGAGATCATTTTATTATTTTGAGGGTATGATGCGCATTTTTAACATAAAAAATGTTTTAAATGTAAAAATTACACCATGAGTCATTTCAGCCAAACTGTATTTCATATTAATTCATAGTTAATTTCTACATGTCATATATTAATTATAAATTATTTTCCTACATTTTTACATCAGTCTAAAATCATTTTCTTTGTTTCAGCATATGGGAAAAGTTTTTAATTTCAAAAAAAAATTTAAATATGAAAACCACACGTTGATTAATTTTGACCAAACCATAACTTGATATTTATATAGTGTTTATTCCTTTTTATAAATATTAATAATAAATCAATTAAATATAATTTGATATTATTACAAGAATGTTAAATTAGTTTAAATTCCCAAAACATTTTTTTAACTATAAAAGAACATTTTAATATTAAAACCACATATTGAGATAGAAAAAACTGATTGTGGGGTTTACACACAATTGATACCAAAAAATCACATATTAACTAAAAAAATTTACCCTGTAGTTTCAAATCAATCCATGATTTTTCCCAGTTTGAGTATCTTATATACATTTTTAACTTTAAAAAGACTATTAAATTAAAAGCATCACTTTGAGCGATTCTTAAAGAACCACATGTTGGATTGATGTGAGGTTCATACCTATATGTATCACATTAATTAAATATAATTTTCCTATAGTTTCATGTCAGTATGATATCATTTTTTCAAATTTAGTATCTGATAATTTTTTTAAAACATTAGATCACTTTAAATGTAAAAAACACACAATGATTCTTTTTGACCAAACTGTTTATAAGATTGATTACAAAATTTATTATTAAATTTAAAATGTTAATAAATGATCATATTTCTATATGTTCATTTTAGTTTTAGTTTTTTTCTTAGTACGATCATCTCACACCAAAATGTTAGCTTAAAAATTATTTTAAATGTAAAAAAATATACTTTGATTGATTTTTAACAAACCAAAGATAGGATAGTTGAAAGTATTTTTCCTAAATATCATATATTAATCAATTATCATTTTCACATAGTTCTATGTTAATTAAAATTTTTTTGTTCAGTTTGACCATTTATGGAATGTTTTTGACATTATATTTAGTTTTCTATGTAAAAAATCACATATTGAGTCATTTTAACCGAATTTCATATTATATTGATTCAAAATTAATTTCTACATACCACATAGTAATAAATGATATTTTTTTTAAAATTTAATGCCATTATAATATTTTTTATTATTTTGAGTATCTGATGTATGTTTTTAACTATAAAACCTTTTTAAATATAAAATCTTGAATTTTAGTAATTATGAAAAAAACACATTCCAAATTGATGTATGTTTCATTTTTTATAAGTTAATACCTATAAAAAAATTAACTTCTTAGGGTTTTAGCTCACACTAAGCTCATTTTCTCAGTTTGAGCTTCTAGAAAATAGTTTTGACTTTAAAAGGCTTAAATTTAAAATTTCTCTTTGAGTCATTTTGATAAAACTAGTGAAAGGATTAATTTATTCTTCATTTCTATACATATTATATTAACCAATGATCATTTTCTTAAACTTTCACATCCATATGGGATTTTTTCTCAGTTTGAATGTGTGGAACACGTTTTTTTATTTTAAAAAACACATTAAATGTAAAAATATCAATATATTATTAATTTAATGTAATTGTTACGTTAATTGATAAATTAAAACCCCATGGTTTTAAATTTAACCTGTAGTTAAAAAATAAAAAATAAATGTCAATTAAAAATTAACTATTATCTCTTGAAGTTTTTCCTTGATAAATTATATTTAATTATGTTTTGATAATTACAATATCTACATTATTGAATAATTATAATTTCCCATAGTTTTTTTCCTTCATTATTAAATTAATCTAAGTTTATTCTAATATTATATGATAATGGATATTGTTTTACCATCATGTGATCATGGATATACCTTTATGAAGTTATCCTTTACCCTTAGGTAGCATGTGAAATTTTCTTCATACCTTTACATATACTATAAGAATTATTATTACCTAATGACATAAACATAAGTTGAGTAACTGTAAGATCGACCATAAGAAAGAAATACTAAATTATTCAGACTATCTAACTGACCTCATTATGTTTTTAAATCTACCAAGGGATTCTAATAAACCACATGAAAAATTTTCAACTAATCAAATGAAGATATTCAATCGACCATGGTATTTAAATTAACTACATGAAAAAATTGATTGACTACACTTTGAACTGATTGACCATGCCTAAACAAAATTATAAGTCTTAGATCAAATATAGAGCGATTTAAATCAAATTTATGAAGAAATATCTGACCCACAATGATATTTTCCTTATAGTGAGATCTAACATACCATAAGACTTAACCAACCACAAAACTATTGACCATTTGTATAATTTTTCTAGAATTACTATACATAATTGTTTATATTTTTTATATTTTTATATATTTTAATTTACTATAAGTTTTTATTAATTTCCTTTATTGATTTACTTAGTTTTTTATTACATATTAGTAAACTTTATGCTAAGGAATTTTATTTTTGATAATCTAAAATATAATTTATGTTTATCACATGGTATCAATGCTCAAGATTCTTTCCTGAAAAAAATATACGTTTCAAATTTAAATTGTTTGAAATTTGAAAATGTTATATCTCATTATTATAGGATTATTCTGAAGTACTTTAATATTGATACTTGTGTTTTATTAAGTTCTCTAATGATTTTATATGTAAATATTTATTATGTAAAATATCCATTCAAATTTAATGAGGAAATCTAGTGATTTTTTTAGGAATAGTACACCAAACAACTATTAAGTGGTTAGTTATAGTTAAATACATGTGGTTTTTTAGGAATGATAAAGTGGATATTACTTCATATTTTGAATCTAATATATATGAAGGAACTCTATATATTTATTTCGATAAAACCAATTCAATATTAAGGTTTATGCTATTCTTAAATATTCTATGAAACACACCTGGGCAGTCAACTTTAGCTAGACTTCATTTGTTTGATCCTTTACTGCTAGAGAGAATTTCATACTCGACACTCAGATCCTTACTTGTTCAACTAGTTTTTTTTATTCTTAATTTTTTATATTATTTTATATGTATTATTGTATTGGGTTATAATACCCATAATAGGTAGGATTTGGGTTATATAACTTGATACAATAGGTATGTATGGGTTGTGTGTAATTAATAAAAGGAAGGTTTGATTAGTTGTTCCATGATTAAGTGAAAGGTATTTTTGGTTTCTTCCTCCATCTTAAAAGGAAGATAGTGGGTTTTAATTGTAGGTGTTAAAAATTTCATCTTGAGTTTTTACTCCATGGTCTCAAAATTTAGTTTTAAACAGTTATGACTCCCTTAAAAATTAATATATTTCATAGTTATTGGGTGTTGTTCCTATTTGTATTTTTAGGGGAGTTAATAGTAGAGTAAGATCATTTAGATTTGAACTGCTATAAATAACATAGTTTCTATATTAATTATATAACTACTTTAATATTGACCTTTCATTATAAGTCATTAATACATTTAAAGGGGCCAATCCCCCCCCCCCACTATGAAATTCAAGAAAATATCATTTTAGGACCTAACAATTGGTATTAGAGCTTAACCCATAGCTAAAGAATATAAATATTTATATGTGATAATTAATTCATGACTTTACAATCATGGGGAAAATATCTATTTTAAGATAGTAGTAACAAAAAAATGATGTATGGACACATCAAATACCTCCATTATTTTATGGAACCAATCATGGTTATCGGTAGTCTCGCATGAATTCTTTTATTAATAACCAGAGCATTAATAGTTGGAAAATCATGGTGAAACCATACATACTAATAGAATTTTTTCATCAATAATTTACTAGTAATGCTTCTTTCAAATATTTTTTGAATTATAAGGAAATGAAAATTTTATATTGTGAAAATATTATAAATTCCTAAAACCATATATCTTCATATAATATAACAAATTAAATATGAATAATTTTAAAAGAAAATTATTTAGGGTAAGATAAGATTGTAATAACTAAGCTCATCCTGTAAATATTTGAGTATCAAGAGTTTAAAATGATAGAAGAAGAAATGGTTAACAAAATGTTTCATAGATTTACATGTACTGTGAATGTTATGAGTGTCTTAAGAGAAACATTAGATAATTCAATATTGTTTTAAATGGTTTTAAGGGTTTTACTAAACAAATGGCATGCTAAAATGGTAACTATTCCTAAAATAAAACACTTCAAGGAATATAAATTACATGAGATAATTGGATACTTATTATAATATCAGTTATAATGGAAAAAAATTTCTCATGTAGAAAATTTGAAAAATAAAGGAATTGATTTTAAATATTAAGTTTCTAGTCAATCCTCTGGATTTGAAATATAATCAAGTGAAATATATGGAACAAATCATGCAGAAAAAGGATGACATAATAAGAATATAAGTTACACTTAATGATTTAGAATGAATTATCTTAAATAATAGTATATGTATGAGTATAATTATAAGAGAATAATTCAAATGAAAATTATAAAGTGAATTATTATGAGTGAAGAAAAATTGGGCATATCATGCCTAATTTCCCATGTATCAATAATAAAAAGAAAAATAGAAAAAGAAAATACAAAAATGGAATATAAGAAATGGAATATTTTTGGAGTTACAATTAAGAATTAGATTTTAGAAATGAAAATGGTACTGGAACAGAGTCAATTAACCTTTTAATAATGGATTCATAAAAATAGGTAAGTGGATGAGATTGTTCTTCCTCTTATGAATTTTAATGTGAGCCCACTAAAAATGAGCTGCATAAATTGATTGATATACTTAATGTAACACCCACAGTTTTTATGAACTTTTTTTCGATTTAATTAATTTCAATTGATGTATTTCATTTCACTATATCAAATATTTCATTCATATGGAACCTACTTGGCTTACGCTATATGAAATATCGACTTGGTGTGCGTTATACAAAACACTGACTTTCGAAAAAACATTATTTTATTGTAATAATTATTTAAATGATATAATTATAATATAGATGTTAAAATTAGTAATATTAATATTAATAAAAACTTTTAATATATTATTTTTAATGTTTTCAAATAAATATAACATATTGATAATGAAATATATAATTTTTCTAAAGTCTTTATATGTTTTAAAATAATGTTTTCTTAAAGAAACTGCTTTTTTGTGTCCATTTGTGAACAATAATAAAATTAATTGTATCCAAAAATAGACATTTAATTTTATAAAATTAACTAAATTTTTGAATTCATAATTTTGAAATTATCTTTGGGTGAATTTTTGGGATTTTCCCAAGAAACTTCTGTTTTTGGTGAATTGTAAAAATTACTGCAATTTAATTAAAAATAATCATTTTATTTAAATAATTATTAGTTTTATGATATTTTAAAATTTGATTTTTAAAGTCAGAATAGATCAATTATGAATATACTATTCAAATTTATGTCATTTTAGTCATTATTTTATTGAAATTAGATATAAAGACTTAGTAAACTTCTGAATTTTTTTACATTAAAGGCCCATTTTCTCGCCATGTCTGCAAGATTAGTGTTAATCTTAATTTTACCTATTATATGATTTGAATTTTGAAAAAATAGACATAAATTTTTTAATAAGCATGCTATTTTTATTCTAATAAGCTTAACTTAATTTTTGTCCAAAAATATTTTTTAAAGTGATTAAATTTAATCACAAAAATTAAGGTAAGATTATACATAATTAATGACTGAACCTTAATCTTAAGGACCAAAATGATGTGGAATCATGTTTAACGTACATTATTTGACAATAATTGGACCATACCCACTCTTTGTTTTCATTTTATGGTTTATTGTGATATTATTAAATGGAAGTGCCCTATATAAAAGGTTAAGTAAGGAAAAATACAAAAGGGGGCCCTTACTTATCTTTAACATTTATAAAACATTGAGATGTGTACAAAACATCATATTTTAGTTCATACTTATCAATTTTAAATATTAATGGGTTATTTTTACCATAATAATTTATATATAATTTTTAGAGATGATTTATTTACATAAAATTCTTAGAAAACTCCAATGTAGTGATTATTTAGTTAATAAATAAATGAAATAAATGATACTATAAATATTAAATGTGATGTGAATTGATTGAATTATTTTCATTAATTATTATTTAATATTAATATATAATTTTACACATCTATAAACTTAATTTATTTGAATTCAAATATTATTTGGTATTTTAAAACTAAAACTAAATAAATAATGTCAAAATTGACACTACTTTTATTTTACAATAATTGATATTTTATTAAATGTTTTAAAACTAATAAAAAATTAAATATTATTACAAATGATTTTTAAGGGTTAAAAAATATTAAATATGGTCTATTAATAGACCAATTTATCTTTTATAATTAACATATTTACCTATAGATTGAAAAAACATTTTTAACATAGTTCGTGTTTAAGCAGTATTTTGTGCATCATATATGCTTGTTTTAAAAATTAATTTCAAAACACATGAGGTTTATATTTATTAAATTTTATTTAATATTTATAATTTAATTTATATATATATTATATAATAATTCTCAGTTTATTTTTGTAAGAACCCTTGTTTTTGGAGCGGGACAAAATCTTGACCCTATTTGAGTTTTTGACTTATTTCTGAGAAAAACTTGGAAATTTTGAGAAGCTCTAGAAATTTCCAAACTATAAATCATGTAATATAAAGTACATTCCATGTATGGGTTAGGAACATACCGACTGTGTGATCGCCGAGTACATGTCTTGTGATGACCGTGTAGAAATTTCTTACTACACGGCGTGTAGTGATTATTAACATGCCTAGTATTCTCTTTTCTGTGTACCGACTGAGTTAAATCTGTATGTCGACCCATGTGGAGAATCCAAGTTGTGTAACTACCTATGCTTAATTCAGAGTACAGACAAGGCCACTACATGTCTTGAAGTCCGTAATACACATCGTGTACTTTTTTTATCCGCTTAAATGAAAGAGTGTCGCGTCTTATTTTAGAAAACAACTTCTTATTCCCCAACTTCGAAACAGTTTCACTCCAAAAACCAAAGAAGATCCCTTAACCTAGATTCTTCATTTGGGGTTTGTTCTTCAATCCATTGGTGGTTGTGGGATTGCAATATTGAGGCTAAACTAATGCATCCTATTCCGTTCTTGATCCATTGCTTCACACGTCGCAGTTTTCATCTGAGTGGAATTGTCAGGATTTGACAGAAATGTAGATCTATGAAGTTCATCATCGAATTGGAGCTCGATATCATACATGCCTACATCTACCAGTCTCAGGTAGGTGGTGCATACATCTTTTTTTGTTTTTTGGACTTCTGGGTGGCATGAATTGGGTGCGTTTTCTAGTATTTTGAGCATGACCATGTTTTACCTGTTATTGCCTATTTAATTGTTATCTGACCTATGGGATGCCTTTGGGTATGCCATGTTACCAGTCTTTCTTGAGTAGGGATGGGCGAGTGGTCATTTCTCATCAGGGCATTTTGTCTAGTGAATTCCAAAATGGTTATAATTGAATTGTCTTGTTTTAAACTATTAAGTTTAGTTTTTTAAACCTCGATTCGAATTTTTAGAGGCCTTAAAGACCTCTGTAATGGTATGGGAAAACACTTGGTTAGTGCATTTAAATTTTTTAGTTTGGTTTTACTATTTACAAGTGATTCCTTTGATTATTTTAAGAAATTTTTGAATTGCATATGCTGGAACCTTTGTGATTGTGTTGGGCGTGGCCTAGATATTATTGAGTGATAATGATCATAGGTTGGTCTTGGCACAAGTTACATTGGGTGGTTCTGACCACAGGATTGGGCGTTATGGACGTCGGCTTGAGGTAGGGTGACTGTCAGGTTGGGCATGACTCAGGTTACATGGATGGTGAGGCAGTCAGACATGAGTGGCATTGTCGTAGGGACACAAGGTGTCAGAGGTGTTGTGGCTTGGATACTATTTTGGTGATTACCGCTCACCTGGAATTTTGAGTAGTGTGCACATAGAGAGACTCGGTGATGAGGTGGTTTTGACCCCTCATGTGGGAAGAGACCCCTATTAGTTTCAGTTTAGGTACTTTTGGTCTGGGGGTGCTTATCATAGGAAGCCACGTGGAAGGTGAGGAGCCTTCAGGGGTAGCGTTGAGGCAATCAGGTTGGGTTAATAGGCTCATCGTTATTTGAGGGTAGAAATCGTTGTCCCTCTAGTTACTTTATTTGAGGTCAGACATCATTATCCCTCTAGTTACTTGAATTGATGGAAGACATTGGTATCCCTCCGGTTATATATTTGTGAACTGGTATCGTTGTTCTTCTTAATTACTACTTCTTGGGTGTGCCCATGAGACGTTGGTACATGAGACATGCAGTGTCAGGGGGCATACGGTGCCGAGTTACATGACAGAGATTCCATCATTGACCAAAGCAGGTGACATTCCATGGTGGCTACTGAGCACCATTGGAGTTTGTGTTTGTTTGTGTGCATCGTAGTGTTTACTATTTTCCATATTAATGCATGCCTGATTAAACACTTATATTAGGTACACACCATTGGGTGTTATCCTAATGAGATTCGTCTCACACTCTATATGGGACCTTCGGGATGCATGTAGAATTAATTGATTTACGTGTAGGAAAGAGGTCAGCTTCAGGAGCTAGACTGTATTAACTATTTCCTAGAGATGTTATGGACCTTGAGGTCTTTACTAGTTGGAGTTTACTTTGTTTTTTATTCTTTCCTGAGTCATCATGCTTTTTTTTTTGTAGCTACGGTTGGTTAGCCATTAGAGCCTTTACATATGGATATGTATGACCTATTTGGATGTATTTTTGTTATTCAGTAGTAGTTTCAAGTGATCATCATGCTGTTGTGTTTACTTTTCACTGTTTTTGATTATATTTATTGCTTCCATTATTTATTGATATTGAATTTTCTTCCACTCTACGGGTCTGTTTCGAGTCTATTGAGTCATTTATTCCGCTGCAACTTTATTTTTAAACTTGGACCATTACCATTATCATCTTCTGAGAGGGTATAACATCCCCACTATACCTATAATACCCTCCCTATATGTCGGAAGCCTTAGGTGTTTGGGTAGGTGTGCCTATAGTAGTAACACCCTACCCAGTTAGCACTGTTCGGGTGGTTGTTCGGGTCTGGGTCGTTATAAAGTGGTATCAAAGGAGTTCTTGATAGGGATTTAGTAGCAGCATTTTGTTGGCTACTAATGAGATTTAGAATTATCTTTTATTTCTACTAGCTTTACTATTTTGGATATGGTAGGCTGGATATAGGTTGTTACTGGAACTGGGTTTCTAGCTTGGGAATGGGTGCCTACAGCCCCAGGTATGAGGGATGTACCATGTTCCAATGGGTGTGAATTACTATTTTTTCTGAGATTACAGTTTATATGATTTCCACCTCGGTGGCTCACTTGGTGTGTGATGTTATTTATTATGATATGTGACCCTTGACCCAGTGCGGTAAGGGAAAATTTGACCTCGGATCAGTATTGAAAGGATTTTTGTTTGGCTTTTGATAGGCACATTTTTAGGGTATTTCAATTTCATAACTGCATGTATGCTTTGTGAAGTGATAATTCCTTGTGAATAATAATAAATTTCCATGCTTGGTATGATTTGAAATATGAAAAGGTGAAACTCCTAAAAGAATTTCTTGTTTATTGAAATATGTTATTCCATGCTTTGTATATTTTTAGAATTTCATATGGCTGGGTATTTGGGTCTAGATCTTGTATGAGTGGGAAGGTACTATGGTTAAGGTGATTTTGATCACCAGGATTGGGAGACTTGATTGTTGGTTTGAGGCAACATTGGTTGTCGGGATAGGCATGGCCTGAGGTAATTTTGATACTTGGCTCTATTGAGGGCAGGTAAGGAGGTGATGAGGTCGGGATTCCATGGGCATGGGTTGTGATAGGGGAGAGTAAGGGTAGTTATTTTATGCTGCCTCTTTACTTATTTCCTTATCTGTATTGAATATATTTTGTTATATATATATATGGGTTGTCTGACCATTTATGGTATTCAGTGGCTTCCTTTTAGTCGACTTAGATGGAACGTCAAGCGGGATATGGTATAGTGTCCTAGGAGTAGGATCTGGTGCAGTCAAAGCATGAGTCATAGGTATAGGCTTAGGGATAAGAACAGGTCCCGGATCAAGTGTAGGCAGGACAATAGCAGTGTTTGACAGTGTTCAGACCATGGCTCGACGAGCAGCTCCGAGCTAGCCTGGTACGTGTCATTTAGGGGATTGACAGTGATGCATAGGGTACAGAGCCATCTATGACATATCTGACACGGGAGTTCCAGTCACAACACCCGCCTGTTTTTTAGGGAGGGGGTGGTCTGCAGGAGGCTGAGAACTAGATAGAGAGCATGCATATGATCTTTGAGCAGCTCGAGACGCCTCCAGGGAAGAGGGTCAAGAGGGCGAAGTATATGCTGCGTGGACCAGCAAAGCAATGGTGGGATGTGCAGGTTCATGCTCGCAGGCATGAGGTAGTAGCATGGAAATACGTTGAGGATAGGTTTTTCGAGCACTTTTACTCAGAGACACTGAGGGCTGAGATAAATTAAGAGTTAATGACCCTTCAGTAGGGAGACATGTCTGTCATGGACTATACAGCTACATTCACTAGGTTGTCTCTCTTTGCACCTGGTATGGTAAGTGATGACTCGGCAAGGGTGAGGCACTTTGTGGGTGGCTTACGACACACCATTCAAATCCAGGTAAATACCTTCAGGCTGGGTTCGATCTCAGAGGTGGTGAATCAAGTGCTCATATCAGAGGGAAACAAGAGGGATAGACCCCAAGTTGGCTAGTCTATGGATTTAGGTGATGGTTCAGATAGCAGGAATGGAGGATGGGATGAATTCCAGCAGGGTAGTCAGGCCAAAGACTCAACTAGACCACATCATAGCAATTCTTTGGTGGTTTTATTTCAGTGTGAATAGTTAGGACATGTTCTGACTTAGTGTGATAAGTCTCCAAAGGAGTGTCGAGAATGTGGATGGGTTGGGTATTTGGAGGGGTTCTTCAGGCAGACTACTCAGACAGCCGGCAGGCAAGGACCAGGAGAGACTGTGGCATCTGGATTTGGTTCAGGTTTGGTTCTACAGGAGCGTAGCTAAGTTTCAATTGCATGCGGAGGACGTGAAAAATAAAGCGGGACCCAGCTAAGGGTTCATTGGTTGGTGACAAGAGCAACACCGTAGGGAGGTCAGGCATCAGGCAGTGGTACTTCAGGCAAGGTGCACATCATGGAGCTGCCAGGGGCTAAGAAGGTTGGTGAGACAATAACAATTATAGGTACACTACGAGTGTGGTCATGAAATTCTTGTTTTCATTTTTTCATGACCAGTTGAGGCATGTCCATTTTGAGTGCACGAGGTGCACAGGATTCGTGTGTACTGACTAGATGTCGGTCAGTGGGATTGGCGCCAGATTAGGTGCATGATATATTTATATATATGTGTGATATGTGTGGCATCGGCACATAAAGAATGTGGGTTACTTGAGGTGCCATTGGCATCGGGGCATCAAGGATGCTGGTTACTTGAGATTTCGTGGAATCGGGTCATCGAGGATGTGGTTTACTTGTGGTGCATGGAATCAGGTTTTATTTTGAGCGTCCATGGGATGCAAGACCTCGTGTTGGCTGACACCGATGTGGTGCAAGATATGTTTAGGGTGTCGGGAGTGACATGGGAGACCAATGAGGCGTACAGGTGAAGATGTGTCACGAGAGGACCATGAGTCTGAAAACCGGATAGTGAACCCTTGCTTTGATGAGTTTTGTAGGGTTGAGACCGAGTTAGGAAATTCCTAGGGTGGGGATCCCTTTGAAGATTTTATCCAGAACCTTTAAGACCGAGAAATTTTTGGTTAATTTGATTGGGGTGGTACATTTGGTTCCATCTTTGGGTTTTGTTTTATAGCTCGGAGATGAGATATATTAAGGTGGGATATTTTAAGAACTCGGGTTTTTGGATCGGGTCAAAATCCCGACCTTGTTTGAATTTTTTACTTGTTTCTAATAAAAACTAGGAAAAACTGGGAAGTTCTAGAAATTTCCTGACTACAAACCATGTACTCTAAAGTTCACATTGTGTATGCATTAGGCATGTACCATCCATGTGCCCTCCGAGTACATGTTGTGTGAGCACCATGTAGGAATTTTCTACTACACAACATGTAGTGTTGCTCGAAACGTCGTGTATCCTCTTTTCTACGTACCCGCTGAGTTAAAGCTGACTGTTGACCCGTGTGGAGCATCCAAGTCGTGTGACTACCTCCTCTTATGTCAGAGTATGGACAAGGCCACTACACGTCATTTAGTTCATAATACATGTGGTGTACTTTTATTTTTATTTTCTTAAATGAAAGAGCATCATGTATTATTTTGGAAAACATCTTCTTCTTCCTAAACTTCGGAACAGTTTTTCTTCAAAAACCAAAGAACATTCATTGGCCTAGAATCTTCATATGAAGTCCATTCTTTAATATGTCAGTGGCTGTAGGATCTAAACAGTGAGGCTAAACTCATTCACCCTATTCTATTCTTGATCATTTTCCTCACACGTCATAGTTTCCATCCGAGTGGAATTGATGATATTTGACGAAAATATAGATTTACAAAGATCAGCTTTGAACTGGAGCTTTATATCAGACGTTCCTATGCCTACGAGTCTCAGGTTGGTGGTGCATACCTCTTTTTGTGTTTTTTCAGACTTTTGGATGGCGCGACATTGGCGCGTTTTTTGGTATTTTGAGTGTGACCTTGTTTTACATATTATTGCATATTTAATTGTTATCTGACCTATTGGGTGCCTTTGGGTATTCCATGTTACCTGTTTTGCCTGAGCGGGGTCAAGCAAGTGGTCATTGATCATCAGGGAATTTTTTCTAGGGAATTCCAAAATGGTTATAATTGAATTGTGTTATTTTAAACTGTTTAGTTTAGTTTATTAAACCTTGATATGAATTGTTAGAGGCCTTAAAGACCTCTGTGCAAGTATGGGATAGCACTTGGTTAGTGCATTTCAACTTTTTAGTTCTAT
Organism: Viscum album; assembly: GCA_963277665.1. Taxonomy (NCBI): domain Eukaryota; kingdom Viridiplantae; phylum Streptophyta; class Magnoliopsida; order Santalales; family Viscaceae; genus Viscum; species Viscum album. The sequence continues at coordinate 702,227,588 of OY728122.1, read as the reverse complement.
TTGCCTATTTAAAATTGATTCCTTTGATTATTTTATGTAATTACTAAATTACATATTTTAGAACCATTTCGGTTGTGTTGGGCGTGGCCCAGATATTCTTGAGTGATGATGATCACAGGTTGGGCTTGTCCAATGTTACATTGCGTTGTTTTAACCACGAGATTAGGCATCATGGACGTCAGCTTGAGGTAGGGTGACTGTCAGGTTGGGAATGTCCTAGGTTACTTGGATGGAGAGGTCATTGGACTTGAGTGGCATGGTCTAAGGGACACAAGGTGTCAGAGGTGTTGTGGATTGGGTACTATTTTGGGGATTACCACTCACTTGAAACTTTTAGTAGTGTGCACAGAGAGAGAATCTGCGATGAGGTGGTTTTGATCACTCATCTGGGTATAGGCCCCCATTAGTTTCGGTTTAGGTACTTTTGGTTTGGGGGTGCTTTTAGTAGTAATCCACATGGAAGTTGAGGATCCTTTAGAAGATAGAGTTGAGGCTATCGGGTTGGGGGAAGAGGCTCTCCATTATTTGAGGGCAGACATCGTTGTCTCTCTAGTTACTTTATTTGAGGGTAGACATCGTTGTCCCTCCAGTTACATTAATTGAGGGCAGAAATCATTGTACCTCAAGTTACTTATTTGAGGACAGGTATCGTTGTTCCTCCGAGTTACTACTTCTTGGGAATTCCCACATGATGCCGGTACTTGAGACACGCGGTGTTAGGGGGAACATGGTGCCGGGTTACATGATAGAGATTCTGGCATTGGTCGAAGCAGGGGTCTCTCCATAGTGTAACATCCCATGTAAGTAATGAATAATAGATATTTTTAACTATGTATATTAATGATTTAGATAGTCTTTTAGAGGCTTAAAATGAGAATAAATCCAATCTTATGCATGGAATACACTAATATTCTTAAAAGATTGTTTTATTGCCTTTTGATGGCAAACCCTTTTTAAAACAAACTTTTGAAAATTTTATAATCTCTATTTGTCAAAATAAACATATTATTTAGGATTTGGACATTGAAATTTACATTGGATAAATTTTTGGTATTTTTCTGACAATGTTCATTTTTTTAAATGAATAGTGAAAAATACTGCATTTTACATCAAAATTTCTTTTTCATTTAATTTAATTATATGGTTAGATTATTTTTTTAATTGGTATTAAAGTTTAATCTGAATATATTTTTACCATTTAATACAATGGTGGTAATTAGGATTAATTTCACTTTGTAATTGGGCATAAACTAATTCCAAACGTTTCATAAATATTGTTTCTAAAAAACCCGCTATTTTTTTTGACAACGGGAAGTTTTTTTAAATTAATTATTGCAATTTATGTGTTTGTAATTTGGTAAAATGGATTAAATATTCAGAATTAGATGGTCCAAATTATATAATTAAGACTCTTTTGTTTTTTGACATTATGAATAGTAACGACGGTAATTATCTTTAATTATCTTGATTAATGAGTAATCGGGTAGTTAAAGATAATAAGATAATATCATAATAAAAAAAATGACAACAAAATGTATCATAATGCTACTGGTTGTATAATGGCCGACCATGGGATGCCTTGTTCCAAACATGGGGGCCCCATGGAGTCACGTTTGTGAGAAAGTGACTTTTTATCTTTTTATTTTTAAAGAATGTTAAATGTAACAAAGAATGTATCACCTAAGTAAAATATTTTTAATTTTGTCTAAATAAATGATCTTTTGGACTTTAAATAGTCATTGGAAATATAAAAATATTTTCTACATCATAGTATTTTTTTATAATTTTTAGACATTAAATAAATTAAATTATTTATGACATCATAATGATGCAGCGATGACCTCATTATTTAACGATTTAAATAAAATGGAAAGATAATGTAAAATCTAAGACCTACACATGTCCAAAACCTATTGGATGGGTGGATTTAGAACCCTTATCACCTTATCCTCGAAACACATCAATGTAGGACCATTAAAATCCGAAACTCATTCTAAAATAAAGTAACATTTCCTTACATTCCAAGAGTGCCCCTCCTCTCCTCTTATAAAAGGCCCCCCACCTCTACCTCCTTACCCACACATCCAAAGCCTTTGGCTCGGCCAACCCCTGACCATTTTGTCTCTCCACTTCCATATCTTACTCCTTGAAGCCTCACATTGGGTAGAAGTCTTCCCAAGGAAGCCTTTGAGCTCAAACCAAAGGGAGTTACCCGATTTTAAGGTAATGTCTTCACTTGAGTCCTTTTGTTTTATTTTTCTTATCCAACCCCCTAAACTCTTTCTATTATTTCTTTTGTAACAAAAACAGTATCTTAAATATACTAGAATTTTGTTAGAATAAGGATTCGAGCTACACTTACACACACCTACATCTAATGGTTAAAGAACATATTGTTTCTGTGGATGGTGAATTTATGCCTCCCGAAATGATGATTGTTCAACATTCTTTTAACACCTTAAAAGGTGTCCATTAAGATGATACTATATTTATATATGATATATAATATGTTTATGTTTTCCTTAAGCTTCTGTATTTTTCATTTTGGTCATACCTTTATGGTTCCCATTATGGGTAAACACGATATCTTCATTTAAGGAAGTGCGGACTACCGCCCCCTCAAAGTGATTTGATTTGTTAATACCATATTTGGGACGTATAAAAGACGGAGTTATGATATTATATACGATATTACACTGGAATTATAATATACCTTTATATCCTTATGATTACATTCTATAAAATACGAAATAGAAATGAAAGTAGCGTTCATGCGTACGTACGACTTACCGTCTCCATGAATGGTGTATTTCATTTCTTACCTCTAAATGATTATGTAATATTATAAATGCATGTATATACTGGATATATATGATATATATGATATATAAATCAAGATTATAACTCTGGATATAATGGATACATGAACAACTTGTAATTATAAAGAGCATATTTTGACTCAAGTACCAATGATCGTTAAAAAGACCGTTATTAACTTAAATAATTACATAGTGTTCATAACATGGTAATAAGTGATATAAAAGGAATAATGAACTTGAAAAAGGTTCTTAAGAAAGTAGAAATTAACTCAAGTTTATTATTCAGGACATTAAAGAACGACTGAGTCAAGTCGGACCCGAGGTATGGGACTTCGTCTCAATCTCCTTTCATTGAGGAATATTTTATTTTATACACAACCTTCTTTTATACGGTGTATAAACCCCTTTGACTTTTACTTTTATCCAAAAGGAATATTTTTTATACGAAGAGTTTTACAAAACGACAAAAGGGAATGTTTTTGTCGTACGTATGCGACGACAACGACTTCTCCACCGCCGTGACCATTATTTGAGTTTCGGCTTCCTCTACAAGCCATACCTTTTTTTAAAAAAGAAAAATAAATACCATGTTTTACTTTTCTTTTGTTTTGGTATTGAAAATGGTTTTTATAATGTTTTTATATCAATGTGTTGTATTGATATCTTGTGATTGAAAGGTGGAAATGTTATGTTTCCTTTATGCATGTTTTATGTGATATTATTATGTTGAGGTTCTTGGGAATTATTATGAAGACGGGTTGTTCTGTGATAAACTAAGGGCGGGTGAGCCCGATATAGATCTCTAATGCATTGGGTAATGCGAAGGAGTGAAACGTTAAGGTTTCTCCGAAGAGATTTAGGGAATATACTGTTATGGGTTTTCCAAACGTAACCAAGAGGGTTACTCCCTACGTAAGAATGTTATGAATGCCTCAAGTTACCTTTATGTCTTATGATTTCTATGATTTATTCATGATTTGATGAGGTTTGTTAAAGTGCTTATGTTTTATGGGTAAAGTATGATTTCATTCTTATGTATATATGTACCCATGTTTCCTTTCCATATTTTTATAACCCATACTACGATTTTTATGGTCATCCCATGTTTTTTGAAATGTTTTTCACAGGTTAAGGGAAAGGTACATGATATGATGATAGTGTCAAGGAAGTGTCAAGAATGAATCCATGTTTTATTTTAAATATGTTTCCATTGATGGGAAAAATGAATACTATCTTTATGTAACCACTTTGTTTATATGTGGAATGTAATGCAAGATTTATGTTCTAATTCTCTAAAACTCTAAACCTGAAAATATCCTCAATGTGTAATCTTGTAATAACTCAAGATTAAGTAAGGTTTAAGGCTGGGGCCTTATAGTTGGTATCAGAGGTTGGTTTAGATAACTTTAGGAGTTAGAATTCTATTAAATGATTATCCAAAAATATTTTTTTTAATGTTAAAATTGAAATGATATAGCATTTGAAGATTACCATGTTGCTTCATCTAAGACATGATTGTTCAGAATAGTTTTCCACAGAGGAAACATGGAAGCAGTGCTAGGAAGAAATACATAAGGAAATAACATTCCGAATCAGCATCCTGAGATGGTTGGGATTGGAACTGAATAGTTTTTTGCAGTAATGACATAGTTGACTCAAGCGATAAATGGTGGTGGTATCCATGCACGAGATCAGCCAGACCAACCACAGAGGAATATGTCAGTGGTGGAACATTTCATGAGGCAACATCCCCCATCATTCAGAGGATCATCTGACCCTGTTCTATCTGAAGGGTGGATTAAAGCACTAGATAATATTTTCGATGTCATGGGGTGTTCAGACAATCAAAAGGTTAGTCTTTCTATTTACTGTTTGGAGGGTGAAGCAGATCAGTGGTGGTCGATGGTTAAAAATATCAGGGACGCTGATGAGATTGATTCTCTCGACTGGGATGAATTCAAAGGTATGTTTCTTGAAAAGTATTTTCCTAAGGTTGTTCGAATTAGGATGGAAAAACAATTCTTGGAATTGAGGCAAGAGGAAGACTCAGTGGCTACCTATGAAGAAAGGTTCACTCGATTAAAAAGGTATGCTCCAAATTTTATCTGAGACCTTGATAGTAAAATCAATTGTTTTTACTCAGGATTAAAGACAAAATATCGAAGGGCATTAGCTTCTCGTGAGTTTAAAAGTTATGAAAAGCTTGTTCGATGTTCTGAGAAGGTGGAAATGGAGTTTGAAGATGATCAAGTGTTCTATAACAACCAGCAGAAGAAGAGACCGAGGTGGCATGATAAAGGAAAGAATTATTCAAAATGGTCTAACGGTAAGAAAACAAAGTTTCCAGTTTGTGATAAATGTGGTAAAAGGCATTCTGGGGAATGTCTTCTGAATTCTGGAAAGTGCTACCGATGCGGTAAGATGGGACATAAGGCTCGTGATTGCACTGAAAAAGATCAGGGTGATGGTAAGACCAAATTTGATTTACAGTTAGTGAAATATTTTAAGTTCAATGAGATGGGTCACTATGCAAACGAGTGTTTGACAAAGAGCTTGAGTGATGGGAAGCAGTTAGACTACAAGCAGAAAGGTGTGGTGAAATTTTTTCCAACTACTTCAGCGGATGTCGGGCCGTCAAATGAAGTTGTATCACGTACTTTGTTTGTTTTTTCAGATTATGCCAGTGTGTTGTTTGATTCGGGGTATACACATTCTTTTATCTCTGAAACCTTTTCTAGTAAAATGGGAATACCATATCAAGAAATTACTCCTGAACTTGTGGTAAAAACACCTGGGGGGAAATTATGAGGAAAAAAGAATTTATAAGAACCTTCCTATCCTTATCCGTGGAAAGAACCTACTTGAAAACCTTATTGTTCTACCTCTAGTAGAGTTTGATGTTATCCTGGGTATGTATTGGATCTCTATTTACCATTCTAAGATTGACTGTAGAGATAAAGATGTTTCCTTTAAGTAATACTTTCTGTTTTTGTACAAGAATGAACCCTTACTGTTGATAACTTATTAAGAGGACGAGAAACTTGTAAAAGATGGAAATGAATGTTACCTTGCACACATCATTGAAAATAAAGGAACTATTTAGATTAATGATGTGCCAGTGGTAAATGAGTATCCTGATGTTTTTCCTGATGAGTTTCCTGAAATAATACTAGATCGGGAAGTTGAGTTTACTGTTGAATTAGTTCCTGATGCTAAGCCAATTTCAAAACCCCCTTATCGAATGGCTCAAATTGAACTTTTAGAGTTGAAGGAGCAATTGAAAGATTTATTAGAGAAAGGTTTCATTCAACCTAGCACATCACCATGGGGTTCTCCTGTTTTATTTGTTAAAAAGAATGATAGTTCTATGAGACTTTTCATTGATTATAGAGCCTTGAATAACATCACTGTTAAGAACAAATATCATTTGCCTCATATCAATGGTTTTTTTTTATCAGCTCTAGGGAGCTCAGTATTTTTTCAAAGATTGACCTGAGATCGGGGTACCATCAGTTGAAGGTAAAGGAAGCAGATGTTCCGAAGACTGCGTTTCGTACAAGATATGGCCATTATGAATTTTTAGTAATGCCTTTTGGGCTAACCAATGAACCTGCTATATTCATGGACTTAATGAAAAGAATTTTCCATGAGTTCTTGGATAAGTTTGTGGTTGTTTTCATTGATGATATTTTTGGGTTTTCTAAAATTAAAGAAGAGCATGAAAGACATTTAAGGGTTATTTTTCAAACCTTGAAAGAAAATAAATTGTATGGGAAATTCAGCAAGTGTGAGTTTTGTTTCTTTCCTTGGTCATATTGTTTCTAAAGATGGGATAACTGTTGATCCTACAAAAACAAAGGTTGTTGAAGAATGGACAAGACCCACAAATGTAACTGAGATTCATAGTTTCCTTGGTTTGGAAGGCTATTACTGAAGGTTTGTTAGAAATTTATCCCGGTTATCTAGTCCAATGACTAAGCTAACTCGGAAAGGTGTTAAGTTTATCTGGACAAAAGAATGTGATGATTGTTTTCAGGAACTGAAAAGAAGATTGGTGAATGCTCCAGTTTTGGCACTACCTTCCAGGAATGGTGAGTTTGTTATATATAGTGATGCTTCATTGAAAGGACTTGGTTGTGTCCTAAGGTAGAATGATCATGTAATTGCTTATGGTTCACGTCAGTTGAAAACTCATGAGGTAAATTACCCTACACATGATTTGGAATTAGCTGCTGTTGTTTTGGCTTTAAAAATTTGGAGGCATAATTTGTATGGAGTAAAGTGTGAAATATATACCGATCACAAAAGTTTAAAGTATATATTCACTCAGAAAGAATTTAACATGAGACAAAGGATATGGATAGAATTAATCAAGGATTATGATTGTACAATTCATTACCATCCGGGAAAAGAAAATAAAGTGGATGATGCTTTGAGTCGAAAAAATAATGCTTCATTAACAATGTTGTGTTTGGAACATGATCCTTTGGTTAAGGATTTGATGAAATTTTGCATAGAAGTTGTTGGATCAGAAAGTTCTTATGTTTTGTTTCAGGTATCAGTGAGATCATCTCTATCAGACAGAATCAAGAAAGCACAGAAGCAAGACAGTGAGTTGCAAAAAAAGGTAGATCTAGTTCAGAAAGGTAAGTTGCCTGAATTCAACATTGATAATGATTTTGTTTTGAGATTTGGGAAGAGATTGTGTGTGCCTTGTGATTCACAGTTGAAGAGAGAGTTATTATGTGAAGCTCATAGTTCTCCATTTTCAGTTCATCCAGGCAGTACTAAGATGTATAGAGATCTTCGGGAGTATTACTGGTGGGATGGAATGAAAAGAGATATTTCTGATTTTACTATGAAGTGTTTGACTTGTCAGTAGGTTAAAGCAGAGTGGAAGTTACCAAAAGGGGTGCTTCAACCTCTACCCATACCAGAGTGGAAATGGGAGAATATATCCATGGACTTTGTTGTGGGATTACCGAAGACATCTCGAGGTAATAATGCAATCTGGGTTATTGTTGATCGCTTGACTAAATCAGCTCATTTCCTTTCTATTCGAGATACCTTCTCTCTAGATCAACTTTCTCGACTGTACCTTAAATAGATAGTCAGGTTGCATGGAGTTCCTCTATCCATTGTATCTGATCGTGATCCCAGGTTTACTTCTAACTTTTTGGAAGGGCCTTCAAAAGTCATTGGGTACTGAATTAAATTTTAGTACAGCTTTTCATCCTCAATAAGATGGGTAGTTAGAAAGAACAATTCAGACCTTGGAGGATATGATACGAGCTTGTTCGATGGATTATCAGGGAAGTTGGGACCAAAATCTTTCTTTGGTTGAGTTTTCATATAACAACAGTTTTCATTCCAGTATACAGATGGCACCATTTCAGGCATTATATGGGAAGCGGTGTCGAACTCCAGCTTTTTGGGATGAAGTGGGTGGAAGGAAGTTGATGGGACCGGAATTGGTAGAAGATATGGCAGAAAAAGTTCAGTTGATTCAGAAACACATGAGAACAGCTCAGAGTAGGAAGAAGAGTTATGCAGACAACAGGAGGAAGGATCTATCTTTTGAGGTAGGTGATCATGTTTTTCTCAAAGTATCACCATGGAAAAGTGTGATGCGATTTGGTAAGAAAGGAAAGCTGAGTTCAAGGTTCATTGGACCATATGAAATTCTAGAGAGAGTTGGATAAGTTGCTTACCGAGTGGTTTTACCTCCGAGCTTATCTCAGGTACACAATGTTTTTCATGTTTCGATGTTGAGAAAGTATATGTCAGATCCATCTCATGTTTTGAGTCCAGAGGTAGTTCAGCTGGAAGAGAACCTATCTTATGAGGAATAACCGGTCCAAATTCTTGAACACAGGGAGCAATTGTTATGGAATAAGGTGATTAATCAGGTAAAGGTTTTGCGGAAAAACCACATGATGGAAGAGGCAACATGGGAATCTGAAAATGCAATGAGGGATAAGTACCCCCATTTATTGGATAAGTAAATAAATTGCAGGGAGGAAATTTTCTAAAGGGGGGAAGGATATAACATCCCAAGTAATTAATTAATAATATATATTTTTATCTATGTCTATTAATGATTTAGATAGTGTTTTAGAGGCTTAAAATGAGAATAAATCCAATCTTATGCATGGAATACACTAATATTCTTAACAGATTGTTTTACTACCTTTTGATGGAAAAACCTTTTTAAAACAAACTTTTGACAATTTTATAATCTCTATTTTTCAAAATAAACATATTATTTGTGATTGGGACATTGAAATTTACATTGGATAAATTTTTGGTATTTTTTTGACAATGTTCATTTTTTTAATGAATAGTGAAAAATACTGCATTTTACATCAAAACTGATTTTTCATTTACTTTAATTATATGGTTAGATTATATTTTTAATTGTTATTAAAGTGTAATATGAATATATTTTTACCATTTAATCCAATGGTGGTCATTAGGATTAATTTCACTTTGGAATTGGGCATAAACTAATGCCAAACGTTTCATAAATATTGTTTCTAAAAAACCCGCTATTTGTTTTGACAACGGGAAGTTTTTTTAAATTAATTATTGCAATTTATCTGTTTTGAATTTGGTAAAATGGATTACATATTTGGAATCAGAAGATCCAAATTATTTAATTAAGAATCTTTTGTTTTTGGACATTATGAATAGTAACGACGGTAATTATCTTTAATTATCTTGATTAATGAGTAATCGGGTAGTTAAAGATAATAAGATAATATCATAATAATACCAAATGACCACAAAATGTGTCCTAAGGCTACTTGTTGTCTAATTTATGACCATGGGATGCCTTGTGCCAAACTTGGGGGCCCCATGGAGTCACTTTTGTGAGAAAGTTACTTTTTATCTTTTTATTTTTAAAGAATCTTAAATGTAACAAAGAATGTATCACCTAAGTAAACTATTTTTAATTTTGTCTACATGAATGATATTTTGGACTATAAATAGTCATTGGAAATCTAAAAATATTTTATACATCATAGTATTTTTTTTATAATTTTTAGACATTAAATAAATTAAATTATTTATGACATCATAATGATGCAGCGATGACCTCATTATTTAACGATTTAAATAAAATGGAAAGATAATGTAAAATCTAAGACCTAAACATGTCCAAAACCTATTGGGTGGGTGGATTTATAACCCTTATCACCTTATCCTCGAAACACATTAATGTGAGACCATTAAAATCCTAAACTCATTCTAAAATAAAGTAACATTTCCTTACTTTCCAAGAGTTCCCCTCCTCTCCTCTTATAAAAGGCCCCCACCTCTACCTCCTTACCCACACTTCCAAAGCCTTTGTCTCGGCCAACCCCTGACCATTTTGTCTCTCCACTTCCCTCTCTTCCTCCTTGAAGCCTAACTTTTAGCAGAAGTCTTCCCAAGGAAGCCTTTGAGCTCAAACTAAAGGGAGTTACCCGATTTTAAGGTAATGTCTTCACTTGAGTCCTTTTGTTTTATTTTGCTTCACCAAACCCCTAAAATCTTTTTATTCTTTTCTTTTGTAACAACAACAGTATATTCCATATACTAGGATGTTTTTATAAGAAGTATTCGAGCTACAATTACACACACCTACATCTAATGGTTAAATAACATATTGTTTCTATGGATGGTGAATTTCTGCCTCCTGAAACGATGATTGTTCAACACTCTTTTAACACCTTAAAAGGTGTCCATTAAGATGACACTATATTTATATATGATATATAATATGTTTATGTTTTCCTTAAGCTTCTGTATTTTTCATTTTGGGCATACCTTTATGGTTCCCATTATGGGTAAACGCGATATCTTCATTTAAGGAAGTGCGGACTACCGCCCCCTCAAAGTGATTTGATTCGTTAATACCATATGTGAGATGTATAAAGGATGGAGTTATGATATTATATACGATATTACACTGGAATTATAATATACCTTTATATCATTATGATTCCATTCTATAAAATACGAAATAGAAATGAAAGTAGCGTTCATGCGTACGTACGGCTTACTGTCTCCATGAACGGTGCATTTCATTTCTTACCTCTAAATGATTATGTAATATTATAAATGAATGTATATAATGGATATAATGGATATATATGATATATAAATCATGATTATAACTCTGGATATAATGGATACCTGAACAACTTGTAATTATAAAGAGCATATTTTGACTCAAGTACCAATGATCTTTAAAACGACCGTTATTAACATAAATAATTACATAATGTTTATAACATGGTAATAAGTGATATAAAAGTTATAATGAACTTTAAAAAGGTTCTTAAGAAAGTATAAATTAACTCAAGTTTATTATTCAGGACATTAAATAACGACCGAGTCAAGTCGGACCCGAGGTATAGGACTTCGTCTCAATCTCCTTTCATTGAGGCATATTTTATTTTATACACAACCGTCTTTTATACGGTGTATAAACACCTTTTAATTTTAGGTTTATCCAAAAGGAATCTTTTGTATACGAAGCATTTTACAAAATGACAAAAGGGAATGTTTTTGTCTTACGTATGCGGCGACAACGACTTCTCCGCCGCCGTGACCATTATTTGAGTTTCGGCCTCCTCTACAAGCCATGCCTTTTTTTTTAAAAGAAAAATTAATACCATGTTTTACTTTTATTTTGTTTTGGTATTGAAAATGGTTTTCATAATGTTTTTATATCAATGTGCTGTATTGATATCTTGTGATTGAAAGGTGGAAATATTATTTTTCCTTTATGCATGTTTTATGTGATACGATTATGTTGAGGTTCTTGGGAATTATTATGAAGACGGGTGGTTCCGTGATAAACTAAGGGCGGGTGAGCCCAATATAGCTATCCAATACATTGGGTAACGTGAAGGAGTGAAATGTTAAGGTTTCTCCGAAGATATTTAGGGAATATACTATGATGGGTATTTCAAACGTAACCAAAAGGGTTACTCCCTACGTAAGAATGTTATGAATGCCTCAAGTTACCTTTATGTCTTATGATTTCTATGATTTATTCATGATTTGATGAGGTATGTTAAAGTGCTTATGTTTTATGGGTAAAGTATGATTTCATTATTATGTATATATGTACCCATGTTTCCTTTCCATATTTTTATAACCCATACTGAGCTTTTTATGTTCATCCCAAGTTTTTTGAAATGTTTTTCACAGGTCAAGGGAAAGGTACATGATATGATGATAGTGTCAAGGAAGTGTCAAGAATGAATCCATGTTTTATTTTAAATATGTTTCCATTGATTGGGAAAATTAATACTATATTTATGTGACCACTTTGTTTATATGTGGAATGTAATGCAAGTTTTATGTTCTAATTCTCTAAAACTCTAAACCTAAAAAGATCCTCAATGTGTAATCTTGTAATAACTCAAGATTAAGTAAGGTTTTAGGCTGGGGCCTTATACATTGTGTCCGCTGAGCACCAATGGAATTTGTGTTTGTTTGTGTTCATCATATTGTTTACTGTTTTCCTTATTAAGTCATTCCTTCTTAAACTCTTATATTAGGTAAGAACTATTTGGTGTTATCCTAATGAGATTCGTCTCACACCCTACACAGGGCCTTTGGGATTCTTGTAGACTTTATGGATCTATGTGTAGGAAAGAGTTCAGCTTTAGGAGCCGGACTGAATTAGATATTGCATGGAGATGGTATGGACCTTGAGGTCTTGCCTCACTGGATTTTACATTGTTTTTCCTTTTTCCTGAGTCATCATGCTTATTTGTTTTGTAGCTACAGTTGGTAAGCCATATGCACCTTTACATATGGATATGTATGACTTGCTTTGAATGTATGTTTGTTATTCAGTAGTAGTTACAAGTGATCATCATGTTATTGAGTTTACTTTTTGCTGTTATTTTTTATATTTATTACTTCTATTGTTTATCGATGTTGAATGTGATTCTTCTATGAGGGTCTGTTGCGATTCAGCTGAGTCGTTTATTTCTCTATATCTTTTTTTTACACACGGACCAGTGCCATTATCATCATCCGAGAGGGTATAGCCTCCCCACTATACCTATAAGACCCTCGTTGCTAGTCAGTAGCCTTAGGCATTCGTGGAGGTGTGTCTAAGGTAGAAACACCAGAACCAGTTAGCATTGTTTGGGTGGCTATTCAGATCTGGGTTATTAAAATTTTAGTCTTAATTGTTAAATTACATAAGTTAAAACACTAGATGATTTAATAAAAACCAAAATAATAAAATTTGGAAATCTTAGAAGTTAAGGATCTAAATTATCAAAATTAACATATTTTTGTGTGTTGTAGATTTTTTTCGAACATAAATTCACATTACTCCATTACTTTTCCATGTTGGTGGTACATTAGGTAATTTATATCTCCCATTATTGAATACCTTCTGGTTTTTACAACAGTTCCACTCCCTATCCACTATAAATGGAAAGCCCTCTACCCGTTACTCACACCTCTCAAGTCAATTTTTCTTATCCTAACTCTATAAAAATAGTCTCTAAAAACCCTCACTTCTCAATTTATTCCTATTTTGGGAATAAATCCTTACATGGAAACCCATTGGTGAAAACCAAACAGATTTACCCGATTAAGAGGAAACACCCTACCTCAAACTCATTTCTTTTATTTTCTTTCTCCACTCCCTCAACTATTATTATTCCAAGATTTCATAAAAAAATTATCCTCAACATAAAATGATTTTTCCACTATAATTGTCAGACCTACACATAAACACACTTCCATCTAATGGGTAACAAACATATTGTTTATGTGTATGGCGAACTATCGCCTCACAAAATGATCATTGTTCATGTTTCTTTTATAGCCACTCATGGTAGAAATTATGATGGAATATCTATTTATATATTTTATATATTATATATATTATGTCTTTATTCTTATTTAATCCTTTATCATCACATATTTTCATAATTTCCATTTGGTCTAAATATTATAATTTCGTTTAAGGAAGTGTGGACTACCGCTCTCTCAAAGCGATGTGATTCATTCACACCTTACAAGAAAGGTATTAAGGATGATTATACTAAAATTATATGAAATATATTAAATATTAATTCTATTGGTTTTATAATATATACATATACATATATATTTAATTTACTTTCTTTCTTTCAATACGTTAATAAAATTGAAGCATCATTCATGTGTACATACGATCTACCGTCTCCATGAACTATGTATTCAATTTTTAGGCTTCAATATTCTATAGATTGTTATAATAAACATATAATGAATATAAATTATATTTATATCATTTATAAAATTCTTTAAATCATGAAAAAAGTATAAGTACCACAAAAATAACAAATTAAGACACATGTGAAGAATAAAGTGAATATTACCTGAAGTGAAACATTAACATAGAATTATTAATAAGAGTGTAATATAAAGTCATAATAAATCCATATATGATATTAGATATGAGAATATGGTTCTGTTATAGATGTATAATAAATTTATATTTATTATACATTACATTTTTATTAGTATGAAGAGGGTCAAGACATAAGGGATGGGAATTTCATCTCACTTTTTATTTCTGTGAGATACTTTCTTTATTCACCACCCATCCCTTAAGATTGGTGTGAATAATTCCCATGGAAGAATTATATGACATTATAATTAAATTTAAATGTATTTTCATATTCATTTTATGATCTTTTTTTCATTATTTTTCTGTTTCAAAAGTTACCAAATCGGTAAAGTAGTTTTGTCTCAATTTTCCTTCTTTGAGTCACATGCCATGTTGTGAAATTATATTTTCCATGAGTTGTATAAAATACCTTTTAAAAGTTATATAATTAATATAAATATTTTAATGATATTTTTAGATTCATTTTATTTTATTTTCATAAATTGGGAGTAAGGTTCAAAGTTATCAGGTGGTAATAGTTTATTGAAACATTCTCATCAATTTTTGTGATTATTTAAGATTTCACTTCCTTTGATGAAATATTATGATTCATATCTCAAAAACACACATAAAGTTTATTCTAATATGGTAATTCATGATATATTAATGTATTAGTACCATTTTAGACTCTTTTTTTAAATAATATAGTTAATAAAGTGTTTTTAAGAAATCCGGACTTTACCCTCTCTTTGGTTGAAAATGTGTGTTCTTTAAAACCATGTTTTATAAAAATATGTTCCATATTTATTTATATATTTAAGTATTTTAAAAGAGGTGGGTTTAAAAAAAATAAAAATTCTTTTATATATTTTCAAGGAAAATGGTTTTCAATACATTTTCAAGTATTATTTGTTAATTTTCAATGTGTTTTCAAAGAAATGGTTTCCAAAATGTTTTCAATATTTCTTTTTATGTTATGAAATTATTTTCAAAGAAAATGTTTTTCAAACATTTTTATTTTTTAAAAATTATTTTTAAAATAAAAATGGATATTTTCGTCTGGATTTTCTTAATATATATCTCAAAATTATTTCCCATCCAAGATGACATCTGTTAATGTTACTCATGCCTTTCTGAGAAATGATCCAAAGGTTCCATTCATATTCTTTCTCTAAATGGTTTTAGTTTTTATGGAATGATTTTTCTGAAAACCCATTTCCTTTTCATTGGTTATAATATTATGAAACCCATTCATCTTTTATGGGTTATATTCTCATAAAACTAACTTCTTTTTAATGAATTATGGCATGATAAATGATTATGAAACCTGCCTCCTTTCATGGGTTATTATAAGATGAAATGATTATGAAAACTATAAATTTTTCATCGGTTATGATAAGATTAAAATTTTTTGATACCAATTTCATTTCATGGGATATGATATGATGTATTTTCATGGGTTTTGATATTAATTTTAATGATAGTATGGCACATGTATGTATGATTTTAACTATGAGATGGGTGAGACCTATATCCCCCTCGAATAAATTGGGTAATGATAAGATGTATATGAGCTCAATGGGTATAAAAGTTTTATCCCAAAACCAAAAATATGACGTTACATGGGTTTTAGACCTAAACTAAAAGTAATAGGGTAAACTGGTTATTTCCAAAGCCCAAAAACAAGAAGGTACATGGGTTGTAGCCCAAGCCTAAAAGTAAGTGGGTACAAGGGTTGTTTTCCAAGCCCAAGAACAAGAAGGTACATGGGTTGTATGCTAATAGTAAAATTAAAAGGTTAAATGGGTTGTATACCAAGCCCAAATACAAGTAGTTACATGTGTCATATCCCAATCCAAACACATTGTGAAGGTCTTGGTAGGTTTCCTTAATATATGATTTTATATTTTTATGTGTATTCCACAAATCTGATGTCTTATTCCTATGTTTTTCTTTCATGGATTCTGTTATTTATTTCTTTATGATTCATGCCTTATAAACTACTAATATTTATTCCATGATTCATGTTTATGATCATTGATATGAAGGGTGTTATATTCTAATGTTATGATCATGTTCTCATAACCCTATGCTCGTGTTTATAATAACATGTCTCCCTTGTTTACCCTTACATTGAATCTGAGATCACCCCTTTTTATGTTTCCTTTTTTGGTTATGAAGAGATGTATTAAGTATGATTTATTTAATAAAGGTTCTAGTTAATAATATTATAGTGGAAGATAATGGATCTCTATTGTATACCAATATTTATGTTTCTATACTTAGAAAGGAACTAAACTAATACAGTCTTTAGGAATCTATTTGTATAATGTTTTAAGTATTCAAAAAAAGTGATGTAATGTTAATGTATGAAAATTAAGGTTCGCTAATTTTGGTATTAGATTAAAGGTTTTGTTATCCTTTGAAAACTAAGATGGGAAAATTTTAGTGATATCCCTAGGTATATTACTAAGGATATGTCTAAATATGTCTCTAAGGATAAGTGTAAGGATGAGTCAACATTTAGGAAAATGTCTTGGAATTTTGGTAAAGGATAGAGAGATTGGTTTCCTATCAATACATCCCTATCTAGATACTAAAGGTGGATATGGATCTATCACAGATGTATAATAGGGGTAAAAACTCTGACATGATGTCACAAGCATGACTCAGGAAAATATGGTACACAACAATGGGCCTTACTGCACACCTAGTTTGAAACTCCTTGAGGATATGATTTGGGAAGTCAC
Source organism: Viscum album (assembly GCA_963277665.1). NCBI lineage: Eukaryota > Viridiplantae > Streptophyta > Magnoliopsida > Santalales > Viscaceae > Viscum > Viscum album. Next base: position 702,210,621 of record OY728122.1, on the reverse strand, counting down.
AAACTATTTATGAACCATCATAAATGATTTAAATAGAGGATTACTATGAATAACCTAAGATAAACCTAAGGTTTCATAGATTAAATATGTAGAAACCATGATTTAAAAACCCTATAAGTAATTTTTCATGATTATATGGTATCCCAAAATGATAAATGTTTCTCACACTATACCTTATAGTTTTATTCAATGTAGATAAATCGAAGGAACATGGTTATCATTTAATTTTTCAATTATGGAAAGAATTGTAATTATATAAATTGATTTCCCAAATGGAAATATTATAAAGAGAATCCAGAGGTTGGTATGATTATTGGTTATATTTCTAAAGATAAAGAGACAAAAAACGACATGTGAATGGTATGTGATGTTATTTGGGTATTGTTTACATAAGAATCATGAATAGATTAAGGTTTAGGAACCTTAAAACATGATTTATATTCTATATTGTACGAAATATGTATTAAAGAATAATTTGGTGGATACTAAGTAATGGTTTAAGAATAAATTTGATGAATAAAGTATTTATGATTTTGAATTTAAAGATTATGTTATATAAATCATGAAATAGATAAGTATTTTCAGAATAAGTTTTAATTAATGATTGAAAATGACATGTTAAATGGTGATGAAGAAAAAGAAAGGTGCTTTAATAGAAAGGTGATATTTTTATTAGGGTAAGGTAACCCTTAATTAATTCCTAATGATGAGATAATGATGTTTGTATAAAGATATGATGGATATGAGTATGTAAATTGGATGGTACGGATTATCCAGGAACTGATTAATGAAAAGGGTCATACTTATTCAAGGATGAAGTTTACAACATCTTTTATTTAGAGAATATATCCCGTAATTATTAGAATAAGGATGAATTCTTGTTTTACAAAAGGATTTATGGTAATTTAGGTTATTACCATGTTCTAAGGGAATATAAAATGAGGGTATTCACATGTTTGGAATGTGACAACCAAACGGTGCATTGTGATATATGGGGGATCAATGTTAAGCTGATTTCATGAATCTATTTCTTAAATTTTGGATTTTCATCTTTTAGAAGAGTTATAAGGTTATATTTTTATGGAAATATTAATTTAACCTTGAGATGAAGTTTTTGAGAATAAAGTATTACCTCACCACATGAGGATTTGTGTATACTGGATAGCCTGTCTGAACCAATTTGTGTTTGTGGTAACTAAATAAATATGGGATGACTTATCATTGATCTCATGATTTTTAAGTACTTTAGGGATGAAAAATTCTCTTTCACTTCTTAAGGTAAGAGCTGAAGTGTAAATCTATTAAGGAAAACCCAAAGGGTGATATTTTACATATGAAAGGGAATGAAATCAAGTAAGTATAACTTCCCATGAAAATTATTTGATTATAGAGAATGGATCTTGAAACTAAAAAGGTTATCATAGTACCTTCTTTTATGATGAATCAAATGGTCCCTTAAATAATCACAGTTTTATGGATTTTTTATTGTTAAATTTCTCTTAACCATGTTCTCTATTACTCTCCATCAGAACATGATAGTTAGATTTCTCTTCCATGTCCGTGTTTTCACTTCCAATATATGTTGTACTATGTGGAAACCTATAAATATGTTACTTTTGATAACCATTATGGTTCCAAATTTCCTTTTTAAGGTATTTTATAGTATTCATTTTTATATTATTGGTTTCTTTGAATGAATCTTCTAGGTATTAAAACTTTTATAACCTAGACGAATTTTAAGGGGGAAATTTATTTTAAGGGGGGTAGAATGTAACACCCCCATTTTTTATAGACCTTTTTTATATGAATTAATTTTCATTGATGTATTTAATTTAACTATGTCAAATTTTCCTTCCACATTTAACCTACTTGGCTTGTGCTACATGCAACACTGACTTAATATGCGTTATATGCAACACTGAGTTTCAATGAAACATCAATTGATTATTATAATAATTTAAATGAGGTAATTATAACCTAGAAGTTAAAATTAATAATATGAATAATAACAAATAATTTTAATAATTTATTTATAATGGTTTCACATATATAAAACATATTGATAATGAAATTTATAATTTTTTTGTAATGTTTTATATGTTTGAAAATAATATATTCTTAAAGAAACTGCTATTTATATCATTCTCAGAACAATAATAAAACTAATTTTAGACACTAATAGAAATTTAATTTGATAAAATTAACTTAAATTTTTAATTCATAACGTTGAAATTATATTAGGGTGAATTTTTGGGATTTTTCTAAAAAAATATTTTTTGGATGAATAGTAAAAATCTCTACAATTTAGTTAAACACATCATTTTTTTAAATAATTATTTTTGTTAAATTATATTTTAATTTGGTTTTTAAAGTCTAAATATATCAATGATTAATATATTAATCCAATCTGATTCATTTTATTGGTTTTTATATTGAAATTAGATATAAAAACCTAGTTAACTTTTGAATATTTTTACATTTAAAACCTCCATTCTCGCTATGTCTGTGAGATGAGTATTAAACCTATTTTTCCCACATATGTGATTTAAAATTTTAAAAATAGATATACATGGTTATAATAAGTATTATATTTTTATTTTAATAAGTTCAAATTAATTTTTGACCAATATTATTATCAAAAGTGATTAAAATTAATCACAATAATTTAGGTAAGATTAAGTTTAATTAAGGATTAAACATTAATCTTAAAGACAAAAATAACCTTGATAATTTTCCAAAATCCATTGGCTTCCAATAATTTGAACATATCCCATATTTTTTCTAATTTTATGGGTTATTGGGATATTAATAAATGGAAGTTACCTATATAAAAGTTTATGTAAGGAAAAAAGACAAAAAGAGAACTTTCCTCACCTTTAACATTTATAAAACCTTGAGATATGTACAAAAAATCATATATTCAGTTATACATATCCATTTGAAATATAAATGGTTTATTTAATAATAATAATTTTCAATAATTCTTAAATGTGACTTTTTACTTGAAATTCTTATGAAACACAAATGTAGTGATTATTTAGTTAATAATTAACCAAAATAAATGATATTATAAATATTAAAAGTGAAGTAAATTGATTGAATCGTTGTCTTTGATTATTTTCGAAGTTTAATATATCATTATAAAAACTTTTAAACTTAATTTATTTTAATTTCAATATTATTTTGATATTATAAAATTAAAATTAAATAAATAATGCCAAAATAGACATTATTATTATTTTACAATAAATGATGTTTTAGAATAAATGATATTTCATTAAATTATTTAAATTTAATAAAAAATAATATATTATGAAAAGTGATTTTTAAGGGTTAAAAATATTAAATATATTATATTAATGGATAATTTTATCTTTTATAATTTACATATTTACCCATAGATTGTAAAAACATTATTAGCACGATCTGGGTTTAAGTAGTGGTTTGCGCGTCACATGCGCTTGTTTTAAAAATTAATTTCCAAAACACCTGAAAGTATTATTTTTTAAATTATTTATCATATTAAATATTCATTGGATCTATATTATATAGTAAATTTCACTTTATTTTTGTCTTAATGGTAAAATTACTTAGGTCAGAAAACTATATTCTTTAATGAAAACCAAAATAATAAAATTGGAGAATGTTAGAAGTTAAGGAACCAAATTATTAAAATGGACATACTTTTGTTTGGTTTAGATTATCGTTGAACATAATTTCACATTAATGCATTATTTGTTTCATCTTTTATCCACATTAGGCAAAGGATACCTCTCATTATTGAATACCTTTTCGTATTTATAAAAGTGCCACTCCCCCTCCACTATAAAATGGAACTCCCTATACCCCTTACTCGCACCTATTAATCCACTTGAATCATCAAAAATCTACCCAAATAGTCTAAAAAACCATACCTTACACCTTTAATCCTCTCTTTTTGATGAAATCTTTCCATGGAAGACATTTGGTGCAAACCAAAAAGATTTACCCGATTAAGAGGTAACACCCTCCCTCTAGCTAATTTCTTTTATTTTATTTATCCACTACCTCAAATATTTTTATTACATGATTGTAGAAAAACAATTTATCCTAAATATACTATTTTGTTTTATTCTATGTTTTCATACTAAAATTACACACACTTGCATCTAATGGGTTACAAATATAATTTTTATGTCTATGGTGAACTATCACCGAACGAAACGATGATTATTCATTTTTCCTTTACTGCCTATCATGGTGGAAATTATGAAGAACACTATATTAATATTTTTTATATATTATATTTTTTATATATTTAATCTTCTTTGATCCTTTTTCATCACATATCTTTATAATTTCCATTTGGTGGAAATATGATAATTTCGTTTGAGGAAGTGTGGACTACCACCCCCTCAAAGAGATGTGATTCATTCAAACCTTATATGGAATTTATTAAGGATGTGTTTAGTTAAGGTATATAATATATATTAAATAATTATTATATATATATATATATGTCATTTACTTTCTTTATTTCAATACGTTAATAAAACAGAAGTAGTGTTCAGGTGTGCATACGGTATATCGTCTCCATAAATGGTGTATTCGATTTTTATACTTATATATTATATGGATAATTATTATAAAAATATACTAAATATGATTTATATTTATATAATTTATTAAATTATTTAAATCATGATATAAGTTTAAGGACCACAGATATAACAAATTAAGACACGTGCGAATAACAAAGAGGATATTACCCAGAGTGAAACCTTAACATAGAACTGCTAACAAGAGGGTAATATAAATTCATAATCAACCCATATATGGTATTATATATGAGAATATAGTTATTTGAAATTTTTTTAATTATTTTATATTTATTATAATTTCGGTTTGTATGATTATGGAGAAATTCAAGACATTAGGTAATGGAATTTCATCACACTTTTTATTTCTATGAGATACATGCTTTATTCACTACCCATTCCTTTTGAGTGGTGTGTATACTATCCATGGATGAATTTTATGATTATTATAATGAAATTTATTTTAATTTACATATCTATTTTATTATATTTTTTTCATTGGTTTTGTGCTTCAAAATTTACCAAATCGGTATTGTAGTTTTGTCTCAATTTTTTTATCTTTGAGACACATTCCTTTTTATGCACCTATATTTTTCCATGAAGTGTATAAACTGACTTTTATATGTTATATAATAAATATATTTATGTTCATGATATTCTAATATTCATTTAATTTTATTCTCTTAAATAGGGAGTATGGATCAAAGTTACCAAGTGGTAAGAGTTTATTGCAACAATCCCATCACATTTGGATATATTTTATGATTATGCTCCACTTGATGAAATATTATGATACCTACATCAAGAACACTCATTAAGTTTATTATCCTTTGGTTATTTGTGATATATTCTTGTATTGGTTCAATTTTCCCACTCTTTGGTACATAAAATATTCAATAAATTGTTCTTAATAAAACCTAACTTTACCCTCTATTAGGTCGAAAATATGTGCTATTTCAAACCATGTTTTCTAAATAAAATTTCAAGATTTATTTTTTTTAATTATTTTCAAAGAAAATGTTTTCAAAATGTTTTCAAGTTTATTTTATAAGTTTTCAATGAAAATGGTTTTCAAAAACATTTACAGTTTTCTTTATATATTTTCAAAGTGTTTTCAAAGAAATGGATTTCAAAATGTTTTCAAGATTTATTTATATGTTTTCAATGTATCTTCAAAGAAATTTGTTTTCTAAAGGTTTTATGTTTTCAAAATCCTTTATCAAATAGGAAAGGATATTTTCCTCAAGAATTTTTTTTAAAATATATCCCAAATTATTTCCCATCTAAGACGACATCTATTGATGTTACTCATGCTTTTCAATGAAATGATCCAAATGTTCTATTCATATTATTTTTATTAATGGATTTTGTTTTGATGAAATCGTGTTTATGAAAAAACATTTCTTTTACGTGGGTTATATGTTTATGAAACCCATTTTTATTCCATAGGTTATATTCTTATAAAACCCATTTCCCTTAAATGGGTTATGCCATGATAAATGATTATGAAACTCACTTCCTTTAATAGTTTATTATATGATGAAATAATTATAAAAAAAAATATTTTTTATAGGTTACTATATGATTAAATGTGTATGATACCCATTTAATTTCATGAGTTATGATAATAAACCTTTTAATGGGTCATGATATTATTTTTAATGATCTTGGGGAACATGTATGTATGATTTCACGATGAGATGGGTGGGACCTATACCACCCTCCAATGCATTGAGGAATAATAAGTTGTATATGAGATCAATGGGTACATGGGTTATATCCCAAGCCCAAAAATAATTAGATACATGGGTTGTAGACCAAGAATAAAAGTAAGAGGGTATACGGGTTGTTTCACAAGACCGAAAACAAGAAGTTACATGGGTTGTAGCCCAATCATTAAAGAAGGATGGTACACAAGTAGTTTCCTAATACCAAAAACAAGAAGGTTCATGGTTTGTAGTCCAATAATAAATGTAATAGGGTTCAAAAGATATTTCCCAGGCCCAAAAATAAGATGTTACATGGGTTTTAGACCACGATTGAATTTAATAGGGTACATGTGTTATATCCCAAGCCTAAAAACAAGCTGGTACACAAGTCATAGCCAAATTATAAAATGTTGTGAATGCCCCATTAAGTTTCCTTGATATATGATTTTCTATGTTTAAGTGTATGCCACAAATACTATATCTTATTCCTATGTTATTCTTTCATTGCTTATGTAATCTATTTCCATATGATTTTTGTCTTATGAACTTACAATATTTATTCAAAGATTCATCAATATGATATTTTATAGGAAGAGTGTGATCTTATAATGTTATGATCACATTCTCATACCCATATTCTCATGTTTATGGCTACATGTGTCTCTTATTTACCCTTATTAAGCATCTGATCTCACCCATATTTTTTTTGTTTCATTCTCTAATTTATGAAGTTATGTATTAATTATGATGTGTATAATAAGGGTTCTAGTTAAGAAGAACCTAGTGAGAGATAATGGTTCTATGTTATATACCAGTGTTTATGTTTTCATGTTTCTAAATGCACTGAACTAATACAATGTTTGGGAATCTCTTCGTATAATTTTTTAATTATTCCATAAAAGTGATGTAATGTTAATGTATGAAAAATGATGGTCACTACACTTAATCGTAAATTTAACAAGATTAAAAGTTTATTTAATAATATTAAGAATAAACATAGATACATTATTAATAAAAATGAAAATGTAATAAATACTTCATCAAACTCAAATTATAAATTATCTAATGAATTGGAAAGTTTTCAACATGAAAATATTAGACTAAAGGAATATGAACCAAAATGTTGTTAATCTTATAGAATTAAATTTCATTCTAATTTGGATGAATGATAAGCTTAGAAATGAAATTAAAAGTTTGAAAATAGACCTTCCCTCTTTTTAAAAAGGTATGAAATGTTATGATAAAATGACGAGTTTGAATAAAATGAATATATATATATATAATTAAAAAATTGTAAATTGGTATTGGAAATAATAATATTTTACCAAATATGTATAAGAACTTATTTTTGAAAGTTATAAATATAAATTTACCAAATGTTACTTTCTTTAGATGTTAAATGAATGTCCATTATAAAAATGATTATCCATTGAGATTTCCACAGTTTTTTTGTCACACCAAGGATTTTATCTCTAAATCATTATCTTATAGATTTTTTATGAAAACTTATTTAAATTAGTATTGGTTCTAATGAATTCCTATAACAATACCATAGTACCCGAATTTTAATGGTTACCAAAGTATTTTTTAATCTGTTTTTTAAGAAGTATGTCAAGAAAGTATGAAAAATGACAGATGAAACATGTATAGTAGATGTTCATGATATGTGACTGATTATATCCCTAAATTTACATATTTTGATAAATATAATGGTGGTAGTGTTTTGTTTTTTGATAACTCAAAGGGTAATGTAAAAGGTTTTTCAATGTTTTGAATTTTAAATTATTTTATGATTTCAAAGGTTATATTTGTTGAAGCTTTAAAGAATAATAATAATTTCACATATTTGTTATGATAATTTGAATTTGATTTTTGAAAATTAAAAATGTATTACTCTTAAATATTTTTTTCTCATTTATAAAAATAGAAAAATTACATTTATTCAACTAATATTTTCGAATTAACTGAGAAAATTTTCAAATGTTTAAATGTTTTAAAATCTGATAATGTTTTGTGGAATATAATATTGGGTCATGTAAATTTTATGTTACTTTAAAATATCTAAAAAATTATTTGATCTACCCAAGTTAAAATATAAAATCACCTATGTATATGATTGATACTTGAAATATATAAAACAAAAAAAAATTATATGAATTCTTAAGGTAAGAACTTCTAAACCACTTCAACTTTTACATTTTTTTAAATTAACCTTGTGAAAACTACTAATTTATGAGTTAAAAAATATGTATTATTAATTTTAGATGAATATAATAGATTCATACAGTCTTTATTTCTTTCATATAAAACTAATACTTCATCAAAAAAAATTATTTACTATAAATTAGTTCAAAATGAAAAAGGGAATCTAAAATTATCAATTAGAAGTGATAAAGGGGGTGAGTTTTCAAACCAATAATTTGATAAATTCTATGAATATATGGGCTATAATCAAAATTTTTAATCCCCAAGAACACCACAAAAAATGGTGCAATTAAAAGATAGAATTGCAATATATAAGTAATGTTTAGGACAATGTTAAATTAGTTTTCTATATCATAATATTTTAGCGAAGAATATGTAAACACAAATTTTCATGTTTCTAATAGTGTTTTTCTTAGACCATTGTTAATAAAAAATCTTAAGACAACTATAGTGGAAGAAATCCCAAAATTATCTATTTCAGAGTATTTAATTGTAAGTTTTTCATTCTTAAAAATAAGGATTCACTAGAAAAATTTAGTTGAAAATATGAAAATGGTATTTTTCTAGGATATTATAATTATACTAAGACATATGGTGTTTAAAAAAAATTAAAATTAGTTATCAAAGAATAAATTAAAATAAAAATTGATCGAAAACATTTAAAATAAATAAAATATTATTTAGACTATGTTTAGGAAGATTTTATATATTTTAACAATAATGAACCCAAAAAATCAAAATTATATTCATAAAGTGAGGGATAGAGTCTCTCTTGTAAAAAAAATTAAAAGTATATAAAGATCATGTGATTTCAATGAATTTGGTGACATAACTACTAGTGGTAAAACTAAAAATTCATTAATACATGTTTTTGTTTATTATAATTTTATTTAAAAAAATTTTACCTCAAAATATAGATAATTATTTATCTAATCCAAACTGGATTCTTAAAATAAAAGAATAATAAAATTATTTTGTTAGGAAAATATATAGAGCTCAGTAAAACTTCCTAAGGATTAAAATATTTTTTAAACCAAGTGGTTCTTTAGAAATAATTTGGATAATTTTGGAAGAATAATTAAAAACAAAGTCAGATTAGTATCCCAAGGTAACAATCACAGGGAAAGAATAAATTTTTAAGTATTATTTAACCTAGTTTCTTGATTAAAATCTATAAGAATTATCTTCAAATATGTATCTCATTCTAGAATTAAAATTTTAAAATGTATATCAAAAGTGTATTTTTTAAAAGGAAATATTTCTGAAATGTTCTTGTAAAACAAACCCTAGGTTTTGAAAATTTATCTAAATCTAACCACATATTAAATATTTCAAAAGATATTTTTGATTTAAAACAATGTCCTTAATCTTCTTATAAGAATTTATTTTTGGTTCTTTAAAATGTTTTTTTAGAAGGAAAAATGTTATATAACTTTGTTTTTGAAATGGGATACAAAATATATTTCAATTTTTCAAATATTAATGGTTGATATTATATTTGGATCTTCAAGTGATGTAATTTTTAATAATTTTTTAAAATTAATTTATTCAGAGTTTCACAACAGTCTTATGTGTAAACATAAATTCTTTTTTAAATTGAAAATAGTTCAAAGGAAATATGGTATCTTTCTTAATTAATAAAAATATGCTAAAAAATTAGTAAAAATGTTTAGTATAGATAGTTTTAAAAGCCCAAATAGTAAAATGTGTACTTATTATAAGCTCGATTATGATGAAACTTGAAAACTATTTTTCAATAATATGTATTAAGCTTTGATTAGTATCCTGAATTATTTAATAGAAACTAGACCAAATTTAAATTTCCTTTTATGTATATGTGCTTTATCCCAATAATTACTAAGAAACTAATTTAGAAATAGTTTAATGACTAATTAAGTATGTTAAAGGTATGTTAAAGGTATGTTAAATCTTGGATTATTTTATCTTACTCATACTTTATTTGAATATACTTTTTTTTAGATTTTATATTTTTATGGTTATAAATATATATAAAAATAACAACATGAATTTATTTCTTGAAAAATACTTAGTTTCATAGATTTTTAAGGGAAAATTTTAATATAATTTTCAACTGTTGATAGTGTGTATGTTTTTATTGTATCTTTTTGTTCATAATAATTTTGTATTAAACACATAATTTCAAATTAATGTTTTTTTAATATCCCAATTTATTGTGTTAATAATTTTATAAATTAAATCACTAAAAATCCTTTAAAATATTATAATACTAAAGACATAAATGTCATTTATCACTTTCTCGAAGATCGTATTCAAAAATTAATAGAACTATTGAAGTTTTTTTCATATAAAATCATCTTATTGATATATTTACGAAATATCAAGATTTAGTTATGTTTGATAAATTAAAATATTGAAATTTTTATGATGGAACTTTAAAATATATTTAAGTGGAGTTAAATTATGTTTATGATATGATTAGTCACACTACAAAAAAAACTGGGTTTAGCGGCGGTTTTATGGCGGCGGTTCACAAAACCGCCGCTAAACATTTTCAGTGAAAGGTTTCGCGGCGGTTTTTAATAAACTGACGTGAAACCCTATTTTATTTCAAAAACCACGACCCTTTCCCCTACCCCTTCCGCGGTTCACCCACAAACCCTCTCCCCTCTTCCCCGATCCCCCCTCTTCCCTGATCCACCCCCGGCCCCAGTGACACCCACACCCCTCGCGCCCTCCGGCGACCCCCGCACCCCCCGTGCCCCCCACGCCCTCCGGTGAACCCCGCACCCCCCCCCCCCGGCGCCCCCCTCGACCCCCAGCTACCCCCGCGCCCTACGCGCCCCCCACGCCCCCATGCCCCTTGTGCCCTCCGGTGACCCCCGCACCCCCCGCATCCTCCGACGACCCCCGCACCCCCCGCGCCCCCATGCCCTCCGGCGAACCCCACACCCCCCGGCGCCCCCCTCGACCCCCAGTGACCCCCATGCCATGTGCGCCCCCCACGCCCCCCGCGCCCCCATGCCCTCCGGCGACCCCCACACCCCCCGCGGCCTCCGGTGACTCCCGCACCCCCCGGCGCCCCCCGCACCCCCCGGCGCCCCCCGCGACCACCTTCTATTTTGGTAATTTTTAGTTATTTCTTGGTTCTTTGATTCGAATCATGAATTTTAACACAATGTGAATCTACTGCAGGGTAGATACTATGAGTTTGGTTTAGATCTTGAAGAATTATAAGTCATAAAACATTTTCAAGTTTTTAATGGGTTGATTAGGATTAATTCAAACTAAGGGCACTTTTTTGGGTATTTTTATAAATCATGGAATTCACACCATGAAAGGGGTTCATGACATTAATTATTTAGAACCAATGGTTTTTATCATGATTTACATATTACCCTTCTTCCATTCAATGTGAAGACCTCCCTCATAAATCCTAGAAAGATTTTAGATAATATTGGGTATCTTCCTCTACCAAATTTATTTTCATGGAGCATTTGTTCACTAGTGTGGTGGGTTGTCTTCCTTTAGGTACGTGTAATATCATTCACTCTCTTTATCATTTATGTTCTTGGTTTGGTAGTGTTGTGTGATATGGTTTCGATGGTTTCATAAATAATATGTGTTATCAATCAATCCATTGTGGTTTTCCCTGATTCCTTTTCTATTTGAGGAATATCTGCTTGTTTCCAATTTTTGTTGTCGAAGGATCTTAGGTTCCTTATGTTTATAAGGTAGGTGTAGCTATACAAGCAGTTCTAATTTAAAATTTCCTTATATTCTTATTAATTTATTTGGCTTGTTTCATGAAATTGATGGATTTAAATGGATTTTATGGAAAATATACATGTTTTTAAAGAGGTCTTTCTTCAAAAATGGTTTTTCTCACAAAACATGGTTGACTAAATTCTTTATGGTTTGGCCTATTTAGATTGAATTTTGTATACTAATGGATGTTTATATTTATTTTTTATTTTAATTTGGTTTAAAAACTTTATTCTCTAAAACAAGATACTACTTTCATGTCTCTTTATTACACATCTCCATGTATAAGACCCTCTTGGGAGACTTTCCTAGTTTTCCCTAGTCGGTTCTTTATAAATTAATATCAAAAAGAATATTGAGCCTGGAATGTTACGACACTTCCTAGTTTTGGTTTAGTTTCATTGGTAGACTAGATTTAGTAGCACTAGAATTTAGTTAATATGTGTGGGATGGTGCCTAGGTATCTCACCTCCATGTATGAATTCAAGTTAATATCGGTGGTTAGTTATTTTTGAAAATATTGTCACTTGGTCTTTGTTGTTGATTGAATAAACTAGATTTGGTGTCTATTTAAAAAAAACTATTCCTTTCTTATGTTTTATATTTCATTAATAAAATTCATAAATTCATAAAATTATTATTATTTTAAATCATTAATATGGATTATGGAAGTTGTTCTATGATTTAGTAATTTTCTCATGACTAAAGGGGTTTTCATCTTGTATTTGTTAGACGATTCCTACTAGAAGAGGTCTTATGAATCTAAGTGATAGATTTGTGAGACGGGTTTAATAGGAGAATCCCTTAGTGGTATCTTCTTTAGTGGAAGTTATAATATTCACTATTCATACTTTGGTTATGAAGGTATTAAAAACCCAGGAGGAGTAGTGGATCATGAATCATAATTTACTAACAAGAATCCACCTATCTTTCATGGTGATAATGGAATCTAGAAATATGAGGAGAGGATTGAGTAGATTGGTAGGAGATTTAAAATTATAAAGATTCCCAAGGAATCTAAGGGGTGGGGGTCAATATATATTCTTGATGGATTGGGAAGGAAATGGTGAGGCTCAGTTGTGTATGCTATATTTTATGAGGATCTTACGTGGGAATCCTTCAAGAAAATATATAAACTATAGTTTTATCCTAAAATGTTACATGTGGAAAAGACCTGATACTTTCTAACATTATAAAAATGGGAATGTATTGTTATAGTGTATTCCACTAACTTTTCTAGGTTGGTGTATTTCAAAGTGGATATTATTACCAATGTTTACATGAAATCTCTAAGGTTTGAGATTGTTCCAAGTGTCTCCTAAGAAACCTGAGTGTGACATGGATTTATATTTATAGTGACACTTAATTTTGATATACCTGCACACTATTGTTTGTTTTATATTCATGGACTAGATTATGCATTAGAAACCATTAGTGGTGTCCTACTTAATTTACCTCACACCATATTCAGTACATGGATTGGTACCCAGATAGTATTCTTTTTCATAGGAAATATGACTTTGATATGGTTGGTTGTGTATGAAACCATTGAGAAACATCATTCCTCTTGGAGGAAATCTAAGGTCAAGCCTAAACAATCACATAATGTCTCAGGTTTAAAATGCATTATGATCAGTTTCGATCACACATCAATGGGGTGTTGTTTGAGGCAACATAAATGTGTGATCGATAGTGTTATGATAAGTGTGTAACCCAATATTCTTATTGCTCCTCAATGAGGTGTTGACGCTGTCTCCTATGGACCAGACTTGTTCGGTTGGTCTGAAGTGGTAAATGTGATCAATGAATCATCTTTATTATATTATGCATACTTTATGATCAATGGTTCATCTTTATTATAATATGTTTCTATAATCTTACACTATCGTATATTTTGTGTAGGCACATTGTGATATACATGGATAAAAGCTGGATCACATTACCGAGGAACACACCTCAATATGTTAAGGGTTTGAATGAGTTTTTAGATTTTGAAATTTCTAATCGATCTGTTGAAGGGAGAATAAGATGTCCATGTCCTAAATGTAAATTTAGAACATGGTTGAAGAGAGATGAAGTTTATGAACATTTAATACTGAAGCAATTCCCTGATCAATATTTGTGTTGGATTTGGAATGGAGAATCAAACAATACAGAAAGATTGAGAACTAATGTTAATCCACAGAATGAGGTCCCAAGTTTTTCTCCAATGGAAAATGAAATTCAAAACCTCATAAATGATTCATTCGGCACTGCAAGACACCACTATGAGCATCAAAACAAATCAAAACAACCAGAAGAGGGTGCTACAAATTGCAATGTGACAAGTGATGTTTTTGAGACTGTAACACAAGCAGATCAAGATTGTAACATATCATTGGATCCTCCTCTTGATTCTGTGGAGCCAAATGTAAGGGAAAAATTCAGTGAGGAAAATGTGTTTCATGATTTATTTGATGATGGAAATCAAGAGTTGTATAGTGGGTGTTTGAAATATTCAAAGCTTTCATTTCTGCTGAAGTTGTACCATATCAAATGTCTATGTGGAATTAAAAATAAGGAAATTTCCATGTTATTGGAATTGATTCGTGATGCATTTACTGAAGCAAAAATCCTAGAATCGTTTTATGAGATGAAAAAAGTTGTAAACAAGATTGGTCTGAATTATACAAAAATACATGCATGTCCCAATGATTGTATGCTTTACTGGGGAGAGGATTCAAGTAGACAGAATTGTAAGAAATGTTCTTCTTCTAGATGGCAGTCAAAAGGTGATGTTGGAAGTATGACTGAACATAATTTCATGGAGAAGAAGAAAAGGAACACACCTGCAAAAGTTTTGCGTTACTTTCCTTTGAATCCTCGATTGCAAAGATTATTCAGGTCATCTAAAACCGCCAAACACATGAAGTGGAATTCTGTAGATAATAACAATGATGGGTTAATGAGACGTCCACGAGATTACCAATCGTGGAATACATTTGATTCATTACATCCAGATTTCTCAGCTGATCCTAGGAATGTTCGATTGGGATTGGCTGCCGATGGATTCAACCCATTTGGGACTTTGAGTACGAGTTATATCATTTGGCCAGTTGTTTTGATCCCTTATAATCTACCTCCGTGGATGTGTATGCAACAAACATATTTTATCATTTCGATGATTATTCCTGGAAAACAAATGCCTGGAAATGATATTGATGTATACTTGCGGCCTTTGATTGAAGAATTGCAGGAGTTATGGAGCAACGGTGTTGAGACATTTGATGTTTCTTCTAAAACAATGTTCAAAATGCATGCTGCTTTAATGTGGACCATTAGTGACTTCCCTGGTCTTGTGAATTTATCTGGTTGGAACACTTATACGGGTTTGGCTTGTCCCATTTGTAACTTTGATTTCGAGCCCAAACGGCTACCTCACAGTAGAAAATGGTGCTTCTTGTGCCATCGAAGATTTCTTGATGCATCTCATAGATTTCGACTGAAAAAATCAAAATTTAATGGTTCCATTGATCGTAGACCACCTCCAATGTTGTTAACCGGTTCTGAAATATTGACACAACTTGAAAATGTTAAAACAGAATTTGGGAAGATTCATCATTTGACTGATAGCGGAAAACGAGTGCGAAGTGCATCTTCAAGTGAAATCAGAACGCAACAATGGAAGAAAAAAAGTATATTCTTCAAACTTCCATATTGGGAATTTAATTCTTTACAAAACAATCTTGATGTGATGCATATTGAGAAGAATGTATGTGATAATTTGATTTTCACATTACTTAATGAGCTTGGAAAGTCGAAGGATCATCTCAATGCTCGCAAAGACTTATAAGTAATGAACATAAAACATGATCTCTGGCCAGATGAGAATGAAAAGTATGCTTCAGACATTTTTTCAATGAAAAATAGGGATAAAGATGCGTTCCTTCGAATTTTAAAGAATGTGAAGGTATCTGATGGGTATTCGAGTAATATCTCGAGGTGTGTTGATTTGAAGAATCGTAAGTTATATGGATTGAAAAGTCACGATTCACATGTTTTGTTACAACAGTTACTACCATTGGCATTGCGTACATTATTACCTGAAAAAGTTACTGCTGTTGTACTGCAATTCTGCACATTTTTCAGGCAATTATGTGAGAAAACTCTACATCCATTACAGCTTGACAACCTATAGGAGAGGTTTGTATTGACCCTTTGTGCAATGGAGATGATCTTTCCTCCATCTTTTTTTACTGTCATGATGCATTTAACTGTGCATTTGGTTGACGAATCTAAATTAGGAGGCCCCGTTCATTATCGATGGATGTATCCAATTGAGAGGTATTTTATTTATATGTTTCCAGTTAATTAAACAATATTTGAAATTTAAATAAATGCATAATATTATTATTATTTTTCACAGATATCTTGGGCATTTGAAAGCATACGTGAGAAATAAAGATCAACCAGAAGGCTCTATTGCTGAAGGCTATTTGGCCGAGGAGTGTCTCACCTTTTGTTCCATATATTTGGATGATATTGAGACAAGATTTAATCAATTTGGACGTGTTGACGACACATCAACTCAATCTCAAATGCATCAGAAATCAAAAATATTTCCTGCTATTGGCCGATCAGTTGGGAGGACCTCATACGCGACACTAACAGAATTGGAGTTATTACAGGCACATAGATATGTGATTTAGAATAGTGAAATTGCAGATCCATTTATTGAAGATTTGAGGATACAAACAAAGAGACGAATGAGAGGCCGAACACGAAATGAAAAAGATATAACAAAAGATGTGAATAAAGAGCTGGTAGAATGGTTTGCACGACGTGTAAGTTTATAAATATTGCAATAAATACAAATATTAGTTTGACACATACAATTTAAAAATCTATTAAATTATATTTTTATTCTTCACATCATGAATACTGATACTCGAGAAGACTTGTTAGAAGATTTGAAGTTTCTTGCTAGAGGTCCTATAAAACAAGTTAGAAAGTTCGACGCTTATAATGTGAATGGTTTTAGATTTCATACAGTCGATCGAGAAGTGGGTTTGAAAACACAGAATAGTGGTATATTTACATTTGCTGAAGTGGAATACTATGGAAAGTTGCATGATATTATTGAATTAAACTACCACGGGCATTTTTCTGTTGTTTTATTCAAATGCAAATGGGTCGATATTATCAGAGGCGTTAAAAGATATTCCTTGCAATTTACTTCTATAAACTTCTCTTGCTTGATGGATGTTGGTGATCGTGAACTGCATGATCCATATATCTTAGCATCGCAGGCAAAAATGGTATATTATGTGAATGATGTTGTGGATGAAGGTTGGAGTGTAGTTACTCACGTAATACAAAGAGATTTGTATGATATGGGTGATGAAGTGGAAGATTTGACCTCTGAAATTGGATTTCATCAACAACAGGAAGCAGAATTATTTGTCCATCATGATATTGAAAATATTATTCTAGCAAGGATGAATGAAGTGGATGAAGCAATGGAGCAGGAAACCGACATGATTGAAGGGGAAAATGATTGTATGTACAATTATTTATTCATTCAGCAACCACTTGTTTCATTTCTGTAGTCATTCATTATCATTGTTATATATATTTTGTTTGTTAGTACTGGGCATCTATTATCATTTTTAATTTTTTTTCTGCATAAATTTTTTGAAATATATATTCTGAACTTAATTTTATTTGATTAAATGATAGGAATGCAAAGGAAGAAGAAGTACATCATTTCATCTACTTCTGCGATAGATGACGATCCGTCTGTCCCCACAGCATCTGAGGCAGCAGCTGCCTACATCCCTGCATCATCTCCCCCTGCACCATCTCTGACACCGTTAGTGGATGTCTCATTAGAGGATGCGTCATCGCCTCCCCCTACAGGATCCCCAGCATTGGGGCAGTGACACGCCCCTTCCAGTTCATCACAGACATTCTGGAGGGTCACAGTCATAGGTACAAATTTTAATTAAATTAATTTATTGCATTTTGTTTATAGTAATTGTTTGCTAATTGCAGATGAAAAAAATGCAACCGTGGAAAAAAACTTAAAAAGTTCTGATGTTTGGAACATGAATGGCGAGAAGATAGTGGTGCCATTTGAATATTATGGGGTCCCGACGGATGATGCCGCGGGTTTACTTGGTCAGATTATAGGTCAGCTGGTAGCAGAGCCCATTTCCCTGCCTATTTCATATGATGATTGGAGGCATATGCCTCCAAACTGGAAAAATGAAGTTGTTGATTCTCAGATAAAGGTAATTTTATTACTTTATGGTTTAATTGAATGTCATGTTACTAATATATTCAAAATGAATTTCTGTATACAGATATTCTTCCACTTTACTGTTGCTGATGTGATAGCACGGAAGTGGACATTGAAAAATCTTGGAAAAAAATGGAAAGATTTCAAATGGAGGTTGTGGTGTGATGTCAATGATACTTCATTGACAGTGCAGCAGATGTATGAGAAGCTACCCAGTGGGGTACCGAAAGAACAATGGAAAGTTTTTTTCGATAGCCATCGTAATGAGAAGTGGATGGTATTGAAATATATATTATTATATTATCCTCATTTTACATTTATACATGTACATGAAGATGATATAGACATTGAATACATTACTGTTAAATTGAATTTTATTTATTTCAGGATCTCTCAAGACAGAATGCATCAAACCGGGCAAAGCAAGTCATCCCGCACACTGCGGGCTCAAAAAGCTTTGCTAGAAGCCGAATGTCATTGGTAATATTTTAATTAGTTTAAATATTTATAAGACAATATTATCTATTTAACATATTTAATTGTTGATTTATCTTTGTTTAATGCATTCACAGAGTTTAGGGCATGAAGCATCCCGAACAGAACCGTGGCTGGATGTTCATAAAAAAACAGATGGAAGTTTTGTTGATGAACCTGCCAGAGAAGTTGGGGTATGAAGTCAATTATTTATTATAATAACTTATTATCAGTTTTTACTGTGTTAATATATATTGATATTTGATTTATAGGTAAAAATTAAAGAAATATGGGATGTCAATCCTGGGCAATCCTACTCAGTCTCCCAGGATGACCCGATTGGTAAAGTCCTTGGGAAGGAGCATCCTGGTAGAGTGCGCGGGATGGGTTTGGGACCCGTACCATCTGAGATCTTTGGCAGGCCATCAGGGATTTCGGCTACATCTACTCCTGGTTATATTCATTTCATACATGAAGATACTCAGAGGGATATGTCTTCTCTACGAAACACAGTTCACCAGCAGGGGGATCAGATATCTGCTTTGCAGAAAGAGTTGCTTGAAATACGTCAGCATATGAGCAGATATGCCCCCGGTGGTAGTGCATCGACTAGTGGTGAGCAGGTAAATCACAAAAAAATCAAAATCATTTAGTTTGCACACTTTTATTGGTTTTTAAGTTTAATTATAAATATGAAACAATATTTAATTTTCAGTATAATGTTCTTATAGGTGGCAGCAGGTAGTGGAGATGAAGGTGGAGAGGGTGACGATGCAGCATCAGATGATGAGTAGTAGTGTTGTTGATGTTTTGAACAAGTATGAGAACAGTTGGTTTGTATATGTAACGTGTATGGCACATAGTTTCCACCAAACATTTTCGTGTCCTAACATTTTCTTGATTTATCATGTTTCCTTCTATGCATTTTATTTATTTATGATGTTTCATTTTATGTCTTGATTTCTCGAGTGTGGTATACATCATTCCATTTAGGCATGTGTTTGAATTGGTACCACATCCAATGAGAATACCATATATGTAACCCATATTCATACCATTTCTACTATATAGCAGCATTCGAGTAGCCCCATTGTGTAAGCTCAACTCATACCATAACTGATTCATAGAAGTACCTAGGCAGTCCAACTGTGTGAGTCCCATTCATATCATTGTTGCTCCATAGCAGCACCTGGGTATCCTAGCTGTGTAAGCCCAATTAATACCATCACTATCAAGGCCCAATGAGCCACAACACATTACATAGGCATGAAGAAATTCTATCACATACCAAATCCCCAAACATTCAATGGTATAAAGACAACCAAAACAACAGAAGATAAAAATCTCACTGAAGGGCTTCCATAAATTCTAACACATCCTTAGGTCTACGCTAGGTTGGTCTACACATGCCCAACCTATATCCATAATCACATCCAAAGTATATCCCCTTAGAATAAAATCTCAGGAGGGAGGAACAGTCACCCCATGTAACACTCAAAATGGCAGAAGTCATTAGGTAACATATTGGTTTTATATATGCCAATTTTTACTAGACACTCCCTTTTTCAATCAATTTCTATACTAAGTGGAAGATAAAGAACCTATCTGATGGCCCAATATGTTTTAGTTTAACATAGACATACCCCTATGGGATCCATATCCAATATGTATCACACTAAAAGGCCAATCCCATGACCATAAATGTCTAAGGCATGAAAGGTTAAAGATAAAAGGCTCTGTTATGGCCTTAAAATTTTTACACCACTCAAATGGGTCAAGGAATACCAATTTGTTTTTAGTTTAAGGTTGATATAAAACAAGCGATGAGACCACATATCACATGTATCATAGAATAATGTATAAACCATAGGAAGAATGTTCAAGGACCATCTAATTGTAATAAAAAATGCATCAAAATATGTGTCATTTGGTATCCCAATGCACTAACCATCTTGAGAAACCTGGCGTCTCCGCAATT
Source organism: Viscum album (assembly GCA_963277665.1). Classification (NCBI taxonomy): domain Eukaryota; kingdom Viridiplantae; phylum Streptophyta; class Magnoliopsida; order Santalales; family Viscaceae; genus Viscum; species Viscum album. The sequence continues at coordinate 702,189,654 of OY728122.1, read as the reverse complement.
GAACAAACCCATACATTAGGAAAGCATCACATGAAACAACCATGGATTGATAATGTCCCCATGACCAAATTCCCAATAGTCACATTACCTTCATCACTAAATCTTTCTATCTATGAGATCTATGAAAATCCAACAATTATTATAAACCACGTGTTAACCAAGTAAAACTACACCTAATAACTACCCAAATCCCCACCTGAAAGGCTAATCTTAGACTATACAACCAACATACCAATTATGCTGATAAAGAACTCACGCTCTTACTGACATTGAAAGAGTGTATCTTGGAAGCCTCCCACAATACCTAAATTTAACCGTTATCAGTATAACATGAATCTAAGCATGTATACACTCTATTAAAACACCTAATATGCATCATTACAATAACATCCAAATAATCATAGTTTAACTTAACTTATCCCCCAAATAACCATGTCAATTATTCATGTTAGACTTAACAAAACACAAGCACTACCCATGCTTTTACATTCACAATACCAAATACAATGATATTAAAAACTGAATACCAAACCACAATCCACCTATATACCATCACTATAGAACAAAGTGTCTAAACTTACTTTCATTTATTTAATGAACTCATAGACCTAGGATAAGTCCTCTCTTGGATTACATACATACAAGAAAACCCTCATCAGGTGGAAATGAGAATCGCTATTTCACTTGATTAGAACACTCCAATCACCAATATCCAAGATACATCTCAATATTACTAGTCTCTCTCAACCCTAGTTCACATGTCACATCCTATATAGGATACAACCCATGGAGAAGCATCTATGAACCCATCTCAAATATCACGAGGAAAATCATAGGCCAATATACCCACTCGAGGGTTCTCATGCATATCACAAATCCCATACCCAATCGAACTATGAAATCTAGGTTACTAATCCTAACTAGAAATCGACACACCATACTTCCCCTGAAGGATAAAGATCACATACATGCACATATATATTAATGACATTATCTTATGATAATAACTATTGTGAAAAATCAATATCATTTGGTTTGGTTATGTATAATTCCACCAATAAGGTATTTAGGAAAACATTAGATAAGTTGTTGTTGAAATTTTAAAAAACTCAAACCTATTTTCATTAACAAAGTCAATAACAACTATATCATGATGCATCCCATCCAACCTGCAACATGATGACCATCTTGGGATGTATACATGAAACTCTTATCTCATATCCAATGACATAACTCAAATCCTCAATAGGAATCATGTATAACCTACAAGATCATAAACCATACTCTCTTAAGCACCATGCACGGTTAGCGTGTTGTCCAACCTAAAACACACGCCAATTCACAAGTTACCCATTTTCTATAGTAGGCATTAACAACCAACCCAAAACACACAACAAACCATACCATAACATACATTATATAACTACAACAACATCCATCTTTGGAAAAAATTATATACCCATATAAACATTATTTGTTCTATCCCGTAACACAAATCCATTGTTAAAAAAACCCAACCCATATCACAATCCACCCATGGATGTTATATCGACCAACTTAGAGCATAACCAATTACATATCATTACACATCACCATGGTTATCATGATCACATAAATTGTATCAAAATTCATAACCATTTATTATATAGAGTATTAGTATCCATATAATATAAATCAACCCTTCTTAAAACACATAAGAAATTAAAGAAGCTAAAAACGCATATACATCTTGGGGGGTCACATGGATTGGTTACTCACCAAATTGTGATACATACCTTTCCTTAGGTTGGACTCCATAACATAAAACATTTTCTCATATCCTATTTTTCAATGAATACTACCATGTTATTTGTTTGTATGGTGTCTCTTGTTCAATATTCTGGTTTGATTTGTTTTTCAGGGCAGTGGTGTGGTAGGAGCAGAATTTTTTTTTTCCAGGTCAACATGTCACGGCGGTTTTAACCGCCGCTAATGCCTTACTGGTCATCATTTAGCGGCGGTTATAACCACCGCTAAATGTATTATGTTTAAATTTAGCGACGGTTTTCACCGCCGCGACAAAGGCGCATCAAACGCCAGAATATAGCGGCGGTTAAAACCGCCGCGAAAAAAAAAAGTATCATCTACGCATAAAACCGCCGCAAAATGGACAAAAACCGTCGCGAAAAGAGGCATCTACGATGCTTTTCTTAAACCGCCGCGAAATAGTAAAACCCACCTCTAATAGATTGTCAACGCCCAGTTTCGCGGCAGTTTTTGTAAACCGCCGCCAAACCCTATAGCGGCGGTTTAAACCACCGCCAAATGAAAAAAAACCGCCGCTAGGGGCCGGTTTTGTTGTAGTGTCACTTCTACTTATTTTCATGCAAGTGTGATGGTTAAACTATTATATGGTTCACTGGAATGTTCTTGATCAGTTGGTTATGTGTATACCTGTGTTTCAACATATTTTGAATTAGACATGATATTTTAATTTTTTACATCAAGGTCCTTATCAGGGGAAAATGGTCTTTTTTACTAGATATATGATCTCAAATAATTTTTCTAATAACTCTGTTGGTCTCAAAATAGGGTTTTTACCCTAGGATAGGAGTTTGGTGGATTTATGATCCATTCAAATTTTGGTTGAATATTTAATATTTAATTAATTAAATAATAAATTATTCATGCAAGTATGGGTGGAAATATATTTTGGATTGATCATTGTATTTTGATTCTAACTCCATGGTTGAGTTTTAAATGGATGGTTTTTCTTAGTAAATACATAAACTTACTTCAGGTTTCGGGATTCGAGACAAGTGTTTTAAAAGAGAAATTAATTAATTAATAAATTAAGTAAATTAAAGCAGTCCACCAATACATTTACATCTAACAGATGTAAATAGTGGGGGTATAGGTATTCTACCTCATACAAAAACTGAACCACATAAACTAGAGGGAACGAGAATTAAGATTTGTTAGACTTCATCTGTGGTGGTGATCTATATCGAATCGAGGTGTAGAAGTTTCTAGGTGTCGTTTCAGATCTGAAGCTTCAGCATTTTATCCATGTGGTAGGTTGGATTTTTATTTGTAAACCTTGATATCCCCTATGAGTTATTTTTATGTTTTTTTCCTTTTTCTAGTACTAATGACCCCATGGGGTTCGATTTGTTCTTAATCTGGGAAAAAGGGTTTTGGGAGGTTCGTAGGGGTTTCCCATTTGGAAATCTTGTTCGTATGACCTGTGGTTTTATAAAAACATGTTTTTTGTTCATAATATTTAGGAAATATTTACTTTTTTGAACTACACTAAATGTACATGGAGTACACAACGTGTAGGAGGACATGACCATGTGTCTGGGTATTTGAGAAGACACCCTATATTGGGGGCATAGTTGTGTAGAAGTATACAAACGGACCCCAAGTGTTCCCTATAAATATATTAATACATGGATAGACCTCATGTATTCCTTGAAATTGTATTATTAAATGTCCATACATTGGGTTCACCTAAGTTGTGCAGAACTGCATGGCCAAATTGGAGGTTTTTGGAGTACATGTCGTGTACTTAGGTACATGTCGTGTACTCCACCTTATTTCCCTATTGAGAGGTTTGGGCTATTTTTCACCTAAAAGTATAAATTAAACATAATATTAATCCATTTTGATTATTTTTTCACATATATTGTGACAATTGATCTCTTGGGACATTTTGAGGACTTATGATAGGTGGTTCGAGGTGAGTAAGTTCTAATAGAGAGGTTTTGCTCCAATAATTGAATCTAGTTTTTTTACAGTGATATGTGGAACAATACCTAGGATAGTATCATGATAATGATTAGAGAACATTGCATGGGTTCAATGGAGTCCTCTATTAGTGTTGGATTGGTACTCTCCATGGTTAGAGTGATGGGTTGCGAATTGGGGTAATAAATTGGTTGGGCCTATGAGCCAATATAGGGTGGCTTGGAAAGGGGAGGATCTTGAGGCCACATATGTTGTGTGGATTACCCCTTTTATCCCTATGACTCCATTAGATGTTGGAGATTGGGTTGTGGGATGTGTGACCCCTGAGATATGGGCATTGACCTGAGATTTTAATTGTGACCAAGGATTACAAGAGGAATGAATCATCTTATGTTCTAACCTAGAGGATTCAAAGAGGGATGCCTCCACTTATGTACTCGTTTCAAGGATCCCAAGAGGTATTCCTTTACTTTTGTGTTGACCTAGAGGTCAAACTGGGTTCCTAATTGATAGACTTCCCCAAAGTAGGTTTGTATCTGTTTGAATTATAATGGTTGTGGGTTTCCCTTTAAGATATAAAGTAATGTGTGATCCAATGGGGCTAATATGTGATGATAGGAATGAGAGTTTGGACAACCCTTGATATTTTTTAACTTTTTTGTTGGTTAAATATTTTGGGTATATCATTTGATGGTTGGTTTTCCATGTTTTGGTGCTAGGTTTACTTATATTGGACGTTGTAGTTGATAGAGTTTGACATCATGATCCACATGTATAGTTCTTAATGTAAAACATGATGATCCACATTTTTAATTAAGATTGATGGACATGGAATTCCATATAGATGTATGATATTGATGAAAATTAAATTATATATATTTGGATGTAATTTTCAGGCATGGTGTTCCATAGTTATGGATGATGTCGGTGGACATGAAATTCCAGAATCATGGATAAGGATGGTGGACATGGTGATCTACATATTTCATTGAGAGTAGTGGACATGATGGTATATATCATCGCAGATAGTTTTTTATGGTTTTGATAATGGATTGAGGGTCTAGTAATGTTTTTTTTATTTTTGATATGTTTGATAATAGTGTACATGGAATTTTTCATATGTGGTTGAGATGTTGAACTGTCACTTCGGGCATAGATAGTATACTATATGGATTAGGTGTGGGACTAAGGTTTTGGAAATATATAGTGTACTTTATGGGTTATTTTATTGGATGATCTCTAAATAATGATGGTATAAAATGTGGAAAATAATAGTATATTGATGATCTGCATTCATAGTTTATATACCGGACTAATGCTCTGACAACTATAGATATTGATAAACGGGTTATATATCAGAATGACGCTTTGGGTACTAGTATTAAATTAACATGGTATGAGTACTAGGTAATAATTCTTTTAGATATTAAGTAAGTGATAATTAGTGACATTATGAGGCATGTTTGGGGATTCCATGGAAGTGGATCCTGCTTTTTTACATGGGATGAACGATCATAAAGATGTGCTCAGAGACACATGGTGCTAGAAAACGTTTGTATAGTCGATCAAATCCTTAGACCCAGGGATTAAAAATGGTTTTGTGTGTGTTGTGTTTTGTCTAGGCTAAGCATTTTTCATGACCATGCACTTATGGAAGTAGGATATAGGTTCACCATTGGGTGTGTCCTACTACGATTTATTTATCACCCTCAGTATGTAAACCTTAGGGTGAATGAAGACCTTATATCAACTTTTAGGTTGATAATAGTTTCATGATGGTTGAGGCATAGTCCCAGTGTTGCATGATTTTGTAGTTTCACTCATATGGAGTCTAATGATCAGTTTGAAGTATCTTGATAGTGTATGGGATACCATGTTTTTGGCGTGTCTTAGAGTTTATAGTATAGCCTTATGTATTTATTTTCTATTTGTTTATTTTCTATATATGATAGGACAAGTGGGATATCTATATTGTATTTATAGCATGGAATTTTAGGGATTTAATGTATTTCATCTTATTATAAAAAACTTCTATTTAATGTTATTTTTTATTTAAACATACTCTAATGATTACAATGTTTGGTTATTTATAAATGGTTGTTAACTCGAATATGGGGGTATAGTCTGTAATGCCCCAACCCCAGAAGCCCGGAGCCAGTGCATTATTTTAATACATTGGCATGATTACAAGGAATCAAATCTTGAAGGACCAATCAGTTTAGTAGCCTTGAAGAAACTAGGTACATATATGGAACCCATTTTACATTAGGAGAGGGAAAAATGATACATAACAAAATCTAATAAACTTTGTCCTTGAAAAATCAATAAATGGTCTCTTCTTCATAAACTAGGGAAGGAAAAAAATCAAAGGGGTGAGATCAAATGCTTAGTAAGGGTAAGAAATACAGCTGAAGATATCATAAACATAAACATTAGGCATGACGAATAACTAAACACACAAGCCTTTAAAAATAAACATGAACACATTATGGCAAAAATAAGAGATGAATAAATAATTAAATAATAAAAGGTAATAATTGGTATCTTACTATTCAGATAACCACATGAACTATCAATGCTATTTTCATAAATAGTGAAATTCATATTTTGGAAATCATAAACATATCATCAAGGCCTCGTTCCAAGACCATAAATAATTTTTTTTCAAGGCCTCGTGCCATGACCTAGTTTGTCTCATGAGACCTACCGATGCATCGAGGGGCTATAGTGGGCCCCAACTATCACATAAAAAGTCAAATGAATTCCTATTATGAATGGGGATAAACATAAACAGCATATACATTCAAATTGAAACTAACAAATGTAATGTAAATAACTTTCCCCAGTCAATAAATGTGAACACTAACCATTCAGAGTAATATGATGAATGATATCAAGATAGAACATCCACATTCAAAATAATCAGAAACCTTTCAACAAAAAATTTTCTAGATGATATCATAAGAGATAAATCTCTATGAAATATAAGATTCATCAAAGAATGTTGACATAAATATACTTTTAAATGAGACCACTGAAAACTTCTTGAGGAAATAATCCTTAAACATTCCAAAGAGTCCCATACCACCTTGAAACATTCAAATAACAATAAATTAGAATATCATGAGAATGAGGACACTCCTGATATGATATACCAAAGGTAAGTACATACACCTCAAGTAATAAGTAAGTGGTGAACAAGGAATATATCTCATAAAAGATAAAGTGAGATGGGAAAATCCTTTTTACTTTGGAAAGATTAGTGATTTTGGAAAATCATTTTTATTTGTCATCAAATCATATTGTAAACATTTATATCCAAAAAATAAAATTTAAGTTCATTGAAATTATATTTGAGTCTTAAATAAATTCCTTTTGTGGTTAAATCATTTAAAAAGAGTTTTTAATGTAGCATTAGAGATAACACATTTTTTTACGGTTTAAGGAAAATATTAAAGGATTTTAAAGCGCCAAGGCATGTTTGCCTTCATAAAACTAGAAATGAACAAAAATAGAATTTTAAAATTAAAATTTGAGATTATATAAAGATATATATAGATTAAAATAGGTTATATAGTGAACTTCAAAATAGGTAAGAATTTTGAGAAGTACCTTGAATTGAGCTTGTATTTCGGGAAGAATTTTTGAAAGATCCTTTTAAAACATAAAACTACACATAAATTAAAGTAGGATTATGGTTGGAACACATATATAGAAAATTAAAACAGAATTTATGATGAGTAAATAAGAATAAAAAATAATTTGATTGAGGTGAGTAGAGAATAATATCATCCTGAATAAAAATGGAGGTTCGGGTAAAATATATATAAATACTTTGTAATCAATTGAATAATATGACCCAAAATTAATAATCATAAAATAATACATTAATCATCAATAAAATAAAGAGATTAATGATATGAAACATAAATGGTCAGTATACATACTCCATACCAAATTAGTAGTAGTGAATACGGAATATCTCATAAAAATGGGCATGAGATGAAGAAAGCCCTTACCTTAAGTCTGATGGTGTTCCTCAATTGGTCTTAGTGTACTGGATAACCAAATAAAATTCATTAATTAATATTTCTAGAACCTATTATACATGTAATTTATTTATTATAACCTCATTACATTCATTCATGGCCTTTTTTATGGGTTAAGAGATTCAATTTCATTGTTCAGGTCTGTCTGTTTCATGATCACTATACTTATATACATGAACATAGAATAATGTAAAATGGGGATGGTTGCACAGAATTGAAGTTATATTTTATTAGTGAACATAAAAAATGTCACATGGATTTAAATTTCATTTGGTTACTTGGAGTGAATATGAATCGTTATATAAATTATTTAATGATAACTGTTTGGGTTAATTTGTAGTTTTCTTTAACACAACAAACTAATTTTGTATTATAAATAAAAACCATGTGTAAAAAAAGATTTCAAAACCATATATTAGAAATAATACATATATTATAGTCTGTTGTAACCATAATAATTGTTTCATGACCAGGATTTAATAATTTAATAGAAATTGAAAACCCATTGTCCTTGAATGTGGTAAATTAGCACATCACGAATAGTGTTTTCATTTTTAGTATAAAAGAATGGGAAAGGTGAGATAATGAATAATTATTATATTTTCACAAAAAAAAATTCATTACATGTAAGTTAATTTATTTATCATAACATTTGGATGAAATGAGGTGAGGAATGAAAAATAACAGAAAGTAACATGAAATAAAAGAAAAGTTGAGAAATCCCTTATGAAAATATAGCAGCCTAATGGCGTTGCTTAAATTTTCATAAATTTTTTTGATGAGGAAAACGGGGTATCTTATAATTCATACATAATATGGAAAGTAAGGGGGATATGTAATGACATATCCTAACATAATCCAATTTATATTAAAAATAATAACATAAAATTAAATCTTGAAAAGGAGAAGGGTAGTGGATTCCATTACCTTGTAGAGTAACTCCTAAAACATAAAGGCTGAGACCTTGGGAGATTTAGGAAACCTTGGGAGGACTCTTAGGGAGGTAATAATACTATATATTCAAGGATTATGAGTTTTTAATGAATGAAAATGAAGGAATGAGTGGGTATTTATAGTAAATGAGAGAGTTTCTTATTAATTTCAAAGGACACCCCATTAGTGGTTTTTGAAAAACTATAGGCTTTCCCATGGTATTAGCCAAATGGGACACATCATGTCATATTTTTACTATAAACATGTCAACCAACATTTTATATTAATTATTATATCATTATGATTTCATTAAACATATCGAAAACTCAAAATTGTTTTTTTACTATTCACGAAAAATTCATGTATTTTTGAAAAATCCCAAAAATTAACCCCAACCATTTTTATACGCATAGAATTTAAAAATGAAATCCATTTTTTGAAAATAATTTTTTAATTTTTTTTAATTAAATTTTAAATAAAATCATAATTTGTTCCAAAAAACAACTTTAAAACTATAACTTGTTTTATAACACCTTAAGGAATTAATCAAGGTCCCATAAAATTATCCTATAACCATAAGATAATAAAGTAACAATTTATGGTTAAATTTTTTGAAATTAAATTTCCATTTTAAATTACTAAATTAATTATAAAATTTTAATTAAAATATTTATGACATACAAATATACCAATACTTATACTATGATCATTTTTTCACTTAAAAGATGTCTAAATTGTGTTTATACATTCCTGGTTAAAGTTTCTATTTTTTTCTATTCATTAATATTCATAAGGACATGTTACTATTCATAAGGGTATGTTACTATTCATCAAAAATTATTTTTTCCTTATTAGACTCTAAATATCCTACTGAATGCAACTGTGTATGTCAGTTTCTCAAAATTCAAATCACAGAGGTGGTAAAATTATGTTTATTGGATAGGTTATAATGAAGTGGGGTTTGTAGAGACACAGTGTTTTATACATTCAACATTAAATTTATTTTCAAAATCTTGGGGGGGTACATTATTCGCTCCTTACAAAAATTTCATCCTCAAAATTTGAAACTAAACTTTGAAAGTTAATAGGTGATTCTAGAAAATTCCCTTATGAGAAACCCACATCAGGAATAGGGTTAAAATATCCTCTTAATAAAAGGAAAGTTAAATTAATCGGTTACTACAAAAAATGCATTCTAATTGGGAAACATGGTCAAGGAATAATAATCAAACCATCATGTTCTGATGGAAACTGATATAGATCATGCTCAAATGAAAGATCATTACCACAAAACCATAAACTACAGTTATGAAAAATTTCATTAATATCATTAAAGAAGAATGGTAATAGGAAAACATTTTTATTTAAGACTCTTTTCCTAGATTTGATGAATTATTCCACTATATATGAGTATAAATATACATTTCTATTTACAAACTCATCCGTTGATTTCACCTCAAACTATCTATACTTAATCACTTAGCACAGGTTACACCATATAGGGAAGTAATAAATTAACCCCTAAAGTCTCATACAATGATCAACTTAAACCATTTCTTAAATGGTTAAAAATTACAAAATATAATTATTCAACACTTTAGAATGAAGGTATCTGAATTTCCAAGATGAACTTATCACTAACCCTTAATCAACATGAAGCAGCTCTAAATTTTTACATTCCAAACATGTTAATAACTTCTTCATGTATCCTTTTGAAATATGTTAATAACTTGAATTACCATAAAAACCATATTGGAAACATGAATTATTCCATATTCCTTAAGTAAGATACATGTAATTGGATATATTGCTTAAATCAAAAAGATTTTTAAATCCCATCGATGATAGCATAGACCACTTCTCGACAAGTCAATAATCTGTTCCAAGGTTGTCAGTACTTTTCTGAAACAATAATTTCTTCATCATTATCTCAACAACAGATATATATTAAAGGTTCTCTTTTCTTCAATCATTCATTTTACAAAAAATTTAACTTCTAATGAATATATTTTCTCGGTATTATTCAACATATGGTTTCAAATCCTTAAAAAAAAGTATTACAGTACAATCCTCATATATTCCATAATTCTTATAACTAGTACATTACTGAACAAATATTCAAATTATATGATTATTGACAAGGAATATTAATCATTCTACTTTATATGTGGTAGCATAATAAATTTATCATTATCTGGAATCATCATTTGGGGTATATTCCTTTGATTCTTGGGACATTGATTCACACAGTGTCCCATATCCTTTTAGTTGAAGCATTGTACATCGAAAACTATTTTCTTACTCTTATAATCATAAACTTGGTCTCTTTTTTATCCAATCTTATAATAAACACCCATTCTCTTCAAGAATTTACTAGGGGGATTTTTTCCACAGTTTTCACATGTGGGAAAACCCTTCTTTCCCTTCTTCCCATTATCCAACTTTTTCTCAGCCATCCTCTTCTTCTTTTTCCTCCCTTCAAAGCCATAGGAATTAGAGAATTATTTACATACCTTGTTAATACATGATACTATTTCCTCATATTATGAGGATTATTGGGAGATAATATTCCTTTGAAATGATGGATTAAGACCGTTAGAGATATGATCCTTCTTACTCTTTACATCACATGCATTGGTGAAGTTTTCATTCCTTCTGCTAGGCACCATTTCAAATAAATTTCATATTTTATATTATCTCATAAAATTATGAACTCTCTATGACTCTAAATATGGTATCACACATAGAAAAAAATTATGTATCATAAATCCTAGAACCATATACTTTGGTTACTTTGGGCGTATAAATCCTTTAAAATAGTGGTTAAATAAAATGTGAATTGTCATAAGAATTTCCCTCGAGGGTTTCAAACCAGGTGCGCATTAAGGCTCATTGTCACGTACCAGGATACCCTAATTTAAACCCAAAACTCCTTGTCGATGTTTTCACTCCTAGGTACATTTTTTCCAGAACTACCACATCTACTTTTAGTATCTAGATAAGGATGTATTTTCCATAAAGATAAACATAATCTATTCCTTTAAAAGATTCCAGGATGATATTTTATGTTTATCCTTAATGTCAATCTTAGATATTTGTTCCCTAATCTACGTTTTCTAAATATTGTTTCAAGGTTTTCTACTAAACTTACTTTGATACCAACTATAATGCCCTGACCCTAGAAGCTCGGAGCCGGTGCATTATTTTAATACATTGTCATGATTACAAAGAATCAAATCCCAAAGGACCAATCAGTTTAGTAGTCTTGAATAATCTAGATAATTACATGGAGCCCATTTTAAACTGGGATAGTAAAAAAATGATACATAACAAAATATAATATATTGCATCCTTGGAAAATAAATAAATGACATATTATTCATAACCTAAGGAAGGAAAACAACTGAAAGGGGTGATATCAAATAGACAGTAAGGGTAAGAAATACAGTGGAAGATATCATAAACATAAACATTAGTGTTGGGGAATAAATAAAAACACATTCCTTTAAAAAATAAACTTGAACACATTATGGCAAGAATAAGAGCTGAATAAATAATGTCATAATAAAATATAATCAGGGGTATTCTACTAGTCGAATAACCACATGAACTATAAATACTATTTTCAAAAATAAATAAATGAATATTCTAGACATCACAACCATACCATCAAGGCATCGTGCCAAGACCGTAAATAACCATTTTGTCAAGGCCTAATGCCATGACCTAGTTTGTCTCATGACACCTATCGATGCATTAAGCAACTATAACGAGAAACACCTATCACATAATGAGTCCAAATCATTCCTCTTATAAATGGGGATAAACATAAACAAGATATAAATTCATATTGAAACTAACATATGAAATGTAAATAACTTTACCTAGTCATTAAACATAAACACTAACCATTATGTGTAATATAGTGAATGGTATCAAGATAGAACATACACATTAAAACTAATCAGAAACCCTTCAACAATATATTTTGTAGATTATATCATAGTAGATAAATCTCTAAGAAATACAAGATTCATCAAAGGATGTTGACATAAATAAAGATACTTTTAAATGAGACCATTGAAAAATTCTTGAGAAAATAATCCGTAAACATTCCAAAGTGTCCCATACCACCTTGAAACATTCTAATAATAACACCTTAGAATAACATGAAAATTATAAGACTCTATATATGATATACCAAAGGGTGGTACATACACCACAAGTAAGAATTAAGTGTGAACAAAGAATATATCTCATAAAAGTTAAAGTGAGATGAGAAAAATCCTTTTAAATTTGGAAAGAAGAGTTATTTTGGAAAATCATTTGTATTTATCATGAAATAAGATTGTAAAAATGTATATACTAGAAAATAAAAGGGAAGGTCATTAAAATTATATTTGATTCTTAAGTAAATTCTTATTGAGGTGATATCATTTAAAAATATTTTTTTAAAGAAGCTTTAGAGATAACACCTTTTAGTGTGGTTTAAGGAAAATATTAAAGGATTTTAAAGCGCCAAGACATGTTTTCTTTCATAAAAAAAGAAATGAAACAAAAAAATTCTTGTTAAAATGTTTGATTTTGGAAAGATAAATATGGCTTAAAATATATTATATAGTGAACGTAAAAATGTGTAATAATTTTGATAAGTTCCTTAAATCGAGCTCATATTTCCGGAAGAATTTTTTAAAGATCCTTTTAACACATATAACTCCCCATAACCTAAATTAGGAGTCTAGTTAGTACACATATATATAAAATTCACATATAATTTATGAGGAGTATATAAGAACAAATAATAATATGATTGAGGTGATTAGAGAATAAGGGAAACCCGAATGAAAATGGAGGTTCTGTTAGAAAATACATAAAAACATTGTAATCAATTGAATCATATGCCCCAAAATTAATAATCATAAAATGGTATATTTATTATCATTAAAATAAATATATAAATGATATGAAACATCAATGGGAAGTATACAAACACCATATACAAGTAGTACAAGTGAATATGAAATATCTCACAAAAATGGGAGTGAGATGAAAAACCCTTTACCTTAAGCCTGATGGTGTTCATCACTTGGTCATAGTGTCCTGGACAACCAAATTAATTTAATTAATTAATATTTACATAATCTCTTATATATATTATTTATTTATTATAACTTTATTACGTTCATTCTTGTCATTTTTTATGGGCTAAGAGGTTCAATTTCTTTGTTTGGGTCCATTTGTTTCAAGATTAGTATACTTATATATAGGAACAGAGAATCTTGTAAAATGAGGATGGTTGTCTAGCATTGATGTTATATATTATTAGTGAAAATCCATAAGGTTACATGGTGGTAAATTTCATCAGGTTACATGTAGTGAAGATAAAACATTATATAAATTATTTAATGAAAACTATTTGGGTTAATTTGTAGTTTTTTAACACAACAAACTCATTTTTTGTTATAAATAAAAACCATATGTAAAAAAGATTACAGAACCATAGAAGAGACATAATAAATATATTATACTCTGGTTCAACCATATGAATGGTTTCATGATCGTAATTTAATATGGTAATATAAATTGAAAAATCATCGTCCTTAAATGTGGTAAATTAGCACATCTCAGATGGTGTTTTCATTTTTAGTATAAAAGAATGGAAAATATGAGATGAAGAAGAATTATTCCATTACCCCAAGAAAATACAATACATTTAAGGTACTTTAGTTATCATAACAATAGTATGAAACGAGGTGAGGAAACAAAAATAAAAGAAAGGAACTCGAAATAAAAGAAAAGTTGAGAAATACCTTACAAGAATTCGGCAGCCTAACAACGTCGCTTAAAATTTCATAAAATATTTTGATGAGAGAAAATGGGTGTCCCATTATTCTTAAATAATATATAAAGTAAGGGGGATATATATGACATATCATAATATAATCCTATTGAAATTAAAAAGGATGACATAACATGAAAGCTTGAAAAGGAGAAGGGTGGTGGATTCCCTTACTGAGTAGAGTAACTCCTAAAACATGATGGTTTGGACCTTGGGGGATTGAGGAAACCTTTGGATGACTCCTAAGGAGGTAAACCTAATAGATATTTGAGGATTGTGAGTTTTTAATGAAAGAAAATGAAGGAATTAGTGGGTATTTATGGCAAATGAGAGGCTGTTTTTTATTAATTTCAAAGGACACCTTATTAGTGGTTTTTGAAAAACAATGGGTTTTTTCATGGTATTTTCCCATGGTATTATCCACTCAGGACACCGAATTTCATATTTTACTATAAAAAAGTATAATATAATTTTATATTAATTATTACCTCATTATTATGACATTAAACATACTGAAATCTCAAAACTGTATTTTTTATATTCACAAAACAAATCTTGTATTTTAGAAAAATCCCAAAAATTCACCCCAATAATTTTTCTACATGTATAATGAAAAAATGAAATCTATTTTTTGAAAATAATTTTCTAAATTCTTTTAATTTAATTTTTAAATAAAATCATAATTTATTCCAAAAAAACAACTTTAAAACTATAACTCATTTTATAAGACCTTTAAAAATTAATAAAGATCCTATAAAATTATCCTATAAACATAAGAAAATAAAGTAAAAATTTATGATAACATTTTACGAAAATAAATTTTCATTTTAAGTTTTTAAATTAATCATAAAACTTTAATTATAATATTTATGAAAAACAAAAATACTAATACTTATACTATGATCATTTCTCACTTATAAGATGTCTATATTGTATTTATACATTCATGAGTGATGTTTTTATTTTTTTGGCTGACTTATTATTCATTACTATTCATTAATATTCATAAGGGTATGTTATTATTCATCAAAAATTATTTTTTTCATATCAGAGTGTAAATATCCTACTGAATGCAACCGTGTATGTCAGTTTCTCAAAATTCAAATCATATAGGTGGTAAAATTTTGTTTATTTTCTAGGTTATAACAAATTTGTGTTTGTAGAGACTCATTTTTAATGAATTTAGTATTAAATTTATTTTCAAAATCTTGGGTTGTTACATAGTCTCATCATATTACCACCTTAAACCACCTCTTCTAGTCGACAACCTCTGGTTTATGAGGTGGTGCACCTAAGGTCTTGTGGTGAACTAGCTCAGGGACCAGTTTAATGGCTTCCAGAATGAGATGTTACAAAGTGGTATTATAGGAGTTACTTTCAGGTTCTTTTACTATTTTTGATTTGTTATATAAGAGTTTTAGGATTTATTTTTAGACCACTATAGATATCTTGTTGGTGCATTGAGAACACATATTCTAGTGGGATTTCTAGGTTACCTGGTCATAGGATTGATGTTATTTCTTTTTAATGTTGTATTTTTATATGATTTTTAACTTGGGGAAATAACATTATTTAGATTTGATAATTTATGATGGATTTCTATATCTTGGACCATTGGAAAGAGGAAAATGATTTATTTTTTACACTTAGCCCATAGAGGAAAGATATTTCTCTTGCATTATGAGAGGAATGTATGATCCACTTGATATAGGCATGATAGTGTGTAATTTTTCTGACGATCGAGGCTTAGTTGTTTAAGGCATCATCAATTTATTACACAACATTTTCCATTATAAGTACTTGGTAAAATTATATTAAGATAGGAACACTTGTATTTGGTTTTCCTTCTGATGGAAGTTCATATAGATCTACGGTGATATTCTTGATGATAAAGATGTTGATGATCCTCATGCACAACAAATGATGTGATCTTAGTGACTCAACATGGATTATTTATATGACCATTAGACCCTAGTGTGTGGTTTTTTTCGAGGATGGATATTTGTTTTGGTCCTCCGATGAGAGGTCTGATATATAGTTCATAAAGAGGATAGGTTCCCTGGTTATGGTTAGTTTGTCTGGCATGTGGCATCTTTGGTATATGAGACCCTAAAGATGGGTGTTTTGGTATGATGATTTCATGTGATAATGGAATGAGGGATTTTTTTGGAATCCTATGGGTTTTAGCATTATATGAGTTTTCTGGAACCATGTTTGTTAAACCTAGGGACTTTTCATGAGGCTTTACTAGTTGGCCTCGGTGGGAGATCCTAATGACCATCTTTTATGTGACTACAGTTTGGGTAGATAGTGCCTTGTAAATTTTTAGAGTGACCTATGTGAGGGATCAGAAAATTTTTATGTTCCTTTATGTATGGGAGGCACATGTGAATGTTTTATCATTCTAATAGTGATGCACAAATAGTGTTTCCTAGTATGGGTTTTAGGATGTAAGGTTGTATTTTCTATTTGAGAAGTAATACTTGTGTACTGATTCTTCAGACATACTGTTGGGTTCAAGATGGGAAGGTTTGTTCTTGTGCCAAGCCTATGTAATAGTTGTATATGTGGGTTGTTCTAGATGGTAATGATCTAGATCCAGAGAAAAGGAAGTTCATGAGGTTTTATGGTTAGGTCTTATGATCCAAGTTTTCATGAGGTTTGACAATCTATAATAAAAATAGGTTTTGGGTTTGGGTTATACAAGGGTGTGTAACTGTTACGTGTTAATGAGATCGAGGAGGCATCAATTCATATTTATGAGCAATTTAATTTGGTTTTTTGATGGTGTGTTATAGAATTTTGCATCCATGATTATTTAATAGAGAAAGAAACCCTGAGTACGATGATAACCAATGTCGGTGTGAAGAGAGGATTATGGGCATGGTGGACCAAGGCCCTCATTGTAGAATCATGATGCTCTAGGAATGGATGGGTTGTAGTGGTATTCATTGATTACATCATAGTTTACTTCCAATATAGAGGTTGTTAATACCAATATCTTTAAATAATCCTAAGTACACTGGGAGAGTATTTTCTATGTTACAATCTATCTAAACATCACTTTTGGTTTAATGAAGGGAATCCTTGAAGGTTGTGCTCATGGATCAGTGTAAGTGAAGCTGTATGGTGGGAAGTACACCATTAGATTATTGTGAGTGTGGTACTTATAAAAGATCAAATATCATAAAATGTTGTGGGTTTCATTCTAAGAATCTGGGAATAGGTGATAGTGGATTTTTTTTGTCGCTCGGGTGATAGAAATATTTCCATGTCAATTTTTTAGTTTTGATAGTGATTGAAACATGGGTCATTGAATTTGTGTTTAGTTGTGATGTAATGATAAGGATACTTCTATAATGTGGATAATAAAATCAGTCATGGTTACATGAACCTTGTGTGAGAAGGTTTGATAATGTAGTGGGAACCACATCGAGCGAGTTAGTGGACTTCTCGGGATGTGTTTTGATAGGTGACTCTGATGTTGGAAAATGTATCGGATCATAATTGGATATTGTTATTTGAGTTCTATATTGGGGATAAATATTAACTTTATTATTAGTTTTGGATGATTTTGTGATTTATTGGGATGTATGAGTGTGTTCAGGGACCATCTTGGTAGATTTCTATTGGTGGAAAATAGTGGATTGACCTTTTATGGGTGGTATTTCTTATCCTTGGGGTTATATAGAGGTAACTCATTTTCCATCCTAAAGTATAAAAAAATGAGTGTATAATGGGTTTATGACTGAGGTGGGTTGATATGCGTAGTTGGAAGAACCATGAGGCTTCTCTAGGATGAGTAATTTTATTGTGGGAAGGCTGTAAAGACCCATGTTATACTAGATTTTTGAACGTGATAAGAAATTTAAATTTTTTATTTTGGTGATTGTGATGAGTAAAATTATTATTTTTCTCCAATATGTGATCTCATATAATTTATCCTACCACTCTGTTGGTGTTGAAATAGAGATTTTACCCTAGGATAGGAGTTTGGGGGATTTACAAGATGTTTAAATTTTGGAAGAATATTTAATATCTAATCAATTAAATATTAAATTATTCATGGGGTGAGGGTGGTGATATCTTTTTGATGGAGCATAAAATTTATATTCCAAATTTTTAGATGAGTCAAGAATGGGGGGTTTTCTTAGGTGAAGTATAAACCCACATTGTGTTCTAGGACTCAAGATAAGTGTTTTAAATGAGTACTTAATTAATTAATTAATCAATTAATTTAAACACTCTCCCTACCACGATGGATTCCTACACACAATAAGTGTAAGGAAAGGTATTATACCTCCTGAAATAACTGGACTAAGAGTTAATGGGGATGGTGGAGTTGTTGTACATTGTATATGGTGGCGACTGAGATTAGATTGAGGGGTTGTGACTTTCAGTAGCAGTTTGGGATATGAAGCTTTCATGTTTACTCCATGAAGTAGGATGGTTTTTTAGTTTTAATACTATATCCAAATAGATGTGTTTTTTTGTTTCAATTCCCTTTTATAACTGCTAAGGACCCCCATGGGGTCGATATATTCTTATCCAGGTAAAAATGGGGGGTTTCTGGAGGTTTACAGTGGTTTCTTAATTGGAAATATTAATCACAAAATATATAGTTTTATGAACACAAATCATGTGTTCTTTATTTTTAGGGAAAATATAATTTTTGGAACTATATTCCCTATACCAGTAGTACATGTCATATAGTTGGACATGACCATGTGGCCGAGTAATTGGGAAAACACCCCGCATATGGGGGGGCATGCCCAGGTAGAAGTACACATCCAGACACCAAGTATTCTCTAGTCATGTAGTATTAAAAGAATATAAACCATGTATGTATTCTCCTTGTAGTAGTGCATTGACAGAACCTGGGTGTTCCCATTTCATGTGGAAGTACATGACTATATTGGAGGTTTTGGAGTACATGATGTATACTCATGGTACATACTTTTTACACCCCCATTGTTACCATTTTGAGGGTTTTCGGTGTTTTTACACCCCAAAATAATAATTGGACACACTTAGAGTCCATTTTTATTATTTATTTTCATTGAATTCAATGTTGGATTCATTGAGGTATTTTGAGGATTTCTAAGAGGTATTTTGAGTGGATTATGTTGTGATAGAGAGGGTTTCCTCCAATAATTGAATCTAACTTTATCCTGAGAGAGACATGGGATAAGAACCAGTAAAGGGTCATGAGTATTATTGGAGGATATAACATGGGTTTTTTTTGTAATCCTCTATTTGCGTTGGAATGGGACTACCATTGGTTAGCATGATTGGGTTGTGACTTGAGGTAAAACATTGGTTGGGTTTATAGGAAAACATAGGGTGCCTTGGAATGGAGATGGGCTTAAGGCCACCTCCCTAGTGAGTTTTACCCACTTTTAGGCCTATGAGGCTGTGAGAATCTAGATAATATGTTGTGGGATGTGTTACCACCAAGATAAGGGAGTTTTCCAGAGTGTTCAATTATAACCAAATATTCCAAGGGGAATTCCTACACTTATATTCTAACCCCAAGGATCCCAAGAGGGATGTATCCACTTATGTAATTATTTTGAGGATCCCAATAAGGATGCCTATATTTACATTTTGAAATTGAGGGACAAGTTAGTTCCTAATTGGTAAACTGACTTTGAGCATGTTCATTTGGTTGAATTTTAATGGTTGTGGTAGTACCATTAGGACCTGAACTGATGTGTGAAATAATGGGTCTGAGATGTGATGACGGACAAGGGTTTTCGACTAGCCCTTGATATATTTCCTCTTATTTGTTGGTTTATTTTCATATGGCTATTATGTAATGGTTGGGATGCCATGTTTTGTAGCCTGGTTTACTAATATAGGATGCTCTTGTTGATATAGTTTTCCATGATTATCCACATGTATGGTTTCAAATATCTGACATGATGCTCTAAATATTTGATTGATATTGGTGCACATGGAAATCCATAGAGATGAATATGATTGGTTGACATGGGTTTCCATAGATTTTGGTTGTATCAGTGGAAATTGTGTTAAATATTTATGGATTATGTTATCAAACATGGAAATCCACAATATTGGATGTGTTTTGTCGACTTTGTGACACTCATAAGTAATTGAGTGTAGTGGACATGATACACTATATTAGTACAAATATTTTTGTTTGTCTGTTGGGTTCTGTAATGAGGTTCTAAACACCTTTGATTGATTTTAATGGTTAATAATATTTTACATGGTGTTCTGCATATATGTTTGAGAAACCTTACTAATTCTCTAAGAATTGGTAGTAAAATATAAATATTAGGTGTTAGAATAAGGTTCTGGACATTTATAGTGTACATTATGGGTTCGAGTTCTAGGATAAAGCTCTAGATAATGATTTTATACCAAGTGGAATTGGATAGTGGACTGACACTCTGTAACTATGGTTTACATGCTGGACTAATGCTCCAAGAACTATAGATCAAGATACATGGGTTAATGACTGAAGTCATGAGGTTCAATATGTTATGAGTATTGGGGACTTTAACATGTTATGAGTATCAGGGACTGATGCACCTAGTTACCAAGTAAGATTTAATGACCAAAGTCATGAGGTTTTTTTGGGGATACCATAGAAGTGGATCCATCTTGTTACTTGGTATGCACAGTCATTGAGATGTGCTTAGAGACACCCAATTCTAGATGAATCATAATGAGTCAATTGAATCCTAATACATATTTATTAATAGTGGTTTTTTTCTTTTACTTTAGTTGTTTTTTGGATAGGATAATCCTTTTTCATGAGCATGAACTTATGACAACATGACATAGGTTCACCGTTGGGATTGGGCTAGTGAGATTTATTTCTCACAACCTTTATGTGAAACTTGGTGTGTGTTCTAACCTTATTTATTATTTCAATTTGATCACAAATACATGAAAAATGGGTTGGGGCCTAGGGTTTAATGATTCAGTGCATTATTACATAACATTGGCATGATACAAGGAATCATGTCCTGAAAGACTGATCAGTTTAGTATCCTTGGAAGTACTAGATACATTCATATGCTTTATATTACATCATGAAATAAAAATATCAACAACATTTTGTCCCTTTTTAACACACTTATATACTTAGCTTATTCTTGCAGGTCAACCATAAAATACTTCTTCACAACCTAAGAAAAATTAAAGAAAGAAAGGGGTGAGCTAAGATGTCCAGTAAGGATAAAAATATAGCAGAAACATTCATAAATAAGTATAAACATTTAAGGAAATTTATAAGACTAAAACAAAAGCCTTTTAAATATAAACTTAAGTATAATATGGAACAGATAAAATAAAATAATTCCATTTACTTAATCACATGGGTATTCTACTAGTCGAATAATCACATGCAATATCAATATCCACTTTCATAATGATGGAAATCATAATGCTAGACTTCATAACCACATAGTCAAAGACTTATGCTAAGACTACAAATAATATTTTGTCAAGGCCTTGTTCCGAGACACTAGTTTGTCTCATGAGAACTATCGATGCATCAATGAGCTATAGCAGGCTCCACCCATCACTTATTAAGTCCAATGCATTGCTCATAGGAAAAGGTTTAAACATAAAATAAACATTCATATTAAAACTAGCATACGAAATATCAATTCTTTATCCATAAACCATGAATGGTGTAAAAATAACACATCCACATTTAAACATATCACAAAATGTTTAATACAATATGGAATATTTGTATCATAATAAATCAACTTCAAACAAGTTTAAAATCCATCAAAGGATGTTGATATAGATTAAATGAAAACTATTTGAAATAAATACCTCTTTATATTTTGAAATCATTTAAAAGTCACATAATGTTAGGTAAAAATCCCTCAAGGAATCATTGAAGCATTTTTCAGGTGATTGTGTTTGTTGAAAAAGTGGACATTCGTGTTGTGATTGTTGACAAAGAAAACCATGACATACAAATTTGTTTAAAAAGGGAATTTAATGGTGGAATGTCGAGTTCAGGGGATGTGGTTAACAATCCATGTTTTTTTCAAGAATTTTGACAAAGGAATGATCGATCTGGAGGTGGTTCGAAAAGAGAAGATACAAGGTGACACCATTTTCTAGTTCATACCAAATTTTTGGGCCTAAAAATAGACAAATAGAGAAAAGTGGTTTTGGAAGAAGGAATTGCGCGATGTAGACTTGAAGGAGAAGAAACTTGTGTACCATATGTTTTTCAATATTAGATCATCAAAATGTGGCAAAGGAAGAAGGGTCGCATAAGTTTTAGGGTTGGTCGTAAAAGTGACTTGCACGGCAGAGACTTGCACACCAAAACCTGCATGCAGAGAGGATACTTGTGAGCCTTCACACAGGGTGTCAAAATGCCTATAAATAGAGTTCGACCCCTCCTCATTCGGTATGAGTTCAACACTTAGGAAAAATTAGAGCTCCCGTCAAGCAGGTGTGGTGGTCACGCAAGTGGTGGTGTGGTCGCGCAAGTAGAAGTTGCACACCAGTTGTTTGTTGCACATCCAGAGTGGTTTGGGCAAGAAAGGAATGGAGTCATGCAAATTTTGAGTTGAAGAAGTTTGTGTAGCGCAAGTGGTTGAGGAGAACTTGCGTACCAGTTTTGAAGAGGTGCGAAAGTTGGTGGTTGCGCACCAATATTGGTTTGGGCGTAAAAGGGTGTGAGTTGTGAATGTTTGGAGTTTCAGAAGCTAGTGTCATGCAAGTGGTTGAGGTGAAATTACACGCCATTTTTAACTTGCGTGTTGAGACTTACGCGCCGGTTTGGAGAAGGGAACCAAGTATGGTTGATGCACAACAGTGATTCAGGGCTACGTTAAAGCTGGGAGATTTCCCGATACCATCGGTGAAAAGTGAGATTCATCTACAGGTGAAAGTTGGACTTCAACAGAGCATCTACATACAAAAGAAGATGTATTCATTAGTGATAATGAAGAGTCCTACAGGTCTATAAACTGTGAGTGGATCCTTTTTAGAGCAGTGAGAAAAGGAAGAGGAAAAAGGTGATCCTCTCCATTGACAGTGATCCAGAGAGGGAGAAATAGGGAGTGACCCTTGGGAAAGTAGTGAGAAAACCCTAAACCTTATAAAGGTAGTGATCCTAGGCATAGAAGTTATCTAGCCCGAACCTTTTAAACAGTAGTGTGCTTATAGTGGATGTGGTACATCGTCATATTGCCGGTGTATGCTCCTTGGATGTAGCCCAGTGAGGGTGAACCAAGTATAAATTATTATGTCCTGTGCATGCTTTACTTTCTGTTTATATTGTGCAATGGTAAAGAGAGATAAGAGTGTTTTTCTTAACAGCAAAATAAGATCAGAATGGGCTTTAATTTTAAATTATTCATACCCTAATTCACCCCCCCCCCCTCTTAAGGTATTTAGTCTTGTGGAACTAACACATAATTATAAAAGAAAACATTTATTTTTGAAAATATTCTTATAAGATTGTATGGAAAGCTTCAACGATGATATAATGGCAGAAAATAGCCACACCCACCATATAAGTTAAAAAAATGCATTTTTACCTTAATTTTGTCGAAAAGGTCATAAAGTACCTTGTTTGGAAAATGACAGAAAGATTCTTTTCAAACCATTTTATAAAAAGTAAAACAATGGAATAAATAACTATAACCCATATTCTATTAAATAGTAAAAATGTTTTGAAATACATTTTTAAGAAACATGGATGTGGATGATAAAGAGTTCCCAGTAGATACTTACGTAAAAACAACCTCGTATTATAAAGTGATGGTGAAATTAACCATTACCTTGTAATTTTCTTTCGTCAATGGTATGTTAACCTTATTTATAATAGTTAATTTTTTTTTATTAAATTATAAAATATCTATATACATAAATATGATATCATATACGATCCTCTAATATTTCTTTGTTAATAATATTTTAGTAGTATCATCATTTCGGGTGTTAACTGATCTGTTTTCCTTTATATGATCGGTTACGTAAGCCATGTTTGTTATGGATAGTATATATTTTATTCATATCCAGAATTATATTAAGTTATTAAAAATTATTTTTAATCATAAAATGAAAATTATTCAAGAATGATTATGATGGGGAATGAATCTCATTGCGTTCATGGAGAAGGTAATCCGTACGTACGCACGAGCGACAATATCATTACATTGATGGGGAAATCATACGTAATTGGATGGTATATCATATATAAAGAATAAATAACATGTTTTATTTATTATTTACATCAGTTATACTCATTATTATACCCATCCAAATAATTAAGTGTTTGAATAACAAACTACACCGCAACATGGAGACGGTAAGACATAGGTACGCAATATGGTGACTTTGTCATTCATATGATGGATAGAATAATGAATATGGTTGTACCATTTTTATAATAACATCACAGTATATAGAATATACTAGATTTATTATTTTATAATGGAAATAACAAACAAAGTGGAAGCGAAATAATAAAATAACTTGAAAGAGGGTGGTGAAATTATTACCTCTTCTTCGGGTGTTTCCTTTTGAGTTGATAAAAAGGGCTCCTTAGGTTGGATTTATGATTAAAATAAGGCCTCTAGGTTGAATTTAGGGAAATTGGGAGGTTATTTGGGTAGGGTTAGGTTGATAAAAATGGCTTTGAAGGTGTGATTTTGAGAGAAGGGGAAGTGCCCTTTTATAAGGGAGGTGAGGGCCACCTTATGAAAAGATTGAAATATTATTTTATAATAAAATCATTTTCAATTTAAAATGGTTCAAAAATGATTTTTTTTTCATAGATAAAATGGTTATGGGTCGAAAAACTCTCATCCAATAGGTTTTATATGGGTTTTTGTCATCATACTAACCTTGTCTTTTAGATTTAACTCTTAGTTAAATAGTTTAACTTTTACCATGTATTATTATATTATTATAATAATTTGTTAATAAAATAACTATAAAATGCCAACATAACATCAAGTGGTTAATTAATTATATACATATAATTATATAAGTTCTTTGGAAGAACCTTATATTTTTAGGACTATTATATAATTTAATAATATAATATTTTTTTAAAAAACTCATTTATGTCAATTTTGACACTATTTAGTATTTGGTTTTTGTGAAAGTCATAAAAACTTGATTAATTCGAAAAAATACGTTAAATCAGCCATAACATGTCATATTCAACAATAAAATTCATGGATTTCATAAAAACTTGGAAATTATATTTATTTTAATATTTATAATACCATTTATTTGATTCTTTCATTATTAAGGTAATTATTTCATCACCAATGTGTCATAAATAAATTTAATTATGTAATGTGTAAAAATTATAAATAAAATAAAATTGTGTAGGAAATATTTTTATATTTCTAATGAGTATTTATAGTCAAAAATATAACTTATATAACCTCATTTAAATTTTTTTTACTAAAAGATATATGTTTATGTCATTTTGGTCTTTACTTTAAATTAATTAATATAAAGTGTCATTATCACTCCCAAGTGGCTCTATAGGATCCCAAAATCGACCCAAGGATGCTCATGGTCAGACACGTATCAACCAAGAGGAATAGGACACATGTTAAGGTAATTTAATATTATTATAATATTATTTTTTACCCTTATTTACCGGATTTACCCTTTAACCATGGTAAATAAAATATTTACCGAAGTAATTATTCATAATGTCTAAAAATAAAAGTTGTCTGTTTACAAAATATGGACCACCTGATTCCAAATATGAAATCCATTTTTCTAAATTCAAAATATAGAAGTGACAGAAATTAATTTAAAAGTAATTTCAATTGTCAAAACAAAAAGCGTGTTTTTAAGAAATAATAACTATCAAAAGATTGACACTTGTTTATGTCCAGTTTAAATGTGAAATTACATAAAATGACCTAAATTATATTAAATGAAAAAATATAATCTAATGATACATTAAAACCAATCAAATGTATAATTTGAAACTATAAATTATTTTGATTAAAAAAGTTGTTTTTAATTATAATTTGTTATTTTTCACTATTCATCAAAAATGGAAAGTTTTCAGAAAAGTTCCAAAAAATTCACTCTAAGCTCATTTTGATATTCCAAATTCAAAAATGAAGTTCATTTTGAAAAATAAAATTTATAAAATTTCAAAAATTGGTTATTACTATTTATAATGGCTAATTTGATTGATCGTGGTGTATTAAAACTCCAACTTGCGTACATCGCATGCTGCTGTATTATTCGATGGGAATCGTACTGTGGAAGCTTGAGGTGTTACATTCTCCACTCATTAAAATAATTTCTTCCTCTAAATTTCTAGAATATTACTGTATAAAAATATTTAGGTGCTTCTTCATTCTAAGTTCCTCGGGTTCCCACGTTGTCTCTTCCATCTTATGGTTTCTCCATAGAACTTTTACAAGACAAGTCATCCGGTTTCTCTACCCTTGTTCTCTGGTATCAATATTTTTGAAAATCTATTCACAATAAGACAGATCGGGTTCCAGTTCAATTTCATCATAGGTGAGTACATGTGGTGGGTTAGGCATGTATTTTCTCAATAGTGATATGTGGAACACATCACGGACTTTGGAGAGACTTGGAGGCATTGCGAAACTATAAGCTACAACTCTAATTCGTTCTAGAATCTTGAAAGGTACGATGTACATGGTACTAAATTTACACTACTTACATAAAGGTATAACACCCTTACATGGAGATACCTTCAAGAAAACATGACCTCCTACTTGAAATTCTCAATCCTTCCTTTGGTTATCAGCATAGATCTTTTTGCCTACTTTGAGAAGCATTGATGTGGGTTTGGATAATCTTCACTTTTTCCATTTTTTCCTCAACAAGTTCTGGGCCTATGAGTTTTCTTTCACTAACATCATCCCAACTAGTTGGTGTGCAACATCTCTTTCCATATAATGCTTAATATGATGCCATCTGAATACTTGAATGGAAGCTATTGTTATAGTAAAATTTTACCATAGGTAAATATATATCCCACATACCTTGAATGTCAAGTGAGAAAGATCTCAACATGTCTTCTAGGGTTTGAATAGTCCATTATAATTGTCCACCAGTTTGAGGGTGGTAGGAAGTTCTCAAAAGAAGTTCAGTGTCTAGGGCTTTCTGAAGACTTTTGCAGAATCATGATGTAAAATAGGGATTACGATCCTAAAAAATCGATAGTGGTACTCCATAAAGCCTTAAAACTTCATTAATATATAGTCTTTCCATTTATTGAAGTGGTAAATCTTCTCTTATAGCAATAAAATGTGCTGACTTGGTAAGATGATCAAAAATGACCCATATTGCATCATTCCTTCTAGGATTCTTTGGTGTCCCCATGAAAAATTCCATCGTAATATTTTCCCATGTCCACTCAGGTATGGGAAAAGTTTGCATGACTCCTCCAGGTTTTTTCCTTCCAACTTTCACTTGTTGAAAAAACATACATATTGACACAAAATCAGCAATCTCCCTCTTCATGTTTTCCCACCAAAAATGTTCTTTCAAATATCTAAACATCTTGGTTCTCCCAGGGTGTATAGAGAAATTAGAGCTATGAGCATCATCAAACAATTCCCTTTTTAGACTAGGTATGTTAGGAACACAAAGTCTCTTCCCAAATTTTAAAGTTCCATCTTCATATATGAGTTCACTCAATCTCCCATCATTCACAGCTTTAATCTTTTTTTGAAACTCCTCATCATCAGTATAAGAACTCTTTATCCTTTCTAGTAAAGTTGTTTTGGAAACAATTTGAAAAACTATTCATGTTTCACCTTCCATGTTTATTCCCATATCTATCTTTACGAGATCCACAAAAATAGGATCCCTTTCGACTCTCATCATGTTAAAAACTTAGTGATCCTTTATACTCAAAGAATATTCCACCTTATTTTCCTTCCCCAAGTGGTAGTGTATAGTTCAATCATAATACTTGAGTATTTAAAGCCATCATATTTGCCTCGTGTTGAGTTCTTTCTATGAGAAAATATACTTCAAACTCCTGTGATCAGTATAAATCTCACATTTTTCACCATAGAGATACTGTCTCCATATCTTTAGAGAAAATATTACAGCTGCCAACTCAAGATCATGAGTAGGATAGTTCTTATCATGAGTTTTTAGCTTCCATGATGCATAGGTAATAACTCTATCATTCTTCATAAGGACACAACCAAGCCCTTTCTTTGAAACATCACTATAAATAACAAACCTATCATTCCCCGATGGTAGAGTCAAGATAGGAGCATTAACTAATATTCGCTTCAGTTATTCAAAAAATTCATCACACTATTTTTTCCAAACAAATTTAACCCCTTTACGAGTGAGCTAGGTTAATGGGTTAGCCAATCGAGAAAAATTCTAGACAAAACACGGATAATGACATGCTAAACCAATAAAACTACATACCTCAGTTATACTCATCAGTGCTGGCCATTCTTGGATTTACTTGGTCATTGAAGGATCAAGAAAGATTCCATCCTTAGAGATAATATGTCCAAGAAAAGAAATCTCCTGAAGCCAGAATTCACACTTGCTAAATTTCCCATATAATTCATCTCTTTTAAGAGTCCTTAAGATAATGCAGAAGTGGTTTTCATGATCCTCGTAGCTTTTTGAGTATACCAAAATATCATCAATAAATACCACTAAAAATTCATCAAGATATTCCTTGAAAAATCTATTTAATATATCCATGAAGATAAAGGGTGCATTAGTCAATCCAAAAGGCATTACTGTAAACTTTTAATGCCCGTACCTAGTTTGAAATGTTTTTTTCAAAATATCTTACTTCTTCACACACAAGTTATGATATCTAGATTGAGGGTAAATCTTTCAAAAATATTCATCTCCATGAATTTGGTTGAATAAATCATCAATGTGAGGTATGGGATACTTTTTCTTTATTGTTATAACATTGATATCCATGTAATCAATGGACAACCTCATAGATTCATCTTTCTTCTTAACAAAAAGTATAGGGGCTCCCCATGGAGAAACACTAGGGTGAATAAATCTCTTATTACTAAATTCCTCTAGTTGTTTCTTTACTTCCACTAATTCCACAATGGCCATTTTATAATTGGTCTTCGGTATGGGCATTGAACTAGGAATTAAATCAATGGAAAACTAAATTTATCACACTGGAGGATGTCCAGGTAAATCCTCTGAAACACATCAACATATTGTTGAACAATAGGTATGTCCTCTATTTGAACATTCTTTTCCTCTCCCATAGTAATTTCATTATCTTCCTCCCCAATAATTTAATTTAGTATAGCTACTAGGGTGGATCTAGATAAGAATCAGGTGGTGGCATTTCTGCTCTAAAGATAAGGTACACCTTATCATCATAAAAAATTGTAACTCCCTTCTTCTTATAAAAAATTTTCACATAGTGGTCTGAAAGCCAATCCATACTGAGAATTATATCAAATTCAATCATGGGTATGATGATGATATCAGAAAATAAAGAACATTTACATGCCCTAATGGGAACTGATTCACAAAACTTTGTTGTGATGATACTTCCCTTAGTTATTTTGACTGACAAATCCCCTGTTAATTCAAATTGAAAATATCTAATTTTCTTAGCAAACTGGGAAGATATAAAACAATGTGATGGTCCAAAATCAAATAAAGCACATTCTAAACTTGAGTAAAACATTAAATTACCTACCACCACATCTTTCGGAGCTTCAACCTCAGCAGTAGTGACCACATAAGCTTGTCCTTGATCACTTGGCCTTTTCTAAGGTAAGTTTCCTTGGAACTTAGGATATTCATTTTCATAATTACCCTTTTCTCTACAATTATATCATTCAACATTGACAACCTCTTTCTTCCCCTTACAATCACGAGCTTGGTGGACTTTTTCACCACACTTGTAACAGAATCTCATTCCCTTCAGGAAAGTACCGGGGTGTTTCTTCCTACATTTACCATAGGATGGATATTCAAATTTTCCCTTCTTATACTTATTTCCATTTATAGAGTTTTCAGCAGATCTCTTCTTCTCTTTCTTTTCTTTGAAGTTGTATGACTTAGAGAATTCAATTTATGTCTTGATATCACATGAGACATTATCTTCATAAGATGAGAAGGACTATGAGACTAATTATCGACGGAGAAATGGATTTAACCCATCAAAGAATAGATCATTATTACTCATTGGGTTACATATATAATCAGTCGCATACATTACTACCCTTGTAAAGTTAGCCTCATACTTTGCGACATTCTCATCCTCATTTTGCCTCAAACTCATAAATTGTCTTTCCATATCTGCTTAATGGTCATGAATAAAGTATTTTTCTAAAAAAATCACTTTAAAATCCCTAAATTCCATGTTTTATACTTCTTCATATTCCTTTTTGTTTTGGATTAATGACCACCATTGATATGCATCTCCTGTGAGGTGATAAACTGCCATGACATCTTTTTCCCTTTAACGACTCCCCAAAGCATGAAATATTCTCTCTAAGGAACTTATCCATTGATTAGATACTAATGGATTTGTACACCCATTTAATATTGGTGGTTTTTACCTCATGAAATGGTCTAACATCGATCCTCTTCATTGTGTCTTAGGGTTCTCCATATGGGTAAGGTTCTTATTTATAACCTGAGTGAGTTGTCCCAGTATGGTGATAAGCTGATCAAAAATAGTTGCATCACCATCTCTGCTATAATTATTTTGAGTAGGAGGGAAATCCCTACATGAATTATATGGGTTTATATGGTTTCCATTCCTTCCACTAGGTGTCATTTCTAAACAATTTCATACACTATATTAGTTTATGAATCGCAATACATAATTCGAAACTTGTAAAACAGTTAACATAAATTTAACAATTTATGGATATAATCCATAAACCTAAAAAATATTTTCTTTGAGGAATTATATACTCATAAACCCTTCATAATGGTTTGTAAAGAAAATAATAATTATCCAAATAATATCCCATGGGAGTTTCGTAACCAAGAGTGCAGCAAGGCCTGTTGTCGTGCACCTATTCTCATTCGAGTCTAGCTCAAAGAAGTGTTTTTGGGTTTTACCCCTAGGTACATCTTTTCCAAAGCCACCTCTACCTGCTCAGATCTATACAGGGATGTATTTTTTTGTAAAACTCCAAAAATCTCTACATTAATAAAATTCTAGGAAGTTCTTCGATACTAATACTCAAATTCTATCTTAGGGTAATGTTTTCTAATCAGAGTTTTTCTAAATCTAGCTTCCAAGGTCTGTACTAAACTTTATCTGATACCAACTGTAATTACCCAACCCTAGTTACCCAAATTCGGTGCATTATTACATAACATTGTCATGATATAAGGAATCATGTCTCGAAATACTGATCGGTTTAGTAGCTTTTTAAGTACTAGATATATTCATAAGTTTTACATTACATCATGAAATAAAAACATCATCAAAATTTTGTCCTCTTTTTAACACACTTATATCATTAGAATATCCTTGTAGGTCAACCATAATATAATTCTTCACATCTTGGGAAAAATAAAACATAGAAAGGGGTGAGCTCAGATGCTCGGTAAGGATAACAATATAGAGGAAACTTTCATAAATAAGCATAAACATTTAAGGCAATGTATAAGACTAAAACAAAAGCATTTTAAACATAAAATTCAGCATAATATGGAGAAGATAAAGTCAAATAATTCCATTTACTTAATCACATGGATATTCTACTAGTTGAATAATCACATGCAATATCAATATCCACTTTCATAATGATGTAACGCATAATGCCAAACATCATAACCACATAGTCAAGGTCTTGTGCCAAGACTAAAAATAAGATTTTATCAAGACCTTGTGCCAAGACACTAGTTTGTCTCATGATACCTACTAATTCATTGAGGAGAAATAGTGGGCTCCAAATGTCACTTACTAATTCCAATGCATTCCTCATATGAAAAGTTTTAAACATAACATAAAAATTTGTATTAAAACTTTCATATGAAATGTCAATTCTTTATCCATAAACCATGAATGGTGTAAAAATAACACATCCACAGTCAAACATATCACATAACCTTCAATAAAATATGGAAGATTTGTATCATAATAAATCAACTTCAAACATGTTTAAAATCCATAAAAGGATGTTGACATAGATGGAATGAAAACTATTTGAAATAAATATCTCTTTCTATTTTGAAATCATTTAAAAGTCACATAATTATAAAAGAAAAAAATTATTTTAAAAATATTCTTATAAGATTTTATGGGAATATTCAACGATTATATAATGGCGTAAAATAGCCACACCCTCCGTATAAGTTAAAAAAAGACATTTTTTCCATAATTTTTTCAAAAATGTCATAAAGTACCTTGTTTGGAAAAGGACGGAAGGATTCATTTCAAACCATTTTATAAAATTCAAACAAGGGTATAACTGACTTTGAACCATATTCTAGTAAATAGTAAAAATGTTTTGAAATACATTTTTAAGAAACATAGATGTGGATGATAAAGAGGTCTCAGTAGATACTTATGTAAAAACAACTTCGGATAATAAAGAGATTGTGAAATTAACCCTTACCTTGTACTTTTCCATAGTCAATGGTATGTTAACCACCTTTATAATAGTTAAAAAATTGTTACTAAATTATACAATATCTATATACATAAATATTATATCATATATGATCCTCTAATATTTCTTTGTTAATAATATTTCAGTAGTATCAATATTTCGGGTGTTAACTAATCTGTTTTCCTTTATATTCTTGGTTATGTAAGCCATGTTTGTTATGGATAGGATGTATTTTATTCATATCCAAAATTATATTAAGTTCTTAAACATTATTTTTAACCATAAAATGAAAATTATTCTTGAATGATTATGATGGGAAATGAATCTCATCGCGTTCGTGGAGACGGTAATCTGTACGTACGTACGAGCAACAATATCATTATATTGATTGTGAAATAATATGTAATTGGATGGTATATAATATATATATATAATCATTATAATGTTTTATTTATTATTTAAATCATTTATACTCATTATTATACCCATAAAAATAATTAAGTGTTTGAATAAAAAACTACACCACGACATGAAGACGGAAAACTGTACGTAAGAACGTATGGTGACTTTTTTATTCATATGATGGATAGAATAATGAATATGGTTGTGCCATTTTTATAATAATATCATTGTATATTGAATATATTGGAGTTATTATTTTATAATGGAAACAACAAAGAAAGAGGAAGTGGAAGAAGAAAATAACTTGAAAGAGGGTGGTGAAATTATAACCTCTTCTTCGGTTGTTTCCTTTTGAGTTGATCAAAAGGGATCCTTAGGTTGGATTTATGATAAAACTAGGGACTCTATGTTGAATTGAGGAAAATTTGGAGGATATTTGGGCAGGGTTTGGCCAATAAAAATGGCTTTGGATATGTGATTTTGAGAGAAGGGGAAGTTCCCTTTTATAAGAGAGGTGAGGGGCACCTTAGGAAAAGATTGAAATATTATTTTATAATAAAATCATTTTCGGTTTCTAATGGCTCCAAAATGATTTATTTATAGTATAAGGTGGGTATGGGTCAAAAAACTCTCATCCAATAGGTTTTATAAAGGTTTGGGTGACCATATTAACCTTATCTTTAAGATTTAACTCTTAGTTAAATAGTATAACTTTTACCAAGTATTCTTGTATTATTATAATAATTGGTTAATAAACATACTATATAATTCCAAGAGAACCTCAAGTAGTTCATTAATTATATAAATATCATTATATAAGTTCATTTTCATAACCTTATATTTTTAGACCATTATATAATTTAATAATATAATATTTATTTTAAAAAATCATTTATGTCAATTTTGACACTATTTTGTATTTGGTTTTTGTGAAAGTCATCACAAATTTATTACTTTGAAAACAATACATTAAATCAACCCTAACATGTCATATTCACCTATAAAATTCGTTTCTACAATAAAAACATTGAAATTATATTTATTGTAATATTTATAATACCATTTATTTGATTTTTTCATTAATAAGGTAATCACTGCATCACCATTGTGTCATAAATAAATTTAATTATTTAATGTATAAAAATTATAAATAAAATAAAATTATGTATGAAATATTTTTATTTTTCAAATTAGTATTTATAGTCGAAAATATAACTTATATAACCCCATTTAAAAATTATTTTACTAAAAGATATATGTTTATGTCATTTTTGTCTTTACTTTAAATTAATTAGTATAAGGTGTCATTATCACGCTCAAGTGGCTCCATAAGATCCCAAAATCAACACGAGGATACCCATGGTTAGACATGTATCAAAAAATTCGAATATGACACATTTTAGAGTAATTTAATATTATTATAATATTATTTGTTACCCATATTTACCGAATTTACCCTTTAACCATGGTAAATAAAATATTTACCGAAGTAAATATTCATAATGTATAAAAATAAAAGTTACCTATTTACACAATTGTGACATATTGGTTCAAAATTTGGAATCCATTTTTCCAAATTCAAAACACAGAAGTGGTAGAAATTAATTTAAAATTAATTCTCATTGTCAAAACAAAAAGCGTGTTTTTAAGAAATAATAACTATGAAAAGATTGACAATTGTTTATATCAAGTTTAAATGTTAAATTACATACAATGACATAAATTATATTAAATGATAAAAATATAATATAATTATACTTAAAACCACTCAAATTTATAATTTACCACTATAAATTATTTTGATTAAAAAGCTGTTTTTAATTAAAATTTAGTATTTTTCACTATTCATCAAAAATTGAAATTTTTCAGAAAATTACCAAAAATTCACCCTATGATAATTTCAATATTCATAATTTAAAAATGAAGTCCATTTTTAAAAATAAAATTTATAAAATTTCAAAAAAATTGGTTATTACTATTTATAATGGCTAGTTTGATTTGTCGTGGTGTGTTAAAAATCCAAGTTGCATACAACGCAAGCTACTGCATTATTCAAAGGGAAACGTACCGTGGAATCTTGGGGTGTTACAAGAACTAACCTAGGGAACTGATTCAATGGCCTCTAGTCCATGTTTTTATAGATTACTATATAATTCATTTCATATCATTAAACCTACACATGTAATTTTAAAGGTATATTTAATTCATAAAAACATGAATTTAGGGAGATCCTAGTTATGTTCTTGATGTAAATTTAGGTTAGTTTCATTCCCAATAATCATTTAGGGGTAGCTTTTCATGTTCAATGTTAACGTTATAAGGGGTAGTTTCTTTCAGGGGAGAATATTTAATCTTTTTGCACATTAAAGTGAGAGATATTTGTTTAATATTTTTTTTCAATTTCAAAAGGGGGGAGAAAATTTTAAATTTGATTTTTTTGTAATTATAAAAAATGGGGAAATGTTAAAGTGTCTCCTTGATCCACTTTTTTTGTTATGTTTTTATAATTACAGATATTTTTTTATCACATAATAATAATTTCTGAGTGCTCAATTTCATTCATTATTAAATTATTCTATGTTTATGTTATACTTCACAGGTTATGGATATACCAATTACCTTTCCTTGATGATGGATCTACATTTATATAGTTATTCTTTACCCTTACATAGCATATGAATATTTCATCTTACCTTTATATAGCCTATACAAAATAAATATTACCTAACAACATGAACAAAAGTTGAGTGGTTATAAGATCTACTGAATGATAAAAACCCAAATTTTTATAAATGTTAAACCATTATCATGAATAGATTCAATAGTCTGGTTTATTATGATTTTATGTATAAATAAATTTATACCAATCACATGAACAGATTCAATTGACCATGGTATTTAAATCAGCCATAAGTAAAAAATGGATCAACCACACACTAAACATATTGACCATGATTGAAATTTTTTCCTTACCCTACTATGACTCTATGGCTATTTCAATCGACCACATGAAGTAATATTTAACCAGATGTGAGATCTTTCCGATTGTAAAATCTAATATAAAGTGATACTTGACCTACCACAAAGCTATCTACTGTATGAAGACTATTTGAAGAATTATGATACTATTTTTTTAATATTTTAATAACCTTTTATATTTCAATTAACTATAAGTTTTTTATTATTTTTTGTCATTGATCTAATTATTTATTATTTCTTCATTAATTATACCCATGTGTGGAATTTTGTTTTAGATAATTTTATGAAAAATTTATTGATCATCGCATGGGATCAATACTCATACTTCCTTCTTGAAAAAACATGAGTTTCAAATTTAAATTGTTTAAAATTTGAAAACATTTATTCGCATGCAAATGGGAGTATTCCAAAGTAATTTAATATTGATATTTATTGTTTTATTAAGTTCTCTGATGAGAGTTTCTATAAATATTGATTATGAAGGATATCCAAGTGCATTAAATGGGTAAATGACATGAATCTTTTCTAAGAATGTTACATTGAGCCCTAAAGTTGTACATTGTAGATATACACATGTGTTGTTTTGGGAATGATGAAGTGTAAAATATATCTTATTTTGAATATTCAATTCATGAAGGAACAATATATATTTATTTTGACAAAAAAAGAATGATATTGTGGTTAAGGAAATTATAAAACCATTCTAGAAAAAACACATTGGTAATTAACTTTATCTAGAATTCATTCATTTTACCCTTTGATGTTAGAGAGAGTGGCAACCTCAGCACTCAGTTACATAATTGTTCAACTGGTTTATATTATTCTTACATCTTACTATTATTATGTGTGCATTATTGTATTATGTTATCGTACCCACAAAATTTATAATTTTATTTATAATACCTGTTATAAAAGGTATATGTGGTTTTTTCTTAACTATTAAAAGGTAGGGGTTATTTATTAGGTTTTAGACTGATGGAAGTTAGTTTTGGTTTTATACACCCCCTTAAAAGGAAACTAGTGGGTTTTGACTCCATTTGTGAAAAATTCAGTCTTCAGTTGTTCCTATAGGGTTTAAAATTATAGTTTTCACAAGTTTTGACTCCCTTAAAAAGTTATATGTTCCATAGTTAGTATATTTTATTCCTCCCTATGTTTATAGAGGTGTTAAGAGTTTAGTAGGATCATTCCGATTTGAACTACTATAAAAATAATTTTTTTTACATTATTTATATTTTTGTTTCATTAATATTTAACTTTTATAATAATTCAAAAATATTTTTGAAAGTGTAAATTGACCCCCTCTTAAACTTTTAGATAATCTCACATAGGGACCTAATATTAACTATTATCTAAAAAATAATGAATAAAAAATAAAATTTTTCTTATATCATTCCATTACTCATTTTTTTATAAC
The DNA here is from genome assembly GCA_963277665.1 of Viscum album. Lineage (NCBI taxonomy): Eukaryota > Viridiplantae > Streptophyta > Magnoliopsida > Santalales > Viscaceae > Viscum > Viscum album. The sequence continues at coordinate 702,151,731 of OY728122.1, read as the reverse complement.
TTCTGTAATTTAATACTTCATGATTTCTTTTATACTTGTAGTTTAAAATAAAGATATGATGTTTAATTAAAAATATATTTTGTAAGTAAATAATTTTTTTTGGTTTTGGTGAAACAGTTGAATATTTTAAAAGAAACTTTTAGAATCATTTTCTCAGAATAATAGTGTACTTATAATAAAAAATAAATGAAAAAATAATTATTTAAAGAACATTTAAAATTACATATCTATTAAACTAAATTTTTATTATATAAAATTGTATATCGGTTATGAAAATTGTATACCAATTACAATTTTATAATATTTCCTGGGATAAAAAAAACGTTTTCTTATATGTTTCTGAAAAAATTTTCTCAATCAATTAGTTATAAGAAAGAAGATGTGTATTCATTCAGAATAATAATAATCTCATCACCTTCTAGTTCACCTTAATTTATATTTCAAAGTAAAACCTTAAATCTTAAATCTACAAGTTTTATGATTTCATAAATAAAATTATATTCATAGAGTCAAGGAAGTTTTTAAAGAAATGTTTTTAACTAGTTAGATTAATATTTAATTTTTAGAAAAAATTATAAATAAATACATCATATAGTTCTATGTTAATATAGTTAAAAATTTCCTTTTCAATTACACTAATATGTGATTTCATAGAATTAACAAGAGTACAAATAGATAGTAGTTTATATCCTATATGATTTCATGAAATTCCTTTTTGAACTAGTTTATAATAAAATTTTGGACTACATTGACATGAAACTATATAATTTATTTAAGTCTATTAAATATTTAAAATAAAATAAATACCAATCTATTTTAGTGATTATTTCTTAAAAAATTATCTGAGTTGGTCTAAATAATATTTTACATTTTAACAAACATAAAATCTATATATATTGATGTAAAAAAGTTAACATTGAAACTTAAATGAATTTACACTAGTAATAAGGTGGTGATAATAGGTTATTTTTGGTTTAATATATATCTCAAATTTTATGAAAAAATAATTGGATCAAATTATTAAAATATATATATGAACTCGGGTTTTTTATACAAAATAAAACACAATAAATTTGTTATTAATATATGATTTTCATAATTTGTGTACATTTTTACATAGATATTTCATATAAATAGTATCCTTGAATAATATAACTTTTTATTTTGTTTATCATATGTTAAATATTATTCTAAAAATAACACTCCTAACAACTTGTTTTAAAATATTCACCCATTTCATTAATATTAAATAAAAATTATTCATTAAAAATAAATTATACTTAAAATATTTTTTTTCATCCATAAGCCTTACTAATATAAATAAAAAGTAGGGAATCAATATTTCAGGGTACATGGTACATAAATATTTTATATATATACATATAAATTACAAAAAACATATAAAAATTTTCATAAAATTAACTAATCATTGGTTATAAAAAATACCTCCTATATATTCACTTTAACAACCCTAACCCCAGTATCCTAGAGTAAGTGCCTTGATTTTTTACATTGTAAAAAGATACAAGGAATTTAATACCAAAGGACCAAAAAGGTTTTTAGTCTTGGTAAACTAGATACAAACTTGAAATCCACATTACATTTTTAAACATAAAATATAAAAAGAGTTTCATTGAGTCTTGTATTATTCCCCCTTTGTGTAACCCTACATATCATTCATAATACATTTCTTTGAATCCTAGTGTAAAATTAAATCATAAGAAATGGGTGAGATGAAATTCTCAGTAAGGGTAAGTGTATAATAAAATCTATTAGTAAATATGGCATAAGAAATATGGAAAATTAAATTATTGAAACACATTCCATTTAAATAATCACATTAGCTAAGAAAATTATCGATGGATATTAATCTAGTTGAATAATAACATGTAGTATTAATAACTAATATCATAATTATGGAATGCATAATACTGTACATCTGAAACATATCATTAAGTCCTCATTGAAGATATAAAAATAAATAGACAAGGCCTCGACGAAACCCATATCAAATTTGTCACATGGACCTACCATTACATTGAGTTCCTACAATGGGATACACCTATCACTTACTAAGTCTAATTAGTTCCTAATATTATTGGAGTAAAACATAAACAACATATACATATGAAATGTAAATAACTTTTCTCAATTAGTAAACATAGTCAAAAACCATTCTGAGTTATATGGTGAATGGTATACAAATAGCACAACCATAGTCAAACTATTAATAAATCATTTAATAAAATAATGTAAATTATATCATAATATATCAACCTCAATGAATCATCAAATTCATAAAAGTATTTTGACATAAATTAAAATACTCTAATAAAATCATTGATAATTCTTGAGAGAAATACACCTTTTATATTAAAATCACTTATTTAAAATGTTGTGAAATTTAAAATGAGAAAATTTAAATTTAAATTAATATTTTATAAATGTAAAATAATATTCAATACATTAAGGTTTCATGGTGGTCAAAAAATACACTCATGCAACATAAGTTAAAAAACATTCCTTTCATACTTTTGTTGAGAAAGTTATAAAGTACCTCATTTGGAGAATGGAAAAAGATTAATTTCAAACCATTTTATAAAAATTAAAATATGGGTAAAAAGTATTTAAATTTTTTTAGGATAATATTACAAAAAATTTTGAAAACATTTTAGAAAACATGGACATGGAAAAAAAATGTTCCCCATTGGAGAGTTAAAGTTAAACAATCCCGAATAATAATGAGATTGTGAAATACCCCTTAACACATTATAATTAGTAGAATCATATTCTCCATGAAAAAAAGAAAATTATATGTATACTAAAATAATATAATATTAATAATAATATTCATAAAAGGAATTCATGGGTATTATATACACACCACAAAAGAAACACGTAGTGTATACGGCATGTGTCCTATAAAAATAAAAGTGAGGCAAAAATCCATTACCTTATGTCTTGGATATCTTATTACTCACTCATAAATAATTTATAATAAATATAAGTTTATTATAAATCTATAATATAACCATATTCATTTATATATTAACATATTTTATTTACTTATGACTTTATATTTCCTTATTATTAAAAATTCTTTATTAAAGTTACATTTCTGTTAATAACTGCTTTATTTTTTGCATGTGTTTTGGTTTTTATATTTTTGAACCTCATAATTATATAAATATTTAATAATATACATAATAATAAACATGAAATAAATATCATATATATTCAGTGTATATTTACTTATAAAAATCTAAAAAAGATAGAAATAGAAAATGAAATACACCGTTTATAGAGATGGTAGGTCGTACGTACGCATGGAAATTGTTTCCTTTTTATTACTGTATTGAAATAAAGAAAGTAAATAATATAATTCTAGTAGAAATATTATTTAATATATATAATTTAATTTCACTAAACTCATCTTTAATACATTCCATTTAATGTGTTAATGAATCGCATCGTTTTTAGGAGGTGATAGTCCACACGTCCCAAAATGAAGTTATCATATTCACACAAAATGGAGATCATGAAGGTATGTGTTATATAATAATTATGGAATAATAAATAAATTATAAATATAATATATATCACATAAAAACATAAATTACATCATTATTACCAACCATGAAAGGTTTCAATTAAAGAACGAATGACATTGGTTTGCATGGCGGTAGTCTGTCGGACACACAAAGGATGATTATGTATGCCATTTGATGGAAGTGTGTGTGAGTGTAGAAGAAACACTTAATATAAAAATGTATAATTATATTTATTATTCTGAGGTTATTATATAAATATTAAATAAAAACAATTCTAGGGGTTTAAAGAATAAATAAATAAATCTTGGTTGATGACTGTTACCTCTTCTTTGGGTATCTCCCATTGATTTATATAAAAGAACTTATTTGGTTGGATTTATGCCCAAATTATGGATTATATAATGAAGGTAGTGCATTTTTTTGGAGAACTTTTTTGGTTTTTGTTGATATATAAGGCTCAATGTGGTGTGAATAACTGAGGTATGGGGTGCCCTTTTATAATTGAGGTGAGGGGGACTTTTGGAAGTTCAAAAAATATTAAATTAATATAAATTAAATTTCAATTATAAATGGATAAAAAGTGAGTTATTTAGGATATAATATGAGTATTGTTCTAATTTATCTTAACCAATAATTTTTGGACAATTTTAGGTCGTATTATTGCCCTTATATTTTGGTTTTAACCCTAAGTTAAACTCTTTAAATCTTACCGTGACAACTTGGTTTTTTACCCATTAAGGATTAATATAGTTACTATAAAATGAAACAAAAACCATAAATGAGTCATGGATGAAATTTTAAACCATATACAAATAATTTTACATATTTCAATTTTTTTATTAATTTTATATCATTTAATAAAGTATTATTTATTTTAAAGTATCATTAATGTAAATTTTTACACTATTTATTGTTTGACTTTTTCAAAAAAAATATCAAAAACAAGATAATTTAAAAAAACATCAATAAATCCATAATATGTCTAGGATATCCAAAAAATTTGTTCATGATATTAATTCTCTCAAATTATATTTATTTTAACATTTTTAATATCATTTTTTTTATATTTCTATTAACTAAATAATTATTGCATCATCATTGTTTAAGCCTTTAAGGTAATTATTTATTTCCTAAAAATTAAAAATAAATTTACATTATAAAGATAAACATTTTATATTTCAAATTACTTTTTATATTCAAATATATCTTCTGAATGACCACATATAAAAATGTAATTCTTGTTAAAAACACTAGTTTGACATATTGTACATTCCATATAATAAAATACTAAAAAAGTATTAAAGTCTTCCAAGTGGCACTAAATTGTCCCGAGGATGCTTTTGGTTAATAAAAACTCATATAATAAAATTAAGACAAGTTTTATGGTAGTTTTATAATACTTATAATGTCATGGACTAGGACAGTTCATCATCTAAACTTGTGCACGACCTAGTCTGTGGCATAGCCCGAATGGCGTTTCCAATTCCCAAGGTCTGAAAACAAGTTCCCTAGAATCAATAATAATATGGGGGAACGATTTACCCAAATTTTAAAACATATATCAACCAAAAATTTAAATAAACAGAAAATAAAAACCATTACCAAATAAGTGTTAAAAAATTCCATTTTTCAAGTTACCAGGTTTATACAAAAACCAAAAAAACTACAATAAGAGGAACCAAAATCCAACTCAAAAAACACCACATGGAAAAAGAACCATTGACCATAAGCCACATCCACAACAACCCACCATGAATGATCTCTGTAAACCCAAACCACCATCTCTAAAAGCTTTACACTTCAAGATATTCAAGATAGCATAATCAATTCATGAAATAATGGTTAATCATGAAATCACCTACCTTGGGTGGATAAAACCCTTAAAATTGATTTGAATCTCCAACCGCACAGCAAGGGATCCAAATCTAGCCCCAAACATGGAGATTAAACCCAAAATGTCAAGATGAAACCCAAGAAATGAATCCCTAGCTACTGGAGAAATTGAATGCCAAGAAAAGAGGGAAGAAACCCTAGAATTAGGGAAGAATATGATATAGAAGGAGAATTTCTTGAATATACAAGGAATAAACGCCCAAATACATAAATAAATCAAGGCCCCAAGGGAGTAGGATAGATAGGGAGGTTCCCCTAGGGAGGAGAATCCCATGTGGGGTGAGAAAATAAGGGTTTATGGGTTAAAAATAAGGAGGAGAGAGAAAAAGAAACCAAATTTTTAGTGATTTGGAAGCGTGCATGGTTAGTCCTCATGGTTCGATAAATAATCTGGAAATCATGATGAACACTATTATCAAGAAGGTTCCTACCACATAGCTACCTCTCACGGTCTGATTGAATATGAACTAATTGTGCATTATCTATTACCTCGGTCTGTTGTTGCCGTACGGTTACCTGGGCAAGGGCGCACAATTACCACTAACTATGCGCCAAATGTGCACCGCTTACTATCCACCAAAATTTTTAACTTTTCCTCCAAACCCCAATGTGAATAAAAGGTAAAATGTTAGACTAAAAATAGAAGAAAAATACCACAAAATAAAGGCATGGATGTGACAATTCTCCCCACCATGAAATCTTTCTGTCCCTAAAAAGTAAATTTGAAGCTTGGTTGGAAAAAAAGAATGGTTACTCTTTCTCAACCCATAATTTCCAATCCCAAGTATCATGATTATCACAACCATGTTTTCCAAGGATTTGAAACAATGAAATAGACTTCCCATGAAGCACCTTCTCTTGGGAATACACTATCCGCACTAGCTGTTCAAACACAGAAAAATCAGGATCCAACTACAACTCTTCCCAATTCAACACATGAGATGGGTCCATATTATACATATTTGACTAAAATATATGGAACACGTATTTTATTATCATCAATTGAGATGGAAAATCCAACATTTATTCCACCTTTCCAATCCTCTTAGTGATTTCAAGGGGTCTGACATACCTCAGTGTTAGCTTCACCTATTTTCCAAAACGATGATGACCCAAGTGAGGTGTCACTTTCAAGAACACCCAGTCACCCATGGAAAACTCAATATCTCAATACCTCTTGTTGGAATAAGATTTGTGGCAACTCTGAGTTGTCAATAACTGCTTCCTGATTAACTTCAATTTCCCAGACGTCACTTGCACAAGGATTGGTCCCAAAAGTGAGGTCTCACCTACCTCAAACCTACACAAAGGCGATTAAAAATTCAGACCATAGTGTGCCTCAAAAGGACACATTCGAATAATTAATTTTTTATTTTTATTATATACGAATTCAACCAATACCAAATGGATATCCCAAGATCCCCCAAAATCCAAAACACATGAACAAAGCATGTCCTCTAGAATCTGATTTTCTCGCTCTCTCTGACCAACCATTTGAGGATGGTATGTCATACTCATCTTGATTTATGACCCAAGTGACTTATGAAGGACTTCCAAAATCTGAGAGGTAAATGGGGGTCTCTATCAGAGACAATTGTTGATGACACACCATTAAGCCTCACTATTTCATGGATATACAACTGGCCCAACTCATCCACTTTTGCTGGATCTTTGACCATAATGAAATGGGATGATTTGTTCAAATGGTTTATTACCACTCAAATGTAATTATTTCCCCAAGTTGTACGAGGAAATATAATAATGAATTTCATGAAAACCTCATCCCACTTCTAGGTAGGAATGGGTAATATTTGTAGCAAACCAGAGGGCCTTTGATGATCTGTGTTTACCTGCTAAAATGTATAACACCTCAATATGAAGTCAGATATATTCCACCTCATACCCAGCCATCAAAACTACTGAATAACATAATAATACATCTTTTTATCACTAGTATGGATGGCCCACTAAGACTGGTGGCTATCCTTCATCACCACCTTCCTCAAGGACAACGACGCCACAAAACGGCCCATAAAGCACAAGTTTACCTCAGGAGACAAAGACTGACCACAATATATCTCCCCACTATGAATGAACTTCATATATTGATGGATAATATCATATATAGGCTATTATCGCTAAATAATATCCAAAATTGAAGGTTTTGACTAGACACTTGTGAAGAACGCGCCTTCATTGTGCTTCTTGGTTTCCAGACGCATTTTGGAAAAGATCCCCATCAAGTTCCACTCGCCACTGGACTTCCCCAATGACTGCACTGACACTTTCTTACTCAAGGAGTCAACCACTAAATTAACCTTACCTGAGGTAAAGAAAATGTCAAATCCAAACCCCTATAGATACTTGATCCAATGGCGCTGCCTCAAATTAAAATCTCTTTGGGAGAAGATGTAGGAAAAACATTTATGATAAAAGTAGACCAAACATTTCACCCTAAAAAAGATAATGATTCCATGTATTTAGGGCATGAATCACCTATGATAACTCCAATTCATTGGTTGGGTAGTTATTTTCATGTGTTCAGAGTTGGTGATAACCATATTCAACCACATGATCGTCCTGCATAAGAACACACCTGAGGCCCATACCTGAAGTGTTGCAATAGACGACATATTCCTTTCCTAATTATGGAAAGATCAAAATTGGTGCTATAATAATCCACCTCTTCAGATCCTCAAAAGATTCCTAACAGTATAGGATCAATACAAATTTGACCCCTTTATAGGTGAGATCCATCATGGAAGAGGGAAGTCGAGAGAATTCTTGAACAAATTACCAGTAATAACCTACCATACCAAGGTAGCTCCTGATCTCGAACACATTATTCGGATGATCCCATGACAAAAATGCATTGATCTTCTTGAGTTCCACCAAAAATTCTTTCTCCAAGATAACATATCCTAGAAACTACACTTCCCTAATCCAAAAAGTGCACTTTTAAAACATCTCATAATGAAATTGATCCTGAAGAGTGCCCAACAAGATCTGAAAATGATTCCCATGTTCTTCCTTAGATCCTGAGTAGACCAGGATGTCATCCTCAAATACCATAATGAAGGCATCGAGATACTAGTGGAACAACCTATTCATGAGTTTTATAAAGACCATCATAGCATTTTTCAACCCAAAATTCATAACCAAATACTCGAAGTGGTTGTACCATCTTTAGAAATCCATTTTTGGGATATCCGCCTCTTTAAACCTAACTTCTTGGTAACCAAAATGCAAGTCTATTTTAGAGGACCACTTTTCTGATTTCATTTGGTCAAAAAAGTCATCAATTCAGGGAAAAGGGTACTTATTTTTAATGGTTACCTTATTTAAATTTTGGTAATCTATACACAGTTGGAGATATCTTTTAGTCTTATTTATGAACAAGACTGGGGAGGCCCAAGGAGAGACTCTCAGGAAAATGAACCCTTGGGATTAAAAATCATTCATTTGTATCTTTAATTACCTAAGATCGGTGGGGGCCATACGATATGAGGGAATGGATATTGGCTATATTTTCAGTGAAAATTCAATTTAGAACTCCCCATAACTCTCTAGAGGTAAACTAGAAAAATAATATGGAAATACCTATGGGGACTCACCCACTACATGAGGTAATCCTCTCTCAGGATAACAACTATCATCCTCCAACACGAGCGATGATAATTGAAAATCAAGGTTTCCACACATTGGGAGTGGAGGTCCAGTACGACCCGATCGAGGATCCCATTATCCCAGAAGAACTTGATTACTACCATCAGGTGACATTAAACTCACATGTCACCTATAACAATAAATGTGTGATTTAAAGCACACCAACCAATACATGCCCTTGATTTTTCTGAATAGTTCTGTATCTAAGATGAGGAAATCCCATTCCATCTCAACCCCTAACATGGAGAGCACACAAGATGGTAATCTAAGTCCTTTCCCCTTATTCTTACCCAATGGTGTTACCAGCTTCATCGTATAAGGAATGAGATTAGTTGGAAGATTCAACAGGTTCACAATGTGGGTAGATATAAAAGAAATAGAAGCAACAATGCAAAATAAACAACTGATATAGAAGATGAAATCAGTATGGTACCTCGAACTACCTAGGGCTATATATCCATCCTGTTGGTGCCTGATCCACTACATAAAAATACTTCACCTCAGCCTGAGCCCAAGAACGACTGCTTTCCTGAGGCTATTCCTTAAACTAGCTCTGCCCATAAGATAATCTGGTCCTACCACCATGACCACCAAATTGGGATCCCAACGTATTATCCGGTTTTTACTGATTTTTCCTTTCCTTGGGGTCCAAATATCCTACCTCACTCTAATATGGGCACATCGTCTTGAAAAAACACTATAGGTTCCCCATAACTCTACATTGATGATAAGGCTTAGGAGGGGATGTACATGAAGGTCAGATGTGTCCCACCTTCTCAAACTTGTGTCACACCATATACCCTACATCATAATCCATAGATGAGGACTGCCTTGAAAGATGACATGAACTACCACCTCCCTTTCTCCCTTATTCATCTCACTTTTTCTCCTTCTCTGAAGAGCTTCTGCTACCCACAACAGATACCGATCTAGGGAACCCATACTTTTCGTTATGATCAATATAAAAAATGAAAGCCTGATAAAAAACTCTATCATAGTTCTTTAGATCGAATTGAAAGACTTGGGAATATATCTTTGGCCATAGACCCATCTCGAACCTCTGAGCCTTCATCTGTTCATTTGAAAGTATTTTAGGGGCGTACTGAAATAGCATTGAGAAGTGGTTGGAATACTCCATTACTAACTAGGCCCCCTGAAGAAGATCCATAAACTTTAGGGACAGACCATAATCCAATACATCAGGGAAATATTGGTCATTGAAGACAACCTTGAAGTCTATCCATCTTATCTGCTTGTGCTTCCCCGTTTGAACCACTCAGTCCTACTGCCTTTGATTGGGACCATGTAATAGAAATGAGGCACATTTCACCCTAACTTCTTTAAGAGTTTCAAGGAACTCGAACATGCACTCTATCTTTTCAAGGAATTACTATACCTCTTTTGGATTCATACTACCTTGAAATGAATGAGGTTTTTTATTGGGAAACTCTGGGGATTTTTCCTTTCATTGACCAGATTCAGATTCTCTAACTGGGGTAGGTGCAAGACCCACTCCTTTTCCAAGAGCTTGAATAGCCTGAACCATAGCATCTACCAACCTCTAATCAAGTAGTGAGGGAGAACTCTCTCTAGATTCTTCCCTCAGTTTCATGTTAATTCTCTGGGGAGGCATGTTACTACAAAAATGAATGAGCACAAGGAAAATAATTAACACAAAAAATCTAAAAAGTTTCAGCAATCACAACAAATATAATGAAATCTAACTTGTTATGAAAATAGAATAACCAAAACACATCACGCCCACCCAATATTCACGTACAATTAGCAACCTATGCATCCCACTTGGAGGATAATTCAAACAAAAATCCCAACATCCCATGGAAACTCGAGGTATGTCATGAGGTGTGTTAGCTATGCACCCTACTCGTAATCAGAACTCTGAGCCCCAATGGTTCTATCTCCACTCTATCTAAACTCATCCAAATAACATGACCCAAAGAGATACCTAGAAATGATTCCATTTGGTCATGAACTAAGATGGGTCATCATCCTCAACTCGAAAAATGAATTATTGTGACAGTTCATTTGCAATGGGACCCCGTCGCAAATGACTTGTTGCGGAAAACGATGTCTCAAATATTATGTTTTTCTACGAACTGTTTCAAAAACCTATTATTTTGGACGGGTAGTAACACTGTCGTAAAAAACATTCGGAATTTTTTTTAAGAAACTATTTGTGACAGCCCAACTACCCATTGAAAATAGTATCCTATTTTTACGTTTTTGTGGCGGACCATTGTAATTACTTCTGCAAATATAAAAACAATTGGCAATGGGCCTATAGAAAATAGTTTAAAAATTAAATAAAATAATATTAATAATAATATAGTATAAATATAGATAAAATCATAATATTAATATTAATGGAATAAAATTATTTATAAAATAATAAATATAATATAATATTGATATAAATAAAATATTAATATTAATATTCGTAGATCCATTGGAACTCTACTAGACCTCCATATTTTTTTCATGAGGAAAATTTAATATCAAATGTTCCATTGAGTCAAACAAACCTGGCAGGATGATTTTTTATGTTTATATAAAATTAAAATGAAATATTCTTGTAGTTTTCTTATGGCATCGTAGTTTTTTGTCGACGCACAAATGTCTTGAAAAAAATATGATATGTCTGTAAGCGCATTCCAAATCATAGGATTTAACAAACCTCTTAATCCAATTGACAGAATTATTTCCATTAAAACATGATATCCATGACTTTTCAATCTGGTAATATGACCATTTCTAACACATCTTCCCAAATTGGACAGTGCATAAGTTGACTTTGGCTTCATTAACTTCTTTAAACTAAAATTTTCAAACAGTTCAAGTTTTGGTCGCTTGAAAATTTGGGCATGTTCTAATCATACCTATAAATTATCTTTGGGCTTACCTGGTGTATCCAAAACTATATGAAATAATTTATCAAAATAGTTCTTCTCAATAAGAATCACATCCAACATGTGATGGATCAACAAATCAAACCAATATACAAAATCCTAAAAAAATATCTGTTTTATCCTATTGTACTCTTTTCTAAACCCATAAATTTTATGTTGGTTTATTATTGGTCCAAATGTGATGGGAGGTAATGAAGAGACAATTGATTTTAACTCTATACCTAAGATCATTGTTGGAGGCCCATCTTTTTTAATTGTTCCTTTTTTTAAATGATATTTATTTCTTTAAAAAGGATGATCGGTTGAAATAAATATGTAAATACAGTCGAAAAAACAAGGTTTTTTTACCATTGATGAGCATGAATACTTTGTTTTCTATCATATAGTACAAACATGATTTTGGCCCATGTGTACTCAAGCCAGATAACATGTCATATGCTAGGAAGTCACTAATTGTCCACATCAATATAGCTTTTAGTAGGAAGTTTTGTTTCACAGAAACATCATATATACTAAAACCATTACTCCAAAATGAATTCAACTCATCAATCAGTGGTTTCAAATAAATATCAATATTTTTTTTAGATGGCCTAGAATTAATAAGGTAAAAAAGATATATGGCTCCTTTATTAACATCCATAAAGGTAAATTATGCGTAGTTATAAAGACAAACCAACTTGAATACTGACTACCGTAAGAACCAAATGGATAGAAACCATCAGTAAAAAGACTCAATCACACATTTTGGGATTATAAAGCAAACAATTGATGCACTTGGTCAAAATTATTCCATGAATCCACATTTGAGGGATTATTTAAGCTTTTACTTATTAAAATATTGGTTCTAATTAATCCTAATTATTTATAGTTGTTAGTAATTATTTATAATTATTACTAATTATTTTTAGTTAATTATAATTATTACTAATTATTATTTATTATTACTGATTATTACTAATTATTACCAATTATTACTAATTATTACTTATTATTACTAAGTATTACTAGTTATTACTAATTATTACTAATTATTACAATTTATTTTTAATTATTGATAATTATTACTAATTATTATTAATTATTACTTATTATTATTAATTATTTCAAATTATTCATAATTAAGAATAATTAATCCTAATTATTACTAATTATTTTTAATTATATATAATTATTACTAATTAGTCCTAATTATTACTAATTAATCCTAATTATTACTAATTAATCTTGATTATTACTAATTAATCATAATTATTACTAATTAATCCTAATTACTACTAATTATTACTAATTAATCCTAATTAATCCTAATTATTACTAATTATTACTAATTACTTCAAATTAATCCTAATTATAACTAATCAATCCTAATTATTACTAATTATTGATAATTAATCCTAATTATTACGAATTATTACTAATTATTGATCATTAATCCTAATTATTACAAATTATTGGTAATTAATCATAATTATTACTAATTATTGATAATTATTACTAATTATTGATAATTATTACTAATTATTGATAATTATTACTAATTATTACTAATTATTGATAATTAACCTTAATTATTACAAATATTTCTAATTAATCCAAATTATTTATAATTAATACTAATTATTGATAATTATTTCAATTTAATATTAATTAATTCTAATTATTAGTAATTATTATTAATTATTAAAAATAATTTCTAATTATTAGTAATTATTACTAATTATTACTAATTAATCCTAATTATTACTAATTATTATTAATTATTAATGATTTGTAACAATTTTTACAAATTATTACTAATTATTACAATTTATTTCTAATTATAACTAATTATTTCTAATTATTACAATTTATTTCAAATTACTGATAATTATTAATAATTATGGATAATTATTCCCAATTATTATTAATTAATGTTAATTAATCCTAATTATTACTAATTAATCCTAATTATTTCTAATTAATCCAAATTATTACTAATTAATCCTAATTATTTCAAATTAATCCTAATTATGACTAACTAATCATATTTATTAATAATTATTTGTAATTAATGCTAATTATTGATAATTATTTCAAATTAATCCTAATTATTGATAATTATTATTAATTATTGATAATTATTACTAATTAACACTTAAATATAATTATTCATAAAAATAAATACTAAAAAAACAAATATCTAATTCTAATTTAATTAATTTACATCTAATTAAAAAAATTATAAATAATTTGAAATAAAATAAATTAACTAAACAATAAAAAAAGTAGATAAAAATATTGAAACTGAAGCTTTTGGAGTATCAAAGGCTCAGATCATGCTCTGATTTAAAAGTTTAAACTATGAAAAATTTTAGAAGAAAATTTTTCAGAAGAGATAGAGAGAGAAGTTGAGTAAAGAGTGAAATGAGAAGAAAACAGATGGGGGTAGATATAGGTTAGATTATTTGCGATGGGAGTATTTGTGACAGGGTCCGTCGCAAATGACTCTGCCTGCATTAATTATAGTGGGCCGTTAAAAAGTTATTTGTGACGGGCCCTGTCGCAAATGGTACATGTCAACAAAGTATTTGCGATATGACCAGTGTCCCATCACAAATACTAAAAACTGTCATCGGGTATTTGCGACGGGAATAGGAACCCGTCGCAAATACCATTTCCTGTGGTTTGGTGCATATTTGGCGTCAAACCTTTTGCGATGAGTCCTTACCTCCGATCGCAAATAATAGTTATTTGCAATAGGGTAATCGTCCCGTCACAAGTACCCTGTTTCGACGGGTTATTTGAGATGGGCCCCTAACCCGTCACAAATAACCCATTGCAAGTAGCCATTTTTTCCATAGTGATCTGAACCGAGGGGCATCACCTGGTCTGTGGCATGGCCCAAAGAGAGTTCTTGATCCCCAAGAGTGGCAACAAGTTCTTGGGTATCAATAATAACATGTGGGAACAATTTACCCAAATTTGAAAACATAAATCAACCAACAATTTAGATAAACAAAAACTGAAAACCATAACCAGCAAGCCTTAACCAATTCCAAAATTTTAAGCTACCATGTTTATAAGAAAACCAAAAAAAACTACTACAAAAATAAGAACCAAAATCCAACTCAAAAACCACAACATGGTAATAGAACCATCACCCTCAACCCACCTCCACAACACTACACCAAGAAAGGCCACTAGCAACCCAAACCTCCATCTCCAAAATCTTTACCCCTACCTGTGTCAAACTTCACGCAGCCTAGTTACACCAAAAGGTGTATGTAGGGTGTGAGATAAATCCCAGTAGGATGAAACCCAATAAGGATTCCATGCCTTGAACATTATAATATAAATAAACATTCATTTTTTACAAAATGGAAATGATAGAAACAATATAAAGGAAAACAACTTAAAATAAAAACATGCTTGTTTTTGAAATAATCATCAAGTCATACTGTATGCCGATGATAAGTGCGAGATTAGAAAAGAGCACTAGTAACAGGAAAATAATCTCGCCACTAGCTGGAAATGGGACACTAGAACCTCACATCTCGGTGAATCGTGACTTATAAACCACAACTAACAGTATTCTCATGCACGAGAAACTAGGAGGGGACACCCCAATGGCACAGTGTTCTCCAATCATCATCAATATTTAGATAACATTGTCATCATCAATCACGCTAAGTGAAACCAAACCAAAACCACTTCTGTATCACTATAAAATTAGTCCTATTCTTCCCACCTTGTTACTCGGGCATCCCTTTTTCTGCTCAATCAAGTTCTATATTTCACATAACAAACAACTTTTTCACTTCATAAACCAAATAGTGAAATAAACATTATAAGCCATCACATGCATACTCAAAATCCTATTTTAAAATCATAGGCACATCAAATCCTTTTACAATAATGTTTTCCACCACACATATAATTTAATAAATCATCTAGAAAATTTATAAAAATAATTCAAAGAAGCCCAACATGGCTTTACGCCACGAATACACACAATTACATATAGAAATACCATTTTCATACCAAAATCTTACTAAATTCTTTAAACCCCACCTTCTCACAAAAAACAATAATCATAGAACACTCCAAGATATTCAAGAAACCATAATCAATTCATCAAATAATGGTTAAGCATGGAATCACCTACTTTGGGTGGAGAAAACCCTTAAAATTGATGCAAATCTCCAACCGAACCTCAACTGCCCCATAAAGGAGCCAAATCGAACCCTGAATATAGATATTAAACCCAAAATTTCAAGATATAACACTAAAATCAAATCCCTATAAGCTTGAGAAATGGAATCCCAATAAAAGAGGGAATAAACACTTGAATATGGGAAGAATAGGAGAAAGAGTGAGACTTACTTGAGGATTTGAGGAGGAAACACCCAAATACAAAAAGAAATCGCAGCCCAAAGAGAGTAGGATAGAGAGGGAGGCACACCTAGGGATAATAATTCTAAGTGGTGTGAGAAAATGATGGTTTAGGGATTAAAAATCGAGAGGAGAGAAAAAGAAACCATATTTTCAATGAGTTGGAAGGGCTTATGGTTAATCCTCATGGTTTGATAAACTGTGCAGAAACCATGTGACATGCTATACCCAATAAGGGTCCTACCATATTACTACCTTGCACAATCTTACTGATTATTCATTGTCCACTTGGTAGTTACTGCCTTGGCTTGCAGCTATTGCATGGTTACCTATGCAGGGGCGCACAGTTACTACTAACTCTGCGCCAACTGTGTGCCACATACTATCCACCTAAATTTTCACATTTTCCTACAAAACTCTAAGGGAATATAAATGTAATAAATTAAATGGAAAATATAAGAAACATACCTCAATAGAAAGTCACATATATGACATATAATAATATTTTTAACCTTAATTAGCCAATTTTCCCCTAACCATGGTAATTAAAAAAAGTTACTTTTCATATTATCCAAAAATTAAAGATAAATACTTTATAAATTTTGAAATTACGATTCCAAATATGGAATCCATTTTTAAAATTAAAAAAACATAATTGTATAAAATTAATTTAAAATTAATCTCATTGACAGAATGAGAAAATGAGTTTTTAAAATGAAAACATTGAAAAGGTTGAAATTTTTTTATATCAAAATTCAATTTGAAATAGATTCCAGTGACTTAAATCAGATTCAATGATAAAAAATTAATCCAATTATAATTTAAAACCAATTAAAAATATAATTTAGCACTATAAATTATTTAGACGAGAAATATATTTTCAATTAAAATGAAATATTCTATCACTATTCATCAAAACATAAAACTTATCAAAAAATATCAAAAATTCATCCAAAGTAATTTTTTATATTAATATTTAAAATAATAAGTTTATTTTTTCAAATAGAATGTATAAAATTGTTAAAAACTAGATTTAAAACAAGCAAATCTTTAAAATGCGGTAAAACTATCTTTTTATAAAAATACATCTTTTATGTGTAAAATTGGATTTTTTTCATATATATTATATAAAAAAACATATTATGAATTTTAATATTTATATTTGATATATTATATATATATTTAATTAATATAATCCCAAAAGTTTGATTTTTTTATTTTATTGGTATAAAAAACACTCATGCACATTTAAATAGTTTTTATAAAAGAATTTTATTCATATTAAATTGGTTTTTATTTTTATTTATAATTAATTGGTAACAAATGAATAAAATAATATTTTTTCATAAGTTATTTAATCATATTAATAGCCACCAATTTAATTTATATGAGATAATTTCATTGTAGCTAATAATATTAATTGTATATCGTGGTTTGTATAAGATCAGTGTTGCATGAAATGTAATCTATCAAAGAGATTAAATTTAAATAGATACATACCATAAAATATTATGTTGTTTCATTCTACCATCCTTCAATAAATTTTATCCTCTCAATTTGAAATTTCACTTCAAAAATCTCAGGTTAATACTTGAAAATTTATTTGTGGGAAAGCCACTTCAGAAATAGGGTTAATAAAACATTATCATAATAAGAGGGAAATAAAAATGTGAAGGTCACCAAAAAAGTGGGCTTTCAAATACGAAATAATTAGTGGAAATCAAAAACTTATAAAATGAATAAAAATAATACTATCAATTTATTATGGAAAGTGATATAGAACATGGTCATTAGAATTTTAACCATCACAGAACTATAAATATTTTGATCGAATAACGTTTTCTTTCAAAAAAAATTCTGATAGTTGAGGGATTATTATACTATATAGATAAATCACTCAATAAAAATTAATTTATTTTTTTACATGTCATAATTTCATTCTTTGGTTGTGCTTTAATTTATTTTTACATCAATTCATACACCTAAATATGGATATTCAAGATGAAGTTATATGCCTGAAGCACTTTTGATGAATCATACAGTCTAAACGTATTTCCTTCATCATATAAATGTTTACTAAAACCATAAAGGTAAGAACAATGAATCCAATAAATCATGCATTAACCTCAAATAATAATATTCATTCTTAAACTTAATCCACTTTAATCTTAATACTCATCTAAAATACATCTGTCCAAATTCATAGTCCAAAAATTTATATGGTCACTAAA
Organism: Viscum album; assembly: GCA_963277665.1. Lineage (NCBI taxonomy): Eukaryota > Viridiplantae > Streptophyta > Magnoliopsida > Santalales > Viscaceae > Viscum > Viscum album. The sequence continues at coordinate 702,133,092 of OY728122.1, read as the reverse complement.
ATTTTAAAATCAACTTGACAAAAATATTTCCCCAAACAAAATGCAGATATTGTTTTCACATACCAAATATATGAATACCATTATAACCCTTAAATAATTAATTAAAGAATGATTCCTTATAAATCCTTAAAGAAAGAATACTATAATACAATCCTTATATATCTTATGATTTTTATAACTAGAAAACAAATACATTAATTATTCCACTACAACTATAGTAAAAAAATAAGCCTAACCTTGACCTCCTTGCTTGTTCTAAGATAAATTTATTTGAAACATAGGTAATTCAGTTTCATGTTGTCTTATCTCCCTATAATTGTAGCATTGGACATCGGTAGCTTCATTATTTCCCTTGCAATCATGAGCATGATGGACTTTTTCACCACACTTGAACCAAACTGGTTTTCCTTTTATGCAGTTACTAGGGTATTTTATCCCAAAATTATAACATGATGGGAAATCCTTCTTTCTCTTATTCCCTTTATTTGAATCTTCCTCTTCTATTGTCTTCTTCCCTTGCTTCCCTTTTAAGTCATAAGACATTGAGAATTCTTTCATTGTCTTGATAGCACATGAGACTATATCTTCATATGATGATAAAATTTGGGAGTCCAATTCCTTTCGAAGGAATGGATTTAATCAATAAAAGAAACAATAAAGATTAATCTATGGGTTATGTATGTAGTTTGAAACATTCCTTTTTAACCTTATAAAGTTGGATTAATACTTATCAATATTCTCATCCTCTTATTTCCTTATATTGAAAATTTACCATTCCATATCAGCTATTTTTTTGTGAGGAAAATATTTTTCTAAGAAAATTTCCTTACTAAACTTATATTCAAGGTTTGATATTTATTTCTCCACCTTCATGTTTCAAATAAATGACCATAATTGATCTGCATCTCCCAGGATATGATAAAATAACATGAAAACCTTCTCCCTTTCATTACATCCCAAAGAAATAAATATATCTTCTAAGGAACTTATATGTTTCTCAACTACAAATGGATTTGTATTCCCATTGAATGATGGAGGTTGTTGTATAATCAAGTAATATATCATTATTCCTCAATATTTTTTATTAGGATACTCTATACGGGTAATGTTATTGATCATAGCATGATTCAGTTTTTCCATTATAGTTGTAAGTTGTTTAGAACCAGTTGTAGCTCCATCTCCAACATAATTATATTTCATAGGATGGAAATCCGTACATGGATTATGTGTATTTATATGATTTTTATTCCTCTACTAGGTGAAATTTCTAAACAATGGAATACACTATATTAGAGAAAAACATTATGAAAAATAATGTATAACCTCAAAAATAGTGAATCACATAAGTTAAATTGAAAATTTAGGTACGACTAATATTTAAATCATCAACTTATTTTATTTTGATATATATACAAATTCTATCACATCTTCTCATTCAATAATCAATCAATTTCATAAGGTTTCTACTAAAATTCATTTGATACAAATTGTAATGACCTAAACTCTAGTAGCTCAGAGATGGTGCCATACTTTATTACATTGGAATAAGATACAAGGAATCACATCCCAATGGAATGAATAGTTTATTATACTTTCTAAACTAGATACATACTTAAAATCCACATTACATTTTAAAACATAAAATACATAAATAGTTTTATTGAGTCGTCCATTATTCACCCCTTGTATAACCCTATGTATCAGTCATAATATAATTTTTGGAATATTGGGGTAAAATTGAAACATATAAAAAGGGGTGATCTCAAATTCTAAGTAAGGGTAAGCATATAATAGAATCTATGAGTAAATATGTTATAAACAATACGTAAAAGTAAATAACTAAAACATATCCCATTTCAATAATCACATGATCTAAGAAACATAACCACATATATTATAATAGTCAAATAATCACTTTGAATATCAATAAATAATATCATAATAATGTAATTCATAATATTGGACATTTGAAACAAGATATCAAGGCCTCATCCAAGACTTATGAATATCAATGGATAATCTATTGGCCAAATACATATCTAATTTGTATCATGAGACCTATAGATGCATCTTGAGGATATAGAGGGACCCACCTATAACTTTCTAAGTCCAATTAATTCCTCATATGAATGGTGCGAAACATAAACAACATTTACATATAAAATTTAAATAACTTTTCCTAATCAGTAAACATATTCACAAACCATTCTGAGTAATATGGTGAATAGTAATAAAATAACACATTCAAAGTCAAACTTATCATAAACCATTTAATAAAATACGTAAAATGATATTGTAATAGATCAACCTCAATGAAGCATAAAATTCCACAAATTATTTTTGACATATTTTAAAATACTCTAATAAAATCACTGAAAACTCTTGAAAGAAATACCCAATTTTTATATTGAAATCATTTGTTTAAAAGGAAACACAATTTTAAAAGAAAATTTTTTCATTAAAAATAACCCTTTAAACATGTAATTTAATATTCAAAAAATTATGTTTTCATGATGGTGGAAAAATATTCTCATTTCGTATAAGTTAAAAAACATTCCTTCTTTTTTTTGAAGAATTCATAAAGTACATCATTTGGAAAATGACAAAAAGATTCCATTAAAACCATTTTATAAAAAATAAAACATGGGAAAAAAGAATTTAAATTTTTTTAGGATAATAGAAAAATCCTTTTTGAATAAATTTTTAGAAAACACGGAAATGGAATAAAAATGTTCCCCAATGGGTACTTAAACATAAACAATCTCAAAAAATAATGAGATTGGGAAATAACCATTACAAAATTATAACCGGTAGCATCATATGTCTCATGAAATTCAAAAAAAATATGGATATTAAAATACCATAATATTTATAATAATAGTTAAAAAATACATTCATTTGCAGTATATACAACACACACAAAAAATTTTAGTGTACAAGGCATGTGTCCTATAGAAATACAAGTGAAACAAAAATTACATAACTTATGTCTTGAATCTCTCTGTAATCACTCAAAAATCATGTATAATAAATATATGTTTATTATAAATCTATCATAGAACTATATTATTTTCTAATATATGATTTACTTATGACTTTATATTACACGTTTATTAAGAATTCGATCGTAAAGTTATGTTTCGGGTAATAACCGCTATGTTTTTCTCATGTGTTTTGATTTGATATATTTTTTATACTATTAATCATATAATGATTTCATAATATAAATAATTATAAAAATGGCATAAATATTATATATATATTCATTATATATGAATTTATAATAATCTATAAAATATTGAAATGGAAAATGAAATACACCGTTCATGGAGACGGTAGACCGTATGTATGAATGAACAATGTTTCCATTTTTTCACATTGAAATAAAGAAATTAAATAATATAATTATTTTAGAACTAATATGTCATATATATCATATAATTTCACTAAACTCATCTTTAATACTTTCCAGGTAAAGTTTGAACAAATCACATTGTTTTGAGGAGGTGATAGTCCACACATCCAGAAATGAAGTTGTCATATTTACACAAAATGGAAAGAAAGAAGGTATGTATTATATAATAATTAAAAAATAATAAATACATCATAAATATCATATATTTCATATAAAAATATAAATCAAATAATTATTACCAACCATTAAAGGTGTAAATGGAAGAATGAACGACATCGGTTCGCGAGGAAGTAGTTCACCATTCACATGAATGGTAATTGAATATCCTATTTGATTGAAGTGTGTGTGAGTATAAATTGAAAAATTAATATAAAATGATATCAGTATATTGAGGAAATTTTTTTCATTATATAAACATGAAATAAATATAATTTAAAGTGAATAAGGAATAAATAAAACAAAAATGTTTGTTAATGAATGTTACCTCTTCTTTGGGTATCTCCTTTTGATTTGCACACAAGAACATATTTGGTTGGATTTATACCCGATGTAAGGATTATAGGATGAAGGTATGGAATTTATAAGGATAAATGGTTAGTTATTGGTCTAACAAGAAGGCTCAATGTGGTGTTAATAAGTGAGGGAGGAGGATCCCTTTTATAATTGAGGTGAGGGGCACTTTTGTAAGCTCTCAAAATGTTAAATTAATATAAGTTACTTTTCAAATATAAATTACTAAAAAGTGATTTATTTATAATATAATATGAAGATATTTATGAATACTCTCAAATAATAATTTTTAGACATGTTTAGGTCAAATTATTTCCCTTAAATTTTGGCTTTAACCTTTAGTTAAACCCTTTAACTCTTACTGTGACAACTTGGCCCTTTTACTCTTTAAGGGTTTTATATTGTTATTGTAATATATAAAACTAATCATAAATGATTAATTGATGAAATTTTCAACCATATAAAAATAATTTGGCCAAATATTATATTTTTATGATATTTATATCATTTAATAAAATATTAATTATTTTAAAATATCATTAATGTCAATTTTTACACCATTCATTACATGACTTTTTAAAAAATATGAATAATCAAGATAAATTTTAAAAAAAAATTAATACAAATATAATAGGTATAGTTAATATAAAAAATTATTTTATGACATTAATTATCTAAAATTGTATTTATTTTAATAGTTTTAATATCATTTATTTGATATTTATATTAATTAAACAATTACTTCATCATCCTTGTGTAAGCCTTTGAAGTAATTATTTATTTCCTAAAAATAAAAAATAAATTTATATGATGAGGATACACATTTTAGATTTGAAATTACTATTTATAGTCGAATATATCTTTGGAATGACAAAAGATAAAAAATTCAATACTTACTAAAAACATTCGCATGATATATTTCACTTTTCTAAGAATAAAATACTAAAAAAGGATTAAAGTCATACAAGTGGCTCCAATAGTCCAAATATTTAATACATTTTTAAAAAATAAAAACACATAATTTTCTACAATTAATTTAAAATTAATCTCAATAGTAGAATAAGAAAACAAGGTTTTAATATGAAATTGTTAAAAATATTGAAATGTTTTTTGTGTCCAAATTCAATGATAAATTGATTAAAATGACCTAAATTAAGTTAAATTATAAATCTTTTATCTAATTATACTTTAAAACCAACTAACACTATAAAATATTTAGATAAAAAATAATTTTTCAATTAAAATGCAATATTTTATCACAATTCATCAAAACATGAAACTTATTAGATAAATACAAAAAATTAAACAAAAGTAAATTTTTATATTAATTTTTTGAATAATAATTTTATTTTTTCAAATAAATTTTATAAAAGTGTTAAAAGTTATATTTAAAAAAGATGTGCCATCAATAGGTGGTTAAGCTGATTATTTATAAAAATACATCTTTTATGCATAAAATTGGATTTTGTTTCTTATATCTTTCATAGAAAACACATAGTATGAATGTTAAAAATTATATTGAATATATTATATTTATATTTCTTTAATATTTTACAAAAATTTTGATTTATTTATTTTATTTTTATAAACACACTTGTGCGCATTTAAATAGTTTTTATAAAAAGATTGTATTTATATTAAGTTAGTTTTAATATTTATTTATAATTAATTGGTAACCAATGAATTCTATAAAATATTTTCATAATAAAGTTAATACTATTCATAATTACTAATTTAACAACTAGGAGATAATTTCTTTTTAAATAATAATATTAATAGTATATTGTGGTTCGTTTAACATCAGTGTTGCATGCAATGTAATCTATCAAATAGATTAAATTTAAAAAGATACATACCATAAAATCTTAGGGTGTTACATAAAAAACTATAATTCAATGAGAAATCGCTTCTTCAAAATTGGCTAGATTATTCTTTCAAGTAAGTTATTTGAAACATAAATACTAAATTTGGCAATTTTAATTCTTTTTCTATATTCTAGTACCTGAATATTAATATATACAACAAAAATTAAACTATACAATTATAAATACTAAATGAAATATAATTTAAATCCAATGTATTCATAGATACTAGAAACCAAACTCGATATCAGGTTTTATCAAATTAGTCCCTGAAAATAACTAGTTTTTTTCTATAAAAATAAAGAATGATGAATGAACCAAATAAAAAAAGATAAAAATAAGAATAAGATTTAACATTTATAAAACATATAATATTTCATAAAAAACAAGAATGTACACATTCAAGACAATATGAAATAGAAATATCAAGCTGGGTCATCACTATAACCACTATCACTATCATCATCCTCCCCATCATCTAGAAAATCTTGTCCTAAAGAAAAAATAACTAATTTAATAGAAAAATAATGTTATTTTAACATAAATATGAATAAATTTTCATATATATATATATAATGATAATAAACTGAAACAATTATACGTATAATAGAAAAAATATTTAAAATTTATATATGTAATGTATAAAATAGTTTAAGTGGATTATAGATAATAAATATATGAAAAAAATATTTATATTTAATTCACATGAAAACTATGAAATACCTTAAAACTATAAAATAGTCAGAAATAAAATCTATGTAAAAAACTACATCCATCTATCCTAAAAAATTTAACTACAAATATAGAAAAAAGATCCATTAAACTATATACAAACAATTTATTCTTAAAAACTTCAAATCAATTATAAATATTTTTCTAAAAAATAAATAAAATATAAAAAACCATACTCACAATTTTTCATGATAAATAAGAGGTTAGTACACTGAGTGGGTGTATTCATGAATGTAATAGGTAGAAGGAGGTTCCACACCAAGGGGATGAAACTTATGGATTCCATTATGGTGAGAGAAGATAGGTCCAACATCACACAGAGGAGAGTGGGGGCATGACTATAGAGAGGGTAGGACATGGGATTTCTCATAGATGGGAGAGGGGGTTATCATAAAGGAAAAATTATAGTGCATGTGATAGAGGGATGAAGATACTGAGAGAGGGGGGTCAGGTTTTTTTTTGTTTTTTTTAATTTAGATGTATATGTTTTAATAACCACCACTATATGCTATATTTAGAGACATTTTTATTAAAACCATCAATAAGTTATTAATTTTTTCTTTTTAATTTAAATATAATAATGCTTTTAGAAAACCACTACAATACTAAAATGAAAATACAATAATAGTTTACCAATGATTTTATAAGACACCTATTAGTAATTAATTTTTTAGTGTATATAATCATCATTTATCCATATTAAAGACAATATACAGAATATTATTATGATAGAGTATAATATTTTAGAAATCATATACATGCATTCAAGGCCTTATTCCACGTTAACATACTTATTGTAATGACCTAAACATAACTATCTCATTACTACATGTTTTCCCTTAATTATTACAACACTAATATGGCCAAGACCATTATATTTAGAGTTTTATTGGAATATGATACATAAATCTTAATAATATATAACTAAAAACACACTTTTACACCTTTAAAACATAAATTTATTCCATAATATTGGTTCATATTTTTTTCCTTCAAGATGAGTAACTAAAATGTTAATATTTTGTTCATAATTATTTCTACCCATCCATAATCACTAAAATAATCATAAGAAATTATGTTATGAGCATATAAAGATTAGTAAGGGGTAAAAAATAGTGGAAAATCATTAGGCCATCAAACATGAAAAATCATGAAGATGGATATTAGTAAATAGAAAGATACATTGAATATGTAAAAGATCATAAATTTATATTCAATCATAAAATCAATAAAATAGAAACTTTTACTCATGTAGTCATATTTAAATAGAATAAAAAATAAAACACATATATGAGGATAAATAAAATATAATAATAATGAAATTTTCATTAGAACATCATATTCATGTAAACCATAATAACTCATAATCACCCATAATGGATTGACTAATTGAGTTAATTCTAATATCATTTCTTTAGATAATAAAATATTTCTCAATTAATTAGGTATATATATAATTCTTCACCAAACCATTATCATATATAATATCTAAGAACCAAAATATTAGTAAAAAACATAGAACATTTTAGAAAACTACTTATATATAAGCATTAAATTTAACCATAGATAATCAAATGGAATGGGATAACTAATTCCCCGTTGAAAATAAAATGAAAAAGAATACAATTTTTTTCTATGAAGAAAATGAGGTTATATTTACAATATTTCAATTGAATGAATCAATCATGATAGTCTTATATAAATGCATAAATATTGATAGTAAAATCACATGAGATATTCAAATGATATTATAGTTGATAATGGATAAAAAAGGAACTCTGATTAATGAAATATGAATAAATCCCTCTCAATAATCCCATAATTCATGAAGGAAAAGTTAGTGATATCTAAATTAATATTATAAGGAATATAGATATCTCAAATTATAAGATAAATAAATCAACCCATGGAGGATAAAAATTAAATCATATAACATGATTAATCCAAGAAGAAATAAATATGAATTCCTTATGTATTGACTTACATTTTTACATGTCATTATTTTCCAAAAAAATGAATTTTTAGGTTTCGGGAGATGGTTGAGAATCATTTTATAATTTTTATGGAATTTTTGGGTATTGAGTTTTGATATGGGGATTTTTGGGTAAGGTTTTGGAGTTTTAGAGGTGATAAGCAAGATGTTCGAGTGCTTAAGAGGTATTGTCACTTTGAAGTAGATGTAAGTACTTCTAAGTACTTGGTAGTAAAAAAAATAGGTACATGATATGAATCAGAGGGTGGAAGATCCCCTAAAAAAGCCAATAACTGGACAATAGCTCTATAATGGGTGGTTGGTAGGCCATAGGGTACCTGAATATACTATAAGGGGTACTTGGGGGTGTTATAGTTGATTTTTTTTATTAAGGAAAAAATATTTGTTTTCAAGGTCAACCCCCTTCTTAGATTAGTTCCACTTAAGTGATATAATTTGATAGATTATCACTCCATTTTTTATTCCCCTTGGATAAAAATGCTCTATTCTTTCATGTGGTCAATTGGAGGTTAATTATTCATACTAGATCGAGGTGACCCCTCCCACTTTCCCATATATATTACATTTTTTCTTCTTCCTCTAATTTTCATGGAACCATTTATGTATTTAATAATGATTCCATTAAAGTATGTTGGAATAATGATAAAAAATGGGCCTTCTTATTCTAGTGGATAATAGATTTTAATGGAGGAAAAAGGCCACCTGTTTATTTACTTTTCAGTAAAGGTGCGTCTTCTAGTGAGTTTCTATTCAGATTTAATGATGTTGGATTTAAATATTTAATATTTTAATTGTGGATTCATATGTATTTCATTGGAAATGGTTCCATAGGTATGATAAGAACCTTCTTTAAGACATCAGTTATGGTTTTGGTAACAAAATGATACATGGTGATTACTTGATGATAATTCATATTTGGGTTTCATTTGATATTTAATTATAAAATTTTCTAATTTATAAATATAGTCCCATGGTTTATGGTAGAGATTTGGGGTTATAATGATATATGGGATGATTTTGGTCATGATTAGTGAGAATAACTTAGGAAGGGTTAACATTGACATGAGAGAGGTGGTCCCTTTAATACTTAACCAAATTCATATATGATTGTGATTTTGTAGAAGTAGTAGGGTTTTGGGTTTAATGTGATTAAGATTATATCATGACTATTCCTTTGTGTGATAAGGGAAAGTGAAAATCCGTATATAATTAGAACATGAATTTTAATTATGGTTTGGGAGCTAGATAGATGCTCGAAAACTGTATTTCAAGGGTAATTGATATTAGTTGGGATTAATAAACCCCTAGAGGGTCTTGGTTTTCCAAATGAACATTGAGTTGTCTAAGATGATCCTTAGTGGTCAGGGTAAAGGACTCCTAAGTGGGTAAGTACTTTTTTTATAATGTAGTTTATACCTTTGTGATGTTTGTGGTAAGGGTTATGGGAATGAGCTTATGAAATTGGAACACCAAAGTGGGTGGATTAATGGAGATGAGTGTAGTTGACTATGTTTACCCTTTAGGCTTGGTGAATATCAGTAATTTAGTTTTCTAGCGTTCTTTGATGTCATGATCAAAATTATTGGATTATGTGTCCCCTTATAAAAGGAATTAAGATATGTATGGATTGAGCCCTTAGTGGAAATCCTTATAGGACATGGCTAGAAAGGATGAAGGTGCTACCCAAGGGTTGGTGAGATGGTAATTTATGGATGGGTTTCCTCTAAATTATTAGATCATTATTGAGTGTGGAGAAGTGGTTAGTGTTAGAATCATCATAAGGCGATTACAATGAAAATTGTAATGGAAAGGGAAACATGGGAAAATAACTTGGATCAAGATGGGGTTCTCGTATGTGGGAAAATTATAAAAAATAGATTCATCTAAGTATATTTGGTGAATCAATGTCATGGTATTGTTCATGAACTAAGTGCCTTGGGATTTTCAAGGGTGTTGGTTATATTCATTGGATTTATATGGTGGTTTATATTATTTGAAAGTAGTAAGAGTTGGTGAGATTCATTAGACCCACACTCTTATTCCTGGTGAGAAAAACACATAGTTTAAATATTATCTTTGATACCAAGTGAGAAAACCCAAGATAAACACGTGTATATATGATATTAATATTATATTGCATTTAACAAAAATTTCACACAATAAAAATAACCTTTTGTTTTAGTGTATTTATAGATTAGTTATACTAAAATATTATTATGAACAATTACCTATAATTGAACTATAGTTGATCCTCTTTCAAGGATATCCTATGTTATTGTCATCTTCATAACTTGGGGAATGGAAAATATAATAAATGTGTTAGATAAAATTCTCAGTGTGGGAAAAAATATTTATATGATTCCATGGGTAAGATTATAAGAATATGAGGAAACATGATCATTAGAGAATTATCTTATTAAAAATAACATGAAATAGTGATAGTTTTCCATAAATTATAATAATAGGTTATGTAATAAAAAATGAACAAACTTGTACCATTAACTAATTTTGTGAGATAGTAGACATGATCTATGGAGTAAAATAATATGAATTAAACATAAAAGTTCTGCATGTCATGGAAACATAAAATAATAAGGAATTATGGCACAAACATAATCAAAGGAAAACAATTACATAGTGGTTCCAGCATCAAAATACTATAACCCATTTTATGGGGTCTTAGGTATTACTTCTTACAACATATTAGTGACATTATCATCATAACTAAATGCCCATAAATGAATCAATTTTAATATCTCTTGTCCCATTCCTGACTCAATTTTCATTACAAGAAACATATAAGTTACTAAAGTATCATAACTCATGGTTCATTTTTGTCTTATAAAACATTAACAAATTAGTTTAAGGGATTTAATAGACCCAACCCTTCCATGGGATTAACATACCAAAACCATTTCAAAAAGATAAAGAATAATCATGATTTCAACACAAAATAAATCATATAATATATCATGAAGAAACCATGGAACTAAGGTCAAAAATTTCCAAATGGTATCACATGAAATAACCTCAAAAGTTAAATTAGTTGATACCCAAAATTCAATCACCCAAAATAAGTATTTACTAATGAAATTTAAAGGGTAATTCATGAAAAATTAGTCCCAAGGGTATATATATTTTAGAGATAAAGATAAAAATGGAAGAAAAATAATTAAAATAGATTTCCTATAGCTTTTTTATCCTTTTTTGTAAAAATAAAATGTTATAATTCACTTTCAAAAATAATTTTCAAGAAAGTAACATGAATGTTTTTTAAAAATTCCATATTAAGATAAATAAAAATAATATATCCGTGAAAAATAAATAAAGTTTGAGTCCAAAAATATGAAGTGGGAGATAAAATATAAGATCATTAAAAATTTTGTTTTAATATTTTAAAATTCCTTTATTGAAACCCATATCACAAAAAAAAGATAATAAAACATTATTTTAAAAATGGGTAATGGGAAATACTGATATCACATGAAATAATAAATATTTAGGTTTTAAAATAAGATAGAAATTAATTTATATAAATAAATAATATGGACATGGATGAGAAACAACAATAAAATAGGATTAGTATTATCCTTTATAAGGTTACATTTTTAAGAATAAAGAAGTCCATGAATGAAGAAAAATTGAGGTAACAACCCATTGGAATGGATTTCATGAAAATTTAATGTAAATACATTGAAACATGTGATGATGTAAAATATAATTCATTAATAGAATATATTATACCCAACCTATAAAATTCATAAATAATTATCTTAAATAAATTTGAATTAATTAACCCTTATAGGTTTGATAATCTTGTAACCAAAACCATAAAATGTTGAAATTGAAATAAAACTATAAATACCATCAACAAAAATTTAATCATGATATAAAATGTAAAAAATAAATAATATAGACCATATACGTAAAAAATATGTGTGTGATACAAAATATGTCTCAAAAAATCAAAATCAAAATGAACACACAAGACCTTCACTCCCAACATCCATGAAAGTGATTTAACCTCATTGAGAATTTAAACCATCTCATAGAAGAATTCTTGGAAAATGGATAATTTAAGGGTTTTTCTTGGATTATGAGGATTAAAAATTCTGAATAGGGATCTATGGGAAGTAAAAAAAGGGTATAGGTTGAGGATTAATTCTAATTTTTATAGTGTATATAAAAGGGTGGTGGATATATCCTTTTATATGTAAGGCAAGTAACATTTTTGTAACAATATGAATGGAGAATTTACTATTCATGGAAAATGGCTCCCAATGTTGAAAATAATGGTTATTAGATGATTATTGTTTATTAAACCTATCAACTACTCATTTGGATACATGTTTTTATGAATTTTATATATTTTATCATTAGTTTTAACTTTTACAAAAAAATTACTTTTATGGTGGTAACTTATTATTTTTACCTTGGTAAGTTATTTTATGCCTAAAAATTAAAACACCCATATTATCTAATTTGGATATAATAATTCATAAAATGAAAATAATTTTATCAAATAATATTTTTGGGGGTGAAAAAAATTAATTTTAATATTTGTGAACATAACGTGTGAAACCTTTTTTTAGAAAGTGTATTTTTAAGCCTAAAAATTATGTTTAGAATAAAATAATCATAGTTGTTGATTTATATAAAATTAATTAGTTTATTAATAAAAAACATATTTATTTGGCTATAAAATCATGATAAAACTGAAATATTTTATTTGAATATTTATTTAAAATAAAAAACGAAAATATAATTTTTATTAGAATAAAATATTACTTGAGTTCTAAAAGTTTAAAAATTGGATTTATAAGTTCAAAATAGTACATTCAAATGAATAATTTTAACAATTGAATACATTTTTTATTGAGAAAAATGTTTTTTTATTTTGTAATTCATATTTATATCATGATGAATTCATAAACTCTATAATATTCATGAGAATTGTATTTTCACTATTTACCTAAAACAAAAATTTTATAAAAATACCAAAAATTAATCCTAATATAATATTTTATTCTAAATTAATAATAAAATTTATATTTAAAAAATTAAATTCTAAAATTTTAGAATCTAACTATTAAATAAAAAAATAAAAAAATAACAAAAATAGTATAAAAATGGATTTTTTATATAAAAAGGATTTTTTTCATATTCCATTCCAAATGAAAATTATTTAGATGAACATTAAATTATTTGTTTATATATGTTATTAATATATTGAACAATATTTGATGTTGATCAATTTATTTAAAAACAAACAATATATATATAATCTATAATTCCTTTTGAAAAAAGTATTTTTATCTCTAAACTATTTTATTCTTAATTAATTAAGATTTATTACATGTTAAAAAATAATTAATAAAATATTTATACATTGGTGTTAAAAAATTTCATTCAATTTTATAAACAGATAAAATCATTCTTTTAAAATAATAATAGTAATAATAATATGTAACATGTAAATAGGAATCTTGAACCCTTCAGGGCCTAATACTTATTTCTTATTTTATGGTAGTCCCTTTATCAACAGAGATGAGAGGGAACCCTTACATGATCAAAAGGCCTATATTCATTATGGATTTAGAATTATATGGACCTATAGGATCATTGGATAATTGGATAATCACATATAGCTTTATTAGACCCAATTACGCTGAAATAACCCTTCCCTAGCTCCTCTGCAAGTGTGTACCTAGGTATGCACCAAAAAATACAATTAGATTGAAGTGATTTTTACATAGTATTACAAGTCAATGATATGTACACCATATCTCTCCATCAATTTTGGGCCCTATTATCTTTACCTGGTGAATAAAACTGCTCTAATCCATCATCTTGGGGATACTCCAATATAGGTGAACCTTGATCTATTCAATGACGTGGAGGATCTATGGCCCAAGGTTTGTGAAAACATTAGGTACTTGTGGCCCAAAGGCCTAATGTTTTGGCCTAAAATCCCATTTTAGATGAATATAATGAATGATACAGTACCCTGAGATAATAATTTCTACAATACCCACCCTTCTACAGTGTTATAGAAATGTTGTAGTACTACTATAATACATGACGAAATTAACTCTCACCCATTTTTGAACATGGGTTTAATGAAGTATGTAGAGAATAATTTTCAATTCAGGTAAACCCCCAACTACACGTGTCATATAAATATGTCAATTTTTATTATAAAATGTTTTAATTAAATATAATTTTTTGTTTCACATTTCGTTCTGATATTGTATCAATGATTATATTATATTTTAATATTTTATCTTAATAAAAATTATCATGACATGTTTTAGTTCAATGTTGTGTGTGAATAAAGATATTAAAAATAATATTTAATTAAAGAAAAATATATACTAAAATATTATTAAGAAACCTATGAGGTGTTTTCCCCCATATCTGGTGAATGAAAATTTATCTAATAAAACCTTGGGAATTGAAATCATGAAATGAGACCACTTAATGATTAATATAATTCTAAAATATGAAATCATATGGAAAGTGGTTATATAAGATCTTTTGTAATAGATGGAGCTCGAGAGAGTGCCTCATTTTTTTGTTTGCCTTGTTTTATTTGATATTCTATAGTTTCCCTTATATATATTTTTCTATGATTTTTGTGCTGGAAACTATAGTGATATGGTGCGTCATAGCTCTAGGGTCCCACACCATGAGGGAAAGGGTGAGAATTCCCCGCTATTGGGTGGAATGGAGGCACCTGTTGTTCAAGGCCCAACTATGGATAATTTGATTCAAGAAATAATTTTGTTCGTGGTTTAGTCCATGGAGGGGTGGTTCATATTGAACTATCAATTTCTGATCTTACTCATGAGTTTCAACAAAAACACACATCATTTTTCATGAGAAAGAGTAGTCCACAGGTGGATAAGCTATGGATGGAATATCTTCAAACAATTGTTAAGAATTTATAATCCCCTTTGGACAAGAGGGTGAAGATGTATGTATATATGATGCATTGAATAGTGGGATGTTTGTGGGATGTTGTCATCTAGGGATAATAGCATTTTGGGTTGACCTGGGTGGACTTTTAGACCTACTTATTTTGTTACTTCTTACTTAAGACCTTTTGGATTGATAGGTACAAGGATTTTATGAGTTTTACGTATGGAATCATGTCAATTATAGATTATTACTATAATTTTATAGATATTAAAAAAAATCCACCTTCTATTTTGATGATACCACTAAGTCAAAGCACTTTGAGGAGGTCTTGGGACACATGATCAAGGTGTAGGTAAATGTTTTTTTCTTGGAATCATTTTTAGGTATTGTAAACCAAGACCTAATCACTGACAAGAAAATTACAAGGGTTATGGAATTGGGGTGTTCTCTTTAGTGGGTGGTATTGGCAGTGGTTCATCTGGTTGAAATAAAAATCAGGTAGATAACTCATTTTAGGGTAATAGAAGGAAGTACAAGAATAGTAGAGAATCTTCTTTCACTCTTAAAATATTCAGTGAGTTTTAGTGCTATAAATGTGGAGGTTGGGGTATAAGTGATTTTAGTTTAATTAACTATCTCTTTATTATAATTAGTTTTGAATATTGGGAATCTTTTACCTTTTTTCCCTAATTATGTAAAAGGTTCCCAGTCATAGAGGTTTGGGACCCATATAAGGTTCTGGGGTGAGAACTGTTAAACCACATCAGATAGGAAGCTGGGATTCCAAAATCTATTTAGGTCATGGTGGTGGATGGGGGACCAAGGTCAGCATAAATAGAGACCATAATGGAATGTGACTTAGGGAAGTTATGTTATAGAACATGGTTGCAATTCAAGCCTGTTATATACTATCGATCCTACCTCAACTGATCAGGATGTAGAGCCATCTATTATTTGAGGCACGTTCTTAATGAATTCAACTCTCTCTTCTACTTCTTTTCATACAAGAGACTCACATTATTTCGTTTGTTCTTGGTTCATTATAGGTTCATATTTAGCTGTGTATTTATTTTATAGAGTTCTATAGATTAAAACACCCAAAAGCATAATGTTAGAGGGGATCTATAAGTAAGTTAGTTGCTTACTGGTAATTTATATAACCAAGTACATCATTTAACAATACGGGTATATTCAGGTTCCATTCACAAGCTATTCAATATATTATTTATATTATTAGGGTGTTATATTCTCCCACATTAAATAAATTACATCCTTATAATTTTAATTAGCATTCCCTAATACAAATAGCCAAGGGTATATGTAAGACAAATAGACTCAAAATATAATTTCCAACAATCTATCATGGGTAAGACTATAGAACTTGTTTTTTTATTTTTCTTATAATATTCATGAATTGATATTATCAACCATTTGTTCTAAATATTTCTTCTTAAGAATTTATAAGTATTATATGTTTCAATAGACCAACCGTTAAGAAATTCATTCTCATGGTCACCATTCCAACCAAAAACTATTTAAAAAACAATTATGGAAATATCTAATAAAATTAGAGTAAATTATTATATGAATTTGAAAACTCAATACAAAAATGTATTCTTCAATGATACCTTAATTTTAAACTATGATAATTTTGTTTTAACTATGATATAATTATATCAACATATAACTTCTTGATTTTAACCTTCTGTTTCCATGATCATATTTTTATTAGTTTCTATTACCTAAACAGTTATATATTATGTCATTAACTTCTATTTCAATCCAACATAATTGTTTTTAAAGTTTATGTGAATCAACTAGAGAATATCCTATGAGAGTGTTAAACTAGGTGTCCATTTAGGCCATCTCATTGTACACTGTTTAAATATCGAGTTTGTACTCATACAACTCTTTTAAGTATTTTTACCCCTAGTTTCATCTATTCTAGAGACTACATCAACTTGTTTTTATCTATACAAGGATTTAATTTCTAGGAAGCCACGCAATCAACCCTATACGAAAATTATAGGATTTCATCTTATACTTAGACTTATCTATAGGGTTTTCACAAATATTATCTCCTCCAAATCCTAAAATGTAACTAAATTAATCTCCAAAAATAACTAAAACCTACTTTGATACCAATTAAAACACCATAAACCCACACTCCAAGGTTCAGTGTTAAAAATATATACTTTACATATTTTCTTCAATACAAAGTCAGATGATCCAAGATAAAATTGTATATATTTCACATTAATATTATATTACATCTCACAATAATGTCACAAAATCTTAAGGAACATTAGGTTTAGTGTCTTTAGAAATTATATATATATGTATCTTATTGTTAACATTTCTCTATAAATGAACCATACTATATACTATTCTGGGCACATCCTAGGTTACACTTCTCTTTAGAGTAAGGGGAATTAAAAAACATAAGAAAGGAGTGGGTTAAAATAATTAGTAAGGTAAAACATTTCAACATGTAATCAAGGGTTTGATAATAATAATTTTAGGAAACATCAACATGGGAGAAATATATTATTAAAAAGGATATGAAACAATAAGATTTTTCTATATTGTAAGAACATGGAATGTCAAATTAAAGGACATATAGAATATTATAATAGTGTGAGATGATAAATATGATCCATGTAGAATGATCATAGGATTGTGAAATACAAATGAAGCATTCCATGGAAACCTAGTATAAAAAGGAATTATGGTTTAATCATAATCTTAAGAAAATATTATGTAGTGTTTCATACATAAAAATCTAGTGACCCATTTTATTGTGGCTTAGTCATTACATCAGATGAAAAATTAGTAACTTGATCATCATAACTAACAGCACCTTAGTGACTTGAGTTTTAGAAATAGATCCCACTATTGAATCTATTTTTATAACTCATAACTCTTTAGCGACTTGTGTTTCCCAACTCACAGACCATTAGTTACTAAAGTATCATAACTCATAGCCTATTTTATCTCATAAAACATTAACCAATGCATTGTATGGAATTATCAGACCAAACCTTTCTTATGAATTTAAGGAACACAACCCATCTCAGGGAATTAATGGACCCAAACAACCTCATAAATATAAAAAATGAATATGTTTTCTATGAATATCAATCATATATCCTATAATTAAGAACCTATGGAAATAAAATGGGTTTCGAAACATTTCCAAATGGTATCATATGACATGGAATAAAGAGTTAGATCAATCAATATCCAAAATTTTATCACCCAAAAGGAGTATATCCCAAGGGAGTTTAGAGGGGTATTCATGAAAAATTAATCTAAATGAGATATATATTTTTGGAGATAAAGAGGAAAACATTAGTGAAATCAGGAAAATATATTTCAAAAAATATTGGTAACATTTTTTGTAAAAGATAGAGTTATAACTCTGTTTAAAAATCTATTTCCAAGAAATTAACATGAAAAAATTTTAAAAATACAACTTTTTATGAAATAAAAATAATAGATCCTTGAAAAATAGATATGGTTTAAGACTAAAAATATTAATTGGAAGATAAAATATATGATCATGAATGATTTTTTTAATATTTTGAAATACCTTTATTGGATCCAAAATCATAAAAAGTATAATAAAACATTATTTTAAATATGGGTAAGGATAAATAATTAGATTAGGTGAGTTAATCCTTATTTGGGACTAAAAAAATAAATGAATTCATTTTTGTAAAGAAATAACATGGACATGTTGGAGAAGAAACCATCAACTAATATGAGGACTATTCTTAACAATATTGTATTTTTATAAAGAAAAATTTCAATCAATGAAGAAAAGATATGGTAATAACCAATTAGAAATTAGTTAATTATAAAGGTATCTAAATAATAAAAAATATATGATGAAGTGTAACATAATTCAATCATAGGGAAAATTTTACCCCAACTTATAATTTTCATGAATAATGACCATAACTCGATGGACATAAATTGACTTCACAAAATCGTTTATGACTTTGGTAACCTTTGAATCATAACCATTGAAAAGGGAACATGAAATAGAACATTAATTACAATGAATATACAGATAATAATGATATAATTTATCAAAAATAAGTATATTAACCATATAAATATCAATAGTTGTATGATATGGAATATGTCTCAAAGAATAAAAATTGAGATGAAACCTCTTTAACTTAACTGCTCACTTCCTTGAAAGTGATTAACCATGTTGAGAATCTGAAACTTCTCAGGGAGGACCTCTTGTAAATGGAGGAATTAGGGATTTTCTTTGGTTTAATGGGATAAAAAAAATTGATAGGATTATATGGAAGTTAAAAAGGTATGTTGTTAAAGAGTAATTTAAATTTTTAGTGTGTATATGAATGGGTTGTGGAAGTCACATTTTATAAGTGAGGGGAGTGTATTTTTTCTAATTATATAAAAGAAAAAATAATTATTAAAAAAATGGCTCAAAAATAAATAAAATAATGTATATGGGAGGATTATTGGCCAAGACACCTTTCAACCACTCATTTGGAGACAAGGTTTGAGGAATTTTATCATTTTATACATTGTTTTAACTTTTACCAAAAAATTATCACAATAACTTATTTTTTATAATGGTAACTTATTTTAATGCCTAAAAACATAAATATCCTTGTTATATAATTATTTATGCTGATTAAAATATGAAAATAAATTTATCAAATATAATATTCATGGGTGATAAAAATTAATTTTAATATTTGTGCACATAACGTGTAAAAACTATTTTTTAGAAAAACAAATGTTTATTTTCTGCATAAAAATTATATTTAGGATAAAATTATCAATAGTATTAATTTTAATAAATTTAAATGGTTAATAACTAAAAAAATTAGTTTTATTTAGATTTAAAATCCATCCATAACTGAAATCCATGATTTACATGTGTAATAAAAATAAAATACCAAAAAATTGGAATAAAACATTACATGAGTTCAAAAATGATAAACATAGTTTTAAAGAATTCAACATAGTATATTTAAATGAAAAAATTTATTATCTATATACATTTTTTATTTATAAAAATATTTTATAAGTTTTTCTATTAATCTTATATCATAAGAAATTTATAAATGCTATGGTTTTAGTGAAAACTATATTTTTAACCTTTTATTTAAAAATAAAATACTTTAGAAAAATCCAAAAAAATGTACTAAGATAATAATTTTTTGATGAATCCAATTTTTTTTTTCAAATTAAAATTCTAAAAGTTAGTAATTGAACTTTTATGTTGAATCATAAAATATAACCAAAAATGGGTTTTGAGATATCTAAATTTTAGTATAAAAAATATTTATTCATATTTTATGTAAAGTGAAAATATTTAAATCAATATTAAATTATTTGTTTATATATGTTATTAATATATCATTCATTATTAAATAGAGATCAACTAGTTTAAAAATAAAAAAATTATTGAAAAAGTATAATTCTTTGAGAAAAAGTCTTTTATCACTAAATGATTATATGCTTAATTATTTATACTTGGTCACATCTTTAATTATAATTAGATAATTTTTTCCATTACATTGTTATAATAATATGTTGTTTTTAATTTTAAAAATACATAAATTCATTCAATAAAAAATATAAATAACAATAATAATACATAACACATAAATACACACAGAAAAACATATATATATTTAATAAAAATGATTTAATTAAGTATTATATTTTTGTTTCATATTTCATTATCATAATTTATCAATTTTTATCATTTATTATAATATTTTATCTCTATAACATATATCATGATTTTGTTTAGTTCAGCATTTCATATAAAATGTTCTATTCAAAATAGTATTTAATTGAAAGAAAATATATACTAAAATCTTGTGGTGTTATAATCAGAGCATGTGTAATCCTACACTCTTTGAGAACTAGGTTTATATGGTATTATTTCTGAGATCTAGGATATGGGATACATTTTCCATGATTTTTTTTACATATTGACTATGTTGATGCATCATTTCTATAGATATTACAATTGATGTGATGAAGGCCTAGAAGCATGGGGTTCGAGGTGATATGTTATACCTCATAAATGATCTTATATACAGGTCTGACTATATTATACAATTTTCCAAAGGAGTTTCCCATTTATTTACCATGGTTAATCCAATAGAGAGTTTGGGTCACCACCTGGTATTTAACACCCATGGTCAAATTAGTAGATTTTGGGACACCATTTTGCCTTTACCACCCATAGTCATATTGTCAGAGAATCCAAGATTCCATCTTGAATTTTTAACACATGGTTAGAATAGCAAAGATTTTGACATTCCATTTATAATCTAGAACCCATGTTCAGACTATTTGAGATTCTTGGACACCAAATGGAATTTATAGACAATGGTTAGATCGATAGAGAGTTAAGATTATATATGGTATTTACAGCCCATGGTTAGATTGACCATTAGTCCAAGATTCCATTTGGAATTTACCAAACATTGTTTAATTGGTTATGATTCTGGGATTCCATTTGGAATTTTTCACCCATGGTTATACTAGAATAATTTCAGGAGCACTATTTTTCATTTATCATCCATGGATAGACTGATAGAGATTCCATGATTCCATATGGCCTTTTGTACCCTTGTTTATACATACAGAGAGTCCATGATTCCATCTTGAAACTCTCTATACACTTCCTATGATTAGATTATCTATGTGGCTAGGATGAAATGTGGCTAACTATATCCCATTGAGGGATAGAATATGAGATGCACTTTAATTGGATGATGTAGATGGATTCTGGTGTCATGGTGCCCTTGTTTTCACACTATTATGTAATGTGGTTGATTTTATGTTGTATACTATAGATTTATCTACTTATATATATATATATATATATGAAAATATATAGTGGAATATATGAGAGACACCAATTGTAGATCCCTACTCATTATTATGACCATATTTTTCATGCGAACCTTTGTGAATGTGTAGACCGTTATGTCCATATTTCAAGTACGAGGTTGTATAGGAGATCCGGATGGATTGTCTTGATGAAATTTTGGGACATAGGACTGAGGCTGGACTTTTATTTTTATAGATATGTGTCCTTTTATATATTTTTTATTTCTTCTTTATACTTTATCAACCCAGTTGGAAATCCTTACAGTGTATGTATGTTATGAATAAGGAAATTTTTGCTATAATATATTATTGTTTAATTAATATTTATGGTTGCCTCATAGTCATAATTCCTTTCACTTACTATAATGTTCAATGATATCAGTTATTGTGTGTTTTGGTACAGAAAATGTATTCTCCACATGTTGGTTACAGACTCTCCCCACTGACCTATAACCTATGGCATATAGGTAGGTGCACCTAATGTCCAGTAGTGTCTCTTCCCTTGTTGTAGTCTGGGTAGGCCTAAGATAAGGCATTGAAAAATGGTACCTAAGCATTATTTTGGAAGTCTTATTATTTTAGGGCACATTATATTGATCTGGGAATGGTAAGATCATGAAAATTACCCTTTCTGTGTGCATTGTAAACACTAGTATGGTGGAAACCTATGTTTTCAGAGGTACATGATTATTGTTCTCTCTTTTTACTATTATGATTGAGTTATTTATACCATCATAGTTTTATTGGTTGATATTGATAACTTATTTTTGTTGTTGGAATGGGGTGAAAAGAGGTAATGATTCCATACATTATATTAAGAATGCAGGCATATTTTGACATGTTTATGACTGCATGTGAGTGTGAAATATTTTTGAAAAAAAATCAAGAAAAACGTTCAAAATGGTTTTCAAAACATGTTTTGATTAATTATAATTTTAAAAATAAGTTATTTAGTTTATTACCAAATAACCTATAGTTGGTACATTAGTTAATTTATTCCAGAATAGTAGATTTTAGCTGTTCTTATTTGGATGTTCTATTATATAAACATGGTTATTTGGGATGATAGCTCCATAGTGGGTAGGATCAGCTAGTGGGTGACCTAGTATGGTTGTTATAGGTTGTGTATTCATAGGAATTTTATTGATTTATATTAGATATTTTTTTGGTCAGATACCCTTTAGAGGTTTGATATGGAATGTGATGTTTACTTGGAATGCCAAGATAAGAGTCTAGATAGTGAGTGATCCAGTTCATATTAATTTTCTATGTATGAAAGTGACCATTTTTTCTTGATGAGTGTGGTGTTGGGGACATTTCATTTTGGATTTAGGGGATCATAGGTAGATTCTTTGAATGTTTGGAAAACAACTGAGTGAGTTATGATTGATTGTTGGTTGTTCATAAGAATTTCCTTGGATAGATTCGAAATTAAAGCATTGTTGGTTCTCTATGTGGGATTATTAGAATACTGGGAGTGGGTATAGGGTGGTGTTTGGATTGAGGTTTCAGATTGGAAACTATAGTTGAGCCTTAGAATGGAATGAAACCTATTATAATGGATCAAAACTATAGATCCAAGAATGGCATGATGGGAATAAGGATTATGATGGTGTGAAAAGTTAGTTAGTCACATTTCGAATAATAATGGGATTTTCAAAATTTGGGTTTTAGAAGCCTCGAGGTTATGTATGGGTCCTTGGGTTATGACCTTCAGGTGATATCATGGCATTGACAAGTAATGTTTAGTAGGGATTCATTACTGAAACATCAATCACTGTAAGGGAACATCTCTGATGTGTATTTCCTTAGTGAAACTAATCTAATTGTGGGAATGATATAAATATTCAGTGCCCTCGGTGATATTTTTATGATAAATAGATATGGTAGTTCTACCAGTCATGTTGTTTTTCATGATCTTATTAGGTCCTTAAATAACTATAAGATTCTCATGGGAGATCAAAATAGAAAATTAATGGTTGAACAAATTAGATGTTTTGTGTTAATGATAGTCTAATGGGATGTTTAGAGAATGATAATATATTGGTATATCTTAGTAGGGATATCTATAGGGAGGTGGAGATACACACGTGGGTATTGAATAGAAAAATTAGTATGATAACTTGGGGTCACTGAGATGGGATGGTTTGGTTTTTTAGGTGGAGTGAGGTGTGTCTTTAGAGACCCAAGAATGTTATTAGTTGGTTATGATGAACAAGTATTATCTAGTGTTGAATGGTTTTTTGGGTGATGATCTAGTATCTTGTAACATGAGATAGGGGTCCATGGGTTGAGATGGTTATCAATATTCAGCAAGACTCATTTTTAATGATATCTAAAAAAATTTCATGATTATGAAATAAAATATTAGAAATATGAATATATGAAAAATCACCACTAAAAAAAGACTTTTAACAAGGATAGTAAAGATCCTTTATCAGTGCTTATAAATAGTTTACTACCAAAGCACTATTAAAGGGTAGGCTTTATCAGTGCTCACAAAAATTGCTGATAAAGGCCCCCTTTAACAATTATTTAAAAAAATATCAATAAAGGGGGCCTTTATAATCCCTTTTTTAGCACTAATAAAGTGATATTCTTTTTAGACCTCTCTAATCCACCTTATCAGTGCTTTCCCACCCCCTTTATCAGCGCTTTTTGAAAGTTTATCCTCTTGTGTATGCCTGAATTTGATCCTTGTACCTCTCCATTGGGACTTAAATGCCTTTACCACTACCCCAAGATGTATTATTATCTATTTTATAATATATATTTTCATTTACATACATATATATTTATATTTATACATATATTTATTTAAATATATTATATATTATATATTATATATTATATTAATATACATACAATAAAATATAATCTAAATATATATGAGTTTATTAATACAAAAATATATGTATATATAAGAATTAAATATATATTTTTTATAAGTATAAATATATAAATATATTTTTATAATGTAATTAATAGTTAGATATTGTTTTTAATACATTTTTAGAATATGTATTTTTTTACATATATTAGAATATAAATATACATATATATATTTGTTTATTTTTTATTTATTTATTTTTATTTAACAAACTGAGACATGGATTGGTCACCCAATTCATGCTTGTAAGAAATTTATTAAAATAAAAGGTTAATAGTATAAGAACTAGGTGTAATAATTTTACACCATCCATGAAATGAGGTAGTTACAATTTAAAGAGACATAACAATACATATGAAAGAACAATATGAAACATATCAATTTAAAACATCATGCCCTCTATATAGAATTCATCAAAATTAGAAAATAAATATTTTTTATGTGTGAAAAAATCCTTCAAGATAATGTGTCATTTAATAGAGAAACTAGAGAAAAAAATACAAGATGTGAATCATAATGAAGACACCATTGTTTTCGTATTCTGCAGTGCATCAATATATCAATGAAATCCTTTATATAACTCATGGAACAACCTGAATTTCAAGAGAATAAATATTATTCAGCCTGCAAATTAAATTAGTCAAATTAATATAATAATGCATGATTAAATGTACCATAAATTGACTATTGGTAGAATTCCATGAAGTAGGCATAAACAGACTGTCTCCCATGTAAATAAGATATAAATAGAAGATGAATAATGCATGAATAATTCTGCAAGAATACTTATTCCCAAAATATAAATACACAATCCAAAAAGAAATCCAGTGAGTTCAATAAAAAAAATTAATCAATCCTTAAACAAATGAATCATGATTCAATAAGTATTATTAACATGCAGTATGAAAAAAAACAATAGTGATTGCTGATTCGTTAGAGAGATCTGATTAAGTGACCTCAAATAATCACTACCATAATCCTTAAGAATCTATTATCTCAATACCATGAAATGTTTTAATTGTAATAAATAAAACATATATGAAATTTCAGGCTTTTAGAACCAGAAAAATCATAGAGAATTAAACAAAACACATGAAAAACAACTCTCAAAATCAGTAGATTCCATAGAAAAAGTCAAAAGTGTGAGCTTATCAACACTACATTCTAAGACCTATCCAAATAAGAGTGCCATCATTTTCTCAAAAAATTACCCATTCATCTACATAAGTTTATTTAATCCAAAAAACATGATATAACATAGGATATTCTCAACCTAATTGGGGGGAAATCTCAAATAGAAGGCTCAAGTTTGATAGAAACCATCAATAGAAAGAATAAAATAAGTAGTGCCATTCCAAAGGAGTTGATTTGAAGATGAAGTTAATGTTTTTCTTAAATTCCACAAACACTTTAATTAACATTATTTTTTTGATTTAAAGGTAGGTATTATCATAAATTTAACCATTTTTATTTTAGAGGAAGGCAGTTTTAACATGATCTTCTATCTAAGAGTCATGTTCCTACAAAAAATACAATTTCTCCTCAATTAGATACGTATCCCTCATAGTAGGGTCATCTTCATCATCACCGCTATTGTCTTATGAGTTATTTTCTTCATAGGAAGAAGAAAAATGTTTACCAACCATATACTGTGGATGGATAATAATTTTTCCACTATTAGAGGCCACTAGAGATCACATGACAATAGTTATATCAATGTTTATGTAATCCCTACATTTTATATTTTTCTTGATATTTTAAGTGATGAAACCATATGAATCAACCATTTTTTATTTCCTTTTCTATCCTTAAATTTTAAGAAATCACACTCTAACTAACCAGATTTATCAAAATCATCATTAAAAGACACACCAAAATTAGATTGGTCACTTTTTCCCCCTCCATGATCCATTTGTGTGGCCTCAATAGCATATGAATCATATTTAATAAGTAACTCCCTATCCTTAATATTTGACTGATCATTATGAATTTTCTACACAAAACCTAAGATATTAGAAGAGGAAGTCTAATAATTAGAAGAACTAGGAATATTCTTGTTGAAATTGTCATCTACAAGATCTGATTATTGACCTAAGGGAGCAACAACCATCCCTTTTTCCTATTTTTTCAACCCAAATTGAGTTAAAATGAGAAAGGGGCACGTAGCATGAGGGTTATTCTCATATTCCCATGTTGGGTGCCCAATTACGAAACCTCTTTAATAGTATGATGTATCATTTCAAAAAAAACATCCTATAAAAAATCATTATCACCATTTTAAATCCAAAAATGTAATTTAAAAGCTAGTGATATATCAACTCCTGCACGGATTCCGAAAACTGAAGGTCAAGAGAGGTTATTTATACCAAAATATAACATGAGGGGCTTTAAAAATAAAATATATATCGAGAAAAGTGAATTATTTTTTAAGATGTGAAAAGGAAATCTATGTAATCCCATCTAGATAGGGATAACAGAGAGATTTGACTAAAAAAATATGGGGACCATTTCAAGACCTTCACGAAGAAGCCACTAACAAACCATGAGCCTCTCATTTAAATCTTATAGTAATCATTTTCATATGTAAAATTTAAAACCACATGAGGTTAATTTAATAGACTGATTTAAAAATTCAAAAAATAAATTTTTTCTAGGTTATTTAGGGGGAAGAATAGTGAGTGTCTCCATTTTCTAAACCTTCCAATGAGAATGAAATGAAAATATGATGAGAAAAATTTTAAAAATTCATTTAAAAAATAGATCACTCAAAGACCTTTATGATTGTATTTATTCAAATAAATGAATGTCGAGAAAAATTAATCAGCATGAAGTAAGGAATCACTTCCTGTAATGACGTCTGTTAATGATCAAAGCTCGACATTAGGGATTATTCTCTTCTCACCCAAGGGAACATTCTCCAGTGCAAGCTCCATATTTATATGTGTCAACTGACAGAAACATGTTTCTATATAAAAAATACTTGTAAAGGTATATATATACATATTAATACATTTTTTTAATGTAAATAAAATTGATATTTTTTACTTTAAATAAAATGAATTATAAATAATTATTTTATATATTTAAAAATAAATTTTTACATAAATATTTCAATATATGTATTTATAAAAGTGAATCATAATAAGAAAATATTATAAAATATGCATATATTTAATTATAAATTAAGATACATTTGAAAAAAAAATTCCAACCCATAATATCAATATGAATGTTATCCTTGAGAATAAATTTATTCCCCGCTAAAAATAGTAAAAATAACTCCTTAAACAAGGTTTAAATTCCATTGAATGTCAAAAAACTATGATATCACAACTAAAAAATATGTTTTAGAGGACTTACATGCCTTTATTTTCATTAAAAAATGTGACCACGGGTTCCCCATAATCACCAGTATATAGATATCATTACAAGAAACAATTTTATATACGTTAGGGCCCAAACGGACACCCAGATCAAAAGTT
This sequence comes from Viscum album, assembly GCA_963277665.1. Lineage (NCBI taxonomy): Eukaryota > Viridiplantae > Streptophyta > Magnoliopsida > Santalales > Viscaceae > Viscum > Viscum album. The sequence continues at coordinate 702,104,387 of OY728122.1, read as the reverse complement.
ATGGTCGTTTGATGTTTAAGTAATGTTTTCTACTTATCTTCGTCCATTCATTAATTCACTTAATTTTTATGTCATAAAACTGTTATTAAATTACTATTACTCAATAATAATTAGTAAACTATTAATTAATAATAATTTTTAATTATTTCACATGCCATTTTCACTAAATATCTTATATATTAAGTGTAAATGCCTATTAAACCTTATCAAAAACATATTTAAAATATATATATTATATTTATATAAATATTAATATATTTATATATTAATATATTATTTTTAATGAAATATTATTTATGCAATAAACCATTTTTCAGTATTGATAAATCCCCCCCCCCTTATCAGTGCTTTTTTAATATCACTAATAAAGGTCCCCTTTTTTAGTTCTTTTTTTATAGAGATGATAGAGGACCCCCCCCCCCCCATTTATCAGTTCTTTTTTAATAATGACGTTAGGGGTATTTATCATCACATTTTTACAAATTTTGATAATGGACACCCTTTATCATCGCATTTTATAATGCGAATAAAGTGGTCCTTTATCAGTGATTTTATCCAGCATTGATAAAGTCGAGCACTGGATAAACATAGTTTTGTATTAGTGAATCCTATTGTGGGGAAAATCCTCACAATTGATCTAGGTATATTTTGAATGATGTATTGATGTGATCACTGGTTAATAATAGACTAAGCTATATGATTATGATTGATTGAATGAGGTTTCCCTTGAGGTATCGAGGTGTAAGTATATAAATTTTAATTAGTTATCTACATATACCAAGGTTGGAATGGATATAGAAATCATTGGTTTGTCAGCTTTTTTGGTGGATAATGTGAGATATCCTTTGATGAAGAACCATGTATGAGTATGAGTTGGTATAAATAGATACTTTGATAGGATAAAATGATAGAGGAATGATTGTTTAAATTAAGATTCAGCATGTTGAGATAAGAGTGGAGTTTGATTTTAGGGTTAGTTACATGGGTGTTTTCATGATGTCTCTTAAAAGGTGAATTAGGGATTGATATCAAGAATATCATGTTATAACATGAGGACTATATTTTAAGAAAGTTAGTGTAGTGGAAGATCAAATTTTTATTTTTCATAATATTAGATGTGTTAAGGTGTTCTTGATATTAGATATACAATTTGTGATATTACTATATAGGTAGAAGTGTAGGGTTATATTTTTTTGGTTAAAATTTAGTTTAGATTGATCATGTTTTCTGGTGGTTTGATGGAATGTAGTTTTAAGACAGGAATGAGTAGTGTTATCATGTTTAATTACTTTTTATTGAATTTTGATAGAATTTTTAGTTCTTCCCAAGGATGAGAAACCTTATACAGATTATTTTGTAATGACTTTCTTCATTTTGGGATAGTTTTTTTAGATAAAATTTGAATTTTATATATCCAAGAGTAGGTGGAGCATTGATTTAGAGTTTTAGGGGATTTAATTTTTATTCTATGATGTTTTATAAAGGGTTCAAATTTTTAGAGGTGACTAATTATATTTTCATGTGATTAAAAAGTAGCATTGCTGACAATTCCAGTTGGTGGCACTATACAGTGTGGTTGTTAGGCCACAGGGTACCAAACTCCAGTGAGTTAGGTACCATGTGGTGATATATGGGGTTTTTTATATGGGGAACCAAATATTTTATAGTGTTACCTCTACTATTTAGTCCAAGTTACACTTAAGAGAGGCTATTTAGATGGACCTTTCACCATTTCTTCCCCCCTTGGATCCCCCATGTCCCCTTTGCATTGGGAGTTATTGGAATTTTCTTCACTACCCAGGATTAATGTAATCCTTCCCAATCTTCCTCTTATCTTCCATTTCTTCTTATTCATCCAATTTCAGTCATTCCATCAAATTATTTAATAATTATCCCACTTGATAATTTAGGAATCAACCTAAAATAATGTGACTTACTGTTTTGATGGATATAGAAAAATAAAGGAGGAATAAGATATCATATTGATCTCTCTTTTTATATAAGTGTGTCACTCGATGAGCTTTTCTCATAATATTTCCATATTGGTTTTAAATTGGTGATATTATTGGAATCGATTCATATGCCTTTCCTTGGAAGGGTGTAGGAGGCATGACATGGACCTTCTTCTATACATTGGTTGTGGTTTCACCATTATGAAGATTATTTATTAGTTTTTAGTTATTATAATTATTTGGTTTAAGTTATATACATAATTATAAATGGTTTTAAATTTTTAATGGAGGTATTTTTTGTAAGGTAGGGTATTGGGAACATTATCAAGATTTTAACAAGATTAGTTGTGGTTTGAGAGAACCATGTAGGAAGGGATAACTCCGATATGAGGTTGGTGAAAACATTAATAATTAATCAAATGCGTGTATGATTGTTATTGTGTGTGTACGATAGGGGTATAAGTTTAGCATTATAGGGAAGTTATAAGGAGTGTTCCTTTGAGTTTTATAGGCTATGGTGGATACTGGTGGAATCATAAGAGGTATCCTGGGTATGATTTGTCAACTCAATTTATTATTAAGGACTACGTCACTAAGGGGAATCAATCTTAGTTATTCTTAATGGACCATTATAGGGTATTGGATCATGTAATTAACCATGAGGGGTCTAATACAAGCCTAAGTGTAATGGGTAAAGAACTCCAAAGAGGGTAATTCCTCGGTTCATTTTGTGGTTAGAGACTAACTGATGAATTATTTTGTTAGAACCCTCTATTATAGAAGTTATCTTCTAGAACCTTCAAATATATAACCCCAAAAATATATAACACCAAATTGTAGTAAACAAAATATAGAAAAAATAGGAATATCTATACTGAAGAACCTCACAAAACTACACAAGAACTTCTATAAGAAAATAAATAGAAATAACAAATCCCGAAAAAATTGAACAATAACCAAATTAAAATTTATGTAGCTAAGACTTTTTTCTACTATATGGAATGAAAAATAAAAAATTTGTATTATGATATAAAATCATTAAGTTATAATATAAATAAATTCTAGACCTATACTTTGAAATAGAATAAAATTGCAATTAAATAGTACTTCAGTAAAAGTGATCAAATCCATTTATTTATAAATGTGTTTATCAAGTACATATAGTTCCATCACCATGCAATATTTGTGGAATATTTATACTTCATCAAGGAAAATGATAATATCCTACCATTTACTCCACCTCAAATTATTTCTTCTTTTAAATATTTAACTCTTCAAAACTCATCCCATGTTTCTTCCTCACTTTTAGAAATTACTTCCTACTGTATCTTATTTTGAAAATATAAGTTCTATTTTACCCATCTTCTATCCAAAATCAACATTATAACTTCCAAATGCATTTATTTGGAAATATTGTAGTTTCTAACTAAAAATAGGCCTTCATAGATTCCCTCAATAATCTCCCACTTGAATAATATTCAATTATTTACCAAGTGATCGAGCTCAATTCCTTCCATTCTCTCTTTCTCTCTTCCCATACTGGAACTATGGTCCTAAAACATTCTTATAGTCAGCCAAACGCCAAAAAGACAAAACATCACCCAAGCATTTTCCATAATATAACCTTTTTCAACATGTATGAAAGTTTCCAACATTTATCAACCTTTCATATCTTTAACACTCATTTCTACAAAAAAATTAGATATGGTAATAATTCTTAAAATATGCTTTGTCTTGAAGTGAAAAGTTATATTATTTATAATATAGATCATTATTTTATTATCTCGAAACAATGTTCAAATTTCTAGTATCCTTATGAGGTTATCCAATAGTACCTTTGGTCATATCAAGTCCTTCTAATATCATATTATTTCTATATACTCTTCTTACATTATAGATAACAAAATTATTGGTTGATGTATGGACATGTTATTGATAACCATTACTTTAAAGGTGAACATATATCAAATGGAACTTTTTTTTGTTTCCATAAATCCTCCAAATTCGAAATCCATAAACCCCTATAAGAAATTATCTATTATAAAATAGAGTGATATGTATATTAAAACTTGGTGATAACAGAGTATCCACTTCATTTCTTCCCACTAATCCTTTCCATATTTTCCATTAAACTACTCAAAACTTCTACTGAATACATAATGTAATACCTTTTACAAACCAAGAAACATATCATGGTTCTGACTGCCAATTCATATAGAATCTAATCCATGTACTTAACCTTATATTTTTTTTCATGTTTCATTCTCCTTGGATAACATGAAATTCACAACCGCATGAGTGGTTAAAGTCTTATATTCAGTTGTTATAAATCTTTATATATTACATTATAAATGTAATTTGACTATTATAGAAACATAGTTTCATAATTTTCCTTTAAAATTCACATCCAAAATGTCTAATTTTTTGAACCGGTATTTTTTTATCTTAAATATTCCATAAAATTTAGATTTTTACTCCTCATTAAAATCTCTACTCGTATATGCAAGAAGCATATCATCCACATAGAGAATAAGTATTATGAATCTCCCATCATTAAATAATTTCTTGTGAATTCTTCTAGATGAATATATTCTCTACTATAATGGAATTTAACATTTGGTTCTAATTATTGGGTACCTATTTAAGTCCACACAATATGCATTTGATCTGACACACCAGACCTTCTATTCAACAATACATGAAACCTTTCCACTTGTCCATGAATATTTTCTCCTATAATTCACCTCAATGAAATATACTATTTACTTATAATTTATCAAGATGTAGACCTTTCATAACAACCACTCCAAGAATTTCCCAAATTGTTTAATGACTTATAACTAGAGAAAATATTTATTATAAACTCACCCTTTCCATTTATTGATATACCTTCACAAAAAGCCTTACCTCATACTATTTATTAATATCTACATGTTCCTTAAACTAGTAGACCTATATGTTCTATAATTATATTTTCAATGCAGGAAGTTCTGTTAGATCCCATTTTTTTAAAAAAATGTAAGGAATCTATTTTTTTACTTCATAGATAACTCCCATAATCTCAAGTCATGTATACTTTCCAAATCTTCCTTTACATCTAGGACATTTATCCCCATCACACTCATTTGACAAAGATACTCATTACAAAACCTCATAAGCTCATAGGTTGATTATTCACCTTGTATTTATCGTTCATAATTTATAGTTAGATGTAATGTATTGTTCTTTACACAATTATCCATAACCATGGAACCCAATCTTAATTTCCACACATTATCCATAAATTTTTTCTAGAAACCCACACCACCTAGCCATGTTACCTATATTTAGTTCTTATAATATATATATATATATATATATATATATATATATATATATATATATCTGTGTTTTACACCTTAAAACTCTATAAAGAATTTATTCTAAATTCATATTGAAACATGACCGTTTCTATAATATTGATAGTTATATTATATACAAGGTAAACCCTATTTAATATTTTGAATTATAATTTCCCATATCCCCACTCTCAGAAATAGAGTGAAAATAATCCCTAGAGTCAATTATCCATGACTCAACAGGACTAGAGAAACTAAAAATCATATTGTTCTTATCGTTTGAAATGTATTTTTTAAATAAACATCTAGATGAATACCTCCCATAATTGACCCTTCATTCTTGATATTATTTTATCACATAACATTTTTTCCCACATTTCTAACATACAATTATTTGATTAATTGAATTACCATGACTCACCTCCCTTTTTTCTTTTTGCATCTTCTGACTTTTTATATAAATAGAACACCCCTACATTCTGCATTTAATACATTTCTATTAGAATAATGGGTGTCTATTATCTATATTTTTTTATTCATAATTAGAACTTAAACTTCATCAAACTTTAAATCAGACTTACCAATAGAATTTATTACCATGGTAACCATCGTATCTCATGATTCTATAAGTGGTGAGAGAAGGATAAATGCACACACTAGTTGATTGAACATTATTTCCATTGATTCAAACTAACTCCAAACCATAATGAATTTTTTTTCATGATCTGTCACCATCTTTCTTTTTGAAATTTCATTATTGAAAAGTCATAATATTAGAAACACTTTGTTTACAGTTATTGTATTATCATATTTTTTGTAAATTGTAGTCATAAACTTATTATAAATCTTCACTTCATGGATATTTAATTTTATTTTCTAGGCCAAAATTTTCTAAAAATCAATTATTTATTTCCAATTAAGTTTTTTCAATTATTCCTTTTATGTCTCTTTTAGTTTCATTCCCTTCAACAAAACATCCATATATATTTTAGAGTAGATAGTCTTCAATTTTCATCTTCTAAATTACAAAATTTGACTTATCAAATATATCAATATAGACTTCATCCTCTTCTAATTCAAACCTTATGGAATTATTAAACTCCCACTAAATATGAAAAATATAAAATTTATTACGAAATTCTTGTTAGAGTTATCCTATAAGTCCAAGCACAAAATAACTCTATATAATAAGCTTTGAACTCTTGACCATAGTCTAACCACAGAAAACTCCATAACCAAGATCTAATACATGTTTTTCTGTCAAAACCTTCTGATTTAGAAGTTATCTTCTTGAACCTTCAAATTTGAAACAATGTTTGAGAACATATAAAATAAAATATGCCTGATGTCAGCAACTAAACTCTACAACTAGGGTCTAAAATCATCATACTAAACCACCTAACACATTTATTTAAGAAATTACAAAATAAAATGAACAAAAATAATAATTAAATATCAATAATATCATAGAATTTATGTGGTTTGTACATAGTCCTTATCCATGGGAGGAAAACTACAAAATATGAATTAAGATATAAAATATATGAGTTACGTGAACCCTAAATACATGAACTATATAAAAACTGAAGAGTGTTACAAATAAACAATAATTTTATTCAATTTAGATCACCTATATATTTATAGATTAGACTATGTAGAACAACTAGTTCTACCACCATCTTATATTTATAGATGACTTTTACTTTCCCAAGGAAATCATCAATAACCTACTATTTGAACATCCTAAACTTACAAATTTTTATGAGTAGTTCATACTTAAAAACTCATCCTCTTATTATTATACACTTATAAAAATTAATTCCATCTATATATGGTTTTTCTATACACTTCTTGTATCCAAAATCTATATCATAAATTCAAAATTTACTCCTTTCATATGTTTATAACACTTAACCGAAAATAGGTCTTCACATCCAACCCTAGTAAATATTATGTGGTAAGGGAATTGGGTATGGCCTTGGGGCCTTAGAACTCCATTGGTGGTACTGTGTTATTTGAAATGGGAGTAGTGGACCATGATTAGACCATAAGATTTGTGAGGATTGATGATTGAGTTTCCTAAATAAGATCAATGGTGTGATAAGTCTTATTGGGTAATATAGTTTATAGAAATAGGATTGGTATATTTTCTTCTTTTAACATTAGTGTGAAGCCTTATATGTCTTTACTCATATGGATAAAGGTGTTACCTCATGGTGGGTGAGATAGTTTTTTTATGGATGGGTTTCTTATACATGATTATGGTATTGTGGATTTGTGAGAAGTATTTTTTGTTAGAATCATAATGAGGTCATTGTGCCAATAATTTTAAAAAATCATTAGAAAGTACCTTAATTAAAAATGGGTTTTTCATGTGTGGGATCAGTATAGTAAATGGATTCATCCATGTATGATTAGTGAATCTGTGATGTGAGATATTTCATGGACTAAGAGAATTTGAATATTATAGGGTATTAGTTATAACTATATGTTATGAATGGTAGTTTAAATCATTCAATATGAGTTAGGGTTTTCATATGTATTGTCATCCTATAGAAGAGAAATGGGCATGAATGGTTTGATAGCGGAGATCTAGGTGATGTGATATTTTTTAATTATATTTTATACATGTTACTATGTTGATGTAGTATATATATGGATAATTAAACTGAGGTGATGGAGGTCTAGAGGCTTGGGTTTGGGTGTGTCATGTTATGTTTACCAAATGCTCACTTATGTGGGTCTGGCTATATTACATCTTCCCTTATCAAATTATCTATTTATCACCCATGGTCAGATAAATAGAGAATCTAGGATTCCATTTACTATTTACCACCCATGATTCTATAAGTAGATATCATATGATTCCCTCTGGAATTTACCACCCACAGTAAGACTAATTGAGATTATGGGACACCACCTATTATTTACCACCCATGGTCATATTAGATGAAATTATGAAATAGTACATGGAATTTAAAACCCATGGTAATATAAATAGATAGTTTGAGACAACATCTATTATTTACCACCCATAGTCAAAATAATAGAGATTCTAGGATTTTATTCGGTATTTACCACCTTTGGTCATACCAGTTGTTAGTCTATGATTCCATATTAAATTTACCACTCATTATAAGACTGACTATGAGTTTAGGATTACAACTAGAATTTAGTTCTCATGCTCAGATGGTAGAGAGTCTGGGATACCATCTCACATTTACAGGATATTATTAGACTAAAAGAGATCATGATATTACATATAGAATTTAGTGACCATTATCATACTAACCAAAAATTATAGGATGCCAACTAGAAACTTCCAGTGTACTGCCCATAGTTGAACTAGTTGTGTGTATGGAACTACATGTGGTTAAACATATCTTATTGAGGTATTCCATATGAGATACACAATAATTAGATGAATCATGCGGGGTTAGGTTTCATAATGGCTAGGTTAATATAATATGACCTAACTTGATTTATTTCATGATGTATATTATATATTTATTTACTTTTGTATATACATACATGGATATGATGGAATATATTGGTAAAACCTTTTGTAGTTCCTTACCAAGTGTTATACATATAACCTATATAAGAACCTTAATGCATATGGAAAACCTTATCTCTTTCTTTCATTTATCGATTTCTATGATAGATCAAGATAGAGTGACTGGATGGATGTTTGGGGGACATGATCGATGTATGAATCAAGATTTTGTAGATGTGCATCCTTTTATATATATTTTTAGTTTTCCACTATACTTGATTGACCTAGTGAGGGACACATAAAACTAAAATAGTTGGTGTGAGAGTGATGATAAAGGTGGATATTGGGGCCCCCTAGATAAAGAATAAATTTTAAGAAAATATTTTCTCACCTTTATCAATGTTATTTTAGCATTGATAAATAAACCCTTTATCAGTGATAAAAAATCATTTAGAAATGTAACCCTTTATCATCACTAAAAATCACTAATAAAAACACCTTTTATCGTTGCTTTTTTTAATGCATATAAATAGCTCCTTTATCAATTCTTTTATTAGAAATGATAAAGGCCATAGAGTTTTTAGGCCACTTATCTTCTCAACACTTTTTAGTGATGAAAAAATCAATTTCTATCACTTACTATAGTCTAATCACTTGTATTTACACTGTTCAAAACCCACCATTTTTATCATAGGTGTATGATCTAGTGTTTTGAATTGGATGACTTTTCTAGGGGAATTTGAAGTTTTAATTTAGTGGATGGTCGAAATGATAATTTGATATTTGAAATGTAAATATGAGACTTTAAAAACATAAATGTGTTTTTTTGGATAGAGTTTACAGTCCAAGAGGTGTATTAGGTGTTCAGATGAGTTTCAGGAGTATCAGGATTTGAAAAATGATTTCCAAGAGAGATATCCTTTGGCGTATGATTGGCGCACGATTAGGGAAAACTGTGTAGCTCAACTATGTGGACTATTTTGTATAGGGAAATGGTTTGGTGAAACTGTGAAAATTTACAGAGGAAACCAGGTGTCCTAGAATAGGGTAGGAGAGGGTGTCACATAGTTTGTTTAACTTTGTGCCAAAGGCTACACAACTGTGTGTGGGGTCTACATATTATTATAGAGGTGGAATACATGCTACACATATCTTGGTTAAACCATTCACCAAGCATTCATTCTTAGTGCCACTTAGGCAACATACCCACATCTTTAGGTATATATTATAGAAAATAATTCATCCAAACCATGTGACTCATTAAAGGGGGTGAAATCCTTATTTTTCCTTGCCTTCTTTTAATATTTCTCCTCCTCTTTTCTTCCTCCAAGAACAACCAATTCCCCTCATGTTTGGAGATACTATTATCTTCTTCTAGTCTTGGTGATAACTTAATCAATAATTTTACAATTCAAGAAGAAAATCATGTTGGATCATTACAGGTAAGATCTTCAATCCTCTTGAATCATTCCTTAATTTATCTTCTCATATGGAATGATAAATCCATGAGATCTCATTTTCCTTATTTTCAATTTATTTATCTATTTATTTTATTTCTCTTGAATCATCTTGAATAAAATCTCTCTATTGGATAATAAGACCATCTTAATCATGAGTTAGGTGGTCTATATGTTTTTCAATCAATGTTTTTTTGTTTATAAAATATTTTCACTATGTAGCATTCCAAATTTTATGACCATTGTTACTAAAATTTGAAGCCTTAAATTTAATTTCCTAACATACTATATTGATACCTTATAAATACATTTGACCTTTTTATAGGTTAATAAATTAATTTTGACCACCCCATATGCATGTCACTAACATGACCTTGATGAAAAATGTGTGTAATTGGTCAAAACACTTCCAAGTGTGTTTGGATTATAATTTAAACAAGAATAATATAATGTGGTTAAAAGGAATTGGTTGAATTCATCTCAGGAATATATCCATACTAGTCTTATGTTAAATTATAAATTATTATTTTATAATAGAAGTATGGAATGAGATATAATAATATCATAATCAAATTTTCATGATGATCGTGTGTCTTCTATATCCAAACACCTTTCTATATTGTGTTGGATTAATTATTTAGAAGGAATGAATAGATGATCTTATTAAAGAGAATGTGTTGGGTTTATTTTCACTTATAACCATATTAATCATGATCAAAGTGATTATTAGAAGAATTTAAATGAGTTATGATGAATGGTTAAATGTAATGTCTATTTACATGGACTTTCTTACCTCTTAAAATTAATTAAATAATTAAATAAATCATAATATGTCATGTTTGATTCTAATGGACTTTCTGTATTATATAAAGGAAATGAACCAATGTCAAAGTAGAATTTGGAATGTTTATAAAATGTGATACTTGGGAATGGAATCCCTTAGGTGTGATGTCCCTTATACATTGTGATACTTGGGCATAGTGCCCCTTATAAATTACGAAACTCAGGCATCACATCCCTTATAAATTGTGATAATTGTGCATAGATTACCTTATAAATTGTGATTATCATTAAATTATTCCCTTATACATTATGATTATTAGGGATGTAATTGCTCAATATTCTATTAGAATTTCTTGACTAAGCTTCTTCACTTGAGTTATGCCTTGGGTCCTGTATAGCACTTTGTATCTTTACATATGGCTATATATATGTTACTGTATATATAGTGAATATATATAAATACATAAATATACAATTATATAAATATATATATATTGAAACCTCATTAGAGATATTCCATCTTAGGACAAAGAAGGTATGGTCGGCTTGGTGTCCTTGAGGAACCTGATCCTGACTTTTTTTGTATTTATTTATTTGTCTACAACACTGTCAATATACCTACACATTATTGTATTTTATTTTCAAGAACTTGATAGATTTATACACCATTATCGATGGCCTACTAAGTATATCCCACACCTTTTTTAGGTCACCATTAGATTAGGGTACCCAAACAGACCTCAGGGTTGTAGAATTAGGTTCTAGATTCAGTTTAGTTGTTGTTATTATTAGATATTGGAGTTAGGATAACATGACTGATCTACAAATCAGGATTCTCATGGATTTATCCCTTTAGGATTTTGTTTAATTTTATTATAATTGTACTATAATATATAGTAACTCCTGTTATATGTTTACTACTTAGATTATATATCCTCATCTGTACATGCATGCATAGTTGTATATTTGTTGTTGTCCATTTGATTATTTATAATTATCTTCTATTTTTCTATATTTTTTTATTTTACTTACACTATTGATAGATTTATTCATTATTAATCCTCTTTGAATCTATGAATATGAGGGTATAGTCTCCCCATGGTACTACCTTTAGACCCTCATTCATAGTTGGTAGCCTTTAGAGTATGGGGAGGTGCACTTGAGGCCATGCGACCAACCGACATAGGGAACTGTTTTAGTGGCTCCTTGGTTGGGATGTTATAAAGTGGTATTAGGGGAGTTTTTATTTATTTTTGTGTTACTATTTTTGGATGGTATATATGAGACTATTAATGCACAAAAAATTGGTAGATAGTCATGTTTTGGAGTGATCAACCCATGCATGGGGAAAAGTAAAAGTGGTATGGGATGGGACTATTATTCATGTTGTTCATGTTATAGTTGATTATTATTTCACCTTGAGTGATTTGTGTAATTTTTCTTCTTTCTGATTTATTATATTATGGTATTTTACCCTTGGCCTGGCATGGCATGGATGTATTGTAACTTGTATTATTATGGAACATAGATATTCATATTCCATGAAATGTAGGTTGCATTTATTAACTTCATGATAACATGTTAGATGTTCCTTGGGTGTTTTAGTAACATGATTATCGATGTACCATGTTTAGGTTATTATTTATCATTATTTTGTTATATACCATGCTTCAATGAGTTATTTTTATAGGTATGTATTTATTTCTACCTTTTTATACCATGATTTGTTTTTATAATTGTGAGATATGATTGGTTATTAAAGTTTCAATGTCAACCTAAATGGTGTTTTTACCATCTAAAAAATGGTGGAACCTTAACTAACCAATCATTGTATGTTTTTTCCATGGACCATTGGTCACATGGGATGAAACATTTATGGTTGTGATTAAATGGGTTCTAATAACTATTTATAATGTGTATGGGACCCAAAACATTGGGAAGGGTAACCCATATAATCAAACCATTACATATTAGCTTCTTATATTCTGATATCAAAGATAAAAACCTGGTTTCTTCTACATATATAACAGCTGTAATCTATAATGTAAATATATTTATAAATTTGAAATGGTGGTGAATCTACCTGAACCATGGTATGTGCTAAATAGAAAATCTTATAGAAAATGTTTTCCTTTATAAAAGCTGGTACTTGCATAATTTAGGCATGATGATCCATATAACTAAATTCCTAAATGCATAAAAGGACCGAAGTAAGCCAGTTCGGGTATGTTTTCTACAATATTACCCCATTAAGGGTGATTTTAGACCTTTGATGAAATAAAGGTACCCTCATAGTTTTCTTTATTATTTTTTATAATACTTAGTACTTAACCCCATGGGGGTATACTTATGATAAATGTGATAATTATTTAAAATTGTTATAATCCACTTATATGGTGTTACATATAAGCGTATGGTGGAATATTACTTTATTAAACCCCTTTAATTACTAAAACCAATTATTTTTTATTTTTAACTCTGTTATTATTTTGAGTATTTAGTTAATTAAATTTATAATTATAACTTAAAGGGTGTTTTCCTCTATAGATTGGAATTGAAATTTTCTTTAACTAAGACCAATTTGTGAGACCTTATGGATTAATGATAGGGATAAAAAGAATTTATAGGATAAATATCCTAAAATTTCATAGGATTTTAGTTAAATAAATAATTATTTAATTGAAATTCGATATAACTTTCCACTGTTCTTTTTAGATCTTGTTAAATAAAATACCAAGTATAGTTTTCTCTCATAACTAGTAGTTGGATTTTATTGAATTAAGGTTCATTAAATGTTTAAAATTAAATTTATATTGTTGAAAATTTATTGAATGAAACCTTTTATTGGTTTTATTATCCTGGAACCTCATGTAAGGGGTTATTTTAATGTTTCCTTGAGAGATTCCTTGAACAGGAATTTGTAAATTACCCATGGATCTCTTTGACCTTTTTGTTATGTTGATCTAGAGATTAGGCCATTAATAAAAGTGACCTTTTATGTAATGATGTTATTAGAATTCTAACATTAGTTCTTCAATTAGGGGGACATCTTGGTGTAGGTATCACCCTCATATATTTAAGAATTGTTAAATGTTTATGAATAGTTTAGGATGTCAGGTGCAGTTTGGCTGTCATTTTTCCTAAGCAGTACTCTTAGTATTAGGTTGGATGGGTGGTTGTGAGGTAATTTGACCCTTGTTAATGGAATTGAGCATCATGTAATGCTTTATTTCAATTTTTTAGGAATTCTTAGGGAATGGTCCACCTATTAGTGGGTTTTGTGACCGTACTTCTTTAGTATTGGACAATTTGGGATATTTTCATATGGATTAGTAGTCATAAGAAATAATATGATTGTAGGATAAATTTTTTGTATGGTATATCATATAATATAATTCATAGGGTTGATAAGCCTATGGATAGTATCAGAAAATGTGGTTTCATGTTAATAAAAATATTAGGGTAGTATGAATCCACACATGTTGTACACATCAACTTGGTAAAATAGTGCAGAAACCCGTATTAGTTTGGTGAAAAAATAATTTATTCCATGAGATGTTACACTGTGAGAACCAATCATCTCCAAGGTATAGTGACCCAAGATTTAAGAAAAATATGTCTCATCCTCAATTCTTTGTAGTAAATTTCAAACAGGATTGGGTGTTTTTAAATATCGGACATCTAGTTTTGTCTTGTATACCAGGTACTAATGACATGCATGAGTATGGGTAGTATGATAGTCACATGTATATCTAAACTGAAACTGACCTAGTGAGATTTTAAGTGGATAATTTCTCTCTCTTTTCATCTAGTACATGATAAAAAATTGTTTTCCACATTCAGGACCCATGGTCAATGGTTAATGGAGCGTGTACTATTGGATGAGTTCAGATTTTTAATAATATGATGACTGAGACACTCCTAAGGTGGAGAGCATCGTGTTAATAGTCATAAATTTTATCCTTAAATGTAAAGGGTGCTCAAATAGAGAGTAAATTTTGTAAATGGTTGAAATTTCATTAAATTCCCATGGGGATGGTGAGTTTTGAAATGATTTGGTGCCTACAAGGTAGCACGGTGATGATGTAGTTGGTTTTGTATGAAACCATTGAAAAAACTAGTAGTCGGATTGAAACTCACTGGTTATGCTTGAGTAATCATGGGACGCCTCGGGTGATAATTCATCACGGTCGGTTAAATATGACGTGATGATGTTTGTATATGGGATCTTTATAATGAAATTGGCTAGTGGTGGTTCAATATTTCTTCTTGTGTGTAGCTATATATAGTTGGTTAGGAACCATGCCAGGACCCCCCCCCCCCTCTTCGTGGATATCATGGGAATGTTTTTGGTCCCTTTGGAAATCAATAAGATCCTATTAGTGTAATGTTGTCTTAGTGATGATAAATTCCCCTACCTTGACATAATTTAGGGTACACTAAGAGAGCATCAAATATACACTGATATGAATTTAAAAGTCCCTTCTGTTTCAATAAATAGACATCATGTGAGTTGCGCCTAGGAAGCGTGAGTAATTATATATTTGTAGATGTTCTGAGTGATACTTGGGTTCCTGAGAAGGAATTCCTTGAATAGAATCATGGACACTAGAAAACTATAGAATTGAATTCCATTGGGACTAGTCAGTGTTTTTATGTGTGGAAATTTCGGCTATTTACCAACACCTCACTTGTAAACACCAAAGTTTGGACTACCTAGTACGAGATCATTGGAATTTAATTGATCTTGAATGAGATGTTTTAAGGGGGTGATCCAAGTGTTCCATATAAAATATACACCTATGTTTGTGTGGTAGAATAATAAAAAATGAACATTTTGATTAGAGACATCACAGGAATCCTGTTATGGGATTTGGTGATCATTCTCAGAGCAATCTCGAGGTACCTCATTTTAAAGGAATCATGATCTAGTTTTTGAAATTCATTGGCCATCTAAGCCATGAATTTTTTAAGTTATTGGATCATAGGTGGATTGAATTATGATATATCTTTATCTCTCCCTATCTATTTTATTTTATGTGTTTGTTGAGGGACTGATTCAAGCATGCCAATAGAATGAGGTGAGTGTAGTGAAAGTTGGCTAAGGTTTTTCATCAAAAATGGATTGACTAGGAAAAATGAGGTAAATTGGGAATAAAATATTAAACAGACTTGGGTAAGAATAATCTTAGTGTTTTAGTTTTGTAATGTTATTATTTTCTTATGTTTTAAAATATTATATACAATATAATTAAAGTGATCCTTGTAGGTGAATTGGGTGTTGTAAACACAATGTATCTGTTGAAATGAAAAATCACAACCCAAGTAGGTCATGTGTTTTTGTATTCCCAAATACTTCTCAAGGATGAGAATTTCTGTGTTGGGGCAACTGTAAGATCTTGTTTTTTGAACTGGATGAAGCTTCTATTGGAATTTGATGTTTAGTTTAGTGAATGGTCTAAATGATAAATAGATATTCATAATGTAAATTTGATACTTTGAAAATGTAAAGGTGTTGTTTTGGATAGTTTTTAAGGGTCAATATTTGTATCAGGAAATTTGATGGGTTTTAGGAGGGTCAAACTTTGAAAACTAATTTTTGAGAGATATTTCATTGGTTGCACGGTTGGTGAATAGTTTTGAAAAACCATGTTTCTCAACCATATTGATTGTTTTTTATAAGTACATGGTTAGGTGAAACTATGTGAACCTCTAGAGGAAACCATGAAGCATATTCCATGGGAGATAAGGATATCACATGATTTTTTTAACTGTTCACCCAAGGTTGCATGTTCATGCAAGGGTTCTATAGATTATTGTAGAGGTGGCACATAGACTACAGATGGTTTCATAAAATCATGATCTTAACTTGCATTACTAGTGCCAGGTAGATAGTATACTCACATGGTTAGGCACACAGTTTAGAAAATCATGTAGATAAATAGAGTGGCTCATTAAAGTGGGTGAAATCCCCATTTTCCCTTGCCTTATTTTAAGCATTCTCCTCTTCTTTTCTTCAGCCACACACAACTAGTTCCCCTCACATTTGGAGCTCCTCCTGTCCTCTTCTATTCTTGGTGATAACTTCATCAATTATAATTCCACAAAAGATTATTTATCATGATGGAACCATACCGGAAATCTCTTTAATCCTCTTTTGTATTTCAGTTATTTATATTCCCATATAAAATTCTAAATCAATGCGAGCTCTTTTTCCTTATTTTTAAGGAATTTTTCAATTTATTTCATTTCACTTAACCAGATAAAATAAAATATCGATATTATATGATTAGACCTTACTAAGGATAAGGTACGTGGAATATATTATTTTCCCTCAAAGTTTCATTATTTATAAAATATTACCATTGTTCCATGCACCAAATTTTCTGAGCATCACTATTAAATTTTGAACCCTTAAATTTAATTACCTAGACTACTATTTAGATCCCTTAGAAATCCCTTAAACATTATTAGATGCTAAGACCTAAATTTGGACTTCCCCATGGGAATTTCAATCACATTAACTTGATGAAGAAAGTGTGAAATTTTCAAAAACACCACTAAGTATTTTTTGGCTTGGCCTTTGAAGAAGAATCATCTAATGAGTTTGAAAGTAACTTATTGAATAGAGATTAGGCTTATATCCATACTAGGACCATGTTAAATTATTAAGACCTTGTAATTTAATATTGGAATGATATGTAAGACTCTCATAATCAGATGCTCATGATGACAATGTGGCTTTTGTATCCAAACACCTTTCGAAGGTGTGTTGGCATTATTATTTAGAAGGAATGACTGGATGAGATCATTAAAGGTGACATGTTATGATTATTCACACTTTGAACCATATTAATCCTGATCAAAGTGATTATTATAGGAATGTAAATGGTTTATGATGAATGGTTAAATGGAATGTCTATTTGTATGTCCCTTATTACCTCATGAAGTGAATGTATTAATTAATTGAATCGTAATATTCCACATTTACTTCCCAGTAAAATTATGTATAATATAAAGTAAATGAACCAATTGAATAGTTTAATTAGAAGTGATTATAGAATTTGATACGTTGGAATGATGTCCCTTGGGTATGAAATCCCTTATACATTGTGATACTCAGGCATGACCTCCCTTATACATTGTGATACTCAGGCATATAAACCATTATAAATTATGATACATGGATATGGTATCCCATATAACTTGTGATACATGGTCAAGGCATCCCTTATGCATTGTGATTCTCAGACATGGATTCCATCAATATTCCATGAGACTTTCATGACTATGCTTGGACACCTATATTACGCCTTGGGTCCTCGCTAACACTATATATATATATAATATATATATATATATATATATATATAAATACATACTTATACACTTATATTTATGGTAAAATATCATCAAAGATATTCCATCTTAGATTAAAGCTTGTATGGTCGGCTAGGTGTCCTCAAGAAACCTAATCCTAACTTTTTCACATTTATTTATTTGATTATAGCTTTATTGATTCACCAAAATATTGATTTATATTATATTCAAGGAATGGATAGCTATAGACACCATTGGTGGTGGCCTATTGAGTATTTCTCACACTCTCTTCGGGCCTCTATTTCATTGGGGTACCTAAACAGATCTAATGGTTGTAGGATCAGGTTATTGATTCATCTTGCTTACTGTTATTCTTGGATATTGGAGTTAGGAGCATAGGACTAAGATAATAGTAATGGATTTATCCCTTTGAGATTTTGTTAAATTTTATTATAATTGCACTATTTTGTATAGTAGCTCATGTTGTATCATTACTTCTTTATATTATGTATCCTCATCAAGACAATCATGTATGGTTGTATATATCACATTGTCAATTTTATTAGTTATTGTTATTTTTTTTCTTTGTATTATAATTATACTATTTCCAATTTTGATTAATTTATTAATTATTAAACCATTGTGCTACCCTAATAATGAGGATATAGTATCCCCATCATACCACCTCTAGACCCTCACCACTAGTCGACAACCTCTATTTTACATAGTGGAACGCTTGAGTCCATGTGACCAACTAGCTTGGTGCACCATTTCAGTGGTTCAGAGGCCAAAAGGCTACAATAGGCATTTGATATATATTTAGATAATTATATACATGTAAAAAAATTATATAAATATATTAAATTTATTTTTAATAATATTTATACTTTAAAGTAATCCTTTGAATTATAACATCTCATTATTATCACTAAAGGCATAAATTTTATCTTTTCCTATGTTGTGTATGCACTAAATTAACATTGGATATAAATTTGTATAACAATCTTAGAATATGAATTAATTTATATTTATTGTATAATATTTATGTGATATTTTATGTATATAATCATATCTTACACATTTAAAATCTTTCTAAAATATTTAACGTAATTTATGATAATTTTTTATAAAAGGCAGTATATTTCATATCTTGGTTGTTGCTTCTCCTAAGTGGGAATGAAAATGTTCTAGGGTTTTCATTGTGCTCAGGTAGAGATTCCATCACCCCCACCCCCCATCTTTATTCCTTCAAAACATTTGTGATATTTTGTAACCATGTATGAGGTTTCCTCTCTATTTGAGAGTTCCCTCATCATTCTTTCCCTTTTAGTGTGGTCCCACTGGTCTACACTACCACAATTTCACTTCAAATAAGGGAAGTCCTTAATGCTGGTTCATGTTTTTGGTGTCATCGTGTGATGTTTTATAATTCCAAATGAATTTCTTAATGGAATACATTTTTTTATTGGGGATCTTTAGAATCTGGAGAATTTGGGTTTGATTTTCCAGTGAGTACCCTCTTTGGCATGACATAGACTTGATACAACAACCGAATACACATCACTAGGATTTTCAAGTCACCTCATAGTATAATCTCATGATCATATCCAATATTCTCTATTTTATTTTCTTCTGTTAACCTCATTGGGATGGTGTTTTTCCATTTTGAGTTTTTGGGATTCATTTTTAAGGTTTCCCTTTTTCCTCACCAAGACAACATTCTTTTATCATAAGGATTTGGAGATTTTTTGTGTTTCTTATTGGAATCATCTTTGGTGTTCTGCACCATAGATTTTATATTTGTCTAACCCTATTACTTCACCAGTTCATTTCAATGTTCCATTTGATTCTCTTTTTCTTACTGATAGTGACACTTTACTGATAGTGACATTTCAAAGAGTGCATCTTTGGGTTGTAATGTTGTGGTGGTGGTACATCATTAAAATGATATTAGTGGTCTATGAGTAGCCTCAATGGTGTTACCACAATATCATGGTGGGTTTTTCTTAATGCAAATAAATATCAATTATTATCTTTACATGGTACCTTGGTGGATATTTTTTCAAGGATGGTTGAGGTATATAGGCTAATTCTTATGCTTTAGTGTCTTATGTTGGTTGGGAAATCTATTAACCTAACATGTTGTCTTTGTTGCAGTTTTATGTTTGGATTTCCATTGTTGTGGAAGAATTTTATGATTTAAAGACACATAGATAGTATTCACGATGATCATCATATTTGATATAACAACCTTGTTCTTTATTAAACATTATTTCATGATTTATTACATAAAATAACACATAATACAACTCCAAAGATCGAAACATATAGTGTCCTTGGGAATTAGGTACCTAAAATACCATCTTGAGCATGGGATACAACAACATTATTGAGAACTCCCTTAACATGCTTCTAAAATTACAAGGCTTTTAAAACAACATGGGATAACCTGGGGAAACATAAGAATGGGGTGAGAAATAATGCCCAGTAAGGGAATAAACATGTAATATGATGATACATATTAGAAAATTGGAATATAAATGGGTCATAAAAAGATTAGGAACCATAAACATGAATGATGAAACATGATATAACATGATAATCATAGCATGGGAAATGTAGAAACAACTTACAACATCGCATCATATTCATAGGTAAAGGATAAACCGTCAAGACATAATAGTGGAAAATTCCCATAAAAGAATCAGTTTCACTCCCTATCCAAATATAATTTCTCATGAGACTAAACATTACCCAATTCATTGGAGTACTATATAATTCTCGGTGCACTCGTCACTTTTATTTCATTTTAATGCTTGAGTATACCACATGGATCATACAACATGGATTCATTAATCATTATAATGTATCCCATGATCAAGGAGTGCAGAATAAATTTATGTAATTCCCAAATAAAAATTTATACAAGCATAAATTTCAATACCCTTAATGGGAAATGGGTATGGTATTCACTACACAATTGTTTTGTCATGGAAAATCATGGTGAAATTTCCACAGCATAGTGGAATCACTCAAAGTTTCATAAAATGGGTTGATGAGAGAGAAGAGGGTCTATAATCACATATACATAAAATGGTAAGTGATAGATACATATAAAAACATCTACCAACATTAGAAATTTAAAATAGAAGGTATGAGTTAATAAATAAACTGGAATAAAGATAAGAATCCAAAATATATTTTGTCATGGTAATAGATGTACATAAAGGATCATGGGAGGATTAATGAGAGTTAAAATGGGGTATAATAATTTGTAAAATAAATTTATATTAAGGGAAATATGAAATAAAATATTCCAACATTATAAAATGTAATTTAATAGACATAACAAAAATGAATTTCATGAATGGAAATGAGAAAAAAGAAATATTTTACATGATTCTGTGACTCCAAATTCTATTGGGTGACTTCTTGAGAGACTGGAGATCCTTAGTAGTTCTTTAGAGAGTATAGGGAAAAGTATATACAAGATCAAAGAGTTTTAGTGAAGAGAAATAGGAGCACGGGTGGGTTTATATTGGAATAGAGGAGGATTTCTGTATTATTTAGGTTTTGGACTCTTCATAATAAAAAAACCAAAACCACAACCATACCATGGTTTTTGAAAAAAATTTCTACCAAATTGGAGTGGTTTTCATTATTTTATAATTCCATGGGGTGAAATAAATAAAATAATACCCTTGATTGTGTGTAGGTGAGTCCCACTCTTAATGAAATGATTATAAAAACTTAAAATATATTACAATTTTTGCATGATTTATAATGAATTTATAGAATAAATAAAATAAACTTAAAATCAAATTATTTTAAAGGGAGAAAATATATTCGGTCAGGGTTCCCATTTATAGTATTTATTACATCACTTTTGGCTCATTATGATGTCATAATACAGAAAGTATAATTATATGGGATTTAATTTTTACCCGAAAATTTGACTATCTTTGAAAATTATGAAAAAATCACCAATGGATAATTTAAACTTTATGGTGCCAAAAATGATATTCAGTATATCTAAATAATTTTATAAATATATCAATTTTATCTTTTAAAATAAAAACATAAATTTATTGAAAATATTGGGTTTTTTTATGAGAACAGTTTTCGAACCCTTATAAAAATTACATTTTACATCATACAAATTATATGATAATTTATATTTAATAAAAACTACTTAATTAAAATATTTTTTATTTCAAAAATCCATTAATTCATAAAAATAAATTCCTTAATTTAATTTTAATATTACCCAAAAATATTATTTGTGTTTTATTGAATCAAAATAATAATCATATATAAAGTAACAATAATTGGCTGAAAAAATATTCATTATTATATAAAAAATAATGTACATACTCATATACCTAGGGTCTTGATACATATCTTTTTAATACACCATAAAACTCCATAAGGTTAAGGTGTTCAATGGTGGGATTTTCATGGGGGGTTGCGAACATGGTTTGGGTCATGATCACAATGGGCATGAAATTCTCCCATAAACGGTTGTGTTCATGCTTAAGTTGTTAGATATAAACATAGGATTCGACATGGGAAAAAACCATAGATGATATCTCTCTAGAAATCTTTGATAAATGGGCTTTATAGGGTATGATCCTACTGGTTGAGATCATCAATTCCTTTGTCTATGTCACTTGAATTTTTTAAAAACCAATATTTATACTAATCATGTTATCAATATTCAATAACTATATTTTATCAATGGTAAATATTATTAACAGTCATTTAAATCTAATATGAAATAATAAAACAAAATAATTGATTTTTTCTGTAAGGATAATACATAATAATACATTTAATTAAAACACAAGTGGAATTTTATTTATAACAGTTTGAGTCGTTACAATCTTCCCCCCTTAAGAAATTTTTCCCTTAAAAATTTCTTTTCCCACACTGAATCATATGGGAGTACCTCTATTTCATAACCTCGTCTAGTTTCCACATTGATTCTTCAACCATGTGGTTTCTCCGCATCACTTTGACCAGGTGAATTATCTTATTTTGTAGAAATGTTTCTATAAGATCTAAGATCTTCACCGGATTCCCTTCATAAGAAACATCATTCTCCAATAATACCACATCTTTATTGAGTACATGTGAGGGGTCTAGTACATAATTTCTCAAGAGGGATACATGAAATACATCTTGTACTTGAGATAGGTTCAGTGGGAGTTCTAGTTGATAGGCCACCTCTTAGATGTGATCAAGGATCTCAAAGAGGTCGATGTATCTTGGACCAAGCTTTCCCTTCTTCCCAAATCTCATCACATTATTCCATGGATATCTATGGAGAGATACCAAGTCTTTAACATCTAGATCTAGGTCTCTTCGATGATTTTCTACATAGTTATTTTTTCGAATATTATCATCCTTGATGTGATACTAAATATTCTTGACCTTTTCCACCATTTCCTTAACCATTTTAAGACCTAGTATTTTTTATTCCACAAATTTATCCCAAAATGTAAGTGTTTTTCACCTCTTCCCATAAATACCTTCATATGGATCTATTTGGATGCTCAAGTGGAAATTATTGCTGTAAGAGAACTCTACTAGAGAAATATATTGGTCTCATCCTATTTTCAATTCAAATGATATTTCTCTCAACATGTCCTCATGTTTATAGATAGTACACTCATATTGGCCATCAGTTTGAGGGTGATAAACTATGATGAAGTTCAAATTATTTTTTAGAGCATGTTGGAGTCTCTTCCAGAAAATAGAGGTGAATCTTGGATCTTGATAAGGTACAATTGATAGCAGAACACCATGCAGACTTACCACTTCTCTGATGTATATTCAAGCAAGTTCATATAGTGATAAATACTCTCAAATTGAAATGAAATGCACATTACTTATTAGATTATAGACCAAAATCCGTATATAATTAATTCCTTTGGATGTCTTTGGATGTCTGGTGACAAAGTCCATGGTGATGTTTTCCCATTTCCATATAGGTATGGGTATTTTTTTCATCATCCCCTTATATTTTTTCCTTCCCACCATCACTTCATTACATAAAATACATCATGATGTATATTCTGTGATCTCCTCCTTCATATTTTACCAACAATAGATTTCTTGGAGATATTGATACATCTTTGTGCTTCCAGGATGTATAGAGAAGGTTGAGCAATGTGCATCATCCAACAAATCCTTCCTTAAATCAAGAGTTGATGATAAATATATTCTGGACCCAAATCTCAAAACTCCTTCTTCATAATATTGAACTCTGAGAATTTCATTTTCCTATATCTTCCACTTTCTTCTGAATTCCCACATTATCACTTTGAACATCCTTTATCGTTTCCAAAAAGAGACACTTGAGAAATAATTTGAGAAAGGATTGATGATTTTATTTCCATTATGATTCCCATATCTATGCTCTTAATGTATAATAAGATTTTATCCCTCTCAATGTTCGACAATGATATAATTGTTGGATCCATTCAACTTACAACAACTTCCACCTTATTTGATTTTCCAGGATAGTAGTGGACTGAGCAGTCATAGTCTTTAATCAGCTCCAACCATATTTTTTGGCATATATTCATCAATTTATGTGTGAATACATACTTGATCATTTTTTTATCAATATATATTTTAAACTTATCCTGAAATAGATAATGCCTCCATATTTTCAAAGATAAGATCACTATAGCCAACTCCAGATCATGAGTTGGGTAGTTATGTTCATGAACTTTCAACTTCTATGAAGGATAGACTATGAATTTGTCATTATTCATTAATACACAACCCAAGAACTTATTCAAAGTAATTATAAATACCGCAAAAAGTTCTATACTTATGGGTAGTGTGAGAACAAGTGTAGTGTAACACCTGAACCCCAGTTACCCAGAGTCTGTGCATTATTACATAACATTGGCATGATCACAAAATATCATGCCTCGAAAGACCGTTTAGTTTAGTATCCTTGGAAGTACTAGATACATTCATAAGGATTACATTACATCATAATATGAAAAATTACAAAAAAATTGTTTCCATAGACCACAGTCATATCCCCTCAGACTATCCCTACAGGTCTGTCATAAAATTCTTCTTCGCATCCTGGGAAAAAAATAAAACACAGAAATGGGTGAGCTCAGATGCTCAGTAAGGATAACAATATAGCAGAAACTTTCATAAATAAGCATAAACATTTAAGGCAATGTATAAGACTAAATGAAAAGCCTTTTGAACTTGAACTTCAGCATAATATGTAAAAGATAAAATCAATTAATTCCATTTACTTACTCACATTTATATTTTACTAGTCAAATAATCACATACAATATAAATAGCCACATTCATAATGATGGAATACATAATGCCAGACATTCATAACCACATAGTCAAGGCCTTGTGCTAAGATTAAAAATAAGATTTTGTCAAGGCCTTGTTCCAAGACACTAGTTTGTCTCATGAGACCTACCGATGCATCGAGGAGCTATAGCGGTCTCCACCCATCACTTACTAAGTCCAATGCATTCCTCATATGAAAAGGTTTAAACATAACATAAACATTGGTATTAAAACTGGCATAAAAAATGTCAATACTTTATCCATAAACCATGAATGGTATGAAAATAACACATCCACATTCAAACATATCACAAAACCTTCAATACAATATGGAAGTTTTGTATCATAATAAATCAACTTCAAATAAGCTTAAATCTGTCAAAGGATGTTGACATAGATGAAATAAATTTTTTTTTACAGAAATCTCTCTTTCTATTTTGAAATCATTTCAAAGTCATGTAATTATAAAAGAAAATATTCATTTTTAGAAATATTTTTATAAACTTTTAAGGGAATCTTTGATGGTGTTATAATGGAGGAAAATAGATGCACCCATAGTATAAGTTAAAAAAACATTCTTACCTTAATTTTGTCGAAAAGGTTATAAAGGAACTTGTTTGGAAAACGACATAAAGATTCATTTATAAACATATTATAAAAGTAAAACACAGGAATAAATGAATTTAACCCATATTCTAGTAAATAGTAAGAATGTTTTGAAATACATTTTTAAGAAACATGTATGTGGATGATAAAGAGGTCCCAGTAGATAATTACGTATAAATAATCTCGGATAATGAAGATATTGTGAAATAAACCATTACCATGTACTTTTCCTTGGTCGAGGGTAGGTTAAACTCTTGTATAATGGTGAAATAATTGTTATTAAATTATAAAATAATCATATACATTAATATGATATCATATATGATCTTTTAACATTTCTTTGTTAATAATATCTTAGTATTATCGTTGTTTCGGGTGTTAACAGATTAATTTTCCTTTTTATTATTTGTTATGTGAGTCATATTTTTTATGAATGGGATGTATATTATTCATATCCAGAATGATATAAAGTATCTAAACATTATTTTTAATCATCAAATGAAAATTAGTCTTCAATGGATATGATGGGGAATGAATCTCATCGCGTTCGTGGAGACGGTAATCCGTACGTACACACTAGCGACAATATCATTCTTCTGATATTCAAATAATATATAATTGGATGGTATATCATATATACATAACCATTATCATGTTATATTTATTATTTATATCAATTACACTTCATTATTATACCCAACCAAATAATAATGTATTGAATAACAATTACACCATGACGTGGAGATGGTAAGACGTACGTACGCACGTATGGTGACATATCATTAAAAGGATGGATAGAATAATGAATTTGGTTGTAACATATTTATAATAACATCACAGTATATGGAAGATACTGGAATTATTATTTTAGAATATAAACAGCAAAGAAAAAGGAAGTGGAAGAAGAAAGGAACTTGAAAGAGGTGATGAAATATTTAACTCTTCTTCGGGTTCTTCCTTTTGATTTGATCAAAAGGGCTCCTTAGGTTGACTTTTTGACTAAAGGAAGGATTCTAGGATTAAGGGAGGATAGTTGAGAGGGTATTTTAGCAGAATTTGGTCAATCCAAATGGATTTTAAGGTGTGAATTAGAGATAAGGGGGAGTGCCCTTTTATAAGAGGGGTGAGGGGCACCATAGGAAAAGCTAGAAATATTATTTTATAATAAAATAATTTTTGGTTTATAATGGATAAAAAATGGATTATTTAAATTCTAAGGTGGTTATAGGTCAAAAACCACTCAAAAAATAGGTTTTAGACAGGTTTGGGTCACTATATTAACTTTATCTTTTAGATTTAACTCTTAGTTAAATTGTTCGACATTTACCATGTCTCTTTGTATTTTTATATTATATGGTTAATAAACTTACTATATACTTCCAAACGAACCCAAAATGGTTCATTAATGATACAACTATCATTATATAAGTCTTTTGGATGAACCTTATATTTTTAGGAATTGAATATCAATTAATAATATAACATTTGTTTTAAAAACTCTTTTATGTCAATTTTGACACTATTTGGTATTTTGTTTTTGCTAAATTCATAACAGCATTATTGCTTCGAAAAAAATTCATCTAACCAACCCTAATATGTCATGTTAACCTATAAAATTAGTGTAATTCATAAAAAGAATCAAATTACATTTATTTGGATATTTATAATATCAATTATTTTAATATTTCATTAATTAGGTAATTACTGCATCATCATTGTGTCTTAAATAAATTAAATTATTTAATGTCTAAAAAATATAAATAAAATACCCTTATTTAGGAAATATTTTTATATTTCTAATTAATATTTATAGTCTAATTTATCTTATGTATAACCCTATATAAAAAATGTTTTAGTTATTAAACTTTTATTTTAACTCTTTTAACTCTTCTTTAAATAAAATAATAATAAATGTCCTAATCTAATAAAAGTGGACCAAAGAGGTTCATATTTTATTCCCAAGGTTGTTTTTGGTTGAATTATACTTATAAAATATAATTAAGACAAGTTTTAGGGTAATAATAATATCATTTTTAACCTTAAATACCATATTTACTTTTAACCGTGGTAAATAAAAGTAAAAAGTTACTATTCACCAAAAATTATTTTCATCTTATTGAACCACATTTTTCTTAATTATATCAACCGTGTCTCAGATTTTTGAAATTCCACTCACATAAGCGGTAAAATTAAGTTTTATGTGAATTTTCAAATTCTCTAGGAGGTGGGTAAAAGAAAGTGAAAAGTTCGATAAAATTTGTATATATCTAAAATTATTATAAACCAAATCCAATGAATTACAATGAAATTATATATTTATTATGAATAAAATTTTACCTAAAATAAATTTAAATAAAATAAATAATTTATTTAAATAAAAATTTGGTTTTAAACTATAACTCAGTGATTTTCACTATTCATCAAAAATTGAAAGTTTTCAGAAAAATACAAAAAATTTACCCTAATATAATTTCGATATTTCGAATCCAAAAATGAAGTCCATTTTGAATGATAAAATTTATAAAATTTCAAAAACTGGCTGTTACTATTCATAACGGTTAGTTTGATTTGTTGTGGTGTGTTAGAACTCGAAGTTACGTACAACACACGCTACAGTATTATTCAAAGAGAAGCATATCGTGTAAGCTTGGGGTGTTACATGTAGTTAAAATCCTCTTTTTTAGTTCCTTGAATCTCTCTTAACATTCATTATTCCAAGAAAACTTGACACCCTTCTAAGTTAGCTTGCTTAGAGGGTTTGAAAATTGTGATAAATTTCTCACAAATCAATGATAGTACCTTTATAATCCAAGGAAACTATGGATATATATCTTAAATGTTGGCCTCAACCATCATTAAATTACTTATATCTTTGAAGGTTCCATATATATCTCATTTGACTAGTGGAAAGAACATTTAACACGCAGACATTTTTCACATCAGTTCTATATAACCGACGTGCAAAGCTTTAATGATCGATATATCACGTCGGTTATTTTATAACTGACGTGATATATCGATCAGGATCCATATTTTACTTTGGTTATAAAATAATCGACATAAAATATATGAATATTATCATTTTTAAGTCGGTTATTGTATAACCGATGTGAAAATCGAATCTGGCGCGCTTTATAACGTCGGTTATAAAATAATCAACGTGATAAAGGAATGCTCGACACTTTATCACATCGGTTATAAAATAACGGACATGATAAAGGAAAGCTCGGTGCTTTACCACATCGGTTAAAAGAAAACTCACATGATAAATCCAATCTCAGCAATTTATCACGTCAGTATAAAGCGACATATATCACGTTGGTTATTTTATAAACGACGTGATAAATTGTTTTCTACGTAGGTTATTAAATAATCGACGTTATAAATATTAAAAAAATATTTTACCACATCGGTTATTAAATAACTGATGTGCTAAATCTTTTAAATGATTTATCACACCCCATATCCAGTCATTCTATTTTATTCGATTGGGCGACCTGCGACTCATCTCTCTCACGCGGAAAACCTAGACACGATTCATCAAAGTCATGCCCTCAAGCATCAATTTTCCAACATCATTCTTTATATTTAATATTATCAGATCTATCAGGTTGACGCACAACACTCAAGTAAGCCTCACATGACTCCTTTTCAGTTTTTATTTTTTGCAATGCCCTAAACTAATTTTTTGAGATGATATTTTTTTTGTTCTTTCTATCATGGTAAGTTTCATATTGTTCATCCATACCATGCTAAATTATTTTCTGGTAAAATAAACCTATGGAAGTTATATCATGCAAGTTTATGATTTTTTTGTGTTCTATCATGTGTGTTTGGGCATATATACGGTTTCCAAGGGGGTGGGGGCTGTGCAAGTGGGTGGGGGTGTCTAGGGGTTGGGTGGGTTTTCCAGTGGGGTGGGGGTGTCTAGGGGGTGTCAAAGGGGGTGGGGGTGGTTTCGAGGGGGTGTGGGGGCTGCCCAAGGGGGTTGGGGGTGTCCAAGGGGGTGCAGGGGATGTCAAAGGGGGTGGGGGTGGTGTCCAGCGGGGTGTGGGGGTTGTCTAAGGGGGTGGGGGCTGTCCAGAGGGTTTGAGGGTTGTCCAGAGGTTTGGGGGGTGTCCAAGGTGTCCATGGAGGTGGGGGGTGGGGCAGTCCAAGAGAGTGTGGGGGGTCTAAGGGGGTGGGGGTGTCGAAGGGGGTGAGGTGTTGTCCGTGGGGGTGGGGGTTTCCAATGGGGTGGGGGCCTATCCAGAGGGTTTGGGGGGTTGTTCGGTGGGGCTCTCTAGAGGGTTTGGGGTGTCTAGGGTGGTTTCCAAGGGGGTAGGGGGTGGGGGTAGTGTCCAAGAGGGTGGGGTGTCCAAAGGGGTGGGGGCTTTCTAGAGGGGTGGGGGCTGTCTTGGGGGTGGGGGGTTGTCCAGAGGGGTGGGGGCTGTCCAAGCGGGTGGTGGTGTCCAGGGGGTGTCCAAGGGGGTGGGGGTGGTGTCCAGAGGGTGGGGGCTGTCCAAGCGGGTGGTGGTGTCCAGGGGGTTGTCCAAGGGGGTGGGGTGGTGTCCAAGGGGGTGGGGGATAAGTGTTAGTTGTAATTTACTATTGCATCGTGGTTTATGATATTATGACATAATGATTTTATTGTTTCATGGATATTAGGCTATAATTTATTAGTGTTGTTTAAGGGGGTGGAGGGTGGTGTCTAAGGGGGTCGGTACAGTCTATGTTTGAGGTTTCCACTATGATTTTTATGGATTCAAGCATTATGAAAAGATGAGGGGTGTTTCAATATGATTCTATTTGGTTATATATATTTTGACCAGTCATTTACTATGAGAAAATTATGGGTTGTGGGGGATACCATTTGGTGGTTTTCAAAGATGCGTAGTTATCCTGACCCCATTGTGTAGTGATGATAGGCTTTACACTGTGATTTTCTCCATCCAAGTTTTTATTTTAAATTTGATTTGATTCTCAGGTTTACACCATTTTCTACAATTATCTATCAACCATTGGAGTCCCCATGGTTTTCTTGGATTCCATGGAATTTCCTTAAATAAGCTACTTATTCCATGTTCTTCTTCCTTTATTCTTTGTTTATTTTTTTCTTATTTAGCCACTTATTCTTCTCCTTCATTCCATCTATTATTAAGGATGTTTGGTCATTTTTAAATTGGCAGTTTAATAGTAATCGATGTGTTCTAGGGTTATTAGGAGGGGTGGGGTGTCCAAGGGGGTGGGGGATGTCTAGAGGGGTGGGGGATGTCCAACGGGTGGTGGGCTTATCCAGTGGGGTGGGGGCTGTCAAAGGGGGTGGTGGTGTCCAAGGGTGTCTTGGGGGTGGGGCGGTGTCCAAGGGGGTGGGGGTGTTGTATAAGTGGGTAGGGGTGTCTAGGGGGCGGGGTTGGTGTCCAAGGGGTGGGGTTGGTGTCCAGGTGGTGGGGGGTTGTCCAGAGGGGTGGGGGCTATCCAGAGGTTTCAAATAATTATGATTTGTGTAATTTTCAGTAGTGAATGTATACATATTTTAATATTTATACTTCATATTTCGTTTTTACGGAAGGGTAAATTTGGTATCTAGTTTCACCAAGATGTATTCTTTATAAACCTTAGGAAGAAATGATCCAAGATGAATTAAAAACTGTTATATCTAACTATATTTTCTTTTTAAAATCATATTCAAGGATATTTTTTAAAATACACATAGATTTGTTTTATATTTAAAAATTGTTTTACATTCAAATTATGATTTTTTTCATATAAACATATATTTGTCTTATCTTAAAAAGATTTATAATTTTGATATTTTTTATAGGTAATAATGATTCAAAGTTGGATTATGGTGCATCGAATGAGAAAGGAATATGAGGAAGGTGTTGATGCCTTTTTGGAAATTTCTAAATGAAATGTTCTAAGTAGTGACATTTTTTCTATCCATGCCTGAAATGTTTGAATATGAAGAAGTTGAAAACTAGAGAGATAAAAGATCATTAGATTTGTCATGGTTTTAATCCGAGTTATAGCCCTTGGATTTGGTATGGTGAAACTGGACAGAATGTCACTGATGATGATGATTCAGAAGATGGTAACTTTGATGGAATTGGAGAAATGATTTGTGATATTGTAGTAGAACAAATTGAGATAGAAATGACAGTTGCGCGTATATATGGTGATGCTGAAAAACCATTGTATCCTAGTTGTACTGATTTTATGGTTTTGTCAGTGGTGTTAAGATTGATTAACCAGAAGGAGAAACATGTATGGAGTGACATAAGTTTTATAGAGATGCTACAATTGATGAAAGCAATTCTTCTAAAAGATAACGATCTTCCATATTCACATTATAAGGCCAAGAAAATATTATGCCTGAAGGGATTGGGATATAAGAAAATACATGCACGTATGAATGACTGTATGATATATAAGAAGGAATATGAATTTCTGTAAGTGTCTTAAATGTGCGACATCATGGTATAAGGTGAAAGAAAAATCACAGGCTGATATAGAGATTACAAAGATCCGTTTAAAGGTATTTTGGTATCTTCCTATAATTCATCGTTTCAAATATTTATTGGCTAATTCACATGACACAAAAAGTTTAAGATGGCATGATGATGAGTGGTTATGTGATGGAAAATACATCATCCACCTGATTGTCTACAATGGAAGAAAATTGATGAGCAGTATCATATATTTAGAAATGAAATTAGAAATCTCATACTAGGGTTGTGCACAGATGGAATGAATACATACCGAACCCTCAGTAGCATACATAGTTCATGGCCTGTTTTATTGGTAATTTATAACCCCTCTCCTAAAGTTTGTATGAAGTGAAAATATGTCATATTGAGTATAATGATCTCTGGTCCGAAGTAACCCAGCAATGATATTGATGTTTTGTTGTCACCATTGATTGATGATTTGAAACTTTAATGGTAGGATGGTATTAGGGTGTATGATTCTTATAAAATGGAATAATTTCAACTGCATGCAGTGCTTATGTTCACTATAAATGACTTCCCAGCATATGGAAATTTGTGTGGATACAATGTTAAAGGGAATAAAGCATATCCAATTTGTGAACAACAGACTTCATATTTTCAATTTCATCATGGGAGGAAAACAGTGTACATGGGTCATCGAAAGTTGTTGCCTATGGTGTTGGGACCAAGTTGAATGAAGATGAAAGTTTGAAGAGTTAGCTTTTGCAGAGTGTTGTATTTTGTTGTCAAAGGCGATAAATCAATTCACTTTGTAGAAGGATCATAAATCAGACGATGCTTTGCTGGTATGCATTTCACACAAATCATGAGTTAGAAGAACTTGTGATGCAAGCCTTATGAAGGAAAGGGGGAGAAATGATGATTCCAGTCATATAATGTTTTGATTGGAAGGAATGATACTGTTGGAAGATAGGAAAGATTCAGTTCCCATTGCAACTCTGACGATGCTTAAGCTGATCTATCAAAGGATAAATATCACGATAGTGGGATTCGTGATAAGAGGAGAAGAATGGTTATGGGAAGCAGTAAAGAGATAAAATGGCAAAGCAATAGACAATCTGGGGATGGTAGAAAAGCACAGTTTAAGGTGGCGCCGTTTTCCAGTGTTTGCCAAATTTTAGGGCCTGAAAATCGGGAGATGAAGAAATGTGCTTGGCAATGGATGTTGCACATAAGATTGAAGATGGTTTATACATGAAAAAGAGTTATTCAAGGTCAGAACGTTGCAAAATGACAAAGTAATGGAGTGAGCGGAAATTTAGGCATGTTTCGCGCAAAAATAAAGTGGTGCGCGCAATATCTGCGGGATGCGCGAAATAGTAGCGGGTTGCGCGAAAAATCTGCGGGATGCGCGAAATATTGGCATGGTGCGCGAAATTGAGGAATGAAGTTTTCGTGCAAATGATAGTTCGAGATCAGAAGATCGAAAATTGGCAAAGGCATAAAATGCGCGAAATATTGGAGCAGTGCGGGAAATCTGATGTTGCAGGAAAGATTGGGTTTGCAGACAATATGGAACGCGGTGCGGAATTTTGCGCGCAATTGGTGCTTCATGCTTAGAAGGATGAAAAATGGCAAAGGCATGAGGTGCGCGAAAACTTGAATCATGGCGCGAAATATGAAGTTGCATAAATGAGTTTTTACGCGCATGGAGGAGGTTTTACACGCGGATTAGTGTTTTTCACGCGGGTTCAAAAATGCCTATAAATATGAGGCTAACCCTTGTTAGTTGTTAATGCTCGACACTTAGAAGAAATCTCGAGCTCTGGTGCGCATGAATTATACGCTAAGTGAGTTGCACGAAAAGAAAGAAGTTTGCATGAAAAGAGGATAGCTGCGCGAAAACTTGAGAAGTTGCGCGCAAAAGGAAAGTTGCACGAAAAAGTTTTTCGCGCCAAAAGGGGTTTTTACGCGCAAGTTATTTGAATTGAGCGCAAGTCACCATAAAGGCTGCGTGAAATATTTGGGGTCTTCGCACGTATTCAGTTTTGCGTAAGAGGGTTCTTACCGGCTTCTGGGTAAGAAAGT
This sequence comes from Viscum album, assembly GCA_963277665.1. Taxonomy (NCBI): domain Eukaryota; kingdom Viridiplantae; phylum Streptophyta; class Magnoliopsida; order Santalales; family Viscaceae; genus Viscum; species Viscum album. The sequence goes on along the minus strand of OY728122.1, from coordinate 702,069,575 downwards.
GAAGATTTGTACTTCAGAGAATACATCTGTTCAATTGTAAAGAAGCACTGAAACATTTTGTTACCCTATTTGTTCTAAGAGGGAGCACATGCACTTTTAGATTGTTTTTAAAGTGCTACACTAGTGTAAGGGTATATCCTACTCGTTGTATTCCACATCAAAGGATTGTTTTCTAGTGGATTGTGTGGTACTGGATTGTTTCCGTACCATACCAAGGACGTAGCTACTCTTGTTGAGTAGTGAACCTTGTAAATCTTGTGTTCCTGTGGTTGTGTGTGTTCAGCAGGGAAGAAACTCTTTAACAGGAGGCGAAGGTTGTTTCAAAAAGGGGGAAACTTAAAAGGAAAAAGATATCACTGATTCACCCCCTCCCCCTCTCAGTGATACTTAGATCCTGATTGGGAACTTCATATGGATCACCCCTATAGAAGACTAAAAAGGTATTCAATGGCTCACAATAATTTGATATTATTCTAAAACCTTTATCCCCTGATCTGTATTTTGAGAGGGTGGAAAACCATGATGTGACATTGGGAAAGACACAGAAATCTAGTAATGGTAGACATATTTGGAAGAAAAGGTCAATATTTTTTGAGCTACCATATTTGAGATATCATGAGGTTAAATATAATATTTATGTCATGAATGTGGAGAAGAATATCTATGATAGTTTTATTGGAACATTTTTAGATATTAAAGGAAATACAAAAATGGGTTGAATGTAAGATTATACTTACTATCAATGGGAATACGTTTGGAGTTAGCTCCCACTCCTAATGGAAGACGGACATTCCTTCCCCCGACTTGTTATATATTATCCAATAGGGAGAAAATTATCTTTTGTCAGTTTCTTCAAGATATCAAAGTGCCTCAAGGTTATTATTCAAATGTAAAAAAATTTGTCTCATTGAAGGACTTGAAGTTGATAGGTTTGAAATCTCATGATTGTCACGTCATGATGAAACAACGTCTACGAGTTGTATTGCATGGAATATTGCCCATCCATGTCAGAAAGACTATATTGAAGTTGTGTTATTTTTTCAATTCAATTTGTAATAAGGTGATTGATTTGAATGCTTTGAACATTTTGAAAAATGATTCAATTTGTATACTTTGTCAATTATAAATGTATTTTCCTCCAAATTTGTTTGATATAATGGTGCATTTAATGATTCATCTGGTTTGAGAAATAAATCTTTGTGGACCTTTATATCTTCGTTGGATGTATCCTTTTGAAAGGTATATGAAAATATTGAAGGGGTATGTTAAGAATTTATATCGACCTAAATCCTCCATTATTGAAAAGTATATTTCTGAGTAGGTTGCAGAGTTTTGTACGAGCTACTTGGCTGCGGTGAAGCACATAGGTTTTCTTCCATCTCTCCATGAACGAGATAATAATGAGGGAAAGGGGATTCATGGCTTGAAATTCAAATAATTTTCATCTAAACAGATGAAGAAGTTAGAATCATACATCTTAAATAACATAGTTAATGCTCAACTGTATATCACATTGCTTATTAATGAGTTAAAACAATATCATCTAAAGAAGAAAGAAATGTGGATTTTGAATGAGCACAACAAAACATTGTTGTCATGGTTTAAAAAGGCCTTACTTGGTAGATCAGATGTATCATAGACATTAAAATGGGTTGTGGGTGGTCCATGTTTAAATGTGATAACATGGTCTGGTTATGAAATTAATGGCCATACATTTCATACAAAAGCTCGGGACAACAGAAGTGCAATTCAAAATAGTGGTGTATTGGTGTTTACAGAAGCAATTCATTTTTCGAGCGCTAAATACAAAAACCCAATTTCTGTATCAATTGCATATTATGGAGTGATTGAAGACATATGGGAGGTTGATTATATTAAATTTAATGCTCATGTTTTTAACTGTAAATGGTTTATCGGTAACAATAGTGTCAGGCATGATGAATTTGGAATGACAGTTGTTAATCTGAATAGATTGGAAGACATAGCTGATTCTTTTATAATGGAAACACATGAAAAACAAATTTTCTATGTAGTATATCAATCAGATATGAAGTGGGCTGTTGTTTTACAAGGGAAAAAACAATATGTTGGTGAGGATGAACTTGATGAAGATGCTGATTTATGTGAGATCCCTACTTCCATGGAAAGATTAACAGAACATAATGATGATCATGTTGAAGACATGGTTTGTGCCATAAGGAATGATCATGATGAAGAAATTTAGGAAAACAATCCATTTGTACATTCCTAAAATTATAGGTAACATTTGTTTATTTCTTGTTTACATTTATTATTTTCCTAAAATTTTAGATATTATAAGTTTTTTCTTTATTAAAAAATTTATTAAAACAAATGATTATAAGTTTTTGTTTGTTTTAATTTTTTTTAGTTTACTTTATCATGTTTACCAATACATATATTATATATATATTATTTTTTTCCGTGACAATTACTTTACCATCTTTACCATGTTTACCATGTTTACTAGGTTTACCATGTTTACCATGTTTACCATCTTTACCATCTTTACCATCTTTACCATCTTTACCATTGTTTAACATGCTTACCATATTAACCATGTTTACTATTATGTAACTTAGTACAATTTTCTATTTTCTATTTTATTAGTATTGTAATATTTGAATTTGTATATTTGTGAACTAATTATTGTATTTTTTGATTTTAAGGATAATGACAGATCAATCAGTTGATCAACCACATGATTCTAGAGATGAGTATACTAGTCATACCTTTGGGGAGGAACATTCACATGCTCCTCTTGATGTTCCCCAATCATCCTCATGTACTCCCATTACAACAAAGAGTTCAAGAGTTGGTAAATGTGGGTACACAAATTTACCAAAATTATCACTTTCCCGTACGTTGGATCAAAGCATACTCATTGATTTTTATGAGGATGAGGTTCCTAGAGGTCCAAATGCAGAAGATTTTAAGAGTTTTGTATCAACTCAGGGTAAGAGAAAAGTAAGAATTTTGTATGATGACTGGAGAAGTGTGGAAAAAGTGATAATATATTAGTTGTGGGAGACGATTTTGGTAAGATATTTGGCTATTGTTTTCCCATTCTTTAAATGTTTCTAGTATATATAATATGTTTAACCTATTATTTATCAGATGAAATTTGATATTCCTGACACTGAAGGAGTTAGGAAGAAATGCTTATCGATGGCTTCCAGGAGATCGAGGGATTTCAAATCAACCCTCTCATATAATTTTCTTTTTGGTCATAGGAGTCATGACAATCCATGTCTTATATATCCTTTCATAGATGAAGACACATGGAGATAGTTTGCTGAAAGTAGAAGAAAATATTCATTTTTTAAGGGCAATGTAACCTTTTTTATGATTTCTTAAATAAATGATCTTATTAATGTTTTGTTAATGATTTATTATTCTTAATTTGCAGCAAACAAGGAAATATCATCAGGATATCCAATCTAAAAAATTATACCCTCATGTTTTATCTCAGGGAGGGTAAACATTATTGGAAGCAAAAATGATGGTGGAAAAATTAGAACAACTAATCGCTGAGTCTTCAAGCTCTAGAGAGGTGGCCCCTCCATCCCATCCATCTAGACATGAAAAATGGAAGAGAGCTCGGATGGGAAAAAATGGAAATATCTTTTGGAAGATTCAAGAATCGTAGCTGAGAGGATTGTAAGATATCTATTTTATTTATTTAAGTTAACTATTTTCTTCATATAATTTCAATCATTACAGAAATGTTCAATTAATTAATACAGGATTATCTTGAGGAGAAGAGCTCATAGGGGGTATTTACAGCTGTTGGGAGGCAGGATATTTTATTTGTAGCATTGGGAATTCCTGAACATCCAGGTCGTGTATGAGGATATATGGCAGGTCTATCGGTAAGAGAAGTGTTGTCACGTTCTTGAACTTCTTACATTGTCGGTGTTTATAAAAAAATAGAATCCTTGGAGGCTGAATTTCATAATATTAATTCGAAGATAGAGGAAAATATTAGAGCATCGGTACAGTCTATGTTTGCAGACATGCAAAGAAAATTTCAGACTGCAGCTCCCACTCCTCCACCTCCCCCTGTAGACCCCATTATTTATCCTCCACCTCTTCCAGTAGCTCCCACTCCCCCACCTTAGCCTGCGGACCCCATTTTTTATCCTACTCCTCCGCCACAGCTTCATACTTATTGTGAGTTATATGTTGATGATCCTCAACATCATATAGTTGCATATGGGTTGGTATATTGTATAGGAGATACAGTTCATGATCAAAAATTAGAGATAGAGAATTAGAGGGTCACTGTACAGGATATTATAGATAGATCAGCTCGAGTGCCATTACCTATAGATGAGGTGACGACAGTTGGACATAGTATTGGACATTTTCTAATTTGCTCATCCAGACTTCTTCGAGTCATTACCATAGAGGTATGTATGTTATGTCTTCTATTTTATTTTTTTTATTAAAGTTGTTTTATCATTTGAAAACTAATATATTTTTCTATTTATTTTTACAGTAATACTTAAAAGGTAATGAAATACTTTATAGACAACAACAAAGACAAATGGCTATGACATCAGATACAGATTATAGTAGTCTTGATAGTTTTTCAATATATTCAAATTTGTAGGTGGATCATTATGAGTTTCCAATTGAATCTCATGTTTGTGGATGTGAAATAACTGTGGGGATTGTGAAAACTCATATGATGGAGCTTGTTATTGGAGATAAGTTGGGCATCAACGTGGTGCAAATTTCTTCCATATAAGTCTTAACATCTTTTCCCAGCGTTATATTTATTAAAAATGTATACTTATGTCTGTTTTGTAGTAGATATATTTATAACATTCATGAGAAGAATGAGAGGAAAAATGTATATGGATTCATGGACCTGCATTTGATTTCCCCTGAAGCATGTGCACTGAACGAGGAACAAATAATGCTTTATATTGCTGAAAGACTTGAACTGAATAGTCACACAATGTTGGATGATGACTTTTTATGAGAGGTATGAAACAAATCTATCTCAAATAGTTCATTATATTTTAACATAAAAAAACCACTAACCTTAAATTTTCTTTTATCAGTGATCATTGGATGTTAGGGGTTTTTTTCCCAAGGGATAAAACACTTTATTGTATATGCTCTGTCCATGGTCTTGTGTGGGAAAGCTTTAAGAAAATTTTGAAAATGTAAGTTTCAATTTCTCAATAGTTTTATATATTATGATGAATTTTAAATTTTTTCCATTCGTATTAGTTTCTAACAAGGGATGGGTCTACTTTCGAAAAAACACAAAGAAAGGAGTGTGAAGATCACATATGTAAATGTAAAGGTAAAAATCCATTTATAATTTGTAATTTTTGATTTATTACATAAAAATAATATATTTAATTTAAACTCATTCAAATAGAATTTTCATGAACAACAAGGAATCATCAAATGTGGATATCATATGTTAAGATTTATGTATGAAATAATAACAACTGGAACAGTTGTGAACTTTGACCTGGTAAGATTTCCTTTTAAACTTTTCTATAATATTTCATTTGATTTATTCATTATACACGTTAACTACTATCCATTTAATTTGTAGCTATTTGATGACCCTCAACCTTATAGTGCTCAATATTTCAAACACTTACAAGTGGAATGGTCAAATTATTTTATAGGTTTGATTGAATTTTAGTTGTTTGTAGTGTAAAATTTAATTTTAAATATTGTCATTGTAATTGTGTATTTGGTAGTTGTTTAGATTGGATTTAGTTTTTTAAGTTGAAATTGTACATTTTGAATGTTATATATGTGAATTTTTAATTTTTCTCTACTTCTTGTTTTGGTCTACTTATGATGGTTTTTGTGGTATGGAATCTAGTATGGGGGAGGGGTTCCAAGGGTGTGGAGGGTGTCCAGTGGGGTGGGGGTATCCAGGGGTGTGGGAGGGATTTCTGGTGGGTTGGGGGTGTCCAGGATGTCCATGAGAGTGGGGGGGGGGGGGGTAGTCTAGGGGTGGGAGAATTTCTAGGAGGGTGGTATGGTTGTCCAAGAGAGTGGGGGCTGTCTAGGGGGTGTTTAGGGGTGTAGCAGTTGTCCAGAAGGGTGGGGGGTTGTCCCGGGGTGTGGGGGGTTGTCCCAGGGGGGGGGGGGGTTGTCCCAGGGGTGGGGGTGGTCCAGGGGTGTGGGGGCATCTAGGAGGGTGGGGGTTATCCAGGAGTGTGGGGGGCTATCCAGGGGGTGCGAGCAGTCCAGGGGTGTGGGGGTGTCTAGGGGTGTGGTGGGGGTTGTCCAGTGGGGTGGGGGTTCTGGTCTTGTTTTGGTCTGGTTTTGGTCTGTTTTTGGTCTTGGGGTGTCCAGTGAGGTGGGGGTGTCCATGGGTGTGGTGGGGGTTGTCCAGTGGTGTGGGAGGGTGTCCATCAGGGTGGGAGGGATTCCCATGCAAGTGGGGGGATGTCCAGGGGTGTCCAGGGGTGTGGGGGCAGTCCGGTGGGGTGGGTGGGGGTGGGGGTCCAGGGGTATGGGAGGTCGGTCCAGGGGATTCCTGTCTAGTGGGGTGGGGGTACATGAGGGTGGGGGTTTTTAGGGGTGTGGGAGGGATTTATAGGGTGTGGGAGTGCTGTACATGGGGTTGGGGTGTCCAGGAGGGTGGGGGTTATCCAGGGGTGTGGGGGGGCTGTCCTGGGGGTGGTGGTAGTCTAGGGGTGTGGGGGTGTCCAGGAGGGTGGGCAGGTTGTCTAATGGTATGGGGGGTTATCTAGGGGTGGGGGGGATGTCCAGGGGTGTGGGGGTGTCCAGGGGTGTGGTGGGGGCTATCCAGTGGGGTGGGAGGGGGGTCTGGTCTGTTTTGGTCGATTTTTGGTAACTTTTTGGTCTGTTTCAGGGGTGTGGGAGGTCTATTCAAGTGTGTGGGAGTGTTGTCTAGGGGAGGGGTATACAGGAGGGTGGGGGTTGTCTAGGGGTGTGGGGGGATATCTAGGGTTTGGGGGAATTCCATGGGTGTGGGGGGTGTCCAGGAGGGTGGGGGTTGTCCAGGGGTTTGGGGGGTTGTCCAGGGGTGGGGGTAGTCCAGGGGTGTGGGGGTGTCCAGGAGGGTGGGGGTTGTCCAGGGGTGAGGGGGTCTATCCAGGGTTGGGGGTAGTCTAGGGGTGTGGTGGGGGATATCAATGGGGTGGGAGGGTGGGTCTGGTCTGTTTTGGTCTGTTTTTGGCAACTTTTTGGTATGTTTCAGGGGTGTGGGAGGGTTGTCCAGGGGTGTGGGAGTTTTCTCCAGGGGGTGGGGGTATACAAGAGGGTGGGGGGGGGGGGGGGTTAGGGGTGTGGGGGCTATCCAGGGGGTTGGGGAATTCCAGGGTTGTGGGGGGGTGTCCAGGAGGGCAGGGGTTGTCCAGGGGTGTAGGGGCTATCTAAGGGGTGGGGGAAGTCTAGGGGTGTGGTGGGGTGTCCAGGAGGGTGGGGGTTGTCCAGGGGTGTGGGGGCTTTCCAGGGGTGGGGGGTAGTCCAGGGGTGTGTCCAAGGGTGTCGTGGGGTCTTTCCAGTGGGGTGGGGGGGGGGTTCTGGTCTGTTTTGGTCTGTTTTAGGGGTGTGGGACGGCTGTCTAGGGGTGTGGGAATGATGTCCAAGGGGTTGGGGGTATACAAGAGGGTAGGGGTTGTTCAGGGGTGTGGGGGCTTTCCAGGGTTGGTGGGACAGTCTAGGGGTGTGGGGGTGTCTAGGAGGGTGGGGGTTTCCAGGGGTGTGGGGGTTGTCTAGGGGGTGGGGTTAGTCCAGGGGTGTGGGGGTTTCCAGCGGTGTTGTGGGGGCGATCCAGTGGGGTGGGGGGGGGGGGGGGTTTCTGGTCTATTTTGGTCTTTTTTTGGTAACATTTTGGTCTGTTTTAGGTATTTTGGCTAGGAATATCAGCGGTTCAGTTTTATTTAAAAAAAATTACATCGGTTATTTCATAACCGATGTAAAAAATGCATCGGGGTTATTTTTAACGTCGGTTATTTAGAAACCGATGTAATAAATTCATGGTAAATAGTTTTTACATCGGTTATTTCACAACTGACATAATAAATGGAAATTGATAGTTTTTTACATCGGTTATAAAATAACCGACGTCGGAGATATGTTTCCACGTAGGTTATTATATAACCAACATTGGAAACCGCTTGGCAGACAGGTTTATCACATCGGTTATAAAAATAAGCAATGTGATAAACACTTCAGAGGAGGGATTTATGACATCGGTTATTCTATAACTTATGTGAAGGGGTATATACCATGTTGGTTATTAAATAACCGAAAAAATAAACCATGACTCTGAAGTGTTTTCCACATCGGGTTTTTATCAATTGATGTGAAAAATGCCTCGGATTTGTGTTTTTTACATCGATTGTAAAACAACTAACGTAAAAACCTATGTTTATAACATCTCCTGTAATAACGTCGGCCAAAATCCATTGTTAAAAATAAAAAATAACCGCCATAAAAAACATTTTCTACACTAGTGTTTCTTATGATGATATTCTCCCATGATGAGATTTCCTTCAACCAGAACTCACATTTTCTATACATGGCATAAATATTTTTCTATATCAAGCTCTTTAGCATAGGTTTTAGATGCTCCTCATGTTCCTCCTTGTTTTTAGAGTATATTAGAATATCTTCTATAAAAACACCAAAAATTTGTTAAGATAGTACCTAAAGACTCTATTAATCATGTCCATGAAGATTTATAGATAATTAGGGATCCCGAAAGGCATTACTATGAACTCATAGTGTTCATACCCTGTACAAAAAGTGGTCTTGGGGATATATTAGTTATTCCCCCTTACTTGATAATATCCTGACTAAATAACTACCTTGGAGAACTATTGTGCTCTATGTAGCTGATTGAATAATTCATAAATCCACGGTAAAGGATACTTGTTCTTTATCTTTATCTTGTTGATCTCATGATAATCAATAAAAAAGTTCATTGACCCATCCTTTTTCCTGTCGAAGAGGACAAGTTCACCCCATGGTGAAGAACTTGGGTATATGAACCCTTTATCCAGATTCAACTATAGTTGTTTCTTTATCTCTTCAAGTTATACAAAATCCATTATGTATGGAGTCTTGGATAATGGTAATTCCCTAGGTACAAACTCAATTAAAAATTAAACCTCTTGTCTAGGAGGAAGTCTGGGAAATTCCTCGGGAAACACATCAGTGTATTCCCTCACAATATACATGTCTTCAAGGATGTTTATTTCCTTATACTCAATCATTTTAGATATAAATTCTTTATCATAGGTAAATAATAACCATGCTTTATATTTTGGTTATAAATAAGATTCATCCTCCTCCTTACACTTGTACAGAATCAGGGGTTGATTTCTATATGGAGAGTGATTTCCTTCTCATGAAAATTTATGTTAGAACTATATGGGGAAACCAAATCCATGCCAAGAATTATGTCAAATTCTTATAAATGGAGTATTAAAAGGTTTTTTGGAAAGTTTATCCCATGAATTGTGATATGAGAGGAGTTATATACTTGTTATTTAATAATTTCCCCACATTACATTTTCACTAATAGCTCTACTTCCATTATTTGTGGTGGTGTTTGAATAATTCAAATAAACATTCTTCAGTTAAAGGATTTCATTGAACCATAATGAAAAAGTGTGTTCTCTATCCTTGAATGAATAACTATCATACCTTTCGCCACTTATTTTTATAGATCCACCTTAGAAGTTGTAATAGAAAAAGCTCACCCTTGCTCCCCTGGAGGTTGTTGGTTGTCTCCAAAAACCCTAGGCTTAGTGGTATAGTTTTTAGAGTTCCCTAGTTCCTTGTAGTTGTATCAATGAACAATGTGATGAGGGATGAATTGAGGATTATTTAAGAATCTAGTTCTTCTTTGAGGTAAAAACCCCTTATTTTCCATCCTTTTTCATTTTAAATTTTAAATATGGCCTATTTTGAATGTCTTTTGAGGTCATGGATGTGTAGGGGGTGTCTAGGGCTAGTTCGGAGCCTGGAAACTGAGATTTGGGATCAAAATGTCCTAGATCATGGTTCTTTTAAAATGTGTTGGGTGGGTCTCATGGATAAACAAACTGTGTAAGGCATGATGAAAGAGAAGAAATAGGTCGCATAGTTTCAGAAAAACCGTGCAACTCGGGTCGCAAGGTCGTGTTTCCATCTCTGTAATTTGGAAAGTGGATTTTGGCATGGTTTGTTCATGGTTAGTCAGACTATGTGGGTAAATTTTGTGGTGCCCCTTTCCTATAGATACTCATGCACAGTTGGTGCACAGTTTGGAAAACCATACACATAAACCATACAACCCATATATTTTTTGGGTAAGAAGACTATTTTCCCTTAAGTGTTATTAAATCAAACCTAATATTTTATTTATCTCTTACACATCAAAGAGATCCATTTTTTAGCTCCCTTAAGATATATTCATATAATTAAGGTAACTCTTCTATCCAAGATTGTATTTGAAGGTTTTTAATGTCATTAGATTTGTAATGATATGACCTTGATTCATTTTTAGTCGTTCTTCATTCTTCTAGATATCAGTTTCACTGTTTAGGTGCAAGGTGATTTTACCTATTATTAGGTTCTTCACCTTTTCTTCAATTTTGTCCTGATTAGAGCCGAATAAAGAGCTGATATTGGATAATATATTAACCATAAACCTAAGTTAGGTGGTATTATGCCTTTAACTTAAAGTCAAGATGTATATATATGTCTTTGTTCTACACGGCAAATTTTTGGGCTCATCTTAAATTGAAATTGAATACTTAAATTTATAATAATATCCTATGTAATTAAAGAATCTTGTTAATGGTTGATTATAGGTTAAGTAACTTTAATCCAAAACTATCCCTTTGGGTATGTTATCAACTAAAATGGCCATTATGGTGACATGTGGTTTTAGATAACCTTTTTGGGTGTTCCCCTTTACCGCTTTACCTTGGGATGTGAATAGTGATTTTAGAATTGTAAATCTAGTGATGAATTGAATTATGAATTGACATGTATATGAATTCAAATATCATTTTTAACTGAATTGATTAATGGGAAGGGATAGTTGAATTTGGCCCTTGGCCCATGCTTTGTAAATGATTAAGTGATCATGGATTTATCTCTTTATTAAAGTGACCATGTGAGTTAAATGATGATTATGTGTTGTAATAGGTTGATTATTCAATTCATGCACATTATATTGAAATAAATATGTGAGTAATTGAGAGGAAAGCCTTCTGATCTTATCCCTTTATATGAAATTTCTTCATTAATCATGAATTTCACATTGTATTTTTATGCCCATGTGAGATAGATAATGACTATACAATGTAATAATTTATTTAATATTGTCAACCTTGTAATAAAGAATTTCCCATATGAGTATTTTTAAGGCAAGCATTTTTATGCTTGTCAAATGTCTTGGAACACCATTGGGGTGAGATTAGAAATGAGATGTTCTTAGTGTTGACCTTTATGTAGTTAATTAATATTGATGAAATGGAATTGAATTGGTAAAATACTTATTAGAAATGGGTGACACCTGGATTCATATTAGAATGTCATGGACAGACTCATTTGAATATTGACCAATATGCATTGGGTGGTATATGGATTCATATTAAATTACCACGGATGGACTCAATTGCCTTTAACCTTGATTATGCCTAAGTGATAATTGTACTACCTTGAGGACTAATAAGGACACACTCTGAGGCTTGACATATATGTCGAGTGATACCTCGATACAAATGAGAATTCCATGGATTGACTCAAAGGAAATTTGATATTTTTTCCATGGATAATACTTGATCTCACTTAGTGGAGCGCTGAGGATGGATTTGATTAGAAAGGACATTATACCATAGCTAGATTGATATCTGGGTTCCTGAGAGGTTCACCTTGGATGGTATTGTAAGGTGTTGGTTGATATTATACATGGAGAAATGATTGAATTCTAACTTAAGAATTCTAATTATGGTCTCAAGTTCCAAATTTAATTGAGAATGAAATGACTTTTATGATGTGTTTTCCAAGACAAAGAACAATCTTGGATTCGGTATTTACTTATACCTTTTAGATGGATTTATTAGGAATCTATTGTGTGGTTGACTATACAGGGGATTTCAGGCTTTTGATGGTTCTCAATACTTATAAATTTAATGAGTTTGAATTTTTAAATGAGCATGAAAAAAATGACATAGTCCTGACTATTAAATTAGAGACTTTCCTATTAAATGAGTTTGATATTAAATGAGAACCTATGATTATATGATGTTTACTTTTGAGTACTACCTTTAATTGTTATATCTTCCTACACACTGTTGTTATATATATTCACTGGCTGATTAGTACAGACCTTGGGTGGTTCCCTACTGGGGTTTAGTGTTACACATTATTTGGGACATCTTTGGGTACCCAAAAAGACTATATGATTATATGTGTTGATAAGGGAAAAAGAACCACTATAGGTTCTTGATCTACTAGTTAAGATCATGAGAGCATGGGGTTATGCTAAGGCTTGTGATTCTACTGGGATTCTTTTGTCCTTTTTTGTACTTTTGTTACTTTTATTGTATATTACTGAAGTGTAACTTTTTTGGATGCTTTATTATAAATATATGACATGTATCATTATTTTGTATATGAGATGACTTATAGATTTTTTTATTATTATTATTCTTCTATTGTTTACTTCTTTCATATTTATGATTTATTTCTTATTATACTTGTATATTAATGTTATTTTATGTTCTAAACTATGGTAATGATAGAATAGTACCCCTACAGACACACCTAGACCCTCACTGCTATTAGATAACCTTTGGAGTTTGGGGAGATACACTTGAGGCCATTTGACCCACTGGGTTCGGGGAACTGTTGAGTGGCATCTGGGTCTGGGATGTTACAAAGTGGTATCAGATGTTCCTTTATGAGTTTTTATACAATTTGGCAATAATAGAAATGTATAAAAAGGAAATGGAATTTGGTTATGAGTTGTGCCTGGGTGTAGCTAACCTGTGTACAGGAAAAAGATAAATTGCCTCAAATGAAATTATTTTTTTCTAGATTTTGATTATTACAGTTGATTTGATTCCACTGTAGGGTGATGCACTTGTATTATACTATTATTATAGATATAATTTTGGGTTATATTCTATTAAAACCTAATTATATAAGGGTATTAGATATCTTTCATAAAATAGGAACCTGTTAGAATCACATGCCATTCCATTTAGGGTGAATTACTTATTACATATTATTGTGAATGGTGATGTGATATATATACCTGCTATTGTGATAGGTATTTTGGGATGTGCTATGGGACGAATTATATGGATTCCATACATTGGTCCCTAAGGAGTATGGGCCCTCTTGGATTAGAATTTATAGGACTATTTCTTTATCCTTTAAGGTAAAATGTGATAAAATTTTAATTGAGTATAAATTCAAATTCAAATGAATATGTGAATTCAAATGGAAATGGAATAGAAACTTGAGTTTCTTAAGGTAGAGAACGTGACTAGACCTAACCTTAGTAGTTGGTTTATGGTAGTATCTCCCACTTATACCTGATCCGCATGACACCTAGAGATGAATCATGCAGTGGGAAGAGGGGTGTGTTCTTATATAGGAAGGCATGTACCCATCCTGTTTTTGTTCTACACTTTTGAGTTGTGAACCATGTTTAAAATATCGATCTGAGGAATCTGTTCGGAATTATAGTGGCATGACGCCACAATGTCCTCTAGTTGTACGCCTGGAGGGTGGTGACGACCACACTTCTGAGGTGGTGGCACATGGTCTACCAGTGGATCCTCCTATAGTGCTATATGAGGCACCAATTGTTGTACCTAACATAGGTGTTGAGGCACAGTTCCATGAAAACATTATGTGCTTCATGCAGATCTTTCAGGGAGCACCACATCCTGCCACATCTATGGTTGAGATGAAATGTTTGTTCCAACAGCAGCATCAACCCATGTTTTTTGGGTATGATGTACTATAGGATACAAAGTCATAGCTAGTGTCCATGATATCTATCTTTGAGAATATATATATTCCCCCTGAGAGGAGGTTCAATCTCGCTATGTATATGATGTGTGATTCCTTCAAGGTATGGTGAGATGTCATTAATGAGACAGAATTTTATCGAGAGATGGATTGGAGGGATTTTTAGATGGCCTTCTATGAATACATATATCCTAATACATTGAGGGATGATAAATCATAGGAGTTTTTACATTTGGATAAGGGTGTGTTATATGTTATAGATTACTACGATAGTTTTACTGATCTCCAGCGCTTCTCACCTATTTTGATGGGTGAAAAGTTATTTAAATCTAGGTGATTCAAGGATGGTATTAGGTATAAAATATAATCACTGGTGAATGTTTTCAGCTTACTGCTATTTCTGGGATAGTGAATATTGTACTAATGATAAAGAGTAACCTGAGAGAGGCTTGAGGTGTGATCCAGGGTGGTTCAAAATATAGATCTAGTACTATATCGACCAGTAGTAGTAAGTATCATTTGGAGCTTACAAATAGTGATATTGTCAGTTAGGGAACAGTTTTAGGTAGCCAGTTAAGGTGATACTAGTATAGTATGCTAGTATATATGAGGCCATAGTGCATGAGGGATCTAGTTGATTGTTGGTCTTGTGGAAATATGGGGAATCTATAATGATTCTACAAAATTATTCCACCCACAGCTAGTGAGAGAGGTTTTTCACATGATCCATGTTCAGGATAAGGGTCAACGGCTTCTCATCAGGTAGGGATCTGGAGTACAACTTATCGATCAGGATGAGGTGGTGGTTGTGACTATGGTATTCAGACTCAAATTTCATAGAGAAATTTTTGTGGATCTTCTAAGGGAAGCTAGGCAGTATCATAGGGTCACGGTTCATTCTGGGTATACGTAGTGCAATAGACCCATCAGGAGTAGGATACCAAACCTTCTACTATCATAAGTACTGTTCTAGTAGCCTCAAATTTAGCTTCTACACTTTTTTATATAGGGGATTCTTAGATATTTATATATTTTACCACTTTGGAGATTCTTCGGCTCAGTTATCAAACCTATGATGTTGTTTTGATGATTAAAACTCCATTGGGAATTATAATAGAGGGTGTACGTCAGTGCAGGGGGTTCCCCATTGTGGTTTTTGGGTGTTAGTTTGTATGGAACCTCTATTTACTCAAGATGAATTATTTTTACATCATTATCGGGATGGATTGGTTGGTTTACTTTCAGGATTTAATTGATTTATATCATCTAAGGTTGAATTTTACCTCACCATTGGGTGAAGAGTTTAGTCATAAGGGTGAATGAGATTTCCAGGAAAGTTTATTTGGAGAATAACATTGTGGGTTGGGTGGGATAATAGCATGGATTGTGAGTTTGAATCTAGATGATCAAGGAAAACATCAGTCTGATTTCCCTCTATAGGTTGATCATTTTAGGGAAATTTTCCTGGATGAATTTTTAGGATTACCTCCCCTGATATAATTATATTTCTCTATCAAACTAGTTCTATGAGCTTCAATGGTATCCATTCCTCTTTGAAGGATGGATACTATGGAGTTTTAGGAGATAAAGAGGTAGCTATGGGATTTAAAGGAAAAGGGTTTCATCCGACATAGTGCGTCTCTGTCAGGTTCTCCGATCATTTTTGTGAAAAATGAGGACAGAACCCTCAGGCTATACATAGATATCATAAGTTGAAGCAACTAATAGTTAATAACTAATAACATATGCCTTGTATATGTGATATCTTTGACCATATATGAAAATATTGGGTCTCCTTAAAGATTTAATTGAGATATATTTATCATTAGGAGCAAGTTAGACTATCAAAAACACCACACACAAATATTCATAGTAGGTATGGTCTATAGGATTATTTGGTTATGTTGTTTGGTCTCATGAATGGGTTAGCAGTCATCATGGTAATGATGAACTAAGTTTTCCATCCTTATCTTGATTCATTTTTGGTGGTTTTCAGGGACGATATCTTTGTGTATTTTCACAATCAATGCGACCATTCCAAACATCTTGAGATCATATTGAAAACAATGATAGATAATTAGTTATATGTTAAGCTCACAAAGTTCCACTTCAGGATGGATCATATTCACATCCTGGGTCACATAATCTCATATATAGGT
The DNA here is from genome assembly GCA_963277665.1 of Viscum album. Classification (NCBI taxonomy): domain Eukaryota; kingdom Viridiplantae; phylum Streptophyta; class Magnoliopsida; order Santalales; family Viscaceae; genus Viscum; species Viscum album. The sequence goes on along the minus strand of OY728122.1, from coordinate 702,053,400 downwards.
GTATCAGTAATCCCATACAAGGTGATTGATATAGTTTCTTAGGAGAAACCTAAGAACATATTTGAGGTACAAAGTTTTTTTGGGCTAGATGGTTACTATAGTCATTTCATACAGGACTTCTAAATCTTAGAATAACTACTGATGGGATTGACTAAGAAGGGTGTGAAGTTCATATGGTCATATTCCTATGAGACAACCTTTAAAGAGCTAAAATTTATTTTGAATTCAGTGCTGACACTGATTTTTCTAGAGCCAAGAAGGATTTACATTGTGTACTGTGATGCATCAGGTATCGATCTAGCTGAATTTCTTATTAAGGGAGATATATTTCTGTTGTATGGGTCTTGAAAGATGAGGCCACATGAGAGAAATAACCTAACACACAATATTGAGTTAGCTGCAGTTGTTCAGGCATTGCATTTTGAAGAATTACTTACCGGGACAACATTTTGTGGTGTACATGAACCACAAAATCCTCAAGTACATATTTACACAGTGTGATATGAACTTGAGGTAGTGAAGGTGGGTTGAATACCTTCAATATTTTTATTTTTATTTTGCATATATGCCTGGTAAAGGAAATTTAGTGGCTGATGCACTATGCATGAGGACGCATATACTGGAAGTGTAGCAGGACAATAGTGAGTGACATCTTATGGATTTGATCTTTGAGATGAACTTGGAGGTGCATGATAGTTAGGTATAAATATTTTTATAATACTTAGCTATGAAATATACCTTACTAGATAGAGTTATGTCTAGTCAGCTATCAGAAACTGAGTGCCTTGCCCTGTGGGAGAGTGTGACAGGTGAGGACCCTTCTCCTGGTTGGACCATAGGCGATGATGAAATTATATGATTTCATGGTCATGTATGGGTTTACGAAGACACGAGAGAGGAAATGATGTGGTATTTTCATGCTTCATCTTGGGTAGTATACTCAGGAGTGACCAAGATGTATCAAGATTTACATTTCTAGTACTAGTATCCAAGTATAAAAAGTGATGTTGATAGTTTTTTCATGAGATGTTCCACCTATATTTAGGAGAATGCAGAACACCAGTGACCAGTCGGTCTTTTATAGTAGTTAACCATCCATGATTGGAAGTAGGTTGACATTGAGATGGATTTTTTGATAGTGTTACCGAGTTCACCTCAAGGTAATGATTTTATATGGGTTTTGTTGATAGAATCATGAAGTTTTCACATTTTCTACTAATTAATGAAACCTAAAATGTGGATGATCTTGGGGTTTTGTATATCAATTATATATTAAGACTTCACGGGATCCTAAATACTATCATTTCAGACAGGGACACCTGTTTTACTTCACATTTCTAGCAAGGAAATAGTGGTCTCTGGGTACACAGGTGCTTCTATGTATGACATACCACCATCAGACAGATGACCAGTTAGAGAACATGATTTTGGTTCTTAAGGACATGCTACAAGCATGCATCCCAGATTTTAGGGGATCTATGTATTGGAATATACCCTTGGTTGAATTATCCTACAATAATATCTCTTGTTCTACTAATAAGATGGATCCATATGAGGATTTTTATGGTAGGCCATGTTGATAACCCCTATATTGGTTAGAGTCATGAGAGGAAACGATGATTTGACCTCATCTTGTTTTGGAGACCATAGAGTAGGTGTAGTTGATTCAGAAGCAGATGGGTATTGTGCAGTCTCATTAAAAATCATAAGACAATCGCCGCAAACAACCTCTAGAGTTTGAGATTAGGGATTGGTTTTTACTATGTGTTTCACCAAGGTTGGGACATAAAGGGACCAGGAGACATGGTAATCTTTCATCACGATATTTCAGGTCATCTGAGATTCTAAACAGAGCTGTTCTGGTAGCATGTTAGTTGTAGTTACCTCAGAGGTACTAGGAAATGAATGACGTCTTCCATGTTTCTAAACTATGATGATATTTTTCAGACCCATCTCATGCCTTTCAACCTGAATAGATTAAGTTATAGGTAGATGCATCGTTTAAATAAAATCATATATATATTTTGGATCATAGCACAAAGTTTCTCTAAAGTCGGTTTATTCTGTTAGTACATATGCTATGGTAGCACAACCGAGTATAGGATGATAAATGGGAGTGGGAGGTAAATGTATGATCATAGTGGATAGATTTGTTCTCATACATGCTTGACCACCCTTGATAAGGCAATTCTAGGATAAATTTTTTTAAGGGGGATTTTGTAAGAACCTGGTTCTTTTTTGTGGTTCATATCCCTTATTTCTCATCAATTATCATTTTAAACGTTTAAGTGTGGCCTATTGTGAATTTCTTGTGTGGTCAAGGAGGTGTTAGGGGTTTTCGAAGCTAGTTTGGAGCTTTATACCTGAGCTTTGGGGGGGGAGTGGTATGGAACAAGGTATGTTTAAAAAATGTGGGAAAGGATGCATGGTTCAAAAAATCAAGTGAGGCATGGGAAGAGAGTATAAATAGACCGCATAGTATTAGAAAAACCATGTGACTCAGGTCACATGACCATGCAGAAAACTCTGCAATTTGGAAAATGGGTTTTGGAAAGGTTTGTGCATGGTTATTTAGACCGTGTAGATAAACCGTGTGGGTGCCCCTTGCCTATAGATACTCGTGCACGTTTGGTGCATGGTTTGTAAAAACATGCACCTAAATCATACAAACCAGATGTTTTTTGGGAAAATATACCATTTTTTCCTTATGTTTAATTAAATAAAACTCAAGATTTAATTTCTATCCCACACAGCAAAGAGCTCCATTTTTTATCTCCCTTGAGATCTTTTCTTGGAATGGAGTAAACACTTCCATCCGAGCTCAGAATTAAAGGTCGTTTGTCTCATTAGATATGTAATGGTAATACCTCAATTCCTTTTTTCCGTTCTCTATTCTTATAGATACTAGTTTCACTATTTACGTTCAAGATAATTTTCTCTATTATTAGTTTCTTCATCTATTATTAAATTTTCTCCCAATTGGAGCTAAATCAAGAGATGATATTGGATTAGTTATCAACCACAAACCTAAGTTAGGTAGTATCATGCCTTTTGCTTAAAGTTTAACTATATATATGTCATTGTGTTGCATTCCCAATTTTTAGGTGACGCCTTAAATTTAAATTTAACCCTTAAATTTCTAAGAATAACCTGTGTAATTAAAGAAGATTGTTAATGGTTTATTATAGGTTAAGGAACCTAAAACCAGAACCACCACTTTGGGTGTGTTGTCATTTAAAATTTCCATTATGTTGATATGTGGTTTTGTATTCTCTTTTTGGGTGTGACTCTTTACCTCTTTACCTTGGGATGTGACTAGTGATTTGAGAATTGTAAATAAAGTGATAGATTTAATTATGAGGGGATATGTATATGAAATGAAATATTATTTTTAATTGAATTGGTTAATAGGAAGGGATGGTTGACTTTGGACCTTATCCCATGCTTTGTAAAATATTGAGTAATCATGAACTAATCTCTTTATTAAAGTTCCCTTGCGAGTTAAATAATGTTTATTCCTTGTAATAGGTTGACTATTATTTGATGCTCATTATATCAGAATTCCAATGTGAGTAATTGAGAGGAAAGTCTTCTGAGCATAGCCCTTTTTATAAAATTGATTCATTAAGCATGAATTTTCCTTTGTATTATTATCTCTAGGTGATATAGATAAATATTATTCCATGTAATAGTTTATTTAAGACTTGGAAGCTTGTTATAAATAATTTCCCATGTGATTATTTTGAAGGATGGCCTTTTTAATCTTGGCCGATGGAATGGGCCACCCATGGGGTGAGATCATAAATGAGATGTTCTTGATGTTGTCATCGACATAATTAATTGATATTGATGAAATGGAATTGAATTGGTTATATGATTATTATAAATGGGTGAAACATGGATTCATATTAGAATTCCATGGACATACTAATTTTTCTATTTACCTTTATTCCTTGGGTGATATGTAGATTCTCATTAGAATGTCATATATGAACTCAATTACCTTTAACCATGATTACGCCTGAGTGATACTTAAACACCCTTGGGGAATGAAGGATGAAATCTGAGTGTTAACTAATATGTCGAATGATGCATGGATTCAAATGAGAATTTCATGCACATACTCAAAGGGTATTTGATCTTTTATGACATGGGGGATACTCGGTATCCCTTAGTGGATTTCCAAGAATAGACATGGTCAATAGAGATGTTATACTACACCTAGAGAGATAATTGGGTACCAGAGTGGTTCACCTCGGATGGGAATGTAAGGTGTTGTTTGATATTACACATGGATCAATACTTGAATTCCAACTTAGGAATGTTAAGGATGGGCACAGGTTCCAAATTGAATTAAAGATGAAATGAATCGTATGATGAGTCTTCCAAGCCAAATAAAAAACTTGGATTCATCCTTGACTTATACCCTTTTTAAGTCCTTCTTAGGAATCCATTATGTTTTTTAATATACAAGGGATGTCAGTCTTGTAACAATTCTTGGTTATTATAAATTAAATGATTTTGAATTGTTAAATGAGCATGATATAAATGACATAGGCCTAACTGTTAAATCAATGACTTACCTATTAAATGAAATTAATTAAATGAGTTGGATATTAAATGATAGCTTGTGCTTATAGGATGATTACTTTTGATTACTTCCTTTACATGTTATATCTACTTTCACACTATTGTTATATATATTCACTGACTAATTGGCACAGACCTTGGGTAGTTTCCTACCGGAATTTAGTCTCACACCCTATTTGGGCCAACTTTGGGTACCCAAATAGACTATATGATTACAGGTGTTGATAAGGGGAAGTGCCTTACTATAGGTTTTGGACCTACTGGTTAGGAGAAAGAGATCCTAGGACCATGTTGAGGCTTGTGATTCTACTCATATACTTTTTTCCTTTTTTATACTTTTATTACATGTATTATATATGACTACCAGGTAGCTGTTTTTGCTACCTTATTGAAACATATGACATGTATCATCATTTTATATGTGAGATGACTTAAAGATTTTTTTTTAATTTAAACAGTTTTCTGATATTTACTTTTTTCATCTATATGATTTACTACTTCTAATACTTGAATCTTATTTTCATCTGTTGTGCTACACTTTAGAAATGAGGGAATAGTCTTTATACAAAAAATCCTAGGCCCTTGCTACTAGTCGGTAGCATTTGGTGTTTGGGGAGATTCCCTTGAGGCCATCTGACCCACTAGGCTCGGGGAACTATTTATTGTAATTTCGGCCTATGATGTTACACATTCCTTTCCTCTGTCTTGTTAATGTGTTTATCTTGTCGAAAGTAATTAGCTTATTTTCCTTCCTCCACATAGCTAGATCTTTTCTCTATTCCCTTTAGAAAAATTTTGAGGTGCTTCTTTCTTAACACTTAACAATTGGGTTATTGAAATTTCTTGGCACCATTAGATTTCTCCATCAGACCACCAGAATTAAACTCCACTTTCCGCTTCTTATACCAATGATACCATTGAGATTCATTGATCTCCATTTTGAATTTGAGGGAACATTGGACAATTTATTCATGGCTTCAGACTTGCATTTTGAGGTAATGACAAATCTGGAAGAGTATCATGCAATTCATGTGAAGTTTTCCTCATACGACCTGATAGATTCATCATCTTTTTAGTTGAGGGAAAAATACCTTTCCTATTTAATTTGGAGAGTGCAAAGAAAATATTTATTGAGAAATATTTTTCAGAATTCCTTTCACCCCATAGCTTGAATATCTTCCTATGGATTCATATTCATGACCAATGTCCACCACAGATTGATTCCTCCCTCTATATGATAAACAGCTAGTAGAAACTTCTCTTGTTCAGAACATTGAAGGATGATGAAGATCTTATCAATAGATTTTATCCATTGTTCCACGATTCAGGGATCAGATGATCCATTGAAAGTATGAGGAATTTGTCACATGAATCTCTTGATTATGGAATGTTCTCTCTTAGGGGGTTTTGGGTGCTTCTCTGGATCCATACTTTTATTCATAACCAGGGTCAACTAATTGACTGTCATCATAAAGTTCATGATTCTCTCTCTAATCGGGATGGACATCTCATTGAGGTTATCATCACATTTCTCATCACATTGATAGAATAAAGGGAAAATTAGGGATGAGTATTTTTAAACTATTAATAATATAAATGATAATCCAGTAAAATTAAAGAGATAACCTATAAATTACATTTTTTCTCAACTTATGAATTTCTAGACTTCAATAAATGTTTTCCATGATCTATTTCCTAACATATACTCTTACGCGTATTTTTTCCCTTAATAATGATTCATAATGAGATTATAAATTTACTAAAGAGTATCCCCCATGAGGTTTAAAATATCTCTATAATAAGGCTCATTGTTGTGTACCAAGTTACACTGAGTTAGGACCGACACACCTTATCGGAGTTGTTACCACTAGAAACATCTGTTCTAGAACCATTTCCACTTATAGTATTCAGCCAGGGATGTATTTTTTTAATAAACCAATTACTTTATACTTCCCAAAATTTAGGGATATTTTCTTATACTTATTCTTATTCATAAATATTTCAGTAACATTTTCTAATCCTAATCCCAAAAATAACTAAACTTTTCCTCTGATACCAACTATAATGACCATGTTCTTTATTACACATTAATTAATGATTTATTACATAAAATTAAACATAATAAAATCGGAAATATAGATAAGTATAGTTACTTTTGGAATTATTTATATAGAAATACATCTTGAACATGGGATAAAACAACATTATTGAAAACTTCCTTAACATGCTTCTAAAATTCCAAGGCTTTTTATAACTGTATGGGATAACCTAGGGACACATATAAGAAAGGGGTGAGATATAAAGACAAGTAAGGGAATAATCATGTCATAAGGTGATACATTTTAGACAATAGGCACATAAATGGGGTATAAAAAGTATAAGAATCATAAACATGAACAATGAGACGTGATATAGCATGATAATCATAAGAATGGAAATGTGGCAACGACTTAAAACATTATATAAAAAACATAGGTCATTGATAAATCACCAAGACATTATGGTGGAAAAATAACCATAAATTTATAAGGTTCACTCCCTATCCCAACATGACACCTCATGAGTATAAACATTACCCAATGCATTGGAGCGCTATATAATTCTGGTTGCACCCGTCACTTTTATTTCATTATCATAATTAAGTGTGCCACATGGATCACTCAACATGGATTCATTCATCATCATAATTTATCACATATTAAAGGAGTTTCGAATAAATATATATAATTACCCAATAAAAAAATTATATTTTCATAAATTTTAACACCCTTGATATTAAATGGGTATGGTATCCACTAAACAATTATTTTGCCATAGAAAATCACAGTGAAATTTCTACAGCATAACAACATCACATAAAGGTTCATAAAAATGGGTTGATGAGATTGAAGATGGACTATAATCATGTATAAATAAAATATTAATTAATAGGTACATTTAAAAACATTTCCCAACATTAAAAATTGGAAATTGAAGACATGAGTTAATAAAGAAACTTGAATAAAGAAAAGAATCCTAACTATATTTCGGTATGGTAAAAGGTGTACATAAAGGATCATGAGAGGATTAATGAGAGTAAAAGGGGGATATAATCATTTATATATTAAATGTACATCAAGGAGAATATGGAATAACATATACCAACATATGAAAATGGAATTTAAGATACATAACATAAATGAAGTGCTTGAATGGAAGTGAGAAGAGAGAAATGCCTTACTTGAGTGTGTAACTCCAAATGATTAGGAAGGGATTATTGAGAGCTTGGGAGAACCTTGGGATGACTCTAGAGAGTGGAGGGAAGAGTGTGACATGCTCTAAGTAGTTTTAGTGAAAATAAATGGGATCTTTGGTTGGTTTATATAGGAAAATAGGGGGATTTCTTTATTATTTAGGTTTTTGACTCTTTATAATAAAATAACCAAAACCACAAACCATACCATGGTTTTTTCCCATAGTTTCTATAAAATTGGAGTGATTTTCATTATTTAATAATTCCAAGGGAATAAAATAATAAAATAATACCCTTGATTATGTAGAGGTGACTCATACTCTTAAATAAAGGATTTTAAAACCTAAAAAATATATTACATGTTTTGGAGGATTTATAATGGATTTATAAAATAAATAAAATAAATGTAAAATCGCATTATTTTAATGGTTAAACATATATTTGGTCTTGGATACCATTTATAGTATTTATTACATCACTTTTGTCTCATTATGATTTCATAAAGAACAAAGTATATTTATATTGTATTTAATTTTAACCCGAAAATTCGACTTTCTAAATTTTTTTTGAAAAATTCACTGTAAGATAATTATGATGTTATGATTTCAAAAATAATATTCATTTTATATAAAAAAACTTCTAAATATTTGGATTTTTACTTTTAAAATAAAAACCGTCATTTATTCAAAATGCTGGGGTTTTTTATAATAATAGTTCTCAAACCCTTATAAAAAGTACATTTGACTTCATAAATAATATATGATCATTTATATATAATAAATATTATTTAATTAAAATATTATTTATTTAAAAAATCCATTAATTTATCAAAACAAATTTTTTAATTGAATTTGAATATTACCCAAAAATACTATTTCTGTTTTATTGAATCAAAATAAAAATAGTTTATAAAGTAACAACACTAAGATAAAAATATGTTCATTATTCTATAAAAAATAATGCATATACTAATATTTATATGGTATTGATAAATATCCATTTAATAAACCATCAAACACCCCATGGGTAAGGTTTATTATTGTGGTACATTCATGGGGAGGTTCGAAGAACATGGTTTGGGTCATGATCTCAGCAAGCTTAAACTTCTCTTATAAATGGTTGTTCTCAAACTTAAGTATTTGGATCTTAGATTGGGATTGGTCAATGGAAAATACAAGAGATTTTATCTCTACAAAAATCTCTGATAAATGGGCTTCATAGGGTATGATCCTACTCTTTAAGGCAATCACTTTCTTTCTGTGTGACACTTGGATTTGTTAAAACCCTATACTTATAATAATCTTGTGATCACTATTCAAAAACTATATTTTATCAACAAAAAAGATTTATATCATTCATTAATATACAATAGGATATAATAAAACCAAAAAAGTTCATATGTTTTCTATAACAATAATACATAATAATAAATTTGATTAAAACACAAGTGGGATTTTATTTATAATAGTTCAAGTCGTTAAATTCGATGTATTGAATTATATTAGAATTATGTAACCTGAATAGTTTTTTAGGGTTTTCTCACATCTAATAAACATGTAAATATATAAACTTAAAAAAAATAGTTTTAGAGAGGTAGTATAAATCCATTTGAACTAAAAATCATATTTTAAAAAGGATTTAAAATGTGTTTCTAAAACATTAACCAATTTTAATTCATTTATTGATATAAAAAATAAATTTTAAATGTATATTAAATATCATAACAAGATTTATATCCATATCAAGTGATCAATAACATTTTAAACATATATTTAATAATGGATAGTAAAGTTCAATTTCAACATGAACTCTTATTTTTTAAAGGAATTAAAATCTATTACTCAACCTCAAATGAAATAAAATATAGATATTGAAATTTTAAATTTAATGTTTTTATCTTAAATATTCTAAAAATTTCCATATATTTCTCACATTTTTAAACTTTCTAAATACTTGTAAAATAATAAGTAGTTAATTAAATTTGATTTCAAACTCTTAATTTTTTTAAATGAATTCAAATTCAAATATATCTGTCAACTTAAAATCATAATGAATTAAATTATTTATATTAAAAATAAATGTTTTAAAGTATTAGATAAACATAAATTTATATAAAAATATTATATAAAAACATTAATTTGTTCATTGAGTAAAAACTTTGATTATACCTCACTTTTACTATTTACTATCACACTTAGTTATTTATAATTTTTTATTAACTTACTTTCTACCTAATTTTAAAATTATTTTTCGAAATATTAAAATAAGTTTTTTTAAATAAATATCTAATTATTAGATATTATTTTTTAAATAAAAACTCAATGTATAATAATAATTAATTTTTTAAAACAATAATAATTTGTTTTCAAATTAAAAAACATATTCTCAATTCAAAACATGTACTAATTATTTAAATTATTATTATAATTGGAAAAATAAATAAAAATATATTAATATGAATATATATATATATATATATATTATAATAAAATAAATACTTTAATTATATTAAAATTAATTTGTAAAAACTGTGAAACATTATTTATCCTTTAAGTAAAACATCTTTGATGTCATAGAGTAGACATAATATTTTTAGAATTATAATGATTGTCTAATTGATCACATGACATATATTGAGACATGAAATAAACATTTAATGTTTATTGAGTAAATATAAATATATATCTTGGATATTAATAAAACATAAAACTAATTTATTGTTAAGAACTGGGTTGTTTCATCTTTATAATTTTCATTTGTTCATATATAAGTGAAAAATGTTCATTCATACCTTAAATCAAAAAATAATCATGTTCAAACTTTATATTGTTAATAATTTATCCTTAATATTCTATAATCAACTCCATGACATTATAAATATTTTATTAAATCCTTAGTGATATTTTCCTTATCGAGTGAGATGAAAAGGTTGATATTTTGAAATCAAATAAAAAATATTTCATAATTCATGAAAAATTTAAAGAAATTAAGAATATTTCGATAGATCAAAGATTTTTTTAGGTGATATGGATATTTTTAAATGTGCCAAAATCATTTGAACTATTTTTTTCAATAATAATAATAATTAATTCAACTTGAAGTGATAAAAAAGTAGTATGGGATTTTCTTCTTTTCATCTTGAATTTTTTAATCTATTAAACAAAATGAAAGAAATAATATTATTAGAACAATGTATGAAATGATAACTAATAAAATGAGGAAAATTAATATTAATCATAAGACCACATATAATAATTTCATCCACCTCTGTTTAGTAATCAAAATTATAAACTTAAAAGTTATCAAAAATCTTCCTTATCTATGTGAAATCAATTATTTTAGTTTCTAACCATTAACTAAAACTAAAATGTTTAGTGTTAGAGTTGTAATATCCAATAAAAGCAGAGTAAATCATTTAAAATTTTTTGAATATGAATAAGTATTATCCCAAGAAATATTTAATCTAACCTATGTTACTTTAAATTTTATCCACTTATTCTTTTTAACTTAATCCCTAAAATAACCAAACCTTAATTTTTTTCAAAAATGTTTTTTAATAAATTATTAACCAAAAAATACTTAAAATATTCATTATATATGCTCCCAAAAATCCATTAACTATATCCCCAAATAATCTTAATCTCATTGAAATAAAAAATTATACTAACCCATAAGGGTATCTATTCTTTTTATCATATGTTCAGAAACAAAAATACTGACCCCATATGTCATCCAAACCATTTAAATTATCCTTTATGTGAAATATCAAAACCACTAAATTTATCTAAAAAATTCTATAATACCAACTATAATGAATCAAACATAACCATACCATAATGAAATTTTATTAATAATTATAATATTATAGACATTCCTAAGGCCTTTAAGTTTAAATTTTTATAGAAATTATACACATAAAACTTAATAATAAAATAACAAAAACCATACTTTTTCACCTTGAAAAAATCTATTTCTTCTATAAAATTTTTTTAATAAAATTTTCATTTTTTGTTTTCAATACTAACAACTATGACATTAATAGTGAGTTCATAATAATTTCTAATCGTCCATAATTCTTATAAATGTCATAAAAAACATTAGATGAGGATATAAATCCTAGTATGGGGTAAATAAAGAGTGGAAACTTATTTGGACATTAAAAATATAAAAACTAATGAATATGAATATTAGTTATTGGAAAGATACATTGAATGATTATAAGATCATAAAATTATATGCGATAATGACATAAATAGAATAATATATTTTACTCACATTAATGGAATTCAAAGAGGATTGTAAATCAAACTCATTTTCAATCATAATGAAAAAATAATAATCCTAAAATTTTCTTAGAATGTCATATTAACATCACTTTTAGTCACTTATAATCACCAAAAATTAAATAACCCATTTTCATAATTCCAAAATGATTTCTCCAAATAATAAATCATCACCCAATGCATTAGGGGAGTATATAATTCCATTCCCACACATTATCCTTTATAATTTATAAGAACCATATAATGAATAAAACACAAAAAATATTTCATTTAAATTGATACACATAATCATTAAAGTTATCCTCAATGAATAAAACTGAATGGGTTAACTAATTACCTATTAAAAGTAAAATAAAAGAGAATAATAATTCTAATCTGTGTAGAAAATGAGTACATGTTATATTTACTTGTGGTTTATTGAATGTTTTAATCATTATAAGATTAAAAAATAAATAAATTATCACTAAAAAGGGAATATGAGATGTTTAAATGATATCATAAAAGATAATAGAATTTCACAAATGAACCTTGATACCCTAGTACACTGATACCCTAGCATGTCCTAACATAGCCCAAAGTGAGTTTCCAATCCACATAGGTTGATGACTAGTAATTAGCATCATGTAGAAGATCAAATAGGAATGGTTTTACCACAAGAAAAAACCCATCAATTGATAACAATAAAAGATAAAAACATTAAAAAATTATAAAAAAACACTCTTTAAGGAGAAAAGTACAGCTACTAGATAGATAGAGAAAATAAATAGTAAATTATTCAAAAGTTGAAAAATATTAATCAAGATGAATTCTAAAAATCCCTTGGCAATAAGTGGACCATAGCTCCATCGATCACAATCATCACTCCATAGTCTCATGATCGAGTAGATCCACCACTTATAAGTGATGATTTCCCCATTCTTATAACTAGTATAACATTATCTAAAAACACCCAAATTGATTGGTACGGTGTGAGAAACAATATCCCAGTAAGATCTCACCAAGTGTTCTTTAAGTATTTACAATAGAAATAATCCCTTATATGCTTTAGTTAAAATAAATATAATCCATGGAATATCATTTCACATTTTTAGTAAAACATGCTTTAAGAAAAAAAAATATGGAAAGTATATCAAAACAAGCTTAAATAGAGATTTATATAAAATATAAGGGCATGAATAAAATATTTATATAGTCATTAACATGTAATAATCAAGTAAAAACCAAGAAATATGCTCATAATCCCTGATATAAGTTGGTTTCTTATTATAGGATACTTGAATTACTCAGTCATTCAACACAGATCAAGTGTGTGAACACATCCCTAAGGCCCAGGCCATCTGGATAATCAATTAACACCCAATCAAGGAAATAATACCAAACTTGGTTTAGTCATAGTTTTCATCATCACTCCATTTATTAAGAGTCATGTTCCTAGTGTACTTTTCCCAACTACCCACTAACAACATATTATCACATGTGAATTCAATAAATAATGGCAAATTCTTTCATTTCAATTCAATTTATCAATCACAGGTGATGTACCTAAATTTAGGTTTCAAAAGAGAATTTAAATTTCAAAACCAAATCATAGGTTTTCATCAAATTCATACATTTAAAAATTATTTTTCATTTTGATACATATTTTTGAGAATCAATATCAAATAATTTCATCAAATCAATTATCATTTGAAGTCATATTTCTTGAAATTCACAAAAAATATATCCTTTGAAAAAGGGGGATTATTTCACATATGTGATTACATTGAAATAAATAATCAAAATCACCTCATTTCATGGTTTCAAAATCAATTTATAATAAATTTCAAATCAAGAAATCAATCAATGTTTCAATTATAAAGAAAAGTCTTATGGAACCATGTAACATTTATCACATGGTCAATAATCAATCACCCAAAATAGGAATCACCAATGCAAGGAAGAATGCAATGAAGATCGAGAAATAATCCCTATTATTACATTACATGAAATAAAATATAAAATCCATATATAGAATGAGGATTCATCCCTCTTGAAGGAGGGTAGATAGGATAAAGGAATTCCAAATCAAGCATAACCCACTTACTAAAGAGAGATAAAACACATCCATTGTTGCTTCAATCAATGAAGAAGAGACTTTGGATGTAAAGACCCTGACACCAGTAGCCCTGTGTTAGTGGTTACATTATTAAATTTTCATAACATACAAGGAATCACATCCCAAAGTACCAAATAGTTTATTATTATTTGTAAACTTGATACATACTTTAAATTCACATTACATTTTAAAACCTAAAATACACAAATAATTTTCATTGATAATTCCATTATTTCCCTTAGTGTATCCATGCATATCAATCACAGAACACTTCTTCATATCCTGGAAAAAACATAACATAAGAAAGGGGTGATATCAAATGCTCATTAAGGGTAAGCCTAAAGTATAATAAATAAATAAATAAGGCATAAAAATATGGACATGTAAATAAATAAAACAAATTCCTTTTAATCAATAACTTGATCATATTATGGTAAGAATAAAAAACAATCAAATAATCCCATATAAATAATCACATGAGAATGAAACTTAACTCCGGATATTATACTAATTGAATAATCACATGGAATACAAATAACTAATATCATAATAAGGTAATGCATAATGCAGGATATCATAAACACATTTTTAATGCTTCTACCAAGACACCATAAATAAATGGGTAATTCCCCGGCCAATATCGAAACTAGTTTGTCTTATGAGACCTATTTATGCATCGAGGGGACATAGCAGGCCTCATCCATTACTTACTAATTCCAATTCATTACTAATATGAAAGGGGTGAAACATAATGAACATAAACATTCATATTTAAACTAAAATATGAAATTTAAATACTTTCCCCCATTTAATAAACATAATCACATATCATCCATAGAAATATGGCGATTGGTATCAAAATTTCACATCCATAATAAAAGTTATCATAAACCATACACACAAAGAAAATGAATAATATTAACACAAAATATCCTCTATGGATCATAAGTACATTATAAGGTTTATTTAATTGATGAGTAAAATTATCTCTAATGAAATTCTTGATGAAAATATATTTTTTCACATTGAAATTCAATTTTTAAAACAAAAATTTCAAAATTAAATTGAAAATAATTTTATTTGAAGATAAACTTTGAAAATTATAATATAATATTTAAAACTTTTGAGTGGTCATTATGGATGGAAATTACATTCTTTCCATACACTGTAAAACAGATATTATTTTAATTTTTTTAGTAAAAACCAAATAGATATTGTTTTGAAAATGACATGCATATTCTATTCAAAAATATTTGTAAAAAATTAAAAAATGGGTAAAAATGTCTTTAAAAAATTATTGGAGAATAGAAAAAATATTTTTGATTTTTTAGAAAACATTGAAATTGAAAAGAAATATTCTCCAGTGGAGACTTAAATATAAACAATCCGGAATAATAATGAGATTGTAAATAAACTTTTACCTGAGGTTCAACTTCCTTTTCACATGTTCAAAACTACTATATAATAAATACATATTTATGATATATATATATATATACATACATATTATAGAAACAAAATAATATATATCATACTATATATTATTTACTTATAATATTTTATCACCTGATTCAATGAAATCATTGTTAAAATTACTATTTCGGGTAGTAACTGCTTCATTTTTAAAGTATGTTTTGATTGAGAAGTTACAATATTTTTACTTTAATAATAGTTAAATAATATACATAATATTATTTATGGTTTAAATATCATATATATTAAATATATTTATATTTATATTCATCCATATGGATAGAGATAGAAAAACAAATTACACTATTCATGGAGACGGTTGGTCGTATGTACGCATGAACAATGTTTTCATTTTATTTGATGGATTTAATGAAAGAAATTTTAATAGTAATTAATATTTTAGGAATTATATTTATATCATAAATATCATATATAATGAAAATTTCCATTTTATGACCATTAGATTAAAGTGGTGATGTAAACAAATTGTACTGCAATGTAGAGACGGGTTGTCGTACAGACGCACATGTGGTACATCCATTTTTTTAGGGTGAATAAAAGGTGGAATATGGTTATCTGACAGTCATAATAACATATAATCATATATATGATACTATATTTATTAATTTTACATGGAAACACCACATGAGGAGGAAGTAGCAGAGGAAATAATCTTGAATGAGTTGTTAAAGATGATTACCTCTTCTTCAGCATACTTCCTTTAGATCTATTCTTAAATTGTATATGGTTGGTCTTTTAGAAGGACCAGAACCTAAATATATTTTATAATGATTTTGGGAAGTTAAATGGTAATTATTTTGTGAGATAAATGGCTCAAAGTGGTGTTAATAAGTGAGGGAGGAGGTTCCCTTTTATAATTGGGGTGATGGGTACTTTTAAAAATTCTCAAATGATTAAATTATAAAAAATTAATCTATCAAAAAAATGAATAAAAATGGAAAGGTATTATAAGAGAAGATATGATATGATTTTAATCACATCAAAAAATTTAATTTAGATAAGTTTAGGGGCAATTTTAAACCTAACCTTTTCTATTAACCCCATGGGTGATTATTTTTTACCTTAACCATGGTAAACAGTATTTTAATAATAAAGGGTTTATAATGTCACTATGAATAGAAAAATTACTCATAAGTGGACCATTTTTGTTTCTTTCAACTATATTTTTTTAAACTAGATGAATATAATATTTTTATGAATTTTAAATAATTTAATAAAATATCATTTCGAGAAATTATCTTTAATGTCAATTTTGGAATTATTGATTTAATTTGACTTCCAATACATCAAACTAAAAGTTTAATTATAATTTAATGATTTAAAACAAATATAATATATCATATAGATCTATAAAAAAATTTATACACATTAACTCATCTAAAATATATCAAAATTAATATTTTTAAAATCAATTATTTTATTTTTCTATTAATTAAATAAATATTATTTTAGTATTGCATATGAATTTCAGGTAATTATATAATTTATAAAAATTAAAAATATATTTATTTGAGAAAAATAATTTCATTAATCTCAAAATAAAAATTTATATTCATTCATATTTTTCTTTTTCCCCATGTGGATACCTTAAAGATATTAAAAACAAAGAGAGTAACATTTTTTAACTATCATTGATTTAAATAATATATAAGTTATGTTCATGTAAAAGTGTCCACTAAATAAATAAAATTAGAACCTAATATTCTCAGGGTATAATAATATTGATCTTATTATTTTTTTACAAGTTTATGTCATGGTTATACCCTTATCGTTTGGTTTTAACCCTGATTTAACCCCTTTAACCCTTACCGAAACAACATCAGTTTTTACTCTTTGAGGGTTAGTATAGTTACTATAAAATTAAAAAAGACCCATAAATATATCATTAATGAAATTTTAAAACTTTTATCAACAATTTTTTCTAATTTAAGAGTTTTATGAATTTTATATTAGTTAATTAAATATTATTTACTATAAGATATTCATAATGACAATTTGAAGGACTTTTAATTACTTTGACATTAATAAAATCAATAAAAAATATAGCTTCAAAAAAATATTTTAATACATCTATAATATGACAAGGTAATATATAAAATTCATTTATTTCATTAATTATCTCAAATAATTTTTATTTTAATATTTTTAAAATCATTTATTTTATTTTTTAATGAAATAAATAATTATTGCATCAATGTTGCGTAAGCATTTAAGGTAATTATTTTTTCACTAAAAATTAAAAATAAATTATCATGATTAATAAAATCCATTTATATTTAAAATTAATATTTATAGTGGAATACAACTATGGCATCCCGCCTTTTCATTACATAACTTTTCATTACATTTTTCAACCAGAGGATCTTTAAAGTCTAGTGTCTTGGAAATCAGGATCTTAATTCATGAAAACAACATAAAAAATTCTTATAAATCGCTTTTAAGGCTTCATCATAGGTTCATCCTATGTAAAACTACTGCATCTCATATCCTGGAGACATACATCAAAGGAAAGGGTGAGCAGAAGGCCCAGTAAGGGTAAACAAGGGAATCAGTTTACTTGTTTAACAATAACAACATAAAGACAAGAGCAATGGAAGTGTAGGCATATCATAATTAAAATAACATGGAATATAACTTGAATATGTGGCTACAACATTTCATTTAGGCATTCATGAACATATAACCAAGGTTTATCCTCGAGGTGTCATAAAAATTACCAAGATTATTCACCAAGGTATTGTGAAACTTGTCATCTCTAAAGATTAATTCTTTACTCAATGCATTGGAATGATATCAAGGTGAACCCTTAATATGTATTTATTTTCATATGATCCACATATATCATAATCAAACATTTCACAAATAACCCATAGATAATAAAAGAAATCGGTTTCATTTCAAAATCATGACGTTTTAAAAGTTTTCAAAAACTTGATCATTAAGTCATTTATAACTCATGGAAAGGGAGTGAGGGTTATATGTATGTAAATTCTAGAATAAAATAGATCAATTTTATGAATTTATGAATACCCCTAGATATGAAAATATAATTGGGTATTCACATAAATAATACAAGAGAATTTCTTGAGAAAAAGAGAGATTTTGAGATGAAAATTCTGCAGCATAACGGCCGTATAACATGGTTTTAAAAATATTGAAAAGAGAGGGTAAAAGAGTCACCCACTCATAAATAACTCATAATACATCATGGGTATAGAATAAAAAAATAATATCATGATATTGGGATTTGAAGGAAATACCATATGAAAAAGAAACTTGAAGAAAAAGAGAAGCAGTGATTTCTTTTACAAAAATTTCAGCAGCCTAACGGCATCACTTAAAAATTCAGAAAATAAATTAATGAGAGAAAAAAGGGTCTCTCTACAATTAGATAAGAAATTTACAGTAATGAGAAAATATAAGAACATACCCTCAACATAAAGATATGGAAACAAGAAGACACAATATAAAGGAAGTCATGCTTTAAAAGAGGAGGGTAAAAGGATCCCTTACATTGAAGAGTAACTTCGAAAGCTTAAAGGTCAGGACCTTTGGATACTTGAGGGAACCTTGGGGGGACACCTTTGGAGGTAAGGAGACCATAAATTCGTTGAGGATGATTTTGTAATGAAATGAATGTGGTAAATGGCTTGGTATTTATAGGGAAAGTGAGTGAATAAATTATTAATTTCCAAGGGACACCTCATCGGTGGTATTTGCAATACCATGGGCTTTCCCATGGTATTTTCCCATGGTATTGGCCACTTGGGACACATAATATCATATCTCACTATTTATAAGTAGACCAGAAATCTTACATCATTATTACATCATTAATGATGTCATTAAATACCTGAAACTCAAAACTGCATTTTTATTATTCACCGATAATTCAACTATTTCAGAAAAATCCCAAAAATTCACCCTAACATTATATCAATGCTCAGAATTCAAAAATTAAGTCCATTTTATGAAAATAATTTTCTAAATATTTTTAATTTAATGTTTAAATAAAATCATTATTTATTCCAAAAATACAACTTTAAAACTATAACTCATTTTGTAACACATTAAAAATGTAAACAAGGTCCCATAAAATTATTGTATACCCATATGACAATAAGGAAACAATTTATGATTAAATTTTATGAAAATAAATTTCCATTTTAAATTATTAAATTAATTATAAAATTGTAAATAAAATATTTGTGGCATACAAAAATACCAAAACATAAACTATGATCGTTTTTTCACTTTTAAGATGTCTAAAATGTATTTATACATTCATGGGTGAAGTTTCTATTTTTTTTGTCAAATTAATATTCATTACTATGCATATGGGTATGTTACTATTCCTACTTTACTATTCACTAAAAACAAATTTGATCTTATTAGACTCTAAATTTCTCACTGATCATAACTGTAGAAGACCATTTTTGGAAAATCATTTCACATTATTAATTATTTAGTGAATAAAAAAATATTTTAAAATACCATTTTTTCCTAAATTCATCAATAATACACACCCAATATTTATTCGTATATTTGAAATTCACAAAATTTTCCATAAGAAGAAATAACAATTTTATTTATATAAAAGGATTACACAAAGAAGCTAATGTATCGTTACATAGCCCCTTATAACACCAGTATATGACTTAAGTGTAAGGTGTGCTATGGTGATAGAATCTTGGGGAGGCTCGGACAACATTGGCCGAGTGGTGATTTCTATCAACTTGAACTTATCCCTTAGGCGATTCCATTAAAGCTTTATACCTTGAATTTCGGCTTGGGCTTGGTCCAGAGCAAAGCCCAGTGATGCTACCTCCTTCCAAAGCTCTTATAGATGGGCTTCATATGGCTCGAGTCTACTAGATGAGGCCATTCAATCTTCTTTCTGTATTAATTAACCAAGATAACCATATTTATAAAAACACAACATTAAGATTATAGTTTCAAATGGATATATTGATCAACGGTCATATAACATTAGAAACCCAATAGTTTCATTTTAATTATACCCACTTCATTAATTAAAGGATATAGTTTTGTTGTGTATAAAATAAAATAACACACAAAATTTGGAATCAAATATAATTAAAAAGTTTGGGTTGTTAAATTCTTCCCCCCTTAAGAAATTCCATCCCTAAAATTTTATCTCGTACCCTTTGATGGGAAAAGGTGTGGGTACTTCTGTATCAGAGACTCCTTCGGTTCCCACGTGGATTCTTCACATTTTTGGTTCCTCCACAACACCTTAACAAGGTGGGTAGTCTTGTTGCATAGAACCTAGTCTCAACGATCCAAGATCTCCACTGGTTGCTCCTCATAAGAGAGTTCATGTTCTAGTTGTACCACCTCTGAATTTAGTACATGTGAAGGGATAGGTATGTACTTCTTCAAGAGGGATACATGGAAGACATCATGAACTTGTGCTAGATTTGGAGGAAGTGCAAGATGATTGGCTACTGCTTCCACACAATCAAGGATTTCATAGGGGCCAATATACCTAGGGATGAGCTACCCTTTCTTCCCAAATCTCATGAATCTCTTCCAAGGTGAAATCTGAAGAAATACTTTGTCACCAACATCAAACTCCAAATCCCTTAGACAGTTGTGGCATAGCTCTTTTTCCGACTCTGAGTAGCCTTAATGTGTTGCTAGATGGCATGGAACTTTTCTGTCATCTCTTGCACAAGATCAGGCCCAAGAAGCTTTCTTCCACCAGCTACATCCCAATAAGTAGGAGTTATACATCACTTACCATATAGAGCTTCATAGGGTTCCATTTGAATACTCGAGTGGAAGTTGTTGTTGTAAGAAAACTCAACTAAAGAAAGATGTTGATCTCATCCACCCTTAAATTCCATTGTGCATGTTCTCAGTATGTCCTCGAGTGTTGAATAGTCATTTCAGATTGGCCACCAGTTTGGGGTGATACGCCATACTGAAATTCAATTCATTGCTCAGAGCTTGTTGAAGACTTCTCTAGAATTTTGATGTGAACCTTAGATCATGATCAGATACGATAGAAAGTGGAACTCCATGCAGCCTTACCACTTCACGTAAATCCTGGAAAGTTGAGCAAGAGATAAATCTTCCTGAATGAAGATAAAATGGGTAGTTGATAGAGTTAATATTTTCATTATTATTTATATGTTTTTAAATGAATTAATCCCTCCCAATTATTCAATGTGAGTGTATTCGCATCATTTATGTGTTTTTGGTGTATTTTGGGCTTAAATGTGGAAATGGGGTAATTCTGAAAAAATTTCAATTTTATATAGCTTCTATTTTTTTGGCATAACTTTTATAATATGGGTCCAATTGAAGTAAATATTTTTTTGTAGGATTACTATATTTGTGGGCTAAAAATGTTCCTTCTGGACCAAGACCCAATTTGAAACCCAATGGTACAGAAAATTCAATCAAGTGGAGAAATCAGTTTGGAAGGCAGAATAGACCCCACTTCATTAAATATGGAATATCTACTTTAGCCGACCTTAGAATGAGGTGATTCCAGCTGGTGGGCAGAACAGAGGAAAGCTTATGGAGTACAGATTCTGGAGCATCAAATTTTATGTTCTTTGTTTTCTCTCTTTTGTTCTTCTTAGTTTTGTAATGAATTCTTCTTTCCCCTTAGTCACAATTACTCTTACCATGGTGGGGTAAACTTATGTGTGATTGGGGAAGGAGAGGTTTTCCATGTTTTATTTCATGAGTTCCTTCTCTTGATGTTTTAAAATCCTCTTCTATTATGTGAATCAGTTTCAATTTCCTATAACAGTTTTTATAATCATGTACGATTGTATCTGATTTTAGATTATGTTGTTCATTTATATTTGGTCGATGATCAATATCTCCCTCCACTAGGTTCTGGTTTATAAACGATGGAATATACCAGGACTTAGTGGTGAAGTACTCGGTGATCACAGGTACGTGTGTGAGGAGTAGTGAATGTTCTTGATTACTTGGGATAAACAAGACCCGATTGGGAATTTCCTAAGATAATTGAGGGTATTTTCTACAACTCTATTACACATTGAAAGGAGAGTAGACCAACCTAATATTTTAGTAAGGTTTATTCTCACATTTTTAATTGACCAAGGGAGTGAGAAGAAACGATCGTGGATTCTCACTCTTAACGATTTAGCAGAAGAGAATTGGATAAATTGGAACTATGATAGAATTACAAATGGAGAAAAAACTTTAACCTAATCACCCTTCTCATATAATAGTTTCAATTACTTGTTTTATCAATTTGTTATCAATCCTTTTCTTAAACCTCTTTCCTTCACTCTTGTCTTTTCAAAATCAATCAATTTCTAAAAACATCCTCACTTCTTTCTCTTATTTTATGGTGACAGCGTAATTGTTGTGCACTCATCTCTCGAGACAACCTAGGATAACCACTCTACTGCATTTTAACTTAGGTAATATTTGTTTTTGTCACACCCCACAACTGGAACATGTCAAAACTTGGTGTCGTTTCCGGGGAGGCAGTGCCATAATCTAATTATTAATATTTAACATTTTTTTCAAAAAAAAGTTAAAAAAAATATTTTTACATGATGTTTTCAAATGATTATTTCTTTAATTAATGTAACAACAACCCACATTTATAAAAAGTAGATGAGTATGGTTATGATATAGTTTAGATGCAAGAACTTAAAAATTAAATAGAAAAACTAGAGAACAAAGTAGAACTTTCATTTGAATATGTCCATCCAATGATGGAGAAACCAGAACCTATGAATGAACCCAAGGAGGACAAGAAGGAAGAATTACCTATTGAGCTACATGTGGGAGAGAGAAAAGATCTAGATGAATTCTGGAATGAGTGTGAATAAATAATTGATTCACATATTCCTTACAAAGTAGAAGATCCAGAACCAATGAAGGAATACACCACCAAAGCGGTGGAAAAAAAGATGGAGGAGCCTGACTACCTACCTCTATCTTGTGAAATTCAACTACAAGAGAAACCTCATACTGAAGAAGCAATTTAAGTCAAGATAATTAAGTGAGATAATCTTTTTCTTAACACTTTTCAATCTGATTATATAGAATCTGAATTGAGTATCACCTTCCCTTGCTTGAAATTTTCAGGTTTGGACAAAAAATGTATTACCTTGGTGGATGAGGAAAAAAAAGAAGATACACCTGAAGAAGAACATATGGATCTCCCTGAACTTGATGAATGCTTATTAGAGGAACATCAAGAGGAGGTCAAAGTGGATTTTCCTAAGGAAAATGAGAAACAAGATGCTTACTTTAAAAGGAAGGAGTTTGATATTGATTCATCATGTTTTAATTTTATTCAAATATAATTACACTCTGATTTTCCCTTTGACTATTATTTTGATGCAGCATACCTTAAGGAACTGTTGGAGAATGAGGAAGAAGTTGTGAAAATGGAAACCAAGAAAGAGGAGGACTCATTCTCTATCCTAACCCCACCATACAAGATGCATATCATCTTAATAGGGGTGGACATGGTGTACCGTATCCATATACTCCTCAACAAAAAGAAAGAAGTTCTAACTAGAAGGAAAATGTGTTGGTGGTTCATCTCAAAGAAACTCAACCCACCGTCGGATTGGGGATAACCAACTAAAACTGCCCATCTGGAGGCATTCAAAACCCAGGGCCCACTTGGGGGATTAAACCAAGATCTATCCTTTTATTCTCATTCTATTTCTATTTTCTTTACTTTCAATAAATTTATTATGTTTTATTATCTACCTTTGTTTGTAGGTTTTTATATGCGTAGCACTTAGGAGATTAACTCAACATTGCACTAAAAATAAGTCATGATGTACCTCTACACATATCTTTCTTGATTGTTGTGATTCAATTTAAACTATAATTACATGTTAAATCAATTTGAATGAATTGTGGACACTATATCATTTAAGTGTGGGGGAGGGAACCTTTGTAGTTTAGTATTTTGAATTATTTAAAAAACATGTGTGTGTTTAAAATTTTGTGTGTTTATTTTTCAGTTTTTGTGTGTTTTTGAAACTTTTGAGCTGAAATGATTATCATTGATATTTTTGAAACCCATATCCATGAGTGAAATAATTTATTCCTTGAAACTGAGCTTAAATGAATGCTGAAAATGACATTGTTTCAAGTTCAATTTAATGGTAATTTCATGAAAAATACTCTGTTTTTTGAATCCCATGCCACATATCACTGTCTTTATATTTGAAATCACATTCCTGTGAGGCTTCTGAACCTATTATTTTTATATTCTTTACATTCACCTCACTTCTTGAGAGAACCAAATCATGCTTGATTTAACCAGAATTTGATTTATTCCTGTCAAAACTTGAGGGTTTGAGGTACTTGTGTTTTAAATGATTGAGGAATTTCTTTGGTTTGAAAGCCCAATTTTCAAGATAATCCCTTTAATAATTTCCTACCATGAAAATTTAATCCGTGTATCCCATAGAATCCCTGAAAATCTTGTTAGGTTAGCCACATTACAAGCCAATATTCCCTATCCTACCTCCTCTTGAAGTGAAATTGCATGATCTATTTGAACATAAGTGTGGGGGGAAGATGTCTTGTATTGTACTACTTTTTTTTGGGATACTTTGGGTGAAGAAAATGTTGAAGAGATGTTATTGCTGCAAAAAAAATCGTTCTGCTGAAAGTTGTGCCTTTTCTGGAGCTTTCATAATGAGAGAAGTTGTGCCTTTATGGAGCTTCAAATGTAAAAAGGAAGTTGTGCCTTTTCTGGAGCTTTCAATAAATATTATATTTGAGAAGATTGAAATTTTTTCTGCTGAAATGATGAACTATGAGAAAATTCCTTGATATTACATGGAGAAGGAGTTTATTTCTACTAAGGGGAGTGAAGAGAAGACCATACTTTTGTGAAAATTAGAGTAATGCAATTGTGCTTCAAAAAGAGTCAAGCCCTCTTCATTCAGCCTCATAATTTTCACATATAAATCCTACCAACCTAAAGCCACAGAAAAACCTTAACATGTCCTAATGATAAACATATTTCTTTGACTCACATCGAGTGGAGATGTAGGAATTTATCAAGCCTATGGTGACCCTTGTATGAGTTTGGATGAGAAAGACATTGCTAAAAAATTGAGATTTGTGTAATGAGAGATAATGAAAGTCAGGTAAGTTTTTTGTGTGAATGGGAGGAGAAATGAAGAGTAAATTTATTTAATGATCCTAAATTAAGAACATGAAATAATAGAGTTTGAGGAGACATGATATATTTTGTTTCTTGTTTTCAAATTGGTGGATCTCATGGATATGTGTTTTGAATTTACTTTGAATTTATTTTGATTCTGATTTGTCCAGGAGTCCAAGTGATAAGTTTGGGGGAATTGATAGAGTTAATATTTTCATTATTATTTATATGTTTTTCAATGATTTAATCCCTCCCAATTATTCAATGTGAGTGTATTTGCATCATTTATGTGTTTTTGGTGTATTTTGGGCTTAAATGTGAAAATGGGGTAATTCTGTAAAATTGTCAGTTTTATATAGCTTCTGTATTTCGGGCATAAATTTTATAATATGGGTCCAATTGAAGTAAATATTTTTTTTGTAGGATTCCTATACTTGTGGGCTTAAAATGTTCCTTCTAGACCAAGACCCAATTAGAAACCCAATGGTACAGAAAATTAAATCAAGTGGAGAAATCAGTTTGGAAGGCAGAATGGACCCCACTTCATTAAATATGGAATATCTCCTTCAGCCGACCTCAGAATGAGGTGATTCCAGCTGGTGGGTAGAACAGAGGCAAACTTCTTGAGTACAGATTCTAGAGCATCAAATTTTCTGTTCTTTGTTTTCTCTCTTTTGTTCTTCTTAGTTTTGTAATGAATTCTTCTTTCCCCTTAGTCACAATTACCCTTACCATGGTGGGGTAAACTTATGTGTGATTGGGGAAGGAGAGGTTTTCCATGTTTTATTTCATGAGTTCCTTCTCTTGATGTTTTAAAATCCTCTTCTCTTATGTGAATCAGTTTCAATTTCCTATAACAGTTTTTATTATCATGTACGATTGTATCTGATTTTAGATTATGTTGTTCATTTATATTTGGTCAATGATCAATATCTCCCTCCACTAGGTTCTGGTTTATAAATGATGGAATATACCAGGACTTAGTGGTGAAGTACTCGGTGATCATTGATACGTGTGTGAGGAGTAGTGAATGTTCTTGATTACTTGGGATAAACAAGACCCGATTGGGAATTGCCTAAGATAATTGGGGGTATTTTCTACAACTCTATTACACATTGTAAGGAGAGTAGACCAACCTAATATTTTAGTAAGGTTTATTCTCACATTTTTAATTGAACAAGGGAGTCAGAAGAAACGATCGTGGATTCTTACTCTTAACGATTTAGCAGAAGAGAATTGGATAAATTGGAACTATGATAGAATTACAAATGGAGAACCAACTCTAACATAATCACCCTTCTCATATAATAGATTCAATTACTTGTTTTATCAATTTGTTATCAATCATTTTCTTAAACCTCTTTCCTTCACTCTTGTCTTTTCAAAATCAATCAATTTATAAAAACATCCTCACTTCTTTCTATTATTTTAAGGTGACAGCGTAATTATTGTGCACTCCTCTCTGGAGATAACCTAGGATAACCACTCTACTGCATTTTAACTTAGGTAATATTTTTTTTTTCACACCCCACGACAGGAACGTGTCAGCAGTCTTGGTGATATGGTCCAAAATAACCCATATTTCATTATTTACTTTGGAAGTTCTAGGGAGACCACTGACAAAGTCCATATTGATATTGTCCCACTTCTATGCTGTTATGGGTAGTGGTTGCAATACCCCTTTAGGAAGTTGTCACTCTGCCTTCACTTACTAACATACCAGGAACCTTGAAGTGTAGTCAGAAATCTCCCTTTTCATATTATCCCACTAATAATGATCACGAATGTCCCTATACATTTTTGTGCTACCAGGATGTATATAGAAAGTAGATCTTTGAGATTCATCCATCAGCTCCTTCTTTATTTCAGGAATAGATGGAACACTTAGTCTTGTATGAAATTTCAGTACACCTTCTTGATCAGTATTGAACTCAAAAAACTTCCCATCCTTCACAGCCTCAAACCTCTTATGTAACAAAGGATCTTCTTTCTGAGATTTCTTGATCTTCTCTAGTAGTGACGGTTGAGAAATCATTTGGGTTAGGTTTGATGATGTCTCTTCCTTTATAATTCCCATGTCTAGTTTTACTAGGTCATTGATAAAAGGATCTCTTTGAATCCTCACAATGGATAGAACAATTGGGTCTTTCCTGCTTAATGCATCAGCGAAATTGTTTGCTCTACCAGGATGATAATGAATTAAAAAATCATAGTATTTAAGGAGTTCCAACTATATCCTTTGTCTCATGTTCAATTAATTTAGTGTGAAAATATAATTCAAACTTTGATGGTCTGTTTATATATCACATTTCTCCCCATAAAGATAGTGTCTCCATATCTTTAGAGCAAAAAACGACCGCAGCTAGCTCCAGATCATGCGTATGATAGTTTTTCTCATGAGTCTTCAATTGTCAAGATGCATAAGCAATGACCATGTCATTTTTCATGAGGAGTCACCTAAGCCCTTTCAGAGATGCATCACAAAAAATAATGAATCCTTCTCCACTTGATGGCAGAGTTAACACAGGTAAAGTAACCAATCTCTTCTTCAGTTCTTGGAAACTTTCCTCACACTCCTTTGTCCAGATGAACTTGACCCCTTTTCGAGTTAACTTGGTTAATGGATTAGAAAGTAGTAAAAAAAATTTCACAAACCTCCTATAATATCCCGCTAATCCAAGGAAACTAAGAATCTCATTTATTGTTGTAGGCTGAGGCTACTCCTCTTCAACTTTTGTCTTTGTAGGGTCAACTGTGATTCCTTCATTGGTAACAATGTGCCCCAATAAATCAACTTGTTGTAACTAGAGTTCACATTTACTAAACTTTAAAAAAAGTATATCGTTATGTAGAGTTTGTAAAATAACCCTTATATGATCCTCATGCTCTTCAAGACTTTTAGAATATATCAGAATATAATCAATAAAAACTACCAAAAAGTTATCAAGGTATTCTTCAAAGACTCTATTCATAAAATCCATAAAAATAGAAGGTGCATTAGTTAGTCCAAAAGTCATAACAACAAACTCATAATGCTCATATCTTGATCGGAAGGTAGTTTTTGGAATATCTTCTTTCTTCACCCTCAATTGATGATAACTAGATCCAAGATTAATCTTAGAGAAGAATTGAGCCCCACAAAGTTGATCAAATAAGTCATCAATTCTTGGAAGATGGTATTTTTTCTTTACTATGATCCCGTTTAGTTCTCTATAGTCAATACATAGTTGCATCGATCCATCCTTATTCTTCACAAAGAGAATAGGTTCTCCCCAAGGAGACACACTCAATCAGATAAACCCCTTCTCCAAAATATCTTGGAATTGTTTCTTTAATTCCTCCAGCTCTACATTTTCCATCCTATACGAGGTTATTTAAATTGGATGAGATCCAGGTATGAGTTCAATGGATATCTCTACCTCTCTTTCTGGGGGAGGTCCAGGAAACTCCTCAAGAAATACATCATTGTATTCCTGGATGATGGGAACATTTTCTATCCTCAAACTCTCATTTCCTTCTTCTTCTTCACCAATCAATTCTATAAAGAAGGATATAAGAGGTTCTTCTAGACAAAGATAATGTTGAGATATCTCTCCTTGGAAGATAACTGTAGGTTTTCCATTTATGACTACTGAGATTTCCTTACTTCTTCATTTTATTATAGCATTATACTTTGAGAGCCAGTCCATCCCTAGTATAATGTCGAATTCCAGCATGGGAATGACTACTAGATTTGCGATAATATTGTTCTCACCAAAGTAAATACTGGAGTTTCTAAACACTAACGATGCTTGGATATTCCCACCAGGAGTCTTGACTGATAAATCTACTTTTAGAAAGTCGAGGGTTGATTCTAAATTCTTTACAAACTTGGAGAAAATAAAGGAATGCGTAGAACCAGAATCAACAAAGTACTTTCTAGCTTTGAGAGAACAACAATATTACCTGCTACCACATCATTTGGATATTCAACTTTAGCTGTCATGATAGAAAAATCGTGACCTTTCTCCCTTGGCCTTTGCTGAGGCTGATGGTGGTTCCCCTCCACTGCCCTCAGATTTAGACAGTGATTGGAAAAGTGCCGCAGTTTTCCACACATAAAGCACTGGACATCAGATAGGTCATGAACCATATTCCACTTGTATTTAGTGTTTGGAAGTAGCTATTTCACCTCACTATGACAATTCCTCGCAATATGGCCATCTCTTCCACAATTGTAGCATTTCCCACTCCTGAGTAGGAAGTTCCCCGAATGCTTCTTCCCACATTTATTACAAGTTGGACGTTGAACTTTCTTGCCTCCTCTTCCTTGATCAAAACTCCTCCATAAGGTTGGCTCCATTGATCTCTTTTTGTCATTGGATTTATGAGACCACTGCATCTCACCAAACTCTAGTTCGACTTTCATCTCACTTCGCACAATCTCCTCATAGTTGTCATAATCTTGGTTGGAAAGATTCTTCCGCAGATGAGGTCTCATTCTACCAAAGAATCTATAAACCTTTCCATTTGGATCCATGAAAAATCTAGAGGTGTGACGTGAAAGCCTTGTGAAGTTCATCTCGTAGCTTCCCATAGATTCATTCTCCTTCTGCTTCAGCTCAAGAAACTCCTTCTCCATTCTTGTTCTCATGGAACGAGGGAAATACTTACAGAATAAGGTCCCTCTAAACTCTTCCCACTCCATAGCTTCAACTTTAACTCTTGTCCATGTGTTTTTAATTAGTTCCCACCACTGATCAGCTTCTCCTTCTTAACAATAGACAGCCAGGGTGACCTTCTCTTGCTCGGAACAATGGACCACAGAAAAGATCTTCTCGATAGAGCTGATCCACTACTCAGTAATCAATGGTTCAGTCGATCCACTGAAGGTTGGTGGTCGTTGATGCATAAAGGACTCAACAGAATGTTGTTCCCTTCACGGTGATATTGGTCTCTCAACTTGATTCAAGTTATTTCCCATAACTTGAGTCAGTTGGTTCATCATCCGCATGAATGTTTCCATTCTGTCTTCCATTAGAGAGCTGTCAGTGCATGGTCAATTGCAGTCACCATTTGCAAGGTTCCTCCTATTTCCCGCCATTCTTAAAGAATAAAACCTTAGGGAGAAACTTATTTTATTTATGAATCTTATAACAATAAATTATTCTATATCTTAAAACTTCATTAAACAATTACATTTCTATATAAATCCTTCATAATGATTCATAAAAAGCTTATGATTAACCAAACATATCCCCTAGGAGTGTCGTAACCAAGAGTGCACCAAGGCCCGTTGTCATGCACTAGTTCCCATTCAAGTCTAGCTCAAAGCGGTGTTTTTGGGTTTTTCCCCTCTCTACATTTGTGCCAGAGCTTCCTCTACCTACTCATATCCAGTCATGGATGTATTTGTTTGATAAATCACCTACTCAATACTCACCAAAATACCAAGAAGTTTTCCTATATTTAAACTTTTCTATAGGATTCTTCCTAAATATTTCATATCTTAATTTCTAGAAATAACTAAACTATCCTCTGATACCAACTACGGCATCCCGCCTTTTTATTACGTAACTTTTCATTACATTTTACAGCCAGAGGATCTTTAAAGTCTAGTGTTTTGGAAATCAGGATATTAATACATGAAAAAAAATATAAAACATTCTTCTAAAACAATTTTATGGATTCATCATAGGTTCATCCTATGTACAACTACTGCCTCTCATATCCTGGAGACATACATCAAAGGAAAGGGTGAGCAGAAGGCCCAGTAAGGGTAAACAAGGGAATCAGTTTACTTGTTTAACAATAACAACATAAAGACATGAGAAATGGAATTATAGGCATATCATAATTAAAAGAACTTGGAACATAACTTGAATATGTGGCTAAAATATTTCATTTATACATTCATGAACATATCACCAAGGTTTATCCCTGAGGTGTCAAAAAAATTACCAAGGTTATTCACCAAGGTATCGTGAAACTTGTTATCTCTAGATATTAATTCTTTACCAAATGCATTGGAGAGATATCAGGGTGAACCCTTAATATGTCTTTATTTTCTTGTTATCCATAGAGATCATAATCAAACATTTTATAATTAACCCATAGATAATAAAAGAAATGGGTTTCATTTCAAAATCATGACGTTTTAAAGGTTCTTATAAACTTGATCATTAAGTAATTTATAACTCATGGAAAGGGAGTGAGGTTTATATGTATTTAAAAATCCAAAATAAAATATATAAATCTTATGTACTGATGAATACCCCTAGATATGAAAATAGAATTGGTTATTCACATAAATAATACAAGATAATTTCTTGAGAAAAAGAGAGATTTTGAGACGAAAATTCTGCAGCATAACGACTGTATAACATGGTTTTAGAAAACATTGAAAAGAGAAGGGACAAGATTCACCCACTTATAAATAACTCATAATAAATCATGGGTATATAATAAAAAGAAATAAGATTATGGTATTGAGATTTGAAGTAAATACCATATGAAAATGAAACTCGAAGGAAAAGAGAAGATGTGATTTCTTTTACAAAAAATTTCGGCAGCCTAACGGCGTCACTTAAAAATTCAGAAAATAAATTGATGAGAGCAAAAAGCGTCTCTCAACAATTAGACAAGAAATGGATGGTAATTAGAACAAATAAGAACATACCCTTAACATAAATAGATGGAAATAAGAAGACACAACATAGAGGAAGTCATGGCTTTAAAAGATGAGGGTGAAAGGATCCCTTACCTTGAAGAGTAACTTCAAAATCTTGAAGGTCGGTACCTTGGGAGGCTTGTGGGAACCTTGGGAGGACTCCTTGAAAGGTAATGAGTCCATAAATTCATTGAGGATGATTTTGGAATGAAATTAATGAGGGAAATTGCTTGGTATTTATAAATAAAGTGAGTGAATAAATTATTAATTTCCAAGGGACACCTCATCAGTGGTATTTGCAAAACCATGGGCTTTCCCAGGGTATTTGCCCATGGTATTGGCCACTTGGGACACCTCATAGAATATCTCACTATTCATAAGTCTACTAGAAATCTTACATCATTATTACATCATTAATGATTCCATTAAACACCCAAAACTCAAAACTACATTTTTACTATTCACCGATAATTCAATTGTTTCAGAAAAATCCCAAAAATTCACCCTAACCTAATATCAATGCTTTGAATTCAAAAATAAATTCCATTTTATGAAAATAATTTTCTAAATATTTTTAATTTAATTTTTAAATAAAATAATTATTTATTCCAAAAATACAACTTTAAAACTATAACTCATTTTCTAACACATTAAAAAAAGTGAACAAGGTCCCATAAAAATATCTTATACCCATAAGACAATAAAGTAACAATTTATGATAAAATTTTAGGAAAATAAATTTCCATTTTAAATTATTAAATTAATTATAAAATTATAAATAAAATATTTATGGCATACAAAAATACCAAAACTTAAACTATGATCATTTTTTCACTTTTAAGATGTCTAAAATGTATTTATACATTCATTGGTGAAGTTTCTATTTTTTTTGTCAAATTACTATTCATTACTATTCATATGGGTATGTTACTATTCCAACTTTACTATTCACTAAAAACCAAGTTGATCTTATTAGACTATAAATTTCTCACTGATCACAACTGTAGAAGACCATTTTTTGAAAATCATTTCACATTATTAATTATTTAAGGAATACAAAAACATTTTAAAATACCCTTTTTTTCTAAATTAATCAATAATAAACATCCTATATTTATCCGGATATTTGAAATTCACAAACTTTTCCATAATAAGAAATAAAAAAAATTATATAAAAGGATTACACAAAGCAGTTAAGGTCTCATTACATAGCCCCTTATAACACCAGGATAGGACCTAAGTGTAAGGTGTGCTATGGTGATATAATCTTGGGGTGGCTCGGACAACATTTCCCGAGTGGTTATTTCTATCAGCTTGAAATTCTTCCTTAGGAGATTCTGTTCAAGATTCATACGTTGAAGTTCGGTTTGGACTTGGTCCAGAGCAAATCCCAGTGATGCTACCTCCTTCCCAAGCTCCGACAGATGGGCTTCATATGGATCGAGTCTACTTGATGAGGCCATTCAATCTTCTTTTTATATTAATTAACCAAGATAACCGTATTTATGAAACACAATGTTAAGATTATAGTTTCCAATGGTCATATTGACCAACGGTCATATTGACCAATGGTCATATTGACCAACGATCATATAATCGTCGAAACCAAATGGTCTCATTTTAATTATACCCACTTCATTAATTAAAGGAAATAGTTTTATTGAGTATAAAATAAAATAACACACAAACTTAGGAAACAAATATAATTAAAAAATTTGGGTCGTTACAACATCCTCTGCATAACCCCATATTAAAAATGTTACAGTTATTGACGTTATGAATGTGGCATTTTTACTTTTCTATAAATAAAAAATTATAAGGGCCATACAAAATTTTTAATGGAAAAAAATGTTCATATATGAGAATTTTTAATGATTATGGAGGAAAATTAGACATTTAATAAAAATTATGCAGGTTTTAGGGTTATTTTATAGTCCTTGTCATTTTATTTTTAACCTAAATTTCCAAATTTACCCTTTACAGTGGTAACAAAATTACTAAGGTTAGTATTCATATTGGAAAAAAATAAAAGGGATATACCTACTAAATTTTAACATTATGGATCAAAATATTTAATGAATTATTCAAAATTTAAAACACATAATTTTTATAATTTATGTTGAAAATAATCTTGCAAAACGCAATGAGAAACAGTTTTCTTGGAAAATACATTTTAAACCCTAAAAAGGTACTTATAAAAAATAGGGTATAAGGAAGATTAAAATATAATTAATTACATTATAAATAACTAAAGATTAATTATGTTACTTTTATATCAATTCAAATTTTTGTGGGACTATTTAATATAATAAAAATTATAGTTTTATAAAAATAGGTATTTTTCACTATTCACTAGAAAATCAATCTTTTGAAAAAAATCCCAAAAAATCACTATAAGATAATTTAAATATGATGAATCCAAAAGATATATTATATTTATAAAATAAATTCTATAGATGTGACACAAAATTAATAAAATATTTACTCATAAGAATCATGAAATCCATTTTTCAATGAACATGTATTTTTGATGAATAAAATGATTTTACTCAAAATTAAGTTCTTATTCACCAGGAATTAATTAATAAAATAATAATGAGGTGAAAAATTATATATTTCATAATGTGTTTAATACTATTCATTCCATTAAATTTAATATCTTGTTTATAATGATCACAAAATAGTATTTGAAAGCTCATTTAAGTAGGGTATTGCGTGCATTGTAAGCTATCGAAGAGATTGAATTTTAAAAAGATACATACCATTAAATTGTGGGGTGTAACATTTTATGATCCAATTCACCTCTTGAGAATATTAAAAATACAAGGAATCGTATTAGGTTTGATTATGAGTGATTTTGAATTTATAATGAGGGGTTTGGGATTTTAATGAGCATTTTTAGGGGGTTAAAACCCCAGTCACATGATTTGTTGTGTTAGGACACATAGTTAGTACTAACTATGATCCTAACCGTTCACCATAACTAGTATTATGGAATGGTTTTTAGGCTTTTATTAATGTTTATTCAAATCATGCATAAACTGTGAAAACAAATTATTAAAGTAATGGTTTGAGAAGAAAGAGAAAAACCTAAATTTATAGATATTTTTAGGGTTAATATAGTAATATGAGTTTAAAAATTTATATAAAAATTAGGAATTCAACTGAAAAAAATTAAATAATTTATTACTCAACATTTATATCCTCTAATACCATTAATGGATTATAATTATCCCCTAGAAAAAAATTCAAGCCACCATATTAGAATTTTAATATTCATCACTACATAGGCTTTTAGATATTTATCTTATTTTATATATCTATATATATATATATAATTTTATTCTTATATAAAAATAATTTATTACTTATGAAAATAATTTTTAAAAATATCCAATACACTCTTCTCTCCTATTCTTATCATGAGATGATACTTAATATAATATTTTTGACATTCCTTACATTTCACAAGCATTGGGTCGACATTTCATAAATTTTTTTAAATAATTATATTATTATATAATTTTAAAATTTAAGTACTAACATTCAAATAAATTATTATTCACCATTATTATTATATTAAACAAGTCAATATATTATTTATTTTCATTCTTATCATGAAATTATTCAAAAAGACTGAATTGTTTACTACACAAGAACTTGATAATAATGTATATAATTATCATGTTATATACTATTAAAATAAAATAATCTAAACATAATACAGTTATAATTATTTATTTTTATCCTTTCAAACCATCATTCGACTTATCTCATTTCATTATTACCACTTAAGATATCAATTTTCACTTTTACGTTGTTGCAAAAGTATTGCACACGCATTTGTATAATTATTTTTAAATATGAATTAATTTATATTTAATTAATAATATTTAAAAACTATTTTTAGTATATCATATTATCTTAAATCTTATATATGTTTCTAAAATATTCAATATCATTTTTGATAAAAATTTAATAATATGTAGTATAATACAATTTAAACTCAAACACCTATTTTAAAAAGAAATCCATGTATGTTACTCAACCTTTAACCAATTTAAATTAACATATTAACATTAAAAATAATATTTCTATATATATTAAGTATTATATCATGTTATATATCAATATAAAGTGGTACATGACTTTACATACATGTATTTAATAAAAGGTTATAAGGTTTAATTTGTACCCTAACTCATATTTTTTAAGGAATTAAAGTCTATTACTGAACCTCTGATGAAATGGAATACATATTTTTTACTTCTAAAAAAATTTATGTAAAATATTTTAAAATATTCCATATATTTCTCAATTTTCTAATAATATTCTATGCACTTATAAAGTAATGAGTAGTAAAATTCTATTTGAATTGAAACTCTTACTTGTTTAATGAATTTAAATTCAAACATTTTAGTCAACTTATAACCCTAATGAATTCAAATATTGATTTTCAAAATAAATGTTTTAAATTATTTTAAATAAAAATTTAAATAAAAATGTTATTTATAATTATAATTATTTTTCAATAAAAAAATGTTACAATACATCGATTTTACTATTTACTTCCATTAATTTGTTTTATACATTTAAAATATATATTTATCACCTAAATTTAACAAGACAATTCAAAATATAAAATTATTATATCAAAATAAACCATTAATTATTAAATTTTAAATTTTTTTAAAAAAACTCATAATATAATAAAAATATATTTTTTATAACAAATAATATTTCTTTTTAAATGAAAATCACATTCTTGTTTGAAACCATGTCATAATTAATTATATGATTATAGAGATAGGAAATATTAACATAAGTTCATAAATATAAATATATATATATATATATATTACTCTAAATCAATTATTATAAGGATATGATAGTCCCAAAATCATTATTACTCCCCATTCCCAACACTATTAGTTCATTTTACTAGCCACTAGTAGAAATATGGGCTTTCACGTTGAGGTTTTAATGTCGGTTTCTTAGAAATTAATGTTAAAAGTTATGCATGGGTATCTTTAACATCGGTTTATTAAAAAATTGATGTTAAAAAGATGGGTGGGAACCAATAATGTATCTTTTATATAAAACCAAAATTAAAGTATGTTAGATATAACTTTTAACACTGGTTTAATAAAAATCAATATTTAAAAAAAACATCTCACGTAGGTTTTTAAAAATACCAATGTGAAAAGTTTAAAAAAATCCTTTTAATGTTATTTTTTATAAAAAAATGACATTAAAATATTTAATAAAATACAATAACTAAAACACTCATTTTATTTTCCATTGACCCTCCCCCTCTCTCAACCACCAACACCTCTAACAGTACCCACAACCCATAATGATGATAGATCTTACCTTTTCAGTTGATTTTCATCACTTTTAACATTATTTATTCTTGATCTTATATCCTTCCTCATTTTTTAACAACCATCAATATTATTTACTTCAAGGAAACCCTATTTTAGTCAACAAGCAATTGCACTTGAAGGTTTTTTCTTTTTCTTTTTTCTACTTTGTTTTTGCAATCGTTTTTCTTCAATATTGCATAGTTATCCTTATTTCCAATAACTTCGAGTGATTTTTGGAATTATAGACATATATTTCATTTTTGACCTCCAAATTTTGTAATTTATTTTTTTAATATAAATTTATTGTTAGGACCAAAAGGGGCCTAGATACCTTGAGAGGGGGGTGAATCCAGGTATCGATATTCTATTTTCAAAATTATTCTTTCCCCACGGGATCTTGACCTCTATATTACAAGGGTCACTTTGTTTGCTCTTATGTGTTTATGTTGATCACTTATTTTTATATTTATCTGATGGTTATGCTTTAGATTCAGTTCAATGATGAAACTAGGAAGACACGTAGATTTTTACTTGGTTCACCCTCACTGGGTTACGTCCAAGGAGCATACAATGACGATGTGCCACTGTACCAAATCCACTAAGGCTCACTACCAATAATTTTCAGGCTAGATCACTTCTATACCCAGGCTCACTGCCTTTACAAATTTAGGGACAGATCACTATTTTCCCAAGGGTCACTCCCTGTTTGTCTTTCACTTGATCATTGTCGGTAGAAAGGATTACCTTCTTCCTCTTCCTTTTCTCACTACACTTAGAAGGGATCCACTCACAGTTTATAGACCTATAGGTCTATTCATTTACATGAAGACACACATCCTCAACTATTGATATATTCTCTGTTAAAGTCCAACTTTCATCCACTTATTAATACCCCTTTTCCTCTTAAACACTGGGCAATTCCTTTGGAAATACCTTCGCAAAGCACCCTACTTCGCGAGGCTCCCAATTTTGAAAAGCTCAAACAAGCCTTCACAAATCTCCTACATTTTCACGAAGCACTCTCGTGATGTAATATCGCAAAGCACTCTCGCAACGCTCAAGTCATCGCAGAGTGATTTCCCTCACATAGCCCACTGAGGCAATGTGGAGCTCGCAGCTTTCATGGAGCTAGATTAGCCACCGCGAAGCTCCTTCCTTTCACAAAGCACACTGCCTTCGCGAACTACCTTCGCGAACCGAGAGCAAAATATTTTCTTTGAAAATTCTCTCTACTTCTTTCGAGGGGGTCGACCTCTATTTATAGATGATTCCACCGACCCTCGAACCTTCCGCCCAAAGTCAACACCACGTCATCACAAATCGTGAAGCTCCGAAGTTTCTGTCGAAATTCTCTCAATCTCGCGAAGCACCACGGAAATTTTCTGATCGCAGAACTTGACGTAATCGAGGGGAATCACTTTCAATCACTTCACGCCTTAACCATGAAGCTCCCTCGCAAATCACTTCACCGCCGTGATGCGCTTCAACCTCTGTCGTTCACGAAGCTTGACGTAATCGCGAAGAACACCGTCAACATTCTTCTTGTCTTCACGAAATTAAATCCGTGAATCCTATCTTCGCAAAACTCATGCCTTTTCCATATTTAATTAATATCTTCAAGGATATCCACTTTTCACGATGCTCACCAAACTCCAAATTTTTGACCCCAAAAATTTGGCAAACACTGGAAAACAGCGCCACCTTGTACTGCT
The DNA here is from genome assembly GCA_963277665.1 of Viscum album. Taxonomy (NCBI): domain Eukaryota; kingdom Viridiplantae; phylum Streptophyta; class Magnoliopsida; order Santalales; family Viscaceae; genus Viscum; species Viscum album. Next base: position 702,013,817 of record OY728122.1, on the reverse strand, counting down.
CTTTTTGTACCGCCTCTAGATCATTCATTCCTTTGTCATGGTTCTTTGTCAACATGGATTGTCAACAACATATCTGAACTTGACAATTCACCATGGAAAAATTATTTGTCAACAAACACAATCAACCCAAAAATAATGCAATGATACCTTGAGGGATTTTTTCCCAACAATCTCCCCCTTTGGGTTTGTTGACAACTCTTCTCAAAATGATTATCTTCACTTTGATACCTCTCTGAAGCTCCTTCCAGCCGCTACCACCATTCGCCTCTTGCGACTCTGATAGCGTTCAAGGAATCACTTAACACGTACTCTAAGCCCAGGTGAGTAATGCTCGGCGTGAGAAACAAGAGTAGTATGAAAATTTCCTCAATGAATCACTTCATGTCAAAAACCAATTGTCGATTCCAAACTAATACCAATTTCAAAATTGATACCAATTGTTGAAGAACACTAATACCAATTAGTGATAGCTTGAAACCTTCTCTCACCATTCTAACATCATTGTTCTTCTTTTATCACGATCCTCAACTGTCGTGATATCTATTCGTTGATAGATAACTTCTAGCATCATCAAATTTAAAAATGGTTCCCCTATCTCAATGCTCTCTTTTATCTCACCAGGCCACCTGTAAGCTTATCCCCATATCATTCATGATTTCTAAATAGCCACATTGTCACCCGCTTGAAAATTTATTGGTTTCTCCTCCTTTTTCAATGAGCCCAAAGGGTACTCCTTTGCGGTCTGTAACAGGATAAAAACACATATTATAACATTAGGTAAAAACACATCATACCTTGGGGAGAGGGGGTTGTTCCACATCCACACGCTTTTAAGTGCGGGGAGTCGACTGAACTCCCAGAGCCAGTCGATGCCTTTCAAACGCTTCCTTGTATAAGGACTTTGTCAGAATGTCTGCAACCTGTAGCTTTGTAGGAACATACTCCAACTTCACAATTCCTTGTTCAACCTTCTCCTTGCACAACTAAAATACATGGTTATAGCCACGGTTTAAAATTGTGGTTATAGACCCCGAAACTGTGGCTATAGGTAATAGACACGGTTTCACCGACCGTAGTGCCTATTGGCGTGGATATAAGAAAAAAACCTATATCCACGGTTCCAAAATGTGGCTATAGACCTATAGCCACAGTTCCAACCTTGGCGATATAGCTATAGCCATGGTTCTAACCATGGATATAGACCTATAGCCACGGTTTGAAACCATGGTTATAGACTATCCCACGTAGATTTATAACCACGGTTTATAACCTTTGACATAATCCTATTGGTACGGTTTACAACAGTGGCAATAACTCTATTTCCATGCTTCACAACTGTGGCTACATCATCGAATATACAGAAAAAAAATCCAATACTACCACACAAAAATCTAATCTACAAAAAAAATCCATCCCCCAACAAGTCTTTCCAGAAAAAAAAAACCACTCATACCCCTTGCTCCCTTTGTGCCTCCTACCTCCTAGCCTCAATGCCTCAATGCCTCAACGCTGATCCCTGCCTCCTTGCCTCACTACCTCCCTACCTCCCTACCCCATGGCCCTTACCTCCTGCTCCCTGCCTCCCTGGCTCAACCGCTGCCCCTGCCTCGGTACCCTGCTCCCTACTCCCTACTAAAACACAAAAAAACAACAGAAAAAGACACAAGCCTGGCTCCCTACTCCCTACTCCCTGCTCCCTGCTAAAACACAAAAAAAAACAACAGAAAAAAACACAGGCCTTGCTCCCTACTCCCTGCTCCCTGCCTCCTGCCTCCTACCTCCTGCCTCCTGCCTCCTGCCTCCTGCCTCCTACCTCCTGCCTCCTGCCTCATACCTCCTTCCTCCTGTCTACTCCCTTCTCCTTGAAAAAACACAAAACAAAACACACAAAAAAAACACAGGCCTTGCTCCCTACTCCCTGCCTCTTTCCTCCTACCTCCTGCCTCCTGCCTCCTGCCTCCAACTCCCCGCTAAAACACATAAAAAAACAACAGAAAAATAACACAGGCCCTGCTCCCTACTTAAACTAAATTTTATATATCACAAAATAAGAAAATAGTGCCTCCTGGATATCATCAAAACATTGTAGACATGCATACATTATGATCATAATTGTGTCGTAGTGCATGTAATTTCAATATAAAAGGTCAAAATTAACAAAAATCTAAATGGGTATCGGAAAATTAAAATCATAAAATAGTGAACAAAGAGAAACAATCAAACATTAACATGATAAAAATTCAAAATGTATGAGGTCGGAATAATTCAGTGGTGTAGAATGTTCCTGATATAATTTGAAGCATCAAAATTACCTGAAATAATGGTAATGTAAGCTATTCCATATTAAAACTAACATATATTTAAAATATATCATTGAACAATAAAAATTTAACGAAAAATCAAAGAATTAATATAAGAATAGTATAATATATAACAATTATAAAATTCTGAAGTCTCATTGGTAATAGACATTTGGATACAATAATCTGTTGAAAAGGGTTCCATTGTTGTGAATACCAAAAAAAATTCCTTTCCTTTTACACTATTTATATTGTGTGTCCATTTTTAGAGAGTCCTAACAATTTGGTGCTTTAATTGAGATCTTAGAGGATGTATTCCACTGGTTGGATGAAGAACTCAAGGTTAAAGATCAATCGTAGTTGAGATGTGACTTTGTTTGAGTGCATGCGATCATAGTGAAAACGTTATTTCTGAAAAATTAAGTGGAGGGCCATTTTTGTTGTTGGATCACACATGATCACTACTAAAAAACAAAAAAATAAGGGATTTAGATATGAATTGTACTACATGAATTGATCAGAGACATCATTGTTAGACATCCATGTCGATGCCAACTTGCAAGAAGTTCTATCTTCTCTACCAAACATCTTCTATGTTGTCCAAATGTTGGAATAAAGTCGTGACACCACAATTTTTATTGTGTGCTCTATATTTATTGCCAAACAGTGAGTGGAAGTTGTGATAACTTTCGGTGATTATTGTACTGCATAGAAAGAGGCATAGGTGCTGGTATGATTCGTTGTAGGACTACCCAAAAAATTTCATTGTTGTAGTGTAGCAGTTCAAGATGATTGCCTCTGATTTTTTCAAGTGTTCCTACTAGAATGGTTACTAGAGTTTCTAGAGTAGTCATAGTTTGAGCATTTGTTCTGTGAATAGGTGGTCAAGATTCAAGAACTACTAACATTTTTTAAATCCCTTTCTAGGGTGCATGAATAGTACCATGATCAGCAGAAGAACATGTGGGAATAGGAACGGTAACTCAATGAGTTATCTTATCAATGTTGAGTTATGTAGGAGTTGGGTCTAGAGTTGAACATAGAATAACATTCTAGAGAAGTGGTGAGTCCAAACATTATTTCCATTGTACAGGATTGTCGAGGATTGGAGGAAGACATCTCGCCTACTATTAACTATGACCATGTAGAATGCTTCACCATTCTAAGAACAAGACACAAAGAATGTAGTGAGGCGGTGGATCATTTTCCTTATGATAATCGACTCACAATAGTTCATAACATTGAAGGAAAGAGATGCAAAGACTTGTTGAGTTTATTAAATTGATCTCGGATCTACCACAAAAGATTCTCAAATTGGCTATGAGCATAGTGTTTTTGCTAGAAGCTATAAGTCTCAAATTTGGCATGCGATGAGTGTAACAAATACTGATGCTATCTCAGATACTTCTACAAAAAGCATTAACAGTTCCCCTCAACATCAAATCAAAAGGAAATCTACAATCTATGTTAAAATTTAAAGTATTACATGGGATGAAACCAGCCTATTAGGGATAGAGAAGGGGAATAATTGAATTTCCCTATCTTGGTTCACCATTCATCGGCTTCCTTAATGAGTGTCTCCGAGAAAGATCCACAACTGGAGGCCATATAAGTGTGTGATCCGATGGCCACAAATTAGAAATATTATCAGTTGGGGAGGTGGGAAATACACCAAAACATGATAGTTGTGTTCAAATCCTAATAATTATTCTCAAACTCAACAAAGGAACCATAAACTATAGGCACAATGTTCCATTTATTATATAACCTATAATAGAACACCATTAGTCATCTATGTAACCCCTTAAAAGGAAGCAATATGACTCTCATCACATGGCCTTCAATGTTATATTATGCCTTGGTTAAATGAATATAAGCTCACACCCATTATTGGTGACAAGATAATAAATCAACCCACTGGTAACAAGACAATAAGCTCATACCCTTATTTGTTTTTAAGAAATAAATCAACCTACTTTTGAAATGAATGTAAGATCACACCCATGTTAGTGATGATTTAATAAGTGAGCTCACTGGTGGTGAGATAGTGAGGTCCTACCCATATTGGCAATGAGATAATAAATCAACACCCTAGTGAAGAGTGAGTGAACCCATTCCCTTATTGGTGGTGATCTAATAAATTGATCTGATTGTGATGATCCAGTAAACATTAAACCTCAAATGTGATGTGCCGAATGATTAAATCACCTTCCTAGATACAATTATATTTCAGAGTTCCCTATTATGTGGATTTAAACAAGTAAGTCATTCAATAAACAGACCACTATGAAATTAACATGGATGGTGTTCACCCCACTGAGCTATCATGTTATAAAAAACAAACCAATATTGTTAATAGGAAGGATTTCATGAATTTTTTTTTAAAAATACAAAGGCTTGAAATGATTTCTTGATCAAAAGAATCATGTCTCAGAATCAAGTCAATATACTAATTTTTAACATGGGGAGACAGGCTAAAATAAAGAATATCACAATCCACCAAGAACTACAAACAAAAGATTTTTTCTTTCATCATAACTAGAATGGAATCAAAAAAATTGAATACAATATTTACCTTTGATGCTTGGATATTAGAAAATTGGACATTTTTACTTGATTGGTAGGTTATTGGCCCATATATACCATCACATTAGAGAAACTCTCATGTGCAGCTCTCAAAAACATCAGATTCAGGTGAAGTTATATCAAATAGATCACCAGATCAGATAAAAACTCACATATAATGGGACTCCAGATCGGTTATCAGAGTCTAACTTTATAACGTCATTGGCAGTCACCTTTTCTAGCATCTCAGCAACACATTTTAATGGAAGATCATTCTTGAGCATGCAGTTAGAAATCTGTAAATCCATATTGAAGCTCATCATTCAACCTCTTGGGAGTTCTTGTTGTTGGAATTACGATTTTTATGTCTATTTTTCAAGGTGACTAAGGATAGATACATACATTCAGCCTCATATTGATATTTTGGGAGTGTTGTGTAGATGTAACTTGGGTTTCAGTTGCAGTTGGTCGATGTCATAACTAGAGACAACTCGGGAGAGATCTATCATGTGGTGGGGAGGTTATAATGGTTCAGGTACTCAAGTGAGGTAATTCAGGCCTAATCTTAAACTAACCATGCGTATTTGAACACTTTTGAGGTTTTAGAGGTGTATTTGAACCTTTTTAAAGTTTTAGAGGTGCTGGCATAGACCAAGAGTCAAGTTTTAAGAATTTTGATAGGGATCAAGGATAAAATTATACAGGAATTCAATGGTAACACCACAGCTAAGGGAACCATGACATGATGTGTATTTTGGTAATAATAGATTTTTTAAGGCTGGTGAAGGGTCACACTAAAGCCAAGGACCTTGTAGAATTTTTATTATTTTCATAAGAATAAATTCTTCTAAAGTAAGGTTACATTGTTGATCTGAAGGTGGATCACACCATGACCCATAGTGTTGCTCCATAATGCCCTATCCACAAAGGGTGGTTACACTGTGAATTGAAGGATCATGTCATAACATGGTCCTAGGTAGTGGAGTTAGGTTCTTGGGTTAGCACTAGGGCATATGTGTCACGGCATGTCTCGAAGGGCCCTATCACAAGTTGGGTTTTGTAGAGGCATTGTGTCGTGAACCCTATGAGTCGCATCACAATGTACTTACCATCCAGTTTTTTAAATGTCAATTAATATGTTTAATTAATTAATACACTGAGTGGTTGACATCATTTTCCTATGAATAACCGGGTAGATATCCAAACATTCTATCTATTTTCTTTTCTCCATCCCAAGTGGAATTTTGAAGTTGGATCGGGTGGATGCTACACTTTCCAAGCCATTGAGTAAGAAGAACTAACTAAAAAACACACTATGGAATCAGGATCTCAAATTAGAGTGTTAGTGGTGTTAATAATAAGAAAAGGAATATTAATAATCAAATTATCCTTAAATGGGACAAATAAGCTACTGATAATTGAGAAAAAAACCTAGTGCTCATTTTTGTGGAGGAGGTCTAAAACCCTTATGTCACTATTAGAACCCCCTAGGAAAAATCACCCAAAATAGTTGGAAAGGGAAGTTATTTGTCATTACAAACATTAATACTCCTTCAATACTCCACCCTCCAGCAAAAAACATTTTTAAGGATCGCCTGAGCCTATATCAACCTCATCCAAACATATGATGGTTTCAAACTGAGATGTACTAAAATAAAATTAGTCCAGGGAAAGAAACTTCCCTTAAAAACTCTACACCAAAGGTCTTTTGGTTCATACAGAAGACATCACCCTTTATTATCCAAAATAACTACATTAAATGCATTAATATTTTTCAACCCAAGTCTCCCACAATACCTCTCATGACACATAACCTCCCACTTAACCTAGTATATAGGTCTTCTACCTTGTTCTCCACCCCACCAATAGTTAGAAATCAAATAATTAAAAAAATCACAAACGTATTTAGTAAAATGTGAATTCATATTATAATACAAATAAAAAGAGACAATTACATAGTGTAGATTAAAATTCTCTTCCCCGCCTTGGATAAAAGTTTCCCTTTATATCCGTAAATCTTATTTGTCACCCAATCCTTCAACCAGTGAAAAGCTTCCACATGTGACCAACATATAATAAGTTGAAAGCCCATATATTTTTCATGATAAACATGAACAAAACCTCAACACAAAAAACAAAACTAGAATGAAATTAGAAAATATAGGACATGCAGATATGATTCACTATTTAGTTATGAATTTTCTACCCTCTTCCTATTGCTCACAATGATCTCCCCATTCACCAACCCAAGAATAAACTGAACCTTATTATCCAATTTCAACAGATCTAGTTCAAGATTATCTAGGAGCACTCTCTGCATAGCAGAAACAGTAAAATATTTCAGTAAAATATGGCTATTATATATAAACCAAACTTCAGAGGATCCGAACTTACTTTTCTATTCTCATAGAATTCAAGTCACAAGTGAATGAAATCTTTATAAACTGCAAGGAAAACAACAGTGTAAATACCTGAAAATCGTCATTGAAAAATGAAAAATGGGATATGAGGGTGAGCATACTCTGCTCTGGTGTATCATATTTTCTAAATATTCCATTTGAATGAAACAGATTAATATTGCTTGTGTTGATAAAGGTTGTGAGTTTAAACTTTTTCAACATACCCTCCTGCCTTGCCATGCCAAGGTTCTCCTTGCACATGATGACCTCAAAATGAATAGTGGTTCCATCATTGTGCTCCTTGGAATCATGTATTTTTAAGAAAAAACATTTGTTAGAGACATTGTGGAGAAGGAAAGAAGCTACCTATGTTTGGTCCTTCCTACCTTAATTAAGGGATCCTTGATTTTTTCATTCCTCGTCAAGATGGATTCGAAAAAACTACTTGTAATCTTATGTCTACTTTTGGATGGGAAGCTCTGTAATCCTCAGGTTCGTTTCATCCACTTCTATATTTCCAGTGATAGTGTCCTTGGTTGCTATTTTCTCAATAGTCCCCTGAAATCCCTTGTACCATGGATCCATGGGCTCCATCATTCTCCATCTAAAAGGCATCTCAAATTTCATAAAATTTCTCTGGGATAATAATTTGGGACATAGGAGCTCCACCCGGTACTGATCCCTTCACAACCATTAACAAGAACCACTGGTATCATCGGTATATACCTTAAAAGTACCACAAGAAAGTTAGGAACAATGTTCATAACAACACTTTAATCACACACTGACCAAGTGGGTTCAATAGACTGTCTGTCTTCATTCAAGTAGTTGAGGAGAATATCATCATCCTTCGAGAATAAGAAAAAAGTAATCAGAGATAGTCTACTGTAGAAGTATCTGGCATAGGCATGGTCTTTGCCTCCGTGGTTAAAACACGCATATCATAAAGTGAGATTTTGGGCAGAACTTGTGCTCAAATGAAGTAAAATTGAAAAAATATTTACCTAGTTCCTGGTACCAAATTGACTATTTGGTTGAAGCAGGTTAATGTTTTTACTCCCAACAAAATCCTATTCAATTCCAATTATTTTATCGGAAAGTCTGGTCTCCCCATGTTGATAAGCTGAGTGTTCTGATACATAACGAGAGAATTGGGAAACCTTCACCTCCTTTACAAAATTCCACTTAAAATAGTAGAAGATAATCTCCCTTTGCTCGGCTTCAATCCATCAATTGAATTGACCATTAAAGGTCCTCCATTTAAAATAGTATTATCTCTTTGTTCACAAAGTCACCGTACTTGATAAGATTCTACTTCTGATCAAGGTAAGAGTCAACCTGTAGAAACAGAAAATATAATAAGGTAAGACTTATACAACCCTAGAAATCACCTGTTAAAGTCAATTCTTAACCTCAAGCTGCTGAAGCCAATTATTTCTAGCTTCTATATTTTTCTTGCTGAATGCAAGCTCAATTGCATTTCCATATTCATCTTCGACACAAATAAATTCCTTCTTGTGCTTTTGGAGCTCACTGAAGTATTCTATTCCTTCTTTGGATGTAGTTGTACCCAACCCCTAGTACACAGATAATAAATTTCAGAAAAAAAAAACAATTCGAAAACATGGAATGATTGTGTTATTGTAGAAATGAATATCAAATATATAACATTTATGTAAATTGAATCTAAAGCACGAAATTCTTAAAACATCCAACCTGTTTCCACAACTCTTCAGCCTATTTAGTACGTCCATGCATTTTTTCTCAATCAGATGTTGCTATAGCCCTATTATAATAATCTTGGAACAAAAAAGAGAATATTAGCATAGAAAGAAATGCAGTTACAAATCAGAAATTATTACCCAAATCGTCATTCAAGTCTTCCATAATTATCAACATTTAAAAACTTTTACTAATTTATGTAATCATGTGAAATAAATCCTTCAAAACAACTCAATATATTAATTTTTAATATTTTAAAATAGTTTTTCAATCATAACATATGATTGATAAGAAATACTATATGAAAATTCCATGTGAAGCAATTATAAAAGACACATACACATGATATATTCCAACAGGATCAGTCAGTGTGATCATATCTTCTTGATAATCACGCATTCACATTATACTTGCATCGTTTTCTATTGAAATATGGTTGTATCACGAGGTCACATAATCATATCATCACATAGATATCCTCATGCTGCTGCATTACATTTTTTAATCTCTACCATGTGGTTTACACTTCTCACACAGTCTATTATTATACATATTCCTTATTCGGTTTCATTATTCCATCATGGAAATTAACAGGATGTATCTTCCCCAAAACCAAGGGTTCTCTAAGATAACCCATCTTTTTCCCATTATTTACATGAGTATGACTTGTTAGAAGATAAATCAAAAGATATATTGAGATTTGAGGCACCCAACATAGAATATAGAACCCTAAATACCTTTGTGGGTATGTGAATTCAGGAGTTGTGACCGAAGAAGATCCGCAAGGTGGAGGAGGATCACCGAGAAGGGGGTGGCCGCGTAGGAGGCGTGCTGGAGGAGGTGGGTGGCTGTGTAGGAGGTGCACTATAGGAGGAGGTGGGGTGGCAACCTAGAAGTATCTTCGGGGGGGTGAGGTGTTCGCATTCTGTGGCAACGTCTGAGGAGGAGGGTCAGAGATGAGAGCTCGTGGTGGTGGGGTTGCGGTGAGGTCCAGCGTCACGAGGGTAGTGTCACGAGGGCAGCGTCACAAGGGCAGTGTCGCACGAGCAGCGTCGTGCGGGCACCATTAGTGGAGGAGGGTCGGGGGAGGAGGGTCGGGAGAGAAGATAGATCGCGAGGGCCACCGTCAGGGAAGGAGTTCCACGCAGATGTGAGGGAAATGTGAGGGGGTCATGCAGAGAAAGGAAAAGCCAGATCTCAGACCTTAATTTCCACAGGTTTTAAGTTAGGTGTGACTATAAATTAACCTATATCCATGGATTTATAAAACTGTGGCTATAGGTATGTGGCTATAGGGCATTTTTCTAGTAGTGTTGATAAAATGATACTTTATCTCAATGTGATTTGTCCTTGAGTGATGGACGATATTTTTGCTAAGATTGATAGCACATGAGTTATCACACTAGATTCCGATCAAAGACTTCACTTCAACTCCCATATCTTCAAGTTGTTGCTTCATCCATAATAGTTGTGTGCATTCTTGAGTGGCCGCAATATACTTAGCCTTTGTGGTGCTCAGAGAAATGCAATGTTTTTTCTTTCTAAGCTAAGAAATACACAACCTACCAAGACGGAATGAACCTCCTGACATTGATTTTATATCATCTGCTTATCTGACCCAATATTCATCCGTATATCCCAAAATCTCTTGATCATATTTTTCAGTATACTTCAAACCAAAATCCACAGTTCCCTTGATATACCAAAGTATTCTTTTCACTGCAAGCATGTGGCTTTCCTTGGGATTACTTTGATATCTTGATGCTTGGCATGTGGAAAATACAATGTCAGGACTTGTCATAGTCAAGTATAGAAAACTTCAAATGATTTGCCTATATTCTGTGATACTAACTTCCTTTCCATCCTCATCTTTCGATAATTTCATCCGGGTACCAACCAGAGTCTTCATCTCATTGGAATTTTCCATTCCAAAACATCTCAGAACCTCCTTGACATATTTGGATTGAGAAATGAATGTTCCATGCTCTCGGTACTTGTTTCAGTCCATATAACGCCTTCTTCAGCCGACAAACCTTGTTCTCATCCTTATGAATGAGAAAACCATTTGGCTACTCAATATACACCTCTTCCTCCAGAACCTCGTTCAACACTTTGATCTTCTATTGCACTGCAATGGGTAGGAATAATTTTATTGTCTCTAGCCTTGAAACTGGTGCAAATGTCTCATAAACATTTATTCCCTCTGTTTGGGAGTATCCTTTCATGCCAATCGTGCTTTGTTATGAATCACTGTGCCATATTCATTCATCTTGTTGAGATAGACTCATTTAGTCTAGATGAAATTTATATCTGATGGCCTCGAAACAATCTCCCACATCTAATTCATTTCTGAATCAGCCTCAGTCACTTCGGCTCCCCCTATTTTTCTTTCTTCCTCAACACTTTCATCAGGAAATTTATCACTGTTTCATTGTTCAGTGGCTTCATTTCTTTCAGCTACTTTTCTGAGCTTCTTGTTGAGACAAGGTTGATACTCTCTTTCATCTTCTTGGTATCCTGAAAACTATCAGCTAATACCACTTGTTATAATAAAATAGATAAGCATGAGATGAATGATTATTACTGCTTCTCCCAAAATATTTCTTCCCTCGAAATACAACACCTGAGCTGAGTCATCCAATTATTGCTTTGATGGCTCTTGCATCTTATTTTGTTATTGAATGATCCCCCTATGTTATGCAACACTTATTGGGGTTAGTCCCACTGTTTAGACCCATAAACATTCTTCTTCTCTTGCATCATTTATTCTCATATTCCACTCAGTATTGAGCCATTAACAGTATCTCTAAGCCTACTGAGTTGGAACTCGGTGTAGGAAACAAGAGATAAATTTAATAACACAATCACTTCTTATTCTGCTCTGTTTCTCCTTTTATTATTCAAATTTGGAACCTGATTTAAGGAAATTGAAACCATGGATTACATCATTGATCAACTTTTCATATTTATATGCAACTTCACCTTGGATCTTATCTCCCTAAAACTGGAAACATTTGAAGCATTACTTAACAGCATTTATATACATTGGGAGAGGGGATCTTCTGGACTCTTCAAGATGAGGATTGTGGTTGATCCTGATGTGTCAACCCTTTGATTCTTTCTTGAAGAGCATAACACTCCTTCCTTGCTTCTTCTAGATTCCTAGACAACTTCAACTGCTCTGGCCATATGACTAAGCATTCTTTACACACATGCTGAGCCTTTTTCTGATATGTAGATTCTTCAGGCCTGGCCTTTCTCTCCATTTGGGGTTTAAACCCAGTGGTACACACTTCCATATTTGATGTACCAAAAATATGAAACCTCTCTTGATTCTATCTCTAGGTAGGAATCTTTCTGTTTGGCATCTTCCCTTTCTTCTTCCCCCACTGTAGGGATCTTTCTTTTTCCTCCACTTCTCGCTGCGGAACATGACATGCGAATTTTTCAATGCATTCATTGTTCATCTTTCTTTTATCAGATATCTGTGTCACCACACTATTTTGCACTGGTGGTGATTCCTACACTGATCGTACATTCTTCTTACTCACAGCTATAGTATTTCTTCCCTTTTTCCTCCAGATTTGTTCATGTTCTTTCTTAGAGAGTGGTTGTGAGTATGATAGAGGAGATGACTAATACACCTTTCTTTCAGCTCCATGTGATTCCCCTGAGGCTCTAATCCTATTTTTCAACTTACTAGTTTGTCTCCCATTTCAGGATTTCTCATTATACACCACTGGAGTCGAGAATCTCTTTTTGAGTCCCTCTTCCTTTCATGCTTTCTTCTTGTGGCACTGTCTTTCCAAATGCCCATGATCAGAACATATAAAATATTTTCCATCAAAGACATACCTCATTTCGTTATCTCTCATCCAAGATGTTGATGCAGCTTGAGTTCTTCCTCTGATATGGATCTCTTGATCTTCTTGACACATACTCATAGTGTATCTCATTCTTCCACACTAATAGCATATGATGAATGTTTTCCTCAGAGAGACTCTTCTCTCTGATTTCTCATGATGCTTCATCTTATTCTTAGATTTATTACAGTTTATGTATTCACAGCCTGAAATGTATTCATGAGCCTCTTAATATAATCTGGATGGGTGTCCATGAATCCCGAAGAAATAGAACATGTCATTACTTCTTCTTGTAACTATCCTCTTAGGCCTTTCTTCAGCACCTACAGGATTTTCTCCACTTCTAGAACTATTTTCGGCTTTTTTTCTGTCATGCATAAGAGGGAATTCAGAAAATCCAATGCCAGGTTTTCTCAAACTATATGGTGTTTGAGATGAGAAAATATTATTTTATTTCTCTTCGGAAATGGAATATCTTTTCTACATTTTGTCATCACTTGTCGAAGGATAATCAAATATTAAGTGCAATTCATCTTTCATTTTTGACTTTCCTTTGGTATTGGATTTCTCCACTTCCTTCTTCACTGATTCTAGCTCTTCTTCCAACTTTTGAATCTTAATATCCCTTGATTCAAGTTTGACATCAATTTCTCTCTAGAGAAGCTTTCCTCTAGTCATCTCATCTTCCAATTCACGTGTCAGCTTATCCACCATGTCACTCTACTCTTTTACTTTGATTTTTTCTTAAGAAACAGAATCAAAACAACATGCATTATCTTGTTGTATCCTTTGATTCTTCTGAACTTGTTCAGATAATTGTGTAGCTAGATCAACATTTCTAGATTTCAGATTCTGAACTTTATATGACTTTTGATTCCCTTCATATTCATCTGCCTTTTTTTTTCCTTTCATTCTAGCTATCTTTTGTAGTTCTTCACCTTGAGAATAATTTTTCTCCCTTAGGTCAGTAGCCACATCAGTAATCCTTTGATTTAATCCTCTTAGCTTTTTGACCTCAATTTCCAATACTTGGATCCAGATATCTTTATATTTAACTTCTTCATCCAATTTCGGATCCAATTTCTGTGTCATTTTGATAACATCTACTGGCGTCCTGCTTCTTGAAACTTATTTATCATTAGTTGTTTCTGTATCACTTTGAATTTCAAATACTTCACTCGTTCCTACATCAAGATTGAGTGAATAAATCTTTTCCCTATCAGATTCATCCAGGCCTTCCTTTAGTAAGTTGTTTGATTCTTTTAGTTGAATCCCACTTTTTCCATAAACACTTCCACATTGAGGAATACCATCTGACTTCATATTCTTCATTGATGTTTTTCCCTTTTCCAAGGCACCCTGAGATAAAATCAGACTAATTTTTTCACACAAATAAACTACACCAAGTCAGAGCAAACAAATCTGATAAAAGAAAACTATCCCTATGATACCAATTTTTACGACCAAAAGGGGCCTAGATACCCTGAGAGGGGGGGTGAATCAGGGTATGGATATTCTATTTTCAAAATTCTTCTTGCCCCACAGGATCTTGACCTCTATATTACAAGGGCAACTTTGTTTCCTCTTATGTGTTTATGTTGATAACTTCTTTTTATCTTTATCTGATGGTTATGATTTAAATGAAGTGCAAGGATGCAACCAGGCAGACACAGAGATTTTTACTTGGTTCATCCTCATCGGGTTACGTCCAATGAGCATACAATAGCGATGTGCCGCTATACCAAATCCACTAAGGGTCACTGCCAATAATGTTCGGGCTAGATCACTCCTATGCCCAATCCCATTTTCTTTACAAAGTTTAGGGTCAGCTCACTACTTTCCCAAGGGTCACTCACTGTTTCTCTTTCACTGGCTCACTGTTAGTAGAAAGGATTACCTTTTTCCTCTTCCTTTGCTCACTGCACTTGGAAGGGATCCACTCATAGTTTATAGACCTGTAGGTCTATTAATTTTCATGAAGACATGCATCCTAAACTGTTGATAGATGCTCTGTTAAAGTCCAAATTTCATCCACTGATTAATACCCCTTTGCCTCTTAAACATTGGGAAATTCCTTTGGAAATACCTTCGCAAAGAACCCTACTTCGTGAGGCTCCCAATTTAGAGAAGCTCAAACAATCCTTCGCGAAGCTCCTTCCATCTTGCGAAGCACCCTCGTGATGTAATATCATGAAGAACTCTCGTGAAGCTCAATTTGTCGTAGAGTGACTTCCCTTGCATAGCCCATGGAGCCAATGCAGAGCTTGCAACATTCACAGAGCTAGATTAGCCATCACGAAGCTCCTTCATTTCGCGAAGCACACTACCTTCGCGAACTACCATCGCGAACTAAGGTCAAAATATTTTCTCAGAAAATTCTCTTTACATCTATTGAGGGGGTTGAACTCTATTTATAGGTGATTCCACCAACCCTCAAACCTTCAGTGTGTATTCAACGCCACGTCATCACAAATCACGAAGCTTAAAAGTTTCTACCGAAATTCTCTCAATCTCGCGAAGAACCACGACAGTTTTCCAATCACAGATCTTGACGTAATCGTGGAGCATCACAATAAATCCCTTCACTCCTTCATTGTGAATCTCCCTCACAAAGCCCTTCACCACCGCGATGCACTTCAACCTCTACTATTCACGAATCTTGACGTAATCGCGAAAGACACCGTCAACATTCTTCTTGTATTCACGAAATTTAATCTGTGAAGCATATCTTCATGAAACTCATGACTTTTCCATATTTAAATAATATATTCAGGGATATCCACTTTTCGTGATGCTCACCAACCTCCAAATTTTGGACCCCGAAAATTTGGCACACTGGAAAACGGTGCCACCTTGTATTGCTCTTTCTGTACCACCTCCAGATCATCCATTCCTTTGTCATGGTTCTTTGTCAACATGGTTTGTCAACAACATCTCCGGAACTCGACAATTCACCATGGAAACATTCTTTTTCAACAAACACAATCAACCCAAAAATACTGCAATGATAACTTGAGGGATTTTTTCCCAACATTAATTGTGTGTTAGTTATAAATTTGATTTATTCATTTGTTTGTTTTCATGAATTTTATTATTAATTTTAAATTTCTGAGATACTTTTTTTATTGTTATAAATTTATTATTATTATTAATTTTTTATCATTTTAATTTATTTTATTTTGAAAATTCTTGTATTTATAATTTTTTTATTTTTAAAATTTTTATCATTAAAATTATTTTTTTGTTGAAATAATTTTTTTAAAATTTATTTTTTCATTTATAAATTTTCTTCCAAATAGAATGAATTTAGTTTAATTTTTTTTTTGTAACATGAAATTAATTTTTAAATTGTTTATAAGAGGCATTATTTTTAAAAAATTTATACATGCTTAAATTATTTGTTTTTGTATATTCTTAATCACTTATATTTAAAATTCTCAATGATATGTTTTGATCATTATGTATAATTATTTGTTATGATCAAATAGTTATCAACAATTTACTGTTTTGATTATAGGTTTTTATGTTTAAATTTTATATATTTATAAATATTTTTAAATGTTTATTTGTTTTGTTATATTCACCTTTTATATGTGTTCTAAGGTAATTAAAGTATCATAATTAAATAAATTTATGAAGAACCATGGATGAATATGAAAAAGTTGTTGATGATTTCATGGATTTTTCTAAATGAAATCTTTAGATTAAATATTTGGTTTTATATCCATGAGTGTAGTGTTTGAATATAATAAATTTAAATTAAAAATAAATATGGGATCACCACATTTTCTATGGGTTTTTCCATATGTATACATGCTTGATCTATCATGGTGAAAGAATATAAAATTCAACATCTAATGTTGATGAAAATATTTAAAATCTGACAGAGGATCATATTGAAAAATTTATTCATTATCTTATAATTGAAACCATAAAAAATAGAAATTGGTAAAGGATTTTGTGGAGATTATTAGTAACCATTAATATTAGATTGCAATAAATATATTGTTTTATCAGTAGTTAGCAGATTAGTTAAATCCAAATCATGAAATGGGTTGATTTATAAAAGTTTCACTAAGTAGCTTAAAATTTTGAAAGAGCTACTTCTAGAAGGAAACTAGCTTCCATATTCCAATTTGAGGAAAATAAAATATTATTCCCAATGGTATAGTGGTGTAAAAACATACATGATTTTTCCAATGACTGTGATTTGTATAGGAAGAAATATGAATTTTTATCAAAATGTTATAAATGTGGTACACCACACTATAATATGATGAAAAATTCAATTATGATTCATTCTCATGCACTAGAATCAAACCTCATACCAAATCCATTTGGTACCTTCCAATTATCCCTTCCAATAATTCCAATAATTCATCTCTGATTCATTATCAGGTATCTAAATCAAACCCCAACTAAAAATTTTGATACCTTCAAATAATTCCTTGTTTGGTGTATCTATTTGAAAATTCAATTAATGTAAAAAGTTTATGATAGGATATAGATGAGAAAATTTGTGATGGTAACTTACATCACCCTAATTATTTTCTATAGTGGAAGATATTTGATAAGAAAACTTACATATTTTTTAAATTAAGTTAAAAATATCAGAATAGAAATGTGAATAGATGTAATGAATCCATATCAGAGCCTCACTAGATAACATTGTTTATGGCATATTTTTTGGTAGTTCACAACTTGTATCCACAAATCCATATGAAGAAAAAATATTTTAGGATGAGATTGAATATTTTTTAACCCAAATATATAATAAATAACATTGATATGTATATTTTACTATTAATTTTTTTTCAAGATTCTATGGGATATAAGTTTTATAGTTTTTGATTCATACAAGAAAGGGTATTTTATTTTTCATTTTATGATAATGTTCACTATAAAATAATTTCCTATATATGAAACCTTATCTTGATAAATTTTTATGGGACATAAATCATGTCTAATTTGGGAATAAGAGACTTCATAAAAGAAACTATATAATGGAAGAAGGCAGTGTACATGGGACATTGAATATTTTTTCAAATTCATCAATCTTGTCACATATTAAAGAAAATAATGATGTATAGGAATATAATCTTCTCCTAAGACCATTTTCAATTGAAAATTATAATGATACGGTGAAAAAATTGATTTTACATTTGGAAATAAAGGGTGTTCTGATCATTAAAAAATATCCATAAGAAACTCTCTATTTTTTTAAACTACATTATTTGATATTTTTTGAGATAAAACCTAACATTGATGTGATGCATGATAAGAAAAAAATATGTGATAGTTCGGTTGGAACATTGTTAGATATAAAAGTAAACATAAAATATGGATTTCAATCTATATTGGACTTCATATCCATAGGAATATGTTTGGAGTTAGCACCCACTATGAAAGAATATAGAAGATATTTCACTCCATATTTTCACACATTAATAAAGAGTGAGTAGATTAATTTTTTAAGTGTCTTTATTGTATAAAAGTACCTAGTGGATATTATTTAAATGTAAATAATTTTTTTTCATTGAAGGATTTTAAATTAACTAGTATAAAATATCAGGATAGTCATGTATTGATGCAACAACTTCTACTCATCACACAATGTGGTATATTCCCAACACAAGTTAGAAAGACTATCATCAGGTTATGAAATTTTTTGGAATCTATTTACAGCAAAGTAATGGATGCAAATTTGTAATATGTTTTGGATAGTAAAGATTCTCTTATACTTTTTCTACTATAAATGTATTTCCCACCTATATTTTTTAATATAATGGTTCATCTAGTGATTCATATGGTGTGTGAGATAAGAATATGTGGGATTTTTTATTTATGTTGTTTATATCCTTTCGAAATATATATGAAAATTTTGAAGGGATATGTTAAAAATCCTTATCAATCGAAGACCTCTATAATTCAAAAATATATATGGAAATATATGATTGAGTAATATACTGATTATTTAAATGAATTGGGGGATATTATTATCCCTATATCTTGAAATAAGATAGTTGATAGTGAAGGTAAAGGGATTTAAAGCTTAAATGTAAAGTTAATTACATGTGATGAAGTGATGTAAACACATTTATATATTTTAAACAACACAAATGTCGTTTAACCATTTATATCATCGCATATTCTTAAATTAAAGGTATGATATTTGAAATTAAATAAAAATTGGTTGATTATTATGCATATAAAGGCAATTTTTTCATGGTTTAAAGATAAATTCATCACGGATATATCTATATTAGAAACATTGAAATGGTTAATAGGGGACCGTCTCTTAATTTGATCACATGGTCTAGTTTTGATGTTAATGGGTGCACATTTTAAACACAAAAAGTCAAGATGACAAGATTACCATTCCAAATTAATGGGTACTGATCATCACTAATTCACTACATTTTTTGAGTGAAAAAGATATAAACCCAATTTCCACATCAATGGAATATTATGGAGTTCGTGAGGATATATTGTAAATTGATTATGATAAATTTAGAGTCATAGTATTTAAGTGTAACCGGTTTGATAGTAATAGTGGTGTGGAACATTATGATTATGGTTTTACACTGGTTGATTTTAAAATATTTAGTATTAAAGAGGAATCATTTATCAAGGAGACATGTGAAAATAAAATATTTTATAACATTGGTCCATTGACTGATCAGTGGTCTGTCATTTTTCAAGGTAAAATAATTCATTTTAGAGGTGAGGATGATGATGACGTTATAGATTTATATGAGTATTATTAATCTATTACACAATTTTTGAATGATAACAATTACTATAATATAGGCTTATTCCACATTGTATGAAATGGACATTCTGAAGGGATATTGTAAAACACTAAATTTCTCTCCTAATTATTCAAGAAAATATTTATATTTTAATTATTTTTTGAAATTT
This sequence comes from Viscum album, assembly GCA_963277665.1. Lineage (NCBI taxonomy): Eukaryota > Viridiplantae > Streptophyta > Magnoliopsida > Santalales > Viscaceae > Viscum > Viscum album. The sequence continues at coordinate 701,994,047 of OY728122.1, read as the reverse complement.
ACATGTGTAAAACTCTTTTTTTTTGTAATTATTGGATTTTTAATTATATATATAAATTATTTATAAGATTTTTGTGTTAAATTTTATATTCAACGGTTATGGTCAAATATTTTTAATTAAAAAATAAATGTACAACATTATTTTTTGGCTAAATTTATGCATAATTTTTTTTTTAAATGTAAATTTATAATTATTTATATCATTTTAGAATTAATGATTATATTTAATAGTTTAGATTTTCTATTTTATTGTTAATAATCATGAAATAATCATTTTTTAAAACGTACACATGTGTGACGTTAATTTTTTTTTAGTTAAATAACTTTTTAATCATTGTTTTTTAATATTCACTTTTCTAATAATATGCATACACACATAATTTAATTACATTTTTCTATTTAAATAATATAAAAAATAATGGTAATATTTAATGAGGTATATGTCTTTTTCATATTTTTAAATTTTCCATAATATAATTATTTCATGAAATAAAATGTTTAATTTAAAAAAATTGTAGGACTACTGATGAGGCTCATTTGAAGGAATATTTTCCTTTCATAAAGAAATTGATTTCTAGAGTTTGTATAGGTGGGATTCCATATTTACCAAAACTATCACTTTCTCATGGATACCAAAGAATAAATATTAATTTTGACGATAATAGTAACCCAACTGGACCAAATGCGGCGCAGTTTACCTATTATATCTCCATACAGAGCTGTTGAAGGATTATAATTTTATATTCTGATTGAAAGTACATTAGAAATATGGTAAAAGAATAATTTTGGGAGTCCATAATTATTGTTTTGGTAGATATATGTTATAAAAAAGTTAACAATTTTTTTTTTGTAAGTTATAGAATGAAAATCCAAGCCTCAAGTATGGGTTTTTAGATGCAGATACCTCGAATAAATTTTTCACCAACCAATATAACGAAGCATTTATGGTATGATAATTATATTATATTGTGAAATTTTTTTTATATTACCAGATTACTTAATAGTTTATTTTTTATGTAATGGTCCTCCAATAGATCTAGTTTTATAACTTATACCCTCATATGTTATCACATTGAGGGTATCACTTATTATAGGAGAAAATTATTGATGAAATTTTTAAGGAATTAAGAGATTAATCTATTATTAGTTATGAAGAAGTCTATTTCAGTACTCTATCTCCCCCCATAACTATGAAAATTAGAAAAATGTGAAAAGGAATAAAAATAAAAAGTATCTTACAGAGAAATATAAGGATGTAGCTGAAAAAATTGTAAGAAATTAATTTCTATTTTATATGAATGTTTTAATTTTTTAAATTAAGAAAAATAACATATCATTTTAATTTTCATTTCTTGATGAACTTCAGTAGAAAGAAACATAGGATAATTTTATCCTTGAGGGTAGGATGAGAATCCTAGCTACTACTTTAGGAAATTCAGAACACCCCAACCATGTAAGAGGATATGAGGTGGGTTTTAATATTTAGAATTTGTTTGTTCATGAAATTAATACATCAATAGTTACAACAATAGATTCCTTAAAATATTAGATGAAAGGATAGAAACAATCCATGGGTAATCAAATTCAATCATCTGTGTAGGATTTATTTGAAAAATAAATGAGGCAATCATAGCCTGTGCAGCCAGCACAACCTGCCTACTTAGATCTTCCAACCTCCTCATTCAAACCCAACCTTGTACTATAAGTTGTATCTTGGACATCCCCATTTATGTATTTTGGTGAATAAATTTATACATATTTTTTGGATTCTATACATCACGATCCTAGGAAATTGGGTCAAGTAATAATTTTTGTACCTGATATTATTTATTCAACTAGTCTACTATCATTTCCTACTAAGGAGGATACTAGAGTTAAAGATTATATCTGTCATTTTTTTAATTTTTTCAGATACCCTTCTTCTTCATCTGACATATGAGGTATGCATTGTCTTAGAAATATTATTTTAATTTGATTAAAAATTACTTATAATTTTTTTTGACATTTAATTTATATAGGTGTGTCTAAAATTGAAATAATTATTACAAAATAAACAAAAGGTTCATAAACCAAAAAAATCATATACTTCTAATATTTTTGAGATTTTGAAATTCTAAAAAGATTATCCTAGGTTTCTTCTTCCTTGGAATATATTTATGAGTTTTGGATGACATTTGATATATGTGGAAGAGACTTTCCATTGAGATTATTCAAAAAATAATCATGGATATAGTTATTTTCTATGAGCTTAGCATGCCTGTGTTGTAGTTTTTTTCCATGATAGTAAATTTATGTTTCAATTTTTTCATTATTTAAATAAATTTGATTTTATGTGACTTACTATATTAATTATTTAATTAGGTATCTACACATTATTCTTATTAAAAATGAGTCCATGGGTGTTTATGGTCTTATAGATCCAGAATATATTTCAACGGCTATGTAATATGTGAATAGTTCTACTAGAGTTACATATATATATGGGAGACAATATAAAATATGTATATTGGGTGTTGATTTTATACATTACTAGATGGTTAATAACACTAATATAATTATGAGCTGATATTCATTATAATTTTATTAATTATGAAATTTTTATATTGTATAGTTCATTGCATTTTAGGGGTATTCTACCCAAATGAATGCACGTTATATTTTTTTTCTCTTTATTAGGTGATGTCCATAAAAAAGTTACCAACTTGTTAGAAAAGTAAGTATTATTCTTTTTTATAATTTCATTATTTTTAATTTTTAAGGTTTATACATGTTTTATTAGTTTATATATATATAAATTGAAGTCATGGAAAAATTTTAGTAAAGATCACTTAACAAAAAATACGATAAATAAAATACAATACAAGGAAGTAATGGTAAATATATATTATATTATATATGTGTGTGTGTGTGTGTGTGTTTATTTTTAATTTGATGTTTTATAACGACAATGTCATCATAAAAAAGTAAAGGCGGATTGTGGTTTTATGTTTTAAGATTCGTGTATGAGATGATCATAACTAGTTCAATGATTGAATTTGATAAGGTTAATTATATTAATTGTTTTATTTTTTATATAAAAATATTCAATTTTTTAATCTAATAAAATTCATTTTTATTATATATTTTCAATGATTTTGTGTTGTATATTAATGAATAACTTAACCATCTTCACAGTTTTTATACAGACTATTTGTAAAGGAGGATTTTGATTTAAATTGTTAGGTATGTCTATTTTAATTCATGTTAAAAAAATGAGTATTTGGAAAATAATTTTCTTATTTAAGTTGGTATATTCTATTTATTTTTATATGTTTGTTATCTATTTTATAAAGGGTTTTGGATTTATAAAACAATATCTATACTACACAAGCCTTTAGTTTTGAATGATACATTAGGAATACCAAATAAAATGAGTAACCAAACCATGAACTCATATGAGTGATAGAAAATAAATGAATCTATGAGACATGAAAATAATTTATTTCATGTGACTCTACAATAAAATAAATGTAACATACATACTTAACATTAAAAAAATCAAGAAATAATAACCAACTTAAATAAATTAAACTTATACAAACATATATCTATCAACATTAAATTGTATCTTAAACATATAAGAATGTATAAATCAATAAATATAAACAAACTTAAAATAATTACAATCATTACTTACTTTATACCAATTATCAATTTGAATAGAAATTATTTTCTTAAATTAAATTTTCACAGAACCATAAAAAAATTAAAGAAGGGAAACATAAAACAAAAATATTAAATACTTTATGAAAAATATCCTTAAAATAATTTTATTATACATATCAATATATAATTAAAAAATATCCGTTAATAATTCAAAAATTAATGTTTTATATTTATGATTAAATTTTGGTAAACAACTGGTAGGAATGTTTCAGGAATTCCCTGTAAATTTACTCAATGAATTGAGACCCATTACCTTATTCACTAAAAAGTTGTGTCAATCAAATGACCTCCAAGGAATGCTTCAAGGACAACCAAACAACCCCTTTAAACCATTATAAAAGATTTATTGACCACAGAATCCAATATTATACACACAAAAAATGAATTTATAAACTCCATGAAAAAACACATAATTAATATTGAGTCATTTTTATTAAATGACTTTTTTTATATACATTTTTTTGACAAATCACATCGTACTTATTATTTTTATTTCACTTACTTGAATTTTTTTTTCTTTTTTTCTAAAAATATAACTTTTTATTTTTTTTATACCAAAATATTCTATTTTTTAATCTTATAACATTCATTGTTAATGTATCTTTCCAGTGATGTTAGGAACCACACAAATAAAGAACATACCCTTATATGAAGTTTGTTTGAGAACTATTATTTAAGTATGATTAAAATTTAAATTACAAGGTATTTTTTTTATATAAAGTTTAAAAAATTAGTAACTAGACAATCATTTTTTTCTTAAAGTTGTTATATCATGTTTTTTATAGATTTATTGTTTGCAAACTTTTTTTTAAGATTGGTTTAATTTTAAATTATCATTTATTTCCAATTTAATTAAAGTTTAAAAATGATTAATTATACAATTATTTTTTTCTTAAAGTTGTTATATTCTATTTGTTTTTCCAGGTTTCAAATGTTCAATATACAACCCTTTTAATTTAAGTTAAATAAATGAGTATTTATACTAATTGTTTTATGCTTTTATTTGGAATATGATGTTTGATTTTATAGGTTTGTTCTTTTCTTTAAGTTATATTTTTAGGTGGAGTATGTAAATACTTTAGAATATTGTTAGACAAGTATGTTTTATTCTTCTTTATAAGTTATGTATTCTTAATTATTATTGTTTATGCATGCTTTGATAATTGATATATGAAAATACAGGCCATGAAAAAGTTTTAACAGGGATAATTTATTGATATAGTATCCAAATAAAATCTAATATATTAAATTATTTGAAAATATATTTTATATTAGATAATATATTTTTTGTGTTATATATATGTATTGGTTTTTGTTTTCAATATAATGTTTCATAACTATAGTTCTATCGTCAAAAAGGAAGGTAGAATGTGGTTAATTTGTTTTATGATTCATGTTTTGGATAATCACAAATGAGATGATCACTGAATTTCATATGTTTATTTATATTAATTATTTTAGGTTTTATATAAAACATTTATACTTTTAATCTTATAAATTTCATTGTTATTATAGATTTTTAATGAGGTATAGTCCTATACAAATAAAGAACTTACCCATCTTCAAATTTTATTTGCAAACTATTTTTTAAGCATAGTTAAAATTTAAATTATAAGTTATCTATATTTTATTTAATTTTTAAAAAATAGTACATATACAATAATTTTTTTCTTAAAGTTGTTATATTCTATTTATTTTTATAGTTTTCATGTTTGAAAACTATTTTTTAAGTTTGGTCAAAATTTAGACTTTTTAGTATGTATCTTTTAATTAATGTTTACAAAGTAAGTAATTATACAACTATTTTTTACATAAAGTTGGTATATTATGTTTGTTATAAATGTTTAAGATATTTCAGGTGTGTCACTTTAATTAAAGTTAAAGAAATGAGTTTTTATATAATTGTTTTATTTTTTTAGTTAGTATTTTCATTTTAATTTTATAGGGTTTTTCTTTTCAAGTTAGTATATTATGTTGTTTTTACAAGTTTTCATATTTTTTGTCCAAGGTAGTTTAATTTTTTTAATTCCCACTTTCCATTTAGGTTTTTTAAACACTAACATTTAATACAATAAATAGAACTTTTAATGTCAGTTTTTATTAAAAAAAGACATCAAAAATAACTTCAAGAGAGTCTTCTAATGTCTATTTTTTAAAAAAAATCACCTTAAAATCCTTTTAAAAATACTTTACACATCATTTTACTGAAAAAAAATATGTGGAAAATTCCTTTTAACATTAGTTTTTTTTAAATGAAAACAAACCCCTTTTAAAGTATCCAAAAGAAGATTTTTCGCATCGGTTGTTATAAAAAACTGATGTTGAAAGGAAGTTTTCAAATCATTTTTTCTTGAAAAATAACATAGAAATATATAGATAATTCATTTCAAATATTAGTTTTCCTATGAACATGAAATTTTATCATCTATTTATTTAAATTCTTCTTGAATTTTTTATTTCAATTTTCTTAAAACCAATATTGAAACTCTTATTTTTAATTTCTTTTTGGTAAACATAAATTAAAAAATGAAATTAAAAATAAAAAACATTGAATGGTACTTTTTTAAAATTTAACTCTCTATTTCTTCCAACTATTGGTATTTTATACAATGTATATGACATGTTAGATAGGGATTAATATGGAAAATTTATTACAATCTCATGTTTATCATATATAAATATTTGTGTGATAATGAGAAAATTAAATAAGTATTTTGGTTCTTTATTTATTCTTGTAACTTTTCTATTTATTTATTTTATTATTTTATTCGAGTATTTCTCACTATCATCAACATATATTTAGAATTTCATTTTATCATTAATAAATATTGAAATTTGACAATGAGGTCTAAATTTTGAATTGCATTATGACTTCAATCAGTGTCATGATCCCATTTCATAACACATTATTAGTGAAATAATCTTATCAACATTTTACATCATAAGGTTTTTGTACCTATCATTATCATTGATATAATATAATTCTTATATAAAAATGGTATGTCTCATCATTTTCTTCATATTAACTTTTATTTATATGCCTTTGTGTGCACAACATAACCCATCATTCAAAGAGTTATATCCAAAATTCTTATTTTATATAATATGTATTTTTATATTTTTTCTCCCTCATGGAAACACTGAGAAAATATATGAATTATTTTATTAAGGTTTTGTTATAGAAAAAATAATGAGCTCCTAAATAGTTGTAATGACTTACAATAATCAAATTTCACTATATCCACTAAATTGAATATGAATAATTATTATCAAATTTATGTTGATAATTTATATAGTCAATATTGAGAAAAACGTAATTCATAAAATGAAGAGATTAATTATTGATACTAGAATTGGATTAATGATAAAAATCATGTACCTTTCATATGTCGAATTGAACATTAGTTTTCATTCTATAAACCATGATAATGACATAGTAAAATTTGAGATCTCTTGTTTATTTATATACATTGAATATTTTTCTCTTGATTATGATATATAAATTATCATGATAGTTATGATATTTATTTTGTATATATTTAAATATTATTTTATTTTATCTCTATTATCTTCTATTTTATTTCTTATTTGTAAAATATAAGAATGAAACTAAATGTTTATAGAGAAAAATAGAAATATACTTTATTAATATCTATCCCATGAATTTTATGTAAAAAATTAATTTAATATTCATTCTATTATCTTCAAGACACTATAAAAACCAATCAAATAATTTTATACTCTTATCTAAATTGAATAATAATATTTTTTAAAATAACTATATTGAATCTGTGAATGTGAATGAAAATATATTCAATTTTATTTAAAATAATGTTTGGTGTGGATATAATAGTTTTTGATTATCATTATTCCTTATTTTTTTTAAATGAAAATAAACACATAATAATAATATATCCATTATAAGTGGTTCAGTGATAATAAATATTTAAAGTGAACACTATATTTTAGTAATATTTATAAAATTGTGCATCCTTGAAGGATGATATAAAAATATTTTTATTTCTAAATAATGCTAAAGAATATTTTTTTCTTATCAATTATTGCTCCTATAATAGTAATATCGATTGAAAAAAATATTATTTATTGTGTGCATATAGATTATCAAAATCATATAATACAGTTCATTCAATTTTATCCCATGAAGTGAATGTCATTCTTAATATAGTTTATATATGAGATTGTAAAATTATATAAGTTATCATTTGACATATTTTATGTAAAACATTTTTCCATTTGAATTGGTTTAATAATGATCCTCATGATAAATAAAATTAGTATTTTTTACAAGATAATCGATATTATAAATAATGAATTATCATTCAAATATCTTGGGATCTAATAAATGAATTCATCCCCAGATATGAATATAATTTTAATTTTTTCATTTAATTTATTTAAGATAATGAAATTATTCATTAAACTTTGATATAATTTTGGTTACATGTATTTAAATTTTTATCATGACTATTTGGGAAGTTATAAAATTCGATCAAATGATTTATCATTCATTTTATAAATTTAATATTACTATAAAAATTATTTTATGAACTATAATTTTAGTTGATATGAGTTGTTTGTTCTGAATCTAATAGATTTTTCAATTTTGATTTTTTCTACCACATTCAAGAGCCTTAAAATACATGGGTTTTACTCTCCTTAGTAGATATAATTAAAAAAATGGGCTATAACTTCCAAAGTATAAAATTTCTTTTAATTTATCAAACTAACCCATTATGATTATAATATGAATTCTTTAATTGATGACCATTCACCATAAGTGGAAGTAACAATAATAATAATGATAATTTTAATTTTTTTATTCTTTCATTACATGTAGTGAATGAGTTAAATATGTACAATGGAAGATCCCCAAGATCTAATATATATATATATATCAATATGGAAGAAGTTTTTTTTAATATTATTTTAATTAAATGCTTAAAAGGGTATCACATGTGTTTATTTTTAATCTGAAATATTAAAGAGTCATTTCATGATCATGTAAGAACATTTAGCTATAGTGAAGATTAATCCAGGGCTCCATAAGAGAAAATAGATTCTAACCCAGTGGTACAATTTTTTTAATAAATAAATTTTTGTTATATCTGAATTCTTGATGAAATATATCTAAAATTAATGATGTTATTGAAAACAAAAATCAATAGAGACATTGGATAAAATATATTTTAAATACCTCTATATATAATAATCATTCATTATAGAACAAATTCATTCTAAGGAATTTTTTAAGATATTATTTTTTTACTATCGACAATTGAAATAATTAGGGTAAACCATTTTTTTATTGACTATGACACATTAACTACAATAAATGATAATTTAAGTCATTTATTATAAATTGTAATTAAATATATTAATACAAGTTTACATGAGCATAAATTTATTGATAAAATAATATACATCCATTAGGGGTAATAATGAATTTATTTAATGGATGTATGAAAACAATGTTATCAATTATAAGAGAATTATAATGAATCATGTTTTATGATTATTTAAAAAGGGTTACCTATTATTAAGATAAATTATTTATATCATCACTATCTATATTTTAAGTAAATTTACAACATTTATTTGAGGTATTAATTATGAAAAATGTATATAAGTGCACCCACCTACCTTCTGAACCATTTAAATATTATATGAAAGAGGCATCTATTAAATGGTAACATTCATTATAATTTTATATTGAGTATACATAACATGCTATGAAAAAGAAATAGAATTAATATTGAGTAATATAAATCATATATAAAATGGATCAGTGAAACCATTAATAATATTCTCACAATAGTTATATCAATATTTCAATTGTAATGTTTTAAAATTCAATATTCAGATTGTACACACTAAAATTTTGGTTTAATTAGTTATATAAAACAATTGTTCATCATGAGTGGAAGATAATAAATATATTTTCCCTTGAATAAGAAAATGATTTTATTTAAAAAAATATGTATTTTTTGAAATTTTTATTGAATTGAAATTGGTTAAAGAAAAATAATGAGATATCATTAAATTTTTTTAAAGATATATTTTAATTTTTGAATACTTTCAAAAATCATAGATGATTTTTTTTAGATATATCATTATTAAAATAGTTTTATAAAAATAATTATTTAATAAAAAATTTCTATGACCAAATTATAGTGTTTTGGATTGTTTATTCAAGATATAAGTTTACTAAATATTTATTATATTGATATATAAAATTTTTTTCCATATAAATTTTAAAATTTATATATATTGGGATTGTGTCCAATTTATGTTTTAATTTTTTATCATTATTGTAACCCTGATTATAATATAATTGAATCATAGAAGGGTTAAAAATTCCTAAAGTGTATTCAAAACATTTAAAGTTTCACCCAAATTAATAAATTACTATATTGGGTGAACTAAATGAGATGCATTTTTGATATCCATATTAAGATATATTCATATAAGTAAGAATAAAAAATTTATTTTCTGATCACATTTTTGTATATATTAGTGTTTTTCGTTAGTCTATATATCTTGGATGAAATCAAAACTTCTAAAGAGTTTATAAAATAAATGAAATAATTAATGTTAAAATTATGATGAATGTCATTATGTTTTGAATTAATCATCAATATATTCAAATATTAAATTTTGGTATGATTTTACCCATAATAAAAAATTTAATCTCTTACTTCCAGGATTGATATAATTTACTCATGGGGAGATGATAAAGGAATTACTAATCTATGGAAAATAAAATATAAATTCATATTTTATGTATCCCTAAAGGAAATACATATACATGTGTATTTAAATATATTCCTTGTGAATAATATGAGGTCTTATTATAATGAATTTTATGCAGGGTAATGTTCTTAAGGGTATAAATTAATACTTATTCCAAAATTTATAACTAAAATTGGGTTTTTATGCCATTAATGGATATTTTTATAATCTATATAAAGCTAGATCTCACCCTGGATCATTATTCACAAATTTTAGAACTTTTATTTAATTTACTTCTATAAAACAAACCATTTTTTACAAATTTAATCATGTTGAGTTGATTTAAACTCAAGAAACAAGTAATAAATGTATTTGGATGTGATTAGTCATTCATCATATCCTAAATAATTTTGGATTATACATGAGTAATTATATTCCCACAATATTATATGTGGATAAAGCTATCTATAGTTTACAATTTAATGGTGGTTATAACAAAAGTGATAAAACAAAACATATTTCACCAAAATTCATTTTCACATATGAACATAGAAAATAATGATGATATTTCTATAAAAAATAATGTTTTATGATGATATCATACATTTATTACTAGAGACATTATCAACTAAAAATTATGAGGCATTGATTTATATAAATATAAAAAATTCAAAGTCTAACACATTATAATCAAGGGGGTTTAGTAATGGTATACTTCTTTTACATTCATCAATATTTTCCCAATGTGTTTTCCTAAAAAGGGTTTTTAATGATGTGGTCTAGTTTTTTTAGGGAAATTAACTATTTTAGCTTCATTTGTTTTCCCAAAATAGATTTTTAAGTGAATTATAAAATAATATTTATTTAAATTATGACATACAATGGTGTGTTATAAAACATTTATCATGTGTATTTCATTATCCCAAATTAAATATGAGTCAAAACTCCCAAATCCAACCATTTATATATCCAACCCTTCATTTCCTCCAATCATTGGTATCCCAACTATTAGTTATGACATGGGATATAGGGATTAATATAGACTATTTATTGTAATTTCATGTAGCACACACACACACATATATATATTTGATAATGACATATTGAAATATGACTTTGGCTCTTACTTTATCATTTTAATTTTTTTTATTATTTTACATTGTAATTACATGATACACTTGTTCATTATCATCCAAACACATTCAAAATTTGGTTTCATTACCAATCTATATTGAAATTTTACAATGGTGACCCAATTTTGAAATAATTCATGATTTCAATCAGTTTCACGACCCCATTTCAAAAAAAATATCTAACAATGAAATAAATACTTTAAATATATCAAATTAAGTAATCAAAATGGAAAAAAATTATTTATCCTTTAAATAAAACATCATTTATGTCATGATGTAAACCCACAAATTTTAAATGTATAATTAGTGTCAAAGAAATCACATAACATATATTGATACATGAAATAAACATATCATGTTTCATAAATAAATATAAATCCATAACATGAATATTAATAAAATATAAAACCAGTTAATTATTAAAAAATCCAATTTGTTACACTTAAGGGTAAGGGTACATTAAAACCATTATATTTTATATGGTTATTTAATATTTAAATTATTCCCTAATATTTTTATTTCTATTATTTTAAATGTAATGAACGTGGTTATGAGTGTTAGTAATCAATCAATATCATTTCGGGAGTTAGTTCATAGAAGTTTGAAATTTTTAAATCCAACATCGGTGTCCTAGTATTAGTTCATGGTAAGTGATAACCATGTACCAAAGTATGTTGTGGTTAGAGGAAGGAACATAGTTTTTTAAAGCATGTGGGTTTCTCTCGAAAACCATATAATATTGATTTTTTCAGTCAAAGTTTTTATTCATTTTTGGTGTGTGGTTTGAAAAACATTTTGCCACAACTATGTAGACTAACAATTTTAAGATATTAATAAAATCCAAAAATTAGATTTTTGAACACAAAAATCATCTAAAATCATTAATTCTTCTTCCCATGGACATAGGGTTTTAAACCACTATCTCTTTTTTATTAATTTTTTCTTCCAAGGGATATTATTTCTCAATTCATGGAGGATTGATGCTCTCTTCATTGTAATTGATTCATCATAGTAAGTCTAGCCTCTCTAGAAAAAATATTTCTTGTTTCTTCTCTATTTATTATACCCCTTCTTATAAAACCTAATATGGTATTGATAGAATACAATTTAGGGTCATTGGTTTTTTGTTTATAATCTTATTGGGGATTTTTGTTGATTAAACTTCATTATTCTTAAGGTCAGTGTTCTATAAATTATCTCAAAAGTACTACATTGTTTATTGGTGAATACATTGTTCAGTCAAGTAATTTTACCATATGCTCAGCCTATAATCAATTCATATAATCTAAATAGTTAATTTTAGTCTAAATAATAATTCCTTAGGTTATTAATGAAACTTAATTAGAAGTAAACTTAAGAATATTCCTTGAAATGGATTTCATTGAACAGTATATGATATAAAAAACAATGAACCAGCATTTTTTTACTAGAATTATAAATGGAAAATGTTGATTTATAAAGTAGTTTTGGGGAAAAATCCTTTGAGGTAACATTACATAATTTTTGGGGTGGTTGTTTTTGTTGAAAAAAAATGTTTTCATGGTGAATTTTTGAGTTCCAAAGATGTCATTGACACTCCATGTTGAAAAAGAACCATGAGAAATGAATAGAAGATCTGGAGGAGGTACAAATGAAAAAATATAAGGTGGTGTTGTTTTGTGGGGTTTTCCAATTCTTTGGGGTCCAAAATTTGGAGTTTGGTTTTCATCATATAAAGTATATTTCCTCGAAGATCTCAACAAAATATGGAAAAGGCATGAACTTCACAAAGATGGGATTTGCGAGAAATTTTTTTCATAGGAAAAAATAATTCTGGAGGAGGTATTTATGAAAGCGATGGGCTTCACAATTCTGAGGAAATAGGGATTCCAGATTAGTGACAGATTTATTCACAGTCGTTGACAGAAGACACTATGATTTTTATGGGTGTAATGAAGGGTATTTAACGGAATTCTCTATGATTACGACAGAATTCATGAATGGGAAATTTCAGTGGTGCGACGTGAATATAGTTTTTGATAGATTCGAAAAATTCATTAGAGGTAATGGAGCTTCGCGAAGAGCCAAGCCTATATATATGAGCTAAACCCCCTTTTAGAAGTAGTGTAGAGAAGAAGAGAGACTCAAAAAAAAATCTAAGTCTCTGAGTTCGCAAAGAAGTTTGCGAAGGTGGTTTTCAAAGTCATTCATGAAGGATACAAGTTAAACGAATGTTCTGAGAATTGCAAAATCAAGGAATTTTGGAAGTCCCTAAAAACCATTTGAAACTTATTAACTTTGCAAAAAGTAAAGAAGGATATTCACAAAGGTCAGTTTGTTCTTTGTGAAAGGTGATTCGTGAAGGAAAATTTGTGCTTCATGAAAAATAAGATTCACAAAGGCTATGATCTTTGCAAAAAGAGGTGAAAATGTATTTATCAGTGTTCAGTGGCAAAAGGGTATTCATTAGTGGAGGAAATTTAGACATCAACAGAGCATATACATACAGTGAAGGATGAATTCATTAGAGATAATTATAGGACCTACATGTCTTTAAATTGTGAGTGGATCTTCTGAAGAAGCAGTGAGTACACTTCAGTTGAGAGAGAGAGAAACAAGCTTTCAAGTTTTGATTGGTTGTAAACTAGGAGGTACAATGAGTTTGCTTCAAACTTGTAAACAATAGTGCACTTATATTAGATTTGGTACATCAGCAGATTGTTGGTGCTTGTATTTTGGACATAGCCCAGTGAGGGTGAACCAAGTAAAATTGTTGTGTCATGTGCATGATTTAAGATTTTTTCATACTCTACAACATGAAGGAGAGAGAAGAGAGTTTTTTGAAATAAAACTAGATCAAAAGGGAAAATTGTTCTAATTTGTCATACCCAAATTCACCCCCCAGGGTATCTAGCCTAGTGGATCTAACAGTAGTTAATGATCATACATGAAAGGATAAAGAATAATAAAAAAATGATGATAAACCTTTTTTGGATTAAATAGAAAAAGGTATGTTTAATGAAATAATAAGAGCACAATGATATGATAAATGATTTAATGTGTTTGTCCATAGGGCTTGGTTTTGGGGTTTGGGGTAGCCATGGGAATTTCCTCCATGGTTCCAGATATAAATTTTCCTCTGCTCGTGGTCTAGTGTTCTGGGATAGATATATTTTTTCAGGTGTGACTGTTGTTCTATTACATGTATATTTCCTCATGTGTGAATTTTATTCTAGGATGAGTATATTTCCCTCGGTGTGAATATTATTCCAAGATGGGTATATTTACCAAGGTGTGAATATTAGTTTAGGAAGGGTATATTTCCAGGGGTATGACTACTTTTTTGGATGAGTAAATTTCTTTGAGTGTCAACTTTATTCTAGGATGGGTATATTTCCTGAGGTATGATTATTTTATTTTAATATGGATATTGATCACATGATGGGTATATTTTCCCCATATGGATTTTCAATGTTCAG
This sequence comes from Viscum album, assembly GCA_963277665.1. Taxonomy (NCBI): domain Eukaryota; kingdom Viridiplantae; phylum Streptophyta; class Magnoliopsida; order Santalales; family Viscaceae; genus Viscum; species Viscum album. The sequence goes on along the minus strand of OY728122.1, from coordinate 701,979,002 downwards.
AAACACCCAACACTGGTCAAGTCATGTATTGTTACTCTTGGGTGTCACCATAGAACCCAAGGATCAATGATGTTTAATTATATACTTTTCGGTCCACTTTTACACACACACACACACACACACATATATATATATATATATTACACTCTATCACACACTTAAATTGACAATATATATTTATAGAAGATGTTGGTGGTGGCCTATTGAGTTATAGACATACCCATCTTGGGTTGCTGGTTGGTACCTGGGAAGACTTAATTGTTTTAGGTATAGATAAGTGAAACGACCTATGAAGGATGATTTATTTGGACTTCTAGGTTAGGGAATGGGAGACTGGGACCATGATAGGACTTAGGATAATTTTACGAGTATTTCAATTTTTTTTTCTTCTTGTGGTATTTTCTAGCCTGATCTGTTGTTCTGTGACTTCTAGAAAATTATATAATATATTTTTATATAAAATGGGATATAAGTATTTATCAAAAAAAATCCATGATGTCATTTGACTATTTCTTCATCAAAATATGTATCTAATTTCCTTATTATTTCAGCTTTTGTTTCACTTTGTTATGTGGGTATAGTCTCTCCACTGTACCCCCTTAGACTGACACTACTAGTTGAAAACCTCTAGAATACTGGGAAGTTTACCTAAGTTCATGTAGCGATCTCTGGTTAGGATATAATTGGTGGACACATTTCGAGGGACATTTCAAAAGTGGTAGGAGTTCTCCCTTTATTATTTTTACTATTTGGGTAAGGTATATAGGATTTTTGAAATTTCTAGAATATAGTGTGGAACTTTTTTTGGGAGTGGGCACCCCACGTATAAGGGAAGTTCATGTTACTAGGGATGTGATTTTTGTTCTTTCTTTTTATTTTAATATTAACTCATTTCACTGTGAGTGACACACATTAGTATAAGGTTATTGATTTATTGTATTTTGTGTCTTGTATTTTATGGAAAGAGAATATGTGTAAATTCATCATATTATATATAAATGTATGGTTTCGTCTTACTAAAATAATCCTATAAATGGATAGAATCATCTTAATTGGTCAGTTCCCTCAACTATCACAAGGATTCGGGTAAATAAAATTTCAATTACAACGTATAAAGTGTTTTACTATAAAACAGATAATTGATATTTCATTTAACTAATAATAAATTTGGAAATGTTCTAGATAAAATAAATAGTTAAAATGGTTTTATATGACCACTAATTTAAATTATTATCTTTCACTTTGTAAATAAAATTTCAATCCTAATATATAATGTGTTATCCTTTATAATTTGTAGATAATATCTTGTTTACTTATCATTGTTATGAAATTATGGATAAATTTGAGTGAAAATGTGTGATATATTGAATCCTTTAGATATATAATGTGAACCTTATGTATATATGATGATAAAACCTATGTATGGGTAGTTGGGGAAACTAAGAGTAACTGAGTTTTGAGATCTATGAGATACAAGATATTAGTAATAACAAGGTGTTATTCCTATTATCACATTCCTTAAACGGTGATGTTGGGATTTTAAATAGAAATATGTCCTAATGTGGTGTATACTTAGTATGAATCGATCTTGAGAATGGATAAATAGGGATATAGAGAGATCTCGGTTTGTGAGACCTTTATTAGTGGGGTGTATAAGATAATGGGGGGATATACATGTTGTGGCTTCGATTTGAACTACAATATTGTGAATTATAGTGTTTTTTTATTGTCTTTGATCCCTGTGGGTTTATTACTAACCCATGGGTGGGTTGAGTATATTTGAAAAGAGCTTTTATGTGAGTCCCTTGTGTTTTAGGGATTGAGTGGATTGAAGAATCATAATGTCTACTATTTTTATTCCACTATTGTGCAGGAATGTGAGTTGTGAATAACCTTGGAATGGGTAGTTTTTTTAAATATGGGTTTTTGAGATATATGTATATGAGATCCATAGAGGGGGTGTTTTTATATTGAGTTAACTTATAACTTGAATTGTTTATTGGTACATTTATGAGTCAAGTGTTGTGCTGGATTAATAGGATGATACATTACTATTGATAGAGAGAGAGGTGATAAATAGGGGTAACCCAAGAGAGGGGTTAGTCGGGATTGTGGATACCCAAGAGATAATAATCAAAGTATATTATTTACATTGAAATTAATGTATGAAATTTTTAACAATTGATTAAAAAATTAATTTATATTCCTTGCATGTAATGGGTGTAGATTCCCAACCATTATGTTTCAAGTGATTTATGTATTTTGAAAGGTATGATTAGTTAGATGCCAATCCCTATTAGTTGGGAGATCCTAGATGGTTATATTAAGAATGGGTTCAGTGTTGGTGGATGATTCTGGTTTAGTGGTGATGCATGGAGGGACTAGTAATCGTGTATTTTTCTTTTTCTTGATTAATATTTCCAAACTCTCTAGAAGGGAATCACTGAGTGATATATTTTTAGAAGCATGATTTGATATGCAATAAGAATGGTCAAATGGTTTTCTAGGTGTGAGAACCTAAAATCAAGGGAATGTGACTCAATATAGTCAATTAAAATAGTGTACTATAGTGAAAATAGGGTGCATTATTTTTGGGTATTCTAGGTTGGTAACCAGAGAGGTTAGGATTAATTGTCAAAGTTGAAATGAGATACTCAGTTACCATATACTAAATGTGTGTATTTGTTTAACCGATATGGTGAGTGGGTTTTGTGCAGCCTAATATTAGCCTTATGGAGGTAATATTGGGTTTTAAATTTTAAATAATTTCTTTAGATGTCATGTGAGACATGTTGAAGGGTGTTTTTTTAGGAATCCCTAGGATATATATTTTGATTTAGGAAGTTGCATGAATTCTGAAGTAAGTTCATGATAACTGGTGGAAATTTCATGTGGGTTTCATGTGATACTCATAGTATGTTGATATAATTTTCAATTATGTACATGTTGGAACCTATATACCTATTTGAGTTATGAATTTGTGAATTCCCTATATATTCTGGTGAGGTCTAGGACTCCTTAGTTTACCTTGACTCCATAGAGTGTGGACATGGGTTGTTGATGGGATTGGTGGATGACTTACTATAAGATAATGGTGGAATAGTATGAGATACCATTTTTTATTGACAATCAGAAGAGGGTGTGGACCCTAGTGGCATTGAAGTGTGTTGATCAGAGAAAGAGTGGCTCTTGGACATGACATGGTGTAGATTATCCTAGCGAATGGATGCATCAGGGTTTGTTGATGCATGGGATTAGGTCTTTATAAGTGGTGATGAATTGAACATGAGGTCATGAGTACATTGTTGATAAATATACAATCATATAATGTGATATATGAGTTGTGAAATTATGTATAAAGAGTAATATTTATGTTATAAACTTTGGATTCATGATACATTGAGGGGTTGAGACACATTGCTTGTTGGCTATGAAATCAAGAAATTGTAACATCTATAGAGACATGAACTCTAACATGAGTATAATTTTCTACTGGGTCTATGTAGGGAACATAAAAGATCAAAAACAAGAGATGAATAATGGTGTGAAAGTCGTGGACCTTGAGTTAGAATCACTAGGATTTGGTGTGTGGTAGAATTTTGTTGATAAAATTGAGTAGTGTTGTGTGGAGAACCACAGTGTTAATAGAGTCCCAAGAGAGGCTCGAGTTGAGAATTTATTCCAATGACATGAGTATATCTTGAAAATTGAAATGTTTTTCTGATAATGGGTATCATGTTGGATCATGCTCATTGATTGGTAATAAAGAAGACCTATGGGGGGAGCACTACATGGACCATTTTAGGGGGAGGTGCTTGTTTTTAGTAGAATTTGGTGATATTTAAGAGTAACGTGTTGATAAACTCAACTTGGAGGTACTTATTATTTTGTGATATTTGTTTGGAATAAGTAGCTGATTTAGGAACACAAATTTTAAGGGACACAAATATAGGTTTAAAATCATTGGGTTTGGTGGAATTATTTTGATCAACATTGGTCAGCTGCTGGATATGAATTTACGGTAAGGTGGTACAATCAAGTTTTCATTACCAGAAGTAGGTTAGCAAGTAACCCAATCTATCAGAATTTGGTTTCCTAGCGTAACATGAAGGCATGAATAATGAAAATGGGAATTATGTTGTAAGTAGTCTTGGGTGTGAGATTGTGAGATCTAATAAGAATAATCGTGTGAGAAATGGACTAGTGTACACTAGTTTTAACAACCAACATGGTGTGATTTTGGTAGTCTAACTTTTGACTGATCATAGAGACCTTGTCAATGGGTGAGCTCAAAAAGATCTAGGGTTGGTATTTCATATGCCTATATGGGGTCCCTTACACAATTATTTTAGATCTAAATACTAGTTTCACATCACAACTCTAGTAGGAGTTGCTAAAAGTTCTAGGTACACTAGTGTATTTGAGCACTGCATATCATCCATAGACCAACATACTGTCTAAGTGGGCTATAAATTTTTTTGAAAGACATGTGAGGAGCATGTTTAATAGTATTTATTTGTTTTTTGGAGAAAACATTTTCTTAGTACATCCCACATATGGGTTTTATAGATTTTGGTTATTTAGTAGTGATTGGCCCATGTCTCTTATAGGATACTTTAGGAAAATTTGAAAATATTTGGAAAATTCATGACATTTTCCAAGAGTATGAAGAGGTCATAATAAGCATTTATTTTAGATATAGTGCAATCCATCATGTGATTAATAGTGTGAACCAATTTATTCACTTAATTTAGGGTGTGGATATTTTTTATTAATTCATGTAGTGGTGAAACCCATTTTTTTAATTGATTCATTGGGTGATCCAGGTGATGAAACATAGTGGGGGTGTCAGTTGGGACATCAGTGTTTAAGGGAACTAGGGAAGTTAGTACTATAACTTATGGTTTCAAGCAGAACCCTAGATGTTGGGTTATTAGTGATATGTTGAGATTTTGATTGGATCATCCTTTAATAATTTTCCATTTTTTTTATTGGTTATATAATCATACATGAGATATAATTTTTCCAAAAAAAAATTCTGATTTTTACCAGTGATGTTTTGGAAGCTCATGGAAAAACAAAACTAAGGTGGGAAGGTTATAAAACCCTAGGTTTTGTTTTCGTATGTTTTTATTTAAATTATTAGTTAGGTTTTTTCTTTTTATTATTTTAAATATGATGGATTTTATTATATAAATTGGGAATTCTTTGGTAGTGTTTCAGGAGTTCGGGCCCAAAAGTGTGAAAATTTTAGATTTGTCGCCAAGAGTAAATGGTTATTGTTAACCATGAATCCAACCGTGTGGTGGGTATAGGAAGGTGAATGGTTTGTTAAACCTTGTAGGTTTATCCCAAAAACCATGTGATATATTTTTTTTATGTAGATCTTTTTTTAATGGTTGGTTCATGGTTTTGAAATACCATGCGGGGCAAACATGTGGTCCTAGGTTATGTTTAGTTACACTCACATAGTTGGTGAAAGGTTTGTTAAATCGTGTATCCAAACCATGTAAGAGATTAATGAAATCTAAAAATTATATTTTCAACCTATAAATCAACCAAAAACCATCATTATTCTTCCCCATTCTTACCCTCTTGAACCACTCTCTCTTTGTTGATGAATTTTGGCTTATAAGGGCTATTCTTTACTTGGAAAATTGATGTTTCATTCACTTCAGTTTACCCCCCACATTATTTTTAACACTCTCCAAGATCTAGATGCCTTGTTTCCTCTATATTTCATGTAATAATTCTTATAAACCATACTATGGTGTGGATGGAATCCAATTTAGTGATCTTGGTTTGTTGGATTCTATTTGGTTGGTGATTCTTGGTGATTAAGCATCATTACATTTGAAGAAGGTGGTCTATAAATTATCTTACATGTCTTAATTAATTTATTATTTCTTTTATTGTGTGGTCTCACTAGCTTAACATGTTCTCAACCATAAATTAAATTATATAATATAAATAATTGAAATTATAACATGTGATAACCCCTTGGGTCTTTTATGAACTACAACTTGAAGGAAACCTAAAAGGATTCCTTGAAATGAATTCCTTTGAATGGTATATGATTAAAAAATTAATGGAACGTGATTGTTTTCTTTAATTATAAATGGAAAATATTTATTTATAAAGTAGTGAATTTTTATAATTGAAATGTTAAAATATCATGTTATAATTATGATAAATATTTTTTTTAGATTAAATAGTAAATTGGGGGGGTTTAAATTAAACTCTTAGAGCATCAAGGTATGATGAATGATTTAATGTGTTTGTCTATAGGGAATGGTTTTGGGGTTTGTGTTAACCTTGGAAGTTTCTTATGTGGTTATAAATATGGATTTTCCTCTGGGTTTTATCTATTGTTCTGAGATAGGTATATTTTACCAGGTGTGACTATTATTCAAATATGGGTATATTTCCCCAAGTGTGAATATTTTTCAAGATAGGTATATTCCCATGAGTCTGAGTATTGTTTTGAGATGGGTACATTTCCCCATGCGTGACTATTTTTTAGTGATGGGTATATTTATTTAGGTGTAAATATTGTTCCAAGATAGGTACATTTCCTTAGGTGTGACTTTTCTTCTGGGAATAGTATATTTCATGGGGTGTGAATCTTTTATTCAGAGATAGGTATCTGATCATTGGTATGTGTATATTTTCCTTGGATAGATATTCACTATTTAGATACATCTAACAATGGTTGAGGCTTGTATTATTATTCTTTGGTGTCCCTAATGAACTTGAGGATCAACAAGGTTTAATTATTTAGTTTCTTCTCAAGTTATACATGTTTATATATATATATATAACACTCCATAACTCTCATACTTTGAGTAGATGTATTTATAAACACCATTGGTGGTGGCCTACAAAGTTTTACTTGAGCCTTTATTACGCCCATGATTAGTATTCGGCCATATTTCATGGTTTCAAGACTGTATAAGGGAAAGGCCTTATGAATAATGTTTGATTTAGACTATTAGGTTGGATCACAAGATATTGGTATCAGGCTAGGATATAGGGTTATTTAAGGATTCACTAAGTTTATTTGATTTTGTTCTTCTTGGGATATTTTTTGACAATGTTTGTTGTTGTTTGACTATTTAACATGTATACAATATACATCTTTATATAGAATGGGTTATGATTTTTTATTTAGAACTTACCATGATGTTTATTTACTATTTTTTAATCTCGGTGAATTTTATTTCCTTATTATTGCCACTATTTTTTTGCTATAATATGTGGGTATATTCACCCCACTATACCAAATTAGACCCACACTTCTAGTCGGTAGCCTCAGACATACAGGGAGACCTACTTGTGGTCATGTAGTTATCACTGGTTGGGTGCCAATTAATGGTTAGAGACCAAGGTATGTTATAGGAACTCCCATGACTAAATATTAATTTTCTCATGAGACCTACCAATGCATTAGGGGGATATATAATTCTAGGGCCCCTCTATGATGTAACATTTCTATAATTCAAATAAATAAATCATAAGAGTTACATAAACATATAATAAAAACTATTTTTTTACTTATAACTATTCATTAAGGGTAATACATGCATAAAATATATGGGTTTTTCAAGAATAGACCCCTAATAAAAAGGGATATAAAAATTGTGATAAGAAATAAATAATTGAGAGCATAATATGTGAGTAATTTTGAGTTTATAAATACTTCAGTTTTGAAAATAATGAATGTCTAACAATGTTAAACATTAAGGAATTGAAGGATTTATTATTGGGTTAACTATTTTAAGAGTTAGTTGAATGATTTGAATACATTGAAAAAACCATTAATTTAAAACTGAGAATAAATAATTCAAAAATAAAATTATTTAAAGAATATAAAAATATGATTGGATTATTGTTTACAAGTGTTTTTGATAGTTTATAACTAAGTAAATGATTTCTAAATACTTCTAAAATCACTATTATATTACTAATAATTTAATTATCATTAGGGTATGTGGAAATCTTCAAGTATAATATCCTAGAAGGTACATTTGAGAAACCAAATGTTCACTTCTTACTATATACAAAGATTATTCATAAGGAACCTATAATATTTAAACTAGACATATCAAAATAAGATTTTTTACACATACACAGCACTCATAAATTTCATATCACTAATGTGATATATACATGACCACAAAGTTATGAATTAGAAAAGGAAAATATGTAAAGGTTTAGCCAGAATAAATGGATAATTATTATATTATTAAATAACTCATGAAAGGTAATTAATGAATATAAATGATAAAAAAATAGGATAAATTAATTAATTTCGTTGATATAATGTAGTTTAATCTATTATCAAAAAAATAATTAAAATTAAATGGTTTTATTATAAAATTAAATAAGATATAAAAAGATAATAAATATTTGAATTTTTTTATCATTTCCCTAAAAAAATCCATTGATACTAAAAATATTCAATAAAATTAAGAGAATGAGAGTATCAAAGAGAAAGTGGGATTAAATTCAAAGGGATTCATAATCTAGAAGTGAATTGAAATGGGTGTTTTTAGTTTTTATAATGAAATTTTAGGGTGGTAATTCCTTGTAATATTTTTGTAGGCGTGTGATAGATTCAAAAACACATGAAGGATAAATTGATTAGGTGGGTTACATCATAAAGATTTGATAGAATAATAAAATATACTTATAATCTTATAAAATTATTTTAAATTATATAAATAAAAAAAATATTGTATAAAAATAATTCAATATATATTTATCACATTATAACATGTTTATATGATATTTGATTATTTATTTTTTCTATTTTATTATTTATAAAAAATATGATATTTCACCCATTAAAAAAATTTATATCGTGGTTAAAAATTTACATTCCATTTTTTAAAAATCAATATCTAAGTACGAGATATTTAATTTTTAAGTAATAAATTTATATCCATTTTAAAAAAAAGTATTTTTTATAAAATAATTGTATAATTTTTAAACAATTACTCCATATCCAATTGTTTCATTAAATTTCTCCATCATTTATAGCTCTTTCAGCATGGTCTCAAAAGAAACAATCAACCTTTTTAGCATAATTTAATTAACTAAATTCCTCATCATGTTGAGTTAATTTTCCATTAAATTATCATGAGAGTATCATTGGGAATTATCACTTCACTATCCTCTTGTTTATTTGTAGAGGATTATCTCTGAATAATGTGATTGTACAACATATCCTTATAATGACATAGGTTTTTGATGACAACTTTTATACTTGTAATTGCATGGGGTGAAATTATTCATCATATGTTTTTTTATTTGATTCATGAAGGGTGGGTATCATACACCCAACAACCACCTATAAAAATATAAGTTCACACACAACTCATCCTTTTATTAGTGAGTGGGATACAAAATATCCAATTGAATAGAACTATTACCCTCACTCATGACTAGATTCAGTTTGGGTATCAGAAATTCATCATTGGGATTACATATTACTATATGGTAGGAGTTAGTCTATGATTTCCCTTTTTTTAATATATATATATATATATATATATTCAAAATATTACCTGTAGTTATATATGAGTATCTTTAAATGATGTTTATTATAACTTTAGATTCGTTAAATTATGTTGTTTGTTTGAATTTTCTTTATACTTCATGTCATCATCAATGCCATACAATAATCATATCTAGGTACCTTCAAGGTTGAGCCTACACAATATATACATACTCATCCATTCATGTTGATGTTTTTATATCTTTATTATTCCATTATAGTTCATCATGTTGTACATATAAGTGGACATGGGAGAAAGTAACTTACGTTTAGGTGGAGTTTCTAGAGTATATATTTAAGTAATTATATAGTATGAAGTATAAATAAAGTGATTTATATATTATTTTACTTTTTTCTTATAATTTTTCTTTGTATATTTTTATTATTTATCTATTTCAAGGCATCATTAATGGTAGTTACTTTTTCATGATCCCTACTATCTATAATTGTGAATTGTATTTATATATTTTGATTTTCATATTATAATTTATTGGTGAATTATTTTTCTATTATGAGGATGTTGTTTATTTGATAAAATTATACCTTTAATTTTATTCATAATCCCATGACCTATTAGATATGGTAAATATTTGTAACTCTAGTTGTAAAAGTGGTATTATATATAGGCTTAGGATTATGTTTGTAAACAACCCACTTTGGGAGTATACCTGGTTTCCCTTAAAATACTACTAGATTGCCTCAAGAAAACTTCCTGGTTACTTGAGGTATATGGATAACACTGGTTAATACCAAAGACTCTCTTGGGGTTGATTTTCCCATAAAACAAATCATTTTAATTCACAAAATATTAAATAAATAATATCTCAAGTATATTCACTACCACAAAGTCATCATTAAAAAGATATTTCCTCTCTCAATAATTTTACATGTAGTGTTGAGAGAAGTCATTTTATAATAACCCTAACATACCATTTTCATTATTCTTCCTCTTGAATAGACATTGAGTTTCTATATAATTAGTGAAACTACTATCACCACTATCGTTTCACTTATTAACTTCAAAGAATAATCAAAAATTCATTGGTAAACTGATTAGAATTTATTATTTATTCTTGTGATCTTATTTATTATCTATATTTTTATTTTTATTTTTATAGATATGTGTGTGTGTGTGTGTGTGTATAAATTATTAGATATACATACATAAATATATTTGTTTGTGTTAGTTATTATATATAGATATGTTGTTTTTATTTGTTTATATTGACAATAATTTTTTATATGTTATATATATATACATGCATTTATAATTATATTTTTACATAATTCATTTTTCGTTATATATAATAATTATTTATATGTTATAATAATTTGTATATATATTCATCTATACTTAAAAAAATTATACTTAAATCTAAACACATTTTATTTGTTTGAATAAATAATAATTTTATACATGTTATAGTTTTATATACTAATTTTAGATAATTTTATTTATACATAAAGATAAATAAATATTTATTTATACTTTTAATTACATATAATTAATTTATTTTTATATATAATCATTTTATATATTCATATATATATATTTTTACAAATTTTTAGATACATTTATGATATATATATATATATATGATAAACATATAAATAGATACTTATAATATTTAAATAATATTTGAAAGATCTGGGGCATAGAAGAAGCATCACTAAAAGGCCCCATTTTTGTTTTTCATATATATCCATGGATAAAATCATAAGAACATCACAAAAACAATCCCAAAATATTTTAGATATGGGTCTTTCACATTTTATTTATAAATAATTTTAAATAAGATTTACCTTGAACATGATAATCCTCTATACCAATTTCCATCACCACTCTTGATGAATCTTCATTACGGTAGAGAATCCAAGATAGGATTCCTCTAGGGGTATCAACACATTCTCCATGAGTCTCTAAGCAATGTTCTTGGTGTTTCAAGTGCTCACATAGAGGAACTAAGTTCTTTATGTCATTCTCCATTGATCACAACATGGTGCTCTATAGTTATCTATAAATTCATGAGAGGTATAATGAAACTATTATTATTTCTATTTCTGAGAGAATTATTGAGAACCTTTCATTGTGCACACTAAGTCCCACCCTTAGAAATATAATATATTTTTCCTTACATACTTAGGGTCAAACAAAAATAATTTTACACAAACCATTGTAAATATATTTAATCTAAGTAATACCCCATGTCAAATAACTATAATAATATTATAATTATAATATCCCATTACATGATCTTATTTAAATATCATTAATTAAATAAATAAATATTTATTTATTTGTATTATCTTAAATAAAATATAAAATTTCTATTGAGTTATTAATTTGACTGTTAACCATCCCTTGGAAATCATCGAACCATGAATAAATTATTTATTTGTTCAATTAATATTACTAATATGATAAATATACATTATATTCACTAAAATCAGGAATACATATTTTTTGTAATATTCACATTGATAAATAAATTTTTATATTAATCTATTCATTAAATTGGTGAATAAATAAATATTTATTTATGAGCATGTGGATAATAAATAATAGATAAAATTAAATTCACATATTTTGAATCTGAATATATCATGATTTAATTTATATAATAAACACTACTTGAATAATTATTATTTAACAAACCAAAAATAATATTTATTCTTAATATTAAATTCTCTATAATTTAATTAGATTTTAGATACATTACCCACTAGGACAATTTCTAAGTGGAATTAAGTGATCTTACCTAAAGTCAAATATTAGAAACATTCAAAACATCAAAACACATATAGAGAAAGAAGTTAATTTCACAATAACAACAACCTCCCTATGAATTCTACTATTTAATATAATCTCTTTATTTATTAATATCTCATTCTTCATGACCCATACTTGTGTCATTATACAATATGTATGATTTTTCTTACTTTGAGTTTTTGAATAAACATATTTATAAATTACCTTAGATATGGATTTAACCAAACACTTCCATTTATATCAAATGTATAATGTTATTTTATTCCATTAACTCATAAGTGAAAAGACCATTTCTTAACTTATTCAATTAATTTAAGTTCAATTGTGATGCACAGAATGTATGATATCCCACCATGAGAATATGTCGTCACAATTTTTATCAATACATCAAAGTACACAAATCATCATATACATTAATAATAATCTCAAATATAAGGACCAATACACATTTTCATAGATAGTAATATCTAATGAAACATAAAAAATGTTGAATTCATATTTATGGGTCGGTCCTCATAACCTCCCATTATAAATATCACTAAGAGTGAAATTCATGAGAAGAACTTAATTTCTTTTAATCCTATAACACTAGAGAGTCACATGTCATATTTATTCTATCAGAAATTTGTTATCTAGAACATACAATGTATGGATCGTAATATTGTCATAAAATCTCTAGGTTATCATTATAATGAGGAATTCTTATTACCGTTTGACAAGAAAAATAATATATGTACATTATCATATTAAGTCCATATAGAATAAAAATCATTATGTAATAAGATATTTTTTAATATACTAGTAATTGAAACTAAAAAGTTAGTTAGTTATAGGGAACTAACTCCAATAGGTTCCCACTTCCATTTGAGGGAATTGTTAATGACTTTTAACAAACAATTTCTCACATGATATTTTTTTCTTTTATTGAGATAAGGATTTAATTATCATGCATACCACATTCTCAAATATGGATACTCTACTTACTGTGAATTCAACCCTTTGAGAAAAGTACCTCAAGATAAGATACCTCCAAATTATATGCTTCATATATTTATGTGAAATGAGATATTTGGAAAGAACCACTAATAAAATATTATCACAATATAGAGTGATGAGATATTAATTTTTAGGTACAACACCAAGATCCTAGATCATGTTTTTCATCTACATTGCTTCTTTGGTTGCATCAGAATATGAAATATACTCAGAAACTACTATAGGAACAATGAATACTAGCTGCATAGAACTCACTTAGCTCAAAATATATCCATTAAGGAAATATAGAAATCATAACTATGAGTGTTGATCATTCTGATCTATTTAGAAACTAGATTTTTTGAATCCCCTCACAACTAGATCCTCATATCCTCTATAAACTAAGATCATATCCTTTGTATATCTCAAGTTCCTCATGATAGACTTTACAACTGACCAAGGTGTACCTCTTAGGTATAATTTACATATTATTACCATGATCAAGTAATAGGTAACTTAAATCATAGTACATATCATAGAATACATCATAGATCTGATCATAGATGCATAAGTAATTCTACTCATTTTCTCACACTCTTCTTGTGTCTTGGAATCCTTTTTCTTGGTGAAATTTATATCAAATCAAATAGGAAGTAATCCTCTCTTTGATTGTTCCATATTATATATTTTCAATACCTTCTCAATGTATTTACCTTTAATTAGTCCAATAAGCCTCTTAGATTTATCTTTAAGGATCTTGATCCCAAAAATATAGGTTGCTTCCCTTAAGACTTTCAGGAAGAGGAATTTTTTACCATGTATTAATTGAATGTAAAACTAATATCTCATTTCTTATAAATAATATATCATAAACATATATTACTAGGAAAACAACTACACTCGCACTAAATATATCATAGACATATGGATCAAATTCATTATTAACAAAACCAAATTCTCTAATGGATTTATCAAAAAGAATATTTCATGTTCTTGATTCTTATATTAACCCATAAATTGATCTATACAACTTTCATACCTTATTGGTGTCCTTTACTGTCATAAACTCTTGAGGTTGTGTCTTGTATACATGTTCCACATGATTTACATTAATAAAATTGGTTTTAAAATATATTTTCTAAATCAATTAATCATGGAATGATTCTATGGAAAATATAATTCTAATGTATTTAAGAATAATAAACAGTGAAAAAAGTTTCATCATAGTCTATGCCTTAATTTTTCTTAAACCATTTAGCAACCATTAATCCTTATAGGTACTTAATTTACAATCAATTTCCAGTTTCATCTTCAATACCCTATACATTCAATATGATTTACATCAACTAGAGGATCTATAAAAACATAAACTTGGATTTCGTGCATGGAATCTATGATAGAATTCATGGATTCTTTCCTATTTTCAACTTATTAACTTATTAATGCTTAATTTTAAAGAAAATTGTCATTATTATCAATTAATAACATGTGACCATTCTTGATGATAAGAAAAAAATATCTCTATGGTTCTCTAACCTCCTTGTTACTTTGATGCAGTACTGATGTCTCTAAAACAACTTCTTATATTAGGTCTTGTAGAATTTGATTCTATACTAAATAATTTTTATATTGACTCTTTCCTTCATTTAAATATATATTTATCCCACTACATCATTGAATAAGTTCTCCTTTTCATGTAAAATGGTGTATCATTCCATGTAAACCCTTTAATATGAGGGATTATATATGAAATAACCTCTTATTTCTTTAGGATATATTGTAAATATACACATTGTGCATCAAGATGAAATTTTTTTCTAGATATATACATAAAAAATAATTTTCACCTTCTCATAGGTATATATTAAAAATTATATTTCTTTCCATACCATACCTCATATGTGATTTGTCTTACAACCTTAGTTGTCGCTAAGTTTAGTGTGTGTGCTACTGAATTTAATGAACATACCTTTAAAGGATAATGAAATGTTTTTATTATTCATTATATATATCACCATGTCTAACAATATTTTATTACTCATTTCACTTACACGATTACTTTTTTTATAAGGAGTTTTGAGTTAATAAAATATCTCTAACTCTTTAAGATAATCAATGAACTCCTATTTGAGATACTCATCACCTTTATATAAGAATATTTTATTTGTCTTATTACCAAGATGACTCTCTAAATCAATCTTTAATTCCTTGAATTTATAAAATTAATATGACTTATACCTCATAAATTAGATATAACTATATCTAATTAATCCTTTAGTAAAATTTCCGGAGTATGAGTATACATCATGTGATTCTACTAGAAAAGTTCTACACACATCTGTGGAAACTAACTATAAAATATATGTGGCTCTATCACCCTTTACACTGAATATACATTTAGTTATTTTTTTATGTAATCAAGTATCAAATATATCTAAATTTTTTATCAAAAAATAATCTAAATACCATTCTTGATATAATTTTATAAAATGATTCTTGTTTACATGACCTAGTTGGATATGCTAGGACTAGGTATGATATGAGTCATGTGAACTTAATTTTTATCAATTTTTTAGACTTGATTTTAACATTCTAGTATATAAAAGAATTTATTCATCTATTTCATTCCATAACATATGTTATATTTGTAAAATTATTCACTTTCATTTGTGAATTTGAAAACAAATCCAACAATGTATATACTTAACACAAAAATTATGTTTCGAGTTACACTAGGAACATAATAACAATTCTTTAAATATAAAATCAATCCATTAAACACTATGAGATTGTAGTATCCTATAACCAATGAAACTAGTATTTCTTCATTGGAAGATCGATGATCCACCTCACCTTTATAAATCTTTTGGAGTCTGTGTTTTGTAATTTTGATATAAATGTGATAATAATAAGCTAAATCTAATACTAAATTTTTTGAAAATGAAAGACTGAACATCATAATTAACTTACATGAATCCTCCCTTTTATTTTTCATTATGGTAAATTTATTCTTCCAATTTCCCTTCTTTCCTCATGAAAAACATAAAATATCCCACTCTTTAACCTCCCATTGGATATTTTAAATCTTATAATTGTATAAAAAAGGTGAGATAGTTTAGAAATTTCCTTATACCATTTCACATTTTTTTTCCTATCATTCAATATAAATATTGAATGTTTTTTATTCTTTTTATCTTTATCCACTTGGATAATCAATGTCAAAAGTTCCATGAGGGACTTATACAAATTTTTCATATTGAAATTCATAATAAAACATTTAAATCTTGAAGTAAGTGAGGAGAGAACATGGACCATGCACAATTCCTTAAGAATATTGAATCTAAGAATCATCCAACATTTTGTGTAAAATAATCTTAAAAATATGAGTTTCATATGGAACTTCTTATCCTAGTTTGTATATAACATGTTTCCTCATAGATTTCATACCTCTATTATGTTGATGTATCCTGATAGAGATCAAAATGATGACAGAAAATAGATTATTCATTTATTTTATTTTGATGATTATAGAGATCAATTATCATGGATGATATTATGATACATCATACATCAAAAAATATATATATATATATATCCTTCCCAACTATGTTTTTCACCACCTCATAAGCCTCAGTAGTAACATGGGATTCTTTTATGTAAAACCTCCTTTCTTAGAATAGTATAATTCGTGAGAGTGTGTTTCACTTATATAAGTTTTCATTATTAAGGATGTTATCTTTCACTAAGATAGATCATATGGAATTAGTTGTGGTGGATTTGATTTACATTTTATAAAATGAAGGAAAATATATTTAATAGTTTGTCTTGATTATTGATTATGATATAATTAATGAATTTATTATTCTCCCACTATTTTATCCATAGAGACACAATCTTGATGTACATGGACATTACATTTCTTTTATGGAATACTTAATATATTACAAAAACAAATTCCCAAAGACTGTGTTATTCTAGTGTCTTTAGAAACTCCGAACATGATCTTCTAATCATGGTGAAAGATCTTCAACATCTCCCACAAAGATATTTAATTTTTTCCTACCTAAAACCTTTCTTTATATCCTGGGGAAAAGAAAACATAAAAAGGGTGAGATCAAATTCTTGTTAAGGTTAAACAAGGAAATATAAAAACAAACCATAAAAATTTGAACATAAAAACATGAACATAAAGTTTTAACATCAAAATATTGAGTCATGAAATAAATTTTGGAAATATGTAAGTCATGGATCATAAAGAAAAATTAACCGTGATAAAATAGAATTGGCATAAAACATGTAATTTTGGAAAACTAATAATCACATAAAATTATTTCTATAGTAGCCAAGTAATTTCTACCAAGACCATTATAGTGGATATATTTCATTACTGAACCAGGTTTACATAATGTTCTAGCCATGTATTACTGAACCGAGTTTACTTGTCGTTCCAGTCATGAATTATCAAATTGTATTTACTTTTCATTCTAGTCAGGTTTATTTTAGGAGATATAAATATTTACCCAATGAATTGGAGGTAGATATAGGTCCCATCCATCTCATAGTGAAATCATTCTTACATGTTCCACAAAAACATAAATCATTCATCATAGCATAACTCAAGAAATAAAATGGGTTTCTTAAACATCATTCTATCATATCGTTAATCCAAATAAAATATCATTTCATTATTAACACAATCAAATCATAGTAATAATAGGGATAGAAACATAACCCTATTTAAATAGAGTCATCTTATATGGAAAATAATTTTGATAAACGAATTGAAGTTAGTTATCGAGGAAAATATCCTTTCTTCTTCAAAAATGTTTTCTTTTCTAAAAATGCCATGAAATTTTAAAAGAAAAGAATTTGGTTGAAAATAAACTTAAAATATTGTATAGGAAGCTTCATGGAAATAAATTTTCATGAAATCGTAAAAATCTATTCATGTCATATAAGTTAAACAAAAACATTCTCCTCATACATTTCCTTAAAAAGTCAAAAAGTACCTAGTATGGTAAACAAAAGAAATATTCCTTCCATAACACGTAGTAAAATTCAAAAAGGGGTAAAAATGAATTTAAACATATATAGAAGAATAGTAAACATTTTATGAAAATATTTTTAGTAAACATGGACATAGATGATAAATATATCCCTAGTAAATACTTATGTTTAAACAATCTCAGATAAAAATGAGATTGAAAATTTATCCCTTAATTTAGGTTTAATTTCTTTTGTATGTGTCCAAAACTCATGTATAGTTGGTTTAAACATATTATTAACTTTTAACAGAACCATAATAATATTTATGATATCATATATGATTTACTTACGACTTTATATTACCCGTTCATTTTTCAATTCCATGTTAAAGCAACCTTTTGGGTGATAATTGTTTTGTTTATCGTATGTGTTTGGAATTTTTATTCTTGATATTATTACATAGATCGTGATTTAATTACATAAAAAATGTAAAACATTATTTATATATTATATATATTTAGTATATATAAATATATATATAATATATAGATAAATGGAATGGAATACACCGTTCATAGAGATGGTAGGTTGTATATACACATGAACGTTGTTTTCATTTCCTTATTAAATTTAATGGAAGTAAGAAAATGACATATAAATATATATAAATATAGTAGAATTATTATGTCATATATTTAGTAATTTTTTATTATATATACTTTATAATCATTCTTAAATTGTTAATGTGGAAAATGAAGCTCATCATGTCATTGAGACGGTAAGTCGTACGTACGCACGAGTGATGATATCGTTCCCATAATTGTTGAATGGTATTGAATTTTATGGTGTATAGTATCTCATAATTATTATCATTTTATATTAATCATATATATTTATTATTTCTACCATTATATCAATCCCAGTAAGGTGGTGATGAAAAATAGATTGCACCACAGCGTGGAGACGGTAAGTCGTACGTACGCACACGCGGTGATTTCATTTTTTGTAGGATAGATAGAAGGTGAAATATGGTTGTTTCATATTTATAATTACATATAAGTATATGAGAGATACTTATTTTATTACTTTATAATGAAACAACTAAATAAGAGGAAGTAGAAGAAGAAAAAAAATTGAAAGAATCGGTAGAAGATATTACCTCTTCCTCGACGTGCCTCCTTTAAATTTTCTCTTAGGTCACTAGAGTTGATCTTTTGGGAACATAAAAACCTATAGAATATAACAAGTGATGTTGAGAAGATAAAATTTAAGGGGTTGGTCGAGCATGAAGGCACAAAATGGAGTGAATAGGAGAGGGAGGAGGATCCCTTTTATAAGAGAGGAGAGGGGAACTTTAAGATACTCTCAAAATATTAATTCCTTATAAATTAAATTTCGATAAAAAATTGTCCAAAAATTATTTTATTAGAATATAAGATGGATTTTTTTGAATACCCATCATCAAATAATTTTTAGAAAAGTTTTGAATATTTTTTGGTTTAACCCTTATTTTACCCTTTTTAATCTTACTGTGATGTCATGTTATTTACAAAATGTAGGTTAAGGTAATTACCATATCCTGTCAAACAACCCGTAAAAATTAACTTCAGAAATATTTGTATTTATATTAACCATTTGGATAAATATTAGATTTTTATGAATATAATATCATTTAATAAACTATTTTATATTTTAAGTTATGAATTATGCCAATTTTAGACACTATTCATACTTGGATTTTTCAAAATTCATAACAACCTAATTACTTAGAAAAAAAGGCATTAAATCATCCCTAATATTTCAATTGCATCCATAAAATTCGTGGATGGTATGAAAATATTAAAATTCAATTTATTTTAATATTTATTGTAAGAAACTGGTTCTTATTTTTGATGTACGGGTTTTTTCCTTTCCTTTTTCCTTAAGTTTTTTTGAGAAAATAAGAAAAATGTGAAAAATCCCAAATTTTTTGGGTACACGCCGTGTACTTTTCCACACGCCATGTACTTTGGCTGTGTGGGATGAGTACATAGGGCATATAGGCATGTCAGCAATAAAGGGTGTAAAAACTAACTACACTCCATGTATTTTGTATTTACACACCATATATTCAGTTGGAAGGTGAATAGTAAGGTGGTGGAGGCAGCCACCAATAGAGCGACAGTACACGTTGTGTGATCAGGAATACACACCATGTACTCATGTCAACGGATGAACGGTGCCGCGGTGGAAAGTAGCCTCCAAAGGAACAGTTAAAAAAATTAAAATTATATTCCATGTACTTGAGAGTACATGCCGTGTAGTTTGATTTTTCTCTTAAAATAGGCAATAGCCTCCTCATTCGAGAGAGGAGGCAGAACCGCCGTTTAGAGCTCGGGAGGACGGACAAACTTTCGAGGATCACCTGATCATGCACCGGGAATCTATTTCCGCTTTCGTCAATAACGTTGGGACCGTACGGGTAACCCTCCCCTCTTCTTGTGATGTTCTTACCAACTCTTCCTCTAAGGGAAGTTGTTTACATTTAAACCAGAATACTCTTATCCCAGATCTACGTCGTTCTTGTATGATTTGGGAGGCGTCATTCATGTATACCGATCAGAGATGATAGAGGTAGGTGGTCTAATGTTCATTCCAACTGTTGAGTTGATTTTTTGGGTACTGTTGTGCTACGAACCCATGTTTGGGGTATCGTATGGCTGAGGCCTTTGCTGATAAGATATCTATAATTTTATAGATAATCTAATTAAAACTGTTGTTTGGGATCACTGCTTGGATCCAGGGCCACCCGGGGGGTGCGTTCCTCTGTTTAGCCTTTCGGCCAGGATACCTGATGGTATACCTTGATTATTACTTGTTTAAAGTTTTCTTGAGGGGAAATTTGGTATAAAATTTCTTGTTATGCATTGGGCTCGGCCCGGTTACTTTCTCCTAAAGGTAGTGTTTTACTTTAGCCCAAGGGCATGGTTCTGATTAGCCTGAGGGTGTGGTTGTATTTAGCCTGAGGGCGTGGTTGTATTTAGCCTGAGGTCATGTTGATATTTATCCTGAGGGCATGGTGATATTTATCCTGAGTGCATGGTGATATTTATCATGAGGGAATGACTATATTTAGCCTGAGTGCATGACTATATTTGCCTGAGGGCATGGTTACATTTAGCCTGAGGACGCAGTTCTGATTAGCCTGTGGGCATGGTTCTGGTTAGCTCAGAATTAAATTATGTTGAATTGTTAAGAGAATATTAAAAAGGCAATGAAACTAGTTGTATAGTTACTTTTCAGTACTTAGTAGTTTACTACATTTACTTTTGCACAATGTTGTTGCATATTTTCACTGACAGTTAGGCACGGGGTTTTGGTGGGTGCCTACTAGGATTTATTTCTCACACCCTGTTTGGGTCTGGTATTCAGGCCAAATAGACTATATTGTTGCAGGTTTCGAAAGGGGAAAGGGTCTCTATATAGGTACATGATTGTAGTAGAAAAGTAGGAGAGCATGGGACCGAGCTTTGGCTAGTGATGCTGATGCGTTTTGTTTACTCTGCTTGTTTTTCTTGGTTGTACCGATTAATTTGATTTGTATTGTATTGTATTTCAGTGTATCCTATTCTGAATGATTTTATATAATTAGTGACATACTACATATTTATAAATATAACTGCTAGTTCTCTTTTATTTTAGTTGTCCGTTCAGTTGTATATTGCTTACTGCTTCTGCTATTATATGTGATTTATCTTCTCTGTTGTGCTACACTTTGATGAATGAGGGCATATTTTCCCCACTATCAGATCTAGGCCCTTGCTGCTATTCATTAGCCTCTGGAATTTGGGAAAATGCTCTTGAGTTCATGTGACCAACCGGGTTCAGGGCACCCGTTGAGTGGCACCCGGATCTGGGATGTTACAAAGTGGTATTAGAGGGGTTTCTTTTCTTTGCCTTACTATTTAGAGCCTATAGACAGGGATAGGACGTAAAAGGTGGTTGGTAATAATTTGGTCCTAGGAGTAGCTAACCCGCGTACAGGGAAAAGCCAATTTACCTTGTGTTTCAATTTTCTGATTTTGCACTTTTACAGTTGATTTGATTTTCACCGTTGGGTGACGCACTTGTGGTGTGATGTTTATTTTTTTTATATTGGGTTCTATTTATTTGCAACCCAATGAGATGAGGGTATTCCATCTCATGCATCATTTAGGCATATTCTAGAAATTACATGTCATGCATTCCTTCCATGCCATGTATGTGCATTAGAGATTGCATGTTGTTGTGCTAGAAAAGCATGTTGTTGTGATAGCTGCTTTGATAAATACCTACTATTTTGATAGGGTATGGTTATGTGAAGTATAGTAGAATAAACGCAAAACTTTAGTTTTTGAGTCGTATGGGCCCTCATTGACTGGAATTTGGTGGCTCGTTGACTGTTTACTTTGTTATAACATGTATAAGATGACAAAATTTGATTCGCAGGGAGTATGGGCCCTCACGGATCGGAATTTGGCACTTAGGTGTTGGTTTTAGTGTTTTTCTGGGCTTCGGAGTGGTTTCTGAGGTTTACTATCTGGAAAACCCAGAATACATGTCGTGTAATTATGATTATATTCCGTTTACTCTTCTGTTCAGGAAAAAAAGAGAAATTTTTAAGTACACGCCTTGTACCGTATGTACACATCGTGTAGTTTCTACCCGTGTCATAGGCCGTGTATGCGGGAAAATGGGATGGTAAAACCTTGAAGAACACACTGTGTAGTTATTATACACATCGTGATGTGTTGACCTTGTGTCTTTCGTGTAACTAACAACACGGGCGGAGAAATATGACCATATACATGTCGTGTCAATGATGAACACACCGTGTAGTTTGACCTGAGGATCCAACCGTGTAACTAACAAACATGGGTCGGTGTTACCTATTCTTAAACATGTAATGTACCTGAAGGACATGTTGTGTAGTCTTGACTGGTGGAAAACTATGTGGACTTGACCATGTGGATGGGAAAACGGGATGGTGTACACGTCGTGTACGGGTGTAACACTCTGTGTGGTGTCAGCCGAGTAGCCGGCCGTGTCACTAACAACACAGATCAGTATTATATTTCCAAGTACATGTCGTGTGCCTGTGGGAAACGCTGTGTAGTTTTGTTTTAGCAGATCTCTGTGGATTAAGCCATTTAGAAGGACTCAGGCAGGGAAGAAGGATTCAAGTACACGCCGTGTGTTAAGACAACACACCGTGTAGTTGGGGTGTTACACGACCAGTTTTAGCTGGAGTATATGCCCATGTGTATGGCTTGTGAGAACACATCGTGTAGTATTTATAAATGTCGTGTAGTCAAGTTTTGTAAATCTTGAATGCTTTATTTCTCATGTTCCCTTCTTGGCCTTCTCATTTTCTGTCTTTGATAATCTTGATCTAAGGTATGTGTTTGACTTTGTAGATTCATGCCACTGAGACGACCATTGGTTGTTCGCCAAGAGAGCGGTGACGATTTTACTCCTGAGATGGTAGGCCATGGGCTACTAGTGGATCCTCCAGCAGTGCCAGATACGGCGCCAGCCGTAATACCAGATGCAGGCGTGGAGGCGTAGTTCTGTGAAGGCTTCATGAGGTTCATGCAGACCTTCCACGGAGCACCGCAGTCCGCCACATCTATGGCAGAGCTAATGCGTATCTTCCAACAGCAGCATCCGCCTACGTTATTAGGGGATGGCGAACCACAAGCTACGGAGTCTTGGCTGGATTCAAGGCAGATGATATTCGAGCATCTGGAGATGCCTCCAAAGAGGAGGTTCAGGCTCACTAAGTACATGCTGCGTGATTCTGCCAAGAGGTGATGGGATGTTAACACCCAGTCTGAGAATCACTGAGACATGGCATGGGAAGATTTTCAGGTATCATTCTATGACTTCTTCTTAGAGACTCTACGGGAAGATCGAGCTCGAGAGTTCATGAATCTGCAATAGGGCGCCATGTCAGTGATGGATTATTCTACTCACTTCACCAAGCTTCATCATTTCACACCCGTTCTGGTGGGTGATGAGGCGTTGAGGTCTAGACGCTTTGAGGATGGTATTTGGAGTGACATCCAAGTGCTGGGGAATATTTTCAGGTTGCATACCATACACGCTATTGTGAACCAGGAACTGATCACAGAACAGAACCTGTGGGAAGCTAGTGGGGTGGGCTAGCATGGTTCAACACCAGTTTCTGGTACTATTTCTACCGGTAAGAGGAAGAGATAGATGGATTTCTCTCACAATGGCAGTACTACCTAGAATAATTCTACAGGTGGCCCGGTTATTTGCTACTTGTGTGGTAGAGAGGGGCACAAGTGACCTCAGTGTCCCCAAGGCCCAGTGGAGTGTCGAGCTTTCATCAAGATGGGTCATCTTCAAAGCTTTTGCAGGGCGTTTCTACTAGTGGCTAGTGAGAGGGGTTTTGTGCAGACTCCGTGTGCGGGAGCAGGACCAGCTGTTTATTACCAGTCGGGAAACTGGAATACGTAAGGGTGTGTAGGCAGAGATGGTGGTCGTGGTCGTGGTAGCCAGACACCAGGATCTTAGAGACAGTAGGGTGGGTTAGCTCAGGGCAGCCAGGCTGTTCTGTAGGGCCACGACACTAGGTAGGTATATGCAGTGAAACAGACCCAACAGGAGCAGGATCTCGGACCTTCTACTATCAGAGGTACTATTCTAGTAGCTTCTGTTTTATCTTCTGTACTTTTCGATACAGGTGCTACACATAGCTTTATATTTGTTCCCATTTTGGATATCCTTGGGCTCTATGTTTTTTATTCTTCTAATGTTATGACTCTATACACACTGTTGGGGACTAGAACGGCTGGTGTGCGTCAGTACAAGGAGTGACCCCTTAAGGTTGGTGGGTGTCACTTTCTAGGGGACCTCTATGTCTTGGAGATGACGAGCTATGATGTCATTATCAGGATGGATTGGTTGGTACCCTTCTGAGCCTTTGTGGATTGATATCATCGTAGGGTGAGTTTCACGTCACCAGAGGGCGGATAGTTTCTATACAAGGGAGAATGGGATGTCCAGGTGAGCCGAGCTGGACTCGAGAATCGTGGTAGAGGTGGTGTGACAGCCCAGATTGCAAGTTGGTATCTAGATGATTATGGGACTTGTCAGGAGGATTTTCCTCCAGTAGTTGATCATTTTAGGGATGTTTTTTCGAACAACTTTTCAGGTCTTCCTCTGGAACGAGAGGTGGATTTCTCTATTGAGATTGTTCCAGGAGCAGCACTGGTGTCCATTACTCCTTATAGGATGACCACACCTAAGTTTCAAGAGCTCAAGAGGTAGTTAGAGGAGTTACAGGAAAAGGGTTTCATCCGACCCAGTACTTTTCCTTGGGGTTCGCCGGTCCTTTTTGCGAAGAAGGAAGATGGTACCCTTAGACTCTGTGTGGATTATTGGAAGCTTATCCAGCTGATGGTCAAGAACTAATATCCCTTACCAAGGATTGATGATCTTTTTAATAAACTTCATGGAGCACGAGTGTTCTCGAAGATTGACTTGAGATCCGGATATCATCAATTATGCTTTATACAATCAGACATACCGCTTACAACTTTTTTGAGCAGATATGGTCTATATGAGTACTTGGTCATGCCGTTCGGACTCACAAATGCACTAGTAGTTTTCATGGATTTGATGAATCGTGTGTTCCACCCTTATCTGGATTCTTTTTGGGTAGTCTTCGTGGACGATATCTTGGTGTACTCTCACACTTGACACGACCATGCCACCCATCTTGAGATCGTATTGAGTACACTGAGAGAGCATCGGCTATATGCTAATCTCTCAAAGTTCCATTTTTGGATGGACCATATACACTTCATGGGTCATATAATCTTAGAGGTAGGAGTTGTGGTGGACCTAGAGAAGGTGAGAGCAGTAGTTTCTTGGAAGCATCCTAAAAACGTGTTTGAGATACGGAGTTTCTTGGAGATGGATGGTTACTATGTACACTTTATACAGTACTTATCCCTCTTAGCATCATCGTTGATGGGTTTGACTAAGAAGGGTGTAAAGTTCGAATGGTCAAAATCTTTCGAGATAGCCTTTCAAGAGCTAAAGGGAAGTTTGACATCAACACCAGTCCTGATACTTCCAGAGTAGGGGAAGATCTATACATTTTACTGCGATGCATTAGGTATTGGGTAGGGAGAAGTATTGATGTAGGGATATCGAGTTGTTGCATACGGGTCTCGGAAGTTGAGGCCACATGAGATTAATTACCCGACGCATGACCTCAAGTTGGCTGCAGTTGTTCATGTGTTTCGCTGTTGGAGAAATTATCTCTTGGGAGAGAATTTTGTGGTTTTCACCGACCATAAAAGTCTCAAATACATATTTACCCTGCGTGACCTGAATTTGAGACAGTGAAGGTGGGTTAAATACCTTTATTCCTTTGACTTAGAGATTTCCTATACACCTGGTAAGGGTAATGAAGTTACTGATGTGCTGATTTGGAGGACTCATAAACAGGCAATGCAGGAGGCCAGTGGTGATTGGAAGATTATGGCTTTGTTCTCTGAGATTCTTTTGGAGGTGCATGATAGTCAGGGGAAAACCTATCTTTCTTCCTTAGTTGTGACTTCAACGCTCCTAGATAGAGTGAGGATGAGACATCTATCGGATTTTGAAGGCCTAGTTCTACGGGATTCAGTGGAAAGTGAGGACCCACCTCCTGGATGGATGATAGGTGATGATAAGGTACTTCATGTTCATGGACAAGTGTGGGTTATATGGGATATACACGAGGAACTGATATGGGAGTTTCACACTTCAGCTTAGGCAGTTCATCCCAAAGTTACCAAAATGTACCGTGACTTGAGATGTTAGTATTGGTGGCCAGGTATGAAGAGATAGATAGATGGTTTTGTTACTAGTTGTTCCACCTGTCAGCAGGTGAAGGCGGAGCATCAAAGGCTAGCCAGACTGTTACAGTAGTTACCCATTCCGGAGTATAAATGGGATGATGTGGTGATGGATTTCATGATTGGGTTTCCAAGGTCACCTCAAGGCAGTGATATCATGTGGGTTGTTGTGGAAATACTTACGAAGGTAGCTCACTTTTTGCAGATCAAGGAGACCTTCGGTGTTGATGATCTCGGGAAGTTTTATATCCGAGAGATCGTACGTATTCAAGGGATCCCTTGTTCTATCATTTCAGATAGGGATTCCTGTTTTAAGTCTTGATTCTGGAAAGGTTTTCAGAAGGCACTGGGCACATAGGTGCTTCTGATCATAGCTTACAACCCTCATACTGATGGCCAGTCAGAGCATATGATACAGGTGCTAGAGGACATTCTGCGTGCATGCGTCCTAGAATTTTGGGGCTCTTGGGAGAAGCACATACCCCTGGTCAAGTTTTCCTACAATAATAGTTTTCAGGCAACTATAGATATGGTAACTTACGAGGCCTTATATGGTAGTCCATGCCGATCACCTTTATGCTGGATGGAGGCAGGTGAGGCAGCTTTACTGGGACCATGTCTCTTGCAGGAGACTTCTGAGAAGGTCTAATTGATTCAAAAGCGGATGGATACTGAGTAGTATTGTCATAAATCTTATACTAATCACCGCAGACGACCCTTGGAGTTCGTGGTTGGGTATCAGGTTTTCTTGCATGTTTCACCGAGTTTGGGACACAGGCAGATCAGGAGACAGGGTAAACTTTCACCGAGGTATGTGGGGATGTTTGAGATTGAGGAGAGAGTCGGGTCGGTTGCCTACTGGTTGCAGTTACCACAGAGGTATTGGGTCATGCACAACGTCTTCCATGTATCTCAGCTGCGCCGTTATCACTTGGACTCATCTCACATTTTTCAACCCAAGGAGTTTGATCTTGAGGTCGATGCGTCCTTTAAGGAGCATCCAATTTGTATTGTCGATAGGAGGATGAAGTTTCTCCAAGGCCGATCAGTTCCTCTTGTACGGGTACTATGGTAGCATGGCCGAGTGCAGAATGAAACCTGAGAGCGGGAGACCGATGTACGTGCTCAGTGGACAGAGTTGTTCTCAGCTGTATCTTCACCACCCTTGGAAGGGAAATTCGTGGACAAATTTCTTTAAGGGGGGAAGTTTGTAAGAACCCGGTTCTTATTTTTGAGGTATGGGTTTCTTTCTTTCCTTTTTCCTTAAGTGTTTTTGAGAAAATAAGGAAAATGGGAAAAATCCCAAATTTTGTGGGTACATGCCATGTAATTTTCCACATGATGTGTACTTTGGCCATGTGGGATGAGTACACAGGCCATGTAGTCCTGTCGGAAATAAAGGGTGTAAAAACTGACTACACGCTGTGTATTTTGTATTTACATGCCATGTATTCATTCAGCAGGTGAATAGTTAGGTGGTGGAGGCAGCCGCCAGCGGAGCGACAGTACATGTGTGATTAGGAATACACGTCATGTACTCATGTCGATGGATGAATAGTGTCGCGGTGGAAAGTAGCCGCCAGAAGAACAGTTAAAAAAAATTAAACGTACACGCCTTGTACTTGAGAGTACATGTCGTGTAGTTTTTTTTTTCACTTAAAACAGACAGTAGCCTCCATATTCGAGAGAGGAGTCAGAACCGCCATTTGGAGCTCGGGAGGACGGCCGAACCATGGAGGATCACCCGATCTTGCACCGGGAATCTGTTTCCGCTTTTGTCGATCACGTTGGGACCGTACGGGTAATCCCTCCCCTCTCCTTGCATTGTTCTTACCAATTATTACTCTAAGGGATGTTATTTACCTTTAAATGTGAATTCTATTATCCCAGATCTACATCGTTCTTGGATGATTTGGGAGGCGTCGTTCACTTATACCGATCTGAGACGATCGAGGTAGGTGGTCTGGTGTTCATTCTAACTATTGAGTTTATTTTTTGTGTACCTTTGTGCTACAAACCCATGTTTGGGGTATCATATGGCTGAGGAATTTTCTAAAAATATATCTTTAATTGTATATTTAATCTAATTAAAACTATTGTTTGGGATCACTACTTGGATCCAGGGCCACCCGGGGGTGCGCTCTTCTTTTAGTCGTTTGTCCTGGATACCCGAGGGTATAACTTGATTATTACCTATTTAAAGATTTCTTTAGAGGAAATTTGGTATAAAATTTCTTGTTATGCATTGGGCTCGTCCCGGTTACTTGTGCCTAAGGGCAGTGTTTTACTTTAGCCTGAGGGCATGGTTCTGATTAGCCTGAGGGCATGGTTGTATTTAGACTAAGGGCGTCGTTATATTAGTCTGAGGGAATATTGATATTTAGCCTGAGGGTGTGGTGATATTTAGACTGAGGGCACAGTGTTATTTAGCCTGAGGGCATGACTATATTTAGCCTGAGGTCATGACTATATTAGCCTGAGGCCATGGTTACATTTAGCCTGAGGGTAGGGTTCTGATTAGCCTGTGCGCATGGTTCTGGTTACCTCAGGATTAAATTATGTTGTATTGTTAAAATAATATTAAAAAGGCAATGAAACTGGAAGTATATTTACTTTTTAGTACTTACTAGTTTACTACATTTACTTTTTCACACTTTTGTTGCATATTTTCACTGATAGTTGGGAATAGGCCTTTGGTGGGTGCCTACTGGGATTTATTTCTCACACCCTGTTTGGGTCATGTCTTCATCCCAAACAGACTATATTGCTACAGGTGTCGATAGGGGCAAGGGTCCCTATACAGGTACATAATTTTAGCAGAGGGGTAGGAGAGCATGGGACTGAGCTTTGGCTTGAGATGCTGCTATGTTTTGTTTACTCTGCTTATTTTTCTTGGTTGTACCTCGTACTTTTAGTTGTATTGTATTGTGTTGCAGTGTATCCTGTTCTGACTGATTTCATAGAATTAGAAACATGCTACATCATTATAAATATAACTGTTGGTTCTCTTTTATTACAGTTGTCCGTTAAGTTGTATATTGGTTACTGCTTCCACTGTTGTATGTTATTTATCTTCTCTGCTGAGCTACACTTTGACGAATAAGTGCATAGTTTCCCCACTATCAGACCTAGGCCCTCGCTGCAAGTCGGTAGCCTCTAGAATTTGGGGAAATTCTCTTGAGTTCATGTGACCAACCAGGTTCGGGGCACCCGTTGAGTGGCACCCGGATCCGGGATGTTACATTTATAAATTCATTTACTTGAATCTTTCATTAATATGGTAATCACCACATCATAATTGTGTCATAAATAAATATATTTATCTAATGTCTAAATATTATAAATAAAATACCATGATGTAGAAAATATATTTTTTCTTTATAATTACTATTTATAGGCATAGAGATCAGTTACATAACCTTATATAGAAATCGATCTAGTAAAAGATATATCTTTAGGTTATAATTATCTTTACATTAAATTTATTCTTATAAAATGTCATTTTCACATCCAAGTGAATCCATGGGGTCCCAAAATCGACCCAAGGATGACCATGGTTGGAAATATATAATCCAATAGGATTAGTACATGTTTTAGGGTAGTTTAATATTATTATAATATTATTTTTTTACCCTTATTTACCAGATTTACCCTTTAACCATGATAAGTAAAATAATTACTGAAGTTAAAATTCACAATGTACAAAAATAAAAAAGTACCTATTTACACAATTTTAACCTTATGATTCCAAATATGGAATATGTTTTTCTAAATTCAAAATACCGATGTTTTAGTAATTAATTTAAAATTAATTCCCATTTTCAAACCCTAAAAGCGGGTTTTTAAGAAGTAATAACTATCAAAATATTGACTTGTATTTATTTACAATTTAAAAGTGAAATTACTTCCAATGAAAAAAAATTGGATTAAATGATAATAACATTAATCCAACTATACTTTAAAACTAATTAAAAAGATAATCTAACTATATAAATAAATTAGATGAAAAGACAGTATTGAATTAAAATGCAGTATTTTTTACTATTCATTAAAATTTAAATTTTATCAGAAAAATACCAAAAATTTAAAAAAATAAAATTTTTATGTCCTTATTCTAAATAGTAAGTTTATCTTGTCAAATTTATCTTATAAGAGTGTCAAAAACTAGATTTAAAATGGGTACGCCATCAAAAGGGGGTAAAACTGCATTTTTTTAAAAATACTTCTTTTATTTGAAAATTTTATTTTATTCTCATACCATGTTCTATAAAATGTGTAATATGAATGATAATTTTATGAAATTCAAAATGTGGTTAATAATATTCACAAAATCTAGTTTATATCCCATTAAAAAATAATATTTTAATAATATATCTTTGTTTAGTGAAGCTTGGTAGCGTGTACAACACAAGCTATTGAGGAAGGTTTCTCTTACGTGTAACTCAAGCCAAGTCAGTGTTGTGTGTAGTGAAATCTTCCTTTGGTGTTATGTATAATATAATCCAAACTTGGTTCATTTATACATTGAACAGAACTTATAATCAGTATTGTGTGAAATGAATTCTATCAAAAGAACTTGAAATTATGTGAAACACAATCCAAGAATAATGTTGTGTATACTGCAAGCTAATACATTGTTGCATATATAGCAAGATAATCTTAGTGTAGCATACAACACAGTATGTCAAATAAATTAAAAAGAATTTATCTCATAAAATCTCAGGGTGTTACATTCTACCCCCCTTAAAATGAATTTTTCCCTCGAAATTCATCGAGGTTATAAATGGTTTTCTACTTGAAAGTTTCTTTCATGGAAACCCACATCGCAAAAGGGATACTAAAACTTAATTTTAAAAAGTAAATTTAGAAACATAATGGTTACCCAAAGTAACTCATCACGGGGTTTCCACATATGATAACATAGGTTGTAGGTGAAAACATGGATATGAAAGAGAAATCTAACCATCTAATTCTGATGGATAGTGATAGAGGATAAGGTTTAGAGAATGTTAACTACTAGAAATCCATAAATTTATGATGATTTAAGGGTCCATATGATTCATCAGATAAGAAGGTACTTGGGTAACATTTTTGGTATTCTAGATCATTTTCCTAAAGTTAAAGAATTTTGCATGAGAATAAATACTTGATTTGGGTACAATCTCACCGTTGTTCATTCCTTGAACAATTTCCACTTCATCTCTTAAAGAAATGAAGTTTATTTTTTCATTTTTGAAGTGTTAACAGATCATGCGATAGAATGATAGGTCATTCTATCTATCTCAACCAAAAGGTTAGAATAGGTTATCAAATAAGCCCAAGTCCTCATATAGTGAGATAATACATTAATCTAACAAACTTAAAATGGAAAATAACTTATACGATCCATAAATTTATAACATTACAATCCTTCCAAAAACTAAAAATATAAAACTTTAGAATTT
The DNA here is from genome assembly GCA_963277665.1 of Viscum album. Taxonomy (NCBI): domain Eukaryota; kingdom Viridiplantae; phylum Streptophyta; class Magnoliopsida; order Santalales; family Viscaceae; genus Viscum; species Viscum album. Next base: position 701,946,371 of record OY728122.1, on the reverse strand, counting down.
GGTGAAAAAAATCTACTTAACATTTTCCTCTCATATCTCATAAGGTAGTTCTTGGTTCTCACATTCCTAACATGTGAATACCTTATTCATGTATTCTCTTGAAACATGAATTACCATAGAACCTTAGTGAAAACATGAATGCGATCAAAAGTTAACACTTTACACATACCAAAATACCAAAAATTTGATATACTCAAACCATGATATCACTTTGTCCTTATATCAATAATGAGCTCATTAATATTATCAAACATATCTTTATCTCCTTATCCCTTCATTGTGAGAATATCATGTGATTTCCAAAAATATCTGAATAACCTATCAGGTTTACTGGTACCATTCAACATATACTTTCAAATACTTAAGGAAATACAATAGTGTAACAATCCTTAGATGCTACTTTATTCCATAGTAACATTACTCTTGATAAACATGCAATCATTCCACCACCTTCTTAAACCATTGACTGAGCTTCATCATTTTATTCCTCAACACTTCTTTTATATCATATATCATTTTTAGTCCCTTCATCATCATCAACATAAATACTACCCATACTACCATTCTGATTCTCTTTATGAGATTTTCCCTTAGGGCATCTATTTTCATAATGCGCGTATATTCCAAGTTTAAAAAATTTAACCATTGTTGATGTCTTAGTAATACCATTATCCGTGTCCATTGTGTTAATGAAACCTTTTCAATTATAATTACTGGCTTTGTGTCCTTCTTTTACACACCCAAAGAATATTCCAGTTACTTTGAAACATTCTCCTTGATGTCTCTTCCCACATGATTTACATGAGGAAAATTGAACTTTATTTCCTCTATGATCACCATGAAACTCCATCTTTCTCTTATTAGCTGCTTTAAGAAACTCAAAAAAGTTGATATTACTGATCATATTATGATATTTCTGATTAGGAATAATAATGATGTTTCTCCTTCCAACTCCCATTTCATTTGGTTTCTTATAAATCATATCATTTCATTATCCATTAACATGAATAATCCTATTTCCAACCATTTTCAAAACCCCCAAAAAAATAGTGTGAGGTAAAAATAACACTAGGAAAACAACATAATCAAGGGGGATTACTTTCAATATCTAACATCTTAGGTTTAATAATAGGTTATTCGTGATCATTATCATAATTCTAGGACTATAACCTATACTTATACTTAACCTTAGGGATATCCCTAGACGTACCTTAGAAATATCTCTAGAGATCCCAATAATGTTTTTGCATCCTAGTTTCCAGATGTTTACTATACCTTTTCTCTAATACCAACTATAGATACCCAAGCTTGATGTACATGGACATTAAATTTATTTTGTGGAGTATTTAATACATGACACAAAAAAATGACCAAATACTGTATTACTTTATTGTCTTTGGAAACTCAGAACATAATCTTCTAATCAAGGTAAAAGATCTTCAATAGATCTCCTATAAAGATATTCCCTTTCTATTTTCCTACCTAAAACTTTTCTTTATATATTGGGGAAAATAAAACATAAAAAGGGTGAGTTCAAATTCTCATTAATAGTAAACATTTAAACATAAAAACAAACCCTAAACATTTTAACATAAAAACATGAACATAAACTTTAAACATCAAAATCATGAGACATGAAATAGATCTTGGTAGTATATAAGGCATGGATCATAAAGAAACATTAACCATGATAGAACGTAATTGGCATAAAACATGTAATTGTGGAAAACTAATAATCACATAAAATGATTTCCATAGTAGATAAGGAATTTCTAACAAGACCATCATAGTGGATATAGTTCATTACTGAAATGAGTTTACTTGTTGTTCCAGCCATGTATAACTGAATCGTATTTACTTTTCGTTTCAGTCATGCATTATTGAACCCGATTTACTTTCCATTCCAGTCATGTTTATATCATGAGATATAAATCTTTACCCAATGCATTAGAGGGAGATATAGGTCCCTCTCATCTCATAGTTAAATCATTCTTACATGTTCCACAAAAACATAAATCATTCATCATAGCATAACCGAAGAAATAAAATGGGTTTCTTAAACATCATTCTATCATAACATAATACATATAAAATACCATTCCATAATTAACACAATCAAATCATAGTAATAATAGGTATAGAAACATAACCTTATTTAAATAGAGTCATATTATATGGAAAATAATTATGATAAACCATCTAAAGTTAGTTCTTGAGGAAAATATCCTTTCTTCTTCAAAAATGTTTTCTTTTCTCAAAATGCCATGAAATTTTAAAAGAAAAGAATTTAGTTGAAAATAAAATTGAAATATTTTATTGGAATCTTCATGGAAATAAGGTGTCATGAAACCGTAAAAATCCATTCATGCCTTATAAGTTAAACAAAAACATTCTCCTCATACTTTTGCAGAAAAAGTCAAAAAGTATCTCGTATGGTAAGCAAAAGACAGATTCCTTCCATACCATGTATTAAAAGTCAAAAAAGGTGTAAAAATGACTTTAAAGGTACATATAAGAATAGTAAACATTTTATGAAAATATTTTTAGGAAACATGGACATGGATGATAAATATATCCCCATTAAATACTTATGTATAAACAATCTCAGATAAAATTTAGATTGCAAAATTATCCCTTACTATAGGTCCAATTTCTTCCATGTGTCTGAAACTCCTATATAGTGCGTTTAAACATATTATTAACTTTTAAAAAACCATAATAATTTTTATGATATCATATATGATTCACTTATGACTTTATATTACCCGTTAATTTGTCAAATCCATGTTAAAGCAACATTTTGGGGAATAATCGTTTTATTTATCGTACGTGTTTGGAATTGTTATTATTGATGTTATTACATAGATCATTATTTAATTACTTCCATAATTTAAAACATTATTTATATATCATATATATTCAGTATATAAATATATATAATAGATAGATAAATAGAATAGAATACACTGTTCATGGATATGGTAGGTCGTACGTACGCATGAATGTTGTTTTTGTTTCCTTATTAAATTGAATGGAAGTTAGTAAATTGAATATATATATATACATAAATATAGTATAATAATTATGTCATATATTTCATGATTATTTATTATATATACTTTATAATCATTCTTTAATGGTTAATTTGGAAAATGAATCACATCACATTGTGGAGACGGTAATCTACGCACAAGAGATGATATCGTTCCCATAATTGTTGAATGGTATTTAAGTGTATGGTGTATAGTATCTAAGAATTTTTATAATGTTATATTAATATTATATAGTTATTATTTCAACCATTATACCCATCCTAGTAAGGTGGTGGTGAAAAATAGATTACACCATGGCGTGGAGATGGTAAGTCGTATGTACGCACGTGCGGTGATTTCATTTTTAGTAGGATGGATAGAAGGTGAAATAGGGTTGTTTCATATTTATAATAACATATCAATATATTAATAATACTTATATTATTACTTTATAATGAAATAACTAAATAATAGGAAGCATAAGAAGAAATAAATTTGAAGGAATTGGTAGAAGATATTACCTCTTCCTCGACGTGCCTCCTTTAAATTTCCTATTAGCGCACTAGAGTTGGTCTTTTGAGAATACCATATCCTCTAAAATATAACTAGTGAAGTTTATAATATAAAAGTTCCAGGTTTGGTTGAGCTTGAAGGCTCAAAATAGAGTGAATAGGATAGGGAGGAGTATCTCTTTTACAAGAGAGGAGAGGGGAACTTTAAGAAACCCTCAAAATATTAATTTAGTATAAATTAAATTTCATTTAAAAATGTTCCAAATATTATTTAATTATAATATAATATTATTTTAGTTCAAATAACCATAATCCAATAATATTTAGACAAGTTTTGAATATTTTTTTATCCTTATATTTTTTGTTTAACCCTTATTTTACCCTTTTTAATCTTACCATGATATCATGTTATTTACACATTGTAGGTTAAGGTAATTACTATATCATGTCAAAATACCGAAAAAAAAGTTATTTATGAAATATTTGGACTTATATTAACCATTTGGATGAATATTAGATTTTTAGGAATATAATATCCTTTAATAAACTATTTTATATTTTAAGTTATGAATTATGTCAATTTTGGACACTATTCATACTTAACTTTTTAAATATTCATAACAACCTGATTAATTCAAACCAAAAAAATTAAATCATCCCTAATATTTCAATTTCATCCTTAAAATTCATTTATGGAATAAAAATATTCAAATTAACATTATTTTAAAATTTATAAATTCATTTACTTGAATCTTTCATTGATGTGGTAATCACTACATCATAATTGCGTCATAAATAAATATATTTATCTAATGTCTAAAAATTATAAATAAAATACCCTTATGTATGAAATATTTTTGGATTTATAATTACTATTTATATACATAGATATAAGTTACATAACCATATATTAAAATCGATTTAGTAAAAGATATATGTTTAGGTTATAATTATCTTTACTTTAAATGTATTCTTATAAAATGTCATTTTTACATCCAAGTGAATCCATGGGGTCCCAAAATCAACCCAAGGATGACCATGGCTGGAAATATCTAATAAAACAGTATTATAACATGTGTTAGGGTAGTTTAATATTATTATAATATTATTTGTTTACCCTTATTTACCAAATTTACCCTTTAACCATGGTAAATAAAATAATTACAGAAGTTACAATTTATTATGTCCAAAAATAAAAAGTACATATTTACATATTTTGAATCTTCTGATTATATATATGGATAAATTTTTTTAAATTCAAAACATAGAAGTTGCAGTAATTAATTTAAAATTAATTCATGTTGTTAAAACCAAAAAGTAGGTTTTTAAGAAGTAATAACTATCAAAATATTGACTTGTGTTTATGTCCAATTTAAAATTGAAATTTCTTCTAATGAACAAAATTGGATTAAATGATAAAAATTTGATCCAATTATACTTTAAAACCAATTAAAAATATAATATAACTATATAGATAAATTATATGAAAAGACAATTTTGAATTAAAATGCAGTATTTTCACTATTCATTAAAATTTGAATTTTATCAGAAAAAAACCAAAAAATAAGCAAAAGTAAATTTTTATGTCCTGATTTAAAATAATAATTTTATCTTGTCAAATTTAACTTATAAGAGTGTCGAAAACTATATTTAAAATGGGTGCGCCATCAAAAAGCGGTAAAACTACATTTTTTGAAAAATACTTATTTTATCCAAAAAATTGATTTTGTTCACATACCATGTTCGAGAAAATATGTAAGATGAATGATAATGTTATGAAATTAAAATTTTGTTTAATACTATTCATAATGGATAGTTTATATCTCCTTAAATAATAATATTTTAATAATATATTATTATTTAGTGAAACTTGGTATCGCGTACAACTCAAGCTATATAGAAAGGTCACTCTTGCATGTAACACAAGACATGTCAGTGTTGCGTGTAGTGAAAACATACTTTGGTGTTTCTTATAACATAATACAAACTTGTTTCATTTATACATTGAACAAAACCAATAATCAGTGTTGTGTGAAATGAATTCTATCAAAAAAACTTGAAATTATGTGCAACAAAAGCCAAGAATAGTGTTGTGTATACTTCAAGCTAATATGGTGTTGCGTATAGAGCAAGATAATCTTGGGGTAGCGTACAAAAAAAAGATATCAAAGAAATTAAAAATAATATATCTCATAAAATCTTGGGGTGTTACATTTTCAAATCTAAGTAGCCCCACCATTAGATTTGGAATATCTATTCACTTTGATATTCTAGTAGGAATGATCCATATTTAATTTCAAATAACCCATATGGAGGTCTTATTAAATTGTTTGAAGTAATTTATAAATAATTTAAATTCCAAAAACCTTAAATTGTAGTTTCTTTGCCTATTTAGTGGACTCCCCAATCATAAAATCTTAAAATTATATTTCCTTGACTCTTTCCCCCATGTTACACTAAGCCTTAAGGGTGAAAGTACTCTTGAATCTAACTTGGTTAAGTCAACCCAAGTCTTTTATTAAAACTCATTGATAATTGCAAGTATTTAAATAAGGGCCTTACTAATTATCTGAATAACGGATGTATTTTTGATCAAGTGGTGGAAGGATTGTTTTAACATAATATTTTTATTGAGGTATTTTTTTAACTTATTAGAAAATATTTTTTATTTTATTCATCACATGATTTTTAATATTATGTGGATATTACATAATTAATTAACCATGTTTGATAAAATAATTTATACATATTTCTTTAATTTAATTTTATCCTTTCATGCTTGTTGATTTACTTATCATTAATGATAGTGTTCAATCATCCAAATAAACCATACCTCAAATAAATAAATAAATAACCATGATTTGGAAAAAATAATGGTGTGATATGATCATGAGGTTTTATATACTGGTTGGTTTATTGAGAAATGATAAACAAACCTTGACCCTAAGGTAAATGTCCTTGAGCCTATGTTTGACTCAAGTTGTATAATTTTTCTATTCTACTATCTATCTTCTTAGTTTGATTTATCTGGGGTTAAGTCCTTAACCACCTCCATGATTCAGAAGCTCTATACTTTACATATTTTTACTTACATGAAAGTGAGGGAAGCTAGTTTTTAGGGTTATATAAAATAATCCTTGGATATATATTCCTATTCATAATAAAGGAGGGAGAAATTATTAACAAATAATTATATTTAATTTAATATTAAAAATCATATAAAACCATTTAATAAAACTAAAATAAAATAAATAAATAACTCCAACACATACACAGGTTGATCAAAGATCATGATCAATCAAAATATGAAAAAACTATGCATTTTTATTTATTATCATTCCATTTAATTCATTCTAATTAAGAGATATTTATAGTAATTAATTAATTATTCAACTAAAAAATTAATTCATTATTTATCTTAATATATTATCCTAATAGTCCCTGGGACTTAATAATAAAACCATCATATAATATTCAAAATAAATAAAATTTTAATTTTAATATAATTAAGTACATGGTTCATTTTCAAGAATCTCCATGATGTATATATTTTATTTTAGATTAAATCCATTTATAGTATTTAATATATAAATGGTGTGCATTTTCACTCAAAATGTCTTGGAATATATTCTATGTGTGGTCCTTATTGTGTACTACACACTTACACAACATGTATGCTTACGCGATATGTCATGATATACATGGATTCTAGTTTTATGGGTTAAACCCTTTAGTCTTCATAGTGTATATTACCACATTTCATTCCTTAAATATATGTTGTCTATACCATTGGTGATGTGAAAGAAGTACATGACATTTATGGTTACAATTACACATCGTGTAGTTGTAGAATTTACAAAGAATTTAAAACACCATGTATTAACCCACATGACATACCAAAAATCATTCTGTGTCTACGTTTCATGGGTTAAAACATGTTACACAATAAGTACATGCTAACTAAACACTGTGAAGTTCATTTCTCTTCATGTTTCAAAGAATATAGTTAATACATGATGTGTAAAGTCATCACATAATGACCACATGATTCACCATGAATTACTTGGAATGTTTAATCAGGTAGGGTTACAGGACATGTACACTTTCTAAACATCATACAGTCTCTATCAAAACACATGTTACAATGGTATTCAACATGAAATGTGTAAAGATGTTGTGTAATGAGTCAAACAGTGACCCGAGATTTATGTGGTTCCCTCCTTGTGCGAGTTGATGAGTGACAAACACCGTGTAATTTACTATTACATGTTGTGTAACAATTCCATGTAGCTAGTGATGTTGTCACCTTAAGATAGGATCTTAAATTATTCTTCATGCATTTCTTCCCTTTCATAACCATATAAACTCAGATGAACGTGTTAAATTAATTGTTGGAATTTGTAAAAAATATATGAATATGAAAACTAAAAAATATACCAATTAAATTGATAAAATAATTAAAAATTATAATGTGTATACTTTGATACAATTTTAATGTTTTGGGGAATAATTTAGTCATATTTAGGAGTCCATATTTTTGTTTTTCATCAACATTATTTGATAAAATCCAAATAACTCGACAAACAAAACCCTAAAATCTCATTGAGAGGGATGTTTAACATTAAATTTATAATTAAATTTAGATAATAATTACCTTTAAAATTATAACCCTCTAAGATAATTTACAGTTCCAACATCGATGCATTATCATTCTGGTGGATAATCTAAGAAACAGTTCCTCAATGTGTATCCACATGTGCTATATGAATCTTTGAGCAGCATTCTTGGTGTTTTGAGTTCTATAATGGAGTAACCAGGTGATTCATATCATTAATCATTTAACACAACAATGTATTATCTTATTCTAACTAAATTCTTAAGAGGTTGCATGAGAGGATTATTCTATCTAGGCTTGATATAAATCTTGGGAGGCTTTTGTTGTTCACAAGAAGCCTCGGCATTATAAATTTGATATATTATTCTTATAACAAACTTTATTTTTATTACACACTTAAAAATTATTTATTACATAAAATCATCACTTGATACAACATAAAAGATCTATATGTATAGTGTATTTGGTCTTAGTAACATTATATAATGACTTAAAACATGAAACACAACATCTTTATTGAAAACTTCCTTTACATGACCACTACATTCCCTCATACTTAGAATTGCATGGGATAACCTGAGGACATGCATAAATAGGGGTGAGATATGAAGCCTAGTAAGGGAGTAAAGAAGGAATAACATAAATAATATAGGACATTTTAGGCAATAGTCATATCAATGGAGCACAAGAGAGATATGAACATAAAGGAATGATATAGCAGGATTATCATAACAAAGAAATGTGGAAACAACATTTAACATGATATTAGTATGATCCAAGGCCCATTGCACATGGAGCATGAGTAAATCCTCATTTAACTTTAATTAACATGAGTTAACTCTCATTTCACTTGATGTATCATGATACTAATCTTTACCCAATGTATTGAAGCGCTATTATGATGCACCCTTCTTAATCATTTCGTTTCTTGCATAAATGTGCCACATGGATCATATAACATGGATTCATTAATCAATACAATTTATTCCACGATAAAGGTATGCGGAATTCATACATGAAACTCTATAATAAATAAGTAAATGTCCATAAAGGTGAATACCCTTGATAGAGAAATGGTCATGGCATTCACTACATATCAACTTTGGTTTGAAAACTCACGGTGCAATTTTAGCAGTATAACAGTGTGACATAAGAATTCATAAAAATGGTTGATGAGAGATATAGGGATGTATCATCATATTTACATGAAATGGATAGTAAGTGGTTCATATATATACATGTCCCAACATATTTAATGGGGTTTAGATTCATAATACAAAATAATTATTCTATTTTTCATCAGGATTTCAAGAATGGAAGAATCATAATACAAAAGAATTACTTGAAGGTAAATGAGAAGAGAGAAATTCCTTATAGAATTTTGGCATGGTAACGTGTGTACATCAGAGGAATTGATGAGAGATAAATAGGTATCACATAATCAAAAAATAAGGAGGGTATTGTGGGGGAGGTGTGAAATCATAGCCCAACATTTTTAATTGAAAATAAAAAGGTATATCAACATAAATAAATTTGGACAAAAATGAGAAAGGAAGAAATCCCTTACTTGGAAATGTGATCCCAAAGGCTTGGGAGAGGCTTGATAGAGGATTCATGGGAGCTTGGAGTTCCTTGGTAGTATTCTAGAGAGAGTATTTCAGGTTTTGGTTGATATCCAAAGTCTTTGAGTGAAGAGGAAGTGGGAGCTTGGGTGGGTTTATATAGGAAAAGAGAGGGAATTCTTTATTATTTAAGTTTTGGACACCACACATTAAAATAATCAAAACCAAAAACCAACCCATGGTTTTTGCCCATGGTTTTTCCAAATGATACTGGAAAACATTATTCTATAAGTAAAATGGCCTAACTTCTTAAAATATTAGGCTTTATTATGTGGAGGTGAGTCACACTCTCAAGGAAATCAATTTAAAAAGTTAAAATGTTTTATAAGTCTTGGAGGGTCCACTAAGGCACCATAAAATTAATCAAATGAATATAAAATCACATTATTTTAAATTTAAAACATATATTGTCCAAACATATCATTTATGTTATTTTATTACATCACTATTGGGTCATTATGATGTCATAAAACACGTTATATATTAAAACGGTATTTAATTTTTACCCAAAAATTAAATTGTTTCATCAAATTATGAAAAAATTATAATTGGATAATTTCAACATCTTGAATCCAAAAAATAATTTTCATTTTATCTAAATAATTTTCTAAACATTTGAATCTTTACTTTTAAAATAAAAACCGGCATTTATCAAAAATTCATGGGTTTGGTCAAAAATAGCTTTCAAACATTAATAAAAACTACAATTGTATTCATAAAAATTATATGATAATTTATACTTAATAAAAAGTAATTTTAGTAATAATATTTTATTAAAATATTATTTAATTCAAAAATCTATTAATTCATCAAAATATATTTCTTAATTGAATATTAACTAAAAATACTATTTTTGCTTTAAAATCCTTTTACAATGTAACAATAATAAAATGAATGTATATTATTCATTATATACAAAAAAAATACACATAATCATATTGCTAAGGTCTTGTTACATAACCCCTTAAAACTCACACATAAGACCTTAGGGTAATTTGCATGATGGTGACAGACTCTTGGGGTGGAACGGATAACATTGCACGGGTGGTAATCTCTATTAACTTCTACTTCTCCCATAGGCAGTTCCACTCAAGCTTAACGTGTTTGTGATCTAATTGGGCTTAGTATAGAGAAAATCATAATAATTCCACCTCCTTTTCGAGCTCCAACAAATGGGCTTTGAATAGAGAAATTCTACTAGATGAGGTCATCACTTCCTTTGTCTGAGTAAATTGGATTTGTTAGAGCCCTATACTTATACTAATCTTGTGATCACTATTTAATGTCTATATTTCCAATGGTAATATTTATTAACAGTATTTTAAAATCCAAAAACATAAAAACAAGGTAGTTCACATTTTATATAACCATTTTACATAATAATACATTTAATTGGATCAAGATTAATTTTCATTAATAAAAGTTTGGGTCATTACAATATTCCCCCCTTAAGAAATTTCACCCTCAAAATTTCCTTTTCCCATGCTAAAACAGATGTGGGTAACTCTTCTTCATTACTTCCTCTGATTCCCACATTGCTTCTTCAAACTTGTGGTTTCTCCACAACACATTCACGAGGGGTATTGTCTTATTTCGTAGAACTTTTTCCATGTGATCTAATATCTTCACCGGCTTCTCTTCATATGAGAGGTCATTCACAAATGGTACCACCTATGGATTGAGTACATGTGATGGGTCAGGTATGTATTTCCTCAAGAGTGATATATAGAATACATCATGTACTTGAGATAGGTTCAATGGGAGTGTCAGTCGATAGCCCAATGATCCAGTGTGATCAAGGATCTAAAATGGTTCAATGTACCCTGGACTAAGTTTTCCCTTCGTCCCAAATCTCATAACTCTCTTCCATAGTGATATGTGGAGGAATTCTATGTATCTGACATCAAACTCTAGGTCTCGTCGATGATTATCAACATATCTCTTTTGTCAACTCTGAGCAGCTTTCATATATTGTTGGATGATCTTAACCTTCTCCACCATTTCTTCAACCATCTTTGGACCTAGGATTTTTCTCTCCCCAACTTCATCCCAACATGCTGGTGTTCTTCACCTTTTCTTTAAAGGGATTCATAAGGAGCCATTTGGATGCTTGAGTGGAAACTGTTGTTGTAAGATAACTCAACTAGAGGAAGATGTTGATCCCATCCTCCTTTGAATTACATTGAGCATGCTCTCAACATGTTCCGTTCAGATTGTCCATCGGTTTGAGGATGATAAGCCGCATTAAAGTTCAGCTTAGTATTCAGAGCATGTTGAATAATCTTCTAAAACATAGAGGTGAATCTTAGATCTCTATCGGATACAATCGATAGTGGTACTCCATTTAGACTTACCACTTACCCAATATATATTTGTCCCAGATGATCCAATGAGAAATCCTCCTGAATTGCAATGAAGTGTGCAGTCTTTGTATGATGATCCGCAACAACCCAGATATCATTGTTTCCTTTATATGTCTTCGAAAGTCCGGTGACAAATTCCATGGTGATGTTCTCCCATTTCCATCCTGGTATGGGTAATGGTTGAATCATCCACTTATACTTCTACCTCTCAACCTTAACTTACTGATATACCAGGCACTTTGATGTATACTCAGTGATCACCTTCTTCATGTTATCCCACCAATAATGCTCTCAAAGATCTCGATACATATTTTTGTTTCCTGGGTAAATAGAGAAATTATAATTATGTGCATCATACAAAATTTCTTTCTTTAACTCTGGATTTTATAGAACACATAGTCTTGACCCAAATCTCACAATTCCTTCTTCATTAACATTGAACTTCAAGGATTTCCCTTTTCCAATAGTTTCCACTTTATTCTGAATTCCCACATCATCCTTTTGAGCATCCTTTAACCTTTCCAAAAGATATGGTTGAGCAATAATTTGTGAAAGGATTGATTATGTTCCCTTCTTTATGATTCTCATGTATATCTTCATCAAATATAAGAAGATTGGATCCTTTTCAATTCTCATCAATGATAGAGTTGTTGGATCCTTTCTACTTAGAGCGTTCGCCACCTTGTTCATTTTCCCAGGGTGGTAATGGATTGTGCAGTCATAGTCTTTGATCAGCTCTAACCATATTTGTTGTCACATATTCAACTCTTTATGTGTGAATATATTCTTGAGGATTTTGTGATCTGTGTATATTTCACACTTCTCCCCAAATAGGTAATGCTGCCAAATTTTCAAAGCGAAAATTACTACAGCCAACTCCAGATCATGTGTTCGATATATTTTCTCATGAACATTCAATTTCCATGAAGCATAGGCAATGACTTTGTCATTTTTCATCAACACACAACCCAGGCCCTTCTTCAAAGCATCACTAAATACCACAAAAAGTTATCCACTTGTGGATAATGTGAGAATATGGGCAGTGATAAGCCTCCTTTTCAACTCCTTGAATCTCTCTTTACATTAATAACTCCAAGAAAACTTTACTCCCTTATAAGTAATCTTTGTAGGAGGGTTTTACATTCATGATAAATTTCTCACAAATCAGCGATAATATCTAACTAACCCTAAGAATCTACGAATATTTGTTACCGATGTTGGCCCCAGCCATCCCTCAATTGTAGTTTTCTTGGAGGGATCCATAGATATCCCATTACTTGTGATGATATGGCCCAATAATGATACTTCCTTCAACCAAAAATCACACTTGTTGTACTTTTCATAGAGCTTCTCCTTTCGCAAAGTCTTTAGTACAGTGCTTAGATGTTCCTCATGCTCCTCCTTGGTTTTGTTGTATATTAGAATATCGTCTATAAAAACTACCACAAATTTATTGAGGTAATATCTAAAGACTTTATTCATCAATTCTATGAAGATTGTTGGAGTATTAGAGAGTCCTATAGGCAGTACTATGAAATCATAGTGCCCTTACATTGTACGAAAAAGCAGTCTTTGAGATATTCTACTTCTTCACCCTTACTTGGTAATATCTTGAGCACAAATCAACATTGGAAAATTATTGTGCTTCACATAGCTGGTAAAACAAGTAATCAATTCATGGTAGATGATACTTGTTCTTTATAGTGATTTTTTTGAGCTCATGATAATCAATTCAAAGGCACATTGACCCATCCTTATTCTGGAAGAAAAGGACTGGTTCACCCCATGGTGAAGCACTTGGGAATATAAACCCCTTATCCATATTCCCCTATATTTGTTTCTTCAGCTCCTCAAGCTCCACAACATCCATTCTATATGGATTCTTGGATATTGGTAATGCCCCAAGTATTAGATCAATTGATAATTCAACATCTCTTCTAAGAGGAAGGGCAAACAATTCCTCGGGAAACACTTCAGGGAATTCCCTCACAATAGGCATGTCTTTAAGGATGGTTTCTTCCTTAGACTCAATCATCTGAGTAAGATATACATGCTCATAGGGTAGTAATATCCACGCTTGAGATGGTAGTGCTAAATAATATTAATCCACCTCCTTACACTTGCATAGAATCAGGGGTCAATTATCCATATTGAGACTGATTTACCTCTCACATAAATTTATGTTGGCTCTATATAAGTAAAGCCAATCCATTCCAAGAATTGAGTCAAATTCCACCCGAGGGAGTATGGTGAGGTTCTCCAGGAAGTTCAATCCAAAAATTATGATAGGGGAGTTATATTCATTTATTGCAATTATTTCCCCATTTTTCATACTCACTGACATTTTTACTTCCATGATTTTTTGTGGTGTTGAGATTTTTCAACTAAACTTTAGGGATATAAAATAATGTGTAGAACTATAATCAAAAAGTAATTTCGCTATTCTTGAATGAGTAACTATCATACCTATCACCACTTAATTTGCGGGGTTTACTTCGATGGTAGTGATGGAAAAAAGATTTCCCTTGCTGCCTTGTAGGTTGTTGGTTGACACTAAAAACCCTTGGCTTACGGAACTAGTTTGAAAACTACCCAGGTTCTTTTCAGTTGAAGCAATGAACAACGCGTGGAGGGTCAAACAAAGCATTCCTATCCTCTATCACAACCATGGGTTTTTCTTGTCAGTAGTTAATGTCCAGGTATCCTTATCTTCTACACCTAAAGCATTTACTCATCCCCTTTAGGAAATTTCTGAGGTTCTTATTTCTGCACCTTTGGAAAGTGGGGTGCTGGATCTTCTTTGCACCATTATATTTATCGATTGGACCACCAGAATTAAAGTCCACCTTATGCTTCTTATCCCCATGATACCCCTAAGATTTGCCGAACTCTATTTCAACTTTGAGGGAACATCAGACAATTTCCTCATAGCTTTGGAAGTCACTGATTTCAAGGGATTTCCATAGGCTAGGTTTTAGCCCACCAAATAAGAGGCCAAACTTGAATTTAGGGTTAACAACAAAGCCAAAGGCATATAGTTTAAGCCTTTTGAAGTTTTCTCCGTATGCTCCTATGGATTCGTAGTCTTTTTTTCTTAAGTACAAGGAAGTCCATTTCCATCTTTAGTCGGAGGGTGCGCATAAAATATTTATAGAAAAACATTTTTCGTAAATCCTTCCTTTATAATGCCTCAATATCTACCTCAGGATTTGTGTTTTTGATCAATGTCCACCATTGATCAGCTTCACCCTTCATACGATATGCATCCAGAAGAACCTTCTCTTTCTCAGAACATTGAAGGATGGATAAGATCTTTTCAATGGAGTTGATCCATTGTTCGGCGATTGAAGGATCAGATGATTCATTAAAAGTAAGATCCCTTTGCCTCATGAAGCTCTCGATAGCAAATTGTTCTTTCTTGGGGGGGGGGGTTGAACGTTCTCTCTGACCCATGTTTTTATTCAAAACTTGATTTAAGTGAGAGATTATTGTGACAAAGTTCATGATTTCCACTTCTATTAGATTGGGAGTCTCATTAGAATATTCGTCACATTGATCTTTGCATCGTTTGTTAGTCCAAGTCCTCCTATTACAATCCATTGGATATAATAAAAGTAAATTTAAGGTTAATATATAAAGGGTAATCCAAATACAAAAATGGATGAATTATAAATTACTTTTATTTCCTTAACTTATGAATTTATTGGCTTCAATCTATGTTATCCATGATCTACTTCCCAAAAAATATTCCTAGGGACATTTTTTTATTCCCTTAATAATTGATCATACTAAGATTATGAATTTACTAAAGTATATCCCCCAGAAGTTTCATAACCAAAAGAACAACAAGGCTCGTTTTCGTGCACCAGTTCTCGTTTGAGTCTAGCTCAAAGCGGTGTTTTCGGGTTTTACCCCTAGGTACATATGTGCTAGAGCCGTCTCTACCTACTTATATCCAGTCAGGGATGTATTTTTGTGATAAACCACTTAATCAATTCTCACAAAAAATTAGGGATGTTTTTATTACACTTATTCTTATTCATAAGGCTTTCAGTATGGTTTTCAAATCCTAATCCCAAAAATAACTAAACCTAACCTCTGATACCAACTATAACACTGATTTTTATTACACACTTAAACATAATTTATTACATAAAATCATAACTTGATACAAAATATAATATATAGAGTTTTAGTTTTTTTGGGCTTAGGAAAATTACATAATGACTTAAAACATGAAACACAACATCTTTATTGAAAACGTTCTTTACATGACCACTACATTCCCTCGTACTTAGAATTGCATGGAATAAACTGAGGACATGCAAAAAAGGGGTGATCTATAAAGCTCAGTAAGGGAGTAAACAAGTAATAACATAAATAATATAGGACACGTTAGTAAATAGGCATATCAATGGATCCCAAGAGAAACATGAACATAAAGGCATGATATAGCATGATTATTATAACATGGAAATGTGGCAACTACATTTAACATGATATTAGCATGAGCCAAGGCCCATTGAACATGGAGAATGATTAAATCCTCATTGAACATTAATTAGCATGATTAAACCCTCATTTCACTTGATGTATCATGATACTAATCTTTACCCAATGTATTAGAGCGCTATCTGGGTGTACCCTTCTTAATCATTTCATTTCATGCATAAATGTGCCACACGGATCATATAACATGGATTCATTAATCAAAATAATTTATTCTAAGATAAATTAATGTGGAATTAATACATGAAACTCTATAATAAATAAGTAAATGTGCATAAAGTTGAATACCATTGATAGAGAAATGTGCATGGTATTCACTACACAATGACTTTGGCTTGGAAAATCACAGTTCAATTTTGGTAGCATAACAGCGTGACATAAGAAATCATAGAAATGGATGATGAGAGATATAGGGATGTATCATCATATTTACATGAAATATACAATAATGGGGACATATATATACATGTAACAACATATGTAATGGGATTTAAATTCATAATACAAAATAACTACTTGAATGTAATTGAGAAGAGAGAAATTCATTATGGAATTTCGGTATGGTAATGGGTGTACATTAGAGGAATTAATGTGATAGAAAGAGGTATATCATCATTAAAACATAAATAGGGAAGTATTTGGGAGATGAAAAATCATAACCCAACATTTTTAATTGAAAATATAAAGGTATAGAAATATAAAGAAACTTGGACAAAAATGAGAAAGGAAGAAATCCCTTACTTGGAAGTGTGATCCCAAAGGCTTGGGATAGGCTTGAGAGAGGCTTCTTGGGAGCTTGGGGTGACTTGGGAGGATTATAGAGATATGTGGGAATGGGTTGGTAGAGATCCAAAGTCTTTTAGTGAAGAGTAAGTTGGATATTGGGTGGGTTTATATAGGAAAAGAGAGGGAATTCTTTATTATTTAGGTTTTGAACACCACACATTAAACTAATCAAAACCACTAACCAACCCATGGTTTTTGCCCATGGTTTTTTCAAAATGGGAGTGGAAAACATTATTTTATAAGTAAAATGGACTAACTTCTTAAAATATTATTATTCCTTATGTGGAGGTGAGTCACACTCTCAAGGAAATCAATTTAAAAAGTTAAAATGTTTTATAAGTCTTGGAGGGTCCACTAAGGCACCATAAAATTAATAAAACAAATATTAAATCACATTATTTTAAAGGTAAAACATAAATAGGCATAACATATCATTTATATTATTTTATTACATCACTATTGGATTATTATGATGTCATAAAACACGTTATATATTAAAACGGTATTTAATTTTTACCCAAAAATTCAACTGTTTCCAAAAATTATGAAAAATTCACCATTGGATAATTTCGACATCCTGATTCCAAAAATAATATTCATTTTATCTAAATAATTTTATAAATATTTGAATTTTTACTTTTGAAATAAAAATTAGTATTTATTGAAAATTCATGGGTTTGGTCAAAAATAGCTTTCAAAACATAACAAAAACTACAATTGTATTCGTAAAAATTATACAATAATTTATACTTAATAAAAGTAATTTTAGTAATAATATTTTATTAAAATATTATTTAATTAAAAATACATTAATTAATCAAAATATATTTCTTAATTGAATATTAACTAAAAATATTATTTGTGCTTTAAAAACCATTTACAAAGTAACAATAATAAAAAGAATGTATATTCTTTATTCTATACAAAAAAATCACATAATCATAGTGATATGGTATTATTACATAACCCCATTAAAAAACTCTCATAATACCTTAGGTTAAGGTGCACGATGGTGACAGACTCTTGGGGTGGCTTGGATAGCATTGCACAGGTGGTAATCTCTATTAACTTCCACTTATCCCATAGGTGGTTCTTCTTAAGCTTAACCTGCTAAATATTATCTTGGTCTTGGTCAAGAGATAATCCCAATGATGTCACCTCCTTTCCGAGCTCCAACAAATGGGCTTTGTATGGAGAAATTATACTAGAAGAGGCCATCGCTTCCTTTCTCTGAGTAAATTGGATTTGTTAAAGCCTTGTATTTATACTAATCATGTGATCATTGTTCAATAGCTATATTAGCAAGGGTAAAAATTCTTAAAGGTATTTTAAAATAAAAAAACATAAAACCAAGGAAGTTCACATTTTATATAACCATTTTATATAATAATAAATTTAATTGGATCAAGAGAAAGTTTTATTAATAAAAGTTTGTGTCGTTACATTTCTTTATATACTTTGGGTTAAACCTTCAAAATTATACATAGAACCTTATAGATATATTTATACTAGGTAATACCCCTTTTTAAATAATAATAGTACTAATAATATTATTATATCACATTGAATTCACTTTTTTAAATATAATTTCTTAAATAAATAAATTATAATTTTATTTAAATGATGTTAAATAAATTATATAATTTCTATTGGTTAATTATTCAACCTACTAATCCTCCCCTAAAAATTATCAAACCCTAGATAAAATATTGAGTTGTTTAATAAATATTATACTCCCTAAACTCATGAATAAATAACTAATTTAATATTCACATAACTACATAAATATATATTTTTCTATTCACTAAACTCATTAATAAATAAATATGTATTATTTACCTTGTTAATAATAAATGAGAGATAAAATTAAAATCATATATTATAAACATTAATATCTCATGATTAAATTTATGTGATCAAATTTACTTAAATTATTATAATTTCAAAATTCGAAAATAATATTTATTCTTAATATCAAATTCATTAGAATTTAATGTGACTATGGATAAACATAGTTTTTACCCCCTAGGCCTCTTTCTCAATGGAATTAGGTCATATCACCTAAATTCTAAGATCATAATCTAGAAACATGTCAAGGAACCTATATAAAAATATGTTAATTCCAAAATAATTACAACCATCATACGAATGCTACTATGTAATATAATTCCATTTTCTATCGATATCTGATCAATAAGGATTCATAGATGTGTTATAATTCTATATAATCATTTTATTTTCTTTAACATTATGAAATTAACTCATCAATAAACTAACATGTCCATATATTTAACTAGTTACATCTATTTCTATCAAAGGGACAAATTTATCTTCTTCCATTAACTTGTAAGGAATAAATCCTTTCTTGTCTTATTAAATTATTTTTATTTTACTTATGATGCACCAAACATGTTCTACCTCACTATGAGCATATGTCATCACGATTTTTCATCCATACATCAAAGTGTGTAGTTAATGATATACATTAATAATAATATCAACACTAATGGCCAATACACACATTTATAGATAGGAAAATATAATGATATATAAAACATAGAGAATTCATATTAGTTGTTATATCCTTTCTACCTCCCTTATAAGAGATCATTAAGTGTGAACTTTATGAGTAGAAGTATCAATTCCTTATGAGCTTCCAAATCATGATATACAAACATCATTTGTGTCTCTTAAGATATATGTCATCTAGAAAATATGACATATATCTAAGATTATTATCAAAACATATCTAGGTTCTCATTATAATGTGGAACTTCTATAACCATTTGACATGAAAAATACTATAAGTACATTACCAAATTAATGTTACTGAGTAGAATAATAATTATGTGATAAGATTCTTATTAATATACTTGTAATGGAAAGTAAAATTTCAGTTGGTTCTAGGGCATCAACTCAAATAGTATTTTCTTATATTTTATATATATTATGTAAATAAATATTTTTCTAAACGTACATATATTTTATTTTTCTATAATATATGTGTGTGTTGTATACTATATATATAAAAATATTTTTAGTTTCACTCATTAATAAACATGTCCATAGTTTCTATCTGTGTGTGTGTGTCTATAAGGATATTCTATATAATACTTTTTATGTATGTTACATATATATTTATATATTGTATTTACTATATATATGTACATTCTATACAGTTTATATGTAATTTCTTTACTATATATATATGTGAATATTCTTGGTTATATATATATATATATTATGTATAATTATATATATAAATATGTGTTATTTATATATATTATTTTTATAATTTTTTCAATGAAATAGGATGAATGTGAATATAAAACAAATGCATGTGAATCGTGTGGCCAAAGAGAATGGGGAATGTATTAAATAGGTTATCAAATTTATAATAGATCATGTGAATGATCCTTCTTTAATCGCATGTTTATGTATAAATTGATTCTATTTAAAGAATATATGTCTATTTGAAGTGGAAAAACATTGGGTGTGACATCATGGCCTAGGATCCACTCAATGATTCCCCAAAGCTAGTGGTCCACATGGCCTCAAGCGCACCTCCCATACACTAATGGATGTTGAATATTAGTGAGGGGAAATAATGTGTCTATTGGGAGAATATAAACTCATTTTAGAGTAGACTATAGAAAAATAAGTAATAATAGATAAATATAGGAAGTATCATAAATAGATAATACTGGAAAAAAATTAGGACAAACATCATAGAACTAAATAATAATCAAAAGATAGAAATTGAATCAAATAAAAAAGTTGATAATGTAATTCATGTCTCTAGAAAACTAGAAAAAAGGTATACATGGAAGCAAGAAATACATTCTATAAAAAAGAACCAAGAAGAATCCAAAAACTCTCTATCATCTTGAGCTCTTTACTGGTCATCTACTTCCAATCTCTATCCTAATAAAGAAATCAAATCAGGTGTCTAAAGCAGGATACTTCCCCTTATTAATGTTTGCATACATATAGTCTCCCAAAGTACCATCGGTGTCCCGAATATGGTGTAAGATAAATCTGAGTAGTCCACCACCAACGGTGTTTATACCATCTAGTTTGGGAATATAAACTAAAATTGTGTAGATATATATAAATTTAAAGTAATTCTATAATGGTAACTGATACATGCTTTAGCCTCAGCTGGAATTTTCTCTAAATTTTTAATCATTTAATTAATACATTTGAGTTTAATTTATATAAATAATTCATTTGAGGTAAAAAAAACACCAGCAAGGTAACATGATACTAATAACAATAAAGGATCCAGGGTATAACAAGGTATCCTATAATAATGATAACAATAGAGAGGTTCTAGGGTTATCACTAAGGAATCTTATGATGATTATAATAGTAAAGATGATCCAATGTAATGACCAATGAATCCTTGACCTCATGGGTCGAACTAACTCATTACCAACATGTAGCCATACTATAAGGGATATGAGTGTAATCCAAGGGGAATTACCCAAGGCATTCCACTCCAAATAGTTCTAATCAATTATAAGGTTCTCATATAAGGTAAAATAGGCTAAGTATGACTAGGCCTAATGGGGTTATTCAATGGATCCATATCTCCAAATACATCAAGTTGGATCCAAGGATTTCATCTATAGCATCCTAATATCCAGATGATAGTGAAGAGATCCTACAGTGTCATGTCGTGCATCCACTTATAGACAAGGACCATGTTCCTATGAGTGCATAATTAATTCCCTCAGGAATCCCAGGATGGCTCAATTTTTTCCATTCCTATAAATATGAAAATTTCCACATGTAATAAAAACCTTATACATAATCCATTATTTATTTTAGGCCATGTAAAACTCATTCCATTTAATAATTTATAAGGTTCATTCCAATGCCTTTCATACTAGGTTACAAGGATAATATGACATGAAACCATTTATTACTTCCATTTCATATCCAATTATTAGGTTCGTTTATTTACCTTTTATAATCATGATAAGGAAAGATAAGTATATGAAACTATATACAGTTCAATTATAATTATGTAGGCCAAATGATATCTATAAATATAATTTCCATTTAACATTTTAAATGTTCACTAATTAATTGGAACACCTACCTTATAAGGATCAAATGAAATATATAAATACAAGGGATAGTCATTTCCAATTCATAATTCATTATATTAAGAAAGGGATTACCATTAACAGGGTCAATCCATAGCATGCCTGAACGGTGGTTTAGATAGTCATAACATGCTACTAAAGTCATTAAATAGGTCACAACCTACTTGGGGTAGAAGGAATTGTGTTCATAACCTCCAATGATATAATAATCATATATTTAAAGGTCTCCAAAACATGATCATGATGATTATAAGAAATGAATATGAATTTAATAAGAAACTCCTGATGAAATTTGTGCGCACACAATGATGGTAGTTTATAAAATGGTGATACTTGAGAGATGATTCATAGACCACATACCTCAAGGATATAAAACCCGTATCATCCATTATCATCCTTTAGTTTAGATTGGATCAAGAGAAAATAGAATAACATATCAACACCTTAAAAATAGTTCCTATGAGTCTTCATCAAAATAGATCAAACATCAGAAATATAAATGAAGAGTAGAAGGTAACAGATTTGAGCTCTTACTGAGAGGGATCATATGTGATGTTTGGATCTCAAATTAGAGTTTTAATGGATATTCAATCAAAAACTTATCTTAGATCCATGGGAGGAGATCTCTACAGGAGGAGGAATCTCAAAATGTCCACTAGAGGAGAAACAAGAGGGAGGGTAAGTTAATTAAATATTTAAGAGAAAATGTTCATTTTACCCAAAACTTACTGGGTTTTATGGTTTGGATGCATGGTTGGCCAAACTGTGCGCCAATCATTCACCTATCACTATCTAAGTAGGGACCCTGAATAGTTTCATCTGCACATTTTGACTAACCATGCACAAAATATGTTGCACACCTCTACTAAAAACAGCAGTGGTACCTCCACAGGCATACACCCCTAGCTACATGGTTTCCTCAAACTATGAAGTCTCAAAAGTTCCTCTATCAATACCTCACATTTTTAGGGAAACCATGTAGAATGGATCACATAGTTTATAATAACCATTTGACCCATTCCTTTTATCCACTAGCTGGGGTTTTGAGCTCTGAAAAATCCCTGAACACCCCCCCCCCAAAAAAACAACCATGAACACGTTAGGCATCCATATTAGGTCTGAAATAATGAACTAAACTTAAATTTAAAGGATTCACACCCCAATGAAAAACTAGGTTCTTACGGTCTTCCCCCCCCCCCCCCCTTAAAGGAACTCATCCCTGAGTTCACCTTCCAAGGGAGTGGAAACAATGTTTGAGGAAAAATTTGACCACTAAGCATGTACATCAAACTCCCCTTCCTAGATCTCATCATGTACTCAACCATGCTGCCATAGAACCCGTAATGAAGGTACATACTGGAATTGGAGTTCCTTCATTCTCCATTAAACAATTCATATGGGATACTCCTCAAATGAGGCATCAGCATCTAGTTCCACCTCCACTGGATCAAAAGTACAAGATGGTTCGGCATGATACCAATGAAGGTGTGAAACATGGAATATTTCATTCATGAAATGATGCCTATAAGGTAATAAAAACACATAGGATAACATCCTAAATCTGTTAATAATCTCCAATGGCCCAACATAATGAGGAGATAGATTCCCCTATCTCTATATATATCTATGCCTTAGCCTAGGTGATACCTATAGGAAAACAGGATCCCTAAACTCGAACTCCAGAGGTTTTCAATGATGATCGACATAAGTTTTCAATCTAAAATGAGAAATATAAATACACTTCTAGATTGGTTTAAATCACTCCAAAGTCTCATGCATGAGATTAGGACTTCGTAGAACTGCCTCTCCTACCACTATCCAAAACATGGGCAAATGATACGAACTACCATACAAGGCCTTATAAGGAGATAAATAAATCATCACCTGAAATATATTATTGTATGAAAACTCAACAAGAGATATATGATTATAAAAATAACTATTGAAATCAAGGATTCATACTTTGAGCATGTCCTCTAACACCTGTATAGCTCGTTCAAACCGGTCATTAGTCTGGGGGTGAAAAGATGTGCTCAGAATCACCTGTGTAACCAATACCAGAACCTCTATGGGAAGTGAGTGTCCCAATATGAAATAAAGTATTAGGGACCCTATATATATGTATGATCTCGAATACATACATTCTTCCTAGATCATCAATTGATAAATTCTCATGTATAGGAAGAAAGTGGGATACTTTCGTCAGACTATCAATGACTACCCAAACCATGCCACTACCTCAAGGCGGCCTCAGTAAGATGACTATAAAAACCATATAAATATCTTACCATTTACATTCATAGATTGGTAATGGATGTAAAAAGCTATCATGTTTCTGGTACTCTGCCTTCACTTACTGATAGGTGGAATTCCAAGTGATAAACCTTGCTATCTAACATTTCATCCCAGTCCACCAATGCTAGCATCGCATATCTCGATATATCTTGGAGTGCCTAGATGAACTGACCACTAATAAGCAAGGAAATAACACATTCGTTCATCTCTAATATCTACCGAACCCATAAATTCCCATGTATATAGAGGATATCATCTATATAAAAATACCAGTCTAGAGGCGGGACCTCACCAGAAATACTCTCTGAGAGAACCAAACCATTAGGATCTAAAAACTACATGCTCTTAACTCCCTCAAGGAGTAATGAGGCAACTATCAAGGATGAAAGATAATACTTATTATATAGACCCATTATTGAAATACATAGAAATTAAATAACTTTTTCAGAATACTTAAAACATTATACAAAATAATTCCCAAAGATCGTGCTATTCTAGAGCCTTTTGGAAATATGGAAACATAAACACTGGTACAAAGATGAACTACATTATCTCCCATTAGGTTCTTCTTGACTAGAACCCTTCTTAGACACATCAAAAATAATATATGTCTTCATAACCTGGGGAAGGGAATATAAAAAGGGTGAGCTTAAATTCTCATTATGGGTAAAAAATGGAGACATGTAAGCAAAAACATGAGCATATGGGTATGAGAACGTGATCATGAAAATAGAATATCATACCTTGAATATCAAAAATGATAAAATGAAATCATGAAATAAATATTGGAAGTTAATAAGATATAAATCATAAGGAAATAAATAACATAATCCATGAAATCATAACTTTAGAATAAAACAGGGAATTGTGGAAGACACATAAGAATATATAATCTGATTTACAGAATATCTAAGGAAACATTATTGTGACCATATAAGTGATACAAGTTCACTCTCCATACCATATTGGTATTAATGTTTCACTCCCATGGCAATCTTAGTAGGATTATTTCACTCCTCATACTATCTTGGTAGTCATGGTTCACTCACATGTCCATCTTAGTAGTTAAGAATTACTCCAAATACCATCTTAGTCTATCTCATGGGATATAAATATTTACCCAATGCAATGGAGGGAGATATAGGTCCCATCCATCTCATAATTAAATAATACATACATGTTCCAAAAGATCATAAATAATCATATCATAACCCATGATATTAAATGTTTATTATAAACATGTAATCATATCATAAGCTATGGAAAAATACAGGTTTTATAATAATTTCATCAAAAGCATAACCCATGAAAAAAAGTGGGTTTCAAAATCATATAACCCATGAAAGAGAAATGAGTTTCATAAGAATCATTCCTTCAAAACATTATTCATTAAAGAAAGAATATGAAGGAATCCCCTGGATTATTTCCTAAAAGATAATGAGTAACATACATGGATGTCATCTTAGTTGGAAAATAACTTGGAAGGATATTTTAAAAATATTTATTAAGGAAAATATCCTTTATTCATTGAAAAATTAACTTTAAAACATAAAAAACTGAATAAAATTTCCTTTTAAAAGAATTTGAAACCCTATAAATAATTCTTGAAAAAAATTTCAAAACCATTTTCCTTTAAAACTTATAAAATAATATTGAAAACATTTCGAAAACCATTTTAATTGAAAACTTAGAAAATAAGATTCAAAAAAATTTAAACCCATTTTTATTTGAAAATACATTTTAGAATAAAAAAAATATTCAAATCCTTTTTCCTTGAAAATTATCTTCAAGTATAATTTGAATTTTTTTTTGAAAACATGGTTTTTGAAGTAAAATAGATTTCTAGCTGAAGTGATAAATATGGTCATATTTTTATTAAAAAAATTATTAATTATGTTAAGTACCAAAGAGTGAAAAAATGGTATTGATACAAGGATATATATTAAAAAAACATATGATAAAGAAACTAATGATTTCTTTATAGATATGGATCAAAATATTTCATCAAAGGAAGCATAATCATTAACAATCTCAAAAAGCGATGAGATTGTTTCAATAAACCCTTACCACTTGGTTAATTGGGACCATACTATCTATGTAAAAAAAATAGAATTACATGAATCTTAAAAATATCATGAATATAATAATATTTTTGATATAACACATCAAATATAAATATATACACCATGAAAAAAGAATGTATGTGTATAACAAAACATAGATCACAAAAAAGGAAAATTCAGACAAAACTATTTTACCAATTTAGTAACTTTTGAAACTTAAACCACATTAAAGAAATATCATAAAATGGATATGTGGATACCCATAAAATTATTTATATGATACATATAATACATTAATGGAATGTGCATACACCAAACAAAATAAATGAGTGGTTATTAAGTTATGTATCTCATGGAAATAAAAGTGATATGAAATTTTCGTAACTTATGTTTTGACTCACCTCGTACTCATAAAAACCACCTGTATAATATTTATAAATTTCTTAGAAATAATTTAAGTAACCATATTATTATATCTAATTCCATATATTGTTTTATTATGACCTTATATTAACCATTTCTCACAATCCTACATTAAGGTTTCACTTCAGGTAATATTCGCTTTATTCTTGGTATGTGTATTAATTTTTTATATATTTGGTCCTTATAATTATATTATTATTACATGAATTTAAACCATAATATAAATATAATTTATATTAATTATATTTTTTATTATAATAATATATAAAATATAGAAGTATTAAATATAATACATTGTTCACAAAGATGGTAAGTTGTATGTACACATGAACGTTGTTTCCATTTTTATTGTCATATTAAAAGAAGAAAATAAAATGACCTATATGTGTGTGTGTGTGTGTATTATAATTATATTATAATTATTATTTCATATATATCATATTGTTTTATAAACTTATCCTTAATACATTTTATGTAGTGTGTGAACGAATCACATCTTTTTGAGGGGGCGATAGGCCACACTTCCTCAAACAAAATTATTGTATTTACACCCAGTAGAAAGTATAAATATATTTGTTTTATAAGGATTTCATAATATTAAATACATAATAAGTATAATATATATCATATATAAACATATTTTCCATCATAATTTCCTCTATGAAAGGTTGTAAAGGAAAAATGAACAGTCATTGTTTCGTGAGGTGATAGTTCACCATACACATAAATAGTATGTTTTTTACCCATTAGATAGAGGTTTGAATAATTTTTAAGTCTAAAAAATAGCATAAAAACATAATATTATATTTATTATACTGTTTTTTTATAAAATTATGGAATAAAGAGAGTGGATTGGGTGGATAAAGAAAATAAAAGAAAGAAGCTTGAGAGAAAATGTTACCTCTTAATCAGGTAACTCGTTTTGGTTTGTGCCAAAAGGATTACATGGATTAATTTATACTAAATGTGAGGATTAAATTATTAATAGAGTTATTTTTTAAAGTTTATTTGCTAGATCTTGTCTAAACCTATGTGGATTTATAGTTGTGAAGAAGAGGGAGAGTGCTTGTCTTTTTATAGTGGAGGGGGAGTGTCACTCCTGTAGATACCCAAAGGTATTCAATAATGGGAGGTCTCCTTAACCAAATGTGCCAAAAAATGGAAAAATAATGAATTAATGTGAAATTATGTTTAAACCAAATCTACACAACACAAGAATATGTTCATTTTAATAATTTGGTTCCTTAACTTCTAAGACTCCCCAATTTTATTATTTTGGTTTTTATTAAAGCATCCAGTTTTCTAACATGAGTAATTTTAACATTAACACTAAAATAAACTTATATTTATTATATAATATAGAGACACAAAATTATAAATATGATACCTGATTTAAAAAATAAAAAACTCAAGTGTTTTGGAAATTAATTCTTAAAACAAGTGCATGTGACACGTAAAACCCAACTTAAATTCGGACTGTGCTAATAAATTTTTTACAATATATGGGTCAATTTGTTAATTATAAAAGATAATTTAGTCCATTAATAGACCATATTTAATAGTTTTTAACCCTTAAAATCACTTCAAAGAATATAGTATTTTTATTAATTTTAAATCATTAAATAAAGTATCATTTATTGTAGAATAACAATAATTTCAATTTTGACACTATTTATTTAATTTTAATTTTAACATATCAAACTAATATTGGAATTAAAATAAATTAAGTTTACAGAAATTTAATATTATATATTAATATTAAAAAATAATTAAATATAATAATTCAATCAATTGGATTCACTTTAAACAGTTATAGTATCATTTATTTTAGTTATTTATTAACCAAAAAATCCAAACGTTGGTGTTTCGTAAGAATTTTAAGTAATTAAACCATCTATAAAAAATATTGAAAATGTATTATGATAAAATTAAATGATTTATATTTAAAAATGATATCTATAATATAAAATATGAACCTTTTACATGTCTTGAAGTTTTATAAATGTTAAAGGTAAGGAAAGTTCCCTTTTTGTCTTTTTCCTTACTTAACATTTTATATAGGGAAATTACATTTAAAAATATCCCAATAAAAAATAAAATTTGAACCGAGAGAGGATATGTTCAAATTATTGGAGGGGATATGGTTGAATTTTGAGTTTTAGTCCTTAATTAATCTTAATCTTACCTTAATTGTTGTGATTAGATTTTAATCACATTCACTAATATTTTTTGTACAAATTTAAGTTGATCTTATTAGAATAAAAATATCATACTGATTAAATTATTGTATGTCCATTTTTTATAATTCAAATCACAAAAGTGGTAAAATTATTTTTAATGCTAATCTCGTAGATGTGGCAAGAAATCAGGTTTTAAAGTAAAAATATTCAAAAGTTCAATAAGTTTATGTATCTAATATCAATATAAAAAGTGACTCAAATGAACTAAATTGGATTAATATATTTATAATTTATCTATTCTGAATTTAAAACCCAATTTAAAATATAATTTAATACTTATAATTATTTAAATGAAAGGTCTATTTTTAACTAAATTGCAGTAATTTTTATTATTCACCCAAAAATTAAGTTTCTCAGAAAAATCCAAAAAATTCACCCAAAGATAATTTCAACATTCTAAATTAGAAAATTATTTTCATTTTATCAAATTCAATTTCTATTAGTTTATAAAATTAATTTTACTATTGTACACAGAAGCACATAAAAAGCAGTTTCTTTAAGAAAATGTTGTTTTAAAACATATAAAGACTTTACCAAAAATTATATATTTAATTATCAATATGTTTTATTTAAGTGAAAACTTTATAAATAATATATTAAAAGTAGTTATTACTATTCATATTACTAAGTTTAAGTTCTAGGTTATAATTATTTAATTTAAATAATTATAATAATAAAATGATGTTTCGTAGAAACTCAATATTTCATATAACACATTCTAAGTCGGTGTTGTGGGTAGTGTAAACCAATTCGGTTCCATATCAAAGGAATATTTTAATTAGTGAAATTAATAACAATAATTAAATTTAATTCATTCTAAGAGAAAAAAAAATATTTCACAATATCTCCGGGTGTTACATTTTACCCCCCTTAAAATGAATTTTTCCCTCAAAATTCGTATGGACTTTCGAAGGATTAGTAATTAAAAGTTTCATTCATAGAAACCTGTATTGTTAAAATGAATACTAAAATTACCTTAAGAAGGAAAATTTGGAAGCATAATGGTTACCCAAAGTAACTCATAATGATATTCTCACATTGGAGAACATAGGTGGGAAGTGAAAACATAGACCTGGAAGAGAAATATTACCATCATGTTCTGCTAGAGTGATAGAGAAAAAGGTTAGGAGAGTATTACAACTCAAGAATACATAAATCTATGATGACCTGAGGGACCTTATGATTCATCTTAAATGAAGTTACTAGGACAAAATTTATTTATTGAAGATCCTATTTCCTAAAGTTAAATAATTTTATTGAAAAGATATACTTGCATGATTTCAGGTTAACATCACCCTTTATTATTCCTTGATCCACTTCACCTCTTTATCTAAAAATGAATGTGAATTTTTGTTTCTATAAGTACTAATAGATTATGTTACCCATGATATTCCATCCCATTAGTTATCATCAACAAAAATTATTTTTAATAAGTAATCCATTATGCATAAATCCTCATATAGAGAGATAACACTTTAATATTACTAAATTTATCTAAATTTTAACTTAAAATTTCCATAAATGGTTAACCTTATAACCCTTATAAACGATTAATATTCAATTCTTTATAAATAAATTCATTAAATAGGATTAACATTGATCCCCATAGATCACAATGTACCACTTGGTTGTCATATTCCAAACATTTGAATACCCCCATCCTATATTCTCTTAATTACCATATACATTCTTCCTTATTCCAATGATTACTGGATATATTATTTAAATCAAATAAGTTTTAAACTTCATCCTTTATAACATTGAAAAAAAATTCAATAATAGGTTTCAGGGTGATCTGTACCATCCAATTTACTTATTCATTTCCATCATATCTTTATCTAAACATCATTATCTCAATGTCAAACATTAACTATGGGTTACCTTATCTTAGTCAAAATATCACATTTCCATGAAATCACTTTTCTTTGTCTTCATCATCATTCAACATTCCCTTTTCAACCCTTAATGAAAACTTATACTAAAAATACTTATATATTTCATGATTCGTATAACATAATATCTGAATTAAAAAATAAAAAAAACTTCATTCATCCAACATTATTCTTAAACCATTATTAAAGATTAATCAACATATTACTTTACACCTATTTCATATAATATTAATTGTAAATCATTTCTTAAGGCTCAAAACCTTTTCATCCCTGTAGTGTTGGAATTTATCACTTTCCCTAAAATCCCCTCCACTGCTCAATCACAGAGGTAATCTTGATGTTTGGAAAGTAAAATCACGGTTCATAGAATTAATGTATTGTTTTATATTTATTTTTAATTTATTTCTTTTTAGTATTACTCACGTAATTTTTTTCCATTATACAGGTGGATTCTTTTGTTTGATTTGGGGTGGTTTGTTTTAAGTTTCTCATTATCATGAGAGATTGAACTTTGAGGCTATAACTCAGATAATGAAAATAATTAAATGAGTCAAAAATGTATAAAAAATCAAGAAAAGATAAATTCCTACTACTTATTTAATAACTTTTTTCATCGTGTTATCTATTATTTGAAATTTAATTTACATATAACTTTTATCTAATAATTATTTAGTTTTTCATAGATCTTTCGGGAAGTCATTTTTACAAAGTTCCTTTATTTTAGAATATTTCTGTCCATATTTAATTCCTTTATGCACAAAAACTTCAAAATATTTATTATCCCTCAAAAACTTTTCACCCCTAAAATGTTTTCATTTATCACCTTCCATCAAGTTCCCCCTACTACTCAATCACATAGGAAATATTAATGATTTTTCAGTAAAATAATTATTTGTATAATTAATGTATTCTTTCATATTTATGTTTAGTTTTTTTATTTTTTGTATTAATCATATAATAATTATTTTCTTATATAGGTAGATTCTTTTGTTCGAGTTGGGGTGGTTTGTTCGCACATGCTTGTGCTCATGAGATATTGGGCTTTGAGCCTACAACTAAGAGAGTAACAATAAGTAAATGCATCAAGAATTTATACAACCATCATGAAAAAATGAATACATGATACTTGTTTAATTATTTTTTTCATCATTTTATCTATTATTTGTAAGTTAATTTCATTATAATTTTTAAATAATACTTTTTTTTATTTTTTCACAGATATTTTTTTGAAGCCATATTTTTCTTTAAACTATCTAAAACAAGCCAAAAAATATGTGAAATGTTCCTTTCTGCCAATCTTACCACACTTTCCATTTCCCTTCTTTGTTTAACTTCCAACACTGCATATTGACCTAATGTTTGTAACTAAAAAAGGTTTTTAGGATAAGAACATTGATTCAATATGAAGGGTTGGAATTTTGACAAAGAAATCCAATGGAAAATGTGATAACATTGGAATTTAATATTTGTTTAGACTTTGGGAGGTGAAGGAATCAGTTGTACCTTAATCGGACACACGGTGTGACCAGTATGACTCTAAGTGATTGTTTTTATTTAAAATTGGCATTAATTTTAGTAAAAAAGATGATTGACATACTCGAAACCGAGAAAACATATTAATATTGTTTTTATACTTTAATAAAACAATACATAAGTAATTTTTTATGTATAGGAATTATCCATACCTCAATTTGATATACGATGTGCATGTTTTGACTCAAAGTGTTAATTATAATTTTAAAATCAACATTTTAATTTTAGAAGTGTTGCTCACTAAAACCAAGATAATGTTATTGAATTTTCTTGATAATTTAGGACAATGATTCAGAAATCCTTTTTTAGGTGTAGGATTCAGTCTCATGTCAAACTGATACAAGATGTGGCCAGTATGAGTCAAACTGTATGTTTCTAGTTTAAAATGAAATTTTAGCTAAAAAGATAAGTGGCCTACTCAAAACTAAGAAAACACATTTATATTTTTTAATACTTTAGTAAAAATATCGATAATTAATTTTTGATTTGTAGGAGTCTTTCGTACCTTAATCTGATACATGATTTTCCAGGTATGACTGAAAGTCTCTGTTATCAGTTTAAAATTTTCATTTTAGTTAAAAAAGTATCACTCATTGAAAAGTAATCAAACACACTCATATTGTATTGATAATATATTAAAATTATTTATAAATCATTGAGCCTTGTAGGAATTGGTCTCACATAAAATAGATACACGATGTGACCGATATGATTCAAAGTACGTGTTTCCAGTTTAAAATGAAATATTGTTATAAAAGACAAGTGATGTACTAAAAATTTATAAAATACATTTGGATTGTTTTAATACTTTATTAAAATTATCCATAATTCATTTGGGACTTGTAGGAATCAATTTTACCTCAATCTGAGCCATGTTGTGACTAGTATAACTCCAAGTGCATTTTTTATTTAAAATTGACATAAATTTTAGTAAGAAGGACAAGTGACGTACTCAAAACCAAGAAAACACATTTTTATTGAATTGATGCATTCATAAAATGATCCATAAGTAATTTTAGATGTGTAGGAATCATCCTCACCTCAATATAATTCATGGTGTGATCGGTATAACTCCAATTGCATATTTTTATTTAAAATTGACATCAATTTTCGTAAAAAGGGAAATTGAACTACTAAAAACCAAGAAAATGCATTTTTTATACTTTAGGAAAACAATATATAATTCATTTTTATCTATAGAAATAAACCTCACCTCAATATGATACACTATGTTCCTAGTATGACTCAAAGTGTCCATTATCAGTTTAAAATCAACATTTAGTTCAAAATGTGTCACTCACTAAAAACTAAGAAATCATGCCTGGATTTTATTTATAATTTAATAAAATGATTCAAAAATAATTTTTTATGTGTATAAATTTTTCTCATATAAAACTGACACACAATGTGACTAGTATGAGTCAAATTATGTGTTTCTAGTTTAAAATGATATTTTAGTAAAAAAAGATAAGTGACCTACTCAAAACTGAGAAAGTGAAATCGGATCGTTTTGATAATTTAGGAAAAATATCCATAATCCATTTTGTTGTGTAGGAATCAGCCTATTTTCAATTTGATACATGATATTCCCAGTATGACTCAAAGCATCTGTTATCAGTTTAAAATTGATATTTTAGTTTTAAAAGTTTTAATCACTAAAAATCTAGAAACGTCACTCACATTGTCTTGATAATTTATTAAAATGATTCAAAAATCATTTCTGATTTATAGAAATTGGTCTCATGTAAAAAAATTACATGATGTGATTGATATGAGTCAAAGTACGTGTTTCTAGTTTAAAATAACATTTTATTAAAAAAGACAAGTGACATACACAAAACGGATCAAACACATTTTTATTATTTTGATACTTTGGTAAAATGATCCATAAGTCATTTGGGAGGTGTATGAATTATTTGAACCTCAATCCAACACACGGTGTGACTGGTGTGACTCCAAGTGCATCTTTTTGTTTAAAATTGGAATTGATTTTAGTAAAAAGGACAAGTTAAGTAATCAAAAGCAATAAAACACATTATTATTATTTTGATACATTATTAAAACGATCCATAAGTTATTTGAGATGTGTAGGAATAATTTTCACCTCAATCATATGTGTGTTTTGATCGGTATGACTACAAGTGCATCTTTTTATTTAAAATTGACATCAATTTTAGTAAATATTAAAATTGAACTACTGAAAACCAAAAAACACATTTAGATCAATTTCATACTTTATAAAAACTATTCTTAAGTCATTTCTGACATGTATGAATCATCCACACCTCAATATAATACACAGTGTTCCTATTATTACTCAAAGTATCCATTATCAGTTTAAAATTGATATTTTACTTCAAAAAGTATCACTCATTTAAAACCAAGAAAACACCCTCATATTTTATTGATAATTTAGGAAAATGATTCCTAAATCATTTATAATGTGCAAGAATCAATCTGACATTAAACTAAAACACAACGTGACCATTATGAGTCAAAGTGAGTGTTTCCATTTTAAAATGACATTTTAGTAAAAAAGAAAATTATCCTACTCAAAACCAATAAAACAGATTTTTATTGTCTTGATACTTCAGTAAAATGATCCATAAGTCATTTGTGACATGTAGGAATCATCCTCATCTAAATCTGATACACGATGTGACTAGAATGACTCAAATTTTCTGTTATCATTTTAACATCTACAATTTAGTTATAAAAGTGTCACTCAAAAAAGAACTGATAAAATTCCCTCATATTGTCTTGATAATTTTTCAAAAAGATTTATAAATTATTTTTGATGTGTAGGAGTTGGTATCATATGAAAAAGATACAATATTTGACCAGTATGAGTCAAAGTTCATGTTTCATGTTTAAAATAACATTTTAGTAGAAAAGACAAGTGATATAATCAAAACTAGTAAAATTCATTATTATTGTTTTGATACTTTATTATAATGATCCATAAGTCATTTTAGATGTTTTAGAATCATCATAACCTCAATATGATGCATGGTGTGACCAGTATAACTCCAGGTGTGTCTTTTTATTTAAAATTGACATCAATTTTAGTAAAACGAACATGTGACATACACGAAGATGTGAAAACACATTCTAATTGTTTTGATACTTTATAAAAACTATCCATAAGTCATTTTACATGTTTAGGAATTATCCCCACCTCAATATGACACATGGTGTTACCATCATGACTCCATGTGAGTCTTTTATTTAAAATTGACATCATTTTTTGTAAAAAGGAAGATTTACCTACTCAAAACCAAGAAAATGAATTCATATTGTTTTTATAATTTATGAAAATGATCCATAAGTCATTTTTGATGTGTAGGAATTGGTCTCACCTCAATCTGATACATGTTGTTCTCGGTATGAATCAAAGTGTTTGTTATCAGTTTAAAATCAACCTTTTAGTTTAAAAAGGGTTGCTCACTTAAAATCAAGAAAACACACTCAGATTGTCTTAAGAATTTATTAAAATGATTCATAAATAATTTTTTATGTATAGGAATTGGTTTCATGTCAAACTGATACACGATGAGTATGGTATGAGTCAAATTGTGGTTTCCCTATTTAAAATGACATTTTAGTAAAAAAGAAAAGTGAAGTACTCAAAACCTATTAAACACATTCATATTGTTTTGATACTTTGGTAAAATGATCCATAATTCTTTTGAAATGTGTAGTAATTATCCTCACCTTAATCTGATGCACGGTATGACCGGTATGAGTCCAAGTTTATATTTTTATTTAAAATTGACATAAATTTTAAAAAAAGGAAACTGACCTACTCAAAATCAAGAAAACATATTCATATTGTTTTGATAATTAGGTAAAATTATCCATAATTAATTTTTGACGTGTATGAATCATCCTCACCTAAATCCGATATACGATGTGACCGATATAAATCAAAGTGTTTTTATCAGTTTAAAATTGACATTTTAGTTCAAAACATGTCACTCATTGAAAACTGAGAAAATGCGCTTGGATTTTATTGATAATTTTGGAAAAGAATTCATAAATAATTTTTGATGTATAGTAATTGGTCTCACTTCAAATCAATTCATGATCTGACTGGTATAATTAAAAGTGTGTGTTTCAAGTTTAAAATGATATTTTAGTAAAAAAGATAAGTGACGTACTCAAAACTGAAAAAATGCATTATTATTATTTTGATAGACTAGGGAATATATACATAGTAATTTGGGACATATAGGAATTAGATTCACCTCAATATAATGCATGGTGTGACTGGTATGACTCTAAGTGTGTATTTTCAATATATAAGTGTCATTTTAGTTTAAAATGCACATCACAACACCAAAATTAAAAAAATAAGCCTAGATTGTTTTCTCATCATTCTATCTACCATTACTTAATTTATTTCATTATTATCATTATCTTATAATTATTTAATTAATTTTCATAGATATAATTCTTAAAAATGAATAAGAAATGGTGTGATGTGAAAGAATCAACCGCAACTCAATCCAATACCTAGTGTTCCTGGGATGACACAAATTTTAGTTTAAAATTAAAAGTTAATTTATTTCCTTATCATTTTTATCTAATTCATATTTAATTAATTTTTATAGAGAAAATTCTTGAAGACAAAGAAGAAATGGCGTGATGTAAATGAATCAACTGCAAATCAATATGATACATAATGTTCCTATTATGAATTAAATTTTAGTTTAAAATTAACACTTTTTACTAATTTATTTCTATATATTATTATTAAATAAGAATTGTTTTATTATATAGATGCGTTATTTTCCTTGAGCAGGGGTGGTTTTTCTGAAAATAACATAAGTCAGGGTCACGATCAAAAGGCAAAGGAACATTGATGTTTTTGAATTTGTATAATAATTTTTACTTATGTAATTGTATAAACCAGTTTTTGGAATGTCTATAATGTAGTTTTTTCCTTGTATTTGTGTTTGAAATTTAATTTCATTTTAATTTTTTATTGGTACTTGATTTTATTGATATCTGGTAGTGTTTCTGGTGATGAGG
Organism: Viscum album; assembly: GCA_963277665.1. Classification (NCBI taxonomy): domain Eukaryota; kingdom Viridiplantae; phylum Streptophyta; class Magnoliopsida; order Santalales; family Viscaceae; genus Viscum; species Viscum album. Next base: position 701,908,338 of record OY728122.1, on the reverse strand, counting down.
TGTGTTGTTACAGACATTTCACTAGTGTTGTAGTTTGTTGTTATAGTACACAATAATATACCCTTTTATCAGTAATTTTTTAGATACTAATAAAGGTACCCTTTTTCAACATTTCTATAAGCGTCAATAAAGGTCCCCTTTATTAACACTAAATAAAATCACTGATAAATGGTTTCCTTTATTAGTACAAATGAAGTAGAACTTTTTTATCTCTAATAAAGAGGTTATTTATCTGTTTTTTTAGCACTCATAAATGCCTATGGATGTTAATCTTGATTTGGTAGTTAGCACTTCTCTAGTGCTGATAAAGGCCATTTTTAGCATTTTTAAAGTCCTATTTTGTAGTAGTTTTGTTTGATGATTTGTGTGTTGGTCCTCCTATTAGATACAAAAAATAAAATAATTAATTAATATTTTACAACTTACTTGAATTGCATGGTGTGATATTCATGAGATTCGTATATACTATATGCTTAGTATGAACCATAAGAGTGTATTAATTCATATACCTTATAGTATAATTAGGCTTGATTTTTCTACATGGGATGTCACATGATGAAACTCATCTCCTATATGGTTTTTATTTATAATCCATTATGAATTTATTAAACATGGATTTTCCATTCATTAAATTATTTCAATGAATTATCTAATGGGAAGTAATGATTTAGTACAATGAGATGGCACATGATGCATTTTTAATGGATGGTGATCTTCATTAAATGAAAAGTGTCAAGAATTCCTATATAAATAGAAGGGTTCCCTATTGTTCATTAGACTAGTTACATGTGAATCCTACTGAATATTTCTCTCTTCGTCCTATATCCTCATGCATCCATCTATGAAGGTGTTATCACCCCTTCAGTGTATGGGAATACTAATGTTATAAAATGGTATTTAAATGTCAGTGGATTGCCTATGGAGGTAGTAAATCTTGTTTTTTTTACTTTGGTGATCATCATCAAACATTCTCCATTAAATTTAAAATATAGAGATCACTGAAATGTTTTTATAGGTATGCATTTTCTTTGTAAACCCTTGCACTTTGATCCTTGAAGATAGATTAATTTAGTTCATGGGTTTTTTTCACTATGAAATGTCATTAAAATATCCCTTAAAACCCATAATTGTTATCATAAACTTATTCTTCAAGGATTCATCATGTAAATCTACTTGTTTTTTGAAGTTTTTAATATCATAACGCATATTTTATGATATCATAATATACAATATAAATAAATTATTATGTTATATTCTATCATAGTTCTTGATATATCTATATTCTAGACTAAAATATATAGACAACATAATGATTTTAACTATTTCATATCATGCGATATGGGATATCAAAAAATACATCATAATTCTAAGTTTTTGAAGAACATGGGATCATAGAATAAATATGATACCTATTGTATCAAAAATTATGATTCAGGTTATAATATATAACCAAAAATATTTTTTGATATGAGTCATAACATATGATTTAGGAATATTATATAATATTATATATAAGAATATCACTCTCTCTCCTATATTAGACACATTTTATAATTAATAGTTAGTCATAAAATATGATATTTGGGGGGAAATTTCAAACAATTTGTTTTGATAATTTTAATTATCTTTTGTAATTTTTTTAACAAATTATAAATTTTAGGAATTATAAAATGATATTTCACATACTTAAATAAAATATTAAAATTTTATATTTTTTTATATTTTTTGATAAAATAATTAAAGTGTTTATTTATTTATTTATTTATTTATTTATATTATTTGTGTTCATAATTTTTTATAGAATGAAAATAATTTGTATTCTTAAATTTATGAGATAAATTATTTTTAGGAAAAAGAGAATTGCATTTCATGCTAAGTACAACTATATAAGATTTAGTTTTCATCTACCTTGACTTTGTTTTTTCAGAGTATTAATCCTAAGTATGGTCATTAAATATAGTTTTTTCATATTAGGTTTTAAAGATATGATGAATTAAATTCTCTCTTGAGAAAAGTCTCCCTAGGGATAGGGACTTGGGGTCAGACTACACATCAACCTGGATGGTTATGACTTATTCTGTAATGGTGAGGGGTTGGAAATCTTTAACTCTAGTATTAATCATGTGAATATTATCAATCTCATATATCTTTATTCCTTTACAAAAATAGTTCATGAAACATATACATGAGATGAATTTGGATATGTATGAATATATTTGTCTTCTATTTTTGGGTGATTAACACAAACTTTTGGGTAGTGTAAATAGTTACACATTAATTCAATGTGAACACATTAATTTTTTGGATGGATTAGGATTCAAAAACTAAATCATTAGAAGCATGTGTACAAAAAGTAATAAATACATGTGATAACAAAGATTTTATGAGATTGTAAAGTCCCGTTAATTTCAAGTGAAATTTGTTTTTTAAATAAATTCTTTGGGATTTTACAAGTACGCAGTTTTTGATAGCACCTGATTCCGAGGCCCGGTGTGCCCGGAATAATTTTCTGAAGTTTAGCTTGGGTACGTTCAGTGAACAAACTAACGGGTTTTTTCTAACTTTTGATCTGGTGCTCGGAATTGAAATCTGAGGGCACCGATGAAACCACAGTGTCGGTTCTTTCTTAAGAGGACCTTTTCCAAAAGTGTGTTTGCTCGGGAGGAGTTTTTAAAGAAAATGTGGTTTAATTGAAGAGTGAAATAAAATATGTGTTAATTTTTATTTCTTTTCGAAGTGGTTATAACCTATGTGTGGAAGTTGGGATGGGACCCACTAGGTTTCTAACTTCTCTTGAGAGGTTAAAGGAAAGGTGGGTCCCACACGAGCCCCCATATTTTCACATTCCCCATAACCCCTTAAACTCTCTTTAAACCTCCCTTGTTTTTAATTATGTGGATTCTCCTATTATACATTAATAATTCCAACATAACACCCCATTTAATTTGAAAACTCAAGCTCATTTAATTAAATGGTTTAGTTTTTGAAATTTGAGTTTTTGAAAAGGCATGGAAAACAAAATAAAATAAGGGGGTGGCCTTATTTTATTAGGTTGGCTAGTTGTGTGAGGATATTGGGTGATGGGGAGCTCTTTTCCCTTGGAAGAACTTCATCTTCTTCGGTGAATAACGTCCTCACTTCAACGAAGAATGCTTTTTCTCCGAGGGAGAGCATCGACTCGGCGACTCGGTTTCTTCCGTCATCTTCTTCCTCCACGACCAAGGAGGAGGCACTGATGCGGAAACTTGCCATCGACGTCGCCATACAATCTTCTCTCCACGACAAAGGAAGGGAGACGCCGCTTCCTCCTTGGACGCTCTCCATCGATGTTTACAGAACCCCACCTCGCGACGTCGTTATTCCGCAACACTCTTCGTTTGACAACTTTTGTTGAGGTAGGGGTTATTTTCGTTCATGATTAATGTAACGTTCTTCGTTAAATAAATTGGCTGCTTGTTATCGACATAATCGGAGGAGATCGGACCACACAAACATGGCCGATCCTCCTCCCCTTTAATTTTTTTATCCTTGTTGAACTTACGGCGAAGGCGGTGCGGTGTCGTTGCACCGCGCGAGAATGAAAAAGGACCGCGGACGGAGCGGGTCGCAGTGGAGGTGTGCGGTGCCATCACGCAGCGCCGGTGAGAACAAAGGAAGTCGCGGCCAGGAGTGGGCCGTGGCGGAGGGGCACGGCGCCGCCGCGCTGCACCGGAGTACCAAGGGGCCGCAGCTGGGGTGGGCTGCGGCGGAGGGGCGCGGCGCCGTCGCGTCGCGTCGGTCGGACAGAAGTCGCGGCGGCTTCTCAAAGCGGCAGCAAGCTGAGCCAGCCACCGGCGCCACCTGAAGGCGGGACCCACGGGGTCCCGCGGTCCCAACAAAGGCCGGTCATTTTGGCAGACCGTTTATGCAAACAGGGGGTGGCGCCCCCTTTACGCCCCGCTCAGCCAGTGTCGAGCCGCCCGCGCTGGGCCGGACCGCCCGCGCCGGGTCGGACCTCCCGCGCCGGGATGGGCCTCGCCGGCCAGGTCGGGCTGTGCCCAAGTGGGCCAGACCCGGACCCAAGATGGGTCGACCCGGTTCGGGCTGACCCAGGGGGTATCGGGTCGGGTCGGACCGGGCCCGAACCCCCTATTTTCGGGCAGTTTCGTTCAAACACCCATAACGTGGGCTACGAACCTATGATCGACATACTATTAGATGCATTGGGATCCTTGGATCGAGACGGTCATTTCAGTATATTACACTCAAGGTTTTAGTGAACTTTGGGTATGGCCAGGTTGGTTCGAGCATGAAACCAACCGGGCCCTCAGAGCGGAAACGCTTATAACATGAGCTCCGAACGTCCGATTGACATGTAATCGACTTTTTTGGATTCCTATTAGTGATACGGTTCATTTTTCTTACTTCTATTGAGGTTTGGATGCAGTTGAAGTATGGTCAGGTTGGTTTTAGCTTAAAAACCAACTGCGCCCCTACGACAAAAAGTCCAATAACTCTCAGACTAGGCGTCTGATTGATGCACCGTCTGTTGTGTTGAGTTCCTATTGACGAGACTGAACTTTTTGAGACATAAAATCTGGACTTAATGATAGTAGATGTATCGACCCCTTGGTTCGTGGAGCAGACCCTGCCGGAATCGAGCGTGTTGTGCACGGGAACCCTAGAGCTGGCTGCGACTGCGACGACAATGACGACTATACTTGGATCCTACGTGGGTTTGGCAGTGAGGATGATTGTACTTAGATCCTTTGTGGGCTCGACAGCGATGACGACTGTACTTGGATCCTATGTGGTTTCTGTAGTGATGGTTACTGTACATGGATCCTACGTGGGTTCGACAACGACGACTTCTGTACTTGGATCCTACGTGGGTTCGGAAGGGGAGATGATTTAGAGGCTACATCTATCATATCCACCCCTCTTCTTGATTAGTATGCCTATGTGAGATGAGTCTTGACTTTCGATCATTATCTTCATTATGATTGACTTGCTATCCTGTGTGGATTGGGTTGTGCTTTCCTGTTTGGATTGGTTTGTACCTTCCTGTGTGGATTGGGTTGAACTTGGGCTCATGAGTTGGAGCAGAATTGGAATTGATGACTTAGGTATAAGTATGGTCATATACCTATGTAGAGTTGGTTAATACTTCATGATTGTATCTTTCCTTTGTGGTTTATCCTTCATGGATTTTGGGATACCTTCAGGAGTCTCGGGGTCCCTACTGAGTATCGTATACTCACCCCTACACGGGCTTTTCCCGCACTACGTTGTGTTGGATGCAGACGACGGACAGTGCTGATCGGGGTGGAGGCTCATGGAGCTGGATGGTACCTGGAGGTGGATCACTGGACGGGATGTACACGGAGTAGATGGCTGGATCCGAGGAGCTGAGGAGACTATCTGTACCCACCCTTCAGGTGGGATTTCCAGTGGATGACTCGATGTTGCTGCTTTACTTTCCTACTGTTGTACTTTCTTTTCAGTTGTACTTTAATTTGCAGTTGGGTTTGTATTCTGGCCCATTTACTTTCCAGCACTTACTTTTGTACTCATTTTACTTAGTGTTTACTTCATCTTGCGTACTCTATGGTGTTTGTTTTCTTATATAAATTCAATGCCTTCCCTTTTAATGGGATTTACGCCTTTGGTGCTAATTGCCAGCCCCTGGCCTATGGAAGGCAGGCTTGGGTTAGTCACGGCACGAGTCCCAAGAACGGGTCGTGAAAAATTGGTATCAAAGGAGTTTGGTTCTACCGCAGAACTCGGGACTTTGATCTTTCTTCTATGTGAAGCAATAATGTTAAGGGTATTGAGTGTGGTTATCAGTCCAGGGAGTCCAATGTTGGTGCGGCGGTCGATGTATCCATACACCAGGACCCTGACTTCTGATTTACGACTCAAGGCACGAAAACATTGATTTCATGTGTGTTTAAAAAGTTTTCTTTGTGATTACTTTGTGTCAGCTCACCAGGTATACTGTAATAACCATGGTGCACCTGTTTCTTTTCAGGATGGCCCCACGATGGTAGCCAGCTAGGGTTCCGAGCTTTGTGCGAGATAGCAGCCCACCGAGCGACGAGGCCTCGGTGTAGGGCCCCATTTCAGCGGAGGCACCGGCGGTACCTCTACCCTCCGAGCCACCGATGGCACCAGTCCCAGCCGTTGAGAGTTCACTTCACCTTAGTGCACTGCACGATTTTCAGCATCAGAGACCGCCCAGGTTCCATGGGGAGACGGACCCTCAGGAAGCCGAGGATTGGCTGGAGGCTGTTGTTCGAGTCTTCATATTAGTAGGGACACCATCTGACCTCATGGTGATCCTAGTGGCGAGTCTCCTACACGCAGCAGCAGGTAAATGGTGGATCCTGATACTCCAGGTGCAAGACGAGGCATCACTACTTTGGACGGACTTCGAGAGCCTCTTTCTCTCAGAGTTTGTTCCAGCCACCCTCAGTGCGGTGCGCATTCAGGAGTTGCTACAGCTGTGGCAGGGCAGCATGACTGTAGGCCAGTACTTAGCAAGGTTTACCGATCTCTCATGCTACTCCACGGACATGGTACGAGACCCATTCTTTTGGCCCTGTACCTTCGAGCAGGGACTGAGACATGAGATCAGGTCATCGATGATCTCCCTCAGTATTCCGACGCAGGTAGGAGTACTGGAGCGAGCCCTTCTTTTGGAGATCTTTCTTACATAGCCTACACCAGTAGCAAGACCTACCACAGGGCGGCACGTAGCGGATTCTTCTACAGCTGGCAGTTGACGGATGTCACAGGGGTCCAAGTGGACCAGACCATCAGGTGGGCGACCTTAGGATACTGGCTTGTAGGTGCGGGGCACACGCAGTAGAGCCAGTCATATGAGAGGAAGACAGTGCTATGCATGCGGCGGACAGGGTCACAAGGCTCGGGACTATCTGACTCGCCATGCAGAGGAGTAGAAGATGGTTGAGGGACCACCCAGGTAGAGGCAGAGGTTCGACCATGGCGGTTTGCAGGGAGTAGGAAGATGAGGCAGAGGAGCTAGCCAAGTAGAGGGTGGTGGGTGACGCTTTGAGGCTCTACCACCACCACAACCAGGAGTTCCACCCCGACCACAGGGAGTTGGCAGAAAGAGGTAGGCTCAGCTTCAGGTAGTGCAGGCCTACAACTATGGCACACCTGAGATGATTCGAGGTACTATCTGTGTCTACTTCACCATTTCTTCAGTTCTTATAGACACAGGAGCGAGTCATTTTTTCATTTTGGTTTCCCTTGTTCAGAGCTCGGAGATTCTGATTGAGCCGTTGGCTCGATCCTTATGGATAGAGATTCCTATGGGATCAGACTCGACGATTACGCACAGGTGCCAGCAATGTGAGCTTACTCTAGGAGGTGAGAGCTTCGGGTGGGATCTTCTTGTAGCAGCATCGAGGCCTTACGACGTCATCTTGGGCATGGATTGGCTATCTACGGTCCATGCTCAGATCGACTGTATTAGGTGCAAGGTGCAGTGTGTTCGCACTGATGGGAGTAGGTTCACCTTCACTAGCGAGAAGGGAGCCTTTGCAGTGTAGGATGGACTCACGTAGAGGAGAGGATAGCCGATCACCCATCAGTTGGCTATTCTCATCCTAGGAGCAGTTGATGTGCGGAGTCCGAGTTTCCCTGTTGTGGTGGATCAGTATGCGGACGTTTTTACTGACAATGTTCCAGGACTACCTCCTCGCAGAGAGGTAGACTTCTATATCGACTGGTACCCCGGGACAGCCCCGATATCTACTCCAGCATATCGGATGGCTCTCGCTGAGCTTCGAGAGCTACGAGTACAGTTGGGGGACTTGCAGGGCAAGGGATTCATCCGACCTAGTGTTTCACCCTGGGCTTCCCCGATATTATTTGCCAAGAAGGCAGACGGGAGCTTATGACTGTGTGGCTATTACCATCACCTGAACCAGGTGACCGTGAAGAACAAGTATACACTTCCAAGGATCAAATACCTCTTCGATCAGCTCAAGGGAGAACGATTGTTCTCAAAGATAGACCTCAGGTCAGGCTATCATCAGCTTAGAGTTCAAGATAAGGATGTGCAGAAGACAGCCTTCAGGTGTCAGTATGGCCACTATGAGTTCTTGTTTATGCCTTTCGTCATAACCAATGCTCTAGAAGTGTTCATGAGTCTCATGAACAGGATCTTCTAGCCTTACCTCGATTGATTTTCCTTAGTCTTCATTGACGACATATTGATTTACTCGACTACTGAGGAGGATCACGCCTACCACTTGCGGGTTGTACTGGATACACTCTGAGAGCACCAGCTTTATGGTAATCTCTCGAAGTTGCAGTTCTGGATTCAAGAGGTCCACTTCTTGGGGCAAGTTATCTCTGAGGCGGGAGTTGCGGTGGATCCTACAAAGATCGAGGCGGTGCTAGCTTGGGAGCCACGCAGGAGCATGACGGAGATGCGGAGTTTCCTAGTTCTAGCAGGGTACTATCAGAGATTTGTGCCAGACTTTTCCAGAGTTTCAGCACCACTCTCAACTTTGACGAAGAAGGGGAAACCCTTCATGTGGTCAGATAGATGTCAGCAGAGCTTCCAGGAGCTGAGACAGAGATTGACCAGTGCACCCATATTGAGGCTACCAGAGGAGGGCGTAGGGTATGTAGTTTACTGCGATGCATCAAGGACCGGACTCAGGTGTGTCCTGATGCAGGATTGGGCAGTAATCACATATGGATCATGACAGTTGAGGCAACATGAGTAGAACTACGCTACCCATGACCTGGAGTTAGCATTAGTGGTCTTTGCCTTGAATATGTGGTGGCACTATCTGATGGGTGAGCGCTTTATAGTCTACTCTGACCCCCATAGTCTCAAGTACATATTCTCACAGAACGACCTGAACCTAAGACAGCGGTGATGGCTCGAGTTCCTCCAGGACTATGACATTGAGATATTCTATACTCTTGGAAAGGGGAATGTAGTAGCCGATGCTCTCATAAGGAGGATGGGAATTCAGCTACTTAGAGAGGCGACGGAGCAGCTAGCCGCGTTGCAGATACCCTTAGTGGATAGAGATGGGGCAGACTTCCTACAGTCACTCTTCCACTACTTCAGCGGGTCAGAGAGGCACAGCGTGGGGATGTTGACTGTGAGATGCGACGTGCACAAATATCTTCAGGACAGGCACCTGATGGATTCTCTTTAGGTGAAGAGCACATCATCCTTTTCAGGGGCGAACCTTGGTACCAGTTGCTTTACGGGAGGAGGTGCTGAGAGAGTTTCACACTTCCCCTCTAGCGGTACATCTAGGAGTGATGAAGATGTACCATGATCTCAAATGACAGCACTGGTGGCCGGGTATGAAGAAGGTTGTGGTAGAGTTCGTTTCATGATGCCTCACCTGCCAGTAGGTGAAGGCGGAGCACCAGTTACCAGCAGTCTTGGTATATCCCTTGGAGGTCTCGGAGTGGAAGTGGGACAGGATATCTATGGATTGTGTGACGGGACTTCCATGTACTTCCAGAGGTCACGACTCCATCTGGGTGATCGTAGACCGACTCACCAAGTCGGCCCACTTCTTACCCATCAGAGAGCATGGATCAGTGGAGAGCATGCGACGCCTCTACATTTAGGAGATCGTACGGCTTCATGGTGTGCCATCGACTATCATCTCCGATCGAGATGCTCTCTTTACTTCCAGACTTTGGAAGGGGTTGTAGGAGGAATTTGGGACACAGTTATGCCTGAGAACCTCCTTTCACCCACATATGGATGGTCAGACGGAGAGGTCCATTCAGACTCTCGAGAACATGCTTTGTGCATGTGTCCTTGACTTTGGTTGCGGCTAGGAGGATCACCTACCCTTGTTGGAGTTTGCGTACAACAACAGCTACCACTCCACCATCGGGATGGCACCATACGAGGCATTGTACGGCCGACCCTGCAGATCACCTATGTGATAGACTAACCTTGGGGAGTCAGCACTTGTAGGACCAAAGATGGTCCAGGCCATGTCAGAGAAGGTGCAGATCATCTAGGAGCAGATGAGGACTGCACAGAGCCGACAGAAGTTCTATGATGATAGGAGGCGGAGAACACTGGAGTTCGAGGATGGAGACCACGTCTTCTTACGGGTCTCACCTCGACGTGGACTGTGGAGATTTGGTCAGGGCGGCAAGTTATCTCCACGCTTCATCGGACCATTCCAGGTTCTCAGCAGGATAGGCGAGGTGGCTTATCACTTATCTCTTTTACCTCAGTTGCACCGGGTGCACGACGTCTTCCACGTATCTCAGCTGAGGAGGTACGTGCATGACCTGACGCATATCATCGATCATGGAGAGCTGGACATCGATGATGGGGCTACATTTGTGGAGGTTCTGGTGGAGATCGAGGTTTGAAATGAGCGGGTCCTACATGGATGGTAGATTCCTATAGTGTGCATCAGATGGAAGAACGGGAACCTCCAGAAGAGCACATAGGAGTAGGAGGCTCAGGTGCGTGCACAGTACCCCCATTTGTTTCCCTAGTTTATGATGTAGCTTTACGGGGACGTAAAGCTCTGAGGTGGGAGTAATGTAAAGACCCGTAAATTTTAACGAATTTTTTTCCCTAAATTCTTTGGGATTTTACAAGTACGCAGTTTCTGACGGCACCTGATTCTGAGGCCCGGTGTGCTCGAAATAATTTTCCGAAGATTAGCTCGGGTACGTTCGGTGAATGAACGAGCTGGTTTTTCTTACTTTTGATCCGGTGCTCGGAATTGAAATCCAAGGGCACCGATAAAACTATAGCACTGGTTATTGCTTAAGTGGACCTTTTCCAAAAGTGTGTTGGCTTGGGAGGAGTTGTTAAAGAAAATGTGGTTTAATTGAAGAGTGAAATAAAATATGTGTTACATTTTTATTTCTTTTCTAAGTGGTTATAACCTATGTGTGGAAGTTGGGATGGGACCCACTAGGTTTCTAACTTCTCTTGAGAGGTTAAAGGAAAGGTAGGTCCCACACGAGCCCCCATATTTTCACATTCCCCATAACCCATTAAACTCCCTTTAAACCTCCCTTGTTTTTAATTATGTGGCTTCTCCTCTTCCACATTAATATTTCCAATATAACACCCCATTTAATATGACAACTCAAGCTCATTTAATTAAATGGTTTAGTTTTTGAAATTTGAGTTTTTGAAAAGCATGGAAAACATAATAAAATAAGGGGGAGGCCTTATTTTATTAGTTTTTCTAGTTGTGTGAGGATATTGGGTGAGGGTGAGATCTTGTCCATTGGAAGAACTTCATATTCTTCGGCAAAGACCGTCCCCACTTCAACGAAGAACGCTTTTTCTCCGAGGGAGAGCATCGACTCGGCGACTCGGTTTCTTCCGTCATCTTCTTCCTCAATGACCAAGGATGAGGAACCGATGCAGAAACTCTCCATCGACATCGCCATACAATCTTCTCTCCGTGACAAAGGAAGGGAGATGTCACTTCCTCCTCGGACGCTCTCCATTGACGTTTACGGAACCCCACCCCGCGATGCTGTTATTCCGCGACACTCTTTGTTCAAAAACTTGTGTTGAGGTAGGGGTTATTTTCATTCATGACTAATTTAACATTCTTCGTTAAATAAATTGGTCGCTTGTTATCGACATAACGGGAGGAGATCAGACCGCACAAACATGGCTGATCCTCCTCCCCTTTAATTTGTTTATCCTTGTTGAACTTGCAGCGAAGGCAGCGCGGTGCCGTTACACCGTGCGAGAATGAAAAAGGACCGCAGCCGGAGCGGGCCGCGGTGGAGATGCGCGGCACCGTCGCGCCGCGCCGGTGAGACCAAAGGAAGCCGCGAAAAGGAGCGGGCCGCAACAGTGGGGCGTGGTGGAACCACGCTATGCCGGAGCACCAAGGGGCCATGACCGGGGCGGGCCGTGGCGGAGGGGCGCGGTGCCGTCGCGCCACGCCGGTCGGACAGAAGCCGCGGCTGCTTTTGAAAGGGGCGGCCGGTCGAGCCGGCCGCCTGCGCCACCTGAAGGTGGGACCCGTGGAGGTCTCGTGGTCCCAACAAAGGTCGGCCATTTCGGTTGTCCATTTCTGCAAACAGAGGCAGGTGCACCCTTTGCGCCCCGCTCGGCCAGCTCCGAGCCGCCCCGCTCGGCCAGCGTTGAGCCACCCGCGCTAGGCCGAACCGTCTGTGCCAGGACGGACCGCCCGCGCCGGGCCGGGCCACCAGCGTCAGGTCGGGCCGCACCGGCTGGGTCGGGCCGCACCTAAGCGGGCCAGACCCAGACCCGGGATGGGTCGACCTAGTTCGGGCCGACCTAGGGGGTATCGGGTCGGGTCAGACCAGGCTCAAACCCCTATTTTCGGGCAGTTTCATTCAAACACCCATAACTTGGGCTACGAACCTCTGATAGATGCACCGTCAGATGCATAGGGATACTTGTATCGAGACGGTCGTTTCGGTATATTAAACTCAAGGTTTCGGTATATTACACTCAAGGTTTCGGTGAAATTTGGGTATGTTCAGGTTGGTTCGAGCATGAAACCAACCAGGCCCTCAGAGCGGAAACGCTTATAACATGAGCTCCATACATCTGATTGATGTGTCGTCAACTTTTTTGGATTACTATTAGTGAGACGGTTCATTTGGATTACTCCGCTCGAGGTTTGGACATAGTTGGAGTATAGTCGCGTTGGTTTTAACTTAAAACCCAACTGGGCCCCTAGTATGAAAAAAGCCAACAACACTCAGACCGCGCGTCCGATTGACGCACCGTCTATCGCGTTGAGTTCATATTGATGAGATGGAACTTTGTGATACATCAACTCTGGACTTCGTGACAATTGATGTATCGACCCCTTGGCTCATGGAGCGGACCCTCCCGGAATCGAGTGTGTTGTGTGCGGGAACACTAGAGCTGGTTGTGACTGCGATGATGATGACGACTGTACTTGGATCCTACATGGGTTCGGCAGTGAGGAAGACTGTACTTGGATCCTCTGTGGGTTCGGCAGTGATGACGACTATACTTGGATCCTACGTGGGTTCAGCAGCGATGGTTATTGTACTTGGATCCTACGTGGGTTCGGCAGCGACAACTTCTGTACTTGGATCCTACGTGGGTTCGGCAGGGGAGATGATTTAGAGGCTACATCTATCATCTCCACCCCTCTTCGTGAGTAGTATGCATGTGTGAGTTGAGTCTTGACTTTCAATCATTATCTTCGTTATGATTGACTTTCTATCCTGTGTGGATTGGGTTGTGCTTTCCTGTGTGGATTGGGTTGTACCTTCCTATGTGGACTGGGTTGAACTTGGGCTCATGAGTTGGATCAGAACTGGAATTGATGACTTAGGTATATGTATGGGAATATACCTAAGTATATTTGGTTGATACTTTGTGATTGTATCTTTCCTTTGTGTTTTATCCTTCGTGGATTTTTGGAGACCTTCAGGGGTCTCGGGGTCCCTACTGAGTATCGTATACTCACCCCTGCACGGGCTTTTCCCGAACTACGTTGTGTTGGATGCAGACGACGGACAGCACTGATTGAGGTGGAGGCTCGTGGAGCTGGATGGTACCTGGAGGTGGATCACTAGACGGGACGTACACGAATCGGACTGCTAGATCCGAGGAGCTGAGGAGACTATCTGTACCCACCCTTCAGGTGGGATTTCTAGTGGATGGCTCAGTGTTGCTACTTTACTTTCCTACTGCTGTACTTTCTTTTCAGTTGTACTTTACTTTTCAGTTGGGTTTGTATTCTGGCCCATTTACTTTTCATCACTTACTTTTGTACTCATTTTACTTAGTGTTTACTTCAGCTTGCGTACTCTGTGGTGTTTTTTTTCTTATATAAAGGTAATGTCTTCCCTTTTAATGGGATTTACACCTTCGGTGCTAGTCGCCTACCCTTGGCCTATGGAATTCAGGCTTGGGGTAGTCACGGCACGGGCCCTGAGGACGGGTCGTGACAGAGATGAAATGGGTTTAATATACATGATATGTATATTAAATTAGTGATTCTTTTAAAATAAAACCCTTTAAATACTAAGTGTGAGATTCCTTCCAAAGTATCGCTTCTCAATACCTCAATTATTCAGTATAGGTGACCATGAATTATTAGGTGTAAGGAAAGCAAGTAATAAGGTGGAATTAATAGTTAGGTTCCTTGTTCTTGAAATTTTCTTGGGGTTGCACTACTGGAAAACCATAATGATTAGGATGTAAGAGGAATAGAGTTATGTGAATCCATACAATGGATTTGGGTAAAGCATTTATCTACTCAACTATCCAAGACTCATATATGATATGATTGACAAAGTTTTTGTTTTCCAGATATATAAGGCTTATTTTAATACTAAAACTGGTGTATGTCATGATGAAATGTGGATCTTGGCTTACTAAATAGATATTATGTATAGGGTCATCATTTTTAGTGGGATTACTTTCATAAAAATTCATAGATGAAAATACATAATACATTATATTCACCCATAGATATTTATTTGTTATAGGTTATGGGTTACTTTATGATAATCATATTGAGATCCCTCATATATATAACCTATATAATAGTTATAGATTGGTATCTAGGGTTGATAAGTGTTCTTAAAAGAATTAATCATTCTAATCATTTAAATTTTAATGTTATAGAAGTCAATTTCTCTAACACTGGCTCTTGGGTATTGAATATTGGGTGTGTGTCATAAATTTTTGCTGATAAACATAGACTCAGAGATAGAAGGTAATTGAAAAATATTGAAGTATATCTTCATGTTGATAATATATTAGTAATTTTTGCATTAAAATTCATCACTTATGGTATTATTTTACCAAGTGTATTAATACTAAAATTAGAGAACTGTTATTATGTTCCTATAATAAATAGAAATTTGATTTCTATATCTTATTTGGATAATAAAGGATTCACATTCACTATTAACAAAAAAGGTTGTTCTATATATATCAATGAGATATTTTATGGGATTGGTAATTGGATAAATGTTCTATACATTATCTATAGAGATAATCATCTTTGTAACATTTAGAAAAAGAAGTCCATGGTTGGTTATAATCCCACCTAACTTTGGCATTATCTACTTGGATATATAAATGGGAAACACATCCAAAGACTCCATAGATATAGACTCTTAGAACTATTTGGCTAAGAATCATTTGAAAATTTTGAATCATGTTTATTAAGAAATATGACTAAATAAATTTTAGTGGAAAAGGTGAAAGGTATCATGTAATATTAGATATCAAACATAGTGATTTATGCAAACCAATGAGTGCTCAGAAAAGTGATGGTTTTAGGTACTCTGTTACTTTTATCAATGAATTTAGTCCATATAAAAAGTGAATCTAATGAAACAAAAGTATGAAACTTTTGAAAAGTTAAAATAATTTCATAATTAAGTACAAAATCTACTAGTAAAATGTATTAATATTCTCTAGTCATATCTATGTGGTGAATACATGAGCCATGAATTCATTGATCTTCTAAGGAATTGTGAAATTGATTCAAAAATCACTTCTCTTAAAACACCATAGTGGAATGGTGTGTCTGAGAGGAGGATTCATACCTTGTTGGATATGGTTCAATTAATGGTGAGTCAATGTGACCTTCTTATTTCATTATGAGGTCATGCTCTAGATTTTTACATTCCAATTAAATTTCATTCCATATAAAGTAGTCAAAAATACATCATAAGAGATATGGATTGGGAAACATCCCATTATGTATTTTATAAATATTTTTGGATGAAAATTATTCATATGAAACTTTTCATTTGATAAGCTTGACTCTAAATCTAATAAGTGATTATTTTTTTGTTATACTAAGGAAACTATTGGATATTATTTATATAATAATACTAAATAAAAAGTGTTTTTGGCCTGACATGGTGATTTCTTTGAGAAGGAACACATAATTCAAGGAGTCAGTGGGAGGAATTTTTAACCTAGATAATTTCAAGACAAATATATAGGAATTTTTCTTAAGGTGTAGGTTAAGCCAGTTCCATAAAGAGTTATGGAAGAATAACTAGCTCAAGGTAAAAAATAACCTAAAAGGTCTAGTTGGATTTATCAATAGCTCATGAGATATGGATTTATTATAGCTAATTATAATGAGTAAATTTTCAGAAATAATAAAACTACCACCTAACATGAGTCTATTGAGATTTTTGATTCTAATAAATGGCTAAAATATAAGGAATTTGAAATGTACTTCATGCACACTATATATGTTTAGAACTTGGTAGAAGCACCTAAAGGGGTGATAACCATAAGGTTCAATTGGTTTTTCAATAATAAAACTATCATGTTTGGTAGATTTTCAATATATAAATCATTCATGGTTGAAAAAGGTTATAAGTAAATTAATTGTATTAACTAGGGAAAAGTGTATTCACCTATAGTGATGATAAATTCCCTTTGTATATTTCTTTCCAAAGTTGATCATTTTGATTATGATATATATAAAATTGTTGAAAACCCCACTTTCCTTAATAGTAATTTAGTAGTGTACATGTATATGATTCATCCCATAGGTTTTGAAGTTTCAAATGAGACAGTTAAGGTATGCAAGCTAAAATGGTCCATTTATGGATTAAAGTAGGCTTCACAGAGTTGGAACATCTAGTTTAAGGATTCAATTAAAAAGTTTTTTTCATAAAAAACATGGATAATTCCTATGTATACAATAAAATTAATGGGATTTTATTGGTTTTTCTGATATTTTATGTTGAAAAAATATTTCTTATCAAAAATTATATCCCGAAACATCCATTGTAAATATGTGGATGGGTAAATTATTCTCGATGAAAGACACGGGGGAATCAATATAAGGACCCAGCCTTAAAAATTACATAATATGAATTATTATTCAAGAATTATCTTTCTTTAACATTTAGGATCTTTTATGGTTTAGTGTTTTAGTTAATTAAGTCATAATACATACAAAACATACAACATTCATACAAAGAGGATACTACTAGAACAATATCCATTTATTCCATAATACAAAAGTTTTTAAAATAAAACACAATTTCATTGAAAAATATTCATAACATTAAACTTGACTTTCTTTTTTCTCTTAACCATCCTTATACCCTGTGAAAAAAAAATTAAAACTTGGGATGATCACAAAAAGCTCAGTAAGTAACATAAAGAAAGAAAATATTTAGTCCAGTAAAAACATAAAAACCCCTTAAAAACTCTTTTCTTGAAAACTCATAATAATGCATAGAAAAAACATGTAGTATCATTGGTATATATTTACCATATCACTTTTATATTCACCCTTAAAAATGGAATAACATTTCGGTCGACTTCCATCTCCAAAGTACTCAATGCATGGGAGAGCTATAATGGGGCTCACCCATCATATATTGAGCAATAATGGGGATCAACCCATAATCTATTGAGATATAATGGGATAAACCCAACATAAACAATTTCAATGAACATATCATGAATAAAACCTTTGATAACTCATTTAAACCCATGATCAAAAAACATTCAAGTATCAAAATACCCTTTTTATGTAAAAAACATTTTTAAAATATAAAAATCACGCACATAATAATGAAATAATTTTATTCAAAAGAAAAATGAAAACTTATAAATAAAACATTAAGGTAATAAATCTTCAGGAAATTTGGATAAACCGCTCATTCCATATAAAAAAGACAATCTTTTTTAATTTCATAAAAGAGACATTTAAAATGATTTTAAAAGTAAAGTGCCTTACCTTGGGTTCATCTTACTTTAAACATGATAAAAACTCTTATATTATAGTTTAAAGTTTGTTAATAACTTATAAAAAACCATAATTATGTTTATAATATCATATATCCTTTTCTTATAATATCTTATTACCCATTTTTTAATAATATTTCATTATTTTCACTATTTCGGGTGTTAAAATCCTAGTTTTCTCAAGTATGTTTTGACTTTTTATTTGTTGTTCCTATTACATAGATCATGATTTATCATATTTGTAATGTAAAAAATGATTTTATTATAATATATATTCATTATATATGTATTTATAATAATCCATAATATTTATAGATAATAAATTAAGTGCATCGTTCATGAATATGGTAGGTTGTTCGTACACGTGAATGCTACTTCTATTTCTTTATTGTATTAAAAGAATGAAAAGTAAATTATAAATATGTCTATTATAATTACAGTATCATATATAAATCATATATTTTACATAGTTTTATTAAAATCATCCTTAATAAGCTCCATGTATAGCGTGAATGAATCACATCTCTTTAAGGAGGCAGTAGTCCACACTTCCTCAAACGATGTTATCGTATTTACAAAAAAAATAAAAAGTATAAAGGTATGTGTTATAAAATAATTAATGAAGAATAATGACCTAATAAATATCATATATATCATATTTAAACATATTTTTAATCATAATTTACATCATGAGAGGTGGTAAAGGAAGAATGAACAATAATCTTTTCATGAGGTGATAGTTCGTCGTACACATAAATAGTAAGTTCGTTACCCATTAGATAGAAGTGTGTGTAAGTGTAAGTATAATAATTAGAATAAAAACATCTAAGTATATTGAGGATACTGGTTTTATTATATAATAATGATATAGTATTAATTTAAGGAGTCGATAATGAAAAATAAAATAAAATAACTTGTGGAAGAATGTTACCTCTTATTCGGGTAACCCCTTTTGGTTTTCCCCAAATGGATTCCTTGGATTGCATTATGCACAAGGGGAGGATTATAGGATAAGGGGAGGGATGTATAAGAGTTATTTGGGAATATCTTGTTTGAGCCATAGTGTCTTGAGAGGTTTGAGGAAGAGGTGGTGAGGGTTGGTATTTATAGTGGAGGTGAGGGGTGTTTTTTGAATATTTTATTCATTTGATTATAATTTTAGCTCAAGAATATGAATAGTTTTGATTATTGTGACTAATTATAGTAACTAGTGCATATAAGTTCTAACCATTGGGGCTTAAATAATCCATGACTCAAGTAATAGTTTATTTTACTTATAATGTATATATACCATAAATTATTATATTTCACTATTCACCAAAAATTCAACTATTTTAGAAAAATCCCAAAAATTCATCCCAGACTTTTTTTGACGTGTAGTATTCAAAAATGAACTACATTTTATAAAAATAATTTTCCAAATATTATAAATTTAATTTTTAATTAAAATCATAATTTATTCAAAAAAATAGCAATTTTAAAAATATAACTGATTTTATAACACTTTGAAAAATTAATTAAGGTCACATAAAATTATCTTATAATCATAAGATAATAAAATATTAATTTATGAATCTATTTTATGAAAATAAATTTTCTTTTAAATCATTAAATTAATTATTAAATTATAAATAAACATTTATGTTTCACAAAAATACCAACACTTAATTTATCATTTTCAAAACAATTATTTACTTATTCCATGATATAAATATATCATATTTTCACTTTTAAGATACATGAATTTTATTTATAATTTCATAGGTGAGGTTACTATTCTATTGTGCATATTACTATTCTTAATGGTCATGTTACTATTCCTAAGTCAAGTTACTATTCCATCAGTATAGATTCCTTAAAATACCACTTATTTCATTATACATTTATAATGAATTTTAATATTTAATATCTGGAAAAAATATATATAATAAGTTCATGGGTTGTTACATTATCCCCTTCTTTTGTAAATTACATCCCCGTAATTTTTATTCAATTATAAATTAAGTGAGGATATATTTCCCTCATAGCATTTTCAAACTCCCATGTTGGTTCTTAAACCATGTAGTTTCTCCACAAAACCTTAACCTGGTGAATTACCTTATTCCACAATACTTTCTCTTTGTGATCAATAATCTGAATAGGTTTCTCTTAATAGTAAAGGTTCTCCTATAGCTGAACTAATTTTGGGATCAAAACATGATATGGATCTGGAACATACTTTATTAACATCAAAACATGAAAAACATTGTGCACCTAAGATAAACTTAGAGGCAAGTCTACTGGGTAGGAAACCGGTCCAACTTTATCCAGTATTTCATAAGGTCCAACAAACAATGAACTTGACATTAATTTCTTATCAAAATGCATAACACTTTTCCATGGAGATATTTTAAGGAAAACATGATCAACTACCTTGAAAGAAAGGCATTTCCTCCTATTATATGCATAAATATTTTTCCTTCTCTAAGTTATCCTCATGTGTCGCTGAATAAAATAAACTTTCTTTTCCACTTCCTCTACTAATTATGGTCCCATCAACTTCCTTTCCCTAAAATCATCCCAAAATGATAGAGTTCAACACCACTTTACGTATAATTCCTCAAATGGTTCTATCTAGATATTGGAATGAAAACTGTTATTATATGAAAACTCAACTAATAAAAGATTTTGATCCCAACTTCCCTGGTAATCCAAAGAACAAGAACGTCGCATATCCTCCAATGTCTGAATTTTTCACTCTGACTATCCATTAGATTGAGGATGAAAGGTTGTGTTGAAGTTTAATTCAGTTCCCAACAACTTTTAAAGGCCTTTCCAAAAGTAATAAGTGAACCTGGGATCATGATAAAATACAATAGAAAGAGGCACTCTATGTAATATGAATATATCCTTTAGACACAATTGATAAAGTTGATCTTGAGATTGTGTCTCTTGAATAGGAATAAAATTAGAAAATTTAATCAAAAGATCAACAATAACCTATATTTAATTGTTACCTTAATAAGAATTTGGTAGTCCCATCATGAAATCCATGGATATATTTCCACATTTCCACTCTAGCATAGGAAAAGGTTGAACCATCACCTTTGGTATTTTCTTCTCTACTTCAAACTATTGACATGTCAAACATTTCATGGTAAAATCAAAAATATCTCTTTTCATTCAATCCCGCCAATAGTACTCCTGAAGGTCTCTATACATATTAGTGCTTCTATGATGAATTGAAAACAGAGAATTATGAGCTTCACATAATAATTCTTTCTTCAACTGTGAATCACAAGGCACATATAATCTCTTCCAAAATCTCAAAAAACAATCTCTATCAATGTTAAATTCAATCAACTTACCATTTTTAAACAATTTCACCTTTTTCTATAACTCACACTATTCCTTATGTTCTTTCTTAATTATTTTTGAAAGAGACAAATACACTGATAATTGAAACAAAACAGAGGAATTTCCTACACTAATAACTTTCAAGGGAAAATTTATCAAATCGTTAACCAAAGTGTCTCATTCCAAATGTATTATGGTTAGTGTAGAATTAATTTTCTAACTCAATGAATTGGACACCTTTTTTTCATTTCTAGGATGGTAATGATTCATGAAATTATAATCCATGATTATTTATATACATCTTCTCTATCTCATGTTATATTATTTATGAGTCAATATATACTTCAAACATTTATGATCAGTATATATTTCAAATTTTACTTCATACAAATGATGCCTCCTAATTTTTAATGAAAAAACAATAGTATCTAATTTAAAATCATGTATATGGTAATTTAATTCATGATATTTTAACTGACATGATGTATAAGAAATTACCTAATAATTCTCCATTAAGACACAACCAAGTCCTCTCAACAACGAATCACTCTAGTTGAAAATTTCACCATTTCTAGAAGGTAGGTCCAAAATTGTAGTATTCACCAGTCTTCTTTTTAGTTCTAGAAAACAATCATCACATTCTTTAATCCAGATGAATATAACTTTTTTTCGAGTTAACTTAGTTAGTGAGATAGATAACCATTCAAAGTTTTCAACAAAACTCTATTAATATCCAATTAAACTAAGAAAACTATGAATCTAGGTTATATTTTTTGTTCTTTTCCATTATTCAAAAACTTTTGTTTTAGAAGGATCAACGGTTATTCAATATTTAGAAACAATGTGACCAAGGAAACAAATTTAATGAAACCAAAATTCACACTTGCCGAATTTACCATACAATTTAATTTCTTTTAAATTTTGAAAAATAAACCTAGATGTCTTTCATGCTCCTCTTTAATTTTAGAATATACCATAATTTCATCAATAAACACAACCATAAACTTATCCAATAACTCGTGATGTATTATATTAATAATATACATGAATACATTAGGTATATTAGATAATCCAAATGGAATAACTACAAATTCATAATACCCATACCTAGTATAAAACTTAATCTTTGGAATGTCTGCTTCCATTACTTTCAACTAATGGTTCCCCAACCTCATGTCAACCTTCAAAAAATATTGTTCTCCCTGGATCTGATCAAAAAAATCATTGATATGAGGCAAAGGATACTTGTTCTTAATATTGATTTTATTCAAGGCTATATAATCAATGTAAAGTATCGTTGAACCATCATTCATTTTAATAAAAATGATAGGAGCACCCCATAGTGAAGTGATAGGTCGGATGAAACCTTTATGTAAAAATTCATGTAACTAGTTTTTCAATTATACATGTTCTAATTAAGCTATTAGATAAGGTGAATTTAAAATTGGCTTAGAATCAGGAACTAATTCAACAGTAAACTCCACCTATTTATTAGAAATGACACTGAGAAAATCATTAAAAAAACTTAAAGATACTCATTTACCACTGGAACATCATTAATCTGAACAGTTCCTTTTTTTCAACAATATGTGTGCGATGATTTTTATTTCTATCTTTTAACAATTTCTCATATTCAAGATATGTTATCAATGGAATGGGTTCATTATTGTACCTAAACTGAAACTATTTATTAAAATAAACTTCTTTAGATCTATAATATATATTAACAAGGTAAACATAAAGTAAATACATACCCAAGATAACATAAAACTCTACTAAAGGAAAAACAACAAGGTTTACAGGTAAATTCCTTCCACACACAATTATTAGAATATTCTTATAATTTTTTTTTCCTAAATATTTCCTCTAGGTGTTTTTACAATAAGTTCTGGATTCATTTCTTGAGGTGGAATTTCAAATTTAACAGAAAATTTATCAGAAATGAATGAATGTGTAGACCTCTAATTAAACAATACATTGAAATATTCTGTAAAAACAACCAATGTACCTGATAAAACTTCATTTGATGGATCAATATTTGCTGATTTAGTTTCGAAGGATTTTTCCACACCCTTATATTTACAATCTTGATGATTTCCCTCTTGGGTGACTAGATTTGGACACACATTAGCAAAATGACCCAATGCCTTGTAGTTAAAGCATCTTACCATCAGATTCTCATCTTTCTTCTAGTCATTTTTCTTCTACTATGATTCATGTGTACAAAATTTCCACATCAATATCACTTCCTTGAATTTACAAGACATTCTCAAGGATGATTTTTACCACACTTTTCAAAAGAAGGAAATTTGATTTTCTTACCTCTAAATTTATTTAATGAATTCCTCAAAAAATACTACTAACCTGACTTCTTCTTATTCTTATCATCATGAGGAACATATATATTAAAAAACTCTATTTCAAACTTTTTAGCATAATTAACAACTTTATCATATATTATAAATTATCGATCAGCCAAATCTCTTCATAAAACTGGTTTCAATCCTGAGTAAAACCGATTAATTTTTCTATCAGTGTCCCGAACAAAATCTGGCATATACCTATCCAATATTAAGAAGTTTTCTTCATAAACAGCTATTGAATCTTTTTCTTTTGGCCTCAGTTCTAGAAAGTATTTTTCCATTTAGAGTAGAACAATATTAGGGAAATATTTCTAAATAAAAATATCCTTTAATGTTTCCCATTCCATGAAATCAAGATCCTCTTTTTCTTTGGTATTATTAACCAAATACCACCATCGGTTAGGTTCACCTTCAAAACAATAAATATAAAGGGTTAACTTTTTAAGTTCTAAACATCCCATGACATCAAATATCTTTTCAAAATCATGTATCCATCCCTCAACTACCATCAGGTCATATGATCTACTAAATGATGGGAGATGTTGCCTCATGAAATGATCCATAAAATAAATTTTCCTTCATCATAGATCAGTTTCTTCTCTATGATTGATACCACTACCATTTATCACCTAATTCAATAGATCCATTACTATTGAAAAATGATCAGTTCCAATTCCCGCCATTCCAATCGGTGGATTCAAAAAGATATCAGCCTCTCGGTGACTTATTACTTCATCTTCCCTATTTATTATATGAAAAACTATTCTTAACTGAAATATCTTAGATGAAGATATATGGTTACCTTCAAATTATATATCATTTTAAATTAACCATAAAGTAAAAAATCATTTATGGTATTATATTAACATCATACTAACCCATAAGGATATCTAAACCATCCTTTGATACCAACTATATGGACCTAGCCTTAAAAAATGACATAATCTTGAGTTTTAGTCAATAATTTACTTTCTCTCACATTGAGTATCTTTTCAAGTTTGTAGTTTAAGTGAATAATTTCATAATAAATACAAAACATACCATATTCATACAAAGGGAATACTACTAGAACAATATCCACTTCTTCCATAATACAAAATTTTTTAAAATAAAACATGACTTAATTAAAAAAGATTTATAATATTCAAATTTACTTCCTTATTTCTCATTACCATCCATATACCCTATGAAAAAAATTTAAAACTTGGGATGATCACAAAAAATATTTGTAAAGAAAATTAAGAAATAAAATCATTAGTGTCACATAAATAAATTATTTTTAATGTATTTTTAATTTATTTTCCATTCATGACTTTTTTTGGGGTTTCCCAATCTTTTATGGAGGAATGAGTGAGTTTTCATGAATTGGGCCAAAATGTGAGCCCAATTCCAGATTTAAAAATAAATTTTGATTCCTTTATAACTCCGTCATTTTTCAACATTTTTCATCCATTCCAATTATTAATTGTTATAACCTGACCAATTAATACCACCATATTAATTTTGACCATTTAGTAATCCATACTCATGGTGGATATGAGTTTTTATTTAAGGGATTGCGCCTACCCAAAAGCC
The DNA here is from genome assembly GCA_963277665.1 of Viscum album. Taxonomy (NCBI): domain Eukaryota; kingdom Viridiplantae; phylum Streptophyta; class Magnoliopsida; order Santalales; family Viscaceae; genus Viscum; species Viscum album. Next base: position 701,883,318 of record OY728122.1, on the reverse strand, counting down.
CATTTCCTGCATTAAAAATAATTTTTAAATCTTTAATATCTCCTTCAATATTTACGTTTCTTCGATTATTCCAACCCTCACCCGAGACCACCTATCTAAGGCGCGCCCCCATTCTCTCATACCACAATTTGGAGCTCAATAGAATCTCGAAATGGGTCAAAACTTATCTAGATTTCAGAAATCGCCCAGATTTGGAGAGGTAAATTGATCCTTTAATAACTCTTTCTATTTTTACTCTTTTTCCCCCATTAAATTTGTTATATGATCTCCTAATAATTTTTTGAATCTCCCTTTAATGGTTGGATGTTTTAAAATTCAGATACTAGTGGATTTTGGGTTGTTTTTTTCAAGATTGTTTTGACTAAGTGTTTCTCTCTTTAATTCCTTCCTTCTCCTTAGGGTTTCCTCCCTATTTCATTATGTTGTAAAATGTCCAGAAGTTAGGGTTCTAACCTAGGGTTTGATTTTGTGTCTTTTTGGTTATGTATTGTGGTCTAGGGAAGGATTTATCTTCCTTGTGGTGCGGCGGTGGTGCAGTTGATGTTTCGCCCCAAGTTTTGAGGGATTCGAAACTTTCGGTAGGTGGTTCCATGTGTAAACAATTATTGATGAGTTATATTGTTGTATTTAATAATTTTTCATATTCCTCATATGTTGGGTGTGGTGTGAAAACTGTTTATGATTGATTTGGTTAAGTGTTTAATTTTATAGTTGTATTTTAACTTGAAATTGGGTGTTTTCATGTGTTACTCATGGGGTATTATTTGGGTGTATTTTATAACATATGGAATTGGATTACTAAATCCTGTTTGGATGGAAAATTCTAGTTTGGTAATTTATTAGTGTCATGTGGTCCTAAAAATAGGTTTTTTGAATAGGTTTTATGTGTAAAACATTGTTATACTTCTTGATAGCATTTTATGAAAATGTGTGTTTTCATTTGGATCTTTTGTCGTATTATTCAATGTGATTTTATAAAACTTGAAAGTGGTTTTATAAATGTCTCTAGGGATTCCAATTTTGTTTTTTATAGTAATCGGTATGGTTTTTGGTCTTAAATGTGGGTTTTGAAATGGGTTTTGTGTGCAAGACATATTTACACCACATGGGTTATTTTTATGAAAATTGTAAATGTTTTAGTTGGTTGGGAAAAGGGTGAATGTGAACTGTTTGGTGTGTTTGTTCACCTATTGTGGGTTTTTGAAAGGTGAAGTGATTTTTTAAGATGTAAAACATTTTATAATGTTTTTTAAATTTATGAAATGTTTTATTAAATCGTGATGTTGGAGCGAAACTTATTTGTGGGTTGTTTCGTGTAAGTTTGATGATAAAATGATTTTGAAGGTAAAAAAGGGTATTTTGTAACAATTGAGTGGGATTTTATGTGAGTTTTAATATATTGGAATGGTTTTATAAAATTTTTTAATGGATTTGTGGATGTGTTAAAGAAATGTGAAAAGTGTTGTGGGCTATTTTGGTGTGAGTCAGATTTCAAAATCAATTTGAATGAAAAGTGGACTTTTGTGACTTGTGTAGTATACATGTGGGCTGTTTGGTGAATTTGTGATATGGAAATTATATTTTCATGTGAAAATTATATTTCATGACTTGTTGAACTTGTTTGAGCACAGAGGTAAAACCCGAGTATCTAGGTGGGTGGACGTGTACTAGTATGCTAGTGAATCCGTGGGGTTTGGCCTCAGTTTCACTTAGCAAGAATGATGCTTACAACTCTAAATAAACTATAATGATGATGATTGGGGACCACTAGGTTATGGTTATGTTCCCTACTAGTGGATCGTTAATTATAAAGGATATTTTTTATGGTTACTCTCACCGAGATATGAGGTACTTGGGACCCACAGCTAGCTAGTTCCTAGAGGTTATTTCCTATTTCTTGTGCTCATTAGATCTTTTATAATTACCGTCGGCATATGGTATATTTGGATGTAAAATTCATAATCATTGCAATTTATTTTAAAATTGTTGATTCTTTAAATTATCCCACTTCAAAACTTATATTTTTAGTTGCATCTTTTAGAAATCATAACTAGAAATTACATATTTTTGAAAACTTGCATGCTTTTCATCTTTGAATGTTTATCACATGGAATATCTTAGTGGTGGTATTCTATTGGGAATTTTATCACACCCTACTTACACCATTGGGTGTAAGTAGACTTGGTTAATTTTTTTATCGCAGGTTGGGTACAGTGTTTAGTGTCAGTGGTTTGGGTTTCTAGCAGGTCCTTGGTGGTGATGTCTTGTGGGGATGGCTTGAGGGTGGTGCCTCTTTCCATGTGGAGGTTCTTGGGATGACCTTATTTGTTTTTTTACCTTCTTAATGGTCTTTAAATATAGTTCTTACTTATGTAATTTGGTTCTGAATTTTTGTAAAAGATGGTTTTAGTTGAAAAATCTAGATTTGTTTTATTGAGTTTGTTTGTTGTTTAATGTTTATAAACTCGGGTAAATCATTCCAAATTCACATTATATGATACCTTGGAACTTGTGACATCCCATGGGTATTGGTAACGCCCTTTGGGCCTTTTCAAGGACTAGCTTTGGTGTTGGGTTCAGTGGCGACCAGATTTGTTTCGTGACAAAATGGTATCAAAGGAGGTTCAGGTTAACTCTTTGGGTCATATTATTTGGGGAAGAGTAGGGATAGTCTGGAGTTAGGATTTTTAGGACTTGGTATTCCAGTTATGGGTTGTGTTCTGGATCACCACACCTCATGATGAGATTCAAGTTTCTAGGAGAATTTGGGATTAATCTAAGTCCTTTGGTTTTCTTGGTTTGATGATGATTAGGGGAAATGAAAAGAGAGTTGGGTTAATGGTCTTAGTGAGCTCGCAGGGCCTGGAAAGCCATGTGGAGCCAGGTATATTCCCTAGAAAACTCCCTATGATTGTGAAGTGATTATAATATGGACTCCAACCATATGTTCAAGTCACCCACTGAAACTAGTTTCCTCTCATATTGTTTTATGCTTTAGTTTTGAAATCTTGGCACTTTGGTTGTAAACTAACTTGGTTTTAATAAGTGAAAAGTTTTTGTGAAATTATTATCTAATAAATAGGTAATGGTTATATTTTTGAAAATGGATAATTGAATTTTCATAATTGTAATGGAATATAAAATGGTGTGTTTGCACCTCTTTTGAAAGCATGAACTATGTCAAGGTTAGTTTTGAAAAAGTGTTCCCAATGAAGTTTTCAAAACTATTGAAAGGTATTTTAATGGGATGAGATATTTTGAAATTGATGTAAATATCTTTAGAGTGGGTTATTTTCTAAATGGTTGTCTTTCTAAAAAAATTTGTAAGATGTGAGTTGGGATTTTGATCTCCTGGTTAGCAGTTTTGAGAAAAAGGATGTGTCGGTGGACCATTTTTGTTTTGAAAAGTGGAAATAATTTTTGTTTTAACCATTGGTATTTTCGTGAGCAACCACATTCATGCGGTTTTATGGGATTATGGATGGTTGATGGCACAATTTCATGAGTGTTGGGATGGATATGATTAGGGTGCCTGGTGTGGCATAGAAACATGTATGTATAAGGCCCATGGGGTACCATTGGTTTATGCGCTAATTGCTGAACCATTTGTTTTCAAAGAAATGTTTTTTAAAGTAAAATATGACGTCTTGATGAATTTTTTGGGATGTTTTATATTATTTGTTTTTGGAAAATGTTGATGTTGTGGGATGTTTTGAGTCCAAGAACCCCTCCTGTTCAAACTGTGTTTTGGTTTTGTGTTTGCTCGGTAAGCTGGGTAGAAGGACCGGTTAGTAGTATCCTCTGAGATATGATTTGGGACACCTTTATGGTAGTTCCCTTCATGTGTTTGGATCTGGTTTGTTGCATGTTTTGACCAATGGACCATCTCGATTGGGTCCTTGGGTTCTCTCGTTGGATAAGGTATGTCACCATTAAGGGTTAATATACAACTAAAGTGCAACTCGGATTGTTTAAATGTTGGAAAATCCTCTAATAGATCAATATAAGGAATCGTTTATTGATAATTGTTGATTGAGTCTACAACCATTAAATTATTTGATTTGTGGAACCTATTGTAGTGGGAGAGTGCCCGTGGAAGGTTAAAAGATACTTCAGTTTCTTATGTTTCCTAATTCGTCGAAGGTGGAAGTGGTCTGGGGTTGTTAGTGTAGATGAGTGTCTTGATGGTGTCTAAGAGGGCCTCTTGGTTCTTCATAGTTTCTTTGAAGTAGGAGTTCATGTTAAACCATCATTTTTGGGATTCTAGTCATGAGAGGATATTGTGGCCACTTTTTTGGAATTGTGTGTTGTTTAGGGACTTGTAATAAGGTATCATTCCATGTATTTTTTCTATTAGTCGCAATTGTCATTTTTGGTGACACCTTGTGATGTCATGTGCTCATTTGATTGTAAAGGTGAAAGTCATGCAATCCTTTTAGATTCTCTGTTATGTTGGGAGAATGTATCCCTTGGAAAAACTTCAAAATAATCCATTTTAGAGGAAGGTGAGTATAGGTGTTCTTTACTTATATTTTTCTCACTCGAAGAAACATGGTGTGATGTGTGTGCATCTTCTAAGCCCTTATTTCAGTGAAATATCGGGTTAGGGTAAAGTGAGTTTGGAATGTGTTATGTCTTGGTAATCTTATCAGGGATTACGTTGTATTTCTTTGTATCACCGGAAGAAGAAGTTCTATTTTAGTGGTTTCCAAATCCTAACTACGAGGCCGAAGATTCTTCAATCATTTGAGCTCCAGCCATAGGTCCCAAAGAGAACCTGGCATGTAGTCAGGTGAAATCCCAGGGTTATTTAAAACCTTTTACAAAGTCCTATCCTTAGTGTGAAAGATGGGAATAGTTCAAACCTATTGTGTCTTCATGGTTGAGCACATATTTTGTGCATGATTAATAGTGGTCGTGTGCTAGGAATCCATGCAGAAAGAATGATCCCCATGGTTAGTGCACAGTTTCCCAAACCATTCAGACTAACTGTGCGACCTACCCAACTTTTTAAAATTTGGGATCTTTCTGTGCCTTCCCATGCTGGTTGTTAACATGGTATGTTCTTATGGTGGGGATACCCACTATGATACTCATGTGTGTTACTTTGGAAATGTCTAATGGGAGTCTACCCCTTATACCGGAAGTCCGTTCGGGCCTCCCCCTCTTAGTGTCCTGATCCTGTCTTGGGAAATTTTGAGTTGTCTCTTATGGTGGGGAGCCCATTTGTGTCTCCTCATACTAGTAACTCAGATTGGTCCTTGGTCTTTTATTGGCAGTAGGTACTCTTTTTTAGAGCTATCTAACTACATACACCTTCCTTGGGAAAACATTGGGAGTGGAGAATTCCCAATGGTCTGGTTAAAGTAAGGTAAGTGTAACTTTGTTCATTATTGTTGTTCGTTTGGGTAAATTGCTGGAATCTTGTTTGGATAGTATTTAAGAAGTTTTATTTTGGGATAAAATAGGGATATACTTTATTTTTTTCATGAAAGTGGTGTATTTTTTTTTTAGAGCATTACTTCCTTAATTGATCACTGGAGGTGTTTTGGCCTTTAGGGGTGAAACCTGGTAAGGGAGTACCTCTTGGTTTCTCAATTGGGTTTGGTTGTTGCTTTGGCCATGCTGTGACTTTCTGGGGCGAAAAGTTTTCATGGTGGAGAGAATTTTCACATACATAAATTATTTTAAAGGTATTTTTAATTTAATTTCCATTCATTCCTTGTTTTGGGGGTTTCCCAATATTTTATGGAGGAATGAGTGAGTTTTCATGAATTGGGCCAAACCATGAGCCCAATTCCAGATTTAAAAATAAATTTTGATTCCTTTATAAATCCTTCATTTTTCAACATTTTTCATCCACTACAATTTCTAATTTTCATCCCCTTACCTATTAACAGCACCATATTAATTTGGACCATTTAGGAATCCATACTCATGGTGGATATGAGTTTTTATTTAAGGGATTAGGCCTTCCTGAAAGCCCATTTCCGGTATTAAAAAAAATTAAATCTTTAATATCTCTATAAATATTTACTTTTTTTCAGTGATTTCAACTCCTACCCAAGCCCACTTACCCAAGGCACGCCCCCATTCTCTCCTATTACAATTTCGAGCACAATAGAATCGCTAAATTGGTCAAAAATTCTATAGATTTCAGAAATCGCCCATATTTGCAGAGGAAAATTGATCCTTTCATAACTCCTTCTATTTTTACTCTTTTTCCCCCATTATAGTTCCTACATGATCTCCTCATATTTTTTCAAACCTCCATTCAATTTTTGGCTATTTTAAAATTCATATACTAGTGGATTTTGGATCATTTTCTTCAAGATTATTTTGAGTAAGTGTTTCTCTCTTCAATTCTTTCCTTCTCCTTAGGGATTCCTCCCTATTTCATTATGTTATAAAATTTCCAGAAGTTAGGGTTAGAACCTAGGGTTTTATTTGGTGTCTTTTTTATTAAATATTGTGGTATAGGGTTGTATTTATCTTCCTTGTGGTGCGGCGATGGTGTAGTTGATGTTTCGCCCCAAGTTTTGAGGGATTCGACACTTTCGGTAGGTGGTTCCATGTGTAAAAAATTATTGATGGGTTAGATTACTATATTTACAAATTTTTCATATTCCTCATATGTTTAGTGTGGTGTGAAAACTTTTTATGATTGATTTGGTTAAGTGTTTAATTTTATAGTTTCATTTTAACTTGAAATTGGGTGTTTTCATGTGTTACTCATGGGGTATTATTTAAGTGTATTTTATAACATATGGAATTGGCTTAATAAATCTTGTTTGGCCTAACAATTCTAGTTTGGTAATGTATTAGTGTTATTTGGGCCTAAAAATAGGGTTTTTGAATAGGTTTTTTGTGTAAAACATTGTTATACTTCTTGAGAGCATTTTATGAAAATGTGTGTTTTCATATGGATCTTTTGTGGTATTATTCAAGGTGATTTTATAAAACTTGAAAGTAGTTTTATAAATTTCTCTAGGGATTAAAATTATGTTTTGGATAGTAATTATTATGGTTTTGGGGGGGGGGTTTGAAATGGGTTTTGTGTGCAAGACATATTTACACCTCTTGGGTTATTTTTATGAAAATTGTATATGTTTTAGTTGGTTAAACAAAGTGAGAAAAGGGTTCATGTGTAATTTTTAGTGTGTGTGTTCACCTATTGTGGGTTTTTGAAAGGTTAAGTGATTTTTTAAGATGTAAAACAATTTTATAATGTTTTTTAAATTTCTGAAATGTTTTATTAAATCATGATGTTGGAGCGAAACTTGTTTGTGGTTTGTTTCGTGTAAGTTTGATGATAAAATGATTTTAAAGGTAAAAAGGGTATTTTATAACAAGTTAATGGGATGTTATGTGAGTTTTAATATATTGTAATGGTTTTATAAATTTTTTTAATGGATTTGTGTAAGTGTTAAAGAAATGTGAAAAGTGTTGTGGGCTATTTTGGTGTGAGTCAAATTTCAAAATCAATTTGAATGAAAAGTGGAATTTTGTGACTTGTGTAGTATACATGTGGGATTTTTGGTGAATTTGTGATATGGAAATGATATTTTCATGTTAAAATTATACTTCTTGACTTGTTTAACTTGTTTGATCACAAAGGGAAAACTCGGGTATCTAGGTGGTTGGACGTGTACTAGTATGCTAGTGAATCCGTGGGGTTTGGCCTCAGTTTCACTTATCAAGATTGACATTTACAACTCCAACTAAACTATGATGATGATTATTGGGGACCAATAGGTTATGGGTATGTTCCCTTATAGTGTATCGTGCACAAGAAAGGATGTTTTTGATGGTTACTCTCATCGAGATACGAGGTACTTGGGACCCACAGCTAGCTAGTGCCTAGAGGTTATTTCATATTTCTTGTTCTCATTAGATCTTTTATACATACCATAAGCATACGGTATATTTGGATGTAAAATTCAGTATCATTGGAATTTATTTTAAAAGTGTTGATTCTTTAAATTATCCCACTTGAAAACTTATATTTTTTGTTGCATCTTTTAGAAATTATAACTAGAAATTACATATTTTTTAAAACTTACATGATTTTCATCTTTGAATGTTTATAACATGGAATATATTAGTGGTGGTATCCTACTAGGAATTTTATCACACCCTACTTACACCATTGGTTGTAAGTAGACTTGGTTATTTTTTTTCGTCGGTTGGGTACAATTTGTAGTGCCAGTGGTTCGGGTTTCTAGCAGGTCCTTGGTGGTGATGTCTTGTGGGGATGGCTTGAGGGCGGTGCCTCTTTCCATGTGGAGTTTCTTGGGATGAACTTATTTGTTTTTTTAACTTCTGAATGTTCTTTAAATATAGTTCTAACTTATGTAATTCGTATCTAAATTTTTGTAAAAGATGGTTTTTGTTGAAAAATCCAGATCTGTTTTATTGAGTTTGTTTGTTGTTTAATGTTTATAAACTCGGGTAAATCATTCAAAATTCTCATTATATGATACCAGGGAACTTGTGCCAGCCCTTGGGGATCATGAATGCCTTTCGGGCCTTTTCACAGGCCGGGTTTGGTGCCGGGTTCGGTGGTGACCAGATTTGGTTCGTGACAATTAGTCTAGTGAAAACATGAAAACCCATAAAAAACCATTTTCTAGAAAACTCATAACAATGAATAGAAAAATCATGCAGTATCCATGGGAAATATTTATTATATAACCTTTTTCATTCGCCCTTAAAAATGTAAAAACCTTTCAATCAACTTCCACCTCTAGAGTACTCAATGTGTTGGAGAGCTATAATGGGGTCCACCCATTATATCTTGAGCTATAATGGGGATAAACCTATCATATCTTGAGATATAATTGGATCAACCATAATAAAAAATTTCTAAGTAACATATAATGAATAAAACCCTAGATAACTCATTTAAACTCATGATCAAAACACATTCAAGTATCAAAATACCCTTTTTTTTAAATCACTTTTAAAATCTAAAAAACCCACACAAAATAATTTAATCATTTTCTTAAAAAATAATAATGAAAACATGTAAATAAAACATTAAGGTAATAAAGCATCATAAAAATAGGAGAAACCACTCATTACATATAAAAAATACAATCTTTTTGAATTTATTAGCAGAGACATTTAAAAGGATTTTAAAAGGAAATCCCCTTACCTTGGGTTTTTCTTACTTTAAACGTGTTAAAACCTCATTTATAATGGTTTAAAATATGTTAATAACTTATAAAAGATATATAATAATGTTTATAATATCGTATATAATTTTATTATAATATCTTATTACCCATTTTTCAATAATCTTTCATTATTTTAACTATTTTGGGTGTTAAAATCCTAGTTTTCTCAAGTATGTTTTGACTAGTTATTTGTTGTTCCTATTACATATATCAATATTTAATCATATATAGAATGTAAAAAATTATTTAATTATCATATATATTCATTATATATGTGTTTATAATAACCCATAATATTTGGAGATAAGAAATAAAGTTCATTGTTCCTGGATACAGTAGGCCATACGTATGCATAAACGCTACATCCATTTCTTTGTCCTGTTAAAAGAATGAAAAGTAAATGATACATATGTATATTATAATTATAGTATCATATATATTTTATATATGTTACATAGGTTTATTAAAATCATACTTAATATTTTCTATGTATATTGTGAATGAATCACATTGCTTTAAGGAGGCGGTAGTCCACACTTCTACAAATGATGTTATCGTATTTACACAAAATGGAAAGTATCAATTTATGTGTTATAAAATAATTACAAAAGAATAATGAAATAATAAATACAATATATATAATATATAAACATAGTTTTATTCATAATTACCATCATGATATGTGGTAAAGAAATAACAAACAATCATCATTTCGTGAGGCGATAGTTCGGCGTACACAAAAATGGTAAGTTCATTACCCATTAGATGGAAGTGTGTTTAAGTGTAGGTTTAACACTTAGAATAAAAAATCTAAGTATATTTAGGATATAAGTTTTATTATATAATAATGATATGGTAATAATTGAAGGAGAAGAGAATAAAAAATAAAATAAAATAGTTTGGGGAAGAATGTTATGTCTTATTCGGGTAACCCCGTTCGGTTTGCACCAAATGGATTCCTTGGATTACTTTCTTCAAAAGTGGGATATTATAGGATAATGGGAGGTATTTTGATGATATATTTGGTTAGATCTTGGATTATTCAAAGTTTCATGACATGTGTGAGGAAGAGGTGGTGAGGGGTGGTATTTATAGTGAAGGAGAGGGGAGTTTTTTTAATATTTTATTTATTAGTTTATTATTTTGGATCAAGACTATGAATAGTTGTGATTATTGTAACTAATTATAGTAAATAGTGCATGTAATTTAGAAAAAATGGTTTTAAAATCATCAATAACTCAATGAATAGTGTATTTTACTTATAATGTATATATATTGTAAATTATTATATTTCACTATTCACTAAATATTCAACTATTTTAGACAAATCCCAAAAATTCACCCTAAAATTTTTTTGATGTGTAGAATTCAAAAATGAACTCCATTTAACGAATGTAATTTTATAAATATGAGAAATTTTTTTTTTTTTTTTGAAATCATAATTTATTTAGAAAAATACCAATTTTAAAACTATAACTGATTTTTTAACACTTTGAAAAATTAATTAAGGTATCATAAAATTATCTTATAATCATAAGGAGATAAAATATTAATTTATGAATATATTTTATTAAAATAAATTTTATTTTAAATCATTAAATTAATTGTAAAATTATAAATAAACATTTATGTTTCACAAAAATATCAACACTTAATTTACCATTTTCAAAACATTTATTTACTTATTCCATAACATAAATATATCATATTTTTACTTTTAAGATACATTAATTTTATTTATGCTTTCATAGGTGTGTTTACTATTCTATTGGACATTAATATTCCTAATGGTCATGTTATTATTCCTAATGTCAAGTTATTATTCCATCACTATAGATTCCTTAAAATACCACTTCATTAATTATACATTTATATAGAATTTTACTATTTAATTTTAGAAAAAAAACCTAATTATTTTTCAAGTACCTAGGTTGTTATAAGAAACCTACACAATATATATGAATATATATATAGGGATAGATCTAAGAGGTTTTTTTTACTTATTCAGGATAAAAATATTGGTAATGTTATAAAGTGGTTTATCATAGAGAACTATAAGAAGGGATCTTAACCAATGTTATATGGAATAGATCTTAGGATGATTTAGGATGCTTATAAGGAGTAAGGATGGATAGAATTCCCTATATTTTTTTCATATATTCTATTATGTATTACATGTTGTATACTCAACCTAATGTTTAATATAGTCTTTCAATTACAAGAAGATATTAATCCAATTCTGGTGAGATTCACTAGATTGTTCTGAAAAAAATTCTTAAGTGCTTGATAAGGACTAAAGATATGTTATTGACCTTTAGAGGAGAGGATGTGCTTCATGTGAAGGGTTTCATAGATAAAATTTTCCAATATAAAATAGATGATATGAAATCTCAATTTGGTTTAATGTTTTCCTAAATGGTGTAGATAACAAATGGAAGAGTTCTAAAAAAATCCACTATAGCATACTTAACAATAGAGGTGGGGTATATCACTATATCAGATGCTATGAAGGAAGTTGTCTAGATCAAAAAGTTCACCTCTGAAATATAGGTGGTTCATAGCATTGAGGGGGAATTCGTGATTTACTATGAAAATAGTGGACCTATTTCTCAGGAAAAGAAATCATGGTCTCACCAAAGGACCAATTACATCCTTTAAAAATATCATATCATATGAGAGATCATTGAAAGGGGTCATGTTAGGATATGTTGGGTGATTATGAATGAAAATATACTAGATCCTTTAACAAAAACATTGGTGTAGTAGAATCATTTTGGTTATGTAGAGTCTTTTAGTATATGATACTTAAGATATTTATGTAATGGTTTCATAATGTATAATATTATTATAAAAAAGTCAAACTCCATTTATCATTCATTCATGTGTGTTTCCATTTACTTTACATTAATAGTGGAATGATAATACCCCCTCAAAGTATAACTTTGAGTTTTCCCTAATCGATGATTATCACATAGTTGTATAGGTTTCGATTATATGTAATTATTAGTATGATTAGTCGACTCATTAGAAGATTATTAGAGACTTAATATGTGGATCGACCCACAAATTATATCCCCTATAATTCCATACATTCATTGATGTACTTAGGTGTGTATGCTTATCATAAATCATTCATACTTGATGTTGGTGAGATACCAAGAATGAGAACCTTTATAATTTTATAACATTCTTATATAAATAATTTCAAGTTAACTAATCAGGGTGTGGTTGGGAATTTTATTGATCGTTTCATCAGTTGTAGCATGACCAATATGTGAGTTGTCCACTGTTGTGACTAGTGAAGACATATTTCCCTAGACTGAATTAAACTAAGGAAATGCATGGTCATGATTAGTTTGATAACAAGAGATGTGTTCAATACTTGGATGAGGGACATGTGATGTTATCATATTCTAGTTGAATGACATGTAATGTATTCAATGAATTGTTTAGTATTTTTTAGAGAATCATGAAAATATGAGATGGTCTATACTAGATTGATATTGTTCTATATATAGAGTTCACTCAACATCATTATAAAAGGAATTATATATGTATAAATATGATTAATATGATATATATTTTGGTGGACATTTTCATATGAGATATGAGTAAGTCTAATAGAGATCACACCAAACCCATTAATATCTTGAGTAACACTAACACTTTTCAATAGGATTCACTTTTCTTACATTAATGAAATAGTGATTTCATATTTTGTTTTCAATGTTATTAAGTCCTATAGAGTCACATAGTTAGTCCTTTGGATAAGGATTAAATTTTAGACAAATTTTTTATTCCAAAATGAATAGAATTTGATAAAATGTATCCAAAAGACTTTTAGATGGATTTAAAAGAGTTGTAAAGATTTTTGATTAAGTACTTATGGGTTTTAAGTGAAAGTGGGAGATTATTGGATATTTACTTAAATGAATCCAAAAATAATTTATAACTGACTTTAATTGCATGGTACAATATATATGATATTTATATCATATCATATGATTGGTATAAATCATAAGAGTGGCATACTGCCAACATCACATAGCAAAATTATGCTTGCAATTCTGCTATATTGGATCTACATTCATGAAACTCATCTCCCACATGGTTTTTCTATGATAATCCATTATTATTGTATTAAATATAGATTTATTATTCATTTAATTAATTCAATGAATTATTCAATGCGATTTAATGCTCGAGTTCCATGAGATGGAACCTCATGCATTTTATATGGTCAAAGATCTTCATTAAATGAAGAGCATCATGAATTCCTATAAAAAGTTATGAGTTCCCTCCTGATGTGTACATAAGTTTTATATGAATCCTAAAAATTCATTCTCACTTCCTCCAGTAGCATAATTCATCCATATATAAAGGAACTAGCACCTCTTTGGTGTATGAGAATCCTTAAGTTTTGAATTGGGATCTAAAGGTTGTCGAATTAACTATGGAGTTAGGAAGCCTTTTTTGTTTCTTTAGTGATCATTGTTGATAATTATACATTTAAGAAATAATATAGAGGTCACTACAATAGTTTTATAGGAACATAGTTTCTTTTCAAACCCTTACACTATGATCCTTTAAGATAGATCCCTCCAATACATGTGTTGTTTCTACTTTCAAAGGTTATTAGATGATCCCCTAAAACCTAGAACCTCCATTAGTAGAGTTAGGTAATCCCATAATAACCAAGGTATGGGTCCTCCATCAATGAAGTTAGTTATTCCCAAAATTACCTGGGCATAGATAATCCAATAGTGGGGTTGGGTACTCCCTAGGTAGATACCTATTTTCTCAGTGAGGCATGGTCTCTTTTCCACAGCTCAATGATTAGTGGGGCACATATAACTTGTAATATTTTCTTATTATCACAAATAAAATGGTGTGATCCTAATAATTACATTGTTTAGAGTATTATATCCAATCAAGACCTATAATTTAGTGAGTGATGATTGTGCAAATTTTGATTCCATGCAGTAGAGACTTATATATATGGGATTAATGAAATGTTTTATTCTAGTTGTGTGTGATACATCCTTTTTCAATGATCTTATTACATGATTGGTAGGAAGATGATGGATTATTTTCTTATCAATTATATTTCAATGATTAGTATTCATTTGATTTTACACTTTTATGTTCTTGGAATGGTTTTGATCATTTAAAATATTTGAGGATGGGATATCAACATTCGGTTCTAGACAATGATAATTTATCTTTATGGAAATTTTAAAAGGCGTCTTAAATAACTATAGAATACTTTATAAAAAATTTCTTTATTTATCAGAACTTTTATCATTTTTAACTTGATTTTTTGGGAAACCCAAACTTTGATATGGGGGTTATTTAGTTCCCATAAGAGTTAGGGTGATGATTATATGTGGTATCCTCTATGCAAGTTCAAAAAAATTAAGAGGAGGTTGGACAGTGATACTCCCATTTTATTTATATTAGGGTACAATGAATAATTATTTGAACTAGGTAATATTGGTGTAATATGTGTCTATGGTAGTATACCACTAATTAAGTAGATAATTATCTTAATTATATGGAAACTCTAGATATATAGTGAGGGAATTATATGGTTAGATTCTTTAAAATAACATAGGAAGTGCAATAAGGATTTATCCAAGGTTGAGGTGATAATTATTATTTATTTTATTATTTATTTAATAAACCATGAAGTATATCTTTGATAAATGGAAAGTGAATAAAACATATGGTTCCATAGGTTTTGTTCATGATCACTATGGTTTGATGAGTTTTATCCTGGGAGATGGAGTAGATAGATTATATGCATACAAATGAGGTTAGTTCCACCCACTTTGGTTATGGTGGAATGGGTCCCCAAAGAGATATTTACCAATAGTAATTAAATTGCAGGATGCCAATATGGTTATTTTATTCACTTTTTAGTAGTTATCGTAGTATAGTTACAACAACCCAATCGGGACATCTATGATAGAAGATAAGAAACCGATTGGGATCAATGGTATAAATTTACTATTATTATAGAGGTTTGGAGAATTTTTAAATTAAGATATAAGTTTTATATTCATGTTTTGATATGGGAATATTGATATGTATTCATTTTTTAGGATCAGATACATGGGGATGAAAAATATTAAGAAATATATTACCTTTAAACTCTTGTGAATATGGTGTACTGTTATTATTGATGCACTCAATGCTAAGGTTATATATGATTAGATTGTGTTTGGGAGATATTCATTTAACTATCTCATTATATATAGGTAGCATGATGCTCTATCCAAAAGATACTTATGTTAACGAACTATTTCAAAGTTTATGTTGATGTTTTTTGGTTTTTCTTCATGTTGTAAAGATGAATCACCTATTTATGGTAAATGTATTAAGTGAAAATTCCATGATAAGATTCATAAAATTCAATATCATGCATGTGTCAAGAGTTTTCTTGAAACTATATTAAGCTGATTATTGATCTTTGGAAATAAAATTCCTAAAAAAATGAAGTCTAAATGAAACGGTGGGAAGGGGATGTGTTTCTTGATTTATATTTTTTAAATTTTTATTATTCAAAATTAGTAAAAGAGGAAGGTTCATATGAAATAGTAAATAATTTATCGCATGAAGTTTATTTATGAAATTATTTTATTATTGGTATTACTTGTTTTATTTTAAAGGATGAAAAGTTTAAAGGTGGGGGAAATTTAGTGACCATGGTTTTTCTATAAGAATTTCTTATATATCCTTTGATTTTTTATGATACTTTGGATTCTATTAGAACCATTAGTGTATTCAT
The DNA here is from genome assembly GCA_963277665.1 of Viscum album. Classification (NCBI taxonomy): domain Eukaryota; kingdom Viridiplantae; phylum Streptophyta; class Magnoliopsida; order Santalales; family Viscaceae; genus Viscum; species Viscum album. The sequence goes on along the minus strand of OY728122.1, from coordinate 701,867,349 downwards.
TTATTATAATGGTTTATGGTTCATTTTGGTTAAGCTTCAAGAGAAGTTTTAATAAAATAGTTGAGCTTCAGATACTTAACTCCATTAAAGGATAAACTAATAGGTTTAACCAAGTAAATTACCTTGTAAAATAATTTTGTGGGTTTTTTGATAATAGATCATAGTGTTTACCTAAGGGTAGAAGATTAATGAAATTATAGTGTGGGTGAAGGAGTTATTTAATATTTATTTATTTAATTAAATTAATCAAATCATGACATTAGGGGGGAATATAAAAATGACTTCAAACCATACCTCATATTAAAATGTCATCAACATAGTATTTCTTATGGTATAATATTTCATTTAATGTTGGTGTTATTTCATGTAAGGATTCGATCTTAACCCACACCCATTTTTGGGATTTTTTTATGAATTGGTGTATTTTCTTATAATTCATCTTATCATGGGGAATGCATTCCAAGTAGGATTTTAGAGGAAGGATAATGGGGATTGGAGGTATCCTCAAGGTAGGTCTTTCATTTTTTTTATTTTCACTATATTTCTCATTATTGATTAAATTCTTGGACTTTCATTTTGATATGGAATTTGCTTGTCAAATTTTTTTAAAAAAATTATTATAGAAATTGTGTTTTATAACAACCCCCAACTCTAGTAACCCAGATTTGGGGTCTACTTTATGATGATGATAATTATAATTATAATTATTGAAATGATCTTACTTTTCTTGATCCTTATTTTTCTTTATGGATAAGGAAATGTCTCTTTTTATGACCTTGTCTATATTCTTATTTTACCTAATATATTTTTCTTCATATTTAATAAATTGTCAGGATCTTTGGCCTCTGGCTGGATCTTTTTCATAATAATCATTCTCGCATCCTTGATATTATTCATAATATCCTTATTCATATCCTAGGTAAAGGAAAACAAATAAAGGGTGATCAAATATTCTTAGTAACAGTTACGTATAGTATAATCTATCATGAGTAAGTAAGGAATAATAAATATGGCAATGTAAATAACTGAAAACACATTCCATTTAATTAATAACATAATCATTAAATGAATCCATGGATAATATCAATATAGTAATCTCATAGATAATAATATCTAAATTATTAATGAAGTAAATCATTAATTTTGTGAATTGTGATCTTAGACATCATGATATATTTTACATAAATTATTTGTACCAAGATAGTTTAATTGATGGGTAGTTATACACCAAAACCTCATTTAATAATTTTGGCCAACTGATTTTTCTTATAATACTTATTGATGCATCGAGGGGATATCTATAAATGGGCCCCTCCCATTACTACATTTTCAATTCATTTCTCATGTATTTAATTATTAATTTAATTCATAAATAATATTCCTTATCACAAAATATTCATATTGAGTAAATAATAAAAAATATTATGATTTCATCAGTCAATCAAAAAACTTTCAGAGTAAAACACCATATATAGAAATGTTATAAGGTTTATAAAATAATCATATCCATGATACAAAGTATTTGTATATTTAATAGAAATTCAATTTCCAATGAAATTTTATCACAATAAATTGAATGTTTCAAGATAATGTTAATGAACACAAAATTAATAAGGGATAATATATGATCATAAATTCATTATAAATATAGTTTTTTAAATAAATTCAAATCTTATAGAGAATAAAATAAAATAGAATGGAAATATTAAAATAGGTTTTAATTAAATAATTTTCTATTTAAAACCATTTTAAACATATAGATGGATCTAAAAGATAAAAAAATGGTTTTAGAAATAGTAAAATATGTTAACATTGTATATGTTAGAAAAACATTCATTTTTTACATTTTTTAAGGAGAGTAAAAAACCCTTTCAGAAAAAAAATTAAAATATTCCTTTAAAACATTTTAATAATCCAAGGATAACATAAAATTTTATTACTAAAAACTTATGGTAAATAAAAATTGATTTTTTAAAATGATTTGGAAAAATATGGTCATGGAAGAAAAATATACCCAATTAAGAAGACAAATCATATAAAATTTTCTTCTAAACATTTATTTTCTTTTTCTAAGTGAAAAAGGAAGTAAAGTTGGAAGAAAACATGAGAAATCATTAAATATTTATAGGACAAGGTAATATATGGATTTTATAAAGGATATATTATAATATTTCTTTAATGAAAATAAGATAAATCCTACAAAATGAATTGTAAAATAAATTCTTTCCTATTTGGTAACATTTAAATTGTAACCCCTTGAAAGAGGAAACTTGAATTAAAACTTTAATCATAAGTAATATATATATATATATATATTCATGTAAAAGTATTTAAAGGGGTATTATATAAAACAAATAAAAGTAAATAGGTGCATAATACCAAATATATCTCAATTTAGTGGGAATTGAGATAAAACCCCTTACAAAGAACATATTGTTGAAGTGATAATTAATAAATAAATAAATTATGTGTGAAAATTTTAAATCCAAAAAATACAAGTATAAATAAAACATATAAAAATAAAAGGTTACTTCTCACATAATCTTTTTATATCATAATCAATGAAGAAATGATATACCCCAGTGAATGAAAATTGAGTTAAGAAATCTCTTACCAAAAATTTGACTTACTTTGAAAGAGATCTAACATAATGTATAATAAATTTGAATTTATTATATGTATGTAAAAAATTCATGTAAATACTTATTATATCATATATTATTTACTTATAACATTTTAACTCCTGATTATTTTTAATTCCTTATTAAAATCGTTGTTTCTTGGTGTTAACTATTTCGTTCTTCATGAGAATTTTACTTTGGTAGTTCTAATCCTTGTTCTTTGATTTCAGTTACATTATCTCAAAAAATTTAATAATGATATAAATATAATATATATTCATTATATATATATATATGTATGTATGTATTTATAGTCATCTACTAAAGGTATAGATAGAAAAATGAATTGCGATGTTTATAGAGATGGTAGGTCGTACATACACATGAACATTGTTTTCAATTTTAAACAGATGGAATAAAAGAAAGGTAAATAATAGTTTGCCTTTAATGAATAATTAATATAATATATATATCATATTTATCCTTATTTACATCCATGTAAAGAAAAAATGAAAAATAGAACATATCACTTCGTGGAGGTTGTAGTCTGTACGCACGAGCAACATTATCATTTTCTAACGGATTGGAAGGTATGAAGGTATATATGATATTATAATTATATATGTATAATTATTTCATAAATATATTTATTATTTATTATTTATAAATTTATATTCATTTAACTAAATTGGTGATGAAAAATAAGTTACATCGCTACGTAGAGACAGTGAGTCGTACGCACACATGAGCAATGTTTTCACTTTTCATAGGGTGGAAAATAGATATACCATAATAATAGTATTATCTTATTTTATTTATGACACTAGAGTTATTATTTTATTATGTAAATAATATATTTATAAGAATTATAATAATAAATAAATTTTAAATAGTATATAAAAATGATTACCTCTTCTTCAATAGTCTACTATTGATTCATAATTAAGGACCCTTAGAGTGGTCTTTTAAGAAGACTAGAAACTCTAATTTAGGGATTGGTAAGTTTAGAAGATAATTTTAAAGGGTTTTTTTTAGATAGATGGCTCATAGTTTTGTAAATAATAGAGAGGAGGAGTGTCCTTTTATAACCGAGGGGAGGGTCACTCTTGTAATTTTTCAAAATATTAAAATATAATAAAGTGACATTCATGGAAAAGTGGTTCCAAAATTACATGTATTCTAAGATAAGTAGGATATTTTCCTAATATAAAAATACAATCAAATTTTTATAGGTTTATACTTCATTTTAAAACTTATCTTTTTTATTAACCTCTTTGTTAACCATTTTTAACGATAACCACGGTAATAACTATTTCAATATTAAAGGGTTATAATTTTTCTTATAAGGTAAAAATTAGCTCATAAATGGAAAAGGGATAAAATTTTAGACAATATCTTATCTCCATTTTCCTTTTTTAAGATTTTTATTATTTTCAAATAATTTAATAAAATATTATCTTCATAAAATATCATTAATGTCATTTTTGAAACTATTCATTTAATTTGACATTAAAGACACAAATACACAGATGTAATTAGAATATAATCCTTTAATAAATCCTTGATAAGATATATTAATATATAAAATTTATTGAAAATAATAATTTATCCAAATTTTATTACTTTTAAAATTTTTAAAATCATTTATTTTAATTTTCGATTAATTTAATAAATATTATATCGATGTTGCGAAAGAATTTAAGGTAATTATTAAATAACTAAAAATAAAAAAATAAAATGATAAAAATAATAAATTCATATTTAAAAGTAATATTTAAAACTAATCATAATCTTTTTTATCCTTATAGAAAAATATTATAGATATTAAAGTCAAGAGTGTGACATTTTGTTTTTATTCTTTTCTTAAAGTAATATAAAGGTCAATATCAAATAAAAATGGCACAAAATGGCCATATTTTGTATAATTGGATGAATTTGGTTGAACTATAATCTTTCAAAATGATAAAGGTAAGTTTTAGAGAAATTTTAAATCCTTATCTTAGACTTTTAACCCATTTCTACCTGTTTTACCCTTACTGTGGTGACAAATATCTACCAAGGTTACTATTCATAATGACCAAAAATAAAAGGGACCAATTTACCAAATTTGAATGTCCTGATTCTAAATATGTAATCCATTTTATCATATTCAATTTATAAAAGTGTAAAATATTAATTTAATATAAAAACTCAAAACACAACGAAAAATAGTTTTTAGATAAATGCATTTTTAAGTCTAAAAATGAACTTATAACAACATCAAGTATAATAATTATTAAAATTTAATTAATTAGATTATTTATAATTTAAGGATTATTATGTTATTTTAGGATTAAATTCAAATAATCTTGGGTATTTTTTAATTAAAATAAATAATAGTTTTTCAAAAATCGGTATTTTTCAGTATTCACTGAAAAATTAATATTTTTAGGAAAATATCAAAAATTTAAACATAATATAATAATAATATAGTAAAAAATGTGAAATAATTTTCACATAATAATATTTTAATAGGTTATTGTGGTTTTTTAAACTTATTGTTGTATGTAAAACAAGATGTTAAAGAAATTAAATTTTTTAAAAAGAGAAATATATCATAAAATATTAGGTTATTACATTATACCCCCTTATAAGAATTCTACCCTAAAAATACATCACTCTAATGAAAAAAAAATGAGGATACTTTCTCCTCATCACATCATTAGTTTCCCATGTAGCTTTATTAATTTTATGATTTCACCACAAAACTTTGACCAAATGAGAGGTCTTGTTTTGTATAAATTTCACTATAAGATCTAAAATATCCACTGATTATTCCTCATAAGATAGATATTTATCTATTGGTATGAACTCTAAGTTCAGTATGTGGGAATGATTAGGTATGTACTTCCCCAAAATTAATGCATGGAACACATCGTGAACTTTGGAGAAATTCAATTAAAGTTACAAGTGATAAGATACCATCCCAATATGATCAATAATTTCTAAGGGACCGATATCTCTAGGGATGAACTTTCCCTTCTTTCCAAATATCATAACCTTATTCAATTTAGATATTCATAGGAATACCTTTTCACAAACTTCAAACTCAAGATCTCATGGATGATTATCAGTATAACTTTTTTATCGACTCTGGGTTGTCAATATGCGTTGTTGATTGGATCTAACCTTCTCTTAAGTTATATGAAATTCTCCTCAAATTAATTTTTCAATAGGAACTTAACCCTATTTCAAGTCAACTTAGTGAGTAGGTTAGATAATCATGAGAAATATCTCATAAATCATCCTTAATATCCATCCAATCTAAGAAAACTATGGATATTAGTTACCATTGTTGGTCTAGGACATTTCTCAATAACTTCTATCATTTAAGGAACACTAATATACCCTCACTTTAAATTATATGACAAAATATTGAAACTTTTTATATCCAAAATTTATACTTGTTAAATTTGGAATATAGCTTTTCCTTCCCCAGAGTGATTATCACAATCCTCAAATATTCTTCATGATCTTAATTTCTCTTAAAAATATAAGAATATTATCTATAAATACTATCACAAATTGATCAAGGTAATCTCTAAAGACTTTATTGATTAAATCCATGAATATAACAGGATCGTTGGTAAGTACAAATGGAATTAAAATAAATTCATAATGATCATACCTTTTACGAAAGGCTATATTGTGCATATACTTCTTGACCTTGAGCTGATGATATCCATATCAAAGATAAATCTTTGAAAAATATTTATCTCTATACAATTGATCAAAAAAATCATCAATACTGGGTAAAGGATACTTGTTCTCAATAGTGATTTTGTTAAGTTCCTGAAAATCAATGCAAAGGGGCATTAGCCCATATTTCTTCTTAATAAAAAGATAAGGTTTACCCCATGGTGAAACACTAGGATAAATGAATCACTTATCTATATTTTATAATAGTTTCTTCTTTAATTCCTAAAATTCAATTAGGTCCACTCTATATGGTGTCATTAAAATAGGTGTATCACCCAGTATGGGTTCTATTGAAAACTCAACTTCATAATTTGATGGAAGACTATGAAACTATTATCTAAATATTTCAAAAAACTCCCATGAAATAGGTATATATTCAATGGTTAGTTTCTCCCCAACCATATGAGATAAATATACCGCATGAATAGGAAGTAAAACTCATATGATGGATGTAATTTCTAACGGGAGTTCAGGTTCATCCTCTCAATGATAAACTATGATAGGTTAATTTGAAATATTGAATTTAACTTTACTTCCTTGATAATTGATATGGTATCTACACTAAGATAACTAATCCATTTCCCAAAATTGCATCAAATTCAACTAGATGGAGAATAACAAGATTTTCAGGAAGCACATTCCTAAAAAAATATAGAGAGGAGTTATAAACTTGAGATGTGATCATCCTACCATTATGATTTTTTACTACCAACTCAACGTCTAATCATTGAGGTGGTGATGTGATACCTTTATAAACTTATTCAAATAAAAAATAGTGGGTAAAACCTAAATCAAATAAACAAATTCACTTCTAGAGTAGATAATAAGTGTTCCTTTCACCATATCACTTGGAACTTCCACTTCAAATGTAGTAATTCCATATTTTTGGCCTTCTCCACTTGGATTATTTTGTGGTAAGTTACCTTGATTCTAGGGTAACTAGTTTGAATAGTGCCCCTCTCTTTATAATTGAATCCCTGGATAATAGTGGTTTCATTCTTTAACTTATAGTCATTACCTAGATAACATTTATCTCATCACTTGTAACAAACTCTCATGCACTTCAATAATTTTATAGGTTGTTTCTTTCCACAAATTTTATATGATGGAAATTACCTCATTCCCTTATTTTTATTTGATGTGTTATTTTTTTCATTGTTCTTGGTTGACCTATTCTTCTCTTTATTTCCCTTGAAGATATAGGATCTATAAAATTATTTCTCTGTCTTAATCAAACTTGATACTACATCATTATATAAATAAAAAAATTTGAGAAATCGGTGCCCTTTGGAGACTTGTATTTTAAAAATCAAAGAAACGTTCAATATTACTTTCTAGATTATATATGTATTCTAAATCATCCTTGGATAATTTTGTAAAGTTATCCTCATACTTACCACACTTTATTCTTCCTTTTTAAATAAAGTGTTGAACCTCCTCTCCATTTTAGCTCACTATTCTTGAGAGAATTATTTCTCAAATAATATCACATTAAACGTTCTCCATTCCATGCTTTCTATTTATTCAGTATCTTTAGTGTTCTGGAATAATGACCACCATTTATAGAAATATCCTTTCAAACAATGTACTACCATAATAACCATTTCACTTTCATTACATCCCAAATAAAGTAATATCTTTTTAAGATACTTAATCCATTGTTTATCTAGCAATGGATTAGTATTTTCATGGAATTATGGAGGTTTCTATTATATGAATTGATACAACATAGGAAAATCACACTGTGGAACAGCAAGTTACTCTATTAGGGAAAGGTTATTCATCATAATCTAAGTCTGATGCCCTAATATAGCCATGATAATCTTAGTTCCAACACAAGCTTCATTGGATCATTCACCAGGGAAATCCCTACATTGACTATGAGTGTTGATTTCATTTATTCCATTAGGTGGTATCACTAAATAATGGAATACACTTATTTAGAACATAATCATCATGAATATTTTGTCCAAAAATAAAAATCACTCTAATGGTAAAATTTTTCAAATTTCATAAAGGAGTATCATAATTCTCAAGTTAGATATGTTTATTTGAAATATAATTCCCATGGTTTCTACTAAATTTTTACTGATACCAACTATAGAATCCTCCAACTCTAGTAACCCAAAGTCAGTTTCTACTATATTATATTGGTATAAGATATAATGGATCACATAACTAAGGATCGATCAGTTTAGTAGTCTTTAAGAAATACATACATTAATTATTCCTATATTATATTAGAAATATAATATACAGAGAAAAATAAATATTCATGCATTCTTTATATTATTCACAATATCCTTATTTATAACCTAGGTAAAGGAAAAAATAAAGGGTGAGCTCAGATGCTTAGTAAGATTTACATGAATTTGAAGCCCTCATGAGTAAATAAGGTAAAATCAATATGGAAAGGTAAATAATTGAAAACAAATATCATTTAATCATTAACTTGAGCATAAAATGCATCCATGGATAATATGAATAATATGTAGAAATAGTATACTATTTTGGAAATAATCATATATATCATACAAAGAATATTTACATTTAATAGAAATTTAATTTACAATGAAATTTGATCATAATTATGTAAATTTTTTAAGAGAATATTAAAGACCAAGAAAATGATAAGATATAAAATATGGCTATCAAATCACCAGAAATATACGTTTTGAAATAAATTCATGTATTTTGGTGAATAGAATAAAATTTAATAGAAACTTTAAAATAGTCTTTCATTAAATATTTTTATTTTCAAAACCATTGAAAATTTATATAATATGCTAAAAGATCATAAAACGATCTTGGTTGTGGGAAAATCTATTAGCATCATATACGTTAAAAAAATTTCATTTAGACTTTTTATAAGGAAAGTAAAAAAATGAACCTTTCAAAAAACATTAGAAATATTTATTTAAAACCATTTTAAAAGTAAAGTATAATATAAAATATCCTTAATAAATCATTTGAGTAAATAAAAAGTAATTTTGTAAAATAATTTTTAAAAAATATAAACTTGGAAGAAAAATATACACAATTCAAGAAGAGAAATCCTATATGATTTTCATTTAAAGATTTATTTGATTTATTAAAGTGAAAATGATAGGAAAAGTTGGAAGAAAACATGATAAATAATTAAATATTCATATAATAATAAAATATATGTATTTTATGGAGGATAGATTATAATATTCCTTCAATGAAAATAAGAGAAATCCCAAAAAATGAATTGTAAATTAAATTCATACCTCTTTTGTAACTTTTAAATTTAACACCCTAAAAGAGTAGACTTGAATTGAATCTTTAATCATCATGAATGTATATATATTCATTTTAAATATATAAAAGGGGTAGTATATACACCAAATAATAGTAAATAGGTGAATAATACTAAATGAGTCTCAATGGAGTCGGAATTGAGATGAAATCCCTTAAAAAGATCACACTATTGAAGTGATAATTAATAAATGAAGTAATTATGTGTGAAAAATGAAAATCTGAAAAATAAAATTTGAAATACAACATAGAGTAAATAAATTTTACTTCTCAAGTAATATTGGCATAACATAATCAATGAAGAAGTGATTTAACCCAATGAATGGAAATTGAGTTAAGAAATATCTTACCTCAAGTATGACTTTCTTTAAAAGAGATATAACCTCATGTATAATAAATTTTAATTTATTATAATTTTATACTATATCCATGTACATACTTATAATATCATATATTATCCACTTGTAATATTTAAACACCTATTTATTAATACATCCTTATTAAAATATTATTTTTAGGGTGTTAATTGTTTAATTATTCATGAGAATTTTGGTTTGGTAGTTTCGCTACTTATACTTTGATTATGGTTTCATAATATGAATAATGTTAATCATGATATAAATATCAATTAAATTATTTCACACCCCGACCTGGTTGACTCGCGACTTGCGAGTGACTTAAAAAAAGTGGGCGACAAGCACGTAACTTAACCTTGTAAGCAATCAGTGCCAGGAAACACAGTTCAAGCACAGTTTACTCAACCTCATGTTTGACGGCACACGAGTCGTGTGGCTTCCCAACTTTCCAAATAAGTAAATAACTTAATTAAATGATAAATGAAATAAAATAAAGTTATATAAACTAAATAAAATTTAATTTTTAAAATGGTTATTAATAATGGTAATAATATTATGATTTTAATATTATTATTATTATTATTGTGTTTATTATTATTATTATTATTTAAAAAAATAAAGTTGAACCCTAGGGGGGACGTCCCCCCCTCTTCCCCCTGGCAGCATGGTCAGACCCCCTGGATCCATCCTATGTGTGTGGCCTACCTATCGGCTGGCACCCCTCCAACCTCGTCGCTCCCTCTCCATCTCCCTCTCTCTTGATAGTGGCCAACCCCCCTGAATCTGGCGCACAAGGCTGCTCTGAACCCCGCCTACTCTTTGTGTCGGCCTCACCGCACCAGCCGACCCCCACTCCGGCCACCCTCCTCTTCGCCGCTCCGACCTCGCCCTTCCCCATGACTCTCAACCTCCGCCCTCCACCTTACGTCAACCAGCCACACCCCCTCCACACTCCAACCTCCCCACACCATTCCGGCCAGCAACAGCACCCCCCCCCTATCCAGTGGTGTTCTATAAAACCCAACCCCCCCCCCTATCTGGTGGTCTTTCAGCAAACCCTAACCCCCCCCCCCCCCCCCGCCCCCTTCGCAGAGCCTCCACTTCCTCTCTAGCACGTGGATTTCTCCTCATCGGTGCGTTTTTTCAATTTTAGGAGGTTTTTCTTTGGTTGATCTAAACCCTAATGCCCCGGGTTTTGGTTTGTTTGTTATTATCATTGTTTAGGGTGTGTCATTAGTCTGTAAGGTATTATTCTACCTTCCAACAGAGTTTCATCATGTCCACACTAGGTTTAAGGTAGGCTAATCGATGTGTTTACTTTCCATCGATTTTCCTTTGATTCTTGATGTTTTTAATTAATTTATTATCTTGATACACACTTCCATGGTGCCTCTTTATAGTTTTTTGTGGTGTTTTGAAGTTGAATGATTCTATTAAAAATATTTTTTACATAAAACTTGATCTATTCCCTTGTTTTTTTGTGCCAAAGGTGTTTGTTAAAATGATAATTGACCTTTTTAGGGTGAATTAGTTGGATGAGTGGTGTTTTCCCCATTGATATGTTTTTATAAATTCACTTAATACATGATTTATGTTTTTTTTACATGTGAAACATAGTGAATTTTCTTAGTATGGTGTAGAACTTGATTTAATAAGGGTTTTTGGTTTATGAACTTGTGTTGTATTTTATAAATGAGTGAAATGAGTGTTTTTTGGTTGAAAGTGAATGGTGGATTTATGAAATTAGGTTTCAAATGCTTTTATTGGTTTTAGAGTGTTCTATTGGATGAAAACACAACCTTGGGTGCACTAGGTGCACATATGGTTGTGCAGTCAAGTGAATATGGCACTCTAGAACTAGTCTCCCTCAAGAGTACCTCTTCTCCCCTTCTATTTTCCCTAAAATGTTTCCATATTTTCCAAAATTGTGTAAGTGGTACTCCTTTTGTCACAAAAGTAACTTCAAATGTGTTTCCCATGGTTTTTCCTGCTTTTCCTTTGAATATTCTTGGGTGAGTGGTTGGAAACTATGGCATGTTTGGCATTTTGCAAAAGGGTGTTGGCTTATGAGTGTTGTGAAATCCCATTTAGAACTTTCTTAAGTGTTATTTTTTTCAAATTTATTTAATATTAACTTGTTCATTATTTGATAAATGCTTGGTTTAAGGGCTCATTTGTCCATGTTTGCATAAAATGATGTTTATTTTTATTTTAGGAACATTTATAAATGTTTTGGTAAATGGTTAAATATGGTAAAGCTAAAGGATTGGTTGGCATTTTAAAATGGCAATTTGTAAATGGTTTTATGTGTGGGATTTTTATAAGGACTATTTGGAATCTTTGAAATGGAATGTTTGGAAAACCACTTTTTGGTTAGGTCTCTTGCCGCATCAGTTGATCATGTGATAGGAGAATTCTCAGTATGGGAATAACCATGAGGTGTTCAGGGTGGTGCTTAATTATATAGTGTTCTTGGTTATATATATAAGGCTTGTTGTTTGGATGTGTGATACAGCTCTTTGTGAACATGGCATAGAAACCTATCATAGAAAGGGGGTTTACTAAGAATTATTGTTGCACTAGAAGTTCACATACTGTCTAGTGGCCCATAGTAGGTGGACATTAGGGATTATTACTATGGGATTAGGCACCTCAGTCTGAACTGATAAAGGGTGTATGGGTGTTAGGGAATTGTATTCTATCATTTTTGGAATGCTACCAGGGATAAAGTCATGGGTATTAGTATGTTCTAGTCTTCATTTGAGTTCCTAGGTTTTTTTATTCTTTGATACAAGCACTATTAACACTATTTCCCTTATTCTGCATAGAATCATACCCTTGATCTTGGTTTGGTGTTTTCTTTGAAAAAAACTTTGTATGTATGGTTGGTTTTAAAAAGGATTTAAAAGTAGCTGTATCAGAAAAGTTTTTGTGTTCCCCTATTTATTTTCTTTTCGTGTTTTTGAATTATAAGGGAAATGGAATTGTGATTGTTAGTTTTTAAAATGATTTTTATATTTTAAAACCTTATTATTATAACTATATTTCAAAATAGTATTATTTGACTATTTTGGAATTGGAAAATGCATAGATTCTTTGGTTAACTTTTGGCATCCCTATTGAGAATTTTAATGCTCATGCCAATCCTATATTTTTAGATGAAGGTTCGACTTTTGGTTCAAGTTCCTGGTCTTCATACTCAGTGTTGGAGATGTTTTGGTATAGTGGTTGGGGCTGACCACGAGCGCACATGGAGGTTGTAATAGTGTAGTTTGGTTTTCTTGTTTTTAGTTTTTGGTATATTATTTGTCCCTTATAACTAAACCTATTTATTTATATCTATTTAAGTGTCAATTGTCATTTTTTTGCGTGATATATTTGTTATCTTGGTTTATTTGATCCTAGTTTTGGGCCGAAATCATTCCCATTGGTTTTATGTTTGATTCACAGCACTAGTTATCATCCTGGGGGGATCAGGAACACCCCACAGGACATTTCATGGACTATATCAGGTGACCAGTTCTAGGTCGACCCAGGATTGGTTCATGACAAAATGGTATCATAGGAGACCCTTGTTATTTGGGGTGGCCCGTAGATGGAGATTAGGATTTTCAGGGATCAAGAGGTAGGTTATGGGTTGGTTCCCGATAATCACTGCTCGTGACGAGAACTAAGTTACCAGGGTCAGACTAGGTTTTGAGTCTTTTGTATTTTTTTTGGATTGAGGGATGAAAAAAGAGACAATATAGTGTCACATCACGATCTCACATAGAGTAGTGACCCATGTGGAGTCTGAGTGCATGGTTCAAGTACCTCCTAGTTGTTGATGATTTCTTGGGGCATGGCTCACTACCATGTCGTTGGGTTAAGAATGATTACTAGTTCCTCATTCCATTGGTTTGGTGTAATTTGTGCTTCGTTTTGGTTTTGTTTATTGTGAGTATGATTTTAAAATTATGGTTGTTTTGGAATGTAAAATTATTTCTTTCCAATGGTTTTGAAATCGCTAAAGTTTATTTTAAATTTTTAAATGAAAAGGGTGGTTTTTGAAATGAATAATTTGGTTGTGTTTATGTTTTTCTGGTTGTTTCTGGATGAAGTTTCTCTTATTGATGTTTCTTTTGGGTGTTTTTTCATGTTGATCAGAGTATGCCACCCAGAAAGGTCGCTAGTATAGCTAGTGACTAATTCCCATTTCTAGTTATTTTTAAGTGTTGTTAGTTTATCGTGGTAATTGAGGTTTTTTTGGATAGTTGTGTGGTTGTGGAAGTAGAGTTTGTATTTGGGTTTTTGGGAACTTTTATGTTTGTTAAAGTTAGTATCGTTTCGATTTTAAATGGTAGGTTCGGTTTTGGATAAGTGGAGGTTTAATGAAACTTTGTTATTTGAGTTTGGAGTGTAATTGGTGGTGGAAAACATTTTTGAAGGTTCCCCACCTGGTGAGTGGAGGAACTTATTCCTAAAGTAATTTCGTTCATTGGTGTCCTCTTACGTGCCACCAGTGTGGCCGGTTTAGGCATTCCAAACCACTTTGTCGAATCCCTCTAATGGTTTGTTATTATTTTGGTCATTCATGTCATTAGGAGAAGGTCTATAGGGGGAGATGTTTGGGGAAAGGATCTTGACTTGGGGATGCTAGTGCCTAACTATGAGGCATAAGATGCTTCAGCCATTAGAGCCCCAGCCATAGGTCTTGGGGTGAAGGTTGCGCATAGTCAGGAGTTGTTAGGGGTGTGAAGCATTAGTTTAGGTTTTGTGTTCCATGTTTGGATTGGAACATTTAAATACTTTTTGTTCTTGTTTCTCTACTATTAAAGTTTTATTATTATTGTAAGTTTATCGTTTCAATGGGAGAATGTGATGAACTTGTTCTATTATAATCCAAGCAGTCATGTTGGTCTGAATGTGGCTTTCAGATCCTTTTGTTTTTCTTGGTGTGTGTTTTCTCCTCACGTGGGTTGGTTTCAATTGTACTCACTTGGAGATGTTTGAGTTTTTATGAGATGGGTAGAAAATTAATCCAATTCATTGTGGGGTTTTGATTGGTGTTTCTTTTCTTGAGTCTCCCCCTAATATTGGGAGTTCAGTGGGTGTGTGAAGAGTCTATTTCTAGTGGTGGTGTTGTCTTGATCATGTGATGAAAGTTGGTTTGGATTGGTTAGGAGTTCCCACGTGGGTCCCCCTCCCTGGGGTGGTATGTTTGGATTTTAATTTCCATCCTAATAGAATCTTTGTGGTGGGGAGAACCCGTTGTGGTTTCGTCTAAATTGGTCGAGTGTGACGTGTGTTAGGAATGGTCACCCTGAGGCTCACAGTTTCTTTTAGTTTTCTCTAAGAATGGACTCTAGTTGTGTTAGTTATCATCATGGTGACATTATGAGGGAATAAAGAGTCTGTGCTGGGGATAATTGTCACACCCCGACCTGGTTCACACGCGACTTGTGCACGACTTAAAAAAACTATGCGACAAGCATGAAACATAAACTTATAAGCATTCAGTGCTAGGTGACACTGTTCGAATGCAGTTCTCTCAACTATACATTTGACAGCATGCGATCTATGTGGCTTCCCTACTTTTGAAATAATTAAATAAGATAATTAAATGATAAAGGAAATAAAATAAATTTAGATAAACTAAATAAAATGGAAATTTGAAAATGGTTATTAAGAATAATGGTAATAATATTATGATTTTAATATTATTATTATTATTGTGTTTATTATTATTATTATTATTATTATTATTTTAAAAAAGTTGAACCCTAGGGGGGAGCATCCCCCCCCCTCTTCCCCCTGGCTGTGTGCTCGGACCCCCTTCCCCCTCGGCTCCCTCTTGTGCATGCGTCCCACCTTCTGGATGGTACCCCTCTAACCTATCCATTCCCTCTCCCTCTCCCTATATATCGAAAGCAGCCGACCACCCTAAATTTGGCGCACCAGGTCACTCTAGACCCTACCACCTCTTTGCGTTGGCCTCACCGCACCAGTCGACCCTTGCTTCGGCTTCCCTCCTCTTCGCCACTCTGGCCCCACCCTTCCCCAAAGCTCTCGACCGCCGCCCTCTACCTAGTGTCGAACAGTTATTCCCACTCCACGCTTTGACCTCCCCTCACCACTCTATCTAGCAACCTCACCCCCCCTGGCCAATAGTTTTCCGGCAAACCCAAACCCCCTTGTCCGGCAGTCTTCCAGTGAACCCGAACCCCCCCCCCCTTCACAGCGCCTCTTCCTCCTTTGGTTGAGACAAAACCTAATGCCCTAGGTCTTGATTTCTATGTTTTTCTTGTTTTTTAGTGTGTGTGGTTAGTCTGGGAGGTATTGTTCTACCTTTTGTCGGAGTTTCATCACATCCGAACTTGGTTTGAGGTAGTCAAATCCATTCGTTTACTTTCCATTGATTTCCCTTTGATTCTTGATGTTTTTAATTAATTTATTATCTTTCTAAGAACCTATATGGTGCCTCTTTATAGTTTTTTGTGGTGTTTTGAAGTTGAATTATTGTGTTAAAAATAGGTTTTACATGGAACTTGATTTATGTCCTTGTGTGTTCATGCCAAAAGTGTTTTTTTAAATGATAATTGATATTTTTAGGGTGAATTTGTTGGATGATTGATGTTTTCCCCATTGATATTTTTTTATAAATTGACTAAAGACATGTTGTAGGTTTTTTTACATGTAAAACATGGTGAATTTTCTTGGTATTTTCTGGAACTTTATTTAAAAAGTTTTTTTGGTTTATGAACTTGTGTTATATTTTATAAATGAGTTAAATGGGAATTTTTTGGTTGAAATTAAATGGTGTATTAATGAAATTGGGTTTCAAATTATTTTATTGGTTTTTGAGTGTTTCATTGGATGAAAACACAACCTCAGGTACATTATATGCACACATGGTTGTGGAATCAAGTGAAGATGGCACTCTAGAACTAGTCTCCCTCAAGAGTACATATTCTCCCCTTCTGTTTTCCCTAAAATGTTTCCATGTTTTCCAAAATTGGGGAATTTTTACTCCTTGTGTCACAAAAGTTACTTCAAATGTGTTTTCATGGTTTGGCCTAGTTGGCCTTTAAATATTCTTGGGTGAGTGGTTGGAAACTATGGCATGTTTGGTGTTTTTCAAAAGGGAGTTGGCTTATAAGTTTTGTGAAATCCCATTTGGATCTTTCTTAAGTGTTGTTTGCTTTAACATGATTTAAGATGAACTTGTGAATGGTTTTTTAAATACTTTGTGTAAGGGCTCATTTGGCCATGTTTGCATAAAATGATGTTTATTGTTGTTTTGGGAACATTTCTAAATGTTTTGGTAAATGGTTGAATGTGGTAAATCTAAAGGCTTGGTTGGAATTATCAAATGGATATTTGTAAAGGTTTTTATGTGTGGGATTTGTATAAGGCCCGTTTGTCATCTTTGAAATAGTTTTTTTGGAAAACCCCTCTTTAGTTGGGTCTCTTGCCTCATCTATGGATCATGAGATAGAAAGGTCCTCGGTATAGGCCTCCTTTTGAGAATATTTATTTTAAGTCATGGGACTAACCTTGAGGTGGTCAGGTTGGTGCTAGATTGTGTAGCGTGCTTGTTTATATATATAAGGATTGTTGTTTGAATGTGTGGCACACCTCTTTGTGAACATAGCATAGAAACCTATCATAGAAAGGGGGTTTACTGAGAACGATTGCTATAATGTAAGTTCACATACTATCCAATGGACCATAGTAGGTGGAAATTTGGTATTATTGATATGGGATTGGGCCCCTCGGTCTGACCTAAGAAAGGGTGGTTGAGCCTTAGGGTGTTTGATTATATCGTGTGTGGCATGTTACCGGGGATGGAGTCATAGGTATTAGTATATTCTGGTCTTCCTCTGAGTTCCTATGTTTTCAATGATCCTTTGATACAATCACTATTAGAACCATTTCCCTTGATGTGTGTAGAATCATACCCTTGATCTGGTTTTTGGTTTTTTCTTGGAAAAAACATTGTATGTTTGGTTGGTTTTAAAAAGGATTTCAAAGTAGCTATTTCAAAAAAGTTTGTGTATGCCCCTCTTTATTTCCTTTACTTATTTTTGAATTATAAGGGAAATGGAATTGTGATTGTTAGTTTTAAAATTATTTGTATATGTAAAAACCTTATATTTATAAATGTAATTTAAACTAGTATTATTGGACTATTTTGGAATTTGAAAATTCATGGATTCTGTGGTTAACTTTTGGCATCACAACTGAGAATTTTAATGCTCGTGCCTATCCTATATTTTTAGATGCATTTTAGACTTTTGGTTTAGGTTCCTAGTTCGGCTGATCAGTGTTGGAGCAAGTCTAGTATAGTGGTTGGGGGTGACCAAGAGGTCAAATGAAGGTTGTGATAGCACGGTTTGGTTTTCTTGTTTTTATTTTTCGGTCTCTTAGTTTTCCCCTGTAACTGAAACTATTTATTTATATCTATTTAAGTATCAATTATCATTTTTTTTGTGCTCTATTTGTTAGATTTGTTTATTTGATCCTAGTTTTGGGCTAAAATCGTTCTCATTGGTTGTATGTTTGATGCCAGGCACTAGTTTTCATCCTGGGGGGATCAGAAACGCCCCTCGGGACATGTCGTGGACCGGCTCGGGTGACCAGTTCAAGGTCGACCTGGTATTTGTTCATGAAAAAATCATTATATATATTCATCCATAAAATGTAGTGATAGGGAAAATAATTACACAATTCATGGATATGGTAGGTCATACGTATGCATGAACGTTGTTTTCACTTTCTGAAAATTTGAAAAAAAGAGAAAGATAAATAATAATTAATATTTAAGAAATAATTAATACATCATATATATCATATATATATATATATATTCATTAAACCTATTGTTTTTACCATCTATGTAAATTAGAATTGAAAAACAGATCGCATCACTTTGTGGAGGTGGTAGTCCGTACGCACGAGCCACATTATCATTTTCAAACAGATTTGAGGATAAGAAGGTATGTTTGATATTATAATTACATAAGTATAATTATGTCATAAATATTATATATATTCATTATTAATATCTTTACAAACATCCAAATAAAGTGGTGATGAAAAAATAATTACACCATTACGTGGAGATGGTAAACCATACGTACGCACGAGTGATGTTTTTGATTTTTGTAGGATAAAAAAGATTTGGATAATGGTTTTACCATAATAATAATGAAATATAATAATATTTATGATAATAAATTTTTTATTTTAGTACATATAAAATTTATTTATAATAATCATAAGAAGAAATAAATTTGAATTATCAGGTAATGACGATTGCCTTTTCTTTAGTGGACTTCCATTCGATTCCTTCTTAAGCACACTTTGAATGGTATTCTCATAATATTAAAACCTATAATTAATGTATAGGGAATTTTATAAGAGAATTGGTTAGGGTTTTTTTGAATTATATATCTCAAAGTGGTGTAAATAAAATAGATAAGGGGTGTCCTTTTATAAGTGAGGGGAGGAGTACTCTTCTAATTTTTCAAAATATTAATACATGATAAAGTCAAATTTTTTCCACGTGGTTCTAAAATGACATGGATTATAATATAAGGAGTTTTCCATACTAATATAATCATCTAATAAACTTATATAGAGTTATATTTTATTTTAAACCTCATCTTTTTTATTAACCCTTTCATTAACCATTTTTAACCTTAACCGCGGTAATAACTATTTTAATTTGACATTAAATACACTAAGAGAAAGATTTAATTATTATATAATAATTTCACACATACATAATATGATATATTCATCCATAAAATTTTTATAACCCAATAATTCATCCAATTTTTATTACATTTAATATTTTTATAATAATTTATTTCATTTTTCAGTTAATTGAATAAATATCGGGTTGGCATTGCATAAGAATTTAAGTTAATTATTTGATCACAAAAAATTAAAAAAAATAACATGATAAATAAATTAATTCATATTTAAAATTAAAATTGAAAAATAAACATAAACTCTTTTTATACTTATGGAAAAATATTATAGATATTATAGTGAAGAGTGTGCCATTTTATTTTTATTCTTTTCTTAAAGTAATATAAAGGTCAATATCAAAGAGAAATGGCACCAAGTGGCAATAATTTTTATACTTGAATGATAACTTTAGAACTTTAATTATCCAATATTATTAATTAAAGTGTTATATAAATTTTAAAACCTTATCTCAAATTTTAAAACCGGTTTTACCCGTTTTATCCTTACCTATGTGAAAATTATTCACCAAGGTTTTTATTCATACTAACCAAAAATAAAAGGGAAATATTTTCCAAATTTAAAAATAATTATTCTAAAAACAGAATCCATTTTATAAAATTAAATTTATAGAAGCATAAAAACTTAATTTAAGATAAAAAATACAAATTCAATGCAAAATCATTTTTTAATGGGTTTTTAAGTCCAAAAATGAACTTATACCAAAATTAGGTATGATTATGATTAAAATGTAAATAATTATAATATTTATCACTAAAGAAGTATTATTTTAATTTATTATTAAATTAAAATCCTTAGGGGTATTTTCAATTTAAATAAATGATAATTTTACAAAAAAATGGTATTTTTTCACTATTCACTAAAAAATCAACCTTTTTAGAAAAATTACAAAATTTAAACCTAATATAATATTTACATGATAAAAAATGATATAATTATCACATAGTGATATTTTAATATGTTTTGATGGTTCATTTAAACTCGTTTTTTTGTGTAAATTAAGCTATTAAAGAAAAATAAATTTAATGAAAAGAGTAATATAGCCTAAAATATTGGGTTGTTACATTATACCCCATTATACGAATTTCAGCCATGAAATTTTTTCACTTTGATAAAAATAATAGACGATACTTTTGCCTCATCAAATCCTTAGTTTCCCATGCAACTTTATCGATTTTATAATTTTTTCACAAAACATTGACCAGATGAGTGTTCTTGTTTCATAAAACTTTCACCTTATGATCTAAAATCCCTACTAGTTGTTCCTCATTATACAGATACTTCTTTAATGATAAGAACATTGATTTTAATAAATGTGAACTATCAGATGTTTACATCCTCAAAATAGAAACATAGAAGAAATTGTGATCTTGAGAGAAATTTGATGGAAGCGCCAAGTGATAAGCTACCATCCTAATACAATCAAGAGTTACAAAGGGGATAATATGTCTAGGGATCAGCTTTACCTTATTTCTAAATATCATAATCTTTATCCCATTAAATACTCATAGGAGTAACTTGTCGCAAACATCGAATTCTACATCTTATTCATGATTTCCATAATAACTTTTTTCTTGAGTTTGAGCATACCTTATGTGTTGTTGAATGGATTTAACCTTATATTCAATTATTTTAAATTCTCATCACATTCACATTTCTATAATAACTTTACCTCAATCTAAGTAAACTTGGTGAGTGGGTTATATATTCATGAGAAATATCTTACAAAGTGATAGTAGTATCTAGCCAAACCAAGAAAACAATGGATCTCGATTACTGTGGTTGGTCTAGGCCATTTCTGAATAAATTTTATCTTTGAAGGATCCACTTATATACCCTCACTTGAAATTATATGACCCAATAATGATAATTTTTATAGAAAAAATTCACACTTGGTAAATGTGGAATATAGCTTATCCTTCCTCAGTGTCATCAGTACAATCCTCAAATATTCTTCATGATCTTACTTTCTCTTTGAATATGTAAGAATATCTCCCTCCCAACCTTTTGAGTTAAATATCACTCATGAATAGGTATCAAAACCCTTATAATGGATGTAATTTCCAATGGGAGTTTATATTAATATTCTCACTAATATACTATCATAGGTTTATTTAGACTATATAATGTAACATTACTTCATCAAAAATTGATATGGGTTCTAAATTGAGTGATCCAATCCATTCCAAAAATTACGTAAAATTCAACTAGAGGAAGAATAAGAATATTTTTAGGAATAAAATTCACACAAAATTTTATCAGATATGAGTAATATACTTGATATGTGATCATCCTACCATTAGGATTTTTTTACTCCAAACACAAAATATAATCATTGATATGGTGATATGATGCCCCTAGGAAATTATTTACATATAAAAGAGTGGGTAGAACCTAAATCAAATAAAACATTTTCACTTCTATATTTTATTATAATTTTACCTTTAACCACATCACTTATAACATCTAATTTGGATGTTGTAATTATATATGTTTTTACTTCTCCCCTTAGCTTATTTTATGATAAGTTCCCTTGATGCTTGGGGAACTAGTTTGAATATTTCCCCTCTCTTTATAGTTGAAGCACTTTTTAACATTGGTTGCTTTATTTTCCTTACATTAATTATCTATATGACCCAAATCTCCACACTTGTAATAAAATCTCATTCCCTTAAAGCATTTCCCATGATATTTCTTTTCACAGTTTTTAAGTGATGAAAATGTCTCCATTCCATTCTTCTTATTTGATATGTTCCTTTTTTTGTGGTGATCATATAACCCATTCTTCACTTTATTTTCCTTGATGATCTAGAAAATTAATTATATTTATTAATCACAAGTGACACTATATCATTATATGATGAAATCATTTGAGAAACTAATTCCCTTGGTAGACTCATGTTAATCCAATAAAAGAAACCGTTAATCTCTCTTTCAAGATTATATATGTTATATAACGCATTCATGGATAATCTTGAAAAGTTATCCTCAAACTCTACTAAACTTTATTCTTCCTTTTTCATTAAAGTGAGGAACATCCTCTTTATTTCATCGAACTATTCTTGGTTGAAGTATTTATTGAATAAAATCACTTTAAAATTTCTCCATTCCATTATTATTATTTCTCTAGTCTATTTTTTCTGGATAAATGAAAACGATTAATCAGAATCTTCTTTAAGAAAATACACTACTAGAAAATAATTTTTAGTTTCATTATATCCCAAATCTAGTAATATCTTTTCGAGGTACTTAATCCATTGTTCAACTATTAATGGATTAATAGTTACACTAAAAATGGAGGCTTTTTTCACTTGAAAATATATAAAATAGAAAAATCACATTGTGTAAAAATAGGTTTATCTATTCAAGAAAGTTTATTCATCATAATCTGAGTCATATTCCCAAATATGTTCATGATCTCCTCAGTTTCAATACCATCTGTATTTTTTTACTCAGTAGGGAAATCCCTACATTAACTATGGGTGTTGATTCCCTTTATTCATTTAGTCTTAATCACTAAATAATGTGCACACTGAGTTAGAACATAATCAATATTAATATTTATCCATAAAATAAAATCCATTTAATGGTTAAAGTTATCAAATACTATAAGGTATTCTTATAATTCTCATGTTAGTAATTCTTATTTAAAATATAGTTCCCATGGTTTCTACTAAAATTTCACTAATATCAACTGTAGCAACACCCAATTATAGTATCCCAAATATGGTGTCCAATTTATTAAATTGGTATAAGATACAAGGGATTACACCACCAAGGATCAATCATTTTAACAGTCTTGAATAACCATATATAAACATGATTCTCATATTGCATTAGAAATATATCATTCATATCATAAGAAATTTTCTCGTAACCTTGATTTTATTCATAATATCTCTCTTCGTTTCTAGGGTAAAAAAAATAAAGGGTAGGATTAGATTCTCAGTATAATTTATGTACAATGGAAGCTATCATGGGTAAAAGTTTTATAGTCAATATTGAAAAGTTAAATAGTTAAAAACACCTGTCATTTAATCAATAACTTGAGCACAAAATGAATCTAAGGATAATATCAATATAGTGATATCATGGATAATAATAACATAATTCTTAATAAAATAAATTATTAATGTTGGATTTTATGATCTCATACATCATTATATCTTTTCTATCAATTCTTTAGGCCGAGATAGTTTAATCGAAGGGTAAGTATACACCAAATAACCTATTTAATAATTTTTCCAAATCATTTGTCTCATGAGACCTATAGATTCATTAATGGGATATATATAACCAATCCCCACCCATAATTTCATGTCCAATGTATTCCTAATATATTTAATGATCAATTTAATTCATAAAAAATAAGCCTTATCAATAAATATTGATATTGAGTAAAGAATATTGAATATTAAGATTTATATAGTGAAATAAATAACTTTCATAGTAAAACACCATATGTAAAAATGGTAAATTGTTTAGGAAATAATCATATCCCTGATAAAAAAAATACATATATTTAATATAAATGTAACATTCAATTAAATATTATCAAAAGAAATTGAATGTTTCAAGAGAATGTTAATGAGCACAAAATTAATAAGAGATAAAATATGTCCATCAATTCATTAGAAATATAGGTTTTTAAATAAATTCAATTCTTTTAGAGAAAAAAATAAAATATAAGTGAAACATTAAAATAGGTTTTCATTAAATATTTTTCTTTGTAAAACCAATTAAAAATTTTATAAGAATATAAAATAGTATAAAATGTTTTTGTCAATGAGAAAAACCATTATCATCGTATACATTAAAAAAATTCCTTTTGATTTTTTGTAAGGAAAATATAAAATGAACCTTTTGTAAGGAATTATAATGATTCCTTTAAAATATTTTTAAAAAAAATTATTATAACATAAAATTTCCTTAATAAATTATTTGAGTAAATAAAATGAATTTTTGAAAACAATTTTGAAAATTGTGGATATGGAAGAAAAATAAACCAGATCAAGAAGAGAAATCAGATTGGATTTTCTTTTAAATATTATTAATTGATTCAAGTTTCCAAGAGAGTAAAATTTATAATAAAACATGACAATTCCTAAAATTTTTAGAGTATAAAAACATATATTGAGTTTATTATGGATATATTATAATATTACTTCAATGAAAATAAGATAAATCCCAAAAAATATGAATTTTAAAATAAATTCTTACCACTTTTGTAACTTTTAAATTATAACCCATTGAAATAGTAAAGTTGAATTGAAACTTTAATCAACATGAATATAAATATATATTCTTATTAAAAACATCAAAGTTGTATTGTATACATCACATAAGAGTAAATAGGTGCATATATGAAATCTATCTCAATGTAGTGGGAATTGAGATGAAATCCAATAAAAAATCATAATATTGGAGTAAGAATAATTCAATGAAGTAATAATGTGTGAAAATTTTAAATATACAAAATAAAAGTGAAAATAAAACATTGATAAATTAAATGTTACTTCTCAAATAATTTTGGCCTAACATATTCAATGAATAAGTGATATAACCTAGTGAATAGAAATTGAGTTAAGAAATCTATTACCTCA
Organism: Viscum album; assembly: GCA_963277665.1. Taxonomy (NCBI): domain Eukaryota; kingdom Viridiplantae; phylum Streptophyta; class Magnoliopsida; order Santalales; family Viscaceae; genus Viscum; species Viscum album. Next base: position 701,841,996 of record OY728122.1, on the reverse strand, counting down.
AGTTCAACTTTCTTCGAAAGTGATATAAAATATTGCATAATAACTTTAAATTTATTATACTTATATATCAGATAAATTTAAATACTTAAAATATCATATATGATCAACTCATAATATTTCAATACTTATTTATTAATAATTAATTATTAAAATCATTGTTTCTGGGTGTTAACCATTTCATTCTTCATGAAAATTTTGGTTCAATAGTTCCAGTCCTTGTACTTTTATTATGGTTACATCATATATATAATTTTAATAATGATATAAAAATCATATATATTCATTATATATATATATAGTCATCCATAAAAGTTAGATATAGAAAAATAAATTTTATAGTTCATGGAGATGGTAGGTCGTACGTACTCATGAACATTGTTTTCACTTTTTGATGGATGGAATTAAAGAAAGGTAAATTATAATTATCCATTAAATAATAATTATTATATCATATATATTCAACAAATCTATCCATATTACCATCCATGTAAATCAAAAATGAAAAACTTGTCGCATCACTTTGTGAATGTGGTTATCCGTACGTAGGAGTGACATTATCATTTTCCAACTAAATATAAGGTAAGATGGTATATATGATATTAGAATTAAATAAGAATAATTATTTCATAAATATAATATATATTCATTAGTTCCATATTTATAACCCTCTATATAAAGTGGTGATGAAAAAAATTACACCACTACGTGGTGATGGTAAGTTGTGGGTACACACAAGTGATGTTTTTTCTTTTCATAGGATAGAAAAGATAAGTAAAATTATTATAAATCAATAATAATAACATATAAATATAATTAATATACTATATTTTTTATTTTAGGATGGGTTAAATAGGGTTATAGGAAGTATAAGTAGAAATAAATTTGAAACAGTTGGTAAAGACGATTACCTCTTCTTTGGTGGAATTCCTTTTGATTCCTTCTTAAGGACCCTTGGAATGCTATTTTAAGAAGAACATAACATATAATTCGTTTATAAAAAACTATATAATATAATTGGGTAGGTTTTGGCCTATTTATATTTTTCAAAATGGTGTAAATAAAATATATAAGGGGTGCCCTTTTGTAAGTGAGGGGAGGGTCACTCTAGTAATTTTTCAAAATATTAATACATAATAAAGTCACATTCATTGAAAGGTATATCAAAAATGAAATTAATTATAATATAAAGATTATATATTATTAATATAATAATCAAATCAAATTTATATAGGTTTAGATTTCATTTTAATCCTTGCCTTTTTTATTAACCCCTTCGTTAACCATTTTTAATCTTAACTGCAGTAACAACTATTTCAATATTAAAGGGTTATAATTTTACTTATAAGATAAAAATTATATCATGAATGTAAAAGGGATAAACTTTTAGACCATATATTATACCCTTTTCCTATTTCATGATTTTTCTGATTTTTTAATAATTTAATAAAATAGTATTTTCATAAAATTTTATAAATGTCATTTTTGAAACTATTCATTTAATTTGACATTAAAGACACGAATAAAAATATTTAATTTGAATATAATAATTAAAAATATATATAATATGATATATTAATCTATAAAATTCTTGTAAAATGATAATTAATCCAAATTTTATAACTTTTAATATTTTTAAAATCATTTATTTTATTTTTCTATTAATTGAATGAATATTTCGTCAGCATTGTGTAATAATTTAACGTAATTAATAAATCCCTAAAATTTTAAAATAAATTAACATAATAAAAAAATCATATTTATAATGAAAATTTAAAAATTAACTTAACCACTTTTTATCCTCATGTAAAAATATTATACATATTAAAGTAAAGAGTGTGCCATTTTATTTTTATTCTTTTCTCAAAGTAATATAAAGGTCAATATCAAAGAAAAATGGCACCAAGTGGACAAATTTTAGAGACTTAGATGATAATGTTCAAAATATACTCATAAAATAATTTAATTTTTTATAAAATTTTAAAGCCATACATAAAATTTTACACCCTTTTTATCCGTTTTTTCCTTATTGAGGTGACAAATATCTAAGAAGGTTAATATTCGTAATGACCAAAAATAAAGAGGAAATATTTAAAAAATTTGAAATTACTAATTCCAAATATGTAATCAATTTTATCAAATTCAATTAATATAAGTTTCAAATTTTTATTTTTAACTTGAAAACGTAAAACACAACGAAAAATATATTTTAGAAAAAAACATTTTTAAGTCCAAAAATGAGCGTATACCAAATCAGGTATAATTATGGTTCAAATGTAATTAATTAGATTATATCTAAATAAACTAGGGTTATATTAATTTAATATTAAATTCAAATAAATATAGACCTTATTCAATTAACATAAATGACAGTTTTACAAAAATTGGTATTTTCTCACTATTCACTAAAAAATCTATCTTTTCATAAAAACCCCAAAATTTCATCCTAATATAATATTGAAATGATAAAAAAATGATATAATTATAACATAATAATATTTTAATAGGTTTCTTAAATTATTTTAAACTCGATGTTGCATATAAAAAAAGCTATCAAGGAAATTAAATTTATTAAAAAGAAAAATATATCATAAAATCTTGGGATGTTACATGATTTTTATTTAATATTAATTAAAGTAAAAGAATCACATAGGTTATCAAGTGTTTGAATCACCATTTTCCATTACCACCTTATCCATCCCCTCATGTCATATGGTAGGTCATAGCCCTTAGACCAGTATCAATTTGCATATGGGTGATTGGCCTACCCTAACCACCAGATATGGCCCCCTCCCTCTCCCTCACTCTCCCCCTAATTTTCTCATGGTGTAGAAAAATAATGTATAAAGATTCGACCATAATTTTTAATGTTAATCAGTAACTGTGGGATAATGAGTTTATTGTAGAGGATCAAATGGAAGGTGGCACCTAGGTGATGGTGGAACAACTCAAGTGGTGGAGAAAGAGGCCTAGAATGTGATAGTAAATGGGATCCTATGGTATGGTGGATAAGATTTTGAATAATGGTGGGGAAAGTTAAGGGGGAAGGATCTGTGGTTTTTGTATTGTCAACGGATGGAAAAAATCTACTAACTATGTAGTGGGAAGGTTGAGAAGAGATAATATGTTCTTCCCACCAGAGGCCTAAGTGGGTTGGCCCAATGTAATGTACTAGGTCATATAGAGATGTTTGGTTACATGAGGGATAAGAAGACCGACCCTAGGGATTAGTTAGGTGTATCCATATGTTTTGGGTCTGTTATCCCAACATGATCCCAAAGTTGGCCCAACGTAGTCCACTAGGACTAGTAATTATAGGTATGCTCAGTGGGTAAACCTATTTAGGCAGTCCTACCCTCTGTCCAAGTGGGTTTCTAGGTGTGATTTTAGTCCAACCTAAGTGAAGAAATTGAGCGTAGGTGATGTAATCCCACACCATCTGCCACTAGTGGGAGGCCACATGTGTCCAAGGCATGTTTCCCCTTTTTAGCAATACCACATGGCATGCTCAGAGGCTTCTACATGTCTTGAAACACCCTCCACATGTGTTTTTTGAAGCGTCTCACCATGATGTTAGAATTGGAAAAATAAATAGTCTATTTCACATGATTTTTCATATATATCATAATAGTGAGACCCTCATAACTAATATCATTTAAAGTTTGTTTTTATTATATTAATACCATTTCTAATATCGAATGCAATGGAATGTTCTAGGTTGACATCTATGGTTCAAAATTATTTCCTTTGTTCGGGAGAGCTGAGAAATGACCCTCGAGGGCTCACTTGAAGCTACAGATTCATTAATTATTGGTAAAATTTTCATGGATGTGAAATTTTATAAGAAAGGTTCAAGGGGTGTTTTCATAGGGATGGGGGATCTAGATAATACTTATAGATCAACGTGGAGATTTTGTGAATTTATTTCTCCCCATATATTTTTTGGTTAGAATTCATAAAGGTAACCTTCGAGAGTAAGATATAGGATTGATATTTAACTCATTGTATACTATGGTATTTCCAAAAAACTTAAGAAATGAATGTTTTATAAGTTTTTCTTATTTTTCTTATTCAAATGAATGTTTTAGAAATGATATAGTGGACCAATTGTTTGGAGTGCACTCACAATTATCCCATAATCGATTCCTATATTATGGTGATCATGAGGTATAGAGTGGTGAGAGCTCAAGTTTAGGTAATCCCTTAGTCAAGGCATCATCAGTGAGGCATGGTTTCACCATATATTGATGGTGGTTTTAACTCCCAATAAGATGAGTCATGGATCCACTTAGTTAAGAATGGGTTTTATAGAATCACTTGATTATTTTCATGGTTTTCCTTTATTTATGATGGAGTAGAGACTCCCTCATAGAATAAGGTTTGGGTTCTCTATATATGGGGTTGATACTCTCTTGATCATTATATATCCACTAGATTATGTGTTGTTCCTCCACTATAATTATACATTTGATACAATATTCTTAGTGTGAGGTGTTTTTATAGGTTCTTATGGTATAGGAATTTGTTTTTAAAATAATGGCACATTGAAACCTCTAACTCATTAACCCTAATATCAAGTGAGATGTGATACTTGTGAGGATTAAATAGCTTGCATATCATCAAATTGTGTGTGTGTGTTTCTTTATTGATTTCCATAGAATCGATATAGAGATTTGATTTCATGGGTTTTTTATGTAGTTTAGTTTCTTATTTTCTTGCATTATTGAGAGTGATAAGGAAGGTTTAGTTATTCATTTAAGGCAAAGGGTATAATTATAGGGTTCTCATTATGACGTGGTGATAGGATTTTTCATTTTTTCTCTCTAATTTGGGAGAGTTGTTCATAGTGAAATTATGGATTGGATTTGTAATTTCACCTCATCCTTTCATACCATACCATTTTTCAAACATGGTTTAATTTGGGTAGTTTTAAAGTTCTCCTTTTATTTGGGGTGTTGTAATGGGTATTTTTATACTCATCTATGAATGGTTACACATTACCTTATGAATTTGTGTCTATGCAGAAGATATATAGTATGAAAGTGATCTTGGATACTGAGAAGTATTTTAATATGGTGTATAGAGATATTATATTCTAGATATTAGATACTCTATTAGGAGTCTTGATGATGATTAGGTGTTTCCCCATTGTTTTTTGGAGTGGAAAACTCAAGAGGGGGTGAATTGAGTTTCTATTTAAAAATTTCTATTTTCTTAATTTTAAAACTAAATTCCCAATTTATAAAATTGGATCAATTATATAAAATAGTAGAAATATATAATTTTATATTTTCAAAAAAAAAATCAAGAGTTTGATCATAATTCAGTTAAAACAAGTTTTAAAAACACTTAAACTTTTGAAACTAATTTACTTATATCAAACATAGTATATAAAACACTTATTAAATATAACTATCAGTGTAATGTTTTTCTATATTATTTTTGAAAAGAATAAATCAATTTATTTTTAAACATAGCAAACAAAACAAGAAAAAAACAGTGGAATAAAATTAGAGGTTCAGTCTCAATCTGAGACCTAGTCCTCTCTAATTGGAAATCACCTAATGCAAGTAGTTTATTAAACAAATAAACTGATCCACAATATAGATTAGGTTTTTAATAAAAAAAACTATGCACAAGTAGTCCAAGATACATAGAGCCTCTTTCATAGTTCTTCATGGGATAAAAAACTAAAAAAGAGTAAGTAGAGAATATTTGATTACTCTCAAATATAGTGCTTGAGATTGTTCTATTATATGTAAAAATTGAAGTGGGAACAAATCAAATGAAAATAAATACATAAGAATAAGGAAATGTGATAGAGGTGTTTGAGTAGATCTTCTTTCTGTGATCAAAAATGATATTATCATGTATATTATTATTATTATTGTATTTAAATCTATCCTTTAGGAAACTTCAAAAATTCATCATTAGGTCTCTATTTTTGAGTAAAAATTTATTTTCATATGAATCACTAGATAAACCTCCATTTTTTGTAGTAAGAATTGATCCAGACAGATAGTAGTAGGAAATAGTAACCATTTTTAAATTTAACTGATCACCTTGTCAACTTATTTCATGAGGGATTTATTTCTCTTTTATAGCTTTTTTGAGTCTCCAATTATCCATTACAAGATAATAACAGAATAATCTAAATCCTCATACTAAGTCATATCTCCATAAAGTATAACTTTAACTTAAATGCCTCTGTGTCTATTTTAAGAATGATATTTATTAAATCCACATCTTTCTGTTCTGCATTAAATAACATAGAATATATATTTGATAAATTAAATTAAGATTTAATTTCATATAGTTATGGTAGTTGGATACATCTAGTTATATCAACTTCAAGTGTCGGTATCTAAATTGAAATATTGATAGCAAGTTCCTTTTATTGTAAGTTGAGTCTTCTAGTAGTAATAGATCTATCGGGTGGTAACATGATCTAACTAATGTTTGCATACTCAACCTAGAGGTAGTAATATTTGAACTATTTGCAGCACGTTTCACCTAATGGTAGAGAAGTGTACTAGCGATAATGGTAACATATAAAAATGGTGGTGGTAGATTTGTCTTGATACTAGAATTATTTTAGTAGTGGTAGTAGAAACACTCTAATGATAGCAATGCTTTTCTAACAATAGCAGAGATATTTTAGAGGTAGCATCAAATCTTTTAGCAGTAACAAGGTTTAACTAATGTTATCATCATTATCTTAGAGAAAGTTTGTAATGTACCTTGCCTAATAGTAAAGTCACTTTTTCATATTACTCTGTAAGGGTTAGTTAACAGTTTCTTAAATATAAAAACTAATTTATAGAAATACATAATCTTAATAAATAACACATGAATAGTATGATTAATAATATTAAGATGATTAACATGAATAACATGATTTTTCAATATTAAAATAATAAAACAAGGAATTTCTTTCATTGATCCAACAATCTTATCCTTTTTTATGATAAAAAATCATAGTTTGAAAATGAAAATCAAAAAAAGGATTTGAATAAATTTTTATAATATAATTTACCACTTATATTCTTAGTGTAATTTTATACTTATTTCTCCCCATTTTTGGATTATCAAAAAGATAGAAATAAGTTGGAAATAATTAAAGAACACAAATATGAATAAATATATAGTATTTTCATTGAACATAAAAGTCAAAAGATTATATTATTATAGATAAAATAAAATAAAATTCCATATCAAATCCTAGTCTGAGTCTAATAAAGCATCATCATCATGGATAGAGGTAAGAGGAACTGGGTTCTAACCCTTTCCAATGATATGAGAAGTATAAGTAGAGGTAAAAGGAGGGGTATTGGCCTAAAAAATGGATGATGAAATAGGCTTCATATTTCATACTACCTCCATCAGGTTATGTCTAAAAGGACTGACAATAATAGAGGTGGTATAAAAAGGTGTTGATATGGGTAAAGAAAATGAGGTTATTATGGGAATTGTAGGAGGAACAATAACTTCTATCTAGGTGGTGTAGAGAAATGGATCCATCATCACCACAAAGTTAGTTATAAATCTATCACTAACCTCCATATCTCTAAAGAAATATATCTTTTATTCCATAAACAACTTGAGCAAGGTTGGTAAGGTATTTAACTTAAATAATTTCTCTTTGAACTCTCTAGTAACAGGAGGAATTCTATGATTTTCATCCAAAAACAAAAGGTTATATTTTAGGTAATTATTGGTAAATATCATAGAAGTATAATGCTTAATGGATTTTGTAATGGTAGCCCTATAATCCCTAGATTCATTCAAACACTCTCTCATAAGCATGTAGATGTGCTCACCATGAGACTTTATCTGACAAAGCTCATACTGGTGAGAGGTAGTAGAGTCATCCAACACTGCTTGCAACTCTTATCAAACAATATATCTGATCAACTCAGTATTAATATATAAGGCAATAGAGGGAGGAAGATCTCTAGAAGAATAATCTTTAGTTGTAGATAGTGATTCCAGCCTCCATTAAAAAGATAGTTCTCACCATGTTAAATAGGTTTGCATGTCCTCTACTATGGAGTGAATCACACAAATCTATTCCACTAACTTATTTCTCTCTATCTCTAGATTTACAATACTTAGAAATAGTATTGTTTGGATATGAGACACAACCAAGGAAACAATAAAGTATATTCCATCCTCCATGAGTTTCTTATCCTAAAAGGTATATAATCTAAGTATACCATTGATATCAGATAAAAAATATGAATTAAAGTAATATAGGTAAGCACTTATCAAATAACCAGTCTAAGAAGGAAGAGGAGGAGGTGAATATCTCTCCTGGGTAGGTGAAGGTATAGCCTCATGACTAGATTCCATAACATGTCCTCTGGAAGAAGAAGGTTTTAATAGATCTGCCTCATCTATCTGTTCCACTAATGATCCCTTATAATCTATTTGATAAACTGAGATGGTAGGTATACCATGATTTGGTTAACTTCCCTTATCATCATCATCTCTATCATCTGAGTTATAATATCTCAATACAATCACAACATATCATGTGTACTTATACACCTTAAAAGTTGCATCTTTTCATTTTGTAACTATCCTATCAATCTCAACTGGACTTCCAACACTATGACTCCCAAGAATATTTTTTGAAATGCTATCCGACTCAGAACTAGTCGTACTACCAGACACTGAAATAGTAAAGAGTGGATTATATTCCTTATCCTCATATCCACCGTAAATTTCATACTCAGAGTCACAAAATAAAACAAAAACATCTTTAGGACTCTCTGATGAATAACCATCAATGTCAGGGTCATTGACTTCCACAATAGAAAAAGGTATAGAGTCTTCCTTTTCATTAGCATGAGTTTCTATCCAATTTTCAATACTTTCTTTTACCACTTCCTCATCTAAGGAATAAAATAATATCTCATCATTCTCTAATCTAGTATCAACCAAGTATCTTGGTCTTGAAGGATTTTCTATAGGGTTAAATTTATCATAAAAACTTTAATTTTCCACTACCCATCTCTTAAGTGAAGGGTTAAAATTAACCTTCATCTATTTATAGGTGATTTTACTGTGATATAAACCATCAAATTTAATTACCTTTTATTACCCATGAGGTAAAATTCCTCTAGATTCTAACTTGGAAGATATTATCTAGGGTAGGCAAGGGAATTTGATCTATAGGTAGGCTTTCACAATTCCATCATGTGCACCATTATAAATCTATATAGATTGGACTTATATCCTCTTTTTATAAGATATAGAAAAAATATATATTGGTACCTCATAATTTTAAAATCCCCCTTCTCGGGACTCAACATGTGTTGGGTAAATTTGAAAAAATTATTCTCTCACTAGCTGGCTGAACTACAGTAGGTATCCTTATAAAAGCATTCCCATTAAACTCAATAAAGGAATCCTCAATGAGAAATTTTTCTTGATCAATAAGATAAAAACCCTGATAATTATAATTCAATTCTTTATGAGGAACTCTAAATCACTTAACCAAGTGTTTTAAAGAAAATACTAGCTCTCTTCCATTTACCACATTCTTCATAAAATCATTCTTTTCTTCAAAATTGGACTATGTAAATAGATAGAAGTCATGAATCAACCTGGGATATAATGTTTTTTCATTCCTTAAAAACCACTCTTCCCATCCCTAGTCTTAGAATACTATCCATATCAGTGACTTACTTAATGTTTAAGAAACATTATCAATTTCTTTTCCAATAATGGAAACTCATGACACAATCTGAGAATTTATCAGCTCGATGGGGAAACTCAGTCCTCATTAATATTTATTTCAATTACGCAACTCGTCAAGAGATTCAGAAGCATGCTTTAGCATCACCATTGTAGCACTGATGTGGGGGTTGGAGGTTGAATATAAAGGGTCATAATATTGAGGTAGAAATAGATATTTCAAAGGGTTCATGTGAAATAGGATTATAATTTAGATTATTGTTAGGTATTCTTATCATTTAGGATTTTGATAATAATTTTTAAATATAAAAGGGTTTTAAATAAAAAATTATAGTTTTAAAAGGAATTATTAATAGCAGAAAAAACACACACAAAAATATGCCAATGGTAGCAGTAGTACCCACCAACAAAAACCAATAGTATTACATAATGGTATCACTTAACAGTAGTGTATGAATAGTAGTAATGGTACCTTAATATATCAGTAAATGGTATAAGAGTTCATGGAATCAAGGATATCTACAGAAATTCATAGTATAAATCCATGGTAGAAATATGTGGTAGCAAGCCACGGTAGTAAGGTAATGGTAGCACTGGAATTTATGACTTAACTTTATCATAAACAAATTAATTAATGAAAAAAATACTAAGAAATTTTTATCATTACAAGTTCATGTATGATATGGTTCATTCTCTTAATATTAAATGCATTTTTAAATATATCAGAAATCTGATGTTCAATACCAATAAAATCAAGAGTTATACCACATTTTTTAAAATAGACTCTCAAAAATGGAGTCATATATCAAAAATATTTGTCCTTGAATGAGACAAGAGATTCATATAAATATTTATAGAACTTGTATTTTAATATTTCATAGGTACATATATAAATTGAAAACCATAATCTATCAATGTGTGTTTAATCCTCATAATTTGTGAACAACAAATTTATATCAGCTACGTACTAAACTTCAGCAATAGATAATGCAAGAGAGTTATCTTTCTTACTACACCATTATACTATATACTTTCTCAAAATGTGATATGTTCCAGAGGTGCTATTTCAGTTTAACTTATAGCCACCAAAATATGCATCGAAATAACTAAGGAAAATATTTTTCCTCTAGAATAGAGCAATCCTAAATTGGTTATACTTTTATTTATTTAAAAAATGAAAACATTTCAATGGAAACCCTTTGGGTTTTTTTGAAATATTTCACATATGCACACAATAAACATAATATTTGGCCGACTAGATATTAAGTAAGGTAATCTCACTATCATACCTCTGTAGATGGTTTGATCAAATGGTTTCCCAGTTTTGTCATTATCAAATTTATAGATAGTACTCATTGGATTATTAATTAATTTTGGGTTATTCATTCTAAAATGTTTCAAAATATCCTTTATGTGTTTACTTTTATTTAAAATGATTTCTTCTTTATTCTAAAAAAAATTAAAACCAAGGAAGAACTTTAACTTGCCTATTAAACTCATTTCAAATTCATTTTGCATCATTTTATAAAATTCAATACACGATATGTTTTTGGATGATCCAGAATTAATATCATCAACATAAATTATTACTACCAATACATCTTTATTGATCCTTTTTATATATAAGGTGGGATTATCTATACCTTCTGAAAAACATTTAGAATTAAAAAAAAGATATGAGACTATCATTACATGCTCTATGAGATTATTTTAAAACATAAATTATTTTAGTTAATTTGAAAAAATGGTTTTGAAAGTGAGGGTTTTTAAATCCATAAGGTTATTCAACAAAAACATCCTAAATAATATAACCATTAAAAAAATTACTCTTGAAATCCATTTGAAATTCAAATGTGCTACATAGGCAAGCCAAATTACTATACATTCAAGTATTACTACTAGTGAAAAGGTTTTTTCATAGTAAATGTCTTCCTCTTGACTAAATAATTATGCTACTAGTATATATTTATTTATAATTATTTTACTGGACACATCAACCCTATTCCTAAACACCCATTTAGTGCTAATAGTCATGAATTATTTAGGTATTTCCACTAGATACCATAATTTACCTTAAAACTAAGTTGACACTTATTTCATATCCATTACCCAAAATTCATAAATTATAGTTTTAATGAATATTTTAGGTTTAGTTTGTGACAAGAATAATTTATGTTCAACCTAGACTCTTATAGAAGCTCTAGTTTGAGTATATCTACCTTAGTCTCCTAAACAAGTATCTAAAGGATGTTTTTATGGGGTTTAATATCTCTAAAGATAGAATTACTTGGTGATTAATTTTCTTCCTCAAGGTCTATTTTAAATAGTTCCTCAGCATTGGATGATTTTTCTATAGAATTTTTTATAGAAAAATCAGTATACTTAGTTATGGTGTTGATATTTAAGTTACAAAGATCATTTTAAAGGTTTTTAATGAATTTTTATGATTATGTGGATTTAGTTCATTAAATTTGGAACGTATAGATTATTCTATAAGTTTTTTCTTTTATTAAACACATTATATGATTTACTAGAGTCTTAATAACAAAGTAATATTCCTTTATCTCTTTTGAATTTAAATTTATCTAAAATTTCCTTTGTGATCATAATAATGGCCTTGCAGCCACAAACTCTAAAGTAATTAAAATTTTAATTTATTATATTCCATAACTCATATGGAGTCTTATTTAAAAGTTATATGACAAGAACCATATTGATAATATAGTAGGTTGTACTGACAACATCTACCTAAAAATAAATTGTAGGCCATACTCATTGAGAATGGTCTGGGTAATATCTTGAAGAGTCCAATTCTTTCTTTCTACAACACCATTCTACCAAGGAGTATTGGGAGAAGAAAATTTGATATTGTATCCATGTTTTGAGCTTAAAGTTTCAAAGTATTGATTTTTAAACTCACAACCATGATCAGTTATGAAATTATTAATAGTAAGTCCTCTATTATACACTATAGTATATCTATCCATTCCCCATTGAATCCATACTATGAATTTGGAAAGATATATATTCTTATAGATTTAATGTTGTGATTTTAAATTATCTATATTAAAATATGTGATCTAAAATACAAAGTGGAAAAAGTAATTTTTTACTAATAAATAAGATATTAAAGATTAAAACCAAAATATAATGGATTCTTACCTCTATAAATATTAGGGGTTTCTATTTTGCTAAGGATCAGAGGGATCACATTCAAGAGTCTGGTACTGCTCTATTTTATTTTTTTTGTTATAGTTTAGTTGTCATTTATTTTATGTAACTGCATTATATTTTAATATAAGTGTTCCATCCTATTTCTTCTACTATTTCTATTTCTATATCTCCTTCTCGCTATTTCTTCTCATATTATTATTCTTCCATTGTGACCTCTTACATTTGACAATGAGTGACTTACCCAAGGCTTAGCGCTAAGGGAGAGACTGGTGTTCCTAAATTATGAATTTGAAATTATTAAATGTTTTGATCCCATTTGTGGGGAATGAGAGTGAAGTTAACATGTGTGGATATCTTCTAGCATGGAATGGTTCTAGACTTCATATCTATTATTTTATTTATAAATTTTCCCTCTCTTCCATTGAATGGAAACTCTCTACATGGTGTAGTTGAGTGTTTCAATGGATAACACGACATATGATAGAGTTGGGTCTTGAAAGAGTCCATACTATTAATTTATATGTGTCATAAACCTTCATTATAGGGGGAGGTGGAATTTATATTTCCTTGTCTTTCAAGATTTCACAACAAATAAATTAAACGATAGTAATTCAAAATATATATTTCATAATATAATTATAAAACTAAATTTAAACAAAATATATGAAAAATAAAGGAACCTGAAACCAAACCATAGGGTCAAATTCTTTCTTCACTAAACTCATTTTCATTCCATTTTAGGATAGTGTATATTTTCATTATTTTACATATTTTTACTTTGTTTACATAAAATCATAAAAACATTAAAACAATTACTTTTAAATAAATTGGAATTAGTAATAGAATAATTTTGAAGCTCCTCAAGTGATACGACTCTGGTCATCCATTATGTTGTATTAGGAAAAATATAAATAGTAGTTTTTTTCAAATCCCAAGATAGGTGTGCATCAAAACCTGGAATTATTTCTAGGGATCCAATCAGTTTCTTAATTTTTCTTTTCACATTGTAAATATTTTTTCATTTTTATCCTAAAAAAATCCAAAAAAGATCTATGATTTATTAAAATTTTAATTATTATGCATGGATAAATTACTCACAACACAACTAAAACAATAATAAAAAGTTGATTCCAATAAATTATAGGTTCAATAACTCATAGAATATATAGAAAATAAGAAGATCTAAGAATAAATGGTTGCTTAATATATTCAATTGTTACTAGAGAAACCCTGTCCTAAACTCGACCTAGTGGTGGAAGAGATTTCCACACTCATATTTAAAGTTGAATAACCTGAGGAGGTAAAAGTGGAGATACATAATCATTAATTCCAATTTTCTAAACCCTTTATAGTGGATATGGAAGGAGGATTACTTGCTAATTTATGAAGGGTAGATCAAGTAAAATTGGATGAATTTTGGAACAATTGGGAAGAAATCAAACTACAATACGATCTGCCCATATTTGACATTTTAGAGGATTTAACACTATTGTATCTGTCTCTAGACATGGAATATAAAGATATCAACTGTCTTATGGAATTTTAAGAAATCATCGATGAACCTAACTACCAGCACCCACCTACTACCATCCAACTTTGAGAAGTACTTACCACTAAAAAAGAGACTACAACTAAACTAACTCATAGATATGACTATATCTTAAACTATATCTCATCTAATTTTGTTTAATATGAATTGAGCATCACTCCCAACTATTTTAATTTTTTAAATTCAGATAATTATTATCTTATCTTGAAATAAGATGAATAATAATAACATGTAAATATTGAAAAGCATAAATATCTTCTTGATCATGTTGAACATTTTTTAAAGAAATCCCATGTAAAGATCCAAATATCATTTCTATAGGAAAACATGATAAAAGTTTCTTAACTTGAAAGGGAGGATTTTTATTTTTATTCCACATGTTTAAAATCTGTTCAGTTGAAATTAAATTCTAAATATTTCTTTAAACATACAATTGATGTATCCCACATTGAGAAAGAACTAGACAAGAAAGAGGAGGCTACATAAGTAGAATCTAATAAGGTAGATGATCCATGTTTTTTCCCATATAATCTATGAAAGTTATACCATATTGTGAAGGGGGTGGATTTTTTTTTCTTTATCCATGGATACCACTTCACCAACAAGGAAAAAATAATGAAAATTAGGAAAATCAATATGTAGTGGTTCAAATCTAAGAAACTCCACCCATCAAGGGATTATGGATAATAGTTGCTACTATCAATCACTACTATAAATCTGTCCTTTAGTAGTTCTAGTAAAAGGGTTTTATCATTGCATAAAAAGTGTTGATATTGTGAGCGATGTTAAAATCCACTCTTTATCAGTGTTAAAAAAAGAACTAATAAAGGTTTCCTTTATCAATCCTTTTTTAGTGCTGATAATGGGTGCCTTTAATAATTATTTTTTAGCACTAATAAAGGGTTTCATTAACAGTACTAAAAATGATGTTAAAAATTTGAAAAAAAATTATTGTTTACACACTCCCATAACACCCCCCCCCCCTTCTCAGAAATTTCCACTCCCTAACCACCATCACACCCCCCCCCCCTCAGTGCTAGAATTCTCCCCAAATACATGTGTGCATCTAGATTTGATCTGATTACTTGGATTATAAAACTTGATTCTCTTTACCACTCAGTCATGCGTGTTTTGTTTTATATTTTATGAAATTCATATTTATTTTGTATATATTTATAAGTGTCTGATATATAAATATATAATTGTATTTATTTAAATATATTATATATTAATATTAATTTATATAAATTAGAATATATGTGTGTGTGTGTGTTTATTAATACACACACAAATGTAAATATAAACATTATATATACATATTAATGAATTTTTAAACGATAAATAAAAAGGATAATTTTTTATTTTAAATAAAATGAATAATAAATATTTATTTAAATTTGGTTTATATAGTTAAATATATATTTTTACATAAATTTGTTTAATGTTTATTTACACAATTGATTTATTATAAGTAAATATTAGAATATATATATATATTTAATTATAAATGAAAATAAATTATGAAAAATGACAAAAATTCAAAACCATAATATCAATATGAATGTAATCCCTGGTAATAAATTCATTCTCTCCCAAAAAAATACAATAATCCCCCCTTAAATGAGGCTGAAATGTCATCTAATGATAAAATAATTGGGATACCCTAACTAAAAACTCAGTTTTGGAGGCCTTCTAGGACTTTTTTGGTATCGAAAAAAAGTGATCAAAGTTTCCTCCGTCATGTTGGAATATATATCTTCATCGAATTTTATTTGATATGTGGTAGAACCCCAACGGAGACTTGGATCAAAAGTTATAGCAGTTTGAAGTTCAAGTCATGTTTTCAACTTATCTTAGACAGTTCATTAATTTATTTAATTTTTATTTCCTCAAATTGTTATTAAAAGACTATTACTCTAAAATAATTATCAAATTATTAATTAATAATATTTTTTATTTATTTTATAAGCCCTTTTTACTAAATATATTATATATTAACTTTAAATTCATATTTAGACTTATATAAAACGTATTTAAAATATATATATTATATTTATATCATTATAAATATATTTATATATTAATATATAATTTTTAATAAAATATATTTTTTTTATGAAATATACTATTTATTAGTGCTAGAAAAAAAGTGCAGATAAAATGGTGCATTTAACAGTGCTAGTAAAAAAGTGTTGATAAAGCCCCCCCTATAAGTGCTTTTTAGTAGCACTGATAAAGGTATCCCCTTTTTTATAATTTTTTATTAGCATTGATAAAAGGACTTCATTATCATTTCTTTTTTATTTGCACTCATAAAGGGGCCCATTTATCTGCACTTTTTTATTATAATTATAAAGGACCCCCTTTATTAGTGTTTTTTCTAGCACTGATAAATCTTAGCACTCTTAAAGGCTAAATCTGCAGTAGTGAATTTAGAGGTAGTAAAAAAATCAAGGACCACTTAGGGGATTAAACCATGATTTATCTTTCAATTTTCTTTCTAGGATATTTTAATCTAATTCTTAGGAATTAGTTTAGAATGAATCCCAATACCTTTTTAATTTTGAACTATAATCACATAGTCCTTGTACTTAATTGATTGATTTTATTTTATAGGTCCATGATGGTACAAGGAATCCCCAAAATAGTGGATAGGGAGTGTAATAAAATATTAATAAAAAAGGGAGTTAATATAGGGAGTGTGATAAAATATTAATAAAAAAGGGAGTTAATTCTTATATTCTTTATCTATAAACACCCTACATTTTTTCTGGAATTCTTATTTGAGCTGAAAACTAGAAAATTGCATGCTCATACTTGACCTTTCTTTCTTTACTTGAATTGTCTAAGATATATGAGTTTCTTAGGAACCCTATGATTCCATGTTTTAGATTTTAATGATAATGGGATTGAATGAGTAAGATGGATAATTTAAATATTATAGTGAAAATTTAATTTTAACTTAATAAATCATAATTTGAGGGAATTGGTTGATTTATATAAATGAAATTTCCTTACCATTTTTTAACATTGAATTAATAAAATTCATGTTAGATGGTTTATTATTATTATTCATGTAATAAGTGATTGTCCCCAATTACATATTCAATTTTCAAGAGGATTCCTAGACCTAATTATTTCAATATTATCTTGATCTTATTTTTTAGTGGTATTGGGACATGTATCCTACTAGAACATATAATGGAACATGTCAAAAATATGACTGTACAAAAACAAATTTAACCTGATAGATTCATTTTTATTGATAGGATCTCATCCTTGAGACCAACTTTTACATTCATCCATTTTACTTTCATTTTTTTACCTTCTTGAGAAAAATGAAAAAAATAATGGGTTGTGAATTGGGAAAATCGAAAAATACCATTATCAAACCAATAGTTTTTATCATATGTTTTTAGGTGGGGTATGTGAGGTTTGTTCCAAGCAAAAATTTCTAAAAAGTAAAAAAATCTAAAAAATAATTTTTAAAAATAAAAAAAAAGTAAAAAGTATATAAAATTCAAGAAGGTGAAATTCATTCATTATTCTTTTATTATTCATTACCATTACTTAAACCTTAGAAAATGGGAGTTGTTACTTAGAAGGGGATGTTTTCATTACACTTTTACTTTTTATATCATATTTTATGATATAGATATAAACCTCTTATTTTGATCCTTAATGGTTTAAACATCAATACATACCAACCTTAATCCTCATAGTCATTACAGCCTTAATTAAAAAACCCTTATGATTTTATGTGAATTTTTTCTTTATGATGTAGAGAAAATATTTCCTTTACAATATTATGTAATGGTTCATGAATTCAAGGTATGATCAGATTTATACTTCAGTTTATACCATGAGTGATGGGATATAATAATTCAAGTAAATTAAATCATGAATTAGCATGCTTGATAATAATGAATTGAGAAATTTGAATTAATGAAAGGATAAGCTCCGCTATTTTCAAAAGAGAGAGAGTAAAATACTTTTATTTATTAAATTTTTAAAAAAATAAAAGTTGATTTGATGTTTTTTTTTGGAACTTGAAAATTTAGTTTAACAATGATAATAATTTTAGTTAATTTCTTTAGAATTTAAATATTGGAAACATAGTGTTTCTATTTAACTTAATATTGAGATTCAGTTCTTGAGGGAAAGCAAATTTTAAGTGTGGTAGTATTTAATTCACTCATTTTTTAATACAAATTTTTAAACATTTTCAAAGGATTTTTTAATGGTTTTTTAATAATATTCCCATATAATTAATTGTATTACAAAAATTTTGGAAATTATAATGGAAGAATTAATTTATTTTTAAATGGATAAAAAATGTGGATTTTTAATGTTAAATTTTACATAGGAATTTTCTTATGGAATTATATTAAGTGTTTTATGTTCTTATAGGTAAGAAATTGACAACTAGCTATCCATCAATCCAAAGGGGTCATAAGCTATATAGTTATCCTAGGATATACTGTTCGTCCAAGAAAACAAGTAGGTAGAGCCTTCCAAGCAGAAGAGAGGATACAAGGTTGCGCAGTGCACATAGTGTGTGGGCCAAGATAAACAAGTATTGTGCATATTGGAATGACCCATTGAAGTGTGTGTGAGTGTATGCGGGTGTCAATCCCCTGCTGACCTAGAATTCTGAGTAGATTCTGGCAAAAGATTGCTTATATGTGAGCACAAACACACATAAAATTTTGATGTGGGATAGTGAAGATGTGGCTAATGTTAATCATTTACCAAAATGCCATCATCATGCTTCAATTATTCTCCCCTATGCTTGGAAACACCACCTCTACTACCTACCACCCTCAATTTCACCTTCCACCTCTACATATAAAGATCCCAACCCTAGTAGCCTGGAGTCGGTACCTTACTTTATTACATTGGTATAATAAATAGGGATGTCACATACCAAAGGACCGAATAGTTTAGTAGATTTAGAAAACCAAATAAAATCATAAGTTTTACATTACAACCTTAAATTAAATACAACATATAAACTCCATTAGAAACATACATAAACTCCTATATTATCCCTGTAAGTAATTCTTAATATACTTCTTCGCATCCTAGGAAAAATAAACATTAGAAATGGGTGAGCTCAGATGTTAAGTAAGGGTAAACAATATAGAATAAACTATCATAAATATAAAAAATAAGGAAATGTGAATAAATAAATACACATTCCATTAAAACATAATCTTGAGCATAATATGGTAGGAATAAAACTAATCAGATAATTCCATATGATAAATCACATTAGAATGAAACATAACAATAGATATTCTACTAGTCAAATAATCACATGGATTATCAATTACTAATATCATAAATAGGGAATGAGTAATTTTTCACATTAGAAACATACCGTCAAGGCCTCATCTAAGACATCTAGAAATAAATGGTTAAAACCTTATCCAAATCCAAATCTAAATATAAATGGTCAAGGCCTCATCCAAGTCCATATCTGTTTTGTCTCATAGGACCTACAGATGCATTGAGGGGATATAGTGATCCATGTCTGTCAATTACTAAGTCCAATTAAATCCTAATATGAATGGGGTGAAATATAAACAACATATATAAATGGAATATAACTTTCCTAAAATAGTAAACATAATCACTAACCATTCTGAGTAATATGATGAATAGTATCAAGATAGCACATCCATAGTCAAACTAATAATAACCATTTAATAAAATATGGTAGATTATATCATAAAATTTCAATCCCAATTAATCATAACATTCAATATAAGGTGTTGAAATAGATGAAAATACTCTAATAAAATCATAGATTAATTATTGAGAGAAATACCCTTTTTACTTTGGAAAGAATATTTCTTTTTGGAAAAATAATTTGTATTTATCATAAAATCAAATTGAAAACATGTATCTCCAAAAAAAGAAAAAATTAGGTCAATTAAATTATGTTTTAGGCATAATTATTTCCAGCTGAAGTGAAAAAAAATGTAAAAAGTTTTTTTAAGAACTTTAGAAATGGGTTGCTTCATTGTGGTTTAAGGGAAAATATAAAAGAGTCTTTAAAATGGACAAAGTATTATTTGATTATATATAACCAGAAAAAAGATAAGATAGTTTTTTATGATAAGAATATTCATCTTAGAAAAATATTTGTGTCTTATAATAGATTATGTAGTGTACTAGAAAATGGGTAATAAATTGAGAAGTACCCTTTAATGGGGATTGCTTATTGGGATAAATTGAAAAGGTAATCTTATAAAACATGTATTATCAAATAAAATAAAGATGAAATGATATGTATACATGAGTTTGGGACATATTCACATATTTTAGAATAATTATATAAAAATAATTAATAATTACATTGGGGTAAAGAGAGAGTAAGTGTAACCCGAATGAAAAATGGAGGTTCGAGAAGAAACTCTTACCATATGTATGAAAGTGTTATGCACTTACTTTTAATGTCATGTATAATGAAATTATATTCATTAATAATTTAATTCAAAACCTATTCAAAATTTATTTTATTTATTATAATTTTATTTAGTATACTTATTGTCTTTTTGATGACTTATAAGATTCAATTTTGTCGTTCATAAGTGTATGTTTCCTCATTTTTCATGATTAGTTCACTTGTATACATGTATGAAAAATCATGTGAAATGAGAATAGTTATAAAAAAATTAAATTATATGCTATTAATGAACTTAAATAATATTTAATGGTCTTATATATTATTTTTTCTAGATACAATGGTGATTCAGTGGTTAAAACGTTAATAATAATCGTTTAGATTATTTTGGATTTTTCTTGATCATGATGCACTAGTTTTGTCTTATAAAATAATATTATGTATATATACTAGTTATAGAACATTAAATAAGTTTTATTAAATATATTAAATTCTTTTTTAACCATAAAAATGGTTTTATGACCAGCCTTGAAGGTGAAATTAAAAATCTAAAACTCTTCATCTACAAAGGCGGTAAATCGGAACCTCACAAATGATGTTTTCATTTTTAGAATAAATATGGGAAGTGAGAAGAATTTATGGTGGATATCCCAATATCATAGTAAAATTAAAGTATATATAAGATAACAAATTTATCATGCATGTTTGGAAATTTGAGATAAGTAAAGGATACGAACATAAAAGAAATCAAAAGAAAATTAAAAGAATGAAAGGGGGTTTTACCTCTTGAATTTTTATACCTTGATAACTTACATAAGGAACTTTGAAATGTTATTTTGGGTGATAACAGAAAGACCAGAATGTGGGGGAGATTTTTGGTAGAATTATTAAGTATAAATTGAAAAATATTCAAGGCTTTGGAGGTGTGAGGTGAAGAGGTGGTGAGGGGTGATATTTATAGTAGAGTAGAGGGGTGTTTTTTTATAACTATATTCAATAGTTTATTATTTTTTCTCAAGACTAACAATATTTTGAACCTTATCACTAATTATATTTAAATAATGAGGGAGATTTCGATATTATGGGCTTACATCATCCATGCTTAATCTATGCCTCAATCATTCATGTATTCGTTAAATACCGTAAATTACCATATTTCTTTATTCCCAAAATATTAGACTATATTAGAAAAAAACCCAAAAAATAACCCAAATAAATTTTTGACATGTAGAATTCAAAATGGACACCATTTTATGAAAATAAATTTATAATCATGAGAAATTTAATTTTTAAATAAAATCATCATTCCCATGAAAAATGTCGATTTTAATATTATAACGAATTTTATGACACTTTAAAAAAATAATTAAGGTCTCATAAAATTATATTTTATTCATAAGACAAAAAAATATTAATTTATGAATCTATTTAATGAAAAAAAAATATTTTAAATCATTATATTAATTATAAAATTGTAAATAAACATTTATGTTTCACAAAAATATCATCACTTAATTTATCATTTTTAAAACATTTATTTACTTATTCCAAGATATAAATATAAATTATTTTCATTTATAAGATACCTAAAAAATTTTTATACATTCATAGGTGAATTTACTATTATATTGGTCACATTAATATTCCTAATAGTCACATTACTATTCCAAAAGTCATATCTAATAGTATATTACGGTTTTAAACTTGAAGTTGTGTGAAACATAAACTATCTAAGATATTAAATTTAAAAAGAGACATACCATAAAATATTGGGGTGTTACATTGAAACTCACTGAAGATTCCAGGGAATCCATCGGAGAAGCTTGATCTTGATCTTAGGAGTATTATTGAGGCTTGTGATTTCCATGGATCACCTATGGGACCTTAGAAGATCATCATGAATCACTTTTTCAAACAATAATTAATACATGAATTTAAAATCAGCCATTTTGGAGGATAGTTGGTTCAAAGATGAGCATATTCTATTGTACCACCATTGTATCATAGGTTCTATCAAAGGATGAAGGCTCCCCAAGAGCAGTGTCATAGTGAATTTTATTTCACTGTGGATGACCATCTATTCCATAGATCTCCAGAGGGAAGACGCATGAAAAAATACTAAGATCGTGGTTTTTACATTACAGTGTGGGAATGTTCATCCCAGCAAAGGTGGGTTTTTACAAGAATGAGGTTGCACCGTAGTAATTTTCCTATGATGTGGAGGGTTCCACATTGGTAATAGCAATATTTGAATAAATAATAGAGAAGGAAGTTATGTCATGGGGGAATTGGTTGCACCACAACCCATGTAGAGAATAAATAAGTTGTGTTGCAATGTATTTTTCCATGATGTAGTGCATTCATGTAAAAAAATTGGAAATCCTTATATTCTCATAGATTCAACACTATGATTATTAATTATCTATATTCAACGATTTGATCCAAAATATAAATTTTAAAAATGAAATTTTGACTAATAAAAGAAGATATTTAATATTCAAATGAATATAGAAGGCATTCCTTTCTACATAAATAAGAGGGTTTAATACTATTTCAAGTATCATAGGGAGCTCATACGGGAGGTTTTTGTTGATCTATTTTTTTTTATTTTTTTTATTTTAGTTGTATTTTATTTTATATAACTGAATTCTATTTTAATATAAGTGTTCTTTCTTATTTCTTATATTATTTCCCATTTTATTTCTCACTCACTCTCTCTCTATCTTCTTTCTTTCTCATTCTTCCATCTTGACCACTTATACTAGATAATGAGTGGATTAATAGAGGATTGTCCATGAGGTAGTATCCAATGTTCCTAAATTCTAAACATAAAATTTTTAAATGTTTTGATCTCGTTTTTGGTGAATGAGAGTGAAGTGCATGAGTATGATGATCTTCCACTAGGACATCGATCCTAACTTAATATCTATTATTTTTATTTATAACTTATACCACCCTTATATTGAATAAAAACTCTTCCAATTATGGATTTGAGTTTTTCAATGGATGAAACACAATACGATAGAGTTGGGTCTTGGAAGATGTTATACCCTTGATTGAGTTGTTTCATCAGCATTTGTTACATTAGGATGTGGAATTTAGTTTTATTTGGAATTAAAGATTTCACAACTAATTAATTAAGAGATAGTAATTCAAAATTTAGATTTCATAATTTAATTATTAAAGTGAATTTAAAAAACAAATATAAATAATCAAGGATACCAAAACCAAACCATAAGACCAACTTCTTTCATCACTAGCCTCATTTTCATTCCATGTTAGGATATTTTAAATTTTAATTCTTTTACATATTTTAAAAATTTTCATAAAATCATAAAAATACAAAAATATGTAGTTTTAGGTGAATTGGAATTATTAAGAGAATAACTATGAATCTCCTCAAGTTAGAAAACCCTAGTAATCCATTGTACTTCACAAGGAAAAATATAAATAATATATTTTTCCACACCCTATGATAGGTTTGATTTAGTTATAGACATTATCATTTGGTAATTATAATTTTATAAGATCTTTAACTATAACTTCACTAGTTGGAATTATAATAGAGTCAAGGTTGCAGTGGCCTATTATTCTATTTTATAGACAAGATTCTTTATGAAAGACACTTAAGTAATAAATGTTTTGAGAAAATAAATAATCCAATTAAATTTCATAAACATTATCATTATGTAAATAAGTAAAGACTAAAAAATTATTAGAATCATAAAATTTTCAAAAAAAAAATTTCAAACTTTAAATGGTTTC
Source organism: Viscum album (assembly GCA_963277665.1). Taxonomy (NCBI): domain Eukaryota; kingdom Viridiplantae; phylum Streptophyta; class Magnoliopsida; order Santalales; family Viscaceae; genus Viscum; species Viscum album. Next base: position 701,817,397 of record OY728122.1, on the reverse strand, counting down.
CATTATCAAATAATTGTGATAATATAAGTAGATTTTAATTTAAAATATCAAAAAATAATACATTAGAAATTAAAACATAATTAGAGTTACTGATTAGAATAAGTCTTATTATTTTACCATTTTAGTTATCACCAAAATTGACATTCCAAACATCCACCTTCATAAGGATCTTAAATCTTGATTAGTCTTCATTCATGTGTCTAGAACATACACTATCCAAATACCATTAATACTTACTGGTAGTCTTCAAGAAAGTTTCCTACAATAAATTTGAATAAGAAATGATTTGGGTTCCCACACTTTCTCTGGTCTAGAAAAGTTACCAATAACTAATTTTGAAATATAAAATCATTTAATAGGTTTACCATAATAAAACTTAATACTTTAAGATATAAACACATTATTAGGTCCACAATAATATGAAATATTTACAAAATTGGATGATCTATGAGTAAACTTATTCTTATAAATTCTCTTTTTACTGGGATAGTATCCAATCCTAGTTGTGTACCTGGGTGTGGTCTATTTACCAAGAATTATATTCAAAGATTCTCTTCAATTAATAAAACTTTCAATATCCTTTTGGAGTTTCTCATTGTACATTTTAACTTCATTTTTTTGTTTTAATAAATTATAATTCTTTTATTTTTCATATGATATATCATTTTTATCAATGTCATATAAAACATATTTCCTTTTTATATTTTTTTCATATTTTTATTAATTCACTATATATTGTAGAATAACAAAATATTCCTCCATTTCATATGTAGTTATATCTAATTCTATAGGTGTATCATTAAATGAAGTATAATTAATTACCTTGACTTTACTTTCCATAAAGCACATGTTTTCCCTATCACCATTGTCTTGTCTACTCAAATCAGACTCATTGGAACTATCCTTGAAGTCATTTATGGTTTCTTTTAGATATTTTTTTGGTCTCTTTACTTTCACCTCATACTTTTTATTGTAAATTAATTTTGTAAATTCAACTTTGATATTCCCTTTCCTGTTTCATTCATAACAAGTCCCTTCTCCTGTTTGATTTTAATTTTTTTAGTTTCCTCTTATATCATAATTTCCTCCATATTTTGGTTTATTTAATAATTTATTCTTTCTATATAACTTATTAAAGCTCCTACATATATGATCCATATCCCAATCACTATAAAAGTGTTAATATTTTTCATTTGAACTATATTATTTGATTTTATAATTCATATTTGACTCATATTTTTTGAAAGAAACTGGTTTTATTTTCTATTAATCATATACTTTGTTCACTTTCAACTTGTAATCACACATAATGAGTTTTTCATTCAGTTCTTTAACTGGTAGTTTTCTTATATCACATGATTCTCGAATGGTGAAAGTAGTTCCTCTCCATAAATCAGGTAAGAATCACAAGAGTCACATCACCTGGTCTTTACCTTTAATTTTCATTTCAAGTGTATTAATTGTATTGAAAATTTCATTAAACCTAAGATAAATGTCCAAAATATATTCATAATGTTTCATTTTAAAATTATCCTATTTAATAGTATGGGTACTCAGGATCATTTATTTAACATTTTATGTTCCCTAATGAGATATGGAAAGTGTATATCAAATTTCATAAGAAGTAGAACATACAAAAATTATATTGAACAAATATTATGTTAATGCATAATATAAGGCATTCATATATTTTCAATTATAATCATAAGTAGACTTAGTGGAAATCACTCCAATTATCTCAAGCATCCTCAGTTATTTGGTATTTTTCCTCTATTATAGTCTAAATATAAAATCACATGATTTCAATATGTATTTTAATCTTAATATTCCATTGAGAATAATTTGTTCCATTAAATTAAGGTGGTCTCTTAGTAGTAGTGCCCTTAAGTATATTTTTTTCCATAAAGATATAAATTTATAACAAACATAAATTTTGAACTTTTTGGCTAAAAAAAATTGATCATGATTAAAAGAACGATAAAAAGAAATAAAAGACCCTTTAATACCATATATTGGTTGGAGTGGAAAAATCAAGAGGGGAGTGAATTGATTTTCCAATTAAAAACTTCTATTTAAAATATTTTAAAACTAAATTCCTAATTTGAAAAAACATCCCAGTTAATTAAAATAATAAAAATATATAATTTAATATTGTCAAAATGTTTCTCAAAATCTCAATAACAACTAAGGTAAACAATTTTTTAAAATACATTAACTTTTGAAACTAATTTACTTATATTAAACACATTATATAAAATAATTATTAAAGTTAAATATCAAAGTATTGTTTTTCTATATAGTTTTTGAAAACAAGAACTAGTTTGATTTTGAAAAACAGTAAAGAAAATAAGAAAAAAATTAAATAAAAAAATTTATTTAATGTCAAGCAAAGACCTAGTCCTTTCCAATTAGAAATCACCATCTACCAAGAAGGTTATTAAACAAATAAACTAATCCAAAACCTAGATCATTTTTTTACATACAATAACAGCACACATGAACTTTAGGTTACACATAGCCTCTTAAAAAGTTCTTCAAGGAATAATAGAAGTAAAAAAATAATAAGTAAAGAGTATATGATTACTCTCTAATAAATTAAATAATCTTGTTATATAGATGTAAAAAGTGAATTTGGCATATATTGAATGTAAAAAAACAAGGAAGAAGAAAGAAAGATGATAAAGTTGTTTGAGTATATCTTAATTCTATCATAAAGTAAGAGATAATCAAGAATGTTCTTCTAGTTATTTTATATTGTCTTTAAATCTATCCTTTAGGAAACTTTTAACATTCATTATTGGGTATCTATTTTTTTGGAAAATAGAGTGTATTATGAATCACTGTACAATCCTATATTTTTCTCAGTAAACAATAATATAGCTAGATAGTAGTAGGAAAGAGTAATCATTTAGACAACCAACTGGATAGCTAGTCATCCCTAGTGCACCAGGGGTTCCTTTTTCTTTTATAGATTTTCTGAGACTCTAATTATTTGTTTTAGGATAATAATAGAATAAGTTGAATACTTATACTAAGAAATATTGCAAGAAATTCTAACTTTGTATTAAATTCTTATTTTTCCATTTTAAGAATAATCATTTTTAAATATATTTGTTTCTACTATTAATTAAATACCATAAACTAGTCACTATGGAAGTTAAATTTGAATTTAATTTCAAAGAGATATGGTAGTAGAAGACATATAGAGGTAGTAACTTCAACTAGAAGTATATGAACTAAACTGATGGTAGCATGGTCCTTTTAGTGGTAACTAAGTCTTCCAGTGGTAGAAAATCCATATGGTGGTAGTATGATCTAACTAATGGTAGAAAACTCATCCTGGTGGTAGTATTCTTTGATCTTCTATCTGAACATTTATTTTAATGGTAGTGAAGTGTACTGGTTTTAGTGGTATCATCTACAACGGGTGGTAGTAGATTTGGATTGACGGTAGCATCATTGCACTAGCGGTAGCATCAACACTCTGATGGTAGCAAAGTATTTCTAATGGTATAAAAGATATTCTAGCAGTAGCATCAACTATTCTGGTGGTATCAAGGTTGAACTCATGGTAGCATCATTGACTTAGAGAAATTTTTAAATGTACCTTGCTTAATAGTAAAGACACTTTTTCATATTCTTGTGTAAGGGTTAGTTAATAGTTTCCTAATGATAAAAAACTCATTTATAGAAATATTTAATATTAATAAAGAACACATGAATAAAAATAATAACATGATTAATAATATTAATATGATTAACATGAATAACATGATTTGTGAACATAAAATAATGAATTTCTTGGAATGAACTAACACTCATTAATTAATGGTTGTAATGTCCTTAGACTCTTTATATCCCATATTTTTCTTACTTTCTGAGATTAATTATGTGTTAGTCATGGATTGTTACTGATATTGGTATGTAGGAGTTCTTCACTCCTGTATATTCTATCTTGTGTTATGTTGGCGGTTTAGATATTTTATTATCATTTAGAGATATTTAAATCCTTGTAGGTATTCATTATTTAAATGAATCTCATTGATATATGCCTTATTGGTTATAGTTTGTAGCCCCTTTACTAATAGAGGTGATATTGGGGTGGAACACCTATCCTATCTACCAGCATAAGAGGGACCTCAGGGGGGATAGGTCAATTCAATCTTAGGAAAACATTTAACATACTCCATCACCATTTAATTATTTTACTAGATTTATAAAAAATCTATTTATTTCCCCAGCTTTATGCTTTTAGGATAGTATTATTAAAAAACACCTTGAATCATTCCCAAGATTGGTCTTTATATGGATTATAAAGAAAAATGGACTTCCACTAATTCTAACTCAAAACATCCAATTTGAACATGGAAAACATGATCTTATAGGCCCTAGGAATTTCTATAAAATGTGATATTCTCCCAATCTTTTCCAACCACACTTATGAACCTTGGGAATAGTGATCCCCTTAAAATTTGGTACATTACAATCATATAATTATTGAATCTAATCATTATCTTTAATAAAAATAGGACTAACAAAACCTTACATAACATTACTATTATGATTTATCATTTCATTTAGGATTTTATTGTAAAGATGATTCACTTTTAGACTATAATCTGAAGTTCTCTCCAGAAAATTAACTAGGAATCATCTGTAAGGTATGACTCTAAAAAATTTATAAGAAAAAATTTTCATCAAACACATTAAAAATCAAGGTAAAACCATGTAAAATTATATCAAATAAAATTACAAATTTGTTAAATTATAATGAACTAATCTAAGATATTCCATCTTGCTACTTGATTGAGTTCTTCATAAGACTTGAGGCGTATTCTCGATCATCGTGGGAAAGAAATAGGTTCCATGGGCATAAATTATCAATGCATAGAACAATTCCACCCATAAAATATATAATAAATAAATGAGAAATAAATAATAAAACACGTGATACCTAATAAAAATCACATATAATTCAACATACACCTTAAAAATATGAGCACAAGGACTACACAACCAGTAAAAAATATACAAGGTGAAATAAAAATAAAATAAAATACACCACTAGATCTATGTGACACATGAAAACCTTAGTATTCCATTACCTCCATTTCACAATAACTAATCCAATGGTTTAATCCCTCTATAAGGAAGTTCTTTTATCTACACCTGAAAAATAGATCTTAGGAATAAAATCTAAAAACACACAGAGGTGTCTATGTAGGGTGTGAGCAATATACCCATTATTATTCCACCAAAATATCAATGTATAAACTTTATAAAATAAAAAATAACATTATAGTTTGATCTAAAACAATAAAAAATAAATTTTCCATTTTTATTTAAATAGTTAGTAAGGAACTATCTCATTTAAAAAGCATTAAAGAAAATAAAATTATACAATTTTCAATATAAAATGAACAAGAACAAGAATTTAAATATAAATGGGAAAAAATTATTTAATAATAATTCAACCAATATTAATGAGAGTGGAATAATAAAAATTAAGGCTAGAAATACTAGGATCCACATACTATAAGCATATCCATGTCAATATCCTACTTTTCATGAAATACAATAGTTGGAGTCTTAACATGCTCTAATGTGGACCCATAAAGGTTTAATCAAATGATATATATTATCCATAGTGTTATTATGCTCTAATGTGGTCCCATGGTTGTCTAATAAAATTATATCCATTATCCATGGGGTTACCATGCACTAACATGGACCCATGAGGTGCTAAATAAAATAGTACTCACTTGGTAGAGTGTCCTCATAACCCTAGTGTGGTACTTGTCCTAGGTTACCACCTAAGTACCCAAGGGTTGCCATGGAGAAATTATAAGATCTATTGGTTTAAAATACTCAAACCATCAAGTAAAAACCATTTCTTTATAAAAATTCACAAGTCTTTAAAAAATTTAAATCACACATGTAATCCCATTAAAAAGGGGTAATGACACAAAGAATAATGTAATTTAGAATAACCATATCATATTGGACAATATCTTATTTATTAATGGAATATTTTATTTAAAATATTTCAATAATTTATAATAAATTATAAATTAGCATTCCATGGGAAAAAATTAGTTAAATTGCACCAAAACATCCTTGACATTTTATCAAACAACTTTAGTGCATTGATTTATATGAAAAATAAATTATGCTTTATATGAAATCATTTTACTAAAATCATTTTTAAAACCACAAAAGGATGGGTATATATTATATAATAATAATAATAGATATAAAAATACACATCATTTATATCAAAACACCATTTTAAAACATCAAGAATTCATGGTTTATTAAATAAGGGAAAATAAATAGAGTCACCTACCTCTTTGGGATGCTTAAGAAAATAAATCGGGTATTAACCATCTAATACCCTTATTTTATACCTATAGAAGCATTTTTAATAAATTATAACCCCCAAAATGAGAATTATATAATTTTTTGAATCTCTAGAAGTGCGAACACTTATCAGTAATCCATAAGGAAGAATCACAACCATTAACTAGGAATGGATTCCATGCAAAGGGATTCTCTAATAGCCTAGTGAAAAATACCATTGATGTTTGGGGGTTCTACCTTCTCATGTAAAAACCACACTACTCTATGATCCCTAAATGAAGAAAATTTTTAGGGAAAGAGATGAGAGAAGAAGAGGAAGGGAACATAAGAGAATGATAGGGTAGAAACATACCAAATACCTCTATATACCAACATTCCATGGAGAGATTAGGAGAATTTCAAGAAGAGAAGCATATCATCTCCCTCTCAATAGTATCATGAGAGTGATGGAGGGAGGAGGGTAATTTACCCTCTTTATATGAAACACTCATAATAATATTCCATTTATAATTATTATATCTAATTAAGATTCTAAAAGTATAAAAAATAAAAAAAAATACGCATTTATTAATCTATATTATGATCATCAAACTAATACATTAAACTTTTACATTTCATTCGAATGATAAATCAACATAAAATTATATATAACATTATTTATAATACAAAATACATATAACAATTAATAACACATATTTTTTCATAAAAAGTAACTTTATTATTCAAACCAAAATACATAATTTATATAACCATGATAAGCACTCAAAACATCATTATAACCTTCCAATATTTAATTAGAACACATGTAATGAATTCCATAAGAAAAAATTAATTTTTGGATATCCACCTAACCTATGGTGTATAATTATATGGAATAATTGTGTAGAATTTTCATGTAATGCATGTAATTAAAATAACTATGGTAAAAGTTATGTTTTGGAATAAATAATTTTTATAAATTAAATTAAAATGATGATTTTTTATTTACCCAAATAGACCTATGATTTCAAATAACAACACATAAGGGTGTATTTATGAGGGTGGGAAGTGAAAGTGAAATATTTTATCACTTATCTTAGATTTCTGGTAATGTATAAGGAGAAGTAAACTAATATCAAAAATATTAATCCTCAAATTTCTAAAAATTTAAAGGTGGAAGGTAGTACCCCCTGGGATGATGGGTGTGTTAAATAACCCCAAATATAGATCTGAAATTTAATATTGATGTCTCTTATGATTAGGGTGATATGAGGGGGGAAATTATTCACAACATACAGGGGTCAGTTGTGATGGATTTTAATTATTACTATGGGTATGGTAATTATCTAATAGTTGAATCTAAGGTGATTCCCAACAACCTCTCCTTGTTTATTATTTACAACATTAGTCAAGATATTATGGAAATGGGTTTTTCATTAGTGTGAAAATTTCTACTTTGAAAACTGCCAACCCACTAATCCATTATTTACCATATCAGATAATTTAGAAGTTTACTCAATCAATATGTGGAGATTCTTCATACATATCATGAAGAAAATAAGGTGGCTCAAATCAAAGCCTATAAAGGTAGACAGAATTACACTCTCATTATATACTCTTGTACTGGGTATCTACCTCCATATTGTAATAACAAAGTTATAGGGTTTTTATCTGGGCTCCATTTCTACAAACCTCATTGATATGTTTTTTCAAAATATTACACCATGATAAAATATTTAATTTTTGAGTGAGTAATATGATATTTTTGGTTATTGGGTATATTTTCATTGGATATATAGTAGGGAAGTCCCTTATCCAAGGGTTTTGAATGAGTCTCTCATGGTGGAATATTTCTTCTCTCCCCTCTCTTAACTTTAACCATTGATGATTTGAGATTCATTAGAGGAGTTTGGAGGTGGCTCTAGTAATGGGATCTTCAATGAAACCTCATCTTAATCCTTTTTTTCACTTGAGGTTAATCATTTTCCATCACCATTATTTTCTAGTATCCTCTCCTCTAATTTTCATTCTATCTTAGAGTTCTCCAAGATCTCGGTGATGATGGGGGAAGTGTCATCTCTATTTTAACAATGATGGTCGGTGGGCCTCCTTTTTCTCAAATCTGGTCTCATTCTAGATCCCGACTTGCAACCAGTGCAAGTTTCAAGGATAAAATCATTGGGTGCTCTCTGGTATCATGGTTTTACTTTTGAACTATGGTGTTTCTGTGTATTTTGTCCTATAAATTCCTATGTTCTTGATGATGGTGGTGGAGACTCTATAATGTTTTGTGTGATTATGGTTAGCGGACTACCTTCTCCTCAGATCTGGTTTTTTTCTAGATCTCTGATCTTACTATTGATGTAATCCTTGGGGAGAAGGTATCAGTATGATCAACAATGGAATAGGCTCACTCATGCTATAGGGTTTTATTTTTTCTAGGGAATGGTGTGGGATGACAAGATATAGTTAGTTGGTGATGGGGGATCGTGCAGATTCTTGGGTTAGAGAAATCCTAGGTTGGAATTCATTGACAAAAGTAATGAATTGGGAATCAATCATCTCAACCTATCTATTTTAGTTCAATAGGAATATTCTTTGGTTCTAATTGGGATTTCGGACCTATTTGATTGATTAGGTATATGTTTCATCACAAATCAATGTAAATATTTCAATGCATTTAGCAGGTGGTGATGTAAGGATCTCTTGCAGATGTTGTCAGTTCGGTAGCCTCGAAATATGAATGGGTGTGATGAAACCCATCATTCATCCATAGGTCCTCATTTCGTGATGGATATATGAGAACAATTCTGCATTTTTTTCATAGTGATTTCATTCAGGTGAACAGTAGAATCAGTTTGATGGTGCTGTAAGAGCCTTGCAAGCATTGTTAGGTGGTCATATCAAAATAAAAATGGGTTTGCTAGTAGCAATCATCCATCCCTCCACCCACATGTTAGTATGGGATAGATGTGTGCCCTACCACGTTGTGTTTTTTCAGTATATCACGGATTCTTAGTAGAGGGTGACACAAAATATTTGATTGGTTTCAACGTTCTAATTTCTGGAAGGGGGTACTGAGATTTTTTACTAGCTATTGTCAAGACACATTCTAATTCTTGACTTCTTAGGTCTTCCAGGGGCGGTGGCGATGGCGATGCATATGATGGTAGCTTTTTTAAACCTCTAATGAAAGGCCGTATATCCATTCTTTTTGAGTCTTTAGGTATTTGGATCCTATGGAACTTGTAAGGGCCTATGGGTCATATTTATTATAGGAATTTTTGTCTCTGGGTCATTGGGTCATGTTTTAGTTTCCCTATTATCCTAGTTTTAAAAGAGGTTCTCATTTTTCTATTTAATAAAAGGGTAATATCCATAATCATTTTAAAAAAATGGATATGTGTTCATTGGATATATGTTCATTGGATATATGTTCATTGGATATGTGGTCTTTGGGGATTCTCATTGCCTTCCTAGGTATCATGTTAGCCTATAACATCCCTGGATTTGCTAACAGATCCCCTTCCCTTCTAATCTACCTGATGGAATTCTTATAAGTTTCTTCTTTTCACAAGCTCACCCTGGTTCCCTACATTAGTGAATGTAAAACTTCAATTGATATTGTCAATATATTCTTCAACACATGGTAGAAACTCTATCATTACGTGGTGTTTTATTTACTCAATGCTCATAAAATGTCAATTTACTTATCCTATAAAGAAGATTTGGATCTTGTATGGTCTAATGGCTAATGATCTATAAACTCTTCTCATTTTCTCCTACTAAAATGGTCCTTTACACTACACATGAATCATCACCCTAAGGAAACATTTATTTAGAATTGTATTTCAGGTTTACCACTTTCTTTTCAAAATACCTCTATTTTTCATATGATTGGAAACCTCGTTGGTTAATTCTTAGTTTCAAATATCATGACCGAAGAGGTTTTCAATACTATTGAGCCTTGAATCTATGTTGAGGTATATATCTCAAAACCCCATTAGATTTCATCTAGATCAAAATCTATAGAGAGTATACATATTAGAAACCCATTCACTATTAGTTGTGTACTAACTATTTCTCTTCCTATATCCATCAAAGATAATTATCTCATAGAGGTCATCATAGGGGAAGTTCTTCACTTCAGGTGAGTTTTATGGATGAGGATGCCTCAATAAAAATTATTTTGTTCCCTATTTTTTACTTTATTATTTATCATTTAATGATTACAAATAAAATTAGTGAAGAAGAGAGGTAGAAATCCATTCACTAAACAAGTTTAGAGGTAAAATAAAAGGAATTAATTAAATGTAAAATATCAACATTGATTCATCCCCTGCCAATGTTGATTACATCGCTAATTGATCCTAAAAATTTGTAAAGAGAAGGATTTACAAGAGGGGACAAACCTTATAAAAACAAATGTTCCATTTACTACTTTATCTACATGTATATAGTTGTATGCTAGCTTAAATAACACAAGATACAATAGTCTTAATTGGAATCATGGTTTCAAGTTCAAAGTGGTTTTTAAGGTTTAAAGAAAAAATTGTAATTTGGTAAAATCAAATAACACTTGACTCCCTCCCCCCCAAGCATGTTTGCATAGTACACTGGGACTTTCGATTAGTATCATATAATAGGTTCCCTCTAATTTGGATATATTATGTTTATTTTAATTATAATCATATTGCTAGGATATCTTGAATTTGTTACAGGTATTTTATTTCCTAGTTTTTTTACAACAATATATGAAGTGCATATTGGAAGTGTTTTAAGAAGTTCCCCAGATATAAGATTTCATTCTCATCCATGTGAGTGGTTATTTAGAGGTCCTGGTAGTAACTTTAACAAATAGGAAAAATAAATATCCAAGAAAGAAAATAAAGTCCTTAAAGAAGGAATATGATACACCAAGATCTAAAGGCGGTCATAATGGTAAAAAACATGTTAAATGGATTTATTATTATTCCTCTAGTGAAACAAGTTCAAGCTATGAGATAGGAAATGTTGAATATTCTAAAGAAATTTATCTCCAGGTTATGGATTATTTGAAGGATTTACCCATCTAAGTGGTGAAAAATATATTCAGAATCATCAATTTACTTCATGATGAGAAGTCACAGCTGGAAGTACAGGTTGATGCAATAATGTCTTGGATTTTCTGTGTATTATTTTCAAATATTATATGAGATTATTTCAAGACCAGGATTTTTGATGGCGTGCGATTCCGAGGCCTGGAGTGCCTAGAATAAACAATTGAAATAAATTAAACTTTTAAATAGTGTGTGAGAGCAATTTTATTGAGAAAGTAGAATAACTTTTAAATGGATGCCCAAATTAGAAATTTGAGGGCACCATTGTGTTCAGAGTTGCGAATTTACCTTAGGTGAGGCCTAAAATCGACCGGTGTGGGTTTGAAGTAGAAGTTAGTTTTTGAACGTTTTAAAGAAAATAAAATAAATGAATATTTTATTTTATTTAAAACGTTTCCATGATGCATCGATACATTAATTGGTTTTAAATAACCAAGATCCTAGGGTTAGGCTCGTAACCCTAAAAACTTTCCTTGAACGCTCTAGAGCTTTGGAGAGGATCTATCCTTGCAAGAATCTCGATGAACAATGATGAGCGACGATGCATGGATCATTGCACAGTGAGATCAAATCCTGACCGACAAACACTCTCCCTTTTCATCAATGATCAAGGTAGGGGTTTTTATTTTAATTTCATTTTTTTCTATTCTTTGAATAAACAATGAATACAGATCAACCCACAAATAGGTTGACCCGTGGATCATTCATTCTTGCAGGAAGATATTTTATCAGGTTTATTTTGGGGAATTGATCCATGTTTGATTTTATTTTTATTTTATTTTCTCTAGTTAATCCTTCTAATGAGAGTGGATCAATGTTTTGATGAATGATGGTGGAGGTTTGTTCCTCAACTTGTTATTTGGATTTATTCTCCCCTTTTTGACCCCGCATTGTAGAGACCCAAATCCTGACGTACATGGACATTACATTACTTTTGTGGAATACTTAATACATAACAAAAACAAACACACAAGGACCATAATATTTTAGTGTCTTTGTAAACTCGGATCATAATATTCTAATCGTGGTGAAAGATTTTCAACATCTCCCATAAAGATCTTCCCCTATTGTTTTCTTACCTAAAAAATTTCTTTATATCCTGGGGAAAGAAAAAATATAAAGGTTGAGCTCAAATTCTCAGTTAGGGTAAACATAGAGGACATAAAACAATCCATAAACATTTGATTTAAAAAACATGAACATAAAATTGAAACATCAAAATCTTGAGCAATTACATAAATCTTAGAAGTAAGTAAGGAATATATTATAAAGGAAAATCAATCATGATAAAATAGCATGGGAATAAAACATATAATTATGTAAACCATTAAGAACATGACATGATTTCCATAATAGCCAAGGCATTGCTTCCAAGACCATCTTAGTGGACAAAGTCCCTTTCTGAATCGAGTTCACTCCTCGTTCCAGTCCTGTATCACTGAACCAGATTAACTTACCGTTCCAGCCAATGTCCATCTCATGAGATATAAATATTTACCTAATGCATTGAAGGGAGATATAGGTCCCACCCATCTCATATTGAAATCATTCTTACGTGTGACACAACTTAAACATAAATCGTTCATCATAACCCAAAGAAAAAATGGGTTTCATAAACATCATCTCATCGTGATATAATCCATATAAAACAAATGGATATCATTTCATCATAATAAAAATCAAACTATGTAAATAATATAGAAATTATACTTGAAACATACACATATGAAATTATGTCATCTTGGATGGAAAATGGTTTTGATAAAACACTTGAAATGAATTCTAGAGGAAAATATCCTTTCTTCTTCAAAATCATTTTCTTTTCAAAAAATTCCATGAAAATTTAAAAGAAAAGTATTTTTATGAAAATATTCATGAAATATTTTAGATTAAGATTCATTAAAATAAGTCTTTATAAAATCTTAAAAATCCGTTCATGCCGTATAAGTTAAAAAACATTCTTCTCGTACTTTTTCCAAAAAAGTCAAAAAGTACATCGTATGGTAAACAAAAGAAAGATTTCTTACATACCATGTAGTAAAAGTAAAAAATGGGTAAATAGGAATTTAAACATACATGAAACCATTTTTATAAAACAGAGACATGGATGATAAATATAACCCCAGTAAACACTTATGAATAAACAATCTCGGATAAAAATGAGATTGGAAAAGTTATCCCTTACCTTATGTCCAATTTCATCCGTATGTGTCCGAGACTCATGTATAGTGGGTTTAAACATATTATTAACTTGTAATAGAACTGTAATAATATTTATGATATCATATATTATTCACTTATGACTTTATATTATCATTTCATTTGTCAATTCCATGTTAAAGTAGCGTTTTGGGTAAAATTGTTTCATTTATCGTCCGAGTTTTAACTGTAATTATTAATATGATTACTTAGATCATGATTAATTAATTCAATAATATAAAACATGATTTATATATAATATATACTCAGAATATACATATATATAATAGATCTATAAATGGAAAGAAATACATCGTTCATGGAGACGGTAGGTCGTACGTACGCATGAACGTTGTTTTTCATTTCCTTATTGGATTGAATGGAATTAAGTAGATGAAATAAATATATATATACATAAATCCATTATAATTATTATGTCATATATTTCAAAATTACTTATTATATATACTTTATAATCATTCTTGATTTTTTAACATGGAAAATGAATCTCATCGCGTCGTGGAGATGGTAATCCGTACGTACCCACGAGCGATGATATCGTTCCCATATTTATTGAATGGAATTTTAGTGGATGATTTAATATATTAGAATCATTATGATGTTATAATAATCATATATAGTTATTCTTTACACCATTATACCCATCCAAGTAAGGTGGTGGTGGAAAAACTGATTACACCACGACGTGGAGACAGTATTTCATACGTACATACACGCGGTGATTTTGTTTTCCATAGGATGGATAGAAAGTGAAATAGGGTTGTTTCATATTTATAATAACATATCAGTATATAATTAATACTGATTTTATTACTTTATAATGAAACAACTAAAGAATATTAAGTAGAAGAAGAAAGAAACTTGAAAGAGTCGGTAGAAGAGATTACCTCTTCCTCGACGCACCTCCTTTAAACTTCTTCTTAGGGCACTAGAGTTGGTATTTTGAGGAGACCAGAACCTCTATGATATACCTAGAGAGGTTGAGAAGAGTAATTCGTAGGGTTTGGTAGAGCTTCATGGCTCAAAAGGCTGTGAAGATAAGAGGGAAGGGGTGCCCTTTTTATAAGGGAGGAGAGGGGCACCTTAGGAAAAACTTAAAATATTATTTTATAATAAAGTCATATTTGGTTTATAATAGCTAAAAATTGATTTATTTAGAATCTAAAGTGGGGATGGGTCTAAATACTCTCAACAAATAGGTTTTAGATAAGTTTAGGTTACTATTTTATCCTTATCATTTAGATTTAACTCTAAGTTAAATAATTTAACTTTTACCATGTCTTTTTGTTTTCTTACACTATATGGTTAATAAACTTACTATAACAAGCCAAACGAACCCCAAGAGGTTAATTATTAATATATATAACCTAATATAAGTCATTTGGTTGAGCCTTATATTTTTAGTATTATAATAAAAATTAATAATATAATATTTATTTTAAAAACTATTTTATGTCAATTTTGACAATATTTGGTACTTGATTTTTGTGAAAATCATAACAGCATTATTAGTTAAAAAAAGTTAATTAAATCAATAATAACATGTTATATTAACCTATAAAATTAGTTTAATTCATAAAAAGTCTAAAATTACGTTTATTTTAGTATTTATAAACTCAATTATGTTAATATTTCATTAATAAGGTAATTACAGCATCATCATTGTGTCATAAATAAATTAAATTATTTAATATCTAAAAATTATAAATAAAAAACCATTATGTAGAAAATATTTTTAGATTTATAATTAATATTTATATTCTAATTTATCTTATGTATAACCCTATATTAAAAATGTTTTAGTTATTAAACTTTGATTTTTACTATTTTTACTCTTCTTTAAATAAAATAATAATAAATGTCTTAATCTAATACAAGTGGACCTAAAGGGTAGTATTTTATTCAAAAGGTTGTTTTTGGTCGAATTAAACTTATCCAATAGAATTAGGACATGTGTTAGGGTAATAGTTATATCATTTTAACCCTCAATTACCCTATTTACATTTAATTGTGGTAAATAAAAGTAAAAAAGCTACTATTCACCAAAATTTATTTTTATCTTATTGAACCACATTTTACTCCTTGATGTTAACCGTGTCTCTCGAATTTTCGAAATTCCACTCACAGAAGAGGTAAAATAAAGTTTTATGTAAGTTTTCAAAAAGCTCCTAGGAGGTAGGTAAAAGACGATGAAAAGTTCAATAAAATTTTTATATATATAAAATTATTATAAAATGACTCCAATGAATTAAATTGAACTTATATAGGTATTATGTATCAATTTTGACCTAAAATAAATTTAAATAAAATAAATTATTATTTAAATAAAAAATTCGATTTTTTAAATAGTAACTCAGTGTTTTCACTATTCATCAAAAATTGAAAGTTTTTAGAAAAATACCAAAAATTCACCCGAGGCTAATTTTGATATTTTGAATCTAAAAATGAAGTCCATTTTGAAAGATAAAATTTATAAAATTTCAAAAAGTGGGTATTACTATTCATAACGGCTAGTTTATATAATATTTT
Organism: Viscum album; assembly: GCA_963277665.1. Lineage (NCBI taxonomy): Eukaryota > Viridiplantae > Streptophyta > Magnoliopsida > Santalales > Viscaceae > Viscum > Viscum album. Next base: position 701,801,210 of record OY728122.1, on the reverse strand, counting down.
AATAATATCTCGTTTAGTGAAACTTGGTATTGCGTACTACACACGCTATCGAAAAAGGTCTTGATTGCATGTAATGCAAGCCAAGTCAGAGTTGTGTATAGTGAAAGCTTCGTTTGGTGTTTCTTATAACATAATCAAAACTTATTTCATTTATACATTAGACAAAATCTATACTAAATGTTGCGTAGAATAATTTCCACAAAACGAACTTGAATTTGTGTGTTACACGAGCCAAGAATAGTGTTGCGTATAATGCAAGCTAATACGGTGTTGCGTATAGTAAAATCCAATCTTGGTGTAGTGTATAATAGAAGACATCAAAGAAATTTAAAAAATATATATCTCATAAAATCTCGGGGTGTTACATTCTACCCCCCTTAAAATTAATTTCGCCCCCGAAATTCATCGGGGTTATAAATGGTTTACTACTTGAAAGTTTCTTTCATAGAAACCCACATCGTAAAAAGGAATAATAAAACTTCATTTTAAAAAGGGTAGTTAGAATCATAACAGTCACCCAAAGTAACTCAGCACTGGGTTTCCACATAGGACAACATAGGTGAAAATATGGATATGGAAGAGAAATGTAACCATGAACTTCTGATGAAGAGTGGTAGAGGACACGGAAATGAAAAATCCAACAATCACAAAGCCATAAATTTTTGATGATCTAAGGAACCTTCTGATTCATCGGATATAAGGCCACTAGGACAACATTTTTGGTTTTCAAGATCATTTCCCTAAAGTTGAAGAATTTGAATTAGAAGAAATACTTACTTTATTTCGGTATAATCTCACCATTGTTCATGCCTTGAACAATTTCCACTTCATCTCTTAAAGAAATTATGTTGAATTTGTCATTCTTGAAGTGTTATCATATCATGTGATAGAATTATGGGTCATTCCATATGTCTCAAACAAAAGGTTAGCAAAAGTTATCAAATATACATAAGTCCATCTATGGTGAGATTAATCATATATGGTTCCAAAAATGGACTTATACTTCATCTATCACACAACTTAATAATATAAAACTAGTTTCTACTAACCAAGGACTTCCTGTTGGCCAGTGGTAGGTGATAAAGGCATGTCGCACTTCAGTTGTGGGTTCGATTCCCACAGCCTTGTCTGACGTAATGGGTTGTCACCCGTCCTGCAGGTTGTCCCTTTTTCTAAAACTACACTATTATAACATTCCATAAAAAGTTCTATCCTTAAACAATACTATCTGATGTCCAACATAATCCATTCCAATATTTAGGCTTATCCAAAATACATATGTCCAATCTCATAGTATAAAGAAAACGATTACTAGAAATGTCATCTTCCGAGCATCTGAATACCATCATTTATCCCCCATATATCATACGATAAATTTTCTTGGTCAAATTACAAACATTTGAATACCTTAATCATGTATTCTCTTGAAACATAAATTACCATATAACCTTAGTGAAAACATGAATTCTATCAAAAGTTAACTCTTTACACACGCCAAAATCCCAAAAAAAATCTATATACTCAAATCATGATATCACTTTGTCTTTTTATCAGCCATGAGCTCATGAATACTATCAAACATATTATTTTCTCCTTATCCCTTCATTATGCGCATATCATCTTCTTTCCAAAAATATCTGAATAACCTTTCATGGTTACTGGTACCATTCAACATATACTTTCAAATACTTTAGGAAAAACAATAGTGTAATAATCCTTAGATGTTTCTTTATTCCATAGTACCATTAAATTACCTATACAACATATCTCTTGATAAACATAAATCATTACACTACCTTATTAAACCATTGACTGAGCTTTAACAATTATTTCATCTCATATATCATTTTTAGTCTCTTCATTATCATTAACATAAATACTACCCATACGACCATGATGATTCTCTTCATGAGAATTTATTTTAGGGAATTGGTTTGCATAATTCCCATACATTCCACATTGAAAACATTTAATCATTGTTGATGTTGTAGAAATACCATTATCCTTGTCCATGGTGTTAACTGAACCTTTTCCTTTGCACTTACTGGATTTGTCTCCTTCTTTTCCACACCCAAAGCATCTTACATTTCCTTTAAAACATTCTCCCTGATGCCTCTTCCCACATGATTTACATGAGGGAAATTGAACTTTCTTTCCTTTATGATCATCATGAAACTCCATCTTTCTCTTATTAGATAAGTTAGGATACATAACAAATTTGAGATTATTTATCATATTATGAGATTCCTAATTAGGCATAATAACGATGTTTGGACTTCTAAATCCCGTTTCATTTGGTTGCTCAGGAAGAATATCATTCCATTGTCCATCATATCCTCCATTATCGTGAATCTTCCTGTTTCCAGCCATTTTCTAAAACTGAAAAAGAATAGTGTGAGAGGCAAAAATCATAGTCAAGGGGGAGTACCTTCAATATCTAACATCTTAGGTTTAATTATAATATCGTTTCCGTAATTATAGGACTATAACCTATACTTATACTTAACCTTAGGGACATCCCTAGACATACCTTAGAAATATCTCTAGGGATCTCACTAAAGTTTTCGCATCCTAGTTTCCAAAGGTTAACTAAACCTTTCCTCTGATACCAACTATAGAGTCCCAAAGCTTTACATACATGGAAATTACATTACTTTTGCAGAATACTTAATACATTAAAAAAAACACACAAGGACCGTAATAGTTTAGTGTTTTTAGAAACTCATATCATAATCTTCTAATCGTGGTGAAACATCTTCAACATCTCCCATAAAGATATTACCCTTTTTTTTCTTACCTAAAACATTTCTTTATATCCTAGGGAAAGAAAATATATAAAGGGTGATCTCAAATTCTTAGTAAGGGTAAACATAGAGAACATAAAACAATCCATAAACATTTGAATGAAAAAACATGAACATAAAATCGAAACATCAAAATCTTGAGCAATGACATAAATCTTGGAAGTACGTAATGCATATATCATAAAGGAAAATCAATCATGATAAAATAGAATGGGAATAAAATATGTAATAGTGGAAAACATTAAGCACATGATATGATTTCTATAGTATCCAAGGCATTGCTGCCAAGATCATCTTAATGGACAAAGTCCCTTTCGGAATCGAGTTCACTCCTCCTTCCAGTCCTGTATCACTGAACTAGATTAACTTACCATTCCAGCCATGTATATCTCATGAGATATAAATATTTACCCAATGCATTGGAGTGAGATATAGGTCCCACCCATTTCATATTGAAATCATTCTTACATGTGCCACAACATAAACATAAATCATTCATCATAACCCAAAGAAAAAATGGGTTTCATAAAAATCATCTCATCGTGACATAATCCATATAAAACAAATGGATATCATTTAATCATAATAAAAATCAAACCATGTAAATAATAGATAAATTATACTTGAAACATACACATATGAAATTATTTCATCTTGGATGGAAAATGGTTTTGATAAAACACTTGAAATGAATTCTAGAAGAAAATATCATTTCTTCTTCAAAATCATTTTCTTTTCACAAACTGCCATGCAATTTTAAAAGAAAAGGATTTTTATGAAAATATTCATGAAATATTGTATATTAAGCTTCATGAAAATAAGGCTTTATAAAACCGTAAAAATCCGTTCATGCCGTATAAGTTAAAAAAACATTCTTCTCGTACTTTTTCCGGAAAAGTCAAAAAGTACCTTGTATGGTAAACCAAAGAGAGATTTCTTACATACCATGTAGTAAAAGTAAAAAATGGTTAAATAGGAATTTAAACATACATGAAACCATTTTTATAAAATAAATACATGGATGATAAATATAACCCCATTAAATACTTACGAATAAACAATCTCTGATAAAAACGAGATTGGAAAACTTATCCCTTACCTTATGTCCAATTTCTTCCATATGTGTCTGAGACACATGTATAGTGGGTCTAAACATATTATTAACTTTTAATATAACCCTAAAAATATTTATTATATAATATATGATTCACTTATGACTTTAGATTATCTGTTCATTTGTCAATTCCATGTTAAAGCAGCGTTTTGGGTAAAATCGTTTTATTTATCGTCCGTGTTTTGACTTGTAATTATTAATATGATTACTTAGATCCTGATTAATTAAATACAGAATATAAAACATGATTTATATATAATATATATTCTGAATATACATATATATAATAGATCGATTAATGGAAATAAATACACCGTTCATGGAGACGGTAGGTCGTACGTACGCATGAACGTTGTTTTTCATTTCCTTATTGAATTGAATGGAATTTAATAGATGAAATACATATATATATATATATATATATATATTAGCATTATTATGTAATATATTTCATTATTACTTATTATATGTACTTTATAATCATTCTTGATTTGTTAACGTGGAAAATGAATCTCATCACGTCGTGGAGATGGTAATCCGTACGTACGCATGAGCGATGATATCGTTCCCATATTTGTTGAATGGAATTGGAGTGGATGATATAATATATTAGAATCATTATGATGTTATAATAATCATATATATTTATTCTTTACACTATTATACCCATCCAAGTAAGGTGGTGGTGGAAAAACTGATTACACCACGGCGTGGAGACTGTATTACGTACGTACATACGGGCGGTGATTTCGTTTTCCATAGGATGGATAGAAGGTGAAATAGGATTTTTTAATATTTATAATAACATATCAGTATATAATTAATACTGATGTTATTACTTTATAATTAAACAACTAAATAAGAGTAAGTAGAAGAAGAAAGAAACTTGAAAGAGTCGGTAGAAGAGATTACCTCTTCCTCGACGCACCTCCTTTAAATTTATTCTTAGGGCACTAGAGTTGGTCTTTTTAGGAGAAAAGAACCTCTATGATATAACTATAGAGGTTGAGAAGAGTAATTGGTAGGGTTTGGCCGATCTTCAAGGCTCAAAAGGGTGTGAAGAGAAGAGGGAAGGGGTGCCCTTTTATAAGGGATGAGAGGGGCACCTTTGGAAAAACTTAAAATATTATTTTATAATAAAGTGATATTCGGTTTATAATATCTCTAAATTGATTTATTTCGAAGATAAAGTGGGTATGGGTATAAATCCTATCAACCAATAGGTTTTATACAAGCTTAGGTTACTATTTTATCCTTATCATTTAGATTTAACTCTAAGTTAAATAATTTAACTTTTACCATGTCTTTTTGTTTTCTTACACTATATGGTTAATAAACTTACTATAACAAGCCAAAAGAACCCAAAGTGGTTCATTATTAATATATATAACCTTATCTAAGTCATTGTTCTGAACCTTATATTTTTTAGGAATATAATAACAATTAATAATATAATATTTGTTTTAAAAACTATTTTATGTCAATTTTGACACTATTTGGTACTTGATTTTTTTGAAAATCATAACAGCATTATTAGTTCGAAAAAAGTTAATTAAATCACTAATAACATGTCATATTAACCTATAAAATTATTGTAATTCATAAAAAGTCTAAAATTACATTTATTTGAGTATTTATAACATTAATTATGTTAATATTTCATTAATAAGGTAATTACTGCATCATCATTGTGTCATAAATAAATTAAATTATTTAATGTCTAAAAATTATAAATAAAATACCATTATGTATGAAATATTTTTATATTTCTAATTAATATTTATAGTCTAATTTATCTTATGTATAACCCTATATTAAAAATGTTTTAGTTATTAAACTTTGATTTTTACTATTTTAACACTTATTTAAATAAAATAATAATAAATGTCCTAATCTAATCCAAGTAGGCCTAAAGGGTAATATTTTTATTCCTAAGGTTTTTTTTGGTCGAATTAAACTTATCCAATAGAATTAGGACATGTTTTAGGGTAATAGTAATATCATTTTTACCCTTAATTACCCTATTTACTTTTAACTGTGGTAAATAAAAGTAAAAAGTTACTATTCACCAAAATTTATTTTTATCTTATTGAACAAAATTTTACTCCTTGATGTTAACTGTGTCTCTCGGATTTTCAAAATTACACTCACAGAAGCGGTAAAATTAAGTTTTATGTAAGTTTACAAAAAGCTCCTAGGAGGTAGGTAAAAGACGGTGAAAAGTTCAATAAAATTTTTATATATCTAAAATTATTATAAAATGACTCCAATGAATTAAATTGAACTTATATAGGTATTATGTATCAATTTTGACCTAAAATAAATTTAAATAAAATAAATTATTATTTAAATAAAAATTCAGTTTTTGAAATAGTAACCCAGTGTTTTCACTATTCATCAAAAATTGAAAGTTTTTAGAAAAATTCCAAAAATTCACCCTAGGCTAATTTCGATATTATGAATCTAAAAATGAAGTCCATTTTGAAAGATAAAATTTATAAAATTTCAAAAAGTGGGTATTACTATTCATAACGGCTAGTTTATATAATATTTTAATAATATCTCGTTTAGTGAAACTTGGTATTACTTACTACAAATGCTATCGAAGAAGGTCTTGATTTCATGTAATGCAAGCCAAGTCAGGGTTGTGTGTAGTAAAAGTTCTGTTTGTTGTTGCGTATAACAAAATCAAAACTTATTTCATTTATACATTAAACAAAATCTATACTTAATGTTGCGTAGAATAATTTCCACAAAACGAACTTGAATTTGTGTGTAACACGAGCCAAGAATAGTGTTGCGTATACTGCAAGCTAATACGGTGTTGTGTATAGTACAAGCCAATCTTGGTGTAGTGTATAATTGAATACATCAAAGAAATTTAAAAATAATATATCTCATAAAATCTCGGGGTGTTACATTCTTCCCCCCTTAAAATGAATTTCGCCCTCGAAATTCGTCGAGTTTATAAATATTTTACTACTTGAAAGTTTCTTTCATAGAAACCCACATCGTAAAAAGGAATACTAAAACTTCATTTTAAAAAGGGAAGTTAGAATCATAACAGTCACCCAAAGTAACTCAGAACTGGGTTTCCACATAGGACAACATAGGTGAAAATATGGATATGGAAGAGAAATATAACCATGAACTTCTAATGAAGAGTGGTAGAGGACATGGCTATGAAAAAATCCAACAATGACAAAGCCATAAATTTGTGATGATCTAAGGTACCATCTGATTCATCGGATATAAGGGCACTAGGACAACATTTTTGGTTTTCAAGATCATTTCCCTAAAGTTGAAGAATTTGAATTAGAAGAAATACTTACTTTATTTCGGTATAATATCACCGTTGTTCGTGCCTTGAACAATTTCCACTTCATCTCTTAAAGAAATGAAGTTGAATTTTTCATTTGTGAAGTGTTAGCAGATCATGTGATAGAATGATGGGTCAGTCTATATGTCTCAAACAAAAGGTTAGCAAAAGTTATCAAATATATATAAGTCCATATATGGTGAGATTAATCATATATGGTTCCAAAAATGGACTTATACTTCATCTATTACACCACTTAATAATATAAAACTAGTTTCTACTAACCAGGGACTTCCTGTAGGCCAGTGGTAGGTGATAATGGCCTATCACATTTCAGTTGTGGGTTTGATTCCCACAGCCTTGTCCGACGCAATGGGTTGTTGCCCGTCCTGCAGGTTGTCCCCTTTTCTAAAACTACACTATTATAATATTCCATAAAAAGTTCTATCCTTAAACAATACTATCTGATGTCCAACAAAATCCATTCCAATATTTAGGCTTATCCAAAATACATATGTCAAATCTCGTAGTATAAAGAAAACGATTACTAGAAATGTCATCTGGCGATCATCTGAATACCATCATTTATCCCCCATATATCATACGATATATCTTGTTGGTCAAATTAAAAAAATGTAAATACCTTAATCATGTATTCTCTTGAAACATAAATTACCATAGAACCTTAGTGAAAACATGAATTCTATCATACGATATATCCATGTTTGATTTTATTTTTATTTTATTTTCTCTAGTTAATCCTTCTAATGAGAGTGGATCAATGTTTTGATGAATGATGGTGGAGGTTTGTTCCTCAACTTGTTATTTGGATTTATTCTCCCCTTTTTGACCCCGCATTGTAGAGACCCAAATCCTGACGTACATGGACATTACATTACTTTTGTGGAATACTTAATACATAACAAAAACAAACACACAAGGACCATAATATTTTAGTGTCTTTGTAAACTCGGATCATAATATTCTAATCGTGGTGAAAGATTTTCAACATCTCCCATAAAGATCTTCCCCTATTGTTTTCTTACCTAAAAAATTTCTTTATATCCTGGGGAAAGAAAAAATATAAAGGTTGAGCTCAAATTCTCAGTTAGGGTAAACATAGAGGACATAAAACAATCCATAAACATTTGATTTAAAAAACGTGAATATAAAATTGAAACATCAAAATCTTGAGCAATTACATAAATCTTAGAAGTAACTAAGGAATATATTATAAAGGAAAATCAATCATGATAAAATAGCATGGGAATAAAACATATAATTATGTAAACCATTAAGCACACGACATGATTTCCATAATAGCCAAGGCATTGCTTCCAAGACCATCTTAGTGGACAAAGTCCCTTTCTGAATCGAGTTCACTCCTCGTTCCAGTCCTGTATCACTGAACCAGATTAACTTACCGTTCCAGCCAATGTCCATCTCATGAGATATAAATATTTACCTAATGCATTGAAGGGAGATATAGGTCCCACCCATCTCATATTGAAATAATTCTTACGTGTGACACAACTTAAACATAAATCGTTCATCATAACCCAAAGAAAAAATGGGTTTCATAAACATCATCTCATCGTGATATAATCCATATAAAACAAATGGATATCATTTCATCATAAGAAAAATCAAACTATGTAAATAATATAGAAATTATACTTGAAACATACACATATTAAATTATGTCATCTTGGATGGAAAATGGTTTTGATAAAACACTTGAAATGAATTCTAGAGGAAAATATCCTTTCTTCTTCAAAATCATTTTCTTTTCAAAAAATTCCATGAAAATTTATAAGAAAAGTATTTTTATGAAAATATTCATGAAATATTTTAGATTAAGATTCATTAAAATAAGTCTTTATAAAATCTTAAAAATCCGTTCATGCCGTATAAGTTAAAAAACATTCTTCTCGTACTTTTTCCAAAAAAGTCAAAAAGTACATCGTATGGTAAACAAAAGAAAGATTTCTTACATACCATGTAGTAAAAGTAAAAAATGGGTAAATAGGAATTTAAACATACATGAAACCATTTTTATAAAATAGATACATGGATGATAAATATAACCCCAGTAAACACTTATGAATAAACAATCTCGGATAAAAACGAGATTGGAAAAGTTATCCCTTACCTTATGTCCAATTTCATCCGTATGTGTCCGAGACTCATGTATAGTGGGTTTAAACATATTATTAACTTGTAATAGAACCGTAATAATATTTATGATATCATATATTATTCACTTACGACTTTATATTATCATTTCATTTGTCAATTCCATGTTAAAGTAGCGTTTTGGGTAAAATTGTTTCATTTATCGTCCGAGTTTTAACTGTAATTATTAATATGATTACTTAGATCATGATTAATTAATTCAATAATATAAAACATGATTTATATATAATATATACTCAGAATATACATATATATAATAGATCTATAAATGGAAAGAAATACATCGTTCATGGAGACGGTAGGTCGTACGTACGCATGAACGTTGTTTTTCATTTCCTTATTGGATTGAATGGAATTAAGTAGATGAAATAAATATATATATACATAAATCCATTATAATTATTATTTCATATATTTCAAAATTACTTATTATATATACTTTATAATCATTCTTGATTTTTTAACATGGAAAATGAATCTCATCGCGTCGTGGAGATGGTAATCCGTACGTACCCACGAGCGATGATATCGTTCCCATATTTATTGAATGGAATTTTAGTGGATGATTTAATATATTAGAATCATTATGATGTTATAATAATCATATATAGTTATTCTTTACACCATTATACCCATCCAAGTAAGGTGGTGGTGGAAAAATTGATTACACCACGACGTGGAGACAGTATTTCATACGTACATACACGCGGTGATTTTGTTTTCCATAGGATGGATAGAAAGTGAAATAGGGTTGTTTCATATTTATAATAACATATCAGTATGTAATTAATACTGATTTTATTACTTTATAATGAAACAACTAAAGAATATTAAGTAGAAGAAGAAAGAAACTTGAAAGAGTCGGTAGAAGAGATTACCTCTTCCTCGACGCACCTCATTTAAACTTCTTCTTAGGGAACTAGAGTTGGTATTTTGAGGAGACCAGAACCTCTATGATATACCTAGAGAGGTTGAGAAGAGTAATTCGTAGGGTTTGGTAGAGCTTTATGGCTCAAAAGGCTGTGAAGATAAGAGGGAAGGGGTGCCCTTTTTATAAGGGAGGAGAGGGGCACCTTAGGAAAAACTTAAAATATTATTTTATAATAAAGTCATATTCGGCTTATAATAGCTAAAAATTGATTTATTTAGAATCTAAAGTGGGGATGGTTCTAAATACTCTCAACAAATAGGTTTTAGATAAGTTTAGGTTACTATTTTATCCTTATCATTTAGATTTAACTCTAAGTTAAATAATTTAACTTTTACCATGTCTTTTTGTTTTCTTACACTATATGGTTAATAAACTTACTATAACAAGCCAAACGAACCCCAAGAGGTTAATTATTAATATATATAACCTAATATAAGTCATTTGGTTGAGCCTTATATTTTTAGTAATATAATAAAAATTAATAATATAATATTTATTTTAAAAACTATTTTATGTCAATTTTGACAATATTTGGTACTTGATTTTTGTGAAACTCATAACAGAATTATTAGTTAAAAAAAGTTAATTAAATCAATAATAACATGTTATATTAACCTATAAAATTAGTTTAATTCATAAAAAGTCTAAAATTACATTTATTTTAGTATTTATAAACTCAATTATGTTAATATTTCATTAATAAGGTAATTACAGCATCATCATTGTGTCATAAATAAATTAAATTATTTAATATCTAAAAATTATAAATAAAAAACCATTATGTAGAAAATATTTTTAGATTTATAATTAATATTTATATTCTAATTTATCTTATGTATAACCCTATATTAAAAATGTTTTAGTTATTAAACTTTGATTTTTACTATTTTTACTCTTCTTTAAATAAAATAATAATAAATGTCCTAATCTAATAAAAGTGGACCTAAAGGGTAATATTTTATTCATAAGGTTGTTTTTGGTCGAATTAAACTTATCCAATAGAATTAGGACATGTGTTAGGGTAATAGTTATATCATTTTAACCCTCAATTACCCTATTTACATTTAATTGTGGTAAATAAAATTAAAAAAGCTACTATTCACCAAAATTTATTTTTATCTTATTGAACCACATTTTACTCCTTGATGTTAACCGTGTCTCTCGGATTTTCGAAATTCCACTCACAGAAGAGGTAATATAAAGTTTTATGTAAGTTTTCAAAAAGCTCCTAGGAGGTAGGTAAAAGACGATGAAAAGTTCAATAAAATTTTTATATATATAAAATTATTATAAAATGACTCCAATGAATTAAATTGAACTTATATAGGTATTATGTATCAATTTTGACCTAAAATAAATTTAAATAAAATAAATTATTATTTAAATAAAAAATTCGATTTTTTAAATAGTAACTCAGTGTTTTCACTATTCATCAAAAATTGAAAGTTTTTAGAAAAATACCAAAAATTCACCCTAGGCTAATTTTGATATTTTGAATCTAAAAATGAAGTCCATTTTGAAAGATAAAATTTATAAAATTTCAAAAAGTGGGTATTACTATTCATAATGGCTAGTTTATATAATATTTTAATAATATCTCGTTTAGTGAAACTTGGTATTGCGTACTACACACGCTATCGAAAAAGGTCTTGATTGCATGTAATGCAAGCCAAGTCAGAGTTGTGTATAGTGAAAGCTTCGTTTGGTGTTTCTTATAACATAATCAAAACTTATTTCATTTATACATTAGACAAAATCTATACTAAATGTTGCGTAGAATAATTTCCACAAAACGAACTTGAATTTGTGTGTTACACGAGCCAAGAATAGTGTTGCGTATAATGCAAGCTAATACGGTGTTGCGTATAGTAAAATACAATCTTGGTGTACTGTATAATAGAAGACATCAAAGAAATTTAAAAAATATATATCTCATAAAATCTCGGGGTGTTACATTCTACCCCCCTTAAAATTAATTTCGCCCCCGAAATTCATCGGGGTTATAAATGGTTTACTACTTGAAAGTTTCTTTCATAGAAACCAACATCGTAAAAAGGAATAATAAAACTTCATTTTAAAAAGGGTAGTTAGAATCATAACAGTCACCCAAAGTAACTCAGCACTGGGTTTCCACATAGGACAACATAGGTGAAAATATGGATATGGAAGAGAAATGTAACCATGAACTTCTGATGAAGAGTGGTAGAGGACACGGCAATGAAAAATCCAACAATCACAAAGCCATAAATTTGTGATGATCTAAGGAACCTTCTAATTCATCGGATATAAGGCCACTAGGACAACATTTTTGGTTTTCAAGATCATTTCCCTAAAGTTGAAGAATTTGAATTAGAAGAAATACTTACTTTATTTCGGTATAATCTCACCATTGTTCATGCCTTGAACAATTTCCACTTCATCTCTTAAAGAAATGATGTTGAATTTGTCATTCTTGAAGTGTTATCATATCATGTGATAGAATTATGGGTCATTCCATATGTCTCAAACAAAAGGTTAGCAAAAGTTATCAAATATACATAAGTCCATCTATGGTGAGATTAATCATATATGGTTCCAAAAATGGACTTATACTTCATCTATCACACAACTTAATAATATAAAACTAGTTTCTACTAACCAAGGACTTCCTGTTGGCCAGTGGTAGGTGATAAAGGCATGTCGCACTTTAGTTGTGGGTTCGATTCCCACAGCCTTGTCTGACGTAATGGGTTGTCACCCGTCCTGCAGGTTGTCCCTTTTTCTAAAACTACACTATTATAACATTCCATAAAAAGTTCTATCCTTAAACAATACTATCTGATGTCCAACATAATCCATTCCAATATTTAGGCTTATCCAAAATACATATGTCCAATCTCATAGTATAAAGAAAACGATTACTAGAAATGTCATCTTCCGAGCATCTGAATACCATCATTTATCCCCCATATATCATACGATAAATTTTCTTGGTCAAATTACAAACATTTGAATACCTTAATCATGTATTCTCTTGAAACATAAATTACCATATAACCTTAGTGAAAACATGAATTCTATCAAAAGTTAACACTTTCCACATACCAAAATCCCAAAAAAATCTATATACTCAAATCATGATATCACTTTTTCCTTTTATTAGCCATGAGCTCATGAATACTATCAAACATATTATTTTCTCCTTATCCATTCATTATTCACCTATCATCTTCTTTCCAAAAATATCTGAATAACCTTTCATGGTTACTGGTACCATTTAACATATACTTTCAAATACTTTAGGAAAAACAATAGTGTAACAATCCTTAGATGTTTCTTTATTCCATAGTACCATTAAATTACCAATAAAACATAACTCTTGATAAACATAAATCATTCCACTACCTTATTAAACCATTGATCGAGCTTCAACAATTATTTCATCTCATATATCATTTGTAGTCTCTTCATCATCATCAACATAAATACTACCCATACGACCATGGTGATTCTCTTCCTGAGACTTACCCTTAGGGAATTGGTTTTCATAATGCCCATTCATTCCACATTGAAAACATTTAATCATTGTTTATGTCGTAGCAATACCATTATCCTTGTTCATTGTGTTAACTTAACCTTTTCCTTTGCACTTACTGGCTTTGTGTCCTTCTTTTCCACACCCAAAGCATCTTCCAGTTCCTTTAAAACATTCTCCCTGATGCCTCTTCTCACAAGATTTTCATGAGGTAAATTGAACTTTCTTTCCTCTATGATCATAATGAAACTCCATATTTCTCTTATTAGATGAGTCGGGATACATACCAAAGTTGAGATTATTGATCATATTATGAGATTACTGATTAGGCATAATAACGATGTTTGGACTTAAAAATCCCGTTTCATTTGGTTTCTCATGAAGAATATCATTCCATTGTCCATCCTATCCTCCATTATCGTGAATCTTCCTGTTTCTAGCCATTTTCTAAAACCCAAAAAGAATAGTGTGAGAGGAAAAAATCATAATCAAGGGGGAGTACCTTAAATATCTAACATCTTAGGTTTAATTATAATATTGTTTCCATAATTCTAGGACTATAACCTATACTTATACTTAACCTTAGGGACATCCCCAAACATATCTTAGAAATATCTCTAGGGATCACACTAAAGTTTTCGCATCCTAGTTTCCAAAGGTTAACTAAACCTTTCCTATGAAACCAACTGTAGAGACCCAAAGATTGACGTACATGGACATTACATTAATTTTGTGGAATACTTAATACATAAAAAAACAAACACATAAGTACCGTAATAGTTTAGTGTCTTTGGAAACTCGGATCATAATCTTCAAATCGTGGTGAAAGATCTTCAACATCTCCCACAAAGATATTCCCCTTTTTTTTCTTACCTAAAACCTTTATTTATATCCTGGGGAAATAAAACATATAAAGTGTGATCTCAAATGGTCAGTAAGGGTAAACATAGAGAACATAAAACAATCCATAAACATTTGAATGAAAAAACATGAACATAAAATCGAAACATCAAAATATTGAGCAATGACATAAATCTTGGAAGTACGTAAGGCATATATCATAAAAGAAAATCAATCATGATAAAATTGCATGGGAATAAAACATGTAATTGTGGAAACCATTTAGCACATGATATGATTTCCATAGTATCCAAGGCATTGCTTCCAAGACCATTTTTGTGGACAAAGTCCCTTTCTGAATCGAGCTCACTCCTCGTTCCAGTCCTATATCACTGAACAAGATTAACTTACCATTCCAGCCATGTATATCTCATGAGATATAAATCTTTACCCAATACATTGGAGTGAGATATAGGTCCCACCCATCTCATATTGGAATCATTCTTACGTGTTCCACAACATAAACATAAATCATTCATCATAACCCAAAGAAAAAATGGGTTTCATAAACATCATCTCATCGTGACATAATCCATATAAAACAAATGGATATCATTTCATCATAATAAAAATAAAACCATGTAAATAATAGAGAAATTATACTTGAAACATACACATATGAAATTATGACATCTTGGATGGAAAATGGTTTTGATAAAACACTTGAAATGAATTATAGAGGAAAATATCCTTTCTTCTTCAAAATCATTTTATTTTCAAAAAATACCATGAAAATTTAAAAGAAAAGTATTTTTATGAAAATAGTCATGAAATATTGTAGATTAAGCTTCATGAAAATAAGGCTTTATAAAACCGTAAAAATCTGTTCATGCTGTATAAGTTAAAAAACATTATTCTCATACTTTTTCCAGAAAAGTCAAAAAGTACCTCGTATGGTAAACAAAAGAAATATTTCTTACATACCATGTAGTAAAAGTCAAAAATGGATAAATATGACTTCAAACATACATGAAACCATTTTAAGAAAACAGAGACATGGATGATAAATATAACCCCAGTAAATACTTATGAATAAACAATCTCGGATAAAAAGGAGATTGGAAAAGTCATCCCTTACCTTATGTCCAATTTCTTCTGTATGTGTCCAAGACTCCTGTATAGTGGGCTTAAACATATTATTGACTTGTAAAAGAACCGTAATAATTTTTATTATATCATATATGATTCACTTACTACTTTAGATTATCTGTTAATTTTTCATTTCCATGTTAAAGCAGTGTTTTGGGTAAAATCGTTTCATTTATCATTCGTGTTTTGACTTGTAATTGTTAATATGATTACTTAGATAATGATTAATTAATTCCAGAATATAAAACATGATTTATATATAATATATATTCAGGATATACGTATATATAATAGATCGATAAATGGAAATAAATACACCGTTCATGGAGACGGTAGACCGTACGTACGCATGAATGTTGTTTTTCGTTTCCTTATTGAATTGAATGGAATTAAGTAGATGACATACATATATATATATATACATAAATCTAGTAGAATTATTATGTCATATATTTCATGATTAATTATTATATATACTTTATAATCATTCTTGATTTGTTAACATGGAAAATGAATCTCATCGCGTCGTGGAGACGGTAATCCATACGTACGCACGAGCGATGATATCATTCCCATATTTATTGAATGGAATTGGAGTGGATGATATAATATCTTAGAATCAGTATGATTTTATAATAATCATATATAGTTATTCTTTACACCATTATACCTATCCAAGTAAGGTGGTGCTAGAAAAATTGATTACACCACGGCGTGGAGACGGTATTCTGTACGTACGCATGCGCGGTGATTTCATTTTCCGTAGGATGGATAGAAGGTAAAATAGGGTTTTTTCATATTTATAATAAAATATAATTATATAATTAATACTTATGTTATTACTTTATAATGAAACAACTAAAGAAGAGGAAGTAGAAGAAGAAAGAAACTTGAAAGAGTCTGTAGAAGAGATTACCTCTTCCTCGACGCACCTCCTTTAAACTTCTTCTTAGGGCACTAGAGTTGGTCTTTTGAGGAGACCAGAACCTCTAAGATACAACTAGAGAGGTTGATAAGAGGAATTTTCAGGGTTTGGCCGAGCTTCAAGGCTCAAAAGGTTGTGAAGAGAAGAGGGAAGGGGTGCCCTTTTTATAAGGGAGGACAGGGGCACCTTAGAAAAAACTTAAAATATTATTTTATAATAAAGTCATATTTGGTTTATAATAGCTCCAAATTGATTTATTTTAAAGTTAAAGTTCGGATGGGTCTAAATACTCTCAACCAGTAGGTTTTAGACAAGTTTAGGTTACTATTTTATCCTTATCATTTAGATTTAACTCTAAGTTAAATAATTTAACTTTTACCATGTCTTTTTGTATTCTTACACTATATGGTTAATAAACTTACTATAACAAGCCAAAAAAACCCCAAGTGGTTCATTATTAATATATATAACCTTATCTAAGTCATTTGACCGAACCTTAGATTTTTAGGAATATAATAACAATTACTAATATAATATTTGTTTTAAAAACTATTTTATGTCAATTTTGACACTATTTGGTACTTTATTTTTTTGAAAATCATAACAGCATGATTAGTTCGAAAAAAGTTAATTAAATAAATAATATCATGTCATATTATCCTATAAAATTATTTTAATTCATAAAAAGTCTAAAATTACATTTATTTGAGTGTTTATAACATCAATTATGTTAATATTTCATTAATAAGGTAATTATTGCATCATCATTGTGTCATAAATAAATTAAATTATTTAATGTTTAAAAATTATAAATAAAATACCATTATGTAGGAATTATTTTTATATTTATAATGAATATTTATAGTCGAATTTATCTTATTTATAACCCTATATTAAAAATGTTTTAGTTATTAAACTTTGATTTTAACTATTATAATTTTTCTTTAAATAAAATAATAACAAATGTATTAATCTAATCCAAGTGGACCTAAAGGGTAATATTTTATTCCAAATGTTGTTTTTGGTCGAATTAAACTTATCCAATATAATTATGACATGTGTTAGGGTAATAGTAATATCATTTTTACCCTTAATTATCCTATTTACTTTTAACCGTGGTAAATAAAAGTAAAAAGTTATTATTCACCAAAAATTATTTTTATCTTATTGAACCACATTTTACTCCTTGATGTTAACCGTGTGTCTCAGATTTTCAAAATTCCACTCACAGAAGTGGTAAAATTAATTTTTATGTAAGTTTGCAAAAAGCTCCTAGGAGGTAGGTAAAAGACGGTGAAAAGTTCAATAAAATTTTTATATATCTAAAATTTTTATAAAACTACTCCAATGAATTAAATTGAACTTATATAGGTATTATATATCAATTTTTACCTAAAATAAATTTAAATAAAATAAATGATTATTTAAATAAAAATTTGGTTTTTTAAATAGTAACCCAGTGTTTTCACTATTCATCAAAAATTGAAAGTTTTTAGAAAAATACCAAAAATTCACCCTAGGCTAATTTCAATATTCCGAATCTAAAAATGAAGTCCATTTTGAAAGATAAAATTTATAAAATTTCAAAAAGTGGGTATTACTATTCATAACGGCTAGTTTATATAATATTTTAATAATATCTCGTTTAGTGAAACTTGGTATTGCGTACTACACACGCTATCGAAGAAGGTCTTGATTGCGTGTAATGCAAGCCAAGTCAGGGATGTGTGTAGTGAAATCTCTGTTTGGTGTTGCGTATAACACAATCAAAACTTATTTCATTTATACATTAAACAAAATCTAAACTTAATGTTGCGTAGAATAATTTCCACAAAACGAACTTGAATTTGTGTGTAACACAAGCCAAGAATAGTGTTGCGTATACTGCAAGCTAATATGATGTTGTGTATAGTACAATCCAATCTTGGTGTAGTATATAATAGAAGACATCAAAGAAATTTAAAAATAATATATCTCATAAAATCTCGGGGTGTTACACGCATTCTTCATGGTTTTATGAACAATGGATCATTGCATGTCCATTTCAAAACACAATTATCCCAAATTAGATATTCATCATCATGAATACCTAGTGGAGGTGAAACAATAATGGAAGATGATGAATCTAATTGGATCGGAAGAAATTGTTCTTTGGCCATTCTTCACACGGATGATGAAAATGCGTTCATGGAGCCGATCGAAGGCCTAAAACTTGTCATTTCTGTGTTATCATGGTGGGAAGACCTTAGATATTTTATTTATAGGTGATATGATAGGTGGATCAAAGATTATAGAATCACCCAAGGCATGCCGACAATGAATTGGATTTCTGGAAATTTGTGAAGAACACGGCGAGTTCTCCAAAGAACAAGG
Source organism: Viscum album (assembly GCA_963277665.1). NCBI lineage: Eukaryota > Viridiplantae > Streptophyta > Magnoliopsida > Santalales > Viscaceae > Viscum > Viscum album. Next base: position 701,782,045 of record OY728122.1, on the reverse strand, counting down.
CATGTGGGGCCAGCTCGGTAGCGGCTAGGGTTTTGAGATACAGGGAGTGATGACATGGCATGTGAAAACTATCACATGGTGTGTGGGTCCCTATGTGGGACTCGGCATGTATCTTGAATGATACATGGACACAGGGTGGAGTACACGACATGTACTCCACCGCACAGCAAGACCAAGATAATTACGCAGGTTACCCCATGTACCGGTACACTGGTTGTCATACACAGGTTGAAGCCGTGTATAGGCATGTGTCCAGCGTACATGGATCAGACCCTAGATAATCGAACACGGCATGTGAGCATCACTACATGTTGTGTATACACTTTCTACATGATATGTCTTCTGACTCGAGTCATTGCACACAGGTAGTACCTGAAGTTAAGGGACACGGCGTGTGACCTTGCTACACGATAGGTACATTCTTGTACGTGGCTTGATCTCCTTGTCCACCACTCCTTGGTAAAGTTTTGTTTGGCTTAGATCCCTTTTTCTCATTCCCAAGAAGTTCTGGTGTCGTTTCCATACATAGGAGTATGATCCCTTCTGTAGGTCTTTCTGGATAGAGTTAGAATCCCTCTGAGAGGCCTAGAGCGAGATCCTCTACCCATTCTTGACCTTAGGTAGAGTCAGGTATCGACATGAAAAATCATACAGGACATCAATCCTATACTTAGTAAGTGAATCCCGATGAGTCTTGGTATACCCCAAGGCCCTCGTAGTGATCCTCATCTGTGTATCATGATATTTCCCCACTCAGGAGTGAGTTTTCCCAGAATTAGTGTATTCGTTCTCTATTTAGATCTATCAGTGTGTCTATCTATCTCGTGACACTTCCCAATGAACTAAATTCTCAGATGGATTTCATTACATCTATCAGACACATGGAGTGAGTTCTCCTAGATGAGTTTTTCATGGAATCTTCGAACTGAATCCCTAGCATGGGTATGTAGTTGTTGTGACTTACCTCTTGATTACGTGTATGGGTTTCGAGTATATATGGATATGTTTCTCTTGTTATATGTTCTGTAGACCTATACCATGTTGAGTTTACTATACCTTTACTTTGTGTATTTCTTTGTGATTTTGGGGGTCCTCAAGTGAGTATTTTTATACTCACCCCTGCTCGGGATTTTCCTACACGTGTCATGTCTTGTGAAGATGAGTGGCCTTTTAACGGAGTCCAGGGAAGACTAGGACCAAACCGAGCTTTGTGATCTTCCCTATAGGCCAAGTTGTTCCTATAGTTATGATCAATAGTCCCAGTACCTATTTCTTGCTTACAGTTTGAACTTTGTAGTTTATGGACTCTTTCTTTAGGTGGGCTTGTATTCTGTACTAGTTTACTTTTTGCACTCTACTTTCCATTGTACTCTGTTGGTTGGGTTTAGTTGTATGCATGCATTTTATCCCTTAGTGTTTTTTTACATTTTATAATTTGTGGGATTGGAGATGTATGTGTGTGTATAGGTACTTAGGCAATGCCTCCCATGTTAATGATATTCCAACTCAGTGCTAGTCACCAGCCCCCGGCCTATTGGAGGTGGGCTTGGGGAGTCGCGGCTTGGGCCCAACTAGGATGGGCTGTGATAGAGTGGTATCATAGGTGGTGGTAGGTTCTACCTTAGGACCAAGTGCCTATGATATTTGTTTTTGGAAATAGTGTTAAGTGTTTCGAGCTCATCTTTCAGGCCAGGGACTCCAGTTTTGGTGAGGGCGGCTGATGTATCCATACACTAGGACTCTGATAACCTACTTTTTTACTCGGTAAATGAGAAAACTAGTTCTAGGGAAACAAAATAATGGTACATTCATTATATAGGAATGAGTTTTGTTTTCCATGTCCTTTTGTGTCAGCTATCTAGATATGCTATTTGACCATGGTATATCTTGGTTCCTTACAAGATGCCTCCAAGACACATACCCAATATGATTCAGCAACTCGATCATAGGGATGACCCCCTCAATGATGAGGCTTAAATTCAGGGACTAATTCTCCAGGAGTTACCTCCAGGTGGTGTACCTTCTATACCACCACCAATGAAGCAGCACCTGGTACCTGCAGTACTAGTATATGAGGAATGTAGGTTGGGAACACTCCATGAGTTTCGGAGACAGTGACCCCTCAGGTTGCAAGGTGAGCCCGACCCTCAGGCAGTTGAGGACTGGATTGATGAGGTAACTAGAGTTTTCTGTCTAGTGAGGACTCCAATGAACCAGATGGTGATCCTAGGAGAGAGCCTTATTTAGGGTTTGGTGGGACGATGGTGGAGTTTGACCATTTAGACTCACGATGAGGATAATCTTTCATGGATGGAGTTCGAGCAACTATTTAGGGAGGAGTTATCTCTGATTACACTGAGAGAAGTCTGTATCCAAGAGCTTCTTCAGCTCTAGTAGGGAAGTTTAATGGTAGATTACTATTCATCTAGGTTCACCAACCTCTCCAGGTACTCTATGGATTTGATCAGGGATCAGTACTTCTGATCTTGAACCTTTGAGTGAGGTCTATGATGGGACATCCGAGATAGTGTCATATCTCTATTAATTTTGACTTATTTTGGATTTCTTGATCAAGATTCTGTGGTTTAGAGCTTCTTTCCTGAGTAGAGATAACCAATGGCAATTAGCAGTAGGAAAACAGGTGTAGATACCTCAGTAACAGGGAGCCGATGTCAGGTATAGGGATCAGGACATGGGAGACATCATAGGAGGACCCAAGATAGGGGATATGTGGTCCAAGGCTCTTATGCAGGATCTAGTCATCCTTGGGAGATGTGATTCTACTCGTGCGATATCAGGGGACATCTCTCTAGATATTTTCCAACCCGTCGAGCTACTAACAGGGAGGTTGTGGATAGACCACTGAGGCAGAGGCAGAGAGTGGAGTAGGAAGACCCTCTAGGTGGCGGACGTGGAATAGGAGTGAGGAGAGTTGTAGGAGGTGGAAAACAATTTTACCTACTTCCACCACCACCCCTAGGAAGATTACACAAGGCTTAGGGAGCTAGGGGATAGGGGTGGGGTAGCTACATGTGGTTGAGGCGTATGACTTAGGGATTCTAAGGATGATCTGAGGTATGATCTATGTCTTTTCTACCTTATTTTCCATACTTATAAACATAGGTGCTAGTCATTATCTCCTATCCACAAGCCTTGTGTGAAACCTTGAGATTATGATTGAGCTATTGACTCGATCCTTATGCTTGGAGACACCTACAGGAGGAGAATAGATGATCACACATCTTTTCCGACAGTATGATCTTACCCTTGTAGGTGAGGGTTTTAGTTGGAACCTCTTGGTGGCAGCGTTGAGGCCTTACAATGTCATTCTCAGTATGGATTGGTTATCTTCAGTCCATGCCCATATTGACTGCTTTGGTCAAAGAGTATGGTGTTTCCACAGTGATGGAATGAGATTTTCCTTTGTTGGTGAGAAGGAAACCTAGGTAGCACAGAATGGGATCATGCATAGAAGGGTGCAACTGATCACTCATGAGTTTTCTAGCCTTACCCTCAGAGCGGTAGATGTTATGAGCTTCCAGTTCCCAGCAGTGGTGGAGGAGTATGAGGATTTCTTTCAAGAGAATGTTCCAGGATTACCTCCCCACTGGTAAATCAACTTTTGCATCAAATTACACCCTGGGATGGCATTGATATCCTTACTGGTGTATCAGATGGCTCCTATAGAGCTTCATGAGCTAAGGGTGTAGCTAGAGGATTTACAGTGGAAGGCTTAGTGAGACCCAGTGTTTCACCCTAGGCATCCCAAGTTTTGTTTTCCAAGAAGGAAGATGAGAGTTTGAGGTTGTTCATGGATTACCGACACCTAAATCAGGTAATGGTGAAGAATAAGTATCCACTTCCAAGGATCAATGACCTCTTCGATCATCTAAGAGGGGCACAGTGATTCTTAAAGGTTGACCTTTGATCAGTTTGCCACCAATTATGAGTACCAGGCAAGGATATACTGAAAATGGATTTTGGATGCCGTTACGGTCACTATGAGTACTTGGTGATGTCTTTCGGCATGACGAATTCCCCTATAGTGTTCATAGTAATTATGAACTGGATCTTCCAGCAATACTTAGAATAGTTCATAGTGGTCTTTATTGACGACATCAATGTCTACTCAGCATTAGAGGAGGAGCACGCGAGACACATGTGGATGGTTCTAGACATACTCCAAGAGCACCTAATTTATGGGAAGATCTCGAAGTTCCAATTCTGGATACAAGAGGTCTAGTTTTTGGGACATGTTATCTTAGTAGATGGAGTTTTAGTGGACCTAGATAAGTTTAAGGCGGTGTTAGCATGGGAGCCACCTTGGAGTGTGACAGAGGTGCGAAGCTTCCTTGGGTTTTTAGGATACTACTAGATATTTATCCCTGATTACTCCTAGATATCAGTACCGATGACAACCTTGACCCGTAAGGGGAAGACTTTCATATGGATGGAGAAGTTCCAGTAGGCTTTCAAGCAGTTGAGGTAGAGTTTTACGAGAACACCGATCTTGAGATTTCTAGAAGAGGGTGTTGAGTACGTAGTTTTCTATGAAACAAAATGGGTCGAGCTTGGTTGTGTCCTGATGTAGATATAGGTGGTCATTGATTATGGTTCACACCAGTTAAGGTCGTATGATCAAAACTACGTGAACCATGATCTTGAGTTGGCAGTGGTAGTATTCGCATTGAATATGTGGTGACACTACCTGATGGGTAAATGGTTTATTGTCTACTCTGACCACAAGAGACTTAAGTAAATCTTCTCATGGAAGGATCTAAATCTGAGGTAGAGGCAATGGTTGTAGTTACTCCAGGATTATGACTTCAATATTATCTATAATTCTGGGAAGGGGAACTTTGTGGTAGATTCTCTCAACAGAAGATTGATTTTGCAGCTGTTGAGCAAGGCGTTGGAGTATTTGGCCTCACTACAGTTATCCTTCATGAATGGAGATGATGAAGCTTATCTCTAGTCGATGGTTGTCAACCCTCCAATCTTATGGTTATTTAGGGAGGCATGGCTAGGTGATGTCGACTGTGATACCTTATGTTCTTAGTTATTCATATAACATGCTTCTAATGGATATTCGCAAGGTGGGGAGCATGTGGTTATTTTTAGAGGGTGTACGGTTTTAACAGCATCATTTTGGGAGGAGGTTCTGAGGGAGTTTCATGCATCCCCTTTGGAGGTACATCTTGTAGTGGAAAAAATTCACTAGGACCTCAGGCGTCAGTTTTGGTGGACAGGTATGAAGAAGGCAGTAGCAGAGTTTGTTTCTCGATGCCTTATGTGCCAACAGGTGAAGGCTGGGAACCAGGTTCTAGCGGGGTTATCTCACCCCCTAGAAATGTTGGAGTGTAAGTGGGGTGGAATATCTATGGACTTTGTGACGGGATTACCATGAATTTCCAGGGGACATGATTCCATCTGGGTGATTGTTTACCGACTCGCCAAGCTATCCCAGTCCCTAGCTATCCGGGATTAGAGTTCTATAGAGAGATTGGGATTCCTCTACATACAGGAGATTTTTTGTCTTCATGGTGGCCCTTTGACGATAGTCTCAGATCACGATGCTCGTTACACATCCTGATTGTGGAAGGGATTGTAAGAGGTATTTGGGACTCAGCTATGTTTGAGCACATTATTCCATCACCAGACAGATGGTCATACTGAGAGAACCATTCAATTTCTAGAGGATATGTTGTGGGCCTATATCTTGTACTTTGTTCATAGTTGGTAGGACCACCTACCACTGGTGGAGTTTGCCTACAACAATATCTACCACTCCACCATCAGTATCGCACCATTTCAGGATTTATATGGGAAACCATGCCGGTTACTTCTATGCTGGACTAACCCTGGAGATTCAATAATCATGGGTCTAGAGTTGGTGCAAGCTATCATAAGAAGGTGCATATCATCCAGGAGTAGATGAAGACTGCACAGAGTCGGCCAAAATCTTATGATGAAAGATGGTGGATACCTCTAGAGTTTGAAGATGGAGGCCATGTATTCCTTTAGGTATCACCTCGATGAGGGTTGTATAGATTTGACTGGGGTGTCAAGTTGTCTCCATGGTTCATCAGCCCTTTTCAGATACTTTGTAGATTTGGAGAGGTGGTGTACCGCCTAGTTCTACTATCACAGCTGCATTGGGTACATGATGTCTTCCATGTGCCACAGTTGAGGAGGTACATCCATGACCCATCACACATCATCGACTAGGGTGAGTTGGAAATTGAGGATGGAGAAACCTTCATAGAGTACCCAGTGGAGATCGAGGATCTATAGGAGGTAATCCTTCATGGGTGAGCAATTCCTTCAGTGAGTGTCTGGTGGCAGCATGGGAACCTTCGGGAGAGTACGTGGAGCGGGAGGCTCATATTCATGTGCAGTACCCACATTTTTTTGAGTATCCTTTTTTTTAGATTTTAGGGGATGTAAAATCCCTAATTTGGGGAGAATGTAATGTCTCTCACTTTTTGTGTATTATTTTCAAATATTATATGGATTTATTTTGAGACCATTCTTTGCGATGGTGTGTGATTCCGAGGCTCGTATTTCTTGGAATAAATGTTTGAAATAAATTAAACATTTAAATAGTGTGTGTAAGTATTTTTTCTGAAAAAGTGAAATAACTTTTAAATGGGTGATCAGATCAAAAAACTGAGGGCACTATTGCATTCAGAGCAGTGACTTTACTTTAGGCGAGACCTAACAGGTGTTGGTTGGTAGCAGAAGTTATTTTTTAGACGTTTTAAAGGAAATAAAATAAATTAATAATTTATTTTATTTTAAACATTTCCATTATGCAATGGAACATTAATTAGTTTTAAATAAACAGGATCTTAGGGTTAGGCTCATAACCCTGGAAAATTTCCTTAGATGCTCTGGAGCTTTGGAGAGGAGCCATCCTTTGAGGAATCTTGATGAAGGACAACGAGTGATGACGTGTGGATCGTTGTGTGGTGAGATCAAATCTCTTCCAACGAACACTCTCCCTCTTTATCGATGATCAAGGTAGGGGTTGTTATTTTAATTTTTTACCCATTCTTTGACTAAACGATGAACGCAGATCAACCCATGAACATGATGACCCACGGATTGTTCGTTCTTGAGGGAGGATCTTTTATCGAGTTTAATTTGGGGAATTGATCCATGTTTTATTTGATTTATATTTGATTATATTTATTTGATACTTATAATAGTATCAAATCAATTCCATGATGAATGATTGCATAGGTTTGTTCCTCAATTCGTTATTTGTATTTCTTCTCCCCTTTTTGACCCTACGTTCTTCGCATTCTTCGTAGGGTTATGAACAACGGATCGTTACGCATTCGTTTCAAAATTCAAGAATCCAAAATTGAAGATCTGACATCGTGACGACTTAGAAGAGGTGCGGCAATGATGGCGGATGATGAATTGACATGGATCAGAATAAATCATTCTTCGACCGTTCTTTACACGGATGATCGAAACGTGTTTGTGGAACCAATCGAAGGCTAGAAACCTAGAATTTCAGTGATATTATGGTAGTAAGACCTTAGATATTTTATTTTGAGGTGATTGGATAGCCAAATCAAATATTTTAGAATCACCCAAGGCATGTCGGAGAAGAACTAGATTTTTGGAAATTTGTGATGAAAACGGCATCTGCATCTGGCTCAGTGGCGGATAGGGTTTCACGATGCAGGAAGCGATGACATGACATGTGAAAACTTTCACACATTGTGTGGGACCTTACGTGGTACTTATTGTGTATCTCATATGATACATGGACACGAGGTGGAGTTCACGGCATGTACTCTACCACACGGCCATACCAGGACGGTTATGCAGGTTACCTCGTGTACCGGTACACGGCTTTAAAAACACATGTTGAAGCCGTCTACGGGCACATGGCCAGCATACATGGAGCGGACCCCAAATAATCAGACACATTGTGTGACTGTCACTATGCACCATGTATAAACTTTCTACATGACATGTCTTCTGACTCGAGCCATTGCACACAGGAAGTACCCAAAGTCAAGGGACACTACGTGTGACCTTGTTACACGCCATGTACTTTCTTGTACATTTCTTGATCTCCTTGTCCACCGCTCCTTGGAAAAGTTTCATTTGGGTTAGTTCCCCCTTTCCTCATTCCCCTGAAGGTCAAGTATCATTTCCATCCATAAGATTATGATCCCTCCCGTAGGAATTTCTGGATAGATTCATAATCCCACCAAGAGGCCCAGAGTGAGATCCTCTACCCATTCTTGACCCTAGGTAGAGTCAGGTATCAATGTGACCAATCGTATAGGATTTTGATCCTCTACTTATCAGGTGAATCTGGATGAGTCGTGGTATAAACCAAGGCCCTGGCATTGATCCTCAACTTTGTATCGTGATCTTTCCCCACTTAGAAGTGAGTTCTCCCATAATGAGTGTATCCATTCTCTATTCAGATATATCAGTGCATTTATCTCTCTCGCAACACTTCTCTATGAACGTACTTATCATACGAATTTCATCAGAGCTATGATACTCGTGGATTGAGTTCTTCTAGATGAGTGCTTCATGGAATCTTCAAGCTGAATACCTAGCATGGGTATGTGGTCATTGTGAATTAACTCTAGACTATGGGTCTAGGTTTCGATTATATCTAGATATGTTTCTCTTATTATATGATTTTTAGACATATACTTTGTAGATATGATTGTACCTTTACTTTGTGTATTGATTTGTGGTTTTTATGGTCCTCTATTGAGTATTGTTATACTCACCCCTGCACGGGATTTTCCCACGTGTGTCGTGTCTTATGAAAACGAGCATCCTTTTGACAGAGTCTAAGGTGGTCTAGGACCAAGACAAGATTTTTGAGCCTTCCTATAGGCTGAGGTGTTTTTACGACTATGAGCAGCAGTCCCAGTATATATTTATTGATTACAAGTTGGGCTTTGTAGTTTAAAGACTCTTTCTTTTGGTGGGCTTGTATTCTAGACCAGTTTACTTTCTGCACTCTGATTTTTTTTACATTGATGGTTGGGTTTAGTTTTATGCATTCATTTTTTTCCTTAGTGTTTTTTTACATTTCATCATTTGTGGGCTTAGATATGTGTATGTGTGGGTATAGGTACATAGTCAATGCCTCTCATGTTAGTGATATGTCTACTCAGTGCTAGTCACTTTCCCCTTGCCTATTAGAGGCGGGCTTGAGGAGTCGAGGCATGGGCCCCATTGGGATGGGTCATGATAGATGAAATAGAATATGCATTAAAAAAGAATATAATCTATTAAAACATTCTCACAAATCTATTGAAATTCAAAGAAGAAACTATTTCACTTTTTCACGAAAGGTACTCTCAATATGAAGAATGATTTAAAAGATTTCCTTGTGAGAAAGAATAATTTATTAATGCCTACAAATAAGTGTTTCATGCCTTAGATAAGCTACATAATTTTTTTATGAATTCTAAGGAACACTACTACAAAATAGTCTTTTAACAGCACTAGAATGTACCTTTATCAGTGCTAGAAAAGTGCTAATAATTTGGGTGTTGTTAAATGTCCAAAGCTTTTATCAGTGATAAAAAAGTGTTGTTAAAGGCCCCCTTTAACAGTGCTAGAAAATCACTCTTAAAGGGTCCTTTTAACATCTATTTTTTAGTGCTTTTAAAGGGTCCTTTTAACAGTGCTTTTTTAGCACTAATAAAGGAAGCCCTATTAAAGGGGGTAATTTGTTTTTTCATACATCCATGAGCTTGACCCCCTTTATCAGTGCTTCCACAACACCTTTAATAACACTCTCACCACCTTTATTAGCGCTTTTCATCCCACCACCACTTTTATCAGCGCTTTATGAATTTCTAGCCTCATGTGCGCCTGCTTGGATTCGAAACCAACACCTCTCCTTCGAATATGGAATTCCCATACCAATACACTGTGTTTATGTTTTTTTTGTTTAATGATATTTCTATTTATATATATATATATATATATTATTCATATATTTATATAATTATTTTTAAATGCATTTATAAAATATATATGTGTGTGTGTGTGATATATATATACTTATATTTATTTAAATATATTATATATTATATTCATTTACATATACTAAAATATAATGTAAATATATATCTATTTATTAGTACACACACATATATACATAAACATTATAAATATATTTTTATAATGTAAAAAATGGTTAGATATTATTTTAAATACATTTTTAGAATATTTATTGATTTATATATATTTTAATATACATTTTTATGTAAATATGTTGGTATATGCATTTATATGAGTGATTTATTATAAGAAAATATAATAAAACATACATATATTTAATTATAAATAAAATAAATTTGTAAAAATGATAAAATTTCAATACCATAATATCAATATTAATTTAATTCCTAGGAATAAATTTAGTCTCTACCAAAAAAGGAAATAATACCCCCTTAAATGAGGCTTAAAATCCATGTAATGTTAAAAAATTGGCGTACACTGACTAAAAACTCAATTTGGAGGCCTTATGGGACTTTTTTTAAACAAAAAATGTGAAATAGGTTCACCTATATCATCGAGGGCATGGATATTGTGGCAAGCTTCGATTTGATATATGGTATATCACAAGCAGACACCCAAATCAAAATTTATGGCTGTTTGAAATTCGAGTTACATTTTCAATATATTTTAGATCTTTTATTGATTTTTTTATTTTTCTATCTTTAAATTGATATTAAATGACTATTACTCGGTAATAATAAGAAAATTATTAATTAAAAATATTTTTAAATTTATTTTATAAGTCATTTTCATTAAATATTTAATATATATTAAGTGTAAATGCCTATTTACATTAGCTAAAACATATTTTAAGAAAATAAATATTATATTTATATCAATAAAACATTTTTATATATTAATATATTATTTTTAAGGAAATATAATTTTATTTTTGAAATATACCATTATCAACGCTACTAAAAAGCGCTGATAAAGGGGGGTCTTTATCAGCACTTTTAAAAAACACTGATAACCCCCCCCCCCCTTTATCAGTGCTTTTTTTAGAGCTGTTAAATATTCCTTTTAATAGTTCTAAAAAAGTACTATCAAAGACCCCCTTTAACAGCGCTTTTTTTAGCACTGAAAAAGGGGGTCTTTAACAATGCATTTAGCTAGTGTTTTTAAATCCCTAGTACTTGATAAACCAAGTTTTGTAGTAGTGGAAACACATATGGATATTAAAGCTAAGAAGATAATAGGCCTTGATTATTCTATAAAGGAAAGTAGAAAGATGTGTGAGGGTGAATTTTTAAGTATAAAAATGAGGATGGGAAGAAATATTAAGTATGGTTGAGGTAAATAAATATACTCTTAAAATGAAGTTCTTAGATATGGAAGTTAAATAGAAAATCTAAAATCCACACATTCTAATTCTTACTAATATATTGAAAAAAAAAGTGATTCCGCCTAATTTTTTGAGAATGTTTTCTCTAAAAATGGAATTGTGTTAGTGGTAAAGATATTGAGATCAACTAGAGAACCCTACACCTAAAGATCATTGAAAAAGGTACCCTAAAATCCTGAGAAACTTCTTTTTCTAAATCTATTTTTTCTCAAAGTGCAGGAAAATGTTTAAATTCTATATAAATATGGAGGAGTAAAAAATACTAATAAACCCACCAATGTATCAAGGTTTTAGGTGATAAATTTTATTAAGATCAACTCCACAAAATAATTATAAAAATTTGATCAATATTTACAAAATCAGCAGACATGTCAGTCTGGATAGACTTCACTTAAAGGAAAAATAAATTGATTAATTAGAAGGCATTGGTGTTTCTAGAGGTTTGGAAAAAGGGAAATTTATTATTTTAATAATATATTAGTATGAATATGGTAAATAATACCTAATGAAAGGGGGAGAAAATATAACACAACAAATAAACCTTCTATAAATAATTTGACTTCATAGAATATAAGAAATCTATTAATGAGAAATATATTTGACATTATAAAGAACTTCTATAAGTTATGAAACATTGGTGGTCACTGATATGATAAATTTTTGTAAAAACCTTCTAGGTATTATTCATATACTTAATATAAGAAATAATTATCGTAGGGTAATATTTAGTTAAAGCAATAAGGTGTTTCTATCTTGGGATGTAAATTAGTAAAGAAAAATGTTGAACCAAATACTTCTAAGAATTCCCTGAAGAATACTAACAAGGTTTTCAAACCTACTATAGTATGTTTATACTATTTTTTCAATATAAGTCACATCATGGACCATTGTATGATTTATATGAATGTCAAATTGAATGGAAGAAAAAAATAATCCAAAAAATAGTCCATCCAAGAGAGAGATATTTAGTGGTTGAAAATCGTTGTGAATAGGTTGAGAAGTTTCCCAAAAGGGTAACTCAAAGGTGGTCAAATAATTGTGTGGGTAGTGAAAACAAGATTGATATATTTCTATAAACTGTATAACTATTTTTCCTAGAAAAATAATGAAGGTAAAGAATAAATAGATCCTTCTTTCAAGAAGTTTTTTATGAAAAGGGGGTCAACACACAAAAATAAATTTGAGCTTATAAAGAAATAGTTTCTAGTCATATGGATAGATGAGTTATAAAAAGAAAGGAATATTTAGAAAGTTTAAAGGAATCAAACTTTACTATTTTATAAAGTTGATAAACCTAATTCAACTAATAATCATGGTGAAGAATGCAAGAAGTCCATTCTTCTTAAAGGTAAACATATTTGGAAAATAAAATAGGAATAAAACATGAAGAGTTATATACATTTTATACCTTCAAAGTAGATTCTAGTTTAAGAAATTTTCCTTATCCCTATTACTAAAATTGAATAGTTTATGGAAGATCCACTTAATTCCAAAAACTATTTTGGTTATGCTATAATGTTTGGGATTGAAGATGATGAAGGTTGAAGAGAATCCATTAAGGGGGTGATTTCAAATGAGGTGAAGCTATCAGAGAGTTTTCATTTTCTAACCAATCAATGAATCCAGATATCTCCTTAAAAAATTCAAGATTAATGTATGATTTTTATTCTCACATCATTTTTTCACTCATATTTATTATGTTTATAAATAGGGATTTATCATCTAACAAAATGGAGAGCACAAATACCTTGAACTTGAACTGTTTTGATGTGTGTGTTCAAATTAAGTGAAGGTTTATGAAACTTCTAGAAAATCCATTTGAACATCCCCAAAATAAATAAAGTTATAAGTGTTTCAACATTTGAGTGAGTATATAGATATTTTTTTTTTCTAAATTGACCTATATTTTTTAAAAAATGGTTATATTATGTATAAATAGAGTTAGTTAGTTTATGGAACATTTCTAAGAAACGTGTGGCATCATCAGTCTCTTGTAGAATACAATGAGCATAGTGGAAGTGAAAAATAACACATGGGGAGAAGACGTGTTTCATAAAATTAAAAGATTTAATTATAAATGAGAAGACCCTTCTCGATAATATCAAAAAGGGGGGGAATATTTTTCCCTCCTTTTTATTTATTTTTAATTAAGGGGAGAAGGATTACATTGGCTTGTTGAAAATTTTGTAATTGATATAAAATATAAAATGGAATATTGAAATTACGTAGGATTTTAATAATCTTTAGTTGTATTTTTTTCAATATAAAATAAATTAATGTTAGATAATCATAAAGTTTCTACCATGGAACAGGAAAATTATATCTAGCACATGTTGGAAAAGTAAATGACAAGGTTTCCCTTTCATACATGATAAAATAGATTGATGAAATTGTGTCTTCCCTTAAAGAACTTGGTTATATAGATTCAAAGGGTATCCTATACATCTGATATTTTTTTGAGATGATATTTATTCCTATAACAAGTTCTCAATATGGATAATACTTTCATTCAATAGTTTTAATGAAAGAGATAATAGTGGAAGAGTTTTCCACTGAACCATGTGTTAGATAGATTTTATGGTTGTCATTAAAAAGATTTAAATAGGTTCAAAGTGTTTTGGAAAGCTGGTTGAAGTTGGATAATCCATACTTATAATACTTAGATTTTTAGTGACTAAAATTAGTGAAAAATATATTTCTATTATGAATGAAGTCCAGAATTTTTAAGAAAACTGGGTTTATTTAAGATACTCAAATTTGAGTTCACATGCTCCAAATGTAACAACCCAGGATCTTTAAATGATATTTTTTCCTGGGAAAATGTGTGTTATGTTATATAATATTATACACATACAAAATATAGATGAAACAAAAAAATATTATCTCATTAATAATTATTATTACATTATTCATATAGGAAACAAATTAAAATGCCAAACATTAAAACTATAAAAAAAATCTAAAATAAAAAAATCTAAAATGGGAAAATAGGGATCGCCCAAATCTATTAGAATCATCACCCCCACATCCAAAATAAAATAAAAGTAACAAAATATTATTAACCAATCAAAATATTATCAAATTAAAATATATAACCATGGGAAAATTTTTAGTTAATATTGAGTGAAATAATGAAGTGGTATTTATAGGGTTTAAAGGGAAATGTGATCATTAGGATTTGACCGTTATATGAATAACTGTAAAATATGATCATTGGTCAATATAACAGTTGTTCAATTTGAATACTGGGAACTATAAACATTAGTGATAATTATACCACTATAATTATTGTTTATAAGGAGTTATGACAAAGGATAATTGATGTAGAAAGTAGAAATGATTTCCTCAACTAGTGGTGTCATTTCGTTTGAATCCCATTTGTGAAAACTTAGGAGGGAGGTAGCATTACTGGGGTTCTCACTTGAAAAATCCCAAAGAGATCTTGAACAATTGAATCTTGAACGAAATTTCCTATAGGATAAGTTTAAGTTAGTGTAGATCACCACTCGGTCAATGTTAGTAGAGCCACCCCATGAAACTACCACCATTTCGCACCTTACCCTTAGGGAATACGCAGGTGTTATAAGGGGTTACGTATCCAAGAATTAGTTACTTAAAGTATAATTAATTTGTATAAAAAAAATTATTCCATAAATTCCATTTTAAAAGTATTTTTTCTTAATAAAATATATGCTTATTTGAGACAAATTTGATAAATTTATTTCTGGACACAAATAAAACTTAATTGAATTTTTTTAGGAAAGAAATATATTTTTATAATAAATTAAGATATTCTGAATAATATTTATTTTAATTTAATAGTCTTTTAAAACACTCTTATTAAATATAAATGATAAAATAATTTTATAATGTCCTAGTAAATTTTTATAAGTGTTAAATATTTGATTTTTCATAAAAACTACTATTTTTTAATAAATAAGTATTTTTATATTTAAAAGTTACAATTATAATATTTAAATAATAATTATTATAAAATAATCATTTTATTTGAAATTTTCATTTCATAATTATGTTAGGGTGAATTTATGAGAATTTTCTAAAATACTTTGTTTTTTTATGAATAGTAAATATACAGTTTTGGGTTTTTGATATGTTTTATGACTTCATATTTATGTCATAATGATGTAATAATTAATTAACCATAATATAAAACCTAAACAATTTTATTTTATAAATATTAAGTATTTTAATATATTTCAATCAATTTCAAAACCTATAAGTTACTTCCCAAAGACTAAAATAGAAAATTTGATTTTAAAAAGCATTACCTTGTGGAAAATTTACTTTCTCATAAAAAAAGAAGTTTTAAAATAGTTGTAGGTTTCAGTGTATTAAAATATAAAAAAATGTGACTCAAATTTCTAAAACCATGATCTTAAACCATGAGTAAGATAATGGTTTTTAATTTTAAAAAACCTAGATTTTCAAGACCTATATTTGAAAATTATTAAACA
Source organism: Viscum album (assembly GCA_963277665.1). Lineage (NCBI taxonomy): Eukaryota > Viridiplantae > Streptophyta > Magnoliopsida > Santalales > Viscaceae > Viscum > Viscum album. The sequence goes on along the minus strand of OY728122.1, from coordinate 701,766,160 downwards.
ATTCCTCCACTTTTTATATAAATACCCACCCATTTCACTATTCCAATTCACTAAATTGTTTTCCCTCCACTAATTTTTGATCAATTTTCCACCCCCAAAGTCCCCTCAATGTGTCCTTAAGACCCTAAGGTTCAAATACTCAAGATTTATGAGTAACCCATCATGGTAAGGGAATTCTTCTTACTTTATCTTCAATTCAAGAACATCTTTTTTTGAATATGTCTTATAAATGTTATTTTACTCTCTTTTAATAAATTTTTTAGCATAACATTAATTCCAAATTATTTTTTATCAATGGGATACCTTCATTCTCTCTCGTTTCATCCTTTTCTAAATCCACATTTTATACTCGTCATGTTGTTGAATTTACTTCTCAAATTTCTCTCTTTTAAATGAAAAATTCTTATATTTTGGATACCCAAACTATTTCTTTATCCATGGGAATTAAGCTTTATATTAATATATTTTTTTGATTCATGGATTTACATACATGAAACCCATATTCCATTTTTATGGGTTAAAAATGATTTTATGGTCATTCCTTTAAGAACTTAAGTACTCACTTCTTTTATATGAAACTCCTACTTTATTCTACTTGGTTTATCAACAAAATGATTTATTATGATCAATTTGGCTCACATGAAATTAAGAGATGACGTGTTTTACAATACCTTGGAAAACAACCATGGTATTTTTTTATTTATTACACCTTGGTGAAAAACCTTGGATATTCTTAGGAATGTCTCATTTAAATTTTGTAGCCAAATTACCATGTTATGTCACATGTTATTTTTATTATGATATGCCTCATGTTCTCTTCATCGTGTCATATTATTATACCTCATGTTCTTACTGATACTCCTTGTGATAATATGATAAATGTATCCCTCTCTTATTCTCTTACTGGTCTCATGCTCACCCCTTTCCTTTGATATATGTACCAATGATATGAGATGCGGTAAAATTAAATTACGGTGAACTCATGAAGAATCATTTCATATGGATTAAAAGAATGTTTTATGTTTTCATGTATGATGTTCCTGATTTAAAAGAAACTAAAATTTAAAAGATCCTATATTTTTTCCATTTAATTAATAGTTTATGTAATAAAAATATGGGATATAATAGTTGGTATCAGAGGAGCTGTATTTATTTGTGGACATTGGGACTTGAAAACTTTTGGAAGAACCCTAGAAAAAATCTAAATTTAGGAAAACATCCTAGTATTTTGTTGAGTATTAATTTAGTGGTTTCTAAGAAAATATATCCATGTATGGATACTACAAGTGGATTTGGATTTGTCATATATTTACCTAGGGGTAACACTCAAAAACACCGCATTAATCTTGACTCAATTAGGAATTGGTGTGTGAAAATAAGTCTTATTGCGCACCTAGTTTGACACTCTCAGGGGTTTTTTGGGTTAATCACAATCTTTTTATGAACCATTGTGAAGGATATATATAAAAAATATAATTTTTATTAAAGAATAACATATTTAAGCATAATTTTTTAATACTTAAACTCCCATTGGAATTATAATACTTCTAAAAGTAACATGTTTCTCACTAAGGGTTTATTATTTTATAAAAATGGTGGGAAATAGGAGGAACCACATAAATTATGATTGAAAAAAATGATGCACTGATGGCCTTACAATGGAATTTGTAATGGAAAACTCCATGAGGATGATGAATCAACTATCTCAAGTTATGAATAAAAACTTGAATCAAGTTGATCGGCCAGATTCACCTCAAAGGGAAAAATTTGTCATTGAGTCCTTTGTGCGTTAATGACCACCATATTTTAGTGGATATACTGAACCATTTACTACTAAAAAATGGATTAACTCTATAGAAAAGATCATTTCTATACTTTTCTGTTTATATATAGAGAAAGTAACCCTAGAAGTATACCACTTAGATGTAGAATATTATTAGTGGTGGACACTAATTAAAAAGATGGAGCTAAGAAGGTATATTAGGGCTATGTAGTGGGAAGATTTAAAGGTAATATATTTCAATAAATATGTTCCCAATTTGATGTGAACAAAAATAGAGAAGTAATTTATGAAGTTGAAGAATAAATAAAGTGAATTAGTGGGAAGCTATGAGATGAACTTTACAATACTTTCTCAATATACCTATAGCTTTGTTATGTATCCTAAGGGAAAGGTTTATAGAGTCCTCAATGGACTGATACCCCATCTATAAAGGAATTTATAAAATTGAGACTATAAAAGCTATGAGGAGATAATGTGGAGTTATATAAAGGTTGAATTAGATTTGGTATAGATGTAGTGGTCACATAGGTTGAATGAAAAGAAGAGATAAATGGAACAAAACTTGAGGAAGAAATTAGATCATATAAGAGGAGGAAATAAAGTAAAACATCCCATGTGAAACAAATGTGGGAATAAGCATTCAAGTAAATAATTTATTAGGACTGTAAAGTTATAAAAGTGCAGAAGATATGTGCATATATATTATAACTTCCATGGAAATTTGAAGCCTCAACTTCTCAACACTAATGACAAATAGAAGATGGTGCATGCTCAACCTGAAGTCCAATGCTTCAAGTGTGGGTAGATTTGGAACTCTTCCAATCAATGTTAAAATCATAAGATAATAGAGGTAAACCACCATTAACCTCAACATAGGCCAATGGAGAATGTTTGGGCATTTTCTATCATTATGGATGAATTAGAAGCTCCAAATGATTTTGTGGTAGGTACACTCATTGTGCTCGCAAAACTAGAAAGTAATTTGTTTGATTCTATTTTTATTCATTCCTTTAATTCATCCAAGTTTTCATAGAATATAGAATCAATCCCTGAGCTGATATAAGTATAGTTATCATTCAAGACTCCTCAAGTTATTATCCTAGAATCAACAGTGTATAGAAACTCTAGTATTAACTTTGGTGAGTACAATCTCATCACAAATCTAATAGTCATTCCCATGGTGGAATTCGACACTATACTAGGTATGTAATGGATATAAAAGTATAATTCTAAGATAAACTATTGGATCAAATAAATTTTAGTAGTCTGGAATGGACAACCTATAGTTATTTTCAAAGTAGAGATATCTCATCTTGATATTTGTCTAGAAGAACGTATCATAGAATTCTTTATGGATATGATTAGTGAATATAGAGAAGGAAATGAAAGTATAAGGATATAAAATATCCCTATAATTTTGGAATGCATTGATGTATTTCCTGAAGAGTTACCTAGACCTCTCCCAGAAAGAGATACTATTGAAATCATACCTAGATCCAAGCTGATATTAAATACCCCTTATAGAATGGTAAATATAGAGTAAATGAATTAAAGAAACAAATTCAAGATCTTTTGGAGAAGGGATTTATCTGACTAAGTGTTTCTCCTTAGGGAGAACCTATTCTATTTTTAAATAATAAGGTTGGATCAATTCATCCATGCATTGATTATAAATAACTTAATAGGATCGTAGTGAAGAACAAGTACCCTCTCCAAAGGATTGATGATTTATTTAACCAAATTTGTTGGGATCAATTCTTATTTAAGATTCACCTTTTATATAGTTATCATTAATTGAGGGTGAAGAAAGAAGATATTTAAAATAATACCTTTTGAAAAATATATGAATATTATGAGTTTGTTGTTTTTCATCGTATTGATTAATGATCCTGCTATATTTATGGATTTTATTAATACAATCTTTAATGACTACCTTGATAAATTCATGGTAGTTTTTATTGATGATATTCTTATATATTCTAAAATTCATGAGCATATTAAGAATAATCTAAGGTTTATATTGAAAATTATGAGGAAGGAGAATCTATTTGTAAAATTCATTAAGTGTAAATTATGTTTATAAAATGTTTTATTATTAGGGAAAATTGTAACCATGAAGGAATATCAGTTGACCCTACCAAAATAGATGCTATAGAAGAGTGGCCTCATCCTATAATAGTAACTTAGATTCATAGTTTCCTTGGTTTAGTTGGATATTATAGAAGGCTTGTGAAAAACTTTTCATGAATTTTTAATACACTAACCAAGTTAACTCAAAAAGGAGATAAGTTTATCTATTCAAATGTGCATAAAGAAAGTTTCTAGGAACTGAATAAGAGATTGGTTAATAGACCTGCATTAACTCTTCTCTATGTTAGAGAAGAATTTTTTATTTATAGTGATGCATCTATGAAAGGTCTTGGGTTCATCCTCATGCAAAATTACAAGGTGATCACTTATGCATATCAACAGTTAAAGCATCTTGAGTAGATTTATCCAATGCAAGAACTTGAGTTAGCGGTAGTTATATTTGCTCTAAAGATATGGAGGCACTATATTTATAGGGAGAAATGTGATATAGACACATACCACCAAAGTTTGAAGTATATATTCATGAAAAAATAATTAAACATGAGAGAAATGTGATGGTTGGAACTTCTTAAAGACTAGAACTTCTCAATTCATTATCATATTAGAAGGGAATACAAAGTCACTAATGCATTAAATAATAAATACCCTATTGTGATTGAATGATTAGGATTCAAGAAGATCCATTGATCATGGACCTAGTAAGTTTTTACATGGGAATAATTAGGTAAGAGACATCATAAATCCTATACCAAATGATTTCTTAACCATCATTACTTGAGAAGATCAATAGAGATCAATGATATTATCCTTTAATACAAAATAAGGTAGAGGTTGTGAAGAATGGTAAGTTTCCTAAGTTTAATATTGATCAAGAAGGTGTACTGAAATTTTGTACAAGACTATGTGTCCCATATATCCTAGAGATAAATAAGGATCTAATGGATAAATCTCATAGCTTTATATTCTCTATATACCCTGGAAGCACTAAAATTTATAGTGACCTTTATGATCATTATTGGTGGGATAATATGAAAAGGGAGACTTTTAACTACACTACAAGGTGATTGGTGTGACAATAAGTGAAGGCAGAGTGAAAACTTTATAAAAGGGTATTGCAACCACTACCCATACCAATTTGGAAGTGGGAAAATATCACTATGGACTTTTTCACTGGTCTCCCTAGAACATACAAAGGAAATAATGTTATATGGGTTATAGTGGATCAACTCACCAAGACTACCCATTTTATCACTATTAGGGAATATTTCTATCTTGACTAACTTTCTAACATATACATGAAAGAAGTTGTGAGGCTACATGGGGTTCCATTTCAATCATTTCTGATCATGATCCAGGGTTCACATCTAACTTATAGAGAAGTTTTAAAAATTCTATGAATACTAAATGGAATTTCTGTATGGCCTATTATTACCAAACTGATGGAAAATATGAAAGGACTATATATAAATTTTTGGATATGATGAGAACATACTCAATGGAATTTAAAGGTGGATTGGATCAACACCTCCCATTATTTGAGTTATCATATAATAAAATATTCTACTCGAGTGCCACTTAGGTGGTGGTGTGGTGGTGAAGGTGAGTTGCCAAAACAGGTTGTTCTTTGGGAGGTTCAGGGTTCGAATCCTGGGAGTCCACTTTTAGGGAGAACCTCTCCCCTGGGATCCACCCACCTTACCAGGTCGCCCGGACTCATCTGGGCAGGAAAAATGATGTGTGGCCCAATTTGCTGATAGATCGTTGTGACGAACCATCTCTTTCGGGACGTTACCCTTTGGGACGCTCTGCCATCTCGGCTGGCAATGGCTCCTTCCCCGGCTGGGGAGTTGCCTTCAGGTACTACCCCTTCGTGGGGGAGGGGGTTTCTCTGTGTGGATGGTTCGAAAAGGCCACACCGGGGAATTCCCTTTTTAAAAAAGAAAAATCTTCTACTCGAGTATTTAAATGGAACCCAATGAATCCCTATATGGGAAGCAATTTAGAGATCCTTCTTGTTGGGATGTAGTTGGTGAGACAAAGTTTCTTGGGCCCAATATTGTGAAAGATGTGATATAAAAGGTTTATTCCATCCAAAAACATATAGAATATACTTAGATTCAGTAGAAGAGATATGTTGAAAATCATAAAAGGGACTTGGATTTTGATGTTGGAAAAAAATTCCTTCGAATATCACCATGGAAGAGAGTTTTGTGATTTGGAAGGAAATGGAAGCTTAGTCCTAGGTACATTGGCCCCTTTGGAATCCTTGATCGCATAGGATCAGTGGACAATCGGCTAGAACTTCCACAAAATATGGATCAAATTTATGATGTATTTCATGTATCTCTCTTAAGGAAGTACATACCTAATCCCTCACATGTACTGAATCCATAGGTGGTACAACTGGAACATGACCTATCTTATGAGGAGTATCTAGTGGAGATCTTGGAATATAGAAATAAAGTTCTATGAAACAAGATGACCCACCTTGTTAAAGTGTTATGGAGGAACCATAAGTATAAATATGTGACATGGGAACTAGAGGAATCAATGAAATCTAATTACCCTTTCCTATTCTCAACTAAGAATGTGAGTTGAAATTTAGATGATGAAATTTATAAATATGATAGAATGTAACAAATCGGGATTTTTAAATGATATTTATTTCTTGAGAAAATGTGTGTTATATTATATTATATTATACACATACAAAATATAGTGGAGCCAGCAAAACATTATCTCATTAATAATGATCATTACATTATTCATCAATGAAATTAATTAAAATGCCAAACATTACAACTGGACAAAAAAATATAAAATAGAAAAGTTAAATAGGAAAATATAGATCACCTCAATCTTTTAGAATCATCACCCCTACGGCCAACACTACATAAATGAAAAAAATATTAATAAAAAAATAAACATCTTAGAAAATGAAAATATATAACCTTGGGAATAATTTTAGTGAATATTTAGTGAAATAATTAATTGGTATTTATATGGTATAAATGGAAATGTGACCGTTGGGATTTGACCATTATATGACCATTTTTAAAAAATGATTGTTGGTCAATATAACTATTGGAAAATTTGACCATTGGGAACTATTACCATTGTTGATAATTTTACCATTATAATCAGTGTTTATAAGTTTTTATGATAAAGGATAATCAATGCATAAAGGATAAATGATGGACTTAACTAGTAGAGTCATGTCATTTGAAGATCATTTGTCAGAACATGCAAGGGAGGTAGCATCACTAGGGTTTTCCCTTGACTAAGCCTAAGTTGATCTTTAAAAAGTGAAGCTTGAAGGAAAGCATATATAGAAGAAGTTTAAGTTGGTGTATATTACCACTTAGTCAATGTTATCTGAGCCACCCCATGAAACTACCATCGTCGCACACCTTACCCTTTGGGCATATGCAGGTGTTATAAGGGGTTATATATCCAGGATTTAATTACTTAAAGTGTAATTCCATTGTATAAATAAAATTTTTGTTCCATCAATTCCATTTTAAGACTATTTTTTCTTAATAAAATATATGTTTAATTAAGACGAATTTTCCTGAATGGACTGATGGCCTTCTTTTTTATTGATTTTTGATAACCCTCTTTTCAAGGTATGAGGGGGAACCCTTACAAGGCCTGTAGGATCAGAGATTTCAAAGCCCATAGGCTTAGGAGATTACATGACCCGAAGGTCTTAGAGAATTCAACCAGGCTATCTACAATGAACTGCCCCTCCCCAGCATATACATCATGATAGTAGCTCTCCACCTTTGCACGGCCATCTGGCTAGGCTTCCCATGCAAGCACAGGCTGGTCCCGATGGCATAGCCATACCCTCTCATTCTGAAAATCCATTTGGCTCTACTCTAGTGAGTGCACCTTCTCTGAATCCTCTTCTGGGGCTACTCCTTTTTTGTAGAGTCTGTCTGGGGGAACTGCATGAGGCCTGAAGTCCATGAGGTGGCTCAAAGGCCTTAAAGGTGGCCGAAAATCCCTACTAACCTAAAGTCCTGTGTGGCCCGAAATCCTTAAGGACTCCCAGCCCAAACTGATAGCCCAAGGTGAATAGTTCCAACTACTACAGTACCGAACAGTACCTGCTACAGTAACTGCTACAGTACCCGCACAGTTTACTACCTGCTACAGTACTACTACAGTACCCCAGAAATATTCCTCTAACTAGTTTTGAACCTGGGTCTCATGGATGCACTTAAGGATACCTCACCAACTAGGCTGAGGCTCATGTTCTAATTAAGATGAATTTGATAAAAAAAATTGAACACAAATAAAACATAGTTATGTTTTTTTAAGAAATATATACATTTTTATAATAAACTAAGTTATTCTGAATAATATTTTTTAAAAAGAATATTATTTTAAAACAAACTTATTAAATATAAATTATATAATAATTTTATAATGTCCTGGGAAAGTTTAATAAGTTTTAAATATTTGATTGTGCCTTAAAAACTTATATTTTTCAATAAATAAGGATTTTTGTATTTAAAAGTTCAAATTATCATATTTATAGAATTATTATAATAAAATAAAAATTATATTTTAAATCAAAAAAATTGAAATTATGTTATGGTGAATTTTTGATAATTTTCTAAAATAATTTATTTTTCCATGAATAATAAATATATAGTTTTTGGTTTTTGGTATTTTCTATGAATTCATATTTATGTCATAATTATTTAATTATTAATTAAACATAACATGAAACCAAAAATATTTTACTTTATAAATATTAATTATTTTAATATATTTTGATCAATTTCCAAACCTATAAGTGAATTTCCAAAGTCTAAAATGGAAATTTTGATTTTAAAAACAATACTTTGTGGAAAATTAAATTTTTCATACTAAAATAAGTCTTAAAAATGGTGATCAGATCTAGTGGAGTAAATTATCATAAAATGTGACTCAAATTTCCAAAAACATAAGAAAAAATCATGGTTACTCCAAAGGTTTTTCATTTTCCACAGCCAAGATTTCCAAGACCTATATTTGAAAATTATTAAACAATTCCTCTAATTTTTCTATAAATACCCACCCATTTCAAAATTCCCCTTCACTCAAAATTCCCCAATGAATTTCTACTCAATTTTCCTCCCCATGAGTTCCCCCAAGGTTTCCTTAAGCCCCCAAGGTTCTAATCCTCAAGATTTAGGAGTAACTCTTCAAGGTAAGGGAATTCTCCTTCCTTTCTCTTCAATTCAAGAACCTCTTTTTTACATATGTATTATAAATGTTATGTTACTCTCTTTTAATACCTTTTTATCATACCCTTACTTAAAAATTACCTTTTATCAATGGGATACTTTTGTTCTCTCTCATTTCACCCTTTTTTAAATCCACATTTTATACCGGTCATGCTGTCGAATTTACTTCTCAAATTTATCTCTTTTAAATAAAAAATTATTATATTTTATATACCCAAACCATTTATTTATCCCTGGGTATTCACCTATATTTTAATATAATTTATTTATTTAGGTATTTACATATATGAAACCCACATTCCCTTTCTTTTGGTTAAAATGTTTTATGGTTAAGACTTTAAGCACTTACATACTCAATGATTTTATATGAAACGTGTACTTTATTCTACTTAGGTTATCAATAAAATGATTTATTATGATCAATGTATCTCACATGAAATTAATACATATTAAGGGTTCACCCTGATATCACTCTAATGAATTGGGAAAAAAATTAATCTTTATAGATGACATGTTTTATGATACCTTGGTGAATAAGCACGATAATTTTGATTTATGACACTATTGTGATATGCTTATGAATGTATAATTTAAATTTTGTAGACACATTTACATGTTATGTATCATGTTATTTTTATTATTATATACCTCATGTTCTCTTGATCATGTTATATTTTTATACCTCATGATCCTACTGATATGCCTCATGATCACATGTTAAATGTATCCCTTTCTTATTATCCTACTAGGATCATTCTCATCCCTTTCTTTTGATGTATGTCCTTAGGATATTATTTTTAGTAAAATTAACTTATGGTGAACCCATGAATAATCCTTTCACATGGATTGGAATAATTATTTATGTTTTTATGTATTATGTTCCTGATTTCTAGGAAACTAAACTTTAAATATCATGTATTTTCTCCATATAATGAAAAGTTTATGAAAAAAAGGAGGGATTTCATACCAAAGGTCTTTTGATACAAGGTTAATTAGTTTGAAATTATCTTAATAATTACTATATTTATTTGAAGATAATTCAATATGATTTATTTGAACTGCTTGATAAGGGTTGGAGTCACTTTGAAGAATCCTTGAAGTCATTTTGATGAAGTCTGCAATTTGGATTGTGACTAGAAAAATAGAAAAGTCCCGAACTATATGACTTTACCTAACGATAGTATTATAGGTTCTGAGAATAGAATAAGCGCCTTTATGGAATAGCCAACTTGGATTTTTAATATTAAAAAATTAATAATCATTTATTTATATAATGATTGATGTCATGGCCAATGAAAATCATATATTAATTTACTTGATAAAACACTGGAACCAGAAAAGGAGGATCATCACATGTAATATCTAATAAATTTATGTGCGGGTCTAGAATTACCTAAACTTGTAATTATTCCTTCATTGAGGATTTTTTTAATTCAAACTTTCCATACTTTCATTTAAGTATAGGATCCAAGTACATAATACCTCTTTCAATGATCCACACATGCACCATAATCTATAAACAGAATCCAAAAATCATTAGGTGTTGGCATGGCTGGTCCTGGTCACTTGTGTCATTCATGGTTGATCGCAATAGAATTTTTCTACAAGGATGAAGAAATATTGTTTTTATTTTAGTTTATTGAGATAATATGAGGGTAAAACACACTCTATATCCATAAAACCCTCTCTAGGGATTAAGATAGATTTTTTCTGTCTTTTGTGCACAATAAGCATCTCTTTGTAAAGTGATATAATTAGATATTTATAAAGGTGAATCTAGGGTTTTCAATTAACACATGATCCCCTTTTTAATTACTCATTTATTAGTTAACCACATTTCTTAATAATAATATAATTATTATTCACTTAACATGTGCATCGTATGATAAAAAATATATTTTATATTATTTCCAAGTATACTATTAAACTTGGTACACTTTTCCTCCTTGACATTTATCAATCCTTAAATATTGATTATTTATTTAATAAATAAATATCAATGAATTATTAATTGATAAATATAATGAATATTGTATTTTATAAGCCTTATAAATAAATATTTTTTATTATTATTGAGCTTACTTATTCTTTTAAATAACTTGTGATTAAATCTTAGTGATCAACCAAAACCTAAATAAATATTATTTATTATAACTTGTAAAATTCAATACTGAATTTAACAGAGTTTTTGGATACACTTAGTGTGTGTCCCTCTAGGATAATTTATTAGCATATTTAGGAAGAACTACATAAATTACAAGGTCATCACCTCACAACACACCAAGGTATCCGCAGAGATATAAGTTCATTCCATAATGACATAAAACCTCCTATGAATATTTACCATGTAATATAATCCCTAAATTTTTATGTATCAAATCAAATGTATCTTTATTTTACTTATTAAAAATGAAATCACCCATATAATACCATGGACTTGGATTTATCAAAGCAGTTACATTCCCATCAAAGGGACTGAAATGTCAACTTTTGTTGAAGAATAGAAGAGATAAATCCTTTCTCGCATTATTTATCAATGTTATATCACTCATGATGCACCCAACATATCCTACCTTTCTATGAGCATATATCATCATGGTTTTCATTAATACACCAAAGTACACAACTAAGTCTAAGTACCAATAAACATGTTCACAGATAGGAACATCCAATGACACATGTAAATATGTATTTTCTATTAGTGGGTCTCATTCTCATAATCTCATACATTGGAAATTACCAAGGGCATACACCAAGATAGGGTTCCTCAAAGTCCTATGAGTCTCCACCCTTGATATCCAATATCATTTGTGTCCCATAAAATGATATTATCCAAATATGGGATATATATTCTAGAATACTATCACAGCACCTCCTCGTTCTCATCATAGTGGGGAACTAATATGACCTTTGAGTGTGAAATATATTCTTAGGACATTATCACATACAAATTTCATATAGAGGAAAAATAATGATGTGATAATAAACTTTATTAGTATTTAATATAATAAACACATGTAATCATAAATCATATATAATTTGGTTCTATGGAACCAACTTCAATAGACTACCACTTACGTTATAGACAACTATTAACAACCTTCAGTTCACTACCTCTCACATGATACTCATGCCTATGCTAAGATAAAGACTTCATAAAGGGGTCTAAAATGTTTTAATCCATGGATTATATTCTCAATGAAACATCACCTCATTGAGAAAAATCCCTCAAGATATGAAACATTGAAAGTATATGCCTTGTCCTTTGATGTGACCTTATCTCTTGGGAGAGATTAACTATTATAGTGTTATCACGGTAAAGTGTAATAGGGTCTTGACTACTAGGCACTACATCAATCTCTTGAAAAAAGTTTTGAATCAGAACTAATTCCTTGGAAATATAAAAATCCATAATATACTCAGTTTCCACTATATAATCAGTGAAAATTGGTTGCTTTGAACACTTCTATCTCATAGTTCCTCCATTAAGACAAAATACATATACTAATTGTGACTTCAGATTATTTTGATCTATTTGAAAGCTAGCATCTATATAATCCCAGATGACTAGCTCTTCATGTCCTCCATACACCAGTAACATTTCCTTAGTTCACCTCAATTACTAATGGATAATCTTAATAGTAGTCTAATTTTTTTCAAATACATTGACTTTATATCCTCCTATCATACTCAAATCATAGGCAACATAACGCCTTATACATAACATGGAATATATGATAGATCTTATCATAGAATAATATGGGATCTTACTCATTTTATCTCTTTCTTGTTGTGTCTGAGGACACATATTCTTGGAAATATGTATACCAAGTGACAATGGAATAAATCCCCTCTTAGGTTGTTCCACACTGAATCTATTTGGTATCTAGTCAATGTATGTACTTTCACTTATTCCAAGTAGCCTCTTTGAATTATTGTGCATGATATTGATCCCTATAATGTTGTTTTCTTCACCTAAGTCCTTCATAGAGAATCACTTACTCATCTATGCCTTAACCTATTGTAATACAGGTATATCATTTCCAATTAGTAATATGTTATCAACATATACTACTATGAAAATGAACACACTCACACTAAACCACTTATAAACATATGGATCATATTAATTCTTAATGAAATAAAATTCTTATATAACTTTATCAAACCAAACGTTCCATGACCTATATGATTTATTTAATCCATAAATGGATATCTATAACTTTTATGTCTTTTTGGGATTTTTAGTAGTCAAAAAACCATATGGTGGTATCATATTCACATCCTCCTAAAGGTTACTGTTAAGAAAGTCAATTTTTAAATCTATATTCCAAATCTCATGGTAATGGTAAGCTATTATAGAAAGAATATTATAATGGATTTAATCATGGAAACTATAGAAAATGTTTCATTGTAGTCAATTCCTTGACATTGTCTAATATATTTAGTCACTATTCATTATTTATAGGTATTTACTTTAACTTCCATGTCCCATTTTCCCTTGAATATCTATTTACACCCAATGGGATTTACATTAACTAGTAGATCAACCATAATCCAAACCTGGTTTTGAAACATGGAATCCATATTAGAATTCATGGATTTTTTCCATCTTGTAGATTATGAGCTATCTACTTACTCTTTATAGGTGAGAGTTTCATTATTGTTAATCAATAATGAGTCACCATAATCAGTGACGAGAAAATTGTATCTTTCTAGTTCTATAACCTCTCTAATGATCTTATGTAGTACTTGTGTTTCAGGAACAATTTATTCTATGAAAAATTGTGGAATTTGTTCCTATACCAACTCTTGTGTATCATGGTCATCAACTTCATCTAATTAAATCTTACTCCCACAATACTTATTGAGTATGTGATCCCTCTCAAGAAATATGACATGTCTTATGATGGTTACATTCTTGTATGAAGGGTTCTATAGATAGTATCCCCTTTTTCCATAGGATACCCTATAAATATACACTTCATGCCTCAGGGTGATAGTTTGTTGCTTGATCTAGCCTTAACAAATTCCTCACAACCCCTTGCATGAACATGTGACAAAATGGGTTTCTTTAGAATCCATAACCCAAATGGAATACCATTTTCTTCTTTAGTTGGTACTCAGTTTAGTAAGTATAATTTCATGTGTAATTCATATCCCCGAAAGGATAATGGAAGGCTTATGTGACTCATCATCATCCTTAGCATGTCCAATAAGTTACGGTTACTCCTTTCACTAATAATATTCCAAAAGGTGTATAAGGTGAAGTGATTTTAGATAAAATATCATACTTTCATAGAAATTCAATAAACTCTTGGTTAATATATTCTCCACCTTGATCTGATCAAAGTTTATCTATCCTTTTACCAAGATGATTCTCAAATTCATTCTTGAACTCCTTGAACTTCTCAAAGTATCTTTACTTATACCTCATTAAGTATACATAACCATACCAACTCAATTCATTAGTAAATGTCCTAAATTAGGATAATCTACCTCTGGGTTTTAATTTAATAGGTCCACACATGTTAATATATACCAATTATAGAAGCTCTATGTCCCTTTCACCTTCACCCCCAAATGGTGGTTTGGACATATTCCCTTATAAACAAGCATGAAATCTTTAAAGTGGTTTAAGCTTAAAAGAGGCTCAGTAACAATCTTGATAGATATTTTTCAAATACTTCTAATTTATGTGACTAGGATGGTGATACCACTATTGGGTGTAAAATGAGTCGTATAAATTTGATTTGTTATCAATCTCTAATATTTTTTCATAATTTAATACATAAAGAAAATTATTATGATATTCAATACCAAAACATATGATATCTTTCTAAGTGTAGAAACTCATATTTCCAAAACTAAAAATAAATCCATCCATATATAAACAAGAAACAAAAATTATGATCATGGTAATTCTAGGAACATAATAACAGTTCTTTAAAACAAAAAACAAACATTTTTTGAAATGCACAGTTGTAGTCTCCAATGTCTAGAGCATCCAACAACTCTCCATTGGCATCCCATAGATCTACATTGCCTATAAAAACCTTCTGAAATCTAATTGGTTCCTGTATTTGGATAAAAATGTGAGCACTATATGCATTATCTAATACCCAACTCTTATATATGAAAACATTACACTTGATAACAAATAAACCTGAATAATCCCTTTATTTATTTTTTTGGGTGTAGTTCCTCTTCTAGTGGGCTTGATTACCACATGAAAAACATGCCACATCCTATTCCTTTCATTAATAATAAATATTCTTCTTATTGGAAGGAAATTTCTCTAGTGCCTTATAATTGGAATGATTCTTCAGTCCCTTTTCCTTGATCCTCCTATTCTTATTCACCATAAGGATTAAAGGTTTTTTAGGCCCTATGCTTTTATAAACTTGCAAAATCATACTAGGAAGTTATAAAAGATTCTTCTTGCTATTTCTCGTATTATAATTCATAATAAAACTAGAGAAGGTTTTAAGTAGTGAGAATAGAATGAAATCTATGTGTAACTCACCATGGATCTTAAACCCCAAGATATATGATCATTCTATAGAGCCAATCATATTGACTACATGAGGCCCAACTGGAACCAACACTTAATGCTTTCTCATGAACAGTACATTGGTGATCTCATATCTCTCTTGTCACACATTCACTTGATAAAGACTATGAAGGTGAGAAATGATTATATATGAATCCATATAATAATATTGCTTTAAAATATTATAGGATATAGTGGATAAAATGAAAAATTGGACATCCATTGCATCATCCACATGTTTTAGGTAGACAGATACTTCTTCCCCACTGTCCTCTTTCATAAGAGACTCGAAAATGGGATTTTCATCATGTATAATTTCTATACATGGCATAGTATAATGCATAAGTTCCTATAACATTCATAGAAATTCAAGAAACTAAGAAGTTTTTTCATTACAAGTATGGATCGTAGTGATATTGTCAAATTTTTGTAGTTTTCCATTTCTATTAATTAAGAGAAAATAATTAGTACTTACTTGATTTCCAAAATAGGTTAATAAATTTAAATTTTATTAATCTCTCACTATTTTTTTGAAACTTAATATCCCTCACCATTAGTTTTAGAATATCTTGTTGCATAGATATTATAGTATAAAGGACCCATATTCCCCTTCTAATAACCTAGACTTGGGTCTAACTAGTTATTATAAGGGTTTTGGGTAGACATAAATTTCCAACTAAATTAATGTAACACCACAAGATTTTTTGAAATATTTTTTTCATATGAATTTAATCTTTTCAATATTTTTTGTTACATATAACATGGATTTTAGCTTTCATTACACGCAAAAATGTTTTTAAACAAAATGTGACATACAATTATGATGACTTTGGAATTGAAGATTAACTAAATTATGAAAAAATATGGTTTCAAAATGTATATATAATCAATTCCTTTATGGATAATTAATTATAAATGAAAATAAAAACCATTTGAAAATAAAGGGAATTATTTTTCAAAAAAACTATTTTTATGAACACAAATGTATTTTACCTAAATAAATTAAAAAAACAACTTTTAGTGAATTTTTTTAATGAAATTTTTATATTATATATTCAATCAAATTTTTAATATTCATATTATGTGTTTTATAGATAATAGATAATAATAAATCCAATTTTATGCTTAAAACTCTATTTTTATAAAAAATATTTTTCTCTTCTTTTGCACGCTTAATTTAAAACTAATTTTTGAAACTTTTAGAAAATTTATTTTTAAAAAAAATTAATTTTTTAAATATTAATTTCAAAATTATATTAGGGTGAATATTTTATAATTTTCTAAAAAGATTAATTTTTTGATTAATAGTGAAAAATACTGAATTTTAATAGAAAATTACATTTTCATTTAAATTATTCATAAAGTTAAAGTATATTTTAAATTGGTTTTAAATTAAAATTAGTTCAAATATATATATTAATCCAATTTATATCAATTTAGTCATTTTTATATTGAATTTTGATTTAAAAACCTTGTAAACTTTTGAATTTTTCTCTTTGAAAACTCATTTTCACATCACGTCTACAGGATTAATTTTAAATTAACTTTTTCAATTATTTGAAGGGGATTTGGAAAAATAGATTTAATATCTGGAATAATAATAATAATTTATATTATCTAATAATTTCAACTTAATTTTTACCTATAATTAATGGTGAAAAAATAAAAAAAAAATTCTACAGTTAAGGTAAAAATAGATTTACCGGGGGTTAAACTAAAATGATAAGGGTTAAAATGAAATAAACAAATATCTAAAATTTATTATATAGAAATATTTAGATCATATAATATATAATTATATATAATAAACCATTTGGGATCATTTTTATTTGTGAAAAACATAGTTACACCTTTTTCTTTTCAAAAATTTCAAGTGTGCCACTCACCTCACTTATAAAAGGCCACCCACTCTCCTCTCTTCATGACACATTAAAACCATTTTTTCTCCCAACACATGACAAAATAACTTCCAAAATTTCCTAATATAATCCTAGTATCCTTATTTTTGGTATAAATCCAAACTAGTAATGATTTCAGTGCAAACCTAAGGAGGCTAACTGAAGAAGAGGCAACGTTCATCAACGAGCATTTTTTTTCTTCCACCAACTCATTAAATTATTATTAGACCATGATGATATAATAACCTAAGTACCTTAAATTTACTTATATTTTGTTATGTTAATTTATTTAACTATAACCATCTCTACTTCCATCAAATGGGTTACGAAATAATCATTCGTGTGTATGGTGGACAACCGCCTCGTGAACTGATATCATTCATTTTTTCATTACCACATATAATAGTTGAGTATAATTATGGATATAAAGTATATATATATGAAATTTATATGATAATTATACCTATATATTCATTATATCATATATACATTTTTACTTTCCATCCCATGGGAGATACGTTAACGTCGCTTATGTGAACGGTGTACTACTGCCTCGTGAAGCGATGTGATTCGTTTTTCACTAATGATTTACATAGAATATAATAAGGATAAATATATGTGATATAAATGAAATAATTATTAAATTAATGTCATATTTATCATTCTGAAAAGATAATATATCATTTTATTTCTTACCTTTTCACTCACTGAAATATGATAAGGTCATTCATGTATGTGCGGACTACCGCCTTCACGAAGCGATGTGACTCTCTCTTTACATAACCACACCACATGGGTGATATTTATAATTATATATAAATAAATAATATGATATTATGATCATTAAATAAAAATAAAATATTACTTAACTCTTTTCCGTAATGATCATTGAAAAATGGAAACGTTACTCATGT
Organism: Viscum album; assembly: GCA_963277665.1. Lineage (NCBI taxonomy): Eukaryota > Viridiplantae > Streptophyta > Magnoliopsida > Santalales > Viscaceae > Viscum > Viscum album. The sequence goes on along the minus strand of OY728122.1, from coordinate 701,747,681 downwards.
GTATGTACGGTCTACCGTCTCCATGATCATAACGAACTTCATTTCTCAAAACCATATTTCATGATTGGTATTAAAAGTATAATTTATATAAAAATATTATATTTATTTAATGATTATTATTATTTATATTATTTAACTATGATCAAAGTAAGAGGACTAAAAATAACAAATCAAAACATATGAAAAAACAAAGTGGTTATTACGTGAAATGTGGTTTTAATATGGAATTGGTAATAAACGGGTAATAAATTGTCATAAGTAAATAATATATGGTATATATAAGTATGTTTATAATATATATATATATAGTAAGTTCAAATGTATACAAAGGAATTTGAGACTTAAGGTAATAGATTTCTAGTCTCTCTTTTATTTCTGGGTGACATATGAAAATTCACCACTCGTTTATTTTGTGTGGTGTATATACTTCCTATTTTACATGTTATTTCATGAATATAATTATTTTCATGACATTAAAATTTTCATTTTATTTTATTATTTATTTTGTTTTATTATTTAAAATATTTCTAAATCAGTAAGGAATTTTCATCTCACTTGTATTTTTTGTGAGACATGAGCCATATTCACCATCTGTTCCTTTTATGTGGTGTATATACTTCCCATGAATTTATTTTATGATTAATATCCTTAAAATTATGGGGATATACATATACATTTGATCTTATCTCATTCATGGGTTCTACGATTCAAAATATACAAAAGTGGTAAGGGGTTTTTGTCTCAATTTTTATTATTTGATACATATGTTATGTTATTAACCTCTCTTCTTTTATGAGGTGAATATACAACCTCTTTTAAGTGTAATATTATGAATTTATTAATTTTAATTATATTTTATGTTTTATTTAATTTTATTCTTTCATGGGGCTTACGATTCAATGTTACCAAAGTGGTAATGGTTTTATGGTACAATCTCATCATTTATCAGAATTGTTTATATTTATGATTCTACTGATGAAATATTATGATAAATATCTCAATAAACTTATGAAATCTATTATACTCTTTTTATTTCATGAGAATACATGTTTTTACTTCATTTTATTCTTTTTATATACTCAAGATTTCAAAATAATGTTTTTAAGAAAAATCATTTTTTTGGTCGAAAACCCTTTTTATTCCAAAACCATGTCTTCTAAAAATGTTTTAAAAAATAGTTTTCTAATTATTAAAATGGATTATTAAATAAATTTTTACCCTTGTTTGACTTTTTAAAAAATGTTTTTAAAGGAATCTTCATGTCATTTTATAAAAAATTCTCATTTGTATTTTACAAAAAATGTGAAAAGAATCTTTGTTTTTAACATACATGGCATGAACATTATTTATCACTATCATGAATGCTCAAATATTTAAATCTTACCTTAAAAGTGTTCAAGGTTATTTTAAAGGAAAAGTATTTTTTAAAATTTTTTAATTTAAAAAAAGCAATTTTCAAAGAAAATTTATTTTCCTCAAGAAAATTTTTAAAAGATTTGTAAAATTTTCCTTTATAAGTTTTCAAGGTTATTTTCCAATAAAATGATTTTAAAATTATTTTATAATTTTTAAAAGTTTTTTTAAAAGTGTAAAGGATATTTTCTTAAATAAATGTTTTAAATTATTTTTAAGAGCTTCCTTTATAGGTTTTCAAATTTATTTTCAAATAAAATGATTTCCAGACTATTTTATGAGATTTTATTTTTAAAAATTGATTTCCAAAGAAAATTTATTTCCCTCAATAAATTTTCCAAGTGATATTTCAAAAAAAAATCCATCTAAGATTACATCCTTTCATATAACTTATGCTTTACTAGGGATATGAACCAATGATACCATTATTATTCATTATCTAAATGGTTTATAATGAAAATATGTTTATCAAACTCGTTTCTCTTATATAGGTTATACCATGATAAAAATGTTTATGAAATATAATTATTTTTCATAGGTTATTCTATGATGAAATGTTTAAATGGTTATGAAACCTATCTCTTTTAAATAGGTTGTGATATGATGAAATATTTATGAAACCCATTTCATTTCATGGGTTATGTTATGATGAATGTTTTATGATCTTATGGTACACATATATATGATTTTAATTATGTGGTGGTTGGGACCTATATATACCTCCAATTAATTAGGTAAATATTTATATCTCATGAAAAATATTGAACTGGAACAGGGAGTGAACTTGGTTAAGTAAGGTAATTTTTCCGCTATGATGGTCTTGGGAGTGAACCATAACTACAATGATAGTTTGGGGAGTGAACTCATTCTAATATGACATCCATGGCAGTGAGCCTTGAAAAATATGGAAATGATTTTATATGATTATGTGTATTCCATATTTCCTTGTATTATGACAATTTTATGATCTCTTGGCTCATGTTGTTTGGTTTCCTTATAATTTGTGTCTTATAAACTGCCAATCTTTATGTCTTGACTCGAGATATTGATCTTTGATATGCAGGGTATGGTTTTAAAATATTACGATCATGTTCTCATACCATTATATTCATGTTATTCTTATGTATCTCTCTTGCTTACCCTTACGAATCATCTAATGTCACCCTCTATTATGTTTCCTTTCCCCATGTTATGAAGAAAGGTTTTAATTAGGGCATGTTTATGAAGAGTAGTAAAGGGGAATATATTTATAGGAGATGTTTAATATCTTTCACTAAATTAAAATATTGTTTACCTAATATCCAAACACACTAAACTATTATTGTTCTCTATAATTTTTATTTTAATGTATTGAATATTCATATAAAAAAGATGTAATGTCTATGTATGGAAAACTTGGGTTGTTATATTTAGTATTATATAAATGTTTTAGATAATATTTGAAAAATAGGATGAGACAAATTTAGTGATATCACAAGGGATATTTCTAAGGATATGTATAGGTATGTCTCTAAGGATAATTCTAAGGATGATTCTAAGTATATGAAAATGTCCTGGAATTTTGGTAAAGGACAGGGCAAGTGGTTTCCAAGAAATTACATCTCTGGCTGGATACTACAAGTGGATGTGGATCTATTACAGAGTTACCTATGGGAAATAAATCTTAAATGAGAGTTTTGATATGGACTCTATTATCACCTAGTGCATGAAAATGGGCCTTTCTACACACCTATTTTGAAACTCCTAGAGGATATGCTTTGGAAATTAAGAAACTATTTATGAACCATTATAAAGGATTTAAATAGATGATGATCATGGAAGACCTAGCTTAAGTCTATGGTGTCATATATTTAAAATAATTTGAAATGATTTAGACATCCTAAAAGTTATTTTTCATAATTATGTGTTTTCCCACTATGATTAGTGTTGGTCACATAATGAATTTTGGTTTTAATTAATGGAGGGAACCAAAAGGAACTAAGTTAACATTGAATGTGATAGATATTTTTCTGATGATCATCCAAATGGTATAATGACTAAAGTAATGGTAATTATAATTTTTACTAATCATTTATCATGAAACATGATTAACAAAATACACCATAACCAAATATCAGACTCACCAAAGAATAGAATGATATAGTTCACAGAGAGTTCAAGTGGTGGAGACCATGGAGGAAAGAAGATTCAGTTTTTTATATGTTGAGAATGTGGAAAAAATCACTCAAGGGAATATCTCAGAGGGATGAGAATATGTTTTGGATACAGAAAATAAGGACACAAAGTAAGTAACTCCAAAGGAAAAATGAAAAGTTCGGTTAACATGATGGATGAGAATAATGGTCTCCCTATGGTATCATCGATTTTTGAATGTTTTAAATATAGAAAGTATGGGAATTATATAAATTAATGTCCTAAGGTGTAATCTCATAAAGATAATCAACTAGTTTTTATGATTTATGGTTATATTTCTAATGATGAAGTGACTAAAAATGACATAAGAAATGAAATAAACATTAAGGAATAAATTCAATAAGACTAGTTAATGGTTTGAGAAGGAATTCGGATGATTGAAGTGATTATTTATTGGAATTCATGAATTATTTTATATGAATCATTAAATATATAAGTATTATTCAATATAGATTTTTCATTAAGTATGTACAAGAATATGTTGAATGGTACTAATGAACTAGAAAAGTGATTTAATTTCAAGGTAATTTTTTATGTAAAACACATGATTAATAGAATATAACCCTTAATGTGTTCCAAATTTGATAAAATATTGTTTATTTTGGATAAATAGATTATTGGTATAGATAAAGTAAATTGGATAGTATTGATGACCTTAGAACTGATAAAGTATTTGTTAACAAAGTGGTTTATTCTATCATTGATAGAGATTAAATAATTTTTGGATTTAAGTAATATATCCAATAAAATATGTTTTATGTAAGGAATGAGGAAGAATGTATGTTTTCAATAATATCTTACGGTAATTCAAGTTAGTACCATGTTTCAATAGAATACATGATGAAGGTATTCACAAATTTTGTATGTGACAATCAATAGCTACTTTATGATATGTGGGGGCTTAATGTTTAGTTGATTTTGTGAAATTTAGTGACCCTATTTATAAGTTTTGAATTTTTGAAGGGTTATAAGTTTAATAATTTATGGTATGGTTTAAGTTGAACTTTGGATAATGTTTTAGAGATTAATGAAGTACTTAACCATATATAGATTTATCCACATTGGATAACCAGTGCTAGCCTTTTTTAACTAGATATAGAAGGAATGACTTATAATTCTTTTATGGGTCTTATTTAGTGATTCATACATGAAAAAAAATCACCTCTTAGAGTAATATATGAGTAGAAATTGATCAAGTCACAATCAAAGGATGAAATTGTGCCTATGAAATAAAATATATCAAGTAAGTACATTTTCATATATTCTCAGTCTAGATGGAAAAGTAATTACTCAAAATTATTAAAAGGATCTTGTAAAAAATGTTATCATGTTATCATTATTTTTTATGATATAAATAACATTTTTCATATCTATTTGTTTTATGGATTTGTGGTCATTAACCTTCATTGGATTACCCACTTTCCTATGATCAATGTTCTCTATCACTAACCATTAGTATTTGGGTGTTATTTTCCTCTTCTATGTCTGTTTTTTCAATTCCCACCTATGTTCACATATTTGGAAATGTAGTATGTGTTATTACAAATGACTTTTGCACATCCCTTTCTCTTTTTCAAGAGGATATTTTATTAACCCTTTTTAAGATGTGGGTTTCTATGAAGGAATTTTCAAATGTTAAACCTTTGATGACTAATATGAATTTAGAGGGGCTAATTAATTTTAAGGGGGTAGAATGTAAAACCCAAATATTTCTTGAAATATTTTTTTTCAAATTAATTTAATCTTTTTGATATTTCTTGTTACATGTAACACTGAGTTTAGATTGTGTTACACGCAATACTGCATTTCAATGAAATGTGACATACTATTATGATACCATTGGAATTGAGGATTAAATAAATTATGAAAATATATGGTTTAAACATGTATATATAATTAATTCCTTGGTGACTAGTTAATTAGAAATTAAAATAAAAACAATTTGAAAATAAAGGGAATTATTTTCTCAAAAACTATTTTTATGCAAACAAACATATTTTACCTCAATAAATTAAAAAAATAAATTTTGGTGAATGGTTTTAAATTAAATTTATATATTATATACTCAATAAAAATTTTAACATTCATCTTATTTTTTATATACAATTGATAAGAAAAAATTCAATTTTACGCTTAAAAACTGTATTTTTCTAAAAAAATATTTTGTCAACTTTTTTCACACTTATTTAAAAAATATTTTTTGATAATTTTAGAAAATTTATTTGAAAAAATAAATTGAATTTTTTATATCATCATTTAAAAATTATATTAGGTTTAATTTTTTAAAATTTTTGGAAAAGATTAATTTTTTTGATGAATAGTGAAAAATACTGAATTTTAAAAGAAAACCGCATTTCTTTTTAAATTATTAATAAAGTTAATTATATTTTAAATAATTTTTAAATTTTTATTAGTTAAATTATATATCTATTAATCCAATTTAGGTAATTTTAATCATTTTCATATTGAATTTTTATATAAAAACCATATAAACTTTTGAACTTTTTCTCTTTGAAAACCTGATTTCTCGTTGCGTCTGTTTGATTAATTTTAAATTAAAATTTTCCACTTATGTGAAAGTAATTTATAAAAATGGATTAAATATTTTTAATCTAAATAATTTATATTATATAATAATTTTAACTTAATTTTGTATCATAGTGAATAGTAAAAATGGTAAAAAATATTTACCGCAGTTAAGGTTAAAATGGATTTACCGAAGGTTAAACTAAAAATATAAGGGTTAAAATTCTATAAAAACTTGTCTAAAATATATTTTGTGGAAATATTTAGACCATATCATGTATTATTATTTATAATACTCTATTTTATACCCTTTTTTAAAGTGAAAAACATTGATAAACCTTTTTCTTTTCAAAAATTATAAGTGTGTCACTCACCTCACTTATAAAAGTCTACCCCCTATAATCTACTCCTCAAACCTTAAAACCCTATTGTTTCGACCAATACCTACCCAAATAATTTCTCAACTTCCTAATATAATATTATAAGCCTTATTTTGGTTATAAATCTAACCCAGGAAGACATTTGATGCAAACCTAAGGAGGGTACCTGAAGAAGAGGTAACATTATTCAACAAGTGTTTTTGTTTTATTTCTTACTTCATGTCCTTAAATTATTGTTAAACCATGATTATATAATAACCTAAATGTATTAAATATACGGATATGTTTTTATGTTATGTTAATTTCCTACAAACATATCCACTTCCATCAAATGGGTTACAAAATCATCATTCATGTGTATTATGGACTACCACCTCAAAAACTAATGTCATTCATTTTTCTATTATCACCTATCACGGCTGAGTGTGATGGTGGATATAAATTATATATATGATATTTATATTATAATTATACCTATTTAGTCATTATATCAAATATACCATTTTAATTTCCATTCCATAGTGGATACGATAATGTCGCTCGTGTGTACTGTAGACTACTTCCTGATGAAGAGATGTGATTATTTTTCCAATAATGATTTACATGGAAGATAATAAGGATAAATATATGTGATATAAATTGAATAATTATGATATTCATAACATGTTTATCAATATGAAAATATGATATATCATTTTCTTTCTTACCTTTTCACTCACTGAAAGTTGATAACGTCGTTTGTGTACGTATGGAGAACTGACTTCACAAAGAGATGTGACTCTCTATTTTAATCACCACAACACATTAATGATGTGTTTATGTAAATAATATGATATTAAAATCATTATGGAAAGATAAAATATCACTTAACTCCTTTCTGTAATGATTATTGAAAAATTTAAATGTTACTCATGTGTACGTATGACCTACCATCTTCATGATCCTAACATACTTCATTTCTCAAAACCATCTTTCATGATTGTTATTAAAATTATATTTGATTTATAATTTATGTACAAAGTGATTATTACATGAAACATGATTCTAACAAGGAATTTTTATTAAATTGGTAATAAATTGTCATAAATAAATAATATATATTATATATTTATAGCTATATAATAGATGTATAATAAAATTATATTTATTATACATGAGGTTCAAACATATATGAAGGAAGTCAAGACTTAAGATAATGGATTTCTTTTATCTCTTTTATTTTTTAGAGACTTAAGAAAAATCACCACTTGTTTCTTTTTTGTGGTATATATACTACCCCTTTGACAAGTTATATCATTAATATACTTATTTTAATTACATCTAAAGTTTCATTTGATGTTATTCTTTATTGAATTTTATGATTCAAAATATTTATAAAGTGGTAATGGATTTCTGTATCACTTTTAGTTTTTGTGAGACACCATCCATATTCACCATGTATTTATTTTATGGGGTGTATATAATACCCATTAATGTATTTTATAATTATTATCCTTAATATTATTGGGATTTACATATAAATTTGATGATATATCTTTCATGGGTTTAACAATTCAAAAGATACCAAAGTTGTATGGGATTTTTGTCTCAATTTTCCCTCTTTAAGACATATGTTATGTTATGCACCTGTCTTATTTTATTAGGTTTATATACAAACCCTTTGACATGTAATATCATGAATTTATTTATTCCCATTATATTTTAAGTTTCATTTAATATTATTCTTTCATGGGTAATATTATTCAATGTCACCAAATTGGTAATGGTTTTATAGTACACTCTCATCATTTATCAAGATTATTTATGTGCTTATGATGATGAAATATTATAATCCATATATCAAGAAACCCATTAATTTTATTATTGTATTTTAATTTCATGATAATACATGTTTTACCTTAATTTTTCTATTTATATGTACTCAATAGTTCACAAGAATGTTTTTTAAAAAAATTATCTTTTTAGTCAAAACCCCATTTTCTTCCAATACCATGTTTTATAAAAATGTTTTCAAAAATGTTTTTAACATTATTAAAATGGTTTATTAAAGAAATTTTACCCATGTTTTATTTTTTTTTTAAATAAAGGAATCTTCATTTATTTTTCCAAACAATGCACATTTGGATTTTACCAAAAATGTGAAAATAATATTTGTTTTTAACATGCATGACATGAATAGTATTTCTCATTGTCATGATAGATCAAGGATTTAAATCTTCCCTTACAAGTTTTCAAGGTTATTTTCAAAGTAAAGTATTTTGAAAATGTTTTAATTTAAAAAAATGATTTTCAAAGGAATTGTTTTTTCCTTAATAAATTTTTTAAATTATTTTTAAAAACTTATTTAATAAGTATTCAAGGTTATTTTCAAAGAAAAGGATTTTCCAAATGTTTTATGTTTTAAAAAATGTTTTTCAAATCAAAAAAAATATTTTCCTAGATAAATGTTTTAAATTATTTTTAAAATATTCCTTTATAAGTTTTCATAGTTATTTTCAATGAAAATGATTTACAGAATATTTTATGAATTTTTAATTTTAAAAATTGATTTCCATAGAAAAGTTATTTTAATAAATAAATTTTTTAAGTGATCTTTCCAAAAAAAATTCCATCTAAGATGAAATCCTTCGAATTAACTTATGTTTTACTGGGGATATGAACCAAATATTCCATTCTTATTTTTTCTATAAATGGTTTATGATGAAAAGATGTTTATGAAACCCATTTCTATTCCTTGGGTTATACCACGATAAAATTATTATAAAACCCACTTATTTTTTCACAGTTTATGATATGATGAAATGATAAAATGATTATGAAACCTATTTTTTTCACAAGTTATAATATGATGAAATATTTATGAAACCCATTTCATTTAATGGGTTGTGATATGATGAATGTTTTATAATATTATGAAACACATATTTTTTGTTTTAATTATGTGATGGGTGGGATATATATCTCACTCCAATGCATTGGCTAAAGATTTATATCTCCTAAGATAGATACAATTGTAATGGAGATTAAACCCAATTTAGTAAGGGACTTTGTCCACTATGATAGTATTGTGAGTGAACATTGACTACTATGATGGTTTAGGGAGTGAACTAATTCTACTATAATAGCTTAAATGGTGATCCTTAACTACTATGGAAATGATATTCTATGATTATATATATTCCATAATTACATGTATTATTCCAATTTTATGCTCTCTTGGATCATGTTCTTAGATTTACTTATGATTCATGTATTATGAAATCCCAATCTTTATGTAATGGATCAATATTATGATCTTTGATATGTTGGGTATGGATTTCAAATTTTATTCTCATATTCTCATACCATTATGTTCATTTTATGCTTATGTATATCCCTTATTTACCCTTACTGAGCATCTGAGATCACCCTTTATTATTTTTCCTTTCCCTAGGATATGAAGAAATATTTTAAGTATGGAATTTATGTGAAGAGTACTAAAGGGGAAGATATTTATGGGAGATGTTGATGATCATTCTCCAAACTTGGATATTGTGTACCTAGACTCTAAAGACACAAAAATATTATAGTTCACAGAAATTTATTTTTGAAATGTATTAAATATTAATCTAAAAATATGTAATATATTTGTGTTAAAATAATGGTTTTTTGTAATTAAATTATAGTTCATTAATATTTTGAGTAGACTCCCTAATCCTAAAATACGAGATAAATATTTCCTAAAACCTTACATCTTAGTTACACCAGTTTTTTATTGGGAATTCATCCCTCGATGTGAACTAAGTTAAGTTAACCAAAAAAAATAAGCTAAAAGTTATCTAATAATTAAAATAACCAAGACTTGGTCCAATCAAGAACATTGAACCATGGTTTATACTCTTAAATTAAGTAATGGAAGGAAATAATGACTTAATATTTTAGTTGAGTTATTTTTATCCTTATACATAAAAAACCTAGTTTTATCTTATCACATGATTTGTTAATATAAAATTGGATTTTACTTAAGTGATTAACCATGTCTGATAGAAAATTTACACATAATTCAATTTTATTTTATTCTGTCTTGTATTCTTGTTAATTGATTTATTAAGTGATCATGTAGAATCCAAAAACATAAATAATCAACCATGAAACTAATAAGAAAAAATATACAAGTTGCATCCACCACCAAACCACAAATCTCTTTTTTGAATTTTATAAAAGCCACTTTTTGGATTAGTGGTAACCACACAAGAATAAAAATATAGCAGGATTTCAACTATTCATGATTTCAAACAGAAAACACCAACAAGATCCACAAATTCAAAAAACGAAAGCGCACTCGATACCAACCAAATCAGATCCTTGATGACCTCGAGATCACCACGTGGATCGAGGTCAGGTTGTCGGGTCACAGTGTAATCCAAATCGTTGGTGCTATCATTACATCACTGGATACATCGTCCAATCACCATTGTCCTCATCACTATTATCCTCTCCAAGCGTCATCGACACCAATAGCGTCGGTCGTCGGCCAGAGAAACTGCCATCCAACATCAGTTTTCAATATCATTACCACCGCCACACCAACATAGCATTGTTATCTTCTTGAACCATCACTTTCATCATCGGCAGTAATGGCTCGTCACCGTCATCCAAATCGTCGTCATCCACCACCATCACCCATAAACGCGGGTCATCAGAACCACGGAAAAGAGCTTCCTCAAGAAGATCACCCTCCGGCCAACGAGCAGAAGCACCCACGCATCGAACTTCAGATAAAGTAAAACATAATCAGGGATGAAAACAAAAGGAACTGGGAATGAGGGAAAACCTGGGAAGAAACCCTGAAGGAGACCATGGATAAAACCCTATAGGGGATCCCCAAAATCGCCAAACCACAACGCCCAAAACCTCTGGGTGTCCATCGCTCCATATACGACCTGAAGAGGAGCTATGGAACTTGAGGTCGGGGCATAGTTAAGCGTACAGGGGTAAAGGTAAGAGGGAGAAACCCAAATGGAAGCCAGAACCGAGAAGGGGGATCCAGGAATGAATCTTTAAGGAAAAAGAAACAGAACAGGGGGATGAAACCCTAGGAGGAAGGATATAAATGATGCTAGGGGATGAAACCCTAGGAACCACCCAATGAAGAATCCCACGAATGACCTGCTCCCACCACCACAGTCCCAGACCCTTCTAAGAAACAACACATCCAACCATATGGGGTCAAGTGTATCGGACCATACGGGCAGAGCAGGGGAGGGAGGGTATGACATATAGGCCATAAATTTTAATTTAATCATAATAAATTAAAAAAACCAATCATGTAAATAGGGCCGGTCTAATCTCATGATCATTCACACAACATGCAATGAACAAAAATTTTCAATTTATCCATTAATTACTTAAATTAATTATTTAATTAAGATAAAACACCACAAATTAATTTATTTTATCCTAATACAAATTGATAATCCTTTAATTACCATCATATATAATTTTAAACAAAATAAAAATAATAATAATTTCATTTAAAATTAAATAAGTATAGAATTAAACTTGGAGGAAATGGCATGTACTCACCCAAACTACCCATAATGATCCTTGTGCTTGTACATTCCCTTATAATCCACACACACATTTCATGATAGGTAATTATCATGTGTTACCCTTTATCCCCATTTCCCCATTTCCCATGCCTATATCACTAAGAATATTCAAATATAAACATAATTCCTTATCATGTTCCCATTAATCCCATTTAACCCATTTAAATTTCAACCAAATAATACCATAGCCTTTAACCACATTATACACTAACTATCCACAGTCCATTATAACTCATTACATAAACCAATTAACCTACTCTCTAAGTCTCTACATCATTATGAGTCAATTTCACACCTTATGCTTCCATTAGCCCATTCGAAAGGGTCGGCGTACCCCATGGGTGGCCCTGAAAAAAGTCACGACGTCCTCGATGAATCCTGTGGGGATAATGAGGGGTTTAATTAGTTGATTTGACACCCACTATGTTAAAACTTTCAAAGGAAACCAAGAACACAATAAGGGAAAATCAAGAACATAACCCTACATGCACAAATCTACAATAAAACCAATGGACATAACTTATAGACCACTTACCTTGAATCTGTTAGAGAACACACTTCTAATCAAGGTCATAGATCCCGATTCAACCACCATTTTAAGCTTAAACCTAAATATCACTATAAAATAAAGGTTTTAGAGTTTTGTATGGAGAGAAGTAAGAGATACAAAGCCTAAACAAAAACAGAAGCAAGAGTGGGATTATCCTTACTCAGATCTTTTTTTCACAACCGACGGCACTCCAAATGACCTATATTTGAGGGGGAATCGCCCTTGGGAGCTCTTGGGAGATTTGGTTCGTTCCTAAGGTTACAATAGGGGAGGAAGAGTAAAATACTGAGTGGAACTTAAAATCCCATAATGGAATTTTTGTAATTTTTTTCAAATTTATTGGGCCTCACAGTTTACCCACATGGTTTTCCAAACTGTTCACAAACCGTGTGGATGCTACTATCTGAAAATAGTCTCCTCACATGGTTACCTAGGATTTACACATGGTTTTCACTAACTGCGTGCAAACTGTGTAGCATACCCAAAACCCCCCTTTTTCTTCCTCTTTCATGTCCTGAACCCCCGAAACACCCCTGGGTCTTCAAATGAACTTGGTAAAACACTTATTTAACCAAAATAAGAAACTTAATCTAAAACATAAACAAAAAAATACCTTAAGGGTGATCTGGGATCTTATGTTGGACTTCTCTAATATTTGATAGATACAAGTTGCTTCAAAGATACCATAAGAAACATGAATTTAAAATTATAGACACCAAATGGAAAGAACACAAAATAAAATTATATATTTGGCCTAATTTCAATGCTTTTGGTGGTTTCCTTTGAATCAATGTGTTTTTATCATTATTTCTCTTCTTTTTATAGAAGAACACATGTAGCAATGAAAATGGTGATCGATAAGGAATTTTTCAATTCAGTTAGTGAATCTCATTTGGATGTTTTATATTTTTAACTTGATCATAATAATTCTTCATCATATAATAAAAATAATCAAGATATTTATCAATGAATTAAAATAATAATAAAGAAATTAAATGATGATAATAAATCCCATGTTCAAATCATCGATTGAAGAAGCGTTGAAAATTTGATTGGATTAAAGATGTTGAAAATATTGAAAGAAATAGAATGAGAATTTATATATTGTAAATGAAAATATTTTTGGTGGTGATGTATTAAAATTTAGGTAGTATTTTAAAAATTGAAATGTGCGTTGTGAAAAAATTGAAATAAAGAACCCGCATATTTGAAATTTTACTTTTAACATCAAGTAAATATATAAACAAAGTTAAAACCATTATCATATCAAGATTTTAATGTCTATTTTTTATAAAATCTATATTAATTTATCATCATATCACTTTTCACTTTGGTTTTACAAAAAACAAATGTCAAATGAAAAAAAATACTTGTGATGTTCGTTTTTAAAAATAACTGACATCAAATGTAGAAAAATACTTTAAGGTTGGTTTTCACTAAAAATTGACCTTAAAACCTGAAAATTATAAATACTGGTTCATATTTGGATTCTTAGTTTTTATTTTAAAATTTATTTGATCTCAAATGGACTTATTGATCAAAAGTTATGGCTGTCAAAAATTAGAATTCTTTAAGAATTATCTTAGAGAATTCCAACTTTAAATGACCATAACTTTTGATCTTTAATTCCATTTTAGCTCCATGACTAGTCAAATCAAATATTAGGAAATGAACTAAAACCTAATAAAAAAAATAAAATTTATTTTTTGAAACAAAAAATGTTAAAAGTCTTCTATTAGGATTTTAAATGTTGGTTTTTCAGGAACCGGTGTTAAAAGTTGGATTTTAACATTAGTTACTGAATAAGTGAAATTAAAAGTAATCTATGAGGACTTTTAACATAATTCTTCAGAAAATGAAATTAAATCACCAATTTTAAAGACCATTTTTCTACTATTGGATATAGATAGTATACAAGGGTACAAGTCGTGTGGTTTTAGGGTACACATTTCGTACGCTTGTGTTGTTTAGATAGAACTATTGGAATCTCCAAATGGTGTTTATGGTTGTTTATTTATTTTAATCTTAACTACTTAATGGTTATGTTATAGAGAATGAAGAATGGGAAGAAAAGACAATGTTTATATTTTAAGAACAAATATATCTGAAGTAAAATAAATCATAATCACAAGCAAACAATCAATGATTAATAAATAATAATAAATTAAACATGTGACCACTCTGATACCACATATAGGTTCTAAGCACAGTGAAAGAACCTTTATGGAATGGCCAAATTAGTTTCTTAGTCTTAATTTATAAATAATAATTATTTTATATAATTATTTACATCATGACCAATAAAAATCATAGAATACTTGTCTTCATAAAATATAAGAACTAGAAGAGGATGATCATCACATGTAACTATTAGTTAATTTATGTGCAGATCTAGAATTACTTGAACTTGTAATTATTCTCTTATTGATGATATAGTTGATTTGATCTTATAATACCATCATTTAACTATATAATCCAAGTGTATAATCCATCTAATAGTGATACACATGTGTACCACGATCTATGAACATCATCATAGAATCATCGGGTGCTAGCACGGCTGATCCTAATAACTTGCATCATTCATGGTAGATCATGATAGAATTATTCTATAAGGATGAAAAACTCTTGTTGATATCTTGATGGAATTAGAGAATAGGATGTAAGATCACATTCTAGATATCTATACCTCTATCTAGGTCTTAAGAGAGCTTCTCTCTCTTTGGTGTGCATAACGAGTGTCTCTTAGGAAAGTGATATAATTTTATATTTATAAAGGTGGGTCTAGGGTTTGAAATTAACACATCATCACATTTACAATTACTTATTTATAAGTGAACCCAATTTCTTAATAATAATATAATTATTATTCACTTAACATGTGCATCACCTAATAATAAATAAATATCATTTATATTATTTTTAATCAAACCATTAAAATCGGTCCACTTTTCCTCCTCAGCATTTATTGATCCTTAAATAATGGACTTTTATTTAATAAATAAATATCACTAAATTATTCATCTATAAATATTATATTAACCAAACCTTGAAAGTAAATATTTAGTATTATTATTTTACTCACTTATTATTTCAAATAACTTGTGATTAAATCTTAGTGATCAACCAAAAACCTGAATAAATATTATGTATTCTAATTTGTTAAATTCAATACTGAATTTAACTGAGATTGTGTATACACTTATTGTGTGACCCTCTATGAATATTTCTCAATGAAATTATTCATAAACTACTAAATTCTAATTTTACCATCTAGCAACACATCAAGGCATTAATAGAGAAAGAAGTTGATGTTGCAATGACATATAACCTCCTACGAATGTCTACCGTGTAATATAATAATTTTATCATGATATATTGAATCAATCAGGTTTCATACTGATGTTATCATCATATGTTCTTGATGTCAATTTCTTTAAATTTTTGTAAATTAACTCACCCATAGAACAGCATATCCATGGCTTTATCCAAGTAGTTCCATTCCCATTACAGGTCATGAGATATCAACTTCCATTAAAGGTAAGAAGGGATAAATCCTTTCTCATGTTATCTATTAATTCAATATCACTCATGATGCACCAAATGTATCCTAAATCTCCATGAGAATATTTCATCACGGTTTTTTTCAATAGATAAAAGTATGGGACTCATGTTATCTATTAATTATAATATTAAAGTCAGGTCTCATTCTCATAATCTCTTTCACCGAAAATTACCAAGGGAGTACACCATGATAGGGTGCCTCAAAGTTCAGTGAGTCTCCACACCCGATAGCATGTATCATATATATCCCATTAAATGATATCATATATTTATAAAACATATATTCAAGAATATTATCATAGTACCTCTTGGTTCTCATCACAGTGGGGAACTATTATGATATTTCAGTGTAACATATATTATGAGGACATTATCACATAAAAATTCCATGCAGAGGAATAATCATGATGTGATAAGAAACTTAATTAATATTTAATATAATGAACACATGTAATCATCAAGTACTTAGATGTTAGTTCTAGTGAACTAACTCCAATGTGTATAACGCTTCCAGATCGTAATACTTTATGGCCAGTATATGACTTCCGTGTGAGACATCCAAAGTCATACAAAATGATGAGTGTATGACTTTGAGACACATCTATGACTTTGAGGTTGAATTATTAGACTTTTATTTCTAATGTAATTATTCATTATTATAATTAATCACAAGACTTGATTAAACCATATGACTTCTAAAATATTATAATGGGAATAACATATAACTTCAATGTACAACTATGTTGATCATATAACTTACATGCAGATCATATGACTTTGAGAAAGTATTTTAAAATTGTGATAATATGACTTTAAATTTATACACCTATAGGACCACATCTTATGAATTTATACATAGAAAAAAATTTAGTTCCTAATTTTTGAAAAATAAAGGGTTTTAGAATTTATATTTTTAAGTGATAAAAAAATTGATGATGCAAGATCCATATGATGATTTCTAAAAACATAATGAAACTTAAGTAATTCATGATGAAAGCTTGTTTTGATTAAGAATAAATTATATCAAAATTTTAAGATCAAGTGGATGAGATATAGGATAATAAAGATGAAACTACATGGGTTTTCAATAATAATACAGAAAAAGTTCCATCATTGCTTGACCTATTCTCTAAATCCTATATCATTGTAATTAAAACTAAAATTATTTGAGAAGAATAGGATGGGTTTATATTTTTTATTACATACTCAAGATGAGGTCTATACTGGTCTCATGGGAATCTCTCATGCCACAAAAATAGGATTCCATGTCGCAATTTGATATTTCTATGTAATTTTTATACATCCAATGAATAATATAGAAGTGAGGATTTTCATGGAAGATTGTGAGAAAGAAAAATATACATTTGTTCCTATTGAATTTTATGAAGATAATTTATTCTCCCATTCTTTAAAAATGAGAAATAAAAAATGACTATTTTTGTCCATTGAGTTTAAAAATCATGAAAAGGAGTTCCATGTGTGGTATTTTTAGAATCACAATAAAATATCATTGGAAACCAAAAGAGGTTAATTTATTATTTTTATTTCAACTAGAATAAAATAAATTCTTCTATTTTCATTATTTATTGATATTGAAAATGAAAGGTGAGTTAATATAGCCATATATAGAAGATATGTAAATTAAGAAAAATAAAAATAGAAATAGAATTATGAGTTTATGATATAATGGTGTGTGTGTGTGTGTGATTTTTATGATATAACAAAGGATAAATATTTAAGAAAGAAGAATAAAATGGGTGATAAGAGAAAACTATATCTATTGTGGAATAATTTGGAGTTGTCAAACCCATTATGAAGAAATAACGGGATGGGTTCTGAAGAAGAATATGAAGAATAATAAGAAGTTTAGTGTGTTGAATAATAAAACTAGTCAAATATAATCAAGGAATAATAAATAAGGATAAGTTCTTAAATATATGGTTAAGTGATCTATGATAAATCTGTATTCTTGAGATTTTAGTGTTTAGAATTTTGAGTTTGAGAAGATCAATAATAAGTTTCAAGTGGAACTATGAAGTTATGCATAGAGTACTAGAGACTAAGTTGAAAGAAGTATTTTTGAAGATATTTAGGTAATAGAAGACTCTAAGGTGAGGAATTTGGTCTATTATTTGGATATAGTGACATCTTGTGCATTAGTAATGACCAAATTAAATAGTAAGGAGTTTTTGAAAGAACTGGTGGGACGTCAGCTTAGAGATGTGTTTGGAATGTAGCATTTGTTTACCTATGTAATATGGTAAACCCAAACCTATGTAATATAGTGTTCATGGGTTAGGATAAAAACAACCTACAACTTCAATTTTATTGATAATAATATTTTATTAGAGAATTTGTGACATGGAAATCCTAACCATGATAAGGAGTTGGATTCTTAACAAGGTACAAATCTTATAAAAACACTTTTTCCATTTAATACATTATTTATATTTCATATAGGTTTATTCTAGATTAAAAAATACAAGATCCAACAGTCTTAACTAGTATTATTGGTTCAAGCTCAAAGGGTTTGTTAAGGTTTAAAGAAAAAAATATAATTTAGTAAAATAAAAAATCACCTTATTCACCCCCCCCCCAAGTGTGTTTTCATGGTCTAATATAGTACTTACAAAGGTTTTTTTCACTTTTAATTTCTCCCACTATTTTCTTTACTTTTAATTATAAGGTTTTTTTAAAGTTTTAATGGTTATTAAAAGTAATTTTTATTTACTTTCTCATTCTTTTTCTAAAACCATTGATTTATAAATTATTTCCTTTAAAAATAAAAGTTATCAAAAATATAAATGGTATTTCTTCTTATTTCCCAAATGGTTTTATAATGTTCTTCTAAATTATTTTTTATCTATTTCAATATAATTTAATGTTTATTATGTTTCATTGGGGATATGTTTTAATGAAAACGTAAACTTTATTTATTTGGATGATTTATTTATGCTTTGTGTAAATTTTAATGAAAATTGTTTCTTTCTCATGGGTTATTTATGTTGTGATATTATTGGTTAAGGTGGCATGGTGTAGCCTAATAGGTTACTCTCTCCCTCAACATGCTAGGTTTTTCTTCCCTAATGATCTACATAGAGATAAGACTAGTAGATGTACTACTCCATCTTCCTCCCCCATTCTATGTTCTTTACCTGAGGCTTCGTCTAGTTTTTTCTATGGCATACTCCAAGATTACGTTCATTCTAATCAAAGTAATGGATTCTTGGACTTCCACATTTTCTCTGGTTTCCTCACCCACACTAAATATTATCCTCTCTAGTTATCATTTCATAGGTAAAATATGATCTGTTACAGGCTCTCGTGAGACATAGACCCATTTTGTCACCCATGTTAGGTCTAAGGAAGTTTCTCCCATTATGTTAATATAGGGGATAGGTCTTCTATCATCAGATTATGGTGTTCTTTATTTCAATTTTTCATTCTCAGATATATTCCAAATCTAATTTTTCTATTCCAAATTAGATGACGATGCCTTTCATTTTATCCCTTCCCATATTATCTTACCAATTTGTATCGACGTTAGGATGGATCACCCTATCAGTGTCTATTGCTTCATATTCACCAGTTGATTTTGTAATGTGAGGGGGATTGATTCATAATAATACATGGTCTAGGGTTGTTGTATAAGGGTTAGGACCCATTTTTCATCTTCTTTTCACCCACCTATCTGTTCACTAACTTTATTGGTTGTCATTGGTTTTTTCCTATTGAACATATTCTTTGATGCCTCTACCTCACCTAGTCTAAGGCATTATGTCACCCCAATATTAAGAATATATAGAAATTATTGATAATGATCCCTCTAAAATTGAAAGTATCATAGTGTTCTCATGGTGGTGAATGATAAACTACTCTTTTTAGGATTATCCTTCATACTCTTAAGGAGAATCATATAAGTAATGACTTAAGAATTATTTTTTTTAATGAAAGTGGTGAAGGCAAGTCAGGATTCATAGGAATTCATAGGATCAATATCTGGGGTTTTGTATCTATACATGGTGTGGGATTCTTGTGGGTGTTTACATGGGTGACGGTGGCCTGATCTGGGACTAGTACGTGGAACCTACATGATCTAGTGCCCCCTCTTCATAATTTTTTTTGGGTTTTCCCCATCCCATGAAAAATGGGGGAGTTTTTTCTTATTAGGTTTTCCCCCATTCCATGGAAAATGGAGGTCCCATGTTGGTTACCCATCTACTAAGTTTAAAATAAGTTTGTAAAAATATTAAAAAAATGAATTATTAAGTGGGGTTTATTTATTTCAGGGTTTATTTATCAATGTTATCATGTTCATGTGGCACACATGTGTGTGTTTATTATTATGTGATAAGTGGGTCTATAATTATATATCCCTCCAATGCCTTATGTAAATTTTTATATCTCATGAGATGTTATGGTATGGGACCTAGGTGTTTGGCCCAGTCCATTGTGATATGGGACATAAGTGGTTAGCCTAGTCCACTATTATATGAATGTATTAATGGTTATGATTAACCTAAATTATGATTTTGTATTATTTTTTTGTTCCATATACCACATTTATGTTTTCATGGATCATGATTATTGTATTGTGATTCCTCAATCCTATGTTATACCAAAAATTTATGATTCGTGCTATGTTATTACTCCTTTCAGTATGACTTTGTGATTATATTTCCATGCACATATGTTTTTTCTAATTACTCCTTTATGATAATATTTTTTATTACCTAAGTTGATTCTGTTAATATCTCTTATATAATACCCCTTACTAAGCACCTAAACTAACACTTTTCTTATGTTTTCATTCCCTATATTATGAAGAAGAATATGTCTTATGATATGTCTAGAAGGGGTCAAGTTTGGTGAAATTATAGATAAATGTTCACATTGTTTATAAACAAGTCATATATGTATCTAATCTATAAAGACGCTAAACCTATAGGTTCCAGGAGTTTGATTTATTGTGATTTGTAATGAATAATCAAGTGTATTAATTTAAAATGTACATGTGTTTTGGTTGGGGCATATTAGGTTGAATATTAAAGTTATATATTTATGAAAAAATATGTGTTATTGATTGTTATGTGTATTTTTAATTATAAATAATATTATTTATAAATTTATATTGATTTTCCATTGGCATGAAACATTTAATTTTAATGTAATATTTTTATTATCAAAATGTATATTAAAAAATAAGTATGTTGTATGTTATAAACTTCTAGAATTTTATTTAGTTATTATAATTATAATTACAATATAATTATGAGTGTTCCATTTAAAGAGGATAAATCCTCTATTCCCTCCCTCACTTTCATGACACTGCCAAGAGGGGAGGAGGAGCTTATCATCTCATTATTCTCCCCATATCTTCATGGAATCTCAGTAAGTAAAGTTCTTAGGTATGTTTTCCCACTCTCCTTCTCTCATATTCCCTTCCTCTTATTATCTCATCCTTTACCTAAATTTGTTTCAATATTCAGGGATAATTTTAAGTTGGGGGTTTCTATTTCAAGTAAAAAACCCTAAATATCAATGGTGTTTTTCTATTAGTTATTATAGAACCCATTTATGAGACATCCACACCCATTTGATGCTTGATATTTCATCTTACAGCTCACCAGTAAGTGTCCACACTTCTAGGGCTTTGGAAGATTATCTGATTATCATGTTTTGAGATTTTGATTTATTAAAAATGATTCTTTAGGTCTAAAATAAGGGTATTTCATGATTAATATCAGATGAAATTTATCAAGATAACTAAAGAGATAGGTGTCTATATTTATTTTCCTTCACTCAATGAACCATGAGGGTTTGATATTTTAAAATGGAAATTTTATATAAATAATTTTTTTTTGATATATATGATGACTTTTATATACCATATACACATCCTTTGGTGATTTTCAATATTATTTGATGAAAATAACATTATATAAAGCATAATTTAACTTTCATATAAAGTAATTCACTCAAGGTGTTTGCTAAAATGAAAAGGATGTTTTGGTGTGACTTAACTAACTTTGTTTTCATGGAATGAAATTTTTTAATTTATCATGAATTATTGACATGTTTTTAATAAAAATATTCCATGAATAAAGTGGTGTTTTTCCAATATAAAGTTTTTATTATAAATTTAATTATTTTTTGAGTTATTACCCATTTTTAATAGAATTTCATGTGTGATTTTTATTTGTTAAATCCTTGATAATTTGTATAAATGAATAGTTTCTTACTTGATTGTTTGGGTAGCTTAAACACCTTAATCCTAGAATCACTTCATGGGAAGACTTGGGTATTTAGGTGGGAACCTAGGACAAGTACCTTTCTATGATTATGAGGAAACCTGACCTAGTGTATGATACTTTATTTACCCCATCATGGGTCCATATTAGTATATAGTAACACTATTGATGATATATTTTATTTTATTAGCCCTGCATAGGCCCACATTATTACATAGGAACACTATAGCTAATATATATCATTTGATTATCCTTTTATGGGCCTATAATATATCATGTTGAGACTCTACCTAGTAAATTTATGTATGCAGTTGGATGTTTACATGGATATGTTTATAGTAAAAGGATCCTAGTCTTCCAATAATTAATTTCCTTAGGTCCACCCCCATGAAGCTTTGTTGTATATTATTTAAATAATTGTTTTCCATTTGCATGTACATTCTTGAACTTTCTCATTTCCTATTAAAAATTATATAAATTTATTTTCTTTAAAGGTATGTTTTAAATGAGATACTTCTATGTTACTTGTTTCACTAAAAAATATATAAGGTAATTTTTATAGTTGTATTAAAAAATAACATGTTATGGTTTATTTGATAAAATTTTAACATAGATCAAGTAGTGGAATCCTTATAGTCATATTTTCCAATACCCTGTGTACAAAACTTATTGTTTATATAGATTATCTTCCATGGATTTGTTTTATTGGAATGAATAACATCTCTTGCTTCTATAGGGATTAGACCATTGACTTGGTTATAGAAAAATGAAGGTGGTTTCATATGAAGGTTTTTATGTGTCATATAGAGTTAGCAGTACATTTATTTTATTTTTTATTTTATCATGTATATTTTATATTGGTTTTTTAGTCCTTATTCTCAAATTTTAGAGGTATGTGTTAACATATATGTTATTTTTTATTAGGTATCATGTATTTTTTTTTTGTTCTCATTTATTTATTATAGAATTTATGGGTAAAATCATTACCAATATTGATATTTGATTCCTATGACACTTTTTTTTATCCCATAGTGATCAAGAACATACCTTGGGTCTTGTGATAGACTAGATAATTACAAATACACACTGAAATATGTCACATAATGCTGTTATATGAGAAAATAGAATAAAAATAACATGTTTTTGAAGATTCATGGTTTGACTGCATGGGTAGGTAAACTATGATTTGATCATGCATATGCTATTAGACCCTCTAGATTGGCCCCACATGGTTTTGATGTATTATATATATCCCATGCACCTTAACCATACAACCTTAGAAAGTCCATAAAATTTTTCTCTTCAAAGTTTAAATTCTTTAAGAATAAATAATAAACCAAGATCAAAATAAAAAAATACATATTCTCAACATCCGTTAAAAATTCAAGCCTCATCATGAAAAGTGTTTCCTAGATACTTTCCTATAACATACCTCTTGTTCCTAAACAATACTATCTATTATCTAATTTATTTCCCAAAAAATAAAACAAAATTAGACTTTGATACCATTTTTTTATGAACCAACCTGGGCTACCCCATCCCTATACCTGAGGCAGTCATCCACATGGCCCAAAGTGCATTACTGGTCATCATGGGATATAAAATAGTGTCAATGGAATCAAATTATACTTTGAGAATGATAATTCCTAGTGTAATATAAAGCTTATAAATGGGATATATCTAAGAACCCAGTATGACTACTCTATATATTTAAGATGTTATGAATACGAAACAAATAGTTTTAAAATTTAGACAAAACCAAATGTGACATAACATGAAAAATAACTCAATAAACAATAAAAACATGATGATATCAAAATATATATAACTATAAACATTTATATAATTCCATCTAAATGTATAAATACAAAATGGAACCAAAATAGGTAATAAATGGATGGGAAGTTGATGAAGCTAAATATATAAGGATGTTAAAAATATATAACCAAAAAAGAAGAAAAATAAACTACCCATCTATATGTGAAAAGAAAACAAGTTTTTTGGCTCCTTCATACCCAAAAAAATGTTATAAAAAATCCAATAACTCAAAGTATTACCTTTCATCTACTTGTTTCAAAGGAAATTAAGTCTACATACACATGAATTGTGTATATAGGGTGTGAGAAAATATTCCCAGTAGGATTCCACCACATGCCCTTTTTATAAACATTAGAAAGTAAACCCTACTATACTAGTTTGAAATACATATAAGAAAAGTATACCTTTAATTTTATATAATTGATAATAAAACATAAGTGAGAATTTCATTTATATGTTACTTTCAAAAACATTAAAGGTTTCTTAGATTTAAATAAAGATGATGTAATTTTGTATATGAAAACAAAAATGAAATCCTTTTTCATTTTAAGGAAAGTATCTTATAAATTAAAGGAAGGTAAATAATAGTTATAAATTCAATTTATAAGGAACAATATTTAAATATATAATAAATAATACATTTTCTCTACTTTCAAATGTATCGATATTTATCAAAATAATAACTATAAAATACAATAATTAGGAGTACCAAAAAAATAAACATAAGTGATAATTATATCTCAAGAGTGCTGGGAGGAATTCTTAGGCACTGATGAGACAATATAGGTTTGGTATAAGGCTGAATCCATATAATGGCTAGCTGATGTGGTTATAACTATAATTACACCCAATTTTATATCACCTGGATTCCTCAGGCGACAAGACCCTAGATAAAGTAGAATCATCCTATAACACACCCACTCTTTATTTTTCAATAAATGATTATTATAGAAATAATTTTAGAATATAAATGGTGGAAGTTTGAATTTTTTGAGAAACTTGGATAATGTATAGTTAAATCTTCATTAGGGGAATCATTCATATCATTTATGCAACAACTTAAGGTGGAGATAGTGACTAGTACACTTTTTTAGTTGTTAAGTCAAAATTATTTTTAATTTTATGTATTTTGTTTTGGAAATCACAAATACTTTTATACTAAATTGTCAAATAAAGGATTTAATTTGCATATGGTTTTCTATTTATCGTACTAACTATGACCATCGTATCCACTTTGTTTATCATACTTACTCAGACCACCGTACTTACTCTGTTTATCATACTCACACTGTCTATCATACTCACTATGTTTATCATACTCATTATCCAACATACTTACTCTTTTTATCATACTGACTCTAATAAATCGTACTCACAATGATCATTGTACCCACTTTGTATCATATCTATATTTTTTATCATACTCATGTTATAATTTTATCACATGCTTTAATTATTTTATCAAAACACATGTTTTATACCAATCATACTCATGTTATAATTTTCATATATCTATTTTTTTAACCAAAATGATGTCATGGAGTTAGTTATAAACTAATCAAAATTATGTCGTGTTTTCTGTTTCAATATTACAGTTATAATGTCAGGTGTCCAAGTCCCTCTGAATTTTTCAGAGAAATGTGACTATTGGAGTAAATATGACTATTGGAACTTGAGGCCTATAAATAGAAGGTCATTTGAAGTAGAGAAAAACACTTTAGCTATTATAAAGTTATAGAGAGAGATAGTGTGACTTCTCTCCTACTTTGTGTGAAATCCTTGAAATTACAAAACTTGAATGACTTGTTATTAGTTTTTGTATTTCAATAAGTTATTTGTTTTGTCTTGTGTGTTCGATCAAATGATAACAATTGAGGGCTACTGGGGATAGGTAGACAGTGTAACTGATCATAATATTTAGGGATTTCAAGTGTTTGAAAGATAGAGGTTCTGATTACCTATAAAATTGAGGGCTTGTGTGGATAGCAAGACAGATGTTCTAATCATTGTATCGAGGGATTACCGGTGTTGGAAAGATAGACCTATTATCCTAGGTGAAAGGATACCCTACTCTTTGGGATAAAAGAATTGTAATACCTTTTACTTTTTCACTGCTTATTGTAATCGAAATAGAATCCTTTTATTTATTCTTTCTATTTGTATTATTTTATAATATAAATGTTCCAATTATAGTTTATACGTTTTAGTATTTATTTTATATGCTATATGGTATAATCATTTACACTTTTTATTACTCTAATATTTGTATTCAACCTGAATACAATCATTTCTTAACCTGTTGTATTATATCATTGGATCGAGAGTCAGTCTGATCATTTGTTTTCTTTTATAAGAGGCTTTGTGAATTGTTTTAATTTATATTATATTAAACTAATAACCTTACTTAAATGTTTTTATATCAATTTTTAAATATAAAATTCACCCCCCCCTCTTGTATTTATGTCATCTCATATCCATTTCGATCCAACCATTGGTATCAGAGTAGGTTTTCCACTACTTTGTATATTTTTAAGATACTTTGTTTTCTATATTTATAAATACACTAACGTATATTTATAGAAAAAAAATTTGCTTCTTTATGATGTCAGGCATGATGAATTTCAATTCAATTGAAAATATTAATCCTAAAAGACCACTTTTATTTTATGGTAATGATTTTGAATATTGGAGAGATCGTATAAAGACTTTTATCATAAATACTGGTGTAGATAACTTTTTTATGCTCACTGGTGACTATAATATCCCCGATAAAGAATTCATAACTTTTAAAACCCAAGAAAAACTTGAATATTAGTTAAATTATAAGGTACTCAATACTTTATTGGGTTATATAACCAAGAATATTTATATTCAAATCTCCTCATGTGAAGCCGCAAATAGCATATGGAATAAATTAGATATTACACATTTTGGTACTTCCAAATTTGTTGAAACAAGAAGAGATATGCTAAGATCTAACTATCAAACTTTTAAATTTCCTTATAGTGAACCTATATTTAATGTTAAAAAAAAGATTTATGATGATTGTTAATATTCTTAAAACTATGGGAGATAAAAATTTAGAAGATGGAGTTTTGGTTGATAATGTCATAGAAATTGTGCCAAATGAATGGGAATCCAAGAGGACTGTAGTTTATGAGTCTAAAAAGATTACTAATCTTACTCTTGATAATATATTTGGAACTCTATTGTAACATAAAGGAAGACTTAAGAGAGATAAATATAAAGTGAAAATTAATAATGGTGGAGTATCATTCACTACTACATCAAATCCTACCAAGTCTCAATCACCTGTGAAAAACAAGTCAAGAAAGATAAAGGTTGAAGTATTATCAGATTCTAGTGATAATAATTAATGGTCTTGAAAATATTTCTAGAAGAATGGAAAAAAAATTTGGAAATAAGTATTTCCAATATAGATAAAAAAAATACCTTCAAATGTAACAAGTACAATAAAGAGTTTGAAGTCACATGCTATGAATGTAAAAGAGCAGGACGCATTCGACCTGATTGTCCTATGATAAAAAGAAAGAATAGAAAGGAAATACATTCAAATAATAACAAGAAGAAATACTTGAAATCCAAGGGAAAGAAATTCTTGAAAGTAAATTACTCTTGGAGTGCTAGAGGAGGTGATTCTTCTGAAGACTCTTCTGATAGTGATACCTCAAATCACAAGAATGTTGGTCTCCTTTCCAAAACTTCTTACTATTTCTTAATGGACAAGGTACACAGTTGTTAATATTTTACTAATATTTATTTGATTAATAATTATCCTGATAAAGATTATTCTTTTGATGAAGAAACATCTTCATCATAGAATTATAATTATTTACCTTCTTATTAAGAAGCTTCCAGATTTTCTAAACTTTTAGAAAAGGAAAATTTTAAAGTTTCTATGAAACTTGAATAATAAAATAATAGGATTGATATTTTAACAAAATAAATATCATGTCTTTCTGAGGATCTTGATTCCAAAACTCTTGAGATTGAGAATTTTTCTAAAAACCTTGAGAAAGTGAATTTTGAAAATAAAAAACTTTCTAAATATTTTAATAATATAATTTCTGATAAAACTATTTTAGATTAAAAACTCAATTCTAAAACTAATAAAAATGAGGATAAGAATTCGGTCATTATACTAAAATCTGAAATATTTTATTTAAAGAAACTTTTATCTAATTTTACTACTGGAAGGAAAGAATTTGATAAAATGTACTCTCAAATTCTTTCTCTAAGGAATAGTTATGGAATTGGTTATACTCATTCAAAACTGGTTTTTAGTCATAACTATTTTATTCCCCAATGCTCTATTCTATACCAAATGTCAATGTGGTGGACATTGGGAGAGAAATTTTTCTCTTAATAAAACCCAATCTTTAGGATTTTATAAAGCTCACTTTTCAAAAAAATGGATTCCTAAAAATTTTCTTTCTAACATTTCTAGATCCAAATAGGTTTAGATTCCATAAGTTTAAATGTTTTTATTTTATGAAAACAAAACAAGAAACAATAACAATACATGGTACATAGATAGTGGATATTTCAGGAACATGACTAGAAACAAAATCTTCTTTGAAAAACTTATCAAGATGAAAGGTGGAAAGGTTGCCTTCAGAGACAATGCTCAAGGGAAAATTGTTGGTATAGTTAATATTGTTTTACTTAGTAAAATTTTGATTTCTAATGTTTAATTTTTTGATGGTCTTAAGCACAATCTCATTAGCATAAGTCAATTATGTGATGAAGGTTACCTTGTGAATTTTAGGAATGATAAATTTATAGTTCAAAATTCCAAGGATGAATTCATTCTATCTTCTCAAAGTCCTGAGAATGTTTACACTTTGAACTTAGAAGACCTTATAAGACAAGACTTACCTTGTATAAGTGTAATGGAAGACCAATCTTGGTTATGTCATAGAAGACTATGAAACTGTAATATAAGAAATTTATATAAACTATCTAAGAAAAGACTTGTTAAAGATCTACCTCTTAAGTTTGAATCTTCTAAAGTTTTTGACCCTTGTCAGTATGGAAAACAACATAAGTAAAGCTTTAAATCAATCAATGATTTCACAGCTACTGATTCATTATAGTTAGTACACATGGATCTTTTTGGTCCTACACAAACTGGAATTATTAGAGGTAAATACTATGTATTTGTTTTATTTGATGATTACACCAGATTTACATGGGTATATTTTCTCGCTGAAAAATCAGAAGATTTTTTTCTTTAAAACTTTTGTTTACAAAGTTAAAAATGATAAAAACCTACCATTGATAACTATCCAAAGTGATCATGTTGGAGAATTTGTAAATTCTGATTTTGAAACTTTTTTTAGTAAGAAAGGTATTACTCACAAATTTTCTGCACCAAGAACACCTCAGAAAAATGGTGTTTTTGAAAGAAGAAATATAATTCTTCAAGAGATAACAAGAACCATGTTGAGTGAATACTCAATAGAAAAACATGTTTGGGCAGAATCTATTAGTACTGTTTGTTATACTATAAATCGAGTTTTAATTTGACCCTTTCTTAATAAAACCCCTTATGAGTTGTGTACAGGATGAAAACCAAAAGTTTCATACTTCAAAGTGTTTGGTTTCAAAGTATTTATTTTAAATACAAAATATAACTTACATAAGTTTCCACCTAAATCTTATGAAGTAATATTTTTAGGTTATTCCACCACTTCTAAGGCTTATAGAGTTTTTAATAAAAACACTTGTGTTGTTGAAGAAACAATACATTTTAAGTTTGATGAAACATATCCTTTTGTTTTCAAAAAAACCTCAAAATATTACTTTTGAAGTGTTTTCCAAAACTGACTATCAACCTTTGATAGAAGATTCTTCAAACATTGTAAATACTCAAGAAATTTTTTCTGAGACATTTACACCTGAAGACTTTCTACCTTATATTGATGATCAAGTTTTAAAAAATACAAATCAATTATTACTTAGGAATCATCCCAGTGATAACATCATTAGTGTTGTAAATCAACCAGTAAGGACTATGAATTCCTTAAGAAGTGAAATAGAATATCTTGCTTTTCTATCTCAATTTGAACCTAAAACTCAAAGTGAGGCCTTAGGTGATGAGGATTGGATAAATTCAATGCAATATGAACTAAATTAATTTTAAAGGAATAAAGTCTGGGCCTTTATTGAAAACCTAAGGATATATCTATTATTGAAGTAAAATGGGTTTTTAGAAACAAATGCGATGAAAATGGTATCATTGTAAGAAATAAAGCTAGAATTGTTGCTCAAGTCTATAATAAACAAGAAGGCATAGACTTTGAAGAAATCTATTCTCCTATAGAAAGACTAAAATCTATTAGAATTATATTATCCTTTGCAATATTCTTTAATTTCAAACTATTTCAAATGGATGTTGAGTGTGATTTTATTAATGGATATGTATAGAAGGAAGTCTATATAGACCAACCCCCTGGTTTTGAAGATACAAAACATCTTGAATATTTTTACAAACTTACCAAGGCCCATTATGGACTTAAACAATACCCTAGAGCTTGGTATGATAGGTTAATAGGATTTTTGTTACAAAACAATTACATTAAGGGAACAGTTGACCCAACTCTTTTTATAAAGAAAGAAAACAAAAATTTTATGATTGTTCAAATTTATATTGATAATATCATTTTCAGATCAACTCAAAAGTCTTTAACAGATTCATTTGTGAATCTAATGAAGTCTGAGTTTGAAATGAGTATGATGGGTGAATTAACATTCTTTCTTGGTTTCCAAATTAATCAAAAACCTAAAGGTGCATATATATCTCAACATAATTATATCAAATACTTACTCAAAAATTATGGATATGACAATACTAAAAGTATTAGTACTCCCATTGGAACCTCAAATACCCTTGATCTTGATGAAGTTGGGCAACTAGTTGATTAAACAACTTTTAGAGGTATGATTGGAAGTTTACTATACTTAATATCAATTTGTACAGACTTAATGTTTTTTGTATGCTTATGTTCTAGATATCAAGAAAATCCAAAAAAATCCCATTTAAAAGATGTGAAAAGGATTTTCTGGTATTTAAAAGTAACTTTGGATTTAGCCTTTTTCTATTTTTCCAGAAATGATTTTGAATTGAAAAGTTTTTCAAATGATGATTTTGGTGGATTTAGAATGGATAGAAAGAGTACTTATGGAACTTTTCATTTCCAAGGATATTCTTTAGTTTCTTGGTCATGCAAAAAACAACACTCAGTCACACTCTCCACTGTTGAAGCTGAATATGTAGCAGCTGGAAGTTTTGTGCTCAAGTGTTATGGATGCAACACACACTCACAGACTATGTAATGAGTTTTACTAAAACTCAAATATTATATGATAACATAAGTTCCATTTATATAATTAAAAACCCTATATATCACTCTCGTGAAAAACACATAGATATTAAACATCACAATCTTAGGGATCACACACAAAAAGGAGATATCATTTTACAATTTATTGGAACGCAGAAATAACTTGCTGATATTTTTACAAAACCATTACCTTACAATAGATTATAATAAATTAAACATAATCTAGTAATTATTGCAATAAAATAATCATTCACATCTACTTCCTGTTTTTTACATTCTTTTTACATTAATACACTCCTCTTCACAGGGGGAGAACATTAGACTTTTGTTCTATGTTTTATCTATTTTATATTATTATTATTCTTTATTACTTATATTATGTTTCTTATTTTATCTTAATTATTTTGATTAAAGTTCTATTTGTTTTATTTCTTTAATTAGTTGTTTTATTGTTATTCGACTTCACTTTCAGTTTGTCATTTTGTTTATCAGTTTGACATTCTGTTAATCGGTCTGATAGATTCTAGTATATCGGCTTGACAACCTATGGTAATGACTTTGTTTTCCATCATCTTGACAACCTCTGGTAATGATTTTTTTTTTCATTATCTTGAAAACCTATGGTAATGAATTTGTTTTCCATCGGCTTGACAACCTATGGTAATGACTTTTTTTCCATCAGTCTGATAACAGAATGTATTCACTTTATTTTTCATCTGTTTGATATTTAATCGTATTCACTTTCTTTATTTCAACTATTTATTTTCAATATTATTATTTGTTTCTTTCATAATAGTATAAAACCAAAAACTCACTTGAAATATTCGACAGGTATATTCTCTTTTCCTTTTGTATCATTTTTCTTTTGTGTTATTATTTCTCGTTTTTTCTTCATAATTTTTTTTAAAAAAAATATTTTCACATAAATTTTTTTAATATCCTTTTATTATCTACCATTGGATTCATTATCTTATAATATCCACTGTAGAAGTCCAATGTTCACCCAAATTCTCTTATAAATAGATGATCTCCCCTCCTCAAATCCACACTGGTTCTTCAGTTTTTCTTAGTGAATCTCTATTCCTCTTTTTAAGTCTCAGTATGTTTTTTCTTTTCACCGATCAACTTTATGTCTCAATATTCTACCAATACTCCTACCAATATGTCTTAATTTTTTTTCAAAAATGGATTTCTTCAGATAAAGGTTAGTCACTCGATATTTCTTTGATAGTTATGATTCTTCAATAAATAGAATCATCTTGTTCCAAGGCTGGGAACATCTTTGTGTCAAGAAATCCATATCTCAGGATTCGATTCTTGTTGAAGAGGTTAGATAGTTCTACAATACAGTTTCTTTTGATAAAGATATGATTAATTTTGTTATGTATGATATAAAGTTTTCTATGTTAGTGAAACAAGAATCACACTTTCTTAATGTCTCTACTAAAGTAGGATCCTTTTGTCCTTCTCATAAGCTACCTGATGAAGTTGGTATGTTTAATAAGGAAAGATATGAAAAGTCAATATTTCTTATCAATGAGGAGAAAAGAAAATTATCCCATATCTCTTCAGAAAACTGAATTATCATCCTATAGATGTAAGGGTTTCTTATTCCAAGGAAAGGAGATAGTGAAACTCTTAAGGTTTCTGATATCTTTATGTTAGATTATCTTGTGAATATGAGAAATTTAAATCTCAGGGGTTACATTTTCGAAACTATTAATCATGTGAAGTCTGGTGAAATTAATTCTCATTTAATTATGTATCCAACCATTCTTAAAAAAATTATTCTTAAAAGCCTAAAGTTTTTCAATATTCTAGTGAAAGGAGAATTAAAATAGTTGAAGGGTTCATGGATTATCAAGAATACAATCAAAAAAATCAATGTTTTTTTGATGAAAATTAAAAAAAATTGTCAAAGATGTGGAAGAATCGGCACCAAATCAATCAGCACCACTTCTAATAGAATTAGCTCCAACTATTTTAGTTTCTTAGAAGTTAGATCTTAAAAATAATGCAAATTCTAAAAATAAAACTACATATAGAAAAGATTTTGTAGCTAAGTGTAGAAATGAAAAAGAACAAAGAAAAGAAGTTGAGCCTCAGTTTGGTCTTGATCCAGTTGAAGCTCTAACTAAGAAGATTAGAATAGAAGATTCCCTACTGGTTGAGAATAAGAAGAAGAAACTATTGAAAAGAAAAACTTAGTACCTTTATGTTTCCAAGATTCTAAAATGTGTTGAGTTAGAAAGTTCTCAACTAACATAAGAAATAAAATAATAACCAATCATATAGACTCTTCTAGAGAAAGGGAAAGAAAAATTTCTAGAAATAATTAAATTTAATTCACAATAGGAAGGTGAAGAAGAAGAGGAAGATGACTTTATTATGGAATATAATCAGAGTTCTAAGAGAATTAGATAAGAATATTCTCTCCAAAAACAAAGTGAAGGGGTTCAACAATAGGATGTCCATGCTGATCAAACACCAGTATAGTCTATGTAAACTAAATCATAAAGTGTTACTTCTACAGCCAAGAAAATGGATCGAAGTTCTCATGTCGAGAGAACCATTATCATCAGTGACAAATTTGAAGAAGAAATAGTTGAAAAAGAAGAAGACAGAATTGATAAATAGAAAGAGAAAGGAAAAGGAAAACAACCTGATGAAGACTCAAGCTGATCAAATAAACTTGTATCATATGATGAAGACATAAATTAAGAGCACATTATTTATCTCAATAAAAGTGATTATATTGTCCATGTTCTAAGAAGGATTGAGAAGACTGTTCCTTAATTTCCTAGAATAGAAGGGAAAATTGATTTCATTACAAAGAATCAAAGTAAGAAATTTGATTCAGTAAGATAGCTCAGAAATAAAGTGATGTCAATAGAGGCTGATTTAAAAGTTTTTAGTGATAGTTTTATTGCTCAAAAGAAATCTTGCAACAAGATGACCAAGTGGTCATACAAAATAGAGAGTTCAGTAAATGAACATGAGGAGTATACTGAAGACTTAATAATTATTTCAAATGATCTTGTTATTTATTTTAATAAGCTTGATAAGGAAAAAATTGATAAGTTGAATCAAATTCCAAAAACCCAAGGTGTTGATACTCATTTAGTGAAAGAGTTGCAAGAAAGAATCAATTCTTTATAGTTATGGTTTTTAAGGTTTCATCTTTCAAAGATGAAATTGTTTTGTTAAAGAAACAAAACACCTTATTGGCCGAAGAAAATAAGAATATGTAGAACAGAATTTATTCTCTTAAAGAAGTGATCAAAATCCAGGAAGACGCCATCAAAAACCAAGATCAGCTTTTTGTATACCAACAAGAGATTCTCAAATCCCAGGGTGTTTCTATATCAGAATACAATAAAGAGATAAATAAGATTAAGTATGTTCTTTATGAGTTGATCAAGAAAGAAAAATAAAGAGATTATAAATGAATGTTTTTTTGTATCTTTCTTTCTTGATTGTCTTTTTAAAATCTCTAAACTTTTGACAATTCAATGGGCTTTATGTTTCATTTCCATTGTTTTGTATTTTGTTTTTATCTAACCTTTACAGGCTATACAATACTACTCCTTTCTTTTTATAAATCGCAAAGAGGATAATGTTTTATAAAATGGGATAAAGTTTCACAAAGGGGGAGAATCGTTAATGTTTTACTCAAATTTAATACATTAAAGAAAAGAATAATTCAAACCAAGGAAAATCTATTTGAATACAATACTTAGAAAATTATATACCTAATGGGGAGTTAGTTTTATTCATTTATTTATTCAGAAGAGTTTTCATAACTTAGGGGGAGATAAGTATTTCTTTCTAGTTTTACTTTGTGTTTTGTGCTTTCCAAAAAGGGGGAGATTGTTAAGTCAAAAGTCTTCTTTTGACTTTTATGTCTTTTGTTTTGGAAATCACAAATCTTTTTATAATCAATTCTCAAATAAAGGATTTACTTTTTATACGGTTTTTTGTTTATCGTACCGACTATGACCATCATATCCACTATGTTTATCGTACTCACTCAGACCATCATACTTACTCTATTTATCATACTCACATTGTCCATCGTACTCACTATGTTTATCGCACTGACTGTCCAAAATACTTACTCCTTTTATTGTACTGACTCTAATCAATCATACTCACAATGACCATCTTACCCAATTTGTATCATATATATATATATTGTATCATACTCATGTTATACTTTTATCACATGATTTCATTATTTTATCAAAACACATGTTTTATACCAATCATACTCATGTTATCGTTTTCATATTTCTATTGTTTTAAACAAAATGATTTCATGGAGTTAGTTATAAACTAATCAAAACAATGTCGTGTTTTCTGTTTCAATATGACCATTACAATGCCAGGTGTCCAATTCCCTCCAAAATTTCCGAAGAAATATGGATGTTGGAGAAAATATGATTGTTGGAACCTCAGTCCTATAAATAAGAGGTCATCTGAAGCAGAGAAAAAAAACTTTAGCTACTATCAAGTTCTAGAGAGAGATAGTGTGACTTCTATCGTGATTCATGTGAAAGCCTTGAAATTAAAAAATGTGAATGACTTGTTCTTAGTTTTTTTATTTCAATAAGTTCTTTTTTTTCTTTGTGATTCTGATCAAGTGATAACAATCGAGGGATGTCGGGGATAGGTAGACGGTTCAACTAATCATCATATTGAGGGATTTCAAGTGTGTGAAAGATAGAGGTGTTGATTACATATAAAATCTAGGGCTTGCGGGGATAGTAAGATAGACATGTCAATCATCGTATTGAGGGCTTGCCGATGTTGGTAAGACAGACCTGTTATCCTAGGTGAAAGGATACCCTACTCTTTGGGATAAAATAATTGTAATACCTTTTAATTTTCTGCTTATTATTGTAATAGAAAGAGAAACCTTTTATTTATTCTTTCTATTTGTAATCTTTTATATTGTAATTTGTTTAATTACAGTTTCTAATTTTTAGTATTGATTATATAAATTATATGGTAGAATCATTTACACTTTTTATTGCTCTAATATTTGTATTCAACTCGAATATAATTGTTTCTTAACCTATGGTATTATATCATTGGATTGAGAGTCAGTCCGATCATTTGTTTTCTTTTATAATAGGCATTGTGAATTGTTTTAGTTTATATTATATTAAACTAAGAACATTACTTAAATGTTTTTATAGAAATTTTTAAATATACAATTCACCCCCCCCCCTATTTTATTTGTTCCATATCATATTCATTTTGGTCCAATATTAGTTACCATGTAATCTAATCATGAATCCCCATTAGTTGACCCCAAAAAAATTATTTATATCATAACCTCCCAAAACCCTTATAAATTTATTTTTAGAATGTTATAATGAATATATTTGGTTTATATTATGTTGGTATAATATTTGTATTGGGATTCCAAAATTTAGTCTGATTTTCTTTATGAAGTATATGTGTATATGACATGTTATGTGTTTTTATGAAATGATCATTTTTATTGTTGTTCTTATTGTAGTAGTAGTTTTTGTTATTATTATATAAGTATTTTAGGTGTGTAATTGACATGGGAAACTAGAATTATGGTTTTTACTATTGTTGTTAGATATAAAGATATAAGTGATGAATATCTATAGAATGAAGTCTTTTATTATTACTACTTATTATTATTATTATTGGGAAATATATAGAAAATGGGGGTAAATATTATCCTCTACCACCAAAATGGATTAATCCCACTACCTAAGATGGGTGGTGTTCCTCCCCTTTATTCTCCCTTAAATTTTCATAGAGGGACCACCATGGAGGGACCTATGTATGATTTTCATCCCAATTTTTTATCTCTTTATCTACATCTTCTCTTATTTATCTCCCTATCACATATTTCTCAATTAAGGATCATGGGGAATTAGTTTTGTTTCTATGTTAAGGAAAAACACATGAATCTATTGGGGATTTTGGTATCATTGGGATCAAAATTTCATTGATAACTTTGGTTAAATTTTTCTTCTTGATGGTTTCAAGGTTTCATTAACATCTGGGTATGTGTCTCTATGATTTTGTTTTCATATATCTTGATTCTTGGGGTTTCAAAAATTATTTTTTATATATATAATGTATCTATGATTTATTTATAATGGTTTTCATGGTTTGGTTTCAGACATGTATTCTATCAAATGATTCATTTTAGAATTTCTCTAGAAAATTATGCTTATGTATTTTAGAGCATGTAAGGTATTTGATAATTTAAATTTGAGGATACTTATTCTTAA
Organism: Viscum album; assembly: GCA_963277665.1. Lineage (NCBI taxonomy): Eukaryota > Viridiplantae > Streptophyta > Magnoliopsida > Santalales > Viscaceae > Viscum > Viscum album. Next base: position 701,709,747 of record OY728122.1, on the reverse strand, counting down.
AATGTGTTTATAATTAATTTTTTACATAAAATTTAATTTTCACAAAGGGTATTTCAAAATAATTCTAGGTGTTAGCTTTGATAAGTTTGATTTTATGCTAAAAAATTAATTGATAAAATGTTTATGAAACATGATTTTATTTAATTAAATTGATAAGTGATAATTATTATATATTTTATTTTATATAAAAAAATCATTATTTTACCACATTTTTTATTTATGAAGGGTTTTATGGCATATTTTATGTTTCTATTACTTATCTATGGCTTCCTTTACTATTCCCTCTTTGTGTTCTTGATATAATAGTCTAATTGGATTGTATTATTCATTATGATATGAAATTTATATAAAGAGGCATAGTTTGAGATTTTTGTGTTACTTTGGAACCTTGTGTAGACATATGGGTAATAGGGATGATTTCTCCACTAGTTTAGATTATGTAGTGGTAAGTGTCCCCTAATGATGTTCATGCTCTGAATAGGGGTTTATTTCCTAGTGATTCCATTAGGGTTTGTCATCATTTGAGTATTTCAAGTTCATTATAGGCTATAAGGTGTTTCACTAGCAAGGTATTAGATTGTACTAGTAGGATTGTGGTTTTTACCCCATGTGATTTTTATTTTTCTATATCATACCTTATTTATGATGAGATTTACTTCATGTTAATTTACTTTATGTCATGTTTTCCATTATGTTGAACTTCAATTTTTTATGTAATTCACCTTGTGATTTTTTCTATATTTAGTATTATTTTATATAACATCTTTAGATACTTTTTTATTCATTTATTACTCTTTGGTTTCAAGGTAAAAGAAAGTGGTTTCTGAAAAGAATATAAAATGTGATAAGGATTTTTTAATGAAAAATGTAACTAGAGTATTTTTTAATTATATATCAAACTATCATTTAGGGTTTCACTTATAAAAGTAATTACATAAATTCATGGTGGTGACCTACTAGACGTTAGCTCACACCCTGCATACACAGCATGGTGTCTATATAGTCATGTATTCTCTTGATCTTTTATTTAGTGTTTCTTCATCTCTTTAGGAGAGGTCCATTATATCAGTTATGGTTAATAAATAAGTTATCACACGGAGTTAGTCATTTGATAAATATATTTAGAGAGTACCTCATTTCATTCATATTTTATTTTTATTATAGTCTTTATTCATTGTAATTTGAATATTGTATTTTTTATTGGTTTATTTAGTTGGTTGAATTTCATGTCATTTATTCTTTATTAATTATAAAGCATAAATAGTTCTCATATTACATATGATTCCCTTAGAACTTGATCCAACCTATTTTGTTCAGGAATACACCTTAGGTTTGTAGCATTCCATATTAGATATATTGTCTAGGTATTTGGTATGGTATGTTACACATCCACTAGGGGTACCCTGTCCAAAAAATAATCATCAAATAGTATAGAACTTGTCCCTTGAATTCCCACTTACTACCAATGGATTCCAATGAAATTATAAATGGAGGTTTTCAATCAATTAAATATAAAAATATAACATTCCAAATCATAATCTCACACTTCACCACTAAACACCATTTAAATAAAAAACCCCTTACATAATAATAATAATAATTCATCATCCATTTATATAAAACTTCACAATATATTCCCATTAATAACACCAAAGTTTATGTAATCAAGGGAATAAAAAAAATACATCAATTTAATCATTAAAATGTATCAAATATTACATTATTTTGGAAAAATAATAAGAAATTCATGAATTCATTATGCTCTGGTACAACTAAAATATTTCACAAAAATGAAAATAGGTGACAGTAATATATACATAACATACATGAGTAATCAACTTTAATGTAGCAAAACATCCTTTTATCATTTGGAAATATTTCTGAACACGTGATATTTATTCTTTATATATCATAAAAAAATAATTTTATTAAAACGATTTTAATTATTTCATTATAAAACCATACTTGGAAATTCCAATACACATGAGGTGAAACATTATTATAAAAATATAATTTGTACTTTGTAGATGAATTCTTTATCATGTCAAAAAAACCAAAAAAAATACAACCATAAAACATCTTAATATTTTCATATATATATAATATAAATTTTATTCAATTGAAAACATGGAATAAAACATTCAAGGACTCATGCTTTTAGTGAGAGAGTAAAATATAGAGTCATGTAGTGACATGAGATGAAATCAGTGTCAAGAGATTTTATTCCACTAAAAAGGATAAGGGGTCCTTATAAGATCATTATAGCCCCTAAAATAAAAAAACACCATATAAATTTTATCAAAAATGATACCCAATACTTTCATGGCCTTTTAAGAGTATGAACATGGAAGAAATAGAAGAGAAATGAGAAAATGTGATGATTTTGAGTGATTTAGCTTGAATAATCACTCAAATTTGATGAGAAATTGACAAGGGGGTTACCAAAAATGGAGTAGAGTAAAGGGGTTGTATAAAACTAAAGTTTATCTTAATAAGTGATGTGTAAATGGTTCCAACCCTCATTTAAATCAGATTTTTATAAAAATAATTCATTTAGGTTTTAAAGGGGTGTACGGTTTGGGTAAAGAGTTATAAAAATCATGTACTAATTATTCATTTTCCTATATAAATTATTTTTTAACATATAACATTTTTAGTAATGGTTAGGTTAACCATTAGACCTAAAAATCCCTAAAAAATTCATAATTTTACTCCAAATCTCAAAAAAATGGGAAAACAAACAAATTAAAAGATATTTACAAAGAAGTGACATCATTTGTTACATTAAGGATTAATAAAAAAAGTGTAACAAATGATGAAATGTGAAATGGGATAAATATTCTTTATTATGTGGTGGTAGTTATGTATTATTGTAGTGGTGTTTTATTTTTGTGTAAATAGAGGTGGAAATAGTTGACATTGATGCGAAAATGATTTTATACTAATGGGTTGTGGTTGTAGAGTAATTATGATGGAGGTCGACCCATATATTGGGATTTTATTATTATTTTATATCCATTGTAATTTTTGTTATTTATTATTCACCACCACCTGGGTTGGGTAACATGATTGATAATTATATAAGGTTTTGGGTTCATGTATACCCCTAACATATGGGATGTGGGTGATATGAATAGATGGCTACTCCCCCTTTCTTTGTCACTCATCCATGTATAGTATAGTGATGTAGTTGTGATGTGATAATGAGATTTTGATGCACTTATATGGTAGTGATGTGGTATTTTTTCATGGTAGTGATGTGTTTATATAGTTATGGATGTGGTAAGTGGTATGCGGTTATGATATGTAGTATATGGTTGTAGTTATGCGGTTGTGGATATGATGTGGAAATTATTATGTGGTTATATGGATAAGGAAGGGATGAGAGTCCCATGATGTATGTAATTGGGGTGTGAAGGTGATTAGATCAATAAGTAACTGAGTACAATATACCTTTATTTATATATTCTCTATATTATTATCTAATTATACTTGCATATAAATTTGGTGAGTGTGCCTTAGTGAGGTTGGGTTATAGTTGATCTTAGGATAATTTATGTGTCTGTTTCACAATTTATTCACTGAGTCTTTAGCATGATTATTTCATATTTACATGATATATTCAAGGGATTAAATTATTAAGTATACTTTTATGTTCCCCCTTATCTTTTATATATAATTTTTACAAATTTACGGGATGGATTTACTTATTGGGCTAAACATTACTAACTCCTGACTTGGATCCAGTTTGAGTTGGGGTCATTAACCTATGAGTGGTTTTATTTTGATGTTGTATTTCTATTAATGTGAGAATTTATATTTATTATATGATTATAATTTTATTTTATATTATTAGTTTGATTTTATTAGTGGTTTTTTATATCATTCTTGAGATTTATAAAGGTAATGACTCCTATATGTGGGTTTTATACCTTCAGCACTAATCCCCAAATCATGATCTATTTGAGGTAGGATTTGGGGATCACACTTAAATTCATTGATATATTGGTAGGGGTTATAGTAGGTAAATGTAATTAAAATATAGTTTCAATGTGAATATGTCAATTAAAATATGATAGAGTAATGATATAATTTTTTTTGATGTGTAGAAGTGTAGCAACATTTACTTTTAGTGTGAAATTTCATTTCATTGGATAACTTTTATTACATACATCCCTAAACTAAAATTAATAATACCTTATTCCATTAAGGTTTTACATTTCAATGTAACATGTGATAAATTAAAAAAAATTAAATATAATTAAAAAAACATGAGGAATAAAACCATAAGTAAATAAAAATATTATAAGATTAAAATAGTCATTGTCACGATCTCCCATGAAGATCATACCATTGATGATATCTATAGAAATAATTAAACACACTATAAATATTAAAAATATATTGATAAATAAATTATGGAATATTATTAATGATTTTTAAAAAACTATGTAAGTTAATATATAATAGTAGAAAGGGGAGATGCGGTTATTATATGGTCATTGGGAATATATGAACATTGGACATCTATGGTCGTTGGGAATATATGGTTATTCAGAATATATGGTTATTGGGTATATATAGTCATGGGGAATATATATCCATTTCATATAAGAGTTATTGATGAGATAAATTATATGGTTAGTGAAAATAATATTTAATACTCAATTAAAATAATCATGAGATGTAACTTTTTAAATATAGTCATTGATATAGTGGGTATAAATAAAAATAATCAATTTGTGGAATTTGTGTATAAAGAGAAAATTTATGAAATAAAGTAGTATAATTCTTCAATTAGAGGTCTATTTTTATAATCTTGGGAAGGATGTAGCATTACTAGGGTTTCCCTTTATCTAACCCAATCTAAACTTCAACAAGTATGATTTGAGTGAAATTGTCTATGGGGGAGGTTCAAGATCATAAAAATCACAACAAGAACCATTCTAATTGAATCACCACTCAAAAATACCACCATTTCTTATCTCACCCTTAGGGATTATACATAGTTCTTAAAGATTTTTTTAAGTAGAATTTAGGATTATATCAACATTTAATTATTAATGTTAAAAATGATATTTTTAAAGAATTGTTTTTCTATGTTTTGTATGTTATTATCTTAATAAATTAAATTTATCACTATTAAAAGAATGGTCATGATGAAATATAACATTTATATAAAACCAATAAATTAATAATCATATAATGTTTAATACTTGGTAAGAAATAATAATAAATTCATATGATGTTAAAATAATATTTTTCAAAAAAATCGTTATAAATTTTTATTTTAAAAAAAATTATCACTTATAGAAATTGAATTTAATAAAATATATTTCCTTTTATGAATTAGTATAGAAAAATTATATAATAATTCCAAATTTATTTTTTTATAAAAAAAATAAGTTACCAATGTAAAAGTGAGTTACTATAGTAAAGGGTACAATGAGATAAAAGGGTTTAAATAAGAGTTAAAATCATAAAATATCTCTAAAAATTATCTATAAATGGACATATGAGAGAATATATAAACCATGATCATCCATTTTATATTATTTATCAACATTTCTAGAGAAATTATATTCCTTATACATTAAGGAATGAGTATTTATAGAAATACCACACAAACTCAACTATTAAAGGATGCCAACTATACACACTTAAAATAACACCATTTCTTTGGGTTAATCTCCAATATCTTCTTAAATTCTATCTAAAAATAAGACTCTGTCATTTTTATAAGCCACTGGTCTTAAGAAGGTGATGGGTTTTGTAGGATCATATCATGTCATTTTAGAAAAAGTAACCCAAATGAATGCCCAGTCTATCATCAACAAATCAACATATAATAAAGAACATAAAACTAGATAGGTATGCATAAATAGAAGTGATATCCATATAAAATTATATTAATAGAGTATGTTTAATGGATATCACTTATCAATAGACTAAGGGATATTTCCTCTACAGGAAGTACGCCAACCATAAGAATCCTTGTATGTTGTGATATGATCCAATGAACTTCAAAGGTGTGATAGAAACTTATTAATAAAGATAAATGGATAACTGAGAGAGAATATAACTTTGTATTTGGTTTTACAGTTTTTCATTCCCAATATTAATAGATCCAATCCCTTTATATTGGCTTCCAAAATTTAATGAAGGAATTGAATCATCACCTGCCAATGCATGGTAGATAATATACATTAATTTAATGTATGCATGATGATATGTATATTCATTTAAATATTTCAAATGATTATAATTTTTTTCATGATATAAATGAATCATATTAATTATTCAAAATTAAAGTAATTTTTTTTGAAAAATGTGGCGGATGTTATGTAATTAATATCCCATATTGTAAACCATTTGTACTATATGATAGAGTCATCACCATGCTCTATATGATATAGCTAAATCAAAGCATATGATATGTATCAGATGTGTTTCTAGGATTATAATATAGATCAATATTCTAATAAAATTAAAATAATTAGTTCATATCCATTAATCTCCCATTTTTACTAAAATCCCATAAGGACATCATGTAAAATTTTACAACTTTTTGTGTATCCATCCAAAATCTTTTGAATATGGTTTTACAAAAATATCTTCATTTTGGAACAAAAACTTTATCCAAATTTTTATCCTTATTATAATTAATAACTATATGACTATATGGTCATTTTTTCATTAAAAAAATATGAATCCCCCAATTTATAGATGTCATAAAATAGCAGCCTATGGAAAAATGTCAATGTTACTCAATTTACAAAGGGGTCTAGTGTGATCTCGAACAAACATAATCATATCTCCATATAAACATGTAAACCATAGGATGTATCATATACATTATATATATATACTTATATAATCCATTTTTCTATGGCATCGAGTGACCACTATACACGGAATATGTTAATGTGGTACAGTACATTCCATATATTCAGGATTCACTAAAATCTCTATTAAATCAATTTTTTGTATTTTTAAATACCACTTTAAGGATAAGTGTGAACTATAAACAAACAAATACCAATAAAAATACATAAAACACTAAAAATACAAAGTAAAATTTTAAAATAAAATACATTTTTGGAAAGGAAATTGATCAACATGTTATTGCTTCAGAACCCATGCTACACGGATGCCCGACATAACCCATCACCATTATGCTTGTGCCTTAAGATGATCAACGGGGACCTATATAAAGGAAGGTTGCATCAATAACCATTATATTATTCTCATTTTCTCACCACTATTTTCTTCATTCCAATAATTTTATATCCACCATTTAAACTAGGAAACATAATACCTTTAATAAACTAATAGGGATAGGGGCCAATTATCCTCTCCATGCCATAGACAGAACGGTCTATTATGTTAGGCTAGGTTCAACTGTAACTTTGGTTCTAGTGAAACTTCTAAGACAAGTTCCACTAGAAAAGTAAAATTTACAGTGGAACCTATCCAAAAAAATGGATTGGAGCATTTATGGCATAGAGAGGATATTGGTCCCAAGGATAGTGACCTCGCACTAGCATTGGGATGAGACCAAGATCAAACACCGTCATGAAATAATTTTGATAATACATCACAACCATAGAACATTATAAATCAAAAGAACTAAATATGATATAAAAAACCACATCGTTTCTGAATTTCAAGGAAAAATCGAGAACAAAGAAGCACAGGCACATCTAGAAACTCTGAATCTAAGTCTAAACATGCCTAAATTCAAACATTATCTAATGAAGAAACCTATCTACTACCCAACCCAACATCACCTCATGTAGTTTCATCTTCTCAAGAAATTTTCATAACACTAAGGAAATGATACTTATAAAAAATATATTATTACAATTTTCCCTACTAGGTAGCTACCCTAAAACTAAATTAGGAAGATAGGAATCAGAAGGACCACATGAGGAAGAGACTCAAATGGAGGAAATCCAAGCACCAAAACCATTGATAAAGGACCATAGTATGAATGAAAAAATATAAAAATGGAAGAGACTAGGAAAAATCATCAACCTCTAGTGAAGAAACCAGCAATGGATGTCGATGATGGGAAAACACCCTCAACATCGACACCAGACAACGACAATAAAAATTGAGCACATAGGATCCACTAAAAATAACACCATTTACACAATCCCAATCACCCATGAGATCCATCATTACATTATAAATTGTGATATAACATAATGTATTAAGAAACAATATTATAAGGGAAGTTAAATGATCCCTCTATTGCGAGTAGTATATGAAAAAACAAATACACTATACATAAAAAGTTATAAAACAAAGAAACCAAAGCATCTAAATTAATTCCATTTCATCACCTTATCAATACACCATAGGCACCATCATGATATACTAATATGGGGCCATCATGATGGGGAAGTAAAAAGGAGAAAAATAGGAGGAATAATGAAGGCTTTGTCATAGAGAAACCACTTAAAAGCTAAATTTAATGAAGTAGGAAGATGCCAAAGAAGAAGGACCTAAAGAAAACTTTTCTTGAGTTCCATGTTATCGCAAACCAACTCGAGTTAACCTGAAACATCACCTAGTTCATCCCATGATAAGGATTGAAGCTCATTTTTTATCACTATGGGATATTGATAAGTTCCAAGGGTACCAATTATGACCTAGTGGGAATGATTTTACCCTGAAGATATCAATAATAAAGTTGTTGATCTCTAAAAAAATTAACATAGTGCATCTATAAAAGGTAATTACATTCATATTAAATAATAAATTTTCATATATAAAACAAAAAAACAAGGAACAACCTGATAATCATAATCAAACCAACATCTCAAAATAAGAACCAAATAAAATATATAATGGAAATAACCATGTAAGAGAATAAAAGTAAATAGAAAGGATAAAGTACCCGATATATGAAAAGTCCCAAACGAACCATAATCTCATCCCACAACTTGATCAAATCTATGTGACCCTTGATCACCTCCAAAACCCAAAATATCCTCAAGTTACTAGAAAGAGATCACAACATTATCACCCAAAAAAATACATAAAATCTATATACACACCAAGGTGTGTATGTAGGGTGTGAGTTACACATTACCAATATGATTTTACTAAATATTTTATGAAATCCTTTTATAATACAACCCAAAAATTATATTTTGAAATACAGTTTTTAAGTAAGACAATATTTCTAATATTTTTGAAATGAAACTACCTCAACACATCACCTCTTTCAATAAAAATTAAACATTTCTTTGAAGGAAAAAAAATTATTTCCAAGAAATATATTTGAGAATCCTTTTACCAAATAAATAAAAAATATATACCTTTATCCTGTTGAGAATGAATATTTTAGTTTAAAAAAATTTCCTTTTTATTTTTCCCAAAATTCATTTGATAGTTTTGGTTAAAATCCATGAAAGATCATTAGAAGAACTAAATACATATAAATAGACATGAGTATAGAATAAAAGATTAATAAAAATATCAAAACCATATAAATTAAATATAAAAAACCTTGTGAACATGAATATAAGAAATAAGCACCATACATGTGAGGTTAGAGAAACAAAAAAACAGCCTTAACAACAAAGTAAAAATAGATGACATAAAGTGATCATGTAACAATAATTAAATAAAATTATTTCTAAAATAGATAATAAAGTCAAGATTTATTAATATGGGAATCCAATTCAAGTAGTACATATTATGATTTTTAACTGTTTAAACATGGAAGAAATTTTATATAAATAAACATCCCAATCAAGCATCATGGGGAGACCCTATGGTAGATAAGGTCAAGGTAACCCTAGGATCCTCACAATATAAATGATCACATCATCCATAAATATTCCCATACATTAGTTTATAGGGAGAAGCATTCCAAAGTCCTATCGGTAACCACATCCATATCATCATTTGTTTAGTTAGTGTTGTGACATAATCCAAGGGCTTGGGAGTATGTATCCAACCTATAGGTACTTTTCCTTACCTTTCCACCAAAGCACCTGGTGTTACTATAAAGCTAGATATGAGAGGTGAGGAAACATTTTTAAGACTCGTCAATAACACAAACCAATAATATCGCAGAATATAATTATCACAATATTTATTCCTCATCACACCCCCAACACCCTTGATTAAGAATCCCCTTATTATTCAGCTATGTATTGAACCAAAATAAAAATATTCTAAAAATATAAACAATATCACATAAACTATAATGAAACATGCTCAAACCAAGGATATGGCCTTTGTTATGAAAACCATTGATAAAAGGTTCCAAAAATACTTTGGATTTTAATTCAAGATTAGAAAATTTGGAAACACCCTTTGAAAATAATTTTAAAACCACACATTAATTTAAAGATCCCAAATAACTCAAGAGGAGAACTAACATTGGATAAACATGAAAAATATGATTCAATAGTTATTTAACATAAAATAAATTATACACAATTTACATAAACATAACTCAGCATATATAAAACCAAGGGTTGCATAAAATAAAGGCCATAACTCAATAAAAAATATACTTCTCATTCAAATAACCCCTTAAAATTAGTAAACATCCCTTAAAACCATAAAATATTGCATGATAAATTACTTTGAGGTCATAATGAATTTTAAAACCCCACATTAGTTATAAATTCTTATAGAAACATCATCTTAGGAATTTTTTCAAACACATGGTGTGAATTAAAATCAATTTCAAGTGTTTATAAATTAGGAACCGAACACATGGAATGAACATAACATCATAAAAACTACCCAACTATAACATCATAAAAACAAACACATGGAATGAACACATGGAAAAACACCTACCATAGAAAAATACAAACACATGGAATGAACATAACATCATAAAAACTATCATTTATAAATATATTCTAATTGGAAATTTAGTTTGGCAATCCCAACTACCCATGGAATTCCAAATAAACCATATTTCATAAAAACACCTACCTTAATTGGGATAAATCATGTTACCTTTAATGAATGATGCTATAATAGGACTCGGGAGATGCTCTACATGACCTAAACATCAATTTCCCCATGTTTAGAAAAATGTTAGACCTTATCTTTGACCAATATATCCATTAGGCCAAGTGGGAATTATAAAAGGAAGAAAAAATAGAAGGGGGGGAGAGGAAAGGAAGTGTAGCACCCCGACCTAATTAGCCACCTGAATAGTACTTATGGCTTGAGTACCATTGTTCTTAAGCATGCCTCCCCATACACCAAAGGTTGTCTACTAGTAGTGAGGTTGTAAAGAGGTGATAGTGGGGAGACTATACCCTCTATTGATGATATAATAGTGGTCTAAATAGATATAGAAAAAAATAAAAAGACAAACATACTCGAACCAATAACCCGAGTATGGTGGAAGCACAACAAAATAGACATATAGAGAAAGCATAACTAAACAATAGTAGAAAAAGTAAATAAACAAGTCAACATTCCATTTATAGATACTAAAATAGAACATGCATCCAGTACATGTCATACAATACAACAACAGAAAATAGGTCACCCATGGCTGACCATCACTATATATATATAAGTAGTATGTTGATACATGAGGAAAACAAAATAGAAACTCCAACTGAGGAGAGAACCAATGGTACCTTTACTTCCATCCCATGCCAAATAGCCACTAATATTCAACTCCTGAACCTAGTTTTTTACCTAAAATCAAAAGCATAAAGTCTACACACATCATAAAGGGCCTGTGTAGGGTATGAGAATGAGTCTCAGTAGGTCACCACCAATGGGTGTTTACCATACATTTTTTAACTAATATTTTTACAATGAAAATAAATAAATTTAGTGAATGCATTAAGTAAATTCAAGATTCCATATTGCTCAATATCCACCTATAAGCTATCACCTACCTTGTCCAATTCTGTAATTCTATAGCGGAGATGATCTTAAGCTCACAGCCCAAGGAATCCCTTGATATATACATGTCCAGGTGAACCATCAGGTTCCACCTCCAAATAAATCACTTAAAACTGTAACACCATGATATTTTATTAGAAGTATTTTTTTTTATGTCTTATGTTATGTACAACATCAAAGTAATCTTTCACTGCACACAACACTAGTTTGGCTTGCGTTATACACAAAAGAAACCTTCCTCGATAGCGTGTGTTGTACGCAACATCGAGTTTCACTAAACAACAATATATTATATAAACTAGCCGTTATGAATAGTATTAACTAAATTTTAAATTTTATAACATTATTATTCATCTTACACATTTTTTAGAACACGTTATGAGAACAAAATAAAATTTTCGGGTAAAATAAGTATTTTTCAAAAAATGCAGTTTTGCCGCCTTTTGATGGCTCACCCACTTTAAATCTAGTTTTTGACATGTTTATAAGTTCAAGTTGACAAAATAAAATTATTCTTTGGAATCAGGATATAAAAATTTACTTTGCATAAATTTTTCATATTATTCTGATAACTTTCATATTTTAACGAATAGTAAAAACACGCTATATTTTAATTAAAAACAACTTTTTACATCACAATAATTTATATGGTTAAATTATAATATTGAATGGTTTTAAAGTATAAATAAAATATATTTTTACCATTTAATATAATTTATATCATTACCATTAATTTTACATTGAATTAAAAGGTAAAAACATTTCAATCTTTAGCAATGATTTAACTTTTAAAACCCATTTTCTTAACTATGGGATTAATTTTAAATTAATTAATGCCACTTCTGTGTTTTGAATTTTAAAAAATGGATTCCATATTTTTATTTAGTGGGTCCAAATTATGTTAATAGGTTACTTTTATTTTTTTATATTATGAATAGTAACTACGGTAATTTTTATTTACTACAGTTAAAGGTAAATCGGGTAATTAAGGGTAAAAATAAGATTATAAAATTACCCTAACACTTTCCAAAATCCTATTGGATGAATAAGAGTCGACCCATATAACCTAAGGGTCAGACTAGATTCATTTCATGGACTTTTGACCATGAAATAACATAATTATTATTAAAACCAAAGAAAGTGACAACATGTCACTCTCTTAAATATTATAAGTGTAATAATTTTAATTTAGTGATAAACATCATAAAAATTCGGATATAAATAGTCCGTATAAATATAATAAAATTATCTACATCATATGGATTTATTTATAATTTTTATAGAATAAATAATTATCATTAATTATGACACAATAGTGATGTTGAAATTATTTTATTGATTGAAATATCAAATAAATGATATTAAAAGTATAAAAATAATTATTATATGAACTATTTAATGTGATCCACTAATTTTATAGATAAAAATGACATGTTATGAATCTATTAAATCTTTTAGTTCGAACATATCTTCTGTATATATTTTATTTAAATTCAAATAAATGAATAGTGTCAAAATTGACACTATTGTTATTTTATAAAAATTACATATTATAAAATTGTTTAAAAATCACAAAAAAAATTATAAATTATAAATTAAAATTTATATGGTATAAAATGTAATAAATTATAAAATTATGGACAATTAACAACATATAAGTAATTATTTATAATTATTTAGAATTTAGAATTTTATTACCACAAATAAAATTAAATATATTATATAAGGATAAATCATGTTGATAATGTTTAAAATAAATTTCCAACTTGTCTAAATTTTATTGGTTGATTAAATTACAACCCTATATCATCTAATATTCATATTTGAATCATTTTGGAGGTTTTTAAGTGGGGTTGGAATTTATTATAAATTAATATTTCTTATAATTCCAAAGGTGCCCCTCTCCTCCCTTATAAAAGGGCACCTCCTCCCTCTCCTCCTCACACCATTTTGAGCCTTCAAGCTCGGCCAACCCCTGAAAATTTCCCTTCTCAACTTCCTTATCAACATACTAGAGGTCCTGGTCTTCTTCAAAGACCAATTTTAGTTCCCTAAGAGGAGGTTTCAAAGAGGCGTGTCGAAGAAGAGGTAATATCCGTTACTGATTCTTTCAAATTTATTTCTTATTCTACTTCATCTTATTTAGTTGTTTCATTATGAAGTAATAACATCAGTATCACTCATATACTGATATGTTATTATAAATATGAAACAACCCTATTTCACCTTCTATCCATCCTACGGAAAATGAAATCACCACGCGTGCGTACGTACGGAATATCGTCTCCACGCCGTGGTGTAATCTTTTTTCCACCACCACCTTACTTGGATGGGTATAAAGGTGTAAATAATAAATATATATGATTATTGTGAATTAATATTGATTCTGAAATAGTATACATACACTTCAATACAATTCCACGATCATGGAAACGATATCATCGCTCGTGCGTACGTACGGCCTATCGTCTCCACGATGTGATGCAACTCGTTCTACATGATATTAATTAAATAATGATTATATAAATGAATTGAATGATTAAATATGATATATATTACACTAATACCATTTTGTAAATGAGGTATCTATAACCTAAAAAGAATAATAAGAATTTATTCGAAAAAACACGCATAAGAACGTAAAGCAATAAACACCCGAATAACAAGTAGTAATGAAATATTACTAATAAGAAGCTAACAATATGACCATATATGATATCATAACAATAATTATGATTATATAATAAGTCAATTAAATTATTTAAATCATTATATAGGAGTTTCGTACACGTACAAAGCATATCGGACCTAAGGTAAGGGAAAATATCACAATCTCATTTTTATCCGAGATTGTTTATACTTTGATATTTACTGGGGTGTATTTATCATCCACATCCATGTTTCCTCAATATGAAATATTATCCTTCTACAATTTTTTAAATCCAATTTTACCCTTCAGTGATTTTTTAGTAAAGGATATGAAAGGAATCTTTTGTCCTTTTTAGTACGAGGTACTTTTTGACTTTTCCAGCCAAAGTACGAGAAGAATGTTTCTCTTTAACTTATACGGCATGAATGGATTTTTAGAACATTATTTCCATGAAGCCTCCTTTAAAAGTTTTCAAGTTTATTTTTAATTAACTTATTTTAGTTTAAAATTTTATTACATGTTAAGAAAGGAAAAATGTTTTTGAAGTAGAAAGGATATTTTCCTCAAGAATGAAGTTCAAGTGTTTTATCAAAATTATTTTTCATCTAAGATAATATAGGGTTCTATTTCTATCCCTATTTTTACATTGATTTGATTATGTTATGATGGAATTATTTTTATTATGTCCTTTTATCTTATATGGATTATGTTATGATGGTATGATATTTAAGAATCCCATTTTTATTACATGGGTTATGCTATGATGTATGATTTATGATCTTGTGGAACACATAAGAATGGTATCATTATGAGATGGGTGGGACCTATATCTCCCTCCAATGCATTGGTAAAGATTTATATCTCATGAGATAGACATGGATGGAATGGTAGGTTAATCCGGTTCAGTGATATAGGACTGAAATGAGGAGTGAACTCGGTTCAAAAATGGACTTTGTCCGCTAGTATAGTATTTGCAATGACTCTTGACTAATAAGAAATGATTCTCTATGATTATGTGTGTATTTCAAAAAGTATCATGTTATTATTATTGGGATAACATTTCACTACTATGATTTATCCCATGTTATGAAATTATGATCTCTTTTACAGGATAATATTTCCAAAATGTTATGTTCTTATGAATATGATGTGATTGATATTTCTTTTTTTTACCCTTACTGAGAATTTGAGATCACCCTTTTTTTATGTTTTCTTTTCCCCAGTTCTGGAAGAAGGATATTAAGTAGGATATTCCAAAAAGTGACTCTAGATATGATGAAATAAATGGGAGACAATGTAGTTGATTTTATGAACTAGTTGTTTATGTTTCCCAGTTTCTAAAGAAACTATACCTATACGTTCCTTTCATGGTTTTGTTATATGTTGTAATAATTATGCTTAAATTCTGAAGTAATAACAATGTATGTAAAGTATGGGTCATTATAGTTGGTATTAGAGTAAAGGTATAGTAAACCTTTGGAAACTAGGATGTGAAAGCCTTAGTAAGAACCCAAAGGATATGTCTAAAAATAATCTTAGTGTTTTAGAAATTGCCATGAACAACCTATGATAAGACATTAAGTGTGAAATTTTATTCTTGATTATGTGGTTTTCCTATTATAATTATTGTTTCTCACACTATTCTTCTTGGTTTTAGTCAATGGCTAGAACCCGAAGGAACCGTGTTAATGCTGAATGTGATGGAAAATGCAATTATTGTCCCCCTGAGAAACTAAATGTTATGGGAGCTGGAATGAAAAATCTTGTAGTCATGCTCACAAAACTTTCTCAAGCTATGAATCATGCAGGACTTTCAAAAAAGAAAATAAAGGAGCAAAATTATGTTGAATCCTTCATGTGGCAGCGTCCACCTTCATTCAGCGGGTCTTCTGATCCATTAGTGGCTGAACAATGGATCAGTACCACTGAAAAGATATTTTCAGTTCTACAATGTTCTGAGCATGATAAAGTCATCTTAGCAGTATATCATTTGTAATGTGAAGCTGAGCAATGGTGGAATCTTATTAAGAATATGAGTCAAATGGATGAAATTGAGTCCATAGAATGGGATGAGTTCAAGAACTTATTTTTCAAAAAGTACTTCCCTCGTATTCTTAGAACAAAGATGGAGAAGGAGTTTCTTGAACTGAAGAAAAATGATGATTAATCTGTTGGTACCTATGAAGAAAATTTTACAAGACTTACAAGGTACACTTCTGGAATTATTATCCAACCTGAGAGTAAAATCGATCGATTCTTTAGTGGCTTAAAACCAAGTCTTCGAAGGGCGTTAGCCATAAGGTACTTCAATAGCTACGAGGAAATTGTTCGATGTACTCTCAAGGTTGAGATGAAGATTGGAGTAACCCATCAATCATATGGGTTTGATAAGAAGAGGAAAATGGAATTCAAAGGAAAATCTAAAGACCACACTGAAAAGAAGATGAGTTTTCCTTTATGCTCAAATTGTGGAAAGAAACATGGATGGAATTTTCTTAAGGGGAAAATTAAATGTTTTAAGTGTGGAAAAGAAGGTCATCGGGCAGTTGAATGTCGAAATAATGGGAAGAAGATTTCTAATGATGTGAATAAAGAAAGGGATACACAGAATGCATCTCCTACACTTCAATGTTTCAAGTGCAAGGAAATGGGGCATTATGCCAATCAATGCCCTAATCCAAGGGTTGTTGATGATGATCGACATCAACAAAATATTAAGGCCAAAGACAAAGGAAAGTCACATGAAATTACTATTGGCAATGTGGAGTATGATAACGAAGTGGTGAAAGGTACACTTACCATCCACTCTAAAGTAGAAAATGTTTTATTTGATTCTGTATCCACCCACTCTTTTATTTCTGAAGAATTTTCTAAGGGTATCATCGTATTACCTCAAAAATTAGATGTTGAGTAAGCTGTGACAACTCCTAATGGCACAACGGTCACATCAAAAGTTTACAATTATTCTCCAATTGAAGTTTGTGGGAAAGTGCTTCCTGCAAATCTTGTGATCCTTCCTATAGTGGAATTTGATGTGATTCTTGGCATGGATTGGATTTCTTTATATGGAGATCATATCAATTGCCAAAGAAGGGAAGTCACATTTCATATTCCAGATCAATCTATGATCGTCTATCGATGCATGGATGAACATAACCTTCTAGTGGAAATTTCTTCCATCTTATGGGTCTTGATTCCACTAAATTAAGGTTATTTATCTCAAATGGTTGGAGAGAAACTCACAATTAAGAATATGCCCATTGTACGAGAGTTTGATGATGTCTTTTCAGAGGAATTTCCTGGTCTTCCACCAAATCGTGAAGTTGAGTTTTCAATAGAACTCGTACCGGGTGCTTTACCCATTTCAAAGACACCTTATCGAATGGCCCCAATTGATTTGTGGGAATTGAAGAAGAAACTCCAAGAGAATCTTGATAAAGGATTCATACACCCTAGTGCATTGCCTTGGGGAGCACCTGTTCTGTTTGTTAAGAAGAAAGATGGATCAATGAGACTCTGCATTGATTATAGAGAACTTAAGAAGATCACTATCAAGAACAAATATCCTCTACTGCGTATCGATGACTTATTTGACCAACTACGCGGAGCTCAATACTTTTCCAAGATTGATCTTTGTTCAGGGTATCATCAATTAAGGGTCAAAAAAGAGGATATACCAAAGACATCTTTCCGTACAAGGTATGGACACTATGAATTTATAGTGATGCCATTTTGTCTTACTATTGCCTCTGCTATCTTCATGGATCTAATTAATAGAGTCTTTAGAGACTATCTTGATCAGTTTGTGGTAGTCTTTATAGAAGATATTCTTGTCTATTCAAATAGTAAGGAATAACATGAAGATCACTTGATAATTGTATTAAAGACCCTAAGAAAGGATAATATTTATGCCAAATTTACCAAGTGTGAATTTTGGGTTCAAAAAGTTTCATTTTTAGGTCACATAATCTCAAAATAGGGGATATCTGTAGATCCAGTAAAAACAGAGGTTATCGAAAGATGGTTGAGACCAACAACAATAACCAAGATCCGAAGTTTTCTTGGTTTGGCTAGATATTATCGACGTTTTGTGAAATATTTTTCATGATTATCTAATTCACTCACCAGGTTGACTCGAAAAGGAGTTAAGTTCATGTGGACAGAGGAGTTTGAAAAGAATTTCAAGTATTTAAAAAGAAGGTTATCCATTGCACCTGTTCTCACACTGCCTTGTAGTGGAGAAAGGTTTGTGATCTACAGTGATGCATCCAAGAAGGGACTGGGGTGTGTTCTCATGAAAAACGATATGGTGATAGATTATGCCTCACGACAGTTGAAAATCCATGAGCAAAATTACCCAACTCATGATTTGGAGTTAGCTGCGGTAATATTTGCATTAAAAATATGGAGGCATTATCTTTATGGTGAAAGGTGGATATTTATACTGATCATAAAAGTTTAAAGTATATTTTCACACAAAAGGATCTGAATATGCACCAAAGAAGATGGTTGGAGCTGATTAAGGATTATGACTGCTCAATTCATTATCACCCTGGAAAGCAAACAAGGTGGTAGATGCATTAAGCTGACAAGACCATGCTAGATTATCCATGATGAGGATCACAAAAGATCCAATAATTATTGATTTACAAAGGATGGATCTTGGAATTATAATGGAAGGGGAAAAATCTTATCTTTCTCAAATGAATGTTCAACCATCTATACATGTGAAGATTAAAGAGGAACAAAAAGAAGATGTAGACTTACAAAATAAGGTGATAAATGTTCCTAAATTCAATCATTATTGTGATGGGATAATAAGGTTTAGAAATTGGGTTTGTGTTCCTCCCATCCCAGAATTAAAGAAAGAGCTACTGGATGAGGCTCATAGTTCTTCATTCTCTATTCATCCTAGAAGCAAGAAGATGTATAGGGACCTGAAAGAGTAATTCTAGTGGGATGGCATGAAAAGAGATGTTGTTGAATATGTCTCTCGATGCTTGTCTTGTCAGCAAGTTAAATCTGAGAGATAGAAGTCTAAGGGGATGTTACAACCATTACCCATACCCGAAAGGAAATGGGAAAACATCATTATGGAATTTGTCACCGGACTTCCTAAAACATCCAAATGTAATAATGTTATCTGGGTCATAGTTTATCATCTTACAAAGTCAGCACACTTTATTGATATTAGAGAGGATTTCTCTCTTAATCAGCTTGCCAGGATATATGTAAAGGAAGTGGTAAGATTGCATGGAGTACCACTTTTTATTATATTTGATCGAGATCCGAGGTTTACCTCGAAGTTCTGGTGAAGTCTTCAGCATACTCTGGATACACAGTTGAGTTTTAGCACTGCTTATCATGCTTAGATAGACGTTCAGTCTGAGAGAACAATTCAAACTCTAGAAGATATGTTAAGAACTTTTTCTAGGGATTTCAAAGTTGGTTGGGATCAACACCTACCTTTGGTGGAATTTTCTTATAATAATAGCTTTTACTCCAGAATTCAGATGGATCCTTATGAAGCTCTCTATGGAAACAAATACCGAACTCTAACTTTTTGGGATGAAATTGGGGGAAAAAGCTATTAGGACCTGATCTTGTTGATGAGATGGCAGATGAGGTCTGATCTATTCAACAACACATAAGAG
Organism: Viscum album; assembly: GCA_963277665.1. Lineage (NCBI taxonomy): Eukaryota > Viridiplantae > Streptophyta > Magnoliopsida > Santalales > Viscaceae > Viscum > Viscum album. The sequence goes on along the minus strand of OY728122.1, from coordinate 701,689,536 downwards.
CAGCTCCGAGTCGACAAAAAAGTTATGCTGATAACCAAAGAAAATACCTAGAGTTTGAAGTGGGTGATAAAGTGTTCTTATGAATATCTCCTTGGAAGAGAGTAATGAGATTTGGAAAGAAGGGAAAGCTGAGCCCTAGGTATATCGGTCCTTTAAAAATACTGGATCATGTTGGGAAGGTAGCTTACCGATTGGCGCTTCCACCGAATCTCTCTCAAGACCACTTGCTTGGTGAAAGTTTTATGGAGTAACCACCAATTATAAGAAGCTACATGGGAGCTTGAGGATATGATGAAGGAGAGGTATCCTCATCTGTTTGTTACGAAGTGACGAATTTCGAGGACGAAATTTATTTTAAGGGGGGTAGAGTGTAACACCCTGATATTTTATGAGAAGTATTTTTTTTTATGTCTTATGTTATACACAACATCAAATGAATATTTCACTGCACACAACACTAGTTTGTCTTGCGTTATATGCAAAAGCAACCTTCCTCAATAGCGTGTGTTGTACGCAACATCAAGTTTCACTAAACAACAATATATTATATAAACTAGCCGTTATGAATAGTATTAACTAAATTTTAAATTTTATAACATTATTATTCATCTTACACATTTTCTAGAACATGGTATGAGAACAAAATAAAATTTTCAGGTAAAATAAGTATTTTTCAAAAAATGCAGTTTTATCGCCTTTTGATGGCGCACCCACTTTAAATCTAGTTTTTGACATTTTTATAAGTTCAATTTGACAAAATAAAATTCTTCTTTGGAATCAGGATATAAAAATTTACTTTGTATAAATTTTTCATATTATTCTGATAACTTTCATATTTTAATGAATAGTAAAAACACGCTATATTTTAATTAAAAACAAATTTTTACATCGCAATAATTTATATGGTTAAATTATAATATTGAATGGTTTAAAAGTATAAATAGAATATATTTTTACCATTTAATATAATATATATCATTACTATTAATTTTACATTGAATTCAAAGGTAAAAACATTTCAATCTTTAGCAATGATTTAACTTTTAAAACCCGTTTTCTTAACAACGGGATAATTTTAAATTAATTACTGCAACTTCTATGTTCTGAATTTTGAAAAATGGATTCCATATTTGGGTTCAGTGGGTCCAAATTATGTTAATATGTTACTTTTATTTTTTTATATTATGAATAGTAACTAGGGTAATTTTTATTTACTATAGTTAAAGGTAAATCGGGTAATTAAGGGTAAAAATAAGATTATAAAATTACCCTAACACTTTCCAAAATCCTATTAAATGAATAGGAGTCGACCCATATCACCTAAGGGTTGTAATAGATTCATTTCATGGACTTTTGACCATGAAATAATATAATTATTATTAAAACCAAAGAAAGTGACAACATGTCACTCTCTTAAATCTTATAAGTGTAATAATTTTAATTTAGTGATAAAAATCATAAAACTTCAGATATAAATAGTACCTAGAAATATAATAAAATTAACTACATCATATGAATTTATTTATAATTTTTATAGAATAAATAATTATCATTAATTATGACACAATAGTGATGTTGAAATTATTTTATTGATTGAAATATCAAATAAATGATTTTAAAAGTATTAAAATAAATATTATATGAACTATTTAATGTACTCCACTAATTTTATAGATAAAAATGACATGTTATGAATCTATTAAATCTTTTATTTTGAACATATATTCTGTATATATTTTATTTAAATTCAAATAAATGAATAGTGTCAAAATTGACACTATTGTTATTTTATAAAAATTACATATTATAAAATTGTTTAAAAATCACAAAAATATTTAAAATTTATAAATTAAAATTTATATGTTCGAAAATGTAATAAATTATACAATTATGTACAATTCACAACATATAAGTAATTATTTATAATGATTTAAAATTTAGAATTTTATTACCACAAATAAAATTAAATAGACTATATAAGGATAAATCATGTTGATAATGTTTAAAATAAATTCCAAACTTGTCTAAATTTTATTGGTTGAGTAGATTACAACTCTATCTCAACTAATATTTGGATTTGAATCATTTTGGAAGTTTTTAAGTGGGGTTGGAATTTATTTTAAATTAATATTTCTTATAATTCCAAAGGTGCCCCTCTCCTCCCTTATAAAAGGGCACCTCCTCCCTCTCCTCCTCATACCATTTTGAGCCTTCAAGCTTGGACAACCCCTGCCCATTTCCCTTATCAACTTCTTTAGAAACATACTAGAGGTCTTGGTCTTCTTCAAAGACCAATTTTAGTGCCCTAAGAGGAGGTTTCAAAGAGGCGTGTCGAAGAAGAGGTAATATCCGTTACCGATTCTTTCAAATTTATTTCTTATTCTAATTCCTCTTATTTAGTTGTTTAATTATGAATTAATAACATCAGTATCACTCATATACTGATATGTTATTATAAATATTAAAAACCCCTATTTCACCTTCTATCCATCCAACGGAAAATGAAATCACTGCGCGTGCGTACGTACGAAATACCGTCTCCACACCGTGGTGTAATCTTTTTTCCACCACCACCTTACTTGGATTGGTATAAAGGTGTAAAGAATAACTATATATGATTATTGTGAAGTGATATTGATTCTTAAATAGTATACATACACTTCAATACAATTCCATGATCATGGGAACGATATCATTGCTCGTGCATACGTACGGCCTACCGTCTCCACGATGTGATGCGACTCGTTCTACATGATATTCATTGAATAATGATTATATAAATGAATTGAATGAGTAAATATGATATATATTACACTAATAACATTCTTTAAATGAGGTATCTATAACCTAAAAAGAATAATAAGAATTTATTCGACAAAACACGCATGAGAACGTAAAGAAATAAACACCCGAATAACAAGTAGCAATGAAATATTACTAATAAGAAGCTAATAATATGACCATATATGATATCATAACAATAAGTATGATTATTTAATAAGTAAATCACATTATTTAAATCATTATATAGGAGTTTCGGACACATACAAAGCATATCAGATCTAAAGTAAGGGAAAATCTCACAATCTCGTTTTTATCCGAGATTGTTTATACTTTGGTATTTACTGGGGTGTATTTATCATCCTCATCCATGTTTCCTCAATATGTAATATTATCCTCCTACAATTTTTTAAATCCAATTTTACCCTTCGGTGAGTTTTTAGTAAAAGATATGAAAGGAATATTTTGTCGTTTTTAGTACGAGGTACTTTTTGACTTTTTCAGCCAAAGTACGAGAAGAATGTTTTTCTTTAACTTATACAGCATGAATGGATTTTTAGAACATTATTTCCATGAAGCCTCCTTTACAATTTTTCAAGTTTATTTTTAATTAACTTCTTTTAGTTTAAAATTTTATGACATGTTAAGAAAGGAAAAATGTTTTTGAAGTAGAAAGGATATTTTCCTCAAGAATGAAGTTCAAGTGTTTTATCAAAATTATTTTCCATCTAAGATAATATAGGTTTCTGTTTCTATCCCTATTTTTACATTTATTTGATTATGTTATTATGTAATTATTTTTATGACTTCCTTTTATCTTATATGGATTATGTTATGTTGTCATGATGTTTAAGAATCCCATTTTTATTACATGGGTTATGCTATAAAGTATGATTTATGATCTTGTGGCACACATAAGAATGGTATCATTATGAGATGGGTGGGACCTATATTTCCCTCCAATGCATTGGGTAAAGATTTATATCTCATGATATAGACTTGTCTGGAATGGTAGGTTAATCCGGTTCAGTGATACAATACTGAAACGAGGAGTGAACTCGGTTCAGAAATGGACTTTGTTCACTAGGCTAGTCTTGGCAATGAGTCTTGACTACTAAGAAATGATTCTCTAGGATTATGTGTGTATTCCACAAAGTTTCATGTTATGATTATTGGGATTACATTTCACTACTATCATTTATCCCATGTTATGAAATTATGATCTCTTTTGCAGGTTAAGATTTCCAAAATGTTATGTTCTTATGAATATGATGTGATGGATATTTCTTTTGTTTAACCTTACTGAGCATTTGAGCTCACCCTTTTGTATGTTTTCTTTTCCCCGAGTCAGGAAGAAGGATATTAAGTAGAATATTCCAAAAAGGGACTCTAAATATAATGAAATAAACGGGAGACAATGTAGTTTATTTTATGAACCAGTTGTTTATGTTTCCCAGTTTCTAAAGACACTATACCTATACGGTCCTTTCATGGTTTTGTTATATGTTGTAATAAGTGTGCTTCAATTATAAAGTAATAACAATTTATGTAAAGTATGGGTCATTATAAAAATCACGTGTCTTCTAACACCTTATGTCTATTTCAAGTCATTAATGTTCCAAAGTCATGCCCAATCGATACAAATATAGTCCCTCAGACCCCTTCTCATAATAACCCATCGGCTCGAAGCCTGATATCCGAATGAATAGCAATATTTGTCCTCAATTTAATATCACCATTATTTCTAAGCACATCATCAGAAGGAATGGTGTTGTCCATCCTCCAAAAATAAGTCTTGGAATAATTTCCTCACATATGGTGAGCCTCATCCTCCAACCTATAGCCTCAACACTATAATTTGATATCTCCTCACCATCCCTAAGGCTTTTTACAGATATAACCCCCATCCATTTACTTAATCTGCAACTACTAGAGGCCTCTACCCACACGTGTGGTCTAAAACACCTCATCACTGAGTTAACCTATGTTTACATGACTCAAAATGGTGATTTCACCAACACGGGTGAGCAGAAATTTCCAATTTAGAACCTAATCCACAATAATTTTGGCACCTCATTCTTTTGTGACCATGTTTCTCAATCGGATTTTCATTCCATCCCAAATATCTTGGGTCATGCCCACAACCTAACATCCTCACTACCTAAATCTGATGATTGAGTTTCCCAACTTGTGATCCACATCACCCAGAAAACATATATAATGGGCCACATCAATATTTATGATTATATCACCTAAAAATAGATAGTCATTTCTTCCTCAATACTTAGTCTAATATCATAAAATTACATTGGAACTTAGTACTTCATCACAAGAAATTCACACATATATATAATTCAATTAAAATTAACTAAAATAGTTCAATTTAAAATAACAACTCACTCAGTTTAACTACCCAAGTGTTCGATGGATTCTAACTCGTCCTTGCATGAATAAACAGGGTTAGTTCATACCTAATGGCATCCCAAATGATCAATTTAATTAATTAAAAGATATCCATTAATTTAATTAGCTCTTACTTGGTCAACACAATAGCGTGTTAAAATCCCCCCCCCCATCCTAAACACACAAAAAATCATAAATAAAAGCATGAACCACCTACCTTTTAGTCATAGACATAGGAACATCTGATAATAGCCTCTAAATTTGACTGGTTTGGGGCAAATTTTTGTTTTAGATGAACACCCTGAAAATAGGTAAAAACAACTCGCATAGATTTAGTGGTCTGTGATGTGAAAAAAAAAGAAAAAAAATTAAGAGAGATGATAACCTTACTGATATGGATCTAATGAAACTAACGACAATTGAAATGGGGGTAAGATGAAGATTCTAGCTCAATACTTAGGAGGAGGAAAAATGGAGGGCTCTCTCCACTATTGTGCGCAACCCATTAAGGAAGGAGAAAAAAGGAGAAAAATAGAACTAGAGGGAGGTTTAAAACCAACATTTGAAACCTTTAATGAGTTTCATGGTAAGATCGTATGGTTTTCCAAACCATATGGAAACATTGCAGCTCCCTCTGCTTAGGAAAAAATCCCCTCATTGTTAGCCTGCACAGTTAGTCCAAACCGTGCGGAGCCCGTGTGACTACAGTGCAAGGGTAATGCATATTTGGCACTAATTTTTCATCTTGCACATGGTTTTACCTAACCGTGTGCAAGTCATGTGAATTCCCTATACAAAAACTACAGATGTTTACACACGGCCATGCACCCCCACACACATGACTTCCCCAAACCATGCTCAGTGAAAAAAGGGGTTGCACTGTTTGCACTAAGAGATCTCATAGTTAGATCTAACTATGATCCTCACCCTTCACTTCTCCAAAACTGGGTCTCCATGCCTCTGATGCCCCTGAAACACATCCTAACTCTTGATTCATTATACAATCCTCTAAAACCACCTAAAAATAAGGTTTTGGGTTAACAAAAAACTCATAATTAAGTTTTGTAGATCGAAAAATAAATTGGTTTACCCAACAAACTCCAAAATTAAAAATGGTCGAGGATTTTGACCCGCTCCAAATACCTCGGACATTACAATCTCCCCACCTTAACATATATCTTCCTTGAGATATAAAAAACTCATATATGGTACTGAACATACCCATATCGTTAAAATAAACTAGGACTACCCCGGTCAAAAGGGAACAGGTCAACTACCTCAAGGGGGCTCCCCTCCTTTGGAGTGACCTACCCCTATCACATCCTGACCCAAAACTCAAATCAAACTGATGGTACATTGATCATCCTACGAATCAAGGTTCTCCTAGGGTGTATCATCACTCTTTCACCTCATCAGATTATCATGTGTCATACCCAACACCCTTCATAATTCCACACTACATCGATGCTCACCTCATAACCATATAACCTATGTGGTCTTGCATCTCAATAGATTCTCAAAAGTCTCAGTTCCTCACACCTTAGTCAAGTATCGCATTACAATGAGTCCCAGATGCCAATGCACCTCAAGTAACCCACATCTCCTCGATGCCCTGATGCCAACGCACCTCAATAATAACACATCCAATGATGATCATATATATGTCCCACTGATGTGAAGATCATATATATATATATAACACACCTAAAATTATTCCAACCTACTAACTAATTTCTCATTAGTCCATACATATAACCCATGCACCTTGTACACCCTAAACGTACATGCCTCAAAAGGCCATGCCAAAATAAAACAAAAAGTAACACCGATCACACCCATGGTGTACCTATGACCATCATCGTATCACCATCCTTCTCTGGCCCTAGTAGCTCCACAGTGTGCACCAGGCCTAAAATATGACTACCCTAAGCCTCAAATCCCTATGGTTCTGCACTAACCACTAGCCACTTACCCCACCGGTGGGTCCCATTTTCTCTTCCACAACCTTCACATGTAGTTGATACTTGGATAAAATCACCTGGTATTTCTCCCAATCTGATCTTAGAATCCTAAGTCTACCCCAGTCCTTAACTACCAGCTATTTGAGAAGGATTCCTATATAACCACTCGAGATGCCTCCCCTACCCATAGCCCAGCACTCTTTTGTCAGCTACTCTCACTGATTCTATAAATTTATTGGATACCCACATTGGAATCATACCATCGACAACCCACTCTGAGTTGGTGTACTCAAGTCCTTATCTTGACTTCCCTATTGGAACGCATCTCATCCTCGTTTCCTACTATATAATGTGTCGCCATTGAAGCCACCTAAACTCTTCATCTGGCTCAAGTAAGACATGTCCATCAAATTTCCCTTAGCTATGAGTGCTTGATTCGATATCTTTTAGAATTATTCCAACCTGAATATGTTCACCTGTAATCTAATCATGTGTTGTAAACCATCCTCAAAACACCTCACCTTCGAGATTTCATTGCTCACCATGTCAGGTGTGAAGTAAGAAAACTTATTGAATGTCATTGAAAAATCCTTGATGGACATGTCACCCTACTGAAGCCTCAAGAACTCTCAAGATCTCTCTTCCCTCAGTGTCTTTGGGAATAAGTTCTCAAAGAACTTGGCCTTAGAGTCCTTCTAGTTCAGTCCCTTGAGTATATATTCCTGAACCTTCATGCCCCACCAGCGGTTCGTTGGTCCTCTAAGCATATAGGTCATCAGCTTCACCCTCTACCCTAGGGGAATCTCTAGATACTTTAAGATCATATGTATGGAATCGATCCAATTATCAACCGCCTTTGGACCAGGCTCACCCTGAAAAAGATATGTGTGTTATGACTGGAACTCCTACATCAGATATTTTATCGAAGACTCTGCTCCCTGTACTCCCTTGTCGATACCCTGGATAACACATACCAGGATCGCTTTGAGCTACTCATCAAGCCATATCCCAAAGGATATAAATTATGGAGGCTTCCTCACCTAAATTAGAGCTTGAACCTAAGCATGTACCTATGGCACATGATCTTCCTGACCCTCAGGGGTGTCAACCTACATGTGCTCTTGCAGCATCCCATCACTGCTTGTCTAATGCTCCATAGGATCTCATCTAGGTGGAAACATGATGAATACTATTACATGGACAAACATCCTAGATAACATATATATATATATATATATTCATAGATAAGGAAATTTTTAACAGACAACATCAACTCACTACACTTACTCTCCCCTCATCACAACCATGTCACATAGCATCCCAGCCTCATGGCCTCCTTAAATGCCCATTCTAGAGAGAAGTATCACATATTCTTTGAGCCACGCCTATCTTGATGAACCATGTCACCTCAAACAGACAACCACATCACCCAACCTGATGATCAACGTCACCCCATTTCATCATACCCGCCTGCTTTTGTAATAGATAGGCTCATATATATAAGTATCACATGAAAATTATATCAAATATAACAAATAATTTTATATCATTACACATGAATATATATATATATATATCACATCCTATTATGTGCCTAATTGAAATAATAAACATGTATAACAAACACCCCTTGACTTATTGGCACAAAGTTACAATATATCCTCCCTTACCATACTAGGTCAAGGGTCACATATCACAACAGATAAAAATTACACACCCAAGTGCACCACTTGAGGGGGAAATAAAATAAACTATAAAATGAGAAAATAAGAACAGTAATTCCAACCCCTGTAAACTTAGTCCATCCCCAGTGTATTGGGCTATAGGCACCCAAGCATGAGTTCTAAACCCAGTTCTGACAACATCCTAATATCCATTCTACCATAACCCAAATATTAAGACTAAGAAATAGGAAAAATAAACACATTTTATACCATTTTTTTCACCTTGACCCAATTAGCCACCCAAATAGTGCTTCTAGGCTAAGTGCCACTAGCCTTAAGCATGCCTCCCTATACGCCAAAGGATTTAGACTAGTAGCGAGGGTGTAAAGAGGTGATATTTGGGAGACTAAACCACTGGTGATGATATAATAGTGGTATAAATAGATATATTAGTAGAAGAAAAATAACAACAGAATCAAACCTATAACCCGCCCATAGAATAAACACAGTAAAACAAACATATAATGGAAGCATAACTAAACAATAGAAGAAAAATTAAATAAAAAATTCAACATTCCGTTTTTAGATACTAAAATAGAACATGCATAAAATATAGGTCATACAATACAATAATAGAAAACAGGTCACCCATAGTCGATCATCAATATATACATATACATATCATGTTGATACAAGATGAAAATAAAATAAAAACTCTAGTTGAGTCAAGAATCAATGGACCCTTTCCTTCTATCACATACCAAATAGCCATTAAGATCCAATTCCTAAACCTAGGCCTTTACCTGAACACAAAATCATAAAGTATACACGTGTCCCGAAGGGCCTGTATAGTGTGTGAGAACGAGTCTTGGTAGGTAACCACCAAGGAGTTAGTACCTTACATTTATGATCTATCAGGTGTGTAATGAAAATAAATAAATACAACACCTGTATTAAGTAAAAAAAACTTCCCTGATGCTCAACAGCCACCAAGAATTTATCACCTTCCTCGACCAACACTGAAATTCTATATCAGAGAGGATCCTTAGATCATATCCCAAGTCATCCCCTAATATATATATATATATATATATATATATATATGTCTAGGTGAACCCTCAGGTTCCACCTCTAAATAAATCACTTAGCACCATGTGCCTCTTGACACCATGTGTCTGTGTCAAGTCACTAACGTCCTGAAGGCATGCCCAATCGATACAAATATGGCCCCTCAGACTCCTGCTCATAATCACCTGTCAGCTTGAAGCCCAAGGTCTAGAGGCATAATGTTATCTGTCCTCAAAGTAATATCACTATCTACTCAATGAATGATGTCCTAAGGAATGGTGATGTCAGTCCTCTAAAAATAAGTCTTAGCCCAATGGCCTCACATATGGTGAGCCTCATACCCCAACCTATATCTTCACCACTGTCATCCAATGCCTCATCACCATCCTTGTGGCTTTCTACAACAACAACCCCTATCTATTTACCTGATCCACAACTATTGGGGACCTCTAACCACATGAGTGGTCCAAACCACCTCATCACTGAGTCAACTTATGTACACATGACTCCAAATGGTACTTTATCCAACCCAGGTGAGAAAAAATCACCAATTTAAAACTTAATCTACAACAATTCCAGAACCTTGTTCCCTTGTGATCATGTATCTCAATCTGATGGTCATGTCATCCCAAATATCTTGGGCCATGCCCAAAAACTGATAGCCTCGCTGCCTAAATCCAATGACTGAGTCTCCCAACATATTATCCACATCTCCTAGAAAATATATACAACTGGCCACACCCATCTTGACAATCATATCACCTCAAAATAGATAGTCATCGCTACCTCAATCCTCAGGCCAATCCCATCACATTTCATTGGAAATCCATAGTGCATCACAATAAATTCACTCATATATAATTCAATTAAAATTAACTAAATTAATTCAATTTAAAATAACAACCCACCTGGATTAACTACCAAAGTGGTAGGTGGACTCTAACCTGGCCTCGCATGAATAAACAAGGTTAGGGTATTCCCAATGGCATCCCATGTGATCAATTTAATTAATTAAAATACAACTGTTAATTTAATTAGGTATCACTCCGTCAACACAATGGTGTACTAAAATCCCCCCCCCCCTCTCCCAACACTCATGAAATCACAAATAAAAGCATGCACCACCTACCTCATAGTCATACACATAGGCATGTCTGATCATAGCCTCTAACTGCGATCGATTTGGGAGAAATTGGCATTCTAGACAAACACCCTGAAAATAGGGGGAAATGACTCGCATGTATTTAGTGATCTACGGGGAAATCGAAAAGGAAAATAGAATTAAGTGAGTGAAGAGTATTCTTGGTATGGGTCCAGTGTAATTGACGGTGATCAAAATGGAGGTTGGACAAATATTCTTTCTCAATACCTAGGAAGAGGAAAAATGGAGGGCTCTCTCCACTACTATGTGAAACCCATGAAGGTAGAAGGATTAAAAGAATAAGAAAGCGATAATTAATAAAAATGCAGAAACCATGAAACTCTTTCTTATTAGAATACAAACCCCATGTGGTTAGTCCAAACTGTACAGATCCCGTGCAACTACAGTGCAAGGGTACTTCCTATTTAGAATTAATTGTGTGGATTGTACACAGTTTTCCCTAACCGTGAAAAATCCATGTGAATTCCCTCTACAAAAAATTTATAGGTCCATTCACATATTTCCTCCCCCACATTCACGATTTCCCCAAACCATACTCATTTCAAAAAGGGGTTGCACGGTTTGCACTAAGAGGCTTCAAGATTAGATCTAACCATGCGCCTCAACCTGCACTTCTCCAAAATTGGGCCTTTGGGCCTATGATTCCCCCAAAACCCATCTAAACACATGAGGTATTATCCAAACCTCTGGACCCATATAAAAAGGGTTTTGTCTTAACATAAAACTTAGAATTAATTTTTTTATATTGAGAAATAAATTGGTTTATTCATCGAACTCAAAAATTCAAAATGGATAAGGATTTCGACCCACTCCAAATACCCAGGACATTATAGGAATAACAAGATAAAAATGAATACTTTCCTTGAATAATTAGGTATAAATTCACCCTTGAGCATGGAATAAGGAGGGAGAATCGCTCAAGAAGCCCCTCAGAATTCCCCTTTTAAATGGGGGAGGAAATGGGGTATTACCCTAATTAAAATCCCCTAAAAAGAAAAAAATACCTTCTCCATGGTAGGTCATAAGTTTTACCCACGTAATTATATAAACTGTGTGGAAACCATGAAGTCACTACCAAACACAAATATTTCTAAACCTACACACTTTTCCAACATAGTTTACAAAACTTGAGGCAATCGTGTAGCCTAGAAAAAGTGACCAAAATTCAAAATTTTCATCCCCAAACACTTCATACTCAAAGGGAATTATTATATAAAAAGTATACGCATTTAAAATTGGATTTGAGGTGTGAAAATTATCCCCATTAGTCCACTTTATATACTTAAAATTAATCAATGAATTTAGAGGAACTAAACTGATACATAAGAAAAAAACTTAAGAGTCCTAATGAAGGAGATATACTAGATGATTCAAAGTTTCCCAAATTCACAAGAAAATTAAAAGACATCCCAACACACCCTAATATATAACCTGGTTCATGGTCAAAGAGATATGAGGTCTCAATATTTGACTAGATTATACCATTGTTGTGATGACAATTCATGTTCCTCCCATGCCGCCTAAGGCAATACATGTTGTTACACCATGGTCTACTAGTATAAAAAATAAAAAACCCACATGAATATGTTTACACACTAGAGAAATTACTTAAGGGGTGAGACCTGTTATAGGTATCCCCACTATGTAGGGTTTCACCTTAATATTATGAAATAGATAATTTCATACTACCATGGAAGAAATTCCATAGGGAGGGAATTATTCTACCATGGCCAAAACTTAAACAACCCAAAAGAGAGAGACCAAAGATTCTAAAAGAACATGAAACATAGATTCATCCTTAGAAATGGTGGTTCAGCTGATGAGATTATTAGACACAAATATAACAAATCACATGGGTATAAATTCTTTTGAGCATTCATAAAATGAGATTGTATGACCTGAATTCATCATACTAAATACAGGTGAGGATTCACTTCTCTATTGATAAGAGAGAATAAAATAAGGGTAGTGACTTGAATTGACCCCAATCATAAGTCAAGAAAATCAATGAAACTTATAAATCAAGGTTTGGGCTATGAATACTTTAAAGGGATCAAGTTTCCTGATGATTCCTTAATGTTTAGATTAATAGAAGGAAACTAGTTGAGAAATGGGTTCTAACACAAACACTATATTCTGATTTTGGGATGAGTCGATGATTGGAATGGTCTCACTCTGAATACAAGATGAACTACATCAAAATTCACCTCTTGATAAGAATTTTCCAAATTATTCCAACTCCTTTATGGGGGACACATTCTATAAAACAAAATATAGAACTCAAATATGTACACGTCAAGAATTAAACCATACAAACCAATTATAAACTAAAAACTAAAAATTCAAAATACAATCCCCATAAAAAGAGAGAACACCCATCACATAGGAAAAATTAAACCTTTTGAAAATATTAATAAGATTATAAATAATATTTTATTCCAAATAATTCCATGTTAGACTCAAGAATATTTCACTTTTTTAAGGAAATCCTTGTTATTTACCCATTAAAACTCTTTTAAAACTCATTTCCCACTTTCCATTTTCAAAAACTATTCTTTTACCCATGAAAACCAACCTTTATAACATTAAAATAAACAATATATCACAAACCCTAATTATAATTTTTAATTTAAAATCACCCAAAATACGACAAAAAATATTTTAATCCATCTTAACTAAATAGGAAATGCATTATACACAACTTGAAAACCAAAGGAGGTAAAATTATAAATTTAAGAGGGAAGATGTATTGTACATGGTTTAGTTGCACAGTTTGGAAGATCATACACCAATTTTCTGATAGGATCTATAAATATTTTAGACCCTAGGAACATGGGCTTCACATGGTTTTCTAGACCATTTGATCTAACTGTTTAAGTCTGGTTATTCCTCTATTTTCACCCCAAAACAAGTAAAACCTAAAAAAATACATGAAACTTAAATATAAATTAAAGTACCGTCGATTAAAAGAAAAATATACCAAAAAATAATCAAAAATGAAACTAAATTTTTAGATTCAAATCCCAACTATCCATGTAAAATTAGGTTACATAATAAGAGGTGGTATTCAGGAACCCACTTGTGATATACCTCTTGAGTTTTTGAAAGTCTTGTCTCTTATATACCAGACTTAACCAAATAAAAATATGGCTTTGATACCATTTTATCATGAAATAACTCAAGTCAACCAAACACATCACTTGGTTTCACCTATGATAAGACCAAAGGCACATTCTCAATTTCCATGAGCTGGAAACAGGCTCCAAGGGTACGAATTAAGAAAAAGTGGAAATGATTTCACCCTCAAGATATCAATAATAAATTATTGTGTCTCTACCAAAAAATCAACATGGTAAATCCATATAGTTGAATTCCATGCATATGAAATAAGAAATTTTCAAATATCAAATAAACCAAACAAGGCATAACATTATATTTATAACTAAACCAATATATGATAATAAGAACCAATTAAAATAAACAATGGGTATAACTATATAGTAGACTAAAATTAAATAGAAAGGATGAAGTGATATGGATATAAAAATTCCCAAGTGAACCATAAGATCGATCCATAACTCGATCAACTCTATATGATCCCTAGTCACCTCCAAAACCCAAAGCATCACCAAGCTATGAGCAAGAGATCACAACCTGAGCACCAACATAGACACATGAGAGTTGAATACACACCAAGGTGTGTATATAGAGTGTGATATTCACATTACCTCTAAGATTTCACCAAAGAGTGTATGTCATAATTTTATAATACATCCCAAAAATGGTAGTTTAAAATAAAATTTAAAAAAAATAATATATTTATAAAAAATTAAATGAAAAAAACTCTACACATCACCTTATTTCTATAAAAATTATGAAAAACTTTGAAATAAATAAGTTTATATCTTTGAAATCCATTTGAGAAGAATTTTACCAAATAAATAATTAAGATACCTTTATTACATGGAGAATGGATATTTGAGTTTTCAAAACCTATTTTTTCCCTTTTATATTTTCCTAAAATTAATTTAAAAGTTTTGGTTAAAGCCCATGAAAGATGATTAGAAGAACTAAACACATGGAATAAACATTAGTATGGCATAACAAGATTAGTAAAAATATTAAAACCACCCAACATAAAGATAAATTACTATGTGAGCATAAATATAAGTAATAAACATCATACATGTGTGGTTAGAGAAACAAAAATAAAAACCTTAATGATGAATTAAAAATGGATGAAAAAAAAAGATCATGCAATAATAATTAAATAAAAGTAGTTCTAAAATAAATAATATAATCAATATTTATTAATATTGAAATCTAAGTCAAATAACACATATTATGATTTGTAATGGTTTAAACATGAAAGAAAATCTATTTAAATAAACATCCCAATCAAGAAACATGGGGAGACCCTAAGGTATCTAAGGTTAAGGGAACCCTATTATCCTCATAATCTTAGTCATTTAACAATCATTAACTATTCTCTTACATTATTTACTAGTGAGGACCGTGACAAATTCCTATCAGTAACCACATCCATATCATTATTTTTTTAGTTAGTGTTGTGATATAATCCAAGCACTAGGGAGGGTGTTTCATACCTAGAATTACTTTTCCTAACCTTACCACATAAGAACCTAGGGTTCCCATGAAGAAAACTAAGGGAGGTGAGGAAACATTTTTAACACTAGTAAATCACATAAACCAATAACATCGCATAAGATAATTATCACAATGTTGATTCTGAATCTCACTTACCCACACCCTTGATTAAGAAAATCATTATTATTTTCCTATTCATTAAACTAAAATCAAAATAATCTCAAAATATACATGATATCATATAAATCATAACAAAATGGGTCTTAAACCAAGGGTGTTCCTTTTTATGAAAACCATTGATGAAAGGCACCAAACAGAACTTAGATTTTAATTCAACCTTGGAAAACTTAGAAACCCATTTTGAAAACTATTTTAAAACCATGATTTAATTTAAATATCCCAAATAACCTAATAGGTTCACTGACATTTGATAAACATGAAAAAAATGCCTCAATAGGTATTAAAGGTCGAATATATTATACACTATTAACATAAACTTATATCAACGTATATGAATCCAGGGTATATATCAAATAAAAGACATAACTCAATAAAAAATATATGATATTTCGCATTGAAATCATAATGAGGTATAAAACCTATCATTAATTACCCATTCTTGTATAAATATACTTTTAGGAATTTTTTCAAACACATTGTGTGCATTCAAATCCATTTCAAGTGTTTATAACTTAGGAATTGATGAAAACCCATTTTTTATATCAAGATTGGAAAATCCAAACATGTGGAACAAACATAACATCATCAAAACTAGCATTTATAATTAGATTTTAATTAGAAGTTTAGTTTAGAAATCCCAATAACCAATGGAATTCCAAATAAACCATATTTCATAAAAAAAACCTATATTAATCCTAAGAAATCATGTATCATTAGATGAATTATTCTAGAACAGGTCTCAAGAGATACTCCACATGCCATAAACATTAATAGCCCCATTTTGAAAACCCCTAGACTATAGGTTGGGATAACATGTCCATTAGAGCATGGATGATGATGAAAAAGAAGAGGAAATGGAAGGAGGGAGGAGAGTAAAATAAGAATAAGAGAAAAAATAAGACTCATCATGAAGAATCATGGATAAATCCACTCTTAAGCATGGAATAAGGAGGGGGAATAACACAAGGATCCCCTTGAAATTTCCCTTTTTAATGGGAAAGGAAATGGGGTATTCCACTAAATAAAATACACTAAAAATAAAAAATACCCTATCCTAAGTGGGTCACACAGTTTACTCATAAGTTTTAGAAAACCATGAAGAAACCATGTAATCGCCACTAGACACAAAGTTATCCATACCTACACACTTTTCCTGTATGGTTTACAAAACTTTGTGGAGACTATGTGGCTTGTAAAACATACCCAAATTTAAAATTTTAAGCCCCAAACACTTAAAAATCAAGAGTAATTATTATATAAAAAGTATAAAAACTTAAAATTGACTTTGGGGTGTGACAATTCATCATTACTATGTGGATTTATAAGGGAAAGTCTAGATGGTGTGAGATCCCAATTAGAGAGATGAGATAATCTAGTAGATTGAGGGGACATTCATGATTCTTTAAAATATATTGGCCAATTTGAATGGATCTTCACATGTACACTATTGGATTTTTGATCCTAGCACTAATTTTTTTAATGATGGGAGACCATTGAAAAAAACACTATTACAAAATAAGGTGTCACAAATGTGGTTATTTTTTATGAACTGTTCTTCCTATCGCAACAAATTTTGGAAAAAAATTAAAAAACTAATTTTGATGGAATAATAAATCCATTAAAATTAATTTAAGTAGTTAAAAAATTAAATAATTAAAAAATAAATAAAAACAAATTTAAATATAATAAAAACATTCATATAACATTATTTCACTGTTTCATATATAATATGTTTATTAAATCAAAATATATAATAGTCATAAAAAAAAGATAAATTGGCATCTGGGAGAGGAGGATCACCTAAAGGGTTGGGGGAACTCCAAACCAACACCATGCACAATTCATTGTATATACTCTAACATATACTCATTTCTCTAACGTTGCTCTCCTGCTCCTCCTCTCACTCTCTATACATCCACTATATCATCTCATCCTGAGCTCACAACCTCTCTCCATACTATGAAGCGGGTGATGATGATGACTCTACACAATCTCCCTTTAAGATAACTAATAATATTGAAGAAGTACCATAATAACTAGTAGGTGTCAATCATAAACCAATACCAGTCACTTGCCCTTTCTCAACATCATGCATAGTTGGTTGTATCCAAGCCCCCTCATCAAAACCTAACTTTCAAGTGGCATCTGATTCAGTCTCATCTTGACTCTCTTGTAAATGAGAATTCATAGTCTCATATGTTTCCTTCAAATATAATAATAAATTATAATTATAATAATAAAATAAATTTAAATAAATTTTAAAAAATATTAACCACTATAGCATTGTTTGTTGCTGACAAGCTATCCAGTACTGGGATTAGTGTACACCTTCTTGTAAAATTTTAACTCTGTAATAGAGGGTTCAGTATAGGTTTGTATGATATAAAAAATATTTTATATTTAAAGTATATATACATTAATAAATAATATTACTAACTATATGTTGTTGATGTATACCAAATGTATGACTCCCATCACTATGTGTGACCTCTTTCCTCACCTGGTTCTAATGCCTAAATGATGACCTCCTCTCAAAATCATTACCTATACAGTAGGATTTTCATGACCCTCACCCACCAAAGAAACTGAAATGAATGGATATAGATAAGGACCCATGATTCCCACCTCGAGTAGGCCTCAGTTTGGAAACTATCACTGAGGGTATAAAAACCTCATAAAATGGGAGGCATTACACTCTATAATAATATAAGATCAGGATATAGGATGAATCAACCAAAATAAAATACATGAAATAATATAAAATGAAACCAAAATCATTCCACAATGAATGTATAAATAAAACATATATAGATAAAATTATCCTAAGTAAATACCAAAAAGAAAAGTTAAAGTGGTGATATAGTAATAGTCCAAGGGTCCAAGCTAGTAATTGTAACACCCCAAGCTTTCACGGTACGTTTCCCTTCGAATAATGTGATAGCGTGTGTTGTACGCAACCTCGAGTTCTAACACACACCACAACTAATTAAACTAGCCGTTGTGAATAGTTATACCTACTTTTTGAAATCATATATATTTTATATTTCAAAATGGACTTCATTTTTAGATTCGGAATATCAAAATTAGCCTAGGGTGAAATTTTGGTACATTTCGGATAACTTTCATATTTTGATGAATAGTGAAAATTTCTAAATTTTAATTAAAAACAACTTTTTTAATCAAAATAATTAATAGTGATAAATTGTGATTTTGAGTGGTTTTAAAGTATATTTAGAATATATTTTTACCATTTAATATAATGTTGGTCATTGGACATAATTTTACAATTAAACCAAACATAAACAAGTGTCAATCTTTTGATAGTTATTATCTCTTAAAAACACGCTTTTTGTTTTGACAGCGGGAATTAATTTTAAATTAATTTCTGCCACTTCTGTGTTTTGAATTTAGAAAAATGGATTCCATATTTGGAATCAGGATGTCCAAATTGTGTAAATAGGTAACTTTTATTTTTAGACATTTTGAATAATTACTGCGGTAAATATTTTATTTACCATGGTTAAGGGTAAATCCGGTAAATAAGGGTTAAAAAAATATTATAATAATACTAAATTACCCTAAAACGTGTCTTAACCCTATTTGTTGATACAAGGTCGACCATGGGAATCTTTGGGTCTATTTTGGGACCCCATGGATCCACTTGTAAGTGATAATGACACTTTATTTTAATTTAGTTAAAATGAATACAAAAATGACACAAGCATATATCTTTTAGAACAACAATTTTTACATAGGGTTATATATGTTGGATTTTAGATTATAAATATTCATTAGAAAGCTAAAAAGATTTCCTACATAATGATATTTTATTTATAATTTTTAGACATTAAATAATTTATTTTATTTATGACACAATGATGATGCAGTAATTACTATAATAGTGAAAAATTAAAATAATTGATATTATAAATACCCAAATAAATATAATATGAAACTTTTAATAAATTAAACTAATTTTCTAGGATAATATTATATATTAGGATTTATTTAATTGACTTTTTTCTAAGTAATCAATCTGTTATGAGTTTCACAAAAATCAACTATTGAATAGTGTCAAAATTGACATAAAAGAGTTCTTAAAACAAATATTATATTATTAATTGATATTAAATTCCTAAAAATCTAAGGTTCGGCCAAGAGACTTATATTATGATAGGTTAATAATTAATGGACCACTTGGAGGTCGCTTGGATGTATATAGTAAGTTTATTAACCATATTATATAAAAATACAAAGAGACATTGTAAAAGTGAAACTAATTAACTTAGAGTTAATACTTAAAGATAAGGTTAATATAAGTACCCAAACCTGTCTAAATTCTATTGGATGAGTTGTTTTCGACCTATCCCCACCTCATCATTTGAATAGTCAACTTTGGAGCCTTTGGAAACCGAATATGAATTTATTATAAATTAATATTTCTAGCTTTTCCAAAGGTGCCCCTCACCCCTCTTATAAAAGGGCACTCCTCCTTCTCATTTCTTCACACCTTCAAAGCCTTTTGGTTCGGCCAAACTCTGCCCAAATAATCTCCCAACATCCCTCACTACAACCTAGAGGCCTTAGTTTGATCAGAAAGCCAACCTAAGGAGCCCTTTTGATCAAATCAAAAGGAAGAACCCGAAGAAGAGGTAATGATTTCACCACCCTTTTCTAAGTTCATTTCTTCTTCCACTTCTTCTTCCTTTGTTCTTACCATTCTAAAATAATAACTCCAGTATCTCACATATACTGTGATGTTATTATAAGTATGGTAAAACCATATTCAGTATTCTATCCACCCTTTGAATAACATGTCACCATACGTGCGTACGTACGGCTTACCGTCTCCACGTCGTGGTGTAATTGTTATTCAATATAATATTATTTGGATGGGTATAATAATGATGTTTAACTCATGTAAATAATAAATATAACATGTTAATGATTCTGTATATATGATATACCATTCATTTATATATTATTTTAATATCAAAAGAATGATATTGTCGCTCGTGCGTACGTACGGACTACCGTCTCCACGAACGCGATGAGATTCATTCTCCATCGTAACCATTCAAGTATAATTATCATTTGATGATTTAAAAATTATGTTTAAGGACTAGATATCATTCTGGATATGAATAAGATACAACAACCATGGCTTATGTAACAAAACATATAAAGAAAATGAGTAAGTTAACACCCGAAACGACGATAATTCTAAGATATTATTAACAAATCAATGTTAAAAGATCATATATGATATCATATTAATATATATGATTCTTGTATAATTTAATAACAATTATTTCACCATTATACAGGAGGTTAACCTACCCCAACCAAGGAAAAGTACAAGGTAAGGGTTATTTCACAATCTCTTCATTATCCGAGGTTGTATTATACGTAATAATCTACTGGGATCTCTTTATCATCCACATCCATGTTTCTTCAAAATGTATTTCAAAACATTTTTACTATTTACAAGAATATGGGTTAAAGTCATTTATACCCTTTTTTAATTTTATAAGAGGTTTATAAAGGAATCTTTCCGTCGTTTTCAAAACAAGGTCCTTTTTAACCTTTTCGACAGAATTGAGGTAAGAATGTTTTTTTTTATACGGCGGGTGCGGTAATTTTACGCCGTTATAAAATCTTCAAAGCTTTACTTAGAAGCTTATAAGAATATTTTCAAAGAAAATGTTTTATTTTATATGGATCTTAAATGATTTCAAAATAAAAGGAGATATTTCTTTAAAAAGAATTTTGATTTCATCTATGTCAACATCCTTTGACGGATTTTAAGATTATTTGAAGTTGATTTATTATGATACAAAACTTCTATATTGTATTGAAGGTTTTGTGATATGTTTGACTATGGATGTGCTATTTTTATACCATTCATAGTTTATGGTGAAATTATTGACATTTCGTATGCTAGTTTTAATACGAATGTTTATGTTATGTTTAAACCTTTTCATATGGGAATGCATTGGACTTAATAAGTGACGGGTGGAGCCCGCTATAGCTCCTCGATGCATCGGTAGGTCTCATGAGACAAACTAGTGTCTTGGCACAAGGCCTTGACAAAATCTTATTTGTAGTCTTGGCACGAGGCCTTGGCTATGTGGTTATGATAGTCTGGCATTATGCATTCCAACATTATGAAAGTGGTTATTGATATTGCATGTGATTATTCGATTAGTAGAATATCCATGTGAACAAGTAAATGGCATTATTTCATTTTACTTTTGCCATACCATGTTGAAGTTCAATTTTAAAAGGCTTTTGTTTTAGTAATTCATTGCCTTAAATGTTTATGCTTATTTTGAATGTTCCGCTATATTGTTATCCTTACTGGGCATTTGAGCTCACCCCTTTTCTATGTTTTATTTTTCCCAGGTAGTGAAGAAGTAAATTATGATTGAATTGCAGGGATATTATGAGGGGTTTATAGTGTGGACGTTGGAAACATTATGTTGTTGTAGTAGTTTTTCATTTTATGATGTAATGTAAAACTTATGAATATATCTAGTGTTTCCAAGGCTACTAAACTAATCGGTCTTTCGGGATTTGATCTTTCTTGTGATCATGCCAATGTTATGTAATAATGCACCGACTCTGGGTAGCTGGGGTCGGGGCGTTACAGTTGGTATCAGAGGAAGTTTAGTACAAACCTTGGAAGCTAGATTTAGATAAACTCTGATTAGAGCACGTAGACCTAAGATGAACTTTGAGGATTAGTATAGAAGAACTTCCTAGAATTTTGGTATTGTAGAGATTTTGTGAGTTTTTCGAGCAATACATCCCTGTCTGGATACGAGCAGGTAGAGGCGGCTCTGGCACAGATGTACCTAGGGGTAAAACCCGAAAACACCGCTTTGAGCTAGACTCGAACGGGAACTGGTGCACGACAACGGGCCTTGCTGCACTCTTGGTTACGACACTCCCGGGGGATATGCTTAGGATAACTCTCATTTTCTTTACAAATCATTTTGAAGGGATTATGAGTATATACTTCCTCAAAGAAAACATTTTTATGATTATGGATTATATCCATAAATAGTTCAATTTATGTTAAGTGTTTTATAAGTATGGGATTATGTATTTTGATTCATAAACTGATCTAGTTTATGCCATTGTTTAGAAATGGCGCCTAGTGGAAGAAATGGAAACCGTATCAATGCACGCACTCCATGTAGGGATTTCCCTCCTGCTCAAGATAATTATAGTGGGGCTGGTGATGCAACTGGTGCTGATCAGCTAATCACCGTACTGGGACAACTTACTCAGGTTATGAATAATAACCTTACCCGTATGGAGCACCCTGATCCGCAGCGTGGAGGATCAATGTTAGATCGATTCATGAGACAACAACCACCAACGTTCAATGGGAGTACAAATCCCTTAGTAGCTGAGCAATGGATATTTTCCCTAGAGAAAATATTTCAGGCTTTGGGGAGTAGTGAAAGGGAAAAAGTTGCCATGGCAGTTTACCGCCTCACTGGAGATGCTGATCAATGGTGGTCATTGATTCAAAACATGAAGGAAGATGATGAAGTATCAAATATGGAATGGAGGGAGTTCAAAGATCTGTTTTGAGAAAAATACTTCCCTCGCGACCATCGAGCGGATATGGAAAGGCAATTTCTAAGTCTGAGACAAAAGGAGGATGATAATGTCACAAAGTATGAGGCTAACTTTACAAGGTTAGCAAGGTATGCGGGAGATTATATACGCAACCCAAGAAGTAAGATTGATCGTTTCTTTGATGGGTTAAAACCATTTCTCCGTCGAGCATTAGTCTCACAATCCTTTTCATCGTACGAAGACATTGTCTCATGTGCTATCAAGACCGAAAAGGAATTCTCTAAGTCTTATGAATTTAAAGCGAAGCAAGAGAAGAAGAGACCTACTGATCAATCTGGGAATGGAAATAAGGGGAAGAAGGGAAAGGTTGAATATCCATCTTGTGGTAAATGCGGGAAGAAACACCCCGGTGCTTGCCTGAAGGGAATGGGAGTCTGTTACAAGTGTGGTGAAAAAGGCCACCAAGCTCATGATTGCAAGGGGAAGAAGGAAGCTACCAACGTTCAGTGCTACAATTGCAGGAAGATGGGGCATTATGCAAATGCATGTCCTAAGCGTCAGGAGAACTTACCTCAAAAAAGGCCAAGGGATCAAGGCCAGGCTTATGCTATCACTACTGCTGAGGTAGAAGCTCCGAAAGACGTGGTGGCAGGTAATTTAATGGTTTCCTCAAGTTTAGAAAATGAATTATTTGATTCTGGATCATCGCATTGTTTCATATCTTCCCAGTTTGCTAAGAAAATTAGATATTTCCAATTTGATTTAATAAGGGAGTTGTCAGTTAAAACTCCTAAGGGAAGTATCGTTGCAACAAAGTTTTGTGAATCAGTCCCCATTAGAGCACATAAATTTTCTTTATCTGCTGATCTCATCGTCATACCTATGATTGAGTTTGATATAATCCTCGGTATGGACTGGCTTTCGGACTATGATGCGAAGATTTATTGTAAGAAGAAAGAGGTTACGATTCTTGATGATAATGATAAGGAACACCTTATTTTTAGAGCAGAATCGTCACCACCTAATTCTTATTTAGACCCACCCCCAGTAGCTCAACTTAATTCAATTATTGGGGAGGAAGGGAATGAAATAACTGCGGGTGAGGAAAGGAATGTTCAAATAGAGGATGTACCTGTTGTGAAAGAGTTTGTAGATGTATTTCCGGAAGATTTACCTGGACATCCTCCAGAACGAGAAGTAGAGTTTTCCATTGATTTAATTCCTGGATCAAGGCCTATATCAAAGACCCCGTATAGAATGGCCACTGTAGAATTAGTCGAACTAAAGAAACAACTAGAGGAATTGAGTAATAAGGGATTTATTCTCCCTAGTGTTTCTCCATGGGGAGCCCCTGTTCTTTTTGTTAAAAAGAAAGATGGATCTATGAGGTTATGTATCGACTACAGGGAGATCAATGCTATAACGATAAAGAACAAGTATCCCCTACCTCGTATTGATGATTTATTTGACCAACTGCATGGAGCTCAATACTTTTCAAAGATTGACCTTCGATCTGGATACCATCAGTTGTGTGTGAAGAAGGAAGACATTCCGAAGACAGCATTTCGAACCAGGTACGGGCATTACGAGTTTACTGTAATGCCGTTTGGATTGACTAATGCACCCTCTGTATTCATGGATCTGATGAATAGAGTTTTCAAGGAGTATCTCGATGAATTTGTGGTGGTATTTATTGATGATATCTTGGTATACTCCAAAACCTACGAAGATCATGAAAATCACTTGTGCATTATCTTGAAGACTCTGAGGAGGCATGAATTATATGGGAAGTTTAGCAAGTGTGAATTCTGGCTTCAGGAGATTTCTTTTCTTGGCCATATTGTCTCTAAAGATGGAATCTCTGTTGATCCTTCTAAGACCAAGGCAATCCAAGAATGGCTAGCACCTACGAGTATAACTGAGGTACGTAGTTTTATTGGTTTGGCAGGTTATTATCGACGTTTCGTCCAGAATTTTTCCCGATTGGCAAACCCATTAATGAAGCTCACACGAAAAGGGGTTAAATTTGTTTGGACAAAAGAGTGTGAAGAATGTTTTGAAGAACTGAAAAGAAGATTAGTCAATGCTCCTATATTGACTCTACCATTGGGGAATGATGGGTTCGTTATTTATAGTGATGCATCAAAGAAAGGACTTGGTTGTGTCCTTATGCAGAATGATAGAGTTATTGCCTATGCATCACGACAGTTGAAAATTCATGAACAAAACTATCCTACTCATGATCTTGAGTTAGCAGCTGTGATCTTTGCTTTGAAGATATGGAGGTACTACCTCTATGGTGAAAAATGTGATATTTATACTGATCACAAGAGTTTGAAGTATATTTTCTCACAAAAAGAACTCAACATGAGGCAAAGGAGATGGCTTGAATTACTCAAGGATTATGATTGTACGATACACTACCACCCGGGGAAGGCAAACAAGGTGGCAGATGCTTTGAGCAGAAAAGACCATGGAGTTTTGAACATGATGAGAATTGAAAGGGATCCAATTTTCATGGATCTAGTGAAGATGGACATGGGAATAACCAGGGAAGGTGAAACATCAATGCTTTTTCAAATGGTTTCCAAACCATCTTTACTAGAAAGGATTAAGAGTTCTCAGACCGATGATGAAGAATTTCAGAAGAAGATTAAAGCTGTGAATGATGGGAGATTGAGAGACTTTGTGTATGAAGATGGAACTTTGAAATTTGGAAAGAGACTTTGTGTTCCCGATTTACCTGATCTGAAAAGGGAATTACTGGATGATGCTCATAGTTCCAATTTCTCTATACACCCTGGGAGCACCAAAATGTATAGAGATTTGAAGGAACATTTTTGGTGGGACAACATGAAGAGGGAGATTGCTGATTTTGTATCAAGATGTATGGTTTGTCAACAAGTGAAAGCTGGAAGGCAACAGCCTGGAGGAGTCATGCAACCGCTTCCCATACCGGAGTGGAAATGGGACAATATTACGATGGACTTTGTCATGGGGCTACCAAAGACTCCTAGAAGGAACGATGCAATATGGGTGATTGTTGATCGTCTTACCAAGTCAGCACATTTTCTTGCTATAAGAGAAGATCTACCTCTGGAACGTCTAGCAAGACTCTATATTAATGAAGTTGTGAGACTTCATGGAGTACCCCTATCAATTGTTTCTGATCATGATCCCCGTTTTACTTCAAGGTTTTGGAAAAGTCTTCAGAAATCCCTGGATACTGAACTTCATTTGAGCACTGCTTACCACCCTCAGACAGACGGACAATCAGAACGGACTATTCAGACCTTAGAATACATGTTGAGATCTTGCTCACTTGATTTTCAGGGTATGTGGGATCAATATTTACCACTGGTAGAATTTTCCTATAACAATAGCTTCCATTCAAGTATTCAGATGGCACCATATGAAGCATTATACGGAAAGAGATGTCGTACACCAACCTGTTGGGATGACGTTGGTGAAAGAAAACTTGTAGGCCCAGAACTGGTGGAGGAAACGATGGAAAAGGTAAAGGTAATCCAAAATCACATCAAAGCAGCTCAAAGTAGGCAGAAGAGCTATGCCGATAATCGAAGGAAGGATTTGGAATTTCAAGTCGGTGATCATGTTTTCCTAAAGGTATCTCCGTGGAAGGGAGTCATATGTTTTGGTAAGAAAGGTAAATTGAGTCCCAGGTACATCGGACCTTTCGAAATTCTAGAACGAATTGGGGCTGTGGCTTACCGATTGGCAATGCCGCCAAGTCTCTCCAAAGTTCACGATGTGTTCCACGTATCTCTGTTGAGAAAATACATGCCTGACCCAACGCATGTACTCACCTATGAGGAATTAGAACTGGAACCCGATCTGTCTTATTGTGAAGAGCCTGTCAGGATTCTTGATACAAGAGAACAAGTGCTGAGAAACCGGACGACGCGTCTGGTAAAGGTTTTGTGGAGAAATCATAAGATGGAAGAGGCAACGTGGGAACCCGATGAACTTATGATGAAGAACCACCCGAGTCTTTTTATACAGTAATACCCTAGAAATTGCGAGGACGCAATTATTTGAAGGAGGGGAGAATGTAACACCCCAAGCTTTCACGGTACGTTTCCCTTCGAATAATGCGATAGCGTGTGTTGTACGCAACCTCGAGTTCTAACACACACCATAACTAATTAAACTAGCCGTTGTGAATAGTTATACCTACTTTTTGAAATCATATATATTTTATATTTCAAAATGGACTTCATTTTTAGATTCGGAATACCAAAATTAGCCTAGGGTGAAATTTTGGTACATTTCGGATAACTTTCATATTTTGATGAATAGTGAAAATTTCTAAATTTTAATTAAAAACAACTTTTTTAATCAAAATAATTAATAGTGATAAATTGTGATTTTGAGTGGTTTTAAAGTATATTTAGAATATATTTTTACCATTTAATATAATGTTGGTCATTGGACATAATTTTACAATTAAACCAAACATAAACAAGTGTCAATCTTTTGATAGTTATTATCTCTTAAAAACACGCTTTTTGTTTTGACAGCGGGAATTAATTTTAAATTAATTTCTGCCACTTCTGTGTTTTGAATTTAGAAAAATGGATTCCATATTTGGAATCAGGATGTCCAAATTGTGTAAATAGGTAACTTTTATTTTTAGACATTTTGAATAATTACTGCGATAAATATTTTATTTACCATGGTTAAGGGTAAATCCGGTAAATAAGGGTTAAAAAAAATATTATAATAATACTAAATTACCCTAAAACGTGTCTTAACCCTATTGGTTGATACAGGGTCGACCATGGGAATCTTTGGGTCTATTTTGGGACCCCATGGATCCACTTGTAAGTGATAATGACACTTTATTTTAATTTAGTTAAAATGAATACAAAAATGACACAAGCATATATCTTTTAGAACAACACTTTTTACATAGGGTTATATATGTTGGATTTTAGATTATAAATATTAATTAGAAAGATAAAAAGATTTACTACATAATGATATTTTATTTATAATTTTTAGACATTAAATAATTTATTTTATTTATGACACAATGATGATGCAGTAATTACTATAATAGTGAAAAATTAAAATAATTGATATTATAAATACCCAAATAAATATAATATGAAACTTTTAATAAATTAAACTAATTTTCTAGGATAATATTATATATTAGGATAGATTTAATTGACTTTGTTCTAAGTAATCAATCTGTTATGAGTTTCAAAAAAATCAACTATTGAATAGTGTCAAAATTGACATAAAAGAGTTCTTAAAACAAATATTATATTATTAATTGATATTAAATTCCTAAAAATCTAAGGTTCGGCAAAGAGACTTATATTATGATAGTTTAATCATTAATGGACCACTTGGGGGTCTCTTGGATGTATATAGTAAGTTTATTAACCATATTATATAAAAATACAAAGAGACATTGTAAAAGTGAAACTAATTAACTTAGAGTTAATACTTAAAGATAAGGTTAATATAAGTACCCAAACCTGTCTAAATTCTATTGGATGAGTTGTTTTCGACCTATCCCCACCTCATCCTTTGAATAGTCAACTTTGGAGCCTTTGGAAACCGAATATGAATTTATTATAAATTAATATTTCTAGCTTTTCCAAAGGTGCCCCTCACCCCTCTTATAAAAGGGCACTCCTCCTTCTCATTTCTTCACACCTTCAAAGCCATTTGGTTCGGCCAAACTCTGCCCAAATAATCTCCCAACATCCCTCACTACAACCTAGAGGCCTTAGTTTGATCAGAAATCCAACCTAAGGAGCCCTTTTGATCAAATCAAAAGGAAGAACCCGAAGAAGAGGTAATGATTTCACCACCCTTTTCTAAGTTCATTTCTTCTTCCACTTCTTCTTCCTTTGTTCTTACCATTCTAAAATAATAACTCCAGTATCTCACATATACTGTGATGTTATTATAAGTATGGTACAACCATATTCAGTATTCTATCCACCCTTTGAATAACATGTCACCATACGTGCGTACGTACGGCTTACCGTCTCCACGTCGTGGTGTAATTGTTATTCAATATAATATTATTTGGATGGGTATAATAATGATGTTTAACTCATGTAAATAATAAATATAACATGTTAATGATTCTGTATATATGATATACCATTCATTTATATATTATTTTAATATCAAAAGAATGATATTGTCGCTCGTGCGTACGTACGGACTACCGTCTCCACGAACGCGATGAGATTCATTCTCCATCGTAACCATTCAAGTATAATTATCATTTGATGATTTAAAAATGATGTTTAAGGACTAGATATCATTCTGGATATGAATAAGATACAACAACCATGGCTTATGTAACAAAACATATAAAGAAAATGAGTAAGTTAACACCCGAAACGACGATAATTCTAAGATATTATTAACAAATCAATGTTAAAAGATCATATATGATATCATATTAATATATATGATTCTTGTATAATTTAATAACAATTATTTCACCATTATACAGGAGGTTAACCTACCCCAACCAAGGAAAAGTACAAGGTAAGGGTTATTTCACAATCTCTTCATTATCCGAGGTTGTATTATACGTAATAATCTACTGGGATCTCTTTATCATCCACATCCATGTTTCTTCAAAATGTATTTCAAAACATTTTTACTATTTACAAGAATATGGGTTAAAGTCATTTATACCCTTTTTGACTTTTATAAGAGGTTTATAAAGGAATCTTTCTGTCGTTTTCAAAACAAGGTCCTTTTTAACCTTTTCGACAGAATTGAGGTAAGAATGTTTTTTTTTATACGGCGGGTGCGGTAATTTTACACCGTTATAAAATCTTCAAAGCTTTACTTAGAAGCTTATAAGAATATTTTCAAAGAAAATGTTTTATTTTATATGGATCTTAAATGATTTCAAAATAAAAGGAGATATTTCTTTAAAAAGAATTTTGATTTCATCTATGTCAACATCCTTTGACGGATTTTAAGATTATTTGAAGTTGATTTATTATGATACAAAACTTCTATAATGTATTGAAGGTTTTGTGATATGTTTGACTATGGATGTGCTATTTTTATACCATTCATAGTTTATGGTGAAATTATTGACATTTCGTATGCTAGTTTTAATACGAATGTTTATGTTATGTTTAAACCTTTTCATATGGGAATGCATTGGACTTAATAAGTGACGGGTGGAGCCCGCTATAGCTCCTCGATGCATCGGTAGGTCTCATGAGACAAACTAGTGTCTTGGCACAAGGCCTTGACAAAATCTTATTTGTAGTCTTGGCACGAGGCCTTGGCTATGTGGTTATGATAGTCTGGCATTATGCATTCCAACATTATGAAAGTGGTTATTGATATTGCATGTGATTATTCGATTAGTAGAATATCCATGTGAACAAGTAAATGGCATTATTTCATTTTACTTTTGCCATACCATGTTGAAGTTCAATTTTAAAAGGCTTTTGTTTTAGTAATTCATTGCCTTAAATGTTTATGCTTATTTTGAATCTTCCGCTATATTGTTATCCTTACTGGGCATTTGAGCTCACCCCTTTTCTATGTTTTATTTTTCCCAGGTAGTGAAGAAGTAAATTATGATTGAATTGCAGAGATATTATGAGGGGTTTATAGTGTGGACGTTGGAAACATTATGTTGTTGTAGTAGTTTTTCATTTTATGATGTAATGTAAAACTTATGAATATATCTAGTGTTTCCAAGGCTACTAAACTAATCGGTCTTTCGGGATTTGATCTTTCTTGTGATCATGCCAATGTTATGTAATAATGCACCGACTCTGGGTAGCTGGGGTCGGGGCGTTACAGTAATGTCCAGCACGGTCTATGTAATCCTCTTGGAAACCAAAAAGTTAGTTTATATACATAGAGTGAGCATACAAGTATACTTAGTAGGAAATCCAAAGTCTCCCAAGAAAATTTGAAAGAAGTATACTAATGCAGTTGGGAGTAAACAGCGGAACCAACAGCTCCTAAATAGGTCAACTATCTAACCCAAACCTTACCAAGGCGCACTCACCAAATAACGCAAGCCAAGTATAATAACATAATAAGAATCATATTGAAAAAGAGTACCCCATACCATTTTCCCCCTTATTTTCCACTCTCACACACCAATTTCATATGTATTGGTGCTCCCATATCTTCTATATAACATATACCATATCCCTACATGTAACACCCATGGTTTCTAGTAAGTAATTCTTTATTTATGATTTTTATGTATATAAAGTATATGGGTGAAGTTTGGGATAGTTTTGAGAACTTTTGGATAGTTTTTCAGCTTTTCTATAGGTACATTATTAGTTCAGGGTTTGAGTAAAATTTGAAACTCCTATAGGAAACCTTGCATAGTAAGATAGAGGAAAAGGGAAAGGCACACGGGTTGGGCACAGTTTGTCCAAACCATGTGGAAGCCTAGGAGAAATTGTGCTATGTTGATCATGTATTAGATAGTGAGCTTTAGAAAGGTTGGCACACGGTTTGGTAATCATGCAATTCAACCATGTGAGGTCTCCCTTAAGGTAGAGGTAGGAGCATGGTTAGCATATGATTTTCCTAACTGTGTGAATAAACCATGCATAGGTCAAAAGTTAGATCCCTAAATTGTGGATCTAATTCATTTTAAACTCTAAAGGATTTGTTTTTCCCCAAAATGTCCCTAACTTTGGATTTCTCTCTCTCAAAGGTTGGATAACCTCTCCCCATCAAATTAAAAGTGATCCAGAGTCATTCCTTGGTGCGTTGAAGCTCAATTCTTGCAGTAAGGCTTTGTTCTTCATCGTTTTTAATGAGTTTTCTTATATTTACTTCTCTCTCACTCTCGGTTTCTTAGATCTACACTCTATGTGGGTTGATATAAGGTTTTGGATTCCAAATATGTTTATATTTAGCCTTTTTTATGATAGGGGAATAGATATAATGCAGGTTCATAGAGCTTTAACCCAGTTTTGTGGGTTTTTTTCATGTCGTTTTTCATTTTTTCCAAAACTCTCAAGGTAGGTGGATTCACTCTAGACTCCTCTTACTACAACTAGTAGGATTGATTTCGAATTGATTATTTTTTGTGAAATGTATTGTGAATTTTCTATGTAGTTATTTTTGAGAACCCTCTTGAGTGACGTTTTGTGAAAACATGGAAATTGGGTGTTTGTAGAAAGTGTTTTGGTTCTTGGTTTTAAAATGTTGATTTTAAACTATGGATTTTCTAGAACTTTGGTAAATGGATTAATCAAAATGTGTTCAATAAAATGGATGGTTTTATTGAAATGAAATGGAATGGTTAATTTGAATTGGTTTTTTGTAAGTTTTTCAATAAAAGAACAGTTTTATTTTAAATGGTTGAAATGATTACTTTTGGAATTGGTTTGGCATAATGGTTGTGTGTGTTCATGTGTATTCAAGATGGATAATGGTAAGGAGTCTCCCCATCATTAGTGATATGGATAAGGGTCATGGATCTCCCCCATCAAATGGTTCATTAAGCGATGGCTTAGTGAAAGGATGACTCGCCACTCGTGAGTATAGGGAGGTCTAGGTTTGCATGCATGGTTGGTTGTATGGATAAGTGGAATGGAATGGTTATTCCAAAATGTAACATGTGAAATGGTTTAAAGAATTGATTAGTTTTTTACCTTTGAGGTTATTTTTGTTTTGAGAAAATTATTTATTTGGTACTTGTTTATATTTATTTATAAACTATTTTAGAAATTGTTTTATATAAAAAAAAATATATAAATGTTGCTAACTTTTCTATCCTAGTGGTGTGAGTAAGGAATTCATTGGGGAAAATATACTGAGTTTCATTACTCACCCATTCTTTGGAAATTTGGTGATTTTTAGATGTTGTTTACTGGGACATGGGAAAAGGTAAAGTATCACACATCTTTAGCACTACTTCATGATACTTGGATTATTTGGTGGACTTGGAGCATAAAGCTTGTTGGATCATGGGAGTTGTATTTGCATTTTGTTGTATTTGATTTTTGATAGTTTGTCTTACATTGTGTACATTGGTATTGTAGACTTATTTTGTGGCACTTGGGTTTACTTTGTTTTGATAAATGAAATTTTAAGTTTTCTTTCATTGTTATCATACATCATATAGTGGTTTTCTTAGTTATGGATTGTTGGTTAGTTGTTTTATTCCTAAAGGGAAAATTATCCCCCATATATAATGAAGCCCTTCAGCATTTATTACTAGCGTTTAGAACCTTGGGGGTGTCACTTAAGGCCAAATAACATTCCTCTACCTTCTCAAGCCAATAAGGATGAGGGACATTACACTACAACATGGTCACATTATATCTCACCCACAGGCACCTGGGCCACCTCCCCACAGCATGGTCACATCACCTATCACTCACAAACACCTAGGCCACTACCCCACAGCATGATCACATCACATCTCTCCCAAATACACTTTGGCTTACACATAACAACCATAACCAGAACAGTAGGGTATCATGAACATGGAAGGAAATCAACCTCATCCCCACCTCTTACCATGAAATACCCCCACCATAAGTCATCAAACAGCATGGTCACATCACATCTCTCCCAAAGATTCCTAGTTCACCATCCCAAAGCACAGTCACATCACATATTGCCTGAAGAAACCTGGTATATCTCCCTAAATCATGGTGACATCACATATCACCCAAAGATACCTAGGCCACCACCCCACAACATAGTCGCACCACATCTCTCCCAAAGAAATTTGGTCCATCACCTAGTGTACTATCAGACCTTCAACCATCATAGCTTATGCATATCTACTCATCTGGAAGAGAGAGTGGAAAGAGCGGGTAGTCATCTGTCTATCCTCATCATCGAGATATTGGGAAAAACACCCCTGTATAAAAGTATTGGTGTCAATACATAGAGCTTTACATGGGTGGGTGTGTATAAAAATCAAAAAGAACATGCAAGGTATATATATAGACATACAAAAAAGCCCAACCTATGGGTTTGCAACAAATCACTAACCAACTCTCAGCAATCCTACTTTTTCTGCCACCTCTAAATGCAGAAAACCACATAACAAACACAAGACACAAGCCGCTTACAACTTTTAATTACCAACCAAAATAATTTAAATAACCCATGAATTTCATTATTTATCAAAAACAACATTAAACCGCACTGCCCATTTTAATTCATTCATTATCCATTTCCAACCCCCTAACCAAACCAACCCATGCCATTTCAATTTCAGTAATTCATTTAATTCCATTACTACCAAGGAAACTAGCACAACATAAACATTCTCATCTCATCCACCACATAACACAACTACACATCACCACCCAACAATACAGCCTCAAACCAACCACACATTGTCACCCCATAGCATAGCCTCATACCAACCACACATCGCCACCCCATAGCACAACCACATACCAACCATGCATCATCTCCTTATATCATGGCCTCATACCAACCACACATTGTTTCCCCATAGCACAGCCTCATACAAACCATGCATCACTTCCCTATAGCATGGCCTCATACCAACCATGAATCCTCTTCCCACAGCATGGCCTCACAAACCCATAATCCCCATATTCCACGACAACACATTATTTCCCCACAGCACGTCCACACATCACAACACATCATAGAACATTTCACAAATTTATCAAGGGTATTTTTATCAAGTTCACTTCTTTATTGTAGGGAATTTCTCACAAAATCCATAAATCTAGGGGAAACCATTTTATTAGATGAATATAATTGGTTAGATAATTTCCATTTTGGGGTGACTTCATGACAACACCTAGTAAGGTTTCCATATCACAATAACTATAGTGTAAGAAAAGGCTCCCAAAATCCATGATTTTTAGTGAGGCATCAATCCCATCAATTCTCTATATTAAGATAACAATGTCAAAGCTGTAAAAACATGTGGATAAAACGCCTTTCCCTTTAAATTTCAATTAACTGATTAATTTATCTTGATTAGGACAGCACAAACCATACCCCATAGATAAAAAAAGAGTAAACCCCTCCCACATGATACACAAAAATGATAAACAAGGGATTCCATACCTCAAAGAAGCTTTCTTCTCCCATTTCTCACTAAAGGGTAAAGAATAAATTCCCATAAACCACAACCTCATTCAAAACCCATAGATATACCCACATTGTATCAAGGGTTATCAAAAAAAAATAACCCACACACACACCAAACCAAAATCATACCACCACATAGGATCTCTAAGGGATAAATGAGAGAAAAAAATAAAAAATAGAGAAGGGATTACCACCAATTTTCAAAACACTACCACTAAAATCCACATATAAAATTAGGGATAAGAGGGATGTAATTTCTCATAAAACCACCTAGGTTTTTCCACAAATGAGAGAGGGGAGATATAGTCATATGAATAAAAAACCATCTAAAAAAGATTTTAAAACTTGGAACCTGCCCCTTTCATGTCATGAACTCAATTCACAACGTGAATTCCATGGGAATTCCTCATAACTCCAACTTCCACTGAATCTCACATTGCCTTATCTTGAATTAATTACACAACATGAATTAATTTCATGACATGAATTCACTTAAAAGAATCCCCCTTAGCCTGTATATAATCTATGAATCTACCATCCTTATATTCCATGAATCACTAACTCGCGACATGATTCTGGTTCACATCATAAACCACCACCTGCAGTACTCCTACGACTCCAGTTCCATCGGGCCCTATAGATATCCTCTGAATTCCTCCAACTGCCCAAATATAAAATTAATGGATCGAGAAGGCCTGTATTGTTACATCAGATACCTCTAAAATGATTCTCATCCTCAAGAATCAAAACCAAACCCAAGTAAAGAAAATGGGTCAAAATAACCACCTCACAAGATACCTCTCAATGATCTCTTCATTCCTAAAATGCTACCACCATATGAAGTTTCTTGCTAAAATACCCACAAACACCTCATACAACTGCATCACCACATAACCACATCACTATGCAGCCGCATCACCACTCCTCACTGAGAACAACACCACATTATCTGGTACTAGCCATGAACCGCCACACACCACATAGCAAAAACCAACCACAACCAACACACATCACTACCCCAAGTAGGGAATCCTATCCTCCATGTCATGATACTATCCACCTTGGGTGGCACTGACTCACTCGTGCAGTTTTAATCACATCATAGTATAATGTGTCTCAATTAGGAATCAGTTCCTCCCCTTTCTATGTTTCAAAAGCTTTATCACACATCAATAAAAATAACACATAAAAGTAATAACACATTTGATAAAATTACAAGGTCCAAAAATCATATCACAAAACAAAAAAACAAAGGGAAACCCAAAAAAACTATGGGTATTAGCATTCTTTTGTATCTCACATTCCCAAGTTATCTCGTCCAAGACACCATTCCTCCACAACACACAAACCAAGTGAATTTTTTATCCATATAGAACATTATATCGATGATCCTGGATCTCTATTGGTTGCTCCATGAACTTCATGTCATCCTCAATATCCAACTCTCCCCATTCAATGACATGGGAGTCATCATGAAGATACCGACGGAGCTGAGAGGTGTGAAAGACATTATGGATCCTCTCTATCCATAGTGGAAACACCAACCGATATGTCACCTCACCAACTCACCCTAAAAGCTCAAAGGTCCCAAAAAAACTGGGAGAAAGCTTACTCTCCCTGTCAAACCTCCACTACCCACATCGAGTGGAGACTCTCAATAACACATGGTCTCAAACCTTGAACTCCAAGGTCCTTTTTCTACGATTGGAATAAAAAATTCCCATCCTAAACTACTTTCATCCTTTAATTAATAAGATGAACCTTTTCAATCATGATTTTCACCACATCTGGACCAAAAACTACTCACTCCCCAATATCTATCCAGTACAATAGATAATGACACAGCTATCTGTACAAAGACTCAAATAGGGACATTCCAATGGATGAGTGATAATAGTTATTATAAGAAAAATCAATCGAAGTAATGTTTCATTCCCATGATCTTCCAAAAGTATAAGATTCAAATATGCAACATATCCCCTAGAATTTGGATATTCCACTCCATCTTCCCATACTTCTAAGGGTGTAAATCTATACTGAGGTATAACTAAGTTCCAAAAAAAGATGATGCAATCCCATATAGACTTATGAGGTAAAACATGCATCCCGATATGAGACAATGTAACTTGGAACTCCATGAAACTTCACCACCTCATCCATATACCTCCTAGAAAAAACATCAATGGCACCTGATTCCATAATCGCTAGGAAGTTAGTTGATTTCATTAACCGATCCATGATTTCCAAAAATTCATCATAACCTCCCTGGTATCAGGGTAACCCTATGATGAATTCCATTAATATGTTGTACCATTTACACTTAAGAATATCCAAGGTCTACAATAAACAACCAAGAACATGATTATCATCCTTTACCTACTGAAAAACTAAGCATCGAGCTACAAACTCCTCA
Source organism: Viscum album (assembly GCA_963277665.1). NCBI lineage: Eukaryota > Viridiplantae > Streptophyta > Magnoliopsida > Santalales > Viscaceae > Viscum > Viscum album. Next base: position 701,651,604 of record OY728122.1, on the reverse strand, counting down.
ACAACCCATTTTATCTCAGGCCACCAAAAATGTATCTTAATTCCATGGTACATATTGAATACCCCAAAGTGTACCTCCAAATATGAGATATGAAACTCATTTATATCTTTCTCATGCATCGCTGTCGGAACAAACAATATCCCCTGAAACAACATCTAGTTCTGACCATCCTCCAACCATCCCCTTGGAGCATCACCATGGACAAAAGGATCATGCAACACCTCTTCCTCCAAGTCTCCTCATTGAGAATATTCCTAATACATCATATAATAATACACTATCTTCTAAAACAAACACCCTCTATAGTAAACCAATCTCACATCTAAGTATAGGGACACCAACTCCTCCATCACCCTCTAATAATATCCAAACTCTTTAACCACATCCTTTCATGAATGAATACTCAAATATTTGGCCACAATATTCCCCTTTACTAAGGTGTTGTGGATCTTAAAATCATAATCCTGAAGAAACTCCATCCACTTTCATTGCTACATATTTAGATCACACTAAGAAAAGATATACCTTAATCTCTTTAATTCTTGAAGACCAAAAATTGCTCCCCAATGAGGTAATGCTACCAAAAAGTCATTATAAACACAACCAATGCTATCTCTAGATCATGGGTAGAATATTTACTCTCATTGAGAAGTAACTGCCTAGACACATAAGAGATCACTTCTCTCTACTACATCAACACGAATCCCAATCCAAGATGGGAAGTGTAACAAAACACCACAAACATATACCCCTCCTCTATAAACTAGAGCACTGGATCACTGACCAATTTCAGCTTATTGTAGCCAAATTTTTCCTGGAACTGATCACTCTACACAAAGTTCAGGTTTTCTTGGTCAACACTATCAATGGGGCTACAACTTGAGAAAAATTGGGCAAAAACCTTTTATAATATCTTATAATACCAAGGAAACTATGAACCTCTTACATGTTGTTGGGTTATTATCAATAAACAACTGCCTTGACCTTTGACGAGTCCAATACCACACCCTATTGAGACACCACATGCCTAAGGAAATGCACTTTCCGTGTCCAAAACTTACACTTAGAAAACATTGCATAGATCATGTGATATTGAAGAACCTTCAATGAAGCTTTGAGATGATCAGCATACTCCTCATTTGATTTCAAGTTGATCAATATAGAATTGATGATCATGGTAATGAACTAGTCCAAGAATTCATGGAACACATAGTTCATGAGCCCCATGAACACAGTTGGTGTGTTCGTGACATCAAACAACATAACTACAAACTCAAAGTGCCCATACCTTCATATGAAGGCAGTATTTTAGATATCACCCTCCTTCAACCTCAAATATTGATACCCAAACCATAGATAGATCTTAAAAAACAAACAAACCCCTCTCAACTAGTTAAAAAGATTGTCTTTCCTTGGAATAGGGTAGTGGTTCTTGACTGTTAACTGATTCATCATCTAGTAGTCTATGCATAACCTCAAACTACCATCCACCTTCTTAGAAAAGAACACTAGAGCACTCCAAGAATACACACTAGGTCATATGAAACCTTTCTACATTAGATCATCTATCAGAATTATCAACTCCCACAACTTAGAAGGTGTCATTTGATAAGGATCCATCGATATTGGAGAAACAAAAGGTTGTAGATCTATCCCAAACTCAGTAACATGTTGAGGGGTTAGAATCACAACCTAATTAGAGAAAAAATCTAGAAAATCACTAATAAATATAGAAACCACCATTATCCTAGTACCTATTGATTCCACAAAAAACTCAATCGTTAGAGAAAGAAGGGGGGCCACAGTCCTACTTCCAACATGATAGCCTTGCTCTCTAATGAAAACCACATTTTGGCCATCCACATCCAAGAACATGACTCTCCTATAGAAGCAGTGGATAACATCATGCACAGAATAGAACTATTTAATGTTTATAATGAAATTTTACAGTTTCATATGAAGTAAGAACAGGTCCCCATGGGATTGATGTGGCCTCATAATCAGTCTACGCCCCTGAAACAAATCAAATAAGATGGTCTAGCCCCATATTAGTTGAAGTGAGTGACTCAATAGGGGGTGAATTGAGTTCCCAATAAAAATTTATATTAAAAATGAGTTCAAATAAAATCCCCCAATTAAAAAAATCTCCCAGTTAATCAAAATTGTATTTTAATAAAATTTTGATCTTTTAAAAGATTCCTCAAAGCTTGATTAGTGCTCAATTAAAACAATATGAAAAATACTTAAAATTTTGAAATCAATTTACTAAATCAAATACATATATAAACACTAGTTAAGACTAACTATCAAAGTACCAGTTTTGTTTTATAGTTAAAATCAAATACAATTTAAAGCTTTGAAATGAATAAAACAAAACAAAAACACACAATAGAATAAAATAAGGGTTTTAGTCTCAATCTGAGACATAATACCATCCACTTGGAAATAACCCACTACCAAGAATATTAAATAACTATAATCTAATCCACAACCTATATCAGGTACATAAAAAATAGTTTACAAGCTGTTCAGGCCATGCAGGGGCCTCTTCTACAATAACTGTGGCAAAAAAACAATCCAGTCCACACAAGGACCTCTTCCACAAACACCATGGGTAAGTAGATTAAAAAGATATAATATAATATCTTGTATTATCTAGTTCTATTTTAGGATTCATTTTGTGTTGATAAACAAATCAAACAACACACTACTCGAATGTAAAAAAACAACAGAAAGAGAAAGCAATAAGATATGGAAAAGGTAATGATGCTCGGTCTAAAGTACTCTAGATGATTGAGTTTCCTCAAATGTGTCTTGGTGAATAGATCAAGATATCTCTCTAAAAGTATAATTAAAATAGATCATCAAAAATATCTCTTTATTCTGACTATAGGAAATAATCTGGATGTTCAGTGTACTCCAATCTTTCATAGTCAAATGCAAGTAAGTATGCAGCATGTAAGCTCTTGAGTGATGATCATTCCATTATTTAGTAAGTGAACTTTTTGATCACATTACATCCATGCATTAGGGAGTCATATGATAATATAAATCACTATATTAAGGAGTTTTAGTTTGAAGAATATTCATCCAAAACTTATGCATCCTCACACTAAGCTCTAACATTGAATTTAATGCATCCCTATAAAGGTTTAAGAACATAATCATATAATAACCCTTTTCATTAATTTAATTAATATAGTTGTTGGATAATTTAATTTAAAATAGGTAGAATAGTGAAGTTTTTGAACTAGTAGGGAAATTAAATCATACCATTTCAGTAGAATAAATGAGAAACAAGGGTGTGGGAAGGAAAGAGTTCAAGAGTAGAGGAAGGTGAAGCGGTTTGGGAGTAGGCACGTGAGAGAGAGTAGCTCGGATTCAAAGTTAAAGTCTGATATTTTATTTAGGTATTTGAAATAAAAAAATATAATAAAAATAAATAGATAAATTGAATAATAATTTAAAAGATAAATGTATTAATGGCAGCAACATTTGAAACATAGACTGGTGACTTGTCCAACGGTTACTCGTTCAATGGTGAATCGCCAACCGTGACTCGCCAATGGTGACTCACCAACAGTGAATCGCCAATAGTGACTCATCAATGGTGACTTTTCAATGGTGTCTATACAATGGTAAATCATCAATGATGACTCCTCAATAGAAGCTTGTCCAATAATGACTTTCGAAGAACTTACAATTCTTATGAATTCAAGAGTTATATCACCCTTTTGAAAATGATTCCTCAAAAATTTATGTATTACATCAATATGTTTTGTTCTTGAATGAGACAAAAGTTTTTTAGATATAATTATAGCACTTGTGTGGTCAAAATTTATAGGGACATGTCTTAATTGATATCCATAGTTTAAGAGAGTGTGTTTCATCCACAAAATTTGAGCACATAAACTACCTACAGCTATGTATTCAACTTCAGTAGTAAACAGTGAAATATAATTTTGTTTATTACCACACCAAGATACTAGAAACTTTCCCAAAATATGATATGTTTCAGATGTTCTTTTTTTGTCTAACTTACAACAACAAAAATCGTCATTGGAATAACTCACTAAGTCAAATTTTTTCCTTATAGGGTAGAACATTCCAAAATTGGTTATGTATTTGAGATATTTGAAAATTATTTTAACAGCATGTAAATATGAATATATAGGGTTTTCTTGAAAATGATCACACATACACACACTAAACATAATATCAAGTCGACTAGTAGTTAAGTATAACAAACTTCCAATCATACCTGTGTAGCTGGTTTGATCCACTAATTTCCCAGCTTCATCAAGATCCAACTAGTAGGTGGTACTCATGGGAGTGTCACTACTTTTAGTGTTATCCAAACCAAAACATTTTAAAATATATTTAGTGTGCTTACATTGATTTAAATTAATTACTTCTTTATTTTAAAAATTTTGAAAACCAAGAAAGAATTTAATTTCACCCATTAAACTCATAACAAATTCGTTTTGCATCATCTTTAAAAAATTAGTACACTGAGAATTTTTAAAATATCCAAAAATAATATCATCAACAAATATTTAAACAACTAAAAAATATTTTGAAAAATATATATAAAAATAGTAGGATTGGATATACCTTTTGAAAAACATTTATAAATTAGAAAAGAGTTACGCCTATCATACAAAGCTCTAGGATCTTTTCTAAACCATATAAATCTTTTTTTAATTTGAAAACATGATTTGTAAAATGAGGATTTTGAAATCTAGGGGGTTGTTCAAAAAAAACATCCTCAACTGTATAGAAATTTAAGAATTCAATATTTACATCCTTTTTATATAGTTTGAAATCCAAATGTTCTACATTGTAAAGAAGTATTTTGATGGATTCAATTATATCCATTTCTGCAATTGTTTTATCATATTCAATAGCATCTTCCTGACTATACCCTTATACAACCAACCTAGTTTTATTTCTTACTATAGTGCTAGATTCATCAACCTTGTTTCTAAACCCCCATTTAGTGCCTATAGTGAGAGTTTCTTTAGATCTAAATATAAGTTCCTAGACTTTATTTATTTTAAACTAATTAAGTTCCTCTTACATTGATATCACCCATAATTCATCATTAATTGCATCATTGATGTTATTAGGTTCAAGCTGTGATAAGAATGCTTGATGTTCAACCTCATTCCTAATAGGATATCTAGTGTGTGTACCTATATATAGGTCTCCAACTAAAACATCTAGAGAATAGTATTTAAGATTCCTAACAACTATTTGAAAATAAGGAATAGTTATCTCATGGTTATATATAGGTTCATATTCAAGTTGAGAATGTTCTTCGGAACTGGATGGTTTTTCGGCTTGTTTCACAGAAGTGTCAGAAGGTTTGTAATATATGTTCAGAGTTGAAAAATTATCCTCAAGGTTTTATACAGTGGTTTTAGGCTCATGTGTATTTTTATCATTAAACTTGACATGAACAAACGATTCTATAATCTTTTTTCTTTTATTAAACACTCTATATGACTTACTAGAGGTTGAATAAAAAATGAAAATTTCTTCATCACTTTTGGAAGAAATTTTTTCAAGATTGTCCTTAGTGTTCAGAATAAAGACTTTGTAGCCAAATACTCTAAAGTAATTAACCATTGACTTTATAATGTTCCAAATTTTATAAGGGTTTTTATATAATAGATGTATAATTAAAACTCTATTAATATTATATCATGATGTATTCACAACCTCTTCCCAAAATTAAATAGGAAGGTCATATTCATTAAGTGCAGTCTGGAAAATTTCTTGAAGTGTGTTGTTTCTTATTTCTATAACTCCATTCTGTTGTGGAGTATTAGGAGCAAAAAAGTTATGATTATATCCATTTTTTGATTAAAAGGATTTAAAGTCTTCATATTAAAAATCTTGGTCATGATCACTACTTATGGTCTTAATCCTAATTCCACTAAGATTTTCTAAATATCTAGTATACTTGGTAAAGTAGGAACAAGATTCACTTTTTTGAGATAAAATGAATACTCAAGTATACTTAAAAAATTAATCTACAAGGATATAGACATAGTGTTTCTAATTAAAACCAGAAACACTATATGGTCCACAAAAATCCATGTGAACCAACTCTAGGGGTTGAGAAGTTGAGACTTCTTTCTTTTATTTGAAAGATATCTTATGTTGTTTCACTTTTTGGTAGGGGTTATAAAATATTATTTAGGAATACAAGTTTAGGTAGATATTTGACTAAACATTTCCTAGTTATATTTATAAGTGAGTGAATATTACAATGGACTAGTCTTATATACCAAAGACAATATTCTTTATGAAAGGCACTTAGACAGGAAACATTTTGAGAAAATAGAGAGACTAAATGAACAGTATAAACATTTTCATTTCTAAAAGAAGTAAATTATAAATAATTTTTAAATTTTAAAACATTTTAAAAAATATTTTCAAATTTCACATAAAAATTGTCATCACACAACTATGATATGTTAATCATATTATATTTTAAACCATCTACAAACAATACTTTATAAATTAAAACTGAGTTGGAATTACAAACTTGACCAAGTCTAGTGATTTTCCCTTTATCATTATCACCAAAAGTGGTATGTCCACCATAAAACTTTATCAAATTTTTTAAGCTTGAGTAATATCCTATAATGTGTCTGGAAGATCCACTATCCAGGTACTATAGGCTGTTACTAGATCTCTTCAAGTAGGTTCCTTACAAAATAAGTTTTACACCAAGAATTATTTTGGTACCCAAATCTTATTGGGTCCAAAAATGTTAGTGATTAAGGATTTAGAGACTCATATTTTATTAATGGGTTTCATATAATCATATTGTAAAATTTTGGAAATAAAAACTTTTTTGCTTCCAGATGATTAAAAAATAGTAGTAGATTTTCCAAAACTGGATTTAGGAATAAAATTATTCTTGAAAATTCTTCTCTATCTAGGTTGATGACCCAAACTAGTAATGTATTTAAGTAATATTTTTCCAAGTATTTGAGTGAGATTACTTATCACATTAGTAAAACTCTATAAATATTTTTTTAGTTTCTCATTAGAAAATTTCTATTCTATATTTTCCTTCAATAATTGAAATTTTTTCTCTTTTTCTACAGTAGGGTCAGATTTAAAATTAATAGTTAAAGGATGTTGTTTCTTTAGAATTTTATACTTATATTTAATCTCATTGAAATTATCTTATATCATGTTAAAATATTCAAACATATCCTCATTTTACATATTTTTATCATTATTTTCCTCTCTAAATGATTAGAAATATTTATAGGAGAAGTATGAAAGGAATTTGATACCTCATATGTGTTTGTCATGAAACACATGTTTTCTCTATCATGTTTTTTCTCTTAGGTAGTGTCTGAATAACTTGATATTTCTTTATAATCACTCCAAGTTGATTTCATTACTTTATTTTATTTCATATCCTTATCATCATATTTCTTTTTATATTTCTTTTTGGGATAGTTGACTTTGACATTCCATTTCCTCTTACATTCGTAGCACACAATCTCATTTAAAGTTTCATATCTCTTCTAATATTTCTTCCAATTTCCTCTATTAACATATTTTCCATTTTATCTTGGTTTCCTAAATAATTTATTATACTTATAAAACCTTTTAAACCTTCTGGCCAGATGGTCTATCTCTTCATCACTATCAGTTGGTGATTCTTCATCACTTTAAATTTCATATTGAACTTTCTCCTTCTATTTTGAAGTGGTGGATTTGAATGATACAGACTTTATTTTAGGTTCATATTCCTCATATAGGTTAACTTTAATTTCTTCCTCATAAATAATTAACTTTCCAATCAGCTCCTTGATAGGTAGCTTGCTAATATCACATGATTCTCTAATTGAGACTAAGGGTCCTCTCCATATTTATGGTAAGCATATTAATAGTCACATCACTTGATCCTTATCAGAAACAAGATTCCCCAAGGAATGAATTTTATTCACTATCTCATTGAACCTAAGATTAAATTTAGAAATAATCTCATTAGGTTTCATCTTAAATGTATCATATTTAATTATATAGGTATTTAATCACATTTCCTTAACATTAGTTATTACTTCATGGGAAATAGTTAAAGTGTTCCTTATATAGTTAATATTTTATACATTTTTTATATGTATTTCAAATATTTAAACCCCCAAAATTCATCAATTTAAGTTTAATTACATTATTTTTGGATTTATGGTATGTTTTGTGTTAAAATTGGAAAGTTTCTTAATTTTGGAAATTTAACATATTTTATGTGTTTTAGTAATTCAACCATATCTTTTATAATATAATCCTAATTTATGTGATTATTTTTTTAGGACACCTGGAGTTTTGGGATTTAACTTTTTCTTCTGGTACATGATATAATTCTACCATCAAGGGACCCTAAAAATTCCATTAAGTTGGAGAAATATTTTGGATGACCATGTAGACCCCGCATCAGTAAATTAATCAAAATAGTACATAATATCTCCAATTAAGGTGATTCAAATTGTAATGGGTATCCAAGTCATATATTCATCTCTTTGTTGAATATCATGGAGATTGAGATTCATCAAGTCAGATATTGGATGGTAAACATTGAATGAAGATTTTTGGAAATCTCACTGAGAAAAACTCATCCTTAATAAATATTACATATCTTTATATATAACCATCTAATTAATTTGATATTTGAAGTAAAGAAATGAAATTTTATTTGGAGAATTCTATAAGAAGGGACCTTTGGGTGATTTGATGAGGATGGGTTCCAAATAGGAGAAAACTTTCAGATGACATAATATGCTGGATAGTTTTTCTTCTTTTCTCTTTCTTTATTTTATTTTTCATAGTTTTTCAATGTCTTCTCCTTCCCCATAAATCTATATTACCTTTACCATGGTGGATTAAACATTTTATTGATTGGATAAGGGTAGTTTTTCTATTTTGTAATACTTGATTTCATGAATTTTATTGAATAAAATTTCTATCTCTTTTCTGCAATGTTGTTTTCAATTTCATATAAAGGTTTTTATTATCAAGTGAAATAATATTTAATTTTTGATTTTGTTATTGATTTTTTATTTTTTAAATGATCATTATCTCCCTCCAGTAGGTTTTGGTTTATATACAATTGAATAGACCAATGCTTAGTGGTGAAGTACTTGGTGATTGTCAGTATGTGTGAAAGCGGTGGTGAATGTTTTTGATTGCTTGGGATAAACAAGAACCGATCGGGTATTGCCCAAGTAAATTGAGAATATTTACTAAAACTCTCTTTCACATGGAAGGAGAGTAGACCGAACTGATATCTTGTTAATAAACTCTCTCACCATCACCATTCGACCAAAGGAGTGAGAGGAAACGATTGTGGAATGTCACTTTAAAAAACTTAGCAAAAGAGGTTAGAATAAAATAAAACATGGATAGAATTGCAATTAGAAAACCAATTCCGACCTAATCACCCTTATCATATCATAGTTTTAAATATTTTCTTCTGTTAATTTGTTTCATTCCATTTTTTATTTTCTTTCCAAAACCAATAAAATCTCAGAAACCACCCATGTTTTCCCCTCTAATTAAAAGTAACAACTATTTTGTGTGCACTCTTCTCTGGAGATAACCTAGGTTAGCCACTTTACTGTATTTTAACTTAGGTTATATATTTTTTTTTACACCCCATGACAGGAATGTGTCAAAACTTGGAGTCTTTGCTGGGGAGGTAGTGCCAACATTTTCTTTTCTCTCTTTCTTTTATCTTTTCTTATTTTCTTTTCAAAGTTTCATGACTAGAACCTCAAACACTAATCCTTGCCCCCTTGATCTTGAAATTGAAATAACCTTATTAAATAGTCTCATAAAACTAAATTTACAACCATAATTTGAGGAAATTTCTCTTACAGACTCGAGTGAAACTTCAAGTGTTCACTCTGAGTCTGTTGTCATAGATGGAAATCAAAACCCAACCCTTAGAGACCTTTGTGCCCCACAATTCCTTAATCAGAACAATCAACTTTTCATGCTAGTTTAAAAAATAATTTTGATATGAAACCTAACTTGATCCCATTGTTTCCAAAGTTTCATGGATTGGCAGGTGAAGATCCCAAAAAACATATTAAATAGTTCACACATGTCTGCTCAACCTTCAGACCATGTGGAGTAGCTGAGGAACAAGTAAAGTGGAAGGAATTGCCATTTTCATTGGAATGAGCTATTAAAGAATGTTTTTATGGTCTATAACCTAGAGATGTGGATTATTGGAATGACTTGGTGAGATGCTTCATGAAATATTCTTCCCCATCTCTAGAAGCACAACCATCAGAAAGGAGATCTATGTTATCAGACAATCATATGGAGAAACCCTTTCTGAGTACTGGGAAAGATTTAAAAATCTATGTGCCAGCTGCCCACATCAAGACATTTAAAATCATCTCTTTCTTGTCTTATTCTATAAAGTCTTACTAGACAATTATAGAAACCTTATCAATGTGTCATTTGTAGGTGCATTGATTGAAAAGTCACCAGAAGAAGCCAAGGGTTTTATTGATAAGATTTCTCAGAACTCACAACAGTTTGGTATAAGAGGTATTGGAACAAGAGGTATTCATGAGGTATGAACTTCTCACCCATCACCCATACTAGAAAATAGGATTGAAGAGTTAACTAGTTTGGTGAGATAGATGGACTTGAAATAAGTGGGTAACCAACAAGCACCAGCTAAGGTTTGTGGTTTATGCTTATCACCAGATCATTTCATTGACCAATGTGCTGAAATACAGGGAATGGAAACTTGTGCGGTAGCTTTTCAATAAAGGAAATTCTAATAAAATCAAGGATGGATAGATCCTAACCATGTTCAATATGGTTTTGGAAATCAGTAGAATCAATTTAGACCCTCAAACTAAAACCAGTTCCAAAACCAACTACCATTCCAGCAACAATTCCAAAACCCACCACCTTTTTCAAAAAAATAAATCTTATAACTAGCCTTCACACCACCAACCACCCACTTTATCAAAACCCTATGAGCAGCCATCAACTAGTGAATAGCCCATAATTCTGAACCAACAGTAGATATTTAATATTGATGGGCTAAAAGACACTATAAAATATTTTTCCACCAAATTTGAAAATCTCATGGACTTACTAACCAAAAATACTAGGAAAATTCCTTACCAAATAATACCAAACCCAAAGAATAATTTCAGAATAATAACAATAAGAATTGGAAAATAAATCTCACCACCAGTATCCCATGAACCTGAAACAAGACCACTTGAGTTGAGGGAGAATGAAGTTGTAAACTCTGAAAATTCTGTGAAAATTCATTATGAAAAAGAGAATAAAGAAGAGGAAGAGAAGGATATTCCAAGAAATAAGAGACAATAAACATCATTGAAAAGGAAACAAATGGAAAAGAAATACTTACCCCCACCATTTCCATCAAGGATGATTGAATCAAAGAAATTGTAGGAGGAATCACTTCAAAAAGAAATTCTAGACACCTTCTAGAAAGTGGAAATAAATATCCACTTACTTGAAGTAGTCAAACAAATCCCAAGTTATGCTAAATTTTTGAAGGATCTTTGAACCAAAAAGAGGATAATTAAAGGGAATGAAAGGATCAACTTGGGAAGAAGTGTCTTATCCATTATCACACAACAATTGCCAACTAAATGTCAAGATCCAGGTACATTTTCCATTCCATGAACCATTGGTTATTTAAATTTCTCTAATGCTTTATGTGATCTAGGTAATTCAATTAATGTATTTACTCACTCAATATACACTTATTTATAGATGGGAGACTTGAATCCCACCAGAGTGGTTGTCCAACTTGCAAACAGATCCACAGTTTTCCTAACAGGAGTTCTGGAGGATATCCTTGTGAAAGTAAAAGATCTCTTATTCCCATATGATTTCTATGTGCTAAATATAGAAGAATATAGAATCCCATCACATTCACCCATAATTTTTTGGAGACCTTTCTTGAAGAAGGTGAAGACCATCATCAATGTCCATGAAGTGAAACTCACTATGGAGTTTGGATAGAGCATTGTCCACTTAAATATTTTTGAATCCATGAGTCACCCATCGGATTATCACTCCCTATTTTCACTTTACCAAGAAGTTGGTGTAGAACCCATTAAAGAATCAGGTATGTTCTATGAATTCTTATACTTGAGAGATACTTCTTCCATTGAAAATATCATTGAACATGTGGATGCCCAACATACTGAAGATTCTAATTTCATCTGGGATGAAGAGGTAAAATCAGATTTCTTTGATGATTTGTTAAATGATGAGGAAGATGATATGATTTCTTGTGTATAGGAGGTCCAAAATTTGGAAGTGGGAAGCATCAATTTAGTTTCATCCCTTGATCATTCCCCTGATCTAGAAATAAAACCACTCCCCACTGATTTGAAATATGTGTACCTTAGAGAGGGAGAGAAACTGCCTATGATAATTTCTAATAATCTCTCTGAAAACCAAGAGAAATCATTGATTGATCTTTTGAGAGAGAATTTCCAAGAGATATTGTGGAGCTTATGTGATATTCCAAGAATCAACCCAAAAATATGCTCACATAGAATTTTTCTTGAGGGAGATTCCAAACCTGTCAGATATCCCCAAAGGAGGTCGAATCATACTTTAATAGTGGTTGTGAAGAAAGAGATTGAGAATCTATCGGAAGCCGGAATCATCTATCCCATCTCAAATTCACATTGGGTTAGCCCAATTCATGTAGTTCTGAAAAAACTGGCCTAACCACTATGAGGAATGAAAGAAATGAATTAATCCCTATGAGAATTCAAAATAACTGGAGAGTGTGCATTGATTTTAGGAAGTTGAATTAGGTCACTCAGAAAGATCATTTCCTCATTCCCTTCATTGATCAAATGTTAGAGATATTGATAGGGCGAACTCATTATTTCTTTTTGGATGGATTTTCAAGTTATCTCCAGGTACCCATTGCTCATGAGGATCAAGAAAAGACAGCCTTTACATGTCCCTTCAGTACTTTTATGTATAAAAGGATGCCATTTGGATTATGTAATTCTCCAGTTACATTTTAGAGGTGCATGGTAAGTATATTTTCTGATCACATTGAATATTTCTTGGAGGTTTTTCTAGATGATTTCACAGTTTTTGGAAACTCATTTGACTGTTGTTTAAAAAATCTGGAAAAAGTTTTTGAAAACCTACATTGAAAAGAATATTGTTTTAAATTTTGGAAAGTTTCATTTCATGGTTGAGAGAGGGATTTTTCTAGGGCATGTCATTTCCAAAAAGGGCATTGAAGTTGATAAATCAAAAATTTAAGTGATAAATTATTTACCTTACCCAACTTTTGTAAATCATGTTAGATCTTTTTTAGGACATGCTGGATTTTACATGAGGTTTATCAAGAATTTTAGTAAGATTTATATCCCTCTCTATATATTTCTATTTAAAGATGCTGATTTTTATTTCAATGGTGTATTTAGGAAATCCTTTGATAAGATGAAGAGGAGATTGATTGAACTGCCTATGATGTAGCCACCAAATTGGGAATAACTATTTGAGCTACTTTGTGATGCTTCCAACCAAGTAGTTGGAGCAATCCTTTCTCAGTGAATTTAAGGCAGGCCACAAGTCATTGCATATGCTTCAAGAACCTTGGATGCAGCTCAATTCAATTACACAACCACATAAAAGAATTTTTTAGCAGTTTTTTTTCTTTATAAAGATTTAGATCATATCTTCTTGGAACTAAAGTCATTGTATTTTTTGACCATACAGCTCTTAGGTACATGGTGAAGAAGGATGAAGCTAAATTGAGGCTAGTGATATGGATATTACTACTGTAGGAGTTTAACATAGAAATCAAGGGAAAAAAGGGATCTAATAACCAAGTGTCTGGTCATTTAAGCAGACTTCTGAACACTGTTGAAGCTAAAATTCCAAAAAAAGAACCATTTAATGATCACCTTCTAGGAGATAATTTGTACTTAGTTAAAGGAGAATCTCCTCGGTATGCTGACATGGTCAATTATCTGGTAACATCTCAGGTCCCATCTCATTTCAATTCTCACCAAATTCACAAAATGAAATCTGAATCTAGATATTACATTTGGGATGATCCATTTATTTTGAAGATTTGTAAGGACCAAGTGATAAGAAGATGTTTTCCTGAGAGTGAAATTGGTTCTGCCATTGTGTTTTGTCACACATTATCTTTTAGAGGCAACTTTGGACCTCAACGAACAGCAAGGAAGGTTTTAGAATCTGGACTTTATTGGACCACCCTATTTAAAGATTCTCATGAATTTTGAAAAAGGTGTCCAAAATGTCGGTTTTCTAGAAAAAATTCAAAGAGATAAGAAATACCCCAAAAACTACTTAATTTTTGTGAGATTTTTGAAGTTTGGGGGATATATTTTATGGGACCTTTCCCAATTTCATTTGTAAATTATTATATCTTTCTTACGGTTGATTATGTTTCCAAATGGGTGGAAGAAAAAGCCACCAGGACTAATGATGCTAAAGTTGTTTGTGATTTTGTTAGGGCTAACATATTTTGTAGGTTTTGGAGTGCCTAGAGCCATCATTAGTGATCAAGGGACTCACTTTTTCAATAATAGAGTGGAGTCTTTACTGAATAAGTATGGGGTGCATCATAAAACATCAACTCCCTATCACCCACAAATAAATGGTCAATATGAAGTGTCCAATAGGGAAATCAAAAGAATTTTGGAGAAGACTCTTAAAACAAATAAGAAGAATTTGATCTAGAGGTTATAAGACACATTATGGGATTATAGGATAGCCTATAAGACCCTTATTGGAATGAGTCCATATAGGCTGATTTATGGGAAAAGTTTTCACCAACCTATGGAACTGGAGCATAAGGCATATTGGGCTGTGAGGAAGATGAATTTGGATCTTGAAAGTTCTGGGAAAGAGAGAAGGTTGAAATTGTAGGAGATGGAGGAAATTATAAGATAAGCATATGAAAATTACAGGATTTACAAAGAGAGAACAAAAGTGACTCATGGAAAGCTGATCTAACCAAACGACTCCATCCCGGAGATAAAGTACTGCTATTCAATTCAAGACTCAAGCTGATTCTAGGTAAACTTCATTAAATATGGGAGGTTCTATTTATAATTACTCATGTATATCCTTTTAGTGTTGTGTATATTGTAAAGGATAGAGAGTAGGATCCATTCACTATTAATGGAAACAGGCTGAAGAAATTCCATGGGATCATTCCATCAGATCCAGTGGAGGAGATCACAATCCTCCAACTTTTCTATCAATAATCCATCAAGTTGTACCTCTCCTTCACACTTTCTTATTATTGTGATTCATTTTAAATTTTTCTTACATGTTAAATCCACTTGAATTCATTGAGGACACTATGCCATTTAAGTGTGGGGAAGGGAACCTTTATAGTTTAGGATTTTCATTTGTTGTGTTTTTTTCAAAAAAAAAGGTGTGTTTTTCAAATTTTTGTGTGTTTCTTTTTCATTTTTTTGGGTGTGTTTTTGAAAGTTTTGAGCTAAAATGATTATCATTAAAAAAATTTAAAACCCATGTCATTTAGTGAATCAATTAATCCCATTAAATTGAGCTTAAATGAATATTGAAAATGACTTTGTTTAAAGTTCAATTATTTGGTAATTTCATGCAAAGTACTCTGATTTTTGAATCCCATGCCACATTTCACTGTCTATATCTTTGAAATCACTTTCTTGTGAGGATTTTGAAACATTTTTCATTCTTTTTTAAACCATAATTTGATTTATTCCTTTCAAAACTTAAGGGTTTGGGGTACTTGTTTTTTAAATAATTGAGGCATTTCTTTGGTTTTAAATCTCCATTTTCAAGATAATCTCTTTCATTCTGGCCTAACTTGAACATTTAATCCTTGTAGCCCTTAGAATCCAAGAACATATTATTGGGTTAGCCACATTACAATCCAATTTTCCCTATCCAACCTACTCTTGAAGTGAAATTGGATGATCTAGTTGAACTTAAGTGTGAGGGAAGCTGTCTTGTGTTTTACTACCTCATTTGGTGCAAACTTTGGGTGGAAAATCAAATGTTTACGAGATGTGTGTGCTTATGAAAAAAATAATCATTCTATTTAAATTTTTTCCTTTTCTATAGATTTCATGATAAGAGAATTTATGCATTTTTTGGATCTTCTAATAGAGGAAGAAAGTTGTGCCTTTTCTGGAGCTTTCAAGAAAAATCATGTTTGAGAAGATTGAAATTTTTGCTGTTGAAATGCTGAGCTATTTGAAAATTACTAGAGTTTTTATGATAATGGAGTTTAATTTATACTAAGGGGAGAGAGTAGGGTACTATACTTGAGTGGAAATTAGAATTGTGCAATTTTTCTTCAAAAAGAGCCAAGCCCTCCTCATTCAACCTCATAATTTTTATCATCAAAATCCTACCAACCGGAATCCATAGAGAAACCTTGAAAAGTCCTTATGATAAACACATGTCCTCGACTTACATTGGGTGGGAAACTAGGAATTTATCAAACCTATGATGGCCCTTGCATGGTTTGGGTGAGAAAACCTTGTTAAAAATTGACATTTGTGAGATGAGGAAAAATTAATGTCAGGTAGGTGTATTGTGTGCATGGGATGATAAATAAGTGTAAATATAATAAATTATTTAAATGGAGAACTTGAAATAATTTTTTTATGAGGCATGATATTTTTTTGTTTCATGGTGTGGATTTGGTGGATCTCGTGGCTATGTGTTTAAAATTTACTGTGATTTGATTTTAATGCTTACTTTTCTAAGAGTCCAAGTGATAAGTGTGGGGGAATTGATAGAGTTAATATTTTATACATTTTTTATATGTATTTAAAATATTTAAACCCTCCAAATTCATCAATTTAAGTTTAATTACATCATTTTTGGATTTATGGTATGTTTTGTGTTAAAATTGGAAAGTTTCTTAATTTTTTGAAATTTAACAGATTTTATGTGTTTTGGTAATTTAACCATATCTTTTATAATATAATAGTGATTTATGTGATTCTTTTTTTACGACACCTGGAGTTTTGGGCTATAACTTTTTCTTCTTGTACATGATATAATTATACCATCAAGGGAAGTTGGAGAAAGATTCTAGATGACCATGTGGACCCCACATCAGTTAATTAATCATAAATAGGTCATAATATCACTAATTAAGGTGATTCCAATTTGAATTTGCATCCAAGTTAGATATGCGTATCTCTGTTGAATATCATGGATATTGAGATTCATTAAGTCAGATATTGGATGGGAAACATTGAATGAAGATTTTTGGAAATCTTGCTGAGAAAAAGTCATCCTCAATAAATATTACATATATTTATCTATAATTGTACAATTAATTTTATATTTGGAGTAATTAAAGAAAATTTTATTTGGATAATTCTATAAGAAGGCACCTTTGGGTGATTTGAGGAGGATGGGTGCCAAACAAGAGAAAACTTTCAAAGGACAAAATATGCTGGACAGTTTTTCTTCTTTTCTATTTCTTTCTTTTATGTTTCATAGTTTTAAAATGCATTATCCTTCACCATAAATCTCTATTACCTTTACCATGGTTGGGTAAAAATTTGAGTGATTGGGGAAGAGTAGTTTTTCTATTTTGTAATTCTTGATTTCATGCATTTTATTGAATGAAAAGTCCATCTCTTTTCTACAATATTGTTTTCAATTTCATATAGCGGTTTTTATTATCAAGTGCGATTGTATTTGATTTTTGATTTTGTTATTGATTTTTTATTTGTTAAATGATCATTATCTCCCTCCAATAAGTTTTGGTTTATATGCGATTAAATAGACCAATGCTTAGTGGCGAAGTACTCAACGATTGTCAGTACGTGTGAAAGCGGTGGTGAATGTTTTTAATTGCTTGGGATAAACAAGAACAGATCAGGTATTGCCCAAGTCAATTGAGGATATTTACTACAAATCTATTTTACATGGAAGGATGGTATACCAAACTGAGATCTTGGTAAGTAATTCTCTCACCATCACCATTCGACTAAAGGAGTGAGAGGAAATGATCATGGAATCTCACTTTAAACTACTTAGTAGAAGAGGTTAGAATAAAATAAAACAAGGATAGCATTACAATTAGAAAACTAGCCCCGACCTAATCACCCTTATCATATCATAGTTTTCAATCTTTTCTTCTGTTAATTTGTTTCATTCCATTTTTAATTTTCTTTACAAAACCAATAAAATCTCAGAAACCACCCATTTGTTTACCTATAATTAAAAGTGAAAACTATTTTGTGTGTACTCCTCTCTAGTGAAAACCTAGATTACCCACTTTACTGCATTTTAAATTGGGTTATATTTGTTTTTGTCACACCCCATGACAGGCACGTGTCAGTCCCATATTTTAAAAGTAGTTGTTCATATAGATATTCTATTGAATTATTCATCACCCAAATCACAATACAGGGAATTCATGTGTTTAAAGTTATTATTATAAGAAACCTTAGTAGCATCACTATAGGAAACTCTAACATTTTGAGGTAATTCATATTTATCTTCTATTATTGTCCATATATCAAAACCCATTCTTTCAAGATGCATTTTCATCTTAATTTTCCACTAATCATAGTTTGTTCCATTAAAATAAGGAGTTATGTTGGTAGCATAACCTTATTTTTTATTATCCATTAAAGAACTAAATTTAGAAGTAACAAACTTTTGTGATCTTTAAAACACAACTAAAATCACAGTTTAAAAACTATTTAAAAACCTACGATACCAAATGTTGGTCAGATTGAGTAACTCAAGAGGGGGTGGATTGAGTTCCCAATAAAAATTTCTATTAAAAACAAGTTCAAATAAAATCACCCAATTAAAAAAATTTCCCAGTTAATCAAAATAGTAATTTAATATAATTTTTATCTTTTAAAAGATTCCAAAAATCTTGATTAGTGATCAATTAAAACAATATGAAAATTACTTTAACTTTTGAAATCAATTTACTCAATAAAATACTTATATAAACACTAGTTAAGACTAATTATCAAAGTAACAGTTTTTAATATAGTTAAAATAAAATGCAATTTAAATCTTTGAAATGAAAAAAATAAAACAAAAATAAAAAATGGAATAAATCAAGGGGTCCAGTCTCAAGTAGAGTCCTAATACCCTCCACCTAGAAATAATCCAGTTCTAAGTTGATTAAATCACTATAATCTGATCCACAACTTGGATCGGGTATACACGCAATAGCTTACAAGCTGTCCAGGCCACGCAGGGACCTCTTCCATAATAATTGTGGGAAGAAAACAACTCAGACCACACAAGGACCTCATCCAAAAACACCATGGGTAAGTAGATAAAAAATATAGAATATAATATCTTGTATTCTCTATTTATAGTGTAGTAGTTAGTGTGTGTTGATGAATAGAGCAAAAAACACACTGCTCAAATGTAAAAAAAACAACATAAAGATCAAGAAATATGATATAGAAAAGGTAATATTGTTTGGTCTAAAGTGATATAGATGCTTGAGTATCCTCATATGTTAGTGAGGATGTTGAGTTATTTCTTTGAAATTAGTAGTAAACCAGAGCATCTTAAAACTCTCTTCATTCTGACTGTAAGAAATAATCTAGATGTTTAGTGTACTCTACTCTTTCATAGTCAAATGTAAGTAATTATATAGTGTGTAATCTCTTGAGTGGTGATCCTTATAGTATTTAGTAGGTGAAATTATTGATCACACATTATCCATGCATGAGTGAGTTTTCTGATAATATAAATTACTACATGAAGGAGTGTTTTTTTGAAGAATAATCATCCAAATCTTCTACATCCACGTACTGAGCTATGACATTGTATTTAAGGCATCCCTACAAAGGTTTAAGAATATAATCATATAATAACCCTTTTAATTAATTTCATTAATATATCCATTAAATAATTTAATTAAAAACCTGAAGAATAGTGATGGTTGATCTTCTAGCACAAGAAATATTTGGCGGTAAGACAACTCGGCGGTAAGAAATCTTTGGAAAAAATAAATTCTAATGGAAAGATATTCTGGAAGAAAGACATTATGGAAGTGACATTATGGTGTTGATTCAATATAGTGATGACTCATTTGAACTAACAGTCGCTCAGTATGGTGATGACTCAAGATGACAGTAGCTCAAGTCTAGCAGTCAAACATTTTGAACTAATGGTGAGACATGTTTGGTGGTTATACATTTTGAACTAATGGTGAATCATCCCAACACTTAGCCAAATTTTCATCAAATTTCCTTACAAGGTAAAATGATATCATAAAATAGTAATATCATTAGAAACATAATAAACATGATTTGTAAGAATTAAAACAAGGAGGTAACAACACCTAAAACTACTATAGTCAATACTCAGTGCATGGAAAGCCTCTCTATGTCTAGTCCTAGAGTACGAAATAGAGTAAGTGAAAAAAAGGAGTACAAAGATCCTGGATCAAATAAGGAACAAACAAGGGTAGATGAAAAACTAAGCATACCTCAAATGATCTCTGGACCCTCTGTTGTTGCTTCCTCTACTTGTGAAACTTACCATGCCTAAATCCTCTACCTCTCTGCTAAAATACACCTTCATTACCACACTCAGGTCGAGTTCCTTAAACTCAAGGAACATCTTGAGGTCAGCCTCTACCTACTCCATCTCCTCTTGGTGGGGGATAACCCTACTTACCCTACTTCTGAAATGGACTTACTGGAAACTACTGTGGAAGCTAACATTGAACCTGACTTCATATACCAAACTAAGCTTAGAGGGCCACTAGGAACTAGTTATGGTGATGGCCATGAACATATAGACAAAACACACTAGCCATAATTCATTAGGAAAAGCATAAAAACCACTAGCCATAGAAGGGTAGAAATGAGACTATTTATGCTAACTCCTCACTAGTTTAAAACTTGAAGTCCCTAGAGATGGATACCTAACACTAAAAACTTTGATCTTGAGGAACCCTGATGGTTCCCCTCTTGTGGAAAACCTCCTCATGAGTGTATCTTCTCAATAACCTCTTCCTTTTTCTGACCTCTAGATACGTCAGCAATGTGAAGGGATTAAATTCATACTAGATTGAAGGATTGAGTGCCTTATAAATATGTCTCTCATAAGACTCCTCATATAGAAAAATATCTAGGGAAAACACAGTAGGTCCTTAAACTCGATTTCCAACCCTCATACTGAAAAACTCCCCTGCTAAAGTGAAAGAAGCTCCAACCTATTCACTTCATTCATGGTCGATGAAAGAAACTCTTCCCGAAACTCTTTTTAAAATTTGATCCACAAAACATGTGCCTCCTTCTGCTCACCAAGGTATAGAGTCCACCAATGATGCATAACTCCCCATATCTGACTAACTTCCAAAGGGACCCGATGATCTATTGGGGCCCAGATCAAATTGAAGGTGATCCCAAGATCCTATAACCATCTCTTTGTCTCCACATCTGAAACATTTCCTTAATACTACCACAAATCCTACCACTGAAAAGTGTGAAACATCCTATTCCACTGGTCATCCTCCTCAACTAGATTAATCCTTTGGTGATAAATCATATTATCCTACTAAACATCCATTGCCTGAACCACATGTGGATGATTATTAAGATCCATAGCTAAAAGGAAGGTAAATATTTCCTAAGCCCGAGTAGTATGGAATTTTATTAATATTTGTTCAATTCATTTTTATTCATTTTAACCTTCTCAAAACTAAAACCATCCATAATCTATCTTATCTCTCAACCATCATCTTTGATACCACTCCATCATGACCCCCTCCCACCAAAGATACTACAATAAAGGGAGAGAGATAATGACATCCGATTCACACCTCCAGTAGGATGAGAGTTGGTGACTAGCACTGAGGGTATAAAAATATCATAAAATGGGAGTAATTATCCTTTATAATAATATAATATTGAGAGATAGAATGAATCAACTACAAGAAACTAAACAATATAATATAAAAATAAACCAAAACCATCCCAAAATGCATGTATAAATAAAACATATACAGATAAAAGTATCCAAAGTAAATACCCAAAAAGAAAATATAAAGCAGTGACATAGAAACAGTCCAAGGGTCCAAGATATTAATGTCAATCATGGTCTTCATAATCCTCCTAGAAAACTAAAAATCATTTTATATATGTAAGGTGATCATATGAGTATACTCATTAAGAAAACCAAAGCCTCGCATGAACATGTGAAATAAGCATACTAATGCACCCATGATAAAGTAGAAAAACAAATATTAAATAAACAGGTTAATTATCCAACCCAAACCTCACCAAGGCATGATCAATAAATAATTTAATCCAAGTATAATAACATTATAAGAAGCATATCAATAAAGGGTACTCTGCACTGATTTCCCACTAATTTTTCACTCTCACACCTCAACATCGTAAGTCCTAGAGCTTCCATATATTTTGTGTAGCATATACCACCACCGCATAGAATGGTCACATCACATATCACCTATAGACACCAAGGCTACTGCCCCACAATACAGTCACATCACATCTCACCTGAAGATACTTTGTCCCACACATCAAAACCATAACCAGAGTAGTAGGGTATCATAAACATGAATTACATCAACCTCATTCTCATATCCAACTATGCATGACCCCATAATAAGCCTCCCTAAAGAATGTTCACATCACATCTCTCTCAAAGACACATAGGCCACTGCCCTATAGCACAGTCACATCACATCTCACTCAAAGACACCTAGGACACCATCCCAAGCATAGTCATATCACATCTCATCCAAATACATCTGGGTCACTTCTCCATAGCACGGTCACATCACATATTTCCCAAAGATACCTGGACCATCACCTAATGAACTATCAGACCTATGTCCATCAAAGTCTGTGCATATCTACTCACCAAGAAAAGAGAGTGGGAAGTAGCAGTTAACCATCTATCCATCCTCATAACTGGGATGTTGATAAAAAACTCCACATATAAAAGTATGGGTGTCGACACATAGTAATCGATATGGGTGGGGTGCATATAGAAATAAAAAATAACATAAAAGATATATATATATCCACACACACAAGCCCAACCTATGGGTTCATAAAAAATCACTAACCAAATCAAAACAAACCAACTTTTGTTTCCATATATAAATGCATAAAACCACATAAAAATGCAATCCATAAGACACTTCCCACTTTTCATTACCAACCAAAATCATTTAAACATACCATTCATTGCATTATTTATTAACAAACACATTTAACCACACTTCCCATTTTAATTAATTCATTAGTCATTTCTAACCCATTAACCAAACAAACTCATGCCATTTCAATTTCAACATTTCATTTAATTCCATTAATACCCAAGCAACTAACATGACACAAAAATTATCTTATCATCTACCACATGAAACAACCACAGATGTCCACCATACAACATAACCTCATACCAACTGCACATCTCCACCCCAGAGCATGGTCTCATACCAACAACACATCGTCACCCCATAGCATGACCTCATAATAACCACACATTGCCACCCCATAGAAAGGCCTCATACTAACCCACTACTGGAAATCGGATCTTTCCCAACACTTATATACACCCTTTCCCAACGGTTCTCCCAAACCGTTGGGAAAGGGGGGGTCTTTCCCAACGGTTTGGGAGAACCGTTGGGAAAGGGGCCTCAAAACACCCCTTTCCCAACGGTTCTCTCAAACCGTTGGGAAAGACCCCCCCTTTCCCAACGGTTTGGGAGAACCGTTGGGAAAGGGGTGTTTTGAGGCCCCTTTCCCAACGGTTCTCCCAAACCGTTGGGAAAGACCCCCCCTTTCCCAACGGTTTGAGAACCGTTGGGATAGGTCTATCCCAACGTTTTTGAGAACCGTTGGGATAGATTCTTTCATTTCTTCTAGGTCTGCTACCCGAGAACATTATATAAATCTAAATTTTAAATAATTATGATAATACATATATATATTTATGAAATTATGTTTACAAAAGTGACGTTAGCTTAGTGGTTAAGTCGTTCGATTATAAACAAGGGGTCGTGGGATCAAATCCCAGCACATGTTTTTTTTTTGAAATACATTTACCAACGGTTTTATATCCGTTGGAATAGATTTTCATATTACTTATACCAACGGTTTTGTAAACCGTTGGGATAGGTCTATACCAACGGTTTTGGGAAAACCGTTGGTATAGACCTATCCCAACGGCTTACTTCGCAACGGTTCTCCAAACCGTTGGTATAGGTTAGTATTCTACTAGTGACCATGCATCATCATGACACAACACGGCCTCAAAAACCCATCATACCCACATTCAATGACCACACATCATTACCCCACAACATGGTTACACATCACAACACATTATATAATGTTTTACAGACTTAGTAAGAGTATTTTTATCAAATTCACTACTTTATTTTATGGGAATTATCACACAAGCCATAAATCCTAGGGAAACCATTTTGTTATTTGAATATAAGTGGTTAGAAAATTTCCAATTTGGGTTGATATCTTCCATATCACAACAAATGTAGTACAAGAAAAGGATCCCAAAAACCATGATTTTTAGTGGGGAGAACTACTGGAAAAACGACCTATACCCACGGTTTGAACCGTGGGTATATCCCCAAAAACCATGGGTATAACCTATACCCACGGTTTTGTGAACTGTGGGCTGGAACGACGTCGGTATAGGGGTCTCAACCTATACCCACGGTTTTGCTGAACCATGGGTATAGGCTTCTCAAAGCATGGAGCACGCTGTTCCAACATGGCACACAACAGTCCCCACGGTTTGAAAACCGTGGGGTATTAAAATTCAAAATTCGGGATCTGTAGGGATTCGAACCCGCACCTCACAAACCGCCTCCCAGCTGCGCATCACCAAGGAACCAGTGAAGTTATCAATTTCATTTGTTATAATTACTTATATTTATTTATATATATTAATATTATATAGGCGCAGTATTTGAAAATGGAAAATGTGGGCCTTGAAAATCGAGTACGCGGTGTTTGAAAATTGACAATACGGGGTGTCGAACCAACGACATGGCGAAAGCCAACGCTGAGCCTAACCAACCGAGCTGCGGAGATATTTTGATGAATATATATATATATATTACTGTACTTATATTAATAATAGGTATATATTATAAAAAAATACCATCACTGAGATTTGATCCCAGGACCAGGAGATATAATAAACGGCGGATTAACCGACTCACCTAGAATGTTTTTGTTATTTATTATTTCTATCCACAAAATTATATTAATAAATATTTTCTTCCCACCAAATTTTTTTTCGTTTTCCTGCGTAATTTTTTTCCCCGCCTTATGGAGGGAAAGATATACCCATGGTTCTTTAAAACCGTGGGTATAGGTCTTCAAAAAAAATACCCCAATACCCACGGTTTTGAAGAACCGTGGGTATAGGTCATCCGAAAAAACTCTATGCCAAACCGTGGGTACTGGTCTTTAAAATTAATCTATACCCACGGTTTGTTGAAAAACCATGGGTATAGGCCCATTTTCCAGTAGTGGATTCACACCCATCAATTCACAATATCATGATAATAATATCAAATTTGTAAAAATATGTAGATCAAACCCCTTTCCCATTGAATTTCAATTAACTGATTACTTTATCTTTATTAGGCCAGCTCAAACCATCCCACATTGATAAAAAAGAGTAAATCCCTCCTACATGATACACAAAAGTGAGAAATAATGGATTCTCTACCTCAATGAAGAATTATAATCTCGCTGCACACAGTGGGGCGAATAAGAAACGCCTACAAATCAGAACAACATAAAAACCCCATGGATCTATCTAAACCATATCAATTTTAATAAAAAATCATCCCACACACACCCTAAACCAAAACCACACCACTATAGTGGATCTACAAGGGATGAATGAGAGAAAACAACCATGAAATATAGAAGGTCTTACAACTAATTACCGAAACACCACCACCAGAACCCATGGATCAAAGTAGGGAGAAGAGGGCTGGAATTTCTTCCAAAACTACCTAGGGTTCTCTACAAAAAGCAGTGATATAGATAAGGATGTATGAATAAAAATTGGTTGAACATATGGTTTTAAAACCTGGAACCCACCCCTTTCATGTTGTAAACTCAATTCACGATCTGAATTCCATGGGAATTCCCCATAACTCAAACTTATACTAAATTTTGTGTTTTCTTTCCTTGAATTAATTACATTTCATGAATTTTTTCATGATGTTAATTTATTTCATGGACCCCCCAGCCTACATACAAGCTGTGAATCCACTAGCCTCACATTCCAAAAATCACCAACTTATTATGTGAATTTGTTTCACATCATGAACCACCACCTAATCTATTCCTACAACTCTAGATTCATTATTCCCTCTAAATATCCTATGAATTCCTACAACTACCAAAATGTAAAAGTAATGGTCTGGGAAGTAATGGTCTATTACAAGGAGCATAATTCATCTTATACTTGATCTGAGATATAGTCAAGTCAATGAGAGAAGAAAGACTGGTTGAAAATAATAATGGAAGATCTATCCATGGATATATTTCTTAGTTTGTGTAAAAACTAATGAAATATTCATGTATACAAATCTCTCATGCCTCTTAAATCGGATATCTCATACTATCATTGATATAAGACTATAAATTTTTCAAGTCTGATATCTCTATTTTGCATCTATATTTTTATGGGTTTTTATATATAAATTCATTGAATAATAGTTGATTAAATATAATATTCATTCATGATATTAAATTTTTGTGTATTATTATATAGGATGGAATTTAGATCAATATTAAGGAATACTTATAAATTGAAGAACAAAATGGTAATTTGCACCAAGCCATAAAGCGGCACGGCGTGACAATGGAAAACAATAAAGAAGCCAAGGTTGATGGTTGAAGACGAAGATAACAAGGGTGTTATAGAGGCACAAAACTGAAGAACCATGGAAAAATAGATCTTATAGAATAGGAAGATGATTGTACATGTGGAATAATCATTACCCGATGTGAACCGGTATAAGTCATGGAAGAACTATACATTGTGAAGTGGAGGAAATCAACTTTAATGAAGATTACACGTGTTACACCATGAAACATATGTTTTAAACCATGACACATATCAAGATGACCCAGAGAGATGCATTTTATGAATTCATTATGTGTGGTGCAAGATTTACGCATTTTGTAAACTCTACATGTCGTGTAAATGCCCGACACAGTAGAAAATGATGATTTTTACCTAATTCTTTACATACACTCTATAACTTTGACCCGGACAACCATTAACACTAAATTTAACCTAGGGAAACCCTAGTAAGACTTATAGGGTTATAAATAAGGGGTTATGGCTAGGAGAAATGTGTAGCATCCTCGACCCGATCAGCCACCCGAATAATGCTTTCAAGATGGGTGTCATTGGCCTTAGGTGAACCTCCATAAATGTCAAAGGCTGTCAACTAGAATCAAGGGTGTAAAAAAGTGTATTGGGGAGGATATACCCTCTAGGGATGATAATATATTGGTCATGTAATAATATATAGCATGCATCAGAAATAAAAGACTCAGTAGACTCGAACCAAACCTTCCAATGGCGGAAGCACAATTAATAACAAGCAATAGCAGAAGAAATAAATAAAAAACGTCAATGGAAGATAAATAAACAGATCAACATGCCCAAAACACCCCTTGTAAAAACTATAGAAAAAAATAACCAAGCATTTCATAACTGATCTTACATGAGAATATACAAAAAGTTGTGCCCTTGGAAAACCATAGTATTTATATACATATAAAAGAAGCATGCTAAAACTAAAATAAAATCTAAACAAAAGAAAAACTCCAATAAGGTATGACCTTAAGTTCCCATGAAAATCTTTATGAAATCAGCTATTAAGACCCAACTCCTAAGGTTAACCCTTTTCCTGAACATAAATTCATAAAGTCTACATGTGTCTCGAAGGACCCATGTAGGGTGTGAGACGAATATCAGTAGGATACCACCTCATGGTGTGTACCTAGAATATGTATCAAAGTATGTGTAATACAATAAATAAATAATCATCATGATGCAATAAATAAAAAAGGTTTCCCTGGTGCTCAACAGCCACAAGGAAACCATCACCTAGCCTGGCCAATGCTGGAATCCTAGGATAGAGGATGGTCCTTGGCCCATGGACCAATGTACCTCTGATATCATAGCCCAGGTGAACCCTCAAGTTCTACCTCAAAACAAGTAACCCAACACCACTTTCCTCCTAACACCTCATGTCTCAATAATTACTAATGTCCTGAAGGCACACCCAAGAAAATAGTAACCTGGTCCCACGGACCCTTGCTCAAAAGCACGCGTCATCCTAAAGCCCAAAAACTATAGGCACAAAAATATCTATCCTTAAAATAAATATCTAAACCCATGACCTCAATCAAGGTGATCCTCATCCCCTGACTATTATCCTCAATGCTGACATATGAGGGCTCCTCGCCTTCTACAAGGATTTTTACAATAACCACCCCCAAATAACTTCCTAAGCTACATTATTGAGGGAATCTACCCACTCAAGTGGTCAAAAACACCTCATAAACAGAGTCAACCTATGTGAACATGACTCAATTCAGAACTTTGGCTATCATGGGTGAGCGTAAATCACCAAATAAATAACATAAGCCACATCAACATTGGCATCTTGTGCCCCTGCGACTATGTTGATCCAATCTGATAGTCATTCCATCTAGTATCACGGTACATGCCCAACCTAATAGCCACATAGCCTAAAACAAACATCCAAGATACCTAATCCTATGGTAAATACCAATCAAGTAAAATTGGGCCAAGCCCAACCAGATGATCTCATCACCCCAATCTCGATGGTTGTGTCATCCCATTATCATCTTGGGCTAAGCCCATCATGACACCTTGGGCCTCATTACATGCCAATCATTAAAGGAATTTCAAATATATATAAAGAAACTCAAATATACAATTCAACTTAAAACAATTGAATTGACCAACTTAGATAAACATAAAAATTAAATGAAATTGAATTTTTCAATACCAACATGCCACACATATATATTTCACTTCAATTTAATTAAAACAATTCAATTTGGACCAAAACACATCCCAACCTAACACCCAATGTGTTCAACAGCCTCTAACCCAGCCTCACGCCCATGGAAAAGGTTAGGAAATTCCTAGAGACATCCCATATAGTCATATAGTCAATTTAATATGAAGCATGAGGGGTCTCACTCAATTTCCCATAGCATGCTAAAAGACGCACCCCCCAAAATATTTGTAAAAACACAAATCAAGGTGTGAACCACCTACCTTAGACCCATAGATATAGGCACATCTGATATTAAACTCTAATTAGAAGTGGTTTGGTGTAGATCTGAGTTTTCGTTGAACGCCCTAAAAATAGGGTGAAATGACTCGAACTGATTTAGTGCTCTGTGAGGAAAAAAAGTGAAGAGGGGTATAGGTGAGGTTAGCCTTACTAAGGCAATTCCAACACACCCTAAAAATTGATGAACATATTTCTAACGAATTAGATGGATCCAAAAGGGGAGGAGAAGGAAAGTGGAGAGAGACCTCTTGTTGTGTGTGCGGCCAAGGAAGAGAAAAGGGGAAAGAAGAAGGAAAATATGAAAAGTTAAAAAGGGGGGATGTAATTTTTCCTCATTTACCAGGCCACATGGTTTACCCACATGTCTTTCCAAACCGTGTGGTAACCATGCATGCTAAAGTGTCGAGGTAGTACCCAAGTGGCATTACCTGTGCGGTCTACCTCACAGTTTGCATTGACCGTGTACAAACCATGCAGTAGCTCTCTATAATTTTTACGGACAAGCTCGCACATCCATGGGTCCCACTCACATGGTTTACCAAAACCATGTGGTAGTTTAAAACCGGGTTTCACGGTTACCTGGAAGGGGCCACACGGTTTACCCTAAACCATGTGCCCTGGCCTATTATTCCAAAATAGTCCATTTGGACTCTGATGATCCCAAAACCAAACCAAAACACCCGAGGTACTCTCCAATCCTATAGACTAACAAAAAATCACCATATAAAGCTAATGGGACTCTCAAAATTGAGTTCTGATCAACGAAATAAAAAGTAACATAGCCACTAATTGAAAATCTCAAATCAGGAGTGGCCGACTCAAAAACTCAGGACGTTACAATCTCCCCACATTAACATAGATCATCCCCAAGATATAAAATGAAACACAGATATAGTACCAAACATACCCATCCCATTATAAATAAACTTGGACTACCCCAGTCTCAAGGGTTTAGGTCAACTTATCTCAAGGGGGGCTCTCCACCTTAGAAATTTCCTAACCCGGTCTCAACTGACCCAAAAGCTCAAAGAAAAAAAGGTCCATATCTTTGGAATGCATACAACTCATGGATTTTATCTCCCCCTTATGCCTGTATCACTCCAATAGAAATTAGTAACATTTAAGTTCATGGAGAGAGAGGGTACCTCCATCATCCTCAACTTGAGGATTGTGGTTGGTCTTGGTGGACCAACCATTTGTTCCTAGTTTTCTTCCAAGACTTTTTAATGGTGTGATTTTGCATGACACCACTTGTACATGCCTACTTTTGAATGTTTTCTTTAGAGTTCATCCCCACCGTTGGACCAGGATTCTCTTCTAGAGTGAGACTCATCCCACTAGTGGAAGCTCTTTCCATTGGAGCACTATTATTGCATATTCCTTTGGCATACTTCTTCCTTCATTCAAGGGTCACTCCATTAGTTTTCTGTTCTTTCTTTGTTGTGGTATGAATGAACCCACTCAAGCAAGATTCTTGTTTTTCTTTCATGATTATTATGAGAGAAATCTCTTCCTCCTCTTTTTCTCTCCATACCAGTTTCATCTCTTTCTAGGTAGGTTGTTGAGTGTACACTCCCTTTGGTTCTTGAAACATTTCTCATTGTCTTTCTTCAGTAATATTTTTCAAAACTGAAATCTTATTCTTCTCTAGAACAGATTTCCTCAAATTTTATTCTCCCTTAGTCACAATATCCTTCTTTCCTTCCATGACGGCTTCTATGACCAGGACATTAGAGATACCTATGGAACCTCCATTTGATTTTTTCCATCACCATTATTCAGTATACTAAATCTGGTTTTGAGTGAAATAGATTTTCTATCCTTCTATTCATGTCTCCTTCTGGTTATTAGAGTGAATGCTCTCTTTGTCACACCCCAACCCCAGAAGCCCTAGAGCCGGTGTCCAGGGGAGGGGGTGTCTGACTGGGGGGGGGTCTATCTAGGGGAGGGGGGTGTCCAGGGTTGTCTGTCCATGGTGGGGGGGTGTCTATCTAGGGGGGTGTCTATCCAGGGTGGGGGGTGTCTGTCCAGGGTGGGGGAGTTTCTGTCTGGGGGGGGAGGGGGTGTCTAGGGTTGTCTATCCAGGGGGTGTCTGTCCAGG
Organism: Viscum album; assembly: GCA_963277665.1. Lineage (NCBI taxonomy): Eukaryota > Viridiplantae > Streptophyta > Magnoliopsida > Santalales > Viscaceae > Viscum > Viscum album. The sequence goes on along the minus strand of OY728122.1, from coordinate 701,620,072 downwards.
GTGGGGGGGTGTCTGTCTGGGGGGGGTCTATCCAGGGGAGGGGGGTGTCCAGGGTTGTCTGTCCAGGGGGGGTGTCTATCCGGGGGGGATCTGTCCAGGGGAGGGGGTGTCTAGGGTTGTCTGTCCAGGGGTGGGGGTGTCCAGGGTTGTCTGTCTGTCTGTCCAGGGGGGTGTCTGTCCTAGGTGGGGGGTGTGTGCAGGGGAGGGGGTGGGGGGTGTCCAGGGGGGTGACAGACAGGGGGGACTGGCAGGGGGTGGGGAACCAGGGGAAAACAGGTAGGGGGACTGGAAAGGGGTAGAGTCGGATGGAAAATAGGGGGGAGACATGCAGGGTGGGGGTGGAAGGGGGACTAGTAGGTGGGTGGAAGGTAGGGAGACTAGCAGGGGTGGAAGGAAGACCTGTTGTGTTTTTTTTATTGAAATTTAATCTATAGCCACGGTTTCTAACCATGGCTATAAGGCCTGTTTGTGTTTTACCTTCTACCAGGGTTTCAAACCGTGGCTAGAAGGCTTTAGCCACGGTTTTAAACCGTGGCTATAGGACTTGGCCTATATCCACACCAATACCAGCCAGGTTTTTGGGCTTATAGCCACGGTTTCAAACCGTGGCTATAGCCTAAATTTCCAGTAGTGTACGGTCGAGCAGTGGGGGTGCATGGTGGGGGGGTGCGCAATGACCAGGTGGTAGGGGGTGTGTGATGGTGGGGGTTGTGTGCGAGGAAAGGAAAAAGGTGGGGGTAGGGTTCGAGTATTTTTTTTATTAAAGTTTTTTTTGCGATGGACTAATAGTGATGGACTGCATATCGCTAAAATAATGTTGGCAACGGTTTTTTGAGATAGATTAACTAATCTATCACAAATAATCCATCCAAAATAGTTAATAGTGATGAAAATTATAATCTATCACAAAAACCCATCATAAAAAAAATTAGAGGATAATAATTTTCTTCACAAAAAGTAATTACATATTGTAATACCCTGAGCTTCCACGGTACGCATCTCTTTCAATAATGTAATAGCTTGCATTGTATGCAAGTTCGAGATTCTAACACACCGCGACCAATCAAAGTAGCCATTATGAATAGTAATACCCACGTTTTGAAATTATATAAATTTTATATTTCAAAATGGACTTCATTTTTGTATTCGGAATATCAAAATTATCCTAAGTTTAATTTTTTGTAATTTTCTGAGAACTTCCAATTTTTTATGAATAGTGAAAAATACTTAAAAACAACTTTAATAATCAAAATAATTTATAGTGATAAATTATACTATTGAGTGGTTTTAAAGTATAATTAGAATATATTTTTACCATTTTATCCAATGGTGGTCATTAGAATTAATTTCACTTTGAAATTGGATATAAACAATTGTCAATCTTTTGATATATATTGTTTCTTAAAAACACGCTATTTGTTGTGATAGTGGGAATTAATTATAAAATTAATTAATGCAACTTATATGTTTGGAATTTTTTAAAATAGACACCTTTTTTGAATTCATAATATCAATTATAGCTTAGGGTGAATTTTTGGTATTTTTCTAAAAAACTTCAATTTTTTATGAATAGTGAAACCACTAAGTGCTAGTTTAAAAACTAATTTTTTCGTGTAAATGAAAAATTACCACTTATGTGATTTGATTTTCAAAAATCTGACATATATGTTTGTCATTAGGAAGTAAAATTTGGTTCAATGGGATTAAAATAATGTTTTGGTGAATAGTAACTTTTAAGTTTTATTAATCGCGATTAAATATAAGTAGTGTACTTTAAGATAAATATAATGTTATAATAATATGAAATTACATTTACACTTGTCCTACCCTTATTGTATGAGTCATGGCCAACCAAGAAAATCCATGGGTCAACTTGGGGACCCCAAGGAGCCACTTGGGTAAGAAAATAACATTAATAACTTTTTATTTAAAGTAAAAATAAAATTGTCACAAACATGTGTTGTTTTACTAAAACAATTATTACATGGGGTTATATAAGTTAAATTTTCGACTATAAATATAAATTGGAAATATAAAAAGATTTACTACATCATGGTAATTTTTTTATAATTTTTAGACATTAAATAAATTAATTTTTTTATGACACCATGATGATACAACGATTACCTCATTAATTAACAATTTAAATAAAATGAAAAGATAATGTAAAATATAAGGCTTACACTTGTAAAAAACCTATTGGATGAGAATATTTAGAACCCTTATCACCTTAGCCTCGAAATATATCATTTTGGGACTTTTAGAATCCGAAAAACATTTCATAATAAAGTAACATTTCAATCTTTCCAAGAGTGCCCCTCCTCTCTTCTTATAAAAGGACCCCACCTCTACCACCTTATTCACACCTTCAATCCATTTTTCTCAGCCAACCAATGCCCAAATACTCTCCCAACTTCCCTATATTACTCCTATAAGCCTCAATTTGGGCATAATTATTCCCAAGGAATCCTTTGGATCAAATCAAAAAGAGTTACCCGATTTTAAGGTAATGTCTTCTCTAATGTTGTTTTGTTTTATTTTGCTTCTCCAACCCCCTAAACTCTTTTTATTCTTTTCTTTTGTAACAAAACCATTATCTTCAATATAATAGTATGTTGTTATGAGAATTATTTTATTTATACTTACACACACCTTTGTCTAATGGTTAAAGAACATATTGTTTCTGTGGGTGGCGAATTACTGCCTCACGAAATGATGATTGTTCTATCTTCTCCTACCACCTATCATGGTGGCCATTATGATGGAACTATATTTATTTATGATATATATTATATTTATTTCCTCTATATTATTCTGTATTTTACATTTAAAACATATCTTTATGCTTTTCATGTTATGCAAATGCGATAATTTCATTTGAGGAAGTGTGGACTACCGCCCCCTCAAAGTGATTTGAATCATTAATATCATATGTGGAATGTATAAAGGATGAAGTAAATGATATTATATATTATATTATACTGGAATTATAATATAACATTATATAATTATGATTTCATTCCATTAAATATGAAATATAAATGAAAGTAGCGTTCATACGTACGTACGGGTTACCGTCTCCATGAACGGTGCATTTCATTTCTTACCTCTAAATGTTATGTAATATTAAAAATTCATATATATACTGGATATATATTATATATATGATATATACATCATAAATATAATTCTGGATGTAATGAATATTTTACCACATGAACAACTTGTAATTATAAGAAGTTTATTTTTGACTCAAGTACCAAAGATCGACAAAATGACCGTTATTAACTTAAATAATTACATAATGTTCATAACATGGTAATAAGTGATATAAAAGGAATAATAAACTTTAAAAAGGTTCTTAAGCAAGTATAAATTAACTCCAGATTATTATTCAGGAGGTTAAAGAATGATCGAGTCAAGTCGGACACGAGGTAAGGGAACTTCTTAACCCAATTTCCATTCTTTGGGTTAATCTCCTACTTTCAAATTATGTCATGATATTATTATGTCTTATCTTGTATTTTTACTTTCTTTATGTGTACTTATAGTGAATACACATAATAGATCTATTTTATTTAAAAATTATCTTTGTAAGGACTTTGTCTCAATCTCCTTTCATTGAGGCATATTTTGTTTTATACACAACTTTATTTTATACGGTGTATAAATCCCTTTGACTTTTACGTTTATTCAAAAGGAATCTTTTTATACGAAGCGTTTTACTAAACGACAAAAAGGAATGTTTTTCTTGTCGTACGTATGCGGTGACAACGACTTCTCCGCCGCTATGACCATTATTTGAGTTTCGGCTTCCTCTACAAGCCATAACTTTTTTTGAAAAATAAATACCAAGTTTTACTTTTCTTTTATTTTGGTATTGAAAATGGTTTTGATAATGTTTTTATTATATCAATGTGTTGTATTGATATCTTGTGATTGAAATGTGGAAATGTTATGTTTCTTTTATGCATGTTTTATGTGATACGATTATGTTATGGTTTATGATGTGTTTAACCTGTTCATATGAGGAATGCATTGGACTTAATAAGTGACGAGTGGAGCACGCTATTGCTCCTCGATGCATCGGTAGGTCTCGTGAGACAAACTAGTGTCTTAGCACGAGGCCTTGACAAAATCTTATTTGTAGTCTTGGCACGAGGCCTTGGCTACGTGGTTATGATAGTCTGGCATTATGCATTCCATCATTATGAAAGTGTTTATTCATATTTCATGTGATTATTAGACCAGTAGAATATCCATTGAAATAAGTAAATGGCATTATCTCATTTTACTTTTTCCATATTATGTTGAAGTTCAAGTTTAAAAGGATTTTGTTTTAGTTATACATTGCCTTAAATGTTTATGTTTATTTATGAAAGCTTCCGCTATATTGTTATCCTTACTGAGCATCTGAGCTCACCCCTTCCAATGTTTTAATTTTTCCAGGATGTGAAGAAGTATATTATGAATGACCTACAGGGATAGTATGAGGGGATATGAAGACAAGATGTTGTTGTAGTTTTGTTTTATGTTATGATGTAATGTAACATTTATTAATGTATCTAGTGTTTCCAAGGCTACTAAACTATTCGGTCTTTCGAGACTTGATCTTTTGTGATCATGCCAATGTTACGCAATAATGCACCAACTCTGGGTAACTGGGGTCGGAGCGTTACACATACAATTATTTGCGACAGACTAGAGTTTGTTTAAAATGTTCACTTTTCTAGTAGTGTTCATTCATCCATGTAATTGAGCACATCACATGTTACTCAACTGATCATGGTCATGAATTTCCTCGATGTAATTCAATCAATGGACCATATGTCTTTTATTTTCATACAGGTGAAAAAATATCATCTTGGTTAGTCTATAATTGATAACATGATCAAAAACATACTCAACCACCCCTAATTAGCTAATCCTCAAGGCTTGCATAAGAAATGTATCAAAGTATGAAGGTACCTATTCTAGGTATCCCACCAACCTCGGTTAATGTAGATTCATAATATGAATGCACCCCTAAGTATATCAATGACTATATGACATTCCATGTGATATACATTGGTGGATAAAACAATATAATAAGTCTCAACTTATCATCTACAATGAGTCCTAGTAGTGAAGTAAAGTGGATGGAGATGTCTCAAGTGTCACATGCATCAGTAGTGGGGAGTTTGATGTTCGTTGTCGTTTGTACTAGACTAGATGTTGCACATGCAATGAGAGTAGTTAGTCGGCACATGGTGAATCCTGAATGGGGGCATTGTAACACAGTTAAGAGGATCTTGAGATACATCAGAGAAATCTCATATGCTGCATTATGTTATGAAGGATCTGATTTTACCATCAGAGCCTATGTTGATTTAGGTTTTACAGGTTATTTTGACCGAAGAAAATCCACTACTAGTTACTTGTTTACTCTTGCAGGAGGATTCGTAAGCTAGATTTTAAAGTTACAGTCAGTTGTACCTCTATCTATAACTGAGGCAGGGTACATGACAACTATACAGGCTTGCAAAGAGGCGATTTGGATGAGAATGATATTAGAGGAGTTTGGGCACAGACAAGACCAAATTACATTGTTTTTGTGACAGTAGTGTCTTTCACATTGCAAGGAATCCATTTTTTCATTATAGGACGAAACACATTGAGGTACAATATCACTTTGTCCGAGATGTGGTGGAGGAAGAAAGTGTAGACATGCAAAAAATTCACACCAAATAAAATCTGACAGCTTTTTTGATGAAGATGATTGTCTCTGATATGTTTAGATAATGCAGATCCTCGATGGCCTTGCAGAGACATGGGTAACATGGTTTGAAAAATATAAAGGATGCGCGAAGATATGATTGGTTCTCAATCAATCTTCAAGTGGGAAATATATCGGCAGTTTTTTCCATGGACGGTGTTGCCCCGCTCTTTGTCAAAGGGGGCGAGTTGAAGTAAGTGTGAGGTTGGTGGCCAACCTCACCAACCACCCTGCGGGAGGGGAGTTGGGCAGAGGGGAATTGCCTATAAAAGGGCTTTTCCCCAATGTTTTTAGCATAGGCTTCAACATCACATATTCTCCCATCAGTATTTGTGTAGTATTTTGTGAGGCTCTTTCCTCGCATATTAAAGATAGATAATTGCAAGAGATGTTCTCCTTGTAATTGTGATGGAGTGTGTACCCATTCTACCCATAGTAAGATCCTTCTATTTGCCCATGGTTTTTACCCATTTATTTGATGGTTTTTCCACATTACATTTGGTATCATTTATTTCTGCATTTTTTCCACTTTATCTTATCTCGTTATTATCGTTGCACCATCGAACTAATCATTTTCAGTTCCAACAAGTTGGAAGTCATGTTTTTATGATCTAGATGAAAGTGTACTAAAATCTAGGTTGGTTTGAGGATTATATTGAAATGTGGTAACTTGATGGGTCTTGGGAAAGGAAAAAAGAGGAATGGAGATATAGATCTTAGAAAATACAACTTAAGTCGGTTTAGGAATATGAACTAATCAATTATTTTTTGTTTTATAGGTTTTGATGTGGTAGGGTGAGTTTTTTGGAAATAGTTATGAAACTTGGTAATTTAGATAAAACTACTAAACTTTTTCCAATTTCATCATATTTTAGTGCATGTGACATGGAAAACCTATCGGGGGATGCAAGATTTTTGAATATAAGTTCGATCACATCCGCCACCGCAGAACACAATGCAATGAAACAAATTGTAATAAAGATGCATGTTCGAGGACTTGGTCCTTAATCACTTCAGAGATTGAAGTAGTGTTTCTATAATAACACGATTTAAAATAGATGGACCGTCAATTTTGGAATTTGATCGAGCTCTATAGGATATAAAATCGAAGCTCAAAAATGGATGTACACACATGCCTGTAATGATTACAAATATAAACCATTCCTCCATGCCTAAAAATGTTATTAATCAAATTCAAAATTCAGATAGTTTAGCAATGAATATTGGTGGATGGAATGAAGTCACAATGAAATATTTCGGACCTCCAACGAGGTTATTTCTAGGTTTTAATCGTCATTACTGCGAAGGGGAGAGGAAGGTAATGTCTCCATGGAGCTCTATGATCGGACTATCCTATAGTTAAAAAGGCGATTTTTGTTTTTAATCGACAACCATTGTTTTGTCACACCTTTTGTTCACTTGAATGCAAATGATAAAAAAAAAGGGGAATGACATTTAAAGACCAAAGCAACCCATAATCCCAGTTCAAGACCGGATCAAAGTAAAATCTCATTTCATGTGAAAAAACATAATATTTTTGGTCCTTAAATAGTATTTATCATGTTTTTGATTTCAATTTGTAAAAAATAAAAGGTGCATTTCCCACGTCATCAATTCGCGATCCTTATACTTCTGTTCAAACAAACGACGGCCGTTGCCGAAAGGCAAGGCATGAACGGTCCCGATCATTCCACCGCCCCCGCCGCAAAATTTTGAAACCCTATAATAGGCGTTTCCCGATTAAAAGACCCTTTGGGTTCGTGTGATTCTATCAGGCGCCGATCGTGTTCGATTATTAAACCCTAGATGGCTCGGACGAAGCAAACTGCTCGCAAATCCACCGGTGGTAAGGCGCCGAGGAAGCAGCTAGCCACCAAAGCCGCCCGGAAGTCTGCTCCGGCTACTGGCGGTGTGAAGAAGCCTCATCGCTTCCGCCCCGGCACTGTTGCCCTCCGGGAGATCCGTAAGTACCAGAAGAGTACGGAGCTCCTTCTTCGCAAGCTTCCTTTCCAGCGTCTCGTCCGTGAAATAGCACAGGATTTCAAGACGGATCTGAGGTTCCAGAGCTCCGCGGTGGCGGCTCTTCAGGAAGCGGCAGAGGCGTATCTCGTGGGGCTATTCGAGGACACAAACCTGTGCGCTATCCATGCAAAGAGGGTGACGATTATGCCAAAGGACATCCAGTTGGCGAGGAGGATTCGGGGAGAGAGGGTTTGAATGTTTTTGTACTTTTGGCGGGCTTTCATCATGGTATGTACTTGACCTTGAATTGGGAATTGAGAATGGGAAATCAATGTCAATTATAAGAATTTGTTCCATAAACTCCTTTTGTTGTCCGGGCTAATTGCGTTATCTTTGTGGGTTGCAAGTTTATGGCCTATTATTGAATTCTCAAAACTCCAGTAGTTTAAAAAATCGTTTTCTAGGTGGGAGCAGGAGGAAGAGGGAAGGATCTAAGCCAGGTTTCAGATACATTTTATTCTCCTGGTCATCAACATAAAAAATGGACTATGTATGTGAGCATAGAAAACGATTGTGCAAATTATTATTAATCGGGTGCTTGACACCACTTGAATTGATTAAATAGGGTTAGGCTATTACTCTTTAGGTATCATAAATCTGAATTTGATTGTGCAAATTATTATTAATTAATCAAGAATATATTTTTAAATGACATTACAATCATAAAAAATATTTATTTATTTTGAGTTTGGTTCATATTTTATTAATAATTAAAGTTTTAAATTTGAATTTGTTGATTATATGTTATTAAAAAAATATATTTATAAAATATACTTATTTTTTTGATGTATTTATTTTAATTTTATAAATACAATTTAAATATTTGGTGTCACGACCCGCCCTCGGGGTCCGTGCCGTGACTACCCCAAACCCGCCTTCCATAGGCCAGGGGTTGGCGACTAGCACCAAGGCGTAAATCCCGGTAAAAAGGGAAGGCATTGCCTTTGAAAAGTAAACACACACCACAGAGTAAACAAGCGGAAAGTAAACACTAAACAAACAGAGTACGACTGAAAGTGCGGAAAGGTAAATGGGCCAGAATACAAACCCAAACTGAAAGTAAAGTACAACTCAAAAAGGGAAAAACAGCAACTGAAAAGTAAAAGCCGCTACTCCGAGCTGTCCACAGGAAATCCCACCTGAAGGGTGGGTACAGATAGCTCCTCTGCTCCACGGGTTCCGCCGTCCGCTCCGAGCACGTCCCGCCCAGTGGTCCACCTCCGGGTACCGTCCCGCTGTGCAAGCCTCAGCTAAGGTCAACGCTGTCCGTCGTCTGCAACCAACACAACGTAGTGCGGGCAAAGCCCGTGCAGGGATGAGTATAAGCTACTCAGTAGGGACCCCGAGACCCCTGAAGGTCTCTCAAATCCACAAAGGATAAACCACGAAGAAAAGTACAATCACGAAGTAACAACCGACACTGCTTAGGTATATGCCCATACATATACCTATGTCATCAATTCAAATACGCTCCAACCTCCGAGCCCAAGTACAACTCAGTCCACGCAGGAAAGTATACGTATTCTACATAGGAAAGCAAAACATAATCCACACAGGATTGCACAACACAATCCACACAGGAAAGCAACATGATTCAGCTCACACAGGTATACTTTTCAAGGACGATAAAGATGATCACTGATCCATCTAAGTCGTCGGACCCACGAAGGATCGATAGGTAACTAACCCCCGCAAAGACCCACACAGGATCGGGCCCACACAGGACCTGTAGGCGCTGGCTCACACAGAACCGCTGAGTGCGGACCCACACAGGATCGGGCCCACACAGGACCTGTAGCACTGATCCACGTAGGATCGCTGAGTGCTGTAGTCGTCGTCGTCGAATCCACACAGGATCTCTGTACTGTCGTCGTCGAATCCACACAGGATCTCTGTACTGTCGTCGTCGCAGTCACAGTAGCAGTCGTAGTAGTAGTAGCAGTTGTAGCAGTCGCAGCCAGCACTAGGGTTCCCGCACACAGCAAGCTCGTTCGGAGGGTCCGCTCCACGAGCCGAGAGGCTGATACATCAACTGTCACAAAGACCAGGGTTGATGTATCCAAAAGTTCCGTATCGTCAACAGGAACTCAACGCAACAGACGGCGCGCCGATCGGACGCCCGGTCTGAGAGTTATTGGCATTTTTGTCTCCGGGGCCCGGTTGGTTTTTAAGGCTAAACCAACCCGACCGTACTCCACCTGCGTCCAAACCTCGGGCGAAGTATGCCAAAAGATCCGTCTCACTAAGAGGAACACAACGCGACTGACGGTGCGTCAATCGGACGTTCGTAGCTCAAGATATGAGTGTTTCCGCTCCGAAGGTCCGGTTGGTTTCGTGAACAAACCAACCCGGCCGAACTCAAAGTAAACCGAAACCTTGAGTGCGATATACCGAAACGACCGTCTCGATCCAAGGATCGCGTTGCCGCAGACGGTTCGTCATTCGGAGGTCCGAGGCTCAAGATATGGCCCAAAAACCGATTCTGGTTCGAAACGGGGGGGTCCGGGTCCGGGCCGACCCGGCCCGACCCCCCCCTGGGGCGGCGCGGGGGCCGGCGGCGGCGGCCGGCGGCGCGGCGGCGCGGCGGGCCGCGGCGGCCTGGCGCCGCGAGGGGCCGCACGCGGGGGCTAAGCCCCCGCTGTTTGAAGCGGCGCGGCCTTTGTGTCGCGCCTTTGCAACAAACGGCCCCCACGTGGGGGCCGGTTTAATAAAGAGAACCGGGGGGCTGCTGCCCCCCCTTTCATGGAACCGCCCCCCTCTTAAAGAGGGGGGTTTTACATGCTGGCCGGGGGATTAATTCCCCCGGTTTAATGCCTTCCGGCCGGCCAGCTGGCCGGCCGGTTTTCTCCAACGGGACCGGAAATTCCGGTCCCCCCTTCGGCTTCCGACGCCGGCGGCCCGGCCGCCGGTCTTCTCTTCCGCCGCGGCCCGGAACCGGCCGCGGTCTCCTCGTCCCGCCGCGGCCCGGAACCGGCCGCGGTGTTCGTCGTCCGGCGCGGTGCGACGACACCGCGCCCCTTTCGCCGTGCCTTGATTCCTTTCAACGCGGCGCGACGGCGTCACGTTCTTGAAGATTCTACCTCGGCGTAGCGCGACGGCGCCGCGTAAAATAAAAGCACGATTATCCGCGTGGTGCGACGGCACCACGCCACTTGCTTCCACCCGCAAGAATAAACAAGAACGATGGAGGGGGGTTCGGCCGTGTTCGTGCGGTCCGGCCCCCTCACGTTAAAATAATAACGCAACTTAAATAAATCAAGCCACACGTTAGACTTGCTATTCACGATCAAGAATAAAATAAGGAAACCAAAAAGAAATCAACAACCCCTACCTCGGGTATAAGGTTCGAAGATTGTGAACGTTCCGCGGAAGACGACGTCGCGGAGGTCGGGCGTCGCGGTAGCCGTTCGTCAAATCCGATGACGAAGGGATGCGTTCGAAGAGACACGTCGTTGGCGAAACTTGTACGCCGACGAAGGTTGTCCGAGGAAGAAGTGGCGTCCCCTTCGTTGACACGGTAAACGAAGAATGGAGGTGCGGCGTTCTTCGTCGGAGCTTGAGCGTTCTTCGTCAAGATGAACGTTCTTCGAGTTCTTCGTCAGAGTTGAAGAAGAAGAAGAGCTCTCCACCTCTCAAGAAGACAACAAATAACCCAAAATAAAATAAGACAACAACTTATTTTATTATTACATAACACAATAGAATTTCAAAAGTTTGAAATTCAAAAGGATTAACTCCCATAATTAAATAAGTAACTCAAGTCAATAAATGAGGCGTTAAGGGAGTTGGGAGAATTTGAAAGGATTAGGGGTTCGTGTGGGCCCCACCACACTTAATCCTCCCAAGGGAGGTTAAGTGGGTGTGGGTCCCACTTCCAACCCCCTTTGGTAGGTTTTATCAAGTTATAATAAAATTTGTTCTACACAAATTTTATTTAACTCAAACTAAAAACCCCAAAATTAACTTTCAACCCGCAACAAACGCAACTCCCGAAAAGGTCTCTTTAAGCGAATATCGGCGCTGCGAGTTCATCGGTGCCCTCGGATTTCAATTCCGAGCACCAGATCAAAAGTTAGGAATTCCCGCTCGTTCGTTCACTGAACGTACCCGAGCCAAACTTCGGAAATTAATTCTGGGCACTCCGGGTCTCGGAATCAGGTGCCGTCTGAAACCGCGCTCTTGAAAAATTCTTAAGAAAATTAAGAAAAAAATTCCCTTGAATTTTTACGGGTCTTTACATTACTCCCACCTCAGGGCTTTACGTCCCCGTAAAGATACATCAAAAACTAGGGAAACAAATGAGGGTACTGAGCACGCATCTGAGCCTCCCGCTCCCATGTGCTCTCCTGGAGATTCCCGTGCTGCCATCTGATGCGCACAAGAGGAATCGATCGCCCACGCAGGACCCGCTCCTGTCGATCCTCTATCTCCACCGGGACCTCCGTAAAAGTCGCCCCATCGTCGACGTCAAGCTCCCCATGGTCAATGATGTGCGTCGGGTCGTGCACGTATCTCCTCAGCTGAGATACGTGGAAGACGTCGTGCACCCGGTGCAACTGAGGTGGTAGAGCCAGGCGATAAGCCACCTCACCAATCCTGCTGAGAATCTGGAAAGGTCCGATGAAGCGCGGAGATAACTTGCCGCCTCGGCCAAATCTCCGAATACCACGTCGAGGTGAGACCCGCAAGAAGACGTGGTCGCCATCCTCGAACTCCAGTGGCCTCCGCCTCCTGTCAGCGTATGACTTCTGCCGGCTCTGAGCTGTCCTCATCCGCTCCTGGATGACCTGGACCTTCTCTGTCGTGGCCTGGACCATCCCCGGTCCTACCAGTGCTGACTCCCCAGGGTCTGTCCAGCACAAAGGAGATCTACATGGTCGGCCGTACAACGCCTCATACGGTGCCATTCCGATGGTGGAGTGGTAGCTGTTGTTGTATGCGAACTCCACCAAGGGTAGGTGGTCCTCCCAGCTACGACCAAAGTCGAGGACACATGCGCGGAGCATGTCCTCGAGAGTCTGAATGGTCCTCTCCGTCTGACCATCCGTCTGAGGGTGAAAAGCTGTGCTAAGACGTAGCTGCGTACCGAACGCCTCCTGTAACCCCTTCCAAAGCCGGGAAGTAAAGCGGGCATCTCGATCGGAAACGATAGATGATGGCACGCCGTGGAGCCGCACAATCTCCTGAACGTAGAGACGTCCCAAGCTCTCCACTGAGCCCTGCTCTCTGATGGGTAAGAAGTGTGCCGACTTGGTGAGTCGGTCAACAATCACCCAGATGGAGTCGTGACCTCTGGAAGTGCGTGGAAGTCCAGTCACGAAGTCCATAGATATGCCGTCCCACTTCCACTCCGGAACCTCCAAGGGCTGTACCAAGCCCGCTGGTACCTGATGCTCTGCCTTTACCTGCTGACAGGTGAGGCATCGAGAAACGAACTCTGCTACAGCCTTCTTCATGCCCGGCCACCAGTGTTGTCGTCTGAGGTCCTGGTACATTTTCGCCACTCCAGGATGTACCGCCAAAGGAGAAGTGTGAAACTCCCTCAGCACTTCCTCTCGCAAAGCGACTGGTACCATGGTACGTCCTCTGAAAAGGATGTCGTGCTCTGCTCCAAGGGAGAAACCATCAGGTGCCTGTCCCGAGGATATCTGTGCACGCCGTGTCTCACAGTCAGCGTCCTCACGCTGTGCCTCTCTGACCCGCTGCAGTAGTGGAAGAGTGACTGTGAGAGACTGAAGAAAGGCTGCTCCATCTCTATCCACGAAGGATATCTGCAAAGAGGCTAGCTGCTCCGTCGTCTCCTCAAGTAGCTGAATGCCCGTCCTCCTGCTGAGGGCATCGACTACTACGTTCCCCTTCCCAGGAGTATAGACTATCTCAAAGTCATAGTCCTGGAGGAACTCGAGCCATCGCCGCTGTCTCAGGTTCAGGTCCTTCTGCGAAAAGATATACCTGAGACTCTGATGATCGGAAAAGACTGTAAAGCGCTCGCCCATCAGATAGTGTCGCCATGTCTTCAGAGCGAAGACCACTGCTGCTAGCTCCAGGTCATGGGTAGCGTAGTTCTGCTCATGCGGCCTCAACTGACGTGATCCATAGGCGATCACGGCCCGCTCCTGCATCAGAACACATCCGAGTCCGGTCCCTGATGCATCGCAGTAGACTACGTACCCTACTCCCTCCTCAGGCAACCTCAAGATAGGTGCGCTAGTCAATCTCTGTCTCAGCTCCTGGAAGCTCTGCTGACATCTGTATGACCACACGAAGGGTTTCCCCTTCTTCGTCAAAGCTGTGAGTGATGCCGCAACTCTAGAGAAGTCTGGCACGAATCTTCGATAGTATCCAGCTAGTCCCAAGAAACTCCGAACCTCAGTCACGCTCCTGGGTGGCTCCCATGCTAACACAACCTCAATCTTCGCGGGATCCACTGCAACTCCCGCCTCAGAGATAACGTGACCCAAGAAGTGGACCTCACGTATCCAGAACTGGAACTTCGAGAGCTTACCATAAAGCTGGTGCTCTCGGAGTGTGTCTAGTACAACTCGCAGGTGATAGGCGTGCTCCTCCTCTGTCGTAGAGTAAATCAGAATGTCGTCGATGAAGACCACGACAAACCGATCGAGGTATGGCTGAAAGATCCTGTTCATGAGAGCCATGAACACTGCTGGAGCATTGGTTACACCGAAAGGCATAACCAAGAACTCATAGTGGCCATACCGACATCTGAAGGTCGTCTTCTGTACATCCTCGTCTCTGACTCTGAGCTGATGATAGCCTGACCTGAGGTCTATCTTCGAGAACCACCGTGCTCCCTTGAGCTGATCAAAGAGGTCATCAATCCTCGGTAGCGGATACTTGTTCCTCACTGTCACCTGGTTCAGGCGACGATAGTCAACACAAAGTCGCAAGCTCCCGTCCGCCTTCTTGGCGAACAATATCGGGGAAGCCCAGGGTGAAACACTGGGTCGGATGAATCCCTTGCCCTGCAAGTCCTCCAACTGTACCCGTAGCTCTCGAAGCTCGGCGGGGGCCATCCGATATGCTGGAGTGGATATCGGGGCTGTCCCGGGGTACAAGTCAATATAAAAGTCTACCTCTCTGCGAGGAGGTAGCCCTGGAACGTCGTCGGGAAAAACGTCCGCAAACTGATCCACCACTGCAGGAAAACCAGGACTCCGCACGTCAACTGCTCCAAGGATAAGGCTAGACAACTGATGAGTGATGGGCTGTCCTCTCCTCCGCGGAAGTCCATCCTGTGCTGCTAAGGCTCCCTTCTCGCCGGTGAAGGTGAACCTGCTCCCGTCGGTGCGTACACAACGCACCTTGCGCCTAAAACAGTCAATCTGTGCATGGACCGTAGATAGCCAATCCATGCCCAAGATGACGTCGTAAGGCCTCGACGCTGCTACAAGAAGATCCCAGCCGAAGCTCTCGCCTCCTAGAGTAAGCTCACACTGCCGGCACCAGTGCGTAATCGTCGAGTTTGCTCCCGTAGGAGTCTCTAGCCGTAAGGATCGAGCCAACGACTCTGTCGGAATCTCCGAGCTCCGAACAAGGGCAGCGGCTATGAAAGAGTGACTCGCTCCTGTGTCTATAAGAACTGCAGCAAGGGTGGAATAGACACAGATAGTACCTCGAATCATCTCGGGTGCGCCGTGGTCGTAGGCCTCTGCTGCCTGGAGCTGTGCCTGTCGCTGCCCGCCAGCTCCCTGTGGTCGGGGTGGACCTCCTGGTGGTGGTGGTGGTAGAGCCTCAAAGCGTCGGTCACCACCAGCTGCTCGTCCAGCTCCTCTGCCTCGTCCGCCTCCTCCCTGCGGACCGCCACGGTCGACCCTCTGCCTCTGCCTCGGTGGTCCATCAACTGACTGCTGCTCCTCGGCACGGCGGGTCGGGCAGTCACGAGCCATGTGGCCCTGCCCACCGCACGAGTAGCACTGTCTGCCTCTCAGAAGACTGGCCCCGCGCTGTGTGCCCCGCACTGCTGAGCCAGTGCCCTGAGATCGTCTGCCCGAAGGTCTGGTCTGTCTGGACCCCTGAGTCATCCGTCGACTGCCTGCTGCAGATGACTCTGCCACGTGCCGCCCTGCGGTGGGTCGCTGTGCTGGTGTAGACTCAGCAAGGAAGCTCTCGATCAGAAGGGCCCGCTCCAGTACTCCTGTCTGAGTCGGTATGCTGAGGGAGATCAGCGATGCCCTGATCTCGTGTCTCAAACCCTGCTCGAAGGTCCGGGCCCGGAAGAATGGGTCCTGTACCATGTCGGTCGAGTAGCGCGAGAGATCGGTAAATCTCGCCGAGTACTGAGCGACCGTCATGCTGCCCTGCCGCAGCTGTAGAAGCTCCTGGATACGCACCGCACGAAGGGTGGCTGGGACGAACTCCGAGTGGAAGAGGCTCTCAAAGTCCGTCCAAAGTAGAGATGCCTCATCGTGCACCTGGAGCATCAAGCTCCACCATCGTCCTGCTGCTGCGTGTAGTAGGCTCGCAACGAGGATCACCATGAGGTCTGCTGGTGTCCTCACTAGCCTAAACACTCGAACCACTGCCTCCAGCCAGTCCTCTGCTGCCTGGGGATCCGTCTCCCCGCGAAACCTGGGCGGTCGCTGGCGCTGAAACTCATGCAGTGCGCTGAGGCGACGTGCATCGTCAGCGGCTGCTGCTGGAAGCATCGGGGGATCGGCGGGTAAAGCTACCGCCGGTGCCACTACTGGAAAAGGGCCCTGCACCGAGGCCTCGTCGCTCGGTGGGCTGTCGTCTCGCTCGACTCTCGGAACCCTAGCTGGCTGCCATCGTGGGGCCATCCTGTAAAGGAAACAGGTGCGCCACGGTTAGAACAGTATACCTGGTGAGCTGATATAAGTAATCACAAAGAAAACTTTAAAACACACACGCAATCAATGTTTTCGTGCATTAAGTCGGAAATCAGAAGTCAGGGTCCTGGTGTACGGATACGTCGGCCGCCGCACCAACACTGGACTCCCTGGACTGATAACCACACTCAATACGCTAAACATTATTGCTTCACATAGAAAAGATCAGAGTTCGCGGTAGAACCAAACTCCTCTGATACCAATTTGTCACGACCCGCCCTCGGGGTCCGTGCCGTGACTACCCCAAGCCCGCCTTCCATAGGCCAGGGGCTGGCGACTAGCACCAAGGCGTAAATCCTGGTAAAAAGGGAAGGCATTGCCTTTGAAAAGTAAACACACACCACAGAGTAAACAAGCGGAAAGTAAACACTAAACAAACAGAGTACGACTGAAAGTGCAGAAAGGTAAATGGGCCAGAATACAAACCCAAACTGAAAGTAAAGTACAACTCAAAAAGGGAAAAACAGCAACTGAAAAGTAAAAGCCGCTACTCCGAGCTGTCCACAGGAAATCCCACCTGAAGGGTGGGTACAGATAGCTCCTCTGCTCCACGGGTTCCGCCGTCCGCTCCGAGCACGTCCCGCCCAGTGGTCCACCTCCGGGTACCGTCCCGCTGTGCAAGCCTCAGCTAAGGTCAACGCTGTCCGTCGTCTGCAACCAACACAACGTAGTGCGGGCAAAGCCCGTGCAGGGGTGAGTATAAGCTACTCAGTAGGGACCCTGAGACCCCTGAAGGTCTCTCAAATCCACAAAGGATAAACCACGAAGAAAAGTACAATCACGAAGTAACAACCGACACTGCTTAGGTATATGCCCATACATATACCTATGTCATCAATTCAAATACGCTCCAACCTCCGAGCCCAAGTACAACTCAGTCCACGCAGAAAAGTATACGTATTCTACATAGGAAAGCAAAACATAATCCACACAGGATTGCACAACACAATCCACACAGGAAAGCAACAGGATTCAGCTCACACAGGTATACTTCTTCAAGGACGATAAAGATGATCACTGATCCATCTAAGTCGTCGGGCCCACGAAGGATCGATAGGTAACTAACCCCCGCAAAGACCCACACAGGATCGGGCCCACACAGGACCTGTAGGCGCTGGCTCACACAGAACCGCTGAGTGCGGACCCACACAGGATCGGGCCCACACAGGACCTGTAGCACTGATCCACGTAGGATCGCTGAGTGCTGTAGTCGTCGTCGTCGAATCCACACAGGATCTATGTACTGTCGTCGTCGAATCCACACAGGATCTCTGTACTGTCGTCGTCGCAGTCACAGTAGCAGTCGTAGCAGTAGTAGCAGTTGTAGCAGTCGCAGCCAGCACTAGGGTTCCCGCACACAGCAAGCTCGTTCGGAGGGTCCGCTCCACGAGCCGAGAGGCTGATACATCAACTGTCACAAAGACCAGGGTTGATGTATCCAAAAGTTCCGTATCGTCAACAGGAACTCAACGCAACAGACGGCGCGTCGATCGGACGCCCGGTCTGAGAGTTATTGGCATTTTTGTCTCCGGGGCCCGGTTGGTTTTTAAGGCTAAACCAACCCGACCGTACTCCACCTGCGTCCAAACCTCGGTCGGAGTATGCCAAAAGATCCGTCTCACTAAGAGGAACACAACGCGACTGACGGTGCGTCAATCGGACGTTCGTAGCTCAAGATATGAGCGTTTCCGCTCCGAAGGCCCGGTTGGTTTCGTGAACGAACCAACCCGGTCGAACTCAAAGTAAACCGAAACCTTGAGTGCGATATACCGAAACGACCGTCTCGATCCAAGGATCGCGTTTCCGCAGACGGTTTGTCATTCGGAGGTCCGAGGCTCAAGATATGGCCCAAAAACCGATTCTGGTTCGAAACGGGGGGGTCCGGGTCCGGGCCGACCCGGCCCGATCCCCCCCCTGGGGCGGCGCGGCGGCCTGGCGGCGCGGCGGCGCGGCGGCGCGGTGGGCCGCGGCGGCCTGGCGCCGCGAGGGGCCGCACGCGGGGGCTAAGCCCCCGCTGTTTGAAGCGGCGCGGCCTTTGTGCCGCGCCTTTGCAACAAACGGCCCCCACGTGGGGGCCGGTTTAATAAAGAGAACCGGGGGGCTGTTGCCCCCCCTTTCATGGAACCGCCCCCCTCTTAAAGAGGGGGGTTTTACATGCTGGCCGGGGGATTAATTCCCCCGGTTTAATGCCTTCCGGCCGGCCAGCTGGCCGGCCGGTTTTCTCCAACGGGACCGGAAATTCCGGTCCCCCCTTCGGCTTCCGACGCCGGCGGCTCGGCCGCCGGTCTTCTCTTCCGCCGCGGCCCGGAACCGGCCGCGGTCTCCTCGTCCCGCCGCGGCCCGGAACCGGCCGCGGTGTTCGTCGTCCGGCGCGGTGCGACGGCACCGCGCCCCTTTCGCCGTGCCTTGATTCCTTTCAACGCGGCGCAACGGCGTCGCGTTCTTGAAGATTCTACCTCGGCGTAGCGCGACGGCGCCGCGTAAAATAAAAGCACGATTATCCGCGTGGTGCGACGGCACCACGCCACTTGCTTCCACCCGCAAGAATAAACAAGAACGATGGAGGGGGGTTCGGCCGTGTTCGTGCGGTCCGGCCCCCTCACGTTAAAATAATAACGCAACTTAAATAAATCAAGCCACACGTTAGACTTGCTATTCACGATCAAGAATAAAATAAGGAAACCAAAAAGAAATCAACAACCCCTACCTCGGGTATAAGGTTCGAAGATTGTGAACGTTCCGCGGAAGACGACGTCGCGGAGGTCGGGCGTCGCGGTAGCCGTTCGTCAAATCCGATGACGAAGGGATGC
The DNA here is from genome assembly GCA_963277665.1 of Viscum album. Classification (NCBI taxonomy): domain Eukaryota; kingdom Viridiplantae; phylum Streptophyta; class Magnoliopsida; order Santalales; family Viscaceae; genus Viscum; species Viscum album. The sequence continues at coordinate 701,600,618 of OY728122.1, read as the reverse complement.
GTTCGAAGAGACACGTCGTTGGCGAAACTTGTACGCCGATGAAGGTTGTCCGAGGAAGAAGTGGCGTCCCCTTCGTTGACACGGTAAACGAAGAATGGAGGTGCGGCGTTCTTCGTCGGAGCTTGAGCGTTCTTCGTCAAGATGAACGTTCTTCGAGTTCTTCGTCAGAGTTGAAGAAGAAGAAGAGCTCTCCACCTCTCAAGAAGACAACAAATAACCCAAAATAAAATAATACAACAACTTATTTTATTATTACATAACACAATAGAATTTCAAAAGTTTGAAATTCAAAAGGATTAACTCCCATAATTAAATAAGTAACTCAAGTCAATAAATGAGGCGTTAAGGGAGTTGGGAGAATTTGAAAGGATTAGGGGTTCGTGTGGGCCCCACCACACTTAATCCTCCCAAGGGAGGTTAAGTGGGTGTGGGTCCCACTTCCAACCCCCTTTGGTAGGTTTTATCAAGTTATAATAAAATTTGTTCTACACAAATTTTATTTAACTCAAACTAAAAACCCCAAAATTAACTTTCAACCCGCAACAAACGCAACTCCCGAAAAGGTCTCTTTAAGCGAATATCGGCGCTGCGAGTTCATCGGTGCCCTCGGATTTCAATTCCGAGCACCGGATCAAAAGTTAGGAATTCCCGCTCGTTCGTTCACTGAACGTACCCGAGCCAAACTTCAGAAATTAATTCCGGGCACTCCGGGTCTCGGAATCAAGTGCCGTCTGAAACCGCGCTCTTGAAAAATTCTTAAGAAAATTAAGAAAAAAATTCCCTTGAATTTTTACGGGTCTTTACATTTGGATTTTTAATTGGGTATATAAAAAGGCTAGGGTTTGGTTGTTCTAAATTTCATGGGTATTTGATGTGTTGGTATCTTTAATCCTTTCAATGTTCCAATCTTCAAATAATGATGATGATTTTTCCTGTATCATAGTTTCATTAATTTTTAACCTAATTTTTGATGATAGCATATTTAATTCTTCATTTAAGTTTGATTTTTATAGATTTCTTCTTCAATTCATACTTATGCATCAATTCACACTATTTTTTTATCTTTTTTTCTTCGTATTTTTATCTACAAATTTCATGCATGGAAGAAGTTAATCCACTTGTTAGAATATGATCATACAATGAGTGAATGATTATTAAAGCCTCTAAAACTTACTTAAAAGTCAAATCAAGCCTAGCACCTCTATTCATATCATTAATCTCCTACCGACACTGATAATTAGGACAAGAAGAGTGAAGGTTTGTCAACTATAGGTCATTCCCAAGGTAATTCAATTATTTTCTAACCCCATTTTCAATATTTCTCTCTTTTAAAACATAGTATTTTAAGTATTTATCTAATCATAATTCATAATTTCAATCGTTTAATCCTTTCCCAAACCACCCCTTGTAATTTATCTTTATCAAGTTCCAAGTTCCAAGTTTGAAGATGAAATTGAAGACATTCCACTACTTAATCGCCCAAATCTTCATGTTTTAGGTAACCAATCAAATAGTTATAATTTTCTTCAAAAATCCCATCCTATAATACACTTAATTTTTTCCTCATGTTTTTTAGATTTTCCAAGCAAGACCAAATATAATTCCTAACAAACCATGTCTCTTAAATCAACAAGCACAAGCTCCCAGGGTGTAGATCAATGGTAACTGCCTTTGCGGGTCTTGATGAGATCTCATGTTCGAGTCTCATCAAGCACATCCCTGCATTGTATGTTTGTTTTTCTTTGTAATGTAGCCCCCTTTATCGAATAAATCGAGGCTTCAACTTGAACTTTATAGATCAATAAGCACAAAAATGTGTATGCCAAGACCCCTTCCCCACACTTGAATTAAACATTGTCCTTAATATTTGTCCAAGGTAAAAGAGGCAAATAATAATGGAATTACTTCTAAAGTAATGAAAGAATCAAAATGATCTTCCTTGATTTGTTATAAGAATTTGTTCCATGATCCTTGACTTGTTTTGGGGGATTGTTTTTTCATGAACGTCAAGCATGATAGATAATTGAGTAATCATTTAAAATTCTATTAGAATTATATCTAGTAAAATCATTGTTGCACTAGAGGAAATTTTTAACTTTTTTTATTCAAAGAGATAACAAAATAAATATAATAAATAGCAAATTAGAAATCAAATTCTAAAAATGACATTTCAAGTATTTCATTTAAATAGATTATAGGAATTGTTATGAAAATCAACTCAAAAAGAAAAAATATAAAGAGGTGCATCAAGGTTCATAAACAAATAAAAAATAAAAATAAAAATAAAAAACAAGGCCTAAGACTCCTCATGCTTAGCCTCATCATCTCCTTTGTTCTACCCTCCATTAGTTGTAGGGTTATCATTAAAAATATTATTCTTAAACTCACTAGCATTAGTATTCATTATATCAAAATAGTCTATCAAGATGTGGTTGGGGAGGCGGTGATGTCTCAACTGCTTTGTCAGTGTCGCTTATTCCATAATGGAAAGGGAAGTAAATACGATCTAGTAGGGATGTGCATGACTGGTTAAAATTGGTTAAGGACATCCGTTTCAATCGAATAATTGATTTTTTTTAAGTGAACACCAAAACTGATCGATAATTATTCCAGAACCGACATAAACCAAACCGGATGGTTTATATTGGTTAAAATCTATTCAGACCAGTTAAGAAAACATGGGGAAAAATTAACTCTTGTAAAAATGATTTGTAAAAAAAGATAAAACACTAAACCCATCACCCAGAGTTCTAAGATAATGCAAAGATCATGATAAAATTAACATTGGAGAGAGAATATCTTTGAAAAAACAACCACTTCAATATTAAAATGAAGGAAATAGTTTGATAAAAACTAATATGAAAACATAGAAAAGATTTAAAGAGTTTTGATAATGTAAGGGGAAAATTTAACTGTGGTTTAATGACTTATATTCACTTAATCATTGCATATATTCTCCACATTTCATTTTATTGAAAAATTAATAATGATTTATGTTATATTAAACTTTGATCATAGAAAGTTAATCAACATGTCCACTTTAAAAAATTATTTATATATTTATCTAATTGTTCAGTTTCAATTAATATCAGTTAAGAATAGTTAAGGTTTCAAAAACCGAACTGAACTAGAAAATTGAAATATACAATATTTATCAACCAACATAAACTAATCAACCAATTTAAACATTTTAGTAGTTTAAGGTGGTTTGGTTCAGTCAGTTTAAATCAGTTAATTTAATCCTACACACCCCTATAATCCATTCAGTGTTATCAAATGGTATCTTAGGAGGGTGATTCATAGAATTTCCTATTCCCTTCTTCTACAACTTGACCAGTTTCCTCTTGACCTCTTCCAAAAAAGTAACTTTAAACTAACAAGTGGTAGCCTTGTCACTATAGGCCACTTGAACTGACAATGTATCATGTGATGGGACTATCAATGTATAAGGACCCATCCTTAAACATTACACATTCTAGTGACTTTAAACTAGAATCCACTTTCTTACATTTCCAAAGATCTTTTTGGTTTAGAGTTTTAGAAAGTTAGGTCACAACATTTACATAAAAAACTCATATATTACAAAGTAGACACATCTAATCAGTATCCATTTTTCCCACAATATATATTTTTTTAAAATGAAACATGTTTTTTTTCATGAAAAATCTTCACGACTTTCAACTCGACTTCTTCTTTTCCCTTACCTATCCTTAAACCCTGTGAAAAAACATTTTCAAACTTGGGATGAGCACAAAAAACTTAGTAAGAGACATAAAAAAGAAGAATCTGTTAGTCCATGAATACTTATAAAAATTTTCCTTTCTGAAAATAAAAGTTAGGATCAAAATAAACATTTTTTTACCCAAGAAATCTCACTCTGCCCAAATATTTTCATAAAACATTTCATAAGAATTCTTAAAGGAAAAATAAAACTCATAAGGTTTCTTTGAAATCAAGAAAAACTCATAATAATTTTTTTCACAAAGTTATACTTTTCACCCTTAAAAAATAGCATATAGTTTCCTTTAAACATAAGATCATTATCTTACTTTGAGAAATCATAAGATTCCTGTAAAAACACATAAAAAGCATAGATAAATCATATAGGTAGCTTGAGGCACCAATTTCACACAACTCTTACAAATGGGATAACCTTCAAGATTACATATAAAATAACCATCACAATTACACATAAAATAACTATCACAATTATAATTGGAATAATCATCCCAGTATATTCCTGTAAACTCTTAGGTGAAACCTAATCGATTAACTTTGTCTCTTTACCCAATGCATTAGAGAGCTATAACTGGGTCACCTACCCTCAGTTTATAAGAAAACCATCCATCCTCGTAAACAATTCTCAAGAACCATAACAGAATACATAAAATATTGCATCATAAAAATGTTCTTTGCACCCGTAACAAAACATTTTTAGATATTGATATATACATTCTATTTTAAAACCATTTTTGAAAATAATTAAAACATAGGGAATGAGGGTTTTTTATTTTAATAAAACATGAAATCTTATAAAGAAATCCAAAAAATCAAATAACGGTTATGGTGGTGAGAAAGGTTGTTGTCGCCAGATAAGATAAAATAGAAGATTCCTTTTGTCTTTTTGTGAAGAATGTTAAAACATTTCATAAAATGATTCCTTTTGAAAACCTTTGAAATAAATTCAAAAGAAACACAAAGTGTACTTTATAATTCACTTATTTTCATATAAATACATCCATAAAATAATTTAAAAAATATGGATATGGAAGAGAAAAAAGAGTTTTAAGGGAAACTTTAAATGAAAGTCTTTTACCTTGAGTCAGAATCATCAAGCACATTCTTTATCTTCCTTAATAACAAACTTATGTTAATTATTTAATTTTTTGATAAAATTTTCAAGATTATTATTCCTTTTATCTGATTTATTACCATGTTATAACAATTAATTAATCATTTAAGTTAATGTGAGATGTTTTGATGATATTTGGTTCATAAGTCCAAAATGGATTTGGTTAGTTGACTATGGTCAAAGAGGTCACTATTTAATCATATCCAAAATAATAATTATGAAATAATTATAATTTTTATACATCAACTATACTTTTAAAACCAACCATTAAATATAGTTATGAAAAATAAACTACGGTACAATCATGAAGACAGTAGGTCGTACGTACGCATGAACGACATTATCATTTTCTAGTGTTTGGAAAGGTAAGAAAATATGTGTTATAATATCTTTATAGAATGATAAATATTTCATGAATATCATATATATAACTTAAATTCATCATTATAACCATTCATGAGAGATGATGATGGAAAATGAATTACATCGGTTCATGAGGCAATAGTCTGTCGAACACACGAACGATGAATTTCTCTCTCATTTGATGGAGGTTGGAGATGGATATAGGTTATTCCATTAACATAATAACATATCAGTATTTGGAGGATACCATTTTTATTATTTTATCATGTTTTAAGAATATTTGAAGGAGGTGTAAGAAGAAATAAAACTAAAATATGCTGTTAAAAACTATACTTATTCTTTGAAAAGTCTCCTTTGATTAACATCTTAAGACCTATAATACTGGTATTATGCTTAAACCAAGGAATCTATAATGTGGGGAGGTATTATATAAAAGTATTTGGATAGTTATTTTCCAAACCAAATGGGTTTTAAATTGTTAATAAATAATAATTGGTCTCCTTTTATATGAGAGGGGAGGAGCGCTTTTGGAATTTCTTAAAATATTAAATTAATATAAATTAATTTTGATGTTCCAAATGAAACCAAATTGATAATATTAGAATATAAGATGAGTATGAGTCTAAATCCTCTTATAAAATCAAATTTTTAAAAGTTTGGATCATATTTTTATCCTTATCTTTTGGTTTTAACCCTTCATTAACCCTTTTGATAATTACCATAATATTAAAGTTTTCTACCATTTAAGGGTTAATAATGTTACTATAAAATTAAAAAACCAAAAAATAGACCATTTTTGATTTCATTAACCATTTAACATTAATTTTCATGAATCTAATATTTTTATGAATATTAAATTATTTAATAAAATATTATTAATGTCAATTTTAAAACTATTCATTTACTTTGACTTTAATAATATCAAGATAACATAAGAATTAGAATCCAATGCATCCAAAACTCTATAATATTTCATTTTTACCTGGTCACATAAATTCTTTCAAATTATACTATTTTTAATATCATTTATTTTATTTTTCCTTTAATTGAATAATTATTATGTGAGTGTTGTGTAAGCATTTAAGGTAATTATTTATTCAAAAAAAATTAAAAATAAATTAACATGATGAATATAAATAATTTATATTTCAAATGAATATTTATAACCAATCATATCCTCTAGTTATCCCCATGTTAAAAATATTATAGTTATTAAAAACAAGTGTAACATTTTTGACTTTTCTTTATATAAAATATTATAATGGTTATAATCACATCCAAATGGAAAACAAGAACATATATTCTACATTTGGATGATTATGGATGAGATATAATCATCCAATAAAATTAAGGCAAGTTTTGGGGTCATTATTTAGTCCTTATCATTTTATTTTTAACCTAAATTACCTGATTTACCCTTTGTCGTGGTAAGAAAAATTACTAAGGTTACTCTGACCAAAAATAAAAGGGAACTATTTAGAAAATTTGGACCCACTGATTCAAAATATGATTTTTTTTCAAAATTAAAAATATAGAATTGGAAAGATTTTATTTAAAATTAAACTGACAAAATATAATGGAAAATAGTTTTTTTTCTAGAAAATTCCCTTTTGAAGTATAATTTTTTATACTAAATCAAGTATAAAATTATTTAAAGAACCATAATTGGATTATTTTAAATAAAAATTAACTTATGAAATTTTAAAACCAATCAAAAATAAAATTCAACTCCATAAATACTTTAAAAGAAAATACAATTTTCAATAAAAATTAGTATTTTTCACTATTCATTACAAAATAAAACTTTTCATAAAATTCTCAAAAAATCATATTAAGATAATTTTGACATGATAAATTCAAAAATTAAGTTCATTTTTTTAAATTAAAATTATATAATTTTGGAAATCAAGATTTTAAATAAAACCATATAATATATAAAAATCTAATTTGGTTAGAAATAAAGATTTTTTCCTTTTGACCAAAAAATTATCAAATATTATTATAATGAATATAAATATATAAAACCTAACTAATGAATATATGATTTTTTTTATATCAACATCATCTGGGATTTTACATTCTTTCCTCCATTTTAAAATTATGTCATTATAATTTTATTCATTTATTAAATAAGTGAGGATACCATTCCCTCAAAACATTTTCACAATCCCGTGTCAGTTTTTCAACCATATGGTTTTTCCAAAAAACCTTAACCTGGTGAATTACCCTATTCTGTAATAATTTCTCTATATGGTCAAGAATCTAAACAAAATTTTCCTCATAAGAAAGGTTCTCTTCTAACTGAACTACTTTAGGGATTGAAACATAAGATAAATATGGCACATACTTTCTTAACATCGAAACATGAAAAACATTGTGTACCCAAGATAAACTTGGAGTCAAGGCTACTCGATAAGAAATTAATCCAAATTTATCCAAGATTTCATATGGTACATTGAACTTTGGACATAACTTCCATTTTTACCAAAACACATAACACTTTTCCATGGAGATGCTTTAAAAAAACATGATCACCTAACTCAAAATAAATATTTTTCTTGTGATTATCCACATAAATTTTCTGCCAGCTCTAAGCTATCCTCATATGTTGCTGAATTATCTTCTCATTCTCAACCATTTCCTATACCAATTTCGGTCCCATAAACTTCCTTTCACCCACTTCATCCCAAAATGCTAAAGTTCAACACTGATTTCTATATAATGCTACAAAAGGTTCCATATGTCTACTGGAATGAAAATTTTTATTCTAAGAAAACTCAAATAATGAAACATGTTGATCCCAAATTCCTTAGTAATATATTGAAGAAGCTTGAATCATTTCCTTCAAATTATGAATCATTTGTTAAGGATTCCTAACAGATTAAGGATAAAAAGATATAAATTGAAGTCCTTTCCAAAAATTAGAAGTGAACCGGAGATCATGATCAGATACAATGGAGAGAGGAATTCCATGTAACCTGACCATCACATATTTACAATTTTGTGATGGTTAACTTTCTCATGATGATGTTCTCTATCATTCTCTATCATTACTTGAGCCTTAGATTTTATCTTACATGTCCATGTTTTCCTACATGGAAGTCTAGTATGTACTATTCTAGATTACCTTCATTCTTTTCCTTTCTCACTTTTCAAGTGGAAGTTTTATTGATCCTTTTTATGACGTGGGATTTCAAAAAAGGTATTTTGAAAAGTCAAACCCCTAGTTTTTCAATCCTGATTTCAAATATGACCCTCATAACCTAGCCATTAAATTTAAAAGAATCAATAGTATTAATGAAATTATAAATATATAATTTTCATGCTCATTTATAATGTATTAATTTTTTTAAATAATCACTCGATTTTTTAGTAGTCATTTTATTTTTCAAAAAAAATATAATTTCTTCAAAAATGGGTTTTATTGCATTTTATGAGTGAATATTATAATTATTTTTTGGAAATTTTAGAAAATGAATTTCATAAAATAAAATGATTTTTTTAAATCAGAATATACGGTTTTAATTTGGGTGAAATTTTGGTTTTTTTCCTATGCATGCATGGGAAAGCCTAGCCGAACAGCCATGCGAAGGTGGATATCTGATTTCATGATGAAGATGTTGGGGAGGAGGAGTTCCAAGTAGTTAGTCTGGGTTGTATGTAATGTTTGAAGCCTACGGGAATTGAATTCCTCTAAGGTCTACGGGCCATGTAATACTTACGCCTAGGAGCCTTGTAAGGGTTCCACCTCAACCCTTGAAAGGTGGATTATCAAAATCAATAAAAAATGAAGGCCTTCGGGCCATTAGATGAGTGAATATTGAAAAATAAAGATTTTTGTAAAAAAATCATTTATTCTCAAATTAAACATCTTAAAAGTACCATTATGTTTTTAATTTTATTTCATGTAACATAATTATTATTTAGTTATATTTCATCCATTTAAATTATCTTGAATCAAATTTATATTTCATTTGAGAATAAGTTTATTTTTGGGTTTAAAAACGAGATTTATTTGAAAACTGTTTTAAAGTACATAATGTTTCTCCTTTTTAATAAAATAAAATAATCCATAACGGGGAATGTTTTAAATGAAATTTATATATTATATATTAGTAAATATTAATTAATTTTAAAATAATGATCATTATTAGTCATAGAGTTAATATAAAATCATATTTTTCTTGAAAACATACACTTCTTGAAAACCCACTTTTTCATCTCATATACATGTTTTGTTTTAAATTTAATTTTTATAATTATGTAAATTTATTTTTTTTTAAATGGATTATATATTTTTAATTAAAAGTTTAAAAATTAGTCAATAATATCATTTCCTTTTTTAGGCATAAGAAAAGTAATTATGGTAAAATAAAAGATTTACCACAATATAGGTAAAATAATGAAACATGTTAAAGTTAAAAGGTAAAAGCTTAAAATACCTAAAAACTACAACATTAAATGGTTGTTTTATGTGATTATAAACAATAAAAATCCTTTATCGCATTAATTATCAATCCAATTCATTAGAATTAATTCCACCCAAATGTGTTTGGATTTAAATATAAAATAATCATTATTTAGTCACTTAAAACCACCCCGCCTCAAGTATAAATACCACTCCTCACCACCCAATTTCTCCTTAAAACCTTTAATCTCCTAAAATATATTCAAAAACCTATACTCTCCACTATAACCATGTAAAAGTGATTCTATTCTCATCCAAATACCAATTCCAAGTTCTTTAAGGGATCCTTCAAGGAGGTGATATTCAAGAGGTAACCTTCTCAAACCACCTCTCTTAATTTCGTTTCTTCTTCTACCTTCTCCTCACCTCATTAATCCATAAAATAATAATAACTATAGTATCACATGTATACTATAATATTATTTTTCTTTTGTAATATATTATATCCATCCATTTTCTCATTCCCTCTTATTCAAAGAAGCAAAACCATTATCCAAATTACGGTGGTTAACCATCTCCATGGATAATGAGTTTTCATTTTCCATTACTACCTTCAAGGATGATCATAAAACTATTATTATAGTTAAATAATATTTTAATAAGTATATTTTAACTTATTTTATGTTTTATAATAATATATAGATATAATATTAAATAAAATAAAGCCATTTCGTGATGGTCGGAAAAACCGCCAAAATAAACTAAATATTTATCATTAATATTTTACCAAATGAATCATACTCATGTTATAAAAAATGATATATGGGACCATTTATAATTTTTTAATTAAATTAAAACCATTTCATTCCACTTCTTTAGTTTTATTCACAATTTACAAGAATATCTATAAAATATACACAAGTTAACCAACCATGAAATCATGAAATGTACGCCTCTGGAATGACGAAATTGAACTTTATAACTCATGTAAATGGCCATAAATAAACTTAAAAATTGTAATAAATAAAATATATGTTACATAGGTTTTTAATTAAATAATTAATGAATCTAATTTGATTATCCAAGACATTAAGTTCAAGTGCATAACTCTTTCAGACATAAGGTAAGGGACCCATCTACCCCCCTCTTCCTTTCCTTTCAAGTGCCATATTTATTTTAAGAATTTTATTTACAATTACTATCGATGGGATATGATTTTCACATCCATATTACCATTATTTTGATGTTCAAATTAAGAGAGATACATTTCTCTCTCATTAAACCATTTTATGAATCTTTAAGTACCGTTGTCATGCTGCTGAAATATTAGTAAGGGAATTCTCACCTAAATTACCATTCTCTAGATTATGTCATAATAAGATTATGTGTGAAATTACTTTTGATTATATCATGCTTTATTTCCACTTATTTTATGTTTATTTAAAAATTATACACATAATCAATTCCTTTTATTAATGTTCACTTCAATGATATGATATTTTTAAGGGAATTTATTTTATAAATATTATTTTAAAGTTTCTTTTTTAATAAAGTCAAAATGAATGTTTTTTAACTTATATGGAATGAGAATATTTTCCCACTGACATGATTCCTTTTTTACTTTTAATCTTCCTTTACAATTTTAAAATTTTATTTTCAAAGAAAATGTGTTCATATGTACGTGTGAATATTTTTTTTTAAAAATAAATATTTTCAAAATGGAAAATTTATTTTCCTCAAAAATATTTTTTATGGTATTTTCATCAAAGAAAAACCATCTTTAATTTCTTTGGGTATTTTTTTATTGAAAGTGATTTTTTTCAAAAGAAAAGGTTATTTTGGCATTGGATATGGTTTTAAAAAGTATTTTGATATCCAAAAGTAATTTTTTTATAATATTAAAATATTTTTTCAAAAGTGAAAGCATAAAAAGGTTTTATTCATGTTACTTGAGCATTATACATGAGAAATGGGTGTACCTAGACAACATTGGGTGGTCCCATTATAACTTTTATAATGAGGTGGACATGATAGTGTTGGGTGAGCCTCTTACAACTTATATGATAGGGTGGTCCAGATAGCACCGGGTGAGCCTGTTATAGCTTATACGATGGGGTGGTTGAGATAGCATCGGGTGAGTCTATTATTTCTTATATGATGGGGTGGCCCAGATAGTATCGGGTGAGCCCGTTATAACTTATATGATGGGATGAACCATATAACATTCCATTTCATTAAGTAATGATTATGTTGAAATTCGGTCATATGTTTATTCCAATTAAAATGGTTTTGAAAGGGTTTTATGAATGTGATGCACTAAGTTTCCAAAAAAGGGTTTTCTTTTTCTTGCTATGGGTTTTAATGATTTTATATGAGATAAAAGTGTATGTTTTTTCATTTAAAAATGAATTATTTTATTTGATCAAATAACATTGAAATAAAGGTAAATATTTTATCAGATTTCATGATTTTAACTGGACTAACATATTTCTTATTTTTTATGTCCCTTAATTATATTTTTGTGCTCATCTTGAATTTTTAAAATATTTTTTCATAGGGTTTAAGTAAGATTAAGGACAAGTATGAGATCAATATGATTTTTTTTGAATATTTATCATGAAAATAATTCTTTTTTTATTTTAAAAACTTTTGTTTTATAGAAAAAATGGATACTGTGTAGTAGTGTCCACTTATAATGTATGGGTTACTTTGTATGAGTTTGTCCTAATTCTCTAAAACTCTAAACCATAAAGATCCTCAGGATTATAAAAATGTAAATTCTAGTTTAAAATATATAAAATATGACACGTTTAAGGCTTTAATTATAGTTGGAATTAGATCTCTATTTGGATAACTTTATAGGTTAGGATGTTATTTAAGAATAAGTTACAAGTTATATATAACCATAATGGTTAGAATGGTAGAGAGTGTTATAGTTATTTTGGATAAATTTAATGATTCTGAGATACAATTAATGAGGATATATTAGTTTTTATCATACTCATAAGATGGTATATTATGATTTTATTGATATACTCACACTAACCTTTTTGTTTTAGTAAATTGTTGGATCCACCAGGAACCAAAATAATAATGGGTGTGAAGGAAAATGTGGTAGTTGTATGAATAAGTAATCAAATGAAATGGGATATGTAATGAGAACAATTTTGGTTATTATAAACCACATATCAGGAGTAATTATTAACCACTTAAACCTTGGTGAGTTTCCTAATACATCAAATATGAGATAAATAAATCCTTGTGGTTGTTCCGGTGAAAACGATCATAAAGTTAAATATATTCAATGACCTATGTGTTAAGAATGTGGAAAGAATCACATAATAAACTATATTAAAATGTTGGGAAGATGTTTTATATGTGGTAAAGGATTCCATAAAGCATTAAAATGGAAAGTAAAAGGAAGATTTTAATTAAATCCATGAAGGGGAAATAAGTTATTCCCAATTTACCAATTGAATTTTTTAAATGTGGGGAGTATGGTCATTATTCTCATCGATGTCTTGGGAAGAAGACTCGCGAATGGGATTAGTAGGACTGTACAAATAACTATTTATTAATACCTAATGCCATTAAAATTGAAGATTAGGAAACTTAAAATGACATATGAAAGGTATGAATTACTTCTTGGCTCATGTTTTGACATTGTTAAATCTTAGTACATGATTTATTTATTTTTGTTTGAAATAATGAATTATTAAGGAAAAATATGACGAAGCATGGTTAATGGTTTAGGAAGGAAGTTGAATGAAGGACATGTTTTTGTATTGAGTTTTAAAATTTATGATATAGTGGTATTTTATAAATATTATGGGAATCATGGAACGTCTAAGTATTTTTAAATATTAGTTTTTCATAAATTTTGAAACATATGTTAGATGGAATTGATACCTTTGAAAAATGGTAAAAAAGTGATAATTTTTAAGGTACATGAAACCCTTAATTTTATGATATGAAAAAGGTTATTTGAGGAAAAATGCCTATACTTTTGGTGGACATAAGTTTAAAGGCACTGAAAGTCTTTTTGGTTTATATGATCTCTGATTTTGAGGTAATTATGGGTTCTTATTTTTTGGGATGAAAAATGAAAGGTTTGAGATAACCTTTTAGGATAAAAACATTTATTTAATTTTGAATATATTAAATTTATTTTTGTGGATGTTTCTTGTATTTCTGAAATTTTATAAGTATTATATTAATATAGTTTTAGAAAAGAACATCCCACAGACTGTGTGACATCCTATCACATCTCGCAAGGTCGTAGGGATCAAACCCACAACCAAGGGCAAAGAGGGTTCATCACCTACTAGGCCTACATGAAGTCCTATTTAGTATGATATTTTAATTTTTAGTTATGCAATTTTATCGATGAAAAATATGTTTATTTTTTGAACATATTTTTTTATCATATATGAAACCATGGGATTGAAAAATGATTTGATGATTAAGTGATTAATTTTATTTTAGAAGAAGTTCACTATTTTGGGAGCCTTATATGATTAAGGTAAATAGAATAATATGGGATTTTATTTGATAAATAAAGGATGAATTATTTTTTGGGATCATATATGATTTATGGTGATTTAGATTATTTATGGAAATGATTAGTATATCTTGAATAATATGTGATTAGGGAAATTATATTCTGGTATGAGACTTTAAGAGTGATTTATATTATTTGGAGATAAATATTAAATTTATCTTGGAATACTATGTGATAAAATCCTTTAGATTTTTGGGTTTCAATTTTAGTTTGTGATATTTTTGAGGAATTTTTTTAATGCTCTATGTTGAACATTGGGTATTATGTTAAATTATAGAGATTAAAGTAGTTTGATGAAAGTTTACTCATTTTAGGGAAATATATTGTCTTGTATTAACAATTTTTGTTTTGGTTAATGACTAAATACAACATGAATATATTTTTATACTATTTTGGATTTTTTTTATCTATAGAAGTTTATTTTGATGCTTCAGGTATGAAAAATTCATCTTAAAAACTCATCATTTGGAGAAAAGATGAGATTGTGGTGGAAATTGATTAAATAATGAAACTATACTTGTCAAGTAAGTATGTTTAATTATGTAAATAAAATAATTACTTAAATATAGGAAAATTGTATTGATTTTTTTATTTTTTTACTTTTCTTATCGAGAAATCAATAAACTTTTAACCCATCATAGATTTATGGTTTTGTGATGGTTAAATTTATCATGACCATGTTCTCAATCACTCTCTATCATTCCTTGAGCATTAAATTTTATCTTCTATATCCATTTTTTCCTACATGGAAACCTAATACGTGTTATTCCATATGACTCTCGTACTTTTACTTTCTCACTTTTCAAGTAGAAGTTTTGTTGATCCTTTTTACGATGTGGGATTTCAGAAAAGGTATTTTGAAAAGTAAAACCCCTAATTTTTCGATCCCGATTCCAAATTTCAAGGAAAAAAATTATTAAGGGGGGTGGGGATGAGGTAGGATGTAACATCTAGATATTTGAAAAAGGAAATATGACGTTCGATAGTGTACATGATATCTAACTCTAAGCTTAAACAAACAATGAAATCTTATTATTTAAACGCGACCCTTATAACCTTGCCATTAAATTGAAAAGAATGAATAGTATTAATGGAATTATGAGATATATAATGTTTATGCTCATTTATAATGCATTAATTATTATTATTTTAAATAATCACTCAAATTTTTAGTAAAGTCATTTTATTTTTCAAAAATTACATTTTCTTCAAAAATGGGTTTTATTGCATTTTATGAGTGAATATTATAATTAATTTTTGGAACTTTTATAAAATGAATTTAATAAAATAAAATTGATTTTTTAAATTATAATAAAAGTTTTAATTTGGGTGAAATTTTGGTATTTTTCTGAAAATATTAGGTTTTCAGTGAATAGTAAAAAATATCGATTTTTGTAAAAATATCATTTATTCTCAAATTAAACTTAAAAGTAACATTGTCTTTTGAATTTTATTTAAATTAAAATAATTATTATTTAGTTATATTTAATAAACTTAAATTATCTTGAATCAAATTTATATTTTATTTTAGAATAAGTTTATTTTTGGGTTTTGAAATCATATTTTTTTGAAAATTGTTTTAAAGTACGTAATGTTTCTCCTTTTTAATTATTTAAACTAATATATAATGGGGAATTTTTTAATGAAATTTATAGATTATATATAATTAAATATTAATTAGTTTTCTTAAAATTATTATTATTAGTCATAGAGTTAATATAAAATCATATTTTTCTTGAAAAAAATACACTTTTGAAAACCCACTTTTTCGTCACTTATGCAGGTTTTGTTTTAAATTTAATTTTTATAATTATATGAATTTAGTTTGTTAAAATGTATTAAATATTTGGAATTAGAAGTTCAAAATTATTCAATAAGTTCATTTTTATTTTTAGGTATAAAAAATTTTATCGTGGTAAAGAAAAGATTTACCACAATATAGGCAAAATAATGAAACATGTTAAAGTTAAAAGGTAAAAGCATAAAATACCTAAAAAAAATTAAAGGGATATTTTATGTGTTTATAGAACTTAAACATAATTTATAACAGTAATTATAAATCTAATTCATTTTAATTAATGCCACCCAAATGCGGCTGGCTTTAAATATAAAATAATCATTATTTAATCACTTAAAACCACCCTTCCTCATGTAAAAATACCACTCCTCACCACCCACTTTCTCCTAAAAATCCTTGAATCTCATAAAATATCTTCCGAACCCTCTCCTATACACTATCCCCATGTCTAAGTGCTTTTAGTCTCACCCAAATACCAATTACAAGTTCTTTAAGATATCTTTCAAGGATGTGATATTCAAGAGGTAACTTTCTCAAACCACCTCTCTTAATTTTGTTCCTTCTTCTACCTTATCCTCACATAATTAATACATCAAAGAATAATAACTCATGTGTCATGTGTATACTATATATTTTTTTCTAATTTAATATCTTATATCTATCACTTTTCTCATCCCCTCTTATTCAAATAATCAAAACCATTATCCAAATTATGGCGATTAACCATCTCTGAGGATAATGAGTTTTCATTTTCCATTACTACCTTCAAGGATGGTTATAAAACTATTATTATGATTAAATAAGATTTTAATAAGTATATTTTAACTTATTTCATGTTTTTAATTAATATATATATATATATATATATATATATTTATATATTAAATAAAATGAAACTAGTTCTTGATGGTCGGAAAACCCACCAAAATAAACTAAACATTTATCATTAACGTTTTATCAAATGAATCATCCTAATTTTAGAAAAAAATGATATATGAGGACATTTATAATTTTTTAAGTGCATTAATACCATTTCATTCCACTTATATAGTTTTATTTCCAATTTACAAGAAAATACATGACATATACACAAGTTAACCAACCATGAAACTGTGAAATGAATGCCTCCAGAATGACGAAATTAAACATTATAACTCATGTAAATGGCCATAAATAAACTTAATAAAATTATAATAAATAAAATATATGTTAAATAGGTTTATAATTAAGTAATTAATTAATTTAATTTAATTTTCCAGGATATTAAGATTAAGCATTTCCAGACACAAGGTAAGGGACCCCTCTACCCCTCTCTTCCTTTCCTTTCAAGTTCCATATTTATTTTAAGAATTTTATTTACAATTCCTATCGATGGTATTTGACTTTTAACATTCCTATTACTATTATTTTTATGTTAAAATTATGGGATAAACCTCTCTCTCACACATTAAAACATATTATGAATCTTTAAGTACTGTTTTCATGTTGCCCAAATATTAGTAAGGGAATTCTTACCGCAATTCCCATTCTCTGGATTATGTAATACTATGATTATGTGTGAGATAAATTTTAATTATCTCATATTTTATTGACACTTGTTTTATGTGGATTTATAAATTATACACATAATAAATTCATTTGATTAATTCTCACTTCAATGATATGATATTTTTAAGGGGATTTCTTTATAAATTTTCTTTTAAAGTTTCTTTTTAAAAAAGTCAAAAGGAATGTTTTTTTAACTTATAGGGAATGAGAAGATTTTCCCACCATCATGAAATATTTTTACTTTCAATCTTCCTTTAAAAGTTTAAATGTTTATTTTCAAAGAAAATGCGTTCATATATACATGAGAATCTTTTTTTTAAAATAAGTATTTTTAAAATGGAAAGTTTATTTTCCTCAAAAATATTTTTAATGGTATTTTCATCATAGAAAAACCCCCTTTAACATGATTTGGTATTTTGGTATTGAAAATGGATTTTTGAAAAGAAAAGGGTATTTTGGAATTAAAGATGGTTTAAAAAAGTATTTTATATCCAAAAGTTATTTTTTATGAGATTAAAATGTTTTTTTTTAAGTGAAAGCATAAAGATGTTTTATTCATGTTATTTTATCATTATACATGAGAAATGGGTGTGCCCAGATAGAGATGGGTGATCCCGTTACAACTTATATGATGGGGTGGCCCAAATAGTGTTGGGTGATCTAGTTATAACTTATATGATGGGGTGGCCCAAATAGCATCAAGTGAGGCCATTATAGTTTATATGATGAGGTGATCCAGATAGCATCGATTGATCCTATTAAAACTTATATTATGGGTGGGACATATAGTTCTAGGTGAGCCCGTTATAGCTTATATGATGGGATGGACCAGATAATGCTTCAATACATTGGGTAATGATTATATTGGAATTATGTCATATGTTTATTCCAATTAAAAGGGTTTTGGAAGGGTTTTATCAATGTGATTATCTAAGTTTCTAAAAAGGGATTTCTTTTTATTTATATGGGTTTTAATGATTTTATTTAAGCTAAAAGTGTGTTTTTTCATGTAAAAATGAATTATTTCATTTACACAAAGAACATTGAGATAAAGGTAAATATTTCATGGTATTTAATGTTTTTCACTAGACTAACAAATTTATTCTTTTTTATGTCTCTTACTGAGATTTTTTATGATCATCCTGCATTTTTTTAAAAAAATCATAGGGTTTGAGAAAGATTAGGGACAAAGACGAGATCAAGATGAAAATTTGTAAAGATTTATCATGAAGATAATTCTTTTTTTTATTTTAAAGACTTGTTTTCTAGAAAAAATAGATGCTATGTAGTAGTGTCCACTTGTAATGTATGGGTTTACTTTGTATGTGTTTTTCCTAATTCTATAAGACTCTAAACCGCAAAGATCCTCAAGATTGTAATAATGTAAATTATAGTTTAAAATATCTATAATATGATATGTTTAATTCTTTACTTATATTTGGTATCAAAGCTCGGTTTAGATAACTTTAGAGGTAAGGATGTTATTTAATCATAAGTTACAAGTCACATATAAACATAATGGTTAGAATGGTAGGGAGAGTCATAGTTATTTTGGATAAATTGAATGAGTTTGAGATAAAATTAATGAGGATATATTAGTTTTTATGATCCTAATATGATGGTATATTATGATTTTATTGATATTCTCACACTAACCTTTTTGGTTTTAGTAAATGTATGGATCCACCAGGCACCAAAGTAACAATTTGTATAAAGGAAAATGTGGTGGTTATCTGAATAATCAATAAAATGAAATGGGTTCTATAATGAGAACACTTGTGGTTATTCTAAACTAGATATCAAGAGTGATTATTAACCAATTAATCATTAGTGAGTTTCTTAATGCATCAAATATGAGAGAAATAAATCCATGTGGCTGTTCTGGTGAAAAAGATCATAAAGGTAAATATATTCAATGACCTATGTGTCAAGAATGTGGAAATAAGCACATATGAAAATGTATTAAAAGTATGGGAAGTTTTTTTATATGTAGTAAAGGATCTCATAAAGCAATAAACTACAAAGGAAAAAAAGGAAGCATTCAATTAACTCTATGAAAGGGAAAAAAGTTCTTCTCAAGTTACCAATTGAATGTTTTAAATGTAGGGAGTATGGTCATTATTCTCATCAATGTACTAGGAAGAAGACTCATGAATGGGATCAGTAGGACCATAGAGATAAATGTTTAGTAATACCTAATTTCATTACAACTAAAGATTAGGAATCTGCAAATGACATATGAAAGGTATGAATTACTTCTTGGCTTATGTTTTGACATTATTAAATCTTAGGACAAAATTAATTTTTTTGTAGGAATGAATTATTAAGGAATAAGATGATGAAGCATGGTTAATGGTTTAAAAAGGAATATGAATATAATATGTGTTTATGTATTGAGTTTTTAAATTTATGATATAGTGGTATTTTATAAATATTATGGGAATCATAGAACACCTAAGTATGTTTCTATAGTATATTTTTCATAAATCTAGAAACATATTTTAGATGGAATCAATTACTTTGAAAATGGTAAAAAGGTGATAAATTTTAAGGCACATATAACCCTTAATTTTAGGACATGAAAAAGGTTATTTTAGGAACAATTCCTACACTTTTGGTGGACATAAGTTTAAAGGTACTGACTATCTTTTTGGTTTATATGATCTTTGATTTTGAGGTAATTATGAGTTCTTAGTTTTTGGGATGAAAAATTAAAGGTATAAGATAACCTATGAGGATAAAAACATTTATTTAATGTTTAATATATTAAATTTATTTTTGTGGATGTTTCTTACATTTATGAATTTTATAAGAATTGTATTAATATAGTTTTAGAAAAGGAAATCCCACAAACCATGTGACAACCTATCGCATCTGACATGGTAGTGGGGATAGAACCCACAATTGATGGGTGAAAAAGGATCATCGCCTACAACTGGCCTATATGAAGTCTTGGTTAGTATGATATTTTTATTTTTAGTTCAACAATTTTATCGATGAAAAATAAGTTTATTTTTAGAACATATGTTTTATCATATAGATAACCATGGGATTTAAAATTGATTTTATGATTAAGTGATTAATGTTATTTTAGAAGATGTTAACTATTTTGGGATCCATATATGATTAAGTTAAATAGAATACTATGAGATTTTATTTGAGAAATAAATGATGAATCATATTTTGGAATCATATATGATTTATGGTTATTGAGTTTATTTATGGAAATAATTAGTATATCTTGAAGAATATGTGATTAGGGAATTTAAATTCTGGTATGAGACTTTAAGAGTGATTTATATTATTTAGAGGTAAATACTACATTTATATTGGAAGAATATGTGATCAAATATTTCTAATTTTTGGGTTTCAATATTATTATATAATATTTTTGAGGAATTTTTTGAATGATCTATGTTGAACATTGGGTATTATGTTGAATTATAGAGATTAAAGTAGTTTTTCTTAGTATGGAGGTTTACTCATTTTGAGGAAATAACTAATATTATACTTACCATTTTGGTTTTGGTTAATTCCTAAATATAAGAGGAATATATGGTTATACTATTGTGGATTTTTTGATTCATAGAAGTTGATTTTGGTGCTTCAGTTATGAAAAATTCATCTTAAATACTCATCGTTTGGAGAAAAGATGAGATTGTGGTGGAAACCGATTAAAGGACGAAACTATAATTGTAAAGTAAGTATGTTTACTTATGGAAATAAAATAATTCCTCAAATATATGAAAATAATATTGAAAATAAAAATGTTATCTATTTACTTTTATTTCTGAGAAATCAATGGTCTTTTAACCCATCACAGATTTACAATTTTGTGATGGTTAACTTTATCACGACCATGTTCTATATCACTCTATATCATTAATTGAGTGTTATATTTTATCTTACATGTATATTTTTCCTACATTTAAACCTAGTATGTGTTATTTCAGATGACCTTTGTACTTTTCCTTTCTCACTTTTCAAGTGGAAGTTTTATTGATCCTTTTTACGATGTGGGATTTCAAAAAAAGTATTTTAAAAAGTCAAAACCCATGTTTTTCGATCATGATTTCAAATTTTAAGGAAATAATTTATTAACGGGGTATGGGAGAATGTAACATATAGATATTTTAAAAATTAAAGACTATTTTCGATAGTGTACATGATATCTAACTCTGAGCTTAAACAAACAAGAGAATCTTATTATTTAAATGTGATCTGTATAACCTAGCCATTAAAATGACAAGAATGAATAGTATTAATGAAATTATTAAATATATAATTTTCATGCTCATTTATAATATATTGTTTATTTTTTTAAATAATCACTCAAATTTTTAGTAAAGTGTTATTATTTTTCAAAAAATACATTTTCTTCAAAAATGGGATTTATTGCATTTTATGAGTGAATATTATATTTTATTTTTGGAACTTTTAGAAAATGAATTTCATAAAATAAAATTCATTTTTAAATCATAATAAAAAGTTTTACTTTGGGTGAAATTTTTGTATTTTTTTGAAAATATTGGTTTTTTAGTGAATAATGAAAAATATCGTTTTTTGTAAAAATATAATTTCTTCCCAAATTAAACAAATCAATAGTGCCATTATGTTTTGAATTTTATTTAAATTAACATAAGTATTATATAGTTATATTTCACCCACTTAAATTATATTCAATTAACTTTATATTTTATTTTAGAATAAGTTTATTTTTGGGTTTAAAAATGGGATTTTTCTGAAAACTGTTCTAAAGTACATAATGTTTCTCCCTTTTAAATTAAAATAATTCATAATGGGGAATGTTTTAAATGAAATTTATAGATTATATATCATTAAATATTAATTAATTTTCATAAAATTATTATTATTATTCATATATTTAATATAAAATCATTTTTTTGAAAAAAATACACTTCTTGAAAACCTGTTTTTTCGTCGTGTATGCAGGTTTTGTTTTAAATTTAAATTTTACAGTTTTGTAAATTTAATTTGTTAAAATGGATTACATATTTGGAATAATATGGTGAAAATTGGGAAATAAGTTCATTTTCATTTTTATGCATAAAAAAATTTACCGTGGTAAAAAACATTTACCACAATATAGGTAAAATAATGAAACATGTTAAAGTTAAAAGGTAAAAGCTTAAAATACCTAAGAAATGAAATATTAAATGGTTTTTTATGTGTTTATAGACTTAAAAAATCATTTATAACATTAATTATCAATCCAATTCAATGGAATTAATTCCACCCAAATGTGGTTAGATTTAAATATAAAATAATCATTATTTAATCACTTAAAACCACCCCTCCAAAGTATAAATACCACTCCTCACCACCCCTTTCTCCTCAAAAGCCTTGAATCTCCTAAAATATCTTATAAAACCTATCCTTCCCACTCTCCCCTAATCCAATTTCTTATATTCTCACCTAAATACAAATTCCAAGTTCTTTAAGGGATACTTCAAGGAGGTGATATTCAAGAGGTAACTTTCTCAAACCACCTCTTTAAATTTAGTTTCTTCTTCTAGCTTATGCTCACATCATTAATCCCTCAAATAATAATAAATACAGTATCATTTTTATACTAGAATTTTATTTTTCTAATGGAATATATTATATCCATCCCTTTTCTCATCCCCTCTTATTTAAAGAAACAAAACCATCATCCAAATTATGGTGGTTAACCATATCTATGGATAATGAGTTTTCATTTTCCATTATCGCCTTCAAGGAAGGTCATAAAACTATTATTATAGTTAAATAATATTTTAATAAGTATATTTTAACTTATTTAAAGTTTTGGAATTAATACATAGACATAATATTAAATAAAATGAAACTAGTTAGTAATGGTTAGAAAAACCATAAAAAAACTAAATATTTATCATTAACATTTTATCAAATGAATCATCCTCATATCAGGAAAAAAATGATATATGGGAACATTTATACTTTTGAAAGTGCATTAATACCATTTCATTCCACTTCTTGAGTTTTATTCCCAATTTACAAGAACACCTATAAAATATACAAAAGTTAGCCAACCTTGAAACTATGAAATGAGTGCCTCCTAAATGACGAAATTGAACTTTATATTTCATGTAAATGGCCATAAATAAAATTAATAAAATTATAAGTACCACTTATTACTACCCATTTCTCCTCCAAGACTTTAATCTCCTAAATTATCTTCCAAACCCTATCCTCCCCACTATCCCCATGTATAAGTACTTTTATTCACACCCAAAGACCAATTCCAAGTTCTTTAAGGGATCCTTTAAGGAGGTGACATTCAAGAGGTAACTTTCTCAAACCACCTATCTTAATTTTGTTTCTTATTATACCTTCTCATCACATCATTAATAAATAAAATAATAATAACTTTAGTATCATTTGTATACTATAATTTTATATTTTTAATGAAATATCTTATAACCATCCCTTTTCTTATCCCCTCTTATTAAAATAAACAAAACCATTATCCAAATTGTGAGGATTAACCATCTCCATGGATAATGAGTTCTCATTTTCTATTACTACCTTCAAGTATGGTCATAAAAATATTATTATGGTTAAATTAGATTTTAATAAGTATATTTTAACTTATTTCATGCTTTGGAATTAATATATATATATAATATTAAATAAAATGAAACTGGTTCGTGATGGTCAGAAAAACTGCCAAAATAAAATAAACATTTACCATTAACGTTTTATCAAATGAATCATCCTCATGTCATAAAAAAATGATATATGGGGCTATTTATAATTTTTTAATTTCATTAATTTCATTTCATTCAACTTATGGTGCTTTATTCCCAATTTATAATAACATCCATAAAATATACACAAGTTAACCAACCATGAAACCGTGAAATGAACGCCTCTAGAATGAAGAAATTGAAATTTAAACTCATGTAATCAATAAATAAACTAAATAAAATTATAATAAATAAAATATATGTGAAATAGGCTCATAATTAAGTAATTAATGAATCTAATTTGATTATTCAGGACATTAAGATCAAGCACAAAACTCTTTCAGAGACAAGGTAATGGACCCCTCTACCCCCTCTATCTTCCTTTCCTTTCAAGTGCCATATTTATTTTAAGCATTTGATTTACAATTACTATATATGGGATATGATTTTTCACATAACTATTACTATAATTTTGATGTTAAAATTATTATAGACACCTTTCTATCTCATTAAACCATTTTATAAATCTTTAAGTACTACTGTCATGCTACTGAAATATTAATAAGGGAATTCTTACCTCAATTCACATTCTCTTCATTATTTCATACTAATATTATGTGTTAAATGACTTTTGATTATCTAATGTTTTATTTAAAAATTTTTATGTGGATTTAAAAATTATACACATAATCAATTCATTTTATTAATACTCACTTCAATGATATGATATTTTTAAAGGACTTTATTTTATAAATCTTGTTTTAAAGTTTGTTTTTACAAAAGTCAAAAGGAATGTTTTTTTAACTTACAGGGAATGAGAATATTTTCCCACCATCATGACACATTTTTACTTTTAAGATTCCTTTAATAGTTTAAAAGTTTATTTTCAAAGAAAATGTGTTCATATATATGTGTGAATCTATTTAAAAAAATAAGTATTTTCAAAATGGAAAATTTATTTTCCTCAAAAATATTTTAATGGTATTTTCATCAAAGAAAAAACCTCTTTAACTTGTTTGGGTATTTTGGTATTGAAAATGGGTTTTTAAAAAAATGGTATTTTGACCTTGAATACGGTTTGAAAAAGGTATTTTTATATCCAAAAGTAATTTTTTTATGAGATTAAAAGATTTTTTTCAAAAGTGAAAGCATAAAAATGTTTTATTCTTGTTACTTGAGCATTATACATGAGGAATGAGTGTTACCAGATAGCACTGGATGAGCCCATTATAGATTATAATATTGGGTGGCCTAGATAGTGTTGAGTGATCCTGTTATAACTTATAGGATGGGGTGGCCCAGATAGTGTTGGGGGAGCCCATTATATCTTATACAATGGGGTGGCCTAGATAACACCGGGTGAGCGTGTTATAGCTTATATGATGGGGTGTCCCTGGTAGTGTTGGGTGATCCTGTTATATCTTATATGATGGAATAGCCTAAATAGTGCTCCAATTCATTGGGTAATGATTATATTTGAATTTGGTCATATGGTTATTATAATTAAAAGGGGTTTAAAATGGTTTTATGAATGCGATTCTCTAAGTTCCCAAAAAAGTTTTTTCTTTTTCTTGCTATGGGTTTTAATGATTTTATTTGAGATAAAAGTGTGTGTGTTTTCCTGTAAAAATGAATTATTTAATTTTCTTAAAGAACATTGAGATAAAGTTAAATATTTCATGGAATTTCATGTTTTTCACTAGACTAACAAATTTCTTCTTTTTTATGACCCTTACTGATCTTTTTGTACTCATCCTGCATTTTTAAAAAAATTTCATAGGGTTTGAGTAAGAGTAGGGACAAGGATGAGATAAAGATGATTTTTTAAAGATTTATCATGAAAATAAATATTATTTTATTTAAAAGGCTATTTTTTATAGAAAAAATGGATATTGTGTAGTAGTTTCCACTTATAATATATGGGTTTAACTTTTTATGAGTTTGTCCTAATTATCTAAAACTCTAAACCAAAAAGATCCTCAGGATTGTAATAATGTAACTTTTAGTTTAAAATATCTAGAATGTGATACATTTAAGGCTTTACTTACAGTTGGTATCAGATCTCGGTTTATATAACTTTAGAGGTTAGGATTTTATTTAATCATAAGTTACAAGTCATATATAACCATAATGGTTAGAATGGTAGGGAGAGTCATAGTTATTTTGGATAAATTGAATGAGTTTGAGATAACATGAATGAGGATATCTTAATTTTTATCATCCTTATAAGATGGTATATTGTGATTTTGTTGATATGTTTACACTAATTTTTTTAGTTTTTATAAATGGATGGATCCACCAGGCACCAAAGTAACAATGGGTGTGAAGGAAAATGAGATGGTTGTTTGAATAAGCAATGGAATGAAATGGGACCTGTAATGAGAAAACTTATAGTTATTCTAAACCAAATATAGGGAGTAATGATTAACAAATTAAACCTTAGTGAGTTTCCTAATGTATTAAATATGATATAAATAAATCCTTGTGGTTGTTCAAGTGAAAACGCTCATAAAGGTAAATATATTCAATGACCTATGTGCCAATAATGTGGAAAGAATCACATAGTAAAATGTCTTAAAAGGATGAGAATATGTTTTATATGTGGTAAAGGTGGTTGTAAAGTAATAAACTGAAAATGAAAAATTAAGTGTTTGATTAACTCCTTGAAGGGTAAGGAAGTTCTTACTAAGTTACCAATTTATCACTATTGGAAAAGTGCCCTATACCCATAGTTTCAAACCATGGGTATAGCCCATTAAACCGGGGGTATAGGCTATACCCATGGTTTGATGGACCGTGGGCTCCCGAGGCGTTGGGATTTCCCTATACCCACAATTTTATAGAAACCGTGGGTATATCCCACTGAAATTTCAACTTACCCATGGTTCACCAGAACTGTGGGTATAGATCTATGCCCATGGTTTACAGAACCATGGGTATACATTTTTACAGCAGAAATTAGATACTTACGATTAAGTAAACCGTAGGTATAGAGGGTTCTGCAGCAGCATATTTACCCATGGTTTAAAAACTGTGGGTATAGAGGGTTCTGTAGTAGCATATTTACCCAGAGTTCTCAAACTATGGGTATATATTCTTTTCCCAGAAATAGTAGTTTCCCCACTAGACAGACCCCCTACAGCCCCTCCCTTCCCCCTTAGATAGACCCCCAACACATCCCCTCCCCCTTTGCACTCCCCCACTCTTCCCTCTAGACAGAACCCCCTTGTACACCCCCCTTCACACCCCTGGACACCCCCTGGACCCCCCCCAGCCTGCACCCCAACTGCCCCCCCTGCACCCCCAGTACCACCTGCACCCAGCCCCCCTATCCCCCCTGCACCCAGCCCCCCAGTCCCCCAACTGCCCCTACACCCAGGTCCCCCTCCCCCCACCTACACCCCCACTATCCACCCCCCCCCCCCCACCTGCACCCCCACTGCCCCCCTCCTGGACCCCCCCTGCACCCCAGTACCACCTGTACCCAGCCATGCACCCAACCCCCATCCCCCCTGCACTCAGCCCCCCAACCCCCTCACTACCCCCTACACCCAGGTCCCCCTCCCCCCCACTGCACCCCCACCGTCCCCACTACCTGCACCCCCACTGCCCCCCTGCACCCAACCCTCATCCCCCCATTACCCCTGTACCCAGGTCCCCCTCCCCCCACCTGCACCCCCATTGTCCACCCCCCACTAGCACCACCACTGCCCCCCCTCCTGGACACCCCCTACACCCCCAGTACCACCTACACCCAGCCCCCCATCCCCCCACTACCCCTGCACCCAGGTCCCCCTCCCCCCATCTACACCCCCACTGTCCACCCCCCCCCCCCACCTGCACCCCCCATCCCCCCCTCCTGGACACCCCCTGCACCCCCAGTACCACCTGCACCCAGCCCCCCCACTACCCCCTGCACCCAAGTCCCCCTCCCCCCCACCTGCACACCCACTGTCCACCCCCCACCTGCACCCCAACCGCCCCCTCCTGGACACCCCCCTGCACCCCCAGTACCACCTGCACCCAGCCCCCAGCCCCCTCACTACCCCCTGCACCTAGGTCCCCCCCACTTCCACCCCCCCACATGCACCCCCACTATCTCCCCCTCCCCCCACCTGCACCCCCACTTCCCCCCCTCCTGGACACCCCCCTGTACCCCCAGTACCACCTGTACCCAGCCCTGCACCCATCCCCCCCATCCCCCCTGCACCCAGCCCCCCTCCCTACATCAAGCCCCCACCCCCCCCCCTTTGAAACCACTGTGAAACAATGAAAACCAAAATTCAAAAAAAATGGAACCACAATGCATTGTTTTCACCAGTTAAAACATAAGCAGAGCTGGCCAAAGTGTTCAAAGAAGAAAAAAGTTCTTATCAGAAAAGTCCAAAATAAATTTTTTTAATGAAAAAGCATCACAATCGTTTATCTCTTATTGAATCAAAAAAAGTCTGATAGAGGATGAAAAAAATACAGCCTTCCTATACTGGAGTGTGGTCAACTGGATCGGGCTACACCAATCTAACAATCTCCCTTATTGCATCCCTTGATGAGAAGGAGGTTAAGAGTTCCCTTTTTTTCTCTAAATATTGAGAGTGTGGATGGTCCTCATGGGTTCAAAAATAAATTATTTATGTTCTAATGGGATATAGTTTGTGATGAGCTCCTTAACGCTTTGATGGAGTTCTTTAACCACGCCTCAATGCCCTATGGAATTAACTCCAATTTTATTACCCTGATCCCAAAAAAGGAAAATCTTGTGGATGTAAAGGATTTAATACCTATTGTTATTGGGAATACCTTTCCAAAAATCATTAGCAAAATTATTTCTATGAGGTTAGGTCCCATTGCTCATGGGTTTATCTCTTCAAATCAGTTTGGCTTTATCCCTGGTAGGAATATTTAGAACTGCCTCTGAATGTGTTAACATCATGAAACGAAAGGTTAAACATGGGAACTTTGCTTTAAAGCTTGATATCTCAAAGGAATTTGATACAATAAAGTGGAGTTTTATTTTTGAAATGTTCAGAAGGTATAGACACCCCCTACACCCCCATGCCCCCTGGACAACCCCCTTGAACACCCCATGCCCCCCGGGACATCCCCCTTACACCCCCTAGACAACCCCCTTGCACCCCCACTGGACACCCCCTCCCCCCTAGACACCCCCCCCCCGAACACCCCCCGGACAACCCCCTAGACACCCCCCCTTGACAGACCCTGGACACCCCCTCCTAGAAACCCCACCTGCACCCTCCCCCCACCCTGCAGACCCCTCGGATAACCCTTGGACACCCCCCTGGACAGCCCTCCTAGACACCCCACCTGCACCCTGCCCCTTCCCTATAGACCCCCCCCCCCGAACCCCCCCAGATAGCCCTTAGACACCCCCCTGGACAACCCCTCCTAGACACCCCACCTGCACCCTCCCCCTCACTCTTGATAGTTTCATTCATAGTAATACAATGGTTATTGATCCACCAAACCAACAAGTTACATTTAATCAGGATTTCTTTACACCAGTACAGATTTTCACCACCAGTGATACCATTTGGAATCTGATGTATAGACCTATAAATCTTGGCTAGTAAAACCCCCATTGGAGACTTCGTGAAGACTAAACATTCCATTTAAGAAGATATAATAATGTTATCAAAACATTCACTTTGATGGTGGTTAAGAACAACCTGTGTAAAATAGGGGTAACAACATGCCTTGGAAAACAAAATGTTGGGAGTCAGACAGCCTGGAAATCCAAGAGGGGAACCTACCCAGTTGTTGAACCAGATTTTTATGTTTCCTCATTCCAAAATCCACCAAGATTGCTTCTTGAGAACCAGAATGTTCCCATTCAACTCCTTCCACATCCATGAGACTTTCCCCCTAGATCCTCTAGTCCAGATCAATACTTTGACAGATATGAAATTTCTCCATAGAGAACGACCTTGAATAACCTCCCAAGGAAACTTAGCTTGCATAATGTGAATTGATCCCTCAACACTACATAAGTTTATACCACTATCTACCACTAGCCTGGCCATCCTCATCCACACAACCCTATGAAAATCTTCCCTCCCCATGAGAATACAATATGAAAGAATTCATTATCTTTTCAATATTCCCTAACACCACTTTTGAAGCCATTATGACCGATAATAAATGAATCGTAATAGATATAAGGATGAAATTCACCAGCATAATTCTTCCACCGAAGGATAAAAAATGGTTCTAGCAGTTAGTAATACGACTTGTTATTTTATTATAAACCCCCTCAAAATGACTGATACGTAATCTCCCTGGGGAAAAAGGAGAACCATGGTACTCCAACGAAAAATGCCTTCATCCACATGGTTTGGATTTTTTTTCTTCCCTATCTGGATTGAATGTTAATCTTTTGAAGTCCCTAATGTTTTTGCCTGGTATCTCTCATGATGTTTGTGATTCTATTGAGGCTGTTATGGGGGTAGAAAGGGGTATCTTCCTATTTGTTGTCTGGGAGTTCCCCTCATCACTTCCAAGCTTAGAGCTTCTGATTTTGTGGTCTTGGAAGAGAAAATTGTTTTAAGAGTTAATGTTTGGACTAATAACTCTCTCTCCTATGTTGGATGGTTATAGCTTGTTCAATAGATTCTTTTTAGTATGCAATATTATTGGTGTTATCACTTCATTTTACCCAAGAGAGAGCTCAAATCCATTGAAGCTACCCTTAGGAATATTATTTGGAAAGGTCCTTCGTTGGCTTCCTCTGGGGGTGGCCTGCTATTTTTTCTATGCTGGAGGTGTGGTTTGGATGGGGTCTAGAGTACTGGTTTTGCAGGCTTCTTGTTTTGGATGTATGTAGTGGAAGTGGTTTTCTGGTGGATGGGGTGCTGGTTTGTTGTGGAGTTGGGTGTGGGCTGGTGATGTGCAGGGGCTAGGGTTTTTGGATGTTGTGGTCGGTGTCTGTGACTGGTTTGGGTTGGAGTGGCTGGTGCAGGTTGGAATGCAGGTGGCAGGGGGCTGGCAGGGGGCCGGTGCAGGTTGGAATATGTGGTATGGGGTTGTTTTGTAGGTGGCAGGGGGTTGGTGCGGGTTGGAATGTAGGAGGATGGGGGCTGGTGTGGTGGCTGGTGTGGGCTGGAGTGGGTAGTGCGAGAAGGAAGGCAAGGGCTAGGGTTTTTGGCTGTTGTGGTTGGTGTCTGTGGCTGGTTTGGGCTAGAGTGGTTGGTGTGGGTTGGAATTCAGGTGGCATGGGGCTGGTAGGGGCTGGTGAAGGTTGGAACAAGTGGTATGGGGTTTTTTTGTAGGTGGCAGGGGGTTAGTGTGGGCTAGAATGCAGGAGGTTGGGGGCTGGTGCGGTAGCTGGTGCGGGCAAGAAGGCAGGTGGTAGGGGGATGGAAGGGGGCTAGTGCGGGCTAGAACTGGTGGCTGGGGCTGTTTTGCAGGTGGTAGTGGGCTGGCATGAGTGTTTTGCAGGAGGCTAGGGGGTGGGGGTTGGTGTGGCGGCTGGTGTGGGATGGATTGCAGGTGGCAGTGGCGTGGACATGGCGTGACCACGGCGTGGCCGCGGCATGACCATGACGTGTTGGCCTGGTCCAGCAACATCCGCGGGGCAGCATCTTCCGGCCAGAAGTGAAAGGAGCGGGAGGAGGTGAGGCAACATTTCGGCCATCACCCCGCCGATAGAAATTGTGATTAGTCAGTCTCAACATTGATCACAAGACTCATGGAATACTATCACAGAGCTGATCATCCATTAGATTCCCCATTTTTGTAGAAAGCTCCAACTACACTATATGAGGTGTGTGTTGTTTATTATTCTCACATAGAAAAAAAAAGATAATGTAGAAGCATTTTCTCTACAAGGGTCAAAACACTCATCCAATCATCGGGATCATAAAAATATCAAACACTGAAGGACACTTTTCCAAATACAAATATCATTATAAAAGTATTATCGAGTCTTCTTATTGTCCAACATTTACTATGATGTCCCTCGAGCACTTAGATGGTCCTTATAGAATACAAGTAGCAAGATTCACCCTCATCTTCAATGTTGTATACAGGTGACTAAATATTTTCATGAGAGACTCAATCAAGAGATTTGCTACCTGAGGGTCTCCCTCCTCATTAACTATGGGTGGGTAATGTATCTAAAACTCTATCTAGGTATCATACATCGATTTCCTACAGGACTGCGAACTGCAGCGAGGTGTCGTCTGGGAGCAGGGCCAAATCACAGTGTGACCGCGGCGTGACCGCGGTGTGACCGTAACATGACCGCGATCAGTTGGCCCAGTCCAACGACATCCGTGGGGCAGAATCTTCTTGCCAGGAAAGAAGGGAGCAGGAGGAGGCGAGGCAACATTCCGATCGTCGCCCCGCCGACAGAAATTGTTATTAATCAGTCTCAAAATTGATCACAAGACTCATGGAATACTATCACGGAGATGATCATCCATCAGATTCCCCATTGTTGTAGAAATATTCAACTACACTATATGAGGTGTGTGTTGTTTACTGTTCTCACATAGAAAAAAAGATAATGTAGAAGCATTTTCTCTACAAGGGTCAAAACACTCATCAGATCATCGAGATCATAAAAATATCAAACTCTAAAGGACACTTTTCCAAATACAAATATCATTATAAAAGTATTCTCAAGTTTTCTTATTGTCCAACATTTACTATGATGTCCCTCGAGAACTTAGATGGTCCTTGTAGAATACAAGTAGCAAGCTTCACCCTCATCTCCAATGTTGTCTACAGGTGACTAAATATTTTCATGAGAGACTCAATCCAAAGATTTTCTACCTGAGGGCCTCCCTCCCCATTAACTATGTGTGGGTAATGTATTTAAAACTCTATCTAGGTATCATACATCGAATTCTGACAGGACTGCGAACCGCCATGGGGTGTCATCCTAGAGAAGGGCCAAATCACAACATTATCACGGCGTGACCATAGCATGACCATGAATTGACCGCAGTGTGATCGCGGCATGACTGTGGAGTGACCGCGACATGACTGCGGTGTGTTGGCCTGGTCCAGCAACATCCGCGGGGTAAAATATTCTATCCAAGAGCGAAGGGAGCGGGAGGAGGTGGGGCAACATTCTGATTGTCTCCCAACAAGAAGAAATTGTGATTAGTCAGTCTCAACATTGATTACAAGACTCATGGAATACTATCACAGAGCTAATCATCACTATTCTTCTGGGTGCGATATGTTTGAAAGTTGAAAGTCTTACAAGGGGCATTTAGTATTTTCCTATAGATATTGACAAGTCAATCCATAGAACCCAATTATCATAAGGCATTTACTGGTCCTTTTTTAGATGAGTGGAATTCCCTGGAAAAACAAAACTGTGTGGGGTGGCTCTAAGAATGAACAAAATCTTCATAGAAGAACTGGTGGGAAGATTCACCATATTCCTAACATTGTATCAGAGAACGAAGGTAGCTTCAGACAACCTCATGTATTTCTTTTGGGGATATTGTTGTATTTAGGGTTGTGTGGCACTCCACTCAAGGTATGTGATAAGGGAATAACCGTCTTTCCCCTAGTCTCAATCTTCTAACAAATCCTGAGCCCTGCCATGAGGTCAATGAAGGTTTTATTGGGAATTTCAAACCAAACTATCTAGTTTATGATATAGTATTTTTGGAACCAATCTATTTCTATAGTTTCATTGGGATGTAGTCTAATAATCAACTCCAACAATGTACAGTAGCTCATGATCTGATATTACATTATCAAATTGGTTATGAATGTGAATTTCCATTTATTAATCCCAATGAATTATCATTTCACCACCTTTTATACCCATAGCATTTTCATAATCAATATATATTGAATAGTCTCCCATATCTACTCATTATAAATTACAATGTCCTCGATCCTTATTCATGGGAATTCACAATTCATTTCTAGACATTCTCAATCCCTCCCTAATTATCCTTGTTTCCTAGGCCTTCCCATGGTTTAGACATAGACTCTGATATAGGAATACTAGGATGAACTAAGGTGGATGGACTATGCCCACGAGCGGTAACAAGTGTCCGACCATCAAGGAATCACCACTCGGGAATGATTTCCCCCACAAACAATTAATTAAAACATCAGCATAAAATAAATAAAATTTCGGCATGACCCATCTGTTTGTCAGACATCCATGCCAAAGGAAAAGAAAATAAACAGAAGCAACATAGTAAAAGCAGACAAAAATGAAACACACTATCAATCCCTCAACTACCCCAATCTCCCTCCCCTGAAAAGAAAACTGTGTAGCCGTCTCCAGTGCCCTTCTAGCCCCCTTCTCAGAATATAAGTACCCTCTGTCCGTAGAAAGCGGTAAAAGGCCTAAGTGGCCGATGCAATAAAGAAAATAAAATAAAAACTCAACTACAACATACCTGTCTCCTGTGATTAAACAAGTCACCACCCAATATATAAGAACCACAATGCCTCATGGGTCTAATCATGTTTCTGCAAGTAATGGAGAAACATATCCAAGCTTCAAAATGATATTTTAAAATAGTAGAGTCCTATTAATTAAGAATCACTCTTTCTATTAATGGTATATAATCAGTTTGGCTCGATTTTCAATGCCTCATGGGTCCTTCCCCCCTGGTCATACCCCCCAGCACACCCCTCCCCCCTTGCACACCCCCTCCCCCCTGCCCTCTTCCCCAACACCATCCCCCCCTGAATACTTGTAAACCGTCCCCCCCAACCCAGAACACCCCCCTTCCCCCTGGATAGACCCTCCCAACACATCCCCTCTCCCTTTGTACACCCCCACTCTCCCCTCAGGACAGAACCCCCTTGCACACCCCCCCTGACACCCCCTCTTGGATAGCCCCCCTCCCCCTACACCTTGCCCCCTCCCCGCACTCTCCTGAACTGCCCCCCTTCTTGCCCCCTACACACTACTATAAATCCCCCTCCCCCCTCCCCCCCACCCCCCTATACACACCCCCACCCTCTTCCACAACACCCCTACCCTCTTCCCCAACACTATCCCCCACCCCCTGAATACTTGTAACCCCCCCCCCCACCTAGCACACCCCCCATCTTCCCATAGTACACACCCCTGCCCTCTTCCCCAGCACCAGCCCCCCCCCCCACACACACACCCTCCCATACACACCCCCCTTTCCTCTTCCCCAGCACCAGTGAGTGGGCTGCTCGTGTCATTGCAGACAAAGATTCAGCAGGATTCTTCCCATGTTTCCCAGATTTTTCCTTGTATTTCCCATACATATGTATTATGAAAAGGTGTTTGTACAAGAAATGTCACGACCCCCTCCCACCAAAGATGCCCCTCCCGAGCTAGAAATGGTTAAAGGGAGATAATGACCCCCGAGTCCCACCTCCAGTAGGACCAGGGGTGGCGAATAGCACCAAGGGTATGAGTTTTCACAAATACAGGATGCATTACCCTTTTTATTATTTAGGATTGAGAAATAGGACAAGACAACCACCAAAAAGGAAAGGAACAAGTGTATAGAAATAAATCCAAACCAATCCCATATGCATGTTTAAATAGTTCTGAAACAAGGTACAAGTATAAGAAAGCTCAAAAAGTACAATACCAAAAGAAACAAGACTACAACAAACTGCAACAACTCCAACTGTCCTGACTAGTAGGGTCCCGCACGGCCTTGGTAGTCCTCCTAGAAACATGAAAGTAAACATAGGGTGAGCATACAAGTATACTTACTAGGGAAACCTAAATCTCTCACTCACAAGTGGGGAGACATCCTAATGTCCCGTGAGAACAACAGAAGAAACCAAAATCTAACAAGGAATTCTATCCACCCAACCTCACCAGCCACACTCACCAAAACCACAATCAACAGGTAGTAGTAGTATATAAGAACAAGAGTATTGTGTACCCTGCACCATTTCACACTAGTTAGCTACTCTTCTTAACGGCGAACATCCTGACGCTACCACACTCTTCCCACCTGCACGCACCTGGGCCTCAAGAACCACAGATCCCGCCCGCACACACCTAGGCCTCACAACCACACATCCCACCTGCACACACCTGAGCCTCACAACCACTCATCCCGCATGTACACACCTGGGCCTCACAACCATGGATCCCGCCCGCACACACCTGGACCTCACAACCACGTATCCCGCCAGCACACACCTGGGGCTCACAACCACATATGTCGCCCGCACACACCTGGGCCTCATCCCGAAGGTTCTTGGGAAAATAGTAAAGCCTG
The DNA here is from genome assembly GCA_963277665.1 of Viscum album. Taxonomy (NCBI): domain Eukaryota; kingdom Viridiplantae; phylum Streptophyta; class Magnoliopsida; order Santalales; family Viscaceae; genus Viscum; species Viscum album. The sequence goes on along the minus strand of OY728122.1, from coordinate 701,564,160 downwards.
CCCGAAGAGTCTTGGGCTAAAACTACCCCAATCGAAACCTACCCGAAGAGTCTTGGGTGTAAGTTCGCCTCAAGCCATCACAGTCTATGGAAGAAGGAGCAGGAAGGAGCTAGTAACTATGGGGAAACCACCCTCTCCCATGAATGGGAGTGTTCGGCACTAAGTACTCAACATGGGTGGGGTGAGAAAAAACACAAAGATATATATATATATATATATATACCAAACACTCAACCCAACCTATGGCTTCCAAACAGAGAACTGAGCACGTGCCTCAGCACTGCTACTACGAAGCATGCATACAACAAACAACCCCAACCCCATTTAGGTTTTCATGTTTCAACAGAATCAGCTTATTAGTTCCTTAACTACTAGGAAACTATCCACAACCAACCACATCGATCATTCGTAAAAACTTATTCCTACCATCCACAAATCAAGTTAGGAAAACACAAGCAACACAACCAAGCCCTTCTTATTAACCATCCAACCCCATTGATTATCATTCCCATTTCATTACCATGACCCACCATTCATGAACTCTTCCACTTTCATTTATTATTCACAACCCATAGTTCGTTCACATTAAAAACCATCCCAGCAGACCCGCTTCCAACCACCATAACCAACAAAGCATTCACACCAACCCACAAACAAGCCAACCGTAGCCCCGCTGCTCACCCGGTCCACAACAACCCACAAAACACCCCCTTCACATAAAATTAACCCCAAACATCACCCACATGTTTATTATTTCAGTTTTGTTCAACCGGGGTGATCACACAAGGGTTCCATATTTTCATTTAATCATCCAACTTTACGTGATTAACTAATTTCCACATTCAACAAAGTTTCCATCCATAAACGGTCTAGAAATATAGGGAATCATTTAATTGTGCAATAAAAGGCCCCCAATGACCGTGATTTTCAGTAGGCATAAGCCTATTCAATTCACAACATAATATCACAGGATATAAAAAAAATGTAACTGCAATCACAAACTTCCCAACCCCATTATATAAGCCAGTTATTATCTTTATTAAACCAATTCAAATGTGTTTCACGTAAACAAGAGGACAACCACCCCACATGATGCACAATTTAGAGAGACGAAGGTAATATCCCTACCCCAATAGGTTCTGATAACAATGCTCCCCCAAATTAGCTTTAGAAGACGTCCGTCGGCGTAAGTTGCTTCTGTCAAAACCCAGAAAAACCTCCTTGGGTGGAATTTGGGAAGGAAATGTTGAAGGGACAACAAACAATCCAAGATCATAAGTTCTTCCTTGTTGTTACGATCCCGTGGACGCTGACGGATCATAAATCGGAGCTCGGACAAAGAAGTTATGGAGGAAAATAGCCTTCGAGTCTCTTGGGAGAGCTCTGCTCGAGGGAAAGGGGAGGAGAGGAGTGAGTTGAAAAGGAGGAGGGGACCCCTCCTTTTATAGGTGAGAAAAACTAAAGTACATGGCGTGTACTTTATAGTACACGGCGTGTACTCGACCATTTCACACAGTCACCACGCGGCTTCCAACACGGCCTTCAACGTGGAACACGGACTTTGACTGGTCAACACATGGTTTGAGGGTAACGCGTACGCGGGGAGACACTACACGATGTGTAGTATTGACTACATGGCATGTACTCATTTATTTCACATGGCAAGGACACGACATGAACACGGCACATGACCGTTGACTTGTCAACACACGGTTTGAAGGTAACACGTACGTGGGGAGACACTACATGGCGTGTACTATTGACTACACGACGTGTACTCATTTATTTCACACAACAAGGACACGACTTCCAACATGGGGTATACCTGGCGAGGGGGTACATGGTGTGTACTCACACTGCACGGCGTGTACTTACAAAATTCTGGAAAGGGTGGGAAAAGTCCATTTTACCCTCCAGAACACTTCGTGACCTTCTTTTTGACAAAGGAATGGGCCAGAGAGGTCTGGGACATTACATCGGATACCTATTAAAACATTCTTGTCCCCGAGAATTCAAAACCAACCCAGATGAACCCAACAAGATACCTCTTAGGGTTCTCATTATAACAGGAACCCAACCAACAACCCTAATTATAGGTGTTAGGAATTCCTTCTCCTATGTCTAGATATTATCCGCTTTAGGCGGCACTGACTCACCTGCATGGGTTTAACCGCATCCTCATTAATGTGTCTTGATTAAGGATTGGGTCTTCCCACTTCCATATATTAGGATTTTCCAACTTACACTACCCCCCAGCACCGCACAACCAACACACTGCCCAAACACGTGGTTTGGGGAAATTCCTTCTCCTATATCGAGATATTATCCGCTTTAAGCGGCACTGACTCGCATGCACGGGTTTGATCGCATCCGCATTAATGCGTCTCGATTAAGGATTGGGTCTTCCCTTTCCCCACACATCCAGACATGTACACACTTTCAGAGAACAAGGAAACAAAAGGTCTCACAACCGACAAGCCAAGCATTCCATATATCAAAGGTATAGAGTGAAACATCAAAACAAAGCTCAGAAGGATAAGGAAAAACACAAGTCAAAACAACTCTGGGTACTGAGCATGCATCTGGGTCTCCTGCTCCCAAGTTCTCTACTTGAGGCTTCCATGCCTCCACAACACACGAACCAAGGCAATGGTTCGTCCCTAGAGCACCTTCTCTTTACGATCCTCAATTCTGATTGGTCGTTCCTTGAAGGTTGCGTCTTCTCCCATATCTAATTCTCCCCAGTCGATAACGTGAGAGTCATTGTGTAAGTACCGACGAAGCTAGGAGACATGGAAGATGTTATGAACCTTCTCCAACTGAGGTGGCAGGGCCAGCTGATATGCCACCTTGCCGACTCTCCTCAGCACCTCAAAAGGTCTGATGAACCTAGGTGAGAGCTTGCTTCCTTTCCCAAACCTACGCTACCCCCATCGAGGGGAAACCTTCAATAACACATGATCTCCCACCTCAAACTCCAAGGGCCTCCTCCGATGATCAGCATAAGACTTCTGTCGGTCCTGAGCCGCTTTCATCCTCTCACGCACAAGATGGACTTTCTCTGTGGTGCTCTGTACTACCTCTGGCCCAAGAGCACCTGTCTCACCAACCTCTGCCCAGCAAATAGGTGAACGACAGGGTCTTCCATACAAAGCCTCAAACGGTGTCATGCCAATAGTAGAGTGGAAGCTGTTGTTGTAGGCAAACTCTAATAAATGAAAGTGTCGTACCCATGACCCTCCGAAATCCAGAACGCATGATCGCATCATGTCCTCCAATGTCTGGATAGTCTGCTCTATCTGCCCGTCAGTCTGGGGGTGGAAAGCAGTGCTAAGGCGTAGCTGGGTGCCAAAAGCATGTTGTAACCCCCTCCATACTCGTGAGGTAAACCGAGTATCCCGGTCTGAGATGATATTCTTCGAAACTCCATGCAAACGTACCACCTCGTCTATGTACCTCTGTGCTAAGGTACTCACCGGGCGTGACTCCTTAATTGTTAAGAAGTGAGCTGATTTCGTTAGTCGATCCACCACTACCCAGATAGCATTGTAACCACCATGAGCTCTGGGTAGTCCTGTGATGAAGTCCATTGAGATGTCATCCCATTTCCACTCAGGGACATCTAAAGGATGCAACAACCCACTGGGAACATGGTGTTCAGCCTTCACTTGCTGACACACTAGCACTTAGCCACAAACTCTGACACTTCCTGTTTCACCTCGGGCCACCAAAACTGTTCCCTCAGACCTCGGTACATTTTTTAAACTCCCGGATGTACCACCAAGGATGAGCTATGGAACTCACGGAGAACTCCCTCACGCATCGCCTCCGGAACATACAACCTTCCATGGAAAAGCATCTGATGTCGTCCATCCTCTGACCATCCTTCTGGAGTGTTTCCCTGATCGACATGATCCCGCATCACTTCCGCCTCGGAGTCCCCCCACTGAGACTCTTCCACCTTCTGCGACAAGGAGGACTGCACCGTCATCTGAAACAAACAGCCTCTAACACCCTCTACCCTTGTATCCAAGTGCAAGGCAGCCAACTCTCCCATCGCTTTCCAAGCATCAGTGGATTCTCGAACCTCTTCCTTATGTGACTTCCTGCTCAGGGCATTAGCCACAACGTTGCTCTTACCTTCAGTGTAGGAGATCTCGAAGTCATAGTCTTGGAGAAACTCGACCCATCTCCGTTGCTGCAAGTTCAGGTCACGTTGGGAGAAGATATAACGTAAGATCTTGTGATCTGAGAAGACCAAAAAGCGCTCCCCAAAGAGGTAATGTCGCCACAACTTCAGTGCGAACACTACTTCTGCAAACTCCAGGTCATGGGTGGCATAGTTACGCTACTGAGGTCGCAACTTCCTAGACCCATAACATATCACACCCTTCTTCTACATATGTACACACCCCAAACCAAGGCCAGAAGCATCAAAAAACACCTCATACAACGACCCTTCCTCTGACAACCTGAGTACTGGAGCACTGACCAACTTCTCCTTTAGGTAGTCGAAAGCTTTATGGCACTGCTTGCTCTATAGGAAGACCCGATTCTTCCTAGTCAAGGTTGTCAATGGAGAAGAAACTCGAGAGAAGTCCAAAACAAACCTCCGATAATAACCTGCCAACCCCAGGAAACTACGAACTTCTGCCATTCTCTTGGGTGCCTCCCAAGAAACAACTGCCTCCACCTTCGATGGGTCCACTGACACTCCATGCTAAGACACTACGTGCCCAAGGAAGTGTACTTCTTGTGTTAAGAACTTACACTTCGACAATTTCCCATAAAGCTGGTGGTGTCGAAGGACTTCCAAGACTGCCCTGAGATGCTCAACGTGCTCCTCCTCTGATCTTGAGTAGATCAGGATGTCATCGATAAACACAATGACGAACCGGTCCAGAAACTCTCAGAAGACGAAGTTCATAAGTCCCATGAACACAGATGGTGCATTCATAACTCCAAATGGCATCAATACAAACTCGAAGTGCCCATACCCGCAACTGAAATCCGTCTTCAAGATGTCATTGTCCTTTACCCTTAGCTGATGATATCCTAATCGTAGATCAATCTTAGAAAACCAACCTGCTCCCCTCAGTTGGTCGAAGAGATCATCTATCCTTAGAAGGGGGTAACGGTTCTTGACCATTACCTGATTCAACCTTCGGTAGTCTATGCATAGCCTGAGACCACCATCTTCCTTCTTCACGAACAAAACTGGAGCACCCCATGGTGACACATTGGGTCGAACAAAACCCATCTCCATCAGATCGTCAATCTGAATCCTCAACTCCCGCAGCTCCGAAGGTGCCTTCCAATAAGGGGCCATCGAAATCGGACGGGCACCAGGCTGTAAGTCTATCCCGAACTCAACGTCACGTCGGGGGGGGGGGGGGTCGAGTCGCAACCTCCTCGGGAAAAACATCTAGGAATTCCCCAACAACCTATGGGATATCCATCATCTCTGTATCAGCTGAAACCACTGATAACCCGCCTAACAAGGAAAGGAGAGGCTTCACATGCCGGCTTCCTACCTGATTTCTCCTCTCGCCAACAAAGGATACACACTGCCCATCCACATCAGAGAACACGACTCTTCTTCGGAATCATTCGATAATGAAACTAACAAAAAAAACCAGTTGATTCCTAGGATGACATTGTACGGGTGCATCTGTAGAAAAAAAAAGATCCCCACTAGATCGATGCGGTCCCAACATCAGCCCACATCCCCGACAAACACAAGATACACTGTTCTGGCCTCTAACTGGTGTACTCAGCACCAGTGGTACGGAAAGTATCTCTACATCTAGTCCCAAAGCATGGGCTAGATCAGGTGCAACAAAGGAGTGCGAATCTCCCGAATCGAACAAGGCAGAAACGAGAGTGCTGAACAAAAAAATCACACCTCGCACCACCTCTGGTCCTACTGGAGCAACCAACTCTGCTGCGTGCAACTGTTCACGCCTAGCTCCTCTGCCTCTCTGATGCCATCCACCTCCCCGACCACGCCCTAGTCAAGGTCCCTGAGGAGCACCCTGAGGTCGGCCTCCTCCCACAAAGTCTGCCCTCGGAGGAGCATGGTCCTGCTGCTACTGGAAGGGCCTCGCCGGCAACTGGTGCTGCTGAGGTGGGCGCTGAACCTTCCCACCTCCACCGTACTGAGCTCGGGTCAGGCACTGACTCTGAATGTGCCCGAAACCTCCACAAGAAAAACACTTCAGTCCTGGGTTCGTGAAAAATGGATGAGGACATGAAGATCTGAACTGGAAATGCCGGGGCCTGCTCCCTACTGGCCTGAACCTAGAAGGTCCCGTCGCAGGAGACCTGCTGTTGACTGCCTTCCCCTTCATCGAACCTGGCTGGATCCCCTCACGTGGTGCACCTCCCTGCGAGTGAATCCACTCTACAACCTCTGCCTTCTTCTGTACTGCCAAGTACATCAAAAGGGTGAAGGGGGTGACAACATACTGGAGCAAAGGACGAAGCGCCTCCTCTAAACGTCTCGCCCGAGACTCCTCATCTGGAAAGAGTTCCGGAGAAAAGTGTAGGAGATCCTTGAACTTGATCCCCAACTCTCGCACGGACATACTCCCCTACTGGAGGGAGAGTAACTCCTGCCGCTTCTCTGCCTTGATCATGGAAGAAAGGAATTCCTCTCAGAATTCCTTCTCAAAGTCAGCCCATGGAACCTCTGCCTCTGTCCTCTCTCCGAGGTAGAGCGTCCACCACTGTCGCGCCACACCTCTCAGCTGACTGACTGCTAGGGGAACCCAGTACTCCCTCAGAGCATGAATCAAAGTAAAAGCGATCCCTAGCTCCTCAAGCCACCCCTACGTCTCCACATCTGAAGTACTACCCTCGTACTTCTTGAGGGTTTGCCGCTGGAAACAACAAAGAGTCTTCTACCACTGGCTATCTTCCTCCTCTTGGTAAATCCTCAACTGATCGACCGCCTGAATCTACTGGGCCTCGGCCGTCTGAGTCACCCGGGGACGATGTCCAGGTGCCATAGCTATACGATAAACAAGGATCACCTAATCCCAAGTAGTAAGGAAATTTCTCAAGTTTTATTTTATCACATTATTTCAATTTCTTTCCCAGAACACCCAAATCAAGTAAAACACAATCATGATGATGCATGTACCTTCCCTAGGGTCTCTACCCTGCAATCAATGTAGTCTCACTTGGTCATTCGGTAGGCTCAGAGTCCTTGCATCGAATCACGGGGGGGCCTTAAAATCTCGTGTCCTAGCCGGTCTTCCCTGGCCTATGTCACGCACCAAGATCAGCCAACACTGTCGCCCTACCATCCCATGCAATCCGCACTGTGCCTAACTCCAGACTTCATCCTATCTCTAAACCATCACCTTTGATACCATTCTTTCACGACCCCCTCCCACCAAAGATGCCCCTCCTGAGCTGGCAATGGTGAAAGGGAGATAATGACCCCCGAGTCCCGCCTCCAGTAGGCCCTGGGGTGGCGACTAGCACCAAGGGTATGAGTTTTCACAAATACGAGAGGCATTACCATTTTTATTATTTAGGATCGGGAAATAGGACAAGTCAACCACCAAAAAGGAAAGGAACAAGTGTATAGAAATAAACCCAAACCAATACCATATGCATGTTTAAATAGTTTTGAAACATGGTACAAGTACAAGAAAGCTCAAAAAGTACAATACCAAAATAAACAAGAGTACATAAAACTGCAACAAATCCAATTGTCCCGACTAGTAGGGTCCCGCACGACCCTGGTAGTCCTCCTGGAAACCTGAAATTAAATGTAGGGTGAGCATACAAGTATACTCAATAGGGAAACCTAAAGCTCTCGTGCACAAGTGGGGATACATCCTAATGTCCCATGAGAACAACAGAAGAAACCAAAATCTAACAAGGAATTCTATCCACCCAACCTCACTAGCCACGCACACCAAAAACACAATAAAAAGGTAGTAGTATTATATAAGAACAAGAGTATTGGGTACCCCGCACCATTTACCACTAGTTAGCTGCTCTTCCTAACGGCGAATGTCCTGACTCTACCACACTCTTCCCACTCGCACACACCTGAGCCTCAAGAACCACAGATCCCGCCCACACACACTTGGGCCTTACAACCACACATCCCGCCCGCACACACATAGGCCTCACAACCATACATCCCACCCGCACACACCTGGGCCTCACAACCACGGATCTCACCCGCACACACCTGGGCCTCACAACCACGTATCCTGCCCGCACACACCTGGGAATCACAACCATGTATCCCACCCGCACACATCTGGGCCTCATCCCGAAGGTTCTTGGGAAAATAGTAAAGCATGCCCGAAGAGTCTTGGGCTAAAACCACCCCAATCGAAACCTACCCGAAGAGTCTTGGATGTAAGGTCGCCTCAATACATCACAGCCTATGGAAGAAGGAGTAGGAAGGAGCTAGTAACTATGGGGAAACCACCCTCTCCCATGAATGGGAGGGTTCGGCACTAAGTACTCAACATGGGTGGGGTGCGAAAAAATACAAAGATACAGATATATATATATATATACCACACACTCAGCCCAACCTATGGCTTCCAAACAGAGAACTGAGCATGTGCCTCGACACTGCTACTACAAAGCATGCATACAACAAACAACCCCAACCCCATTTAGGTTTTCATGTTTCAACAGAATCAACTTATTAGTTCCTTAACTACTGGGCAACTATCCACAACCAACCACATTGATCATTCGTAAAAACATATTCCTGCCATCCACAAATCAAGTTAGGAAAACACAAGCAGCACAACCAAGCCCTTATTATTAACCATCCAACCCCATTGATTATCATTCCCATTCCATTACCATGCCCCACCATTCATTAACTCTTCCACTTTCATTTATTATTCACAACCCATAGTTCGTTCACATTCAAACCCATCCCTGCAGCCCCGCTGCCAACCACCATAACCAAAAAAGCATTCACACCAACCCAAAAACAAGCCAACTGTAGCCCCGCTACTCACCCGATCCACAACAATCCACAAAACACCCCCTTCACATAAAATTAACCCCAAACAACACCCACATGTTTATTATTTCAGTTTTGTTCAACTGGGGTGATCACACAAGGGTTCTAGATTTTCATTTAATCAGCCAACTTTATGTGATTAACCAATTTCCACATTCAACAAAGTTTCCATCCATAAATGGTCTAGGAATATAGAGAAGTATTTAATTTCACAAGCAAAGGCCCCCAATGACCGTGATTTTCAGTAGGCATAATCCTATTCAATTCGCAACATAATATCACAGGATATAAAAAAATGTAACTGCAATCACAAACTTCCCAACCCCGTTATATAAGCCAGTTATTATCTTTATTAAACTGGTTCAAATGTGTTTCACATAAACAAGAGGACACCCACCCCGCATGATGCACAATTTAGAGAGACGAAGGTAAGATCCCTACCTCAACAGGTTCTGATAACAACGCTCCCCCAGATCAGCTTTAGAAGACGTCCGTTAGCGTCCGTTGCTTCTGTCAAAACCTAGAAAAACCTCCTCAGGTGGAAGCTGGGAAGGAAAGGTTTAAGGGAAAACAACCGATCCAATCTCAGAAGTTCTTCCTCATTGTTACGATCCCATGGCCGCTGACGGATCATAAATCAGAGCTCGGATGAAGAAGTTATGGAGGAAAAGAGCCTTCGAGTCTCTTGGGAGAGCTATGCTTGAGGGAAAGGGGAGGAGAGGAGTGACTTGAAAAGGAAGAGGGGAACCCTCCTTTTATAGGTGAGAAAAACTAAAGCAAACGGTGTGTACTTTATAGTACACGGTGTGTACTCGGCCATTTCACACGGTCACCACGCGGCTTCCAACACGGCCTTCAACGCGGAACGCGGCCTTTGACTGGTCAATACACGGTTTGAGGGTAACGGGTACGCGGGGAGAGACTACACGACATGTAGTATTGACTACACGGCGTGTACTCATTTATTTCACGTGGCAAGAACACAACATGAACACGACACACGACCATTGACTGGTCAACACACGGTTTGAAGGTAACGTGTACGCGGGGAGACACTACACAACGTGTACTCATTTATTTCACACAATAAGGACACAGATTCCAACACGGGATATACCCGGCAAGGGGGTACACGGCGTGTACTCACACTACACGGCGTGTACTTACAAAATTCTGGAAAGGGTGGGAAAAGTCCATTTTACCCTCCAGAACACTTCGTGACCTTCTTTTTGACAAAGGAATGGGCCAGAGAGGTCCGAGCCATTACAAGTAATATTTCTACGAATAGTTCCAGTGTAAGCATTACTAGTCTAAGAACTAATAGTGTAAGAACTGCTACTGTAATGATGCTAGTATAAACATTACTACTGTGAATACTACTCCTGTAAGAAATGCTAGTGTAATGCTTCTACTAATGAAGCCAAATGTGTAAATATGTAAACTTTTCCAATGAAAACACTGTTGTTAGTATGGGATGCTAGTGTAATAACTCCTAATATAAAGGTTATAGTAGAAGTCGTGCTAATGTAAGCAATGATACTTAACCACTGCTAGTCTTATTTTAGTGATAATAATGTAAATATGTATTTGAACCTATTTTTGATGGTGTCAAATATTGGAATATTGGGATTGATCATCAATTTCCTTGCATTTAATGCTGCTACTAAAAATAACAAAACCTGCATAATAGGATTGGGAAAATTATTATATGTTTTATGTTATATAAATTCAAATATTAAATAATATAGGAGTAATAACTACCTAATATTTTAGCTCTCATAAGTTGTAATACCAAAAAAATGGTCATCTTTACCTTTTTTAAGAAAATATTGCATGACATAGTCATATATGTTGATATCAGAACACCCTTGTTTTCTTGTTTCCCTACACATGTACAAAATAGAATTAATATGATTCGAATACAAATTGAAAGGTGTTTAAACTCTATTCATAATTCATTTCCATAGTTTAAACTGGTTGTAGAGTTCATTATGCACATATATTTATTTGAATACAAATTGAAAGGTGTTTCTTTTATTGTGCTATGAGCAGTTTGAATGTAATATTCATTGTATTTTAAACAATATACACACATAGCTTAGTAAATACAATCATAGACAGAAAACAGTCATGATAATTCTTTGAAGACACACGTAAAAAACACACCTTAGTGAAACATACCTTCCGGCAAGACAAGATCCATGGAATCCCATACGTGCAACCCAGCTACAAATAATGTCATGAAACCAAACACATTCAAAGATCCAGTCATACATGAGCTTATAAAATTTCCATGAACACTGAGTTGTGTAGCTAAAAAACACCAAAATGAAAAAAAGAAACCATGGCTGTATAAAAAGAATTACCTTGCATACTTTTTTGCCTCTAAAGCTCAGTTTTCCATCACAAACATCATGCTCCAGGGAATTGAAAAGATCAAATGAACTGTTACAATATTTCAGACATCCTGAAAAATCATTTCATTTTTTGCTTAAATGATAAACAAAATAAACACATGATTATCGCTATATACATGATCTTATAACATTTTCCATGTTTTACACAAATTGTGGGATTACATCTGATCTAGAATTATTTTAAACAATATCTTGTGTAACTTCATAAACCAAGAAAAATCCAATAGAGAGTAAAAAAAATGCAAGAGTACACGCAAGAATGCAATGAGCCAGCTTAAATTTATTATTATTGATCATAGGCTTGTATTGGAAAGGTGGAGAAAATAAAATCATCTTGGAAATATAATAATGGCATCATATAACATGTTCTACATTTTACTTTATGATAAATTTTATATAATGATCAGGTTGGGCCAATCCTTTGTATCATGAAACTACTATACAATTGAGCATTCAATTAAATTTATTTACATGTCATTTCATTACACAAGGTTCCATTAATGATCATTCTATCCCCTGCACCCAGCCCCCCCTCCCCCCCTACACCCTTCTTACAAAGCTACCTATAACCCAAAAAAAATATCTAGCATGTACCATATCATTCAGGAACTTGGGATCTCAAAAAACTCAACCAGTTCAATCAATAGAACAACTTTAGATTTCACAAAATGAAAATTTTAGAAATTACAACTGAGGAATATATTCATTTTTTACCTATATTAATTTAGACTTTTCAATTCAATAATTTATGAAAAATAAAGATATAATAAATGGAATCCAATGTCACTATATGGGATATCATTTAGAGCTAAGTATTCTATGGTAGTAAGGGCATCTCTTACCCATATGCATGACTAAGGATTCTAATGTTATATTTATGTAAATTCATGCACAAATTTATGCAGAACTTTTCAGAAGAAAACAAATTAACCATTCCCATCCATACAAAAATTCAATTCAAGTTCTTAAAGTACATACATAAGTCTCCCTACTAAGTCAAAAATAGAGGGGATTAATATCCCCTCCATCACCAACATCCCCATCCCCATGTCCATTCCCATCATCATCAACATCATCATCATCATCAACAACATCGTTAGTAGCCTCATCACCAATGACAACATCAACAATATCTACATCACCAACAACAGCATCAGCAATATCCTCACCACCAAAATCTCTATCGCCACCACCTCCGTTGCCACTACGAACCTCATTGGCATCACTCGACACATCATTTAAAGAGCATATTGAAACCATATATGATTCAAAAGTAGCAACAACCTTTTATGGAAGTGAATGACTCAAAAATGCCATAACTTTCATGAAATGTTTGGTCATCAGCTTAGTTCTTTAATGATCCTCTAAAACTATTTTCTTTTCCTCAGCTGCTTCAGCTTGAGCGATTTTCATCTCATAGGTCTGGGAGGCTTGAGAGGAGCCCGATGACGACCAATACTTAGAGGGGATGATGTTTTTCCCTGGTCGACATCATACTCTCCTCGGGTGCTCCTCACCTAATACCAAACTTAAATGATCATGTAGCCCAAAGTTATATTCTAATAAACAATGTAAACCATAATTAAAAAATGGATATGTACTATAGAAAATAAAACTATTAGAACATAAAAACTTAACAGTTAATTCACATTTTTATTGAAAGTGCCTTTATTTTTATAACCAATTTTAACCCTTTCAGTATCAGAGACACAATTATTACCTCTATCCTATAAAGGGATGATCAATAAGGTAAACCATAATGGGCCAAGAAATGTTTCATGTCAATGATAGAGTTTTATGTGTCATTTTAGTTTAACTAAGGGAGAGATAAAAAAATTTGTCCTCCCTTAGGTGTAACATAAAAATATCGACTTTTAATATTAAAACACACCCTTAAACATGGGTTATTTCATTTAAAAAGCAAGGGAGAGATAAAAACATTCATCCATCATCAAAAATATTTTAAATGAGCCCCATATTCAGGTAATTTAATATTTTCCATGGGTAAAATTTTAATTCAAAGAGGGAAAAAATTTAAAGAAAACCACTTCATCTCCAAGAATTAATGAAAATAATTTATATAATTTATATAAAAAAATAATGGGTATCAAATATTGGTATAAATATACTAGAAGATGAATTTAATAAAATAAATCACTTCATGATTTTTTTTAATAAAATAATTATCTAGAAACACCTACTGCATACAAAGTAGAACAAGTCACAACAAGACTCTTAAAAAGGAAAAGGTCATTTTGGTAAAATAAATGAATTTAAAATCAATTTAAAAATCAAATACACGTTATTAGATTAATATCAAACACTAAATTTTACACACACCGTGATTAGGGTTCTCATAAGAAATGAAAATGAGGGAAATTGAAGTGAAATGACCAGGGGAATCTCCCTTAGTATTTAGGTAATGTATTCTGTATGAAATGTCATCGATTACTATATTGGATTCTTATAGCTTACCCTCATTTAATTTTGAATGATGAGTTAACTAGATTAGACTTGATCTATTTGGTTGGAATACCTCCATCGTAAGCTATGAGTTATAATACTACCATTCTTCTAAATGTCAAGGATGGTTCCTTGAGTTTAGACTAGAAGAATGGATTAGGAAGAATGGAAAGACTTAGCTGTGATTTTTATTGAGAGAGAATTCTATATTTAGACTTCACGTAACTTTTTTCAAGTAACTCAAATAATTAACAAGTCATAATTCAAAATCATATATCCTTTTTCATCATTTTAATTTAATTAATATTTACCCATTTATTATAGTCAAATATTAACATGGTAAATCAACTAAAATAATTTAATAAATAATGAACATCTTAAATAAAATAATAATAGTTTATAAACTTCTTTTAAATCTCAAATTCTCATTTTTATAATAATTTAATAAAACAAAAAATTATTAATCAAATAATTTCTTAATTATCTAATATTTATTTTCTCATATTATTCCCCTTCATTCAACCATCAATTAAATATTTTTTATTTTTAGGAAGAACAAATTTATGGGTATTTGTGTTAACCCGCATAAAAAGATAAATCCAGACATGAAATTAAATTATATAGGGCATCATTAGACCTGTCTAAAAAAATTGAAATATTGGAGTCTTATACCCTATATAATCTATATATAATATAACTTACCCTATTTTTTAGATCATATTTAATGAGGTCCTCAAAAAAATAGACCATCTTATCTTAGGTCTTGATAAAATCTTCCATATTAATATTCCCTTCATTAAATACTCAAGGAAAAAAATTTGATATTGTTTCTTGATCCACTATTTTTATTCCTCATATGTATCAAATTATATCATTTGATTTTATATTCAATCAATATCCTCTGGTGAAGGATTTATGGTCAATGTCTATATCTATTCCTTAGAGTATATAATAATATCCAAATTATATTTTGGATCAGTTCCATCTTTTCATCTGTGGTCCAACTAAAAACCCTTAAATGTGTTTCCTATAGTAGAATGATTTCCCTTAGAGAAGATTTCAAGTATAAGTTCTTTGTATGTTATTGTCTTAGACAATTGGAGTTAGGTAAACTTATATATTATCCAACCTACATATTCTCCCTTCATTCTCAGTTTGGATTTGATCTTATAAGTCCACTGAATCTTCCTTAGGAACGTCACTTAGAATAGGGTGTCTAGGCTTAAGGGATTCTTTCTTCATCCCCTTAATTCTAGTAAATGTTCCCATTGATATTATTACTATAGGTTTTGGAAAAGATAATAATCTTTACACCTCTATAACTTCTTCCCTTATTTATACATTTTTTATCATTTGATGGTTTTTTTATTCAAATTACATTTATTCTTCAGAAAAGGGTAATAAAAAATACATATATTGAGGATATCACACCCCATAATGGTGGGGGGAATACCAAACCTATCTGATCTATAGGTAGAGGATCTTATGCCCCAAACCCATGGGGTAAATTTCTAACCATTCCTAGGAATGGTGAGATGAAATTATTCCCTGATGTAAATTTATCATCAAGGAGGGATTCTATTTACAAAGAATTATTAATAGATAAGCCTTTTTAATATAATGCTGATACGATCGATCATGCTAGATTCAGTACATGCCACATATCTATCATTATAAGTATCTCTGCCATCATGTCCAATGTGTAAGGTCACTTTTAAGGTACTGGTTATATGTAAAAATATAATCTTGAATGAAGATTTTGGGTCACCATATAGTCTTGGTATAGGTATATGATGTGTTCCTAAGGTAAACATCATATATCCCTTAGGAAATTGATAGCCCATTTACAAATCACAAAAAGTGGAAGTAGAAATATGACTATAATATGTATGGAGAGGTGAACATGGTGTGTAGGATCCATATGGAGAGTTGGCAGGTTCTCCATATTCATAGGTCATGTTCTATCAAGGAAAAATGGAATGTGGTATTAAACCTCATGGTTTGTGAGGCTACTCGGGCTTCCTGGGTGTATATTCCCTATACACAAAAAAATATCTAGATAAGGGTAACATATTGTGTGATTTAACCACACAATGTGTGGTATTTAACATATCCTAGAATCCCTAGATATTGTACCTACTAAAGTACATGATGTGTGTTCTTTCGAACTATACACCATGTAGTTGGGTTCTAAGATATAAACATTACTCTAGTCCTTGATTCATTTATACTTCCTCTTATTTTTCTTCATATATCACTTGAATTGACTTTGTCCATGCTAAACATGATAATTCCACCTATGTAAAGTGGTTTCTTTCCTTTGGTACCTGGATTGATGATTCGTATCACAATCTTGTTGATGTGAATATTGTTATTCATGAAGAAACCCCAAATCTAGACTCCCCTATCCCATTTTATCTTATCCTATAATCCATCCTCACGCTATAATTCTACATGGAGAACACACAATGTAAATATATGGAACCTATTTTAATTGTGCAATAAAATCAATATGTGATATTAGTTGAATCATCAGCTAAAATCTGAAGTTAGTGATGGACATGTAAAGAATGGTGAGAGAAATAGAATAAACCACAAGAATGGAAATGATGATTCTATATGATCAGGAATCATCTATGTTCGCATACAATAAATAAAAAAAAATTAATTTCTAGTCCCAATATCAGTTATCCCAATATTATAATTTCAACCAAATATCATAAGTTAAAAAGGCCATCTTCTACCTGAATATTGATTTAATTTAAAGAAAATTATTCCATGTTCAAATCAAGAAAAAATGGGGATAAATCCATATATATAAATTCCCTGCCATGATAGTAAAATGATTTTGATTTGATTCTACTTCACAACCAAGGTACTTTTTATCAACATCACTAAAAAACTGATATTTCTTCCCTGATTTGTCATCACCACCAAGCCCTCGCTCCATCTTCTTCTTCCTCTCCCTCTAAAGTTCATGTGGTCATAGAACAACTAACCCTAGGGAGATTTCATAATATGGATTAAATAAATAAATTCATGGGTTTCTCATTATAATAACCAATTAATTAAATAATTAAATTATTTAATTAATAATCTCATGATGGAAAACACCCAAGATTCCCAATTAAAATGAATCTTAAGCCATGATATGGTAAAATTCATATTTCAGATTCAATATCTATCTTGGTTTCTCAATATGAGACTCTATTTAAGATATATAAGAAACTTTAAAAAGCATACAATGCATGGACTAAAAATAATATAGTATATTTTTATTTTATTTCTGAAGATCCTTGACACTCTATTTTATATGAAAAATAAAACTTGGGGTAAAAATCACAATATAAAACCAAATAAACCTTCATTAAAAATTTGTGAAGTTGCATACTATAGAAAAATTACATTTTTACCCCTAATAATGTCTTAATACTTTTTTAAAACATAAAATTCATCTAAGTATCATCTGATGAAAACTTAGGTCAATACACCTCCCAACTAGTTTCCACTACTTGCATAACTACCCCTATCTTAAAGTATGTTATAATGGATTCCTATAAAGAGATGGGTCACTCTATAACAATAATTATAAAAACCCGTGAACAAATTCCTACCCTATTTTGTGAATTACGTGTAGACCCCCTCCCACTAAAAAGAGTGGTATCATTAATACTAGGAAAAACTCATTACAGAGGAGGCTAGTGAGATTCTCTCTCCCCTCACCCCACCCCATGAGGGAGAACTACTACCAAAAGACCCTTCCCCCTGAGTGAGGAAAAATTTAACCTAGGATTTCCTAAAGGATCCTCCATTACTCCATGCCATCATGGGATTTACAACAAATATCTAATTTCCTTTCTACATTAACTCCTACAATATATCTGAAGGAGGATTAATAGATCCCCCATCCCAAATGAGAATCCTAGACTCACTACACCACAATTAGTTGGTGAATTCACTACAACACTAGTAAACAGATTTGAGGGGGCTCCTTTCCACCCCTTTGTCTCCTGCCAAAGCCACTACCCAGCTCACGAAGCTATGGAAGAGCCTTCATCCTTAGCTCCAAAACAACAACAGATAATTCTAATTCAAGAATCGAATTAGTAATAAACTCTATAGGACCATCAACATTCATTGAAAAATGGAAAGTAAGTATATATCAAACCACTATATGAATTTTGAGACATCAATCCATGAGATTCTCCAAAAGGTTAAAGTGATGAAAATACATAGTATTACCTTCATAAACAATCTTA
Organism: Viscum album; assembly: GCA_963277665.1. Taxonomy (NCBI): domain Eukaryota; kingdom Viridiplantae; phylum Streptophyta; class Magnoliopsida; order Santalales; family Viscaceae; genus Viscum; species Viscum album. The sequence continues at coordinate 701,546,008 of OY728122.1, read as the reverse complement.
GGGATAAGACTAGTACCATATTCAAAACTAAACTAAATGAAATCTAGGAGAGTTTGATATAGTCTTGATTAAATACATAATCTATCCTGAATGGGTTGATTCCTTATAATTTCCAACTAATCAGCCTATAAGAACACCCTGAATGCATCACCAAAATGCTTAAGAACTTTGAAATTCTTGGAATAGAGCTGAATTCTAGGGATCGAAATAAATAAAATTCAAAAGGAATATATTTCAATGCATGAATCACCAGATTCCAACACATCAAAAAATAATATAGAGGCTAAAAAGGATGAAATATATGAGACCAAACAACCCCAAATTCCTCTTCATCCACTCATCTAATAGAAAAAGAGTAGGGAATAATTCTCCCTAACATCACCTTTTTACTCCAAACCTCACTCTAGGTTCACTTGTTGATCAAACACATATGTTGAAGTATCTCATAAGATTTATATTTAAAGCAGGATAAGTTTGAGAGATGATATCTCAAAAAACCAACTCAATAGAAGAGATATCAACCACTGAAAAAAAAAGGAGAATAAATTTCATACCTAGATGTCGGAGCTGGGAGCAGGGAGGCGGAGGCCGAGACGGGACATTGCCAGAGCTGGGGGAAGTTGAGGCGGAGGTCAAGGCTATGAGGAGAGGGATCTGATAGGGGGGACGTTGCTGGAGCTGGGAGAAGGGAGGTGAAGGTCGGGATGTTGAGGCTGAGGCGAAGGCCTGGAGGGAGGTCTGGAGTGGAGGCGGAGGCTGGGGAGGGGAGGAGATGGTCGGGACTCAGTGGTCGGATGGCCGAGAGGCGGAGGTTAGTGAGGGGAGGAGAGGGCCGAGCAGTGGTGGTCGGGGAGGGGAGGAGAGGGCCGGGAGTTAGGGAAGTGAAGAAGAAGAAGAGGTTGATGGAAGCGAGGGTAAGGAAGAGTGCGATGGAAGAGTGGAGGAGCATGATAGAAGGAGGAGGAGGAGCGCGATGGTATTTGGGGAATTGGGTATAAGTTTACCATAGTTTTATTAAAATTGTGGGAATAGATAATAGAAAAAGAGATATCCCCATGGTTTTTATAAACCGTGGGGATAGATGCGTGGGGAAAGATCCCATTTATAGTAGTGGAATGTTTTAAATGTGGGGAGTATGGTCATTATTCTCATCGATGTCCTTATAAGAAGACTCACAAATGGGATCAACAAGACTGTATAAATAACTATTTAGAAATACCTAATTCCATTACAATTTAATATTAGGAAACTTAAAATGATATATGATTGTTATAAATTGATTATTATCTCATGTTTTGACATTTTTGAATCTTAGGACATGTTCTTTTTTATTTTTAGGAATGAAGTGTTAAGGAATAAGACAACGAAGCATGGTTAATGGTTTAAGAAGGAAGTTGAATGAAGGATGTGTTTATGTATTGAGTTTTTAAATTTATGATATAGTGGTATTTTATAAATATTATAGGAATCATGGAACACCTAAGTATCTTTCTATAATAGTTTTTTCATAAATTTTGAAGCATATGTTAGATAGAATCGATACCTTTGAAAAGTGGTAAAAATGTGATAATTTTTAAGGTACATGTAACCCTTAATTTTATTATATGAAAAATTTTATTTGAGGAAAAATGATTATACTTTTGGTGGACATAAGTTTAAAGGTGTTGGAAGTCTTTTTGGTTCACATGATCTCTGATTTTGTGGTAATTATGGGTTCTTAGTTTTTGGGATTCAAAATTAAAGGTATGAGATAACCTTTGGGGATAAAAAAATTTATTTAATGTTTAATTTATTAAAGTTATTTTTGTGGAAGTTTCCCACATTTCTAAAATTTTATAAGAATTATATTAATATATTTTTAGAAAAGGAAATCACATAGACCATGTGAAAACCTATCGCATCTGACATGGTAGCAGGGATCGAACCCACAACTGATGGGTGAAAAGGGTTCATCGCCTACCACTAGCCTACATGAAGTCTTGGTTAGTATGATATTTTTATTTTTAGTTTAAAAATTTTATCGATGAAAAATAATTTTATTTTTAGAACATATGTTTTATCATATAGATAACCATGGGATTGGAAATTCATTTTTATGATTAAGTGATTAATGTTATTTTAGAATATGTTAACTATTTTGGGAGCCATATATGATTAAAGTAAATAGAATACTATGATATTTTATTTTAGAAATAAAGGATGAATTATATTTTGGAATCATATATTATTTATGGTGATTGATTTTATTTATAGAAATTATTAGTATATCTTGAAGAATATGTGATTAGGTAAATTATATTATGGTGTGAGACTTTAAGATTAATTGATATTATTTGGAGATAAATATTAAATTTATCTTGGAAGACTATATGATCAAATAATTATGATTTTTGGGTTTAAATATTAGTCTATAATATTTTTGAGGAATTTTTTTAATGATTTATGTTGAAAATTGGGTATCATGTTGAATTATAGAGATTAAAGTAGATTTTCTCAATACGAAGGTTTACTTATTTTAGGGAAATATCTTATCTTGTACTAACCATTTTGGTCTTGGTTAATGCATGAATAAAATAGGAATATATATCTATATTATTGTGTATTTTTTTGACTCGTATAAGTTGATTTTTATGCTTCATGTATGAAAAAATCATCATAAATACTCATCATTTGGAGAAAATATGAGATTGTAGTGGAAATTGATTATAGGATGAAACTATACTTGTTAAGTAAGTATGTTTAATTATGGAAATAAAATAATTACCCAACTTAACTCAAGGATCTTAAAAATAAAAATGTCACCTACTCATTTTTCTTAATGAGAAATCAATATCCTTTTAACCCATCATAGATTTATGGTTTTGTGATGGTTAACTTTCTCACAACAATGTTCTATATTACTATCTATAATCACTTGAGCGTTATATTTTATCTTCCATGTCCACATTTTTTTACTTTTAAACATAGTATGTGTTATTCCAGACAACCTTCATACTTTTCATTTCTCACTTTTCAAGTGGAAGTTTTATTGATCCTTTTTACGATGTGGGATTTCAAAAAATGTATTTTGAAAAGTCAAACCTTGAGTTTTTCAATCCCAATTTCAAATTTCAAGGAATTTTTTTTAATGTGGGGGGATAATTCAACATCTGGATATTTTAAAAAGGAAAATCTATGTTCAATAGTGTACACAATATCTAACTCTGACCTTAAACAAACAACGAAATGTTATTATTTAAATGTGGCCCTTATAACCTAGCCATTAAATTGACAAGAACGAATCATATTGATGTAATTAAGAAATATATAATGTTCATTATCATTTATAATGTATTAATTAGTTTTTTTTTGTAAATAATCACTAATTTTTTTTATTAAAGTCATTTTATTTTTCAAAAAATACATTTTCTTCAAAAATGGGTTTTATTGAATTTTATGATTGAATATTATAAATTTTTGGAAATTTTAGAAAATTAATTTCATAAAATAAAATTCATTTTTTAAATAATAAAATCATGTTTTACTTTGGGTGATATTTTTGGTATTTTTTCTGAAAATATTGGGTTTTTAGTGTATAGTGAAAAATACTGATTTTTGAAAAAATGTCATTTCTTCTCAAATTAAACAACTTAAAAGTACCATTATGTTTTAAATTTTATTTAAAGTAAAATAAGTATTATTTAGTTATATTTTATTCACTTAAATTATCTTGAATCAAATTTATATTTTATTTTAGAATAAGTTTATTTTTGTGTTTAAAAACATGATTTTTCTGAAAACTATTTTAAAGTACATAATGTTTCTACTTTTTAATTAATTAAAATATCAATAATGGGGAATGTTTTAAATGAAATTTATGTTAATTAATTTTCATAAAATTATTATTATTAGTCATATAGTTAATATAAAATCACATTTTTCTTAAAAAAAATACACTTCTTGAAAACCCGCTTTGTCATCTCATATATGAGTTTTTTTTTAAATTTATTTTTTCCAATTATGTAAATTTAATTTGTTAAAATTTATTTCATATTTAGAATTATAAGGCCCAAAATAGGCAATAATTTCATTTTCATTTTTAGTCATAAAAAAGTTACCATGGTAAAAAAAGATTTACCACAGTATAGGTAAAATAATGAAACGGGTTAAAGTTAACAGGTAAAAGCTTAAAATACCCAAAAAATACAACATTAAATGGTTGTTTTATGTGTTATTAGACCTTAAAAATCATTTATAACATTAATTATCAATTAAATTAATTTTAATTAATGTGACCCCAATGTTGTTGGCTTTAAATATAAAATAATCATTATTTAATCACTTAAAACCACCCCTCCTTAAGTATAAATACCACTCCTCACCACCCCCTTTATCCTCAAAAATCTTGGAAGCTCATAAAATCTCTTCCAAAACCTCTCCTACCAACTCTATCCATGTAAAATTTCTTCTATTCACACCCAAATACCAATTCCAAGTTCTTTAAGGGATCCTTTAAGGAGGTGATATTCAAGAGGTTACTTTCTCAAACCACCTGTCTTAATTTTGTTTCTAATTATACCTTCTAATCACCTCATTAATCCATAAAAGAATAAAAAATATAGTATCATGAGTATAATATAATTTTATGCTACTAATGTAATATCTTATATCCTTCCCTTTTCTCATCCCCTCTTATTCAAAGAAACAAAATCATTGTCCAAATTATGGTGGTTAACCATCTCTATGGATAATGAGTTTTCATATTCCATTAATGCCTTAAAGGAAGGTAATAAAACTATAATTATGGTAAAATCATATTTTAATAATTATATTTTAACTAATTTTGTGTTTTTTAATTAATATATATATAATATTAAATAAAATGAAACTAGTTTGTGATGGTTGGAAAAACCACCAAAATAAACTAAACATTTATTATTAACATTTTATCAAATAAATCATCCTTATGTCAGAAAAAAATGACATATGAGACCATTTATACTTTTTGAAGTGAATTTATACCATTTCATTCCACTTATGGAGATTTATTCCCAATTTAAAAGAACATTCATAAAATATACACAATTTAAAAAATCCTAAAACCATGAAATGTATGCCTCTAGAATGAAGAGATTGAACTTTATAACTCATGTAAATATCCATAAATAAAATTAATAAAATTATAATAAATAACATATATGTGAAATAGGTTCATAATTAATTAATTAATGTATCTAATTCGATTATCCAGGATATTAAGATCAAGTGCAAAACCCTTTTAGACATAAGGTGGGGGACCCCTCTACCCCTCTCTCTTTCCTTTCAAGTGACATATTTAATTTAAGAATTTGATTTAAAATTTATATCGATAGGATATGAATTTTCACTTACCTCTTAAAGTCTTTTTGATGTTAAAATGATGAGAGATACCTTTCTCTCTCATTAAACCATTTTACTAATCTTTAAGTACTACTGTCATGTTGCTGAAAAATTAGTAAGGAAATTCTTACACCAATTCCCATTCTTTGTATTATTTCATAATAATATTATGTGTGAAATGAATTTTTATTATCTCATTTTTTTTATTTCCACTTGTTTTATGTGGATTTATAACTTATACACATAATCAATTCATTTGATTAATGATCACTTAAATGATATGATATTTTTAAGGGGCTTTATTTTATTAATATTATTTTAAATTTTCTTTTTAAAAAATTCAAAAGGAATTTATTTTAACTTATAGAGAATGAGTATATTTTCCCACCATCATGACACATTTTTACTTTTAAGCTTCCTTTACAATTTTAAATTTTTATTTTTAAATAAAATGTGTTTATATATACGTGAAAATATTTTTTTTAAAATAATTATTTTCAAAATGGAAAATTTATTTTCTTCAAAAATATTTTAAATGTTATTTTCATCAAAGAAAAAACCTCTTTAACTTGTTTGGGTATTTTGGTATTGAAAATGGGTTTTTCAAAATAAAGGGCTATTTTGGCATCAAATTTAGTTTAAAAAAGTATTTTGATATCCAAAAGCAATTTGTTTATGAGATTAAAATATTTTTTCAAAAGTGAAAGCTTAAAAATGTTTTATTCATATTACTTGAGAATTATACATGATAAATGGGTGTGCCCAGATAGTGCTAGTTGATCCTATTATAGCTTATATGATGGGGTGGCCTAGATAGTTTTGTATGAGACTTTTATATTTTATATAATGGTGTGGCCCAAATAGTGCCGGTTGAGCCCATTATAGCTTATATTATGGGGTTTCCTAGATAACACCTGGTGATCCTGTTACAGCTTATATGATGGAGTGGCTCAGATAGTGTCAGGTGAGCCCGTTATATCTTATACAATGGGATGACTCGGATAGTACTAAAATGAATTAGATGATTATTATATTGGAATTAATCTATATGGTTATTTCAATTAAAAGGGTTTTATGAATATGATGCTCTAAGTTTCCAAAAAGGGTTTTCTTTATCTTGGTATGGGATTTAATGATTTTATTTGAGATAAAAGTGTGTGTGTTTTCATGTAAAAATGAATTATTTCATTTTATCAAATAACATTGAGATAAAGGTAAATATTTCACGTGCTTTCATGTTTTTCACTAGACTAATAGATTTCCTATTTTTATGTCCCTTGCTAAGCTTTTTGTGCTTATCCTGTGTTTTTAAAATTTTCTTAATAGGGTTTGAGGAAGAGTAGGGACAAGGATGAGATCAAGATGAAAATTTGTGAAGATTTTTCATGAAAATAATTCTTATTTTATTTTAAAGACTTTTGTTTTATGAAAAAAATGGATATTGTGTAGTAGTGTCCACTTGTAATGTATGGGTTTACTTTGTAATAGTTTTTCCTAATTCTCTAAAACTCTAAAATGCATAGATCCTTGGGATTATAATAATGTAAATCCTAGTTTAAAATATATATAATATGATATTTTTAAGGCTGGGTCCTTATAGTTGTAGAGGGAATTGTGTTTATAGGTATTTTTGAGTATAGCCTATCACCCATAGACCAACGGTCAGTCTGAGTGTTTGATACATGTTTTAGAGGACATGCTCCAAGCATCCTTGATTTCAGAGGTTCTTGGGAGAAAAACTTACCTATTTTTGATTTTGTATATAATAAAATATTCCATGATACCATACAAATGGATCCTAATGAGTCTCTATATGATAGGTTGTTTCGTTCACCCCTGTGTTGGCTAGAGGTAGGAGAGGCAGTGCTATTGGGTCCTCATCTTATTCAGGAGACTTCAGAGTAGGTTTATCTTATTAAAAAGTGGATTTCTACAACTCAATCTAGGAATAATTTATACACTTATCATCATTATTAACCACTAGAGTTCATGGTGGGGAGTTGGTGTTTCTTACATGTTTCACCTAGACTCGAGCATAAAAGGATTTGGAAACAAGGGAAGTTATCACTTCATTATAACAGGCCCTTCAAAATTATGGATAGAGTCAGGATATTATCCTAGAAGTTTCGGTCACTTTAGAGGTATTAGTCCATGAACAACATTTTACATGTATTTCAGCTTCACTAATATCATTCTAATCCATCGCATATTCTTTATCCTAAGGAGGTTGAGTTGGAGGGTGATGTGTCCTTTAAGGAGAACCCTATTCATATTGTTGATCTTGACATGAAGGTTCTATGAGGTCGGTCAGTTCCTCTGGTACAGGTGTTATAGAAACAAATTAATGTACAATATGAGACTTGGGAATAGAAGGCTGACGTACATGCCCAGTGACAAGATTTATTCTTAGACATTGTTTTACCACCACTAGAAGGTCAATTCGGGGACAAATTGCTTTAAGGGGGGAATATTGTAAGAACTCATCTTTTCTATGAGGTATGAGTCCTTAAAATTTTGTATTAAACTCTTGATTTTATCCATATAAATGTTCCTTATGGTTTAAGGAAGGGTTTGGAAGTGTTTGAGGCTTGTTTAGAGCCTAGATCTCCAACTTTTGGAGGAAACAACTAGACCATGTGGTTAGTAAAAAATGTGTATCCCATTCCACACGGTTAGGAAAAATATTGTAGGGTGATCTTGTGCACTATAAGGGGTCAAAATGTTTGATAAGTCCATGAAAACAGGCTTCACAACCATACAAGGATTAGAAAAAGGGTGTGCATGTGTTGTGCACAATTTTTCTAACTGTGTGTTATAAGTTGTGTGAGGAGTGTCTTGGGGAAGAGATGGATGCATTTTTGGTGCACGGTTTGGAAAATCGTGCATCCAAACCATAATACTTTTAATCTTTTGGTGACTTTACCATTTTCCTTCCTTTTTTAAAGAGGCTAACCATATTTCTCCCTTGTGTTCCAGTGGACAACATCCCCTCATCTCTTCATGTTGAGAGCTCCTCCAAGCCTAAAGCTAGGCTTAGATGATTCTTCTTCATCCAGACTCTGAATCACTTTTCATTAGTCTCATTGGATACCCACTAGTAATATCTCTATTCCTATTGTATATCCCATTGTTTATCTTAATATTGATGGTGTCATTTTTGTGAGAGCTCATATGCCCTATTTTTAGAGTGTTTGTATTTTTGCTCGATTTATTCCATTTTAGCCTGTACTAGAGGATAATAATAGATGAGGAGTCGAAAACCAAGCTAAGGTAGGTCGTATCATGCTTTCCCATTAAATTCTTGGTGTTTATATATATTTCATTATGTTACATGCCATATTTTCCAATCATTTCTTATTAAATGGGTTGATTCTTAAATTAAATGGGTGGGCTTGACCTATATGACCCATGAGAACCATTTATAAATTATTATAGGTTAAGGACCTTGAATTTAATCACCCCTTTGGGTGTGATTCTAAAATTGATAAATCCACCATGGGTGGCCTACATTTGATTAATATTATAATGTGTGTTATTTTACCCCTAGCTTATGGAATGTTAAATGGATTGAATGATATGTAAAATGAATTAAATAAAAGAGGGAATGGAAGACTATGTCCATTTTCCTTGGCCATTATTTATCCCCATCTCTTAGTCTTGATATGTTCTTAAAATTAAAATCCCCAATTGATATTAATGAGGGAATTGATGGGATGTTAGGCCTTCTAAGCCTATGTTGTGATTTAGTCCCATGATCATTCATGTTTCCATACCGAGAGTGATAGATGGGTTTTGACTTGGAATGCCATAAATAGACTTTTTGGGATTAATTAATTAAATGATTGTAATGAAATTTTTATTATGTGTTATGGGTGACACATGGGTCCTCATATGACACCATAAATAGACTCATGTGGTAGCTGGTTTTTATATTCCACGAGTGATACTTGGACTCCCTATGTGGACTACCATGGAAGGACTTAGAGGGAAGATAATCTTTTACACAATGAGTGACACTTGGACTCACTATGTGGGATTCTAAGGATGTACTCATAGGGTATATCATTATATATTCCAAGAGTGACACTTGGGATCCCTTTTGGACTTCCAAGGATGTACTCAGAGGGTTGTGACTTTATACCACACCTAGAGCGATACTAGGGTTCCTATGAGGAATGCCTAGGATGGTCTTGTATAGTGATTGGTTCATGTTATGCCTAGAGTGATACCTAGGTTCCAAATTATAAATTCCAAGGATGGGATTAGGATTATTTTGATTTTAATAATAGAATTAATATACGACACATTTTCCAAGCCAAAGAAAAATCTTGGATTCAGTTGGAGCCTTACTTTTATGATGACCTTATTATACATGTATTACTCATATATGAGTTATGGGGGATGCTTGGGCTATGAACTAGGTCCCGAGACTTTATTATAAAGTAAATCATGACCGACTGATTATATAGAGATATTCTAACTTAGTCCAAATATGGTAGTAGAGGATTGGTGTTCCATGAGAACCTAGACCTATGTGGGTTATTTATTATTGCGCTTAATTTCCAGATTTTACTATTATCTACACACTGTTTATTATATATTCACGGACTGGATGGCATTAGACACCATTGGTGGTGGCCGACTGAGTTTATCTCACACCCTGCTTGGGTCATCGTTTGGCACCCAGATAGGCTTCAGGATATAGGTAAGGACAAGGGAAAGTGAATTTCCATGGATGCTTGATTACCGTGCTAGGATAGTGTACGAGGGAAGAGGACCGATCCTTTACTTGAGATGGTACTAGAGATAGTCATGGGTATTTTGTTTATTTTTTGTATAGCATGTTTTATGTGATTTTTCCCCTAACACCCCTATATTTCCTTTTTGTATATCATTCCATGATCAACATTTTGTATATGATATTAATGGATGGTACTACTTTGTTATTTATATTATGGATGTTTATTCTTAAACTGTTCAGTTATCTTTATGCTTCCATTATTGTTTGATATGATTTTACCATTGTATTACACTATGATCAAGAGGGTATAGTCTCCCTACCACTCCACCATGGACCCTCACTACTAGTTAAAAACCTTTGTCATACGAGGAGGTTCACTTTAGGTCACATGGCCAACCGAGTTTAGTTACTATTAAGTAAATTGGGTCTGGGACGTCACAATGTTATGTCTGACAAGGCTGCAAATCTTGAACCCATGACTGAAGAACGATAAGGGTTTAATGCCTACCACTATCCTATGTGACGTCCTGGTTAATAAGTCATTTTTTTAGTTAAATAATTTGAAAAATAAATATTAATGATGGACTGGTGGTGTTCCTTTTGAGTTTTAGGGATTAATTTATTATATTTGATAACTTTTGTTAACCATATTGGTTTTGGAAAATAGTTAGAGACATACAGAAAGACTTATAACGATTTTATGGATCTTACAATCCGTTAAAAGTAAATTTTAGTACTTTAGGAATAAAAAATTCATTTTTGGATATTTATTTCTTGGAGTAAGAAATGAATTGGAAATTTATTGAAGCACAACCAAATGATGAAATTGTTCTTATGAAATATAAAAGTATCAATTAAGTATGTTTCCTTATATTCTTAGGTAGTAAAATAATTCCTAAACTTTAAGAAAAAGGATCTTGGAAAAAAAAATTATCCTATTACATTCATATCTGATGAATCAAGTGGTCTTTTAAATAATTAAATGTTTATGTTTTTTATACCTTTAACTTTCCATTGACTATTCACTTACTTGTGATCAGTGACCTCAATCACTCTCTATAATTATTTACCATTTTCTTCCATGTTTATATCTTCACTTACCACCAAAGTTCTCTTAATTATAAACCTAATTATATGTTATTACATATTCAATTTTTACATCCCTTTATCTCTTATTAATAGGATATTTTATTAACCTTTTTATGATGTGAGATTTTCAACAATGGTATTTCCAAATGTCAAACCTTTGATTATCCAGAACAAGTTTAAATTGTGAGGATGTGGTTTATTTAAAGTGGGGAGATTGTAACACCTTGGAATTATAAAATAACAACATTGTATTTGATAGCATATGTGACATGCAACATTAAGCTTAAATAACCCATAAAATATATTTCTTTAAATTTAATCTCTCTGATAGCTTGTGGAACACACAAGCACGAGTCTAAATAAACCATAATGTAGTATATCATTATAAACAAGCTGTTAAATTGGAATGTATGAATAGTACTAACTAAATTATGAAAATTATGGTTATATATTGATTATAAATATAATTATAATAATTTAAAATAAAAAGAAATGTTTTCTGAAAAACTGTACTTTTTCTAAAGGACAGTTTAGTCGTACTTTGCATGAATAATTTAAAATTAATTTTTTATCAAATTTATAAAATTTATTTTAAAAAATAAAATTAATTTTTGAAATTATAATAATATTATTATATTAGGTTTATTTTTTGGGATTTTCCTGAAATGTTTCATTTTTGGATGAATAGTGAAAAATATTGATTTGTAATTGAAAATTGTCTTTTCGTTTAAATTGTTTATAAAGTTAAATTATATTTTAAATTGGTTTTAAAGTATAATTAGATAAATTATATATCAATTAATACAATTTATTTCATTTTAATCATTTTCACATTTAATTTTTTTATAAAAATTTTGGAAACTTTTGAACATTTTTTCTTTGAAAACCCTCTTTCTCATCGCGTCTGTGGGATTAATTTTAAATTAAAATTTTCCACTTATGTAAATGAAATTTTGAAAAATGGACACTATATTTGTAATCATAATAATTTATATTATCTAATCAAATTAAATTAATTTTTTACCAAAATGAATAGTGTAAGTAGTAAAAATTATTTACGGCGGTTAAGGTGAAAAAGGATTTACCGGGGGTCAAACTAAAAAGATAAGGGTTAAAATGACCTATAAACTTGTATAAAATCTATTTTATGGAAATATTTCTACCCTAAAATGTATAATTATTGGTAATACTCCATTTTTTACCCTTGAGGCATGTGAAAAACATGGGTAAACCTTTTTCTTTTCAAAAATTACAAGTGTGTCACTCACCTCACTTATCAAAAGGCCACCCTATCTTCTTTCTTCTTCACACATTCATGCCATTTTGGATTGGAAAAAACCAACCCAAATAACTTTAAAAATTACTTCCTCTCATCTCATAATCCTTTTTTTTAAACTAAACCCAACATATGAAGTATTTAGCGCAAACCTAAGGAGGATACTTGAAGAAGAGGTAATATTATTCAACGAGCGTTTTTATTTTATTTCTTCCTCCACCTCCTTAAATTATTATTAAAAAATTATGATATAATAAATTCAGTATATTATATATTCTAATATGTTTTTAAGTTAATTTAATAACCTAAAACCATGTATACTTCCATAAAATGGGTTAGGAAATCATCATTCGTGTGTACGGAGAACTACCGCTTCACGAACCGATGTCATTCGTTTTTCCATTAACACCTCTCATGGTTGATCATGATGATGGATAAAATATATATATATGATATTTATAACATAATTATACATATAGAGTCATTATATCATATATAACTTTTTTTACTTTCCATTCTATAGGGGATACGATAATGTCGCTCGTGTGTATGGTTGACTACCACCTTATGAAGAGATGTGATTCTTCTTTCACTAACGCTTTACATGAAAGTTAATCAGGATAAAGTTTATGAATATATGTAATATACAAGAAATAATTATCATATTTATTAAAAATTTATCATTATTAAAAAATAATATATATATATATATATATATAATATCATTTTATTTATTTCCTTTTCACTCACTGAAAGATGATAACATCGTTCATGTACATGTGGGCTACCACCTTTACGAAGCGATGTGAATCTCTTTTAATCACCACACCACAAGGATGATATATATAAGTGTATTTTAAGAAATGATATGATATATATGATATTATTACCATTTTGTAAAGATAAAACATTACTTACCTTCTTTCCATGATGATCATTAGAAAATAGAAATGTTATTCATGTGTCTATACGGACCATCGTCTCCATGATCATAACATACTTAATTTTTCATAACCATATTTAATGATTGGTTTTAAAAGTATAATTAATGTAAAAATATTATAATTATTTCATGATTATTATTCTATAAATTATGGAACTATATAATATGCACAATAACTAGAACTTTCATAATAAGGTACGAATGAGAAAACGAGGCAATTAACACTCGAAACAATAAAAGAAATGAAATATTATTAAAGAAATGGTGATAAGATGTTATAAAAGGATAATATATGATATTATAAATATTAATATGGTTCTTTTATAAGTTAATAACAAGTTTAAAACCATTATATAAGAGTTTGAAGCATGTTCATCCAAAAGGAAGCATGGGGTAAGGGATTATGTCTCGATTTCCTTTTATTGAGGCACATTTGTATGTTATGAACCAATTTCTTTTATATTCTATATACACTACCAATTTAACATTTATTATAATTAATAAATAATAATTCATGATATTTACAGTTTCAATTTTAATTACTTCATCCAAGGTGATTTTACTTAAAAGTTACCAAGTGGTAAATAATTTCATAACTCAATTTCTTATCATTGGGTTATATTACTTCTTCACAATCTTTGATGTTCTAAGATTGCGCATGTAATTAATTTTGATTATATTATGTTATAGTTATACTATTTTTATGCATATTTATATTTTATACACATAATCAATTCATTGATTAATTCTCACTTCAACGTTATGATCATTTTAAGGGTTTATTTCACAATATCATTCTAATAGAGATTATTTATTCTTAAATTTCAATTGAAGGAAATTATTTGATCATTGTCTAATAAAAAAATTTAATTTTCTTATAATCTGGTTACTCATGATATTTTCAAGTAATATTACCATTTTATGATCTTTTTTACTTAAAATAATTGATAAAATGTTTTTAAGAAAATATGACTTCATTTCCCTCTTCAATCGGAAATTCATTTTCTACCAAAACCATATTTTCTAAAAATGCTTTCAAAAATGTTTTTAAACCATTTAAAAATGATTTATTAAAGTCATTTTTTATACATTTTTAATTTTTACCAAATTTTTTGAAAGGAATCTTCAGGTCGTTTTCAAAATAATGCCCATTTGGATTTTATCAAAAAAGTGAAAGGAATATTTGTTTTAACTTGTATGGCATAAATAGAATTTATAGCTATCATGAACACTCAAATGTTTTAAATATTCATTTATAAGTTTCAAAAATTATTTTCAAATAATTTGTTTTCAAAATGATTTGTGAACTTTTGGTTTTAAAAGTGATTTTCAAAATTAAATGGATATTTTGATCAAGAATGTTTTTAAATATATTTTTATGGTATTTATATTCACCATCAACAAAAAATATTTTATTATTACTCCAATGGGTATATTTTTATTGATACCATCCTAATTCTTTATATGGATGGTTTATGATCAATTTGAACAAGTAAAGTATTGACATTCACTTTCTTGATTCACTTTTATAGTCATTAACTTTTCCTTGAAATATTCACTTTCCTTTGATCATTGGATATTAAATTTCCCCTTAATTTCTATATTATTTATCATGGATATATTAATTGCTTAAATTGTATTTCATTTTTAGATATGGTGTTCTAGATTGAAATTTATTTTTATATCTGGGGAAATATTGATAAATTTGTATTCTTTACTCAAAACAGATATTTGATGATAAGACATATTATTCCTAAATTAAATAAATTATTCGATATAAGAGGAATTCTTTGGAACTGCAGTGATGGGTGGGGCTCGGTATTATATATCCCCTCAACACATCAGTAGGTATCATGATACAAATACGTAAGGTAGCATTAAATAGGTTTTTAATTATAGTTTTAAACCATCTTATGAAAGGTCTTGATGATATAAGTATCATGATGCATGAGATCATAGCATATAATAATTAATCATTGCCTTCATTTAGAATTTTTTTATTATTATCCATGATATTTTCGTAATGATATTATCTCTAGATTCATTTCATTCTCAATTATTGATTAAATGGAATGTGTTTTTAGTTATTTACCTTGACGTATTGATTATGCATTATCCAGTTATGATATTCATGTTATTGATTAAATGAAATGTGTTTTCAATTATTTACCTTTCCATAGTGATTATTATACATTATATTTTTGAATTAATATTATCTCTGGATGCACTTACTTCTCAATTTATTGATTACATGGCATGTGTGTTCAGTTATTTATCTTTACATATTTATTATTCCTTATCTAGTTATGATAGTCATGTTATTGATTAAATGGAATGTGTTTTCAATTATTTAACTTGTCATATTGATTATTATCCATGATATTTTCACATTGATGTTATATATGGATGAACTTCCTTATTAGTTTATTGATTGCATTTCATGTGTGTTCAATTATTTAACTTTTCATATTGATCATTCTTATTAATTCATGATTGATTCCATTATACTTAATCCTTACTGAGTATTTGTTCTCAACCTTATTTTGTTTCCTTTCCTCAAGATTCCATGAAGTATACTATGATTTATTTTAAAGTATATAATAGAGGGAATAATGTTATTATCAAAAATAAATATGTTTTATTTTTTTCAAATGTAATACAAGACTCAAGTATTTATCTATTTTACCAAGAATACTAAATTATTCAGTCCTTCAGGATGTGATTCCTCATATCTTATACCAATTTAATAAAGCAAACATCAGCTTTGGGCTACTAGGGTCAGGGTCTCTAGATTCGCTACCAGTGGAAGTTTAGAGAAACCTTGGGAACTAGATTTAGGAAAAAATAGATTATGTATCATGACCCTATGATAGAATTTGAGGATAAGTATATAATAACTACCTAAAGTTTTGGTAATGTAGCGATTATGTGATTTTTTTGGAAATACATCCTTGTCCGGATACTACAAGTGGACATGGTTCTAGCATAGATGTACCTAGGGGTAATAACTCCAAAAAGAGAATATTGGGATTAACCTGATTGTCACCTGATGCATGACAACAAACCATATTGTGCACCTAGTTTGACACTCTTAAGGGATATGATTCCGATAATTCACATTTTCTTTACAAAAAATTATGAAGGATTTGAATATATGGTGACAATAAATGACCTAGGTTAAACCTAAGGTGTATTATATTGAAAATAAAGTGTCTGAAAGGAACAAGAAAATGTTTTATGTGTGGAAAATAAGGGAATAAAGTAATGTATTACCGAGGGAAAATGAAGAGTATGATGGAAGGAAATAAATATCATCACAGAGATCCATTTATAGTTTTTTTTCTTAAATATTGAGAACCTAGGAATTATCTAAGTCAATGCTATCATCTAAAGGTTCAACCCTAGACTAAGGAAGGAATTTTGTGGAAATAAAATAGATAAAGTATTTATTTATTGGGATTCAAGAATTAAATTGTTGAAGTATTTTACCAATGGTATTTTGGTTATAATAATCATGAAACATCAAAGGATTGTGTTAAATTTTAGAAACATATGTGTCTTAATTAACATAATAGTTATGTATGCCATCATGGATTTATGAGTTTAATATTGACCATAAGTTCAAAGTCTCAAACACCACTTTTTTTGTTTTATGTGATGGGAGTCTACTAAGATAAAGGATATTTTGGGAGAAATTTAACACAGTCATATGTTTTAGTAGAAAAAATTATTTAAGGAATAACTCCTCTAACTTTTATAGAAATAAGTTTAGAGGTATTGATAACCTTTAGGGTTGATTTTATCATTAATTACATTGTAATAATAGTCAAACAAGATTATTAGGATTTGTGAAAAAAAATTGTATTGAAAACCTTAGTAAAAAGGTTATTTAATGATTTATTTTATTTCAAGGATTCCCAAAATATTTTTTGTAGGAATTACATTAATATAGATTTAGAAAAAGGATGACCCAAATGTCAGGTGACAACCTGTCATGTTCGAAAATGCCATGGGGCTTGAACCCATTATTAAAGGACGATAAGGGTTTAACACTTATCATTGTCCTATGAACTATTCTAGTTAATATTTCATTGTTTTTAGTTAAATGATTTGAAAAATAAATATTAATGATAAACCAATGTTGTAAATTTTGAGGTTTAGGGATTAATTTATTATATTGATGAACTTTTTCTAACCATTTTAGTTTTATAAAATAGTTAGAGACCAATAGAAATACTTTTCACTCTTTTATAAATCTTATGATATGTCAAAAGTGAATTTTAGTGCTTTGGGATTAAAAAATCATTTTTGGATATTAATTTCTTATAATATGATATGAATGGTAAATTTATCAAATCACAATAAAAGGATTAAATTATGCTTATGAAATATAAATGTATAAAGTAAGTATATTTCCTTATATTCTTAGATAGTAAAATAATTATTCAACTTTAGGAAAAAGGATCTTGGGAAAAAAATTCTATCCCATTACATTCTTATTTTATGAATAAAATGGTTTTTTAAATCATCATAGATTTATGGTTTTGAGACCCTTAACTTTCCATTGATCATTCACTGTGATCAATGACCTCAATCACTCTCCATAATTATTTACATTTTTCTTCCATGTCCATATCTTTAATTGCCACCAATGTTCTTATACTTAGAAACCTAGTTATGTGTTATTCTATATGACCATTTTACATCTCTTTCTCTCTTATTAAGAGGATATTTTATTAACCCTTTTACAATGTGGGCTTTTCAATAATGGTATTTCCAAATTTCAAACCCATGATTACCGAGATCAAGTTTAAACTGTGAGGATGAAATTTATTTAAGATGGGGAGAATTTAACACTATGATATTATAAAATAATAACACTTTATTTTATAGCATATGTGATGCGCAACACTGAGCTTAATCAACCCATGAAATATATTTCTTTAAATTTAATCTCTTTGATGGCCTACGAAATACGCAAGACCGGCTATAAAAAAACCATAATATAGTATATCGTTATAAAAAATCCATTAAATTTGAATGTATGAATAATTATAACTAAATTATGAAAATTATTTTTATCTATTAATTAAAAATAGAATAATATTTATTTAAAATAAAAATAATTATTTTATGAAAAATGTATTTTTTTCTAAAAGTTAGTTTAGTAACACTTAACACACATAATTTAAAATTAATTTTTTCCACATTAAGGAATTTTATTTGAAAAAATAAAATTCATTTTTTAAATCATAAAATCAAAATTATCTTGGGGTGATTTTTCAAGATTTTTTTAAATGTTTCATTTTTCGATGAATAGTGAAAATACTAAATTTTAATCGAAAAATGTATTTTCATTTAAATTATTTATAAAGTTAAATTATATTTTAAATTGGTTTTAAAGTATCATTGATTCAATTATATATAAATTAATCCAATTTATTTCATTGTAATTATTTTCATATTGAGTTTTGATATAAAAACTTTGTAAACTTTTAAACATTTTTTCTTTGAAAACCCACTTTCTCATCGCGTCTACAAGATTAATTTTAAATTAAAATTTTACACTTATGTGAATAAAATTTTAAAAAATGGATTCCATATTTTAAATAAATATAATTTATATTATCTAATAAGGTATAATTATTTTTTGACCAAAATAAATAGCAAAAATAGTAAAATTTATTTACTTCGGTTAAAGTAAAAATGTATTTACTAGGGGTCAAACTAAAAAGATAAGGGTTAAAATGACCTAAACACTTCTATAAAATCTATTTTATAGCCATATTTTGACCCTATAATTTATAATTCTCAATAATACTCCATTTTTACCCTTTTTGTAGGTTAAAAATGTGGGTACACCTTTTTCTTTTCAAAAATTACAAGCGTGTCACTCACCTCACTTATAAAAGGCCACCCCCTCTCCTCTATTATTCACACTTTAAAAAAAATTCTGACAATACATACCCATATCACTTTAAAACTTCCATAATCTCATACTAGGATAATTAATTTGGTTATAAACTCAACCTAGTAAGGCTTTGGTCAAACCTAAGGTGGATACCCGAAGAAGAGTTAATGTTCTTTAAAGAGTGTTTTTATTTTATTTATTCCTCCACCACCTTCAATTCTTATTAAACCATGATGATATAATAACCTAATTATATTAAATATACTAATATGTTTTTATGTTAAGTTCGTGACCAAAATCCATCTCTAATTCCATTAAATGGGTTACAAAAACATCATTCGTGTGTACAACAGATTACCGCCTCACTAACCAATGTCTTCCATTTTTCCATTACCACCTCTCACGGTTGGGTATGATGATAGATATAAAGTGTATATATATAATATTTATAACATAATTATACCTATATAGTCATTATATCATATATAAATTTTTTACTTTCCATTCTATAGGGGATACAATAACATCGCTCGTGTGTACGATGAACTACCACCTCACGAAGCGACGTGATTCGTCTTTCACTAATGCTTTACATGGAAGGTAATAAGGATATATTTTATGGATATATGTGATATAAATGACATAATTATGATATTAATGACATATTTATCATTTTGAAAAGATAATATATATCATTTTATTTCTTTCCATTTCACTCACGGAAAGATGATAACATCGTTCATGTGGACTACCGCCATCACGAAGCGATGTGACTCTCTTTTCATCACCGCACCACATGGATGATATATATATATATATAATTATATTTAAATAAATAATATTATATATATTATATTATTATCATTCTATAAATATATTATATTATTTACCTTCTTTCTATGAGGATTATTGGAAAATGGAAACGTTACTTATGTATACGTACAACTTACCATCTCCATGATCTTAACATACTTATTTTTTCATAAAAAACTTTAAGGATTAGTTTTAAAATTAAATTTTATGTAAAAATATGATAATTATGTGATGATTATTATTTTTGAGATGATGTAACTATATAATATGCAAAAGAACCAGAACTTTCATAATAAAGCACAAATGAGAAAGCAATGTGATTAACACCCAAAACAATGAAAATAATGAAAGATTATTAATGAAAGGGTAATAATATGTTATAAAAGGATAATATATGATATTATAAACATTAATATATTTCTTTTATATGTTAATAACATGTTTAAATCCACTATACATTAGGTTAAAGGATGTTTATCCAAAAGGAAGCATTAGGTGAGAGATTTTGTCTCAATTTCCTTTCATTGAGGCACATTTGTATGTTATGTGAAAATTTCTTTTATATAGTGTATACACTAAACATTTCACATGTAATATCATGATTATATAATAATTCATGGTATTTTAAGTTTTAATTTGAATTATTTCATCCAAGGGGATTTGACTTAAAAGTTACCAAGTGGTAAATAATTTCATAACTCAATTTATTTTTATTGGGTTATATTACTTCTTCATCATATTTGATATTCTAAGATTATGTGTGTAATTAATTTTAATTATATTATGTTTTATTTATACTTGTTTTATTTTTATTTACAATTGATACACATAATATATTCATTTATTAATTCTCACTTCAACATTATGATCATTTTAAGGGTTTATTTCACAATCTTATTCTATTTGAGATTGTTTATTATTGAATTTAAGTCAAAGGAAATTATTTGATCATTATCTAATAAACCAATTTTATTTTATTATTATCTGGTTATTCATGATATTTTCAATTGATAGTATCATTTTTATTCTCTTTGGTACTTAAAATACACTACTACAAATACGGCTTTTATCAACGCTAAAAATGGCATTTATCAGCGCTAGAAAAGTGCTGATAAAGCCAGCGAAGATAAAGGGGGGGTCCCCTTTATCAGCGCTCCAAAAAGCACTGATGAAGACCCCTTTTATCAGCGCTAAAAAAAGTGCTGATAAAAGGGGTCTTTTATCAGTGCTAAAACGAAGCGCTGATAAAAGGGTCTTTTATCAGCGCTTTCTTTTTAGCGCTGATAAAAATAAAAAAAATAAAAAAAATTAAAAAAATACTGCCAATCTCGAGGGGGGGGGGCTTTTTACAGCGCTTGAGCCCCCCTTTATCAGCGGTTTCCCGCACCTCCAGCGCCCGCCCGCACGGCCTAAACCCTTTATCAGCGCTAGCCCTTTAAATAAACCTTGCGCGCGCACCCGTGCCTCCACCCGGATTTGATCTCGAGACCTCCCCCCTGCGCACCTAAAGCCTTTGCCACTACCCTATATTGATTTGTTCTCTTATTCATGATATATCTATTTATTTATATATATATTTAGTTATATTTATTCGTATAGTAATATATATTTATATTAATATATATAGTTATATTAATATATATATATATATAGTTATATTAATATATATATATAGTTATATTAATATATACATATAGTTATATTAATATATGTATAGTTATATCAATATATGTATAGTTATATTAATATATATTAGTTATATAAATATTCATATATTGGTATTTTAAATAAAATGAATATTATTTATTATTTAGATAAAGCTAATATATTTTATATGTAAATATGTTTAATTATTTATTTAAAAAATTTAATTTTTAGGTGCGAATATATAAAAAATATGTACATATAGTTATATATTTGATTATAAATAGCAGTGCATTATAAAAAAGGATGAAATTTCAAAGACATAATATCAATATGAATATAATACCTTGGAATAAATTCATTACCCACCAAAAAAAGACAATAATACCCCCTTAAACGAGGCTAAAAATCTACAAAATGTTAAAAAATCTGGATACCCCGACAAAAAACTCAGTTTTGGAGGCCTTCTGGCCCTCTTTTGGACTCGAAAAATGCTTAACCAAGGTTACCCCAGGTCACAGCGACGTAGAGCTCATCGCAGGCTTTGATTTGATATGTGGTAGAGCTCAAACGGACACCCGGATCAAAAGTTATGGTCGTTTGAAGTTTGAGTTGTGTTTTCAATATATTTTGGATCTTTTTTTAATTTTTTTAATTTTTTTAGTCTTCAAATTGTTATTAAATGACTATTAATCCATAATAAATAGAAAATTATTAATTAAAAATATATTTTTAATTTTGTAAGAAGCCATTTTCACTAAATATTTTATATATTAAGTATAATAAGTGTAAATGTCCATTTATACTTATCTAAAATGTATTTAAAAATTATATATTATATTTATATCAATATAACTATATTTATATATTAAATTTTTTTAATTTTTTTTTTTGAAGTCGACCCTTTATCAGCGCTTTTAAAAAAAGCATTGATAAAGGCCTCCCCTTTATCAGCGCTACTAAACAAGCACTGATAAAGGGGGTCCCTTTATCAGCGCTAAAAAAAGCGCTGATAAAGGGGTACTTTTATCAGTGCTTTTTTTAGCGCTGATAAAGGCCCCCCCTTTATCAGCGCTTTTTCGTTAGCGCTGATAAAGGGGTGGCGCTGGGCTTGCCCAGTTTTGTGGTAGTGATAATTGAGAAAATGTTTTTTAGAAAATATAACTTTATTTCTCTCTTTGGTCAGAAATCTGTTTTCTACCAAAAGATTATTTTCTATTTTTTTTAAATAATATTTTTAACCCTTTTCCAAATGATTTATTAAATACATTTTTTACCCATTTTTAATTTTTACCAAATGTTTTGAAATGAATCTTTATGTCATTTTCAAAACAATGTTTGTTTGGATTTTATTGAAAAAGTGAAAGGAATATTTGTTGTAACATGTATGACATGAACAGAATTTCTAGACATAATGACCACTCAAATGTTTTAAATATTCATTTATAAGTTTCAAAAATTATTTTCAAATAAAATTATTTTCAAAATATTTTGTGAACTTTTAGTTTTAAATGTTATTTTCAAAATTAAAAGGATATTTTTTCAAGAATGTTTATAAAGTTTTTTTATGGTATTTCTATTCATCAACAACAAAAACCCTTTATTCTTACTCCAATGGGTATATGTTGTATTGATACCATCCTTATTCTTTATATGGAAGGTTTATAATATTTTTAACCAAGGAAAGTAATGACATTCACTTTATTGATTCATTTTTATAGTCATTAATTTCCCCTTGAAATGTTCACTTTCCTATGATCATTGGACATTAAATTCCCTCTAAATTTCCATATTTGCAACATCCTATGTTTTGGACTAGGTAAATTTTCCAAGGGAATTTGAATTTTACAGTTTGGTGGATGGGTCTTTCTTTAAACTGAGACTCAGAATGTAATTCCAAGTGTTGGAACACTTAAAATGTTTGTTTTTAGATGATTTTTAAGGTCCTAGAGTTCGGTTAAGTTTTGGTAGTGTTGGGATCTAAAATCACCAAATTTTGTAAAGGTAGCATGAGGTGCATGGTTGGAACATAATTAGTTTAACCATGTGGGTCAACCATAAAGAACCAATTTTTGAGGAGCATGGTTTTTCTAAGATGTGTAAGGAGTCGAGAGGCCGTGCAGCTTAGTGCAGGTGTATGGGGGTGACCCGCATGGGCTGCACATGGTTTTCCAAATCATGTGCCTAACCTATACCCTTAGTTCCACTTAACCAGTAGCATTGCATGGTTTGATCACAGTCATATCAAATTGTGTGACCTAACCATGTAAGGTGTGTCTCCTAGCCATAGGAGGTTGTACAATTGACACATAGTTTTCTAAACCATGCTGCTCTTTAAAGGGGTGTTTTTAGGGTTTACACTCTATTTTTTTAAGATTATATACCTCTTTTATTCTTACCATATGCACATAGAAACAACCCCTTCATGTGATATCTCCTCTTACTCCTAAGCATGTAGGTATCTCCCTCATACGGTGACTGATTCTACCATTGTTCATCACATTAGATTCATATTAGTAAGCATACAAATCCTCCTTCATCTGTTCCTAGTTTATCTTCTCATCTCCTGAACTATCTTCGTGTGAGATAATTCTCCCTATTTTTAGGGAATTTGTCCATTTCTTTGATTTCACTCAAATTAGTCTGATTCAAGCCTCGATATTAGATGAGTAAATAATCTTAATCATGGGGTAAGTGTTATATAGCTTTTTCCCTAAATTCTTACTCATTTATAAATTACATTGTCATTCTGTGATCTAGACTTTCCATGCATTGCCTTATAAATGTGAAATTAATTATGTAGAAACTAATGCCTTTTATTTAGATTTTCATTGCATGAAAAATGAAACCATTGGATGTTATCTACCTCAATATGAACCACCCCTTTGAGTTTGTTTCCTAGATTCTTATGGACTATGCTTTTCTAGGTAATTAAACCATCCTTATGGATGTTTCTTTAAATCATTAAATTATGATGTCATGTCTTACTCACCCTTGGTTATCTTTTAAATGTGATAAATTATTAATTTTATAAGGATTAATGAAATTAGTTTAGATGAACTCAATATGAGAGTTTTCCCCCATTTTATAATAAAACCATCTTTGATGTGCGCTGTATTCTCTAATAAAATGTGGAAATAAAATGGAAAGAAAAGAAATGGTAAAATGGCATGATTACATACATAAAATTCATTTCTTTCTTACACTTGATTTTATTGACTGATCCTGATGAAATTATAGTTATAATGGAATGATTATGGTAATATCCTTATTAATTATAATTTAATTGTATTGATGGCTTGGATAAACACATTTCATGTTAATAAATAATAAAATAATTACATTGAAAATGATCCATACACCTTGAACAATGTCACTTTTCTCTTTATGGAACATCAGCATAAGGGATCATAGAGAAATTGGATTATATTATACTACTTAATGATTAAAGGGACCTCGAGTAGGGTCATTTTCCATGATGTTTCACACCCTCTTGGTCGAGGATATTGGCATGGAATTCACATCACTTGGGTTTTTGGTCATGAAGTTCCACGCCCCCTTGATTTGGAGGTTGTTTAAGACCCTCCTCATTATTATTCATGATACGTGTCATGGTGTCCTACATTATTTATGATATTCAAAATGATGGACCATATTGATTCTGATCCTCAAGCATGATGAACCTTATTTATTATCATGAGATTCCTATTATTATTATAAGTAGTATTAAAAATAGACGCCTGAGTTATGCCTCAGGTCCTAGATAATACTACGTATCTATATATATATGTATATAAATGTTACTACGTTTATAGTGCATATATATATACTCAGTGATATTCCAACTTAGGTCGAAGCAGGTATGGTCGACTAGGTGTCTTTGAGGAGCATAAACCCTAATTTTTACTATTATTTACTTATCTACTACTTTATTTATTATACTTTTACACTTTCATATTCTATACTCATAGACTAAATTTAGATTTAGACACCGTTGGTGGTGACCTATTGATTATATCTCACACACTTCCCAAGATTCCATTTCATTGGGGTACCTAACCAAACCTCATGTCTGTAGGTCCATGGATTATTTCTTATGTTGTGAATTGTACATGGGAGATCCGGAAAACAGGACTGAGATAGTACTCAGGATGCTTATGGAGATCGCCCTTAGGGATTTTTATTCCTTTTCCTTGTTCATGTATTGTATCATATCTAAATGTTGTATGTTTCATACTTTATATTTGGTAGCATCACATGAAAATTCATGAAAGTTATATTTGGAATTTTCCATGTTTATTCAGTATATTACATTCTTCTATTGCTTGTCATTTATTTGTACTAATTCAACTAGTCACTATTGATTCTTTATGATTATACTTCTATGCTACTCTAATAATTAGGGTATAGTATCCCCACCATACCACCATTAGACCCTCACTTATATTTATTAGCCTCTATCGTATGGGGAGGTACACTTGAGGCCATGTGACTGACTGACTCAAAGCACCATTTTAGTGGCTCCCGGGCCAGAACGTTACAAAGTGGTGTCAGAGTTGTTTTGTTTCTTTTTGTATTACTATTTTGGGCTAGTAGATAGGGGACTTGGAATGTGTCATTTCATTGTAAATAGATGTGTTTGTGAGTGATCAACCCACACATGGGGGAAAGACCAAGTGGCCAGGGATGGGATTATTGTTCCTGTTGTTCATTGTTACAGTTGATTATGATTTCACATCGAGTGATTGATGTGATTTTGATACTTAATGATTTATGAGATTTGTGGTGTTTTAACCTTGTCCTGGTATAATAAGGGAGTATAATTACATGCATAATTATAGGAACATAAAGATTCAAATTCCATTCATATACCATGCCATGTAGTTTCACTCATATATGTGCCTTGTGTGATTTATTATGCATGATTGTTTGAATAGCATGATGCATAGTTTCTTAGAATGTTTTCCTGGACAATATGTTTTGGTAATTTTTTATGCTATGTTTGTAGAGACCTGAACTTGATGTACATGTAAATTACATTACTTTTGTGGAATACTTAATACGTAACAAAAACAAACACCCAATGACCGTAATAGTTTAGTGTCTTTGGAAACTCAGAACATAATATTCTAATCATTGTGAAAGATCTTCAACATCTCCCATAAAGATCTTCCCCTTTTGTTTTCTTACCTAAAACCTTTCTTTAAATCCTGGAGAAAAGAAAACATAAAAAGGGTGAGCTCAAATTCTCAGTAAGGGTAAGCATGGAGAAAATAAAACAAACCATATACATTTGAACTTAAAAACATTACCGTAATGTTTAAACATCAAAATCTTGAGTTGTGAAATAAATCTTGGCAGTACATAAGGAATAGATCATAAAGGAACATCAATCATGATAAAATATCATGGGAATAAAACATGTAATTGTGAAAAACCATTAAGCACGTGATATGATTTCCATAGTATACAAGGCATTGTTGTCAAGACCATCATAGTGGACAAAGTCTATTACTGAACCGGGTTTACTTGTTGTTCCAACCCTGTATTACTGAACCGGATTCACTTTCTGTTCTAGCCATGTCTATCTCATGAGATATAAATCTTTACCCAATGCATTTTAGGGAGATATAGGGCTCACCCATCTCATAATGAAATCATTATTACGTGTTCCAAAAAATAAATAGAAATCATTCATCATAACCCAAAGAATAAAATGGGTTTCATAAACATCATCCCATCATAACATAATCCATATAAAAAATAAATATCATTTCATAATAAGAAAAATAAAACCATGTAAATAACAGAGACATTATACTTGAAACATAAACATACTAAATAATGTCATCTTAGATGGAAAATAGTTTTGATAAAACACTTGAAATTAATTCTTAAGGAAAATATCCTTTCTTCTTCAAAATAATTTTATTTTCACAAAAGGCCATGCAATTTTAAAAAAAATGATTTTTTTGAAAATAATCATGAAATCTTGTAGAGTAAGATTCATGAAAATAAGGTGTAATAAAACCATAAAAATTCATTCATGTTGTATAAGTTAAAAAAACATTCTTCTCGTACTTTTTTCGGAAAAGTCAAAAGTACCTCGTATGGTAAACAAAAGAAAGATTCCTTCCATACCATGTGGTAAAAGTCAAGAAAGTGTAGAAATGAATTTAAACATACATGGAAGAATAGTAAAAAATTTATGAATTTTTTTTTAGAAAACATGGACATGGATGATAAACATAACCCCAGTAAACACTTAGGAATAAACAATCTTGGATAAGAATGAGATTGGAATAATTATCCCTTACCTTATGTCCAATTTCTTCTATATGTTTCTGAGACTCCTGTATAGTGGGTTTAAATGTATTATTAACTTGTAACAGAACCATAATAATATTTATGATATCATATATGATTCACTTACGACTTTATATTACCTGTTCATTTGTCAAATCCATGTTAAAGTAGTGTTTTGGGTAAAATTGTTTCATTTGTCGTACGTGTTTTGACTTGTAATTATTCATATGATTAATTAGATCTTGATTACCTACTTACAGAATGTAAAACATGATTTATATATAATATACTCAAAATATAATATATATATATATATATATATATAATAGATCGATAAATGGAATGAAATACACCATTCATGGAGACAATAGGTCGTATGTACAAATGAACGTTGTTTTTGTTTCCTTATTTAATTGAATGTAAGTAAGTAAATAACATATAAATAAATATAGTATCATTATTATGTAATATATTTCATGATTATTTATTATATATACTTTATAATCATTTTGGAATGGTTAACATGGTGAATGAATCTCATCGCGTCATGGAGACGGTAATTCGTATGTACGCACGAGCGATGATATCGTTCTCATAATTATTGAATGGTATTGGAGTGGATTATATAATATCTAAGAATTATTATCATGTTATAATAATCATATATAGTTATTATTTCCACCATTATACCCATCCAAGTAAGGTGGTGGTGTAAAAACAGATTACACCACGGCGTGGAGACGGTAAGTCGTACGTACGAACGCGCGGTGATTTCATTTTTCGTAGGATGGATAGAAGGTGAAATGGGGTTGTTTAATATTTATAATAACATATGAGTATATGAGTGATACTGATGTTATTACTTTATAATGAAACAAATAAAAAAGAGGAAGTATAAGAAGAAATAAATTTGACAGAGTCGGTAAAGGATATTACCTCTTCTTTGACACGCCTCTTCTAAACCTCCTCTTAGGGCACTAAAGTTGGTCTTTGAAGAAGACCAGTACCTCTAGTATGTTTCTAGTGAAGTGTAGAAGAGAAATTTAAAGGTTTTTTCTGATATTTAAGGCTCAAAATGTTGTTAAGAGGAAAGGGAGGAGGTACCCTTTTATAAGAGATGAGAGGGGCACTTTTGGAAATCTCTAAAATATTAATTTATAATAAACCCAAACCCCACTTAAAAACTTCCAAAATGACTCAAATTAAAATATGATATGAGATAGGGTTGTAATATAATCATTCAATAAAATTTATACATGTTGGGAATTTATTTTAAACCTTATCAACTTGATTTATCCTTATTTAATCTATTTAATTTTATTTGTGGTAATAATATTCTAAATTTTAAATTGTTATAAATAATTACTTATGTGTTGTTAATTTTCCATAATTGGATAATTTATGAAATTTTAGACCATATAAATTTCAATTTATAATTTCTAAATATTTTTGTGATTTTTAAACAATTTAATAATATGTTATTTTTATAAATATCAATAGTGTCAATTTTAACACTATTCAATTATTTGAATTTAAATAAAATACACACATAATATATATTCGAACAAAAATATTTAATAGATTCCTAACATGTCATATTCATATAAAAAAATCATGGATCACATTAATTTGTTCATATAATATTTATTTTAACATTTTTAAAACCATTTATTTGATATTTCAATCAATAAAATAATTTCTACATCACTATTGTGTCACCATTAATGATAATTATTTAATCCCTAAAAATTATAAATAAATTCACATGATATAGATAATTTTATTATATTTCTGGTTACTATTTATGTTTTAATTTTTATTAAGTTTATCACTAAATTAAAATTATTACACCTATAAGATATAAGAGAGTGACATGTTGTCACTTTCTTTGGTTTTAATAATAATTATATCCTTTTCATGGTCAAAAGTCCATGAAATGAATTTATTACAAACCTTAGGTGATATGGATATACTTTTATTCATCCAATAGAATTTTTTCAGGTGTTATGGTAATTTTATAATCTTATTTTTACCCTTAATTACCCGATTTACCTTTAACTGTAGTAAATAAAATTTACCGTAGTAACTATTCATAATATCTAAAAATAAAAAATAGCCTATTAACATAATTTGGAACTACTGATTCCAAATATGAAATCTATTTTTCCAAATTCAAAACACAGAAGTGGTAGTATTTAATTTAAAATTAATCCCACTGTTGAGAAAACGGGTTTTAAAAGTTAAAACATTGCAAAAGATTGAAATGTTTTTACCTATGAATTCAATGTAAAATTAATGATAATGACTTGAATTATATTAAATTGTAAAAAAATATTCTATTTATACTTTAAAACCATCCAATATTATAATTTAACCATATAAATTATCTCGATGAAAAAAGTTGTTTTTAATTAAAATTTAGCGTATTTTTACTATTCATCAAAATATGAAAGTTATCAGAATAATGTCAAAATTTTATCCAATGTAAATTTTTGTATCCTGATTCAAAATAAGAAGGTTAATTTTTTAAATTGAACTTATAAACTTTTCAAAAAATTTATTTAAAATGGGTGCGCCATAAAAATACGGCAAAACTGCATTTTTTGAAAAAATACTTCCTTTATACGAAAAAATTGATTTTGTTCTCATGCCATGTTCTAGAAAATGTGTAAGATGAATTATAACATTATAAAATTAAAAATGAAGTTAATACTATTCATAACGGCTAGTTCATAATAATATTATAACAATATATCATTGTTTTGTGAAATTCAGTATTGCGTACAACACACGTTATTGAGGAAGGCCGCTCTTGCGTGCAACACAAGCCAAGAATAGGGTTTGCGTATACTACAAGCTAATATGGTTTTGCATATAGTTCAAGATAATCTTGGTGTAGTGTACAACACAAGACATCAAAGAAATTAAAAATATTATTTCTCATAAAATCTCGGGGTGTTACATTCTACCCCCCTTAAAATGAATTTCGCCCTCGAAATTCATCGGGGTTATAAATGGTTTTCTACTTGAAAGTTTATTTCATAGAAACCCAAATCGTAAAAAGGAATACCAAAACTAAATTTTAAAAACTAAAGTATGAAACATAGCGATTACCCAAATTAACTCATCACTAGGTTTCCACATAGGAGAACATAGGTGAAAATATGGATATGGAAGAGAAATCTAACCATCAAGTTCTGATGGAGAGTGGTAGAGAATATGGCTATGAAAAAGGCAAAAATCACAAAGCCATAAATTTGTGATGATCTAAGGTACCATCTGATTCATCGGATATGAATGTACTATGACTACATTTTTTGTTTTCAAGATCCTTTCCATAAATTTGAAAATTTTGAATTAGAAGAAATACTTACTTGATTTTGGTACAATCTCATCTTTGTTCATTCCTTGAACAATTTCCACTTCATATCTTAAATAAATGAAGTTGAATTTTTCATTCATGAAGTGTTAGCAGATCATGTTATAGAATGATGGGTCATTCCATCTATCTCAAATAAAATGTTAGCAAAAGTTATTAAATATACATAAGTCCATATATGGTGATATTAATCATATATGGCTCCAAAAAATGGACTTATACTTCATATATCACACCACTTAATAAAATAAAACTAATTTATACTAACCAGGGACTTACTATAGGCCATTGGTAGATGATAAAGGCCTATCACACTTCGGTTTTGGGTTCGATTCCCGCATCCTTGTCCGACGTGACGGGTTGTCGCCCGTCCTACGGGTTGTTCTTTTTCTAAAACTATACTATTATAACATTCCAGAAATAATATCTAAAAACAAGTTCTATCCTTAAACAATATTATCTACTGTTTAACTTAATCCATTACAACCTTTAGGCTTATCAAAAATACTTCTGTTCAATCTCATAGTAAAAAGAAAACAATTACCAGAAAGTTCATTTACAAAGTATGTGAATACCATAATTTATTCCCCATATATCATAAGATATATATTGTTGATCACATTACAAACATGTGAATACCTAAATCATGTATTCTCTTGAAATATTAATCACCATGGAACCTTAGTAAAAACATGAATGTTGTCAAAAGTTAATTATTTCCACATACCAAAATCCCAAAATTTCTATATACTCAAACCATGATGTCACTTTGTCCTTATATCAGTCATGAGCTCATTAATACTATCAAACATTTCATTATCTCCTTATCCCTTCATTATGCGCATATTAGGTGATTTCCAAAAATATCTGAATAACATTTCATGGATACCAGTGTCATTCAATATATACTTTCAAAAACTTAAGGAAAAATAATAGTGTAACAATCCTTAGATGTTTCTTTATTCCATAGTACCATGAGATTACTTATTCAAAATTAATCTTGATAAACATGCAATCATTCCACTACCTTCTTAAACCTTTGACCGAGCTTCATCATTTTATTCCTCAACACTTCTTTCATCTCATATATCATTTGTAGTCTCTTCATCATCATCAATGTAAATACTACCCATATGACCATGCTGGTTCTCTTCATGAGATTTTCCTTTAGGTCATTGGTTTGTATAATGCCCGTACATTCCACATTTAAAACATTTAACCATTGTTGTTGTCTTAGCAATACCATTATCCTTATCCATTGTGTTAACTTAACCTTTTCCTTTGCAATTACTGGCTTTGTATCCTTCTTTTCCACACCCAAAGCATCTTCCAGTTCCTTTGAAACATTCTCCCTGATGCCTCTTCCCACATGATTTACATGAGGGAAATTGAACTTTCTTTCCTCTATGATCATCATGAAACTCCATCTTTCTCTTATTAGATGAGATAAGAAACTTACCAAAGTTGAGATTATTGATCATATTATAAGATTGATGATTAGGCATAATAATGATGTTTGGACTTCTAAATCCCATTTCATTTGGTTGCTCTTGAAGAATATCATTCCATTGTCCATCATATTCTCCATTAACATGAATCTTCCTATTTCCAGCCATTTTCTAAAACCCAAAAAAAATAGTGTGAGAGGAAAAAATCATGCTAGGAAAATAACATAATAAAGGGGGAGTACCTTCAATATCTAACATATTAGGTTTAATTATAATATAGTTTCCATAATTCTAGGACTATAACCTATACTTATACTTATCCTTAGGGACATCCCTAGACATACCTTATAAATATCTCTAGGGATCTCACTAAATATTTTTCATCCTAGTTTCTAAAGGTTAACTAAACCTTTCATCTAATACCAACTATAGAGACACGAACTTGACGTACATGGAAATTACATTACTTTTGTGGAATACTTAATACATAACAAAAACAGACACCCAAGGACCGTAATAGTTTAGTGTCTTTGGAAACTCAGAACATAATCTTCTAATCATTGTGAAAGATCTTCAACATCTCCCATAAAGATCTTCCCATTTTGTTTTCTTACCTAAAACCTTTATTTAAATCTCGGGGAAAAGAAAACATAAAAAGGGTGAGCTAAAATGCTCAGTAAGGCTAATAATGGAGAAAATAAAACAAACCATATACATTTGAACTTAAAAACATGAACGTAATGTTTAAACATCAAAATCTTGAGTTGTGAAATAAATCTTGGTAGTACGTAAGGCATAGATCATAAAGGAATATCAATCATGATAAAATAGAATGGGAATAAAAGATGTAATTGTGTCAAACCATTAAGCACATGATATTATTTCCATAGTAGCCAAGGCATTGTTTCCAAGACCATCATAGTGGACAAAGTCCATTACTGAACTGGGTTTACTTGTCGTTACAGCCCTGTATTACTGAACCAGATTCACTTATCATTCCAGCCATCTCTATCTCATGAGATATAAATCTTTACCCAATGCATTAGAGGGAGATATAGGTATCACCCATATCATAATTAAATAATTCTTATGTGTTCCATAAAATAAACATAAATCATTCATCATAACCCAAAGAATAAAATGGGTTTCATAAACATCATCCCATCATAACATAATCCATATAAAACAAATGGATATCATTTCATCATAAGAAAAATCAAACCATGTAAATAACATAGACATTATACTTGAAACATAAACATACTAAATAATTTCATCTTAGATGTAAAATAGTTTTGATAAAACACTTGAAATGAATTCTTAAGGAAAATACCATTTCTTCTTCAAAATCATTTTCTTTTCACAAAATTCCATACAATTTTAAAAGAAAATGATTTTGTAGAAAATAATAATGAAATATTGTAGAGTAAGCTTCATGAAAATAAGGAATTATAAAACTTTAAAAATCCATTTATGTTGTATAAGTTAAAAAAACATTCTTCTCGTACTTTTTCTAGAAAAGTCAAAAAGTACCTCGTATGGTAAAAAAAGAAAGATTCATTCCATACCATGTGTTAAAAGTAAAAAAATGGTAGAAATGACTTTAAACATACATGGAAGAATAGTAAAAAATTTATGAATTTTTTTTTAGAAAACATTGACATGGATGATAAACATAACCCCCGTAAATACGTAGTAATAAACAATCTCGGATAAGAACGAGATTGGAATAATTATCCCTTACCGTATGCCCAATTTCTTTCATATGTGTCTGAGACTCCTATATAGTGGGTTTAAACATATTTTTAACTTTTAACAGATCCATAATAATATTTATGATATCATATATGATTCACTTACAACTTTATATTACCCGTTCATTTGTTAATTCCATGTTAAAGCAGTGTTTTGGGTAAAATTGTTTCATTTGTCCTACGTGTTTTGACTTGTAATTATTCATATGATTACTTAGATCTTGATTACTTACTTCTAGAATGTAAAACATGATTTATATATAATATATTCATAATATAATATATATATATATATATATAATAGATTGATAAATGGAATGAAATACACCGTTCATGGAGACGGTAGCTCGTACGTACGCATGAACGTTGTTTTCGTATCCTTATTAAATTGAATGGAAGTAAATAACATATAAATAAATATATTATCATTATTATGTCATATATTTCATGATTATTTATTATATATTCTTTATAATCATTCTGGAATGGTTAACATGGTGAATGAATCTCATCGCGTCGTGGAGACGGTAATCCGTACATACGCACGAGCGATGATATCATTCCCATAATTATTGAATGGTATTGGAGTAGATTATATAATATCTCAGAATTAGTATCATGTTATAATAATCATATATAGTTATTATTTCCACCATTATACTCATTCAAGTAAGGTTGTGGTGGAAAAACAGATTACACCACGGCGTGGAGATGGTAAGTCGTACGTACGAACGCGCGGTGATTTCATTTTCCGTAGGATTGATAGAAGGTGAAATGGGGTTGTTTCATATTTATAATAACATATAAATATATTATTGATACTGATTTTATTACTTTATAATTAAACAAATAAATAAGATGAAGTAGAAGAAGAAATAAATTTGAAAGAGTCGATCAAGGATATTACCTCTTCTTTGATGTGCCTCTTATAAACCTCCTCTTAGGGCACTAAAGTTGGTTTTTGAAGAAGAACAGGACCTCTAGTATGTTTCTAGGGAATTGGAAAAGATAAATTTATAGGGTTTGGCCTATATTGAAGGCTCAAATTGTTGTTAATAGGAGAGGGAGGAGGTTCCCTTTTATAAGAGAGGAGAGGGGCACTTTTGGAAATCTCTAAAATATTAATTTATAAAAACCCAAACCCCACTTAAAAACTTCCAAAATGACTCAAATTATAATATGAGATGATATAGGGTTGTAATATAATCAAAAAATAAAATTTAGACATGTTGGGAATTTATTTTAAACCTTATCAACTTGATTTATCCTTATTTAATCTATTTAATTTTATTTGTGGTAATAATATTCTAAATTTTAAATTGTTATAAATAATTACTTATATGTTTTGAATTGTTCATAATTGGATACTTTATGAAATTTTAGACCATATAAATTTCAATTTATAATTTTTAAATATTTTTGTGATTTTTAAACAATTTAATAATATGTTATTTTTATAAAAGATCAATAGTGTCAATTTTGACACTATTCAATTATTTGAATTTAAATAAAATCCACATAGAATATATATTCTAAAAAATATTTAATATATTCATAACATGTCATATTCATCTAAAAAATTCATGGATCACATTAATTTTTTCATATAATATTTATTTTAACATTTTTAAAACCATTTATTTGATATTTCAATCAATAAAATAATTTCTACATCACTATTGTGTCACCATTAATGATAATTATTTAATCCATAAAAATTATAAATAAATTTACATGATATATATAATTTTATTATATTTATGGTGACTATTTATTTTCAAAGTTTTATGAAGTTTATCACTAATTTAAAATTATTACACTTATAAGATATAAGAGAGTGACATGTTGTCAGTTTCTTTGGTTTTAATAATAATTACATCCTTTTCATGGTCAAAAGTCCATGAAATGAATCTATTCTGACCCTTAAGTGATATGGATCTACTTTTATTCATCCAATAGAATTTTGGCAGGTGTTAGGGTAATTTTATAATCTTATTTTTACCCTTAATTACCCAATTTACCTTTAACCGTAGTAAATAAAATTTACCGTAGTTACTATTCATAATGTCTAAAAATAAAAAGTATCTTATTAACATAATTTGGACCTAATTATTCCAAATATGGAATCCATTTTTTCAAATTCAAAACACAGAAGTAGCAGTATTTAATTTAAAATTAATCTCACTGTTGAGAAAACGGGTTTTCAAAGTTACAACATTGCAAAAGATTGAAATGTTTTTACCTATGAATTCAATGTAAAATTAATGATAATGAATTGAATTATATTAAATTGTAAAAATATATTCTATTTATACTTTAAAACCATCCTATATTATAATTTAACCATATAAATTATCTCGATGAAAAAAGTTGTTTTTAATTAAAATTTAGCCTATTTTTACTATTCATCAAAATATGAAAGTTATCAGAATAATGTCAAAAATTTATCCAATGTAAATTTTTTTATCCTGATTCAAAATAAGAAGGTTACTTTGTCAAATTGAAATTATAAACATTTCAAAATTTTGATTTAAAATGGGTGTGCCATAAAAATACGGCAAAACTGCATTTTTTTAAAAATACTTCCTTTATACTAAAAAATTGATTTTTTTTCTCATGCCATGTTCTAAAAAATGTGTAAAATGAATTATAACATTATAAAATTCAAAATGTGGTTAATATTATTCATAACATCTAGTTCATAATAATATTATAACAATATATCATTTTTTAGTGAAATTCAGTATTGTGTACAACACACGCTATTGAGGAAGGTCGCTCTTGCGTGCAAAACAAGCCAAGAATAGGGTTTGTGTATACTACAAGCTAATACGGTGTTGTGTATGGAACAATATAATCTTGTTTTAGCGTACAACACAATACATCAAAGAAATTAAAAATATTATTTCTCATAAAATCTCGGGGTGTTACAATGTTCATCATGATTGTTTATAAACCATGTTTAGATGATTATATAGCACACTTTTCTTATAAACCATGATTTTATGGTAGCCTTTTTATAGGTTTTTTTTCCTTATTTCCATTTTATATAGCATTCTTTCTTGTTTTCCTATTTATGTAGTAGTTTACATGTTTATTTTTCATGCTTCTATGCATATTTAGCATGTTTCCCTATATTTACCGATTTCCATGGCATGCCTCATTATAATTTCAATAAATGGTTGGTTAAATAAAAATTTTGCAGCAATATAAGCAGTTTTTTCCTACATATCTTGATGGGAGAATTATAATAAACCAATATATTTGGACATGTTTGAGTCATGGACCATTGCTCGTATGGGATGAAATGTTTATAGCTATGATTAAATGGGATCCAATTTTCAATCTATAAAGTTTATGGGTTCTTTATAAATTAGAAAATGGTAACCCATTTAATCAAACCCTTACATTTAAACTTATGATATTCTAAAATCAAAGCCAAAACTTGGTTGTAGTTATATGAATTCCAATTGTAATTTTTAAGGGAAAGTACCTTTTATAACTTGGGAATGGTAATTCATCTAACTAAACCCTAATGCTTATATGTTTATGATAAAATTTAAATCATTTTGAAATGGTTTCCTATATAAAGGCTTGTAACTCTATCACTTGGGCATGATTACCCATATGAAGAAATTCGTAAATGCACAACTTGACCCAAGTAGGTCAGTTGGGGCATGTTGCTTATGAGATATAATTGACTCGACCTAAGTAGGTCGGTCATGGTGCTTTGTGATTTTGAGATAAAACCATTAAGGATGTTTGAAACTTTAATAATTAAATCAACTATTGTGGTTTATGGACCTAGTTTGGATATAATAGGACCCTTGTAGGTCACCTTTATTTTGTTATACCTTAGCATTTAACCCCATGTGGTTATGTTTATATTATTGGGATGGTTATTTAAAGTGTCTCTAGCTGCTTATATGGTGTTACATATAAACGTATGGTGGAATCTTACTTGACCAATCCCATTTTTAATTAATACAAGACATGTTATCTACTTTCAAGATTATTTGTTTATGATGCCTCTATTAATTAAAAATTATAATTACAACATAAAGTGTGTATTCCTCTATAGATTGGAATTGATGTTTTATTTAACTAATCCCAATTGTGAGAAAACTTATGTATAAATAAGTAAAATGGATAAAATGGATTCATCCGATAAATTACCTAATTATGATAGGATGTTAGTTAAAAAAATGGTTCTCAGAAGGAGTCTTGATAAAACTTTCTTGTGTGCCTTGTGGTGTCAGCTAAATAAATTTTCTAAGTAAAATTTTTCTTATAATTAGTACTTGATGTTTAATTTTAACCTTGAAATGTTTAAAGACCTAAATTTGAATTAGTTTGATGGATTAAATAAAACTTTTAGAGGTTTTCTTAGCTTTAACCCTCATGTAAGGGTATTTTAAATCTTTCCTTGAGTTTTTCCTTAGAATAGGATCAGAAGCATTACTTGTTGGATTCTTCTAACCTAAAGATGGACAGTAGAGCCTAGTGAATTTTCTAGTGTGGCCTAGCTATAGGACTGACATTTTATGATTTTTCAAGGGGATAGAACAAGTTATGTAGCACCCTCATAACTTTAAAATATTTCTAGATTCTTCTGAATCATTTCAGGAATAAGGTGTCATTCGGGAACCATTTTTCATAAATAGGACTCTTAGTTTCTAAGACAAAACCTAGGATGGGTGGGTGGTCGTTCAGTTTCTTGACCCTCATTATGGGAATGGGAATCAATTAATGCTTGGTTTAAGTGGGTTCGACATGACTAGGGCATGGTCGACCACTTAGTAGGTAGTGAGACCTATCTTCCTTTTCTGATGGATAACTCTGGAGGTTGTCAACAAGTTTTACAGTTGTATGGGATAATATGAATCTGATCTAGTTCTTTTTATGGGCCATAAGATTCTAGGATTCATATAGATGATAATCCTATGGATAATGTCAAGTATGTACCATTTTCTCATGAGATATTGGGGTAATATGAATTGATAAACGTGGAAACCATTGAGTTTCTAAATGGTACAGTGAACCATATGAGTTCAGTGGTAATAATTAAGACCGATCTGTTACACTACATTTATAGGTATCCTTCAAGGTAGAGTAAACTAGGTGTTAGAGGAAACTTGACTCATCCCAATGATCTAGATGTCATTCCAAAGAGGATTAGGTGTTTTGACAAACTGGTTGAGTGGTTTTGGCTTTTACTCTTGATGTTATGACACATGTTGACATAACTCGGGCGGTGTCACATGTGAGTACAAAGTAAATCTAGCCTATTGCACTTTTAAGTGGCTAGTATATCTCTCCTTTCAGTTTAATTCTTGATAAAATAATTTTTACCACCTTTAAGACTCACAGTTAGTGGTCGATGGAGTGTGTGTCATGGGATGAGTTCCCTTTTCAGTAAATCCAATGATAAGGACACTCCTAAGGCGGGTATCATCACATTGATCATAGAAAATTGTGTCCTTCCAAGTAGAAGGAACACAACTGAGGAGTACTATTTGAATATTGTCAGTACTAATTTTGAATACCCATATGGCTGGTAAGCTTTCAAATGTGTTGGTGCTTGAGAGTCAGTGTGATGATGACATGGTTGGAAGTGTATACAACCATTGAAAAAACCACTAGTTGGGTTAAACTTTAGTGGTTGTGCTTTAATGATAATGGGATTACTTGGGAGGAAAGGGAATCATAATCATTTGAAGATTACACATCGGCAGTTACAATTGATCTTTTCAAAAAGGGTTAGATAGAGATGGTTTGGTTGTTTCTCTTCATATAAACTGGTTATGGTTGGTTCAGAACCGTACCAAGAGCCTTGTCTTGTATATAAGAGCAGTGTATTGGGTCTTTTGGAAATCATTAAAATCCAATTGGTGTATTATTTTCTTAGTGAAAATCATGTCCCCTATCTTAGTATCATTCGGTATTCACTGAGAGAGTGTTGGTTATATTCCATTCTAAATTTAAACATTGTTGGTCTTGGTAAGTGAACTCCATAGGAGTTACGCTTCGACAAAATGGTAAGTTTAGAGGTGTGGTTGTCCTGGGTGACACTTGGGTTCCTGAGTAGGAACACCATTAATGGACTCATGGGCACCAAATTTTTTTCCTTTGGATTGATATATCACTAGAATCCAGTTACAGGCTTTGATGGACATGTTTGAAGTAAACATGAGGATTCTTAAGTGTAATGTCCTGGAATTTCCGTGTAATTCTTTTTTATTATATGGAATTATTTCGATACCATACGCTTTGATGACACTTGATTCCAAGGCCTGATGAGCCCAAAATAGAATTTTGAACTTTTTTTAAGTTCAGTTAAGTAAACATGAAAGCAGGTTTTTCTAACTTTTAAATCGGTGGTCGAATCAAAAATCTGAGAGCACCGTTGAACTCAGAATGATGGTATTCTTCTAGAATGGAGTTAACTTCGACCGGTGAGGTTTGATCGAAAAAGATAGTTTTCATACTTTTTGGAAAATAATAAAATAACTTTAAAAGTTGTTTTATTTTTCTTTTCGAAACATTGAGCGGTGGACAGTGGAGTTGTAGTGCAGAAAAAAGGTGCATTAAATGAATCTCTTTAATGGCTCATTTTTTGTGCAGTGTAATGGTGTATTAAATTAAGCGTAACAGATATGTTGTTTCATAAATGAAACAACGTAATGATGCAACATCACAGCATAACAGAAACACTATGATGTATTTTCTTTTAATGGATTAATGTGTTAGAGAGTTGAGAATCAAAGGGTGGAAATTCTCTAACAAACCTACAATAAGTATTCCCTCCAATGACGAATGATGAATGCCAGTAGGATCACTAGCAACATTAACGCTTTAAAAAGAACGGGATTGGGAAGCGATGAAGTCCAATGAAGCTTGAATCCTCAAGGGCAGAGTGCTTCAACGACGAACATTGATCGAGGTATGGGTTTTTCTTTGTGATTAATTTTCCTCATTCTTTATTCTAAAAACAATGAACGCGGATCAACCCAAGAACAGGTTGATTCGCAGATCGTGAATTCTTACGGGAGGGTATCCTTCTTGGGTTTTCTATATGAGATTTAATTATTTCCGTGTAATTTTTTTTAAATTATATGGAATTATTTTGAGACTAGATGCTTTGAAGGAACTTGATTCTAAGGCCCGGTGAGCCTGAAATAGAATTTTGAACTTTTTTTAAGTTCAATTAAGTAAACGTGTGAGCGGGTTTTTTTAACTTTTAAACTGGTGCTCAGATCAAAAATATGAAGGAACCATTGAACTTATAATGCTTGGATTATCCTATAATGGAATTAACTTTGACCGATGAGGGTAGACCAAAAAAGATAGTTTTTGGACATTTCGGAAAATAATAAAATAACTTTAAAAGTTATTTTATTTTTATTTTTTCACCATTGAGAGGCAGACGACGGAGCTACGGTGCGATGACAAGGCACATTAGATGAAGCTCTTTAATGGCTCGTTTTTGTGCAGTGTAATGATGCATTAAATTAAGCATAATAGATACAATGTTTCACAAATGAAATAGTGTAACGATGTGACATCACAGCATAACAGAAACGTTGTGATGTGTTTTATTTTAATGGATTAATGCATTGGAGAGTTGAGAATCAAAGGGTGTAAATTCTTTGACGAATGATGAACACCAACAGGATATCTAGCAACGTAAACACTTTATGAAGAATGGGATTGGGAAGCGATGAATTCCAATGGATCTTGAATCCTCGAGGGAGGAGCTCTTCAATGATAAATATCGATCGAGGTAGGGGTTTTCTTTGTGATTGAATTTCCCCATTCTTTATTCTAAAAACGACGAACGTGGATAAACCCATGAACAGGATGATTCACGGATCGTGTATTCTTGTGGAAGGGTGTCCTTCTTGGGTTTTTTATCCTGGATTTAATTATTTTTGTTGATAGAACTATAATCCAAATCCTCCCCTATTTTAAATTTCTAACGCGGAGGGAATGGGCCAACATAAACAAGGCCCGAGCCCCTCCGCCTTGTGTATTCTTTGTGGCTGAAAATTTGAAATGGAGGAAAGGAAAATTCAAGGCCTTCACAGGGAAGGAGACACCCCACAGAGGCCGGAGGCGTAGTCAGTGCGAAGAACGGACCACCAGTGTAAACCTGGTGGCCCGCGGAAAGACCTGCCAGTGGTGGCCCCAGTGGTGGTCGTGGGCGGGTGGCGGCGTTCCATGACAGTGTGCTGAAAGAGCATCATGGTCAACCGACCACGGCGGTGCGGCAAGGGCTGCCAACTAGACCGGCGGCTGAAATTGGGTGGACACGGCCACCTGACAACATTGGTGCACCTCAGACGTGGCACCACACCACATCCTACGTGGCTAGGGAGCTAGCCCTATGGATGACCAATGGGGTAGGGGGTATGTCAGACGTGGCTTCCAGCCACATCACAGCCTGCCGAAGGCCGGTCCACCTATGGTGAACCGGGAAGGGTATGGTCCACCCCAGCAGACCGGGTCCAGGTTGGGTTAGCAGACCTGGGTCGGGTCGGTGGACCCCGGGTTGGGTCAGACCAAACCTGGACCCAACCGGGCCCTTTTTGGGAAAACGCCAATATCTTGAAAACTAGGCATCTGATTAACGATCTATTTGTGGCATTGGAACCCTCGTGACGAGGAGGATATTTTGACATACTCTATGGAGGATTTAATGGAAGTTCAAATTAAACTAATGGCTTGGGGAGTGGTTCTCCTGATATCAAGTGTGCTATGTGCGGAAACCCTGTGATTGGCTGAGACCTAAAGACTGCTGACAAGAAACCCTATGTGGATTGGATACTATGGCCCAGTGGGAAGCGGCTTATGTGTGGAACGATAGGCCCACGGTGGGGAGCGGCTTCTGTGTGACCCGGTAGACCCACGATACTCAACAGGAGGAGTACCTCAGTATGGAAATAGGTGGGAAGCAGCTTCTGTGTGACCCGGCATACCCATGGTGGGGAGCGACTTCTGTGTGACCCAACATACCCACAGTACTTATCAGGGATGAGTACCACATCAATCCTAGGTTAGTGGGAAGCGGCTTCTATGTGACCTGATAGACCCATTGTACTCATTGAGGAGGAGTTCTCCAGCAACCCATGGTATTTGACATTATGATTGATGGTCTTACCTTACTACTCTAGAATATACCTGGTGTGATCTATCTTGCTTCATGGTTTGTTTGTGTATTGCTTTGTGGTCTTTCCTTTGTGTTTTGGGGTCCCTACTGAGTATATTGTTACTCACCCCTACACGAGCTTCACCCACATGTGTTGTGTCTGGTGAAGATGATCGCCGCCTTGACGAAGGACTTGGTGGCCTAGGACCCGGTGGTGTTTAGTGAGACCAGACAGGCGGGGCATACTTCTACGACTTCCGATAGTTACTTTTTACTTACCCATCAGGTGGGGTTTCCATCAGATGGCTTTCCGAGTTTTCCTTGTACTTTCCTATATTCAGTTTATCTTTTTTTGGGTTTGTATTCTGGATAATTTGACCTACATTTTTTACTTTTACTCAGTGGTTGTTTAGTGGAATGCATGTTTACTTTTCCATCTTTGGGAAGTGGTTGTGTTTGTGTGTGCAT
This sequence comes from Viscum album, assembly GCA_963277665.1. Taxonomy (NCBI): domain Eukaryota; kingdom Viridiplantae; phylum Streptophyta; class Magnoliopsida; order Santalales; family Viscaceae; genus Viscum; species Viscum album. The sequence continues at coordinate 701,501,730 of OY728122.1, read as the reverse complement.
ATAGGTACTCAGGCAAATGCCTCCCACTTATAGGTTGACACATTCAGCGCTAGTCACCAACCCCTAGCCTTTAGGAGGTGGGCTTGGGGTATGTCACGGCACAGGCCCTGGGGGACGAGTCGTGACATTAGGAGAAGGAATCATGTTCAAGTTGTGATATGATGAAAGTCTAAGTGGGGCGTTTTGAGAATAGTTAGCTGGGTGTGGCTCAACATACTTCCTCTTGTTTCTTTAAATGTAGTCGATGAGGAACCACTTCATGGAACGTTGTCGATATGGGACAAGTGCAGCGTGGGTCAGCCAAGATTTTTCATGAAAAACTAGTTTGACCTAGATAAATGAGGTCGACTAGGATTCTACCATCCATTTAAGCTAAGTATCATGCCAGTATCATCATTATAACTCTTATGGAATACTTTGATAGGAAATTCCTATGGTGGGGATACCATGACTCAAAATTGACCTTTAAATGCTAGGACCTATAGTGGGGAGTGTTATAGGTTAGATGATTAAAGAGATGATGATGTGATCATATAATGAATTAGAAATGATTGGGTAATATTATTATTGATGTTTTAGTTTTTATGTGCGAGCATTGGCTCAAGTTTCAATAGTTTATATATCATGTGTAAAAGTGGTGCTTGGAGGTGCGTTGGGTGTTTGGAAATGTAACGCAACCATTTGTATGAAACTTCACAACCCAAGTAGGTCGGGTGTTATTTTTTGTTTCACTAAGGTTTGTTGGGGATGATAAGTCCTAATGTGGGGAGGTTGTAATGTCTCATGTTTTGGAATAGGTAAAATTTATAAGGGAATTTGAATTTTACCATTTGGTGGATGAGTTGTTCTTTAAACTAAGTCTCAGAATGTAATTAAAAGTGTTTTAACACTTAAAAGTGTTGTTTTTAGATTGTTTTTAAGGCCTAGGAGGTGTCCCATAAGTTTGGTTGAGTTTTGGAAGCGTCGGTCTTCAAAAGCACTAGTTTTTTGGAAAGGCAACATGAGGTACATGATTGGAGCACAATTAATTTAAACTTGCAGGTTAACCATGAGGCCCCAATTCTTTAGGAGCAAGGTTTTTCTAAACTATGTGAGGGCATGGAAGGTTTTTTAGCTTGGTTCGGGTGTGTAGGGGTGACCCGCACAGGTTGCGCGCGGTTTTCCCAAACCATACACCTAGCCTGCACCCTTAGTGCCACTTAAGAAAAAGCATCACACAATTGGCACATGGTTAGATAAAACCCTATAACCTAAACATACAATTTGTGGCTCCTTATAAGAGGAGGAATCATGGTTGGAGCATGGTTTTTCAAATAGTTCAACACTTTAAAGGGTGTATTTTTATGATTATGTCCCTATTTGTTAATCTTTTTCCCCTCCTTTCTTATTCCCATCCACACGTAGCAGTGTCCCCTTTGTGTGAGCTCTCCTCCTCATCCTAGGCATGGAGTTATCTCCCTCATACATATAATGATTCAACTATCTTTCATCACATTGGAAGTGCATCGGTAAGTCAATGACTCCTCTTTCCTCCATTCTTTGTTTATCTTGTCATCACATGCACTATCTTTGTGCGAGCTAATTCACCCTATTTTCAGGGCATTTGTGCGTTTATTCAATTTATCTCAAATCAACTAGATTCAAGACTTGATATTGTATGAGTAGAGAATAATTTTCATGAGCTAGATGGTCTATATCTTTTCCCCTAAAGTATTTCTCCTTTATAAATTATGTCATCGTGTCGCGTTTCGGACTTTCCATGTGTCACCTTATAAATGTATAATTGATTGTATAGAACCTAATGCATTTGATTTAGATATACATCATGTGGTAAATAGAACCATTGTAGGTTATCTACCTCAATCCAAACCACCCCTTTGAGTGTGTTTCCTAGATGTATGTGGCCTTCATTTTTCTAGGAAATTAAACCATCCTTATAGGTGTTGCTTTAAATGATGAAATTATGATGCCATGTCTTTCTCACCCTTTGTTTTATTTTAAATGTGATAAATGATTCCTTTTTTAAGGATTAATGAAATTGGTTTAGACAAACTCAATATGAGATATTGCCCCCATTTTATAATAAAACCACCTTTGAGGTGCATTGTCTTCTCTAATAAAACGGGGTAATAAAATGGAAAAATATGGAAATTGTAAAATGGAATGATTACAGACATGGCCTTCCTTTTTGCTTATGCTTGATTGTATTGACTAGTCTTAATGAACTCATATTTATAATGGCATGCTTATGTTTATGGCCTTCCTTATTATTTATAATTGAATTGTATTGATGGCTTGGACGAACATATGGCCTGTTAATAAATGATAAATGAATTACATTGAAAAGGACCCATTGCACCTTGACCGATGTTGGTTGCATCTTTATGTAACGTCGGGATAAGGGATCATAGGGAAATTGGATTACCTTATACAACTTAATAACTAAAGGGACCTCGAGTAGGGTTGTTTTCCATGACGTGTCACACCCCCTTGGTCGAGGATATTGGCATGGCATCCACATCACTTGGGTTATTGGGCACAACGTTCTATGCCCCCTTGATTAGGAGGTTGGGTAAGACCCTCCTCATTATCATTCACGATACACAGCATGGCATCCTACATTCTTTATGATATTCATCATGGTAGCCTATATTGATTCTGACCCTTAGGCATGACAACCCTTATTTATTATCATCAGATTCCTATTATTATTATGAGTAGTATTACACATGGATTCCTGAGTTATACCTTGGGTCCTAGATAATACTATGTATCTGCATATATATGGCTATAAACATTACTATGTTTATACTACATATATATACATCTCTCACTACTACAAAATAGGTCTTTGACAGCGCTGTCCTTTATCAACGCTTTATTTTTAACGTGGATAAAGGGTACCCTTTATCAACACTTTATTTTTAACGCTGATAATGGTTACCCTTTATCGGTACTTTATTTTTAGCGATCATAAAGGGATCATTTATCAGTGCTTTTTTAGCACTGATAAAAGCCCGAATAAAATGAAATAATTAAAAGAGTTTATTAAAAAAATATTTAAAAAATATTAATTAAATAATTATTGATAAAAATAAATAAATTGATTATACTATATATAAATTATAAATACTAACAAATATTATATATTAAATATATAGATATATGTAAAATAAAAATTAAACAAATAAAAAATAAAAATAAGTTAATTAAGAAAAATATTAAACATTTTATTAATTAAATAATTATTGCTAATGTTAATAAATAGTATATATTAAATATATATATATATATATGAATGTATATAAATATGATTTATATAATATAAAATATTTATGCTTTATATTAAATAGTAATATATTTAGTGAATAATGGTTTATAATTAAAAATTAATATAAATTAAAAATATTGACCAATTGCATCGAGCAATAGACATAATTGAATTTAGTTTATTTTTTCAATTTAACATAGATCAAATGTATGTTATATTGATTTCCTATATACGTAATTAATGCATTTTTATATACAACACACACACACAAATATTTTTTGGGCAATTTAATCATTTTCTATTATTTATTTTATATATATTTATATATTAGGTTTTAATATTTTCAATATGTATTCATAGTTATTTCAATATATATCCATTTTTTTATAATTTATATTTAATTAATAAAAACTTATCCAATTTTTCAATATTGTTAAAGTGAACTCATTTTTAATTATTCAATTTCACTCAATTTTAAAATGCATGCACTTATGATTAAATATTCATTAATAATGTTAAAAATATATTTATAAATGCATATTTACTATTTTTATACATTTATATATTTATAATTATAAATAAATAGATATTATTTTTTTTAAAAAGTATCTATATAATTATAAATAAATAATATATATATATATATATATATATTTAAATAATTATAAAATTATAATAAATGTATTTAAATAATGAATACATTTACGATATTTATATTTATATTTATTTATTTTATATATATATAATTATATAAATATATTTTTTAAAAGTATTTATATAATTATAAATAAATAATTATATATTTAAAGAATTATAAAATTATAATAAATATATTTAAATAAGGAATATATTTATTATATTTATATTTATATATAATTATTATATATATATATATAATTATATAAATATATTTACAAAAAAAATATTTATAATTATAATTATAAACCCTTTATCAGCGCTAAATTAGTTAGCACTGATAAAAGGCATATTTATCAGTGCTAATTAATCTAGTACTGATAAAATAGATCTTTATCAGTGCTTTTTGGGAATTGTTGATAAAAGTATCTCGATCTATTTAAATTAACCCTAACCAGTCTCGAACTTTTTGCGATATCCGAAACTTTCTATGGAATCCACCCTTTGTCAGTGCTCCTCCTCGGTGAATCAAAGCTCGAATCAAGGTTTGAATGAAGGATCAAACAATTTTAAGCCTCAAATACAAGGCTCAAATTATTCAAGGGTAGAACGAATCAAAGGCTCTAACTTTTTCTAGGTTTTTTTATATCTTTACTTTTTCTCAGACGATTCAAAGCTTCAATCCAAGGTATCTTATTTTCTCCTCATCCTCATCACTCATTTATTGATTGTTTAGCAAGATCTATTTGCATTTTTTAATCGTCATTCTTGAATTACCATCATCATATCCCTATGGTCAATAATGTTTATTAGGAATATTTGGTTGAAAAGGAGACAGGGTTATATATCGTTCATTGCACTCCCCCACCCTCACCCCTTATTGATTTTGTCCAACCTACCCACCCCAATGACACTGAAGGAAGTAACTATTTATTATTGAGTCTAAAAATTCCATTTGAATCATGGATCATTAATTATGAGACTTCATTCTACTCTATAACTAAAAAGGGATGCATGGATTATTATGTATCTTGTTTTTTCAACAATGTCCATTTAGTCGATGATAAAGATCTTCATATTATGGGGAAGGGTATTGTTAAAGATGATATCTCATATGAATGTTAATTGAACTTAGAAATAGTTAGACACATACTAAGTTTATGGATGAACATAATTTTCATTGGTCAGTTGGATGAAGTAGGATTTGGCTCATGGTTCACAAATGAAAAGTGGAAAATTACTTGGGGTTCCATGGTTTGGATAGAGGTGTAAAATATAGAAATTTTTATATATAGACACACACATGTATATTTTAAAAATAAATAAATATATATATATATATAATATAGATATATATTATATAAATACATTATGAAAATATATATATTATACAAATAAAAATATATATTATACTAGAAAAATATATATTATACAAATATATTTTACCAATATATTATGAAAATATACTATATAAATATATTATACAATTATATTATAAAAATATATATTATAAAAATATATTATACAAATATATTACACAAATTTATATGTATACAATTAAAAAATGCAAATTTGTTATATGTTTATATATATTATATCTATATGTAAATAAATAAATATTATATATTATATATTTATATGTAAATAAATATATATTATATATTATATATTTATATATAAATATACTATATAAATATATTATACAATTATATTATAAAAATATATATTATAAAAATATATTATACAAATATATTACACAAATTTATATGTTTATATATATTATATCTATATGTAAATAAATATATATTATATATTATATATTTATATGTAAATAAATATATATTATATATTATATATTATATATTTATATATTATACAAATATTTTATACAAATAAAGATATATATTACACAAATAAATAAATATATATATATATATATATATATATATTATACAATATACAAATATATATTATACAAATATATATTACACACAATTATATCTTCTAGTTGATCGAATGATAGTTTATTATTCTTATTTATCATATTTGAGTTTCTTATTACTCCTTAATTGCCTATATTATATTTTCATTTGTTTAGGGTATTTAATAAAGACTTGATGACTCATTTTAATAGAGGTAGGACTAGTCTTAGTTAGAGGATTGAAAGTATTAAAAGTGATATTTCTCTTATAAATATAGAATTCATAGAGACCCATAAGATTCATATATCATAACATGTTGTTAGGGCAGTGAGAGAGATATTAAGAAAAGATTGTATTCACTACTAACTGCAGAAGAATCATGGATTACAATGGGTAGTAAAGAAGGTAGAAGAAGAAGATAGATGTAGAAGAATCTCTGCTGAAGAAGACCACTCCCCGGTAGAGACTGGAAATGGCTTCCCAAAGTCGACACCTCCCTATTTTTAGGTGAGAGAATAATCAAATGAATCATCCCCCAACTCATCCCAACTCACTTCTACTTATAACCCCTAACAAACTAACAACCTAATACCAGTTGTAACACCTAACATACTAACAACCTACTAATAGTTATAATCCCTAACAAACTAACAATATAAAAGTACAATGTTTTCCCGAGAAACTAATACCCAACCATCCAATTTCCCCTCTCACGGATAGCCCACTACACACTAGCACATCCCTACACACACACAGACAACCCCCTACATTCCTAAAAGAATTCCCTGTCGAAAACAGAATGCAGTACAATTTTCATCCTCATAAACTTCATCTTCTGAATACTTATTATTGAATTTTGTTTCCTTAAGGCTCATCCCCCATATATTTTATGTTTTTTATACTACTTTGAGAATTATTAATCCCATGGATGACTACTTCTTAGAGTATTTCAAGAAACATATGTGCATGTCCACAAGATATGGAGGATGTGTGTCAAACAACAAAATGCAGTGATAAATGTTTGGGAGATGAGTTTATGAGGATGACAGTTTATAAATGTTACCTTTGAATGAATTCAAAGGATAACACCTACCATAGTGAAGTAATTATTTTCTTAAATTCAATTTCCTATTTTCTTCAAAGTATGCCTAAATTCTTTGAAACAATTAGTCCTAATGTAGACAATGTCTTATATGTTAGAGGGGTCCACAAAGAGGGGATTTGGATTCTCGATAAAGGAACCAAATCCCTAAAACATTTAAAAAAATAAAGAGAGTTCAATGAGAAGGTAAAAGTGTTTTTTAATATACTATATTTTTCCTCATAATATTATATGTTCTCTACTGCATTAACATAATCTAAATTAAATTTTTGACTACTCATGAATATAATGTGTTTTTTCACATGATGATGTTACCAGCCCTCGAAATGACAAACTATAATGAATGAAACCCTTTGGGAAGATGTAAAGGTAATGTTACGATATGCTTTCTCTATTTTACCGAAAAATTATATAATAAAACATTGATTTAATTTTCATTATTCCTTGTAGAGTTCATTTATTTTATAATGTTTTTGTATATATTTCATTCATTTTCACACCAAAACTTCTATATACTTCTTCTCCCTCAAAACTTGTCACCCCTAAAGTGTTGCATTTATCACTTTTCTTTAAGTTCCCTCCACTACCTTTGTAGAAAGAGAAATAAAATTGTCCCTGCTCAATTAAAAAGGTAATCTTTATGTTTGCACAGTAAAATCATTTTCTATATAATTAATACATTATTTTATATTTATGTTTAATTTAATTATTTTTAGTATTAATCACATAAGAATTAATTTCTTATACATGTGGATTCTTTTGTTCAAGTTGGGGTGGTCTATCCATATTTCATGCCTTTCTACACCAAAAAATCCATAGACTTATTCTCCCTCAAAACCTTTTCATCCTTTTAGTGTTGTAATTTATCACTTTACTTCAAGTTACCTCCACTACTCAATCATAGAGGTAATCTTTATGTTTTCACAGTAAAATTATTATCCATAGAATTAATGTATTGTTTTATATTTATGTTTAATTTATTTCTTTTTAGTATTACTCATATAATAATTGTTTTCTTATACAGGTGGATTCTTTTGTTCGAGTTGGGGTTGTTTGTTCAAAGCTACTCATGTTCATAAGAGATTTTACTTAGAGCTTGGAACTGAGATAATGACAACAAGTAAATGTGTCAAAAATGAATACAACCATCATGAAAAGGTGAATTCCAACTATTTATTTAATTAATTTTTTCATCATTTTATCTACTATTTGTAAGTTAATTTCCATAACATTTTTATTTAATACTTATTTAGTATTTTCATAGATCTTTTGGGGAGTAAAATTTTTCTTTCAACTATCTAAAACAAGCCACAAAAAAGATAAAATATTTCTTTCTTCCAATGTTACCAAAAATTCTATTTCCACTACCTTTCTTTGTCAAACTACCAACACTGCATATTGATCTGATGTTCTTAGTTGAAAAACATTTCTCATTTTTAAAAATTAGAAGAGTGAAGGAATATCATGTTCCCATTTTGGTGACTTCTCATGATATAATGGGAACACGATCTTCCTCTGGTCTTCTAGATTTCAACAATGAGAAAAGTTTTTCAGCTAAGAACATCGAGTCAATATGCAATGTTGGAATTTAGACAAAGAAAGTCAATGAAAATCATGGTTACATTGGTAGTTAGGATTTTTTTAAGACTTTGGGACATGTAGAAATTATCTACACCTCAATCTGACACATTGTGTGATCGGTATGACTCCAAGTGCTTTTTTTATTTAAAATCGACATTAATTTTAGTAAAAAAGACAACTGCCATACTCAAAACTGAGCAAACATATTCCAATTATTTTGATACTTAAAAAAAGTAATTTGTGACATGTAGGAATCATTAACACCTCAATCTGATACATGATGTTCCTTGTATGACTCAAAGTGTCTGTTATCGGTTTAAAAATAGCATTTTTAAAAAGCGCCACTCATTGAAAGCCAAGCAAAAGTGATCAGATTTTCTTGATAATTTAGTACATAGATTCAAAAATAATTTTTGATGTGTATGAATTATTCTCATGTAAAACTGATACATGATGTGATTTGTATGAGTCAAAATGTGTGTTTCTAGTTTAAAATGGCATTTTAGTAGAAAAAAAGTGATGTACTCAAAACCAAGTAAATCCATTTGTATTGTATTGATACTTTAGTAAAATGATCCATAATTCATTTGAGACATGTATTAATTATCCTCACCTCAATCTGATGCATGGTGTTACCAATATGACTCCAAGTATGTCTTTTTATTTAAAATTGACATCAATTTTAGTAAAAATAAAAAATTGACCTACTCAAAACCAATAAAATACATTCGTATTGTTTTGATAATTTACTAAAAAAAATCATTTTTGATATTTAGTAATCATCCTCACCTCAATATGATACATGATGTTCTCAGTATGACTCAATATGTCCGTAGTGAGTTTAAAATCGGTAATTTAGTTCAAAAATGTCATTCACTGAAAACTGAGAAAAAACCCTCATATTTTCTTGATAATTTAGTAAATCAATTCATAATTCATTTTTTACATGTATGAATTAGTTTCACATCAAACTTATACATGATGTGATTAGTATGAGTCAAATTTCATGTTTCTAGTTTATAATGATATTTTAGTAAAAAAACAAGTGACATAATCAAAACTAAGTAAATGCATTTTAATTATTTTGATAATTTATAAAAAATATACATAATTAATTTGAGACATATAGGAATCATCCTCACCTAAATCCGATGCACGGTGTGATCGGTATGACTCCAAGTGCGTCTTTTTATTTAAACTTGATATCAATTTCAGTAAAAAGGAAAAAAGACCAACTCAAAACCAAGGAAACACATTTTTATTGTTTTGATACTTTGGGAAAATAATACATAAGTTAGTTGGGACATGTATTAATTATAATAACCTCAATCTGATCCATGGTGTGATCGGTATGACTCCAAGTGAATCTTTTTATTTAAAATTGACTTCAATTTTAGTAAAAAGGACAACTAGCCTACTCAAGACCAAGAAAAAGCATTATGATTATTTTGATACTTTATGAAAATGATCCATAAGTCATTTGTGACATTTAGTAATTAGCCTCACCTCAATCTGATACACGGTGTGACCTGTATGATTTAATGTGTGTCTTTTTATTTAAAATTGACATCAATTTTAGTAAAAAGGAAAACTGACCAACTCAAAACTGAGAAAACGAATTTTGATTATTTTAATACTTTAAGAAAATTATCAATAATCCATTTTTGATGTGTAGTAATCAACTAAAACTCAATCTGGTACATAGTTTTCCCGATATAACTCAATATTCCCATTATTATTTTAAAATTGACATTTTAGTTCAAAAAGTGTCACTCACTAAAAACTGATCAAATGTACTCAGATTTTATTAATAATTTATCAAAATTATTCATAAGTCATTTTCAACATGTATTAATTGGTATCACATAAAATTAACACACGATGTGACCGGTATGAGTTAAAGTGCATGTTTTCGGTTTAAAATGACATTTTTGTAAAAAAAATACAAGTAACGTACTCAAAATAAAGAAAACACATTCAAATTATTTTGATAATTTAGAAAAATAATCCATAATTCATTTGATATGTGTAGAAATAATCCTCACCTCAACCCAATGCATGGTGTAATCGGTATGACTCCAAGTGCATCTTTTCAATAAATAAGTGTCATTTTAGTTTAAAGTGTGCATCACATCGCCAAAACCGAGCAAACGAGTCTAGATTGTTTTCTCATCATTCTATCCTATATTAATTAATTAATTTCCTTATCATTTTTATCTCATACTCATTTATTTAATTTTCATAGAGATAATTCTTGAAGGTGAACAAGAAATGGTGTGATATGCAAGAATCAACCACAACTCAATATGATACACAGTGTCCTTATTATGACTCAAAGTTTAGTTTCAAATTAACACTTTATGTTAATTTATTTCTTTATATTATTACTAAAATAATAATGTTTTTCTTATATATTTGTGTTTTTTTCTCATGAAGGGGTTAGGATCAAAAGACAAAGGAACATTAATGTTTTTGAATGTATGTAATAATTTGTACTTATATAATTGTATAAACCAATGTTTGAAATGTATATATTATAGTTTTTTTCTTGTATTTGTGTTGTAAATTTTATTTCATTTAAATTCTGTATCGGTACTTGATTTTCCTGATTTTATGGTGTTGAGGTGTTGAGGTGTGATGTTATAGCACACTACACTGGTGTTTCGGTGTGCTGTTATAGCACACTACAACATACCCCTTTGTCAAAAATTCTATAGGTGTTGATAAAAGACAAGGTATTTTAATCTTTCTCTGATAGTCAGTGCTTTTCTAGTGCTGATAAAGTCCATTTTTAGTGCTATTAAAGGCCTATTTTTTAGTAGTGTCTCTCTCTATATATATATATATATATATATACTCAGGGATATTATGGCTTAGGTTGAAGTAGGTATGGTCAGGTAGGTTTTATTGAGGAACCTGATCCTGACTTGCTTACTTTTGTTTAATTATCTCCTACTTTATTTATCATTATTTAACATTGTCATATATTATACTCACATACTGGATTTAGCTTTAAATGTCATTGGTGGTGGCCTACTGAGTATATCTCACACCCTGTTCGAGCTGACATTACACTAGTTCACCCAAGAATACCACATGTTCATAGGTCTATGGATTATTGCTTATGTTGTGCATTATACATGGGATCTTAAGAGCACAAGACTGAGCTGGTACTCAGGATGCTCATAGAGAATACCCTCGGGGATTTTTATTCTTTTTCCTTATTCATGTTTGTATCATATCTACCTGTTTTATGTTTCCTACTTTATATTTGGTAGTATCACATGGACATGCATGAAAAGCTTTATTTGATGTTGGACATGTTTAATCATTCTATCATATTCTTCTATTGATTCTCATTTATTATTATTTCTTATGTTGTTTATTGATTATTTATGATTATACTATTGTTATCATCTAATAATGAGGGTATAGTCTCCCCACCATACTACCATTAGACCCTCACTTCTAGTCGGTAGGCTCTGGAAAATAGGGAGGCATTATTAAGACCATGTGATCAACCGGATCGGGGAACCATTTCAGTGGCTCCCAAACTTAGATGTTACAAAGTGGTATCAGAGTTGTTTTGTTTCTTTTTGTCTTACTATTTTGGATTGGTAAACAGGAGACTAGGAATTTTTCAATGCTTGGTAAATATTCATGTCTAGGATTTATCAACCCACACACGGTGAAAAGACCAAGTGTCCAGGGATGGTATTTTTTTCCTGTTTTCATTATTACAGCCGATTATGATTTCACCTCGAGTGATTGATGTACTTTTGTTTCTTATTGATTTGTGATATTTGTAGTGTTTTAACCTTAGACCAGTATGACAAGGAAGTATCATTACAAGCATCATTATAGGCATATATATATTCACATGTCATGCATATTCCATGTCATGTAGTTACATTGATAGATGTCCCTTGTGTGTTTTATTCTACAATCTTGTTTTAATCACATGATATGTAGATTCTTAGCATGTTTTCTTAGACATTATGTTTCAGTTATTTTTTGTGTTATGTTCAGCATGCTTATTTATATACCATGTTTAGGTGATTATCTAGAATGCTTTTCTTATACACCATACTTCTATGGTAGCCTGTTTATAGGTATTTTTCTTTGTTTTCTTTTTATATAGCAGACTTTCTTGTTTCCCAGCTTATATAGTAGTTTTCATGTTTATTTTTCATGATTATGTGCTTATTTATAATGTTTCCCTATATTTACCACTTTCCATAACATGAATCATTATAATTGAAATAAATGGTTGGTTAAATAAAATGTCTTCATGAATCTAAGAGGTGTTTTCCTACATAGCTTGATGGTGGAATTCTAATTAACTAGCCGATTTGGACATTTTTGAGCCATGGACCATTGGTCTCATGGGCTAAAACATTTATATTTGTGATTAAATGGGATCCAATTTGCAATCTCTAAAGTGCATGAGCACTCTATAAATTGGAAAATGGAACCCATATAATAAAACCATCACATATGAACTTATTATATTTTGAAATCAAATCCAAAACTTGGTCAGGATTATATTAATTCCAATTTTAGTTTATAAGGGAAAGTGACTTTATAACTTATGAATGGTAATTCCATCTAACCAAACCCTAGTGCTTATATGTGTATGCTAAAATGTAAATCTTTTCAGAAATGGTATAAAGACTTATAACTCTATCACTTGGTCATGATGACATGTATAAAGAAATTATTAAATGCACAAATGGACCTAAGTAGGTCAGTTGGGGAATGTTGATTATGAAATAGACTTGACTCAACCCAAGTAGGTCGGTCATGGTGTTGTTTTCTTATGAGATAAACCCATTAAGGGTGTTCGAAACATTAAGAATTAAATCAACTATTGTGGTTTATGGACCCAATTTGGATATAACGGGACCCTTGTAGGTCATCGTTGATTTGTTATACCTTAGTATTTAACCCCATAGGGGGTATGTTTATATTATTGGGATGGTTATTTAAATTTTTTGTAGCTACTTATATAGTGTTACATATAAACGTATGATGGAATATTACTTGACCAGTCCCCTTTTAAATTAATGTAAGACCGGTTATCTTCTTTTGAGCTTATTTATTTATGAGGCTATATTAATTAAAATGTCAATTACAACCTAAATGGTGTATTCCTCTATAGATTGGAATTGAAATTTTATTAACTAATCCCAATTGTGAGAAAAATTATGAATAAATAACTAAAATGGATAAAAATAATTCATGCAATAAATTACTTCATTATGATAGGATGTCAGTTAAATGAATGGTGCTTAAAAGGAAACTTGATAAAACTTGCATGTGTGTCTTGTGGCGTCAGCCAGATAAATTTTCTAAGTATGGTTTGTCTTATAACTAGAACTTGAAATTTAATTTGAGCCTTGAAATTTTTAAAGACCTAAATTTAAATTAGTGTAATGGATTAAATGAAACCTATAGAGGTGTTCTTAGTTTTAACCCTTATGTAAGGGTAGTATAAATCATTACTTGAGTTTTAACTTAGAATGGGAATGGAAGTTTTTATCATAGGATTATTCTAACCTAAATATAGGCAGTAGATCCTAGTGACTTTTTCAATGTGGCCTAGCTATAGGGATGATGTTTTGTGCTTTTTCAAGGGGCTAGCCTAAGGTGGGTAGCACCCTTAGAAATTTAAAATATTTCTAGATGCTTGTGAATTGTTTTAGATATGAGGTTTCATTTGGGTTTTGTTTGTCCTGAGTAGGACTATTAGTTTATAAGATGACACCCAAGATGGGTGGGTGGTCATTTGATAGTTTGAACCTCATTATAGGCGTGATTATCAAGTAACTCTTGTTTTAAATGGGTTAGACATGACTAGGTCATGTTCGGCCACTTAGTAGGTCATGAGACCTCTCTTCCTTTTCTGACGAATAACTCCAGAGGTCATCATCCTATTTTAAAGTTGTATGGGATAGTATAAATATGATATAGTTCTTTTTATGGGACATCAGATACTAAGATGCATAGGTCTGATAAGCATATGGATGGTATCAAGGATGTGTCATTTTTCTTATGGGATCTCAGGGTAATATGCATTGATACATGTGGTACCCATCGAGTTTCTAAATGGTACAATGAACCATATGAGTTTGGTGGTAATATTTAAGGCCTTGATCTATTATTCTACTTTTATAGGTCACCTACGAGATAGAGTAACTTGGGCATTAGAGGAAACCTGACTCATACCAATGTTTTGGATGATGCTACAAAGAGGATCATGTGTTTTGACTCACTCTTCGATTGTTTTTGGATTTTATACCTAATGTTATGGTGCATGTGGATGTAACTCAGGAGGAGTGTCATGTATTATTCTAAAGTAAATCTAGCATAGTACGCTTATAAGAAAATATCCTATCTCTCCTTTCAGTTTAATGCTTGATAAAATCATTTTGTCCACTTTTAGGACTAGTGGTTAGTGTTTGATGGAGCGTGTTCCATGGGATGAGTTCCATTTTTCTATAAATCCAATGATAAGGACACTCCAAAGGTGGGGAGCATCGCATCGATCATAGAAACGTGTGTCCTTCAAAGTATAAGGAATTTAACTAAGGAGGACCATTTAAATATGGTTGGTATGGCTTTTGAATCCCCATTTGGATGGTAATCTTTACAATGTGTTAGTGCTTCGAGGCAGTGCGATGATGATGTGGTTGGCAGTGTATGAAACCTTTGAAAACACCACTAATCGGGTGAAACTTAGGTGGTTGTGCTTGAATGATCATGGGATGCCTCAGGAGTAAGATAACCATGATCAATTAATGATGATGCATTAGTAGTTACAGTCAATCTTTTCAAAAAGAGTCATATAGAGATGGTTTGACTATTTATCTTCATGTAATCTAGCTATGGTTGGTTCAAAACCATACCAAGAACCTTGTATTGGACTGAAGGGAGTGTCTTAAGTCTTTTGGAAACCATTCAAATCCTCTTGTTGTATTCTTTTCTTAGTGAAAATCATGTCCCATATCTTGATATCATCTGGGATGCACTGAGAGAGCATCGGTTATACACCACGCTAAATTTAAACATCATTGGGCTTGGTAAGTGAACTTCATGGGAGTTACGCTTCATCTGAATGGTAAGTTTAGTGGTGCGTCCATCTTAAGTGATACTTGGGTTCTCGAGTAGGCACACCTTGAATGAACTCATGGGAACTAGTAATTTTTCTTTTGACTTGACTACCAAGTGGATACCTCTTTGGACTTAGTTAGTGTTTTTGATACATGGATGTTCGACTATGTACTGATATCTCGATTGTAAACATCGAAGTATGGAATATCTTAGATAAGCTCCTTGGACTCTAGTTGATGATTCTTAGGTTTCCCTAGACTTCAGTTGGGCTTAGATGGAAATTTTTAAGGGTGACAAGCTTAGTGTGATGGATCATGTATACACCTATGTTCATGCTGCGACACGACAACATAATGAACATTTTGGCTTGAGATGTCACTGGAAGCTAGTTACAGGCTTCGATAGACATGTTTTAAGTAAACACAAGGAGCCTTAGGAGACAGAGATGTGTTCAAGTTATGATATGCCAATAGTATAAACTAGGCGTTCTGAGAATATTTGGATGAATGTGGCTCAACATACTTCCTCTTATTTCATTGAATACAGTCGGTAAAGAACCACTTCATGGAACGTCATCAGGATGGGATGAGTGCAGTATGGGTTGACCAGGTTTTTTCATGAAAATATGGATCGACCTGGCTAAATGATGTCTATTAGGAGTCGACCGTCCCTTTAAGATAAGGATCATTCCAGGAGCATCATTAGAATGCTTAGGGTGTTCTTTGATAGGCAATTCCTATGGTGGAGATACCGTGACTTGGAATTGGCCTTTAAATGCTAGAACCTGTGATTAGGAGTACCTTAGGATGGATGATTAAAGATAAAATTTTGTGATCATTTCTTGGGTTAGAAGGGCTTGGGTAAGCTCTATCTTGATGTTCCAGTTTTGATGTATGATTTTTGGTTTGAGTTTCAATGATTTATATACCATGCATAAAAGTGGTTCATGGAGGTTTGTTAGGAATTTGGAAACTCAATGTGATCATTTGTACAAAACTTCATGACCCAAGTTGGTTAGGTGTTTCTTTCATTATATCCCCAAGGATTCTTTAGGATGAGAAGTTCTAAGGTGGGGAAGTTGTAACTTCCCTTATTTTGGACCCGGTAGAATTTCCAAGGAAATTTGAATTTTACCATTTGGCGGATGGGACATTATTTAAATCGAGTCTTAAAATGTAATTTAAAGTGTTGGAACACTTAATGGTGTTTTTTTTATATGAGGATTAATTAATAGTAGGTTTCATATGAGTTCGGTTGAGTTTTGGAAGTTTTGGGCTCTGAAAGCACTGGTTTTTGGAAAGGCAGCATGAGGTGTATGGTTGGAGAACTATTAGTTTAACCATGCAAGTCAATCGTGTGACCCCAATTCTTGAGGATCACAGTTTTTCTAAACCATTCAAGGGTCATGAGGTTTTTCATATTGGTGAAGGTGTGAAGGGGTGACTTTTATGGGCTATGAATGGTTTTCCCAAACTGTGCACCTAGCTCGCACCCTTAGTTCCACTTAACCAATAGCACCACACTATTGGTGTAATGACCGAAAGTTTTTCAATTGAAATTACCTTCTTATAAATATGTCATAAAATCACATGAAAACCCAACATAATGAACTATTAAGTTCTAAGTGACCTTTAAACATAAGTTTGTCACTTCTATATTGGGAATTTTGAAAATCTGACATACACGGTTGTGTTCAAGATGATTTTTGGAGTCTAATAAAACAAAAAAAATTGGTGAATAGTAACATACTCTTATGAATAGTGATATATGATAATGAATAGTAACCTCACCTATGATATTATAAAAATAATATTCAAGTGAAAGTATGATGTACCTATATTTTAGAATAAGTAAATGAATTTTTTAAAACTAGTTTTTAATAATAAATTATGATTTTAATTAAATATTAAATTAATCATATTTAGAAAATTATTTTTGAAAAATGGAATTCATTATTGGATTCTACAAATCAAAAAAATGGTTGGGGTAAATTTTTGGGATTTTTCTAAAATACTTGAATTTTTATGAATAGTAAAATACATTAATTTACCGTATAAATACATTATAATTTAAACTCACTATTCCTGACATCACAAGTGATGTAAGCACCCAAATCTCGAACTCACATTCCCTATTTACTATTATTGGTCATTTAAGACTCACTATTCCTTGTATTAGGGGAAATTAATAAACTAATGAATTTTATATTCAGGAAACCCCTCTCCCCTTCACTATAAATACCACCCTTCACACCCTCATTTTTTCACACCTCTCAAGATTTAATCCTTGTCTAAACTCTACCCAAAAATATTTCCTATCCCCTCCCCCACGTCCAAGAGCTTCTGGTCTCATCAAAAGACCAATATTAGGCCCCCTAAGGGGGGTCTCAAGAGGAGGATTCAAGAGGTAATTTCTCTCCCTCTTATCCTTTAATCCTCTTTCAATTTCAAGTTCTTTTCTTAGTCTCTCCCCACCTATATTTGTCCAAATGGTATGGTAAATCTAGTAACATACATATACTGGAATGTAATGATACTAATGGGATATTATATCATCCAACCCCCTTTATCCTCTTCTTTTTATTTTATTAAAGAGAACGTTGTTCGTGAGGTGTTAATTTATCACCTTCAAGAACGACATGTCTTATTATTCCATTTATACCTTCAGATCTATTCATGAAACCATTTTTATGGTTTAACCTGAATATTTTATATGTATTATTTCCTATTTAAAGTTTTGGAACTAACTTATGTACATATTACTAAGTGATAAATTAAAACAAGTTCTTTGTGATCGAAAAACCGCCCAAATTAACCCAAACAATCATCATTTAATTTTTATTTAATGATTCATCCACATGGTATATAATATAATTAATTATAAGATAATTTTAAATTATGTAATGTCATTAGTAACATGTAATATCAGTTCTGTATGTTTACCCATGTTCTATCCAAACTTTCATTTAAAAATATGAGTTAACCACTCAAGAAGACCATAAAAACAAACATTCCCGAACAAAGTTTTTAAATCCTATAACTCATCAAAAGGCCCATAAAATGACATAATGAAACCAAAATGAACCATATTCATGTATAAAAGGTTCTTTAATTTCTAATTAATGAATATAATGTCATTATACAGGACATTAAATATAAGTAAGCATTCGGATACAAGGTGAGGGGAAATTCTCGAACCCAAATTTCATCCTTCGGGTTCTCCCTCTTTCACTCCATTTTTGATATGGTTACTCCAAAAAAATCATATGTTAATCATTAAATTTCCTTTTTTGGGATATAAATTTTTACCACTATTTTTTATTTCAAACAAAATGTTTTCCAAAAGAACTCTTCTTTTAAGAACTCACCTTTTACTTCTCATTCAAGGTTGATGGTTCTTGTATCAAGTATGTTATTCCCTCTTTGTTTTGGGAACCCAAAGTTTATGAATGTATTCTTATGATATGAAACCCATTACTTTACATGGGTTATTTATGTTAATTATTGATATATGTTCTATTTGGCATGCATGATAATGATAATATTATGATGTGACAGATGCGCCCGAAATTATATAGCGCAATATGAATGTTTGAATGTGACGGGTGCGCCCAGAATTATACAGCGCTCCAATGCATTGGGTAAAGTGATTAATCTCATGATTAAATGTGAAATTATGTGGACAAGATGCTATATTTGTTCACAATTATGTTTGGTAGTTAACCACTAAGACATGATGTTTCATTTTTATTCATTGCCACACTTCTAGTCTTTTATTTATGCTTCCTCTAATGTTCATGATCCTTTTCCCATGTTATTATTATGCTCACCCCATGATATATTGTTTTTATCTATCCTCTTACTGGGATTTTAGCTCACCCCTTTTGATGTATATCCTCAGGTGGCTACATTTACTAAGGATAGGTTTAGTGACAATAAGAAGCTAGAGAAGAAGAAATTAAATAAATGTTTATGCTTGATGATGTAATTACTATGTATGGTCCTAGTTTTCTCAAGACACTAAACCTTTGGATCCTCTATATGTAATACTATTATGTTGTTTATCTTAAAATAATGTAATAGTAATGTAAGAAAAGTTTGGGTTTCTATAGTTGGTATCAGAGGCAAGGTTTAGTTAATTTGGGAATTAGGATTAGTGAACCCTAGAGAAAACCTCTAGCATGAGACTAAGTACAAATATGCACACAAGAATCTCTACATAGGGATCCCATATGTTATGATTTTAGTATAAATTGTTCAAATGAATAAGTTATTTATTCATGACTTTTTTACTTATGTTTTGGTCTAACCTTTTCTATTTTAGAAAATGGTGGGAACTAGGAGAAACCAGGCCAACAACTCATGTGAGGGCCAATGCAACGATTGCCTGAACGACATCCCTAATGATTTGGGAGGTGGAGTTCAGAACTTCATGGTGATTCTTACCCAATTATCTCAGGTTATGAACAATAACCATAATAATGGGGAACGTCCTCCTTCACCAAAGAGGGAGAAACTAGCTATCAAATGTTTTATGTGGCAATGACCACCAACGTTTAGTGGATCTTTCGATACTCTAGTTGCGGAACAGTGGGTCAACTCCATAGAGAAGGTCTTTTTTGTGATTCACTGTTCTGAGATGGAGAAGGTGACTCTAGAGTTTTATCATCTAGATGGAGAGGTCGATCAATGGTGGGCTTTGATTAAGAACACCAAGCCAAGGGAGGAAATTGAAGAGATGTAATGGGAAGACTTTAAGATCATGTTTCTTAATAAGTATTTCCCACGAACTCTTCACACAAAGATGAAGATAGAATTCATAGAGCTCAAGAAAAAATAAGGAGAATTTTTCACAACCTATGAATCGAATTTCACAAGGCTTGCAAGGTATGCTTCGGGTTTTGTTATCAATAATGATAGCAAAATTGATAGATTCTTTAGTGGATTAAAACCACACCATCGAAAGGCTCTTGCAATTTGAGACTTTGGGAGTTATGAAGAAGTTGTTTAGTGTGCTCTCAAAGTGGAGATAGAGTTTGGATAATGGTCCCACAGATATGGTGATAAGAAATCAAAGATGGAGTTTCAAGCCGGTGGATCTAATGATAATGGTGGGAAGAAAACTCAACGACCCACATGCTAAAAATGTGGGGAAGTTTCACCATGGGAACTGACTTAAAGGGACGGGGGAATGCTTCAAGTGTGGGAAAGAATGATATCATGCTCAAGAGTGTCTAAAATACATGAAAAGGAAGGATAATGTAGCCGAAGAAAGGATAGAACCACCCATGGTTCAATACTACAACTGTAGGGAGCTAGGGCACTATGCAAGCCAGTGCACTAAACCTCGAGTTCTTGAGGGTAATTAGTGTCAGCAGCCACCAAATCCAAAGCAACAAGGGAAGGCTTATGCCATCACTATTGCAGAAGTGGAGAAAGATAATGAAGTTTTACAAGTTACACTTCATATTCACTCAATAATGGAAAAATTCTTATTTGATTATGGTTCTACGCATTCCTTTATATCTTGTAAGTTTGCTAGAACTATAGAATTGAAGCCCTGAAACCTTGAAGTAGAGATATCTGTAAAAACACCAAGTGGTGAAATCATTTCAACCCAAGTGTTTGACTCTTCTCCTATTGGCGTATGTGGGAAGATTCTTCTGGAAAATCTCGTAATACTTCACTTGGTGGAATTCGATGCTATAATGGGAATGGATTGGCTCTCATTATATAGAGAGCATATCAACTATCGGGAAAAGGAAATATCTTTTCATATTCTGAAACATCCCATGCTCCTCTACAAATGAAAAGAAGATCATTAATCTCCTTTGAAAAATACTTCATATGTATAGACATTGATTCCCTACGAAGAAGCATACCTCTCCCAAATGGTTGAGTCAAAGGAAGGTTCCAACCCTACGGAAATGCCCATCATGAGGGAATATGGTGATGTATTTTCCGAAGAGTTACCCAAAATTCCCTCGAATCTTGAGGTAGATTTCTCAATTGAACTCATACCCAGAGCTACTCCTATCTAAAAGTGTCCTTATAGGATGGTTCCTGTCGAACTGGAGGAGTTAAAGAAGCAACTGCAAGAGAATCTGGACAAAGGGTTCATATGCCCCAGTGCATCACATTGGGGTTCGCTAGTGCTCTCTGTGAAGAAGGATGGAACAATGTGATTGTGTATCGATTATCAGAAACTCAACAAAATCACCATAAAGAACAAGTATCCTCTTCTAAGGATTGAATACTTGTTCGATCAGTTAATAGGAGCTCAATACTTCTCAAAGATGGATCTTTGTTTTGGATATCATCAGTTAAAGGTGAAGAAGAAAGATATTCAAAAGACTACCTTCCGTACAAGGTATGGGAACTATGAGTTTCTGGTGATTCCCTTTAGACTTACTAATGCCCTTGCAATCTTCATGGATTTGATGAATAGAGTCTTTAGACATTACCTCGACAAATTTGTGGTAGTGTTTATTGATGATATTATCATCTACTCCAAGAGTAAGGAGGAACATGATGAACATATAATACTTGTGTTGCCAACATTGAGAAAGGATAAGTTGTACCCCAAGTTTATCAAGTGTGAATTTTGGATGAAGCAAGTTACGTTCTTGGGACATGTGATCACAAGTGAGGGAATTTATATGGATCCTTCAAAGAAAAAGGTGATTGAGGAATGGCACAGGCCCTCTAGTGTCACAGAAATCCGTAGTTTTCTTGGATTAGTTGGGTACTACCGACGTTTTGTGAGAAACTTCTCATGATTGTCAGGCCCTCTAACTAAGTTAACAAGGAAAGGGGTAAAGTATGTATGGATGGAATAATGTGAGGGAAGCTTCAAGGAGCTAAAGAGAAGGTTGATCACTGCACCTGTACTCACACTACCGAAAAGTGGAGAAAGTTTTTTGATATACAGTGATACTTCAAACAAAGGATTGGGTTGCGTACTCATGAAAAATGACAATGTGATAGCCTACGCCTCACGACAGTTGAAGATACATGAGCAGAACTACCCAACGCATGATATAGAGCTGGCAGCCATGATTTTTGCCTTGAAAATCTGGCAGCACTACCTTTATGGTGAGAAGTGTGACATATACACCGACCACAAGAGCCTAAAGTATATATTCACACAAAAGGATCTCAACATGCTTCAAAGGATATGGTTAGAGCTAATCAAGGATTATGATTGCTCTATTCACTACCACCCTGGAAAGGCGAACAAAGTAGCTGATGCTCTAAGCAGAAAAGAACCTGCTACTTTATCCATGTTACGGATTGAGAAAGACCCTATCTTTTTAGATATGTAAAAGATGGATTTGGAAATCATAAGGGGAGGGGATACATCCTACCTTTCACAAATGATTGCACAACCATCCATCCAAGAGAAGATTAAGGAATCACAAAGGGATGATGTGGATATACAAAAGAGGGTGAATGCAGTAAAGGAAGGGAAGCTGCAAGAGTTCCATATCGACGATGATGGTGTGATTCGATTTGGAATGCAGCTTTGTGTGCCTTCATCACCCGGGATAAAGAGGGATCTATTGGAAAATGCACATAGCTCAACTTTCTCTATCCATCCTGGGAGTACCAAGATGTACCATGATCTCTGAGAACACTTCTGGTGGGATAACATGAAGAAAGATATTACGAAATATATATCAAGGTGCTTGGTATGTCAGCAAGTTAAAGCAGAGTGACAAAAGTCCAAAGGGATGATGCAGCCATTACCTATACCCATGTGGAAATGGGAAAATGTTACTATGGAATTTTTCATGGGTCTCCCGAAGACATCGAAGAGAAATAATGCGATATGGGTTGTGGTTGACCAACTCACCAAGACTTCCCATTTTATCGCTATTCGGGAAGATCTCTCGCTTGAAAAATTTGCAAAGATATATGTGAAGGAAGTGGTGAGAATGCATGGTGTTCCACTCTCAATTGTCTCTGATCATGATCCAAGGTTCACATCTAAATTCTGGAGGAGCCTTCAACGTGCTTTGAGTACTGAATTAAATTTCAACATGGCCTATCACCCTCAAACTGATGGCTAGTCTGAAAGGACTATTCAGATGCTTGAAGATATGCAAAGATCCTACTCTTTGGAATTCAAAGGTGGATGGGATCAGCATCTCCCATTGGTTGATTTCTCATATAACAATAGCTTCCACTCAAGTATTCAGATGGATCCATATGAAGCTCTGTATAGAAAGTGATGTAGAACTCCAACCTATTGGGATGAAGTTGGAGAAAGAAAGCTACTTGGACCCGATCTTGTGCAAGAGATGACAGAGAAGGTTCAAGTCATCCAGAAACACATCAAAGATGCTCAGAGTCGGAAAAAGAGCTATGCTGACAACTGTCGAAGGGACTTGGACTTCAACATTGGAGATAAAGTCTTCCTCGAATATCACCATGGAAGAGAGTCATGCGGTTTGGAAAGAAATGAAAGTTAAGCCCAAGGTACATTAGCCCCTTTGATATCCTTAACCGTAGAGGATCCATGGCCTATCAGCTTTCACTTCCACCAAATATGGCTCAAGTTCATGATGTGTTTCACATATCACTCCTGAGGAAGTACATATCGGACCCCTCATATGTACTAAACTCAGAGATGGTACAGCTGGAAGATGATCTCTCTTATGAGGAGCAGCCAGTAGAGATTCTGGACCAGAGAGATAAGGTTCTAAGCAACAAGACAACCCACCTTGTCAAAGTGTTGTGGAGGAACCATAAGTTTGAAGAAGATACTTGGGAACCAGAAGAGGCGATGAAGGAGAAGTACCCTCACCTGTTTGTGTAAATTAAAATTTCGAGTTCAAAATTTCATAAGGGGGAAGAATGTAACGACCCAAAGTTTTTCAATGGAAATTCCCTTCTTATAAATATGTCATAAAATCACATGAAAACTCAACATAATGAACTACTAAGTGCTAAGTAACCTTTAAACATAAGTTTTTCACTTCTGTATTGGGAATTTTGAAAATCTGACATACACGGTTGTGTTCAATATGATTTTTGGAGTCTAATAAAACAAAAAAAAAATAGTGAATAGTAACCTACCCTTGTGAATAGTAACATTACCCTTATGAATAGTGATGTGTGATAATGAATAGTAACCTTACCTATGATAGTATAAAAATAATATTCAAGTGAAAGTATGATGTACCTATATTTTAGAATAAGTAAATGAATGTTTTAAAACTGGTTTTTTAATGATAAATTATGGTTTTAATTAAATATTAAATTAATCATATTTAGAAAATTATTTTTGAAAAATTTAATTCATTATTGGATTATACACATCAAAAAATGGTTGGAGTAAATTTTTGGGATTTTTCTAAAATACTTGAATTTTTAGTGAATAGTAAAATACATTAATTTACCGTATAAATACATTATAATTTAAACTCACTATTCCTAACATCACAAGTGATATAATCACCAAAATATAGAACTCACAGGCCCTATTTACTATTCTTGGTCATTTAAGACTCACTATTCCTTGTCTTAGGGGAAATTAACAAACTAATGAATTTTATATTAAGGAAACCCCTCCCCCTCCACTATAAATACCACCCTTCACACCCTCATTTCCTCACTCCTCTCAAGCTTTAAGCCTTGTCTAAAATCTGCCCAAACATCTTCCCTATCCCCTCCCCCATGTCCAAGATCTACTGGTCTCATCAAAAGACCAAGCTTAGGCCCCTTAAGGAGGATCTAAAGAGGAGGATTCAAGAGGTAATTTCTCTCCCTCTTCTCCTTTAATTCCCTTTCAATTTCAAGTTCTTTTCTTATTCTCTCCCCACATCTCTTTGTCCAAATGTTATGGTAACTCCAGTAACATACATATACTATAATTTTATGATACTAATGGTATATTATATCATCTAACCCCCTTTCTCATTTTCTTTTTATTTTATTAAAGATAATGTTGTTCGTGAGGTGTTAATTTATCACCTTCAAGAATGACATGTCTTCTTCTTCCATTTATACCTTCAGATATAGTCATGAAACCATTTTTATGGTTGAACCTGAACATGTTATATGTATTATATACTATTTAAAGTTTTGGAACTAACTTATTTACATATTACTAAGTGATAAATTAAAACAAGTTCTTTGTGATCGAAAAACCACCCAAATTAACCCAAACAGTCATCATTTAATTTTTATCTAATGATTCATCCACATGGTATATAATATAATTCATTATAAGATAATTTTAAATTCTATAATTTCATTAATAACATGTAATATCAGTTCTTTATGTTTACCCATGTTCTACCCGAACTTTCATTTAAAAATACGAGTTAACCACTCAAGAAGACCATAAAACAAACATTCTCGAACAAAGTTTTTAAACCCTATAACTCATCAAAAGGCCTGTAAAATGACATAATGAAACCAAAATGAACCCTATTAATGTATAAAAGGTTATGTATTTTCTAATTAATGAATATAATGTCATTATACAGGACATTAAATATAAGGAAGCGTTCAGATACATGGTGAGGGGAAATTCTCGAACCCAAATTTCATCCTTCGGGTTCTCCCTCTTTCACTCCATTTTTGATATAGTTACTCCAAAAAAATCATTTTTTCATAATTTTCTTTCCTTTTATAGGATATACATTTTTACCACTATTGTTTATGTCAAACAAATTTTTTTCCAAAAGAACCCTTCTTTTAAGAACTCACCTTTTACTTCTTATTAAAGGTTGATGGTTCTTGTATCAAGTATGTTATTCCCTCTTTGTTTTGGGAACCCAAAGTTTATGAATGTGTTCTTATGAGATGAAACTCATTCCTTTACATGGGTTAGTTATGTTCATTATTGATATATGTTCTATGTGGCATGCATGATAATGATAATATTATGATGTGACGGGTGCGCCCGGAATTATATAGCGCAATATGAAAGTTTGAATGTGACGGGTGCACCTAGAATTATACAGCACTCCAATGCATTGGGTAAAGTGATGAATCTCATGAGTAAATGTGAAATTATGTGGAAAAGATGCTATATTTGTTCAAAATTATGTGTGGTAGTTAACCACTAAGACATGATGTTTCATTTTTATGCATTTCCACACTTCTAGTCTTTTATTTATGCTTCCTCTCATGTTCATGATCTTTTTACCATATTATGATTATGCTCACCTCATGCTATATTGTTCTTATTTATCCTCTTACTGGGATTTTATCTCACCCCTTTTGATGTATATCCTCAGGTGGCTATATGTACTAAGGAGAGGTCTAGTGCCAATAAGAATCTAGAGAATAAGAAAGTAAATAAATGTTTATGCTTGATGATGTAATTGTTATGTATGGTCCTAGTTTTCCCAAGACACTAAACCTTTTGATCCTCTATATGTAATACTTTTATGTTGTTTATCTTAAAATAATGTAATTTTAATGTAAGAAAAGGTTGGGTAGCTATATTTGGCGCTTGATTTGATCAAACTGTGCAACCTAACCATGTTAGGTGTGGCTCCTAGGCTGATTAGGCTACACAATTGGTGCATGGTTTTTCAAACTATGTGGCCAAATTATAAATCTCATTAAGGTTTTTTTATGATTTTGACCCTATTTTTTTAAGCTTCTCCCCTTCCTTTCTTATTCACATCCACGCGCAACAGTGGCCCCTCTGTGGGAGATATCCTCCCCCTCCTAGTAATGGAGGTATCTACCTCATACGGTGACCGATTACACTATTGTTCATCATGATGGAAGTATATCAGTAAGTCTATAACTCCTCCTTCCTCCATTCTTCATTTATCTTCTCATATCCTTCTCTATCTTTGTGTGAGGTAATTCACCCTATTTTCATGGATTTTGTTTGTTTCTTTCATTTTTCTTGAATCGGATCGATTCAATCCTCGATATTGGAAAAGTAGTGTGCCATAAGCATGTGGTAGGTGGTATATAGTTTTTTCCCCAATGTATTTCTCATTTATAAATTATATCATCATGTTGTGTGCTATAATTTTCATGCATCACCTTATAAATGTGATATTAATTATGTATAACCTAATTCATTTGATTTAGATAGTCATTGTGCGCTAAATGGAACCATTGTAGGTTATCTACATCAATATGAACCAACCCTTTTATTTTCTCTCCTAGATGCACGGACTATGTTTTTTTAGGCAATTAAACCATCCTTATGGATGTTTCTTTAAATGCTTAAATTATGATGCCATATCTTGCTCACACTTGGTTATCTTTTAAATGTGAAAAATGATTCCTTTTATAAGTATTAATTAAATTGGTTTAGATGAAATAAATATGAGAGATCACCCCTATTTTATAATAAAACCACCTTTGAGGTGTGTTTCCTTCTTTAATAAAATAGAGTAATCAAATGGAAAGAATAAAAATGGTAAAATGACATGATTACAGACATGGCCATCCTTTTTTTCTTACTCTTGATTATATTGATTGATCCTAATAAAATCATAGTTATAATGGAATGCTTATATTCATGTCATTCCTTATTATTTATAATTGAATTATATTGATGGATTGGATGAACACATGTTCTGTTAATAAATGATAAATGAATTACATTGAAAAGGATCCACTATGCCTTTAGCGATTTTGGTTGCCTTTTTATGGAACATTGGGCTAAGGGATCATAGGGAACGTGGATCACCTTGTACTTATTAATGACTAAAGGGACCTAGAGTAGGGTCGTTGGCTATGACATGTCATTCCCCCTTGGTTGAGGATGTTGGCATGGTGTCCACATCACTTGGGTTGTTGGGAATGACATTCTGCGCTCCCTTGTTTAGGAGTTTGGGTAAGACCTTACTCATTATTATTCATGATACATGAAACTGTGTCCTATATTATTTATGATATTTTGCATGGTGTACTATATTTATTCTAATCCTCAGGCATAACGACCCTTATTTATTATCATGAGATTCCTATTATTATTATGAGTAGTATTACACATGGATGCCTAATTTACACCTCGGGTCCTGGATAATACTACGTATCTATATATATATATATGGATATAATGTTTACTACGTTTATAGTGAATATACATCTCTATATATATATATATTTATATATATTTATACTCAGGGATATTCCTGATTAGGCAGAAGAAGATATGGTCGGTCGGGTGTCCTTGAGGAACATGATCCTGACTTTTTTAATTTTATTTAATTATCTCCTCCTTTATTTATCATACTTGCACACTATCATATTCTTTAATCATATACTAAATTTAGGTTAAGACACCATTGGTGGTGGCTTATTGAGTATATCTCACACCCTTATTGGGTCATCATTGTGTTGGGGTACCCAAACAGACCTCATGTTCATAGGTTCATGGACTATTTCTTATCTTGTGCATTGTATATGGGATCTTAGGAGCAGAAGACTGAGATAGTGCTCAGGAAGCTCGTGGAGATTTCCCTCGTGGATTTTTATTCTTTTTCCTTGTTCATGTATTGTATCATATCTACCTAATGTATGTTTTATACTTTAGATTTGGTCACATGGACATGCATGGGAAGTTATATTTGGCACTGGCCATGTTTATTTAGTCTATTGCATTATTCCACTACTTTTCATTTATTATTACTATTTCCATTGTTGTATATTGATTCTTTATGATTATACTGTTGTGATACTCTGATAATGAGGGTATAGTCTCTCTATCATACCACCATTAGACTCTTGCTGCTAGTCAGTAGCCTCTGACATATGGGGAGGTGCACTTGAGGCCATGTGACCAACAGTCATGGGGCACTATTTCAGTGGATCCCAAGTCGGGACATTATAATATTTTTTATCATGGATATGTTAATTTATTAAACCATATAAAATTTTTACATATAGATTTTTACATTGAAAGTTATTTGTTTATCTAGGGAAATATTTATAAATTTGTATTCTTTACTCAATATGGATATTTGATGATAAAACCCATCGTTCATGAATTAAATCGATTATTCGATATAAGAGGAATGCTTTGGACTTGCAGTGACATGCGGAGCCCAGTATTATATATCCTCCTAATGCATCAGTAGGTCTCATGAGACAAATAAGTAACATAGCATTAAATGGGTTTTTATCAGTAGTTTTTAACCATCTTGTGAAAGGTCTTGGTGATAGAGGTATCATGATGTATGAGATCATGACGTTCAATAATTAAGCATTGTATTCATTTAGAATTAAGTTATTATTATCCATGATATTTTCACAATATTATTATCTCAGGATACATTTCATTCTCATTTATTTATTAAATGGAATGTATTTCTAGTTATTTACCTTAATATATTGATTATGTCTTATCCAGTTATGATAATCATGTTATTAATTAAATGAAATGTGTTTTCAATTATTTAACTTTCCATATTGATTATTATCCCTGATATTTTCACATTTATATTATCTTTGGATGCTATTCCTTCTCAGTTTATTAATTACATGACATGTGTGTTCAGTTATTTACCTTTCCATGTTGATTTTGTCTTATCTAATTATGATATCCATGTTATTGATTAAATAAACATGTTTTCAATTATTTACCTTTTAATATTGCTTATTAACTATGATATTTTTTCATTGATATTATATCTGGATGTACTTCCTTATTGGTTCATTGATCACATGGAATGTGTGTTCAGTTATTTACCTTTATATATTGATTATGATTATTGATTCATGATTTCTTCCACTATACTTAAATCTTAATGAGAATTTTAGGTCACCATTTTTTTATTTAATTTCCTTGGGATTCCATGAAGTGTTCTATGATTGATGTGCAAGAATATTTTAGATGGAATAATGTTATTCTCAAAAAGAAATATGTTGTAATTTTTATTTTTAAATGTAATAAAAGACTCAAGTATGTATCTAGTTTACCACGGTTACTAAACTATTAGGTCCTTTGGGATGCAATTTTTTGTATCTTATGTTAATATAATAAAGAAAACACTGGTTTTGGGTTGCTATAGAAGATGGTAGTGGAGGCTCTAACACTGGTTGTGGTGAGGGAGAGGGAGTGGATGTGGAATGGGGAGTGGGTGTGCAAGGCGAGGGGTAGTAGTGATGGCTCTGAAGAGAGCATGGCGAGGGTGAGGCAAGGGGTAAGTCATGGATAGGGAGAGGATGGAAGTGTGAGGCAGGGGTGATAGGTGTTTTATTTTTTATTTTTGGGTATAGAGACCACCATTGGCGATCGTTGGTACTTACTAATAGTGGTCGCCTTTGGAAGTTTCCCACTTCTACAGATATAAAAGACTAATTCTCTAGTAGTTAATGACTATCATGGTTTGACAGATACAAAATTTTTGTAAAGATATGATTGGTTCTAAATCAATCTACAAGTGAGAGATATGTCAGAAATTTTTTCCATAGATGGTGTTTCCCCCCTCATTGTCAAAGGGGGCGGGTTGAGGTAAGTGTGAGGTTAGTGGCCAGCCTCACCAACCACCTAGCGAGAGAGTAGTTGGGTAGGAGTAATTTCTTATAAAAAGGGTTTTCCCACGATGGTTTTAGTATTGGATTCTACATCACATCATCTCCCTTAAGTATTTGTGTGGTATTTTGTGAGGTTGTTTCATCGCGTATTTAAGAGAGATAATTACAAGAGATATTCTCCTTATAATTGTGAGGGAGTGTGTATCAACTTTTTATTATAGTAAGATCCTTCTATTTGATCATAGTTTTTTGCATTTATTTGAGGGTTTTTTTACATTACATTTGGTATCATTTATTTCAGAATTTTTTCATTTTATTTTATCTCGTTATTATCATTGCACTAGTGGACTAATCATTTTTTGTTCCAATAAGTTGAAAGTCATGTTTTTATGATCTAGATGGAAGTGTACTAAAATCTAATTTGGTTTAAGTATTATATTGAAATTTGGTCACTTAATGAGACATGGGAAAGTAAAACGATAACTAGAGATGTAGATCTTAGAAAATGCAACTTAAGTCGATTCATGGATATGAACTAATTAATGATTTTTTGTTTTAGAGATTTTGTTATGGTAGGATAATTTTTTGGAAATAATTATGAAATTTGAAAATTTTGATAAAACTACTTAACTTTTTCCAATTTCGTCATATTTTTGTGCATATGACATGAAAAAACCATTAGGAGGATGCAAAAAAATTAATATAAGGTCGGTTACATACATCATCGTGGAACACAACGCAATGAAATAAATTGTAGTAAAGATTAAGTTTTAGGACTTTATCCTTGATCACTTAAAAGATTGAAATAGTGTTTATATAATTACATAATTTAAAATAGATGGATCATTAATTTTTGAATTTGATTGAGCCCTATAAGATATAAAATCAAAGCTCAAAAAAGGATGTACACATAGGTATGTAATGATTACAAACATAAACCATTCCTCTATTCCTAAAAATGTTGTTGGAAAATTTTTATAAAGAAAAAATAATATTAATAGTCACTGAATTCAATTAATTAAAATAGGGTGACAACCTTCCTTTGTTCCACCATTTAATTTGATTAAAGAAATTTAATTTATGGTATCCCAAAAGATGGTGAGGGTAGGATATAAAATGGGATCTCCTCCAATGGTTTTCATCATTGGTTTCTCAAGCAACACATCTTCAACTTTGAGTTTAGTATTTGACGAGGTGTTACTCCATATATTAAAGAAAGGATATTTTGAGTGTTTTATCCTTGTAATTATGAGATGGTATATACACACATTTTTTCATAATGAGATCCTTTTTTTCATGGGTTTTTACCCCTTCATTTTGGGGGGGGGGGTCCACATTACATCTAGTGTTCATTTTATTTCCATATTTTTTCACTTTATTTTATATCAAAATTATCCTTGTACCAAAGAGACAATTATTTTCAATTATAACAACTAGTATCAAAGTTGAGGTTTGGGCCTAAGGATATTTTGGACTATTAATGTGTCCAAATGGAGGTGAAATTTGAGATCAAAAAATTCAATGGAAATAATTTTTCATTGTGGAAAATGAAGATGTAAGCGGTGTTACATAAAGATAATTGCCTATAGAAAATTAGTGAAAAACCAGTGGATGTGACATAGGAGAAATGGAATGACATGGATAGGAATGAAATTTCCAATATCCATTTGGATTTTCTAGATAGGTTCTTGTAATGAATTATGGAGAAAAATATGGTGAAGGAAATTTGGGATACTTTGACAAAGTTGTACAAGGAAAAGTCACTCCACAATAAAAATTTCCTAAAGATAAAATTATGAACTCTTCAAATGGTGGTGTCATCATCAGTTATTGACCACATCAAGACCCTTAATACCCTATTTTCTTATTTTATGACATTGGGCTATAAAATTGTGGATACTGAACATGAGGAAACTCTACTCCATAGTTTTCCAGAATTAATATGATCAACTTATCATCAACCTCATCAATAATATCCTAATGGATATGTTTCCATTAAATTATGTTGTAGATATGGTTATTGAATAAGAAAGTTGGAATAAGAACAAGGAAGATAAATAGACAACTTCACACCAAGTGGAATTTCTATCAATGTAAAGAGGAAGAATGATAGTGTGTGGTTCTAGTGGGATCCAGAATCTTGTCAGGTCTAAATCAAGGATTGAGAAGAAAAAAATCAGATGTTACCATTGAGGTAATAGGGGAATGTAATAAAATACTATTGGAATAATAAGTATGGTGAGAATAAATCTCAAGGAAATGTGGTGAGTACATATAGAAATGGATATGTGCTAGTCATTGAAGCGATAATGACTATCGAAGGAAGACAACATCTCGACGACGAATAGATTATTGAATCAAGAGAAACATGGCACATGAAATATCAATGATAATGATTTGATCAATATGAAACTATCCTAGAAGTACTTGTGTACATGGGGAATAATAATACCTTGAAGGTCATTGGATTCAGCACCATCAAACTAAAGATGCATGATAACATAGTTTGAATCATTCAAGGAGTATGTCGTGTGAAGGACCTCAAGAAGAATTTTTTTCCCATGGGACAATTTTATGATATTGGATGCAAGATATGAATTGATAAAGGGATAATGAGGATTTTGAATGGAGGTCTTATGGTGATGAAGGCAAAGAAGATCTCAAAGAACTTTTATGTTCTTATAGGGGAAATGTACAAGAAAGCAGATATGGTTGTCACATCAATGACATCAAAAAAACATTGATGACGTTGTGGAATTAGAAGCTTAGACATATATCCAAATGAGGCTTGAATATTCTTTCTAATCAAAAGTTTTTATCTAGAATTATTAAGGTATACTTACCATTTTGTTTGTTTTGAATAAGAAACACAGGTTTAAGTTTGGAACATCAATGGAAAAGAGCAAGGATATCTTGGATTTGATCCATTTTGATGTTTGGAAAGCATTGGTTGTGTCCCTAGGAGAAGCAAGGTACTTTGTATCTTTCATTTATGACTATTTCAGAAGATGTTAGGTGTTTCCAATTAAGAGGAAAGCAGATGTATTTGAATTATTCAAAACATTCAAAGCACAAAAGGATCTTGAATATGAAAATAAGATCAAGTGTTTGAGGACTGAAAATGGTGGAGAATATACAAGTGAGGAGTTTGATTCTTTTTTTCAATAGGAATAAATCAAGAGAAAGTTATCAGTGGAATACACTCCTCAACAGAATGGAGTGGAAGAGTGGATGAATAGAACCCTATTGGATAGAATAAGGGTGATGATAAAGACTGCAGGAATTTCCAAGAAGTTTTGAGTAGAAGTAGTGAATAACATCAGCTATGTGATCAATCAATCCCCTTCAATGGAAATTGATCAAAAGGTGCCGATGGATATGTGAATTGATAAACCCTATGACTATTATCAATTTCATACTTTTGGAAATCCTGTATATGCATTGTTTAATGACCAATAAAGATCAAAGTTTGACTCTAGATCTAGGGAATGTATCTTCTTTGGATATATTGATGGTGTGAAGGGGTATAATTTGTGGGATCCCACTACCCACAAACTTATTATCAGTAGAGATGTAATTTTTGTAGAA
Source organism: Viscum album (assembly GCA_963277665.1). Taxonomy (NCBI): domain Eukaryota; kingdom Viridiplantae; phylum Streptophyta; class Magnoliopsida; order Santalales; family Viscaceae; genus Viscum; species Viscum album. Next base: position 701,467,050 of record OY728122.1, on the reverse strand, counting down.
GAAAAGGTGAAAATGAAGATTGATAAAGACACAGAAAAAGAAAGTACTAAAACTAAAATAGTTAAGGTGTGGGACAAAACAAAGGAAGAACCAGTTTCCTATGAGGAATTATCAAATCATGATGATCAAGTACTAGATGATCGTGGACTATGATGGTCAAATCAAGAGAAAATATCACCAATATGACACTAATATTATGTCACTGAGAGCAATGTTTCATATTGCTTATTAACAGAGGATTGAGAGCCATTATCTTTTATGGGGGTGACTCAGATTATAGATGTATCTTCATGGATGGCGGTGATATAAGAGGAACTTGAATCCCTACACACACAAAAAATACATGGTATATTATTATATTACCTCATGAAAGTAATTACATTGGGAAAAAATTGATCTAAAAGATAAAGCAGGATGAAACAAACCAGGTGGAAAGATATTGTGAGAGACTGGTGGTCAAAGGATATTCTTAGAAAGAAGGTATTGATTTTAGTGAATTATTTTATCCTGTTATTAAAATAATGACTATTTGAGTAGTTCTGGATATGTGATCTACATACACTCTTCATCTAGAGAATTTATATATGAAAACATATTTTCTCCATGGTGATCTTGATTAACAAATCAATATGCTATAACTAGAAGGTTTTGCTGAATAAGGTAAAGAGAACTTGGTTTATAAGTTGAAAAAATATTTATATGGTCTCAAAAATGCATCGAGGTGTTGGTATAAGAGATTTTATTCCTATATCATGATCCTTGTATACAAAAAAGTTAATTCATATCCTTTTTCACATTTCAAGGGTCTATATGGTAATGATTTTATCATTATACTATTGTATGTGGATGAAATATTGGTTTCAGGCCCCAACAATTATCAAATATAGAAAACAAAGTCATGTTTAGCTAAGAAGTGTGATTTTAAGGACTTAGGACCCACAAAAAAGGTTCTTAAGATGAAGATCCACTAAGACGTGAATAATGGGAATATTTGGCTATCATAGAAGAATTATTTGAGGAAAGTTTTGAAATGGATCAATATGAAAGACTGTAAGCCAATGTCTACCTCTCTTCTTATTAATTTCAAGATATCTTCCATGATGAGTCCTGGAAGTGAAGAAAAGAGGATGAAAATGTCTCAAGTTTCATATACATCAGTAGTGGGGAGTCTGATGTTCGCTATGGTTTGTACTAGACCTAACATTGCACATGCAGTAAGAGTGATTAGTTGGTACACAGAGAATCTAGAACGGGAACATTGGAACACAGTGAAGAGGATCCTGAGATACATCAAGGAGTCCTTAGATGTTTCATTATGTTATGGAGGATTATATTTTACTATAAAATTCTATGTTGATTCATATTTTGTATGTGATTATTACTGGAGGAAATCTACTACTGGTTGTGTGTTTACTCTTGCAGGGGGAGCTATGAGCTAGATTTATAAATTACAGTCTATTTTGGCCTTATCCATGACTGAGGATGGGTATATGAAAACTATACAGTCTTGAAAATAGGCAAATTGGATGAAAAAGTTTGTAACATCCCAACCCAAGATCCACTTAACTTGTGCCTCGATCTTTTGGGTCACATGGCCTCAAGCACACCTCCCTACACACCATAGGCTATCGGCTAGTAGTGAGGGTGTGAAGGTGGTATGGTGGGGGGAACAATGGATATAACCATAAACACACAACAGTGGAAGAATATATAAAAAATAGAATAATGTAGCAATGGAAGAATAAATAAATAAATAGTTGGGTAATAATATCAAAATCCACTAAGTAGTGTTATATACATGGATGTATGGTATGATGATATACAAAAGGGAAATAGGGGACATGAATATACAATCATGATGTACAAAAAACTACAAAAAGACAAAAATCTGATCCACTAGCATCTCAAGCATATGCTCGGTCCATTTCTCCTATGATATATCTATAAGTAATGCATATAAAAGATATGAAGGAAGGAACTTGTATTTATCCATACCTGTAGACATATAATATACTCAGGTACCAAAGGTAACCCGAGTAGAGTGTGAGATAAAAAACCCATTAGGCCACCACCAATGATGTCTAGAAGTAATCCAATCATTGCTCGTAACTAAACAGTGTGTAGGTATAACTGAAATAATAAACAAAGCTGAATAAATAAATAACAGCCCACTCAAGTTCCTAAAGGAAACCTGGTGGATCTACCTACTTTGGATCATGGATGAAATTAATGTATGATTAGTAACTATATATATATTAGTTATATATTTCATCCACCTATATTAACCAAGTACCTGTAGATGTAAGTGACCATATATCTGGAATACTAGGTGTTGGTTGGACCAGGGCATAACTCAGACATCCATTACCAGTATAAACGAGCCTTTAAGCTCAAGAAAATGGGTGCATTCCCTACATATCATAATGAGTGGGATATATCATGCTCGTCACTCGATATGGTGAGTGTGTCATCGTGTTAAGACTCAGAACCAAGGGCATGGCGCGTCAAGCCCATTGTCCAACTAGTGTCAATGGTGTGTGACAACATGCCCAACACCCGATGTAAGGGAGCGTGATACCATCATGCTCAACAGAACCCTTACCATCATACCACAACATATATCAAGGTGTAATCATATTTATAATATAATACATGAGGCATTACCTATCATGTATCTCAATATTCAATTCCAATTACAACAAGGCATTATAATTATCAATGAGCATTTAATAAAGAATAAACAAATGGGGTGGTCTTACCACCCTTTACAAACCATTCTGTTCAATGTATTTAATTTATTTAAGGAAGGGAAAACCATCATGAACCATCCCTTCAATTTAAATTCATTCCATTCAATTAAGAAATGTATGATAATTTAATTTGTAATGTTCAAAAAGGAATTTGGAAAGTGCCAAATCCAATGGGGAAATTACCTACATGGGAAATTCCCTTTATAAGACATGACATTCTCTTAAGAGGTTCTTGGGTTTATTTAACATTTATATAATAGAGGGAAAATTATATTATAACCCAAGTTGAATTATTAAGAGGAGTTCTGGGCATTTAAACAATTACCCATAAATGGAAATTAAAGTTTGCACACTCAAGGGGTGTCCACAATTGAGGGAGACATACCCTAATATAATAAAAAAGGATCAACAGGCGTAAATCAAGGTGCATAGATCAATTTAACATGAAGAACTCAATTAAACAGTGACACATGGAAAAGGTCAGCGTGCGACACAACAAAAAAAGCTATGAAACAACAAAACTCTTGATGGAAATAATAAGTCCACCCACTTTAGGGAATTTGAAGATTCCTCATTTGATGATGGCCTCAGATTATAAGTAGGTTGGAAGAAATTAGAGAAATAGATCAACACCCTGAAAATGGGAAAAAATATTTTTCACCTAAATAGCATAATGGATCTAAAGATAAAATTAGATCAAATGTAAGTGGAAGGGATATCATACCTCTAGTTATCCAATACCTTCAACAGATCTTGATTCAAACACCAGGTGTGTGGGTTAGAGAAGAACCTAGGTTGGAGAAGATTGGGTTCTCAATGGGAGAAAGATATGGACACCCGTTGGAGAATGGGAGAGGGAGAAAGAAAAGGTGGGTTTTAATATTCATTAAGGGTGTTATGGACTTTTCACCCTCAAAATAGGGGGTTCACGATTTTTCTGAATGGTTTGGAAAACCATGATCAAGCCACTACTTAAGGAAATACCTCACATGGTTAAGGTGAATGATTTCATTAACCGTGCACAAACTATTCAAAATACCACTATCAAATTTCTGCATTTTTTCAAAAAATTGTGCACCTAGAGTTACATGATTTCAGACAAGCCATGTGTCTCCTGCTGAACCTCTATTTTCCCTATATAGTTAGTGGAGACCGTATGGGTTGGGCGGCATAGTTTCTACTAACCATACGGCCCAGTTTATTTTTCAAAAACCTAGGGTTACGGTCTTCGAACAAGCCCCAGACACTCTCACGGCCTTCATTAATCATCTAAGTAACATATGAGGGTTGTAAAAAGGAATTTAATCTAAAAACTAATCATTTGTACCTTTATGAAAAGATAGTTCATTACAACCTCCCATCTTTAAATCAACTCATCCTTGAGTTGGCCTTTTGAGGGTAAAGAGGTATCTTCAGCAAAGAGTTCTAGCCACTGAGAACATATATTAGCTTCCCATTCCTAGGTCTTGTACTATACCTAGTCATGCTACCATATCACCCATACCAAAGGAACTTACAAACCTTAGAGTGTATTCATTCTCTGATCAATAATACGCACCAGATACTCCTTGAAGAAATAATCTACATCCAATTCAACCTCATCGGGATGAAATACTTGTGACATGTCTAGATAATATTGGTGAAGTTGAGATATATGAAATACATCATGCATAGAATGATGTCTCTGAGAAAGTGTTATCTGGTAATCCACTGGTTTGATATGCTTCACAACCTAAAAGGGTCCAAAAAACCTCAATGAGAGCTAACCTGCCTCCAAATACATATATGGACCAACTTGGATGAGGCTCTTAAGAAAACCTGATCTCTAACCTCAAACTCAAGAGGTTGTCAATGCCTATTGGCATATAACAGCTGTCTGTACTGAGCTATCATCATGTGCTTTTTGATCAGCTGGACTTTCTCTGTAGTCTCCTATACGAGACATGGTCCAAGCACAACTGCCTCCCCTACCTCTATCCAGCATAGAGGTGAACGAGAAGTCCTAACATATAAGGCTTCATAAGGATCCATATAGATGGTAGCCTGAAAGTTATTATTATAAGTGAACTCAATGAGGGGAATGTGTTTCTCCCAGGAACCCCTAATGTTGAGGACACGTGCACAGAGCATGTCCTCTAGCACCTGAATAATACACTCTATTTTTCCATCAGTATGTGGGTGATAGAGCATGCTCATAATCACCTATGTACCCAAGGCCTTTTGTAACCCCTTCCAGAACCATGACATAAAGAGACTGTCCCTGTTAGAAATGATAAAAAGAGGAGATCCATAAAGACGTACAACCTCCCTGACATAAAACCTCCCTAGAACATCTACCGAGAAGGTCTATCACATAGGTAAGAAGTGTGAGACCTTCATAAAATGATCAATAAAAACCCACACAATATCATTTCCATGAGGTGATATGGGTAAACTAGTCATGAAATCCATTGAAACATTATCTCATTTCCACTTGGGAATGGACAATAACTATAAAATCCCTACCAGATGTTGATGTTCCGCCTTCACCTATTGATAGGTGGAACACCATGTGATGTAGCTGTAAATCTCTCATTTCATACTAGGCCATCAATACTGGTGATGTAAATCTCGATACATCTTGGTGACACTGAGATGCACTACCCATCCTGAGGCATGAAATTCCCACATCAACTCCTCTCAAATGTCTCTTGGGACCCACACACACCCATGGAATAGTAAATTATCATCCCCATCCATGATCCAACCTAAATATGTATCATCATTTGAGATGTTTTACCTTAGGTAAAGGCCTTCAGGATCTGATAGATGCCTCATTCTTACTCATTATAGAAGAGTATAAGTCACCACTAAGGCTGAGAGGATAGTCTATCCATGATTATCATGAACCTCAATGTGCATCTCTGTGAATAAGGCCATGATCTACCATTCACCATTGGACTCCTGAACTACCTATGTCTGAGTATTTCAGATCAAAGAATCAAACATTGCATTACCTTTCCTAGGTGTATAGGCAAGCTCTAAATCGAATGACTATAGGTAATCAACCCACCTACATTATCTGAGATTTAGATCTCACTGTGTAAATATGTACTAGAGGATATTGTAATTAGTGAACACCACAAAATACTTTGTAAGTAGATATTGTCTCCAATAGTGTAGATCATGTACTATAACAACAATCTTGAGGTCATGTGTCGGGTAATTTTTCTCATAAGGCCTCAACTGATGAGACCTATATGTGACAACTCGCTCATCATGCATCAGAATAGCTCCAAGCCCGATACTTGATGTGTCGTAATAGACTATATAACTTTTACCCAACTCTAGAAGAATCATTATAGGAACTGAAGTCAATCTACCCTTAAAATCCTAAAATTATGTTTCACAAGCTTATAACCATATGAATTTTACAAATCTCTTTTTCAAGCCCGTAAGCAATGTTGCAAGACATGAGAAATCCTGGATAAGGCATCTGTAATATCCAGATATCCCCAAGAAAATTTGTATGTCAAAGAAATTTTTGGTATGATCCTAGGAAACTATAACTATCACTTTCTATGGGTCTAATGAAACTCCTGAATTCGAGATAATGTGACCCAAGAAGTGAACTTTGTCAATCCAAAAGTGGAATTTGCTGATCTTAGCATAGATTTGATGCTCTCTTAGTGTATTCATCACGATCTCAAGATTGTTGGCATGGTCGTGTCTAGAGCATGAATACACTAATATTTCTTCAATGAAGACTACCACAAATGAATCCAGATACGGATGTAAAACCTAATTCGTAAGATCCATAAAGATTGTAGGTGAATTCATAGGTTTGATCGGCATGACCAGGTACTTGTATAGACCATACCTGCTCCTGGATGTTGTGTGAGGTATGTCTGAGGACCTGACATGCACCTATGATAGACCAACCTCAAATTTATCTTTGAAAATACTCTCACTCCTCAGATATGATCAAAGAGGTCGTATATTCTAGGCAGTGGATACCGAATCTTTACCGTGATCTAGTTCAATCGATGGTAATCCACACAAATAATGAGGGTACCATCTGCCTTCTTGGAAAAAAGGACTGATAAATCCCAAGGAGAAGTGTTGGGGTGTATGAAACCTTTATCCTCCAGGTCCTCCAATTTCTTCTTAAGTTCCATAAGTTCCATAGGTGTCATCCTATAAAGAGGAATGATCACTGGTGTTGCTCCTGGTACTAGCTCAATAGTGAACTCTAACTCTCTCATCAGAGGTAGACCAGAGAATTCTTCAGGAAATACATCCTTGAAATGCTCCACTATAGGAGGAAAAACAGTGTGTCATAACCCCTAGTAATCCAAGAAAAGACTGGCGATATGTGTTGTCACGCTACCCAACCTCTATTGCTCGGGTCCTGATCGCATAGCTTTCACATCCCATTATCCCTTATGTACGTGTCTATCACCCTCTAGTGATGTAAACAAAACCCTCTTATGATAGTAGTCAATATGAGCTTTATAGGGAACTAACCAGTCTATCTTGATGATTTCATCAAAGCCCATCATGTCAAGGATGAAAAGATTCCATACGATGAGGTATCCTCCTATCTCAAGGAGACAATCCTTACAATGATTAACACCCTCTGATTGAAAACCTAACGGGGTATCAAGTGTTATAAGGCTATATAAGGGATCGATCTCAAGGCCCAGACTCTCCGTTATTTCCTCAAATATAAAATAGTGATACATGCCTATGTCAAATAAAGCAGAAATTAAAGTGGAGGCTACTAGAATAGTAACTCATACAGTAGAAGGTCTGGTTCTCTACTCCATCATAGGATGGACTACATGAAGCTGGCCCATACCATGGCCTAGAGTCACTACCTGACTACCCTAATCAATCCCGCTCCACTGGTGCTGAGAATCATGAGTCTGACTACCTCTATCTCGACCATCACCTTGGCCTGATCGGTTGTTGGTGTTCCAGATGTATATCTGTCGTGATACTATTGGCCCTTCTCTAGAGCATGGGGTAGGAGTAGATCCCCGCTCGCTAGGCACTGAAGGGAAATTCCTTCAAAAGTGCTGGATATGCCATATCCTACCACAACATCTACATTCCACTAGATTTCATAAGCACTGAGGCTTTGTGTATTCGGTATTCTTACACTGGTGACATATCAGAAATCTATTTGTATGAGAAGCCTAATTGTCGATAACTCCATGAGTAGCCTCAAAATGTCTCTTTCACCCAGAGGAAGAACCACTGATAGCTCTAGGTTTCAAACTTCTCTGACTCACACCATCAGTTTCCCTCAAATTTCGCTCTAAAATTAGGGCTCGGTTAATGATTTCAGAAATGGTAATCAACCTAAATATGTTGACCTACAATCAGATGGTGTACACTAGTCCATCCTTGAATCGCCTGGTTATCATAAGGTCATCAACTACTAGAGTAAGAGCAAACTGTCGTAGCTCAGTGAAACATGTACAGTACTCCATAACAAACATACTCCCCTACTGTAGGTTCATTAATTCTCTAGCACTGTCAGTCCTCAAAGTTTGGGGAAAGAAACATTCATAAAATATAGTATAAAAATCTTCCCAAATCATATCTCCATGTTGATCTTCATGGGTGATAACATCCCACCACCTCTTGGCAGAATCGTACAACATATACACATCAAGTTTGACCCTCTACTTCATAGGCATCTCCAGATGCTCGAATATAGAGAGAATAGATTCGATCAATGAATCAGCAGTGTGTGGTCTTCCATCCCCCGAAAATGTGGGAGGATTCTTCTACTAGAATTCCCAAGTCAACTCTTCCATACTTAGGGTAGGTCAAACAAAACCTTGCATATTTTTCATCATATGTAAAAATCCCTCTCAGAACTGGGTATCAGTGACCATCTCAAGAATAGGAAGAGGTGCCACTGGTGGCACTGTAAGAGGAATCACTAGAGGGTCAAGGTCCACCACCTCAGGTACATGGTCATCCTTTCCTTCAAGGCATGCAATCAGAGGATGTCGTGGCAGAATAATACTATAATGCCAAACAAACGCCTCAAAATAGATCTTAACAATTGAAAAGATTATAGATAGAAAACTAAGATAGGAGTAAAGACTTCCTATAGAAATTATCACACCACTCTGCCTACTCAAAAATCTAGTTCTAGGCAATAAAAGAGACCATAATGGTCATAAGAATGCAAGAGATACCCCACTACCCACTACTAAGGCTAGATTCAAGTCTAGGTCTCCATTGCACATATATAAGATAGTCATTATTACTTTAAAAGTCATATTTATTTTAAAAGTGTGATTATTAAAATATTTAAATCTCTTTAAATGGTTGAATTGGATGGATTTCCATTTCTAATCTATAAGGGATCATACTTCTTATGAACCAAAATATGACATCTAATTAAATCACACCATAACATGTTCCATCCCATGCGACTAATGGTCTATGGATCAACGTGTAATAATTAACTACTTAAGGTTTATGATTTAACCTACGTAGGAAACACTATTAGGCTAAGGTGGGCACTTTAAGTTTCAATTATGTTTTCCAATCCTACAAGAAAATTCAGCACAATTCCATACATAATCAAGGCACTAACAACATGAAACAGGCAAATTCATGCTAAAAATAAATGTTTCATAGAAAAATGAATGGTATATTAGTCCTATTGTGCCTATAAGGATGCATGTAATACAACACATTCATTTCATTAGACCATTATAATGAAATCGTCATTTCAATAATACCAATAATAGTAACACCATAAAACAAGTGGACCACCCAATGGTGAAGTCGCATCAACTATAAATGGAATAATCAATAATTACTTTTACCTATCCTAGGTAATTTGGGTTCCCCCTGTACATGGGTTAGCTACGTCTAGGCATAGGGTAAATTCCAAATCTCATAAACTCCTAGTCTCCTTTTTAATACCCAAATAGTAAGAGAAAGGAAAAATTATCATCTCATGCCACTTTGTAACGTCCCGGATCAGGATTCACTTAACTCGTGCCCCGAATCAGTGGGTCACATGGCCTCAAGTGCACCTCCTTGTACACCAGAGGCTAGTAACTAATAGGGAAGGTGTGAAGGTGGTACGGTGGGGAGATTATACCCTCTTATCAGAGTGGCACAATGGATATAACTATAAACACACAACATCAGAAGCATATATAATAGACAAAATAATACAATAGTGGAATAATAAATAACTAAACAACTAGGTAATAATATCAAAAGCCACTAGGAAGTGTCATATACATGGATGCATGGCATGCTGATATGAAAAATGGGAACATGAAATTCAAAAAAACTATAATTTAGCGATGTTTTTTAAAAACATCGCTAATTTTTAAATTTAGTGACGTTTCATGCAAATTGTAACTCAATTAGTGACGTTTCCTAACAAACATCGCTAAATCAGCGACGTTTCCTGAAAAATGTTGTCAAATTAGCTATGTTTTTTAAAAAACATCACTAAATTAGGGACATTTCCTGCAAAACGTCGCTAAATTAGCGAGATTTCCTAAAAAACATTGCGAAATTGGCGATGTTTCCTGCAAAATGTTGTTAAATTAGCAGTGTTTCCAACAAAACATCGCTAAATTAGCAACATTTCCGGATAAATGTCGATAAATTAGCAACATTTCCTGACAAATGTCGCTAAATTAGTGACGTTTCCTGAAAAATGTCGCTAAATTAGCAACATTATATATATATATATGTATATATGTATAAACGTTGACACGTGTATATAAATATATATATTTATTTATTTATTTATTTATTTATTTATTTACACACACACACGTGTATATATATATTTATATATTTATATATAAAAAACATATATATTTTAAATTTAGTCAAGTTTTTAAGATAATGTGACTATTTTTGTGACATTTTTGCCGGTATTTTAAGATGTTGATAATTATATATGTATATATATTTATATTTATAATTATAATTATAATTATATATATTTATAAATATGCATATATATTTACACACACACACACACACACTTATATAAACATATATACATATATACATATATACATATATACATATATACATATATACATATATACATATATACATATATATTAATATAAACATATAATATATATGAAATATATGCACATTTATATATATATATGTGAACATATATATATAATTTAAACACACGCACACGCACACATATATAATATAAACATATATTTATATATATTATAATATAAATATATAAATAAACATAAAATATAAACATATATATATATATATACATAAAATAAACACACACACACACATAATATAAACATATATATAAATATAATATAATATAAACACACACACACACACACAGAGAGAGATATATATATCTTAATATATGTATATTAATATAATATATATATATATATATTAAATTTTAAATATTGGAATGTATTTATATTTGTGTGTGTGTGTAAATATAACATAATACGGTTAAATATTTTAAATTTAGTCATGTTTTTAAGAAAACATGACTATTTTAGTGATATTTGTATCAACGTTTTAAAAAGTGGCTAATTATATATGCACACACACACACACACATATTCGGCACCAGCAATCTCAAGTATCACACACACATATAAACATATATATATTAATATAAACGCATATATATATATATATAATATAAACACGTATATATAATAAAAACATATATATATAAACACACACACACACATATATATATAATATAAACACACATATATAAGAAAACATATATAAATTCAAACACATATAATAAAAACATATATAAATATATATAATAAAAACATATATAAATATATAGAATATAAACATATAATAACACACACATATATATAATATAATATAAACATATATAGATATAATAAAAACACACATATGTGTGTGTGTGTGTGTGTGTGTATTTATGTATATATATGTGTATACTACACTTGATCTTAGCAAAAAGAACAAGAAAGATATATTAATATATGTATATTAATATATATATATACATATTAATTTTTAAATACTGAAATCTATATATATATATAAGAAAATAAAATTACATATCAATAGATCAAGTGGGTGAGTTAGCAGTGTCATTGCCTAAGAGGTGATTAGTTACCTATTAGATTCTCGCGGGCTTCAATTTTCCAAGCATTTATGAGCAAGGGAGATACCAAATGGGTGAGGAAATAGGTGGACATGAGGGCTATAGTTGCGAGGCGGATCGGGTGAGCATGGGAGGAGAGCAGGTGAAGTTGGGCAATGCCTGACAGTTTTGAATGCACAAGGGGTACTGAAGGGGGTGGTAGGGGATGGGTGAGGTGGAGCGGGCGAGGCGGGGCAGGGTGAGAGGGAGACATGTACTGGAGGGGGTGGGGGGAGAGTATAGTAGGGGGTGAGGCAGGAAAGGTGGCGGGAAAGGATTGGATAATTTTTTATTATTATAAAAATTACACAATTCAAAAAAAAATATTGATGTTTCCAAAAAACGTCAGTAAAACGCCACTACTTTAACAATGTTTATTTACCAAAATTTCTAGAAAATGTCGAAAAATGAGATGTCGTTAATTAGCAACATCTTAAAACATCATTAATTTAGCGATATTTATTTATCGATGTTTCTAGAAAATGTTGGTAAAAGAGGTGTCGCTAATTAGCGATGTTTTAAAATGTCACTAATGCAAAAAAACATCTCTAATTGACATTTTTTTAGTGAGGGGACAAGAATATACAATCATGCTATACAAAAACTACAAAAATAGAAATGTTTCTCCACTAGAATATCGAGCATATGATTAGTTCTTTTCTCCTATGCTCCATCTATAAGTAATGCACATAAAATATTTGAAGCAAGGTGCTTGCCTTTATCCATACCTGTAGACAAATAATCTACTCGGGTACCAAAGGTGGGCCAAGTAAGGTGTGAGATAAAATCTCAGTAGACCACCACCAATAGTGTCTATAAGTAATTCAAGCAGTGATCGTAACTAAATAGTGTGCAGGAATAACTAAAAGAATAAACAATGCTAAATAAATAAATAACAGTCTGCTCAGGTTCCTAAAGGATATCTGGCGGCTCTACCTACTCCGGCTCATAGCCGGAATGAATGTATGATATGTAACTATATATATAGTAATAATATATATATATATATATCTTAGTTATATATTACATCCACCTATATGAACCAAGTACGTGCGGACGTAAGTGACCATATACCTGGAATACGAGGTGTTAGTTAGACCAGGGCATAACTCGGATATCCATTACCAGTCTAAACAAGCCTATAAGATCAAGAAATAGGGTACATTTCCCTACATCTCATAATGAGTTGAAGACATCATGCTTGTTACTCGAGATGGTGAGTGTGTCGTCATGTCAACACTCAGAACCAAGGACACGGCACATGAATCCCATCGTCCAACCAGTGTTAATGGTGTGAAACGTCATGCTCAACACTCGATGTAAGGGAGTGTGATGTTGTCATTCTCAACAGAACCCTTACCATCGTATTTCAACCAACATCAAGACGTAATCATGTTTATAATATAATACATGAGGCATTACCTCTCATGTATCTCAATAGTCAAGTCCAATTACAACAAGGTATTATAATTCTCAATGAGCATTTAATAAAGCATAAACAAATGTTTTGGTATTACCACCCTTTATAAAACCATTCAATTCAATCCATTTAATTTATTTAAGTAATGAAAAACCATCATGAACCGTCCCTTCAATTTAAATACACACCATTCGATTAATAAATGCATGAAAATTAAATTTGTAAGGTTCAGAGAGGCATTTTGAAGGTGTAAAATCCAATGGGGAAATTACCCACATGGTAAATTCCCTTCATAAGACATTTTGAGCCCTTGGGAGGTGCTTGGGTTCATTTAACATTTATATAATAGAGGGAAAATTCAATTACAACCCAAGCTGAACGATTAGGAGGCATTTCAGGTATTTAAAAAATTAACCATAAAGGGAAATTAAAGTTGGCACACCCAATGGGTGTCCACGATTGAGGGAGACATACCCTAATCTAATAAATAAGGATCAACATGCATAACTCAAGGTGCGTATACTAATTTAACATGAAGAACTCAATTAAACGGAAACGTGTGATGAAGGATGACATGCGGCACAACAAAAAAGCTAAGAAACGTCAAAACTCTTGGAGAAAATGATGAGACCACCTACCTTGGGGACTTTGATTACTCCTCACCCAATGGCAGTCTCAGATTTGAAGTAGGTTGGAAGAAATTGGAGAAACAGTCTAATGCCCTAAAAATAGGGCAAAAGAGATTGCACCTAAATAGCATAATGGATGTGAAGATAAAATTAGATCGAAGGTAAAAGAAAGGGAGAAAATACCTCTATCTATTCAACACCTTCGATGGATCTTGATCCAGACACTGAACGTGTGAGTTAGAGAAGAACCTAGGTTGCATGAGCTTGGGTTCTCAACGAGAGAAAGAGATGACCATCCGCTAGATAATGGTAGAGGGATAAAGAAAAGGTGGATTTTAAGATTCATTAAGGGTGTTATGGACTTTTCACCCTCAAAACAGGGGCACATGGTTTGTCCGCATGATTTGGAAAACCGTGCTCAAGCCACTGCTTAAGGAAAGAACTCACACGGCTAAGGCACACAATTTCCTTAACCCTATGCAAACCGTGAGAAATCCCATTATCAAATATCTGCAGCTTTTTGCATGGTCATGCACATGGAGTAGTAGGGTTTTAGAAAAACCATGTGTCTTCTATTGTACCTATGTTTTTCCTCACACGATTAGTGTAAACTGTGCGGGCTGGGCGGCATGGTTTCTATTAACCATGCAACCCGGTTCATTTTTCAAAAACTCGGGGTTCTGAGCTCCGAACAAGCTCCAGACACCCTCGTGACCTCTGTGACTCATCTAAGTAACATATCAGGACCGTTTAAAGTAATTTAAATAAAAAACTAATGATTTGTAGTTTTTTTAAAAGACGGATAGTTACAAAGTTGTTAGAGGAGTTCAAGCACAAAGAAGAGTAGATTTCATTATTCTATGACACTCAGAGAACCTTGAACATTACAAGGAGTCCATATTTTCATTTTTGGACAAACACGTTGATGTAAAATATCATTTTTTTTTTGAGATTTGGTGGAGGAATGAAGCGTGGATATGGATAAAATTCACACTAAAGAAAATCTTACAGATTTCTTGATGAAGGCGATTGGTTCTGATAAGTTCAGATAGTGTAGAACCTCGAGCAGTAGTGCAGATACATGAGCGACATGTTTTATTAATAGAAAGGATGTGTGAAAATGTGATTGGTATAATGAAATCTCAAAGTGGGAGACCATGCTGGAATGCAAGGAAATGAGAGGAATTGCTTCAAAGGCTGGGTTTCAAAACTGTTTCTTGGTCAGATGGTCGGGCCATACTGGAGGCCTCAATTTCATGTGGAGAGAGGACATCAACATTTTGGTGGTTAACTTCTTCGATCACCACATCTTCGTCTCAATATGGCGGTCTGGGGAACCTGCGTGTCACTTTGTGGGGTTTTATAGTTGGTCGGGAGCGAGTGATAAATGGAGATCCTAGGAGTTGGTTATTTCAATCAGGAATCTGATCTAGGTCCCCATTTTGTTTGGAAGGGATTTCAATGAGATCCTTTATCACCATGAGAAGAAGGGAGGAGCTGGTTGGAGTGCTTTTTCCATGCATCTCTTCTGGGATTTTTTGCTCCAGGCTAGTCTTTCAGATCTTGGCTTCACAGGGAGCCCTTTTACTTGGTTTCGCAGACGTGACCATGCCTCTCATATCTCAGTTGGATAGGTTTAAAACTTCTATAAAATGGATTAAATCATTCCCAAGGTATAAGGTTTCCCATCTCCCTCTGGTCTCATCTTACCATTGCCCCATTTTTCTCCAACCATAGGTGGTGCCCTCGGGTGATAAGTTAATATGGAGTTTTCATTTAGAATGCATGTGGCTCCACAATGACTGTTGTAGGGATATAGTTGAAGCTTCTTGGTCCTCGTCTCATGACCAAGTGTGGGAAAAAACTAAGGAGGTTTCTAGATAGTTGCAACACTGGAGTCTACAACACTTCAGGAATTTTGACCAGAGAATTTCTGGTGTTGAGAAAGCTCTGGCCAGATGCTACGAAAAAACCTTCTTTTGCTTTCTCTCTATAGAAGGTTGTGTCTCTGGAAAAGCAGTTGGATGAAGCCCTTAATGATGAATAAATATATTGGTTCTCTAGGTCAAGAGGTGCCTTTATCAAATAAGGTGACCAAAATACTAGGTACTTTCATCATAAGGCCTTTTCCAGAAGAAGGAAAAACCTCATTTCAAAGTTGGAGGACAGGAACAGAAATATTACTTTTGATGAGACAGTTATTCAGGAGTTGATTGATGTTTTCTATAAAAATATTTTCTGTTCTGAGAGTGGCATCCCCCAGGGGGGACCTTCTGAGTTGTGTGGAGCCTAAGGTGACAGAGGTCGTGGATTCGAACCTCGAGGCGGATATTTCAGGATAGGAAATTGTGGTGGCCCTTAAGAGAATTCATTCCTCAAAGGCACCTAGTCTGAATGGTTTACATGTCCCATTCTTCAATCGGTTTTGGCATATAGTGGGCTCAGACATTATTTCACTAATTCGGGGATTATGGGTGGGTTCTATCAGTATAGAGAAATTTAATGGAACCCTTGTCATTATTATCCTAAAATTTTTAGGTCTAGTTAAAATTTATGACTTTAGGTCTACCAGTTTATGTAATGTGTTCTACAATATTTTTTCAAAAGTCATATCCTGTCGATTAAGTAGGGTCCTCCCCTTTATCATTTTGGAGAATTAGAGTGCGTTTGTTCCCAAGAGGCTCATCACATATAATGCAATCATGGACCATGAAATCTTCCATTCTATAAAAACTCATTCAATCTCTAAGAGGGGGATTCTGGTGATGAAGTTGGATATGTAAAAGGCTTATGATAGAGTGGAATGAGCCTTCCTGTAAGAGGTCATGTGCAAATTGGGGTTTGGATCAAATTGGGTGAGAGAAATTATGAGTTGTGTTAACACTATTTCCTATTTTATTGAAGTTAATTGTTCTCTTACAAATTCTTTCAAACCTTACAGAGGTCTACGATAGGGTGACCATCTTTCCCCTTACTTATTTTTCCTCGTCGCTGATGTTTTCTCTCATATGTTATCTAAAGCAGCTCTGGAAGGACTTATCCATGGGGCCAAGGTTTGTCGGAAAAGTTTTCTAATTACTCACCTTTTCTTCGCTGAGGATTGCCTCCTCTTTTCGAGAGCAACTTCTTAGGAGTGTGAGGAGATTCTTCTAATCATTGATGCTTTCACCATTGCCTCGGGTCAATGCATCAACTTTAATAAATTGGAGATCTCATTTAGATGAGGTGTTCAAGACGGGATGAGAGACACTATTGCTGGTTTGTGTGGTATTGAGGTCGTGGAGAAACATGAAAAATACATGGGCCTTCCGACAGTCTTTGGACGCTCCAAAAGGGAGGTATTTTCCTTCATCCTAGATAAAGTCCACAGAAAAAATCAAGGATGGTCGGGAAATAATCTTTCTAGGTTTGTAAAGGAGGTTCTCATTAAATTTGTGGTCCAAGTTGTCCCTTATTACCTTATGTCCCTCTTCAAGCTCTCAGATTTCTTTATCTATCAACTTCATTCAGCATTTTCCAATTTTTGGTGGGGTCGTGCTAATGGAAAAAATCATCTCTACTGGCTCACTTGGGAGAAGTTGTGTGCTCCCAAGGCTTGTGGTGGCATGGGCTTTCGAGACTTGAGTATTTTTAACAACACCCTTCTGTATAAGAAAGGATGACACCTCTTACAGAATCTGGATAGCTTGTGTTCTAGATTTATCAAGGCCAAGTATTTCCCCCATGTTGGTTTCTTGTCTTCTAGCTTGTCCCTTAGGCCGAGTTATTTTTGGAGGAGTGTTTGGGGGTATAAGTCTGTCTAAACCATGAAATTTATTGGATAATATCTTATGGTGACTCAGTTAATATTTGGAACGATCCTTGGCTACCTGTGTTGGATGGTCTTACTCCTTCATATGTACCTTAGCCCAACAATGAGCATGTCGTCGTGAGAGGAGGTTAATGATCTCTTCAGTTGGAACTTTCAGAAGCTCGATCTCTGGTTTTCCGAGTATGAACGTAAGGCTATCCTGGCGGTTCTCATGGCTCACGATTTAGGCCCAGACAAGCTGTGATGGTCTCACGATCCTTCTAGCTACTACGCCATCTGCTCGGGTTACAAGTCGAGCATGGAATGCGATGAAGGCTCTTGACTTCCTTTATGGAAACATCTCTGGAATCTGAATGCACCGCCAAAGACCAAGCTTTTTGTTTGGAAATTATGCAGGGGAATCCTTCCTACTTGTGCCTGTAAGAACTCCGGTTTTAGAACGGGTCAAATCCTGCCCCTGTTTGAACTTTTTGACTGGTTCCTGAGAAGTCTGGAAAATCTGGGCAGTTCTAGAAATTTCCAGACTACACGTCATGTACTTTAAGTACACGCCCTGTATGTGTTAACTAAGTGATCGTCTGTGTGCTCACCGAGTACATTCCGTGTGATTACCGTGTATAAAATTCTTACTACATGGCGTGTATTTATAGACACGCCATGTACCCTTACCCGTGTGAGGCCAAGTACATGTCATGTGGTGCCCAGGTGCAAATTTCCATCTACAAGGCATGTAGCCTTTCTTGACACGCCGTGTAACCATGTTCCATGTAGTTGTTGAGTCCCTGGTTGTGTGTTGACCGTGTACTCAGTCCAAACCATGTGTTGGACTCCGCTTAAGTCGGAGTACGAAAACCCATCTACACGGCGTGTACTTTGAAAATACACACCCTGTACTTTTATTTTTATTTGATCGTCTGAGACGTTGTCGCGTCTTATTTCTAGAAAACTCTTCTTCTTCCCCGTTGGACGAACCCTTCATCCGAAAACCTCCGAAAACAGAAATCCTCCTAGATCCGCCATACGACCTTCGTTCTTCGATCTGCCAGTGGTAGCGAGACCGTATCGGAAAGGCTAACCCTGCACATCCTTCTTCGTCCTTGATCCCTCAATTGTTTCTCCGCAGATTCCATCCGAATGGAATTGCCGGGATTTGACGGAAATGTAGATCTACCGCGATTCAGACCGAATCAAAGGCTGGTATCAAAGGAGTGTCATCGTATGAGTATGAGGTGGGTGGTGCATACCTTATTTCGTGTTTTCGTAGACTTTTGGGGATTACGACCTTCGGGCACAACATTGGGTATTGAGAGAAACCCTTGTTTATTTATCTTTAATAGTTTATCTGCATTGTGGGATGCCTCTGGGTATTCCCTGACCCTTGTTGTGCTTGAGCGAGGCCGGATGAGTGGTCATAGCTCGTTTGGGGCAATTCGGCCGAGGGTGCCGAAATGCGTACGATTTGGACCAGTATTTAAACTGTTAAATTTAGAATGCTTTTGATGTTGTTGGATTAAACTGCTGAGTTGATTTGTTAAATCATGTTAGTAATTTTTTTAAGGCATTTAAGACCTTAGGTGCTGGTATGGATTAGCACAAGTTAGTGCAATTTGACTGTTTAGTATTTTCCTGTTTAAAGTGATGCTTCTAAGTATGAATATGCAATGTGTGATATTGCATGTGTTGAACTGCTTGTTGTGTTGGGCGTAGCCCGGATATATTGTTGAGTGATGGGGATCACAGGTTGGGGCTTTGGCTCGGGTTACTTTGGGTGGTTGCTACCACGATATTGGGCGTCATGGACGTCGGTTGAGGCAGTTGGACTGTCGGGTTGGGCTTGGCCCGGGTTACTTGGATAGCGAGGCCATCAGACTTGAGCGACAGGTTCGCAGGGGCACGAGGTGTCAGATGTGTTGTGTCTTGGGGACATACTGAGGTGATTACCGCGCACCGGGTACTTTTGAGTAGTGTGCACACAGATAGACTCTGAGATGAGGTGGTACGGTCACTCGCTGGGTAGAGGCCCCAGTAGATGCGGTTAGGTATTTTTGGTTTGGGGGTGCTTGCCATAGGAAGCCACGTGGAAGGTGAGGAGTCTTCGGGAGATAGCTTTGAGGCGGTCAGGTTGGGGGTAGAGGCTCGCCGTGATTTGAGGGAAGACATCGATGTCCCTCCGGTTATTATTTGAGGATAGGTATCGTTGTTCCTCTGGATGTTGTGTCATGGGAAGGTTGAGCTTCCGAGCTGGGTTACGATCATTGGGCGTGCCTCCGGGATTTCGGTACTTGAGACACATGGTGTCAGGTGGCACGAGGTGCCGGGCTACAGACTAGAAATTCTGGCGTTGGCCGAAGCAGGTGACACTTCCTGGTGGCTGCTGAGTACCAGTGAAGTTTGTGTTTACTTTTGGGAATTGTATTGTTTACTGCTTTCCTTATATAAGCATGTCTACATAAACACTTATATTAGGTACGCACCCTTGGGTGGTATCCTACTGAGACTTATCTCACACCCTACACGGGCCCTTCGGGACCGTGTAGACTTTATGAAATTACGTGCAGGTAAAGGGTCAGCCTCAGGAGCTGGACTTTAGTGTTGTTGGCATGGAGACTGGTATGGACCTTGAGTTCATGACTTGCTTGAGTTACTTTGCTTGGTTTTCCTTTTTGTATCATCATGCTTAATTTATTTTGTAGCAACTGCTGGTTAGCCATTGGCGCCGTTTATATACTGATATGTATGACTTGCTTTGGTTCCATGCCTTGTTTGCTTACAGTATTAGTTGCTTGTATTCTTCATCTTGTTGTTCTGTTTAGTTTCTATTGTTGTTGATTCAATATTACTTCCGCTGGTTTATTGATTTTGGATATGTTTCCGCTCTGCGGGTCTGGTTCGAGTCTGCTAAGTCATTTATTTCCGCTGCACATTTAGTATTATACTCGGACCAGTATCATTTTATTCCTCCAAGAGGGTATATCCTCCCCACTATACATATTCAGACCCTCACTGCTAGTCGGCAGCCTTTGGCGTTCAGGGGAGGTGCGCTTAAGGTAGTGACACCTGACCCGATTGGCACTGTTCGGGTGGTTGGTCGGGTCCGGGTCGTTACAAAGTGGTATCAGAGGAGTTCTTGACAGGGATTTAGTAGTAGTGTTTTCTGGATACTAATGATTTTGAGACTTCTCTTTTTATTTATGTTAGTTTTACTATTTGGGATATGGTAGACTGGAGATAGGTTGTTGTTGGAACTGGATTTTGAACTCATGCTTGGGTGCCTGCAGCCCCATGTACAAGGGATGGATTGAGTTGTCGGGGGTGGGAATTGTTGTTTGCTTTTTGCTCAGATTACAGCTGATATGATTTCCACCTCAGTGGCTCACTTGTTGTGTGATGTTATTGATTATGATATGAAAACCTTGGCTGGTACGGCAAGTCTTGTTTGTTTGTCTTTTGATAGGCACATTTTAGGGTATTTCAATTTCATAACTACGCGTATGCTTTGTGAAGTGATAATACCATATGAATAAAATCAATTTTCATGTTATGTGTGCTCTAAAATGTGAATAGGTGAAACTCCTGATAGAATTGCTTGTTTATTACAATGTGTATGTCATGCTTTGTATTTTGTAGAATTGCATGTGCAGGATATTTGGGTCTGGCTCTTATGAGAGCAGGCAGGTACTATGGGTGAGGTAGTGTAACTGTCAGGATTGGGCGACTTGGTCGTCAGGTTTGAGGCAATGTTGGTTGTCAGGACGGGCTTGGCCCGAGGTACTATTCATACTTAGCTTTTTTGAGGGCGGGTAAGGAGGTCGTGAGGTCGATATACCGAGGACATGGGTTGCGATAGGGGAGAGTAAGGGTGGTTGTTATACACTGCCTCTTTACTGCTTTCCTTATCTTCGTAGAATATATTGTCATATATATATGGGATGTCTGACCATTTATGGTATTCAGGGGGTTACCCCTTCATGACTCGATGGAGCGTCAGGAAGGAGATGATACAATACCGTAGGATCAGGTTCAGAATCCGGTGCAGGCAGAGCATGAGCTGCAGGTACATGCTCAGGGACAGGATCAGGTTCAGGATCCAGTGCAGGCAGGGCAGTAGCCGGGTTTGGCAGTGTTCGGACCGTGGCTTGACGAGCAGCTCTGAGCTATCCTGGTACGTGTCTTGCAGGGGATTGACAGAGGTGCGCAGGGTGCAGAGCCTTCTATGGCATATCTGACGCGGGAGTTCCAGTCGCAGCACCCGCCACTTTTTCAGGGTGAGGGTGGTTCGCAGGAAGCTGAGAACTGGATAGAGAGTATGCAGATGATCTTCGAGCAGCTCGAGATGCCTCCAGGGTGGAGGGTCAAGCTGGCAATGTACATGCTGAGAGGACCGGCGAAGCGTTGGTGGGATGTGCAGGTTCAGGCTCGTAGGCACGAGGGACTGGCATGGAAGGACTTCGAGGACAGGTTCTTCGAGCACTTTTACCCAGAGACGCTGAGGGTAGAGAGATCTCGAGAGTTCTTGAGTCTTCAGCAGGGAGATATGTCCATTATGGACTGCGTAGCTACCTTCACAGAGTTGTGTCGCTTTTCACCTGGTATGGTAAGCGATGACGCAGCTAGGGTGAGGCGCTTCGAGGATGGCTTACGACACGCCATTCGGGTTCAGGTAAACATCTTCAGGCTGGGTTCCTTCTCCGAGGTGGTGAGCCAGGCGCTTATAGCAGAGGGAAACCAGAGGGATAGGCCCCAGATTGGCAGGGCGGCAGCTTTAGGTGATGGTTCAGACAACAGGAAGCGAGGTAGAGATGAGTTCCAGCAGGGCGGGCAGGACAAGGACTCAATTAGGCCACCTCGTGGCAGTTC
Organism: Viscum album; assembly: GCA_963277665.1. Taxonomy (NCBI): domain Eukaryota; kingdom Viridiplantae; phylum Streptophyta; class Magnoliopsida; order Santalales; family Viscaceae; genus Viscum; species Viscum album. The sequence continues at coordinate 701,444,411 of OY728122.1, read as the reverse complement.
AGCGGTGGTTTTCTTTCAGTGTGGGCAGCCAGGACATGTTCGGGATCACTGCTATAAGCCTCCGAAGGAGTACCGGGCCTGTGGACAGGTCAGGAATCTGGAGAGGTTTTGCAGGCAGCCTTCTCAGACAACCGGCAGGCAGGGACTAGGACAGACTGTGGCGTCAGGTGTTGGTTCAGGTTCGGTACCAGGAGAGGGTAGTCGAGGTTCAGTGATGCATGGAGGATGTGACAGAGGCGGTGGGACCCAGCTGAGGGGTCAGTGGCCGGTGACTGGAGCAACACCGTAGGGAGGTCAGACATCAGGCAGTTGTACTTCAGGCCAGGTGCACGCTGTGGAGCTGCCAGGGACTGAGCAGGCTGGAGAGACGACGACGGTGGTAGGTAAACCATGGGTGTGACCGTGATTTTCCTTTCTTTCTTTTGGCATGGCCTTTTTAGGCATGTGTGGTTGAGTGCACGGGCTGCACAGGGTACTTGTGGACTGACTAGATGCTAGTTAGTAGGATTGGCATCATATCAGATGCGTTATATATTTTATTTATATATTTGAGATGCGTGGCATCAGGAGCATCAAGGATGCAGGTTACTTGAGGTGACGTTGGCATCGGGGCATCATGGATGCGGGTTACTTGAGGTGCATGGCACCAAGTTTGATTTGATCATCTATTAGATGCAGGACCTCAGGGAGGCGGACACCGATGCGGTGAGGGTTACGTTGGGTGTCGGAAGCGACACGTGAGCACCAAGGAGGTGCAGGGTGTAAGGGTTGGTGTCCTCAAAACCAACTATTTTGTACTTTGATTACATAAATGTTCACTTATTATATATTGTTCATTGTTCTGCATGACTATAATATAATAATGTCCTGAAATATTTGTTGCATTAATAAGGTCATAGCAGATCCCCGCTATGATGAGAACCTTGAAATGCTATAACAATATTCTTAAATAAAGTTTTGCGGTTGGATGACATACTATGATAGGACACATAGTATACAGACCGTCATGTGCGAGTACTCATAAGAAGACGAGACTCTCTCTCATGGAGTTTGCACTTGGTAATCTCCAAGATGGGAGATTATGAGAACAGACCCGCCAGTAGTAATTCTGCATGTCTTGGTGTCATCGGATATTGCTATCTACGAGCGTGTGTAATGGTCCTTAGACTGGAAGATTATCATTAACTCATGTCATGACTTGTGCACTTAGATTTACTGACGAAAACCGTCACGCAGACAGTTGGCGGGAAGTAGGGTACGTTGGGTGCGTCACGAGTGACATGTTGTTAATGGATAAGTCAAGGAAGGATTTGTCCCTTCCATTTATGGAAGTTGATATCTCAGCCCTTTGATTGAAATAGAACTGTCGCATTAAATTCCATGGCCATGGTGTAAACGATGAGTTTATTTCAGGTAGTCAAAGAACGACATATCAAGCATATAGGTTTATGACACTGCCATGAAACCTGCTTGATGAGATATTGAGACAAAGGGATTAAATTACAGAGTAAGCGTTCGTATGAGGTGATACGTCAATGCGGCGTCAACTTCTTTCTCTTGGGTGCCTTGACCCGTTGCTAGACAGTAATCTTGGACTTTAGGCAAGCCCGCCTAATGCCAACGAGAAAGAGGCCTAGAGGGTCACACACTAAGTGTATCCAAGTATCTCAAGTTGAATAAAGATTATTCTCGTATGTGGTTTAATAATTATTCAAGGAAGCCTAAGTTGTTTTAAATGATGGAGGAAAAAGAAAATAAAACAAGTACACGTCGTGTATTATTATTACATGTCGTGTAGTTTTATTTTGGAAAGGAAATGAATAAATGAAAACAATATATACACGCCGTGTACATTTAATGTACACGCCGTGTAGTTTTCAATGAAAAACAAGTACACGCCGTGTATTTATTAATACACGCCGTGTAGTTTTTTTTTTTGGTTGGGATTTTGAGGATATAATATTGTTTTAAATGATATTTATTATAATCAGCGTGGGCGCATGTCAAGGAATTATTTATTCGACATGGGGTTTTAAATAAAGAGTCAATGAAATAAATAAAATGCGTAACGTGTTTATTTATTGTCATAACTCTATAACCCCACACACCCGATTATAAATATCCTCACAACCCCAACTCTTTTCTGATACAAGAGAATCGTTGTGCACAACATCTCTGGAGAATTCTTTCAAGGCCGAAAGAACCTCTTCCTCCAAGAACGCTCTCAAGACCGAGAGAGATCCTCTTCCATCGGATCAAGACAATCTAAGGCGGACAACGCAAGCAAAGGCTTCTCCACGCTAGCACCCGGAGAATCTTTTGGCGATGTCCAGAGATACGAGGTACACGTGTGGATCACCGCTAGAGGGAGTCTACACTTGGCTTATGCGACGCAACGACGGATCACATCGACAACGTGATTGAGAACATCAACGAAGAAAGAACACCCAAAAGGTATTTCTTTATAATTAATTAAATTAATTATAATAAACCTGTAACGATCCTTGTTTGTGGTTCCGGGAAAAATCATCTTCTTTGTCTTTTTCTGTGATTCGATCCGTGGAGACTGGCGTTTATCGTCGTATTGATCCCGGATTGATCATTGCTAATGACAAAAAGCCAAGTGGGCACATCCACCCACGCGCTTCCGCTGCGCCCGGAACCTTCAAATGGTATCAGAGCGAGGTTACAACGTTGATTATAGTTATTTAATTTTCGTTGATAATTTACGCATTCATATTTGATTCAATTCGAAATAAATCGTTCTATAAATCTGAATTAACGGGATCTATTCTTCCTCCTTCGTTTCTCGATTCATATCACAGAAACGACCTTTTAATTTTAATTTTGATTAAAATAAAAACGAGGAACTCATCCGGAGGAGCCGCTCTTTCTGTCTGTACAACACGGGATTACACAGCGTGTAATTAAAACTACACGCCGTGTACTTAGGTTCAACGAACCGGCACTGGTCCGCCAAACCACGCCGTGTGAATTGATTATTCCTAAGTTTTAATCACGCCGTTTTGACCAGAATAGAACGGCACGTGGAAACCGGAATACACGACGTGTATGTTGGAACAACACGCCGTGTAGTCCGTTCTGACCCAGGTGAAACCGTGTACAAAGATAAGTCGCGTACCGCGTATACGGGATCTCCAGGCCGGTTACCGCGTAACAAGGAAGTACACGCCGTGTATGATTCATCTACATGCCATGTACTCTAAAATTTCCAAAGTACAGAAAAACACGCCAAAGCCCCGGCGTGTACTTTGGACAAAGGGTGAAAAGAAAAATACACGCCGTGTAATTATAAACTACACGCCGTGTACTTTCCAGAAATGGAATTTCACCAGGTTTCCTCCAATGTACAAAGACCCGTACAAGGAATATGGATGAGAAGAATCTCAAGGAAATTCAGAAAGGAATTTAAGATAAATAATTGATTAATTATAAGATCATAATTAATTGAATTCGAGCGCGTCTTATCTTAAATAAAAGAACGATTAAAAGAATTTGAATTCTAAATATGTGTAAATGTCGTTGCATACTATGGATGATCATGAGCTAGACCAAAGACCCTTTGTATGTGTATGGTTTCATTTAAATTTATTTAATTTAAATTTGTTGGCCTGCGAGCCTTCTTCCAATAAAATGTAGGGCCTGCGTGCCCATGGTTTCTTTAATGTAAACCCATGTAATGGAGGATCTCCCAAGCCAGAGGAGACGGTTCAAATCCCGAAGCCGAGACGAAACCGACACAAGAAGATACAAAGGTGGACAGGTGGGAGCTGCAAAACACGAACCATTAGGTTCAAGGTGTTTTCCCTAGGTCAGGGTAAGCTTATCAAAACTGCTAGATAAGATAACCAAATAGAATCTCATGATCATGCCATCTTATTTTATTTCTATCTGATTGCATGGTTTATATATTATGCATGTGTTGTCGCGATCACATAATTAATAAAATGAACAAGCATGCAAAGATGGAATAAAATAAAAACCGGTCTATGCGTATACATTATCGGAACATGGTTAATCACTTAAGCAAGCATCACTTAATATTAACAAGCATGTGATAATGCAAAGATACGCATAAAGAATAAAATCCCTCAAATACCATATTAAGTCAGACCAAGCCTTCCGTTACTTGATTAAGGGCAAGACTCAATAAAACTATGTGTTTGACCAACCCTTGTTGGGACACCTAATTTTATAAAGGAAGCCCTTATGAAAGGTTTCGGGTTGACTTAACCATATTACATCAAGAGAAGTAGCCCTTGCTAGACTTGATGTAATATTGGAGGCAAGAGTTGAGGAAATCCAAGTCAGGATTTTAGGATTGGGGAGTCCACTCAACAGATCAAGGAACTGTAAGCTCACAGTTGGCAAAGACCCGCCTACCTAAATACCTTCAAATAGCTTGACCAACCCTTGTTGGGGTTATGCGAAGGGAAATATGGATCCTTGCCATTAGAATGTCAAAGCAACTGGACATTCCGAGTTCAATGGTGAGGGACATTGGGAATTGATAAAATAGTGGGAGACTTAATAAAATTTATTATTTCTCATAAAATGTAATCAAAGAAAGTACTGATGAATCTGCTCTTTTAAATTGTAGAATCAAAATGACAAACACATCAACCAAATTTTCTCTGTGATCAATTCTGGATAAAGACAACATCCTCACCGGCAGTAACTTTCAGGAATGGTTTAGGCGCCTTCGGGTTATCCTACGCCATGAACGGAAGTTTTATGTGCTGGAGTCCTCACTTCCTGATTCTCCTGCCCTAGGGGCAAGTGATGAAGATTTCCTAGTCTATGATCAACATTTTAACGATGCTCTCGACGTTCAATGTTTGATGTTGTCATCTATGTCTAGTGAGCTCATGAAGTCCCATGAAGACATGGATGCCTAGAGCATGCTCGAGCACCTCCGTGGTTTATACCAGGAGAGAGAAAGACAGGAAAGGTTTGAGATCTCCAGAGCTCTGTTTCAGAGCAAGCTTGGAGAGGGTGCCCCAGCTGGGCCTCATGTAGTCAAGCTCATTGGCTACATTGAGCGCTTGGAGGTTCTAGGGTTTAAACTCCCTGAAGAACTGGGTACCGATCTCATTCTCGCATCACTCCCCCAGAGCTTCTCAAACTTTGTTGTTAATTTCAACATGAACAATATTGAGAAGTCTTTATCTGATCTTTTTATCCTTATTCGCCAAGTGGACAATGACATGAAGCGTGAAAAGCCTTCTGTCCTTATGGTGAATAAAAGTAAAGGGAAGGCGAAGAGCTTTAAGCCCAAAGCTTCTTCAAGGCCTTCCAAGAAAAGGAAGATCAAAGGGGAGGAAAAGGAACAGGATGTTGTTTGTTTCGCATGTGGCAAGAAGGGTCACTGGAAGAAAAACTGCACCCAGCCAAGGAAGCAAGGGGAAGCTTCAGGTGCGTTTGTTATCGAATGCAATCTATCTGTTTCTACTAATTGGGTATTAGATACTGCTTGTGGTGCTCACATCTGTATCCAAATACAGGAACCAAGTAGATTCAGGAAGATTGATCGAGGGGAGATAGATCTACGAGCAGCCAACGGAGCCAGACTTGCTGCTGTAGCTGTCGGGGACTACCACCTCACATTGCCTACCGGGATGGTCTTGGTTTTGAAAGGATGTTATTATGTACCCTCTGTAACCAAAAACATTATTTCAGTATCCAGATTAGATACTTATGGATTCATATTCAAGTTTGGAAATGAATGTTGCTACTTTTATAAAGATAGAATTTGTTTTGGTAGGTCACATTTATATAATGGCCTTTATGTGTTAGACTACACAAACCAAGTAATGGCAATTGATAACAAAGTTAATTTACATGACTCATACCACACCCAACTTTGGCATCACCGGCTAGGTCATGTCAATGAGAAACGTTTGACAAAATTACATCAAGATGGGTATTTAGATTCTTTCGAACTAAAACCACTTGGTGTATGTCATGCGTGTCTACAAGGCAAATGACCAAAGCCCCATTTAGTGGGAAAGGTGAAAGAGCTAAAGAGCTTCTAGAATTAGTTCACACAGATGTTTGTGGACCATTTCCAGTTGAAGCAAGGGGTGGGTTCTCGTACTTCATAACTTTTACTGATGATTTTAGTAGATATGGATATATCTATTTAATGAGGTATAAGTCAGATTCTTTTGATCGGTTCAAAGAATACAAGAATGAAGTTGAGAACCAGCTTGGTAAGAAGATTAAGAAACTCCGCTCAGACAGAGGAGGATAATATCTTAATCAAGACTTCATTGATTTCTTACGGGAGTTTGGGATTCTATCTCAACTCACTCCTCCTTACACACCGCAGTGGAATGGTGTAAGTGAAAGGAGGAACCGCACCCTGTTGGACATGGTGAGATCAATGATGAGTCATGCGAGTCTTCCATTATCCTTTTGGGGATATGCATTACAAACAGCAGCACACATACTAAACCAAGTACCAACTAAATCGATAAATGGTATTCCATATGAGTTATGGAGTGGACGCAAAGCCATGTTATCGAATTTACACGTGTGGGGTAGCGAAGCATTTGTTAAGGCCTCTTCAGGTAACAAACTTGCACCCCGAGGCACAAAGTGTATCTTTATAGGATATCCCAAGGAAACAAGGGGATATTACCTATACAACCCCTCAGACAAAAAGGTTACAGTGGCAAGACACGCCATATTCCTTGAGAGGGAGCACATCTCCAGAAGAGATAGTGGGAGCGAGATAGACTTTGATGAAGTTGAGGCTCAAGATACACATGAGTTGGTACAAGAACAGATTCCACAAAGCCCCGTGGAAGAACAATCTGTTCCAGAGACACAAGAACTGCGTAGGAGCACGAGAGAGGTGAGAGAACCAGAACGATATGGTTTTCTTGTCACTGAGGATGGTGACTCATTATTGGTTGACAATGATGATCCTCTTACCTACAAGGAAGCATTTGAAGGCACAGACGTTGCCAAGTGGCAAGAAGCCATGAATTCTGAAATGGATTCCATGTACCAAAACCAAGTCTGGATTTTGGTAGATCCTCCAGTTGATGTAAAGCATATTGGTAATAAATGGGTATTAAAGAAGAAACTGGACATGGAGGGGCAAGTCAGCACCTACAAGGCACGACTGGTTGCAAAAGGTTTTAGACAGCGTCAAGGAATTGACTATGATGAAACCTTTTCACCGGTTGCAATGCTGAAGTCTATCAGAATCCTATTGGCCATTGCTACTTACCATGACTATGAAATTTGGCAAATGGATGTCAAAACAGCTTTCCTTAACGGGAACCTCCAGGAAGATGTCTACATGACACAACCTGAAGGGTTTGTGACTTCAAAGGATGCCAACAAGGTATGCAAGTTGCAAAAATCCATTTATGTATTAAAGCAAGCATCAAGGTCATGGAACATTCGTTTTGATGAAGCTGTTACAGAATTTGGCTTTGTTAAGAACGAATGTGAGCCTTGTGTCTACAAAAGGTTTAGTGGAAGTGCAGTCGTTTTCCTAATAGTATATGTCGATGACATATTGCTAATTGGAAACTAAGTACCTGTCTTACAGTCAGTTAAGGCATGGTTGAATAAATGCTTCTCCATGAAAGACTTGGGCGAGGCGGCATATATTCTTGGGATCAAGATCCATCGTGATAGATCCAAGAAAATGTTGGGCCTAAGTCAAAGTACATACATTGACAAGATACTGAAGAGATTCAGTATGGAACAGTCCAAGAGGGGATTGTTGCCAGTGTCACATGGCATTCATCTTTCCAAGAAAATGTGTCCTCAGACACATGAGGAAAGAAAGAGAATGGAAAGGATCCCTTACACATCCGCGATTGGGTCAGTCATGTATGTTATGCTATGTACGAGGCTAGATGTTGCTTATGCATTAAGTGCGGTAGGCAGATATCAAGCTGATCCAGGAGACCGCCATTGGATGGCAGTCAAGACTATCCTTAAGTATTTGAGGCGTACTAAGGATATGTTCTTGGTTTGTGGAGGAGATGAGGAACTAGTCATCAGAGGACATGTAGATGCTAGTTTCCAGACTGATCAAGATGACATGAAGTCGCAGACTGGATACATCTTCAGTTTGAATGGAGGTGCAGTGAGCTGGAAGAGCTCAAAACAAAGTGTGGTGGCATATTCTACAGCGGAGTCCGAGTATATCGCAGATTCTGAGGCAGCTAAAGAAGCAGTATGGATGCGAAGCTTCGTCCAAGAGCTGGATGTTGTACCGAGCAGTAAAGATCCTATCACACTCCATTGTGATAATACTGCAGCGGTGGCACTTGCAAAAGAGCCAAGGTCACATCAGCGGACAAAGCACATACTTTGGAAGTATCATCTCTTGAGGGATTTTTCTCAGAGAGGTGAAGTTGCAGTGAGCAGTATTTCCACGGAAGACAACGTGGCGGACCCATTGACTAAAACCTTGACTCAGCAGAAACATGATCATCATGTGAGGTCTAGCGAACTAAAATTCATAGGCAGTTGGCTCTAGTCCAAGTGGGAGTTTGTAAGGGTTGGTGTCCTCAGAATCAACTGTTTTGTACTTTGATTACATAAATGTTCACTTATTATATATTGTTCATTGTTCTGCATGACTATAATATAATAATGTCCTGAAATATTTGTTGCATTAATAAGGTCATAGCAGATCCCCGCTATGATGAGAACCTTGAAATTCTATAACAATATTCTTAAATAAAGTTCTGCGGTTGGATGACATACTATGATAGGACACATAGTATACAGACTGTCATGTGTGAGTACTCATAAGAAGATGAGACTCTCTCTCATTGAGTTCGCACTTGGTAATCTCCAAGATGGGAGATTATGAGAACAGACCCGCCAGTAGTAATTCCGCATGTCTTGGTGTCATCGGATATTGCTATCTACGAGCGTGTGTAATGGTCCTTAGACTGGAAGATTATCATTAACTCATGTCATGACTCGCGCACTTAGATTTACTGACGAAAACCGTCACGCAGACAGTTGGCGGGAAGTAGGGTACGTTGGGTGCGTCACGAGTGACATGTTGTTAATGGATAAGTCAAGGAAGGATTTTTCCCTTCCATTTATGGAAGTTGATATCTCGGCCCTTTGATTGAAATAGAACTGTCGCATTAAATTCCATGGCCATGGTGTAAACGATGAGTTTATTTCAGGTAGTCAAAGAACGACATATCAAGCATATAGGTTTATGACACTGCCATGAAACCTGCTTGATGATATATTGAGACAAAGGGATTAAATTACACAATAAGCGTTCGTATGAGGTGATATGTCAATGCGGCGTCAACTTCTTTCTCTTGGATGCCTTGACCCATTGTTAGACAGTAATCTTGGACTTTAGGCAAGTCCGCCTAATGCCAACGAGAAAGAGGCCTAGAGGGTCACACACTAAGTGTATCCAAGTATCTCAAGTTGAATAAAGATTATTCTCGTACGTGGTTTAATAATTATTCAAGGAAGCCTAAGTTGTTTTAAATGATGGAGGAAAAAGAAAATAAAACAAGTACACGTCGTGTATTATTATTACATGCCGTGTAGTTTTATTTTGGAAAGGAAATGAATAAATGAAAACAATATATACACACCGTGTACATTTAATGTACACGCCGTGTAGTTTTCAATGAAAAACAAGTACACGCCGTGTATTTATTAATACACGTCGTGTAGTTTTTTTTTTGGTTGGGATTTTGATGATATAATATTGTTTTAAATGATATTTATTATAATCAGCGTGGGCGCATGTCAAGGAATTATTTATTCGACATGGGGTTTTAAATAAAGAGTCAATGAAATAAATAAAATGCGTAATGCGTTTATTTATTGTCATAACTCTATAACCCCACACACCCGATTATAAATATCCTCACAACCCCAACTCTTTTCTGATACAAGAGAATCGTTGTGCACAACATCTCTGGAGAATTCTTTCAAGGCCGAAAGAACCTCTTCCTCCAAGAACGCTCTCAAGACCGAGAGAGATCCTCTTCCATCGGATCAAGACAATCTAAGGCGGACAACGCAAGCAAAGGCTTCTCCACGCTAGCACCCGGAGAATCTTTTGGCGACGTCCAGAGATACGAGGTACACGTGTGGATCACCGCTAGAGGGAGTCTACACTTGGCTTCTGCGACGCAACGATGGATCACATCGACAACGTGATTGAGAACATCAACGAAGAAAGAACACCCAAAAGGTATTTCTTTATAATTAATTAAATTAATTATAATCAACCTGTAACGATCCTTGTTTGTGGTTCCGGGAAAAACCATCTTCTTTGTCTTTTTCTGTGATTCGATTCGTGGAGACTGGCGTTTATCGTCGTATTGATCCCGGATTGATCATTGCTAATGACAAAAAGTCAAGTGGGCACATCCACCCACGCGCTTCCGCTGCGCCCGGAACCTTCACAGGGGTGACGATGCGTCATGGGAGGACCATGGGTCTGGGAAATAGGTCGTTGGGACTTGTTTGTTTATTTGATTTGCTTTGAGCTTTGTTCGGGTTGAGACTGAGTAGGCAATTCCTAAGGTGGGGAGCCCTTTTTGGAATTTAGCCAGGACCTTGAAACCGGGGTAGTCCGGGTTGTTTAACCGGGATGGGTGTGTTCAGTGTCATCTCCTGGTTTCGTTTGGTAGCTCGGGGATGAGCTACATTAAGGTGGGGAGTTTGTAAGAACCCGGGTTTTAGAACGAGTCAAATCCCGCCCATGTTTCAACTTTTTGACTGGTTCCTGAGAAGTCTGGAAAATATGGGCAGTTCTGGAAATTTCCAGACTACACGCCGTGTACTTTAAGTACACGTCGTGTATGTGTTAACCGAGTGACCGATCGTGTGCTCACCGAGTACATGTCGTGTGATGACCGTGCAGAAAATTCTTACTACACGGCGTGTATTTATAGACACGTCATGTACCCTTACCCGTGCGAGGCCAAGTACATGTCGTGTGGTGCCCAAATGCAAATTTCCATCTACATGGCGTGTAGTCTTCCTTGACATGTCGTATAACCATGTTCTGTGTAGTGGTCGAGTCCCTGGCTGTGTGTTGACTGTGTACTCAGTCCAAATCTTGTGCTGGACTCTACTTAAGTCGGAGTACGGAAACTCATCTACACGGCGTGTACTTTGAAAATACACGTTGTGTACTTTTATTTTTATTTGATCGTCCGAGACGTCGTCGTGTCTTATTTCCAGAAAACTCTTCTTCTTCCCCGTTGGACGAACCCTTCGTCCGAAAACCTCTGAAAACAGAAATCCTCCTAGATCCGCCATACGACCTCCGTTCTTCGATCCGTCGGTGGCAGCGGGACCGCATCGGAAAGGCTAACCCCACGCACCCTTCTTCATCCTTGATCCCTCACCTGTTTCTCTGCAGATTCCATCCGAACGGAATTGCCGGGATTCGACAGAAATGCATATCTACCGCGATTCAGACCGAATCAAAGGCTGGTATCAAAGGAGTGTCATCGTACGAGTACGAGGTGGGTGGTGCATACCTTCTTTCGTGTTTTCGTAGACTTTTGAGGGTTGCGACCTTCGGGCGCAACGTTGGGTATTGAGCGAAACTCTTGTTTATTTATCTTTAATAGTTTATCTGCATTGTGGGATGCCTCTGGGTATTCCCTAACCCTTGTTGTGCTTGAGCGAGGCCGGGTGAGAGGTCATCGCTCGTTTGGGGCAATTCGGCCGAGGGTGCCGAAATGCGTATGATTTGAACCAGTATTTAAACTGCTGAATTTAGACTGCTTTTGATGTTGTTGGATTAAACTTCCGAGTTGATTTGTTAAAGCATGTTAGTAATTTGTTTAAGGCATTTAAGACCTTAGGTGCTGGTACGAATTAGCACAAGTTAGTGCAATTTGACTGTTCAGTATTTGCCTGTTTAAAGTGATGCTTCCAAGTATGAATATGCGATGTGTGATATTGCAGGTGTTGAACTGCTTGTTTTGTTGGGCGTGGCCCGGATATATTGTTGAGTGATGAGGATCACAGGTTGGGGCTTTGGCTCGGGTTACTTTGGGTGGTTGCTACCACGAGATTGGGCGTCATGGACGTCGGTTGAGACAGTTGGACTGTCGGGTTGGGCTTGACCCGGGTTACTTAGATGGCGGGGCCATCAGACTTGAGCGACAGGTTCGCAGGGGCACGAGGTGTCAGATGTGTTGTGGCTTGGGGACATACTGAGGTGATTACCGCTCACCGAGTACTTTTGAGTAGTGTGCACACAAATAGACTCCGAGATGAGGTGGTACGACCACTCGCTGGGTAGAGGCCCCCGGTAAATGCGGTTAGGTATTTTTGGTTTGGGGGTGCTTGTCATAGGAAGCCATGTGGAAGGTGAGGAGCCTTCGGGAGACAGCTTTGAGGCGGTCAGGTTGGGGGCAGAGGCTCACCGTGATTTGAGGGCAGACATCGCTGTCCCTCCGGTTATTATTTGAGGATAGGTATCGCTATTCCTTCGGATGTTGTGTCATGGGCAGGTTGAGCTTCCGAGCTGGGTTACGATCGTTGGGTGTGCCTTCGGGACGTCGGTACTTGAGACACATGGTGTCAGGTGGCACGAGGTGTCGGGCTACATACCAGAAATTTCAGCATTGGCCGAAGCAGGTGACACTTTTTGATGGCTGCTGAGTACCAGTGAAGTTCATGTTTACTTTTGGGCATTGTATTGTTTACTGTTTTCCTTATATAAGCATGTCTGCCTAAACACTTATATTAGGTACGCACCCTTGGGTGGTATCCTACTGAGACTTATCTCACACCCTACACGGACCCTTCGGGACATGTGTAGACTTTATGAAATTGCGTGCAGGTAAAGGGTCAGCCTCAGGAGCTGGACTTTAGTGCTGTTGGCATGGAGACTGGTATGGACCTTGAGGTCATGCCTTGCTGGAGTTACTTTGCTTAGTTTTCCTTTTTGTATCAGCATGCTTACTTTATTATGTAGCAACTGTTGGTTAGCCATTGGCGTTGTTTATGTACTGATATGTATGACTTGCTTTGGATGCATGCCTTGTTTGCTTACAGTAGTAGTAGTTTGTATTCTTCAGCTTGTTGTTCTGTTTACTTTCTGCTGCTGTTGATTCAATATTGCTTCCGCTGGTTTATCGATTTTGGATATGCTTCCGCTCTGCGGGTCTGGTTCGAGTCTGCTGAGTCATTTATTTCTGCTGCACATTTAGTATTATACTCGGACCGGTACCATTTTATTCATCCGAGGGGGTATAGCCTCCCCACTATACCTATTCAGACCCTCGCTGCTAGTCGGCAGCCTTTGGCGTTCAGGGGAGGTGCGCTTAAGGTAGTGACACCTGACCTGATTGGCATTGTTCGGGTGGCTGGCCGAGTCCGGGTCGTTACAGTGCCCGCCTGACCGATAGGCACCTTTCTGATAACAGCCTTTACCCGCTCTGTGGGGTTACGACGAAAACAAATTTCCATGTTATCTTCTCCTGCCCCTAGGTCATCGGGCTTTGGTCGATGTGTGAGGCTCCTGATCTCTCCCTCTGGAGAAATCTTGGGGACATTAGACGTATCGTGGGGGAGTGGTTCGGATCTTTGTGTGCTCAAGATATTGCGGGGTTGTGTATCTAGGTGTGGATTATATGGTTTCGATGCAATGGCTTCATTTTTGAAAACATTGTCAAAGATGACGGAGTGTGGCTTGCTAGGATGCACAACTGGGGCTCTCAATGGGTGAAAGGTGAGGGGGTTTGTCCTCATACGCCTGCTCAACCCCCCCAGGCCAGATGGATTCCCCCCCACCCGATGTTTTCAAACTTAATATTGATGCAGCGATTCCTGGCGATGGTTCGGTTGGACTCGGCACAGTTCTCTGGGATCATGCTGGTGCTATTATCGCGGCTCGTCATTCCTCATACATTGCATGTTGGTCTCCTCTGGTGGTTGAGACCATGACTACTTGGAAGGGTATGCATTCTGTCTTGTCTCTGGGCTGGAAGGATATTGTGGTTGAATCAGACCGTTAGGTTATTATCAACGCTTTGAAGGTGGAAGGCGACGACCACCAAGCTTTCACGTCTATCACTGACACCATCAGATCTTTGGTGTCTTCCCTTTCTTCGTGTTGTTTTTCCTTTGTTTGGAGAGAGGGTAACTGTGTGGCTCGTTTTTTAGGTGCCTTTAGGAACGGCCGCGAGCCTTGTTGTTGGTTCTCTTGCTTTTCCCTCAAAACTATGTACTTTGGCTTTGGCTGATATCTAAGTTGAGATTTGCTTTAAAAAAAACAGGAGATATGTTGGAAGACTTTTGGAGAGAAAAAAATAATATTAATGACATCCACATTCAGTACATTCAAAGAGGGTGACACCCTACCTTTGTTCTCCAATTTAATTTGATTAAAGACATTTAATTGAGGGGAGACCAAATGAGGGTGAGGTCAGACTATAAAATAGGATCTCCCCCAATGATTTTCATCATCGGCTTCTCAAATAACATATCTTCAACTTTGAGTGCACTATTTGACGAGTTGTTTCTCCATATATTCAAGAGAGAATATTTTGACTGTTTTTTCCTTGTAATTGAGAGTGTACCTGCATTTTATCACAGTGTGATCCTTCTTTTTGTTTGTGGTTTTTTACCTATTTTATTTGGATAGTTTTTCCAAATTATATACAACGATTCATTTTATTTCCGTATTTTTACACTTTATTTTATATAGTAATTATCGTTGTACCGAGGAGCGAATCTGATCCTAACAAATGTTATTAATCAAATTCAAAATCGATAGTTTAGCTACGAATCTTGGTGGATGGAATCAAGTCACCGTGAAATATTTCGGATCTCCAACTAGGTTATTACTAGATTTTAATCATCATTAAAAAGGGATTTTTTTTTAACCGGCAACAGTCTCTCGATCACGCCTTTCGTTCAATTGAATGTAAATGATAAAAAAATTAAAAGGGACATTTTCCACGTCATCAATTCGCGATCCTTATACCTCAGTTCAAACAAACGACAGCCGTCGGCCGCAGGCAAGGCATGAACGGTCCCGATCATTCCACCGCCCCCGCCGCAAAATTTTGAAACCCTATAATAGGCGTTTCCCGATTAAAAGACCCTTTGGGTTCGTGTGATTCTATCAGGCGCCGATCGTGTTCGATTATTAAACCCTAGATGGCTCGGACGAAGCAAACTGCTCGCAAATCCACCGGTGGTAAGGCGCCGAGGAAGCAGCTAGCCACCAAAGCCGCCCGGAAGTCTGCTCCGGCTACTGGCGGTGTGAAGAAGCCTCATCGCTTCCGCCCCGGCACTGTTGCCCTCCGGGAGATCCGTAAGTACCAGAAGAGTACGGAGCTCCTTCTTCGCAAGCTTCCTTTCCAGCGTCTCGTCCGTGAAATAGCACAGGATTTCAAGACGGATCTGAGGTTCCAGAGCTCCGCGGTGGCGGCTCTTCAGGAAGCGGCAGAGGCGTATCTCGTGGGGCTATTCGAGGACACAAACCTGTGCGCTATCCATGCAAAGAGGGTGACGATTATGCCAAAGGACATCCAGTTGGCGAGGAGGATTCGGGGAGAGAGGGTTTGAATGTTTTTGTACTTTTGGCGGGCTTTCATCATGGTATGTACTTGACCTTGAATTGGGAATTGAGAATGGGAAATCAATGTCAATTATAAGAATTTGTTCCCTGATCCTTGACTTGTTTTGGCGGATTGTTTTCAGTGTGAGACAATTGAGTAATCATTTAAAATTCATCTAGAATTATATATAGTAAAATCATTGTTACACTAGAGGAAATTTTCATTGTTGCACTGAGGAAATTTCTCTCTTTATTTATTCAAAGAGATAGCAAAATTTAATAAAAATGACATTTCATGTATTTAAGTTAAATAAATTATAGGAATTGATATGAAATTCACCTCAAAAAGTGATGCATCAAGGTTCACCCAAAAAAAAAAACACTAAAAACTAAAAAACAAGGCCTAAGACCATCTCTAGCCGGTGTGAAAATGATTTGGTGCTGAAATCTACCTTCAACTAAGTGATATATTGTGTGCCATTTTGGAGTGGGGCTATAGTGGAGCTCAATATTTGGTGCACCATTGTAGATTTGTGGTTTAATGACTTATATTCATTTAATCATCACATATATTCTCTATGTTACATTATATTGAAAAATTAATAATGATTTATTTTATATTAAACTTTGATCATTGAAAGTTGATCAACTCGTCCACTTCCAAAAATTATTTATATATTTATTTAATTGTTTAGTTTCAATTAATATCATTTAAGAATATTTAAGGTTTTAAAAATAGAACTGAACTAGAAAATCAAAATATATAATATTTATCAACCGATATAACTAATTTAATCCTGCACACCCTTTTAATCCCGTCAAGGTCATCAATTTGTATCTTAGGAGGGTGATTCATAACATTTCCTATTCCCTTCATCTGCAACTCAACCGTTTCCCTCTTGACCTCTTCCAAAAAAGCAACTTTAGACCGACAAGTGGTAGCCTTGTCACCGTAGAATTGACAATGTATCACGTGATGGGACTACTGAAGTATAAGGACACATCCTTAACATTAAACATTTTAGTGATTTAAACTAGAATTCACTTTCTTACATTTCTAAATATCTTTTCGGTTTAGAGTTTTAAAGAGTTAGATCACAACTCTTACATAACAAACTCATATATTACAAGGTGAACACATTTAATCATTATCCATTTTTCTCATAATATAATTTTTTTAAAATGAAACATGTTTTTTTAATGAAAAATCTTAATGATTTCAAATCGACTTCTTCTTTGCCCCTACCTATCCTTAAACCCTGTGAAAAAACATTTTCAAATTTGGAATGAGCACAAAAAGCTCAATATGAGACATAAAAAGAAAGAAAGAAATTGTTAGTCTATGAATCTATATCTATATCTATATATATACTAATCTTAGGTTTTCCCACCTGCCACGTGTCAGTCTAATAAACCTCCACATCCTAATTCCCATGTGTCAAGCCTACACACATCCACGACCCTCCTACGCTACCCGTCTCTACCATTTTCTCCCTCCTCCTCCCGCTCCCGCTCAGCCTCCCCATCGTGATTTCCGTCTCCCCCGTTTCCATTATCCAGTGCTCCTCCATTCTTCCTTCATCTTGGTCCATCTCATTCACCTATTCGATCTCCCCAAAATATGGTTTTCGTTGTTTCTCCGTTCTCCGACTACACCACATTCACCTTCTTACCCCACTCGTGATTTTCATCAGGTTCACCTCCCGCTCCCTCTGTCTTCCTCGCGAGGTTTCCCTCGGTGTGTCGTCCCACTCGCGCCGTTGATATCCCATAACCCTCTTCCATTATTCCTTCGGCTTCCCCTCTATCCCCGTCGTGATTTCACTCTTCCAATTCTTCAGTTTCTTGACCTCTGTTGTTCTTCCCACCTCGTCAGCCACCAATTTCACTGATATCGTCATCTTAATCCTACAGTTTACGCTGCATCTCACTACTCTATCTTCCCCTCTTCGTACCTCCACCCCGTCGCGACTTCGCTACTCCATGTTCACCACTATCGATCTCCTCCCCATTACAAGTTAACAATTCCGAATCACCTATTTGAAAACCACCATTGTTTTCCCTTTCTCCTCGTCCTGCAAATTCACTAAGATCGGCCTCCCAAATCTACAGTTATTGCTGCTTCTCGAGACTCCGTCTTCACCTCTTTCAATATCTGCAATCTAGGGTTTCATAAGCTACTATATTAAGTATCCTAAATCTAGGGTTTTCAGTCCTTTGTGCTCGGCTACTAGGGATCCATCACCGCCGAATACCTTAAATTCCATCCTGTACCTCTGCTATGGTAACTGATAAATCATTCACCGCCAACTACTCCCCTATTTCTCTCTAAAATCCACACTCTTCTACTCAGCGAATTCACTCGGGTTATCCTTGGTTCAGCTCCTGCAATCCCTTTTGCAACAGGCATGTTATGCTAATATCCTTTAATACCTATTCATTCTGTGCATCTTCTATTATGTGCAGGTTAACATAAGGTAATGATAATTTCATAATACTTTATCCTATGTCAATACTTCAAGTATTATCTGTCTTCACCATTTACCATCTTCTGATGACAATAAATTACTATAATTTGACAGCAAACCATAACAGTATCTATATGCACATTCTAAATATTCTTTGTCTTCTGCATATACATTGTCTATACAATGGGTTCAAATTTAGTTTGAATTTTCATGTTATGTTTGAAAATAAAAAACCTCTACTGTGGTTAGTTTTATGTCTGTGATTATATGATCTCGGTTGACTTCCTGCATCTCCTATTCCCTCTTATAGCATCTTCGCACTTCAGGTATGTGATAGATTATGTTTCTATTTTTATTTTGCGGTTGTGCATCATGTGTTTAGGAGTTTGTAATATGTTCAAGGAAGAATTTATGTTTTACTAACGGGTGAGCTTGTGGGCATTGTGGCAATGTCCAGCAGACAAGATGAATTTTTGACATATTCGCACTTCAGGTATGTGATAAATTTATTGTTTCGCCCTGTGTAGATGAGTTTTTTATAAGATATTACAATTCATCTGTTTTGAGTCAGAAATTTGGGCAGCTAATTAATTTGGCCATCATGTTTTTGATCATCACTATTTGGCCTCACATCAATTGTTTATTCTGCACCAAATTACTCATTTATTTTGTTTTTTTTGTTATTTATTGCAGGAAAAATATTGGCTTAGGAAGAAAAATAAATATTCACTCAAATTACTCAAGGAACCATTTTGCTCGAAGGTAACATGTTGGCATGTTAATTTCGTTCTTTTTACCATACTACAACATGTATGTTTAGAGGATTCTTCTCATTATTCATTCATGTCGATTTCCATATTGAACTTCCTAATAAATATGTTCATAATTTTTTCTGGATTAGAAACTTTGGTATGCCATACTGTATATTTAATATTTCATTGCGGTTCACAATTAAGCTTCCCATTCATGATTCTTATTTGGATGGTTGTAGGCCAATAAGCCTTGGATTTATAAATTATCTCTATTGTGGTTTGTGGTGTTTTTTGTATCTATATTTATCTTTCAAGTCATATTGTGTTATCTACGATCATGCTATTCATCTTTGAGTTGTATTTATCTTTGGAAAGGGGTACGTTTGTCAAGATAATCGGTTTTGGTGTTCTAGGTATTAAAAAGATATCTTTTTTTTCGATGAATTCCTCATTGGTGGTTTTCTTTTGTATCAACTATAGAAAACAGACTCATTCTTTTTTCCTCCTTTCATACTTCTCCATTCCCTTTTCCTCCTCTTCCATTTGAAGCTTCTCTTTTGTATTATTTTTCTTATGTTCTCTTTATATCCAGTTATATATTTATCTAAATTTTCTTGCCCGCATCAAATCCCAGTTAATCCCAAATTAAATATTTTGATTGCAGCCAAAAGAAAAATCTATTAGTGCATGTATTTTATTTCTTGTCTTGATGGGTGAGAATTATGTTTTACTAATCATAAACTAATTTCTTTAGGGGGCTTGGAGAGGATAAACTCACACTTTGCACCTTTTTCAGTATGACTTGGTTCGTTCACACTTTTTTTATTAAATGGAAAGATTTTATTAAAGTGTTTTTTTCAGAAATAATGAAAACACTGCTTATTTTTTCAAAATGATCAACTTATGCGATTCATTCTATAATCAGTTTTCAATAGATGTTGTCGAACTGAACCTACATGTTGGATGTTAAAATGTTTTCTCGTTAATTTTCTTTGGTATTTCATGCGGAACGATTTTGGTGTTATTGTTGGTATAGAGAAGGATGACAATTACAAGTTATGAGATTATGCAATGCAATTCATTCTAATTTGTTTGTCGACATGAAATTGGGTTTTGTATATTCTAAGAGGGACCAAATGGACACGTTGTTGTGACTGCCGCATTGCATGACTTGATGAATGCCCACTTTGATAAGAAAGTCACTCCTTTAAATAAGAAAATGAAAATTGTATCCATTAATGACATTGTTAGGGTTATGAATGACCCATCTCAGGTTTGGAATGATTTTATATTTTTTCTTGGTCATCTCTCTTGGTCAATTTTAATGCAATTTAGCTGTTCTGAGTGCCTATGTTTTGCACGATTGCTTTGATTTTGTAGGCTAGGAAGGGAACAATCAAGCAGATTTATAGAGGACTTTTTTTATATGATGAAAATGAATTTTAGAAGTTTGGGATTTTATGCTACAGATCTCTTATATGGGAAAATGTGAATCTTTATGGTGATGCATGCAGTGAAAAAGTGGTTCGTCTTTAAACAATGATTTTTTTGCATAACCCCTCAACAAATAAAAATCTACCCTCTTTCTTTTTTTTATCATATAGTGTTTTTTGTGGAAGTACTCTAATCCCTTTTCCACCATCTTGGAACACGTTGCTGAAACAAAATTTATAAATTTTTCTACATCACAAAAATATCCTTTCTCTAAAGAAATCACAGGAAACAGGGGAATATAATAATAACTATATGTACAAACTTTATGTGCCAATTCTAATTTCAATCCTTCTTTTGGATTATTAATTATTTCATTACAGTCAAACAGGGGGGTAGGGATGGTGTGTACTCTGTAGTCAATCACTATATGAAAATCATGTTATATACTCATTTAATGAAAATTTTCTCTTCTATTCATGATTAAATATTTATAGTTTTATTTGACTATTTTCTAAATTTTTTCTCAGTGCGCATGCGAATACATAAACTGGAATTGGATTTTTTTTTTCATGTGGTACGTTATATTGATTTCATTCACTATTACTTTTTAGAATTCTTATTTCATATTTTTCCTCTTTTATAGATGAATTAATTTAATGTTTTGTGTGTTGTTTTTATTAAATACATATATTTTTATGGATTTCTAATGTGATGATTTAATCTTTTGTCATGTAGTTCAAGATGTGGTCAATAGGTTTTAATACTGGTACTACATGGAAACTGGTTGTTGGTATATCTTTTTGACGTTCGTCCTTGTCGCGAGCACAATCAAGTTTACATTTATAAAGACCCAAGATATAACACAGTGGCTAAGCTCGGGGTCGCTCTCAAGGAAGCAGTGTCGAGAGCCTAAGTGGTATGTTCTGAAAATCTTTTTGTATTTTTAAATACTTTGAAAACAGAAAAACACACTCCTAAGGAAACACTAATCAGTGCTGAAGAGCACAGTGGATGTGGAATAGTGAACGGTCATAGGAGAACAAAGATGGAAAAGTGCAAAAATAAAGATACACATGACAAAACCAAGAAAAGAAAGAAGACGCAGACACAACAGAAAACTCAGAACTAACAAATGACACCAAGACACAGAAGACAAAAGACAATGAGAACAAGGTCGGACCCAGGTTAATTCACCCTATACTCCCTATCCTAGATCAGCTTATGAAACTAATCAACAATTCTCAAATTCGCACAGTGCATGATCGATGTATCGGATCACACACCAGCCTCGCCTAGAAATTAAACACTCAAGCATTGAAGTTCTTCAATACCCAAGCGTTCTTCCGAACTACAAGGCGATTCACCCAACAAAGTCATTATGGAAAGAATTTCTCATAATCCAGAATGATTCCACTAAGATCGTCACATCGCACAACCAAACTTGATTCTCAGTTCGAGAAATCAAGACAGAAAGGGAAGAAGAAATGAGACGAGAGAGTAGCAAATCGTCCTATGCAAGATCTCGCTCTCGTTAAATCTAAATCACAGTCGCGATCTACCAAGGCAGAAAGAAAGAACGTGATCGCATTAATGTGCGGATCTCCAAATTGCATTGGGTTTCATAAACTGGATCCAACCCCGCAAATTAGATCTCCATTTCTGGAGAGTACAGATCACGACGCGAAACGAGGACGAATAAACGACACAAAACAAATGAAACAAACATCACAATTCAATTAACAAAACACACACACAAGTATTTACAGACACGATTGAAATTAAAACCAGAACATAGCAACGAGGGTGAGGCGGAGAATGGAGCAGGTCCCGTCTCCAAGTCGAAGACGATCCCCGTCCATGAGAAGTGGATGAATGGATGGTGAATCGGGATGGAGTCTCCTCCCCCCGTTGTGGAATGATGTTCCCCCCCGGGTACTCTTCTCTCCGCTTGGCTTTCCGACCCCCGACCTTTTTATTCAGAGACGAAAACGGAAAACTAAACTAACAGGCTGCAGATCCACGTGGCGCGCTTTCATGTGCACGTCACCAACTTTTAATGTGAACTCACTGTGAGTGCAAACAAACAAACTTGCTAATGTTCTCGCGTCTTCCCATGAACTATTTCCTTTATCCCGTTTCTTTGAATAGCCCCCCCTGCACGAAACACCAAACAAAACGCACGTGAGTCGAATAAAAATAAAATGAAATTATTATATACCATATATTAAATCACAACTTAAAAATACTTATTAATATATATCTATATTTTTATATATTACCTAATATTATTATTAATATATATATTTTTTAATAACTATTATATTCATTTATTAATATATACCTTGTTATGATATATAAAAGCTTATGTACTATTATTATTAAACCTATTATTAATATTGTATAGTATATGATATATATGTATTATAATATATTATGATTATTATACAAAACAAGCTAATAAAATAAAAAAGAAAAGAGAAAGAGAAAGGGGGAGGAGGGTTCGGCGTAGGGGAAGAGAGGGGGCAGGGTTTCGGGCGGAGTGAAAACGAAGGAAGAAAAGGAGAGCAGGGGTAGCGGTGGTCGCCGGCGCAGGAAGGTGGAAGGGAGCGGCCCGACGGCTTTGGGGCGGAGGGCTTCAGCTTGCGGCGCGGCTTCAGCAGTGGTTGCGGCGACTGTGGAGCAAGGGGTGCGGCGCGAGGGGGTAGCGCGGATCGGGAGCGGCGCGTCAAGGTGCTGTGGCGGCGCAGCAACAGGATGAGCCGTATCCGAGTAGGTGGCTCGCAGCGTATGAAGTGGTATGCGGCCGAGCATGGGTTCGGGTTAGGGTTCGATTTGGGGGTTTCATTTTGCTGAGATATGATTGTGCGATTCTTCTTCGAATCTTGAGTTTGCTGGTGTGTGTTGATTTTTTTTTCCAGAATCGTTGATTTTTTATGGCTCGAATTCAGTGTTGAATCATTGATTTCTGCTATTGAGGATTTGGAATTCTTTGTTGCGGTATTGATTGGTGATTGTGGTGGTGCTGCTGTGGATGAGGAGGGAGGAGAGGAGTAATGGGGTGGCAGGGTGCAGTGCGAAGCAAGGAGGCACCGTGAGAAAGAAGGTGTGATGGGTAGCGGTGGCACCGTGAGAAAGAAAGAAACGGTGGCACCGTTAGAGGCTGGGGATTACGGTGAGTAGAATGCAGTGGCACCGTGAGTGAAACGGTGAGACAGTAGGTGTGAAACGGTGGCACCGTGAGCATCACTCAGGGTGAGTAGAATGCAGTGGCACCGTGAGTACCTGCAAAATAAAAAGAACAGATTAAATAAATTAATAATTTAAATAAAACTAAAAAATGATTAATCAGTTAATAAATTAAATTAAATAGAATGAAAATAAATAAATAATACAAAGTTAAATAATAAAATTAATAATACTTTATTTAAAAGAATGAATTTATTTATATTAAAATTTATAAACATACATAATTTAAAACAAACTAAAATAACTAACGTCAATTGCTTAAATTAATCAATCAATTAATTAACCAATTATCAAACTAAAGAATTCATTAACTTAAAGAATAAATTTATTAATTGAATAAAATTAAATTGTTAAAACTGGTTAAATTATCAAAAGACCAAAAACTAAACTGAATTATTTATTTACAATTTATAGAATAAAGAATTAATTAATTTAATTAATGAATTAATAAACTAACTGGAATGAAAAATTATACAAATAAAAGAATAAATAAATAAGTCTAATCTGCGAGACTAAACTAATTTAAAAATTATTTAAAATGACACTAATGCACATTAAAAACAATTGATTTAAACTAAAATTGATTATTTTACACATCAAGTACAAAAACACAATAATTATTAATTATTTAATAAAAAACAACATTTTAATATAAAAAAGTCAATAGAAAATACAAAAATGATGTGGCAAAGAGTGTTAAAACACTGCCACATCACTTTTCTATTTAGTTTCTCAGTGCATGTGAATACATGAAGAACTGCAAATGTGTTTGATTAACAACATTTCAGTGGTCAACCACCACTACGTTGCCGGCACCTCTGCAACCCCCACCCACATGCAAGTCTCCATCTTATTTTCAATACATATAAACCCTTTTTTTAATTCTGTATGAATAAGACACATTCATCATCATCAGAATATTTTCTACTCATCTCTGTGTTTTTGTACTTTTACAGATATGAGATTAGGACAAAAAACAAGGTATATGGTGGGTTTATGGTAGCGTTTCGCACGAAATCAGATTTGGAGATCTTGGACGACGGTTTCAAGTGGAGGAAGTATGGGAAGAAGATGGTCAACAAGATCCCCAATTCAAGGTAATGGGACAATTTATAATTTTATATTTTGATGTTCTTCTCCTTTATTAATCTTCCTTCCCAGCTAGAATGTTTTATTCCTCATCTTCCTTTCCCTTTTTTAACCCATATGTTGTTTTCAGTTCCCATTTAAGAAAAACAACATGTTGTCTTGAATTGTTTAATGAACTTTGATTCCGAGATCTATGCTCTTTGTCCAGATATTAAAAAGAAAAACATATCTCCTATTTTTTCCCTCACCTTCTGTTGAACTCATTCAACCATTCCATGATCTTCATGCAAATAAAACCCTTTTTTACTTCTTCTGTTTTCTGATTTTTAAACCCCTTTATTAGTTTTTTGACTCATTGAGTTTTTACAATTCAGGATTTCCCTCCATCCCTCCCCTAAGGCTCTGTGCAGCCTCTCCTCAGAGCATAAACGTGCCCTCTGACAGTTTTCACTGCTAAATGACCCAAAATGAAGACTCACAAGGCTTCTGCGAAGCAGTTCAGGATAACGAGCAGCAGGAAAATTGTGAGGAGGAGAGCTGGGAAACAACACTTGCTTGGTAAGTGCAGGAAGAGGAAGCTACGACTTAATAAAATGCATCCTGTTAGCCGGAGGGACTATGACAATGTGATTGGCGTGTTTCCTTATTTAAAGGTAAATAGGCAGGCTAGCTAGGATTTTTTTCTTGTGGGCATCAGTATGAACAACCTTCTGAATTTTTCCATGGTGTTGTAAAAACCAGTAATTTGAAGCCGAGAGAAAATCCGGTTATGGGTTTTGGAACATCTTATTACAACTAATATTGTTCATTATGAAACTTTTATTCCCATTCAGTCAGTCTAATTGCAACTTTTGTTCATTCATTCCCATTCAGTCAGTCTAATTGCAACTTTTGTTCATTCATTATGTATTTGATAGCAAAGGCTATTCATTATGTAACTTTTGATCCCCAATATCTCTAACTTTTACTCCATTATGTATGTTATTTTTTTTCAAATATTTTCAATATTAATATGAATTATTGTGTTTGATATATGGTATTCTATTATTAATAATAAGAATTACTTTACCATGCAATAATCAAGGCAATTTTTCCTCTCAATGCAGAACCATGATTTACTAGACTTTTCATTGGGTTCTACAAATGCATGGGATCAACAGTGAAGATCACCCATTAAATACAAACAAAGATGATTGCAACCATATAGTAAGGAAATTTTTGGATTTTCAAATATGTATGCACTTGTCTTTTCATATTCAACATGCACTTATTATTTATACAGCTTTGTAGTTGAATAGAATGGTGATATTGATTCTCATGCCACACTAAGATTCTATCTGTCTTCATATATATTTTTTAAAATTCAATATCATGTTTCTAGGTCTTCTAAAGTGGTTGAGAGCTCTATATTGAAGCTGCTTAGCATGGGTGAATGTCTCTAATTCGCTTAACCAGGATTAATCTCCATTCAGGCAAGCTGTAAAAACAACAACCCATGTCGATGTTTCTTATCTTCATTGTCTTTTATTTTCATTACATCATTGGTGTGGAAAATAATGATTTTTTTCAGTATCATTTTTATTGTATCATTAAAACACTCTACACTTTTTTGTCTCATTTTTTAATTTTTAAACATCAGAAGTGGTCGTCCAATGTAGCATAGAATCACACATTTGGAAGGCTTGAAGTAAGAGGGAGGAACTTGTATATGTCAGTTTGACTGGCACACCAGATACAATAAACAATTGCTATAATTGTTACAATTTTCACAGTTTTATCAAACAAATCAATGCCTATATAATTTATGTTATATTTCAATTGTTTCAAAACAATATCTTTTATGTTAAGAGTTAGAATATCATTTATCATTTTCCAGTGTTTATTATCTTTTTATTTCAGTGCACGCATTACTGTTATTGTGATTGTTGAAGTTGAAAATGAATTCAAATTTCTATCCTCAATATTTAGAAATTCATATACTTTTAATCTATCCTTTTTCTTTGTCAACAATTTAAATGGTGTCTCCATATTCTATGCACTCCTATTCCATGGCCATACACCATTACTTTCTAATTAAAATTTATTCAACAATATTGTTTCTTCTCAACTTTTATAAATATTAATCTCTTATTAAAAGAAAATCCAGTAATCGAATACGCCGTGCAATAGCATGGACGAGTACTAGTATTTATAAAAATTTGCATTTTTCAAAATAAAATTTGAGCTCAAAATAAACATTTTCTTATCCAAGAAATCACATTCTCTGCCCAAAGCCTTTTGTAAAACATTTCATAAGATATCTTAAAGGCAAAATAAAACACATAAGGTTTCTCTGAATTCAAGAAAAACTCATAATAACTTTTTTTACAATGTTATATTTTTCACCCTTAAAAAGTAGCATATACTTTTCTTTAAACATAAGATCATTATCTTACCTTTAGAAATTATAAGATTCCCATAAAAATCCATAACAAGCATAAATAAACCATATAGGCAACTTGAGGCATCGTTTTCATATCACTTTTACAAATGAGATAACTTTCATGATTATATATATAATAAGTGTAGATGGGTGAATTCCCCTTACCTCAATGTGAGGTGGGGATACTCTTTTATAGATGAGTAAATCTAATTACAAGATGGGTAAGTCCGATGTGGGACTCAGAAACCCATTTACACTTAAATGGGGTCCAACACTCCCCCTCAAGCTGGACATACCCAGATTGGATAGAGTCCCACAAAGAAAACAAAGATGACAAGACAGAGGACCATCTCATACTCCCCCTCAAGCTGGGCCATGGAGGCGCTGGAGCAGCGGGAGGCGCCAGAGCAGCGGGAGGCGCCGGGAGGTGAGCCGCAGGGGCTGGGCGCGCGCACGGCGGGGCTGATCGGGAGCGCCGCTGGGAGGGAGGGCCGCCGGGAATGGCCAGGCCGGAGAGGAGCCGGGCGAGAGAGCTGCGCCGGGATAGGAGGGGGGGGCCTGCCGGGAATGGCTAGGGCAGCAGGGAGAGAGGCGGGGCCGGGAGGACGCCGGGAATCCGCAGAGGAGGGAGGGTTCGGGATAAAAATCCCTCTGATACCATGTAGATGGGTGAATTCCCCTTACCTCAATGTGAGGTGGAGATACTCTTTTATAGATGAGTAAATCTAATTACAAGACGAGTAAGTCCGATGTGGGACTCAGAAACCCATTTACACTTAAATGGGGTCCAACAATAAGCATCATGGTTACACCTAAAATAACGATTATGGTTAAAATTGGAATAACCATCCCAGTATATTCCTATAATCTCTTAGGAGAAACCTAATCGGTTAACTTCGTCCCTTTACCCAATGAATCAGACAGCTATAATGGGCTCACCAGCCCTCTGTTTATAAAGGAACAACCCATCCTCATAAACAATTTGCAAGAACCATAACAAAATACATAAAAGATTGCATCATAAAAAGTTTCTTTGAACCCATAAGAAAACATTTTCAGATATTGATATATCTATTATATTTAAAACCTTTTTTGAAAATAATCAGAACATAGGGAAAGAGGGTTTTTATTTGAAGAAAACATGAAAGTTTGTAAAGAAATCCAAAAATCAAATAACGGTTACGACGACGGGAAAGGTCATTGTCACCGTATAAGTTAAAATATAACATTCAATTTCTTTTTTTGTAAAGATCGTTAAAACATTTCTTAAACAAATTTCTTTTGAAAGCTTTTGAAAGAAATTCAAAAGAAACCTAAAGTATCCTTTTATAATTCATTTATGTCTGTATAAATACATCCATAAAATAATTTAAAAAATATGGATATGGAAGAAAAAACCAGTTTTAATGAAAACTTTAAATGATGATTTTTAAAAGAAAGTCCCTTACCTTGAGTCCGACTCATCACGCGCGTTCATTATTTTCCCGAATAATAAACTTATATTAATTATTTACTTGCTTGATAACTTTTTCGAGTTTATTATTTCTTTAATCTCACTTATTACCATATTATAACAATTACTTAATCATTTAATTTCTCGTCAGATGTTTTGACGACATTCGGTTCATAAGTCCAAAATGGCTTCGGTTAGTTGATTATGGTTAAGGAGGTCATTATTTCATCATCTCCAGAATAATAATCATGACATAATTATCATTTTTATACATCAATTATACTTTTAAAACCAATTATGAATGATGGTTATAAAAAATGAATTATGGAATAATCATAGAGACGGTAGACCATATGTGCGCATGAACAACGTTATCATTTTCAGTGTATAGAAAGATAAGAAAATATGTGTTATATTATCTTTATAGAATGATAAATATGTCATGAATATCATATATATCACTTGAATCCATCATTATGTATAACAACCCTTGCCTATTGTTGACTAATTTCTTTATGGAATTTATTTCACCGCTATTTTTCCCTCCCCCTTATTGATGGGTCAACGCGGTTTGACTCCATTAAGGCTGCCGCGTGGTTTTTATTACGTTGTAAATACGTCTTGGTATTTTTTGCCTATATAAAGAAATGAAAACCTCTCCAGAAAAGCATCCCAATTTGGTGGTGCACAAAACATCATTTGTGTTCAAATATTTTCCTTCAATCTTCTTTCCATTCTCGCTTGTGTTTTCGTGTTGAACAGTCAGACATTTCCAACATTTGGTATTAGAGGGAGGTTGTCTTAATCCACAATGCCGAACTCTGAGCCCTCATCGCCCCGACTCTCCCAGACATCATCGACACGTCTCAGACCCCTCTTTGACAGCGGTAGCGGCCCTCTAGTGGTACATCGAGTGGTGAAGGAGATCGGGGGATCGACGACGTATCCGATCCTCACGAAGACAAACTACAACGACTGGTCCTTGATGATGAAGGTCATGCTTCAAGCACGCGGTCTTTGGGATGCCGTCGACACTGGCGGTGCGGAACTCCAGGAAGATCGGATGGCGCTGGAGGCCATCCTTCGCGCTGTCCCGTCGGAGATGATCTCCGTACTCGCCGTCATGGCAACTGCCAAGGAAGCACGGGACACCGTGAAGACCATGCACATCGGCATTGATCGCGTTCGCAAGTTCAATGCTCAAAAACTCCGCAAGGAGTACGAAAGCATTGTTTTTCACAACGGCGAATCGGTGGACGACGTCGCAATGCGGCTCACCGGGATGGTCAACCAACTCACGATCCTCGGCGATCTGGAGCCTCAAGACAAGGTCGTTGAGAAGTATTTGCGCGTCGTCCCCTCCAAAATTGCCCTTTCAATTGAAACGCTTCTCGATATTTCGACACTCTCTGTGGAGGAGGTAACAGAGAGACTTGAAGCGGCGGAGGACCGTTTTGAGCCAGCACCCACCGCAAACACTGGAGGGAAGCTACTCCTTACTGAGGAGGAGTGAGTTGCACGAATGAAGGAGCGACAGACGAGGGAGGAATCTTTCAACAACTCCAAGTTCGGCGACCGACATTGCCGGGGACCACGACAAAAGACTGGCAGTGGTAAAAGTGAAAATGGAAGGGATGGCTCGGGATACGATGGTGGTCGTGAAGTCTCAAGGGACAAATGCCACAATTGCGGCAAAATGAGTCATTGGGCCAAAGATTGTCGTAGCAGACCGAAAAGGCCTGAGGCCCTTCTAACCCATGGTGATGAAGATGAGCCCGCGCTCTTTATGGCAAGGTCATGCACCGTAGCGCCCGATTCCCCACCACCGCAATCCGCCGCCACCAATAATTTACAACCACAATGCAGCCCTCTACAACTGATCGAGACGAACGTCTTCGCACAACTGGATCAAGAGGAGGCGCGTGATGACAACTTTTTGTACCTCGACACCGGTGCCACAAACCACATGAATGGGTCCCGCGCCCTCTACTCCAAGTTTGACTCTGGGATCCATGGCACCGTGAAGTTTGGAGATGACTCTATCGTCAACATCGAGGGGTGCAGGACCATCTTGCTCACTTGCAAAACCGGTGAGCACCGCATGCTCACAGGGGTGTACTTCATCCCGAGGCTCACCACAAACATCATTAACACCAGACAACTTGATGAGAACAGTTGCCAGATACTGATCGAAGACGGCATCCTGAGGATCCGTGACCAGCAGCGGCGTCTGCTGGCCAAGGTGAAGCGCTTTCCCGGACGGATGTACAAGCTCAAACTCGACATTGCACAGCCAATATGCCTTTCTGCAAGGGGCTCCGAGAAGGCATGGTGTTGGCATGCGAGGTACGACCACCTGAATTTTCAGGCTCTGCGTAAGCTCGCTCAATTCGTTATGGTGCGAGAGCTCCCACAAATTGATCAGGTCGATCAAGTTTGCGACAACTGCCTCATTGGGAAATAGTGACGAGTGTCTTTCCCTGAACAAGCGAAGCATCGTGCAGAGCAAGCCCTCGACCTTGTCCACGGTGACCTCTGCGGGCTGATCACGCCGACAACGCCAAGCGGGAGCCGCTACTTTCTACTGCTCGTAGATGACATGAGCCGCTACATGTGGCTCAATCTACTCGGAAGCAAGGACCAGGCTCTGACGACAATCAAATGCTTTCAAGCCACAGTGGAGGTGGAGACAGGGCGCAAGCTGAAGGTTCTTCGGACGGACCGCGGTGGCGAGTTCACTTTAGTGAAATTTGGTGAATACTGTGCCAAACGTGGCATACAACGACAACTCATGACCCCCTATTCACCACAACAGAATGGGGTCGTTGAACGACGCAACTAGACAGTGGTTGCCATGGCTTGAAGCATATTGAAGGCAAAAGGCCTTCTCGGGATGTTCTGGGGTGAGGCTGTCTCCACTGTTGTCTTCATCCTCAACCGGGCGCCACCACGTAGCCTTGACGGGTTGACGCCATACGAGGCCTGGCATGGAAAACGACCGGCGATGCCTTTTTTCCGCATTTTTGGATGTATTGCGCATGTCAAGAATGTGAAACCTCACATGAAGAAGTTGGATGATCGGAGTACGCCGATGATCTTCGTCGGGTATGAGTCCGGGTCCAAGGCATACCACGTGTATGATCTCGTCAGCAAGCGCGTGCATGTAATGCGTGATGTCATCTTCGACGAGGCAGAACAGTGGAATTGGAGTGCTCATGATGAACAAGGTGTGTTGAGCAGTGAGGAGCCATTCACCGTCGAACACACAACGGAATGTATGCCAGGGACGACGGAGGCCGACGACACTGTCGGAGAACAGGTATCGTCACTCACACCCACTAGCGCACACTCTACAGACGCTACAACACCAGACGTGGTCAAGGTGATGCCCATGCCATCAGCCGCAGTGGAGTTCGTCTCACCGCCATCCAACATGGCGGAAGCACTTGACGTCGAGCACGATGACGCCCCACTTTGGTTCCGCACTATTGACAACATCATCGGGGCCACAACACCACCTGGGTTTGCATTACGTGAGCTCGACCATGGTGAGCTACATTTCACTATGGCTGATGAGCCAACCTCCATTGATAAAGCAGAACGACACCAGTGTTGGTGCAAGGTGATGCTTGAAGAGATGAGGTCGATCGAGGACAATGACACATGGGAGCTCGTCGATCTCCCCATTGGCCATCGTCCAATTGGGCTCAAGTGGGTCTTCAAGGTGAAGCGCGATGAGTGCGGTGCGGTAGCAAAGAACAAGGCGAGGCTTTTTACAAAAGGATACGTCCAACAACAGGGGATCGACTATGAGGAGGCCTTTGCCCCTGTGGCACGCATGGAATCAGTGCAACTCCTCATCGCAGTGGCAGCGCAAGAAGGGTGGGAGGTCCATCACATGGATGTCAATTCGGCATTCCTAAATGGCGACCTGCAAGAGGAGGTTTACGTCGAGCAACCACCTGGTTTCATCATCAAAGACCACGAGCACAAGGTGCTCCGACTCCGGAAAGCACTCTATGGCCTCCGCCAAGCACCAAGAGCGTGGAACGCCAAGCTTGACGCCAGCCTTCCGACGCTTGGGTTTCACAAGAGCGACTTTGAGCATGCTGTGTATACTCGTGGAAATAACACTTCTCATATGATCATCGGGGTGTACGTAGATGACTTGATCATCACCGGCACTGATGTCACCAACATCAACATGTTCAAGGCGGAGATGAAGAAGCTCTTTCGGATGAGTGACATGGGATTGTTCTCCTACTACCTTGGCATCGAAGTGAACCAAGGGCCCAACGGAATTTCCCTACGTCAATATGCCTATGTGACCAAATTGTTGGAGAAGAGTGGTATGGGAGATTGCAACCCCTGTCAAGTGCCGATGGAGGCCTGCCTAAAGCTAGGCAAGTCTAGCATTTACCCGTTAGTTGATGTCACTCAGTACCGGAGCACCATCGACAGCCTCAGGTACCTAGTGCATACATGACCAGACATTGCCTATGCCGTAGGTTACGTAAGCCGGTTCATGGAAGAGCCACATGAAGATCACATGGCCGCAGTCAAACACCTATTGCGCTACATCGTCGGGACACGCAACTACGGTGTCCGCTACACAAGGAAAATGATCGGTCGATCCTGTTGAGCTTTAGCGATAGTGACATGGCCAACGACGTTGACGGCCGCAACAACACTACTGGGGTGTTCTTCTCCCTTGGAGACAAGCCCATAACTTGGCAATCACAGAAACAAAAGGTGGTGACGTTGTCTTCATGCGAAGCAGAGTACATTGCCGCGACAACCGCAACGTGCCTGGGCATCTGGTTGACTCAATTGTTAGGGGAATTTCTATACTCAGACCTCAGTGCATTGGTGCTCAAAGTGGACAACAAGTCCACCATTGCCTTAAGCAAGAACCCCATCTTCCATGACTGAAGCAAGCACATTGAACCCCGATTCCATTTCATTCGGGAGTGTGTTGATGGAGGAAAAATCATTCTCGAGCACACTCGCACCGAGGAGCAGCTTGCAGACATTCTCACGAAATCACTTGGGCGTGTCAGGTTTTTGGAGCTGCGCGCGAAGATTGGCGTCGTTGAGATCCAATGAATAAGACAAAAGTTAGGGGGGTGATTGTTGACTAATTTCTTTATGGAATTTATTTCACCGCTATTTTTCCCTCCCCCTTATTGATTGGTCAACGCGGTTTGACCCCATTAAGGCTGCCGCGTGGTTTTTATTACGTTGTAAATACGTCTTGGTTTTTTTTGCCTATATAAAGAAATGAAAATCTCTCCAGAAAAGCATTCCAATTTGGTGGTGCACAAAACATCATTTGTGTTCAAATATTTTCCTTCAATCTTCTTTCCATTATCGCTTGTGTTTTCGTGTTGAACGGTCAGACATTTCCAACACCTTTTACACATATTATTACATGATTTTAAGTATAATTAACCATCAAATATAAACCAAGGATCGTAAAATATAGTGTCTTTGGAAGATTAGGTATATAATTCAAAAGCATGAAACCGAAATCAAAACATCATTTATTTAATCTTCATAATAAGCTTCTAACTTACTTTGAGCTCTTATATCTGCATAAGATAACCTGAGGAATACATGAACAAAGGGATGGACTAAAAATCATAGTAAGAGAATAAACATAGGAATAAAGCATAACAGATGGGTTAGAAGCACTACTACAAAACTGAGTTTATCCAGTGATAGGGTTTTAACAACGCTCACTAAAAGCATTCTTAAAAACCCTCTTTCTCAGTGCTAGAAAAAGCACTATTAAAGGTGATCTTTAACAGCGCTAAAAAACGCTGTTAAAGAGGGCTCTTTATCAGCGCTAGTAAAAAAACGCTGATAAAACAAGCATTTATCAGCGTTTTTAAAATAGTGATGATAAAGGGGGGTCTTTATCAGCACTTTTTCACTAGCTCTGATAAAGGGTATATTTCAAAAAAAATTATATTTCATTAACGGACACCCGTAGTAGGAGTTATGACCGTTTGACGGCCTTATGAGACTTTTTTGGCCTCAATAGAGGTGATAGAGGGTTCCTGTCTGTCACTAAGGCATAGAGCTCGTCGCAAGCTTCAATTTGGTATGTGGTAGAGGCAAAACAGACACTCAGTTCAAAAGTTATGGCCGTTTGAAAGGCCGTCGAATGTGAAAAACCCTTAAAACCTCTAAAAACCCTAATAACCTTAAAAACCCTGAAAAGATCATAACTTTCGATCCGAGAGTCCATCTCAGCTCCACAACCAGTAAAATCAAAGATTATGAAACGAGCTATAACCACATGAGATTTAAATCGTGTGATAATTAAAGAAATAAAATATATTACAGTTTCAAAAAAGTCAGAAATCAAACTCGAACTTCAAATGACCATAACTTTTGATTCAGATATCCGTTTGGGTTCTACCACATATCAAATCGAAGTATGTGACGATCTCTATGCCACGTAGTGTCTCAGACTGAGGTCAAAGAGCTCTGTCTTGTTTTTCAACCCTGGAAATCCCCAAAAGGCCTCAAAAAATGAGTTTTTGATTGCCGACCTCAGTTTCTGAAAATTCAAACAGCTATAACTTCTGATCTGGATGCCTGTTCAGCTTGCAACACATATCATATCGAATATCGTTTCATGAGCTTCAATTTGACTGGTTGTGGAGCTGAAACAGACTTCCAGATTAGAAGTTATGACCGTTTCATGGTTTTTAGGGGTTTTAGATTTTTCAGAGTTTCTTAACTTTTTTTATGTATTTTAATGGTTTTTAGAGTTAATATCCATTTTAAAAAATATATATAAATAAATATGTATTTAAAAATATATATATAACTGTATATATAAACATATATATAAAAATATATAAATATATGGATAGCAAAATATAATGAAATATATATAAATATATAGATATATCATAAAATGTAAAACAAAACAGTATAGGGGAGTAAAAAAGGTGCTGGTGTATAAGCTGGAGGTCTCAGGTTCGAAACTCTCTAGAGGCAGGGGTGAACACTGAGAGTGGGATTATTTAAAGTGCTGATAAAGGGGTGGGGGAAGCGCTGATAAAGGGGTGGGGGGGGCGTGAAAAAAAATTTATACCCTTTACCAACGGGGCCTTTATCAGTGCTGAAACGCTGTTAAGGGCGGACTTTAACAACGTTAAAAAAATTACTGATAAAGACGGCTTTTAACAACGCTAAAAAAAGCACCGTTAAAGCTAATCTTTTAACATTGTTTACATTATCAGCGCTTCTATATGATAATTTATAATTGGTGATGCCAGGTCAAGGAGAGCGAGAGATGAAGGGGGAAAACCTAAATCTCGAGAATCTGGATCGCGCGAAGACATCAATCTCACTGGATCTTCATGAAACTCGACCATACCTGATTATGTCGGGATATCGAGCTTTTTCACCTTGCGGCTAAGCATAATTTGAGAGAACATGATCCTGGGCCTCTTGCTGCTCTGCGGAAGAACTTTGCAGAGGTGGTAAAATCCGCAGCCTCCTATCCTTAAGGGGTGGGGGGGGGGCGTGAAAAAAAATTTATACCCTTTATCAACGGGGCCTTTATCAGTGCTGAAACACTGTTAAGGGCGGACTTTAACAACGTTAAAAAAATTACTGATAAAGACGGCTTTTAACAACGCTAAAAAAAGCACCGTTAAAGCTAATCTTTTAACATTGTTTACATTATCAGCGCTTCTATATGATAATTTATAATTGGTGATGCCAGGTCAAGGAGAGCGAGAGATGAAGGGGGAAAACCTAAATCTCGAGAATCTGGATCGCGCGAAGACATAAATCTCACTGGATCTTCATGAAACTCGACTATACCTGATTATGTCGGGATATCGAGCTTTTTCACCTTGCGGCTAAGCATAATTTGAAAGAACATGATCCTGGGCCTCTTGGTGCTCTGCGGAAGAACTTTGCAGAGGTGGTAAAATCCGCAGCCTCCCTATCCTTAACGGACTTTGACATACCCCCTCCTGGAAGGGTCATCAGGAAGGGGCGAATTGCACATGTGGTAGCTTATCTGGATGCAGTTGGGGAAAGGGTAAGCTTATGCAAATATTCTATAATTGCACGAGTTTTGGTATCAAAGGGGGAAAAATTCTGGAAGTTTCATGACCTCACTTGGCGAATTGCGGAGTTACGGGGTTTTGATGATTGGAAAATGACAGCAATGGGTCATGGATACTACCATGTGGTATTCCCTTCGGATGATCATAAGAGACGGGCTTGGAGTGTGGGGTCAATATCTCTGAAGCCGGGATTTCTGAGAATTCAAGAGTGGAACATAAATTTTGATCTGGACACTGTAAAAAATACCTACACTCAGGTGTGGATTCACATTTTCAGACTTAATTGGCTTTATTGGAACCCAAGGATACTCTGGGATATTGCATCACCTGTTGGTAATCCCATCAGTTTAGACAAGCAAACTGACAATCCGAGGTTTGGGAATTATGAAAGAATCTTGGTGGAAGTTGACATGTCCAGTACACTGGTGGAGGAGGTTGTGCTCACAACAAGGGATAATACCATGCATCTTGAAATTCAGTATGAAAGAAAGTCCAAATTTTGGACTACGTGTAACTTCTTTGGACATTCACTTAATGAATGTAAAAGAGACATTGAATGTAGTCTTTGTAATCTAAAAGGGCATGATGTGGGTGCATGCAAGAAGAGGAAAGGGAAGGCTAGCATGCCCACTGGATCCCAAGATTCTAAGAACAATATTTCAGGTGGGGCTGATGGGGCTATTTTGAACCAAAACTGTGAATCTGGACAACCTGTTCAGTCTGGACTCAAGATGGACATTGTTGACTCCAATGAGGACAGGGTGCATGGGCCTACTACTCAAGATAAATGTATGAAGGCTGGTGTTTTTGAGGAGAAGGTTGATAGTGCACTGGTGGATGTGCATGCCTCTACTGAACCCTGCATTGATGGGATGATTAAGCCCGGATTGAAGGCAGTAAATATTGATACGAAGGAATCCCCAATGATGCTGAATGTGGCTGGGCAGGGGCTTACTTCCTCTGATGCAGGCCCCGTAGGTATGATAGCATCTGGTGATGCAGTCACACAACAGGACCTTGTTGTTCCTGATACACAAGTACCTCATGGTGCTAAGGACGTGGACACTAATAATGTGACCCCTCTGGCACCTAGTGATATGGAGCAGATGGTGGTTGCACACAAATCTGATCCAAAGGAAAGTCGAGACAAGCCTGCTGATGAAACTGTATCAACCCATGGCATTAGAATCTCATCTCCCGAACCTGCTCCAAAGGCATATTCACAGGAAAATTTTTTAGAAGAGGCTGCATGTGAGAATTCAAATGAGGAACATACATGCAAGTAGCTGACCGAATATGAAGGTATACAACCTCAGCCAACTGATTACAGTGAACAAGAGGGGGGTTCTCACAGGATCCTGCCTCCAGGGTGGCAAAAAAGAAACCCCTTATGGATCAGCCTGCAGAAGTTGAAAAATCTGTCAGCAGATTCACTCCTTTTAATGGCATCTTTTGGTCTGATGATGTTGATGAATCACAAACGGCTATTCAAACTGAGATTGTCTCATCAAAAGATCAGACTCAGAAATACATGGCATGCTGAAACAAGGAAGAGTCCAAAATGGACAGCAGCCAAAAAGGAATGAAAAAGAAAAACAAGGGAGGGAAAGGCCAAGCCCAGGTGAATGTGGCACAACACAAAGGCCCTCACACAAGGGGTAAAACCCTTAAGCAATGAAGATATTCTATTGGAATTGTCAAGGGCTAGGGAACCCCCTAACGGCCAAAGCCCTTAAGACATTTTATTATGGCCTATAAACCAATGTTTATTGGACTTGCTGATCCAAAATTAATATTTGGGAACCGGAAGGCTTTTAAATGGAGCACTCTTGGTTATAAATTTGTCTCGGAAAACATGCATGATTCAAACATGGATCATCTATGGGTTCTACAACATGAAATTATGCAGGTCAATGAGATTAGTAAGAAGCCTCAAAGCATTTCTATATCTTGAAACATCTCGGATTTCCCTTTATAAATCTCCTCTGTTTATGCATCTACATTCTACATCAAGAGAAGAGAGCTGTGGAAGGAAATCATGGAACTTTCTGAAATAATGAGGCACAAATGGTTGCTTCTTGGGGACTTCAATACTGTGCTAAAACTAGAAGAAAAAACCGGCTGCAATTTTAACCGCACTGCTTTTGAGTCCTCTTCCTGCATTGATCACTGCTCTCTAGTCGAGGTTCCGATTGCCAGGGCTGACTTCACATGGGGTAGGTATACTCTGAACGGTAGGCAAGCAAGCAAACTTGATAGATGCTTTGTTCAAATGGATGATAGGGCTGCTGCAAATGGAGTCTCCTGATTCTCACTTCCTAAGCATCACTCTGATTACAATCCTATCATGGTGGAAATATCCACGCATTTTGAAAGGTCAGTACTGTTCCCATTCCGATTCAATAATGGATGAATTGTGACTCCTGGATGGAGGGAAATTTTGCTGGAGGCCTGGAGATTTGAAGCTATTGGCAGCCCTTTTCAAAAATTGGCTAGTAAGCTTAGGTATGCTAAGAATCTGTTTAAAGAATGGAGCATAAATTCTTTTTCCAAGCTGGATCTGGACATTAAGGCGGCTGAGGAATGTCTTGCTTATAATCAGATCATGAATCAGCAGCAGAATGCTCCATCTCGGGATGAGATACAATCTCATAATAGGATGGATGAGCTTCTTATGATGAAGGAAAGGCTTGAAAACAATCAGCTGAATGTCAAATGGCTCAAGGATGGAGACAAGAACTCAAAATTCTTTCATAGGCTGCATAAATAGAAGTGAGCCAGAGCAGGGAACAAGGCAATCAGCATAAATGGAAATCTATTCACATCTGAAAATGAGATCTCTCAAGCGGTTGTGGAGCACTTCAAGGGATTATATTCCGACAATGGATTGGTAAGCACATGGAAAATGGTTGATAATATTACTCCGTGCATTGAGGGGCATCATAATCAAGCACTTATAATGCCTCCATCCAAAGAGGAAATCATAGCTACCCTTTTCTCCCTCAATATGGATAGTGCTCCTTGCCCTGATGGATTCACTAATAAGTTCCTTATGTTTTATTGGGATATTTTGCAGGATGATGTAACTCAAGCAATCAAGGAATTCTTTATTCACTCATCCATGCCTTATGGGATAAATGCAAGCTTCATTGCCTTGATAACTAAGAAGGAGAAAACAATTGATATCAAAGACTTTAGGCCTGTCGCCCTTGGGAATACAATTCCGAAGCTCATTAGTAAGATTCTCTTGAACAGGATGGGGGGACTTGTTAAAGATTACATCACTATGAATCAATTTGGTTTTGTTCCTGGAAAGATCATTCAACATTTCCTTTTCACAGCTTCGAAAGGTGTTAATTTAATGAAGAGTAAAACAAAGGATGTTAATTTTGCTCTCAAAATTGACATATCCAAAGCCTTTGATACTTTGAAATGGAGTTTTCTTATTGATGTTCTCAGAAGGTATGGCTCCTCAAACATGTTCATCAAGCTCATTCATACCATTATCAGTTCTTCCAGGATTTCCATTCTTATTAATGGAGCTCCCAGAGGTTATTTTTAGTGCATCAGAGGTGTGAAACAGGGTGATCCACTTTCAGGACTTTTTGCCATTGCTGAAGATTACTTGAGTAGATGCCTCAATGACTTGACTCAACTTGGATTATACAAACAAATTAAAGCAAGTAGAAATGATTGTGTCCCCTCACATCTTTTGTACGCGGATGATATTATTTTGCTTGGTCAAGCCTTGAAAAGGACTATATCCTTAGTTTCGACCTTATTTTCTCATTATGAGGAAGTTGCTGGGCAATTCATAAGTTGGGATAAATCCTTCATTGTCTTTGGAGATGGTTTATCGATTGGTAGAAAAAACAGGATAACAGGACCTATTGGAGTTAAAAGAGGTTCCCTCCCATTTTACTATCTTGGTGTCCCTTTATTTTGGGGCAAGGTGAAAAGAAATTATTTGGAAGACATATGCTTAGGCATTGTTAATCAATTGGCATGGTAGAAGGGCAAAGCTATGTCTCAAGCTGCAAGAGTGTGTCTTGTTTACTCTGTGATCACTTCCAAGTTTGTTTATTCTTTCTCACTTTATAGATGGCCTAGGATCCTCATAAAGGAACTCCAAGGGATTAGAAACTTCATATGAACTGGTTCAGTTTATGAAAAAAGATTGGTTATTACTTCATGGAAGGAGTGTATTAAACCTATCGAATTGGGGGGGGGGGGCTTGGAGTCAAAGATCTCAAACTCTTCAATGATGGCCTTATTGGGAAATTCACTTGGAGTCTGATTACTTGTGAGACTTCCTCTGTGTATTGCTGCTTTCTTAGCACATATACATGTTTTTGAAAGCTTGATTCCTAGTCAAACCAATCTGGAAATTCAGACGTACTGCTTCCTGGATCGCGATACTCTCATATGGAAGCACAATCGGCTTGGATGTTTTAATGCCAATGAATTTTATACACTGGAGTGTGGTGGTTTTACCCGACCACCACGATGGCTAATGAGGTTTAGAACCTGCTTCATTCAGCCTTCTGGGTTCCTCCTGCTATGGAAAATTTGGAAACATCGCCTGCCCCCGCAGGATCAAATGCAGAGGTCCGGCTTCCAGCTTTCTTCTGTTTTGTGCCATTTGCCTTCAGGCAAGGGAGGGTATGGATCATTTGTTTGTGGAATGTGGATTTTCACATGCATTATGGGAGTATACAGGATTGATCTTTGGTCTGAATTGGCCATAACCTGCAGTGCCACGAGATCGTGGATGAAATTTGCAAAGCTCAGTTCAGCGATCAAATACGGAACCTCCTGTACGCAGCAGTTGGGTCTATTTTTTCTTCTATATGGGCCGCCTGAAATTCCAAGCTCTGTGATGGAAAACCACCCTCTCATATGGGAATGATTATACTACACAAGGATGTTTATGCGACATCTATGGTGCAAACAGGAGGTATGAACAATACTTTGCATGATCTGAATATTCTCACATTATTGGGTGTTGTAGGTCGACCAAGGAATCCTAGAAGGATCAACTTCATTTGATGGATCCCTGTGTTGGAACTGTAAATGATTGGCCCACCGGTGCAACGATAATTATGAGATAAAAAATAAAGTGCAAAATGCGGAAATAAAAGGGACACCAAATGTAACGTGGAAAAACCCCCAAATGGAAGGGGTAAAAAACCACACGTAAATAGAAGGATCATTATGGGTAAAAGTGGGTACACACTCCCTCACTTATTACAAGGAGAAAAACACTCGTAAAATTCTCTCTTGAATATGGTGGGGAAACCGCCTCCCAAATACCGCTCGAATAGGATAACCAGTGACGAGATTGCCGGTGAAGTTGATGATCAAATCTGTTGGGAGAGATCCCCTTTTATAGGGTGCTGCCAGCCATTCCCAGCCCTCTTGACGCCTTCTCCCACTGGAGGTTTGGTGGGGGTTTGGCCACCAACCACCAACCCAACCCAACCCACCCCCTTTGACAAAGTTGGGGCGGCACCGTCTGTGGAGAAGAAATTCGGCCGACACCCTGCAATCATCTCATGGATTAAAGTTAATGTTGATGGGGTTGTCTCTGGTATGCTTGGGTCCTCAGGATGTGGGGGTGTCTTTTCTACATACTGTGGATTTGTCAAGGAGTGCTTTTATCATTACATTAGTGTTGTGATAACGCATGAAGGTGAGTTATTGGCTATGGTTAATGCAATCAAATATGCGGTCCAACATAATTGGAATTCATTGTGGCTTGAATCTAACTCAAAAATTGCTGTGAAGGCCTTAAAAACAAAAACAAGGGATGTGCCTTTGAGGATCTTGCCTCGATGGATTGAATGTCTCAATAATGTTGCTCAACTCTATTTGGTCATCTCACATACATACCGGGAGGCAAACCAAGTGGTGGATATGTTGTCAAATAAAGCGGTTATGGAAATGAATGTGATGTGGTCCTTCAAGACCTCAACGTACAATGATTCTTTTGTT
The DNA here is from genome assembly GCA_963277665.1 of Viscum album. NCBI lineage: Eukaryota > Viridiplantae > Streptophyta > Magnoliopsida > Santalales > Viscaceae > Viscum > Viscum album. The sequence goes on along the minus strand of OY728122.1, from coordinate 701,401,874 downwards.
GATGCAGATATGTGTGGTGCGATGTACTCCCGTTTTTGTAATAATCCCTTGTAACCTTGATTTTGCCTTTTTTCAGTTTTTATATATTTTCTTTTAGGATCGTCTTTGTCCCGTTCTTAGTTTTTTTGGTATCAACGCTTCTATAGCGCTGATAATGCCCTTTTACGAACATTGTTAAAGTCCCGATTTGCAGTAGTGAAGGCATAACACGATGATATAAAAAAGCATGAAACATGAATAAACATATGAAATCATAACATGCAGAACATGAGATCATGTAATCATGACATCGTAGGAATGTGACAACAACATACAACATGAGTAAAAAATAACTGTCAAGACTATATCACATGACGGACAAAGTCCCATAAATGAATTAGGTTTACTCTGTCTCAATATGACGACTCATGAGACTAAACGTTACCCAATGCATTGAAGTTATGTCTGGGCACACCCATTATAACATGTTCATGAATATGTGTGCCACATGAAGAATCAAGCATAAGAGTTACCAATGGAAGAAATTAGGTATCATCAACATGTCATAAGACATAACCAAAGGGCGCATCATAATGGTGTGTAAGAAAGAACGAGTTTAATGTTGCAGAATCGTCGGGAGTTGCAATGACAGAAACGAGAAACGAAAGAAAATGCAGAAGAAAAAAGAAAACACATAGAACACACAAATTTATGTGGTTCGTGAATAATCCCTACGTCCACGGAGAGGCAAAATTCTCACTAAAAAATTGGGAGCACAAATAACAGAGTTTTTCTAGGTTAGAAACCCTAGCCTAAAATGGATTACATATAGAGAAGACGATCCACTGTTCTGAACAGGAAGTCCGCGTCGCTACAGTGAACAACGACCACCTTTGTCAAAAAGTGCTACAGTGCTGCCGACTGGAAGTCAAAAGTGCAACAGTATAGTTGACTCTGAAATCCGCACTGCTACAATGCCTGTCGGGGTCGGTCGGTCATCTCTGCTACAGTGGTCAGAGATGCTACAATGCTAACCACAAGCATTCGCCCAACCGGATCGGGCTACACCAATCCAACATTTAAGTCATTGTTGTACATTCACAAGGGGAAATAGGCACATATCATGATAAATGATGTCAAAATTAAAGTGAAAATATGTAAAAAGTGTGTTTAAGAAATTTTAGAAATGAACCACTTTGGTGCAGTTTAAGGGAAAAAATAAGTCTTTAAAGCGGAAAATGCATAATTGTTTGCATAAAATCATAAAATGTACAAAGATAATTTTTCATGATAAAGAGTGATTTTAGAAAAATATTGATGACTTACAACAAATTATAGTGTACTTGAAAAAGGGTAAGAATTTGGGAGGTTCCCTTTGATCGAGCTTGCTTATCGGGAGAAAATGAAAAGGGAACCTTATAAAACATGCATTTCTCCGTCAAATAAAGAAGAATTGAAATATGTACATATTTTTGGAATATACACATAAAATGTAGAAGTAATACATAAGAAGAATTAAGAATTACATTGGGGTAGAGAGAGAAAAAACATAACTTGAAAGAAAAAATGGGGGTTCAGAGAGAATCCCTTACCTTATGTCTGATAACGTTCTGCGCTTGCACTTAATGTCTTAGATAATCAAATTAGATCCATTAATTAATTAATTCAGAACCTATTATACATGTATTTTATTTAGTATAATGTTATTAAGTTCATTTATGTTCTTTTTGACGAGTTATAAGATTCAATTTCATTGTTTTTGGAGCGTTCGTTTCATGATTTTATTATTGGTTTCCTTGAGTTTAATTATGAGAGTTCTTTTCGAGTGGAAGTAAAACTCCAGAAGTGGATTTATATGATATTAATGCACCTCTATAGTTTTAAATGATCCCATATATCATTTTGTTTTTAGATATGAGAATGATTCATTAGATAAAATATTAATGATGAATGTTAGTTTATTTTGGTGAATTTTCGATCATCACGAACTAGTTTTTTTATTTAATATTATGTAAATATATTAGTTTTAAAACATAAAACAAGTTGTAATATACATTTTAAAATATTTTTTAACCATTATAATATTTTTATGACCAACCATGAATGCGGTAATAGAAAACGAAGAATCGTCGTCCATGAAAGTGGTGAATCAACACATCACGGATGATATTTTTATTTTTTAAGATAAAAAAACAGAAGGGATTTGATGATGGATATCCAATTAAAACAATAAAATTCCAGTAAATGTATGATATTGGAGTTATCATGTCACTTTGGATAGTGGAGGAAAGGATGGGGTAGAAGAAAGAAAGAATTTAAAAGGGAAAGGTAAAAATTTTTCCTCTGGAATAACGTCTCATTGAGAACATCCTAAGGCACTTGGAAATGGTCTTTTGGTGAGATCTGAAAGACCAAAACGTGGGTAAGAGGTTTGGGAGAGGAATTGAGTAGAATATAAGCAAGGTACAAATCTTAGAAGGTGTGAGGAGAAAAAGTGATGAGATGTGATATTTATAGGGGGAGGAGAGAGGTGTTTTTGATTATGTTATTCATTAGTTTATTGTTTTGGCTCGAGACTATTAATAACGTTGATTCTTGAGACTACGTATAATAACTAGTGAATTTGAGTTCGAAATAATGGGTGTTCACATCATCCATGACTCAAAAATTCACGTATTTGGCTTAAAATGTTAGATATTACAGCGACTCGGGTTTTTCCCTGTCAGACTTTGAAATATTCCTAGGAATATTTCCAGAGCTAGGCGCTGAAACAACGTGCGATTTCGAGACCTAGTGTGCTCGGAATTAATTTTATAAAAATATTAAGTATTTTTATACTATGCACGTGGTGAGAACGACTTATCTCTCAAACGGTAGCTCGAATCATAAATACGAGGGCACAATTGAGCCCAGAGTGTGCTGTTTACCCTAGGCGGGTGGGGTATAAGTTTTGTGGGCGCATGCCTTCTGTGGAAAAAATTATCGAGGGCGTTTCCGTAAATAAATTAAATTAATTTATTTTGGACGTTGGGTCAAATAATTTTTGAACGGAGCCTCAGATCGAATTTCTGAGACTGCGGTTGAGTTTAGAACGTCGGAGTTACCCTAGGCGCAACATAAACTTCGTCGACATCGGGTGTTAGGTCGGAGACGAGTCGGGGCCGGGATTTTTAGTGGAGGGGATTTAATTAAAAATTAAATCCCCATCTCCCCCTTCTCCCTTTTCTATGCACAACAGAGGAGCAACATCCTCCTCCTCTTCACCAACGAACAACCCGAAGGCCGAATTGATGTAACAAAGTGCCGTCGGTCTCGGATCTTGACGATGGATGCTCCTGGATCGTGCAACAACAGATTCAGAGCACAAATATGGCCTTGAAGCTTCGGCGTTTCGCCTCGAGGTAGGTGAATTTGAGTTTTAATCCCATTCCCCTCGATCATGTTTCATTTTTGTTCGAATCGTCACCACGTCTGTGTAGATCGGGATCTGATGATCCCAGATATGGTCTCGGTTTTGTTTTCTGACTACCGAAGTGTTTCCAGTGGTCTGCAGAAGGTGGCAGTGGTGTGGGTCAAGCGAGGGCGGCTCCGACAAGGCGCGGAGGCGCGACGGGGGCCGCTGACGATGAAGAGGAGGATGCTGGCCGGGACAACGGCGTGGGGAGCCGGGACGACGACGCGAGGCTTGGGCACGACATAGGGCGCTGGACGGTGCGGTGGTGCGAGACACCGGAGGGCGGAGGCCAGGACGGGGGTTGCGGGCCGCACGCGATTGAGCCGCGGGCTGGGCCATGCGGTTGGGTCACGGGCCGATAGAGTGGATCGGGCTGGCTGGAACGGGCCGACCTAGGCGGGGCGGACCGACCAGAGTGGGCCGGTTTAGCCAGATCGGACCAGGGAGTTTTACACCCCCGTATCTCTCAAACTGAACCTTCGATTCACGTTTCATTTGCGGAGACATGATCCTTGCATCGAGGCAGACCTTTTGAAGCCAATTTGCAAACTTTGAGCTTCGCGTTTGAGGCTCGGTGGCACCAAACGTCCAAAAAATAATAATAATATTATAATTATTCTTGTTTGGCGATTCTTGCATCGAACGTATCTTCTACGTCTGATGTCCGATTGACGCACCATCAAGGGTGTTGAGACCCTGAATTTTAGGCGGACGTTTCGAGATTGATTCAGGTGCTTAAATCGAAATCATGGTGTGGGCCCCATGAGGCCCAGTTTGGGCGTTTGCGGTGAAATGTGACCTTTTCACTGAGTGTTCGTTTTAGATGAACGAGTAGTCGATCCCGTGTATTTTTCCATGGGGATCGAAATTGTGCGATCCATCGGATGTGTTCCTGAATTGAGACGTGGACCCCACGAGGTTTCTTTTGGGCGTGCTTCGGTGAAAATCACTCTTTACACTGGTTGCCCGATTGTGGGAATTAAATAGCCCATCCTGCGTGTTTTTTGTGTGTAGAACGTGATGATGACCTCTATTACAACTTACAAGGCACTAGGTGGCGTGAATAGAGTAAGATGCTTGCGGAGTGGTGCTAGGCTGATGTTGGCGATCAGTGGTTCCTGAAGAGAGATGTTGGGTAAGGTACTCCCTTGTGGCACCAAGGTGCGAGTTTCTCTCACCTCTTTGCTTAGATAGGGACGAGACTCTCCATATCGCGGGCACGAGTTCATTACCTTTGGGTGGTTTTCTCTGAGGTTGTGACTCCCTCGATGGACTAGGGTGCGAGTTCCCTGTGACGTTCGTACAGTTGGACTGCTCCCCTGCCGTGACAGGGCACGAGCTCTCTAATCTCGTTGTATGGTAGAGTCGGTACTCTCCTACCATATCAAGGTGTGGGTCCTTTACCCTTAGTGTGGTGCTCCCATATTATGGGTGTGGGCTCACATTACTTGTAATGGTGCTCCCCTACCATGGGTGTGGGCTCACATTCCTCAGTGTGGTGCTCCCCTACTGTGGGTGTAGGCTCACGTCTCTCGCAGTGGTTCTCCCCTACTGTGGGTGCGAACTCATGTTTTACGGAGTGGTGCTTTCCTACCATGTTAGGGTGCGAGCTCACGTTTCACAGAGTGGTACTCCCCTGACGTATCAGGCTATGTGTTCACACATATGGAGTAGTGATCCCCCGTTCTTGAGTTGCAGCGAGGAGCGGGCCCCTCCACTTGTTACACGTGATTCCTGGTTAGGAGTTAGCGCTCCCTCAACGTATTGAGGTGCGGGCCCCTCTAGATAGGAGTGACACTGGTTTCTTGGGTTGGTTTAGGAGCTAGTACTCCCTCGACTACGAGGTAGTGATGAGGAGCGGGACTCTTCGCAGTTCTTTCGACCTTGCGCAGGGCGCAGATCAGCGTTGGCGGCATCACTCGGTTGAGTGCCATCTAGGATGGTGTGGTTGGCTCATCAACTTTCGTGCTGTTAATGCTTCCCCCCTTTTGTTTTGCGAGCTATCAGGGATGGCTTGGCTCTTGTTGCTGTCTAGGAGGTCGCTACCTCATGAGACCGTTGTGAGTGTTGCGTCGGAACTTCAAGTTGTTCACCGTGGACAGTCTATGGTCGGGACTATGAGACTTGGTGATGGTGCTGAGTATATCTGGGTTTTGTTCTGGGAGTCTCCGTGGAATGTGTCCTTTCGTTGACATGCTAGGGACATCGAGCTGACTAGTTGGGTGTAGCCGAAGATGGTCTCGAGATGGAGTTCCTCTCTCGTTTGGGTTCCCTCTGGTTGGGTCAAGTTAACTAATGCCTATTAGTTACTTCCTTTTTGGTTTGGGGTTTTTGGGGTGCCTAATGGGTATTCTTATACTCACCTCTACACGGGCTTTGCCCGCATATGTCTTGTGTCTTGTGCATACCACATGTTCTTCGATGGTGTCCTGGTTGGAACCGGAGCAGGCAGAGTGTAGTAGCTGGATTGACCAGAGTTTTCACTGGAGCTTAGACGAGGAGCTTACTAACAAGTGTTTGACAGTGATCCCCTCCTTCAGAGCAGGTTGGCCGCTTTTGCAGTTTTCTTTTGACGGACCCTGTATTTTCTCTTTTTGTACTTCTACTGTACTTTGGTTTGGTATAGATGTATGCATGCATTTTAGTTTTCAGTTTTTGTATATATCTCTACACTGTTGCATGAAGGTGTATATGAGTGCATGCATACATGTACTTTAGGCTAAGGCCTCCTTGCGTGTGATAGCCTACTTGACGCTGGACGCTAGCCCCTGGCCTATGGAGGCGAGCTTGGGGGGTCACAGCTTGAGCCCCGTTGGGTCGGGTAGTGACAGAGTTGTATCAGAGGGGGTTCCACATCGAGATCACAATCGTGAGCTTGGTTTGGGTTGCATAACGTCAGTGTTAGGATGTTTCAAGTTTGGATTTTAGGTCAGAGACTCCAGTGTTGGTACGGGCGACCGATGTATCTATACACCAGGACTCTGATAACCTGCCTTTCGACTTGGTGCATTAGGACACTGGTCGTAGGGAAATAATGGTATATGCATCATATATAACTGAGTTTTGGGGTTTTCCCTGTCCTTTTTGAGTTAGCTCACCAGATATACTCTTTGACCGTGGTGCGTCTTGAATTTGTTCAAGATGTTTTCATGATGGTAGACTTCGAGGGTTCCACAGATATGTTTGGTTTACAACCTGATGAGTGACGAGGTCGCCTTGCAGGGGCCTAGTCACGAGGCATGTTCTCCTTCAGTTGTATAGCTGGTGGAGCCACCACCCGTTGAGCAGCAGATGAATGGAGGTGCGCTTTGTATCCTTTCTACTTTATGCAATAGGATTGATAGACACTGTTGGGAGGTACTCTTTTTTCTCTTTCTTGCTCGAGGTTTGTACAGGGCGTTGGTAAGACCCTGAGTTACTGTTGTTCGATGTAGCTTTGACTACATGAGGAACAAGGTCCTTCCCCCACTGAGACGCGTTTTTATGATGCGATGAAAACCATGCGGGAAAGTCAGTGCCGCCCAAAGTAGACAGTATCGAGGTGCAGTGATTGCGTCCCATTTGACTTGTGTACATGAGGTTTGGTAGCGTGTTGGTATTTGAGGGCATGGTAAGACCCGGTGTGAGTGTCTGGGCACACCTTTGTTGTTCGTTGGTTCCCTCGTGTTCTCGACGTCAACTTGTACCTGGGACGCTCAATGTGGTTGTGGTGTGGTTCATTGTAGCTTCAAATTCGCCGAAAGGATGGACACTTCCCCCACTAAGACACGTCCTTGAGGCGCGATCCAAAACCATGCGGGTGAGTTAGTGCCGCCCAAAGTGGATAATGTCGATGTGCTGCAGATGAGTTCCTTCGACTTGTGAGTTTGAGGTCGGTTCCGTGCGTCGGCGGTGGTTTCGTAAGGGCTTGTAAGACCTAGTGTGTATGGTTGGGCAACCTTGTTTGTTCTCCTTGTGGCAGAGACATTTCTCATGAGGTGTTGAGGTTTTGTTGCGAGTTCTTGCATGATGGGATATCCATTGGGGCTCATTTAGGGTGGTTCTAGACTGGCGAGGGTGGCCCTGGGTGTTCGGTGATGAGGTCTTGTGTTCGATTGGATCTCGTCAAGGGTTCAGAGTGTTTGTTGAGGTGTCAGGCCACCTCTGAAGTTTGTAAACCCTCTCTTTCATTATTGGTGTTGTGGTTCTTCCTGGTGTGTGTTTGTTACAGCATAGAAACCTTTGGTTATCTTGCTGGCGTGAGAGTCCCAGTGGAGAGCTCATGTCCTCTCCCTTGTTCATAGGATTTTGCTTTTTGGGGATGAAAATGCTTAAGGGTTCAGGAGGATGTAGCGACTTGACCTTTACCTTGTTAGAATTTGGAATTTTCCTAGCAATATTTCCAAAGTTAGGCGCTATGACGATGCTTGATTCCGAGACCTGGTGTGCCCGAAATTAATTTTATAAAAATATTAAGTATTTTTATACTATACAAATGACAGAAATAGTTTATCTCTCAAATGGTAGCTCAGATCAGAAATTCGAGGGCACGATTGAGTCTGGAGTGTGCCGTTTACCCTAGGTAAGGTATACGTTTTGTGGGCACATATTTTCTGTGGAAAACGTTATAGAGGACATTTCCATAAATAAATTAAATTAATTTATTTTGGACGTTGGATCAAATAACTTTTGAACGGAGTATTAGATCAAATTTCTGAGACCGCAGTTGAGTTTAGAATGCTGCGTTTACCCTAGTCGTGACATAAACTTTGTCGGCTCCGAGTGTCGGGTTGGAGGCTAGTCGAGGCCGAGATTTTTAGTGGAGGGGATTTAATTAAAAAATAAATCCCCATATCTCCCTTCTCCCTTTGGTGCACACGACAGAGGAGCAACATCCCCCTCCTCTTCACCGATGAACGAGTCAAAGGACGAATCGATGAAAGGAAGTGCCATCAATCTCGAATCTTGACGACAAACGCTCCCAGATCGTGCAACAACAGCTTCAGAGCGTGGATCTGGCCTCTTAGTTCGACGTTTTGCCCCGAGGTAGGTGAATTTGAGTTTTAATCTCATTCCCCTCAATTATGACGCATTTTTGTTCAAATCTTCACCGCATCTGTGTAGATCGGGATCCGAGGATCCCAGATCTGGTCTCAGTTTTGTTTTCCGACCACCGGAGTGTTTTCGGTGGTCCGCGGAAGGTGGCAGCGGTGCAAGTCCGACGAGGTGTGGTGACACGGTGGGGACTGCTGGCGGTGTGGCGGAGGCTGCTGGACCGCGCGACGACCGTTGGCCAGGATGACGACGCAGGGAGCCGGGACGACGACATAACGCTTGGGGGTTGCGGGTCGGATGTGGGCCAAACACGGTTGGGCTGCGGGTCATACGTGGTTGCACCTCGGGCCACGGTCTGACCCAGGTGGGGTGGACCGGCCAGAGCGGGTCGGTCCAGCCAGATCAGACCAGGGAGTTTTAAACCCCCGTATCTCTCAAACCGGACCTCCGATTCACATGCCGTCTGCGGAGACGTGATCCATGCTTTAAGGCATACCTTTTGAGGCCAATTTAAGAACTTTTTTGTTTCGGGCTCGAGGCTCGGTGACACAAAACGTCCAAAAATAATAATAATATTATAATTATTCTTATTTGGTGATTCTTGTATCAGACGTATGTTCTGCGTCCAATGTTTGATTGATGCACCGTCAGCGGTGTTGAGACCTTGACTTTAAGGAGGATATTTCATGACCAATTTTGAGTTCTTAAATCGAAATTGTGGTGTGGCCCCCACGAGGCTCGATTTGGGCGTTTGCGGTGAAATGTGACCTTTTCACCGAGTGTCCGTTTTAGACGAATGAGCAGTTGATCCCGTATGTTTTTCCATGGCGATAACAATGGTATGATCCATCAAATGTGTTTCGAAATCAAGGTGTGAGCCCCATGAGTTCCCTTTCAGGCGTGCTGCGGTGAAGAGCACCCTTTACACCGGTTACCCGATTGTGGCAAGTAAATAGCCTATTCTGCGTGTTTTTATGCGTAGAACGTGATAGTGGTCTTTGTTACGGATTACAGGGCATGAGGTGGTGTGAATAAAGCTAGAAGCTTGCGGAGCAGTGCTAAGTCGATGTTGGAGATCAGTGGTTCGTGAAGAGAGATGTTTGGTCAGGTACTCCCCTGTGGCACCAGGGCGCGGGTTTCCCTCGCCTCTGTGCTTAGGTCGAGATGGGACTCCCCACGTTGTGGGTTCGGGTTCGTTACCTTTGGGTGGTTTTCTCCGGGGTTGTTACTCCCCTAATGGATTAGGGTGTGGGTTCTCCATGACGTTCATACAGATGGACTGCTCCTCTGCCGTGACAGGGCGCGAGCTCTCCAACCTCGTTGTATTGTAGAGTTGATACTCTCCTTCCATATCAGGGTGTGAGTCCTCTAGCCTCAGTATGGTGCCCACCACCGTGGGTGCGGGCTCACGTTCCTCAGTGTGGTGCTCCCCTACCGTGGGTGCGGGTTCACGTTTTATGGAGTGGTGCCCCCCTACTATGTTAGGGTGCAAGATCATGTTTCACAGGGTGGTACTCCCCTGACGTACCAGGGTGTGGGTTCACACCTATGGAGTAGTGTTCCCCTGTTCTTGAGTTGTTGTGGGGAGTAGGCCCCTCCACTTATTACGCGTGATTCTTGGTTAGGAGTGAGCACCCCCTCGACACACTGAGGTGCGGGCCCCTCCAGATAGGAGCGACAAAGGTTTCGTGGGTTGGTTTAGGAGCTAGTACTCCATCGACTGCGAGGCAGTGGCGAGGAGCAGGACTATCTGTAGTTCTTTCAACCCTACGTAGGGCGCAATTCAGAATTGGTGACATCACTCAGTTGAGTACCATCTGGGATGGTGTGGTTGGCTCATAGACTTTGAGCTATCGATGCTTGCCCCCTTTCGTTTTGAGAGATATCGGGGATGGCTTGGCTCTTGTTGCTGTCTAGGAGGTCGGTACCTCATGATACCGTTATGAGTGTTGCGTTGGAACCTTGAGTTGTTCACCATGGACATTTTATGGCCGGGACCACGAGACTTGGTGATGGTGCTAAGTATATCTGGGTTTTGTTTTGGGAGTGTCCATGGCATGTGTCCTTTCATTGACATGCTAGGGATGTCGAGCTGATTAGTTGGGTGTAGCCGAGGATGGCCTCGAGATGAAGTTTCTCTCTCTTTTGGGTTCCCTCTAGCTGGGTCGAGTTAACTGATGCCTATCAGTTACTCCCTTTTTGGTTTGGAGATTTTGGGTTGCCTACTGAGTATTCTTATACTCACCCTTGCACGGGCTTTGCCCGCACATGTCTTGTGTCTTGTGTAGACCACAAGTCCTTTGATGGAGTCTCAGCTGGACCTAGTGCAGGCGTAGTGTAATAGCTGGACTGACCAAGGTTTTCACCGAAGCTTGGACGAGGAGCTTACTGGAAGGCGTTTGACAACGATCCCGTCCTTCAGAGCAGGTTGGATGCTTTTGCAGTTTTCTTTTGGTGGGCCATATATTTCCCCTTTTTGTAGTTATGCTGTATTCTAGTTTGGGATAGACGTATGCATGCATTTTAGTTTTCAGTTTTTGTATATATCTTTACACTGTTGCATGAAGGTGTATATGAGTGCCTGCGTCCAAGTACTTTAGGCTAAGGCCTCCTTGTGTGTGATAGCTTACTTGGCGCTAGATGCTAGCCCCTGACCTATGGAGGCGGGCTTAGGGACTCGCAGCTTGAGCTCTGTTGGGTCGGGTCACGAAAAATACCATAAATTATCACATTTCACTATTCATTAAAAATTCAACTATTTTAGAAAAATACAAAAAATTCACCCAACCATTTTTAAATGTGTAGATTTAAAAAATGAACTCCATCTTATGAAAATAATTTTCTAAATATTAGAAATTTATCTTTTAATTAAAATTATCATTTATTCAAAAAATACCGATTTTAATATTATAACCGATTTTATGACACTTTGAAAAATTAATTAAGGTCTCATAAAATTATATTATTATAATAATACAACAAAATATTAATTTATTAATCTATTTTATGAAAATATTTTTTAAATCATTATATTAATTATAAAATTGTAAATAAACATTTACGTTTCACAAAAATACCTATACTTAATTTATCATTTTTAAAACTTTATTTACTAATTCCATGATACAAATATATTATAATTTCATTCATAAGATACCTAAATTTTATTTATACTTTCATAGGTGTGGTTACTATTCTATTAGTCGATTTACTATTCCTAATGGCCACATTACTATTCCAATGATCAAGTTACTATTCTATTAGTATCGGTTCCTTAATTTCTAGAAATACCTCTTATTTCATTCATTATTTATTTATAAAGTTTGTATTGTGTTATCTGTGTGATTTTATGTAATTTATACTCTATGACATAATTATAATAAGGGAATTTCCATTAATAAAATCATGGGTCGTTACATTCTTCCCCTTATGAAATTTCAACCTCAAAATTTCATTTTACATAGTAAGGTGAAAATAGGTGAGAGAACTTATCCTTCATTGCTTCCTCTGGTTCCCATGTCGCCTCATCGTACTTATGGTTCCTCCATAGTACTTTGACCAGGTGAGAAGTCTTGTTGTGTAGAACTTTATTTCTATGGTCTAAGATCTTCCTCGACTGCTCTTCATACGAGAGGTTGTTCTTCAATTGCAGCACCTCCAGATTCAGTACACATGAGGGATCTAGTATGTACTTCCTCAAGAGGGATGCATGGAATACATTGTGTACTTGAAACATGGTAGGTGGAAGTGCTAGTCGATAGGTCATAGCTACGACAAAATCAAGAATCTCAAAGGGGTCGATGTATCTGGGACTCAACTTTCTTTTTCCCCAAAATCTCACGATCCTCTTCAATAGAGGTACGTAGAAGAATACCATGTCTCCAACCTTAAACTCCAGGCCCCGTTGACGATTGTATGCATAGCTCTTTTGTCTACTTTGGATTGCCTTAATGTGTTGAATGGTTTTTAACTTTTCCACCATTTCTTTAACCATTTTAGGTCTTAGAAACTTACGTTCACTGAATTCATCCCAGCATGCCAGTGTTCTGCATCTTTTCCCATCAAAAGGCTTCATATGAAGCCATTTGGATGCTAGAGGGGAAAATATTATTGTAAGGGAACTCGAACAGAGGTAGATGTTGGTCCCATCCTCCTTTTAAGTCCATAGAACATGCTCTCAATAAGTCTTTGAGTGTCTGAATAGTCCACTCAGATTGACCATCGGTTTAAGGATAATAATCCGTACTGAAGTTCAACTAAGTGTTTAGATCACGTTGAAGATTTTTTCAAAACTTGGAGGTAAATCTTGGATCTCGATCGGATACAATCGATAATGGTATTTCATGCAGCCTTACCACTTCTATGATGTATATCTATGAAAGTTAATCTAGTGAGACATCCTCTAGAATTGTGATAAAGTGAGATGTTTTTGTAAGATGATCCAAAACAACCCATACATTATTGTTTTCTATAGATGTATTCAGAAGTCTGACATCAAATTCCATGGTGATGTTTTCCCATTTTCATGTTGGTATGAGTAATGGTTGCATCGTCCCCTTAGATTTTTTTCTTTCAGCCATCACTTGCTGACATACCAGGAACTTTGATGTATAATTTGTGATCTCTTTCATCATATTGTCCCACTAATATTTCTCTCAGAGATCTTGATACATCTTTTTTCTCCTTGGGTGAATAGAGAAGGTTGAACAATCATTTGAGAAAGGATTGATGATTTTCCTTAATGATTTCCATTCCCATCCTTTAGAAATCTAAGAAGATCAGATCCTTCTCAATTATCATAATTGATAATGTTGCAAGATCCTTTCTACTTAGAGCATCTGAAACTTTATTTTCCTTACCAGTATGGTAGTGGATTGAGTAGTCATAGTCCTTGATGAGCTCCAAACATCTTCATTGACGCATATTAATCTCCTTTTGTGTGAATATATATTTGAGTCTCTTATGATTAGTATATATCTCACACTTATCTCCATAGATATAATGACGTTATATTTTTAACGTAAATATCATAGCTACAAACTCCAGATCATGCATGAGATAGTTTTTCTCATGAATTTTCAACTTCCTTGAGACGTAGGCTATCACTTTATCATTTTACATCAGTACAAAACCTAAGACCTTATTTGAAGCATCACTGTATACCAAAAAGAGTTCCTCACTAGTTGGTAGTATGAGTAATGATACAATGATAAGCCTTTTTTTTTCGACTCTTTGAAGCAATCTTCACATTCAATGGTCCAAGAAAACTTTACTCCCTTCTGAGCTAGTTTGGTTAATGGGTTTGACAATTGTGAGAATTTCTTCAAAAATAATCAGTTATACCCAGCTAGACCATGGAAACTACAGATCTTAGTTTTAGATGTTGTCCCGTGCCACTCTTCGATTACCTTTATCTTGTAAGGGTTCATAGATATTCCTTTGTTGGTGATAACATTCCCCAAGAATGATACTTCCTCCATCCATAACTCGCATTTTCTATACTTTGCATAAATTTTATCCCTTCACAAAGTCTTTAACATAGTATTCAAATGATCCTCATTCTCCTCCTTGCTTTTGGAGCATATCAAAATATCATCGATAAAGACTACTAAAAATTTATCAAGGCAATATCTAAAGGCTCTATTCATTATGTCCATAAAAATTTCTGGGGCATTAGTGAGTCCAAAGGGCATCACTATGAACTCATAGTTTCCATACCTCATTCGAAAGACAATCTTGGGAATATCTTCCTTCCTGAACTTTAATTGGTGATATCCCAACCGAAGGTCCACCTTAGAGAAATACTTGGCCCACGTAGTTGATCAAACAAGTCATTTATTCGTGGCAGGGGATACTTGTTCTTTATTGTGATTTTGTTGAGATCATAATAATCAATGTAGAGACGTATCGATCCATCATTCTTCTTGACGAAGAGGACTAGCGCACCCCATGGTGAAGCACTCGGGCGTATAAAACCCTTGTACAAATTCTCTTGTAACTACTTCTTTAGTTCCTCTAACTCAATGATGACCATTCTATAAGGTGTCTTTGATAAAGTTAGATATCTAGGAATAAAAGTTCAATTGAGAACTCAACCACTCAATCTAGAGGAAGACTAGATAATTCTTCAGGTAACACATCATATAGTCCCTCACAATGGGCATATCTTCGATCATAATTCTCTCCTTTATCTGTGCTATATATTATTGCTCATAAGGTAATAATATGCACACTTGAAACAATGATTCTGAATGAGATTCATCCTCAACCTTACACTTATACAGAATTGGAGGATGCATTGGGATGTGAAGAGTGATCTCCCTTTCCTGACAGTTGATGTTGACTTTATATAAAGATAGCCAATCCATGCCCAATATAACATCAAACTCCACCAAAGTAAGTATGACAAGATTTTATAGGAGGTTCAGTCCACAAACATTAATCGGGGAGGAGTTATATACTTTGGATGCAATAATTTCCCCATTTTCTGTTCTCATAGAAAACTCGACCTCCATATTTTGAGGTGGAGTTTGAATAGTTCTACTAAACTTGCAAGGTATGAAAGAATGAATAAAACCAAAATCAAATAGTACATTTTCCATTCTTGCATGAATAACCAACATACCTTTCGCCACATAGTTTTAAGGATCCACCTCAACGGTAGTGATAACATATGCCGTTTCTTGCTGCCTTGAAGTTTGTTGTTGATTTTCTTTGAAAACCCTTGGATTAGGGCATTGGCTTGCATAATGCCCATGTTCCTTATAGTTGAAACAATGCACTACATGCTGAGTGTTGATCTGAACCTTTCTTTCTTCTTCCACATTAGTGAGATTCTTCATATCCCTTCAACAATTATTATCCAGATGCTCATCTTTTTCACATTTTAAGCATCTTATGGTTCCCCTTAGAAATTTCCCAGGATGCTTATTCCCACACTTTTGACATATGAGATGTTGAGGTTTTCTTTCCATCATAGGATTTATCTGTTGATCCTCCCATATTAAACTCCATTTTACACTTTTTATCTCCATGCCCATGAGACCACTAAGATTCTCCGATCTCTATTTCAACCTTAAGAGAACAATAAAAAATCTCCTCATAGCCATCAAAGTCTAGAATCACCAACGCTTTTCACAAACTTAGTTTTAGTCTTCTAAAGAAATGATTCACTTTGATTTCGATGTTCATGAAAAAGCTGGAGGCGTATCGTGCAAGGCTTGTAAAGTTTTCCTCGCATTCATTGGTAAAATCACCTTCCTTTTACTTTATCCCGAGGAACTCCCTTTCCATCTTAAGATGAAGAGTTTGGGTAAAATATTTATTGAAAAATATTTTATTGAAATCTTTCTATTCCATGGAATCAATTTCCTACTTAGAATTTGTGTTTTTGATCAATGTCCACCACAGATCAGCTTCCCCATCAAAAGGATAGACCACCAGTACAATTTTCTCTTCTTCTGGGAATTAAAGAAAATATAATACATTCTCAATGGAGTTAATATATTATTCCATGATGATGGGATCAGAAGATGCACTAAAGATGGGAGACCTTTGTCGCATAAAGGATTCAACCGCAACTTGATCTTTCTTAAGATAAGGAGGGTGTTCCACATGATTTAAGTTATTATTTATAACTTGAGATAGTTGAGCAAGTACTTTCATGAAGTTTTGAGCTCATGTTCCTATCAAATTTGGAATTTCATTAGGGCAATCGTCACATTTCCTATCACATTGACTGATGACACAAATTCTCTTATTTCCAGCAATTGACTAAAAAAAAGAAATTAAAATCATGGGGACTCGAATACTTAGCAAATAATATTATAAAAAGGCAACTTTTATCATAGAAAGATAAACTTATAAATGAAAAGTATATCCTAACTTGTGATTCTTTAAGTTTCAATCTAGGTTATCCATGATGATAGACTTATCCCTAGGGTTCTTACTAAAGTTTTCTAATCATAATCTCCCAAAATAACTAGACCATGATCTGATATCAAATATAGTGTCCCTAGCCTTTTACACATATTATTACACTATTTTAAGCATAATTAACCATTAAATATAAACCAAGGATCATAAAGTCTAGTGTATTTGGAAGATGAGGTACATAATTAAAAAGTATGAAACCAAAATAAAAACATATTTTATTTAATATCCATAATGAGCTCCTAACTTCCTTTGAGATATTAAATCTGCACAGGATAGCTTAGGGAATACATAAACAAAGGGATGATCTGAAAAGCCTAGCAAGAGAATAAATATAGGAATAAAACATAACACATGGGTTAGAAGTCATAACACGATGAAATAAAAAGGCACAGAACATGAATAAACATACGGAATCATAACATGTAGAACATGAGATCATGTAATAATGACATTATAGGAATGTGACATCAATATTCAACATAACATAAACACGAGTCAATGCTAACTACCAAGACTATATCACATGGTGGACAAAGTCTCACAAAGGAATCGAGTTTACTCCCTGTCTCAACATGACGTCTCATGAGACTAAGCATTACCCAATGTATTGGAGCACTGTTTGGGTGAACCCATCATAACATTTTCATGAATATTCATTCCACATGAAGAATCAAGCATAAGGTTTACCCATGGAAGGAATTAGGTATCATAAACATATCATAAGGCACAACGAAAGGGCGTATCATAATGGTGTACAAGAAAGAATGGGTTTAAGTCATACTTCTACATTAATAAGGGAAAATATGCATATATCATGATAAACGATTTCCAATTGAAGTGAAAACATATAAAAAGTGTGTTTAAGAAACTTTAGAAATGAACTACTTTGATGTAGTTTAAGGGAAAATATAAGAGTCATTAAAGTGAAAAAAGAAATAATTGTTTGCATAAAACTAGAAATGAAAAAAATAGACTTTCATGATAAAAAGAGAGATTTTAGAAAAATATTTGTGGTTTAAAATAGATTATGGAGTGTACTTGAAAATGGGTAAGAAATTGGGAAGTTCCCTTTAATCGAGCTTTGCTAATAAGGAGGAAATGAAAAGAGAACCTTATAAAACATGTATTTCCCCATCAAAGAAAGAAGAATTGATCTAGGTATATATGTTTTGAACATACACTCAAAATTTAGGAGTACATAAGAATAATTAAGAATTACATTGGGGTAGAGAGAGAGAAAGCATAACCTAAAGGAAAAAATGAGGGTTCAGAGAGGATCCCTTACCTTATGTATGAAAGTGTTATGAACTTGAAGTTAATGGCTTAGATAATCAAATTAGATCTATTAATTAATTATTTCATAAACTATTCTATATTTATTAGATTTATTATAATTTTATTAAGTTCATTTATAAACTTTTTTATGAGTTATAAGATTCAATTTCGTCATTCCGGGAGCGTTTGTTTCATGATTTTATGATTGGATCCCTTGAGTTTAATTATGAGAGTTCTTTTCAAATGGAAACAAAAATCCAGAAGTGGAATTATATGATATTTATTCACCTAAAGAATTTTAAATGTTCTCATATATCATTTTTTTCAGATATGAGAATGATTCATTAGTTAAAATGTTAATGATGAATGTTAGTTTATTTTGAGGAATTTTTGATTATCATGAAATAATTTTGTTTTATTATTTAATATTATGTAAATATATTAGTTACAAAACATAAAACAATATGTAATATAAAATTTACAATATGTTTTAACCATTATAATGGTTTTACTACCAGCCATGAAGGCAGTAATAGAAAACGAAAAATCATCATCCATGAAAGTGGCGAATTGACACATTATGGAAAATGTTTTTTGTTTTTTAAGATAAAAAATAGAATAGAAGAGTTTTGATGATGAATATACTTTTAAAATAATAAAATTATAGTAAATTTATGATACTGGAGTTATCATGTCACTTTGGATAGTGGAGGAAAGGATAAGGTAGAAGAAAAAGAATTTAAAAGGGAAATGTGGAGGATTTTACCTCTTGAATAACGTCTCCTTGAGAACTTCCTTAAGACACTTGTAAATGATCTTTTAGCGAGACTAAAAAGTCGAAAACACGGGGAGGAGGTTTGGGAGAGGAATTAGGTAGGATATAAGCAAGCTAAAAATCTTATAAGGTGTGAGGATAATAGGTGGTGAGAGGTGATATTTATAGGGGTGAAGATGAGTGTTTTTGATTATTTTATTCACCAGTTTATTATTTTGACTCAAGACTATCAATAATGTCGATTATTGAGACTAATTACATTAACCACTGCATGTGAGTTTGAAATAATGGGTTCTTACATCATACACGACTAAAAAATTCATGTATTTGACTTAAAATGTTAAATATCGTAAATTACTGTATTTCACTTTCACAAAAAATTAAAATATTTTAGAAAAATCCAAAAAATTCACCACAACCATTTTTAGAAATGTAGATTTAAAAAATGGACTCAATTTTATGAAAATAATTTTTTAAATATGATAATTTTTTTTAATTAAAATCATCATTTATTCGAAAAATACCGATTTTAATATTATAATCGATTTTATGGCACTTTGAAAAATTAATTAAGGTCTTATAAAATTATGTTATAATCATAATACAACAAACTACTAATTTATTAATCTATTTTATGAAAATAATTTTTCTTTTTAATCATTATATTAATTATAAAATTGTAAATAAACATTTATGTTTCAAAAAAATACCGATACTTAATTTATTATTCTTAAAACATTTATTTACTTATTCCATGATATAAATATATTACAATCTCATTCATAAGTTACATAAATTTCATTTATACTTTCATAAGTGAGATTATTCTATTGACTAATTTACTATTCCTAATGGCCACATTACTATTTTCATAGTCAAGTTACCATTTCATTGGTATAAGTTCCTTAATTTCTAGAAATACCACTTATTTCATTCATTCTTCATTTATAAAGTTTTTACTGTGTTATCTAAGTGATTTTATGTGATCTATACTATATGACATAATTATAAGAAGATAATTTCCATTGATAAAATTCTGGGTTGTTACACTATGACTAGCCACGAGACACTGCTAGAAACTTACTCTATACCAATGGTTTAAAACCGTTGGTAAAGAATGGACAAACATTGGTATAAACTATACCAATGG
This sequence comes from Viscum album, assembly GCA_963277665.1. NCBI lineage: Eukaryota > Viridiplantae > Streptophyta > Magnoliopsida > Santalales > Viscaceae > Viscum > Viscum album. The sequence continues at coordinate 701,382,272 of OY728122.1, read as the reverse complement.
TTGCCCAAACCGTTGGTTGTTGAGGCGTGGGGATAGACATATACCAACAGTTATTGAATAACCTTTGTTATATGGCTTCAGAATTTACATTATACCAACGGTTTCTAGTAACCGCTGGTATAAATATTTACCAACGGTTTCAAACCGTTGCAAAATTTGAATTTTCACATCTACTCCAACGGTTAGCAAACCATTGGAATATACTTTTACCAATAGTTTGAAGTAAACCGTTGGTAAAGCTTGAGTTCATAGGTCTATACCAACGGTTTACAAACCGTTAGTATAGACTTTTATCAACGGTTTACATGAAGCCGTTGGTATAGAGTCTATTTTCACACATATACTAATGGTTATAAACCGTTGGCATAACCTTGATGCTGGAATTGTAGCAGGCAGCGACCTGCCTCCCCCTGAAATTACTTGTGCAATATAGAAGGCAATTCTGTTCAATTCTGTGCAATACCTGTGCAATACAGAAGGCAATTCAGAATTGAATTCAGAATTTAGAAGCCAATTACCCTATGCAATACAAAATCCAGAATTGAATTATGAATTGAATATATATAGAATTGAATTATGAATTATGAATTATGAATACAATACATACAGGATTGAATACATAATTATGTATGTGTTATATAGAATTACGAATACATACAGAATTTTGAATTATGTACAATGTATTCAATTCAGAATTCAATACATACAAAATTGAATTCTGTATAACACATACAGAATTGAATTCAGAATTTATAAGGTTTACCCTGTGCAATTGCAATACACTGTACATAATTTAGCGGTGCATGTCAGTGTTACTCATTACCACTATGATAGGTGGGTGGATTTGATCAATGTCATGTGCTTGTCCAAGAACAATTTATGGCATTGAGAACTAGTAAAATATATTTGGATTGGACTAGGATTCATGATTCTTAGTTTCCCAATAGCTTGGAGTTGTCTCATTGAAATTCATTAGGATGAGCTTATAGACCTTTTTCAATCTCAATGGGATAAGTGGAACTGTGTAAAAATGTGAATTGGGGAAGGTCTCACCCTTAGGTGAGGAATAGGAAATCAAGGGAATTACAAGACATCCTATGGGATAGTGTGGTTCTATAGTGGGAAGTGGTACAGGGCCTTGGTGATGAACTTCTGATAGTATGGGGTAGAAGAATCTTGTGATATCATGAAGTTCAGACCCAATTATAGAGTTTTGGATGAATCTATGAGTATGAAATTATAATATTCAATGGGTGAAAATGCTTGGGTGATGATAAACATCTATATCGGTTGGCGCTCAAGAATATTTGGTGAGTGTAGTCAAATTGTGGGGATCACGCCATAAACTAATAAAGTGCATGACCCATGGTTTAGAATAGATGTGTTGAACATCGATTTAGGCATGGTTGATAGATAAAACCAAATAATTATTGTGGTTTTATGTTATTTCCTGAGTCATCATAGGTGATTCATGCCAAGTTAATAAATTTGGAATCATACTAGATGCAAATGCTAGAAATTTGATAGGGATAGTGAACCATACCAATGGGGAATGCGATGAGGATGATCATAGATTGATATGTGTTAGTAAATGAACAATTTTTTATTTATACCTTAAAGTAAGGTTTTTGGGATAGTTATCATAGGATACTTCAGGCATGTATATGGAATTCTGATCTTTATGGGTTATTAGATAATTGAGTATGGCCCTAATGTCACGTAAGTGGTGATGAATGTGTAGATTGACCAGTATAGCTAACCCAGCTAGTGAGTGATTGGAGTTTTGATGTTGGGGATGGATGTGGAAAGGATGGGTCATATCTAATTCATTGAAAATACTAAATTTTATGATTCATCTGTGGTAATTGGATATGATCTATGTTCTAGGGTGACTAGTGAGGTATAGATTTTAATTAATGGATCAAGTACGGATCAAGATTTAGATATGCATGTTCCAAAAAAATTATATAAAAATAGGGTCATTAATAGAGGTATTGTATATATGTTAAAATGAATCATAATAACCCCTATATAAGGAAATCATGTTTCAGGTTTTGAATATGGAATTATTGTTCATAGGCTTGGGTGATTTTAGATGAATTCAGTGTGATTGAATATTGAATAATACTTTTCACATGTAATTAGATATGAAAATGGATAAATGACTTCAAAAATTTCATTTTCAAAAATGTTGGACTCATAATGGGGATTGAATATGGACTTTTCATTGAAAAAATAGTTTAAATGGGATTGATTTTGTGGATAGACTAATTATCCATCATTTAAAATCATGAGAAAATGATGATATTGGATTTTAGTAGATGGGATAAAGATCGAGATATTATTATACATGCTTCTCAAGGATTAGATGTTGTATGGTTAATATTTTGTTACTACTCACATTGTTATAGGTTAGTATAACTGAAGAAACATTATATTTTTTAGAGCCGTAACCATAGTGTGTTTGAATTTCAGATTCTAATGTAATCCATAATTATTTTACATGAAAATGAGGATTATTTTTTCATGATCATGGGTTCAAGAGGAGTTTTATAAATTTGACTAGGGTTTGGAGTAGGGTGGTGTTTCTTCCAAGTGTAACAGACACCACCGAGTACATGGAGTTAATAGATCCGGTACCTAGTGAGGTCTAGGTGGTCCTAAATTTCCTTCATCTTATATATGGAATATAATGGCGGGGTATCAGGTAATTGATATTTTGGACCATTTGGTGACCTTTCATGGGTGGCCATTTGGTACTCGGGGGCAGTATATATGGTACCCAATGTGGTTTAAGAATTTTTTTATAAAGAGGAGCATGGAAAAAATTTCATATTTATCCCACCTTTAATTTTATGAAGTTTTGGGACAACGTGGAAGTCCATTTGGATAGCTCCTCATATTCACCTTTCTCCATTAAATCCTCCATGATTAAGGGTGATTTTAGTGGTGTGTATATGGAATTTTTAGGTATGATTCCTCCTCACCTCCCTCAATTTCACTCTCCCCCAACTTCCCTTTGATTCCGTGGTTGTGGATTTAGGAACTATATGAACATTCCACCACAACATAGTGCAATCAATAAAAGAGGATGGGTTTTTTTGGAGATTGATAGTGGAAGCATGATGATGATGAATACTCAAGGTTCATTAATTCTTTAGATAGAGTTAATACCTCAAGTGACATATAGCGGGTTGATAGTGATGATATCATTACTCTATAGGTAGATTCAAAGGATTTTATAAGGTAATTTATAAACATATGGATCTATTTTCAAGTGAATAGACTAGGGACTAATGGCATAATGGTGAGGATCCTGGTGTGACCTAGACCTTGGGAATATTTTACCATGAAATAAGATATGGGATTATCTCGGTGGATGGGATTCCTTGTTTCCAATGTAAAACATTGAGTGTACTTGATGGTATTTAACCTTTTCAAGGATCCTCCTAATCTTTTTCCTACCAATTCAGAGTTATCAGATGCATCATCCCTCGATCTCTTCTCTGTTATATTGGTTTGGCTGCCACCACCCCTCAATCGAGACTTTTAACAAGTCCATCAATGGATTTAGGGGGATTCAGATTTAACAAAATGGTGGCACTAATTGACTCTTGGACAATTCTCATCAATTTCTTCAAAGATGAAAACATGATTACTTCTATGTCTTCCAACCATCGTTTTTTCAATTCTATGCATTTCTACTATCACAGATGGTCTTCCAACTATCTTTTTATGCATGATTATCCCTCTCAATGGTTTGGGTAAGTCTTCCTATCCCAACCCTCTCTTTTAAAAATGTTTCTATCCATATGGTGATTGGAAACATGATTGTGCATTATCTGGGTTTAGACTGTAGAACTCAATATTTCTGTCATCTTATCACCATGTGTATTTGCATGGAGGTTGACATATTGAAACTCCTGTTGAATTCTACCTAGGATGAAATTTAAGGCTAGTACATGTATAAACAAGAGGTTCTCTTCTATTCTTCATCACATTGAAACCCCCTCCCCCTCCCCACCTCACCCCCAACAACCTCCCCCTGTACAGCCCCCCTCCCCACCTCACCCCCAACAACCTCCCCTGCAAACCCCCCTCCCCACCTGCACACCCCCTCCCCACCTACACAGCCCACCCCCTCCCCACCTCACCCCCAGCAGCCTCCCCCTGCACAGCCCCCTCCCCACCTACACCCCCCATCTCACCCCCGACAGCCTCTCCATGCACAACCCCCTCCCCCTGCACACTCCCCCCACCCACCCACACAACCCCCACCCGCACAACCCCCACCCACCTACACACCCCTCCCCACCTGTACACCCCCTCCCCACCTGCACAAACCCCCACTCCCCACCTTTCCCCTAGTAGCCTCCCCACCTGCACAACCCCCTCTCCACCTGCACAACCTCCTCTCCCCACCTCACCCCCAACATCCTCTCCTTGCACATCTCCCCCACCTGCACAGCCCCCACCTCACCCCCAGCAGCCTCCCCCTGCACATCCCCCCTGCACACCCCCTCACCACCTGCATACCCCCCACCTGCACAACCCCTCCCCACCTCACCCCCAACAACCACCCCCTACACAACCTCATCCCCCCTGCACACCCCTCCCCCACTTGCATAGCCCTCCCACCCACCTACACACCCCCTCCCCACCTGCACACCCCCTCCCCACCTGCACAACCCACCCCCACCTGCCTAAGAAATTTCAAAAATCACAAACCCATTAAAATTTCTAAAAAACCATGTTCTTTTATTTAATGAAAATAACCATGTTAATAACATTTTATAGGTTGAAGCCTTCTTTAAATTGAAACATGCATTTTGAAATACAAATATTAATATCAAATAAGAGTCATTAAATTCAAAACTTGTCTCCCAAAAATCTTTATAAACCATTTTATAATGGAACCAAACCGAACACAAATGTGTCAACCATAACAAAGATGGAACCACTAGGTCATAAAGTATTAAACATATATAAAAAATATAGGCGATCTGCAATAAAATAATAAATAGGGACAACGTGGAAGTCCATTTGGATATCTCCTCATATCCTTCTTTCTCCATTAAATCCTAGATGATTAAGGTTGATTTTAGTGGTGTGTATATGGAATTTTTAGGTATGATTCCTCCTCACCTCCCTCAATTTCACTCTCCCCCAACTTTCCTTTGATTCAGTGGTTTTGGATTTAGGAACTATATGAACATTCCACCACAACATAGTGCAATCAATAAAAGAGGATGGGCATTTTTTTGGAGATTGATAGTGGAAGCATGACGATGATGAATACTCAAGGTTTATTAATTCTTTAGATAGAGTAAATACCTAAAGTGACATATAGTGGGTTGATAGTGATGGCATCATTACTCTATGGGTAGATTCAAAGGATTTTATAAGGTAGTTTATAAACATATGGATCTATTTTCAAGTGAATGGACTAGGGACTAAGGGTATAATGGTGAGTAAAGATCCTGGTGTGACCTTCTAGACCTTGGGAATATTTTACCATGAAGTAAGATATGGGGTTATCTCGGTGGATTGGATTCCTTGATTTCAATGTAAAACATTGATTTAAGAAAACCTATGAGTTACAGAATCTAACCTAAAAGGGTTAGAATTACTGTGAGGTGAAATGATATATATTTCAATATATTGATATAATCATAGGTGAGGTATTTTGGTGATGTGACCTACATGAAGGTGACATATAAAAAATATAATTGATGAATAAGGTCTTAGGAGGACAATATAGATTCACGTGGGCTGATTTTCCTTGAGGGAAATGTGATAGTTAATAGGTTTAACTTTTATGATTGATAAATCAGTTGTGGGGTTTTGCAGAGATTCCCAGAATGGTGTGTTGAGTGATGGGGTTAAGATTTAAATAGAAACTGTTATGGTAGCAATGACTAGATCTAGTTACGTGATATATTTGGCTACATGAAATTTCTATGTACTGGAAATTCTTACATGAATTTGGAAAATTAAAGATTTCAATCAAATTCACTCATAGCCTCTCCAGATGATTTCCAACCAACCTCAAAAACACCTTTTATGATCATGAAACATTATACCATGATGTATCTATACAAACCAGATCAAGAAGATTCATAATTTATCAGCAAATCAAAATATTTTTGGTAAAAAATACGACAACAAAAAGTATCAAGTACAACATGATCTGTGAATGAGACTAGATCAAAAATGGTGTCCCATAATGTAAAGAATCAAAATACAATGAATCGGAGAAAGATGACTAAGAAGTGGTATAATGAAAATGAATAAGCTTAAGTTCTTCAGCCAAGAGTTTGAGTGTATGTAAAAAGAGAATTGTGAAATATATTTGATACCATGTAAAAAGATAATTCATAGAATCCATACCTCCATATCAAGTCAGATTTTATTATTTATAGATAAAGAAATAAAGATAATGTGACCTACCTAATCACACACATATTCAGTCACAACAAATCATCAAACATCAAATGTCAGTAATATCAATAAAAAATGTAACAGATCAATCTGTCCCTCATCACCATCACTATCATCACCGTCATTATCAGCCTTATCCCTATCCTCATACCTATCCCCATCATCATCCCCGCCCTCATCCCCGCCCTCATCCCCATCCTCATCCTCAGTCTCCTCCTCGGCCTCCTCCTCGCCCTTGTCCTCTGCCTCGACCTCCTCTTCGCCCTCGTCCTCGGCAGCATCCTCATCCTCGACCTCTTCCTCTCCATCATCATTTCCAGGAACGACATCATCTCGACCACCACTAGATTTTCCACCTGGTACACTATATATTGAATGCATCGACGAAATATATTCATCACAAGCTGTGCTGACCTCTGGTGGAAGTGTTGGACATAAAACTTTCATCAGTTTCATAAATTCAGTGTTTGCTCTAACAGACCATTCTTCCACCTATGTGGTCTTTTTTTTTCAGCCTATTCTGCCCATGCATTAACCTGTTCAATCTCGGAGGCACTACAACTAGTACCTGAATAGGACCAATACCTTTTCGGGACTATACTCTTCCAAGGTCGGCAGCGTACTCTGCCAAGGGTGCTTATCTCCCAACACCTAATGTAAGTGATTATTTAGCCCAAAATTGTTAGGTTCCTGGGCATCAAGGGCCTCTAAAGAAGCCTGTTATAAATATAAATAGATTATCAAGTTACAAAATAGATATTAAAATTTTAAATCAACAAAGTAAAACTTACAATCTACTGCTATGTTGGTTCATTAACCGCTCTTCCATCTTTTTTCCTTCTACTCGAGCAAAATAGTTTTGATCGAGACACACATCCTTCAATATTCAATACTTGCCTCTACAATGACATTGAATGTAGAAAACCATAATTAAAAATAGGTTACCAATAATGAATTTCATAACTAAAATTATATGAAAATTTTATAAATCGAATAAATTATGGAGGAAATAATAGAAAGTGCAAGTCCTAAAGAAAAATTATAAACAACTATCGTACATGCTTCCTCTCATGACCTGACATCGTAGTACGTCCCAATGTGTGGAGGTATTTTTTAGCATCAATGTTTTTTTATTTTTTTTAGATGATTCCTAAATAAAATTCAATAACATAAAAGATAGTATTAATGAAAAACATGAAAATTTTAATTTAAATACCTCAAATGTGATTAACACCTTAAACTTGATAGACGTCCAATGAGTAATCATTTGACGATACTGTTCTACCAGACAACCATCCACAACAGGTACCGCCTCTAACTCTGTTCCAACTCTAGCATGCCATCCAATATACAACTCACACTTATAGGATCTCCAAAGCTCACCTAACTCCTTTAGACGTGCTGACCATGCATCCTCACTATCAGGGAAATTAAACCGAAGATGACACCAAAATATTAATTCATATAAATACAAAAATAATATATTACATTAAATACAACAGATTTTTTTACCTATATATGTGCCCAAGCATTATCCTTGACTTCGTTTGGCAACTGTCTCCATAAGAGCAGGCTAATGAGAATGATGTCGGAGTATTTGGAAAGAGTCGCTAAAAAACTCTAATATTGCTGCCCTATTTTTTCAATCATTTGATTGTATTCGTTGTAGTCCACCATCAACTGCATGTGGCAGTTCCACACTGCACACATGCGTGTATGCCCCCTCCCCTATCTCTTATCAATAGATGTATTTTTTATGAAAGAAAAAAATATTATATCAATACATGTTATAATGAAAATAAATAATGATATAATTTTTTTAGGGTTCTATAAATATACCTGCGACAACCTGATCAATGAGCGCCACTGGATCTGAAGAAACTGAAGGAACACCCTATACTGGTGGAGTGGGTCCTAGTGTATGCTCTACAGAAACAAACTATGGTGGAGTAGGAGTTAAAGAAGATGGAATATATAAGATCGAAGATAAAGAATTAGAAGTAAAAGAAGATGGCATGAATGGCTAGCCAAATGCATGATATGGATGAGGAGTGAGAATCATCATCGGATATGGTAAAGATGGGTGAAGAAGCTCAGATGTAAAGGGTGGTGAAAACATGGGAGACCTAAATATCCCGTGTGTCTCTAACAAAACACCAAGATCAGAATGTGGAATAGATGGTACGTTAGTGGGAGGGGCATGGTCTAATTGGGTACGCCGACTAGATCACCTATCTCTCGTACCACCCTCCATTGTACCACCGGCCTGAGTACTGGGACCACTATTAGGCTACTCGTCAAATAACTGTTGCCTCAGTGGTGGATCCTGAAAAAACATTTAAAAAAAAATTAATCACATGACATTACATATTATTTAAATATATATATTTGAAATAAAATACTCACAACAAGCACTAGTGGAGGAACACCCATCTCATCCATGTGACGATTGTTGTCTGTCATCCTTTTTCATCACATATCTTCAATAGGTTTCATTTTCTACTTTTGAAAACAAATATGGAAGTAATTAGAAAAGGATAACTAATGTGTAACCCAAAAAACAAAATATATGAGAGGGGATAGGGGGATTCATGGGTTCTGGGGTCAAGCAGTCATGATCAATAAAGCATTGAAATGTTAAAGGGGGGGGGTCTTAGAATTATACTAATTTTATACATGGTCAATAAAGCATTGAAATGTTCACTAAGTTAGAAATGTTGGTTTCATAGGTTTGAATACAGTTCAAGTCAGATACAATATATTTGTAATCAATATTAAATCAATTTGAATAATACCAACCTTAAGAACCCAAGTCAAGCTAAACCAAAATAATTGAGAACATGGATGTATGATTCTATATATTTCTCACAAAAACTTCAAGTTCAAAATCAACTCTGACAATTGAGCTATTGGAGTCATCATAAGTAATAAATATATTGGTTCTAATGCCAGTAGGGATGATGTCAATTCCATCATCACCATCATAAAAAACATGTCTTGAAATTACTTCAATAATGACACCAAATTTAGGTCGAAGATGATCTTTGATATAAAAAACCTATTTCGTCATTGATGCCAATACATATGGTTCATCTGTAGCAAGAGTGTGAGTCATTTCAATAACTCTAAATCCACAATCATCAATAAAGGTACCCTACCTCGTCATTGAATCAAACCACTGGCATTTCATCACCGTGACTCGACCATGAGAGTAATAATCCAATATTATTATTTTCTCAATGACTCCATAATAAGATACATTTTCAAAATGAGGTCTAATATTTGATGCACTAGTATAACAGTCTGTTGTGGCAGTTAGAATAACACCATCATGTTGTGTTCTCATGTTATTTTCACGTTCAGTGATAATAAATATGTACCCATTGATCACAAATGATTTAAATTCACGAACCACGGTATTAGGACCAAAAGCCAAAGCACTTATTTCCTTAGAAACAAAGTCTACAGGAAAACTCGATACCTAAAATATAAACAATATTAAATTTAATTAAATATTGATTTTATTTATTTATTACAACAATATTTCTACTTTCAATTTCAACCAAGTAGAAAACTCTTTGCTATGAAAATTCTCTCTCATTCTTAAAGATAAAGAACAATGCTTTCTATTTAACATTTCTTTATGTTCCCTGTAGATACAAATAGAAATAGTTTAACAGATATATAAAATTACAAGAGAGGAGATAATATATACATGTTCAATTTACTTACTTGATGTAGTCATCGAACAAATCACGGTTGAACAACACTATGCGATGTGCCATCTCTCGATCTTCAAGGATTAATGTCATCAATGTATATGATCTGGGAATTTCTCCTATTTGAGGAAGTGATGGAAAATTGGGTTCAAATTTTTCATACTGTTCTTATTTATTTCTCATTGGTTTGTTCATTCTCGTAGTAAGATTAGACAAATACATTAAGAAAAAATCCATACATTCTTGATCCAAGTAACCATTCATGATAAAACCTTTGAGATGATTCCTATTTCGGACATAAGATTTCAATGTGTACATATTTATTTCAGTTGGATACATCAAATGGAAGGAAAAAGGTCCTCTGAGAAGTATTTCTGTTGGAACATGGATAGTCAGATGCAACATGCATGTGAAAAATGATGGAGAAAATATTTTCTCTAACTCACACAAAATTAATGGTGTCTCTGCCAGCATTTTTTGTAAGAAATACTTGGACAACTTCTTAGCACAAAGATCTCTAAACAAATGACACAACTGAATAACTGACACCCTTAAATTATTGGAAAAAAGATGACAGATTGCTATTAGAATCAACTCATGTAGAAGGACGTGATAATCACAAGTCTTCAAAGATTTCAGATTCAACTCTCTTATGTTGACCCATTTTGATATATTGCTTTAATAGCCATTAGGAACTTTAATAGTCTCTAGTACTTCCAGAAATTGATTTTTTTTCTACAGGCGTCATCATATAAGAAGAACATGGAACTTTCCATTTATTTTTACTGATACACACAGGATGCAATTCCAGTATGATTCTCCAATCCACCAAGTCACGCCAAGATCATAAATCATCTTTTGTATTTCCCTTGAAATTTAGAAGAATTGAAAGAAACATTTCACATATATTCTTTTCAATGCGCATTATGTCTAAGCAATGGCGTAACAAATTGGTTAACCAATACAAAAACTCAAAGAATATACTCCTCTTCTTCAAGTTATAACAAGTATCATTGGAAACATTCTTTCTCTTTCTAGATTTCATTTGACCCTTCCTAAATGAAAAACTAAAATCTTTCAATTCATTAAGCACATCAATTCCAGACATATGCTGAGGTGGATCATTAGTCTCCATGGTATTGTCAAATCTTCGATGATTGTTTCTATATGGATGGTTCATTGGCAAGAATCGTCGATGTCCCATAAAACTAAAACTACAATGATATTCTAGTCTTCTGGATTGAGTATTCTTCTTACAAACAAGACATGACCGTTTTCCCTTCGTGTTCCATCTAGAAATCATTGCATAAGCAAGAAAATCATTGATCATCCACATAAGTGCAACACACATATGAAATATGTCTTTCGAACATGCATCGTATGTGCGCACACCCATATCCCAAAGAAGTTTCAAACATTTTATTAAAGGTTGCATGTATATGTCTATATCATTTTCGGGATCAGAAGGGCCATATATAAGTATAATCATGAAAGTGAAAGGTTTTTCATACACAACCATGAGGTAAGGTTATAAATGTGTATGAAAACTGGTCATGTGCTGTGTGAAGTAAGAATTTTCCCAAATGGATTAAAATCGTCACATGAAAGACCCAGCCTCACATTACGCATGTCAGCTGAAAAATCAGGATGTCGAGCATCAAACCTCTGCCATGAAAATCCATATGTAGGGTAAACCAACTCTTTATTATTATTCTTTCTCTCGATATCATGACATTGCATTTTTATTGATATTTCATCAGACATGAAAAGATTATGGAGATTGGAGATCAATGGAAAGTTCCACATTACTTTCTGTGGCACATGAGATGGTGTTCCATCAGCTTTTGGCTTCCATCGGGATGTTCCACATTTGATACAATCATTTCTTTCAGCAGTTTCCTCCCAGAATAAGCTGTAATCTTTCAGGAAAACATTATTTTTTTTAAATCCAAATTCTTCAACTAACTTCCATTCCATATAGTGGTTAGAGAGAATATTTGCATCATTTGGAAGTAAGTCCTTCAAGAAGGTAAGAATGTAATCGATGAAAGTATTAGAAATCCTATACATGGTTTTTTCATGAAACAATCGAATTAATAATTCCAAACTTTTCATTTTACCACATTGCCGATATACTGGAGTCATCGCAACATCATTCAATTTGTTCACTCTGTCAACATCATCATTTTCATTGGACGTATCATGTGTGCCTGTATTGAAGTATTCTTGGGTCAACATACTTTCCTTCTTATGATGAAAAATAAATAGAAACTAGTCATATATCAAATTCTTCAATCCAGTCCTCTCATTTGGATCATCATCATTTTCAGATTCCATTTTCTCCCCATTATGATACCACACATAATAGTTTGTTTGAGAATCATATTTGGTTATATGGTAGCTAACTTCTTTATGGATCAACCAAGGTATTCCAACACAATTATAACATGAGCAATATATGCGACCACTATCTAAAGCATTGTCAAATGAGAAATCTAAAAATATCTCTAAATTGTTTTGAAAATCGCTTGAGATCTGATCAGTTTCATACATCCAACTTCTATCTATTCTGTAAAAAAAGTGTAATAAGTCATTTCGTGAAATAAATTCAAGAAGATTGAAGTTTAATAAAAAATATTTTTAAGTAAATGAGAATTGTTCTCTTTATATAAAACCATAACTGACACAATATGTAGATACATGTTGAAACATAGAATTGGAAATTATAGTATTGTATCAACATCGATTTTAGACTGTTAAGAGAAAAAAAAGACACATAGTGGAATTAAAAAAAAGGAGGTTTAGTTCTAATATAGATTACAGTCCTCTCCATATGATAGTAACCCACTACTAAGCACATTTATTTTAAAAAATAAAATGAACCATAACATGGATTAGGTTTTACATGAAATAACTACACACTGGGAAGTCTGAGATACAACCAGAATCTATTGTAGTTATTCATGTAAAAAATATGTAAAAAGAAGGAAAAATGAGTTTCGGAGTAAACCCTTTTAAAGAATAAAATAAGTGATAAGTAAATATAAATTAAACATAGGCACAACTCAAATGTAAAACGAAACATAGAGGGTGAATAGTGTATTGAGTTTTTGATGCAACTCGGTATTAGATCAACATTGGTTGATGAATTATCTTTAAATATATACCTCATATAATGATCCAATGAATCTTTCCCTTAGGCGTGGTAATAAATCTCAGAAAAAAAGTGTTATATGGAGAAGTAAGTAACATAATACCCTCATATGTTCCATACACCCATTTCATTTAAGGATTTATCAAATTTATACTCAACTACTAAAAAATTATTCACTGAGGAACAATCATAATTAATTAATCATATTGATAATATTTTTTGAAATTGTTAAATGGTAAGATATTCATTAAATGGTAAGATATTCATTAATCATATTGACAATCTTTTGGTGTAGCATGCAATGCAAGCCACCAATTAATTTGAATTTATTCAAAAATAATAATAATTCATTAAAACTCAAGGTGTTACAAACCCAATGAGCGTACACTCCCATATCACCCAATCACACTGGTAGGATCATTTTCCAATGAGTCACATGCCATAAATACCCGGCTCATTCAATTAAAAAGTGACCATGATTCTCATCCATGTCAAGTTTATCTAGAAAAAATCACCCTTGGTGCTTCCTTCCCAATAATACTAAGGAATCACACTCATTCCATGGATTACTAAATGATCACTAGTCACTCAAGCATTACTAAAAAACCACAAAGAACATATGAATGATCTACCCATCCTAGATCCAACCATATCAGATCATAATCATCTATCTCATAAAAAACCACACCCAAAACCAATAAGTCTTGGTATCTAATAAATCATTCCCTCTTCATATAATCACGAATCTTAAATTACTTCAAGTAATTTAAATTAAAAGGATAGAAATAATTCTACATTTCTTCACTTTTACCATCACAAGGGTATCAAAATAATCAAGGTGAATCATTCCCATCATAAACCATCTTTTTATGATTACCTTTAATACTTTAAACAATTAAAAATCCATAAAATTAATAAATAAACCCCCAAGTGTTAAAATAAATCCATTGAACCAATGGAATTTATTTACATCATCAGAGAACACCCCAAAATAAGATCCACATGTTCTTTCCTCAAAAAACATTGTGGTTTGGGTGGGTATAATTTCACTAAAAAATTATATAGAAAACCTATATAAAAATCATTATGGACACTTTATACAACTAAACCCTATGTCATTAGAAAATTCAGTCACACATAAGAATATAAATGTCATGTGAATCCTACATGACACATATGATGAATGTACACAATCCTATTTCCTGTATGGTCCAAGTTCCAAAACCACAAATTACAGTATCAAATTAGAACATCATACTTGAGTAAATATCTCAACTATAACATTGATAATCAAGAAGTGTAATTTCATAACCTTATTAACCTATAATTACCACTGGAGTTGGGTTCACGACTCACATGTTTTAAGACTATCACAAGTCCAACAGATTCCTATCACCATTAATTATCCACAAATAGTAATAAAAATAAAAAACACTCCAATATTGATTTATAATTCCTATAATAAAAGAAAAAAATAGAATCCAAGCTGGGATGGAGCCTCTTTCCACTAGTGTGTGTTCATGCAGGGATATCTCCATCAAGTGGGGAAAAAGAAACTTAGAGATTAGGGTGATATTTTATTTTAATCATACCTTTTTATTGGTTAGTGGGAAGATGCATTCATTGGTGGGACTCTAGAGTAGGAGCATAGTGGGTCTATATCTTATAGGATTGAGAGGTCCTTAGTGTAATCATTTGGGTTTATAGTGGAGAATCTGCAATTGGGGTGACTAACCAATCATGTAAAGGAGTAGTCATTTGAGTCCGAACCTTTTAAAACCTTGTACATTGGGATTTCTCTATTTATGCTTCATATGAGGTGAGGATGAGTTGATTCAATATTTAAAGGATCATGAAATTAACCAGTACAATAAGTTTAATTAAAAAGAAATCATAAAAAGTGTACCACTCATTCACCCCCCTCTCATTGGTACCAACCAACATGGGATCTACACTAGGGATCTCACAATTGAGTGAAGCAGTAAATACTTAGAAAAATGTTTTTGTCAGGACTTCAAATCCTTTTATTGGGGGCCTCACAAATAATTACAACTAGTTGTAAATTTAATCTAAATCTAATTATAAGTAGCTGAAACTTATACTAAAAATATATGAGATATAAAAATAGAGATCATATTTAGCATATAGTTGTATCTACAAATAATAGTAAATGAATCTTCTTCAAAAAACGATTCTTCAAGAAGTAGTAGTTCTGAAAATATTCTTCACTATAATCTAATATTTAAAGAAAAAATATTAACATAAAGTATTTTTCAATTATATCACAATATTACTTCTTATATATATAATAAAAAGAATAATTCTTACTACTACAGTTGGGTCAAAGAGATCTATAAATTACTCTATGAAAATTGTACAACTGTTGATGACTTTCACTTGAAATGTAATTGGAAATAATCATGGTAAAAATAATATAAATAGATATGATATTTAAAAACATATTCAAATAAAAATTGAGAAACTTTTCTAAAATGTTTATGATAATTACTCTAAATTAATTGGATTTTAATAGTTATTAATAATCTCTATAAACACCAGCTTTCAAAATCCCACAATAATTATGATTTAAGTTGACATTATAACATAACTTTCAGTATCACTTAGTCGTACATTACATGTAATGTAGTATTAACCTTCCTATAATGGCTCTCTATGAACAACTTATAGTGAGGGTATCATCATCTTAAAGTTAGAGTGTGATATTTCGAAGAAAACATTTAAGGGTAGATTCATAATGCATGAGTATCTTTTCGTTCCTCTTAGGGTAAAACATTCTATAGCTGTATTTATGTCTAACCAATAAAATCTTTTCAATAAACCTTAAATTTAAAATAAACCAAGGATAAAATAACTCATGATCATATTAATATTTACAATATCAATCAAAATTATTCTATAAAGATAAATCACACCAAAACCACAACCTAAAATGATATATGGATTGTGTTTATATGGGGATCATAATACACAGTGGGTAAAAAAAAGAATATTCTAGTGAAATCGAATGAAAAAAGCTAAAATAAATGGAGTCAGAATACATAACTCAGTTACAATATACCGATTTGAAGTGGAAGAACAAAAATTACTTGAATCAAAGACAGACCGCTGGTTAGGAAGTAGGGTTCTCAGCCTAGAGAAATCTCATTTAGGGAAAAATGTTAGAGTTGGGTTCTGGAGGAAGTGCACTTGGGAATTAGGGTTGGTAGCCTGGATAGATTGGTTTTGGAGGAAGTGGGCTTGGGAAGTAGGGTTCACATGAGGGAGATATCTTGGGCAAAGATCGGTTCTAGATGGAGGAAAGGGGATCGACTGGTTTTGGGGATTTTCTATCCCAATGATTTTTAATAACTGTTGGGATAGAGGGTATATCCCAATGGTTTCCACAAACTACTAGGATACCTATACCAGGTGAATCCTTTCCCAACGGTTTTATAAAACCGTTGGGAAAATCAACCTTATATTGGCCTATACCAACGGTTTCAATTAACCATTGGTATAGGTTACTTTTCCCAAAGGTTTTTTTCAAAATTTTGGGATATATATGTTGGTATAGGTGTGATTTACACCAGTGAGAGATGATAATGGAAAATTCATTACACCGGTTTGCGAGGTGCCAGTCCACCGTACATATAAACGATGAATTCCTTTCTCATTTGATTGAGGTTGGAGATGTATATAAGTTATTAAATTAACATAATAATATATTAGTATATGAAAGATGATAGTTATATTATTTTATCATGGTTTAAGAAGATTTGAAGGAGGTGGAAGAATAAATTAAACTAAAACATGCAGCTAAAAACCATACCTGTTCTTTAAAAAGTCTCCTTTGACCAACACCTTAAGACCTATAAGATTGGCATGATGTAAAAAATAAGGCCTCTAGAATATGGGGATTAATTAAAGGGATTTGGGAAAGTCTTGTTCAAACAAAATGAGTTTTAAAGTGTGAGTAAATGATAAGAAGTGACGCCCTTTTATAAGAGAGGGGAGGGGTGCTTTTGGAATTTCATAAAATATTAAATTAAGATAAATTAATTTTGATGTTCCAAATGGATTAAAATTTATAATATTAAAATATAAGATGATTATGAGTTGAAATACTCTCATAAAATAAAATTTGGATAAGTTTGTATCACATTTTTATCCTTATCTTTTTCTTTTAACCATTCGTTAAACCTTTTGACAATTACTATAATATTAAAGTTTTCTACCCTAAAAAGGTTAATAATGTTACTATAAGATGAAAAAACCCATAAATGGCCCATGTTTGATGTAATTAACCATATACCATTCATTTTCCCCAATATAATATTTTTATGAATTTTAAATCATTTAATAAAATATTATTTATTATAAAATATCATTAATGTCAATTTTAGAACTATTCATTTATTTTGACTTTAATAACGTCAAGACAACATAGGAATTAGAATAAAATAAATAAAACCCCTATAATATATCATTTTTTCTATAAAATTCATGGGTCACATTAAGTCTTTCTAATTATACTATTTTTAATATTTTTATTATCATTTATTTTATTCTTCCATTAATTGAATAATTACTATTTCAGTGTTGTGTAAACTTTTAAGGTAATTATTTATTCATAAAAAAATTTAAAATAAATTAACATTATGAAGAAAAATCATTTATATTTCAAATGAATATTTATAACCAAACATATCCTTTGGTTATCCTCATTTTAAATATATTATAGTTATTAAAAACAAGTGTGTGCCATTTTTGACTTTTCTTTACATAAAATATTATAATTGTTATAATCATATCCAAATGACAACAAAAGGACATATATTTGACCTTTGGATGATTATGGATGAGATATAATCATCGAATAAAATTAATTAAAGTGTTAGGGTCATTATTTAGTTCCTATCATTTTATTTTTAAACTTAATTACCTGATTTACCCTTTATCATGGTAATTTTTTTACTAAGGTTACTATTCATATTGATCAAAAAATAAAAGGAAACTATTTACCAAATTTAGACCCACTGATTAAAAAATATGGAAACCATTTTTAAAAATTCAAAATATAGAAGTGGAAGAATTTAATTTAAAATTAAACCAAAAAACGCAATGAAAAACAGTTTTTTTCTTCAAAAAATGCCCTTTTTAAGTAAAAATTGTTTTTATAATAATTAAAGTATAAAATTAATTTCAAAAACCATAATAGGATTATTTTAAATAAAAATAACTAATTAAATTTTAAAACTAATCCAAAATATAATTTGAATTTGTAAATACTTTAAAAGAAAATACAATTTTTAATAATAATCAGTATTTTTCACTATTCATTGAAAAATAAAACTTTTCAAAAAAATATCAAAAATTCATATTAAGATAATTTTGACATTATGAATTAAAAAATGAAGTTTATTTTTTAAAATTAAAATTCTATAATTTGGAAATTAGTATTTCAAATAAAATGATATAATACATAAAAATCCAATTTGGTTAGAAATAAGCTTTTATCCTTTTGACCAAAAAAATCATCTAATACTTTTATAATTAATATAACTCTAAAATCTAACTAATGAATATATCAAAATGTTTTATATCAAAATTAACTAGACTATTACATTCTTCTCCACTTTTGGAAATTACGTCATTGTAATTTTATTCACTTATTAAACAAGTGGGGACACCTTTCCCTCATAGGTTTTTTAGACTCCCATGTTGGTTCTTCAAACATATGGTTTTTCCAAAAAACCTTAACCTAGAAAACTACCTTGTTCCAAAATACTTGCTCTCTATGGTCAAGAATCTAAATAAGATTTTTTTCATAAGAAAAGTTCTCTTCCAACCAAACTACTTGAGGGCTTAAAACATGAGATGAATCTAGCTCATACTATCTTAACATCAAAACATGAAAAACATTATGTACCAGGGATAAACTTAAAGGAAATAATTTTCTATAAGAAAGTGATCCAAATTTCTCTAGGATTTCATATGGTCCAATGATGTTTTGATTTAACTTCCCCTTTTTACCAAATCACATAACACTTTTCCATGGAGATACTTTAACAAAAATTTGATCACCTAACTCAAAATAAATATTTTTTCCTCTGGTTATCCACATATCTTTTCTTCCTATTCTAATACATCCTCATATGTTTCTAAATTAACTTCACCTTTTCAATAATTTCCTTTACCAATTATGGTCCCATCAACTTCCTTTCTCTTACTTTATACCAAAATGATGGAGTTCGACACCGCTATATAATGCCCCAAAAGGTTCCATCTGTATACTTGAATAAAAACTATTATTATAAGAAAACTCAACTAATGAAATATGTTGATCCCAACTTCACTGGTAATATATTGAGAAAGAAAGAATCATGTCCTCCAAAGGATGAACCGTTTGTTCAGACTGTCTATCATATAGAGGATGAAAAGATGTACTAAAATTAATTTAGTGCCTAATAACTCCTAAAGTCCTTTCCAAAAATTATAAGTGAACCTGAGATCATAGTCAGATACAATGGAGAGAGTAACTCCATGTAAACTAACTATCTCCTTAAGATATAGTCAAGAAAGTTTATATAAAGATAGAGTATCTCAAATGGGAAGGAAATATGCAAATTTAGTTAATCGATAAAGAATAACCCAAATCACATTATTACCTTGAGATCTATTTAGAAATACCACTATGAAATCCATGGATATATTTTCCAATTTCCACTCTGACATAGGCAAAGTCTGACACATCCCCTTCAGAAATTGTCATTCTGCATTAACCTATTGAAAAATAAAATATTTCATGGTAAAATCGATAATATATCTTTTTATTCCATCCCACTAGTAATACTCTCCAAGGTCTCTGTACATATTAGTACTACTAGGATGAATGGAAAACGGGAACTATGAGCTTCACTTAACAATTATCTCTTCAACTGGGAATTGAAAGGAACACATAATCTCTTTTTAAATCTAAAAATAAAATCTTTATTAAAGTTAAATTTAGAAAAATTACCTTTCTTAACCAATTATATTTTTTCATGTAACTCATGATATTCCTTATGATATTTCTTAATTCTACCTAACAAATTCGATTGTACTAAAACCTGAAAAAAACAGAGGATGTTTCTAAATCCACAACTTCTAGGCCAAAATTCATAAAATCATTAACTAAAGGGTCATGTTCCAAATGTAGTATGGTTAATAAAACATTACTTTTTCTACTCAAATCATCGATTGATTTTTTTTCTTTTCCAAGATGATAATGAATTGTTTAGTTATAATTCTTTATTAATTCCGGCCATCTCATATATCTCATTTTCAACTATTTTTGAGTGAATATATACTTAAAAATTTTATAATGAGTATATATTTCACACTTGTCTCTATGTAAATGATGTATCCAAATTTTTAAATAAAAATCCACATAAGATAATTCCAGATCATGTGTAGGATAATTTAACACATGAGGTTTTATTTACCCTAAAGTATAAGAAATTACCTGATCATTCTCCATCAGGAAATAAAAAAGACCCTTTAAAGAAGCATCACTATAGATGAAAAATTCACCATTTCTAGATGTCAAAGCCAAAACTGGAGAATTCACCAATCTTATTTTTAGTTCCTAAAAACAATCATCACATTCTTTTTTCTAGATGAATTTAACTCCTTTTCGAGTTAACTTAGTTGATGGGCTAGATAACCACGAAAAGTTTTCAACAAACCGCTGGTAATATCCAACTAACCTAAGAAAACTATGAATCTCACTAATATTTGTAGGTCTTATCCATTTATCAACCAATTTAGTTTTAGCAGGATCAAAAATTATTCTATATTTATTTATGATGTGTCCAAGGAATAAAATATACTGTAATAAAAAATCATATTTTCTAAATTTTTCATATAACTTCTTTTCTTTCAGGGTTTTCAGAAAAATCATTAGATATTTTTCATGATCCTCATAAATTTGTGAATAAATCAAGATATCATCAATAAAAAAACCAAAAACTTATCCAAATATTTATGGAAGACTCTATTCATAAGATCCATAAATACAATAGGGGAATATATTAACTAAAAGGGAATAACCAAAAACTCATAATGCCTGTATCTAGTCTGAAACATTGTTTTTGGAATTTCATCCTCCTTTCACTGTAGTTAATAGTATCCAAACCTTAGTATAACCTTCAAAAAATAACGATCTCCCTGGAGCTAATCAAATAAATTATCATTGTGAGGAAGCATACACTTATTCTTAATAGTAATGTTATTCAAAGCTCTATAATCAATGAAAAGACTCATGGAGCCATATTTATTTTTTAAAAATAAGATAGAATCACCCCATGGTGAAGTACTAGGATGAATGAAAATTTTATCAATAAACTCATGAAACTAATTTTTCAATTCTATAAGTTCTACTTGAGAAATTTCATAAGGGGTTTTTGAAATTGGCTTAGCATTATGAACTAATTCAATAATAAATTCAACTTTCCGATCAGGTATAACACCAAAAAACTTATCATAAAAAACACCTAGTTATTATTTTACTACCAATATATCATTAATCTGAACAGTTCCTTTATTTTTAACAATATGTGCAAGATAATTTTCATTTCTATATTTTAACAGTTTCCTATCTCCTTGATATGTTATCAAAGGTACAAGTTCATTCTTGTATACAAAATGAAACTTTTTCTGAAAAAAAACTTCTTTACCTCAACAATCTATCTTAGTATGGTAAATATAGATCTAATTAATACCCATAATAACATAAAAATATACTAGGAGAAAGACAATAAGGTTTACAAGTAAATAATTTCCATGAATAACGATAGAAATATTTTTATAATTTCTTTTTACCTTAATACTTCCCCCATGCGTTTTTAACATAATTTATGGATTCATTTATTTAGGTGGAATTTCCAATTTACCAAAAAATTTCTCATAAATGAAAGAACGTGTTGACCCCAAATTTACATTAACATAATATGAATAAATAGTAAATGCACCTAATACCACATCGATTGATGGACCAAAATATTATGAAGTAGTTGCGAAGGATTTAATTACACCTTTATTTTATAGTCTGATTGCTTCCCATCATTCAACTTCTTATTCGAACACACATGATCATAATGACCCATCTCATTACATTTAAAACATTTTATTGCCTATTTATTAGAATTGGTCTTACCACTACCAAGATATTTTTCATTGTAATTACGAGCCATATTCCCAGAATTACCACATCAGAAGCAGTTACCAGACTTCATAAGGCATTCCATAGTGTGTTTTTTTACCACAAATATCACAAATTGAAAACTTAATTTTCTTACCATTATATTTATTTAATCCATTCTTCCCTTTTGTATTCCACCTAAATCACTTTTTTTCTAGTTTTATAAGAACACATGATCATTAATAAAATCCATTTAAAACTTATCTATATATTAAAAAAAGTTTCTCATAACCTTTAAATTATTAGGAATCCAGTGCCCTTTGATATTTTGGCTTCAATATTGAGTAAAAACGATTAATCTTACTATCAAGATCACAAGTAAAATTTACTGCATACCTTTCCAATCAAGTGAATTTTTCTTCTCACATGGACACTAAATCTTCCACCCATTTCCTTAATTCCAAGAATTGATTTTCTATTATAATAATAACATCTTTAGGAAAATATTTCTTAAGGAATATATTCTTAAATTTATCCCATTATAAGGCATTAATCTCATCTATTTCCCTAACATTCTTGACCATTAACAACCACTGGTCGATTTCACCTTAAAAATGGTAAATAAAAATACATACTTTTTAATAGATAAACATACCATGACATCAAATATATTTTCTAGGGATTTAATCCATCCTTCAGTCACCACTGGGTCAGATAATCCACTGAATGCTGGAGGATGTTGTCTCATAAAATACTCCACTATCGTTATATTCCTATATGGTATATCTGGCTGTTCTCTAGCATGGAAAACACCACCATTTATAGTCCTCATCAACTGATCCATCACTATAACAAATTTCCTAGATCTAATTCCAACAATTCCAGGCTATGGATTTGAAAGGATATCATCCCCTCGGTGCCCTCCTACTTTAGCTTCCCTATATCCTATATGGAAAAATATTTTGAACAGACATAGTTTATATGAAGAAACATGGTAATATTAAAATTCTATATCATTTCAAATTAATTATAAAGTAAAATATTTTAAGGGTATTCTATTAACATTATCCTAACCCCTAAAGTTATCTAAACCTTGCCCTGATACCAACTATAAGGATTCAAACTTAAATAATATGTATTCTAGTGACTTTAAACTATAATTCACTTTCTTACATTCCAAAATATATTTTAGGTTTATAGTTTTATATATTTAGGTCATAAATATTACACAACAAACTCTTATATTACAAAGTGGATACTTCTAACTAGTATAATTTTTTCCCATAATATATAACTTTTAAAATTAAACATGTTTTATTTTCATGAAAAATATTTATGAATTTAAACTTGACTTATTATTTACCCTTAACCATCATTAAAACCTATGATTTTTTTAAAATTTGGGATGACCACAAAAATATTAGTAATGGATATAAAAAGAAAGAAGGAAACTATTAGTACCTAAATACTTTAAAAAAATATTCCCTTTTCAAAATAAACTCTGGGCTCAAAATAAACATTTTCTTACCCAATAAATCACATTATCTACCTAAATTTTTTTGTAAAACATTTTATAAGAAACCGTAAAGGAAAAATAAAACTGGTAAGGTTTCTTTGAAATCATGAAAAACTCATAATAACTTTTTTCAAAAAGTTATATTTTTACCATTAAAAAGTAGCATATACTTTCCTTTAAATAAAATATCATTATCTTACCTTGAGAAATCATAAGATTCCCATGAAAACCCATAACAAGCATAGATAAATAATGTCGATAATTTGTGGTATCATTTTAATATCACTCTTACAAATGGGATAACCTTCATGGTTACACATAGAATAACCATCACAATTACACATAAAATAACCATCATGGTTATAATTGGTATAACCATCCCACTATGTTCCCAAAATCTCTTAGGAGAAACCTAATCATTCAACTCCATCCCTTTACCCAAATGTATTGGAGAGATACAATGGGCTCACCAACACTCAGTTTATAATGAATTCACCTGTCTTCATAAACAATTCCCAAGAACCATAACAAACTAAATAAAATCTTACATTATAAAAATGTTCTTTGCACCCATAAGAAAACATTTTCAGATATTGATATATCCATTAAATTTTAAAACCCTTTTTTGAAAATAACCATCAAATAGGGAAGGTGGTTTTTTCTTTTTAGA
The DNA here is from genome assembly GCA_963277665.1 of Viscum album. Lineage (NCBI taxonomy): Eukaryota > Viridiplantae > Streptophyta > Magnoliopsida > Santalales > Viscaceae > Viscum > Viscum album. The sequence goes on along the minus strand of OY728122.1, from coordinate 701,357,591 downwards.
AAACATGAATACTTTTAAAAGGATCCAAAAATAAAATAATGGTTATGATGGTGGGAAATTTTTTTGTCACTGTATAAGTTAAAATAGAAAATTCCTTTTGTTTTTTTGTAAAGAACATTAAAAAAGTTCGTAAAAAGGTTCCTTTTGATTTTTTTTGAAACAAAGTAAAAATGAAACATAAATTTTCCTTTATAAATTACTTATGTAAATATAAATACACCCATAAAATAGCTTAAAAAATATGGATATGGAATAAAAATAGAGTTTTAAGGGAAAATTTTAAAGAGGATTTTAAAAAGAAAGTCCTTTACCTTGATTCCGACTCATCACACACGTTCTTTATCTTAATAAATAATAAAATTATGTTAATTATTTACTTTATTGATAATTTTTTTCAATTTTATTATTCCTTTTATCTCAATTATTACCATGTTTTAACAATTACTTAATCATTAAAGTTCACATAGGATGTTTTAATGATATTTGGTTCACAAGTCCAAAATGGTTTCGTTAAGTTGAATATGGTCAAAGAGGTCATTATTCCATCATATATAGAATAATAAAAATGACATAATTTTTATTTTTATACATAAATTATACTTTAAAACCAATCATGAAATATGTTTATGAAAAATGAACTATATAACAATCATAGAGGTGATAGGCCATATGTACACATGAACGACATTTTCATTTTACATTATATGAAAAGGTAAGAAAATATGTGTTATATTAATTTTAAATAACGATAAATATTTCATTAATATCATATATATAACTTAAATACATCATTATAACTATCTATGAGAGATGGTGATGGAAAAAGAATTACATCGGTTCACGAGGCGGTAATCCACCATACACACAAATGATGAATTCATTTATCATTTTATAGAGGTTGGAGATGGATATAGGTAGTTAAATAAACATAATAACATCTAAGTATATATAGGATAATTATTTTATTATTTTATCATGGTTTAAAAATATTTTAAGGTGGTGGAAGAAGAAATAAAACTAATACATGCGGTTAAAAACTATATCTATTCTCTAGAAAGTATCATTTGATTAACACTATAAGTCCTCTAATATTAGTATTATGTATAAAATAAGGCCTATATAATTTTGGGGAGGGATTATATGAAGGTATTTGGGTAGTTATTGGCTGAACCAAATGGGGTTGAAGTGTGAATAAAGAAGAAGAAGTGGTGCCCTTTTATAAGAGATGGGTGGGACACTTTTGAAATTTCTTAAAATATTAAATTAATATAAGTTAATTTTGATGTAAAAATGGATCAAAATTGATAAAATTACAATATAATATGATTATGAGTCTAAAAAATATCATCTTTAAAAATCTGGATTAGTTTGGATCACATTTTTATCCTTATCTTTTGGTTTTAACCATTCATTAACCCTTTTAACTATTACTGTAATATTAAAGTTTTATACCCTTTAAGGGTTAATAATGCCATTATAAAATAAAAAACGACCCATAAATGGACTATGGATGATTTAATTAAAAATATAACATTAATTTGGACTAATATAATATTTTTATTAATTTTAAATCATTTATAAAATATTATTTATTATAAAATATCAAAAATATCAATTTTACAACTATTCATTACTTTGACTTTAATAAAATCAAGAAAACACATAAATTATAATACAATTCATTAATAACTCTATAATATTTCATGGTTATCTATAAAATTTTTGTGTCACATTAATTATTTCAAATTATACAACTTTTAGTATTTTTAATATCATTTATTTTGCTTTTCCATTAATTGAATAATTTCCACATCAGTGTTGTGTAAACATTTAAGGCAATCATTTATTAAAATAAATTAAAAATAAATTACCATTATGAAGATAAGTAATTTTTTATTTCAAATGAATATTTATAACTAAACATAACCTTTGATTATTCCCATGTTAAAAATATTATATTTATTAAAAACAACAGTGTGATATTTTTGAATTTTCTTTACATAAAATATTATAAGGTTTATAATCACATCCATATGGAAAAAGGCCATATATTCAACCTTTGGATGATTATTTATGATATATACTCATCCAAAAAAATTAATTCATGCGTTAGGTTTATTATTTAGTCTTTATCATTTTATTTTTAACCTTAATTACCTAATTATCCCTTTACTATAGTAATAAAAATTACTATGGTCACTATTCATATTGACCAAAATTAAAAGGGAAATATTTACCAAATTTATACCCACTTATTCCAATTATTGAAACCATTTTTAAAAATTCAATAATCATAATTAGAATAATTTAATTTAAAATTAAATCAGAAAAATGCAATGAAAAACATTTTTTTTCTTCAGAAAAATGCCCTTTTTATGTATAAAATGTTGGTATACTAATTCAATCATAAAATTAATTTAAAAACTCATAATTATATTATTTTAAATAAAAATAAATTAATTAAATTTTAAAACTAATGTAAAATATAATTTTACTTTATAAATACTTTAAAAGAAAATAAAGTTTTCAATAAAAATTAGTATTTTTCACTACTCATTGAAAAATAAAACTTTTCAAAAAATTTAAAAAATTAGTCTTAAGATAATTTTGATATTATTAATTTTAAAATTAAGTTCATTTTTTCAAATTAAAATTCTATAATTTGGAAATTAGGATTTTAAATAAAACCATAAAATACATAAAAATTCATTTTGGTTAGATATAATATTTTTTCCTTTCGATCGAAAAATTTTCTAATATTTTTATAATGAATATAAATCTATAAAATATAAATAATGGATATTTTAAAATGTTTTATATCAAAATTAACTAGGATGTTACAGGATGTATGGGTAGGAGGAGCAGTTTGTGTAGTAGTTATGGCTTTGGGTGTAGTGCAAGGAGATCATTGGTAAAAACCATAAGACTTAAGTCTTACTTAGATGTAGAAGGATGAGATTGTGTGGGTGTATGAAGTATAATTTTATGGGTTTGATATGGGATCCCTAAATTCTATTTTATTTTGTCTAAGGTGTCCATGATGCAAACATGTTAGTCTATATGAAATTATAACTTGGAATCATATTTCTTTTTGGTTGGAGAAGGAGCCTATGGTGCTCTTGGGGAAAGGGATGGTCTTAGGTGTGGGGAGTTATGGGATTTATCCTCTTGATATTTTTTATCAATTCTAATTTCATCACTCTAAACATATATCTTTCCTATTTTTATTTTTATTTTTTCTATCTTAGAAATAGAGGTAAAGTACAAGTATTGTGCTTTTCCGAATGATATAAGTGGTTGAAAACTATCAAATACACTAATGTTTTTAGATAGATAAGTCACAACATTTTTTCCCACCACTACTCCTTTTTTCATGTTTTGGAGGCATTTAAAATAATGAATATTTTTTTTAAAATTCAAGGGGTTCCCTTTATCATAACATGTAAAACAATGCTATACAACTAGTCAACCACTCCATAGATATCCCATTTTATAAACAAATTGAGAGTGATCACTCAATATAGAATATGTAAAATATGGGACTTTAAGTTTGTACTCCTTTCGGTGGATGAGTCATGGGTGACAAGGGGATCATTAATCAACTTGACCCATTTTTCCTTGGACAAATCTTTCCTGGGATCCAAAATAAGAAAGGTGCACTCATGAGTTCTTATAAACACAGTAGAGTAAAACCCAATTCCCACTCTAATTTTTTCTAGTATTAGCTTCTAATACTTATGAATAAAGTAGAAATTAATTTCTCTATAATAATATTAAAAGGTATCCAAGAAAACCAATGGAAACTCCCTACACATATCATACCTCACATGAAAAACGTGTTCACTAAAAAGAATATTCAATGAATTCACAATTGAATGGTCCATACCAAATTTATCTAAAATTTATATATCTAAAATATTTTGGATGAACATATTTTTTCCCACTATCTTATCCAAACAATTTTTATGTGTGTTGATTTTGAATCCGAGGCACAAATGTTGTTCGATAGACTTATGTTGTTCCAACATATCTTAGTACTTTATGTATTTTTTATGATTTAAAAAATCCATGTTTATTTACTAAAGAATTTATCTTTAGTGTTTCAAAATTTTATTTCTAACTATTCTAAAAATTTATGAGATTATTGTTGAATAAATTTGAAAGGAATTTATCTCATGTGGATTGGAATTTATCTTACATGGATAATGCATCAATATAATTTATCTTGAATGTGTAAATAAATTCACTTTATGGATGTTGAAATTCAGTTTTCTATCAAAGGAATTTATCTTATGTGCCAAGATTATCTTATGTGTAAAATAATTATCTCATGGAGAAAAATATCTACTTGCATAGAAATCTCAGTTGATGGAAAAGGATTTTATCTTATGAAATTTTAGCATAAAATACAATATTACTATATAAGTAAATTATCTTACAGAATTGATTAGTTTTCTTTTATAGAAACCAATATCATAAAGCTAATCCAAATGGAAAATAAATAAAATATTTTTTCTTATAAAAAGGACATTCATAAATGAATTATCTTACATACATCAAGTTAAAATATCAAATTCATTTATCTTATGATAGTTGAAGATTATCTCATGAATACCATTGAGAAAGAATTACTCTATGAAAATAGTAAATCCAGATTATTTATCTTATGCACTGAAGAAGTTGAATAAGTAAGAAGTGTTTTATCTTATTAAGATGGATAATGAATTATCTTAGGATAATATTAATGCTAGAATTTTATCTTATAGAGATCATGTTATCTTACATAGGACCATTATGACTATAATTTTTATCGTTGGTGTAACTTTTTGATAAATTAAACTCATGCTTTTACACGCATCATAATAGGAGTTGTCTAAATGAGGAAATATAGATATGGATAAAGCGTATGTTTCCAAGAATAGAAAAATATGATAAAGAAGTTTTCCTCCATCTCTATCATGAAATTTCATTCCATATTGGGAAAAGAATAATATGCACTAATGAAGATACCATTGCTTTAGTTTTTTAAAAGTATTATTGACTTGACTATTGGGATTATAAAGTACGATTAAGTTCAAATCCATAAGATTAGATATATATAAAAGAGTTTTCCACTGCATGAAATACATTTACATATATAGGATATGATACTTGCTTCATATGACACACGATATACAAACTCCAAGATTTCTCTATAACTACCATGCTTATAAGATAAAAATTTTAAATTGAAGAACATCTAGAGATTCTCTTTAAAGATACTCATCTTCTCTGAAAGTTTATTCCAAATTTTTTAGTTGCATCTTGAAACTATGTTCTTATTTTTGTAAACTCTATTATCATATCTTATCATTTAAAGTGAGAACTCATTATAACGATTTTTGAAGGATGTTGTTTTTGAAAAGCCTTGTTGGAGTCATAAAAAATATCATGGATTTGTACCAAGTGATGGATGCTTGAAATAAGTCTGGAAGACCCTAGGAAAAGGACTTGTTCTAGTAAAATAACCAAGTTCTAGGGGTTGATCATTGGTGGAGTATACTAGGGGAGTTATATTCCCCTAACCACTATAAATCTCATATGTTTGATCTTTTTTATTACTTTTATTTCCATCACTGTTTGTGATAAGAAAATATTAGAATCTTTTATCCATTAAAAGAGGGCGGTTTTAAGTGAATAAAATTTCTATAATTCAATTCACCTCCTCTTGATTCTTAGTACAGTTATTCTCTAATAAAAAATTGTTATCAAAGGTTGAAACTCTTTAGTTCTCAACTATAAATAGTTGAAGTCCTAAAAACCATCTTCAAATGGATGTTATAGATGACAATAAAGATGGTATGTCTATGATTAAAGATACCTACTTGAATGGATAAAATTATGGATGTTGGAAGGTGTAGATGATTGTCTACTTAAATAACCTTGGTTTAAAGGTTTACCTAAAATATGTTAATCCTTACACCATTCCTGAACATGATCTAGATAAATATGATGCGACTATAGAAAGAGAGTATGATTTTAACTCTAAAGCTATGAATGCCATAATATGTGGACTCGGTCCTAATAAGTTCAATAGATTTTATCAATGCACTAAAACACATGAGATATGTAATACTATATCAGTTGTGAATGAAGGTACTGATAATGTGAGGTTACTCATATACAACACTACAAAGTTAAATTTTGACACATTTTAGATGATTGATTGAGAGAGCATAACTCAAATGAATGGAAGGTTAATAAAGATTATGATTAAAGTGGACTCTCTTGGAGAACCAATTCCTGAACCAGATGAAGCTTTGAAAGTTCTTAGAGTACTACCATCCAAGTGGAGTGGAATTTAAGCTACCATTAGGCAAGTCACTTAAGTAAATGATTTCAAAATAAAAAATCTCATTGTAACACTCATAATGTATAAGGCTTAAATTAATTCTTATGTTGGTGAGTATATATTGATTAAAATGTAAAATGTTTCCGTGAAAGTATCTACTTCAAAATATGACAAGAAAATAAAATGAATAAAAATTTTCGAGTCATCTGATGAAGATACTTCAAATAGTTCTGCTCCTGATGGTGAGATTGCTCAATTTTCAAGAAATTTCAAGAAGTTATATAATAAGAGAAGATGATTCAATAAATCCTTCAACAAATATAATACATAAGATTGAATTTATAAATAGGTAAGGTTATATGAGTGAAATAAGATTTGACACATCAAACCATATTGTCCACAACTTCAAGACAAAAATAAATCTAATAAGAAGAACAAATGGAAGCCAAAATTCAAGAAGAAAATATAAATATCCATGAATCCCACTTAGAGTAATTCTAAGTATTATAATGATAACACATATTCTGAATTATAATATGATATCTCTAATCAAGAGGCCATCATTTTCTTTATGGAATACTCTGATGAGGTACACCCATTTTACTCTTTTGAGCATGAATATGACTCTAAAACTAAAAATTATTATTTTTAAGAACTAAATGAATACTATAACATTATATAAAACAAATATGAAATCTTTAAAAGTAAAATTAAAGCCCTAATTTTTTTATAATGTTATTCTAAGTGAAAAGAGGGCTTAGACAAACAAATTATAGACTAAAAAACTAAACTAGAAAACTCTATTTCATATTGTGATGAACATGTTATTAAAATAGATTAATTACAAAAAAGAAGTTCAAGACCATAAAGATGCTTCCAATGTTTTAAAAAAAGGATAAAATTAACTAAACCAAATCCTTGGTAACAATAAATTTCAAAAGTATAAATTTGGAATAAGAAGAAAAGGTGAAAATTCAACCTGTAAAATAATTAATTTATGCCCAGTTCAAAAAACAAAAACATGAATAAGGTTATTTTTTTTCATTTTAGAGAACCAATATATTATGATAATGGTTTTAGTTTAAAAATACCTCAATTCTTTAGTATTAAGTATGATTTTATTTCAACTAATTTATCAAAATTTAGTATTTTAATTTTTGGATAACACAAGTAGATTTGGGTTCCAAAATATTTGTTTGTAAACATATGAGGATCCAAAAAAATATGGGTACCAAAAAAATATTTTGTTTAATTTGCCTTTTAGGGAAAAGGTTTCTCATGAATTAATAAAAATGGTATATAGATACTGGATACTCAAGGAATATGATTGGATATTTCTCAAAAATTATATTATTTATCCAAAGTTGATGGAGGATATATCACATTTGGTGACAATACTAAAGGGAAAAGTATTTAAGTTTGATCAATCAACAATCTAAGCATAGTTATTATAAAAAAAGTTCGTTTTGTGAAAGGACTAAAATGAAATCTGATAAGTATTTCTCAACTTTTTGATGAAGGTTAATCGATTTATTTTTCAAATAATGCATGTTCTATTTTCAAAGATAAACTTATTAAGTTTTGGGTACCTATAATAGAGAATTTCTATACCTTAGGTCTTAATTATTTATATAGAAAAAATTAAACTATTTAAATACTGAAACAAATTAATATTAGATTTAGAATAGAATACTTGGACATTATAATATCTATTCTTTGAGAAAAATGTTCAAGAGAAATTTAATTTCATATTTAGCTCAACTTAAATTGAATAAAGAGAAACTATGTGATGAATGAAAAATGATCAAGAAATACAAGTAATATTTTAAATCAATTAAAGAGGTTTCTACATCTAGGACTCTAGGACTTATCCATATGGATTTATTTGGACCATCTAGAACAAAAATCCCAAGAGGAAAATATTTTATCTATGTGTTATTTTATGATTTTTTTAGATTTACTTGAGTTTTATTTTATAGTGTTTAAAGTGAATCTTGTTATGTTTTTATAAGTTTCTATAAATTAGTACCAAAAGAGAAAGTTTGAAAAATTATTAATTTAAGAAGTGATCATGGAGGATAATTTGAAAAACATGTATTAAATTATTATTGTTCAAAAAATGGTATAAAAAACACTTTTTCTTCCCCCAAGACACATCAATAGATTTTTTTGAAAGGAGGAATATGACCTTGCAATAAAATTCTAGGACCATGTTATACAAATATAACCTTCACACTCACTTTTGTGAGGAAGTTATAAATACAGCATGTTATGTTATAAATAGAATTATAATTATTCATATTTTTAATAAAACAACATATGAGCTATGAAAAATATAAATCCAAAATTTAGACACTTGAAAGAGTTTGTATGCAAAGTTTACATTCTAAACACTAAAGAAAATATTAGTAAATTTGATCCAAAGTCTGATGAAGGAATATTTATTGTTCATTCCACTATTTCTAAAGCTAATATAGTTTTCAAAAAAAGGTCAAATATTGTTAAAGAATAAACTCATTTGAAATTTGATAAAAGTGATCCATTTTATAATAAAATGACTCAAGTTGATGAGTTAAGTGATTCTTTTGAAAACATGAGACCTGAGACTATATTTGATAATAAAAAGGATGATGATTTGGAACTTGATTTTGGTGAATGTAATTATAAAATAATGGATATTAGTGATCCTAAAAGTGTACTTGCAAGGAAGCCTAGTGTTATCTAAGATAATGGATAACCAAAGACTCAAGAGGGAGGGAGGGGGTGAATTGAGTTATTGAAGATTTCTTTACTTTAAACCACCATCTTCAAGGTAGGTGATCTGTAATATTTTCCTTAACAAAAGAAGGTAGTGGAAACTGAAAGTATAAAGGTAAAATATAAAAAAATATATTTATAGTGGTTTAGGGGACATAAATACCCTATTCCACTCCAATAACACTCTACTCCCTGAGTTTAGTGATTTTCAATTTTTCATCCCTTTTTATGTGGGCTCCTAGTTGAGTACATGTAGCTGTTACTTATTAAAATGGTCCAAGATCTTTCATCCATGATCTTACTTCACAATAACTGTTCATAGTATAAACACACTCGATCATAAAGAGTGCATATAGTAAAAAGGACAAACAAAGTTGAGAATAATGGCGCAACACACAATTACAAACAATAGCTGACAGTAGTTAAAGATACATTCATAGAAGATTAGATTCTTCTAAGTTTATCTCTAGAAGTTATTTGATTTCAAAGGATTATCTTGTAATCAAAACAAATATAGAATAACTTCTAGTGTTTTATCTTTAATCATTTTATGAATCATGTATCATATCATATATTTCTTATGTACATATCTTCTGGTGTTCTTGTTTTCACATGTATACATCCATTCTTCATGAAGCAAAAACTATTCTATTTATATTTTGTATTTTAAATTTAAAATTAAGCACACTTTATAATCACAATGTTCAAGTGAATAATCCTTTTGAAAATTTGATGATATAGGTTCATAATGGAACATTTCCTATTCTAAATGTGGAATAAACTCCTATGATAGAGATGTCAACAATCTTCCTTCTCAGATATTTCCATGCTCAGAAAAATGTCACTTTGTCCAAACTAATATTTCCTTATTTAAAAATCTCTTTTTATGAAACACATAAAAGCTTTAATTGAATTATTTATAGATTATACCAATGTTACAATTATAATCATGATGATCCAAATTATTATTCATAAGATAAAATTCTGATAGCACTATTCTTGTAAGATTATTTACGGAGAAACATTGTAAGATAAATTAGATCTTTGACTTATGTGTTTTGTAAGATATTTCTTCTTAATAAGATAATATATTACTGATATATGATAATAAACTTACATGTATTCATCTGATGTTTATAGTATAATTCTTTTACGAATGTCCTTTTTTTAATATAAAATATTTCTCAAAATTTCCTTATGACTGAGATTTTTGAATTTAAACATACGATAGATAATTTACTTTCTCTATAAGATAATATTCTTATGTAGTAAGATTAAATTTCCAAATTAGGATTATTTAAGATAAGTTAATTTTGTGTAGACTGAAATTCCCACAAAGATAATGGGTTTATTTTATAAGATAATTATGTTATGTGTAAGATAAACATCCAATGTAAGATAAATTCCTTTAAAAAACAGATAGATTCTAGCTGAACAAATGTCATTGAACTTATGCACAATAAATTAATTTGAAATATATTCAATAAATAACTCAAGACTTATAATAATAGTTAGAGATAAAATCTAAAACACTTAAGATAAACTCATTAGAATATAAATAAGGATTTTTTAAATAATCAAAACACATAAAGCACTAAGATATGTTGAAATACCAAAAGTCCATCCAACACCAAGAAACTTGAAAAAATCACCCCTTAGATACTATGATAAGAAGTTTATATAAAGAAATTAAGACTAAAAGGAGTGTAAAAAACATTTCATAATTCTATTCCTTCTTATCTCAACTCAAACCTAATACCTTAGAGGAATTTTTAGCTGATGAATGTTGGGTTTTATATATTCAAGAAGAGTTAAACCAATTAAAAAGGAATAAGGTATGAGAATTAGTTGATATACCCTCTGATTACCTTGTTATAGGAACAAAATGGGTTTTTAGGAATAAAAATAATGACCACGGTGTGATCACTAAGAAAAAGGATAGATTAGTGGCTAAAGGGTATAACCAAGAGGAAGGGATAAATTATGAAGAAAACTTTGTACTAGTAGCTAGATTAGAAGCCATTAGAATTATCCAAGCCTATGTATGACATATGGATTTAAAATTTTATCATATGGATGTGAAATATGTATTTATAAATTATTTTCTCATGGAATAAGTTTATGTTTAAAAACCTCTTGGTTTTAAAATTTCTCATTTTCCAAATTCTATTTTCAAACTCACCAAAGATATTTTTTGAATTTAACAAGAACTGATATCTTGGTATGAGTTTTTAAGTATATTTATTTTATCAAATAGATTTTTAGTAGGAATAAAAGATCCTAATATTTTTAAGAAAACTTCTCCTATAGATATATTTCTAGTTTAAATATATATTGGTGATATAATTTTTGGTTTTAAAAATAAAAAATTGCGTAATGAATTTTGAAAACTCATGAAAAAATAATTTGAAACGTGAATGATGGGTGAGTTAAATTTCTTTCTAGAATTTAAAATTTATCAAAACGACTTTGGGAATGTATTGAATCAAAGAAAATATATACTAGCCTTACTTAAGAGGGTTTTTAATTGAAAATGGTAAATTACATGCAACTCCTATGATTTGTAATCAAAAACTTGATTTGGATAAAGAAAAGAAATCAGTTTAAAACATATTATACAGAGGAATAATTAGGAGTCTACTGTATTTAACTGTTATTAGACCAAAAATTATGTTTGTAGTATGTTTATGTGCCAGATTCCAAGAAAATATCAAGTAATCTCATTTAAAAGATTCCATTTTTTTAATTAATTTTAGAGGAACATTTTATATTTATTTAATTTTTTTAAAAATCATTGGTTTTAATTTGAATTCATTTTCTAATACTAAATTTGGTGGGTGTAGACTAGATAAAAAGAACACATTAAGAACCTTCAATTTTCTAGGTAAATCTATGGTATCCTGGTCTAGTAAGAAACAATTATTAGTTACATTATCTACTACTGAAGCATAATATATTTCTGCTGGTAGTTTCTGTGCACAAGTGCTATGGATGAAACACACCTTAATCGATTTTGGATTCAATTTTAATCATGTTCCAATAAAATGTGATAAAACTAGAACTATCAAAATTTTCAAAAATCTAATGAACCATTTTAGAACAAATAATATATATCAAAGGCATAATTTTTCGAGAGATCATGCACAAAAGGTGATATAACTATAGGATTTTTTGTACCAAAAATCAATTAGAAAATATTTTTACTTAAGTACTCCCACTAATAGATTTGATTTTATTAAATCATAATTATGACTATTCTATTTTAGTTTATTTTTATTCTATTTATTTATGTTTTGCTATGAAAAAATGCATCTTTAGTTAATACTTTATTTAATTTATTTTGAGACAATTTTTTTTAGAATTATTCATTTCATATTATGAAATATAGACTATTATTATTATGATCACCTTTTTCATCACTATGTGTGAACATTTTTTATCACAAAAGAAAGAAATCAAATTTGTCCTACACATGAAGCCTTTGCAAAAATCATAGATCTCACCCTAAATTCTCCAACCTTCTTTTCCCTAGAACCTATGAACCCTAAAAAATTTATGAAATTATGGGAAAAATAAATAGAATATATATCATTTATACCAATAGATCAAAACATTCAAGGTCTTTAAGGAAAGTGCTTAGTGGTAAAGTGATCAACTCAAGTTGGCTAGATAGAATAGATATTCTGCTAAAAATGTCATTAATATTAAAGGATGAGAATATTTATTTTATGAGAAGAGTATAAAGTTTTTATTTGAAAATTAAGTACATGAGTTTTATGAGAATTCTATTTTTATTTTTAGATATTCTGAAGATGTTTTGATGTCGGCTGTGAATTAGAAAAACTTATCGATGTATTTAATAACGATGGATAATGTTTTCAGATGTCTATATAAATCTAGTTTCAATTTCAATATGTCTCTAAATATTTTATATGAGTTCATACATATAGAGATAATGAAATCTCTATTAAAAATTCCTGATGTATAAAAGAAATCTATGAATGACCTTGATCCGAAAGAAAATTCCTTGTAAAATTTATCCAGTCGACAATTGCTCAATGAAATGGAGAGTTTGAATTTTTTTTTCAAGATATTATATTGATTTACTTATTTTTGATTAAGAAGAATTTAAATATGAAATGTTACATTATTATATATATGTTCCACATCCAAAACAAGATATTCAACTTTTATCCCTTTATGTGGATTCATACGTTGGTGTTTTTCAAAGCTGGTGTACACTTGGATGAAATTATAGGCACACACCATCATGGATTAACAAATCTTAGTGTTAGAGTCTTAAGGAGAAGTATATTTTCTATAGTTTTTTTATCTAAAAGGATGATACCAATTGTAACTAAATAATAGGTTTAATGATACCCTTCTTAGGTTGAGGGGGATCCTTATCATGTAATCATTGTTACTAGAGTATCTAAACAAGTTGTTGCAAGTGTTGATGTACTATAACCCTTATTAACCAAAGTCAATGAGTTTGTGTGGTAATATATGATGAGATTAATTTGGATTATTATTGAATAGAGGAAGATACCCAGGAAGGTCAACCATAAGTGCACAAGGTAGTTGTTGATAGACCTGTACTTTCCACCACTCTACCCCTAGTCTTACCATTTTCTGTCACCATAGGAAACTTGGATTCCACCATTTTGAGTTTAGTAATTATTAGTTAATAAAGTACCATCTCTACTAAAACATGAGATATTAATATATTTTAGGTGTCTCTAATAGCTGAGACCATTTGAAGAGTTAATAGAGAAGACTTTCTCTTTGTTTGTAGTGATGTTTTGGGTTTTGATGAGGAAGAATTAGAAGAAGATGACAAAGCTACTTTGCTGGTAGATAATAGAAAGAAGAAATTATGACCAGTTAAACTATCTCATGTTGAAGGTTTACCCTAATTTTAATAAATTCAACAATTTTAAGAAATTTAAATAGTGGATGAGAATTAGGTGGTCACAGTTTCATAAGAAGTAAATTCACCTATTTTTTTGATGTAGATCATAGTAGTTTAGAGATACCTACAATAGAAATTAAAGTATATGATTAATTTTTTTTTGATTTAGATATAATGAGATATTGTATAAAATTAATACATTGAAGAATAAATTAATTGAATATCATGTATAGGTTAAGAATCTATGAGAAAACTCAGTTTTAAAGGAGGATCTGGATACCCTAAAAAAGATGGTTTTGTGTCAGTTTGAGTATATTAAAAGGATACCAAATGCTCAACCATATATTTTCTTTAAATATGACTTTTATGGGATAAAAATCATGATCCAATATATTTTGTATAAGTGTTTAAAGGACTATGCTAGAGAATCCTAAAAAAAAATCTCTTAGGATCAAATTTTAATAGAAACTAAGTTGGACTCCATTTCTCACGTGCTAGATACCTTGATAGCTAAAATTTACTCAATTAAGTGTGAATTACTTTCACGAGATATTTTAAAAGTTGTTTAGTGAGATATTATAGGTATGATTTATAGTATTTTGACCATTCCTCATAGCACCATCACCAGTATGAATTAGTATTATAATGTTATCAATACTCTTCTTAAGGATAATGTTCCAATGATTAATGATGATTTAGTACAAGCTCATAAGGATGCAAGATTTATTATTACATGCCTTGGGAAAATGTTTGGATACTTATATAATAAATTTTCAGTCTTGGAAGAAAATTTTGGACACCTCTATCATTTGGTTGTACATTCCATGATTTTATATTCTTTTTTAGTGTAAGAAGATACATTTTCAAAACCAAAGGAGAAGCTTGCTATCTCCGAAGGAAAGTTTGTTGTTGTGGATGATGCATCTCTAAATAGGTATTAGTTTTTATATATCCAACAACTAGTTCAGTGATTTATTCATAACTATTTAGAAGATTTGAAAAATTTAATCCCCAACTGTGATAAGAAGGGTGATCTACATAACTATTTTGGTAACTTTGGTTAGAATTCATGGCATGGTTTCACCATCTTTTTAGACTATTTCAAAAAGTGTGTCAAAATGATCGATATGCATATGGATTCATTATTTCATTTAAAAGGTATTATTTCTCTCAAACATGTCATTACAGATCACCATATTTATATATCACAATGGTTAAAAGAAATATTTGATCCTACTAAGATTTACTCAAAAAAGAATCTGAAGCATAGTGATGAAACCTTAATGACCACTCTTAATGCATTAACCAAGTTTCCCTTCTCCACCAAAAATTGTTTTGATCTACCCTGAGCTCAGAAAGCATCTACTAGTATTAAATACCACACATTAAGGATGATACCTCATAATAGATTTGTACTTGGAGGTTCTTTTGGCTCAAATACCCCATTGGGTGTTGTGTGTAGAGAAATAATTGATTCCCCAATTCCTACCACATCCTTACCATCGGGTCAGCCTCATTCATTCTAGAAACCACCTCAAAAGAATCATCCTACAGGCCCTAAATTGAAGGATTAATTTTCTTTCTTATTTTTGATGATTAACTAATATTTCATAATTTTTTTCATAAACATCTGAATGGTTGTTTAATTTTATTAAATGTTTTAACTATTTCTTGGATGTTTATTCATTATTCCTTCACTAATTTTCATTACTTTTGTCATATGTTTTATTTTTGGTTATTTTGTGTTATTTTTTTATCTTATATTTTATTTGGTTATGTTATCCTTTCTTTGAAATTCAATTCCAAATTATATTCATATTCAGTATCTACCTCACTAAAATTTTACACTTGTTTATGTTCCACAATGAATATTTTATTCTTCTTATATTCATGCTTTTTGATATCACAAAAATAGGGAGAGGAATTCCTAAACTTTATTTATGGGATAAATTATCACAACATTCACAAAGTTTATTTTAAAATATTTTCTGATAAAATAATATTTTTTTATTATCTGATTATGAGTTTTTTGATAACAAAAGGGGGATATTTTTGGATAGACTTACATTATTCTGACATATCTCAGTACTTTATATGTTTTTTATTATTCAAAAAAAATATATATATTTACTGATGAGTTTATCTTAAGAGTTTCTGGATTTTATTTCTAACTATTATTAATATTTATGAGCATATTTTTGAATAAATTCCAAAGGAATTTATCTTACATGGATAAGAATTTATCTTATGAGAATAACATGTCAATATCATTTATCATGCAAGTGAAAATAAATTCACTTTATGAACACTAGAATTTAGTTTTCAATCAAAGTAATTTATCTTACATGCCAAGATTATCTTACACATAAAAGAATTATATTATTAAGAAAACTATCTACTTGTAATAATATATTAGTATATGATAAAGGATTTTATATTGAGAAAGATCAGAATAAAATATTATCTTACTATGTAAGTAAATTATCTTATGGTGTAGATGATTTGTCTTTTATAGAATTCAATCTTAGAAATCTAAGTCATATAGAAAATCAGTAAAGTATTTTTTCTAATGAAAAGGACTTTCATAAAAGAATTATCTTATGGACATCAAAGGAAACCGTCGAAGTTATTTATCTTACAAAATTTAAAGATTACCTTATGAAGATAATTGAGAAATAATTACCCTATATAAATAGTAAATTCGGATTATTCATCTTACATTATGAAGAAGTTAAAGAAGTAAGAAGTGTTTTATCTTACAAATTTGGATGGGGAATTATCTTATGAGAACAGTAATTCAAGAATTTTATCATATAGATATCAAGTTATATTATAGAGGATCATTATGATTATACTCCTCACCATTGGTGTGAATTTTTAATCAAGTCAACTTATTCTTTTATGTGCATCAGAAAAGGAGTTGTCTAAATGAGGAAAGATCAATTTGGTTCCAAGAATGAAAATAACCAGTAAAGAAATTTTCTTTCATCCATTATATAGAAGTTAATTTCATATTTGGAAAATAAGGACACACTAATTAGGATCTTGTTACTTAAATTTTTAAAATGATTATTCTCTTGACCATTAGGATTATCAAGTGTGATTAAGTTCAAATTCAAAAGAGGATATATACATAGAATATTTTTCCACTGTATGCATTATGTATACATAGACAAGATACGATACTTTCTTCACATGACACAAAATATACAAAGTTTAAGCTTGATGTAAAATTTTTATGCTTATAAGATAATATTTTGAAATTGAAGAACCTCTAGAGTTACTATTTGAAGATACTCATCTTATTTGGAAGTTTCTTCAACACTTGTTTATTGCTTCTTGTAACTGTATGATTCTTTTTGTAAAATATATTATTCTTTCTTATCACTTGAAGTGAGCACTCCTTATTCTTAGTGTTGAAGGCCATTTTTTTTGAAAATATTTATAGGAGCACACCAAAATCTTCTGTATTTGTACCAAGTAATGAATACTTTCACTCATATAGGAAGTCCCTAGGAAAATTAATGGTTCTACTAAAATCACTAAGATATAGGAGTTGGGTATTAGTGGAGTGGAATAGGGGATTTATAGTCCCCAGACCACTATAATTCTATCATGTTTAATATTTTTCTTAATACTTTTATTTCTGATATTTCTTGTGATAATAAAAGATTAGAATAATTCATACCTTAAAAGGGTTGTTTTAAGCGAAGAAAATTTCAAAAACTCAACCCCCCTATCAAGTCTTAAAACAATTGTTCTCCAACCAAAAAATGAAAGTGAGTTCAAGAATCATCCTAATTGGATAAAGAGGAATGGTAATAGGGTGGGTTTGGTTCTAATGGGGGTTGTTTGGAGAAAGTATCTTAGGTTTTCATGGTTTTAAACCTCTTAGATTAGGTAAATGGTAACTTGGGAAGTTTTAGAGGGTTAAATTCCATTTAGAGGAGGAAGAATCTTATTTTATTGGTGCCATGGGGAACAGATTTTTGGGTGTATGAGGGTTAAGGTATTAAGGTATTATTTAAAGGGTTTTATGATTTAGGAATGGGAAAATTATTTAGGGTATAGTTTTGGAAACTGGGGATGTAGTGATTGGAAAAGGGTGGTAGATTAGGGTTTAATGAGGTTACTACTTTGGGGGAAACCACCAAGGATGTTTGAAACAAAGTACCTTATAATTTGAGGGATTCAAATTAGTTTACAGGTTTGGAATATGAAATTCCATGTTAGATCCTATCTTCCATAATTAGGGTTCGGTGATCAAAATTTTTAAAGAAATTTGATCTCACACAATATGGGTTTTTCCAATATGTTGTGGTTTTAAGGGGACAAGGTTAATATTTTGGAAATTTTCACTGATAAAAAACATGATGTTTTTAAATTGAACATGTCATATATTTTAGTATGAATTATATCAAAAAATGATTTTTGGAAATTAGCAAGGATAAGGACAAACTAACCATGATGTGTTTTCTAAAAGGATTTTAATTTTTGGAAATTCATGTGTCAACATTTACCTACATGATATACATGGTGCTTTATGATTATTATAATTGGTTTGAGAATAGAAAGTTTGGAATTTTACTTATCAATATTATTTGGGTAAAGATGACATATTCCAATGGAAATATTTGAATATGTTTTTTGGGTTTTCCCCTGATCAATACTATTTAGGTGACACAATGAAGGTTCGAGATGTAGTGGAAGTACCAGGTGGGATGGTAACAAATCATCTTTTTTTCATAATCCATGAATAATATTTTATGTATATGACAAAGAGACATCCTTAAAAATAGAATTTACATAAATATTAATTGAAAAAAACCAAAAAAATAAGAAGTGGGTTTTTTTAGATATAATTTATAATTAATTTATTTAATTAAATAATTACCTTTTGTTAAATTCTATCTTCATTTCCGATGATTAGATGAAGACCAATTTTCATGCCATCATTGCTTAAGAGGAATCAAGGGTATATTTCTTGTATTAATGACCCACATGTGCTTCACGAACCTTTGATTATCACTATAGAAACCTCAGAGTTCTAGCACATATGAATAAAACACATGTGGTGATCACTATTAATATCAACCAAATCCTTCAAAGGGAGAGGAATTATCTATCATAGAGGAGGAGAAAATATCCATGATCTTCAATGAATTCTAGGGGAGAGATCTCTAGGCCTTGAGATAATTATCTCTAGAACTCACTATATACAATGAAATAATGTGTCTATTTTATTGAAAAATGTCATAACCAGGTTTAAATAGTGATAGGATTAGTAAATAATAATTTCAAAAGGTCCCTTATTATTTTATTAGTCCCCAAATAACCCCATGTCCAAATAATAATAAAATTATTATTATTATTTACTTGACATGTTCTAAAATCATGGATAATATAAATATTATTTTTATTGAATAAATAAATTAATATTTATTCAAATGATATTTAATATGATATTTCTTGTTGGACCATTAAACTCAAACCATATATCCTCCTCAATATTTAATGGGCATTGAATAATGACTATTTATTTAATTAAATAAATATCACTGTTTTATTCAACAATAAATATATAAACATTATATCAACCAAATTAGTGAATAAATATTAATTAAATATTCACATAACTAAATAAACAAATAATTTGTTAATTTGGGTATAAAACAAAATAAATAAATTTTTGTCATTCACATAATTAAATAGAGAATTACCTAGTGAATAAATATTTATTAAATATTCAGCTCACATATATATTCTCTCAAATAACTGGTGATTGAATTTTTATGATCAAACTAACATGAATAATTATTAAATCATGTGAAATAATAATATTTATAAAATAAGTTAAATTCATATGAAATTTAACTGAGGTTATAAATACACTTAGTGTGTGACCCTCTTGGCCCCTATCCTAGTGGCATTAAGCTACAATACCTAAAGTCCAAGTTTATCATCTAAAAACATTCCAAGACTCTAATAAAGAAATAAATTAATGTTTCAATAACATGTAACCTATTATGAATGTAAATTGTGCAATAAAATCCATTTATCTTGATATATCTAATCAAGTAGGTTGCATAATGGTGTCATCAACCTATATGCTTGATGCATCTTTCTTTGAATTTTTGAAAATGAACTTGCCACCACCACCACCATGGCCATGTACTTAATAAGGTATATCAATTCCCATAAAAGGGTATGAGATATCAACTTCCATTAAAAAAAAGAAAAAATCTTTTCTCATATTATTCATTATTATAACATCACTCGTGATGCACCCAACACATCCTATCTCACTGTGAGCACATGCTGTTATGGATTTTATCAATACATAAAATTACGCAACTCATGGAATACATTAATAATAATCTTAAATTCTAAGGATCATTACATATGTCCACAAATAAGAATATCCAATGACACATATAAATGTGTATTTCCTATTAGTGGGTCTTGTTCTCATAGTCTCCTACAAAAAAATATTACCAAGGGTAGACACCATGAAAAATTATCTCAAATTTCCATGAGTCTCCATACCACACAACCTATAACATTTTTTTCTAGCCAAATGATATAATCCAGCTATAATACTTATATTTAAGAATAATTTCATGAAACTTATAGGTTCTCATCATAGTGGGGAACTGTTATGACCTTTCAGTGTAAAAAATACTCTGAGGACATTTCACATACTATGTTATATAGAAGTAAAATCATGATGCGATAATAATTTTATATTAATATCCAAAAAATAATGAATATATGTGATCATAAATTAATTTGAATTTGGTTTTAGGGAAAAAACTCCAAAATAATACCACTTTCACCAGATCCAACTTCTAACAACCTTCAGCCCGCTAACTATTACATGATATTTATTCTTTTGCTGAGATAATTATTTAGTCAATGGGTCCTCCATGTTTTCATACATGGAAAATTTTCTCATAATGACTTCACACCTTTGATAAAAATCCCTCAAGAGGTGATATTTTTGGAGTATGTGCTTCATCTATTGATGTGACCTTGGCTATTTTATGAGAGTCACCACTAAATTATTTTCACAATAAAATTTGATAGGATATATAAAATTACAAAACAAATCAATATCTTATATGAGGCTCCAAATAAAAATTTATTCTTTAGATACATTAGAATCTGCTATATTCTTAGACTCTACTGTGGAATCAATGACAATTGGTTGCTTTGAACTCTTCCAGCTCATAACTCCTTTATTGATACAGAAGACATATCTTTCCCCTGAAATCAGATCGTTTTGATCTATTTGGAAACTAACATTAGTATATCCTCTAATGATTAATTACTTATCTTCTCTATATACCAGGAACATATCCTTTTTCATGCCTCAAATACTTAAGGATAACCTTAACAAAAGACCAATAGTATTCCCCAGGATCGACTTGATATTTAACTACCATGATTAAATCATAGGAATCACCAATAATAGTATATAATATAGAATAAATGATATATCCTAACATAGATGCGTATAATATCCTACCCACTCACACACACACTCTCCTATTGTATTTTAGGACACCTTTTCTTAGAGAGTTGTATACCATGTGACACTAGAACCAATCACCTCATAGATTATTCCATACTAAATATATTTAATATCTATTAAATGAATGTACTTTGACTTAGTCCAAGTAGCCTTTTGGATCTATCATTAATGATCTTAATCCCAAGGATATATGCTACTTCACAAAAGTACTTCATGGAGAAGTAATTGTTTAACCAATCCTTAATCGACTATAATACTGGTATGTCATTTCCAATAAGTAACATGTCATCAAAAAATACTACTAAGAATATTAACACACTCCCATTAAATCTCTTGTAAACACATGGATCACATTCATTCTTTATGAAACCAAAAATTTCTTATTAATTCATCGAACTGAGTGTTCCATAACCTAGATGTTTATTTTAACCCATAAATTGAGATCTACAACTTGCATATCTTTTTGGAATTTCCTGGGGTCACAAACCCTTCAAGTTGTATCATATATACATCTTCCTAAAGGTTTCCATTAAGGAATTCTATTTTGACACTCGTATTCCAAATCACATCATCAAGGAAAGCTACTATGGAAATCATAATTCAGATGGATTTAAATATGGAAACTAGAGAAAAGGTTTCATCATAGTTAACTCCATAACACTATTTAAACCCTTTAGCCACCATTCTTTCTTTATAGGTACCCACTTTACCTTCTATTTCAAGTTTTCTATTAAATAAAAATTTACAACCAACAATATTTACATCAACTAATGGATTGATTAGAACCTTAAATTGGTTCTGATACATGGAATACATCTCAGAATTCATGGATTCTTTATATATTATAGCTTATAATCTCTTTACTACCTCCTTGTAGGAAAAAAGATCAGTATTTCTAAACAATAATGTGTCACCATATTTGGTTAATAGAAACCATATCTTTATGGTTCTCTAACCTATCTAGTTCCCATAAATATTACTTTTGTTTTAGTAACAACATCTTACATGATAAATTGTGGAATTTCTTTCTATAACAACTCTTGTGTATCTTGACCATCAACTTCATTGAATTCAATATTTATCCCACCATACTTCTTGAGGATGTGATATATATCATGAAAAATCAATTTTCTTGTGATGATTACCTTTTTTATGATGGGTTTTATAGATAGAATCCCATTGTTTCCTTAGGATTTTATATAAAGATACACTTCATGCCTCAAGGTGCTAGTTTATTTCTAGAGTTGGTCTTAACAAACACCTATCAACCCCATGCATGAGCATGTGAAAAAATAGATTTATTTCAATAAATTAACTCATATGGTATCCCATTTGTCACCTTAGTTGTTACTCAATTTAGAATGTGTGCTACAAAATGTAATGAATACCCCCAAAAGTATAATGAAAGAATTGCATGAATCATTATCAACATTACCATGTTAAGTAAGGTATGGTTCCTACTTTCACTAACACCATTCCACTTTGGTGTATATAGAGGAGTGGGTTTGGATAGAAAACTACAATCTTGTAGAAATTTTATGAATTATTGATTAAGATAATTTCCACCTTAATTAGATTTAAGATACTTTATCTTCTTACCAAGATGATTCTCTAAATCATTCTTGAACTCTTTGTATTTATCAAAGGATTTAGACTTATACCTTATCAAGTAGACATATCCATACCCACTTAATTCACCAGTAAAAGTAATAAAGTAAGAATACCATTTTTAGATTATACTAGAAATGGTCTACACACATCACTCTATACCAATTATAGAAGCTTTACAAATCTTTCAAATTCTCCACCAAAAGGTGGATTGTTCATTTTTACTTGTAAATAAGAATGAAATATTTCAAGTAGTTTTATATCAAAAGATTCTAAGTAACTATCTTGATAGATATTTTTCAAATGCTTCTCATTTAAATGACCAATATGGTGATGCCACAACTGAGTGTGGAATTAGTCATGTGAACTTGATTTGTTATCAATTCCCAATACTTGATTTTCATAATTTAATACATAAATACTATTATTTAAATGTGACATACCATAACATATGATATATTTATAAAATAAATAACTTTTATTTTATGAACTTTAAAATAAAACCATCTATATCTAGGTAGGATAATAAAATTTGGTTCTTGGTAATATTTTATATATAATAACAATATTTTAAAACCAAGACCATCCCATTTAGAAATGGAAGGTGATAGTCTTCAATGGCTAGAGAAGTTATCCTCACACCATTGACAACCCATAAATATACCTCTCCTTTGAAAATCATTCAAAATATGATTGGTTCTTACATTTGAATAAAAATTTGACACCACAATCTATATCTAATACCCATTTTTTAGACATAGAGAGATTGAACTCAATAATGAATGCACCTGGATATTCACCTTTCTTCTTTAACTGGCTGTAGTTCTTCTTCCAATGGCCTAACTTTCCAGCTAAAAAATATATTGCATCATTTTCCTTTTCCTGTATTTGGATCTTCATTCTGTTGGAAAGATAATGTTTAGTAGCTTTAGACTTGGAAGGAGTCTTGGGACCCCTTTTCTTGTTTTTACTTTTCTTATTCACCATAAGGACCGCATGATTTTCACACCCCATGTCTTTATCATCTTGGTGAATAAGAGTAAGGAGTTACAAAAGAGTCTTTTCACTATTTATCATATTATAATTAAAAATAAAACTAGAGAAACTCTTAGGTAGTGAGGGTAAAATGAAATCTATATGAATATCATCAGGGATATTAAATCCAAATTTGTCCAAGAACTTAATGTAGCCATTCATCTTGACTATATGAGGCCTATATGACCCTAAATATCCAATCTTGCATGTGAAATATTAATCAGATATCTCATATATCTCTTATCTTACCTTCTCCTTATTGGGGTTGGTGTTATAGAATCAAATTTTTTTACTTTGTATTACATATATATATTCAAAGATTTTAATTTTAATAAAAAATCTTATTATATATTTTTCACTGTTCTACATGACTTTAATGTAATAATTTCATAGAGTATATGTCACATTAATAAGGTCATAGAAGTATACTACTATGATGAGAACCTTGAAATTCCATGATGATATTCTTAAATATAGTTTTACAATTGGATAATGTACTATCATGGAACACATATAATGTTGATGTAAATTGTGATTACTCATAAGTAGATGATACTTTTACTCATGAGGTTTGCACTTAGTAATCTCTAAGATGGGATATTATGATAATAGACCCAACTATAGGAATTCCACATGTTTATGTGTCATAAAATATTTCTATCTCTGAGTATGTGTAATGTTCCTTATAATTTAATATTATTATTAATGATTGTCATGACTTACATACTTTTATGTACTAACCAAAACCATGATGAAATATATTTGCGGGAAGTAGGGTATGTTGGGTGCATTATGAATGACATATTATTAATTAATAAATCAAGGAAGGATTTTCTATTCCATATTAATAGAAGTTGATTTCTTGACCTTTAATTGAAATAAAACCATCGCATTAAATTCCATGTCCATGGTTTTAGGATGAGTTTATTTCAGATAGTCAAAGAAAGACATATCAAGCACATAGGTTGGTGATATGATTGTGCAGCTTTCTTAATGAGATATTATGAGAAAGGATTATATTACATAGTAAAAATTTGTGTGTGGCTGTCAACATTGTGATATTAACTTCTTTATATTAGGTTCCTTGACCCATTGCTAGAAAATAATCTTGTATTTTAGAAAAGACTGCCTGAAAACAATGAGAAAGAAGTCTAGAGGGTCACACACTAAGTGTTTATGTTAATATCAATTAAATTCAAATTGAATTTAATTATTGGGATAAATATTATTCTCAATACTAAAGAATAATTTTATTCAGGATTTATTGATCACAAATATTCATATAGTAATAAATAATTTATTTAATTACATGAATATTTAATAAATATTTATTCTCAAGACTGTGAATAGAATATTTATTTTATTTATTTAATATTGAATAAATATTTCTTCACCATATTGTGAATAGAATATTTATTTATGGATAAATATTTAATTAAATATTTATTTTTTTATTCGATAAATGTCGAGGAGGATGAATATACCAAGATCGTTTCTAGTGATAGATATCAATTTGTAAGTTGGTAAAATAATATTTATCATTGTTCTAGATAGTACATTCTATAAAATAATAATAATATTATAATATAGAATGAGGTCATATAAGGTTTGTTATATTATTTAAGGGATGTTGTGCAATTAAATAATATTTTAACATAAACACAAACTCTATAAATAGATTTCTATGTCTATTTGGTAGGGTTAATCGAGAATTGAGAATTATTGTGCACAAAAGACTTATATCTAGATTCCTCCTCTCATATTCTAAATAATGAGAAGAATAATAGAGAATACTTCAAGATTTAAGGGTCTTAAAGTGATCAATATAAACGATAATAGATGATCGATCCACTACACTAGCACCCGACATTCCATCAATGCTGTTCAAAGATCAAAGGTCCACATGTGGATCACTATTAGAGGGGATATAATTTGGGTCCTCCCTATGAAATGATAGTAATCTGAAATGGGTTTTATATAATCAACATGTTCATCAAACAAAGACCCCAAGATAAGGTAATATTTCTTCTAATATAATTTAAATTAATTATAAATTTAATGTGAAAAATATCCTCTTTGAGTTATGGGATTTATATGTAAATATTGTATGGAAAAATTTCATTGGTCATGACATTTATATCTTGAAAAATGTAGAATGATCCATCATATCTGAAAAAAACCTTTATGGTTATTCCCCCACCAAGCACTTCCACTATTTTTGGAACCTTTACTCCTTATGAAGATAAAAAGGTGAGACATGATGCTATACACATCCATATACCTAGGTTACTTTAAAATCTCACTAGACATGGAAGATAACATGAAAATTTTATATCTTTTGAATAATCCAAAAATTTCAAATAGAGAGATAATTCATCCACACTAGCCTCTTTTCTAGGTGCCTCAAGAATAGGGTTTTCTAGCACATATAATTTTTATTCATAGAATAGTATAACATGTAAACGCTTATACCATTCATGAAAATTCGATCTAGTGAGAAGGTTATACTTCTTCAAAATGGATCATAGTGATATAGTCGAAGTCATATGGGTTTCTATTTCTATAATAAATAAGATAAAAATTTTAGTATTTTATTGGGATTAAAAAATTAGATAATAAATTTAATTTAATTTTTTTTCTCCCACTACTTTACCAAAACCTAGTAGCCCTCACCATTATTTTTTCAATATACTATCTCACAAATATTCTAGTAGAAAGTATTCATATTCCCATTATCATAACCTAAATAGAGTCTTGACAAGATACTCAAAGGTATTTAGGATGGGGTTACTTTATAACTACATTAACACATAGATCATTGATCCATTGAGTGAACTCCACAATCCCCAAATCCTAGATTATGATTCCCTCAACACTTTGCCTAGTAGTTTAACTAAGTCTCATGGAGTTGATCAACCCTCAATGAAATCTAGGTTAAGTTAACCAAAAACTCAAGATATAGATTCCTAGATAACAAAAATTACCATAGTGGAGGTTGGTCATGCACTTTTAACTATGGTTCAATTTATACTTATGAAGTGGAAGGCTATACCGACTTAATATTTTATTTGATGGATTTTTATCTTTATATGTAAACTTATCATTTTATCTCATTAAATGATTGTTAATATTAAGTGGATTTTAATTAAGTGATTAACCATGTTTAGACAATGTTTACACATATTATAATATTTATTTTAATTCTATCTTGAATGCTTGTTAATTAATTAATTTAATGATTTAAACATCCCTAAAAAATTAACCATGAAACTAAAAAATAAATAAATAAATAAAGTGGAATGACCATGATCTTATCTAATGGTTGGTTTATCTAGAGGATTAAAAACCAACCATTGACCCTAGGTAATTAACTCCTATAACCAAGCATGTTTTGAGTTATAGTATCCCACTTGTGCTCCTATATACCTTCTGGATTAGTTTCACCTTGACTCCAAACTTGAACCACTGCCACTTGCCTAAGAGCTCCATCCATTATATAATTTTACTCACTCACAGGTGAGGGGAACCAAATTATTGGTTAAAGGGGTTTACATAAAAGAAACTATGGGTATTAATGACCTTAAATAATGATAGGAGTGGAATTAAACACATTCCATTATTTAATTTAATGAATCATTACAAAAACTATGCAATAATAATAAATTAAATAAACCAATCACATACACAGGATGTTCTAAGATCATGTTCATCCACATATATGAAATTAATATGAAAAAGTACACTATCTAGCATTAAATTCAATTCA
This sequence comes from Viscum album, assembly GCA_963277665.1. Classification (NCBI taxonomy): domain Eukaryota; kingdom Viridiplantae; phylum Streptophyta; class Magnoliopsida; order Santalales; family Viscaceae; genus Viscum; species Viscum album. The sequence continues at coordinate 701,329,648 of OY728122.1, read as the reverse complement.
TTATTTATTATCAATATAAACACACTTGAATTAATTCAATTAATTAATAAATAAATAAATTAATTAGTTCCCTTTATCTTAATGACCATCTGAAGTCTCTTGGAGATACCCATCATAAATTAAACAAAAAAAATAAATGGAATGACTAGTATGTATAGATAATTACATTGAATCAATTGAGAATATATTAATTCTTTAAACCTTTTTACATAGTCAATACATCATATTCCAATAGTTTAATTAGTTTTTTAATAGTGAAATTAATTATTTTTTATGTAATTTAATTATGATATTTATTGGGAGACTCCACAACATGTAATAATGAGTTACCCTCCATGTTTTTTACTTTACATGTATCTAGGATAAATTCATAGATACTCGGCATGTATCTTAGATGAGATACATGATATGTACTAATAATCTACATGGCATTTTTCCACATGCCATGTGTCTATGTAATCAACTAGTTGTCTCAATATATTATTCAGATACAGGGATTAATGACTCACACAACATGTATGAAAGCTACACACCATATATCTCATTAATTATTTAGTCTATCATTCTCATACAACATATACCACATATTTGACTACACAGTTAACACAAATTTCACCACTAAACCATGTTGACACAACAACATGTACACTAGCTACATGCTGTGTGGTTTGAAAAATTGCATGCCAAGCTATCCCGATCAACACATAGTGTGAATTAAATACACTACATGTTATTACTACATAACATGTCATGTATCCCACAACATGTCTAGGTGTAGTGAACTTGGGTACACGATGCGTACTATTGGTCACACACCCTGTATATGTGTCTATCATCCAGAATCTTCAACACCTCCCGATGTCATATACGACCATTCTTTATATGTTCTTAATCTACATATGATGATATGAAACTTGAATGAATCATATTAAAACGTCAAAAACATGTTATTTAAAATCTATATTTAAAATAAACTAAAAGAAGAAAAACTAACATAAATTCTATATAATTGATCAATGAATAATAAATAATTATAAATTTTTATGTGACTAATCTAACACCACTTGAAGGATTTGAGAACAGTGGAAACACCAGGTGGGTAGGAAACATATCATTTTTTTAATAATCCAAAAATAATCCATGATGTACATGATGAAGAGTCATCATGAACAAAAAAATTAATATGAAGATTAATTGACAATAACCCAAACCTAAGAAGAGGGGATCTATTCAAATAAAGTTTATTATTAATTTATTTAATTAAATAATTACATATTCTTAAATTATTTATTCATTTTAGATGATCATACAAAGACCTATTATCATGAAATCATTGAATTAGAAGAATCATGGGTAGATTCCCTCTAGTAGTGATCCACATGAGCTTCAATAAACTCTGATCATCACCATAGAAACCTCCAGGTGCTAGCACATATGAATCTAATGCATGTGATGACTATTATTGATCATAATAAAATCCTTCAAGGGGAGATGGACTATCTCTAATGGAGAAGGAGAACATATCTGCAATATTTAGAGTGTTATAGGGTAGATCTCTCTAGGGATTGAGAGAATCCTATCTAGAACTCATTTTTCATAACAAAAGAATGTGTCTATTTTATTGGAAAATGTCATAACTAGGTTTAAATAGTTCTATAAATACTACAAAATAGGCCTTTAACATCAATAAAATTAGTGTTTGTAAGCACTAAAAAATTGTTGACTATTGGAGTGAAATTAAAATACCTAGGATTTTATCGGTTCTAGAAAAGAACTAATTAAGTGGTCCTTTATCAGAGCTTCTAAATGTGTTAATAATGGGTTTCTTTATCATCACTTTTAGAAGAATTGATAAAGGACCCCATTTATCAGTGCTTTTATTTAGTACTGATAAAGAGGTACTTCATCAACACTTGTAGAAGCACTGATAAAGGGACCCTTCATCAGTTCTTATAAAAGCACTGATAAAGGGGAATATTGTTGTGCTAATAAATTTACCACACACTGCAACACCATAAATAGCATAAGTAAAATATATATAACACTATAAATAGAAGACATGTACAATAAAAATTATAAATGAAATAAAATTTACAACACAAATACAAAAACACACACTATATTATATACATTTTAAACATTGGTTTATACAATTACATGAGTATGTAAAAGTTATCATAGACATTCAAAAACATCAATGTTACTTTGTATGGTCCCTGACCCCCGCTCTTACTATTGATGAAAAATCCATACCAGATTGGGAAAAAAATTCACCTATATAAGAAAACAATTCTTATGTTAGTAATACTATAAATAAATAAATTAAATAGAAAGTTTTAATTTTAAACTAAAATTTTAAAATAAACTTTGAGTTGTACCAGGAACACTATATATCGGATTGAGTTCTGGTTGATTCTTGTACATTACCCCAATTCTTATTCATATTCAAGAGTTATCTCTATGAAAATTAACTAAATAAGTATAATATAAAAATGATAAGGAAATTAATTAATTAATAGCATATAAAATGATGAGAAATCAATCTGATCTCATTTTCTCAGTTTTGGCGATGTGATGTGCATTTTAAACTAAAATGACACTTATATTTTGAAAACACACACCTAGAGTAATACTGTTCACACAATGATTTAGATTAAGGAAAGGCTTATTCTTTCAAGTCCCAAATGACTTATAGATCATTTTCCTAAAGTATAAAAATAATTTGAATGTGTTTTCTTTGTTTTGAGTATGTCAGTTGTGTTTTTTTATTAAAATGTCATTTTTAACTAGAAACACACACTTTGATTCATACCAGTCACATCATGTGTCAATTTGATGTGATAATGATTCCTATATGTCAAAAATGAATTCTAAATTATTTTCCTAAATTATCAATAAAATACGAGCATGTTTTCTCAGTTTTAAATGAGTGACACTTTTTGAACTAAAATGTCAATTTTAAACCGATAACGGACAATTTGTGTCATACTGGGCACATTTTGTATCATATTGAGGTGATGCTGATTCCCAAAAATCAAAAATAACTTATCATTTTAATAAAGTATTATAATAATTTGAATTCATTTTCTTTGTTTTGAGTATGTCACTTGTCTTTTTTTATTAAAATTAATGTTAATTTTAAATAAAAACACACACTTGAAGTCATACCGGTCACACCATGCATTAGATTAAGGTGTGTCTAATCTGTAAACATAAAAAATTATTTATTTATTATTTTCCTAAAGTATCAAAATAAAATGAATGTGTTTTCTTGGTTTTGATCATGTCACTTGTTTTTTTTACTAAAATTCCATTTTAAACTGAAAACACACACTTTGAGTCATACCAGTCACATCATGTATAGGTTTGACATGATACTAATTACTACACATATCAAATGAATTATGATTGGTAGGTACCTGTGTTCGGATAGCCGCACAAAATCGGGTTTTCACCCTGTAAATCTGCGAATCTGTGTAGAGGTTGATGGGTCTAGGGTTCCCTTCGATTTTGTTTGGATCATGGTTGAAGAGGAGTACAGAGGCAACCAGCGTATGGTTTATGAGAGTTGGACAGATTTTTTCTGTTCATGTGGTCGGCTGGGTCATTCCATGGAAGTCGGTTATCGGGAGCATCCATCGAAGGTGTGCAAGGGACTTAAAAATCAATTGAAGGTTGATCCGGAGGTCTCGGTTCCACCAAGGATGGAGACACCTGTTCAGAGCAAGACTTCAGAAACTTGTGAGGTGGTTGGAACGGGACAGAGGGAAATAATAGGGGATGATAGCGGTGGCGAAGATATATTAGTGTGATCGGGTGTGGAGAAATCTACCAGCATCGAGGCAGTGGATCCTAACCTGGAGGTTGGCGTGGGTTATGGCACGGGGAAGGCAGTCGCGATGCACCAATGCAATCTAAAGGTTACAGATGTGTTCAACCGACTGATACAGGACCTTGCAAGTCCCTACAACATATCAGGGGGTGCGGGCTCCTCAATTTGGAGCCCAATAATCCTGGGTAATAGGTTTGAAGGTCTGGCAGAGGTAGGGTTGGGAGATGAATCACCAGTTGCGGTTGAGGGAGAGGAGACTAACAGGAAGAACCTCGATGGCTTTAATATGGAAGTTGGACAAATTGACCATGTTTTTTCAGTTTGTTCTATTGGAAGTGGGGTGGAGTAATCTATTGTTAACAGTAAGAGTTTATCTGCAGGGGATTCCAGTCCAAGGAGCAACAGGAGAAATAAGAGGAGGATGGGTAGGAAGGATTACTCATCCTTACCACCTCCCATGAAGACTCAGTCAGCAAAAAATAAATTGGATGAGAAGTTGAACAGGGAGGTTAGGTGTCAATTGGAACCACCTGGTCAATATGCACTTCCCTTGGAGATGATTTTAAGTTCGGATGATGAGGTGACAGAGCATGTGTTATTTCTCAATGCGTCGGAAGAGGAAGTGGCCAAGATGATCGGTTGGGACATTGAAGTGAAGCTTAATGAAGAACAATATATTTGGGTCGACAAATAGGACATGATCCTGGTTGGGGGCTTCAATAAGGGGATAATTAGACTTGAGGAGTATATATAGACCTGGGACAAACTGACCTCTTCGTTTGAAGCCCTGATAAGGGGAGACCCGCAGACCCAAGTATCCGCTATATCCTGGAGGTTGTTTAGAGATACGGTAACATGTAGAGTTATTTTTTTTTTCAACAATGCTGATTTACCATTATTTGACTAATGCTGGGGTTCCCTCTTCTTCTTGAGATGTTTGGATATGAGGAAGTGCTTCTTTATTTTTTGTGTCCCGAGGTGATTTTGGGTGTTTCAAGTCCATCAAGTTTTATGGTCTTGCCTTAGATGAGGTTTATAGAACAATTCCATCACTTCTGCATGTCACTTGAAGCGGAAGACTGAGAGGGTATAGCTTGGCCATTGGTACCATGCCCGTGCATCTTTGTACGAGACTGTTTGCCGAGTCGCATGCTTTGGTGGAGGCCTTTTAATGCTGAGCTGCTGGGTAGAGGCATGACTAGTATTTGCTTGGGGTTTTTGCTATTTTTGGCTATTTGATGGACTTGGGGTTTCTCACTTCCCCTTAAAAGTGATTTGATAATAAAATAAAAAATAATTTTCAGCAGACTTATGGATCATTTTACTAAAGTATCAAAATAATCTGAATTTGTTTTCTCAGTTTTGAGTATGTCACTTATCATTTTTACTAAAATTAATGTCAATTTTAAATAAAAACACACACTTGGAGTCATAATGGTCACACCATGAATCATATTGAGATTAACATGATTCATACACATCCAAAATAACTTATGGATAATTTTTATAAAGCATAAAAATAATTATAATGTGTTTTATTGGTTTTGAGTATATTATTTGTCTTTTTCACTAAAATGTCATTTTAAACTAGAAACACGTACTTTGAGTCATACCAGTCACATCATGTATCAATTTTATGTGATACTAATTCATAAATTTAAAAAATTACTGTTTCCGACGCTTTCGCCGGGGCGCGCGCATCCGTCCGTCCGCGGAGGAGGACGTGCTGCGCTTGTTACCCCGCATTCCCGCTTTCCAAAGGCGGGCGACATTCTCTCTTTGTTCAGGGATGTCTTCTCCTTGATCGAAACAGGATGATGGGATGTTGGTTCTTCCTTCCGTGGATTCCTCCTCAGAACTCGTCACCTAGTCCGGGTCTCCCTCATAGATTTAATACGTTGTTCGTGAAACTCTTCCCAGTGCCATGTTTCCATGGACGCCGGTTAATTACACCGCTTCTGTCGGGACATTCCAAAGGGTCCGGTCAGGGCAGCAACCTTCAGTCGGGGTAGTAGTCACGTTGAGGCATCAGTAGCGTGTCTGGATGCTGGGGAATCTGGCATGTCTGTCTATTATCCCTGGTCACAGGGCTTCTCGAGGGCGTGGAAGCCCGAGTCATCCCACATCGAGCGCGGGGAATTATATGCCATAGACACATATCTGAGGTTTTCCTCAGTTTCCCATGTTTAACACAGGGTACGCCGCGAGTTTAACGTCCAACGGAGACGGATCAGCCCGATTGGAGCAATATCTAGAATAGATCGGATTTAGGGATTTCCCTTGAAGGGGTGCCGATACCGGGACCAGCCCATGGGCGGTCGTGAGGAGGAGCGTACCGACATGGTCTCACCGGAATATGACGGTCCGGGCGAGAATCAGGGTGGATGATGGATAGACGAATGAAGTGGAAGGGGGAATGGCAAGGAACCATCGCAAGGGAAATGGTAAAATTGGGCTTGAGCCTTGAAGGGGGCTTCCTACGTATCCCCGTGGTAGGGAATCAAATCCGCGTAGTTCGGGATGATGCCGGTGAACCGGCATGAGGGTGGACCTTGGTCCGATGGGCATCATCAGCGAACTGACATGAATGGGGAGGACCAGGAGGGCCCTAGTGGTGGTGGGATTGAACCTCGTTGAGGCTTCCTACGTACCATGTTGTGACATGGATCAAAGACCACGTAGTTCAGAGGGGTCTCGTCGGCGAACCGATGTGAAGGTGAACCCGGGGGTCCACTTATGGGGGGTGTCGGCGAACCGACGTGAATGAGGGACCTTGGCCCGATGGGAGATGGGCTTGCACCTCAGGGAGGATCCCTACATACCATGCCTTGACATGGATCAAAGTCCTCGTAGTTCAAATGGATGGAATTTGTCAGCGAACCGACGTGAAGGTGGACCTTGATCCGATGGTGGATGGGCTTGAACCTCGGGGAGGCTTCCTACGTACCATGCCTTGACATGGATCAAAGTCCTCGTAGTTGAAATGGTTTCATCGGTGAACCGATGTGAAAGTAGACTCTGGGGTCCACTAGTGGTGGGCTTGAACATTGGGAAGGTTTCCTACGTACCATGTCTTGACATGGATCAAAGTCCTCATAGTTCAAAGGATTGATGGAATACAGTTTAATGTCATGCAGGATGGTAGTGAGCCCTGATGTGAATAAACGACGGGCGTTGGGTGTCGGCGAACCGACTTAAATGATGGACCTTGGTCCAATGAGAGATGGGCTTGAACCTCGGGGAGGCTTCCTACGTACCATGCCTTGACATGGATCAAAGACCTCGTAGTTCAGATGAAAATGGGGGAGGGGCTTGGCACACCGACAAGGAGACGGTCTAGGCCAATGATTGTTGGGCTTGAACCTCAGGGAGGCTTCCTACGTACCATGACTTGACACGGATCAAAGTCCTCGTAGTTTGGGTTGGTCACAATGGCTTGCCGTCGGACTGGAATGCAATTTAACATCATGCTGGATGAAGGTTGAACTCAATGTGAATTGGATGACTAGTGGGCTTGAACCTCGTGGAGGCTTCCTACGTACCATGCCTTGACATGGATCAAAGACCTCGTAGTTCAAATGGGTGTGCAGTTTAATGTCATGCGGGAAAAAGGCATATAGTTTAACGTCATGCTGGACGAGGGCATGCAGTTTAACATCATGCTGGACGAGGGTATACAGTTTAATGTCATGATGGATGAGGTATTGTCATGGCCAATGCCAACTCTAAGCCCACATGAGTCATGCTCGGTGTGAGAAACAAGAGACAGCAAGGGCCTGACGATCATACCGCGAAGGGTGCGTTCGTGTGAAGCGAAGAGGGGCTTACACGTTAGGCGGCCCATGGTGCTGGGACTTACTCCAGGGTGGAGGCCCAGAGTGCGACAAAGCACAGTGAAAGAGGGATTCGAGAACAATGATGGGAGGTGCGTCGTTCCCTATCACGCCCTCCACTGACCTTGGTAGTGGGGAAGTACGGAGATACAGGGGTGCAACCATCCGTTGGGGAACTAGGGTCGCCCTTCTCCTGAGAACATACGCCACTCCAATAAGGAGGATATCACCCCTTGTGGATGGGTGATTCCACTCCTGTGGAGACGAGTGGCGTAATAAATGTTCGAGCTGGGGGGAACCTTCGTGAGAGGCATGAGGTCGAGTCACAGTTTAACGTCATGTGTTGAGGACGTGGTGCTTGGCAGTTTAACATCCTGCAGCTCGGACGAGGTGGGTTCACTCCACACCCCTAGGACTTACATAACTGGTACCCTCTGGCCCTTGGGCGAGGGAAGGTACCAGTAAGGCCATGGTCAAGGGGGGTTGTGGAGCGAACCATCGAGGGGTCCACGTTAGCGTGGCTATGCGAAGAAGAAATAACCGTTAGCGTGCCTATGCGAAGAAGCATTAGGCGAAGCAACGCTACGAGTGGTATTGTCCATGGGACTTTGAAATCACATCGTGCAAACCTGGAGGGTCGCACGGGAAGAGAAATTGCCAAGAAAAGGAGTGTGCTTCACGAAGTGGAGTGCCTTGGCCTTAGCATGGGGCATAGGTGTGAGTGGAGGGTGCTTCGCGAAGTGGAACAGTATTCGCGGAGCACTGTCTCGCGAAGAAGGGGTACCTCACGAAGCAGAGTGCTGTGAAGTAGTGTGCTTCACAATGTGTAGCAATCCTGCCTTAGCATAGGGATCACTAGTATAGGTTGGGTGTTTCGCGAAGCATAAATGCTCCGCGGCTGCCCGGGTTCCCTTGGGAATCCCCTTCCTTCGAAAATGCCCTTGAGCTTCGCGAAGGGCATCCCTCTCGGAAGAGGGGTTCAAAACGATTCAAAGATAAGGCGTCACGCGAAGTAGAAGTACCTCACGGAGCTCATGATTCCCGAGGGAAAAGGGTGCTTCGCGATTCGGGAGAGGAGAAGCCGAAAGGTCGGATTGTCCGTCTCCGGGACTCAGGGGGAGTCCAGTATTTATAGGGAAGGGGTGCCGTGAAGCAGAACTTGCGTGCCGCCTCAGGTGCTTCGCGGCGCGCTCACGAACGTCAACGTTGTCCGCGAAGAGTTACCGCCTCTGGAGCTTCGCGGTGGGCTCGTGAACGTCAAATGCGTTCACGGGGAGTTACCACCTCTGGAGCTTCGCGGCGGGCTCGCAAACGTCAAATGCGTTCGCAGAGAGTTACTGCCTCTAGAGCTTCGCGAGGCCGTGATGCTCGGGGAGCTTTGTGAGACCGCGATACTTGGGGTGCTTCGCGTCGGTGCTTCGTGAGGCAGCGTGCCAGCCTTCTTTTTCATCCCTTCCTTTCATGCAATATTTTGGCGCCAACAAATTCCCCCCCTGAGACTTGGAGCCGCGAAGGGTGAAGGGTCGAAGTCTGAGGGAAAATCGCCAAAATTGTCGGCGGTTCGCGATGCGGCTTCGCGAAGGGGGCCCGCGGTGCTGACTGTGGCCACAGATCCGGACGCGCCACGATGCTCCGCACGGGTGAGGCGCACCGCGATGCTCCAGGGTCGCCGCCTATAAATAGGGGGGGTCGACCTCTTTTGTCTTCATGCGACTTCCTTGTCTTTTTGTGCTCTCGACTTCGTGACGCTCTGCGTACTCCGCGACAGCCCTCCGCGAATCAAGCTTCACGGCGAACCGCAGGTCTCCGACTCCACATCCGCGCCAAGAAAACTTCTGCTTGTCGGCCTAGGCCAGACTTTGCGTCTTGGTCTCGTGACCGATCTTCGTGATCCGGCTTCATGATCCAGCTTCGCGATCCGTTCTGAAAAAATTCCTTTCTGAGTGCCGGAACTGGAATGGCCCATAGAGAGGCTGTATTGGGGGTGCTTGCAGATTCCGCCCGTCGGGATGACATGGCCAACTGTCCAGGCCTTGGGGAGATGGTCCGAAGCCATTCAGACCACTCTTCTTTGACAGATCTGCTATCGGAGGGTTAGAAGAATTATCCACAGTGTAAGAAGCTACCATTGTACGGCTTCGGGTTGAGGGATGACGTCTTCATCCCTTAGGCGAGTAGGGACGAACCAACTTGCTGGTTCAGGAGTACACCATGCCAGCACCAATAGTTCAGGGCGACCGATGGTCACGCACAGGAGGACTTCACACCCGTCACCGCTGATTATCTCTACAACCATGTAAACAATATTGACGGGAAGCCACTGCAACCGGATACGTCCCCTCCTCTCTACTGTACCATGCTGAAGGCGGCTTTGCAGGATTCAAAGAAGGGATGGTCCGATGAGTGGGACCTACGCCAGGGCGGAAACTTTACTGATGACTGGGCCTGGTCCTACTGGGTAGGTGCCTCATGCGAGGAGTTTGGGGCCGAGATGAGGAGAGTAGGGTTGTATGAGGCGGCATGGGCCTCCCAATTCCACATTTACCAACCAAAGCAACTGATGCCAGAATTGCTGAGCAGATGGTCGTCTAGGACCAATACATTTCACCTACATCAAGGGGAGGTGGGCATCAGCCTGTGGGATGTCCACCAGATTGCTGGGGTTCCGATCTTGGGGGCCATGTATGATGAGTTCCTCCCCGTCATGAGCGTGTGGGAGGATACAGAGCAAATGCCGCGACTGGCGTCAGTGCTGATGGTGATGGTCCCTGGATAGGACAAGGATGCAGTGAGGGATGTCCACTTTAGGAGATGGTTCAAGTGCTTCCTGAATTTCCCAGAGAATTGAGAGTTCCCTACGAGGCCTCGAACTTGTCCGAGGGCGGCCCAACGGGGTAAGGGGCACTCGTATTGGCGGGTCTTGGAGGACAGCCAATGAAATACTTGGGGTTTCAGTGTCAGTACTGAACAACAACCGATAGTCAGGCTGGCGGTGTTCATCGCGGCTCTCATTTGCAGTTGGATCCTACCGGTGAAGGATACAAGCATGGGGGTGAGGCCCAAATCGTTTATTATGGCGTCCATATTGGCCATGGGGCAGCGGATCAATCTGGGGATTCCAATGCTCGCCAAACTGTAAAGAATGCTGCGGCACCTTAGCGAGGGAAAGAAGCTGCCAAGGATATGTGGGCCCTTCCACCTCCTGTATGGGTGGATCGCAGCGCACATCAGGGGGATTTATGTGTATCCAAACCCCATTTCGCCACCAGGGTCAAATTTCCACCCCTCTATCCTGAACGCGGTCGGGAGCTTCCCGTTCAAACTGGCCGTGCTGATGGTGCTGAATCGGCTGTGGAGGGCGTATGAGTTTAATTTCCACCCCTTCCCATTACCTACGGGGATACTTACTGATGACGGGCAGGTAACGGAAGAACATCGGGCTTACCTCCTGGACTTTCGAGGTGGAGTTTTGGTGGCACGAGTAGATTGTGAGCCACTCTGCGAACTGTACACCCCGCATGGATTTGCGAGGTAGTTCCGGTGCCTCCAGCGGCTGACCCCGCAGGTCTACTGGGAGGTGCGTCACGAGGAGCACCCGTGTGTGATGAGACAGCTGTGGCTCATGTTCACACAGGAAGATGGGAAGATGCGAATTGCATTGCCTCCATCCACTACCGCTTTCAGATTGGTGAGGGAGTATGGAATTAATTGGGAGGCTGCTTACCCAGGGGAGATGCTGAAGCAACCAACTATTCGGGTCGGTGACGGTGGGCCTCCTTTATCTCGAGGTCGGGGTCGAAGGGCATCTAGGGCCTCTCGTGGTAGCGGGGCTTCCATGGTGGCGAGACCCGCACCGGCTGAGGGTGTGGTAGCAGCAACGGATCCGGTGATTCCGGGAGAGCAGGGCCATATGGAGGGGCATCCACCGAGGGGATTCCGTAGGATATCCACTCAGGATCCGGGGAAGTGCCTGCGTCATATCGACATGGCAGAGGATGCCATCTTCCCGGAAGCCTGGGACATTTGGGATGTCAACCGGCAATTCCTCAGACCACCCGAGATATGGGCCCACCTGAATCGCATCAGGATGGAATTACCGGGCATCGGACCAGTCCGTGCTGGATTCATTGCGTCTCCGGTGGAGGCAGAGAAATACTTGGACGAGCTGGAGGATTACGTCCACTCTAGTGGTGTCCTTCGCCCAATGACAGACCGGGTGAGGGTGTTGCTGAATCGAACGGTCCCCCCACAGTTATCGGCTGCCGATCTGAGGGAGCGCTTCCCCCTGCCGGAAGAATCAAAGGACGCCTCTCGGGAGGATGAGGTTGGAGGAGGGAGCCCGTTGGAGGAGGGAGAGGTCGGAGATCAAGGCTCAGATTCCGACGATTTCGTAGAGGCTCTCGAGGTAGCATTCCGAACTTCTTTCCTTACAATCTGTTCTTGGGCCACTATCGACTCCTCACCGATGTTTGAGCCATGTAGGAGGAACTTGTTCGCAGGCCTCGTTCTTTCCCCTCGGTGGGTGATGATGCGGGACCTTCAGAACCCGCCCCCATGGCTGCGTCCAGTTCCGTGTCTGGTGGGACCAGAGCACCCGAGGTGGCTCCTCCGGAATCTCCATACCTTCCAACAGTATACGGAGGGCCTCGCCTCGGGGTGCCGTCAGTACCAGCTCAAGAGCAGCGCCAGGAGGTCGATCTTCGTAAGTTTCCTCTACCGGTTTCCTTGTCGTCACATGTAAACTATGCCAACTAATGTTTATGTCCCTCTCTGTCATACAGTTCTCCGACTGGCGTGGGCTGCTGCGGCAAGACTAGTCGGGATGTCTGGTGGCATCCCTCCTAGGGGCATGCCGGTGATGGTGGCGATAGTACCCCCATCTCCCCAAGCTGAAACACACATCATCACCGGAGGGATTACCAGCAGGGTCGTGCCTGAGGTCATCAAGGTGGACTCCGATGAAGAGGATCAACCGGTCGGTCCCAGTCCTGTCATGCCTGCTTCGGCGCCAGATGCCGTACTAGATTCAACACCAGATGTAGATCCTGCTGAGGATTTCTTGCGGGCGTATCCCACGTACGAGCCTGCCAATCGCGCAGACTGGGACGAAACGACCTCCGACGAGGAAGACAACAGCATAGTCCACCGCCGGTCATGGAAGCTAATCATGCGCTTCATCAAGGACACCCCCCAAGCGCAATGGCTGGCCGAAATGGACAGACTCCGCTTGCGGTTGCGCGAACTGTGCGATGGGGGAGTGGATGCCCAACGTCCTCACGCACTCATATGAGATCTTATGACTGAGAAGATCCGGGAGCATGATCGTGGGCTCAGTGTGGGATGGCAGCGGAGGAAGGCAACCAACATCAAGAAGCTCCAGGAGGCTGAAGGCGAGGTCCAATAGATGAAGACCCGGGCAGATGAGCTTTCAACCTCTCTTAATGCACAATCTGAGCTGATCTCACGGTTGAAGGACCAACTGGCAAAGGCAGAAGAGCATATGAGGCAGGCCTCTGGAAAGATGGCTGCCGTTCAAGCTGGCGTAGAGAGGGCCAAAGCCAAGGCTGACGAACTGCGCCCCACCGCTTCTGAGGAGGAGCAGGAGCTAAGTCAGCGGCAGCAAGCCTTGGACGCCACAAGCCAACAGGTGGCAGAGCTGCAATGCTATTTTGACGGGGTCAACCCGTCCATGGGGGGAGTCGCCCCCGGGTATTGTAACAAACCAAAAACCTTTTATTGGTACTTTCGTGCTTCAATTTTTTCTTTCTTTGTTTTGAATGTCATAGCGCACATGATTTCCACTGTTTGAATCTCCTTGTTACATACCTACAATGTTTGCGGGACGTTCGGCGATAATTCCCCAGGCCCATGTGGGTCGAGCCCGATGTGAGAAACAGGAGATAGTTGCCTTCCCGTCCCACCTAACATAGGAGTGGAGACCATGCTCCGGGAATCCGGGATTCGGATTACCAGTCCGGATTTCTGAAAGATGGGAGAGGCTTGAACGGAGAAGGAACTTTCAGGACAACCGAATTACCGTTTCTTTAGCGTGCTCTTATGCACAAACGGTGCAACACCAAGGACACTGGAATCAGTCCAAATATACAGAAACGGGAAGCGTGAATTACGATGCCCAAGATTCGGAGCACTGTGGGGATGGCGTGACAATAAAGGAAAACCATTAACCATGGTGGAGAAGCAGTATCCTTACTGTGTTTGCCTGTAATGGGGACAATAAATGAGGGTCAACCGTTGACCATGTTTGAAACACGGGACCATGTCACAAATATTGTCGATCAATCTTTCGGGACATTGACCCAGGAAAGTTGGCAGACCATAGGTCAAACATCCATACTGTTAGGGGGTCCTTCCAAACATGACCAGTCTTCCGGAACGTTGGCCCAGTATGGTAGGTGAGCCGATGCGGCATGAGACCAGGCCGTTAGGGGGTCCCGTGAGACATGAAAGGGGACGAGGGTCCGAATAAGGGGCACGCAAAGCGTGGAATATGGAGTGATGGTTTGTCCGAACAGAATCCAACACTCATGCAATTACACCACCGTGGTGGGAGTACACTATATGGTCGCATCGGTTTGATCATGGATCATTCCTTCTTTCAGACAGGGCCTCTCTGGAGTGGGGATCTATCACTTCCCAATGTAATCTTGGGGCATCCTGAACTTGTTCAGGGTAATGTCATAGTTACACGGTCCCCTATGAGGGGTCTGACCAGGGGGAGGAACAGGATTTTACGATTCCTGGGGCTGGACCCTAGGTGAAATTCCTGGTGTCCCTACGTATCCCATAAGGATGGGAATCAAGCCATAATTAGTTCTGAAAGCACATTTTAACGTCATTAGGGATGATGAAAAGCCTGGCTGTGTTGGTACACATCCCGCGAAAACTACTAAGCCCACGTGAGTCGTGCTCGGTGTGGGAAACAAGAAGTAGTGGTGGGAATTTCCCGACACAAAAAGGGGTAGGTTAGGGAAAAGGGACGTTCGGTGAATACCGGCCCAATGACACTAACACGATCATTCAGCGCACCTAGATGCGCGAAGAGAAAGAGCCGAGTATGATGGAATTCCACTTGAACATGAGGAAGTGGAAATGTGTGAATCATGATGCTCGAGATTCAGATCACGATGATGGCGGCGTGACGATGGAGGATAACTGTTGACCATGATGGAAAACCAGCATCCGTATTGTGTTAGCCTAGAATGGGGACAAACAAATGAGGGTTGACTGTTGACCATGTTCGAAACACGAGACCATGTCACAAATGTTGTCGGACATCCGTAGGGACGTTGGCCCGAAACGATTGGAGGGCCCTTAGGTCCAGCCTTCATGGAGAGCCCTTAAACCTAGTATCCATGTCGTCCGAGGGTCCTTTTAGATGTGGAAGAGGATGAGGATCCAAATAGCGAGCTCACAAAGCATGGTCATGGGATGAGGAGGATGTCCCCGTGAAAATCCCATACTTCGGGCTCTTTGTCAAAACACATATGAATACGACAACGAGACGCATTAGATAGAGGGAGAATATTCCTTTCCCATAGGGAGATCTTAGTTTAGGGTCATAGAATTCAGACCATGGATGGGAAGAGACATAAGAGGCACATGGTGGAGTAACTCAAACACCTGGCATGAATGGGAATAAGGGGTGTGTACGGTGCGGTGAACAACCTGACGTAAATGAGGACATAATCCCATATCACACCGCATGACCCCCTTAGGAGAGGTTTTTGGTCAAGGGACCGAAAGAGAAAGTTAGGCTGGGCCCGCGGGGAAGTGCCCGGGCGTTCCTACGTATCTCATAAGGATGAGAATCAAGCCTCACGTAGTTCTTGATGTAACTTAGACCATAAATGGGTAAAGGGAGTAGGGGACACATGGAAACAAAACCCGACGTGAAGGAGGACCTAAGACCTACTTACCATGCGTTCTCTGGGGAAATGCTCGAGTCGAGGGACCGAACACAAAGGTTAGGCTGGGCCCGCGGGAAAGTGCCCGGGCACTCCTACATATCTCATGAGGATGAGAATCAATCCATACATAGTTCTAAAAGGCAGCACGGTAAGGTACCAGTGCCAGGGGAAAAGGGGAGTGCGGCCGTGGCCCTTTCACTAAAAGAAGCGGAATTTGATAAATCTTGTTTGTTCTTTAAGGTGAGTGGTTTTTTTTGTGAAGTGACCGACCTAGAGTAGTAGGCCGTGGTGTCACCACAAGGATCAAGCCGTGATAGGTGTTGAAAAATGGCATGGCACGTGACCAATACCCAACGTGATGTCCTCTACAACGAGGTCACCACAATGCAGTGTCATTTTTCGTCGTGCGGCCAGGACGATAATGTCATAGTTTAGGGTCGTATGATAGGACCAAGCATGCATTTTATCATCATGCAGCGCAGAAGTAGCAGAGACGATGCTAGGCGGGGAACATGCGTAGTGTTATAAAACACAATTGATGGAGACATGATCCCACATCACATTTTACGCCACTCGGAGAGGGAGACCTTAGGCTGAGGGGCCTATATAGAGGTAAGAGGTGAAACAGGGGGGAGAGACTGGCTCCCTAAATGGGCTGTACCCGAAGACATGGCGTCCGAGCGGTCCTACGTATCCCATGAGGATGGGAATCAAGCTGAACGTAGTTTCGGATGGACTTTAGTTTATGGTCTTAGAGCTCGGACCATGGATGGTAACAACCTCCCAAGTTAGCGCGGATGTCAACCCAATCCCTAAGCCCACGTGAGTTAAACTCGGTGTGGGAAACAAGGGGGGGAATCCTCATCACAATACTTGGGGAGTCCATCATAGGGGAGTTGGTAGAGAGCCCCTAAGGACACCTTCTACACGGCTTGTTTCCCCAACATGCAGACGTGCACGGAGGAAAAGTACAAAGAGTTCTGAGACTCTACTTGGACACGATGAAGTGATGAAGGGTGTGAATTGTGTACCCAACATTTTGGGCTTAATGGGTTGGCGTGGCGAGAGAGGAAAACTGTTAACCATGGTGGAAACGCAGCGTCCATATCGCGTTAGCCTGAGGTGGGGACAACAAATGAGCATCGACCACTGAACATATTCGCAATGAGGGATTTTATCGATTTGTTTTCTGAAACCCTCAGGGGCGTTGGCCCGTAGCGGTAGGAGAACCCTTGGGCGTAGTATCCAGGCTGTTCTTGGGGATCCCTCCGGGTGGGAAAGAGGATGGAAGCCCTGATAAAGGGATACACAAAGCCTGGAAAGTGGGTGCGGACGTGTTCGAGTAAAGCTTGGCATTCTAGGTAAAAAACCAGAGTACTCTTAGGCACATTGGTGAACTGCCGAAAAGGGATCGACGGAACAACTTAGGAGGCAGAGATACATGGCGTGGTCATTACGAGACCGACGTGAATGAGGAAATAATCTCATACCACACCATGTAATCCTCTCACGGAGGAAGGGTAGGCCAAGGGGCCGAGATGGGATGAAGATTCCCGAGAGATGGGGCTGGACCCGAATCCTAGACATTCGGGTGGTCCTACGTATCCCATGAGGATGGGAATCAAGCCGAACGTAGTTCTCTAGATGTAGTTTAACGTCATACAGGATGAGGGGGGGGGATTAATATACCCCCAAACAAAGGAGGTGTACTGTACGGTGAATAAACCGACGTGAATGAGGAAATAATCTCACAACACACCATACACTCCTATAAGAGAGGACCTGGGCCGGGGCCCGGGAAGGCCAAGGGGCCTGATGGTTAGTCCTTGGTTAGGAAGGCCTGACCTGCTTGCAGTTTATCGTCTTGAAGTGAGGACGAGGGTCGGGGACCCGAGGAGGCCAAGGGGCCTGAGGCTGGGCCTCATAAGGGAAGGTGTACGGCATGGTACATGATCCCTACGTAAATGAGGACATAGTCCCACACCACACCGTACACCCAGGGTAAGAGGTTGGGCGGAGGGGCCCGAGAAGGCCAAGGGGGCTAAGGTTAGGCATCAGTCTGGAAGGCCTGACTGGTCTGCAGTTTAACATCTTACATGAGGACGGGGTTCGGGGACCCGAGGAGGCCAAGGGACCCGAGGTTGGGCCTCGTAAGGGAAGGCATACGACATGGTACATGATCCCAACGTGAATGAGGGAGTAGTCCCACACCACACCGTACACCCCTTATAGGGGAATCGGGGCCGTGGGCCCGATCGCTAGCACCACCCGGGGGGAAGTTTGTCACTTCGGGATGGGGTAGAACGAATCACTGCACTCGATGTTTGGGACATCTCGGGGTGGACCCGAAGATCCAGGATGCTGTTGACCATATTCGAAACACTGCGTTCCTATGGTGACCTGATATGGGAATAACAAATGAGCATCGACCGCTGACCAAATTTGCAACGCGGGACTGATATCGGTTTGTTTCTTGAAAACCCTCAGGGGCATTGGCCCGTATCAGTAGGAGAGCCCTTAGGCGTAGTATCCAGGCCGTTCTTGGGGGTCCCTCTAGTTGTGAAAAATGATGGAATCCTAGTCAAGGAGTGGGTGAAGCATAGCTGTATCCATCCACAAAAGAGGCCAACATCTCCAGGGGGATGTGCAGCCGGGTTGAGGCTTGCTCGATGTGAGTTGGGGAAAAAGTGTGCACCTTGCCATATGTCTTGACCCGAGGGGAAGATTTTGGCTTTCGGGCTGGGCCAACGGACGAAATGCCTGGGCGTTCCTATGTATCCCATTAGGATGGGAATCAAGCCATACGTAGTTCTTGAAGGCCATGCATTTTAGCGTCATGCGGTGAGGACGTGGGAGGATAGAAGAACGGGAGTGGGAACATGGTACAACCCTTATAACCCTTGTATGAGCGGGGTTAAGAAAGCCTACTCCCCGCTACACAAAGATCCTCCAAGGAAACTATTCCCAGGGGGGATAGTGGAAGAGAAAATCTTGGGGCTGGGCTCAAGACGAGGCGTCCGAGCGTTCCTACGTATCCCATCAAGATGGGAATCAAGCCACATGTAGTTCTTGAGATGCAGGTTAACGTCATGCGGGATGAGGATGCATCTCATTTGGGGATATTTAAGGTGTGGTAAGTAATCCGAAGTGAATGAGGACGTAGTCCCACACCATACCTTACAATCCCGCAAGGGGGTAAGTCGGGGAAAACCAAGGGGCCTGAGGCCGGACCGCGGTCAGGGAGACCTGACCAGCTTGCGGTTTAACATCTCGTGGTGAAGACGGGGGCGTGGGCCCGAGGAGGCCAAGGGGACTGAGGCTGAGCCTCAGTCAGGAAGGCCTGACTGGCTTGTAGTTTAACGTCTTACAGTAAGGACGGGGGGCCAGGGGCCCGAGGAGGCCAAGGGGCCTGAGGCTGAACCTCGGTCAGGAAGGCCTGAATGGCTTGCAGTTTAACATCTTGCAGTAAGGACGGGGGGAGATCTTAGTTTAAAGTCATAGAGCTCAGACCATTTTGCAGTTTATCGTCTTGCAGGACGAAGATGCAGTTTAAGGTCATGCATGACCCTTTTTCCCTAAGCAAAGTATCGCTTGAGGAACTTGGCGTTGGTGGGAGGAGTTATGCGCTCTCCATCTATGGTCACCAAGGAGTATGCTACATTAGGGTAAACCTTATGGATGATATAAGGCCCTTACCATTTGGGTTCTAACTTGGGCGGTTTCCTACCGGGAATCATTGGCGCTCGAAGGGCCAGTACTAGGTCGCCCTGTAGAAAAGAACGGAGACGAACCTTATTGTTGAAGGCCCTCGCTATCTTATCCTGATGCCTTTCCAGATTGTGCAGGGCACGAATCCGGTTCTCGTCCAGTGCTTCTAATTCATCTAGATGGATTTCGGCTACCTCATATGATGTCTGATGATCATAGACTGCAGTGCGTAACGACGACAACTAGATCTCAGTGGGTAGGATGGCCTCAAATCCATATACTAGGGAATATGGGGTCACCTGGGTAGAGTTGCGGGTCGTCGTCCGATAAGCCCAGAGGGCGTTGGGGAGCTTGTCCAGCCAACTTTTCTTGTTCTGACCAACCATCTTCTGCAGAATGTTAGAGAGGGTTTTTTTGAATGCCTCGATCAGTCCGTTTTCCTGCGCGTGGTAGCGGGAGGTATGGTTCGAACGGATTCCGTACTTGGCGTACAATTTCTTCAGTTCAGCCGCTCGTAAGTTGGTGCCGTTATCGGTGAGGACGGTGTGAGGGACCCCAAACTGGTGGATAATATTGGAGCTCACAAATTCAACGATGGAATGATCCTTGACCTCTTTGAGTGGAACTGCCTCTGCCCACTTGGAGAAGAAATCTGTAGCAGTCAGGATGAACCTACACTGGCGGACTGTTGTTGGTGGATACGGTCCCACTATATCAAGTCCCCATACCGCAAATGGCCAAGAGTACTTGGTGGGGTGGAGGGGCTCCGGCGGCCGATGCAGGAAGTTGGCGTGAACTTGGAACGCGTGGCATCTCTTGGAATACCCAATAAAATCATGGATCATAGAGGGCCAGAAGTACCCCAACCTCTGGATTTGATGGGACAGCTTCGGACCAGCTTGATGGGCACTATAGGAACCGGCGTGAACCTCTTGCATAACTTGAGGAATCTATACTCCTTGAATGCAACGGAGGAGGACACCATCGAAGCTCCTCTTATAAAGGATCTATTCAAGACTGGGGCCGCTCTGGAGGGTAAATTGCAGCGCGCGACGTCGGATTCGCTCGCGCTCGGCCCGGTCGTCCGGGAGGTGACCATTTTGGAGATACTCGACAAAAGGTGCCCTCCAGTCGGGAGTGGATTCAACCACCGTGTCTGACGAACCCGGGACCCCTGATGTGGAGGATCCGGCTGTGAGATGACTTACCCGCAGGCCATCATTGTCCTCTTGGGTGACGGGGGCAATGACTCTCCGGTGTGCCACATGTATGATCAAATCGTCTTGCTCGGGTTCTACAATCGACGCAGCTAAGCCAGCCAAGGCGTCTGCTTGACCGTTCTGTGACCGCGGGACATGGGTAACCTCTGGTCGAGAAGAGAACTGGGCCATTAGGCAGAGGGTGTACTCCAGCAATGGTACAAGCTCCAGCTTCCTGATGACGTAGTCGCCATTAACCCATTTGATTACCAGCTCAGAATCTCCTTTCACATGTAGATGGGGCACATGGATCTCAAGGGCCAACTCGAGGCCGGTGATGAGAGCCTGGTACTCTGCCTCGTTGTTCGTACAACCTTCTAACAACAGGAATGAGTATGGAAGGACGGCTTGCACCGGGGTAATGAAGACAATACCTAGGCCCACTCTGTTGAGCTTGGGATCGTTGATCCTTTTACCGGTGGGGATTCGGGAGGCGCCGTCGAAATGCATTTGCCAACACGGGACAGCATGATCGACTGAGAGGATCGTCTCATCAGAAAAATCCAGGTCCAGGGATTGATCCGAGGAGGTTGGATGGGAAGCTAAAAAGTCTGCCAATGCCTATCCCTTAATGGCCTTCTGAGGTACGAACCTGATATCAAACTGCTGGAGAATCACCGCCCACCATGCTAGTCGGCCAGTCAGCATGGGGCGGTTCAGGATGTACTTCAGTGGGTCTACCTGGGAGACCAATTGAACCTCATGGTGCTGCAGGTAATGTCGCAACTTCTGCATGGATAAGACGAGTGCAAGGCAGCTCTTTTCTATAGGGGAGTATCTGACCTATGTATCGAGAAGCATGCGGCTGAGATAGTAGAGACTGTTCTCAGTACCCTCGTTATTCTTCTAGGCGAGCAGCGCACTGAGGAATCTTTCCAGGGTGGTCACGTAAAGGACCAACGGATTTCCAGAGACGGGTGGCATCAAGACCGGAGGTTGGAGCAAATACTGCTTGATTTCCTCGAAGGCGGTCCGACACTCCTCATCCCATTCGTAGGCGGTGCCCTTCTTCATGAGCCGGGAAAAGGGCTTACACTTACCGTCCAGATTCACGATGAATCGGCGTATATAGGCTAAGTGGCCTTGGAGGCCTCGAAGCTCCCGAATGTTGCTCGAGGGAGGCATTTGGCTGATGGCCTTAATCTTCTCCGGGTCGATCTCGATACCTCGGTATCTGACAACAAAGCCCAGAAACTTCCCAGAGGTGACCCCGAAGGAGCACTTCAACGGGTTTATCTTCAGGTGACAGGAACGAAGGAAACCGAACACTTTCTCAAGGTATTTGAGATGGTCCTGGCGCTGACATGATTTGACCACTAGGTCATCTATGTAGCATTCCACCAATGTTCTGAGAATCGGTTTGAATATGCGGTGCATGGCCCTCTGATAAGTGGCACCTGCATTTTTCAAACTGAATGGAATAACCTGGTAGAAAAAGGTACCTTGGGGAGCCCTGAAGTCAGTGGAATCCTCATCCTCGGGGGCCATCCAGATCTGGTTGTACCCAGAATACCCGTCCATGAAAGAGAGAGATTGGAACTTGGACATGGCGTCAATCAATAACTCCGTCACCGGGAGTGGGAATTCATCCTTTGGGCAGTGGCGATTAAGATCGCGGAAGTCGATGTAGACTCTGATCTGCCCATTTTTCTTCCTGACTGGCACAATATTGGCAAGCCACTTGGGGTACTGGACTTCCTTCACGAAGTTGGATTTGATAATCTTGTCAACTTCGGCCTCAACCATAGCACCATGAGAAGGGTGCATTTTCCTGGGAGGCTGCTTAAACCCACGATGTTTTGCCGGGAGGCCCAGACGGTGAACGACTACCTGGGGATCTAGTCCTGACATCTCGTTGTAACTCCAAGCAAACATGTCATGGTGTTGTTTGAGAAAGTCTACGTACTGCTGCCGCTCCTCGGGGGACATGGATGCACTGATCAATGTGGGTTTCAGATCTACCTCGCTACCAAGTTTCACCTGTATTAGCTCATCAACCGTGGTAGAGACGCCTTCCTCAAAGGCAGGGGGAGCATCCTCCAGGTATTCCTCCCCACCCGTGGGGGGATTTCCCGTGACGGGAGATACTTCTGGGCTATCAAAACCTGAGGGGCAGCTGGTGCCAGCTCGGGTAGCAGTGGTCATCATATTAGGAGACTCACTCGCCATTGATACCATAGCAATGAAGGCAATCGATCCTATCCTATCTGGTCTTCGGCCTAAGGGGCCATGTTTGATGATATCAAAGCAGTGGTGACGTGTCGGCCTGAGTCGGTGGATTCCAGCCCGGCAGAAGAGACACGTATGGCGTACCGCCGTTGTCATAAGCTTGAAATCCCGGTACCGTACAAGGGTGGGAGGTTCCGGGATCACCTGAGCCTAGTTGATGTAGGAGTACGAGGTGATTTTCTGCCGTCGCTTGGACACAGGAACATGCCTTCCTTGTGTACCCAAAACAAAAAAAAATTGCCCCATGTCGGGGGTCATGGCCTCTAATCGATGGATCGAGAGGATGTAGGCATCATCGATGCTTGCCCAGGGATCACTTGTGACTGGGGAGAGTTTATCCTCACTTACTAGGATTTGCTTATCCTTACTTTTGTAATAACCAGCATCCAGATAGCGGGCCTCACAAGAAGCGAAAGGAGACGCATCTCCTTGGAGAACGCCTACTCGACCATTGAGTGAGTATTTGAGACACTGGTGATACGATGAAGGGACCACTGCATGCAGGTGGAGCCATGGCCTACCCATCAACGCGTTGTAGGCGGTGTCCTGAGAGACGACCATGAACTAAGTGCTGGCAATTAAGCCACCGAATTGAGTCTTCAGGCGGAGTTTGCCGACTGGGGTTTGCTCGGTCCTGTCATACCCCTGGATTTTGAGGTCAAAGGGAGTTAAATCACCTTCAGACAGACCCAGCTTTTGCAACGTCCGAGTCGGAATTAGGTTGATTCCGGAACCCATGTCAACGAGGCAACGGTGGACTTCCACACCATTGAAGTGGCCAATGATGTATAGAGGGATAATGTGCCCCTGTATAGGAGGGTCCTCATCTTCACCGGAGAACGAGATAACCGCTTGATATTCGGTGTTTTCAATCGTCTCGGTATGGAAGGCTTCTGCAGCTGCTACCTCCGTCTCAAACTGGAGGGGGCTCCTTAGGGCCTCGGAAAGTGCCTTGCGCATTTCGGATGATAGGAGAAGGGCCTAGAGGATATAAATCCTTTCCGGAATGCCAGCCAGGTGCTTCAGGACATCATACTTTCGTGCCAAACGCGAACCTCTGCCTACAGGAGGTCGTTCAGCATTTGGAGGCATAGCAGGTCCTGCCGGTTGAACCGACGGTAGGCTAGTACTGGGTACATCCTTCTGCCTACTAGTTGAATCCTGGAGAGTAGTCTCCAGACTAGGATTGGACAGCGGAGGCTGGCCTGTAGCCGGGCAAGACTGACTGTGATACGAACGAGGCAGCTCTCCCTGATCTAGTAGCACAAACGACGGTGGAGGTAGAGCCGAGGACATTAGATGGGTTTGCACGTGTTGAGCTCTACGCTGAGCTTGCTGTCTGGTCTCAGTAGCTTGCACGGATTGGATGAAAGTACTCGCTGACGCACCTCGATGACCGGCACGGTTGCGACTCCACTGACATTGACATCGGCTGGAAACCTTGGGGAGGTTCGCCTGGCGTTCCCCCTCGTCGCGAGTCATATAGGGATTTACCAGCTCCACGGTGTTAACCGAAGCGTACCCCTGGCTGTCGCTCGAGGAGTCATCCACCACCGGGCGTATTCTGGGAGGAATCCCCATTTCAGGGGGCATAAAGTCGCTGAGAGTACGGGATGACGACGACACCGGCGGTGCGCCTTGCTTCTTCTTATGTCGCCGCTGCTTGCCCTTTTGGAAAGAGGTAGACTGTGAAGACGATGCGAAGGTACCAGCTACTTCTTCGGAAGGTTCCGGCTGCTTCAGGCATGCCCGGATGATACCATGGGCACGGACGACGGTTTTTCGATCCATCCAGTCGTCGTATTTCCAGGATCCGCGGCTGGGGACCTGCTGCCACTCGCCTTCGCTGTCGCTACCGATCTCTGACCCTACAAAGACACCCGCCACTTGTGCTAGTGCCGGGCCCAGCCTGACTATGTTGTTGTTGACCTGGTCTTGAAGGTAGTCTTTAAACACATAGCATTACTTGAGGGTGTACCCCAAAATCTGATGATAAGGACAATAGTTGGGGTGATCGGTGAGATTCGCCTCTTCCGGCCTTCTGCACTCGGGCAAACGCACAATCCCTTTCTCTAGAGCACTTCGGAAATAGCCAGGGACCTGATTTTCTTTGAACGAATAATTCTGGTGCCTTCTTTATGGATAGGGGGCCCTGGGGCCCTGGACCTGACGAGGGGCCGGGGGGGGCCTTCCGAGGATGCGGTGCCTGATTGTCTCACCTGGGTGGCGGTGGCGCATTGCGCGGGGGAACCTGTCGATTCTGAGGCGATCGCTGCTGGGCAGGAGCCTGTGCTTGAGGTGGGGGACCTCTGCGGGGTTGCGGGGATGGTGCCGCTGGCAGTAATTCCAGCTGCCTAGGGGCCTCTATTTGGGCCACCACGGTGGGTTCAACCCTGGCGGTCCTCCTGGCTGGGATCATAGGGGGCAACGAACGTGCCTGACTAGCCTGCTGCAGAGCCTCCTCAAGGCGCTGAGCCTTATCTGAGAAATATCTGAACCCTCCAGGGTAGTTCTGGGTAATCAGGGAGGGTACCGACTCTGTTTTGACATTCCCCACACACATCATCAGTAATTTCTCCCGAGTCAGTGGCATATCGAGGGAATATGTAAGTCCCTTCCACCGGGCGATGAAATCTGCAACTCGCTCATCAGGCCTTTACTTACACTTAAAGAGGTCTGCAATGCTGGTCTTTCGCGTGGTGGAGCTGAACTGGTATAGGAAATGCCGGCGGAGGTCCTCCCAACCAGTCACCAATCCGATAGGGAGCTGGCTGTACCAGACGAATGCTGGACCTTCCAATGTCTGTACGAAACACCGGAGTTTGGCGGCTTTTTGCTAAGCCGGGGTCCCCAGCATGGGGCCACACCTGGAAGAAAAATGAGCCAAGTGCTGCGGTGGGTCCCCTGTCCCATTGAAGGGTGAGAAAGTGGGGTTCCCAAAACCCAGGGGCGCGGGCATATCATCCAACCACGCGGGATACGGCTTGCAATCCGGTGGGACCGCCACCTGCCGCGTTTCCAACGCTTCGAGGCGGGATGTGAGTGCCGCTATAAGATCATCTGGGTGGGGGTCCCTGTCTTGACGGGGATCCCTAACCACAAGTGCGTTTCTAGGTTCTTCAACACGGTAGATGGCTTTGGCAGCTCGTGGATCAACTGGCGGAACGACCTGTGGGGCGACTGGGGGAACCCGGACTGGATTCTTCAGATTGCCCCGTCGTTCGGGGGGATTTGGCGAGATGTATCGCGCCCTCTTGCCATAAGCTCTGGCTTCTACCCTATCTGTGGGAGTAGCATGATCAGGGTTTCCCGGAGGCATCTCACCGGGGAGAAATTGTTCCTGCCCCTGCTGCCCCGGCCTGGGATTACCATAGTCGGGTCGCTGCTCTGCGGCGCGCCCAGCCAAGAGTTCGTCAACCAGCCTCTTCTGCTCAGTAAGCTGCTGGCGTAACGTGGCCTTCTCGGGATCTTCTTCCGTTTTCTACACAGAGGCAGACGGGTCGGAGTGCTTGACAGTTCCGACGTGCTCCTTACCCTTGCCGGTATTTCGACCGAGTACCAACGACTCGGTGGGTATGGGGAGGCCTAGCAGGTTCCTCTGCTGACGGGTAACCCTCCATGATGGTTCCAACAGTGGTGGTACTCCCTCAGGGGGTAAGTCTCCATCATGGAATTCAAGCTCATCTTCCTTGTCCACTACGTCATCCATGTGGACCGTGACCCCTCTCGAGGGCATGTCTTCGATGTCGCATAACGAATCGGGCTGCCGTCGGATATGGTCGAAGAGGAGAGCGGAATAGTGTCCCCAACCACAGACTTGCACATGGGGGGTAGCTTCCCTGACGATTCTACGGAGTACTTTGAAACTCTGAACACATTTCCGTTGAAGGGCACTCTGCCGGCCTGGCGACTCAGGGTGCTGGGCCACAAGGAGTGCGGCCAAATCGATCAGGCGGCATTGATCGCCGATTTCTTCGAAGTGCTCTCAACTTCTGGGGTACACCACCCGTTCTTAACGAAGGCGAAAGTGTGTCACCCATAGGTTTCGACAAAAGCACCCCACTTCTTCAGGGGTAAGTGACTTTGGTGCGCGAAAGTTCAGCGCCGCCGTCGGCCAGAATTTCTCCAGAAAGTGATCCGATGTAAGAATACTCCAGAAGATCCTGGGTTCGGACTCGGGGTCTGGCCCTGTATTGCCCCACTCATCAACTAGGGGCTGCTGAGGGACCGGTAGCGGTACCGAGGTGGACCTCTGGGATAGTAAACTTGGCGGCGGAGAATACGGCGAACGAGCTGACTGGCCGCCGAATTCCGGGCCATTCTCTGAAGAGTAAGGTGACCTGGCCACGATGTCACGATACGATGGGATGATAGCCACAACTTCCGGCACAGGAGTCGCGACTATCGGCGATAGGTCATGTCATCGCTCTACCACCGTTGGCCCCCAAAATAGATCTCTGTGATCTCTGGTAGAGGTAGAGGGCGCTTCTGGTGACAATGGCGGTGATTGTGCGGTCGAGACCTGCGGAGTTCCCAAGATTTCTTCCTCCTGGATGTACCTGCGGAGAGAGATGAGAATCTGGTGGACCTCATATTCTGGGAGAATGAGGCTAACGCGCCTGGTTCCTGCCCCAGTCCTTGATACAGAAGAGCGGGGAGAAGGTTCCATCGTTGAGTCGCATTCCGCTTCAGAGTCGGAGAAGCGGGCAGGTTTGATCTCCACCCGGACCTTCACAGGACTCTTCTTGTGGCGGTGACGACCCGCTCTACTGCTCCGGGGTGGCTCTTCGGGAAAGGGTTGATCCCTAATAGGTAGCCTCGGGGCGGCGCTGGCACCGTGGCGTAGAGGCCCCCCGCTCGAGATAGCCGAGGTGCGAGGGGCACCAGGGAAAATGTCGAAGGGTACATGGGGAGGGCCTCCATGGACAACACCCATGTGGGCGGAGCCTCTGTTGGAATCGGCAGGAGCATGGGGAGGACCTCCATGGTCGATGCGGGCGGAGCGAGGCTGACCCTCACTTCTCGAGTTGATGGGGCGAGGAGGACCTTCGCCGGTTGTAGTGAGGACGTAGGGAGGGCCCCCACGTTTGAGAAGGACTGGATGGGCAGTGCCTTCAGATCAGTGGTCAGGGGCAGGAGGATGGACTCCATACCCTGTATAGTGAGCGCGAGAAAGGTTTCCGCAACGAGCGTCACTGCCGCGGGGCAGGTCTTCCTTCGGGATGGGGGTAGCACGAGGCATACCTCCATGAAGAGATTCGGAGCAGGGAAGGCCCACGCTCTGTAGAGTAGTGGTACGGGGAGGGCCTCCGTACGGGGTGACATCACTGCAGGTTAGTTCGCGGCGATCACCACTCGGGCCTGCAACCCAGAGAGTCAACCCAGCCTACCCATGGGGCGGTTGGGGTCTCGATATTGGTTGGGTGAAGGAGTTCCCCTGCTCAGTGTATGCAGGGACTTCATGATGCACGTCGGTGGTGGCGCGGGCCACTGTAGCTGTTGACGTTGACGCATCTGGGCGAGCGTCCTCAGCCCGGGCCCGGTGCTGACGTCGGGTCAGAAGAGCTAGCGCAGGTGGTGCAGGGGCATGGCCTGCCTGTTCTTCCTGCGGATTCGGACGGCGGCGCTGACACGGCCGGATGGGAGCTCTTGCCTGGAGCCCTTGGGTCGGGACCCTGAGCGGGCTGAGCTAGACGGCGCCCGCCTCATCAGCGTAAGGCGAGGAGTCGTCAAGGCGTTCTGGGGATAGGCTCCCGAAACGGTTGAATGTTGGGGTGGGGAGCAGGGGCTCCCTGCGTGGCCTATTAGGGCGGCGTTGACGGCGGGGCCTGGATGCCTCCAGGTCCAGGCGTGCCATATCCCAAGTTGGGATGACCCCTTCCTCCTCGTACCTGCGTACGAGGTTGTTGATCACCCTTCGCTGGATGACCTCTGATGGGGAAGGGGAAGTGGGCGCCCCGTAGTCCGCGATGTGGCGGCCGTCGTGGCGGTAGCGGCGCCATGCGGGGTGGCTGTGGTGGTGTTTCCCCTGACCCTGCGTAGGTGAGTGGGTGGTGATCGCGTCTCTGTAACAACAACCTGGTTCCTGAGAAACGAAGGGATCAACTCATCAACACTGAGAGGAAAAGGATTGAAAACCAGTGCCCCAACATCCTTCCATTCTCCACGTTTGTAAGAAGGGTCCACGCCAACACGCTGCAGAACGGAGTGCCCCACGTTCTACTACCCCGACTTCCGGTGAGTTTCACGACATGCCCACTATTTTCTTGGTGGGACTAGGCACCGGATATCTGGATCCGGTGACACGTCAATCTACTGGTACCTCAAATGCTACTAATCTCCACATTGAGGAGAAGAATTTCACGTCGGGTTCACCATTTCTGTTTCCGATGCTTTCGCCGGGGCACGCGCATCCGTCCATCCGTGGAGGAGGATGCGCTGCGCTTGTTTCCCCACATTCCCGCTTTCCAAAGGCAGGAGACATTCTCTCCTTGTTCAGGGACGTCTGCTCCTTGATCGAAACAGGATGATGGGATGTCGGTTCTTCCTTCTGTGGATTCCTCCTCGGAACTCGTCACCTAGTCCGGGTCTCTCTCATAGATTTAATACGTTGTTTGTGAAACTCTTACCAGTGCCATGTTTCCATGGATGCCGGTAAATTACACCGCTTCTGTTGGGACATTCCAAAGGGTCCGGTCAGGGCAACAACCTTCAGTCGGGGGAGTAGTCACATTGAGGCATCAGCAGTGTGTTTGGATGCTGGGGAATCTAGAATGTCTGTCTATTATCCCTGGTCACAGGGATTCTCAAGGGCGTGGAAGCCCGAGGCATCCCACATCGAGCGTGGGAAATTATATTCCATAGACACATATCTGAGGTTTTCCTCAGCTTCCCGTGTTTAAAACAGGGTACGCCACGAGTTTAACATCCAGCGGAGACGGATCAGCCCGATTGGAGCAATAGCTAGAATAGATTAGATTGAGGGATTTCCCTTGAAGGGGTTCCAATACCAGGACCAGCCCATGGGCGGCCGTGAGGAGGAGCGTACCGACATGGTCTCACCGGGATATGACGGTCCGGGCGATAATCAGGGTGGACGATGGATAGAAGAATGAAGTGGAAGGGGGAATGGCAAGGAATCATCGCAAGGGAAACTGTGAAATTGGGCTTGAGCCTTGAAGGGGGCTTCCTATGTATCCCCGTGGCAGGGAATCAAAGTCCGCGTAGTTTGGGATGGTGCCGGTGAACCGGCATGAGGGTGGACCTTGGTCTGATGGGCATCATCAGCGAACTGATGTGAATGGGGAGGACCAGGAGGGCCCTAGTGGTGGTGGTATTGAACCTTGTGGAGAATTCCTACGTACCATGTCGTGACATGGATCAAAGACCACATAGTTCAGAGGGGTCTCGTCGACGAACTGACGTGAAGGTGAACCCGGGGGTCCACTTATGGGGGGTGTCGGTGAACCGACGTGAATGAGGGACCTTGGCCCGATGGGAGATGGGCTTGCACCTCAGGGAGGCTTCCTACATGCAATGCCTTGACATGGATCAAAGTCCTCGTAGTTCAAATGGATGGAAGTCGTCAGCGAACTGACGTGAAGGTGGACCTTGATCCGATGGTGGATGGGCTTGAACCTCGGGGATGCTTCCTATGTACCATGCCTTTACATGGATCAAATTCCTCGTAGTTCAAATGGTTTCATCGGTGAACCGACGTGAAAGTAGACTCTGGGGTCCACTAGTGGTGGGCTTGAACCTTGGGAAGGTTTCCTACGTACCATGTCTTGACATGGATCAAAGTCCTCGTAGTTCAAAGGATTGATGGAATATAGTTTAACGTCATGTGGGACGGTAGTGATCCCTGACATGAATAAACGAAGGGCGTTGGGTGTCGGCGAACCGACGTAAATGATGGACCTTGTTCCAATGAGATATGGGCTTGAACCTCGGGGAGGCTTCCTACGTACCATTCCTTGACATGGATCAAAGACCTCATAGTTCAGATGAAAATGGGGGAGGGGCTTGGCACACCGACAAGGAGATGGTCTGGGCCAATGATTATTGGGCTTGAACCTCAGGGAGGCTTCCTATGTACCATGCCTTGACACAGATCAAAGTCCTCGTAGTTCGGGTTGGTCACAACGACTTGCCGTCAGACTGGAATGCAGTTTAACATCATGCTGGATGGAGGTAGAACTCAATGTGAATTGGATGACTGGTGGGCTTGAACCTCGTAGAGGCTTCCTACGTACCATGCCTTGACATGGATCAAAGACATCGTAGTTCAAATGGGTGTGCAATTTAATGTCATGCGGGACAAAGGCATACAGTTTAACGTCATGATGGACGAGGGCATGCAGTTTAACGTCATGCTGGATGAGGGTATACAGTTTAACGTCATGCTGGATGAGGTATTGTCATGGCCAATGCCAACTCTAAGCCCACGTGAGTCATGATCGGTGTGAGAAACAAGAGACAGCAAGGGCCTGACGATCACACCGCAAAGTGTGCGTTCGTGTGAAGCGAAGAGGGGCTTACACGTTAGGCGGCCCATGGTGCTGGGACTTACTCCAGGGTGGAGGCCCAGAGTGCGACAAAGTGAAGCGAAAGAGGGATTTGGGACCAATGATGGGAGGTGCCTCGTTCCCTATCACGCCCTCCACTGACCTTGGTAGTGGGGAAGTACGGAGATGCAGGGGTGCAGCCATCCGTTGGGGAACTAGGGTCGCCCTTCTCCTAAGAACATACACCACTCCAATAAGGAGGATATCACCCCTTGTGGATGGGTGATTCCACTCCTGTGGAGACGAGTGGCGTAATAAATGTTCGAGATAGGGGGACCTTTCGTGAGAGGCACGAGGTCGATTCACAGTTTAATGTCATGTGTTGAGGACGTGGTGCTTGGCAGTTTAACATCCTGCAGCTCGGACGAGGTGGGTTCACTCCGCACCCCTAGGACTTACATAACCGGTACCCTCTGGCCCTTGGGGGAGGGAAGGTACCAGTAAGGCCATGGTCAAGGGGGGTTGTGGAGAGAACCATCGAGGGGTCCACGTTATCGTGGCTATGCGAAGAATCAATAGCCGTTAGCGTGCCTATGCGAAGAAGCATTAGGCGAAGCAACGCTACAAGTGGTATTGTCCGTGGGACTTTGAAATCACATCGTGCAAACCTGGAGGGTCGCACGGGAAGAGGAATTTCCAAGAAAAGGAGTGTGCTTCGCGAAGTGGAGTGCCTTGGCCTTAGCATGGGGCATAGGTGTGAGTGGAGGGTGCTTCGCGAAGTGGAACAGTATTCACGGAGCACTGCCTCACGAGGACGGGGTACCTCGCGAAGCAGAGTGCTGCGAAGCAGTGTGCTTCGCGATGTGTAGAGATCCTGCCTTAACATAGGGATCACTAGTACAGGTTGGGTGTTTTGCGAAGCATAAACGCTCCGTGGCTGCCCGGGTTCCCTTGGGAATCCCCTTCCTTCACGAATTCCCTTGAGCTTCGCGAAGGGCACCCCTCTCGGAAGAGGGGCTCAAAACGATTCAAAGAGTAGGCATCACGCGAAGTAGAAGTACCTCGCGGATCTCATGATTCCCTAGGGCAAAGGGTGCTTCGCGATTCGGGAGAGGAGAAGCCGAAAGGTCGGATTGTCCGTCTCCGGGACTCAGGGGGAGTCCAGTATTTATAGGGAAGGGGCACCGCGAAGCAGAACTCGCACGCCGCCTCAGGTGCTTCGCGGCGCGCTCGCGAACGTCAACGTTGTCCGCGAAGAGTTACCGCCTCTAGAGGTTCGCGTCGGGCTCGCGAATGTCAAATGTGTTTGCAGAGAGTTACCGCCTCTGGAGCTTCGCGGCGGGCTCGCGAACGTCAAATGCATTCGCGGAGAGTTACCGCCTCTAGAGCTTCGCAAGGCTGCGATGCTCGGGGAGCTTTGCGAGACCGCGATGCTCGGGGTGGTTCGCGTCGGTGCTTCACGAGGCAGCGTGCCAGCCTTCTTTTTCGTCCCTTCCTTTCTTGCAATATTTTGGTGCCAACAATTACTTATGAATAATTTTAATAAATTATCAAGATAATCTGAGGGCGTCTTCTTGGTTTTTTGTGAGTGACAATTTTCAAACTAAAATGTCAATTTTAAACTGATAACAGACACTTTGAGTCATACTGGGCACATAGTGTATCTGATTGAGGTGTGGATGATTCATATAGATATAAAAAAACATATGGATCATTTTTCTAAAGTATAAGAACAATCTGAATGTTTTTTCTCAGTTTTGAATATTTCAATTGTCTTTTTTACTAAAATTAATGTCAATTTTAAATAAAAAGACACACATGGAGCCATACGAGTCACACCATGACTTAGATTGAGGTGAAGCTAATTCATACATGTCAAAAATGACTTATGGATCATTTTAATAAATTATAAAAACAATATGAATGTGTTTACTTGGTTTTGAGTATGTCACTTGTCTTTTTTACTAAAATTAATGTCAATTTTAAATAAAAACATGCACTTGGAGTCATACTAGTCACACCGTGTGCCATATTGAGGTGATTAAGATTCCTACACATCAAAAATGAATTATATATCATTTTACTAAATTATAAAAACAATGTGAATGTGTTTTCTCAGTTTTGAGTATGTCACTTGTCTTTTTTACTAAAATGTCATTTTAAACTGGAAACACACACTTTGAGTCATACCGGTCACATCATGTGTCAATTTTACATGAGATTGATTCCTAAATTTCAAAAATTACTTATGAATCATTTTTAAAAATTACTAATACAATTCAAGTGAATTTTATTAGTTTTTAGTGAGGGAAACTTTGAACTAAAATTCCAATTTTAAATTGATAACATGCACTTTGAGTCATACCGGGAACATCATGGATCGAATTGAGGTGAGGATGATTAATACACATAAAAAATGACTTATGGATCATTTTGATAAAGTATAAAAATAAAAAATGTGTTTTCTTGGTTTTGAGTATGTCAATTGTCTTTTTTACTAAGATTAATGTCAATTTTAAATAAAGACCCACATGGAGTCATACCGGTCACACTGTGCATCGGATTGAGGTGATAATGAATCTAGATCATAAAAAATGAATTATTTATCATTTTATTAAAGTATAAAAATAATATAAATGTGTTTTTATTGGTTTTGATTATGTCACTTATTGTTATTACAAAAATTAATGCTGATTTTAAATAAAAACATACACTTGGAGTCATACCGCTCACTCTGTGCATCTTATTGAGGTGAGGATGGTTCCTACATGTCAAAAATGACTTTTTGATAATTTTCCTAAATTGAAAAAATAATCCAAACGTTTTTTATTGGTTTAGAGTATGTCACTGGTCTTTTTTACTAAAATGTTATTTTAAAACAAAAACACTCACTTTGAGTCATACCAGTCACATAATGTGTTAGTTTAACAGGAGACTAATTACTACATATAAAAAATAACTTATTAATTATTTTCATAAATTATAAAGACAATCTGAGTGTGTTTTCTTGGTTTTCAATGAGTGACACTTTTTGAACTAAAATGTCAATTTTAAACTGATAAAGAAAAATTTGAGTCATACTAGACACATCATGTATTAGATTGAGATAAGGATGATTCTTATATATAAAAAGTGACTTATGGATCATTTTAATAAAGTATGAAAACAATATGAATGTATTTTTTCAGTTTTGAGTAAGTCAATTTTCTTTTATACTAAAATTAATGTCAATTTTAAATAAAAAGACACAAATGGAGTCATACCTATCACAACATGCATCATATTGAGGAGAGGATGATTCCTACATGTCAAAAATGACTTATGGATCATTTTCCTAATTTATCAAAATAATATGAATGCGTTTTCTCGATTTTGAGTATTTTATTTGTCTTTTTTACTAAAATTAATGTCAATTTTGAATAAAAACATGAACTTGGAGTCATACTGGTCACATCATACACCAGATTGAGGTTTTAATGATTCCTACATGTCAAAAATGACTTATGGATCATTTTACTAAAGAATAGAAATAATTATAATGCATTTTCTTGGTTTTGAGTATTTCAATTGTGTTTTTTTTACTAAAATTAATGTCAATTTTAAATAAAAATACACACTTGGAGACACACTGGTCACACTAGTTGAACCATGTATCCTATATAGGTGTGTTTTATTCCTAAATGTTTCAAATAAAATCATTATATTTTCCCTCAAAAATTTTTAGATTATCATCTACACAATAGCCTAAAACTAATCCAATCATGTGCAGGTTTGTGCCTATAGAAAAAAATAAGAGGTATTATGAAATCCACCATCAAACCAGTTCCTTGATTGGATGTATCATACATAAAGAATATTAGGCAATGAAGATAGGTTAAGGAAATCCAGATGAATTACTGGGTATACTTATGAATTTCAATGCATAATAAATTGAAGAACATAGTGGGAAGAAGTAGAAGGGTATGAATCTTGATGATATCATTAATGAATGAAATATGTTGTATTTTACTAGATAGGAGACCACTAATTAATTACTTATATGTACAATGATTTTATTTCATAAGCATCAAGTTTGGAAAGACTGTTCAAGAGAAAAAGTTTTTAAAATATTCAGAAAGAACCAACCAACCAAGTTGTACTTACTCACTAAATTTCTTTGATAAAATATAGATATAAGTGAACTTATTTCAGATATTGGGGAATGTGTTTTCTCATTTTGAGTGTTTGGTGTGTATTTTGAACTAAAATTTAAATCATAAACTAAAAACATATAGTTTGAGTCATGCTGAGTACAATGTGTACTGGATTGAGGTGCGGTTGATTGAGTATGTGATGTGTGTTTTTCTTTCAACCATATACACTAAGATATAAAATAAAGAAATGTTTAATTTTAATGGAAAAGGAAACCCCATGCTACTTGAAACGCCTTATCCAAAAGAAACCTATTCTCTCTTTTTTAGCTTACTATAGATGGTTGAAGGAAAAATATGACTTCCCAAAAGAACTTTGAAAAAATAGATAAAAACGATAAGGAAATTAACTTAAAAATAATAGATAAAATGGAGACAAAATTAACTAAATAATTAGTAGGAATTCACCTTTTCATAGGTGCAACATCCCTGTTGATTTCATAATCATAACACAAGAGTGAATTATCCTTTTTAACGAAGTCATTTCTCCATGATCTCTATGAAAATTTTAAAAAATAAGTATTAGATAAAAATGATGAGTATATTAACTAAAAAAGTATATAAAATGAAAATAAAATCAACTAAAAGGAAATTTGTTCTAGTTATATATCCTTAAAATATAATATAATTATTCTTGATCACATGAAACTAAAATACAAATAATTTAGTCAATATTACATGATATTAAAATAAAATATTTTATAAGCTCAATCCCAACAACATGATATATTTAACCAATTTATAATAACATAACATTAAAATATTACATAAAATTCCCATAAAAAATTTTATCCTTTTGGGTTGGTGTAAAAATCATATATAAAAATATTCCTTCTTATTTGCTACAAAAAACTAGCATAACACATTATATATTCCTATATTATACTAAAAATTATTGTATCCCTTTATTTATTCCTATAAAACATTAACAATTAGTGTAAAATTATTATCATTCATTGATTGAACTAAAATAATTATTTACATTTGAGTTTTTATGGAACATAATAAAATCTATCATTACCTTTAACTATTATATAGAGTAAAAACTCCATGATAAACCGTTTACCTTATTTGATGGAAAAAACTTTAATGTGACCCATTATGTATTTTCATTTACACTAAACTCCATTATAATTTTTTACCCCTTTTTGATTGTATTAAACATCAAAATAGCCCTTTATAGCATCCAAATTACACTAAAATCCAATGCATCCATTAAGTCTTCCTACATTGTGCTATAGATTAGTATATCCTTTTCAATATTCTGGGTGATGATAAACTCTAACATAACATCATCATTATTTGTTCATTAAAATGAGAACATCCATATTCTCATGTATTTTTTATTAATAATGATGATGATTTTTTTATTAATGAGCCTGTGAACATGGATCATTTTACATAATGAATGCAAACATGAATATTAGTGAGGAACTAGTGGACACATTTTTTGATGGTGATCTGGTGAAAAAAGTATCTATATGAATAATAAGGATAATTTAAAAACCTTTAATCATGTAATGATTGTGAGATTCTATGTGATATAATGATGGGATGATTTAATTTCACATCACGTGCATTCAAAAGAATCAGTTTTAGTCAATCCATTTAACTAATGTAAAATTTTTGTGTTACTTGTATGGATTTCACAAGAATTTGTGATATTATATCATGCATCTAATTGATGATCAAATATCCCAAATAATTACACCACTCACCAAAGTGAAACCACTATATTATTATTTTATTCTATCATTTACCACCACCCATGATGGAACCCTAGAGAGGTAATTAGTCTAATTTTATTCTAAAAATGATAAGTAAATTAACTAAAAAAAGTAAATAAAATGATAATAAAATTAACTAAATAAGTAGTAGGAAGTCACCTCTTTATGATGCCTTTATACATTCTGACACCATGTTTTCTATTCATTTATAAAAAAATGATTTCCTCCATTATAATTCTACTTGATAAATAGATAAAAAATAATATATAATCATTTTGATACTAGTGATTCACACCCTAAATATATTTTTAAGTTAATAGCTTGTACTAGATCACAAACATAACAGGTAATCACATAAATTTGTTGTTGAAAAACATTCCAATGCCATGTATTACTCCCAATCATCTCTAAAAAAATTTACTTATTATTTTGAGTTCAAAGGTTGTTGGAAATATTTTTAATACAGAGAAAATATAGACAAACAAACAATTAATAAATATTTTTAATGAAATTGTAATTACCTTTGGAAATTACCTGTTTGGGGATACAGGTCTTTTCATGGTTTATGATCTCTCTCATAAATTTGAAAACATAATATCCACAATCATCTCCATTATCTTGCTTCAAACACAACATAAATATTGACCAAAATAAGTAAATTATTTTAAAATATGTTTTGATAGTTAAATATTTCTATATATACCTTAATCTGTTTCCACTTGAAGCAATCCATAGGATTTTTATGTTCATTCACCAACCTCATGCTATTAATTAGCCTATATTTAGAGACCACTCTATCATAATAAAATTCTTATTAAAAAATAGACTGAAATATATAATTCAAATTTTATATATAAATTTTTTATTTCAATGTATTACAAATTCAAAATACACATCATGTGTGGTCAGTTTATTGGATATCAATGCATTGGATCCAAAAAATAAATATTTGGGGTATCCAGATTGACTGCAATCAATATCAAGTGCTATATAAAAAACAAAAAAGTAATGAAAAAAATAAAAATATATTTTATGTGATTAGACTGTAGAGTTTTACCACTGTATTGTGGGTAGAAAAAATAGTCTGTTGTCTATTTTTTTTTCTCAAACTCCTTTTATAGATCATATTTCTTCTTCTAAATTTCTTCATTCTATAAATAAGTTTCTAGCATAGAAATGATACATGGATTAATGAATCCAAAGTATGATTTTCATGGTTTCCCCTTTATATTGTAGTGATATAAACTCCCATATAAAATAAGAATAGTTATTAAATTTAATGAACATATAAGATCACTATTTAGAAAAACATATTATGAAAATGTACCTTATGTAAGTATTCATAACTAAGACTCCCAACCATTCAAACTTGAGAATATAATTTATACTATTGAGAATAACTACATCTGTAATGAAAGTTCCAAATATCTATTCTTCATATGGAATGTAATTTATATTTTCATCTTTAAATGTGGTCTCTGCATGAGGTTGTGATGATAATAAATGTTTTTCTAGAACTAGTGAGGAGAAGGTACCCCCAAAATGTCCTTTTGATTTCTTGGTCGATTAACTAGATTGTCTTGATTCGACCTTCCATTTCCCCATCACTTTATCATCTGTAATTTCATAACTCACTTCAGACCTTTTTTCATCAACTTTATAGTTTTTTCATAAGAAAAAATTTGTTAAAGACATACCTCATGTATCTTTATAATATTAGATAGACATGCTATGAAAGTTCTAATATCATCATTGACCATTGTAATATCTGGATCATCAAGTGGAACAAGAAACTTAACGGTCAATTATTGAGCTACCTAAATCCTTATTATCATGCGATCTTTTGGGAGTTATTTATTGTATAGCTTGTATTTTGAGATATTATACACCATACCCCTTGCAAAAAGGTGGTTCATGGGTGTTGATATATAGAAATCACATATAAATTTACCATGTATAATTTTATTAATATAAAGTTATCAAAAGTTGTTTGATACAAATTTAGGAGAAAGTGTAATGAAAAAATTGATTACCTTAGGTAAGGTATGTGGTTGAGGGGAATAACTAGCCTCAAAGCTAGTGGAGTTATTTAGTTCTTCATGTGAGGATCTTTGTTCCACCACCAATTCTCCTTGATCCTTTCTCATATATTGGTCTACCAAACCTGAATGGACAATAATATCCTATAAATCATCTATTTTTGTCTGCAATCCTTTCATCATCTTATATGTATCTTATTGTGGTTTTATATTCTCAAAATATGTTCAAGGAGACACTCCAAAACCTATACCTATTACATGACCATATTGTTATGGCCGATTCAAATCTAATGAAAGTAGTTTTTCTTCTAGAATGAATACTGCTGATTATTGTGTCTAAACCATATAAAAAACATATGAACATAAATAGATATTTTATGCGATATTGTTATAAAGAATAAAAAATTGCATAAAAACATAGTCTTTGAGGAATTTTTCAAACGAACTGAGTGTGTTAATTTTTAAAAAATGGGACACCCCAACATTCCTTTAATTCTATATCCTAAATTTTTTTCATAATAATAAAATTCATTTATCATCCTGTAAAACATGGAAATAAATGTGAATTCTTAATTTCTATAAGAATCATACATTGTAACACCTGTATCCCACATAAATTTCAGATCTTTGATCAATGGAGCCAAATAGACATCAATATCATTACCAGGTTTCTTTAGTCTAGATATAAGAAGAGACAACATAATTTTTTTTACGATTCATGCGTAACCATGGAGGAAAGTTATAATTTATCAACATAATGGGCCATGTAATGTGAGTAATAATATGTACACCAAAATGATTTATTCTACCCATATATAATGCAAGATTCAAATTTCTTAGCTCATTTCCAAATTCAGGACACTCATAATCAATTTTCTTCCACCGAGGTGAATCTGTTGGATGACCTAGTTTCCCATAATTAATTCTTATGTCTGCATGCCTTGCTAATTTTCTTGTAGTTTCTTAACATCTATAAAATCTTATAAACTTTGTAATTATAGGAAATTAACATAAATTTTTTGAAGGGTTTGATTCATTTTTATTTTATCAATTTGTGCCACACTTAGGGAATTTTATGACTGATTCATGGTCCTTGCGAAACAATATAAAATAATTTGGACAAGCATTTATCTTTTTAGAGAT
This sequence comes from Viscum album, assembly GCA_963277665.1. Classification (NCBI taxonomy): domain Eukaryota; kingdom Viridiplantae; phylum Streptophyta; class Magnoliopsida; order Santalales; family Viscaceae; genus Viscum; species Viscum album. Next base: position 701,289,253 of record OY728122.1, on the reverse strand, counting down.
AATGACCATTTAACACAACATTAATTTAGAATCATATGTTCAACATGTAAGTTCATTTTCTTATGGAAGCATATCATTCAGGAGACCAAGTAGTTCTATAAATTTGGTGTTGCTCCATTCACTATCAACTTTCAAATTATATAACTTCAATACAACTGACAATGTTGTGTATTTAGGACAAACGATATACAATGGTCTCTTAGAAAAACTATTTAACTTATCAAATAAATTTGTACAGTCAATAAATTCATCTTTATTTTCCATTTTCATTTATTCAATGCGATCTATATCATTATTTACACTGGTATTCATATCAAATGATCCATAAACCATAGTATTATCCAAATCAGTGTGAATGTTCAGTTTTACCCATATTTAATACAAAATTTATAGCTCTGATCTATTCCATGAAAAATAAAATATTTTTCCAACCATTCCATACTAATTTTTCTTGAATAATAACAATGTAAATACAGACAAATGATTTGATAAGGGTCGTATGCATGATTTATTGAAAACTTGATGAACTCTTTAACTCTATATTCATACTCTTTTTTCATACAATTATTTTTCATCCATTTTCGATTCATATCCATCCTATTAGGTTCATAAAATATTAATTTTTTATAAAAAATAAATAAATAGACATAAGATATTCATTATCAAAGGTGAAAGTTATAGATAATTATAATAAGGGGAACCCAACATTTGATTGTTTCAAATAATTTTATCTTGCTTTGAAGGAAATGGTTAATTGAATTTAATAAATGAATTACTCCATTATGGTATGTTTTATCCTTTGAATTCATCCAAAATGATCACTGGTACCTAATACAGAATGACTACTGCTCAGAGTAGTTCAAGAAACATAGGTTCATGTCCAGAATATATGGAGGATGATTAAGTAATAAAATGCAATAATAAATATTAGGGAGATGAAGCTAATGAGGATGAAATTTATATCCTTAATTTTTTTTAAATTACCACATATTAATTCAAAATTTAAAATATAATCTAAAAATCACTTTCAAAATTAAAAAGACTACTTTTTGAATTTTTAAAACCCCGATTGAAATATGTTTTTCTAAAATTATACATGAAAATCAACCATTTTTTTAAAAACACTTATTGGGATACAGAACCCCTTTTCTTTAAATACTGTTAGCATCAATTGAATTTTTTTAAAATCATATTCAAAAACCATTAATAATAAATTAAAATTTTAAAACCATTTCCATGGAAATATGAACACTTTGAAATATTTAAAACTTTATAGGTTCACTTTGAAATCACTCCATAAGTTTCAAAACACTGAATCCATTTTAGTCCATTTTAAGGGGAAACCTCATTTTTTCATTTCAAAACCCACTTTAACATTTAAAACCAAGTTTCCTTTTTCAAAATTTAAATTTAAAATAGGCATGAACATAAAAATGATAAATAGGTCACCACCCGGTCTAAAGTAAATCATGATCATTAAACATTTCATAAACATTTTATAAAGATGGAATGAATATTTTTTTTCATAATATAGTAGTAAATTAACAATTTAAATCATACCATGATTTTCTTGGACTACCCGCATAAATACCAAGGTTCACATGGGTTTCTTTCAAAATTCAATCACATGACTATTCATTTATCAAAAACCAATTTCATAAAATATCACACAAGAAGGAAGAAATGCAGGTTTAAAATTCCATACAATTTATTCAAGAATCAACATCAAGAAGGTTTTACAAATATTCATGACATTGAAAAATATATTCCAAAAGATAATGTGGTGTTATATAGAGTCCATGTGTGATATTGGGCTTAGGTTTGATTTGAATTTATCTAAGTGTGAGTCGAATTGAAGGTTCTCTAGTACCCAAGGTGAGAGAATGATAGCGGATTTGGTTTTTGTTTGGTAAGGAACCAACCATGAAGTTACACCAAGTTTTGAGTTTGTATATTGTTGTGCGTGTTTATAAGATCATGGGATGATTTCGGTTGTTTAGGAATTGTGACAAGGTGATGAGATAGTGCATCAAGGGGCAAAATTGAGAATTTTCAACGAAAATTTAGCTATAGGAGGACCAAATAATGTTTTTGAATGATATTGGGTGTGGTTATATAGAAACCACATCATGCGTGTTGTTCACATTATATATGTATTCTTGGTTTATTGTGAAAATTCAGTTAAACATGTTTACTTGTTTTAAAATTATTTATTCTATGAAATTAATGTTTGGAATTTTGTTCTTTATTTATTTACATTATTTTATTTATATAAGTTCATGATTAGAAATTCTATAAGCTCTAAATCATTTTAAGATCCATGAAGTAATGTAGCTATTATATGTTTGGGTTATGTTACGTCACTTTATTTTGATAAAGTACACTGAATATTTTCATCTCTTAAACCTTTTTATCAAGAAATGAAATTACTATTTGGTACATATTTATGTTCTGATATCTTGAGTACTTTTAATAAACCTGAATTTAGTTTTAAATCATGAGTTTAAATGGTATGAATATAATTAGTTAATTATTCCATTTTATACTGTGAGATCATAACCTCAAAACATATATGAAAACATAAAATCTATATATAACCATATGGCTGTGTATGTAGGGTGTGACCTAAATAGGCCTTGTAATATTTCACCAAATATTCACCTATCGCATCATACAAGCATCACATAATCATAATCAATACACATCCCATAAAATAGAAATAGACTATAGAAAATACTAACCCAAGGGTTTCCTAACATGGGTTATAAAATCATAATAAAACATTTTTAATAAAGTGAAAACAGGAATTTAATAACTAGATGGGTGAAAATATTATTAAAAAACCATCCTTGTTATAAACTAAGGATACCATTTATCAATAACCAAGAAATATAGTTTGAAATATATATAGAGAATATGTTTTTATTATTTTAAGAAAATACAAACATGATCTTTTCTTGACATTGATCTTTAAAAATGAATAATATTTTAAACAAGCATTTAGAAACCTTTACTAAACTATTTATTTTTTCCTTTTAAATGAAAATAACCACTTTAAAATCAATTTCATTATCATAGTACTTATTTATTAAAAACACACATTTAGAAATCCCTTTGGATTTTTTAAATAAATGAAACTAAGAATGAAAACCCAATATAATGAAATGTAACTAAAATGAAATAAATAAATCAAAAAAATCCAAATAAGAAACTAAAGTTTAGAATATGTAAGAAATAAAATTAAATAAGTGCGATGAAGAAAAACTTCCATAAAAGTGAAAGTGGGTATCAAACAATATATATAATAGCACAAGTATAAACCATAATACATGTGGAGGAGCTCTGAACTAGAGGTTCTAAAGGTAACTTACTTGATCATAGAATACTAGCCGACTATGTGACCAAAAAAAGTAATGCAACCCAAGACTCTCGAGGAAACTAGGAATGACCCCTATCTAATACCTCAAATAAGTTAGAGAAACACCCATATGTTTACCGTCCTATCTATGGTCACCCATGTTAAAACCAAAAAAAACACACACATATAAATCCTTCATTCCATTAAAAATAACAACCCAAAATTAAGTACACAATTAAAACCATGACTCCTTTAGAAAACCCATTTAAAAGCTCACTAGAAATGCAATCATGTTTCTTGAGGCCATTTTTAAAAAATTGGAAAAGATCAAAATTATTTTTAAATGAAAAAACCATTTAAAAACCTATATAAAAAAACCAAATTTAATCAACATGTTTAAATTTGAAAACTTCTCATTAAATGTTATAAACATATGAAATTACACACACATATATCTAAATAGATCTAAATACAAATATTCACATATTTTCATATGAATAATTGCATGTGTCAAATAAATAAATATATATATATATATACAAATACATTTGTGTATAAGAATAAAACATGAAAATAGGAATCCATAGCATTAGACATACATAAATAACACAAGAACAAACGAAAACATAAGAAAACTTCTCAAACAAGGAAAACTCAATTAATCAATGTCATGAACTCATGCATTACCCAAATAGATTTTATAAACAACCTCAAATAATTTAAAACAAAAAATTACTTTATTAAAACCATCATAAATATTTTATTATCTAAAAATATAATTTATACTTTGAATGAAGATAAAAAACAAAGCCAAATCTATATTAACCCAATTGGAAATCAATTATAATCCCCTAAAAACCTTGAGAAACAATCATATTTAAATCCAATTAAAACCAAATAACAATTATAATTTTAGAGAATCCAAATTTAAACACCCAATAACATGAAACAAATTAGGGAATAAAGAAAGAATAAATAATCCTAACATGAGGGTTCTCAAGGATGATCTTCCAAGGATGACATTCTGGTGTTGCTGGAGACACTATGAGTTCTTGGTGACGCCTTTCGGTGTGACTAATGCCCCAATATGCTTATGGTGATTATAAATAGAATCCTATAACCTTCCTTATATCAATTAATAGTTTTCTTTATCAATGAAATTATCCTAAACTCTGTATTGAAGGAGGATCATACCGAGAATTTGAGGATAATCCTAAACTTAGTCCAGGAGCACCAGCTTTACAGTGATCTCTTGAAGTGTTAGTTTTGGATCTGCGAGGTTCTCTTTCTAGGGCATGTCATCTCTAAGTATCCTATAACTATGAATATGGTAAATATTGATGAAATTATTTCTTGGGAATCACCCATGAGTGTTTCATAGGTCAAAATTTCTCAGTCTAGTGGGGAACTATCGAAGGTTCATAGAAGATTCCCTTAGAAGGAAATCATATTCTCACTTGGTTGAGGAGGCATCTGAGTAGTTGGATTCATTATAGATGACCCTGGTAGAAGATAGGGGTGAAAATTATCTCCATTCTATGGTTGTGGCTCTATTACTTATTCATTGTATGAGAGAGGGTCAGTTGGGAGATGTTGATTGTGAAGTTTTACATGACTAGATACCCTAAGAAGATGTACAAGATGGATTTTTTTAAGTATGGGAGCATGTCATTACTTTCTAGGTATGGATGGTAGTTCTAGTCATATTTCATGAGGTCATTATGAAGGATTTTCCTAACTATCCATTTTCTATACATTTGGGTGTGGAAAGGATGTACAATGACCATAGTGGTAGTTTTGGTGGGCTGACCTGAGGTCAAGCACTACCATGTATTTTTCTCAGTGTCACTCATATTAGCAAGTAAAGGCTAGATGTCATGATCCAATAGTTTTGAATTATCCTTTTAAGTTTTATGAAATGTATTGGTATGGTATATCGATAGATTTTTTTGATGGGGATTCCACATATAATGAAAGGAAATGACACTATTTGAGTTATTGTTGAACAACTTACCTAGTCAACACACTTCCTTACCATCTAAGGTCAGAGCTTGATTGAGAGTTTTGGGTGTTTATATGTGAAATAAATCATCCTGATTCATGGGGTACCCATGATTTTCATCTTCTACCAAGATGATTAGTATACATCACTGCTGTGGAGAGTATAATAGGAGGATTTTAGGACCCAATTACAGATAATCATATTGCTTTATCCCCAGGAAGGTGGCCAGTCTAAGAGGACCATCTAGGTTTTGGGAAAAGTTCTATGAGCTAGCATGTTGGTTTTATTCTAGAACTATGTGTATGACTTAAAATTGGTGGATATTTCTTATAATAGAATCTATATCTCCACTATTGGAAAGACACCATGAGAATAACTATACATGAGACCCTTGATAAGATAAAATCATATATACATTTTACTATAATTTTGTTAAGGATTATCCATGTTTTTACCCAATAACGAACCAGGTATGTGTTGTTTATTTTAAGAAATATTTTTTCAAGGTTTCAAATCAAAAACTCAAGAAAATGATCAAAAATTACCATTACACATCGTGAAACTCCACTACATGACATGTATACAATTTTCACAGCATAAGGACAATTCATAAAGGAATTCGTGAATAATTTCAAGTCATGAAGCCATTAAACAATGTGATTCACCAATACACATCGTGTAACCATTGAATTAAATTCCATCTTGCAAGATAAATCCTGTAGGAAGATACACATCATGAGTCCTAGATACACATCATAAAAGGAGTCAAATTTCCAAATCTACAATCAAGATTCACGCGAGATTCATGCAGATTTAAAAAACGTGAAGGCAAACTCAGATCATAATTACACGATGTGAAACACCATTACATGTTATGTAAAATCTCTATTATTTAGCTACAACAGGTGTACCTTGGATAGAGGTGACCTAAATTTTAGTTTTTCTCTCATTTTTCTCTATATTTTCCTTCCTCCTTTTCTCCCAAAACTCAGTATGCATCAAGTTTGTTCATTATTTTATGATTACCCAATCCCCAATTGTCAATTTGAGAAGCATTATTCATCCTTTTTTCATCACCAACACTTTTCTACATGTGTTCATCATCCCTATCATCAATCTACGTCAAACTCATATGCACTTGTTCTCATTATTATATTCAAGTAAGTATTCTATTTGATTGTGATTGATTCAAGGATCATATTTCTTTTTTTCAACTACATGTCCATCAATCAGTTAATTATAACAATTACAAGTTTTTCAATCATTTAATTTCAATATTTATTGGAATTTTAACTATGTTTGAAATTTCTATTCTATTTTTGATCAATTCTACCATGAGTAGCTAAAATGCTTAGGGCAGGGATTGCGAGTAGGGGTGATTGAATCTAATTCATCTTTAATTCTCAACCTGATAATCTTAAGGAATAGTAATCAGGTTAAATAATAATTTTAATCCAATTATTTTAAGAAGCCTTGACCATATTAAGTTTTAATGAACGAACCTGATCTGATTGGAGTAGAATAGGCTTTAAACACTAGCCTATGGTGCTTTTTTGATTTTGAATCCAGGCTTAATTCATACCGATTGCATCTATCTCCTTACCAAGGAATAGTTTTCTCTTGGACATATCTAGTTGGCTTGATCATACCCAACTAGTGTCCTTTTCTTTCTTTATAGCCCAAACCTTAGGACCATACCAAGTTATAATTAAAGATCATTATTTCTCCTAAACCCTAAAACTGATCCCAATCCCTTACTTGTCTCTAATATTTCTCCATAAAACTCCTATCTTTATTCATTTTCCAAAAATCAAACATCTTGAGAGGAATCCTACCCATAAGGGTTCTAGGATTAACACTTTCTAGGCAATCCAAGATTCTCATGGGACTAACCCCATACTACCACTATACTATGCCCTAGTAGTAAGTGTAGTTTGGAAAAAATAAATCTAATATAACCGCTCCCTGCGTGAATTAAACGATGTGTTCAGGCACATAAAATTTTGGCATGGTTGTCAGGGATAAAAAAAGGACCATGCTAAGGCATGGTAACCTATAGAAAAAGAACCTGGGATTTTCTTTCCCTTTCCCCATTTACCGTTTCTTTTCCTTTCCCTTTTATTTCAGACACCACTACATCCTTATTCTTCTTGCAGTTTGGTGAATGTATCAGGTAACTCTAACTCATTCAAGGAGTCTTGATGCATAAGAAAATATTTCCTTTGATCATGAAATCGATATTTATATCTCTACATGCTGCTGTTCAAAAATGGCAGACCACAATAATTTTTCAGGTCTAAATCAACCCGACCCACCAAACATGAAAACTACCATAAATGGGGAGCAGTCTGTGCAGTAAGATCGCACCATCATGGATTATGGTTTTCCATCAATCCATGGTGCTATTCCCAACATCGTACATCCTCTCATATAGGCACATAATTTTGAAATCAAACCTATACTCATACATATGATCCAGAAAATGGTCCAATTTAGTGGGATTCAAAGTGAGGATCCCCATGAGTGTATTTCAAACTTCTTAGAAGTTTGTGACAACTTCGTGACTAGGAAGTATCTTCTGATTCCATAAGACTTTGAGTACTCCCCCTTTCCCTATGAGATCAATCTAATTATTGGCTCAAAAGTCAAGCTCCTGAGTCAATCATGACTTGAGATGATTTAGACAATAAATTACTGAATAAGTACTTCTCGCCAATCCACACTTGGAAATTGTAGAATAACATCTAGATTTTCACTCAAGAATATAGAGAGTCTGCATGAGAAGCATGGGACCATTTTAAGGAACTCAACCAAAAGTTCCCGCATCATGGAATTGATATGTGGATTTAGATCCAGATATTTTGTCAAGGCTTCCAACCAACTTATCACACTATCGTTGATGCAACCACTGATGGAGGGTTATTTTTAAAAACACCTAAGGTAGGAAGAGCGATTCAAGATGAAGTCTCTCATAATTCTAGTCTATGGAAGAGAAATCATGGACCACCCCGGTGTAGGATCCATAAATTTGGAGAGTGTACTCGACTATTTACACAAGTTAAATCTTTGAACAAGAAGTTGTAATCATTCAAACTACAACCTGCATCATCAACCCTCTTACTCTAGTCATGGAAATTAAATAATGAAAAATGTGATGTGTCCTACACCTTTATCAATATTTCAAATCAAGTGTTGATAAACAACCAATTCATGAGTGTAATTATGTTAATTATAATTAGAAAGGACAAAAATTTTAGTGTCTACAACAATACTTTCAATAATGTCCAGTTCAATAATAATAACAAAACAATCAAGGGTATTTCCAATAAAGAAGTGTCTAGACACCATTCCGAAATCAAGGACCACCAGGATATCCATCGATGAATCCTATTCCTTGACCACCATAGAAATAAATTCAATAGATCTTCCCTCTGAGAGGCCAACAAAAATTTCAACTAGTTCCACCAAAATATTCACAACTAGACATACCTCTGCAATAAAACTTTGAAAATTTACTATCATCCTTAATTCAAAAGGTAGATAAAATGATAACCACTTAAGAGATGGAAATGTAGAACCAAATGGAAGCACTATGTAACCTTGAGCATCAAATGGGTCAGATCTCAAAGACCTTGTCAAAGAGATATATAGGTACTCTACCTAGTAACACAGAGACATACACAAGAGAGGAGGCCAAGGTAGTAGTTATGAGGAGTGGAAAAATTCTGTATTTTCAAAAACTATGTAGAGGAGAAGGAATGAAAGTTGAGGAAACCAAAAAGTAGACAACATTCATAGAAGAATAAAATGTTAACAATCCAATGGCACTGCTCAAGTGACACCTCAATAAGAGCCACCTTCTATTAAATCTCTGATAGGAGATAAACCCAAGGAAGAAGTCTATATTTCCCCACCACCTTATAATCCACTACTCCCTTTTATAGAAAGAACAAGGAAATGAATAATTTATGGTAAATATAATACATTTTAGGAAATGTTCAGGAAAATACACGTCAACATTCTTTTTTCTAAGAAATTTTCTCAAATGCTTACTTGTAAAAAATTTCTTAAGGAACTAATTTCTATTAAAATAATAATGGAAGTCTTAGAAGTCATCTCACTAAATGAAGAATTATCTGCTATTTTTTAGCAGAAACTTCCTCTAAAAATTATATACCTTGGGAGTTTTTCAATCCCAAGCACAATAGAAGAATGTAACTTCAGAAGAGCATTATGAAATTTAGGATCCAAGATAAACCTCATGCCGATGAGTGTATTCCATAAACTGGGACTTGAATGAATCAAACCAACTAGAGTAGCACTCCAATTGGATTACCAATCAGTAAAATATCCCTAATTAATTCTCAAATACATCTTAGTCAAAGTTAGAAATTTCATTTTTATAGCATACTTTCTTATTATAGATATGGAAGCAGAAGGAGATGTTCTAATCATCTTAGTCCGACCATTCCTAGCCACTGTAAAGGAATTGATCAATGAAAATCAAGGAATAATTATATTTTGAGTAGGTGAAAAATAATCCATGTTTGACCTAGAAACAAAACAATTGATAGATTATTATTTTGACTATCAATATATCTTTCTCACAGATGAAAGACAAGGCTACTTAAATATTAAAGAAGAGAATGATGAAATGATCCCTAATGAAGATGAAGAGTATTAATTTGAGGAAGTAAGCTATATATAACCTATTATAAGGGAAAAAATCCCACCTTCCATACCCTTAGTCATTCAGACACTAAAACTAGAACTAAAACCCCTCCCAAGTACACCAAAGTATTTCTTTCTAGAGACCACTGATGCACTACCGGTTATCATTAACTCTGAACTATTTCATTCATAAGAAAAAAAATTGGTTGAAGTCTTGAAAATACATAATCAGTCAATTTCCTGGGGAGTAACTGACATTAAAGGAATAAAACCTGCTTTATGCACCCATAAAATCCTACTTGAGGAAGGTGAAAAACCCAAACATCAACCACATAGGTGATTCAAACCACCAATAAAGGAAGTTGTTAAGAAATAGTACTAAAACTTCTAGATGCTGGAATAATATTTTCAATCTATGATAATGAGTTGGTGATCTCGCTATAGGTAGTTCCCAAGAAAGATGGCCTCACACTAAAAAAGAATAATGAAGATAGATTAATATCAACTCATACCATCACTAGATGAATAGTATGTGTAGATTATAGAAATATAAATGTGGAACCTGGAAAAATAATTTCCACTTACCATTTATGAATCAAATGCTAGAGAGACTCATAAGACATGAATTATATTATTTCCTGGATGGATATTTAGGATATAATCAGATTGTGTTCAACCTATAAGATTATTCTAAAACATCTTTCACATGTCCATTTGGCACCTTTTTCTACTGGTGTATGTCGTTTGGTATGTGTATTGCACCAAAAAAATTTCAAATATATATGACACATATATTCCATGATATGGTGGAGGAATTCTTATAAATTTTCATGTATAAATTTAGCAATATTTAGTTAGTCCTACAACACTGTGAAGAGAAGTTTCTAGTTTTAAATTGGGAAAAAATTCCACTCTATGGTTCAAGGAAGCGTAGTCCTCATACACAAAATTTCCAAATATGGAATGGAAGTTGATCCCACCAAGATAAAAGTAATCAATGATTTACCTAAACCCATAATAGTCAAAGGAATGAGGATCTTTATAGGAAATACTATATTGTTTTTGTGATTTATGAAATATTTTTTGAAAGTAGACTGCCATCTTACACACTTGTTATCAAAAGAAACTCCATTTGAATTCAGTGAAGAATATCGGTGGGCATTCAACACTTTAAAGAAATTCCTGATAGTAGCTCCTATAATCATTTCAATAGATTGGGAAAAATAATTTGAATTGATGTGCGATGCTAGTGACTTTACTATTGGTGCTATTTTAGGATAGCGAGTCAGCCATATATTTTGCCTAATTTACTATTCCGTCCATACATTGAATGAAGCTCATGTGAATTACACAACCACAGAGATGGATCTCTTACCAGTTGTTTTTTCTTTTGAAAATTTCTACTCCTATCTAGTTTTATCAAAAGTGATTGTGCACATTGATCATGCTGCATTGAAATACTTGATGAACAAAAATGATGACAAGATAGGACTGATATGGTGGATCTTACTACTTCAAGATTTTGATATATCCATTAAAGATACTAAGGGAACATAAAATGTTGTCCCTAATCATTTATCCTGACTACCACAACCCCTTATAAAAGAAGATTATGATCTCAAAATCGAAGTTGACTTCCTTAATGAAACACTTTTCAACATAAATACAAAAGAACAACCGTGATTTTCTGATATAAAAAATTATCTCACCATGGGATATCTATACCCAGACCTTTCCTACCAATAGAAGAGAACATTTTTTTTCAAGATTCACACTACTATTGGGATGAACCACTCCTTTTCAATTGAAGTGTTAATGATTTGTTACGTCACTACATTCCATAGGAAGAAATCCAAAATGTCTTAGAAATTTTTCATGAATAACTAATAGGAGAATATCATGGAACAAAACACATAGTGGTAAAAATCCTACAAAGTGTAATTTTCTATCCAACACTCCACCAACATGCAAGATTTTTTTGTCAAAGCTGTGATCATTGACAATGAACTGGTAACATTGAAAAAAGGAATAAAATGACCAAAAAACCAATAATTGAATTCAAAATATTCAGTGTATGGAGGATATATTTCATGGGACCATTTCCCAATTCACATGGAAAGTCCTATATCCTTATTGGAGTTGACTATGTTTCCAAATGGGTAGAAGTTGAAGCTACAACTCATGACACCGCAAAGGCGGTCATCAATTTCCTAAATAATTTTTTTATGATTAGGGTTTCCTATACTAATAATTAGGGATCAAGGAACTCATTTCACTAATAATTATTTAAAAGTATTTATTACAAAATATGGAATTCAGTACAACACATGAACTCCCTACCACCTGCAAACAAGCAGGCATGTTGAATTGTCAAACAGGGAAATCAAAATAATCCTAGAAAAGACCGTCAACACAAGTTGAAGTGATTAGAGTATGAAATTAGATGATTAACTTTGAGCATACCACACAACATACAAAATACCCATTGGTACAAAACCATTCCAAGTGATATCTAGAAAGTCCTGTCATTTTACAGTAGAGATAGAACATTACTCATATTGGGAAATTAAAAAGTTCAATCTAGATTGTAAAAAATATGGAGAAGCCATGAAACTGAAATTGGATGTATGAGAGTAGATCATAAATGATTCTTATGAAAATTTCATAATATATAAAGAAAAAACCAAAAAATGGCATGAAAAACACATTACAAGATGCAATCTTTTCCTAGGGAATGATACTTTTTTATTTAACTTAAGATTAAAATTGTTCCCCGGGAATCTCAAATCCAGATGGCCAGAACCATTTTTAGTCATTTGTGTATTTACTTATGAGATTATTGATATTTATATATAAGAAACACCCCATTAAAATTCAATGTGAAATGGTTAAAAATCTTTCAAAGACCCTTCTAGGAAGGCTGTATCGCCAGTTTCAAATTCATCAGATAATCAAAGCATCAAGATATCAATGTTAAATGAAGTGCTGACTGGGAGGCAACCCAGATTAGGAAAACCTAGGCTAGACTAGGTTATAATAAGCTTTAGGATATCTTAGGGTATTCTGGGAGCAAAATAATAGGGTTTAGTCTAAATCTGAGTAGAAATATCAAATCACACGTCGTGTAACCATAACTCACGACATGTATTTTCACTGTCTAAAATTTCATAAAATTTAAAAATACATGACATGAAACCAAATTAAATATCATGTATTCCTTGATCCAATTTTTAAAAATAGGTCATGAACTTAGGGTTCACGACCCATACCCCCCTTCTCGCTCGACACCAGACCCCCTTCCTCTCCCACCACTTGATAGCCAACTCCCCCTCCACCATCTTTTATTCCCTCCCTCTACCCATTCCTCAAGCATACCTCTCCCTAAATATCATTTTACTAATCCTCCATATATCTCTCCCTTCTCTTGCATGGAACACACAAAGAACGTGCACCCTTCCCCTCCTGATTCCATGTTTGATCAGGATGAACCACCTTCTATGAAGCACCCATGATGTACTGTACCTCCTACACCCCCACCACATCTTGCAGATTCCCCCTCTATTTTCTCTACAACCCCTAATGAGCCTGCTAGTTAAGAGGAGACATAATCCACCTCCAGTGAGTCATATGATAATAAATACCCTTATATGCACCCTATCCTACATTTTTCAGAGCCAAAGAATCATGTGACACTCAACCGATTCTAGGAAAAGTCGATGCAGACCAACAAAATAATTGATATGGACATCCTTGCTTGCCTAAATATTAGCTAAGAGGTCCTACAGCTCCTTGAGAGCCTCCATATTTCATCCATTATTGAGTTATGTGAGGATATTTACTAGGAGATGTTTCTGGAGTTTCTTTCCACATTTGATGTTGCAGTTGATAGCCTCTGCTTTAGACTAGGCAAATGACCTCAGGAGCTTTAATTCACAGAATTTGGCATTAGACTCAGGATATATACTGAGGATTTCACCACATACAAGGTATTACCTACAATACATCTTGATCCATCAAATTCATATTCAAATAGGCTCTGGTGGATGATTTCCTAGGATTATCACATTGAGCATGATCCTGGACCACCAAGTCCACTCAACTATGAGTCCCATCACTCCGTATCCTACATATAGCCTTAAAACATGCCTGGTTCACCTGAGCCAAGTCACAAAATAATGTCATTTAAATATATATTATACTCACTACAGACATGGGTGGCCTTTTCGTCAACATGGAATCTCAATTAATGTTCTATTGCAGAGCCCATAATCAAAGGATACGAGGCACACTGATGGGGGGATCTTTCATTACACACATAGACCATCATCTCAACATTTTTTATTCTTACCTACCGTTCACCTATCTTGATACTAAGGAGTATATTGAATTCAAAATGCAGTACAAGATGCATCTCCTAATCAAGGATGATGATACTTATGAGTGGTAACTAGGAGTAGTTAAGGCTACTGACGAAGCCCTAGGAGACCATACAACATAACCCTCACCACCTACATCCCCCACCTCCACCCTAGGACCCACCTATTCTATACCCACTAGTGAACCTACCCATTTTCACCCTCCATCACCACCTACCCTACTGCACTAGTCACCCCATATTATCTAGAGGATCTTTGGGCCATGCACCTCTTCATCCCGGAGAATCTATGCCGGATCTCACAACACCTCCATATTCATTTTGTGGAGTTATACTAGTTTTCTACCCCTTCCTCACCATCACCAGCCACTACCAGCCCCTCATTATCTACCACTCCTACCCATCCACCACCCTGGTAAATTTCCCATCAAGGATGACAGACCCTACTGCCTAGCTGAAATATCTAGTCTAGCAGGCCTAGAGGGGAAAGGGACCAGCAGGAACCCCATCCACTGAGTCACCCTTCATCAATCCCACTACCAGACCCACAACCACACTAAAGATTAGTAACTCCCCCCACCCAACACTCAGATAGCTTCCAGAACCATGACACCATCATCCGTAGTTGACCAACCAACCCTGTCATCCATTATATCCATTGACCATGTAGGGTAGTTGAAGCCACACTTTCTTCGAGAGTGGAATGTTGATTATTTCATTGCTGAAGTTGTTTTTTATAGTGTACCCTAGTCACCTCCCCAGATTTTTTGTATGATACTAGGATGATGATCATTTTTACTACTTGTATTCCCTTTCATGATTGTATCAATGCACTTCATCTATATACAAGATACTGATTTTGCTCTATTTTACTTGGATTATTTTTCAAATCTTTACACTTTATAGTATCCATGTCTAGCTCCTCTGTTTCATCTATGGTTATTGATGCACTTGTACCATCATTTTTCCTTGTTCAACAAGTGACTCAACACTCAAAAGATATTGAGTGTTAGCTTCAGAAGATCTAACTTGATATTTGTGTTCAACTTCCACCCCCACAAGTACAAATACCCTTCCTTCCACAACAGGTCCATGTTAGGTATGCTTCAGAAGTGATGAATCTTTCCAAACGACCCTAAATCTAGACGAAATCACCATGAGTATCTACAAAATATAGAGGAGAGCTGAGCCAATGGAAAATACTGACTGATACTTTGGTCCATCCATCTAGATAATGACATCATTATTATCACTTTATAGGAGGCAACCCATATTTCATATTTTTATCATTTTTTTATTATTATTTCATACTATTTTTCCTTTTACAGCTTTCTATTTTTAGTTAGAGTCACTTTGAGCCTTATTGTACACACATACCTACATTTATATTAGATATATTTCATTACTATTCACTATTTTCACCTTCCTATTTTACAAATTCCAAAATGATTCAACCATATGGAGTAATGTTTTATCTTTTTAGGATTTTTATTTATCACCACTTTTACAGGTAGCACAATTCCAAAATCAAGACAGCTCAACTTTCCCCATGGAATAACACTCTATCTGGGGAGATCTCAATTCCTTTGCATTTAATTTTCCAATTTCTATTTTAATAATATGAGCATTATCTACCATAAACCTCCTACAGTACTTCCATGGATAGTGCAGACACTGTCTCATTTTAATTATGGAGGATTTTTTCTTGAGTTTCACTTTTTATATAATCAAACGTTTTCTTGTTCTCATTTATCTAGGAGAAATTTTTCATGTGGAAGCATGATTTAAACTTGAAACTCATTATAACCATATAAATAAAATAAAAAATTAAGTTGGAAATTTTTTAAATTTCTTTTTTATCTCATTTATATTTTTAGAATGATTACTGAGTTTAGTAATTTAATTTAATTTAATTTTTTTTGAAATTAATTTTAATTGACTTATTACTTGTTTTTATACCCTTAGTGATTTCCAGTTTTATTTATTTACTTTGATTCCTAAGAGGATTCTGAGCCTACAATTGCATATTCTCTTCTGGGCATATTTCTTGAGTGACACCTAGGATATTTAAACTTATCATAACTTGCATTGATATCTTATTGAGGATATGAATGAAAAAAATAAAATTTTAAAATGATTGAGGAAATCTTTGTTTAGATACTCTTTTTTAAGACCCACCTTAAATCTTTCATCCATTAAGCCCATATTTTCTATGAATGACCTTATAGGATGCAGTTATTCCAAGCCGATTATCCCTTCCTACCCCACTATTTGTATAATGCATGACTTTACTTTGAATAATTGTGGTGGATTTTTTTAAGCTATCAAACATGAGATGATTTTTACTATAGATTTTTATTGTGTTTCTCACCAGAAAGTTTGATTATGATCCATGTGTACTTTTTAGTATTTCAAGTCAATCCTGTTCCTTTGAAAAATACAAAAGAAAAAGAAAAATAGGTTTGGGTTGTGTATTAGGATGATCAAAAATCACTATTTCCTGACCGATGAATCCCTTGAAAGATCATATGTGGTTAGGGGATGGATGTGAGATATGTCCTATACATGAATTTCAAAAAATAAAAAATAAAAAATAAAAATAAATGAACAAGATAACTTTTTTTCACTCACTTGATATATATATATGTGAATCCAACTTGAGTTGTTGGGAGCATTGACTTTATTAGCTATGGATGAGTAATTTCATTACACCTTTCACGACATTCATACATTATAATTTAGAGCTTACCCTCATTTTGAGCTTGTTTTTCACCACCCACCCACAACCTTAGAGACATTAGAACCTAATTGCTGAATTTCTCATGATTGATTTTGTATTTTTATTTACGAAGTAGAGATGATAGAACCAATTCAAGCCTATGGTTAGGAACATGTACTCTGGGTATGAGAATAATTCCTATTTTATTTTACCTTGGTTGATGAGAGAAAATTCACTATGAGGTAAATAGTAAATGGGTATAGAATTCAAGGAATATTTAAGAAATTGAAATTAAAAGATTAAGAATTTGTTGAAAGAAATGAGCTATTAGGCATGACTAATTTTCAATGCAGGGATGATTCTGAAGACTGAATTTTTCTACTTATATTTAGTTTTATTTACCTGGATATAATGAATTTTTCCTATTTTAAAAAATTACTTACCTTTTGAAATCATTATTGAGATCTTTTTGCATGAGGACAAGCAATTATTCTATTGTGGGGGAATTTAATAAGCTAAAATCATATACACATTTTTCTATCATTTTTTAAGGATTATCCATGTTTTTACCCAATAATTCACCAAGTATGTGTTGTTTATTGAAATTAATAGATTTTCAAGTTTTCAAATCAAAAAATGGAGAAATTGACAAAAAATTCCAATTACATGTCATGAAAATCCATCACATGATGTGTAGAAAATTTTTACAGCATAAGGACAAGTCTTGAAGGAATCCATGAAGAATTTTTAAGTCGTGAAGCCATTACAAAATGTGATTCACCAATACACATCGTGTAACCATTTAATTCAATTCCTTCTTTCAATATAAATCCTGTAAGAAGATACACATCATGAGTCCTAGATACACATCATGAAAGGAGTCAAATTTCCAAATCTATAGTCTAGATTTGCGTGAGATTCATAAAGATTCAAAAATCATGGAGGAAAACTTGGATTGAAAGTACATGATATAAAACACTATTACACATCATGTAATATTTCGATTATTTACCTATAGCAGGTGCACTGTGGACAAAGGTAGACATAACTTTTAGTTTATCACTCATTTCTATCTTGATTTTACTTACTCCTTTTCTCCCAAAACTCAATCTATGTCGAACTCATACTATTATTATTCTCATTCTTATTTTACAGTAAGTATTTTATTTGATTGTGATTGATTCCAGGATCATATTTCTTATTCTCGATTTCATGTATTTTTATTAGTTAATCCTAATAATTTCATGTCTGTTAATCATTTAATTTCAATCTCTATTGGCATGTTAAATATGTTTGGAATTTCTATTCTATTTTTGATCAATTCTATCATGAGTAACTAAACTGATTAGGGTAGGGATCGAGAGTAAGGGTGATTGAATCTAATTAATCTTTAATTCCCAACTTGGTAATCTTAAGGAATAGAAATCATGTTAAATAATAATTTTCAATCCAACTCTTTTAAGAAACCTTGTCTATAGTGATTTTGAATGAACAACCATGATATGATTGTCGTATAATAGGATATGACCACCAACCTATGATACTTTTTTATTTTTAAGACAGGATTAATGCATACTAGTTGCAGCTATCTCTAGACCAAGGAATAGATGTCTCTTGGATTGATCTAGTTTACTTGACCATAGTTAACTAGTGACCTTTTATTTCTTCATAGCCTAGACCTTAGGACTATACCAAGTTAGAATTAAATATAATCCTTTATCCAAAACCCCAAAATTGACCCAGATTCTATCCTTATCTCTGATATTTCTCTTTAAAACTCCTAAATTTAGTCATTTTACCAAAATCAACCATCTTGAGAGGAATCCTACCCCAATGGGTTCTAATATTAACTCATGCTAGCCAATCTAAGATCCTTGTGGGACTAACCCTATACTACCACTATACTACGACCTAGTATCAAGTGTAGTTTAAGGAAAATAAATATAATCTAACCACATCCCATGATAATTAAATGACATGTGTGGGTGTGTCAACCCTATAAGTCACCCTTGTGATGGTATGAGGTTGGGGGGACCTCTCTTTTTTGGGCTATAAATGCTGTAGGAAGCATTGAAGAAGGTTTTAGGTGATCTATAAACATTTTATGGTTAGATTAGTATCAATATAAATCTTAAACAAAACAAAATCTTAAAGATTTTGAGTTCGATCAGGGACACCATATATTCTTGAGAGTCTCCCTCTGATGTAGATCACACAAGTTAATGTTGGATGAATAGATGTAGATCACAAAGTTTTGGTTAGGGAGTAAGATTTTCCTCAAGTTTATTTGGTCCATATGTGTTTTTGTAGGGGTGGGGAGGTTTTTTATGACTTAGACTTACCCCCACAGTGAGGCTAAGTGCACAAAATCTTCTATGTGTCACTATTGTGTAGATACATGCTTGACTTGTAGCATGTTATCAAATATAGTGAGATGGACATTGAGGATGAAGTCACCTTCTCAGATTACTTTGTAGATCAAGGAATGATAGGAGAGGATCCTATGTGGATGGTCTATTCCTCTAGTTTGAGTGATTTGGTAGCATGAAATCATGCATGAGAACTTTTAGGCAGGTGAGAGCTATATATAGGATTAGTACCCCCATTTTTTTGTATCTTATGCTTTTCATAGTGAAAATACTTGAATAAGGGGATAGTGAAATGACTCTGGTTTCATTAGTTTAGTCCTTTTAATATTTATATATACATATATGGATTTTTCCTTATATCCAGTGCTGTGTTTGGGTATCACAGGACCCCATAATTAATATATTAAAATATTAATATATATTAAAGAACATGCACACATATTTTCAGATTAAATGGTTTTCCCATTGACCAGGATTTCATAAGGGAAATCTAAGACCACTATTACTTTCATAAATCAAATTTTACCCTAGGCATGACATAAAGTTAGTCAACGTCAGATGTTCAGTTGAGGGAATACATTGATCGGTGAATCAAATGAATTAAATAATTAAATAATTTAATTTATTTAATATCCTAAACCTAAATCCCTCTCTATTTATACATCGTTATAACAAATCCTCAGGGCTAGACACATAACCCTAGGATATTATAGAGGAGGAGGAGATAATTTTCACTTGCGAATTGGGAATGAGTATTGATGGTGAATGATCAAATGGATTCGTGAGATGAATGATTAATGTAACGAGTTCATCACCTTTATCACTAACGAATGCATTATTCACCAACTATCGATCCATTCTTGAGGTAGGTTATGTTATTTTATGGATTTACACCCTTTATTTATTTTATAAGACTGAATTTCCTTATCTTATTTATTATTATTCAATTTTCCATTCTTCTCAAGTTCAATTAATTGATTAATATTCTTGATCTAGTTTATGTATTTGGGTTACACCATTTTCTAGCCTTGTTTCCACAATTATCATCATTGACTAGGATCACATCAAAAAATGACGTTTTCAATACATTATTGTAGTTTTCCCCACCATTCTTCACATTATTCAATGTTGGCCCATGAGGCTATGATTCAACATTTCTAGGATGGGGTCGAGAGTGATCAAACCCTCAAATTCATGGTGGACATGTGAATGACATGGGAAAAAATTTTGTGTGGATGGATTAAGATGTTTTTTCAGATGAGGGTGATGGAATATTGGATCAGACTTTTGGATGAAGACATGAAGCATGGTGGATATAGATTAGAAGATTGGAGATCCAATGTTCATCCAATAGAGGAAAAAAATCAATAATCATAGACCTTCCCCCTTAGATTCTTCCATTTCAGGTGAGTTAAACAAAAAATGTTGTTATAGAAATAGACGATTTGGAATCTTCATTAAGTAAGATTTCACTTTCTAAGAGATCCATGAATACTCACCATGTAAACTAGAGGAACACATTCCATGTAGTCTGAGTTCTTATGAAATCTAGGGTTTTGGACAAGTTAAATATCACATGCTATGTGGTCAGGCCCAAACACCATGTGATCCTACCCGGGTAGCCAAGATTTATGCTGAAGGCCATGACCAGGACCCCATGTGGTAAAACACACCATGAAACCTAAGGTACATTCTATGTATATATACATGTACAACCAAGCTGTGTACTATGTGTACATTCCCAGGACCCGAGGTGAATGTACATGTCATGTGACCCCATCTACATATCATGTAGACTCACATGGATATCCAAGCCATGTGCAATGTAGGACACAACGAAGTGTCTAGATAGAGTCAAATTCTATGTGAAACTACATACAAATTGTGTACTTTGGTTTTAAATGCCAATTAAAATGAGGATAAATGAACAAGGTTTGGATTCATGGGAGACACCATGTCCCCTAGTAGGAAAAACTGTGTACTCCCCTCAGAATCTTCTACCTTGTGTATCTCCTTATTCAGGACTCATATTTTGGACCGAGAGTAGCCTATATTGAGTAGTTTTTTTGTGTGGGATGTGATTCTAGATTTCATTTATAAATAAAAGATATTATGTGAGGTGGTGAAAATGGTATGATTCTTTTATCAACGCTTAGCCGGTGACAAAAATATGGTGTAATTATTGGAGTGTTACTGAGGTTAGTTCTCCCATGCATCTCTCCAAGTGGAGGTCCCCATATCCTTATTACTAGTAGATACATAACTCCACCTAATTATAGAGGGAGTGGGTCCTCTATACTGTGGAATCCCCATAATCTAGCTTTGGAGGTGGGAGGGTCCTCTATTGGAGTAGTTCTCCCTCAGCTATGCTACATTTTAAAGAGGTGTGAGACCACTATAATCATTATAGAGATGTTATGAAATATACTTGGATAGAAGATAGTTCTCCCTCAACCGTGACACACAGTAGTGAGGAGCAGGCACTCCACCGAGTTTCTCATGAGGTTGAGCATTGTGCTTAACTAGTAGATTAGACCTTTGGAGCCACAAGTAGACTCTTTATTCTTATCTATATTGGATGATGGGTATACCCTTTATATATTTACTTGGATTTATTTTGATCATATCTAATGTTGGTTTTTATTTACCCTATTCCTTATGGGTGAGCTAACTGATGTTATTTATATTTCTTCCCTTTGGTTTTTGGGTTATCCTACTGGGTATGTATATAATCACCCCTTCATGGGATTTAACTGCACGTGTTGTGTCTTATGTAGTCAACATGAAGACTAGAAATTATGATGGACCTGGTACTAGAGGAGTATAGTGGTTCCTAGGGATGCTAGCCATGTTTAGTGGTTAGCCTTGGAGATCATGAGTTGGGAACTCTTCAACTTTCCCTTTTTCAGTTATTGTTATGTTGGGACCTCATTTTTGGTTGGGTATGTTTTTTACACCTTTATATCCATTGAGTTATCCTTCTATACTTTGATACTTTCTGAGAGGTTGTTACATGCATGGTTTACACTCTAAATGTTTTAGTCCTTTATTATACATCTACACTATTTCATGGAGTTGGTTGTGTGTGTGCTTACATGTACTTAGGGTAAGGCCTACCATTTAAGTATTGTGCCTACTTAATGATTTTTAAGCCCATAAACTATTGGATTCATAATTGTGGTGTCAGAATCAGCTTACCACCATCCAAGCAGGCCCCGGTGGGTTGAGCTGTGACAAGAAAGGACACATGAAACTGGAAATTTTATTAAACAATTATAGCATCCAAATATGAAAAAAAAGCACACGAACATGATTATTTTACTTAGTTCACTATAAAAGGATATGTTTAGGGAGAAAAAATCAATGAAATGTTGATATACCAAGGAAATAATTAACCCACTATCATGATTAATTTTTTTTATAAAAACTCAATGTTAATTCCAAGGGTTTCTAAATCCATCCACCTTTCCACTCACTACTTCAAGATACATCTTCAATAGAAATCTAACACAAAGGTTTATAATAATGAATATATTAATAATATTTAGAAAAATATTAAAAAAATATTCTTTATATTTATCTTTAATCCCTTGATAAAATTTAGATCTTTAAAATCAATTGTTTACTATAACTCTATAATTTTTCATATGTGAATAGCTCCTATATTCTCTATATTTTACCATGCTTCTCAAAATTCTATAATCTAACTCTTTAAAATCATCAATATCTGTTCCAAAATTACCCCTCTTCAAATGAAACTTTTCATTAGATAATCAAACTTAAAAAATATACCTTATGATCGAGATAATACTCCCAAAAAATATCACATCTCCCCGTATTTTAAAGTTGAAACAAAATTACTATATCATTAAAATCCATGAAAAACATGGTGTGGCTAATTACACTATATTGTGGCTTATTATTCAATACTTTGAATACAAAAACCATGGACATTGAAATCCACATCTTTCTAAAAGTAAAACTATTTCTTTATTTGAATATTTATATATAAATATCACATTTTATACTACACCCTGATGTAGTTTATACATCCTATGGTTTTCAGGTATTTTATAGAATTCATTTATAAAAAATGGTGTCTATCATGATTATAGTTTCCAAAATATGACATAGTTATTATAGACATAATGTTTTTTATCATCATAGTGAATTTTCCATATTCATCTCTTCATCCTTAATTTTATGCCACAATCCAAAACCTTCAAAATAACTAAAATCACTGATGGTGGTTTCACAACCATGATGTGGTATAGGCTCTTAAATCATGGTATCGTCGCCTTCAAAAAAAAAAACTCAAAATACACCAAAACAAATCCATACTACTTCTAGATTTAAAATAGGTCATTTTACACCCTTTAACATTAATTTTAATGAAACAAAACAATATTTTGGTTATGCTTCAACAAACTCCTCTTTTGATCCATTAGCCTCTCATTGAAAAACCTAAGTTCCAACATTATCATACTTTGGGTTTTTT
Source organism: Viscum album (assembly GCA_963277665.1). Lineage (NCBI taxonomy): Eukaryota > Viridiplantae > Streptophyta > Magnoliopsida > Santalales > Viscaceae > Viscum > Viscum album. Next base: position 701,265,261 of record OY728122.1, on the reverse strand, counting down.
AGAAATACTAAGTGAAATTAAGGACTTTTCATACTCTAGAAAAATAAAATTAAAATATTAAAACCCACATATCACTCTATTTTTATATGATCCATGTATGATATAGAAAATAAGATTTAAAGAGATAATTCTATTATTACCTTGATATTTTATCTCTATTAAATCACTTTTTAACTACTTAATTTTATATTATTACCAATATATTCCTTAACTACTTGATTTTATTCCCTATGGATCATATCTCCCCACATATTACACCACAAACTCCCCCTAAAGATTAGTTCCCCCCCCTTAATATGAGAATGATTCCTTGATTCCTTATGATTATTTTATTACACTTGATACTTTGATTCTACTCATTGAAAATAATTTATTTTTATTTAAAAATAAACCCAAAGGTTTAATTCCTTTAAAACTTGAATAACCTAGTTGAATAATAAATTTATATGGGGATAGGGTATATAGAAAACCTCCTTGAGCTTTAGGAGGTGACTAAACACCAATATTGAATTGATGTTTTTCAAATGTTGGTATGTAAAATAGTTTTGTGGTTATATATTCCACTTATTGATGTTTTTTTAATATGATAAACATTTATAACTCCATCTTACATCATCTATATAATAATTTGACATCATATTTCAATGTTTTTTATATATTAATTCCATACCAGTTTCTTTGAAATCTCAACAAAACTTTTATTATAACAAAATGTCACCATAGGAACTTACACTTCCTCACCAATATACTTCAATTATTTATTCATCCAAATCAATTGATTAAAAGCCTTCATTTATTAAATATAATCCACTTTAGCTATACTAAGTGAATTTATTTATTTATTTTTTTATAATTCATCAAACACATTTAGTTCCAATATATAATGTTTCTACTCTTATTTATTTTATATCCAAAACAACACCATTCCAATATACATATGAATGTTCCATTAATTTTTTAAATTTTCACATATAAAATACCAATCCATAATCAAGGTAGTCTTGAACATACCTCAATATTCATTTTAATGTAGTGAAATACTATTCTTTTGGATCACTTGGAAACATCATTGCTAGTCATGTTTCATAGAAAATGTCTAGCCTTATTTGTATAAAATAAAATATAATTCTAATTATTATATAACAAAAATTTGAATCTATATATTTTCTATCTTCATACTTCCCAAGTTTAGTTACAACTATAGTAAGTGTTGAAATTTACTTGAAATCATGCATATAATTTTTTTAGAAATTATTTTTTATATTTTTACTGATAAAGAAAGGTATAATCACTCTTTTGACTAACTTACATCCTAATAAAAAAATAATTTTTTCCTATCATTGGAATCTCAAGCTCTGATCACATCAATTCTGTAAACTCTTCCATTGATTATTTTTTATTTACACAAAAGATAATGTCATCAACATAAAAAAGAAACATAAACTAATCTTACTATGATATCTTTATATGGAGTTTGAAATCAACAATATACTCTTGAATTCCCATTTCTTAAATTATGAATTCAATAGATCATATAAATATTGTGGTTCTTATTTCAAATAATATAAATCCATATTTAAAAAACACAATTTTTCTTCATTATCACCAATTTTAAATATCACTAACTATTAAATATATACTTTTTTAAGTACACTATTCAAGAATTCTATCTTAACATCCATTTGATACATCTTGAATCCTCTTTGGATTGAAACCACTTAGAATTTTTGGATTGACTCAAGTATATCTTCCAATGAAAACATTTATTATAGATATATGGTTTTAATTTAAGTATATCCTTTTCATATAAACATAGATTTATTTCAGATCATATTCCCTCATTAATCATATTTTTTAGACATAAATTTTATTGCAATAATTTTTTTCATCATTCAACCTCTTCAAAAGATCCCATGTTTTATTCTTCTATATTTTATTAAGTTCTTAATTTATATCTTTAACCCATGATTCATCTTTCTCTACTTATTTAAATGAAGACCAATGATGAGTAAACATTGTTCTTGAAACTTCTCATTTTCCAACCATGTGAGAAATGTTTTGTAACTTATAATATTAGATTAATCAATTTTAGCTCTTATTTTCCTCCTTTGATATAGTGGTTGACTCTATTAATTCACAATTTCATCTTCTGATCTAACATAAATGTATTAATTGTGATATTTGGTATAAGGTACTCTTGAATTTTCATCATAATTATACTCTTCCTTATAAATTTCCTCTTGATTTGGAATTCTAGAAATTTATATAGATATTTTTTTAATCACTTTGATATAATTTATTTAAATTTTAATTTTGATCCTATTATTAAAGAACTTGTAATATTTTATTTTGGTTGATTAACAAAAAACACTACTTTATTTACCACATCTCTATATTTTCCAAACAAGTCTTCCTTATTTCAAATAAAACAATTACTACAAAAACACTAAATTATTTTTGAATTGTACTACTTCTGTGACATATATAATATGGTGTTCTCTCCTCAATGAGACTCAATAAAGAATTTTTTTGAGTGTAAACCACTATTTATAGCACCTCTTTATAACATCTCCTCAAGATACCACTCTCAATGAGTAGTGTCTTCATCATGCTATTCACTATGGAATTTATCTTTTTAATAACTCTATTTTTATATATAGTACCTATCAATGAAAAATTATGTTTTATTATGTGTTTATAAAGTTTAAAGGACCAATAATATGATGTGATACTGGGGAGTGTGGTTTAATTAATGATACCCCATTTTAATTTCCTTTAAAATAAATTTAACCTTTGCAACTTGTTAGAATATTGATCCTCTCAATTTTTTATTTTATCATTACCCATATTAAATTGAAACATAAATAAACACAATGAAAAATAATTTTTACAAGGTTTACCCAAATGTGGATAACTATATCCTTGATTTTTTTGGATCAAGTCTGTGAAATAGATTTTCCACTAATATCAAAAAATATTACATGTGGTATGGGAAGGTATCATCCTTACCCAAATTTTTTCCCAACACTTATATCTCCTAATAATTTTTATAATGGTTCCATCCATCTTATAAAGTTACCACCAAAAAAATTAAAAAGATCACTTTAAATCCATTCCACTAATATAATAAAAACCGGTCTTCATTAAAGCCTTTAGAATAATTGGAAATATAAACTAATCATAAAATAAAATTATTGAACTCCATTATCCAGAATATCATTATCCCGAACTTATATGTCTGATATGTAAACTCCATGATCTTCCAGAATTTAGGTGCTTCTTCCACCACACCAATATCTTATAGAATCACCACTATTATATCTGACTCAACATATCTTCTAGAATTTTTAGTCCATGCTCTCTTATGCTTTTCTATAAAATTATTAGTGGTAATATTTGACTTAGTGATATTTAATTAATAAATTGTGGCTTGTATTTAAGAGTCAAAAAAACTAAGAAACATGGGATCCTAATTTTTAATCTTTTATATTTAAAAATTCTCATTAAACTGCCTTTAATTAATTGAAAAATATCAGAATACGACTGTGTCAAATCTCTCATTTTTTTAGATTCAACCATATTTAAGACTTCTATAAATCTCAGTTAAAACCATTACTTCAACTAAATGAATTTTATATCATGAAGTATAAACAAAATCATCAAATTGAATTTGATTTCACATAAATTTTATATGAAATGTGTTATGGGTTTGACATTTTATGGTTCCTTATATTTTATAGACTCAAGGAAATTCTGATAAAAGTTTATTTTACTTCTTCTTCTAGTTCTCCCTCTACCCCTGTATTACTCAATCATCCAGATCATTTAGTTATCACTTCTAATTTTTCTTTTATACATTAATAATTATATATAGTCTTTCTCTACACTCTTTTAATCATCCATTATCCTTTATATCTTAAAAATTAATTTGAAATACCTTCTTATCTTCTACTGTTAATCTTCAATAACTTTAATAAACCATTAAAACTATGGCTTATGTTTCCTCATGATACTTACACACAACTCATTATTGTAGATTCTAATCATGTAATATTCTAGAATTATAAAATTACTCAAATTTTACTCTCATTAACTACCAATCTGCTGGATTTAGGGAAATTATTATCTTGAAATACATTCTGGGATTAACTCATAATCATTCTTCCATGACTCTAAATTTTCTAGAACCAGTCTTCTACATCAGTTAATCCTCCAAACATAACTGCTAATCCCACTTTTAAGACTTTAAACACTCTTATGAATTGGATATTAACTTTATTAAGATATTTTCCTTTGATAATTTTGATCTCTCCTATAAAATCCTTAATCTTCTAGATACTTTAAATTTAGACTTAGAAAAAAATATATCTTTTTAATTCATTAGGAATCATAGAATAGTCTAAAATATTCATGATGTTTTTTATTTTAAATTATTAGCAAAAAATCATATGATTTAACTTATAACCCTTTCAGTTTTTTTAACTTTATAACTATCTCAACTACCTCGTATTCTAAATTCACTCCATCTCAGCATCCGTAACTCATCATGTAGATTTTGGATAGTAGCTTACATAGTTACTTAAGGGTTGTCTGTAACCCAAGGTTACTATTACTTATCTCTCTTATCTATAATTTAACATTTCATATTAATTATTATGTATTGATTCCTTTTTAAAAACTCAACTCTTATGTAACATCCAAATGCTTCACATGGATTTCTAGATTCATGAAACATCTAAACACACACATACCTTCATCAGAAACTCAAAAAAGTTCCATCAATATCTATAGATGTAATTTATTATTCTAGAATATGGGTAAATTTTAGATAAATAATTAATATACCTAAAATCATATTGTATGAATTAATTACTTTGAAACTAACATCTTCACCTTCTATTATTTCTCAAAAATAGTATCCAATAAAAAGTTAACAATAAATACTATACCATTAACAATTCCATGGGTTATTCAAAGGTAATTTTCATCCTCGATAGAAATAAATCTATTCAATATTTAATAATAAATCTTAATTATAATTATATTTTCATTTCTGGAACATCTTATATATAATTTGATGCATTTCATCACTCTATTTTTGGTTTTCACAAACAAAATTAACCCATCCCACTATAGTCATATACTAAAAAGATGAAATATTTTTCTTCTCATGTTTTATTACGTGTCAACGGCCTACAAACATTATTGATAAATGAATCAATAAAGTGTGAAACTCATTTATTTATTTGTTTATAAGGATTTTCACCATATTTCCACTCAAATAATCATATTTAAATTAAGAACATACATTTCTACTTTAATATTTGATAAAGTTTCTATAATTTTTTGATAAAATTTTCTAAGTTATCAACATAATAATCTTTTATTCTCTTACAACATGAGGAGACATGTCTTATCCCTACTTTCTACTTAATTGAGATCACTATTTGTTCTACATCCTTACATAAATGAATTTCTATATTTTCTTTACTTATTATTAAGAGGTTATATCAAATCCCATCTATAAAGAGTACTTCAAGGTACTTTAATTCATCTATAGTAAGCCTTGTTTTACCATCCCCTTAATTTTCAAAGATATATCATTTTCAAAATTAATCGTTCCATCCAAATAGTTATTTACATTTTTCAGTAATGGTATCTACCATTGTTAAAATTTTCAAACTACAATGTGGTTAGTTTTACCATGATTTTTTCTCTTTTTGGGGTATTTCTAGATATAGCTCCTCATTTTTCATTCCATACCAAAAACTATAACCTCCAAAATGCATCAAATTACTAGTGATAGTTTCACAACCATGACATGGTATAAAATATTACAACATGGTTTGTTTTCCTTTAATAAAAACATTACCAAACTCTATAAAATTAACAATATTCTAGTTAAAACTTCAAACTAGGTCATGTTTTATCCTTTAATTTTAATTTCCAATGAACACAATATCATTTATATTATGCTACAATAAAATAATCTTTCTATCCATCATCCTCCTCTTGGTAAATCTATATTCTAATAGTTTATACCCATAATGTTAATTCTAAGATTGGTTTGATCATGAGTATATAGTGTTAGTACTATTAGGAACCTATTTAGTATATAAAATTAAAATGAATTATTTTATTTTAATTAATTTTATTATTGATGTAGGGAATTTGAAATGGAATTATGGTCATTTTAGTGTAATTAATTAAAAAAAATCAATGTTTTTGAGTAGACTCTCAGATTTATTGATGAATTAATTATCAATTTAAATGTGTGGAATATATCCTAATTTAGAATATGTGTAAGTTACCTTGAATTATAAATGTTATAAAGTAATATTTTGGAAGAAGAACGATTTTTCATGCTATTATAAATCAAATATTTGTATTTTTAATTGTTAGAAAAAGGTAAAGAAATGATGTGGAGAATATTCAATCTAAGGATAATTTTAATACTATTGGTTTGATTGATCATTTTATGCTTATGGTCTAGTTTTTAAATCTTTATTTGGTTTTTCCCTTTAGAAACATTTAAAAAATATTATATTATTGATTGATGCTGATCTATATAAGGTTATACTCGTGTTAGTGGGTTTTGATGAAGGTTATATTTTTTCCTTAATAGTAATGGTATAATTATATAAGTCATCATAGATAGATTTTAAAGTTTTTTTGAGGTGGTATATGGAAATACACTTGAATTAATTTTGAGTATTACCTTCTGGGGAGTTTCTTAGAGGCTCCTTCCTTTATTCACAATTGGTTATAATAATAGGCCTATGATGGGATCATTTAAGTGGCTCATCCATAAGGTTTTCTTGATTTGGGTTAACCATGGTCGATATATTCTATCCAATGAGGTGGTTTCACTCAGTATGATCCCAAAATTGATATAAATTTTCATTCCCTAATCACGTGGTTAAACCTATATTATTACTAACACAAAGAAGTCTCTAAGTAATTATATGGACAAGGAAATCATTTCTTAGAAATTTTTAGAGGCTGGGTAATATTCTCTCCAATATGTTAATTAGGAATTGCAGGGTCATGAATCGATAATTGTTATTTTTTGAATGATTTATCATTTTGAGTATTGATTTAATTTATGTTACTATCACATGGAAACGTTGAATTGATAAAAATTTTTATTAATATTTGTTATTTATTCATTATTTACCATCAAGTTTCTCTTTATCATGTGGATTTGGGTATGGGTATTATTAATAACTTGATTTAATTTATCATAGTTTCATAACATAATAATATGGGGTTGTGTGGAATATATTACATGCACATGATTATATGTATACACTTGATTCACACTCTAGATTTTGAGTCACAGTTCAGGGGATAAAACACTGATTTTTTATACTCATCCTCTATATGAACACATTTGGAGGATTAGGTTAGGCACATACATGTAACCCTATATTATCTATTTTTAGGTATAAATATTTTGGATGTTTACTTGGTTGGAGGATAATTGGATTCTTGGTTATCAAATTCATCTGATAGTTGGGATTCTATTTTTTTTATTTTGGTTATGTATTGGTCACATGGCTTAAGTTTGTTCAAGATTTATATATTATTTATTCACATGATTATGTTTTCATTTTATTTAGTGAAAACTATTTAGAATATATGTTAGAGTTTTTTTTTGATTTATATTTTTTATACATTTTTTTAGTATTAGCATGATTTATGAATATGCTATATATTTTTATTATAACATCTATCCTTAGTGGTTTTGTTAAATCCTCACTTCATATCTCAAATATTGTCATTTCAACCACCTTTTATGGAACATATTTTAGTGTAAAGGGTGTTTTTATAGATTATATACCCAAATGGATGAAAGTTTTTTAGTATGATGAATATTTTATTAAACTATATATTCAATGATTTGGCTCTTCATTTTAGATAAAATATCTGATTATTGTGTTTTTTGAGAAGTGTGTTGTGATAAAATTTCACATTCTTGGACAGTGATGGGATTTTAGATTTGGTATTCACCTCCTCAAAAAAGTTAAAGGGATTTTATAATTTTATCATGATGAATATGCACTTAATTTTTGAAATCCTTAATTATTTTAAATTATTCATCATTTTACCTCAAAAGAAACATAATCTCATACCTACTATAACCACCTATAAAGGTTATAAAGTATTGATGAACACCCTATGATACATTAAAATATAATATTCCCAATTAATATTTCACCCTTTATTCTATTAAATAAAATGTTTTTTAATTTTATATTTAAAATTAGACTTATATACATCAAATGATTCCTAGTTAAATTATTTTAATAAGACTACTTGTTTTGAGTATTTTGATGAAATTATCATTAATGTGGACAAGGTGATAAATAAAAAAGTATACAGAGTTTGAATTATTTTTATTAACCTATTTCACATCCACATTGATGAATATATTTTCAAAAACTAATAAATGTAAATCATTCATCATATATAGATTATTATAATACATAAATTTTAAATACATAAAACAACATTTTTTCTAGAATATAATACAACAAATCATGAAAAAAATCAATTTTCTTTTGATTGATGGTATATAATAATAGTCACTTATCTCAAAAAATAACTTGGATGAAATATTTATCCCATATATTCTAATGATCAAGGTATACATATTTTACCAATTTCCAATGAAGTGGTCCACCTATATCTTTTACAACTCCCACTTTACCTGTTCTTATTGTACATTAGAAAAAATGTTAGATGAAAAATAGATATCCAATTCTTATGAATTAATGGTATATAAACTAAATTATATCACAACAATAACTAGTACAGAATACCCAATTCAATCAATCATCATTAAATGATCTAAGAATTTTATAGCCCCCATTTTCTAGTGTTATTTCATATCATAATGTAAATACTTCTCAACCATGAGGATACTTACATGGGGTTTTAATACACCTATATAATTCTTAGAAAGTTTCCCATCATTCTTCATTTTATATTTTTCATTTCATTTCCTTTTATCTATCTCAAGGATGAATTTAAGGTAAAAAATTATTTGTTTTCCATAATAGTTCTTAATAAGGATAAGGATATTTTAGAGGGAATTTTTAATATAATTAATTTTATAACTCATAATGAATAGATTAAATGATAAAATAATAGATAACATGATTAAGTCTAAAAATAATTTCTTTTTTATGCTTAAAATTTTCCCTATACTAATTGATAATATACCCATTAATATTTAGTACATTTCCTGGAACTATTTTTTTTCATTTTTCACTAAAATAATTCTTTTTTTAGTAGTTATCATGTTAACCCTGCTTTTGGTAAAATATATTTAATTGTTTAATAATTCTGAACACATTAATTTATTACGGAAACTCATTCATCTTAGAAATCATAATCATGATAATAATTAAAGTGACATAACAACTCATCAAATTTATTCTTATAATGAGTATAAATCTCCTCTATTTGGTTTTAAGAATTTCTCTAATAAGGATAAATTTTTCTAAAATATATAACTTATTCTACACCTATAGAATATCCTCATCTTTTCATATAAACTAATGATGTTTTTTAAATTTTTGAAGTCTATATAATTTAACTAGTAATTTTATTAGACAAAACAAATTAAGGGGGATATATTTATGATATAAATTTATATTTATATAAATATGGAACAATGAAAGTTTTATTGTTATTTTACAAAAGGTTTTTTTATTATATATTTCCAACTAATATAAATACCATTATATTTGTTGGATTAATATCCAATTATTTATATGATTTTGTTTAGCTTTTCCATATCTCCTAAAAGATAATTATTTAGGATATAATTTCTTCATTAATATTACCTATTTACACTATTGGTTGGTTTGGTGGTTCATCTCAATCCCTAAAAATTTTCTACGTGAATTTACCTAAAACATTGCCTCCAGGTCTTGAGATGTGTCATAAAATGTAGTCAAGTGAGACCCACATGTCTATACATTAAATATTAACCCCTCATAAACTTAAAAAGATAATAAATGGGTTATTAACTTTAGAATGAATCATAATATTTTATTAATCATGATATTATATTTTTTTAAAATTGAAAAACTAACAGCTGGTATGTATTTCAAGGTTTTAAAATTTTTTCACATTGTTTTGGGCATACTATCTACTATATCACATGGAGCCCCTTATATGAATTAATAATTAAAATGATCTGATTTATTTAAATAAAATATTATTTATCTAATACATAATAATATAAACAACATTTATAAACCATGATATGAGGAATTTTAAATTGTTCTCAACATCCAATACATGATTGATGATTCAATATGTTTGATAAAGTAGTTAAACATTCTTACACGATACAAAGAGAATCTAATTGGACAAACTAGATATGAATATAGTTATGATATATATAGATTCTAGTCTCAAGAAGCCTAAAAAATATGAATTAAATAATCTTGATAAATATAAATAAATTTATAATCAAAATATCTAACTATGTTAAAAATAGGTGAATATAAACAATGCTCTTGAATTATGTTCAATCTCAAAACATGAATATTTCTTATAAAATATATATTTTTTCATGGAAAAACAAGCCTGAAAAATGAATTTAAAATCATCAATGAAAATTCATTAACAACTACCACACACTTATTCTAGTGTATTCTCACATGATCAATAAAAATACATAAAACAAAATCATTTTTACATGCCCAAAAATATTGATATTTTGATTTCACCAATCAAGGAGTCTATAATTATTCACTATTCTACAATGCATTTCAATACATATTTTAAAATAAATTATATTCAATAACCACTTTATTTTATGTTCTCAAAATTAAAATTTTAAAATGCTCTCACACAAATTTCATTATTCTCATAGTGATGTATATTTACCAATGAGTTTCACTCTTTCACTGAATAATTTTTATAATCTATGATTTTGTTAGACATATCAACATTTTATTTCCTTCGTAAAATATAAACTTATAAATTTTTATTTTGAAAGGTTTTTTTAGGGATAATATAATGAGAGGTGAAAGGAGGGTTAATATATTATCTTGGATAAAACTATGCATGAAAAATGAATTGATACTTTTGAATATTCACTCAAACATATTAATAGGGGGGAAAAGGGATATTTAATGTGAATTATAATAAAAATTATGTAAAATTCTCAAAACACTAACAAAATATCATGATAAAAAAGATATTAATTTTATTTTTTCTTTTAATAAGTTTTTTATTTTTCCTTTTTATTAGATTTTCTTGAATAATTTTTCTCTTTTTTTGAACACTTTTCAAAAAATAAAAAATAAAAAATAACAAATGAATAATGAAAATTATCCCAATCTTCATTGAATATACAAAACTCCATAAAAAAATCTCCTATAATTATTTTAGTGCATTACCTCAAGTATAAGAAAAAAATCACAATGAAATCATTTTTTATTATCAACAAATATTATAATTTTTTTCAATAATAAGGATATTTAGACTTGTTCACTCTTCCACTATATATTTCAAATATTCATCTTACCTCAATTATGTTTCAGCTCATCTTCATTTTAAGTGCTAAATATTGAAATTATAAAATGTTATGACTCAAAAATAAGCCTTCTTAGAATGATGTATGTTTATCAACAAGGTTCTTTCATTCACCAACCAAGAGTGCTAATATATGATTTTCTTAAATTTATCAAATTTCCATTTTCTTTATAAATAACATAATTATCAAGAGGTATTTTGAAAATATTTTTTATTTGATAAATTAATGTTAAGAAAAGGACTAATAAGAGGGAAAACATGGGGTTTAAAACATTAACAAGGATAAAAATATGCATGGTTAATGAAATGATACTTGTAAATATTCACATAAATATATTCATAGGGGATTACTAAAAAAAATTAAATAAAAAATGAGGGTCATTATTCACGAGTTTAATAAAAAAGTATATACAATACCCAAAATCTCATAAAACCTCATGATAGAAAACAATATAAAAGTATTCATTTTTTTTCCTTTTAATTTTTTTACATTTAAAAAAAATATCTTGTTTTTTATTAATAATTTTTATCTTTGTTACTATTTTTTAAAAAAATTTCAAAGAAAAAAATTAGAATAAAATAATAATAAATATTTTCCCAAGCCTCACTAAATAGGAAACCACTCCACCATGCATCAAGTTTTGATTTTCATCAAGCATAATAATAATTAATAATGATTAATAAAAGAAAAACCGAAATGAAATGAATTAAACCAAACTTAAATTTAGTAAAATACTGAAATTAAAATCCAATAAATTGTTGGTTAAGATAAGGTCATGTACTTATATCAAGAATACCAAAAAATAAGGTCTTTATAGACTCAAAGAGGATTTTGAAGGAGGATAAATTTATGGTTAAAGAGACATTATTTAGATAAAATAATTCCATTATAGATAAAAAAATGAATATGTGATTTTTATTTAAAAATATACTTAGAAATTGAAGTTCAAAGGTCCATAGAGTCTAGACTCATAATCAATAATGAAAGAAACAAATAAAGAATTGATGTTCATAAATAAACTATACATGAATGATCAATGTGTACATCATAGGATGAGGACATAAAATTAATTTTCTAATAAAAAAGAGATCATTCATAACTTACTAAGGATGGAATAATATTTATTTATTTTTAATAATTTTTTTAATCCATTCCAGTAGAAGAAAAAAGAATACATACTCATAAAAAATAAAATAAAAATATAATTTCATCTCTAACTCAACCTCAATAGTCACTCAATAACTCAAATAGAACACTAATTCATGTTGTATGATGAACAAGAAAAATAATTTATATTAATTTTCAATCTTGAATAAATAATATATATATGAAACTTATATTGTGAATAACATTTATTAGCTTATCCATACCACATAACTTAGAAAAGTGTAACACATCTACCTAGAAACCACATAATTTGAAATTTTAAATAAGACACCCATGTTATAACATTAATAATTTTTTGAAACATATTTTAACTAAAATTAAAAGAAATTATTATTATTTAAGATTGATTTAATCATTATCTATTTCATCTATCAAAAAATTTATCATTTAAATTTAGTGATGAGAATATATTATTTCTTAGATAAAAACAAATCCTATTGACTCACAAAAAATTATTTGAAAAATTTTCATAATTAGTGATGAGTAATTAATATCTATTAATTACATTATTATTATTTTCTAAAAATCTCACAAAAAATAAATAAAAAGGGTGAAATATGAGAATAATAAATAAGAAAAAAACTAAATAATAATACTAATAAAATAAGAGAGAGAAAAGAATAAGGGCATGTAAAGTTGATAATGAGAGTATATTGTTCTTCGTACCTTGGATTGAGTGAATTTTATTTTCCATCCAGGGGTGAGTCCTTTATAGTAACAGTGAAATCATTAGATTAGGTGCACGGTGTAGTTTCTTATATATCGTAGAGATTCAATTAGTTTCTATTCAATGTAATTTTCTTAATGGTAGAGGGGTGTTGAAGTTTCACTAATAAAAAGGGTACACATTAGTAAAACCACAAGGAACATACCATTTAATATCGAAGTTTAGCTAGGTAAATTAGACCATGATAATTGAATATAATTACTAAATTTATTTCAAAAAATTCCTTTTGGGTGATGTGTTGATCATGAATAAAATTACATTTTTTCCTAATACCAAATTATAATTATTTTAGGATTCATGTCAAAGTTCATGTAAAATTTATAAACACAATTCCACTCATTATATATCATAATAATAATTATAAGGTTTTATAGATTAAAAATATTTATATTGAATCTCAAAAGGTAAATGACATTATTTTCCAAAAATAATCTAAAATAGACACATAAATGGGTGTTTCATAAGCTATATGATAATCCCAAAGGGTTTCTCTCAACTATTTTTAAAAATAATTATTTAAGGGATTAAAAATTATCTATATAATTATTTAAAATTCCCAATTCAAAATTTTAGAAAGTAAATTTGTTTGGGGGCTATAAGTTGTAATGGTTTTATGTATAACCCCATGTTCTTTAGATGTTCATACATGGGTAGATTGTAAATATAATTTTATAAATCACTTATAAATGTTATTAGGGTTATAAAACAATATAATATGTGTGATTTTAGGAACTCACTCATAATATGTGCATTATCTTTTTGAGTTGGTTTGACCTATACTCGTCTAGAAACATAGTCTATAACTAGATGAATGTAAGTGCTGACATTGTAATGAGGGAATGGTCTCATGGAATCTATATCCTAAACATAAAAAATCCCACAAAACCTTAAGTTTTTTTTGGTAAATATCATTTATTTTGGATATTATTTCTTGGTTTTGTCATATATAAATCTATTAGAAGTCATGTAAGTCATTAAAGAGTGAGTTCTAAAAGAAACTAGAGTTTAAGACCTTATGTGATTTACTTTGTGGCCAAATTATATACCTCTAGGAAATGAATAAAAAATATAAGTATGTAGGGATGTTATTTATAAATACATCATCTTATCTTATTTTCTAATGTGTATTATCTTCCAAAAAAATTGATTTTTTTTTTATTTTAAACAATTTTAAGAAAAAATTCTAAAATTTTTAGAATTTATAATTGGGTTATACCATGGTAATTTATCGGGTGATAGATTCCAATTTTTCTATGGGTAATTAAAACTTTACTCAAGTGATTTTTTGTAGGAAATTTTTCCAGGAATTTCCTTGATATCTAGGTCAAACTATCATAACATTAATATTTTTATTTTTATCTTCTGTTTGGACTCATTTTTTTAAGTAAGAACTTAGAAGTTGACTGGTGTTTGAAAATAATCATTATGGTTCCTAATGGATAGGGCCTATTTTTTTAATTAATAAAAAATAGCTAAAAGTTTATTTTTTTAAAAGTATAGTGATTTAGAGTTTTAAATCTTTTTTAAGGAATAATATATTACAAATTAAATGATATATTTTATTAGAACAAGGAAAATCTCAAAGTTATTATCAAATGAATTATAGATTAGTTAAAATATAAAGGACTAATCAAAGGATTGGACAACTTGGAAATATGTGAGTATAGTTTTTAGTTTAAGTCTATCTTGAAAGGCTCATAAAAAATTAATGGAACATATTATTGAGGGGGATTGAAATGCTACTATAATTTTTGATAAAACATCAAAAAGAAATAACATGAACAATAAATGACTAGATATACCAAATAAAATTTGGTTTAGATTGTGATTAAATCACCTTAGATCTTAGTAGGATCAACTTGAATTACTTTTTGACAGTGCATATGTCCTAAAACAATCCCATTAGTAACCATAAAGTTAATTTTTTTTATAATTCCTCACTATGTTAAAATTAATACATTTTTTAAAACTCAATAAAATGAATACAAGCATGATTTAAATAGATAAAATAAATATTAAAATCATCCATGAAAAATTTCATTAAATATTCAATGAACTTAAAAATAATTTTCATTATGTACCCTTTTAATTTTATAGGATCATTGATATATAAAGAAAAATTATTCTTATGAGAGTATTAAAATAATTATAAAATATTTAACTTGACCAATTATCAACTGAATTCTATGTATAGGATTATAATATAGACATAAATTTTAGTTCTAGCTATCATGAGGAAAGGTCTTCCTAGAACTTGGGATATTGATTAGAATATGTAACTTTTTTATTATCAAGGATATCAATATCAATAGGGAAGATAATATCATTAAACAAAACTAATTCATACTTAATAATTACCTTGGTATTAATAATGTTTCTATTATTCAACTGGATGACTATAATAATTGGTTGAAAATGATCTTGACTTAATGTTGAGGGTAGCATGACTTATTAGGGATAAATTGGGGGGGGGGGTGAATCAAGGTAACTAAGCAAGTATAATTTTTTATCCTTTTAAAACTATCACTCAATGAATCTTGATTCCAAATTAGTAGAATCATAATGTAAGTCCATTATATCATTATGATTGTTTAAATTTTAGATCTATTATTAAATTAGTCATTTATGTACTTACTCTTTACTCAAATGATTTATAATTACTAATTATCATGTAATATCAAGCACACATAGACACTTAATTTACCTAGTTTACCTAATATAGTTATATAAAAGTTACATATATAATATACTATTTCTATATAAAAATCACTAATATAATTTTAGTGATATAGATTTAGGGATGCCTCTTATGGATCAAAACCTAATAAATTTAGTTCAATACCACATTACTATTATTCCACTTACAATTAATGGATCATTTTATCTTCAATATACAAGTATAAACATGATTATGAGAAACTTTTCACATATATATTAGTGTCCCTCTCTAGCTTCATTTGCCGCCTAATTTTCTTAGGGTCAGTCTTCACCTTCTTTTCACTCACTTAAGATACTATAATCTTCATTAAATCTATAAAATATTTTTCCACTATTTGGATATTCATATTTTTAGGATAAACCACTAATTATGGAATCACTTTCTATAAACCACTCACCCCTTCACTACATGTATCTATATCACTCACTTCACATATATTATATTCTCTTTATAACTCCAAATATTGTTAAAATTTTAGAATTATCACTATAAGATCATTCCAAATTAATCTTCATTTTCTCCCTTTAATCCTCACATGTAAAGAGAGTATTTATATACCACATTGGAACTAATTTCCTTGTTCCTCTAAAAACATTAAACAAGGAATGCATTCTCTTGATCATCACCACTAATATTCAAATTCCATGTGTGCAATAAGTTTTTCTATGATCATTCTCTTTTAATTCATGAAAGACACTTTTCCCACATTCTTGATAATTTATCAAATTTGTAAATCATATATACCATGAAACAACTTTATTAAAATCATGACATATACTTTGATTTATCCATTCTATATGGATTCTCATAAAACCTTTACTACCCATGCACATCTCACTTATTTCATGGCGTTATTTTCTATTTATTTAATAACCTATGATCATATAGTAACCATTATATGACATAATTTTTTTATGAAATAAATATATAATAAATATGTTCTTATAGTGATATATATACATTTTTACAAGTTATATACTTGGTCTTTAGTTAAACTCTATATATTTTCTCTATCATGTACATCAATATGCCCTTATTAATATATATGATATGAAATTATTTCTATAACCAGTGCTATTCCCATGCTTCTATATATGATAATCCTTTTTCTATTTATTATGACTTCCAAAAAACTTTATCACCATATTTTATAGCTCAGTTTTAGGTATATAAACTTATCATAATCTACATTCCTTTATATCACTCCTTATAATATACCTAGTGTACTATTTACTAAAAAATCTGATAATATGTATTGTGATATGCTTATGTAATAATCTATAGTTTAACTATGAGTTTCTATAAAACCATTCCATTTTCTATAATAATCCTTTTCCTTTTATGTCAAACTAAATCACATGATATTATTTCATTATATTGATAACCTTGAGATTTACATAGAATATAATTCCTTATTTTCTCTATCACTAGTTCAATAAAAACTTGAATTTTATCTATATTTATAAAAGTGTATTTTTTTATTTCAATATTAATACCCCCATGCATTATAATATCATGGTGTGATATGCATATCTCCATGTGTGACATCTCTATAGGAAACCCATTTCATTACCTTTGTAATTTTTTTCCTATGTTTTCTTTATCCCATAATACTCCATATATATCTTTTAATTATCTCTCATAAATCCAAGAAAAAAATCATGGTTAAATAAGCATCAATTTACATTGGAATACTAACTAGTGAAAAATAGAGTATCATACCACATTGGTATTATAAATCAATTAGCAGTTTCGATAAGTTCACTAAGTGAACAAAAAATATATTTAAAATATCTATCATATAGTGAGATAGACATGTGTCATACCTTATTTTGTAACCATGAATAATGATTATATTATAACATAGTATGTGAAACCTATTACAAATTTGATAATACACATTGTGGAATATGATATCCAAGGTATCTTCTTTAGTTAATGTCACGAACTAGCTTAGGTAAACCTTCCATGTCACCTGGGTTGGTCTACAACAAGGGCCTATGGGTGTTACCAATCCCCAAGGGCTAGAGAAAAGTTCTAGGTAATCAAAAATAAACCACATGGTGATGATTCCACCATATAAATTGAGTTAATAAGTAGTATATCCTTTATTAGTAATCTAACATAGAGCATACATAAGTTAGAAATCCAAGAAAAATAGAATAATTAGAACTAAATAAATAAAAGAAACAAATGATTTATAACTAAAAAATATAATTCAAATAATTTGTATCAACATAAAACATCATAAAAAATAAAAACAAAACTAGGGTATGATAAAAAAGAATCTAAATATAAGTAAAAGTATGGTCGATTTGGATGATACATCAGGCATCCCTAAATAAAAAAAACCCAAAACATAATTCAAGGTCATCTCTATATGACCCATGGTTGTTCACCACACCCCAAACCATTCATCAATAGGCCAAAAGATTGATAATCAATATGAAATGGAACTTATAACCTATATAAAATATAATATCTATATACATGCACACACATATAAAAAATTTCGATATAGGGTGTAAGCTAACACGACCAGTAGGATCTCACCAAGGAGTCTATACAATTCCTTTCATAAAATAATTCTTAAATTATAGTTTAAAATAGAATAGAAAATAATGTTGTTCATTTTTCAATTCCTAAAGTAAATTAAACTAAATTCCTTGAAACATAAATAAAGAAACATTTATTCATATAAAAATGGTTTTAAATCCAAAGAAAAATAATATCCTTTGATATTAATAAAGAAATGTAAAAACTGGTTTTTCCATTTCAAACATGTTTTAAAATCCCAAAAATAAAACCATCCATTTAACTTATCATTTGAAAATAGATTTCAAAATCCATCTTTTAAAATCCACTTTAACACTGAACCAACCATCCAAGAGTGGAATCACAATTTAGATAGACACCAACATGTATAGAAATATATTTAAAGTAATAAATTTCAATATAATGGTTCCAAAAGAATAAAAAACACAAATGATTTAAATAAATAAAGGAGTCCCCTAAATATAACCATCGATAAAAGTACATGTTTCATGGGAAACACTTTTGGTCATAATTTGAGATAATCCTAATGATACTATAATAATATAGGGACAATTTCCAACTCACTTTTCATCCAAAATAAACCACAAGCCACCTGAATATCCCACACTACCCTCATCTAGGGAACTATAAAAAAACTATAGAGACACTATCCCATGTGTACACTAAACTAATATAGAAAGAATCAATATCTACTACTTAGCTACTTGGGTTCTCATGACCAACCTAAAGTAGAGGTGAGAAAATAACCAAGCTAAGATCAATATATAAATCAAACAATACATCTAACCTCACCCCGAACACCCTGATATGAAATAATCCTTTTAAAAACATAAAAATATCATTTGTTAATGCATAAACCCTAAGGTAAGAAAAAAACACAATGGTAACTAATGAGGGTCTCACAAGAATAAAACCATTTTCATTCTAAAGTACCAAATGAATCTTTATAAGAAATTCAACTCAAAATTCTTATTCACTTTGAATTATTTGAAATCAAAATATTTAATTTTTTTTATAAATCCTTAAGAAATCAACACCTCTTACCTTTTAAAAATATTTTATAAAATTCATTTAGAAGGAAAAACACCCCTTACCCAAAATAACCCCTTAAAACATGTATTTTATTATTTAAAAATAAAAGTTGGTCTAAAATCCCTCATTTTCAATTAAAACCATTTATAACAATCTTATTAGGATTTTTTAAAATTTCTTGAAATGAGAAAACATTCAGTTTCAAAAAGACACTTGAAATTAACATAGAAAACACTTTATACCAATCTTAAAACACATAAAGAACACTATGAAAATCCAACATAGATATCATATATAATTATAATTTCATAGGGAATTAATTTTTAGGATCCAATAATCTCATGAATTAAAAAAAGGAATGAAATAGAAAAACATACCTCAATCCTAGTGAAAATCATTCACAACAAGTCACCTTCAATGTAAAAGATTAATCCAAGAAATAAATCACCCTACTCAAGTCCTAAATGACATAATCCCTAGGATATAACCAACCTAAACCCTAAAACTCACTTTTAAAGTGATTAGGGTTTTAAGGAGAAGGATAAAACATGGATAAATGGAATAGGGAATAAAGTATAAGATAAGGTAGGAATAAAGGATGGATTACCTTGAGAAACTAATTAGAAATCCTAAAGGAGAATCCAAAAAGTAAGGAGGAAGAAGGTGGATATCACCCTAGGTATCTAAGTAAGTTTTACTATATAGAAGGGAATAATAGAGGGGATAAAAAAATAAAAATTTAAGGAATTAAAAAGAATAAAAATAAAATTTTAAGTGAAACAAGGAAGGATGTACGATTTGGCCATATAATTTTCCAAAACATGCACTAACCTCATGGGAGACACTGATAAAAACCCCAACACTACACATGGTTACCTTGTACAGTTTCCCCTATCCACAAGGAAGTTGTGTTCCAACACTATAATCATAAAATAACTCACATTGTTTATAGTAGACATTGAATGGTTTAGACCCAACCACATGCTACCCATGTACACTAACTATACACTAAAAAATTCAACTAGAAAACTCTATATGTAATACTTTCCATATTCTTTCCCCTTACCCGTGTGTACTAACCATTCTATAGAATAAAAACTCCAAAAATCTAAAAATTCATACCCAAAACCCACAAAATTAAAAATATGTAATAATTAAATAATATTAAAAAAATGTGACACTCGAGTGTTAAAATTCACCTCACCATGCCACTTTCTTCCTCTATAAAGTCCACAGTTGAGAATAAAATGCAACAGAACAAAAAAAATTCCACACCCCACTACGAGCGGTGGGTAGTTCGGGGAAATATTTAGAAGGGTATAATGAAGTTAAAACCAATGAACATGATTCACCATTAATGATACCCATTAAAAATCCTTAAAACAACCAAAAACATATCATAAAACACCAAAATTATCAAAGAACAACAAAAAATTAATTGTCAAACCAAAATCCCTAAGAGGATGGAGACCTATTATATGTCTCATAATAATTTATAATTTATCTAAAATGGTGAGAAAAATGGGGGAAACACTCCTATAAGGAGACCATTATCAGAGAAAAACACATCCTCTATAAAGCATCTAAGAACAGAAGACATTCCACCTACCACAATGAACTGATCAAACTAAAAGAATGATACAACCCATAAGTGAACTCAAAACCATTCACAAAAATGATTTAAAAAAACATTGATGAACCCATTGATACCCTATCCATACAAAAAATGAAAAATTCCAAAGCAACCACAACTGGGAGTGACATAGTTTGAGCTTATGGTTATAATATAAAAGAAATGGGAAACCTAGGAACTCATACACATAACACCAGGTCACAGTGAACCCAAAAAAGGAAAAATAAGAACTATAAAATCTATAACATGAATTGGTATTTTCTATATCCTAATTATCCCAGCATAGACTCATGGTTTTCTCCATTTTCACCCATACAAAATCAAGCCTCATCAAAAACCCATCAATTTTGTAATCCTCAAGAAACAATATTCCACTAACCATGCATGAACATAACCACAACATAACCAACATACCATAAAATGAAATTAAAGAGGCACATAAAGGAAAAATACAAAAAGAACCACCTAAAAAGATTTATTCAAATAAAAATCTATAAAAGGAAACCATAAAGTATAAAATCACCCAAAAAAGATCACTCCAGGGACTTTTTCTAGAAAAACAACTTATAATACTTATAAAGATTACTTAAATGACCATAATGGGGGAAAGTCCTCATATATTTCAAGAAATGGGGCTTAGAGTTACCTAGATCAACACATTGGAAGTACACAAGAGATATTATTCTTATGGGGAGAACTATATTCCCTCTTAAACATTCACTTCCAACTATATCCATCTAGAGTATTCTATACACTCAATGGTTGCCTTAATTTTTATATGATTGAATCAGGGAGTCACCCATTAATGGTTTCCTAAACTGGTCAAATTCCATCCATATATCCTCCTCAACAACCTCTTTAAAATATTTCATCCAGATCCAAGCACAATTGATCCAAGATTTGGGTGAGTATCTCCTTTAAAAAACAAGATTTCATAGAGTCATCAATAACTCACTCAAAATAAAATACTACCATCATTGAAAAATGATAGGATAAATACTTCACTAACCACTCAACTTAATGAAGGAAAACAAACTCAATACCTTTATCTACCTTCACAACCTTAATATAGAACCACTAAATAAACATCATCTGGATGAAATATTAAGAAATTTCCTCGTACAACTGAGAAGGGACCATAAAATCTCACCACACTTGGATCGGTCCTAGAGGAAAGCCTATATTAACTATTACCATTAAAGATTAAAAGGTTTTGATAGAATTTTTGTTTACCTCAATCCTTTCTATCAACTCCACTTCTTCAGAATAACCTTGATATCCACAAAAATAAGGTGGATTATAATTTAATAAGTCTAAGATCAGGTCTGAGATAAGAGAAGGTTCTTAGTTAACCACTCTATATGGATTTTGGGAAAAGTTTTAAACTAAATATACATTATCCAAATTATGATAGGATTATCCGAGAGGATCATACTTGAAAATAAGCCTTTTACTTTATTTCTTTACTTTTCTGTGAGGCATACTATAAATAACACAAGAAAAAACCCAATCTATATATGCCTCAAAATTCAAATAAAATAGTCACACTATAAACTAAGGGATGAATAAAAAAACATAATCCATTTTAAAAAAACCACATTAATCACATAATACAAAATTTTATTTCTTTAAAACCATCAGCAGAAAATAATAATTTTAAATTCCCTTTTTACCAAGGCATGCACTAAAAAAACTCACCCATTTTTATTACAATTAAACTTTGGTAAAATAATCCTTTACACTTATAAAACAAGGAGAAGAAATTTTAAAACTTTATTATAATTTTAAAATCATTTAAAAACTGAATAGAATAATTTTAAAGAATTTACATAAAGATACACTTTCATTTTAAAATGTTTTTAACCAAATATGATGGTGAAATCAACCAATTTTAAAAAAACTCTTAAAAAAAATATTATCTTTTCAAACAACCCATTATGATTAATTTTTAAAATGAAACATTTCATAAAATTATATTTTCCACAAAAAAAACGTTTAAAAAAATAAGAAAAATAAAAAATAACACTATATATTAAGAAAAATTCATTCCAATAACATCAATACTTCATCAAAAACTATTTCATATTGAATTTGGTTCCCTAAAACCAAATTTTGTGTACTTTATGATAACATGTATTCATAGTTTTTAATATTAATAAACTTCTTATCACATCATGATTGTTCTTCTATGTAACATAGTATGTGATAATTTCCTACGAGTAACTGTCACACTAAAAGGTCATAGTTGTTCCCCACTATGATGAGAAACTAGAAAATCTACAACACTATTCTTAAATATATGTTCTATAACCATATGATATCATTTGAGGGACACAAATAATACAGGCTATCTAGGGTGGAGACTTATAGGACTTTTAGGAATCATTTTATGGTGTACACCCTTGGTAATATCTAGGGTAGGATATTATGAGAATGATACCCATCAATAGGAAATCCACATTCATATATGTCATTGGATGTTCCTACTCATAGATGTGTGTATTGATCCTTAGACTTTAAGATTATTATTAATGAATATTATAAGTCATGTAATTTTATGTATTGATGAAAACTATGATGACATATGTTTTTGGTGAGGTCAGATACGTTGGGTGAATCATGAGTAATATTGAATTATTGAATAATTAGAGAAAGGATTTGTCCCTTCCGTTCTTTAACAGAAGTCGATATTTAAGGTCCTTTGATGGAAATGATATAGATTAAATAAATCCATGACCATGGTGTTCTATAGGCAAGTTTGTTTCTTGGAATGTCAAAGAAAGAGACATAGTGCACATAGGTTGATGGAACCAGTGTGCAACCTGATTGATTAGAGATATAATGATAAAGGGTTTATATTACACAGTAAGATTCCATATGAGGTATTATGTTGTTTAAACATTAAATTCTTTTTCTATGGGTGACATGACATGTTTCTAGATGCTAACCTTGAACTTTAGACTGCTTTTCCAAATGCCACTGAGAAGGATTCCAAGAGGGTCACACACTAAGTGTATCTAGAATCTCAATTAAATAATATATATTATTATTTATTATTTAAAAAGTTGAATACATATTATTCCCACATGTGGTTTAATAATTATTCATGTTTATTTGATCTCATATATTCTGTAACCAATTATTCGAGAGGATATAATGTCTGAAAAATATTTAATAAATATTTATTTGCAATTTATTGAATTAAATATTTATTTATTTATTGATGAATAATGTAGTGATATTTATTTATTAAATAAATATTCATTATTCAAGGATTGATAAATATTGTGGAGGAATGGTGGAACTATTTTTTAGGTCTGGTGAGAAATAATATATATTGAATATTATTTGATTAAATAATATTTAATTTAATTCTAAAGGAAAGAACATATCAAAGAAATAATAATAATAATACTATTTTAGACACAAGGTTCTGTAAGGGATTAAAAAAATATTAAAGGGAACTTGTGAAAATATTTATTTCTAAACCATAGCTGTATTTAAACCCATTTATATTATTTTTCAAAGTGAGCCAATTCATTTTATGTTGTGTACAATGATATCTAGAGAGAATCCTATCAAGCCTTAGAGATATACCTGTCAAAGAACACTCCCAATAATGTGAGTGATCTTCCTCCACCTCCCACTCTTGAGTCTATAGAGATCAAGGAGAATTCTTTGGAAAAGATTCTCATGGTGATCAAATAAAAACGATGAAATCGATATGATTTGTCATTATAGAACCTAGAGATTCCTATGATAGTGTTTAGATATTTATAGAACACATGTGGATCATCTCTAGAGGGAATCTACTCTTGATTACTACAATTAAATGATAGTATAACATTGATCTATTTTCAGGTCTATCAATGAAGAAAAAATTCATGCAAGGTAATTATTTAATTAATTAAACTAATTATAAATAATATGCGATGATCCTATTATTGGTTATGGTGTTCTATCCCTTTTCTATTTTATTTGATTTAATTACTTTGATTATGACATTTAACATTATGAAAATCTTGGACTAATCATTGATCATGACAAAAATAATTTTTGGGCACAACCCATCGCATGCTTCTACTATGCTCAAAACCTATAAGTGGTATCAGAGTGGGCACATAATTATTTATAATTATTTAAAGATAATTGATTAATTTACACATTTATCATTTAGTTTTCAACTAAAGTTTAATCATTATTGTAATCCAAATTGATAGATCTTCTTATTCCTCTTTCATTTCTCATAGATCTAATCAAATTGATTTATTTTATGAATGAAATAAAATTGAAGATCTCATATGGATGTGCAGAGGGTTCTGGCCAAATAACACAAGATTACATGTTGTGTACTAGTGTTCAATGCACTGATAATTAATTTGGAATTAATTAATACCGTGTTCATTGAATACATGTGGGGCATTTAATTTATTACACCCTATTTTTACCAGTACTTCATGGCACACAGTTAGCTGGTGCACATGCCGTATAACAAATGTATACAACATGTAGTCCTTTAAGTCACATATGACCCATGTATTTTCATCTATGTCATACTTGACTAGTGATAGTGTAATTTGGAGACCATACACCATGTAGCCTTTTGTACACACCATGTTCTATATTTTTTTCGATGCACAATTTACACATTGAGTCCCTAGGAATGTGCCTTGGATAGACAGTGAGAGACATACATGCTCTGTAGATCACTTGTACACACCATGTACTTATACCAAATTACACAAAATTAAAATTAATTTATTATACTGTGTAAACCTTATCAACATGTTCTTGAGTGTGGTCATTAAGTTGATAGGACATGACATGTGATGGGTTTTAATATAAATATATAAACACTTAATTAATTTTTTTTATAATGTTTAGATCTTCATATCATATATGAGTCGTATTATAGTTATTACTCTACAGTCATTGAAGCATAACACGTGACCAAAAAATCATGTAATTCGAGTAATCATTAAGTTGATAGTAAATATCATGGAAGTACATGATATGTCAGGTATTCCATATGTCATAAGAGTAAACCATATATGAGTATAATATATATTGGGTACATTCGGATGGGTATTTACCGTTTTGCCTCCAAGTGTTAGGTCCACAAGGTCGAATACCCTGAGAGGGGGTGAATCAGGATATGACAGATTAAAATTTATGCCCTTTGGGATCTTGTTTAGTTGTTAAAAAAAACTCAATTATCTCTTCCTCCTGTATAAATATATGAAAAGATATGAAATCATGCACAAGACATAATGATTTTTACTTGGTTCACCCCCAATAGTCTACGTTCAAGGAGTATAAAATGAAGATGTGTTGATGTACCAAATTCACTAAGGCTCACTGCCAATAATGATTACAAAGTTTGAGATAGATATTATATTCCCAAGCTCAATGCCTTTATAATATTTAGGATCTACTCACTGCATTCCCAACAATCACTCCCTATGCCTCTTTCTCTGGATCACTGTCAGTGGAAAGAGTCATTGTCTTCCTCTTCCTTCACTCACTACTCTTGGAAAGGAATTCAATCATAGTTTATAGAATTGTAGGTTGAACACCGTTTATGGACATGTAGGTACCTTCATTTTCATGAATTCATGTATCCAAAACTTTAGGTAGATGCTCTTTTGAAGTTCCTCTTTCACCCGTAGATGAAGTCCACCTTCTTGGGCACTGTTAGGTACCAGAAAATACTTTCTCAAACTAATTTGAAGCTTTAAAAAGCTTTATTGTGAAAATTGTGAACCACAATGTTCCTCTGTGTACTATATACTGGGTATGGTACATGGAACACCTCCTTCGTGCACTACTTCCTCTTCTGCGAACCTCCCTTCGTCCGCAGATTGCCTCTTCCTTCGCTATCATGTACCGCCTCCATGTACCGACTCTGCAAACATCCTATATGAAACACCCTCTGTCCTTAAATTGTTCTCTATTCATGGACTGCCTTTTCAAACCACCTATGTACCACACCTTCTTTCTCTGTGTACCACATCCTTTTCGGGATATAGTTTCTCACAAAAACTTTCAATGGAATTTCTTCCACACAAACCACTTTAGCCTTCGCAAAATTCTCCCTCACAAACTTCCTTTGGACTTTGCCAAATTCCAGGATAAAAGAGTTGTTCTCTAATGATATTCACTCTCCCATCTAATCAGTGGGATTAGAACTCCTTATATAGGCCAATATATCTACAAAATTTTCTAATCCAAGATATGAAAAATCTTTGATTCGGTATAGCCTCCACCGCATACCGATCATCCTGCTGTGAATCACTACCCTTCCACATACAATTTTTTCACTGTGGTCAGTGTATTGACTTTGCTCCTATGTGGAACTATTCTCTTCCTCCATACTACAAACCATCACACCCTTCACATAATTCACACCCTTCGTCCCAAACCGTTTCCATGAATCATTTCCGGTTTCACGAACCGCTACTGCGTACCGTTTCCATTGCCTGGTACATGGCCGCAAACTCTTCTTGGACATGGTATGGAATCCATGTCCCGAGCTTCGTTTTTCTCTTACTTTTCCAATTTCACTCACTGTTCTTCACACAAATTCCCAATTTTGATGCTCAAAATTTTTTCAAACACTGGTAAACTGCGCCACCTTAAAAAACCATCTTTGGAAATCACCAACCATACTCATTTGCAGTCATCTGACTTCGTCAACAAACACAATCATACCCAAAACATACTGAGAGGACACCTTAATGGATTTTTTACTAACACCAAGGTATATTTATGTACATGGTTAATTTTAAATAAATTTATTTAATTTGTTTAAAATTACATTGGATGAGAATATCAAGGAAATTCAGATGAGAATTAAGATAAAGGAATTAATTAATTAAATAAGATATTAATTGATTTGAGAATGATTTATCTTAAATAAGAACGATTAATAATTGAATGATTGTTTTATTAAATTCTTAATTCATTGGATGCATATGAATTCTCATGAGAATATAACAAAACATTGTATGTTATTAGATTCTTTTAATTTATTATTAAATTAAATTGTTGGCATGCATTAATTATCTCCTCTTATTATTCAAGGGAATGTGCGCCCATGATGTATTTTATGTAACCATTTCCACCACACTATAATGTGAGTAAAATAATATACAATGGATGAATCTCCGAATATAGTGGAGGTGATTCAAGTTTTGAGTCAAGGAAAAAGCAATCCAAGAGTGATACATAGGTGGATAGGTGGAAAGGTGTAACATGAACCTTAATTGGTTCAAGGTGTTTTTACCCTAGGTCAATGGTTAGTTTATCAACCATTAGATAAACTAACCACGAGTAAAAGCTCAAAATCATACCACTTTATTATTTTATTTCTATCAAGTTTCATGGTTACTTCATTATGGATTTTTTTTTTCACAATCACATGAATTAATTAATTAATAAGAATGCAATATAGAATTAAAATAAATTGGATTATGCATAAATATTATCTAAGACATGGTTAATCACTTAAGTAAGTCCACTAAATATTAAAAATCATGTGAAAAAGATAATAATTTTAAATTTACACATAAAAGATAAAATCCCTCAATTATATATATTAATCCGGTATAGCCTTCCATTGCTTCAGTTAAAATAAAACCATAGTTCAAAGTTCTTGACCATCCAAATTTAGGGTGCATTTAATTACGAGGGAATTTTAACTTGAAGTTTTGGGTTGAATTAACTTAGTTCATATCAAGGGTTGACGACCGAAGTAGGAATTGGTGTAATTGAGAGGAAAGGGTTGAGGAAATCCAATTTAATAATTTTAGGATTGGGGAGTCCACTCAATAGATCATGGAACTGTGAGTTAATGCAGTTGGAATTTTGAATTCCTACCTAAAACCATTAAAGTTTTTTAACCTACAAAAGTTGTTTATTGAGAAGGGGAATATAGATCCCTACCACTAGAATTTCCAAGTAATAGTATATTCCTAAGAAAACGGTGAGGGATACTGGGTTTCAATAAAGTAGTTAGAGATTTATAGATATAATATTTATTTTTTTAAAATTTTATTAGATAAAGTACTAAATCTCTACTCAACTTACTTGTAGAAACAAAAATAAAAATAAAATTATACATATCACTATGATCCATACTTGAGAATGATAACCTTCTCACATGCACAAATTTCCAAGAGTGTCAAAGGTGATTATGCATTATCCTTCACCATGAAAAGAAATTGTATGTGTTGGAATAACTAATTCCTAATGCACCTAGAAATGAGGCTAGTGATTAAGAGTCATCTCTCTATGAGAAAAATTTGAACAATGATATATATGTTTAGTTTTTAATTTTATAATCCATGAACAATGTTCTTTTGAATCAACATGAGGATATGGATGCATATAGCATGATGTATCACCTTCAAGATATCTATCCAGAGAAGGAGGGACAAGTGAGATATGAGATCTCCAATGATTTTTTATAACTAATCTTGGAGAGTCTGTTCCAAATGGGCCTCATGTAGTCAATCTTATTGGATACATTGAACACTTAGACATCTTAGGTATTAAATTCCCAAATGAGTTGTGTACAGATCTCATACTTTCATCACTGCCCATGACCTTCTCCACTTTTATTGTTAATTAAAATATGATAAATAATGAGAAGATTATTTTAAAAAAAATTACTTTGATTATACAAGTGGATAAGGACACAGGGTATGATAAAAAATGATCCTTATGAGGAATAATAAAAGGACTAACAAGGATAAGGGGCCTGAGACTCATAAAAATTATAAATCTCCCAAGAACCTTCCTTCTAAGAAGAGGAAAATATAGAGGCAAAGAAAGGAAAAAGAGGCATTATGTTTTTCACGTGTCAAGACAGGACACTAGAAGAGGAAATACACCCAAAAGTAAGGGGAATTTTGTAAGAACCCAGTACTTCCTTTTAGGTATGGGTCTTCTTTTTTCCTTTTCTTTTTACGTTGTTTTTGAGAAAACGAGAGAAAACTGGACAGTTCTGGAAATTTCTAGGTTACATGCTGTGTACTCCGAATTACACGTCATGTGTATGTTAGGCGTGTACTGATTTCATGCTAACTAAGTACATGTTTCATGGTGATCGTGTAAAAATAATCTACTACATGACGTGTAGTGTTCCTTAACACACTTTGTATTTTACTTTCCATGTACCAGCTGATTCCTAGCCATGTATTGACCCGTGTGACATGTAGAAACCGTGTGATGACCTAAAAATAGCGTAAGTTGGAGTATGAACAAGATAATACATGGCGTGTATTTCTTAATACATTTTATGTAATTTTATTTTTATTTATTTATATTGGAGATCATCACGTCTCGTTTCTAAAAATGTATTCTTCTTCCCTATTTTTAGATTGTGTCGCTCTAAGATGACGAGAACACTTCTTCTCCTAGATTCTTCATATGATGTCCATTATTCAATCCGTTGGTGGCTACAAGATTGCATAAGGAAGGATAAACTCTTGAACCCTATTCTATTCTTCATCCTTTGTCTCCCATATCGTAGTTTCCATCCGAGCATAATTACAAAAATTTGACAGAAACGTAGATCTATGAAGATCAGCTTCAAATTGGAGCTCGATATCAGACGTGACTATGTCTATGAATATAAGGTAGGTGGTGAATACTTTAGTTTGTGTTTTCAAAAACATGTGGGGGTTACATATTTTAGCTCAATGATGGGTTATTGAGTGAAATCCTATTAATGCATTGTATATAGTTCTTAAACCTTGAGAGATTCCAATGGGTATTCCCTCACTCGTTGTGATCGAGAAAGGCTGGGAAAGAGGCCATTTCTCTTGGGTTTATTTTGTATGAGTATGATGAAATGGGTTTAATATGAATTAGTTGAATTAAAGTGTTGAGTTTATTCCATAAAATCATGTTAGTATTGATAGAGGCATCCACAACCTCAGTATTGCTATGTGACAACTGTGACTACTGTATTCAATTGTTGTATTGTTTTCCTACTGAAGGTGACCTATTGTGAATATATATATATATATATATTGGTGTTGAGAATATATATTTATGAACCCTTGGGGTTGTGTTGGGTGCGTCCTGGATTTTATTGAGTTGTTTGACCATAGGATTTTGCATCATGGACGTCAGATTTGAGGTAGTGTAACTGTCAGGTTGGGAATGGACCAAGTTACTTGGATAGAGTGACCCTCAGATTGAGAGACATGTTCACAGGGATACGAGGTGTCAGAAATAATGGTGGATTAGGTTATTATTTGGTGATTACTGCTCACCCACGATTTGAGTTGTGTGTACATAGGTTGACTCCGTGATGAGGTAATTCTGAACTTTCATGTGGGTAGAGGCCCCCAATAGTTTCGTTTTAGGTATTATTAGTTTAGGGGTGATTTCTATAGGAATCCACACAGAAGGTGAGGAGCCTTCGGGGAAATAGCGATGAGGCTATCGGGTTGGGGGTTAAGGCTTGCCGTGATTGAGGCTGTAGGCCTAGATATTATTAAGGATAGTCATCACTGTTCCTATAGTTACTATTTTAGGACATACATTACAGTTCCTCTAGTTATCATGCTATGAGATGATGTGATATTTCTAATAGGTTTCTGTGGGACTAGGATACTATTGGTTGGGCATGCCTTCAGGATTTTGGTACTTGAGACATGAGGTGTTAAGAGGCATGTGGTGCCAGGTTTTATGTTTGAGATCCCAACGTTGACTGAAGCAAGTGACACTCCATGGTGGATATCGGGCACCAGTGGAGTCTATGTTTACTTTGGAAATTGCACTATTTACTTTATTATATATTCATTTATACTTAAACGCATATATTAGGTACGTACCATTGGTGGTATCCTACCGAGACACATCTCACACCCCACCCAGGCCCCTCAAGATGTGTGAATACTATATGGGTTTTCGTGTAGAAAAGAGATCAGATTTAGGAGCTGAATCTTATTAGCTGTTTCATGGAGATTTGGCATAGACCCTGAGGTCATACCTAGTTGGAGTTTACTTTGTTTTTCTTTCTTTACTATATGAGCATGATTAATTTTTTCATAGCTACTATTGGTTAGCCATGGGAACCATTGTTTATTGACATGTATAACATGATGTAGATGCATTTTTGTTGTTTAAGTAATTGTTGTAAGTGGTGTTAAACATGTTGTTCTATTTATCTTTTGTTTCTCTTGTTTATATATTGCTTCCACTATTTATCGATTTTTGGATATGCTTTCGTTATGCGGGTTTGGTTCGAGTTTGCTGAGTATTTATTACCACTGTAGGTTTTATGATTATACTCGGACTAGTACCTTATTTTCATATGAGAGGGTATAGTCTCCCCACTATACCTATTTACACCCTTGCTGCTATTTTGCAGCCTTTGGCGTCTGGGGAGGTGCGCCTATGGTCAGTAACACCCAACCTGTTTAGCACTGTTCGGGTGGCTGTTCAGGTCGGGACGTTACAAAGTGGTATTAGAGGCATCTTTGTTCTTGACTAGGATTTAGTAGAAAAATTTGACTGACTAATAATGATATTGAGACTGATTTTTATTTCTTCTGGTTTAATATTTAGGATATGGTAGACTAGAGATAACTTGTTATTGGAACTGAGTTTCTAGCTTGTGCTTGGGTGATTGCAACCCCAGGTACGAGGGATGGACCAAGTTACCTTGGGTGGGAATTGCAGTTTTGATTTTACTCTGATTACTATTTATATGATTTCCCCCTTGGTGGTTTACTTGGTGTGTGATATTATTGCTTTTGATATGTGATCATTGACCTAGTGTGATAAGGTATAATTGGACCTTGGCCCGGTAAGGCATGTCATGTTTTCCTGGATTTTCATAGGTATGTTGTTAGGTTATCTCAATTTCATATCTGAATGCATGCTTTATGAAGTGATAATACCATGTGAATAATATCAATTCCCATGCTATAGATGCTTTTGAAATGAGAAAGGTGAAATTCCTGATAGAATTTCTTGTTTATTGTAATGAAATATTCCATGCTTTAAATTATGTAAAATTGAATGTGGCATGAGATTTGGGACTGACTCATATATGAGAAGGAAGATACTATGACTAAGGTGATGTTGATCACTAGGATTGGGCATCTTGGATGTCGGTTTGAGGCAGTGTGGCTATAGAGATTGGGTGACTCGGTTGTTGACTTGAGGTAATAATTGTTGTCGGTACGCGCATGGACCGAGGTACTTTTTATACTTGGCTCTGTTGAGGGATGGTAAGGAGGCCATGAGGCCAAGATTCTATGGGGCATGGTTGCAGTGGGGAAGAGTAAGGGTAGTTGTTATGCACTGCCTCTTTATAGCTTTCCTTATCTGCATTATATATATATATTGTTATATATGTGGGTTGTCTGACCATTTATGGTATTTAGTGGGTTCCTCCTAGACGGATCGATGGAACGTTAGGCGGGTGATGTTACAGTGCCGAAAGAGAAAGATCAGGTTCAGATACCTTAGGGACAGGCAGAGCATGAGCTGCAGGTATAAGCTCAATGAATGGATCAAGTTCAGGATCCAATGCAGGCCGAGCAGTAGCTGGGTTTGGCAGTGTTCGGGCTGTGGCTCGACGAGCAGCTCTAATCTAGTCCGGTATATGTCTTGTAGGGGATTGATAGAGGCACTCAGGGTATAGAGACCTCTATGGAATATCTGAAACTGGAGTTCCAGTCGTAGCACCCACCACTTTTTCAGGGTGAGGGTGGTGCACAGGAATCTTAAAACTGGATAAAGAGCATACATATGATCTTTAAGCAGCTCAAGATGCCTCCAGGGTGGAGGGTCAAGCTGGAGATGTACATGCTGAGAGAATTGGCGAAGCGTTGGTGGGATGTGTAGGTTAATGCTCACAAACATGAAGGTCTGGCATGAAAGGACTTCGAGGATAGGTTTTTCAAGAACTTTTTCCTGGAGACACTGAGGGTAGAGAGAGATTAGGAGTTCTTGAGCCTTCAGTAGGGTGACATGTCTGTAAAGGAATATGAAACTACCTTCACAGAGTTTTCTCACTTTTCACTAGGTATGGTAAGTGATGACACCTCGAGAGTGAGGTGCTCTGAAGATGGCTTACGACACACCATTAAGTTGCAGGTAAACATCTTCAGGTTGGCATCGTTCTCTGAGGTTGTGAATCAGAAACTCATAGATGAGGGAAACTTAACAGATAGGTCTCATTTGAGCCATTCAATAACTTCAGGTGATGGTTAAAACAACAGGAAGCAAGGTCAGGATGAGTTTCAGTAGGGAAATCAGGCCAAGGAATTAGCTAGACCACCTTGTGGAAGTTCATCAGTGGTTTTCTTTCAGTGTGGTCAGCCAGGACATGTCCATACTTAGTGCAATATTCCTCCAAAGGAGTTCCAGACATGTGGAAAGGTTATAAATCTAGAGAGGTTCTATAGGAATCCTTCTCTAACAGATGGAATGCAGGGACTAGGACAGACAGTGGCGTCTAAGGTCGATTTAGGATCGGTACCAGGTGAGGGTAGGCAAGGCTCATCTACACACGAAGGATGTGGTAGAGACAATGGGTCCCAACTGAGGGGTCAATGTCTGGTGAATAGAGTATCACCGTAGGGAGGTCAGGCATCAATCAGTCGTACTTCAGGATAGGTGCACGCCGTGGAGACACCAGAGGATGAGCAGGATGGTGAGCCGATGATGGTCAGAGGTACACTGAGGTCATGGCCGTGATTTTTATTGTTTTCTTTTTGGAATGGACTGTTAAGTCATGTACGTTTTGAGTGCATGAAGTGCACAATATTTATGTGTACTGACCAGATGATGGTCAGTGGGATTGGAACCATTTTGGGTGTGTGATTATATATATTTGTGTGTGTGTGTGTGTGAATGAAGTACTGAGGAATCATGGCATCATTGGATGTCGGATAGTTGAGGTGCCTTAGGAATCGGGGCATCATGGATGTAGGTTACTTGAGGTTCCTTGACCATCAGGGCATCGAAGATGCGGTTGTGGTTGAGGTGCAAGGCACCGACTTGTTTTGAGCATCCATGAGATGCAGGACCTCGTTGTTCCTTGGGTGCCATGGGCTTGAGATAGGCGCCGATGCAGTGAAAGATGTGATTGGGTGTCTTGAACGACACAAGATCAATAAATAAGGTGCAGGAGTGAAGATGTGTCATGAGAGGACCCTAGTTCTAGGTAATAGGTTGATGGACCTTTGATTGATTTGAGTTTTTATCCAGAGTTGTTCTGGAATCTTACTTCACCACCCTTGGAAGGGAAATTCGGGGACAAATTCCTTTAAGGGGGCAATTTTTAAGAACACAGTTCTTCCTTTGAGGTATGGTTCTTCTTTTTTCCTTTTCTTTTTTACAATGTTTTTAAGAAAAAGGAAAAAATGGACAGTTTTGGAAATTTACAGGTTACATGCTATGTACTCCCAAGTACACGTCGTGTGTATGTTAGGCGTGTACTGACCATGTACTGACTAAGTACATGCAATGTGGTGAATGTGTAAAAATAATATACTACACGGATTGTAGTGTTCCTTAACATGAAGTGTATTTTACTTTCCGTGTATCAGGTGAGTCCTAGCCATGTGTTGACCCCATGTGATGCATCTAAACTGTGCGATGACCTAGAAAATCGCCTAAGTCAGAGTACAGACAAGATACTACATGGCATGTAGCCCTTAATACACACTGTGTACTTTTATTTTTATTCTTTTATATGGGAGAGCATCACGTCTCATTTCAAAAAATGTCTTCTTATTCCCCGTTTTCAGATTGTGTCGCTCTAGGATGACAAGAACACTTA
Source organism: Viscum album (assembly GCA_963277665.1). Taxonomy (NCBI): domain Eukaryota; kingdom Viridiplantae; phylum Streptophyta; class Magnoliopsida; order Santalales; family Viscaceae; genus Viscum; species Viscum album. The sequence goes on along the minus strand of OY728122.1, from coordinate 701,229,055 downwards.
TCCTCCTAAATTATTCATATGACGTACGTTCTTCAATCCATCGATGGCTATGGGATCACATCAGGAAGGCTAAACCCATGAACCCTATTCCATTCTTGATCCTTTGTCTCACACACCACAGTTTCCATCTGAGCAGAATTTGCTAGAATTTGACAGAAACGTAGATCTATGAAGATCAGCTTCGAATTGGAGCTCGATGTTGGACGTTCCTATGTCTAAGAGTCTAAGGTTGATGGTGCATAATTTACTTTGGGTTTTTTAAAACATGTGGGGGTTGAGGATTTTATCGCGATGATGGTTTATTCAGTGAAACTCTATTAATGCATTGTATATGATTCTTATACCTTGAGGAATGCTAATGGATATTCCCTGACTCGTTGTGTGAGAGAGAGAGAGGTTGGGCAAGAGGCCATTTCAATTGGGTTTATTTTGGCCGTGTATGACGAAATGGGCTTAATATGAATTGGTTGAATTAAACTGCTAAGTTTATTTCGTTGAAGCATGTTAGTATTGATAGATTCATCCACAACCTTAGTATTGCTATGTGATAACTGTGATTACTGCATTCAATTGTTATATTATTTGTCTACTGAAGGTTACCTACAGTGAATATATATATATATATATATATATATGTATATATATATATATTGGTGTTAAGAATATATATGTAGGAACCCTTGGGGTTGTGTTGGTCGTGGCCTAGATTTGATTGAGTGGTTTGACTGCAAGATTGGGCGTCATGGACATCAGGTTTGAGGCAGTGTGACTATCAGGCTGGGCATGGCCCGGGTTACTTGAATGGAGTGGCCATTGGATTAAGCGAAAGGTTAGTAGGGAAACAAGGTGTCAAAAATGATGGTTTCTTGGGTTCTTATTTTTTGATTACCACTCACCTATGATTTGAGTTGTGTGTAAATAGGTTGAATATGTGATGAGGTGGTTTTGACCACTCGTGTGGGTAGATGCCCCCGATAGTTGCGGTTTAGGTATTATTGGTTTAAGGGTGCTTGTTGTTGGAATCCACGTAGAAGGTGAGGAGCCTTCGGGAAAATAGGGACAAGGCTATCAGGTTAGGGGATGAGGCTCACCATGATTGAGGTCGTGGGCCTGGATATTATTGAGGGCAGACATTGATGTTCCTCTGGTTATTATTTGAGGACAAACATCATTGTTCCTCGGGTTATCATGCTATGAGCCGATGTTAGTTTTTGAGAAGGGGTCTATGGGAATGAGATAATATTGGTTGGGTTTGACTTCGAGATGTCAGTACTTGAGACACAAGGTGTCTGGTGGCACGTGGTGTCACGTTTTATGTTTGAGATCCTGACATTGGACGAAGTAGGTGATAATCCATGGTGGCTGATGGGCACCAGTGAAGTATGTGTTTACTTTGGGCATTGCATTTCTTACTTTATTATATATGAATGTATTAATAAACACATATATTAGGTACGCACCATTGGTGGTATCCTACTGAGACACATCTCAGACCCTGCACGACCCCCTCAGGATGTGTACAGACTTTATGGGTTTATGTGTAGGAAAGAGATAATCTTCAAGAGATGGATTGTATTAGCTGTTTCATGGAGATTTGGAATGGACCCTAAGGTAAAACCTAGATAGAGTTTACTTTGTTTTTCTTTCTTTACTGTATCAACATGCTTATTTATTTTGAAGCTACTGTTGGTTAGCTATGGTAGACATTGTTTATTGACATGTATGACCTACTATGGATGAATGTTTTGTTTTTTCAGTAGTTTTTGTAAGTGGTGTTCAACATGCCGTTATGTTTATCTTCCATTGCTCTTGTTGATATATTGCTTCCATTATTTATATATTTTTGGATGTTTTTTTGCTATGCAGGTCTGGTTTGAGTCTGATGAGTCTTTATTACCGCTGTAGGTTTTATTATTATACTCGAACTAGAACCTTATTTTCCTTCGAGAGGGTATAGCCCCCCCACTATACCTGTTTACACCATCGCTACTAGTTGGAATCCTTTGGTGTCTGGGGAGGTGTGCCTAATGTCAGTAACACCCAACCCGTTTAGCACTGTTCAGGTGGCTATTTAGGTTGGGACATTACAAAGTTAATGGTTCATTCGTAATTGAGTGCAATCTTTCAATATCTACAAATTGGGTATTAGATACATCCTGTGGTGCTCCCATATTCATCCAAATATATGAACCAAGTAGATTATGAAAGATTTCTAGAGGAGTGGTGGCTTTGAGATCTGCTAATGGTGAGAGACTAGCTGCTCTATCCATTTGTGACTACCAAATTTTATTTACAATGGGAATGATTTTGGTTTTAAAAGATTGTTATTATGTATCAAGATTTCCCAAGAATATAATTTATGAATCATGCCTATATGTATATGAGTTTATTTTCATGTTTGGAAATAAAAGTTGTTTCTTTTATAAAGAAAGATTATGTTATGGCATGAAAAATTTAAATAATGATATTTATGTATTAAATTACAAAAACTAAGTATTGGTAAGAGATAAATAATCATGTTCACATGACTCATATTACACCCAACTATGGAATCACCATCTTGGTCATGTAAATGAGAAGTATTTGACAAAGCTATATCAAGATGGTTATTTAGAATCATCTGGGCTAAAACCACTTAAAATATTTGATGCTTGTTTACAAGAAAAAATAACCAAACCTCCATTCAGTGGATAGGGTGAAAGGGCCACAAATATTTTCATATTAGTACACACTTATGTGTGTGGACCATTTATATTAGAAGATAGAGGTGGGTATTCTTACTTAATAACTTTTAATAATGACTTGAGTAGATACAATTATGTCTACTTGATGAGGTATAAGTATGATTCCTTTGAGAAATTCAAGGAATTAAAGAATGAAGTATAGAATCAATTTGGAAATAAGATAAAGAATATTTGATTGGATTGTGGTGGTGAATATCTTAAATAATAGTTTATTGACTTCCTATGAGAGTTTGGGATTCTATATCTACTCACTCCACCTTACACACCATAGTGTAATGATGTTAGTGAAAGTAGGAACCATACCTTGTTAGAAATGGTAAGGTTTATAATGAGTCATGCAGACCCCCCATTATCCTTTTGGGGATTTTCACTACAAACTACAACATACACATTAAATTGAGTTCCAACTAATGTGTAAAGTGGAATTCCCTTCGAGTTATGGAGTGTAAAGAAACTGATTTTTTTTGCATACATGTTTTTGGGGTTTTAAGGAATTTGTTAAGGCCTTATGAGGAAAAAAATGAGCACCTCAGGGTAGAAATTGTATTTTTATAGGATATCCCAAGAAAACAAAGGGATACTACCTATAAAACACGTTGAGAAGGAAGTGACTATCACCAGAAAATATTTCTTTCTTAAGAGGGAGAACATCCTCAAAAAGATAGTGGGAGAAAGATTGACTTCGATGAAACTGATACTCAAGATACAAAAGATTTTATATAGGAAAAGGTTTCATATGTACCCATAGAAGTAGTAGTTCCTGAAACACAAGTACTGTATATGAGCAAAATAGTGGTAAGAGAACCAAAGAGAGATGGTTTTCTAGTCCTTGAAGATGGTGACTCATTATTGGTTGATAATGATGAAACTCTCACCTAGAAAGAGGTAGTAGAGAGTTTAGAAGATACAAGATGAAAATAATCCATGAATTTTGAAATGAAATCCATGTATCAGAACCAATTTTGGGTTATGGTAGATGTGCCAGTTGATATGAAGCCTGTAGGGTTCTAATGGGTATTTAAGAGAAACTAGACATGGAAGGTAAAGTAAATACCTATAAAGAAAGGATAGTGGATAAATGGTTTAAAAACTTCAATGAATTGACTACGATGAAACCTTTTCACCATTTTCCATGTATACGTCCATTAGAATTATACTTCCTATAGAATATTACCATGGATATGAGATTTTTGGAAGATGGATGTCAAAACTGCATTCCTTAATGTGAACCTTTAGGAATATGTCTAAATGACACAACCAAAAGGGTTTGTTACTCCAGGTGATTATAAAAAGATTTTAAAGTTGTATAGATCCTTTTATGGATTGAATCAAGCATCCAGGTCATGGAACATTCAAATCTATAGAGTTATAAAATAATTTCGTTTTGTTAAGAATGAATTTGATCCATGTGTTTACAAGAGGTTTAGTGGAAATGTAGTCATTATCCTAGTAGTATATGTTGATGACATATTACTTATTGAAAACAACATACCAGTATTATAGTATATTAAGGACTAGTTAAACAAATGTTTCTCTATGAAGGACTTAGGTGAAATAACATATATTATAGGAATCAAGATTATTCGTGATAGATCCAAGAGTCTGATTGGACTAAGTCAAAGTACATATATTGACTGGATGCTAAAGTGATTTAGTATGGAATAATACAAGAGGGGATTGGTTCCAGTTTCACATGGTTTAAATGTTTCTAATAAAATATTTCCTTAGACACAACATGAGAAAAAGAGAATGAGTAAGATCCCATACACTTGAGTGATAGGATCAATCATGTATGACATATTATGTACTATACTTGATTTTGCCTATGCATTGATCATACTAGTTAGATATCAAGCTGATCTAGGAGAAAAAATTTGTTTTATATTAAGGATATCATTTTGTATTTGCGAAGAACTGAGGATATGTTCTTATTATATAGAGGAGACGAGGGGAAAATCATTAGGGGTTATACTAATGATATTTTTCAAACAAATCATAATGATTTGAATTTGTATTTAGGATATGTTTTCTATCTCAATGGAGGAGCTATGAGTTGGAAGAGTTAAAAGAAGCTAGTTTTTGCTGATTCTATAGTTTATTTTGAGTATATAGCTGCTTATGATGCATCAAAGGAAGAAAATTGGATACAAAAATTTGTCCAGGAGCTTAACATGGAACCTATCAGTAAACCCTATCACATTGTAATGTGATAATTCTACAATGGTGGATCTTGAAAAAGATACAAGGTCACACCAACAGATAATGAATATACTCTGAAAGTATCACCTATTGAGATATTTTTATCAGAGAGGTTATGTTATAGTAATAATATTACCCAATAAAGAGAATGTGGAAGACTAATTGAATAAAGGCACATCTCAGAAGAAGCATGAGTATCCTGTGAGAGCTAGTAGTCTGAAGGCTGTTAGTAGTTGGATCTAGTGAAAGTGGGATTCTGTTGGATTTGGTTCCTTAAAACCAACTTTTGTGTACTTTATGATAAATTTTATTCATGTTTTTGAATATTAATAAACTTATTATCACATAATGATTGTTCTTCTATGTAACATAGTATGTGATAATGTCCTATGATTAACTGTCAAACTAAAAGGTCATATCAGTTCCCCGCTATGATGAGAACCTGGAAGTGCTATGAAACTATTCTTAAATATGTATTATATAGAAGAATGATATCATTTGAGAGAAAAATATGATACATGATATCAGGGGTGGAGACTAATAGGACTTTGAGGATCCTTCTCATGGTGTACACCCTTGGTAATATCCAATGTAGGATATTTTGAGAACAAGACTTGTCAATAGGAAATCCACATTCATATGTGAAATTGGATGTTCCAATATTTGGACATGTGTAATGATCCTTAAACTTTAATATTATTATTAATTAATATTATAAGTCATTTACTTTGATGTATTTATGAAAACCATGATGACATATGTTCGCGGTGAGGTAGGATATGTTGGGTGTGTCATGAGTAATATTTCATTAATGAAAAATGTGAGAAATGATTTTCCCCTTCTGTTCTTTAACAAAAGCTTTTATCTTAGGCCCTTTTATGGGAATTATATAGCCTAAATAAATAAATATCCATGGTGTTCTATAGGAAAGTTAAATATCCAATAAGCAAAGAAAGAGACATCGATCACATAGGTTGATGGCACCAGCGTGCAACCTGCATGATTAAAGATATCATAATAAAGGGATTATATTACATAGTAAGTGTTAGTATGAGGTATTATGTCATTTCAATATTAAATTATTTCTATATGGGTAACTTGGCGTATTGCTAGATGCTAACCTTAAACATTAAGCTACTTAGCCTAATGCCTTTGAGAAAAAGGCATAGATGGTCACACACTATGTGTATCCAGAATTTAAATTAAATAAATAATATATGTTATTATTTATTATTTAACAAGTTGAAGAAATATTATTCCTACATGTGGTTTAATAATTATTCATGTGTTCTTGATTCTATATATTTTATCACCGGTTATTAGAGATTATATAATGTGAGCAGAATATTTAATTAATATTTATTTTCAATTTAGTGAATATAATATTTATTTATTTATTTGTGAATAATGAAGTAATATTTATTTATTAAATAAATATTAATTATTCAAGTCCTGATAAATATTTTGGAGGAATGGAGGACCTAGTTTTTAGGTCCTTTGAGAAATAATTTATATTGAATATTATTTGATTTAATAATATTTAATTTAATTCGAAAGTTAAGCACATATCTAGGAAATAATAATAATAATATTATTTTAGAAATGAGGTTCCATAAGAGATTAAATAAATATTAAAGGGAACTTGTAAAAAAATTTATTTCTAAACCCTAGTGGTATTTAAACCCAATTATATTATTTTTCCAAGAGAGATAATTCATTTTGTGTTGTGAACAAATATAGTGAGAGATAATCCTCTCAAGCCTTAGAGAGGTCCCCCTCTAAGAACACTCCTAATAATAGATAGAGATCTTCCTCCACCTCCCACTCTTGAGTCTAGTGAGATCAAGGAGAATTATTTAGAAGCAATTATTGTGGAGATCAAAGGAAAACAACTCAAGTGATAGGATTTTTAATGGTAGAACTCGGAGATTCCTACGATGATGTTCAAAGATTTTTGGAACATGTGTGGATCACCACTAGAGATAAACTCTTCTAGATTACTTCAACACAACAATGGTACGACATATATCTTTTTTTAGATCCATCTATGAATAAATAATTCATGCAAGTTAATTCTTTAATTAATTAAATTAATTATAAATAATATGTGATGATCCTGCACTTTTTCCTATATTCTATGCCTTATCTCTTTTCTTTGATTCAATTATGTTGATTATAGAATTCAATATCATTTAAATCTCATATTGGTCATCAATCATAACAAAAAGCAAAGTTGGGAATGACCTATCACATGCTTCCACTATGCCCATAACCTACATTTCATTCATCCCCAACAAGTGAGAATGTAACACCCTGAGATTTTATGAGATAGATTATTTTTAATTTATTTGATGTCTGGTGTTGTATGCTACACCAAGATTATATTTCTCTATATGCAACACTGTATTAGCTTGCAGTATACACAACACTATTCTTAGCTTGCGTTACACACAATTTCAATTTCTTTTGATAGAATTCATTTCACGCAACAATGAGTATAGATTTTGTTCAATGTATAAAAGAACTATGTATATATTATGTTATACACAACACCAAAATAATCTTTCACTACACGCAACACTAACTTGGCTTGCGTTACACACAAGAGCGACCTTCCTCGATATCTTGTGTTGTATGCAATACAAAGTTTCACTAAACAACAATATATTATTAAAATATTATTATTTAATGGGATATAAACTAGATGTTATGAATATTATTAACCATATTTTTGAATTTTATATAACATTAACATTCATCATATGTAGGAACAAATTCAATTTTTCAGATAAAAGAAGTATTTTTCAAAAAATTCAATTTTTCCACCTTTTGATGGAACATCTATTTTAAATATAATTTTTAAAAATTTAATATATTATATTTGACAACATAAAATTATTATTTTATTAAATAATATAAAAATTTACTTTTCATGAATTTTTTATTTTTTCTGATAAGTTTTATTTTCTTTGATAAATAGTGAAAATACTGATTTTTTAATTTTAAAGTCATTAAATAGTAAAATTATGTTTTGGATTAGTTTTAAATTTTAATTAGTTAATTTTTTCCACTTATGGTTTTCTAAAATGATTTTACACATGAATTTATTATAAAAAAATTTTCCATTTAAAAAGGGGCATTTTTCCAAAAACTGTTTTTTGTGACATTTTAATGGTTTTATTTTAAATTTAATTCTAAAAATTATATGTGTTGAATATTGAAAAATGGATGTAAAATTTGGATTCATGAGGTCATAATTTTTTAATTAGGTCCCTTTTAGTTTTGATCAATATGAATAGTAACCATGATAAATTTTATTACCATATGGAATTTATTAGGACAATTATATTATTTTATTTAAAGTAATGTTAAAATTGTCATATTCATACCTTAATAAGTATAAAATTTTTAATGTTAGATTTTCTTGAAGATAAATTTGACTACATATATTCTTCTGAAATATAGTAAATTTATCTTCGTAATAGTATTTTATTTTTAATTTTTATTCATCAAATAAGTATATTAAATAATTAAAAAATATTGACGTCGTAATTATTTTATTAAAGGAAATATCAAATAAATGTTATTAAAAATATTAAAATAAATAAAATTTCGGATAAGTAATTTTTCCAATGAATTTTATAGCTTATCTTGACCCCGTAGGGATATAATAAAATATATTTTTTAGGATAAAACCTTATATTTATATTTATAAAAATATATGAAATGAATAGTGTCAAAATTGACACAATTGATATTTTGTTAAAATAATGTTTTATAAAATTATTTAAAAATAATAATAAAAAATTTAAAAATATATAATAATTATTATATGGTCTAAAATGTTCTAAATTACTCATTTATGGTATAATTTATACCAAATAAGTAAATATTTCACCCTTTTAATATTGAAACATTTATATCCTAATTAAAATTAAATAGAATAACTAATTGTTAATTAAAATAATAATGTTTAAATTGACATCATAACTTGTCTAAATTATATTGGTTTATGATATTTAAATATTATAATATCTTATATTTTAATATATATAATTTTGGAAGAATTTTTATTTATTTTAAAATTATTATTAATTAATAGTTTCAGAAATTCCAAAAGTATCCATCACTCCAATTATAAAAGGACACATACTCCCTCATTTCTCCACAAATCATTAAGCCTTAAAGTTCATATATACCCTACAAGTTTATCTTATAAACTTACCTATAAACATTATATATGTATTTTTCTTCTTCAAATATCAACTCTAGTGCTCTAAGAGGAGATTTAGAGGAGGCACGTCGAAGAAGAGGTAATATCATTTACTGATTCTTTCAAAATTATTTCTTCTTCTACTTCCAACTAATGATTTGTTTCATTATAAATTAATAACTCTAGTAGTACATATATATTGAGATGTTATTATGATTATGAAGCAACCATATTCCACCTTCTAACCATCCTATGAAAAAATGAAATCACCACACGTGCGTACATACAACTTACCATCTCCACGCCGTGGTATACTCTATTTTTCGCTACCAGCGTACTTGGATGGGCATAATGACGGAAGTAATAAATATATATTGTTATTATAAAATGATATTGATTCAGATATATTATAAACCATCCACTTCAATACCATTCAACAATTATGAGAATGATATCGTCGCTCGACCGTAAGTACAACCTACCGTCTCCACGATGCGATGCGATTTGTTCTACATGATCTTCATTAATGAATGATTATATAAATTAATTGATTGAATAAATATGATATATATTATTTTAATATCATTATGTAAATTATATAAGTATAAACTAATAATATAAATGAGAACTTATTCGACAAAACATGCATAAGAACATAAAGCAGTTAACACCCGAATAACGAGTAACAATGAAATGTTACTAAGAAACGAATGATAATATGACCATATATGATATAATAAAAATTAATATGATTATATAATAAGTCAATAAAATTATTTAAATCATTATAAAGGAGTTTCATATACATACGAATCATATTGGACCTAAGGTAAGGAATGATTTTTCAATCTCATTTTTATCCGAGATTGTTTATACATAGGTATTTACTGGGGGTTTATTTATCATCCATGTTTATGTTTTCTAAAAACGTTTTTATAAAATTTTTACTATTATTATATGTATGTTTAAAGTCATTTTTACCCATTTTTTTACTTTTAATACATGGTATGGAAGTAATCTTTATTTTTTTAACATACGAGATACCTTTTGACTTTTACTGAAAAAGCATGAGGAGAATGTTTTTTTAACTTATATGGCATGAAAGGATTTTTAAATCTTTATAACTCCTTATTTCCATAAATCTTACTCTAAATATTTTCAAGTGAATTTTCAACTAAATTCTTTTCTTTTAAAATTGTGTGGAATTTTGAGAAAAGAAAACATTTTTAAAGAAGAAATGATATTTTACTCAGGAATTAAGTTCAAGTGTTTTATCAAAATTATTTTCCATAGAAGATGAATATATTTAAATAGGGTTATGTTTATATCCCTATTATTAATATGATTTTATTATTTTAATTATGGAATGTTATTTTATATGGATTTTTTTATGATGGAATGATGTTTAAGAAATTCATTTTATTTCTTGGGTTATGCGACAATGAATGATTTATATTTTGTGGCACATGTAAGAATGATTTCATTATGAGATGGGTGGGACCTATATATCCATCCAATGCATTGGATAAATATTTATATCTCATGTGATAGAAATGACTGGAACAAAAAGTAAATCTAGTTCAGTAATACAGGGATGAAATGACAAGTAAATCTAGTTCAGTAATATAGGGTTAGAATGAAAAGTAAATCCGGTTCAGTAATACATGGATAGAACGAAAAGTAAACACAGTTCAGTAATGAACTTTTTCCACTATGATGGTTGCGGAAGAAATGTCTTGTATACTATGGAAATCATATTATGTGCTTATTTGTTTTCCACAATTCTATGTTTTATTCCAATGCTATTTTATCATGGTTAATGTTTCTTTATGATTTATACCTTAAGAATTGACAAGATTTATTTCATGACTCAAGATTTTGATGTTTAAACTTTATGTTAATGTTTTTATGTTCAAATTTTTATGGTTTGTTTTATATTATCCATTTTTACACTTACTGAGAATTTTAGCTCACCCTTTTTATGTTTTCTTTTCCCTAGGATATAAAGAAAGTTTTTATGCAAGAAAACAAAGGGAGATGATCTTTATGGGAGATGTTGAAGATATTTCACCAAGTTAAAAGATTATGTTCTGAGTTTCCAAAGAAACTAAACTAATAAGACCTTTGGGAATATATTTTTGTAATGTATTAAGTATTCTGTAAAAGAAATGTAATGTCTATGTATGTGAAGCCCGAGTCATTAGAGTTGGTATCAAAGAGAAAGTTTAGTTAACCTTTGGAAACTAAGATGTGAAAACTTTAGTGAGATCTCTATAGATATTTATAAGGTATTTCTAGGGATGTCCCTAAGGTTATGTCTGACTATAGGTTACAGTCCTAGAATTATGGTAACGATCATGAATAACCTAGGATTAAACCTGATATGTTAGATATTGAAAGTACCCCTTGATTATATTGTTTTCCTAGTATGATTTTCTCTTCTCACACTATTCTTTTTGGGTTTTAAAAAATGACTGTAAATAGGAGGATTCATGTTAATGAAGAATATTATAGACAATGGAATGATATTATTAATGAGAAACCAAATAAAATAGGAGTTGGAAGGTGAAATGTCATTTTTATGCCTAATCAACAATCTCATAATATGATCAATAATGTCAACTTGGGTGAGTTTACTAACCCAAATAATAAGAGAAATATGGAGTTTCATGGTGACCATAGAGGAAATAAAGTTCAATTTTCCTCATGTAAATCATGTGGGAAGAGGCATCAAGGAGAATGTTTCAAAGGAACTGGAAGATGCTTTGGGTGTGGAAAAGAAGAATACAAAGCCAGTAATTTCAAAGGAAAATGTTTATTTAACACAATGAACAAGGATAATGGTATTACTAAGAAATATATGATGGTTAACTATTTTAAATGTGGAATGTACAAGAATTATGAAAATTGATGCCCTAAGGTAAAATCTCATGAAGAGAATCAGCATGGTCATATTGGTAGTATTTATGTTACTGATGATGAAGAGACTATAAATGATATATGAGATGAAAGATGTGTTAAGGAATAAAATTATGAATCTCAATCAATGGTTTAAGAAGACAGTGGAATAATTGCATGTTTATCAAGAATAATTTTGTATAAGTAATTTTATGGTACTATAGAATAAAGAAACATCTAAGGATTGTTACACTATTTTTTTCCTTAAGTATTTGAAAGTATATGTTAAATGGTACCGATAACCATGAAAATATATTCAGATATTTTTAGAAAACACATGATATGTGAATAATAATGGGATAAGGAGATAATTAGTTGTTTGATAGTATTAATGACCTCAGGAATGATATAAGAAAAAAGTGATATCATGGTTTGAGTATATGTATTTTTTTTGGTATTTTTGGCGTGTGGAAAGAGTTAATTTTGTCATAATTCATGTTTTCACTAATGTTATATATTAATTCATGTTATTATCATGTTTTAAGATAATACATGATTAAGTTATTCACATGTTTGGAATGTGACAACCAAGAACTACTAAATGAGATATGGGAGATAAATGTTAAGTCTATTTAGTTAACCTCTTTCTAAAGTTTTATAATTTTAGTTTTTATAAGGATTTCAATGTTATCCATTTATGGATAGTATAAGTTATATTCCAGTTGAAGTTTGTTAGATTAATGTAATATCTCACTATATGTGGACTTATGAATATTTGATTAGTTGTGCTAACCTTTTTGTTGAGACAGATGGAATGACCTATCATTCTATCGTATGATCTGCTAACACTTCAATAATTAAAAATTCAACTTCATTTATTTAAATAAGAGATGAAGTGTAAAATTTTCAAGGCATGAACAACGGTGAGATTGTACCAAAATCAAGTAAGTATTTATCCTCATGAAAAAATTCTTCAACTTTAGGAAAAGGATCTTGAAAACCAAAAATGTTATTGTAGTACCTACTTATCCAATGAATCAGATGGTCCCTTAAATCATCACAAATTTATAGATTTTTGGTAGTTAACTTTCTCTAAACCTTGTTCTCTATCACTATCCATCAGAACTTGATGGTAAGATTTCTAGTTCATATCTATGTTTTCACTTCCCACCTATGTTCTCCTATGTGGAAACCCATTGATGAGTTTCTTTGGGTAACCATCACTACTGGAATTATGGTTTTTACTAATGGGTTTTTACCAATGGTTTTCTTAAACCATTGGTGTAGAAGGATTAGGGAAGCCTTTCCCAACGGTTCACTAAAACCGTTGGGAAAAGTCACCCTTTTCCAATGGTTTGAAGAAACCGTTGGTAAAGGGGTGTTTTAGGTTCCCTTTTTCCAATGGTTCAACAAAACCATTGGGAAAGGGTACCCTTTTGCCAACGGTTCTATAGAACTATTGGGAAAGGGTACCCTGAACATCTTTTTCCCAATGTGTTTTAAAAACCATTGGGAAAGATTTCCCCCAAATACAGCCGCGGTGCTGCTCTCCCCCATTCGCGACAGAACCCTAAATTCATCCTGCTCCAGCGCTCTCCTCCTCTCGTGAACTCCCACATCTGAAGAGGTGAAAACCCATCTGAAATCAGGTATTTTTTCCTTTATACACATATACTACCTTATTTTTATTGTTATTGATCTAATATTTTAGTTTTAAGTTATCAATCCAGCTCCATATCTCTGCTACTCTCGAACTCCCCCATCCGAATAGGTGAAAACCCATCTAAATAATCTCAAATCAGGTAGTTTATTCTTTATACACATATGGTACCTTTTTTTATTGTTATTGATCTAATATTTTAGTTTTAAGTTTGGATTTTGATATGATTTCACCGTGAAAAATAGGGAAATGAATGAATATTTTGTTAATTAATTAGTTTCCCCTGGAATATCAGTTGTGTTATAATGTCCATGCTAAATAAAGGGGTAATGTAATAAAAGACCTTGAATAAATAAATTGTGGAAGTTGGGGTATGTTGCCTCTATGAGAGTTTTTTTTTGTGTTTCATTGTATGTTGTAGGGTGTTTTATGGGGATTGAGGTGACCAGTTGGGCTTTGTGATATGTGGGGTTGTAATGTGATGGTTAGTGGGCATGGATGTGACATGTGAAGTTGTATGATAGTGATGATGTGTGTGGTGTTGTGTCATGTGGAGGTGTTGTGTGATGAAGTTGTGGTGTATGATGTGGTGAGGTGGTTTTGGTTGTGCGGTGGTTTGTGATGTGCAATATTTTTGTTGTGATATGTGGTTTTTTTGGTGAGATGGTTGGTCGATGTAACATGGCGTCAATGGTTATTGTGAGATGGTGAGTTATTGTGTGGTGGTTTTATTAGTTTCCTGGTTATCTATGGAGTAAATTATGCTATTAAAACAAAAAAACAAGATATTAAATAAATGAGATGGAATATAAATGTATGTGTAGTAAATGGATTTAATTAATTTAACATTAAATGAATGGACAATGTAAGTGTGAATGAAGTGGCTTATAAATGAAAGTGAGAAATGCTATGCATCTTGTGTGGTGGAGGTGTGGTTTATGTGTTTTATGGTAGTAGGGAATTGTGTGATTATGTAGTTAATGTGAACCCATAGGTTGATTATTTTGTGCTATCTATATATCATGTATTTTTATGTTATTTCTACACATTCCCAACCAGAGTTGGTTAAACTTACCAACGATCAGAGGTCTTGAGTTATGGGTATTTTTTCTAATATCTAGGATGGTGGTTATATGGTTGGATAGCTACCATGTCTTCCCTACTCTTCCTTCAAAAGTGATTGACCATGTGTTTTTAGGCAAGATGCGATGTGATTGTCCATGTGTCTTCAGGTGAGATGTACTATGATTTCCCTAGTGTTTTCCGGTGAGGTGTGATGTGATAAGGCTATAATAAGATGTGGCATGTGGTTGGGGTCATGTAGGGTAGGAGGATGGCACAAGGTTGGTGTTATTCATGTTCATGATACCCTACTAATATGGTTATGGGATGAGGCATGCTGTGATGTGATATAACACATTAAGTTCTTGTTGGTTTTACATTTTTTCAATAACACATTTGTATGTTTTTTTCACATGTGTAGTTGATACCTTGATTATTTTCTTCCTTTATCATTTACATAAATGTATTTTCTATTAAAGTTCAATCCTATTGAATTTTTTTATGAAAAAATGACTTATATAAATTCTTTTTACAGAATGGACAGAAGTTGGATGTATGAAACCAATCGGATCTCAAGCGATTTTCAAAAAAATTTGGAGAGCTTTATAGATTTTGCATTTCACAATGCTTCAGATAGTGGTCGCATACACTTCCCATGTTCCATTTGTGTTGGTAGACCTTGGTTGAGCCATAAAGAAGTCAGCTACCACATAACCAAAAATGGTTTTCAAGCAAACTACTTTGTGTGGTATCACAATGGGGAGAAAATGAAATCTCAAATTGGTGATGATAAAAATGAAAGGACTGGAATGGAGAATTTGTTAGATGACCGGTTTCCATTTATTCTTCATCATTAAAAAGAAAGGATTTCGAATCAAGAAGACTTTGATATGAGGACAGCTGATGCATCTAGTGAAAATGATGATATTGATAGGGTGAAAAAATTGAATGATGCTGCCACGACTCCAGTATATCGACAATGCGATAAAATGAAAAAGCTGGAATTTTTAATCCGATTGTTTCATGGGAAAACTATGTATGGAATTTCTAATACAGTAATCGATTACATTCTTACCCTCATAAAGGATTTAATTCCAGATAATGCAGATATTCCCTCAAACCACTATATGGCATGGAAGTTAGTTGTGGAACTTGGATTTTCAAGAAACAAAATTCATGATTTCTCGAAATATTGCAGTTTATTCTGGGAGGAAACCGCTGAACGAAATGATCGTATAAAATGTGGAACATCCCGCTGGAAGTCAAAATCTGATGGAACACCATCCCACGTTCCACAAAAAGTAATGTGGCACTTTCCATTGATCCCCAGACTTCAGAATCTTTTTATGTCTGATGACATATCAATAAAAATGAGATGGCATGATACCGAGAGAAAGAAGACTAATGATGAGTTGGTTCATCCTACAGATGGATTTTCATGGCAGATATTTGATGCTCGACATCCTGATTTTGTAGCTGACGTGCGTAATGTGAGGCTGGGTCTTTCATGCGATGGTTTTAATCCATTTGGGCAGATGCTTACTTCGCACAGCACATGACCCGTTTTTATACACATTTATAATCTTCCCCCATGGTTGTGTATGAAAAAACCTTTCACTTTCATGAGTATACTCATATCTGGTCCTTCTGATCCTGGCATTGATATTGATGTATACATGCAACCTTTAATAAAAGAGTTGAAACTTCTTTGGGATGTGGGTGTGCACACATACGATGCATGTTCGAAAGACATATTTCAGATGCGTGCTGCACTTATATGGATGATCAATGATTTTCCGGCTTATGCAATGATGTCTGGATAGAGCATGAAGGGAAAACTATCATGTCCAGTTTGTATGAAGAATACACAATCCAGAAGACTGAAACATCGCTGTAGTTTCAGTTTTATGGGACATCGGAGATTCTTGCCAAAGGATCATCCATATAGAATGAATCATCGAAGATTTGATAATACCATAGAGACCGATGATCCACCTCAGCGTATGTCTGGAACTGGCGTACTTAATGAATTGAAAGATTTCATTTTTTTGTTCGGGAAGGGTAAAATGAAATCTGGAAAGAGAAATAATGTTTCCACTAAAACCTGTTACAATTGGAGGAAGACGAGTATATTTTTTGATTTGCCTTATTGGTCAACCAATTTGTTACGTCATTGCTTATATGTAATGCATATTGAAAAGAATATATGCGAAATGTTACTTTCGGTTCTTCTAAATGTCAAGGGGAAGACAAAAGATGATTTACGATCCCGGCGTGACTTGGTGGATTGGGGCATCAGACCAGAATTGCATCCTGTGCGTATCAGTGAAAATAAATGGAAACTTCCATGTGCTCCTTATGTGATGACACCTGCGAAAAAAAAACAATTTCTGGAAGTATTAGAGACTATTAGAGTTCCTGATGGCTATTCAAGCAACATATCTAAACGGGTCAATAGAGTAGAGTTGAAGCTAAAATCTTTGAAGACTCATGATTATCACGTTCTACTGCATGAGTTGCTTCCAATAGCAATCCGTCATCTTTTTTCCAATAATGTAAGGGTGGTTGTTATTCAGTTGTGACATTTTTTAGATATCTTTGTGCTAAGAAGTTGTCCAAGTCTTTCTTGCAAAAAATGTTGACAGATGCCCCGTTAATTTTGTGTGAGTTGGGGAAAATATTTCCTCTATCATTTTTCACATGCATGCTGCATCTGACTGTCCATATTCCCACTGAAATACTTCTCGGAGGACCTGTTTCTTTTCTTTGGATTTATCCAACTGAAAGAAATATGTTCACATTAAAGTCTTATGTCCGAAAAAGAAATCATCCCGAAGGTTCTATCTTGAACGGTTACTTGGCTCAAGAATGTATGGATTTCTGCTCGATGTATTTGTCTGATCTTACTACAAGATTGAACAGACCAATGAGAAATGAAGAAGAACAGTATGAGAAAATTGAACCCAGTTTTCCATCACTTCCTCAAACAGGAGGAATTCCTGGATCATATACATTGAAGACATTAAGCCATGAAGATCGGGAGATGGAACATCGCACAGTTTTGTTCAACTGTGATTTGTTCGATGACTATATCAGGTAACTAAATTGATTATGTATATCTTACATATATATCTGTTAAACTATTAATATTTTTTATCTACAGGGAACATAAAACAATGATAAATAGGAAGCATCATTCTTTATCTTTGAGAAGGAGAGAGACTTTGCATAGCAAAGAGTTTTTTGCTTGGTTAAAATTGAAGGTATAAAAAAATTAATGTTTAAAATAATTATATCAATATTTAATTAAATTTAATAGTCATTTATATTGCAGGTATTGAGTTTGTCTGCTGACTCTGTCTCTGAAGAAATAAGAGCTTTGGCTTTTGGTCCTAATACCGTGGTTCGTGACTGTAAATCAATTGTTATCAATGGGTACAAATTTATTGTCACTGAATGAGCAAAGAACATAAGAACACAACATGATGGTGTTATGGTTACTGCCACAATAGATTGTTATGCCAGTGCATCAGATAGTAGACCGCGATTTGAAAATGTGGGTTATTATGGAGTTGTTGAGAAAATAATAATATTGGATTATTACTCTCATGGACGAGTCACAATGATGAAATGCCATTGGTTTGATTCGATGACGAGACATGGCACATTTATTGATGATTTTGGATTTCGAGTAATTAATATGACTTGCACTCTTGCTACCGAAGAACCATATGTGTTGTTATAAATGGCTAAACAAGTTTTTTATGTCAAAGACCAACTTCGACCTGAATTTGGTGTCATAATTGAAGTAATTCCAAGACATATTTTTGATGATGGTGATGATGGAACTGACACTGTCCCTAGTGCCATTGGAACCAATCCATTTATTTCTTTTGATGACTCAAATAGCTCAATTGTCAGAGTTGATTATGAACCTGAAGTTGTGGTTGAAAATATATAGAATCATTCATCCATGTTCTCAATTATTTTGGTTTACCTTGAGTTGGTTTGTTAAGGTTTGTAATATTCAAATTGATTTATTATTGATCACAAATATGTTTTAGCTAACTTGACCGTTATGTGAATTTTCAATGTTTATTGGTTTCAGTTTTATTTGAATTTCATTTTCTAATTTGGAATTGAACTGTATTCAAACATATTCAAACAATATTTATAACTTGGTGAACATTACAACTTGTATGATTTATTAAATCCATTCAAGATCTTCTAAAACAATTGATATCTGACTTGACCATTATCTGAATTTTCAATGTTTATTGGTTTCTGTTTTATATGAATTGCATTTTCTAATTTGGAATTGAACTGTATTCAAACATAGTCAAACAATATTTCTAACTCGGTGAACATTAAAACTTTTATGATTTATTAAATCCATTCAATCTCTTCTAAAACAATTGATAGCCTAATTGACCATTATATGAATTTTCAATGTTTATTGGTTGCAGTTTTATTTGAATTTCATTTTCTAATTTGGAATTGAACTGTATTCAAACATAGTCAAACAATATTTCTAACTTGGTGAACATTACAACTTGTATGATTTATTAAATCCATTCAAGATCTTCTAAAACAATTGATAGCTAAATTACCTATGAATCCCATATTCCCTCATATATTTAGTTTTTTGGGTTACACATTAGTTTTCTTTTTCTAATTAATTACATATTTGTTTTCAAAAGCAGGAAATGAAGCCAATTGAAGAGAGATGAAGGAAAAAAATGATGGACAACAATCGTCGAATGACGGAGATGGGCGTTCCACCATTAGTGCCTATAGTGAGTACTTTATTTCAAATTGATATATTTAAAGAATATATAATTTCATGTGATTAATCTTTTTGTAAACATTTTTGTAGGATCCACCTATAAGTCAATTGTTATTCGACGAGGAGCCTAGTACTGGTCATAGTACTTAGGCCGGTGGTACAAGGAGGGTTCGTACCAGAGGTGGACGAGCAGCTGCGCGTACCCGACTAGACCCTTCCCCTCCCACTGACATGTCATCCTTCCCACATTCTGATCCCGGTGTGTCGTTAGAGACACACGGGATATTTAGGCCTCCCATGTTTTCGCTACCATTTTCATCTTCTGGCCCATCATTTTCACATCCCATGATGATTCCCACTCCTCAGTCAGCATCCGGTCAGACATCCGTCCCATCTTCTTTTCCTTATACTTATGTCTCTCCGAGCTTCTATATTCCATCGTCTTCAACTCCTGTTCCACCACAGGGTGTTCCATCAGTTTCTGTGGATCCAGCAGCACTCAGCGATCAGATCGGCACAGGTATATTTATAGAACCCTAATAAATTTTTATAGAAATATTTATTTTCATTATAACATGTTTTGATAAAATATTTGTTTTTCTTTCATGACAGATACATCTACTGACAGGAGGCGTGGGCGGGGGCGTACACGAATGCATTCGGTGTGGAACCGCCGCACACAGGTTATGGTGGATTATAATGAAGACAACCAAATGGTTGAGAAAACAGGGCAGCAATGTCGGAGTTTTTTGGCGATGCTTTCCAAATACTCCGACATCATTCCCGTCAGCCCGCTATCATGGAGACATTTTCCACATGAGGTCAAGGATAGAGCTTGGGAAAATATATGGGTAAAAAAATCTGTTCTATTTAATGCCATGAATTATTTTTGTATTTATATTAATTAATATTTTGATTTCATCTTCGATTTAATTTTCCCGATTGTGGGGGTGCACGATCGGAACGTCTAAAGGATTTAGGCGAGCTTTGGAGAGCCTACAAGCATGAGTTGTATATTGGCTGGGTTGCTAGAGTTGGCACTAAGTTAGAGGCGGTACCAGTGGTGGATGATTGTCCTATAGAGTAGTATCGTCAGATGATTACTCATTGGACGAGTACCCAGTTTAAGGTATTAATAACATTTGAGGTATTTAAATAATAACTTTCATGTTTTTCATTAATACTATCTATTGCATTTTTGAATTTTATTTAGGAATCATCTGGAAAAAATAAAAAGAACATTGATGCAAAAAAATATCTCCACACACTGGGATACACTACGATGCCTGATCATGAGAGGAAACTAGTATAACAATTGTTTATAAGTTTTCTTTACGACTTAAACTTTCTTTTGTTTCTTCAATTATTTAATAGTTTTCTAAAGTTTTCATATAACTTTAGTTTTCAATGTCATTGTAGAGGCAAATACAAAATATTGAAGGACGCATGCCTCGAGCAAAACTATTTTGCTCGAGTAGACGGAAAAAGGATGGAAGTGCCGTCAACGAAGCGACTCAGCAGCAGATTGTAAGTTTTAATCTGTTGAATTTATTTTTTAATATCTATTTTTTAACTTAATGATATATTTATATTTGTAACAGGCTGCTTTAGAGGCCCTCGATGCCCAAGAACCAGACAATATTGGGCCAACAGATCACTTACATCAGGTGTTGGATGAGGAGCATTCTGGCAGAGTACGTTGCCGACCTAGGATAGCCCCGACGAGGTATTGGACCTCCTCAGGTACGAGCTGTAGTGCCACCGAGCTGCAGAAAGTTAGGTCACTGGCAGAACAGGCTGAGAAAAGGTCCACAGAGATGGCATAAAAGTCTTCTAGGGCAAACAGTGCGTTTATGAAATTTATTGAAGTTCTACATCCTATACTTCCAACAGAGGCCAGCCCAGCTTTGGATGAGTATATGTCATCGATATGTTCTATATAAGGTGCACCAGGTGGCAGTTTTAGTGGTGTTTAGGATGATGTACAACTTGACGATGATGATGGCAAGGAGTCTAATGCAGAAGAGGAGGGAGAGGAGGAGGGTGAGGCGGGTGGCGAGGGCGAGGAGGAGGGCGAGGAGGAGGAGGAGGGCAAGGGAGAGCATGATGATGGGGACGAGGACGAGGGTGATGATGATGATGATGATGATGGTGATGGTGATGTGGGATAAGTTGATCCATTAGATTTTTGATTGATATTACTGAGATTTGATATTTAATCTATTCTAGTTGTTGGTTTTATCTAGACTCGTAGTATAGTATTGGAGTTGAGTTATTTTTATATATTATCTATTTTTATGGATGTTGTTGTCTTTTAGTGGTTGTGTGTTTGGGAACCCCCCTCCTTCATGGACCCTGGACAACCCCCCACCCTCCTCCCTAGACCCCGGACAGCCCCGCCGGACAGCCCCCCAAACAGCCCCCCGGACAGCCCCCCACCCTCCTCCCTGGACCCCGGACAACCCCCCAGACAGCCCCCCAGACAGCCCCCCCATACAACCCCCCCACCCCTCTTCCTTGTACCCCGGACAACCCCCCAAACAGCCCCAGACAGCCCCCAGACAGCCCCCTGAACAGCCCCCCGGACAGCCCCCCCACCCACCTCCCTGGACCCCAGACAGCCCCCCGAACAACCCCCCGGATAGCCCTCGGACAGCCCCCCAGACATCCCCCCACCCTCCTCCTTGGACCTCGAACAACCCCCCGAACACCCCCCGGATAGCCCCCCGCACATCCCCCACCCTCCTCCCTGGACCCCAGACAGCCCCCCGGACAGCCCCCCGGACAGACCCCCAGACAGCCCCCCCAGACAGCCCCCCCACCCTCTTCCTTAGACCCCGAACAACCCCCCGCACAGAGGATTCTCATAAAATGGACAACATTTTAAGTACATACGGAAAACCGACCAAACACATTCGGATTGTGTTGATACATTAGCACAACGATCCATGGGTCATATGTGACGTGTACGAGTCAACCCCACCTCAATCCGAGGTGGGGCGTGGCCGCCACCACTCAAAGTGTCTGTCTTTTGCTTAAAATGGACAACAATTTAAGTACATACGGAAAACTGACCAAACACATTCGGTTTCCATTAAAACTTTAGGAGAACGATCCATGGGTCATATGTGACGTGTACGAGTCAACTCTGCCTCAATCCGAGGTGCGGTGTGGCTGGTACCACTCAAAGTGTCTTCCTTTTGTTTCAAAAGTACGTCATTTTAATTGAGAAACATCAACTGGCATACGGAAAACCGACCAAACGCATTAGGATTGTGTCGATACATTAGAAAAACGATCCATGGGTCATATGTGACATGTAAGAGTCAACCCCGCCTCAATCCGAGGTGCGGTGTGTCCGTCACCACTCAAAGTGTCTGTCTTTTGCTTAAAATGGACAACAATTTAAGTACATACGGAAAACCGACCAAACGCATTTGGTTTCCATTAAAACTTTAGGAGAATGATCCATGGGTCATATGTCACGTGTACGAGTCAACGCCGCCTCAATCCGAGGTGCGGTGTGGCCGGAACCACTCAAAGTGTCTGCCTTTTGTTTCAAAAGTACGTCATTTTAATTGAAAAACATCAACTGGCATACGGAAAACCGACCAAACGCATTCGGATTGTGACGATACATTAGCAAAACGATCCATGGGTCATATGTGACGTGTATGAGTCAACCCCGCCTCAATCCGAGGCGCGGTGTGGCTGCCACCACTCAAAGTGTCTGTCTTCTATTTCAAAAGGACATAATTTGAAGTGAAATACATCAACTGGCATACGGAAAACCGTCCAAACGCATTCAGATTGTGTCGATACTTTAGAACAACGATCCATGGGTCATATGTGACGTGTACGAGTCAACCCCGCCTCAATCCGAGGCACGGTGTAGCCGCCACCCCTCAAAGTGTCTGTCTTTTTCTTAAAATGGACAACAATTTAAGTACATACGGAAAACTGACCAAACGCATTCGGTTTCCATTGAAACTTTAGGAGAACGATCCATGGGTCATATGTGACGTGTATGAGTCAACTCCGCCTCAATCCGAGGTGCGGTGTGGCCAAAAACACTCAAAGTGTCTGCCTTTTGTTTCAAAAGTATGTCATTTTAATTGAAAAACATCAATTGGCATACAAAAAACCGATCAAACGCATTCAGATTGTGTCGATACATTAGAAAAATGATCCATGAGTCATATGTGACGTGTACGAGTCAACCCCGCCTCAATCCGAGGCGTGGTGTGGCCGCCACCACTCAAAGTGTCTGTCTTTTTCTGAAAATGGACAACAGTTTAAGTACAAACGGAAAACCGATCAAATGCATTCGGTTACCATTGAAACTTTAGGAGAACGATCCATGGGTCATATACAACGTGTACGATTCAACGCCGCCTCAATCCGAGGCATGGTGTGGCAGGCACCACTCAAAGTGTCTGCCTTTTGTTTCAAAAGTACGTCATTTTAATTGAAAAACATCAACTGGCATATGAAAAACCAACCAAACACATTCATATTGTGTCGATACATTAGCACAACGATCCATGGGTCATATGTGACGTGTACGAGTCAACCCCGCCTCAATCCGAGGCGTGGTGTGGCCGCCACCACTCAAAGTGTCTGTCTTCTGTTTCAAAAGGACATAATTTGAAGTGAAAAACATCAACTGGCATACGGAAAACCGACCAAACGCATTCAGATTGTGTCGATACATTAGCACAATGATATATGGCTCATATGTGATGTGTACGAGTCAACCCCGCCTCAATCTGAGGCACGGTGTGGCCGCCACCACTCAAAGTGTCTGTCTTTTGCTTAAAATGGACAACAATTTAAGTACATACGGAAAACCAACCAAACAAAATCGGTTTCCATTTAAACTTTAGGAGAACGATCCATGGGTCATATGTGACGTGTACGAGTCAACGCCGCCTCAATCCGAGCTACGGTGTGGCCGGCACCACTCAAAGTGTCTGCCTTTTGTTTCAAAAGTACATCATTTTAATTGAAAAACATCAACTAGCATACAGAAAATCGACAAAACGCATTCGGATTGTGTCAATACATTAGCACAACGATCCATGGGTCATATGTGATGTGTAAAAGTCAACCCCGCCTCAATCCGAGGTGCGGTGTGGCCGCCACCACTCAAAGTGTCTGTCTTTTTCTTAAAATGGGAAACAATTTAAGTACATACGGAAAACTGACCAAATGCATTCGGTTTCCGTTGAAACTTTAGGAGAACGATCCATGGGTCATATGTGACGTGTACGAGTAAACGCCGTCTCAATCCGAGGTGCGGTGTGCCCGGCACCACTCAAAGTGTCTGCCTTTTGTTTCAAAAGTACGTCATTTTAATTGAAAAACATCAACTGGCATATGGAAAACCGACCAAACGCATTCGGATTGTGTCGATACATTAGAAAAACGATCCATGAGTCATATGTGACGTGTATGAGTTAACCACTCCTCAATCCGAGGCGCAGTGTGGCCGCCACCACTCAAAGTGTCTGTCTTCTCTTTCAAAAGGACATAATTTGAAGTGAAATACATCAACTGGCATACGGAAAACCGACCAAACGCATTCGGATTGGGTCGATACTTTAGTACAACAATCCATGGGTCATATGTGACGTGTACGAGTCAACCCCGCCTCAATCCGAGGCACGGTGTGTCTGCCACTACTCAAAGTGTCTGTCTTTTTCTTAAAATGGACAACAATTTAAATACATACGGAAAACCGACCAAACTCATTCGGTTTCCATTGAAACTTTAGGAGAACTATCCATGGGTCATATGTGATGTGTAAGAGTCAACGCCGCCTCAATCTGAGGCGCGGTGTGGCTGGCACCACACAAAGTGTCTGCCTTTTGTTTCAAAAGTACGCCATTTTAATTGAAAAACATCAACTGGCATACAGAAAACCAACCAAACGCACTTGGATTGTATCTATACATTATCACAACAATCCATGGGTCATATGTGATGTGTATGAGTCAACCCCGCCTCAATCCGAGGTGCGGTGTGGCCACCACCACTCAAAGTGTCTGTCTTCTGTTTCAAAAGGACATAATTTGAAGTGAAATAAATCAACTAGCATACAGAAAACCGACCAAACGCATTCGTATTGTGTCGATACTTTAGCTCAACGATCCATGGGTCATATGTGACGTGTACGAGTCAACCCACCTCAATCCGAGGCGCGGTGTGGCAGCCACCACTCAAATTGTCTGTCTTTTGCTTAAAATGGACAACAATTTAAGTACATACAGAAAACCGACCAAACGCATTCGGTTTCCATTTAAACTTTAGGAGAATGATCCATGGGTCATATGTGACATGTATGAGTCAATTCCGCCTCAATCCGAGATGCGGTGTGGCCGGCACCACTCAAAGTGTCTGCCTTTTGTTTCAAAAGTACGTCATTTTAATTGAAAAACATCAACTGGCATACAAAAACCCGACCAAACGCATTCGGATTGTGTCGATACATTAGAAAAACGATCCATGGGTCATAAGTGACGTGTAAGAGTCAACCCCGCCTCAATCTGAGGTGCGTTGTGGCCGCCACCACTCAAAGTGTCTGTCTTCTGTTTTAAAAGGACATAATTTGAAGTGAAATACATCAACTGGCAAACGGAAAACTGACCAAACGCGTTCTGATTGTGTCAATACTTTAGAAAAATGATCCATGGGTCATATGTGATGTGTACGAGTCAACCTCGCCTCAATACGAGGAACAGTGAGGCCGCCACCACTCAAAGTGTCTGTCTTTTGCTTAAAATGGACAACAATTTAAGTACATACGGAAAACCAACCAAACGCATTTGGTTTCCATTGAAACTTTAGAAGAATGATCCATGTGTCATATGTGATGTGTACGAGTCAACGCCGCCTCAATCCGAGGTGCGGTGTGGCCGGTACCACTCAAAGTGTCTGCCTTTTGTTTTAAAAGTACGTCATTTTAATTGAAAAACATCAACTGGCATACGGAAAACTGACCAAACGCATTCGGATTGTGACGATACATTAGAAAAACGATCCATGGGTCATATGTGACGTGTATGAGCCAACCCCGCCTCAATCCGAGGCACGGTGTGGCCGCCACCACTCAAAGTGTCTGTCTTCTGTTTCAAAAGGACATAATTTGAAGTGAAATACAACAATTGGCATACGGAAAACTGGCCAAACGCATTCGGATTGTGTCGATACTTTAGAACAACGATCCATGGGTCATATGTGATGTGTACGAGTTAACCCCGCCTCAATCCGAGGCACGGTGTAGCCGCCACCACTCAAAGTGTCTGTCTTCTGCTTAAAATGGACAACAATTTAAGTACATACGGAAAACCGACCAAACGCATTCGGTTTCCATTGAAACTTTAGGAGAACGATCCATGGGTCATATGTGACGTGTAAGAGTCAACTCCATCTCAATCCGAGGCGCGGTGTGGCCGAAACCACTCAAAGTGTCTGCCTTTTGTTTCAAAAGTACGTTATTTTAATTGAAAAACATCAACTGGCATACGGAAAACCGACCAAACGCATTCATATTGTGTCGATACATTAGCAAAATGATCCATGGGTCATATGTGACGTGTATGAGTCAACCCCGCCTCAATCCGAGGTGCGGTGTGGCCGCCACCACTCAAAGTGTCTGTCTCTTGCTGAAAATGGACAACAGTTTAAGTACATACGGAAAACCGACCAAACGCATTTGGTTACCATTGAAACTTTAGGAGAACGATCCATGGGTCACATGTGACGTGTACGAGTCAACGCCGCCTCAATCCGAGGCACGGTGTGGCAGGCACCACTCAAAGTGTCTGCCTTTTGTTTTAAAAGTACGTCATTTTAATTGAAAAACATCAAATGGCATTTGAAAAAATGATCAAACACATTCGGATTGTGTAGATACATTAGAAAAACGATCCATGGGTCATATGTGATGTGTACGAGTCAACCCCGCCTCAATCCGAGGTGCGGTGTGGCCACCACCACTCAAAGTGTCTGTCTTCTGTTTCAAAAGGACATAATTTGAAGTGAAAAACATCAACTGGCATACGGAAAACCGACCAAACACATTCATATTGTGTCGATACATTAGCACAATGATCTATGGGTCATATGTGATGTGTACGAGTCAACCTCGCCTCAATCTGAGGCGCGGTGTGGCTGCCACCACTCAAAGTGTCTGTCTTTTTCTTAAAATGGACAACAATTTAAGTACATACGGAAACCCGACCAAACACATTCGGTTTCCATTTAAACTTTAGGAGAACGATCCATGGGTCATATGTGACGTGTACGAGTCAACGCCGCCTCAATCCGAGCTGCGGTGTGGCCGGCACCACTCAAAGTGTCTGCCTTTTGTTTCAAAAGTACGTCATTTTAATTGAAAAACATCAACTGGCATACGGAAAACCGACAAAACACATTCGGATTGTGTCAATACATTAGCACAACGATCCATGTGTCATATGTGACGTGTACGAGTCAACACCGCCTCAATCTGAGGCGCGGTGTGTCCGCCACCACTCAAAGTGTCTGTTTTTTTCTTAAAATGGGAAACAATTTAAGTACATACGGAAAACCGACCAAACGCATTTGGTTTCCATTGAAACTTTAGGAGAATGATCCATGGGTCATATGTGACGTGTACGAGTCAACGCCGCCTCAATACGAGGTGCGGTGTGGCCGGCACCACTCAAAGTGTCTGCCTTTTGTTTCAAAAGTACGTCATTTTAATTGAAAAACATCAACTGGCATACTGAAAACCGACCAAACGCATTCTGATTGTGTCAATACATTATAAAAACGATCCATGAGTCATATGTGACGTGTACGAGTTGACCCCGCCTCAATCCGAGGTGCGGTGTGGCCGCCACCACTCAAAGTGTCTGTCTTCTGTTTCAAAAGGACATAATTTGAAGTGAAATACATGAACTGGCATACAGAAAACCGACCAAACGCATTCGGATTGTGTCGATACTTTAGAACAACAATCCATGGGTCATATGTGACATGTACGAGTCAACCCCGCCTCAATCGGAGGCGCGGTGTGTCCGCCACCACTCAAAGTGTATGTCTTTTTCTTAAAATGGACAAAAATTTAAGTACATACAGAAAACCAACCAAACGCATTCGGTTTCCATTGAAACTTTAGGAGAACTATCCACGGGTCATATGTGATGTGTAAGAGTCAACGCCGCCTAAATCTGAGGCGCGGTGTTGCCGGAACCACTCAAAGTGTCTGCCTTTTGTTTCAAAAGTACGTCATTTTAATTGAAAAACATCAACTGGCATACCGAAAACCAACCAAACACATTTGGATTGTGTCTATACATTAGCACAATGATCCATGGGTCATATGGGATGTGTACGAGTCAACCCTGCCTCAATCTGAGGTGTGGTGTGGCCACCACCACTCAAAGTGTCCGTCTTCTGTTTCAAAAGGACATAATTTGAAGTGAATTACATCAACTAGCATACGAAAAACCGACCAAACGCATTCGTATTGTGTCGATACTTTTGAAAAACGATCCATGGGTCATATGTGATGTGTACGAGTCAACCCCGCCTCAATCTGAGGTGCGGTGTGGCCACCACCACTCAAAGTGTCTGTCTTTTGCTTAAAATGGACAACAATTTAAGTACATGCAGAAAACTGACCAAACGCATTCGGTTTCCATTGAAACTTTAGGAGAATGATCCATGGGTCATATGTGATGTGTATGAGTCAATGACGCCTCAATACAAGATGCGGTGTGGCCGGAACCACTCAAAGTGTCTGCCTTTTGTTTCAAAAGTACGTCATTTTAATTGAAAAACATCAACTGGCATACAGAAAACTGACCAAACGCATTCAGATTGTGTCGATAAATTAGCAAAACGATCCATGGGTCATAAGTGATGTGTAAGAGTCAAACCCGCCTCAATCCGAGGCGCGTTGTGTCCGCCACCACTCAAAGTGTCTGTATTCTATTTTAAAAGGACATAATTTGAAGTGAAATACATCAACTGGCTTACGGAAAACCGACCAAATGCATTTTGATTGTGTCGATAATTTAGAACAATGATCCATGGGTCATATGTGACATGTACGAGTCAACCTCACCTCAATACGAGGCACAGTGTGGCCGCCACCACTCAAAGTGTCTGTCTTTTTCTTAAAATGGACAACAATTTAAGTACATACGGAAAACCGACCAAACGCATTTGGTTTCCATTGAAACTTTAGGAGAACGATCCATGGGTCATATGTGACGTGTACGAGTCAACGCTGCCTCAATCCGAGGTGCGGTGTGGCCGGAACCACTCAAAGTGTCTGCCTTTTGTTTCAAAAGTACGTTATTTCAATTGAAAAACATCAACTGGCATACGGAAAACTGACCAAATGCATTCGGATTGTGTCGATACATTATCACAATGATCCATGGGTCATATGTGACGTGTACGAGTCAACCCCACCTCAATACGAGGTGCGGTGTGGCCGGTATCTCTCCAGGTGTATGTATTATGTTTAAAATGGACATTATTTCAAGTAAAAATATATGGTATACAAAAAACCGATCAAATTATGAATTGAATTCTGGATTCCACATATAATTTTCATCTAAATTTTAAATTGAATTCTAAATGAATTATGTATGTTTATAATTATGTTATGAATTCTAATTTAATTATGGATGTGTATAGTTCCACCATTATATGTTAAATGTGTATGAATTTGTTTTCTATATGTAAGTGTTAGTTGGTTATTGCAGGTACAATAGTTGGATTGAAAATGAGAGGGAACCCACAAAATCAGACCTGGTGGGAAAATTGGAGAGAAGGTGGTCAAATTGGAGAGCTTCTGGGTAAATTGCAGAGCTGCTGTGCAATTTGCCCAGCAGAGGCTATGCCAACGGTTCAAAACCGTTGGCATAGAATGTGTAGGTCTTGTTTTACCAACGGTTCATAGAACCGTTGGTAAAACACTTTTCCCAATGGTTCTAAACCATTTGGAAAGAGGATATGTTGGGTTTTTCCCAACATTTTGACAAACCATTGGGAAAAACATGATAATTTTGTGCTTATATACCAATGGTTTTAAACCATTGGGAAAAAGATTTCCCAACGGTTTTCCAGAATCGTTGGGATAGGGTAATTTTTCAGCACCCTATCCCAACGGTTCACTGTAAACCATTGGGAAAAACATTTCCCAATGACTTACTTCCCTACGGTTTGAAAAACTGTTGGTATAACATATACTAACGTGTACGAGTCAACGCCGCCTCAATCTGAGGCGCAGTGTGGCCGACACCACTCAAAGTGTCTGCCTTTTGTTTCAAAAGTACATCATTTTAATTGAAAAACATCAAATGACATACGGAAAACTGACAAAACACATTCGTATTGTGTCGATACATTAGCACAAAGATCCACAGGTCATATGTGACATGTACGAGTCAACCCCGCCTCAATCTGAGGCGCGGTGTGGCCGCAACCACTCAAAGTGTCTGTCTTTTTCTTAAAATGGACAACAATTTAAGTACATATGGAAAACCAACCAAACAAATTCAGTTTCCATTGAAACTTTATGAGAACTATCCATGGGTCATATGTGACGTGTACAAGTCAACGCCGCCTCAATCCGAGGCGCGGTGTGGCCGGAACCACTCAAAGTGTCTGCCTTTTGTTTCAAAAGTAAGCCATTTTAATTGAAAAACATCAACTGGCATACGAAAAACCGACCAAACGCATTCAGATTGTGTCGATACATTAGAAAAATGCTCCATGGCCCATATGTGACGTGTACGAGTCAACCCCGACTCAATCCGAGGCGCGGTGTGGCCGCCACCACTCAAAGTGTCTGTCTTCTGTTTCGAAAGGACATAATTTGAAGTGAAATACATCAACTGGCATACGGAAAACCGGACAAACGCATTCATATTGTGTCGATACTTTAGCACAATGATCCATGGGTCATATGTGACGTTTATGAGTCAACCCCGCCTCAATCCGATGTGCGGTGTGGCCGCCACCACTCAAAGTGTCTGTCTTTTTCTTAAAATGGACAACAATTTAATTACATACGGAAAAATGACCAAACGCATTCGGTTTCCACTGAAACTTTAGGAGAACGATCCCTGGGTAATATGTGACGTGTACGAGTCAACGCTGCTTCAATCTGATGTGCGGTGTAGCCGGAACCACTCAAAGTGTCTGCCTTTTATTTCAAAAGTACGTCATTTTAATTGAAAAACATCAACTGGCATAAGGAAAACCGACCAAACACATTCGGATTGTGTCGATACATTAGCACAACGATCCATGGGTCATATGTGACGTCTATGAGTCAACCCCGCCTCAATCCGAGGCGCGGTGTGACCGCCACCACTCAAAGTGTCTGTCTTTTTCTTAAAATGGACAACAATTTAAGTACATACAGAAAACCGACCAAACACATTCGGTTTACATTCAAACTTTAGAAGAAGGATCCATGGGTCATATGTGACGTGTACGAGTCAACGCCGCCTTAATCAGAGGCACAGTGTGGCCGGAACCACTCAAAGTGTCTGCCTTTTGTTTCAAAAGTACGTCATTTTAATTGAAAAACATCAACTGGCATACAGAAAACCGACCAAACACATTCGGATTGTGTCGATACATTAGCACAACGATCCGTGGGTTATATGTGATGTGTATGAGTCAACCCCGCCTCAATCCGAGGCACGGTGTGGCTGCCACCACTCAAAGTGTCTGTCTTCTGTTTCAAAAGGACATAATTTGAAGTGAAAAACATCAACTGGCATACGAAAAACTGACCAAACGCATTCGGATTGTGTCGATACATTAGCACAACGATCCATGGGTCATATGTGACGTGTACGAGTCAACCCCGCCTCAATCCGAGGCATGGTGTGGCCGCCACCACTCAAAGTGTCTGTCTTTTGCTTAAAATGGACAACAATTTAAGTACATACGGAAAACTGATCAAACACATTTCATTTCCATTGTAACTTTAGGAGAATGATCCATGGGTCATATATAACATGTACGAGTCAATGCCGCCTAAATCCGAGGTGCGGTGGGGCCGCACAACTCAAAGTGTCTGCCTTTTTTTTCAAAAGTACGTCATTTTAATTGAAAAACATCAACTGGAATACGGAAAACCTACAAAACGCATTCAGATTGTGTCAATACATTAGAAAAATGATCCATGGGTCATATGTGACGTGTAAGAGTCAACCCCGCCTCAATCCGAGGCACGGTGTGGCCACCACCACTCAAAGTGTCTGTCTTTTGCTTAAAATGGACAACAATTTAAGTACATATGGAAAACCGACCAAATGCATTCAGTTTCCATTGAAACTTTAGAATAATGATACATGGGTCATATGTGACGTGTAAGAGTCAATGCCACCTCAATCCGAGCTGCGGTGTGGCCGGAACCACTCAAAGTGTCTTCCTTTTGTTTCAAAAGTACGTCATTTTAATTGAAAAAAACCAACTGGCATACGGAAAACCAACCAAACGCCTTCAGATTGTGTCGATACATTAGCACAATGATACATGGGTCATATGTGATGTGTACGAGTCAACCCCGCCTCAATACGAGGTGCAGTGTGGCCGCCACCACTCAAAGTGTCTGTCTTCTGTTTCAAAAGGACATAATTTGAAGTGAAATACATCAACTGGCATACGGAAAACTGAACATACACATTCGGATTGTGTCGATACTTTAACACAATGATCCATGGGTCATATGTGACGTGTACGAGTCAACCCCGCCTCAATCCGGGGCACGGTGTGGCCGCCACCACTCAAAGTGTCTGTCTTTTGCTTAAAATGGACAACAATTTAAGTACATACGGAAAACCAACCAAACGCATTCGGTTTCCATTAAAACTTTAGGAGAATGATCCATGGGTCATATGTGACGTGTAAAAGTCAACAATGCCTCAATCTGAGGCGCGGTGTGGCCGGCACCACTCAAAGTGTCTGCCTTTTGTTTCAAAAGTATGTCATTTTAATTGAAAAACATCAACTGGCATACAGAAAACCAACCAAACGCATTCAGATTGTGTCGATACATTAGCACAATGATCCATGGGTCATATGTGACGTGTAAGAGTCAACCCCGCCTCAATCCGAGGCGCGGTGTGGCCACCACCACTCAAAGTTTCTGTCTTCTGTTTCAAAAGGACATAATTTGAAGTGAAATACATCAAATGACATACGGAAAACTGACCAAACTCATTCGGATTGTGTCGATACTTTAGCACAACAATACATGGGTCATATGTGACGTGTACGAGTCAAACCCGCCTCAATCCGAGGTGCGGTGTGGCCACCACCACTCAAAGTGTCTGTCTTTTGCTTAAAATGGACAACAATTTAAGTACATACGGAAAACCAACCAAATGCATTCGGTTTCCATTGAAAATTTAGGAGAATGATCCATGGGTCATATGTGACATGTAAGAGTCAACGCCGCCTCAATCCGAGGTGTGGTGTGGCCAGAACCACTCAAAGTGTCTTCCTTTTGTTTCAAAAGTACATCATTTTAATTGAAAAACATCAACTGGCATACAGAAAACCGACCAAACGCATTCGGATTGTGTCGATGCATTACCAAAACGATCCATGGGTCATATGTGACGTGTACGAGTCAACCCGGCCTCAATCCGAGGTGCGGTGTGGCCACCACCACTCAAAGTGTCTGTCTTCTATTTCAAAAGGACATAATTTGAAGTGAAATACATCAACTGGCATACGGAAAACTGACCAAACGCATTCAGATTGTGTCGATACTTTAGAAAAACGACCCATGGGTCATATGTGACGTGTACGAGTCAACCCTGCCTCAATACGAGGTGCGGTGTGGCCGCCACCACTCAAAGTTTATATCTTTTTCTTAAAATGGACAACAATTTAAGTACATACGGAAAACCGACCAAACACATTCGGTTTCCATTGAAACTTTAGGAGAAAAATCCATGGGTCATATGTGACGTGTAAGAGTCAACACCGCCTCAATCCGAGGTGCGGTGTGGTAGGCACCACTCAAAGTGTTTGCCTTTTGTTTCAAAAGTACGTCATTTTAATTGAAAAACATCAACTGGAATATGGAAAACCGACCAAACGCATTCGGATTGTGTCGATACATTAGCACAATGATCCATGGGTCATATGTGACGTGTACAAGTCAACCCCGCCTCAATCCAAGGCGCGGTGTGGCCGGTATCTCTCCAGGTGTATGTATTATGTTTAAAATGGACATTATTTCCAGTAAAAATATATGGTATACAAAAAACCGATCAAATTATGAATTGACTTCCGGATTCCACATATAATTGTCATCTAAATTTTAAATTGAATTCTAAATGAATTATTTATGTTTATAATTACGTTATGAATTCTAATTTAATTATGGATGTGTATAGTTCCACCATTATATGTTAAATGTGTATGAATTTTTTTTCTATATGTAAGTGTTAGTTGGTTATTGCAGGTACAATAGTTGGATTGAAAATGAGAGGGAACCCACAAAATCAGACCTGGTGGGCAAATTGGAGAGCAGGTGGTCAAATTGGAGAGCTGCTGGGTAAATTGTAGAGCTTCTGTGCAATTTGCCCAGCAGAGGCTATGCCAACGGTTCAAAACCGTTGGCATAGAATGTGTAGGTCTTGTTTTACCAACGATTCATAAAACTGTTAGTAAAACACTTTTCCCAACAGTTCTAAACCATTGGGAAAGAGGATATGTTGGGGTTTTCCCAACGGTTTAACAAACCGTTGGAAAAAACATGATAATTTTGTGCTTATATACCAACGGTTGTAAACCGTTGGGAAAAAGATTTCCCAACGGTTTTCTAGAACCGTTGGGATAGGGTAATTTTTCAGCACCCTATCCCAACAGTTCACTGTAAACCGTTGGGAAAAACTTTTCCCAACGACTTACTTCCCTACGGTTTGAAGAACCGTTGGTATAACATATACCAATAGTTCTGTAGCCCTTCCCAATGGTTTAGAACCGTTGGGAAATCCTCTGTTTCCAATAGTGCATTGTGTTTCTAAATTTTCTTTCTAAAATAAAGTTTTTGTATTCCTTTCTATGATGTGGGTTTCTATGAAAGAAACTTTCAAGTAGTAAACCATTTATAACCCCGACATATTTCAAGGGTGAAATTCATTTTAAGGGGGGTAGAATGTAACACCCTGAGATTTTATGAGATTGATTATTTTTTTTTTTGATGTATTGTGTTGTACGCTACAAAAATATTATCTTGTGCTATACGCAACACCGTATTATCTTGGAGTATACACAATACTATTCTTGGCTTGTGTTACACACGATTTCAAGTTCTTTTGATAGAGTTCATTTCACGCAACACTGAGTATAGATTTTTTTCAATGTATTAAATAACTATGTTTTCATTATTTTACACTAACAAAAAAGTAATCTTACACTACACGCAACACTGACTTGGCTTACGTTAAACGCAAGACCGACTTTCCTCGACAGCTTGTGTTGTATGCAATACCAAGTTTCACTAAATAATGATATATTATTAAAATATTATAATTTAATGGGATATAAAATAGAAATTTTGAATATTATTAACCACATTTTTTAATTTTATATAACATTAACATTCATCTTATGTAGGAACAAATTCAATTTTTCGGATAAAAGAAGTATTTTAAAAAAATGCAATTTTCCCACCTTTTGATGGCTCAACCATTTAAATTTAATTTTTTACACTTTAATATATTATATTTGAAAAAATAAACTTTTTATTTCATTTTTTAATATAAAAATTTACTTTGGTTTGATTTTTTTTATTTTTCTGATAAGTTTCATTTTTTTGATAAATAGTGAAAATATTGATTTTTTTAATTTTAAATTCATTAAATAATAAAATTATGTTTTTGATTAGTTTTATATTTTAATTAGTTAATTTTTATCCAATTAATGTTTTTGAAAATTATTTTATACATGAATTTATTGTAAAAACATTTTCCATTGAAAAGGGGCATTTTTCCAAAAACTGTTTTTCGTGATATTTTAATGGTTTTATTATAAATTTAATTCTACAACTTCGATGTGTTGAATATTTAAAAATTGATGTCAAATTTTGATTTAGGATTATCAAATTTGGTAATTATGTCCCTTTTAGTTTTGACCAATATGAATAGTAACCATGATAAATTTTATTACCACGTTAAAGGGTAAATTATGCAATTTAGGTTGAAAATAAAATTATAATGACTATAAAATGACCAAAACAAATTAAACAATTTTATTTGATGATTTTAATAATACCCTTAACACTTAGGGATCAAAATTATGTCATTTAGCGGACACGTGTCCATGAAAATTACTCAAATAATATTTAAATCAAAGAAAGACACAAAGTGTCATTTTCTTTATCTTTAATATCTTTCATGTGTTCACATATGGGAAAATGGGTGATATTAATGAATATAAATGGTAAATTTTAACTTAATAAAAATATTTCCATAATATATATTTAATTTTGACGTTTTGGGGCCATTTTATAGATATTATGGTATTTTTATTTTTTATTTAATGAAAATTTAAAGATGTCACATTCATGTTTTAAATAATGTATCATTTTTAAAATATGGCTATACAGAAGATAAATTCGACTATAAATAATTATTTGAACGGTAAAATTATTATATTTATCATGGTAATTTATATGTAATTTTTAGGAAAGAAATAATTTCCTTAATGTTTTATATATGGATGTTGTAGAAAATATTTAATTGATGAAAAATCAATAAACCATTATTTATTAAAATTATAATAACCATTAAAGTTCCAAAAAACTTTACCAAATTTTATTGGTCAATTATATATCTATCATAATAATCCAATGGTATAATTATGGACCATTTTTATCCATATAGAATTGATTAGGATAATTATATTATTTTATTTAAAGTAATGTTAAAATTGTCACATTCATAATTTAATAAGTATAATTTTTTTAATGTTGGATTTTCAAGAAGCTAAAATTGACTAAATATATTTTTATAAAATATAGTAAATTTATATTCATAATAGTATTTTATTTTTAATTTTTATTTATCAAATAATTATATTTAAAAATTAAAAAATATTGATGTAGTAATTATTTTATTAAGGGAAATATCAAATAAATATTATTAAAAATATTAAAATAAATATAATTTGGGGTAATTAATTTTTCTAATTAATTTTATAGCTTCTCTTGACCCCTTAGAAATATAATAAAATATTTTTTTCTAAGACAAAACCTTATCTTAATATTTCTATAAATCCATGAAATAAATAGTGTCAAAACTGTCCCAATTGATATTTTGATAAAATAATGTTTTATAAAATTATTTAAAAATCATAAAATAATTTTAAAAAATATATAATAATTATTATATGGTCTAAAATGTTCTAAATCATTAATTTATGGTATAATTGATATCAAATAATTACATATTTCACCCTTTTAAGATTGAAAAATTTGTTATCTTAATTAAATTTAAATAGAATAACTAATTATTAATTAAAATGATAAGGATTAAATTGACATAAAAACTTGTATAAATTCTATTAGTTTATGATATTTAAATATTATATTATCTTATATTCTAATATATCTCATTTTTTAGGTATTTGGATTGATTTTCAAATTATTAGAAATTAATAGTTTCAGAAATTCCAAAAGTGTCCTTCACTCCAATTATAAAAGGACACATCCTCCCTCATTTCTCCACAACCAATTAAGCCTTAAAGTTCGTATTTACCCGGACCATTTCTATTATAAACTTCCCTATAAACATTATATAGGTCCTGGTCTTCCTCAAAGACCAACTCTAGTGCTTTAAGAGGATATTTAGAGGAGGCACGTCGAAGAAGAGGTAATATCATTTATCGATTCTTTCAAACTTATTTATTCTTCTACTTCCAAATCCTGATTTGTTTCATTATAAAGTAATAAATAAATTATTAAATATATACTTTGAGGTTATTATGATTATGAAACAACCATATTCAATCTTATACCCATCCTATGAAAAAATGAAGTCACCACGCGTGCGTACGTACGACTTACCGTCTCCACACCGTGGTGTACTCTTTTTTTCGCTACCAGCGTACTTGGATGGGTATAATGATGGAAGTAATAAATATATATGATTATTATAAAATTATATTAATTAATAAATATTATACACCATCCAATTTAATAAAATCCAATAATTATGGGAATGATATCGTCGCTCGTGCGTACGTATGACTTACCATATCCACGATGGGATGTGATTCGTTCTACATGATCTTTATTAATGAATGATTATATAAATGAATTTAATGAAAAAATATGATATATATTATGATAAAATAATTATTTAAAATATATAACTATAACCTAATAAGAGAAACAAGAACTTATTTGACAAAACATGCATAAGAACATAAAGTAGTTAACACCCGAATAACGAGTAACAATGAAATGTTACTAAAAACGGATGAGGATATGACCATATATGATATCATAAAAATGACTATGATTCTAGAATATTTCAATAACATTATTTAAATCATTATATAGAAGTTTTGGATGAATATGAAGAATATCATAGCTAAGGCAAGGGATAAATTTTCAATCTTATTTTTATCCGAGATTGTTTATACCTTAGTATATACTGGGGGTTTATTTATCATCCATATCCATGTTTTCTAAAAAGGTTTTCATAAAATGTTTAATATTATTCTATGTATATTTAAATTCATTTTTACCCATTTTTTTACCTTTACTACATGGTATGGAATGGATCTTTCTTTTTTTTAACATACGTGGTACCTATTTACTTTTCCAGAAAAAGTATGAGGATGATGTTTTTTTAACTTAAATGACATGAACTATTTTTTACATATTCATAACTACTTATTTACATTAATATTACTCTACATATTTTCAAGTGTCTTTTAAACTAAATTATTTTCTTTTAAAATTGCATGGAATTTTTAGAAAAGAAAACATTTTTGAAGAACAAAGGATATTTTTATCAGGAATTAAGTTCATGTTTTTTATCAAAATTATTTTTCGTCTAGGATGACGCTCTTTAAATAGGGCTATGTTTATATCACTATTATTACTATGATTTGATTTTGTTAATGATGGAATGATATTTTATATTGATTATGTTATTATGGAATGATGTTTAAGAAACCCATTTTATTTCTTAGGTTATGTTATGATGAATGCTTTATATTTTGTGGAACATGTAAGAAGGATTTCATTATGATATGGGTGAGACCTATATCTCCCACTAATGAATTGTTTAAAGATTTATATATCATGAGATAGAAATTACTGGAACATAAATTTGATCTAGTTCAGTAATACATGGCTGAAATGACAAGTAAATCCAGTTCAGTAATACAGGGCTGGAATAGAAAGTAAATCTAGTTTAGTAATACATGGATGGAATGACAATTTAACTCGGTTTAGTAATGATCTTTATCAACTATGATGGTCTTGGAAGCAATTTCTTGGATACTATAGAAATAATATTATGTGCTTATTTGTTTTCCACAATTCCATGTTTTATACTAATGCTATTTTATCATCGTTAATGTTCCTTTATGATCTATTTCTTATGAACTACCAAGATTTATTTCATGACTCAATATTTTTATGTTTAAAAATTATGTTCATGTTTTTATGTTCAAATGTTTTTGGTTTGTTTTATGTTCTCCATATTTACCCTTGCTGAGAATTTGAGCCCACCCTTTTTATGTTTTCTTTTCCCTATGATATAAAGAAAGGTTTTAGGTAGTAAAAAAAAAGGGGAATATATTTATGGGAGATGTTGAAGATATTTAACCAAGTTAGAAGATTATGTTCCGAGTTTCCAAAGACACTAAACTAATATGGTCTTTGGGCATATATTTGTGTAATGTATTAAGTATTCCACAAAATAAATGTAATTTCCATGTATATCAAGCCTGGGTCATTATAGAGAACCACTTTATTAGAAATACGTAATCAAAAGAGGTTGAAAAAAAGTCCAATAGGGATGGAGAGATGTGCATAGTTTGGATGCACGGTTTGGTGGGCCATGTTCCAATCATGTGGTGAGATATATGAAGTCCTCAAAATCATTCTCATGGGATCCACATGGTTTACCATACCATACAGGCTTACCATGAAGCTCAAGTTCATCATCCATTTTCACCTCAAAATTTTAAGATAACCCCTAAAATCAATTGCATAAATCACCACAGATTCAAATTATTTCTTCTTACATAAAAATGCATCAAAACTAGTTAAAAAGTAAATATCTAGGACTCAAATCCTGACTACCCATGGAAACTTGAGGCTCAAGGTGAGAAAGTTCTATCTAAAATATCTTTATACATACATATGAAGTTATGATATTCTTATATCCATAAAACCAAGACACATATCAAATAACAAGAGGGAATCTTGATACCATTTTTTCATGAACCATCCCAAGTCAACACTCCACATCAATTGGGTTGGCCCACGACTAGAACCCAAGGGTATTTCTAATCCCCATAGGTTAGATAAAGTTCCAAGGCATAAAAATGAGACTATATGAGGAATGATTTTCCCTCAAAATTAGAGTTAATAAATAGTAGATCCTTTAATAAGAATCTAACATGGAGCATATATATATTGGTCACCTAGGAAAAATGATATAATAAGAACTAAATAAATAAAATAAAAAATTAATCATAACAAAAAATACAATTCAAATCATTTGTATTAACATACGATATCATCCAAAATAAATACATAGCTAGGGTATGGTAAAAAGGAAACTAAATATAGGTAAAATGATATCTGACTTAGCTGATACATAAAAAATACTAAAATAAATAAAAAAAACTTAAACCATACTATAAGAGAATATCTATGAAACCCATGGTTGATCATCATACCCCAATGCAGTCATCGATGGCCCAAAAGAGTGAAAATCAATTTGAAATAGAATATATAACCTCTATACAATAGAAGAGTTGTAGACACACACACACAATGTATATGAAGGGTGTGGGATAACATGCCCAGTAGGATCACACTATATAGTTTATGCAATTATTTTCATAAAATAGTTCACAAATTCTAGTTTTAAATACAATAGAAAATATGGTTTTTCATTTTGAAATTCATAGTAAAATTGAACCAATTAACTTGAATCATAAATAAAGAATAATTTATTTATATAGAATCAGTTTTACATCCCATAGAAAATAATATCCTTTGATTTTAAGAAAGAAAAACAAAATTTATTTTTCTATTTCAAACACATTTTATAATCTTGAAAAAAAATCCAAACATTTCCCTTATCATTTGAAAATTCCTTTCCAAATCCATCTTTTTAAACCCTTTTGAACACCAATGGAAGCATAATTAATACATACATGAACATGTTAAGAAATATATTAAGAGTAATAAATTAAAATATAAATGGTCCCACAAGAATAATTAACATAG
Source organism: Viscum album (assembly GCA_963277665.1). Lineage (NCBI taxonomy): Eukaryota > Viridiplantae > Streptophyta > Magnoliopsida > Santalales > Viscaceae > Viscum > Viscum album. Next base: position 701,186,974 of record OY728122.1, on the reverse strand, counting down.
AAGATACAAATAAATAAGGTAATCCCTTACATGGAACCACCGATCAAAGAACATGTCACACCCCTACACTGAAATATTAATTATTTTAAATTTATTTAATTTTTTTAGATTTTTTTTAAGTTTTGGGATCAACTATGATTTAAATTTTAAAATTTTAGGATTTTTAGTATATGAACATAGTTGGAGCATGGTTAGAAGAAACCATGCGAGGATGTTTGTGAATTTTAACAGATTTGGATACATTGCTGACATATGGTTTCCCAAACCATGTTCCTTTCCCATGCGGGGTTTCTAGGATCTCTAGTGGGGGGGGGTATGGTTGGTTTACTATTTGAAAAAACATTTGGCCCAACCATATATAGTATCCAACCTAAAAAAATAAAAAAATAAAAAAATTAATAATAATAATAATAATAATAATAATAATAATAATAATAAAACCTAATACAAATCCCCTTCCCCCTTACCCATCGTGCCCCCGAGTCTCCGCTTCTTTTTTTGTCTCACATGACCGAGACCCTCCCATTATCTCTATACACACACCACCTTCTCCCCTTCTCTCTCTCCAGACTTTGATTTCTTCCCCATTACTTTCTCCGATCACTCTAGGTTTTCATTTATTTTCTTCTTTCTATTTCTTTCTCTTTATTTTTTTGGTTTTCATCCTCTTCCATGCGGTGAATGTTATATATCCAAACCTGTAACACCCCGAGATTTTATGAAAAATATTCTTTTTAATTTCATTAAATGTCTTCTGTTGTACGCTACACCAAAAGGAGCTTGCACAACATGCATCCTTGACTTGCCTTTCATTACACGCAATCACGACCTTCCACGATAGCGTGTGTTGTACGCAACACCGAGTTTCGCTAAACAACGATATGCTATTAAGATATTATTAAAACTAGCCGTTATGAATAGTAATAAACACTTTTTGAAATTTTGTAAATTTTATTTTTCAAAATGGACTTCATTTATGGATTCGGAATATCGAAATTAGCTTAGGGTGAAATTTTGGTGATTTTCAGATAACTTTCATATTTTGATGAATAGTGAAAAATACTAAATTTTAATTAAAAACAACTTTTTCAATCGAAATAATTAATAGTGATAAATTATTAATTTGAGTGGTTTTAAAGTATATTTAGAATATATTTTTACAATTTAATACAATGTTGGTCATTGTATGTAATTTCACATTTAAACCAGTTATAAACAAGTGTCAATCTTTTGATAGTTATTATCTCTTAAAAACACGCCTTTTGTTTTGACGACGGGAATTAATTTTTAAATTAATTAATGCAACTGATATGTTTTGAATTTGGTAAAATAGAAATCATTTTTGATTTCATAATATCAAATATATCTTAGGCCTAATTTTTGGTATTTTTCTGAAAACATTCAATTTTTAATGAATAGTGAAACCACTAAGTGGTAGTTAAAAAAACTGAATTGTTCATAAATATTAATTTTACCGCTTCTGTGAGTGGAATTTCAAAAATCGTAGAGACACGGTTGATATAAGTATGTAAAATGTGGTTCAATGAGATGAAAATATTTTTTGGTGAACAGTAACTTTTTACTTTTATTTACCACGGTTAAAAGTAAATAGGGTAATTAAGGATAAAAATGATATTATTATTACCCTAACACATGTCCAAATTCTATTAAATAAGTTTAATTCGAACAAAAACAATCTTAGGAATAAAATATGACCATTTAGGCCCACTTGGATTAGATTAGGACATTTATTATTATTTAATTCAAAGAAGAGTTAAAAGAGTTAAAATCAAAGTTTATTTAATAAAACATTTTTAATATAGGGTTATACATAAGATAAATTAGACTATAAATATTCATTAGAAAGATAAAGAGATTTTCTAAATAATGGTATTTTATTTGTAATTTTTAGACATTAAATAATTTAATTTATTTATGACACAACGATGATGGAGTAATTATCTTATTAATGAAATATTGACATAATTGATGTTATAAATACTCAAATAAATATAATTTGAATCTTTTTATGAATTCAACTAATTTTATAGGTTAATATGACATGTTAGTATTGATTTAATTAACTTTTTTCGAACTTATAATTCTGTTAGTATTTTCAAAAAAATCAATTACTAAATAGTGTCAAAATTGACATAAAATAGTTTTTAAAACAAATATTATATTATTAATTGTTATGTTATTCCTAAAAATCTAAGGTTCGGCCAAATGACTTAGATAAGGTTATATATATTAATAATAAACAATTTGGGGTTCGTTTGGCTTCATATAGTAAGTTTATTAACCTTATAGTGTAAGAACACAAGAAGACACGGTAAAAGTAAAATTATTTAACTTAATGTTAAATCTAAATGATAAGGTTAAAATAGGAACCTAAACTTGTATAAATTCTATTGTATGAGATTATTTCGACCCATCACCACCTTAGCCTAGAAATAAATCAATTTGGAGCTATTTAAAACCGAACATGACTTTATAATAAAATAATATTTTTAGTTATTCCAAAGGTGCCCCTCTCCTCCATTATAAAAGGACACCTCCTCCCTCTCTTCCTCACACAACTTTGAGCCTTCAAGCTCGGAAAACCCCTGCCAAATTCTCTTCTCCACTTCCCTATCAACATACTAGAGGTTCTGGTCTTCCTCAAAGACCAATTTTAGTGCCCTAAGGGGAGGTCTCAAAAAGGCGCTTCAAAGAAGAGGTAATTTCCGTTACTGATTCTTTCACCTTTATTTCTTCTTCCACTTCTTCTTCTTAGGTTGTTTCATTATGAAGTAATAACATTAGTATCACTCATATAATGATATGTTATTATGAAACAATCCTATTTCACCATCTATCCATCCTACGGAAAACGAAATCACCGCGCGTGCGTACGTACGGAATACCGTCTCCACGCCGTGGTGTAATCTATTTTTTCCACCAACACCTTACATGGATGGGTATTATGGTGTAAAGAATAACTATACATAGTTATTATAACATCATAATGATTCTGATATATTGTATCATCCACTCCAATTCAATTCAATAATTATGAAAATGATATCATCGCTCGTGCGTACGTACGGACTACCGTCTCCACGACGCGATGAGATTCATTCTCCATGTTAACCATTTAAGAATGATTATAAAGTATATATAATCAATAATAATGAAATATATGACATTATAAAGCTACTGGATTTATGCGTATATATATGTATGTAATCTACTTAATTCCACTCAATTCAATAAGGAAACGAAAACATCGTTCATGCGTACGTACGACCTACCGTCTCCATGAACGGTGTATTTTTTTCCATTTATCGATCTATTATATATATGCATATTATGAATATATATTATATATAAATCATGTTTTATATTCTATAATTAAGTAATAATGATCTAAGTAATCATATTAATAATTACAAGTTAAAACACGAACGACAAATGAGACGATTTTACCCAAAACGCTACTTTAACATGAATTTACAAAAGAACGGGTAATATAAAGTCATAAGTGAACCATATATGATATCATAACAATGAATATGATTCTGTAATAAGTAAATGACATTATTTAAATCATTATACAGGAGGTTCGGACACTTACGAAGCAAATCGGACCTAAGGTAAGGGAATATATCACAATCTCATTTTATCCGAGATTGTTTATACTTTGGTATTTACTGGGGTGTATTTTATCATCCACATCCATGTTTCCTCAATTTGTAATATTGTTTCCATCCAACTACAATTGTTTAAATCCAATTTTACCCTTCGGTGAGTTTTTAGTAAAAGATATGAAAGAAATCTTTTGTCGTTTTTCGTACGAGGTACTTTTTGACTTTTCTGACAAAAGTACGAAGAATGTTTTTTTTAACTTATACGACATGAATGGATTTTTAAAACATTATTTCCAAGAATCTTCCTTTAAAAGTTTTCAAGTTTATTTTTAATCAACTTCTTTTAGTTTAGAATTGTATGACATTTTATGAAAGGAAAAGTGTTTTTGAATAAGAAAGGATATTTTCCTCAAGAATGGAGTTCAAGTGTTTTATCAAAATTATTTTCCATCTAAGAAAATAAAGGGTTCTGTTTCTATCCCTATTATTACATTGATTTTATTATGTTGTGATGGAATTATTTTTATGAATTCCTTTATCTTATATGAGTTGTTTTATGATGTCACGATGTTTAAGATTCCCATTTTTACTATATGGGTTATGCAATGATGTATGATTTATGATTTTGTGGCACACATAAGAATGGTTTCATTATGAGATGGGTGGGACCTATATCTCCCTCTAATGCATTGGGTAAAGATTTTATATCTGATGAGATAGACATGGCTGGAATGGTAGGTTATACCAGTTCAGTGAAACAGGACTGAAACGACGGTGACTCGGTTCAGAAAGGGACTTTGTCCACTAAGATAGTCTTGGCAATGAGTCTTGACTAACAAGAAATGATTCTCTATGATTATGTGTGTATGCCACAAAGTTTCATGTTTTAAGTTATTATTATTGTGATTACATTTCACTGCCATGATTTATCCCATGTTATGAAATTATTCTCTCTTTTGCAGGTTAAGATTTCCAAAATGTTATGTTCTTATGAATATGATGTGATTGATATTTATTTTGTTTACCCTTACTGAGCATTTGAGCTCACCCTTTTATGTTTTCTTTTCCCCAGGACATAAAGAAAGGTTTTAGGTAAAAAAAAGGAAGATCTTTATGGGAGATGTTGAAGATCTTTCACCACGATTAGAAGATTATATTCCGAGTCTCCAAAGACACTAAACTATTACGATCCTTGTGTGTGTGTGTTTTTGTTATGTACTAAGTATTCCACAAAAGTAATGTAATGTCCATGTACGTCAGGATTCGGGTCTCTACAGTTGGTATCAGAGGAAAGGTTTAGTCAACCTTTGGAAACTAGGATGTGAGAACGTTAGTGAGATCCCTAGAGATATTTCTAAGGTATGTCTAGGGATGTCCCTAAGGATAAGTATACGTATAGGATATAGTCCTAGAACTACGGTAATGATCTTAGAATTTAACCGAAGATGTTAGATATTGAGGGTACTCCCCCTTTACTATGTTGTTTTATCTAGCATGATTTTTGCCTCTCACAAGATTCTTTTTGTGTTTTAGTTAATGGAGGGAGCCAGAAGGAATTAGGTTAACATTGAATCCAATGGAAAATTTGGTGACTATGAGCAAAAAAAGTGTGTAATTCCTAGAGAGAAAGATATTGTGATTATGCCTAATCAGTCATCGCGATATATGATTAACAAGGTGAAATTTAGTGGTATGCCTATTTCATCAAAGAAGAGGAAGATAAACTATTATTCATGTTCGCATGTTGAGGAGCATAAAGAAAGGAAGATTGAGATTTCTAAATAAGGGAAGAAGAACCTTGAGGAATACCTCAAATGGAGGGACCGATGTTATCTGTGTGGAGAAAAGGGTCATAGAGTGATAGAATGTTATGGAGTTCAATGTCTTATTTGTGGAGAACATGGGCATTACCCAAATCAATGCCCTGACCTAAAAAGTTACTTCTAAATCAAGGAAGGACTTATTCCAGGACGATCATTGAAGTGGATGGACTAAAGTGTTTATGTATTGGTATTCAAGAATAATGTTGTTGAGGTACTTTTATGGTGTATTGAAATATTTATGTATTGGTCTATTGTAGTTTTCAATAATTTTAAGGTACCGGTAACCATGAAAAGTGATTCAAATATTTTGGAAAGTAGATGATATGCGCATAATGAAGGGATAAGGAGAAAATGAAATGTTTGACAGTATTCATGAGATCATGATTGATATAAGGACTAAGTGATATCATTGTTTGAGTATATAGAATTTTGAGGATTTTGGTATGTGGAAAGAGTTAACTTTTAACAGCATTCATGTTTTCAATAAGGTTCAATGGGTATTCAAGAGAGTACAAGATTAAGGCCTTTGAATGTTTGGAATGTGACCAACAAGATATATCTTATGATATATGGGGATCAATGATGGTATTAAATCTCTGAGAGTGGACTGCAGTATTATGGATAAGCCTAAAGATTGGAATGGATTATGTTGACCATAAGTTAGTATTGTTTAAGGATAGAACTTTTTTATATATATTATTCATGTGATGTTATAGTAATGTAGTTTTAGAAAAAGGACAACCTGCAGGACGGGCGACAGCCCATCACATCAGACAAGGCTGTGGGGAATCGAACCCACAACCGAAGTGCGACTGGCCTTTATCGCCTACCACTGACCTACAGGAAGTCCCTGGTTAGTAGAAACTAGTTTTATTTTATTAAGAGGTATGATATATGAAGTATAAGTCCATTTTAGGGACCATATATGATTAATCTCACTAAAGAATGACTTATGTATATTTAATAACTTTTTCTAACCTTTTGTTTGAGACAGATGGAATGACCTGTCATACTAATACTTCACGAATAACAAATTCAACTTCATTTATTTAAGATATGAAGTGGAAATTGTTCAAGGCACGAACAACAGTGAGATTGTACCAAAATAAAGTAAGTATTTATTCTAATTCAAATTCTTCAACTTTAGGGAAACGATCTTGAAAACCAAAAATGTTGTCCTAGTGCTCTTATATCTGATTAATCAGATGGTACCTTAGATCATCACCAATTTATGGATTTGTGATTTCTAGCTTTTCCATAGCCATGTTCTCTACCACTCTCCATCAGAACATGATGGTTAGATTTCTCTTCCATATCCATATTTTCACCTATGTGGAAACCCAGTGATTAGTTTATTTGGGTAACCGTTACATTTCATACTTTTGTTTTTAAAGATTGGTTTTGGTATTCCTTTTTACGATGTGAGTTTCGATTAAAGAAACTTTCGAATATTAAACCATTTATAACCCCGACGAATTTCGAGGGCGAAATTCATTTTAAGGGGGGTAGAATGTAACACCCCGAGATTTTATGAAAAATATTCTTTCTAATTTCATTAAATGTCTTATGTTGTACGCTACACCAAAAGGAGCTTGCACAACATGCATCCTTGACTTGCCTTTCATTACACGCAATCGCGACCTTCCACAATAGTGTGTGTTGTACGCAACACCAAGTTTCGCTAAACAATGATATGATATTAAGATATTATTAAAACTAGCCGTTATGAATAGTAATAACCACTTTTTGAAATTTTGTAAATTTTATTTTTCAAAATGGACTTTATTTATGGATTCGGAATATCGAAATTAGCTTAGGGTGAAATTTTGGTGATTTTTGGATAACTTTCATATTTTGATGAATAGTGAAAAATACTAAATTTTAATTAAAAACAACTTTTTCAATCGAAATAATTAATAGTGATAAATTATTAATTTGAGTGGTTTTAAAGTATATTTAGAATATATTTTTACAATTTAATACAATGTTGGTCATTGTATGTAATTTCACATTTAAACCAGTTATAAACAAGTGTCAATCTTTTGATAGTTATTATCTCTTAAAAACACGCCTTTTGTTTTGACGACGGAAATTAATTTTTAAATTAATTAATGCAACTGATATGTTTTGAATTTGGTAAAATAGAAATCATTTTTGAGTTCATAATATAAAATATAGCTTAGGCCTAATTTTTGGTATTTTTCTGAAAATATTCAATTTTTAATGAATAGTGAAACCACTAAGTGGTAGTTAAAAAAACTGAATTGTTCATAAAACTTAATTTTACCGCTTCTGTGAGTGGAATTTAAAAAATCCGAGAGACACAGTTGATATCAGTATGTAAAATGTGGTTCAATGAGATGAAAATAATTTTTGGTGAATAGTAACTTTTTACTTTTATTTACCACGGTTAAAAGTAAATAGGGTAATTAAGGGTAAAAATGATATTTTTATTACCCTAACACATGTCCAAATTCTATTGGATAAGTTTAATTAGACCAAAAACAATCTTAGGAATAAAATATGACCATTTAGGCCCACTTGGATTAGATTAGGAAATTTATTATTATTTAATTCAAAGAAGAGTTAAAAGAGTTAAAATCAAAGTTTATTTAATAAAAGATTTTTAATATAGGATTATACATAAGATAAATTCTACTATAAATATTCATTAGAAAGATAAAAAGCTTTACTACATAATGGTATTTTATTTGTAATTTTTAGACATTAAATAATTTAATTTATTTATGACACAACGATGATGCAGTAATTATCTTATTAATGAAATATTGACATAATTGATGTTATAAATACTCAAATAAATATAATTTGAAGATTTTTATGAATTCCACTAATTTTCTAGGTTAATATGACATTTTAGTATTGATTTAATTAACTTTGTTAGAACTTATCATTCTGTTAGTATTTTCAAAAAAATCAATTACTAAATAGTGTCAAAATTGACATAAAATAGTTTTTAAAACAAATATTATATTATTAATTGTTATGTTATTCCTAAAAATCTAAGGTTCAGCCAAATGACTTAGATAAGGTTATATATATTAATAATAAACAATTTGGGGTTCGTTTGGCTTCATATAGTAAGTTTATTAACCTTATAGTGTAAGAACACAAGAAGACACGGTAAAAGTAAAATTATTTAACTTAATGTTAAATCTAAATGATAAGGTTAAAATAGGAACCTAAACTTGTATAAATTCTATTGGATGAGAGGATTTCGACCCATCCCCACCTTAGCCTTGAAATAAATCAATTTGGAGCTATTTAAAACCGAACTTGACTTTATAATAAAATAATATTTTTTGTTATTCCAAAGGTGCCCCTCTCCTCCCTTATAAAAGGGCACCTCCTCCCTCTCTTCCTCACACAACTTTTAGCCTTCAAGATCGTCCAAACCCTGCCAAATTCTCTTCTCCACTTCCCTAGCAACATCCTAGAGGTTCTGGTCTTCCTCAAAGACCAATTTTAGTGCCCTAAGGGGAGGTCTCAAAAAGGCGCTTCAAAGAAGAGGTAATTTCCGTTACCGATTCTTTCACCTTTATTTCTTCTTCCACTTCTTCTTCTTAGGTTGTTTCATTATGAATTAATAACATCAGTATCACTCATATAATGATATGTTATTATGAAACAATCCTATTTCACCATCTATCCATCCTACGGAAAACGAAATCACCGCACGTGCGTACGTACGGAATACCGTCTCCACGCCGTGGTGTAATCTGTTTTTTCCACCAACACCTTACATGGATGGGTATTATGGTGTAAAGAATAACTATACATAGTTATTATAACATCATAATGATTCTGATATATTGTATCATCCACTCTAATTCAATTCAATAATTATGGAAATGATATCATCGCTCGTGCGTACGTACGGACTACCGTCTCCACGACGCGATGAGATTCATTCACCATGTTAACCATTTAAGAATGATTATAAAGTATATATAAGCAATAATAATGAAATATATGACATTATAAAGCTACTGTATTTATTTTTATATATATGTATGTCATCTACTTAATTCCACTCAATTCAATAAGGAAACGAAAACAGCGTTCATGCGTACGTACGACCTACCGTCTCCATGAACGGTGTATTTCTTTCCATTTATCGATCCATTATATATTTGTATATTCTGAATATATATTATATATAAATCATGTTTTATATTCTATAATAATGTAATAATGATCTAAGTAATCATATGAATAATTACAAGTTAAAACCCGAACGACAAATGAGACGATTTTACCCAAAACGTTACTTTAACATGAATTTACAAAAGAACGGGTAATATAAAGTCATAAGTGAACCATATATGATATCATAACAATGAATATGATTCTGTAATAAGTAAATGACATTATTTAAATCATTATACAGGAGGTTCTGACACTTACGAAGCAAATCAGACCTAAGGTAAGGGAATATATCACAATCTCATTTTATCTGAGATTGTTTATACTTTGGTATTTACTGGGGTGTATTTTATCATCCACATCCATGTTTACTCAATATTTAATATTGTTTCCATCCACCTAAAATTATTTAAATCCAATTTTACCCCTCGGTGAGTTTTTAGTAAAAGATATGAAAGGAAGCTTTTGTCGTTTTTCGTACGAGGTACTTTTTGACTTTTCTGACAAAAGTACGAAGAATGTTTTTTTTAACTTATACGACATGAATGGATTTTTAAAACATTATTTCCAAGAATATTCCTTTAAAAGTTTTCAAGTTTATTTTTAATCAACTTCTTTTAGTTTAGAATTGTATGACATGTTATGAAAGGAAAAGTGTTTTTGAAGAAGAAAGGATATTTTCCTTAAGAATGGAGTTCAAGTGTTTTATCAAAATTATTTTCCATCTAAGAAAATAAAGAGTTCTTTTTCTATCCCTATTATTACATTGATTTGATTATGTTTTGATGGAATTATTTTTATGAATTCCTTTATCTTATATGAGTTTTTTTATGATGTCGCGATGTTTAAGATTCCCATTTTTACTATATGGGTTATGCAATGATGTATGATTTATGATTTTGTGGCACACATAAGAATGGTTTCATTATGAGATGGGTGGGACCTATATCTCCCTCCAATGCATTGGGTAAAGATTTTATATCTGATGAGATAGACATGGCTGGAATGGTAGGTTATACCGGTTCAGTGAAACAGGACTGAAACGAGGGTGACTCGGTTCATAAAGGGACTTTGTCCACTAAGATAGTCTTGGAAATGAGTCTTGACTAAAAAGAAATGATTCTCTATGATTATGTGTGTATGCCACAAAGTTTCATGTTTTAAGTTATTATTATTGTGATTACATTTCACTGCCATGATTTATCCCATATTATGAAATTATGCTTTCTTTTGCAGGTTAAGATTTCCAAAATGTTATGTTCTTATGAATATGATGTGATTGATATTTATTTTGTTTACCCTTACTGAGCATTTGAGCTCACCCTTTTATGTTTTCTTTTCCCCAGGACATAAAGAAAGGTTTTAGGTAAAAAAAAGGAAGATATTTATGGGAGATGTTGAAGATCTTTCACCACGATTAGAAGATTATATTCCGAGTTTCCAAAGACACTAAACTATTACGATCCTTGTGTGTGTGTGTTTTTGTTATGTACTAAGTATTTCGCAAAAGTAATGTGATGTCCATGTACGTCAGGCTTCAGGTCTCTACAAAACCCTAACCCAATTTGGGTATTTATTTTTTCTATTATTGATTTCTAGGGTTATTAGGTCCCATTGAGGCTGAATCTAGCCAAGGTTTTCAATGGAAACATGATCTACATTGATTTCAGGTAGTTTTTTCTTCTATTATTCAAATTTTCCCAATTTTTAATTATGGATTTTGCAGTTTTTGGATTACATGTATTTTTTAGTGTGCCATAGACCCCATTGAGGTAGATTTGAGTTTTTTTATAGAAGATGACCTGAATGTGTATGCATAGGTAATCACACACACACACACACACATATCCTCATTGTACATATTCTATTATGGAGAGAGGAATATTTAAATTGGGTCATAGGGTACATATATATATATATTTTGAGGTGTATATATGTGTAATTATGAAGTGACCATTATTAACGGTAGTGTGTTTCGAGGTCTTCTCCCTATGACCGTGATTTTAATTTGAATTCTATGATTTATTTATTATTTTAAAAATATTTTTTTCAATATTATGTAAGATTTATATGCTATGAAAAGTGTTTTTTGATTTTTGGAAATGAATTTTCACTCACTTACTATATTTTACCTAAGATTCCAATAGGGGTTCCCCATGACTAACCTTGTTTTTGATATTTTTTGAAATGTAATACATTTTAAATGTTCAATTAGTTTTATAAATAACATGTATCATAACATTTGTGATTCCCAAAAGTTTTTTCTAAGGAAAAAGTGTTTCTTTTAAATATAAGGATTGGTTGGAACTTTGAGATGTTTCGGAAAATGAAAATACCTCTTATAGTATGCCCCTTATATTTGAAATGTGGTGTGTACTAAATGTGAGTTTATTAATGTATGAAAAATGATGGTACTTATGATTTGTTATGTATTTTGGAAGGGAAAAGGGGATAAAATTAAAAGGGCATTCAGGGGTGAGAAGGTGAATGGTAGTTTTGGTAAAAAATATGGGATATGTATGTAAAATATTTCCTAATAAAAAACTCACCTCCATTTGAATGAAGTAATTGGAAACTATTGGTACTTATGTGGGTGGAATAAAGACTAGTACATCAACTAATTCGGAAGGGCACTGGCCCGGGATCCCCGATAGGATTATACTAAAAAACTATCTAAATAGATAATGATGTTTCGGTGACCACTAGAAATTTTTATTTAAGAATTATAGTGGATCATGCATGAGAAAAGATTATATGGTTCGATCACTGAGAGTAAGAGGATCTTAAAGACCCAAATAAACTAGCTACATAGAGATTTACCATGGAGGTTTCTCTCTTTTACTATTTTTTAGAACTATTTTAAAACTATCTTTTGCTTAGTTTCCTCTTATTGTCTAAAATAATAAAAATAATGTTTAATTTATCTACTATTATGAATCTATATTGAGACACCTATTTTAGCACTGATTATATTTTATAAGGAATTTTCTAAAAGATATTTCATGCCTTTAATACTATTATTGAATATATAATAAGAGGAAGTTTTTCTTAAAATGGAATCTTGTTACTTGTTTCCATTAATAGAGTATAAAACCCTATTTTTATATATATTATTTTTAAACAAGCATGATTTAGATTTATATTTTACGGTAAGGCATTGAGAGTATTTTATTCAATCACACCTGCTGAGTTTTAATACTCATTACTAAACATATATCTTTGTTTTTATCTTCTTACACAACTTCTAACTCAGTATCGGTCACCATGGAGTGATGTTGGTTCATTGGATTATGGTGATCTATGAGCTCACATAGAGGTTTATATAGTTTTATTTTATTTTTACTGCCAGTTTAGTTTTATTCAATCTATTTTTATTTATTTATTTTTCCATTATTTATAGGATATATCATTCCCAAATTGAGTTATACTTAATGATCGACAATAGTTTCCAGCCCAATAGGATCATTAATTATTTTTTGGCCTTGTTGTGGGATAGTTCAGGTGAATGATTTGAGGTCGACTTTGGTTGCATCATGAAAAAATTGAATTAGAGTAGTTTATCCCTTGTAATTTGGGGCTATCTGGTAGTTTTGGAGCTTGGATTGTCAAAATTAAAGTGTTCAATAATGGGTAGGTTCTTGATTACAAAATATTTAGAAGGAATATTGAATTACCAGAGATGTATGGGGTGGTTGTGCCTCAAAATTCAAGCTTGGATCTTTGATGTTTTTGATGTATTGGGTTTTTGTTTGAGCATTTTCAATTGACTTTTAGAATTTGGTGGTTATTTTTTGAGGGACATAGATGGTTCATGGTTACTATGTATGGTTTGGAAAACCATGGACATTCCACGAAACTACCTCTATTGACCTCCAGTGTTCTCACATGATTGGTGCATGGTTGGCCAAACCGTGCATCCAATCCATGTGTAGCAGGAATCTTTCTATGTTTTTGGATTTTGGATATGATGAGTGGTGAGTTAATTTCATTTATTTATTAATTTTGTCTTGAGTTAATTTTTGGGTGTTTATTTTGGATTAAAAAAATGGAATTTGGTTTATCAACGTTTGTTTTATATAATTAAAACCTTGTATTATTTTAAAATGATATAGGTTGTTTTGGAAATGAAGATTATTTTGGAAATAGAATCATTTTGGAAAATGTTTTGGGAATTTTTGGAAGGTTTTGTGAAATGTGAAATGGATGTTTCTTAGAAATTGAGAATTTGGAAATGTTTTATTTTGAGATGATAATGGGTGGCATAAAATTAGTTGAGAATTTGAATTTGGGTTGAATGTTCTATTTTTTAAATGGAAAATGTTTTGAAATGACCCTTGGAATTCCTATGAATGATCACATATATAGATTTATGCATGTGGAAAGTGGATAATTGGTGGTATGTGTGGATGTGTGACAGAGGTGGAACAAAATTCATGTACATATGGAGCTTCATGGTAGGTTATTAACCTTTAAATCTTGTTTTGTTTCTAAAAATTGTTTCCAAATTGAGTATTTACTTTTTTTGAAAAGTGGGAGTTGTTTGGTTATTACTTTTTGTGTTCAAAGATTTCCCTTTTGAGGCATTCTAGTTTTTATGTGTTGGAAGTGTTTTGAGAATATTTTTTTGAGTTTGGGGTTTTGTGTTTTGATTGGAGCATGGATTTTCGGGTTGTGTTGTGTTATGATTTAGTTATGTGCTTCTTGTTTTTGGAGTATGCCTTAGAAGAGTCTCAGTAAAGAGTATATGGTTAGTATCTGAGGTTACTTAATTGGTTTTGCAAGTGAAGGTTGGTTTTGGGAATCAGTTTTGGTCATCGTTTAGTGGTTTGAACTTGTAAAAATTGAGATGGTTAGAGTCTTTGAGTAAATTGTGATTAAGTTTTTGTCTTGGTATTACCATTTATGACTCTACTGAGACTCTGGAAAAGATGATAGTGTTGGATCCTTTCTAGGAATTTGACCACACCTGAGTATTCTTGGATTTTCATTCACCTTCATCATCTGATAAATAGGAGAATACCTCATTCATAGTTGGATTATAAGAATATGTTCTATTCAACATGGATGATTGGGTCACCAAAATGGGTTCTATAAATTATGCTCTCAACAGTGGAAGGTTCGATCAGGGATTACCAGATCCTGACTATGGGGAAGAATATACTTCTAGAAATCATGGCTCCAGCCATAGGCTTTAGAGTGAGGATTTTTACATAGTGAAGGATATTTTGGGTGTCGGTGGGTTCTCTTAGGTTCCTCATACCCTTTTTTCAGTTTTTTTTCCTCTGAGTTTCCTAGTTTCTTTATCCAAATTCTATCATTGGGTTAAATTGAGTAGTTTATTTTTTAGTATTTTCCTTTTAGGAATTTCAATCCCTAATATAGTTGAATTCATTTTATTTTCCTTATTTTTAGGATTTTAGTTTCAAATAAAGTATTCCTTTTTAAAAATTACGAATATTTACCTTTTAGAGTGGTGGTGGTTTTCATTCCATGCCTTGTTTCTCATAGAATTTTGGCTCTGGTTATGACTCATGAGTTTGTTCTGGATTGGTAAAATAGTTTTCATCTAGAGTCCTAATATGGTGCAGAGACCATGATAGAAGGAACCCATGGAGAATCCAGTTTCTAATCTTTCTTGATGGGGGGTGATTCCTTATTATTGCCCCGCATGACCCAGATCATATTAGTTTGGTGAGTTAAGATATTAGGTCATGTGATGGATTCTCATGGAGAACCTAAACAGACCATGATGTTTTACTTTGGTTATTTCAATGTTAGGGGTCGAGGTGTTCCATGTTTTTTAGGTTGTCTTGATAAATGTAAGTCTCTATCTTTTTATTTTGATTCTTTTTTTGGATGGTTTGGGTTCTTTATCCACACTAGTTATTTCCTTTGATATTTTTTGGTTTATTTTAGGGATTATTTATTTTATGTCCTTTGGATTTTAGAGTTTTGGGTTTTGAATGAAAATGATTGTTATATCCTCAATCTTTGTATTTTCAGGTGTCTTTTGGAGTATTGATTTTTTCTTTTCCATATATATTGATAAACCAAATCTCTTAGGAATTTTTGGGGGTAGAAAGTTTCATGGTGAGGAGAATTATCACACCTAAAACCTGTAATATTAATTATTTTTAATTAATTAATTTTTTTAGCTTTGTTTTTTAGTTTTTGGATGGATCTAGATTTAAATTTTATTTTTTTGGATTTTCATTATAGATGCATGGTTAGTGGATGGTTAAGAGAAACTGTGTAATTTCTTATAGGATTTTTTGAAGATTTAACTAGAAAACTAGAACATAGTTTCCTTAATCATGCACTTTACCTGTGTGAGGTGTCTAGGAGATCTAGTGGGTGGCTTATAGTTGGTACACAGTTTGGACAACTGTTCAACCAAACTGTGCATAATGCTAACTTAAAAAAGGAAAATAAATAAAAGAAAATAAATTAATAATAATAATATTTATAAAACATAATTCTAATCTTCTTCCCCCTTAACCATCAATCCCCACCCATCCGCTTCACTTTTTTCTTGCATGACCTATGCCCTCCCCTCCCCTCCATTCATGCACTATCACCTCCTCCCACTCCCTCCAACATTCAATTTCTTTTCTTATTTCCATGTGCAATCACTCTGGGTTAGCATTTCTTCTCTCCATCCTCCTTTATCTTTATTTTTTTTTGTTTTTATCCTCTTCCATACAACACACACAACCTATCCAAACCCTAAATTGATTTTGGGTATTTCTTTTTCTGATTCTTGATGTCTCGGTTTATTAGGTCCCATTGAGTCTAAATCTATCCTTGATTATCTAAGGATTCATGTTATCTATTGGTTTTAGGTAGGTTTTCCTCCATTATTAATCATTTACCAATTTTTAATTATGGTTTTTGTGTTTTTAGTATTTCTTGTATTTTTTAGTGTGTCATAGCCCCCTTAATATGGATTCGAGTTGCTGTTATTGAAGGTGACTTTCATGTGTATACATAGGTAAGCATATATATATATATCCTCCTTGTACATATTCCCTAATGGATATAGGAATATATACATTGGGTTAAAGGGTACATATATATATATATATATATATATGTGTGTGTGTGTGTGTGTGTGGACGTTTATATGCATGTATGTGTGAAGTGACCGACATCAAATGAAGAATTTTTTGAGGTAGGTTCCCTATGCCTAAGACTTTAATTTGAATTACATCATTTATTGATTGTTCTAAAAATGTGTTTTCAATATCATATAATATTTATATTCTATGAAAAGTGAATTTTGATTCTTGGAAATTATGTTTCACTCACTTCCCAAATTTTACCTAAGATTCCAACTGGGGATTCCATTTTTTAAGATTTTTTTACCTTGATTGAAATGTAATGAATTTTAAATGTATAATTGGTTTTCTAAATGGTTTGTTTCATAAAATTTGTGATGTATAAATGTTTTTTCAAAATAAAAAGTGTTCCTTTTAAAATGATGAGGCCCATTTGGAACTTTTAGATGTTTGAGAAAATGAAAACCCCTATTAAGGAATGACCCTTGTATTTGAAATATGATGTGTGTTAAATGTTAGTTGTGTGATATATGCCCGATGATGGGACCTATTATTTCTTATGTATTTTGGAAGGGAAAAGGGGCTATGCTTAAAAGTAAACTTATGGGTGAGAATTTGAATGGTGGTTTTAGTGAAAAAATATTGGATATGTATGTATATTATATCTTGATAAAAACTCACCTCAATTTTAATGAAGCACTTGGGAAGAATGGGTACTTAGTTTAGTCGAATAAGGAATAGTATGCTAGTTGAGTCATAAATACACTGAAATAAGATTCTAGATAAGATTATGCTACAACACTAACTAAGTATATTATGATGTTTTGGAGACTTCTAGAACATTGAATTTAACCTCTCTAGTAGCTCATGCATGAGAATAGATTATATGGTTCAATCAATGAGAGTATGATGATCCTAGGGGATAAACTTACGTAGAACCTTAGGGATTTCTCACAATGATTTATCTCTTTTACTTTTGTTTTTGGGTAATATTTTAAAATTATCATTTTCTTTATTTCCACTTATTTTCTTAAATAATAAAAAGCATGTTTACTTTATCTACTGTTATGAATCTATACTGGGACACCTATTTTAGAAATAGTTATCTTTTATAAGAAATGTTTTGAAAATACATTTCATTCTTTGGAAACTATTTTTGAAAATATAATAGGAAGTATTTTTTATTAAAATCAAAGCTTGTTACTTGGTTTCCTTAAAATAGTAGAAAACACTATTTTTATATGTCTAATTTTAAAAATAGCATGATGTGGGTTTATCTTTAAAGTTAAGACATAAAGATTAGTTTATTTGGGCATGCCTACTAAGTTTTAATACTCACGCCTATACCTATATCTTTGTTTTTAGTTTTTAGTGTAGCTTCCAACTTGGTCTCAGTCTCCATGGAGAGATGTTGGTTTAGTGGATGATGGTGACCTATGAGGTCATATACATGTATGTCCAGTTTTATTTTCTTTATGATAACATTTTATTTTTATTCATTTTGTTTTTATTCATTTATTTATCTATTTTTAATTGGATAAATCATTCCCAAATTGAGTTACGATTGATGCTCAATACTAGTTTCTAGCTCGGGAGGATTGGGAATGCCTTTGGGCCTTATTGAGGGCTGACTCAGGTGACCGATTTGAGGTTAACCAAGGTTGGTTCATAAAATAACATTGGTCATTGGATATACCCTAGGTCCTAATGTGAGATGATCCTAAAGATAATATATTAAAAAAAGTCTAATTTATGGCCAATGTTGCATCCAAAATAAAGCAAAATCCACTTAACTATCCAACAATATCCTCATAAGGGGCACCCCCACTAGCCATGGTGTATCACACAACTATAGGGGCACTATCCCATGTGTGCACTGAACCATAGTAGCATGAATCAAGATCTCCCACTTAGTTACCAAGTTACACATGACCACACTAAAGTGGAGGTGATTAAAAAATCAATCCAAGATCAATATATAAATCAAACAATACACCCCACCTCACCTCTAACACCCTCACACGAAACAAACCCTTTTCATATCATAAAACCATCACATGTTAATTCAAAACCCATAAGGTGAAAACAAATTCAAGGGGCACTAATGAGGGTATCACAAGCATCAAACTATTTTTTTTCTAAAGTACCAAACAAGATTTTATAGGAAGTTTGACTCATAGTTCCAAGTAAATTCCACTTCTTTGAAATCTCAATATTTAAAATGAATTTTATAAATTATTAATAAACAAACAACTCTTACATTATAAAAAATTTCTATAATTCATTTAGGAGGAAAAATACCCATTTAATAAAAATAATCCTGTAAAACATGGTTTTAATTCTTTAAAAATAAATATGAGACTAAAATCCCTCATTCAAAATTAAAATTATTTATAAGAATACTTTTATGTATTTTTAAAAATTATTGGCATGAAAAAACATTTAGTTTCAAAGAAATAATTGAAATTCACAAGGAAAACCCATTATGTAATCTTAAAACTCCAAAATAAAACTTTTTAAACCAAACATAGATATCATGTATAACTATAATTTCATAAGGAATTAATTTTTAGAACCTAATAATATTATGAATTGAAAAATAAATTAATGGTATAGAAACACCTACCTCAATCCAAGTGGAAATCAATCGAAACATGTCTCCTTTTATGGATAAAGATAATCCAAGAAATAAATCACCCTTATTAAGCCCTAAATAACAAAATCCCTAGATTATAACGAACCCAAACCCTGAACCTCACTTAAAAAATGTTTAGGGTTCTATAGAGACGGATAAAACTATGATAAATGTAAGAGGTAAGATAGGACATGATAAGGGAGGAATAAAGGAGGGATTGCCTTGGGAAACTACCTGGAAATCATGTAAGAGAATCCAAAAATCAAGGAAGAAGATGGTGGATCTTTCTATAGAGATATGTGGAAGGTAATTTGTATTGAATAGGAGATTAAATGAGAGAAAAACATAAAAATTTATGGAGGTAAAAAAGTAAATTCAAAATTTAAGAGAATCTAGACAGGTCACATGGTTTGATCTCACACTTTACCAAAATATGGACCAATTGTGTGGGATACACTTATAAAAACTATAGCACTGCACATGGTTTCCTAAATTTTTTCCCATGACCACATTCAAACCTTTCACCAACACTCCATGAATAAAAGTACTCACATGGTTTACACTAGACATCGCATAGTTTGGACCCAACCATGCACTACTCATGAACACTAATTGTCTAATAACAAATTTAACTAGGAGACCCTTTGCCTAATACTTTCCACATTATTTACCCTTACACATGTATACCAACTATTCAAAAGAGGAAACATTATATAAATCATAAAATTCAAACCTGAAACTCAAAAAATTCAAAAAATAACACATAATTAAATAATATTAAAAAACAACCATGAAACCAGGGTGTTACAATGACCTTTTTCATAGGTAGAGATATCTCTTATCATTCACTATGTTATAAAACCATCTCTAATTATAGGAAATTATTTACAAAAATCATATTATTTGATATGAATCATTCTATATAGAATCAACCATATTATTCCTCTAGGTTCACTAAGAAACTTTTAGTAAACTATAGTACACTAATAAGGTAAAATCCAAGAATCATGGTAGCTATGATATATACTTCATCATATAAGAAATGATATATGGCTTAAAAAAATTCCATCATTATACTACATTTTTATATTAAAATGAGTAAAATTACTATAAAATGTATCCAAAAACATAATCTAATATATTCCATGCTCATATCTCTCCTAATAATTTTTTATGCCATGTATTCTTCACTCAACTTTCCTTTAGAGAATAACAACTTTAGCTTTAAAAAAAATTAAATGACCACCTTCATGTATCTAACACACCTTAAATATCATATGTTAGGTCAAAATTGAGATAAAAAAGGTATAGAGTGGGGTTGAATAGACTAGATTAAAAAATTTAAATAAATGAAGTAAATATACAAAATATTTAAATTTAAAGTTAATTTATGAAAGTTAATCAATTATTTAAGCAACAAAAATTAAAATATGTAAAAAAATATTTTTATTGTAGTTTAAATAAAAGTTATCATACATATACTCTTTACACCCCTATACTCCTTGGGAGGTATGGTATGAACTAAAAGGCTTTAATTTTAATGGGGTGTCACAACCCTTTTACAACCTTCCTTTTCTAGTATAGGCATAACCACACAACAAAAATAACATTTAATGGGGAGTCACAACCTAATTACAACAATGAATTATTTTTATCCTATGGTCACAACCAAAATATATAGTTTGATATTTAATATAACCAAACCTAAATTTATAAATTTTGGATTCACAACTCATAAATAAGAATATTTATTTTCGAAGGGAAAAGTATAAAACAATATATAGTTTATGAACTTGAGAAAGATATAAATAATTAAGAGAATAATCAGGGAGGCCAATTTAATGTATTTGATGAAGACATATGAAGCACAAAAATTGGTTCTCAAGTAATGGATCATGGTGTATCTATAGGTAATTAAATATTATAATAGTTTGTGTTTATCCTTGAGATCCCTTCAGTAGTTTTAATTTTTTTCATACAGAATTAGAAAATTATTTTAATGGTTCAGTGAAGTGAAAAATTCAAGTATATCTCCCATATCAGTGCCTAAATACTTCTCCCTTAGCTTTGGATCCTTTTTAAATATGAACTATAATATCTATTTAAAATTCTTCAATGGTTAAAATAATTCAAAATAATAATAACATCAATACTAAAATTATCACCACAAATATATCATAGTTAGTCATTACATAATTATTTAATAAAAGATAAATAACTAATTCAAAGTTTCTTGATTTATAAAATGAAATTTATGAATATTGAACAACCTCAAAAAACCATCCATAATTTTTGGTCAAGGTATCCCATGAAACTTGAAACTTAATTTCCTTTTACAAAACTTGATTTTTGAAATACTTTCCAAAAGCATGCACTAGATATGAAAAATATAAATAAATATAAACTATAAATAAAACAATTTAAAATCACTTTGAATACGATCATTAGATAAAATATAATCCAAAATCAAATAAATCAATGAAATCATAAGTAGATAATAAATCAAAAAATTTAAAAACTTATAGCTAAAAATATACATAACTCATATGGTTTATCTTTGATCCTAAGGTTCATTCTCACCAAAATAGATTTTCAAATAAGTATAAAAGTCATGTAAGAATTAATTATGTATAAGATTCATTTTTTATTTTGAATAATATTCATTCTAACTTGTATATGAGTAATTATTTATTTTTCATAAGAGTCATTTGAACTTAAATAAGAGTAAATTGATCTTGATTAAAATTTAATTGAACTTACATAAGGGTATTTATAACTTGTATAAGAGTCATTTGAACCTGTGTAAGAGCCATTTGAAATTTCAAGAGTAAATTGAACTTGAATAAAGGCTATTAAAACTTGTGTAAGAGTCATTTAAATTATCATAAGAGTCATTTGAACTTTTATAAAGTTCAACTGAACTTGTGTAAGTTTCATTCAAAGTTGTGTAAGGGTCATTTTGAGCTTAGAAAATTTTGATAATATATATTTCACATGATATAGAAAACCAATAAGTTTTAAATTTTTAGAATTTCCACCCTGGTTCACTCTGAATAGTGACTAGACCATGTGACCACATGACCTCAGGCAAGCGTCGCCACTTCCCACTGGCTACCAACTAGTAGAGGGGGTCTAGGGTGTGACTGTGGGGAGACTATACCCTCATACTAGAGTGAAGAATAATAAAAAAACCAAACATCAACTACAATAATAAATCTTAGTATGAAGATTCATTAAATAGAATCATCAATAATAAAAGTGGATGTAGTAAAATATACACATGGTCATGCCAACATATATACACCAATCACCCACTTGTTTGATCATATATATAAATAAAACAATAAAATAAAAATAAAAATATGTTCCATCACCAATCCTCAGCCTCACCTTATCTGAATATCCAATCTTTTCCTAAGATATCTTACTAAATGATCCAATCATGGACCAATGACCATCCTAAACCTTTGAATAAGTGAAGTCTTCTTGGGTATCCAAATACCATGGTCACCTGAGCAAGGTTTAAGTACAACTTAGATGGTCATGAAGAATGTGGTCCCTAACATAACCAATAAATGAAGTGTACATGCAATGTGAAATGATAAGAGTAAATAAATAAACTTCAATAGAAATGTAAATATATATAACCACTATCAATATTTTGATTCTAACAAGACACCTGAGATCAAACATACCCAATTTGATTAGTTATAGGGTGTCTTTGATCATGTTATGAAATCATGACAACCATATTAGGACCATGGATGATTCCTAAGAGAATTTCCTAGGAAATACTGAAATATATGGCTCAAAATCCAATTCCCATATATCCTGGGAAATCAATTAGTGTCATGGATCCAAGTAATATTCCTAGGAATCCTTGTAAATCATTTAGTATCATGGATCAAGGATGATTCCTAGAAATACTAGGAAATCAAGTAGTATCACAGATAAAGGATGATTCCTAAGTGTCCAATGAAATCCTATAGTATCATGGTTTAAGGAAGATTCCAAGGAATCTTGGGAATCAATTAGTATCACATCAAAATCCTCAAATCATGCCTCATAAATTCCATTGGTCATCAAACTTGAATCCCTGAAGTGAATCTAGGGTATTCCCCTAGTATCACATCCAAATCCATAGATCATGTCTGTGGTATTACAAATAAGTATCAAGAAATGATCCAAATATAATGATCATGTTCAAGGCATCTAATGTATCAAATACATCTTAGTGGGTAGTGAGCCTCACTCACATTAGCTCATATAACCAAGGTTGACCTCTCAAGTTAACACCTTACCCTTTGATAGTCATATGAGTCTTCCAATAGTGAATCAAGTTCTAAGGTGGAACCCACAATATTCAATACCCATTTCCCATATCCTATTTCAACTCCCTTCATTAATATGTTAAAGAATCCTTAAATTTCATCATAATAATATCATGGACTCATTGACCTCCTAGATCAATCCTTATAGGCATCACTCTCAGGAGATGTTACATGACCCATATCAACCCCAAGTCATCGTAGGTCATACCTCACACACAACCTATCCATAAACCCCTATAGGTCTACCTAAATAGGTAATAACATCTCAGTGGGGGTAGAACACTTTACCATACTCACATCATATAGTGAATAGGCTATAAGGAATCTCACATTTCCTGTATGAATGAACCTTTTCTGTTCATCATATTCCACTACTCAAGGGGTCACCAAGGAGCCTATTCTAAAGGCCACCACCACATCACATTTACTTCATTTAATTCATATAATTTGTAGTCCCAGTAATATAGGGTAATAATTTATAGTTGAGGCCTCAACCATCAGAGGTCAAGGATATAAAGATAGTGTACAAGGGTACAACATGGCCTTCAACACTTTTCCAACCCAAATATTTCATTTTTCATTTATAAAAATAATTAAATTAAACAAGGTTGATCTTCTTCTATGGAGAGACTGCATACCATATACTAAGAATACATAAATAAATTTAATTACCATAGTGGTATGATCAGGGGAAAACCTACCTCAACTAAATCTAATTCTTTTTTAATACATACCATGACAGCTTTGCCCAAGCCCATCCAAGATCACCTCAATATACTGAGAACCTATATCAATCCATGACATATAATATTTAATCATAAAAAAATTATAATTTATTATTCAATTCCTTTTAATAAAATATAATTAACTTTCCAAATTAATTCAATTAGGAATAATTTTCTAATAGCTCACTGGGTGACAACCGCTCTCCAAATCCTCAATCAACAGGGTTCTATCAACCCATGACATGCACCCAAACCTAATACATGAAAAATACTCAATTTTAAAAACTGTTTCAACTATCAATTTTACCAAATTTAATTAAAAATACTAAGAAAAATAATAGGGAAACATAAATTAATAAAAGAAACATGTGATGAGATGAGGAAATTATCACAGAAAATCCTTTATCTAGGCCATATGAAATCTCTATCAAGTGGGACTATTTTCACCAGGATCTGGTGGGAATTATCCCAAAACCCTAAATGAAATTTCACAAAATTAGTGACAGAAGAGAGAAAAATAAGAATGGAAGAAAAATGGAATACCACACCTCAAATAATTGATGAAATTGGCCTAGAATCACCCCCAAACAATGGGAATTGATGGAAGTAAGGGGGAGAGAATGACTATCCAAAATGGCCTCTTTCTGAGACCGCGGTCCCCAAAAAACTAAAACCCCTAACAACAAAAAGAAAAAAGTTACCCCACTTAAAAATCTTCATAGAACCCCACTAGATAGCTGTTGGGTTGCATTGGTAAACTAGTGGTGGGTCACTGTCTAGTTGGTGATCCAAATTAGAGTGTTAGGCTACTACCAAGCCCATTGGCCAGCTAGTGGAGCCTCCCCATCAATTCAGTGGCCTACTGCTTCTAAAATCAGCATCCCAACCACCCCAGGACTTCTTCAATGTTCTCCCGAGCTTCTTCACAACCAACCATGCCTTGTTCATCATTCAAAAAATTATCACAGATACATTCTATATCTTTAAATCTTGATACAAATCTCAATTCTCAAAATAACCTTCTCACCAAACAAAAAAAATTCAAATTTATTTTTAATTTCACAACCTTTCCAAATATAGAGTATTATAAAATTCATAAATTTTACTTCATATGGTTCAATAAAGCTATCACAGGTCTTTTTTAAGTCCTTGATACGGTTAATATAGAGAAATATGAGGTTGATATAGATATCCTTTAGGTTGAAACATACAACTATAAGGGTGATATAGACAATCCTAAGTTTGAGATAGATAGTCATATGGTTAAGAAAGAAATAATGTCGTGACTGTAGAATCCTCTATAAAAACACTATACATAGTAATCATAAAAACATATGATTAAGTAATAAGTAACTAATTACATGAGAAATTATAATTAGGTAATTAATGAATGTAATATTAAATTTAGTTAATGCTTTAACATATAAGTCAAAACTCAACTCATACTAATGTGATTTGGTGGATAATAAAATTTTATAAATAAGTGATAAATTTATAAATATAAAAACAAAAAAACTAGATAAATTAAGAAGGAGAAAGATCCACTCCAACATCATATTCATGTATATGCATATCTCAAGTGAGGCTTAATTATCTATAAAATTACTATATCTACACATTTATTAGTTTATATTCTTATCCATAGAATATATTATTATTTAAGGAATGAATCTTGTTTATCTTAATAATATTATTAATTTATCATTATTTAATTTTTTTTACCATATCCACTGGCTTTAAAAATCCCCCCTTTGGATATTTTTGTCAACCAGTGCCAATACACATTCCCCCTTTTCTTTAAAATCATGATTTATAGATAAATTAATTTTTTTCAAATATAATATTTCTTAAATGTATGAAAAATGTGTGTACCACATAATATATATATATTAACTAGTTCTCTAAGACTACTTGATTTAGGGATCTATATAGAAATCATGATAATTTAAAATAACTCAATGTTTTCCATTAAAATATTTTACTCTTTTTACCGCAAGTAGGTTTTCAATGAATTCAATACTTAATGTAGATCCCACTAAACATTGAAACTACCCTTAGATGAAGAAATCAAGTATTTATTACAATTTCAAGAAATAAAAATTAATTAAATATTAAACCAATAAAATATATAAGTATACCAAATATTTTAAAAAATATAAGCTTCCCCTTTTTCTTGTAATTATGAATCTAAATATAGAAGAATCTTAATGAGAGTATTTTTTAAATTATAAATAGAAATACTCCATCTATTTATTCAAACAAAATAATAAAAAGAATCCCAAAACACACACACACACACTAAATATTATGGATAAAATACATTTAATATTTGTTTATAACCCTAACATACTATCAATTTCTCAAATAGGATATTGATTTGTGAATTTTCAAATCAATTTAAAATATAATATTCATAATAAAATCTTTGGTGTTTAGGATTCTCTATATATTACTCCTTAGTATGAGGTATGTGGTTGAGTTATTTAACTCAAATTATATTTATCCTTAATCTTTTTCTTATAGATATTCTTATTAGTATATCAATTAATTATTATGAAACATAATCACATGAAATCCATTTTTTATTTGATACTTTTTTTGGGTTTCAACTTTGGTTTGCATCATATTATTATATTAGAAAACTTTTGAACAATTCTACCTATAAAAATTTCTTCTATTTTGGTAGTTTTTTACTTATTAACATCTAATAAAGATGCATTATTCATATTAAATCCACCTAGGAAAACATCCTACTTTATATAACTCAAATTATAGAACCATTTATTTCCTCCATTTTTTTACAATAATGAAAAACATTTTTTTCCTCTTGATAATTTTATTATTATACATAATATTACTATTTTTCATAAAAAACTATCATTAGTAGTCTTTAATATTGATATATTATGATCATATCCTTCTTCATCTCTATATATACTATAAGTAGATATTGACTGAATATTACTTTCATAATTGTTTTTATTTTCACAATTTTAGACGAATTGGATATATTTATTTAAGGGTTTACATGTATATCTATGAATCCTATAGTAGCAAAAAAAATTTCTATATCTTTCACTTTGAATCCATATTTCATATTAATCAAGAATTTTCACCTTTGGATTTAAGCTCTAATGTATATCTATCCTCTTAACATGATGCACTTTTGAACAATTATCTTCTCACTTACTTGGTTCCTTTTTAAATTTGATAGTATGTTCTTATTTATAATTTATATAATCTATTATAATCAAAATTATTCTTACTAATGTAATTTGACCTTTTATTTTTAATTAATCCCTATAATAATTTTGATGATTTAAAAATTTGATTAGTTTATTTGTTTCTACTTTATTAATTCCTACTAATGATTTCAACTTAACTTATATCCTAAGAAAATTCATGTTTAAAATAATATTTTTAATTTGTATAGTTTTAAATTTATTTTTATGTTGTATCTTAAGAATAAAAATGCGAGATTAATGAACATATTTGATTTTTTTATTTCTTCTAGTAGGATATTAAGATCATTTATCCATATAGATTAAAATTATAGTTTATAATTATAAAATTTTATAAAATATTTGAGTGATCCTTAAAATATAATAAATTTATTTGTAAGAATATTTTTATTTAAACTCTATTAAATAAGGTTTTATTCATAATCCAAAGTATTCCTTTCATTTTTTATTTAGTCTAATTTTATCATTAACTTATTTCTATTGGGAAAATATACATGTGTACTGAAAATACTTCTCCATAACATTTATAGAAATATTATTCAAAAAATTTTCATTCTCCTTCACCTCTTGAAATTTTTATTTTAATACTATTTCCTTATCCCACTATTCATTTTATATTAAATCAATGTTCACCTTTTATTAATTTCTCTTCTTATTTATAAAAATATGTAGTCCATTATTAAGAGAATTAATTTTTTCTTCAAGTAACCTATCACTTTTAATTTTATTATCAATATCTATATTAAAATATCTAATCATATCTTATGTTTCCTTTATTATATATTTTTGTTATTATTTTATTCCAGATTTAATGTTAATTTATTTTTTTCAAATGAATTCAATTGTTATGCCTCCAATTTTAATGAATCATTTTTTACATTCATTATTCATGTTTATTATATCATTTGTTTATTAATGGGAAAATATATTGTTATATTTAATTTAATTTGAAGGACTTGATATGGATCACCTGGTATAAAGATAATTTCCACAAATCCTCTGGCATACTTCCCGATCATTTGAGTCTAACACAAGTTCTAAAGGATTAGGTATCGCATGGAAAGTTATTTATCCTAAAGATAATTTATGAAATAAATAACTATAAAAATATATTTCCATAATATACATAATAACCTTGAAATATATAATAGTGGATAAAAGATATGTTTCTTAACTTATGATGTTCCATAACTTTTAAAACAAACATATGTCATGGTTAGAGTGTTAAACCATATATAAAAAATCTAAAATGAAAAAAAACCACTATAGCACATATGTATATTAAATATACACCACTAGATTAAAAAAATATTTTTCATTTACTATATATAGGATCCTATAAACCATTAAGTGTTGGGGTCATTCCCCTACTTGGATCACAGACAAATGGATCTACACATACCTTGGGAAATGAATGTAGGTTCTGAGTACAGTCTATCCTATAGGCAGTCTCCACTAGAACCCCACCAAATTATCATTAAGACACACATATGAAGTAGAAAAAAAATATAGGTAGTCAATTATATAAGATCAATAATAAATTTATATATCAATATTAGTAAAGGATTAATAAAAATTCGTTTAGAATTAGTTTTAACATGCTAACTAGAGCATAGATACCAACCTCACTAAAATCGAGAAAAGACTATAATCTGAAAAGAATTTACTGAACATCGATAAGGGATATACCAAAAAGAAAAAAAAACCATTTGGATAACATAATTTGAATTTAAATTAGGGTAAATAACCCAAAAATAATATATAATCAAATATTTTAATCATCCATCACATGAAATTAACTATATATATGAATATAAACAAGTATCAATTGGTTCAAGGAACTTAAAATTTTATTTTCTATAATATCTAACATCTAATCACCCTTTTTTAGCATGAGATTCACAACTATACATATATCAAGAATAATAATAAATGGGATAAATAAATTTAAAGCATAAAATTACTATTAATTAATATTCATTGTATGAGAATCAGGTAGTTTCATATAATTAATATGTTTAGAATAAATTCCATTTTTAGTTAAATCTCACTCTACCCCACATCACTACTAACATAACCACCATGAATGTATGCGAGAGAGGTAGGTTCACCTACAATATAACATAATGATCTTTACACCAAAGAGAAAGAGTTAAGGGATTCCATTGATTAAATAAATTTTAGGAAACCAAAGAAGAATATTTATTTAAGGATTTATTTCTTACACTATAAGGGTAGCATAAAATCATAGAGAAAGAGGTGGCCTTACCTTAACCTCACTGCATTAGAGATCTTGAAACAACCAAACTATAAACTATATTGAATATGGAGTCTAAGATGTTATAAGAGAATAGGGTAAGAATATAGAGATGATAGAGTGATCTTTATAGATAGGTTTCTTTGAAAAACCCAAAGGAAGCCTAAAATTATAATTAAAACCAATAAAGATTACAAATATTCCCCAATTTTTTTAAAAAAATCCTTTACTCTAATAGGTACCTGGTGGGGGACCACCAACCACCCAATAACTATTAGTTTCTTGGTACCAAACCACCAGATGACTAGTGGTGGTGGAATTAGCCTCTTTACAACTTCTCAAAACACAATAGGTACTTTGTGTTTACCCACTAATGAATGATTGTTCCTGATATACCAAATATCACACATTATTTTATCTCAAATCCCATATATTTCCTCTAAGAATTTTTTTTAACACCTAACTAGATAATTAACCAGTCAAATAACACAAATTAAATTAAAATTTCTATCCCAAATTATGTGGATCATTAAAAACAACCCACCACTAGGATTTTAATTGTTGATTAAAATTATCAAGATTCTAGAGGAAACAATTTAGGACATTAAACTTAAACTTTTCCTTACACTAAAAATTTTCTATTGGAAATTAACTAAAATAGGGGATATCATAATGTATGATATCCCATGAGTTGTAATCTATGTTATACATGATATTAATATCACATTTTATGATATAATCACATCATAAGTGGCACTGGATGCCACTATTATCTTTTATTTTAGTGTACGTTAAGGTTTAAGATATGGATGTGAATTCTTAGCCACTTCCATGTATTCATGATCGGTCTCCTCAGTTATAAATCAATGAGATTTATTGATTTAATTTATAAACATGAAAAATGTAATTTTTTATGTGTTTAGATGATTATGGATTCTTTAATAGGCAGTAACATTTTTTGACTACCATGAGATGGAATACAATGCTCCGAACCTCTTCATTTAATTAATAGAATCTATAAAAGTGATGAGATCCTCCAATTTATGGGAAATATGATGAATTCTAGCCGAATAAAAATCACTCTTTAGTTCTTTTTTCTTTATTCATCTTCATTGAGGAAGGTTATATAACACCTTTGAAGAATATAAACCCTTTCATTACAAAAAAGGATCCAAGTCTGGTGTAATTCCATCAGAGGAAGGATTATGTTGGATATTTATTTTATTATAAAAATAAATCATACTCCATATAATTTATTCAATATAGAGTTATAAATGATGGATTCATGATTGTTTTATGTTATTCATTTAATATATTGGTTCTGTTGATGCTAGATCAATATTTTTCATGGGTTTCTATACCACAAAATATTATTAGATAATCACCCAAATCCCATCAGTGGTATCAAATCCAATTTCATAAACAAATAAACATGTTTTATTACTAATATTTGGAAGAACATGTGCATTGTATGGTGTTTGGGGACATATCATAACATATGATATGTAGGGTTTCTTCTATTTTTTCTTAACCATAGTATACAATTACCATATATCATAGGGTATGATATACCAAAATATTGAATATTTTTACTATGATATTTTCAATAACAAAGTTTCATGTCATATTCGTGATATAGGGGATATCATCAAATACAATTGGAACCTTATGATAGTACCAATTGTAAGAGGTGATATAAATTACATATTACGACTGACAATCCCATCATCAGTTATAAAATATGATATAGCCTTAAAATGTTAAAAATTCAATATTTTTAGATAATTATATATATTTTATATAATATTTATAAATGATAAGTATTAGTCACTGTTAATAGGATATTTTCATATTTATATTAATTTTTTCCATATTTTCATATCATGTTTAGATGATAAATAAAATGTTTATTTATTTGTCTATTCATTTTTGACATTCATATTATTAACATGTTTATGAAATATGGATAGTTTTTATGATTTAATTTATGTGATAAATTATTTATTATAAAATTTTCTTACCCTGGATTACATGTTATATAAGACAATATAAGATTTAGTTTTCGTCTACTGTGGCCTTTGTTTGTAATTAATGTTATAAGCTTGAGTTTAGTTATTGAATGCATTTTATATATATTTTGTTTTAGAGTTATTAGGACATGGATTCTATCTTGAGTAAAGTATCCCTAAGTAGAGGGAATTTGTTTTAGGCTTCTCACTAGCTTGGAGTCTTATTCCTAGTCCATGAAAGGCAGGGGTTGGAAATATATGGCACTAGTCTTACTCATGTGGGGATTATCGGTATCATATAATTCTAAAAGGAAGATGGCGACTCGCGGAGACGGCGACTGCGACTCGCGGCGACCCGCGGCTTGGAAATGGCATTCTCTGAAAACCTAGATGAATCTCGGGGATGAATTCCCTCTCCTTCCAGGAGGTGGGAGGGAGGATAAGGACCGGGTCTCACGGCCTCCAACACCGCGGAAGCATTTCATTCCTTTCTCAAACCCTAGCTACCTTCCGGATTTCCCGATGATTTCTTTATGCCCGAAAGTTCCTGATCTTTATCAGGGTGATCCTCAGCTACTGATCTCTTCATCTGAGTTCTTTGAATCTTCGAGTCACTTGGATTTAACGCTGGTAGCACTCTTTGATCGGAGAACGCCCTCAGTCAATGATTTCGACCGTTTCATTTTCGGAAAGTGGGATTTGCAAGAGTGCGCTATTGTTGGGCTTCTCGACAGTCGCCAATTCATGATTCGCTTTTCCTCAGAGGATGATTTGATCCATGATTGGTCCAATACCCCTCGTAGATGCAATGGATGCCGGTTCTTCCTCCTTCGCTGGTCATTTGATTTATACATGAATCGTGATCCGTCAACCACTGCGGAATGGGTTAGTCTTCCACAGCTCCCTCTTCCGTTTCAAAATCCTTCAATTATTCACATGATTGGTAATATGGTGGGGAACTTTCTCTGTTATGTTGTTCGTACGTCCACCGTAAGTCATCCGGTGAATCCTCGTCTCTGTGTGGAGGTGGATGTTGCAAGGCCCTCGGTCAATTGGGTATGGATCACTGTTGGTGTGGAGTTCAGATGGAGGAAGCCTGTGATTTTCGAATCTTGGGTAGGATACTGTAACACCTGCTGTCGTCTGGGGCATATGGTGTCAAACTGTTGCTCTGAGGTGCTGAAAAGAAGGTCCTATAACCAGAAGGAGAGGGTGGATGATTCCTCCAGATTGATATTGGTGTCTACTGGGGGTGTGGCTTCTGGAACTGTGGAGGAGAATAGGTCTTTAATGCCTTTGAATAGCTATGCAGAGGCCCCTTCGAATCCTGATGTGTCTGCTGTGTTCAGCAGGCTTCGACATGACCTGCAGTTGGGTGATGGGGTTCTTCATGCTAATACTAAGGAGGCTTCTGGTTCTGGTGAAGGGGGAGGTATTGCAGGCGCAAACATTGTTGTGAGGGAGTTTCATCATGATTTGTGTGTGTCTATACCTACTGAAAAGGCTAGAAATTGGTGTAAGGAAGCAGTGATTATGGTAAATGGAATGCTGGATGATGTTGGCAGAGGCAGTGATACTATGGAGGTTTCAGATGTTAATAATGGGGTGCAAGGAAGGGCTGTGATTGATAGTGAGTTGGGCTTCACATTTGCTACTTCCAATCAGTTCTAGGAGTTGGAAAAGGAGCTGGTAGATGAGGGAACTTCCATGATTGAGATGCAGCATGAGGCTCCTTCACAGGAGGGAGGCAATGGGTCAAAGGATGTGCTGTAGGGGAATTTAGTTCATTCGGAGTCCCCAGAACAGCCACGGTGCCTTGCTGTGATTGACACCAATGTTCAATTCCAGTAGCATCATGGAGGGAATGATAACTTTCAGCATGTTCTTATCCATGGAAAGTGGGGGGATTGCTATGAGAGTGATCAAGAAAATTATGGAGGTACAATCAAGCCTTCTTTTATTGATGTGGTCCAAGGCGGGAAGGTGAAGGTGAGTGGGGCTCAAGAAGTCTTGACTGCTCCTCCGTGACACAAGTCAAAGAAAGATTACTCCTATTTTCCAAATACGCTAGTCACTAGGTCCTCTGGTGGCAACAAGGAGGTCTTATCCTTGGAACGGATGAATCTGCAAAGGAAATATGCTAAGGTTTTGAGGCATTATGAAAGCTCGGAATGGGAAATGGCCATAGTGGAGTAGGATTACGGAGATGGGTATGGGTTTTGTGACATGTAAGTTCCTTTCTTTTTGCCTTTTTATGCTTGTCTACTGTACTTTTAATTTTCTTTAATAAATGGTCAGGGGGTTATCCCCTGGCTGAGCTTTTCTGGTATAATTCTAAAACTTTACATGAAAAGTTCATACACCTTATACGTGATATTAATTTGGATATGTGTAGATATTTATGGATTTTATTTTTGGGAGAGTAAAAAAATTGCTATTGTATAAAGAGTTACACATTAATATGATGTAAACATATTAATTTGGTGGTTGGAAGAGGAATTACAAAACTAAATCATTAGAGGCATGCATATATAATGGAATGAAACATGATATAATAATTATTACATTTGTTGAAATAGTTATTAATTTAATATATATATTATTTATATTAAATTGGTGAGACTTAAATTAAAACCCCTCAAATACCAAGTGTGAGATTACTTCCAAAGTAAACACATGTTAAGACCTCAAACATCCAATCGAGTAGTTTCGCATTAAAATGGGTTTCCCATAGATTATATTTTTTAATTCATGGTGGATATATTTAACCCTAAGGGTTTTATAACCACAACCCATTGTGATATTTGGGTGAAAATTTTCTGGGAAACCCTAAGTGTTAGGATACCATAGGAATAATTGAGTGTTATCCAAATGATGGATAGGGAAAAAGATCCATCCACTCTACTATCCAAGAATCATAACTGTTATAATTGGAATGACTACCAACCTAAATAAATTAATTGAAGAGTTTAGTTCCAAATTAAGGTTTTTTCTTAGTGAAATATAGATATTGTCTCACTAAGTGGATATGATATATGGGATCATCATTTTTAGTGGGAGTTATTTCATTAAAATTACTTAATGAAAAGATATAAAATTTGATACTCACCCATAAATTTGTCTTTTTTATAGATCATGTAGTATAACATGTTAATAATATTGAGATATCTTATAATCATAAACTATAAAAAAACTTACATATTGTCATATGTTTATAAGTATTATCAAAGAGAATCATTCCAAGAATCCAAATGTGAATGTTATAGAGATCAATTTTACCAGCTTTGACTAATGGGTATTAGATACTAGGTGTGTATCACACATTTATGTAAACAAACAAATACTTAAAGATAGGATGGAATTTAAGAAGCGTGAAGTAGATATTCTTGTCAAAAATGGGGAAATAGTTTCTTCATTAGAAGTTGAAACTTATGATTTAAATATAGCTAGTGGATTAATTCTAGACTTAGAGAACTACAATTATGTTCTTTCCATAAATGGAAATTTGATTTATGCATCTTGTTGGAAAATAATATATTTTCATTAATTATTAAGAATAATAGTTTATATATGTATATATATATTAATGCAATGTTTTATGAAACTGGGAATATGTTAAATGGTTTATACATTCTAGATATGGATAATCCTTTTTATAATATTTATAATTAAAAGGTTAAGGATGATTCGAATCCCACATTACTTTATAAATATTACCATGGAAATATAAATGAGAAAATCATCCAAAGAATCCATATATATGGATTGTAATAATCATTAAATTATGATTCATTTGACACATGAAAATATTATTTATTAAGAAAGATGACCAAAACACCTTTTAGTAGAAAAGGTAAAAGGGCTAGTGGATTATTGGTTCTCATACATAGCGACATATGTGGACCAATGAGTACTCGAGTATGCAGTGGGTTAGGTAAATTTTAACCTTTATCAATGAATTTAGTCATATAGTTTTGTTTTTCTGATGAGACACAAGTTTGAAACTTTTTAAAAGTTCAAAGAGTTTTAAAATTAAGTACAAAATCAACTAGGAAAAAATATTAATATTTTATGATCAAATCAAAGTAGTGAATACTTAATCTTGGAATTAATTTTTCATCTAAAAGATTATGGAATTATTACATATCTCACTCCACCTATATTATAATAGTGTAATGGTGTGTCTAATAGGAGGAATCATACTATATTAGACATTGTTTGATTGATGATGAGTTTGTGTGACCTTCCTATTTCATTCTGGAGATATTCTATGGAGAGTGTTGCATTCCTAATTAATGGAATTCCATATAAAGTAGTCATAAAGACACCATATGATATATTTACTAGGAAACATTCAATTATTTATTCTATGAATATTTGGAGCTACAAAGTGCTTGAATGATGATCGTATTCTGATATGCTTAACCCTAAGTTAGAAACATGTTTATTTATTAGTTATCCTAAAGAAACAAAGTGATTTTATTTATATAATACTAATGAAAAAAAGTGTTTATGGATCAATATGGTATTTACATTGAGGTAAAACACCAGAATAAAGTATTTAGTTAGAGTAAAGTTTAACTTAGAGAAGTTTAGGTCCAACAAATAGG
Source organism: Viscum album (assembly GCA_963277665.1). Taxonomy (NCBI): domain Eukaryota; kingdom Viridiplantae; phylum Streptophyta; class Magnoliopsida; order Santalales; family Viscaceae; genus Viscum; species Viscum album. Next base: position 701,150,488 of record OY728122.1, on the reverse strand, counting down.
AAGTATTCCTAAGATAAATTTTGAACTGGTTCCATAAAGAGTCATGGAAGAAGAAACAAATGAGTTTACAAATAATCTTGAATAATTAGTTGATTTTTTTAGGATCCCAAGAGTTATATATTTCTTATTGAAAATGATGATGAAATAATGTTCATAGTTGATGAACCAAATACCTACCGAGAGTCTATCGAGTGTTTTGATTTCAAGAAAAGGTTAAAATCCATGGAATCTGAAATAGACTCCATGTGAACTAACCAAGTTTGAAACATGGTGGATTCACGTGAAGGGGTGATACTCATAGGTATAAAGTGGTTTTTATAATAAATATTATATATATTATAGAGTTTGTACCTACAAATAATTCCTAATGATAAAAGGTTAAAAACATTCATTGTATTGACTATGAAGAGAGGTTTTCACCTATTACGATGATAGTACATTCAGTTATTCCTTTCCAAAAAAACAAATTTTTATTATGTGATATATCAAATGGATGTAAAAATAACTTTCCTTAACATTATTTTTTAAGGAACTATATATAATAAAACCCAATGGTTTTGAAGTTCCAAATGAGTCTGCTAAGGTGTGAAATTTTCAATGGTCCATTTATAGATTGAAGAAAGATTTTAAAAGTTAGAATATCTGGTTTGATGATTCAATAAAAAAGATTGGTTTTATCAATAATTTAGATTATTATTGTGTATGAAACTTGATTAGTGGGAGTGTTGTAGTATTTATAATATTATATGTGGATGATACACTACTTATTATAAATGATGTCCTAAATTTTATCTTAGTAAATATATCCTTGGGGGAATTCTTATCAATGAAAGAAATGGGTGGATAAGCCTTTATACTGGGTATTATGGTCTATAGAGATTTATCTTAAAGGTTTCTTGTACTGAGAAAGATCAAATATATTAGTAAAATTCTTAAGTAGTTTAGTATAAAGAACTCCAAAATGGGTCTTTAATAGTGTTCCATGGAATAAAAATTAATAATATTCATGGTACTTTTAAGGAGTTATAAAATATGGATATAATTCCTTTTGAATTACTCATAGGATATATCTTGTATTCCATGTTGTGTACTTGACCTGATGTTGCTTATTCTTTGAGAATTAGAGGTAGATTCCAATCCAATCTTGGTGAGAGTCACTAGATTTTTGTTAAGAACATCCTTAAGTACTTGGGAAGAACTAAGGAGATATTATTGGTATTTAAATGAGATAATGACCTTTATGCAAGGAGTTACATATATGTAGGTTTCCAATTTTATAAATATGAAATGAAATCTCAATATAGTATCATGTTTTCCCTAAATGATGGAGTTATCAATTGGATGATTTATAAAAAAGTCCCCGTAGAAGAAATGGAAATAGATATTGAGTACATCACTACACCAAATGCTATGATGGAATCTATTTAGATTAATAAATTCATGTATGAACATAGGGTGGTACCTAACATCGAGTAAGAAATTGAGATTTACTATGAATGTAATGGATCCATTTCTTAGGATAAGGAACCATGGTATCACTAAAGGATAAAAAAATCCTTAAAAATACCATATCATTCAAGTGATCATTGAGATAGGTTATGTAAAGTTCTATTGGATGGATATATAGAAGATTTCGATATATCCTTTGATGAAACCATTACTGAAAAAAAGAATGAGGGACTTGTTAAATCTCTTGGTATAAGATATATGAGAAATTAAATGTATTGACTGTATAATGAATCATGTTTTTATAATAAAGGAAATATCTATTTATCATTCATTCATATGCTCTAAAATTTGTTTTACATGAAGAATGGAAAGGTAATATCCCCTTAATGTATGACTTTGAGTTATCCCTCATCGATGATCATCATAGAGTATTATGGGATGTGATGATTTGTTTTTTTAGCATGAGTAGAATCTCATACTCAATATAAAGAGTTGTATATAAGATATTAATAATAGAATAATTAGGTAGTATGTTGAGTTTTATTATTTGGATTGAACCTCCAAGGTATATCTCATAGAATTTTATATAGTCATTGATATAATTAAGGGTGTATGAATATTATGAATCCCAATTACATGAGGTTTGTTAGATACCTATGAAGATAACCTTTATACTGTTACAAATTTTTTATGAAATCATTTATGATTAGATAATTGGGGGGGGGGTGGATATGTTGGTGATCAAGTCATTAGTTAGAGATCAACCAATATGTTATTTTACCACTCACATGATGGAAAAAGAAATCTAGGACCTTGATTGAGTTATAATGAAGAAATTCATGGACATGCTTAGTTTATTCACTTGTGATGTGCTCATCTAATTAGATGAGGGACATGTGATGTTATCATATTCTAAATTAATGATATATAATGTATTCATCGAACTGGTTAGTGGATTTCAGATAATTATGAATAGATGAGATAGTCTATACTAGATTGACATGTTCTATGTGTAGTGGTAACTTAATTTCATGGAAAAAATGATTATATAGGTATAAATATGTTGTATATGCTATATATTTCCTTTAGAAAGATAATCCATAGGTGTGGACTTTTTGAACCCTCCAAACTAGGAAACCCCACTCCCATTTAAGGGATTACTCCAGAGAGAACCCCAGCTGGGAAGAAGCTATTGCCATCCAAGATGGCAGAGAATCCTGGAGGGTGACGACCCGATCAGCGATGGTTCAACACAAAAATATATCAACACTGGTGGGTTGTGCCTCAATTCACCCACCCAATCAGAAACTCAGTGACCTGACAAGCTGAGTGGGTCCCTGGGTAATGAGAAAATCTCCCAAGAGCAGACTCCCATGAATAGTACCCCGAACCTCCCAAAGAATAACATTGTTCTATATCTCCCCTTCACCACTATGCCTTCACCTAAGCGGAGGTGTATATGATATATCTTACAGTGGATATGTTCATATAGATATATGTTTATGTTTGATCAAGATAAAACTAAACCCATTTGTATCTTTAGTAGTATCAATACTTTAATAGAGTCCACACTATTCTTACATCTATGAAATTAGGATTTTATAATTATTTTCAACACTAAAAATTATCATAGGGTCACATTGTTAGGCCTTATGATAAGGATTAAATTGTAAACAAAGTTTTAATTCCAAAATAAAGAGAGTTTTGATTAACCAAATCCAAAAAGTGTTTTGGATTCATTCAAAAAGATTTTTAAAAATTTTCTTATACAAGTGAGAGATTGCTGGAAATTCACTAAATAATAGATATTATAATGTATGATATTCATTTATTTATAGGCTATAATATAAATGAGATTCATATCATAGGTTATGATATAATCATATCATAATAGGCATAGTATTTAACTATTAGCCTTTATCATAGTGTATGATAATACTTTTGCTATGGATGGAAGGGAATTTTCACCACCACATATTCTTGATCAGTTTTGTTGATTATGAATCATTGATATTGATTCATTTAATGGATAAAAATTTATAGTGTAATATTTTTATGTGTTCAAATGGTTATGAAAGATTCAGTGAGAAGTATTTCATGTTAGTTTCCATGATATGGAAGATGATTCTCCAACCCACTTCATTTAATGATTAGAATATATAAAAGTTATAGAATCCCACCATTTATGGGTACTGTGATGCATGATAGAATAAGATAAAGAAATCTTCAGTTGTTGGTTCTTCATTCATCATTAGTGAGGAAGTTATGAGAACACCTTTGAAGAACAAGAGTCCTCTCATTATGAATGAGGATCCAAGGACGGTGTAATTCCTTTAAATGAAGTAGTGTTTTGGTTGTTGTTTTAGTGATACCAATCAAGCATACTCTATCACATTTATCAGAGATAGAGATCACAATAATCAAGGTACATTTTTTTATATTATTTATTTAACATGTTGGCTATACTAATGGTTGATCAAGATTTTTCACGTGTTCCTTACACTTCCAAAGATCATTATAAAACACCAAATTTCCACCAGTTTATTCCTAGAGACAACAATGCTTCCATAATACCCAAACTAGTGGAATAATATCTCCCCTTAAGAATTTATTACTCTGGTCAATGACACAAACTAGTCTCTATATATAATAACTATTATATTCTAGCTCTATATCATTAAATAGAAAAATATGAGTAGCATCATCCATATGTATCCTTAATTTATATACATAAAAGATGTCAGGCATGGAAACATAATGATATGGTAAAGCTAATGGATTATCCATTACCTTGATATGTTCTATAAATTAAAATGGGCCCATGAATCAAGGATTCAATTTCCCTTATTTACCCATTATTTGCTGACCTAATAGATGGGAAACCTATATAAATACATAACCCCAACCTTAAATTATAAAATTACTCATTTTTGGTTTTTTTTGACATTTGAAGACTTTAATAAATGGTTAACTATTTTTAAATTAATTTCTCCAATGTGGTCATTTTTACACTATACTGGGTCTAATCTATGAGGATTATCTAATAAATTTTCTGTAAGGTAGATAACTCCAAGGTTAAAAATAAAGAGTTTCAAAAGAATCCATATGAATAGATGATTGATACATATTGTTATTATAAAACTTCATTAATGTATGGTTATCTTCTATAGATCCTAAAAAAGTTTGGATATAGGCCTGAATCATATCCTGCGTAATATTAACCGTCCATTTTTATTGGAAACTATCCTGTGGATGGTAAAATATACTTAGTTTTTCATGATTAGAAAGTTACCATCACAACTCTTTCTAAAATTAGGAAGTAAAACCCAGATCATTATTTGAGACAATACTCGTCAACACCCTATTTAAGATTTAACACTTATCATATATATAATTTTCTCTTTTAATATATAGAAGTTGAATCTCTAATAGATGATAAGTGGGATCAATATAATAAAAATAGAATTTTATTGTGTTATTTGGGATCTAATAAAAATTTAAACTATTTTTAAATGATCCATTCTACTTTCTATAAATCTCTACGAATAACAGTTTCATGATTCATTTCCTTGTAGTTTCCCCACTGTGGTTTTTTATTTAGAGCTAGTTCTTCTTGTGATAATTTTTTATTTTTTATAATATATTTATATATTTATAATTATTTATAATTATTTACTTATTTTAATAATTTATTACCCTGGACCCTCCCAGCTCGGGTCTAGGCCGACCCCAACCCCATCCAAGCACAAGCCCACCACATGCCTACCCACCCAGACCCACCCTATAAAATTAAACACACACACACACACACATATATATATTTACATGTTTGTGTGTGTAAGTTGAGATTGTATCCCCTTACCTTTAGGTTATTCTATAAAGCCTTTACCACTCCACCATGCCCTTCATTTGAGGACTAATCAAACATAAATATAGTTATATATATATATGTATACATATATTTATTTTTAATTTATAAATACACACATATATGTTTCCAATATCTTATGCACCTATATAGTTTTTCACATCATTGAAGACATACTTTCCAAAGGTAGGAGGTTGATGGGACTTTATCAATGATTCCCTAAAATACATGTTAGTCAATAGGATGGGAGATCAGGATCATCTCACCCTTTAGGTGGATTTTTTTCTTACTCCAAGACTCTCTTATAGATTTAAGTCATGTTTTTGAATCCTTCCTAAATACCAGTGCGAGGCTTATTACTACCATTCAAGTTATTGATCAAAACCATACATCAATGTGAATATTTATATTTATTATAGGTTCTACATATTTCTCTATTAGTTATAGATTCTATATTTTAAAGCTATATAGTTGGGAACTTTGGAATTTATCACCATCTATGGGGGTGGTAAGTGTTTTAGAGTTGGGATCGGGCCAATAATAGGAGATTCTTAAGCATCCTTGTGAAGGAAATCATAACCCAAGTATTTCAGTGCCAATTAATGACAAATGATGTACCTTTTAAGGTTTTGTGACAAGGACCAATGTGGTTTTTTAAGGTCATGCATCAATGACCAAGTGAAGTTACTTTTAAATTTATGCATCTAGGACCTAGTAACTAGTTGGAAAAATATTCATAGAAATATTTGATGTGGGAATTAAATATGAGTATCCCTTTCGAATCCTCTCATAGATAATTTGGACCATTGTGAAATAGTTGGTTCATAGGGAGTATGACCCAATGAGGATGATGTCTTATAGGGTATATGGCCCTTTGTGAAGGATTTTATAGGGAATATGTCCCAATGAAGGTATGGTTTTGATGTTTAGTTTGAACCTTAAATAGGTTTACTATATTCCCTGGTTAATAAGAATCAAATCCCACATAGTTTGAGTTGAATAGATTAAGGTTGTTGACTGGACCACCATGCTACTTAACGTCATGAAACAAGGATGTTTTTATGTAGTTTTATGTCATGTTACTTGGTCATAAGTGTCATTAAAGTGGTTATGATTAAGGTTTTAATAGGGATTTCATGTGGTCAACCCTAATGGAAAGTCTCACAAGGAATATGGACCTTTGAGAAATATAGATCTTATGGAATATGACCCTTTGTGTAAGATGGAACATAAGGAATATAGAAGTTTGAGTAAGAATTCATGGAGGATATATCCCTATGAATATGAGTTAGTTATTATGAATTGGAAAACCATAATTGAATCTATATCCTACCGGTTTATGATCAAACATATGGGCTACTAAACACCTAAGGAATAAAGAACCATGAGAAAGAGGTCAGGGCTTACACATATATCACCTAGCCAGTGCTTGGTCACAATAGGCATGGACATGGACCAAGGCCCACTCTATCTCCCTATCTTATTGAATGGATAAAAGGAGTCCACTAAGCACCTATGAAGATCAGGTATCAGATATGGGGAAACTAAGTTGGGAATCCTATTCCAGGGAGGTTTCATCAATGTCATTATGATGAGGACCTTCATTTTAAAGGGGATACAAGATTGTAAACCCCCCGAGGGCCCTATCAGTTAGGGAGGAAATGTGGGAAAACATTTTATAAATGGAATACATTATTGAATTGGGTTTAAAATATTGTGCATGGTTTGATCATGTATATCAAGAGTCCATAAAAGATTACTAGGATAATTACACCTAGAAATGAGTTGATCTGGACCCATGAGTGACATTAAGGCCTTTTGGAAAATCAAGGGACCTAAGTAAATGTGGGATCAAAGAGGTTTTCACATAGGGTTTGAACTTTAGTTGGTATGTTTGGGTCATATGTATCCCTTTTAGGAGAATAGGGCGAATGAAATTTTCTATTGGTGGACTAAGGATAATTTCCACTTGTAACGTCCCGGTTCTGAAAGCCACCCAGAGGCGCCCCGTACCCAGTTGGTCACATGGCCTCAAGCGAATTTCTCCGAATTCCAGAGGATGTTGACTAGTAGTGAGGACCTTGGGTGTGATAGTGGGGAAACTATGCCCTCATTGGCAGAGTATACAACAGGAGTAAACAAACACATACAAGAGCAGAAGTAGTAATAATGACATACAACAGTAATAACAGAAAACTGAAAGTATAAAATGGAGAACATATATAAAATGATGCATGATACATATGTCTAGGAAAACAGCCAAAAAAGTCACGATACTGGAATTCAACAGTGATAAACCAAAGTGAAAAAGAAAGAAGATAAACTCCTCAGCATCGTAAGACATAGCTTGGTCCCATGCTCTCCAGCTCCACAGTAATCAAGTACCTAAAGTAGAAGGGTGCTTGCCCTTATCTATACCTATAACAATATAATCAGTTTGGTCCCAAAAGCATGACCCAAACAGGGTGTGAGACTAAATCCCAGTAGGCAACCACCCAAAGATCTGTGCCTAACAGTCAGTGAATATATGGCAGGTAAAAGTACAGAAAATAGTAAACAGGAAAGTGCTTAGTAGTAAACAGTTCCAAAAATCAAAAACAATCAATCAGGCATAGTAAACCTCTAGGAAGTGCACACAACTTATCCTCTCTGGTTTAGTGATAAAGATTCATAAAGACTCTCTGAGGAATCTCACACAGTCAATTCCTCTTATAGTCGAAGGTAAAACAAGACTCTTTGAGGAAGCTCACACAGTCAATTATCCTTATAGTATAAGGTAGTCATGGACTCTCTAAGGAAGCTCACACAGTCAATTCCCCTTATATCCCCAATGTCTAGGACTTTCTGAGGAAGCTCACTCGGTTAATTCCTCTTATAGCCCAAGTCATTCAATTAAAACAAAAACTCTCTAAGGAAGCTCATACAGTCAATTCCCCTTATAGTCTAAAGCAATCAAGGAATCTCTAAGGAAGCTCACTCGGTCAATTCCCATTATAGCCCCAAGTGGTCCTAGGCTCTCTGAGAAAGCTCACACAATCTATCCCCCTTATATCCTAAAGTGCTCAAAGACTCGTTGAGGAAGTTCACTTGGTCAATTCCCATTATAGTCTACTACACCAGGTTCTCACGACCCTGTGTAGGTCAACAAGCATAGTAGTGCAATATGGCCAAAGTAAACCGACAGAACTACTTGGATAACTAGTCTACAACATATCAATAATTTTAGAACACAGACTCTCCATCCTACAGCAATAGGCATGGAAAACAGGCAAGGAAACCAAACTGGCTAAACAGGACCAAACAGTCGTAAATAGAACATGCAAGGGAAATACATCCAAAGAATAGAAATCAACCCTATTCATATCCAAATTACCTCTACACAAGCATAAAAGCATGGCAGGGAATCAACAGGGGTAAAAAAGTAAACATGAAATACCCCATTCAAGGGTATTGATGGAATTTGCACATAATACTCAAAGACATTGAACAGAAAGGCCTAAACCACCTACCTTGGGGTTAGGAGATCACTATATGTGAACCTTAAAGCTTGAATATCCTTATAAAGTCAAAGATATATAAAAATGTCTAAAACGTTCAACCTGTGATATCTCACGAGAGAGGAGAAATCAGAAGATGATGCTCTAGGAGAAGAGAGAACTCACCGATGCGATTCCAATGCAATCGACATTGTTCGATTCAGAGGAAAGACACACGCTCAGGGGTTCATTGAAGATCCACGACCGTATGGAGATCTCGGTCGAATGGGACCTAAAATAAGAACATTCTGGCAATTAGACACGACCCTGGTGTGTTTAATGAAAAAAATAAAGTACACAGCGTGTACTTTTGAAGTAAATGGCGTATACTCGCCTTTTCCATACTCTGCTTTAAGCGGCCTCCAAGTCACTCCCATAGGGCCATGTGTGTGGCTACTACATAGCCATCACACAACCTCCTACAACAAGGAAGTACAGGGCATGTACTCATAAAGTACATGGCGTGTACTTAGAAAATTTCCATAATTTCCTTTTTCCTAAAAAATGACCCAAAAAGAAAAAACATACCTAAAAAGAAGATCCGTGTTCTTAAAAATTTCCCACCTTAAAGAAATTCATCCCTGAATTTACTTAGTGTAGTGTAGATGAAGAAACCACGAACATCTCCAGCCACTGAGCTCGTACATCGTCCTACCTCTCCCAAGTCTCATCCTGCACCCGCTCGTGCTGCCATAGCACTCGTACTAGAGGAACAAACCAGCCATAGAGAACCTTTGTACTGTGATCCAAAATCTGGATAGGATGCTCCTCAAACAACGCATCCACTTCGAGATCAACCTCCTCGGGTTGAAAGACATGATATGGGTATGAGAAGTAATGTCTAAGATGAGAAACATGGAAGACGTCATGCATAGCTTGGTACCTCTGAGGTAATTTCAACCGATAGGAAACCGGCCCAACTCTCGCCAACACCTCAAACGGCCTGATGTACCTCAGTGAAATCTTACCCTGTCTCTTAATCCTCTCATGTACCAACCTTGGTGTGACATGTAGGAAAACTTGATCCCCGACCTCGAACTCCAGAGGCCGTCTCTGCTGATTAGCATAAGACTTCTGTCGAGACTACACAATATCCATCCTCTTCCGAATCAACTCTACCTGGTCTGTGGTCTCCTGAACAAGATGAGGTCCCAGCAAAGCTACCTCTCCTGCCTCCAGCCAACATAAGGGTGATCAGAATAACCTATCGTACAAAGCTTCATAAGGTTCCATATGAATAGTTGCTTAAAAACTATTATTATAGGAAAAATCCACAAGAGGTATATGCTTCTCCCAAGAACCTCCAAAATCTAGGATGCATGCTCGGATCATATCCTAAAGCACCTGAATCGTACGCTCAGAATGACCACCTATCTGGGGGTGATAAGATGTACTCAAAAGTACCTGTGTATACAAAGCCTTTTGAAGCCCCTGTTAGACTCAAGAAGTAAAACGTGCATCCCTGTTTGAAACGATTGAGTGTGGAACTCCATGTAGATGTACAATCTCTCGGATGTACAACCATCCCAGCTCATCAACACTAAAGGTTTCCTTAATCGTAAAGAAGTTAGAAACCTTCAGGAGTCTATCAATGACAACCCAAACAACATCATTCCCTCGAGGCAACCTCAGCAAACTGATTACGAAGTCCATTGCGACATCATTTGACTTCCAATTGGGAATGGGTAACTTCTGTAAAATCCCTACTGGTCGCTGATGCTCTGCCTTCACCTACTGACAAGTGGAACACCTCATGATGAAATCGTAAATGTCCCTCTTCATACCTTTCCACCAATACTGATGGTGTAGATCAAGATACATCTTGGTGATGCCAGGATGAACTGCCCAAACCGAGGAATGAAAATACTGCATTAGATCCTTGCATATATCTGCTGGCACACATACACGCCCCTAGAAATGCAAGATCTCATCCTCGCCTATGGTCAATCCAGGAATAGGGTCCTCTCCTGACACACTCTCCCTTAGGACTAGGCCTTCAGAATCTAATAGATGCCTCATTTGAACTCGATCTAGGAGAGTAGAGGTAATAACTATATAAGAAATAAATGTCTTCCCCTCACTGTCGTGCACCTCCAAATGCATCTTAGAGAATAGAGACATAAGCTACCACTCAATACTGGCCTCCTGAACTGCCTGTATCTGAGTCCTCCTGCTCAATGCATCAGCCACTGTGTTTCCCTTCCCAGGCATATAGTCAAGCTTAAAGTCAAAGGACTGTAGGTACTCAACCCACCTATGCTATCTCAAATTTAGATCACGCTGAGTGTAGATGTACTTGAGACTCCTGTGGTTGGTGAAAACCACAAAGTGATATACCAGACGATAATATATCCAACAACATAAGGCATGAACAACAGCTGCCAACTCAAGATTGTGCATCGGGTAATTCCTCTAATGTGTCCTCAACTACCGAGACTCGTACGAAAAGACTCCATCTCCCTACATAAGCATAGCTCCAAGACCGATACCTGATGCATCACATTAAATAATATATCTCTTTCCTGGCTCTAGCAAGACTAGTATCGATGTTGAAGTCAACTTACCTTTCATCTCTTGAAAGGATGACTCACAAGAATCCGACCATAAGAACTTCGCACCCTTCTTAGTCAGACCTGTCAAAAGTGCTGCTAAGCATGAAAAGTCCTGTATTAAATGTCTGTAGTATCCAGATAGCCCTAGAAAACTAAGCACCTCAAAGACGTTCTTCGGATGCTCCCAGGAAAATACTGCTCTCACTTTCTCTGGGTCTACTGATACTTCTGCCTCTGAGATAACATGACCCAGGAAGTGAATCTAATCTATCCAAAAGTGTCACTTTGAGAACTTAGCATATAACTGATGCTCCCTCAGTGTACCAAAAACTATCTCAAGATGGGTAGAATGGTCGTTTCGAGTGTGAGAGTACACCAAAATATCATCCAAGAAAACAACCACGAAGTAATCCAAGTATGGATGGAACACACGGTTCATCAGTGCCATGAAAACTGCAGGTGTGTTTGTGAGACCGAATGGCATAAACATATACTCATATAGACCATACCTACTCCGAAAGGTTGTAAGAGGTATATTTGATGGTCTAATGCGCAACTCATGATAACCGGACCTCAAGTCAATCTTCGAGTACACCCAGGCTCCTTGAAGCTAATTAAAGAGATCATCAATCCTAGGAAAGGGATATCGGTTCTTGATCTTCAACTGGTTCAACTTCCGATAATCCACACAAAGCCTGAGGGTGCTATCTGCCTTCTTCACAAACAGGACAGACGAACCCGAAGGAGAAGTACTGGGTTGGATGAAACCCTTTTCCTGTAACTCCTCCAACAGTTTCTTGAGCTCCTGCAAATCTGGTGTATCCATCCTATATGAGGGAATGGACACCGATGCTGATCCTGGCACAAGCTCAATAAAAAAGTCTACCTAACACTCTGGAGGCAAAATTTAAACATCCTATGGAAATACATCTCTAAAACGATCCACCACTAGAGGAAATTCTAACTATGAATCCCCCTGGTCATCCAGATATAGACTAGCAATCTAGGCTATAACTCCTCCCAAACCATGACTCTCTAGACCCGTTCTACTCGCTTGAACATCCCATTCTCCATTATGAAGAAAAGATCCACCCTCTGGTGATATGAAACTGACCCTACGGCGATAACACTTGACGACTGCCTAGAAGGGAACTAGCCAGTCCATCCCGAGAATGACATCATATTCTGTAATCTCTAGGACATAGAGGTCTCATAGAAAGTGACATCCACTAACCTGTAGAGGGAACTCTCTACACTGACATACACTAGCTGTTCTAGTCCCCAATAGAGTGTCTAACGTCAAGATATTAGCAAAAGAAAAGATACAGAGACGAAGACTCTACACGATAGTAACAAATATAAAGCTATGGGAAGACCCTGTATTGAAAAGATCATAAGATAAAACTGAGGCTACTAAGATAGTACCTCGAACTGTGGAGGGTCTAGGATATTTCTCCTGCTGGGTCTGCTCCACTGCAAAAGTCTGGCCTATGTCACGGCCCCGTGACCCTGCCTGACTGCTCTGAGCTGATCCACACTGCTTTTACTGAAGAACCGGCGACTGAATTCCACATTCATGACCTCCACCTAGACCCAAACAGTTAGAACAACTCCAGTTCCTAGACTGGTGAGAAACTGGTGGTGCTGCTCCTAAATGAGGAGTTATAGAAGAACCTATATCACCAGCTTCTAGAGAGAAGAACTGACAAAAGTGATGAAGGTGAGCCATCATACCACAAGATCGGCACTCCACTGGGTCTCTCAGACAAGGTGGCCTCGTATGCCTACTTTTCCCACACTGGTTTCACACCACATGGCTATCGAAAGATGCATCCCGCCTACTCTGATATCCTCATGAAGTCTCCCTACAACACTTCCTGCTATCAGCTGAAAGAGAACTAACTCTGGATTCCGAACCGCCCTGGCTCTGAGCTCTAGAATCCCTTAGATTGCGCTCTGTGATCAGTGCCTGCACTACTACAAAAACAGAAAATATCAGCGCTCAAATCAGGCTTTAACAACACTAAAAAAGCACTGTTAAATCCCTGCTTCCTGTAAATAGAAAATCTGCATCAGTATAGCCAGCCGAACAAGACATGCAGAAAAACCAGTATATCAAACAAGCAAATGTGATCTACTAATTATTCGTTATGAAAAACATAAAGGTACCATTAAATACTTACATTTCTCCAAACACCCATGACACAACCCAACCACAACCTTCATCTCAATATAATCAACCGATCTAAACACAAAGATGGATTTTACCCAATACTATCTAATTCAAAACACCGATCATGTCATCAACCAACCACTTAATTTCTATGGTGATCCACACTATTCGCTTTATCTCACAAACACCACCATCTGATGTTTAACACCTCCATCATCGGGAAAGAACCACTAGAACCCCAACTAAAACTCCATAATATACCCAACATGTTTTCTAACTTACCATGCTTAGACATCCATGAGAACACCAACCAATGTTATCATCCATCCTTTCCATCAAAACCACTTGGAATGGATGTGAATCCATCATACATACATGAATCAAGGACAATTTAACTTTTCCTCAAAGATTGAACCCATTTTCAAAACATAATTATCATTTCAAAACATCAAATAGATGTGGCTTACAACTCACCACATTTGTTCCTTTTTCCTAGAGGAATTTGAAACATGCACCACATAGGTTGTAAAAGCAGTAGAGGATAGATCTCTTTGACTATACAAAGCCATGGACCCAAGTTTATCCTTAAGGAAACTTATGAGTGATGTTTGTGAATGTTTTTTAGAACTAGGAACTGACTCTCTTGATGAAACACATGAAATATCTTTAAATTTATCCCCACTTGCCGAATCATTGGAACAATTTCCTGTATTGGATGCTCTTAATGTCATATTTAGCATCCCATCTTGTTCATCAAATGGATTGGTCAACTTCCAATCTATCATGGAGGCTGCCGCACCACCTTTACATGCAACTAATGATCAGAGGAATCTTGATTAGAAAAAAAATCTTGAGGGCACTGGACATGAAAGATCATGTGGTTCCATAGTTTCTCAGAAACCTCAATTTACCCCACATGATATAAGGCTATTTCATGATGTACAAGACATAGTGAGAGGAGAAGAGAAGGTGAAAGTCCCATGGACAAACAACATCAACAATGAACATCCACCAACCTTTCACTATATACATCAAAATCATATCTTTAAGAGCGTCCATGTGAATTTATCTCTTACTTCCATCGAGGATGATGCATGTTGGTCAACTTGTTTTGGAAATTTTTTATCTTCATCTGTGCCTTGTACTTTTACCCATGAATTTGAAGGTGAGTATGCATACACGATAGTTGACCTTCTTAGAGAAGAGTTTCTGGAATAGTATAAGAGTCATGAAGCAATGAAGATCATTAGAGTGTTGGAGAAAATGTGGTTGCTAAAAACAATGTGGCAATCGGCTTGTGAAACGCGGCCTAAGTTATAACTTGTAGGTATTGTACTTTAGGCCATGTTGCACAAGACGATTTCCAATATCGTTTGTTAGATACTATTGAAATGTTGCAAGGTTTATTAATCATAGTTAAACAAGGCATGAATTCATATTGACATTTGAATGCTTTAGAAATTTTAGTCTCCTCCATGCATTCCATTTTTCTTTGTTTTTTCAGATGTTTTGATTTCAACCTGGTTGAAATCCCTGTTCAAGTGGAGACGGCCTATCAAAACTACTACCATGTATGGAATTCTGGATATGATCTGATACATTTTTGAAAACTGAGGATAGGAAACATTTTCTGTAACCAAACACAGCCTTACTTTACATGCTTTTCTTGTTGGGTATTAAACTAACCTGTGTGGGGGTGGGTGGTCTCTTTTGTGTTTGTTTTGAGTATCTTGCCTTCTTCACCACAAGACATGTCAATGCATTGGAAGAACTTACTTGGGTTAGTTGTTTTGGTTCAGTTTATTTTGTATGCATTAAAAAAATTTGTTACCCTTTCAAAGATCTAACTGCTTGTTGTTTGGATCCAATGGTTACCGTACTTGGTTGCATTATTATGGTTTGGAATTTGATGATTAGAACCATTTGATCAAGGAATTTGGCATAAAGTATCAACACAATCTGAATGCGTTTGGTCAGTTTTCCATATGTCAGTTGTTGTTTTCACTTAAAATTCTATGCATTTGAAACAAAAGAGGGACACTTTGAGTGATATCGGTCACACCGTGTCTCAGATTGAGGCGGTGTTGACTTGTACACGTCACATATGACCCATGTATTGTTATCCTAAAGTATCAACAGAATACAGATGCGTTTGGTCAGTTTTCCATATGTCAGTTCCTTTTACTTAAATTTTTGTCCATTTGAAACAAAAGAGAGACACTTTGAGTGATATCGGGCACACCATGACTCGGATTGAGGCGGGGTTGACTCGTACACATCACAGATGACCCATGGATTGTTCTCCTAAAGTATCAACACAATCCGAATGCGTTTGGTCAGTTTTCCGTATGTCAGTTCATTTTACTTAAAATTCTGTCCATTTGAAACAAAATAGAGACACTTTGAGTGATACCGGGCACACCGTGTCTCAGATTGAGGTGGGGATGACTTTTACACATCACAGATGACCCATGGATAGTTCTCCTAAAGTATCAACACAATCCGAATGCATTTGGATGTTCTAAATTCTAGATTTAGCATCCCATCTTGTTCATCAAATGAATTGGTGAACTTCCAATCTATCATGGAAGTTGACGCATACATGCAACTAACGATCGAAGATTTTACTGGTTCATGCGTGATATGAAGTTATTTTGGATATTTTACTAGTTTTTTTCCAAAGACAAAAGAAATGTGGTTCATCATTCTTGCATGTTACTGGTGCATTTCATCTGTTAAAATGGACAAATGACCCATTGGAGAAAGAATGTTTTATTTAATAATAATTACAATTTTTCTACAAACATTTACATACAAGAATGTTTCATCTTTTTATCTCCATGAACCCCTCTCAAAAATGTCCACCAATTATACATGTCCACAACTCTTGCAATAAAAGTCAGATCTTCATGCTATTTCTAGACAATCTTGCATCAGGTATGCGGCGCACTCGTTTATGAACATATCTACATCGTCTTGTGAATATGACACTTTTCCGCATTCATAACAGTACTGAAAAATATATAAATAAATAATTAATAAAGAATTTAAATGAAATAGTACCTTTTTTCAAAAATACCTCTTTAGGGATGCTAGTTTGTCCATTAAAAATGATCTCTCTCCTGAATCTACAAACATAATAACTGCAATCTTTGTCATTTGTTTGTTTTGGACACTGCAGAAACATTGATCATGAGGCGAGTAAGTAACTTGTTTTGATATATGTTTGGATAGTGCAATTTTATTATATATACCCTGATACTTGTCCAGACGTAGTACTTTCTCGGCTCCTTATGCTTATCCCCTATCCTCATACCATGATTTAGACGATATTGGTACACTACCCTATCATAACAGAATCCTCAGTAAAAGATAATATATATTATATAACTTGATGTTTAGACCTAAAACGTAGGATGTAGTGTCTTATAGATTGACAAACTGCATCACATGCGGTTGGTTTGTTGGATATCTGTGCTTTGAATCCAGAAAATAAATCTTGGGAGTATCCAAATTCACCGAAATTAGCACCCAATGTTTCCTAAATACACAAAAAGGAATAAGTAATGAAATAAAAGAATATATAATTGATATGATTTAATCGTAGAGTTTTACCCCTACATGGTTGGTATGAGGAAGAGTTTTTCCTCCGTTATCTTGCTGTCAAATGTTTTCAGCAAAGCATTCGCTCTTTATTCGTCTCCATCCTATTTGAATCTAAAACTTGATGAACTCTTTCACTCCGTTCTCATACTCTATTTTCAAACGATTAACATCCATCCAATCTTTATTCATATCCATACTATTTGAATCTGAAATATTATTATTTATGATTCAAATACACAAAACAAGACTTCCAAATACAAAGTATCAGAGAACCACTTCCTTATAAAAATAGAGATTAATAGAGCCTAACCATTTTCAATAAAGATTTGGAAATCAACAGAACCAGGATAAACCCCCATCAAAATCAACACACTTTCCATCCCCTTACCAATAGTTCTAGCACCCACCACCCTTGCAACAAAACATTAGACATCCTTTTAACCACCCCTACTAGTCACATCATTCATAATAAACATTAAACATCTTGGATGAGTCTTGGTGGATCTTGTAAAGGGGTTAAATCCATGTTTAAGATATATGTTCCCTATAATATAAAGTCACATTCTTGATTATGGGTGATTTCTTTCATGTATGAATGTTGCATGGGACCATGTATAGGGATATGGGCTAAGAGAACTTTGGAAAGAAGAGATAATACGAAGTTGCACCTTTTATTCTTAGGATAAGTGCCCTTTAACACTTTGAGAAAATAAGAATTTCTATAATACCATGTTTACATAGGGTGAGAGTGTTGGACAATATAACTGGATACTTCAAGTAAGCCTCAAGATGCGAGGGTTAAAAGATGCACTATATAAAATGTAATCTAGACATTTAACACAAACAATATAATCAAATTCCAAACACATAGGCATACAAAATGATTCAAAAACACAATTTGCATCACAAAATTAATTTATAGAACAACAATAAATGCACAAAAACTCATACTAAAAACATCTAGATATTTTAGGGCATCCACTGACCTTGGGTGAATAAATCGATGAAGTCCAAGGAAAAACCCAAAGGGTGAGGGAGCTTTCTGCGCTGCCTTAGGAGGGGAAGATGCCACCGCCGGAGTGGGGGTGCACGGGAGGAGCCGCAAACTGTTGAGTATGGTCCATAGGGGAAGAGGAGGAGTAGGGTTTGGAGGGAGGAAGATCTGCCAGAGTAGGGTTCATGTGGAGTACGGTCCAGAGGGGAAGAGTAGGAGTAGGGTTCGGAGGGAGGAAGATCTGCGGAAGAGGTTCAAGGGGAAGGAGAAAGAGTACGGCGGAGGTTCGGCAAAGGGAATATTGGGGGGAGGGAAGATGTCGTAGGGGTACAGTACTGCGAGAGCTTGGGGCCCGATAAAAAAGAGGAGACTGTGTGCCTGCTTTTAATAAAATCAGAGAAAAGTTTTATCTGCGCCAGAAAAGCGCTGATAAATAGACCCTTTATGAGCGCTAAAATTTTAGCACTGATAAAGGGTCGATTTATTAGTGCTTTTCTGGCGCTGATAATGGTGTCCTTTATCAGCACTAAAAAAGCGTTGATAAATCCACCCTTTATCAGCTCTTTTAATTAGCATTGATAAAAATTATTCTTTATCAGCGCTTTTTGATTAGAGCTGATAAAGGGTGGCACTTCCCTTGCCCGTTTTTGTAGTAGTGCTGGTTGACGATAGAAGATATGAAAGTCAATCTGAATATGTTCACCTGAGATTAGATGTTGTGCCTTATACCATCCTCAAACTTCCGTGCAAGGAACAAATCATCACCTCCTAGAATAGGCGTGAAACAATACAACTCTATGAAGTGAGAGGAATACTCCATAACAAAAATAGTACCTTGCTCTAGACTCATGAGCTCTCGGGCTCAATCGGCCCTCAAGGTCTCTAGATAGAAATAATCATAGAAGATGCACCAAAAATCATCCCAAGACATATTATGTTGGAGTCCCTCCTGTGATATCACATCCCACCACCTCTTGGTAGAGTCTTGGAGCATGTAGGTAGTGTGATTTTCCCTCTTCTCTGGAGGTATCTCCAGATGCTCGAAAATAGTCAGCGTGGCTTCTAGACCTGACTCTGCAGCCTGGGGTCCTCCATCCCATGAGAAAGTGGGAGGATGTTTCTACTGAATGACCCACGTCAAATTAGCCATCGATGGGGTAGGAGGCGACGCTCCCTAAAAGGTCTGCATCATCCTCAGAAATCCCTCCCTGAACTGTGCATCAACACCTATGTCAGGTACAATGGTGGATGCCAAGGCTGGCACTATTGGAGGATATGTAGGTAGTCCCTGATCAACCATGTCCAGTGTCTGATTACCTCCTGGCAACTGGCGCACAACCAGAGGACATCTCGGTGACATGAATTTTCAAGGTCAAGCACACAAATTAGATCAAGATTATCAAGGACTGAAAACAAGGAGTGTGAGAAGGGAACATGAGAAATAAAGCACTCAAGTTTACAAAACATGACTACATAGTGTGTTCCCTTAAGTCATTAACATGGGCATGTACTCCTACCTCAACTTGTCGTGTAACACCCAAACAACACGGTGTGTACATGAATCCTCTTCCCCTACACGAGTCCTTCTACATGGTTAAGAAACACGAATCTCCTAAGACAAGACTACATGGCGTGTTCAAGATAGACATGGCATGTAATAGACAAGCTTCACCAGGCCCGTGTTGTTAGTGACACAGCCAGACACATGGATCACACTACACGATGTGTTCCGGATGGACATGACATGTATGTGAAAGGATAACACTGACCTGTGTTGTTCGTGACATGGCTGGGTACCTGGGTCTGACTACACAGCATGTTCAATACTGACACGACGTGTATAGCTTAAGGTTTTATTTTTCCGTGTTGTCAGTTACATGGGAGAACACCGATTCAACACTACACGGAATGTTCTACTGGAACATGGTGTGTTTCCTCCATAATTTCTCCATACTGTGTCTATACCCACACAACCTATGACACAGTTAGAGACTACACAACATGTACATAAAGTACAAAGGATGTACTTAAGAAAAATAGTTTCTTCCCGAATAGAAGAACACATGGCGTGTACTTAACACTACAAGACATGTATTCTGAGTTTTTCCAGACAGTAAGCCTCAAAAACTACTCAGGAACCCATAAAAACAATGTAATGAGCATTGAAAGTGCCAAATTCCGATCCGTGAGGGCCCATACTCCCCATGAATCAAATTTTGGAATATTGTACACATTATAACATGAAAAAAAGGCAATGATACACAAAATTCTAGTCCATGAGGGCCTATAACACCTCAAGAACCAAAGTTTGGTGTCCAATCAAGCAAATATCTACACCAAACAATAACCTATCAAATAGTAGGTATTTTTATCAAGGAAAATATCACAACATCATCCATATTTTACACAACATCTATCAAAACAACATACAATCACTAATGCATCCTAGATGGCATGAAAAAAATGCATGACATGTGATTTCTAGCAAGTGACTATATGATGCATGAGATGGAATACCATCATCTCATCGGGTTACAATAGAAATAGAACCTCAATAATATCAAAAACAACAACACAAATCATGTGAATCAGTAAAGATGAAATCAAATCAACTGTAATAATTAAAAAACTAGGAAAATTGAAATTAAATGAGGTAGATTGGATTTTTCCTATACACGGGTTAGCTACTCCTAGTCACAACTTATTACCAAGTACCTATTCCATCCTATCCCTGGATAAAGGCTCCAAATAGTAAGTCAAGAAGAAAAGAGTTCCTCTAATATCACTTTGTAACGTCCTGGTTCCGGAAGCCACCTAGAGGCACCTCGTACCTGGTTGGACACATAGCCTCAAGAACATTTCCCCGAACTCCAAAGGCTACTGACTAGTAGAGAGGGACTTGGGTGTGACAATGGAGAAACTATACCCTCATTTGCAAAGTACACAGTGGAAGTAAACAAACACATACAAGAGTAGAAGCAGTAATAATGACATACAACAGTAACAACAGAAAACTGAAAGTATAAACTGGAGAACATATATAAAATGATGCATGATACATATGTCTTGGAAAATAGCCAAACAAGTCACAATTCTAGAATAAAATAGTGCTAAACAAAACTGCAAAAGAAATAAGATAAACTCCTTAGCATCACAAGCCATAGCTTGGTCCCATGCTCTCCAGCTCCACAATAATAAAGTACCTAAATTAGAAGGGTGCTTGCCCTTATCTATACCTGTAACAATATAATATTTTGGGGCCCAAAATCATGACCCAAACAAGGTGTGAGACTAAATCCCAGTAGGCATCCACCCAAAGATCTATGCCTAACAGTCAGTGAATATATGGCAGTTAAAAGTACATAAAATAGTAAACAGGAAAGTGCTCAGCAGTAAACAGTTCCACAAATAAAAAACAATAAATCAAGCACAGTAACCCTATAAGAAGTGAAAACAACCTATCCTCTCTAGTTCAGTGATAAGGGTTCATAAAGACTCTCTGAGGAAGCTCACACAGTCAATTCCCCTTATAGTCGAAGGTAAAATAAGACTCTCTGAGGAAGCTCACATAGTCAATTCCCCTTATAGTCTAAGGTAGTCAGGGACTCTCTGATAAAGGTCACATGATCAATTCCCCTTATAGCCCCAAAGTATAGGACTCTCTAAGGAATCTCACTCAGTGAATTCACCTTATAGCCCAAGTTTTTCAATTAAAACAAAGACTCTCTAAGGAAGCTCACACGGTCAATTCCTCTTATAGTATAAATCAATCAAGGAATCTTTGAGGAAGCTCACTTGGTCAATTCCCCTTATAGCCCCAAGTGGCCCTAGGCTCTCTGAGGAAGCTCACATAGTCTATCCCCCTTATAGCCTAAAGTGATCAAATACTATCGGACGAAGCTCACTCAGTCAATTCCCCTTATAGTCTACTACACCAGGTTCTCATGACCCTGTGTAGGTCAACGATCATAGCAGTGCAATATGGCCAAGGTAAACCTCGAGAACTACTTCGCTAATCAGTCTATAACATATCAAGCATGTCAGAACACAAACTCTCCATCCTACAACAATAGGCATGGAAAACAGGCAAGGCATCCAAACCGTCTAAACAGGACCAAATGGTCGTAAACAGAACATGAAAGGGAAATACATCCAAAGAATATCAATTAACCCTATTCATATCCAAATTACCTCTACACAAGCATACAAGAATGGAAGGCAATAAAAAGGGGTAAAACAGTAAACACATAATACCCCGTTCAAGGGTATTGGTGGAATTTGTACATAATACTCAAAGACATTGAATAGAAAGGCACAAACCACCTAACTCAGGGTTAGGAGATCACTATATGTGAAACTCAAAGCTTGAATCTACTTATAATGTCAAAGATCTACAAAAACATATAAAATTTTCAAACCATGATATCTCATGAGAGAGTAGAAATCAAAAGATGATGCTCTAGGAGAAGAGATAACTCACCGATGTGATTCCCACACAACCGAAGATGTTCGATTCGGAGGACAGATGCATGATCAGGGGTTCGTCAAAGAACTGCGGCTGTACGGAGCTCTTGGTCGAATGGGACCTAAAAGAAGAGAATTCTAGCAATTAGACGCGACCTCGGTGCGTTTAATGAAAAAAAATAAAGTACAGGGCACATACTTTTGAAGTAAACGATGTGTACTCTCCTTTTTCATACTCCACTTTAAGCGGACTCCAATTCACTCACACACGTCTATGTGTGTGGCTACTACACGTCTAGAACATGGCCTCCTGTGGCAAGGAAGTACACGGCGTGTACTCATAAAGTACACGACGTGTACTTAGAAAATTTCTAGAATTTACTTTTTCCTAAAAAACGACCAGAAAAGGAAAAGCATTCCTGAAAATAAGATCCGGGTTCTTACACCACTCAAGTAGACTTCAAGGATGATATTTCCCTTAGTGAGGGACTAGAGTGAAGTTTCACCCTAGTGGAGTCTTTGGAAAAGTGTCACCATGATGTTGCCTTGGTGTTCAACCTAGTTAGGATGTAATGAAAAGTGGTTTCCCTAGTGTGTACCTTGGTAAAATAGTCACCCTAGTGTGGACCTTGGGTGAATGGTCTCCCTTGTATGAAGCATAGGTGAACTATATCTCAAAGTGAGGTCAAGGGAGAATTTTATCCCTTGTTTTGGGTCTAGTTGAAGTGTCACACTTATGTAAGGTTAGGTTGAAGTGTCTCACTTATATAAGGTTAGGGTGAAGTTTCATCCTTATTTAGTATACTTAGGTGATGGATCACCCAAGTGAAGGGGCCCCTAGGGATTCCTTGGGAGGATGGTGCCCTATTATGTTGTCTAGTGAGGGGTCCTTCACCCTAGTCTTGGATAACCAGGGAGGAAGTGGCCTTTTATGAAGTTTTGATGTGTTAATCCTCCGATTAACACAATTAACCAATATTTTAGTTAGTTCCCATAATTTTTTATATTAATTACCATAGTTTTTGAGACTAGGGTTTGAATATCTCTCATCCATATCTTCATATTATAGTGGTTTTAATCATTCTAGTCATCATCTGAAATGAGGGCCCCTAAGGTTCTATTTATAGACAATAATGGGGACTAGGGAACATATAGGTTGGGCATAGAAGGAAATTCATGTAGTTGGTTTAGGTGTGAGATATAGTCACAAAAGAGAATATATATGACATATATAGGCGCACTGATACTTTTGTGAAAGTGAAGCTGTGAAAACTAGAAGACTCATCTTAGGTGAATAAATAGGGACCTTGGTAAAGAATCCTGGGCAGATGGCCAGGGCCTTGGGAAAAGTATCTAGGTGCATTAATTTGGGTGAAGAATTTTAGGACCTAGACTTGGTCACAAACATGAGGACTTGGGAGAATATAACCTAGTAGATTAGACTTGGGTGCATCGACCTTAGTAAATTCATGGAATTTAGAAAAACACCATCGTAAAACTAAAACTTTAAATGACCATATTTTCTTGATCAATGTGTCCCTTTTTTTACTCCATGAGAAGATAATTCAAATAATATGAAGTTAAATATTCCCATTACTAGAGGGTTTCCCAATATCAAGTGTCTTTTAAGGACAAAAAGTTCCCAAAAGACCCTCAAAAATGGATTTTACAGTCCTGGAAACCCTTTTTTTCAGTAAAGGATGGAGTACATTGCCTACTCCCAATGGGAGGTGAAAGTGATATTACCTAAAGATATATATATATATATCTATTTTGGAACAAAGGCCTTTAATAACTATAAATATATTCTAGTTTTTGTTGGTTTTCAATCCACATCGGGTTGATCAGGGAGTTTTCAAGACAAATTATCTTACAGTACAAGATGGATACAATGTTGAAGGTGGTGTATTTTCCCAGTGTTTGCCAAATTTTTGGGCTCAAAATTAGGAGGAAGGATAAAGATTCACAAAATTTAGTTTTCTAGGATTTACTCTTCTAAAATATGGTAAATTAAGGAGTTTCATAAAGGCTGGGTTTCACAAAAGGTTGATCTTCATGAAGGTATGTAGATTCATGAATGCACAATGTAAAGTTGGTGTTCTTCAAGAATATGAAAATCATCATAAGTGTGTGATGGGTTGATGGTGAATCTTTAAAACTATAATAATATTTTCAAATGGGTTAAATTTCACAAAAGATTTGAAAATATAGTATCTTCAAAAAAATGTTTTTGGAGGTTTGAAAATAGGCTCTTGGGGGTGTGGGATCTTTACGATGGGTTGTGCTTATAAATAGGTGACTACCCCACTTCATTTGACACTAAGAAAATTGGAAAAAAGGATAAATCACTATTATTTCATGAAGGATGAGAGATTTATGAATATGGAATTCTATGTGATCTTGAGCATCATGAAAATAATGGTTAAGTCTTAAAAATTTCCAATGATTTTGAGTTATGGGAGTTTCGTTATGTCTGGGATTTTCATAAAGACTTAGTATTCGATGAAGGATGTGAACTTCACGAAGGAAGTGTGATCCATGGAGTCTATGAGATTCATAAAGGTTGGAAGATTCAAAAAATTGTGTGGGTTTGTGAAGGCTGGTATTTTCTTTGAAACATAAATGGGGTTTTGTGAAGGCTAAGAGCTTCGTTAATAATTGTGTTAAATATCTGGTTCTAGTGAATAGTGATTTCAAGTGAATCAACTCAGAACTGTGGTGCAAGAAGAGTCTCATGCTAGTTAGGAAAAAATACTTAAATTCTAATCTACTGAAGTGACCTTCAAGTTATTAAACTGAGTAAGAATTATTCCAGAGTAGTTGGATAGGGGGAGTTGACGAAAGTGTTCCAAGGTAGGCATCATTCTATCCCTAAAATATTTTAGGGAAGTGTGCTTGAAAAAGAGTGACTGTTTCTAAAATTATGTATTCCCCAATAACTAGTCAATCTTAATGGATTTATGTATGAATAAAACACTATCAGTTTATTCTCCTTAGACTATCCCTTAGTGGTGAACCAAGTAAAACTACAGAGTTGTCTCTCTACATGTGAATGTTTAATTATTGAACAATTCCACCAGACATGTTTAACAAGTTCCTACATACATGGGAAGAAGATACATCATTTTAAAAGAAAAAATTGACACCTTGATTCAACCCTCCCCTCTCAGGGTGTTCTGGGGTCCTACATGTGGTATCAAAGTGTTCAATATTTTGGAGTTAAATATTTCCTATGTTGTTTCCATGGAGAATTCAGTTAATGTTAGGTGAGTCTCCCTATTTTATGGAAGAAAATTATAGATTTGGAAGAACATGAGGAAATATAATCTGAGATCACTTGGGATGGAAGTTATTTTTTTCCACTACACAAAGGATTCAGGTCATTGATGCGAAATGTATTCCTATAAATGAAACAAATGATAATTTTTTTAATGTAAATGCCAAAGAAAAAAATGCCCTTAATGTAGCTCTATATGATCAAATCTGTTTTAGGTTGATGGGTTTCAATTCATCCAAATATATGTGTGAAAAACTATAAAATATATATTAATATGATAACAAAGTGAAGGAGTCCAAACTACATGTTTTTTATAATAGGTTCGATGATCTACAGATGCATCCTAATAAAAATGAGGATATATTTTTTAATCGAATTACTAAATTTATTGGAGAAATTTGAGGACTTAGTGAAGAAATAAAATATATTGACTCTGTGAAGAAAATATTGAGAAATATTTCACCTTTGTACAATCCAAAATTATCATTGCTTGAGGAATGGTATTTTTCTAAGATTTCTCTTAATGACCCGCTAAATAGTCTGGTGGATTATGAAAGGAGAGTTAAACTAGAAGATGCATCCACTCTATTAAGAAAGGAAATGGAATTCAATGTCATGTTAAAACTTGAGGTTTCCAGAGTAAGTAATGATGATGAATACGAACTTCTTCCTCTTTTTTCCAAGAAATTTAATAGAGGAAAAGGGATATTTGAAGAAAAGATTATGTTGGTTTATTTTTGGTGTGATAAATGTAGGGAATATTTCCTCTCAATGCTTAAAAAACTTTTATGACATTGAAAGTGAAGAATAAATCATGTGTTAGTATCAAAATAGGTTCTATAAAAAATTAGACTTCAAACTAGGAAATAAATTTTAGAGAAAGAGATTATTTTACAAATAATAACAAGATGATATTGAATTTAAAGAGTATGTAGAACTAAAGTTCAAATATAGACCCAAATAATCCATTATAGATATAGTTAAAAAGGAATAACCTTAAAAAGATTAAGATAATCATTTTCATGGTGTTGTTGATCACAAGGTGGAACTTATGGGTTCTCTTTATGACATTGAAAATCAAAGAAAGATAAATATAACGATGAGAGCTATGCTAAAAGAGTCATCAGAGTATGTTGATCAGCTTGAAGAAGATCTTGATCGATTAAAAGGAGAGGAAGAAGAGAATGTAATAACTATTGAAAGTTCAGAAGAGGTTGTGGAATTTAAATTCAAGATTGAAGAGTGGAAAAAATTCATTAATAAAATTGCATTGAGACTGGAGGAAAATTATAAGATAGTTGAGGGTATTAAATAAAAAGTTGTTAATCTAAGGAGTAAACTGTAAATTAAATCAAAATTAAGGGGAATAAAGAATAAATTATAGTTTGAGAAATTCTCATATGTAGATCTTCTATAAAGAGATAAACGTGGTTCTAGAGGAGTACATAAGGCCTTGAATAATCATATATCCACAATTATGGGAAAAAGTGGAATTGGCTATGATGTTGAAACATCAAAGGATGGAAACAGGATAAACCAAAATAAAGGGAAGTAGAAATTTGGACATATCACAAAGGCACCTGATGTCCTAACAAAGAAAGCTTCAAATAAAATAGAAAAAAAGAGCTAAAAATTATCCTCCAGTTTCTAGAGAGGATATCTAGTCAAGTTACTTTACAAAATAAGGGGACAATAGGAGGAATGGAAGTGAGAAGACGATTCCTCTTATAAAATGTCAATTCTATGGATTTCTGAGCCATACCATGTCTTACTATGAAGAGGCAAGGAGATGTCTAAATGGGGAAGTGCCTGAAAGTAAACAAAGGAGAATGATACCATATCTTCCATTATATAAACAAAATATTTTCTATGT
Organism: Viscum album; assembly: GCA_963277665.1. Lineage (NCBI taxonomy): Eukaryota > Viridiplantae > Streptophyta > Magnoliopsida > Santalales > Viscaceae > Viscum > Viscum album. The sequence continues at coordinate 701,122,696 of OY728122.1, read as the reverse complement.
ATATTTTTTCATTGTTCTAACCATGTCTATAGAGCTATTCATTTTAGGAAAAGGAAAGGTGGGAACAATACCTATAGAACTCAGAGACAAGTCAATACCCGACCACCAAGAGTTGTTAATCTTAAAAATAGGTATTCTCTATTAGAAGAAGAATATGAGAATGATTAACCCATGAATATTGAAAAGATATTGTAAATGAAATCTTTATCCTCAACCCAATCAAGTATCTCATGGAAAGAAAGAAAGAAAATCAAGGAATCCAACCTTGTGAAAATTGATTTCAAATCTACAAATAACATTAGTACTTGAATTATTGATAGCAGGTGCTCATCCCATATGATAGGAAATGATTTTTCATTAAATAGTTTTAAGAAAAGGGTTGATAGAATAATGATATTCTACAATGATGGTGCTTTAAAGATAAAGTTAGTGGAAATACAGAACTGGAAAACGACGAGCTAATGAAAATTGAAGTTATATACTTTGACATTTTTCATCACAATTTCTTGAGCACGATTCAACTCTGTGACTCAGGATTGATAATGAAATTTAATCAGAATGGGTGCACTATCAATGTAAATGTAGGTAATTATCTCATTAATGGTTGCAAAACATATGGAAATTTATACAAGTTGACAATAAAGAGAACACTTTTTACATAACAGTTGAACAAGAAAATAACTTGCAGCACAAGAGGATGGATCAAATTAATAAAAAGATCATGAGAAAAATATCTAAGACTAATATAGTTATATACATTACTAATATAATTCTTGATCAATAAAATACATGTGATGCATGCATTCAAGGAAATATGGTTGGGAGTTTATATCGACTGAAGAAAAAAGTGCATAAAATCTACTTGATCTTATCCATATATATGTATGTGTTCCAATGAATGTGATTGTAATAAATGAAGAGATATACTTTATTATTTTTATCTATTATTATAATAGAATGGTTTGTGTAATGAATATGAAGAGGAAACAACATGTTCTTTATTTCATGAAGAGTTATCATCAAAGAGTTGAGAATAAAAATGGTTGCACAATCAAGATTATACAATTTGATAATAGACGAAAATAAAAATCCATTGAATTTGAAAATTGTCTAGAAAAATATGGAATAAAGCATGAGGTGTTTGGAGTAGAACCCCCCCCCCCCCCCCCAGAAAAATGGGGTTGTTGAAAAAAGAAATCGACAGGTAAATAATATGGCTAGAACTATGCTGATTTAGAGTCGTGTTTCTCATCATTACTAGAAAGAGGCTATTCATGTATTAGTGTATAATAAAAAATGTACATTGATTTTTATGGGATAAAACAAGACACTATATGAGATATGATATAGAAAGAACCCCCCTTTGATTTTTTTTCTTCCTATTTTTGGAAGTAAATGTTTCATCTGAAACAAAGAATGTAACCAAGGAAAGTATGATGATGCAACAAATGAGGGAATATTCCTTATATATTCAATGAAGAGTAAATCCTTAAAATTTCACAATAATCATCTTAGAAAGATTATGGAAAGAAGTGGTGTCAACATCATTGAAGATAAAACAATTAATAACTCAAGGAGATCATATGTTGATATGACTAAAGATGAAGAATAAAGTAGACAAGGGACAAATTCAAATAAAGAAATAATGGATGGAATAAAAAACTTTCAGGGCTCACAAAAATATGATGATTCAGATGAAGAATTGGAAGAGGAAACCATTGTTGAAAAAACTTCATTAGATACTTAAAGTATAAATAAAAGTGTATAAATTGATCAATCTAACATCATTGGGGATTGGATCACACCCACACATACAACGAGAACGAGGAATGAAGTACATTCTACCTTCCTATAAATTGCAGAACCAACCTCATTTGAAGAATAAGTGAAGGATGAATCATGGGTTAAGTTCATGATTTAATAACTAAATTAGATTGAAAATAACTAGATATGGGATCCTATTAAGAGACCTAAAATTATCATTGTGATTGTAATAAAGTGGATCTTTAAAAAAATTATGAGCACGAAAATGTGATCAGAAATAGGGATTACTTAGTGTGAAAATACTATTCAAAAATTGAAGGCCTTAATGTTGAAGAAACATTTTCTCCAGTAGCTATAATGTTTTTGATCAGGATTTTCCTTACTATATAAATTCAAAGAGAGAGAAAATTTTATCATATGGATGTCAAAACAACATTCATAAAATGATTTCTTGAAGTATAAGTCCACATTGAAAAACCAATGGTATTTCTGATTGGAAATTATGAGGATAGGGTTTTCAGATTAAATAAGGATATCTATGGTCTAAAGCCGGCAACATGAGTGTGGTATTCATGACTCTATTCTAATCTCAAGAATCTAGAGTTTATAATATGAGGTGTAAACTATATTCTCCATGTGAAGAATTCTCAAAAAGATCAATTTATTGTGATTGTGTATGTGGATGATATTATTTTTGGTGGAAGCAAGCGGGGATCAATAAAATAATTTTCTAATCACATGAAATCAGAATTTGAAATGTTAATGATTGGTGAACTCACATACTTCTTAGGGATATAGGTGATTAAAAAGAAGGATTAAAACTTTATTTCTTAGGGAAAATATGCAAGAGATATTCTCAATAAATTCCACATGCATGACTCCAAACTGATGTCGACTCCGATTTTGGTTGGAATAAAACTTGGGATGCATGAGGATGTGATATCTATGAATACCACCCTATACAAGAGAATCATTGGAATCTTATTATACTTGACTATAACATGTCCAGATATCATCCTTGTGACATGTTTAGTAACCTTCTTTCAAATTAATTTTAAGGGAGAGCATTTGGAAGTATTTAAACAAATCATAAGGTATATTCAAGGTACACAAAATTTTGGATTATACTTTATAGAAAGAATATATAACATGTTGTCAATATTTTCTTATATTGATTGAGATGGAGATGTGGTGGATCAAAATTCCACAAGTGGTGGTTCTTTATTCATAGGAAACAAATGTGTGGGATGATTGAGCAAGATACAAGAAAGCACTTCTTTTAGTATAGATAAAGAAGAATATATCTATACTACAAAGGATTTCACTCAAATATTGTGGATGAAGTAACAACTAAAAAATATTGGTGATGAGGTGAAACAAACAATGGTCATTCACTATGATAATAAGAGTGTGATCGATCTTATGAAGAATCCTATGCATCACTCTTATACAAAACATATTGATATCATATATCACTTCATCAAAGAAAAATTTGAATAAGGTGTGATTACAATGGAGAATGTTGGAACTAATGATCAAGTGAATGAAATTTTGATTAATCCTTTGGTGGATTTTTTTTGTGAAACATAGGTTTAACCTCAGTGTTCAACCACCTCCCAGTGTATCAGGAGGTCACAGTTCATACCCTCTCCCTGTTTGTGTTAACTTTTTTAATTTTTTTTGTGGAAGTGATGCAAGTTTATAGGGGAGATACGACCAGGGGGATTTTTTCTCGATCAATTAATGTACAAATATAGTTTTTTTGGGTTTATTTTGAAAGGGGATATAAGTAAAATTCAACAAGTATCGAGTATAGGTTATCATGATTGGTTTGTGTTCTATGATAGGGTTATCAGGATTGGTTGGTGTTCTATGGCCGCATGAAATTATCTTTTTACTCTATTGTTTTCTACACTAAGATTTTCTCATATAGACACATAGTGATGGATGAGTTATTTCATGTCCATAATGTTCTTATTTGAGGCTAGTGATTTATTCAATTTATCTATAGATTTCCAAAAAACTCAAAGGGGGATTATGACAAACCTGCTTTTATTACAAACGTAAACATGATTTATTACATAAAAATTCACTTGATACAACAAAGAATATAGAGAGGTTTAGTGTATTTGGGGATTAGGATCATTACATAAAAACTTGAAACATTAAATACAACATCTTTATTGAAAACTTCCTTTACATGACCACTACATTCCTTCGTACTTAGCATTGCATGGGATAACCTGAGGACATGCATAAGAAAAGGGTGAGCTATAAAGCCCAGTAAGGGAATACACATGTAATAACATGAGGAGTACAATACATGTTAGAAATTAGGCATATCAATAGAGCACAAGAGAAAAATGAACATAAAGGCATGATAAAGCATGATAAAGCATGATAATCATAACATGGAAATGTGGCAACAATACTTAACATGGAATTAGCATGAGCTAAGGCCCATTGCACATGGAGAATGAGTAAATCCTCATTGCACATGAAGCATGAGTAAACCCTCATTGCACTTGAAGTAGAATGAGTCAAAACTCATTGCACATGAGGTATCATGATACTATACATTACCCAATGCATTGTAGCGCTATAAGGGCGCACCCTTCTTAAACATTTCATTTCATGCATAAGTGTGCCACATGGATCATAAAACATGGATTCATAAAACATAATAATTTATTACATGATAAAGGAATGTGGAATTAATACATGAAAATTTATAATCAATAAGTAAATGTACATAAATGTGAATACCCTTGATGGAGAAATGGGCATGGTATTCACTACACAATGACATTGGCTTAGAAAATCGGTGTGATTTCAGCAGCGTAACAGCATGACATAAGAATTCATAAAGATGGTTGATGAGAGAGAAAGGGGTTCCTCATCATATTTACTTGTAATGGACAGTAATGAGGTCATATAGATACATGTACCAACAATTTTAATGGAATTTAGATTCACGATACAAAAGTATTGCTTGAATGTAAAAGAGGAGAGAGAAGTTCCTTTCAGAATTTCGGCATAGTAACGGGTGTACATGAGAGGCATTTAATGATAGAGAAAGGGTCTACCATAATTCAAAAATAAATAGGGAAGTATGAGGGAGGTGAAAAAACATACCCCAATATTCATAATTGAAATTAAAAGGGAAAAACAACTTAAAGAAAATTGGATAAAAATGAGAAAGGAAGAAAAAACCCTTACTTGGAAGTGTGCTTCCAAAGGCTAGAGAGAGGCTTGTGAGAGGCTTCTTGGGAGCTTGGGGAACCTTGGGAGGATTATATAGAGAGTAGAGCAGAGGTTGGACAAACTAAAAAGGCTTTGAGTGAAGAGGAAGTGGGAGCTTGGGTGGGTTTATATAGGAAAGGTGAGGGAATTCTTTATTATTTAGGTTTGGGACCCCTTATATTAAATTAATCCAAACCACAAACCATCCCATGGTTTTTGCCCATGGTTTTTGGAAAAGGGAAGAGGAAAATAATATTTTATAAGGTAAAGGTCCAAAAATTTTAAAATAATGAGGTTGCTTATGTGGAGGTGAGTCACACTCCCATGGAAATTAATTTAAAAAGACAAGATGTTTAATAAGTCTTGAGGGGTCCAATAATGCTTTGAAAATTGAGCCAAACAAACCCAAAATCACATTATTTTAATGGTAAAACATATATTGTCTGATCATAAAGATTATAGTATTTTATTACATCACTATTGGGTCATTATGATGTCATAAAACACATTATATATTTAAACGGTATTTAATTTTTACTCAAAAATTTGACTGTCTCAGAAAATTATGAAAAATTCACCATTGGATAATTTCGATGTCCTGATTACAAAAATAACATTTATTTTATCTAAATAATTTTCTAAATATGTTTATTTTCACTTTTAAAATAAAAACCGACATTTATCGAAAATTCACGGGTTTTGAAAAAAATGGATTTCAAACCTTAACAAAAATTATAATTGCATTCATAAAATTATATGGTATAATAATAATAATAATTTTATTAAAATATTATTTAATTCAAAAATCTCTTAATTTAATAAAATCTATTTCTTAACTAAATAATAACTAAAAACACCATTTGTACTTTAAAAACTATTTACAATGTATCAATAATGAAAAGAAATTATATTCATTATTATATATAAAAAAATAATGTACATGAACATAGTATTAGAAATTTTTTACATAACCCCTTAAAACAACCGCATAAGACCTAAGGGTAAGGTGTGCGATGGTGATAGACTCTTAGGGTTTCTCATATATCATTGCTCGAGTGGTAATCTCTATCAACTTCCACTTTTCCTGTAGACGGTCCCGTTCGAGCTTGACATGATGAAGCTCAGCTTGGGCTTGGTCAAGAGCAAAGCCCAAGGACACCACCTCTTTTCCAAGCTCTGACAAATGGGCTTCGTATGGAGCAATTATACTGGATGAGGCCATCACTTCTTTTGTCTGAGTAAATTTGGATTTGTTAAAGCCTTATATTTATACTAATCATGTGATCACTGTTCAACGACTATATTAGCAATGATCAAAATTCATAACATAAAACCAATGAAGTTGAAATTTTATATAAACATAAAGAGACATTTAATTAGATCAAGAGGGATTTCCATTAATGAAACTTTGGGTCATTACAATATTCCCCCCTTAAGAAATTTCACCCTCGGAATTTTCCTTTTCCCACACTAAAACAGATATGGGTAACTCTACTTCATCACTTCCTCCGATTCCCAAGTCGCTTCTTAAACCTTGTGGTTTCTCCAAAACACCTTGAAGAGGGGAATTGTCTTATTTCATAGAACTTTTTCTCTATGATCTAAGATCTTCACTAGTTGCTCCTCGTAAGAAAGATCATATTCCAATTGTACCACCTTAGAAGAGAGTACATGTGAAGGGTCTGGTATGTACTTAATTAAGAGGGATACATGAAAGACATCATGTACTTTGGCTATGGTAGGTTGAAGTTCTAGTTGATAGGCCACAACCCCGACACAATCAAGAATCTTGAAGGGGCCGATGTACCTTGGACTTAACTTCCATTTCTTTCCAAACCTCATGACCTTCTTCCACGGAGATATGCATAGAAAAACCATTTCTCCAAATTTAAACTCAAGGTCTCATCGACGATTATCTTCATAACTCTTCTGTCGACTCTGGGATGCCTTGTTATGCTGCTGAATGGTTTTCACCTTCTCCACCATTTCTTCGACCATTTCCGGTCCAAGCAGCTTACGTTCACTGACCTCATCCTAACACGCCGGTGTTCTGAACCTTTTCCCATAAAGGGCTTCATATGGTGCCATTTGGACACTTGAGTGGAAACTATTATTATAAGAGAACTCAACCAGAGAAAGATGTTGATCCCATCCACCTTTAAAGTCCATTGAGCATGCTCTCAACATGTCCTCAAGTGTTTGGATAGCCCGCTCAGATTGGCCATCAATTTGAGGATGATAGGCCATACTGAAGTTCAGTTCAGTATTCAGAGCATGTTGGAGACTCTTCCAAAACTAAGAGGTGAATCTTGGATCTTGGTTAGACATAATAGATAGTGGCACTCAATGCAGCCTTACCAATTCCCTGATATATATCCATGATAGTTGATCCAATGAGAAATCCTCCCAAATAGCAATGAAGTGTGCAGTCTTTGTAAGACGATCCATAACAACCCAGATTGCATTATTGCCTTTGGATGTCCTCGGAAGTCCAGTGAAAAAGTCCATGATGATGTTATCCCTTTTCCATTCTGGTATGGGCAATGTTTGCATCATCCCCTTATACTTCTGCCTCTCTGCCTTCACTTGCTGACACACCAGGCACTTTGATGTATATTCAGTGATCTCCTTCTTCATATTATCCCACCAAAAGTTTTCTCCGAGATCTCGATACATCTTTGTGCTCCCTAGGTGAATAGAGAAATTTGAACTATGTGAATCATCCAAAAGTTCCTTCTTCAGCTCCAGACTTGATGGAACACATAGTCTTTTCCCAAACCGCACAATTCCTTCTTCATTAACATTAATCTCCGAGGATTTACCTTTTTCGATAGCTTCTACTTTTTCTTGAATTCCCACATCATCCTTTTGAGCATCCTTTAACCTTTCCAAAAGAGATTGTTGAGAAATAATTTTTGAAAGGATTGATGATGTTACCTTCTTTATGATTCCCATGTCCATCTTCATCAAGTCTAAGAAGATTGGATCCTTCTCAATTCTCATCATTGATAGAATCGCTGGGTCCTTTATACTTAGGGCATCTGTCACCTTGTTCTCTTTCCCAGGGTGGTAATGTATTGAATAATCATAATCCTTGATGAGCTCTATCCATCTTCTCTGGCGCATATTAAGATCTTTCTGTGTGAATATATATTTAAGACTCTTGTTTTCAGTATATATCTCACATTTCTCCCCATAGAGATAATGCCGCCAGATTTTCAAGGTAAAGATCATCATTGCCAACTCCATATCATGCGTTGGATAGTTTCGCTCATGAATTTTCAACTGCCTTGAGGCATAGGATATCAATTTATCATTCTACATCAGCACACAGCCTAATCCCTTCTTTGAAGCATCACTGAATACCACAAAAATTTCCCCACTTGTGGGTAAAGTGAGCATGGGATCAGTGATAAGCCTTCTTTTCAACTCCTGAAGCTTTCTTCACATTAATCACTCTAAGAAAAATTTACTCCCTTTTGAGTTAGCTTGGTAATAGGGTTGGACAATCGTTAGAAATTCCTCACAAATCGTCGATAATATCCAGCTAACCCCAAGAAGCTACGGTTATCCATTACTGATGTTGGCCTTGGCCATCCCTCAATTGAATCTGTTTTGGAGGTATCCACAGATATCCCATTTCTTGTGATGATATGGCCCAAGAGTGAGACCTCCTTCAACTGGAACTCACACTTTCTATACTTTGAATAGAGCTTCTCCTTATGCAAAGTCTCTAGTACAGTTCTTAATTGCTCCTCATGATCCTCCTTGGTTTTGGAGTATATTAGAATATCATATGTAAATACTACCACAAATATGTCGAGGTAATCTCTAGAGACTCTATTAATTAGGTCCATGAAGATTACTAGAGCATTAGTGAGTCTGAAAGGCATTACTATGAATTCATAGTGCCCGTATCTTGTGCGAAAAGAAGTCTTGGGGATATCTTCCTTCTTCACCCTTACTTGATAATATCCCGACCGAAATTCCACCTTGGAGAAGTATTGTGCTCCACACAGCTGAGAGAACAAGTCATCAATTCGTGGGAGAGGATACTTGTTCTTTATCATGATTTTGTTAAGCTCACGATAATCTATGTAAAGCCGCATTGACCCATCCTTCTTCTTGACGAAGAGGACTGGTGCACCCCATGGTGAAGCACTTGAGCGTATAAACCCTTTATCCAGATTCTCCTGTAGTTGTTTCTTCAGCTCTTCAAGCTCTACAACAGCCATTCTATATGGAGTCTTGGATATTGTTAATTCCTCGGGTATAAGTTCATTTGAGAATTCAATATCTCTTCTAGGAGGAAGACCAGACAGTTCCTCGGGAAACACTTCATCGAATTCCCTCACAAAAGGCATTTCTTCAAGGATGGTTTATTCGTTGGACTCAATCATCTGAGCCAGATACGCGTTCTCATAAGTCAGTAATATCCATGCTTGAGATTATGGAGCTAAAGGAGATTCATCTTCCTCCTTACACTTGTAAAGAATTGGGGGTTGATCCTCCATATGGAGTGTGATTTCTCTCTCCCAACAATTTATGTTGGCTCTATATAAGGAAATCCAATCCATGCCAAGAATTGCATAAAATTCCACCAGAGGGAGTATGACGAGGTTCGCCGGGAAATTCAATCCACAGATTATAACAGGGGAGGACTTATATTCATGGGATGTAATGATTGCCCCATTTTATGTACTCACTGATATATTCACTTCCATGATTTGTGGTCGTGCTGGGATTGTTATACTAAACTTTCGAGATATAAAAGAATGCGTAGAACCTGAATCAAAAAGTACGTTCACTATTCTTGAATGAATAACTAGTGTACCTATCACCACTTCATTTTCGGGGTTCACTTCGGAAGAAGTGATGGAAAAATATCTTCCTTTATGCCTTGGAGGTTGTTGGTTGCCTCTGAAAACCCTTGTATTAGGGCACTGATTTGAAAAATGACCTGGTTCTTTGCATTTTTATCATTGAACAACGAGTTGAGGTTCGAACGGATCGTTCCTCTCCTCTGTTGCAGCCGCGGGTCTTTCTTGCCGACAGTTAACATCTACGTTCCCTTCTCTTCCATAGCTGAAGCATTTCCTCATCCCCTTAAGGCAATTTCCAGGGTGCTTATTTCCACACTTTTGGCAAGTGGGGTGCTGGATCTTCTTAGCACCGTTGGATTTATCCATAGGACCGCCAGCATTGAAGTCTACCTTACTCTTATTTTCCCCATGATACCCCTATGATTCTCCGATATCCATTTCGACCTTGAGGGCACATCAGACAATTTCCTCATAGCTTTCGAAGTCACGAATCGCTAATGCATTCCGCAGGCTAGGCTTCAGCCCACCAAAGAAGTGGTCAACCTTGCATTCAGAGGTAACGACAAAGCCGGTAGCGTATCGTGCAATCCTTGTGAAGTTTTCCTCATACGATCCAACAGATTCTTCGTATTTTTTCTCAAGGTAAAGGAAGTCCCTTTCCATCTTAAGCCAAAGGGTGCGTGGAAAATATTTATCAAAAAACATCTTCTGGAAATCCTTCCCTTCCAACGCCTCGATATCCTCCTCAGGCTTCGTATTTTTGATCAACATCCACCATTGATCAGCTTCACCCTCCATATGATAAGCCTCCAGTAGAACCTTCTCTTGTTTATAACATTGAAGGATTGATAATAAATTTTCAATGGAGTTGATCCATTGTTCAGTGATCGTGGGATCAGATGATCCACTAAAAGCAGGAGGCCTTTGTCTCATGAAGCTCTTGATAGAGACTTATTCTTTCTTGGGGGGGGGGGGGGGTTGAACGTTCCTCTTGACCTGTGTTTCTATTAAAAACTTGAGTTATCTGAGAGAGAAGTGTGACAAAGTTCGTGATTCCCACTCCCATTGGATTGGGCGTCTCATTAGTACAGTCATCACACTGATCTTCACATCGGTTGTTAGCCCGAGTCCTCCTATTACCGGCCATTGGCTGGAATAAAAGGAAAGTTAGGGGTAACACATAAAGGGTAATCCAAAGACAAAAGTTGATGACTTATAAATAAACTTTTATTTCCTTAACTCATAAGTCTATAGGCTTCAATCTAGGCTTTTCTTGATCTAGTTTCAAACATACATTCTTAGGGGCATTTTTTTTAATTCCCTTAATAAGGGTTCATACTAAGCTTGTGAATTTATCAAAACATATCCCCCGGGAGTGTTGAAACCGAGAGTGCAGCAAGGCCCATTGTCGTGCACCAGTTCTCGTTCGAGTCTAGCTCAAAGCGGTGTTTTCAGGTTTTACCCTCAGGATATATCTGTGCCAGAGCCGCCTCTACCTGCTCGTATCCAGACACAGATGTATTTGCATGATAAACCACTTACTCAATACTCACCAAAACTTAGGGACATTTATATTGTACTTAGTCTTGTCTCTAAGGCTTTACTAGGGGTTTCTAATCCTAATCCCAAAAATAACTAAACCTATCCTCTGATACCAACTATGACAACCCTGCTTTTATTACAAACTTAAACATGATTTATTACATAAACATTCACTTGATACAACAAATAATATCGAGAGGTTTAGTGTATTTGGGGCTTAGGATCATTACATAAAAACTTGAAACATGAAATACAACATCTTTATTGAAAACTTCCTTTACATGACCACTACATTCCTTCGTACTTAGCATTGCATGGGATAACCTCAGGACATGCATAAGAAAAGGGTGAGCTATAAAGCCCAGTAAGGGAATACAAATGGAATAACATGAGGAGTAAAAGACATGTTAGAAAATAGTAATATCAATAGATCACAAGAGAAACATGAACATAAAGTTATGATAAAGCATGATAATCATAACATGGAAATGTGGCAACAACACTTAACATGAAATTAGCATGAGCCAAGGCCCATTACACATGGAGCATGAGTAAATCCTCATTGCACATGAATCACAAGTAAACCCTTGTTGCACTTAAATTAGCATGAGTCAACACTCATTGCACATGACGTATCATGATACTATACATTACCCAATACATTGGAGCGCTATAAGGGTGCACACTTCTTAAACATTTCATTTCATGCATAAGTGTGCCACATGGATCATAAAACATGGATTCATAAAACATAATAATTTATTCCACGATAAAGGAATGTGGAATTCATACATGAAACTTTATAATCAATATGTAAATGTACATAAAGGTGAATACCCTTGATGGAGAAATGGGCATGGTATTCACTACACAATGACATTGGCTTATAAAATCGGTGCGATTTCGGCAGCGTAACAGCGTGACATAAAAATTCATAAAGATGGTTGATAAGAGAGAAAAGGGTTCCTCATAATATTTACATGTAATTGAAAGTAAGGAGTTCATATAGATACATGTCCCAAAAATTGTAATGGAATTTAGATTCATGATACAAAAGTATTGCTTGAATGTAAAAGAGGAGAGAGAAGTTCCTTTCGGAATTTCGGCATAGTAACAGGTGTACATGGGAAGCATTTAATGAGAGAGAAAGGGTCCCCCATAATTCAAACATAAAGAGGGAAGTATGAGGAAGGTGAAAAACCATACCCCAACATTCATAATTGAAATTAAAAGGGAAAAACAACTTAAAGAAAATTGGACAAAAATGAGAAAGGAAGGAAAATCCCTTACTTGGAAGTGTGCTTCCAAAGGCTAGAGAGAGGCTTGTGAGAGGCTTCTTGGGAGCTTGGGGAACCTTGAGAGGATTCTAGAGAGTGTAGGGTAGAGTTTGGACGAACTCCAAAGCATTTTAGTGAGGAGGAAGTGGGATCTTGGGTGGGTTTATATAGGAAAGGTGAGGGAATTCTTTATTATTTAGGTTTGGGACCCCTTATATTAAATTAATCCAAACCACAAACCATCCCATGGTTTTCTCCCATGGTTTTTGGAAAAGGTAAGAGGAAAATAATATTTTATAAGGCCAAGGTCCGAAATTCTTAAAATAATGAGGTTTCTTATGTGGAGGTGAGTCACACTCCCCTGGAAATTAATTTAAAAAGACAAGATGTTTAATAAGTCTTGAGGGGTCCATTAATGGTTTGAAAAGTAATCCAAACAAACCCAAAATCACATTATTTTAATGATAAAACACATATTGGCCGAACATAAAGATTATAGTATTTTATTACATCACTATTGGGTCCTTATGATGTCATAAAACAAATTATATATTTAAACGGTATTTAATTTTTACTCAAAAAAATTTGACTGTCTCAGAAAATTATGAAAAATTCATGATTTGATAATTTCGACATCCTGATTCCAAAAATAACATTTATTTTATCTAAATAATTTTCTAAATATGTTGATTTTTCACTTTTAAAATAAAAACCGACATTTATCGAAAATTCATGGGTTTTGACAAAAATGGATTTCAAACCTTAATAAAAATTATAATTGAATTCATACAATTATATGGTCTAATAATAATAATAATTTTATTAAAATATTATTTAATTCAAAAATCCCTTAATTTAATAAAATCGATTTCTTAATTAAATAATAACTAAAAACACCATTTGTACTTTAAAAAATATTTACAATGTATCAATAATGACAAGAAATTATATTCATTATTATATACAAAAAAATAATGTACATTAACATAGTATTAGAGATTTGTTATATGACCCCTTAAAACAGCCGCATAAGACCTAAGGGTAAGGTGTGCAATGGTGACAGACTCTTGGGGTGGCTCAGATAACATTGCTCGAGTGGTAATCTCTATCAACTTCTACTTTTCCCGTAGATGGTCCCATTCGAGCTTGACATGATGAAGCTCAACTTAGGCTTGGTCAAGATAAAATCCCAAGGACACCACATCTTTTCCGAGCTCCGAAAAATGGGCTTTGTATGGAGCAATTCTACTGGATGAGGCCATCACTTCTTTTGTCTGAGTAAATTTAGATTTGTTCAAGCCCTATATTTATACTAATCACGTGATCACTATTCAACAGCTATATTAGCAACGGTAAAAATTCTTAACATAATACCAATGAAGTTGACATTTTATATAAACATAAAGAGACATTTAATTAGATCAAGAGGGATTTCCATTAATGAAACTTTGGGTCGTTACAGGGATATTTTTGGAACTAATTTCTTTCACCAATAGAAACCGAGTCTAGTTTATTTTCAATCTACATAGGGTTTATTAGGGAGTTTTCAAGGAAAGTGATCATACAATAAAATATAGATACAATGTTTAAGGTGTCATATTTTCCTAGTGTTTTCCAAATTTTTGGGCTCAAAATCAGGAGTAAGGAGAAAACTTCACGAAAGGTTGTTTTTTTGGGAATGAATCTTCTCAAATATTCTAAATCATGAATTTCTAAAAGACTATGTTTCAAAAAAGGTTGATTATTATGAAATTATGGAGCTTTGAAAACATGTGATGAAAAGATGGTGTTCTTGACAAATTCAACAGTCACTATGAGTGCATGATGGGTTGACGACGAATCTTTATGGATACAAGAAGCTTCATGAATGGGTTAAATTTCACTAGAGCTTCATGAATAGAGGATCTTCATGGACATGTTTTTGACGGTTTGAGAAAAGTTCATTGGAGGAGTTGGATCTTCATGAAGGTCTATCGATATAAATATGTAGCTACCCCCACTTCATTTGATATGAAGAGAATTGGATAAAGGGAAAAATCGCTTTGATTTCGAGAAGGACGTGAGCTTTGCAAATCTGGAATTCTATGCGAGCTTGATCATCACAAAAATACTAGTCAAGTCTTAACCGATGTCAATGCTTTTGAGTTATGGGAGTTCATGAAGACTCAGAGTTTTGAAAATACCTAGTGTTCTACAAAGCCTCTGAGCTTCGTAAAGGTAGTGTTCTCCATAAAGGATGAGATATTAAAAAAGGTTGGGAGCTTCAAAAAAGTGTGTGGGTTTGTGAAGGCTAGTATTTTCTTTGAAACATAAATGGGGTTTTGTGAAGGATAGAAGATTCATGAAGAATTGTGTTGAATATCTGGTTCCAATGAACAATGCATTCAAGTTCATCAACTCAGGACTATGGTGCAAGAAAAGTCTCATTTTAGTTAGGGATAAATACATAAATTCCAATATATTGAAGTGACCTTCAAGTCATTAAAATTAGTAAGACTTCTACCAAAGAATTGGGATAAGGGGAGTTGACTAAAGTGTTCTGAAGGAGGTATTGTTCTATCCCAAAAATCTTATTAAGGCAGTGTTCCTAACCTAGAGTGACTATTTCTGAAATTATGTATTCCACAATAACTAGTGAATATTAGTGGATTTAGGTATGACTGACACACTTTTGGCATATGCTCCATGGACTAGAAATTAGTGGTAAACCAAGTAAAACTAATGTGTTGTCTCTTTTCATGTGAATATTTAATTATTCATGATTCCATTAGATAGGTTTCACAAGTTCCTACCAACATGGGAAGAAGATATACCATTTAAAAAAATATTTCGAAACCCTGATTCACCCCTCCAATCTCAGGGTGTTTTGGGTTCCTATAATATATATAATATATATAGTAAATTTAATATTTAAATGAATGGTATATCACTCTATGAAACTTGTAGAAAAATTATAAACTATTATCATTTTTTCCTCCCACTTAAGTTTCCATTTAAAGATACCATTTAATAGGATGAAACATGTAGGAGTTTTATATATTCACCCATATGATGCTTGAGTTGGATGAAGAAGCATTCACTCATGTATTATAAATGCACTATTAAATGTAGTAGGATGATAAGAGTTATCATTGATTTAAATATCATTATGATTTGATGGAAGTAATGTGGTTCTTTCTTAGTGCTCAGTTAGAAATCCCTCTATGCTCTCTTTTTCTACATCCTTTACACATGATATGATTTCTTATCATGGAGGATAGAGAATCCCACACATATAATGAAAAATTCTACTCAAAACATGTGTAACTTAAGGTAGGGTATGTATTTTGGATGCTCTTAGCGATCTCTCCTAAACCCATGTGATGGTGATCGTGAGCATGAAAATGAAAATTGGTGTATGTTAAACCATATTTATAATATCCCTACATTTTAGTTTTATTATAGGTTTCATATTTCATGCATGGAGATACTTGGAACAGGGTTTAAATCAATTTTTAATGTTCTAATAAGTATTATTAGATTCATTTAAAAACCTTCAATGGTATCAAAGGTAGAGGCTAATGGTTAGCTGATTCATGGAAACTCTCATGCATGAACATGTGGTGAAGTTTGGATCTCCACCTAGGAGATCCATTGTGATTCAAATAGTTTCATGATCAAATAGTTGGGGTAATAGTGTGATTTTATAGGTTCTTGTGGATGTCACATTGGATGTGGTCATATGAGGAAAATATATTCCACCACTTTAGTGACCCTTTTTTCCTTGTAATACCTTTTAACATATTAAGGAATATTTTTGGATTCATGCATTGAGAAGGTGAGAGATTTTGAGGGCCAGTGACCCCAAAATTTATATTATATAAAAAATTAAGTATATTAATATCACACACACATATTTTTCCTAAAATCGTCAACTAAATCCAAAAATCACACTTATATTAGAAATATGAGGCCACAATTGAGTTCAGAATGCGGGGTTTACCCTTAGGAATGACTTAAGTTTCATTGTCGTCGTACGTCTGGTTGAGGCAGTCGTTGGTGATGTGTTTAATAAAAATAAACAATTAAACTCATATATTTTATTTGAATGACCAAAAACTAATTACCTCTATAAATACCTTTTTATAAAAATTATCCAATTTTAGCCTCATGAACCCTGGGAGAATTGAGAGGATATTTGAGCATTCTTCATTGGAAAATTGATATTGGAGGATAGTGAGAGATCAAATCGAGGAGGATCAAGTGACAGAAAAAAAATGGGACTCATCCTTCATTAAGGGATCAATTCTTCACCAATGATCATTCCAGATTGAGGTAGGGATTTTCAATTTTAGTTTTTTCCCTCTTGATTAAAATTTTAAAGCATGGATTTTCATCTAATTTATTTGTTTAGCGATTTCATGTCCTTTGTATGAGCCCAATATAAAAATTAATTTTTTTAATTAATTTTTTCTTAATTTTCCATGATCTCACCCTAGATATCCCCGATTTATGATATTATTCTAATAACACTTGGAAAAAGATGTTTGGACCTTTGTTATTGTTCCTTCCCCCCAACTGTTCTTTACATTCTTAACTGTGGTCCATGGGGTCGCAGTTTGACATTATCAGGGTAGTTTCAAGAACAATTAAACCCCCAGATTCATGGAAATTTTGTGAATAATGAATGGATGAGTGTCTTATGGAGGGATTGGGATGGATTGTGGGTGATACCTTGTGAATCCAAGATCCATGAATATTGACTGGTGATAAGATGTGCACATGACACATGGTGGATTCAACAGGATCCTCAAATTTTTATTTCCAACAATCGGAGGCTAGAAATCAATGGCCAGAGGTGTTTTCCATTAATCTCATGTGGTCAAACAATAAAAATCATGGTGTAATTGGAAGATTTGGAGACGTGTGAAAACTATTCTGTTTATCTTGTGAAAAAACCCGACTACACAGTGTGTGTTCCGGAATAACACATGCCATGTTTCCCATCTAGCTTCAATGCTAGGGTTTCGAGTAGAGTTAAGGATTATATACTATGTGGACAGGGCCACATGCCATGTGACCCCCTAGGAAGCCAATCTGTGTTCCTTCTAGCACACACCTAGGACCCTATGTAGTCAAACACACCATGTACTCTAGGTATACACAGGAACATGATGAAATTTAGGAACAAACAAGAACTCAACATGGTACAAAAGCATATCCCAACATACACATACATGTCTATAAGCACAAAAACTTTCCCCAAGTGGATAAGACACACCATTTATGACCTATACACACCATTTACTATGAAATGGACTCCAATCCATGTCTATAAGATAACATGACCATACAATAAGGTGGAGCCACATACCGTGTGGACCCCTTACAGGTCGTCTACTTCCCTCTAGGACTTCTTCCTCTCGTATATCTTTTATTTGGACTTAGATTTTGGCCCACGAGTATTCTATACTGATTAGTTTTCCATATAGAACACAATGGTGGAATTTTTTGTGACATACAAGATACAATATGAGAAGTTATGCTCATGAAGCTTCTTTAGGTGATGGTTGATAATGGTAGTGATTAGGGAAGGATCATCAAAGAGATGTTGGGTTCAATACTCTACTGTCTCACCAGGTCATGGGTTCCCTATACTCTTTATATAGACAGAGACGATACTCCTCTACAATGGATGTGGTTCCTCTTTATATAGAGTGATAATCCCCTATCTTCATGTTCCGATGGGGTTCAGGTCATTCCCGAGAGTTGTGGCTCCCTCAGCTATGAAGCACAACAGTGAAGAGCAGACCCACACACACATATTCTAGAGAAGATGTGATGATTATGGGCATCTATGATGGAATTTTGGAGTTTCAAGCTTACTCATCGACTTTGGATGGGTTGTATTATGGGGATACCCTTTCACTCCCATTTGAGTTTCTTCATGAGAATATATATGATAATATATTGGGTTCTCATTTACCTATTGTTTTGGGTTGAGATGACTACTTTTTTTGTATCTATATATCATCCCCTCATCATATTTTGGGGTGTCCTATTATGTATGTATATACTCACCCCTACACGGTCTTTGTTGGCACATGTCATGTCTTATAAAGATGACAGGAAGATCAAAGGTGACTTTGGTGGTGATTAGGTATACTTGGGTGTATTAAATGCATATGGTGGTTAGTGAATACAGATCAAGATTTGGGATCTCTAAGCTTTCTTCTTTTTCCATTTTTTTCAGGTTAAAACCTCTTTTTTGGCGAAATGTGTATTTTTCCCTTTTACAATTCAGTTTTATTCTATTGTACTCTAATGTATTCCATAGTGGTTACTGCATTCATGGTTTACTCTAGATGTTAATATCTTTTATTATTAATCTCAACTATTTCATGAATATGGATGGGTTCATACATACATGTATATTAGGAAAAGGACTTCCATTTTATATTATAACTTCTTGGAAACTTTCACTATCCCCTATCCTTTTGGAGGTGGCCTTGGGGTTTTCATGGATGTATTTATTCCAGAAAAGTGGTCCCTAGTGGGTTGGGTTGGGATAGAGTAGAATCAAAGCAGTTCATTCCTTAGGATGGTGTTTAGATTTATCCCCTTATGAGCAATTGATTGGGACATCGGGAAATGGTGTCAAAGTGTCATGAGTGCGGATTTCAATCCAGGGAACCTAGTGTTTTTGCATCAAATAACACATCTATTAACCAGGAATATAACTACATGCTAGTCCACTCAGAATACTAAGACATCAGTTTCAAGGAAAATGGTACATACATCACAAAAGACTAAGTACTTTGTCTATCCTTCTTGATTCAACTCCCTATATACATATATATATATATATATATTATCATCCTATCATGGAACATATTGATCACTTTCAAGATGACTCAGTGATGATAACCAACCAGGTTACCAATTCAGGATCGTGATAAAGATACAATGAGTGATGATGCCTCAGTTTAGGGGCCATATTACAAGGTGTTTCCTCCATATGGGTAGGGAGAATCACCCCCCTTCTATCAAGCATCAAATAGTATTGACATATCAGGATGAAGATACACATAGTATTAGAACACTCCATGAGTTAAATCATCATAGACCATTGAGGTTCTATGGTGATATAGATCCCTAGGCAGTGGAGGACTTTCTTGAGTTTACGAATTGAGTCTTTAGGCTAGTTTGGACCCCAATAGATCATATGGTTGTGTTGGTAATGAGTATTTTTCCTGGAGAAGCTAGGAACTGGTGGAGTTTGGTTATACAGACCCATTGTGAGATGACACTCTCTTAGTATGACTTCCAACAGTTGTTTTATGAGGATTATTACCCTTCATTTTTTTTTCACTCAGTATGAATCCAAGATATTCTTGAGCTAAAGTGGGTTAGTCTGATAGTTTCTTAGTATGTCGTGAGGTTAACTAACCTTACATGATAATCCCTTGATATGGTATGTGACCATTTCTTCCGAGAAAGGAATTTCAAGTAGGGTATCCATAGATACTTTTGAACCAGTGTGGTTTGTTTATGCCTACATACTTATATTGAAGTATTATAATGGGCTCTGGTGACTGAGATATTCCTAGAATATGGAATGGGGAAGCTAGAGCTAGTAGTGTGCATCATGTGGTTGAGTCATTTGTAGCAGGTAAAAGGTGTCATATATCGTTTTCTTAGAAGATGAGGAATTATCATTCAAAAACTTAGACATGGGGATCTATGAATTAGATATTGTATATAGGATCTAGTTATCCTAGAGAGGGGAAATTCTATGCTTGCGATGGGATATGTCACTTAGGTTATGATTTCTCGACCTGTTGTGCTGAGCAGGACAGATAGAGAGTGGATAGACCCCCATGACAGAGGTAGTACCATGATCAAGGATCTCCTAGATGTGGACAAGGAATCCATTAGAGAGGAGGTGCTAGAAGAGTAGAAGGAGACACTCTAGAGGGAGGATACTTTGGTGTAGGATGAAACTATGATCTCTTACCACCACCACCACCACTAGGTGGCCAACATCAGGCTTAGGGAGCTGGAAGTTGGGGTATGGGTTGTTACAAGCCATGGAATTATATGACCAGGCTATAAATGATCTGATATAAATTATGATATATGATTATTCTACTCTTTCCTTAGTACTATTACACATAGGTGTGATTCATTCCTTCACATCCTTATTCCTAGTGTGAGAGTTGGAGCTTCCATTTTAGACTTTATCCCTATAGCTATGGCTTGAGTTTCTTACTGGGAGTGATTATTTGATATTTATTATCTTCTAGTAGTCCAATAATTATCTTGGAGGAGTGAGTTTTACATGGGGCCTCTTGGTTTTCATGATGAGACCTTATGATGTAATATTGGTTATGGACTAATTTTCCACATTTCGGGACCAAATTGACTATCATTGCAAGTGAGTTTGATACCTTTGGACTGATGGAAAAAGATTCTACTTTGTGGTTGAGATAGATATCATGGGTGAGAAAGTGGTTTTTGTGAGTATGAAGATACAACCCATCACTCATCAGTTGGAGACCTTTTCCCTTATCATAGCAGGCTCTTCACAAATCTTGATTCTTTTGGTAGTGGAGGAATATAAGTATTTCTTCCCTATGGACGATCTAGGACTACTTCTATAGTGATAGAGAGACTCGAACATCAAATTTCACCCTAGGACCATGATGGTTTCTTTATAATCATATTGGATAACTCATGTCGAGCTTTGGGAGCTAAGGTTGCAGTTGTATGACCTTCTAGAGAAGGGATTTATCAGACCTAGTGTTTCCCCTGGGTAGTTCCAGTTTTGTTCATGAAAAAGGTGGAGTAGAGATTTAGGATTTGTGTTGATTATTATCACCTGAACTTGGTAATTATAAAGAAAAAGTATGAATTACTAAGTATTAAATACCTCTTTGATCTATTGTGATATGTGATTTGGTTCTTGAAGATCAATCTCAGGTCCGACTACCACCAATTGAGGGTTTACAGGGCTAATATTCTGAAGATGATATTCTAATGTCGCTATAGATACTATGAGTTCTTGGTGATGCATTTAAGTGTGAAGAATTCTCCCACTATGTTTATAGATTTTATGAACAAGATCTTTATATTATACATGGAAAAATTTTCGGTTGTCTTTATTAATGACATACTCATTTACTTTTCATCACATGAGGAGAGTCTAGAGCACTTGATCATGGTTCTAGACTTACTATGAGAGAACATAATTTATGGCAATATCTTGAAGTACTAATTTTGGATCCATAGTGTTAAATTTTTGGGATTTTTCATTTCTATTCATGGTTTAGCTGTGGACCCGGTGAAGATTGATTATGTGATTTCCTGGGATCCACCTAAGAGGGTGACATGGGTGTGAATCGTTTTTGGATTAGTGGGGTACTATAGGATATTTGTGCCTGAATTTTCAATAGTAAAAACCCCATTTATTGCCTTTATATAGAAAAGGAAGTCATTTACTTGGACCAAGTAGTGTTAGGGAGCCTTTGAGAAGTTAAGGCTGAGGTTGACTAGTTCTCTTATGTTGAGACTACCAGAGGAGGGCATGGAGTATGAAGTGTTTTGTGATGCCTCTGGATATGGGATTGGTTGCGTATTGATGTAGAGGTAGGTAATGATCACATATTGGTAGAGGTAGTTAATACCCCATTATAATAACTATTTGACTCATGACCTGGAGTTGGAAATTTTAGTCTTAAATATGAAGATGTAAATTCCCTATCTTCGTGGTGTGAACTTTGTTTTTTACTCAAGCCACTAGAGTCTCAATCACATCTTCACTCAGAGATATCTTAACCTGAGATAGAGGCACTGGTTGGAGTTCATGTAGGAATATATCTTTGAGATAGTCTACACTCTTAGAAAGGGAAACATGGTGGTATATTCCCATATTAGGATGTTCTAATCTCTCATGGTGGAGGAGGTGTCTAAGTATTTAGAATATTTAAAGTTGATCCTAGTAGATGAGAGGGGTGTAAATTTTCTTTAGTTGATGGTTTTGGATCCTATTCTCCTTTAGTTTGTGATAGAGGCCCATTTGGGATACATTGACTATGAGGTTTTATGAGAACAGATATCCTCATGAGATGCACCTAACGAATTCTTTGAAATATGGGAGCACATCATCCTTTTTTAGGGATAGACGGTGGTTCCGATCACATTACTTGAGGAGGTGATGAGGGAGTTTCACACTTACACCTTGGATATACATCCCATTGTGGAAAAAATGTACAATAATACCTTCATTGGTAGTTTTGGTGGGTTGGCATGAGGTGAAGAATAGATTATTTTATCTCTCAATGTATCACATGTCTACAGGTAATGGCTGAGCACCAAGTTTTGATAGGTTTGATCCATCCTATTGAGATCCTAGAGTGGAAATGGGATAGCATATTCATGGACTCTATGATAGGACTTTAGTGGATATCATGAGGCTATAATGCAATTTGGGTGATAGTTGACCAACTTAACCAGTCCACACACTTCCTATCTATTGGGGATCATGGTTTGGGGGAGAGTTTAGTGTAGTTGTATATGCAGGATATCATCCAAATACATGGGTTACCCTCAACAATTTTCACAAAAAATGATGTGCGATTTACATCACATCTATGGAGAGACCTGTATGATGCATTTGAGACCCATTTGAGGATAATTACAACGTTCCACCCTTAGATAGATGGGTAAACAAAACATACTATCCATGTGTTGGAGGATATATTGATGGATTGCATGTTAGAATTTGGTTGGAGCTGAGAGGATCACTTTCTACTGGTAGAGTTTTCACATAATAATAGTTATCACTCTATTATTAACATGACACATTTCTAGGACCTATCTGAGATACTATTCATGTCACTCTTATGTTGGATTGAGATTTGTGAGAAACATCTTATTGGGATAGAGATAGTGCAGGCGATGGCATAGAATGTTTAGGTGATCCATGAGCATATGAGGATAATCCATAGATGATATAAATCTTACACAGACAGACATCATCGACTCTTAGAGTTTTATTAGGGATACCATGTTTTCCCGAGATTCTCCCCATGATGAGGATTATAAAGGTTTGGATAGGGAGATAAGATACCCATAAGGTTCATTAGGTCATTTGAGATCCTACAGAGGGTTGGTGAGGTTTCTTATCATCTAGCCTTACCCCTGTTGTTGGAGCGGGGGCATGATGTCTTCCATGTGTCATAGGTGAGGAGATACATGCATGATCCTACACACATTATTGAATGGGGTGAGCTGGAAATCAAGGATGGATACACCTTTTTGGAGTACCTGCTGTTGATTGAGAATCGACAAGAAAAGATCCTGTGAGGATAGACTATTCCCTTGGTTTGTGTTTTGTGGAAACATGTGCGTCTATAGGAGAGCTATTGGGAGTGAGAGAGCTAGATGTTGGCTCAGTGTCCCCACTTTTTTGTTTATCTTCTTATTTTCAGGTTAAAAATCCATGAATAAGGGGAGAATGTAGTTAACCTATTTTTCATTGTAATACATTAGAATATATAAAGAATATTTTCAGTTCCTGGTGCTGAGACAATATGAGATTTCGAGGCCTGTTATTCCCAGAATTTACATTATAAAAAAAATTAAGTTTACTAATATCACACACATATAAATTTTCTAAAATAGTGTAATAACTCCCAAATAGAGTATCATATTGAAAATTTTATACCGTGATTGAGTTTGAAACTCATGGTTTACCCTAGGAGTGACCTATGGTAGGTTGGTGCCAAACGTCTGATTGAGGAAGTTGTTGGCAGTGCATTTAAATAAAATAAATTATTAAAATCATTTATTTTATTTAAATTACCTTTAAATAATTACATCTATAAATGAATAATTATAAAAATTATCTTGGTTTAGCAACATAAACCCTATTATAATTTATAGGAGTTTATTTTTCTTTGGTGGATCGAGATTGGAGGACGATAGACAATCAAATCAAGGTGGATAAAAAGGAAATGAATTCAACAAGACTCATCCTTCACTATAAAACACATTATTCCCTAAAGTTTGATCCCAATTGAGGTAGGGATCATAATTTTTTTTATCCCTCTTGATTAAAATTTTAAAGTGTGTATTTTTATATTCTCTTTTGGTTTGGTGATTTTATGTCCTTTTCATGATCCTAATATATGAATTAATTTGTCTAATTAATTTTATTCTTAATTTTCCATGAACTTTCCCTAGATATCCCCAATTTATGATATTTTTTAAGAATGATTGGAAAAATAAGTTTTCACCTTTTTCCCATACCTTCCCCCACTCATTCTTCATGTTCTTCACTGTGACCCACAGGGTCACGGTTTGACATTTCCATGGTGGGATCAAGGGATATTGAACCCCTGAATTCATGGAGGTTTGGTGAATGATTAATGTATTTATGTTTTATGGATGATTTATGGTAGATTGTAGGTGATAATTCGTGGATCTAGGACCCAAGAATGGTGATAGGCGATGAGACATGCATGGGATGCCCGACAAATTTGGGCGGATCACCAGATTCCAATTTATGGCCATTTAAGGACAGGAATTGATGTAAGGAGTTGTTTTACATTGATTCTAGGTGGTAAAATGGTGAAAATCATGGTGATAATAGTGGATATGAATACATGTGAAAAATAGGATGATGAGCCGGTTAAAAAACCCAACTACACAATGTGTAGTTTGGAAGAACACACACCATATAGACACTAGGTATGGTGCTAGGGTTTCAACAATATTTAAGGATTACATGACATGTAGACAGACCCACACACCCAATGACCCTCCCTAGGTGGCCACTCCATGTTCCAACTATCACATTCCCAAGACCCCATATAGTCTAAAACACCTTGTACTCCAGGAGTACATGAGCTCATGCCATTCTTGGTAATGACTAGGTACACATCCAGGTATACGAGAATGGCCTGACATACATGTGCATGGCTAGGAGCACACAAACAAGATCTGAGTGGCTAGGAAAAGCTATGTATGACCCATACATGCCTTTTACTATTACATATCTTCCAAGACATGTATATATGGGAACATGACTAGGAAAAAAGGCAGAGACACATTCCGTGTAGACCCCTTACACACTGTGTACTTCCCTCAAAGTCTTCTTCCACTTATATATATTTCATTTGAACATAGATTTTGGCACAAAATTATCCTGTCTTGATGATTTTTCAATGTAGAACATGATGTTGTCCTTATTTGTAAAATACAAGATATGACATGAGATGTTATGAGCAAGAATCTTATTTAGGTGATGCTTGATGATGAAAGTGATTTAGGTGGGATCATTAAAGTGATTTTGGGGTCAGTACACCCCTCTCACACCAGGACACATGTTCCCCACACTCTTTATATAAATAGGGAGAGTAATCCCCTACACTAGGTGTAGGTCCTCTATCTATAGAGCGATACTCCCTATCATGACACTCTAGTAGGGTGTAGGTCATCTAAGGGAGGTGTGTCTCCCTCAGATGTGTAGCACAGTAGTGAGGAGTGGGCCCCTACACACCTATTTTGGTTAGGTTGTGATGATGTTGGGAACTAGTGATGGACTTTTAGAGCTATATGATTACTTTTAAACTTTGTCTCGGCTGTGAGATGGTCATCCCATTTCTCTCTTGTTTGGATTTCTTTATGAGAATATATATGTGTATTTATTGGGTTCTCATTTCCATATTTCTTTGGGTTGGGATGACTACTTTTTTTGTATCTCTCTATTTCTCCCTCTTTGGTTTTTGGGGCATCCTAATGGGTATGAATATACTCACCCATAAATGGGATTTTCCTACATATGTCATGTCTTATGTGAATGACAAAAAGATCAACGATTACTTTAGAAATGATTATGTATAATTGGGTGAATTTACCATGTACGATGGTCGAGGTTTAGAAATTAAGAGTTAGTCTCTATTATCTTTCCTCATTTTCTAGTTTTTTTAGGTTGGGACCACTTTTATTGTTGGGAATGTATTTTTCCCCTTTACACTTTAGTTTTATTCTATCATACTCTAGCATATTCCCTAGTGGTTATTGCATGCATGGATCATTATAGATGTGATTATCTTTTATTATTACTCTAAAATGTTTCATAGAGACTGAAGGGTACATGCATACAGGTAAATTAGGAAAATAAATCCCATTTTATATTATTCCTTATCAATTCTTATCGCTAGCCCCTGGCCTATTGGAGGTGTTGTTCGGGTTATTATGGCTCTACCTTCTACCGGCCAGGAGTTCCTCCAGGGGTTAGTTCATGAAATATACGCTTCAGTGTTATGAAAGTGAATCCATGAATAAGTTTTATGAAATAATGCATGAGAAATGAATAAACTAAAGAATATAGAAGTGTTTTAAAATTATAGAAATTAAATTTTAGAATAGTTTACCCTTATGTAGTAGGGCTGTGTAAATTTAATCAAGGATTTACCTTTACACATATGTGTTGTATAAAGGTAACTAATGCATTATGTATACATGAGAGGCTACATAAAAGTATCTGAGGATTTATTAAGGTTATGTAATGGTAACCAAGTATTTACCTTTATGCGAGGGAGTTCACATAAAGGCAATGTCATGTTTTAAAGGCTTACAAAAAGGTTTCTATGTGTTACCTCAATACACCCAAGTATTTTCATCTTTATGTTATGGTAATGAATTTTTAAGGGTTTATGAAATGTTTGATTGATGCTTACCCTTACATAAAGAGTTCATGTAAAGGTAAACTGTGACTTACCTTTATGTAAGAGGCATTACATATAGTTAAGATCAGTTGTACAATTATATAGCATGCACTGTGTAAAGTTCATGGAAGTGTACCCTTACATAGACATTCTATGTAAGGGTAGTGGGAGGTTACCCTTATGTAGAATGAGGATTCTGTATTAGGGTAAGAAAAAATGTTTTTAATTTTTTTTTTATGAAATTTAAAATTTTGAATGGTTTATAAAATGTTTATAAATCATTATAAAAGGTATTTAGAGATATTTTAATTTATAGGGAATTCATAAATAAATTAATTAATTGTAAAAGGTTTATAATTTATCAAATAAACGTTTATAAAATGTTTATGTTCCCAAATATTTAATATTAATATTTTAAATACCTTCTTAACATATTATATTGAATTTCTTTTGATCTAGAAATAAAATTTATTATTTATAATTCATAAGGGATAATTTTTAAAGCATTATAAATTATGAAATAAGGTCAAAATATAGAGTGTTTATATATAAATTATGAATTATTCATAATTAATTAATTTTAATTATTCATATTGAAGGGGCCTTATTTAGAACATTATTTAAACCACATAAAAAATATTTTGATGATTGATTTGATAAAAGTTTAAATTATGATTAAATATGTGATATTATACTATGTAAAATATTTAAACAATAGAAAATTGGATTATAAAAATTTTATTAATTAAAAAATATAATGTATTTAAAATAATATGCCATATAATGATGAATATGAAAGTGTTAATATTGGAATGAATATAAAATGTTTATGCTCATATTTATGGAATTCCCATAATATAAAGCTAAAATTATAAAACGTTTATAATTAGATTTTATTTATGCTTTTTTTTATAAATTCTTATCTCATGTTTAGATATTTTAATTTTTCATTTATTTAAATATTATTTTATAACTATTTGAACTTTTATAAATGAAATTCCCCTTTTAAATGAATAAATACATTATTAATTATTGAAGATATAGAAAACACATGCACTACTTTGGTTATTTTGGACCGTTATAAGTTATATCCTTTCAAGTTTAAAAGACCATTAAGAATTAGAACCATTGATAGTATAAATTTTATACATTGATCTTGTGATTAGTATATATTAAGGGTTATGCTAAATTCCATTTTACAGAGATGGAAGAAGTGATGGCCTCGAATAGTAGGATCATACCCTATGAAGCCCATTTATTAGAGCTTCTAAGGGAGATAACATAATTTGGATTTTACCTTAATAAATACCAAACTGAGTTTCAATAAATAAATCACAAAAAATGATTTATGGGAGAAGTTCAAGCTCATCGAGATCATGGTCCAAACTATGTACGCTGAACCACCCTAAGAAAATCTCACCACCTCACACCTTACCTTAGGGAATTAACTATTGTAATAAAGGTATATGTATCTAGACCCTAACAATATGTTTTTTATAATTTATTTTTAATAAAACAATGATTATATTTATCCCTCACTTATATTTCCTTTTAAATGATTAAATAACGAGTTTGATAAAAAATATATTCTAATACGATGAAACCTAAATTGTATTTTTGTGTGTGAAATATATAGTTTCAATCAAGACACTCTTTTTGATGAAAATAATAATTTCTGAAATAAATGATATTTTTTAAAAATATTATTATTAAATAATATTTATTAAATATAAATGAAAATATAATTTTACGAAGTCAAATGTAATTGTTTTAAGGGTCAAAAAAACTGTTATTGTTGAAAAAAAAATTATTTTTAAATAAATGAGTAATTTGATTTAAATGTGTAAAATATAATTTTTAAATAATTATTTTGATAAAATAAATATTATTTTTTAAATAACAATGCTGAAAGTATCTAACACTGATTTTTTCATAATTTTTTGAGACTGTCAAATTTTAGGGTAAAAAATAAATACAGTATAAATATATGGTAGGTATTATGAAATCATAATGACCCAAAAGTGATGTCATAT
Source organism: Viscum album (assembly GCA_963277665.1). NCBI lineage: Eukaryota > Viridiplantae > Streptophyta > Magnoliopsida > Santalales > Viscaceae > Viscum > Viscum album. The sequence goes on along the minus strand of OY728122.1, from coordinate 701,093,300 downwards.
ATGACATAAAATGTATCCATGTCCAAATACATATATTCCATTTAAAATAATTCATTTTTTAAATTATTTGATTAATTTTATAAACCCTTAATGAATCCTCTAAAACCTATATTATATTTTACGGTTTTAATATAATTTTTTGTAAACATGACACACTTCTATATCACCAAGGATATTATATTAAAGATATAAATTATTAAACTTGTAAAATAACAAAAAATAAGGTAAAAAAATGGAAAAAATATGGTAAGGTTTGTGGTTTTGATTACTTTATATTATAGGGTCAAAAACCTACGTTTGGAAATTAATACATAATTCTCCTCTCTTATGCTATAAAAAACCACCCAAAATCCCATTACTCTTTACTAAAGACCCATGGATCATGAAATTTATCTCCCTTTACCTCTCTAGAGTCCTCCCAAGGTTCCTAAATTCTCTTAATAAACTCCTCCCATGATTTTAGATGCACCATCTAAAGGTAAGGGATCCTCTCATACTCCTCTCAATTCAAACTCCTTAATTATAATATGCCTTTAATTAATAATTATTTATGTTGGGTTATGTTATTATATATATATTTTACTATCATAATTATTTATATGTCATGAGATACCATTTTCACTCTCATTAATCCCTTCTATGAACATTTATGTACCACCGTTATGCTGCCGAAATCATCCTGTGTTTTTTCATGCCAAACAACTATTCAGTGAATACCCATCCCCATATTAACTAAAGGGAATTAAATTAGATATGCCTATCTGTAATTTATTTTGGAATTAAATTTATTTTTCTCACACTCCTTATTCTTTGGATTAAATATGATGAAATATGATCCTATATTGAATGATTTATATAGAACACTTATGCATGTATATGATATGAATGTGATGGGTGGACTCACAAATATATAGTCCTCCAATACATTGGGTAATATTTTAATCTAATTATATTTCATGTATGGTGAACTAGAGGTTATCCTAATCACACTATGTTATGAATGTTTTCGACACTTTTTGTCGAGGTCACATGTCGGGATGATGACAAGCTTTTCTTACTACAAATTCCCACTTTCCAAAGGTGACAGAACTCCACCAACATGGTTCATGATGTCAATTACTTGATCGAAATGGGATGATGAGATATAAGGTCCTCCTTCCAATTATTCATCCTTTAATATATTTTTTTAGTCCTATTATCCCTTATATATTTGAGTCATGTTCATGAAACTCATTCTTAGTTGCATCTTGAGGAGGATACCGGTTAATTATGTTACTTATGTCTCATCTGGGAAATATCATTTAGTTAGAGGAGATAATAATTTTGAGAATTTATAGGCATATCTGGACATTGGTTGTGTTGGTAAACTATAAGTTCTTTCTCTTTTGGATGTAATCTCATGCTTGAGGCATCTTAGGTGTGAAACATAAGGCATCCCGTGTTGACCATGAGGTAGTTAATGCCATGGGTTTAGGAATACGAGGATTTTACCGTAGGCATCCTATGTTTATTATATGGGGTAGAGATTATATTTATTTGGGTCATAGATTTAACATATTTTTGGGAGATATAGGTCATAGGTTTAATGTTTTGTGGGGATAGGTTGATCACATGTTTAAAGTCATGTGGGGATAGGTAAGTCACAGGTTTAACATCTTTTCGGGACAAGTTGGTCACTAGTTTAACATATTGTGGGGACATGTTGATCATAGGTTTAATATCTTGTGGGGATAGGTTTCTGGTTAAGTAAGAACTTTAGGGGGGGGGAGAGAAGATCACACTTGAGGGTTTGGTTAAATGTGTCCCCAAGGGAAATATTTCAAAATTGAGGGTTTGGTTAAGTGTGTCCCCAGTGGGGAAGATTTCAAAACTAAGGGTTTGGTTAAGTGTCTCCCCATGGTGGGGGGGGGGAGATTTCACACTTGAGATTTGGTGGTAATATTGAGGGTATTGGTATTGAACCACATGGGGGTACCCCATGTGTATCAAGTTGTTAGGATAAAACCTCATAGTGGTGTCATATGTACCTTGTTAGGAAATTGGGATGAAAACCAATGTATTTTGATACCCCAACTTAAGGTCTTATGAAAAGACTAGTCCACATAGTTTAACATCATGCAGTAAGGATTTATGAATCATGGAAGGAGTGTCAGTGAGGGATTTTGTGGGGCATATTCATGGAAGCTACCCAAAGTGTGAGTATAATCCCATGGTGTGGGAGAAGGTGTAATCCCAAGATTATCATACATGAGGCATACTATGTTCATCGCATAGTATAAGGATACTATTTAACATCATGTACCGAGGATGTTGTTGGGAATATAAACGTCATATGTCTAGGATGATAGGATATAAAGTTTCACGTTATGTATCTTAGATGTTGGTGGGACCTAAATCTAGGGAGGCCATTTCCAAGTGGGAGAGTAAGATTCGACATAAGACTTCCCAACTAGGAAAGATGGAAAGTTTCCATCAATTATGACACTTTTGGGTCTTATACATCAACTAATCATAAAAAAATGGGTGGGGAATGGAATAATCACTACCATGAAGGAATATAAATTAGCGAACCAGATGTTAGGGTGTGTATTATTAGGGGAAATAGGCATTAGGGTGCCTATGATTAGGATAAAAATGCAAGGTAATGGTCCATGAAATTCTTGAAACATAGAGGGAATACATGAGGGTTGGGGATATTGGTTTCACAGAAATTTGGGGTGATGATGACCGTTTTTGGATGGGTATAGGGTCCTGGGGAACTCAAATTTTATGAAAGGGTGTTTGATAAAAGGAGGAACCATGGAGAGTCCAAGGGCATGGTTTTTGTGAAGGTTGGGATTTCATGAATGGTGAGGTCTTCAATAATGATAGGGGTATTGTGAAAGTTCATGTTCGCGAAATAGGGTGGCCCTACCTCAGAGTGAAGTCTTGGTTCCCATTGGGTTGATTTTATGAAGGATAATTATCTCATGAAACATCAAGACCCCCAAAGGGATTTCTTCTTACATGAAGTCCATAAACTTTCCTGAAAGGAATCCTCACCATGAGTTGAGGTTCTAAAAAACCCATGGGAGGTGGTTTCACAAAATATGTCTACCTTGGGAAATCCATCTCCTCTTTCTTTCACAAATATTAGAGTTCTATAAATTCAGAGATTTGGATGGAATTCCAATGGCCACGTCTCCTCCAAATTCAGTCATGGGGAGATATTTATAGACCCAATGGAGGAAGGGGTATCAATTTAATGAAAGATAGGGGAATGTGTGAAATATTATGCCCCTCATGATATTGAGGGTGTTTCATGAATAGACATACACTGTGTAAAGGTTACCACCTCAGCCTCCACATAGATTGGAGACCTACGCAAATCAAAGTTACATAGCACAGAAGTCACCACCTCAAAATCTATGTGGACCAGAGACCTCCACAAATAAGAGACACATTGCATGGATGTTACCACCTCTGCCTCCACGTGGATAGTACACCTTTGCAAGGAGACTCTTGTTCATGAAGGTTTTAACCTTCACCAACACACCTCCTTCGGTGAATTTTGGATTTTTTTGGCCCAAATTTGCTTCAAACTAGTCATGAATTCTTATACCTCTCATTTGGCACATGTATTTGGGAATAAAAAATTCCCACCATAGAATCAGATATGATTAGGGAGAGGAGGGTCATATTCTAAGGGAAATATGCTGAAAATTAGAGATTATAAAGCTCTATTCATGAAATTCAATATAACCCTATTCTTATAAATCGGGGCTGGGGTCCCTAAGGAGACGATGATATTTTTTCAAATGAAATGATATATCTATTTTTTTATGAAACTCATAACTATCATCAGAATTTTTTGATTTCAACCCTCACTACTAGAGAATCTTTCCTCTTTTGTGAACCATGTTTCCAAAAACATAATTTCTTAAGCTTGTGAATTTTTACAAACTGACCTCTATAGAAATAGATTCTAAATCCTTAATTATGTCCATTGAAGGTTTATATGATTCTGCGACTTGATAAAGGATGGACGGTAACCTCATGATTGGGGAGATCCTCATAGTGATGTTAGATAATGAGATTATCTCCAAATTACTGATGAAGGCACAACAAGAATGCCTACTATTAAAGAGGTTAACACTGTCTATTTTTTGGATAAGGAAAGATGTGTTCATCCCAAGTTACAATCAAGAAGAACTCATTTATTAGTCTAGGAGAATTCTTGGGAAAAACTAATGGAATAAATTCATTGGTGGTCACATTGTGAAGGAATACACACCGCTTATTGATCAAAACCTATGGAACCTTGTGAATAATGTAAATGGGGAGGCATTTTATGAATAAATATCCCACTCAATACGAGAGAATTATTAAGGTTGGTTTGATGGACCATCTCTATAGATGGATTGATGAATTATACCTACACTAGTGTCACAAATTTATGGATGAGTGGGCTTAGGCATACTAGTTATGCTAGTCCTGCCATCAATTTAAGTTTGATATGAAGTGGGTTGGGATTTAGAGGTGGCATGGTCCTCACATTTTAATGTTTACCATCACTAGGACATCATGCCAAATTTGTTGAGAAGGTGGTCACCATGGAACAATATGTTTCACTTACTTCATGGGGAGGTGGAATTGATTTTTGGGACATCCACCACACCATAGGGATACCCATCCAAGGGTATATGTATGACGAGTTTATCCTAGCTAAGGATTTATTGAACAACTATGATCATATATTGGAAATTGTGAGAGTTCTACTATGCTTGGTACAGGGGGAATGAGAGAAAAAATTGGGGATAAAGGATATCCCTTTCAGAAAATTGTTTGAATATTTCCTGAATGATTATATGGTCAAGATACCTAGGAGGTCATTACAATGTCCAAAGGCATCAATCTTAGTCAAAGAGAATTCATATTTGAGGATACTATAGGAAAGATAGTGGAAACTATGGGGAAAATTTTTGAATCTTGTGGTACCCATAGTTAGGATGGTGGGATTTATTATTATGCTGATCTATGGGTGGATGCTCCCAGCTCGAGATGCTCACATGGGGTGTGTTTGATCACCCTCATCATGGAAGTGATTATAGTGATGGGATAATGATTCAAATTAGAATTAACAATTTTGGAGAATTTATACAAGGTGTCTCGCAACATGAGTCAGTGAAAGGCCCCCTTTCGTGTGTGTATTCCCTTCCATTTTTGTGTGTGGTTAGGTTACCACACACATGGGGGGATATGAATACCCAAACCGGATCTACCCTCCCGTCATGAATTTATGACCATAAGTCCTCAACATCCCTGATATATGGACTCTTGAATTGGGTTTAGTTGATGTGTTGGTGATGATCAGGCTAGTGGACCACTTCCGAAATCTAGGGTATCGACTATCGAGGGGATACTGTCACCAGAGGGATTACCTATAAAACATTCTGAGTTCCTGGTTAGACTGTACCACTCTTTTAAGACTTATCCATTTTTCAAATTTTTCTTTTTTACCTCCCATAAGTTATGATTGTATAAAACCATACTTGAAATGGTAGTTCAAATCATGTTTTGATATTAACCACCTGAGGTGACACTCAAGTAAGTGGATCCTATAAAAGAGGCTATGACGACGGACATTTCTATCCCAATAGAGATGGACGAGGCAGTTGTTCCTTCATTGGAGGTGGATAAGGAAGCTATTGTGGCTAGGCTTACCATAGGGGTGCCACTTGAAGTGGCTACTAAAACTAATGCCTTAATTATGGTGGTCAAGATCATTATATTTATTGAGATGGTCAAGGAAGTCATAGTGACTGAGATTTCCTTGGAAGTGGTTTGGGAAGATCCTATTGCGGGTGACAGATCTAGTGAGGATGCATTCCTACTTGAATTGGGGCCTAACCCCCAAAGTACATGATTACAGATGATCCCCCCATTGATGTGTTGGATGTATTACCTCAGTACAAACCTATTCCACCTGAGGAGTTCAAGGATTCTAGCTTAGAAATTATTGAGGATAACCGAGTCACTTTCTTGGACTTTCTCATCAAAAAGGAACATACTTAGTGGTAAAAGTTCAATGTTTCCTAGAAAAATAAGAATTATGAGGGAACCTAGGAACTCAAGGAAGTAGAAGAGTATATCCTCTTGTAGATGATCAATCACAAGAGCATGAAACCATATTCACTTCTCAAGCAGAGATCAACAACCAATTGAGGTCTTAGTTTCTGGTGGATAAGGATAGGGAAACATATGTTGAATCTATGGTGGATGAGTTTCAAGTTGGGTAGGACCGGACATGAATTCTCATAGGTGAGGTCTTACCTACTACCGAGGAGGAATTTTCTTGTCTTTTTTAGAGACAAAAGACCCTAGAGAATACTCATAAGAGGCTGGATGAGCTAGAGCCCTCAATCACTAGGACTAAACCTTAAAGAATTTATCTAATTTTGAAATAAAGGAGAGGCTCCGACACATAGATGGACCTCCCCAAAATTTTGGGATTTTATATTTAAATTTCTCAAATTTTGAAATGTGTTATTTTTTTCTCTATCTCAATCATATCAATAATACAACCAACAATAAATAACTAAACCCATGTTAGTATGTTTGGTGTGGGACAAAAGGGAAAAAAAGACTACTCATTTATATGAGAGTTCCAAATAAGGACTAAACACTCAAGGTCAATTTTTTTTACTGAACACAGTAAGCATCCTAGCCTGAAAATATTTGTCTAGATATAAGGGCCCACTATAAAACCTACTTTCTATCCCAACACATGCTAGTTCACAGGTGGGGTAACACTAGGGGAATTGAATTCTATCCAAACAAATGGGAGTGATAAAGATAATGAATCTATATTACCATGATCTGGAGAAAAAAGGGGAAGATATAGAGATAGAGGATGACTCTTTATCGTGTTTGAAACACATATTCCATTATCATTCCATTAGGGATAATGACACATAGAGGGTCAGTTTTTAACCTTGTTCAAAACATAGGACCTGTCAAGATGATGTCATGAGTCATTTAAAGAGTGTGTCCAGTATGATAGGTTTGAAAGTATGGAGATAAACCATTACCATTAGGGCCCCTATTCAAATATGAAAGATGATGTGGATCCAAATCCAGGAGGACACGAAGCATGGAGATGAACTGATGGAATGGTTGAATGGATTTCAACACTCTCATAATTACATAACTCTAGTTTTGAGTATATTTGGTAGGCATATCATACTAAACAAAGGTTATACTTTTCTTACAAGGGGAAATCATGTCATATGTCAAGAAATGGTTGAGGAACATAGATGGCGCGGTAAGTGACTATAACTGAATGGGGAAATGATTTCTCTATAAAGTTCCTGAGATACTTCTAAGTTTTACATTATGCAATGTGGATAGAGTGTGAAAAATTTAAAATCTTTTGGAAATAATATTGAACACAAAGTTTCATGTCATAAAGTAAGTAAAATTTGTTATACAGTTTAACGTTGTGTGATTAGGACATTCACAACATAGTTTAGCATCTTGTGACTAAGGCATGTGAATTGACATGAATAAATATTTTCTGTTCAGAGTAATGGGATATAGAGTCGGGAGACACAATGAGTGGAACCTCATAGAGGATATCATGAGGAAAATAATTCTAATACTTGGATCTAATTTTTACTAAAATAGATAGGTTCTAGTGAGCATATTCTAGTTTTTACTAGGGTTCCTGGTGGGTTATTCTATATTTTTACCTTTCAATTCACATAATAATTTTCTTACCAAGCGGTGAGAGTAACCTAGTGGGTGGTATTCAAATTTTTTCTCAGGTTTACCCTATGGGTTTTAACCTGAAAAATGTTTGTAACTCTTACCTTTGGATGTTTAATGGAATACCGGTCAGACCAAGAATTTTCAAATAGTTTAGGTTCGTAATGTTAATACCATGAGCTATGAATAGTTTAAGTTCATAATTCTTAGACCATGGAGTCGAAAATAGTTTAAGGTCATAATGCTTAGACCATGGGGGGAGAGACTCAAAAGAGTGTGCGTAGGATGCAATTGAGGTAACCTGACATGAATTGAGGTCTAAAGAGGCTCGATGACCTATAGAACACCTTTGAGACAACTTGCACATAGTTTAGGGTTGTGTTTTTTAGACATGGACTCTTTGTTTAAGGTTGTAGAGTTCAAAACAAATATGTGATGATCTTATTTTAGGGATGCCTAGGTGTCTAAAAATTTTCTAGGTAAATCCATCCTTAACTTCTATGACCATGTGATCCATGCTTGGTGTGAGAAATAAGGATCAGTATAGAGTTCCCATTATTTACAAGGGAGAAAAAAACAAGGGGTAAAAGTGACCAACATAGGGAAGTCCCAAATGGTTCCAATTTATTTAGTCACCATATGAATTTTTATGGGAAAATTATGCATAGTGTGTTTGGATTCCCAAAAAAGAAAAGGGAAATTGAAGGGAAGGTAAATCATGACCCCCAAGACCTGGATTGTGAAATAAGGTGACCGATAGACAGGGAATGACTTCTAAATATATTCTAAACATAGGTTCCACACCCACAATAGTAAAGGTTTGGGTGAAAAAAATCATAGATCAATCTTTGAAGATGTTTGAAATATAGGAACCACCATCTATTACCAGGGATCCTTTGAGGTGTGTGTTTAGGACGATAGGTGATCTAGTGTGGACATGAACCATTTCTACTAGGGGGATTGTTCAAATTGAGGGGATGATGAGGATCCAAATTGATGGAAGCACAAAGTGTGAAAATTGAAGTGGGGAATGTACCAAGGGAATGTTGAGTTCCTTCGTTTCTATCTCTCCATGCACTCAAATGTGCTAGATGATCATGTCGATAGGAAAGGATCAAGATTTACTTAGAGGAGAAAGACACCAAAATGAGTTAGTGGTGGGGATGGTCCTAAGATAAAATATCTAGGCATCACTACATATCCCATGGAAATGGGAATCAAACCACATATAGTTCATGAATGCGTCTTAGTAGGGGAGCAACACCAAAAGGGTATTGTCATTTCTGGGGGGATAATGGATCATCACATAATTATCATATGAGGCATCCTATGTTCATCACATAAGGTAAGGAAATAGTTTAATTTCATGTGTTGAGGACATTGATTTGGTTCATCCCATATTTTTCATATAAGTCATCCTAAGTTTATACAAGGTAAGGCTACAGTTTAATGACATGTTTTTGAGGACGTTGTTCTTGTTCATCTCATACTTATCATACAAGGCATCCTAGGTTCATCCCATAGGGTAAGGATATAGTTTAACGTTTTATAATGAGGATTTTTTTTTGGTTCATCTCACATTTTTCATTTGAGGCATCTCATATTTATCCCACGAGGTAAGGAAATAGTTTAACATCATGTGTTGAGGATGTTAGATTTTATATTTTAGAGTTGTATAGTTCATACTAAAGTTGTTTCTAGTTTAAGATCATGGAGCTGAAAAAAATGGAATGGGTGTCCTAAGGAGGTTTATGTGGCATAAAAGAGTGATAACCTGATATAAGGAAGGAGGACCAAGGAGACCCTTTTCCACACAAAATTCCAACACAAACGACACATAATTTGACATCATGATTTCGAGGGAGGAAAGACCACATGATGAGTTTACAGTGGGGGATAAAATGAGAATGTGAGATTTGGGCATCACTATATATACCATGGGAATAAGAAGAAATCTATACATAGTTCTGGAATACAAAATAGTGGAAGAAGAGCACCAATAGGGAGGATATCCTCTCAAGAGAGGATGGGATAAAAAAGAGATGAGGTAAACATATTTTATGGTTGTAATTATTTGACCTGAAGGGGTATAGGTACTTCAAGGTGTTTGGGTGGCATAAAAGAGTTAAAACTTGATGTAAATGAGGGGATAAGGGGGACCTACACCACACAAATCAATTCTGAACCCAATTGCATATATTTGAAGTTCATGAGGCTTGGATAAGAGGGAGGCACCAAAAAAGGTTAGTACTAAGGCTGGATCCGAGATATGAGATCCAGGTGTCCCCATGTATCCTTTTGGGCATGAGAATCAATATAGAAATAGTTCTATAACATGACATCATAGAAGAATGATGCCAAAAAGGTGGATTCCTCTCTATAAAAGACATTAAATAATCTAAAATTAGTTATATGAGGCATTCTATGCTCATCACATTAGATGATGGAGAATAAGATGATGGATTTTGTTCATCTCATATTTTTTATATGAAGAATCCAATATTCATCACATAGGTTAAGACTATATTTAACATAATGTGATGAGGACATTGTTTTTTTATTTCATATTCTTTATATGAGGTATCCTATGTTCATCACATAGGTTAAGGCTACAATTTAATATCTTATGATGATGATATTGATTTTGGTTCATCTTCCATTTTTCATGTGGGTCACCCTATATTAATTTCATGGTGCAAGGCTATAGGTTAACATCATGTGATAAGGATGTTTGAAAGTTTAGTTTAGAACCACATGATTTGTTCCAAATCTAATTCTAGTTTAAGATATTGGATCTTAGACTAAAGGGGAAACTTCTAGTTTATGGTTTTAGAGATCAGACCATGATGTTTCATAGTTTAAGGCTATAGAGTTTTGATTAAGAACAATTAAAAAAATTACTATTTTAGAAACTTGGAATTTGTTGGAGGTGTGATATGCTATCCATCCACGGTAATTAAATAGTATGATCCATTGGGACAAACCTTGTGGATAATGTAAGGTCCTTCCCACTTGGGTTCTAGATTCATCATATTTTTATTGGGTATCATTGGAACTCTGAGACCTAGTACCATGTTTCCCTAAAGGAATGAGGAGAGGAAAAACTTTTTTTAATGCTCCTGCTACCCTATTCAAGTGCCTCTCTAAGTTGTGAAATGTCTGAAGCCTATTTTCCTCAAGGGATCCCAACTCATCTAAATTAAATTCCACTCATAATTCGGGAATATTACAGTCATGAACAACCATTTAGAGTGATGAAAAAAAACCACAATAGTTAAAACTACTTATGTTCCATACACCGGGGAGTATGGGGTCATGTGAGTATAATTTAGAGTTGTTCAATAGGATTGGTGGGAATTATATAGTTTATTAGGAAAAATCTTTTTTCTCTAGCCCAGTATAATTTATAGGATGTTATAGAGGATTTTCTATTGCCTCGATCTATCCATTCTCCTACTCATGGTATCAGGAAGTATGGATTGACCAGATATTGTAATTGTAATATAATTTCATTAGCTCATTATCCTATAAATTAGTTTCTTTGTTCATGAGAATGGTGTGAGGAACCCCAAATATTTGAATTATGTGAGAGTTCATGAATTAGATCATGGGATGGGTTTTAACTTCTTTGTGGGGAACTGATTCTACCCACTTTGATAAGAAGTTAATTGTGGTCCAAATGAACCTACACTTTCAAACCATCACTGGTATATAGGGACCCACAACACCGATTACAAAAAATATAAATGGAAAATAATATTTGGAAGTGTGGATAATCTCTGATGTTTTATGAAAAAAGTTGGTGTGGATCTAACATGCATGACACCTCTTGGAGGGCTCAACTCAGTCATGAACCATGGTGGGTTAAAAGTAACCCAACCTTAGAATTTCATGGGAGTGACTCAATCCTGCATGGTGGGCTCGAAACACCCTACATGGACCTATTTAATGGCTTGAGGTATCTAATATTCTTGGATGTAATGAAGAAGAATTCTATTGAACCCATGACTGTAGAGATACTTATCATGGTTAGGGACATTATGAAGGGTAAACTATGTTGCACACTAGCTGATTCACTCGTGCTTAGCTCAAATTGGTGAGGGAATTCCATGTTAGAGATACTCAATGAAGAGAGTCATCCATTTAGGTATATCCTCAACTATATGGATATTTGAGTGCCCTAGAACAGAAGTACCAGCAGCTAGCTGATATACTGGTTGATTTCCATCACCATTAGATATGGTAGGGTTGATGACCCTCCAATGTGCCACATGAATAACCAAGTAATATTGATCAGGTTTTGTGAGGGACATGACTAATCTTTCTATATCATTGAATCAAACATTCTATGACCATGGAACTTGTGTCACCTTTGGTTGGGAAGAGAATTGGACCATCAGTTGATTATTCCATTCTAGCAGGGGAACAAGCTCTTATTTTCTGATGATGTAGTCACCCTTGATCTAATTGATGATCAACTTAGAATATCACTTAATATGTATATAGGGGATATCAATATCAAAGTACAATAAAAGACCAGTGATGAGGTTATGTTGCTCGACCTTGTTGTTAGAACAATATTCTGATAATAGGAATGAGTATAGAAGAATGACCTATTCTAGAGTGATGAAGAAAATCCCCAGGCCTACTCTATTGAGTTTATGTTTTCTGAGTCTTATACTAGCCAGAATTTAAGAGGCATCATATAAATACTTTTACCAACATGGTACAACCTAATCCACTAAGATAATAGATTCATATAGGAAATCAACATCTAGGGGTAATTCCTGACAGGTTAGATGTGTGTCTAATAAGTCTTCCAGTGATTGGCCTTTAACAACTTTCTATTGAAAAAATATGATGTCGAACTATTAGTGGATTACCACCCAATGAGTCAATCACCCTTTTAGTATGGGGTGCTTGAGGGTGTACTTAGGCTAACTCATGACACCAACTATATGTCATTGTGCTATAAATAGTTTCACAACTTCCACACTGTAAAGACTAGTGTGAGGAAACTCTTATGGATGAGGGAGCATTCAACCTCGATGTTGAGGAACATGCGACTAAGATATTATAGTCTGTTTTCTATACCCACATTGTTTTTTTGGGATAGAGTGGTACCGAGGGTTCATTCCAAGGAAGTCACATAGAAGACCAAAGGATTTATTGATATGGTGGCATCATAATTAGATACTGCAAAAGATACTAATTAATGTTCTCAAAGGATATATAGTAGTCCTCATACCTTTGTTAAATGAATCATTTATTAATGATCTTTGAAAAGGTATTAAAATTTCATAATAGATTTCCATAAAATTATTGAATATATTCTAAGTGTACATGGAGGCCCTACAACTCAAAGAGTTTGTGTAGAGGAGGCATGTGGTTGATAGACTTAATTTTCTCTGGGTCGACTTTGATGCCTCTATATCTAACAAAAAACCAGACAGATTTTATAGGGGTGACCCTACATGAAAACTTAAAGGGGTTCATCATCAAGGGGTGGGAACATAGGAAGTCAGACACTTTATCAAAGTCACTAATATGGTCCTAGTGCTAGAAATATCTTACCACTAAGTCATCCACTTAACACTCTACTAGCATACAAAGGTGAGGTTTGACGACATGATGCATCACCCACTGGTAAGTGGCTCCAACATTTTTAATTTGAAAGGAATCATCCAGTAGTAGAAAGTTCCACGACGATAGTAAAATCCTCATCCTCATGTTGCATCCAAATATAATTGTACCAAGAATATCCTTCCATGATTAAGAGGGCCTCGAACCTAGCAGAAACATCAATCAACAACTCGATCACTAGAAAGGGAATTTCATCCTCCAAAAATTGGCACTTGAGGTCCCATATGTCAATCTTAACTCTGATCTTCCCATTATTATCACTAACTGGGAAAATGTTGTCTATCCACCTTGGATACTGGACCTCTCTGACAAAGTTGGCCTTAATAATTTTTTCAACTTCCTCCTCGACCATGGAACCATGGGAAGGGTTAATTTTTCTAGAATAATTTTTGAAACCCCAATGACTAACTAGGAGGCCAAGGTGAATAAAAAAACCTGATGGTCAAGACTTGGTATCATGTCATCACTCCAGAAAAACATTTCATGGTTTTATTTCAAGAAATCCACATACTACTATTGTTACTCTGGTTACATATCTGCATTGATTAGTTTCAGCCTCAAATATTACTCATTGATAAGGTTCACATGAGTCAAATTATCAATAGTGGTGGAGACACCCTCTTAAAATATAGGATGGGTTTATTCTAGATCCTCTTCATCATATGAGATATGGGAGTTAGAGGGAGGAAACATGTCTCTGGAAAATGTGGTCCTAAGGATGGCACCAAAACCTAATATATTGGGGGAAGATCCTTAATTAGGGAATATTTATCTATAAATACTATAGTGAAAAATTATAACAAGACAATACTATGTGGTTTCCGACCATGGGGTACCCCTCTGGTATAAAAAGCAATGAAAATTGGTTGACTTCCATCGAGTCAGCCCCACTTTGTGAAAAATGCAGGAATGATATGGATCGGTGGCCATGGATAGAAATTCTCAATACTTTATAGGGTTATGGTATTATAGTATTGATTAGGACTATATAGTGTAGGAGTATGAGTTAATCTATGAGAAATAATTCTTTTGAGGACTATGAAACAAGCACCCAGGTCTAGTGTCGAGGGTTCTAACTGATGAATTGGTAGAATGATGTTGTCCTTCATGTCTGCCCAAGGATATGATGTGGTAACCATTAGATAATTAAGTTAATTGATGTGTTCAACCATATTATTCTTGATTTATTTTCCATCCCTTTTGTTGTACCTGACATCTAGAAAACAATACTTATAGAAGTCAAAGGGGGATGCATCAGCCTGTAGTACCCCAACTCATCTATCTAGGTAGTATTTGAGGAATTATTAGTATGAATAGGGGACTACTTCATGTAAATGAAGCCATATAATTCCCAAAAATTAATTTTAGGTAGTTCCATTTTATAATACCATAAATTTAGTGTCTTCTACCAAGATAACAAACTTAGTTTTTTAGTCGAATCCTTCCACACAACTTATTCTTTCTCTTATTATACCCATGAATTTTCAGGTTAGTGAGAGTCAAATCTGCTTCCATAAGCCCATGTTTGTTGAGTGTATTAGTCAGTATGAGGTTGATCCCAGGGCTAGTATCCATGAAGAAATGGCATATTTTGATTCTATTGAACTGGTATGTGACATATAGTGGGGATATGTTCCCTTAAATGTAAACAAACTCATCTTCTTTAGAAAATGATATGATGGATCAACATTCCCCCTGTTTGGCCTCTTTTACATAATAGGACTTGATAAAATCTACCTTAGTCTCATAATAAAGGGAGATATTCAAATATTTTAAGAGGTATTTTTTTCATTTCCATTGAAAAATGGAGAGCCTTGAGGATCGAGGGCCTCATAGGTATGTCAATGAGGTGTTTCAAAACATCATAATTAAAAGTGAGGGGCATGTTTTTTCCTGTAGAAGTTCTTTATATAATAAGAAACATAACATGAACCATTGGATGAGGCATTGGGGTCCTATCTAGTGTTGGTGATATTTATTTGTTGGTTAGTTTATTTTCTCGGAATATATGACTCTGGGTACCAGAAAATTGAGTTCGGGCCCTAGATCGGCATGGTAGATCATAGTGTGGTCCCAACCGAGCAGTGCAGTCAACCAACATGGTCAATAGAATAGGTGTACCTAATTGAGTGGACTAAGAGAGATATAATTTCTAAGTCTATCATGAATCCTAATATATAGTCTCAATGGAATAAACAATCCAACCTAAGATATCATCTTGAGTATTTTGTCTACCGACAAAACCTCTACCTCTCCTTATTCAATGTTAGTTAGAAGAACCTGAGGGGTTACATTCCTTCCCTCATCATTAAGTATAGCATAGTGGTCCACCAATTCAATATATTTCACTTAGTTTTTATATTTACCCTTATTATTGGAGTAGTCCATGATTGGATTAACCCCAGGCATGCCTCCCAAATTAGAAGAAATGAAATCACCAAGGGTATAGATAGGTTTTCTAACGGCTGAGGGCCTCAGTTCCCTTTATGTTATTTCTCTTGTTCTTTATAGAATTAAGATTTTGTGACACATATGTGAAAGAAGTATCTGGAGGAAGTTTTGTAACCATAGGAGGTTATGTTTTTCTCAAGTGGGAACATATAATACCGTGGGCATGAGTGACTTCTTTATGATCCAAATAGTCATTTCACTTCTATGTTCTGTGGTTGGGGGATTTTTTCCACTAAAAGAAGTATTCTATGTCACTATCGAGGTATGTTGAGATTTTTCCTTCCTATGACGAGACATTGAATCATTTACCAGGCCACAATGCACTTGTTCCTAGAACCAATATTTGAAGAAAAATAATTTTTTAATGGTACATCCAAGGACCTTGTGGTACGATAGAAGTTGGTATGATTGGTAAGCTAAACCTCTTGGGGTCTCTGGAATTCTAGTAATTTTAGGATCCCCTTTTCTAGGGTGTAGTTCAAATATCTTGAGACCTATTAATACTTGATGGAGTAGGTTTTTTCATTATTTCTATGAAAGGAACCCTAAGTCCCTAACCCTAATGGGGGACTAGGGAAACATTATCTCTATGAGGCTGTGAATGAAAAGGATACACCATGAAATGATTCACCTAGAAGATCTATACTTGATGAGGTTATCCAATAAAGGGACCAGTAAGTAGAATAGCCTCAAAGCTTCTGTATGCATAGTTGAAACTGCCTATGTTTTTATGGGGCTTCTCATGGGGTCAAGAAGGGGTAATGAGCACAAAAACATCTTAATCCTATGTTATCATTTGGATAGGTTGACGATGCTGGTCTTACTAAGGTGGAGATGAAGTAGCAGAGGAACCATCTATATAGATTCTCCCATCTAGCAATGGATCCTGGTTCCAGTTGGTTGTACCACATGAATTCGACTCCTTCCAGGTAATATAATAAACATTAGAGTTTAGAAACTTAATTCTATTCTGGAGTCCTAAAAAATTTGGACACACCTTTAGGTGATGTTGGTCAGATGTTGTAGAGGATCACCCATACCATTAAATAGGGTGAAACCTAGATTTGAGAATTCTAGTGGTTGGCACATCTAGTCTACCCATTTCAGATACAGGTTTCCCTTGTGTAGAATTAACACCTGTCTCATTTCTAGAGACTCAAGGTGAGTAGTGAGAGTAGATATCACATTATCCTAGTGAATATTTGTGGTATCTAGTGCTCTAATCATCTCATCATCCTAGGAGGATGCATGACCTTGATCTCTAGAAGGATATGCACACTACTCAGACAGAGTGGGTGAATCATATCTTGGTCATTTTCTATAACCATTGGCTTCTACCCTGATCAGATACACGAGGCCACTTGGTTCAGATCTGGGAATTTTACCAAGAAGGAATCACTTCCCAACTAGAGGATAGATGGGGTCCCTTTTTATATTATCACAACCTGAGTAATTCCTAAAAACAAACTCTTCATTAAGCCTCTTTTATCCCTCTATATCATAGATCAAAGCAACCATTCGACCATTTGACTCACTCTTTAGCGTAGTCTTGGATAAAGTTTTTTGCTTAGAAATACACTTGACTTTTTTGATATATCAGATAGAAAGCAATAATGTATCATTGGGGGACTCCTAAGGCCCAATTCCAGTCTCTACTGATTAGTTAGGGTTCCTGTCAGGGGATCTTCTTAGTACTGCTCCACCCCTTAGGGTGGTTTCTCCCTATCTTTCCCCATGTTGATAGTTTAGTTTCTCTAATCCTTATAAGGTTAAATAGTGACTACACTCACTATGGAAGTGGTCAAAGAGGATCCTTCGATATTAGTGGGTGAGCCAGATTAATGGGACCATTTTTTTTGGGATAGGGATGAAATGGAGGGAAGTGTATTGTCCCCAAAAAATGATATACAAGTGTTGATATAACTATACCATGAATCACTAGAGCATAGTAAGGCTCTTGATGCAAGATCACTGGAGTGTTTGGTAGTAAATATACGATTTAGGGAATTTAGCCATCGGGATGCTTTAATGCCAATGCTCTTGCAAAGTTGGTGAATGGAATTGATGTTCTCATGGATTTATGGGTAGGTCAGCTAATGGTTTTGAAGGTGGCTGAATTTGACCCAAATATTCTGGAAGAAACAAACCACCTCATCCTTAGTGAGGTATTCAGGGATAGAAAATTTCATGGTTATAGGTTTCCAAAATGCGACTGGTAGTTGGTTGGTGGATGGGATTCTCCATAAATATTCCTAATCATTACTAGGAGGATGATTCTATTTCTGATTGTCCCAATCCTTGATTGGTGTAGGATAAGAGTCTGGAAGCAATAATGACATGGATCTACATTTGGGATAGAGGGCGCCAAGCATGCCAAACATCCACTAAACATTGTAATATATCTCAAAACCAGATACAACTTCAAGATCATATCCATATAATATTAAGTGTTTAATACCTCCTCATATGTGAGAGTAGTAGTATATCTTTGGGTCTCAGTGGAGATCTCACCATCATAAGAGGTAAACAACCTATACTAAGATGTATCCCCAACTTCTAGTGAGAAGATAGAGAGGAGGGAAATTGATGGTGATGAAAACGGTTCCCTAGAAGGAGGCCAAAACATCATCAACTTTTAGGTACCCATGTAGGGATTTTTGGTATTTTTTGAACCTAGAATTCTAGGATTATAAGACTCAATCAATAGGTTTCATCCCCCATCTTTGGTAGTGGGGTTGAATATTCACTCATAAATTTATTGGTTGTCTCGAAGTTTGAGAGGTTGATGGTGACATGAAACTTCCTAGGTTCCTGCCTCAAATTAAATAAGACTTATCCAAGAATTATTTTTTAAGGGTCACATGGGTTCTTTCTATGTGAGTTACAAACTATGATTTGGGAATGGACCCCATGGTAGTTGTTCTTCCTCTTTCCCTATGATGGATCTTCAAAGAATGACATATCTTCAGGATGGGGAGGACCTCCATGCTGGTTGATTGTGGTGCAGGGTGGACCTCCAAATTGAAATTATTCATCATAGGAAAACCCATAACTATTTTTGGTGGCATAGATAACTAAGAGAGTCAACCCAACTTACCTAAGAGGAGGATGTGGTGTTGATCCAAAGTAGGTGAAGATAGATCCCCACTCAGCAGTTATGGGAATGTGATGGGATATTCCAATATTGGTGAGAGACATTAGAGATACAAAATATGCCTATTATCGAGAAATGTTTGGGTCCTACCCCCGTCATTAGCAACAAGTTCTCTAGACTAGGGCTAGTAAAGCAGGAACTCATTGATCGGAAAGACCAGTTAGTTTTGGCGATGATGCAGTCAGGTGGGAGCCATCCTGTGTAGCTCTTGAGTAGTTCTTATGATGATTATGACTCAAGAACCATAAAATACTTATAATAGTGGAGTGAGAAATCAAAATTCTCCATGGAGAGCCTTCTAAAGTTATTTTACATAGAAACGAGGGGGGGGGGGGTTCCTCCTGTGTGGACCTTAGGGGAGGCAGTGTCGGTGAGGTGTTGGTGATTTGAGATCCTAGTGGGCCATATCCATAGTAGTAATGATCCCTTATTTTTTATATCGATGAACCAGGATGTTGATCACCATCCTTTGGATGATCTTGGAGGGTGAGATGGGGTATGGGCTCTTAGTAGATGAAGACATGGTGGTTTACATGGAAGGGACACAATCATGAAATATTTCTACATTAAAATCCCCATGAACTTGCGCCTATTGGACTTAGATCATTAATATTTTATACCTTGGGTCCTATAAAGTACATGGAATCATCCATCATGCTATAAGATCACTTTTGACTGCTAGGTTATTTAATATCAAGGGTATTTTTTCACCAGAGGGATTTCTTGTGAAACTTTATTAGTTTCTAATTGGATTGTACCACTCTTGTAATCATGATACCCTTTTCAAATTTTTACCTTTTTAACTCCCATAAGCTATGACTGTATAAAAACACACTTTAAATGGAAGTTCAAATCATTTTTTGGATCTTAGCCAACTGAGGTGAAAATCGAGTCAGTAGAGGCTATAGATGAGGCGGTGAGGGTGGAAATTTCTATCCTAATAAAGAAGGGTGAAGAGGTTGGGCCTTTGATGGAGGCAGTCTAAGAATATGCGGTGGATTTGATTACCACTAGGGTGCCACATGAAGTGTATACTAAATCTAATGACTCAATTAGGGTGGTCAAGATCATTCCAATCGTGGATATGGTCAAGGAAGTCATAGTTTCTAAGCCTTCCTTTGAAGGGGTTGGGGAAGCTCCTATTTCCGGTGAAGGATCTAGTGAGGATGAATTACTCCTAGAATTGGGGCCTAGACCACCCAAGGACATGCTTAAAGATGATCCCTCCATTGATGTGTTGGGATTATTCCCTCAGTACTAGCCTATTCCACCTTTGGACTTCAAGTATTCTAGCTTAGAAATTTCTAAGGAGAACTGAGTCACTAGCTTGGGAATTTCTCATCATAAAGGCACATATTGAGTGGTAGAAGTTTGACATTTCCTAGCATAAGAAGAAGTTATAGGGAACCTAGGTAATCTAGGAAGATAAATATTATATCCTCTTATATAAGATTAGTCACTAGAGAATAAAACCATCTTCACTACTCAATAAGAGATCATCAGCCAATTGAGGGATTAGTTTCTAGGGCCTGAGGATAGTGAATAAGATGTGGAATATATGGTAGATGAGTTCCAATATGGGTAAGACCCAACATGAATTATCATAGATGAGGTATGTACTATTAATAAGGAGGGAGTGACTTGGATTTTTGAGAGACAAAAGACCCTAGAGGATACTCAGTAGAGGATGACTGAGCTAGAGTTCTCAATTTCTAGAGATGAACCTTAATGAATTTATACCATTTTAAAATAAAGGAGAGTCTTAGACATGTGGATATACCTTCCCAAATTTTTTGGATTGTTTGTTTAAATTTTTCATATTCTAAAATGTGTACTTTTTTTTGTTGTGTCTCAATCATATCAATAATACAACCAATAATAAATCCGTAAGACCATGTGCGCCATTCTTGGTGTGGGAAGTAAGGGAAAAATAGAGGAATGCACATTTATATGAGAGTTCCAGATAAGGACTGAACACTCAGAGTCAAAATTGATTACTGAACCTGGGAAGCATCCTGACCTAAAAATCTTTTACTAGAGAGTGGGTCCCTCTATACAACCTACTTTCTCTCCCAATGTGTTCTAGTGCACAAGTGAGGGTAATGATAGGGGTGTTGAATTCTAGCCAAACAAAGGGAGTGATGAAGATAATGAATCGAGATACTCAGGATCTGAAGCAAAAAGGTTGATATAGGTAGATATAGGATGACTTTTGACTATTTTTGAAACATATAATCCACTATCATTCCATCAGGGATGGTGAAATACAATAGAGGGTTAGCTATTGACCATGTTCAAAACATGGGAACTGTCAACATGACGTCATGAGTCTTTTAGAGCATGTTTCCATTATGATAAGTGAGATAATATGAATAGACACAATTTCCATTAGGGGGACCATTAAAACATGAAATTTTATTGGGATCCAAATACAGGGGGACATGATGAATGGGGATAAAATAATGGAATGGTCTAATGGATTTCAACAATCTCGAGACTTCACAACTACGGTTTTGAGTATATTTGGTTAGCATATCAAACTAAACAATGGTTATACTTATCTTCCAATGGGGGAATTATATCAAATTATAGTAAATGGTTGAGGAACATGGATGGTGTATCAGGTGACTAACAACAAAGGTGGAAAAGGGGTTTATTAGGAATGGACCTAAGATACTTAGAAGTATTACATTGTGTAATGTGGAAAGAGGGTGCACAATTTAACAAATTGTGGAAAGGATATTGAACACATAGTTTAGTGTCATATAGTGAGTAAAATGTGTTATTCATTTTAATGTCATGTGATTAGGATGTCTAGAACATAATTTAGAATCTTGTGACTAGGGAATGCGACATGAATCATTCTTTTTTCTTTCAGGGTAGTGGGATGAAAAGGTAGGAGACCAAATGAGTGGCACC
This sequence comes from Viscum album, assembly GCA_963277665.1. Taxonomy (NCBI): domain Eukaryota; kingdom Viridiplantae; phylum Streptophyta; class Magnoliopsida; order Santalales; family Viscaceae; genus Viscum; species Viscum album. The sequence goes on along the minus strand of OY728122.1, from coordinate 701,071,387 downwards.
TCATAGAGAAGATCATGAGGAAAATGAAGTTGATATTTGCCTCTAAATTTTAGCTAAACTGATGGATTATAACAAGTGTAGCCTAGTTTTCACTAGGGTTCATAGTGGGTCCTTCTGTCTTTGTACCTTTTAATTTACATACTCATTTTCTTACCAAGTCATGAGAGTGACTTGATGAGTTGTATTACAACTTTATCTCAGGTTCACCCTATGGGGTTTCAACCTAACATACATTTGTGCCTCTTTCTTTTGAAAGTTTAAGGGAATACCAGTCAGACCATTAAGTTTCAAATAATTTTGGTTTATAATGTTGGGACCATGGGTAGTGAATAGTTTAAGGCCATAATTCTTACACCATGGAGTTGAAAATAGTTTGAGGTCATAATTCTTAGACCATGGGTGCATGTCTTAAAGGATTGTGTGTAAAATGGAAGACAGGTATCCTGACATGAATTGAGGGATAAAGACGCCCGATGACACATAGTACACATTTTATACAACTTTCACATAGTTTAGGGTTGTTATATTTAGACATGGACTCATAGTTTGAAGTTGTATAGTTTGAACCAAATATGTGGTGATCTTGTTTTAGTGATGCCTATGTGTCTCAAAATTTTGTAGATAAATCCATCCCTAACTCTTATGAACATTTAATCCATGAGAATTGTTAGAAACAAGGAGTGGTGTTGAGTTCTCATTATTTTCAGGGGGAGAACACAAGAGGGGGAAAAAGTGACTAACATAGGGAAGTACCAAAAGGTTTCATTTTATTTAGTCACTATATACATGTGTATGAGAAAATTATGCAATATGTGTTGGGATTCCCAAAAAAACAAAGGTAAATGTAAGGGAAGGTAAATCATGACCTTTAGTACCTAGATCATGAAATAAGGTGACTGATGGACAATGAATGACTGCTAAATATGTTCAAAACATAGGTTCCACACCCACACTAGTCAAGGATGGGGAAAAAAATGCTCAATCAATCATTGAACATGTTTGAAACATTGGAACCACCATAGGTTACTAGGGATCCTATTAAGTGTGTTCTTAGGATGGTAGATGATCTAGTGTGGCCATGAATCATTTCCCTTAGGGGGCCTATTCAAATTGAGAGGACGACAAGGATCTAAATTGATGGAAGCACAAAGTGTGAAAATAAAAGTTGGGAATGTCTTGGGGGAATTTTGAGTGTCTTGAGAGTTATCCCACCACAAATCCAAACATGGTAGTGATCATGTTGATAGGAAAGGATCAATATTGAACTAAAGGAGAAATACCCCGTAATGAGTTAGTTATGGGGATGGTCATAGGATAAAAGAGTTGGGCATCACTATGTATCCCATGGAAATGGTAATCAATCCACATGTAGTTCTTGAATTTGGATTAGTAGGGGAACAACACCAAAAGGGTAGTGTCCTTTCGGGGGAGGATGATGGATCATCCTATAATTATCATATGAGTCATCCTATGTTCATCACATAGGGTAAGGAAATAGATTAATGTCATGTGTTAAGGGAGTTTATTTTTTTATCCCATATTTTTCATATAAGGAATCATGAGTTTATATAGGGTAAGTATATAGTTTAATGATGTGTGTTAAGGATGGTGTTTTTGTTTGTCTCATACTTATCATATGAGGCATCCTATGTTCATCACATAGGGTAAGGATATATTTTAATGTCATGTACTCTGGATGTTTGTTTTTGTTCATATCACATTTTTCATGTGAGGGATGTCATATTTATCACACAGGGCAAGGACATAGTTTAACATCATGTGACAAGGAAGTTATATTGTGTAGTTTATAGTCGTATAGTTTAGACTAATGCTGCTACTAGTTTATGGTCATGGAGCTCAGAACAAATGGCATGGGTATCCTAAGGAGGCTTATGTGGCCTGAAAGAGTGACAACCCAACATGGTGAAGGAGGGACACATATAACCTTTTCCATAGAAACTTCCAAGTCAAACTACACATATGTTGTCATAATGATTCCAAGGGAGGAAAGACCACAAGTTGATTTGACGGTGCGGGATGGACCTAGAATGTTAGATTTGGGCATCACTACATATACCATTGGAATGCGAATCAATCCATATGTAGTTATGGAACACATCATAATGGGAGACTGACACTAGTAGGGAGGATATCCTCTCGAGTGAGGATATGATAAAAAAGTGATGGGGTAGACATAGTTTAAGTTTATAATGATTCGATATGAGGGGTATAGACACTTAAAGGTGTTTGGGTGGTGTAAAAGAGTTAATACTAGATGTAAATGAGGGTATAAGGAGGCCCTTCAGCACATAAATCAATCCTGAAACCAATTGCGCATAGTTTTTGTTCACGAGGCTTAGACCAGGGGAGGAACCAAAAAATGTTTGTGATGAGTATGGGCTTGAGATATGAGATCCATGTGCCCCTATGTATCCTATTGGGCATGATAATCAAGCCAAAAATAGTTTTGGAACATGGAATCGTAAAATACTGATGCTGAAAAGGTTAAGTCCTATCCAGAAAGGACATTCAATCATCTCATATTAGTTATATGAGGCATACTATGTTCATAAAATAAGGTAAGTCTATAGTTTAACATCTTGTGATGAGGATGCTGGTTTTTGTTCATATTGTATTTCTCATATGAAGTATCCTATATTCATCACCTAGGGTAGGAATACAATTTAACATCATGTGTTAAGGACATTGGTTTTTTTTATCTCATATTTTCCATATGAGGCATCCTATGTTCATCACATAGGGAAAGGATATAGTTTAACATATTATGCTGATGAAATTGGTTTTGGTTCATCTCACATTTTTCAAGTGAGTCACTTTATATTTATCACATGGGGAAAGGCTATAGTTTAACATATTGTGATAAGGATATTGGAATGTGTAGTTTAGAGACACATAGTTTTTTATAAAGCTACTGCTAGTTTAAGATCATAGATCTTAGACTAAAGGGGTAGCTTCTAGTATATGTTCATAGAGCTTGGACCATTATGTTCTATAGTTTAAGGCTATAGAGTCTTGACTAAGAAAATTTATGAAAATTACTATTTCAGAAAGTTGGAATTTGTTGGAGATGTGATATGCTCTCTGTACATGGTAATTAAAGAGTATGATTCATTGGGATAAAGATTTTGGATAATATAAGGTCCTTAACACTTGGGTTCTAGATTCAGAATATTTTTACTGGGTATAATTGGCACTCTAAGATCTAGTATCATGTTACCCTGATAGAAGGAGTAGAAGAAGACATTTTTTTTGAACACTCTCACAACCATATTCTGGTGCATCTTTATGTTGTGCAATTCATGAATCATGTTTTACTCAAGGTATTCCATCCCACTATCTTTTACAGGATTTTATAGAGGGTTTTTTTATTTCCTTGATATTTACATTCGCCTACACATGGTATGTGGAAGTATGGATTTACTAGATGTTGTACTTGTCATATAATTTCTTCAACTCAGTATCCTAGAAATTAGTGTCATTATTCACTAGAATGGTGTGAGGAACTTCAAATCATTGAATTATATGATAGTTTAGGAATTAGATCATGGGAAAGGTTTTAATTTATTTGATGGGAACTTATTATTCCCACATTGAGAAGAAGTTCATTACGGTCCAAATAAAGGTAAACTTTTGAACCTTCCATGGTATGTAGGGACCCACAACACTAATTCCCAAAACTATGAAGGGAAAAGAATATTTAGAAATGTGGAGAAGCTCAGATGGTCGATGAACAAAGTTAGTGTGGATTTGATATGCATGAAACCTCTTGGAGGACTCAATGCAGTCATGAACCATGGTGGGCCAAATGTAACCCGACATTTGAATTTCATGGGAGAGATTCAATCATGCATGGTGGGACCCACATAACCTGACATGGAACTCTTGCATGACATGAGTTATCTTATCTTATTGTATGTAATGAATAATAATTCTATTGAACCCATGCTTGTAGAGATTCTTCTTAAGGTTATGGCTATTATGGAGGGTAAACTATGATGCACACTGGCAGATTCATGCACACTCGACTCAGATTGGAGAGAGAATTCCATGTTGTAGATGATCAACAGTGAGAGTTATCCAGTTAGGTGTCTCCTTGACCACATGGATATTTGAGGGCCCTGTAATAGAAGTACCAACAATCAGATGGTATACATGTTGATTTATGTCACCTTCATACGAGGTGGGGGTGATGAACCTATGATGTTCCACATGAATAACCATGTAATATTTATTAGTTTGTATGAGGGATGTTGTTAATCTTTCTAGAGAATTGACTTTTCCATTCTATGACCACAAAACTTTTGTCACATTTGGTTGGTAAGGGAACTGGTCCATCAGCTGATGAGTCTATTCTAACAGGGGAACAAACTATTGTTTTCTGATGATACAATCAACCATGATCTTCTTGATGATCATATCAGAGTCTCCTTTCATATGTATATTGGATACATCAATCTCAAAGGCTAATTCAATACCAGTGACAAGGGCTTGTTACTATACCTCATTTTTAGAACAACCTTATGATAATAAGAATGATTTTGAAAGGACGACCAATATTAGAGTGATGAAGACAATCCCTAGGCCTAAACTTTTGAGTTTAGGGTTTTTGAGCCTTTTATTGGCCAGAATTCAGGAGGCACCATAGAAATACATCTAACAACATGGTATATACTAATCCACTGAGATAAGAGATTCATCTTGGAAATAAACATCTATGGTTAATTCCTTATAGTTTTGATGTGTATCTAATAATTCTTCTAGTGCTTGGCCTTTAAGGAATTTCTATTGGAAAGACCTGATGTCAAAATATTTGAGTATTACCACCCAAATACCAACCACCTTATCAGTATGGGGTGATTGAGGATGTACTTAGGCTAGCTCTTGACACAAATTTTATCACATAGTTCTGTAAATAATTTCACAAATACTTCACTACAAAGACCAGTGTGAGTAAACTATTCTAGATGAGGGAGCATCTGGCCTCCATGTCAAGGAGCATGCAACTAAAATATTGTAGTCTATTTTCTCTACCCACATTTTTTTGAATAGAAGGGTACCAGGGGATAATTCCAAAGAAGGCACATAGAGTACTAAAAGATTTCTTGATACAGGTGGCTTTAGAATTAGATTTTTTTGCAGATACAACTTAATGTCATCAAAGGCTATCTAGCAGTCCTCTTTCCTTTGGTAAATAGATCATTTATTCATGATCCTCAAGAAGTAATTACACTTTCCTACTAGATTCTCAAAAAATTAGTGAATATAGGATAAGTGTACTTGGAGGCCCTACAAATCCCAAAAGGTTTCATAGAGGAGGCATTTGGTTGATATCCTTAATTTTCTCTAGGTTGGATTTTATACGTCAATATCTAACAAAAAACATGAATTTTTTTTCCAGAGGTGACCCTGCATGAACACTATAAGGGGTTCATCTTCAAGTGGTGGGAACATCAGAATCTGAAAAATTTCTCATATTATCTGAGATGGTCCTAGTGCTAAAAAGATCTAACCACTAATTCATCCATGTAACACTATATCAACATCTTGAGGTGAGGTTTGAAGACATGGTGCATTACCCAATGGTAAGTGGTTCCAACATTCTTTAATATGAAAGGCATCATCTGGTATCAGAAAGTTCCCTGAAGGATGTATAATCCTCATCCTCATGTTCAATATTGCTCTACTTATACCTAGAATATCCTTCCATGAAGGAGAGGGCCTTAAAACCAACTATAGCATAAATCAAAAACTCTATCATGGGAATGATAAATTATTCCTAAAAAAATGGTAGTTGAGGTCATAGAAGTCAATGAATACTTTAATCTTCCCATTCTTATTTCTAACTGGGAAAATGTTGTCTGGCCACCTGGGGTATTGTACCTCTCTAACGAAGTTGTCCTTAGTAAGTTTTTAAACTTCAGCCTCAACCACAAAACTGTGGGAAGGGTGAATTTTTCTGGGAGTCTTCTTGAACCACCAGTGACTCCCTAAGAGGCCAAGGTGATGAACACCGACTTGATGTTCAAGCCTTGGTATCATGTCATCACACTAGGAAAACACATTATGGTTCTATTTCAAGAAATCCACATACTACTATGGTTACTCCGGTCACATATCTATATTGATCAATGTAAGACTCAAATATTCCTTAGTTCTAAGGTTCACATGATTCATCTTGTCAATAGTGGTGGAGACACCCTCTACAAATATAGGAGGGGTGCATTCTAGATCCTCTTCATCATATGATATATGAGATTTAGAGGGAGGAAACATGTCTCCTGACATTGTGGTCTTGTGGATGGAACCAAAACCTGATATGTTGGGGGAAGATCCTTCAATTAGGGACTCTTTCTCTACAGATACTATAGTGACAAAGGCTAACAAGCCAATCCCATGGGGCTTCAAACCAAAAGGTCCACTCCTGATATCAAATCAATGAAAATGGGTTGACTTCCATCGAGTCAACCCTCCTTTTTGAAACATACATGAATGCTATGGATCAGTGGAAATAGTGTGAACTTCTCAATACTTTATGAAGGTAGGGTATTTGGGTATTGTCTAGGCCTATCTAGTTTAGGAGTACGTTGTAATGTCTAAGAAATAATTCTTTTTGGGGCCTATGAAACAACCACCCAGGTCTAGTGTTGATGGTTATAATCGATGAATTGGGATAACAAAGATGTCCTTCATGTCTGCCCAAAGATCTAATGTGGTAACTGGTAGATCATTAGGAGAATTGATGTGATTAACCATATTATTCTAGATATTTTTCCATCCATTTTGTAGTACCATACATCTAGAAAACAAGACATATATAAGTCAAAGGGGGAAGTGTCACCTTGTAGTACCCCAACTCATCCGTCAAGGTAGTATTTGAGGCAATTTTGTATGAAGAGGGGACCACTGCATGTAAATGAACCAAGGGTCTTCCCAATAGAACATTGTAGTTAGTGTACTATGAGACAACCTTAAATTCAGTTATTTTTCGATTAGGCCACCAAAATGAGTCTATTGTTGAATCTTTCCATGTGGATTTTTCTCACTCATATCATACCCCATAATTTTTATGTTAGAGGGAGTCAAACATGCTTCTATAAACCCAAGTTTGTGGAGTGTCTTGGTCGGGATGAGGTTGGTCCTAAAGCTAGTATCCATGAGGAAATGGAGGATTACGATGCGATTAAACTGGCCCATGACATATAGTGGGTGTACATTCCCTTAAATGGAAACACACTCACATTATATAGAAAATGATATAATGGCTCAATATTCCTCCTGTTTGGCCTATTTTACATAATAATACTTGATAGAAGCTACCTATGTCTTGAAATTAAGGGGGATATTCAATGATTCGATAAGTTATTTATTCATTTCCTTTGAAAAGAGGAGAGACTTAGGATCGAGAGCCTCATTGGTATGTTGATGAGTTGTTTCAAGACATCAAAATTCCTAACAAGGGGAATGTTTTTTCCCATAGAAGGTCATTATTTAATAGGGAACGTAATATTCATCGTTGGATGAGGCATTGGATCCTAGATAGTGCTACTAATATTTCTATATTGGTTAGATGGTTTTATCTGAATATATGACTCTAGGTACTAGAAAATTGAGTTCGGGCCCTGGATGGGCATGGTAGATCACAATGTGGTCGCCACTGAGCCATCAAATCAACCAATATAGTCAGTTGCAGAGGTGTAATTGATTAAGAAGACTAGGAGAGCTATACTTGTTGAGTCATACATGAATTCTGATGTCTGTTCTTAGGGGAATAAATAGTATGATCTGAGATATTATCCTGAGTATTCAGTCTACTAGCACAACCTCTGCCTATCCTTATACAATGTTATTTGGAGGAGCCTAAGGGAGTCCCATGTCTTCCCTCATCACTGAGTATTTTATAGTGGTCCACCAGTTCAATAGAATTCATAGAGGTTTACTCATTCCCCTCACAAGTGGAATAATCTAGGATTGGATAAACCCTGGGCATGACTCCCAATTTTGAATAAATGAAATCATCGAGGGTATAGGTTGGTTTTTCTACCAGTATGGGGATTCAGTTTACTTCACGCTATTTTCTACCATTCATTCTATACTTATATGGTTGTGACATAGATGTGTAAGTAGTAGTTAGAGGAGGTTTGGTAACCATAGGAGGTTATGGTTTTCTCAAGTGGTAATAGATAATACCTTGGGCACGAGTGACTGCTTTATGATTAAAATGGTCATTTCACTTCTATGTTCTATGTTCAGAGGATTTTTACACTCACCAGAGTATTATCTATCACTATCGAGGTTTTTGGAGACTTACGCTACATATATTCAGACATTGAACAATTTTAATAGGCCACGATCCACTTGGTCCAAGAACCAATATTTGAATAAAATAATTTTTATGGTGTTTCCAAGGACCCTATGGTACGATAGTAGTTGGTACGACCATTAAGTTCTTCTTCTTGGTGTCTCCTGCATTTTGGGAATTTCAGGATACCCTTTTATAGGGTACAAATGAAATATCCTTTGACCTATGCATCTCTAAAGGAGTAAGTTTTGTCCTTCTTTCTATGAGAGGAACCCTGAGTCCTTGAACCTGGGGGAGACAAGGCAACATTCTCTATATGAGGCTATGACTAAAAAGGATAAACTAGGTGATACTACACCTAGAAGGGTTGTAATTTATGGGGTTATCTGATAAAGGGGAAAATAAGTAGAATAGATCAGGATATTCTATATCCATAGTGGAAACGATCTCTGTTTTTATGGGACTTATCATGGGATCCAAAAGGGGTAATGAGAATGATTTTTTCTTGCTCCTCAGGTTTCATTTTTAGAGTTTGGTGCTTTTGGTCTTGCTGATGTGGACCTGAACTAGTAGAGGAACTATCTATGGAGATCCTACCATCTAGAAATGGATATCGAGGCTAGTTGGATGTACTATATGAATGCAATTCCTTCCAAGGTTTAGAAAAAAAATCATATTTTAGTAACTTACTTCTATTCTGGAGTCCCTAGAATTTGTCCACACATTGAGTTAAAGTGGTTTAGATGTTATAGTGGATCACTTGTACCATTAAATAGGGTGAAACTTAGATTGTTGAATTTTGATGGTGGTCACATCTTATCTACCCATGTCAGATCCAGTTTTCCCTTAGGAATAATTAACACCTTTCTCATTTCTAGGGACTCAAGGCGAGTAGTGAGAGTAGATATCACATTATCCTAGTGAGTGTTTGTGGTATATAGTTCTCTAACCAGTTCATTATCTTAGGAGGCTTCATGAACTTGATCTTTAGGAGGATATGTACACAACTTAGACAGATTAGGTGAATCATATCTTGGTCATTTTCCATAACCATTGGCTTATACCCTAATCAGATACACAGGGACACCAAGTTCAAATATGGCCATCTGAACAAGAAGTACTTGCTTCCCAACTAGAGGATAGATGGCGTCCCTTTTGATATTATCACTTCCTAAATGTTGCTCATACACAAGCTCTTTAGTAAGTCTCTTTTATCCCTCTAGATCCTAGAGCAAGGTATACATCCTAGAATTTGACTCACACTGTGGTGTAGTCTAGGATGGACCTGTATGCTTATAAATCCCTTTGACTTTTTGATATATCAGGGATCAAGTGACAATACCTCATTGGGGGGACTCCGAAGGACTAATTCCAGTCTCTGCTAATGAGTTAGGGTTCCTTTTATAGGATCCTCTTGGTACTATTCTACCCCTTGTGGAGGGTTATCCCTATCATGCCCTTTATCAATAGTCCAGTTTCTATAATCCTCAAAATGTCCAACAGTGACTACACTCACTATGGTAGTGGCTAGAGAGGAACCTTCTCTATCAGGGAGTGAGTCAGATTGATGGACCTATTTTTTTTGTGGGATAGGGATGAAATGGATGGAAGCGTATTGTCCCCAACATGTGATCTACACATGTTGAGATAACTCTACCATGAAACACTGGAGCTCGATAAGGATCTTGATGTAGGTTCATTAAAGAGTTTAGAGGTAAACATATGATTTAGGGCATTGATCCATCAAGAGTGTTGTAATGTCAACCCTCTTGCATGATTGGTGGATTTAATTGATGTGCTCATGGATTTATGGGTAGGTCAGCTGATGGTTCTAAAGGTGGTTAAATGTGGCACAAATATTCTGGTAGAAACAAACTACATGGTCCTCCGTGAGATATTTAGGGATGAAAATTTTCAAGGTTATAGGAGGCCAAAATGTGACTGATAGATAGTCGGCATCTAGGAGTCTCCATAAGTCTTATTTTTCATCACTAGGAGGATGTTCATGTTCCTAGTTTTCCCAATATCTGATTGGTGTAGGTCGAGAGTTTGGTGGTAGAAATGAAGCATATCTTCTTCGATACTTATTTACCCAGATAATGGGTTTCACACAGGAAAAACATTTACTAAACATTGTAATGTATCTTAGAATAAGGTCTAACTTCACGATCATATCCATATAGGACACGGTGTTTACTAACTCCTAATGTGTGAGTGAAAAAGTATATATTTTAGGCTCATATGAGTGCTCACCATCATCTGAGGTCATCAAACAAGACCCAAACATATCCCCAACTTCTATGGTAGTGATAGAGAGTAGGGAAATTGATGTTTATGAAGACAGTTTCACTATGAGTCCCTAGAAGGAGGCCAAAACATCCTCGACCTATTGGTCCTATGGAGGATTTTTTTTGGGATTTTGTGGACCTATACTTTTGAGATCATAAGACTCAATCGATAGGATTATTCCCCCAGTTCTAGTAGTGGGGGAAAAGGTTTCCTCATCAATTCATTGGTTATATCGAAGTCTGAGAGGTTGATAGTGACATGATACTTCTTGGGGTCCTGCCTCTGATGGAATAGGGATGCTCCAATCATGATTTGTTGATGGTCACTTGGGTTCTTTCCATCTGTGTTGTGACCTATTCTTTGGGAATGGACCCCATGTTAGTTTTTTCCTCCTTCTCCATGAAGGATCTTCATAGAAGGGAATTTTTTTGGCATGGGTATGACCTCCATGATGGTTTGTGGTGGTGTGGGGAGGTCCTGTACATTAAAATTATTAATCATAGGATGACCCATAACTATTTCCAGTGGAATTGATGATTGAGAGAGTCAAATCGACCTACCTAAGAGGAGGCTAGGTTCTCGATCCATAGTGGGAGAAGATAGATCCCCTATAACACCCCTGGATTTCATAGTATGTTTTCTCTAAAAAGTAATTCAATAGCTTGCGCTATAGGCAACACCGAGTTCGAGCACACTACGACTTACCAAACTAGCCGTTCAAAAAGTGGTTATGAATAGTATTAATTGAATTTTGAATTTTATATACTCCATAAAATTTTAACATCCGTATTATGTGTTTCTTAGACATAATATAAGAACAAATTCAATTTTTCAGATAAAAGAAGTATTTTTCAAACAATGCAATTTTACCACCTTTTAATGGGGAAACCTTTTTAAATCCAATGTTTGAAACTTTTATATATTAAATTTAATGAAATTAAATTCTTCTTTAGAATCAATACATAAAAATTTAGTTTGGATAAATTTTTTGGTAGTTTTCTGATAACATTCATATTTTTATGAATAGTAAAAAAATACTAGATTTTAATTGAAAACAAATTTTTTAATCAAAATAATTTAAAGTGTTAAATTATTCATTTGAGTGGTTTTAATGTATAATTAGATTATCTTTTTATCATTTAATATAATTTAGGTCATCGTAAGTAATTTTACATTTAAATTGGACATAAGCACATGTCAATCTTTTGATAATTTTTACTTCTTAAAAACCCGCTTTCTGGTTTTGACAACGGGAATTAATTTTAAATTAATTAATGAAAATTATATGTTTTTAATTTGGTAAAATAGAAATAATTTTTGAATTTGGAATATCAAAATTATCTTTGGGTGAATTTTTGGTATTTTTCTGAAAACATTCAATTTTTGATGAATAGTGAAAAAAACTATGTTATAGATAAAAAACAACATTTTCATTTAAATAATTATTTTTAAATAAAAAATTATTTTAAAGTCAAAATAGATACATAATACATATATTATTCCAATGTAATTCATCAGAGTCATTTAATAATAAGATTAGACATATAAAATTTTATTGAACTTTTTAACGTCTTTTACCCACCATCTAGGCACATTTAAAAATTTGCATAAAACGTAATTTTACTGATTCTGTGGATTTAATTTCAAAAATCCGAGAGAAATGTTTGACATCAATAAGTAAAATTCGGTTCAATAGCATGGAAATAATTTTTGGTGAATAGTAAGTTTTAAATTTTATTTACCACGGTTAAAAGTAAATAATGAAATTAATGGTAAAAATAATATTAAAATTGACCCCACACATGTCCTAATTCTATTTTATAGGTGTATTTCGACCAAAATAAACCTTAGGAAAAAACTAAGATCCTTTTGATCCATTTGGGTTAGATTAGGACATTTATTATATTTTATTTAAAGAAGAGTTAAAAGTGTTAAATTCAATGTTTAGTAACTAAACCATTTTTAATATAGAGTTACACATATGATAAATTCGACTATAAATATTTATTATAAATCTAAAAATATTTCCTACATCATGGTAGTTTATTTATAATTTTTAGAAATCATATAATTAAATTTATTTATGACACAATGAGGATGTCCTAATTACCTTCTTAATGAAATATTAAAATTATTGACATTATAAATATTAAAATAAATGTAAATTTAAACTTTTGAAGACATACACTAATTTTATAGGTGAATACGAAAGGCTATATATGATTTAATGTATTTTTTATAAGTCATAGAGTTGTTAAGACTTTAACCAAAATCAATTACTAAATAGTGTCAAAATTGACATAAATGAGTTTTTAAAACAAATACCATATTATTAAAGGATATAATATTCTTAAAAATATAAGGTTTAGAAAAAGGAATTATATAATGATATATCTGTTATTAATGAACTACTTTAGGTTCTCTAGGCATTTTATCGTAAGTTTATTAAACATGTATTATAATAATACTAGAAGACATGGTAAAAGTTAAACTATTTAACTAAGGGTTAAATCTAAAAGATAAGGTTAATATGGTGACCTAAACTTGTCTAAAACCTATTGGTTGAGAGTATTTCGACCCATAACCACCTTATAATCGAACTAAATCCATTTTTATCCATTAGAAACCGAAATTTATTTTATAATAAAATATATTTCAAGCTTTTCCTAAAGTGACCCTTACCTCTCTTATAAAAAGGGTATTTCGCCTTCTCTTAATTTCACACTACCAAATCCATTTGTCTCAGACAAACCCTGCTCCAATATTCCCCCATATATCCTCAAATCCACCTAGAGGACTTAATTTGATTAGAAATACAACTTAAGGATCCCTTTTGTTCAAATCAAAATGAAACACCCGAAGAAGAGGTAATTCTTTCATCACCTCTTTCAAAGTTCTTTTCTTCTTCCACTTCTTCTTTCTTTGTTGTTTCCATAAAAAAATAATAACACCATTACCCTATAAATACTATGATTTTATTATAAATATGGTATAACTATATTCATTATTCTACCCATCCTATGAATGAGAAAGTCACCATACGTGCGTACGTATGACTTACCGTCTCAAAGTCATGGTGTAGTTTGTTATTCAACACTACATTATTTGGATGAGTATGATAATGAGAATAATTAATTTAAATAATTAATATAACATGGTAATGATTCTGTATATGTAATATACCATCCATTTAAACACCATTTCACCTTCAATATAATGATATTATCTCTCGTGCATACATACGGCTTACCGTCTCCAAGACACGATGAGATTCATCTTCAACGATCACCCATCAAGATTTTTTTTATAAAAATAAATACATTTATTAATTATGAGGTATATGAAATAATTTCTCTACTGGAATAATATATATTTATGTATATAAATATATATTTTTTTACTTACTTCCATAATATATGATAAGAAAATGTAAAAAACAATAATGCGTACGTATTGACTATCATCTCCAGGAACGGTGTTTCAATTTCATATATCTATCTATTATACATATATATATTATGAATATATATGATATATAAATAATGTTTTATATTCTGTAAGTATGTAAATCATGATCTATGTGATATGAGCAAGAATAACAAGTTAAAACACGTATGATAAAGAAAGAGATTATTACCCAAAATGTTACTTTATCATGGAAATTATTATTAAATGGGTAGTAAAAAGTAATAAATAAATCATATATGATATCATTAATATTAATATGGTTCTGGTGTAATTTAATAACATAATATGGTCATTATACAGGAAGATAAACATACACTCGACTAAAAGAAAGTACAAGGTAATGGTTTTTCCCTCAATCTCATTATTATCCGAGATTGTTTATGTGTAAGTATTTACTGGGACATATTTATCATCGATACCAATATTTCATAAAAATGTTTTCAAAAGGAATCTTTTAAGGTTTTATGGGAGGTTCTATTTAACAATATCATCATTTTAAATGTTTTAAATATTTATCTTTCTAAATCTTTTTAATTAATGTCCATGTTTTCAAAATGATTTTAAGGATTTATTTATATGGACATGAATGTTTTGAAATGATAATTATTTTCAAATGTTTCAAAGTGTTATGGGACACTTTGATTAAAAAATATATTTTAAATGACTTCCTTTATAAATTTTTTGACTTTTAAATGATTTCATGAAAAAAGGATTTTTCTCTCAAAGAGTTTTAACGATCATTTTCAACATCCTTTACTGGATATTATTATTTATTGATGTTGATTTATTATAATAAAATATTCCATATTGTATTGAATGAGTTACGATATGTTTGAATGTGAATGTTCTATTTTTATACCATTCATGGTTTATGGTTAAAGTATTGACATTTCGTATGCTAGTTTCAATACGAATGTTTATGTTATGTTTCAACATTTTTTATATGAGGAATGTATTGGACTTAGTAAGTGATGGGTGGAGCCTGCTATAGCTCCATGATGAATCAGTAGGTCTCATGAGACAAACTAATGTCTTGACATAAGGCCTTGACAAAATATTATTTGTAGTCTTGGAATGAGGCCTTGACTATGTGGTTTTGATGTCTGACATTATGCATTCCATCATTATGAAATTAGCTATGATATTACATGTGATTATTTGACTAGTAGAATATCAATGTGAATAAGTAAATGGAATTATTTGATATATCTTTTCCATATTAAGCTGAAGTTTAAGTTTAAAAGTATTGTGTTTTAGTCTTATACATTGTCTTAAATGTCTATTTATAATAGATTTCACTATATTTTTATCCTTTCTGAGCATCTGAGCTCACCCCTTTCTTATGTTTTATTTTTCCCAGGATGAGAAGAAGTGTATTATGATTGATAAGAAGGTTTAATCTTGGGGAATAATGGAATTCTCAAAGGATTATTTTTTGTGTGTTTTATTTTAGAAATTTTTATGTAACGTTCATATATGTAATCTATTTTCCAAGACTGCTAAACAGATCGGTCCTTCGGTACTTGATACCTTGTAATCATGCCAATGTATTAAAATAATGCCACGAATATCGGTAACCGGGGTTGGGGCGTCACAGTTAGTATGAGATTAATTTTAGCAACATCCTCATAAATAGATTTAGATAAACTCTGATAAGATAACATTACCCTAAGATAAACTTTAAGGATTAATATAGAAGAAATTTCTAGAATTTTGGTAATGTATAGATTTTGTGAATTTTCCAAGAAATACATCCCTGTCTGGATATGATCAGGTAGAGGCGGCTCTGACATAGATGTATCTAGGGGTAAAACCTAAAAAAACCGCTTTGAGCTAGACTCAAACGGGAATTGGTGCACAACAACGGGCCTTACTACAATCTTGGTTATGACACTCCCGAGGGATATGCTTAGGATAATTCACATTTTCTTTACAAACCATTATGAATAATTTATGAGTAAACATGTCAATAAAGAAACCATTTTTATGATTATGATACTAGATGTGTGAAAATATTCAATTAATGTTGAGTATTTTTCTTGGTTTTGGATTTTACATTATGATATGATCTAACCTAGTATATTTCTTCATTTAGAAATGGTTCCCAGTAGAAGGAATGAAAACTACAACAATACAAATGATCCAAAGAGTACGAAGGATTACATCTTTCATGGTCATAAGACAACATTTATAAGGGTAATAGTCTCCCACATATTCTCATCATATTAAGAAATAGTATCATGTGTTGATAAGATAAGTAAATAATTCTCTGAGTCATATAGATTTGAAGGGAAGACAGAGAAGAAGAGTATGGTAGAGAGAAATATAGATAAAGGGAAGAAGGGAAAGAAGGATTTTCATATATGTGATAACTATGGAAAGAATCGCCCTGGGAAGTGCTTGAAAGGAATGGAAGTTTGTTATATGTGAGGAGGAAAAGGACACCAATTTCATGATTGCAAGGGTAAAAAAAGGTTTCAAATGTACAATGCTTCATCTGCAGGGAGTTGAGACCCTACGTTAATCAATGTCCCAATCATCAGATTATACCATAAACGATGTTATTAGATCACAATCAAGTTATGATACTACTGTAGATGAATAGTAATGATTAGTTTTCTTAAGTTGTTATTAAATAATTATGTTATTTGGATATTATATTAATAATGTACAAGTTATAAGAATTATAAAGTATATAAGGATTATACTACAATACATTTTCATCAAGGATTTGAGATTTTATGGTACCAAGTAAAGTGACACAGTTTCAAGTTAAACACTTTGGAAAATACATGGTTGAGAGAAAGATAAACCTTAATATGGTCCTGATACCGAGGTAGTGATTTTCGAATAAGATATAATTGAGTTGGATAAAGTATATTGGGTATTATTGACATCCTTGGAATGGATTAATGGTTTTTTTATTCCATCATTGTTGGAGTATTCAAAATTTTTTGATTTAAGGAGAATATCCAGTATTCTATAAGGAACAAGGGAGAATGAATGTATTAAATAAGGTTTTATGGTAATTCAGGGTGTCACCATGTTTTAAGAGAATACATGATGAAGGTATTCACATGTTATTATGTGGAAAAAATAGATCTTCATTATGTTTACCTTCCTTATAAATTTTGGAATGTGAGTTTAGACAGAAGTATTTTGGATAAGTCTAAAGGTTGAAATTAATTAAGTTGGAATTTGGATACTTTTGTTTAAGGTTAAAAAATTTCCTAAGATTATTTTTGGATTGTTATAAAAAGGAAAACACGGAGGTCGGGCGACAACCTGTCATGTTTGACAAGGCCGCGAGACATGAACCCAAAAATGAAGGGTAACAAGTGTGCATCGCATACCACTGGCCTACGTGATGACCTGGTTTGTATAATGTAGTTTTTTTTAAAATGGGTTGACATATGAATTATAATTTTTTTTGAACCCTATAAGATTAGGATAAATATAATATTTTTCATTTATAAGATGAGTTTGTGGTAGAAATTAGTTAAAGGATGGGACTCTATTTGTCAAGTATTCTTTTTTTTCTTATTCTATGAAGAAATTAAATCTTAAAACATAGGGAAAGAATCTTAAAACCCAAAATGTGTTATCCTAATACCATATGTTTTGTTGAATTGATGATATTTTAAATCATCATAGATTTATGGCTTTGAGGCCCTCAATTTTCAATTCACTTGTTTGTGATTGATGGCCTCAATCACTCCCTATAAATATTTATATTTTTCCTCTAATTATAATTTCCACCAATATTATCCTATTCTAAATTCTAATTTGGTGGTGATGTTTTCATTTCCCTTTCCCACTTGTTAAGATTAAATTTTATTAAACCAATTTTTGATGTGGGTTTTCCAAAAAGGTATTTTCTTTTTTTAACCTTTTATTTTAAAAGAAAAATTTTAACTTGAGAGGATGCAATTTGTTGAAAGAGGGGATATTTTAACACCCTGAGATTTCATAGTACGTTATCTTTTAAAAGTAATTCAATAGCTTGCGCTACATGCAACACCGAGTTCGAGCGCACCACGACTTACCAAACTAGCCGTTCAAAAAGAAGTTATGAATAGTATTAACTGAATTTTGAATTTTATATACTCCATATAATTTTAGCATCCATATAATGTGTTTATTAGACATAATATAAGAACAAATTCAGTTTTTTCAGATAAAAGAAGTATTTTTCAAAAAATGCAATTTTACTGCCTTTTAATTAAGAAACATTTTTAAATCCAATGTTTGAAACTTTTATATATTCAATTTAATGAAATTAAAATATTCTATAGAATTAGAACATAAAATTTTAGTTTGGATAATTTTTTTGGTACTTTTCTAATAAATTTCATATTTTGATGAATAGTAAAAAATACTAAATTTTAATTAAAAACAAATTTTTTAATCAAAATAATTTAAAGTGTTAAATTATTAATTTGAGTGGATTTAAAGTATAATTAGATTATATTTTCAGAATTTACTATAATTTAGTTCATTTTAAGTAATTTCACATTTAAATTGGACATAAACACATGTTAATCTTTTGATAGTTTTTACTTCTTAAAAACCTCTTTCTGGTTTTGACAACGGGAATTAATTTTAAATTAATTAATGAAAATTATATGATTTGAATTTGGTAAAATATAAATAATATTTTAATTTGGAATATCAAAATTATCTTTGGGTGAATTTTTGGTATTTTTCTGAAAACATTCAATTTTTGATGAATAGTGAAAAACACTACGTTATAGGTAAAAAACTACATTTTATTTTAAATAATTATTTTTAAATAAAAATTTATTTTAAATTAAAAATAGATACATAATAATCATATTAGTCCAATGTAATTCATTGGAGTCATTTTATAATAAGATTATACATATAAAATTTTATTGATCTTTTTAACGTCTTTTACCCACCTTCTAGGCACATTTGCAAATTTGAAAATTGGCATAAAACATAATTTTTATGATTATATGAATTTAATTTAAAAAATACAAGAGACACGGTTGACATTAGTAAGTAAAATTTGGTTCAATAGCATGTAAATAATTTTTGGTGAATAGTATGTTTTGAATTTTATTTACCACGGTTAAAAGTAAATAATGTAATTAAAGGTAAAAATAATATTAAAATTAACCCAATACATGTACTAATTATATTGTATAGGTGTATTTAGACCAAAATCAACCTTAGTACAAAAATAATATCATTTTGATCCATTTGGGTTAGATTAGGACATTTATTATATTTTATTTAAAGAAGAGTTAAAAGTGTTAAATTCAACGTTTAATAACTAAACCATTTTTAATATAGGGTTACACATATGAAAAATTCAACTATAAATATTAATTAGAAATATAAAAATATTTCCTACATCATGGTAGTTTATTTATAATTTTTAGACATCATATAATTAACTTTATATATGACACAATGATGATGCAGTAATTACCTTCTTAATGAAATATTAAAATAATTTATATTATAAATATTGAAATAAATGTAAATTGAAACTTTTAAAGACATAAAATAATTTTATAGGTGAATATGAAATGATAGGGATGATTCAATGTATTTTTTAGAATTCATATAGTTCTTATGTCTTTAACAAAAATCAATTACTAAATAGTGTCAAAATTGGCAAAAATGAGTTTTTAAAACAAATACTATATTATTAAAGGATAAAATATTCCTAAAAATATAAGGTTTGGAAAAAGGACTTATATAATATTATCTATGTTATTAATGAACCAATTTAGGTTCTCTAGGCACTTTATATTAAGTTTATTAACCATGTATTACAATAATACAAGAAAACATGGTAAAAGTTAAACTATTTAGCTAAGGTTTAAATCTAAAAGATAAGGTTAATATAGTGACCTAAACTTGTCTAAAACCTATTTTTTTGAGAGTATTTCGACAAATAAACACATTATAATCTAAATAAATCCATTTTTATGCATTATAAACCGAAAATGATTTTATAATAAAATAATATTTCAATATTTTCCTAAAGTGACCCTCACCTCTCTTATAAAAAGGGTACTTCCCCTTCTCTTAATTTCACACTTCCAAAGCCATTTGGCTTGGCCAAACCCCACTCCAATATTCCCCAAACTATCCTCAAATAATCCTATAGAACATAATTTGATCAAAAAGCGAACCTAAGGAGCCCTTTTGTCCAAATCAAAAGGAAACATCCGAAGAAGAGGTAATTCTTTCATCACCTCTTTCAAAGTTCTTTTCTTCTTCCACTTCCTTTTTATTTGTTGTTTCCATACCAAAATAATAACTCCATTACCATATACATACTGTGATTTTATTATAAATATGGTACAAACATATTCATTATTCTACCCATCCTATGAATGAGAAAGTCACCATATGTGCGTACGTACGATTTACCGTCTCAACGTCGTGGTGTAGCTTGTTATTCAACACTACATTATTTGGGTGAGTATGATAATGAGTATAATTAATTTAAATAATGAATATAACATGTTAATTATTCTTTATATGTAATATACCATCCTATTAAACACCATTCACATTCAATATAATGATATTATCGCTCATGCGTATGTACGACTTACCGTCTCCATGGTGCGATGTGATTCATCTTCAATGATCACCCTTCAAGATTTTTTTATAAAAATAAATACATTGATAAATTAGGAGGTATATGAAATAATTTCACTACTGGAATAATATATATTTATGTATATAAATATATTTTGTTTACTTACTTTCATACTATATGTTAAGAAAAGGGAAACAACAATAATGCGTACGTACGGACTATCGTCTCTATGAACGGTGTTTCTATTTCATATTTCTATCTATTATAAATTTTTATATTCTAAATATATTTGATATATAAATCATGTTTTATATTTTTAAAGTATTTAAATCATGATCTAAGTGATACGATCAAGAATAACAAGTTAAAACAAGTACGATAAAGAAAGTGATTATTACCTGAAATGTTACTTTATCATGGAAATTATTATTAAATGGGTAGTATAAAGTAATAAATGAATCATATATGATATCATTAATATTAATATGATTATGGAGTAATTTAATAACATACTATGGTCATTATACAGGAGGATAAACATACCCTATACTAAAGTAAAGTACAAGGTATTGGTTTTTTCCTCAATCTCATTATTATCTGAGATTATTTATGTGTAAGTATTTACTGGGAAATATTTATCACCGATACCCATATTTCAAAAAAATGATTTCAAAAGGAATATTTTATGGTTTTATGGGAGGTTCTATTTAACAAGATCATCATTTTAAATGTTTTAAATATTTATCTTTCTAAATCTTTTTAATTAATGTCCATGTTTTCCAAATGATTTTAAGGATTTATTTATATGGACATGAATGTTTTGAAATGATAATTATTTTCAAAAGTTTCAAAGTGGCATGGGACACTTTGATTAAAAAATATCTTTTAAATGAATTCCTTTATAAATTTTTTGACTTTTAAATGATTTCATGAAAAAGGGATTTTTCTCTCAAAGAGTTTTAATGATCATTTTCAACATCCTTTACTGGATATTATTCTTTATTGGGGTCAATTTATTATAATACAATATTCCATATTGTATTGAATGAGTTATGATATTTTTGAATGTGAATGTGCTATTTTTATACCATTCATGTTTTATGGTTAAAGTATTGACATTTCGTATGCTAGTTTTAATATGAATGTTTATGTTATGTTTCAACAATTTTTTATATGAGGAATGCATTGGACTTAGTAAATAACGGGTGGAGCCTGCTATAGCTCCTCGATGCATCAGTAGGTCTCATGAGACAAACTAGTGTCTTGACATAAGGACTCGACAAAATATTATTTGTAGTCTTGGAATGAGGCCTTGACTATGTGGTTTTGATGTCCGAAATTATGCATACCATCATTATGAAATTAGCTATCGATATTACATGTGATTATTCGAATAGTAGAATATCCATGTGAATAAGTAAATAACATTATTTATTTATCTTTTCCACATTATGATGAAGCTTTAGTTTAAAAGTCTTGTGTTTTAGTCTTATAAATTGCCTTAAATGTCTATTTATGATAGTTTTCACTATATTGTTATCCTTACTGAGAATCTCAGCTCACCCCTTTCTTATGTTTTATTTTTTCCAGGATGTGACAAAGTGTGTTATGATTGATAAGCTGGGTTAATCTAGGGGTATAATGGCGTTCTCAAAGGATTATTTTTGTTGTGTTTTATTTTAGAAATTGTTATGTAACACTCATATATGTAATATATTTTCCAAGAATGCTAAACTGATCGGTCTTTTGGGACTCGATTTCTTGTAATCATGCAATGTTTTAAAATAATGCACCGAATCTGGGCAACTGGGGTCGGGGTGTTACAGTTGGTATCAGAGGAAGTTTAGCAACAACCTTGGAAATATATTTAGATAAACACTTATTATATAACATTACCCTAAGATAAAATTTGAGGATTAGTATAGAATAACTTCCTAAAATTTTGGTAATGTAGATATTTTGTGAATTTTACAAGTAATACATCCCTGTATGGATATGAGAAGGTAGAGGTGATTCTGACATAGATGTATCTAGGGGTAAAACTTGAAAACCCTGCTTTGAGCTAGACTCGAACAGGAACTGGTGCATGAAAATGGGCCTTTTTTCACTATTGGTTATGACACTTACGAGGGATATGCTTAGGATAATTCAAATTTTCTTTACAAACCATAATGAAGGATTTATGAGTTAACATGTCAGCAAAGAAACCATTTTTATGATTATGAGACTAGATGTGTGAAAATATTCAATTAATGTTGAGGTTTCTTTTAGTTTTTGGATTATACATTATGATATGATCTAACCTAGTATATTTCATCATTTAGAAATGGCGCCCAGTAGAAGGAATGAAAACTCCAACAATAAGAATGATCCAAAGAGTAAGAAAGATCATATATTTAATGGTCTTAAGACAACATTTAGAAGGGAAATAGTCTCCCACGTATTCTCATCATATTAATAAATAATATCATGTGTTAATAATATATGTAAAGAATTCATTGAGTCTTATAGTTTAGAAGGGAAGCCAGAGAAGAAGAGGATGGTAGAGAGAAATATGGATTAATGGAAGAAGGGAAATAAGGATTTTCCCATATGTGATAACTATGGAAATAATCACCTTGGAAGTTCTTGAAAGCAATGGTAGTTTGTTATAAGTGTGTAGAAAAAGAATACCAGGTTTGTGATAGCAAGGGTAAGAAAAAAGTTTAAAATGTACAATGCTTCATCTGTAAGGAGTTGAGACACTATGTGAATCAATTTCATGATCATCAGAGTATACCCTAAATGATGTTATTAGATCATAATCAAGTTATGATATTAAGTTATTATTAAAGAATTGTGTCATTTGGGTATTATATTAATAATGTAAACATTATAATAATTATAAAGTATATAAGTATTATACTAGAATACATTTTCATCAAGGATTTCAGATTTTATGGTACCAAGTAAAGTGACACAGTTTCAAGTTAAAAATTTTGGAAAATATATGGTTGAGAGAAAGATAAACCTTAATATGGTTCTGATACTGGGGTAATGACATTGGAATAAGAGATAATTGAGTTGGATAAAGTATATTGGATATTATTTACATCCTAAGAACTGATTAATGGGTTGTTTATTCCATCATTGTTGGAGTATTAAAAATTTTTGGATTTAAGGAGAATATCCACTATTCTATAAGAAACAGGGGAGCATGAATGTATTCAATAAGGTTTTATAGTAATTTAGGGTGTTAACATGTTTTAAGAGAATACATGATGAATGTATTCACATGTTATTATGTGGAAAAAAGAGATCTTCATTATGTTTACCGTCCTTATAAATTTTGGACTGTGAGTTTGGATAGAAGTATTTTGGATAAGTCTAAAGGTTGAAATGAATTAAGTTGGACTTTGGATACTATTGTTTAAGGTTAAAACATTTCATAAGATTATTTTTTTATTGTGATAAAAAGGACAACCTGGAGGTCGGGCGACAACCTGTCACGTTCGTTAAGGCCGCGAGGCTTGAACCCGCAACTGAAGGGAGACATGGGTGAATCGACTACCACTGGCCTACGTGATTACATGGTTTGTATAATGTATTTTTTTTTTAAAATGGTTTGAAAGATTAATTATAAATTCATTTTTTTGGAACCCTATAAGATTACGATAAATAGAATATTTTTAATTTCTAAGATGAGTTTGTGGTAGAAATTAGTTAAAGGATGGGACTATATTTGTCAAGTATTTTTTTCTTATTCTATGAAGAAATTAAATCTTAAAATTTATCGAAAGGATTTTAAAACCAAAAATGTGTTATCCTAATACCTTATGTTTTGTTGAACTAATGATATTTTAAATCATCATAGATTTATGGCTTTGAGGCCCTCAATTTTCCATTCACTTTTTTGTGATTGATGACCCCAATCACTCCCTATAAATATTTACATTTTCCTATAATTATAATTTCCACCAATATTCTCCTATTCGAAATCATAATTTTTTGGTGACTTTTTCATTTCCCTTTCCCACTTGTTAATACTAAATTTTATTAAACCAATTTTCGATGTGGGTTTTCCACAAAGGTATTTTCTATTTTTAACCTTTTATTTTTGAAGAAAAATTTCAAATTATGAGTATGAAATTTATTGAAATAGGGGAGAATGTAACACCCCAGGATTTTATAGTACGTTATCTTTTAAAAGTAATTCAATAGCTTGCGCTACACGCAACACCGAGTTCGGGCGCACCGCGACTTACCAAACTAGCCGTTGAAAAAGTGGTTATGAATAGTATTAACTACATTTTGAATTTTATATACTCCATATAATTTTAACATCCATATTATGTGTTTATTAGACATAATATAAGAACAAATTCAATTTTTGAGATAAAAGAAGTATTTTTCAAAAAATGAAAATTTACCACCTTTTAATGGCAGAACCTTTTTAAATCCAATGTTTGAAACTTTTATATATTCAATTTAATGAAATTAAATTATTATTTAGAATCTGTGCATAAAAATTTAGTTTGGATAAATGTTTTGGTACTTTTCTAGTAACTTTCATATTTTGATGAATAATAAAAAAATACTAAATTTTAATTGAAAACAACTTTTTTAATAAAAATAATTTAAAGTGTTAAATTATTCATTATATTGGATTTAAAGTATAATTAGATTTTATTTTTATAATTTAATATAATTTAGGTCATTGTAAGTAATTTAAGTTTTAAATTGGACATAAACACATTTTAATCTTTTGATAGTTTTTACTTCTTAAAAACCCGCCTTCTGGTTTTGACAACAGGAATTAATTTTAAATTAATTAATGCAACTTCTATGTTTTGAATTTGGTAAAATAGAAATAATTTTTGAATTTGGAATATAAAAATTAGGTTTGGGTTAATTTTTGGTATTTTTCTGAAAACATTCATTTTTTGATGAATAGTTAAAAACACTGCGTTATAGATAAAAAATGACTTTTTCATTTAAATAATTATTTTTAAATAAAAAATTATTTTAAAGTCAAAATATAAAAATAATAAATATGTTAGTCCAATTTAATTAATTGGAGTCATTTTATAATAAGATTAGACATATAAAATTTTATTGAACTTTTTAACGTCTTTTACCCACCTTCTAGGCATATTTTCAAATTTGCATAAAATGTAATTTTACTGATTCTGCGAATTGAATTTCAAAACTCTGAGAGTCAAGGTTGACATAAATAATTAAAATTTAGTTCAATAACATGGAAATAATATTTGTTGAATAGTATGTTTTGATTTTTATTTATAATAGTTAAAAGTAAATAATGTAATTAAAGGTAAAAATAATATTTAAATTAACCCAACACATGTCCTAATTATATTTGATAGGTTTATTTCGACCAAATTCAACCTTAGAAAAAAAAAGATCCTTTTGATCCATTTGGGTTTGATTAGGACATTTATTATATTTCATTTAAAGAAGAGTTAAAAGTGTTAAATTCAAAGTTTAATAACTAAAACACTTTTAATATGGGGTTACACATATGATAAATTATACTATAAATATTAATTAGAAATATAAAAATATTTCCTACATAATGGGAGTTTATTTATAATTTTTAGACATCATATAATTATATTTATTTATGACACAATAATGTTGCAGTAATTACCTTCTTAATAAAATATTAAAATAATTGATATTATAAATATTAAAATAAATGTAAATTGAAACTTTTGAAGACATAAACTAATTTTATAGGTGATTATAACATTTAATGTATGATTCAATATATTTTTTAGAATTCATAAAGTTGTTATAGCTTTAACAAAAATCAATTACTAAATAGTGTCCAAATTGACATAAATGAGTTTTTAAAACAAATACCAGATTATTAAAGGATATAATATTCCTAAAAATATAAGGTTTGGACAAAGGACTAATATAATGATATATATGTTATTATGGAACCACTTTAGGTTATCTAGTCATTTTATAGTAAGATTATTATGCATTTATTATAATAATACAAGAAGACATGGTAAAAGTTAAACTATTTAACTAAGGGTTAAATATAAAAGATAAGGTTAATATGGTGAACTAAACTTGTATAAAACATATTTTTGACAGTATTTAGACCCATACCCACCTTTTACTCAAAATAAATCCATTTTTATTCATTAGAAACCGAAAATTATTTTATAATAAAATAATATTTCAATCTTATCCTAAAGTGACCCTCACCTCTCTTATAAAAAGGGTACTTCCCCTTCTCTTAATTTAATCCTTCCAAAGCCATTTGGATCGGCCATCCCCTCCTCCAATATTACCCCAACTTTCCTCACATCAACCTAGAGGCCTTAATTTGATCATAAAGCCAGCCTACAGAGCCCTTTTGTTCAAATCAAAAGGAAACACCTGAAGAAGAGGTAGTTCTTTCATCGCCTCTTTCAAAGTTCTTTTCTTATTCCACTTCCTATTTCTTTGTTGTTTCCATACCAAAATAATAACTCCATTACCCTATACATACTGTGATTTTATTATAAATATCGTACAACCATATTCATTATTCTACCCATCCTATGAATGAGAATGTCACCATACGTGCGTACGTACGACTTACCGTCTTAACATCGTGGTGTAGTTTGTTATTCGACACTACATTATTTGGATGAGTATGATAAAGAGTATAATTAATTTAAATAATGAAAATAACATGGTAATTATTCTGTATATGTAATATAACATCCAATTAAACACCATTTCACCTTCAATAGAATGATATTATCGCTCGTGCGTACGTACGACTTACCGTCTCCACGACGAGATGAGATTCATATTCAACGATCACCCTTCAAGATTTTTTTTATAAAAATAAATACAATAATTAATTATGTGGTATATGAAATAATTTCTCTACTGGAATAATATATATTTATTTATATAAATATATTTTGTTTACTTACTTCCATACTATATGATAAGAAAATGGAAACAACAATAATGAGTATGTATGGACTATCGTCTCCATGAACGGTGTTTCCATTTAATATATCTATCTATTATAAATATTTATATTCTGAATATATATGATATATATATATATATATCATGTTTTGTATTCTGGAAGTTTTTGAATCATGATCTAAGTCATACAATTACGAATAACAAGTTAAAACACGTACGATAAAGAAAGTGATTATTACATGAAATGTTATTTTATCATGGAAATTATTATTAAATGGGTTGTATAAAGTAATAAATGAATCATATATGATATCATTAATATTAATATGGTTCTGGTGTAATTTAATAACATACTATGGTCATTATACAAAAGGATAAACATACCCTCGACTGAAGAAAAGTACAAGGTAATGGTTTTTTCCTCAATCTTATTATTATCTGAGATTGTTTATGTGTAAGTATTTACTGGGAAATATTTATCATCAATAAACATATTTCATATTTTTTTTCAAAAGTAAAATTGTAAGGTTTTATGGGAGGTTCTATTTAGTGAGATCATCATTTTTAATGTTTTAAAGATTTATCTTTCTAAATCTTTTTAATTAATGTCCATGTTTTCAAAATGATTTTAAGGATTTATTTATATGGACATGAATGTTTTGAAATGATAATTATTTTCAAATGTTTCAAAGTGGTATGTGACACTTTGATTAAAAAATCTCTTTTAAATGACATCATTTATAAATTGTGTGACTTTTAAATTATTTTATGAAAAAGAGATTTTTCTCTCAAAGAGTTTTAATGATCATTTTCAACATCCTTTACTGGATATTACTCTTTATTGAAGTTTATTTATTATAATACAATATTCCATATTGTATTGAATGAGTTATGATATGTTTGACTGCAAATGTGCTATTTTTATACCATTCATGGTTTATGGTTAAATTATTGACATTTTGTATGCCAGTTTTAATACGAAGGTTTATGTTATGTTTCAAAATTTTTTTATATGAGGAATGAATTGAACTTAGTAAATGATGGGTGGAGCCTGCTATGGCTTCTCAATGCATCGGTAGGTCTCATGAGACAAAATAGTGTCTTGAATAAGGCCTTGAAAAAATATTATTTGTAGTCTTAGCATGAGGCCTTGACTATGTGGTTTTGATGTCCGACATTATGCATTCCATCATTATGAAATTAGATATTTATATTACATGTGATTATTCGACTAGTAGAATATCTATGTGAATAAGTAAATGAAATTATTTGATTTATCTTTTTCTATAGTATGTTGAAGTTAAAGTTTAAAAGTCTTGTGTTTTAGTCTTATACATTGTCTTAAATGTCTATTTATGATAGTTTTCACTATATTGTTATCCATACCGAGCATCTGAGATCACCAATTTCTTATGTTTTATTTTTCCCAGGATGCGAAGAAGTGTATTATGATTGATAAGTAGGGTTAAGCTAGGGGAATAATGGCATTATAAAATGGTTATTTTTCTTGTGTTTTATTTTAGAAATTGTTATGTAACGTTCATATATATAATCTATTTTCCAAGACTGCTAAACTGATCAGTCCTTCGGGACTTGATTCCTTGTAATCATGCCAATGTATTAAACTAATGTACCGAATCTGGGTAACTAAGGTCAGGGCGTTACAGTTGGTTTTAGAGAAAGTTTAGCAACAACCTTGGAAATAGATTTAGATAAACTCTGATTAGATAACATTACCCTAATATAAACTTTGAGGATTAGAATAGAAGAAATTACTAGAATTTTGGTAATGTAGAGATTTTGTGAATTTTCCAAGCAATACATCCCTATCTAGATACGAGCAGGTAAAGACGAATCTGACATAGATGTATCTAGGGGTAAAAGCTGAAAACACCGCTTTGAGCTAGACTCAAACGGGAACTGGTGTATGACAATGGGCCTTGCTGCACTCTTGGTTACGACACTCCCGGGGGATATGCTTAGGATAATTCACATTTTCTTTACAAACCATTATGAAGGATTTTTTAGTAAACATGTTAGCAAAGAAACCATTTTTATGATTATGAGACTAGATGTGTGAAAATATTCAATTAATGTTGAGGTTTTTTATAGTTTTTGGATTATACATTATGATATGATCTAACCTAGTATATTTCATCATTTAGAAATGGAGCCCAGTAGAAGGAATGAAAACTGTAACAATACACATGATCCAAAGAGTAAGAAGGATCATATATTTCATTATCTTAAGACAAAATTTAGAAGGAAAATAGTCCCCCACATATTCTCATCATATTAAGAAATATTATCATGTGTTAATAAGATAAGTAAATAATTATCTGATTCGTATAGATTTTAAGGGAAGCCAGAGAAGAAGAGGATGGTAGAGAGAAAGATAGATAAAGGGAAGAAGGGAAAGAAGTATTTTCCCATATGTGATAACTATGGAAATAATCACCCTAGGAAGTTCTTTAAAGTAATGTGAGTTTGTTATAAGTGTGGAGAAAAAGGACACCAAGTTCGTGATTGCAAGGGTAAGAAAAAGGTTTCAAATGTTCAATGCTTCATCTGTAAGGAGTTGGGACACTACACGAAGCAATGTCCCAATCATTAGAGTATACCCTAAATGATGTTATTAATTCATAATCAAGTTATGATACTACCGCAAATGAAGAGGAATGATTAGTGTTCTTAAGTTGTTATTAAATAATTGTGTCATTTGGATATTATATTAATAATGTTCAAGTTATAAGAATTATAAAGTATATAAGGATTATACTACAATACGTTTTCATCAAGGATTTGAGATTTTATGGTACCAAGTTAAGTGACACAGTTTAAAGTTAAACATTTTGGAAAATATATGGTTGAGAGAAAGATAAACCTTAATATGGTCCTGATACCAAGGTAGTGATTTCTGAATAAGAGATAATTGAGTTGGATAAAGTATATTGGGTAATATTGACATCCTTGGAACTGATTAATGGTTTGTTTATTCCGTCATTGTTGGAGTATTCAAAATTTTTGGATTTAAGGAGAATATTTAGTATTCTATAAGGAAAAAGGGAGCATTAATGTATTCAATAAGGTTTTATGGTAATTAAGGGTGTTACCATGTTTTAAGAGAATACATGATGAAGGTATTAACATGTTATCATGTGGAAAAAAGATATCTTCCTTATGTTTACCTTCCTTAAAAATTTTGGACTGTGAGTTTGGAAAGAAGTATTTTAGATAAGTCTAAAGGTTGAAATGAATTAAGTTGGACTTGGGATACTATTGTTTAAGGTTAAAACATTTACTAAGATTATTTTTGGATTGTTATAAAAAGGATAACCCAGAGGTCGGGTGACAACCCATCACGTCTAGCAAGACCGCGAAACTTGAACCCACAATTGAAGGGCGACAAGGGTGCATTTCCTACCACTGACTTACGTGATGACCTGGTTTGTATAATGTAGTTTTTTATAGAATGGTTTGACAGATGAATTATAAATTCATTTTTTTGGAACCCTATATGATTAGGATAAATAGAATGTTTTTGATTTCTTAGATGAGTTTGTGGTAGAAATTTGTTAAAGGATGGGACTCTATTTGTCAAGTATTATTTTTTTTCTTATTCTATGAAGAAATTAAATCTTAAACTTTAGGGAAAGGATCTTAAAACAAAAAATGTGTTATCCTAATACCTTATGTTTTGTTGAACTGATGATATTTTAAATCATCATAGATTTATGGCTTTGAGGCCCTCAGTTTTCCACTCACTTGTTTGTGATTGATAACCTCAATCACTCCCTATAAATATTTACATTTTTAATCTAATTATAATTTCCACCAATATTCTCATATTAGAAATCCTAATCTGGTGGTGACCTTTTCATTTCCCTTTCATACTTGTTAAGACTAAATTTTATTAAACCAATTTCCGATGTGGGTTTTCCACAAAGGTATTTTATATTTTTAACCTTTTACTTTAAAAGAAAAATTTCAAATTGTGAGGATGCAATTTATTGAAAGAGGGGAGAATTTAACACCCCAAGATTTCATAGTACATTATCTTTTAAAAGTAATTCAATAGCTTGTGCTAAATGCAACACCGAGTTCGAGCACACCATGACTTACCAAACTAGCCATTCAAAAAGTGGTTATGAATAGTATTAACTGCACTTTTAATTTTATATACTCCATATAATTTTAACATCCGTATTATGTGTTTCTTAGACATAATATAAGAACAAATTTAATTTTTCAGATAAAAGAAGTATTTTTCAAAAAATTAAATATTACCTCCTTTTAATGGAAAAACCTTTTTAAATCCAATGTTTGAAACTTTTATATATTAAACTTAATGAAATTAAATTCTTTTTTAGAATTGGGACATAAAAATTTCATTTGGATAAATTATTTGGTACTTTTCTCATAACATTCATATTTTGATGAATAGTAAAAAAATACCAAATTTTAATTTAAAATAACTTTTTTAATAAAAATAATTTATAGTGTTAAATCATTAATTTGAGTGGTTTTAAAGTATAATTAGATTATATTTTCAATTTTTAATATAATATAGGTCATTGTAAGTAATTTCACATTTTAATTGGACTTAAACACATGTCAATCTTTTGATAGTTTTTACTTCTAAAAAACCTAATTTCTGGTTTTGACAATGAGAATTAATTTTAAATTAATTAATGAAACTTCTATGTTTTTAATTTGGTAAAATATAATTCATTTTTTAATTTAGAATATCAAAATTAGCTTTTGTTGAATTTTTGGTTTTTTTTCCTGAAAACATTCAATTTTTGATGAATAGTGAAAAACACTATGTTATAGATAAAAACCACATTTTCATTTAAATAATTATTTTTAATTAAAAATGTTTATTAATGTCAAAATAGATACATAATACATATATTAGTCCAATGTAATTAAGTGGAGTCATTTTATAATAAGATTAGACATATAAAATTTTATTGAACTTTTTAAAGTCTTTTACCCATCTTCTTAGCACATTTGAAAATTTGCATAAAACATAATTTTACCAATTCTATGAATTGAATTTCAAAAATACAAGAGACATGGTTTACATCAGTAAGTAAATTGTGGTTCAATAGCATGAAAATAATTTTTCGTGAATAGTAACCTTTGAATTTTATTTACCACGGTTAAAAGTAAATAAGGTAATTAAAGGTAAAAGTAATATTAAAATTAACTCAAAATATTTCACAATTCTATTGGATAAGTGTATTTAGACCCAAATAAACCTTAGGAAAAAAATAAGATCTTTTGGATCCATTTAGGTTAGATTAGGACATTTATTATATTTTATTTAAAGAAGAGTTAAAAGTGTTAAATTCAAAGTTTAATAACTAAACCATTTTTAAAATACGGTTACACATAAGATAAATTCGACTAAAAATAATAATTAGAAAGATAAAACTATTTAATACATCATGATATTTTATTTATAATTTCTAGACATCAAATAATTAAATTTATTTATGACACAATGATGATGTAGTAATTACCATCTTAATGAAATATTAAAATAAGTGATATTATAAATATTAAAATAAATGTAAATTGAAACTTTTAAAGCCATAAAATAATTTTATAGGTTAATATAAAATTTTAGGGATGATTATATTTTTTTTAAAGTCATCAATTTGTGATGAATTTAACAAAAATCATTTACTAAATAGTGTCAAAATTGACATAAATGAGTTTTTAAACCAAATACTATATTATTAAATGATATAATATTCCTAAAAATATAAGGCTTAGAAAAAGGACTTATGTAATGATATATATATTATTAATTAACCACTTGAGGTTGTCTTGTAATTTTATAGTAAGTTTATTAACCATGTATTATAATAATACTAGAAGACATGGTAAAAGTTAAACTATTTAACTAAGGGATAAATCTAAAAGATAAGGTTAATATGGTGACCTAAACTTGTCTAAAACCTATTTTTTTAAAGGTTTTCAACCCATAAACACCTTATACACTATATAAATCCATTTTTATCCATCAAAAACCGAAAATAATTTTATAATAAAATGATATTTCATGCTTTTCCTAAAGTTACCCCCACCTCTCTTATAAAAATGGTACTTCCCATTCTCTTAATTACACTCTTCCAAAGAAATTTGGATCAGCCAAACCCTAGTAAAATATTCTCAAAACTATAATCAATTCCACCCAAAGGCATTACTTTGATCATAAATCCAACCTATGGATCCCATTTGTTCAAATAAATAGGAAACACTTGAAGAAGGGTTAATTATTTCATCACCACTTTCAAAGTTCCTTTCTTCTTCCACTTCCTCTTTCTTTGTTGTGTCCATACCAAAATAATAACTCTAGTACACTATACATACTATGATATTATTATAAATATGGTACAACCATATTCATTTTTCTATCCATCCTATGAATGACAAAGTCACCATACGTGCATACATATGGCTTACCGTCTCCACATTGTGGTGTAGTTTGTTATTCAACACTATATTATTTGGATGGGTATAATAATGATTATAATTAATTTAAATAATGAATATAAAATGGTAATTATTATGTATATGTAATATACCATCAAATTAAACACCATTTCACCTTCAATATAATGACATTATCACTCGTACGTACGTACGACTTATCGTCTCCACGACATGATGAGATTCATCTTCAACGATCACCCTTCAAGAATTTTTATAAAAATAAATACATCCATTAATTATGAGCTATATAAAATAATTTAGTTACTGAAATAATATATATTTATGTATATAAATATATGTTGTTTACTTACGTCCATACCATATGATAAGAAAATGGAAACAACGTTCATGCGTACGTACTGACTAACGTCTCCATGAACGATGTTTCTATTTCATATATATATCTATTATACATATTTATATTCTTAATATATATGATATATAAATCATGTTTTATATTCTGGAATTATGTAAATCATGATCTAAGTGATACGATCAAGAATAACAAGTTAAAACATGTACGATAAAGAAAGAGATTATTACCCAAAATGTTACTTTATCAAGGAAATTATTATTAAATGGGTAGTATAAAGTAATAAATGAATCATATATGATATCATAAATATTAATATGGTTCAGGTGTAATTTAATAACATACTATGGTCATTATACAGGATGTTAAACATACCCTCGACTAAAGGAAAGTACAAGGCAAGGGTTATTTCTTTAATCTCATTATTATCTGAGATTGTTTATGTATAAGTATTTACTGGTACATATTTATCATCGATACCCATATTTCATAATTTTTTTTTCAAAAGGAATATTTTAAGGTTTTATGGGAGGTTTTATTTAACTGGATCATCATTTTAAATGTTTTAAATATTTATCTTTCTAAATCTTTTTAATTAATGTACATGTTTTCAAAATGATTTTAAGGATTTATTTATATGGACATGAATGTTTTGAAATGATTATTATTTTAAAAAGTTTCAAAGTGTTATGTGACACTTTGATTAAAAAATACCTTTTAAATGACTTCCTTTATAAATTGCGTGACTTTTAAATGATTTCATGAAAAAGGGATTTTTCTCTCAAAGAGTTTGAATGGTCATTTTCAACATCCTTTATTATATATTATTCTTTATTTAGGTTGATTTATTATAATAAAATATTCTATATTGTATTAAATGAGTTATGATATGTTTGACTGTGAATGTGATATTTTTATACCATTCATGGTTTATAGTTAAAGTATTGACATTTTGTATGCTAGTTTTAATACGGACGTTTATGTTTTGTTTCAACATTTTCATATGAGGAATGAATTGGACTTAGTAAGTGACGGGTGGAGACCGCTATAGATCCTCGATGTATCGGTAGGTATCATGAGAAAAACTAGTGTCTAGGCACAAGGCCTTGACAAAATATTATTTGTAGTCTTTGAACGGGGAATTTACTATGTGGTTATGATGCCCGACATTATGTATTCCATCATTATGAAATTAGATATTGATATTACATGTGATTATTCGACTAGTAGAATATCCATGTGAATAAGTAAATGGAATTATTTGATTTATCATTTCCATATTATGCTGAAGCTTAAGTTTAAAAGTCTTGTGTTTTAGTCTTATACATTTCCTTAAATGTCTATTTATGATAGTTTCTTCTATACTGTTATCCTTACTATGCATTTGAGATCACCCCATTCTTATGTTTTATTTTTCCTGGGATATGAAGAAGTGTATTATGATTGATATGAAAGGTTAAGCTAGGGGAATAATGGAATTCTCAAAGGATTTTTTTTTTGTATTTTATTTTAGAAATTGTAATGCAATGTTCATATATGTAATCTATTTTCCAAGACTGCTAAACTGATCATTCCTTCAGGACTTGATTTCTTATAATCATGCTAATGTATTAAAATAATGCAGTAATTCTGGGTAACTGGGGTTGGGGTGTTACATCCCCACTCAGAAATTATGGGAATGTGATGGGATACACCAATAGTGTCAAGGGAAATTAGATATACAAAATATACCTATCATTGGGAAATGTTCTGAGACTGCCCCTATATTGGCAACAATTGATCTAGACTAAGGCCATTAAAGTAGGAATGGAATCAATCCACTCATTGACCTATATGAATAGTGTTTTTGGTGCTAATGTGGCTGGGTGGGAGCTATCCTAGGTATATCCCAAGTAGTGTCTGTGATGATTATGACTCGAATATCCCCCACATCCTCAGAATAGAGGATTGATATGTATAAATTATCTAGGGAGAAAATATCGAAGTTATTTTACATTGAAATTGGGGGGGGGTTCCTTCTCTATGGACCTCATGGGAAGAAATTTCAGTGAGGTGTTGATGCTTTGAGATCTTGGCGAGCCATATCCCTTATAGTAATTACCCCTTATTGTTCATATCGATGAACATGTATATTGATCACAATCCTTTGGATGATCTAGGTAGTTGAGATGGGGCATGGGCTCTTAGTAACCAAATATGTGGTGGTTTCCATGGAAGGAATGTTGTCATGAAGGATTTATGCACCAACATCCCCTTTCCCTTACACCTGTTAGACTTAGAGCATTGTTCTCATATACCTTGAGTCCTATAAAGTACATGTAATCAGCCATTATTACAGATCTAGTGAAATTGATTCCCAACTCCCCAACATCATCCATTCATTATGAAGTAGCGTAAGGATTCACATTGGTGATATCATAGACCGAGGATTACCAATGTTATCCACCCCATGTCAAAGGAGAGTTTCATACTGGGACCATTTCTCATTAGGTGGGACATAGTGTGGAATATCTGGATTTTGTGATGTGAAAATTTTATAGTGATACAATTTTACTAGTTATAATAGTTTAAGGATAAGAGTTTCAAATCAGGTTATCTATTTTTGTTTCCAATTATTTCCACTGGGGCCACACATCGGGATGATGAATGGACTTTCTTACACCTCATTCCCACTTTCCAACAGTTGGTGGCCTCCACTACTTTAACTTTAGGCTATATCCATAGTTTATAACCATGGATATAGGTCAATAGACTATGTATTTAGGAAATATCCATGGTTTGGTGGACCGTGGCTTCTGTTGGAATGGAAATTGGGTCACAGCTATATCCACATTTTCTACCATGGAAGTACCTCTATAGACATGATTTCCAAAGACGGATATATCTTCTACCATGTCATATTATATCCATGGTTAAAAACCATGTCTATATGTCTACTAACAATGTTCAAAAACATTACTAAAAGTCTACTACCATGGTTTGTAACCATGGATATAACCAACAAATAATATAGAAAAATAGTTATTTTAGAATTATAATATAAGATTAATACTAAAAAAAGTTATCCCACACATCTACTACATGAACCAAAATTCTAATATAAGGTTACAATTAAAAATTTTACTACTTAGTGATTGTGCATTATCAATAAAAGATTAAAACCTATCATAAAAATGAACTTAACCCGCCTAGAAACATAATAATGCACCCACAAGGAATCAAGAAAATTTCTAAACTAGAGGATGAATAAAACTCCAAACAATAGGGATTATATGAAAGTTGACTGGATGTTATTCTTGAGAGTGAACTCATCTACTTTATTTGGTTTGATCGAATTCCCAAGCATGTATTCAAGACTATTAATTTAATTCTTTCCATATCTAGTAGTAGAAACCTCTAGCTTCACTTCTTCCTCTTCCATCAAACAAGACAAGACCCTCTTCTCATCATCACTATCACTTGAAAACTCCTTGTCAAACTTCTCCAGGATCTCCACAATGCTATAATTTGAATTGAGATGTCCCTTTTAATCATGACTGAAGCCAAACTTATCATTGATGAAGGTCACAAATCCATCAAAGTCACTACCTCCCGCAATATAGACCATAGTACTATATATCCAAAAATTAAAATGTACAACAAGAATACATCATCCAAATATCTATTAGTACCTATAGGAAACTTCAATACAGAAAAAATAACTACATATATACCAGACTACACCTATAAAGTTTGATCATATAATACTCATTAGGAAACGACAATGTTTTTTAATATATATTAAATACCTGAAAATGTATGATTTTTATCAATTTACTCATTTACATGAATATTGATAAAAAAATTTACATCTATTTATCAATCAAATCATATTATAAGTAGATAATTAAATACCTTAAAGATCAATATCAAATATAAATTAAAACTTATTATATTGAAAGGATCCATAACTAACATAACATCTTTGATCCTAATAGTTTGAACATAATATTAACAGGATAAGGTAATAAGGATTCTCTCCCCAATGAGCTAACCTCATCATATTTCAGTCAGTGGTTGAGTTATGGGTAAAACCCCATCTTGTAGAAATTAGAAGGTGTATACCAGAGTCAGGTCTATAACCAATCAATAGAAAGTGGAAAGGTTCATACATAAATAAAGTTCAACAAACCATCCCATATGACATGCCTATATATAATTTATAAGATATCAAAATACCCCTACCAAGATTCTCATTTTCTATAAAAGCGGTAGCCCTGATCAAACCAATCATACACTGTATGAAAATCATTATGATCAGTATAATATATAATGAAATTTTAGACATCTCAAAGATATAGTCATGTTTGGGAAATAATTTTTTCATAACATTTTATACACTTAATAAATTAAAAATTATACTTAATATATCATTCTATATTATTCCTCATACACTAAAAATTATTTACTTTTTACACAATTATAACATAAACATATGTAATACATGTAAATCACATTATGGTTTCAAAAAAAGGTAAAAAATCATTATTATAAGCATACCATAGTTTATAAAACTTCATTCTTTTCTAGATATGTTAGATATAGATAAAACCGGTTCTATGTTATGTGGGATGAATATTTTATTAGTTTTTTAATACCCATTAAAACAAGTCTCTAGATATTTCATGGGTAGTAACTAGTGCGTATTAATAAAACTATAGGTACTAGATCATGTATAGTATTTTTCATAGCCAATACATACCCAAAAAATCTTAGATAAAGAGTTAATGGTGATGTCATTGATGAATTTAGGACACCCATTTTAAAGTTATATTATTTTAAAAGTAGGTTTTCATACATAGATTTTACTTTAGGGAGAACATACATTCATTTTTCATTGTTATAAATAGTTTTACTTTTAGCCCTATAATTTTATAAAATGTAGTGTAAAACATATTTTAGAAGGAAAGTGGTATTATAAAATATTGTTGTGTAAAAAAGGTTTTACATATGATCAAGAATGACTCTAGGACATAATGAAAAATAAACAAGTGATGGTTTTCAAAATAAGATATATTTTTTGAGTTGGTACCCAATTAATAAAATCGATTAATTTTAGGAATCACATCATTCCATTACCCTTGAAATAAACACATACATTATTTCATCTCTAATGAAACTCTTAACCAATGTTAAGTATGGATGGTTATAACTCATTCCAGTTTAATTTGGAAGTATTGATTCCCTCAGAAATACAAGTTAATGATACAAGATGGTATATGAATATTTGAAATATAGTCACACAATCCATGTTTCTCAACATGAATCACTAAGGAGTTAAATAACCTAATTATTATATGTGTATATATGTTCAAGAGGTAAAATTTAAGGTTAAGTGTAATGGTATAATCACCTTATAATGTTTATTATTTAACCAAGACGAAGTAAATTCTA
Organism: Viscum album; assembly: GCA_963277665.1. NCBI lineage: Eukaryota > Viridiplantae > Streptophyta > Magnoliopsida > Santalales > Viscaceae > Viscum > Viscum album. The sequence continues at coordinate 701,031,529 of OY728122.1, read as the reverse complement.
CATACTTCTAGAAACAAAAATAACTCTTTTCTAGCCATTAAGAAATTTAAAAAGAGTTTTAATTCCATAAAACACGTTTATAAATTGAGTAAATATATTTATTTCACTAATTTAATTCAAAATAAAGAAAAATATTTCTTATTTATTATCAATTTATTAAACCATTAAATGTGTTCTATACCTTATATTTTTTTATTCATCAAGGGAAAATAAAGGGAATAAATTTTAAACATTAAGTATGTATAATAAGGATAGACATGTTAGAGTTGATATCAATATTAACATGTTCTAAATAATCCTTAAATCACATATTAGAATTTATCAATTTATTATAAATCATTTGATCCTAGACTTAAAACTTAATCAAGTGATTTGATATTTTTCCCTATGTATTAAAGGGTTTATTTGTATAGAAATTATTTAAATGTATAACTAATGTATTTATAAAAAAAATTATTACATATATTTAGTAAATACATATAATTTGACTAATTAGATTAATAAAAATAGTGGCAGATAAACCCAAAGAATTTGATAAGGAATTTTATATGGGTTGGAAGGACCTGTTAATGAATTAACATTAATGAGTCTTATCTTGTATTATACTGGCATCACATCAACCCCTAAAAACAACCAAAATACATCCCACAATCGTTTAAATTCAATTACACTTGAAACGAAAGTAACCACATTGAAAACCTAATATAGACCTAGCTGAAACCTTGGTAGAACACTGAAATAATTATACTAGTCACTAATCAGAAAAATGACCTAATTAAAACTATTATAATGTTCTAAAAATCATATAACAAGATGAAGAAAACTGTAAAAAAATTACACATCAATACATAATAAAAATAGTGAACAACCGATAAGAAATCACTCACTTATAGATTATTTAACTCATATAATAGGAAACAAAGTAACATGATTGGATTTGACTATTATTATAGTAAAATACTTAATCACGAGATCCATTTAAAAAAAATAAATTGGGGAAAAATTGAATAATGAGAAAGAATATAGGATAAGGGGATCCCAAGATTGATTTTTATATGAAAATATCCCTTGGAAACACCATGATGTAAAAGAAATCGAAAAAGAGAAGTGGGAGGCCCTGAGGATTCATGAGAGAGGCTCCGAATCATCTTTGAAAAGTGTAGTTTGGAGGAGGGGAATGAAGGGGTAAATATGTTTTGAGGGAAAAGAAAAATTTTACCTGATTTTAAGGGAAAATGAACCTAAGTATACTTTTTCCCCATTATATGTCCACTGGTTACTCATTGGTCCTCATGAACCACCCATACAAATCATCCCCACTATTACACCCTACAAAAAAATTCTTATAACACATCATTGATGATAAGTGGTTAGAAACAAATAAGATTTTTTTTTTGTTTCAGTAAAAACACTTTCATTTATTGTCTGTTTGACACAACTTATAATGAATTCTTACAAATATTTATAATCATAATATAAACAATATAAATATTACAAGTTTTAATATAATTATATGATGTTTGTATATTCTAGAGTCAAAAAAGTCTTAATGTGATTAATACATCTTGTAATGAAAAATGACATTAAAATAAATATCAAATGGAAAGAGTAAAATTGAGAGAAGTTTGAAGATACAGGACATGATTCAGATGGTTTAAGTTGTCTAGATAATGGAATTTAACATTAGCATCATGTCTTTCAAAATTGAACAGTACAATAGGAAAGGGATGTAGAATGAAATTAAATCCATGCTCGAGATTTCATTAAAAAAAATTAAATGAATAAAAATATAAAACAAAGACATTAGAAATAAAGTTCTTATATCCAACAATGTAAACAGATAATATATAATGAAATTAAAAAATAATAAATCAATTGTAATCTTAGTCTTAATAGTTGAAGTTAAATTCAAATGTATCTATTTTTGTTTCAAGAAAAACTCATGGTACATGACAAAAAATATTTGGTATTGTGTTTAATGAAATAAAGAAAATGGAGGCAGTGAATATGGATTTAGATATAATGGAGGGAAAATGAAAATGATTACCAGTTAATAGTGTTAAATTCCCACCCAATGAACACATTAGTGACCTAAAAGGATTTCATATTTTGTTTAGGATATGGGGTTTATGAAAGGAAATAATACAATTAATTTTTTAGCTCTTATTTTGGTATAAATAATTCTAAAATAAAAACTTCTATACTCATTGGATTGCACCCTAGAACTAATATTGATTATACAGTAAATTGAGAAAAAGGTAATTATTAATCAGATATTTTAATAGTGATAAATACATGGTAGGTTATCTTAATGTTTCTAAACATCTCTAATAATATCTATTTTCATTGTGTATCTCATGATAGGGAAATTGACATTTTTAACTATTAAATAAACAAATGTATGCTATATTGAATACAATAACACAATTGAAGGTCTTGTTGTAATGTTAAAAATATTAAATTATAAATGAATGAATAAATATAATATATAAAATCCAACATTTTTATGAAAGAAAATATTTCATAATTTTTATGTTACAATATTCATATTGATAGTTATTGGAAGAAAAGTTACATCATAAAATCTATCACCCTATAGATATTTAGTTAAATGGAATTACAGAACATGGAATATACAGGTCTAGTTGAAAACACAATGGGAAGTAGAATGTTGATAGAAGACTTAGAATAAAGAGGAGGTTTACAGATAGGGAATGGATTACAATTTAGAGAGATAACTTGGAGAGATTAGTATTTCTCAACTGAGAAGTAAGAAATGGAAGGAGAGATATCATACCTATGATACCAAGTAAGAATCAATATTGTAAAGAAAATATAAAATATTTTAAGGAATTATAAAAATTATAATAAGTTGTACCAAACCATTTTATAAGATTTTATAAAATATAGAAAAATTTATAATTTTTTAGATGGGGTCTATGAAAGGAAATAATTCAATTTTCAGTGCTTAGTGTGATATAAATAATTCCAAAATATGAACCTCTAAACTAATTGGAATACACCATAGAACAAATATTTAAATAAATTAAATTTAGAAACAAATAATTATTAATAATTTCTTTGAACAATGAGAAACACATGATAGAATATCTTAATTTTTATAAAAATATCTAATAACATCTACTTAAATGTGTATCTTATGATTGTGAAATTAACATTTATAACAGAGAAATAAACAAATGTATAGTGTATATATGAAATGTTAAAAAAATTAGTAAATATAATATATTAAATACAATATTGTTGTGAAGAAATAAATTTTATAATTTCCATGTTGCGATATTTATATGAATGGGGATTGGAAGAAAACTTACCTCAGAAATCCTGTCATGCTTTATATATTCTATTGTGAAATAAAATAAAATAATATATAATCTATTAAGGGTATGGTTGAAAAAAGGAGAGAAATAATATCTATGATTATAAGGAATACTCAGCATTTTAAGGAAAATATGAAACATTATAAGGAATTCTAAAAATTATAGGAACTTGAGTCAAACCATTTTATAATATTTCATAAAATTATCCCCCTTGATTTAGGGAAATCTATCAATGTCTCTATTCTTAAACCCTGTTTCATAATCTTCATGAAATGATATGAAAAAAAATTACCAATAAAATTTAAGAAGAAAATAAAACTTGCACATTCTTAATCAAAACTCATAAATAATGATCTTTTTCTCTCAAACATGATACAATTTTTAAAATAAATAATATTCATTATAGTTGTATGAACACTATAAAACCATGTTTTATCTCAATGGATATATTTAGGTGTTGGGAGAACTTCATGTTTTATAAGTTCAAGGAAAATTACTTATAAACATAATTGATAGAAAACTCATATATTAAAAATAAAATTCATAAATTTTAGAAAGTATAACAATGGAAGTTAACATATACAAACCAAGAGTAAATAATTACAAAAATTAAAAAACATATAGAGGATATAATATTTTAGAATGGGGTTTATGATATCTTATCTCTAATGTCCAATAAATTTTCAAATATGCAAGAAAATATATATAAATATTTTACCACAATACTTAATCATTATAAATGGTAGGTTTGAATATTATCCACTAATATGGTTGGTCCTCAACATGGGGTGAGATTAATGTTTACTCCATATAAACATACAAAATTACAATAATTTATAATCCATTACAAATGAGGGTAAAGGGATATACTATGTCACAAACCCAAGTGTGTCCTTTAAAAAGGAACTAAGAAAAAAGATAAATAAAAATGATGATATGTTGAAGAACTATAATGAAAATAAATCTAAAAGTTATAGTTCTTGTTTATGAAGTGAATTATCAAAATAAATTTATGATATATTAATATTTATCTCATATAATTAGTGAAATAATGAATTGGTTAATTATTTATTAGAGATACCTGTAGTATTTTATGTAGTTTTGTTGATTAATTTATTATAAATAAGTTTCACAACTAGATGTAGTTGATAAAATATACTTGATCTAGTTAAGATAGTAATTTTTTTATATTAATGATTTCACATGAAACTAGAAATTTTAGGTAACCAATAATTAGTTTTTTTAGGAAAAAATAAATTCCAAATTCAATAAGATAAGAATACAGTGAAATTGATATAATTTTGTATATGATAGAGTGTAAAAGAAATAAAAAATAGATAATAAGAAATTTAAATTAATTTTAGAAAGGCCCTCTTCTATAGTACCACAAAAAAATTCTAACACTCTAATGAAATTAACCCACCAGGATAAATAGTTTAGAGGGAAATATTTAACATAGTCAGTGTATAGAAATCAAAAGAAAACAGGTTAAAAAATTTATATAATGGGGATAATTAAAAGGAGAACATACCATATGAAATTGATGAAACTCACCCACCAGAAGAAAGCCTGAATCGAAGCCTAGGTTGGAGATAGGGGATACACTGCACAGTGAAGGAGAGTTAGAATGAATTTCATCAACCTGAAAATAGAAATCCCTAAATACCTTCAGTGGGTAAGTGTATTCAAGAGGTGTAACCAGATTATATTCATGAGGAAGATGATCACTGAGAGGTGGGGTGGCCTCATCAGAGACATGCTAAAGGAGGAGGTGGGGAGGCGAGCTCAGAGTGGCATCAGTGGGGAAGTGGGGTGACCTTATCAAAGGAACGCCGGAGGAGAAGGTGTGGAGGCCACCTACTCATCATCCTAAGGTCCCAAGATTATTAAAATCCTACGATTGATATTGAGAACAAAAAATTATAAGAGTTGTTATAATACTGGGTTTTTATGCCTGCTTAATCGGTTGGTCGTAGGGAATATATCTTTTGACTAGAGGAGAGACCTTGAATAGTGATCCATCTAGTAGAAGAACCATCAATAATCAACTGATATTCAACTAATTATAAACATGTTATTAGGACAAAACAAATCCAAATGATCTAATAAAATTTCCTACTATACATGTCAAATATGTGAGCTAACACATCCTTGCATCCAACCATTACCTATGGATCTAGGAAACGCACGAATAAACCCTTAGGAAATGTGCCACCAGTAGGGGAAGATATAAATATTCCATTTCTGTGCCTCTATATCAATATTTTTGTTTTAATTAAACCAACAATTTTTATCTCATCACAGTAAAAATCTACCAAAGGATACATATTTGATAGTGAATACTCTTCCAAACACCTATGACTTTATGTTGAACAAATACACATAAACTTATCACCTACACCAGAAAGTACCAATCCCATCTTCAGCTAGCATTTAAAAACCCCAGAGGAATGATCTGTCTACTAATAAACATCAAATTTTCCATGGTTCATTGATAGTTTTTATTTCTTCATCACCAGATCCTCCATGAATTTACTAAATGAAGTTTTCACATAGGTCAATAGTTTTTAATTCCATGTTAAAACCCAAAACTTGCAACATAGATTTAGAAATATCTTATAATGACTGATGATTTTGTTCTAGGATTTACAGATAGAGGAGTAGTGAAATATGTTGAATAGGATGAGAAGTGAGAATACTATAAAGAGGATGTCATGTTGGAGAGCATGGATCATTACCCCTAGCCTTGCAACTTTATTTCTTTCACTGATAAGATACCGTTCATACATCTGAGCTGAATGCCTTATCAATTTTTCTGTAAGGGATGTGGACCCTCTGGGAAGGGATGGGGGAGCTTGAGAGCCCCAAATTTTCATAGATGGGAATGTTATTGGGCCATGGACCGACCTAGGGGTGGCTGCCTGGGATCAGCTTTAGCGAGGAGGTGGGGTGGCCTCTTCATAACAACATCGTTAGGTGAGGAGATCTCAAGATGGTAATTAAGAAATGTGAGGAGGGTTACGAGACAGATAGTCACATGAGGGTATTTCAGAGGATCCCTGTAGTTAGGAGCTACACTCGAGTTCAATTAAAAAACCCCAATAAACCATGAATTCAAATCAACTTATAGCCACCGTTTTGATTAAACCATGGCTAAAAATTAAGATATAGCCACAAATTTAAAAATATGTGGCTATAGATCCATGTATATAGATCATTTTTCAAGTAGTGCTCCACCACCACTTTTGGTGATGTATACTCCTTGATCAAAATAGGATGATGGGATGATGGGTCCTCCTTCCATGGATTCCTCCATGGATCTTGTTTCCGAGTTCAGGTCTCCATCATAGATTTGAGTCATGTTCATGAAACTCATTCCCAATGTCATCTCGAGTTGGATGATAGTTAATTATGTCTCTTCTATCTCAATGGGGTAGAAACCTTTGGTTATAGGAGATAATAACATTGGGAATTTATGGGAATCTCTAGATGTTTGGTGTTTTAGGAATTGGTAAAGTCTTTCCCTTTTGGAGGGAATCTCATGCGTGAGGCATTTTAGGAACAGAACCTAAGGAATCCAATGTTGAACGTGGGGCAGTTGTCACTAGGGGCATATGCATTTGAGGATTTTTCCATAGACATCCCATGTTTATTGTACGAGGTATAGATTCAGTTTAGGTGGTCCACAAGTTTATCATCCTGTAGGGATATATGGGTCACATGTTTAATATCCTATGGGGATAAGTTGATTACAAGTTTAATATATTGTGGGGACATGTTGGTCATATGTTTAAAATCTTGTTGGGATAGGTTTATCATATGTTTAATCTCTTTTGGGGGAAGGTTGGTGATAGGTTTAACATCTAGTGGGGATAGGTTGGTGGTTAAGTGTGTCCCTAGGGGGGAATATGATCACACTTGAGGGTTTGGTTAAGTGTGTCCCTAGGTGTAATATTAAACTCTTGAGGGTTTGGATAATTGTGTCCTTGGCAGGGAAGATTTCACACTTTAATGTTTGGTTAAGTGTGTCCCTAGGGGGGAGATTTCACACTTGGGATTTGGTGGTAATATTTGGAGTGTCAAGATTGAACCTCAAGGAGGGACCCCATGTGTATCAGGATGTTAGGATTGAAACTCATGGAGGTTTCCTACATAACCTGTTGGGAAATTTGGATAAAAAATCATATAGGTGGATGGACTATTTTAAGGCCATTTGATAGGATTTTTCAATATAGTTTAATGTCATGCGATAAGGATTCAGACATCTTGGAATTAACATCAGTGAAGAATGTTGTGGGGAATATTCATGGAAGATTCTTGAAGCGGGATGATAACCCCATGGTGGGGTTGAAGGTGGAATCCCATTATGATCATACATTAGGAATATTTTTTTCATCATAAAAGGTAAGGAAATAGTTTAAATTCATGTACTAAGTACATTGTCATGTAGTTTAATGTCATATAACTAAAATGTTGGGCTATATAGTTTCACATCATGCAGTTCAGATTTTGGTGGAACCTACACCTAAGGAGACCATTTATAGGTGGGAGAGGAGGGTCTAACATAAGATCTCCATTTTTATAAATTTGGGTAGTTTCCATCGATGATTCAACTTCTAGGACTTACATATCTACTACTCATACACCTTTGTCCGGGGAATAATGTAAACAATGTCATGGAGGAGTGGAAATCAGGGGTCCCGATGTTAGGGTTCCTATGCTTAGGAGAAAGAGGAATTAGGATGACTATTATTAGGATAAAAGGAAAGGTAATTTCCAGTAAATTCTAAAAACACATAGGTAATACATGAGGGTTGGTGATGCTGATATCATGAGAATTTGGTGTGTGGATGAACCGATTATAGAATGATATAAGTGACGTAGGAACTCAACTTTCACATAAGGGTGTTGGCTGAAAGGAGTCACCATGGAGTGACATGGTGGATGAGTTTACTAAAGGTTTGTTTTTCAAAAAAAATTAGGTCTTTATGAAGGATAAGGGTATCAAGAAAGTGCATGTTTCTTGAAATATGGTGGTATTTCCTCAAATTTAAGTCGTGGTTCCCATGGGGCTAGTTTCACAAAGGATAATTATCTCACAAAACCTCAAGATACAAAAACGGATTATTTCTTATATGAAGTTCATGGAACTTAATGAAAGGAATCTACACTATGAGTTAAGGTTCTCAAAAAACTAGGGGAGGAAGTTTTGTGAAATATGACTACTTGGGAATTTCATCTCCTCTTTGGCTCATGTATATTAGAGTTCTATGAATTCTGAGCTTTGGCTATAATTATAAAGGCCTTTTATACAAAAAAGTCAGGTGTTGGGAGGTATTTATATCTCCAAAAGAGGTAGGGGAATAAATTTCAGGAAATATAGGGGTTTTTTTGAAATATTATGCCCATTGTGACATCAGGGGTGTTCCGTGAATAGACATACACTGTGCAAAGGTTACCTCCTTAGCCTCTTCACAAACCGGAGACCTCTTTGAATCGAAGTTACATTGCACAGAAGTTAATACCTCAAAATATATGCATACCAGAGACCTTATTGAATCAGAGATATGTTTCATGGAGGTTATTACCTATACCTCTATGCATATGGTCTACCATCATGAGGATATGCTCATTCATAGAAGGTTTTAACCTTCATGAGAAAAACTCCTTAGGTGCATTTTGGAGATATTTTAGATAGGATTTTCTTTAAACTAGACTTTATATCCCATAAAAAGTGTATTTTTATGTCAATAATGTATTCTTGTTCATTATCCTTGACTTATATTTTTTATTTCATGTTTTATGTTGTTTCCACATTCCCATATTTCCTTTATATCACCATGTTTTTTCATACCTCATTATTCAAGATTATGATTATCACACATCTTATACTACCTTGATAATCCCCTTGGATCACTTGTATTTATTTAACTTATTCAAATATTTTTTTATTCCCTTAATGATCTTCATATCTCACCCCTTTCTTATATACATCCCTAGGTAATCCCACGCAGTTTTATAAGAATGATGGAATTTTAAGAGCATGTTAATTAAAATTTTAATAATGTCATTGTATACCTATTGCAAGTTGTTATGATATGTACCTAATTTCCCAAAGACACTTTATTTTATGAACTTTTGGGATTTTATTATGTGTACCGTTATGTAATAAGTCATGAATTAAAGTGTATTAAAATATGGTTTTTCATAGTTAGTATCAAATAAAAATATAGTTATTTTTGGGATCAGGATTAATAAACTTTATTGAAACCCTTAGGGATAAATATAAACATAGGAAAACATCCCTAAATTTTTGTAAAGTACAGAGTAAGTGGTTTCTAATAAAATTCATCCCTATCTAGATACTACAGGTGGATGTGGCTCTAACATAGATGCACATAAAGTTAATTACCCTAATAAGGGCGCTTTGAGATAGACCCAATTGTTACCTGGTGTATAAAAATGAGCATTGATAAGCACCTAGTTTTACACTCCTAGAGGATATGATTTGTTAAATTAATAAGCTCCTTATTGAACATTTTTAAGTGATAAAAAATGACCATAATATTTTATGTTAGTAAATAGATCATGGATAACTTAGATTGACACCTATAAATTCCTCGGTTAAATAATATATATATATATATATAATTTTTGAGTTATCACTTTGATGTTCATGGTTTCCCATTTATGTTTTTAATATTTTTTAAAAAATCACACCCAATTTTCCATTTTTTTAGTAAGTAGCTAGAAATAGGAGAAACTGATTCAATAACCAATGTGAGGTTTAATGTGATGAATACCCAACTAAGATTCCTAACATGATGGGAGATAAAGGAATATGTCTTGTGATTATTCTAAACCATCCATCACAAATCACAATTAATAACTAGAACATAGTTTAATTTCTAAACACGATAATGAAGAAGAGGATGTTGTATCAAGGAATTTCATATGATAATGGTGATAAAGGAAAGAAGATTCAATTAACAATGTTTCAAAAATGTTGAAAGAGGAAATCAAAGAAATGACACAAAATAACTTGAAGTTATTTTACTTGTGGAAAAATTGGGCTTAAAGTAGTAATTTACATAGAAAAATGAAGAGTTTAGTTAACATAATGGATGAAAATGAAGTTAAATCTTGGGTACCATTAACATTTTTATGTCATAGATGTGGATAAGTTTAGCATTATAAAATCCAATTCTATATTCTAAGGGCTAACAAGCATGATGACTTCCCACAATCTCTAATACCATGGGAACAAGGAAAATACTATACTGATATGGATAATGATGATTGAATTACATGTAAACTCCACCCTAGAGTTGTGTTTGTCTTTTTTTATTTCAATTAAATCCATATTATAATATCTTTTAAATTTTCTATTAACATTTAGTGACCAAACCAAATGATTTGATATCATTAGGGAAAAACTTATATGATTATTGTATCATTGGTCGAAGTTTGTATGAATGTTTTTGAATATATTATAATTCCCCCTTTAGTGGGATTCAATGATTTTATATGTATATATTACATTTCCTTATGTAGAGCCATAAAACATTACTGGGAGAAGGAATTAACCATCCATATCCTGAATCACTGTCACGACCCGAACCAATGGGGCTTAAGCTGTAACTCCCCAAGCCCACCTCAAATATGCCAGGGGTTGGCGACTAGCGCTGAGTAGGCTATCACACACAAGGGAGGAATTAGCCTAAGGTACCTGTACACACACACCCACACACACCTCCATGGAACAGTGTAGAGATATATAAAACTAAAAAGTAAATGCATGCATACAACTATCCCAAACCGGAGTGTAATATAAATATAAATGGGGAAAACAGGGCCCACCAAAGGAAAACCACAAAAGCATCCAACCTGCTCAGAAAAAGGGGTACGCTGCCAAAATAACCACTGGAAAGAACCTCAGCACATATCTGGTAAGACTCCATGGTCAGTCCCGCTCACTCAGCTCTGCCTGCTCCGGGTCCTCCTGGGACACCATCGTAAGGCCTATGGTCTGCACAAGACACAAACATGCGCATGCAAAGCCCGTGCATGGGTTCATATAACAATACTCAGTAGGCACCCAAAAAACCCAAAACAAAGGAGAGAAAATAAAATGCAATAGTCTGCTTATCCGAGCTAGAGGGAACCCAGACGAGAGAGAAACTCCATCTCGTGACCATCCTCGACTAAAAAAACTAGTCAACTCAATCCAGGTGTATGCCCATACATACACCATGAACATCCAGATATACTCAGCTCACACACCAAGCCACAAGAGGTACCGACCTCATCACCAGCAACGGTTCACAACCAGGAGAGCACACTCCATGAGCACTGCCATCCAGATGATACTCGTCTGAGAGATACACTCCATCGGGTCCCACACAAACATCTTAGACACTCACCTGAGAGATCACGCTCGTCGGATATCGTCAATGAGGAAACCTCGTTGAAACAACATAAACACCAAACTCCACGGATAAGGGATCACTCCTAGGGTCTAATATCATATACCAGAACCCACACTAGTATATAAAGATCTCATAGATAGGGGATCACTCCGAGTATCCACTGAGAATACCACAACCCGATCTAGCATTCATAGATCTCACAGATAGGGGATAACTCCCAGGATCCGCTGAGGGATACCACAACCTGATCTGGCGCTCGTCAGAAACATGTCACACAGATAGACGATCGTCACCATCTCATGAAGGTCATGACTATAAAAAAATCCTATCTGGTACATCTCGCGTTGTAGGGGATCAAACTGACGATGCCGAAAACCTATAGAAACCACGCGCTGAGTAGGGGATCGTATAACCAATGATACCGCAACCCTATTATAATCCTCATGCTGAGTAGAGGATCATATACCCGATGATGCCACAACTCTACTGAGCATGGCCCACTGCATAAGGGATAATATTACTGATGATGCCACAAACTCTACAGGGTTAACCTGCTAGATAGGGGATCATCGCCTGTGGATAAGCGGTCACTGCGATACCAAGAACCCGATCTAGGGAAACGATGCTAGAGGATCCCGCTCCCAGCCCACTGGAGGGATTCCACAACTATAATAGATTAAACATCCCATCGAGAGGATCACAAACCTATACTAAGATTGTGATGTCACGTGATCCCTTGTAGGAACGAACCAAGGGAGTACCCTCAACCACTGCTGGTCCAAACATCGCTAACTCGAGAGACCCTCCACAATGCCACACCACACACCTCCAAGGCCGATATCGAGGCCACCATCGCGATCCATGTGGAAAAACATGCAGGATAGGATATTTACTCACCTAAAATGGACAACTGGTGAAAAGGCACTATTCACCATAGCTATCCCATGTGGGGCCCACACTATGATCCTAAAACTCATCAAGAGGATCATACCACTACGATCCCCTCGGAAAAACATGCGAGATCGACTACTCGATCATCCCAAATGGACACCCAGTGAAAAAGGTACAATTCACCGAAGCCATCCTGGGTGGGGCCCAAACCACAATCCTGAAACTCGACAAGAGGATCAAACCATTGCGATCACCTTGGAAAACCACATGGGATCGACTACTTGTTCGTCCAAAATGGACACCCAGCGGAAAATTCACATTTCTCCATAAACACCGAAACCCGACCTCATGGGGTCCACACACTGTTCTTGGTTAGAACACCCGGAAACCATTCAGAAAAGTCCTCCGTACCATCAGGTTCTCAATTCCATTGACTGCATGTCAATCGGACGCTCTGACTAGAAGATACAATGGCCCAAAGTCGAGTAATAATAAAATATCATTATTTTGTTATACGTTTCAAGCACCCGGGTCACAATACCGAAATTCAAAACCCCTGAACCCTCACTGAAGGGTTTTCCTCATCACCATGGTCGCGTCGCCATAGATGAAACATGATTCGGATTTCTAGGGAGTAAGAGACAGGGGTTTTAAAACCCCCGTGTACAAGAAGTGGGCCGGACCAGCCTGAACTAGCTAGTCCGGCAGGCGGACCGCGCCACCGCGGCACGCGCGCACGAGGCCGACCCCTCTCACGGGGTCTCCGCTAATTGGAGGCCGGACCACCGCCCCTGTAGTGGTCCGATTTCATCCCTGCAGCCCGTCGTCGTCTTCGTACCTAACTCTGGAATCATTCGTAGGAATATTCCAAAGTCTGACAGGGCTAAAACCCGAGTCGCTACATCCTCCCCCCTTCAAATTTTTCGTCCCCAAAAATCCATAAGAACAAGGAAAGCAACTTGACTCTCAACTGGGTCAACCATGCGAGCGAGTTCACCAACAAACACTCATGCCCGAACACATAAGTCAGAGGGACTCATCCACCATGCCTTAAAACTATCCGCTTTTGTCGGCACTAACTCACCCGCACTGTTTTGTTCTCGTCCCAAAAACACGTCTCGGTGGGGGAAGGATCTCTCTTCCTCACACATTCAAAGCACGCTGAACAACACTCACACATGGTCTTACCAACTACCTGAACAAAACCCGAGCAAGAAACAGAAAGGGAAGAGTACCGCTAAACAATGTCTATCAAACTACTACAGAAAGTAGAAAAGACCCAAGGCATACCTCTATCCATCCATGGAGCCTCTGGGTCAACAGCCTCTAGGGAAATCAGCTATCCTTGCCCTCGCCCTCCGGCTTCCGGAGCTCGGCGTGGACCACCTAGGGGTGGTGGTGGTGGAATCGGATACCGCCTACCACCTCCTGCTATTGCACCAGTTCCGTCGCCACGTTTGCCACCCTGCGGACCACCATACCTGAGATGCTGACTCTGCCAAGGGAGTCTGTAGACCTGATCCCCCTTAGTAGCATGATGGGTCAGACAATCTCTAGCAATATGTCCTCGACCAGCGTAAGAATAACACCGCCTCTCCTACAACTGACCAAAACTGGTCTGCGAGCCCTGTGAGCCCTGAGCCACAGATCCTCCATCCTGGGGTCGCCTCCTAAAACGTCAAAGACGTTTGGGCCCCTAAGTCTGTCATCGGCTACCAGATGTTGATACGACTTATGAAGTCTCAGATCTCATATTCCCAGCACTAATAGGCGATATTTTCTTGGCTAGAAAGATCTCAACCACCAAGGCTCGCTCCAGTACCCCAACATAGGTGGGCAGACACAAGGAAACCACACCACCCCGGATGTCTCTGCGTAGGCCATCCTCGAAGGTCTGATCCCTAAAGAACGGGTCCCGAACAATGTCCAGGGAGTATCATGACATGTCTGTAAACCTCGCTGAGTACTCCGACATAGTCATGCCCTCCTGCTGAAGCTGTAGAAGCTCCTGAACCCGCACTGACCTCAACGTCACTAGATAGAACTCTTCCCTGAAGAGCTGCTGAAACTCTTCCCATGTGAGAATCTCATCATCATGGGACTACGTCACAAAACCCCACCATCGCTCGGATGAACAATGTATAAGGCTCGCCGCTAGGACCACCATCTGATCTGGGGGTGTCCTCACCAGGCAGAAAACTCAGGTGACTGCTTTGAGCCAGTCATCAGCTGCCTGAGGGTCTAGATCACCACGAAACCTCAGAGGTCACTGCCTCTGGAACTCGTAAAACACACTCATCCTGCGCGCAACCTCATCCTACACTTCCGACACAACTAGCTGCTCGACAGGTGGTGTCTCAACTGGTAGACCACCTAGAGGTCCAGTCTCAGAACCTGTGCCCTGTTCCACAACCTCTACACGGGGCAGATCATCACCACAACCCCGCTGCAGAACTCTAATTGGCTATCGTCGTGGATTCATCCTCAAATAAAATCAATATGCACCACGATCAAAGAGTATATCTGGATAGATGACTCAAGAAGGAAAATTAAAAACCCAAAACCCAGTCCTATATGATGCATGTCCCATTTTTTTCCCCTAAGACCAGTGTACGAACGTCCTGAGTCGAAAAGTAGGTTGTCAGAGTCCTGGTGAATGGATACGTCAGCCGCCGCACCAACACTAGAGTCCCTGGCCTAAAAGACAAACTCAAAACATCCTAACATTTACACTATTCAAACCAAACCAAACTCACAGCTAGACTAGATACACTCTGAGATCCCAAAGGTGGAACCTCCTCTGATACCACTCTATCATGACCCGACCCACTGGGGATCGAGCCGGGACTCCCCAAGCCCACCTCCAATAAGCCAGGGGTTGGCGACTAGCGCCGAGTAGTCTATCACACAGAAGGGAGGCATTAGCCTAAGGTACCTGTACACATGCACCCACATACACCTCCATGCAATAGTGAATAGATATATAAAACTGAAAAGTAAATGCATGCATACAACTATCCCAAACTAGAGTGCAACAGAAGTACAAAAGGGCAAAATAGGTCCCACCAAAGGAAAACCACAAAAGCGTCCAACCTGCTTGAAAAAAGGGGTACGCTGCCAAAAGCACCACCGAAAAGCACCTTGGCACAACTCTGGTAAGACTCCATGGTCAGTCCCTCTCACTCAGATCCGCCTGCTCTGGGTCCTCCTAGGACACCGTCGTAAGGCTTGTGGTCTGTACAAGACATAAACATGTGCAGGAAAAGCCCATGCAGGAGTGAGTATAACAATACTCAGTAGGCACCCCAAAAATCCAAACCAAAAGAGAGCAACTGAAAGGAAACAATTCACTCATCCCAGCTAGAGGGAACCCAGACGAGAGAGAAACTCCATCTCGTGACCATCATCGGCTAAACACATCTAGTCAGATCAATCCAGGTGTATGCCCATACATACACCTTGAACATACAGATATACTCAACTCACGTACCAAGCCACATGAGGTACTGACCTCACCACCATCAACAGTTCACAACTAGGAGAGCACACTCCACGAGCACTGTCATCCAGATGACACTCGTCTGAGAGATACACTCCATCGGGTCCCACAAAAACATCTCAGATGCTCACCTAAGAGATCATGCTCGTCGGATATCATCACAAAGGAAACCTCGCTGAAACAACAAAAACACCAAACTCCTCGGATAGGGGATCGTTCCTTGGGTCCGCTAGGGGATACCAGAACCCACACCAGTATACAAAGATCTCACAGATAGGGGATCACTCCTAGGATCCGCTGGGGGATACCACAACCCGATCTGGAATTCCTAGATCTCACAGATAGGGGATCACTCTCAGGATCCGTTGAGGGATAACACAACCCGATCTGGCACTCGTCAGAAAAACGTCACTCGGGTAGAGGATCGTCACCCATGTCACGATGGTCATGATGATAACAAAACCCTATCTGGTACATATCGCGCTGTAGGGGATCAAACTGATGATGCCTCAACCCTACAGAAACCACACGCTGAGTAGGAGATCATATAACCAATGATACTGCAACCCTACTATAATCCTCATGCTGAGTAGGGGATCGTATACCCGATGATTACACAACCCTACAGAGCATGACCCACTGCATAGGGGATCATATTCTAGATAATACCACAAACCCTATAGGGTTAAACTTCTAGATAGGGGATCATCGTCCATGGATAAGTGGTCACAGCGATACTAAGAACCCGATCTAGGGAAACGATGCTAGAGGATCCCGCTTCGGGCCCACCGGAGGGATTCCACAACTCTAACAGATTAAATATCCCATCGAGAGGATCACAAACCTATACTAAGGTTATGATGCCGTGTGAAATCTCGTAGGAATGAACTAAGGGAGTACCCTCAACCATTGCTGGTCCAAACATCGCTAACCCTAGAGACCCACCACAACTCCACATCGTGCACCTCCAAGGCCGATACTGAGGCCGCCATCACGATCCACGCGGAAAAACACACAGGATAGGCTGTTTACTCACCCGAAAGGGAAAACCGGTGAAAAAGGCACTATTCACCGTACCTAGCCCATGTAGGGCCCACATTACGATCCCGAAACTCATCAAGCGGATCATACCACTATGACCCCCTCAGAAAAACACGCGGGATCGACTACTCGATCGTCCCAAAAGGACATCCAGTGAAAAAGGTACTATTCACCAAAGCCAGCCCAGGTGGGGCCCACACCACGACCCCAAAACATGACAAGTGGATCACACCATTGCAATCCCCTTGGAAAAAACACAGAATCAACTAATCGTTCATCCAAAATGGAAACCCAGTGGAAAAGTCACGTTTCTTCATAAACGCCAGAACCCGACCTCGTGTGGCCCACACCCTATTCTCGGTCAGAACACCAGGAAACCATCAGGAAAATTCCACCATACCATCAGGGTCTCAACGCCACTGAAGACATGTTAATCGAACGCTTCAGGTAGAAGATACAACGGCCCGAAGTCGAGTAATAATAAAATATCATTATTTTATTCGACGTTTCTAGCACACAGGCCACAATCCCGATCTTCGAAACCCCTAAACCCGCACCGAAGGGTTTGCCTCATTTCCAGGGTCGTGTCTCCATAGACGACACATGATTCGGATCTCCAGGGAGCAAGATACAGGGGTTTTAAAACCCCCATGTACAAGAAGAGGGTCGGACCGGCCCGCTGCCGGCCACTCCGGACAGCGGATGGCGCCGCCGCAGCGCGGTGTAGCGCGCGCGTGGCCAACCCCCCCCCCCCCCCCATGCGGGGTTTCCGCTAATTGGTGGCTGGACTTCTTTCCCTACGACCATCCAATTTCATCCCTGCGGCCCGCCGCTGTCTTCGCGCCTAGCTCTGTAATCATTCGTAGGAATATTCCAAAGTCTGATAGGGCCAAAACCCGAGTTGCTACATCCTCCCCCCTTATAACATTTCATCCTCAAAAAACCATAAGCACAAGGAAAGAAACTGGAATCTTAACTGGGTCACCCACGCCAGCGATTTCGCCAACATGCACTCATGCCCGAACACACAAGTCAGAGGGACTCATCCACCATGCCTCAACACTATCCGCTTTGGGCGACACTGACTTGCCCGCACGGTTTTGTTCGTGTCACAAAAAGGAGTATCGGTGGGGGAAGGATCCCTCTTCCTCACGCATTCGAAGCACGCCGAACAACACCCACACAGGGTCTTACCAACGCCCCGAACAAAACCCGAGCAAGCAACGGAAAGGGAAGAGTACTGATAAATAGTGTTTATCAAACTACTACAGAAAGTAGAAAGGACACAAGGAGTACCTCTATCCATCCGTGGAGCCTTTGGTTCAATAGCCTCTAGGGAATTCATTTTTCCTCGCCCTCGCCCTCCATATCCCTGAGCTTAACGTGGACCAACTGAGGGTGGTGGTGGTGGAATTTGATACCGCCTACCACCTCCTGCAGCTGCACCAGCTCCGTTGCCACGTCCATCGCCCTGCAGACCGTCATACTCGAGATGCTGCCTCTGCCAAGGTGGTCTATCGACCAGCTCACCCTCAACAGCCTGACGGGTCAGATAATATCCAGCAAGATGTCCTTGACCATTGCAAGCGTGACACCGCCTCTCATATGGCTAACCAAAACTGGCCTACGAGCCCTGTGAGACCTGAGCCTCAGATCCTCCATCCTGGGGTCACCTCCTGAAACATCGCAGACGTCTGGGCCCTTGAGTTTGTCATCGGCTACCAGATGCTGATCCGACTGACGAAGCCTCATCTCTCGCATGCCCATCACTAATAGGCGGGATCTGCTCGGCCAGAAAGCTCTCAACCACCAAGTCTATCTCCAGTACCCCAACATAGGTGGGAAGACACAAGGAAACCACACCTGCCCGGATTTCTCTACATAGGCCCTGCTCGAAGGTTCGAGACCTAAA
This sequence comes from Viscum album, assembly GCA_963277665.1. Lineage (NCBI taxonomy): Eukaryota > Viridiplantae > Streptophyta > Magnoliopsida > Santalales > Viscaceae > Viscum > Viscum album. The sequence goes on along the minus strand of OY728122.1, from coordinate 701,012,416 downwards.
GAACGGGTCCCGAACCATATCTAGGGAGTAGCAGGACAGGTCTGTAAACCTCGCTGTGTACTCTGACACAATCATGCCCTCCTACTGAAGCTGCAGAAGCTCCTGAATCCACACTGACCTCAATGTCACTGAATTGTTCTCTTCCCTGAAGAGATGCTCAAACTCTTCACACAAGAGCATATCCTCATCGTGGGACTGTGTCACCAAACCCCACCATCACCCAACCGAACCATGCAGAAGGATCGCCGCTAGGACCACCATATGATCTGGGGGTGTCCTCACCAGGCGGAAAACTCAGGTGACTGCTTCGAGCCAGTCATCAGTTTCCTGGGGGTCTAAATCACCTCAAAACCTCAAAGGTCACTTCCTTTGGAACTCGTGCAGCACACTCAGACTGTGTGAAACCTCATCCTACACTGCTGGCACAACCATCAGCTCGACAGGTGGTGGCTCAACTAGCAGACCACCTTGAGGTCCAGCCTCAGAACCTGCGCCCTGGTCCATAACCTCTACATGGGGTGGATCATCACCACAATCCCGCCGCGGAACTCTCGCTGTCTGTCGCCGTGGAGGCATCTTGAAATACAATCAAGATGCACCACAGTCAAAGATTATATCTGGAGAGCTGACTCAAGAAGGACAAAGAAAAAACCAAAACTCAGTCCTATATGATGCATGTCCCATTATTTTTTCCCTGTAACCAGTGTACGAACGTCCCGAGTCAAAAAGTAGGTTGTTAGAGTCCTGGTGAATGGATACGTCGGCCGCCTCACCAACACTGGAGTCCATGACCTGAATGCCGAACTCGAAACAACCTAACACTACCGCTGTGCAACCCAAACCAAACTCACAGCTAGACCAGCTACGCTCTGAGATCCCAAAGGTGGAACCTCCTCTGATACCACTCTGTCATGACCTGATCCAACAGGGCTCGATCCATGACTCCACAATCCCACCTCCAATATGCTAGGGGTTAGCGACTAGCGCCGAGTAGGCTATCACACAAAAGGGAGGCATTAGTCTAAGGTACATGTACACATGCACCCACATACACCTCCATGCAACAATGTAGAGATATATAAAACTGAAAAGTAAATTCATGCATACAACTGTCCCAAACCAGAGTGCAATAGAAGTACAAAAGGGAAAAACTGGGCCCACCAAAGGAAAACCACAAAAGAGTCCAACCTCCTCAGAAAAAGGGGTACACTTTCAAAAACACCACTGGAAAGCACCTCGACACAGCTCTAGTAAAAATCCATGACCAGTCCCGCTCACTTAGCTCCGCCTTCTCCAGGTCCTCCTGGGACACCGTCATAAGGCATGTGGTCTGCACAAGACACAAACATGTGCGAGCAAAGTCCGTTCAGAGGTTTGTATAAAAACACTCAGTAGGGACCCCAAAAACCCAAAACAAAAGAGAGCAACTGAAAGGAAACAGTCCAGTCATCCCAGCCAGAGGGAACCCAGATAAGAGAGAAACTCCATCTCGTGACCATCCTCGGAAAAACACAACTATTCAGCTCAATCCAGGTGTATGCCCATACATACACCTTGAACATCCAGATATAATCAGCTCACGCACCAAGCCACATGAGGTACCGACTTCATCACTAGAAATGGTTCACAACGAGGAGAGTATACTCCATGAGAACTGTCATCCAGATGACACTCATCCGAGATATACACTCCATCAGGTTGCACACAAATATCTCAGATGCTCACCTGAGATATCACGCTCGTTAGATATCGTCACTGAGGAAACCTCGCTGAAACAATATAAACAGCAAACTCTTTAGATAGGGGATCGCTCCTAGGGTCCTCTAGGGGATACTAGAACCCACACCAGTATATGAAGATCTCACAGATAGGGGATCACTCCCAGGGTCTTTTGGGGGATTCCACAACCCAATCTCGCATTCATAGATCTCATAGATAGGGGATCACTCCTAGGATCCGCTGAGGGATACCACAACCTGATATGGCGCTCATCAGAAACACATCACTCAGATAGAGGATCGTCACCCGTGTCACGATGTTCCCGACGATACCGAAACCCTATTTGGTACATCTTGCACTATAGGGGATCGAACCAACGATGCCAGAACCCTATAGAAACCACGCATTGAGTAGGGGATCATATAACCAATGGTACCACAACCCTACTATAATCCTCATGTTGAGTAGGAGATCGTATACCTGATGATGCCAAAACCCTACTGAGCATGACCCACTACGTAGGGGATCATATTCCTGATGATGCCACAAACCCTACGAGGTTAACCTGCAAGATAGGGGATCACCGCCTGTGGATAAGCGGTCACAAAAATACCAAGAACCCGATCTAGGTAAACGTTGTTAGAGGATCCCACCCAGGGCCCACCAGAGGGATTCCATAACTCTAATAGATTAAACATTCCATAGAGTGGATCAAAAACCTATACTAAGGTTGTGATGCCGCGTGAACCCATATAGGAATGAACCAAGGGAGTACCCCCAACCACTGCTGGTCCAAACGTCACACACCGGAGCGACCCGCCACAATGCCACACCGCTCACCTCCAAGGCCGATACAGAGGCCACCATCGTGATCCACGAAAAAAAAACACAAGAAAGGCTATTTACTCACCCAAAACGGAAAATTGGTGAAAATTCACTATTCACCATAGCTAGCCCATATGGGGCCCACACTACGATTCGGAAAATCATCAATCAGATCATACCACTGTGATCCCCTCGGAAAAACATGTGGGATCGACTACTCGATCATCCCAAATGGACACCTGGTGAAAAAGGTACTATTCTCCGAAGCCAACCCGGGTGGGGCCCACACCACGATCCCAAAACATGAAAATTGGATCACACCGTTGTGATCCCCTCAAAAAAACACACTGGATCAACTACTCATTTGTCCAAAATGGACACCCGGCAGAAAAGTCACGTTTCTCTGTAAATGCCGGAACCCAGCCTCGTGGGGCCCACTCCCTGTTCTCGGTCAGAACACCCAAAAACCATCAAGAAAAGTCTGACGTACCATCAGGGTCTCAACTCCACTGACATCACATCAATCAGACGCTCTGGGTAGAAGATACAACAGCCCGAAGTCGAGTAATAATAAAATATCATAATTTTATTCGACGTTTCTAGCACCCGGGCCACAATCCCAAAACTCTGAAACCCCCAAACCCACACCGAAGGGTTAGAATCATCACCAGGTTTGATTCACCGTAGATGGAAGATGATTTAGATCTACAGGGAGCAAGATATGGGGTCTTAAAACCCCCATGTACAAGAAGAGGGTCGGACTGGCCTGAACCGACCGGTCCAGTCGTCCCGGTCGCCGTCACCGCCAGTCGCTTCGGCCGGCGGACCGCGCCGCCATGACATGGCACATCACGTTCATCTAGATGACCCCCCTCACGGGGTCATCGCTAATTGGTGGCCGGACCACCGCCCCTGCGGCGGTCCGATTTCATCCCTGCGGCACGTTGCCGTCTTCACGCCTAGCTTTGGAATCATTCGTATGAATATTCCAAAGTCTGACAGGGCCAAAACCCAAGTCGCTACAATCACCCTCTTATTATATATGCATGTAAGGGGGAGGATGCATCTTCTTTGATATCATCTTTGGCATGGATATTATTGACTTATGAGAAAGTTTGTCTTGCTAAAATGCTTTAGACTAAGGAAAATATCATCCTTTATGATATTCCCATTATAAGAAAATATGTTGATGCCTTTACCAAATAATTTCCTAGTCTTCCTTCTAAATGATGGGTTGAGTTCTCAATTGAACTTATATCTGGACCAAGTAACTTTCCTGGGGAATTTTATCACTAACAAAGGGAAATTTTTGGATCCTACAAAAACCTAGGTAATTGAAGGATATACAAGACCAACATATGTGATGGAAATTGGATGTTTTCTTGGATTAGATGGGTACTATCCTTGATTTTTGAGAAAATTATTATTATTATTAATCCTACTAACCATGCTTACTTATAAGGGAGTCAAGTTTGGTGGGAATTATGAATGTGGGGAAATATTTAAAGATATAAAAAATAGGCTAATAACTTCACCTATTCTCACATTACCCACCAGTGGGGAAGGATTCATGATCTATAAAAATGCATCTAAAAAGGGATTGGGTTGTGTACTCATGCAAGATGAAAAAAGTTATTTCCTATGACTCTTTATAATTAAAGATACATGAGTAGAACTACACAAATCATGATCTAGAATTCATTTTATTGATATTTTCATTAAAGATATGGTGAAAGTACCTATAGGGAGAAATGTGTGACATATATATGAGTCATAAACACCTTAATTATATATTCGCACAAATGAGATTTATAAAGACCCAAACTTCTAAAACATAGATATCACATATTAATAGATGAATATTCATAACACGATGACCCATTATATAATCTCATAGGTCTAGTTTCATTGAAAACTTGGATACATAGAGAAAATTTTCACAAGTGAACTACATCATATCTCACTTGGTTATACATTACTATAATCCTTCTTAGACATATCATACATAATACCTACATAACTTAGGGAAAGGAAACTCAAGAAAGGGTGAGCTCAGATCCTTAGTAAGGGTAAACATGGGAGATATAAACATAACATGAGAATAATTGTATGAGAACATGATAATAACATTTTAAAATTATATCCTACATATCATTTATCATAAACTTTAGTCATGTAATATATTATGGTATTTTATACGACATGGACCATAAAGGAATCAAAGAACATGATCTATGGAAGCATAACCTTTACATAAGGCATATAATTTTTTAATACAAGTAATTATAGAAAATAATTTACTTAATAGTGAAGGATTTAATTCCAGTACTATCATAGTGGATTGGGTTTACTCCCCAAACCATTGTAGTAGTCCTGGTTCACTCCCATGACTACCATAATAGATAGGGACTCTTACTAAATTGGGTTAACTCCCCATTCTAGTCCCATTTATCACACGAGATATCAATATTTACCCAATGCATTGGAGGGACATATAGGTCACACCCATACTTGGTTATAATGTAACCCCTTCTTTGGTTATAACCTAACCACCATCCTTGGTTATAATGTAACTACCATACTTGGTTATAAGATAACCACAATTCTTGTTTATAACATAACCACCATTATATAAAAAAACTAAATATAAGTGTTCCACAATATCATAAAACATTCTTCATATTAGAAAAAACTTGGAAACTTGTAATGTAATCTTTAAACATTTAGGAAAACCATTTTTATTTACTTATGACCTTTTATTACTTGTTTCTTAACAATTCTTTGTTAAAATCACATTTCATGTAATAAATGATTCATTTTTTCATTTATGTTTTGGTTTGGTATTTTTGTTAATTTTAATTTGATCATGGTTCCATCATCTACAAAATGTTAAAAATGGTATAAATAAAATATATATATTATATATATATATAGTAATCTATAAAATTTAGATATATAAAATTAATTACACCATTCATGGAGATGGTAAGTCGAATATACACATGATTGTTGTTTCCATTTTCTTGAAGGATGGAATAAAAGGAAGGAAAATAATATATAAATTTTAAATAGTCATTATTATTTCTTATATATGAAATATATTCATTACATTTATCCTTATTACCCTCAATGTATAACATAAGTGAAAAATGAATCACATCGCTTTGTGAGGTGGTAGTCCGTCATACACATGAGTGACGTTATCTTATTCCAACAAAATGGAAAGAAATAAGGTATTTATGATATTATAATTCCAAAAGTATAATTATTATATTAATATCATATATATATAATTTAAATCTATCATTATTTCCTTTATTTATAGGTGGTTATGAAAAACAGATTACATTAGTTTGCAAGGCAGTAGTCCATTGTACACAAGATCAACAATTTCATTTACTATTTGATAGAATATAATATGGATATAGGTTATTACAAAAACATAATTAAATATAAGTATATTATATATAATTCTGTTATTATATTTTAATTATTAGGAAATTAATTAAGGTGGTAAGAGAAGAAGTAAAAATGAAATAGCTTAGTGAAGGAAATTACCTTCACTTAGAAAAACCTCCTTTGGATATCATATTAAAGACTCTATGATTGGTCTTTTTGGAATAATAGAAGTTGTAGAAAGTGTAAAAGGATTTTGGGGAGATATTATTTCAAAGGTTACTTGATCTAAATGGCTTAATATGTGTAAATAAGTAAGGGTATGAATTGCCAATTTATAATTTGGAGGAGTGTTATTTTTGTAAATAACCAAAAACTATTCAATAATAGGAAGTAAATATCACCCAAATTGAATCCAAAATTTATAAATAATGTATTTTAGGAAATATATGGTTTGGAGACACCTAAAAAACTTTTTTCAACATTTTTTTCTTTAACCTCTAAGTTTACTCACTCTTACCATTTTATTTTTCACTATGGTAAATAGTCTCTTTTTATTTACATTGGAAATTTATCCTTAAATAATAAAATAAAAGTGAGAATTATTAGATAATTTGGATCCAATTATTATATATATTTAATAAAATTTATTAAATAATTATCCTATGGGTGTTTAAAATTAATTTTAACACATGTACATGTAATGCGTAAACCCCGTTTTAACCTTAACCACAATAATTATTATTTTTTATTCATTATGACCAAAAATTAAGTTGAACCTATTGTAATATTATTATTCCAAATATGGAATCCATTTTATCAAATTAAATTCACAGAAGTGCTATAATTTAATTTAAAACAAAAGCTTTAGACGTGATAAAAAAGAAGTCTTCTGAAGAAAAATATTTCCTAAGTATAAAAGGTTTTTATATAAAAAATGAACATAATATTGAATAAAATTACCTATATTGGATTTATTATAATATAATTTAACTAATTTTACCTTTAAATCCATTTTAAAATATAGTTTGACATTGTAAATTATTTAAAGGAAAAAGAGTTTTCAATAAAAATCATCATTTTAACTATTCATTGAAAAATTAATCCTTTCAAAAAATCTCAAAAAATTACCTCTAAGATAATTTTTAAATTTTGATTTCAAAAATTAAATTAATTTTTTAAAATAAATTTTCTAAAATTTGAAAAAAATAGTTTTAACATAAGTACATAAAATGCGATTAAACTATTTTTGAGAAAAATATATTTTTTAAATGTAAAACTGGATTTATTCTTATCCAGGTTATAAAAAATATTATATGGATGATAAAAAATTTGATTGAATATGTAATATATAAACCTAATTAAAATAATTTAATAATAGTTACTAAATAAATTTATTAATATAAAAACACTTCGTGTGCTTAAAAATAGTTTTTCAATAAGAAAATTTATTTTATTTTCAACTAATTTTTATTTGAACTTTTAATAAAGTGACAGATAATTAATTTATTTATAAATTAGTACCCCATATAATTTTCATAATTTATCTAGTCCAATTTATACCCACAAATTTAATGTTTATGTTAAAATGGTCATGTTTACTTATTTTAATAATATATCTTAGTTTTTTTAAACTCAGTGTTGCGTGTAACACAAGCTATTGAAGAAATTAAATTTATTTGATTTTTTTCCTTAAATATTAGAGTGTTAAATTGTACACCATTAAATAATTTAATCCCCACAATTTGAACTTGGTCTCAATAATCATGGGTTGACATTTGAAAATTTCTTTGTGAAAACCCACATCAGGAAAATGGTTAATAAAACTTTCTCTTGAAAATAGGGAATATAAATTATGAATTTCATTTGTGATAACATGTAAATATGTTTCCAAATAGAATAAAATTGGTGGGAAGTGAAAATATTAACATTTAAGAGAAAAATAATTCTGAAATACTAATAGATATTAATTGAGAACATGGTCATGAGAAATTTAACCACCACCAAACCATAAATATGAGACGAGTTAAAAGACCATTAATTCATAAAAAATAAAGGTACATGTATATTTTTTTATTTCAATATCCCTTTCCTAAAGGTTATTAATTAGTTGGTGATGATATACTTTATTTTATTCCATTTCATAAGCCCAATATCATTCTTTGGTTATTGTTCGATCAATTTCCACTTCATATTTTATTTGAAGAAATGAAGATGAATTTTTAATGTTTGAAGCACTAATAAATCATAAGATCTATAATATAATGATAATTAATTTCCATATATCTCTAGTTATTATCAAAACCAAAATGTTTAGTATAAATTATCCAATATGTATTAATATTAATATGAAAATATAATACATTAATCTCTAAAACCTCATCCAAAGTTAAAATTAAACCATTATATAAATTGTTAAACTTAAGACCCTTCAAAAATTAAAAAAATTATAAATAAGGTCAATAAATTTCCCAAAATAATTAATCCCCAAAATATAATAAAGTATCTCTTAGTTTTCACATAACAGATATGTGAATACTTTGGTCATTTATTCTCCTAAAAATGGTATTAACCAGAATTACCCAAAAATTTCAATGAAAACATGCATTATTCCTCAGTTCTTAAATAAACTATATATTATTTAATATACTCAATAAATCCAAAAAATGTTTTAAAATCCATCAATAATAACATAACCCACTTTTCATAAAATCATTAATCAATATTATGGCCATAAAAACTGTCCAATTTTCTTTATCCATATCAACCATCTATTTATACAAAATAAAATACATTATCTCAACATCATGAATATTAAGGGTTTTATTTCTATTAATCATGTGTTTTACATAAAATATATCCTAACCATTAAATCACTTTTCAAGGTCATTAATACCATTAAACATTTTATTTTAAATCCTTAATGAAATGTTTTTATAGAAAAATCATTATATATTTCATGATTCAAAATTATTGAGTTCCAAAACATAAAAATATTAATCCTTACACTTCATTATTAAACCATTAACTAGGATTTATAATAATATTACTTAATAGATCCTTCCTTTCATATGTCATTTTTAGTCTCTTAATCATCAACAAAAACAAACTTTACTCATACAAATTATTTTATCCACTTCATGGGATTTCCCCTAGGAAATTGATATTCATAATGACCATTATTTATATATTTAAAACATTCAACCATTTATGATCCTATAAGGAGACCATTATTATCATCCATTATGTTAACTAAACTTTTCATTTTTCTTCATAAATAACATACTATATTCCCTTATTCTATAAAAATAAAACATCTTCTCATTCCTTTGAGAAATTTCCAGGATTTATTATTTCTACATTCTCAATATATAAAAAACTTAATTATTTTTCCACTATATTCTCTACCACCCGAGATCTCAGAAAAACTCTATCATTATCATATTTAGTGATTATAATAGTTGGTTATTGTGAAAGTTGTTAAGAATATATCATGATAACTAATTATTAATAATCATAATATTATTTACTCCAGTCATCATCCCATTTTGTTTCCTATTAACACATCTTATAGAACATTAAATGTTAATCTAGTTCATTCTGGTTCTCACCATTGACTAAAACCAAAAAGCATAGTGTGTGAAAAAATATTTATAGTGGGAAACCACATGTGCATGTAATGCGTAAACCCTGTTTTAACCTTAACTGTAGTAATTAATTATTACTATTTTTACTATTATTTATGACCCAAAATTAATTTTAACCTATTATATTATTCTGATCCAAATATGTAATCCATTTTATAAAATTTATTTCATAGAATTGGTATGATTTAATTTAAAATAAAACCTGTAAACGTGAGGAAAAAGCAGTTTTCTAAAGAAATCATTTTTGTAAGTATAAAAAGTTTTTATATGAAAAATGAACATAATATTGAATCCATATACCTATATTAGATTAATTTTAAAATAATTGAACTAATTTTACCTTTAAAACTATTTTAAAATATAGTTTAATGTTGTGAATTCTTTAAATGAAAAACAGTTTTCAATAAAAATTAGCATTTTCACTATTCATTGAAATTTAATCCATTCAAAAAATATCCAAAAATTACCTGAAATATAATTTTGAAATTTTTATTTAAAAATTTAAATTATTTTTTTAAAATACATTTTCTACATGTGGAAAAAATAGTTTTAACATAATTGAGTAAAACGTGATGAAACTGTTTTATAAATATATTTTTTAAACATAAAAATGGATTTATTCTTATCTAGGTAATAAAAAATATTAGATGAATGATAAAAAAATTTGATTGAATATATAATATATAGATATTATTAAAATAATTTACTAATAGTGACTAATTTAATTTATTAATATAAAAACACATTAGGTGTTTAAAAATAATTTTTCAATAAAAAAATTTCTTTTATTTTCAAATGCTTTTTATTTTAACTTCTAATAAATTGATAGATAATGAATTTAATTTATAAATTTATACCCAATATAATTTTTGTAATTTATCTAGTCCAATTTATAGCCACAAATTTAATAACTATGTTAAAATGGTCATTTTTATATATTTTAATAATATATCGCGGTTTGTTTAAACTCGGTGTTGCGTATAACACAAGCTATTGAAGAAATTAAATTTATTTGATTTTTTATTAAATAAAGGAGTGTAAAATTATACCCTATTAAATAATTTAATCCTAACAATTTTAAATTTATCATAGTAATCAAGGGTTTGACATTTGAAAATTTCTTCGTGGAAAACCCAAATCGTAAAAATGATCAATAAAACACCCCTTTGAAAAGAGGGAACAGAAATTATGAATTTCATTCAGAAAAAAATAGGTTTCCAAATTTTATAACATTGGTGGGAAGTGAAAATATAAACATGTAATAGAAAAATAATTCCCATTACTAATAGATATTGATTGAGAAAAATGGTCATGAGAATGTTAACCACCAGAAAACCAAAAATCCGAGATGAGTTAAAAGACCACTCATTTATCAGAAATGAAGGTACATGAATAATTTTTTTTTCAATATCCATTTCCTAAAGATAATTAATTTTCCAAATATGATATACTTACTTTATTTAATTTTATTTCATAAGCCCAATCTCATTCATTGGTTGTTGTTCGATCAATTTCCACTTGATATTTTATTTTAAGAAATGAAGATGAATTTTTCATGATTGAAGCACTAATGAATCATAAGATCCATAAAATAATGATAAGGCATTATTTATATCTCTAGTTATTATCAAAACAAAAATGGTTATCCTAGGTTATCCAATATGTATAAATATTCATATGGAAAAATAATACATTAATCTCTAAAACATCATCCAAAGTTAAACCTAAACCGTTATATAAATGGTTAAACTTAAGAACCTTCCAAAATTAAAAAAATTATAAATAAGGTCATTAAATTTCCAAAAATAATTAATCCCCCAAATATCATAAAGTATCACTTAGTTTTTATGTACTAGATATGTGAATACTTTGTTCATGTATTCTCTTGAAAAATGGTAATATCCAAAATTACCCAAAAATATCAATGACATCATACATGATTCCCTAGTTATTAAATAAACTATATATTATTGAATATACTCCATAAATCAAAAAAAAGTTTTAAAATCCATCAATAATAACATAACATACTTTTTCATAAAATCATTAATCAATCCCAAGGTCATCAATACTATCCAATTTAATTTATCCCTATTAATCATCTCTTTATCTAAAATAAAAAACATTATCTCAACATCAAGACTATCAATGGTTGTCTTTCACTTAATCATGTATTTTTCGATAAAATACCTCATAGTAATTAAATCACTTTTCTAGGTCATCAATATTATTTAACATATTCTTTGAAATACTTAATGAAAACTTTCTATAGAACAATCGTTATATATTTCATGATTCCAATTATTGAGTTTCAAAACATAAAAACTTTAAAAATTACACTTCATTATAAAACCATTAACTTGGATTCATAATATTATTCCTTAACCAATCCTTCCTTTCATATATCATTTGTATTATCTTCATCAACAACAATAAAAAACTTTACTCATACAACCTTTTTGATCCTATTCATTAGATTTCCCCCTAGGAAATTGATATTCATAATGCCTATTATTTCTATATTTAAAACATTCAACCATTTTTGATCTTATAAGGAAACCATTATTCTCATCCATTGTGTTACCTAAACTTTTTATTTTTTCTTGGAAATAACATACTTTATTCCTTTATTATTCACACATAAAACATATTCTTATTCCTTTTAGAAATTCCCTGGAGATATTATTTATACATTATCGATATATAGGAAACCGAATCCTCTATCCTCTATGGTCTCTACCACATGAAATCTTAGAAAACTCTATCATTATCTTATTTAGTGAGTCTGATAGTTGTTTAAGGTGAAAGTTCTTAATAACATATCATGATAACTAATTATTAATAATCACAATATCCTTTAATCTAATCATCATCCCATTTGGTTTCTCATTAACACATTGTCTATTTCATTCAATGTTAACCTAGTCCCATATGGTTTTCACTATCGACTAAAACCAAAAAGCAAAGTGTGTGAAAAAATATTCACAGTGGGAAACCAAGAAATCATGAAAAATTGTCTATAAGATATCTAAATCACAACTCATTATTTTCTATCTATTACACATTATTTTTAACCTAGTCCATTCATGGTTATTATCTATTGAAATACTTTATGAAGGTTCATAAACAACTTGTGAATTTCAAAATCATATCCCATGGGAGTGTCAAAATTGCTGTGAAATATTATCCATTGTCATGAACCTGGTAATGACTGAGTCAAAGTCCAATCCACCCTTTTTGGAGTTATTACCCCTAGGTATAACTCTTACAGATCCGCATACACTTGTATTATCCATACAAGGATGTAATTTTTTTAAAACCACTCAATCTATCATTCATCAAAATTCCTGGATATTTTTCTTATGCTTAGACTTATCCTTTCATATATCCTTAGGGATATCAATAATGTTTTATCATCTTATTTTCCAAATGTTAACTAAAACTTGCTTGGATACAAACTATAAATACCCATAATTGTCATACATAGATATCAAATCTTAATAGATGAATATTCATAACATAATGATCCACTCCATAACCGTATAAGTCTAGTATCTTTGGAAACATTGATATATAGACTAATGGTTCACAAGTGAACTATAACATCTCCCATTATTTTATTCAAAAATAGAATTATTCTTAGACATATCATACATAATACATTTATTTATAACCTAGGTAAATGAAATATAAGAAAGAGTGATCTTATATGATCAGTAAGTGTAAACAAGGGATATATCAACATAACATGAGCATAAGGGAATGATAACATGTAAATAAAATTTTAAAACAATACCCTTTATATCGTAGATCATAAACTTGAGTCATTGAATAAATCTCAGTAGTTTTTAAAATATAAACCATAAAGTGATCAAAGAACATGAGACATGTAATCACAACCTTTGAATATGACATAAAATTCTAGCATACACATAAGCATAGAAAATCATATCCTTAGTAGTCAAGGCTTCACTTCTAGGACTATCATAGTAGATTTGGTTCACTACCCAAACCATCATAGTAGTCATGGTTCACTCCCAAGACTATCATAGTGGATATATTCCCTTATTGAAATGGGTTCACTCCCCATTCTAGACTTGTTTATCTCAAGTGATATCAATATTTACCCAATTCATTATAGGGATATATGGGTCCCACCCATCCTTGTTTATAATGTAACAAACATACTTGGTTATAACTTAACCACAATAACATAATTAAAACCACATATAGGTGTTCCAAAAGATCATAAAACATTAATAATATTTGAACCCATGAAAAGAAATGGGTTTCAAAAATATTTCATCATAACATAACCTGTGTAAATGAAATAGGCTTCATAAATATTTCATCATTTCATATTAGTATAACTTGTGGTAAAGGAATGGGTTTTATAAACATATTTTCATCACAAATATAAACCATCTAGAGAAAAATAATGCATGTTATAATAATATCATATCTACAATAAATCTTAAGTAACATCAAATTACGTAATCTTAGATAAAAAATGATTCTAAAAGATTACTTGTAATATTTCTTGGGAAAAAAAACTTTCCACTTTGAAAGAAATTATTTAAAATATAATAATTTTACAAATATTAAAGAAATAAGTTTCTTTGAAAATAAACTTGGAAGACTTTAACTTAAGTATTAATCCATTTATCGGTTATAATGGTGGTAAATATCATTCATGACGTACTCATTAAAATAAACACCCCTTTCACATTTTTATAATAAAATAAAAAGTAACTTATTTAGAAAAGATAGGAATATTCCTTTTTTAAATTATAAAAATAAAATAATGGGTAAAATTTATTTAAAAAATTATATTAAAACACAATTAAAAACATTTAAAAAAACATAGATTTAGAAAAAAAAAATTAGACCATAAATAAAGTAGATTTTATTTTAAAAAACATAATTTTGGTATTTTTAGCTCTTAAAGAGAGTAAAATGAAAGGAAAACATGTATTATACAAAAAAAATCAAAGGTGAATAAAATTAATTATTTTATTGAGAGTTAGATCATAATATTTCATTATCATAAGCATAATCATAAGCAATATCGATAAACAATGAGATTGTAACTTAAAACCCTTACCACTTTGGTAAATTTTAAATAATAAGAACCATGAAATAAAAAACTAATATATATATATACATATTTAAATACCCATAAAATTCAAAAAAACAATTATAAAATCCATTTATGGGCAGTATATACACCATATAAAATAAACAAGTGGTGAATATGACATGTGTCTCAAAAAAACAAAAGTGAGACAAAAATACCTTAATACTTTGGTAATGTTTGTATTGCAATACCCATGGAATAATAAATTCAAATGAAACTTTTAATATCATTAGAATAAATAAATTCTTGATATAACATGTCAAATGGGTAGTATATTCACCACAAAAAATAATTGAGTGTTTAATATGGCAAGTGTCTCCTAGAAATAAAAGAGGGAATACAAATACCTTACCTTAAGTCTCTAATTCCTTCATGAATTTTAAAAATTACTCTATAATATATATAATTTTATTATAAATATATTATATAACCAAAATTTTATATATAATACCATATATTATTTACTTATGACCTTTTATTACTTGTTTATTAGAAATTCCCTATTAAAATTACATTTCAGGTAATAAATGCTTTATTTTTCATGTATGTTCTGGTTTTGTATTTTTGATCATTTTAATTAGATAATGATTCCATAATATATATAATTATAAAAATTATGAAAATATAATATATATTAATTATATATTTATTTATTGTAATCCATTAATGTTAGAGCTAAAAAATGAATTACACCGTTCATGAAGACTATAGGTCGTACATACGCATGAATGTTGTTTCCATTTTCTCAAAGGTTAGAATAAATGTATGGAAAATAATATATCACCTTTATAATTTAATTATTATTTCATATATATCATATATATTCATGAAATTTATTCTTATTACCTTCTATAAAAATCATAAGTGAAAAACGAACCACATCTCTTCATGAGGCTGTAGTCCGCCGTGCACCCGAGTGACGTTATTATATTCCCAAAAAATATAAAGTAAGAAGATATATGTGATAATGTAATTAAAAAATAATGATAATATTATTTATATCATATATATATATAATTTAATTCCATAATTATATCCTTTTGTGAGAGGCATTGATGGAAAATGAATTACCTCTGTTCACGAGGAGGTTGTCGATCATACACACGATCGACAATTTATTTTCCCATTTGATGGAAGAGGAGATGGATATAGTTTAACACATAAAAATAATAAAATTTCATTATATTTTATATAATTGTTTTATTATACTATAATTATTGGGATATGAATGAAGTTGGTAAGAGAATAATTAAAAAATAAAAAGCTTAATGAAGACAATTACCTTTGCTTAGAAAACCCTCATTTGGATTTTTTATAAAGGGCCATAGTATTGGTCTTTTAGAGAAGAAAAAAAATATCACATGGATAAGTATTTTAGGGAGATATTTTTATTGTGGTTGGTTGAGTCAAATGGATTAAGAGGTGTGAAGAATTAAGCGGAGGAAGTGCCCTTTATAATTGAGGAGGAGTTACATTTTTGTAAATACCCAAAAATATTCAATAATGGGAAGTCAATGTCACCCCAAGTGCTTGAAAAATTAATAAATAATGGAGTGGAGAGAATATATGGGATATCCACACATCCAAAACAAAAAAAATTGTTTTAGATCTTTTTTTCCTTAACCTCTATCTTTACTCACTTTTACCATTTTATTTTTCACCACAGTAACTAGTATCTTTTTATTTACCTTGAAAATTTATAATTTAAACCTAAAAATATAATGAGACTTATTAGATAATTTGTAATTACTTATTATAAATATTAAATCCATTTTATTAAAGAAATATCCTATGTTTTTTTAAAATTAAATTTAACACATGCGTATGAAATGCGCAAAACCCCATTTTAACCTTAACTACAATAATTAATTTTTACTATTTTTAATATTACTTTTAAAAAAATCAATTTGAACCTATTATATAATATAAATTATTATTATTCTAAATATTTAATCCATTTTATCAAATAAAATCCAAATGAGTTATAGAATTTAATTTAAAATAAAACTCACAGACATGACGAAAAAGCGAATTTACAAAGAAAAAGTTTTTATAAGTATTAAAAAATTTATATCGAAATTGGAAATTATATTTATTATAATGAAATAAAATTTATTAATTATAATATAATTTAAGTAATTTTAATTATAAAATCATTTTAAAATATAGTTTAACTTTGTTAATGCTTTAAATGAAAAGACATTTTTCAATAAAAATCTGTATTTTTCACTATTCATTGAAATACTAATCTTTTAGAAAATTATCAAAACTTTACTTTACAATAATTTTGAAATTTTTATTTAAAAAATTAAATTTATTTTGTAAATTTTTTTTTATAAAAGTGGAAAATATTATTTTTAACATAAGTGTGAAGAATGTGACAAAACTGATTTTTCGAAAAATACATTTTTTAACATAAAACTAGATTAGTTATTATCCATTTTTGAATCATTTATTACAAAAATGATAAAAAAAATATGATTTAATAAATAATATATATATTTCATTAAAATAATTATCTAATAGTGAATAATTTTATTTATTATGATAAAAAAAATTGTGTGCATAAAAACAAATTTTTAGGAAAACCATTTCTTTTAATTTCTAATGATCTTTATTTTCATTTCTAATAAATTGATTTTCAATTAATTGATTTTATTAATTTGTACACCATATAATTTTCATATTTTATCTATTCCTATTAATACACACCAATTTAATGGCTAGGTTAAATTGGCCATGTTTAAATATTTTAGTAGTATATCATGGTTTGTTTAAACTTGGTGTTGCGAGTAACACAAGCTATTGAAGAAATTAAATTTATTTGAATACCTTTTTCATAAAATCATGGGGTGTTAGAAGATTAATATGAACCAATTAATGTGGTTAGATCTGATCAAATATTTTTATTATTCAATAAATTACCATCTAGGTAAATAAAAGAAAGTGTCAGATGCTTTGAGTGGAAAGGATCCCACAAGTCTATCTATGATGTGGTTTGAATAGCATCCAATATTAATGGAAATGAAAATGATAGAAATGGGAATAATAATAGGATCTTCATCCTACCTTTCTTAAATAAGTTCTGAAACACCCAATTTTTAGAGGATTTAAGAGGCTCAGACGAATGATGAGTTTCCATAGAAGAAGGTAGTGAATATTCTAGAGTTTAAATTCAAAGATTACAGAGTTATATTGTTTAAAACCTAAATATGTGTCCCATAAAAACCAGAATTTAAGAGGTGACTTTTGGATGATTCACATAGCACATTCTTCTCTATTCATTCATGATGCACTAAAATGTATAGATATTTTAAGTCAAACATATGGTGAGTTAACATGAAGAGGGAAAATGTGGAGTTTGTATCTCGATTCTTAGAATGCCAACAAGTAAATTAAGAATGAAAAAAGTATAAGGGTATGATGAAACCATTTCCAATACTAGTATTAAAATGGTAAAAGATAATAATTTATTTCTTCAAAGGTCTTTCCATGACCCCTAAAGGAAATAGAGGCATATGGGGGGGTGGGAGGTAGTCAATTTCCATACCAAGTTAATGCATTTCATTTCTATGAAGGAAGATTTATCTCTTAACAAACTAGCCAAGATAGACATAAGGGAAGTGGAAATAATTAATGGAAACCCACTCTATATTATATCTATTTGAGACTCATGGTATACTTTAGGTTTTTTCAATGGCTTCAAAAAGTGTGGGATATGGAATTGAGCTTCAACACTTCTTATCACCCTCAAACTGATGGTCAGTTTGAAAGAACTATTCAAACTCTAGAGGATATGATAAAATCATGTTCAATTGATTTATAAGGATTTTGGGATCAAAACCTTCCCCAATAAGAGTTCACATATAATAAAATTTTCTAATATATAATTAAAATGGCATCTTATGAGGCTCTATATGGGAATAAGTGTCAGATTACAACATGCTGGGATGAATTTGGAGAGTGGAAGCTAATGGGAACTGATCTTATCCAATAGATGATAGAGAAGGTTTAAACCATTCAATGGAATATGAAATCCAAAAAAAAATTGATAGAAAATATATGAATAAAATCATCAATGATACCTAGATATTGAGGTTATAGATAACGTGTGCCTTTATATAATGCTATGGAATAAATTCATGAGGTTTCAAAATAATGGAAATCTTAGTCCTAGATACATCAACCCCTTTTAGATCCTTGATTTCATCGGAGGAGTAGCCTATTGACTACCACTCCTAACTAACCAATCACAAGTACATGAAGTGTTCCATGTATCCCACTTGAGGATGTAAATACCAAAACCATCACATGTACTGAATCCATAGGTGGTATAATTTTATAATGATAATTCAAAAGAGGAGTAGTCAGTGAAGATCTTTGATTATAGATTCATGGTTCTATGAAATAAAAAAACTCACCTGGTCAAAGTTTTGTGGAAAATCCACAAGTTTGAGAAAGATACATGGGAACCACAAGAGATAATGAAATAGAAGTACCCTAATCTATTTTAGTGTGTGAACTGAAAATTTTTATGGAAATTTTTCTGAAGGGGGGAAGAATACAATGATCTAAACTTTTATAAATGAAATTACATTTTTCTATGAATAAATGCATTATTAAGTAATGAATCTGTAGAAAACACAAGAAATAAATTGGAAATTTTGGATCATTATAAGTTATATCCTATAGAATTTAAATGATATTTAATAATTAAAAAAATTAATAGTATAGAAATTATATAGTGATCTTATGATTATTTTATTTTAAGGTTTAGGATAAAGTCCATTTGAAACTATGGAATAAGTGATGGCATCAACTAGTTGGATCATACCCTAAGAAGACCTTTTATCAAAGAATTCAAGATAGAAAAAATCATTGAGATTTTACTTGACCCAGACCGAGCAAAGATTCAATAACTAACGCATGAACAAAACCAATTATGAGAGAAGTTTGAGCTCATCATGTTCACTTCCCAAACCATGTACGTTAAACCACCCAAATAAAATCTAAACATTTCATATGTTACCCTTTGAGAATTAGATGGTGTTATAAAGGGAAATTTATCTAGAACCTTATAGTTGAATTTTTATATTTTATTTTTAATAAACTAATAATCATATTTATCCCTTTATTATATTACCTTTTAAATGATTAAATAACAACTTCGATAAAAATTAGATTCTGATACGATGAAACACAAATTGTATTGTTTTGGAAATATATAGTTTCAACCAAGAAACACTTTTTAATTAATTTAATAATTTTTGAATTAAATTATATTTTAATAAAATATTATTATTAAATAATATTTATTTAATATAAATGATAATATAATTTTATGAAGTAAAATATAATTTTTATAAGGGTCAGAAAATTGTTATTATTAAAAAACCAGTATTATTTAATAAATGGGTATATTGATTTAAAAGTGTAAATTATCACATTTAAATATTTTTTTAAAAATAAATATTATTTTTGAAATCATTACATTGAAATTATCTAAGATTTATTTTTTCATAGTTTTCTGAGATAATCAAATTTTAGGCAGAAAAAATATAGTATAAATATACGGTATGTATTATTACATAATAATGACCCAAAAATGATGTAATATATTCCATAAAATATTCCTAGGACCAAATATATATTTACATTTTAAAATAAAGTGTTTTTGAAATTATTTCATTAATTTTCCTTAATTAATCCTCCAAAACCTATATTATATTTTATAGTTTTAAAATAAATTTTTTGTACACATGACTCACTTCCACAACCCAAAGGGCATTGTTTTAATGATATAAATTATTAAAATTTTAAAATAATTAAAAAGAATCCAATTTTTTAGAAACCATGGGAAAAAACTATGGGAAGGTTTGTGGTTTTGATTAATAATTTTACAGAGTCCAAAACCTATGTTGTGAAATTAATAAATAATTCTACTATCCTTTTCTATATAAATCCACAAAAACTATCTATTCTCTTAATTAAAAACTTATTTATCATGAAATTACTCTGTATTTTCCTCTCTAGAGTCCTCCCAAGGTTCCCCAAGCTCATAATATTTTTCTCCCAATCTTTTAGAAGCACCCTCTCATGGTAAGGGGTCCTCTCTTACTCCTCTTTATTAAAACACCTTATTTATACTGTGACTTTAATTTCTAATTGTTCTTGTTGGGTTATATTCTTACCTAAATATATTGATGTACACATGATTTTAAATTGGTTATAGATTATTTTTACTCTCATTAATCACTTCTATGAAACAATATGTACCACCATCATGTTGTCAAAATCGTCCGACGTTTTTTTATGAAAAAAAATTATGTTTATGATGTCATGTTTTATATTGTTAACACATTACCATATTGACTTTATACTATCATGATATATCTTAATTAATTGTTTAATATTGTTATTATTACCCTTCTTATGTTACATTCATATCCCCCTTGGCTTACATGTTTAACTTTATATTATGCTATGATTTTTCCCTTATTGGGATTTATAGGTCACCCCTTTCTTAGGTACATCCTCATGTTTTCCAGTTAAATTTTAGAAGAATGAGGAAATGTTAGTAGCATGTTATATAAGTTTTCAATAATTTCATTATAACCTTATTTCAAGTTGTTATTATATGCACCTAATTTCCCAAATACACTAGGATTCATGATCTTTTTAGATTTTATTATGTGTACCTTTATATACTAAATCATGAATTAAAGGGTATTAAATTATTAGTTGTCATATATTACCTATTTTATTTATAGTTATAAAATGTTTGTATGATGATTTTTTATGCTTTAGTTTAAAATATTAAACTACTTCTGATATAACATTACATTACATGTTAGTTATGATAATGAATTTTTGTTGTTATATACCTCAAACTTGGTTTGTAATTGAAGTTATGAACTTGAATTTAGTTTTTGATTATATTTTATAGATATTAGTTTTTAGAGTTATGATGAATTGAATTATCACTTGAGTAAATAATCCACAGGAAGAGGGACTTAAGGTCAGACTACTTACCTACCTAGAGGCATATTCTGTATCTTGGAAGGTGAATGTGGTTGGTTATCTATCTCTCTAGGCTTAATCATCTAGATATTTTCAAACTCAAATAATTATAAACCTATACACTAATTGTTCATCTACCTTATGAATATATTGAATTTAAATATATATAAATATACTTGACTTTTAATTTTTGGAAAGTGAAAAAAACATGGGGGTTTTGTAAAGATTTACATATCAATATGGTTTGAACATATTGGTTTTATAGATGTAATATAATTCTAAACTAAATTACTAAAATAATGAATAAATAAAAGGGAATAACATGAAATAAGATTATGAGATTAAAAACCCCTTCAAATACTAAGTGTGAGATTCCTTCCAAATAAACACTTTTAACACCTCAATCATTCAACTGGGTATTATTAAGCTTAGCCTGAGTACCCATATATTATCTTGTGTAAGGAAAGAAAGTTATAAGTGACATTGGATTATCTTGATGGTGATGTTGAGATTAGCATCCATATCCCTTGATTATATTTTTTGGGATTATCCTTGGTATTTTATTTAGGTTACACTAGTTGGGAATTTATGAACACCTATCGTGGGGCATGGAAAAATAAATTTTATTACATAGTATAGTATAATAGTTATCCTAGACAGTCTCTTGGTGAGGATAGCACACAAAATGGTTTTTTTCACTTTTTTAGTTATTTTTAGTAAACAAATTGATTTCTGATTTTGGTTATGAATATGAGAAACTAGAAAGTAGTTTAAATTGATTGATTTTAAAATAATTGAGAAAGATGGTGATCATATCAGGTTTGGATAGACCTAGTGCTATTATATAATTGTCTCCAATTTTTATCAATTTCTCTTTTGTAGGATGGTAATAGAGAAATCCCTATATTATTTCAGCTCTCTCACTTAGAAGGATTGTGATAGTGAGGATATTCCTAATATAAGTCTGAATTAGTTTAACCTTATTACTATGTGTGTATATACTTAGTGGAATCTATTAATAAATTAGGTAAATACCCAATTGGGTATTTTTATTCCCTAATAATCAAAAGTTTTTTCAACAATTCAACACATGTGTTGGAAATCGACAAACAATCACCACACAACCCTAATTTGTTCCATAATAAAAATATGGGAATTGAATAGAAAGAGATATAGATCATAGACCAAGAAAATTAAAATTAAAATAATCTAAACCTAATGTAGTTTCATTTAGTATTAAAAATGGAATTAATAATTGCAAACATTTTGAAAAATATAGAATGTATTTTCTTCATTTAGATACAAAAACTCCAAACAAAGAACATCGATCCAGCCTCCCCATTTACCTATCACTCAAAGAAACTACCCCTACATGGATGGGGAACTCAAGTTGATTTAGTAGAGGGGATAAATCATAGTAATTGGATGAAAATAAAAGAAGGAAAAGAAAAAATTAAAGTATCATAACAACATGATTTCTTCATCTGAACTTCTCTATCTCCCATCGATCCCCTTACACACCCATAAGACCCTCTATTTATAGAGATTAAGGGTACCCAAAAAGTGTTATAGTTAGGTAAAAAGTTACCCTATTTAATACCGAGGGTTCAAAAGTCATAAATGAGTAGTGATGGTATTAAATCTCATTAAAACATACATTTTTTACATCATTACTGAGGGTTTCATGTCATGAATGAAAATTTTTGTCTACCCGATATAGTTATGGATTATTTATATGATAACTGGTGTATTTTGTGGTGAAATATGGATCTTGACCCACTAATTAATATGATGTGTTTTTAAAAGGT
Source organism: Viscum album (assembly GCA_963277665.1). Taxonomy (NCBI): domain Eukaryota; kingdom Viridiplantae; phylum Streptophyta; class Magnoliopsida; order Santalales; family Viscaceae; genus Viscum; species Viscum album. Next base: position 700,988,864 of record OY728122.1, on the reverse strand, counting down.
GTCATCATTTTAGTGGGATACCATTTTATAATATTTCTTATTAAATGGTTAATAATACATGAAACTGATTTGATAAAATTTTGTGTTATAGATAATATCATCGTCTTCATCAAGATAATTTTTTTATTAATCCTTGATTTGGAGAAGATTAATGTAAGTATATCTTATGACTGATAACCTAATAATGTTTATTAAGTAATATTGGTGATTTAAAAAAATTTATTAAAGAAAATTCTCTATTTCAGAAGAATTCCTTCCTCAGTTTCTATGTTTTGAAAATTTTCAAAATATTAATCTAAATACTTATGGAAGTATAAAGTAATTCATTTAATGTTTTAAAGTCATTAGTTGTAAAATTACCAAAGGAATATTATTCTCCACTCATGTACTCAATATCAATGGGTACTTCAATGATTTAAGAGATTTCAGTCTCATATACTCAATATGACTAGGTATGTAAAAACAACTAAAAGTTTTAACTAGAAGAATAAAATTTAGTGGAAAAGTTTAACAATGTTTCTCTAAGAATCCAATAAATTTCATTGAAAACTAGGGTTTTTATGAAGGAAGAGTGATAGTTCCATATGATTGGATTATCAAGATATACTTGAAAGAGTTTTTGAAACTCCATAGAATTTCCATGTTACTTATATATTTTATAGAAATTAATTCTTCAATTTTGATGGGTATGTGATATCTAATGTATATTTTAAAAAGTTTTTTAAATATATGAGAGTTAAAAATCAATGAAATAATTGATTAAGCTTGCATTTCACATAGATGAGATGAAGTAAATAGTTATGACATTGAGGATTTGAATGTAAAGGATTTAATCAAGATCAAATGAATCTAAGTAAAAAATATGTTTTTCATCTCATTTATCTTATGTGATAAGATAAGATGTTCAATAAAAATTATTTTTTATAAAAAACATGAGACAATTTATTTTATACACATGGTTTATAATTCATCAAGTTATATAAAATTTTAAGAGAATAAGATATAGATAAAAGTGTTTATCTAGGATAAAAGTGTTAATATAGCTATTTGTTAAAATATGAGAAAATGTATCCCCACCACCCATAAAAATTATATTTTAAGAAAGTATTATTATCCAAGGAAAAATTATCTAAACACATATAATTTAACACCCCAAGCTTCCATGTTATGATTCTTCTTAAAAATTAAATAGCATATGATGTACGCAACATCGAGTTCAAGCACACCATGAACTATCAAACTAGCCATTTAAAAAGAAGTTATGAATAATATTAACCACATTTAGAATTTTATAAATCCCATAAAATTCTAAAATTCATATTTTGTGTTTCTTAGACATTATATAAGGACAAATTCAATTTTCAGATAAAAGATGTATTTATTTAAAAATGTAGTTTTTTCACATTTTAATGGAGAACCCTTTTTAAATGAAATATTTGAAACTTTTATATATTAAATTTAATGAAATTAAATCTTTATTTATAATAGGGATATAAAAATTTAGTTTGGATAAATGTTTATTACTTTTATGATAGCTTTCATATTTTGTTGAATAGTGAAAAATACAAAATTTTAATTGAAAACAACTTTTTTAATAAAAATAATTTATAGTATTAAACTATAAATATGAGTGGTTTAAAAGTATAATTAGATTATAATTTTATCATTTAATATAATTTAGTCCATTATAAGTATTTTTACATTTAAATTGGAAATAAACACATGTCAATCTTTTGATAGTTTTTACTTCTAAAAAACACGCTTTTTGGTTTTGACAATGAGAATTAATTTTATATTAATTTTTGGAAAACATATGTTTTTAAATTGGAAAAATGGATTCTTTATTTGTAATTAGAAGGTCCAAATTTTTTAAATAGGTACCTTTTATTTTTTTTGACATTATGAATATTAACTTCAGTAATTATTTTATTTACCAGAGATAAAGGGTAAATCTGGTAAATAGGGGTAAAAAATAATATTATAATAATATTAAACTACCATAAAACATGTATTAAACCTTTTTTATGAGATATTTCCAAATATGGGCTTCCTTGGATCTATTTTGGGACCCCATGGAGCCACTTGGGTTTGAAAATGACATTTTATAAGAATGAATTTAAAGTATAGAAAAATATAACATAAACATATATCTTTCACTAAAAACAATTATATGGGGTTATATAATTGATCTCTTAAACTATAAATAGTAATTAGAAGGATAAAAATATTTCCTACATCATGATATTTCATTTATATTTTTTATACATAAAATAAATAAATTTAATTATGACACAATAATGATGTAGTAATAGCTTTATTAATAAAGGATTCAAATAAATGATATTATAATTGTTAAAATAAAGGTAATTTAGTTATTTTTATGTCATCCAAGAATTTTACGTACAATATTGACATATTTTATTTGAGTTAATGTCTTTGGTTTGAAGGAATAAGGTTGTTATGAATTTTTTAAAAAGTCAAGTATGAATAGTTTCCAAAATTGTCATAATTCATAACTTAAAACATGAAATAGTTTATTAAATGATATTAAATTAGTAAAAATATAGTATTATTCCAAATCAATTAGATAATGTTACAATTTTCATTAATGATCCACTTGAGGTTCCGTTGAGATTTTATAGTAACTAAATTAATCCTATAGTATAAAAATACAAGAAGACATGGTAAGAGTGAAACTGTTTAACTAATGGTTAAACAAAAAATATAAGGATGGAAAAATATTAATAACTTGTTTAAAACATATTGGATGATGGGTATTCGAAAAAAAATCATCTTATATTCAAATTAAATGAGTTTTGGACAAATTTTAATCGAATTTGAAATAAATTAATATTTATATACTTTCTTAAAGTGCCCCTCATCCCCCTTATAAAAGGGAACCAACTCTACCCACTTATTCACACCTCCAAAGCCCTTTGGCTCGTCCATCCCCTACCCGAACCTCCTCCCAAATTCCCTCCACTAATCCTCAAGGAAAAACATTGTGCATAAATATAAAGTTATTACATTCATAATCTTGAATTTAGTCAAGAAAAAACTTTATTTTACATTGAGGATCTTTTCAAGTTTAGAGATTTAGAAAATTGGGGCAATACATTCATAACATTACACATTATTACAGAGTGGATACCATAAAAACGGTTTCCATTTTTTTCAAAATATAAAACATTAAAACTTAAACATGACTCCTTGACAATTATTCAACATTTAACATGGATTACTTCCTTGTCTTACACATCCATTAACCTGTGAAAATCATTTAAAAACTTGGGATGAGCACAAAATCTCATTGAGGGATGGAAATTAAGGAAAGAGCACATTAGACCATAAATACTAATAAAGTATGAAATCATTTACAAAGGACATTCTTATCACCCATATATACTTACTTTGTGTAACATGATATTTACAAAATATCCACATAAAACATTAGAAAATAAATATAATCATACAGGTATCTTGGGGAATTACTTACATAATCTTGTAACCCTCTTGGCTACCTTATAATTTGTAACCCTCACAGCTACCTTACTATTTCTGTAACCATCGCAGTTACACTTGGAGTAACCATAAGACCGACCTCCAACTTGCACATAACAAATGCATTAGAGGGAAATATAGGTCCCAAAATTCATCATAAACAATTCCAAAGAACCATAACATAATCATACAACATTAATAATTCCATAAAAACATATCTTTGGAATTTCGTAAAACCGAATTTTAAAAGAGGTTTTTAAAAAGGACAACCACTTATAAATTACATAAAATTGAAGAGAGGCTTAATAGAGTGGATGGAGTATATATATATACTATAAATAAACATACTAAAACATAATATAAATAGAACATAAATAATTAAGTAGAAGGCTAACCCAAAGAATTGAAATTGGGTTAAGAATTCCCTTACCTCGGGTTTGTTTTACTTCAAAATTGTTTAAAAATCCTGTATAATTTTTAAAAGAGTGTTATTAGTATTTTAAAGAAACGTGTTCATGTTTATAACATCTTATATTATCATTTCATAACATCATTTCACCATTTAATTGTTAGTATCTTGCTCCTTGCACTGTTTTTGGGTGAGTTCTTCACATGATTTCTATGATTGGTTCTTGATGGAAATTCTTGTTGATTGGAAGTGAAACTATAGAATTGGAATGGATTAGTATTTAAATATATCCAGTAACATAAATTATACCATTTATCATTTTTAATTATTACATGAGGATGATTCATAAGTTACAACATTAATGATGTTTGTTTAGATCATTTTAGAGGTTCTTTGATAAAAAAACCTCATTTCATTTTATAAATTAAAAACATGTGTTAAAAATAATTCCAGAACCATGGATGATATATAATACATATATTATAACTTTTTTCAACCATAAAAATGGTTTCATAACCATACTTTAAGGATTTAATGAAAATTGAAATCACATCATCCATGATGTTGGTAATTAGACACATCACAGACAATGTTTTTATTCTTTGAATAAGTGGAAGAGGAGAAAAATAATGATGATGAATTTTCTATGAACATGAGAAAATCTAGAATATACATTATTTCTGGAGATTTCATGCCACTTGTGTCACGACCCGACCCTACCCGGGCTCGAGCCGCAACTACCCCAAGCCCGCCTCCATAGGCCAGGGGCTGGCGACTAGCACCGAAGGCACAAAAACTTGGGGAGGCCTTTGACTAAGCACCTGTACACACCCACACATAGTACACTAAATGAAAAAGTGCAGAGTAAAAAAGAAAAGTAAGGGCAACTGCTATAAATATACCACAAGAGTGCATCAACCTCTAAACAGTACAGGGTACAAGCTGAAAAGAAAAGGGGAAAAACACGTGCCCAACCAAAACAAGTGCCACAACCTGGAAACTGGTAAACCAAAAGAAACAGCTGACGGGTCTCCTACCTGGAACCCGACCACGACCACCACACGCGGTCCAAGCTCCCAAGCTCCTACGCTCCACTGAAGCCACGTTCCACCTGTCCGTCATCTGCAAGGGAACACCAAGTGCGGGCAAAGCCCAAGCAGGGGTGAGTATAACAATACTCAGTAGGATACCCCGAAGGCTTGAGGGAGAAACAAAAGAGGTACCTAAGGGTGAGCAGTAGAGCGAACATGGAAAGTAAAGGAGTCCAACCGAGGGTGCAGTAAAGAGTAACAGCACAGCAGAGAGTCCAGCTCAACCCAACAAGAGAAAGGAAGTAGACTCGTCCAGGAATAAGGAGCTGGAAATTGTGAGAAGATGAACTTCCCGTCGAGTCTTCACTACCTATAGCAAGAGAGTAGACTCATCCAACCACGAGAAGCTAGACACGGAAAGCACGTGGCATACCCCGCGCGTCTTCGCCTCTCCTGGAGGGAGAATAACCAATCCCAAGAAGTGGGTACTTGAACCAGGTATATACATATCCTTATGCTCAACAAGAAGCCTGAACAACATCGTAAGGGGATCTCCATCCCGTAGCTCAGCCCAAGGAAAGAGTAGCCAACAGTCCCAGAAGAAACACCATCGATGTCCAGCATCCCGCACATCTGCCCCGAACCGCAAGCTAAGGGCTCAAACACCACACCCCGACACTATCCGCTTTGGGTGGCACTGACTCGCCCGCACAGTTTTAGATCACGTCTCAAGAATGCGTCTCGGTGGGGAAAGTGCCCCTCGTACTTGAGAGTTCTGGGGGAACGTCAAACCACAACTCGTCACTGCCCCGCAGTCCAGAGGTCTCCTCAAAGTCAAGCCGATCCATCACTGACCTGTACAACCAAGGGTCCCGCTCTGGTGGTCACAGAGGAAAGCCTCAGACTAGCCTAGTAGTAAGGACTGAGTCTGGAATGCCAACAGGTGTCCCACTTCCCAGCCCCGCTGGAGGGTAATTCATAATATGATATCGGGTGACCCACTGCCCAGCCCTGCTGGAGGGTAAACCATAATACATCGTCAGGCGACCCACTGCCCAGCCCCACTAGAGGGTAAACCATAACCAGATATCAGGTGACCCACTGCCCAGCCCTGATGGAGGGTAAACCCTAATACATCATCAGAAGACCCACAACCCAACCCCGCTGAAGGGTAAACCAAATTACATCATCAGTCGACCCACTGCCCAGCCCCACTGGAGGGTAGAACTGGAATAAGTTGATAGGCAACCCAATGCCCAGCCTTGCTGGAGGGTAGACCTGGAACTAGATGACGGGTGACCCACTGCCCAGCCCTGCTAGAGGGTAGGCCCTAAGAGGTCGTCGGGTGACCCACTGCCCTGTCTCTGCTGGAGGGTAGACCCTAAGTGCGTCGGGTGACCCACTGCCCAGTCTCTGCTGGAGGGTAGACCCTAAGAGTTAGTGAGCAACCCACTGCCCAGCCCTGCTGGAGGGTAAACCCGAAGAAGTCGATGAGTAACCCACTGCCCAGCCCCGCTGGAGGGTAAAACTCAGAACTGATCTGGCCATCTCTACTGGAGGGTACAACACTAGACAATCGAACACAGAGTGGGTATCGTGCAACCACCCAACTCTAGAACAACTCTCCCAAAAGAGTTTCAGCGCCTGTTCCATCACGGGGTTCCACTAGCACCGCTACTGGCCGATCCATCGAGAACGAAACCAAGGGGAGTCCACTCAACCCTGCTGGTCAAACAAACACACAGAAATACCCTTTACGTCGCGAGGGTTCAAAGTACGCAAAGCAGGTCCCAGCACGCACGTGGGGACCACAAAACGTATGGCCCCATGTCAACCCCAACTGAGCACACAAACGTCTCAGGTACAAACCACACGTACCTCCAAGTGCTCCCGTATACTCCCAGAGTTTACCACTTTCTAGCCCAAAGGATATCGTGCACATGGCACCCAGCGTCAAAGCAAAGGCGTGACGTAACAACTCCACCTCAAAATCCCAGGCACGGCAGACCACATCTCGTGAACCACTTACATCACTCTCCCAAGAGTGCGCGATCACACACCAAGGGCCCGCTACAAACAAGGTAGGGAGAACCACCACCAGAGCACCTTTCATGATTCCACATTTAATTAGATCACGTATAAGCCTCCGCACAACCAAATGGATCGCACCGTTGTGATCCTCACGGAAAAACACATGGGTTAGACTAATTACATGCCTCCAATGGATACCCGACGGAAAAGCCACCAATACCGCCTCACGCCCGAACGACGTCCCGTGATCCCGAGCCCCGGCCCCGAAAACAATTGGACGCATCGCACCATCGCGATCCCCTTGGGAAAATACGTCAAAATCACTACTCACATGAGTGCAATGGATATCCAGAGAAAAAGATGCATTCCGACGCACCGCACACGAGCGGTGCTACATGGGACCCGCAACCCGGTCCCGAAACTCAACGAATGGATCGCACCGTTGCGATCCTCTCGAAAAAGCACACAAGATGGACTACTCACTTGTCCAAAACGGTCGCCCGGTGATAAAGATGAAAAAATCACCATCAACGCCCAAACAGCCCTCGTGGGCCCCACACCATCATGCCGAATTAGGGCGGGCGGACTGCACCATTGCAATCCCCTTGAAAAAACACCCAACATCGACTGCTCGCACGCCCCGAATGGACGTCCGAGGAAAAAGGCGTGAAACGCTGCACGCAGCTCGAAAGACGGGTCGTGGGGCCCACACCTCAAATCTAGTCCCAACGCCCGAAACCACTTTGGAAACCTTCTCCCCTGCTCCAGGGTCCCAACGCAACTGACGGCACTCAAAGCGGACGTCGCATGCGTCCGCGCCGTCCAAAACAAGAAACTCGGGGAAAACGCTTGCCCACTTAAGGACACGTCGCGCCTCCGCGGCCCCTCGTTTTGGGAATTAAAAATTCCCGAAACTAGCTCTAAACATTCCCCATGACGCAAGGTCCGTGCTGCCACTGACGGCGCGCAAAACGGACATTCTAAGCGGGAGTTCGGTCTGACGCAAGAATAATTAATTAATTAAATAATTAATTAATTGTTCACATTGTGTTTCGTGCCGCAGAGCAACGAAACCAACCCGCAAAGGTTCCGAACCACATTAGAAGGACCGTCTCGTCAACACGGTCGCACCATCACATACGACGCGTCAAATGGACGTGCCGTTTAAGAGTTACGGCCCCCCCGAATGCAGGGGGCCTATCTGGGCCGGTCCACCCCGGTCGGCACGGTCCGAGCCGCCGGCCTACTGGCCGCGACCCACCACAAACCGCCGGACCCGAGCGGGTCCGGCCATCCTCAACCGACCGGCCAAATGGCCGGTCTCCTGTTTCAACGCAGGACCCGCCTCATGCGGGTCCTTGCCTTCTCTGAAACAGACCGACCGAAGCTGGTCCTCGTTGACCAGGAAGACCCACGCGGCGCGGGTCCTCCCTCCTCCGCCGAACGCGACCGGTGCGCCGGCCGCCCCTCCTGAACGCCAGCCGCCCGCCCGCGCTGCCCCGCTGCTGAGGTTCCACCTCAGCCTGAAGCCGCTCCACCGCCGTCCGGCTCACCGCGCCGCCGCCTGGCTCGCCCGACCGAAGCCCCTGCGCCCTCTGCCGCTCGCCGCCCCCTTGGACAGAAGTCGCGCCGCCCCGGAGATCCCCGGACCACCACGCTGCCACCGCAAAATCCCAAAACCCGCAAACTTTGGGGGGTGTTTGCTACCATGTCCGAACTCGGATTTTTGATCCGAAAGAGGCGATGGGAAGAACAGAAAACGTACTACGCATATACCGGCTTTGTTCGAAGATTAAACATCAAATCGACGCATAGAATTGAATTCAAAGGGCGGTTTGGAAATGAAAACGCAACGAAACCTCCTACCTCACTGGGCTTCGCCCAGAGCTTCGCATCGATCCGCCGGTACCACCACGCCTCGCCGGAGTCACCTCGCCGGACTGCCTCTTCGGAGATGGAGAAGGAGAGCGTAGGGGTTTTTCCAGTGGGTTCAAGGGAGAAGGGGGAGGGGGAGGGTATAAATAAATAAATAAATTAATTAATTAATTTAAAACCCCCGAAAAGACCCGCATCCGAAACTCCTTACGGGGTCAAGGTTAAGCCTCCCCTAGGGTAAACACCACCTCCTGAGGACAACGGAGGTCTCAGAATTTGATTCCGAGATTCCATTTTAAAGTTATAAAATTTAACGTCTGAAGCCGCTAAATTACGAAAACGACCCTGGGGCCATTTTTCACAAATGGCCCGCGCCCGTGAAACTTATACCCCTCCTAGGGTAAACGGCACGCTCCGAACTCAACGGTGCCCTCAGTTTTCCAATACGAGCCACCGTTCAAGAGATACTAGCATTTCTCCATTAAAAAAATTATTTAATTAATTTAATCCGTTTAACATTCCAGAAGCGGGCGAGGTGTCCAAACATCCCGCGCCGACAAGTTTTGTATCGTTCCTAGGGTAAAAACCCCATTCCGGACCCATTCGTACACTCGGATCTCTAGTCTGAAGCTCCGTTTAGTAGTTATCTCATTTATTTAGCATTTCCAGTGTGAACGCACTGAAAATTTAATTCCGGCCACTCTGGGGCTCGGAATCGCACACCGTCTGAAGGCGCTGCTCTGGAATATAATCAAGAATATTCCAAAGTATTTCATAGAAAAAACCGGGTTCTTACAACTTGGGTAAGAAGACATGAATAAAGAATGGGAAAGGAACTCAAAATAAAAGAATAATTGAGAAATCCCTTATAAAAATTTGGCAGCCTAACGGGTACACAACATGATTTTAGAAAATATTAAAAAGATAAGGGATAAGAGTAAACCATCTAGCAATTAATGATAATATAGAGTATATAAAGAATAAGAATAAAATAAGAACATGGTATGGAAACTTGAATGTTATACCACATAAAAGAGAACTTGAATGGGAAAAGAAAGAAATTGATAATTTTCTTACCTTGTAGAGTAACTCTTAGAACGTGATGGTTGGGACCTTAGGAGATTGAGGAAACCTTGGGAGGAATACTAGGTAGGTAAGGATGCCAAATCTTCATTGAGGAGGAATTGGGAATGAATTTAATGGAGGAATGGGTTGGTATTTATAGGAAAAGTAAGGGAATATTTTAATAATTTCCATGGGACACCTCATGAGTGGTATTTGCAAAACCATGGGCTTGACCATGATATTTTACCATGGTATAAGCCACGTGGGACACCTCACATATTATTTAACTATAAAAAACTCAACTAGATTTATGAAATCATTATCACATCATTAATTATGTCATTAACACACCGAAACTAAAAACTGTATTTTTTACTATTCACTAAAAAATCAATTGTTTCAAAAAAATTCCCAAAATTCACCATAACCATTTATCGACATATATATTTCAAAAATGAAGTCCATTTTTTGAAAATAATTTTCTAAATAATTTTAATTTAATTTTCAAATAAAATCATACTTAATTCAAAAATTAATTATTTAAAAACTATAACTACTTTTATATCACAATGAAAAATTAATCAAGATGTAATTATCTTAAATTATTAGGAAAATAAAACAATAATACAATTTACTATTCATTAGGGTCATGTTACTATTCATATTACTATTCATAAGGGTATGTTACTATTCACCCAAAAAACAATTTGCTTCCAATAGACTCCAAATAACATACTGAACACAATTGTAGATAACAGTTTCTTGAAATTCAAAACATAGAAGTGGAAAGTTAGGTTTTAAAAGATAGTTAAAAATATCTACATAAAACAAAGTTCCATGCATTAATATTTATTTTTAGAAAAACTTGGGGTGTTACATTATCCACACCTTCTTGAAATTGCGTCCTCACAATTTTATTTACTTATTAAACAACTGAGGGTATTTTTACCTCATAACATTTTCAGACTCCCATGTTGCTTCTTCAACCATGTGGTTTCTCCACAAAACCTTTACCTGGTATATTACCTTATTCCGCAATACCTATTCCCTTCAATCAAGAATCTAAACTAGTTTCTCTTCATAAGAAAGGTTCTCTTCCAGCTGAACTGCTTCTGGGCTCACGACATGTGATGAATCTGGCACATACTTTCTCAATATCGAAACATGAAAACCATTGTGCACATGAAAAAAACTCGGAGGCAAAGCTACATGGTATGAAACTATTCCAACTTTCTCCAAGATTTCAAAAGGACCGATGAACCGTGTACGTAGCTTCCCTTTCTTACTGAAATGCATCACACTTTTCCAAAGAGAGATTTTAAGGAAAACATGGCCACCTAGTCGAAAGAGAAGTCTTTCCTTCTGTTATCTGCACAACTTTTCTACCTGCTCTGAGCTGTCCTCATGTGTTGTTGGATCATACTCACTTTCCTAGCCACTTATTATACTAATTATATCCCTATAAAATTTCTTTCACCAACTTCATCCCAATACGCGGGAGTCCGACACTGCTTCCCATACAAGGCCTCAAAAGGTGCCATCTGAATACTGGAATGAAAACTGTTATTATAAGAAAACTCAACTAAAAAAAGATGTTGATCCCAACTTCCATGATAGTCCATTGAACAAGATTGGAGCATATCCTCCAAAGTTTGAATCGTACATTCTGACTTACCATTTGAATGAGGATGAAAAGCTGTACTGAAATTTAACTTTGTGCCCAACGACTTCTAAAGTCCCTTCCAAAAGTTAGAAGTGAACCTGAGATCTCGGTCAGATACAATGGAATGTGGAACTCCATGTAACCTGACAATATTTTTGAGGTACAATAAAGAAAGTTGATCCAAAGACATTGTATCTCGAATAGAAAGAAAATGTGCATATTTTGTCAGCTGATCAAAAATAACACAAATCACATTGTTACCTCGAGAAGTCTTTGGTAGTCCCACCCCAAAGTCCATGGATACATTCTCCCATTTCCACTCTGGCACTGGAAAAGGCTGAAGCATCCCCTCCAGTAACTGTCGCTCTGATTTAACCTGTTGACATGTCAATCATCTCATGGTAAAATCAGGAATATTTCTTTTCATTCCATCCCACCAATAATACTCCCGAAGGTCTCTATACGTCTTAGTAATGCCAAGATGAACTGAAAATGGGGAACTATAAGCTTCAAACAAAAATTCTTTCTATAACTAGGAATCAAAAGGCACAAACAAACTTTTACCAAATCTTAAAACACAATCTTTATCAAAATTAAATTCTGTTAACTTACCCATTTTAACAAATTCTACATTTTTCTGTAGCTCACTATCTTTTTTTTTGCGCTTACTTAATTCTATCTGAAAACGAAGACTACACTAAGACCTAAAAAAATAGAGGTATTCCCTGCACCAAAAACTTCTAAGAAAAAATTTCTCAAATCATTAATCAAGGGATCATGTTCCAAACGTAGCATGGTTAATGATGCATGATGTTTCCGATGTAATCCATCCGCCACTTTTTTTGCTTTTCCAGGATGGTAATTGATCGTGCAGTCATAATTCTTTATCAGTTCTAGCCATATTCTATGCCTCTTGTTTAATTCCTTCCGAGTGAATATATACTTCAGACTTTTATGGTCAGTTTATATTTGATATTTGGTTTTGTATAAATGATTCCTCTATATTTTCAAAGAAAAAACCACACCTGCCAATTCAAAATCATGTGTGGGATAATTTAGCTCATGAGGTTTAAGTTGTCTTGAAGCATTGGAAATTACCTAATCATTATGCATCAAAACACAACCAATTCCCTTCAAAGCAGCATCACTGAAGATGAAAAACTCACCATTCCGGGAAGGTAAGGCCAAAAATAGAGAATTCACCAATCTCTTCTTCAGTTCCTAAAAAAACATCACATTCCTATGTCCAAAAAAATTTAACCCCTTTCTGTGTTGACTTAGTTATCAAGCTAGATAAGTATGAAAATTTCTTAACAAACCGTCTGTAATAACCTACTAACCCAAGAAAACTACATATCTCTATAACATTTTTGGGTCTAGGTCATTCATAAACTACTTTTGCTTTAGCAGGATCAACTATTATTCCATCCTTATATACAATGTTCCCAAGAAAAGAAATCTGTTGCAACCAAAAATCACATTTAATGAATTTTCCATACAGTTTCTTTTCTTTTAATGTTTGTAAAATAACCCTTAGATGTTTTTCTTGCTCCTCTTTATTTTTAGAAAATACCAGAATGTCATCAATAAATACAAGAACAAAATTATCCATGAACTCATGAAATACTCTATTCATAAGATTCATGAATACAACAGGTGCATTAGTTAACCCAAATGGCATAACAACAAATTCATAATGCCCATATCTAGAACGAAAGGCTATTTTCAGGATGTCATCATCCTTCACCTTTAGCTGATGGTATCCAGATCATAAGTAAATCTTGGAAAAGTACTGAGCTCCTAGGAGCTAATCAAACAAGTCATCGATATGAGGAAAAGGATGCTTGTTTTTAATAGCAATGTTATTCAAAGCATTATAATTAATGCAAAGTCTCATGGAACAATATTTCTTTTTAAAGAACAAAACAAGGGCTCCCCATGGTCAAGTTCTAGGATGAATGAAACCTTTGCCAAGAAAATCCTGCAACTGATTTTTCAATTCAAGAAGTTCTGTTGGAGGCATACAATATGGGGGTTTTGAAATTGTCTTAGCATTAGGAACTCAGTCAATTGTGAATTTAACCTCTCGATCAGTTATGAAACTGGGTAACTCATCAGGGAAAACATCAAGGTATTCTTTTACCGCTGGCACATCATTAATTTGATTAGTTCCCTTGATTTCAACAATATGAGCAAGATAACTTTCATTTCCATCTTTCAATAGTTTATCAGCTTCTTGATATGTTATCAATTGTATGAATTCATTATTGTATACAAACTAAAACTCTTTCTAAAAACATACCCTTTATCTCTACAGTCAATCTTAGCATGATAATCAGAAATCTAGTCCATTCCCAGAATAACATCAAACTCGACTAAGGGTAAAACAACAAGGTTTTCAGGTAAAGTCTTTCCACAGATCACAATAAAAATATTCTTATAATTCCTCATTGCTATAACATTTCCCCCTGGTGTTTTAAAAACAAGTTTGGGTCTCATTTGTTGAGGTGATATTTCCAATTTACAAGAAAATTTCTCAGATATGATGGAATGTGTAGTCCCCGTATCAAACAAAACTTTAGAAAAATATGAGTGAACAAACAAAGTACCTGATACAACTTCTTTGGATGGCCCAACATCTACTGAAGTAGTTACAAAGGAGCTCACTACACATTTTTCTTGCAGTCTGGCTTCCTTTCATCATTTAGATCTCTCTTTGTGTAGGAATTTTCATAATGACCCATTTCACCACATTTAAAACACTTTATAGTTTTCTTATCAGGATTAGTCTTAAGATAATTTTCATTGTAATATCAGGACATATGTCCAAACTTACCACATTTAAAACACTTCCCAGTTTTTTAAGACATTCCCCAGGGCGTTTCTTACCACACTTTTCACAAAATGGAAATTGGATTTTCATACCATTAGATTTATTTGCTTGATTCTTACCAATAGCTTGCCATCTGGACCACTTCTTCTCTTTATTTCCAAAATAATCATGATCATCAGCAAAATCCATCTCTACCCTCTCAGCACATCAGACAAGTTTCTCATAACTTTTGAATTCACGGGAGGCCAATGCCCTTCGATACCTTGACTTCAATACTGAGTAAAAGTGGTTTATTTTGCTATCAAGATCCAAAATAATATTTTGATCATGCCTTTATAGTCGGGTGAAGTTCAATCCACACACAACCACTGAATCTTCCTCCTTCTGTTTCAATTCAAGGAATTTCTTCTCCATTCTAAGTTGCACCACCATAGGAAAATATTTTTCAAGGAAAAGACTTTTAAATTCATCCCACTCTAAGGAATCAAAATCCTATCTAACCCTGATATTACTTACCATTGACCACCAATGATCAGCTTCCCCTTCAAAACGATAAGTGTAAAGACATAGCTTTTGATTGTATGAACATCCCATAACATAAAATATATTTTCAAGGGCTTTGATCCATCCTTCAGCTGCTACTGGGTCAGAAGATCCATTGAATGCAGGAGGATGTTGTCTCATAAAATGTTCCACTACTATCATGTTCTGTTGTGGTACCTCTATTGTTTCTCTTTCATGGATGCCACCACTATTTATTGCCTGCGTTAGCTGAACCATTACTATCACAAACTACTCTGTTCCAATCCCTACCATTCTGGGCTGTAGTTTCAGAAGGATGTCATTCTGTCGGTGTCTCTCGTCTTCAGCATCCTTGTTCCTTCTGCATATGACCATTTTGAAAAACATATCTTAGATGAAGAAACATGGTAATCTTTAAATGATATAATATTTCAAATTAAACATAGAGTTAAAATCATTTATGGTATTCTATTAACATCACCCTAACCCCTAAAGTTATCTAAACCATCATCTGATACCAACTATAAGGACCCGACCTTATTACATTCATAATATTGAATTTAGTCAAGAAAACACTTCCTTTTAAATTGAGGATCTTTTCAAGTTTATAACTTTAGATAATTGGGACAATATATTCATGACATTACACATTATTACAGAGTGGATACCATAAAAACAGTTTCCATTTTTTTTTCAAAATATAAAACATTAAGACGTAAACATTACTCCTTGACAATTATTCAAAATTTAACATGGATTACTTCATTTTCTTACACATCCATTAACCTTTGAAAATCATTTAAAAACTTTGGATGATCACAAAATCTCAGTAAGGGATGGAAATTAAGGAAATATTACATTAGTCCATGAATACTCGTAATGTAGGAAAGCATTTACAAAGGACATGCTTGTCACCCATATATACTTACTTTTTGTAACATGAGATTTACACAAGATCCACATAAAACATGAAAACATAAATATAATCATATAGGTATCTTGGGGAATTACTTACATAATCTTGTAACCCTCTTGGATACCTTATAATTTGTAACCCTCACGGCTACCTTACTATTTGTGTAACCATCGCAGTTACACTTGGAGTAACCATACGACCGACCTCCAACTAACACAGACCCAATGAATTGGAGGGAAATATAGGAACCACTGTTTATCATAAACAATGCCCAAGAACCATAACATAATCATACAACATGAATAATTCCATAAAAACATTTCTTTTTAATTTCTTAAAACTGAATTTTAAAAGAGGTTTTTAAAAAAGAGAGCCACTTATAAATTACATACAATTGAAGAGAGGCTTAATAGATTGTATGGAGTATGTATATATACTATAAATACACATAATTAAACATAATATAAACATAAAATATCACACAAACAATTTAAATAGCACATAAATAATGAAGTAGAAGGTTAACCCAAAGAATGGAAATCGGGTTAAGAATTCCCTCACCTCGGGTTTGTCTTACTTCAAACTTGTATAAAATTCCCGTATAATGGTTAAAATATTGTTATTAGTATTTTATAGAAACATTTTAATGTTTATAAAATCTTATATTATCATTTCATAACATCATTTAACCCTTTAATTGTTAGTATCTTGCTCTTTGCACTGTTTTTGGGTGAGTTCTTCACATGATTTCTATGATTGGTTCATGGTGGATGTTCTTGTTGATTGGAAGTGAAACTACAAAATGGGAATGGAGTAGTATTTACATATATACATTAAAATAAATTATACCATTTATCATTTTTAATTCTTACATGAGGATGATTCATAATTTAGAACATTAATGATGTTCTTTTAGATCATTTTAGTGGTTCTTTGATAAAAACGGCCTCATTTCATTTTATAAATTAAAAACATGTGTTAAAAATAATTCCAGAAACATGGATGAGATATAATACATATATTATAACTTTTTTCAACCATAAAAATGGTTTCTTAACCATACTTGAATGATTTAATGAAAATTGAAATCACATCATCCACAATGTCAGTAATTCGAGACATCACGGACAATGTTTTTATTCCTTGAATAAGTGGAAGAGGAGAAAAATAATGATGATGAATTTTCAATGAATATGAGAAAATACATAATATAAATTATTTCTGGATATTTCATGCCACTTCGGTAAAAAGATATGAATAAATAATGAGAAAGGAACTCAAAATAAAAGAATAATTGAGAAATCCCTTACAAAAAATCGGCAGCCTAACGGCTACGCAACATGGTTTTAGAAAATATTAAAAAGAGAGGGGAAAGGGTGAACAATATAATAATGAATAATAATATATATTATATCATGAATATGAAAAAAATAAGAACATGGTATGGAAACTTGAAAGTTATACCACATAAAAGAGAACTTGAATGGGAAAAGAGAGAAATTGAGAATTTTCTTACCATATAGTAACTCTTAGAACATGAAGGT
Source organism: Viscum album (assembly GCA_963277665.1). Taxonomy (NCBI): domain Eukaryota; kingdom Viridiplantae; phylum Streptophyta; class Magnoliopsida; order Santalales; family Viscaceae; genus Viscum; species Viscum album. The sequence continues at coordinate 700,971,474 of OY728122.1, read as the reverse complement.
TGCGACCCTGGGGGCTTGAGGAAACCTTGGAAGGACTAATATGAAGGTAATGAGGCCAGATATTCGTTGATGAGGGATTTGGAATTATGTTAATGGAGGAATGGGTTGGTATTTATAGAAAAAGTAAGGGAATATTTTAATAATTTCCAAGGGACACCTCATGAGTGGTATTTGCAAAACAAAGGGCTTTCCCATGATATTTTCCCATGGTATAAGAAACTTGGGACACCTCACATCTTATTTAACTATAAAAAATTCTAACAGATTTATGACATCATTATTACATCATTAATGATGTCATTAACACACTGAAACTAAAAACTGTATTTTTTACTATTCACAGAAAAATCATCTGTTTTAGAAAAATTCCCAAAATTCACCCTAACCATTCATCGACGTGTAGATTTCCAAAATGAATTCCATTTTTTAAAAATAATTTTCTAAATATTTTTAATTTAATTTTTAAATAAAATCATACTTAATTAAAAAATTAATTCTTTAAAAACTATAACTGCTTTTATATCACATAGAAAAATTAACCAAGATGTCATTATCTTAAATATTTAAGAATATAAAATAATAATAAAATTTAAAATTCATTAGGGTAATATTACTATTCATGTTACTATTCTTAAGGGTATGTTACTATTCACCAAAAAACAAGTTGGTTCCAATAGACTCCAAATAACATACTGAACACAATTGTAGATGATAGTTTCTTGACATTCAAAACATAAAAGTGGAAAAGTTATGTTTTATAGGCTATTTAAAAATATCTACTTAAAACAAATTTGCATGAATTACTATTTATTTTTAGAAAAACTTGGGGTGTTACAATAAATCCATCTTAAGGAGTCCTTTTGTGCAAATAAAAAAGACACACCCGAAGAAGGGGTAATCATTTTATCCCTTCTTTCAAAGTTCATTTCTCCTTCTACTTCCTCTTACCAAGTTGTTACCATAATAAAATAAATCCAGTATATAATATATTTTTAGATGCTTCTAAAATTATGGGACAACCATATTCCTCTTTTTACCCATCCTATGAAAAACAATACCACCATGTGTGCGTACGTACGACATACTGTCTCCACATTATCGTGTAAATTGTTTTTCATGTGAACATTATTTCTATGGGTATAAAGATTGATATTGTAGAGACCCGTATCTTGACTTACATGGAAATTACATTACTTTTGCGGAATACTTAGTACATAACAAAAACACACACACAAGGATCGTAATAGTTTAGTGTATTTGGAAACTCGGAACGTAATCTTCTAATCGTGGTGAAAGATCTTCAATATCTCCCATTAAGATCTTCCCTTTTTTTTTACCTAAAACCTTTCTTTATATCCTGGGGAAAAGAAAACATAAAAGGGTGAGCTCAAATGCTCAGTAAGGGTAAACAAAAGAAAAATCAATCACATCATATTCATAAGTACATAACTTTTGGAAATCTTAACCTGCAAAAGAGAGCATAATTTCATAACATGGGATAAATCATAGTAGTGAAATGAAATCCCAATAATCATAACTTAAAACATGAAACTTTGTGGCATACACACATAATCATAGATAATCATTTCTTGTTAGTCAAGACTCATTTCCAAGACTATCTTAGTGGACAAAGTCCCTTTCTGAATCGAGTAACCCTCGTTTCAGTCCTGTTTCACTGAACCGGTATAACCTACCGTTCCAGCCCTGTCTATCTCATGAGATATAAAATCTTTACCCAATGAATTGGAGGGAGATATAGGTCCCACCCATCTTATAATTAATCCTTTCTTATGTGTGCCACATAATCATAAAACATACATCATCGCATAACACATGTAACAAAAATGGGATTCTTGAAACATCATGACATCATAAATCAATTCATATAAGATAAAGGAATTCATAAAAATACTTCCATTACAACATGATCAAATCAATGTAATAATAGGGATAAAAACAGAACCCTTTATTATCTTAGATGGAAAATAATTTTGATAAAACACTTGAACTCCATTCTTGAGGAAAATATCCTTTCTTCTTCAAAAACATTTTTCCTTTCTTGACATGTCATAAATCTTTAAACTAAAAGAAGTTGATAAACTTGAAAACTTGTAAAGGAAGCTTCTTTGAAATAATTCATTCATTCCGTATAAGTTAAAAAAAACATTCTTTGTACTTTTGTCGGAAAAGTCAAAAAGTACCTCGTACGAAAAACGACAAAAGATTCTTTTCTTATCTTTTACTAAAATTCATCGAAGGGTAAAATTGGATTTAAACAATTGTAGGTGGATGGAAATAATATTACATATTGAGGAAACATGGATGTGGATGATAAAATACACCCCAGTAAATGCCAAAGTAAAAACAATCTCAGATAAAAATGAGATTGTGATATTTTCCCTTACCATAGGTCCGATTTGCTTTGTACGTGTCCGAAGCTCCTCTTCTTTGGAACGCCTCTTTGAATCCTCCACTTAGGGAACTAAGATTGGTCTTTGAAGAAGACCAGGACCTCTAGGATTATTCTAGGGAAGTGGAGAGGAGAAAATGGCAGGGGTTGGCCGAGCTTGAGTGCTCAAATTGGTGTGAGGAGGAGGGGGAGGAGGTGCCCTTTTATAAGGGAGGAGAGGGGCACCTTAGGAATATCTCAAAATATTATTTTATATTAAAGTCCAAATCGGTTTATAATGGTTCCAAAGGGTCTTATTTCGAATATAAAGTGGGGATGGGTCGAAATCCTATCAACCAATAGGATTTAGACAAGTTTAGGGTATTATTTTAACCTTATCAATTAGATTTAACTCTAAGTTAATTAATTTAACTTTTACCGTGTCTTTTTGTTTTCTTTCACTATATGGTTAATACACTTACTATAACATGCCAAACGAACCCCAAATTTTTTATTATTAATATATAGATCCTTATCTAAGTCATTTGGCCGAACCTTAGATTTTTAGGAATAAAATAACAATTAGTAATATAATATTTGATTTAAAAACTATTTTGTGTCAATTTTGACACTATTTGATATATGATTTTTGTGAAAGTCATAACAGAATTATATGTTCGAACCAAGTTAATTAAATCAACACTAATATATCATAGTAACCTAGAAAATTAGTGGAATTCATAAAAAGTCTCAAATTACATTCATTTGAGCATTTATAACATCAATTATGTTAATATTTCCTTAAAAGGGTAATTACTGCATCATCGTTGTGTCATAAATAAATTAATTTATTTAAAGTCTAAAAATTATAAATAAAATATCCTTATGTAGGAAATATTTTTATCTTTCTAATGAATATTTTTAGTCTAATTTATATTATGTATAACCCCATATTAAAAATGGTTTACTTATTAAACTTTGATTTTAACTATTTTAACCCTTCTTTAAATAAATTAATAATAAATGTCCTAATCTAATCCAAGTGGGCCTAAATGGTCATATTTTATTCCTAAGTTTGTTTTTGGTCGAATTACACTTGTCCAATAGAATTAGGACATGTGTTAGGGTAATATTAATATCATATTTACCCTTAGTTACCCTATTTACTATTAACCGCGATAAAAAAGGTAAAAAGTAACTATTCACCAAAAAATTATTTTTATCTCATTGAACCACATTTTACTTACTGATATCAACCGTGTCTGTCGGATTTTTGAAATTCCATTCACAGAAGCGGTAAAATTAAGTTTTATGCAAAATTCAGTTTTTAACCTACCACTTAGTAGTTTCACTATTCATCAAAAATTGATGTTTTTCAGAACAATGCCAAAATTTCATCCTAAGCTATATTTCATATTCCGAATTCAAAAATGAAGTCTATTTTACCAAATTCATAACATATAAGTTTCATTAATTAATTTTATAATTAAATCCCGCTGTTAAAACAAATAGAGTGTTTTTAAGAAACAATATCTATCAAAAGATTGACACTTGTTTATGTCTGATTTAAAAGTGAAATTACATCCAATGACCAAAATTGTATTAAATTGTAAAAATATATTCTAAATATACTTTAAAACCACTCAAATTAATGATTTATCACTATTAATTATTTTTATTAAAAAAAGTTGTTTTTAATTATAATTTAGTAATTTTCACTATTCATCAGAATATGAAAGTTATCCGAAAAGTACCAAAATTTCACCTTAGGCTAAATTCGATACTCCGAATCCAAGAATGAAGTTCATTTTGAAAAATAAGATTTACAGAATTTTAAAAAGTGGTTATTACTATTCATAACGGCTAGTTTTAATAATATTTTAATAGCATATCGTTGTTTAGTGAAACTCAGTATTGCGTATTACACACGCTATCGAGGAAGGTCGCGATTGCGTGTAATGCAAGGCAAGTCAAGGATGCGTGTTGTGCAAGCTCCTTTTGGTGTAGCGTACAACACAAGACATTAATAAAATTAAAAAGAATATTTTTTATAAAATCTTGGGCTGTTACATTCTACCCCCCTTAAAATGAATTTCGCCCTTGAAATTCGTCGGGGTTATAAATGGCTTACTATTCGAAAGTTTCTTTAATAGAAACCCACATCGTAAAAAGGAATATCAAAACCAATCTTTAAAAACAATAGTATGAAACGTAACGGTTACCCAAATAAACTAATCATTGGGTTTCCACATAGGTGAAAATATGGATATGGAAGAGAAATCTAACCATCATGTTCTGATGGAGAGTGGTAGAGAACATGGCTATGGAAAATCCAGTGATCACAAATCCATAAATTTGTGACGATCTAAGGTACCATCTGATTCATCAGGTATAAGATCACTAGGACAACATTTTTGGTTTTCAAGATCATTTCCCTAAAGTTGAAAATTTGAATCAGAATAAATACTTTCTTTATTTTGGTACAATCTCACTGTTGTTCGTGCCTTGACCAATTTCCACTTCATCTCTTAAATAAATGAAGTTGAATTTGTTATTCGTGAAGTGTTAGAAGATCATGTGATAGAATGACGGGTCATTCCATCTGTCTCAAACAAAAGGTTAGCAAAAATTATATGCATTAGTCGATCTATAGTGAGATTAATCATATATGGTTCCTAAAATGGACTTATACTTCATATATCATTCTGCTTAATATAATAAAACTAGTTTCTACTAAACAGGGACTTCCTGTAGGCCAGTGGTAGGCGATAAAGGCCGGTTGCACTTCGGTTGTGGGTTCGATTCCCACAGCCTTGTCCGAAGCGATGGGCTGTCGCCCGTCCTGCAGGTTGTCCTTTTTCTAAAACTACATTACTATAACATCCCATCAATAATATCGAAAAAAACTTATATCCTTAAACAATACTCACTTATGTCCAACATAATCCATTTCAATCTTTAGGCTTATCCATAATACTGCAGTCTACTCTCATAACATAGTGAAAACGATTACCAGAGATTTAATACCATCGTTGAACCCCATATATCATAAGATATGTTTTGTTGGTCACATTCCAAACATTCAATTCCTTAATCATGTATACTCTTGAATACCCATTGAACCTTAGTGAAAACTTGAATGCAGTTAAAAGTTAACACTTTCCACATACCAAAATCCTCAAAATTCTATATACTCAAACCATGATATCACTTAGTCCTTATATCAATCATGAGCTCATGAATACAATCAAACATCACATTATCTTCTTATCCTTTCATTATGCACATACCATCTACTTTCCAAAAGTATCTGAATAACCTTTCATGGTTACTGGTACCATTCATCATACAATTTCAAAACTTAAGGAAAGACAACAGTGTAACAATCCTTAGATGTCTCTTTATTCCATGAGATTACTTATACAACATTACACATGATAAACATGTAATCATTCCACTACATTCCTAAACCATTGACTGAGCTTCAACAATTCTTTCATCTCACATATCATTTGTGGTCTCTTCATCATCATCAACATAAATACTTCCCATACGACCATACTGATTCTCTTCATGAGACTTTCCCTTAGGGCATTGGTTTACATAATGCCCGTACATTCCACATTTAAAGCATTTAACCATTGTTGATGTCGTAGCAATACCATTATCCTCATCCATGGTGTTAACCGAACCTTTTCCTTTGCACTTACTTGCTTTGTGTCCTTCTTTTCCACACCCAAAGCATTTTCCAGTTCCTTTGAAACATTCTCCTTGATGCATCTTCCCACATGATTTACATAGGGGAAATTGGACTTTCTTTCCTCTATAATCATCATGAAACTCCATCTTTCTCTTATTAGCCGAGTTAGGAAACTTACCAAATTTTACTTTATTGATCATATTATGAGATTGCTGATTCGGCATAATAATGATGTTTGGACTTCCAAATCCCATTTCATTATGAAGAATATCATTCCATTGTCCATCATATCCTCCATTATTGTGAATAATCTTGTTTCCATCCATTTTCTAAAACCCAAAAAGAATAGTGTGAGAGGCAAAAATCATGCTAGGGAAAACAACATAATAAAGGGGGATTACCTTCAATATCTAACATCTTAGGTTTAATTCTATGATCGTTAGCGTAGTTCTAGTACTATAACCTATACGTATACTTAACCTTAGGGACATCCCTAGACATACCTTAGTAATAACTCTAGGGATCTCACTAACGTTTTCGCATCCTAGTTTCCAAAGGTTGACTAAACCTTTCCTCTGATACCAACTGTAGAGACCCATATCTTGACTTACATGGACATTACATTACTTTTGCGGAATGCTTAGTACATAACAAAAACACACACACAAGTATCGTAATAGTTTAGTGTCTTTGGAAACTCGGAACGTAATCTTCTAATCGTGGTGAAAGATCTTCAATATCTCCCATTAAGATCTTCCCTTTTTTTACCTAAAACCTTTCTTTATATCCTGGGGAAAAGAAAACATAAAAGGGTGAGATCAAATGCTCAGTAAGGGTAAACAAAAGAAAAATCAATCACATCATATTCATAAGAACATAACTTTTGGAAATCTTAACCTGCAAAAGAGAGCATAATTTCATAACATGGGATAAATCATAGTAGTGAAATGAAATCCCAATAATCATAACTTAAAACATGAAACTTTGTGGCATACACACATAATCATAGAGAATCATTTCTTGTTAGTCAAGACTCATTGCCAAGACTATCTTAGTGGACAAAGTCCCTTTCTGAATCGAGTAACCCTCGTTTCAGTCCTGTTTCACTGAACCGGTATAACCTACCGTTCCAGCCCTGTCTATCTCATGAGATATAAAATCTTTACCCAATGCATTGGAGGTAGATATAGGTCCCACCAATCTTATAATGAATCCTTTCTTATGTGTGCCACATAATCATAAAACATACATCATCGCATAACACATGTAACAAAAATGGGATTCTTGAAACATCATGACATCATAAATCAATTCATATAAGATAAAGGAATTCATAAAAATAATTCCATTACAACATGATCAAATCAATGTAATAATAGGGATAAAAACAGAACCCTTTATTATCTTAGATGGAAAATAATTTTGATAAAACACTTGAACTCCATTCTTGAGGAAAATATCCTTTCTTCTTCAAAAACATTTTTCCTTTCTTGACATGTCATAAATCTTTAAACTAAAAGAAGTTGATAAACTTGAAAACGTGTAAAGGAATCTTCTTTGAAATAATTCATTCATGCCGTATAAGTTAAAAAAAACATTCTTTGTACTTTTGTCGGAAAAGTCAAAAAGTACCTCGTACGAAAAACGACAAAAGATTCTTTTCTTATCTTTTACTAAAATTCATCGAAGGGTAAAATTGGATTTAAACAATTGTAGGTGGATGGAAATAATATTACATATTGAGGAAACATGGATGTGGATGATAAAATACACCCCAGTAAATGCCAAAGTAAAAACAATCTCGGATAAAAATGAGATTGTGATATTTTCCTTTACCTTAGGTCCGATTTGCTTTGTACGTGTCCGAAGCTCCTCTTCTTTGGAACGCCTCTTTGAATCCTCCACTTAGGGAACTAAGATTGGTCTTTGAAGAAGACCAGGACCTCTAGGATTATTCTAGGGAAGTGGAGAGGAGAAAATGGCAGGGGTTGGCCGAGCTTGAGTGCTCAAATTGGTGTGAGGAGGAGGGGGAGGAGGTGCCCTTTTATAAGGGAGGAGAGGGGCACCTTAGGAATATCTCAAAATATTATTTTATATTAAAGTCAAAATCGGTTTATAATGGTTCCAAAGGGTCTTATTTCGAAGATAAAGTGGGGATGGGTCGAAATACTATCAACCAATAGGATTTAGATAAGTTTAGGGTATTATTTTAACCTTATCAATTAGATTTAACTCTAAGTTAATTAATTTAACTTTTACCGTGTCTTTTTGTTTTCTTTCACTATATGGTTAATACACTTACTATAACATGCCAAACGAACTCCAAATTGTTTATTATTAATATATATATCCTTATCTAAGTCATTTGGCCGAACCTTAGATTTTTAGGAATAAAATAACAATTAGTAATATAATATTTGATTTAAAAACTATTTTGTGTCAATTTTGACACTATTTGATATATGATTTTTGTGAAAGTCATAACAGAATTATATGTTCGAACCAAGTTAATTAAATCAACACTAATATATCATAGTAACCTAGAAAATTAGTGGAATTCATAAAAAGTCTCAAATTACATTCATTTGAGCATTTATAACATCAATTATGTTAATATTTCCTTAAAAGGGTAATTACTGCATCATCGTTGTGTCATAAATAAATTAATTTATTTAAAGTCTAAAAATTATAAATAAAATATCATTATGTAGGAAATCTTTTTAGCTTTATAATGAATATTTATAGTCGAATTTATATTATGTATAACCCCATATTAAAAATGGTTTACTTATTAAACTTTGATTTTAACTATTTTAACCCTTCTTTAAATAAATTAATAATAAATGTCCTAATCTAATCCAAGTGGGCCTAAATGGTCATATTTTATTCCTAAGTTTGTTTTTGGTCGAATTACACTTGTCCAATAGAATTAGGACATGTGTTAGGGTAATATTAATATCATATTTACCCTTAGTTACCCTATTTACTATTAACTGCGGTAAAAAAGGTAAAAAGTAACTATTCACCAAAAAATTATTTTTATCTCATTGAACCACATTTTACTTACTGATATCAACCGTGTCTGTCAGATTTTTGAAATTCCATTCACAGAAGCGGTAAAATTAAGTTTTATGCAAAATTCAGTTTTTAACCTACCACTTAGTAGTTTCACTATTCATCAAAAATTGATGTTTTTCAGAACAATGCCAAAATTTCATCCTAAGCTATATTTCATATTCCGAATTCAAAAATGAAGTCTATTTTACCAAATTCATAACATATAAGTTTCATTAATTAATTTTATAATTAAATCCCGCTGTTAAAACAAATAGAGTGTTTTTAAGAAACAATATCTATCAAAAGATTGACACTTGTTTAAGTCTGGTTTAAAAGTGAAATTACATCCAATGACCAACATTGTATTAAATTGTAAAAATATATTCTAAATATACTTTAAAACCACTCAAATTAATGATTTATCACTATTAATTATTTTTATTAAAAAAAGTTGTTTTTAATTATAATTTAGTAATTTTCACTATTCATCAGAATATGAAAGTTATCCGAAAAGTACCAAAATTTCACCTTAGGCTAAATTCGATACTCCGAATCCATGAATGAAGTTCATTTTGAAAAATAAGATTTACAGAATTTTAAAAAGTGGTTATTACTATTCATAACGGCTAGTTTTAATAATATTTTAATAGTATATCGTTGTTTAGTGAAACTCAGTATTGCGTATTACACACGCTATCGAGGAAGGTCGCGATTGCGTGTAATGCAAGGCAAGTCAAGGATGCGTGTTGTGCAAGCTCCTTTTTGTGTAGCGTACAACACAAGACATTAATAAAATTAAAAAGAATATTTTTTATAAAATCTTGGGCTGTTACAGATATAATGGGTTTAAAAAATAAATATAACATGATATTTATTCTATAAAATTCATATTCTATCAAATTCCATACCATTTTACTATTAAGTAAATGATACCGTCGCTTATGCGTACATACGGCTTACCATCTCCACAACGCGATGAGACCCATCTTCCATGTTCACCATCCAAGAATGATTATGACAATAAATATTATTAATAAGTATGAAATATATGAAATAAAAATTCTACTGGGATGATATATATATACATATATGTCATTCACTTACTTCCATACGATATGAAAAATGGAAACAATGATCATGCATACGTACGACCAACCATCTCCATGAACGACATATTTCATTTCATATATTTATTTGTTATATATATTTATATTTATGATATATAAATCATATAATAAATTTTTTAAGTATTTGAATCATGATCTAAGTAATACGATCAAGAATAAAAAGTCAAAACACGTACGATAAAAAAAGCGATTATTACCTGAAATGTTGCAGTAACTTTGAATTGTTAATAAACAAATAATATAAAGTCATAGAAGAATAAAATATGATATCATAAATATTATTATGATTCTAATATAATTTAATAATATTTTTAAACACATTATACAAGAATTTCAGGCACGTACAGAGAGTATCAGACCTAAGGTAAGGGTTAATTCCTTAATCTCATTATTATTTGAGATTGTTTATGTGTAAGTATTTATTAGGACATATTTATCCTCAAAGTACATGTTTCGTAAAAATGTATTCAAAAGTAATATTTTAAGGTTTTATGGAAGGCTATCTCTAACTAAATCATCATTTTAAAAATTTTAAGGATTTATTTTCTAAATCTATTTAATTAATGTCCTTGTTTTCAAAATTATTTTCCTGTTTTATTTATATGGACATGATTGTTTTAAAATGTTAAGTCATTTCAAAAGTTTCAAAGTGGTATGGGAAACTTTGATGAAAAAATCTATTTTAAATGAATTCCTTTATAAATTGTGTGACTTTTAAATGATTTCATGAAAAAGGTATATTTCTCTCAAATAGTTTTACTTATCATTTTCAATTATGTCGACATTTTTCACTGGATATTATTCCTGATTGAGGTTGATTTATTATAATGCAATATTATGTGTTGTATTTAATGAGTTATGATATGCTTGGATATGGATGTGCTATTTTTATACCATTCATGGTTTATGATTAATGTATTAACATTCCGTATGCTAGTTTAAATACGATTGTTTATGCTATATTTCACCATTTTCATAAGAGGAATTCATTGGACATAGTAAGTGACAGGCAGGGCCTGCTATAGCCCCTTGATGCATCGATAGGTCTCATGATACAAACTAGTTTCTTGGTACAAGGCCTTGACAGAATATATGTGGATGGTCTTGGCACAAGGCCTCGACGTAGTAGTTATTATGCCCGACATTAAGTATTCCCTAGTTAGGAAATTATTTATTACATGTGAATATTCTAATAGTATAATATCCATGTGAATATTTATATGGTAATGTTTAATTTATGTTTACTATATTATGTTCATGTTTATGTTTAAAAGGATTCTGTTTTTATAATACATATTTCTTTAAAAGTTTATAGCTTCTGCTGAATTATTTACCCTCACTGAGCATCTGAGCTCACCCCTTTCTTATGTTTTATTTTCCTAGGATGCCAAGAAGTGTATTATGATTGATATAAATGGTTAATCTAGGGGAATAATGGAATTCTCAAAGGAGTATTTATGCAATGTTTTATGTTATAAAGTGTAATGTAATGTTTATGTATGTAATATATTTTCCAAGACTTCTAAACTGATCGGTCCTTCAGGACTTGATTCCTTGTAATCATACCAATTTATTGAAATAATGCACCATCTCTGGGTAACTGGGGTTAGGAAATTACATTTGGTATCAAATAAAGTTTATCCAAAACCTTGTAAATAGATTTAGAAAACTAAGATTTGGGATCCTAATCCTAATATAGAATTTGAGAATAAATATTGAAGAGAATACTAGAATTTTAAAATAGATATTATGTGGGTATTCCTAGAAAATACATCCTTTTATAGACACTACAAGTGAATTTGGTTATATAACAAATATACTTAGGGGTGAAAACTCCGACAAGGTGTTCTGAGCTTGACTCGGGGTAACCTGGTACATGAAAATAGAACTTATTGCGCACATGGTTTGACACTCCCAGGGGATATGCTTAGGCTAATTCATATTTTATTTATAAACCATTATGAAGGATTTGTGAGTAAATATGTCCTCAAAGGAACCATATTTATGATTATGGACTATATATGCATAAAATTTTCAATTTATGTTAAGTATTTTACTATTTTGGAATTATGCGTTATGATTCATAACCAAATCTAATGTATGCCATTGTTTTGAAATGGTGCCCAGTGGAAGAAATGGAAATCGGATCAATGCACATAATCTATTCAGGGATTTACCTCTTATTCAAGAAAATGATAGTGGAGTTAGTGACACAACTGGTACTGAACAACTTATAACTATACCGAGAAAACTGAATCTAGTTATGAATAATAACCTTACCTGTATAGAGCATCCTGATCCACAATGCATAGGAACAATTTTAGACTGCTTCATGAGACAACAACCTCCAACATTCAATGGGAATACAAATCCTTTTGTTGCTGAGCAGTGGATAAGTTCCTTAGAGAAAATATTTCTTACTTTGGGAAGTGGAAAAAGGGAAAAGGTTGTCATGTAAGTTTATTGTATCTTAGGATATGCAGATCAATTATGGTCATTAATTCAAAACACAGAGGAGGATGAAGAAGTGGGAAATATGGAATGAAGGGAGTTTAAATAATTTTTTCTAGATAAATAGTTTCCTCGTGAACAGAGAGATGATATGAAATACAATTTCCGAGTTTGGGGCAAAAGGAGGATGATAATGTTGAAAATTATGAGGATAACTTCACAAGGCTAGAAAGTCATGCTACTGACTACATACATTACCCAAGAAGTAATATTGATCAATTATTTGATGGGTTAAAACCATTCCTCTGACGGGCATTGGTCTCACAATATTTCTCATCGTATGAAGATATAGTCTCGTGTGCTATCAAGATAGAAAATGAATTCTCTAAGTATTATGACAATAAAGTAAAGAAAGAGAAGAAGAGAATGGTGGATCAAGAGACAGATAAAGGGTAAAATGGAAAGAATGATTTTCCCTTATTTGATAAATATGGGAAGAAACATCCTGGTATTTTCTTAAAAGGAATGAGATTTTGTTAAAAATGTGGAGAAAAAGGCCACTAAGCTCATGATTGCAAGGGGACGAAAGAGGCTGTCAATGTTCAATGCTACAATTTCAAAGAAATAGGACATAATGAAAATGATTTTATAAATCTTCAATAAAGTATATCTCATAAAAAATAAATGGATCAAGGTCAAGCTTGTGCTGTTAGTACATTCAAAGTGGAATAATTAATGTATTTGTGTTTTTGGATTCAAGAATTATATTATGGTTATAGGATGATGTGATATATATAAGGATTGTACTACAATGATTTTTGTTTTCATTAAGGTTTTAATATTATTAAGATAATCATATATTCATTTTGTGACAATAAGAGAAATATTACATTGTTTGGGGAATCTGATGTTATAATTGATTTTAGAAATTTAGAGACCTTTTAGGTAGAGACTGTACATAAGTATTTTGGATAAATATAAAGGATCGTATTGATTAAGTTGAAGATTAGATAGTATTGTTTAAGGTTAAAAAAATTCATAAGATTTTTTTTGGAATGATATAATACTATAGTTTTAGAAAAAGGACAACCTCGGGGTCGTGCGATAACCTATCACATTGTACAAAGCTGTGGGAATTGAACCCACAACTGAAGTTCGATAATGCTTTATCGCTTACCACTATACTGCAGGAAGTACCTAGTTATTATAAAATAGTTTTCTTCATTTAAATAGTATATGTTTATATTTTCAACCTTGTACTATTAATTTAAATAGAATATTTTTTATTTTTATTATCTTTTGAAAAGAAATATGAGTTTGTGGTAGGAATTAGTTAATGGATGAAACTCTACATGTCAATTAAGTATGATTCCTTGTGTACTTAGTAAATGAATTAAATTAATTCTATAATACTAGAAAAATGATCATAAAATCTAAAATCTTCTCCTAGTACTTTCTTTTGCGATGAATCAAATGGTCCCTTGGATCATCGTAGATTTATAGCTTTCTAGTTTTTAACTTTATCTTAACAATATTCTCTATCACTCTCCATCAGAACTTGATGGTTTTTTTTCTCTTCCAAATCCATGTTTTCCTACATGGAACCCTTGAATTTGTTATTTTCGGTAACCTTCATACTTACCTTTCTTTATTTTAAAATAAAGGCCTCATTAATCCATTTTTCGATGTGGGATTTAAAATAAGATATTTTAAATGTCAAAACCCTAGTTTTCAATCCATAGTTTAAATTTTTAGGATGCAATTTATTGAATGATGGGATAATGTAACACCCCAATCTTCCATGGTATGCTTCTTCTTAATAATTCAATAGCGTGGGATGTACGCAACACCGAGTTCAAGCAAACCATGACCTATCAAACTAGCCATTTAAATAGTGGTTATGAATAACATTAACCAAATTTTGAATTTTATATATCCCATTAAATTTTAAAATTCATATTTTCTGTTTCTTAGACATAATATAAAAACAAATTCAATTTTTTAGATAAAAGAAGTATTTTTCAAAAAATGGAGTTTTTACACCTTTTAATAGAGAACCCTTTTTAAAATCCAATATTTGATAATTTTATATATTCAAATTGATGAAATTAAATCCTTATTTATAATTGGGACATAAAAATTTTTTTTCGATAAATTTTTGGTAATTTTATGATAACTTTCATATTTTGATGAATAGTGAAAAATACTAAATTTTAATTGAAAAAAACATTTAAAAAAATAATTATTTATATTATTAAACTATAAATTAGAGTGTTTTAAAAGTATAATTAGATTATTTTTTATCATTTAATATAATTTAGGCCATTATATGTATGTTTACATTTAAATTGGACATAAACACATGCCAATATTTTGATAGTTTTTATTTCTTAAAAACCCGTTTTTTGGTTTTCACAACGAGAATTTATTTTAAATTAATTTAAAACAAATCTGTGTTTTGAATTTTGAAAAATATATTCCATATTTGGAATCAAAATTTCCCAATTGTGTAAATAAGTACCTTTTTATTTTTTTACATTATGAATAGTAAATTCAGTAATTATTTTATTTACCATGGTTAAATGGTAAATCTGGTAAATAAGGGTAAAAAATAATATTATAATAATATTAAACTACCCTATCACATGTCCTAATCCTATTGGATGATATTTATCTGACCATGGGATTCTTTGGGTCGATTTTGGAACCCCATGGAGCCACTTGGGTGTGAAAAATGACATTTTATAAGAATTAATTTAAAGTATATAAAAATATAACATAAACATGTATCTTTGAAAAAAACAATTTTTATATGGGGTTATATAATTTATATATTAGACTATAAATATTAATTATAAATATAAAAATATTTCCTACATCAGGATATTTTATTTATTATTTTTATACATAAAATAAATAAATTTATTTATGACACAATGACGATGCCGTGATTGCTTCGTTAATAAAGGATTCAAACGAATGATATTATAAATGTTAAAATAAATGTAATTTTTTAATTTTGATGATATAAAAGATTTTTATGGATTATATTGAAATATTATATTTTAGTTAATATCTTTGGTTCAAAGGAATCAGGTTGTTATGAATTTTTTAAAAAGTCATGTATGAATAGTGCCCAAAATTGACATAATTCATAATTTAAAACATAAAATATTTTATTAAATGATATTAAATTCCCAAAAATATAAGATTCAAAAAAATGACTTATATAATGTTAAAAATGTCATTAATGATCCACTTGAGGTTTCCTTTTCATTTTATAGTAACTAAATTAATCCTACAGTATAAAAATACAAGAAGCCACGGTAAGAGTTAAATTGTTTAACTAAGGGTTAAACCAATAAGATAAGGACAAAAAAATATTAAAAACTTTTCTAAAAATTATTGGATGATGGGTATTCGAACCAAAAAAATATTATATTAAAATTAAATTAGTTTTATAATATTTTTAATCGAAATTTAATTCATAATAAAAAAATATTTCTAGACTTTCATAACGTACCCTTCATCCCTCTTATAAAAGGGCACCACATCTACCCACTTATTCACACCTCCAAAGACATTTTTCTCAGACAAAACCTGCCAAAATATCCTTCAAACTTCACTAAATTTATCCTAGAGGAAAAAAATTGGGCATAAAGGCAACTTAATGAGTCCTTTTGTACAAATCAAAAGAAGACACCCGAAGAAGAGGTAATCGTTTAATCCCTTCTTTCAAAGTTCATTTCTTCTTATACTTCCTCTTACTAAGTTGTTACCATAATAAAATAATAAATCCAACATATAATATATTCTTATATTTTTTAAAGATTATGGTACAACCATATTTCTCTTTTTACCAATCCTAGGAAAAACAATACCACCAAGCGTGCGTACGTACAACTTACCATCTCCACACTGTGGTGTAAATTATTTTTCATATACACTTTTTTTATATGAGTATAAAGATGAATATAATGGAGTTAAATAATACATATAACATTATATTTATTTCTTAAAATTAATATTCCATCCAATTCCATACCATTTGACCATTAAAAAAATGATATCGTCGCTCGTGCGTACGTACGACTTACCATCTCCACAACGTGATGAGACTCATCTTCCATGTTCACCATCCAATAATGATTATGAGAATAAATATTATTAATAATTATGAAATATATGACATAATAATTCTACTGGTGTGATATATATATATATATGCATATATGCATATGTCATTTACTTACTTCCTTACGATATGGAAATGGAAACAACATTCATGCATACGTATGGCCTACCATCTCCATAAACGGTATATTCTCTTTCAAATATCTATTTATTATATATATTTATATTTATGATATATAAATCATATTATAAATCCTGTAAGTAATAAAATCATTATTTAATTAATATGATCAAGAATAACAAGTCAAAACAAGTACGATAAACAAAGCAATTATTACTCGAAATGTTGCATTAATTTGGAATTGTTAATAAATAGGTAATATAAAGTCATAAAATAATCATATATGATATCATAAATATTATTATTATTATATAATTTTATAATATGTTTAAACACATTATACAAGTGTTTCAGACACGTATAGAGAGTATCGAACCTAAGGTAAAGCTTAATTCATCAATCTTATTATTATCTGAGATTGTTTATATGTAAGTATTTATTGAGACATATTTATTATCCATGTTCGTGTTTCAAATTTTTTTTGAAATGTAATCTTTTAAGGTTATATAGAAGGGTATATTTAACTAGGTCATCATTTTAAATGTTTTAAGGATTTATTTTCTAAATATATTTAATTAATGTCTATGTTTTCAAAATGATTTTCATGATATATTTATATGGACATGATTATTTTAAAATGTTAATTCATTTTAAAAGTTTCAATGTGTTATGAGACACTTTGATTAAAAAATATATTTTAAATGACTTTATAAATTGCATGAATTTTAAATGATTTCATGAAAAAGGTATATTTCTCTCAAAGATTTTTACTGATCATTTTCAGTTATGTTAACATCCTTTACTGGATATTATTCTTGATTGGGGTTGATTTATTATAATACAATCTTCCATATTGTGTTGAATGCATTTTGATATGTTTTATTGTGGATGTGATATTTTTATACCCTTCATTATTTATGGTTAAAGTACTAACATTTTGTATGCTATTTTTAATACGAATGTTTATGTTATGTTTCTCCCTTTTTATAAGAGGAATGTATTGGAATTAATAAGTGATGGGTGGGACCCGCTATATCCAATTGTTTCATTGGTAGGTCTTATGAGACAAAATAGTGTCTTGGAACAAGGTCTAGATAGAATATTTGTGAATGGTCTTGGCACAACGCCTTGACGTAGTAGTTATTATGTCAAACATTATGCATTCCCTCGTTATGAAATTAGTTATTACATGTGATTATTCAAAAACTATAATATCTATGTGCATATTTATATGGTAATGTTTGATTCATTTTTACCATATTATGTTCAATTTTATGTTTAAAAGTATAATGTTTTTATTATACATCTTTTCTTAAAAGTTTATAGCTTCCGCTGAATTATTTACCCTTACTGAGCATCTAATCACACCCCTTTCTTATGTTTTATTTTCCCAATATTCCAAGAACGGTATTATGATTGATATTCAGTGTTAATATAGTGGAATAATGGTGTTATGAAAGGATTATTTATGATATGTTTTATGTTAGAAAATGTAAGGCAACTTTCATATATGTAATCTATTTTCTAAGGTTGCTAAACTGATCGGTCCTTCAGGGCTTGATTCATTATAATCATGTCAATGTATTAAAATAACGCACCTTCTCTAGGTAAATATGGTTATGGTGTTACATATAATATCATATATTTTAAAATAGTTTAATTGTTAAATATTTATACTAAGAAAGAAATAGATGTTATTTCTTAACGTAAAAATAATTTTTGCATCGTAAAGAGATAATTTAAAAAGAATATAATGTCTAAGAGGCTAGAGAGAGTATGTTTGGACTTAAAAAAGTTAAAAGTTAACAAACAATTAATTAAAACAATATTAAGTTAAATTTATTTCTACTTAATATCCTAAATAGTTTAGATTATGATGGTAAATAGAAATTTGAGTGTTATATTTATTCACCATATTAATGTGTTTGTCACTTTATCTGAAAAGAGTTTAGGAGGTCCAATAAATAATAATGAAAATAGTTACATTAATTCAAGGAATTTTTTTGATTAATAGGTTTCCAAGGATGATGATAATGAACTCAAAAAAGTCTCTAAGTAGACCAAAAAAATTGAGATAGTAACATTTGATGTTGTGAATTTAAGATGTTTGAATATGTTCAAAGAGTTGAATAGTTATGAACATGACTCCTTAATCTCTCCATTTTTAAAACTAGACAAATTCATTGATGTTTCTCACTAAATAATTTATTGTGAGAGTTTTATTAGATGGTAATATATAGATATAATAGGAATTACTTATGATGTAATGATTTAGAAAAACCCAAAAAGTTCAACAAACACAATGTTGACTTGATAGTTTTTCATATAAGATAAGACAAGTTGGTTATTATGTTAGGTTTGTTTAATATTCTTAAAAGTTTTTAAGAGTATGAAATGAATCTTATTAAAATTGAATCCCCAATTTATCAATATTCAAATTGGTATTATAAATGTATACATAGATATACATTTTGTGAAGTGTAATGATAATTGACCTCTCACTATATGCCTTTGTGTTTATCCCTAACTGATTTTATTCCTGGAATATTGTAAGTTATGAATATATGTTAATGTTAACGTGAGTATTATTATCCTATAGAGACACAAAATATGCTCTTGATGTAATAAATAATGAATAATATTCTTTGTGTGTGCTATATGACCTATTAAGCATACCATATGAAGTGTTATAATGTTTTATTTGTTATACTAGGGGCGGATGGGTCATATGTGAGTCCCCATTACCTATGGTTAGAGAAATACCTAGCATGAGAACCTTCATACTTTGATACCCTACATTCAAAAGTCTATATATTAAATTAGTTAATAAAGGGGTGGTTGGGTATGTTACTAATCATATTTTCAATTGAAGCATTACCAATATTGGATTTGACCTCTCGTACGATGAGTATAACATATGGGACCTCGAATGAGATGAATTTTGGGAGTGCGCAGTCACAACTGGATATTATATCTCCATTAGGATAATGGATATGAAATGTGATTATCCATAAGTACAAATACAATGTGATGTATTCATCAATTAGGTTCAATCTATACTCCGAGAATCAAGAAAATATGAGTTGGCTATAATGGATTGACATGATCCATGTCTCATGGTCATTTAATGTCTTGGATAAAACAAAAATATGAGAACTCTTGTTAATATATGATGCATACTGGTATACACAAGTATGTAGATACATGTGATTGATAAATATCATTCCAAATCCCTTTATAGCTTGAGTAGCATCGATACTTTTATAGAGGCTTCTATTTTCTTAAATATATGAATTTAGAGATTCATATTCATTTAAAATTCTATAAAGGCCCATGTGGACACAATTTTTGGTTGATTTAATGAGGACTGAGTTTGAATCAGAGAGAAGATCTAAAAACTATTTTAGAGTTAATATATAAGTGTTTTGGATAGGTGTTCACAAGGTATTTCATATGATGTGATACAAAGTGAAGTTAATGATAAATTTACAAAAGTGTTTTTGAAAGATATACAAAATAGCTTTAGATACAATTTCTCAAATTATTGTATATGATATAATATAAGATAAAATGACACAAATTTTATTAGGATTTAGTGCATACGGGATATTGAAGGATATATGACCTAAAACCTTGTATATATAAGACACATATATGAAATTTCATATTTTGTTGCATGGTATTACTTTCCATGAAGCATGTAGAAAAATGATAAATTGTTATCATTTATTTTTCATCCCATGTAAGTTTTCATTTAAGTAAACCCTTTTAATAATATGAAACATGAATATGTTTTATATATTTATGCATATGATTATTGAGTTGTTTGAAACATCATTCACTCTTGTATTATAAACACATGAGTAATTGTAGTATCCTAAAAATCATTCTCATGAATATAAATATCATTGTAATTTGATGAAAAAAGTGTATTGAATTCTTAGGGATCATTAGAAACTCACTTTTCCTGAAGATATCTCTTTCTTCCTCCATTACACGTGAGATGTTAACATATAGTGGAGGACGATGAATCCCGCATATGTGATGTGTGATTTTTCTTAACCCATGGGTACCTTCAGAAAGAGGATGTATTTTGGATTCTCTTAGTGATATTTATCAAACCCATCTGATGGTGATCATGATTAAGAAGATGATCTCAGTGTATGGTAATCTATATCTATAATATTCCTGTATTTTAGTTTTATTACATGTTTCATATTTATTACACCATAATCTTTGAACCATGGTCTAAATTACTTATACATGTTCTAATAAGTATTATTAGATTCATTTAAAACCCTTAAGTAGGTTCTTACAACCACATCCCTAGACATGGAATTTGTTTGAGGAATCTCTATCCCTTAGTGTGTGATCAATCACGTTTCACATAAAAATATCATTTTCATCTTCTTCAAGCATAAAAAGATACTTTTCAACCCGCACTTGACTTGTGTTGGCAGAATGGGGACCATATCATGGCTTCTACGGTGAAATAAGTGACATAAATTTTCTAGTGCCAATAATAAAAAATATATAATTATATATAAATTTATATAAATATAGTTATATATAAATTTATAAATATATGAAAAATATATAAATATAAATAAATGTATATAAATACATATATATAATTAAATATTATTATTATATATAAACATATTAATATGTGTACAAACACAAATATAAATATAAACACACACACATACATAATTAAATATAATTATAAATATATATTTACATATAAACAAATATAAATACACACACACAAACATATTAATATTTATACATATAGTAACATAATATTTGTATATATATAAAAATAAATATAAATATGTATAATCTAAATAAATATATAATCAATTAGGGTCTTGCATGAGTGGTAAAGTCAACCTTTAATTTTATGTATAATCAAGGTGCAATTCTGGCAGCCACCCTTGGGGGGGGGATTTTTGGCCCATTTATGGCTGATGATGGTGGTGATGATGTAGGTATGGGTGTAACCCTAGGTAAATGTTAACACAAAACAGGATATAGGAAGTGAACCTTAGGCCTACAATGAAGGGGCATTTAGGCCATCCAAAGGAGGTTCTTCAAGTTATAAAATTATAATGTACTATATTTGGAGTAGGTCAACCCTTTTTGGGGAGTGTGATACATATTTGTTAGCCCAAGGGTGTGTGTTTTGTTTCCTTTCTTGTAACCATTAAGACATTAAATATATATATTGATATATATAAATATATATAAATATATAAAAATAAAAATAAATATGTGTAAATATATAATTATATATATTTTCATACATAGATATAAATAAATAAATATAAATATATAAATAAAAATCAAAATAGGTTGGGGTTAAATCCCATTTATTAAAAAAAATTACAAGAGGAGGTTGGGATAGGCATACAAGAAACAAAATAATTGAAAATTTTATGTGAAAACATACCAAAGAAAAAATACATTCATGCAAGCCCCAACTTCTTCAAATACTTAGCCTGAGAGTGAAGGCTCATACTGTGTTGGGCTTCTCGAGCTCCCTAACCATGGGGATACAATCACCATTTTCATGAGAGAGGTATCCAGGATTATATAAACCCAAAAAAAATTTGTCACATAAGACACTTCAAAAAAATAAATAACCAAAAGAGGGAATATGTAACACTCCAGGTTTTATGAAATATTTTCATTCTTTAAACTAAACATCATTAATTCTTAAATAATAATATTCGTAAAAAATAATTACAATTGAATAGAAAATAATCTATAATTGATATGGATGAAACTAAAAACACTTTATTTAATCATAATATAACATTACAATAAGAGTATAAGAAAATAAATATAACATTCCATGGGTGGTTACATATCATGGATGATAATATCCATTTAAAGTGAATAAATTAAAATGGGATGATAAATAGAAAATAATAATATCATTACAACTTTAAAATCTACTAGATCACATTCTCCATTGGATATCAACATTAATAGAACTAAACATACAATGTGAAATAACAATATCAAATTAGAAAGAATATTGTGAAATGTAAAATGAAAATTAAGGAAATGAGAAGTGCAATTTAAGATGTTATAATGGAATGAATTTATAGGGAGTAATGATGGTAATATATTCATTATAATGGGAAATATGGTCGTTGGAAATATGTTCATTGGATATGTATGTATCCGATATATATACTAAATTGGTTAATTTTTAGTAATAAGTTTAAAATAATATTATGCACATATATTAAAGAAAGAAACAAAAATATAATATTTAATTAAAATATATATTTATAAAAATATTTTAATGCGTTCCATATTATTTTTATTAACGTTTGATATAATATATTTATAAAATAAAAATAAATATTTTAGTATCAATATATAGATAAAATTAAATGGTTAGGATATAAATAATTAATGGTATTTGAAGAATATTATTTAAAAGTGTAAATTTTCAATGAACTATTTTTTAAGTGTTGAGTGTCTTTATCTTTACAAAATTAAAATTTTATAAAGAGTGGTTTTAGATAAAATATATTGATTACATATAAAAGAAAAATAAATTAACATTGTTCCAATATTTATTAATATTCAAGTAAAAAGAATAAATTCATTTTATTCTTAAAAATAAATTCTTTCTAATTTTTTATGCGTTATGCAGGCCTATATCAAAATTACACACGTCTATGTTAAAATTAATTTATCACTTCTAGAAATTAAGTCCAATAAATTTTTTTTATATTATTAATCATAATATCTATTTTTTTAATAATTTCATTTTATTTTTGAACATAAAAATAAGTTACCATGATAATTATTAGTTACCATGGTAAAAAATTTATTTTTCAACAAATTGTATTTTTCTAAGTATTGTGCATTTTTATATTAATAAATTAAAAACATCACTTATAAATGAAAAGTCTAATATAATATATAAAAGTAAAAAATAAAATATTACCAATAATTTAATTAGTAATTTATAGGAAATAAGAATAAAAATAGTTAATATTAAAAAAAATTAATTTTTCTACTAAAAAAGTTTTTTCTATATATATTGTGTTTTAATTTAAATTATAACTTTATCATATTTAGAAATTGAATTAGATTAAATAGAGTCCAAATTAAAAATTATCATGTTGAAATTTTGTAGTGATGTTCATATTTTTTTAGTAAAAAATTAATTACCATAGTAAATATTTAATCAAGGTTAAAGGGTATAAAGGAAGTAATCTTCCATGGCTCAAATTTTGTTAATTTTAAATGAAAAATAGAACTTATATAAGACATTTATTAGGTTGTAAGTTCAATACCACAAGTCTCACCAACATTTCTTCACATAACTCACCTAACTCCCTTGTGATTCATTTTTTACCCCTCACCTAACTTTAGTTTATAAGGAAATGTTCGTCTTTTTCACCTATAAAAAGAGATCACATCCACCCACATCAATCCAAAATTTTACTCATAATTTCAATCAAAACCCTACCCATTTTAAATATCCTAGAATCCTATTAATATTTTATTATTCCTTGGTTATAAGGAAGTATCCCATGTCCTCCATTTTCAAGAGGCCCTCTAAGGGAAAAATCAATACCTTAATGTGAGTACTATCCACTCTCTAATCATTTATTCTCTATATTTCTACCAGAAACCTATTATAACCATACTAATATAATTAAATCTTCATAATTAGTATAATGAACATTTATTATGTTTATATAAAAATCATTTTCGTAACACCACAACTTGAATCACCAGGTTTGGGCTAAAATAACACACTATATCATGTGTGCCTCCCTATATGAAAGAGGCTACTGAATAGTGATGAGGGACAAAGAAAAATCATGGAGAGACTAAGACCTTAGTATCAAGTAATCTCAAAAGTATACATTAGAAGAAATAATAATAAATATCATCAAGTATAAAAGAAATAAATCATCAGAGTAGCAACATACACATAATGTACCAACCCATGTAATAGTAAAATTGAATGTTATTAACACAAACCAAAATGAACAAATAAATATCCCCACAGGCGATGGATGAATGTAAGAGATAAGAGGAACTAAGAAAAAATAATAACAGACATTTAGCCCAATTTCTATTCTATAATCCCCACACCCTCTTAAAAACCTACTCAACTCCTCTCTATAGGTCCCTTTCCCTTCATAGAATCCTTGTTCATAAAATATACTCAAGCACCATGATGATCACATAAGATGTGAATATAAAACATAGTAGGAAACCACCAATGGGTCCTTAACATAAGTGAATAATATATACCGGTCCATGAGATGAAGATATAAAAGTGTATATAAGAAACAATTATATCACACAATCACTACATATATGTAGGCTCTATAGAGACTAACTCTATCATATTCATCTCTATGCTGGATAGAAAATCAATCATTCACCAACACATTCCCCCTTGATGAGATAGACCCAAAAAATGTTTGACCCATATATATCAAAGGTATTTACCTTGTATATTCTAACCAAATGTCTGACACATCCCACTAGGGGGATAGTCCATATGGCTCAACCTGCATTCTCACATGTAGAAAAAAGAGAAACCAAACATGAAATATAAGATACAAGATGACAGATAAAACATCACCTCATGTCAAGAGAGATTCATAATCCTTAAAAATACACATTCCAGAAAACATAATCCATAAGTATCATAGGAAAAAACAAACATTATATGTGATCAAGATCAACCATGGGTCTCACATAGCTACACACACGTGCATTAAACAACCTCTTCATGAATCCATATAAATATTCACTAAAGAAAAGGGCCACCTACCTTAAGTGAAGTGATGTTTCGACAATAAGGTTCACTGTTAGAGTCCAATTACACCATTAAAATACCTATAAATATCCTTGATACACCAAAATTTTATTGGTATGGTAAATTTTTAATAGAATCTACACCCAAAATGCAGGACAAGATTTCACATACCTAAGAAGATCTGCTGTTGAAAATTGTCCAGGTCAAACGGTGCATAGATTCCAATACTTTGAATTTATGTTACAATAATATATATATTTTTTATATATTTCCCAACAATTATTAACAATAATTAAGTCTATAGGAATCATATTTCATATTATATAAGTTTTAAAGTACAAGGATTACCCGAAATCTCTACCTTAAAATTGGATATAAAGGAAACCCAAGTAATAGAATGAATGTGAGGGATTAATAGAGGATAAAACAGATTTAAAACCATAGTAAATTCCCTCTTCGTTTTTATTTTATGTAGTTATCCCTTTTATTCTTATAGTTTTCATTATATTTTTTTATTTTCCCCTCATGTTTCTTACATCATTCATTGTTTCTTCTTTAATGTCTAGTCTTGTATGCTATTTTAAGAAACTCAGATATGTGGTTTCCTTCATTTCTTTTCACATATGTAATATTGTTTCCTTTTCATTGGATATAAATAAAGACATGAAAAAACTAGGAAAATTCATTAATATTCCTCCATGAATTAATCTATCTTATACAAGAAAACACCCTCATAATGATCTTATGAGTTTCAAAAAATAATAAAATTGACTCCTTAAAATAAATTAGTCGAATCACCCATTTGAAAAACCAAACCCAGTGACAGCATGAAATGGTGGAGGTTCACCACACCTATCATGTTCTCAGTTTCATCTCTTCATAAATCCTAACATAACCAAAGGACACACCCTATACCTAAGGCGTTTTCCATTTGGTCTGGCCATGGCCTCCACCATGGTCAGGGTGATGCCTCAATGTCAATGGTGGATAGTGTAACCATTAGATTTCTAGGCTTGGTACCATTACTTACATTGGGTATGGTGGCTTAGGTAGTGGTAAAAAGGTAATATAGAGGTATTAATTATCATGGATCATGGTGTGGTATATCCCATTTGGCATTGGGAAAAGACAAACATTATGTTTTGAGCCCCTAACCAAGCCCCTTTTCAATTCCATCCACCCAAGAACCTCTAACCCACATCAAAAAATTTAAAAAATATCCAAAAAGATATGAAAACTCTAAAAAAGAGATGTATCATAAAAAGAAGGTGTCAAAATTAACCCCCTTTACTGAATTATCTTCCTTGAGAAGTGTCTATATAGGTCCACTCAAATAAATCAGGACACTATTCCTGAATGTGTGTCTCACACTCCCATGTCTCTTCCTAAAAAAATATCATGATTATATTGAACAAAAACAAGAGGAATGATTTTACATTGTAACACCTTCTCACTTTGGTCTATAATCTAAATGGGTCACTCCACAAAAGATCTATTTAGTTTCAACTCAATATCCTTGCAGTTAATCACTTGCATAGGATTGGGCTTGTACCTCCAAATATATGAGGCATGGAACACATTATGAATATATTGATATCATGTAGGAAGATTAAATATATAACCCATCATCCTATTATGTTTGATGATATCAAATATATCAATATACCATAGTTCCAATTTCCCCTATATCCTAAAATGCCTATTCCCCAACCTAGGGGACACCCACAAGAAAAGTACATCACACAAAATGAACACTAAGGGCCATCTCCGCTTGTCTTCATATGATCACTACCTTCTCCACATGATAACCAAACACTTCTAAATGAAATAGTCCCACTAAGAGGTCTATTATACCATATTAGGTCTAATAATTAAAGATTCACTTGCCTCATGCTAGAATAGAAATAAATGACATTACCATCCATAGAGTTCCTCAAACAAAACATTTTATATTTAAGATTTGAAACAATTGTTGTAGTATAACTCTATCAATTCCAAGTGATTATCCCATGATCCTCCAAAATCTAGAATACATTCTTGAAGCATAACCTCTAAGGTATATATTTATCTCTCTCACTACCCATTAGTCTATGGATGAAAATAAAGTAGTATTTATGGAATATAAAGGGAAATGTGACCATCAGGATTCGACCGATATATGACCATTGATAAAATATGAGCATTGGTCAATATTATTGTTGTAAATTGTACTCTTGATAATAATTTTAATGTTGCAATGAGTGTTTATAGGTAGATATTACAAAAGATAATACACAGAAAAGAGAAACGATGGCATCAACCGGTAGACTCAAGTTGTACAAAGTCTATTTGTTATAACTTGGGAGGAAATTGACATCACTAGGTTTCTCTCTTGACCAAGCCCATTTTGAGCTTAAACAAGTAATTTTTTAACAAAATCTCCTATAGTGGAAGTTCAAGTTTGTCGAAATTACTACTTGGTCAATGTTAGCCGAGCCACCACATGAATCTATCACCATCGCTACCTTACCATTAAATTATATGAGGGGGTTATAAGGGGTTACATTACCTGACCATAGTTACTTTAAGTTTAATTCCTTTGTATAAATAAAATTTTTATTCTATATTTTCCATTTTAAGAATAGTTGTTCTTAATAAAATATTGGTGGAATGTGATAAATTGACTTTTTGGGTCCAATTTGTACTTTCCAAAAAGATATAATATTTATAATAAACTAAGGTATTATGAATAATAATTATTTTAATGAAATATTAAGATAAAAACAATTTTATTTAAATATAAATGATAAAATAATTTTATTATGTCCTTAATTTTTTTAAGTGTCAGAAATTTTACTATCCATATTCAACCTACTATGTTTTTAATAAATAATTATTTTTATAGTTAAAATATTAAGTTATCATATTTATATAATTATTATTATAAAATAAACATCATTTTTGAAATCATCACATTGAAATTAGGTTAGGGTGAATTTATGAGAATTTTCTAAAATATATTTTTCCCATGAATAGTAAAAATACAGTTTGAGGTTTTCAGTATATTTAATGAATTCATAATTATATCATAATGATGTAATAATTAGTTAAACACAATCCAAGACTCAAAATATGTTATTTTATTAATATAAAGTATTTTAATATGTTTTAATAAATTTCCAAATCTATAATTATCTTTCAAAAGTCAAAAATGGAAAATTTATCTTTAAAAACATTATTTGGTGAAAACTTTATATTTACTTGAAAAAAGATTTAATATAATGTGATGTTTGGTTATTTTCTGTTAAAAAACATAAAATATGTCCCAAATTTACAAAACCATGGGAAAAACAATGGGCAAGCCCATGTTTTTTCATTTTCCACAACCTAGATTTCTAGGGCCTATATTAGGGAAGTATTAAACAAATCCTCTACCTTTTCTATAAATACCCACCCATTTATCTATTTACATTCACTAAAAATTCATACCCATGAATTTATTGTGGTTTTACCTCCCAATAAGTCCTCCCAAGGTGTCTTCAAACCTCCAAGGTCCCAATCCTCATGTTTTAGGAGTATCTCTTCATGGTAAGGCAATTATCTTTCTTATCTTTGCGATTCATGAAACTATTTTCATATATGACTTCTAAATGTTATGGTTACTATCTTATATTAACCTTTTCATCATACCCTTACTAACAAATTATGTTTTATCAACACGAGACCCTTTCCACCACTCATTTTACCCTTTTTCAAAACCATGTTATATACCTGTTATGATGCCAAGTTTACTTCTCAAAATTTCCCACTTTTCCTCATGAAATTCTCTTTTATTTTATTTTTTAGAATAAGAAAGACTATTTATTTTCCAAGTGTATTCACCAATATTTCAAAGTGATTTATTTTATTTTGGGATTAACATACTTGAAACCCTTGTTCCTTTTTCGTGGTCTAAAAATGACATAATCACTACAAAAAATGTCATTAGCGACAATTTTTTATCAACTAGCAGCAGTTTAAACTGTTGGATAATTCTATAGAAGTAGTTAGTAAAATCCCTGTGTATTGCACGGTCCCAAGTCATTTATAGGTAGTTTTTTTATTTCATGTCAGTTTTATTATGTGTCATTTTTGGAACATTTTTGCAGTGGTTTTATTTTTTTAGAGATGATTCTTTTATTAAAAAAAATCAATGGAATATAAATAAAATGAAACCAAACGTCACTGAACATTTGAGAGGTTATTTTTTTTAGAAGTAATTTTAATTAAACACTATTAAAACATATTTTATTTAATTTATTTTTTGGTGGTTACTCAAAATCGCTGTTAAATTAGTTTTTCTATATTTAATAATAAGATGACATAAAATAAACTAAAACATGAATATAAGATAAACCCATATTATATATGTCATACATCCAAAATAATATATAAAAACATCCACAAAAATAATATCCTTAATCTCATTCAAATCATACATTTATCAACCAATACCTTGTTCATAAAAATATACATATAAAATATGTCCAACAACAACTGATGCTAAATATACATTTGTATCATGACCTCCACTGCATCTATCTACCTCCACATCATCTCATCAACTAAAAACGACCACGTAATCACATAAAATATAACAAAAAGAAAATAAAAATTAAAACTAAACATAAAAAATCACAATTACAATAGAAAACCAGAAGAATTCCATGGATCGGAATGGTTTACCTCATGCCTACTGTCGGAGTCTTCCACCTAGAAAGAAAACTAGAACATTTAAGAAAATAACTACAAAAGAAAAAAGGCATAGAATATATTCAAAATAATTCACATAAAATTTGTTATTTTTTAGTCTAATAGAAGAAATTTTAGCAAAAAATAATAATACATAATTAAAAACACTTTTAAAACATAAACATACATATTTAAGATAATATTCATCACTTGAAACATAAAAGAGATAAATAGTTATTCTTATTTATTTTTAAAGAGGCGTTCATTGTTCTTGAACTTGAATTAATAAAATAATTTTAAATACTTAGAAATCATTAAATGTATTATATTTCAAAAAAAAAACTCATGGGTGTTTGTTTAATGATTTCACATAAATATGAAGTCATTTGCTATGTTTTTTACCGTTTCATGCACATTTTAGTGTTTTAAAACACTAAAAACTCATTTACAGCCATTATAGGAAAACCATAATTTGAAATGATGTGTTGTCGGTTCCTAAAGTATCAAAACAATCTAAATTCATTTTTTTTGGTTTTGAGTAGGTAATTTGTCCTTTTAACTAAAATTTTTGTCAATTGTAAATAAAAATATGCACTTCGATCCATACCGAGCACATCATGAATCAGATTGAGGTGAGGTTGATTCCAACACATCAAAAATGACTTATGAGTCATTTTCATAAAGTATCACAACAATATAAAAGAATTTTCTCAGTTTTGAATAGTTTATTTGTCATTTTTAATAAAATTGATGTCATTTTTAAATAAAAAGATGCACAATGAGTCATACCAGTCACAATGTGCAATATATTGTGGTGAAGATGATTCATACACGTCTCAAATGACTTATGGATCATTTTCCTAAATTATAAAATCAATACAAATGTGTTTTCTTGGTTTTGAGTATGACACTTTTCCTTTTTAGTAAATTTTCATTTAAAGCTGGAAACATGTACTTTGAATCATACCGATCACATCATGTGTCAGTTTAATGTGAGGCTAATTCCTACACATCCCAAATGACTTACGAATCGATGCCTTAAATTTCTTAGTTTTCAACGAGTTTCACTTTTGAACTAAAATGTCGATTTTAAACTGATAACGGACACTTTGAGTCATACTAAGAACATCATGTATTGTATTTAGGTGAGAGATTCCTACACATCACAAATTTCTTATAGATCATTTTCATAAAGTATCAAGATAATCCGATCGTGTTTTCTCGGTTTTGAGTAGGTCATTTGTCCATTTTACTAAAATTAATGTCAATTTTAAATAAAAATAAGAACTTGGAGTCATAACAGTCACACTATGTGTCAAATTGAGGTTGGGATAATTTCTACACATCTAAAGTGACTTATGGATCATTTTCATAATGTATCAAAACAATCTGAATGCATTTTCTCAGTTTTGAGTATGTAACTTGTCATTTTTACAACACTATCATTTAAAACTGGAAACACACACTTTGACTCATAAAAATCACATCATATATCAGTTTTATGTGATATCGATTCCTATACATCACCAATATTTTATGAATTGATGTCCTGAATTTTCAATAAAATCAAAGTTTTTTTCTTAGTTTTCAATGAGTCACACTTTTTTAACTAAAATTTAGATTTTAAACTGATAACAGACACTTTGAGTCATATCGGGCACATCGCGTATCAGATTGAGGTGTTACTGATTCTTACACATCAATAATAACTTATAGATCACTATATTAAAGTATAAAAACAATACTAATATGTTTTTTTGATTTTGAGTATGCCAATTGTCTTTTTTACAAAAATTAATGTCAATTTTATATAAAAATAATCCCTTGGAGTCATACCGGTCACATCGTGTATTAGATTGAGATGTGGATGATTCCTCTACATCCAAAAGTCTCAAAACAATTCTAACTACCAATGTTACCATGATTTCCATTGTCTTTATTTTTTAACTTCCAATACTTTATATTGACTCGATGTTATTGGATAAAAAAACCTTTCTGTTTGTTGAAATCCAAAAGAGCATATGAAGCTCATGTGCCCATTATATCAGGATAATTCACCACAATGGGCACATAAGATTCGTCTAATCTTTTAAATTGAAACAAAAAGAAAGGATTTTTGGATAATAACATTGAATTAATACACAGTGTTGGCAATTCGACACAAAAAGGCATTGAAAATAGAAATTGTGGTAACATTGGAAGAAAGAAAAAATTTATCTCTTTTTTCCATTGTTTCATATAGTTGAAATAAAAATAAAAATTCCCAAAATATTTATGAAATAAAATAAATAAGTATTAGATAATAATGACAAATAAATTAACTTAAAAATAGTAGATAAAATGATGACAAAATTAATTAAATAAATAGTAATAATTAATCTTTTCATGATGGTTGTATGCATTCTTGATTCATTTCCCTATTTCCATTATCTTAGTTGTAGTCTCAATGTACAATCTCTCATGAGCATGAGTAGCTTCGAACAAACCACCCAAACGTGAACAAAATATTCCACCGATATAAATTATGTTTTACTATAAATATAAAATAACCCCTTTAACTAATTTTTTATGTGTTCATCCGTCATTTTTATGAATTTAATTAAATTAAATTTATAATCATGATAAAATCAACATTTAAAATAAAAAAAATTATATTGGAAAACTATTTTCTGTAGAAAAATTATATTTTACTATTATTTTTTCTTAATATTATAATGAATTTATTACTAATAAAATATGTGTTAATATAATCATATATATTTGTAAACATCATTATAGTGTCATTATTTTAAATATATTAATCTAATTTATTAGTTAAATGTTACAAAAATTAATGAATCAATTCGTTGAAAATAATATTTTTATTGTTATCATGGTCATCCACATTAATAAGAGTAATTATAAATTTATTAACAAAAAATACAATATAATTTAAATAATATGATAATATTTATCTAAAATAAAATATACATTTTACGGATATAATTTCAATAGGTGAAGAAAATAAATTTTTAATTTAATCGAAAAAATCAGCATTTTGATTAAAATATTACATATGTTTGAAAAATTATATACAAGTGTTTTATAAATACAAAAGTATATTTTTTGATTTATTATATATATTTATTTATAATATAAAAAGGATTCCAAAAAATTCAATCCATTCTTCCATTATAGTTACTAGTATTCACCCATGTAATCACACATGATTAGATTTTTTAATTTTTAAAATAATCTATTGAGTATGAATTAAAAAAGTTAAAATAATAAATAGTAAACATGGAATGTAACCATCATATTAAAATAAAAATAGTAAACATTGAATAAAACTATGTGATGATTGAGTGAAAAATCCACAATGAGTATATCTATGCATTCCCAGAGTTAGGAAAAACATGAAACCATATAGTATCATGTACGTAAGGGTATTAAAAATTAATTACTTCAATGAAACATATTAATAATGAATGATGGTCCTAGATTTAAAAAGCATATAAAAAATATCTTCTTATCATTAACCATAAATACTTCAACTACAAATTCATTTGAACATGAATTGTAAGCTCCCTCGTGAATTAATAATAAGAACTCACAAAATTCCATCTAAGACATCCATTTTTTTCACTTTTACATATACATGGAATTATAGAATAGGAAATCTGAAGGCATGTGTCTTTCCATACCCTATCTCAACAGCGCCAACATGCTATGTCTCAACAAAAAAAATTAATATAAAAAACAATTGTTACTCCAAATAAATATTTAATATTAAGGAAAAATTGCATAAGTAAATATGAAATGAATTAAATAATGAGATATAAAGTTATATTAATTCAAATATTGATTTATTAATGGTTAAAATGAAAATGATAAGAATGTTTTGTATAATTAAGAAATGTTATAATTACGATATTTTTAATATTTAGATTACATCACAATATTTGTATCTCAATGTAAAGTAATGAAATTGTCAAAATATAAATATATGTATTTGTTGACCAGAACTATTTGAATGAAAAAAAGAACTCAAATTGTAGAATAATTAATCCACAACATTATTAGGGATTAATTTTCATCTTATAATTTCAAAATTCAAATCTCATTTCAATATCTAGTGCAAGTATAATTGAATGTAACTTATGGCACTACATGTTTATGCTAAACTATGAAATTTGGGTTTGACAAGTAGAAATAGTTATAACTATGCAACACACAACACAAACAACCTCATGGGACCAAATATATTATCTACAGGGCATGTTGAAGGATACAAATGGTAATTTGTTTTTCATTTGCGAGGGGAGAATAAAATAAAAAAGGATATAAAATTAAGTCCAAAAAAGGATTAATGAATTTTATTTAAAGAATCTGTGACTTATTAAACATATTTTTCATCAAATATACATTATGATAATTTATACCAAGCCATGAGTTCCTAAGTTGATTATTTTCTTTTTATATTATCATATAAATGAAGTGAAGTTTGGTTACATTGTTGGATAACCAATTTTTTTTCATATGATCTTTTTCATATTCAACATAATTGTTTCATACTCTCTCATGGAAAATCCTCATAATATAGAATTAAACTACATAGTGATTACAACAAATTATATTAATTAGAAATTTCATAATAAAAAAATAAAATATAAATTGATTACACAACAAATAAATCATAAAGGAAAATCATATAACTTCAATAAACATTCATCAAATAGAAGCATATGTACTACATTAATTTTGTAAATAAAATACAAAGTGATTATGGAATAATGATAATAGGCTCAAGCTATAATAAATAAATTTTGAATAATTGATTATAAAATGAAAATTAGCAACTCCATAATCCAAAGTAAGAGATATAGTTATTACAAAAAAAATTATAAATTAATATATATGTATAGTTCAATAAAAATTCATGGAATGAATTTTAATAATTAAAAAAGTTTAGTATAATACCATATATACATAAAAATAATAATTTCTGAGAGAAGTTACAAGAAAATAACTCCTTTGAGCAATAATAGATTCAGGGTGATTATTAGGAAGAGGATACAACCTTTAAAGGGGGTCTGTATGGTCACTGAGGGGAGGATCTGAGATGGGGAGAGGGAGGTAGGAGGGGGGGGGGGAGGTGTCCTCAGGCTATTGTGGAGGGGAACTGAGCTGGGGAGAGGGATTTAAGAGGGGTGGGGTGGGGGATTCATGTCACTGGTGAGCCATCTAGAGAGAAGGTAAAAGGGGGGGGGTCATGGGGGTTTGGGTTGCAGGCTCAAGGTCACAGGCTTGTAGTCCCTATAGGAGAGAGGAGAGGAGGAGGGGTGGAAGTAAAGGGTGTCATGGGCTTGGGTTCACTACCGGGGAGAGGATATGAGGAGGTTGGCAGATGTGGGGGTGGTGGTGGGGGAAGTGTTAAGGGTCATACAGAGGGAAAGGGGGAGGGTGAGGGATTAGGGTTTTTTTAAATGTTTAAATGTGGTTTAATTAATACCATATCTAATTGAAAACATAATAATATATCATGATGGTTTTATGAAACTACCGTTATATTATATTTTTTTAATTGAGTTTATTTCATTGTGGTTACTAAAACTATCGTGAATAAACTACCACTAACCATTTATTTTATTATAATGAATGATCATTTTTTTAAGAACTTTTGAAACAACATGATTTTAATATGAAACCTATTTATTTTACTCTACTTAGGTTATTGATGAAAGTTCTATTATGATCTATGTGGCTAACATGAAATTAATATATATTAAGTTTTCTCCCTGATAACGCTCCAATGCATTGAGTATTGAATTTAATATCTAGATCTGACATGTTTTTATGATACCTTGGGGAATAACCTTGGTAATTTTAATTTACGACACCTTGGTGATTAACCATGGTGATATGATTATGAATGTATAAATTATTATTTTTAGACACATTTCGATATTATGACTCATGTTATTTTTATTATTATATGCCTATTTTTTCCATTGATCATGAAATAATGATATTCCCCATGTTCTTATTGATATTCCTCATATATATAAGAAAATTGTTTCCCTTAATGGGCCTTATTCTCACCCCTTTACTTTGATATATGTTCCCATGAACTGAGATGCAATAAATGTACTTAGGAATAACCCATGAATAAGAATTTAAGATTGATTAGAATATATTTTTATATTTACTTTTATTATGTTCCAAATTTATAAGAAACTAAAATTTAAAAGATCTTATATTTTTTACCATATAATGAAAAGTTTATGAAATAAAAAGGCGGGATGCCATATCCTACCTTATCTACTGAGTTAGTCTCCCAGATCGATAAGAAAGAGAAAATTAGGTCAATAGATCCACTAAAACCCACATTGTATCTTGACCTATTTGGGTCCTAGGAAAACTTATAATGAAGTCCATCATGACCTCTTCCCACTTCCAAAAAGGCACTAGAAGTGGCCCGAGAAACCCTCATGGTCTCTGATGCTCAACCTTGATCGTCAGATGAGTTAGAGAATGACAGGAAAATCCTGTAATGTCTCTTTTCATGTTATGACATTGGAATTTCTGTCTGATATCATGATACATTTTTAATGATCCTGGGTGAAATTCCCACTATGAAGCATGAGATTATTTCATCAGTTCTTCCCTCATGAGAGAATGTACCTTCACTCTTCCATGAGTTAGAAGTACATTATGTCCTTATAAGGACCATCCTAAAATTAAACCATTTATTTCCAAACTATTACACAACATGATACAATATGGGACATAAAGCTAATTGGTTTTCACTCATTCCACAAATGATGATGTGATCACCAAGGTTGCAAAATTCCCTACCTCTCGATTCTTAGTTACACCAACATTCTAGTATTCTATGAAATTCATAATATTATATCCTTCTTCTGATGTTTTATTTCCAACATCCTATATTTTCCTTCTAAGGGTATTTTAAACTATATTCCTTTTCCCATAATCATACTCCATTAAAAATTTGAATGTATACATGTATTTTACCAAACTCCTCTGATGGAGATTCAGGTCTCATTAGGAGAAAATTTAGCATAGACTATTATGGTCCATGTATATGAAAAGTATATCAATGAAGAGGTAGTGTCACAAAAATTTCAATTCATTAACCAAAAATGAAAACTCTAAGTCAAGATTAGGATAGTTCTACTCATGGGGTCATAATTAATGAGGCCCATATGCAACTACCTTATCATTATACATCAAAATAGTTCCCAAGACAACACTATAAGCATCAAAATCCACCACTTAACCAACTATAAGATCACGAAGAATCATAATTGGAGTCAATATCAACCAATTTTTCAACATTAATAATACATTTTCATATTGGTCTATCCATTCAAACTTGACTTCCATCTTGGTAAGCATGGTTATAGGTGATTTTAGGAAAGAAAAGACTCTAATGAACCTCCTGTAATACCCATCCAAACCAAGGAAAATCAAAATCTCAAGCACATTATTTATTCATTTTCAAGATAAAACTACTTATACCTTCTCTATATCAAAAAATATTCTTAATTGAGAAACCAATTTCTTTATAAAATGCACCTCATAGATCCAAAAAGTTACTCTCTACTGACTTGATATAAATCCAATGTTCTCAAAGTGTACTCAATATGATATTAAGGTTCCTAACATGCGATTCTAAAATCTTATAATATATTAGGATTTCATGAATAAAAATATTATAAATAAGTCCAATTATGGATGACATAACTTATTTATGAGATCCATGAACACTTCGAGAGAATTCATTAGTCTAAAAGTACAAATGAGATACTCATATAACCCATATCTGGTGATAAATACATATTCAATATTAATTTCTCTCTAATATGAAGATGATGGTATCCATAATATATATCAATCATTAAAAACCATTGGGATCCCATTAATTGATCAAACAAGTCATCAAAACATTACAATGGGTACCTATTTTTCACAGTGATCTTGTTCAACTTCATGTAGTCTACACAAAGCTAAATAATATCATCTCATTTCATAGTGAATATCACCAAGGAACCCTAAGGGGGATTACTCAATCTGATGATGATTTTAGCTTCAAGGTATAAAAGTTGTACCTTTATCTCTTTAAACACATCCGGTTCCATGTGATACAATGAAATCTATTTTGTTCATACACTAGACATAATTTCGATTTAAAACTCAACTCCCTAGTCTAGAGGTAACCATAACAAATATTATGGAAATACATCATGGAACTTGTCTACCATATAAAAAAAAGAGGGTAGAGTCACCATCTAATCCATGTCAAGGATCATGCTAGTAACCTACATTGTGAATACTTTTATTTGATTAGGATTTGGTCCCACTCAACTTTCTCCAACTTCCCATTCACTAGTTATAATTAAATTATCCCCTATCACTGCTGAAAAAATCACTCGTCTATGATAACAATCGATGTGTGCATGGTAAATGGTTAACTGGTACATTTAAAGGATCACATTAAAACCTAAAATCTTTATAATTGTGAAGCTACTCACACAATTAAATCCAACAATCATCATCATACATCCTTAACATATATAAATATGATCCAATTTCTTTCCCAAGTGTGTATCAATAGATGAAAACTTAGAAGATAACTTAAATGTTAATTATAATATAGTAACCTCTTGAGTAGATATGAATGAATGAGACGTGACTGTATCAAACAAAGAAACAAAGAGTGTAGAAGAGGCTAGGACTGTACCTCAAAAAGTTCAAGGTCACTCCCCATCATCAACCAAAGCCTGATAAGAAACATAAACACTAAAATAAAGCACTCCATGATTCCCAAGAGGCTCATGAGTCACCTAATTTACTAATCCTTATGGGGTATGTGCCCATTACTGAGGTCCACCACCCACATCATGGTCTGACCATGTTGAATTAATTCTTGAATCCTTATCAAAAAACTATTTAAGATGATTGGTCTTACCACACTGGTTAAAAGTATTGATAAAAATAGTTCCTTGAGATAGTGTCCCTTGCACCCATAGTTATAGTACCTAACAAAGCCATCTCCCATAGATGGAGTTGAAGAATCTATGATTTTCTCTAACTATCAATTCCTTCCTTGGCATATATCATCTAAATACATTTTATTTTTTATAGAATAATAATCTACAACTATATTAGAAAAAACACCATTTAGTCCATTGGGATCTAGAATAATACCTATAACTTTTTCTTCCTTGATATCCTTATCTATTTTCAAAGCCTTACTAATTACTCAGTGTAGGTTGTTTTTCAAAGTTCGAGACCTAGAATTTCATCTTTGGATTAAGGATAATTTAAAAACATTCTATATTCCCATTACTCTTTATTATCTAGAAGAGGATAAAAGTGAATTAATATGGTGAATCACACTAAATAGGAAGACTCTAACATTATCCCC
Organism: Viscum album; assembly: GCA_963277665.1. NCBI lineage: Eukaryota > Viridiplantae > Streptophyta > Magnoliopsida > Santalales > Viscaceae > Viscum > Viscum album. The sequence goes on along the minus strand of OY728122.1, from coordinate 700,931,546 downwards.
TATGGAATTTCCATGAACTTCTAAGCACAGTCTTGATTTAGTGAATTGAGGAATAAATACTTAAAGAAGAGGCCCTTGAAGGTTTCCCACACTAGAAATTCACATATACTAGCATAAATAATAATGTACTAATGCTATATAGTAGAACCATGAATCAAAAAGGTCACAAGATTTAACTTTAAATCCTCTAGGGTCTCCAAGAGATCTAAGATCCTCTTAATGACTCATATAAAATCCTCTACTTCCTGGGGGCTTCCAATGCCCTGGAAGGATAGGGTATGCTGGATTTGGAATTCAAGAGTGTATTAAACCATCATTGGATTTTCATTATGGGATTATCCTCCCTGAACAAGTACTATTCAGAAAATTCTTGGATGGATTGGTTCTATAGCTTGGGATATTGGAGAAACCACTGGATCATGCTAAGTTATATCCTCTTGCAAAACATGTGGTTCAAATAGAAATTACACCCACATGGATGAATTTTTATTAGCTATCCTAAACAGATTCACAAGGCATCTAAGAGGTGAAATTTCCTAAAATGAAAGACCAACACTTCAGATAAAGCTAACAGTTAAACCAAGAACACTACTAACAGATCATAGAAACACACAGGGGTTTACATAATGGTTCAACCGAAGAGGATACCCACAAAAACAAAGCATAAACCCCTAAGTACTACCCATGGAAAAAGCCAAACCTCCGGTATCTGAATGCTATTCCCAACCATATATATTCATCCAAGCATAGAATACTTAGGCTAAAAGAAAAGAATGAAATATATAATGCACTAAAAGAACATATCATAAATTTAAAAAAGCATTCTAATTATTTGGGGTCTATATAAGGAATTTAAAAATAATATGGAATATGATCCTATGTGATAAGATATAATGCATGAACATTCAAAAAAGTCCACAAATCAATATACAAATATTAAGTACATCATCAAATGGGAATTAAATCAAAGGTAATATCAAATCAATAAGAATATAAAATCCAATTTTTATGGAAACTCAATGGTCCACTATATGGTGTTGTCTAGGCACTGACACAATTCCCCTTTCTAAGTCCCAATTATCCTATATCCTATATACCTTAACAAAAATCAAGTAAAGGAAATGAAATGAGTTAGTGAACCTGTTTATCTAATGCCATTTTATAGAACCCTGACCTGAATCCCCATGTTTGGGCTAGAATGAAACATGACCTCATTCATGCCTCCCTATACGCAAGAGGTTTCCGACTAGCTGTGAGTGATAAAGAAATATTGTAGGTATAATATTCACTCAATATTGGTTAGTCATTAGAGTATTTAAATGATGTGATAACAATAAATATCAAAAATTATAGAATAAATTAATCATCATAGTAGCAGTATACACATAAAGTACCAACCCATGTAACAACGAAATGGAATGTTAGTCACACAACCCAAAATGAAGAAATAAGTAACCCCAAAGGTTGTGGATCAATGTATGAGATACGAAAAACTAAGAAAAAACAAAAATGTACATCCAACCCAAATTACATCCTATGATTCCTACACACTCCTGCTAACCTACCCAAAATCCCACAATAGGGACCTTTCCCTTCATTGAATAGATGTAAATAAAATCTACATGTGCACCGAGATGGCTGCGTATGGTGTGATTACGAAACCATGTATGACATCACCAAAAATTCCTTAACATAAGTTCATAAAATTTAATGGTGCATTATGTGAATGTAAATAAAAACATATAAGAAACAAGTATATCACACAAGAAAAATATATATTTCAGGTCCATAGAGACTGAATATACCTACTTCGGCTTCATACTAGAAGGAAAATCAACCAGGTACCTAAAACATACCCTCTCTATGAGATAGACCAAATTTTTTTTGAATAACCCCTCTCTAAGGGATAACCCATGTAATAATGACCAAATGTCTAACACATCCCACTTAAGGGGATAGTCTATATAGCTCAACTGCAGAAGATAGAGGAATAAAAAATGAAATACACAATACAAGATGATAGATCAAACATCACATCATGTTGAGAGAGAGTCAAAACCATCAAAAATACACATGTGAGAAAACATCATGCATAGGTATCATGGGGATACACACACACACACACACCAGATGCGATCAACATCAAGAATGGGTCTCATGGGACCATACACACAAACACACCAGACAAACATGCTAAGAATTGGTATAAATATTCAATAAAGATAAGGACTACCAACCATAGGTGTAAAAATGTATTGATGATAAGGGTAATTATTAGAGTCAAATTCCACCACTTAAAAACATTGAACCATCCCTAATCATCCAAAATTAGAGATCTGGTGTCAGGGTTGAATATAATCTACACCCAAAAGGCTAGATAAGATTACGCATACCTGATAAGATCTGCTTCCAACTATAGTCTAGGTTCAACAGTTCATAGATTCTGATTGTAAACTGAAAGTATATAATTTTATTTACATTTTTATAACTCTTAGTGCAAATCATTATTCCTAAAAGACTTGTTTAATTCATTTTACAATTTTATCTTCATTTCTTATCATTAATGCACTTAATGTTAAAAATGTATTAATCATGTCCATTTTTGAATTAGATTTTGGAACACTCTATATTCATTATTTTAATTTTATATTTCAGGATCATTAATATAATTAAAAAAGAATAATTTTTTATTCTTGGAGAAATTAGAGATTCAAAAAGGATGATGATCATATTAGGACTCCAACAAAGAAATTTCTGGGAAAATCTAATTTGACATCAACACATTAAAAAGAAAATGGATCCTTCAAATGAAGTTTTATTAAGCTTAAAATTTAAATAAATATTGGAAAATTTGTTTGGAACATTTTATTAAACTATTACAAGGATAATTTGGTCATTTATAGAGATATTTAGTTTCCCCAAATTAAATATTAAATTCTTGGACAAATTCAAAAGCCCAAAAAGTCATCTCATAATTTGGTACATAACTCTTAAATGGATGATCAAATAATGGTAATGTTTTGATATGTTTTTTAAAACTTCATGATATAAATTTTCTTATTCTATGATGAATCCAAATTTGATCCCCATCAAAGTCGTTCTATCACAACAACCAGGAGAGAAAAAAATGAATGTACGATATATTGGAAATAATGAAAAATTATTACTCCACCCCCATTCCACCAAATTTTTATAAACCCTATTGAATGATTCTAATTTTAAATTATGTGATAGACCAAAGGGCTACCCAATCAATATTTAAGGTTTATTTTGGGAAAAATGGAATTATTTTGTTGCTTGTTATTCATGTAATGTTTTGCTACAAATTTGTTGTCACATGCTTGTTCTTCTCTTGTATGTTGTTCAATTACAATCTAGTTTTCTAATTTAAAGTTAATAATTATTATTATTATATACATCACTGTTATTAAAATTAATTTAATGGTGTGAATCCATTCACACAAACATGGAACTGATTGTTATTCTCTTTCGTTTTGTCTTATTTAATCCTTCTTCTTTAAGTCAATTTTTTCCCTTCCATTAAGATATTTATGTGAATGAAAGGATAACATTTTTTGAGATAAATATTGTAACACCCCGAGCTTCCACGGTACGCTTCTCTTTCAATAATGCAATAGCTTTCATTGTACGCAAGTTCGAGATTCTAACACACCGCGACCAATCAAAGTAGCCGTTATGAAGAGTAATACCCAATTTTTGAAATTATATAAATTTTATATTTCAAAATGGACTTCATTTTTGTATTCAGAATATCGAAATTATCCTAAGTTGAATTTGTTTTAATTTTTTGAGAACTTCCAATTTTTTATAAATAGTGAAAAATACTTAAAAAAAACTTTTTAATCAAAATAATTTATAGTGATAAATTATACTATTGAGTGGTTTTAAAGTATAATTAGAATATATTTTTACCATTTTATCCAATGGTGGTCATTAGAATTAATTTCAGTTTGAAATTGGACATAAACAATTGTCAATCTTTTGATATATATTGTTTCTTAAAAACACGCTATTTGTTCTGACAGCAGGAATTGATTATAAAATTAATTAATGCAACTTATATGTTTGGAATTTTGTTAAATAGACATCATTTTTGAATTCGGAATATCAATTATAGCTTAGGGTGAATTTTTGGCATTGTTCTGAAAAACTTCAATTTTTGATGAATAGTGAAACCACCAAGTGGTAGTTAAAAAACCGATTTTTCGTTTAAATGAAACTTTACCGCTTCTATGAATTGAATTTCAAAAATCTGACATACATGGTTGTCATTAGGATGTAAAATGTGGTTCAATGGGATTAAAATAATTTTTTGGTGAATAGTAACTTTTATTTTTTATTAATCGCGATTAAAGGTAATTAGTGAAATTTAAGGTAAAAATGATATTATAAAAATATGAAAATACCTTTACAATTATCCTAACCTTGTTGGATGAGTCATGGTAGACCAAGAAAATCCATGGGTCAACTTGGGGACCCCATGGAGCTACTTGTGTAAGAAAATGAAATTAATAACTTTTTATTTAAAGTAAAAATAAAATTGTCACAATCATGTGTTGTTTTACTAAAACAACTATTACATGGGGTTATATAAGTTAACTTTTTGACTATAAATATTAATTGAAAAGATTAAAAGATTTCATACATCATGATATTTGTTTTATAATTTTTAGACATTAAATAAATTAATTTTTTTATGACACCATGATGATGCAACGATTACCTCATTAATTAACGATTTAAATAAAATGAAAAGATAATGTAAAATCTAAGACTAAAACTTTTCAAAAACCCTATTGGATTAGTAGATTTAGAACCCTTATAACATTATCCTAGAAATATATAATTTTTGGACCTTTGAAATCCGAAAATCACTTCATAATAATGTAACATTTCATGACTTACCAAGAGTGCCCCTCCTCTCCTCTTATAAAAGGCCCTCGCCTATACCACCTTATTCACACCTTCAAGCCATTTGGCTTGACCAAACTCGGCCCAAATACTCTCTCAACTTCCCTCTCTTACTCCTAGAAGCCTCACTTTGGGCAGAAGTCTTCCCAAGGAATCCTTTGGCTCAAATAAAAAAGAGTTACCTGATTTTAAGGTAATGTCTTCTCTTATGTTCTTTTGTTTTATTTTTCTTCTAAAAACCCTTAAACTCTTTTTATTATTTTATTTTGTAACAAAACCAGTATCCTAAATATACTTTGATGTTTTTATAAGAAGGATTCTAACTACACTTACACCCACCTCCATCTAATGGTTAAAGAACATACTGTTTCTGTGGGTGGCGAATTACTGCCTAACGAAACGATGATTGTTCAATCTTCTTTTAACACCTTTCATGGTGGACATTAATATGTCACTATATTTATATATGATATATATTATGTTTATTTTTTCCTTATGCTTATTTATTTTTCATTTATGGCATACCTTTATGATTTCCATTATGGGTAAACGCGATAATTTCATTTTAGGAAGTGCGGACTACCGCCCCCTCAAAGTGATTTGAATCGTTAATGCCATATGTGGGATGTATAAAGGATGGAGTTAATGATATTATATATGATATTATATTTGAATTATAATATAACTTTATATTATTATGATTTCATTCCATTAAATACGAAATAGAAATGAAAGTAGCGTTCATGCATACGTACGACTTACCGTCTCCATGAACGGTGCATTTCATTTATTACCTATAAATGTTATGTAATATTATAAATGAATGTATATAATGGATATATATTATATATATGATATCTAGATCATGAATATAATTTTGGATATAATGGATATTTTACCACATGAACAACTTGTAATTATAAGAAGTTTATTTTTGACTCAAGTACCAAAGATCGACAAAACGACTGTTATTAACTTAAATAATTAAATAATGTTCATAACATGGTAATAAGTGATATAAAAGGAATAATGAACTTGAAAAAGGTTATTAAGCAAGTAGAAATTAACTCTAGTTTATTATTCTGGAGGTTAAAGAATGATCGAGTCAAGTCGGACACGAGGTAAGGAAACTTCTTAACCCAATTTCTATTCTTTGGGTTAATCTCCTACATTCTAATTATGTCATGATATTATTATGTCCTATATTGTATTTGTACTTTATTTATGTGTACGTATAGTGAATACACATAATAGATCTATTTTATTTAAAAAAATGATCTTTGTAAGGGACTTCATCTCAATCTCCTTTCATTGAGGCATATTTTGTTTTATACACAACTTTCTTTTATACGGTGTATAAAACCCTTTGAATTTTACTTTTATTCAAAATGAATCTTTTTATACAAAGCGTTTTTTCTAAATTACAAAAAGAATGTTTTGTCTTATGTATGTGGTGACAACGACTTCTGCACCGCCGTGACCATTATTTGAGTGTCGGCTTCCTCAACATGCTATAACTGTTTTTTAAATGAAAAATAAATACTAAGTTTTAATTTTCATTTATTTTGGTTTTGAAAATGGTTTTGATAATTTTTTTATTATATCAATGTGTTGTATTGATATCTTGTGATTGAAATGTGGAAATGTTATGTTTCCTTTATACATGTTTTATGTGATACGATTATATTATGGTTTATGATATGTTTAAACCTGTTCATATGAGGAATGCATTGGACTTAATAAGTGACGGGTGGAGCCCACTATAGCTCCTCGATGCATCGGTAGGTCTCATGAGACAAACTAGTGTCTTGGAACAAGGACTTGACAAAATCTTATTTGTAGCCTTGGCACGAGGCCTTGACTACGTGGTTATGATAGTCTGGCATTATGCATTCCATCATTATGAAAGTGGTTATTTATATTGAATGTGATTAATCGACTAGTAGAATATCCATGTCAATAAGTAAATGGCATTATTTCATTTTATTTTTTTCCATATTATGCTGAAGTTCAAGTTTAAAAGGATTTTGTTTTAGTTATACATTGCCTTAAATGTTAATGTTTATTTATGAAAGCTTCCGCTATATTGTTATCCTTACTGAGCATCTGAGCTCACCACTTCCAATGTTTTAATTTCTCCAGGATATGAAGAAGTATATTATTAATGACCTACAGGGATAGTATGAGGGGATATGAAGATAAGATGTTGTTGTTGTTTTATTTTACTTATGATGTAATTTAAGACTTATGAATGTGTCTAGTGTTTCCAAGGCTACTAAACTAATCGGTATTTCGAGACATGATCTTTTGTGATCATGCCAATGTTATGAAATAATGAACCGACTCTGGGTAACTGGGGTCGGGGCATTACAGTTGGTATCAGAGGCAGTTTAGTACTAAACTTGGAAGCTAGATTTAGATAAACTCTGATTAGAGCACATGGCCCTAAGATATACTTTGAGGATTAGTATAGACGAAATTCCTAGAATTTTGGTATTATATAGATTTTGTGAGTTTTCCGAGAAATGCATCCCTGTCTGGATTTGAGAAGGTAGAGGCGGCTCTGGCACAGATATACCTAGGGGTAAAAACTGAAAACACCGATTTGAGCTAGACTCGAATGGGAACTGGTGCACGACAATGGGCCTTGCTGCACTCTTGGTTACGACACTCCCAGGGGATATGCTTAGGATAATTCTCATTTTCTTTACAAACCATTATGAAGGTTTTATGAGTGTATACTTCCTTAAAGGAAAATATTTTATGATTATGGATTATATCCATAAGTAGTTTAATTTATGTTAAGTGTTTTGAAAGTTTGTTATTTTGTATTTCGATTCATAAAGTAATCTAGTTTATGACATTGTTTAGAAATGATGCCTAGTGGAAGGAATGGAAACCATATCAATACACAAACTCCATGTAGGGATTTCCCTCCTTCTTATGATAATTATAATGGAGCTGGTGATACAACTGGTGCTGATCAGCTTATCACCATACTGGGACAACTCACTCAGGTTATGAATAATAACCTTACTTGTATGGAGCACCCTGATCCGCAACGTAGAGGATCAATGTTAGACCGCTTCCTGAGGAAACAACCGCCAAAATTTAATGGGGGTACAAATCCATTAGTAGCTAAGCAATGGATAAACTCCTTAGAGAAAATATTCCACGCCTTGGGGAGTAGCGAAAGGGAGAAAGTTGTCATGGCAGTTTACCGCCTCACTGGAGATGCCGATCAATGGTGGTCGTTGATTCAAAACACAAAGGAAGATGATGAAGTATCAAATATGGAATGGAGGGAGTTCAAAGAGATTTTCTTAGAAAAATACTTCCCTCGTGACCATCGAGCAGATATGGAAAGGCAATTTCTGAGTCTGAGACAAAAGGAGGATGAGAATGTCGCAAAGTATGAGGATAACTTTACAAGTTTATCAAGGCATGCAGCATATTATATACGTAACCCAAGAAGTAAGATTGATCATTTATTTGATGGGTTAAAACCATTTCTCCATCGATACTTAGTCTCACAATATTTCTCGTCGTACAAAGATATAGTCTCGTGTGCTCTTAAGACAGAAAAGGAATTCTCTAAATCTTATGACAATAAAGTAAAGCAATAGAAGAAGAGAACGGTGGAATAAGAGATAGATAAAGGGAAAAAGGTAAAGGAGGATTTTTCATTATGTGATAATTGTGGGAAGAATCACCCCGGTACTTGCCTAAAAGGAATGAGAGTTTGTTATAAATGTGGAGAAAAAGGTCACTGGGCTCGTGATTGCAAGGGAAAGAAAGAGGCTATAAATGTTGAATGCTACAATTGTAGAGAAATGGGGCATTATGAAAATGAATGTCCTAAGAGTCAGTGAAACATACTCAGAAAAGGCCAAGGGATCAAGGCCAAGTTTATGCTGTTACTACAGATGAAGTTGAATAATTATTGTATTGGTGCTTTTGGACTCAAGGATTATATTTTGGTTATAAGAATAATGTGATATATATAATTAATGTACTGCAATACTTGTTGTTTTCATTAAGTTTTTAATATGATTAATGTGATCATATTTCTGTATGTGACAATAAGAGAAACTTTACTTTGTTTAAGGAATCTGATGATACAATTGATTTTGGAATTTAGAGACCTTTTAGAGAAAGTCTGGACAGAGGTATTTTGGATAACTATAAAGGTTGGAATGGATTAAGTTGAACTTGGGATAGTATTGTTTAAGGTTAAAACATTTATGAATATTATTTTTGGAATATTATAATACTATAGTTTTAGGAAATGGACAACCTGCAGGTTGGGAGATAACCCGTCGCGTCCGACAAAGCTGAAGGAATCAAACCCACAACCATAGTGAAACAGGCCTTTATTACCTACCACTATCCTACAGGAAGTCCCTGGTTATTACAAAATAGTTTTCCTAATCTTAATGGTATGTGTTAATATTTAGAACCTTATACAATTAGGATAAATAGAATATTTTTGAGTTCTATTACCTTTTGGAGTGAAAGATGGGTTTGTGGTAAAAATTTATTAAAGAATGAAATTCTACATGACAAGTAAGTATATTTCCTTACATTCTGAGTAAATCTCTTAAATAAATTCCTCAACTTTATTAAAGGTAACTTAAAACAAAAACGTTGTTGGTTAACTTTTCCTACTGGGGATTCAATGACCATTTAACCAATCACAAGTTTATGATTTTCTTGTGGTTAAATTTCTCCTAATCCTGTTTTCTACAACTATCCATCAGACCTTGATGGTTTGTTTTTCCTCCATATCCATATTTTCATAGAATCCTAGTATGGTCTATCTCGGGTGACCTTTATACTTCTATTTCTTTCTTTTAAAGTTATATTTTTATTAACCTTTTTTCTGATGTGGGTTTTACACAAAGGTATTTTCTATTTTCAACCTTTTATTTTCGAAGAGCAATTTCAAAATTACGAGGATGCAATTTATTTAAGGAGGGTAGAATGTAAAACCCCGAGCTTCCACGATACGCTTCTCTTTCAATAATGCAATAGCTTGCATTACACGTAAGTTTGAGATTCTAACACACTACGACCAATCAAGGTAGCTGTTATGAAGATTAATACCCACCTTTTGAAATTATATAAATTTTATATTTCAAAATGGACTTCATTTTTTTATTCGTAATATCGAAATTATCCTAAGTTGAATTTTTTGTAATTTTCTGAGAACTTCCAATTTTTTTATGAATAGTGAAAAATACTTAAAAACAACTTTTTTAATAAAAATAATTTATAGTGATAAATTATACTATTTAGTGGTTTTAATGTATAATTATAATATATTTTTACCATTTTATCCAATGGTGGTCATTATAATTAATTTCAGTTTGAAATTGGACATAAACAATTGTCAATCTTTTGATATATATTATTTCTTAAAAACACGTTATTTGTTCTGACAGCGGGAATTAATTATAAAATTAATTAATTAAACATATATGTTTGGAATTTTTTAAAATAGGCATCATTTTTGAATTCGGAATATCAATTATAGCTTAGGGTGAATTTTTGGCATTGTTCTGAAAAGCTTCAATTTTTGATGAATAGTGAAACCACTAAATGGTAGTTAAAAAACTGATTTTTTGTTTAAATGAATCTTTACCTATTCTGTGAATTTAATTTCAAAAATCCGACATACATGGTTGTCATTAGGATGTAAAATGTGGTTCAATGGGATTAAAATATTTTTTTGGTGAATAGTAACTTTTAAGTTTTATTAATCGCGATTAAAGGTAATTAGTGAAGTTTAAGGTAAAAATGATATTATAAAAATATGAAAAATACCTTTACACTTGTCCTACCCTTATTTGATGAGTCATGGACGACCAATAAAATCCATGGGTCAACTTGGGGACCCCATGGAACCACTTGTGTAAGAAAATGACATTAATAACTTTTTATTTAAAGTAAAAATAAAATTGTCACAATCAAGTGTTGTTTTACTAAAACAATTATTACATGGGGTTATATAAGTTAACATTTTGAATATAAATATTCATTGGAAAGATAAATATATTTCCTACATCATGATATTTGTTTTATAATTTTTAGACATTAAATAAATTAATTTTTTTATGACACCATGATGATGCAGCGATTACCTCATTAATTAATGATTTAAATAAAATGAAAAGATAATGTAATATCTAAGACATAAACTTGTCAAAAACCTATTGGATGAGTATATTTAGAACCCTTATCATCTTACCCTCAATATATATAATTTTTGGACCTTTGAAATCCGAAAATCACTTCATAATAATGTAACATTTCATGACTTTCCAAGAGTGCCCCTCCTCTCCTCTTATAAAAGGCCCCCACCTCTACCACCTTATTCACACCTTCAAGCCATTTTTCTCGGCCAAACTCTGCCCAAATACTTTCTAAACTTCCCTCTCTTACTCCTAGAAGCCTCAATTCGGGAAGAAGTCTTCCCAAGTAAGCCTTTGGCTCAAATCAAAAAGATTTACCCGATTTTAAGGTAATGTCTTCTCTTATGTTCTTTTGTTTTATTTTGCTTCTCAAACCCCTTAAAATCTTTTTATTATTTTATTTTGTAACAACAACAGTATCTTCAATATATATTTGGATGTTTTTATAAGAATTATTCGAACTATACTTACACCCACCTCCATCTAATGGTTAAAGAACATACTGTTTCTGTGGGTGGTGAATTACTGCCTCATGAAACGATGATTGTTCAATCTTCTTTTAACACCTTTAATGGTGGCCATTAAGATGTCACTATATTTATATATGATATATATTATGTTTATGTTTTACTTATGCTACTGTATTTTTCATTTATGGCAGACCTTTATGATTTCCATTATGGGTAAACGCGATAATTTCATTTTAGGAAGTGAGGACTACCGCCCCCTCAAAGTAATTTGAATCGTTAATGCCATATGTGGGATGTATAAAGGATGGAGTTAATGATATTATATATGATATTATACTGGAATTATAATATACCTTTATATAATTATTATTTCATTCCATTAAATACGAAATAGAAATGAAAGTAGCGTTCATGCGTTCATATGGCTTACCGTCTCCATGAACGGTGCATTTCATTTCTTACCTCTAAATGTTATGTAATATTATAAATGAATGTATATACTGGATATATATGATATATATGATATATAAATCATGAATATAATTCTGGATATAATGGATATTTTACCACATGAACAACTTGTAATTATAAGAAGTTTATTTTTGACTCAAGTACCAAAGATCGAAAAAACGACCGTTATTAACTTAAATAATTACATAGTGTTCATAACATGGTAATAAGTGATATAAAAGGAATAATGAACTTGAAAAAGGTTCTTAATCAAGTAAAAAGTAACTCTAGTTTATTATTCAGGAGGTTAAATAATGATCGAGTAAAGTCAGACACGAGGTAAGGAAACTTCTTAACCCAATTTCTGTTCTTTGGGTTAATCTCCAACTTTCTAATTATGTCATGATATTATTATGTCCTATATTGTATTTGTACTTTCTTTATGTGTACATATAGTGAATACACATAATAGATCGATTTTATTTAAAAAAATGATCTTTGTAAGGGACTTCATCTTAATCTCCTTTCATTGAGGCATATTTTGTTTTATACACAACTTTCTTTTATACAGCGTATAAACCCCTTTGACTTTTACTTTTATTCAAAAGAAATATTTTTATACAAAGCATTTTTACTAAATGAAAAAAAAATGTTTTGTCTTATGTATTCAGCGACAATGACTTCTGCACTGCCGTGACCATTATTTGAGTTTCGGCTTCCTGAATAAGCTATAACTTTTTTTTAAATGAAAAATAAATACCAAGTTTTAATTTTCGTTTATTTTGGTATTGAAAATGGTTTTGATAATTTTTTTATTTTATCAATGTTTTGTATTGATATCTTGTGATTGAAATGTGGAAATGTTATGTCTCCTTTATGCATGTTTTATGTGATACTATTTTGTTATGGTTTATGATATGTTTAAACCTGTTCATATGAGGAATGCATTAGACTTAATAAGTGACGGGTGGATCCCACTATAGGTCCTAGATGCATCGGTAGGTCTCATGAGACAAACTAGTTTCTTGTCATGAGGCCTTGACAAAATCTTATTTGTAGTCTTGGAACGAGGCCCTGGCTATGTGGTAATGATAGTCTGGCATTATGTATTCCATCATTATGAAAGTGGTTATTTATATTGCATGTGATTATTCGACTAGTACAATATCCTTGTGAATAAGTAAATGGAATTATTTAATTTTATTTTTTGCCATATTATGCTGATGTTCAAGTTTAAAAGGCTTTTGTTTTAGTTATACATTTCCTTAAATGTTAATGTTTATTTATGAAAGCTTCTGCTATATTGTTATCCTTACTGAGCATCTGAGCTCACCCCTTCCAATGTTATAATTTTTCCAGGATGTGAAGAAGTATATTATGAATGACCTGTAGGGATAATATGAGGGGATATGAAGACAAGATGTTGTTGTAGTTTTGTTTTACTTTATGATGTAATGTAAGACTTATGAATGTATCTAGTGTTTCCTAGGTTACTAAAATAATCGGTCTTTCGAGACTTGATCTTTTGTGATCATGCCAATGTTACACAATAATGCACCGAATCTGCGTAACTGGGGTTGGGGCGTTACAAATATAGGGATTTTAATGGGGTTATATTGGATATTATTTCATGTGATTTAATGTTTTCACTGTTTTATTAGTTCCAGTCAATGAATTATTTTTTTCATCTTCACCAAATTTAATGATGACACATTTAGTGTGCAAGTAAGATTTAATTCCTAGGAGTGTGAATTAAAGTGATCCTTTGAAATAATTGGTTATTATCCCCAAAATTTTGTTTGGATTGAATTGGTGAATAATTTTTTAGAATTAATTCTTTGTTTGGATACTTCTTGATTTAGTGAGATAAAATATCCTAAGAAAGTAAATTCATCCAATCTAGCCCTGACAACAACCCAAAATCGACCCTTATTTATTAATTATTTTCATGTCAAGTAGTTTTGTGTTTTTAATTTAAATTAACTAATTATATCTTCAAATAAAATAAATAAAATAAATTTCCACTCCATAGACAAAAAAATATCCATCAAATATGAGTGTCTCATGGTTCACTTCTTCAATCCCTATGGATTCGACCCCTACATGTACTAAACGACCGATTATACCTATAGGATAAATTTGAGGTAGTCTTGGTGGAAATAATCTAAATATGGGTACTGATTATATATCTATCATTCATATATTTACCATAAATTAGGAATAATAACATAGTCAAGATGAAACATATCACCTATTATAGAAGTTGAAAAGTGTAAGGATCGTCTGAAATCTCTCATCCAGAATTGACTTGAAAGGAAACCCTAGTAGTGGAATGAAAGTGAGGGATTAATAGAGGATAAAACTGATTTAAAAATAAATTAAAACCCTCTCATAATAATCTTACAGGTTTCTAAAAAAAGTAAAATAATTTCCTCAAAATCAGGTGGACAAATTATCCATTTGAAAAACCAAACCAACTGACACCGCAACATGGTTTAGGTTCACCACATAAGTGGTGGACTTTATCACAAATTTATATAAAGCCCTAAATGGATATAGGGCATGCACTGACCCTAAGTCCTTGGCCGTTTGTTCTAGATATATCCTCCATAATGGCTGTGGTGAGGCCTTAATGGCGATGTTGGACGGGGCCATTAGCTTTCCACACCTGTGGCCACACCCTACAGTGGGTGTGGTGTCTCAAACTATGGTGAACAAGTTATAGTAAATTGTAAAATTACTTTGACCATGGCATGGTCCAACATGTCTTTCACTAGGAAAATCTAAACCTCACTTTTTAATCAACAAGCTTGGACCCTTCCGATTCCAGCCTCCCAAACACCGCTAACCCGCCTTAAACACTTAAAAACATATCCAAAAAGATATTTACATGATGTAAAATCAATATACCTTAAAAATAGGGTTTCAAAATTATAACTCTCCCTCTAAAATATTAGGAAATAAAAATGTCTCCTGTGTTATGTGCATACTTCCACCTCTATGAAAGAAGTATTTCATTTTTCAGCACTATATTACATGGATGGTTATAAGAATGTATTTAATGAATAAAAATGATATTAATGTAATTATTAAAATTTTATTAAAATAAATTAGGAATTATATTAATATCTAACATGTTATTAAAACACCATCTTTTATTTTTTATAAATTACTGAAACAATCTCATCACTAATTTTATCTTAAGGAATCATAGCTAAAACTATCATAGAATGAAATTAAATCTTCATAAATAATTATAAAAAATTTATTCCATTACCTTAAATAATCTTGTAATTATGATATTGGTATCAAAGTATGGGGATAAACATCAACATTACAAAGCATGTGAAAAACAATCAAAATCACTGACATTTGATGATAAAAATAAATAATAAATAACTAATAAATATATAATGAATGATTATAATTAAAGAGTACAAAATATAATATATTTTAAGAATATTTTTAAATAATTAATCAATATGGTTTTTTTAATCATATAGAATTTTAGCGCATGTCCATCCAAGTAGGAATCCCTGGTAAGGGTTTCTCTTAACTCAATTTCCATTCCTTTAGTTATGATCATTCTTATTGAACTTGATTCTTGAAATTTGAATAATTTATACCTTATTACTTAATTACATTTTAATTATATTTATTTTTATAGGGATATAAATTTCCTTTTTATAAAATCCTTTTCAAATGAATCTTAATTCAAAATATGATGTATGTAAGGGTTTCATCTTAATTCCATTTCATTGAGGCATGAATTTATATTTTCTGACTATAATTATTTGACATTGTATAATTAATACCCTATTGATATATTTATTTATAAATCAACTTTAATCATGTAATTTAAGAGTCCATTTCAAAATATATCTCTCATGTTCATTTAATTCATACACTTCCCAAGTTGTAAGGGATTTTTCTAGATCAACTTATTTTATTCGAGTTATATATTTTATTATTGAACTATACTTTTCTAATTAACCTATATTCATATATTTCATATTTAATTTGATATTACATTATCCATATTCATGGAAAATATTTTTTTTCAAAGCTTATTCCTTGATGATTTTCTTTCTTATAAACATATAGGTTGTTAAAAATAATTCTTATACTCTTTAATGAACGTGTTTCCTCCATGCACACATTCTTTATTTCAATAAATGTTTTCATTTCTATTTTTGAAATACAAATATGTATTATTTATTTTTATCTTTAATTTTCAGTATATATCTTTTCAAAATGAATCTTTATTAATAATTTAAATGGTCTGGGTTTTAAAAAGGAAACTTTAAAATATTAAAATGGTTTTTCCTTGAACAACCCTATATTTTATATTCTAATACACATTTGTGGAATTAACATTTATTTATTCTCAAGGGGTTTATTTATAAATTATTTTTTAAAAATTATTCATTTCAACTTCCCAAAAATAACATTGAAAGTGACCTATACCTTCGTCTTTGAATGATAAAAATGTTTTATGAAATCTATTTTTTATGATTTCACTTCCATTTTTATATTTATATCTAAAATGTATATCTCCTATGGAGTTATATTTCATGGACCACCCTCTAAATTCACTTATAAGATAATCCTTTTTGGTGATATATTTTTTGGTATAAATCGATTTAACTCGTGAATTAATTTTATATTATTCTATTTTAAAATGTTGTGAAACCCATTTTAATTCCATGTTTTCTTCATGAAATTATATATAATTTATTCTTTTGGAACTCAAGCATAAGGATTATCACAATTTGATGGGTGGGGTCTTATATAGACCTCTAATTCATTGGTTGAGGTTTTATATCTCATGCGATAATGATGTTATGTGTGGGATTGTTTTAATTTATACTTTCTTACAATTATATGAATGGACTTGATTTAATATCAAAAAATTTATTTATGGACCTATTTTTATTTAGAAATGTTATTTTACTACATGTTTAGGTTATATTCCTATGAAATTCTCCATGGATCAGGATTGGTATCTCTTGATTCCACAGACTTACCCAATGGTATATTTTTGATCATTTGAGATTAGATGTTATTCTATCATAAAATAAAACAACTAATATCATTCCATGTAATTTTAATAAGATATTTATTCCATTATCATGTTTTATGACATTCTTATGTTCTAAACCCTTTATAATCCATTGATAATTTTTTCCCTTACTGAGTGTTTGAATGCAACCATTATATTCTTTCTCATTTCCCAAGGAAATTATATACAACATTACATATAGAAGGAATTAATACATATATATGTTGAAGAAATTATGTGAAATAATATTTCTATGTTTATAATCAATAAATATAATAAATCATTGGGTTCTAGGAACACTACCAGAAAATTTAAATTAGTGATGTTCTAAAACGACGCTAATTGACTTAACAATGATTCCTAAAAGCTTTGGTAAATCGCATCTCATTTACCAAAATATCTATAAAATGACTCTAGGTTTTTTTTTGAAATTTAAATTTTAAATCTAATGTTTTTTTAAATAAAAAATATAATTGTTTGTTCACTTGACTCATCACGCGACCACACCTCTCTTGTACGCCCCCAACCCCACTCACCTATACACCATTCCCTACTCCCTATCTCATATTAACCCCCTAACCATGCAACAAAACCTCTCCCATACCCACTTTACTAAACCCTTCCCAGATCCCTCTCCCTTACTCTCCAACATTCTACCTTGCACATGCAAAAGACAAAGGTAGAAAATCATCCCCTCTGAGGATCAAACCCTAAATCTCTAGCATCACAGTTGAATCCATGAATATCACATACATAAATTATTTTAAAGGTAATTTTAATTTATTTTCCATTCATGATTTGTTTTGGAGGTTTCCCAAGATTTTATGGATGAATGGGTGAGTTTTTAAGAATTGGGCCAAACCGTGAGCTCAATTCCAGATTTAAAAATAAATTTTGTTTCTTTTATAAATCATTAATTTTTCAAAAAAAATCATCCATTACAATTCATAATTGGCCTCCCCTGACATATTAACACCACCATATAAATTTTGTTCCTTTAGAAATCCATAATCATGGTGTATTTGGATTTTTATTTAAGGAGTTGGGCCACCCCGAAATCCCTTTTCCAGTTTTTTTTTAAAATGTTTATTTAATAACTTATTAAATTTTAACTATTTTTCAGTGATTCCACCTCTAACCTGATACCAATGAACCTAGGAGCGCCCCAATATCTTCTTAACCTCTTCGGAGCTCGTTTTCTTTTCAGAACATGTTGAAACTTCATAAGCTTTCTCAATTTGGGCAGATTTATAAAGGTTATTTGTTTCCATCATAACTCCTTCAATTCTCACCCTTTTTCCCCATTAAAATTCCTAAATGGTCTCCTTATCCTTGTTCGAACTTCCCTTAAATTTTTGGTTGTTTTAAAATTCATATATAGGTGCATGGGAGGATATTTCTACAAGATCCCTCAAGCAAGTTGGTCTTTTTCATTCTTCTTTTAATTTGCTCAGGGTTACAGTCAATGTGATTAGGGTTTCACACCTTATCAATAAGGTTACTAATTTCCAGAAGTTAGGGCTCAATCCTAGGGTTTTATATCTTGTCTTTTGTGTGAAATATTCTGGTTTTAGGTTGGATTTCACTTCCTTGAGGTGCGGCGGTGGTGTGGTTTATGTTTTGCACCATGTTTTGAGTATTTCGACATAAAAGGTAGGTGATTCCATGTATAACCATTGTATGATGAGTTAGATTGCTTGGTTTATTAATTTAGTATGTTTCAAATCTGTTTTTGTGGTGTGAAAACTATTTTTTAATGGATTTGGTTAAGTATTTAATTTTATAGTTGCATTTTTGCTTGGAATTTGGTGATTTTCACACGTGGCTCTTGGGGAAATGTTTGGGTGTATTTTATAACATATGAAAATGATTTATTAGTGTTTAAAGGGGCTGAAAATTATGTTTTGTTAATTAATTAATGTCATTTGTTCCTTTTAATGGGGTTTTTGAATGGTTTTAATGTGTGAAACCATGTTGTACTTCTTGAACGTGATTTGTGAAAACATGTGTTTTTCATGTGTACCTTTTGTGGTATTGTTTGAGGTATTTGTATGAAAATTGGGGGATGGTTTAATAAATGTTTTTAGGGCTTAAAATTATGCTTTTTTTGTTATTGGAATTCTTTTGGTCTTGAATTAGGATTTTGAAATGGGTTTTGTATGCAAACCATGGTTGCACCTCTTGGGTTGGTTTTATGAAAATTATAAATGATTTAATGAGTTACACAAAGTGTGAAACGATTGATTATGTACTATTTTGGTGATAGTATGTTCCTAAAATGAGTTTTTGAAACATAAAGTGGTATGTTATGTTGTAAAACATTTTGGTAATGTTTTTTAATTTGTCGAGGTGATTTATGAAATTGGGATGTGGGTGTGAAATGTGTTTTCAGGTTGTTTTGCATGAGTGTGATGTGAAAAATAGACTTTGTTTATGAAAAGGGTATTATGTAACTTGTTATTGGGCTGTTATGTGATATTTAGCATCTTGGGAAATATTTTATAAATTTTTTGATGGATTTTTTGAATTTTGAAAGATGTTCAAAATGAGTTGTGGGCTATTTTTGGTGTGAGTATGATTTCAAAATTCATTTGAATGAAAAGGTGATTTTTTAGACTTGTGTGGAATACATGTGGGCTTTTTGGTGAACTTATTATGTGAAAATGATATTTTCATGTCCAAAGTATATTTATTGACTTATTTAACTTGTCTGAGCACAAGGGGAAAACCCGAGTATCTAGGTGGGTGGACGTGTACTAGTATACAAGTGAATCCATGGGGTTTGGCCTCAGTTTCACTTAGCAAGATTGATGCTTAAAACTCTAACTAAACTTTGATGATGATGATTGAGGACCACTAGATTATGGGTATGTTCCCTACTAGTGGCTCGTGCACGAGAACAAATATTTTTATGGTTACTCTCACTGAGATATGAGGTACTTGGGACCCACAACGAGCTAGTGCCTAGGGGTTATTTCCTATTGCTTGTGCTCATTAGTTACTTTGTGATTACCGTCAGCATAGGGAATGGTTTTCTGGAAAATTCATTAGTCTTAAAATTATTTTTTAAAAGTGTTGATTCTTAATGATAGCCCACTTGAAAACTGTTTTAATTTTTTTTAGTTTAATCTTTCAGAAATTGTAACTAGCATTTTTTGTTTATGAAAACTTGAAAGCCTTTTGTATTTGAATGTTTATCACATGGAATCTCTTAGTGGTGGTATCCTACTGGGCATTGTCTCACAACCTACTTACACCCTTGGGTGTAAGTAGACTTGGTTATTTTGTTGTTTCAGGTTTGGATACAGTTTTTAGTTCTAGTGGTTCGGGTTTCTAGCAGGTCCTTGGTGGTGAAGTCTTGTGGAGATGGATTGAGGGCATTCCCCCTTACCCTGAGGGTTCTTGGGATGTTTCATTTTTATTTTTTACCTTTTTATAGTCTTTTGAGTTGTTTTAAAACATGTAATTTAGTCTGAATGTTGTAAAATATAGTTTTAGTTGAAAAATCCAGATTCATTTTATTGAGTTTGTCTGTTGTTTAGTGTTTATAAACTCAGGTAAATAATTCCCAAACTTAATTTTATGATACCTGGGCACTTTTTCCAGCCCGTGGGGATTGGGAACGCCCTTCGGGCCTTGTCTCGGGCTCGGTCGGGTAGTTTTGAGGGTGACCAGATTCGGTTTGTGACAAAATGGTATCAGAGGAGGTTCAGGTTAACTCTTTGGGTCATGTTATTTGGGGAAGAGTTGGGAAAGTCTAGAGTTAGGATTTTTGGGACTTGGTATTCCAGTTATGGGTAGTGTTCCTGATCACCACACCTCATGATAGGATTCAATTTTCTAGGATAAGTCAAGATTTATCTAAGTCTTTTTGTATTATTGGTTGATGATGATTAGGGGAAATGAAAAGAGAGTTGGGTTAATGGTCTCAGTGAGCTCGCAGGGCCTATAAAGCCATGTGGAGCTGGGGATATTCCCTAGAACACTCTCTGTGATGGTGAAGTGATTGGAATATAGCCGCCAACCATATTTCCAAGTCACCCACTGCAACTAGTTTCCTCTCGCATTGTTTTGTGCTCTAGTTTTGAAATCTTGGCACTTTGGTTTTAATGTGACTTGGTTTTATGATGTGTAAAGTTTTTGTGAAATGATTTTAAAATAGATAGGGAATTGTTTGGTTTATGAAATGGTTAAAATGAATTTTCAGAATTGTTTTGAAATGGAAAATGGTTTGCTTACACCTTTTTTGAAAGCAAGAACTATATTGAAGTTTTTTTTTGAAAAGTGTTTCCAATAGAGTTTTCTAAAAAATCAAAGGGTCTTCTAATGGGATGAGATGTTTTGAAATTTATGTGAATATATTTAAAGTGAGTTATTTTCTAAATTTTTGTGTCTTTTTGAAAAGTTTTGTAATATTTGAGTTGGTATTTTGATCACGTGGTTAGCGGTTTTGAGAAAAATGATGTGTTAGTTGACCGTTTTGGTTTTGAAAAGTGGAAATAATTTTTGTTTTAACCATTGGAATTTTCATGAGAAACCACATGCATGGGGTTATATGGGATGATGGATGGTTGATGGCATAGCTAGATGAGTGTCAGGATGGATATGGGGAGGTTGTCCGGTGTGGCATATAAACATGCATGTGTAAGGCCCATGGGGTACCATTGGTGGATGCGCTAACCGATGAACCATTTATTTTCAAAGAAATATTTTAAAATAAAAACATTATGTCTTGATTAATTGTTTGGGATGGTTTATATTATGTTTTTTTGGAAAATGTTGACATTGTGGGATGTTTTGAGTCCAAGAACCCCTCTTTTTCGAGCTGTGTTTTGGGTTTGTGTTTGGTTGGTAAGCTGGGCAGAAGGACCGATTAGTAGTCTCCTCTGAGATATATTTCAGGAAACCTTTATAGTGGTTCCATTCATGTGTTTCAATCTAGTTTTTGGCACTTTTTGACCAATGAACCATCTTGGTTGGGTACTTGGGTTCTCTTGTTGGATAAGGTACGCCCCCATTAAGGGTTAATGCATAATTAAAGTGCAACCCAGATTGTTTCTCCATTGGAAAATCCTCCAGTTGATCAATATAAGGAATATTTTTTTCTCAATATCTGTAGATTGAGTCTATACACATTACTTTATTGTTTTTTATCCTCTTGTAGCAGGAGAGTGCTCGTGGAAGGTTGAAAGAGACCTTAGTTTCTTAAGTTTCCTGATTCGTCGAAGGTGGAAGTGGTCTAGGGTTGTTTCTGTGGATGAGTGTCTCGATGGTGTCTAAGATGGCCTCTGGGTTCTTCATAGTTTCTTTGAAGCACGAGTTCATGTTAAACCACCAGTGTGGGAAATATGGCCATGATAGGATATTGTGGCCACTTTCTGGAATTGTATGTTGTTTGGAGATGTTGTATAAGGTCCCTCTCCATGAATTGTTTATATTAGTTGCAGTGGTCATGTTTGGTGACACCTTATGATGTCATGTGCTCTATTGACCATAGAGGTGAAATTCAGGAAATCATCTGAGAGTCTCTGTTATGTTGGGAGACTGTATCCCTTGGAAAAACTTAAAAATATTCTATTTTAGAGGAAGTTGAGAATAGGCATTCTTTACTTATATTGTTTCTTACCCGAACAAACAAGGTTTTTTGTGTGTCCATCTTCTAAGCCCTTGTTTCAGTGAAATATCGGGTTAGGGTAAAGTTAGTTTGGAATGTGTTATGTCTTGGAAAACGTATTAGGGATTGCGGTTTAGTTTTTAGTTTCACCGAAAAAATAATTCTCATTCAGGGGGTTTCCAAAGCCTAACTACAAGGCCGAAGATGCTTCAATCATTGGAGCTCCAACCATAGGGCTCAGAGAGAAGCTGGCTCGTAGTCAGGGGAAATACCAAGGTTATTTAAACCCTTTTATAAAGTCCTATCCTCAGTATGAAATATAGGAAGATTTTAAACCTATGGTTTCATCATTATTCTTCTGTTTTTTCCGTTTGGTGGAAATAGGTAGAGGGACTTGTACCC
This sequence comes from Viscum album, assembly GCA_963277665.1. Lineage (NCBI taxonomy): Eukaryota > Viridiplantae > Streptophyta > Magnoliopsida > Santalales > Viscaceae > Viscum > Viscum album. Next base: position 700,908,422 of record OY728122.1, on the reverse strand, counting down.
ATGTCATCAGCTAATGTCATTAACTCCCCCCTTTAGTTTCCATTGAGTCATTAGAGAATGGTTGGAAATTTGGATAGACGTGTTGAAGACAAATTTTTTGCACGATTAGTAGTGAATGTGTTCCAGGAAGACATGTAGAAATAATGATCTTCATAGTTAGTGCACGGTTTCTCAAACCGTGTGGACTAACCCTGCACACTTCCAAAATCATTAATTGTTTTTGGGTCTTTCTGTATCGGCCCATGCTATTCAGTTAAGATGGTTATTTATTATGGTGTGGAGACCCACTATGATTCTCATGTATGTTCCTTCGTAAGCTTTGAATGGAATTCTACACTTTGTACTAGGGATTCCATTCAGGCCTCCCCCTGTTAGTGTCCTGATTCTGTCTCGCAAAAAATATTTGTTGTCTCTTATGGCGGGGAGCCTATTTTTTTCCACAGTACTAGTAACTCAGATTTATCCATGGTCTTGGATTGGATGTAGGTAGTCTCATTCGGAGCTATCAAGCTACCTAAATCTTCCTTGGGTAAACATTGAGATTCGAGAGTGCCCAATGGTTTAGTTAAAGTAAGGTAAGTGTAACCTTGATTGAAGTTGTTGTTCGTTTGGGTGAATTTCTTGAGTCTTGTTCTGATAATGTTAGAAGAGTTTTATTTTGGGATAAAGTATGAATGTGATTGATCAATTTAGGTAAGTGGTGTAAGTTTTGTTTGTGAGTGTAATCCTTCTTTAATTGATAACTAGATGTGTTTTGGCCTTTGGGGGCGAAACCTGGCAAGGGAGTACCTCTTGGTTTCTTAGTTGGGTTTGGTTGATGCTTTGACCTTTCTGTGACTTTCCGAGGAAGAAAGTTTTCATGGTGGAGATAATTATCACATAAAAAACATATTTTAAAGTTAATTTTAATTTATTTTCCATTCATGATTTGTTTTGGAGGTTTCCCAAGCTTTTATGGATGAACGGGTGAGTTTTATGAATTTGGCCAAACCGTGAACCCAATTCCAGATTTAAAAATAAATTTTGTTTCTTTTATAACTCATTAATTTTCAACATTTTTCATCCATTACAATTCCTAATTGGCCTCACCTGACCTATTAACACCATCATATAAATTTTGTGCCTTTAGAAATCCATAATCATGGTGTATTTGGATATTTATTTAAGGAGTTGGGCCACCCCGAAAGCCAATTTCCAGTTTTAAAAAATATTTTGTTTATTTAATAACTTATTCAATTTTAACTATTTATTGGTGATTCCACCTCTAACCCAAGACCACCGAACCTAGTCGCTCCCCCAATCTCTTCTCCCCCTCTTTGAAGCTCTTTTGATTCAAAGAACATGTCGAAGCTTCTTAAGCTTTCTCCATTCGGGTAGATTTATAAAGGTAATTTGTTTACATCATAACTACTTTAATTCTCACTCTTTTTTCCACATTCAAATTCCTAAATGGTCTCCTTATCCTTTTTAGAAACTATCTTAAATTTTCTGCTGTTTTAAAATTCATCAACTGGTGTATGTGAGGCGATTTCTACAAGATCCCTCAAGTAAGTTGGTCTTCTTCATTCTTCTTTCAATTTTCTTAGGGTTACAGTCAATGTGATTAGGGTTTCATACCTTATACATAATGTTACTAATGTACAGAAGTTAGGGTTAAATCTTAGGGTTTTATATCTTGTCTTTTGTGTGAAATATTCTTGTTTTAGGTTGGATTTCACTTCCTTGAGGTGCGGCGGTGGTGCAATTTATGTTTCGCACCATGTTTTGAGTGTTTCGACCTAAAAGGCAGGTGATTCCATGTATAACCATTTTATGATGAGTTAGATTGATTGGTTTATTAATTTAGTATGTTTCAAATCTGTTTTTTGTGGTTCGAAAACTATTTTTTGATGGATTTGGTTAAGTGTTTAATTTTGTAGTTGCATTTTTTGCTTGGAATTGGGTTATTTTCATGCGTGGCTCTTGGAGAAATGTTTGGGTGTATTTTATAAAATATTAAAGTGATTTATTAGTGTTTAAAGGGGATGAAAATTATGGTTTGTTAATGACTTAATGTCATGTGGGCCTTTTAATGGGGGTTTTGAATGGTTTTAATGTGTGAAACCATGTTGTAATTGTTGAACGTGATTTGTGAAAACATGTGTTTTTCAAGTTTACCTTTTTTGGTATTGTTTGAGGCATTTGTATGAAACTTGGGGGTGGTTTAATAAATGTTTTTAGGGCTGAAAATTATGCTTTGTATTGTTATTGACATTGTTTTGGTCTGGAATTAGTGTTTTGAAATGGGTTTTGTATGCAAACAATAGTTTCACCTCTTGGGTTGGTTTTATGAAAATTGTAAATGATTTAATGAGTTACACAAAGTGTGAAATGGTTTCTTATTTACTATTTTGGTGATAGTATGTTCCTAAAATGAGTTTTTGAAACATAAAGTGGTTAGTTATGTTGTAAAACATTTTGGTAATGTTTTGTAATTTATCGAGGTGATTTGTGAAATTGGGATGTGGGTGTGAAACATGTTTTCAGGCTTTTTTGCGTGAGTGTGATGTGAAAAATGTAATTTGTTTATGAAAAGGGTATTATGTAACATGTGAGTGGGCAGTTATGTGATTTTTATCATCTTGGGAAATATTTTATAAAATTTTTAATGGATTTTTTGAATTGTGAAAGATGTGCAAAATGCGGTGTGGTCTATTTTTGTTGTGAGTACGATTTCAAAATTCATTTGAATGAAAAAGTGGATTTTTATACTTGTGTGGAATACATGTCGGATTTTTTGTGAAATTCTGATGTGAAAATGATATTTTCATGTCCAAAGTATATTTATTGACTTGTTGAACTTTTCTGAGGACAAGGGGAAAACCCAGGTATCTAGGTGGGTGGACGTGTACTAGTATGCTAGTGAATCTGTGGGGTTTGGCCTCAGTTTCACTTAGCAAGATTGAAACTTACAAATCTAAATAAACTATGATGATGATGATTGGGCACTAGGTTATGAGTATGTTCCGTACTAGTGTCTTGTGAACGAGAATGGATATTGTGATGGTTACTCTCACTGAGATACGAGGTACTTGGGACCCACAACGAGCTAGTGCCTAGGGGTTATTTCCTATTGTTTGTGCTCATTAGTTACTTTTTGATTACCGTCAGCATAGGGAATGGTTGTCTAGAAAATTGAGTAGTGTTGAAATTATTTTTTAAAAGTGTTGATTCTTAATGATAGCCCACTTGAAAACTGTTTTAATTTTTTTTAGTTTAATATTTTAGAAATTGTAACTAGCATTTTTTGTTTATGAAAACCTGAAAGCTTTTTGTCTTTGAATGTTTATCACATGGAATCTCTTAGTGGTGGTATCCTACTAGTCATTGAATCACACTCTAATTACACCCTTGGGTGTATGTAGACTTGGTTATTTTGTTGTCGCAGGTTTGGATACAGTTTTTAGTTCTAGTGGTTCTGGTTTCTAGCAAGTCCTTGGTGGTGAAGTCTTGTGGAGATGGCTTGAGGGTGGTGCCCCTGGCCATGAGGGTTCTTGGGTTGTTTCATTTTGATTTTTTACCATTTTTATAGTCTTGTTGAGTTGTTTTTAAAACATGTAATTCAATTCTGAAATTTGTAAAAGATGGTTTTAGTTGAAAAATCCAGATTCATTTTATTGAGTTTGTTTGTTGTTTAATGTTTATAAACTTGGGTAAATCATTCCCAAACTTCATTTTATGATACCTGGGAACTTGTGCCATCCCGCGGGGATCAGGAACACCCTTCGGACATTGTCGCGGGCTGGTTCAGGTGCTGGTTTTGATGGCGACCAGATTCGGTTCATGACACCAACTCACCTATTTAATTTTTTTAATTTATAATTATATTATGTTGTATTTTTATATATATAAATAGATTTTAGTATTTAAAATTTAATATTATATATATATGTTTATATTTTACATATATGTTCATATTTTATATTATATATATATATGTTTATTTATATGATTATATATATATATATTTGTGTCTGTGTGTGTTTATACTATATGTTTATATTAATGTATATATGTTTATATATATATATATATATATTTATAATTTATGTTTATTTATATGTTTATGTTGTGTGTGTGTGTGTGTTTATATTATGTATATATACATGTATATATTATATATATATTATATGTTTATATTAATGTATATATGTTTATATATATATGCTTATATATCACTACTACAAAAATGGGCAAGGGAAGCGCCGCGCCCCCTTATATCAGCGCTAAAGAAGCGCTGATAAAATGAACCTTTATCAGCTCTAGAAAATCACTGATAAAGAATCTCTGTATCAGCGCTAAAATTTTAGCGCTGATACTGGAATGATTTATCAGCGCTTTTGTAGCACTGATAAAGGTAGTCATTATCAACGCTTTGTTAGTGCTGATAAAACCTTAGTCCATTTTTTTATAATGTCAGTCGCACAGTGCCCTCGTTTTATTACAACCCAAATCTTTCACGGTACTGGAACCCTGCAACTCCCCTCTGCCGCCCACTGAGTTTGCTTTGCCAGACCTCCGCTGCCTGCAACGCCCTCTTCGGTTTGCCGGACCTTCACCGCCCGCAATGCCCTCTTCAGATTTCCGGACCTCCCTTTAAGGCGTGTTTTCCAAATATTTTTTTAATATTGTTCTTGTTGTTGGTTGAATCATTGATGGATATTGATTGTGTTATTTCATTTGGATTCATTGGAATGTTTTGGGTGTAGCTTTCCTTAGGTTTCAAATTATGCTCTTAGTGGTTCTTCATGGTTAGTGGTTGTAGTCTCTTATTTGGGTGAAGGGATGTGTTCTTAGTATATTTCCATCTTATGTCCCACCATTTTAGTGAAAATTTAAATGTTTGGGTGACCTATGCTAGGTCTCTGGACATTATTGGGATTTTCTCTCTTCTTAGTGATGTAGACGTGTCATTTGAAGATGTATGATGTTCTTGGAGGATATACATTAAGCGTTCTTGGGAATATTGGTTATCTGCTCATTTTAATTTTTTTTGTAGTGGTCCTCTATTAAGTGAATCTTCCCATTTTACCCTCTATCCCAAGGTGAAACTCCCTCCCTTTCTCTCTTCCCTTGGGCTCCATTTTTAGGGTGATTTGGCCTTTTATATACAAGGAATCTCTAAGTAAGAATCTAATATTCTCTTTTATTCTCCTTTCTTGGTCACTACTTTTTTCTCTCTTGGGTTATTTTTATATAGAAATGGTTTTGAACTATGTTGGATTTATTCTCATTTATTTGGGTTAAATATTTATGGTTATGGTGTTTAATTTCATCCTTAGGTCCTTTCCTTAGTTCAATTGGTGGTTTCATTATGTTTTTGTGAAGATATCAAGAAATAGGTAGGTTTTTACATTATTTGACATTTTTTTAGGTGTTTAATATGTTTTATTTGGTTATAAAATGGTTTTATTAATTTTCTGGGTAGTGGGAAACATGTTTTCCAATTTTTTTGTTGTGCGTGAGGATTTGATAATGATTTGACTATTGTAAATGGTTGTTTGTCGTGTGTATTTCTATTATTGGAAGTGTGATTGTATAAAATAGATATAATTTTATATAGTGGGTGGAATTGAGCACAATGGAATCCTAGTTATCTAGGTGGGTAGACTAGGTCTAGTATATTAGGTGAATTAGTCAGGCCGATGATTGGTCTCCTTAATAAAGATATATATAACAACACTAACTAAACATTCATGTGCTAGGGATTGGAGGCTCAAATAGGACCTTCATGTCTAAGAGATGTGATCACCAAGAGTATGAGGATCCTAGGACCCTAGTAACCCTAATACCTTAGATATTTTCTATAGTGATCATACTATTCTTACCATTATCTTACCACGTTTACTTTCTCTTTTATTTCAAAGAATGTTTTATTTAAATTGTATCTTCCTTTTTCTTAAAAAATAACATGTTAATGTTTATCATAATGTCATTACATGGAATCTATTTTTTTTGTGTCCTACTAGTTATGTTGGCTCACACCTTATATACACCCTCAGGATTATGTAGACATTATTATGTTTTACCCAGTTAAAGGCAAGGTTCCCTTGGTGGTGATGTTGTATATATGTGCTAGTAGATCCCCTTTTGGTGACTGTTATTGGTTATGGAATGGGGATGTTGACCCTCATGTTTCATGGAGGCTTGGTTGTATTGTTGGTTCCCTTACCTTTTTTTTGTTATTTTGGTTTTGGTTGAAATTTTTAAATGCTTATCCCATATTGCAGTGTTATCTTTTGGTCTATTATATTGTGAAATTTGGTTATGATACGGTGTTTGATTATTATGTAATATTTATGGTTTTTTACATGAAAAAATCATTCCCAAAGGTGTTACTCAATGTCTAGGCACTAGTTACAACCCATGGGTATTGGTAATTCCCTTTGGACCTTCCCACGAGTTGGGTCAGGTGTCAAGTGGGATGGAAACCTGGCCTAGTTCATGACAATAAGTCTTCACCATAGTATGGTTGTCTAAATCCTTTATGTACCGTGTCCATGGGAGGTTGCAATGTGGTATCTTTTTTTATATTCTTAAATTCCATGAGCCCCATTTTATATTCTTTTTTCTCCTACACAACTCTCATTTGAAATCTTGATTCTTTAAGGCTTACAAGAGTCATTTTAACTCCTCCAAACTCCCTTATTCTCAGATAGAAGCTCAAGTGGATGCGTTTGGTTTCTCTCTGATAAGGGGATCTCTCATAGATTGGAAATCCTCTATCTCCTCTTATATCCTCCTAATAGAGTGATAGATCATAATATTTTTAGTGAATATAATATTATTTTTTATGAATCTTTATTATAGGTTAGACTACTTGATCTCCTACACCTTCATTATTCATTGACAGATCCCATTATGGGTGTTAAGTTGGGTTGATCACTAATTAAAGGCAGGTGGTTCCACAATGTTTCTTCCACACAATTCAAACTTTTTTATTGATTTATTCAATATGAATTATAAAAATAATTTAATATTATTTTAATTAAAGTGGATTTTATTTTTGATTTTAGAGGCATGTATTTTTGAAATAAATCCCCTTCTTAGTTGTTTTTTGTGTCATGGAATGATTTGAGAAACTATATATTTTAGTGGGAATATTTTATAAAATAATTATCCTTGATTTAAAAAAAATGATTATAATATAATATTATTTGAAAAGGGAATAGATTTTATGAAAACCTATGATTTGGTTTTGAAATGAAAATTCATGTTGAAAACTAAAATTGGGTATTTGAATGTAATAAATGAAATTATTTGTAATGATTGATTTTCCCATGTTTGGTTGATTATTTGATTTGAAGTATATTAAGACAGGGTATTTAGTGGTAATTTGGATAAGAATGTTAGGATATAATCTCCTAGCACTAGATTTATGATGAAAATACTAACTTAAACAAACTATGACATGAATTTTTCCCCAATGGGAATTTGAGTCCCGATGACCAGAGTCATGGGATGTGTTCACACATTGATCCAAGATCACTGATTGAGTTGTGTGAGGACAATATTACTAGAAACTAACATACCATAGGGTTTGATACATGTTACTATGATATAATTTTTTTATTATTACATGACATTGATTATAGAACTATTATTTTCATGCCAACTAATTTATATAAGAGTTTTATATACATTGTTCATTTAAGTCAGTTTTTATATATCTTCCATCTTTTTTATTATGAAAGTATGTGATGTCAGAAATATTTAAATACTAAGATACCATATTGGTACATGTTACTAAGATTTATGTGTGACTATATACTTATTATATTTTCTTATTATTTCTCACACACCACCACTTGAGTCGAGTAACCTGATTGAAATTGTTGGAACCAGGGTCTTCAAAGCATGATTTGGCATATGGTTTGTGTTTGTTGTCAATCCTCAGTGGAAGTTCAGGATGTGTACCAACAAATAGATCATACCGTTCAAGCAGAAAACAGTAGTGAAGGTGGCGCCGTTTCCCAGTGTTTGCCAAATTTTTGGGCCTGAAAATCAGCCAATAAAGTAAAGTGTTTTTGGCAAATTTACTTGCGCGCCAAGGTATTGGAGGATAAAAGACTTGCACGCCAAATGTTTTTGAGGATCAGAACTTCAAAATTTGGCTAAGGAAAGAAGTTCGTGCAATTATTGGTTGGGTCGCGCAAGTGAGTCGCGCGACAGAGGTTGTGGGAAACGAGACTTGCGCGCCAATGATGGACTTGCGTGCCTCCGCGCAGGGGGTCCAGTTTGCCTATAAATACTGGACCACCCCTCCTCATTTGGAACGGAGTTCAATACTGAGAGATTGTTCGAGCTCTCGTCACGTAGGTGGTTGAGCCGCGCAGGTGGTAGTTTGGTCGCGCAAGTAGAGCTTGCGCGCCGGTTGTCTGCTGTGCGCCCAATGCGGTTTGGGACAGAAAGGAAGTGAACCGCGCAAGTTTGTTGTCGGGGAAGGAAGCGTCGTGCAGGTGCGTTGGTGACACTTTCACGCCAGTTTGGACTTGGGCGCCGTATTGGGACTTGCGTGTCCGGCTTGGAGAAGCGCACTAGGTTTTTCTGAAGCCCGCCGGCCTGTTTGGAGCTGCACGAAAGCCAGAAGACTACCTGATACATTCGGGGAAAAGTTATATTTTGCTTCTGGTGAGAATCGGACTTCAATAAAGCATCTACAAAAAATAGAGGATGCATTGTTATGAAAATGATGAAGATACCTTCACGTCTATAAACTGAGTGAGACTTCACCAACGGCAGTGAGCCAGGGGGAGTCAACGGGAGTGACCCGAGGGACGCAGTGAGCTATCCCTGAACAATTGTAAAGGCAGTGAGCCTGGGACAGAGTGTCTATACCCAAACATTTGTAATCCGCATCTAGTGAAGCATAGTGGATTTTGGTATGACTGAAAACATGTCGGCGTATGCTCCTTGGACGTAGCCCTTAGTGGTGAACCAAGTAAAAAGGGCTATGTCTTCTCTGTGCATGTGAATGTTTGCTTTCTGATCATAATCATCATACAAGTTCAACAAGTTCCTACCAACGTGGGAACAAGATCCATCACATTAAAAGAAAAAGTGGTCACCCTGATTCACCCCTCCCCTCTCAGGGTGTTCCAGGGTCCTTTCAAGTGGTATCAGAGGGTAAAGGTTGCTGGTGTTGAATCTGACCTTCTTCATCATGGAAAACGCGGTCAATATCAGGGGAGTCCCTCACTTCGATGGAAGCAATTTCCAGATCTGGAAGAACAGAATGAGATCTCATCTAAGATCTCTTGGAATGGATGTTCTTTTTTCTACTATGCAAGGAATACAAGTCACTGATCCAACAGGTCTGGCTATGACTGAAACAGACAGGAAACTTCTTGATGCAGATGCTAAAGCACAGAATGCTCTCACTACAGCCCTTTCTGATCAGATCTACCTGAAGGTGATGAATTGCACCTCAGTAAAATCCATGTGGGATAAACTTGAGAATATTTATGAAGGAGATATCATAGTGAAGGTGGCGAAACTACAAGTGCTACACAATCGGTTTGATGATCTGAAGATGCATCCAGATGAAAATGCATACTCTTTCTTCAATCGAATTACTAAAGTGGTTGGAGCAATTCGGGGTCTAGGAGAAGAAATAAAAGACATTGATATTGTAAAGAAAATATTAAGATGACTTCTACCTCTGTATAATGTAAAGGTGTCAGCCCTTGAGGAAAGAGATTTTTCCAAACATTCTCTAGATGATCTACTGAGCAGCTTGGTTGCATATGAAATTAGAGTCAAACCAGAAGATGCTACGACTCGGGTGAGCAAGGAAATGGCATTCAAGGCCATGGATAAATTGAAAATATCAAAGGATAGTAGCGGTGATGATGACGAAGAGAATGAAATTCTTTCTCTCATTGCAAAGAAGTTCCAGAAGGGGAAAGGGAAATTCAAAGGGAAGTTACCTCTTGCATGTTTCCGTTGTGGAAAAGTTGGGCACATTGCCTATCAGTGCTTGAAGAATATCAATGATGATGACAGTGAAGATGAAAACTTCAAGAAGCCTCAGAGAAGGTTCTTCAAAAAGGGAGACTTCAAATCTGGTAAGAAAATTCAAAGGAAGAGTTTTGTCTGTGAAGAGGAAGAAGATGACAATGAATTCTGTGATGAAGAAGAACCAGAATTCAAAACTGGGAACCATGATTCTATGATGGCCACTGTTGAAAAGTCAGAAGAAACTAATGGAGAAAAACAACTGAAAACTTTTTTAGATCATGAGGTGCAACTTAAGGATGCGGTTAGTAAGCTTAAGATTAAATGTAAGAGCTGCAATAAGTGGAAATCAATTGTAGAAGAATCAACTGAATATATTGATCAACTTGAAGCTGAAATTGAATGACTGGAAGAATTTTTGAAGGTACAATCTAAAATAATTGAAAGAAATGATGATGTAGTTGATCTGAACCTGAGAATTGAAGAGCGGGAAAAGGTCATCAATGACCTCACATCCAGACTGGATGAAAAATCCAAGACTACTGAGGGTCTTGAGGAGGAAGTAGTTACTCTATGGAGTGAACTGGAGACTGAATCAGTTCCAAAATAATCGAGGAATAAAATACAGTTCGGAAGATTCTCAGATGCAGAATTACTAGCAAGAGCCAAGTGTGGTTCAGATGGGGTTGGAAAAATCTTGAGTGATCAAAGATCCGCTTGCATGGGAAAGAGTGGAATTGGCTGTGAGGCTGAATCATCAACTGCTGGAAGTGAAAAGATCCAAAAGAAAGATAAGATGAAAGTTGAACATGATGAAATTTTACCTAGAGTGCTGAAAAAGGAACCCTCAATCCAAACTAAAAGGAGACCCGAAAATTATCCTCAAACTTTAAAAAATGAGAGACAGTCTTACTATTCTCCCAAGGAAGAAGGTATAAGGAGAAATTCAAGTGAGAAGACATTTCCTCTCATGAAGTGTCAGTTCTGTGGCTATCTGGGCCATACCATGTCTTATTGTGAAGAGGCAAGAAGCTATCTGAATGGAGAAGATATAGATGCTCAACAAAGGAGAACAATCTCATATCCTAATTCTCATAGAAGAAATAATTGCTATGGATATTGTTTTCGTTGTTCTAACTTTGGTCATAAGGCCGTTAATTGCAGACAGAGAAGGGACATAGACACCTCATACCGAAGTTCAAGACAAGTCAAGTCTCGTTAGCAAGACAGTGTTGCTCTTTCAAACAGGTTCTCACCTCTCAAAGAAGACTTTGACTATGAATAACCTGGGTATACGGAAGAGATAGTTGAAAGGCCATCAGTTCTATTTACACAAGCTAATGTCTCATGGAAGGAATGGAAGAAGATTGAGAAATCGAACCTTGCAGAGGTAGCCCTCAAAGCTACAAAGAACAACAGTACCTGGATTCTCGATAGCGGTTGTTCATCTCATATGATGGGTAATGCCGGCCTACTAACGAATATCATAAAGAATGTTGATGTTACAGTAAGATTTGGTAATGATGGGGCTCTGAAAATCAAAGGGAGTGGAAGTATTCAATTAGCTAATGGAGAACTAAAGAAGACTGAAGTCCTTTACGTAGATGGCCTACGTCATAATCTCCTCAGCGTGAGTCAACTCTGTGACTTAGGACTTATAGTTACTTTTCATCAGAAAGGTTTCACTATCAAGGGAAAAACCGGCAATTCACTTATGAAAGGATGCAGAACAGAAGGCAACTTGTATCAGGTTGATAGTGAAGAAAATGTATGTTACATGACTGTTGAAAAAGAAAACAATTTGTGGCATCAGAGATTGGGACACATCAATCAACAAGACATGGAGAAAATATCAAAATTGAGAATTGTCACGGACATCCCCAATATGAAGCATGAGCGTGAAAAATCTTGTGATGCTTGTATTTGTGGGAAGCTGGTCTGTAGTTCATATCGGCCAAAGAAGAAAAAGGAATCTCACCTTCTTGATCTGATTCATACAGATGTTTGTGGTCCAATAAATGTTGCCGGAACACATGGAGAAAGGTACTTTGTCCTTTTCATAGATGATTATAGTAGAATGGCATGTGTGATGGTCATTCACAGTAAACGACAAGTCCTTGACCGTATGAAAACATATCAGTGAATCGCCGAGAATGATACTGGACGAACAATCAAAGTGTTGCGATCTGAAAATGGAGGAGAATACACGTCCATTGAATTTGATAATTCTCTAGAGAAGCATGGGATACAACATGAGGTAGCTGCTGTGAGAACTCTACAACAAAATGGAGTTGTTGAACGTAGGAATCGACAGGTGAACAACATGGAATGAACTATGCTGATTGAGAGTCGTATTCCACGACATTACTGGAAAGAGGCTGTTCAAGCTATAGTGTACATTCAGAATCGAACAGGACTTTATATGGGTGAGACGAAGACACCATATGAATTTTGGCATGGACGGAAGCCTTCTCTAAAATATTTTCGTGTCTTTGGAAGTAAATGCTTCATCAGGAACAAAAAAGGAAATCAAGGGAAATATGGCGACAATGCAGATGAAGGAATTTTCCTTGGTTACTCAATGAACAAAAAAGCCTACAAATTCTTCAACAAGCATTTGGGAAGAATTGTGGAAAGCAATGATGTTAAGATAATTTAAGAGAAAACCACGAATGCTTCAAGGAAGTCATATACTGATGTGATAGAAAGTCAGGAAGAATGTGAACATGAAGAAAATACAAATGCAGAAATAGATGAAGTTGTTCAAAACACTCAGCAGTCACATCATGATATTGACTCAGAAGAAGAATCTGAAGAAGAAACTATGGCTGAAGAAAATGCTACTGAACCTCGCAGAAGAAATCGAAGAGCTGATATTGATCCATCCAACATAATTGGGGACAGGAGTGCACCCACTCAAACAAGGAGAATGAGGAATAACACGCAATCTGCATTTCTATCAGTTGTAGAGCCATCCTCATTCGAAGAAGCTTCTAATGATGAATCTTGGGTGAAATCCATGAATGATGAATTAGATCAGATTGACAAGAATCAGACATGGGATCTTGTCCAGAGACCCGAAGGTCAAAATGTGATTGGTACCAAATGGATCTTCAAAAATATGTTTGATGAACATGGAAGTGTCATCAGAAACAAGGCACGTCTGGTATGTAAAGGATACTCTCAGATTGAAGGCATTGATGTTGAAGAAACCTTTGCTCCAGTGGCTAGACTGGAGTCAATCAGGCTTTTCCTTGCCATGGCACTCCAAAGAGGATATAAAGTATATCAAATGGATGTTAAGACAACATTCTTGAATGGTGTACTCGAAGAAGAAGTCTACATTAAACAACCAGTGGGCTTTGTTCTGGGTACTGATGAAACAAAGGTATGTAAACTGAAGAAAGCTCTATATGGTTTGAAGTAGGCACCACAGGCATGGTACTCATGGCTGGATTCATATCTCAAGAAGTTGGAATTCAAAAGAGGAGGAGTTGATCACAATCTCTATGTGAAGAATTCTCCAAAATATCAATTCACGGTTCTTGTCTATGTTGATGATATCATATTTGGTGGCAGTAGGCAGAAATAAGTTGATGAATTTTCCAACCACATGAAATCAAAATTTTAAATGTCTATGATTGGGGAGCTCACATATTTCTTGGGGCTTCAGGTGATTCAAAAGAAGGAATACACTTTCATTTCTCAGAAAAAATATGCAAGAGAGATACTGAAGAAGTTCAATATGCAAGACTCCAAACCAATGTCAACTCCGGTTGCAGTTGGAACTAAACTTGGAAAGTATGAGGATTGGGACTCTGTTGATCCCACCATGTACAAGAGGATCATTGGAAGCCTACTGTACCTGACAGCGACAAGGCCAGATATTGTCTTTGCCACATGCCTTGCAGCCCGCTTTCAGAGTAATCCAAAAGGGGAACATATGGAAGCAGTAAAAAGAATCATGAGATACATTCACGGTACACATAACTTCGGGTTATTTTTTGCTGCAGGCAGGGACAGTGAATTATCCGCATTTTCAGATGCTGACTGGGCTGGTGATGTGGTAGACAGAAAGTCCACTAGTGGCGGAGCTTTCTATATTGGGAAGAAATGTGTTGGCTGGTTGAGCAAGAAACAAGAAAGTATTTCTCTTAGTACGGCTGAAGCTAAGTATATCTCTGCCACAAAAGCATGCACTCAACTTCTTTGGATGAAGCAGCAGCTAACAGATATTGGTGATAAGGTGCAACAACCAATGGTGATTTATTGTGATAACAAAAGTGCAATTGATCTTATGAAGAATCCGGTTCAGCATTCTCGTACAAAACATATTGAAATACGGTATCATTTTATCAAAGAAAAGGTTGAACAAGGCGTGATTAGAATGGATCATGTTGGAACTGATGAGCAAGTGGCTGATATCCTGACCAAGCCATTGTCCGCGGCTGTGTTTGAGAAGCATCGGTTGAACCTCGGTGTTCAACCACCTTCTACTGCATAAGGAGGCTCCGGAAATCCCCTCTCCCCGTTTTTTTTAACTGTTTTTATCTGATTATGGCTGTGTTGCAAGATTATGGGGGAGATAATTTTCAGGGGGAGTATGGATTGAGCTGAACATTGAAAAACTTATCGGTCTTTGGTTTTATTGTCAATGGGGGAGAAAGGAATAAATTCAAGGCACGAAATTCTTCTGTGATGAGAAGTATAAGATTGCGATGAGAAGTATAAGAAGGATAACATCGGGCGTCATGGAGAATTTCAAAACACCGGAACCCAATTCAAGCTTCCTCTCTTGTTTTCTACACCGAGCATTGCTCACGTAGACTTAGAGTGTTGGCTGAGTTGATTCTTGCGTTTTGGGTTTGCTCCCTGTTGGAGATCTATTGTATTTATTCTGATTGCCAACAAACCCAAAGGGGGAGATTGTTGGAACCAGGGTCTTCAAAGCATGATTTGGCGTATGGTTTGTGTTTTTTGTCAATCCTCAGTGGAAGTTCAGGATGTGTACCGACAAAGGGATCATACCGTTCAAGCAGAAAATAGTAGTGAAGGTGGCGCCGTTTCCCAGTGTTTGCCAAAATTTTGGGCCTGAAAATCGGCCAATAAAGTAAAGTGTTTTTGGAAAAGTTACTTGCGCGCCGAGGTCTTGGAGGATAAAAGACTTGAGTGCCAAATGTTTTTGAGGATCAGAACTTCAAAATTTGGCTAAGGAAAGAAGGTCGCGCAAGTATTGGTTGGGTCGCGCAAGTGAGTTGCGCGATAGAGGTTGTGGGAAACGAGACTTGCGCGCCAATGATGGACTTGCGTGCCTCCGCGTAGGGGGTCCAGTTTTCCTATAAATATTGGAACACCTCTCCTCATTTGGAATGGTGTTCAAGACTGAGAGATTGTTCGAGCTCTCGTCGCGCAGGTGGTTGAGCCGCGCAGGTGGTAGTTTGGTCGCGCAAGTAGAGCTTGCACGCCGGTTGTCTGTTGTGCGCCCAAGGCGGTTTGGGAGAGAAAGGAAGTGAACCGCGCAAGTTTTTTTTCGGGGAAGGAAGCATCACGCAGGTTCGTTGGTGACACTTGCGCGCCAGTTTGGACTTTCGCGCCGTATTGGGACATGCACGTCCGGCTAGGAGAAGCGCGCCAGGTTTTTCTGAAGCCCGCCGGCCTGTTTGGAGCTGCACGAAATCCAGAAGACTACCTGATACATTTTAGGAAAAGTGATATTTTGCATCTGGTGAGAATCGGACTTCAATAAAGCATCTACATACAACAGAGGATGAATTCTTATGAAAATGATGAAGAGACCTTCACGTCTATAAACTGAGTGAGACTTCACCAACGGCAGTGAGCCAGGGGGAGTCAACGGGAGTGACCCGAGGGACGCAGTGAGCTATCCCTGAACAATTGTAAAGGCAGTGAGCCTGGGAAAAAGTGTCTGTACCTGAACATTTGTAATCCGCATCTAGTGAAGCGTAGTGGATTTTGGTACGACCGACAACATGTCGGCGTATACTCCTTGGACGTAGCCCTTAGTGGTGAACCAAGTAAAAAGGGCTGTGCCTTCTCTGTGCATGTGAATGTTTGCTTTCTGATCATAATCATCATACAGGTTCAACAAGTTCCTACCAACATGGGAACAAGATCCATCACATTAAAAGAAAAAGTGGTCACCCTGATTCACCCCTCCCCTCTCAGGGTGTCCCGGGGTCCTTTCAGAAATCCATATTGATACTTTGGTTCTGATGTGGATATGGTTTTTTATGTGTTTGTGACATGTGTATGTTTGGATATATGGGTAATTAGGCAAGATGATATTGAATGTAGGGAAGATACCTAGGAGTGATAGATGTATAATTTTTTATTATTCTTGTGTTTGGTCTGGGGTGATTTGAGGAAACTATAATGAATCTAAAGTAATTATATTTAATGAAGATGAATAAATACTAATGGATAGGCTCTATTAATCACTATTTTTATAAGGATGTGGTTATCTTCTACTGTATTTGGAAGTCTTTTTTTGTGTACTTTAACCATAAATACTAATATTTGAGATTCAAATAGGATGAAGATGAATAAATATTGGATGGATTCTAATCGTTTAACAATATAGTACGAGAACAGAGTGAAAGAGTTCATAAAGTTTTAAAAGGATCACACAAAGGATCCTTCTCAAATACTTTGTTCGTGTTTACGTTATTGTTATTATAGAATACTTACTCCAGAGGAGTTGGAAGAATATTTGATATGTCACAGAATAGATCGGAGTTATAAATGTTGGAATAAACACGGAGAAAAAGTGAATGTATCTACTGGCTGGGATAAAACTGCATTTTATGGATCATCAGATATGAATACAAATATGGATAATGAAGACGATTGTATGGAGTATGTGATTACAGATGTCAGTGAAGATGAATATCGTATTGAGGAAATGACAGAGACAATTCAAGATGAACTCTGTGATTGCCCAAAATTGTTTGAGAAGTTAAAGAGTTGTGAAAAGACGCCATTGTATGCTGGTTGCACTAAGTATACAACATTGTCAGCTGTACTGAAGTTGTATAAATTGAAAGTAGGAAATAGATGGAGTGATGTCAGTTTTACGAAACTACTTTCTCTCTTGAATGACATTCTCCCAGAAGATAATGAGCTCCCAAGCCAGACATATGAAGCTAGACGAATGCTACTCTCAATGGGAATGATTTCTGAAAGAATACATGCCTTCCCGAAAGACTGTATATTGTTTCGCAAGGAGAATAAATCACTTACATAATGCCCAAAGTGTAGTTCTTCTCAATAAAAGAATGATAAATCCAATCCTATGAATGTTTTATGGTACTTTACAATCATTCCGAGGTTTAGGCATCTATATAGAAGTGAAGAAACTTCAAGACAATTGTCATGGCATGCAGATAAAAGAAATAAAGATGGGTTATTACATCATTTGACTGACTCTCCTCAATGGAAGAAAATTGATCATGAGTA
Organism: Viscum album; assembly: GCA_963277665.1. NCBI lineage: Eukaryota > Viridiplantae > Streptophyta > Magnoliopsida > Santalales > Viscaceae > Viscum > Viscum album. The sequence continues at coordinate 700,890,950 of OY728122.1, read as the reverse complement.
TCCAGAATTTGGAAAAGAGCCGTGAAACCATCGTATTGCATTATCTACAGATGGAGTGAATCCTTTTGGTTTTCAAACTAGCACTCATAGTACATAGCCTGTTGTGTTGGTAAATTATAACTTTCCACCCTGGTTATGCATGAAGTGGAAATTCATCATGTTATCTATTCTTATATCAAGACCAAAACAACCAGGTAACGATATTGATGTTTATCTGGCACCTTTGATCGAGGATTTGAAGTTATTGTGGGACTCAAGTGTAATGTTGTATGATGCTTATAAAAGTGAATACTTCACATTGAGAGCGATGTTGTATGGGACAATAAATTATTTCCCTGCTTATGGAAATTTTTCAGGCTATAACATTAAAGGAACTCAAGGGTGTCCTGTGTGCAAAGAAGATACAGAATCAATTAGGTTGAAACATTAATTGAAATATGTGTTTCTAGGACATTGTAGATTTCTACCTCGTTGACATAAGTACCAATCTTGGATGACATAATTCAATGGAAGTTTAGAAAAACGCGCAACACCGTCTCCACTAACAGGTGATCAGCTGTTTGAGAAAGTAAAAGATCTGAACATTGTTTTTGGAAAACCATTTTGGAAAGACTTTACGAAAATCGGTTGGAAAAAGAGATCAGTTTTTTTTGAATTACCATACTGGAATTTTTTATATGTCAGAAATTTTCTTGATGTGATGCATGTGGAAAAAAAATGTGACAGTGTTATCGGAACGTTGCTAAATTCCCCTGAAAAAAAAGATGGAATTAAGGCAAGGTTGGACATGGTTGACATGGGAATATCAGAAGATTTGGCTCCCGTGAAGGGTGAAAATTGAATGTTTCTTCCTCCAGCTGCTTATACTCTTTCTAGGGTGGAGAGATATCAGTTTTACAACCTCTTCAATGATGTAAAGGTTCCAGAGGGTTACTCATCAAATATAAAGAACATTATGTCAATGAATGATTTGAAGTTAAAAGGTTTGAAATCACAAGATTTCCATGTTTTGATGCATGATCTAATTCTTGTAGCTTTACATTTCATTTTTCCCAAGAATATTCGTCCTACATTAACCAAACTTTGTTTCTTTTTCAAAGCTATATGTAGCAAAGTTTTAGACTCGGGGAAATTTCCAGCTATGGAAAATGAAATTGTCATCATATTATGTGAATTAGAAAAGTTATTCCCGCCAAAATTCATTGATATGATGGTTCATTTGATGATTCACTTGGTGAGAGAGATTCGACTTTGTGTTCCTGTGCACTATAGATGGATGTATCCTGTTGAACGGTATATGAAGATTTTGAAAGGGTATGTCAAAAATCAAAGTCGGCCAGAGGGTTGTATATTGGAGCGATATATTGTTGAGGAATACATTGAATTTTTTACTGAATACCTATCTGATGTGGAAAGCATTGGTCTCCTGAAATATCATCACACTGAACGTATTGAGGGTGAGGGAATTTCGGGAAGAGAAATTTTGACAATCACTATTACATATCGGGAGCAGGATCAACTTTTTGTTTTTCCTAACAGTTGGGAGGTTTCTCCATATATTGAAACTCACAAATAAATTCTAGGTAGTTGAATCCATCAAGGGATGAAAAATGGTTATTAGATACACATAATCACCAGTTTATAGGATGGTTTCAGGGCCATATTTTTAAGGAGTTGGATGAAAATCCGAATTCAATTTCAGAACGACTTCGATGGATAGCTGCTGGACCAAGTGTGTATGTATTATCTTACAGTTGTTATGTAATTAATGGTTATACATTCTATATAGATGAACATGATGAAGATAGTACCATGCAAAATAGTGGAGTTACACTAGTGGCTGAAGCGATGCATGTTTCTGGTAGTAAGGACAGAAATCCAATTTATGCAAATATGTCATACTTTGGCATTATCAAACTAATATGGGAGTTGGATTATACGACATTTCAATTGATGTTTTTTCAATGAAAATGGATTGATAACTACAGTGGTGTTAAAATATATGAATGGGGATTTGTGAAAGTTGATTTTAGTAAAGAAGGGTACAAAGACAAATAGTTTATAATGGCATCACAAGTGGTACATGTTTTTTGTGTTCCAGATCCCAAAAACCTAAAGTGGTCGATTGTTCTGTTATTTTCCAAAACTACTGAATGTTCCGATTAAAATTCAATTGAGGACGATCCTTTTAGTTTTACGTCGCAATCATTTCGGAGTGGTCCCAATGCAGATGATGTTTTGTATGTTAGAGGAGACCAAAATGAAGGGATTTGGATAGTTGATAGATGTGTAAAATCCCTTAAACTTTTGAAAAAAAGAAAGAGAGTTCAGTAAACAGGTAATATTTTGTTTGTAATATAGATCTTGTTATCTCATGTTATTATCTAATCATTACTGAATTTATGTAATCTGAATTAACTATTCAACCACTTTTACAGATAATGACTTCTACAAATTCTGGTGCTCCCAACCTTGAGGCTGAACAAGTCTCTCAAGCTGCTACTGCTGCGGTTGCTGCTGCTCCTACTACTCTTGCAGCTCATACTGCTACTTCTGTTGCTCCTACTGCAACTCATGTTTCTCCTACTGCTCCTCCGGCTATGGCTCCTGCTGCTCCTACTGCGGCTGGTGCTGCTCCTGCAGCTACGGATCCTGCTGCTCCTAGTGTTGAGGTCTAACAACCATCAGCACATGCCATTGATACCATTCCAGATGAACATATAGATGATGTTGATATTGATGAAATGGTTGGGAATGAAGGACCGACGTCGCAGAAAACACAGGTGTGTCGTAGTTTGACGGTGTTAGCCAAAATTCTTAAGGTGAAAAGCAGAGGCATCAAATTTTAATTCGGATGGAATGCACGAGGCCAACATGTGAATCCCTACAAGGATATGTTTAGTAGCTACATTAGAGTTGTCACTTGGCAACGCGTATCGATTGACATAGATTCATGGCACCATGTTGTGTCTGGGTTGAATGATGTGATCTGGGAAGAAATTACAGTAACATTATGAATTTATTTCTTTAATTTACTAGAAAATAAAATAATGAAACAATGTCTTACTCTTCTCAATCTCTTGCAGAGTACATTTATAGTAGACAATTCACACAAGTATTATGTACTAAGTCTTGCAAGAAATATTCATTGAGGTTTTCGCACTATTTTAACAAGATGCCACCTCAAAGATTCTAAAGGTAAAATAAACCCGCACCCACCCATTGTTTACGCTCACCTGATATCCCAAGAAGCATGGGATGCATTTATTGTCCATCTTGGGGATGATAACTTTCAGGTACATTGTGGGTGATAATACGTTGTTTGAGGATACATGTATTCATCATGTTGATTGTCAATGTTTCATTTATGAAACAGAAACTCTGTACTGGAAATAACGAATGTGCATCAAAACCAACATACCCCTATCGTAAATCAAGGATGGGGTACACTTCATTATAAAATAAAATGGTACGTATTTTAAATTTACAGTAATATTGTTAGGTTCCAATAAACAACATCATAATTATCTTTCTATGTTTATATGTAGATTTATTAGTCTAAAACCAAATGCACTTCCATCCCACATCATGTGCTATGGAAGGAGGAACGTGTGAACAAAGAAGGGAAGTTAGTAGATGAGAACACAGAGAAAGTGTGGGAAATATGTGTAATTATGGAACAATGATAAAAATATTTGTTTAAAATTGCTATTACATAATAATAATTAGTTATTTTCATATATCCGACAGTCACAGGAATCAGCTACTCTTGTAGTGGATACAAACCTATTATTGACGGCTTTGAAGCATCCATAAAAATACGGTCGTGTCAGAGGTGCAGGGTTTGGGGTGACACCCCGAGTATATTTTGAGAAGAAGAAAAAAATGGATGATACAAATAAAAAATTGAAACAAATGAGAGAAAAAATAGAAACCCTTGAAGAACGATTGCAATGGAAGGGAGAGTTTCTAGAAACTTTTATCGGTGGGAAGCAAAGGGAAGACACAAATAAGGAACAACCAGCGCGTGAACATCCCGCCCAACCCCCCCACTAGCTTTGAGGCGAGCCATTCGCCTCAAAGAACTGTCTTAGCCATGGTAATCAATATTCTAATAATTGTTCCCATGAAATGTGAATCAGACAAACACTGATAATTTTTCTGTACTGATCTTTTACAGGGTGATAGTGATTGTGATTTATATCTATCAACACCCACCTATCACCTTGTAGTGAGGGATAAAGTTTTCAATATCTCAGATGCCACACTGCATAATAGACCATTTTCGAAAGATCATCTGAAAGTGATGATTACTGTAGCTCATGATCCAAATGCAGAGATACCTATTCCACTTGATGATGATGATATTCATACGGTCCAAAAGGCTATTGGGACATTCATTGCATGGCCATCACAACTTGTAAGAGTATATGCAGACAAAGATGTATTTATTTCCTTTTTTTCAAGCTAAACCCTTAACAATTAATGAAAAAAGGGTCTGAACCAATATTTATTATTATAGATGGAGAAAGGGAAGGGGGTGACAAACGTCACCTCAAAAACATCTAAAGGATCGACCAACCGATCCCAAGGAGCTATTGAAAGCACAATAAGACCACCTGTTCTCTATCCACATTTACTAGCATTGAAGAATCATGTGGATACGAAGCTAAAAGATGGTAATAATCATATAGTGGTTTTCAAAGAGAATATATACAAAGAGGAAAGTCAAGATTTTGTTGCTGCTGAAAATGTAAATGAAATCCTTGAAAATGGTTGGCTAGGCGTCACAGTTGTAAATGTATATATGAGGTATGTTTCCATGAATTGATTTTCTAAAAGCTGATCTACTATCCAAATTATGACTAAATGCATTTTATATTGTCGACAGACACATTTATGAAAAACAGTTGAAGGAATTTTCCCATGAGCCATGATTTGGGATCATTAGTCCTCATATCACATCAACACACCTAACAAAAATAGAGACATAAAAAAGGGATGCAATAGTGAACGGCTAGCTCAAAACATTTGAAATCAAGATTACAGATGACAGACATTTCCTAATACCAACCATGTAGGGATAATACTCTACGATTAAAGCATATCAGTTATATTTTCACTTATTTTATTACTTATTCATTTTTGTGTTTTTAGGCAACATTGGTTGCGAATTTCGGTGAAGTTGGATACTTAAAAGATTTATTTTCTGGATTAAAAGCAAGTATATCCATCAAACTGACCACACATGATGGAGTTTGTGAATCTGTAAGACACCACATCTTACGTTTTAGGTCTAAACATCAAGTAATATAATTTATAATATATTTTACTGAGGATTCTATTATGATAGGGTGGTGTATCATTATCGTCTAAAAAAAGGAATGAGGACAGGGGCTAAGCATAAGGAGGCGAGAAAGTACTACATCTGGAAAAATATCAGGGTATATATAATAAAATTTCACTATCCAAACACATCTCAACACAAGTTACTTATTATCCTAATGATCAATTTTTTTGCAGTGTCCAAAACAAACAAATGATAATGATTGCAGTTATTATGTTTGTAAATTTATGAAAGATATTGTTTTTCATCACTAAACTAGCATCCCTAAAGAGGAATTTTCAAAAACAACTACTAGATCGTTTAAGTCATTTATTTTTATATTTTGCAGTACTAATCTGACTACCGAAAAGCCTCATACTAACAAGATGATATAGATGTGTTCAGAAACGAGTGGTCCGTATACCTAATGGAATATTACACACAAATACAATGAAAATCTGACTTGGGGACATGTACAATTGGTGGTCATTTTTGAGAGGGGTTAAGGGGATCAAAAGATGAAAAATTGTTGTATGTAAATGTTTGTAGGAAAATTGTAATTTTTATTAAATAAATCATCCTTTCTCTAATGAGTCATTTTCCCATTTTAACAGATGATATGCACCAGCAACATACAAGAATGTTAAACCACTCAAAGGGTATCTCTTTTGTTTAAAATGGACTAGAATTTAAGTGAAAACAACAACTGACCTACGAAAATCCGACCAAACGCATTCAGATTGTGTTGATCATTTAGTAGAATGATCCAAGGGTCGTTGGTGACATGTAAGAGTCATCTTCGCCTCAATCTGAGGCACGGTGTGGCCGATACAACTCAAAGGGTCTCTCTCTGTTTAAAATGGACACAATTTTAACTGAAAACAAAAACTGACCTACGAAAATCCAACCAAATGCATTCGGATTGTGTTAATCCTTTAGGATAATGATCCAAGGGTCCTTTGGGATGTGTATGAGTCAACCCCACCTCAATCTGAGGCATGGTGTGACTGCTATCACTCAAAGGGTCTTTCTTTTGTTTAAAATGGACACAATTTTAAGTGAAAACAACAACTGACCTATGGAAATCCAACCAAACGCATTCGTATTGTGTTGATACATTAGGAGAACGATCCAAGGGTCCTTTGTGACGTGTAAGAATCAACCCTGCCTCAATCCGAGTCATGGTGTAACCGTTATCACTCAAAGGGTCTCTCTTGTTTAAAATGGACACAATTTTAATTGAAAACAACAACTGACCTATGAAAATCCAACCAAACACATTCAGATTGACTTTATCTTTTATAATAACGATCCAAGGTTCCTTTGTGATGTGTACGAGTCATCTCTTCCTCAATCCAAGGCACGGTGTGGCCGGTACCACTCAAAGGGCCTCTCTTTTGTTTAAAATGGACACGATTTTAAGTGAAAACAACAATTGACCTACGGAAATCCGAACAATCAAACTAGGATTGCATTGATCCTTTAGGAGAATGATCCAAGGGTCCTTTGAGACATGTATGAGTCAACCCCAATTGAATATGAGGCACGGTGTGACGGCTATCACTCAAAGGGTCTCTCTTTTGTTTAAAATGGACACGATTTTAAGTGAAAACAACAACTGACCTACGGATATCTGACCAAATGAATTCGTATTGTGTGGATACATTAGGAGAATGATCCACGGGTCCTTTGTGATGTGTAAGAGTCAACCCTGCCTCAATCTGAGGCACGGTGTGACCGATATCACTGAAAGGTTCTCTCTTGTTTAAAATGGACATGATTTTCATTGAAAACAACAACTGACCTATGAAAATCCAACCAAACACATTAGAATTTCCTTGATCTATTATAAGAACGATCCAAGGGTCCTTGGTGACGTGTACGAGTCATACTCGCCTAAATCGTAGGCACAGTGTGGCCGGTACCACTCAAAGGGTCTCTCTTTTGTTTAAAATGGACACGATTTTAAGTGAAAACAACAACTAACCTATATAAATATGAATAAATGCATTCGGATTGTGTTGATCCTTTAGGAGAACGATCCACGAGTCCTTTTTGACGTGTATGAGTCAACCCCGCCTCAATCTGAGGCACAGTGTGACTTCTATCACTCAAAGGGTCTCTCTTTTGTTTAAAATGGACACGATTTTAAGTGAAAACAACAACTGACCTATGGAAATCTGACCAAACACATTCGGATTGTGTTGATCCTTTAGGAGAATGATACACGGGTCCTTTTTGTCATGTAAGAGTAAACCCCGCCTGAATCCGAGGCACGGTGTGACTGCTATCACTCAAAGGGTCTCTCTTGTTTACAATGGACACAATTATAAGTGAAAACAACAACTGACCAATGAAAATCTGACCAAACGCATTCGGATTGACTTGATATTTTATAAGAACGATCCAAGGATCCTTGGTGACGTGTAAGTGTCATACTCGCCTCAATTAGAGGCACGGTGTGTCTGTTACCACTCAAAGGGTCTCTCTTTTGTTTAAAATGGGCACACTTTTATGTGAAAACAACAACTGACCTATAGAAATCTAACCAAACACATTCGGATTGTGTTGATCCTTTAGGAGAATGATACACGGTTCCTTTGTGACGTTTAAGAGTCAAAAGCGCCTTAATCCTAGGCACCATGTGACCGTTATCACTCAAAGGGTCTCTCTTTTGTTTAAAATGGACATGATTTTAAGTGAAAAGAACAACTGACCTATGGAAATCCAACCAAACACATTCGGATTGTGTTGATCCTTTAGGAGAATGATCCACGGGTCCTTTTTAATGTGTAAGAGTCAACCCTAACTCAATATGAGACATGGTGTGACCGCTATCACTCAAAGGGTCTCTATTTTGTTTAAAATGGACACGATTTTAAGTGAAAACAACAACTGACCAATGAAAATCCAACCAAACGCATTTGTATTTCCGTGATCTTTTATAATAACGATCCAAGGGTACTTGGTGATGTGTAGGAGCCATCCTTACCTCAATCCGAGGCACGGTGTGGCCGGTACCACTCAAAGAGTATCTATTTTGTTTAAAATGGACATGATTTTAAGTGAAAACAACAACTGACCTACGAAAATTCGACCAAACGCTTTAGGATTATGTTGATCCTTTAAGAGAACTATCCAAGGGTCCTTTATGATGTGTAATAGTCAATCCGACCTCAATCTGAAGCACGGTGTGACTGTTCTCACTCAAAGGGTCTCTCTTGTTTAAAATGGTCACAATTTTAATTGAAAACAACAAATGACCTACGAAAATCCAACCAAACGCATTAGGATTGCCTTGATCTTTTATAAAAACGATACAAGGGTCTTTAGTGACATGTAAGAGTCAACCTAGCCTCAATCCAAGGCACGGTGTGGCCGATACCACTCAAAGGGTCTCTATTTTGTTTAAAATGGACACGATTTTAATTGAAAACAACAGCTGACCTACGGAAATTCGACCAAACACAATTGGATTATGCTGATACTTTAAGAGAATGATCCACGAGTTCTTTGTGACGTGTAAGAGTCAACCCCCCCCCCCCCCCCTCAATCTGAGGCACGGTGTGACCGCTATCACTCAAAGGGTATCTCTTGTTTAAAATGGACACAATTTTAATTGAAAACAACAACTGACCTACAGAAATCCAACCAAACACATTTGGATTGCCTTGATCTTTTATAATATTGATCCAAGGGTCCTAGGTGACGTGTAAGAGTCATCCCTGCCTCAGTATGAGGCACAGTGTGGCCGGTACCACTCAAAGGGTCTCTATTTTGTTTAAAATGGACACGATTTTAAGTAAAACCAACAAATGTCCTATGAAAATTCGACCAAAAGCATTCGGATTATGTTGATCCTTTATTAGAAAGATCCAAGGGTCCTTTTTGATGTGTAAGAGTCAACCCTGCCTCAATCCGAGGCACTGTGTGACCGCTATCACTCAAAGGGTCTCTATTTTGTTTAAAATGGACACGATTTTAAGTGAAAACAACAACTGACTTACGAAAATATTAACAAAAACATTAGGATTGACTTGATCTTTTATAAGAACAATCCAAGTGTCCTTGGTGACGTGTACAAGCCATCCCTGCCTCAATCTGAGGCATGGTGTGGCCGGTACCACTCAAAGGGTCTATATTTTATTTAAAATGGACACGATTTTAAGTGAAAACAAAAACTGACCTACAGAAATTCGACCAAACGCATTTATATTGTGTTGATCATTTATGAGAATGATCCATGGGTCCTTTTTGATGTGTAAGAGTCAACCCCGCCTCAATTCGAGGCACGGTGTGACCGCTATCACTCAAAGGGTCTCTCCTGTTTAAAATGGACACAATTTTAATTGAAAACAACAACTGACCTACGAAAATCTGACCAAATGTATTCGGATTTCCTTTAACTTTTATAAGAACGATCCAAGGGTCCTTGGTGACTTTTAAGAGTCAAAACCTCCTCAATATGAGGCACGGTGTCCCCAGTACCACTCAAAGGGTTTCTATTTTGTTTAAAATGGACACTATTTTAAGTGAAAACAACAACTGACCTACGGAAATTTGACCAAACACATTCGTATTGTGTTGATCCTTTAGGAGAATGATCCAAGGGTAATTTTTGACGTGTAAGAGTCAACCCCATATCAATCCGAGGCATGGTGGGACCACTATATCTCAAAGGGTCTCTCTTGTTTAAAATGGACACAATTTTAATTGAAAACAACAACTAACCTACAGAAATCTGACCAAACGCATTCATATTGCCTTGATATTTTATAATAATGATAAAAGTGTCCTTGGTGATGTGTACGAGTCATCCCCACCTCAATCCAAGGCACTGTGTGTCCAGTACCACTCAAAGGGTCTCTCTTTTGTTTAAAATGGACATGATTTTAAGTGAAAACAACAATTGACCTACGGAAATCCGACCAAACACATTTTTAATGTGTTGATACTTTAGGAGAATGATTCACATGTCCTTTGTGATGTGTACGAGTCAACCCCACCTCAATCCGAGGCACAGTGTGACCGTTATCACTCAAAGGGACTCTGTTTTTTTAAATGGACACGATTTTAAGTGAAAACAACAACTGACCTATGGAAATCCAACCAGACACATTTAGATTGTGTTGATCCTTTAGGAGAACAATCCAAGGGTCCTTTGTGACATGTAAGAGTCAACCCTGCCTCAATCCGAGGCACGGTGTGACCGCTATCACTCAAAGGGTCTCTATTTTGTTTAAAATGGACACGATTTTAAGTGAAAACAACAACTGACCTACGAAAATCCAACCAAACGCATTCGGATTGCCTTGATCATTTATAAGAACAATCCAAGGGTACTTGGTGACGTGTAGGAGACATCCCTGCATCAATTAGATGCACGGTGTGGCCGATACTGTAGAGACCCGTATCTTGACTTACATGGACATTACATTACATTTGCGGAATACTTAGTACATAACAAAAACACACACACAAGGATCGTAATAGTTTAGTGTCTTTGGAAACTCGGAATGTAATCTTCTAATCGTGGTGAAAGATCTTCAACATCTCCTATAAAGATCTTCCCCTTTTTTTTAGCTAAAACCTTTATTTATATCCTGGGGAAAAGAAAACATAAAAGGGTGAGCTCAAATGCTCAGTAAGGGTAAACAAAATAAATATCAATCAGATCGTATTCATAAGAACATAACATTTTGGAAATCTTAACCTGCAAAAGAGAGAATAATTTCATAACATGGGATAAATTATGGCAGTGAAATGTAATCACAATAATCATAACTTAAAACATGAGACTTTGTGGCATTCACACATAATCATAGAGAATCATTTCTTGTTAGTCATGACTCATTGCCAAGACTATCTTAGTGGACAAAGTCCCTTTCTGAATCGAGTAACCCTCGTTTCAGTCCTGTTTCACTGAACCGGTATAACCTACCGTTCCAGCCCTGTCTATCTCATGAGATATAAAATCTTTACCCAATGCATTGGAGGGAGATATAGGTCCCACCCATCTCATAATGATACCATTCTTATGTGTGCCACAAAATCATAAATCATACATCATTGCATAACCCATGTAATACAAATGGGAATCTTAAACATCATGACATCATAAAACAATTCATATAAGATAAAGTAATTCATAAAAATATTTCCATCACAACATAATCAAATCCATGTAATAATAGGGATAAAAACAGAACCCTTTTATTATCTTAGATGGAAAATAATTTTGATAAAATACTTGAACTCCATTCTTGTGGAAAATATCCTTTCTACTTCAAAAACATTTTTCCTTTCATAACATGTCATACGACTTTAAAATAAAAGAAGTTGATTAAAATAAACTTGAAAAATTGTAAAGGAATCTTCTTGGAAATAATGTTTTAAAAATCCATTCATGCCGTATAAGTTAAAAAAACATTCTTCGTACTTTTGTCAGAAAAGTCAAAAAGTACCTCGTACGAAAAACGACAAAAGATTCCTTTCATACATATTACTAAAAACTCAACGAAGGGTAAAAATGGATTTAAAAAATTGTAGGTGGATGGATATAATATTACATATTGATGAAACATGGATGTGGATGATAAAATACACCCCAGTAAGTACTTACGAATAAACAATCTCGGATAAAAATGAGATTGTGATATTTCCCTTACCTTAGGTCCGACTTGCTTTGTACGTGTCCGAACCTCCTGTATAATGATTTTAAAAATGTTATTGACTTATTACAGAATCATATTCATTGTTATGATATCATATATGGTTCTCTTATGGCTTTATATTACCCGGTCTTTTGTAAATTCATGTTAAAGTAGCATTTTGGGTAAAATCGTCTTATTTGTCATTCGTGTTTTTAACTTGTAATTATTAATATGATTACTTGGATCATGATTACTTATATCCAGAATGTAAAACATGATTTATATATAATATATATTCAGAATATACATATATATATATATATATATATTATATATTGATAATGGAATGAAATACACCGTTCATGGAGACGGTAGTCCGTACGTACGCATGAACGCTGTTTTGTTTCCTTATTGAATTGAATGGAATTAAGTAGATGACATACATATAAATATACATAAATCCAGAATCATTATTATGTCATATATTTCATTATTACTTGTTATATATGCTTTATAATCATTCATGAATGGTTAATGTGGAGAATGAATCTCATCGCGTCGTGGAGACGGTAGTCCGTACGTACGCACGAGCGATGATATCATTTCTATAAATATTGAATTGAATTGGAGTGGATTATACAATATATCAGAATCAATATGATGTTGTAATAAGAATGTATAGTTATTCTTTACACCATTATACCCATCCATGTAAGGTGGTGGTGGAAAATAGATTACACCACGGCGTGGAGACGGTATTCCGTACGTACGCACGCGCGGTGATTTCTTTTTCCGTAGGATGGATAGATGGTGAAATACGGTTGTTTCATACTTATAATAACATATCAGTATATGAGTGATACTGATGTTATTACTTCATAATGAAACAACCTAAGAAGAAGAAGTGGAAGAAGAAATAAAGATGAAAGAATTGGTAACGGTAATTACCTCTTCTTTGAAGCACCTTTTGGAGACCTCCTCTTAGGGAACTAAAATTGGTCTTTGAGGAAGACCAGAACCTCTAGGATGTTGCTAGGGAAGTGGAGAAGAGATTTTGGCAGAGGTTGGCCGAGCTTGAGTGCTCAAATTGGTGTGAGGAGGAGGGGGAGGAGGTGTCTTTTTATAAGGGAGGAGAGGGGCACCTTAGGAATATCTCAAAATATTATTTTATATTAAAGTCAAAATCGGTTTATAATGGCTCCAAAGGGTCTTATTTCGAAGCTAAGGTGGGGATGGGTCGAAATACTATCAACCAATAGGATTTAGACAAGTTTAGGGTATTATTTTAACCTTATCAATTAGATTTAACTCTAAGTTAAATAATTTAACTTTTACCATGTCTTTTTGTTTTCTTTCACTATATGGTTAATACACTTACTATAACATGCCAAACGAACCCCAAATTGTTTATTATTAATATATATATCCTTATCTAAGTCATTTGGCCGAACCTTAGATTTTTAGGAATAAAATAACAATTAGTAATATAATATTTGATTTAAAAACTATTTTGTGTCAATTTTGACACTATTTGATATATGATTTTTTTGAAAGTCATAACAGAATTATATGTTCGAACCAAGTTGATTAAATCAACACTAATATATCATAGTAACCTAGAAAATTAGTGGAATTCATAAAAAGTCTTAAATTACATTTATTTTGGTATTTATATTATCAATTATGTCAATATTTCATTAATAAGATAATTACTGCATCATCTTTGTGTCATAAATATATTAAATTATTTGATGTCTAAAAATTAAAAATAAAATAACATAATGTAGGAAATCTTTTTATCTTTCTAATGAATATTTACAATCGAATTTATCTTATGTATAACCCCATATTAAAAATGATTTACTTATTAAACTTTGATTTTAACTATTTTAACCCTTCTTTAAATAAATTAATAATAAATGTCCTAATCTAATCCAAGTGGGCCTAAATGGTCATATTTTATTCCTAAGTTTGTTTTTGGTCGAATTACACTTGTCCAATAGAATTAGGACATGTTTTAGGGTAATATTAATATCATATTTACCCTTAGTTACCCTATTTACTATTAACCGCGGTAAAAAAGGTAAAAAGTTACTATTCACCAAAAAATTATTTTTATCTCATTGAACCACATTTTACTTAGTGACATCAACCGTGTCTGTCGGATTTTTGAAATTCCATTCACAGAAGCGGTAAAATTAAGTTTTATGCAAAATTCAGTTTTTAACCAACCACTTAGTGGTTTTACTATTCATCAAAAATTGAAAGTTTTCAGAAAAATACCAAAATTTCACCCTAGGCTAATTTCGATATTCTGAGTCCAAAAATGAAGTCCATTTTGAAAAATAAAATTTATAAAATTTCAAAAAGTGGTTATTACTATTCATAACGGCTAGTTTTAATAATATTTTAATAGCATATCGTTGTTTGGTGAAACTCGGTATTGCGTATTACACACGCTATTGAGGAAGGTCACGATTGCGTGTAATGCAAGGCAAGTCAAGGATGCGTATTGTGCAAGATCCTTTTGGTGTAGCGTACAACACAAGACATTAATAAAATTAAAAAGAATAGTTTTCATAAAATCTCGGGCTGTTACATTCTACCCCCCTTAAAATGAATTTCGCCCTCGAAATTCGTCGGGGTTATAAATAGTTTACTATTCGAAAGTTTCTTTAATAGAAACCCACATCGTAAAAAGGAATACCAAAACCAATCTTTAAAAACAAATGTATGAAACGTAACGGTTACCCAAATAAACCAATCACTGGGTTTCCACATAGGTGAAAATATGGATATGGAAGAGAAATCTAACCATCATGTTCTGATGGAGAGTGGTAGAGAACATGGCTATGGAAAAGCCAGTAATCACAAATCCATAGATTTGTGATCATATAAGGTACCATCTGATTCATCAGGTATAAGATCACTAGGACAACATTTTTGGTTTTCAAGATCATTTCCCTAAAGTTGAAAATTTGAATTAGAATAAATACTTACTTTATTTTGGTACAATCTCACTGTTGTTCGTGCCTTGAAAAATTTCCACTTCATCTCTTAAATAAATGAAGTTGAATTTGTTATTCGTGAAGTGTTAGCAGATCATGTGATAGAACGACGGGTCATTCCATCTGTCTCAAACAAAAGGTTAGCAAAAATTATATACATAAGTCGATCTATAGTGAGATTAATCATATATGATTCATAAAATGGACTTATACCTCATATATCATACTGCTTAATATAATAAAACTAGTTTCTACTAAACAGGTACTTCCTGTAGGCCAGTGGTAGGCGATAAAGGCCAGTCGCACTTCGGTTGTGGGTTCGATTCCCACAGCCTTGTCCGAAGCGATGGGCTGTCGCCCGTCCTGCAGGTTGTTCTTTTTCTAAAACTACATTACTATAACATCCCAACAATAATATCGAAAAAAACTTCTATCCTTAAACAATACTAATTTATGTCCAACATAATCCATTTCAATCTTTAGGCTTATCCATAATACTTTAGTCCACTCTCATAACATAGTGAAGATGATTACCGTAGATTTAATACCATCGTTGAACCCCATATATCATAAGATATGTTTTTTTGTCACATTCCAAACATTCAAAGTCCTTAATCATGTATTCTCTTGAATACCCATTGAACCTTAATGAAAACATGAATGCAGTTACCAAAATCCTCAAAATTCTATATACTCAAACCATGATATCACTTAGTCCTTATATTAATCATGAGCTCATGAATACTGTCAAATATTTCATTTTCACGTTTTCCGCATATCATTCTTTTTCCAAAAAATATCTCAGTCACTTTCCATGGTTATTGGTACCATAAAATTATTGAAAACCACAATAGACCAATACATAAATATTCCAATACTCCATGATACAACATTATTTTGGAATCCTATTACATAAACAATTATTCATTCCACCACATCGTTGTTATATTCAACATCGCCAATAGTGATCGCATGTGACTTCCCTTTGTCCTTTGCCTTAAGCGGTTGCTCATGTCGATCATCACTAACCCTTGTATTAGGGAATTTATTAGTATAATGCCCCATTTCCTTGCACTTGAAGCATTGAAGTGTTGGTGATGTGTTCTCTGCATTGTTTGCTTTATTCACATCATTAGAATCACTTTTTCCATTACTTCGACACTCAGCTACTCGATGACCTTCTTTTCCACACTTAAAGCATTTTCTAGTCTCTTTAAGACAATCTCCACCATGCTTCTTTCCACACTTTGTGCATAAGGAAACATTCATCTTCTTTTCACCATTATTCTGAGATTTCTCCTTGAATTCCATCTTTCGTTTCTTGTCAAAACCATGAGATGGATATGTAACACCAACTTCCATTTCTACCTTGACAGCACAACGCACAATTTCATCATAGCTACTGAAGTCTCTTATAGATAATGCCCTTCGAAGACTTGGTTTTAAGCCACTGAAAAATCGATCAACTTTACTTTCAGGTTGGATGATAATGCCAGATGCATACCTTGCAAGTCTTGTAAAATTTGCTTCGTATATACCAACAGATTCATCATCCTTCTGCTTCAGCTCAAGAAACTCCTTTTCCATCTTTGTTCGAAGAATACGAGGGAAGTACTTACTGAAAAACAAGTTCTTGAACTCGTCCCATTCCATGGACTCAATTTCATCTCTTTGCCTCGTATTCTTGATAAGATTCCACCATTGATCAGCTTCACCTTCCAAACGATATACTGCTAAGATGACTTTATCATGTTCAGAACATTGAAGAACTGAAAATATCTTTTCAGTGGTACTGATCCATTGTTCAGCAACAAGTGGATCGGTAGTCCCACTAAAAGAAGGTGGAAGTTGCCTCATGAAGGACTCAATAGAATATTGTTCCCTTCTCTGCTCATTTGGAAGTCCAGAATGATTCATAGCTTGTGTAAGTATAGCAATAAGATTTTGTACTCCATCTCCCATTACATTTGTTTGTTCAGGAGGGCAATCATTTCATTGTCCATTGCATTGATCAACATGGTTCCTTCGGGTTCCAGCCATCGTCTAAAACCCAAAAAGAATAGTGTGAGAGGCAAAAATCATGCTAGGGAAAACAACATAATAAAGGGGGAGTAACTTCAATATCTAACATCTTAGGTTTAATTCTATGATCGTTAGCGTAGTTCTAGTACTATAACCTATACGTATACTTAACCTTAGGGACATCCCTAGACATACCTTAGAAATATCTCTAGGGATCTCACTAAAGTTCTCGCATCCTAGTTTCCAAAGGTTGACTAAACCTTTCCTCTGATACCAACTGTAGAGACCCGTATCTTGACTTACATGGACATTACATTACATTTGCGGAATACTTAGTACATAACAAAAACACACACACAAGGATCGTAATAGTTTAGTGTCTTTGGAAACTCGGAACGTAATCTTCTAATCGTGGTGAAAGATCTTCAACATCTCCTATAAAGATCTTCCCCTTTTTTTTAGCTAAAACCTTTCTTTATATCCTGGGGAAAAGAAAACATAAAAGGGTGAGCTCAAATGCTCAGTAAGGGTAAACAAAAGAAATATCAATCACATCGTATTCATAAGAACATAACATTTTGGAAATCTTAACCTGCAAAAGAGAGCATAATTTCATAACATGGGATAAATTATGGCAGTGAAATGTAATCACAATAACCATAACATAAAACATGAAACTTTGTGGCATTCACACATAATCATAGAGAATCATTTCTTGTTAGTCATGACTCATTGCCAAGACTATCTTAGTGGACAAAGTCCCTTTCTGAATCGAGTAACCCTCGTTTCAGTCCTGTTTCACTGAACCGGTATAACCTACCGTTCCAGCCCTGTCTATCTCATGAGATATAAAATCTTTACCCAATGCATTGGAGGGAGATATAGGTCCCACCCATCTCATAATGATATCATTCTTATGTGTGCCACAAAATCATAAATCATACATCATTGCATAACCCATGTAATACAAATGGTAATCTTAAACATCATGACATCATAAAACAATTCATATAAGATAAAGGAATTCATAAAAATATTTCCATCACAACATAATCAAATCCATGTAATAATAGGGATAAAAACAGAACCCTTTTATTATCTTAGATGGAAAATAATTTTGATAAAATACTTGAACTCCATTCTTGAGGAAAATATCCTTTCTACTTCAAAAACATTTTTCCTTTCATAACTTGTCATACAACTTTAAAATAAAAGAAGTTGATTAAAAATAAACTTGAAAACCTGTAAAGGAATCTTCTTGGAAATAATGTTTTAAAAATCCATTCATGCCGTATAAGTTAAAAAAACATTCTTCGTACTTTTGTCGGAAAAGTCAAAAAGTACCTCGTACGAAAAACGACAAAAGATTCCTTTCATACATATTACTAAAAACTCACCGAAGGGTAAAAATGGATTTAAAAAATTGTAGGTGGACGGATATAATATTACATATTGATTAAACATGGATGTGGATGATAAAATACACCCCAGTAAGTACTTACGAATAAACAATCTCGGATAAAAATGAGATTGTGATATTTCCCTTACCTTAGGTCCGACTTGCTTTGTACGTGTCCGAACCTCCTGTATAATGATTTTCATAATGTTATTGACTTATTACAGAATAATATTCATTGTTATGATATCACATATGGTTCTCTTATGGCTTTATATTACCCGGTCTTTTGTAAATTCATGTTAAAGTAGCATTTTGGGTAAAATCGTCTTATTTGTCATTCGTGTTTTTAACTTGTAATTATTAATATGATTACTTGGATCATGATTACTTATATCCAGAATGTAAAACATGATTTATATATAATATATATTCAGAATATACATATATATATTATATATTGATAATGGAATGAAATACACCGTTCATGGAGACGGTAGTCCGTACGTACGCATGAACGCTGTTTTCGTTTCCTTATTGAATTGAATGGAATTAAGTAGATGACATAAATATAAATATACATAAATCCAGTATCATTATTATGTCATATATTTCATTATTACTTGTTAAATATGATTTATAATCATTCATGAATGGTTAATGTGGAGAATGAATCTCATCGCGTCGTGGAGACGGTAGTCCGTACGTACGCACGAGCGATGATATCATTTCTATAAATATTGAATTGAATTGGAGTGGATTATACAATATATCATAATCAATATGATGTTGTAATAATAATGTATAGTTATTCTTTACACCATTATACCCATCCATGTAAGGTGGTGGTGGAAAATAGATTACACCACGGCGTGGAGACGGTATTCCGTACGTACGCACGCGCGGTGATTTCTTTTTCCGTAGGATGTATAGATGGTGAAATAGGGTTGTTTCATACTTATAATAACATATCAGTATATGAGTGATACTGATGTTATTACTTCATAATGAAACAACCTAAGAAGAATAAGTGGAAGAAGAAATAAAGATGAAAGAATTGGTAACGGTAATTACCTCTTCTTTGAAGCACCTTTTGGAGACCTCCTCTTAGGGAACTAAAATTGGTCTTTTAGGAAGACCAGAACCTCTAGGATGTTTCTAGGGAAGTGGAGAAGAGATTTTGGCAGAGGTTGGCCGAGCTTGAGTGCTCAAATTGGTGTGAGGAGGAGGGGGAGGAGGTGTCCTTTTATAAGGGAGGAGAGGGGCACCTTAGGAATATCTCAAAATATTATTTTATATTAAAGTCAAAATCGGTTTATAATGGCTCCAAAGGGTCTTATTTCGAAGCTAAGGTGGGGATGGGTCGAAAGCCTATCAACCAATAGGATTTAGACAAGTTTAGGGTATTATTTTAACCTTATCAATTAGATTTAACTCTAAGTTAAATAATTTAACTTTTACCATGTCTTTTTGTTTTCTTTCACTATATGGTTAATACACTTACTATAACATGCCAAACGAACCCCAAATTGTTTATTATTAATATATATATCCTTATCTAAGTCATTTGGCCGAACCTTAGATTTTTAGGAATAAAATAACAATTAGTAATATAATATTTGATTTAAAAACTATTTTGTGTCAATTTTGACACTATTTGATATATGATTTTTGTGAAAGTCATAACAGAATTATATGTTCGAACCAAGTTGATTAAATCAACACTAATATATCATAGTAACCTATAAAATTAGTGGAATTCATAAAAAGTCTTAAATTACATTTATTTTGGTATTTATATTATCAATTATGTCAATATTTCATTAATAAGATAATTACTGCATCATCTTTGTGTCATAAATATATTAAATTATTTGATGTCTAAAAATTAAAAATAAAATACCATCATGTAGGAAATCTTTTTAGATTTCTAATGAATTTTTACAATCGAATTTATCTTATGTATAACCCCATATTAAAAATGATTTACTTATTAAACTTTGATTTTAACTATTTTAACCCTTCTTTAAATAAATTAATAATAAATGTCCTAATCTAATCCAAGTGGGCCTAAATGGTCATATTTTATTCCTAAGTTTGTTTTTGGTCGAATTACACTTGTCCAATAGAATTAGGACATGTGTTAGGGTAATATTAATATCATATTTACCCTTAGTTACCCTATTTACTATTAACCGCGGTAAAAAAGGTAAAAAGTTACTATTCACCAAAAAATTATTTTTATCTCATTGAACCACATTTTACTTACTGACATCAACCGTGTCTGTCGGATTTTTGAAATTCCATTCACAGAAGCGGTAAAATTAAGTTTTATGCAAAATTCAGTTTTTAACCTACCACTTAGTGGTTTTACTATTCATCAAAAATTGAAAGTTTTCAGAAAAATACCAAAATTTCACCCTAGGCTAATTTCGATATTCTGAGTCCAAAAATGAAGTCCATTTTGAAAAATAAAATTTATAAAATTTCAAAAAGTGGTTATTACTATTCATAACGGCTAGTTTTAATAATATTTTAATAGCATATCGTTGTTTAGTGAAACTCGGTATTGCGTATTACACACGCTATCGAGGAAGGTCGCGATTGCGTGTAATGCAAGGCAAATCAAGGATGCGTATTGTGCAAGCTCCTTTTGGTGTAGCGTACAACACAAGACATTAATAAAATTAAAAAGAAT
The DNA here is from genome assembly GCA_963277665.1 of Viscum album. Taxonomy (NCBI): domain Eukaryota; kingdom Viridiplantae; phylum Streptophyta; class Magnoliopsida; order Santalales; family Viscaceae; genus Viscum; species Viscum album. The sequence goes on along the minus strand of OY728122.1, from coordinate 700,869,847 downwards.
AGTTTTCATAAAATCTCGGGCTGTTACATTCTACCCCCCTTAAAATGAATTTCTCCCTCGAAATTCGTCGGGGTTATAAATAGTTTACTATTCAAAAGTTTCTTTAATAGAAACCCACATCGTAAAAAGGAATACCAAAACCAATCTTTAAAAACAAATGTATGAAACGTAACGGTTACCCAAATAAACCAATCACTGGGTTTCCACATAGGTGAAAATATGGATATGGAAGAGAAATCTAACCATCATGTTCTGATGGAGAGTGGTAGAGAACATGGCTATGGAAAAGCCAGTAATCACAAATCCATAGATTTGTGATGATATAAGGTACCATCTGATTCATCAGGTATAAGATCACTAGGACAACATTTTTGGTTTTCAAGATCATTTCCCTAAAGTTGAAAATTTGAATTAGAATAAATACTTACTTTATTTTGGTACAATCTCACTGTTGTTCGTGCCTTGAACAATTTCCACTTCATCTCTTAAATAAATGAAGTTGAATTTGTTATTCGTGAAGTGTTAGCAGATCATGTGATAGAACGACGGGTCATTCCATCTGTCTCAAACAAAAGGTTAGCAAAAATTATATACATAAGTCGATCTATAGTGAGATTAATCATATATGATTCCTAAAATGGACTTATACCTCATATATCATACTGCTTAATATAATAAAACTAGTTTCTACTAAACAAGGACTTCCTGTAGGCCAGTGGTAGGCGATAAAGGCCAGTCGCACTTCGGTTGTGGGTTCGATTCCCACAGCCTTGTCCGAAGCGATGGGCTGTCGCCCGTCCTGCAGGTTGTTCTTTTTCTAAAACTACATTACTATAACATCCCATCAATAATATCGAAAAAAACTTCTATCCTTAAACAATACTAATTTATGTCCAACATAATCCATTTCAATCTTTAGGCTTATCCATAATACTTTAGTCCACTCTCATAACATAGTGAAGATGATTACCGGAGATTTAATACCATCGTTGAACCCCATATATCATAAGATATGTTTTTTTTGTCACATTACAAACATTCAAAGTCCTTAATCATGTATTCTCTTGAATACCCATTGAACCTTAATGAAAACATGAATGCAGTTACCAAAATCCTCAAAATTCTATATACTCAAACCATGATATCACTTAGTCCTTATATCAATCATGAGCTCATGAATACTGTCAAATATTTCATTTTCTCGTTTTCCGCATATCATTCTTTTTCCAAAAAATATCTCAGTCACTTTCCATGGTTATTGGTACCATATAATTATTGAAAACCACAATAGACCAATACATAAATATTCCAATACTCCATGATACAACATTATTTTGGAATCCTATTACATAAACAATTATTCATTCCACCACATCGTTGTCATATTCAACATCGCCAATAGTGATCGCATGTGACTTCCCTTTGTCCTTTGCCTTAAGCGGTTTCTCATGTCGATCATCACTAACCCTTGTATTAGGGCATTTATTAGCATAATGCCCCATTTCCTTGCACTTGAAGCATTGAAGTGTTGGTGATGTGTTCTCTGCATTGTTTGCTTTATTCACATCATTAGAATCACTTTTTCCATTACTTCGACACTCAGCTACTCGATGACCTTCTTTTCCACACTTAAAGCATTTTCTAGTCCCTTTAAGACAATCTCCACCATGCTTCTTTCCACACATTGTGCATAAGGAAACATTCATCTTCTTTTCACCATTATTCTGAGATTTCTCCTTGAATTCCATCTTTCGTTTCTTGTCAAAACCATGAGATGGATATGTAACACCAACTTCCATTTCTACCTTGACAGCACAACGCACAATTTCTTCATAGCTACTGAAGTCAATTATAGCTAATGCCCTTCGAAGACTTGGTTTTAAGCCACTGAAAAATCGATCAACTTTACTTTCAGGTTGGATGATAATGCCAGATGTATACCTTGCAAGTCTTGTAAAATTTGCTTCGTATATACCAACAGATTCGTCATCCTTCTGCTTCAGCTCAAGAAACTCCTTTTCCATCTTTTTTCGAAGAATACGAGGGAAGTAATTACTGAAAAACAAGTTCTTGAACTCATCCCATTCCATGGACTCAATTTCATCTCTTTGCCTCGTATTCTTGATAAGATTCCACCATTGATCAGCTTCACCTTCCAAACGATATACTGATAAGATGACTTTATCATGTTCAGAACATTGAAGAACTGAAAATATCTTTTCAGTGGTACTGATCCATTGTTCAGCAACAAGTGGATCGGTAGTCCCACTGAAAGAAGGTGGAAGTTGCCTCATGAAGGACTCAATAGAATATTGTTCCCTTCTCTGCTCATTTGGAAGTCCAGAATGATTCATAGCTTGTGTAAGTATAGCAATAAGATTTTTTACTCCATCTCCCATAACATTTGTTTGTTCAGGAGGGCAATCATTGCATTGTCCATTGCATTGATCAACACGGTTCCTTCGGGTTCCAGCCATCGTCTAAAACCCAAAAAGAATAGTGTGAGAGTCAAAAATCATGCTAGGGAAAACAACATAATAAAGGGGGAGTACCTTCAATATCTAACATCTTAGGTTTAATTCTATGATCGTTAGCGTAGTTCTAGTACTATAACCTATACGTATACTTAACCTTAGGGACATCCCTAGACATACCTTAGAAATATCTCTAGGGATCTCACTAAAGTTCTCGCATCCTAGTTTCCAAAGGTTGACTAAACCTTTCCTCTGATACCAACAGTAGAGACCCGTATCTTGACTTACATGGACATTACATTACATTTTCGGAATACTTAGTACATAACAAAAACACACACACAAGGATCGTAATAGTTTAGTGTCTTTGGAAACTCGGAACGTAATCTTCTAATCGTGGTGAAAGATCTTCAACATCTCCTATAAAGATCTTCCCCTTTTTTTTAGATAAAACCTTTCTTTATATCCTGGGGAAAAGAAAACATAAAAGGGTGAGCTCAAATGCTCAGTAAGGGTAAACAAAAGAAATATCAATCACATCGTATTCATAAGAACATAACATTTTGGAAATCTTAACCTGCAAAAGAGAGCATAATTTCATAACATGGGATAAATTATGGCAGTGAAATGTAATCACAATAATCATAACTTAAAACATGAAAATTTGTGGCATTCACACATAATCATAGAGAATCATTTCTTGTTAGTCATGACTCATTTCCAAGACTATCTTAGTGGACAAAGTCCCTTTCTGAATCGAGTAACCCTCGTTTCAGTCCTGTTTCATTGAACCGGTATAACCTACCGTTCCAGCCCTGTCTATCTCATGAGATATAAAATCTTTACCCAATGCATTGGAGGGAGATATAGGTCCCACCCATCTCATAATGATACCATTCTTATCTGTGCCACAAAATCATAAATCATACATCATTGCATAACCCATGTAATACAAATGGGAATCTTAAACATCATGACATCATAAAACAATTCATATAAGATAAAGGAATTCATAAAAATATTTCCATCACAACATAATCAAATCCATGTAATAATAGGGATAAAAACAGAACCCTTTTATTATCTTAGATGGAAAATAATTTTGATAAAATACTTGAACTCCATTCTTGAGGAAAATATCCTTTCTACTTCAAAAACATTTTTCCTTTCATAACATGTCATACGACTTTAAAATAAAAGAAGTTGATTAAAAATAAACTTGAAAACTTGTAAAGGAATCTTCTTGGAAATAATGTTTTAAAAATCCATTCATGCCGTATAAGTTAAAAAAAACATTCTTGGTACTTTTGTCGGAAAAGTCAAAAAGTACCTCGTACGAAAAACGACAAAAGATTCCTTTCATACATATTACTAAAAACTCACCGAAGGGTAAAAATGGATTTAAAAAATTGTAGGTGGATGGATATAATATTACATATTGATGAAACATGGATGTGGATGATAAAATACACCCCTGTAAGTACTTACGAATAAACAATCTCGGATAAAAATGAGATTGTGATATTTCCCTTACCTTAGGTCCGACTTGCTTTGTACGTGTCCGAACCTCCTGTATAATGATTTTAAAAATGTTATTGACTTATTACAGAATCATATTCATTGTTATGATATCATATATGGTTCTCTTATGGCTTTATATTACCCGGTCTTTTGTAAATTCATGTTAAAGTAGCATTTTGGGTAAAATCGTCTTATTTGTCATTCGTGTTTTTAACTTGTAATTATTAATATGATTACTTGGATCATGATTACTTATATCCAGAATGTAAAACATGATTTATATATAATATATATTCATAATATACATATATATATTATATATTGATAATGGAATGAAATACACCGTTCATGGAGACGGTAGTCCGTACGTACGCATGAACGCTGTTTTCGTTTCCTTATTGAATTGAATGGAATTAAGTAGATGACATACATTAAATATACATAAATCCAGTATCATTATTATGTCATATATTTCATTATTACTTGTCATATAATCTTTATAATCATTCATGAATGGTTAATGTGGAGAATGATTCTCATCGCGTCGTGGAGACGGTAGTCCGTACGTACGCACGAGCGATGATATCATTTCTATAAATATTGAATTGAATTGGAGTGGATTATACAATATATCAGAATCAATATGATGTTGTAATAAGAATGTATAGTTATTCTTTACACCATTATACCCATCCATGTAAGGTGGTGGTGGAAAATAGATTACACCACGGCGTGGAGACGGTATTCCGTACGTACGAATGCGCGGTGATTTATTTTTCCGTAGGATGGATAGATGGTGAAATAGGGTTGTTTCATACTTATAATAACATATCAGTATATGAGTGATACTGATGTTACTACTTCATAATGAAACAACCTAAGAAGAAGAAGTGGAAGAAGAAATAAAGATGAAAGAATTGGTAACGGTAATTACCTCTTCTTTGAAGCACCTTTTGGAGACCTCCTCTTAGGGAACTAAAATTGGTCTTTGAGGAAGACCAGAACCTCTAGGATGTTGCTAGGGAAGTGGAGAAGAGATTTTGGCAGAGGTTGGCCGAGCTTGAGTGCTCAAATTGGTGTGAGGAGGAGGGGGAGGAGGTGTCCTTTTATAAGGGAGGAGAGGGGCACCTTAGGAATATCTCAAAATATTATTTTATATTAAAGTCAAAATCGGTTTATAATGGCTCCAAAGGGTCTTATTTCGAAGCTAAGGTGGGGATGGGTCGAAATCATATCAACCAATAGGATTTAGACAAGTTTAGGGTATTATGTTAAACTTATCAATTAGATTTAACTCTAAGTTAAATAATTTAACTTTTACCATGTCTTTTTGTTTTCTTTCACTATATGGTTAATACACTTACTATAACATGCCAAACGAACCCCAAATTGTTTATTATTAATATATATATCCTTATCTAAGTCATTTGGCCGAACCTTAGATTTTTAGGAATAAAATAACAATTAGTAATATAATATTTGATTTAAAAACTATTTTGTGTCAATTTTGACACTATTTGATATATGATTTTTTGAAAGTCATAACAGAATTATATGTTCGAACCAAGTTGATTAAATCAACACTAATATATCATAGTAACCTAGAAAATTAGTGGAATTCATAAAAATTCTTAAATTACATTTATTTTGGTATTTATATTATCAATTATGTCAATATTTCATTAATAAGATAATTACTGCATCATCTTTGTGTCATAAATATATTACATTATTTGATGTATAAAAATTAAAAATAAAATACCTTCATGTAGGAAATCTTTTTAGCTTTCTAATGAATATTTACAATCGAATTTATCTTATGTATAACCCCATATTAAAAATGATTTACTTATTAAACATTGATTTTAACTATTTTAACCCTTCTTTAAATAAATTAATAATAAATGTCCTAATCTAATCCAAGTGGGCCTAAATGGTCATATTTTATTCCTAAGTTTGTTTTTGGTCGAATTACACTTGTCCAATAGAATTAGGACATGTGTTAGGGTAATATTAATATCATATTTACCCTTAGTTACCCTATTTACTATTAACCGCGGTAAAAAAGGTAAAAAGTTACTATTCACCAAAAAATTATTTTTATCTCATTGAACCACATTTTACTTACTGACATCAACTGTGTCTGTCGGATTTTTGAAATTCCATTCACAGAAGCGGTAAAATTAAGTTTTATGCAAAATTCAGTTTTTAACCTACCACTTAGTGGTTTTACTATTCATCAAAAATTGAAAGTTTTCAGAAAAATACCAAAATTTCACCCTAGGCTAATTTCGATATTATGAGTCCAAAAATGAAGTCCATTTTGAAAAATAAAATTTATAAAATTTCAAAAAGTGGTTATTACTATTCATAACGGCTAGTTTTAATAATATTTTAATAGCATATCGTTGTTTAGTGAAACTCGGTATTGCGTATTACACACGCTATCGAGGAAGGTCGCGATTGCGTGTAATGCAAGGCAAGTCAAGGATGCGTATTGTGCAAGCTCCTTTTGGTGTAGCGTACAACACAAGACATTAATAAAATTAAAAAGAATAGTTTTCAAAAAATCTCGGGCTGTTACATTCTACCCCCCTTAAAATGAATTTCGCCCTCGAAATTCGTCGGGGTTATAAATAGTTTACTATTCGAAAGTTTCTTTAATAGAAACCCACATCGTAAAAAGGAATACCAAAACCAATCTTTAAAAACAAATGTATGAAACGTAATGGTTACCCAAATAAACCAATCACTGGGTTTCCACATAGGTGAAAATATGGATATGGAAGAGAAATCTAACCATCATGTTCTGATGGAGAGTGGTAGAGAACATGGCTATGGAAAAGACAGTAATCACAAATCCATAGATTTGTGATGATATAAGGTACCATCTGATTCATCAGGTATAAGATCACTAGGACAACATTTGTGGTTTTCAAGATCATTTCCCTAAAGTTGAAAATTTGAATTAGAATAAATACTTACTTTATTTTGGTACAATCTCACTGTTGTTCGTGCCTTGAACAATTTCCACTTCATCTCTTAAATAAATGAAGTTTAATTTGTTATTCGTGAAGTGTTAGCAGATCATGTGATAGAACGACGGGTCATTCCATCTGTGTCAAACAAAAGGTTAGCAAAAATTATATACATAAGTCGATCTATAGTGAGATTAATCATATATGATTCCTAAAATGGACTTATACCTCATATATCATACTGCTTAATATAATAAAACTAGTTTCTACTAAACAGGGACTTCCTGTAGGCCAGTGGTAGGCGATAAAGGCCAGTCACACTTCGGTTGTGGGTTCGATTCCCACAGCCTTGTCCGAAGCGATGGGCTGTCGCCCGTCCTGCAGGTTGTTCTTTTTCTAAAACTACATTACTATAACATCCCATCAATAATATCGAAAAAAACTTCTATCCTTAAACAATACTAATTTATGTCCAATATAATCCATTTCAATCTTTAGGCTTATCCATAATACTTTAGTCCACTCTCATAACATAGTGAAGATGATTACCAGAGATTTAATACCATCGTTGAACCCCATATATCATAAGATATGTTTTTTTTGTCACATTCCAATCATTCAAAGTCCTTAATCATATATTCTCTTGAATACCCATTGAACCTTAATGAAAACATGAATGCAGTTACCAAAATCCTCAAAATTCTATATACTCAAACCATGATATCACTTAGTCCTTATATCAATCATGAGCTCATGAATACTGTCAAATATTTCATTTTCTCGTTTTCCGCATATCATTCTTTTTCCAAAAAATATCTGAGTCACTTTCCATGGTTATTGGTACCATAAAATTATTGAAAACCACAATAGACCAATACATAAATATTCCAATACTCCATGATACAACATTATTTTTGAATCCTATTACATAAACAATTATTCATTCCACCACATCGTTGTCATATTCAACATCGCCAATAGTGATCGTATGTGACTTCCCTTTGTCCTTTGCCTTAAGCGGTTGCTCATGTCGATCATCACTAACCCTTGTATTAGGGCATTTATTAGCATAATGCCCCATTTCCTTGCACTTGAAGCATTGAAGTGTTGGTGATGTGTTCTCTGCATTGTTTGCTTTATTCACATCATTAGAATCACTTTTTCCATTACTTCGACACTCAGCTACTCGATGAACTTCTTTTCCACACTTAAAGCATTTTCTAGTCCCTTTAAGACAATCTCCACCATGCTTCTTTCCACACTTTGTGCATAAGGAAACATTCATCTTCTTTTCACCATTATTCTGAGATTTCTCCTTGAATTCCATCTTTCATTTCTTGTCAAAACCATGAGATGGATATGTAACACCAACTTCCATTTCTACCTTGACAGCACAACGCACAATTTCTTCATAGCTACTGAAGTCTCTTATAGCTAATACCCTTCGAAGACTTGGTTTTAAGCCACTGAAAAATCGATCAACTTTACTTTCAGGTTGGATGATAATGCCAGATGCATACCTTGCAAGTCTTGTAAAATTTGCTTCGTATATACCAACAGATTCGTCATCCTTCTGCTTCAGCTCAAGAAACTCCTTTTCCATCTTTGTTCGAAGAATACGAGGGAAGTACTTACTGAAAAACAAGTTCTTGAACTCGTCCCATTCCATGGACTCAATTTCATCTCTTTGCCTCGTATTCTTGATAAGATTCCACCATTGATCAGCTTCACCTTCCAAACGATATACTGCTAAGATGACTTTATCATGTTCAGAACATTGAAGAACTGAAAATATCTTTTCAGTGGTACTGATCCATTGTTCAGCAACAAGTGGATCGGTAGTCCCACTGAAAGAAGGTGGAAGTTTCCTCATGAAGGACTCAATAGAATATTGTTCCCTTCTCTGCTCATTTGGAAGTCCAGAATGATTCATAGCTTGTGTAAGTATAGCAATAAGATTTTGTACTCCATCTCCCATAACATTTGTTTGTTCAGGAGGGCAATCATTGCATTGTCCATTGCATTGATCAACACGGTTCCTTCGGGTTCCATCCATCGTCTAAAACCCAAAAAGAATAGTGTGAGAGGCAAAAATCATGCTAGGGAAAACAACATAATAAAGGGGGAGTACCTTCAATATCTAACATCTTAGGTTTAATTCTATGATCGTTAGCATAGTTCTGGTACTATAACCTATACGTATACTTAACCTTAGGGACATCCCTAGACATACCTTAGAAATATCTCTAGGGATCTCACTAAAGTTATCGCATCCTAGTTTCCAAAGGTTGACTAAACCTTTCCTCTGATACCAACTATAGAGACCCGTATCTTGACTTACATGGACATTACATTACATTTGCGGAATACTTAGTACATAACAAAAACACACACACAAGGATCGTAATAGTTTAGTGTCTTTGGAAACTCGGAACGTAATCTTCTAATCGTGGTGAAAGATCTTCAACATCTCCTATAAAGATCTTCCCCTTTTTTTAGCTAAAACCTTTCTTTATATCCTGGGGAAAAGAAAACATAAAAGGGTGAGCTCAAATGCTCAGTAAGGGTAAACAAAAGAAATATCAATCACATCGTATTCATAAGAACATAACATTTTGGAAATCTTAACCTGCAAAAGAGAGCATAATTTCATAACATGGGATAAATTATGGCAGTGAAATGTAATCACAATAATAATAACTTAAAACATGAAACTTTGTGGCATTCACACATAATCATAGAGAATCATTTCTTGTTAGTCATGACTCATTGCCAAGACTATCTTAGTGGACAAAGTCCCTTTCTGAATCGAGTAACCCTCGTTTCAGTCCTGTTTCATTGAACCGGTATAACCTACCGTTCCAGCCCTGTCTATCTCATGAGATATAAAATCTTTACCCAATGCATTGGAGGGAGATATAGGTCCCACCCATCTCATAATGATACCATTCTTATGTGTGCCACAAAATCATAAATCATACATCATTGCATAACCCATGTAATACAAATGGGAATCTTAAACATCATGACATCATAAAACAATTCATATAAGATAAAGGAATTCATAAAAATATTTCCATCACAACATAATCAAATCCATGTAATAATAGGGATAAAAACAGAACCCTTTTATTATCTTAGATGGAAAATAATTTTGATAAAATACTTGAACTCCATTCTTGAGGAAAATATCCTTTCAACTTCAAAAACATTTTTCCTTTCATAACATGTCATACGACTTTAAAATAAAAGAAGTTGATTAAAAATAAACTTGAAAACTTGTAAAGGAATCTTCTTGGAAATAATGTTTTAAAAATCCATTCATGCCGTATAAGTTAAAAAAAACATTCTTCGTACTTTTGTCGGAAAAGTCAAAAAGTACCTCGTACGAAAAACGACAAAAGATTCCTTTCATACATATTACTAAAAACTCACCGAAGGGTAAAAATGGATTTAAACAATTGTAGGTGGATGGATATAATATTACATATTGATGAAACATGGATGTGGATGATAAAATACACCCCAGTAAGTACTTACGAATAAACAATCTCGGATAAAAATGAGATTGTGATATTTCCCTTACCTTAGGTCCGACTTACTTTGTACGTGTCCGAACCTCCTGTATAATGATTTTCATAATGTTATTGACTTATTACAGAATCATATTCATTGTTATGATATCATATATGGTTCTCTTATGGCTTTATATTACCCGGTCTTTTGTAAATTCATGTTAAAGTAGCATTTTGGGTAAAATCGTCTTATTTTTCATTCGTGTTTTTAACTTGTAATTATTAATATGATTACTTGGATCATGATTACTTATATCCAGAATGTAAAACATGATTTATATATAATATATATTCATAATATACATATATATATTATATATTGATAATGGAATGAAATACACCGTTCATGGAGACGGTAGTCCGTACGTATGCATGAACGTTGTTTTCGTTTCCTTATTGAATTGAATGGAATTAAGTAGATGACATACATATAAATATACATAAATCCAGTATCATTATTATGTCATATATTTCATTATTACTTGTTATATATGCTTTATAATCATTCATGAATGGTTAATGTGGAGAATGAATCTCATCGCGTCGTGGAGACGGTAGTCCGTACGTACGCACGAGCGATTATATCATTTCTATAAATATTGAATTGAATTGGAGTGGATTATACAATATATCAGAATCAATATGATGTTTTAATAAGAATGCATAGTTATTCTTTACACCATTATACCCATCCATGTAAGGTGGTGGTGGAAAATAGATTACACCACGGCGTGGAGACGGTATTCCGTACGTACGCACGCGCGGTGATTTCTTTTTCCGTAGGATGTATAGATGGTGAAATAGGGTTGTTTCATACTTATAATAACATATCAGTATATGAGTGATACTGATGTTATTACTTCATAATGAAACAACCTAAGAATAAGAAGTGGAAGAAGAAATAAAGACGAAAGAATTGGTAACGGTAATTACCTCTTCTTTGAAGCACCTTTTGGAGACCTCCTCTTAGGGAACTAAAATTGGTCTTTGAGGAAGACCAGAACCTCTAGTATGTTTCTAGGGAAGTGGAGAAGAGATTTTGGCAGAGGTTGGCCGAGCTTGAGTGCTCAAATTGGTGTGAGGAGGAGGGGGAGGAGGTGTCCTTTTATAAGGGAGGAGAGGGGCACCTTAGGAATATCTCAAAATATTATTTTATATTAAAGTAAAAATCGGTTTATAATGGCTCCAAAGGGTCTTATTTCGAAGATAAGGTGGGGATGGGTCTAAATCCTATCAACCAATAGGATTTAGACAAGTTTAGGGTATTATTTTAACCTTATCAATTAGATTTAACTCTAAGTTAAATAATTTAACTTTTACCATGTCTTTTTGTTTTCTTTCACTATATGGTTAATAAACTTACTATAACATGCCAAAAGAACCCCAAATTGTTTATTATTAATATATATATCTTTATCTAAGTCATTTGGCCGAACCTTAGATTTTTAGGAATAAAATAACAATTAGTAATATAATATTTGATTTAAAAACTATTTTGTGTCAATTTTGACACTATTTGATATATGATTTTTGTGAAAGTCATAACAGAATTATATGTTCGAAACAAGTTGATTAAATCAACACTAATATATCATAGTAACCTATAAAATTAGTGGAATTCATAAAAAGTCTTAAATTCCAATTATTTTGGTATTTATATTATCAATTATGTCAATATTTCATTAATAAGATAATTACTGCATCATCTTTGTGTCATAAATATATTAAATTATTTGATGTCTAAAAATTAAAAATAAAATACCATCATGTAGGAAATCTTTTTAGCTTTCTAATGAATATTTACAATCGAATTTATCTTATGTATAACCCCATATTAAAAATGATTTACTTATTAAACTTTGATTTTAACTATTTTAACCCTTCTTTAAATAAATTAATAATAAATGTCCTAATCTAATCCAAGTGGGCCTAAATGGTCATATTTTATTCCTAAGTTTGTTTTTGGTCGAATTAAACTTGTCCAATAGAATTAGGACATGTGTTAGGCTAATATTAATATCATATTTACCCTTAGTTACCCTATTTACTATTAACCGCGGTAAAAAAGGTAAAAAGTTACTATTCACCAAAAAATTATTTTTATCTCATTGAACCACATTTTACTTACTGACATCAACCGTGTCTGTTGGATTTTTGAAATTCCATTCACAGAAGCGGTAAAATTAAGTTTTATGCAAAATTCAGTTTTTAACCTACCACTTAGTGGTTTTACTATTCATCAAAAATTGAAAGTTTTCAGAAAAATACCAAAATTTCACCCTAGGCTAATTTCGATATTCTGAGTCCAAAAATAAATTCCATTTTGAAAAATAAAATTTATAAAATTTCAAAAAGTGGTTATTACTATTCATAACGGCTAGTTTTAATAATATTTTAATAGCATATCGTTGTTTAGTGAAACTCGGTATTGCGTATTACACACGCTATCGAGGAAGGTCGCGATTGCGTGTAATGCAAGGAAAGTCAAGGATGCGTATTGTGCAAGCTCCTTTTGGTGTAGCGTACAACACAAGACATTAATAAAATTAAAAAGAATAGTTTTCATAAAATCTCGGGCTGTTACAGATACCACTCAAAGGGTCTCTCTTTTGTTTAAAATGGACACGATTTTAAGTGAAAACAACAGCTGGCTTATGAAAATCTGACCAAACACATTCGGATTGTGTTGATACTTTAGGAGAACGATCCACGAGTCTTTTGTGATGTGTACGAGTCAACCCCATCTCAATCCAAGGCACGGTGTGACCTCTATCACTCAAAGGGTCTCTCTTTTGTTTAAAATGGACACAATTTTAATTGAAAACAACAACTGACCTATTAAAATCAGACCAAACGCAGTCTGATTGCCTTGATCTTTTATAAGAACGATCCAAGGGTCCTTGGTGACATGTACGAGTCAACCCTACAGACCCCCTGGACCGCCCCTACCCCCCTGGACACCAATCCACCCCCTGGACACCCCCACCCATCTAGACACCCCACCCCCTATAAAGCCCCCTGACACCTTGGACACCGGCCCAACCCCTGGAAAGCCCCCCCCAGACACCAATCCACCCCCTAGACACCAATCCACCCCCACTCCTCTGGATACCCCACCCCCTGTAAAACTCCCCCGACACCTTGGACACCAGCCCACCCCCTGGAAAGCCCCCCGGACACCAATCCACCCCCTGGACCGCCCCCACCCCTCGGACACCAATCCACCCCTTGGACACACACAACCCTCTGGACACCCCCACCCCCTGTAAAGCCCCCCCTGGCACCTTGGACACCAGCCCAACCCCCTGGAAAGCCCCCTGGACACCAATCCACCCCCTGGACCGCCCCCACCCCCATGGACACCGATCCAACCCCTGGACACCCCCACCCCTCTGGACACCACCACCCCTGTAAAGACCCCCCAACACCTTAGACACTATCCCAAACCCTAGAAATCCACCTGGACACCCTCTACCCCCTTGGAAAGCCACCCTAAACCCTTGAACAACCCCCAACCCCCTGAATTCTGAATTGAATTATTTATGTACTTAATTAACTTATGAATTATGTGTTAATGGTGTAGGAGTAAACTTGTTGTATGGATATAATTGGTCTAATTAGCTTATGATTTATGAGTTAATTTTGTATGGATATACTTGCTTTAATTCGTTTATTGAGATGCTGATTTTTTTTACAGGTGTTTGGGTGTGCTGCTGCAGATTTTTTCATAGCAGCAGAGAGGGCATTTATCAGCGCTAAAGAAGTTCTGATAAATCATGCTTTTATCAGCGCTAAAAAAGCACTGATAAACTACACCTTTATCAGCGCTAAAAAAGCGCTGATAAAACACTCATTTATCAGCGTCATTTTAGCGCTGATAAAGGTTTGTTTTATCATCTCTCTTTTAGCGCTGATAAAGGTTTCATTTATCAGCTCTTTTTTAGTGCTGATAAAGTACCCCTTTATCAGTGCTTAGTAAGCGCTAATAAAGGGTACCCCCTTTATCAGCGCCGAGCTTTACAACGCTTTTTTAATGCTGTTAAAGCCCGTTTTTAGCGCTATTAATGCCTGTATTTGTAGTAGTGTATATATATATGTGTGTGTGTGGGTGTGTGTGTGTGTGTAAATATATATATATATATATATGTATGTATACATATATATAATTATAATTATAAATTTTTATATATATGTTTATATTTATTATATATATGTTTACATTTTACATATATATTCATATTATATATATATATGTATGTTTATATTATATATATGTGTGTTTATATTTTATGTATATATATATATGTTTTGTCTATATTATATAAGTATATATATGTTTATGTTTTATATTATATAGAAATATATGTTTATATTTTATGTTTATATTATATATATGTGTTTGTTTATATTATATATATACATGTTTATATATATATATATGTGTGTGTGTGTTTATATATATATATATGTGTGTGTGTGTGTAAATATATATGTGTATGTATACAAATATAATTATAATTACAAATATATATATATATATATATATATATATGTTTATATTTATTATATATATACGTTTATATTTTACAGATATGTTTACATATATATATATATATCTGTGTGTGTGTAAATATATATGTGTATGTATAAAAATATAGTTATAATTATAAATATATATATATGTTTATCTTTATTATATATATATGTCTATATTATACATATATGTTTATATATATATGTGTGTGTGTGTGTGTGTGTGTGTTGATATATATATATATGTTTATATTTTATGTTTATACATATGTTTATATTATATATGTGTGTGTGTGTATGTGTGTGTGTTTATATTATATAAATATTTATATGTTTATTGATATATGTATATATTTTATATACATTATATGTGTATATTAATATATACATTATATATATATATATATGTATATATATGTGTGTCTGTGTGTGTGTGCATATAAATATATATGTATATGTATACATATATATAATTATAAATAAATAAATATATATATATATATATATATACAATTAGCCATGTTAAAAAACTCTCCTAAAAATGTCACCAAAATAGCCATGTTTTCTTAAAAACGTGACTAAATTTAAAATATATGTGTGTTTATATATGTTTATATATATTTATATATGTGTGTGTGTGTGTGTATTTATATATATAAATATGTATATATATATATATACCCAAAAAATCCATGAAAGAGGCAATAAACCTGCTCCTAAAAAATATATTAAGTAAAAGTAAAAATGCATAGGAAAACCGAGTCACAGAACAGATCAAGAATGATGGGTATAAACCTCACCACGGAAATCAGCTTGGACAAGGCCATTGCAAAAACCAGGCAAGACGCAGGACCAATTGGAACTAACCTCAAAGATTTCTCTCTTGGACAGAGCATCAGCAACCCGATTGGCCTCATGATAAACATGTGTTACATCAAGGGAGAGAACCTCCGCAAGCCGCAGACATTCGATCAAGTCATGCAAGATCTTCCATGGTACATTCTGGGATTGGTCTCGAAGAATTTGAACAGCAATAGTCGAGTCGGACTCCAACCATAATGTAAGAACCTGGATTTTGCTGTTAAAGACGTTGGGATATTCTTGATGATATTCCAGAGCAGCACCTTCAGACGGTGTGCGATTCCAAGCCCCGGAGTGGCCGGAATTAAATTTTCAGTGCGTTCACACTGGAATCGCAAAATAGATGGTATAACTCCTAAACTGAGTTCCGGATCAGAGATCTGAGTGTACGGATGGGTCCGGAATGGGGTGTTTACCCTAGGAACGACATAAAACTTGTCGGTGCAGGACGTTTGGACCCCTCGCCCGCTTCTGGAATGTTAAACGGATAAATTAGTTAATTAATTTGATCGTTTAATGTTGAAACGCATGAATCTCTTAAACGGTGGCTCGGATTGGGAAACCAAGGGCACCGTTGAGTTTGGAGTGTGCCGTTTACCCTAGGAGGGGTGTAAGTTTTGCGGGCGCGACTCGTTTGTGAAAAATGGACCTAGGGGCATTTTCGTAATTTGGCAGCCTCGAGCGCTAAGTTTAATAACTTTTGAACGGGGTCGCAGAATAAAATTCCGAGACCGCCGTTGCGCTCAAAGAGTGGTTCTTAGCCTAGGGGAGGCTAAATCCCGACCCCGTCGGGAGTTCGGGTTCGGGGCTGTCGGGCGGGCGTTTAAGTGATTTGAACTTAAACACCCCCAGCCCCCTTCTTCTTCTTCTTCTTCTTCCTCAAACCCTCCTCCCCCTCCACCTCCAGTGAGGAAGATCTGGCGATGAGAGCTCTGGCAAGGCGACTCTGGCAAGGTGCGGTGGTGCCGGCAGATCGACGTGAATCTCCGGGCGAAGCCCAGCGAGGTAGGAGGTTTAATTGTGTTTTCATTTCCAAACCCCCCTTTGAGTTCTATTTTCTGTGTCCATTTGATGTTAAAACTTAAAATAAATACCACAAATGCGTAGTATACTTTTTTATCTTTCCAACACATATTTCGGAATCAAAATCCGAGGTCGGATGAGTTCGGGGTTGATCGTCGAAGGTTGCGGGAATTCTGGGTTTTCCCGGCGATTTCCGGCGGTCCGGCGGGTTCCCATGGCGGCTCGGCTTCGGTCCGAGGTGGCGGACGGCGGTTCCGGGATGGCGGCAGGGGCCTCGGATGGCGGCGGCGCTTTCCGGCGCTGGGGTTGGCGTCGGCAGGCCGCGGGCGCCGGCACGGGGCGGCGACTCGGGGTCGCGGCGCGACGCGACCTCGGTGGACAGAGACCCGCGAACCGCGGGTCTCCATGGGGGCACAACGAGACCGGCCGTCCGGGCCGGTCGGGTGTCGGTAGGCTGCGGCTAAGTGAGCCGGGCCCGCAGCCAGGCCGCGGGCCGGCTGCGGGCGGACCGGCCGGACCGGGCCGGTCCGGCCCAAGGGGTCCCCCCCCCCTCTTCTAACTTCCGACGTCCGTAGCTTTCGCTACGGACGTCCGTTTTGCGCGCCGTCTGCGGAGGCGCGGGCCTAACACAGAGGAGGATATTTTGAGATAGCTTCGGGAATTTTTAATTGCTGAAACGAGGAGCCACGGAGGCGTGATGTGCCGTTAAGTGGAAAGGCGTTTATCCGGGAACTTTGTTTTGAGCGGCGCAGATGCATCCGATGTCCGTTTTGAGCGCCGTCAGCGGTGTTGTGACCCTGGCACTGAGGCGGAGGTTTCCAGGGCGGTTCTGGGTGATGAAGCCGGAGTTGAGGCGTGGGCCCCATGGTCCGTCTTTTTAGCTGCGTGCATTTTTTAGCGACTTTTTCCTCGGACGTCCGTTCGGGGCGTGCGAGCAGTCGTTGCTGGATGATTTTCCAAGGGGATTGCAACAGTGCAATCCGCCCGCTCTAATTCGGCATGATGGTGTGGGGCCCACGGGGGCCGTTTGGGCGTCAACGGTGATTTTTCCATCTTTATCACCGGGTGACCATTTTGGACAAGTGAGTAGTCCATTTTGTGTGCTTTTCTGAGAGGATCACAACGGTGCGATCCGTTCGTTGAGTTTCAGGACCGGGTTGCTGGTCCCACGAAGAACCGATCGTGTGCGGTGCGCTAGGATGCACCTTGTTCTCTGGATATCCATTGCACTCAAGTGAATAGTTCTTTTGACGTGTTTTCCCAATGGGATCGCAGTGGTGCGATGCGCCAGACTGTTTTCGGGGCTGAGGCTCGGGATCACGAGACGTCGTTCGGGCGTGAGGCGATGTTGGTGACTTTTCCGCCGGATATCCGTTGGAGGCGAGTAAGTAGTCGATCTCGCTTGTTTTTACGCCAGGATCACAATGGTGCAATCCGTTTGGTTGTGCGGAGCCTCTTGCACGATCTTTTTAAAAGTGGAGCATGAGAGTTGCTCCGGTGGTGGTTCGTCCTACTTTGTCTATAGCGGACCCTTGGCGTGTGATCGCGCACTCTTGGGAGAGTGATGTAAATGTTTCATGAGATGTGGTTGGTCGTGCCTAGGCCTTTGAGGTGGAGTTGATACGTCACGCCTTCGCGTTGACGCTGGGTGCCGTGTGCATGATAGCCTTTGGGCTAGAACGAGGTATACTCAGGGAGTATACGGGAGCGCTTGGAGGTACATGCGGTTTTTCCTGAGACTTTTTGTGCGCTTGGTTGGGGTTTGACTTGGGGCCACGCGTCGTGTGGGCCCCAAGTGCGTGTTTTGTTCTGCTTCATGTACTTGGAGCTCTCGCGGCGTAGAGGGTCCCTCTGTGTGTTTGTTTGACCAGCAGGGTGGAGTTTTTCCCCTGACTCAGTGCTCGTTTGTTGACCAGTAGGGTTGAGTGGTCTCCCCCTGGTTTCATTCTCAATGGATTGGCCGGTAGTAGTGCTAGTGACACCCAGTGATGGAGCAGGCGCTGAACTTCTTTTGGGTGAGTTGTTCTGGAGTTGGGTGGTTGTGCGGTACCCACCCCGCGTTTGGTTGGCCAGTGTTGTACCCTCCAGTGGATATGGCCAGAGCAGTTCTGAGTTCTACCCTCCAGTGTGGATGGGCAGTGGGTTACTCATCGACTTCTTCGGGTTTACCCTCCAGCAGGGCTGGGCAGTGGGTTGCTCACTTACTTCTAGGTTTTACCCTCCAGCAGAGACTGGGCAGTGGGTCACCCGACACACTATGGCTCTACCCTCCAGCAGAGACTGGGCAGTGGGTCACCCGAAGACCTCTTAGGGTCTACCCTCTAGCAGGGCTGGGCAGTGGGTCGCCTGTCGACTAGTTCAAGGTCTACCCTCCAGCACGGCTGGGCAGTGGGTCGCCTGTCGACTTATTCCAGGTCTACCCTCCAGCACAGCTGGGTAGTGGGTCGCCTGTCGACTTATTCTAGGTCTACCCTCCAGCACGGCTGGGCAGTGGGTCGCCTGCCGACTTATTCCAGGTCTACCCTCCAGTGGGGCTGGCCAGTGGGTCGCCTGATGATGTATTATGGTTTACCATTCAGCGGGGTTGGGCAGTGGGTCGCCTGTTGATGTATTATGGTTTAACCTCCAGCAGGGCTGGATAGTGGGTCACCTAGTATCTTAATATGGTTTACCCTCCAGCGGGGCTGGGCAGTGGGTCGCTTGATGATGTGTTAGGGTTTAGCCTCCAGCAGGGCTGGGCAGTGGGTCACCCAATATCTGGTTATGAATTACCCTCCAGCAGGGCTGGGCAGTGGGACACCTGTTGGCATTCCAGACTCAGTCCTTTCTACTAGGCTAGTCTGTGGCTTTCCACCGTGACCACCGGAGCGGGACCCTTGGTTGTATGGGTCGGTGATGGAACGACTTTGACTTTGAGGAGACCTCTCGACTGAAGGGCAGTGACGAGTTGTGGTTTGGCGTTCCCCCAGAACTCTCAAGTACGAGGGGTGCTTTCCCCCACCGAGACGCGTTCTTGTGACACGATCTAAAACCGTGCGGGCGAGTCAGTGCCGCCCAAAGCGGATAGTGTCAAGGTGCGGTGATTGATCCCCTTGGCTTACGGTTCAAGGAAGACGTGTGGGATGCTGGGCATCGATGATGTGGTTATGTCTAGGACTGTTGGCTACTCTTTTTCTTGGGATGAGCTACGGGACAGAGATCCCCTTACGACGTTTTTCGGGTTTTTTTGTTGAGCATACAGATATGTATATGCCTTGTTTGTAGTACCCACTTCTTGGATTTGGTTACTCTCTTTCCAGGAGAGGCGAAGACGCGCGGGGTATGCCACGTGCTTTCCGCGTCTAGCTTCTTATGGTTGGACGAGTCTACTCTCCTGCTATAGGTAGCGAAGACTCGACGGGAAGTTCATCTTCTCACCGTTTCCAGCTCCTTGTTCCTGGACGAGTCTACTTCCTTTCTCTTGTTGGGTTGAGCTGGACTCTTTATTGCACTTTCAGTTGTACTCCTCTACTTTTCTGTTCTCTCTAATGCTCACCCTTCGGTAACTCCTTTGTTTCTCCCTTGAGCCTTCGGGGTATCATACTAAGTATTCTTATACTCACCCATGCTTGGGATTTTCCCGCACTTGGTGTGCCCTTGCAGACGACGGACAGGTGGAGCGTGACTTCCGTGGAGCGTAGGAGCTTGGGAGCTTGGACCGCGTGCGATGGTCGTGGCCGGGTTCTAGGTGGGAGACCCGCCAGCAGTTTCTTTTTGTTTTTGTTTAGCTGTTGCCGGGTTGTGGCACTTGTTGGTTGGGCGCGTGTTTTGCCCCTTTTCTTTCCAGTGTACTTTCAACTCTCTTTTTACTTGTAGTGGTCGATGCACTTTGTGGTATATATATGGCAGTTTCCCTTTCCTTTTCTTTGCTTGCCTTTTCTTTTACTCTGCACTTTTTCATTGAGTGTGTTGCGTGTGTCTGTACAGGTACTTAGGCAAAGGCCTTCCCGAGTTGTTGTGCCTTCGGTACTGGTCGCCAGCCCCTGGCCTATGGAGGTGGGCCTGTGGTAGTTTCAGCTCGAGCCCGGGTAGGGTCGGGTCGTGACAAAGTGGTATCAGAGGTGGTTACTTCATTGGTACGTTGTGCGGACATCCCTAAAAGAGGAATTGGTTGGGATATAGGGAAACAGTGCTAACGTGTCTTGAGAGCGGCTCTCAGGCCAGCGAGTCCAGTGATGGTGCGGAGGCCGATGTATCCATTCACCAGGACCTTGATAACCCGCTTGTCGACTCAGCATGCTGAGAAACTTGTTGCAGGGAAATTGGATTGTGCATCACATAGGATTGAGTCATTGACTGTCTTTCTTGGGTCAGCTCTCCATCGTTTCTATTGGTATATACATGTATGTACATCTGACCGCGACACTCCTTGATAATATTCAGGATGTCTCCACGAGGACAGTCATCCAGGATACCAGCTTTGGTTCATGACGATGACCCTATGAGCTACGAGGCCACAGTCCAGGACCCATCATGCGAGCTCCTTTCTCCGGGTGGGCTGGTAGCAGCACCCCCACCTGTTGAGCAGCAGGGAGTTTCAGCAGAGCAGGCTGAGCTTGAGCACAGGTTGAGCGCGCTCCGTGAGTTCCAGCGGTAGAGACCGCTGAGGTTCAGTGGTGAGCCAGACCCTCAGGCAGCAGAGGTTTGGCTTGAGGCAGTGGTTCACCTTTTTAGGCTTGTGCAGACACCGACAGATTAGAGAGTGGCTTTGGCAGCCACCATTTTTCATGGAGCATCTCGGCGTTGGTGGAGTCTGGTGACTCGGTTTCTTGACGAGTCGTCTCTTTCGTTGGACGACTTTCAGTTGTTTCTCCGTGAGGAGTTTTTCCCCTCCTACTTGCACTCCGTTCGGATTTAGGAGCTCCTACAGTTTCAGCAGGGAGGGATGACGGTGGCCGAGTACGGGGCTAGTTTTGCAGACCATGCACGCTTTTACCCGGACTTGGTCCGTGACGATGACATCCGAGCATGGAAGTTTGAGTAGGGTCTCCACTGAAAGATTCGTGCTGTCATGGTACCCTTGGGCATTTCCACATATGCCGAGGGGCTAGAGCAGGCGCTGGTGACAGAGGGGTTCCTGTCATGTTTTGCGGTTGGTAGTGGCAGTGGGCGCGACAGAGTCGGGACGTCTGCCGTAGCTAGCAGGCGCCGGAGGATAGGACCTTGATGCAGGTGGCCTTCCCACTACCGGTTTCAGAGACGTGGTCGTATACCACTATGGTGAAAAGGCACAGGGCCTCAGCCAAGGATTCCCTTCCGTGAGTGGATCCCGGGCCGTGGTCGTACACCACAGTGGCGCCAGAGGGCACCAGTGCAGCCCAGAGAGCACTGGTGCTATACTTGTGACGGGTGAGGTCACTTGGCATGAGACTGCCCGACCCAAGTTGCTGAGTGCATCGGGCAGGCAGCAGGCGCACCACCACGGCAGAGGCAGCACCATGATCGGAGTAGTGGCCAAAGAGGTGGTGCTAGCAGAGGAGCAGGAGGAGCTGGTAGTGAGGGACGACGGTACGAGGTCTTCCCATCACCACTAGGTGGTCCACGTCAGGCTCCAGGAGCTGACAGTTGGGACTGAGGACAGCCGCGAGCTTTGGATGTCTACTATCCTGCAGAGTATGAGGTGATAAGAGGTACGCTCTACAGCTCTTCTACAATTTTTGCAGTAAAATTGTTAGACTCTGTGTGTGATCTGCTTTCCTCCCTGCTCCTTGTTTGAGGTGTTACCAGGGTGACGCAGGGCGTCGGGTGTAACCCTGAGTTGGTAGGGAAAAAGGCGGGAGACCTTTTCCTTTAGTCGATGGCGTTGACTCCTTCTCCTTTTGAGCGTGTAAGAGAGCATCGACTGTGGAACCTTGCATGACCAGATATCCTTGGGTGTTTCACTATATGGATATTCTGAAGGAGGGAATCACCGGGCCTTGTTTCAGGTGCGGGTGGTGATTCCAGTCACGACGTGCGACGTAGAGGTTGGACTGGGGAGGTGAGCTACCCCTGAGGGCCTTTGGGCCGTTTGAGACCGTGCAAAGGGATGTCGAGGTTCCCTATCGCCTTTCCCTAACCCCAATGTCTTGAGTGGGTGCACGACATCGGCAAGGGCTGACCTCACGTGAAAGGATCAATCCTTTGGTCTGTGTGCGGTGATGTAGAACTGTGTGTGGGTTCTTCTGGGAATGAGAAAGCCAGGTGTGGGATTAATACCCTGTGTTGCTCCCTAGTTTTTCTTTTCGGGGACGAAAATCTTGAAGGAGGGAATGATGTAAGAACCCGGTTTTTTTGTGAAAGACTTTGGAATATTCTTGATGATATTCCAGAGCAGCGCCTTCAGACGGCGTGTTATTCCGAGCCCCAGAGTGGCCGAAATTAAATTTTCAGTGCGTTTTACACTGGAATCGCCAAATAGATGGTATAACTACTATAAAGAGTTCTGGATCAGATATCCGAGTGTACGGATGGGTCCGAAATGAGGTGTTTACCCTAGGAATGACATAAAACTTGTCGGTGCGGGACGTTTGGACCCCTCGCCCGCTTCTGGAATGTTAAACGGATAAATTAGTTAATTAATTTGATCGTTTAATGTTGAAATGCAGGAATATCTTAAACGGTGGCTCGGATAGGGAAACCAAGGGCACCGTTGAGTTCGTAGCGTGCCGTTTACCCTAGGAGGGGTGTATGTTTTGCGGGCGCGGTCCGTTTGTGAAAAATGGCCCAGGGGCATTTTCGTAATTTGGCGGCCTCGGGCGCTAAGTTTAATAACTTTTGAACGGGCTCTCAGAATAAAATTCCGAGACTGCCGTTGCACTCAGAGCGTGGTTCTTATCCTAGGGGAGGCTAAATCCTGACCCTATCGAGAGTTCGGGTTCGGGGCTGTCGGGCGGGCGTTTAAGTGATTTGTACTTAAACACCTCCTCCCCCTTCTTCTCCTTCTTCTTCTTCCTCAAACCCTCCTCCCCCTCCACCTCCGGCGAGGAATCTCCGGCGAGGCGAGCTCCGGCGAGGTGACTCCGGAAAGGTGTGGTGGTGCCGGCGGATCGACGCGAAGCTCCGGGCGAAGCCGAGCGAGGTAGGAGGTTTCGTTGCGTTTTCATTTCTGAACCCCCATTTGAGTTCGATTTTATGTGTAGATTTGAAGTTAAAACTTCCAATAAATCCCATAGATGCGTAGTATACTTTTTTATCTTTCCAACTCATATTTCAGAATCAAAATCCGAGGTTGGATGAGTTCGGAGTTGATCGTCGAAGGTTGCGGGAATTCTGGGTTATCCCGGCGATTTCCGGCAGTCCGGCGGGTTCCCAGGGCGGCACGGCTTCGGTCCGAGGTGGCGGTTGGTGGTTTCGGGATGGTGGAAGGGGCCTCGATTGGCGGCGGTGCTTTCCGGCGCTGGGGTTGGCGGCGGCCTTTGGCTCGACGGCGGCAGGCCGAGGGCGCCGACACGGGGCGGCGACCCGGGGTCGCGGCGCGATGCGACCTCGGTGGACAGAGACCCGCGAACCGCGGGTCTCCGCGGGGGCGCAGCGAGACCGGCCGTCCGAGCCGGTCGGGTGTCGGCAGGCTGCGGTAAGCTGGCCACGGCGATGTGAGCTAGGCCTGCGGCCAGGCCACGGGCCGGCTGCGGGCGGACCGGCCGGACCGGGCCGGTCCGTCCCAAGGCCCCCCCCCCCTTCTAACTTCCGACGTCCGTAGATTTCGCTACGGACGTCCGTTTTCTGCGCCGTCTATGGAAGCGTGGGACTGACACAGAGGCGGATCTTTTTGGATAGCTTCGGGAATTTTTAATTCCCAAAACGAGGGGCCGCGGAGGCGCGGTGTGCCGTTAATTGGACGGGCATTTATCTGGGAACTTTGTTTTGAGCGGCGTTGACGCATCCGACATCCGTTTTGAGCACCGTCAGCGGCGTTGTGACCCTGGCACTGAGGCGGAGGTTTCCAGTGCGGTTTCGAGCGTTGAAGCCAGAGTTGAGGTGTGGGCCCCACAACACGTCTTTTTAGCTGCGTGCAGTTTTTAGCGACTTTTTCCTCGGACGTCCGTTCGGGGTGTACGAGCAGTCGTTGCTGGATGATTTTCCGAGGGGATTGCAACGATGCAATCCGCCCGCTCTAATTCGGCACGATGGTGCGGGGCCCACGAGGGCCGTTTGGGCGTCAACGGTGATTTTTCCATCTTTATCACCGGTCGACCGTTTTGGACAAGTGAGTAGTCCATCTTGTGTGCTTTTTCGAGAGGATCACAATGGTGCGATCCGTTATTTGAGTTTTGGGACCGGGTTGCGGGTCCCGCGAAGCACTGCTCGTGTGCGGTGCGCCGGGATGCACCTTGATCTCTGGATATCCATTGCACTCAAGTGAATAGTTCTTTTGACGTGTTTTCCCAAGGGGATCACAATGGTGCGATGCGCCCGACTGTTTTCGGGGCTGAGGCTCGAGATCACGGGACGTCGTTCGGGCGTGAGGCGGTGTTGGTGACTTTTCCGTCGGATATCCGTTGGAGGCAAGTAAGTAGTCGATCTCACATGTTTTTCCACGAGGATCACAACTGTGTGATCCGTTTGGTTGTGTAGAGCCTCTTGCGTGGTCTTGTTAAAAGTGGAGCATGAGAGGTGCTCCGGTGGCGGTTCGTCCTACTTTTTCTGTAGCGGACCCTTGGCGTGTGATCGCGCACTCTTGGGAGAGTGATGTAAATGTTTCACGAGATGTGGTTGGTCGTGCCTGGGCCTTTGAGGTGGAGTTGATACGTCACGCCTTCGCGTTGACGTTGGGTGCCGTGTGCACGATAGCCTTTGGGCTAGAACGAGGTATACTCAGGGAGTATACGGGAGCTCTTGGAGGTACGTGCGGTTTGTGCCTGAGACTGTTTGTGCGCTTGGTTGGGGTTTGACTTGGGGCCACACGTTGTGTGGGCCCCAAGTGTGTGTTGTGTTCTGCTTTGCGTACTTGGACCTCTCGCGATGTAGAGGGTCCCTCTGTGTGTTTGTTTGACCAGCATGGTGGAGTTTTTCCCCTGACTCGGTGCTCGTTTGTTGACCAGTAGGGTTGAGTGGTCTCCCCTTGGTTTCATTCTCGATGGATTGGCCGGTAGAAGTGCTAGTGACACCCAATGATGGAGCAGGTGCTGAAATTCTTTTGGGTGAGTTGTTCTGGAGTTGGGTGGTTGCGCGGTACCCACCCCGTGTTTGGTTGGCCAGTGTTGTACCCTCCAGTGGATATGGCCAGAGCAGTTCTGAGTTCTACCCTCCAGCGGGGCTGGGCAGTGGGTTACTCATCGACTTCTTCGGGTTTACCCTCCAGCAGAGCTGGGCAGTGGGTTGCTCACTTACTTCTAGGGTTTACCCTCCAGCAGAGACTGGGCGATGGGTCAGCCGACACACTTTGTGTCTACCCTCCAGCAGAGACTGGGCAGTGGGTCACCCGACGACCTCTTAGGGTCTACCCTCCTGCAGGGCTGGGCAGTGGGTCACCCGTCGTCTAGTTCCAGGTCTACCCTCCAGCACGGCTGGGCAGTGGGCCGCATGTCGACTAGTTCAAGGTCTACCCTCCAGCACGGCTGGGCAGTGGGTCGCCTGTCGACTTATTCCAGGTCTACCCTCCAGCACGGCTGGGCAGTGGGTCGCCTGTTGACTTATTCCAGGTCTACCCTCCTGTGGGGCTGGGCAGTGGGTCGCCTGATGATGTATTATGGTTTACCCTTCAGCGGGGCTGGGCAGTGGGTCGCCTATTGATGTATTATGGTTTACCCTCCAGCGGGGCTGGGCAGTGGGTTTCCTGTTGATGTATTATGGTTTACCCTCCAGCAGGGCTGGGTAGTGGGTCACCTAGTATCTTAATATGGTTTACCCTCCAGCGGGGCTGGGCAGTGGGTCGCTTGATGATGTGTTAGGGTTTACCCTCCAGCAAGGCTGGGCAGTGGGTCACCCGATATCTGGTTATGAATTACCTTCCAGCAGGGCTGGGTAGTGGGACACCTGTTGGCATTCCAGACTCAGTCCTTTCTACTAGGCTAGTCTGTGGCTTTCCTCCGTGACCACCGGAGCGGGACCCTTGGTTGTACGGGTCAGTGATGGAACGACTTTGACTTTGAGGAGACCTCTCGACTGCGGGGCAGTGACGAGTTGTGGTTTGACGTTCCCCCAGAACTCTCAAGTACGAGGGGCGCTTTCCCCCACCGAGACACGTTCTTGTGACGCGATCTAAAACCGTGCGGGCAAGTCAGTGCCGCCCAAAGCCTATAGTGTCAAGGTGCGGTGATTGAGCCCCTTGGCTTGCGGTTCAGGGCAGACGTGCGGGATGCTGGGCATCGATGATGGGGTTATGTCTGGGAATATTGGCTACTTTTTTTCTTGGGCTGAGCTATGGGACGAAGATCCCCTTACGACGTTGTTCAGGTTTTCCTGTTGAGCATACAGATATGTATATGCCTTGTTTCTGGTACCCACTTCTTGGATTTGGTTACTCTCTTTCAAGGAGAGGTGAAGACGCACGGGGTATGCCACGTGCTTTCCACTTCTAGCTTCTCATGGTTGGATGAGTCTACTCTCCTGCTATAGGTAGCGAAGACTTGGCGGGAAGTTCATCTTCTCACCGTTTCCAGCTCCTTGTGCCTGGACGAGTCTACTTCCTTTCTCTTGTTGGGTTGAGCTGGACTCTTTAATGCACTTTCAGTTGTACTCCTCTACTTTTCTGTTCGCTCTACTGCTCACCCTTCGGTACCTCCTTTGTTGCTCCCTCGAGCCTTTGAGGTATCCTACTCAGTATTCTTATACTCACCCCTACTTGGGCTTTTCCCGTACTTGGTGTGCCCTTGCAGACGACGGACAGGTGGAGCGTGACTTCTGTGGAGTGTAGAAGCTTGGGAGCTTGGACCGCGTGCGGTGGTCGTGGCCGGGTTCCAGGTGGTAGACCCGCCAGCCGTTTCTTTTTGTTTTTGTTTACCTATTGCCGGGTTGTGGCACTTGTTAGTTGGGCGCGTGTTTTGCCCCTTTTTTTCGATGGTATCCATAGAACACACTTCATCATTAACGGTTTCTTGGACCTGGCATGCACACCAAGTGATCTCAAAAGCACACGATCAACAACATCATTATTCATAAAACCTGTTTGAATAATGGAGGTAGTCCGAATTGCATGATGGATGAAAAAACACCATTATAAAAGGATGGCTTAATGTTATTGAAATCCAAATCATTCCTCACCTTAAAAATGAAAGAAAAGACAGTCACGGTAGTAGAAAACTGGAGGGAGTGAATATGTTCACTAAAATCCTTTCTACAAATGGACTACAAAAGATCCTCCAAAGATTGTAAATTAAATCAGCAACTGAAGATATCCTGCAGATAAATCCAGAACCTATTCGTGAATCAACATGATATAAACAAGTGTTTATGTGTTTCATCAGCATCTAAATAGAGGAAAAAAGTAGGGGCCATCTGAACCCCAGTGCGCTGCAGTAGGTGTTGTACCGAGAGGCACTGTTTCCAGATTTTCCAGATGATGATCGTTGAGGCAGGTGAAATAAAGGCAGTCTGAATATATATATATATATATGTTTCTGTGTTAATATATATTAATATATACATATATATCTAAATATATATTTACTATGATACGGGGAAATGAGCTATATAAATAAATAAATATATATATATATTAGCAATGTTTCCGGGAAAATGTCCCTAATTTAGAGAATTTTCTTGAAAGCATTGATGATGCACCCAGAAGGCATCATTGATTCCTCTGGGCATGAATAGATTAGAAATTTATTATTGGAAAACTACACTTACTACTAAGGCATTGTAAAATGACGGTGAGGGGTCAAACCCACAGGGACAACTGGTAGATAAGCAACCTAGTGATTCAAACCCTATAAAAGGATTCCTCACATTCAATCTACATATTTGGTTTCACTATAACTAGGTAGTTTGGATTTATATTAGATAAAAAAGAAGGGATCTTGGTCAATTTCAGATCTTTAGGCAAACGATAATCCTAAATCTATCTAGGGATAGTCCTATGGCTTAGGATGTGAAGCGGTGAAAGGGTCACCCATTGGTTATGATCAAAACAATTAGATATATCTATGATTCAACTATCAATTGGTCCGAGTATAGCTAACAACCTATATGCAACAGACTTAGCTTCTATGGAATAAAGCATCACAAGTTAATGTTCATAACCTACTCAACTCCAATTAGGTCAGGTCTATTCAATTGGAGGTCCTTATGGTTAGAGATTTTCAATATAATTCAATAAACAATTTTTTAACCTAATTACTATCCATAAGGTTAATAAGGTTCAATTATAGATTCATTATGCTTAGAAACACCCTTACTCTTGACCACTAACCCTAAGCAGATTAGTCAGGCATGAAAATGATGATTAAAGAAAATAAATAATAATCATCCTCAGTACAATCATACATCAACTTAGAAATAATAAATCCACAATTAAAACAAGTAAGAATCAATCAAAAACATACATTGAATGAGTAAAAAATGAAGAAAAAGCACACATGTTAAATTTGGACAATGATTGGTATCGAAACAAAAATTGAAACAGAAGATTGAAATGAAACAATCGAAGAAAAAACTAAGAACAACAAGAAAATCAAAAGTATTTTATAAAATGAGTAAATAATTTAATTACAACTGAGTTTGGAAGAAAAATGGAGAAGAAATAGACGAGAAAACAAGATAAGAATGGCTCCCCCAACTCTCTGTCTGTGGAGGGATTCACCAAAATATTGATAGGAATGAAAGTTATATGATGTGTAAAGCATTCACATCATGTTTTTTCTTTAAGTTGCTTATGTATCAAATTTTACAGTACATGAAAACTTTATATGTCGTGTACTTCAGATCCAAAATATCCACTGAGAATCTTGAATCTTTTGGACTTCTCAAGTTGTAACATTGACTAGATGAGATCTCAAACTTTTTCAGATCATGTAAATTCTACACATCATGTTTATGATAAATGTTTTATACTTTCTACACATTGTGTAATTTCAGTAGGAATTGAACATTGAAAATATTACAAAGTGTAATGTATTTACACATTGTGTAAATGGTTCACATCATGTAATTTCTCACGGGTTGGACTTTGGTCTATTGGGATACTGTGAATAAGGAATACATGTCGTGAAATCCTTTCATGGTGTGTAAAACATATTTTTTCCATTTATTCATGATTTCTTCCTTTGAGTCCAAAATTGATAATTTCTAGGGAAAAAAACCAAAACTGAGTGCATTATTAAGTAAAACATGAAAAAATATTAAATAAATTTATCCAAAATGTGTATATTAATTAGGCTTATCAATTTCCCCAAACTTGAACAATTTATTGTACTCAAGAAAAAGGAATCTCAATAGGGATTCCAAATAAAACAATTTTTAAAACATAAAACATTCATTACAACCATACCAATAAAACTAAGTGACAATAGAAAAAGTAAGTCCTCTTGAATCAATTATAAAGAGAAAATCAATCATGCCTTATAATGTAGTTATTTATTCATATGATTTCTTCATTTAATTACAATTGCATAAGTGTTTCTTAAATGTTATACCCATTTTTTAATTTACCTCACTATGAATTTTCTCTCATAACTCAATGTAAAGTAAAACTAGAGTAAAGCTCATACCATGAATACATGTTCTAAATCATAGACTTGTGTTGGTTCAAACATCTCCACCTCATAAATAAAAATACATAATTAATCACAAGGGATACAAAAATAAGGTTTAAATGGATCTGTGCCTAAGGGAAGGTGGGTAGAAAATAAAAACAAATTTCAAAAGGAGGGTAAACTCTAATGTAAAATGCATGATAATCATGAACAGTGCAATGAAGTAACTTATCCTAGAAAAAATGTGTCCATTATCTAACATATCAAAGTGGGTCCTTGAATATTTCATGTTAGTATTAAGAATTTTCCATGTTCCTTTCTTTTTCTTTTTATTTATTTTTGAAAATCATGCATAGGCCAGGTCTCATATCCATTACCAAACTATATATGATCCGTCATAGGATTAATTAGTCTCGTAATGGTTATTTTTAACCTTATTATAGACAAACCAATATATATATATATATTTAAAAATGATAAGGGTATGCATAGAAAATTCCAAAAGTAATTATGAACTGCATCATATCAATATGGTGAAAGTTTCACCATATGTCTTCTCAGTATCGACATCCCACATATAAACAAGATTAAAACCCCCCACACTTGTTCAAAGAACAATAATGCATTGTACCAAGAGTAGGGTAGTAAGGGATAATAGGACTGAAATTTAAAAATGGAAAAACAAATATCTTAAGAACAGAATGAAAATAAATGAAACAAAAATATGTGTTTCCTCCAATAAAGTGCTATCAATTTCATTATCATTTAGAAAAATGGAAAAATGCATCTGTCAATTCCATCCATCATCTCTAAATTTTATTTTTTCATTTATGAATTGTTGGTAGTGTCATTGATCTCACATGGATGATTGGTGGGATTAACAACCTCAGAAATAGTTTAACCGTGAAGCTCATGGGGAAGTAGTAGAATCCATGCACATCATGGAGGGTCCTCCTGATGAGGATGGATCTAGAGTTGGAACTCCATAGGATAGATATAGACATTATCTAGATACTAATACATCTGATATATGATGTAATAGAGTGGATTGATAGGAGTTTCAATGACCACAAAGGAGGCAGAAGAGCTAGACCTAGCTAAATTAATGTAGTGGTAAAAAGGAAAATAAGGCAGTATGTTGTATTGGAAAAAAACTATATACCAACTATATATATGAGGAATGATACTTCTGTGACAAAGGGGATAATATTTTATAAAAAATAGACCCATGTAAATTTATATTAGGTTAGTTGATAAGGATAAGACTAAACAGTTGGGGTATGCTCTCCAGTCTGTACATCAGTAGTCCTTTAAGAATAAGTGGGGATCTAGAGAGGATTTTCAAAATTGATCTCATCAATGGTGGTGGGGGATAGAGGATCAAATTACCTGATAGATGAAGTGGTGGTAGAATCATTCTTATCCATGGATTGAGGAGGAAAGGTGAATATCACTACTATGTCCATACATTGGGAAACTAAGTTGATCCGGGGTACCTCTAAGGAAGATGGGAGGGCGATTTCATTACCCCATCCATCCTACTCCACAAAAACTAATGCTCCTCTGTAGGGTCTATCACCTCATAGGGAAGGTTAGTCGGAGTAGTGTAATGGGTGAGAAGGTAGGTGTATGAAGGGTCAGCCAATGGTGGAGAGTGGTATGGTGAAGTGGATGGTGGTGGGGGAGGGGTGGTAAATTGGGATAGTGGGACAAAAGTAATGTCATGGTAGAGGAAGGTTTATCACTGGTTCTCCATAAGTGATTATATAATAGGCTAGATATCTATGGGAATGGGTGGTGTGGGTGAATATGTTTCAATGGTAGTGGTGAATGTGGTAATAACAGGGGTAGTAGTAGTGGCAATAGAAGGTTTGGGACTAGAAATAGTGGTAGAGGTTATGGGGGTGGAAGTGGTGGTAGGGGTAGTTGTGGTGGATGCATTGACATGGGAAGGTGAGGCTGGGTCAGGTACATGTCGAGAAAGTACTTCATTGAAATCCTAATCATATACTGATATCAAATGGTAGATAATTCCACTCTTCATCATTAGCCCCATCTTATAGAGCATAAAGAGGTTGATACTCTCCATCTAACCGAGAGAGGTGTGAGGCTGACTAGTGTCGAAGATGTCATGTTGCTTGGCTAGATGCATAATGAAAGATCCCCCCCAACAGTATACCTCAGGTCATCCTTGATTGGTCTAAGTAGAACAAAAATAATTTCCTATCCAAATTTATGGTTGTTTCTCCCTTGTATGAGACAATATTGATCAACTCATTCCTGCTCACACTCTCATGCATATAATCTTAGGCTATCCAGGTGTGATCTAGGTCCCAGTGAAGGATCCAAAGGAAAACACCATAAAGAAAGGTTCACTTCATCATGTGAGGATAATAAACACTATGAAAATCATGAGAAATCATTTACCAACACAACAATGCTTCCCTCTTTTCTGGGTAAAGTTGTAAGGTTGGGAAAACTAGGGAGGCGATGAAGTTGGTAATGTATATTTCAAGGCTGACACCAATTTTTTTGAGGGTGATATCCCTTATCTTACCTTTGAGTATGAAGGTGATAGAGTTTATGGATAGCTTGAAGGTGTCTTGGAACTCAAGGAAGATCTCCATGAAGGTCTCTTCACGTACTTGTGTGATGGTGGAGAGGTAAAGCCAGCCGTTGAGGTCAAGGACCTCATGGTGAATCTCGATCTTCATACGAGTGAGGTCCGGGGTCTTGTTGTTCCTCATAGTATTTTCTTAGAGATGGACCAACATGACCTGGTTCTCAGATTATTATAAGTAAAGGAAAGGATGGAGTTACAGGTGGGAAGTTCCCTATGACCTACTAGATATCAATTGTGAATCCTAAAATGATAAAGTGTAGGTGAATATGGAAGCAGAAGAGGAAGTGGAAGGGTTTTTGGGTGGTGGAGGAGGAGAATCTTCCCACCGCATGGGTGGCAGAGGTATCTCATCACCCTCATTCATGAATTTGGTGAATTAATCATACATGTCTATAGTGTTTTCCATTTTAGATAGATAGGAATAGGAATGAGATAGAGTGGGTAGTTATAGAGAGGAGAAGAGAGTAAGGAGGTCGGTGAGGAAGGAGGAGAGGTGGTCGGGAGGAGGGGAGTCATGTGCAAGAGAGGAGAAAGACAGAGGGGGGAGTGGTATTGTGCCATTAACCTAGGTTTCATGGATTTTTAATGCCGCTCGAAAGCTACACATCATGTCTTAGACACATGATGTATAAATATTTTTTTTATTTATTTTTTTGGGCAATGAAATTTACACATCATGTAATGACTATAGGCATGTAATTAGTTATTTGTGCCTCTTTTGAGCAAGGTCCTCTTAACAATATTCCAGCAAATCTACCATCCTAAAATTCTCAAAATCATATTCTAACATATTATACCTACACTAGGTATCTTAAAAATTAGCACTTCATTTAACTTCAAGAGATAGACTTATTTTGATTTAGATAAATTTGAATGTGAGGACACACCCCTCATGGAATGTATCTTGAAATATTTTTAGTATTTTTCCATTAACCTTGTATGGTTCTTATTTAACTTTTTGAATATTGATCACTCTATAGGGGAAAACATTGATGACTTGGTAAGGAATTGAAATTTGGGATTTTATCTTTCTAGGGAATAGTTTCAATTGAGAATTGAATAGTAGAACTTTATCCCCTAGTGTGGAGATTCTTTGCATAATGCACTGGTCATGAAAATTATTCATATTTTCTTTATAAATTCTCAAATTCCCATTGGAATATTTCATAATTTATTTAAGATAATCTATTTGGATCATTTTGACTTCCCCAATTTTTTGAGCATCCATGTTCAAATTTTTAATTGTCCAGTAAGAGCGGTGCTCTAATTCTAATGGTAGATGGAATGGATTTTCATACACAAGTTGGAATGGAATAGTGTTGATGTGCGTATTTTATGCTGTGTGATATACCCAAAGTTCATTATCCAGTTTGATACTCAAGTCTTTTATACTTGTATTGATTGTCTTCTCTTGGTTTTTTTTAATTTCCCTGTTTTAGAATTCAACTCTCCTACTTGTTTGCAGGTTATAGGGAGTTCCAGTGTTATGATGAATTCCATACTTTTTGAGTAATCCCTTGATGAAATTATTTGAAAAATTCATTCCTCAATCACTAATAAGTAATCTAGAGAACCCGATTCTTAAGAAGATATTTTAATTTATAAAATTCATGAACAATTTTTCTTTGTCATGAGTGGTCACCTTAGCTTCTACCCATTTTGAGATATATTCAACACTAACTAGGATATAAAATTTCATACGGGAATTAGGGAATGGTTTCATAAATTCAATCCCCCATACATTTAATACATTGAATTCTAGGATGGAATTTTTTGGAATTTCATTACTTTTACCTATGATGCTTATCATCTAGCACCAATCAAAGCTTTGAAAAATGTTCCTTGAATCTTGATGAAGCATGGGAAAAAATAAACCTCTTTGAATGATTTTTTCAAAGGTAAATTTATGTCCTTTATTCTCTTCAGTTGGTGACACATGACGCATGTCGATTATTCTTTTTATTTTTTCTTTTGTGATGCAGCACCGCATTAAGCCACCAACACAACAGCTAAAAAGGAACAGATCATTCCAGTAGTAATGTGAAGCTTCAAATAAAAATATATTCATCTGTTAATAGGTGATTTATAGGTAGAGTGATCATATGGAAAGATAATTTTCAATATTAAAAAACCACGGTCAGGTTTGGGTATTTATTATGAATAGAGTTAAATTGGAGAATTTATCCTCGATGTCACGATTATCATCATCCTTAATTTTTTCCAGTGGATATCTAGATAAATGATCATAAATAATTTTATAATTACATTTGGTATCTTTTATAATGATATAGAACTCTGGAAATAGTAGGATCCACCATATCAGTCATAGTTTGGCATCTTTTTTAATTAGTAGATAATTAAGGGATTCATGATTTGTGTAGACCACTACTTTGGATTGTAAGAGGTATGAGAGAAAATTTTCAAATGAATAGAAGATTTCCAGAAGTTCCTTTTCAGTAATTTTGTAATTTACCTAAGCATCATTCAGTGTGTTACTAGAATAGTAAATGGAAGAAAAGATAAATTAAACTCACTGTCCTAAGATAGCACCAACAGTAAAATTGTTGTCATCCCACATCAGCTTGAATTTCTTATCCAAATATTGTGAAATGATGATAGGAGAGGCCAGTAGGCTATTTTTTAGGGTATTAAATTCCCATTGAAACTCTTTAGTGAACTCTAAAAGGGTGAATTTTAATAATAATTGTGTCAAGGGGAGATCTACTTTCACAAAGTCTTTTAAAAATCAATGGTAGAATTCTATATGGACTAAAAATACCTTATTCCTTTTATCGTGGTAGGATCAGGTAAGTATTTTATTACATTGATTTTAATTGGATCCACTTCCATGCCATTCTTTGAAATTTTATATCCACAGACTATGCCTCCTTGGACCATGAAGTGAAATTTTTCCTAGTTTAATAATAGAAAATTTTCATTACAATGTTGTAAAACTTTGTCTAAATTAATCTGAATTACATAGAAGGATCTTCTATACACTAAGAAATCATCCACGTAGATTTCTAGGAACTCCTCCACTATATCATGGAATATATGGGTCATGTACTGCTGAAAATTCTCTAGTGTATTACACATACCAAAGACATATCTATATAGGTAAATTTTATAATGGGATAAGTGAATGTAGTTTTGGAGTAGTCTTTTGGATCGACTAAAATTTGATTGTAACATAAATGTCCATCCAGGAAATAATAGAACTTGTAACCTGATACTATTTTAAGTATTTTATCCATAAAAGGAAATGAGAAATCATATTCTTGGGTTGTCGTGTTAATTTTTTTACAATCAATGAAGACTCTCCATCAATTGATGGTTCGTGTTGAGATAAGCACGTCTTCATTTTTTTTCACAATAGTTAGGCCTCCCTTCTTTGGGATGAATTATAGTGGACTCACCCATTCACTATCTGAGATTGAAAAAATTATCACAGTGTCTATAAGTTTCATATGTTCATTACTAACAACCTTTTTCATTGGTGGGCTGAGTCACCTCTAGGGTTGGAATTTGGGTTTAGCACCTTCTTCCAACAATATCTTGTGGGTGAAGATTATGGGTTTGATCCCTTTATTGTCACCCACTCCCCCATAAAATTGATTTCTATTTACTTTTTAGGGCTTCAACAAAATTTTAATCTTGTATTTGGGTCATCTATGAGTATATAATTAATGGAATTGTAGTTTTAGTCTCTAGGAATGATTACTTGAGTATGTTCAAAAAAGGTTTTAGTTCCAATAAGGTGGATTGATGACCTAGGGTTAAAAGGATGGTATGATTTCCCTTATCAATGGTTTAAAGTAATTTACATTCTCATGATCACTGCCTTCGTCTTCATTAAGGGACATGATCTCTCTAAAATATTTAGTTATCATATAATCATTTTTCCCATCTATAAGAAATATGGATTGACAATCTTAAAAATCGTCACCTTGCATGGAAGATTTTACTAAGTGAAAAATGTGTTTTTTATATTCTACTGTGAATATCAGTCTCCCATGATTTACATTAGTAAATGATTTCCTAGTTACAATACATGGGATTCCTAAAATAATGGGAACATCTAACTATTCCTCTATATTTAAAATGAGGAAATCCTTAGTAAAAATGAATTTTACAACTTTGAATAAGACATCCTAACAAAGTCCCTGAGGGAACTTTATTGATCAATCAGCCAGTTCCAGTACCACTATTTTTAGATTAAGTTCTTCAAGCCCTAGTTTTCAAAAATGATCATCATCATGAGATTGATGCTCATGAAAAGACCACAAATGGATCTTTCAAAGTTGTATGCCCCTATAGCATATGGAATTAAGAAAATATTAGGGTCTTACATCTTAGGTGGAAGCTTCTTTTGAATGATAGTAGCACATTATTCATTTATAGTGAAAACTCCTAGGTCTTACATATTCCTTGTTTTATAATTAAATTCCTTTAATAATTTCATATAGGTAGGCATTTGAGTGATTTCAACAGCCAAGGGGATGTTGATGTGTAATTTCTTAAGCATTGCTAGAAAATTCTTATATTTCACTTCAATCTTGCCTTGTATAATTATTTTTGGGAAGGTAAGAGGGGGATTGTAAGTTAACAGTGCCACATATAATTATTGCTTTTAACTTTTCCCTTTTATCAGAGTTCTTCAGTAGTGTATGATTCTATACTTGTTTCTCAACCAACTTACTTTTTTCTATCGGTTCCATCCTCATTGATGTCTATTTCACCTTTCTTAGGTTCTTCAGGAATCTTTTCCTCACCCTTTATTGGTTTTCGAAATTATATCACTTTCCCACTCCTATAACCAAAATATTTTCCTCTTCTATTTAGTATATCTCAGTGTTACTAGGAAACATACCCAATAGCTGGTATGATAAAGTCTGTGAGATTTAACCCATTTGGTTCTCAATATTTTGTTTGCTATATTTTTAGTTTTGCATCTCTTTCACTTGGGTGGTCATCCTATGATCCACCTTTTGTACAAATACGGTGATAAACCTTTACAAATTAGATTGTAGAGGTGGGGTTTATTATGGTGTTCTTAGCAGAGATTGTTAGAATTGCTGCTTCTGAGCAGGTGAAAATTGATATACTATAGGGGGAAAAGGTTTTTGAGGTCTAGGAGATGAATTTTGAGGTGGGAACCTATGTGATCCTTAATTTATTGGTGTAACTTGGAAAATCCTATATTGAAAATAGAATTTATTATTTTATTATGGATATTTCTAATCCAATATTTGTTGATAGTATGACTGTAGGTACTATTGTGGTTTCTAGAATTTCTAGCCTTATTGACTGTAATTTACATAATTACAATATTTTATTTGAGCTTCTCCTAATCCATCTCTATAGTCCTAATATGGGTGTGGACATTCACACATTTCACATTATTGAATCTCTATAATAGGGGTAGGAGGTGGAGGTGTTGGAGAAGGTAATTTAAATGAATCAAGATTCTTTGTAATGGATTATACTCATGCTTATTGGTGGTTGTTCTCTTCCACTTGATGGATTCCAAGATGAGGTGGTCCTTGATCACTCTTCCATAGGCTAACATTATGGGACACCTCATATAGTAGTGATCAAACAACTTTTTTCATCTTAAGAATGAGTCCACCATCATCAGTGATATATACTTCAGTTCATGTATCAGGTTGAAGTCCCTAATATAATTTTTGAAGCTGAAGCCACAAATAAAGTCCGTGATGTGGGAATTTTCTAGTGGGCTCCTTAAAATGATCCCAGGTTTCCTGGGATAACTATTCATCTATATGGTAAAAGTTATATATGTCATTCATTATCTTCAAAGCCAATATTTGTGGGAAATACATATCTAGGAACTTCTTGGATAGATCATCCCAAGTTGTTATTGACTTGGGAGCTTGGATTTTGAGCCAATTGATGGCTCAGTCACCCATGGAGAAAGTGAAGAATCATAATTTAATGGAATCAAAGGATACACCCTGGTTGAAAAAGGTAAAATAGACCTATAAAATATTGGTAATATGATCATGGGGGTCTTTACTTTTAGTACTGATAATTTGACCCATGTTCTAGATCATGTGTATATGTCTTGGTTTGATCTCAAAAGTATGTTCCTAGATTGGAGGGTGCACAATGATGGGCACAACCCCATTTATGGATGAAAATCCATAGTCCATTATGGTGTTCTCCTATAGTGCTGTCTATTCTCTCTAACTGAAAGGTGGTTCTTATTGAAGGTTCTGGGGGTGTGACAGTGAAAGGTCACTATACTAAGCCATTGTGACGAGGAACTAATCAACTAATGAACTACCGATCTTACGATTTAATGGAATAATTTCTTGAGTGTTGAGGCACTTTGAATGAGTCAAAGGACCCCAATGAATTCACTAAACTGATGAAAAGAGAGAGGATATAAGTGAGTTTGAGAGAGAAAAATTTAAAAATAATGGGGGGAGAGGTAATATCTGGTTTGATCTGAAGGCTATTGTTCCTTGGAAACAGTGTTCGCAACAATGGAAAAAAAAATTTATGTTTCCAAAAATAATTATTGATTCCTCCGATCATGATCATATTTGATGTTTATTATTCCCTAAATACACTTACTACTAATTCATAGTAAAGAGGATGTGTGGGGTCGAACCCACAGAGACAACTAGAAGACAAGAATCCTAGAGATTCAAACCCTATATAAGGATTCGTCATGTTCACTCTATGAATTTGGTTTCACTAGAACTAGTTAGTTTATATTTATATAAGATAATAAAGAAGATATTAGGAAAAATTGTAGGTCTTTATTTAAAAGAAAATCATAAATCTTTCTTGGTATTGTATTATGGTTTAGGTTGAGAAGTAGTGCAAGGGTCACCAATTGATTATTGTCAAACCAATTGGATCTATCTATTATGAAAATATCCTTTGTTTTGGGTATATCTAACAACCTAGATGCATTACTCTTAGCTTATATGGTGGAAAGAATTATAAGATAATGTTCAAAGCCTGATTAACTCTAATTATGCCAGATTCATTGAATTACACCCCTATGGATAGGGATATGCAAGAGAATGCAATAAAGAATTGTTTTTTTCTTGATTATTAGACATTGTGTTACCAAGGTTAAGTTATAGATTCATTAGGCTTAGAAACAACCTTACTACTAACCCCTAACCCTTAGATGATTAGCCACACAAGATGATGTTGATCAAAATAAAATAATTAATAATCATTCTTAGCATAATCATATAAAAATTTATAAATATGAAATCCCCAATTAAAAAAAATATGATTAAATCAAAAACCTACCTTGAATGAAGAAAAAGTGAAGTAATAGTGAACACATTGAAGTCAGAAAAATATTGGTTTCTAAATAGGAACTATAAGGAAAGGTGGAAATGAAACAATCAAAGAACTAATATAGAAAAAACAAAAAATGAAAGAGGATTTGATAAAACAAGTAAATTATGGAATTAAAAATAAGTTTGGAATGAAAAAAAGGAGACAAAATAGAGGATAAAATGATAGAATAATGGCACCCTCAACTCTCTATCAACAGAAGGTGAAATTTACATGACATGTAAAGCATTCACATCATGTATTATTTTTATGTGGCTTCTGTATTTACTTTTACATGATGTGAAAATATTATACATTGTTTACTTCAGATCTAAAATCTCTTATGAGAATCTTAAATCTTGAGGACTTACTAGGCTATATTTTTGACTATATGGGATATCAAGAATTTTCACATCATGTAAATTCTGCACGTCTTGTATGTGATTCATATCTTGTAATTTCTGCATGTTATGTAATTTTCAAAGGGAATCAAACTTTGAAAATATCATGACATGTAATGAATTTATACATTATGTTAAATCTTCACATCATGTAATTTTTAAAGAATGGTATTTGGTCCATATAGATGCTGTGAATGAGGAATATATGTCAAGAACTCCTCTTATGATGTTTAAAACAAGTTTTTCCATTTTTTCATAATTTATTTGTTTGAGTCCAGAATTTCTAATTCCTATAAAAACAATCCAAAACCCAGTGAATTATAAAGTAAAAAATATTAATCCTTAAAAAAATATATCCAAAATGTGTATATAAATTTGGATTATTAGTTACCAATTTAGAGATGTTTTTTAGGAGACATTGCTAAATTAGTTTCACTTCTTGAAAAAATTTGCTAAATTTAAAATTAGAAAAAAATTAAAATGTTACAAAAAAGTATAACTAAGTTCCATTTTTATGGGGATGTGTGAGTACTTGTGATTTTTAATGTTTGAATTATGAAAATTATGTGAAATAAATTCATTTTTATCTTGGATCATCTCACTTGGTATAAAATATGGTATATAATGTATGTGTTTATACAAAAAACCCAGAAGTGTGGGTCTAGGGAATCTTAGTTGGTATCAAAGTAGGATTTAGTTATTTTTTGAGGATTGATATGAGAAAAAATTAGTAACAATCCCTTGGGATAATCCTAATTAAAGAGAAAAATACTAAAATTTTGGTAATGTATAGAGTGTATGGTTTCTAATAAATAACATCCCTATCAAGATAAAAACAAGTGGATGCAGACTTTGGTTCAAAAGCACATAGATTTAATAACCCTAAAAAATGTTGGTTGTGTGTTAAATCAATCATAACTTAGTGCACAATTAATGGGCATATGTATACACTTGGTTTTACACTCAAGAGGGATATAATTTGGTTCGTTCATATACTCTTTACAAACCGTTATGGAGGATCTAAATATAAATTGATGATCAAATATATAAATAGTTAGGTTAGAGAACCTAATAGAAATATGACCATGGATAACATAGATCGAAACCTATAAAATTCATAAGATATTATATAATTAATATTTGTTTTATTAATTTTATATTAATAGGTTTTCATTTTTATATTCTTATTGGATTAAGTATTCTCATATATGAATTTCCTAAATTTTAGTAAATGGATAGAAATAAGATTAACTGAGTTAAAAATGGGCATGATGGATAATGTGGTGATTGTCCCAATGAGAAACCAAACATGATCATAAGTGTATGGAAAAATATTGTGGTTATTCCTAACTAGATATCTTGAGTTATCATTAACAACTTGAACTTAACCAAATTTCCAAACAAATAAAATAAGATAAAAATTGAGTTTCATGGAACTTTAAGTGATAGGTATCATGGAGTAAAAAATATTGAACATACTATATGTCAAAATTTGGGAATAAAAACCCATATAAGTGACTCAAAATAACTATAAGATATTTTATTTGTGGTATAGTAAGACATAAAGAAACTAAAATCTGAGAAAAAATGAATATTTTTGTTAGCTTAATAGAGGGAAATAATTTTTTCTAAGGTTTAAACAACAATTCAATTTTTTAAATGTAAAAAGTTAGGGAATTATGAAAATCAATTCCCTAACCCAATGGATAATGAGGATAGTAGACATAACAAATCTCTTAATACAAGGTATGAAAATAAGTCATATGTAAGCACAACTACTGAAGTGGGTCATGAAAAATAAGCATAAAAGGTACACCCACCATTTACTCAAAAACTTCAAATGTATTATTTGATTACTTTTCTGACCACTGCCTTTTATCTATAATTTTTTTTAACAATTTCATTTATTAGATATTAGATTATCGATGAGAACTCTTAGTAGTACAATGGTTTCACACCAAGTCTATAATATTATTCAATAAAATTTTATGAGAATATGTTTTATATAAATATAATTATTCTTACATTATATTAATTTTATGTGATTTTATAAATGGACTTGTTATCTCTACATAGAATCAATACTAATTACTAAAATAGGGAAATCACATTTCATATTTCAAATCCACCTATGATCATCTATAAAAGCAAGGATTATTATGAAATCTCTAGGATAATGAATTATATTATATGGGTTTTAATACCCCATAACGATGGGTATTTATCTCAAATTATTAAAGGGGAACTCAATATTAGGGATATGTCTATTATGTGGGAAAAAGTTTTGTTTCCTAGTCTTACCTAATATAATAATGTATAAATTTCCTTAAAAATTATACCTTGAGTCACATCTATCTTTTAGATACCCTTATATATTTTTATTAGTAGGTGATAATTAAAATTGAAAGGATGAAATTTATTTTGGGGGGGGGGAATATGAAACCACTGATTTTAGTAATTTTTTTAAGTAATCATAATTAACTCTAAAAAATTATTTATTCATAAATATGTATTAAAATTGAGTAGAAAATAATTTATACAAGATATTGGTCAAAATAACAAAAATTTATTCAATAATAACGTAACATTATAATAATATTACATTAAAATAAGTATAACATTCCATGGGTGGTTACATACCATGGAAAACTATATCCATTAAAAGTGAATAAATTAAACAAGGACAATAAATAAAAAAGAATAATATCTATATAACTAGAAAATTCCCTAGAAAATATTAAACATTCAAGATCACCATTAGAATAAAAAAACCTAAAATGAGCAAGAAAATTATCAAAGGATAAACCATGTTGTTAAATCTAAAAAGAAAATTAAAGGAATGAGATGTGCAATTTAAGAGGTAATAATGGAATGAATATATATGGATCAATAGTTGTAATATAGTCGTTATAATGGAAAATAATGTTATTGTAAATATAGTCATTAGATATGAAAGTATCTAATAGTTATATTGGTTTTTTGTATTGTTAGTAACAAATTTAAAATAATATAATACCCAAATAATAAATAAACAAAAATATAATATTTAATTAAAATATTTATTTATATTTTTTATTTATTACATATTATTATTATTATTAAAGTATGACATTATGTATTTATTAAATTAAAATAAATATTCCAAAATCAATGTATTGATA
Source organism: Viscum album (assembly GCA_963277665.1). NCBI lineage: Eukaryota > Viridiplantae > Streptophyta > Magnoliopsida > Santalales > Viscaceae > Viscum > Viscum album. Next base: position 700,825,716 of record OY728122.1, on the reverse strand, counting down.
AAATTAAATGGTTAGGATATAGATAACTAATAGTATTTGATAAAGATTATTTAAAGCTGGCATTTTTCAAAGAACTATTTTTTAAATTGTTGAGTATCTTTATCTTAATAAAATTAATCACAACAAAATAATAAATTTTAATGAAATTTTATGATAATATATAAAATAAAATTAATTATAATTCATTCAATAATCATTACTAATCATGCAATAATAATAAATTCATTTTATGCTTAAAAATACATATTTTTTTAAAAATATTTTCATTAATTATGGGAACCTATATTAAAATTAATTTATGACCATTATAAATTGAGTCTAATAAAATGATATTCATATTTTTAATTAAAATATTTAAATTTGGTAATTATTTAATTATCATTTTTCACCATAAAAAAATTATCAAGATAAATATTAGTTACCATAGTAAAATGGTTATTTTTCAAAGAATTATTTTTTAATGTATTTTGTATTTTTATCTTAATAAATTAAATTGGTCACATTTAAATGATGAATATAAAATAATAATTAAATGAAAAAACAAATATATTGAAAATAATTTAATTATTAATTTATAGGAAATATGAATAAGAATAGTTAATACTTAAAATGTCATTTTTCTACAAAATTATTTTTTCTGTGTATCTTATGTTTTAGCTAAAAATAAACTTTTACCGTATTTACAAATAAAATTAGATAAAATTAAGTCATAAATTTTATTCAACATTTATAAATTTGTTATGTAGGGTCATGTTATATTTTTAGTAAAAAGTTAATTACTATAGTAAATATTTAATCAAGGTTAACGGGTAAAAAACGAAGTAATCTTCCATGGATTGAATTTTGATAAGTTTACATGAAACATATAACTTATAAATTCTTTTTAGGTGTTAAATTCAATCCCAATTATCTCACTATAATTTCCTCACTTAACTCACCTAACTCTCATGCGATTTCATCTTTACCCCTCACCTAACTTTAGTTTCTAAGGGAATTTCCCTCTTTTTCACCTATAAATGGAGATCGCTTCCACCCACATCAAGACACACATATCATTTGAATTTTCATTTAACCCATGCCCATTTTACCTCTACTATATGACTATTTCACATTTTTTATCCCTTGGTTTCAAGAAAGTGTCATATTTTCTCCATTTTCAAGAGGCCCTATAAGGGAAGAATCATATCCTCAACGTGAGTGCTATCCAATCAATAACCATTTATTCTTTAACCTTATACTAAAACAATATTCTAAAAATACTAATATAATGAAATAATTATAATTATTAGATTTAAATTTTATTATATTTATAGAAAATCCATTATTTATCTCCCTCCCATCCATTAGAAAATGAAAATGTCGCTCGTGTTATGTGCGGACTACAACCTCCATGAATGGTGTATTTAATTTAACATCACTAACTTATATGGAAGGTTATAATAATGTATTTAATGAAAATAAATATTATTACGTAATTATTGAGATTATATAAATATAAATTATACATTCTATTACCATCTAACCTATTAATAATACACCAATTTATGTTCGTTAAAATTTACCAAAAAAAACTCATCACCGATTTGATCATCATGAATCATCAATAAATATATCACTGAATGAAATTATAAATTTATAAATAATTATATAATATCTATCATATTACCATAAATAATGTAGGAATGATTATCCTAGTATCAATGTATATAGACCAATATCTATTTTTCAAAGCGTGTGCGAAACAACCAAAATCACTAACATCAGATGATGAAAATATGTTATAATTAATTAATAAATGTATAATGAATGATTATAATTAAAGAATATAAAAGACAATATATTTTAATAAGGTTTTAAAATAATTAATTAATATGGTTAGGTTTATCACATTGGATTTCAGAGTGTTTCTAATCAAGAAGGAATCCAATGTAAGGGTTTTTATTAACTCAATTTCCATTATTTGAGTTATGATCATTATTCATGAACTTTATTCTTATAATTTGAGTAAATTAAACATTATTATTGTATTATATTTCACATCATTTTATATTTTTTTGATTTACATTTCTTTCTCATAAAATCTATTTCAAATGGATATTACTTAAAAATAGGATGTATGTAAGGTCTTTCATCTCAATTCCCATTTTTGGAGGCATGATTTCATATTATAAACTTAATATTAGTTTCCATGGTTTAATTACTTCCACATTTAATTATTTAACAAGAAATCACCTTTAATAATGTTATTTATATATCCCTTTCACAATCTCCCATTCATGTTCTTTTAATTCATACACAACCCATGGTGTAAGATATTTTTCTAACTTAACTTCATTTATTTGAGTTATAATATTTCTTCTTTAATTAAATTATTCTATGTTCCTTATATTATACCATTTACAATTTCATATAATATTATCTCTTCTATCTCTGGGTAAAATTACTTTTTTTTCAAAGTTTCTTCCTTGATGTATTTCTTTCTCATAAAAGTATAACATTTTTAAGAATAATTCTCATCCTCTTTAATGACTGTTTTCCCTCCAAGTCTATATTCCTTATTTCTATAAATATTTCCATTTTGTTATTTGGAAATATAAATATGGATCATCAATTGAGATCTTAATATTTATCTTTATCTACTTTCAAAAAGAAACTTTATTTCTCTTTTAAATGATGTGTATTATAATAAAGGTATATTAAAATATTAAATATATTTTTTCCTTTCATGATCTAATATTTTATATTCCACTCCACATTGGTGGAATTAACCTTTATTTCTTCTCAAGTTGTTTTTTTCTAATTTTTTTTGAAAAATTATTCATGTTAAATTCTCAAAAACAACATTGAAAGTGAATAATAACTACAAATTTTTAACATGATGTTAATTTTTTTTATGAAATATATTTTTATAATTTCAATTACAATGTTAAATTTATCTCCAATGATCTACCTCCCATAGATTTACGTTTTGTGAATCACCCTCTAATTTACCTTGTAATATAATTCTTTTTGGTGATTCAATTTTTTAAAACTAATCTAACTCTTGAAGTAATTTTATGTTATACCAATTAGAAATCATATAAAACTCATTTTACTTCCATGGTTTCTTCATGATATGATATATGACTGATATTTTTTGTCAAAGAAGAGTAAATATTATAATTATGTGATGGTTGGGGTCCTATATAACCGTCTAATTTATTGTTTTAGGTATTATATCTCATGATATAATGGTGTTATGTGTGGACCTATTTTTATTTGGACATGTTCACAATTATATGTATAAACCTAATTTCATGTATATAGATTTATGCATGGACCTGTTTGTATTTATAAATGTTCACAATGTTGTGATTTACTATATTTGTGCCACATCTCTATTTTAAACTCCTATGTTATTCTCCAGGTCTCATTATTATAGTCTCATTATTCCACACTCTCATTCTATGGTATATGTTTGATCATTTGATATTACAATTTCTTCTATCAAGAATTATGAAAAAATAGTATCATTCCATGTTATTTAAATTAGATATTACTTCCATGATCATATTTTATCATATTCTTATTTTCTCACCCATTTATTAAACATTGATAAGTTTTTTACCTTACTGGGAATCTAAGATCACCCCTATAATGGCTCTGCCCTAGACCACTCCCAACAATGACTATACTAGAGAGTTACTAACCTCAGGTACAACTACCCATATGTCAAATGCTACCGAATAATAGTGAGGTCCTAAAGAAATCATGGTGAGGCTATTAATATATATAATAGTGTGAAATAATATATAAAATAATGAGATAAAATTTATGAATAAAATACATCAGAGTATACATAATCAAAAATTAAAATAAATAAATAATAAATTATGTGTAAGCAATTAGTCACATAGTCTCATGGGATTCACACTGAGATAACTGCAAATAAAATAAAAGAATAAAAACATGATGCTATACTATATCTCTGTCCTATACCTCAATCCTAATATCTAATATAATTTGATATATCCTAGTTTATCATTCTACTCTGGGACCCTACCTAACATGAACCTACAACCAGTGAGGCCTGATTGGGTACCCAAGTGACATGGCCACTCAAATAACGTGTGTATAACTCAGTAGGGAACCACCAATGTGGTACCATACATAAACAGTAAATATAGGGTATACACATGTTATATAATCAAAATAAATATTATAACACAAAATCATAAATAAATAACCACTGTCGATTCTTAGGTTCTATCATTGAACATGGTAATAACCCAACCCTACTTCGGCTAGTGATGAAGTGTATATAAGCATTTCATACAACCATTTAAACAAATATTACGGAAATAACCATTTTCTAGGAGTAATTCATCATAAATACTATAGTATCAGGCATCACCGCCAATCCCTAAGAGGTAATCCTAGGTAATCCAATAACATTATGAATCATCACCAATTACTAGGAAGTAATCCTAGGAAATACATTGTCATTATACACAAAGTTGATACCTATAAGGTAATACTAGAAAATCAATAGTCATCATGCGTCATTTCCAAACCCAAAGAGGAAATATAGAGTATCATATAGTCATCATACATTATCTTTGAACCTCATGAGGTAATCCTAAGAATTATATAGTCACTAGGCATCATACCCGAACCCCATAAGATAATACTAGGTGTTTTATAGTTATCATGCATTATCATCGAATCATGGAAAATAATCTTGAGCATTCCATCATCATCAAGAATCATCACTGTCATCACTGAACCCAAATAAATAATAATTGATGTTCCATAGTTATTATGTATCATCACTAAAATCCAAGAAAGAATCCTTGAAATTCCATCATCATTAAGTACCATCGCTAAACCCATATAAATAATCATGGGAATTAAATAGTATAAGGATAAAAATAAATATCCTTGAGAATAGTCTAAGTAATTCTATGTATGTAAATACAAATTGGAGCGAATTATATCCCACCCCAATCATCTTAAAATAATCATCTCAATGGGTTGGCCACCTATCAAAACCTATCCCATACAATAATGTTCATACTCCCCAGTACATGACCTATAATCACAACTAGACATATCAAGATAAAATTTAGGTTTAGTTTATAAGGTGTCAATCACAATAATCACTACCAATTTACTATATGTACCTTATCAATAGTTAACCTATTAGTTGGGTACCCACTGGGTGTTAAGACCCCGACCCCATTATCCTAGAGTTGGTGCCTAAAATTAATACATTGGAATTGATACAAGTCTTTAATTCAAAATAATTGATTAGTTTATTAGTTTTGGAAATCAAATTACATACTTAATATTTACATTAAAACTTGAAAGGAAATAAAACATAGCAATTCCATTGGAAACACCCATAAACTATAAGATTATCCCTGTAAGTCATTCATAATATACATATTTGAATCTTGGGAAAAAATAAAACATAATAAAGGGGTGAGTTTAGATTCTTATTAAGGGAAAGAAATACATTGGAATCTATCATAAATTAACGTGAATAATAAGTCACAGTGGAAAACTAAAAACACATTCCTTTAAACATAAAATTGTGCATAATATGGTTAGAATAAAATATTATTAAATAAATCTATATAAATAACTATATAAGAATTAAACTTAACAATGTATATTTTACTATTAGAATAATCACATGTATTATCAATTACTAATATCATAATTATGGAATTCATAATTCTAGACATCATAAACATTCTGTTAAGGTTTCAGCCAAGACACTATACATAATGGGTAAAAACCCAGTCTAGTTTGTATCATGAGACTTAACAATTCATCGAGGGGCTATAGAGGTCCCCAACCATAACTTACTCAGTCCAATTTATTCCTCATATGAAAATGGTGAATCATAATCAACATATACATTAATAATTAATCTAGAATATAAAATATATGTAATTTACTCCAAACAATAAACATAATCATAAACCATCAAGAGTAATATGGAGAATGGTATCAAGATACTACATACCAAATAAAAATAACAAAAAATAATTAAATAAAATATTTTATACTATACCATGAAAAATTATTCATAATTAATCATAATATTCAACTAAGGGTGTTGAAATAGATGAAAATACTCTAATAAAATCATTGAGGAATTCTTGAGAGAAATACCCTTTTTTACTTTATAAAGAGTTCTTTTGGAAAAATATTTACACAAAACTAGAAATGAAATAAAATAGTTTTTCCTAATAAAATATTTTATTTTTAGGAAAATACTAGTTTCTTAAAATAGATTATGGGGTGTACTTAAAAAAGGGAAATAAATTGGGAATTTCATTTTAATTTGGCCTGTTTATCAAGAAGAATTGAGAAATGATCCTTATAAAATATGTAATCCCTATAAAATAATGAATGATTATGATAGATAAATATATATGTAACATTAAAACAAAATTTAGAAGGATTAAATAATAATAATTAATAATTTCATTGGGGTAACGATATAGAAATCATAACCCAAATGAAAAATGGATGTTCGGGGAGAATCTCTTACCTTTTGTGTGAAAGAATTCTTCACTTATACTTAAAATCCTGAATCATTAAATTATATTAATTAATAATTTCATTAATAATATATTAAACAATTTTATGACTTATTATAATTTAATTAAGTTCATTTATGATATTTTTGAGGAGTTATAAGATTCAATTTTTCCGTTATGGTAGTGTTCATTTCCTTGGTTTTCGTGGTCGGTTTACTTGTATAAGTGTCTGAAAGAACATGTAAAATGGGAATAGTTATAAAAAATTAAAATTATATTTTATTAATGAACATCTAGAATATTAAATGGTTATATAATTAATTTGGTTATTTTTGGTGAGGATGAATCATTAGATAAGATGTTCGTGATAATTGTTTAGATTATTTTGGCGGTTTTCAATCATCACAAACTAGTTTTGTTTTATTAATCAACATCATGTATATATAATGATTATAGAAAATTAAATGGTCTATAATACATATATAATAATCTATTTTAACCATAAAAATGGTTTTATGACCATCCTTGATGGATTTAATGGAAAAGTGAAAACTCTTCATCCTTGAATGTGATAACACATCATAGATGATATTTTCATTTTTAGAACAAAAAGAGAGGGAAGAGAATTGATGATGTATAATACCCTAAGCATAATAAAATTCAATTATATAAAATATTCTAGATATATAATGTAACTTTGGGATAGGTAGGCGAGGTGAAGAGAATAAAATAAAATAACTTGAAAATAAATTAAAAGAAAAAGAAAAAGGTTTTTACCTCTTGATTTTCTCCTCCTTGAGAACCTCCTTAGGAAAAAGGGTTTGGTCTTTTAATGATACTAGGGGATCCTGTACATAGGGGATATGATTTTAAAGAGTATTGGGAATAAATTTTAAAAGTATAAAATCTTGTATGTTTTGTGGAGAAGATAGGGTGAGGGGTTGCTTTTATAGGGTATGAGAGGGGTGATTTATCATTACTTTATTCATTAGTTAATTGTTTTAGTTCAAGAAAATTAATAGTTTTAGATTTATCACTAAATATATTAAAATAATGAAGGTCAATTTGATTTTATGGGCTTATATCCTCCATACATATTTTATGACTTGATAATTCATGTATTTAGCATTTATTGTAAATTATTGTATTTTATTATTCACAAAAATTAAAGTATTTTAGAAAAATCTCAAAAAATCACCCTAACCATTTTTCAACATGTACAATTCAAAAATGGACTCTATTTTATGAAAATAATTTTCTAAATATTATAAATTAAGTTGTTAATTAAAACATTCATTTATTTAGAAAATAACAATTTTAATATTCCAAACAATTTTATGACACTTTCAAAAATTAACTAAGGTCTCATAAATTTATATTATAATAATAAGCTAACAAAATATTAATTTTTGAATTTATTTGACTATATTAATTAGAAAATTTTAAATAACCATTTATTCTTTATAAAAAATAAAAACACTTAATTTATCTTTTTCGCATCATTTATTTACTTAAACTATGAAATAATTATATCATATTTTCATTTATAGGATGGATAAATTTTATTTATAATTTCATTGGTGAGGTTATTATTCTATTATATAGTTTACTATTCATAATGGCCACATTACTTTACCAAAGGTAAAGTTACTATTTCATTGGTATATGTTCCTTTACTTCTAGAAATACCTCTTATTTCATTCATTATTAATTTATAAAATTTTTATTGTATTTATAAGTGATTTTATATGATTTATACTATATTAAATAATTATAAGAATGTAAATTTTATTTATAGAATTCTAGGTCATTACAGTCTCCCCTCCTAAAAAAATTCCATCCTCAAAATTTAAACAATGTCACCTCATAAAAGATTTAGAGAGTTATTCATCATAATTTCTTCTAGTTCCCACAATGCCTCTTTAATTTTATGATTTTTCAAAGTACCTTTTCCAGCTGAGTCATATGATTCCTCAACACCTATTCTTTAGTGTACATAATCCTGAAAATAACTTCATAGTAAGATAAATTTGGTTCCAATTATATTCATTCAAAAGTGAGGACATGCATTGGGTCATGCAAGTACTTCATTAATAAAGATATGTGTAACACATCATGATCACTAGAACGGATAGGTGGCATTTCCCAATGATAAGACACAGCTCCAATTCTCTCCAAAATTTCAAAATGACCAATGTACCTAGGGCTTAATTCCACTTTCTTTACAAATGTTATAACAACCTTCTGTGGATATACATTCAAGAAAACATGATCCCCCACTTGAAATTCCAAATCCTTCCTTTGATTATTGAAATAACTCTTTTGTCTAATTTTATATGAGTTGGTATGTGTTTTAATAGTAATTACCTTTGTTATTTTTTCCTCTATAAGCTCCAGGACTACAATATTTCTTTCCCCAAATTCATCCCAACAAGTTGGTGTATGACATATATTTCCATACAATGCTTCCTATGTTGTCATTTGAATACTTGAATGAAAACTATTGTTGTAGAAAAACTCTACCAAAGATAAATAATGATCCCACATGCCTTGAAACTCAAGTGAGAATTAGCTAAACATGTCTTCTAATTTTTGAATCGTCCTTCCAGAATTCCCATCAGTTTGAGGGTGATAATAAGTACTCAAATGAAGCTCAGTATCCAAATATTTTTGAATAATTTTCCAAAATTTTGATGTAAATCATGGATCATTATTAGACACAATTTAAAGAGGTTCTAAATAATGTCTTAAAACTTCATTAATATAGATTCTTGCATAGTTCTCTAGTGTAAAATCATCCCTTATAGTGAGGAAATGTGCAAATTTGGTAAGTTGATCAACAATTCCCCATATTGCATTATTATTTCTTGGATATTTTGGTAATACAGTGACAAAATCCATGGTTATGTCATCCCATTTCCATGTAGGAATATTTTGAAGTTTCATGAATCCTATGAGATGTTGCATTTCAACCTTCACCTATTGAAATACTAAACATATTGATATATATTCAGGAATTTCTTGCATCATTTTATCCCACTAGAAATGTTCATTCAAATCAATATATATCTTAGTGATACCAGAGTGTATAGAGAAATTTGAGATGTGGGATTCATCCAATAACTCCCTTTTTAGCTGGAGTATATAGGGAACACATAGTATCTACCCAAATTTAAAAATCCCATCTTAATATATGAATTTTTCCAACTTTTCATCATTCACAACTTTAATTTTCTTTTGAATATTCTCATCATCATACTGATAACTTTTAATCCCTTATAATAAATATGGTTGGGAAACTAATTGAAAAAGTAATGATGTTTCACCTTCCTTGAAAATTCCCATATCTATATTTTCTAGATCCATATACACATAATCCTTATCAATCCTCATTTTATTTAGAACTCCCTGATCCTTCCTGCTCAATACATATACTAACTTACCCACCTTCCCTGGGTGCTAGTGCATTGAACAATCATAATAACTGAGTATCTCAATCCATTTCCTTTGCCTCATGTTTAGTTATTTCCATGGAATATATATTTCATGCTCTTGTGATCTGTATATATCTCACATCTTTCTCAATAGATATAGTGTATCCATAAATTCAGAGAAAATATTGCAATGGTTAACTCAATATCCAAAGTTGTATAGTTCTATTCATGAATTTTAAATTTTTTAATGCATAAGAAATAACACTATTATTCTGCATATGGACACAAACATGTCTTTTCTTTGATACATCACTATAAATCACAAATCCACTATTTCCTGATGGTAGAGTCAATATTAGAGCTTTCACTGATCCCCTATTCAATTATTGAAAACATTCCTCACATTGTTTTTTCTATATGAACTTAACTAATTTATGATTAATCTTGGTTAATGGGTTATCTAGTCAGAAAATGTTTAAAAAAAATGTTGATAGTAAGCTTCTAAACCAACGAAACTATGTACCTTAGTTATGTTCATTAGTGTTGAAAATTTCTGGATTTCCTTTGTCTTCACATGATAACCTGAGATTCCATCCTTAGAGACTATATAGCCAAGGTAAGAATCTGTTTGATGCTAGAATTCACACATTCTAAACTTCCCATATAACTCATTTCATCTAAGAGTATTTAGAACAACCCAAAAGTGGTTCTCATGTTCCTCATAGATTTTGGAATATATCAAGATATCATCAATAAATACCACAATTGTTTTTATTATATTCCTTGAACACTCTATTTATTAGATCCATAAAAAACTGAGGGTGCATTAGTCTCTCTAAATGGATTTCTTGTAAACTCATAATGTCCATACCAGGTTTGAAATTATTTCTTTAGAATATATACTTTCCTCACATGAAATAGATGATATCCTGATCCTAAGTCTATATTTTAAAAATATTGAGCTCTATGAAGTTGATCAAATAAATCATCAATGTGAGGACGGGGATACTTGTTATTTATTGTTGTAGCATTTATTTCTCTATAGTCAATGCACAGCCTCAATGATCCATCTTTCTTCCTAAAAAAGAGAACATGGGCTCCCTTTGAAGAAATACTGGGGTTAATAAATCCCTTATCAGTCAATTCCTCTAGTTTTTTTCTTCAGCTACACTAATCCCATAGTGTCCATTTTATATGGAGACTTTGATTTAGGTCTTTCACTAGGAATTAAATTAATAGAGAAATCAACTTCCCACTCCAGAGGATGTTCAAGTAAATAATCTGGATATATAACAATATATTCCTCAACAATAGGTACATATTAAATTTTAAGATTTCTTTCCCCATCCATAGATGCTGTTTTCTCTTCCTCCCACAGAATTTCATTTTGTAGAGCTACTGGACGTGGATCCAGATATGACTCAGATGATGAGATTTCTTCTTTAAGGATAATGGATTCTATATCTTCCTCACCAATCAAAATTTCCTTCTTATTGCAACAGATTTTCACATTATATTTTGAAAGACAATCCATATCAAGGATTTTATAAAATTAAATAATAGGTATCATGATAAGGTCAACAACTAAAGAACATTTATGTGTCATAAAGGGGACATACTGACACATCTTCATTGCAATGAGTCTTTCCTTAGGAGTTTTTAATGACATTTTTTATTAGATCAAAAGGGAAATGTCTAATTTTCTTGGAAAACTGGGAGGATATAAAAGAATTTGATAATCAATAATCAAATAAATAATTGGATATATTTGAGGAAATTATTAAAGTACCATCCACCAAATCATTAGGAACTCTAAACTCCATAGTTGTGATCTCATAAGCTTGGTCTTGCTACCTTGGCCTATTTTAGGGAAATTTTCCATGATGATTAGGACAATCATTTTCATAATGTACTATCTCTTAAAAAATTTATCATTGAAAATTGGTATCTTTTTTCTTTCCCTTACAATTACAGGCTTAATGGCCTCTTTCTCCACGCTTGTAGAAAACACCCATTCTCTTCAGGCAAGTACTAAGGTGTTTATTCCCAAAATTATTGTAGGATGGAGATTCAACTCTTTCCTTCTTCCCCCTTTCCTTATTTTCTTTTCCAGAGTGTTCAACAACCCTATTCTTCTCTTTATTTCCTTTAAAGTCATAAGACATAGAGAATTATTTTTTTCCTTGATAACATATGAGACTATATCTTCATTTGATGAGAAATTTTGGGAGACTAGTGCCCTTTTGAGGAATGGTTTTAACCCATAAAAGAATCAATCAATCTTTCTATTTGGATTGTGTATGTAATTCGCATCATTCCTTACTATCCTTGTAAAGTAGGATTCATACATAGAAATATTTTCATATTCCTTTTTCTGTATATCCCAAAATTTTCCCTCTATATATTCTCACTATTTGTGAGGGAAATATTATTATAAGAAAATTTCATTAAAATCCTTCCATTCCATGTTTTATATTTCTTCCTCCTTCGTTTTTTGAATCAATGACCACCATTGATTTGAATCTCCTGAGAGGTGATATATTTACATGACAACTGTAACAGCCTGAGATTTTATGAAAACTATTCTTTTTAATTTTATTAATGTCTTGTGTTGTACGCTACACCAAAAGGAGCTTTCACAACACGTATCCTTGACTTGCCTTGCATTACACGCAATCGCAACCTTCCTCGATAACGTGTGTAGTACGCAATACCGAGTTTCATTAAACAACAATATGCTATTAAAATATTATTAAAACTAGCCGTTATGAATAGTAATAACCACTTTTTGAAATTTTATAAATTTTATTTTTCAAAATGGACTTCATTTTTGGAATCGGAATATCGAAATTAGCCTAGGGTGAAATTTTGGTATTTTTCTGAAAACTTTCAATTTTTGATGAATAGTGAAACCACTAAGTGGTAGGTTAAAAACTGAATTTTGCATAAAACTTAATTTTACCGCTTCTGTGAATAGAATTTCAAAAATCCGACAGACACGGTTGATATCAGTAAGTAAAATGTGGTTCAATGAGATAAAAATAATTTTTTGGCGAATAGTAACTTTTTACCTTTTTTACCGCGGTTAATAGTAAATAGGGTAACTAAGGGTAAATATGATATTAATATTACCCTAACACATGTCCTAATTATATTGGACAAGTGAAATTCGACCAAAAACAAACTTAGGAATAAAATATGACCATTTAGGCCCACTTGGATTAGATTAGGACATTTATTATTAATTTATTTAAAGAAGGGTGAAAATAGTTAAAATCAAAGTTTAATAAGTAAATCATTTTTAATATGGGGTTATACATAAGATAAATTCGATTTTAAATATTAATTAGAAATCTAAAAATATTTCCTACATGATGGTATTTTATTTGTAATTTTTAAACATCAAATAATTTAATTTATTTATGACACAAAGATGATGCAGTAATTATCTTATTAATGAAATATTGACATAATTGATAATATAAATACCAAAGTAAATGTAATTTAAGACTTTTTATGAATTACACTAATTTTATAGGTTAATATGATATATTTTTGTTGATTTAATCAACTTGGTTTGAACATATAATTCTGTTATGACTTTCACAAAAATCATATATCAAATAGTGTCAAAATTGACACAAAATAGTTTTTAAATCAAATATTATATTAGTAATTGTTATTTTATTCATAAAAATCTAAGTTTCGGCCAAATGACTTAGATAAGGATATATATATCAATAATAAACAATTTGGGGTTCTTTTGGCATGTTATAGTAAGTTTATTAACCATATAGTGAAAGAAAACAAAAAGACATGGTAAAAGTTAAATTATTTAACTTAGAGTTAAATCTAATTGATAAGGTTAAAATAATACCCTAAACTTGTCTAAATCTTATTGGTTGATAGGATTTCGAACCATCCCCACTTTAGCTTCGAAATAAGACCCTTTGGAACCATTATAAACCGATTTTGACTTTAATATAAAATAATATTTTGAGATATTCCTAAGGTGCCTCTCTCCTCCCTTATAAAAGGGCACCTCCTCCCCCTCCTCCTCACACCAATTTGAGCACTCAAGCTCGGCCAACCCCTGCCATTTTCTCCTCTCCACTTCCCTAGAATAATCCTAGAGGTCCTGGTCTTCTTCAAAGACCAATCTTAGTTCCCTAAGTGGAGGATTCAAAGAGGCGTTCCAAAGAAGAGGTAATATCCATTACCGATCTTTTCAATTTCTTTCTTCTTCAACTTCTTCTTCTTTAGTTGTTTCATGACAAAGTAATAACATCAGTATTACTTACATACTGATATGTTATTATAAATATGAAACAACCCTAATTCACCTTCTATCCATCCTACGGAAAAATGAAATCACCGCGCGTGCGTACGTACGGAATACCGTCTCCACGCCGTGGTGTAATCTATTTTCCACCATCACCTTACAAGGATGGGTATAATGGTGTAATGAGTAACTATATATGATTATTATGAAGTAATATTGATACTGAAATAATATATATATACTCCAATACAATTCCACGATCATAGGAACGATATCATCACTCGTACGTACGTACGGAATACCGTCTCCACGATGTGATGCGACTCGTTCTACATGATGTTCATTTCATAATGATTATATAAATGAATTGAATGAATGAATATGGTATATAATACACTAATACCATTTTGGAAATGAAGTATCTATAACCTAAAGATAAGAACAAGAATTTATTCGACAAAACACGCATAAGAACAAAAAGTTATAAAGACCCGAGTAACAAGTAACAATGAAATATTACTAACAAGAAGCTAATAATATGACCATATATGATATCATATAAATATGTATGATTCTGGAATAAGTCAATAACATTATTTAAACCATTATACAGGAGCTTCGGACACGAACAAAGCAAATCGGACCTAAGGTAAGGGAAATATCACAATCTCATTTTTATCCGAGATTGTTTATTCGTAAGTAATTACTGGGGTGTATTTTATCATCCACATCCATGTTTCATCAATATGTAATATTATTTCCATCCACCTACAATTGTTTAAATCCATTTTTACCCTTCGGTGAGTTTCTAGTAAAAGATATGAAAGGAATCTTTTGTCATTTTTCGTACGAGGTATTTTTTTGACTTTTCTGACAAAAGTACGAGAAGAATGTTTTTTTAAATTATACGGAATGAATGGATTTTTAAGACATTATTTCCAAAAAGGCTTCCTTTACAAGTTTTCAAGTTTATTTTTAATCAACTTCTTTTAGTTTAAAATTGTATGACATGTTAAGAAAGGAAAAATGTTTTTGAAGAAGAAAGGATATTTTCCTCAAGAATGGAGTTCAAGTGTTTTATCAAAATTATTTTCCATCTAAGATAATAAAGGGTTCTGTTTTTATCCCTATTATTACATTGATTTGATTATGTTGTGATGAAATTATTTTTATGAATTCCATTATCTTATATTAATTGTTTTATGATGTCATGTTGTTTAAGAATCCCATTTTTATTACATGGGTTACGCTATGATGTATGGTTTATGATTATGTGGCACACATAAGAATGGATTCATTATGAGATGGGTGGGACCTATATCTCCCTCCAATGCATTGGGTAAAGATTTTATATCTCATGAG
Organism: Viscum album; assembly: GCA_963277665.1. Lineage (NCBI taxonomy): Eukaryota > Viridiplantae > Streptophyta > Magnoliopsida > Santalales > Viscaceae > Viscum > Viscum album. Next base: position 700,810,105 of record OY728122.1, on the reverse strand, counting down.
ATAGACAGGGCTGGAACGGTAGGTTATACCGGTTCAGTGAAACAGGACTGAAACGAGGGTTACTCGATTCAGAAAGGGACTTTGTCCACTAAGATAGTCTTGGAAATGAGTCTTGACTAACAAGAAATGATTCTCTATGATTATGTGTGTATTCCACAAAGTTTCATGTTTTATGTTATGATTATTGGGATTACATTTCACTTCTATGATTTATCCCATGTTATGATATTATGAGCTCTTTTGCAGGTTAAGATTTCCAAAAGCTATGTTCTTATGAATATGATGTGATTGATTTCTCTTTTGTTTACCCTTACTGAGCATTTGATCTCACCCTTTTATGTTTTCTTTTCCCCAGGATATAAAGAAAGGTTTTAGGTAAAAAAAAAAGGGAAGATCTTTATGGGAAATATTGAAGATCTTTCACCACGATTAGAAGATTACGTTCCGAGTTTCCAAAGACACTAAACTATTACGATCCTTGTGTGTGTGTTTTTTTGTTATGTACTAAGTATTCCGCAAATGTAATGTAATGTCCATGTAAGTCAAGCTTAGGGTCTCTACAGTTGGTATCAGAGGGAGGTTTAGTCAACCTTTGGAAACTAGGATGCGAGAACTTTAGTGAGATCCCTAGAGATATTTCTAAGGTATGTCTAGGGATGTCCCTAAGGTTAAGTATACGTATTGGTTATAGTACTAGAATTACGCTAACGATCATAGAATTAAACCTAAGATGTTAGATATTGAAGGTACTCCCCCTTTATTATGTTATTTTCCCTAGAATGATTTTTGCCTCTCACACTATTCTTTTTGGGTTTTAGACGATGGTTGGAACCCGAATGAACCATGTTGATCAATGCAATGGACAATGCAATGATTGCCCTCCTGAACAAACAAATGTTATGGGAGATGGAGTACAAAATCTTATTGCTATACTTACACAAGCTATGAATCATTCTAGACTTCCAAATGAGCAGAGAAGGGAACAATATTCTATTGAGTCCTTCATGAGGCAACGTCCACCTTCTTTCAGTGGGACTACCGATCCACTTGTTGCTGAACAATGGATCAGTACCACTGAAAAGATATTTTCAGTTCTTCAATGTTCTGAACACGATAAAGTCATCTTAGCAGTATATCGTTTGGAAGGTGAAGCTGATCAGTGGTGGAATCTTATCAAGAATACGAGGCAAAGAGATGAAATTGAGTCCATGGAATGGGACGAGTTCAAGAAATTGTTTTTCAGTAAGTACTTCCATCGTATTCTTCGAACAAAGATGGAAAAGGAGTTTCTTGAGCTGAAGAAGAAGGATGATGAATCTGTTGGTATATACGAAGCAAATTTTACAAGACTTGCAAGGTATGCATCTGGCATTATCATCCAACCTGAAAGTAAAGTTGATCGATTTTTCAGTGGCTTAAAACCAAGTCTTCGAAGGGCATTAGCTATAAGAGACTTCAGTAGCTATGAAGAAATTGTGCGTTGTTCTATCAAGGTAGAAATGGAAGTTGGTGTTACATATCCATCTCATGGTTTTGACAAGAAACGAAAGATGGAATTCAAGGAGAAATCTCAGAATAATGGTGAAAAGAAGATGAATGTTTCCTTATGCACAAAGTGTGGAAAGAATCATGGTGGAGATTGTCTTAAAGGGACTAGAAAATGCTTTAAGTGTGGAAAAGAAGGTCATCGAGTAGCTGAGTGTCGAAGTAATGGAAAAAGGGATTCTAATGATGTGAATAAAGCAAACAATGCAGAGAACACATCACCAACACTTCAATGCTTCAAGTGCAAAGAAATGGGGCATTATGCTAATAAATGCCCTAATCCAAGGGTTAGTGATGATCGACATGAGCAACCGCTTAAGGAAAAGGACAAAGGGAAGTCACATGCGATCACTATTGGCGATGTTGAATATGACAACGATGTGGTGGAATGAATAATTGTTTATGTAATAGGATTCCAAAATAATGTTGTATCATGGAGTATTGGAATATTTATGTATTTGTCTATTGTGGTTTTCAATAATTTTATGGTACCAATAACCATGGAAAGTGATTGAGATATTTTTGGAAAAATAATGATATGCGCATAATGAAGGGAAAACGAGAAAATGAAATATTTGACAGTATTCATGAGCTCATGATTGATATAAGGACTAAGTGATATCATGGTTTGAGTATATAGAATTTTTAGGATTTTGGTAACTGCATTCATGCTTTCATTAAGGTTCAATGGGTATTCAAGAGAATACATGATTAAGGACTTTGAATGTCTGGAATGTGACCAGCGAAACATATCTTATGATATATGGGGATCAACGACAGTATTAAATCTCTGGTAATCGTTTTCACTATGTTAGGAGAGTGGACTGCAGTATTATGGATAAGCCTAAAGATTAGAATGGATTATGTTGGACATAAGTTAGTATTGTTTAAGGATAGAAGTTCTTTTTTCGATATTATTGATGGGATGTTATAGTAATGAAGTTTTAGAAAAAGGACAACCTGCAGGACGGGCGACAGCCCATCGCTTCGGACAAGGCTATGGGAATCGAACCCACAACCGAAGTGCGACTGGCCTTTATCGCCTACCACTGGCCTACAAGAAGTCCCTGTTTAGTAGAAACTAGTTTTATTATATTAAGAAGTATGATATATGAAGTATAAGTCCATTTTAGGAACTATATGTGATTAATATCACTATAGATCGACTTATGTATATAATTTTTGCTAACCTTTTGTTTGAGACAGATGGAATGACCCGTCATTCTATCACATGATCTGCTAACACTTCACGAATAACAAATTCAACTTCATTTATTTAAGATATGAAGTGGAAATTGTTAAAGGCACGAACAACAGTGATATTGTACCAAAATAAAGTAAGTATTTATTCTAATTCAAATTTTCAACTTTAGGGAAATGATCTTGAAAACCAAAAATGTTGTCCTAGTGATCTTATACCTGATGAATCAGATGGTACCTTATATCATCACAAATCTATGGATTTTTGATTTCTGGCTTTTCCATAGCCATGTTCTCTACCACTCTCCATCAGAACATGATGGTTAGATTTCTCTTCCATATCCATATTTTCACCTATGTGGAAACCCAGTGATTAGTTTATTTGGGTAATCGTTACATTTCATACTTTAGTTTTTAAAGACAAGTTTTGGTATTCCTTTTTACGATGTGGGTTTCTATTAAAAAAAAACTTTTGAATAGTAAACTATTTATAACCCCGACGAATTTCGAGGGCGAAATTCATTTTAAGGGGGGTAGAATGTAACAACCCGAGATTTTATGAAAACTATTCTTTTTAATTTTATTAATGTCTTGTGTTGTACGCTACACCAAAAGGAGCTTTCACAACACGTATCCTTGACTTTCCTTGCATTACACGCAATCACAACCTTCCTCGATAGCGTGTGTAGTACGCAATACCGAGTTTCACGAAACAACGATATGCTATTAAAATATTATTAAAACTAGCCGTTATGAATAGTAATAACCACTTTTTGAAATTTTATAAATTTTATTTTTCAAAATGGACTTCATTTTTGGATTCGGAATATCGAAATTAGCCTAGGGTGAAATTTTGGTATTTTTCTGAAAACTTTCAATTTTTGATGAATAGTGAAACCACTAAGTGGTAGGTTAAAAACTGAATTTTGCATAAAACTTAATTTTACCGCTTCTGTGAATAGAATTTAAAAAATCCGACAGACACAGTTGATATCAGTAAGTAAAATTTGGTTCAATGAGATAAAAATAATTTTTTGGTGAATAGTAACTTTTTACCTTTTTTACCGCGGTTAATAGTAAATAGGGTAACTAAGGGTAAATATGATATTAATATTACCCTAACACATGTCCTAATTCTATTGGACAAGTGAAATTCGACCAAAAACAAACTTAGGAATAAAATATGACCATTTAGGCCCACTTGGATTAGATTAGGACATTTATTATTAATTTATTTAAAGAAGGGTTAAAATAGTTAAAATCAAAGTTTAATAATTAAATCATTTTTAATATGGGGTTATACATAAGATAAATTCGATTGTAAATATTCATTAGAAAGATAAAAAGATTTAATACATGATGGTATTTTATTTGTAATTTTTAAACATCAAATAATTTAATTTATTTATGACACAAAGATGATGCAGTAATTATCTTATTAATGAAATATTGACATAATTGATAATATAAATACCAAAATAAATGTAATTTAAGACTTTTTATGAATTCCAATAATTTTCTAGGTTACTATGATATATTTTTGTTGATTTAATCAACTTGTTTTGAACATATAATTCTGTTATGACTTTCACAAAAATCATATATCAAATAGTGTCAAAATTGACACAAAATAGTTTTTAAATCAAATATTATATTACTAATTGTTATTTTATTTCTAAAAATCTAAGGTTCGGCCAAATGACTTAGATAAGGATATATATATCAATAATAAACAATTTGGGGTTCGTTTGGCATGTTATAGTAAGTTTATTAACCATATAGTGAAAGAAAACAAAAAGACATGGTAAAAGTTAAATTATTTAACTTAGAGTTAAATCTAATTGATAAGGTTAAAATAATACCCTAAACTTGTCTAAATCTTATTGGTTGATAGGATTTCGACCCATCCCCACTTTATCTTCGAAATAAGACCCTTTGGAACCATTATAAACCGATTTTGACTTTAATATAAAATAATATTTTGAGATATTCCTAAGGTGCCCCTCTCCTCCCTTATAAAAGGGCACCTCCTCCCCCTCCTCCTCACACCAATTTGAGAACTCAAGCTCGGCCAACCCATGCCATTTTCTCCTCTCCACTTCCCTAGAATAATCCTAGAGGTCCTGGTCTTCTTCAAAGACCAATCTTAGTTCCCTAAGTGGAGGATTCAAAGAGGCGTTCCAAAGAAGAGGTAATATCCATTACCGATCTTTTCAGTTTATTTCTTCTTCAACTTCTTCTTCTTTAGTTGTTTCATGACAAAGTAATAACATCAGTATTAATTACATACTGATATGTTATTATAAATATGAAACAACCCTAATTCACTTTCTATCCATCCTACAGAAAAATGAAATCACCGCGCGTGCGTACGTACGGAATACCGTCTCCACGCCGTGGTGTAATCTATTTTCCACCATCACCTTACAAGGATGGGTATAATGGTGTAATGAGTAACTATATATGATTATTATGAAGTAATATTGATACTGAAATAATATATATATACTCCAATACAATTCCACGATCATAGGAACTATATCATCACTCGTGCGTACGTACGGAATACCGTCTCCACGATGTGATGCGACTCGTTCTACATGATCTTCATTTCATAATGATTATATAAATGAATTGAATGAATGAATATGGTATATAATACACTAATACCATTCTGGAAATGAGGTATCTATAACCTAAAGATAAGAATAAGAATTTATTCGACAAAACACGCATAAGAACAAAAAGTTATAAAGACCCGAGTAACAAGTAACAATGAAATATTACTAACAAGAAGCTAATAATATGACCATATATGATATCATATAAATATGTATGATTCTGGAATAAGTCAATAACATTATTTAAACCATTATACAGGAGCTTCGGACACGAACAAAGAAAATCGGACCTAAGGTAAGGGAAATATCACAATCTCATTTTTATCCGAGATTGTTTATTCGTAAGTAATTACTGGGGTGTATTTTATCATCCACATACATGTTTCATCAATAGGTAATATTATTTCCATCCAACTACAATTGTTTAAATCCATTTTTACCCTTCGGTGAGTTTCTAGTAAAAGATATGAAAGGAATCTTTTGTCATTTTTCGTACGAGGTATTTTTTTCACTTTTCTGACAAAAGTACGAGAAGAATGTTTTTTTAACTTATACGGCATGAATGGATTTTTAAGACATTATTTCCAAAAAGGCTTCCTTTACAAGTTTTCAATTTTATTTTTAATCAACTTATTTTAGTTTAAAATTGTATGACATGTTAAGAAAGGAAAAATGTTTTTGAAGAAGAAAGGATATTTTCCTCAAGAATGGAGTTCAAGTGTTTTATCAAAATTATTTTCCATCTAAGATAATAAAGGGTTCTGTTTTTATCCCTATTATTACATTGATTTGATTATGTTGTGATGAAATTATTTTTATGAATTCCATTATCTTATATTAATTGTTTTATGATGTCATGTTGTTTAAGAATCCCATTTTTATTACATGGGTTACGCTATGATGTATGGTTTATGATTATGTGGCACACATAAGAAAGGATTCATTATGAGATGGGTGGGACCTATATCTCCCTCCAATGCATTGGGTAAAGATTTTATATCTCATGAGATAGACAGGGCTGGAACGGTAGGTTATACCGGTTCAGTGAAACAGGACTGAAACGAGGGTTACTCGATTCAGAAAGGGACTTTGTCCACTAAGATAGTCTTGGCAATGAGTCTTGACTAACAAGAAATGATTCTCTATGATTATGTGTGTATGCCACAAAGTTTCATGTTTTATGTTATGATTATTGGGATTACATTTCACTTCTATGATTTATCCCATGTTATGATATTATGAGCTCTTTTGCAGGTTAAGATTTCCAAAAGCTATGTTCTTATGAATATGATGTGATTGATTTCTCTTTTGTTTACCCTTACTGAGAATTTGAGCTCACGCTTTTATGTTTTCTTTTCCCCAGGATATAAAGAAAGGTTTTAGGTAAAAAAAAAGGGAAGATCTTTATGGGAAATATTGAAGATCTTTCACCACGATTAGAAGATTACGTTCCGAGTTTCCAAAGACACTAAACTATTACGATCCTTGTGTGTGTGTTTTTTTGTTATGTACTAAGTATTCCGAAAATGTAATGTAATGTCCATGTAATTCAAGCTTAGGGTCTCTACAACAACACTCTCACTTTCATTACATCCAAGAGTGAGAAATATCTTCTCTAAGGAACTTATCCACTACTCAGCTACAAATGGGTTTGTAGTCCCATTGAATGATGGAGGGTGTTGTCTCATAAAGTAGTCTAAAATTGTTACATCGTGTTGTGGATCAAGATTATCCACATAGGTAAGGTTATTATTCATAACCTGAGTCAGCTATACTAGTATAGTTATAGGTTTCTTAGATCTAGTTTTATCTCCTACTCCAACATCATTATCTTTAATAGGAGGGAAATACCTATATGGAATACGTGTGTTGATATATTTTATATTACTTCCACTAGGTTCCATTTATAAACAATAAAATATAATAAATTATATTATTAATCATCATACATAATTTTAAACTATTAATAGTTAACATAAATTAAAAAATGTATGCATAACTAATCTCATAAACACGGTTTCATTGAGGACATATTTACTTTTAAATCCTTCATAATTGTTTGTAATGAAAATGTGCATTATCATAAGAATATCCCCTGAGAGTTTCAAAATAGGTGCGCAGTAAGGACCATTTTCATGCACCAGGTTACCCCAAGTCAGGTCCCAAACACCTTTTCAGAGTTGTTACCTCTAGGTACATCTATTCCAAAACCACATCCACTCATAGTATCCAATCATGTATATACCACTTGGAAGACCCACATAATCTCTATATTACCAAAATTGTTTGATGTTCTTATATTATTATCTTAAAAGTCTATAGTAGGGTTATTTTACCTAATCTATGTTTTCTAAATATAGGTTTCAAGGTTTCTACTAAACTTTCTATGATACCAACTGTATAAACCCCAACCCCAGTAGCCCAGATCTGGTGCCTTACATTAATAAATTTACGTGTATAGAAGAATCGAATCCTAAAGAACCGACCATTTTACTAGTTTTGGAAGCCATATTACATACATAATCTATATATTACAAATTTAATGTAAATAAAACATATAAATTCCATTGGAAACACCCATAAACTCTTAGATTAACCCTGAAATTCATTCATAATATACATATTTCCATCCCGAGAAAAAATAAAACGTAGGAAATGGGAGAGCATAAATGCTTAGTAAGGGTAATAAATACATCATAAGCTATCAAAAATAAGCATTAATAATAAGGATAGTGAAAAACTAAAAACACATGCCTTTAAACATAAACTTGAGCATAATATGGAAGGAATACAATTTGAATAAATAAATCCATATAAATAATCATATGAGATTGAAACTTAACCATGGATATTATAATAGTCAAATAATCACATGTATTATCAATTAATAATATCATAATGAGGAAATTAATAATGTCAGACATTATAAATATACCAATAAGTCTTTTTCCAAGACATCATACATAATGGGTAAAAACCCAGTCTAGTTGGTCTCATGAGACCTACTGATGCATCATGGGGCTATAACACCCCCTCCCATCACTTACTAAGTCCAATGGATCCATAATATGAAAGGGGTGTAACATAATCAACATATACATTCATATTGAGGCTAGCATATTAAATTTAAATAACTTACACCAAATAATAATCATAATCACAAACCATCTAGTGTAATATGGTGAATGGTATCAAGATTTTAAATCCCCAATAAAAATAATCATAAACCATTAAATAAAATATGGTAGATTATATCATCAAATATTATTTTCAATTAAGCAAAATGTTCAACAAAGGGTGTTGAAATAGATGAAATTACTGTAATAAAATCATCGATGAACTCTTGAGAGAAATACCCTTTTTACTTTGTAAAGAAGAGTTCATTTTAGAAAAATATTTTCATAAAACCATAAATGAAATAAGATATTTTTTAAAGATAAATTGTTTTATTTTTATAAAAATATTGGTATCTTAAAACTTATTATGGATAATACTTAAAAATGGGTATGAAATTGGAATGTTTCCTTTAATCAGGCTTGTTTATCAGGAAGAATTGAGAAAGGATACTTATAGAACATGTAAATATCCATCCAAGAAAGAAGGATTCATCTAGATACATATATATGGAACATTGAAACTTAATTTAAGAGGATTAATTAATAATATTTATTAACTATATTGTGTTAAAGAGAGATAAATCATAACGTAAATGAAAATCGGAAGTTCAGGGAGAATCCCTTATCTTATGTTCAAAAGCGTTCGGTACTTGTAATTAAATTACAAGATAATGAAATTAGATTCATTAATAATTTAATTAATAATCTATTAAACATTTATTTTATTTATTATAACTTTATTAATTTCGTTTATGGTCTTTTTTATGAGTTATAAGATTCAATTTCATCTTTCCGGAAGAATTTGATTCCTTGGGTTTCATTATATGTTTATGTATATATGTGTACGAAAGAACATGTAAAATTAGAATAGTTATACAGAATTAAAATTATATTTTTTTAATTAAAATCCATAATATTAAATATTTATATAATTCATTTGGTTATTTAGGGTGAGCACGAATCATTAGTACAGATGTTAGTTATAATCGTTTAGATTATTTTTTTTATATTTTGATCATCACAAACTAGTTTTGTCTTATTAATTAACAACATGTATATATAATGATTTAAAAAAATTAAAAAGGTTTTAATACATATATTATAATCTATTTTAACAAAAAAATGGTATTTTTACCAGCCTTGAAGGAGTTAATGTAAATTAAAAACACTTCCTCCTTGAATGCGATAAATCAACACACCACAGACGATGTTTTCATTTTTAGAACCAATGGAGATGGAAGATAATTGATGATTGATTATTAACTCACAAAAAAATTAAATTATATAAAAGAAACTATATATGTCCTATAACTTTGGGATAGGTAGGTAAGGTGAAGATAATAAAAGAAAAGAACATGGAAAGAAATTAAAAAGAAAAAGAAAGAGGTTTTTACCTCTTGATTTTATCCTCCTTGAGAACCTATTTAGGGAAAATGGTTTGGTGTTTTGATGATATCAAGGGATCATAAACATGGGGTAGGGGATTTAGAATATTATTGGGTAGAAATTGGACAAGTCTCAAAGCTTGGAATTTGTGAGGAGAACAGGGGCTGAGGGGTTGTATTTATAATGGAGGATATGGGTGATTTCTCATTATTTTATTCATTAGTTTATTATTTTGGCTCAAGATAATAAATAGTTTTATGATTATCAATAAATATATTAAAATAATTATGGGTATTTCTAGATTATGGGTTTACATCAACTGTACATCATCTATGACCCCATAATTCCAGTATTTAGCATTTATCATAAATTATCATATTTTACTATTTGCAAAAAACATCAAGTGTTTCAGAAAAATCCCAAATAATCCCAATAACCATTTTTAGCTTGTAGAATTAAATAATAGACTCCATTTTATGAAAATAATTTTATAAATATGATAAATTTAATTTTTAATTAAAATCATCATTTATTTAAGAAATACCAATTTTAATATTATAACTGATTTTATGAAACTTTCAAAAATTAACCAAGGTATAATAAAATTATCTTATAATCATAAGATAACAAAATATTAATTTATGAATTTATATTTTTATAATAATTAAAAAATTATCAATAAACATGTATGATTGAAGAAAGATACCAACAATTAATTTATCATTCTCACCATCATTTATTTACTTAAGCTATGATATAATTGTATAATATTTTCATTTATAAGATGGATAATTTTTATTTATAATTTATTGGTGATATTACTATTCTATTGGCCAATTTACTATTAATAAGGGTCACATTACTATTCCAAAGGTCAAGTTACTATTCCATTGGTATATGTTTCTTAACTTCTAGAAATACCTATTATTTTATACATTATTGATTTATAATAATTTTATTGTGTTCTATAAGTGATTTTATTTGATTTATACTATATTAAATAATTATAAGAATCAAAATTTCATTGATATAATTCTGGGTTGTTAGACTGGGGGTGCCCTAGGTCACATTATAGTTCAGAAAAAATCAAATGGGTCCCTCGCTCCCAACCTCATCTCTAGGGTAAAAACCTATAACATGGAGGGAATTGTATATATAGATATCATCAAAGTATCATCACAGCCTCACTAGCCTCCTAGGGGAGTCTCACAAAAGAGATGGAGTCACAACCACCCCCTTCCCTAGTCATCCTAGTTTGGTATGAACACTTAAACAATCTACTAGTATCCTTGGGGTCAACCCACCTAGATGATCATGACTCATTAGAGAACTCATACATGACCTATGTCCATATAAACTATCCCAAAGTCTCTAAGGCATCTGAAGTGTCCACATTTACACTTCCTTGGCCATCCATCTCAGTTCATCTTTGACCTCTACTTGGAGGTCACTAAGGGAACCTATAACCATGGATTATATAATTACTATGTTGATTTCCTCACACCCATCAGGTTCTAAGAGGATTTTAATGGGTTGATTTCACATGAAAGGGATAAAAAATATAAGGGCTCCAAAACTCCGAAATAGTCAAAGGAGGAAAGAGGAAATTCACCAAAATTTTAAAGTTGTGTTGGACAAAATGACTTGCACCAAGAATTTTCCTATATCATTTTGTGACTAATAGAATCCCCCTGAATAATAAAAACACCTAAAGGTATCTCCCTAATCACCATTTCATATAGGAAAATTGGATATATTAAATGGCGAACACCACACTGTAGGGGCTTCCCCTTGGTCTTTTTTCATACACCACACCCATCCAGGGTGAAACAACCTCCACCACTCACCGTTTCCCACCATAACACCTCCTAGTACCATGGGGAGATATATATAAAGGGGATCCCTATGTTAAACCAAAATGTCTAGAATAGGGTCACCACAACATTACCTAGACTGTGGTGGTGTCCAAGTGTACCACGCGCCTCTCGAGCATCACTAACTTTCTCCCTGGACTCTTATAAACTCTTGAAAAACCTATCAAACCTTATGTAAATTCCAAAAACATCTATTTCATATGTTAAAACATTCAATATATCAATTCAAACATCGATTCTCAAAATAACTCCAACTGCAATGTCAAAAATCTAAATTCTCTCAAAATTTCTCACCCTATATAGATGAGGATATTTAGAACCTCCCCACCATAGAACTTATTATCCTTGAGAAGCCTCAGTCAAATTTCATCCATAAAACATAACCTATCTTTCTCATCAACTCATAACTTACTTTTCATGTTCTACTACACAATTCTGATCGATCTTCCATTACACAACTCCAAATGTGAGGTTCACTTTTCATCAAAAGTTGATCCATTGCTCACCACCATCATGAAAATAAAAAATGGAGCTTACCCACACCTATTCATACCAAGAAACCATAGTCTCATCACTCATATCATCATATGGATTTTGGTTCTCCCTAACATAATTCACTACTCATACAGGTTGATTCCAAGTCACGATGCTCCCCACCCTCTAAATCACCTGCCAAAAATGCATCCTTAGTGATACAAAACCCCTCTGGGTAGTTTCCATCTCATTGAACCCCATTATTCTTTTAAACACTATTCATAATTACTATGAATAAACATTCTAAAAAATTATTTGTTTCACCCACCGATGCACCACCGCATCACTTAGTCACAATGCCTACACTCTTGAAGGAATCTTAAAGTCATCTATGAACCCACGCCAAAGTTTAATCTTGACATCCAATGTAATTCCATGGTTTTATCCTCAACCAACCAAATCAATAAATGTACTCTCTCCATAGCACATACAGATCACAAATCTTACTAACCCACATATCACATAAAAATAATACTAAGAATTACACCAAAACAAGAACTCCAACCAATACCCCACCTAGATATCAAATATGTAATTCATAATGGGAAGAAATAAAATGAGATTTATCTTCTCATCAATATCGAAGTCCACCTTGACTGTCCAATAACTGGTCTCTCTACACCACATCCCCGCTTGTATGGGAGTAATACCCCTATGAACCTTCCTCTATCCATTAACATATGTAATGATTAGACATGGTCATCCTACTTATAACTGAGTTCTAACTTGAAATATTAAACATCACCTACTCCCTTCTCATGATAACATCATCCCCCACCTTTTTTGAAATTCCATCCAATGGTGAACTCCCCACCATAAGGATACTCTTAGAATACTCATCGAGCATAGCCTCAACAAGTTCCAATCTAGCACATGCATGACTATCCTCTAGGGGTGTGTTCATCTCATTCCATCCAACACTCGTCGTAGATCAATTTACTAGATTGGATGTGCTACTACATCTGATCCATTTTAGATGTCTTCTCTTCCATGGAGGGATATTTCCTTTTTCGTTAACCCTCAAGTACATACTCCCATAATAATTTCATTAAGGCCATCAATACATAGCTTGTGCATGATCTCTTACCAATTTACAACTATAATAACACCCTTCATAATCATTAAAATCTATCTTGATCTCATTTAAAATTACCAGGTGTTTACTTCAAGACCACCCAATCACATAACATGAATCACAATCCCATTAGTTTTACAACATTAAACCTAGGATCATGAACCTAAAATTCTAACCAAGATCTATGATATGTCAATATCATCAATCTAGAATAAACCTCAATACTCCTCTTCAAAATTGGTATTTCACCTATACCCAAGTCTATCACATGACTGCTCACGAACAAACATTGTTCCATAATCCCAATCATCCTTCCATGCTCTATCGTAATGTCACTCAGAAATGCATCTAAAATACACAGGGCTAGGAATACTACTTATATTTAATATCTAATTCCTACATTGATACTAACATCACCTAAGTTCTTATATGTTTACGATCATATAATGTATCACCATTCCTATACAACATACTTTGTAGCACCTCACATTCACCGATATCATAAAACAAAGAATAAACCCATGAGTACCATCTCTAATGAACTCACAAACCTAGGAAAACCCCTCACTAGACTTACCCTCACAAACATCACATTTATCTCATTTATAATAACCAAATAACCCATCTAAAGATAGATATGAAAACCACTAGCCTTGATCACCTAGCCTATAGGTAATTTCTCACATCATTCACCACTCATTGGAAACACCTATCCATTCCCATATCAAATATCACACTTCAACTCACAGACTAACTACCCACTCTAGGGTCTCATTTACACCTATCTATATCCAACATAACATGGCAACTAATCCACTAACCCAAGGGTACTAATTATCACCTAGAATCTATATATGTGACTACCCCGTCATGAATCAAAATCTTAGGCTGATCCTGACCAAGCCTCTATATACATAATTCACCCATCAATGATCATAATATCACCTGTTAACATATACATATGACAAAACATTTCCTTGCAATGATTCATGTAGAGTATATCATAGTCAAACGATTAAGTTAAGTAAAATACTACCAAGAATCTCTTTGGGAAAAGAACGTATAGGTTGTTACCGACACTTTAAATAACCGAATTTTTTTTCTCAATCATCCACAAGGGGTTCATCATAAGGAATATAATTCATGTACCAACCTATTGGGGTTAAAACACATCCTTTACTAGAGGGAATGCATATCTATCATCAAGAATAATATTACCATAGAACCACATCACCTGTCATTATAAGAAATATATACTATGGTCCATTTGAGTATAATTATATTCCATGTTATATAAGAAAAAACCATATAAGTTATTATTGATATTTTAAATAGTTGAACCCATATCATTGGGGATATTAATAACAATCCAACACCCATTTAATATGAATCTTATTCGTCAAATATGATTTATGAACACCACCCTATTATCAATGGGTCAGGATATAAAAATTCAATAAATCATAAATCATAAATCTCGAAACCCATGTGTATAAATCTAGGTAAAAATTATACAACCATAACACCATAAACCAAGAATATCAGTCTTATATACCTAGTAACCTGGACTTCCTATCAGGAATGGTGTTCTTAGGACACCATTCTGATTTCCATCACAAGCTCTGACACATACCTATGTCACCTTCCTACCATATATAAATAATAATTTTAAAGATAAATTAAAAAATATGATATAATTTTTATATTAGTCACATAAAAGGCTCTGATACCACTTTATAACATCTTCTCCCTGTTCTACTCTAACCATTGATCAGAATAGAGAGTTATTGATCCTTAGGAACACCTCCCCATACAAAATTGGCCACTAAAAATAGTGAAGGATAAAATAAATCATGGGGAGACTGTGCCATTAAAGTAGAGTACACATAAATAGATAAAATTATAACACAACATCTATGAACAATAAACATCATAGTATGAATAATCAATAACATGGATTAATAAATAATAATCGATGTAGAAGAGAGTAGTCATATAAACTCATTGGACACCCACTAGGTAAAAAATATGTAAAATAAAATAATGAAAATGGTAGAGTCTAATAAATCACTAAGGTATATTTCAATCCTAGTATCCAAGACGATTCGAGTTATCTTGCTTGTTCATGAAACATAGGGGACCTTCCAAACCTAAACCTAGAACTAGTGAGGTTTTATAGGGTAACTAAGTTCTATGTTTTCTTAAATAATGTGTGAGTAAAACTTAATAGGGAACCACCAACACAATCCCATATATTACCAGTGAATGTATGGTATACACTTGTGATGTGGTCATGATAAATAATACAACACATAAGAATAAATACGTAACCAATGTCGACCCTCAGATTCTACCATTGAACCCAGGTTCATAAAAAACTAGATTTAGCTAGTATCAAAGTGTCTTTTAGAATTTCATATGAACATTCCAAACAATATTATTCCCATGGTAAATTCCATGGAGAATGTACTAGGTAATATAGTAGGATCAGGTATCATCAACGATCTAAAGTAGGTAATCCTATATGATCCAATTGCACTAGGATTCATCTCTGATCCCTAAGAAGTAATCCTTGGTGATATATGGTCATTAGGATCTAAAAATATCCCTATAAGTTAATATGAGGTGATCAATAGTCATCAAGAATCATAAATGAACCCTAATAGGTAATCTTGAACATTCTACAGTAATCATGAATCATTTTTGAACTTCAGGAGGCAATCTTGAGCATTTCAAAGCCATCAATAATTATTCTCAAACCCCAAAAGATAATACTAGGAGCTTCATAACCAACATGAATCACCATAAATTCCTAGAAAATAATAATAGCCATTACATATTTATTAAGAATCATCTCTAAACACTAAGAGATAATCCTAGGCATTCCATAGTCATCATACATCATCACCGAACCCCAAGAGATAATTATAGGAATTCCATAGTCATCAGGCATCATTGCTAATCCCCAAGATATAATCCTAGATGTTACATAGTACCATGCTCAAAATATAGATCCAAGGAGATAGTACAAGTTATCCCATGTATGCAAATACATCTTAGAGGAAAGTACATCCCACAATAGTCATCTCAAAATAAGCATCATTATAGGTTGACTATTCACCCAAACCCATCCTACACAACTATGCCTGGTCTCCCAAGTGAACAATCAATAATCACCACTTTAAATATAAGTATCACACATAAATTCAATTTCTAAGGTGAAACATATAATCATCACTACCCCTTTTCTATACATGACCTAGATAGGGTCAACCTATCTCTGGGGAACCCACAGGGGGTCCCCTAGGTCAAATTATAACCCATAAAACTCAAAAGGATCCCTTAATACCATCCTAATCTCCTAGGTCAACACATTTTTGTGAGAGGTAATTTCATCCATCGATATCATCAAAGTCTCATAGAGGCCTCAGTGGCCTCATAGGCATGTCTCATAAGGGAGAAGGCCACGATCCCTTCTATCACGAACCAACCCGGATACCCTAGTACCCTAATACATGATCTAGCTCTAATATAGCCCAAAGGTTATTTCTGATCCCCATAGGTTAGATACTAGCACCTGGCATCATAAAGAATCAAAGGGGGGATGATTTTTTGCACAAAAATAGCAGAAGATAAAGATACAAGTTAGTATGCTCAGCACTCCAAAAAGGGGAAAGTACTATAATGAAATAGGTAAAAAGCCCCCAAAAATAACATCATAAAAATATTCAACATATATCAAGATAAAATATCATACATCTTATGAAATGAGTGGATAAAATCTCTTCTAGTCACCTCCATGACTCTGGGTCCCAAATATGAAGAAAATCCACCACCTCCAAGTGGCACTTTCCCTTTTCTTAGAAATGTAATAAGATAACATACCAACACATGAAGGAAAATGTATTATGTGAGATAAAAAGTCGAGTAGGATATCACCATGTTTTCCATAAAAAATAACATATCAATAAACCAATTATGCTATCAATTTAAACAAATAAATTCTTGGAAATCATTTATATATTTTCAACAAAACATGATTTGAAATAAAACGATTGAAAATATATTAAAAATAGATTAAATGAAAATTTTACATGAAATAATTTATATAAATAAATTCTCATTAATAAAATAGTTCTATAATCAATGAGATGAAAATTCAAGTCATATAAATTAAATCACATTGATAAAAATCCCGATGGTAAGTTAGTTTCAGGTAATAGGATCCTCAAACTTCTCATGTATCAATACAACATTAGAAATGTGAAAACACACAAATAAACAATTCATTAAGGGAGCCACTATGGGAATCAATCTACACCTTGTCAGGGGATCCACTATGGTCAATCTAGATAAAATTGGTTTAGTTATTGTTTTCATCGTAAATCAATTTCTAGGGAGTTGGAGTCCAAGCATGATTGTACAAGTTACCTACCAACTACCCATTCTTACATGTTCTCTAACAATCAATCATTCATTCATGGGAAAATTAAATCGACACCCCATTAGGGGACCCATTCTGGGAAATCATATTTCTAAAAACAATACATATTCCAAAATTCAATTGCCCAAAAATTAGTTATCAACATTCCATTTTTCATTTAAAAACAAAATAATAGTTTTTATTAATTTAATTTCCTTTAGAAAAAATCTTTCAATTTATACCATTTTCAAAAGTATCAAAATAATTTCAATTTAATTACATTAATTTTTCAAATCATGCCATCAATTTTCTATAATCCACCCAATAATTACAATTTCATTTAAATTAAGGGGGGTCACGATTTATATATAGATAAAAAAATTAAACATCAATCATTTCAAATCTAGAATTTTAAATAATTTAAAAACTCCTTTCAATTAAATAAATCAGTATAACATTTTAATTAAATATAAAAGTATTATGAAACTTACCACCTTTAATAATGAAAAAAAATCAACACCCACAATGGTAATGATAATGAGAAAAATGGTGCGGTAGATAAAGAAAAAAAACCTATAATAAATATCCATCAATAACACGATGATCTATCAAACTCTAAGGAAGAGAGAGGGTAAGATCAAAATAATCAATATGAGAGATGATCTACTTACCCAAAGGAGATCAAATGAGATCAACCATTCTTTGATATTACAAGAGAATGAGCTTGAGGATCCAAAACCACATATTGAGAGACTTTAAGGCCAAGGAAAATGAATAAGGTTTAGTGGGGTCGATTAGGGGTTAATATGGTTTTATTGATATTTTAAAATTAATTTTTAAGCGATTTGAAACCCACATGCATGGTTTGCTTCACGGGCCGTACAATAAAAGTAAATGTGCACCCTAACCACACTCCCTCCCTATGATTTTATTTGGGGAACCTAGTTTGGATTCACAACTAATTTAACCATGCTCCAATCATGATAAACCCCACTATTTGAAGATGCGTGGTTTTATGGATTAGGATGCAGGCTTTAAACAAACTGTTCTCCTCTGTCCAGTGCACTATCATAGGCTACATGATTTTATAGGATAAACCACATGGGTTTCCTTAACCATGAACCATCTGTACAAAACACTTTGGAATCCAAAATTATAAAAAAAATTTAAAACAACCTAAAATGAACCCTGAGCAAATTAAGATCAAAGAAAAGGTTAAGGAGTACCTGTAAGAAGGTAATGATATGTTACATCCTCCCCACCATAAAAAAATTTTGTCCCTAGAAATCTTGACAAGAAAATTCTAAATCAAAGAGATGAGTCCACTTCTCTCTCATTAGTTCCTCACACTCACACATCTCATTTAGATCAGAACCATGATTCTATAGAACACTGACCAAAGTTAGTATCATCCCTTGAAGTAACTTTTTCTCAGAATCAACAATCATGACTAGATACTCAGTCATAGATAAATCTAGTTCAACATAAAGATCATCCCATATCAGAACATGAGTATGGTAAGAATGATACTTTATGAATTTTGATACAAGAAACATGTTGGGGATTGCAGTCAACTATGGTGGAAGTGGTAAACTATAACCCATATTACCAACTTGCTCAAAAATATCAAAAGGACCCAAGAACCTCATTGTAAGTTTCCACTATTTCCCATGACAACGATGAACCAACCGATGTGAAACTCTCAAGAACACCATGTCAATAATAGAAAACTCCAATGGTTTTCTTCGATAGTAAACCAAGTATTTATAGTGGCTCTGTTTCATAACCATTCTCTGAATAATCAATTAAATCTTTTCCATCATCTCTTAGAACAAACTTCGTCCAACCAAGAAAGCTTCACCAATCTTTGACCAACACAATAGAGATTTACATGGTCATCCATATGAGGACCTAAAAGGATCCATCCAAATTATAGACTGGTAATTATTATTAAAAGATAATTCAACCATTCCCAATTGGAAATCCCATGCTTCACCAATGTCAAGAATGAAAGCACACAGAATATCCTCAAGAATTTGTATAGATCGATTTTTCTGACCATCTGTATATGAATGATAACTCATACCCAGACAAACCAAAGATCCCAATGTCTCCTGGAAGCCTCTACAATAGTGAAAATTAAAATAAGGGTCCATATTTGGAACTATAGTAGAAGGAACTCTAGGATATCTGGCAATATCCATTACATAAATATGTCCCAATTCCTCAAATTTAGTTATATATTGAATGAGTATAAAGTGATCTATTTTGTTCTTCCTATAGAATACAACCAATATCAAATTATATACCTATAGTTTACTCAGAAAACCAACCAAAAAGTCCATTGAGATCACATTTCTGTTCAAAGTTGGCACTGAAAGTGGTTGAAGCAAACCCGAAGGTCTTTGGTGCTCAGTTTTTACCTACTAAAAAGTAGAAAAATGGGAAATGAAATCAGTAATGTCACATCTCATACTTGGACACTAGGATAATCATAGAATCTCATAACAAATCTTTATGTTTCCAGGGTGCACCACCCATTTGGAATTATGTTAATCCACCATCAATGCCTTTCTCATAGGGAAAGGTATAAAAAACCGATTATGAAAACACCAGATTCACTCAGAAGAGAATGTCTACTCAGTGAAATTATTCAAACTATAAATATACTCCCTAATGCTATAGAATTCATCATTAGGATGTTGCTCTTAAATAATCAACTCAATAAGAGTGGAGGTCAAATGAACACAATCCAAGTCAACCTCACCCTCTTCCTCCCAGACTCCCAAATGTAACAAGGAAAAAAGATCCATCAAGTTCCACTCATATAATAATTCTATCATGTCCTAGGTTGGAAGTATCCTACTCAAAGTTTTAGAAACCCTTCACTAGGGTGTAGGAAATGTTGAATTCAAAAGTCTTCAAGCACTCCACCCTACACCTCTGTCATAGGTTCAAATATTTTTTAGATAATATATAACTAAAGATTTTGTGGTCAAAATAAATTGTAAATATTTCTCCAAAAAAGTAATTCCACCAAATATTTGGAGAATGAATCATAGATGTGAGTTCATGATCATGGGTTAGATTATTCTTCATAGGTTTCCAAATATTTCTTGATCCATAGGCTACCATGTGATCACTTTACATAATAAAACAACCAAAACTCAAACCTGATGCATTATAGAAGACAACGTTGCCCTCCATAGCATTTGTAAGAGTCAACCACGGTGTAGAAGATAAAGAACATTTCAAATCATCAAAATAACTCTAAAATTTTTCATTCCATAAGAAATTAACTTCTTTCTAGGTGAGATTGGTCTTTTAAGAAACTAGTTTTGATAAATACTTAACAAACATATGGCAATACCCTGCCAATCCAAAGGAGATCTGTATCTCAAAAACATTACATGTTTTCTCTCATGTCATAACTGCCTTTAACTTATTACGATCAAATAAAACAACATGTTCCAAGAAAACATGTCCCAAGAACATTACTTCTCGTATCTATAAATTATACTTTTAAAGCTTTATATAATGTCTGTGATCACTAAAGATTTCTAGAACTGCTATCAAATGACACACATGGTCTTCCTCAGTCTTAGAGTAAAAAAATATCATCCATGAATACCACCATGAATGAATCAAGGTACTCATGAAATATAGTAGTCATAAAATCCATAAAAACTATACGATTATTAATTAGACCAAATTGAATAAAAAGATACTCATAATTTCCATACCAATTCTTGAAAGCTATTTTCTGAGTATCATATTATTTTATTCTTAACTGGTGATAACCAGACAGAAGAACAATATTTTGAGAACCAATTTTCCCCTTTTAACTAGTAAAACATGCCTTCAATCCATGGTAATGGATACTTGTTCTTTACCATAAGTTGATAAAGTTTTTGGTATTCAACATAGAGGTGAAGCGTTCAACTATCTTCATGGAGAGAACCAACATTGTCCAAGGTGAAACACCCAGGAAAATAAATAATTTCTATAGAATATCATCCAAATGAGGCTTTAAATATTTCAACTCTTATATTTGTAAATGGTTAGAAGGAATAGAAACTGGTTGAGTACTAGATACTAAATCAACAGACACCTCTACCAATCATATAGGTGGAAACCATAGAAATCAGAAGGAAACACATCGAGAAACTAGATTAAAACTAGAGGGATATCATCACACAAATATTATAACTCTAAATAGAAATTAAACACTTATATTACCCTTCCAAACTCTAAAAAATATGTTCTATCTCTACTTGACTTTGGATCTTATTCCCCCTAAAATTAAAGGCACGCCCCATAAGACGCAGTAAAGGAGACACATAAAATGCTACAATCAATCAATATTTTTTTAGTAATGATCCAATCCATCATGAGAATGAAATCAAGAGGATTCATGTCAAGAGGTAAAAAATCCTAGGTAAGCTAAATATATGATAAAGAAAAAAAAGCAGCAGGGGATCAAAGACCCTAATCTATTTTACTTTTAAGGGGTGTAGTAATATCCATCACATAAGATAAAAGATATGTTGGAAGATTTATTAAGTTCACAAAATAAGTATATTTAAACAATTTTGATTCACTAATATCAAATAAAAGAGTTAATAAAGTTGAATATATAGTGATGGTACCTCTTCTGGTCGTTGGAACTATATCTAATTCCTATATAGACTCTTCAACTGCGTGAAGAATCCAAGTTACACATTCTTATGGCTTGAAAAATTTAGATAATGAAGAATCTGATTGAACCATAATATTTTAGGTTCTGATGAGCCCGTTACACTATAAGGAATATAAAATAAATGGAAGAACTTCTATAGGTGGCATGAGCGTCCACATGAATAACGGATCTTGGGTGCCTCAATGAAAACCTACTTCAAATTTCCAACCTTATCACATTGGAAGCAAGTTAAAGGGTCTTTTCTAGGAACTATAGGAGTTATGGAAGATGAATTATATCTAGATCTACTATACATATAATCACAATTTCTCTTTACCTTTAAAGAACTCACTAAACTAACATTTGGATAAAAGAGAACTCCTATCAACCCAGACCTACCAGCCAGATCCAACTCAACCATTAACCCTCTATCTAGTACATCAACCTAATTAGTGGGATTAAACATGAATACTTGAGATCAGATGTCAAAATTAATACCCATATCAAATATACAATCCTTCAGTTTCTTATTAGTCACAACCTTAGTAGAATACTGTATGAGCTTTGTAAAATTGTTCACGTATAATCTTCTCACCAAGATGGAGGTTATTTAACTCCATAAAATTTTCAAATAACGTCAACTCTGGATAGAAATGATTAGTGAAAATAACAATAAATTCATTCCACTCCAATCCCTCATTCTTTTTCACTATCACCATCAAATCCCACAATCTACTCCTATGCCCTTCCAGCTTGAAGGTATCACACTTTAAATTAATCAAATCAGGAATTTATAAGAACTCAAAAAGAAGCTATATCTTTTTCATCTAGTCCTTAACCTCTTGAGGATCATTAGATCCTTAGAAAGTAGTTGGATTCTAGTGAATAAAATCTTGAGCATAATTAATAGATTTATCCCTTTGAGGTTCTAAAACTAGAGCTTTAAGATGAACAAATTCCAATTCATGTTCAAGATCCTGGATAATATACTCCACTATTTCAACCTAATTCTAATCCATGGGAGGTTTCAATCACTAAGGTTCACCATAAACTTCCTCTTGGGGCCTATTAAAATGACTTCTCTAAGGAATGATGCTAAATAACATTATAAGACAACACTAAAAGAATTATCAAAGATATATGGGTCAAGGAAAAATAGATCAAGGATACAAGAATATCAATTCTATAAATATAATTTATGACTGTGATTTCAAAAAAATCAAACTAAAGGTAGGGAAAATACTATAATCATATCAAAACATTCATCAATGATAGTTTTACCAAACACCCATGGTGAATTAAGGCTCGTTATGATGTGATATGGCTAGAAAGTCACTCATAACTACCTCTTAAGTCTAAAAAATCTATCTCTTGTCTACCAATACATCCCAAACTACATACCAATATCAGGGAAAGATGCATAACATGTTCCCTTTGATACCAACTTTTCATTAACCAACCCAGATACCATGATACAATGATACCCAAGTCATATCTCACATAGCCTAAAGGGAATTCACGATACCCATGGGTTGATGAATAGAACTTGATATCATAAAGAATAAAATAGGTAATTGTTTTTTACACAAAATAGTGTTAGATAAAGATACAAGTTGGTATTATCAGCACTCCAAAAAGGATAAAGTACTAGAATCAAATAGGTAGAAAACAAAAAATAGTACATCATAAATGTAAACAACATCTATCAAGATAAAATCTCATACATGACATGCAATGAGTGGATAAAATCTCCACTAGTCACCTCCATGACTCAGGGTCCAAAAGATAAAAAAAATCTAACACCTCCGAGTGGTGCTTTTCCTTTTCTCTAACCTGGCATAAGATAATCTACAAACTATCGAAGGAAAAATTTGGGTGTGAGATAAATAGTCCAGTGAGGTCTCACCATGTGTTTCATAAATAATACCATATGAATAAACCTGTTATGATATCAATATAAATAAATAAATTCATGTAAAATCATTTATATATTTTTTAAAAAATGTTTTCAAATTAAATGATGGAAAATAAATCAAAATATTCTTAAATTAATATTTTATATAAAATATTTTATATAAATTAGTTGGTATGAATAAAATATTTCTCTAATTAATGGAATGTATAGTCAAGTCAAGTAAAGAAAACCACCATGATAACAAGCCCTATGGTACATTAGTTTCTGGTAAAAGAATCCCCCACATCTCATTTATAAACATGAATCTAGAAATGTGTTCTCACCCAAATAAAACCCCATTTGTGGACCCACTATGGGAAATAAATATACACAATGTTTGGGGAGAAACTATAGGAAATATATCTTAAATTGGTTTAGTTAGTGTTTTTATTGTAAATCCATTTCAAGGGAGTTGGAGTCCTAATTTCCCTATCCTAGTTACTTACTAACTACCCAGGCAAGTGCTGCAAATAAATAAATAAATTATTAATGGGAAAAAATCAACACCCCATGAGGGGATGTATTCCAAGAAATCATATTTTTTTAAACAATTTATATTTCAAAATTCTATTGACCAAAAATTAGTTTTAAACATATCCTTTTTCATTTCAAAACCAAATCATGGTTTTCATAAATTTGATGCCCTTTAAAAAACATATATCATTTTAATCCATTTTACCAAGGATCAAAATAGATTAAACTACATCAAATTAATTTTTCAAATCAAGATATAAATTTTCTAAAATCCACCTAACAATTCAAATTCCATTGAAATTTTGTTTGTTTTCATAATTTCCATGATAATATAAAACAAATCAAACATCAATCATTTCAAATTAGTGTTTGTAAAATCATTTAAAAACTAATTTCAATTTAATAACGAAATTTAGGGTTTCAATTGAATGTAAAAATATTATGGAACCACCAAAATTTAATCATGGAAACAAATAAACACCCGCAATGGGAACACCAATGACAACAGCAATGAAAGAGATCCAGAAACACAACCAAGAATAAATATCACTCAAAATAGATTTTAGATCCATTAATAACATGATGATCAATCAAAATAGAAGGAAGATATAATAGATGATAAAAATATTCAACATTAGAGAAGATATAAATACCTGAAAAAGATCAAATGAGATCAACCATGATTTGATCTATCAAGAGAAGTTGTTTGAGGAGCTAAAAATGCTCCTTGAGAGCCTTCAAGACCATGGAAAATGCTTCAGGTCAAGTGGGGATCAATTAGGGGTTAAATAAAAGGTGTATATATTTTTAAATTAATTTTTAGGGGATTAAAAACCCACATTCAAAGTTTTAGGTATTGTCCACATAGTTAATAGTAATTGTGATCCCTAACCATGAACTCTTCATGGGCTTCTGTTTGGGGTGAATGGTCTGGATTCAGAATTACTTTAACTATGCGGTAACCATGAAAAACTGTAACAACTTGATATTTTGTGAAATATTTTTTTCAAATAAATTTAATATTTTTGATATATTTAATTAAATGAAGAAATGATTCTATCTTGCATTACACACAACAGTCACTGTGACTTATAATACACAAAACACTGAGTTGAAAAGAAACATGTCATACAATTAAAATA
The DNA here is from genome assembly GCA_963277665.1 of Viscum album. Taxonomy (NCBI): domain Eukaryota; kingdom Viridiplantae; phylum Streptophyta; class Magnoliopsida; order Santalales; family Viscaceae; genus Viscum; species Viscum album. The sequence continues at coordinate 700,784,083 of OY728122.1, read as the reverse complement.
ATAATATTTAATATCATTGTAATCAACTAGCCATTAGAATATTGAGTATGAATAGGATTAACTAAATAAAAAAATATATTATCAATACATGTATATAAAACTAAATCGTTGGTTACTGATTAATTAGAAATGAAAATGGAAACTATTTGAAAAGAAATGATTTTTTTTCCTGAAAAGATATATTTATGCACACAAACATGATTTATCTATATAAATTAAATAAATAACTTTTTTAAAATAATATTAATGAAATTTATATATTATATATTCAGTCAAATTCATAAAAATAATCTTATGTTTTTTTACAAGAGATAAGAATAAATCCAATTTTACGCATAAAAACTATATTTTTTGAAAAAAATTATTTCACCATTTGCAAAACTATTTTAAAATAAATTTTTTTTGATTATCAAAATATTATTTTGTAAAATAAATATCATTTTTTAATTTAGAATATCATGATTAACCTAGGTTGAATGTTTGGGTTCTTTTTGAAGAGATTAATTTTTCGATGAATAGTGAAAAATACTATTTTTTTATTAAAAACTACCTTATAATTTAAAGAATTTATAAGGTTATTTTTTGTTTTAAAATGGTTTTAAAAGTAAAATTACTTAAATTATTTTTCAATTAATCCATTTTAGTTCATTTTTATCATTTTAATATTGAATTTTTATATAAAAATATTTCTAAACTTTTGAAATTTTTCTCTATGGAAACCCGCTTTCTTGTCACAACTGCGGGAATAATTTTAAAATAAAATTTTCCACTTATAAAAAATTGGGAAAAATAGATTAAATATTTTTAATTAGAGTAATATATATCATCTAATAATTTCAACCTATTTTTTTTACTATAATTAATAGAAAAAATAGTATAAATTATTTACCGTGGTTAATGTAAAAATGATTTTACTAGGGGTTAGACTAAAAAGGCATGGGTTAAAAATGAATTAAAAATATTAAAAAATACATTTTATTTAAATATGTATACCTTATATATTCTAGGTTCTATAATTTCCCATTCCAGATCCTTTTTTAATATATAAAATGTGGTTATATCTTTTCATTTTAAAAAATTACAAGTGTACCACTCACCTCACTTATAAAAGGCCACCCCCTCTACTCAACTCTACACACTTCAAAAATCCATTGGTTCCGAAAATACATGCCCAAATAACTTAATTAATTCCCTAATATCATCATGTAAGAATTATTATGGCTATAAATCCAACATATCAATCCTTCTAGTGCATACCAAAAGAAGTTGCCCGAATAAGAGGTAACATCCATAATCGAGCATTTTATATGATTCCTTCCTCCACATCCTTAAATTATTATTAAATAAATATTATATAATAACATTAATATATTTAATATACTTATATATTGTTATTTTAATTTAATTAACTATATCGATCTCCAATTCCATCAAATGGGTTATAAAATCGTCAATTGTGAGTACGGTGGACTACCACCTCTCGAACCGATGTTATTATTTTTCCATCCCCACATATAATAGATGTATATAATGTTTAATTTATGTTTTATATAAGATATTTATGATATTTTTATACCTATATAGTTATAATAAAATTCTTACCTTCTTACCTGCTAACCCATTCGAAAAAAATAACGTCACTCGTGTGTATGGCAGACTACTGCCTCGCTAACCGATGTGATGTGTTTTTCATTTTTATTTTACTTGGTTGGTAATAAGGATAGATTAAATAAATAAATAAATAAATAAATAAATAAATAAATAAATAATATAATTATACTTATGGAATTATTATATCACATATACCTTTTTACTTTCCATTCTGTGGGGGTTTCAATAATGTCATTTGTGTGTATGATAGACTATCATCTTGCAAAGCGATGTAATTAGTTTTCCACATATTATTTATATGTAATGTAATAAAGATAGGTTTAAATAAAAATATATTATATATATGAAATAAATTTGATTCTTTAATGGTAATATATAATTTACCCTTCTTTATTTATTTCTGTCAAGAAAATTGAAACAACATTCATTTGTATGTACGACTTACTATCTCTTTGAACAAGGCATCTATAACTTTTATGGACTATGATATATAAATATATAATTAATAAATATTATATTTATAACATGGTTAAAATTAGGGACATTTTGTAATAATGATAAAATTAAGAGGACCAAAAAAAATTAATCACATCATACATGAAAATCGAAGCAGTTTTTACCCGAAATGTTATTTTAACAAGGAATTGTAGATAAATGGATAATAAAAGGTCCCAGGTAAATAATATATGGTATGATGAATATTATTATGGTTAAATAATAAAATTATTATAAACACATATTTATTATACATGAGGATTGAATGTGTATGAAGGAAGTCAGGACTTATGGTAAGATATTTTCATCTCACTTTTATTTTCCAGGAGACACAAGCCATAATAACCATATGTTTCTTTTATGTAGTCTATATATTTACCATGGATTAATTTTTTGATTCCTATAAATAAAATTGTGGGTATTTACCTATCCATTTTAGTATCTCTCTTTTATGAGGTTTACAGTTCAAAAGTTACTAAAGCAGTAAGAGATGTTGTATAAAATTTCCTTCTTGGATACCTAAGTTATATTATGTAACTATATTCTTATATAAGGTGTATATGCTACCCCTTTTACATGTTATATCTTGAATATACCTATTTAATTGACATTTTATGTTTTATTTAATTTTATTCTTTCACGGGGAGTATGATTCAAGGTTACCAAAATAGTAAGAGTTTTATGTTACAATCTCATCATTTATCATGATTGTTTATGATTATGATTCCAATAAAAAAATCATATGATATATCAATATGGAAACTCATGAATTTAATTATCCTTTGGTTATGTAATGAAAATACATGGTTTCCCTTCATTTTACTCTCTTTATTAACTCATGTGTTCAAAATAATGTTTCAAGAAAAATCATCTTCATTTATATCTTCAGTTAAAAACCTATATTCTTCCAAAAACATGTTTTATAAAAGTGTTTTTTTTAATTCTTAAAATAATTTATAAAATAAATTTTACCCAAGTTTTACTTTTTAAAAAATATTTTAAAGTAATATTCATGTCATTTTCTAAATAATGTCCATTTGGATTTTACCAAAAATGTAAAAGAAATATTCATTTTAATATGCATATCATGAATAGAATTTTCACCATCATGACCATTATTTTATATGGATCCCACTTTATAAGTTTCAATAGTTATTTTTATAAAAAAGGATTCAAAAAATGTTTTATGTTTAAAAAAAATGTTTTTCAGAGTGGAAAGGCTATTTTCCTCAATAAAATTTTAAATGATTTTTAATGATTCCTTTATAAGTTTCCAAATTTATTTTTAAATAAAACGATTTTGAAAATATTTTAATTTTTTTAAAAATTGTTTCTCAAAGTGTAAAGTATATTTTCCTGAAGAAATGTTTTTAATTTTTCTAAAGCTTTATTCATAAATTTTAAAGTTTATTTTAAAGAAAATAATTTTGAAATTGATTTATGTTTCTTAAATTTTTTTTTTCCAAAGTAGAAAGTATAGTTTCATCAGGAAATGTTTTATATGGTTTTTAAGTCTCCTTTATAACTTTCCAATGTTATTTTTAAATAAAAATATTTTCAAACTCTTTTATTTTTTTTAAAAAGTATTTTTAAAAAGTGTGATGGATATATTCATTAAGAAATGTTCTATGTGATCTTTCAAGATCATTCTATATCTATGATGACATCCTTTTGTGTTACTTTTTCTTTATTGGGTATGTGTTGTAGAAAAATCAATCTTATTATTTCATTAAATGGCTTTTGTTTTGGATGAAATTTTTTTTATGAAACACATTTATTTTCCACGAGTTATGATATATTAAAATAATGATTGGAATGTGAAACCTATTTAATTTCCATAAGTTAGCTATGATGAAATGATTATGGCCCTATTTATTTTCTATAGGTTATGATAAAATGTTTATGAAACCCATTTATTTTAATGGGTTCTGATATGATGAATGTTTGATTATATTGCGGCTCATATATGTATTATTTTTGTTATGTTATGGGTGGTACCTATATCTCCCTCAATTCATTAGTTAAATATTTATATCTCCTGATATAGAAGGGACTGGAATGGGGAATGAACTCAGTTCACTAAGGGAAGTTGTCTATTATTATGGTATTGGGAGTAAACATTGACTAATATAATGGTTTGGGGAGTTAACTCATTCTAATATGATAGCCTTTTTATTAAGGAATGGCTACTATAGAAATGATTTTCTTTTCTTATGTGTCTACAAAAATTCCATGTATTATACCAATTTTATTCTATCATGGATCATGTCATTTGATTTAATTATGATTCATGTCTTATAAACATCCAAGATTTATGCCATATAGTAAGATTATGATCTTTGATATGAATGTTAAGGTTTTAAAATGTTAGGCATGTGTTCACATACCCATATACTCATGTCATGATTTTGTGATAATTGATATCTCACTTTCTTACCCTTACTGAGCATCCCATCGTAACTTTATTATGATTTATTTCCCCAGGTTATGAAGAAAAGTTTTATGTAGTGTGTGTTTGTGAACATTACTAAAGGGTAATATATTTATGGGATATTTTGAAGATATTTCACTAAAATAAAAGATTGTGTGCCCAGTATCCAAAGACACTAAATTATTGTGTTCCTCAGGTGTGTGTGTAATTTATTTAATATTCATCTAAAAATATGTAATATCTATTAATGATAATATTAGGGTCTCTATATAATCCCCACTATTTAAAGATTCATGGTTTGAGGGGTTTAGCCACATGGTTTGGACAAACAGAGCACCTACCTCCATTACACCATCATAGGACACATGGTTTTCTTAGCTAGACCACAAGATTTTCCATAACTATTTTCCAACCATTAACTTTTATTTATCCTCCAAAATTCTAAACATAAATTCAACTAAAATAACCCCAAAAAACCCCAACAAAATTATTATCAAATGAAGGGTTAAGGAATAACTGTAAGAAGGTAACAAGATGTTACACATCCCCCTTCCCAAGTCACCCTTGGTTGGTCAAAACACCTGACCTATACCCCAGTATCCTCAAGGTCTACCCACCTAGGTGATCACATCTATGTTGGAGAGTTACACTTTCCTCACAATCATATCAACTCTCCTGAAATATCTAAGGCATCTCAAGGTTCCAAATTGACACTTTCTTGGCCATCCCTCTGAATTCATCTCTCAACTCTACTAAGTGGTCACTAAGGGAACCTATAACTAGGGATTCTATAATTACTATGTTGATTTCCATCATACCCCTCTAGGTTCAAGTGTATTAATGTAATAATGTAAGGCCTTATCCATCAGTGGCTGAGTTAATCAATCCAGTGCACAAGGGTCCATCATATCCCTTAGCAATTTGTTCAGTATATAAGAATATCAATTTAAATTAAAAAATTTATTTTAAAATAAAGGATTGATCACCCATAGTAGTGACACCACATATCACATTACAAAAATAAAATTCATAATAACATAAGGCATTTACAAGGGACTACCAAACTCAATTCTAGAGTTATCCCATTTTAAAGCACACTTAGTAGCTCCTGCCCAATCTCATCCAAGTTCTTCTAACCACCTCTCCTCCGGGCGAGGGCTTATCAAGCATCCAAATATTCAAATTAATTAACTATAATCAAATTATAATTAATTAATTAATTTAAATTTTTCTTAAACATATTTAATTAAATATTAAATATAATTCAATTAGGCCTATATATTAAATAACTCATCGGTCAACCCCTTCACATTAAAACTACAATGAAACACATGTGGGAGGATTTCAACGCACTCACAACATCATCTTGATAAAAATAATTATCATTAAATAATGATTCAATCACAAAATAAATTTAACTCGATCAAAAAATTAAGAAAATAAACATTAAGACCTGTATCAACTAAAATTTTAGGCAATAGTATGTAGATGTTGTCAAGGGTATTTCTCATATATGTTGAGAAAAATCATCATAATAAATGGCTGATTCGACCATGACCTGCTGGAATCGTAAAAAAAAACCAACCAAAGAAATAAAAAATTAGAAAATAATATAGATAAATTAAGGATGAAGGAGGGAGGGTAATAATTTGACCTCTAATCACCAAATAACAACACAAAAAACACTCCAAATCATAGTAGGGTCAATATAGGAATAGGGGTTTGACTAAATATGGTGTAAATGTGAGGGAGAATAATAAAAGGCTTCCAAATCCTCTGAATATTCAAAGGAGAAAATGGAAAATTCACTAAATGTTAGAGCTATGTAGGGGAAAAAATTTCCACCATGGATTGCTCGACACAAGGGTGTGACTCCTAGTATTCCTTGAAGACTCGATACACCCAAGGTAACCTCCTTACATGATATTTTGGATAGGCTTCTCAGCCATCAAAAATGGCCAACACCATATTGCAGGGCCTTCCCCTTGACCATTTTCAAAACACCATGCCTATATAGGTAGAAACACCCTACACCAAACCCTTAATACTCATTTTTTTCCTCCATGGATCCTCTCAGGCACCACATGGAGCTCTATAGAATGGGGCTCCCCATGGTCACCCTAAATGTCCAGACTAGGGGCACCATGTTGTTTCAAAGGCTATGAGAGCATCCTGGTGTCCCACACACCTATTGAGCCTCCAAAAATTTCTCCTTGGCCCCCTTCAACACCCAAAACACCTCATGAGCCTAGATATATGTTTAAAAACATCTCATTGAGATGTTAAAACACACCAAATTTCAATTTGAAAACTAGTTCTAAAAACAACCCTCACTCTATAGATAAAAATTCAAATTCAATTGTAATTTATCAACCTGTATGGATGTGGGTCTTTAAGACCCATTTTAATGTTTCACATTCCATTAAAAAATTATATATATGATTATATATAGAAGGAATTATTATATAGATATTTTTTAGAGATATTTAAGAAATTATGTGATGTAATATTTTTATGTAGTCAATCTAATATGATACTAAATATTTGTGTTTTGGGAATGTGGGATTATTTTTGAGATCTAATGTTTAAATTTTGATAATGATGCAAAATATATGAAATTTTATCTTGGTCCATTTCACATGGTATTGATGTTGGTATATAAAGTATGTGTTTTTTTCACCGAATTAGAGAGTGTGGGTATGGGGCATCTCAAAATACCACTAAATTTTCATGACCATTATATAAATAAGAATGTAAACCTATGGAATAAATTCACAACCTACCTAAAAATGAAAAGAAAAACAGAAAAAATAAAGTATAAATACTATTTAAAGATCTAAAATTAGAGCACCTTTACTTAAAACCCAATTTTGGAGGCCTTACAACACTTTTTTGACTACGGAAAATGAAGTAAGGTACCCCATACCAAGCATCATTTATCCCATTATAATATTTGTTTTAACATCTTATGAATCATTAATAGACACTTTAGTCAAAAGTTATGGATGTTTGAAGTTGAAGTCATATTTTTAGCTTCATTTAAAACATTAATTAATTTATTATTATTAATTATTACCAAATTTTTATCTAATGTAACTATAATTATTTTTGTAAGATTTAATTTGAAAGGTCATGAAGGATATATGGGAACCTAGATTAAATGTTATGGTTATTTGAAGAAAAATCCTAATTTTTTTACTCCTCTTAGAACAATAGTTAAGTAAAGATGTTTCATATGTAGTTATAATATATGTGTGTGTGTATGGTTATATGTAAATATACACACATATAAATAATTAATAATTAATAATTTACAATTAATAATTAAGAATATGTAAATAATTAATAACTTTAAATAATTAATAACTAATAATTAATAATTAATTTAGTTTTAAATAATTACTAACCAATAATTATGAATAATTAATAATTTTTTTACTAATAATTAATAAATAAGTGAAATAATAATTAATAAATAAAAAATAAAAAATAAAAAATAAAAAATAATAATTTACAAGTAATTAATAATGACATATTACCAATTAAGAATTAATAATTAGTCATTAATAAATACTAATTAATTATTAATAATTAGAAAATATTCCATTATATGTAAAGGGGATTACATGTCATAAACAACACACACACCTAGACACACTAGTGGGTTAAGCCTCATCCGTCCCCAAAAGGAATCTTTCTCAACCACGAGACCTACTTTATTACATGTTAATGAATTGAAGTCCCCTGTTCTTGATGACATAAAATCATAGTTCAATGCGACCCAAACCTCCATGAAGTAGATGTCATGAGGCCCAGATGAGCAGCCATGAAATACTTTAAGCCACTAGACATTCATGCCGCATCGCCCCACCAGCTAGCATCATCACACTATGTTGTATCACTGCACTGTGGCATGTCACCCATCTATCCCACATCAGAAAACCAAGTTGTTAGAGGGACGATTTAAACGAGACAATACACCCATTACTCTTTCATGCTTTATACCTAGTGGAACCTTTCATGTAATCATACTCTCTCTCCATCCAGTTGTGCTATGACATATGCCTTGTCACACTAGAAACACTATCACCAATTATCATGCCATGTCACCCCTTACTAGAAACCATTTAACTATGTTTCCCAATGACACATAGTGGAAGGGAACCTCTCTATCCCACATAGAATGATTTAGTGGGAAGAGGGACGAATATTAAGCTCTAATGCACTCATCACTCTTTCGAGCCGCAAACCCAATGACATCAGTGTGTTGTCATATTGTGCCACATTCTGAGTAATATCACGCTATCCTTATCATCCCAATGCATCACCTTGCTGGTTGACATTATTGGAATGGTGGCCTAGTGGCCCAAAGGCCCAACAACATGGCCTGAAATCTTAAATTGAGTAAATAGTATCACTGCTATAGTACTTGCAATAGTACCTACTACAATACTAATGTTATGGTTCCATTACAGTACTTGATACAATACCTATGAAAATTCCACCCACCTGTATTTGAATCCATGTTTTTCATGTCGGGTCATGGGATGATTAACACTAATCCAAACCCCAACTACCAAAATTAGTAAATTATTAATAATTACTATGTAATTAATAATTAATAAATGATACATATAAATAATTAACAGGTAATAAGTAATTATTAATTAAAATTTTAAATAAAAAATAAAAAATAATTTTAAATAATAAATAATATACAATAATAAATAATAAATAATTATATAATTAACAATTATTTTAACTATGTTTCTAAAAAAATAATTGATAAAATCAAGTAAAAAATAAAAATAATAAATTTTATTATTTAGACATAGTTTTAATAGTCATTGAAAAAATAATAAATGGAAGTAAATTTTTAATAAACTTTCATGAATTGACATTGGTTTCTTAAAGATGCCACTAACAAATATATAAAATGTTCACCAATGGCTTTCAAAACCACCATTAAAAACCACTGCTAAATGAAAATGTTATTATAATGGCTATTTTAGTTAATAAATCCATAATTAACCATACTATATCATATCCTATTAGGGATCTTGGTAAAATAGTCATGTAATCTATGGTAATTTTATCCCACATCTTTATTGGGATAAGGAGTTGTTAAAACTCCCTTGTATGTCTGTAATGCTTGGAATTAACCTATTGGAAGGTGATGTGTCTCAATAAAAATATTGATATCAATAATTTCATACCCATAAAAAAATTTCAACTATTATATTGATTTATCTTTGTTATTCTTGAATGAAATACTCATCTGGAAGAGTGATACTCGCTCGTGACTCCCTTCCACATAGTGAAGAAAACCACTCTTCTTCCACGAAGAAGTAGGAAAGAATCAATTATTGAAACTGCCCTCTAGGATCTCCCACCATCATGTCTACCTATAATAATGATACAATAATGATGCAAGATTTGGTAATCCTTTACTTTATTCAAAAAAATATTATATTATATTAATATGATATAAACACATCCTACTTTGATCCTATATGAAATCCAAATAGAGATCAACTATCAAGGACACCAAGTTCTACTCCTTCCTTAAATACTACACCTTTTGGGATTGTGTTTTCCCACCAAAGGTATCTAAAAATACATCCCTTTTCCCGAATACATATAGGAGTTTAAAATCAAATTATTTTAGTTATTAAACACACTATCATTGCCTAATTTTTAGGTATTAATATGAAAAATATATACTTGATTCTTTTATATTCTGTATACACCAAGAACCACTCCCCAAATAAGTAATACCTAAAGTATTTCAAATAATATATGGTGGATATCAATTAATAATCTTGGGCCTTATAGTTCTTTTCATGTATCCAATGTTACATAGAATTGTAATAAAACGAATGAATATCCTATATAAGTATACAACCAATAACAACTACCAATTAATTACAATATACCATAAATATTTTTTTTAATTAAATTAATATCAAGAAATTAATAATGGTAAAATACATTTTAAACTCCTAAAAATCAACAACACATTGATCCGACCAAAAAATCAGTTGGAGTTGGTGCCCTATAACTAACTTATTTAGTATTTGATTACATGTTTCTCTTAATTAAAGAAGTTTTCTTATCACATATTTATTATTTCAATATGATAATTTTATTTAATGATGTCTATAGAATATATGTAATGTTTTAAGGTCATATCAGTTCCCCGTAATGATGATAACCTATAGGTTTCAAGAAATTATTCTTAAACCATGTTCTATGGTCGGATGATATCATTTTATGGGACATAGAAAATAGAGGATATTAGGGGTATGAGGCTCCAAATAAATTGAGAAACCTTGTCATGGTGTTATACCTGGGTAATCTCAAATATAGGAGGTTATGAGAATTGACCCCTATATAGGATATCCAAATTCCATGTGTCATTGAATGTACCTATCTTCGAACATGTCAATTTTTGGGAAAAAATCCCTCAAGGCATCGTTGAAGCATTTTTGAGCTGATTGTGTTTGTTGACAAAGTGGGCCTCCATGTTGTGTTTGTTCACAATGCATACCACGATGTATAATGTTTTGACAATGGGGGTTTACATGGTGATTGTTAGGTTTCAAGAGATGTTGTTAGCTATTCATATTTGATATAAGAACCTCGATAAAGGAATAGATGATCTGGAGGCAGTACAAAAAAGAGTAGATTCAAGGTGGCGTCGTTTTCTAGTGTTTTCCAGATTTTTGGGCTTGAAAATGGGAAAATGGAGAGATGAATTTTTGGAAAAGGGAGGTTCATGAAAAATTAGAGTGGTGCGTGAAAAATAAAGTGGTGTGCGATAAATTTGGTATGGTGAGTGAAATATTGGAGAGGTACGTGAAATATTGGCGTAGTGCGCGAAATATTGGAGAGGTGCGTGAAATATTGGTGCGGTGCACGAAATAAGGAATTGAGTTTTTCGTGAAATAGGTGTTTCAAGATCAGAAGATCAAAAAATGGAAAAGGCACGAGGTGCGTGAGAAATTGGAGCATGACACGAAATATGGTGTTGCGCGGAAGATGTGTTTTTCGCACTCAATGAAGGTTATGTGCAGAAGGATGGTTTTTCACACATGGGTTGATTTTTCCTATAAATATGAAGTGACCCCCCCTCATTCGGCACAACTCAAGACTTAGAGAGCATTCGAGCTCTGACGTGCAAAATTGGAGTGCATAATAGAGTTTTGTGAAAACAAAACGTTTGCACGTAAAATAACTATTTGTGCGCAAAGCAGAGGTTGCATGGAAAATAAGACAGTTGCGCGAAAAGTGGCTTGTGCACAAAAGAAGAAAATTATGTGCAAGGCAACATTGATGTTGCGCGTAAAATGAGTGGTTGTGCATAAAAGAGGTGTTTTTCAAAAAATGGATTTTTCACAAAAGAAGGGAATTACACTTAGGGCCCATAGAAGGTTGCACATAAAATTTGGGGTTGCCCAGTACACCTAGTACAATGTGAGATTCATATTCTAGTGAAAGTTGGACGTTAACAAAGAATCTATTAATAGTTATGGATGAACATTTCATTAGAGATAGTGAAGAGACCTACAAGTCTATAAACTGTGAGTGGATCTTCTGAAGAATCAGTGAGCTAACTTCAGTTGAGAGAGTAGTGAGATTTCATTTTGTGAGCAGTTGTAAACTAGGAGGGACAATGAGTTTTCTTCGAACTTGTAAATAGCAGTACACTTATAGTGAAATTGGTACAAAGACACACCTCCACTGTATGCTCCCTGGACGTAGCCCAATGAGGGTGAACCAAGTAAAAATCGATCTGTCCTGTGCATTTTTTAAGGTTTATTCATACTCTTCACAGGAATGAGAGAGAAGAGGGTTTTTTCTAAGTGAAAAACAAGATCATAAGGGAAAGTTGTTTTAATTTGTCTTACCTTGATTCACCCCCCTCTCGGGATATCTAGCCTAATGGACCTAACATTAATTGATCTTTAAACTTTATGATTATCATTAATTAATATCATGAAATGTGTAATTTTATGAATTTATGAAAATCATTATGACATATGTTCATGATGAATTAGGATATATTTGGTTTATCACTAATGATATAACATTAATGGATAAGGAAATAAAGGATTTATCTCTTTTATATATTGAAAAAAGTTATTATCTGAGGCCCTTTGATGGGAATGGAACTTATGGGATAAATCCAAAGAAAAGTTTTTCGATGGGTAAGTTCATTTCTATTATGTCAAAGAAATATACATCGATCATATAGGTTGATGTCATAGACATGCAACCGACTTGATTTGAGATATTGAGATAAAATGATTATATTGCATGGTAAACATTCATAGGAGGTTAGACATCATTACGATGTAATCTTATTTCTCTATAGATGTCTAAGAATGTTTCTTGAAAATAACCTTTTACATTAAGTGGTTATGACTAATTCTACTAAGAAAGACTCCTAGATGGTCACAAACTAAATTTATCCACTATATCAGTTAAATTATAGTATGTAATTTAACAAGATATTCTAAATAATATTTATTCAGGTTTGGTTGACCACCAAAATTTAATCATAAGTTATTTAAAAGAATAAAATGAGTTAAATAACAATAATAAATATCATTAATCAAGTTTTGTGAATATGATATTTTTTGGTCAAAGTAGATTACTCAATAGGGGTTGAATTGAGTATCTATAAATTTTTTTGTTAAATAGTTTACTTAAAATTATTCCCCAATAAAGATAAATATATTCCAGTTAATCATGGTAATATGGTTATAATAGTTTGACTATTCAAATAAATTCTCAGAAGATTGATTAATTATCAGTAATATCATTGTGAGTTATTGATACAACTTTTTAAGTTATTCTAATGAGGAAAAATAGTTATAACTTCTATCCAAGACTAACTATAAAAGTAAAATCTAGTGTTTTCTAAAATATATTGTAATGCAGAGAAAAACTAAATTAAGAGACACATCAGATAAAACAAGTGGTTTAGTCTCAAGCTGAGACCTAATCCAATCCACTTAGTGATCACCTTCCACTAAGAAGTTTATATTAATAAACTTGATCTACACCCTGAATCGGGGTAAACAACAGTGCACAAGACATTCCAGGTCACACAAACTCTTACACTATTCTTTGTGGGTAAAAAATACTAGGTCACACATAGACCTCTTCCACGATTATCTGTGGGAGTAAACAGATGTAAGAAGTTATGAGAGGAAGGATATCTTGTATCCTTCAGTTTAGTACATGAGACAATGTATTTTGAATATAGACACACACACACACACAACTTGAATGCTCAAAATAGTACACAATAGAAAAAATATGATGAGAATGGGTTAGAAGTGCTCTAAGTGTTATTAGTTGCAAGTCTGGACTTGTAGGATGAATCAGATGCAATTTTCAATTCCCCTTGTGAAAAAACAGTGTATCATAAGTCTGGTGCTATGGTTTCCAGTTCGATGGTGTAAGATATCAAGCTCATGTTCTTCTTTGAGGTGGTACTATGAAGATGTCTCTTGGTTTTGATCTACAATAGACCAACCGTTAGGAATCGAGAGTACTTTGAGTGTTCTTCAGTTGTATCATGTTGCATGTATCAGTTCACCTTTTTAAAATGATTTCTCTTCTTATTCTGTATATTTTTTTCAACATGTCTTATCTTACATTTTAATTATTGGTGCACATGTTGGAACCGAAAGGATGTATTTATTCTGCACCTTGTACCTCATACTATCAGGTGACATGTCTATAAAGAAACATTAATTATGTTAGTGCCTTTAAAGGACTCAAAAATGACCGTTGGAAATTTAATTGAAAATGATAAAATAGATTAAAGAACGGTGTCACGGTTTGTCTTGAAATAGTATCACTTGGAAACAGTGCCACTATGAAATGCTATCTTCTTCCCTGCCTTTGAGTGATGAGACAATTATGATTCCATAGTTTCATTGAGATCAGGAACCGGTAGCACAGATGTGGTGTTTGGATCATGGTGTCTGGTCCTTTTCAGAACTTTTAATGGTGTCTTGGTGATGGTAGCAAAGAACCAGTGTCATAGACTTCATGAGATCTGAAACTGGTTACAATGTCTAGGTCATGGTGTCTGGGTCACAGTGTTTGGGTCACAGTTTCTGGGTCACGGTGTCTGGGTCCTTTTCTAGAACCAGAACCAGTGGCAGACTCACGGTTTCTCAGACTTTAAGCCATAATATTAACAGAATGAATTAGACTTAATCATTCCTTGAAGGAAACAATATAGAATAAAATTAAATATATTTTAAAATAATCAATAAATATTTATAGGAATTAGGATCTTGTGAAAGTTTATTTTGAAGCATAGGGAAACCAACAATTTCTACATATGATTTGAGATAGATTAAATAGGTTTAACATGATTTTTAATCATTAAAACATGATTAAAACATGTGGAGTCCAACAATCTCCCCCTTTTTGATGATCTCAAATCACGTGAAGTAGATTTATATTCTTAGTGTGCTTTATTCCCATTTTGGGATTATAAAAAAGATTATAGTAAAAAAAAACATGAAAGTAAATAAGGGAATAGAAAACAATAGTGCATATTGCATTATATGGAAATATATGTGTCATTACAAGTAGTAGGAAGAAGTAAAAAACATCGCTATGAAGATATAGTTTTACTTTTATTTAGCACTAGTTTTCTTCTCTTTTCCCTTAGCAGCAGTATCAGAAGGAGCCATAGGAGAATATGTAGAGGTGGAATATGGGAGTGAGCCAACTGTCAGAGAAGGAAGAGGGAGCCCATCAAAAATAGAAGGTTCCAAAGAAGGTTTAGTGGAAGACAGAGCCAAGGTTTGTTCAAGGATAACAGGTCTGATCTAGCTCAGAGCCTGAGATTCAGAAATCTAGGTAGAAGAAAAATTAGTGGATGAGGAAGGATTTAAACTAAGTCGAAAAGGTGTAGCTGCAATATCCACAATGGTAGTGGTTTTCAAATAATGATTAGGCTTCATCAACTAAATGAAATCAGTAATGATCTCACCACCACACTTCATTGCCTTCTCAAAATAATCTTTGTTTTCCATGAACTTTTTCAATAGAGGAGTGAAATCATTCATCTTTTGGACTTGAGTCATGAAGGCTTGATTGACAAGAGTAATTTTCAAATTCTCTATAATATATTTGAAATTAGTGTACATATCATGCTTAGAGAAAATCCTATTAAAGTAGAAATCCACTTTATTAGTAAT
The DNA here is from genome assembly GCA_963277665.1 of Viscum album. NCBI lineage: Eukaryota > Viridiplantae > Streptophyta > Magnoliopsida > Santalales > Viscaceae > Viscum > Viscum album. Next base: position 700,768,312 of record OY728122.1, on the reverse strand, counting down.
TTCTTCCTAGGAATCATTTGAAATTTTTGAATGAATCCTCACTAAATCAAGTACTCTGTCAGTATTCTTGACAACCATAGATAAACTCTCTGTCAAATCCACTTAACACTGATTCAAGTTCCTCCTTAACAACATTTCTGAGCAGATCACTATCAATGGGTTGAAATGACTGCCCAGAGGCATTAGAGGTTATAAAAACTTATGTGAGGGACTTGAGATGATTTAGAACTTTCTATAGACATCCCTTATACTCATTAGATAGTTTTTTGAGACCAAAAACAAGTTCCCACATCTTATTGACTATTAAGATGTTTCTCTCATCCAAATTTTCAAATATTGAAGTCATGTTTGGTAGAATCAAAGATGAAACTTTCTATGGATTATAACCACTAATATCCTCAAAAGGATGAGCAATAAGAGTTTGTCCAGATTTTAAAACATGTTTCACATCTTCAACCATATATTAGAGAGACTTCACCTCATCACTCAACTAATTGTTCTCGATTCTAACCTCTTGTATTTAATGAATAATTTTTTGTTGAATTTTCTATATGACTTTATCTAACATCAAATCAACATCTATTTCACTAAGAGTTGTTACAAGATAAGGCTGTGTGTTCATGATATTTTCAAATCCATCTAATAAATTAACTCCAAAAGATTTCAAATCACATATAATTACAGAAGTAGATGGTTCTTGTGATGTTTCAGGAACAAGAGCTAAGATAGGTTTAGGATCCTTAGCAGAGATTACTTCTAAAGAAGAAACCGATTTTAATTGAAACATAGTAAAAAGGTATATTCCTTTAACTGAGGCCTCCTAGGAATCATCCACATCAAAGTAGCTACGGAACTTATACTAGGTATCCATAGTGCTTTGATCAATAGGATTAGGAACTTCAAACCTTTCTAGATTGGGGTTCTTCTCCCCCTCAACAGGTGCATCTCTTATAGGACTAAGATATTCAGTTCCTGGATTTGTTTCTGAAATTTCATCTCTAATAGCCTCCCCAATTTCTTTTCTAGCTTGCTAGAAGTCTTGTTCAATTCTTTCCTCAACAGATGGGATAATTTAAAGATTATCTTGTTCCTCTGGGTGTCCCTAAATAGTAGCCTCTTTCTCAATAGTAAGATCTTATTCTAGATTCTCCTAAGGAACAACATTTTCTTTTACACTAATAGAATATTATTTTCTAAAATCCATTTCTTCTTCTAGATCAACACTTCTTTCAGTAACAGGTGATTCCTTCTCAACTCTATTTTATGGAACAGGTATACCACCGTCTTTCTTATCCAAGATAGTTTCTTTTATAGGTGCAAAAACTTCCTCTTCTTCTTCCTCATTAAGATAATAAAGAACGTCATCTGGTTCCAAACCAGGATCAGATATGTTCTTAGGTCTTGAAGGATTCTCAACCAGATTAAACTTTCATATAACCATTCATTATCCTCCACCTAATACTTTTCTCATGGATTCCAACTTATTTTCATCCTTTTGACTGTATCCTTTGAGATATCGAACTCATAATATTTGATGACTTCTTCATTCTATTCAACTATTCCTTTAGCATAAAAAATTGCAAAGATTAACCTTGAATAAAATAAAGAGGTATACTTTGAGGTTGTCTGAATCAAATCACACATATTAAGTATAATATACTTACACAGATTAATCTTATGCCCATTTTTTAGAAGATGTATCAAGAATATATCTTGATACTTGAGGTTAGAAAAATCTCATTTCCTTGGACTAATCATATTTTTGGATAATCTTAAACAACAACCTCGTTTCACCAGCCAACTCAGTAGAAATTTCTCTTATCTTATTCTTATTTCTAGTAGAACCTCATAAGGCCTCTTCTTAGAAAAAAACATCACAAGGAGAAGGATACCTCTATGGTAGTCCCAAAAAATTCCTTAATGCGGTATCCCTAGGCAGGCATGCCACAAACCCAAGAAAAAGGTGCATCTTTGGCCATTAATCCAACTTCTTACAACAAAACCATCTTCAACATTGAATGAAAACTGGATAGACTAATAAAACTGAGCAATAAGTTTTGGATAAATCAGCCTTGTCTCCTTCGTGAACTAGTTTAGACATCCCTGCTCTTCATGTACATTCAAAACTAAGGACTTTCTTGTCAGCAACCACTTATAAAAGATTTCCTTTTCTAATAGTACTATCCTATCAACAAGATTTAGGTTCAACGATCCTTCAAGCATTACTTTTGGTACTCTTTTTACTTTCTTCTGGGATCTGTGCTTCTCTGGATTTGATGAAGATCGACACATCATTGTAGGAATTCAATAAGGGTTCAATAGAGAGAGAGATAAAGGGATGAAAGAGGAATTTACAGCTTGAAATAGAGGGGCTTCAGTTTTTAGAGAAGATAGATCGAGTGAAGAAAAGAGTGAAAAATATTTGGTTTTTATCATTTAGGGATTTCAAGTTTCACAAATTCAAAATCATGGGATACAATTAATAAAATAGTCGACAAAATGATACGAGTAATAAAATATAAATAAAACAAAAAGTGTCATTACGGTGGGACCGAAACAGATTGTCACAGTGAGACCAGAACAGATTATCACGATGTTATATTTATGATGTGACTCAAAATAGTGTGATCATATCATATTAGATAGTAAGTACAAGAGAATAACTGAGAGAAAACAACTGTGAGACTGTAAACATGAAAGAATAACTTCAAGATAGTAACCTGTAGAACTGTGAGAGTGAGACAGTAATCTTAAGATAGTGATTCGTGAAACCGTAAGTCATGAAACCATAAAATATGAAATAGTAAGCTGTGAGATATTAAATTTTGAAATAGTACACTTTCTACGTTAGATTTATCATTACTAATTCATTTATGATGTAATCTATCATTTCATGATTTAATGGTTTGGTGAATATATTAGTAAGATGAAATTCAGTTCCAATGAATTCCAATGTGATATCCCCTTTTTGATAATGGTCTCTCAAAAAGTGATGTCTTACATCAATATTTTTTTTCCTGGAGTGTGAAACATGATTTTTTTAGATGTTAATAGCACTTTTATTTTTACAATTTATAGGTACATTCCTGAATTGATATCCATAATCAAGTAATGTGTGTTTCATCCACAAAATTTGTGCACAACAATTAGCAGCTACTATGTATTCAGCTTCGATAGTGGATAATGCAACATAGTTTTGTTTCTTACTACACCATGATAATGGATACTTTCCTAAAAGGTGAAATATTCCATAGGTTCTTTTTATATCTAACTTAAAACCACAAAAATAAACCTCATAATAGCTAACTAACTCAAATGATTGTCCTCTAGGATAGAACATTCAAATATTGGGTGTATGTTTGAGGTATTTTAAAATACTTTTAACGTTATTTAAATGAGACTCTTTAGTATTTTCATGAAAAATAGCACACATACGTACACTAAACATAATATTAGGTCAACTAGCAGTTATGTAGAGTAAGATTACAATCATTCTTCTTTAAGTGGTTTGATCAACTATTTTTCCATCTTCATCAAGATGCAACTTACAAGTAGTACTCATTGGAGTATCACTACTTTTAGTGATATCCAAGACAAAAAGTTTTAGAAGATATTTTGTGTATTTGATTTGATTTAAAAAAATACCATCTTTATTTTGAAAGATTTTAAATCCAATAAATAATTTTAGTTCACCCATTAAACTCATTTCAAATTCATTTTGTATCATTTTAGAAAACGCAATACATAAGTAATTTTTTGAAGATACAAAAATAATATCATCTACATATATTTGAACTACCGAAACATCATTGTCAATTCATTTTATAAAAAGGGTAGGATCAAAAATACCTTTTGTAAAACCTTTGGAAATAAAAAAAGTACTTAATATATCATACCAAGATATTGGAGCTTGCTTTAAATGATACAAAGCTTTTGATAATTTAAAAACATGATTTGGAGAGTGAGGATTTTTGAAACCAAGGGGTTGTTCAACAAAAACATCCCCAGCTATATACCCATTTAGGAATGAAATCTTGACATCGATTTGATATATTTTTAAATTCATATGGGAATCATAAGTAAGTAGGATTTTGATGGATTCAAGTCTAGATACTGGTGAAAATATCTCCTCATAGTCAATTCCTTATTCTTGACTATAGCCTTGTACAACCAGTCTCGCCTTGTTTCTAACTATGTTACCAGCTTCATATACCTTATCTCTAAACACCAACTTAGTACCTGGGGTAAATATGTCTTTGGGTCTGTCAACAAGTTTCCAAAATTTGTTTCTTTCAAACTAATTAAGTTATTCTTGCACAGACATTACCAAAAGTCATCATTGATAGTATCATTGATGTTTTAGGTTTAAGTTATGACAAGAAAACTTGATGTTCAACCTTATTTCTAAGAGAATCTCTAGTTTGAGTTCATTTATCTAAATATCTTACAACAACATCTAAAGGATGGTTCATAAGGATTCTAACAACTCTAGAAAAAGAGGGGCTAGAAATTTCAGGTTCTTTAATAGGTTCGGGTTCATTATGTCTTGAATCTGGAGAATTTCCAGAACATGAAGTTTTTACAGATTCTTTTACAGGATAGTTGGAGGATTTATCATTAATATCCATATTTGACATATCATCCTCAAGATTATCTAGAGAGGTCTTAGGCTCATGTGAATCTGTCTCACCAACCATGACATGGACAAATTCCTCCAAACATTTAGTTATTTTGTTAACTACTATATAGGATTTACTAGAGATTGAATATCCTAAAAATATTCCTTCATCACTCTTGGATGAAAACATGTCAATATTGTCCTTAATATTAAGGATATAGACTTTACAACCAAAGAATTTAAAGTAGTTTACTTTTGGTTTTCTATTGTTACACAATTCATATGGAGTTATTTTAAGAATAGGTCTAATCAATACCCTATTAATAATATAGGATGTTGTATTTAGAGATTCATCCCAAAAATAAATAGGTAAGTCATATTCACTTAGCATGGTTCTATAAATTTCTTGAAATGTCCTATTTCTTCTTTCTATAACTCCATTTTGTTGAGGTGTTCTAGGGGCAGAGAAATTATGATTATATCAATTTTGTGATAAAAGGATTCAAACTCTTGATTTTCAAATTCACAGCCATGATCACTTCTCAGAGATTTAATTATAAGCTCAATAAGGTTTTCTACAGTTTTAGCATATTTGGTGAAGTGAGAGCATGTTTGACTTTTGTGAGCCAAAAAGAAGGTCCAAGTATACTTCGAAAAGTCATCTAAAAGAACATAAATACAGTTCTCCCCATTTAAATTAGAAACTATAGGTGGTACAAACAAATCCATGTAAACCAACTCTAGAGGTTGAGAAGTTGAAACTTCTTTCTTTGGTTTGAAGGAATTTTTGTGTTGCTTTCCCTTTTGATAAGGATTAGACAATTTATCATTTGGAAAATCTTTTTTGGGTAGATCTTTGACTAAAATTTTTGTAGTTATCTTTCTAAGGGAGTGAATATTGTAGTGTCCAAGTATTCTATGCTAAAGCCAGGAGTCGTTGTGAAATACACTTAAACATGAATCATTTTAAGAAACTAAATAATCTAAGATAACAGAATATACATTTTTCTTTATTAATACATAAAATACTAATTCATTTTTAGAATTAGAAACATTGAAATAATAATTTTTCAAATTTAACATTAAATCCATAATCATATAGTTATGAAATAATAAGAAGATTATATTTCATTACATCAATAAAATGTACTTTGGAAATTAAAACTGAGTTAGTGTTACCGATTTGGCCAAGGCCAATGATTTTTCCTCTATAATTGTCACCAAAAGTGACATTTCTACCATAAATTTTTATTAGGTTCTTGAAACATGAATAGTCTCCTATCATCTTTCTTGAACACCCACTATCCAAGTATCACATGCTTTTACAGGAGCTCTTCAGACAATTTTCCTACAAAATATTCAAATAAAAACAGACTTTGGTACCCATATCTATTTAGGTCTAGTAATATTAGAAACTAGTGCTTTAGAAACCCACATCTACCTCATAGGTTTACTATAAGCATTATGTAAATTATTTGATAAATAATCTCTATTTGTTCTAGAAAAACTCAAAACAGTAGAGAGTGTATCATTGTTTGAACTAATAGAATGTTTTCCTGAACTAGAAGTAAAAATGTATTTTCTAGATTTAGAAAAAAAATTTGTTTTTACAAAATTTGTTTTACTAGGTTGATAGCCAATACCAGTAGTGTATTTAGGAGCAATCTGTTTACCTATAATTTTTACCAAGGTATCTTTATGTTAGGTCCACTAGGCTAGATACCCTGAGCAGGGGTGGTGAATTAAGGTATGAAAAATTAAAGCAACTGCCCCTTTTGATTTTGTTTTGTTGTTTGATAAATCCCTCTTCTCTCTCTCCACCCTATTATAGAGTATGAATGAATATTAAAGCATTCACATGCCACACCAATTATACTTGGTTCAACCTCATTGGGTTTTGTCCAAGGAGAATACACTGACGATGTGACGATGTACCAAATCCACTATAAGCGCACTGCTGTTTACAAGTTCAAATCAGACTCACTGTCCCCCATGGTTAACAACCACTAACAATATGAAAGATTAATGCTCTATCAAATAAAGTGTGCTCACTGCTTCTTCAGAAGATCCACTCACAATTTATAGACTTTTAGGTATCTTTATTATCACAAATGAATGCATACTACTTTTTATATAGATTTTATTTTGACGCCCAACATTCACCCACAAATGAATCACACTTTTCACTAGAGGTACCAGGCAATCTTCCAACTTTCGTGCAATCCTAGAGTGACTGGTGTGCTTCTCTATGCTTGGCGTGCTTCTCTAATGCCTGGAACGCAACTTCAAGCCTGGTGTGAAAGTGTCACCTAACCACATGAGATACACTCCCATTTACAACTCCATATATGGCCGACACACACCCTTTTACACCCAAACCAATATTGGCACACAACTATCAACTGGCACACAATTTCTAAATAAACTTATACTTGCGCACTCACACCACCACTTGCGCACCCAAACCACCTGCATGAATGGAGATCTAATTTTCTATAAGTGTTGAACTCTATGAAAAGGAGGAGGGGTAGCCCTCTATTTATAGGAATTTTGGGTACCCTGAGCACCGGCGTGCAAGTCTCCTCTCGACATGAAAGTCCAGCCACCCTAGTATTTTTCACCCTAGTCACCTTGCCCGCCCAAACCAAAACTTGGGTGACCCTATTTAATTTCCATATTTCAATGTTCTGATCTTGAAAAACATATGGCATGCAAGTTTAAAAGCCTCCAAGACACCAGTGCTCAATTAATTTTGCCAAAAACACTTTTCTCCATTTGTTGATTTTGAGACCCAAAAATTTGGAAAACACTAGAAAATGACACCACCATGTATCTTCTATTTTTGTACCACATCCAGATCATTAATTACTTTTTAAAGGTTCTTTTTTCAATCATGGATATCCAACAACATATCTTTAACCATAGAAGTCACTATCTAAACCCCCTTTATCAACAATTGGAAATCATGGTCTTCTTGTCAACAAACACAACATGGAGGCCCACTTTGTCAACAAACACCATCACCTGAAAAATGACTCAATGATACCTTGAGTGATGTTGGCCAAAAAAATTACCATTAGTAAAACTTTCAAGATCCTTTTTCAATTTATCATTAGAAAACTTTAATTCATTTTTTCTTTGAGTAATTGAACTTTTTTCTCTGTTTCTACAACAAGTTCAGATTTTACAGTTGAGGTAAGAGCATATTGTTTCTTTAAAGACTTGTATTTATCTTTTAGTTCATTAATTGTATCTTCAAGAATATTTCAATACTAAAAAATTTATTCTTTAGAAATATTTATAGAGTCACTTTCATCTTCATAATAATAGGAATTTTGTACAGGAGATTCTAGGATTACCTCAGATATGTTTGTCAGGAAACACATATTTGCTTTATTAACCCGTTCACTATGTGAAGACTCTAAGTCACTTGAACTATCATCAGAAGCACTCAATGTTTCTCTAATTTCATTTTTATAATTTCTATCCTTATCCTCACATTTATTTTTATACATGATCTTGGGATAGTCAACCTTTACATGTCCCTTTCGCTTACATTCATAACATACTATCTCATCATACTTGTCCTTTCTTTTCCAATCTTTCTTCAAAATTCCCTTTTGAATATATCTTCCTTTGAAGTTAGGCTTTCTGAAAAATTTCTTCCTTTTGTAAAATTTCTTGAAACTTATGGATAATTGATCCATCTCCTCATCACTATCAGGTGATGATTGTTCACTGCTAGAACTCTCTATAGAGGCCTGCAGTTTCTCCTTTTCTTTGTGTTTAGAGGTGGTGGTCTTGAATGACACATATTTTCTTTTGGGTTCATCCCCCTCTTCCTTGTTGGATTTCAGATCTTCTTCATACATCATTAGTTACTTAATGAGTTCTTTTACAAGTAATTTTTGGATGTCTCATGACTCTCTAATAGTGACGGAGGTTCCTATCCATCTATCAGGAAGGCATATTATAATCCCCATGATTTGTTTTTGGAAGTAACTTATCTTCCTAGATAAATAATTATGTTGAAAATTTCATTGAACCTAAGATAAATGTCAGAAATAGGCTCATTAGGATTCATTTTAAAGTTATCATATTTAATAGTATAAATATTGAGTCTCATTTATTTTACATTAGAAGTTCCTTCATGAAAAACAGACAAAGTATCCCAAATTTCATGGGTAGTTTTACATGTAGATATTCTATTAAATTCCTCATCTCCTAAGGAGAAATATAAGTCATTCATGGATATTAAATTATTATTTTAAGTAGTCTTGGTTGGGTCATCGCAAGTAATTCTATCAGTAGCAGGAATCTTATACTCATATATAATTGAAGACCAAATTTTAAAACCCATAATTTCGAAATTCGTATTCATTTTAATTTTATATTGGGATTAATTAGTTCTATTAAAGAATGGTGGTCTTTTTGTTGCATCACCATTGAGTCTGTTATCCATAATAAAGAAATAATTTTAAAGAGTTAGAAATTTAGAATTAATAGAAATTTATAGATCTTTAAAGTACAACTAAAATCAGAGTTGAACATCATTAAAAATAGAGTCTTAATAAGAATAAAATCCATTGATACCAAATTTTGGCCTGAGTAGATTACTCAAGAAGGGGGTGAATTGAGTATCTATAAAAACTTCTATTAAATAGTTTACTTAAAAATCTACCCCAATAAAAATGAATATATTCCAATTAATCAAGGTAATATGGTTATAATAGTTTGAATATTCAAATAACTTTGCAGAATATTGATTAATTCTTAGTAATATCAATATGAGTTATTGATACAACTTTTGAAACTATTATATTGAGGCAAAATAGTTATAACTTCTATCAAAGACTAAATATCATTGTAAAATCCAGTGTTTTTTGAAATATACTGTAAATTAGAGATAAAATAAATTAAAATACACAACAGATAAAACAATTGGTTTAGTCTCATGACGAGACCTAGTCCACTTCACTTGGTTATCACCTTCCACCAAGCAATTTATATTAATAAAATTGATCCACACCCTGGATCGGGGTAAACAACAGTGCACAGGATAGTCTAGGTCACATGACCTCTTCCATTATTCTTTGTGTGTAAAAACTACCAGGTCACACAAGGACCTCTTCCATGCATATACATGGGAGTAAACAGATACAATAAGTGAGAAGATAAAGTATATCTGGTATCCTTTATTTTAGTATATGAGACATCATGTATTTTTAATACAGACACACACACACATTTCTAGAAAGCTAAAAATAGTACATAATAGAGAAAAGATGATGAGAATGGTTTTTGAAGTGCTCTGAGTTTTATTCTATGTATCTCTAGAATTTTAGGATGAATAATATGCAAGTATCATGTCCTCTTATGAAAAAATAGAGCATCGCAAGTCTGGTGCTCCGGTTTCCAGTTTGATGGTGTAAGATATCTATCTCATGTTCTTCTTGGAGGTGGTACTATGAAGATATCTCTTGGTTATGATATACGATAGTCCAACATTTATGAATCGAGAGTACTTTGAGTGTTCTTCAGTTGTATACTGTTGCATGTATCTGTTAACATTTTTAAAATGTTCGTTCTTCTACTTCTATATTTTATTTCATCCTGACTTATCTTCCTTTTTAATTGCGGGCGCACATGATGGAATCAACAAGATTCATATATTTGGCACCTCATACCCTGTATTATTAGGTGACATGTCTGTAAGGAATCATTAATTATGTCAGTTCCTTTAAATGACTCAAATATGACCGTTGGAAATTAAATTGAAAATGAAAAAATAGACTAATTAATGGTGTCATAGTTTTTCTTGAAATGGTATCAGAAGGAAATGGTGTCACTGTGAAATGGTGTCTTCTTCTTTGCCTTTGAGCGGCAAGATAGTCATGATGCCATACTTGCATTAAGATCAGGAACTGATAACACAGATGATGTGTTAGGATCACAGTGCCTGTTCTTTTTCCAAACTTTGAATGGTGTCTTAGTGATGGTAGTAAGGAACCGGTGTCAAAAGACTTCATGACATCTGAAATTGGTTACGGTGTCCAGGTTACGGTGTTTGGGTCATGGTGTCTGGGTCATGGTGTCTGGTCCATGGTGTCTGGGTCCTTTTCAAGAAAACTATAAGCAGTGGAAAACTAACGGTTTCTTAGATTTTAAGCAGTAATATTCATAGAATTAAATATACTTAATCATTTATAGAAGAAATCATTATAGAATAAAATTAAATATAGTTTAAAATAATCAAAAATGATTTACAGGAATCATGATATTTTGAAATCTTATTTTAAAGCATAGGGAAACCAACTATCTCTACATATGATTTGATATATATTAAACAAGATTAACATGATTTGTGATCATTAAAACATGACTAAAACATGAGGAGTCAAAAACAATTATAATATTTATTGTAGAATAATGAAATTATATTTATTTAATTAAATAGTCATTATTCATGGGTGAGTAAATTCTGATTAAGGAAAGAAAATTGAGTTTAATGGTTCAATTATAAATAATTAGTATTTATTTATATTCTTAATGTGTTAAGCATGTCAAGATATTATTATTATTATTATTATTATTGGACATGGGTTCAATTAAGAATATTAAGGATGGTTGGGGGCTTGTGTTATATTTTCCCACCCAAAAACTAGATATAATAAATATCTATTTATATCAATTGTTTAATTAACTTTTTGTGTTCACAACAGATATGTAGATATTGGATCAATACATAGAGTGTGATCTCTCTTCCTCCACTCTCAAGCCATTGAGAGAAAAAAGAATTCCTTATCTTCATGAATAATATTGCTACTGTCAACCATGAATAATGCAAGAGATTAGGAGTGGTTGCGCTTGCACTCGTCGATTATTTGACGTTGATCAAAGATTGTGGTGCAAGTGTGAATCACCACCAGAGGGGTTCTATTCATGAATCCGACAACATAATGATATGTGATGAATTCTATTCCATCGTATCATTAATGAAAGAATAATTACAAGTTGAGATAATTTCACATCTTCTCATAAATTAATAATAAATTATATCTGAATATCACATTCCTATGAATACTAAGTATTAATGTAGTATATTAATCTATTGTACTTCATTGGACCTGATCTCAAGATCATTTAAAATTAGTAATTACACATGATTTAAGACTAAAAAAAGAGTTGGTTATACCTTCGAAGGACACCTATATTGGCCCTAGAACCTACAAGTGTAATCATAGTAGTAACATGTTTAACTTATAAATTTTTATTATTCATTGATTTGTAACACTGTGAGATTTTGTGAAATATGTTTTTGAATTAATTTAATCTTTCTGATATTCTTCCTTCCACCCAACACTAAATATAACTTTTTATAAATGAAAGAACTGTATTTGTCTTTCATTATATGAAACACTAAGTTAATATTACATTACATGCAACACCTAGATTAACTTTTGGTAAACGTAACACTATGGTTGACTTGTGTTACACAAAATATTGAGTTTCTTCGATATCTTGCATTACACGCAAGGGTGAATTTAAATAAACTACAATATACTAACAATATTGTTATTAAAATATGATTATAGTAACCACATAGCCATTAGAATGGAAGTTATTAATACGATTAAGTAAAGTGTGAAAATATTATTTACACATGTATATAAAATTATTCCTTCTTTTAGTTATTTAGAAATAAAAGTAAGAATTATTTGAAAAAATTGAAGTTCCTTTTCTAAGAAAATGATTCCTCTTTATTTCAATAAATTAAAAAACCACTTTAGATGAATTTTTCTTATAAAATTTATATATTACATATTTATTAATTTTTTTGACACTCAAATAATAGATTTGATAGGTGTAAGATAAGAATAAATCAAATTTTCTGAATAAAAGGATATATTTTTGAAATAGGTGATTTTACCACCATTAAATGGAAACCCCATTTAAAATACATTTTTTTACAATTTTACAATTTTTATTTTAAAAAATAATATTAATTTTTGAAATAGGAATATAAAAATTTACATTGGGTGAATTTTTTGTATTTTTCTAAGAAATTTTATTTTCATGATGTATTTTTAAAAACACAAAATTTTAATTTAAAACAGTTTTTTAATATAATTTATTTATATAGTTAAATTATATTATAATTTGGTTTGAAAGTATATTTAGTTACGTTTTACATCAGTTAATCTAATTTAGGTCATTCAAACAAATTTTACATTGAAATTGGATATAAAAATAGTTCAAACTTTTTAACTTTTTCACTTTAAAAAACTATCGTCTCATCCCATCTGGGAGATTAATTTTAAATTAATTTTTCCCATATTTGATTGGAATTTAGAAAAATATATTCCATATTTGGATTCATAATAATTTATAATGAATAATATGGTCAACTTATTTCACAGAAAAAATACCAGTGAAAGTAATTAAAATTAACTATAATGATTAAGGTAAAAATGAGCTTAATTAATTACTAAAATTATAAAATGTAAAAATGACCCTAAACTTGTATAAAAATAATATTTTGACTATATATTGACCATATCCACTATTGGATATAATGTTATGAGTTATTGGGATATTATTCCATGAAGGTGACCTATATAACAATTTTAAGTAACGGAAAATACAAAAAAGGGTCCTTCCTTACCTTTAACATTTTTAAAGCCATGAGATATGGACCAAAAAAATTAGTTCAGTTTTACATGATAAATTTAAAATTAAAGAATTTTTGTGATCATATTAATTTATATGTGATTTTTGGAGATGAATTATTTATATTAACTGCTTACGGAATGCTAAATGCTGTAATTACTTAGTTAATAATTAACTAAAATAAATGATACTAAAAATATTAAAACTGAATTGAATTAATTGAATTATTTTCTTTAATTTTTTTAAATTAATATGAAATGTTACAAAGGTGTGAACTTAATAGATTAAAATTCCAACTTTCTCTTGATATTCATTAAATTTAAATTTATTACGTAATGTTTAAATTGAATTTAATATTATTTTATAATAAATGATATTTTATTAAAAGATTTAAAATATAATAAAATTATATTTTCTGAAAAATGATTTGTAAATTTTTATAAATATAAAATATGTTATATTAATGGACTAATTTATTGTTTCTAATAAACATATTGACCTTTAAATAGAAAAAACATTATTTACATAGTTCAAGTAAAAGAAGTGTTTTTGCGCATTACATGCATTTGTTTTAAAAATATTTTATATAAAACATGGTATTTTTTTAATTATATATCATATTTATAGTTCATTTGGTCTATATTTTATAATAAATATCACTTTAATTTATTATTAATGGTTATATTACTTAGTTTAGAAAACTAGTTACATCAATAAAACCAAAATTATAAAGTGGGGAAATTTAGAAGTTAAGGAACAAAATTATAAAAATGAACTTATTTCTGTGTTTTGGAGGGTTTTATAGACCAAAATTCCCCATTAATCCATTATTTTTCAATTTTTGAAGCAGATGTGGTAAGGGAGGCTTCCCAACAATGTTTACCTTATGTTATTTAGAATAATGTCACCCCTCCTCTATAAAAAGGCATTCACTCTTCCCCTTCCTCACACATCTCAATACACATCGGATCATACAACCCCTACACAAAAAATCTTCCCACTTATCTTCCTTAATACTATAGGCCTCACTTTTTTAGGAAATCCAACCCATGAATCTATTTAATGCAAATAAAAAGGAGTCATCCAAATAAGAGGTTACATCCTTTGACAAGCACTTTTGATTTATTCTCTTTCTCCACCACCTAAATTATTATTATTCCATACTTATATAATAACCTTAGTATCCTCACTATAATAAAATGTTTTTATTATAATATTTATACCTACACCTACACACACTTCCATCAAATAGGTAACTAACTTACCATTCGTGTGTAAGGCGGACTACTACCTTACGAAATGATGTCATTCTTTTTTTACTATACCACCTCTCATGGTTGAGCATTAAGATGTAAATAATGTTTTTATATGATATATATTATATTTATAATGTCATTATTATTCTTTAATTATTATATAAATCATACCTTCTTGCTTCCCATTTTTTGTAAATACGATAACTTCATTTGTGGATGTGTGGGCTACTGCCTCCTCAAAGTGATGTGATTCTTAACACTTTGCATGGAATATATTTAGGATGTGTTTAGTAAATTTATATGACATATATTAAATAATAATTATTTTTGAATTATAATATATATATAAATATATTTCAATTAATTTCTTTCATTCAACATGACAAGAAAACAAGAACAATGTTCATGCATACGTATGACCTACCATCTCCATGAACAGAATATTCCATTTCACATTTCTATATTTTATTGATTATTATAAATATTTAAATAATGAATATATATGATATTAATATCATGTTTTCCATTTTTCAAATAATTAAATCACTATCTAAGTAAGAGGATCTAGAATAACAAGTCAACACATATAAGAAAAACAAAGAGGATATTACCCGGAACATAACAATAATTGGAATTGTTAATAAACAGGTAATATAAAGTCATAATAAAATCATATATGGTATTAGATATAATGATATTATTATGAGGTATATGTATAATAAAATTATATTTATTATACATGAGGTTTTAATGTGTATGAATAAATCTAAGACTTAAGTTAAGGGTTTTCTCGTCTCACTTTTATTTTTGTGAGACTTATCGTTATTCACAACTTATTTATTTTTTTTGGTGTATATAATACCCATTAATATATTATATTATTATTATAATTAAATTTATGGTTTTTTACATATCCATTTTATTATTTTTATTTCATGGGATTTATGGTTCAAATGTTACCAAATCGGTAATGTAATTTTTTTCCCAATTTGTCTTCTTGGAGATATATGCCATGTTATGCTCCTATATTTTTCTATGGGGAGTATATAATTACCATTAACATTTTTTATCATGAATATAATTATTTTAATGATATTTTATGATTCATTTATGTTTATTATCTCATGGGGATTATGATTCAAAGTTACCAATGTGTTAACATTTTATTGCTACAATGTCATCATTTATCAAGATTGTTTATGATTATGCTTCCATTGATGAAATATTATGATTAATATCTCAATACGTTTCAGCAATATTATTATACTATGTTTATTCAGGATATATTAAAGTAATAGTACCATTTTAAACTCATTTTTAGTTCATATAATTAAGAAAACGTTTCTAAGAAAATCTGACTTTATTTCTCTTTTTGGTCGGGAATCTTCGTTCTTTAAAAAAATGTTTTAGGAAAATGTTTTAAGAAGGTTTTAAAAAGGTATTAAATGGAATTTTAATCTCATTTTAAAGGAAAATTATTTTTATAAATGTTTTATGTTTTAAATGGATTTATTTAAATGTTTTTAAATATTACTTTATAAGTTTTCAAGGTTATTTTCAAAGGAAATGTTTTTCGAAATGTTTAATATTTTAGAAATATTTTTTCAAAGAAGAAAGGATATATTACTCAAGAAATGATTTTATTGAATTTCAATTATTATTTTATATTTTAAAAAAATTATTTAATTGTTTTTAAAAATTCATTTATAATTTTTCAAGGTTATTTTCAAAGGAAATGGGTTTCAAAATGTTTTATATTTTAGAAATAATTTTTCAAAGAGGAACGAATATATTACCCAAGAAATGATTTTATTGAATTCCAATTATTATTTTAGATGTTTTAATTTTATTTTTCAAATAAAATTATTTTTGAAAATTTTATATGTTTTAAAAGGTTATTTTTCAAATAAAGGTTATGTTTCAAGTGATCTTTCCAAATCCTTATCCATCCAAGATGATGTCCTTTGATAAATTTTATGATTTACTAGGGATATGATACAAGGATAACATTAATATTATTTATTTGTATATTTTATGTTTTTATGTCATGATTTTTATGGAACTCATTTCTTTTCAACGGGCTAATCTTGTTTCAAAGAGATTGACATGAAACCCATTTCATTCCCATGGGTTAATCAAGTTATGAATGAATAATTGTTTTTATAAGTTTTATGATGATATGAATGAAAATTTTTATTTATTAATGTTTTCATTCATGGAAAAAGATTATATGATGGTGTGTCCCAAATATCACTAGGTAATCCCATTACAACTTATATGATGGGGTGTCACAGATAGCACTAGGCAATCCCGTTACAGCTTATACAATGGGGTGGCCCAAATAGCATCATGTAAGCCCATTAGATCTTATACAATGGGGTGGCCTAGGTAGCACTAGGTAATCCTATTACAAATTATACAATGGGGTGGCCCCTATATCATCGGGTAAGATTGTTACAATTTATACGATTGGGTGGACAAGATAGTGTTGGGTTATCCCATTATAACTTATACATGGGGTGGCCTAGATAGCACTGGGTAATCCCGTTACACCTTGTATGATGGGGTGGCCCAAATAGCACTAGGTAATCCCATTACAACTAATATTATGGGTTGTCCTAGATAGTTTTAGGTAAACTCGTTATAGCTTATATGATGGGGTGGCCCATATAGTTCCTGGTGAGCCCGTTATAGGTTTTAAATGCATTAGGTAAATATTTATATCTTATAAGATAATGATGAGAACAAGTAGATGTGATTGATCAAATATGGGAAGAAGGTATAACATGATCCACTATAAGGAAAGGTATGTGATTGGGGATGGGGGTGTTTCCCACCTAATAGGTGTAGCCACTATAAAGTTACCTTATATGTTTTGGAAATGAGCCTTGACTTATAGGGAATGATTTCATATGATTATGTGTATTCCACAATTCTATGTATTATTACTATGTTATGATTTCATGGATTATATTCTCAATTATCTTATGATTTGTGTCTTATTAACTACTAATATTTATTCCATGATTCATTTTTATGATATTTTATATGTAGGGTATGATCTTATAATGATACGATCATGTTATCATCCCATTATTCTCATGTTATGCTTACATATCTCACTTATTTACCTTTACTAATACTTTGAGCTTGTCCCTTTCTTATGTTTCCATTACCGGGGTTACGAATAATTGTTTTAAGTAGGAGTACTAAAGGGGGATATCATTAATGGATATGTAGAAGATATTTCACCAAGATATAATATTTTTTTTCTATGTTTCCAAAGACACTAAACTATTAAGGTCCTTGGGAATGTATTTCTATAATGAGATAAATATTCATTTAAAATGATGTAATATCCATGTTTTATTTTCATGGGTCACTATATTATTGATTGAATTTTTTCTTTTATTTTACTTAAAATAATTCATTTTAATATCTTAACTTTGTTTTATCTTATTTTATTCATTATTGATAACATAACTTCTAAACAGATAATTATTTAAAATTAAGAATCATATGGATAATACTATTTGGAGGTTCCAAAATTTCTTCCTAGATAAAAAGAAAGTAATCACCATGTAATTTTTTATAAAACCTCATGTTTTTTCATAAAATTTCTAGATCTCAGAATAAGATTACATAAATCAAATATAATTATCTCTAAGATCCAAAAAATGGATATCTATGTGGATCCAGATAGGATAGTACATGTATTTAATAACAACACGGTAAGTAACCAATTTAAATGATGTGTGGTTCCCAGTGTCTCATAGACAAGTAAATGGGGTGTAAAAAGATAGACCTATATTGGATACATGAAATGAGAAATACCAAGATATGAAATATGAGGTTACACACTGTTGGTAAAAATCCCTCAAGGCATTATTGAAGCATTTTTTGGTGATTGTGTTTGTTGACAAAGTGGGCCTCCATGTTGTGTTTGTTGAAAAAACATACCACAATGTCCAATTTGTGGACAAAGGGGGTTTACATGGTTATTTATAGGGTTCAAGAGATGTTGTTGGATATCCATGATTGACAAAATAACCTTGAAAAAGTAATGAACGATCTGGAGGTGGTACAAAAATAGCAGATACAATGTGGCGCCGTTTTCTAGTATTTGCAAAAGATTTTGGCCTTAAAATTGACAAATGGAGAAAAGTGTATTTGGTAAAAGGAATTTAATGCCGGTGTCTTGGAAGATTTGAAACTTTCACGCAATATGTTTTTCAAGATCAAAACATCAAAATATGGAAAAGGAAAGAGGGGAACCCATGTTTTGGTTTGGTCGTGCAAGTGAATAGGATGACAGAGGCTCGGGTGGCAGGACTTGAGCGCCAAGAGGATACATGCACGCCAATGCTTGAGGTACACAAAATGCCTATAAATAGAGGGATACCCCTCCTCATTTTTGATGGATTTTAACACTTAGAGAAAAATAGATCTTCAGTCGCGCAGGTGTTTTGGGCATGCAAGTGGTGGTGTGAGTGCGCAAGTATAAGGTTATTCAGAAGTTGTGTTCCAGTTGATAGTTGTGCACCAATATTGGTTTGGGAATAAAAGGTTGTAAGTCGTCCAAGTTTGGAGTTGGAAAAGGGTGTGTCGCGCAAGTTTTTAGGTGACACTTGTGTGCCAGGCTTGAAGAAGCGCGCCAGACATTAGAGAAGCACACCAATCATAGAGAAGCGCACGAGTCACTCTAGGACTGCGTGAAAGTTGGAAAATTTACTGGTACCTCTGGTACAAAGTGTGATTAATCTACAAGAGAATATGGGACATCAACAGAAAATATACATACAAAGAAAGATGCATTCATTTGTGATAATGAATAGACCTATAGGTCTATAAACTGTGAGTGGATTTTTTTCATAGCAGTGAGAAAAGTAAGAGGAAGAAGGTGATCCTTTCTAATTGTAGTGTTCTAGAGAGATAGGAACAGGGAGTTACCCTTGGGAAAGTAGTGAGCTAAAACTAAATATTGTAAAGGATGTGATCCTGGGCATATAAGTGATCTAGCATAAACATCATAAATTGGCAGTGATCTTTAGTGGATTTGGTACGACACATCACCATTGTATGCTCCTTGGACGTAGCCCAATGAGGGTGAACCAAGTAAAAATCTCTGTGTATGCCTACTTTATTCCCTTCATTTCATCCAAAACATCATTATCAGATAAATAATGAAAGAAAACGATAAACAATAACAACATAAGAGAAAATAAAGTGACCCTTATAATATAGAGGTCAAGATCTCGTGGGGCAGAAAGAATTTTGAAATAGAATATCAATACCCTGATTCACCCCCCCTCAGGGTATGTATCATCTTTTTGTTCTAACACACATCATGTATTCAATTTATATTCCATATACCTTGAACAAATCCATATTATACAACCTGTCTAAACCCAAGGAATGTGTTGTGAAGATGGCTAGAAGACAAGTTCAAACTCTATAATTTTGTACATTCTATGTTGTCTGAAGCCAACAATGTCATAAAATTCTTATGGGTAAAAGAATTAAATTTATAACTAAACCTATTTATTATGTGTTTCATGTGTCTTTCATTAGACTCTACCAAAAATGTCATAGGATTAATAGTTATACATTATGTTAATTTCCATGTTAAAATTTTGATGAACACATGAGGTTGACTCCAAGTACACTTGTGTACTATATTAATTATAAATGAAGTTAATTTCGTTTAAAATTATAAATGATGGTGATTTATGTATGGTTGAATGTAATTTAGATAAAATTGAATTAATTGGATTAATTTTTGGCACATTGTCTTTATTAAATAATGAATCAAAGTAATTGATAACAAGATTGAAAATGTATGATTATTTCTTAATGTGTGGATGATTATGATATTAGAGAGAAGGTGGAATACTGAAACATGAACCAAATTATGGTTTAATACATTTCCATTAGGGTTGAGGGTCTGTTTATCATCCACTAGATAAAATAACCATTAGAGAATCTCCTAATCACACCACTTATATTTTATTTATATTAGTTTCATGTTTGATTATTTATGTTTTTTAATACTTCATGATCACAAAAATAAACAAATTAACAAGAATACAAGATGGAATAAAGTACAATCAGATCATGCCTAAATTTTTTATCAGATATGGTTAATCAATTAAGTAAAATACACTTAATTTTATCAAGTCATGTAAAATAATAAAACGGTGATTATGAATAAGTATAAAAATACCACAAATAAAATATTATGTCAGCTTAGCCTTCTACTAATAAAGTTAGAATCAACCTCGACTTTCAAATTACTTTACCAAACCAGGTTGAGGTGCTTTCAATTATTGGGGAAAATTTATCTTGATGTTTTCAGTTGACTTAACTTAGTTTACATCCATAGTTGAGGTCCCAATTTGGAAACAATGTAAATAAGAGGAAAAGGTTGAAAAAAATATTAAAATATTATTTCAGGATTGGGGAGTCCACTAAAAAGATCAAGGAACTATGAGTAAATGTAGTTAGAAAGTTACTTTTACCTAAAACCATTTAAATAACCATTTAGTATGGAGTCTAGGTTATGATAAGGGAATATGGATCCATTACACTAGAATATATAAGAAAATAGATATTATGAAACCAAAGTTTAGGGCTATTAGGTTTCATAAAATAGTGGTAGATTAATAAAAATTTGATTAATTTTAAATTTATTGATATATTTTTGCAATCAAAATTAGAAAGAATTATTTTCTATTAAAATATATAAATTGAAAATCAAACAACATCAACAATATCATTTTGATATATACTCAAGAAGGATAAACTTATCATCAATGAGAATTTATAGGAATGGTATTGGCACCTGTGAATTATACTATTCCATGTATGGAAGTTGTATTTGTTGGAAACCTCACTTCCTTAGTCTCTTTCCAAAGAGGCTAGTGAGGAGGAGGTATCTCTTTATCTGAATCATGTGTATAATGTAATGGAGATCCATTTTTTTATTTTATCCACCATGTAAAATGATATTTCATGTAAATATGAGGATATGGATAAACATAACATAATTTCTTACCTTAGGGATATATATCAAGAGAAGGAGGGATCAGAAAGATGAGATACCAAATGCACTATTAATGTGAATTCTTGGAGTTTCAGCTCTATCTAGGGCACATGCAATTAGTATGATTGAATACATTGAGTGAATGTACATCTTGGGTTTTAAGTTCCCTAATTATCTATTCATAAATCTCATTCTTTCCTCGCTACACAAAAACATCTCTAGTTTTTTTGTGAATCATAATACAGAAAATAACAAAGAATACATTATCATAACTTATTCCTCTTGTCCTCTTTGTTAATAAAGACATAGGTCATGGAAAATCTATTCTTCTTGGGGTGAATAATAATAATAGGGACAAGGTGAAGGGGATGAAAAATTATTCCATGTCTAAAGCTCCATACCACCATCCCTCTAAGAAGATGAAGATCTAGAGGCAAGGAAAAGAGCATGATGTAGTATGTTTTGAATGTTGCAAGTAGGGACACTCAAAGAAGGTTTCACCCATCTGAATAATAATAAGGAAGATTTAGGTGTATTAGTCATTCAATGTAATATTTATATATCTATAGGTTTGGAATTAGATACTCCATGTGGTGGTCATATTTATATCCAAATATAGGAACTAAGTAGATTTTGGAAGATTGAAAGAGGTGAGGTGGATCTATGGGATTCCAATAGATAAATGTTGGCTAATTTATACATTAAATACTACCATATCACATTGTCTTCAAGATCTATTTTGGTTTTAAAGAACTTTTATTATGTGCCTAGTATTACCAAGAATATTATTTTTGTTTCTTACTTAGATATAGAAGGATTTATTTTCAGATTTGTAAATAAATGTTGCTACTTTTATAAAGTATCATATGTTATGGTATAGAAAAACTAAATAACAGTCTTTATGTATTAAATTAATAAATCCAAATATTGGAAATTGATAATGAAACTAATGCGCGACTCATATGACACCTAGTTTTGACATCACTATCTTGTTCATGTAAATGAAAAGTGTTTGAGAAATCTATATCAAGATAATTATTTATAATCTTTTGATATAAATCAACTTGAAATATGTCATGCTTGTTTATAAGTAAAAATGACCAAACCACTATTTATTGGTCATGGTGAAAGGTCCATAAATCATAGAGAATTAGTAGACACCGATGTGTGTGGACATTTTCAATATGAATCTAGAGGTGAATACCCATACTTTATTACTTTTACCAATCAATTGAGAATGTATGGTTATATCTACTTGATGAGGAATGAGTCTAAATCCTTTAATAAGTTCAAATATTTCCTGAATAAGATTTATAATCATCTTTCTAAGAAGATTAATTTTTTTTTGATTTGATTGAGGGGGTGAATATATTAACTTAGACTTAATTGAATTTCTATGTGAGTATATAATTTTTTCTCAACTCACTACACCTTATACACACCAATGGAATGGTGTTAGTGAAAGGATGAACCATACCTTTTATACATGGTATGTTCAATTATGATCCACCAAATTCTTCCATTATCCTTTTGGGGATAAAAATTACAAAAAACATTTTACTTAATGAACAGATTACCAACTAAAGTGGAAAAGAATATTCCATTTGAGTTATGTAGTGGAAAAAAACTCATTATTTCACATGCTCAGGTAAGGGGATGTGAGGGATTTGATAAGGATAGCTCAAGAAACAAACTAGAACCCTGAGGCATGAATTGTATCTTTATAGGGTATTCTAAGGAAATAATGTGAAACTATCGATAAAACCATCCAGTCAAGAAAGTAACACCAACATGATAGGTTATCTTTCTTTAAAGGGAGAACATCCTCATGGAGGATAGTGTGAGAAATATTGACTTCGATGAATTTGATGCCCAAGATATACAAGAGTTGGTATTGGAACTGATTCCATAGTTCCCCATGGAAGATGGTGTTCCTAAAACAAAAGTGACACATAAGAGTAAAGGGGAGTTAAGAGAACCAGAGAGATATTTTTTTGTAGTCACCAATGATGGTGAATCACTATTGGTTGATAATGATGATCCACTATCCAAAAAAGAGTAATTAAAGAGATAAAAAGGCTATTAGATGGAAAATTCATGAATTATGCGATGGATTCCATGTGTAAAACCCATGTTTCTATTTTTATTGATCCAACAGTTGATGTAAAACCAATTGGGTGTAAAGGGGAATTCAAGAGAAAGTTGGACATGGAAGGTAAAATAATGCTTATAAAGAAAAAATAGTTTAAAAAGGGTTTAGACAATTTTAAATAATTTACTATGAAAAAACCTTTTCACCAGTTTCCATGTTTAAATCCATCATAATCATAGTTTATATAGTAGATTACCATGATTTTGATATTAAGAAAATGGATGTCAGAACTTCTTTTCTTAATGGCAACCTTGAAGAAAATGTGTATATGACACAATAAGAAGGGTTTGTGACTCTAGAAAATTCTAAAAAAGGTATAAAAGTTGTAGAGATATATTTTGGGATTAAATGAAGCATCTAGGTCATGGAGCATTCAATTAAATGAACCATAAAAGAATTTAGTTTCATTAATAATGGATGTGTTCCATGTGTTTAAAAGTTGTTTAGTGGGAACAAAATTGTTTCCATAATAATATATGTGGGTGAAATATTACTAATTGGAAATGATATACTATCCTTAAAATATGTAAGGCATGGTTGCGATAGTTTTTCTCCATGAACGATTTAGGTAAAATGTCATATTTATATGGATCAAGATCTTTTATGATAGATCTAAATGCTACTTGGACTAAGTTATGGTACATAAATTGACCAGATAGTGAATAAGTTCAGTAGGGAACATTCTAAGAGGGTATTGGTTCCAGCATCACATGATGTACACCTTTGCAAGAAAATGTGTCATACGGCACAGGAGGAAAGAGAGAGAGAAAGATAATATCCCATATGCTTCTATGATTAAATTAATCCTATATTCTATATTATATAAAAGTATTGATGTTTCCTATACTTTGAGTATGGTACAAATATATCAATCATACGTAGGTAAAAAATATTGGACTACTATTAAGACCATCCTTAAGTATCTATGGTTAACTAAGAATATATTCCTACTGTATAGAGCATATCAAGATCTATAGCACAGGGGTTATATAAATTTTCGTTTTTAGACAGGTTATAATGATTTGAAGTGACAATATAGATATATCTTTGGTCTTAATAGAGGAGCTATGATCTAAGAGAGTTCAAAGAACCTAGTTATTACTGATTCTATAGTTGATTCTGAGTATATTTTGGATTTTTATGTATCCATGGAAGTAGTTTGGATTCAAAAAAAATTCTAGTAGATTTATGTGGTACCTAGAAGTAATGATCATATCATAATTTAATACGATAATACTACAATTATTTCTCTCTCCAAAGATCCAATGTCACACCCAAGTAACAAGAACATACTTTTTATGTTTCAAATATTGGGGGATTTTTCTCAACGAGGTGAAGCTGTAGTGAGAAGAGTATCCATGGAGGAAAAAAAATGACCTACCCCTTCAGGAAGGATTTATCTTTGTATAAGAATGAGTATCATGAGATAGTTAGTGGACTAAAATCTATAGTCATTTGGATATAGTGCAAGTGGGGGCTTGTTAGAGATGGTGCCCTATAAGAAACTTATTTATTACTTGATTAAATGTTTGTATTAATTAAAGAAGTTTTCTTATCGCATCTAAATTATTTTTCACCATGATATTTGTACACGATTTTGTCCTTAGAATATATATCATGTTGAATGGTCATAGAAGTTCTCTTCTATGATAAAAACCCAGAGGTTCCACAATATTATTCTTGATCCTTATTCTATGGTAAGATGATATTGTTTGACACGACATAGAAAATATAGGCCATCAGGGGTAGGAGGCTCATAATAAATTTATAAACCTTCTAATGGTATTCAACATTTGTAATCTATAAGGAAATGTCTATGAGAACATACCCATTAATGGTAAATTCATATTTCCATGTTTCATTGGATGTTCCAATCTACGAAATGTTTGTATTGATCCTTAGACTTTAATATTATCATTAATAGATTTAATGACTCAAAACATTTAATGTATTGATGAAATACATGATTAAATATGTATGCAATGAAGTATGATATGTTTGACATATCATAACATTAATAAAAAATCTGAGAAAATATTTATCTCTTTTTCCTCTTGAAATAGATAATATCTCAAGCCCCTTTATGGGAATGAAACTTCATGAATAAATCCATGGAAACAGTGTTGGATGGGTGATTTCATTTCTAGAAAGTCAAAAAAATATACACCAATCATATAGGTTGATGGCACCGGCATGAAACCCACTTCACTTGAGATATTGTGATAAAAGGATTATACTACACAGTAATAATTCATAAGAGGTTTGATGTTGTTGTAACATTAACTAATTTATCTATATATTCCTTATGATGTTTCTAGATGTTGACCTTATTCTTTATAAAGTTATTATTAATTCTATTGAGAAAGAGGCATAGAGGGTCATGCACTAATTGTATCCATAATCTCAGTTAAATTCAAGTATAGATTTTAATAAGATAGAATAAATAATATCTATTTGGTTTTTTTGACCACCATAATTTATTCAAAATTTATTTTAAATCATAATTTGAGTTAAATAATAATAATAAATACATGTTTTCATGTTTGGGAAATAAGATATTTATTATATTTTTCATAGAATAATTCAGTGAAATTTATTAAATTTAATATTCACTTTTCTTGGATCAATAAATGTTGATTTAGTAAACTAAACCAAGTTTAATTTTAACACCCGAAGCTTCTACGGTATGCTTCTCTTTGAATAATGTGATATCGTGTGTTGTACGCAACACCGAGTTCTAACACACCATAACCAATCAAACTAGCTGTTATGAATAGTAATACCTAATTTTTGAAATTATATATATTTTATATTTCAAAATGGACTTCATTTTTGGATTCGGAATATCGAATTTAGCCTAAGGGGAAATTTTTGTACTTTTCGGATAACTTTAATATTTTGATGAATAGTGAAAATTACTAAATTTTAATTAAAAACAACTTTTTTAATCAAAATAATTAATAGTGATAAATTATGAATTTGAGGGGTTTTAAAGTATATTTAGAATATATTTTTACCATTTAATATAATTTTGGTCATTGGACATAACTTTACAATTAAACCGAACATAAACAAGTGTCAATCTTTTGATAGTTATTATCTCTTAAAAACACGCTTTTTGTTTTGACAGCGGGAATTAATTTGAAATTAATTTTATCCACTTCTGTGTTTTGAATTTAGAAAAATGAAATCCATATTTGGAATCAGGATGTTCAAATTGTGTAAATAGGTAACTTTTAGTTTTAGACATTTTGAATAATTACTGCGGTAAATATTTTATTTACCATGGTTAAGGGTAAATCCGGTAAATAAGGGTTAAAAAATAATATTATAATAATACTAAATTACCCTAAAAAGTTTCCTAGCCTTATTGGTTGATACATGTTCGACCATAGGCATCTTTGGGTCGATTTGGGGACCCCATGGTGCCACTTGTAGGTGATAGGGACATTTTATTTTAATTAAGTTAAAATGAATACAAAAATGACACAAGCATATATCTTTTAGAACAACAATTTTTACATAGGGTTATATATGTTGGATTTTAGATTATAAATATTCCTTAGAAAGATAAAACGATTTACTACATAATTGTATTTTATTTATAATTTTTAGACATTAGATAATTTAATTTATTTATGACACAATAATGATGAAGTAATTACTATAATAGTGAAAAATTAAAATAATTGATATTATAAATACCCAAATAAATATAATATGAAACTTTTAATGAATTAAAAATTTGTTCTAGGATAATATGATATATTAGTATTGATTTAATTGACTTTTTTTCGAAGTAATCAATCTGTTATGAGTTTCACAAAAATGAACAATTGAATAGTGTCAAAATTGACATAAAAGAGTTCTTAAAACAAATATTATATTATTAATTGATATTAAATTCCAAAAAATCTAATTCTAGAAAAAGTGACTTATATCATGATAGGTTCATCATTAATGGACCACTTGGGGGTCTCTTGGATGTATATAGTGAGTTTATTAACCATATTATATAAAAATACAAAGAGACATTTTAAAAGTGAAACTAATTAACTTAGAGTTAATACTTAAAGATAAGGTTAATATAAGTACCAAAACCTGTATAAATTCAATTGGTTGAGTTGTTTTCGACCCATAACCACCTTAACATTTTAATAATAAACTTTTTATCCATTATAAACTGAATATGAATTTATTATAAATTAATATTTCTAGCTTTTCCAAAGGTGCCCCTCACCCCTCTTATAAAAGGGAACTCCTCCTTCCCATTTCTTCACACCTGAAAAGCCTTTTGGTTCGGCCAAAATCTGACCAAATACTCTCCAAACTTCCCTCACTACACCCTATAGGCCTTAGTTTGATCAGAAAGCCAACCTAAGGAGCCCTTTTGATCAAATCAAAAGGAAGAAACTGAAGACGAGGTAATGATTTCACCACCCTTTTCAAAGTTCCTTTCTTCTTCCACATCTTCTTCCTTTGTTGTTACCATTCTAAAATAATAAATCAAGTATAATATATATACTATGATGTTATTATAAATATGGTACAACCATATTCATTATTCTATCCACCATTTGAATAACATGTCACCATACGTGCGTACGTACGGCTTACCGTCTCCACGTCGTGGTGTAATTGTTATTCAATATATTATTATTTGGATGGGTATAATAATGATGTGTAACTCATGTAAATAATAAATATAACATGTTAATGATTCTTTATATATGATATACCATCCATTTATATATTATTTTAATATCAAAATAATGATATTGTCGCTCGTGCGTACGTACGGACTACCGTCTCCACGAACGTGATGAGATTTATTCTCCATCGTATCCATTCAAGTATAATTATAATTTGATGATTTAAAAATTTTAAGGACTTCATATCATTCTGTATATTAATAATATACAACCTATCCATGACAAACATGGCTTATGTAACAAAACATATAAAAGAAAACTAGTAAGTTAACACCCGAAATGACGATAATTCTAAGATATTATTAACAAATCAATGTTAAAAGATCATATATGATATCATATTAATATATATGATTCTTGTATAATTTAATAAAAATTATTTCACCATTATACAGGAGGTTAACCTACCCCAACCAAGGAAAAGTACAAGGTAAGGGTTATTTCAAAATCTCTTCATTATCCGAGGTTGTTTATACGTAATAATCTACTGAGATCTCTTTATCATCCACATCCATGTTTCTTAAAAATGTATTTCAAAACATTTTTACTATTTAATAGAATATGAGTTAAATTCATTTATACCCTTTTTAACTTTTATAAGTTTTATAAAGGAATCTTTCCATCGTTTTCAAAACAAGGTCCTTTTAAACCTTTTCGACAGAATTAAGGTAAGAATATTTTTTTAACTTATACGGCGGGTGCGGCTATTTTCCGCCGTTATAAAATCTTCAAAGCTTACCTTAAAAGCTTATAAAAATATTTTCAAAGATTTTTTTTTATTTTATATGGATCATAAATGATTTCAAAATAAATAGAGATATTTCTTTTAAAAGAATTTTGATTTCATCTATGTCAACATCCTTTGATGGATTTTACGCTTATCTAATGTTGATTTATTATGATACAAAACTTCTATATTATATTGAAGGTTTTGTGATTTGTTTGACTGTGGATGTGATATTTTTATACCATTCATGGTTTATGGTGAAAGTATTGACATTTTGTATTCTATTTTTAATATGAATGTTTATGTTATGTTTAAACCTTTTCATATGGGAATGCATTGGACTTAATATGTGACGGGTGGAGCCCGCTATAGCTCCTCGATGCATCGGTTGGTCTCATGAGACAAACTAGTGTCTTGGCACAAGGCCTTGACAAAATATTATTTGTAGTCTTGGCACGAGGCCTTGGCTATGTGGTTATGATAGTCTGGCATTATGCATTCCATCATTATGAAAGTGGTTATTGATATTGCATGTGATTATTCGATTAGTAGAATATCCATGTGAATAAGTAAATGGCATTATTACATTTTACTTTTTCCATACTATGTTGAAGTTCAAGTTTAAAAGGATTTTGTTTTAGTAATGAATTGTCTTAAATGTTTATGCTTATTTTTTAAAGTTCCGCTATATTGTTATCCTTACTGGGTATTTGAGCTCACCCCTTTTCTATGTTTTATTTTTCCCAGGATGTGAAAAAGTAAGTTATGAATGACCTACAGGGATTTTATGTGGGGATATGAGTGTGGAATATGGAGACTATGTTGTTGTAGTAGTTTTTCACTTTATGATGTAATGTAAAACTTTATGAATATATCTAGTGTTTCCAAGGCTACTAAACCAATTGGTCTTTCGAGATTTGATCTTTCTTGTGATCATGCCAATGTTATGTAATAATGCACCGAATCTGGGTAACTAGGGTCGGGGTGTTACAGTTGGAATCAATGGAAGTTTAGTACAAACCTTGGAAGCTAGATTTAGATAAACTCTGATTAGAGCACGTAGACCTAAGATGAAATTTGGGGATTAGTATAGAAGAACTTCCTAGAATTTTGGTGTTGTATAGATTTTGTGAGTTTTCCGAGAAATACATCCCTGTCTAGATGCGAGCAGGTAGAGGCAGCTCTGGCACATATGTACCTAGGGGTAAAACCCGAAAACACCACTTTGAGCTAGACTCTAATGGGAACTGGTGCACGACAACGAGCCTTGCTGCACTCTTGGTTACGAAACTCCTGAGGGATATGCATTGGATAACTCTCATTTTCTTTACAAATCATTATGAAGGGTTTATGAGTATATAATTCCTCAAAGAAAACATTTTTATGATTATGGATTATATCCATAAATAGTTCAATTTATGTTAAGTGTTTTGTAAGTATGGGATTATGTATTTTGATTCATAAACTGATCTAGTTTATGCCATTTTTTAGAAATGGAGCCTAGTGGAAGAAATGGAAACCGTATCAATGCACGAACTCCATGTAGGGATTTCCCTCCTGCTCAAAATAATTATAGTGGATCTGGTGATGCAACTGGTGCCGATCAGCTAATCACCATACTAGGACAACTTACTCAGGTTATGAATAATAACCTTACCCGTATGGAGCACCCTGATCCACAGTGTGGAGGATCAATGTTAGATCGATTCATGAGGCAACAACCACCAACGTTCAATGGGAGTACAAATCCCTTAGTAGATGATCAATGGATAAATTCCCTAGAGAAAATATTTTAGGCTTTGGGGAGCAGTGAAAGGGAAAAAGTTATCATGCCAGTTTACCGCCTCACTGGAGATGATGATCAATGGTGGCCATTGATTCAAAAAATGAAGGAAGATGATGAAGTATCAAATATCTAATGGAGGGAGTCCAAGATCTGTTTTTATAAAAATACATTCCTCGCAACCATCGGTCAGATATGGAAAGGCAATTTCTGAGTCTGAGACAAAAGGAGGATGAGAATGTCACAAAGTATGAGGCTAACTTTACAAGGTTAGCAAGGTATGCTGGAGATTATATACGTAACCCAAGAATTAAGATTTATCGTTTCTTTGATGGGTTAAAACCATTTCTCTGTTGAGAATTAGTCTCACAATCCTTTTCGTCATACAAAGACATTGTCTCATGTGCTATCAAGACCAAAAAGGAATTCTCTAAGTCTTATGACTTTAAAGCAAAGCAAGAGAAGAAGAGACCTGCTGATCAATCTGGGAATGGAAATAATGGGAAGAAGGGAAAGGTTGAATATCCATCATGTGGTAAATGCGGGAAGAAACACCCTGGTACTTGCTTGAAGGGAATGGGATTCTGTTACAAGTGTGGTGAAAAAGGCCACCAATCTCGTGATTGGAAAGGAAAGAAGGAAGCTACCAATGTTCAGTGATAAAATTGTAGGGAGATGGGGAATTATGCAAATGAATGTCCTAAGCATTAGGAGAACTTACCTCAGAAAAGACCAAGGGATCAAGGCCAATCTTATGCTATCACTACTGCTGAGGTAGAAGCTCTGAAGGATGTGGTGGCAGGTAATTTAATGGTTTCCTCAAGTTTAGAAAATGTATTATTTGATTCTGGATCATCGCATTGTTTCATATCTTCCCATTTTTCTAAGAAAATTAGATATTTCCAATTTGATTTAACAAGGGAGTTGTCTGTTAAAACTCCTAAGGGAAGTATCATTGCAACAAAGTTTTGTGAATCAGTCCCCATTAGAGAACATAAATGTTCTTTATCTGCTGATCTCATCATCATACCTATGATTGAGTTTGACATAATCCTCAGTATGGATTGGCTTTCAGACTATGATGTGAAGATTTATTGTGAGAATAAAGAGGTTACGATTCTTGATGATAATGATAAGGAACACCTTATCTTTAGAGCAGAATCTTCACCACCTAATTCTTATTTAGATCCACCCCCAGTAGCTCAACTAAATTCAATTATTGGGGAGGAAGAGAATGAAATAACTACGGGTGAGGAAAGGAATGTTCAAATAGAGGATTTAACTGTTGTGAATGAATTTGTAGATGTATTTCTGGAAGATTTACCTAGACATCCTCCAGAATGAGAAGTTGAGTTTTCCATTGATTTAATTCATGGATCAAGGCCTATATCAAAGACCCCTTATAGAATGGCCACTGTAGAATTATTTGAACTAAAGAAACAACTAGAGGAATTGAGTAATAAAGGATTTATTCTCCCTAGTGTTTCTCCATGGGGAGCCCCTGTTCTTTTTGTTAAAAAGAATGATGGATCTATGAGGTTATGTATCGACTACAGGGAGATCAATGCTATAACGATAAAGAACAAGTATCCCCTACCTCATATTGATGATTTCTTTGTCCAACTGCATGGAGATCAATACTTTTCAAAGATTGATCTTCGATCTGGATACCATCAGTTGTGTGTAAAGAAGGAAGTCATTCCGAAGACGGCATTTCGAACCAGGTATGGGCATTACGAGTTTACTGTAATGCCTTTTGGATTGACTAATGCACCCTCTGTATTCATGGATCTGATGAATAGAGTTTTCAAGGAGTATCTCGATGAATTTTTGGTGGTATTTATTGATGATATCTTGGTATACTCCAAAACCTATGAAGATCATAAAAATCACTTGCGCATTATCTTGAAGACTCTGAGGAGGCATGATTTATATGGGAAGTTTAGCAAGTGTGAATTCTGGCTTTAGGAGATTTCTTTTCTTGGCCATAGTGTCTCTAAATATGGAATCTCTGTTTATCCTTCTAAGACCAAGGCAATCCAAGAATTGCCAACACCTACGAGTATAACTAAGGTACACAGTTTTATTGGTTTGGCAGGTTATTATGGACGTTTCGTCCAGAATTTTGCCCGATTGGCTAACCCATTAACGAAGCTCACACGTAAAGGGGTTAAATTTTTTTGGACAAAAGTTTGTGAAGAATGTTTTGAATAACTGAAGAGAAGATTAGTCAATGCTCCTATATTGACTCTACCATCGGGGAATGATGGGTTCGTTATTTATAGTGATGCATCAAAGAAAGGACTTGGTTGTGTCCTTATGCAGAATGATAGAGTTATTGCCTAAGCATCACGACAGTTGAAAATTCATGAACAAAACTATCCTACTCATGATCTTGAGTTAGCAGCTGTGATCTTTGATTTGAAGATATGGAGGCACTACCTCTATGGTGAAAAATGTGAGATTTATACTGATCACAAGAGTTTGAAGTATATTTTCTAACAAAAAGAACTCAACTTGAGGCAAAAGAGATGGCTTGAATTACTCAATGATTATGATTGCACGATACACTACCACCTGGGGAAAGCAAACAAGGTGGCAGATTCTTTGAGGAGAAAATACCATGGAGTTTTGAAAAATATGAGAATTGAAAGGGATCCAATTTTCATGGATCTAGTGAAGATGGACATGGGAATAACCAGGGAAGGTGAAACATCAATGCTTTTTCAAATGGTTGCCAAACCATCTTTACTAGAAAGGATTAAGAGTTCTCAGAATGATGATGAAGAATTTCAAAAGAAGATTAAAGCTGTGAATGATGGGAGATTGAGAGACTTTGTGTATGAAGATGGAATTTTGAAATTTGGGAAGAGACTTTGTGTTCTCGATATACCTGATCTAGAAAGGGAATTGCTGGATGATGCTCATAGTTCCAATTTCCCTATACACCCTGGGAGCACCAAAATAAATAGAGATTTGAAGGAACATTTTTGGTGGGACAACATGAAGAGGGAGATTGATGATTTTGTGTAAAGATGTATGGTTTGTCAGTAAGTGAAAGCTGGAAGGCAACAGCCTGGAGGAGTCATGCAACCTCTTCCCATACCGGAGTGGAAATGGGACAATATTACAATGGACTTTGTCATGGGGATACCAAAGACTCTTAGAAGGAACGATGAAATATGAGTTATTGTTGATCGTCTTACCAAGTCAGCACATTTTCTTACTATAAGAGAAGATCTACCCCTAGAATGTCTAGAAAGACTATATATTAATGAAGTTGTGAGACTTCATGGAGTACCCCTATCAATTTTTTCTGATCGTGATCCCCATTTTACTTTAAGATTTTGGAAAAGTCTTCAGAAATCCCTGGATACTAAACTTCATTTGAGCACTGCTTACCACCCTCAGACAGATGGAAAATCAGAACGGACTATTCAAACCGTAGAAGACATGTTGAGATCTTTCTCACTTGACTTTCAGGGTATATGGGATCAATATTTACCTCTTGTAGAATTTTCCTATAACAATAGCTTCCATTCGAGTATTCAGATGGCACTATATGAAGCGTTATACGGGAAGACATGTCGTACACCAACCTGTTGGGATGACGTTGGTTAAAGAAAACTTGTAGGTCCAGAACTGGTGGAGGAAACGATGGAAAAGGTGAAGGTAATCCAAAATCACATCAAAGCAGCTCAATGTAGGCAGAAGAGCTATGCCGATAATCGAAGGAAGGATTTGGAATTTCAAGTCGGTGATCATGTTTTGCTGAAGGTATCTCCATAGAACGGAGTCATACATTTTGTTAAGAAAGGTAAATTGAGTCCCAGGTACATCGGACCTTTCGAAATTCTAGAACGAATTGGGGTTGTAGCTTACCGACTGGCAATGTCGCCAAGTCTCTCTAAAGTTCACGATGTGTTCCACGTATCTCTGTTGAGGAAATACATGCCTGGCCCAACGCATGTACTCACCTATGAAGAATTAGAACTGGAACCCGATCTATCTTATTGCGAAGAGCCCTTCAGGATTCTTGATACAAGAGAACAAGTACTGAGAAACTGGACGACGCGTCTGGTAAAAGTTTTGTGGAGAAAGCATAAGATGGAGGAGGCAACGTGGGAACCCGAGGAACTTATGATGAAGAACCACACGAGTCTTTTCATGTGATAAGTATTCTAGAAATTTCAAGGACGAAATTTTTTGAAGGAGGGGAGAATGTAACACCCCAAGCTTCTACGGTACGCTTCTCTTTGAATAATGTGATAGCGTGTGTTGTACGCAACACTGAGTTCTAACACACCATAACCAATCAAACTAGCCGTTATGAATAGTAATACCTAATTTTTGAAAATTATATGTATTTTATATTTCAATATGGACTTCATTTTTGGATTCGGAATATCGAATTTAGCCTAAGGTGAAATTTTGGTACTTTTTGGATAACTTTAATATTTTGATGAATAGTGAAAATTACTAAATTTTAATTAAAAACAACTTTTTTAATCAAAATAATTAAAAGTGATAAATTATGAATTTGAGTGGTTTTAAAGTATATTTAGAATAGATTTTTATCATTTAATATAATGTTGGTCATCAGACATAATTCTACAATTAAACCGAACATAAACAAGTGTCAATCTTTTGATAGTTATTATCTCTTAAAAACACGCTTTTTGTTTTGACAGCCGGAATTAATTTTAAATTAATTTCTGCCACTTCTGTGTTTTGAATTTAGAAAAATGTAATCCATATTTGGAATCAGGATGTTCAAATTGTGTAAATAGGTAACTTTTATTTTTAGACATTTTGAATAATTACTGCGGTAAATATTTTATTTACCATGGTTAAGGGTAAATCCGGTAAATAAGGGTTAAAAAATAATATTATAATAATACTAAATTACCCTAAAACATGTCCTAGACTTATTGGTTTATACATGTTCGACCATAGGCATCTTTGGGTCGATTTTGGGACCCCATGGTGCCACTTGTAGGTGATAGGGACATTTTATTTTAATTAAGTTAAAATGAATACAAAACTTACACAAGCATATATCTTTTAGAAAAACAATTTTTACATAGGGTTATATATGTTGGATTTTAGATTATAAATATTAATTAGAAATATAACAAGATTTCCTACATAATTATATTTTATTTATAATTTTTAGACATTAAACAATTTAATATATTTATGACACAATGATGATGAAGTAATTACTATAATAGTAAATAATTAAAATAATTGATATTATAAATACCCCAATAAATATAATATGAAACTTTTAATGAATTAAAATAATTCTCTAGGATAATATGATATATTATAATTGATTTAATTTACTTTTTTCGAAGTATTCAATCTGTTATTAGTTTCACAAAAATCAACTATTGAATAGTGTCAAAATTGACATAAAAGAGTTCTTAAAACAAATATTATATTATTAATTGATATTAAATTTTTAAAAATCTAAGGTCTGGACAAGAGACTTATATCATGATATGTTAATCATTAATAGACCACTTCGGGGTCGCTTGGATGTATATAGTAAGTTTATTAACCATATTATATAAAAATACAAAAAGACATTTTAAAAGTGAAACTAATTATCTTAGAGTTAATACTTAAAGATAAGGTTAATATAAGTACCCAAACCTGTCTAAATTCTATTGGTTGAGTTTTTTTCGACCCATACCCACCTTAAAATTTAAATAATCAACTTTTGAGCCATTAGAAACCGAATATGAATTTATTATAAATTAATATTTCTAGCTTTTCCAAAGGTGTCCCTCACCCCTCTTATAAAAGGGAACTCCTCCTTCCCATTTCTTTACACCTTCAAAGCCTTTTGGATCGGCCAAACTCTGACCAAATAATCTCCCAACTTCCCTCACTACAACCTATAGGCCTTAGTTTGATCCGAAATCCAACCTAAAGAGCCCTTTTGATCAAATCAAAAGGAAGAAACCGAAGAAGAGGTAATGATTTCACCACCCTTTTCCAAGTTCCTTTCTTCTTCCACTTCTTCTTCCTTTGTTGTTACCATTCTAAAATAATTACTCCAGTATCATATATATACTGTTATGTTATTCTAAATATGGTATAACCATATTCAGTATTCTATCCACCCTTTGAATAACATGTCACCATACGTGCGTACGTACGGCTTACCGTCTCCACGTCGTGGTGTAATTGTTATTCAATATATTATTATTTGGATGGGTATAATAATGATGTGTAACTCATGTAAATAATAAATATAACATGTTAATGACTCTTTATATATGATATAACATCCATTTATATATTATTTTAATATCAAAAGAATGATATTGTCGCTCGTGCGTACGTACGGACTACCGTCTCCACAAATGCGATGAGATTCATTCTCCATCGTATCCATTCAAGTATAATTATCATTTTATGATTTAAAAATAATGTTTAAGGACATGATATCATTATGTATATGAATAATATACAAACTATCCATGAAAAACATGGCTTATGTAACAAAACATATAAAAGAAAACGAGTAAGTTAACACCCGAAACGACGATAATTCTAAAATATTATTAACAAATCAATGTTAAAAGATCATATATGATATCATATTAATATATATGATTCTTGTATAATTTAATAAAAATTATTTCACCATTATACAAGAGGTTAACCTACCCCAACCAATGAAAAGTATATGGTAAGGGTTATTTCACAATCTCTTCATTATCTGAGGTTGTTTATACGTAATAATCTACTGGGATCTCTTTATCATCCACATCTATGTTTCTTAACAATTTATTTCAAAACATTTTTACTATTTACTAGAATATGAGTTAAAGTCATTTATACCCTTTTTGACTTTTATAAGTCGTTTATAAAGGAATCTTTCCGTCGTTTTCAAAACAAGGTCCTTTTTAACCTTTTCGACAGAATTAAGGTAAGAATGTTTTTTTAACTTATACGACTAGTGCAGCTATTTTCCGCCGTTATAAAATATTCAAAGCTTCCCTTAAAAGCTTATAAGAATATTTTCAAAGAAAATGTTTTATTTTATATGGATCTTAAATGATTTCAAAATAAAAATAGATATTTCATTAAAAAGAATTTTGATTTCATCTATGTCAACACCCTTTGATGGATTTTACGCTTATTTAAGGTTGATTTATTATGATACAAAACATCTATATTATATTGAAGTTTTTGTGATTTTTTTGACTGTGGATGTGCTATTTTTATACCATTCATGGTTTATGGTGAAAGTATTGACATTTCGTATGCTAGTTTTAATACGAATGTTTATGTTGTGTTTAAACCTTTTCATATGGGAATGCATTGGACTTAATATGTAACGGGTGGAGCCCGCTATAGCTCCTCGAGGCATTAGTAGGTCTCATGAGACAAACTAGTGTCTTGACACAAGGCCTTGAAAAAATCTTATTTGTAGTCTTGGCACGAGGCCTTGGCTATGTGGTTATGATAGTATGAAATTATGCATTCCATCATTATGAAAGTGGTTATTGATATTGCATGTGATTATTCGATTAGTAGAATATCCATGTGAGTAAGTAAATGGCATTATTACATTTTACTTTTGCCATACTATGTTGAAGTTCAAGTTTAAAAGGCTTTTGTTTTAGTAATGCTTTGCCTTAAATGTTTATACTTATTTTTGAAAGTTCCGCTATTTTGTTATCCTTACTGGGAATTTGAGCTCACCCCTTTTCTATGTTTTATTTTTCCCAGGATGTGAAGAAGTAAGTTATGAATGACCTACAGGGATTTTATGTGGGTATATGAGTGTGGAATATGGAGACTATGTTGTTGTAGTAGTTTTTCACTTTATGATGTAATGTAAAACTTTATGAATATATCTAGTGTTTCCAAGGCTACTAAACCAATCGGTCTTTCGAGATTTGATCTTTCTTGTGATCATGCCAATGTTATGTAATAATGCACCGACTCTGGGTTACTAGGGTCGGGGCGTTACATTAATGGTCCAATTAGAAAAAATTAATATTTATGTATATTTTTTAATGCATTGAACATGTCAAATGATTAACAATAATAATATCATTAACTTACATGGGGTTAATTAAGAATATTAATGATGGTTGGGCTCTTGTGTGTGTTTTTCTAACCCTAAACCACATATAATAAATATCTAGTTATATCACATTCCTAATTCACTTTTTGTGTACACAACATATGATGAGAGATTAGCTCAATCACTCGAGTGTTCTACTTCTTCCTCCACTCTCAAGGATTCGAGAGAACACCAAGGGGTATTTATCTTCATGAAAAATATTGTTGTGATCAACCACAAACAATACAAGCAATACATATTGGTTTTTCTAACACTTATAAACTCTATGACATTGATTAGAGACTATGGTGCACATATAGATCACCACTAGAGGGATTAATCACATTATTACTAGATCAAAATGATGGTGCAGAGAATTCAATTCCATCATACCATTAATTAAAGTGGAATTACAAGTTGAGGTAATTCTTTATCTAATCATAAATTAATTATAAATCATACTTGAATATCCTCTCCCTATGGCTCTGATATATTAATATATTCTATTGATTAACTATTTTTCATTGGACATGATCTCATGATCATGTAAAGTAATGATTTCACATGATTTAAGACTAAAATTTGAGTTGGTCATGGCTTTGAAGGACACTTATACTTCACCCATAACCTACACAAACATAACCCCTTTCTTCACAAAGGAGTTCATATATGTATATATTTGATAAAAATCTTAAATAAAGTAATGGTAATATTTGATTAGTCCCATGATACTCCTAATCTTAAATATATTCTTTTAAACTACCTAAGAGACCATCAACCCTAATTTTTGGATAAATATAAATTACTTCCCCAGACACTATATTCCTAAGGACACAGACTTCTCAAATCTAAATAGAATGTATTAAAATCTTGGATTAAAGTTTGTTTTCTCATAATATCACCAATATAGTCATAAAATGCCCACTATTATCTTCACTTCACCTTCAATATATAAGGATATTATCCACAAAGAAAGCTATGAATGAGTTTAAAAATGAATATAAGATCTAGTTCATTAGTTCCATGAAAATAGTAGGTTCACTGGTCAGTCTAAATGATATAAATATGTAATAAAAATTTCCAAAAAGACTCTGAAAATCCATCTATAGAATATCCTCTCATCGGACTATATGTTCATGGTAACCATATCATATTTCAATCTTTTCAAACCATTCATTACCTCTCAACTGACAAATAAATATTTAATCCATGGTAATAGATAATTTGTTTTTACTCAATTTTACTTGTAACAGTATATGAACAATCATAAACTACCATTTCCTTTACTAGAGATCAGAATAAAGTTACCCCTTTGGTGAAGTTCTAGGAAATATGAATTGTAGTTCCACTAGGTCAAATTTCCTAAGATGGGGGGGGGGGTGCATCGGGGTATGATAGATTAAAACTACTACCCCTTTGGATCATGTTTCATCATTAAAAAAACACACATCTTTATTTCTCCTACAGAAATAAATGAATAGAAATGAAATCATGCACATGACACAATGCTTTTTTACTTGGTTCTCCCTCATTGAGCTACGTCCATGGAGCATCCAATGAAGATGTGTCAATGCACCAAATTCACTAAATATCATTTCCAATTACAAGGTCAGGTCTATATCTTCTAGGCCTAGTCTCACCACATTTTCAAGATTTAAGGCCTGATCACTGCATTCCCAAGGTCACTCCCTAAGCCTCTTCCTCTGACTCACTGGTAGTGGAAAGGATCACCGTCTTCCTCTTCCTTTTATCACTTATCTTGAAAGGGATCCACTCATACTTTATATACATTTAGGTCCCTTCATTTTCATGAAAGCACGCATCCCCAACTATATGTAGATTCTCTATTGAAGTTACTTTTCACCCACAAATGAATTCCACATTTCTGCATATTTTTAGATAACAAAAAAGGCTTTATCAAACTGATTTGAAACTTTTGAAAGCTTCCTTGTGTGTTCTGAGAACCAGTTTCTCCTATCGCATACTGTGTACTGGGTATGGTATGCGTAACACCTCTTCTGACTACCGCTGCTACTTCCGCGAACCACCCATTGTCTGCAGACTCCTCTTCCTTCGATTTTGAGTACCACATCCATGTGCCAACTCTAAAAACCTCCTCTTCAAACCAATTATATGAACCACATTTTCTTCTACAGGTGAGTTCTTCCTCTATGGACCACCTTCCTTTCATGTACCCTTCTTCTATGGAGGGCTTTAGTACCTTGCAAGAACTTTCAGCAAAATTCCTTCTGTGAAAACCACTTCCATTCATGAAATCATCCTCCAAGATGCACTTATACTTCACATACTCCCCTGAATACTGTTCTTTCTTCCTCAATGTACCAAACATTCTTTCTGGAGTCACTACATCGATTGCGGGATATAGTTTCCCGAAAAAACCTTCAGTGAAGTTGCTTCCACGAGAACCACATTCGGAATTTACTGAATTCCTAGAGAAAAGAGATGTTCTCTAATGATATTACCTCTCACTTATAATTAGTGTTATTATATCTCCTTATATAGGAAAATATATCTTCTTAATCTTCTAAATCAAGATTTACCAAATATTTGATTAAGCACCACCTTCATTGTATACCGGTCCTCCTGTCGCGAACTGCAAACCCTTTCACATACCATTTTTTAACTGTGGTCCACATTATACATCTATTCCTATGCAGAAGACCATTCCACAAAACTCTATTCCTTATACGTACCACGATCCCTTCACTACAAACCATTCTGATAACCATTTCCAATACTCCACATACCTTTCTCGCTTCCGGGTACGCAGTCGTGAACTGTTCCGAGACATGGTACTCAAACCATGTTCTGGGGTAAATGGTTCCATTATTTTTCCAATTTTCATTACATTTCTTCATACCATTCAGTCCTATGTGAAAACACTTCATTTTCCAACATCAAACTCCTGATTTTGAGGCTCAAAAATTTGGCAAACATTGGGAAACTATGCCACCTTAAACACCTTCTTTAGCAAACACCAACCATTCTCATTTACGGTCATCTTGCTTGGTCAACAAACACAATCACACCCAAAACATACTGAGATGACACATTGAGGGATTCTGTTGCAACAATTTACCCCTTTGGGTTTGTTGAAAAATCTTCTCATAATAATACATCACATTTTGATACCTCGTTAAGGCTTCATCCTTCATTAATTAGAATCCACTTCACGTGATTAAGATAGCAATCATAGATTTACTCAACACATACTCTAAGATCACTTGATCCATGATTGGCATGAGAAACAAGAGTATTATGAAAATTTTATCAAATGAATCACTTCATTCTTAAAATCAATTCACGAACCCAAACAACTAATTTCATCATGAGCCTATTTCATCATGAACACCATCTATCATGATATGTAATATTCGATCGATCACTTCTAGAAATGTCAGATTTAATACTCCCCCTACATCACAACTCCTCCTAATAGATTAATCTCATATTCAAATACTCCTATCTTTCTGACCCACTTAACAGCTTCTCCCCTTATATTATCTTCCCCTAGAATAGTCACACTTTCTCTCCCTTTTTAAATGAACCTAATGGGAACTTCATGGTTGTCTGTTATAGGGTAAATAACACATATCAGAATATTATGAAAAACACACCATACCTTGGGGAGAGGGGGTCCCACTACCATACATTTTCAAGTGTGGGGAGTCGACTGGACTCTCAGATCCATTTTATTCCATTCAAACACTTTTTTTGGGTAAGGCCTTCTTAGAAATATCTATAACTAGTTGTTATGTTGGCACATACTCCAACTTCACAATCCCTTGTTCCACCTTCTCCTTAATAAAATTATATATTTTTTCAATGTTCTTTTTCCTTGATTGATGTACTAGATTTTTGAGATGATTTATAACACTTGAATTATCAAAATGAATTATGATTAGATATTTCACTTCAACTCACATATCCTCAAGATGTTGCTTCATCCACAACAATTGTGTGCATGATTGAGTGGAAGAAATATACTCAGCTTCTAGGACGCTCAATGAAATGAAATATTTTTTCTTTCTTAGCCAAGAAATACACAGTCGACCAAGATAGAAAGCACCTCCTAACATTGATTTCATATCATCTTCTAAACTGTCCCAATATGCAGTTGAATATACCAATAACTATGGATGATTTTTCTTATTATTCACTAAACTGAAATACACAGTACCTTTGATATACCAAAGTATTATTTTCACCACAATCATGTAACTTTATTTGAGATTTCTTTGATACTGTGCTACTTGAAATGTGGAAAATACAATATTAGGTCTTCTCGCTCTCAAGTACTATAAACTTCCAATGATTTTCCTGTATTCTATGATAATAAGTTCCTTTCCATTATCATATTTTGAGTGTTTTTTCTGTAGAGAAATTGTATTTTTCATCTACTTTGAGTTTTCCATTCAAAATATTCTCAATACATCCTTGGCATATTTATTCTGGGAAATGAATGTTCCATTATTTCCTTTTTTAACATTAAGACCAAGGAAAAGGGTCAATTCACCAATCATTGAAATTTCAAACTCACTTTTCATGAATTTGTAATACTGTCTGCATTGTTCTTCATGTGATCCACAAAATATTATGTCATCGAAATAAACAGGAACCATCATCCTTTAACTACTACCATTA
The DNA here is from genome assembly GCA_963277665.1 of Viscum album. Classification (NCBI taxonomy): domain Eukaryota; kingdom Viridiplantae; phylum Streptophyta; class Magnoliopsida; order Santalales; family Viscaceae; genus Viscum; species Viscum album. Next base: position 700,724,595 of record OY728122.1, on the reverse strand, counting down.
TTGAAATACAGATTGTAATCAACCTCACCATATTAGAAATAGAGCTTCTTCAAACACTGATCAAGCCTTGAATTCCATTTTCTTGGTGCTTTCTTCAACCCATACAATGAACTCTTCAGCCAAAAAATATTGTTATCATCTTCATGAATGAGAAAACCACTTGTATTCTCAATGTGGAATCCTTCTTCCAGAACCCTATTTAGAAATTCTAATTTCACATCCATCTGGAATACGTTAAACTACATTTGCACTTCTATGGCCAAGAATAATCTAATTATTTCTTTCATTGTAATTAGATAAGATTTTTCATCAATATAAATGATTTCTCTCTAGGATTACCCTTTTCACACTAGTTGTTCTCTCTTTTGAATCACAACACCATCTTCATTCATTTTTTTTGTGAAAGACCCATTTAGTTCTGATAACATTCTTGTCTCTTGAACATGAAACAATCTCCCACGTCTGATTCTTCTCAATTTTTTCAATCTCTTAATTCATTTCATAAACCAAATTATAATATCCAATTTCTTCACTAAAACATTTAAGCAATACTTGTGATAAGTATGATGCATGTTGTGGAGTCTTCATTCTTCTTGCCTGCACTAGCACTGTCTAATCACCAATTATGTTCTACCTATCAATTTTAGCTCTTCTCTTCTATGTTTGTGAAGATACAGAATCATTCTCATCCTTCTCATCATTTGAGTCTTCTTCTGAATCAACCTCTAGAACTAGAGCATCTCCTAATATGCTTATATCTTCATAACTATCCTCCTGAGACTGATCATGTATTTTCTGAAGATTCTGCTCATTCTCCAATATGGTTACATCATGACTTTCAATAATCTTTCCTGACCATTTATTGAAGCACTTTTATGCTTTTATTTTCTTTGAGTAGCCAAGAAATATCCCTTCATCTTCACAAGATTCAAACTTTCTGTGTTTCTCCTTATTGACAATGAAACACTTACTTCTAAAGATTCGAATGTGTTGAAATAGTGGGTTCCCTAGACCCAACTATGCAGTACTTTTGATTACAATACCACTTGTACAGTTAGTTATACATGATTTCGTCTTACCATTATAATGTAGAAATTTCTATATACACTATTATAATGGTAATGTCCAAAGGTTAATTGTTGTGTCGAGAGGTCATAAAAGATCCCAAGCTATAATGAGAACCTCGAGATACTATGAAATTAATCTTGAATATATGTTTTATAGTATATATACATCTTACTGACCAAACACAGAAGATGTCTAACTATCAGGTGCTGGGGGCTCATAATCCATGAGACTTCTTCTCATGAAGTTCACACTTGGTGATCTCTAGTTGTGAGATCAGGAGGACAGAGCCACCAATAGGAACACCACATGTTTTGTGTCTAATTTTCCATTTCTATCTATGGATATGTGTATTGGTGTCTTGACTTGAAATAATCACCAGTGTGTTCCATTTGATTTTCTACTTTGATGGAAGGTCAGAACCATGGTATTGAAATTGTGGAGAAGTAGCTTGTGTTGGGTGCATCGTTGATGGTATAACATTGGTTGAATGGGCAAGAATGGATTTGTCGCTTCCAATTTTAGGGTGTTGTATATCTCAGGACTGGTTGATAAGGATGGTGCTGGCTTCATAAGTACTTGGCCAAAGCAGTACAAAGTTAAATCCATCTAGATAGATCAATAAATAATAAAGCGAGATAAGGGTAATGATACTAGTGTGCATCCTACTTTATGAGATATTTCATTACAAGGAGATTATAGTAAAAAGTCGGTGTTTGTAGGATGATAGTCGTCATAATGACTATCCTTATCTCTTTAAGGGACATGATGGGTTGCTAGACTCCACTCTTGGTCAGTGGATTTTATTCACTACTATTAAGGTAAGGGCCTATAGGGTCACACACAATAGCATATTCAAGAATCCACCATATTCTGTTGAATAGGTATATGAACATAGTGGGCCCCGCCACGAGAACTGAGTGTTGTCCAAAGTATCGATCACGAAAAGAATTAAATAAATTCACTAATATGCATGTTTTGAATATTTGGGATTGAATTTATTTAATGTATTTTCAAGTTTAGTAAATACTGGATAATATTAATGGAGAAAATATTATTTTAATATTCAAGGTTCATTTAATATTAAGAGGGAAAACGAGTTGAGTTAAATGGATCCATTTTTATCACGTAATATATTTTATATATATTACAAGTATGTGATAAAATAATAAATAATATTGACGTAGTTTTGTTCGTCAAAATTATTTATTTAGTGGATGTTGAAATAAATGGGGGTCGGGGAACCCATCCTAGTATTTCTTAACATCACTATAAATATAGGAGGATGATCCATCTTATGTTTTTCTATCCATTAATGGAATGAAAATTGAGAGCCTCTCTCTCCTCCCACTCTCTAGAGTGAGAATCTCTCGATCCAAGATGCTTAGATCAAGATCTCTCTTTAGCATCTAAGGCACCTCGATGTGGTGATCGTCAGGACATTGAAAGCACCGTCAGATCTCCACGCTAACAACCAAAATTCGACAATCGACACTCTCATAGGTTTATAAATTATGTGTGGACTATATAGAGGGTTCCTGCTTTGGATCCTTCAAGCGAATATCAGCATCGACTAGTTGCAGTCGATTGGAGCTTCAGATTTGAAATGGGTACGTTTTCATTTTAATTTTGTGCTCTTTACAATTTACGCGAGATCCTCGGATCTCACAAGGGCTCGGATCGTTGGTATTGACAAGTATTGTCGATCCTCCGATGAAAATTTTAAAATTTTCAGCCCACCAGCTTATGTTGTGGGCCCCAAAACCTAGCAGTGGTATCAAAGGGAGGTTGTATATTTTCTGATCGAAATTAAATTAATTTTCAGAAAATTAAGTAGATGGTACAAATACTGTCCCAATGGTTCAAACTGCTTGGCGATTCGATGTCGAATGACTGAGTTATGATCATTTAATTTTTTTTGGAACAGATCCAAATTTATAGTTTGCTTTCGAGTTATTAAAATTTTATTCCTTTTCGAAAATAATATATATGAAAATTATAATTTTTCAATTATATAATTTTAATAATAATAATTTTATTAATATAATAATATTTATATTATTATTATAGTAATATAATAATAATATATTATTATTTAATTATAATAATTTTATTATTATTAAATTAAAAGGCTATCTAGTAGCATTTAGAAATTTTTTATATGCGGAAAATTTTGGAGGGATGACATGAATCTTTTAAAAAAATGGGGGAGGGGTGGAATAGACTTCAAAAGAAGTCTTTAAAATAAAAAAAAACTAGGTGGAAAAGGGGGTTGGCTGGTTAATTAAGAAAAAGCCAAAAAGATAAAGGGGGTCTACGGTCTCCCTGGCATGGCTTCCTCGCTATGCCGCCAAGCAGGCCACCACCCACAGCAGACGCACCACCCTCCACAGCCCCACACAATGTAGCCCTAGAGCCGCAACCGGCCAGGCCTCCACCTAGCCTGCGCCCTGGTCACCCTGTAAGGCATGCCGGTCATCTTGACTTATCCACCTCCCGCTTGGAATGACCACCCCAACCCCAGCCACCGACCTACTTCTTCAGCCGCTGCAGTGCCGCACACAACCACATATCTCCCAACCACCACCTCAAAGTCATCCGTCCTCCTCCCAGCAAGCGGACCCCCTCTTCCCGCTCATCCGATCATTCTCCTGGGCGACCTGCACTAGGCCGTCGAACTCTATGCAGTGCGGGACCCAACCACCTCCCACCTAAGCACCCTTCTAGGCCGCGACTCTGGCTCCGGATCGCAGATCACCCCGCTGCCTACTCCCTGTAGCCGCACACAACAGAGCACCATATCTCCCCAAGCCACAGTGCCAGCCGTCAAGTCCCGATGTCTCCCTACCGTCGCACACCCGCAACAAGTGAGGACCACCCCATCGTCACCTCCTGATCCACAACCAGTTGAGTAGACCTCATCCTAGTCCGATGGAGCATCGCTGGGGCCTTTCTTGTCGGCGCACCGCTCCGGGTGCCCTCTGCACCGACATCCGACCTCCCGTAGCAGTGCAATGTGGCCGCCGCCCTCCTTCGACACCCCACATCCACACAGGAGGTATTATTTTGCATGCAATTATTTTTTTGTAGAGAAATTTTGGCCTCGAAACAGTCTGGACGGACCTTCCCAACCCGGAATAGGTTTGGGCGGATCGGCCTGACCCAGTTTGGCCCTAGACGGCCTCGTAGAGCTCGGTGAAAGTTTGGCCCGACCTGCACAAGCCATACAGTCATTTATTGAGGGACCAACATTTTAAATTAATCAATGTAATTAATTTAATTAATATAATTTTAGTATTTAAATTAAATTAATTAAAATTAAATTTGGTTAATTATTTTAATACCCGGGGATATAAATTAATTTAATTTTGTAATTAAATTAAATTATTTCCTTAATTTAATTTCAGCATAAAAATTAAATTAATTAGTGTAAAGATGATTAATTAAATTATTTGAATTTATTAATTCATGGAATTTTATTAAATAAACCCTCATACTTAATTAACTCATTTTAATTTTATCACACAATGGTTTTATCCGCAGTTTGGTCTTAAGCATCGACCCTTGTATGTCTACATTTATTTAATTAATTATTTATTTAACTGCATACGATGATTGTAATTAATTAAACACACGGTCTTCGTACCATCTTTTTCAGTTAAAATTTATAGGGGCCTGCATGACCAATTTACATGATATAAATTTATACCTGAGTCCTCCTCGCCTGCGTGTGAGTAATTTTGTACTTCGGACAAAGACGATGCAAGACGTGACGTGAAACCTGCCAAGACAAGATGATGTTCTAGACGTGAAGCGAACATACAAGGCATAGGGGAAGCTGCATTAAGATTCAAGATTTGACTCAAGTATGATGCCCCATAGGTCTTTTAGGTTCTCAAGACTAGTCAGGTAGTAGTTTATCTTTATGTGTTTATTTATTATTTTATGCATTTTAGAATAGCAGGAAAATACATAAAATAATAGATAATAAAATGCATAAAGGATTAGAGTGTGTTTTTCTATTAAAGTTCAGTTGTGAGCATGAAAACATAGATAAACAAGTTTAATATAAATAGACCACATTCATTGAGATAAACCAATAAAACCCTCAAAGAAAATATTAAGTCACAACAACCTTCCATCATTCAAGTTTGAACAAAACCAGGTGTTCGAGGTGCCAGTCAGGCCATAGCTAAGGGAGACTCTTAATACTGGGGAGTTATATTAGGGTGATGGGTTGAATTAACTAAACTTTTAGCAAATAGATAGCCATAGAAAGGTGGTTTAAATTTTTGAGGCAAGCGTTGAGTAAATTAGTGATGATTTTTGAAGCAGGGACTTCACACAACAGATCAAGGAACTGCGAGTTAATGCGGTTGGCCAGCCAAAAGCCTACCTTGGAACCTCCGAGTAGTGGCATGGCCATATATTTTAGACTATGATGGAGGTTTAGGGATCCTTGACACTAAAATACTCAAGATTATTTAAATTCTAGTACAGAGGGTTCCTAGATTTTGAAAAATTAGTGGGGACATTCAATGATTAAATTAATCTGTAATGTCGCATTCGATAATCAATATTAAAAGTATAATCTGCTAATGTTCATAATTTTAGAGAATGGAAAGTAATACCACAAGAAAACTATGATAAAGATTGTACAAAGTTAATGTATAGACAAGCACGAAATTCCAAGTGTCGTATAGGTGCTTGCGCACATTTCTACCATAATAGAAATTCAAGGTGCTTATGTCCCAACCTGTTAAGCCACCTTAGTAAGCGAAGGTGTAAACCAGCTTAAATGAGACTCATGAATCAATCATATGATGGTTCTGTAATAATGATATCCTCAATGTACGATGTTAGTTTTTATTGGTACATCAGGACATGGATGATGTTACATGTAGTCTCATCTCCAAGAAGTTTCTAAGGAGAAAGTGAGACAAGATTTGAATGTGATGATTGCACTCAGATTTTGTAAAGTGAAATAAAGTTCATAATCTATCATGTCATTCCATTCTTATACCTTTTACACCAAATTACACTATTTTTATTTAATAACACAAACAAACGGTATATAATAAGCGTTTTATTACCTTTAAGGTAATATTCTCCAAGTGATAAGAATATTAAAGGTAACACAACCTTTTGTTCTTATGGAGAATATATTGATAGAAAAAGAGAATATTCCTATGGAAAGTTACTCCAAAGGCACATTCGTCATGTCCTTCAAAGAAAATAGGTTGGTTATTTAACATGAGGTTATTTTCATCACATAATGAAATAAATTTATGGAAGTTTAAAAATGAAATGAACTAAAATTGAAGAAGCAAGTACCTGCTTCTCATTCAATTTATATTCATCAAATAAATTAATGTTTCTAATATATTACTTGTGAATTGAATAAAATATGCCACTAACATATGTGTATTTAAATACAATAACCAAGTAAGCATAGGAACATTATAAGAAGTAAGGTGTCTTCTCCAAGAAGATGAAAAAGGTTGATTCCTAAGTCAGCGGTGAGAAACACATAACTTCAACTTGCCAAGTAATTGACTCAAACTGAACAAGTTGTTTAGTATAACCAAAAAAACGTATCTCATATACCCATTTCGACATGATGAGACATTATTTCATGTTTTGGAATGAATTTTGTTTTTGGTAACATACTCAACCAATAGTTCACTACTACTTGAATAAAATGTAATACATGATGAATATAAAATGTAAGACCTACTCAGTTATGGAAATATAGTTTTTTGTCAAGTAAAACAAAAGGTGGACATCAAGAATATACCCAATATGGTATTTAGTCTTGGAACAACTAAACACCTTTGGTATTATTGACATATTAAGTTTAGACAGTGAAACCTTTAGAAATAAAGGTATTCCACAAAGCATCCAAGGTTAGTTCAACAAGAGAGTGTGCACTATCCAAAGGAAAGCTAGAGGTAAAGATACTTCATAATATTATGTTAAATCATTAAGGAATGTGATAGTGAAGTATAAGCATGGTCAAAATATATGAGTTTCTTCAGATCGGCATGCCAAAGAATATCTTGACTATGAAATCATTGATCATGATAATGTAGCGTGGAGTAATTCCAAAATGCATCTTACCTTATCTACATCACTGAATTGATGTTCACAAGGAGGATCAATGATAAATTCTTACATGTTTACATTGATCAAAAAAATGTAGCATGGAGAAATTCCTAAACACACATTTTATAAATCAAAATTTTGATGTAAGTTGTATCAATATTACAACCTATAGAAATTTCTATTATATTTCAAGATGTGTTTATCAAAATAAAAGCGAAATCCCATAACCTATATGCCAACTAAAATGAAAAATGGATATCATATGAGTCATAGTATGATGAAAATCCATTATGTCAAAGATCATATGTTAGGATGCAAATAGTTTGTTAAGATATAATAAACATGCATCAAGCTGAACACATGGTGCATCTATGTAATTAACCTAAAAATTTCTTAGGATATTACATAAATCCCTAAGATAGAAAATATGTAGTCAAGCATTAGACTAAATTTGTATATAAGGGTTTACATCTCTATTAGCGATAGTGGGAGATGAATTGACTTGGACTTTTATAATTCTTGAGATGCACAAATGGTTGACATTGGAACAGGTTCCACAAGTACATGTGGGATAGGCATGTTCCAATGACACATACTGCGTAAGAAAGATGAAACCATGGTGATGATTTTATATTCACCGCGACCGGTGATAAATTATTCATTAAGAATAATAAATCCTACAAGTATGCAGTATATGGAAATTATCTAAGATTAGAATGATCAACTAAAACTCAATAATGGATTCCATTTATCAAATTGCAAAGGGTATTATAAATTGAATACTACGGTGGGTATTCAAATGAGAGGATACATGGATGGTACAAGCCCGGTGCCAATAAGGCCTGATTGGTTATACCAAGTCGGTATGCCTAATTCCATTATAATTTTACTTGTTATAGTTAGCCTCTAAGATCATTAAATTTTTCATTGGATTTCATAATCAACTTTTGTGGGAGGTGTCTATACGATGCAACTAGAAAGGGATAATGACACAATAAAATGACAATGAATGTTTCAAGTTACTGAAATGCAGTTATCGATTAAAGTAATCAAAAAGATCTTAGAGCATTCATTATAAATGAATCGTTTTCCTGTTTCTACCAAAGGTTAGTGGGAGCTCCAATGTTTTCCAAGAAAAAAATGTTCGACAATATATGGAAAACATTTATTTATCTTATAGTTTGATAATATCAGTTTAAAAGTAATTCTCCAATTATTGACTTAAAGTAGCAACCTGGGTTCTAGGAAAAAGGATCTACTGAGGTATATCTATAGGTTTGTTTGTAATAGTCAATCATACATATAGTGACATTGTATTGAAAAATACAAGTTGGAATAATTCATGTTCAAAATTGTTGTCAATGCCACATGGCTTAATCTCTCCAAGTATACATGTTCAGAGCATGGGAAGAGATTAAAGTTGTGAATTGAGTTATATATGCTTCATCGATGGATCAATCACATATTCCATGTTTCAGCTTCTAATGAAACTAAGAAATATATAAACAGAAATGAAATCTTGCATAGGGCATGATGATTTTTACCTGGTTCACCCTCACTGGGATATGTCCAAAGAGAATACAATAATGATGTGCCAATGTACCAAATCCACTAAATCTCACTACCAATTACATGGTTTGGCTAGATCTTCTATGCCCAGTCTCACTTCCATTACAAGATTTAGGGTCTTCTCACTGCATTCTCAGGGGTCACACCTTATGCCTCTTCCTCTTGCTCATAGTGAGTGGGAAGGATCACTATCTTCCTCTTCCATTGCTCACTACTCTAGGAAGAGATCCAATCACAGTTTATGGACTTGTAGGTCCCTTCATTAGCATTAAAGCACACCTCCTCAACTATATATAGATTTGCTGTTGATGATCCTTTTCACCAATAGATGAATTCCACCGTTCTAAATACTATTAGGTAATGGAAATGAATTTTATAAACTGATTTGAATATTTTACAAGCTTCCATGAGTGTTCAGAAAACCACTTTATCCTCTCGTGTACTATGTATCAGGTAAGGTACGCATAACAACTCCTCCACGTACTGCTGCCACTTCAACAAACCACCCTTTGTCCACAAACTCATCTACCGTCATAGTTGGGTACCGTCTCCAAATACCAACTATGTGAAGCTCCTCTACAAACCACTTCCATGAACCTCCTCTACTTTTGCAGGGGAGTTCTTCCTCAGTGGACCACCTTCCCTCTGTGGACCCTTCTTCCATGGCGGGCTTCAGTACCTTGCAAGAACATTAAGTGGAATTCCTTATATGTGTACCACTTCCCTTCTTGGAATCATCCTTTATAAACCACTTATCCTTCAATGACTCACTTGCATACCACGCCTTCTTCCTCCGTATACCGCGCCTTCTTCCTATATGCACCACATCCTTTGTGGGATATAGTTTCTTGTAAGAACCTTCAGTGGAGTTGGTTCCATGTGAACCACATTCAGACTTTTCTGAATTCCCAGAGCAAAGATATTTCCTCTAATGATATTCATTATCACCTCTAATTGGTGGTATTATCTATCTTTATATAGGAAAAGATATCTACTTAATATTATAAATTGAGATTTAATAAATCTTTGATTCAGTACTAGCTTCACCGCATACTGATCCTCTGTTCACAAACATTAACCTATTCACGTACCTTTTTTCCACCGTGGTCTGTATTTTGCATCTCTTCCTATGCAGAGGCCCATTCCATGAACCTCCATGCCTTCCACATACCATGATCCCTTCACCGTGAACCATTCCACATACCATTTCACCCACTCTAAAAACCGTTCTCGTTGCCTGGTATGTGGCCGTGAACCATTACTAGAAATGGTACACAGACAATTTTCCAAGGTACGTGATTCCCTTATTTTTTCAATTTTCTTCACAATTCTTCAAATTGTTCACTCATATGAGGATGACGTTCATTTTCCAACATCAAGCTACAAATTTTGAGGCCCAATAATTTAACAAACATTGGGAAACTTCCCCACCATAAATACCTTCTTCACTAGACACCAACCATTCTCAATTAAAGTCATTTGGATTTTTCAACAAACACAATTACAACCAAAACATATCGAGAGGACACATTGAGGTATTTTCCCAAAAATACTCCCATTGGGTTTGTTGAAAACTCTTCTCATAATAATTCTTCACATTTTGATGCCTCTTTAAGGCTCTTTTATTCTTTAATCATCATTCACTTCATACGATTAAGATAGAGATTACAAGTTTACTCAACACATACTCTAAGCCCACATAAGCCATGCTCAACATGAGAAAAAAGAGTAGTATGAAAAGTTCATCAAATGAATCACTTCATTCATGACACCAATTCATGAAACCAGAAAACTTCTTTCTTCAAAAACCCATTTCATCACAAACATCAGCCATCATGATATGTAATATTTGATCAATCACTTCCAGAAATGTCTGATTTAATACTTCCTATACATCACAACTCCTCTTAACAGCTTCATCTCTGCATCAACTCCCCCTATCTCACCGATCCACTTAACAACTTCTCCCTGCGTCGTTTCTCCCCTTGAATAGTCTCACTTTCTCTTCCTTTTTCAATGAACCCGAAGGGCACTTCAAGGTTTTCTGAAAAAGGGTAAACAACACATATTAGAGTATTAGGTAAAAAAAAAACATACATCAGGGATAGGGGGTCCCACATCCACACTTTTCATGTGCAGTGAGTCAACTAGACACTCAGAGACAACCGATGCCTTTCAAACACTTATTTTGGTAAGGCCTTTATAATAATATCTACAACTTGTTGTTCTATTTCCACAAACCCCAACATCACAAGCCCTTATTCCCCCTTCTCCTTGATAAAATGATATTTTATTTAAATGTTCTTTGTCTTTGAGTGATGGAATGGATTTTTACTAAGATTTATATCACTTGAAATATCATAATGAATTTCCATTAGATATTTCACTTCAACTCCCATATCCTCAAGTAGCTGCTTCATCCAAAATATCGGTGTGCATGCTTGAGTGGCCAAAATATACTCATCTTATGCAGTGCTACATGAAATGAAATCTTGTTTCTTTCTTATCCAAGAAATGAAAAATCCACCAAGAAAGAAAGCTCCTTCTGACATTGATTTCCTATTATCTACTGAACTGTCCCAATCTGCATCTGTATATCCCAATAACTTAGGCTGAGTTTTTTCATTATACATTAAACCAAAATTCCCAATGCCTTAGATATATCAATGTATTCTTTTCACTAAAATAATGTGACTTTATTTGGGATTGCTTTGATATCATGATACTTGACATGTGGAAAATACAATATCTGGCCTTTTCGCTACCAATTATAGCAAACTTTAAATGATTTTACTATATTCTATGATATTAACTGCCTTTCCATTATCATCTTTTGAGAGGTTTGTCTAGGTAGCAATCAGAGTTTTAATATCCTAGTATTTTTCCATTCCAAATCATCTCAAAACTTCCTTGGAATATTTATTTTGAGAAATTAATGTGCCATTCCTTCCTTGTGTTACCTGAGGACCAAATAAAAATATCAGTTCACCATTCATTGGAATTTCAAACTCATTTTTCATGAATTTGGAAAAAAATATGCATTTTCCTTTATCTTATACACTAAAGATTACGTCATCGACATAAACTAGAATCATGATCCTTTGACTATTAGCATTACTGAAATATAGATTGTAATCAACTACACCACGCTGGAAACCGAGATACTTCAAAAACTGATGAACCCTTAAATACCATGATCCTAGTGCATTCTTCAACCCATAAAATTCCTTCTTCGGCTGGAAAACCCTATTATCATCTTCAAAATGAGAAAAACATCTGGATAATCAATGTAGACTTATTATTCTAGAACCACATTTAGAAATTAAGATTTCATATCCATATGTAATACCTTAAACTTCTTTTTTAGTGCTATGGCTAATAATAATATAATTGTATCTAGCCTTGAAACAAAAGAAAATTTTTCATCAACATCAATGCCTTCTATCTGGGAGTACCATTTTCTCACTATTTGTGCTTTGTTTTGAATCAAAAAACCATATTCATTCATTTTTTTTGTGAAATACCCTTTTAGTCCTGATAATATTCTTGTCTCATGGCCTCCAAAGAATCTCCCACGTCTGATTCTTCTCAATTTGGTCAAGCTCTTCATTCATTGCCTGAACCCAATTCTCATCTCCAGAAACTTCACTAAAATAATTAGGATCTACTTATGATATGCATGATTCTTGCTATAGATTCTTCATTATTCTTGTCTACACTGGCATTGTCTATTCCCCAATTATGCACTGCCTATCAATTTCAGCTCTTCCCTTCTATTTTGTGAAGATTCTGAATCATTCTCATCCTTCTCATCATCTGAGTCTTCCTCTAAATCAACCTATGAAATTGAAGCATCTTCTAATCTATTTATCTCTTTATCACTCTCCTCCTAAGACTGATCATGTATTTTCTGATGATTATGCTCATTCTCTACCATGGTTACATCATGACTATCAATAATCATTACCAGCCATTTATTGATGAAATTATATGATTTTATTTTCTTTTAGTAGCCAAGAACTATCCCTTCATCTCCATAAGATTAAAACTTCCTATGTTTCTCCTCGTGGAGAATGAAAAAATTACTTTTGAATATTCCAAAAAACTTCAATGATGTATTCTTCCCATATTATAGATCATATGGAGTCTTCTCTTCTTTTGGACACAATAAGGCTCTGTTTGATGTGTATACTTCTGTCATCACTATTTATTTCCAAAACATCTCTGGAAGATCTTTCTCAATGAGCGTTGTTCTATCCATATTTTTCACAATTTAATTTCTTCTCTCAACTACTCCACTATATTGAAGAATTATTACCCCTGAAACCTATTTCATTATCCCATGTTTCTCAAGATAATCCTCCACTTGGATATTTTTGAACTCTATTCTATTATCAGTTTGAATCTTCTGGATTTTCTGACCAAGCATATTTTCACATTCCAGTCGATATCTAGTAATGAAACTGAACACCTTAAATTAGTTGGCAATGACTAAACCCATGCCATTATGCAATAATAATCAATGAAGATAACATAATATCTCCTCCAATCAATAGATCTTGGGGATATTAGTCTACACACATCAATATGAACCAACTCAAGAAATATTGTTGATATATTCTCTTTTTTCCTTATATGTCTTTCGAATAATCTTCCCTTATTGGTAGGAATCACCTGTTTATGTACGATCACATGATAATCTAGGAATATCTAGAGCAACATAATATTTCATCAGATATTATAATGATGTTTGGATCACATGGCCAAGATTCTAATGCCATAGCTTATTTTCATCTTTCTTGGACAAAAAGAACATATCTTCTTCTCTACTCACATGGTAGATATTCCCTTTTGTATTCTTTCCCTACAAAAAAACAACACCATCTTCTACCTTGATGACACATAATTTATTAGAAACGATATTGGAATTTCCTGAGTCACACAATTGACTTACACTTAACAATTTTTGACTAAAATATTGAACAACCAAGGCAGATACACGTCTCTTATCTTTCCCCCCAAACTTCTCTTTCCCAGAATTAATAATTTTCAACCCTTCATCATTTCAAAATATTACAATACCTCCTTTATCATACCTGATTCTCATCACAAAATCCTTGTTTCTTATCATATGGGAGGTGCATCCACAATCAATGATCCATATCCCAATGTGATTTGATACCTTGAATGCAATTTCTGAAACCACTACCGTCTCAGATCTTTTCTTTTTGATCCATGTTTCTGATTTCAAACATGGTATGAATTTGGAATCTAATCCTTTCCTAGAATATGATGGACCAAATTCATCTTGTATATATTCAAATCGATTTTGCATTTTCAGCTCATTTAATGACACTTTTCTCTACTTCTTATAACCAACTTCAGTCTACTTCGACACATTCATATATATTTTTGATGAGCAATATCTTTCCATGTTTCTGAATCCTACAAACCTAAAATTGTGACCATCAAATGATGACCTGGAAAATTGAGCTCTATATAACTGTCTCTATTGGTTCTATTATAGTAGGTTTCTCTTTTCTATGGAATAAACATTTTGTGCATGTCCCATATTTTCGCAACAATAGAATCTCATACGGGGTACATTCCTACCTAGAAATACTACACCACATGTTATCCTTTGGGTTATCTAAATCTTCTGGTTCTACCTCATACCCAAATCAATCTTCAATCTCTAAGTGGGTGCTTATGGTCTAACATAAATTATTACTGATTTCAGTTTCCGATCAAGCCATGTACCAGTCTTATCATTTGGATTTGACAGTTTCTTCTATTCTTCTGGACACTTATGTTCCACTATCATCTTTTCGGTTTCCATTGTTATATGTTTTCTCGATGTTGTTCTTCGAGTCAACAATTTTTAATTATCCTTAACACTTCTTCATAGACAGACAAATTCCTCTTCATGTTCTTGGATACGATTGACTTGAACTTTTTTAGTTTTAGTCAAACTATCACTCTCTATTCTCTGCTCTTCAATTTTGAGTTTGTACTCAACCACCTTTTATGAGAATTCAAGCAATGAGGACCTCCTCTTTTCAATTTATACATTTAGCTCAGAATTCTATTCTTTCTACTGCTTCATATAGAGTTTGGTATCACAGACATCTTTGTTAGCTTCTTTTTTTTTGGATATCAAAATATCTATCTTTTCAAGGGAATCCTCTAATTCAGCCTGAATATCAACTCTTCCTTCAATTTCTTCTTCTTCATTTTTACTTTCTTATCTTATTAAATAATTTCCGAAAACTGCCACCAAAGATTCTACTTTATGATCCTTGCAGTCCTCAAACTCTTTGCCTCAAATTCTTTTAAACATTCATTTTCTTTTTCAAGGAATATTCTACTTTTTTAAGAACTTTCTCTATTTACTTCTCATACCATTAACATTTGACAAATACTTATTTTGGTAAATTTTATCATTGTCTGACTGAAAATTAACTTTTTATTGAATAAAGAGAGATGTACAAAGGGATGATACAAAAACAACACAGATAATGGTGGCCTAAAATTGTTCAGGTCAAGGGAATCTTTGAGAATAACTTCTTTTCAGATCTTTGGGAAGGAACCAATGCTATTGTAGTTAATGAGGTCCTTTTCAACTCTTCATTCACGTGCCAACTTGTCTGCAGAAAAGTTGCATTTTCTCCAAATATGCTTGATAGTGAAACCTTGGTTGATGTAACTCTTACATTGCCTCACTAAATAGCAGAGATCCCATGGAATCTTGGATTTAACTTGGAAAAATAGGAAGGAAATAGTGGAGTCTGATTCAATATCCTCCACCTTGAATTCAAAGCGGTTGCATAGTGATAAGTCTTTGTTCATGTCCCTAACTTCCACACTGAAGAATGAGCCCAGACCATAGAAAGAATTGATACTAAAGATTATAGAGCCATTTGTGTTCTTGACCATACCACTGCCCCTCATCTCTCCATCCCTGAAGAAGACATCAATGTTGAGCTTTAAACTGTTGCACGGTGGTAACCACCTAACCCATCTTCCCTGGTTGCTAGAGCACATGCTTGTAGAGGGGATAGACCTGAGGAGAAACCTTATAAAGGAAGGAGATCCCTCTAAGACTTGAAATAACGGGCCCATTTTGGCCACCATGGACTGAGTCCTCACCTGAAGAGTAGTGTTAGAGGGCTTTGCACCTTCTCTAGCCTCATTTCTTTCCTCCCACAGATTCCAACAAGTAACTGTTACTACCATTTCACGAATTTTCCTTTAGATATCTAGAGACCCAAAATCATGAAACCATCTCATGAATACCTCTTAAAAATAATTCCCGCTGCAATCGATATACATATTGGATCCCATGAAGCACTATAGTCTCATTTCCCATTCTCTATGCACAAAAAGTTGGTCTGATATCTCTGTTCGCGGGTTGGTTCCATTGTAACAGTGGGAAACCATGATCACTCCTCTATGTTGGATGTTTTCATCCATTAAAAGGGACTTGTGAAGAATACGCCAAACCAAAAAATTCATTTTGGTGGGGATCCATTTACACCAAATATTCGACGCAAGTCCACCCTTCTCCCTTTTAACATGGATAGTTTTTCTAAAACTGTTGTTGGAGAATTTACTAGAAGTAGATCCAATAAAATAAAATTGATCCTGTTCATCCACCAGGGAAATGGTATGAAAAACCTTCTTCTAATCATAGTTGAGAATGACGTCTGTCAGACCATGATAAGTGCATGCCTCCTTGAAGTTGGTGGCTGGCACCAGGAAGCTATGATAGTAAGGAATATTGGCATCCCAATCCTCATTCCTGTAATTAATATCACCTATCCCAATCAACCATAAAGAGTGATTTTTAAGGCCAAATAGGTAAGAAAGAATGAATTTGGATGGATTGGAAAGTATCCTCTTGTTCCTTGTCCACTCGACCCATTTCTCCCTATATCTTTTCTTGATGAACATTTCCCATAATGAAGACCCTTAGATGATTTCCCACACGAGTCGCACCTGTATAGACTGTATGGATTCAACCACACTACGTAAGACCAAACCTCCTTCCTCAACCAGTTTTTTCATACGTCTCCAAGAATCCCAGTGGAATTGTCCCAGCTGATTAACATCCCATAAGAAGGCATACATGTTTTTTTTCAATGTTATCAATAGTACCCTTCAACGGGCTGATGATCGAAAGAACATGCATGGGAATCGAAGTGAGCACACTATTGGTGAGATTAACTCTACCTTAAAATGAAAGGAATGTGTTCTTAAAATTGTATATCCTGCTTTTCATGCGATTAATGATGTCATCGAATAGACACTTTTTGATTCTCCCATATGAAATTGGAGCTCCAAGGTAAGTCATTGTGAGGTGGCCTCTATGCAATCCTAAAACATCTTGGATCACATTTTATAACCTCCAAAATCATTTGTTGGAAATTAAAACCTTTCTCTTACAAGAGTTGATGAGTTGGACGCTTTCCCCCCCATAGGCCGCCATGATACCCATGATATTTTGAAGCAACCTTCACCTAACATTAGTAAAAATTAAGATATCATCTGGGAACATTAAGTGAGAGGTTGAGTTATCCCTATATTTGGTGACAAATGGCTTGATCCTTCTATCATCCAAACTAGAGTGAAATCTAGATGAGAGGACCTCCTAAGACAAAAAAAAATGAAAGGGAGACATGGGATCCCCTTTACTCACACCTCTTATATTTTTAAAGAAGCCAAACCCCTTGCCCATGAGGGAGACTGAAATCCATGAGGAGGAGAAACACTTAAAGTAGATATCACAGAACAATTATTGAAGGCTAAATTTCTCATCACCCGAAGGATGAATCCCCATTGAAGTCTGTCATAATATTTTTCCATGTCAACTCAGATAACCAAATTAGACCCCACTTTCCATTTTTTGATGTCTCCCACCAATTCTTTAGCAATACCAACCATCCCTTGAATGCTTCTTCCCTTCACAAAACTCCGTAGAGACTAGTTTATGAATGATACTGATCAATCTTCTAGAAAGGAGGGTAGATAGAATTTTGCAATAGAAGTTGTAGAGGCATATCGACCTGCACTAGGAAATGCCAGTTGGGCCCTTGCATTTGGGGATGAGCACCAGCCTTGAGGCGCAAACTCCCCTAGGCAGAGATCTCCCCTAAAAAAGTACTACACTGCCTGAACCACATGTTGCTTCAAAAAGGGCCTCATTGTATCTTAAAAAGCACCAAGAAATGCATATGGTCCTAGAGTGCTGCCCTATTTTAAACTGAAAGGGGCCTCTCTAACCTCCTCCTCCTTCAGGATTTCCACAAGGGCCACATTGTCTTCATTCCCCACCAACTCATGAATGCTGCAAAGAAGATATTACCCTATTACCAGAGTGTGGATTCCCATTCCTAGGATCCATGAGTCATCCAAGAGTGTTTTAAAATGAGATAAATCCATGTTCCCAGTCACATCAATGTCTGAGGTGTAGGACATGTCATCCAACTTTATGTTAATGAAAGCCTTCTACCTTTTTTCATTCAAACATGCATGAATATAGGAGGTGTTCCTATCCCCTTCCCACAGCCAAAGAGCCCTTGATCTGGCTCGGTAAGACCTTCATCTTTCAAGAGTCTTATCTACCAGCAAGGAGTGCTTGTCATTCAGTAGAGTAAAGGTGCTATCATCCACTCCTCTTGAAGTGACTCTTCCAGCTTGTCAATGTCCATCTTTAGCTCATCCAATATATAGTCCTCATCAGGTTTGTTCACTACAAGAAAACTTAATATTTGCAACGGGATCCCATCGCAAAAGGTCTTTTGTGACGGGGCTCCGTCAAAAATCGCCCGTTGCCGAAAACGACGTCGCAAATAGGTGTTTTTGTGGTGGTCCCGTCGCAAAAATAGTTTTTGCGACGGTATATTGCCCCCGTCGCAAATGTTTTTTGGTTTATATAAAAAAAAGGTATTTGCGATGGGCCGTCGCTGATATATTAGTTGCGACGAGTTTCTGACCCGTCGCAAATGAGAAATTTAAAAAAGGTCTTTGCGACGGATCGTCGTAGTAATGTTTTTCCGACGGGTATTCTTCCCGTCGCAAATGTTACAATAAAAAAATATTAACGATGAGAAATCCCGTCGCAAATATTCCCGTCGCAAATACTATAAAAAATAAAAATAAAATAAAATAATTAATACAAATCGTATAATATTATATAAAAATAATAATAATAATAATAATATAAAAAATTATATTATTATAATATAAATAAAATAATATATAAAATATAATTATGAAATATTAATATAAAATAATAATAATATGAATATAAATAATATAATATAATATAAAAATACTAATATTAATAATATAAAAAATTAATATAATATTATTATTATTAAATTCTGTATATAATAATAATAATAATAATAATAATATAAATAAATTATATTATTATAATATTAATAATAAAATATAATTATAATATAATTATGAAATATTAATATCAAAAAACAATAATAATATGAATATAAATAATATAGTATTATATATTATGAAATATTAATATCATAAAATAATAATAATAATAATAAAATTAATAATATAAAAAATTAATATAATAATAATATTATTAAAATAAACATACATATTTATGAAAAAATAATAATATTATTATTAATAATAATAAAATTATAAAATTATATACATCTCAATATTAACAATAAATATAAAATATTAAAAGTAATATTACTAAAATAAGAAGGCATTAAAAATAATACTAATAAGTAATAAAATATTAAAAAAAATAAAAAGAAATTAAATCATGCAATATTCGTACCAATATGAAAGAGGAATTGTAAATAGTTAATATGACAATAAACTACGAACTCAAATGTTTATTACATCTAAAAAAATCACTAGGGGGATGGATAATCTGGAGGACCTGGAGGAGGTGGTGGAGGAAACTCCATCCCTAAACTACGAGTCAAATGACGCATATACTCCATATACTCCTGATGTTGCTCCTCATATCGACGTCTCTCCTCATCCTGCTGCTGACGCATCTGCTCCTTCCATCGACGCATCTCCTCATCGTACTACTGACGCATCTACTCCTGCCCCTGACGCAAATCCTCTATAAGCTGACTCTTAGCACGCAGCTGCTCCTGATACTGTGAGGAAGAAGATGATGTCTCTCCACGAGCTCCTCTCGAGCTGGATGCCGACATCGTAGCAGTACCATAATAAGCTGAAGGAGTCAAATGAGAGCTGATACCAACTACTCGGCCCTTTTCAAAGCCATACTGGGTCGCCTGCATCCATGTCGTCTCATCAAAATGGTGGGCACTAGTCTGATCACCCGTCTCGTATTGACTCTCAGCCTGTGTCTGAGAGGTCGCAGCCTCTATGACTCCTTACGTTTCAATTAGAAATTAAAATAATGAAAATATTCTATGTATTTAATTTGCAAACTGAAAAGAAAATAATACTAACCACAATCTGATGCTAGTGGTCACCTCTAATCTCTCCAGTAGCTGATTCAGTGTACATCCTCTGATAAACTCCGTACGTTGTAATACCGGGATGCTCGGCTTCCTATATGAATATAAAATAAAGTTTTTATATTTAAAGTTGTATAAAATATTAAAAAAAGTACTTACCAAACACTCTCTATGCACACTGAATGTACGACTACCGGCTCGATGCTTCACCTATTGTCTCCCCCGATTCTGTCGACCCAATGCAGATCTCCTCTGAAACCCACCACCCAACCAGTGTGTACATAATCCATCCCAAACGTGATATGAAATGTACTCTGGTCGGTGGGCTCTACAGGACTCATCAAATTCTGTCACTCCGGCTTTCTTCACAGCCGTCTTTCTCAAATTATGAAAAAACTGACGGAAACAGTCACACATAAACACCACCCATGCCGTGTGGATAGTGGCACACATTCTCTCGTCAATGGGATACCATAAACCCTGATATAAAGTTATTAATGAATTAAATTTCAAAATAAATAATATTTAATTACGTATCAGCCAATGATCGAACATGGTGGCCTGCACATCAGTGGGAATCTGATACCATGTGAGCCAGGGCTGAGAAAGATAATTGCGCAAGATAGCGCTCCCCTTTCCAATAGCTATATGCGTAAAACTATGGAAGAAGAACAAATAATCAAACAATTAGAATATTAATAAATTATAATGAAAGATAACTAAAATACATATGTTACCATACCACCACGTGTGCGCATCGAATCCAAGAGGTGGATGTCGCTTCGAGATAGGATCTGGAATCATCAGTCTGGCAAGACCACACCCCCTCCGAGTGCTCCCTGTAGTGCTAATAGCCTGAGGGTCAGATGACTCAAGAACCTCATCATCCATAGGTAGATCAGCCTCCAGCAACTGATGAAATGTTTCTGAGTCCATCTGAAACATGAAATGATTGTTATTAGAAAACAATTGAAAGTAACTATTATCTATAGATACATATTTTTTATGATTCTAACCAGAATTTTACTGTGTCAATGTTCATCTTCATCATCATCTTCAGTTGTCAATGTCAACATCTTCATCTTCCTCATCAACATCATCAATTTCCATATTAGTTACACTTTCATCATCTCTTGTCATTTCAAATTCAGTTGTAATATCATTGATAACATCGTCACCATCGACCCTTAACTGTGGGGTGTCATCCTCGATATTCATGTCTCTTTATGAAAAAGATGTGTTTTGAGGAGTGTCCTAAAAAATTTCATTTTCTTTCACTTCAGTGTAACCACATTCAGTTTGAGTAAACTGATTTTCTCGAGATTTAACTTTTATTATACTCCACCAATCATCCAACTCTTTTGCAGTAGCACAATATTTTTCATAATAAATTTGATGTGCCTGATGAGCCAATAAAAATGGTTCATTTACTGCAAGAAGAATTTTATGTTTAATATCAACAATTCCATGAGTCAGATGAATACGCAAGCCTCTCTCAGTATCCAACCATCGATATTTAAACATTGTTAAATAATTCTATCCCAAATAACACAGTTCAATAATTTCTTCAAGCATGTCGTAAAATTCAACTTCAATATCTCTATGATTTGATCCCTTCAAACAAACACCACTATTCATTGTTTTCTTTGATTCCCCATATGCACATGTATGAAATCGATAACCATTCACCACATATGCATTATAAGATTTAAACATTTTGGATTGTGGGCTACGCAATATACGCAATCGACTATTAATCTTATCAGCATGTACAGATACCTGAAATTTTTTAAAACATTCATCACTAATACAAGTTATAAATTGATTTTATATGTAAAAACAAAAAAGAATGTATGTTACCAGTTTTTGAAACCAGTAGGAATTTTTTTTGTCGACGTTCTTCTAAGCCATCTTCTATAATTTGTGGAAATTGATTCTTGATATGATCATCATATAACCTACAAAGAGAATACGAATAATTTAATGTAACAAAATCTATAGAATAAGGGATAGGAACACTAAATGTACAATTGGTGACATTTCTTCACAGTTGAGTAGAATATATGTATGAGCTCTATAATGTTCATCATCTAAACGCCATCTATCATGAACTCCACCAAAGCCAAGTTAGGGCTGATTGACAACTGATAATTGATTGTTCATATCATCATCAACATTCGCCTCGTTCTGGCCCATGCAGTTAAATTTTGAGGGATATTCAGATTCAAAATAATGAGAGCAGAATAAAGCAATTTTCTCTTGCAAATAAGCTTCAGCAATTGAGCCTTCAACTGATGCTTTGTTACAGAATTTTTTATTCAATTTCTGCATGCATCTCTCAAATGGTTACATCCATTGAAACTGAACCGGACCTCCACATTTTTCTTCATGTGGAAAATAAGCTTAATCAATTGATCCTTCAACTGATGCGAGTCCATGATGCACCTTTTAAGATGATTAATTAAATAATAGATACTAAACCGTGAATTTCCATCTTCCTCGGCTCCTCAGTGGGGTTCCTTTCAGTGTGAACAGAAGGGGAGAATGGTCAGATAGGGCCCTGTTTAAATAGGAAACTCCGGCATATCTGAAGGAATTGATCACTTGGATGTTCGATAGGCACATGTCGAGTCTCCTCCAAATGCGGTGAGTGCCTTTCCTATTGTTTCACCATGTGTACTGGTTACCCAAAAACCCCATATCAATGAGTCTAGAAGATTCTATGTAGTGCTGAAAGTCACACATGAAATTAGTGAAGCACCCCACTCCTCCTTTCTTCTCCGACACCTCATCCACCATGTAATAGTCTCCCCTGACAAACCACAGTTTGTTCATAGATTGAAATCTATCCAAATGTTTCCAAATAGTATGCCTCTAAAAGGCATCACAACTCACATAGACAAAGGTTAAGAAGATATCAAATCCACTGGAATAGATTTTGGTAGTGATGCATTGGACCAAGACATTAACCACCTCCACCTACCAGTATTTCTTCTAGAAGACCTCGATATAGGAATTACCTGGAAATGCATGAAAATGGTGACTGAAACCCATTCTATTGCCAAACATAGCCATACGAAAGACCTCCTTCTTGGGTTCAAGAATGAACTCCATAGAGACATGATAACATTTGACTTCATAGGAAACATAGTCACTTTTCACATGAGCCCGAAATCCTCTAGCTTTCTATATGAGAATCAAAAACATACTTAAAACAGTCGGGCATACTCGTAGCTAAGAGAAACCACATGAGTAGAACGACGGGGTATAGAAGCTTCTCTAGCTTGGGAGAGAGTGACAGGCCCGGAGGTTAATCAGATTTCCACTGAAAACTTGGAAGAACTGGGCTTGGATGCTAGTAAGGGACTCAATTCTAACTCCTTTGAATTATCCTCCATGACCGCGAAGCGGTTGGATTATTTCGGAGAGGGGGGCTTAACACGAGGTGAGCCATCACCTGTGATAACGGAGAGGATGGAATTTCATGCTATAAAGTTTTGAGCTTCAAGAATAATCTTTTAGACCCCTTTAGGCATAGTAGGAGAGGCCACAAAACTAGGAGTCACAACGGCCTTCGAAACCTCCATAGGAAGCTTCCATTAGGAAGATGAATGACCAGAGCATGAAAACACCGAACCAATGCAAGAATCCAACACGATGAAACCCAGCATAGTAGGGAGGGGAGCAAAAACCAACTATGACAGAGAGGGGGTAGGAAACAATGGGCTCATGCATGTCATAGTATGATAGATGACCGTTGCTGGCTCAGGACTGGGCTATGACAAATGGGTCCCTATAATAGAGTAGGGACCACTAAAATTCAAATTTGAATAGGCTGGGTCCTCCCAAGGATATCCACTGTGCTCCTACTCGGGCAACGCTGGCGAAGGGGATGATGGACCTGCCTCTGAAAAACCTGGCTCTGACCATACCGGGGATGAGGAGGGCGCTGAAGCAGCACTGGCCCCCAGAGAGCCATCGAGGCCACCAAACTCCACCAGTCATTTAGCTTTCTTCCCATTGAATAAGTCCACCGAATTTCTCTAAAGCCCGCACACCCCACAATATCTAGGTAGTGTCTGATAAATAGTATGATTCCACCACATAATCTAGTGACCATCCTTGATCAAGAAATGCACTAGAAAAGGAAAGGAGTGGTTCATCTCTACGCAGATATGAGGGAAACCAGCATCCAAAAGGTGTAAAGTAGCATCGTCCTCACAAAGGAAGGATCCCACGACATCGCCAACGCTTCAGAAGATGGTAGGGTTGAGAACAGTAGAAGAATATAGGGAATATTAATCCATACCACCGCTATACAAGAGTTCTTTTCTATAATGGACATCCCAGGACCACCTCTATAAGGTGAAATTCCAATCCCCACAGTGACGATCCACCCTAGTCCAAGAACAAACAATGTCTTCCCTACTGCACAAATGGATACTGAAAGCATACCTGGAGAGCCCAGAAATAGCAGCTGGGGAAGACATTCCACATGAGACAACAAGCACCATGAAGGACTCCAGATTGGGTTTGTCATGACATAATCATGCCACCACTGTTAGGTCATGAAGCGCAGCAGCCTCAACTAGTTCCCCCTCTAAAATCTCCACCACCAGGGAACCATCCATGATTAAATAAGATCTCTGAGGAATATGGATATCTAGAATATAATGAAACTTGGTTGTTGAAATAGAAGGGAGAGCACCCGCATGAGCAGAAGGAGGAGCACCCGAAAGCAATGTTTCCTTGAAGTAGAGTGCCATTCTTCATTTTTTATTGTCTTTATTGTAATAATAATACTTCTTAGGAAACTTTACTACAAAATTACCAATATTTACACATAAAAAGAATGAAAATGGAAGTTTACCTTTGAAATTTCCTTTCCCCCTTTAGAGATTTGAGGAGAGAAATGACATGGCATCATCCAAATTTTCCTCGTAGGACTATCTTCGATAGAGAGATTATTCATATCCTAGAATGTCACTTCTTTGGACTTCCCCTTTTCCACTGCATCATTGTCATCATTTATCATTTCATAAGAAATGATAGTACTATGCAAGTTATCCAATGTCATCTCCTTTGGATCTTTTTCTTCCATTATATAAACCTTCGGATAAAACTGAGGTGGTAGTTTTCTCAATATTCATTTGGAAATATTTATATCATCAATAATCTCCCCAAGACCGTGCATGTCTTCCACTAAAACATTCACCCGATCAAAAAATGTATCAGCAGACTCATTAGGGTGCATTTTGAGAACCTCATATTTTTTCCATAGAACCTACAGATTTGATTCTCTCACTTTTGAGTCATCCTCATAAATATTCAAAAAAAATCCCACATAACATGTGATGTTTTACATGACATCACCTTCGTATAAATTGAATTTTATAGGGATCCCCATAAATAATTGATCCCTTTAGCATCAGCATCGAATTCCCTTCTTTCAGATTTTGATAGAGCACCACTATTGATATTGGTTGAGATTCTGCACACAAATATTGTGAAGAAATCCTTTCCAAATGATCAGAAGTATTGTTTCATCTAATTCATCCAAAGTTGAAAATTATTTCCATCAAAGATTAGAACCCATTTTTGATTAACCACCTCTATTTCTTCTACTGAGAGAGATTCAATAACTTTTAATCATTACCTCTAATACAAATTGTTGTGTCAAATAGGTCAAATACCCTTAGAGGGGGGGATAATTAAGGTATGATAGATTAAAACTAATTCCCCTTTGGGTTTTGTTTCATAGTTAAACAAAACACATGTTTCTCATTCTCACATAGCAATATATGAACAGAAATGAAATCATGCACAAGACACAATAATATTTACTTGGTTCAGCCTCACTGGGCTATGTCCAAGGAGAATACAATAGTGATATTCTGATGTACCAAATCCACTAAAGATCACTTCCAATTACAAGTTTCGGGCAAGATCTTTTATGACCATGATCACTTCCTTTACAAGATTTAGGGTCTTCTCACTGAATTCCCAAGGGTCTCCCTCTCTGTATCTTCCTCTAGCTCACTACCAGTGGGAAGGATCACCATCTTCATCTTCATTTTCTCACTCCTCTTGGAAAAGAAGCACTCACAATTTATGGACTTGTAGGTCCCTTCATTTTCATGAAAGCACGCATCCTCAATTATATATATATGATATGTTGAAGTTCCTTTTTTAATCATAGATGAATTCCACAATTCCGCATACTATTTGGTAACAGAAATGACTTTTGTAAACCGATTTTATTCTTTTACAAGCTTCCTTGTGTGTTCTTCGAACCAGTTGCTCCTCTCGCATACTATGTATTAGGTATGGTATATGGAACACCTCCTCCATGTACCACTTCCGCTTTCGGGAATCACCCTTAATCTAAGTACTTATCTACATTCAATGTTGTGTACCACCTCAGTTTACCAACTCGGTGAACCTCCTCTACAAACCTCTTCCATGAACCAACTAGGCTTCTATAGGCGAGTTCTTCCTCCATGAACCACCTTCCTTCCGCACACCCTTCTTCCCTTTGCGAGCATCAGTACCCCATAAGAACTTTTTTCAGAATTCCATTAATGTTAACCACTTCCATTCTGGGGAATCGCCCTCCATAAACCACTTCTACTTCATAAACTCCTTTACATACCATACCTTCTTCCTATACACACCACGTCCTTTGAAGGATATAGTTTCTCCAGAACACCTTCGGTGGAGTTGCTTATATGCGAACCACTTTTAGACTTCCCCAAATTCCTAGAGCAAAGAGGTGTTCTCCAATGATATTATCTCTCACTTCTAATTGGTGGGATTATCTCTCCCTATATAGTCAAATATATCCTCTTAATCCACTAAATACATATTGACCAAATCTTGGATTAAGCACTGCCTTCACCACATACTGATCATCAAGTCACAAACCACAACCTTTTTGTGCATCATTTTTCCACCACAGTCTAAGTTCTGCATCTCTTCTTATGTGGAGGACCATTCCATGAACCTCCATACCTTCTGTGTTTTGTGATCCCTTCACCAAAAAACATTCCACATAACATTTATGATACTCCACATATTATTCCATCTTCTTTGTATGTGGCCATGATCCATTCTTGGACATGGTACCCAGATCATGTTCTAAGGTACACGTTTCCCTTATTTTTTCAAGTTTCTTCATATTTATTCATAGAATTCACTCCTATGATGAAGAACATCCATTTAAAACATCAAAATTCTGATTTTGAGGCCCAAAATTTGGAAAACAATGGGAAACTATTCCACATTAAAAAATTGTCTTAAAAAAATACCAACAATACTCATTTGTGGTCATCTGGAGTTTTCAACCCACACAATCACACCTAAAACATACCAAGAGGACACATTGAGGGTTTTTTTCTCAAAATTAATCCTTTTATTAAATATCCTTAATCTAAAACTTCAATTTTGTTAGCTTTGTCATGTCTATTGGGAAATTAATAATTAAGATAGACTCTATCTAATAAAAAAATTCAACATTACATTCCATCTCTTGATCAGGGGGTTATATTAAAAAATATTCTAAGAAGATATTAGAAAAGTGATCCACATAAGAGGTATTAATATTATTTCCTAATCTTTAACTACTTTGAGCATCAAACATACCATCTATGAAGTAAAAGATCCAATCTTCCCCTAATCATTTCCAACTCTTCATCCTTGAAATTCTCACTCCCTAATAAATGTTTACTAAAAATTAGATAGAGCGGAGAAAGAAACCCATCTTTTTTAATAATTAATATGAGTTATAAACTAAGACAACTAATCACCACCCAAGATGATATCAAAATTATATAAATTAAAAATGAATAAATCCCAGAAATGACCATAAGTTCCAACCAAAATAGAATAAGTTGGATGTATCTTATTCTTCCCTGATTTTTCCCAATAGAGGTATTAATGATCATAAAACTCTTAGATAATTCCACCTTTAATCTTATATTAGAGGCTAAATTATGAAAAATAAAGTATTGAGAAGATATTATATCAAATAAGGAATATAAAAGTAGAATATCCCTTATCTATATAATTTGGGGGATGATTTCAAGAAACAAGGTTACCCACACCCTTAATACACTACTGAAAATCGGGCCTTTAACTGCACTAGTAAAAGGAATTATCAGTGGTCTAGAAGAACTAATAATGTAATTTATGTTAAAGGTTTAAATTTAATAGTTCACATAAAAATCAATCGTAGACCTCAATATGAGACCCTTTTTGGCATAGTGATCATCGAAGGATTCAATTTGATATGTGGTAGATCCCAGACAGACACCCGAATCAAATGTTATGGTGGTTTGAAGTTAGAGTTTGATTTATAACTTTTCTAAAAATATAATATTTTTTACTACATTTATTATCAAATGATTTAAATCTATTTTTGTTTTAGATCATTTCATAAGCTTTGATTTGACTAGTTTTGGAGCTGAAATAGACTCCCAGATTGAAAGTTAGGATCTTTTGGGGTTTTAGGGTTTTTCACATTCAACATCTTTTCAAATGGCCATAACTTCTGAACTGGGTGTTTTTTTACTCTACCACATATCCAATCGAATATTTTTATGTTATCTACACCTCAGTGACCCATGTGAACCCTTAATCACCTCTATTGATGACAAAAAAGTCCCGTAAGTCCTCTAAACAAACATATGTTCTGCTATAGGTTTATGTTAATGATGTTTTTAAAAAAATATACCATATATCAGTGCTAGTAAATTCGAATTGATAAAGGGTGGGGGGTCTTTATCAGTGCTTCTAAAAAATTGCTCATAAAGACAACCCTTTTATCAGTTATTTTTTTGAAGTGATGATAAAGACCCCTATAGAGACCCGTATCTTGACTTACATGGACATTACATTACATTTTCGGAATACTTAGTACATAACAAAAACACACACACAAGGATCGTAATAGTTTAGTGTCTTTGGAAACTCGGAACGTAATCTTCTAATTGTGGTGAAAGATCTTCAACATCTCCTATAAAGATCTTCCATTTTTTTTAGCTAAAACCTTTCTTTATATCCTGGGGAAAAGAAAACATAAAAGGGTGAGCTCAAATGCTCAGCAAGGGCAAATAAAAGAAATAAAAATCATATCATATCTTTTCGAAAATCAAAAACCTGCAAAAGAGATCATAATATCTTAACATGGAATAAATCATAGAAGTGAAAATGAGATCCCCATAATCATAACATAAAACTTGAAACTTTGTGGCATGCACACATAATCATGGAAAATCATTTCTTTTTAGTCATGACTCATTGCCAAGACTATCTTAGTGGACAAAGTCCCTTTCTGAATCGAGTAACCCTCGTTTCAGTCCTGTTTCACTGAACCAGTATAACCTACCGTTCCAGCCCTGTCTATCTCATGAGATATAAAATCTTTACCCAATGCATTGGAGGGAGATATAGGTCCCACCCATCTTATAATGAATCCTTTCTTATGTGTGCCACATAATCATAAAACATACATCATCACATAACACATGTAACAAAAATGGGATTCTTGAAACATCATGACATCATAAATCAATTTATATAAGATAATGGAATTCATAAACATAATTCCATCACAAAATAGTCAAATCAATGTAAAAATATGGATAGAAACAGAACCCTTTATTATCTTAGATGGAAAATAATTTTGATAAAACACTTGAATTGAATTCTTGAGGAAAATATCCTTTCCTCTTCAAAATCAATTTCTTTTCACAAAACATCATGCAATTTTAAAAGAAAGATATTTTATTGAAAATAGTCATGAAATAATTTGGAGTAAGGTTCATGAAAATAAGGCTTTATAAAACCGTAAAAATCCATTCGTGCCGTATAATTTAAAAAAAACATTCTTCTCGTACTTTTGTCGGAAAAGTCAAAAAATACCTCGTACGAAAAACGCCAAAAGATTCCTTTCATATCTTTTACTAAAATCTCACCGAAGGGTAAAATTTGATATAAACTATTGCAGAAGGATATAAATATTACATATTGGGGAAACATGGATGTGGATGATAAAATACACCCCAGTAAATACTAAAGTATAAACAATCTCGGATAAAAATGAGATTGTGATATTTCCCTTACCTTAGGTCCGATTTGCTTTGTATGTGTCCGAACCTCCTGTATAATGATTTAAATAATGTCATTGACTTATTATAGAATCATATTCATTGTTATGATATCATATATGGTTCACTTATGACATTATATTACCCGTTCTTTTGTAAATTCCATGTTAAAGAAGCGTTTTGGGTAAAATCGTTTCATTTATCGTAAGTGTTTTGACTTGTTGTTCTTGACATTATTATTACTTATATCATGATTTACTTACTTCCAGAATATAAAATTTGATTTATATATCATATATATTCAGTATATATATATATATAATAGATAGATAAATAAAATGAAAAACACCGTTCATGGAGACGGTAGTCCGTATGTCCGCATGAACGCTGTTTTCCATTCCTTATTGTCTTGAAATGGAAGTAAGTAGATGAAATACATATATTTATATATACATAATCCAGTAGCTTTATAATGTCATATATTTCATTATTATTTCTTATATATACTTTATAATCATTCTTAAATGGTTAACATGGAGAATGAATCTCATCGCGTCGTGGAGACGGTAGTCCGTACGTACGCACGAGCGATGATATCATTTTCATAAATATTGCATTGAATTGGAGTGGATTATACAATATATCAGAATAAATATGATGTTTTAATAACTATGTATAGTTATTCTTTACACCATTATACCCATCCATGTAAGGGGGTGATGGAAAATAGATTACACCACGGCGTGGAGACAGTATTCCGTACGTACGCACGCGCGGTGATTTCTTTTTCCGTAGGATGGATAGATGGTGAAATAGGGTTGCTTCATACTTATAATAACATATCAGTATATGATTGATACTGATGTTATTACTTCATAATGAAACAACCTAAGAAGAAGAAGTGGAAGAAGAAATAAAGATGAAAGAATTGGTAACGGTAATTACCTCTTCTTTGAAGCACCTTTTTGAGACCTCCTCTTAGGGAACTAAAATTGGTCTTTGAGGAAGACCAGAACCTCTAGGATGTTGCTAGGGAAGTGGAGAAGATATTTTGGCAGGGGTTGGCCGAGCT
Organism: Viscum album; assembly: GCA_963277665.1. NCBI lineage: Eukaryota > Viridiplantae > Streptophyta > Magnoliopsida > Santalales > Viscaceae > Viscum > Viscum album. The sequence goes on along the minus strand of OY728122.1, from coordinate 700,693,195 downwards.
TGAGTGCTCAAATTGGTGTGAGGAGGAGGGGGAGGAGGTGTCCTTTTATAAGGGAGGAGAGGGGCACCTTAGGAATATCTCAAAATATTATTTTATATTAAAGTCAAAATCGGTTTATAATGGTTCAAAAGGGTCTTATTTCGAAGATAAAGTGGGGATGGGTCTAAATCCTATCAACCAATAAGATTTAGACAAGTTTAGGGTATTATTTTAACCTTATCAATTAGATTTAACTCTAAGTTAAATAATTTAACTTTTACCGTGTCTTTTTGTATTCTTTCACTATATGGTTAATACACTTACTATAACATGCCAAACGAACCCCAAATTGTTTATTATTAATATATATATCCTTATCTAAGTCATTGTGCCGAACCTTAGATTTTTAGGAATAAAATAACAATTAATAATATAATATTTGATTTAAAAACTATTTTGTGTCAATTTTGAAACTATTTGATATATGATTTTTGTGAAAGTCATAACAGAATTATATGTTCAAACCAAGTTGATTAAATCAATATTAATATATCATAGTAACCTAGAAAATTATTGGAATTCATAAAAAGTCTCAAATTACATTCATTTGAGCATTTATAACATCAATTATGTTAATATTTCCTTAAAAGGGTAATTACTGCATCATCGTTGTGTCATAAATAAATTAATTTATTTAAAGTCTAAAAATTATAAATAAAATATAATTATGTAAGAAATCTTTTTAGATTTCTAATGAATATTTATAGTCGAATTTATCTTATGTATAACCCCATATTAAAAATGATTTACTTATTAAACTTTGATTTTAACTATTTTAACCCTTCTTTAAATAAATTAATAATAAATGTCCTAATCTAATCCAAGTGGGCCTAAATGGTCATATTTTATTCCTAAGTTTGTTTTTGGTCGAATTACACTTGTCCAATAGAATTAGGACATGTGTTAGGGTAATATTAATATCATATTTACCCTTAGTTACCCTATTTACTATTAACCGCGGTAAAAAAGGTAAAAAGTTACTATTCACCAAAAAATTATTTTTATCTCATTGAACCACATTTTACTTACTGACATCAACCGTTTCTGTCGGATTTTTGAAATTCCATTCACAGAAGCGGTAAAATTAAGATTTATGAAGAAATTAATTTTTTTTAACTACCACTTAGTAGTTTCACTATTCATCAAAAATTGATGTTTTTCAGAACAATGCCAAAATTTCATCCTAAGCTATATTTCATATTCCGAATTCAAAAATGAAGTCTATTTTACCAAATTCATATCATAGAATTTTCATTAATTAATTTTATAATTAAATCCCGCTGTTAAAACAAATAGCGTGTTTTTAAGAAACAATATCTATCAAAAGATTGACACTTGATTATGTCTGGTTTAAATGTGAAATTACATCCAATGACCAACATTGTATTAAATTGTAAAAATATATTCTAAATATACTTTAAAACCACTGAAATTAATAATTTATCACTATTAAATATTTCGATTAAAAAAGTTGTTTTTAATTATAATTTAGTAATTTTCACTATTCATCAGAATATGAAAGTTATCCGAAAAGTACCAAAATTTCACCTTAGGCTAAATTCGATACTCCGAATCCAAAAATGAAGTTCATTTTGAAAAATAAGATTTATAGAGTTTTAAAAAGTGGTTATTACTATTCATAACGGCTAGTTTTAATAATATTTTAATAGCATATCGTTGTTTAGTGAAACTCGGTATTGCGTATTACACACGCTATCGAGGAAGGTCGTAATTGCGTGTAATGCAAGGCAAGTCAAGGATGCGTATTGTGCAAGCTCCTTTTGGTGTAGCGTACAACACAAGACATTAATAAAATTAAAAAGAATAGTTTTCATAAAATCTCGGGCTGTTACATTCTACCCCCCTTAAAATGAATTTCGCCCTCGAAATTCGTCGGGGTTATAAATAGTTTACTATTCGAAAGTTTCTTTAATAGAAACCCACATCGTAAAAAAGAATACCAAAACCAATCTTTAAAAACAAAAGTATGAAACGTAATGGTTACCCAAATAAACTAATCATTGGGTTTCCACATAGGTGAAAATATGGATATGGAAGAGAAATCTAACCATCATGTTCTGATGGAGAGTGGTAGAGAACATGGCTATGGAAAAGCCAGTAATCACAAATCCATAGATTTGTGATGATATAAGGTACCATCTGATTCATCAGGTATAAGATCACTAGGACAACATTTTTGGTTTTCAAGATCATTTCCCTAAAGTTGAAAATTTGAATTAGAATAAATACTTACTTTATTTTGGTACAATATCACTGTTGTTCGTGCCTTGAACAATTTCCACTTCATCTCTTAAATAAATGAAGTTGAATTTGTTATTCATGAAGTGTTAGCAGATCATGTGATAGAATGACGGGTCATTCCATCTGTCTCAAACAAAAGGTTAGCAAAAATTATATGCATAAGTCGATCTATAGTGAGATTAATCATATATGGTTCCTAAAATGGACTTATACTTCATATATCATACTGCTTAATATAATAAAACTAGTTTCTACTAAACAGGGACTTCCTGTAGGCCAGTGGTAGGCGATAAAGTCCAGTCGCACTTCGATTGTGGGTTCGATTCCCACAGCCTTGTCTGAAGCGATGGGTTGTCGCCCGTCCTGCAGGTTGTCCTTTTTCCAAAACTATATAACATCCCATCAATAATATCGAAAAAACAAACAATACTAACTTCTGTCCAACATAATCCATTCCAATCTTTAGGCTTATCCATAATACTGCAGTCGACTCTCATAATATAGTGAAAACGATTACCAGAGATTTAACACCATCGTCGATCCCCATATATCATAAGATATGTTTTGTTGGTCACATTCCAAACATTCAAAGTCCTTAATCGTGTATTCTCTTGAATACCTTAGTGAAAACATGAATGCAGTTAAATGTTAACACTTTTCACATACAAAAATCCTCAAAATTCTATATACTCAAACTTAGTCCTTATATCAATCATGAGCTCATGAATACTGTTAAACATTTCATTTTCCCGTTTTCCCTTCATTATGCGCATAATATCTCAATCACTTTGAATACCACATTATACCAATACATAAATATTCCAATATTCCAAGATACAACATTATTTTTGAATCCCATTACATAAACACTTAATCATTCCACCACATCGTTTTCATATTCAACATTGCCAATAGTGATCGCATGTGACTTCCCTTTGTCCTTTGCCTTAAGCGGTTGCTCATGTCGATCATCACTAACCCTTGGATTAGGGCATTTATTAGCATAATGCCCCATTTCCTTGCACTTGAAGCATTGAAGTGTTGGTGATGTGTTCTCTGCATTGTTTGCTTTATTCACATCATTAGAATCACTTTTTCCATTACTTCAACACTCAGCTACTCGATGACCTTCTTTTCCACACTTAAAGCATTTTCTAGTCCCTTTAAGACAATCTCCACCATGCTTCTTTCCACACTTTGTGCATAAGGAAACATTCATATTCTTTTCACCATTATTCTGAGATTTCTCCTTGAATTCCATCTTTCGTTTCTTGTCAAACCCATGAGATGGATATGTAACACCAACTTCCATTTCTACCTTGATAGCACAACGCACAATTTATTCATAGCTACTGAAGTCTCTTATAGCTAATGCCCTTCGAAGACTTGGTTTTAAGCCACTGAAAAATCGATCAACTTTACTTTCAGGTTGGATGATAATGCCAGATGCATACCTTTCAAGTCTTGTAAAATTCGCTTCGTATATACCAACAGATTCATCATCCATCTGCTTCAGCTCAAGGAACTCCTTTTCCATCTTTGTTCGAAGAATACGAGGGAAGTACTTACTGAAAAACAAGTTCTTGAACTCATCCCATTCCATGGACTCAATTTCATCTCTTGGCCTCATATTCTTGATAAGATTCCACCATTGATCAGCTTCACCTTCCAAACGATATACTGCTAAGATGACTTTATCATGTTCAGAACATTGAAGAACTGAAAATATCTTTTCAGTGGTACTGATCCATTGTTCAGCAACAAGTGGATCGGTAGTCCCACTGAAAGAAGGTGGACGTTGCCTCATGAAGGACTCAATAAAATATTGTTCCCTTATCTGCTCATTTGGAAGTCCAGAATGATTCATAGCTTGTGTAAGTATAGCAATAAGATTTTGTACTCCATCTCCCATAACATTTGTTTGTTCAGGAGGGCAATCATTGCATTGTCCATTGCATTGATCAACACGGTTCCTTGGGGTTCCAGCCATCATCTAAAACCCAAAAAGAATAGTGTGAGAGGCAAAAATCATGCTAGGGAAAACAACATAATAAAGGGGGAGTACCTTCAATATCTAACATCTTAGGTTTAATTCTATGATCTTTAGCGTAATTATAGTACTATAACCTATACGTATACTTTACCTTAGAGACATCCCTAGACACACCTTAGAAATATCTCTAGGGATCTCACTAAAGTTCTCGCATCCTAGTTTCCAAAGGTTGACTAAACCTTTCCTCTGATACCAACTGTAGAGACCCGTATCTTGACTTACATGGACATTACATTACATTTGCGGAATACTTAGTACATAACAAAAACACACACAAAAGGATCGTAATAGTTTAGTGTCTTTGGAAACTCGGAACGTAATCTTCTAATCGTGGTGAAAGATCTTCAACATATCCTATAAAGATCTTCCCTTTTTTTAGCTAAAACCTTTCTTTATATCCTGGGGAAAAGAAAACATAAAAGGGTGAGCTCAAATGCTCAGCAAGGGCAAATAAAGGAAATACAAATCATATCATATCTTTTCGAAAATCAAAAACCTGCAAAAGAGATCATAATATCTTAACATGGAATAAATCATAGAAGTGAAAATGAGATCCCCATAATCATAAAATAAAACTTGAAACTTTGTGGAATGCACACATAATCATGGAAAATCATTTCTTGTTAGTCATGACTCATTGCCAAGACTATCTTAGTGGACAAAGTCCCTTTCTGAATCGAGTAACCCTCGTTTCAGTCCTGTTTCACTGAACCGGTATAACCTACCGTTCCAGCCCTGTCTATCTCATGAGATATAAAATCTTTACCCAATGCATTGGAGGGAGATATAGGTCCCACCCATCTTATAATGAATCCTTTCTTATGTGTGCCACATAATCATAAAACATACATCATCGCATAACACATGTAACAAAAATGGGATTCTTGAAACATCATGACATCATAAATCAATTTATATAAGATAATGGAATTCATAAACATAATTCCATCACAAAATAGTCAAATCAATGTAAAAATATGGATAGAAACAGAACCCTTTATTATCTTAGATGGAAAATAATTTTGATAAAACACTTGAATTGAATTCTTGAGGAAAATATCCTTTCTTCTTCAAAATCAATTTCTTTTCACAAAACATCATGCAATTTTAAAAGAAAGAGATTTTATTGAAAATAGTCATGAAATAATTTGGAGTAAGGTTCATGAAAATAAGGCTTTATAAAACCGTAAAAATCCATTCGTGCCGTATAAGTTAAAAAAAACATTCTTCTCGTACTTTTGTCGGAAAAGTCAAAAAATACCTCGTACGAAAAACGCCAAAAGATTCCTTTCATATCTTTTACTAAAATCTCACCGAAGGGTAAAATTTGATATAAACTATTGCAGAAGGATATAAATATTACATATTGGGGAAACATGGATGTGGATGATAAAATACACCCCAGTAAATACTAAAGTATAAACAATCTCGGATAAAAATGAGATTGTGATATTTCCCTTACCTTAGGTCCGATTTGCTTCGTATGTGTCCGAACCTCCTGTATAATGATTTAAATAATGTCATTGACTTATTATAGAATCATATTCATTGTTATGACATCATATATGGTTCACTTATGACATTATATTACCCTTTCTTTTGTAAATTCCATGTTAAAGAAGCGTTTTGGGTAAAATCGTTTCATTTATCGTAGGTGTTTTGACTTGTTGTTCTTGACATTATTATTACTTATATCATGATTTACTTACTTACAGAATATAAAATTTGATTTATATATCATATATATTCAGTATATATATATATATATAATAGATAGATAAATAAAATGAAAAACACCGTTCATGGAGACGGTAGTCCGTACGTACGCATGAACGCTGTTTTCCATTCCTTATTGTCTTGAAATGGAAGTAAGTAGATGACATACATATATTTATATATACATAATCCAGTAGCTTTATAATGTCATATATTTCATTATTATTTCTTATATATACTTTATAATCATTCTTAAATGGTTAACATGGAGAATGAATCTCATCGCGTCGTGGAGACGGTAGTCCGTACGTACGCACGAGCGATGATATCATTTTCATAAATATTGAATTGAATTAGAGTGGATTATACAATATATCAGAATCAATATGATGTTTTAATAACTATGTATAGTTATTCTTTACACCATTATACCCATCCATGTAAGGGGGTGGTGGAAAATAGATTACACCACGGCATGGAGACGGTATTCCGTACGTACGCACGCGCGGTGATTTCTTTTTCCGTAGGATGGATAGATGGTGAAATAGGGTTGTTTCATACTTATAATAACATATCAGTATATGATTGATACTGATGTTATTACTTCATAATGAAACAACCTAAGAAGAAGAAGTGGAAGAAGAAATAAAGATGAAAGAATTGGTAACGGTAATTACCTCTTCTTTGAAGCACCTTTTGGAGACCTCCTCTTAGGGAACTAAAATTGGTCTTTGAGGAAGACAAGAACCTCTAGAATGTTTCTAGGTAAGTGGAGAAGAGATTTTGGCAGGGGTTGTCCGATCTTGAGTGCTCAAATTGGTGTGAGGTGGAGGGGGAGGAGGTGTCCTTTTATAAGGGAGGAGAGGGGCACCTTAGGAATATCTCAAAATATTATTTTATATTAAAGTCAAAATCGGTTTATAATGGTTCCAAAGGGTCTTATTTAGAAGGTAAATTGGTGATGGGTCGAAATCCTATCAACCAATAAGATTTAGACAAGTTTAGGGTATTATTTTAACCTTATCAATTAGATTTAACTCTAAGTTAAATAATTTAACTTTTACCGTGTCTTTTTGTTTTCTTTCACTATATGGTTAATACACTTACTATAACATGCCAAACGAACCCCAAATTGTTTATTATTAATATATATATCCTTATATAAGTCATTTGGCCGAACCTTATATTTTTAGGAATAAAATAACAATTAATAATATAATATTTGATTTAAAAACTATTTTGTGTCAATTTTGAAACTATTTGATATATGATTTTTGTGAAAGTCATAACAGAATTATATGTTCGAACCAAGTTTATTAAATCAACATTAATATATCATAGTAACCTAGAAAATTAGTGGAATTCATAAAAAGTCTCAAATTACATTCATTTGAGCATTTATAACATCAATTATGTTAATATTTCCTTAAAAGGGTAATTACTGCATCATCGTTGTGTCATAAATAAATTAATTTATTTAAAGTCTAAAAATTATAAATAAAATAGCATTATGTAGTAAATCTCTTTAGCTTTCTAATGAATATTTATAGTCGAATTTATCTTATGTATAACCCCATATTAAAAATTATTTACTTATTAAACTTTGATTTTAACTATTTTAACCCTTCTTTAAATAAATTAATAATAAATGTCCTAATCTAATCCAAATGGGCCTAAATGGTCATATTTTATTCCTAAGTTTGTTTTTGGTCGAATTAAACTTGTCCAATAGAATTAGGACATGTGTTAGGGTAATATTAATATCATATTTACCCTTAGTTACCCTATTTACTATTAACCGCGGTAAAAAAGGTAAAAAGTTACTATTCACCAAAAAATTATTTTTATCTCATTGAACCACATTTTACTTACTGACATCAACTGTGTCTGTCGGATTTTTGAAATTCCATTCACAGAAGCGGTAAAATTAAGATTTATGAAGAAATTAATTTTTTTTAACTACCACTTAGTAGTTTCACTATTCATCAAAAATTGATGTTTTTCAGAACAATGCCAAAATTTCATCCTAAGCTATATTTCATATTCCGAATTCAAAAATGAAGTCTATTTTACCAAATTCATATCATAGAATTTGCATTAATTAATTTTATAATTAAATCCCGCTGTTAAAACAAATAGCGTGTTTTTAAGAAACAATATCTATCAAAAGATTGACACTTGATTATGTCTGGTTTAAATGTGAAATTACATCCAATGACCAACATTGTATTAAATTGTAAAAATATATTCTAAATATACTTTAAAACCACTCAAATTAATAATTTATCACTATTAAATATTTCGATTAAAAAAGTTGTTTTTAATTATAATTTAGTAATTTTCACTATTCATCATAATATGAAAGTTATCCGAAAAGTACCAAAATTTCACCTTAGGCTAAATTCGATACTCCGAATCCAAAAATGAAGTTCATTTTGAAAAATAAGATTTACAGAGTTTTAAAAAGTGGTTATTACTATTCATAACAGCTAGTTTTAATAATATTTTAATAGCATATCGTTGTTTAGTGAAACTCGGTATTGCGTGTTACACACGCTATCGAGGAAGGTCGTGATTGCGTGTAATGCAAGGCAAGTCAAGGATGCGTATTGTGCAAGCTCCTTTTGGTGTAGCGTACAACACAAGACATTAATAAAATTAAAAAGAATAGTTTTCATAAAATCTCGGGCTGTTACAACCCCCTTTATCAGCACTTTTTTAGAATCACTGAAAAAGACCCCCCTTTAGCAGCACTTTTTTTTGAAGCACTGTTAAATGCCCATTTGATCACCTATTTTTTACTAGAAATGCTATAATGAGGGCCTTTATCAAAGATATTTTACATGAACTGATAAAGGGACCCCTTTAATAGTTTTTAGCACTGTTAAAGAGACCCTATAAGAGTGCTAAAAAACTTTTAAAGACCCCATTTAATCGTTCTTTTTCTAGTGCTGATAAATGAGGTTTTAACAATGCTTTTATTGAGCACTGTTAAAATCCTAGTGTTAGATAAGCCCAATTTTGTAGTAGTGAAATGATTCTATAATGGTGAATTATAACTATTATATAGAAACACATAATTCTGTATCTATAAAAATCTCTTTCCCCATAATTAGGTTTTTATAAGGGTGGCCGAATCCCTATAGTCAACTAAGCAGTAGATCGAGTATAAGATTCCCATGTCTGGTGAGATCTTATATCAACACTCCTTAAAGTATTTTTTAATTTTCCAACCAAAGTAACTAAATTTAGACCTAATTTGAGAATCCATGTGACCTCAATTGTACCTCCCCATATTTCAAAGGTTATTGACTAGAATCAAGTGTAAAACCTTATGTTTTTAAATGGAAAACTATGTTCAATAGCATATGCAACATGCGACACAAATCCCAAACACGCCATGATTATTTAAAAACAACTATTTTAACCTAGAAATTAAATTGGAGAGTATGAATACGATTAATTAATTTATGAAATATATATAAATTTTATACTGAATATTATTATATTTTTAAATAAATATTAAATAGTCACTCAATTTTTTAGCAAATTCATTTTATTCTCCAAAAATAAGTTTTCTTCAAAAATGATTTTTATTATTTTTTTGTGATGAAATATTATAATTAATTTATAAAGTTTTTATAAAATAAATTTGATAAAATAAAATTCATTTTTTAAATAATAATATAAAAATTATCTTAGGGTAAAATTTTGGGATATTTCAGAAAATATTGATTTTTTAGTGAATGGTGAAAAAAACCGATTTTTTGTAAAATTATCATTTTTTTAATATATTAAGTAACTTGAAATTACCATTATTAAATTAATTTTATTCCAATGTAACATAATTATTATTTAGTTATATTTCATCCAATTAATTAAATTTAAATAACCTATATACTGGATATTAGTATAAGTTTATTTTTTGGATTAAAAACATATTTATCTGAAAACTGTTTTAAAGTGCATAAAGTTTGCCATTTTAACTAATTAAAATTACCCATAATGAGGAATTATTTAAGTTAAATTTATAGATTATATTATAAAAATATGAATTTAAATTAATTTAATTATTATTAATTTTTATATAGTTAATGTAAGATCATCTTATGCTTGAAAGATAAATTTCTTGAAAAACCATTTTTTTCTGACACATTTATGGGTTTAATTTTAAATTAAATTATGAAAATTATATGAATTTAATTTGATAAAATTTATTATATATTTATAATTATAATAATTAATATTATAAATAAGTTCAACTTAGTTTTTGGTTATAATGAATTGTACAAACAGTAAAAAATATGTTACCAAGGATAATGTTAAAATCGGTTTACTGGGGGATAAACGAACAAAGTAAATGGAATAAAAAGTTTCAAAAATATTTGTTTTTAAAATTTTTAGGTTTTTATCATTAATATCACCCCTAAAATAAATTATTTAAATATTTTAAGTCATTTGTCTTCAGTGTGGTTTCCCATTATTGAATAATTTTGGGTATTTACAAGAATGACACTTCTCCATTATAAAAGGGTACCCCATAACCTCTCCTCTAAAAACTTAAAAAACCCATTGGTTAATCCAATACCTACCCAAATAACTTCATTAATTACCTTTCCATGTCATATAGGAATTTTTTATTATAAATCCATTCTAATTAGATATTAGGTATAATCCCAAAGAGGTGGACCAAATAAGAGGTATCATTCTTAGCCAAGCATCTTTTTTAATTATTTTTCCAAAAACTTGAAATATTAATCAATAATTTTGATATAATAAAATTATTATCTCCCATATAGTGATATTTTATTATTTTAATGGAATAATATACATCCATCTTCTCTTCCATCAAATGGGTAAAAAAACTATTCATCATGTGTGCGGCGGACTACCGCCTCACACACTAATGTAATTCATTTTCCATCATCCCCTCTCATGAATATTTATGATGATGGATTTAATATTTATATATGATAATAATTACATATTAATAACTCTATAAAATAAATATATAATATAATTTCTTATGTTACCATCCATTAGAAAAATGATAATGTCGTTCGTGTGTATAACGAACTATCGCATCACAAAGTGATGTGATTCATTTTTATACTGCATAACATGGATATTATATGTAAGTGTATTTAGAGAAATAATATTATATTTATGATATAATAATTATTTCAGCATTATAAAATAACACTTACCTTTTTTCCATCACGATCGTTTGAAAATAGAAACATTACTCATGCGTATATATGATCTACTATCTCCACGATTATAACGTAGTTCACTTTTTTATAATCATATTACATGGATTATTTTAATAGTATAATTTATGGTTAAAAATAATAATAATTTTATTATTATTATTCTAGATATGTTGAAATAATATTCAGTCTAAACTTAGTCAACTTAACTAGGTGGTTTTAGATATATGAGCTAAATATCCTAAAAATGTATGACATGGACCTAAATGACTAATTAATTTATTATAAAATGGTAATGAATAAAATAAAAGTATTGATAATATTTAAACAGGTTCTTAATAAGGTAAATAATAAAAATAATTTTATTATTCAGGATAATGAATAACACGTGTGACAAGTTGGTCTCGAGGTAAGGGATCTCTCTAAACCGCCGTTTCCATTGGGTTATAACCATTATCTCTCTAAATCACCTTATCTTTATCTTTAATGTAATATAATGCTTATAAATTCTATATATATGTACCTTACATATATATACTTGGATAATTATCCCTTCCTTTGATGCGGAAATGCATTCCTTACATTCATTTCTAAAATGCCTTCTTTAAGAAACCTCTTTTGATTATGAAATGAGGAAAGATTATGAAACCCATTTATTTCCATGGGTAATTATTATTTTTATTCCTTATTATTGATTTCCATATGTGGAACACATATATATGTACATGATATAAATGTGATGGGAGGTACCAAAATTTTATATCCCTTCAATACATTGGGTGATGTTTTAGTATTATGAGATGTCTTGTATTGGATTAGAGGTTAAACATAATCCATTATGGGACCCTATCCACAATTTTTGGTTGTCTCAGAGGTTATCCTTGACTTATGTTTATGTGGTGTTTTATATTTCTACCACATTTCTTTTGTTTTCATGATGTTATGATAACATATAATTTATATTATTCTTCCATTTGATTACTCATATGCCTTCAATTTTATGATTTTATGTTATACCTTTGATTCTCATGTTATGTTTCCTTATCATGTTTATTCACTCATTGGGCATTTGATATCACCCATTTATTTCATTTATTCCCCATGTTATCTGATGAAGTTTCTAGAGATAAAATGTATTTTTGGGTCTCAAAATGGAGAATAAAATAAGGATTCCATGTTTTAGTTTCATTTTAGGTATTATGAACCAAGTATTCCAAATACACTGGGTATTTTCAATCCATATTTTGTATTAATGGATATTTAGGTTAAGAATCATTTAATAATATGTGTAAAAAAAATTAAGCCACTATAGGATGGGTTGGTAAACATCACATTGAGAGACTATAATTTATGTAACATTATATAAAATAATAGAGAAATATAATAAACCTACATAACAAAAATAACTTCAAAATGACACATTTGGATTTATAGTGGAGGGTATACTACTTCTGATTCTTTTCACTGGGGCTACACATTGTCTTTCTATTTGGCAGTGATTCACTTCTTATTATCCCATATTCCCACTTTCCAAAGGTGGGTGACTTCCATCACTTTAATCAGTGATGTTGGATCCTTGATTGAAATGGTGTGATGGGATGCTAGTTCCTCCTTCTATGTATTCCTCCTTGGAGCTAATCACCTAGTACGAGTCTACCTGATAGATTTAAGTCATGTTTAAGAAAATATTTCCTGGTGCATTCTTGAGTTTAATTTCAATTAATTACACTACTTCTGTCTCGAAAAGGAAACAAACTTCAGTTAGTTAAGATAGTAATATTTGTCATGAATGGGCATTTCTAGTAATTTGGTAGGCTGGGCATCTAAACATTATTCTCCTTTTGAAGTTGGAGGCATATCATATGATGCATATTATTCATAGAACCTATGGAATCATGTGTTAGCCATAAGGTTATTGACTCGAGAGGAATAAGTCCTCTAAGTATTTTTCCCTCCGACATCCCAGGTTTATGGTATGAGGTAGTGATTTAGTGTTAGGTTGCAAGTTTAACGTCTTGTGGAGATATGTGGGTCACAACAATAATATATTATGAGGAAAGGTGCTCAAAGGTTTAACTTATTGTGGGTACAATTATATCTTAGGTATAATGTTTTTGAGGGATCGGTGGGTCTCAGGTTTAACTTCTTATGGGGATAGGTGGGTCACATGCTTAATATTTTTTGGTGATTAGAGGGTCAAAAATTTAACATCTTTTGGGGAATTGGGGGTCATAGGTTTCTATCTTGTGGGGATAGGTATTTCCTTGGATTAATGTATTTTGGGGATAAGTGGGTCACTTTTTTATCATCTTGTGGGGATATGTGGGAAGTTAAGTGTGTCCCTAGGAGGGAAGATTTCAAACTTGGGATTTGGTGGTGTTTTAGGGGGTCGGGATTGAACCCTAGGGTGGTACCAAAGATATGTTGGCATGTTATGATTTAACCTTATATAGGTTTCCTACATACCCTTTTGGGAAATCAGGATCCGAACCCACATAGTTTGATGTACCAGTTTAAGGTGGTGTGATAGTAATAGTCTATGCATTTTAACATCATGCGGTAAGGGCAGTCATGTAGTCAAAGGAGAATCAACAAGGGGTTGTGTGGAGATTACGCTTTTGTTTTTCCAATGGGTTCTAGATGTAGGGGAAGTCCCATGGAAGGGGGGGGGGGGAGTGGAATTCCATGATGATCATACATAGGTAATATCATGCTCATCATAAGGGGTAAGTCTATAGTTTCACATTATGTGATGAGGATATTGTTGTACAATTTAAATTTTTAAAATTAGGATGTTAGGATATGTAGTTTTATGACATAAAAAATTTTCATTGATGTGTATACATTTAGTTAAAACAATTAAAATTGGTTGAGGAATATCTACCAGAAGGCCTCTCTACTAATAAAGTTTTACAGTTTCCATTAAGGTGCCACCTTTAGGGATTACGTGTCAAATTCTCATGTGTTGCAAGGTGGATCATGGCATAAACACTATTGTAGAGTAGTGGAAATTAGGGGTCCTGTTGTTAGGGTGTCTATGATTTGGAAAAATAGGCATTAAGGTTCCAATGCTTCAGAGAAAAAAGTATGTTTAAGGTCTAGGCTAGGCTTTAAGTGAAAGGGGGGGACACAATGGTTTATGGAATCGGTCACACAGGATTTTAGGTGAGGATGAGGAGTCCTGAATGGGTTGAGGGAACCTAGGAACTTAACTAATGTAAAAATATTTTTTGGCAGAAGAAGGTTATAGAAGCCCACCATTTTCCAGGTATACCCCTCTTTGGATTTTAATCAGATCTCTTTAAATTGGATTTTCCTTACTCTTTTAACCTTGGTTGTCGAGTTATTTTTAAATATAGAGAGATTTTTCTGGGGAAAATGAACTAAAGTTTTGGGATGTATTTTTTTTGAATTAATGTCGTTTGGGTGTTAATATTTTCAAGGGATAATAAGGGTTCTCCATGAGTTTGTAAGGAATCATAGGTGGTTTGGGATCTTCTATAGATGTTGTGATAGAACCTCTCTACATGACATTTAAATTCCATGTACATGTTACATGATGAGAAATTATATTGAGGAATGTGTTGTTAAATGAGTTTAGAGAGTGGAATTAACTCCTTTTGAAACTGGTACATGATGTGTAATGTTTGATCAAGGTTATTTTAACCTGAGTTGGTGCATTTTTTAGCATAACTCAAAAAAATAGAAATATACAACATGAAAGAGTTACACCCTGTATTTCTTGGGATCAATAGTTTTATGGAAATTTTGTGCATATAATATTTTTCTCATCTGCATACAAATTTCCTCTCTTGATACTTAGGTAACTCCATTTTATTTTAGAGTGCTTTCCTCCATTATAGGCATATCGATCAAGAGTTTGTTTCTTGGTGAGTTGTTTGCTTTGGTTTTCCCCTCTACTCTACTTTTTCTCTATTATCATGGTGTAATATTTTTCCGGCTTTCGAATCTAGTGTTGAACTTAATCATATTTGATCTAGTTTCTTCTTGATATCTTCTTCACCTTTATTATTATTGGTGTTTCCTATTGTAAGTGTTTTTTAACACCAGATAATGTTGGGTGGTCTAAATCTTTTCCCCTATGTATGATTTAGTTGTTCATAGTATTGTGATATTTTTTATCATGTCAATATGCCGCACATGTGACTTAATTAATTGGATAAAACATTTTTAATAATAATATTTTTTATTTGACCCTCCATTGGATATCGTTGGGTCCATAGGCATATATATAGAGACTTATGGCCACTCGATTGGTGTGCAACCATTAGACCTTGTTGAGACTTGGTCAACTTGAAATTAGAGCCCTGTGATAAATTAAAAAAATTGAGTGATTTCTGACTTTGTCTTTTGAATTGGAATAATATTTAAATTGTCATTTCCTAATTTAGAATCACCTCAACTAAATTATATTAATTAGTATGTAAATGAGCTTATGGTTAAATGACATATGAAGTAGGGTATATATATATATATATTAGGATAATTGGTAATAGTTATTTATGAGACATAAACAATGGTAAACATGATAATTTGTGAATTTATCATTCCAAATTTGGTGATATATCTTTTATATTTGATTTTAAACATGTAAGTTTGTTGCTTAGTTTTTGAGATTATGTTTCATTTATGAGATTGATACCTGAGGATTGGATGCATGTTGGCATGTTGATTTATTATGGATAATACACGTGATTTATGTTAATAGATGGGGGGTTGGCGCATGATTTTTCATATCACTTGAGGGCTAGCTTTATAGGTACTTGATGACTGAGGGTAGTGTATAGGATTATATCAGATGTCTAAGGACCAGATTCATAGTCACTGGATTCCTGATGGTGATATTTTGGATAGCTGTGGGTAGAGGCCTTTGTAAATATTGTTGTTTTGTGTGATTCATCCTCTATATAAGAATATTTCACAAATTGTCTAATTTTTCCTGATGTAGGAGGATACTTCCCTTTAAAAATATATCTTCCATGGAGTCGTAGTAGGTTTTAGGCTGGTCCTAGGTGTCCCCGTGGAACTTGAGGGTAATAATGTTTATTTCAGGTGTAGTACTAATTTATTAAATTAATACCATGTTATTATCATAATATTTCATGAACTATATTTCTCTAACTATAGGTGGTGTAGACCTACTGAGTTTTACACACACTCTAGATAGCCTACCATTTAGTACTTATAAATATTTCATAGATGTAGGTTTGGATAAGGGAGTGGGACCCTATTGTTGATTTGTAGCTAACAGGATGGGATGGAGCTTGGATATGGGGCTGATTGGGGGTTACAGATTGAGGTCTTTGGATTCTTTATTTGAGTCTTATTAGTCTTTTATTTAAATTAATTTAAACATGCCATATAATTTCATTCATCTTTTCATTACATTACTCTTTTATTATGTGGATTTATTCAGTGGTTCCTTTCTCATCTTTGGTTGTATGATTAATTATTCATAATGTTTCTACTATTTTTTCCACTCTTATATTATTTTATGTATTCATTACAACTATTTACCAGAGGTTATTGTCTCCCCACTATATTATTGAAACCCTTATTGCTAGTCGACAGCCTCTAGAATAAATGGAGACACTCCTGAGGCCACTCAGCCAACCAGCTCAGTTACTTGAGGGAGAACTCGGTTGGGGATGTTATAGATGAATTGGGTTTGGGACCTAAATGTTGTCTCCCACAACTCTATTGTAATGCAAGAAAATGTGGTTGCATGAGCAATGAGCTCTATCATAATACCACTACATAAATCATAGCGGCATAGGAATGCACAACTTCTAAGGTATCATGCAACATAGGGTTGCGTAAAGGTGCCTTCTCTTGTGTGAACTCAAATATCCCTAAGGCGTATTGCATTAAGAACTCCCAACCAGAGGCTAAGACACATTAGGACCCATGGGAGGTTAGTCACACAAGTTCCCTACCTTTGGGAATCCATCAAATTATAGAGTTGTGTAATGTCACATAAGAGATATTTTTGAATGTGAGGGCAATGATTTTTCTTCTGAAGATCCATCCCATAAATGGGGGGTGGGGTGAGGTTATATTTATTTTTAAAATGGAAAACTAGTTGTGAAAAATATCGATTGGTCATAAAAAGTGGTTTTTCACTTCTCATTAATTTTCTTTAGAGATGAGGTTGTGAAATTTGGTGGTTTCTCATCATCGATCTCATGAAAAGGATGTGGGGTTAAAATGGAGACATTGCTCATAAGAGTCCAACATTACATGTAGACTAGTTTTTAATTATTTTAGGTAATTTGGATGATCTGTGAAACTTTGATATTCAGCTTCATATTTTTCATAGAAACGGGTTGCGTACGTTATGAAAATGTTGCACGCAACCCACAAATGTTGCATGTGCTTGATTCCTTGGTCCCTAAATAATCATTTGGTCTCTATTGGTCATTTTTTAGAGAACTATGATCTTCCTTTGATAAAAATAAGTTTTTAGTGCCAAAAATTTCCCCCCTATGAATTGAAGCTAATGGGGGACTAGAATGTCGAGTTATGGGGAAAAAAGATAGAGTGTATGGTTCATTTCTGATGTGTCACAGAACTCTTTCACTTGATAACACAAACCGATTGTGTTATCATGAAACTTTAGTGGTACCATTAATATAAATTGGGTGAGGGGGGCCTTTTATGGTCACTTAACTTCAATGAATGATAATAATTCTATCATGAATGATACTATGAACTTTTCATGAACTTCTATGATTTTAACCATGACATTCATGCAATCCCTTCAAACATGTCTATAATTTCATGCTCATCCCACCACTTTGAGATAATGTTTTAGAAATTGTGCAATATTGAACCATTTTAATGAAAGAAGACACTTTTAATGAACCAGTGTTCTCATATTATCAAAAGATTTTTAAAATGGCCAACCACGCTAATCAAGCTATTACTGATGCTATTGTCACTACCCGATGGGCGGAAATGGATGAGTAACCTAAAATCCCCCATACTAGGAGGGTTTTATAAGATAAAACTTCATTGTTGAGACTGATTATAGAGTCTTATAGGGCATAATTTTTGAGAAAAATCCGTACATTGTAAAATTTTAAGCCCCTAGATGATGTGAAAATCATGACCATGAAAGTCAACACACCATGGTTTTGGTTTTCCTACCATGAAGAACATAGACAATGGAATATTACTATTTTTGGTAACCTAAATAGGGAGAATGATTAAATTTTAGTCTAAAACCTCAGTGGAAGGATTAGGATAGTGATCAGGAAGGAGTCATTAAATGAGTAGTTCCCCTCTAAATACAAAATCATTATCCGAACAATAATTTAGAATAACAACATAGGCTGGTATGAATACTAGAATCTACGAGCATGATGAAACATCATTAATGAGTGGGTGCAGGTGTACTAGGTAAGATTCACATTAAAATAGTATGGGACTGAGCTTTAATATATTAGTTTATATGAGGTATTGTTGGTAACTAAATTCCATATTTACTATTAGTCTGTAGTCCTCAAATACCAACACCTTCCTCACTCATCATGGGGTAGGGGGATTAGTTTATGGTACCTTCATTACATTGGGGTATCCCACCTATGGGGTGGTAGTATGAATAAATCCTTCCAGAACTCAATGCTTGGGGTATAGGTTCTATAACCTGGTCACCACAACAATTCGTTTGGATGTTCTAAATAAGGTTTTGAGACATCACCTACCTTTCCACTGAGACATCAACCTCAAGAACTGGTTGGGTATGTTCCAAAATGTACCATAAATGAAGATTCTAGGGTGACTAAAGTAGTGTCTTCTAGACTGGTAGAGGAGAAGTCTGGGGTCCTACTGGATGATCCTTGAGGAAGGTCTCTACCTATAATGGGGCTAAAATATAATGGAATAGTAGGTGGTGTTCAGATACATGAAATTTATTTCAACCTTATTGAGCAATTGGATTCTACAAGTTAGTGATTCATGTACGGCTTTGCATCCTAGGAATTTGGTTTTAGTGGCTATGATAGTGTTTGGAAATTAGATGAACTTGGGAGTTGGGGTGTTGGCTCTTCTTTACAACCAACTCAATAATTTTGGGATGGTAAGAATTACCAAGTGCATTTTTGGTATGTTTAGTACCATAATAGGTGGGTCGCAACACACTTTAAGGGGTATAAGTTTTAAAATTCCATTACTCCCCAAAATGATGTCATGTGGCCTTCACTCCCAAATACTTCTAGGGTTTTACTAGTAACTCTTGACGAAGAAAGGGTTATGATCATCATTTTCAATCAAAAGATTTTTTAATTTTCACCCATTACTGATCGTTTTAGGGAGATGGTTTATAACATAGTGGGGACACTGGAGTAGTGGGAATACTATCAGGTCTTCTAAGGAGGAGTTTTGTTTTCCATTATAGATAGAAACACCTATTGTGAATCTTACCCCCTATCTCACTTCACTTAGATATTCAAATTCATTCAGTAGATAATGAAGAGATTCTATATGGGGATCCATGAAAAAATAAATCTACATATCCTTCATTAAATTTGGTGTATTTTTATATTTTAAGGCACCCGTGATTTTATCATGATGCCACCGACCAATCTCAATGATGACCTCTCTTCAAACTATGCTGATAATTGGGTAGCGGTATAACCAGGTGAAATCCCACATCATCACCTAAGGATGATTGTGTTTTTTAGGTGAGTAGCAGGGGTAGAAGGTTTCTAGCTGATCTTCTCATAAAATTTATCCTTTGGAATAAAGGGCTCAAGAAATAGAAGTGGAGAGAGAATCTCATGGTTCAGTTTCACCCCCTCCCCTTGTCGGTGTAGGGATCCCTCAGAAACGGCCACAAGTGTAGTCAAATTTCTCTTGGGCTTGGGAGTCTCTATGGAATAAACTTAAGTATATTGTGCAGTTAACTAACAATTTCACATATCCCATGATATGGGTTGTGTGAGGTGTATTTTGGTTATCCCTGATGGTATAAAAACTATGGTGAAGGATCACCTGATATGGGCTCAAAAAACCAGAGGTTAGGCTCACCAGGATCACGACCTACATGGGATTCTAGGATTGATTATCTTAACTAGAGGATATGGATGAATTCTTACACAAGAGTAGGGAAATGGGGCATACTACTGCTCATATACAAGAAACTTCCAGTGCGGAACCTGAATAGAAAACATTTGTTGAGGCACCAATGCATGACACGTCAGTCCCTAACACTGATACAAAGGGATTCAGTGATGAGGGGTCCTAGGGGTCTATCACTATAATGGAAACCTCTCAGGTGAGGAGATAATTCACTCTTAAGGGTGATGATCTATACAAGCTCTTATTTGTAGTGGTAATATTGTTTTTTTGTTAACTTTCTCCTTTCCTCCAATCTCCCATTTTAAAGGTTCTAACCTGATATTTTTTCATATACAGGATGCGGAAGGGGAGACCTAGGAGGACCTTATTGAGGGGTATGATAGTGTCATCCTAGAGTTTGAGTATCCCTCCTTAGAGTATTCTCTAGTAGTTTCAGTAGGTGTGACACCGATAGAGGGTGTAAAAGGGGGGATTTTGATTCTATGGCCTTCCATATCATCTATGGGGGGATACACCCCATAATTCCAATGGAATAATCGACTCCTAGTGAGTTTGAGCACCCAAGGTGACTCATAATTTAAATCCACACACCCAAAGGTGAGATTGAGTCTCAATTATTAATAGGATATATCTTCTTTAAGTCTTTACAGGGTTTTATAATCCCATTGCATCAATATACTTATTTATTTGATTCACATTCCATCCAGGTAGTACAGAGTAGTTCAGTGCTAGCTGCTAAGGGGACCACTAACACTAAGGGGTCCCCAATGGTGTAATTCCTCTTTGAGGCTACGGGTATGGATTTTATCTAAAATCTCACCTCTTGTAAGTTCTTTTCTCTTAAAAAATCATGTTTTTCATGATTTTTCACATAGGTTAAACAAACTGACATGATTTTCATTTGGAATAGTTATTGAGAGAGTTAGTTCCCATAAAAAATGTAGCTGGAGAAGTTGGGCCGCCTCTACCAATATCTGATCCAACCCTTACAGATCCTACCATTCAGGGTGTTCCCATTTTAATCCCAAGAGGTTAACCCACTAGAGGCATTAATGTGGATACTAAGGAGGATGAACTTAAATCTTGTAAATCTACTTCCTCCAATGAGGATTTAGACCAAGATGTCCCTTTTCTAAACATAGAGATCATCCCATTCAATAGGCTAACTGAGGAGGATACTACTTCCCCTATCCTTATTTATTTATTAGAGTATAATCTTTAACCACCCGAGTATTTGGATGACTCAAGTTCTGATTTCACCAAGGATAATAACATTCCCTGCTTTAGGGTAGGGAGAATCATGAAGAACTTCATTACCTGCACTCTATTTCCATATATAGTAATCTACATGGTGTATCTCTATATTGGAGGCTAATTTTGGGCACAAGAGGGGTGGATTCACTTTCTCTCCACGTATGAGATCATGAATATCTCATTGAGTGGGTGCACAAAAAAGATCAATAGTTGGAAGTCTCCTAGAACAATGAAAAATTTGTGGGTACTAAGAAACTCCAGGTATTCAAACAAGCGCTCACATGGCTTGAAGGGATAATACATGATAACATAGCCATCATCAATGACAAAGAAGGGATCATATTATAATTAAGGCTCTAGTTGGTAGTGGCTGAGGGTATGGAAACCGAGGTAGTATCACTGATGGTTGAGTTCCAAGATGAGCTAGGCCATGTTCTAATAAGATCTAACTAGGCTCACATAATGTACAAGGAGG
This sequence comes from Viscum album, assembly GCA_963277665.1. NCBI lineage: Eukaryota > Viridiplantae > Streptophyta > Magnoliopsida > Santalales > Viscaceae > Viscum > Viscum album. Next base: position 700,671,084 of record OY728122.1, on the reverse strand, counting down.
AATCAATAGTTATTACTAGGATGAAAAAAATCATAGAGCCAAATCTCTAGAGGTTGACTGGGATGGAGTACTCGGTTGCTGAGGTAGATCCATAGGGAGCACTAGTTTTTCTAAGATAATGGACAGACACCAAAGTGTGGACAAACCTCCGAAACTTTTGAAGTTTGTCTACTTTCATTACCTAGTGTTCTTAAATGTGTTCTTTAAATCCCTATTGTGATTGAATGTGTTTTCTTTTTTACCTCATCTCTGATCCTATTAACAAGAAAACTAACAATAAAACCCTAATCTCACACAATTCATTATCGGGGTCTAAAACAAGGGACACATAGAGGATTGATCATTTATATGAGAGTACTATACATGAGGCAAGATCTAGGGATATTAATGATTTATTGACCACTGGGAGTATCCAAAATGGAAAATCATTGGTTATAGAATGATAATCTCTATATAGAACCTTCTTTATCAACATTCTCTATTTCAAAAATGTGATAACTCCATGGGTGTTTTATTCTACATGTTCAAAAATGGGGTGATGAAGAGCATGAAACGATAAGACCAAGATCTAGAAAAAAGGGGTTATAAAGAGATATAGGATGACTTCTAAACATATTTGAAATCTATTTTTCACTATGTATCCATTAGAGATGGGGACAGACAAATGAAGGTCAACTGTTGACCATGTTCAAAACATGGGACCTGTTAAATTTTCATTGGGAGACTTTTGGTGTGTGTACCCTAGAGGGAATGTCAGTCAGTGGGTCTAGGTACCATTACTATTAGGGGGACCATTTAGACCAAAAAGATAATGGGGATCCAAATCGGTGAATACGTGAATTATGTGGGTGAACTGATGGAATGTTCGAATGAATATCAACCCACTTATAATTTCACTAATATGTTTCTATGAACATTTGGAGATAATAATCTTGAATGAAAAGTTATATTCAAATAGCTCAAACGATGTGGTAGGTGACTGCCACCAAAGGGGGAAGAGGGATTCCTAGGAAAGGGTCAAAGATGATTCTCAGTTTTACGCAATGATATGAGGATGAAGGGTTTCTATTTTAACATCTTGTAGAAGGGATGTTGAACATGCAGTTTAGTATATTACGGTAAGGATAGTGCATCATATTTCTTAACATCGTCTGATTAGGACTTTTTTGGCATAGTTTAGTGTCTTGTGAGAAGTACATGTAAATCAATCTAAATATATCCTATTTGTTCAAGGTAGTTAGATGCATAAATAGAAAACACAATGAGTGGAACCTCAGAGAGGATATCATGAGGGAAAGTGAGTTCAAACATGGCTCTAAATTTTTCATTAAATTATGGGTTTAGAAAGAAAATATAGGTTTTTACAGGGCTTAGAGTGGGTCCTCCTAGCATTGTACCATTTTATTTATGCCCTTACTTTTTACTAGGTCACAATGGTTACATAGCAGGTTCGAGTCAGACTTTTTCTTAGTTTACCACAATGGGTTATCAACCTGATAAACATATGATCATTTTGAATTGGGTATTTTAAGGTGACACCCATAGGATCAAGAGGTTGAAAACAATTTACAGTTATAAATCTTGGACTTAGAGTTACAAATATTTTAAGCTCATAATTCTTGTACCATGGGTTTCAAACTGTTTAAGGTAATAATTATTTGACCGTAGGGTTGAAAATAGTTTAAGGTCATAATTCTTTGACCATGGAAAGATGTCTCAAATTATTGTGTTTGGAATAAAAGAGGGATAACTCAATGTGAATTGGGATCCATGTAGACACATAAAAACTCAAAAACATTTCTAAGGTGAATTTCACAGAATTTAAGGTTTTGATGCTTATACATGGGCTCCTAGTTTATGTTCATAGAGTTTGGACCAAAGATGAGATTATCTATTTAAGGTTGGTCTGGACATCTCAAACATTCCTAGGGAAATTCCTCCCCAACTCCCAAGACAACATGATCCATGCTAAATGTGAGAAATAAGGATTGTTATAGAGTTCCCATTGTTTTAATGGGAGATTAAAATAAGGGGAAAACCGAATTACATGGGAACACCCCAATAGGTATTGTCCTACTTAGTCACGATGTGCATGCACATGGGAAAATGATGCATGGGGTGTTGGGATCCCCACTAGAGAAAAAGGAAATGGAAGGGAAAGTAAATTGAAACTTCAAATACATGAATGGTTAAAAGGGGTGACCGATGGGTAGGGAAAAACTGGTTAACATGTTCAAAACATTGGTTCCACTCCCAAACCAGTCATGGATTGGGTGAAAAAATATAGGATTGACTATTAACCAAGTTTGAAACACAAAAAACATAGTCTCTTACTAGGGATCTTTCAAAAAGTTCTCCCAAGATGGTAGGTGAGAATGTTTGGTGAGGAACCAATTTGGTTAGGGGGCTATTTAGATTGAGGGGATGTTGAGGATCCAAATTGATGAATGCATGAAGCGTGAAAATGGAAGTAGGGAATGTCCCAAGGGGACATTGAGTTCCCTGGGAGCTACACTGCCACGTGCTCTAATGCACTAATGATCATGTTAGTAAGAAAGGGTCAAACCTTTCCTGGAGGTTAAAGGCCTTGAAGTTGTGGGTCTATGCCCATAATAAAAGATTTTGGCATCAATATATATCCCTTGGAAATGATAATCAAGACATACATAGTTATGTAGCTATTCAAAGTAGGTGAGGAATTCCAAAAGGTTAGTGTCCTTTCTAGGGAGTATGATGGGTCATCCAATAATTATCATATGTGGAATCCTATGTTCATCACATAGTGTAATGATATAGTTTAACATCACGTTCTTAGGGAGTTGGTTTTTTTCATGCTATATATTTCATAAGGAATCCTAGGTTTATATGAGGTAAGGTTATATTTTAACATTGTGTGTTGAGGTTTTTGGTTTTTTTTCATCCCATATTTTTCATATGAGGCATCCAAGGTTTATATATGGTAAATATACAATTAAACATCCTATGATGAGGATATTGGTTTTGTTCATCCCATATTTTTTATATGAGACATCCTATGTTCATCCCATAGGGTAAGGATACAGTTTAACACTGTGGGCTGATGATGTTTGTTTATCCCACATTTTTCTTTTTAGGCATCTTATATTCATCACATTAGGTAAGACTACACTTTAACACCATGTGATAATGAATTTAGTTTTTTAGTTTAGAGTCATATGGATCAGACTGAAGTTGCTACTAGTTTAAGATCCTTGAGCCTGGACCAAGGGGTGTGAGTGTCCTAAAGAGTATTATATGGAACCAAGGTATGATAAACCGGTGTGAAGTAGGAATGAGGAGGGGTGGCATCCTCTTTGGAGAGAACATTGAATCCTATCCTACTAGTCCTATTAGGTGACCTTTGTTCATCACATAGGATAAGGTTACAGTTTGACATTATGTGTTGGGGACATTGGTTTTTCGTCCGTATAATATCATTCATATAAGGAATATTATGTTTTATGGGGTAGGGATATAGTTTAGTGTCATGGTATGATGATGATGGGATTTTTAGTTTAAAGTCAAAAAACTCGGACTAAATCTTATGCTAGTTTAATGTCATAAAGATTAGACCAAAGGGGAAACAACTAGTTTAAGATCATAGTGCTTGGATCAAGGTTGAAAATAGTTTATGGTAATAGTACCTAGAAACTCATTTCTATAGTTAAAGGTCATGTATATTTGACCATGAGGTTCTACAGTTTAATAGTGTAGATATTTTTCCATGATGTGATATAGTTTAAGGTCATGGAGCATTAACCATTATGTTCAAAAGAACTACTTTTTTAGGAACTAGGAATTTGTGGGAGGTGTGATATTTATTTCCTTCTATGGTAATAAAAGAGTATGCTACATTAGAATAGACCTTATGAATAATGTAAGGTCCTTTTCATTTGGGATCCATCTTCGTAGGATTTTTTAGAATTACCATCGTTATTCTGAGATCCAGTACCATGTCACCCTAGAGGAAGGAGCAGAGGCATACCTTCTTTTTGAACTCTCTCACTACCCTCTGCTGGTGCCTCTCTAGGTTGTGAAATGCCTGAAATCTACTTTCTTCAAGATCTTAAAATTCATCTAGACAAACTTCTTCCATTCTTTCTAGTGTCTTCTAGTCATAAACAACCATTCAAAGTGATGAAAACATATACTTAAATGGTAAAACCACTTTTGTTCCATACCCTAGTGAGTACGAAATCACTTGGGTGGGAATTATAGTTTTCATCCGATATGCCCAAGGGGAATTAGGTAGATTTTTGGGCCAACTCTTTTTGTTCTATCCCACCATTTTTTGCAGTACGTTTGAGAGGGTCTCATTGAATGCCTCAATATTCCCATTTTAATATGCATGGTAGTGGGATGTGTAGTTGGATATTATGTTTTACTTAGTTTAAAATTTATCTAGATTGGAAGCTTGGAAGTTAGTTCCATTATCTGTGAGAACAATGTGAGGAACCCTACACCAAAGAATTATGTGAGAGTTCACGAATTCAATCATGGAATGGGATTTGACTTCTCTAAGGGGACCTAATTCTGGAAATTTTGATTAGAATCCTATTTCAATCAGAATAAACCTGCACTATTGAGATATCATTGGTGGGTAGAGACCCACAACATTGAGTTCCAAAATTGCAAAGGGACAATAATATTTAGTATCATAGAGAATATCTCATGATTGATGAATAATGTTACCATGGATTAGACACAGACGGAACCTCTTGGTGAACACAATGAATTTATGAACCATGGTGGGACAAACTTAGACCGACCTCTAATTTTTTTAGGAGAGCTTTAATCCTTCTTGATGGACTCCACTGGTTTTGGAATGGACCTCTTGAAAACCCCAAGGTATCTTTTCTCCTTGGATGAAATGGAGAAGTATTTCATCGAACCCTCACATATAGAGCCTAGTGAAGGTTGGGGACACTCTATATAATGAAATGTGTTACACGATAATGGATTCACTCATGTTAAGCTCATCCTAGTGAGATAAGTCCATTGAAGATAATAAATAAAGAGAGTCATCCAATTAGGCGTCTCCTCGATCATGGTGGTATTTGATGGCCCTTGCACAGATGTACCAATAACCAGCTAATATACTTATTTATTTTCATCATATTTAGAAGTGGTGAGGGAGATGAACCACTAGTATGCCACATGAATGATCATGTTATCATTGTTTGGTTCTTCAAGAGATGTATCCTGGCTTTCCAAAGTATCAGCTCAACCATTCTGTGACTGAGAAACATGGGTATCCTTTGTATGGGAAGGGAATTGGTCTATCAGCTGAAAATTACATTCTAGTAGGGAAAAAATCTATTCCTTTTAGATGACATATTCACCCTTGATCTTTTTTATTACTAGATCATAGTATCCCTTCATGTGTAAATAGGGTACATAATTCTCAAGGGATAACTCGATACTAGTAATAAGAGCCTGATATTATTCCTCTTTGTTAGTGAAACCTTTTAATTGGAATAATGAGTATGGAATAAAGGATTATTATTAAGCAATGAAGAAAATCCCTAGTACCACCCTATTGATTTTAGGGTTGTTTAGTCTTATTTCAGTTAGACTCTGGGAGGCACCATAAAAATTCATCTTCTAACACGGTATAGCCTAATCCACCGAGGGAGTAGCTTTATCTTGAAAATAAATATCATCAGGAATTTCCTCATGGGATTGATGTGTAGCCATGAATTTTACAAGTTCTTGGAATTTTACAGCCTTCTATGAGACAGAACTATTTTCAAACTACTAGAGGATTACCACCCAACATGCCAATCATCCCATCAGCATGGGGAGATTGATCTTGTACTTTAGCCGATCAACTTAGGAAACTAGATTTTCTCATGGTGATACAAATAATGTCAAAACATTTTCACTAAAAAGACTAGTGTGAGGTAACTCTTCTCAATGGGGGAGTATCTAGTCTCCATGTAGAGGAGAATGTCTCTGAGATAATATTGGAAATTTTCCCTACTCTCACTATTTTTATAGGATAAGAGGTCACCAAGGGACCATTCAAGGAAAGTCACATAGTGGACCAGAGGCTTTCTTATGACTAATGGAATTAGAATATAAGTCTATATTATATACTGATAAATATCGTTAAAGGCAATCTTGTAGTCCTCATCCCATTGGTAAACAAACCCTACTTTATTGAACCTTTAGAAAGGCTTACACTTTCTAGTCAATTTTTTAATAAATCAAAAAATATGGGATAAGTGTAATTGGATGCCCAGAAACACCCATAGGTTTTGTGGGGGAGTAATTTGGTTGATAGCCTTAATTTTGTCTTGGTTAATCTCAATGCCTCTGTATTAGATGATCAAGACAAGAAATTTTTTAGAGGTGACCTCAAATGAAAACTTAAAGGGGTCCATATTCAAGTGTTGGGACCAGAGGAAGTTGAAAACTTTCTCAAGATCTCTATAATGGTCCAAGAATTAGCGGTATTTTTTTACAAAATTATCCACATAAAACTCCACCAATGTCCCACATAGTAGTTTGAGGATATAGTGAATAATATGCTATTAAGTGGGTCTATAATTTTTCAATTTGAAAAGAATTAACTTGTATAAATAAATTCTTTAAGGTTCCCTGAATATAGTAGCCTCCTCATACTTAGGGGCCATCTAGATTTGATTATACTTGGAGTTTCCGTCCATGAAAGAGAGGTCATGGAACCCATATATAGAATCGATAAATAACTCTATCAATGGAGATGGAAAACAATCCTTTGTAAAATGATTTTCAAGGTCCCAGTAGTTGATATATACTTTGATCCTTCCATTATTATTCCTTATTGGAATAATGTTGGCCAGTTATTTAGGGTACTTGACCTCTCTAATGAAGATTTATTTAATAATCTTATCTACCTAGGCCTTAACCATGACACTGGGAGAGGGGTGCAACATACTGGGAAGATGTTTAAACCCATGATGAACCAATGAGAGTCCCGAGAGATGAATTAAAACATGGGGCCCAAGCCATGGAATCTGGTCATAGCTCTATGAAAATATGTTATGGTGTTGCTTCAAGAAGGACACATACTATTACTCCTCCTCTAATGACATAGCCCCAATAATTAGTGTTGTCCCCAGATCTTATTCAGTGTTGAGATTTACTTGTTTCATCTCATCAATAGTGGTGGTAACACCCTCATCAAATAAAGGAGGGGTGTCTGCCCAATCATCTTCATATTATGAGATAGGGGGATCAGAGCTAGGAGGTGAATCTTTAGGATGAATAAACCAGGGTGAGCACTAGTGTTAGCTCTAGAAGATACAGAATCCCCAATAAGGGGTTCTTACTATGTGGAGAGAATGAAAAAACGTTTATAAGCCAATTGGATTTGGTTTCTGACTATAAGGTCCACTCTTAACATTGAATAAATAGAGATGGGTTAACTTTTGTCGAGTGAGATATCCTTTTTGGAACATATGGGAACGATATGTATTGGTGTCCATGGGGTGAACTTCTTAGTACTTCATAGGATTAGGTTCTTCTGGTATCATTCTATTATTTTCAATATAGTATTATGATGTAATATGTGATCATTTATTCTTCTTGAAGACCATAGAACAACCTCCGAAGTCTGATTTCATGGGTCGCAACCAATGAATTGGGATAAAAATCTATCTTTCATTTAGACCCATGGATCTACTACAATATCCATTAAATCATTAGGGGAATTAATGAAATTTACTCCATTTATCTAAACCCACATTCCTTCCCTTTTTTAGTAACTAGAATCCAGATAGTGGGCCTCAAATGAATAAAAGGGGGGTGCATTTCCCTGGAGTACCCTTAATCAACCATCAAGGGTGTATTTGAGTCGTCAGTGATACGAAGAGGGGAGAACTAAATAAAAATTAATCCATGGAATCCCTAAAAACATGTTATAATTGGTATCACAAAAGACTACCATAAATTCATTTCTTGATATCAGTTTACTAAATTGAGTCTTCAACTGAATCTTGACATACATATTTTTCTCAATCTTATCATACCCTTGAATTGTCAGGTTAGAGGATGTTAATTATTTATCTATAAGTCCCATCTTATAGAGAACCCACATAAGGATGAGATTAATCTCAAATATAGTATCTAACAGTTAGTGGTATATTTCTACATCATTTAACTGGATTGTGATATACTTTGGGAACATGTTCCCCTAAATGATGACACCCTTATCTTCTCTAAAAATGAGTTGATGTCACATTATTATTTTAATTTTTCCACTTCTTTGTAGTAGGCCATGATTCCAACTACCTCAGTATCAAACTAAAAGGGGATTTTCAAGGATTTGAAAAGGTCGTCATGCATTTCCTTTGACAGGAGGAGTGCCTCAGTAATTGAGAGCCTCATTGGAATGTTGATGAAGTGATTCAACACATCATACTACCATATCAGGGGCATGTTTTTGTGTACATAGGGTTGATATTTTGTATGGGAACAACAAATGTAATTAGATGATGCACTAGGGATTAGATAGTGTTTTTAATATTCTTTCACTGGTTAGATATCTTTTTTTGAACAACTGATGAATAGGTACCATATGGCTGAGTTCGGGCCTGGGATGCATGTGGATGATCACAACATGGATATGAATGAGCTCCATGGTCAAACAATATAGTCGGTTTCATGAGTCTACCTGAAAGAGAAAACTGGGAGGTCTATGCTTGTTAATCCCTATGAATGGCTTACTGGCTAGTCTTAGTGGCATCAAGAACTTGGTTTGGAGTGATACCCTGGGTATTCTACTAGATTACATGTCCCATTCCTCTCTTTCATCAACATAAACCAAAGGTTTCTAAGGGGTTTTCAGGGAGTTCCTCATTATTGAACATCGCATAGTGGTGTACTAGATTAATGATATTTCTAGAGGTGTACTCTCTCTCCTCATAGGTGGAATACTCCAAATATGGGTGTACTCTAGGTGCTTATCTAAACATGAGAGGAATGAATCCTCCAAAGGTCTAGACTATTGTTTTACCAAGTGGGGGACTCTGATTTCTCTTTCAATGCTGATATTATCTCTTTAAATACTTGGAAGTCTATGACATACACATGTATGTGATAGATGGAGTAGAAGTGGTGACTATATGATGATCTAGTTTTCTCAAGTGAGCATGGATAATTCCCTATGTTCCAGAGACTGTCTTTTTATTCAACCAGAAATTGTAGTTCTGTGTCCCTAGATGGGATCCTGTTTCCAATTTTCAAAGTCTTTGTTTTCACTATCAGGATTTAGGGAGACATGTGATACATGTGTTGGGACATTTCCCAATTTTAAAAATCCATTATTCACTTGTTCCTGGTTAAAATCCTTAAAGGGGAAAAATTATATGATGGGTTTTTCAAGGATCCTTAGGAATGGGGAATGATTGGTGTGATCAGTGAGTTAACTTCTTGGGGTCTCCTAAATTCTGTAAATTTTAGAATCCCCTTTTCCAGGGTGTAGATGAAATAAAATAGGAATTTTGTGTCCATAATGGAGTCGGTTTTGTTATTTATTTCTAAAAAAGGAACTCTGGGTTCTTATACCTGATGAGGGTCAGGGAAACATTCTCTATACAAGGTTGTGACTCTACCTGATGAGGCTACACTAGGTGATGCTTCACTTTCCAGGGCCCATCCGATAGAGTTTTCAATATGTGTAATATCTCATGAGCCTCTGAATGCATACTGGTTGTCGTCTCTACTTTCATGGGACTCCTTATAAGAGCTATAATTGGTAATGGGTGCGACTATTTCTTGGTCTGTTGTAACGCTTCTTCCAGACACTGATCCATTTCAGATAACTCTCAAAATACACTGGGATGATTTAGGGAAATGAGGGTAGGGATATGCTCACCATTGAAATTTTTCACAAACATCATAAGTAATTATTCTTAGGATAGTCGAATATCTAGTGATTATGTGAGTCCTTTCCATTGGGTGATGAAGTAATCAAATCTCTAATCAGGTCTCTATTTTCATTTGGAGAGGTTAGCAATGTTGTTCTTTTGTGAGGTGGAGATAAACTGGTAGAGGAATTGTCTTCAGAGATATTCCCAGCCTGTAATGGATCTTAGGGATAGCTTTCTATACGACATGAATGCAGGTCCTTCTAGGGTCTGAAAAAACATCATATCTTGGCAGATTCCTACTATTATGGAGTTCCCAATATGGGGTTGCATCACGTGGTGACATGGGCCTAATGTTGAAACAGGCCACCGACACCATTGAACAGGGTGAAGCTTAGATTTTCAAATTCCGGTGGTGGGAACATCTAGTCTATCCATGATGGATATGGTTATCCCTAAATCATAATTGAAACATGACTTATCTTTAGAGCCTCAAGGAGGCTGATGAGAGAGTCTTTCACATCATCCTAGTGATTATTTGTGGTTACTAATGCTATGATTGGATCATCATCCTAGAATATAGGTAAACCCTGATTTCAAGGAATACATTCATGGTTCTTAGATGAAGTAGGTGACTTATATCTCAACTATTTACCATATCCATCAAATTATGATTAGATTAGATGTGATGGACCACTTGATTCAAAACTATATGCCTATACTAGGAGTAATTGGTTCCAAACTAGAGGAGAAACAATATCTCTTTTGACATTATCATGACCTGGGCACTACACGGAGGTTAGATCAACATTAAGACACTTGTATTCCTCTAGATCCTTGAGAAAATTGGCTACCTTGGGGTCTGAATCAGCTTCTAGTATAATCTTGGGTGGTCCAGTAATCTCATGACTTCACTTTCCATTTTTTATATATTGGTGGAAAGGATGAAACATCTCATTGGGGGGACTCCCAAGAACTTGTTCCAGTATCAACTAATGAGTTTGGGTTACTTTTTTGGGATTATCCTATTATTGTACCACACCTTGAGGTGGGTTATAACTATCATTCCCTATGTCATCGGTCAGGTTTCTCTAATCATCAGTGGGGTAAATAGAGAAAACATTCACCTTGGAGGTGGTGAGAGATGAACTTTCACAGTCAATGGGTGGAATAGAATAATGGTCCTGTTATTTCCATGGGATAGGGATAAAATGAAGGGTAGATTACTTCCCCTAGTATCTGATCTACACATATTTAGATGGCTCTACCAATAATTTCTAGAGCACAGTGAGACTCTTAACACAGGTTTAAAAAAGATTTTGGAAATAGCCATACAATTCCAGATTCTAATCTATTGGGATCATTGTGATATCAACACTATTTAACTATTGGTGAATTGATTCATTGTTCCCATGTATTCCTATGTAGGTTGTCTAATGACCCTAAAGGTGGTTGAATATCTCCCAAATATTCTAGTGGATACAAAATTCTTGTTCCTCAGTAAGGGACTTCCGAATGACAAAGTTTAGAGCTGTAGGGGGCATAATGCGAATGATATCTGGTCTTCATCAAAGAGTCCCCACAATTCCTATTTTTCATTATTATGGGATAATCCAGCTCCCAATAGACCAAATCCATGATTTACACATGACAAGAAACTAGAGACAACACTGACATAGATCTTATTTTCTACTAATATTTTAAGAGAGGGGGAGCTGTGCTGGCCAGGCATCCACTGCATATTGTAATGTCTCTCATAGGATGGTCCAGCTTCAAGATAATATCTATATAGGACTAGTTTTTTACTACCCCCCAAGATTGAGACTATAAAAATACCTTTTAGGCTCAACTAAGTGATCACCATCTCTTGAGGGCGTCAACCCAGACCAAAAAATCTATCGAAGTTTTAGTGTGGAGAAATAGAGGAGGGAAAATAATGGTGAGGGATATGGTTTCACTATGCGTCCATGGAAGGAGTATAGATTTTCCTACACATATAATTATTTGTGAATGGACTGGGGAATCTTTTTGACCTTCAATTACAAGACCATCAACCTCAGTTGATAAGCTTTTATCCCAATATTTAGTAGTGGGGGTGAAGGTTTCCTCATTGAGTCTTGCATCGCTTTATATTTTGAGAGGTCGATGGTGACCCAAAACATCCCCATTTTCTACATATAATTGTGTAGGTCTTCTCCAAGTGAAATATATTTAGAATATCTTGTTTTCCCTCCATGTGTGATGTGAAATATGTCACGGGCATGACCCCCATGGTGGTTGTTTTCCCTCCTACCCTGGGATGGAAAATCAGAGTAAGGAATGTCTTAAATATGCGGAGGACCTTCATAATGGTTGGTGGTAGCAAGGGGAGGACCTCTACATTGATATTATCCATAATAGGATTAGACCCTAAGGGTTTTCAATGGTGTTAGTGACATAGAGAGTCAACCTGGCCTACTGAAGAGTTGGTTGGGGTCTGAAACATATGTGGGAAAAAATAGGTCCCGACTCAATAGTTTTAGTAATTTGATTGGATATTCCAATAGTAGTAGGGGACATTGGAGTTTTATAAGATGACTATTATTGAAATTTTTTTTGGTCCTTCCCTAGTTTTCAGTATTGGGTTATCAAACATGGCCGATGGAGTGGGGATGGGGAAAACCCACCGCCATCCTATGGGGTCTGTTTGTAATGGCACTGGAAAGCCTAGGTGAGACCCCTCTTAGGTAGTTCCTGAGAAGTGGTTGTAATGGGTACTACTCAAGAAATCCCTTACCTACTCAATATAAGGGAGTGAGCTATCAGATCACTCTAGGGAGAGGATCTTGAAGTGGTTTTCCTATGGAACTAGGGGTGGTTTCCCTTTGCACAGCCCTCAGGGGCGGTGGTTTCGGTGAGGTATCGATGATTTGAGATCATGGAAGGCCATATCCCTAGTTGAGATGACCTATTCCTATTCATTTTGGAGAATAATTTCATTGATCACACTTTTATGGATGATTTCATAGGGTGAAATAGGGAATGGGAACCTAGTAGATGAAAAGGAGATGAATGTCACAATAGGGGTATAATCGTGTGTGATTTCCACACCCACATTCCCCCTTACTGCACATATATTGGTGCTGAATTATAGATCTCCTATATCTTTATTCCAATAAAGTATGCGAAATCATCCATCAGTACAAATATGATGAAGGAAATTCCCAATTACCAAATGTTTTATATTCTTTCTGAAATAGAGGAAGGATCCACATTGATGCTACCATAGACTGAGGATTCCTAATGATATCTTCCCCAAGTCATATGATTGTTTCATGATGGGCCCACTACTTATTTGGTGGAACCTATAACCAAATTCCTAGATATGGTGACATGAAAATATGATAGTTCAAAACATTAATAGTCCCCATAGTTCAAGGAGAATGGATTCACATTAGGTTTACCATTTGCATTTCCAATGATTTCTGATAGGGTTGCACATCACTTTAATTGGATATGTCATCTCATTGATCAAAATGAGATGATGGGATATCATATCCTCCTTCCATGTATTCCTCCTTGGATCTCATCACATATTCTAGGCCTCCCTCATATATTTAAGTCATGTTTGTAAAACTCATTCCTAGTGCCATCTCAAGGTGAGCGCTAGTTAATTTCACTTCCTATGTCCCTACAAGGTCAGTATAAAAGATAGTTACATTGGTCATGTCAGGGAATTTATAGATATTGGGTAGATTGGTCATTTAAAAATTCTTCTCCTTTTAATTTTTAAGGAATATCATATAAAACACCTTAGGCATGAAACCTGAGGTATCCCATATAGGCCATGAGGAAGTTGACACTAGGGAAATATATCCTCTAAGTAGTTTTACATTAGGCATCCCATGTTTATGGAATGGGGTAGTGATTTTTGGTTAGGTCATAACTTTAATGTATTACATAGATAGATGGTTCAAAGGGTTAACATCTTGTGAGGTTAGGTTTTTCATAGGTTTAATTTCTTATGGGGAAAAGTTGGTAAAACTTTTAACATCTTATAGGGATAGGTGGATTATAGGTTTAACATCTTGTAGGGAGTGGTGGTTCATATGTCCAACATCTTGTGGGAAAAGGTGGGTCACATGTTTAATGCCTTTTGGGGATAGGTGGTTCACATGTTTAATATCTTGTGGGGACAGGTGGGTCACAATTTTAATGTATTTTGGGGATATGTGGGTGGTTATGCGTGTTTATTGGAGGCAATATTTGTAAAGTCCCGTAAAATTCAAGGAAAATTTTTTTCTTAATTTTCTTTAGAATTTTACAAGAACGCGGTTTCAGACGGCACCTGATTCCGAGGCCCGGAGTGCCCGGAATTAATTTCCGAAGTTTGGCTCGGGTACGTTCAGTGAACGAACGAGCGGGAATTCCTAACTTTTGATCCGCTGCTCGGAATTGAAATCCGAGGGCACCGATGAACTCGCAGCGCCGATATTCGCTTAAAGAGACCTTTTCGGGAGTTGCGTTTGTTGCGAGTTGAAAGTTAGTTTTGGGGTTTTCAGTTGAGTTAAATAAAATTTGTGTAAGACAAATTTTATTTTAACTTATTAAAAACCTACCAAAGGAGGTTGGAAGTGGGACCCACACCCACTTAACCTCCCTTGGGAGGATTAAGTGTGGTGGGGCCCACACGAACCCCTTTTTCTTTTCAAATTCCCTAACCCCTCTAAACCCCCTCTTAATTACGTAACTCTTACCTACTTTATTTCTTGCCAACCTATCTCTTCATTTAATTTTGTCAACTCTAGATTTAATTAATGAATTGAATTCAACTTTTGAATTTTTGAAAGGTTGGCAAAGTGAAAATAAAATAAGGTGTAGCTTATTTTATTTTGGGGTTGATCGTTTGTCTTCTTGAGAGGTGGAGAGCTCCTCTTCTTCTGCTTCAAACTCAACGAAGAATGCGAAGAACGTCGTTCTTCAACGAAGAACTTCTCCGCCGAAGAACACGGTTCATCCGCGACACCGTATCCGCGACGCGACGTACTTCTTCCGCGTCATCTCTTCCGCGACGGTTTTCCGCGACGAACGCCATCGACAACGACTCTTCCTCCGCGACACCGATATTTCACGACTACGTCAACATGGGACTATCGAGGTAGAGGTTCTTGAGTTCGTTGTTTTCTTTATAATTTGACTTTCCTCAAGACTTGACGAGGAATGCTCTTTTTCCGACAAAGAACGCCGCACCTCCTTTCTTCGTTCACCGTGTCAACGAAGGGGACGCCACCTCTTCTTCGGACAACCTTCGTCGGCGTGCAAGTTTCGCCAACGACGTATCTCTTCGGGCATATCTCTTCGTCAACGGATTTGACGAACGACGACCGCGACGCCCGACCTCCGCGACGCCGTCTTCCGCGGAACGTAGACGAAACTTCGAATCTTAAACCCGAGGTAGGGGTTGTTGATTTCATTTTGGGTTTCCTTATTTCTTTTCTTGCTCGTGGATCGCATGTCTACGTGAGGCATTTAAATATTTTATATAAGTGTTATTGTTAACGTGAGGGGGGCCGGACCGCACGAACACGGCCGAACCCCCCCTCCATCGTTTATGTTTATTCATGCGGGTGGAAGCAAGAGGCGTGGTGCCGTCGCACCACGCGGATGATCGTACAAATAATTTACGCGGCGCCGTCGCGCTACGTCAAGGAAAAATCTTCAAGGACGCGACGCCGTCGCGCCGCGTTGAAAAGAATCATGGCATGGCGAAAGGGGCGCGGTGCCGTCGCACCGCGCCGGACGACGAACACCGCGGCCGGTTCCGGGCCGCGGCGGGACGAGAAGACCGCGGCCGGTTCCGGGCCGCGGCGGAAGAGGAGACCGGCGGCCGGGCCGCCGGCGTCGGAAGTCGAAGGCGGGACCGGAATTTCCGGTCCCGTTGGTAAAAACCGGCCGGCCAGCTGGCCGGCCGGATGACATAAAACCGGGGGAATAAATCCCCCGGACGGTTCAACAAAACCCCCCTCTTAATGAGGGGGGCGGTTCTTGAGGGAAGGGGGCAGCCTCCCCCTTGGTTCGGCGCCAGCAGGCCCCCCCACGTGAGGGGGGGCGGTTTTAAAAGAACCGGCGCGGCACAAAGGCCGCGCCACTTTGAAGAACCGCAGGGCTTAGCCCCCGCGTGCGCAGCCCGTGCGGCGCCAGACGCCGCCGCCGCGGCCCGCCGCCGCGCGCCGCCGCGCGCCACCGCCGCGCCGCCCAGGGGGGGGGGGGGGGGGGGGGGGTCGGGCCGGGTCGGCCCAGACCCGGACCCCCCCGTTTCGAACCAGTTTTGGTTTTTGGCTCATAACTTGAGCCTCGGACCTCCGATCGACGAACCGTCAGCGGCAACGCGATCCTTGGATCGAGACGGTCGTTTCGGTATATCGCACTCAAGGTTTCGGTTTACTTTGAGTTCGGCCGGGTTGGTTCGTTCACGAAACCAACCGGGCCTTCGGAGCGGAAACGCTCATATCTTGAGCTACGGACGTCCGATTGACGCGCTGTCAATCGCGTTGTGTTCCTCTTAGTGAGACGGATCTTTTGGCATACTCCGCCCGAGGTTTGGACGCAGGTGGAGTACGGTCGGGTTGGTTTTGCCTTAAAAACCAACCGGGCCCCGGAGACGAAAATGCCAATAACTCTCAGACCGGGCGTCCGATCGACGCGCCGTCTGTTGCGTTGAGTTCCTGTTGACGATACGGAACTTTTGGATACATCAACTCTGGTCTTTGTGACAGTTGATGTATCAGCCTCTCGGCTCGTGGAGCGGATCCTCCGAACGAGCTTTCTGTGTGCGGGAACCCTAGTGCTGGCTGCGACTATTACTGTGACGACTACTACTACTGCTACTGTGACTACGACGACGACAGTACAGAGATCCTGTGTGGATTCGACGACGACGACTACAGCACTCAGAGATCCTACGTGGAACAGTGCTACCGAACCTGTGTGAGCTGAATCTTCTGTTTACCTAGGGCGGTGGAGCGCTTGGGTGTAGCGGCGGATCCGTGGTACTTGACAGTGGTGGTGCGCTTGGATGCAGCAGCAGACCCTTGGCGGTGGAGCGCTTGGTTGTAGCGACAGACCCGCGACGGTGGAGACGTGCGTGCGGAGTACGGAGACCGTGTAGATGACTGAGACCTGACGACTGCTTGACCGACTCGACTTGGAGTGAGTCGACTAGCCCAGTGGACGGAGCGCCCAGTAGTTGGCAGCAGACCCACGGCGGACGGAGCGCCTGGTAGTTGGCAGCAAACCCGCGGTACTCGACAGGAGGAGTACCTCAGTAGGCTTTTTGGGTGAGCGCCCGGTATTTGGCGACAGACCCTCAGCGGACGGAGCGCCCGGTAGTTGGCCGCAAACCCGCAGTACTCGACAGGAGGAGTACCTCAGCAGTCATAGGTTAGTGAGCAGTACCTCGGAGTCGTGACAGGACTACTGCACACTTCAGAGACGGGGCTCTTCAGCAGCTACGGTTTCGATAATGAAAATCCTGGTTTGAGCTGAGTCAATGATCTTTGTGATTCCTCATGATTGAGATGGGTCACTTGATAACTTCGGTATATGTATGGGCATATACCTGGGTAATGGTTACCCGTTGATTTCATAAACTTGTTTACTCTTCATTGTGGTTTGGGTTGTTCTTGGGCTCGGTGTTGGAGCCGAACGGAAATTGATAACTTAGGTATATGTATGGGCATATACCTAAGCAGTGTCAGTTGTTACTTCGTGATTGTTAATTTTCTTCGTGGTTTATCCTTTGTGGATTTGAGAGACCTTCAGGGGTCTCGGGGTCCCTACTGAGTAGTTTATACTCACCCCTGCACGGGCTTTGCCCGCACTACGTTGTGTTGGTTGCAGACGACGGACAGCGTTGACCTTAGCTGAGGCTTGCAGAGCGGAACGGTACCCGGAGGTGGACCACTGGGCGGGACGTGCACGGAGCGGACGACGGGACCCGTGGAGCAGAGGAGCTATCTGTACTCACCCTTCAGGTGGGATTTCCAGTGGACAGCTCGGAGTAGCGGCTTTACTTTTCAGTTGCTGTTTTTCCCTTTTCGAGTTGTACTTTACTTTCAGTTTGGGTTTGTATTCTGGCCCATTTACTTTTCTGCACTTGTAGTTACTTTCCGCTTGCTGACTCTGTGGTGGTTGTTACTTATAAAGGCAATGCCTTCCCTGTTTACTGGGATTTTACGCCTTGGTGC
Organism: Viscum album; assembly: GCA_963277665.1. Classification (NCBI taxonomy): domain Eukaryota; kingdom Viridiplantae; phylum Streptophyta; class Magnoliopsida; order Santalales; family Viscaceae; genus Viscum; species Viscum album. The sequence continues at coordinate 700,652,987 of OY728122.1, read as the reverse complement.
TAGTCGCCAGCCCTTGACCTATGGAAGGCGGGCTTGGGGTAGTCACGGCACGGATCCCGAGGGCGGGTCGTGACAATTGGTATCAGAGGAGTTCGGTTCTACCGTGAACTCTGATCTTTTCTATGTGAAGCAATAATGTTTAGCATATTGAGTGTGGATATCAGTCCAGGGAGTCCAGTGTTGGTGCGGCGGCCGACGTATCCGTACACCAGGACCCTGACATCTGATTTCCGACTTAATGCACGAAAACATTGATTGCGTGTGTGTTTCAAAGTTTTCTTTGTGATTACTTATATCAGCTCACCAGGTATTCTGTTTGACCGTGGCGCACCTGTCTCCTTTCAGGATGGCCCCACGACGGCAGCCAGCTAGGGTTCCAAGAGTCGAGCGTGACGACAGCCCACCGAGCGACGAGGCCTCGGTACAGGGCCCTTTGTCAGCAGTGGCACCGGCGGTAGCTCTACCCGCCGAGCCCCCGATGCTTCCAGCAGCAGCCGCTGACGATGCACGTCGCCTCAGCGCACTGCATGAGTTTCAGCGCCAGCGACCGCCCAGGTTTCGCGGGGAGACGGATCCCCAGGCAGCAGAGGATTGGCTGGAGGCAGTGGTTCGAGTGTTTAGGCTAGTGAGGACACCAGCAGACCTCATGGTGATCCTCGCTGCGAGCCTACTACACGCAGTAGCAGGGCGATGGTGGAGCTTGATGCTCCAGGTACACGATGAGGCATCTCTACTTTGGACGGACTTTGAGAGCATCTTCCGCTCGGAGTTCGTCCCAGCCACCCTTCGTGCGGTGCGTATTCAGGAGCTTCTACAGCTGCGGCAGGGCAGCATGACGGTCGCTCAGTACGCGGCGAGGTTCACCGACCTTTCTCGGTACTCGACAGACATGGTACGGGACCCCTTCTTCCGGGCCCGGACCTTCGAGCAGGGTTTGAGACACGAGATCAGGGCATCGCTGATCTCCCTCAGCATACCGACTCAGACAGGAGTACTGGAGCGGGCACTTCTGATCGAGAGTTTCCTTGCTGAGTCTACACCAGCACAGCAACTCACCGCAGGGCGGCACGTGGCAGAGTCATCTGCAGCAGGTAGCCGACGGATGTCTCAGGGTTCCAGGCAGACCAGACCTACCGGTGGCCGACTGCACGACTCAGGCTCAGTTGTACGGGGAAACCGGGGTGGAGTCAGAGCCAGGCGTGCCGAGAGTGGGCAGTGTTACTCCTGTGGCGGGATTGGTCACATGGCTCGTGACTGTCCGACCCGCCATGCTGATGATCAACAGTTAAGTGAAGAACCTCCCAGGCAGAGGCAGAGGTTCGACCGTGGCGGTCCGCAGGGAGGAGGCGGACGAGGCAGAGGAGCTGGACGAGCAGCAGGTGGTGGGCGACGCTTTGAGGCTCTTCCACCACCACCACCAGGAGGTCCACCCCGACCGCAGGGGAGAGCTCAGCTTCAGGCAGCCGAGGCCTTCGATCATGGAGCTCTGGGAGCCGATGGACAGGAGCAGAACTAGTGGATAACAACCTTTGTACTTCTGGTCCCTTGTTGCTTTTGTGTAGCGTCTTGTATTATGAGCTGCAATAATAAAAGACGCATCCTTTGTGATGTTTTCATTCCTGTCCTCTTTTGTGATGTTACTAAGAGGTTCCAGTTTTGGCTGTTGACTTGACCCTCACTTGTGAGACATCTACTGGAGGAGACCCAGTTACCACACACTGATGCCGACAGTGTGACTCAACCCTTGGAGGCGAGAGTAACGGTTGAATCTCTTAGTAGTAGCGTCGAGGCCTTACGACGTCATCCTTGGTATGGATTAGAATCATCCATGTTAGGATTGACTGTTTTAGGCAAAGAATGTGGTTCATCCAGGGGATGAGACTAGATTTCTCTTATCGGCAAAGAAGAAATCTTGCAGCTCTTGTGGAACCAGAGAAGGTCCAGGTCATCCAGGAGCGGATGAGGACAGCTCAGAGCCGGCAGAAGTCATATGCTGATAGGAGGCGGAGGCCACTGGAGTTCGAGGATGGCGACCACGTCTTCTTGCGGGTCTCACCTCGACGTGGTATTTGGAGATTTGGCCGAGGCGGCAAGATATCTCCGCGCTTCATCAGACCCTTCCAGGTCCTCAGCAAGGTTGGCGAGGTGGCTTATCGCCTGGCTCTACCACCTCAGTTGCACCGGGTGCACGACGTCTTCCACGTATTCCAGCTGAGGAGCTTGACGTTGACGATGGGGCGAATTCTACGGAGGTCCCGGTGGAGATAGAGGATCGACAGGAGCGGGTCCTGCGTGGGCGATCGATTCCTCTCGTGCACATCAGATGGCAACACGAGAATCTCCAGGAGAGCACATGGGAGCGGGAGGCTCAGATGCGTGCTCAGTACCCTCATTTGTTTTCCCTAGTTTTTGATGTAGCTTTATGGGGACGTAAAGCCCTGAGGTGGGAGTAATGTAAAGACCCGTAAAATTCAAGGAAAATTTTTTTCTTAATTTTCTTTAGAATTTTACAAGAACGCGGTTTCAGACGGCACCTGATTTCGAGGCCCGGAGTGCCCGGAATTAATTTCCGAAGTTTGGCTCGGGTACGTTCAGTGAACGAATGAGCGGGAATTCCTAACTTTTGATCCGGTGCTCGGAATTGAAATCCGAGGGCACCGATGAACTCGCAGCGCCGATATTCGCTTAAAGAGACCTTTTCGGGAGTTGCGTTTGTTGCGAGTTGAAAGTTAGTTTTGGGGTTTTCAGTTGAGTTAAATAAAATTTGTGTAAGACAAATTTTATTTTAACTTATTAAAAACCTACCAAAGGAGGTTGGAAGTGGGACCCACACCCACTTAACCTCCCTTGGGAGGATTAAGTGTGGTGGGGCCCACACGAACCCCTTTTTCTTTTCAAATTCCCTAACCCCTCTAAACCCCCTCTTAATTACGTAACTCTTCCCTACTTTATTTCTTGCCAACCTATCTCTTCATTTAATTTTGTCAACTCTAGATTTAATTAATGAATTGAATTCAACTTTTGAATTTTTGAAAGGTTGGCAAAGTGAAAATAAAATAAGGTGTAGCTTATTTTATTTTGGGGTTGATCGTTTGTCTTCTTGAGAGGTGGAGAGCTCCTCTTCTTCTTCTTCAAACTCAACGAAGAACGCGAAGAACGTCGTTCTTCAACGAAGAACTTCTCCGCCGAAGAACACGGTTCATCCACGACGCCGTATCCACGACGCGACGTACTTCTTCCGCGTCATCTCTTCCGCGACGGTTTTCCGCGACGAACGCCATCGACAACGACTCTTCCTCCGCGACACCGATATTTCACGACTACGTCAACGTGCGACTATCGAGGTGGAGGTTCTTGAGTTCATTGTTTTCTTTATAATTTGACTTTCCTCAAGACTTGACGAGGAACGCTCTTTTTCCGACAAAGAACGCCGCACCTCCTTTCTTCGTTCACCGTGTCAATGAAGGGGACGCCACCTCTTCTTCGAACAACCTTCGTCGGCGTGCAAGTTTCGCCAACGACGTATCTCTTAGGGCATATCTCTTCGTCAACGGATTTGACGAACGACGACCGCGACGCCCGACCTTCGCGACGCCGTCTTCCGCGGAACGTAGAAGAAACTTCGAATCTTAAACCCGAGGTAGGGGTTGTTGATTTCATTTTGGGTTTCCTTATTTCTTTTCTTGCTCGTGGATCGCATGTCTACGTGAGGCATTTAAATATTTTATATAAGTGTTATTGTTAACGCGAGGGGGGCCGGACCGCACGAACACGGCCGAACCCCCCTCCATCGTTTATGTTTATTCATGCGGGTGGAAGCAAGAGGCGTGGTGCCGTCGCACCACGCGGATGATCGTACAAATAATTTACGCGGCGCCGTCGCGCTACGTCAAGGAAAAATCTTCAAGAACGCGACGCCGTCGCGCCGCGTTGAAAAGAATCATGGCATGGCGAAAGGGGCGCGGTGCCGTCGCACCGCGCCGGACGACGAACACCGCGGCCGGTTCCGGGCCGCGGCGGGACGAGAAGACCGCGGCCGGTTCCGGGCCGCGGCGGAAGAGGAGACCGGCGGCCGGGCCGCCGGCGTCGGAAGTCGAAGGCGGGACCGGAATTTCCGGTCCCGTTGGTAAAAACCGGCCGGCCAGCTGGCCGGCCGGATGACATAAAACCGGGGGAATAAATCCCCCGGTCGGTTCAACAAAACCCCCCTCTTAATGAGGGGGGCGGTTCTTGAGGGAAGGGGGCAGCCGCCCCTTTGGTTCGGCGCCAGCAGGCCCCCCCACGTGAGGGGGGGGGGGCAGTTTTAAAAGAACCGGCGCAGCACAAAGGCCGCGCCACTTTGAAGAACCGCGGGGCTTAGCCCCCGCGTGCGTAGCCCGTGCGGCGCCCGACGCCGCCGCCGCGGCCCGCCGCCGCCGCCGCCGCCGCCGCCGCCGCGCGCCGCCGCGCGCCGCCGCCCGCCGCCGCCGCCCGCCGCCGCCGCCGCCGCGCGCCGCCGCCCGCCGCCGCCGCCCGCCGCCGCCGCCGCCGCGCCGCCCAGGGGGGGGGGGGGGGTCGGGCCGGGTCGGCCCGGACCCGGACCCCCCGTTTCGAACCAGTTTTGGTTTTTGGCTCATAACTTGAGCCTCGGACCTCCGATCGACGAACCGTCAGCGGCAACGCGATCCTTGGAGCGAGACGGTCGTTTCGGTATATCGCACTCAAGGTTTCGGTTTACTTTGAGTTCGGCCGGGTTGGTTCGTTCACGAAACCAACCGGGCCTTCGGAGCGGAAACACTCATATCTTGAGCTACGGACGTCCGATTGACGCGCTGTCAATCGCGTTGTGTTCCTCTTAGTGAGACGGATCTTTTGGCATACTCCGCCCGAGGTTTGGACGCAGGTGGAGTACGGTCGGGTTGGTTTTGCCTTAAAAACCAACCGGGCCCCGGAGACGAAAATGCCAATAACTCTCAGACCGGGCGTCCGATCGACGCACCGTCTGTTGCGTTGAGTTCCTGTTGACGATACGGAACTTTTGGATACATCAACTCTGGTCTTTGTGACAGTTGATGTATCAGCCTCTCGGCTCGTGGAGCGGATCCTCCGAACGAGCTTTCTATGTGCGGGAACCCTAGTGCTGGCTGCGACTATTACTGTGACGACTACTACTACTGCTACTGTGACTACGACGACGACAGTACAGAGATCCTGTGTGGATTCGACGACGACGACTACAGCACTCAGAGATCCTACGTGGAACAGTGCTACCGAACCTGTGTGAGCTGAATCTTCTGTTTACCTAGGGCGGTGGAGCGCTTGGGTGTAGCGGCGGATCCGTGGTACTTGACAGTGGTGGTGCGCTTGGATGCAGCAGCAGACCCTTGGCGGTGGAGCGCTTGGTTGTAGCGACAGACCCGCGACGGTTGAGACGTGCGTGCGGAGTACGGAGACCGTGTAGATGACTGAGACCTGACGACTGCTTGACCGACTCGACTTGGAGTGAGTCGACTAGCCCAGTGGACGGAGCGCCCAGTAGTTGGTAGCAGACCCACGGCGGACGGAGCGCCTGGTAGTTGGCAGCAAACCCGCGGTACTCGACAGGAGGAGTACCTCAGTAGGCTTTTTGGGTGAGCGCCCGGTATTTGGCGACAGACCCTCAGCGGACGGAACGCCCGGTAGTTGGCCGCAAACCCGCAGTACTCGACAGGAGGAGTACCTCAGCAGTCATAGGTTAGTGAGCAGTACCTCGGAGTCGTGACAGGACTACTGCACACTTCAGAGACGGGGCTCTTCAGTAGCTACGGTTTCGATAATGAAAATCCTGGTTTGAGCTGAGTCAATGATCTTTGTGATTCCTCATGATTGAGATGGGTCACTTGATAACTTAGGTATATGTATGGGCATATACCTGGGTAATGGTTACCCGTTGATTTCATAAACTTGTTTACTCTTCATTGTGGTTTGGGTTGTTCTTGGGCTCGGTGTTGGAGCCGAACGGAAATTGATAACTTAGGTATATGTATGGGCATATACCTAAGCAGTGTCAGTTGTTACTTCGTGATTGTTACTTTTCTTCGTGGTTTATCCTTTGTGGATTTGAGAGACCTTCAGGGGTCTCGGGGTCCCTACTGAGTAGTTTATACTCACCCCTGCACGGGCTTTGCCCGCACTACGTTGTGTTGGTTGCAGACGACGGACAGCGTTGACCTTAGCTGAGGCTTGCAGAGCGGAACGGTACCCGGAGGTGGACCACTGGGCGGGACGTGCACGGAGCGGACGGCGGGACCCGTGGAGCAGAGGAGCTATCTGTACTCACCCTTCAGGTGGGATTTCCAGTGGACAGCTCGGAGTAGCGGCTTTACTTTTCAGTTGCCGTTTTTCCCTTTTCGAGTTGTACTTTACTTTCAGTTTGGGTTTGTATTCTGGACCATTTACTTTTCTGCACTTGTAGTTACTTTCTGCTTGCTGACTCTGTGGTGGTTGTTACTTATAAAGGCAATGCCTTCCCTGTTTACTGGGATTTTACGCCTTGGTGCTAGTCGCCAGCCCCTGGCCTATGGAAGGCGGGCTTGGGGTAGTCACGACACGGATCCCGAGGGCGGGTCGTGACAATATTTCACACTTGGGATTTGGTGGTGTTCTTTCGGTGTTGGGATTGTACCTCATGAAGGTACCCATATGTGTTGGTATGTTGAGATTAGACCTCATGGAGATGTACAATATACCTTGTTGTGAAATACATATCAAAACCGATGTAGTTTGTTGTCCCAATTTAAGGTCGTGTGACAGGATCAGTCCATTCTATTTAACGTCATGTGGTAAGGACACTCGTATTGTGAGAGGAGTTTAAATGAGTGATGATGTGGGGATTATGAATATGGGATTTTAGTGGTAATAGATATAGGGTGACATCCCATGGAGGTGGAGGAGTGGTTTCGCATGATGATCACACATGGGGAACCCCATGGTCATCACATCAGGTAAGACTACATTTTCACATCATGTGTTGAGGTCATTTTCATTTAGATTAATGTCATATGAATATGATGTTGGGTTATGTAGTTTTATGTCATACAACCCTGGAATTGATGGGTATACACTAAGGGGGACCATTTTGAAGTAGGAGAGGAAGATCTTACATAAGGCATCTCTACTAGGAAGGGCCAATAGTTTCCCTTGATGATGCCACATTTGGGATTAAATGTCCACTTCTCATGTTCCTATAGGTGGGGCATGCCAAAAACACTATCACAGAGAAGTGGTAATTAGGTTTCCCAATGCTAAGATGCTTATATATATGAGAAAGAGTCCTTAGGGTGCCAATTCTTGTGAGAAAAAGGAAATTTAATAGATAATTCCATTGTTGAAGGGAATGGGGAAGATACACAAGTTGATGCCACCCGTCACATGGGGATTTGGGGTGCAGATGAGATAGTTTGAATGGATATAGGGAACCTAGACACTCAACTTATTCACTACTTTTTCTGGTAGTATGAGGCATTGGGTAAGGGACCTGGATGTTTTTTATGAAACTCTCTTGTACTGTGTGCAAATGGGGTTGTGTGTGCCATGCTATCTAAAGAAAGAACACTTAATAGATCCTAGATGCAAAGGACTGTGAATATTACGTGGTCACAAATAGCTCATGGTTTCATTAAGGTGGATTATCTTATAAGAACCTAACTATCCTGAACGGGTGTCATGCAAGTAACTCTCGACCACAAGACAAGACACATTGGAGCCCAAGGGAGATCAACCGCACAAGTTAGCTACCTTTGGGAATACATCGAAGTATGGATTTTCATGATGTCACAGAAGATAGGTTTTCATGAGTAAGAGCTAATGATTTGTATTTTAGAGATCCATCCTATAAATGGGGGGGATGTTTTATTTATAACTGAAATGGATGGCTTATGGCATGTAACATTTCGTGGTCATAAAAAGTGGTTGTGTGATTCCCATGCCTTTTCCATAGAGGCATGGTCGCACAATTTGGGGGTTCATCATCTCCTTTCTAATGTAAAGGGCATGGTTCACAATTTTTTATGTTTAAAAAAAGAGTCTAATGTTTCACACAAATGCATTTTTATCTTTTTGAGGATTTTGGATGATTTTTGAAACTTTGATCTTCAACGTCATCTTTTGTGTGAAAATGGATTTCACACTTGATGTAAATGTTGCATGAATACCATGAATGTTGAGCATACCTGATTCTTGGTTATGGAATAGTGTTTTGGTATAGAATGGTTGTTTTTATGGAAAAACGACTTTTAAGGATCAATATATGTTTTTGGTTCCAACATATACCACTATAAATAACAATCACCATGATATAAAATATTAATGTCATGTTTAAAAATTCATATATTAGATGAGCATCATCAAATGGTTTGATTATGCACAATTAAGAATAAAAAATAAAAACAAAAAAACAAATATGAACTAGTTATTAATCCTTGGACTCTACCAAAACTTTTCTGAACATACCCTCTAAGCTCCTCCAACTTGCTCACCCAGGCTAGGTTTCTTTCTCTAAACTACATACCAAAAATTATATCTTCATGTACAATAAGGTGAATATGTAGAGTGTGAGTAAATAATATATTAGGATACTAATAATGGTTCCTCTAATAACAACTATAATATATCTACATACATGTATAATATGAAATTGAATTTTTAAGCATCACATAAATAAATATCATTTTACTACCAGATGCTCGAAAATCCACCTCGATGGTTGAATCATACCTAAGGCATATAGATCTATAATATGGGATAAAATTTTCCATTGTACTATCACATCAATAAATTAGTAATTCTAGGAAACAATCAGTCCTCTCAATGGGATGAATCTTCCCAAGTGAGTTGAAAAAATCCCAAAAACAATGATAAAATGGTAGTCTTAGAAATAACCTTAAAATACTAGGTTATCTGAGTTTACAACCCATAATTTTTGTTAAATAGAGTATAAACAAATCATATTTAGGGGTTATAATCATACCCTTTATATTGGTGAAATTAATATTATCTATGGCACTTGAGAATGATCATACCTATCTCATATAGGAGAAAAATATAACCTTATCTCAACATGGATAAACAACCATAAAATTTTAGTAATGTATAAATATTTAACCTATCTAAATTAGGGTATAAACTAATAAAATTATGAAGATGAATGGAAAATCAACCATAAAATTATATGGTATACACCCAAACCTTTTTACAATGGTGAATGAGGTGCTGCTAATCAACTATGGGGAAATCAATCATTCCTTATGTGTAGCCTCATCATCCCATTTTAGAGTGAGGGATTAGAGTTAGTGAGATGATTAAAAATAATTAAATTTAATGTTTTTGGATTATTTAGAGTTAACTTCTTAGTTGGTTGTAACAAGTTTCCATTAGGTACCTAGTAGAATGTTATCAGGTACCTGATGATAAGTTTAGTGGGTTAGTACCCACAAGACTACCACCGGGTAGGACTCCACTATGTACTCAACATGGCCCAGATATTTTGTATGATGGAATTTTATACTTCTATATATTTTTAATTTAAACCCATTCACGGTTTACCATTATTGAATTATTCTTTAAGATACATACAGACATGAAGAGCCAATCCCTTTGGACCTCATTCTCCTTTCCCTTGGTCTCTTCAATCCATGGAATATTAGGTGTATTTTTATGACTAAATCAATGTGTTGTCTACCCTTTCCTATCTCATTAAACTTCATATTGTCTCTTGTAGGATTTATGTTAATTGGTTTGGGATTTTAGTGAGTGATTCCACTAGAGTATGGTGGAATCATGTTTTATTGATGGGACTTTCCTATTTTATAGCTAGTGGGGGCCAAGGAAGATCATTCAAATTTCATGAGGAATTTTTTTGGTGGGGATAAGTTTATTGGTTGATTTCCCTATCAATTTACTTAGTTTGGGGTTAAGATTTATAGTCATTAGGTTACAAAAATATTGGCTGTTTTTTTATGGTGGCATGATTTTATTAATAAAAATTTTCAAATGTTTTATAGATGTATTTATTGTCATTTTTTATATATATTAGTTTTATATTTCTTGGGAACCTCTTTTTGGTTTCCAAAGAATGGTGAGTTATCTAATGATTTTCATTATCTAGTGGTCTTAATCCTCCTTTCCTCATTAATTGGGTTATGCCTAAAATATTTTAACTAATGGTTTTAAAAAAATCGAGAAAGTGTACAATTAAATTTTTTGAAATGTAAAAGAGAGTTTTTATTAGTAATATAATAAGTCAATTTGACCTTTTTTCTATGGAAATATTATTTTAACTTTATATGTTGTTTTATTTTATCTATTTCTTATTTTACCCATTAATATATTAGAATAGGAATTTTAATTATTATAAAATATTGGTTACCCTTGTATAAATTATTAAATTCATTATTTTATTCTTAATTAATATGAATGTTAAGGAAAATGTCTAATAATTTCATTTTCCACTTTCCATTAAATGAAAAATAAATTCATATGAAATTTTAGTTTATTGATATTATTCCATTATAATAGTTCATTACTAGAATTATTAATGAAATATTTATTTGGATATGTGAAACTAAAAGGGTAGATTTTGGTTTATGTTCATGTATATTACACCTTTTTTCATTTGATAAATTATTGAGTAGGTCCTTTATACATAATTTTTTTAGTAATAATCGTATTTAATTAGTTAAATTTATACTATGTTATAATTTATACATTTAGTGATTATAAATTAATTCTCAACTTTTATTATATAAATATTAGTTATATTTTCTTTGGTAAATTTTTGAGTGTGAATTTGGTTCTTAAACCAAATTTTGACTGAAAAATATTTTGCTTTCTAAACATTTTCCCATGGATTATTTATCATATATGAAGAATTTAATAATTTATTTACACTATAACATGAATTAATTAAAATCCAACAAATAAATATTAACCTTGGTTAAGATGTTTCATCGAAGATGAGGCAATGAATGGGTTTGATAAAGTTGGAAGGAATGGATTAATTATTTAGTCTATATGATACATTCTTAAATTAATTTATTATTATATTTTAATGGATCATTATATAAAATATTTTTTCTTTGGGTAGGGGTAACCTATGTGATAAATTATGTAAATATAAATAGGATAGGATATTACCCTCCTAGATAACCATCTATAATAGACTAATTACAAATCATTTAGGGTTTTAACAATATTGATCACTTTCATATAATTTATTCTCTTTTTCATTTCTTATATTGTATATCATGGAATTAGTAATTTTAATGGTTATACATGATTCCATATTTGGTATAATTCTTGCGTCCTTTAGGAAATTATTTATTCCCTTTTTATTGGCTTCATACTAAGATTCCTTCTTATGTTGGGTTGTTTATTTGATGAAATTATTCATGTAAGATATATATAAATTGAGGTACAAGTGAGTGAGTATCTTTTAGGATAAAAAAAGTTTTAATATATTATTTTTCTCTCTCATTTTTAATTTATTTTCCATATGTATTGGAATAGTATAGGTTATTTATTAAACTTTATGTTCCTTAGGAAAAATTTATTAAACCATATCTACACCATTAGTAAAAAAATTATAAAATTTATTTGATATAATTCATTGAGTTTCTTAATTTTGTAATCAAAAAAAAATAACGTGATTTTTTATAAGTAAATTTTTCAAAAAAATAAATTAACAATGTTTTATTTTGAATAATGTATAGGAAAACATACGATGAAAACATATATTGATAGTTTTTTAATTGTGAGTATATTGGAAAAAGAGTTCTAAAAGTGCCTTAAATATTAGATTTTGATTCCTATGTAATTTTTTGATATAATTATGATATTTACATGTAGTCTAATATGTTAAAGTGGAAAATAATATATGAAAATTATTCTTGATTTCATGATATGTTCCTAAATATTAGATAATGGTTGGGTACGATGACACCAACTACCCATAGGAATGTGTACACTACCTACACATGGTTACTTCATTATGTATACTTGTAGTACCTTAGAAACTTGGTAATTTAATTTCTTATCATGTAGGTTCCTATAACTATATTCCCATAATATAGGTTCTTATATATATTTTATATTGATGATTATGCCTATGATAATTTTCCCATAATGTAGGAGCCTATGGTAATTCTCTTATAATGGATGTTCTTACAGAACTTATCCTGTATTTGAGATGTATTTGAAACATTTTTTTTATTATAGAGGTTTTTTGAAAAATGAATTATTATTTTGAGTATTCATTTATGGATAAATTACTCCTTAGTGGAAAATTTTCCCACGGTGGATAGGTACCCATAAGTGTAAAATTATCTATTTAAATACATGTTCCTTTGTTTTAAATTATATGCATGGCTTTATGATGTTGGTTTTTGGATCAATAAAAGTTCTTATCAGGGGTGGGACCAACTCATAAAATTTTGTATTCAATAAATATTTCATTATGTATATGGAATGGGATTCATGAATAATTAAAAATTTCTAAAGAAACTTGACAGGCACACTGAAACCAAGAGGATATTTCATGCTAATTTTATAATTATTTTAATTATATAGGAAGAAAGAATACCTTAGTTGTAACGCCCCGACCCCAGCTACCCAGAGTCAGGGAATTACTTCGTAACATTGGCATGATCACAAAAGATCAAGTCTCGAAAGACCGATTAGTTTAGTAGCCTTGGAAACACTAGATACATTCATAAACGTTACATTACATCATAAAGTGAAAAACTACAAAAAAAAAGTCTCCATAGTCCACACTCATATCCTCTTCTGACTATCCCTGCAGGTCATTCATAAAATACTTCTTCACATCCAGGAAAATATTAAAACATTGAAAGGGGTGAGCTCAGATGCTCAGTAAGGATAACAATAATGCGGAAGCTTTCATAAATAAACATTAACATTTAAGGCAATGTATAACAAAAACAAAAGCCTTTTAAACATGAACTTCAACATAATATGGAAAAAGTAAAATGAGATAATGCCATTTACTTCTTCACATGGATATTATACTGGTCAAATAATCACATGAAATATCATTAACCACTTTCATAATGATGGAATGCATAATGCCAGACTATCATAACCACGTAGTCAAGGCCTCGTGCCAAGACCACAAATAAGATTTTGTCAAGGCCTCGTGCCAAGACACTAGTTTGTCTCATGAGACCTGCCGATGCATCGAGGAGCTATAGCGGGCTCCACCCGTCACTTATTAAGTCCAATGCATTCCTCATATGAATAGGTTTAAACATATCATAAACCATAACATAATCGTATCACATAAAACATGCATAAAGGAAACATAACATTTCCACATTTCAATCACAAGATATCAATACAAGACATTGATATAATAAAAACACTTTCAAAACCATTTTCAATACCAAAATAAAAGAAAGTTAAAACTTTGTATTTATTTTTCTTTTAAAAAAAGTGATGGCTTGTAGAGGAAGCCGAAACTCAAATAATGGTCACGGCGGCGGAGAAGTCGTTGTCGCCGCATAATTACGGAAAGAAAAACATTCACTTTTGTCGTTTAGTAAAACGCTTCTTATAAAAAAAGATTCCTTTTGAATAAACGTAAAAGTCAAAGGGGTTTATACACTGTATAAAAGAAATTAGTGTATAAAACAAAATATGCCTCAATGAATGGAGATTGATACAAAGTCCCTTAAAAAGATCATTTTTTTAAAAAATATATCTATTATGTGTATTCACTATATGTACACATAAAGAAAGTATAAATACAATATACAACATAATAATATCATGACATAATTTGAAAGTAGGAGATTAACCCAAAGAATGGAAGTTGGGTTATGAAATTCCCTTACCTTGTGTCTTGTCCTGACTCGACCGTTCTTTAACCTCCTGAATAATAAACTAGAGTTAATTTCTATTTACTTAAGAACCTTTTTCATCTTCATTATTACTTTTATATCCCTTATTACCATGTTATGAACATTATTTAATTATTTAAGTTAATAACGGTCGTTTTGTCGATCTTTGGTACTTGAGTCAACAATAAACTTCTTATAATTACAAGTTGTTTATGTGGTAGAATATCCATTATCTCCAGAATTATATTCATGATTTATATGTCATATATATCTTATATATCCAGTATATACATTCATTTATAATATTACATAACATTTAGAGGTAAGAAATGAAATGCACCGTTCATGGAGACGGTAAGCCGTACGTACGCATAAACGCTACTTTCATTTCAATTTCATATTTAATGGAACGAAATCTTAATGATATAAATTTGTAATATAATTCCAGTATAATATAGTGTATAATACCATTTACTCCATCCTTTATACATCCCACATATGGCATTAACGATTCAAATCACTTTGAGGGGGCGGTAGTCCACACTTCCTAAAATGAAATTATCGCGTTTTACCCATAATGGAAATCATAAAGTATTCCATAAATGAGAAATACAGAAGCATAATTAAAACATAAACATATTATATATCATATATAAAAATAGTGACACCTTAATGGCCACCTTTGAAGGTGTTATATGAGTGTTGAACAATCATCGTTTCGTGAGGCTGAAATTCGCCATCCACAGAAACCGTATGTTCTTTAACCATTAGATGTAGGTGTGTGTAAGTGTAGCTAGAATACTTATTATAAAAACATCCTAGTATATTGATTATACTGGTGTTGTTACAAAAGAAATGAATAAAAAGAGTTTAGGGGGTTGGAGAAGAAAAATAAAACAAAACAACATTAGAGAAGACATTACCTCAAAATCGGGTAACTCTTTTTGATTTGAGCCAAAGGCTTCCTTGGGAAGAGTTCTGCCCAAAGTAAGGCTTCTAGGAGTAAGAGGAGGAAGTTGGGAGAGTATTTGGGAAGAGTTTGGCCGAGCCAAATGGCTTGAATGTGTAAATGAGGTGGGAGAGGTGGGGGCCTTTTATAAGTGGAGAGGAGGGGCACTTTTGGAAAGATTGAAATGTTACATTATTTCACAATGCTTTTCGGATTATAAAGGTCCCACACTTATATAATTAGATGATAAGGTGATAAGGTTTCTAAATCGCCTCATCCAATAGGCTTTGGACAAGTGTAAGCCTTGGATTTTGCATTATCTTCTCATTTTATTTAAATCGTTAAATAATGAGGTCATCGCTGCATCACAATGATGTCATAAATAATTTAATTTATTTAATGTCTAAAAATTATAAAAAAAATACTATGATGTAGGAAATCTTTTTAGCTTTCTAATTAATACTTATAGTCAAAATTTGGACTTGTGTAACCCCACTTAAAAACTGTTTTAGTAAAATAACTCATGTTTGTGTCAATTTAATTTTAACATTAAATAAATATATATTAATGTCATTTTCCAACTAAAGTGGCTCCATGGGGTCCCCAAGTTGACCCATGGGTTGTCTTGATCGGCCATGACTCATCCAATAGGATTAGGACAAGTTTCAAGCTCATCTCATATTATTAAAACATTATTTTTACCTTAAACTACACTAATTACCTCTAATCGCGATTAAGAACTTAAAAGTTACTATTCACCAAAAATTATTTTAATCTCATTGAACCACATTTTACTTCTTAATGACAACCATGTATGTCGGATTTTTGAAAATCAAATCACAGAAGTGGTAATATTTCATTTTAACGAAAAATTAGTTATTTAACTACCACTTAGTGGTTTCACTATTCATCAAAAATTGAAGTTTTTCAGAACAATGCCAAAATTTCACCCTAAGATATAATTGATATTCCGAATTCAAAAATGATGTCTATTTTACAAAATTCCAAACATATAAGTTGAATTAATTAATTTTATAATTAATTCCCGCTGTTACGACAAATAGCGTGTTTTTAAAAAACAATTTATATCAAAAGATTGGCAATTGTTTATGTCCAATTTCAATGCTAAATTAATTCTAATGACCACCATTGGATAAAATGGTAAAAATATATTCTAATTATACCTTAAAACCACTAAATAGTATAATTTATCACTATAAATTATTTTTATTTAAAAAGTTGTTTTTAAGTAATTTTCACTATTCATAAAAAATTAGAAGTTCTCAGAAAAATACCAAAAATTCAACATAGGTTAATTTCGATATTCCGAATCCAAAAATGAAGTCCATTTTAAAATATAAAATTTCTATAATTTTAAAAAGTGGTAATTACTATTCATAACGGCTACTTTAATTCGTTGTGGTGTGTGTTAGAGCTCGAGG
This sequence comes from Viscum album, assembly GCA_963277665.1. NCBI lineage: Eukaryota > Viridiplantae > Streptophyta > Magnoliopsida > Santalales > Viscaceae > Viscum > Viscum album. The sequence continues at coordinate 700,636,725 of OY728122.1, read as the reverse complement.
TTGCGTACAATACACGCTATTGCATTATTCGAAGTGAAACGTACCGTGGAAGCTTGGGGTGTTACATTAGTCTTCAGATATTTTTGGATTAATATGTTGAACATTCAAAACTTATTCAGTCTACCATCATTGAGATTATATGATCCAATCATAAAATCCATATAGAGATGATCCTCAACCACTCCTTTGATCTCCAAACAACATAGATGGATTGTCGGGCCTTATCTTAGTCCGCTCATTCTCCTCAACATTTATCAAATATCCAAATAAATATTCAATTTTATATTTATTAAATAAATAAATAAATACATATTATATATCCACCTAATAAAAAATTACCTTTCAAATAAATATTTATTTAATTTATGTGAATAATAAATCATGAAAAAAATTATCCCTCAGACTTTATAATAATATTTATTCCAATAATTAAATTCAAATAGAATATAATTTAAATAAATAGAATCACTTAGTCTGTGACCCTCTAGGATTCTTCCTCATTGAAAGTAGTAAGGCTTTCCTAATGTCTAATATTATTTCTTAGGAATAGATCAAGGCACCCAATAGGAATAAGTTAATGTCACAACATCAAAAAACACATACAAGAACACACTGTGTAATATAATCCCTTGGTGTCAATATCTCATCATGATGATTGTATACTTGTTTCATCAACATTAATGCTTCATATATCTTTATTTGATTATCTAGAATTAACATATCTACATTAACATATCTATGGAATTTATTTTGATGGTTCCATTCCAATCAAACAGTTGAGTTAATAACTTCCATAAATAGAAGGTACAAATCCTTCCTCAACTTATTCATTAAAAACATACCAAAAATGGCGTCCCTAAAACATCTTAATTTGTGTTAACATAGTTAATAAGAAGTTTAATTAATATAATTAATTTAAGGATTCATGATATGTATTAATAATAATCATAAAATCTAAGGATCATTACATATGCTTATAGATAGTAATATCCAATGAGATGAAAACATTCTGAATTCCTATTGATGAGTTTGTCCTCATAATCTCTCATATTAGAGATTACAAAGTTATAACTTAATGGGAAGAAGCCTCGTCCTCTTATTAGCACTCACATATAACAATAAAAAAACTATGTTCCCCATAATAGTTCATTATATTAAATGTAAGAAAAATGTTTAAGAGATATCATCATAGAATCTCAAGGTTCTCATCATAGCTGAAAATAACTATAACCTATTTTCATGCATTAGATGACCTAGTACATTATCACATTAAATTCATGCATAATAATGATAAATATGCAATAATATATCATTAATATTGATTTTTTTTAATATAAAAAGAAATAAAAATTACAAACCAGTTGGTTCTAGGATAATAATTCTAACAGACTCCCACTTATCCTAGATGAAACTACTAACGAATTTTAGTGCACTAGATCTCAAATGTGGATCATGTTTTATCTGAGACAACTATTTTTTTAAGTAGTATTCCATGTTGTCTTTTGGGGAAATTCAACTCACTACAACTTCACCTCTTTAAGATAAATACCTAAAAAGATGATACTTTGTGAGTATTTGCTTCATCCACTAATATGACCTTGGTTCTTTGGTGAGATCAACCGTTTCAGTATTATCACCGTAAAATGTTATAGTGTCATTACTTATATATACCACATCCATCTATTAGATGAAATTTCATATCCAAACTACTTATTTGGCTACATCATAAGCTTAAATATACTCTAAATCTATTGTATAATCCAAAACCACTATTATATTTAAGCTCCTCCGGCTCATAAATCCTTTATTGATGTTGAATACATATAATGACTATAAATTTTGATCATATCGATCTATTTGGAAACTAACATATGTATGTACCCTGATGACTAGCTCCTCATCGCCTCCATATTCTAGGAACATATCCTTATATTTCCTCATATACTTAATGATAGTTTTTCCAACCATACAATGGTGGTCTCCTAGATATTCTTGATATCTACCTACATCACTTAAGGCATAAACAACATCTATCTTAGTATACAACATGAAATACATGACTAAACCAATTTTTAATTCATATGGAATATTTTCCATTATCTATCTTCCCTCATTTATCTAAAGAAAAATTTTCTTGGAAAGATAAATACAATATGGCATATGAAATAATCCCCTCTTGGATTGTTCCATACTAAATCACTTCGGTATCTTATCAATATATGTACCCTGACATCAACTAAGAAGTATCTTGGATATATCATGAAAAATATTTATCCCTAGAACATATATTTCTTTTCCTAAGTCTTTCATGGAGAATCATGTATTTAACAACACCTTAGTGGTCTGTGATACTAGTATCTATTTTCCAGTAAGAAAATTTTCATTGACATATACTATTAAAAAATGACCACACTCCCACTAAACCTTTTATATACACAAGGATCACATTAATTTATTTTGAAACAAAATTCCATTGTAGATTCATCAAAATGGATGTTACATGACCTTGATCATTTCTTTAATCCATATATGGATCTATGAAAATTCTATAATTTATTAATATTACCTAGAAATAAAGACCCTTTTGGTTGTGATAAAAAGACATCTTCCTAAAGGTGTCCATCAAGGAAGGATATTTTGATATCCATCTTCCAAATATCATAATCATGGTATTATTCTTTGTAAAGTAGAATTATAATGGATTTAATTATGGAGATTAGAAAACAGGTTACTTTATATTCTATGCCATGATGTTGTTTGTACCCTTTTGAAACCAGTCGTGCTTTATAGGTACTGAATTGATAATCAATATCTAGTGTCTTATTGAATACCCATTTATAACCAATGATATTAACACCAACTAGAGGATCCAAAAAAATCATACTTGATTTTGGTATATGGAACCCATTTTAAAATTCATTACTTCTTTCCATTTGGAAGAATCTGTGACACTTACTACTTTTTTTTGGGTTGGAGGATCATTATCATTAACTAATATTGAGTCACCATCCCTGGTGAATATAAAACCATATATTTGAAGTTTTATATCCACTATTATACTATTATATAGTACTTGTGTCTATATAATACTTTCTTCTATGTGAATTTGTGGAACTTATTCTTATACCAAATCCTTTTTATCCTACGTACATATTTCATGAAATCATGTCTCGGTCTTACTATCACATTTAGAGATGTTCTCCCTCTTAAGTAACTTGGAATGGCTTTACACTATTACCTTTTTATGGGTTTTATTGGTAATATAACCTAATTTACTTGGGGTATCCTATAAATATACTCTTTGTGCCTTAGGGTGAATATTTTTTTGGCCTAAAATATCCTTAAAATTTTATTCACATCCCCACACATATATGTTTGAAAACAAGGGTTTATTTCCACTCTGTAATTGGTATGAGATACCATATGCCTATTTAGTTAGTACTTGGTTTAGTATGTATGATACTATTTGTAATGAGTATCCTCAAAATAATAGTTGAAGATTTTCATGACTCATCACTGAACTCAACATGTACAAAAAGGTTTAGTTATACTTTTTAATTACACCATTCCACTAGGGTGTATAAGGAAGAGTGATTTCAGATAAAATCTCGTTTTTAGGTTGGTTAGGGTAATGACATATTGTCTAGACGAGAGTGAATAGACTAGATTAAAATTTTAATAAAATAAATTGATTAATTAAATTATTTATAAAATATAATTATTAAAGTTAATTAGTAGTAGAAATATTAATGAACACAAGGGTGGTTTTTATAGTATTTTGGTCCAAAGTAGGCCTAATCTACTCTTATAACTCTCTAATTTGTGAGGAATACATGTGCACTAAAAAATATTTTTTAAGGGGAAACATAAACCAATTAAAAAAATCCTTTTCTAATGTAGGGATAACCTTGACATTGAATTTTTAATGTGGAGTCAGAACACTTACAACCTAAATTTAGATAGTGGGAGTCACAAAATAAATAGTATCTAATTTAGATATAGGTATTCACAACCCTCAGATTTATACATTAAAAATCGAGATTCATCCCGAGGAAGAGAAGAAGAAATAATAATTTTTTATATAAAAGCGTAAACAGAAAAACAATTTTTGTTTGAGAGATTGTAAATAGTGTGATAGAGTCAAAACTAGAAGAATTAAAAGATAAATAATTATAGCGCATGTTGTAGTTCTTGAGGATTCGATCATCTCATCTAATTAAGGTTGTATAATTTGAAGGAGAAGTATTCTGGTAGTTGAGAGATCGTCTAGGTAATCAAATCGAGTATCCAACAGACTTTGGTTTATACAATAGGTTGAATAGTTCAAAATTTTTCTATGAGGAAAAATAAAGTACAGAATATGTTAACCCATGGCACCCATGAAGTTTCCTGGAACCTTTAAATGGGATCTATAAAACAAAAATAACAAACCAATCTTTGAGTAAATCAATTAAAATTCAAAAATGATTGAATTATTCAAGAAATATAAAATTATCCCCCATAATAATAGTAATATAATTTTATTGAATTCAAATCATAAATACCAATTCAAACTAATTTTACTAACTCTATATGTGATAATAATAATTTAAAGCAATCCCATAAAATTATAATACTATTTAAAATAATAATTAAATACAATTTAATTTAAAGTAGTTTGTAATTAAATAATAATAATTATAATAATTAAAATACCATATAATTTATTTGAATATATTCAATATGACATTAAATAATGATTAAGAAAATATTGGTTCAAATAAATTAACTCAAAAAATTAAGGCATACATATTCCATAACATATGCTCTAAAAGTCACAAAACAATAATAAATAAATTTAATAACATTTTAAAACTCATTAAAATATTATAAAAATACTTTTCATGGATCATATATAATATATATTAATTTTCTAAATTAATAAAATATATAAAACAAATAATATGACTATTTCCTTCATGAAAATATAAAATGTGATAAAAAAAGAGCATAAAGAAATCATAACTGGTTGTAGAAAAAATACCTGTTGGTGGAAAAAAAAGTCACCGTTGAAAAATTATTTGAGTCACCTTTGAAATGTTGAGTCACCATTGAGTTTAATTCACCATTATAATTTTTATTCACCTTTGATTTAGAACTTTTTCCACTATTGGATTTAATAAATTTACCCACTACTAGATTAAAAAAATTACCCATCATAGTCTTTAAAAAATTTACCCATCGTTGAGACTGAGAAAAAAATTTCAAAGGAAAAACATTACCCACTATTGTGTTATCCAAAAAAAGGAAAGGAAATATTTACCCACTATTATTTTTTAGAAAAATGGAAAAGGAAACAATACACCTATAGTTGATAAAAAAGTGGTAAAGGAAAGAAACATCTACTGTTGGAAGGATGTTGGAAGAGGCTAATTTTTGGTGAATGGAGAAAACACCCACTATTGGGTGTGATATTGGAAGAGGCCAATTTTTGTAAGAGTAAGGATTAACCCTCCATTGGGTATAAATAAAAATTGAGAATAAATTATTGGAAATGGAAAAAAGTAACCCACTATTGGGTTGGAGAGACTTCCCACCATAGGAATAATGAAACAAACAACCTCATTGGAAAGAAAGAGAAGCCAACCCACAAATGGAGGAGACCTACTACATGATGAAGAATGAACAATCCATGCAGATAAATATGCATCCACTATTGGTACTGAAGTCATATATGTGATATGTTTTAGAAGGATCACTAAATAAAGAAAGAAGTGGAATGCTACAAGGCTTCTAGAAGATGTAGATGAATCTTGAGAGATCATATTTGGAAGAAAGAGTATGGATAATGAAGATGATGAATAGTGTTTCATTATTTTTTGTTCTAACTAAACATATAATATTTAGAGAATATGTAATCCACCTAAAAGATTTAATTTAGAGTTGTTATATATGAAATAATTGTATTTAATTTTAATATGTTTCTAATCAATCAATAATTTCTTAATTTTGATAAGTATTGAATGATATATGATCAAAATACTATAAGAACATATTTTGAACACTATATAATGGATTATGGTAGATCAGACAATATTTTTGGTCTGTAAATGATATTTTTTATTTTCATGTAGTTGAATAAAATGAAGAATTTTTTTCTTTATAATTATAACCCAATAATCACCAAGTGATTCCTATTTTAAACTAATGAGATATTAAATAAAAAATAAATATTTTAAATTCTGTAAAATCTGCATTTTCAGAATTGTTATATGTTCTTCGGATATTCATCACACCCTTTTAAAAAAATAATTAGCCTTATGTTTAAAATAATAAAATAATATAAATGATTTTTATTTAAAATGGTATTGTTTTCAAAAGAAGGAAATCAGGATATCACATGTTACAAAATAAATACATAAGAAAACTATAAAGTAGTTTCAACTAAAAGTTTTTCTAGATACCAAAAACATGTTTCATGTTTGGGATGAAATAAAAAATTCTTCCAAAATAATTATACTTCATAAAATTTTAATAAATTGAATATAACTATATGTATTATATTTTAAATAAATAAGAATTATAAAATTTCTATCACTACAACAAAAGTTATAATTGAAATATAGAGAGGTTTTAAAAATAGTTTTAGATATTTAAAAACATAATCTAATAATGTAATGAAAAAATATAAATTCAAACATAAAGATGAACAAAAAAATATCCTCCTTTTTTGTTTGATTACATAACCAAAACTTTTAAAACTAATTATCTACTAATTTTTTTAAATAAACAAAAAGAGAAAACAAAAAAATTCCCCATAAATAAATGCAATAATAAAATTATTAAATTTCCCCCATACCAAGTTCAAATTTAATTTTTTTTCAAACTGAGTAGATTATAATGGATTTGTAAATATTTTTTCTATCAAATTTTAAATGGGGATAAATTGGAAAATTATATCACCCATCTTCACATGATCTCAAATAAAATAAAATATAAGATCAAAATGATTTATTCTAGAATGTTGTAAGGGATTTTTAGAAATAAAAATTGTAGAAGTTTTATCAAAATAAATAGTAAATTTATTAAGATAAATACCAAAATGACATAAATTTTTCTTAATACATAAAATGTGAGCATAACTACTGGCATTAGAGATATAATCAGCTTTTTAGTAGAAATAGAAACAAATAAGTGATTTTTATAGGATGAAGAAATTAAACATTTTCCTAGAATGTGACATATACATGATGTGACTTTTTTTATCAATTCTACATGCTCTAAAATCAAAGTCAGAATATTATATTAAATAAAAATAGTTATATTTAGTATAATATAAACCTAAATAAATAGTTCCTCTAACATTTATAATTATTCTTTTTATAGCTTTAATATGTCTTTATTTATCATCAACTTGAGATCTAGCACATAAACAAACACTAACCATGATATTGGGCCTAAATGCAATAAAATATAGAAATATATATATCATTCCTCTATAAAAATTAATATCAATAGATTCATTAGATTAATCAACATCTAATTACAACTAGTACCCATAAGATTTTTCATAAATTTAGAGGAATCAATACCAAATCCTTTAACTAACTCTTTAGCATACTTAGTTTGATTAATAAAAATTTCATTTTTATTTGAAACATTTTATGTCCAATAAAGAAATTTAATTCTCCTATTAAACTCATGTTAAAATCAGAAAAATTCAAAGTAGAAAAATCATTACAAAGTATTTCACTAGATGAATAAAAAACTATATGATCAACATATATTTGAAAAATTAAAATATCATCAGAAGTTATTTTAATAAAAAGTATAGGATCATCAATGCCTTTATTGAAAAAATTACTTAATAAATACAAAAAATTCATTTCATACCAAGCATGAGGTTCTTGATTGATATCATAAAAATCATTACATAATTTAAAAATATTATTAGGAATTTTTGTATTTTCTAAAATATGGGGTTGGGGAACATAAAATATTTAGTTATAAAACCATTTAAGAATACAATTTTTACAGTCATTTCATATAATTTAAAATCTTGAAGAGAAGAAAAATCTAAAATAAACTAATATCCTATAACCTAGAAATAGGTGAAAATTAATATTCAATGTCTATAACTTCTTTTTCAGAGTATCTTTGACCAACAATTTTGGATTTGTTTTTGAAAATCTGTGCTGATTCATCTAGCTTGTTTCAAAATATCCATTTGGATGAAATTACCTGCTTATCCTCATGAAATTATACTAAAGACCAAAAAATATTTATAAAAAATTGATTAATATAATATCGCGTAGAATTAATAAATATAGAATCATTTAAACTATCAAAAATTTTATTAGGAAAAAATCAGAAATAAAATAAGAATTGGTACGAAATTTTAAAACAAAATTTATAGTTTTAACACTAATATCAGCATTTCTAATTAAATATTCAACTCGATAATCTTTAAGAATCTTCCATGATCATGGATCAATTTGATAAGGAGTATTCTCCCCCTCAATTGATTCATCCTTATCTTGAGGTTTTTCTTCACCAAAATTAACATCTCTAAACTCATCATTATAAACATTAGAATCATAAATTAATTTAACATTATTTTCATCAAATATTACATGAAAATATTATTCAATGACTGTACTTATTTTATTATAAACATTATATGTTTTATTACTATTATAACAGAAAAGAAAAACACCTTCATCACTTTTATCATAAAATTTATCAAAATTATATTTTTAATTTAAAATAAAAATTTGACAACTAAAAACTCTAAAATAACTAACTTTAGGATTTTTTTTTTAAATAATTCATCATGAGTTTTCTTTAGAAAAGTTGTAATAAGAATCTATTTTAAATATAACATGTAGGAAAAACAATCTCAGACTAAAAAATATCTTTAAAAATTATATTCACTTAACATTGCTAAAGTCATTTCGATAAGAGTACTGTTTTTCTGTTACACAATACCATTTTACTATAGTTTTCTAGAGGTAGATAAATTATAGAAATATCCATACTTTTCACAAAATTTTTCAAAATATAAATTATTAAATTCAACTCATTTATCAATATGAATAGAAACAATCATACAACATTTTTTATTTTGAATTAAATTATAGAAGGAAATAAATCTAGATAAAGTGTCATTTTTATGATTAGGAAAATATACCCATATAAATATTCTATAATTTTTAATAATAATTAAAATATATTTCTTTCCACCAAGGATATAAATTTGAGTATGATAAAATAAATCAAGATGAAATAAATGTTATGGTTTATTAGTACTTATCTAATTGGTTGGTCTAAAATAAATTTTGTGTTGCTTCCCTTTCATGCAAACGTTAAAAATATGAAGATGTTATTTCTTCAAGGAAGGAAAATGTAACACATTCACATGTTTTTAGATCTTATTTAATATTAAAAAATTAACATGACCTAAATTTTGATTCCAAAGTATGTTGTCATTCTGTAAAACATTAAAACACTTATCATGTTTTACAGTTAATTCAGCAAAATAAATAGTATAAATATTTTCTTTTCTATTAGAATAAAATAATAAAGAATCATATGTAAAAAATAAAAATTTATAATTTTAAAATTTAACTTCCATTACATCATCACATAATTGATATATAGTAATTAAATTATGTTTTAAACCTTAAACATATAAAACATTAGAAATAAATCTAGAATTTGAAATACCAACTTTACCAAAACCTTTTAAATTTCCTTTTAGAATAATCTTAAAAATAACAATGCCTCCATAATATGTGTTGTAAGTGGAAAACATTGATGGGTCTCTGAAAATATTCCTATATCATCTAATTTACATGTACTATATTTCATTCTTGAGACATACAAGGCATTTTTACAATAAAAATCAATTACTTGACAATTTTGGTAACCAAGCTACTTTGGGTCTTATTGGATTGGAAATAAAATTTTTAGGTACCCATATATAATTTTAACATGTGTTGTATGGTAATATATATAACAAGGATTTTGAAATATTAGTTTTTATAAATACCATAAAATTTTTGAATCTAAGAGAACAATAATCATTTCCATAGTGACCTTTCATGAAATATTTAAAACAAGTAACATTCGAAGTACAATAATTTTTACCTTTAAAAAAATTAGTTTTCAACATCTGAGGTAATCTTATATCATATCCAAATCCATCATTATTTTTATTTTATTTATTAAAAGACATAATTTTATAATATTTTTCACAACCTTTAATGAAATTATATAAACTTGGTTTAAGACTCTTAACTTCATTTTTCAAATTTCCATTTAAATATTGAGAAAATTTCAAATTGTCATAGACTTTGGAATGAGAAGAAGAAGCGGTGTTTCTTAATTATTAATTTTATTGTAAAATTATTGTATTTAAAAAATATCTCATTTTTTTTCTTTCAGATTATTATATAAATTAGTATATTTGAAAATATATTTTCTTAATCTTTCAATTTGTTCAGTAAATTCAAAAACATCTGGGTTTTTAGAATAATAGACAGAATAAAAATATCCAGAATAAAAACCAAAATTACTAAACTTATCCAATAATTACACAATCACAAGTTATTAGTTTATTTTCAATATCTAGATGGTTCATTGGAATCATATTATTCTATATAACTCCAACTAGTGGTCAATTTATTTTTATCCTTATTTTTGTATTGGTATTTATTTTTTAGTTTATGAAAGTCAGTCTAGCTATATACTTTATTCATACACTCATAACAAGTTATATATGAAGCAATGTAATTTTTAGTACCTTTATTATATACCTTATTCCTTCTTGTTGATGGTTTCTTCTAACCAGGTTCTTGAATCCTTTATTTTTCATTATTTTGAAAAATCCAGTCAAAATATGAGCCATATCTTCTCTCTCACTATCCTGAGGATCAGAATTAGAAGAGTCAGTAGTTATAATAATTACAGATCTAAAATATACACATTTTATTTTTATTATCTCATCATCAGCTATGTTCTTCAGTTCAAGTTCATTCTAAAGTAGTAATCTAATCAATTCATACAGGTTGTACTCGTTGAATTTCTTACTTTCATCAATGGAAACCGTCTTTTCATTCCATTTCTTTGGTAATTATCATAAGACCCATTCAACGATTATTGGGTTTTCCAGAGCTTCTATAAGAGAGTTTATTCCATTTACAATGATTGTGAATGGGTGGGACATTTGGTTTACAGTTTCATCTTCACCCTACTTGAAGTCTTGGTACTCTTCTCAAAGAATTCCATGTTTGGATCAGATTGATTTTTCGAAGCCATGGTGAGTGACTTTTAGAATATTTCTAATTTAATGACCTATATTACAGGAATTCAGGTTACTAAAAACACTTACGTTAATATAAAATATATAAAATATTAACAAAATTTTAATTTAAAACATATCTATTTTCATCGTTTTATGTAATTGTATCTAGGTCAGTTTCAGGAAGTGTGTATGATTTTTCCATGATAGACCAGTGCTCAATGATTAACAATTTGAGTTATTCCTCTATTTTGGATCTTCATTAGCCATAATTGTTTCCATAAAAGTATGGTGGATTCTATGTAATACAAGAAGCATTCAGGGTTTAGTCCTTCTAACTTATAAGGCATTTATCCTTAGACTGTGAGGTCTAGTAATTGGTTATCACTGTTAAATATAAAACCAAACTATATAAAAGGGTTTTCCAAATTATAGAGGGAATAATAGTTAATACCAAAAGTTTTGTGTTATGAAAGAGAAAGAAAGAGCTAAACTATTATTAATAAGTTTATCCTCTAATACCAATTGTTATTTCAGATAGGGTAATGGAAAATGTTCTAGAGGGGTTTGAATATACTAGATTTTAAATTTAATCAAATAAATTTCCTAGTTAAATTAATTATAAAAGATAACTATTAATGTTAATTTCTAGTGGAAAAATCAAAGAACACAAGAATTTTTTTATATTAGTTCATTCAAAATTGGTCCTACTCTATTCTTATACCTCTGTACATGGTGAGAGATAAATGTGAACTAAAAATGATTTTTGAGAGGGAATAAAAAAGAAATTATTGAATCATTTCTAGTCGAGGGAAACCATGAAACTAACTATTATATGAGAGTCACAACCCTTACAACCTGACCTTAGACATTGGGAGTCACAACTTGAAAAGATTTAAAATTATATGTAGGGAGTCACAACACTCAGATCCTGACTATAGAATCCATGATTCACAACCTAATTAAGAGAATAAGAAATATATATTATATTTTTAGAAAACACAAACACAAAAATAGAGTGTGTTTTAGAAACCATATGAATGAGAAGATAAATAATTAAAGAAAAAGTAATTGTTCTTGAGGATTAGATTGGCTCATCTCCTCAAGGAATTTGAATTTTAAGCAAAAGTAATATGGTAGTTGATAGATCATCCAAGTAATGAAATAAAGCATCCCACCATCTTTGGTTTGTACAGCCAGTTGAAAAGTTCACATATTCTATTCAAGAAAAAATAGAGTATCAAATATGTTAACTTGTGGAACCTATGAAGTGTTCTAACACCTTTAAATAGATTGTTTAAAACAAAACTAACAAACGAATCTCCGAGAAAAGAAATTAAAATTCAAAAAATGATTGAATTATTTGTGGGAGATAAAATTACCTTCCAAACTAATACTAACAAAAATCAATTGAATTCATATCATATAGAATAATTAACACCTATTTGAATAACCCGATCAATGATAATAATAATTCAAAGCAATCCCTTAAAAATCCTAATAATGTTTAAAAAAATATTATATACAATTTAATTTAAAGTAGTGTGTAATTAAAATGTAATTATTATAAAACTTCAAAAACCATATAATTTATATGAATATATTCAATGTTATTAAATAATAATTACTAAAAGAGTTTGTCAAATAAATTAAATCAAAAAATCAATATATACATATTCTAGAATACATGCTATAAAAGTCACATAACAATAATAAATAAATTTAATAACATTTTAAAACTCACAAAAATAATATAAAAATACTTTTCATGCCTCATATATAATATATATTAATTTTTTAAATTAATAAAACACTTGAAATAATTAATATAAGTATATATTTCATTAAAATATAAAATGTAATGAAAAATAGAGCATGAAGAAATCATCATTGGATGTAGCAAAAATACTTGATGGTGGAAAAAATAATTTTCCAAATAAAAATAATTTGAGTCACCGTTGAAATTTTGGGTCATTGTTGAGTTTAACTCGTCATTGGAATTTTGAGTCACCATTTAGTTATAACTTTACACACCATTGGATTTAATAAATTTACACACCATTACATTACAGAAATTACCCACTATTATATTTAATAAAATTCACCCATCTTTGAGAGTGATAAAAAAAATTTGCAAAGGAAAAAATTAACCCACCTTTGGGTTATCCAAAAAATGGAAAAGTCAATATTTAACCACTGTTGGGCTTGGGAAAAATGGAAAAGGAAACAACACACCGACCATTGATAAAAATAGTAAAGGAAAAACCCTTGGAAGGATGTTGGAAGAGGCTGATTTTTAGAAAAGGGAGAAAACACCCACCATTGGGTGTGATATTGGAAGAGGCCAATTTTTGGAAATGTAAAGATTATACCACCATTGGGTATACATAGAAAGTGAGAAGACTTTTTTAGAAAAAGTAAAAAAGTAAACCATTGTTGGTTTGGTGATACTACCCACCGTTGAAATAAATAAACAACCATCCTCACTAGAAATAAGGAGAAGCCAACCCATGAATGGAGGAGGAGACCTTCTGGATGAAGAATAATGAAGAAACCATGAAGATAAATGCTCATACACCATTGGTATAGAACTGATATATGTGAGATTTTGTAGAAGGTTTACTCATTCATGGAGGAAGTGGAAGGTTGCAGGGATGTTATTATAAGGATAGGAATCTTGAGAGTTCTTCCATAGAATAAAGATGATTGAGGAGGAAGACGATGAATAGTGTTTCATCATTTTAAGTTCAAAATTAACATATAAAATTCATAGAATATTTAATCCATCTAAAAGACTGAATTTTTAGCTATTACTTAAGTCTTATTTTATACAATTTCAATATATTTCTAAAGAATCTATAATATCTTAATTGCAATAAGTATTGAAAGGGATATGATTAAAATATAATAAGAACATGTTTTGAACACTACAGAATGCATATTAGTACTTTGGAATACATTTAAGGTATGTAAATTACATTTTTAGAGATTCATGTAGTTGAATTAAAAAAAGAAAATCTTTTTAGCTTTTTAACCTAATAAACTCTGAGAGATTCCTATTAGAAACAAATGAGATATCAAAGAAAGAAATATATTGAATTCTGGAAAATCCAGATTTTCAGAATTGTCTTAAGATAATTTCATAATCGGTGCACCCCTTGAAAAAAAATTATCCTCATGTTTAAACTAATAAAATTAATATAAATGAGTTTTATTTCAAAATATATAGGTTTTAGAAGAAGGATATTATTATAGCACAAGTTATAAAATAATTACAGAAGAAAACTATAAAGTAGTGTAAACTTAATGTTTTTCTAGAAACTAAAAACATGATTCATGTTTGGGATTTAATACGAACATTCTATATAAAGAATTATAATTCATCAATGTTTAATATGATGAATATACATATATATATTATCTTTCAAATTAAATAATAATTATAAAATTCTTATCACTACAAAAACATTTATAATTAAATATAGAGAGGTTTTAAAAACAGTTTTCATATAAAATAATAAAAGGGTATTGGATATTTAAAAACATAAGCTAATATGTAATAAAAAAACAAAAATAAAAACATTCACATGAAAAAAATATCCATTCCATTTTAAATAGTCAAATAAGTAATGATTAATATATTCTTAACCATGGAATGAGGGGAGTTTAATTATCTTCTTACTAAGCTGGTTCTTAACAGAATTCTTGAATTCTTTGATTTTTTCAAAGGATTATGACTTGTAACACATTAATTAGATATATCAATACCTACTAAAACCATCAGTAAATGATATTAATTATGAGTACCCACCCCTTACTTCAATTCAGAATGGTCCACACACATCAGTGTAAACCAACTCTAGAAAATTTTGTGCACTTTCACCTTTTCTACTGAATGGATATTTTGTTATTTTACCTTGTAAACACGATTGAAAAAATACCAAGTGGTTTTAGTTATAATAAACCTAAATAAATCTCTTTATATAACTTAGTCAATCATTTATTCTTTATATAACCTAAGTGATGATTCCATAGTTGTACATGGTATGAGTCATGTGATTTGAATTCATTATCTATTAACAACACTTAGTTCTCTTAATCTAATACATAAAGACCATTATGTTAATGTCCCTCAGCATAACATAATATTTATTTATAAAATAAGAAACATTAATTTAGAAACTTGAAAATAAATCCTTAAGTATCTAATTTTGATACAATTTTTTTGGGGTAATTATAGACATATATTAACAATTATAGGGAACCAAGATTATCTCATCATCAATGTAAGGTGGTCATTTCCAATGGCTAGTGCTGAGAACTTAGCTCCATTTACATCCCACAAATCCACCTCACCCTAGTTAAATTTTTGAAATCTACTATCTCTTTAATATATACAAAAATATCTGAACCACAGATGGTATCCAATACCAAATTCATAATAATTTAAATGTTACAATTGATAATGAACATAACAGAAGCTTTTCCTTATATCCATCCCACTGTATAGTTTGTCCTATAGTGGCCCTTCATTCCACATCAAAAACAAACAACACCATTCTTACTCACTTACACATTTATATTACTTTTCATGTAAGGTTATTTAATATTATACTTAGATCTAGACTTAGTCTTGGTGACCTTTTTTGTAACACCTCAGACCTGGTTCACTCTTAACTAACTAAACCCGGTTGGCCACATGACCTCAAGAGCACCTGCCCATACTGTAGAGCCTTCTAACTAGTAGTGAGGGTCAATGATGGTATTATATGGAGACTATAACATCATGATTAGAGTTTATCAAAACAATATAATATAACAGTAATCATAAACCATCCAAATATAATAAATAGTTTGAAGAAGATCTTATAAGATATACAAAATGATGTCATGTCTGTATTCTATACAAAAGGGGAATACATGGATGTAGAGAAACAAACATATACAACATGCTATACAAAAAATGAAAAATACCAAAGCCATATCCAATAGAATCATGAGCATATGGTTGGTCATCTACTTCTATACTCCATCATAGTATAGTAAATCAGGCATCCAAAGATGGATGCTTCCCTTTGTCCCTACCTGAATCCATAAAATCTATTTATCTGAAAATCGATGGACAAAAAATACTGTGAGATATACACAATATTCCACCAATAATAATTTCTAGAACAATCTATTTTGTGCATATAAATTGAGAATTTTTCATCTAATAATCAATGTACAATAGTAAATAAAATAAATCACTCTAGTCCTGGTTCCTCATGGGACATATAACTGATACTACCTGCTTCATCCTAAGTAAAAATGTCTCTGAAAATATGTCATCCTCCACATATATATATATATAATGAATATATATACATCATATATGTATTAAGATATATGTTTGTGTATATAGAAACATAATATTATCCATGACTCGAGGTATATACCCTAGGCATTTTTGATGATCATAAATATTTTCACAGTGCTCATGGAATATGTGCTTTGGGAGGAAGTATAACTAGTCCATCATGAATTAAAGCATAGAATAAATCCAGGTATGTTTTTTGAATTTGGATACATGTCATTTCATTTAATTAATTTATATCCTTATCCCATTCAAGGTGTTCTATATAAGAAACTCTTGTATCGCTCTATGTATACTTTAACTACCCATCACCAAAGGAGTCCATAAAAGGCATTCCATATAAGGAACCCAGGTATCACTCACGACATGGTATGAGGAATAACCTTTTGATCCCATCTATTTTATAACACATAAAGAACTAGGTATCACTCATGGAATATTATAGTGGTTTTTCCATCTGACCTTATCCAAGGTAATCTAGTAGGGAACTATTTATCACTCATGGGTAACATAAATGTAGCTGTATAGTGAGCCTATCCAAAGAATTATATGAAAAACTATTGTACCACTCCTGACATTTTATAATTCAATTTTTAACTTTTAATTATATTTCTCTGTGATCTCATCCAATTAATTTCGAATTGAAAGCATCGTATCACCCTCAACATGACATGGGGGATTGTCATGGACAATGTCAACCCATACCACTAAATAATTCACTTATGTCACTTTTTCCATGTTATTTAATAATGATATATCAATCTAAAACCAAGGAATAAAGGTCATATGTACATGGAATACCATTATTCCTTGGTTCAATTTAAATTAAAATTCATTTATATTGACTTACTCAATAAACCATTATTGATGGTTTAAATTTTCTCAATGTGTAAGGATATTAGGACCTTAAGAAAGGCACACCCAAAGGGGTGGCTCACATCTAGGAAGCATCCTCTAACATTTAATTTTGGTTTCTAGGACTACCATAAACATTTAAATACACATTGATTTAATTTATATAATATTTAGAAGGAATCTCTAGGACAGTCTGGCACACGACATAATGGACCATAATATCAACATTGAGGCTTTATGGAAAAAGAACTAAACCACTTATATTAGCTTGGTAGTACTCTCCTTATCCATTTTCATCCTTTAATTTGGTCTAAAAAGGGATAAATTGAAAAAATAGATGAATACCCTAAAAATATGGCATATTGGCTCACACATATTTAGTATTCCATGTGTTCAGGTAAATAAAGAAATGAAGAAAGAAGAACGAAGAGATTAATAGTAACTGTCCAATGAAACCAATGAAGATAGAAATGATGTTTGGATGTAGAGGTTAACTGAAAGACAAGATTTTCTTGATTAAGGAGATCCCAAACGTCTATGCATGAAAATGGGATAAGAAATGAGGGTTAAAACTTAAATTAAGGTAGGGAAAATGGTAATTTCACCCATCAAAAAATGGTATATAGTTTGGAAAAATGGTTTTTCTAAGCCAGGTTCCAACCATGCACACCTACTGGATAACTGGAACTAGGTGTGTATGCTAAGAACATGGTTTGTTCAAACCAAGCACAACTCAAGCAACCCTTGGAAATCTCTCTACTACACACCATATGGAAGTGTAACCTGGGGTGCATGGTTAAAACAAATAGCATGACCCACCTATTTCCTCTAAATTTTTGGAATATGCAATTCAAAAAATCTCCAGACACTCCCCAAACATCTCTCATTCTTTTGGTAACATTCCTAAGGATAAAAAAAGGTTTCAATGGAAATTTAAGATATCCATACCTCAAATTTAAATCTTAGATATTACAACCTACTCTACCTAAAACAACTTGTCCCTGAGTTTCCCTTCATAGAGTGGTAAAACATCTTCTAAGAATAGTTCCAACCACTCGGCATGAACACTGACCTCCCACCCCCCAAGTCTCATCTTGTATATGGTCATTTTTTCATAGAGACCATACTGGAAGAACCTACCTACCTCATAGATCCTTCTTACTTTGATCAATGATATTGATGGGGTATTATAAATAATAATCATTTACCTCTAACTCATCCTCATTAGGATGAAAAACATGAGATGGGTATGAATAATAACAGAAGATCTATGAAACATAGAAGATGTCAAACATGGATTGGGACATCTAAGGAAACTGCAACCAATAGCCTATTGGCATGAATCTCTCCAAAATATCAAATGATCCATGAAACTTGGTTTTAGCTTCCCTTTCCTCCTGTACCATTGATGTGACAGGATATTCAAAACAGGAAATAAGACCTGATCCCCAACATGAAACTTCATAGGTCATTAATGGTGATCACCATAATACTTCTACCTAGACTGATATGTATCCATACACTTCTAGATAAGGTGTACCCACTCCAAAGTCTCCTAAATGAGATAAGGTCCCAGTATCACTGACTCCTATACCTCTAACTAGAATAGGGGTAAACAACACAAGCTACTATATAAATACTTATAAGGAACATTATATTTATTTGTCTAAAATATGTTATTATAATAATATTATGCATGAAGTAGGTGTTTCTCCCAAGAACCACCAAAATCAAGGACACTTTCTTAGATCATGTCCTCTAATATCTGTATAGTATGCCTAGACTTATCTTTGGTCTGTGGGTGAAAGGATGTGATCAGAAACACATGTGTACTAAGATATTTATGCATCCCCTTCCAAAAACATGAAATTAATTGATAATCTATGTTTGATGTGATATATCATGTAACAACATGAAGGTGTATGATCACCTGAACATATATCCTTCAATGATTATCTATACCGCTTCACTACCTCAAGGGGATCCTGCTAATACAGTAAAAAAATCCATTGTGATGTCATTCCATTTTAACTCAGGAATGGGAAATGGTTTTAGAAGAAAAAAATTTCACTACTGTTCCACCTTCACCTACTGACAGGTGGAACACTGAGAAAGGAAACCAGCTATCTCTCTATTCATCATCGACCACCAATACTACCAGGGTTAGTCACGTCATATCATGGTGACATTATAATGTACTACCAAAATAGAGGCATGATAATATTGGATCAATTCCTCCTAAATTTTTGAATGAACCTATATATGTCAATGAACTAACAATACCTAATCCCTATTAACAACCTTTCCAGGTGCTGGATCCTCACTTGAAATTCTCTCTTATAGGACCATGCCCTAGAGATCTGAAAATAGCCTCATCTTTACTCTATCCAGAAGTGAAGAGGTCACTACTAAAGCTTTAAGGATATGATTCTTGTGATTCTCCTAGACCTCTAAGTGTATCTTATAAAAAATCCCCATCAACTTCTACTCACTAATGAACTCCTGAACTTCTTGAGTATGAGTCTTCAAACTTAGAGAATTAACAACAACATTTCCCTTCCCAAACATATAGAAAAGATCAAGTTGAAGGACTATAGGTATTTATCCCACCTTCTCTAGTTAAGGCTTAATTCACACTATTATGAATATTTAATTGAGTATTTTTTGGTCTTTATACACCAAAAACCACTCTCCCATCAGATAGTGCCTCCAACAATGCAAGGCATAAACTGAGGATACCAAATTGAGATCATTTTTATGGTAGTTGTAGTCATGAGGACTCAAATACTGAGACATGTATGCCATGAATCAGTACCCCTATATCATAATGGTTCCCACCTCGATGCCTAAAACATCATAAGATAATATATAATCTACACTCGGCACCTGTAGAATCAGGACCGATGCTAAAGTCAATCTTCGTTTTAACTTTGGTAAAATTGTTCAAAAGGATTTAGACCATTAAATCATAATAAACTTTTTAGTAAAGACCATAAGAGGCACTGATAAGTGTGAAAATCCCTAAATATGATTCCTATAGTGCCCAACAACCCCCAAGAAACTCCATTTATACTATATTTTTTTTGCTTACTCCTAGGAAACTATAGTTCTCACCTTCTCTGGGTCAATAGATACTCTTACCTATGAGATGATGTGACATAGGAAGTAAAAAATATCAATAAAAATGTGGAATTTGGTGATATTATCACATAGTTGGCGCTCCCTCAGTGTATTAAACATGATATCAAGATATTTTTCATGGTTATCTCAAGTATGAAAATACACCAAGATGTCATCCATGAAGACTTCCACAAATGAATCAGGATATGGGTGGAAACCCAGATTCAATAGAGACATGATGACTAAAGGTTTGTTTTTGTGATAGAATGACACAACCAAATACTCATACAATCCATACATACTAGGAAATTTTTTACACGGTATAATTTTTGACCACATATACACCTTATGACATCCCAACCTCAAATAAATCTTTGAAAAAATTTGATATCCTCAGAGATGATCAAATAACTCATCTATACGAGGTAGTGGATACCAATTCTTTACCATAAGATGATTCATTTGGTGATAATACACACAAATTCTGAGGGTACTATCCAACTTCTTGGGGAAAATGATAGGTTAACCCCATAACGAAGTAATAATGTCACTCCTGACAGTAGATCAATAGTGAACTCCACCTCTCTAATTGAAGGTAACCCAAAAAATTCATCAGGAAAAAATCCCTGAAATAATACACTATAATAAGGAAATATATAGAACATGTTTCCTAATCTCTAATGAAAAAACCAGCTATATGGGATATCACTTTTCCCAACCTATGATTCTAAGGTCCATCTCAGTTTTTTGGAACATCCCATTACCCCTTGTAAATATAATTACTACCCTATGGTGATATGAATGACACCCTATGAATATATAAATCAATATGATAAGCATAATATACTAACCATTATACCCAAGTATGATATTTAAAACCATCATCTCAAAGATAAGTAGGTTCCACACATAAAACTAACCTCCTATCTCAAGGGGGGATTCCTTAGATTGGTATACACTATCAGATCAAATCCCTAATAATATGTCAAGAGTCATGACACCACATAATTATTCTATCTCATGGACTAGATTTTCATCAATTTATGAAGATATAAAAGAATGTAAAGAACATGTATCAAATAAGGAAGATAATAAGCTAGATGATACTAGAGTACTACCTCAAACTATAGAATGCCCGATACTATACTCCTCAGGTACAGGTTGTACTTATTGTAGTTTCCTATATCTATTACACTAAGTTAAAACCTGACTACCCAGAGTAGACCTACTCTAATGGAGTTGCATTCCATAAGACAAGATCCCATGACCACATCCAACTCCTTGTCCTGATTGGCTGGAAGTAGTCCATCTCCTTGTCTGGATTGGAGCTACTAATCCTGTATGTGATTATGGAGTGGCTGTAGATCCCTTCTCACTAGGAACTGGAGTGAAATCACTAAATAAACACTAAAGGTACCCCATCTTCTTGTAAAATCATCTCTAAATAGGGTCCTTATTACATTGGGTCTTCTTATGGCTCGACCTACCACCCTAATTACATATAAAAAACTATTAATTCATGTCATATGATTACAATTTCCCCTGTTTGTAGAATCAAATTGATACTTCCTACTGCTCAAAGAACCTCTTCCCAATCTTAGCACTAAACCACCATCAACCACATATTCCATAATGTCCCACTCAGTGATGAGGGACTGGTTCACTATTTCTAAAATAATATTCATCCTAAAGGCATTCATCTGTTATCGAATGGAATAACCAATCCTGTCCACAAAATGTATCACTATAATCAACTCATAACCAAGAAGTGTTGGTGTGAAGTGTGTTTTCTTAGTGAAATGAGATGAATAATCCAACAAATATATAACACCCAATTTTAGGTGTATAAATTCTCTAGTGTGCTCCGTTCTCAATATATCTAGGAATAAGTAGTCAGATAAGGCTATTTAAAAGTATTCACATACTATACCTTGGTGATGATCAACCTACATGATAACATCCCACCAACTCTTAGAAGAATAAATAAGCATATAAGTCATGAGTTTGACCATCCACTTTGGAGGAATCTCTAAATTCTCAAATACGGATAACGTGGCCTCTATCCATGACTCAGTTTCCTGTAGACCAACATTCCCCAAAAACATGGGTTGATGCTACTACTATAATTCTCATGTCAGCACTGCCATAATAGGGGAAGGTCATAGGGTTCCCTGTAGATACTGTACTAGTCACATGCAACCCTCTCGAAACAAAGAATCGACAACCATATTATAAATAATAATAGGTTCCATAGAAGGCACTACAGGAGGTGACACTAGTGGAATAGGGGCCACCACCTATTGAGCATGGTCATCACCACTTTCCTGGCATACGACTCAAATATTTCTTGTTGGAATAGCTCTGAAAATGAAAAATTCATTTATTTGATAAGGTTTAATAACTGATAGGATCACAAATAATAGAATATGATAGGTATATAGACTTTATATATAAGAGTTAACCCAACTACCTTCTCAAACCTAGGTGTAGGTGAAATAGAAGATCATCAAAATTCAAAAAAGACACTTCATACTACCCACTAATATCATCATGTTAGGGTTTATAGTCTCACATAAAATAATAGAAGTATTGATATATGGAGTTTCATTTGCAATGTATAGAGAAAAAAACCCTTTACATTGAAAATTCCATCCCCATTTAACGGAAAAAATTTTAATTAATAATTTTAATTAATTTATGATTTTAATCATTTTTATGTATATAACTATCATAGCGTAGTCAAATGAGTCACCATTACCAATTTATAATGGCATAAGATTTATAAGTTAAAATTTGAATGTCATATAACAGTGACCTGGACATTAAATCTAGTATTAGGATATAACAGGTCATATAAAATGATTTGATTCGATGAATCGCCATTCACAATTTATAGAAGTACATTACTCAAACATTGGAATTTGAATTCATGTAATCAAAATCAACTAATGTTTCAGCCCATGTGACCAATGGTCGATGGATCAAACATGGAATAATGGGTTAGTTAAAGTGCCTCCATCAAGAAATATGGGAAAACATAATTTAAGTTGATGTTAAAACATTAATTATTCCAATTATTTTATTCATTTAAGAAACTATAGAACATTTCCATATATAATAGTCAAGGTACTATTAATATATAGTTGGTGATGCACACATAAATATAAATATGGCCTGACATATACATACCATGTGAGTCCTCAAGTGCCTATTATGATGCCTGAAATGACACCTCCTTTCTAGACCAGACTAAGGAAAAAAGGAAATATTTAATAATAATAACAATAATAACAAAACAATAATTCATTTCACCCAACAGTGAAATAAATACAACTATAACAAGAAAAAACGAGAACAAAAATCCCCTTCCTAAGTAATTTGTATCTTCCCTGTATGTGGTTCAGCTACTCCCAAGAACAAGATCATTACGAAATCCTAACACAATTCTCATATCATGTTTATCAGCATAAAAAATTTATAAAAATAGGAAAAGAGGATCTAATACTACTTGTAACACCCTAGACCCACATCACTCTTATGTAACCAAACCCAGTTGGCTACATGGACTCAGGTGATCCTCCTCATATGCTAGAGGATACCGACTAGAAAAAAGAGTCTATAATGCTATAGTTGATGGGATCTACCCACAAGGATAGAATGTAACATATTGATATACAATAACCGTAAGAACAAACTATCCAGATATAATAAATAGGCAGAAGTAGAGCTAATATTGTATGAAAAAAATGTCATGTCCGTTTGCTATAAAAATGGGACATACATGGAAGTAGAGCAACATACATATACAAAATAACATAAAAATTAAAATAGAAAAATCTATCTCTAATATCATCATAAATATATGCTCATTCCTCTTCTCTTGTACTCCATCCTAGTATAGAAAATCAGGTATCCAAATTTGGATGGCTCCCCTTGTCCCTACTTGCATCCATAAAGTTTTTTTCAAGTGCCAATAGGTGGCCCAAAAAGGGTGTGATATGTACTCAATAGGCCACCACCAATGGAATCAAGAACTATGTAGTCTGTGTATATAAAATGATCATTTTGGAATTAATAATAAATTCATAATATTAAATAATATAAATCACTTCGGTTGCAGTTATTTATGGGACACCCGACTGATACTACCTACTTCGACCTAAGATAGAATGCCTCAGAAAAGACATTACCCATTGTATATATATAACTAGTATATATATATATATATCATATATTTAAGAACATATATGTGTAAATATATTGAATTGTAATATTATCCAGTACCAGAGGTTTATACACAAGGTGTTCAGGCATGATCATAAAAAGTTTCACAACACTCATGGAAAATGTGCTTATGAAGGTAGTATAACTATACTATCAAGAATTAAAGAATAGAATGACACCAAGTATGTTCTTTAAATTATAATTCACATCATTTAATTTAATTAGTTATAATCCTGATCCCTCCCAAGGCATTCCATGTAAGTAAACTAGGTATCACTCCAGGTATACTATAACAACCCATCACCAAAGGAGTCTGTCTAATGTGTATCGTATAAGGAAACTAGGTATAATTCATGGAATGATATGAGTCATAATACTCTAATATCATCCAGGGTATACCACATAGGGAACCAACTATCGCTATTGGCATGGTAAAATGTAATCTGCCTCTGATACCATCCATGTTAATCCACCAAGGAACTAGGTATCGCTCATGGGTAACATAAAGGCATTTGAATGGTGATCATGTACAAATAATTCTAAGAATAAACTATGTATCACTCCTGGTGTATTATAATTCTATTTTTAACTTCTATTTATAATGATCAATGAGCCCATCCAAGGATTTTTAAATTGAAACCCTCATATCACCCTCGACACGACAAGGGGGATATTAATGGATAGTGTTTACCCATACCACTAAACAATTCACTTATATCACAATGTCCATATCATTTAATAATGACAACTCAATCTATAACCATGAAATGAATGGCCTATATACATGTCCTTCGATCCTTCCTTTTTTCAATTTCAATTAAACATTATTTACATGGACTAACTCAACACACCACTATTAGTGGTTCAATTTAATTTAATATATAAGGCTCTTAGGACCTCAAGAAAGGAACACACTAAGGGGTGTCTCATATTGATGGGGAATCCTTCAATGTTGAATTCATGTTTCTAGGACTACCCTATAAAAGGAAATATATATTCATTTAATCAATTGGAAATTTAAGAGGCATCACTGGGAAGTTACAGTACATGGAATAATGGTGCATAATATAAATATCAAGACGTTAGAGAAAAATAACTAGACCACATAACTTATCTTGGTAGTAATATCTTCTTCCATTACCATCCTCTAATTTGTGAAAAAATGGGAGAAATAAAAGAAATATAAAAATATCCTAAAATAGGGCATGTTAGCTCGAATAGATTTATCATTCCATATGATTAGATAAATGAATAAAATAAGGAAGAGTAATTAATAGATTATTGGTATATATCCAATGCAACCAATGGAATGAAAAATGGAGTTAAAATGGAGAATCTAGATCAAAGACTTTCTTTAATGGATAAAGAACCTCTGAAGAGTTTTTGTGTGAAAATAAGAGAATAGAGAATAGTTAAAACTTAAATAAAATTAATGGAAATGGGAATTTTACCCATTTTTAAAGGGTAAATGGTTTGGACACATGGTTTGGCCAAACCATGCACCAACTGTGCAAACCCACTAGTTATGTGGCCCTAAGCATGAAATCTAGGTGCATGATTTAGAAAAACTTTTCACCTACCATGTGGCCCTTTATAGTCCCTATGCACCTCGTCACATGGTTGTGCAGCCAGTGGTGCATGGTTAAAACAAACCATACAACCCACATGTTTCTTCCAAATTCTAGGGCTTTGGGCTCTAAAAAAATAAAGAGACACTCTTGAAATGTTATTCATTATTTTGGAAATTTTCATTAGGATAAAAAAATGTTTCAACCAAAGATTAAAAGATTTGTACCTCAAAGGAAAAGCTAGGAAAATACATTTATGTAGCCTTTCCTCTCATTCACCATAAAGAAAACACACTTTTGAAGATTCAGATCATTATGAGTCTAGGGAATTGAGGTTACAAGATTTCGGAGTGACTTTTCTATATTTTTCATGTTAAAATTCACAGTAAAGTTAGACATGCTTTGTGGTAGTGATGTTAAAATGATATTAGTTTACAATTCATTAGGTAAATTAAAGCCTAGAATTTCCATATGACCAATCTAGTGGGTAATTTTGACTATATGTGGTCCAATTGGTGTAGCTTTTCTAATATTTCATATGAAGAGTACCTTGGGGATCTCAAACCATTCTTATATTTCTCTTTCCTGATAAAGATCATAGAGATGACTAAGCATTGAATATGCATCCATGGTATCATGTGTTTTTTAGTAGTTAATTGGATATGTGATATGTAATTAAAAACTATAAATATAGAACAACATCCATGTTTTTATAATATAAAATTAACTCTTCCTCACTCTCTTCCAAAATGGGTGGATCAGGAACTAGCACTACAAAAAAATGGCCAGTTTAGAGGGGGTTATTTTTTTGTTTATATTTGGTTAAAACCCATTTTAAACACATTAGCGTTGATTATGATGAACCACCACTAATGTTCCCACATAATGTTGTTAGAGGCGATTTTGAGGAACTGTTGTTAACATCATAATGAATTTAGTAGTGGTTCAATAGGATTTGGTTTAAACCCCCTCTAATGTTAGATCAAATTTACAAGAAATTCATGTATTAGGGGTGGTTAAAACCACCCCAAACATATCAGGAAATTTAGGGGTGGTTGAAATCACCTCTAATTAATGTTCTCTAAAGTTACTATTTTAAAAAAA
Organism: Viscum album; assembly: GCA_963277665.1. Lineage (NCBI taxonomy): Eukaryota > Viridiplantae > Streptophyta > Magnoliopsida > Santalales > Viscaceae > Viscum > Viscum album. Next base: position 700,609,217 of record OY728122.1, on the reverse strand, counting down.
ACCCATGTATGAAGGTCTAGGTCCTTTATCCCTTCTTTTCACCTTCTCATGCCTCCATGTCCCTATCCTCCATACTGATGACCTTCCCATGCCCCAAAACCCCTTCATCCCTCCCTTTTAGGTACCTAACCATCCAGGTCCCTCATGTTCGGACATAGTTCCTTCCCACACTATTAATGTGTGTGTCCATGCAGGGTCCACAAAAAGACACATCATGAAATTCACATAGCATCCTTGCATGTAGAGAATCTGGTGAGAATTGATCATGTGTCTCTCATCCCACATGTTCACCTTCTTGTTCCCCAACATCTAAGTTCCTTCATCCCTCTTGTTCCAATGCCTTACCATCTAGGTCACTCTTATTTAGAAAAATTTTGTGCTCACCCTATACCAGTGTGTGTCCATGTGGGGCCTATGGCATGAACCATCGTGAAATTCTCCCAGTAACCATGTAAAATAAGAATCTAACCAGAATTTATTCTGCGTCTCTCATCCCTTCTGTTCACCTTTCGGTGCCCCAACATCCAAGTCCCTTCGTCCCTCCTATTATAGTGACTAACCATCTAGGTCCCACTTGTTCAGGTGAATCACACGCCCACCCTATACCTATGTGTGTCCAAGTGGGGTCCACATCATTACCCATCATGAAATTTACCCATCAACATTGTAAAATGAGAATCTTGCATGAACTGATCCTATGATGTATGCATGCATACTCCCCCGTCTAAACCACTAAGCTAATTTAATTTTTATTGGTATAATTCATATTATTGTATTTAGATATATGTATAGGTTTATTAAATTAAAAAAAATGTTCGGATAATATATTTAAATGAATTCAATAAATAACCTATATCTATATTTATATAAATTGTATGTGTAAATTTGTATTAATACATATATTTAAATATATATATATATATATATACACATATATATGTTTGTATATTTATATTTTCTGCACACCTCTATAATTTATATAATTACATATATTTAAATAAAATTTTATTTGTATATATTTACAAATACATTTATATCAAACACACACACAAACACAAATGTTAATTTATATATTTATTTGTAAATATTTATACTTACTTGCATACATATATATATTATGAGTACATATGTTTATTTATTACCCAAATATATTATGAAGATATATATATTATTTATACATACACAATGAAAAAATTATTAATATATATGTATATATTTAATTATATTTCATATTTATATGAATATAAAATGTTATACATTTTATAAATACATTTATATGTATGTTATATATATATATATTATATATTATATATATTTATTGTATTCATACATAAAATATATATATATACTATATATACACATATAATATAATATAATATAATATTTATATATAGATAAAATTTAATTAATATCATATATATATATATATTTATAAAGTTATATCATGTATACACAAATATATTTAATATATCACTATGATTATTATTTGTATATTAATATAAATTTATTTATTTTTAAATATATATATATATATATATATAATGTATTTATATATTTAACAATAGAATATATATATATATATATAATATGTAATACAATCAAATATATTTATTATATGATTGTTTTTATTTGCTTACATTTATATTTTTATATATATTTGTATTTATTTAATGAATTTATATAATATGTTTATAATGTATTTAAATACATTTATATAATGTATTTATAAGACACATACACACACATTCTATAACTTGATATATTTTAAAAAGAATAAAAAATTTTAGAGGGGGTTAAAACACCCTGTAATTGGCGGATATAAACCGCCTAAAATTTCGTAAATTAGAGCAGGTTCAAACCCCCCTCTAATTATATGCATGTGTGTGTGCATATATATCATTAAAATATATTATTAAAAATGTTTTTATATGATTTTTTAAATATATTATATTTTTGTATATATTTATGCTTTTATAATATAATTAATATTTTATGAAATACAATTTCATTCAAAAATATATTTATCAATGTATACACACATTATACAATTATATTTTTGTATACATATAAATAGGATTAAATAAAATAATATAAATTATTTATATTAATATATTAATATAATATGTTATAATATATTAAAATAAATTTATATATTTTGTTTTTATTATATATATATATATATAATGATTTTCTTAAGAAAATAGTTGGGTTTCACAACCCATCTAATCTCTTTAATTAGAGGGGCTTGTGAACCCCCTATAATGTTAGTGGTGAGAGGGGGTTATGAACCCCCTATAATTTAAGAGGTGAGAGGGGGTTGTGAATGTGAACTATTTTCTTAAAAAGAACAAAGTCCATATAACATACACAAACACACACATACAAACACACACATTCGCAATCCCACACACACACACACATAGATATATATATATAACAAAATTTTAATTTGTCTGATAATTATTTTAAAAAATAAATAAATAATTTGATGGGGCTACAAAACCCCTCTAATTAAAGGGATTATTAGTGTTTCATAAACCCCCTCTAATTTCATGAATTAGAGGGCGTGGAAAACCCCCTCTAATTTCATACATGAGAGGCGGTTCAAAACACCCTATAATGTCATAAATCAGATGGGGTTCATGACCACCTCTAATATCTTTAATTAGAGGGGGTTCACAACCCCCACTAATGTCATACATTGTAGGGGGGTTAAAAACCCTCTAATATCCAAATGAATATATATATATATATAGTACCTCTAAAATCCAATCTAACATATAGTACTACTAATTATTAAATTATTAGTGGTTTTGACACAACCATTTCTAAAATACAACCAAATATTAAAAAATAATGATAAAAAATTTAGATGGGGTTGTAAAACCCCTCTAAATTTGATGATTAGATTTGGTTCTGCATAACCCCCTCTAAATTAATTTAGAGGGGGTTTTGCATAACCCAATTTTAAAAACTACCACTAATCTATTATTTTTTATATTTTAAGGACTCCATCACATATTTATTTTTTTCGGGACATAGTATGATGCACTTTCACCTTTACCATTCCTGGAAATTTTTGTTAGTGTGGATATTGTCTTTATCCGGGATAGTTCGTAGGGATAATGTTGTGGTTATTGAACTTTCCATTAAATAAGATTATTTGTACTTTATCTAACTTCCAAAAGTGATACTAAATAAAATTAATTATATATATCCCACTATTTTATCCAATCCTTAAATCCCTCACCATTGGACTCAAAATTTCAAGTTGCATGAACAATGTAGTGGAAATGATTCATATTCCCCTTATTCTAGCCCAATAAAGGGTTTGGCTAATTACTCAAAGGTATTTACTTTGTAATGTAATTTCCAACTATGGGAATGTAACTTATTGATCCATTGAGTATACTCCTCAATCTAGAAACCCTTACGTTATTTTCCTTATCACTTTACCCCAAATTACATAAATTATATAAAGGGATAATCCTATGGATGTAAAATGGTTAAGTCGACCCAAAAATATTATATAACTCCTTGATAAAAGTAAGTGTCCCAACAAGGATTGAACCAAAAATTAGTTCTATGGTTTCATTCCCAATCGAGTAATGGAAGGCATAGTTTGACTAAATATTTAGTTGGGGGGGGGGGGGTTATTTATTTTGTGTTAAATTTGGATTTTTACCCTTTACATGAATTTTTAATATTAAGTGGATTTTATGTAAGGGATTAATAATTTTATAGTAAAAAATTTAAGCAATATCCATTTATTATAATTCTATCATTTCATATTAGTCCATTTATGTATGTGATCACGGCTTAACATCCAAAAAATGAATCAATCACTAGACAGAAATATAATAAATAGATAAATTAAATTTTCAATTTCTTATATAAGGGTTGATTTATTATGTGGGAAAAACATGAACCTGTGACCACAAGGGAAAACTCCTTGTACCAATCTTGGTATGAGTTTTTCATTATACCTATCCATTTATGTATCTTCGGGGTTGGTTTCATCTCTGTTCCATCTTGAATTACCTCCACCTCGGGTCTTCCTTGAACCAACTCCATGAACCTTTAGATTCTCCTTTCATTATATATGTTTTATAAGGCACATACAGGTGAGGGGAACCAAAAGGGTTTTAAGGTAAATTATATGAAAAACCCATGGACACATAGGTCCTATATAATAAAAGAAGGAGGGATGAAACATAGGGAATCATATTTAATTTAATAATAAATAATTACAAACCCATGAAATAAAATTATATTATATAAAACCTATAGATACATATGTCCAGTCAAAATTCATGATAATTTATATAAATGAAATTATAATACATTTAAAATAACTATATATAATTCATTTAAATTTATCCTATGATAAGATAAAACACGCACAAATTAATCTGATTAATTATCTAATTAATCAATTAAGTCATTTTATTATATTCCATCCAATATTCCTATTGATTCCTATCTTCTGTAAATTTAAATGAAATAAATAATTAATTTTTAATTAATATTTAATAAAAAACACACATATTTGTACATGGATGAAATTTGGTAAGTACCAATCCAAACTACTTAATATAGTATTTTTTGTATACAATTCACTCACACAACAAATTGAGTACATGACATGAATCATAATTTAATGATTTTTTTCTATAAAAGTAATGACACATGGAATACATAAAAATTAAGTTACCTATATAATTTAACACTTGTTGACCCTTTATTATGAAATGACGATACATGATTTTTAGTTGAAAATATTATGCGGAATTAATTGAGGATATAATATAATATTAAACCTAACAACTAATTTTTACTGTCAATTTAACTACTCATGAGATTTTGGTCGATTTGGTTTAATGGATTAATTAATTAAATATAATATTTACACATAAATAGGTTATATACATGGCATGTGTAGTGTATCCACATGACCAAAAATTCACTTCACTGAATGTATGTAGTATATGACTAGGGACTCGGCGTGTACTTCCCATAGGAATTTATGAGGTACATGATATATTGGAGGATATATAGTGTATAATTCATGTTTCATGGATTTAATATTGTACATATTATTTATTAAATACACATTTTTCATTAATTACATGATTTATGATGATCTTATTATTTCCATCATGAAAACACATGGACTACATGGTGTGTAGGAAATCTATATGTTGCATAGCCAAGAAAAACTATATTCCACCTTGGATGGTCTACACATGGTTCATTTAATGAACATGAAGAGTATTCATTACATGATGACCTTAATTCCATAGTGGTGACTTGGTGAAATGAATAAGGATACATGATGTGTGACTAAGGAGTACACACTATGAAACCCTGTGTTATCCAGCTCAAGTTCTTATAACTTCCAGATGTGTTCTTTGGATTCATTATTCTTAATTTATTAACCAATATTGGTTATGTGGTCAAGAAAAAAAGTTTTGGAAGAATAGATATTGGAATAAGATTAAAAATGAATTAAAACTTGAAATGAAATTTAAATTTCAAATGCATAATGACCAATAATCAAATAAATAATTATAAATTTGATAATTTCTTCTCTAATACCACTTGTTGGTTTTTAGGGCAGCATAAGTGGTTATTGGGACCAAACCTGGGTTAATAGTTTTCAGAGTCAAAAGGTATTACATGATGTACATTACATGGGGGCCATGGATAATTAATATTTTCCGATGAAGCTTCATTGGAATTTCAAAATCAATAGGATATTTCTTATTAAATTTATAGTTAATTTAATCTGATAGAAATAATGAATACTTTAGTTTCAAGATCATTATTTGGTGACGATATTTATTGTTTATAATCCTTTAATTATACCATTTTTTCTTCTAGGATTAAAGTGTATAATCCCTATAGTAGTGATCCACACATGATCTGTTGATCTTTAAATAATGTTTTTGTATTATTATTTGCTAGTATGGTGGATCAAACATCTTGCAGTGTTTTTCTTGATTATTGTGACGATTCATCCAGGGTTGAAGAATCATTATTACTCTCTCATTATTGAGAAGATATAGGATTTTCGATAATCTCACGGTATTGAGAGAATAAACCCTAGTGTGTTCTTTAGATTTATGAGATATCTGTTTATTTTATTACGTACAACGATTCTCCAATAATCGATCAAACCTAGCATAATAAGCCTTAACGACCTATTTATAGAGTTATGTGTTAGGGATAAATATTTTTTAATTGCACATATTATCTTAATAATATATGAAACTCTTATATAATCCCATTCCATATAATAATTATAAAAATGTTATTATTTTATCTTAGTATGTGCTAACTAGTGAAGTGATAAATATTATTTTACTGTCCTGTGAATTAATATTTATCACCAAAACTTGTCTTTGACCAGTCATCCTCCCCAATATTTACCGAATACCAAAATAAATATTTAGTCAATAATTAAATAAATAAATATTACATATCTTCATAATTAAATAATTACCTTATGAATAAATATATATTTAATTTATGTGATTAATAATTACTAATTAATTTCTCTCTTTAGACTCAGGAATAATATTTATTCAAATAATTAAATTAAAATAGTATTTAATTAACATTAATAAAAACACTCAATGTGCGACTCTCTAGGATTCTACCTCATTAGAATTAGGTAATCTTTCCTAAAGTCTAGGATTATTATCTAACAATGGGTTAAGACACCCAAAAGGAAGAAGTTAATGTCGCAACATTGATAACCACACATGAGAATGGAATTTGTAATATAATCTGTAAGGAATTGGTTCCTTGATCTAATTTATTAGTATTTTTAGATAATTTCAATAATTCTAATTTCTCAAACATTATAAAATTCATCTGTTTTGAGTTTTTATATATTCTAGTTAACTTGAAAACTATACATGAGTAAATATTTGGCTAGGTATGGGACCAGTTGTGAGTGAAATTTTGGCTAATTTTGGAACTAATCATGAGTGAAACTTTGGTGATATCTAGAACTTACCATGATTGAAAATTTGGCCATGTTTGGAACTAACCATGAGCGAAAATTTGGTATAGTTTGGAACTAACCATGAGTAAATAATTTCCAATCTATAGTGACCGCATTAACAAAAATATACTAGCTACATGTAAAAAAATGTACTGACCATGTGAAAAATAAACTTACCGTATAACAAAAAATGTAATGACCTCATGACCAACATTGTATTGAACAAATGGAAAAAAATATATTAACTACATAAAAAAATTCTATTGACCGCATGAAGAAAAATGTACTGACAATATGAACAAAACTATACTAATTTCATGAATAAAAATATAATAAAAAAATGAAAAAAATGTATCTACCACATGAAAAAATGTACTGATAACATGAACATAAATGTACTGAGCACTTGACCAAAAAAGGAACTATCCACATAAACTGCCCGTATGAAGAAAAATGAACTGACTACATGAACAAAAATGAAGTGATCGCAAGTTTAAATATGTAAAAGTGTTGAACCAAACTTATTATATATCTATGACCACTTATTTCCTTTTTCATATTTTAGATCTAAACTTGCACTATTTTGTTTAAGATTTTATATTTTTAATTTCAACTTGTTTATTTCAGTTTATCATGATTTAATTATTCCTTAAATACTTATTAAACATTTTAATACTAAAGACTTTTATTTGGAATAATTTTATATAGGATTAAATTCTTATCATATGGTTTGATATTTAAAGAGGGTATTTGGGGACAAAATAAGTTTTAAAATAAATTTGGTTGGAATTTGAATAGATTATCTTGCATACTTTATGGGAGTTTTCTAAGGGACTTTAATGTTAATTATAATTATTTTTTGGTGCTGTATTATTTATTATAACATGTTATAAATGTAAAAAATTATTTTAATGTTATATGTTTTCAACATAACCCATGTGGGTTCTTTTTTTATGTTTATTTAATGAATAAATATCATGAAACATTGGGAAAGATAAATTGAAATGAGCTTCATGATTCAAATCTGTTATGCATAAAAGAAATCTATATAAGGGGTTTGAAAGATCCAGATTAAGATATATATGAGGTTGTGGATATTATTTAACTATAAAAGTGTGGCATACTTTGGAGATCAACTACAACTCTCATCTGAACTATATTTTTTTGATCATTTGCTGTTGAAGAGCGCTTTACTGCCTCAACTCACAGACTATGAATCTTTCAGTTGGTTTTACGGATTTACTAATTTATATACCTTTATTTGTGTGTCATTTTAATGGGAAATACTAACCATTAAATGGTATTCAATTGGGTTTTGACTCCCAAAAAAACTCAGGCATTGGGTTGTGCCTCAATGAGAGAAGAAGGAAGGTTGTTTGGGTTGTGCCACGAGGTTGAAAAAGGATGTTCTATTTTGGTTTAAGACTCCTAGGGGAAAATTATTTTTAACTGGGTTGTGAATCCATGTGATAAAAATTCATTGTAATGTTCTATTATATTGGTTATAGTGGGTTTTATATCTCTCATTTTGTTAGAGATATGAATACTAGATTATGATCATTGAGATATGAAATACTATAAAAATATCCTATGTTCATTCTCTTTTTTTTCCACTAAAATAATTTCAATATCCTAATATAATCTTAAATTAATTTTAAAAATCCTAATTCAAAACTATTTTGGCTATTTTTTAATCTTAAATGTGAACCAACAATTGGTAGAAGAGTTTGACCCCAATATCAATATATATTTTGTTTATTTATACTAGTAAATTCCTAAATTAACTGTTAAGGGGAAATGATTATATTTAATATGCCAAGGATTGGTTCCAATGATGGCTGGATAACTAAAAAACCCAACTAATTTCAATGGTAATAATTATGGATTTTTAAAATCCCAAATAGAATATTTCTTAATGAAACATAGCATTGATCATTAGATAATCATGGAAAATCCATATTAGTTACTTGAAGGTGAACCTGAACCATTAGTTGGAAATACTATGGTAAAGTATATTTTTAGCTATAAGGTGATGAATATTTTATAGCATAAAATAAATAGAAATATTTATAGTCATCTATCTATATGTAAAAATGAACATTAAATATGTAAAAATTATTGAGATACACATATTTTTTTAGATGAACTTATTATTACTTGTTCAGTCCTCTTAAGATCTGAATATCAAGAATCTAAAATGGGTGAAGATGAGACTATTAATAAAATTTTCCCTTGAATTACTAGTATTGTAAATGGGATTATTTATTTAGGAGAAACACTAGAAAACATTTTTGTTTTTGAAAGATTATTGTGGAATTTCTTAAGAATTGGAATACTAAATATGTTGTTATAGATGAAAGTAATAGCTTCAAGGAATAAATACATGATGTGATTATAGGATCATTATTAAAAAATGAGTTACAAATTAAAAATATTACTGAAGAATATATTTCAAAGAAGAAGATACGTTATTTTAAATCAAATATATATATATATATATTATTCTAATTTAGAGTTACAGAGTAGTGGTAGTAATGATTCCACCTATGTTACAAAAGGTGGATATAGAGGAAGAATTCCTAGTCAAGGAGATCCAAAAAATACTATCCTAAAGATGATAATGTTGAGATGAATAAATTAAACTTCATTTCTAATGATACATAATATGTAATTTTTTCTGAATATAAGAAAATGGGGGACATCAAGACTAATTTACCAAGACAAAATAAGGACAATAATAAGAGCAATAAATAAAATAAATAAAGTAAGGGAATGATAGTTGGATGTAGTTGTACAAATAGATTAAGGACTAATGATGTATCTGGTTCTGAAAAGAATGTCAGAAAATTATGATTAATGGCTTCATAAAATTAGTTAAGTAATTATACATGTTATTAATCTTTTAAATATGAATATGAAAAAACAATATGGAGTAATTACTTAAATTAGTTTTATGACTTAATAATAAAGTTTAAAAGATTACCAATTTATATAAGAAACTTAAGAGAAAACATAAGTTTGTTCTTAAGGAAAATTAAAATCTGAAGAAATATCTTCAGGAAGGCATAAAATATGAAAATACAATTTTTAATTATTTATGTATAGATATAGAAAATCTAAAAAATGTAATTTCTAAAAATGATAAATTATAGAGATAAGTTTATTTCATAAAAAAATTCATGAGTCTAAATTAGGTAATTTTTATATTATTCTTATGGACAATTAAAAACATAAGAACAAAGTTGAAAGTTTAATGTCTAATATGTCCATTTTGTTCAAGGTAGAGAACTCTTTGACAAAAGGATGTGTATTAGTAAAATGAATAAGAATACATCATTTATTGGTTATAACAATAATTTACCCAAAATATACAAGTATTTCGTTATTAAGAGTTCTAATGGGAGTACATCTACTGGTATATTTCTTAGATGTGATATGAATGGTCATTATATAAATAAGTGTTCCATGATATTTCCACAATCTCTTAGACATACATAATCTTATATTTTTAAATATTTATCATCTATATTTATAAAAATAAGTTATTAAATTATTTTTAATTCTCAATAATTCTTATGCAATCATATTAGACCCAAATTTGTATGGATACCAAAACTCAATTAAATTTGTTTTTATAGGAAGTATGTCTTCAGATAATCACAAAGGATGTCTGGTACATGTATAATGGATGATCAAGACACATGGTTGATGATATATAAAATTTTATATCATTTAATAAATGTGATAGAGGTAATGTAACTTATAGTGATAATTTTAATGGAAAGGTAACAGTTTTTAGTGAGGTTGGAATTTTTAAGTCTATTATTATTTCTAAAGTATTTTATGTTTAAGGATTGACACAAAACTTAATAAGTATTTCAAAATTATTTTATGATCTAATGTTTGATAAATATCAAAATAAAAATGCATTGTACTAAAGGAAAAATCTATTTTTCTTTATGAAAAAAATAAAAGATAACATTTATGTAGTAAATTTTGTTGAATTAACTAATAAAAATGAAAAATGTTTAAATATTATAAAATATAGTAACATTTTTTGGAATAGGATATTGATAAGTTCCGATTTTAGGTTAATTCATATGCTATCCAATAATTAAACAATTTTACTGTTACCAAAATATAGAGGACAACACTGTTGTATGTGATTATTTCTTAAATTTAAACAACACAGAAGCAGTTTCAAGCTAATTACAGAAGTAAATACTATAAATCCTCATGATATTATTCATTTGGATTTATTTGGACATATCAAACCAATTAGTTTGAATGGTAAGTGATATTGTTTTGTTATTATTGATTATTTTACAAGATAGACATGGGTTTATCCTTTTACACATAAATATGAAACATTAACTATGTTTATTACATTTTATAAATTGGTTTATAATATGATATTAAAATTAATTAAAATAATTAAAATTTATCATGGTGGTTAATTATATAATATATCATTCATCTAGTTTTGTGAATAAAATTGGTATTTTAACAATTTTTTAGTCCCTAGAACACCACAAAAAAAATTGATTTTTCGAAAGGGAAAAATAGAACACTTCATGAAATGACTAGGACCATGTTAAATGAGTTTAGATTTTCTATGTATTTATAGATAGAAGCTATGAATACATTTTTATGTTAAAAATAGAACTATTTTAAGACCATTTTTGAAAAATACACCTTATGAGACTTTAATGTGAGGGCAACATAAAATTATATATTTTAGAGTCTATGGATGTGAAGTTTTTATTCTTAATACTAAGGATGGATTAGATAAATTTGATGAAAAATATGACAAAGTAATTTTATTAGGATATTCAAATAAATTTAATTCTTATAGAGTACACAATAAAATAACCATGGTTGTTGAAGAATCAATTCATGTTTCATTTCATGAAAATTATTCAAATAAGAGAGATGATGATATTTCTCAAATTGAGGTTGGATTTATAGATATTAATTTTAAATTAGTATAAATTCAAGATAAAAATTCCCATATTTATGAGGAGAATATTTCTTCTCATTATGAACTTATTCACAAAAAATCTTGTAAGAATCATAGAGATCATCCTATAGACAATGTGATTGGTAATGTTTAATCAAATATTAAAACAAGAATGTTTGTTATAAATATTTGTGCTTATCATTGTTATATTATAATTTTGTACACAAGAATACTGATAATGATTTAGATTATGGTAATAGGATCTTGTATAAGCAAGATAAATTAAATCTTTTTACTAGGAATAACGTGCAAAATTTAGTTGTTTCACCAAATAATTCTCATATTATTAGAACTAAATCGATATTTAGAAACAAACTTGACAAATCTAGAAATATAGTTAACAATAAAGAGAGATTATTTGCTCAAATATATTCTTAATAAGAGGGCATTTATTTTTATTAATTCATTTCACATGTTCCTAGTTTAGAGGTAATTATGATATTATTAGATTATACTGCATTACATGGTTTAAAATTAATTCAAATGGATTTAAAACCCACTTTTCCAAATGGTTATATTTATGAAGAAGTATATGTTATATATCACCATGTTTTTAAAAATGAAAAACAATTAAAATGTGTTTTTAAATTATCTAACGTTTTATATGGTTTGAAAAATGTTCATCAAGATTGGTACAAAATGTTAACTAATTTTATTTTGAAAAACAAATTTGAGAAGGGAAAAGTTAGTCCTAATTTGTTTATTAAGAAAACCTGTGATGATATCTTGATTGTGAATATTTAAGTTAATAATATTTTTATGGATGTTTATGTTAAAATTATTATAATCAATTTTCTCAACATACCCTCTGAGCTCCTCCAGCTTGCTCACCCAGGCTAGGTTTCTTTCTATAAACTACATACCAAAAATTATATCTTCATGTACAATAAGGTGAATATGTAGAGTGTGAGTAAATAATATATTAGGATACTAATAATGGTTCCTCTAATAACAACTATAATATATCTACATACATGTATAATATGAAATTGAAGTTTTAAGCATCACATAAATAAATATCATTTTACTACCAGATGCTCGAAAATCCACCTCGATGGTTGAATCATACCTAAGCCATATAGATCTATAATATGTGATAAAATTTTCCATTGTACTATCACATCAATAAATTAGTAATTCTTGGAAACAATCAGTCCTCTCAATTGGATGAATCTTCCCATGTGAGATGAAAAAATCCCAAAAACGATGATAAAATAGTAGTCTTAGAAATAACCTTAAAATACTAGGTTATCCGAGTTTACAACCCATAATTTTTGTTAAATAGAGTATAAAAAAATCATATTTAGGGGTTATAATCATACCCTTTATATTGGTGAAATTAATATTATCTATGACACTTGAGAATGATCATACCTATCTCATATAGGAGAGAAATATAACCTTATCTCAACATGGATAAACAAACATAAAATTTTAGTAATGTATAAATATTTAACCTATCTAAATTAGTGTATAAACAAATAAAATTCTGAAGATGAATGGAAAATCAACCATAAAATTATATGGTATACACCCAAACTTTTTTACAATGGTGAATGAGGTGCTGCTAATCAACTATGAGGAAATCAATCATACATTATGTGTAGCCTCATCATCCCATTTTAGAGTGAGGGATTAGAGTTAGTGAGATGATTAAAAATAATTAAATTTAATGTTTTTGGATTATTTAGAGTTAACTTCTTAGTTGGTTGTAACAATTTTCCATTAGGTACCTAGTAGAATGTTATCAGGTACCTGATGATAAGTTTAGTGGGTTAGTACCCAAAAGACTACCACCAGGTAGGACTCTACTATGTACTCAACATGGCCCAGATATTTTGTATGATGGAATTTTATACTTCTATATATTTTTCATTTAAAACCATTCACGGTTTACCATTATTTAATTATTCTTTAAGATACATACAGACATGAAGAGCCAATCCCTTTGGACCTAATTCTCCTTTCCCCTGGTCTCTTCAATCCATGGAATATTAGGTGTATTTTGATGACTAAATCAATGTGTTGTCTCCCCTTTCCTATCTCATTAAACTTCATATTGTCTCTTTTAGGATTTATGTTAATTGGTTTGGGATTTTAGTGAGTGATTCCACTAGAGTATGGTGGAATCATGTTTTATTGATGGGACTTTCCTATTTTATAGCTAGTGGGGGCCAAGGAAGATCATTCAAGTTTAATGAGGAATTTTTTTGGTGGGGATAAGTTTATTGGTTGATTTCCCTATCAATTTACTTAGTTTGGGATTAAGATTTATAGTCATTAGGTTATAAAAATATTGGCTGTTTTTTTATAGTGGCATGATTTTATTAATAAAAATTTTCAAATGTTTTATAGATGTATTTATTATAATTATTTATATATATTAGTTTTATATTTCTTAGGAACCTCTTTTTGGTTTCCAAAGAATGGTGAGTTATCTAATGATTTGCATTATCTAGTGGTCTTAATCCTACTTTCCTCATTAATTGGGTTACGCCTAAAATATTTTAACTAATGGTTTTAAAAAAATCGATAAAGTGTACAATTAAATTTTTTGAAATATAAAAGAGAGTTTTTATTAATAATATAATAAGTCAATTTGACCTTTTTTCTATGGAAATATTATTTTAACTTTATATGTTGTTTTATTTTATCTATTTCTTATTTTACCCATTAATATATTGGAATAGGAATTTTAATTATTATAAAATATTGGTTACCCTTGTATAAATTATTAAATTCATTATTTTATTCTTAATTAATATAAATGTTATGGAAAATGTCTAATCATTTCATTTTCCACTTTCCATTAAATGAAAAATAAATTCATATGAAATTTTAGTTTATTGATATTATTCCACTATAATAGTTCATTACTAGAATTATTAATGAAATATTTATTTGGATATGTGAAACTAAAAGGGTAGATTTTGGTTTATGTTCATGTATATAACACCTTTTTCATTTGATAAATTATTGAGTAGGTCCTTTATACTTAATTTTTTAAGTAATAATCGTATTTAATTAGTTAAATTTATAATGTGTTATAATTTATACATTTAGTGATTATAAATTAATTCTCAACTTTTATTGTATAAATATTAGTTATATTTTCTTTGGTCAGTTTTGAGTTTGAATTTGGTTCTTAAACCAAATTTTGACTGAAAAATATTTTGCTTTCTAAACATTTTCCCCTGGATTATTTATCATATATGAAGAATTTAATAATTTATTTACACTATAACATGAATGAATTACAATCCAACAAATAAATATTAACCTTGGTTAAGATGTTTCATCGATGATGAGGCAATGAATGGGTTTGATAAAGTTGGAAGGAATGGATTAATTATTTAGTCTATATGATACATTCTTAAATTAAATTATTATTATATTTTAATGGATCATTATATAAAATATTTTTTCTTTGGGTAGGGGTAACCTATGTGATAAATTATGTAAATATAAATAGGATAGGATATTACCCTCCTAGATAACCTTCTATAGTAGACTAATTACAAATCATTTAGGGTTTTAACAATATTGATCACTTTCATATAATTTATTCTCTTTTTCATTACTTATATTGTATATCATGTAATTAGTAATTTTAATGGTTATACATGATTCCATTTTTGGTATAATTCTTGCGTCCTTTAGGAAATTATTTATTCCCTTTTTATTGGCTTCATACTAAGATTCCTTCTTATGTTGGGTTGTTCATTTGATGAAATTATTCATGTAAGATATATATAAATTGAGGTACAGGTGAGTGAGTATCTTTTAGGATAAGAAAAGTTTTAATATATTATTTTTCTCTCTCATTTTTAATTTATTTTCCATATGTATTGGAATAGTATAGGTTATTTATTAAACTTTATGTTCCCTTGGAAAAATTTATTAAACCATATCTACACCATTAGTAAAAAAATTATAAAATTTATTTGATATAATTCATTGAGTTTCTTAATTTTGTAATAAAAAAAACGTGATTTTTTATAAGTAAATTTTTCAACAAAATAAATTAACAATGTTTTATTTTGAATAATGTATAGGAAAACATACTATGAAAAAATATATTGATAGTTTTTTAATTGTGAGTATATTGGAAAAAGAGTTCTAAAAGTGCCTTAAATATTAGATTTTGATTCCTATGTAATTTTTTGATATAATTATGATATTTACATGTAGTCTAATATGTTAAAGTGGAAAATAATATATGAAAATTATTCTTCATTTCATGATATGTTCCTAAATATTAGATAATGGTTGGGTACGATCACACCAACTACCCATAGGAATGTGTACAATACCTACACATGGTTACTTCATTATCTATAATTGTAGTACCTTAGAAACTTGGTAATTTTATTTCTTATCATGTAGGTTCCTATAACTATATTCCCATAATATAGGTTCTTATATATATTTTATATTAATGATTATGCCTATGATAATTTTCCCATAATGTAGGAGCCTATGGTAATTCTTTTATAATGGAGGTTCTTACAGAACTTATCCTGTATTTGAGATGTATTTGAAACATTTTTTTTATTATAGAGGTTTTTTGAAAAATGAATTATTATTTTGAGTATTCCATTATGGATAAATTACTCCTTAGTGGAAAATTTTCCCACGATGGATAGGTACCCATAAGTGTAAAATTATCTATTTAAATACATGTTCCTTTGTTTTAAATTATATGCATGGCTTTATGATGTTGGTTTTTGGAACAATAAAAGTGCTTATCAGGGGTGGGACCAACTCATAAAATTTTGGATTCAATAAATATTTCATTATGTATATGGAATGGGATTCATGAATAATTAAAAATTTCTAAAGAAACTTGACAGGCACACTGAAACCAAGAGGATATTTCATGCTAATTTTATAATTATTTTAATTATATAGGAAGAAAGAATACCTTAGTATTCAGATATTTTTGGATTAATATTTTGAACATTCAAAACTTATTCAGTCTACCATCCTTGAGATTATAGGATCCAATCATAAAATCCATATAGAGATGATCCTCAACCACTCCTTTGATCTCCAAACAACATAGATGGATTGTTGGGTGCTATCATGAAAAATTAATTATCTTGCAGTGTTCTCCTTGATTATTTCAAATATTCCTTCTGGCTTAAAGAACAATCCTTTCAAACTCATTCATGAAGAGATGGAATAGGGAGGAGAATCTCTCAATATTGAAGGAATTAATCCTATAGTGTTCTTCAGTCATGAGATATATCTCTAGATATTATTTTGCACAATGGTTCACCTCAAATAAAAAAAAACCTAGCATAACAGACCTAATAGTCTATTTATAGAGTTATGGGTTTGGGTTAAATATTATTTAATATAACATAGTCCCTTAATAATATATTAAAACATTATATGACTCCATTATATGTCATAATAATAATAACAATTTATTTTTCATGGATTTCAATACCTAGATTAATGACGAATATTATTTTACCCTCTTACATATTAATATTTATCATCGGGCCTTATCTTAGTCCGCTCATTCTCCTCAACATTTATCGAATATCCAAATAAATATTCAATTTTATATTTATTAAATAAATAAATAAATACATATTATATATCCACCTAATAAAAAATTACCTTTCAAATAAATATTTATTTAATTTATGTGAATAATAAATCATGAAAAAAATTATCCCTCAGACTTGATAATAATATTTATTCCAATAATTAAATTCAAATAGAATATAATTTAAATAAATAGAAGCACTTAGTCTGTGACCCTCTAGGATTCTTCCTCATTGAAAGTAGTAAGGCTTTCCTAATGTCTAATATTATTTCTTAGGAATAGATCAAGGCACCCAATAGGAATAAGTTAATGTCACAACATCAAAAAACACATACAAGAACACATTGTGTAATATAATCCCTTGGTGTCAATATCTCATCATGATGATTTTATACTTGTTTCATCAACATTAATGCTTCATATATCTTTATTTGATTATCTATAATGAACATATCTACATTAACATATCTATGGAATTTATTTTGATGGTTCCATTCCAATCAAACGGTTGAGTTAATAACTTCCATAAATAGAAGGTACAAATCCTTCCTCAACTTATTCATTAAAAACATACCAAAAATGGCATCCCTAAAATATCTTAATTTTTGTTAACATAGTTAATAAGAAGTTTAATTAATATAATTAATTTAAGGATTCATGATATGTATTAATAAAAATCATAAAATCTAAGGATCATTACATATGCTTATAGATAGTAATATCCAATGAGATGAAAACATTATGAATTCCTATTGTTGAGTTTGTCCTCATAATCTCTCATATTAGAGATTACAAAGTTATAACTTAATGGGAAGAATCCTCGTCCTCTTATTAGCACTCACATATAACAATAAAAAAACTATGTGCCCCATAATAGTTCATTATATTAAATGTAAGAAAAATGTTTAAGAGATATCATCATATAATCTCAAGGTTCTCATCATAGCCGGAAATAACTATGACCTATTTTCATGCGTTAGATGACCTAGTACATTATCACATTAAATTCATGCATAATAATGATAAATATGCAATAATATATCATTAATATTGAATTTTTTTAATATAACAAGAAATAAAAATTAAAAACCAGTTGGTTCTAGGATAATAATTCTAACAGACTCCCACTTATCCTAGATGAAACTACTAACGAATTTTATTCCACTAGATCTCAAATGTGGATCATGTTTTTTCTGAGACAACTATTTTTTTAAGTAGTATTCCATGTTGTCTTTTGGGGAAATTCAACTCACTACAACTTCACCTCTTTAAGATAAATACCTAAAAAGATGATACTTTGTGAGTATTTGCTTCATCCACTAATATGACCTTGGTTCTTTGGTGAGATCAACCGTTGCAGTATTATCACAGTAAAATGTTATAGTGTCATTACTTATATATACCACATCCATCTATTGGATTAAATTTCATATCCACACTACTTATTTGGCTACATCATATGATTCAATATACTCCAAATCTATTGTATAATCCAAAACCACTATTATATTTAAGCTCCTCCGGCTCATGAATCCTTTATTGATGTTGAATACATATAATGACTATAAATTTTGATCATATCGATCTATTTGGAAACTAACATATGTATGTACCCTGATGACTAGCTCCTCATCGCCTCCATATTCTAGGAACATATCCTTATATTACCTCATATACTTAATGATAGTTGTTCCAACCATACAATGGTGGTCTCCTAGATATTCTTGATATCTACCTACATCACTTAAGGCATAAACAACATCTATCCTGGTATACAACATGAAATACATGACTAAACCAATTTTTAATTCATATGGAATATTTTCCATTATCTATCTTCCCTCATTTATCTAAGGAAACATTTTCTTGGAAAGATAAATACAATATGGCATATGAAATAATCCCCTCTTGGATTGTTCCATACTAAATCACTTCGGTATCTTATCAATATATGTACCCTGACATCAACTAAGAAGTCTCTTGGATATATCATGAAAAATATTTATCCCTAGAACATATATTTCTTTTCCTAAGTCTTTCATGGAGAATCATGTATTTAACAACACCTTAGTGGTCTGTGATACAAGTATCTATTTTCCAGTAAGAAAATTTTCATTGACATATACTATTAAAAAATGACCACACTCCCACTAAACCTTTTATATACTCAAGGATCACATTAATTTAATTTGAAACAAAATTCCATTATAGATTCATCAAAATCGATGTTACATGACCTTGATCATTACTTTAATCCATATATGGATCTATGAAAATTCTATAATTTATTAATATTACCTAGAAATAAAGACCCTTTTGGTTGTGATATAATGACATCTTCCTAAAGGTGTCCATCAAGGAAGGATATTTTGATATCCATCTTCAAAATATCATAATCATGGTATTATTCTTTGTAAAGTAGAATTATAATGGATTTAATTATGGAGATTAGAAAACAGGTTACTTTATATTCTATGCCATGATGTTGTTTGTACCCTTTTGAAACCAGTCGTGCTTTATAGGTACTGAATTGATAATCAATATCTAGTGTCTTATTGAATACCCATTTATAACCAATGATATTAACATCAACTAGAGGATCCAAAAAAATCATACTTGATTTTGATATATGGAACCCATTTTAAAATTCATTACTTCTTTCCATTTGGAAGAATCTGTGACACTTACTACTTTTTTTTGGGTTGGAGGATCATTATCATTAACTAATATTGAGTCACCATCCCTGGTGAATATAAAACCATATATTTGAAGTTTTATATCCACTATTATACTCATATATAGTACTTGTGTCTATATAATACTTTCTTTTATGTGAATTTGTGGAACTTGTTCCTATACCAAATCCTTTTTATCCTACGTACATATTTCATGAAATCATGTCTCGGTCTTACTATCTCATTTGGAGATGTTCTCCCTCTTAAGTAACTTGGAATGTATTTACACTATTACCTTTTTATGGGTTTTATTGGTAATATAACCTAATTTACTTGGGGTATCCTATAAATATACTCTTTGTGCCTTAGGGTGAATATTTTTTTGGCCTAAAATATCCTTAAAATTTTATTCACATCCCCACACATATATGTTTGAAAACAAGGGTTTCTTTCCACTCTGTAATTGGTATGAGATACCATATGCCTCTTTAGTTAGTACTTGGTTTAGTATGTATGATACTATTTGTAATGAGTATCCTCAAAATAATAGTTGAAGATTTTCATGACTCATCACTGAACTCAACATGTACAAAAAGGTTTAGTTATACTTTTTAATTACACCATTCCACTAGGGTGTATAAGGAAGAGTGATTTCAGATAAAATCTCATTTTTTGGTTGGTTAGGGTAATGACATATTGTCTAGACGAGAGTGAATAGACTATATTAAAATTTTAATAAAATAAATTGATTAATTAAATTATTTATAAAATATAATTATTAAAGTTAATTAGTAGTAGAAATATTAATGAACACAAGGGTGGTTTTTATAGTATTTTGGTCCAAAGTAGGCCTAATCTACTCTTATAACTCTCTAGTTTGTGAGGAATACATGTTCACTAAAAAATATTTTTTAAGGGGAAACATAAACCAATTAAAAAAATCCTTTTCTATTGTAGGGATAACCTTGACATTGAATTTTTCATGTGGAGTCAGAACACTTACACCTAAATTTAGATAGTGGGAGTCACAAAATAAATAGTATTGAATTTAGATATAGGTATCCACAACCCTCAGATTTATACATTAAAAATCGAGATTCATCCCGAGGAAGAGAAGAAGAAATAATAATTTTTTATATAAAAGCGTAAACAGAAAAACAATTTTTGTTTGAGAGATTGTAAATAGTGTGACATAGTCAAAACCAAAAGAATTAAAAGATAAATAATTATATCGCATGTTCTAGTTCTTGAGGATTCGATCATCTCATCTAATTATGGTTGTATAATTTGAAGGAGAAGTATTCTGGTAGTTGAGAGATCGTCTAGGTAATCAAATAGAGTATCCAACAGACTTTGGTTTATACAGTAGGTTGAATAGTTCACAATTTTTCTATGAGGAAAAATAAAGTACAGAATATGTTAACCCATGACACCCATGAAGTGTCCTGGAACCTTTAAATGGGATCTATAAAACAAAAATAACAAACCAATCTTTGAGTAAATCAATTAAAATTCAAAAATGATTGAATTATTCAAGAAATATAAAATTACCCCCCATAATAATAATAATACAATTTTATTGAATTAAAATCATAAATACCAATTTAAACTAATTTTACTAACTCTATATGTGATAATAATAATTTAAAGCAATCCCATACAATTATTATACTATTTAAAATAATAATTAAATACAA
The DNA here is from genome assembly GCA_963277665.1 of Viscum album. NCBI lineage: Eukaryota > Viridiplantae > Streptophyta > Magnoliopsida > Santalales > Viscaceae > Viscum > Viscum album. The sequence continues at coordinate 700,587,253 of OY728122.1, read as the reverse complement.
TTTAATTTAAAGTAGTGTGTAATTAAATAATAATAATTATAATAATTAAAATACCATATAATTTATTTGAATATATTCAATATGACATTAAATAACGATTAAGAAAATATTGGTTCAAATAAATTAACTCAAAAAATTAAGGCATACATATTCCATAACATATGCTCTAAAAGTCACATAACAATAATAAATAAATTTAATAACATTTTAAAACTCATTAAAATATTATAAAAATACTTTTCATGGATCATATATAATATATATTAATTTTCTAAATTAATAAAATATATAAAAGAAATAATATGACAATTTCCTTCATGAAAATATAAAATTTGATAAAAAAAGAACATAAAGAAATCATAACTGGTTGTAGAAAAAATACCTGTTGGTGGAAAAAAAAGTCACCGTTGAAAAATTATTTGAGTCACCTTTGAAATGTTGAGTCACCATTGAGTTTAATTCACCATTAGAATTTTTATTCCCCATTTATTTATAACTTTTCCCACTATTGGATTTAATAAATTTACCCACTACTAGATTAAAAAAATTACCCAGCATAGTCTTTAAAAAATTTACCCATCGTTGAGACTGAGAAAAAAATTTCAAAGGAAAAACATTACCCACTATTGTGTTATCCAAAAAAGGAAAGGAAATATTTACCCACTATTAGTTTTTAGAAAAATGGAAAAGGAAACAATACACCTATAGTTGATAAAAAAGTGGTAAAGGAAACAAACATCTACTGTTGGAAGGATGTTGGAAGAGGCCAATTTTTGGTGAATGGAGAAAACACCCACTATTGGGTGTGATATTGGAAGAGGCCAGTTTTTGTAAGAGTAAGGATTAACCCTCCATTGGGTATAAATGAAAATTGAGAATAAATTATTGTAAATGGAAAAAAGTAACCCACTATTGGGTTGGAGAGACTTCCCACCATCAGAATAATGAAACAAACAGCCTCATTGGAAAGAAAGAGAAGCCAACCCACAAATGGAGCAGACCTACTACATGATGAAGAATGAACAATCCATGCAGATAAATATGCATCCACTATTGGTACTGAAGTCATATATGTGATATGTTTTAGAAGGATCACTAAATAAAGAAAGAAGTGGAATGCTACAAGGATTCTAGAAGACGGAGATGAATCTGGAGAGATCCTCTTTGGAAGAAAGAGTATGGATAATGAAGATGATGAATAGTGTTTCATTATTTTTTGTTCTAACTAAACATATAATATTTAGAGAATATGTAATCCACCTAAAAGATATAATTTGGAGTTTTTATATAAGAAATAATTGTATTTAATTTTAATATGTTTCTAATCAATCAATAATTTCTTAATTTTGATAAGTATTGAATGATATATGATCAAAATACTATAAGAACATATTTTGAACACTATAGAATGGATTATGGTAGATCAGACTATATTTTTGGTCTGTAAATGATATTTTTTATTTTCATGTAGTTGAATAAAATGAAGAATTTTTTTCTTTATAATTATAACCCAATAATCACCAAGTGATTCCTATTTGAAACTAATGAGATATTAAATAAAAAATAAATATTTTAAATTCTGTAAAATCTGCATTTTCAGAATTGTTATATGTTCTTCGAATATTCATCACACCCTTTTAAAAAAATAATTACCCTTATGTTTAAAATAATAAAAAAAGATAAATGATTTGTATTTAAAATGGTATTGTTTTCAAAAGAAGGAAATCAGGATATCACATGTTATAAAATAAATACATAAGAAAACTATAAAGTAGTTTCAACTAAAAGTTTTTCTAGATACCAAAAACATGTTTCATGTTTGGGATGAAATGAAAAATTCTACCGAAAGAATTATACTTCTAAAAATTTTAATAAATTGAATATAACTATATGTATTATATTTTAAATTAAATAAGAATTATAAAATTTCTATCACTACAACAAAAGTTATAATTGAAATATAGAGAGGTTTTAAAAATAGTTTTAGATATTTAAAAACATAATCTAATAATGTAATGAAAAAATGTAAATTCAAACATAAAGACGAACAAAAAAATATCCTCCTTTTTGTTTTATTACATAACCAAAACTTTTAAAACTAATGATCTACAAGTTTTTGTAAATAAACAAAAAGAGAAAACAAAAAAATTCCCCGTAAATAAATGCAATAATAAAATAATTAAATTTCCCCCATACCAAGTTCAAATTTAATTCTTTTTTCAAACTGAGTAGATTATAATGGATTTGTAAATATTTTTTCTATCAAATTTAAAATGGGGATAAATTGGAAAATTATATCACCCATCTTCACATGATCTTAAATAAAATAAAATATAAGATCAAAATGATTTATTCTAGAATGTTGTAAGGGATTTTTAGAAATAAAAATTGTAGAAGTTTTATCAAAATAAATAGTAAATTTATTAAGATAAATACCAAAATGACATAAATTTTTCTTAATACATAAAATGTGAGCATAACTACTAGCATTAGTGATATAATCAGCTTTTTAGTAGAAATAGAAACAAATAAATGATTTTTTTAGGATGAAGAAATTAAACATTTTCCTAGAATGTGACACATACATGATGTGATTTTTTTTATCAATTCTACATGCTCTAAAATCAAAGTCAGAATATGATATTAAAGAAAAATAGTTATATTTAGTATAATATAAACCTAAATAAATAGTTCCTCTAACATTTATAATTATTATTTTTATAGCTTTAATATGTCTTTCTTTATCATCAACTTGAGATCTAGCACATAAACAAACACTAACCATGATATTGGGCCTAAATGCAATAAAATATAGAAATATATCTATCATTCCTCTATAAACATTAATATCAATAGATTCATTAGATGAATCAACATCTAATTATAACTAGTACCCATAAGATTTTTCATAAATTTAGAGGAATCAATACCAAATCGTTTAACTAACTCTTTAACATACTTAGTTTGATTAATAAAAATTTCATTTTTATTTGAAAAATTTGATGTCCAATAAAGAAATTTAATTCTCCTATTAAACTCATGTTAAAATCAAAAAATTCAAAGTAGAAAAATCATTACAAAGTATTTCACTAGATGAATAAAAAACTATATGATCAACATATATTTGAAAAATTAAAATATCATCAGAACTTATTTTAATAAAAAGTATAGGATCATCAATGCCTTTATTGAAAAAATTATTTAATAAATACAAAAAATTCATTTCATACCAAGCATGAGGTTCTTGTTTGATATCATAAAAATCATTACATAATTTAAAAATATTATTAGGAATTTTTGTATTTTCTAAAATATGGGGTTGGGGAACATAAAATATTTAGTTATAAAACCATTTAATAATACACTTTTTACATCCATTTCATATAATTGAAAATCTTGAAGAGAAGAAAAATTTAAAATAAACTAATATCCTATAACCTAGAAATATGTGAAAATTAATATTCAATGTCTATAACTTCTTTTTCAGAGTATCTTTGAGCAACAATTTTGGATTTGTTTTTGAAAATCTGTGCAGATTCATCTTGCTTGTTTCAAAATATCCATTTGGTTGAAATTACCTGCTCATCCTCATGAAATTATACTAAAGAGAAAAAAATATTTATAAAAAATTGATTAATATAATATCGCGTAGTATTAATAAATATAGAATCATTTAAACTATCAAAAATTTTATTTGGAAAAAATCAGAAATAAAATAAGAATTGGTACGAAATTTTAAAACAAAATTTATAGTTTTAACACTAGAATCAGCATTTCTAATTAAATATTCAACTCGATAATCTTTAAGAATCTTCCATGATCTTGGATCAATTTGATAAGGAGTATTCTCACCCTCAATTGATTCATCCTTATCTTGAGGTTTTTCTTCACCAAAATTAACATCTCTAAACTCATCATTATAAACATTAGAATCATACATTAATTTAACATTATTTTCATCAAATATTACATGAAAAGATTATTCAATGACTGTACTTATTTTGTTATAAACATTATATGTTTTATTATTATTATAACAGAAAAGAAAAACACCTTCATCACTTTTAGCATAAAATTTATCAAAATTATATTTTTAATTTAAAATAAAAATTTGACAACTAAAAACTCTAAAATAACTAACTTTAGGATTTTATTTTTAAATAATTCATCATGAGTTTTATTTAGAAAATATGTAATAAGAATATATTTTAAATATAACATGTAGGAAAAACAATATCAGACTAAAAAATATCTTTAAAAATTATATTCACTTAACATAGCTAAATTCATTTCGATAAGAGTACTATTTTTCTGTTACACAATACCATTTTACTATAGTTTTCTAGAAGTAGATAAATTATAGAAATAGTCATCCTTTTCACAAAATTTTTCAAAATATAAATTATTAAATTCAACTCATTTATCAATATGAATAGAAACAATCATACAACCTTTTTTATTTTGAATTAAATTATAGAAGGAAATAAATCTAGATAAAGTGTCATTTTTATGATTAGGAAAATATACCCATATAAATATTCTATAATTTTTAATAATAATTAATATATATTTCTTTCCACCAAGGATATAAATTTGAGTATGATAAAATAAATCAAGATGAAATAAATGTTATGGTTTATTAGTACTTATCTAATTGGTTGGTCTAAAATAAATTTTGTGTTGCTTCCCTTTCATGCAAACGTTAAAAATATGAAGATGTTATTTCTTCAAGGAAGGAAAATGTAACACATTCACATGTTTTTAGATCTTATTTAATATTAAAAAATTAACATGACCTAAATTTTGATTCCAAAGTATGTTTTCATTCTGTAAAACATTAAAACACTTATCATGTTTTACAGTTAATTCAGCAAAATAAATAGTATAAATATTTTCTTTTCTATTAGAATAAAATAATAAAGAATCATATGTAAAAAATAAAAATTTATAATTTTAAAATTTAACTTCCATTACATCATCACATAATTGATATATAGTAATTAAATTATGTTTTAAACCTTAAACACATAAAACATTAGAAATAAATCTACAATTTGAAATACCAACATTACCAAAACCTTTTACATTTCCTTTTAGAATAATCTTAAAAATAACAATGCCTCCATAATATGTGTTGTAAGTGGAAAACATTGATGGGTCTCTGAAAATATTCCTATATCATCTAATTTACATGTACTATATTTCATTCTTGAGAGATACAAGGCATTTTTACAAAAAAAATCAATTACTTGACAATTTTGGTAACCAAGCTACTTTGGGTCTTATTGGATTGACAATAAAATTCTTAGGTACCCATATATAATTTTAACATGTGCTGTATGGTGATATACATAACAAGGATTTTGAAATATTAGTTTTTATAAATACCATAAAATTTTTGAATCTAAGAGAACAATAATCATTTCTATAGTGACCTTTCATGAAATATTTAAAACAAGTAACATTCGAAGTACAATAATTTTTACTTTTAAAAAAATTAGTTTTCAACATCTGAGGTAATCTTCTATCATATCCAAATCCATCATTATTTTTATTTTATTTATTAAAAGACATAATTTTATTATATTTTTCACAACCTTTAATGAAATTATATAAACTTGGTTTAAGACTCTTAAATTCATTTTTCAAATTTCCATTTAAATATTGAGAAAATTTCAAATTGTCGTAGACTTTGGAATGAGAAGAAGAAGCGGTGTTTCTTAATTATTCATTTTATTGTAAAATTATTGTATTTAAAAAATATCTCATTTTTTTTTCTTTCAGATTATTATATAAATTAGTATATTTGAAAATAAATTTTCTTAATCTTTCAATTTGTTCAGTAAATTCAAAAACATCTGGGGTTTTAGAATAATAGCCAGAATAAAAATATCCAGAATAAAAACCAAAATTACTAAACTTATCCAATAATTACACAATCACAAGTTATTAGTTTATTTTCAATATCTAAATGGTTCATTGGAATCATATTATTCTATATAACTCCAACTAGTGGTCAATTTATTTTTATCCTTATTTTTTTATTGGTATTTATTTTTTAGTTTATGAAAGTTAGACTAGCTATGTCCTTTATTAATACACTCATAACAAGTTATATATGAAGAAATGTAATTTGTAGTACCTTTATTATATCCCTTATTCCTTCTTGTTGAGGGTTTCTTCTAACCAGGTTCTTGAATCCTTTATTTTTCATTATTTTGAAAAATCCAGTCAAAATATGAGCCATATCTTCTCTCTCACTATCCTGAAGATCAGAATTAGAAGAGTCAGTAGTTATAATAATTACAGATCTAATATATACACATTTAATTTTTATTATCTCATCATCAGCTATGTTCTTCAGTTCAAGTTCATTCTAAAGTAGTGATATAATCAATTCATACAGGTTGTACTCGTTGAATTTCTTACTTTCATCAATGGAAACCGTCTTTTCATTCCATTTCTTTGGTAATTATCATAAGACTCATTCAACGATTATTTGGTTTTCCAGAGATTCTATAAGCGAGTTTATTCCATTTACAATGATTGTGAATGGGTGTGACATTTGGTTTACAGTTTCATCTTCACCCTACTTGAAGTCTTGGTACTCTTCTCAAAGAATTCCATGTTTGGATCAGATTGATTTTTCGAAGCCATGGTGAGGGACTTTTAGAATATTTCAAATTTAATGACCTTTCTTACAGGAATTCAGGTTACTAAAAACACTTACGTTAATATAAAATATATAAAATATTAACAAAATTTTAATTTAAAACATATCTATTTTCATCGTTTTATGTAATTGTATCTAGGTCAGTTTCAGGAAGTGTGTATGATTTTTCCATGATAGACCAGTGCTCAATGATTAACAATTTGATTTATTACTCTATTTTGGATCTTCAGTAGCCATAATTGTTTCCATAAAATTATGGTGGATTCTATGTAATACAAGAAGCATTCAGGGTTCAGTCCTTCTATCTTATAAGGCATTTATCCTTAGACTTTGAGGTCTAGTAATTGGTTATCACTATTAAATATAAAACCAAACTCTATAAAAGGGTTTTCCAAATTATAGAGGGAATAATAGTTAATACCAAAAGTTTGGTGTTACGAAAGAGAAAGAAAGAGCTAAACTGTTATTAATAAGTTTATCCTCTAATACCAATTGTTATTTCAGATAGGGTAATGGAAAATGTTCTAGAGGGGTTTGAATATACTAGATTTTAAATTTAATCAAATAAATTTACTAGTTAAATTAATTATAAAAGATAACTATTAATGTTAATTTCTAGTGGAAAAATCAAAGAACACAAGAATGTTTTTATATTAGTTCATTCAAAATTGGTCCTACTATATTCTTATACCTCTGTACTTGGTGAGAGATAAATGTGAACTAAAAATGATTTTTGAGAGGGAATAAAAAAGATATTATTGAATCATTTCTGGTAGAGGGAAAACCATGAAACTAAATATTATATGAGAGTCACAACCCTTACAACCTAACCTTAGACATTGGGAGTCACAACTTGATAATATTTAAAATTAGATGTAGGGAGTCACAACACTCAGATCCTGACTATAGAATCCATGATTCACAACCTAATTAAGAGAATAAGAAATATATATTTTATTTGTAGAAACCACAAACACAAAAATAGAGTGTGTTTGAGAAACCATATGAATGAGAAGATAAATAATTAAAGAAAAAGTAATTGTTCTTGAGGATTAGATTGGCTCATCTCCTCAAGGCATTTGAATTTTAAGCAAAAGTAATATGGTAGTTGATAGATCATCCAAGTAATGAAATAAAGCATCCCACCATCTTTGGTTTGTACATCCAGTTGAAAAGTTCACATATTCTATTCAAGAAAAAATAGAGTATCAAATATGTTAACTTTTGGAACCTATAAAGTGTTCTAACACCTTTAAATAGATTGTTTAAAACAAAACTAACAAACGAATCTCTGAGAAAAGAAATTAAAATTCAAAAAATGATTGAATTATTTGTGGGAGATAAAATTACCTTCCAAACTAATACTAACCAAAATCAATTGAATTCATATCATACAGAATAATTCACACCTATTTGAATAACCCGATCAATGATAATAATAATTCAAAGCAATCCCATAAAAATACTAATAATGTTTTAAAAAAATATTATATACAATTTAATTTAAAGCAGTGTGTAATTAAAATGTAATTATTATAAAACTTCAAAAACCATATAATTTTTATGAATATATTCAATGTCATTAAATAATAATTACTAAAAGAGTTTTTCAAATAAATTAAATCAAAAAATCAAGATATACATATTCTAGAATACATGCTATAAAAGTCACATAACAATAATAAATAAATTTAATAACATTTTAAAACTCACAAAAATAATATAAAAATACTTTTCATGCCTCATATATAATATATATTAATTTTGTAAATTAATAAAACACTTGAAACAATTAATATAAGTATATATTTCATTAAAATATAAAATGTAATGAAAAATAGAGCATGAAGAAATCATCATTAGATGTAGCAAAAATACTTGATGGTGGAAAAAATAATTTTCCAAAGAAAAATAATTTGAGTCACCGTTGAAATTTTGGGTCATTGTTGTGTTTAACTCATCATTAGAATTTTGAGTCACCATTTAGTTATAACTTTACACACCATTGGATTTAATAAATTTACACACCATTACATTACAAAAATTACCCACTATTATATTTAATAAAATTTACCCATCGTTGAGAGTGATAAAAAAAATTTGCAAAGGAAAAAATTAACCCACCTTTGGGTTATCCAAAAAATGGAAAAGTCAATATTTAACCACTGTTGGGCTTGGGAAAAATGGAAAAGGAAACAACACACCGACCATTGATAAAAATCGTAAAGGAAAAACCCTTGGAAGGATATTGGAAGAGGATGATTTTTGGAAAAGGGAGAAAACACCCACCATTGGGTGTGATATTGGAAGAGGCCAATTTTTGGAAATGTAAAGATTATACCACCATTGGGTATACATAGAAAGTGAGAAGAATTTATTAGAAAAAGGAAAAAAGTAACCCATTATTGGGTTGGATGTACTACCCACCGTTGAAATAAATAAACAACCATCCTCACTAGAAATAAGGAGAAGCCAACCCATGAATGGAGGAGGAGACCTTCTGGATGAAGAATAATGAAGAAACCATGAAGATAAATGCTCATACACCATTGGTATAGAACTGATATATGTGAGATTTTGTAGAAGGTTTACTCATTCATGGAGGAAGTGGAAGGTTTCAGGGATGTTATTATAAGGATAGGAATCTTGAGAGTTCTTCCATAGAATAAAGACGATTGAGGAGGAAGACGATGAATAGTGTTTCATCATTTTAGGTTCAAACTTAACATATAAAATTCATAGAATATTTAATCCATCTAAAAGACTGCATTTTTAGCTATTACTAAAGTATTATTTTATACAATTTCAATATATTTCTAAAGAATCTATAATATCTTAATTGCAATAAGTATTGAAAGGGATATGATTAAAATACAATAAGAACATGTTTTGAACACTACAGAATGCATATTAGTACTTTGGAGTACATTTTAGGTATGTAAATTACATTTTTATAGATTCATGTAGTTGAATTAAAAAAAGAAAAACTTTTTAGCTTTTTAACCGAATAAACTCTGAGAGATTCCTATTAGAAACAAATGAGATATCAAAGAAAGAAATATATTGAATTCTGGAAAATCCAGATTTTCAGAATTGTCTTAAGATAATTTCACAATCGGTGCACCCCTTGAAAACATATTATCCTCATGTTTAAACTAATAAAATTAAAATAAATGAGTTTTATTTCAAAATAGATAGGTTTTACAAGAAGGATATTATTATAGCACAAGTTATAAAATAATTACAGAAGAAAACTATAAAGAAGTGTAAACTTAATGTTTTTCTAGAAACTAAAAACGTGATTCATGTTTGGGATTTAATACGAACATTCTATATAAAGAATTATACTTCATCAATGTTTAATATGATGAATATACATATATATATTATCTTTCAAATTAAATAATAATTATAAAATTCTTATCACTACAAAAACATTTATAATTAAATATAGAGAGGTTTTAAAAACAGTTTTCATATAAAATAAGAAAAGGGTTTTGGATATTTAAAAACATAAACTAATATGTAATAAAAAAAACAAAAATAAAAACATTAACATGAAAAAAAATATCAATTCCATTTTAAATAGTCAAATAAGTAATGATTAATATATTCTTAACCATGGAATGAGGGGAGTTTAATTATCTTCTTACTAAGCTGGTTCTTAACATAATTCTTGAATTCTTTGATTTTTTCAAAGCATTATGACTTGTAACACATTAATTAGATATATCAATACCTACTAAAACCATCAGTAAATGATATTAATTATGAGTACCCACCCCTTACTTCAATTCAGGATGGTCCACACACATCAGTGTAAACCAACTCTAGAAAATTTTGTGCACTTTCACCTTTTCTACTGAATGGATATTTTGTTATTTTACCTTGTAAACATGATTGAAAAATACCAAGTGGTTTTAGTTATAATAAACCTAAATAAATCTCTTTATATAACTTAGTCAATCATTTATTTTTTATATAACCTAAGTGATGATTCCATAGTTGTACATGGTATGAGTCATGTGATTTGAATTCATTATCTATTAACAACACTTAGTTCTCTTAATCTAATACATAAAGACCATTATGTTAATGTGCCTCAGCAAAACATAATATTTATTTATAAAATAAGAAACGTTAATTTAGAAACTTGAAAATAAATCCTTAAGTATCTAATTTTGATACAATTTTTTTGGGTAATTATAGACATATATTAACAATTATAGGGAACCATGATTATCTCATCATCAATGTAAGGTGGTCATTTCCAATGGCTAGTGCTGAGAACTTAGCTCCATTTACATCCCACAAATCCACCTCACCCTAGTTAAATTTTTGAAATCTACTATCTCTTTAATATATACAAAAATCTCTGAACCACAGATGGTATCCAATACCAAATTCATAATAATTTAAATGTTACACTTGATAATGAACATAACAGAAGCTTTTCCTTACATCCATCCCACTGTATAGTTTGTCCTCTAGTGGACCTTCATTCCACATAAAAAACAAACAATACCATTCTTACTCACTTACACATTGATATTACTTTTCATGTAAGGTTATTTAATATAATACTTAGATCTAGACTTAGTCTTGGTGACCTTTTTGTAACACCTCAGACCTGGTTCACTCTTAACTAACTAAACCCGGTTGGCCACATGACCTCAAGAGCACCTGCCCATACTGTAGAGGCTTCTAACAAGTAGTGAGGGTCAATGATGGTATTATATGGAGACTATAACCTCATGATTAGAGTTTATCAAAACAATATAAAATAATAGTAATCATAAACTATCCAAATATAATAAATAGTTTGAAGAAGATCTTATAAGATATACAAAATGATGTCATGTCTGTATTCTATACAAAAGGGGAATACATGGATGTAGAGAAACAAACATATACAACATGCTATACAAAAAAGGAAAAATACCAAAGCCATATCCAATACAGTCATGAGCATATGGTTGGTCATCTACTTCTATACTCCATCATAGTATAGTAAATCAGGCATCCAAAGATGGATTCTTCCCTTTGTCGCTACCTGAATCCATAAAATCTATTTATCTGAAAATCGATGGAAAAAAATACTGTGAGATATACACAGTATTCCACCAATAATAATTTCTAGAACAATCTATTTTGTGCATATAAATAGAGAATTTTTCATCTAATAATCAATGTATAATAGTAAATAAAATAAATCAATCTAGTCCTGGTTCCTCATGGGACATATAACTGATACTACCTGCTTCATCCTAAGTAAAAATGTCTCTGAAAATATGTCATCCTCCACATATATATATATAATGTATATATATACATCATATATGTATTAAGATATATGTTTTTGTATATAGAAACATAATATTATCCATGACTCGAGGTATATACCCTAGGAATTTTTGATGATCATAAATATTTTCACAGTGCTCATGGAATATGTGGTTAGGGAGGAAGTATAACTAGTCCATCATGAATTAAAGCATAGAATAAATCCAGGTATGTTATTTGAATTAGGATACATGTCATTTCATTTAATTAATTTATATCCTTATCCCATTCAAGGTGTTCTATATAAGAAACTCTTGTATCGCTCTATGTATACTTTAACTACCCATCACCAAAGGAGTCCATAGAAGGCATTCCATATAAGGAACCCAGGTATCACTCACGACATGGTATGAGGAATAACCTTATGATCCCATCTATTTTATAACACATAAAGAACTAGGTATCACTCATGGAATATTATAGTGGTTTTTCCATCTGACCTTATCCAAGGTAATCCAGTAGGGAACTATTTATCACTCATGGGTAACATAAATGTAGCTATATAGTGAGCCTATCCAAATAATTATATGAAAAACTATTGTATCACTCCTGAAATTTTATAATTCAATTTTTAACTTTTAATTATATTTCTCTGTGATCTCATCCAATTAATTTCGAATTGAAATCATCGTATCACCCTCAACATGACATGGGGGATGGTCATGGACAATGTCAACCCATACCACTAAATAATTCACTTATGTCACTTTTTCCACGTCATTTAATAAAGATATATCAATCTAAAACCAAGGAATAAAGGTCATATGTACATGGAATACCATTATTCCTTGGTTCAATTTAAATTAAAATTCATTTATATTGACTTACTCAATAAACCATTATTGATGGTTTAAATTTTCTCAATGTGTAAGGATATTAGGACCTTAAGAAAGGCACACCCAAAGGGGTGGCTCACAACTAGGAAGCATCCTCTAACATTTAATTTTGGTTTCTAGGACTACCATAAACATTTAAATACACATTCATTTAATTTATATAATATTTAGAAGGCATCTCTAGGACAGTCTGGAACACGACATAATGGACCATAATATCAACATTGAGGCTTTATGGAAAAAGAACTAAACCACTTATATTATCTTGGTAGTACTCTCCTTATCCATTTTCATCCTTTAATTTGGTCTAAAAAGGGATAAATTGAAAAAATAGATGAATACCCTAAAAATATGGCATATTGGCTCACAAATATTTAGTATTCCATGTGTTCAGGTAAATAATGAAATGAAGAAAGAAGAACCAAGAGATTACTAGTAACTGTCCAATGAAACCAATGATGATAGAAATGATGTTTGGATGTAGAGGTTAACTGAAAGACAAGATTTTCTAGAGTAAGGAGATCCCAAACGTCTATGCATAAAAATGGGATAAGAAATGAGGGTTAAAACTTAAATTAAGGTAGGGAAAATGGTAATTTCACCCATCAAAAAATGGTATATAGATTGGAAAAATGGTTTTTCTAAGCCAGGTTCCAACCATGCACACCTACTGGATAACTGGAACTAAGTGTGTATGCTAAGAACATGGTTTGTTCAAACCGTTCACAACTCAAGCAACCCTTGGAAATCTCTCTACTACACACCATATGGCAGTGTAACCTGGGGTGCATGGTTAAAACAAATAGCATGACCCACCAATTTCCTCTAAATTTTTGGAATATGCAATTCAAAAAATCTCCAGACACTCCCCAAACATCTCTCATTCTTTTGGTAACTTTCCTAAGGATAAAAAAAGGTTTCAATGGAAATTTAAGATATCCATACCTCAAATTTAAATCTTAGATATTACAACCTACTCTACCTAAAACAACTTGTCCCTGAGTTTCCCTTCATAGAGTGGTAAAACATCTTCTAAGAATAGTTCCAACCACTCGGCATGAACACTGACCTCCCACCCCCCAAGTCTCATCTTGTATATGGTCATTTTTTCATAGAGACCATACTGGAATAACCTACCAACCTCATAGATCCTTCTTACTTTGATCAATGATATTGATGGGGTATTATAAATAATAATCATTTACCTCTAACTCAACCTCATTAGGATGAAAAACATGAGATGGGTATGAATAATAACAGAAGATCTATGAAACATAGAAGATGTCAAACATGGATTGGTACATCTAAGGCAACTGCAACCAATAGTCTATTGGCCCGAATCTCTCCAAAATATCAAATGATCCATGAAACTTGGTTTTAGCTTCCCCTTCCTCCTGTACCATTAATGTGACAGGATATTCAAAACAGGAAATAAGACCTGATCCCCAACATGAAACGTCATAGGTCATCAATGGTGATCACCATAATACTTCTACCTAGACTGATATGTATCCATACACTTCTAGATAAGGTGTACCCACTCCAAAGTCTCCTAAATGAGATAAGGTCCCAGTATCGCTGACTCCTATACCTCTAACCAGAATAGGGGTAAAAAACACAAGCTACTATATAAATACTTATAAGGAAACATATATTTATTTGTCTAAAATATGTTATTATAATAATATTATGCATGACGTAGGTGTTTTTCCCAAGAACCACCAAAATCAAGGACACTTTCATAGATCATGTCCTCTAATATCTGTATAGTATGCCTAGACTTATCATTGGTCTGTGGGTGAAAGGATGTGATCAGAAACACATGTGTACTAAGAGATTTATGCATCCCCTTCCAAAAACATGAAATTAATTGAGAATCTATGTTTGATGTGATATATCATGTAACAACATGAAGGTGTATGATCACCCGAACATATATCCTTCAATGATTATCTATACCGCTTCACTACCTCAAGGGGATCTTGCTAATATAGTCAAAAATTCCCTTGTGATGTCATTCCATTTTAACTCAGGAATGGGAAATGGTTTTAGAAGAAAAAAATTTCACTAGTGTTCCACCTTCACCTACTGACAGGTGGAACACTGAGAAAGGAAACCAACTATCTCTCTATTCATCATCGACCACCAATACTACCAGGGTTAGTCACGTCATATCATGGTGACATTATAATGTACTACCAAAATAGAGGCATGATAATATTGGATCAATTCCTCCTAAATTTTTGAATGAACCTATATATGTCAATGAACTAACAATACCTAATCCCTATCAACAACCTTTCCAGGTGTTGTATCCTCACCTGAAATTCTCTCTTATAGGACCATGCCCTCGAGATCTGAAAATTGCCTCATCTTTACTCTATCCAGAAGTGAAGAGGTCACTACTAAAGCTTTAAGGATATGATTCTTGTGATTCTCCTAGACCTATAAGTGTATCTTATAAAAAACCCCCATCTACTTCTACTCACTAATGAACTCCTGAACTTCTTGAGTATGAGTCTTCAAACTTAGAGAATTAACAACAACATTTCCCTTCCCAAACATATAGAAAAGATCAAGTTGAAGGACTATAGGTATTTATCCCACCTTCTCTAGTTAAGGCTTAATTCACACTATTATGAATATTTAATTGAGTATTTTTTGGTCTTTATACACCAAAAACCACTCTCCCATCAGATAGTGCCTCCAACAATGCAAGGCATAAACCGAGGATACCAAATCGAGATCATTTTTATGGTAGTTATAGTCATGAGGACTCAAATACTGAGACATGTATGCCATGAATCAGTACCCCTATATCATAATGGTTCCCATCTCGATGCCTAAATCATCATAATATAATATATAATCTACACTCGGCACCTATAGAATCAGGACCGATGCTAAAGTCAATCTTCGTTTTAACATTGGTAAAATTGTTTAAAAGGATTTAGACCATTAAATCATAATAAACTTTTTAGTAAAGACCATTAGAGGCACTGATAAGTGTGAAAATCCCTAAATATGATTCCTATAGTGCCCAACAACCCCCAAGAAACTCCATTTATACTATATTTTTTTTGCTTACTCCTAGGAAACTATAGTTCTCACCTTCTCTGGGTCAATAGATACTCTTACCTATGAGATGATGTGACATAGGAAGTAAAAAATATCAAAAAAAATGTGGAATTTGGAGATATTATCACATAGTTGGCACTCCCTCAGTGTATTAAACATGATATCAAGATATTTTTCAGGGTTATCTCAAGTATGAAAATACACCAAGATGTCATCCAGGAAGACTTCCACAAATGAATCAGGATATGGGTGGAAACCCAGATTCAATAGAGACATGATGACTAAAGGTTTGTTTTTGTGATAGAATGACACAACCAAATACTCATACAATCCATACATACTAGGACATTTTTTACACGGTATAATTTTTGACCACATATACACCTTATGACATCCCAACCTCAAATAAATCTTTGAAAAAATTTGATATCCTCAGAGATGATCAAAGAACTCATCTATACGAGGTAGTGGATACCGGTTCTTTACCATAAGATGATTCATTTGGTGATAATACACAAAAATTCTGAGGGTATTATCCAACTTCTTGGGGAAAATGATAGGTTAACCCCATAGCGAAGTAATAATGTCACTCCTGACAGTAGATCAATAGTGAACTCCACCTCTCTAATTGAAGGTAACCCAAAAAATTCATCAGGAAAAAATCCCTGAAATAATAAACTATAATAAGGAAATATATAGAACATGTTTCCTAATCTCTAATGAAAAAACCAGCTATATGGGATATCACTTTTCCCAACCTATGATTCTCAGGTCCATCTCAGTTTTTTGGAACATCCCATTTCCCCTTGTAAATATAATTACTACCCTATGGTGATATGAATGACACCCTATGAATATATAAATCAATATGATAAGCATAATATAATAACCATTATACCCAAGTATGATATTTAAACCCATCATCTCAAAGATAAGTAGGTTCCACACATAAAACTAACCTCCTATCTCAAGGGGGAATTCCTTAGATTGGTATACACTATCAGATCAAATCCCTAATAATGTGTCAAGAGTCATGACACCACATAATTATTCTATCTCATGGACTAGATTTTCATCAATTTATGAAGATATAAAAGAATGTGAAGAACATGTATCAAATAAGGAAGATAATAAGCTAGATGATACTAGAGTACTACCTCAAACTATAGAATGCCCGATACTATACTCCTCTGGTACATGTTGTACTTCTTGTAGTTTCCTAGATCTATTACCCTAAGTTACAACCTGACTACCCAGAGTAGACCTACTCTAATGGAGTTGCATGCCATAAGACAAGATCCCATGACCACATCCAACTCCTTGACCTGATTGGCTGGAAGTAGTCCATCTCCTTGTCTGGATTGGAGCTACTAATCCTGTATGTGATTATGGAGTGGCTGTAGATCCCTTCTCACTAGGAACTGGAGTGAAATCACTAAATAAACACTAAAGGTACCCCATCTTCTAGAAAAATCATCTCTAAATAGTGTCCTTAGTACATTGGGTCTTCTTATGTCTCGACCTACCACCCTAATTACATATAAAAAACTATTAATGCATGTCATATGATTACAATTTCCCCTGCTTGTAGAATGAAATTGATAATTCCTACTGCTCAAAGAACTTATTCCCTATCTTAGCACTAAACCACCATCAACCACATTTTCCATAATGTCCCACTCAGTGATGAGGGACTGGTTCACTATTTCTAAAATAATATTCATCCTAAAGGCATTCATCTGTTATCGAATGGAATACCCAATCCTGTCCACAAAATGTATCACTATAATCAACTCATAACCAAGAAGTGTTGGTGTGAAGTGTGTTTTCTTAGTGAAATGATATGAATAATCAAACAAATATATAACACCCAATTTTAGGAGTATAAATTCCCTAGTGTGCTCCGTTCTCAATATATCTAGGAATAAGTAGTCAGAGAAGGCTATTTAAAAGTATTCACATACTATACCTTGTTGATGATCAACCTATATGATAACATCCCACCAACTCTTAGAAGAATAAATAAGCATATAAGTCATGATTTTGACCATCCACTTTGGAGGAATCTCTAAATTCTCAAATATGGATAACATGGCCTCTATCCATGACTCAGTTTCCTATAGACCAACATTCCCCAAAAACATGGGTGGATGCTACTACTATAATTCTCATGTCAGCACTTCCATAATAGGGGAAGGTCATAGGGTTCCCTGTAGATACTGTACTAGTCACATACAACCCTCTAGAAACAAAGAATCGACAACCATATTATAAATAATAATAGGTTCCATAGAAGGCACTACAGGAGGTGACACTAGTGGAATATGGGCCACCACCTATTGAGCATGGTCATCAACACTTTCCTGGCATACGACTCAAATATTTCTTGTTGGAATAGCTCTGAAAATGAAAAATTCATTACTTTGATAAGGTTTAATAACTGACAGGATCACAAATAATAGAATATTATAGGTATATAAACTTTATATATAAGAGTTAACCCAACTACCTTCTCCTAAACCTAGGTGTAGGTGAAATAGAATATCATCAAAATTCAAAAAATACAATTCATACTACCCACTAATATCATCATGTTATGGTTTATAGTCTCACATAAAATAATAGAAGTATTGATATATGGAGTTTCAATTGCAATGTATAGAGAAAAAAACCCTTTACATTGAAAATTCCATCCCCATTTAACGGAAAAAATTTTAATTAATAATTTAAATTAATTTATGATTTTAATCATTTTTATGTATATAACTATCATAGTGTAGTCAAATGAGTCATCATTACCAATTTATAATGGCATAAGATTTATAAGTTAAAATTTGAATGTCATATAACAGTGACCTGGCCATTAAATCTAGTATTAGGATATAACAGGTCATATAAAATGATTTGATTCGATGAATCGCCATTCACAATTTATAGAAGTACATTACTCAAACATTGGAATTGGAATTCATGTAATCAAAATCAACTAATGTTTCAGCCCATGTGACCAATGGTCGATGGATCAAACATGGAATAATGGGTTAGTTAAAGTGCCTCCATCAAGAAATATGGGAAAACACAATTTAAGTTGATGTTAAAACATTAATTATTCCAATTATTTTATTCATTTAAGAAACTATAGAACATTTCCATATATAATAGTCAAGGTACTATTAATATATAGTTGGTGATGCACACATAAATATAAATATGGCATGGCATATACATACCATGTGAGTCCTCAAGGGCCTATTATGATGCCTGAAATGACACCTCCTTTCTAGACCAGACTAAGGGAAAAAGGAAATATTTAATAATAATAACAATAATAACAAAAAAATAATTCATTTCACCCAACAGTGAAATCAATACAACTATAACAAGCAAAAACGAGAACAAAAATCCCCTTCCTAAGTAATTTGTATCTTCCCTTTATGTGGTTCAGCTACTCCCAAGAACAAGATCATTACGAAATCCTAAAACAATTATCATATCATGTTTATCAGCATAAAATATTTATAAAAATAGGAAAAGAGGATCTAATACTACTTGTAACACCCTAGACCCGCATCACTCTTATGTAACCAAACCCAGTTGGCCACATGGACTCAGGTGCTCCTCCTCATATGCTAGAGGATACCGACTAGAAAAAAGAGTCTATAATGCTATAGTTGATGGGATCTACCCACAAGGATAGAATGTAACATATTGATATACAATAACCGTAAGAATAAACTATCCAGATATAATAAATAGGCAGAAGTAGAGCTAATATTGTATGAAAAAAATGTCATGTCCGTATGCTATAAAAATGGGAAATATATGGAAGCAGAGCAACATACATATACAAAATGTCATAAAAATTAAAATAGAAAAATCTATCTCTAATATCATCATAAATATATGCTCATTCCTCTTATCTTGTATTCCATCCTAGTATAGCAAATCAGGTATCCAAATTTGGATGGCTCCCCTTGTCCCTACTTGCATCCATAATGTTTTTTTCAAGTTCCAATAGGTGTCCCAAAAAGGGTGTGATATGTACTCAATAGGCCACCACCATTGGAATCAAGAACTATGTAGTCTGTGTATATAAAATGATCATTTTAGAATTAATAATAAATTCATAATATTAAATAATATAAATCACTTCGGTTGCAGTTATTTATGGTACACCCGACTGATACTACCTACTTCGACATAAGATAGAATGCCTCAGAAAAGACAATACCCATTGTATATATATAACTAGTATATATATATATATCATATATTTAAGAACATATATGTGTAAATATATTGAATTGTAATATTATCCAGTACCAGAGGTGTATACACAAGGTGTTCATGCATGATCATAAAAAGTTTCACAACACTCATGGAAAATGTGCTTATGAAGGTAGTATAACTATACTATCAAGAATTAAAGAATAAAATGACACCAAGTATGTTCTTTAAATTAGAATTCACAACATTTAATTTAATTAGTTATAATCCTGATCCCTCCCAAGGCATTCCATATAAGTAAACTAGGTATCACTCCAGGTATACTATAACAATCCATCACCAAAGGAGTCTGTCTAATGTGTTTCGTATAAGGAACCTAGGTATAATTCATGGAATGATATGAGTCATAATACTCTAATATCATCCAGGGTATACCACATAGGGAACCAACTATCGCTATTGGCATGGTAAAATGTAATCTACCTCTGATACCATCCAAGTTAATCCACCAAAGAACTAGGTATCTCTCATGGGTAACATAAAGGCATTTGAATGATGATCATGTCCAAATAATTCTACGAATAAACTATGTATCACTCCTGGTGTATTATAATTCTATTTTTAACTTCTAATTATAATGATCAATGAGCCCATCCAAGGATTTTTAAATTGAAACCCTCATATCACCCTCGACACGACAAGGGGGATATTAATGGATAGTGTTGACCCATACCACTAAACAATTCACTTATATCACTACGTCCATATCATTTAATAATGAAAACTCAATCTATAACCATGAAATGAATGTCCTATATACATGTCCTTCGATCCTTCCTTTTTTCGATTTCAATTAAACATTATTTACATGGACTAACTCAACACGCCACTATTAATGGTTCAATTTAATTTAATATATAAGCCTCTTAGGACCTCAAGAAAGGAACACACTAAGGGGTGTCTCATATTGATGGGGAATCCTTAAATGTTGAATTCATGTTGCTAGGACTACCCTATGAAAGGAAATATATATTCATTTAATCAATTGGAAATTTAAGAGGCATCACTGGGAAGTTACAGTACATGGAATAATGGTGCATAATATAAATATCAAGACGTTATAGAAAAATAACTAGACCACATAACTTATCTTGTTAGTAATATCTTCATCCATTACCATCCTCTAATTTGTGAAAAAATGGGAGAAATAAAAGAAATATAAAAATATCCTAAAACAGGGCATGTTAGCTCGAATAGATTTATCATTCCATATGATTAGATAAATGAAGAAAATAAGGAAGAGTAATGAATAGATTATTGGTATATATCCAATGAATCCAATGGAATGAAAAAAGGAGTTAAAATGGAGAATCTAGATCAAAGACTTTCTTTATTGGATAAAGAACCTATGAAGAGTTTGTGTGTGAAAATAAGAGAATAGAGAATAGTTAAAACTTAAATAAAATTAATGGAAATGGGAATTTTACCCAGTTTTAAAGGGTA
This sequence comes from Viscum album, assembly GCA_963277665.1. Lineage (NCBI taxonomy): Eukaryota > Viridiplantae > Streptophyta > Magnoliopsida > Santalales > Viscaceae > Viscum > Viscum album. The sequence continues at coordinate 700,565,593 of OY728122.1, read as the reverse complement.
AATGGTTTGAACACATGGTTTGGCCAAACCATGCACCAACTGTGCACACCCACTAGTTATGTGGCCCTAAGAATGCAATCTAGGTGCATGATTTAGAAAAACTTTTCACCTACCATGTGCCCCTTTATAGTCCCTATGAACCTCGTCACATGGTTGTGCAGCCAGTGGTGCATGGTTAAAACAAACCATACAACCCACATGTTTCCTCCAAATTCTAGGGCTTTGGGCTCTAAAAAAATAAAGAGACACTCTTGAAATGTTATTCATTATTTTGGGAATTTTCATTAGGATAAAAAAATGTTTCAACCAAAGTTTAAAAGATTTGTACCTCAAAGGAAAAGCCAGGAAAATACATTTATGTAGCCTTTCCTCTCATTCACCATAAAGAAAACACACTTTTGAAGATTCAGATCATTATGAGTCTAGGGAATTGAGGTGACAAGATTTCGGAGTGACTTTTCTATATTTTTCATGTTAAAATTCACAGTAAAGTTAGACATGCTTTGTGGTAGTGATGTTAAAATGATATTAGTTTACAATTCATTAGGTAAATTAAAGCCTAGAATTTCCATATGACCAATCTAGTGGGTAATTTTGACTATATGTGGTCCAATTGGTGTAGCTTTTCTAAGATTTCATATGAAGAGTACCTTGGGGATCTCAAACCATTCTTATATTTCTCTTTCCTGATAAAGATCATAGAGATGACTAAGAATTGAATATGCATCCATGGTATCATGTGTTTTTTAGTAGTTAATTGGATATGTGATATGTCATTAAAAACTGTATATATAGCACAACATACATGTTTTTATAATATAAAATTAACTCTTCCTCACTCTATTCCAAAATGGGTGGATCAGGAACTAGCACTACAAAAAAATGGCCAGTTTAGAGGGGGTTATTTTTTTGTTTATATTTGGTTAAAACCCATTTTAAACACATTAGCGGTGATTATGATGAACCACCACTAATGTTCCCACATAATGTTGTTAGAGGCGACTTTGAGGAACTGTTGGTAACATCATAGTGAATTTAGTAGTGGTTCAATAAGAATTGGTTTAAACCCCCTCTAATTTTAGATCAAATTTACAAGAAATGCATGTATTAGGGGTGGTTAAAACCACCCCAAACATATCAGGAAATTTAGGGGTGGTTGAAATCACCTCTAATTAATGTTCTCTAAAGTTACTATTTAAAAAAAAAACCCATGTATGAAGGTCTAGGTCCTTTATCCCTTCTTTTCACCTTCTCATGCCTCCATGTCCCTATCCTCCATACTGATCACCTTCCCATGCCCCAAAACCCCTTCATCCCTCCCTTTTAGGTACCTAACCATCCAGGTCCCTCATGTTCAGACATAGTTCCTTCCCACCCTATTAATGTGTGTGTCCATGCAGGGTGAACAACAAGACACATCATGAAATTCACATATCATCCTTGCATGAAGAGAATCTGGTGAGAATTGATCATGTGTCTCTCATCCCACATGTCCACCTTCTTGTTCCCCAACATCTAAGTTCCTTCATCCCTCTTGTTCCAATGCCTTACCATCTAGGTCCCTCTTATTTAGACAAATTTTGTGCTCACCCTATACCAGTGTGTGTCCATGTGGGGCCTATGGCATGAACCATCGTGAAATTCACCCAGTAACCATGTAAAATAAGAATCTAACCAGAATTTATTCTGCATCTCTCATCCCTCCTGTTCACCTTTCGGTGCCCCAACATCCAAGTCCCTTCATCCCACCTATTATAGTGACTAACCATCTAGGTCCCACTTGTTCAGGTGAATCACATGCCCACCCTATACCTATGTGTGTCCATGTGGGGTCCACATCATTACCCATCATGAAATTTACCCATCAACATTGTAAAATGAGAATCTTGCATGAACTGATCCTATGATGTATGCACGCATACTCCCCCGTCTGAACCACTAAGCTAATTTAATTTTTGTTGGTATAATTCATATTATTGTATTTAGATATATGTATAGGTTTATTAAATTAAAAAAAAATGTTTGGATAATATATTTAAATGAATTCAATAAATAACCTATATCTATATTTATATAAATTGTATGTGTAAATTTGTATTAATACATATATTTAAATATATATATATATATACACATATATATGTTTGTATATTTATATTTTCTGCACACCTCTATAATTTATATAATTACATATATTTAAATAAAATTTTATTTGTATATATTTACAAATACATTTATATCAAACACACACACAAACACAAATGTTAATTTATATATTTATTTGTAAATATTTATACTTACTTGCATACATATATATATTATGAGTACATATGATTATTTATTACCCAAATATATTATGAAGATATATATATATATTATTTATACATACACAATGAAAAAATTATTAATATATATGTATATATTTAATTATATTTCATATTTATATGAATATAAAATGTTATACATTTTATAAATACATTTATATGTATGTTATATATATATATATTATATATTATATATATTTATTGTATTCATACATAAAATATATATATATACTATATATACACATATAATATAATATAATATAATATTTATATATAGATAAAATTTAATTAATATCATATATATATATATTTATAAAGTTATATCATGTATACACAAATATATTTAATATATCACTATGATTCTTATTTGTATATTAATATAAATTTATTTATTTTTAAATATATATATATATATAATGTATTTATATATTTAACAATAGAATATATATATATATATATATAATATGTAATACAATCAAATATATTTATTATATGATTGATTTTATTTGCTTACATTTATATTTTTATATATATTTTTATTTGTTTAATGAATTTATATAATATGTTTATAATGTATTTAAATACATTTATATAATGTATTTATAAGACACATACACACACATTCTATAACTTGATATATTTTAAAAAGAAAAAAAATTTTAGAGGGGGTTAAAACACCCTGTAATTGGCGGATATAAACCGCCTAAAATTTCGTAAATTAGAGCAGGTTCAAACCCCCCTCTAATTATATGCATGTGTGTGTGCGTATATATCTTTAAAATATATTATTAAAAATGTTTTTATATGATTTTTTAAATATATTATATTTTTGTATATATTTATGTTTTTATAATATAATTAATATTATATGAAATACAATTTCATTCAAAAATATATTTATCAATGTATACATACATTATACAATTATATTTTTGTATACATATAAATAGGATTAAATAAAATAATATAAATTATTTATATTAATATATTAATATAATATGTTATAATATATTAAAATAAATTTATATATTTTGTTTTTATTATATATATATATATATTTTGATTTTCTTAAGAAAATAGTTGGGTTTCACAACACCTCTAATCTCTTTAATTAGAGGGGCTTGTGAACCCCCTATAATGTTAGTGGTGATAGGGGGTTATGAACCCCCTATAATTTAAGAGGTGAGAGGGGGTTGTGAATGTGAACTATTTTCTTAAAAAGAACAAAGTCCATATAACATACACAAACACACACATACAGACACACACATTCACAATCCCCCCCACACACACACATAGATATATATATATATATAACAAAATTTTAATTTGTCTGATATTTATTTTAAAAAATAAATAATTATTTTGATGGGGCTACAAAACCCCTCTAATTAAATGGATTATTAGTGTTTCATAAACCCCCCTCTAATTTCTTGAATTAGAGGGCGTGGAAAACCCCCTCTAATTTCATACATGAGAGGTAGTTCAAAACACCCTATAATGTCATAAATCAGAGGGGGTTCATGACCACCTCTAATATCTTTAATTAGAGGGGGTTCACAACCCCCACTAATGTCATACATTGTAGGGGGGTTAAAAACCCTCTAATATCCAAATGAATATATATATATATAGTACCTCTAAAATCAAATCTAACATATAGTACTACTAATTATTAAATTATTAGTGGTTTTGACACAACCATTTCTAAAATACAACCAAATATTAAAAAATAATGATAAAAAATTTAGATGGGGTTATAAAACCCCTCTAAATTTGATGATTAGATTTGGTTCTGCATAACCCCCTCTAAATTAATTTAGAGGGGGTTTTGCATAACCCAATTTCAAAAACTACCACTAATCTATTATTTTTTATATTTTAAGGACTCCATCACATATTTATGTTGTTCAGGACATAGTATGATGCACTTTCACCTTTACCATTCCTGGAAATTTTTGTTAGTAAGGATATTGTCTTTATCCGGGATAGTTCGAAGGGATAATGTTGTGGTTATTGAACTTTCCATTAAATAAGATTATTTGTACTTTATCTAACTTCCAAAAGTGATACTAAATAGAATTAATTATATATATCCCACTATTTTATCCAATCCTTAAATCCCTCACCATTGGACTCAAAATTTCAAGTTGCAGGAACAATGTAGTGGAAATGATTCATATTGCCCTTATTCTAGCCCAATAAAGGGTTTGGCTAATTACTCAACGGTATTTACTTTGTAATGTAATTTCCAACTATGGGAATGTAACTTGTTGATCCATTGAGTATACTCCTCAATCCAGAAACCCTCACTTTATTTTCCTTATCACTTTCCCCCAAATTACATAAATTATATAAAGGGATAATCCTATGGATGTAAAATGGTTAAGTCGACCCAAAAATATTATATAACTCCTTCATAAAAGTAAGTGTCCCAACAAGGATTGAACCAAAAATTAGTTCTATGGTTTCATTCCCAATCGAGTAATGGAAGGCATAGTTTGACTAAATATTTAGTTGGGGGGGGGGGGGTTATTTATTTTGTGTTAAATTTGGATTTTTACCCTTTACATGAATTTTTAATATTAAGTGGATTTTATGTAAGGGATTAATAATTTTCTAATAAAACATTTAAGCAATATCCATTTATTATAATTCTATCATTTCATATTAGTCCATTTATGTATGTGATCACAGTTTAACATCCAAAAAATGAATCAATCACTAGACAGAAATATAATAAATAGATAAATTAAATTTTCAATTTCTTATATAAGGGTTGATTTATTATGTGGGAAAAACATGAACCTGTGACCACAAGGGAAAACTCCTTGTACCAATCTTGGTATGAGTTTTTTCATTATACCTATCCATTTATGTATCTTCGGGGTTGGTTTCGTCTCTGTTCCATCTTGAATTACCTCCACCTCGGGTCTTCCTTGAACCAACTCCATGAACCTTTAGATTCTCCTTTCATTATATATGTTTTATAAGGCACATACAGGTGAATGGAACCAAAAGGGTTTTAAGGTAAATTATATGAAAAACCCATGGACACATAGGTCCTATATAATAAAAGGAGGGATGAAACATAGGGCATCATATATAATTTAATAATAAATAATTACAAACCCATGAAATAAAATTATATTATATAAAACCTATAGATACATATGTCCAGTCAAAATTAATGATCATTTATATAAATGAAATTATAATACATTTAAAATAACTAGATATAATTCATTTAAATTCATCCTATGATAAGATAAAACACGAAAAAATTAATCTGATTAATTATCTAATTAATCAATAAAGTCATTTTATTATATTCCATCCAATATTCCTATTGATTCCAATCTTCTGTAAATTTAAATGAAATAAATAATTAATTTTTAATTAATATTTAATAAAAAAATACACATCTTTGTACATGGAAGAAATTTGGTAAGTACCAATCCAAACTACTTAATATAGTATTTTTTGTATACAATTCACTCACACAACAAATTGAGTACATGACATGAATCATAATTTAATGATTTTTTTCTATAAAAGTAATGACACATGGAATACATAAAAATTAAGTTTCCTATAAAATTTAACACTTGTTGACCCTTTATTATGAAATGACGATACATGATTTTTAGTTGAAAATATTATGTGGAATTAATTGAGGATATAATATAATATTAAACCTAAAAACTAATTTGTACTATCAATTTAACTACTCATGAGATTTTGGTCGATTTGGTTTAATGGATTAATTAATTAAATATAATATTTACACATAAATAGGTTATATACATGGCATGTGTAGTGTATCCACATGACCAAAAATTCACTTCACTGAATGTATGTAGTATATGACTAGGGACTCGGCGTGTACTTACCATAGGAATTTATGAGGTACATGATATATTGGAGGATATATAGTGTATAATTCATGTTTCATGGATTTAATATTGTACATATTATTTATTAAATACACATTTTTCATTAATTACATGATTTATAATGATCTTATTCTTTCCATCATGAAAAAACATGGACTACATGGTGTGTAGGAAATATATATGTTGCATAGCCAAGAAAAACTGTATTCCACCTTGGATGGTCTACACATGGTTCATTTAATGAACATGAAGAGTATTCATTACATGATGACCTTAATTCCATAGTGGTGACTTGGTGAAATGAATAAGGATACATGATGTGTGACTAATGAGTACACACTATGAAACCCTGTGTTATCCAGCTCAGGTTCTTATAACTTCCAGATGTGTTCTTTGGATTCATTATTCTTAATTTATTAACCAATATTGGTTATGTGGTCAAGGAAAAAAGTTTTGGAAGAATAGATATTGGAATAAGATTAAAAATGAATTAAAACTTGAAATGAAATTTAAATTTCAAATGCATAATGACCAATAATCAAATAAATAATTATAAATTTGATAATTTCTTCTCTAATACCACTTGTTGGTTTTTAGGGCAGCATAAGTGGTTTTTGGGACCAAACCTGGGTTAATTGTTTTCAGAGTCAAAAGGTATTACATGATGTACATTACATGGGGGCCATGGATAATTAAAATTTTCCGATGAAGCTTCATTGGAATTTCAAAATCAATAGGATATTTCTTATTAAATTTATAGTTAATTTAATCTGATAGAAATAATGAATACTTTAGTTTCAAGATCATTATTTGGTGATGATATTTATTGTTTATAATCCTTTAATTATACCATTTTTTATTCTAGGATTAAAGTGTATAATCCCTATAGTAGTGATCTACACATGATCTATTGATCTTTAAATAATGTTTTTGGATTATTAGTTGCTAGTATGGTGGATCAAACATCTTGCAGTGTTTTTCTTGATTGTTGTGACGATTCATCCAGGGTTGAAGAATCATTATTACTCTCTCATTATTGAGAAGATATAGGATTTTCGATAATCTCACGGGATTGAGAGAATAAACCCTAGTGTGTTCTTTAGTTTTATGAGACAACTGTTTATTTTATTATGTACAACGATTCTCCAATAATCGATCAAACCTAGCATAATAAGCCTTAACGACCTATTTATAGAGTTATGTGTTAGAGATAAATATTTTTTAATTTCACATATTATATTAATAATATATGAAACTCTTATATAATCCCATTCCATATAATAATTATAAAAATGTTATTATTTTATCTTAGTATGTGCTAACTAGTGAAGTGATAAATATTATTTTACTGTCCTGTGAATTAATATTTATCACCAAAACTTGTCTTAGACTAGTCATCCTCCCCAATATTTACCGAATACCAAAATAAATATTTATTCAATAATTAAATAAATAAATATTACATATCTTCATAATTAAATAATTACCTTATGAATAAATATATATTTAATTTATGTGATTAATAAATACTAATTAATTTTTCTCTTTAGACTCGGGAATAATATTTATTCAAATAATTAAATTAAAATAGTATTTAATTAACATTAATAAAAACACTCAATGTGCGACTCTCTAGGATTCTACCTCATTATAATTAGGTAATCTTTCTTAAAGTCTAGGATTATTATCTAACAATGGGTTAAGACACCCAAAAGGAAGAAGTTAATGTCGCAACATTGATTACCAAATATGAGAATGGAATTTGTAATATAATCTGTAAAGAATTGGTTCCTTGATCTAATTTATTAGTATTTTTAGATAATTTCAATAATTCTAATTTCTCAAACATTATAAAATTCATCTGTTTTGAGTTTTTATATATTCTAGTTAACTTGAAAACTAGACATGAGTAAATATTTGGCTAAGTATGGGACCGGTTGTGAGTGAAATTTTGGCTAATTTTGGAACTAATCATGAGTGAAACTTTGGTGATATCTAGAACTTACCATGATTGAAAATTTGGCCATGTTTGGAACTAACCATGAGCGAAAATTTGGTATAGTTTAGAATTAACCATGAGTAAATAATTTCAAATCTATAGTGACCGCATTAACAAAAATATACTAGCTACATGTAAAAAAATGTACTGACCATGTGAAAAATGAACTTACCATATAACAAAAAATGTAATGACCTCAGGACCAACATTGAATTGAACAAATGGAAAAAAATATATTAACTACATGAAAAAATTCTATTGACCGCATGAAGAAAAATGTACTGACCATATGAACAAAACTATACTAATTGCATGAATAAAAATATAATAACCACATGAAAAAAATGTATCTACCACATGAAAAAATGTACTGATAACATGAACATAAATGTACTGAGCACTTTACCAAAAAAGGAACTATCCACCTAAACTGCCCGTATGAAGAAAAATGAACTGACTACATGAACAAAAATGAAGTGATCGCAAGTTTAAATATGTAAAAGTGTTGAACCTAACTTATTATATATCTATGACCACTTATTTCCTTTTTCATATTTTAGATCTAAACTTGCACTGTTTTGTTTAAGATTTTATATTTTTAATTTCAACTTGTTTATTTCAGTTTATCATGATTTAATTATTCCTTAAATACTTATTAAAAATTTTAATACTAAAGACTTTTATTTGGAATAATTTTATATAGGATTAAATTCTTGTCATATGTTTTGATGTTTAAAGAGGGTATTTGGGGACAACATAAGTTTTAAAATAAATTTGGTTGGAATTTGAATAGATTATCTTGCATACTTTATGGGAGTTTTCTAAGGGACTTTAATGTTAATTATAATTATTTTTTGGTGCTGTATTATTTATTATAAAATGTTATAAATGTAAAAAATTATTTTAATGTTATATGTTTTCAACATAACCCATGTGGGTACTTTTTTTATGTTCATTTAATGAATAAATATCATGAAACATTGGGAAAGATAAATTGCAATGAGCTTCATGATTCAAATCTGTTATGCATAAAAGAAATCTATATAAGGGGTTTGAAAGATCCAGATTAAGATATATATGAGGTTGTGGATATTATTTAACTATAAAAGTGTGACATACTTTGGAGATCAACTACAACTCTCATCTGAACTATATTTTTTTGATCATTTGCTGTTGAAGAGCGCTTTACTGTCTCAACTCACAGACTATGAATCTTTCAGTTGGTTTTACAGATTTACTAATTTATATACCTTTATTTGTGTGTCATTTTAATGGGAAATACTAACCATTAAATGGAATTCAATTGGGTTTTGACTCCCAAAAAAACTCAGGCATTGGGTTGTGCATCAATGAGAGAAGAAGGAAGGTTGTTTGGGTTGTTCCACGAGGTTGAAAAAGGAAGTTCTATTTTGGTTTAAGACTCCCAGGGGAAAATTATTTTTAACTGGGTTGTGAATCCATGTGATAAAAATTCATTGTAATGTTCTATTATATTGGTAATAGTGGGTTTTATATCTCTCATTTTGTGAGAGATATGAATACTATATTATGATCATTTAGTTATGAAATACTATAAAAATATCCTATGTTCATTCTCTTTTTTTCCACTAAAATAATTTCAATATCCTAATATAATCATAAATTAATTTTAAAATGTATAATTCAAAACTATTTTGGATATTTTTTAATCTTAAATGTGAACCAACAATTGGTAGAAGAGTTTGACCCCAATCTCAATATATATTTTGTTTATTTATACTAGTAAATTCCGAAAATAACTGTTAAGGAGAAATGATTATATTTAATATGCCAAGGATTGGTTCCAATGATGGCTGGATAACTAAAAAACCCAACTAATTTTAATGGTAATAATTATGGATTTTGAAAATCCCAAAAAGAATATTTCTTAATGAAACATAGCATTGATCATTAGATAATCATGGAAAATCCATATTTGTTACCTGAAGGTGAACCTGAACCATTAGATGGAAATACTATGGTAAAGTATATTTTTAGCTATAAGGTGATGAATATTTTATAGCATAAAATAAATAGAAATATTTATAGTCATATATCTATATGTAAAAATGAACATTAAATATGTAAAAATTATTGAGATACACATATTTTTTTAGATGAAATTATTATTACTTATTCAGTCCTCTTAAGATCTGAATATCAAGAATCTAAAATGGGTGAAGATGAGACTATTAATAAAATTTTCCCTTGAATAACTAGTATTGTAAATGGGATTATTTATTTAGGAGAAACACTAGAAAACATTTTTGTTTTTGAAAGATTATTGTGGAATTTCTTAAGAATTGGAATACTAAATATGTTGTTATAGATGAAAGTAATAGCTTAAAGGAATAAATACATGATGTGATTATAGGATCATTATTAAAAAAATGAGTTACAAATTAAAAATATTACTGAAGAATATATTTCAAAGAAGAAGATACGTTATTTTAAATCAAATATATATATATATATATTATTCTAATTTAGAGTTACAGAGTAGTGGTAGTAATGATTCCACCTATGTTACAAAAGGTGGATATAGAGGAAGAAAGTCTAGTCAAGGAGATCCAAAAAATACTATCCTAAAGATAATCATATTGAGATGAATAAATTAAACTTCATTTCTAATGATACATAATATGTAATTTTTTCTGATTATAAGAAAATGGGGGACATCAAGACTAATTTAACAAGACAAAATAAGGACAATAATAAGAGAAATAAATAAAATAAATAAAGGAAGGGAATGATAGTTGGATGTAGTTGTACAAATGGATTAAGGACTAATGATGTATCTGGTTCTGAAAAGTATGTCAGAATATTATGATTAATGGCTTCATAAAATTAGTTAAGTAATTATACATATTATTAATCTTTTAAATATGAATATGAAAAAACAATATGGAGGAATTACATAAATTAGTTTTATGACTTAATAATAAAGTTTAAAAGATTACCAATTTATATAAGAAACTTAAGAGACAACATAAGTTTGTTCTTAAGGAAAATTAAAATCTGAAGAAATATCTTCAGGAAGGCATAAAATATGAAAATACAATTTATAATTATTTATGTATAGATATAGAAAATCTAAAAAATGTAATTTCTAAAAATGATAAATTATAGAGATAAGTTTATTTCATAAAAAATTTCATGAGTCTAAATTAGGTAATTTTTATATTATTCTTATGGACAATTAAAAACATAAGAACAAAGTTGAAAGTTTAATGTCTAATATGTCCATTTTGTTCAAGGTAGAGAACGCTTTGACAAAAGGATGTGTATTAGTAAAATGAATAAGAATACATCATTTATTGGTTATAACAATAATTTACCCAAGATATACAAGTATTTAATTATTAAGAGTTCTAATGGGAGTACATCTACTGGTATATTTCTTAGATGTGATATGAATGGTCATTATATAAATAAGTGTTCCATGATATTTACACAATCTCTTAGACATACATAATCTTATATTTTTAAATATTTATCATCTATATTTATAAAAATAAGTTATTACATTATTTTTAATTCTCAATAATTCTTATGCAATCATATTAGACCCAAATTTGTATGGATACCAAAACTCAATTAAATTTGTTTTTATAGGAATTATGTCTTCAGATAATCACAAAGGATGTCTGGTACATGTATAGTGGATGATCAAGACACATGGTTTATGATATATCAAATTTTATATCATTTAATAAATGTGATGGAGGTAATGTAACTTATAGTGATAATTTTAATGGAAAGGTAACAGTTTTTAGTGAGGTTGGAGTTTTTAAGTCTATTATTATTTCTAAAGTATTTTATGTTTAAGGATTGACACATAACTTAATAAGTATTTCAAAATTATTTTATGATCTAATGTTTGATAAATCTCAAAATAAAAATGCATTGTACTAAAGGAAAAATCAATTTTTCTTTATGAAAAAAATAAAAGATAACATTTATGTAGTAAATTTTGTTGAATTAACTAATAAAAATGTAAAATGTTTAAATATTATAAAATATAGTAACATTTTTTGGAATAGGATATTGATAAGTTCTGATTTTAGGTTAATTCATATGCTATCCAAGAATTAAACAATTTTACTGTTACCAAAATATAGAGGACAACACTGTTGTATGTGATTATTTCTTAAATTTAAACAACACAGAAGCAGTTTCATGCTAATTATAGAAGTAAATACTATAAATCCTCATGATATTATTAATTTGGATTTATTTGGACATATCAAACCAATTATTTTGAATGGTAAGTGATATTGTTTTGTTATTATTGATTATTTTACAAGATACACATGGGTTTATCTTTTTACACATAAATATGAAACATTAACTATGTTTATTACATTTTATAAATTGGTTTATAATATGATATTAAAATTAATTAAAATAATTAAAATTTATCATGGTGGTTAATTATATAATATATCATTCATCTAGTTTTGTGAATAAAATTGGTATTTTAACAAATTTTTAGTCCCTAGAACACCACAAAAAAATTGATTTTTCGAAAGGGAAAAATAGAACACTTCAGGAAATGACTAGGACCATGTTAAATGAGTTTAGCTTTTCTATGTATTTATATATAGAAGCTATGAATACATTTTTATGTTAAAAATAGAACTATTTTAAGACCATTTTTGAAAAATACACCTTATGAGACTTTAAAGTGAGGACAACATAAAATTATATATTTTAGAGTCTATGGATGTATAGTTTTTATTCTTAATACTAAGGATGGATTAGATAAATTTGATGAAAAATATGATAAAGTAATTTTATTAGGATATTCAAATAAATTTAATTCTTATAGAGTACACAATAAAAGAACCATGGTTGTTGAAGAATCAATTCATGTTTCATTTCATGAAAATTATTCAAATAAGAGAGATGATGATATTTCTCAAATTGAGGATGGATTTATAGATATTAATTTTAAATTAGTATAAATTCAAGATAACAATTCCCATATTTATGAGGAGAATATTTCTTCTCATTATGAACTTATTCACAAAAAATCTTGGAAGAATCATAGAGATCATCCTATAGACAAAGTGATTGGTAATGTTTAATCAAATATTAAAACAAGAATGTTTGTTATAAATATTTGTGCTTATCATTGTTATATTATAATTTTGTACACAAGAATACTAATAATGATTTAGATTATGGTAATATGATCTTGGATAAGCAAGATAAATTAAATCTTTTTACTAGGAATAACGTGCAAAATTTAGTTGTTTCACCAAATAATTCTCATATTATTAGAACTAAATGGATATTTAGAAACAAACTTGACGAATCTAGAAATATAGTTAACAATAAAGATAGATTATTTTCTCAAGGATATTCTTAATTAGAGGGCATTTATTTTTATTAATTCATTTCACATGTTCCTAGTTTAGAGGTAATTATGATATTATTAGATTATACTGCATTACATGGTTTAAAATTAATTCAAATGGATTTAAAACCCACTTTTCCGAATGGTTATATTATGAAGAAGTATATGTTATATATCCCCATGTTTTTAAAAATGAAAAACAATTAAAATGTGTTTTTAAATTATCTAACTTTTTATATGGTTTGAAAAAAGTTCATCAAGATTGGTACGAAATGTTAACTAATTTTATTTTGAAAAACAATTTTGAGAAGGGAAAAGTTAGTCCTAATTTGTTTATTAAGAAAACATGTGATGATATCTTGATTGTGAATATTTAAGTTAATAATATTTTTATGGATGTTTATGTTAAAATTATTATAATCAATTTTTATAATTGATGATTAATGAATTTGATATGAGTATGTTGGAGAGATTGAAATTCTTCCGTGGTTTTTAAATATTTCTGAAAAATGATTAGATTTATTTGAAATCAATCTAAGTATGATAAATAGTTAGTTAGGATATTTGTTTTAGATTATTTTGAAAGTGAAAGTAATAATATGAGTACTACATTAAAATAATATGTTTTATAAATATGGTAAATTTTTTGATATTAAAACGTATAGAGGAATTATTAGATTTTTTTGATATTTATCTAATTCTAAGACCAATTTATTGCATTTATTTTTCTTACATACTAAATATCAAAGTGACCCTAAGGAAAGTAACATTAAATTTATTAAAAGGATCATTAGTTATGTTAAAAAATATTTTAATATTGGTCGATTTTTTCCTAAAAAACTAACTTTTATTTGATAAGATATTGTAATTTTAATTTTGGTCAATAGAATATAGACATAAAAACACTTTAGGTATCTGTCATTTATAAGGAAAATATTTAACTTCATGGGATTTAAAGAAACAAAATTTGTTTTCTCTTTCAATTGTTTAATTGGACTATAGTGTATTTGCATCTTGTTGTGCTCAATATTTATGGATTAAAGAAACACTTTTATATTTTTATTTTGATTTTTATAAGATTATTATTCTCTATTAAAATAATCCTACTATGTTTATTTCTGAAAATACAATACTATAGTCTAAGACTAAGAATATTTTTTAAAATATCATTTTCTTTTGGATCATGTTAAAAATGGAAATGTAAATATAGAATTTATTTCATCCAAAAAATAGTTTGATGATATATTTACCAAACCCCTAGATTTATCTACTTTTTATAAAATAAAATTAAAACATTGATCAATGTAAATTTAATTATATAGTATATATTTATGGATATTTTTACTCTGATTTTGAGTTAAACCTTTAAATCTGCTCCATTTGTATGGTGTGTATATTCTTCAATTAATTTAAAATCATTAAAAAATTCATTGAAAATATTGAGGTGTGTTTATGGATCTTTAAGGATTCTATTATACACAATTATTTTTATATGTCTTCACATACTGTTTGAAAATGTACAGGAAGCCTAGTTATATGTTTGATCTTACTTTAGATGGGTAAGTTTCTTTCCCAGTAATAATTCTCGGGGAGCTTTCCATGATAAAATTTTAGTTATAAATGTTAGTTTATTTCCATATTGAGCTATTTATTTTAACGGAAGCATCTTTAAACCTTGAATATTTTTGAAAAATTTCAAAATGGGGGAAAAATTTATTGAATTTAAAATTATTTTACAATTATCAGGGGGATGTTGAATTGGATCTTTGATCCATTTTATTTTTATTTTTTGATAATTTCAATAATTCTAATTTCTTATACACTATATGATTTTTCTGTTTTGAGTTCTTATATATTCTTTTTAACTTTGGAAATATCCATGAGTGAAAATTTAGATTAGTCAAGAACTGACCGTGAGTGAAAACATGGAAGTGTTTACTTACCAAATGAAAAAAATATACTAACATCATGAATGAAAATAAACTGACTGCATGAAAAAACATTAGTGACTATATGCACAAAAGTATATTGACTGCATGGAAAAAATGTACCGACTACCTTAATTGTAATATACTAACTACATGAATACAAATATACTAACCAAATATCAAAAGTGCACTGATTACATGAAAAAATCTGTTGTTTGTATGCATTTTTTTAACCACATGAATCAAAAGTATTAACCACATGAAAAAAATGTGCCACTCACATGAAATAGATGTACAAACCACATGAGAAAAATGTACTAATCGGATGAATTAAAAATAAACCAACCACATGAAAAAATGAATGGATCGTATGAATAGAAATAAAGTGATCATAAGTTGAAATTTATAAAATTTTTAAACCTACCTTTTGGAATATCTATGTTCATCTATTTTCTTTTTCATATATTATCATAAAAACTACCCTATTACATTTATAATTTTATATTTCCAATTATTTCTTTTTTGTTTCACATGTTTATCTTGATTTAATTATTCCTTAATTATTTATTAAATATTTTTATACCAAGGAGATTTATTTATTATTATTTTATGTAGGATTAAATTCATATCAATTTGGATGAATTTTAACCCTAATTTCTTGAAAAAATGTGAGTTCCAAATTAACTGTGGTCGTTATTTGAATAGTTTACCTCACACAATTTATGTGAGTTTATAGGGACATAAATTTTCAATAGATGTTTTATATATTAACATATCTCAGTGTTTTATAGGTTTTAATGATTCAAAAAATCCCTATTTAAAATATAATGAGTTTATCTTAAGTGTTTCAGATTTTATCTATAAATATTCTTATAATTTGTGAGAAATTTGTTGAATATATTTCAACATATTTTATCACACACAAAAACAAAGACAATTTTTCTTTTGGAATCTAGCTATTGGTAAAAGAATTTATTTTTCAATGGATGTGTATCTTATCCATAACATAATTATATTACAAAATAAACCCAGTATCTTCACGGGAATTTTATTCTCCACCAAATTAATTTATCTTATGGAATACTTGTTTGGAAATTTTATCTTACTACATAATAAGACTATCATATAGGGAAATAAAACAATCTTCCCCATGTTCAAAGTCAGAAAGATCATTCAAAAAGAAATTATGAGAAGTATTTGTTCATATGAAATGTAATTTATAAAAGGTTTATCTTATGAACATCAATTGAATCCATGTAAGTCAATTATCATACATTGGAAAGATATTATCTTAAGAATAACAATTATCTTATGCAACATAGAATTCAAAGATCTATTTTATCTTATGAAGTTTCTCTGTAAATCGCCTTATAATATAGTGTTTTCAGACATTTATCTTATAAAGAATACTCTATATTGTAGATCCATGTGACTATACTTGTAAAATTGTTACAATCCATTGATTTGTCAATTAATTCTTTTAAGTGTTTCATAAAAATAGTGTTCTAAATAAGTAAATATTGATTTTGATGATGGTACTTTTTCTAAGAATGGAAGGATCCGTGAAAGAAGACACTAACATCACCATCGTTGATGTTTAATCCCCATTTGTAAAAGATGGACACATGCCACTAAGAACCTATATCATAAGATTTTCAAAATTATTATTCACTTGAACATTTTGATTATCGAGTGTCCTTAATTTAAAATTCTAAAGAGAATATATAAATAGAGAGTTTTTCACTACATGAATAATAGATGTATACATTTGAAAATGAGAACACCTAAAGCTGTGTCCATTAGAAATATGTTATATGATATGTTATTCATACAATGAATGATGATACAAAACATGAAGATATTCTATAGTTGTTATGCTTAGAAGATTATCCTTTATAATCAAAGAACATCTAGAGATAAACTTAGAAGAATCACATCACCTCTGGAAATATCTTCAATTACTATCAGTTGCAACATGTAATCATGTGTTGCACCATTCTTCTAAACCTTGTTCATAATTTTTTCTATTTTCACACATTTTAATCAAGTGTGTTATGACTATGAAGAATTATTATGGAGGTAGATCACGGATAAAAGATCTAGGATCTTTTTATTAAGTAACATCTATTATCCCTCAGTTGGGAGCCCCCCCAAAAAAGGATGACATTTTGAAAATCAACAAAATCATGGAGTAGAGTGTTGGTGGAGTGAACTAGGGGACTTTTGTTCAACAAACCACTATAAATATCTTCTGTTTGATATTTTACCTTAGTTATTTTATTTTCTGCTACCTATTTCTATTAAGGAAAATATTGGAACTCACATACCTTGAAGAGGGTCATTTTAAATTAAAGAAAATTTTCAAGAAATAATTTCATGCCTTTCTAGAGTATTTTTTTTCTATTCTCTAAGACTAAAATTGGTAATAGGGCTCATAAATCTTGAGTTCTTAACAATCAAAGGTTGAATTACAAATATCCTCTTTAAAATGGCTATTATGGTTGATAATATAGAATGAATTTGAATGGTAAGATATTCATATTTTAATGGTGAGAATTATGGTTTTTGGAAGGCGTGAATGACCATCTATTTGAAAATCCTTGGTCAAAATTTTATCTCAAAGTTGCAAAGCCTTATGAAACTAAATAGGCACATTGGAGTAGGTTTTTATCTTAATTTTAAGGCCATGAAAACTATTATCTATAGACTAGGTCTACATGAGTTTAACCATGTTTCTAAATGTTAAACAACACATGAAATATGGACTTCTATTGTAGTATCTTGTGAAGGTATAGAAAAGGTGTTGTCTCTCATCTATGATACTACCCAAAATTAACTTTGACACCTTCAAAATGGATGAAATAGAAATCATTAATTAGCTTCATTAAAGACTCACTAAGATTTTAAATAATGTTTCTTATCTTTGAACACTAATTACTGAGTAAGATAAAGCTTTGAATGATCTAATAACTTTACCCCCTAAGTGGAGTGGAATCTTGGCTACAATCATAGAATCCAGAAAAGTTAATAATTTCAAAATAAAATATCTACTTGCAACTCTTATGATGTATATGGAATAAATGGAATCTATTGTTAGAGAAAATAAACTTATTAAGAAGGAAAATACTACTTTAAAAGTCTCAAAATATAAGGATGATAGGAAATATAAAGGAAAAACAATTTGTTGAGTCATTTGAGAAATATGTGTTAAAGAGTTTTCTTTTGGATAATGAACTTTATGAGTTAATAAGAAAATTTAGAAATTTATATTGAAAGGGAAGAGGTTTTAGAATACCTTTAATTGGGTAAAATACACATGATGGAAACTCTAATTAAGTGACATAATATGAATGAAAAAATCATGGGAACATAAAAAAACTACCCTCCACACCAAGAAAATAAAAAGTGTAACAAAAATATTTTCAAGAAGATAGGTTATATGAAGAAATACAAGAAGTTCTTGAATGACACGTGGAGTGCCTCTGAAGACTCTAGAATTAATAAAACTTTAGAATCAAAATCATAAGTGTCTAATAAAAATGCCAACATGTGGTTTATGGCACATTCTAATGAGGTAGAATCGTATTATTATAATGAGAATCATCTTGAGTCTAAAAACATTTATCATATAAAAAATTAAATGAACATTGTATCACATTGGAAACTAATTATGAAAGACTGAAAAATTACAAAGCCCTTAGAATCTCCTACACTAAAATTATTAATGAATAGGGAATCTTAAATAAATATATACTAGATTTGAAAACCCAGTTGAGAAATTATACTGCATTATTTATTAAAAATAATACCAAAATTCGATGTTTAGAAAAATATGTTTAAGATATTAACGTTGCTATATGTTTTTTTACTAAGGCGGGATTACTTAAATAAAATCCCTAGTAAACACCAACCCTAAAAAGAAAATAATGGTATAGGAACCAAGGATGAAAAACCCAAGAATTATAAAAATTATTTTTTTTCCAAGTTCCAAAATTAAAATAATTTCTATTATTACATTATTTCATTGTAGAATAAATGGTCATTTTTCAAATGATTTTTATCTAGGAAATAAGAAAATATACCAAATAACTGAAGCTATTATTCTGAAAAAATTATCCAATCCCAATTTTATTTTTTGAAAATTAAAATGGATTTGTGTTCCAAAATTTTTTTAACTAAAATTCCTAGACCCAAGAGTATATGGGTACCAAAAAACCATATTGTTTGATTTTTCATTGTAGGAAACCAGAAACATAAACAATAATGAAAAATGGTTTATGTGTAATGATTGTTTAAGGCACATGAGTGGATATTTATCCACATTTGACTCATTATCTAATATTTATGAGACCTATGTCACATTTGGTGACTATGAGAATATAAATATAGTTCTCATTGGGTATATTGAAAATCAATAATATATTCTTATCAACAATGTACTCTATATTGAATTCTTAAATCACGTACTAATAATTATTTCTCAACTTCTTGATGATGGTTATTTTGTTTACTTTTCAAAAATTATTTCTCAGTGTTTAGAAAAAAATCTATTAATTTTAGGGCACTGAGAAAATATAATTTATATACTATAGATCTTAATTATTTTTGTAGATAGAATGTATTTTTTTTAATATATAAGTAAATGAATATTAGATTTGAAATATATATTTGGGACATTATAATTATTACTCTTTTTTAATGTTATCCAAAATAAACATGACTTCTAATCTTCCAAACCCATAATTGGATAAAAATAAACTATGCGATGCATATAAAATAGTCAAGAAACAAAAGTCAATTTCTGAACATGTCAAGGAGATTTCTACTTCTAGATCTCTATAAATTATCCATATGGATCAATTTAGGCATTCTATAATAACAAGTCTTGTGGAAAAATCATTTTTTTGTGTTTTAGTTGATGATTTTCCAATATTTACTTTTTTCTCATTTTTGATACATAAAAGTGAACATGTTCTGTTTTTATCAATTTTTATAAACTTTGAAAAACTAAAAAAGATGTCAAAATTGTGTCTTTAAGATGTAGTCAAGGAGGATAGTTGAGAATAATGAATTTAATTCATTATGATCAAATAATGGTGATAATAACAAATTTGTTTCTCCTAGTATACCTCTAAAAAATGGGGTTGTTGAAGGTATGAATAGGAATTTTCAATAAATTACTAGAACAATGTTATGTGAATATTAAATTCCTACTTATTTTTGGACTGAAGTTGTAAACATAGTATGCTGACTCATGAACAGAGTTCTAATAAGGCATATTTTAAAGAAAAAACCATATGAGTTATTAAATAATATAAAACCAATTGTATGATACTTTAATGTTTTTAGATAAAAATATTATATCTTATACACCAAGGACAATATGGGTAAATTTATCCAAAAGATAACGAAGGAATATTCCCATACCATTTTACTACTTCTAGAGCTTATAGAGTTTTCAAAAAAAAAGTTCAAGGATTTTTTTAGGAGTCAAATCATGTGAAATTCGATGGAAGTGATAATTTTGATCAGAAAATAAATCAAGATGATGAGTTAAGTGATTCTATAGAAGAAATTATACTAGAAACACTTTTTAAAAACAAAAAAAATTATGATTTCGAACATGATTTTGGTGAGCCAATCTTATAAAGGTTGATACTAGTGAACTATAATGTTTATTAACTAGAAAAACAAGAAAACTTAAGAACCATCCTCTAGAAACAATTATAAAAAGTAGTTAGGACTAGAATAAATGTTGGAAAACTTTTATAATTATATTCATTTTTATCTCATATTGATCATGGAAATGTAGAAAAATCCCTAGATGATGAGAGTTGGGTTTTATCAATTCAAGAGGAGTTAAACCAGTTTAATTGGAATAGGGTATTTGAATTATATGATGGGTCCTTTGACTGTCCTATTATTGAAACTAAATTAGTATTTAAGAACAAAAAAGATAATCAAGGTGATAGTCATAGAAATAAAGATAATTTAGTTTCAAAAGGCTATAATAAAGAAGAATTAACAGATTATGAAGATACATTTTCCCCATTATCTAGGATTGAAGAAGTTATAATCTTTATATAACATGTATCTCATATGAATTTTAAATTATATCATATGGTAGTTAAATCTATTTTTATAAATGCATGTTCAATAGAGGATGTTTATGTACAACAACCTCCTTGTTTTGAAGACCCTAATTTTAAAAATTATTTTTCTTAACTTACCAAAGATCTCTATCGACTTAAATAATAACCTCAAACATTTTATGAAATATTTGGTTCATTTATTTTGTCAAATGTTTTTAATATGGTTTTGAAAGAATCCATTATTTTTAATAAAACATTATCAAATTTTACTTTTATTATGAAAATATATTTTGATGATGTTATTTTTGGGTCAACAAATAAAAAAATTCGTGATGATTACTAAAAACTCATGAAAAAATAATTTTAAATGAGCATGATTAACGATTAAATATATTTCCTTTGATTTTAAATTTATCTATAATATTTTTGAATTATTTTAAAATAACGAAAATACATAATTTATTTATATTAAAATTTTTTACATGAAAATAGTAGGACCCATTGAAATACCATGAGTACCAATATTATATATTACTTGGATGAAGCTGAAAAACTATTTTAAAACATGTTATATAGACAAATCATTGGATTTTATCGTTATCTTACCATAAGTAGGCCAAAATAGTTTTTTAGTATGTCTTTATGACAAATTTATATCCAATCCAAAATAATCTAATTTAAATGACATAAAAATAATTTTAAGGTATTTAAATATATATGTTTCTATTTTTCTAATTTTTCTAAAAATCTTTGATTTTAATTTAATTTCATACTCAGATACTAACTTTGGTCTGTGTAAATTGGGAAAGAAGAGAACCACATGAACCTTTAATTTTCTAGGATGATCTTTAGTATCATTTATAGTAAGAAAAAACACTATGTATAATTATCAACAATTGAATCTAAATATATTTCAATTGGTAGTTTTTGTGCATATGTTCTATGGATAAAATAGACCCATATTGATTTTGGAATCATTTTTAATTATGTTCCAATAAAATGTGATAACATGAGTGAAATAAACATTACAAAGAATCCAATTAACCTTTTTTGAATAAAAAAATTAATATAAGACATCATTTATTTAGAGTTCCAGAACAGTAGAGTGATATATATTTAGAATTTGTTTCCATAGAAAATCAATTATCAGACATTTTTATAATAATAACAGATTTTATTTTATTAAATCTGAATTAGGGTTGTCTAATTTTACTGAATTATATTTTAATTATTTAAAAGTCTAAGTGAGCATGAATTTATATTTACTAAATTTATATTTCCTTTATTTCGTTAAAATTTTAAAGACTTAATTTTTTAGTATTTTTCACATCCTAATATGAAATGTATTCTAGTTTTTTCATAATTACGCTACATATTTTAATGTGAGTCCCTTCAGTTAGTGTAAAACAATAGAAGGAAAATTATTCCAACACATTGACACTTTGTAAAACTAAAATCCTTCATCTCCTCACCTCTAAACACTATTATCCCAAATCCTTAAATCATTCAAACCATATTTAATAGTAATAAAAAGTTATAGTAAAAATGTTTTTATTTCAAGTATATTCATGTTTTCAAGGCTTATATGAAGATCACTAAGTGGCAGAGCTATTGACTTTAGCTAGTTGGACATAACTTATATGTTAATCAAGAATGTTATAAATTTTCAATGATGGGACTATGTGTTTGATGAAAATTTAACATATTAATTCATGGATAAAGAAGTTTGAGAGTTATATAAAATAGTTTTTTTTCATTTTGGTGATTTTGAGGACCTATAATAATGACTTCAAACCAAAAGGACTTTTTGATATCCTCCAGTTTATTGGATAAAGTCTTTTGATTCAATTATGAAGGTAATTCTGATTTCAACACCTCTTTTGAACCAAAAAATGACGTCATCCATCAAAATATAATGGATTCTCTTTTTGTACAATTGGATATACAGCAGAATATTTCTAAATACTTGAAATGAGGAAGAAAATTTCTTGTGAATTTTATTCAATATGGAATTTCCCAGTTCCATGGTGAGTTTGTGAAAATCTAATTTCAATATGTTATTTTGTTTTATATTTTTATGATATAAAATCCTATAGTTCTTTCATATTATGTAATGAAATAAATGTTCTATATTCAAAATAAATCCATAAATTTATATCCATTTTGAAGGTTGTTAAACCTGGATTTTTGGTAAAGCCTATGTTCATATAGACGAGACCACAATAAATCATTATGAAGTTCTAAAAACATTAAGCACTAATGTATTAAAGGGTAATGGTTTATATTAGTTTCTATCTATGAGTAAGTTATATTTGATGTACAAAGAAGATTTAGAGGAATTATACCCTACTAATGTTTAGGGAAACCTCTATTTTAGTGGTTTCTAATGAAGTTACATTCCAATATCCTTTAAGTTTACTTCCACCTATAGAGGAAAATGTAGAGAGTTTGGATGTAAGAGACCTTATGGACAATGAAACAATTGGTGATAAAAAAAAGATTTTGAGTTTTCATTTTGGAATAAATTTGTACTAAATAAGATAATCTTCCACGATTTTATTAAATAATTGAAAACATGATTGACACCCATATTCTTGCAACTATCTAGCTAGTCATTTTACCTATTTCTTCTATGAGGGAATATTTAGCCTCATCCATTATGAAATAGGTTAGTGTTGTTTAGGATAATACTATATCTATATAATTTGGAGAAATACCACTTTTTTAAATATATTCATTAGGGGAGACCAATTGAAAATATAGAAGAGAATCAGTTAGTTTTATCATTTTGAGTATTGTTGGGAATGAAGGAGAAGAACAAGAAGTGAACAAAGATCCACTGCTCATTGTGAAAAGAAAAACAAGAATGGAATCTGGTGATCCTTCTAAAGTTGATTGAGTACCTTATATTGATAAAAATAAATAAGTTAATGAAAATAATCTTTTATAGGAAGATAATGGTGACTTAGTTTACTAATATATATTTTTTCCAATTCTTTCACATCATTCTATTTATGATATTTCTATAGAAGATCCAAATACTATTGAAAAAAAATATTTTGTAAGAAATTATAAAATATTTATAGAATTAAATTTGTTGAGAAATCAATTGATCTAGTACAAAGAAAAAGAAAATGTGTTGGTGTAGCCTCTATATAGTGTGAAATGCTCCCCGTATATATGATACAAGATGTGGAATTCAATTTGATTTCTTAAATGATAAGTATTTCAATAATTCAAAAAGGAAACATAAATGATCTTGATCAATACTAGAAAGATATAATTTCTTTTCTCAAGAATATAGTACCAATAATTCATGATTCATTAGTTCAAGAACCCCAAGACACCAGTTTTTTTATTAATGTATTGAGAAAAATGGTAGGATCATTGGATGAAACTTTTTCAGTATTGGAATTTTTTTTGGAAATATACATCTATTGGTTGTGGAACGATTGAGATAAGGCTCTTATTCATAAGAATAAGAGAATTATTTTATAGATCCTATATAATGATTTATTTCCTCTAAAGTTAATGTAAATTAAATGGAACCATCAATTTATACTCCAACCATTAGTTCCATTGGTCTATATGATAATTAGTTTGTAGTGTTGATTTTTTTGTAATTGTGATAATAAGGGAGATGTGAATAACATATTTTATAATTTTTCTGAAAGTATGTGTACAAGTTTCACAACTATTTTAGATTATTTCAAAAACTTCATGGTGAATAGAATTGACAGGTTCATGAATGCACTATATCATCTTCGAGGAAGTCACACTTTAGAACCTGGCATTACTGGTCACCATACAGACACATATCAAATATTTAATGATATTTTTAATCCCACAATGATCTATTATAGGGAGAATCTCAGTTTTTCTAATGAATGATCATTACCTTTACCTTCCCCTTCAACTAAGAAATCCTTTATCCCTATAGATCACTTAAATTTGGATCGAGCTTAGGAAGATTCTATCAGAATCCAATTCAGTTATGTAAGGATCATTCATGTAGATAGATCTATACTTGGATAAAATTTTCTTAACTTAAGGGTTTTGTTGAAGAAAGTATTGAAACTCATTTACTTTCCCACTCCTTTCTAGCCAATCAACCCCAATCCATTAAAATACCACCTCCAAAACTTCATCTTGTACCATAAGATTGACTTATCTTCTTATTTGGGATACATAAATGATCATGATTTCTATTTAGAAACATAAATTTTGTTTATTTTGCTCTTTTAATTATTTTAATTATTAAATTTTTTATATTATCTCCCATTATTTTATACTATTAATGTATTATTTCTATTATATGTTTCTTTGATTTTCTCAAATTTCTCTAGTTACTCTTATTATCTAATCAATTTTATTTTCAATACAAATCCATGAAAATTTATACTCATATTTGTTATATCTTTTTTAGAACAGTTACAGTTGTTTTTATGAGACATTAATTGTATTATTTCTTCCTTGTCCAACTATTTTTTATATCAAAAAGGGGGAGAAGAAAAATAGGGTAAAAAAATTAAACCCTTTTTAAATAGTTATATTCAGATCTATATTTATCATTAAATGGGTTTTATGATAATTAAAAAGGTTGAAATTATTATACAGACTTATGTTATTCCAATATATCTCTATGCTTTATCTATTTTAATGATTCACAAAACCATTATTTATAATATAATGAGTTTATCATAATTTTTTCCTATTTTATATATAACTATTCTTATAATTCAAGAGATATTTATTGAATATATTTCAAAGGAATATATCATAAGTAATTAAAATGAAATTTATTCTATTGTAATCTAGCTATTAGTTTAATAAATTACGTTATGATGGATGTTTATCTTATTCCTTTCATTATTGTAAAATTAAAGAAAACTTGTATATTCAATGGAATTTTAGTCTACACCAAAGTAATTTATCTTAATAAATCCTTGTTCAGAAAGTTTTTCTTACTACATAAAAAGATTATCTTACAGAGAAAGTAAATTATCTTCTGCATGTTCTATGTCAGAATTCTCAATCATAAGGAAATTATGAGAAATATTTTATCTTATAAAAAGAAACTTTATAAAAGGATTATCTTATGAACATCAGATGAAGTAGTGTAATTTGATTATCATATGATAGTAAGATGTTATCCTATGAAGAAAAATTATCTCATGCAATTCATAAGTCAAATATTAGTTTTATCTTACATATATTTCCTATAAATTATATTATAAGAATAGTGTTATCAAATTTTTATCATATTAAGAACATGACATCTTGTGGATCATCATGATTATACTTATAATTTTTGTATAATCTCATGATAATTCAATTCATTCTTTTAAGTGTGTCAGAAAAAAAAGATATCTAAATAAGAAAATATTTATTTGGAAAAAGTTTATTTTTTCTATGAAGGAAAATATTTGAGAAATAATTTACTGAAATCTTCACCATAGAAGTATATTCCACATTTAGAAAAAGAAGGACATGTGACATTAATAACCCATCTCATAAGCTTTTCAAAAATATTCTTCACATGACCATTGTGATTATCAAGTGCCTTATGTTCAAATTAAAAAGGGAAGATATTAATATAATAGTTTCTACTATATGAATAATGGATGTATACATTTGAAAAGTAGAACACATAAAGATATGTATAAAAAAAATATATTCTACAATATGTGCTTCATAAAATTAATGAATAATTTTTTTATCTATTCTAATGTTTTCGTGATTACAAGATCATACTTTTCAATCATATAATTTTCATAGCTAAACATAAAATAATATCATCTTTTCTAGATGTATCTTTAACTACTATCAGTTTCTGCTTGCAACTATGTGTTGTACCCTTCTTCTAAAACTGTTTTTATCTTTTTTTACTATGTAAAATTATTGTTTCTGAGTGTGTTAATACTATGAATAATTATTTTGAACAGAGACACTAGATAAAATATCTTAGACCTTTTTAATAAGTAAAAGTATCTTTCATTCAGCTAGGATCCCCCAGAAAAGGGATGATATAGTGAAAATCCCCAAACTCATGGAGTAGAGTGTTGGTGGATTTGACTCGGGGATTTTTGTTCCTTGAACCACTATAAATATTTTTTTTATTATTTTCTCTTTGTGATTTTATTTTATTCATATTTCATTTATTAAGGAAAATAATTTAACCCAAATACTTTAAAGGGTGTGATTGGAAATAAAATAAAATCATCAAGAACTCAATTTACCCCTATTTACCCCTAGTTACCCATTATCTGGGAAAACAGATTATAATTATTGGATGTTACTATATTAATTATTCATACATGTTATCAATGAAAATTGTGATTTTAATGTTACAAATTATCAAAGTAACCCATGTGGGAATATTTTTTATTCACATTTAATAAAGAAATAACCTAGAACGCTGGGAAAGATAAAATTTAATGGGATTCATTATTCAAATATATTAGGATTAAAATAATTATATATAATGAGTTTGATAGATCCATATCAAGAGATATATGAGTTTGGTGATATTATTGAATTATAAAAGTGATATATTATTTGAATATAAACTATGAATTTCCTATGAACTATAATTGTTTAATCCTTTTCCACTATAGACCTATTTTATGCCTCAAATATATGATTGAGAAGATTTAATCAGGTTCTATGGATCTAATTATTTAAATATCTTTCTATTCAGGTAATTATAATGGGGTATACTTCCCATTAAAAGGTATGTAAATGGTTTGTGACTCCCAAACAAAAGGAAAGGGTTATGTTGTGCCTCCATGTGATAAAAAAGTAAGGTTGTTCAGGATATAACTCTAGGTAGAAAAAGGGAGGTCTTTTTAGGTTTAAAACTCTAGGGGGAAAGGATTTGTAATAAGGTTGTGACTCTAGGTGAGAAAACATAATTGTAATATTCCAATATAGTGGTTACAGTGGGTAACATCTCTCTCTGTTCATGAGAGGGGTAAAGAGTATAGTATGATCATTTACATCCTAACTACTATAAAAATATCCTATGTTCATTTTATTTTATTTCCACTTCAAAAAATTTAGTGGTTTTACATAATATTAAATTCATTTTAAAAGTCCAAACTATCCCCCTGGATATTTTTCATCTTAACTCCAGACCAACAATCCATTTGTCTTGATATCTCATCAAGCCGGTTGTATGTTTGTGTCATCAACATTAATTCTTGATATATAATTCTTTAATTATCTGGAATAAAAATTTCTACATTTCCATAGATATGGAATTTATTTCGATAGTCCCTTTCCAAGAAAAGGGATGAGATATTAACTTCCATAAATTGAAGGGATAATTTTTTCCTTAACCTTCATTAATAACATACCGATCATGACATACCTAAGGTATCATACCTCCCATGAACATAGTTAATCATTGGTTTCATTAATACATCTATATACATAATTCATGTTATGTATTAATAATAATATTAAAGTTTAAGAAACACTACACATAATCATAGATAAGAAAATATGATGACACACAAACATGTATAATTTCTATTGGTAGGTTTATCATCATAATCTCCCATATTAGATATTATGATGTGTGAACATTATAAGATGAAGCCTCATCCCCTTACAATCACTCTCACATGGTAGTCAAAAAACATTATTCCCCATCATTGCTCTTCATTATGCCTATATGAAAAATATTTGTGACATATATTCTTAGTATATATAGGTTCTCATTATAGCAGAGATATGTTATGACCTTTTTTGATGTGACAGATACCCTAGGATGATATCACATTAAATTCATATAAAATAATGATTAATATTTTTTTGATATATATTAAATATTCAATTATTTTAATATAACTATTAATCTAAAGTAAAAACTAGTTTGTTCTATGACACTAATCCTAATAGAGGCATGCTTGGATCCTACTGGTGATATGAGGGTTATCTATTATTATCATCATTGATCTTTTATTAATCCTTTCATTATTTTTTTACATATTTTTCTATTTATTAAAAAATTGATTTATAGTTATATATGTAATTATTTTAGATATTTTTTTATGTATATACCTTATTATTACATGTTTGAGTTTAAATTTCCAATGGTTCCCACAAGTTTTTTATACTCATACCATACATGTGAACCTTGATGGACATACAATTTTAGTTATTTAATTTTATAAATGAGAAGGTATATAGATAGTTGTTTGGAATATTGTGGACTATCTGAGTATGCATTTTTCTTTTTTGGGTCAGGTCTCTATTTTTCATTTGAGCATAGGAGGCCAATATAGGTATGAATTTTCATTTAGCTCATTTATATAAGTATTCTCAGTTTTTTTAAGTCTGATAGTTTTATTTTTATCAATGGTCTATAATATCATTTAGCTAATGAGTCTGTACCTGAGTGGTAAGGGCTCCTTCTTGGCATCCAAGAGAACCAGGTTCAAAACCGAGTGGAGGAAAATTTTTGGGAACTATAGAAGTACTGTAGCAGCTATTGTTCGGTATTGTAGAAGCCATAACTATTCACCTGATTTGGTCCTTCGGGCCACCGGTTTGGGCCTACGGGTCTCAAGGGCCTTCGAGTCATCAAAGGCCTTTCGGCCACAGGGACTTGGGGCCACAAATACCATGGAGTAGCCCAGTTCACACAAAACAGGCCCCAGAAGAGGATCCGAGAAACAAGAGTAGCAACCACCAGATGCAGAGCTAACTAGATTGGAAGAATGAGAGGGTATGGAAGCCACCACCGGGACTAGGAACTGTGAAACATTGTATGGGGAAATACTAGCTGGTCAGCAATGCAAGGTGGGGAGCTAGGTGATCAATGACGCAGAAGCTGGGGAGGGGCAGTTCAAGTGGGCTAGGCCAACGAGTCATTTATTGGTCATAGTATGCCTCTAGGCCTTCGGGTCATGTATTGCGAGTCAGTCGGGCCTCGTGCCTTGGGCCTACGGGTCATGTACGGGTTCCCCTTCAACACTTAAAAGGGGTATTATCCATAATAAAATAAAAAATAATGCCTTCGGGCCATTGGTCAATAATATCATTCATGTCTATAATTTTAGTGTGTATTTTCATATATATATATATATATATTTTGGGACAAAGAGAGTTATTAAATTATTTAATTTCTATGATATGTATCTGTAGAGACCCAAATCTTGACGTACATGAACATTACATTACTTTTGCGGAATACTTAGTACATAACAAAAAAACACACACACAAGGATCGTAATAGTTTAGTGTCTTTGGAAACTCGGAACGTAATCTTCTAATCGTGGTGAAAGATCTTCAATATCTCCCATAAAGATCTTCCCTTTATTTTACATAAAACCTTTCTTTATATCCTGGGGAAAAGAAAACATAAAACGGTGAGCTCAAATTCTCAGTAAGGGTAAACAAAAGAAAAATCAATCACATCATATTCATAAGAACATAACTTTTGGAAATCTTAACCTGCAAAAGAGAGAATAATTTCATAACATGGGATAAATCATAGTAGTGAAATGAAATCCCAATAATCATAACTTAAAACATGAAACTTTGTGGCATACACACATAATCATAGAGAATCATTTCTTGTTAGTCAAGACTCATTGCCAAGACTATCTTAGTGGACAATGTCCCTTTCTGAACCGAGTCACCCTCGTTTCAGTCCTGTTTCACTGAACTGGTATAACCTACCATTCCTGCCATGTCTCTCTCATGAGATATAAAATCTTTACTCAATGCATTGGAGGGAGATATAGGTCCCACCCATCTCATAATGATACCATTCTTATGTGTGCCACAAAATCATAAATCATACATCATTGCATAACCCATGTAATACAAATGGGAATCTTAAACATCATGACATCATAAAACAATTCATATAAGATAAAGGAATTCATAAAAATAATTCCATCACAACATAATCAAATAAATGTAATAATAGGGATAAAAACAGAACCATTTACTATCTTATATGGAAAATAATTTTGATAAAACACTTGAACTCCATTCTTGAGGAAAATATCCTTTCTTCTTGAAAAACATTTTTCCATTCTTAACATGTCATAAAAATTTAAACTAAAAGAAGTTGATTAAATATAAACTTCAAAACTTGTAAAGGATGCTTCTTGGAAATAATGTTTTAAAAATCCATTCATGTCGTATAAGTTAAAAGAAAACATTCTTCTCGTACTTTTGTCGGAAAAGTCAAAAAAGTACCTCGTACAAAAAACGATAAAAGATTCCTTTCATATATTATACTAAAAACTCACTGAAGGGTAAAATTGGATTTAAACAATTGTAGGTGGATGGCAATGATATTACATATTGAGGAAACATGGATGTGGATGATAAAATACACCCCAGTAAATACCAAACTATAAACAATCTCAGATAAAAATGAGATTGTGATATTTCCCTTACCTTAAGTCTGATTTGCTTTGTAAGTCCCTGAACCTCCTGTATAATGATTTAAATAATGTCATTAACTTATTACAGAATCATATTCATTGTTATGATATCATATATGGTTCACTTATGACTTTATATTACCCGTTCTTTTATAAATTCCATGTTAAAGAAGCGTTTTGGGTAAAATCGTTTCATTTATCGTAGGTGTTTGGACTTGTTGTTCTTGACATTATTATTACTTATATCATGATTTACATACTTCCAGAATATAAAACATGATTTATATATCATTTATATTCAGTATATATATATATTTAATAAATATATAAATGAAATGAAACACACTGTCCATGGAGACGGTAGTCCGTACGTACGCATGAATGCTGTTTTCCTTTCCTCATTGTCTTGAATGGAAGTAAGTAGATGACATATATATATACATAAATCCATTAGCCTTATAATGTCATATATTTCATTATTATTTCTTATATATACTTTATAATTATTCTTAAATGGTTAACATGGAGAATGAATCTCATCGCGTCGTGGAGAAGGTCGTCCGTACGTACGCACGAGCGATGATATCATTCCCATGGTCATGGAATTGTGTTGAAGTGTATGTATACTATTTCAGTATCAATATCACTCTATAATAATCATATATAGTTACTCCTTACACCATTATACCCATCCAATTAAGGAGTTGGCGGAAAATAGATTTCACCACAGAGTGGAGACGGTATTCCATACGTACGCACACGCGGTGATTTCCTTTTTCCGTAGGATGGATAGAAGGTTAATTAGAGTTGTTTCATATTTATAATAACATATCAGTATATAATAAATACTGATGTTATTAATTTATCATGAAACAACTAAAGAAGAAGAATTTGAAGATGAAAGAAATTGAAAAAGATCGGTAATGGATATTACCTCTTTTTGACGCGCCTTTTCTTAACCTCCACTTAAAGAACTAAGGATGGTCTTTGAAG
The DNA here is from genome assembly GCA_963277665.1 of Viscum album. NCBI lineage: Eukaryota > Viridiplantae > Streptophyta > Magnoliopsida > Santalales > Viscaceae > Viscum > Viscum album. The sequence continues at coordinate 700,532,572 of OY728122.1, read as the reverse complement.
AAGACCAAGACCTCTAGGATGATACTAGGGAAGTGGAGAAGAGATTTTGGCAGGGTTTGGCCGAGCTTGAATGCTCAAATTGGTGTGAGGAGGAGAGGGGGGAGGTGCCCTTTTATAAGGGAGGAGAGGGGCACCTTAGGAATATCTCAAAATATTATTTTATATTATGGTCAAATTCGGTTTATAATTGTTCCAAATGGTCTTATTTCGAAGATAAAGTGGGTATGATCCGAAATCCTCTCATCCAATAGGATTTAAACAAGTTTAGGTTATTATTTTAACCTTATCAATTAGATTTAACTCTAAGTTAAATAATTTAACTTTTACCGTGTCTTTTTGTTTTCTTACACTATATGGTTAATAAACTTACTATATCAAGCCAAACGAACCCCAAGTTGTTTCTTATTAATACATCTATCCTTATCTAAGTCATTTGGCCGAACCTTAAATAATATAATATTTGTTTTAAAAACTAATTTATGTCAATTTTGACACTATTTGGTACATGATTTTTATGAAATTTTTAACAGAATGATAAGTTCGAACCAAGTTACTTAAATCAACAATAACATGTCATATTAACCTAGAAAATTAGTTTAAGTCATAAAAAGTCTCAAATTACATTTATTTGGGCATTTATAACATCAATTATGTTAATATTTTCTTAAAAAGGTAATTACTGCATCATCGTTGTGTCATAAATAAATTAAATTATTTAAAGTATAAAAATTACAAATAAAATACCACTATGTAGGAAATATTTTTAGCTCTCTAATTAATATTTATAGTCAAAATTATTTTATGTATAATCCTATATTAAAAATGTTTTAGTAAATAAACTTTGATTTTAACTCTTTTAACTCTTCTTTGAATTAAATAATAATAAATGTCCTAATCTAATCCAAGTGGGCCTAAATGATAATATTTTACACTTAAGGATGTTTTTGGTCGAGATACACTTGTCCAATAGGATTAGGACATGTGTTAGGGTAATATTAATATCATTTTAACCCTTAATTACCCTATTTACTTTTAACCGTGGTAAATAAAAGTAAAAAGTTACTATTCACCAAAAAATATTTTCATCTCATTAAACCACATTTTACTTACTAACATCAACCACGTCTCTAAGATTTTTGAAATTCTATTCACAGAAGCGGTAAAATTAAGATTTATGAAAAAATTAATTTTTTAACTACCACTTAGTAGTTTCACTATTCATCAAAAATTGAAGTTTTTCAGAAAAATGCCAAACATTCACCCTAAGGTATAATTGATATTCTGAATTCAAAAATGAATTCTATTTTACAAAATTCCCAACATATAAGTTGCATTAATTAATTTTGTAATTAATTTCTGCTGTCACAACGAATAGCGTGTTTTTAAGAGATAATAACTATCAAAAGATTAGCACTTGTTTATGTCTGGTGTAAATGTGAAATTACATCCAATGACCAACATTGTATTGAATTGTAAAAATATATTCTAAATATACTTTAAAACCATTAAAATTAATAATTTCTCACTATTAATTATTTCGATTGAAAAAGTTGTTTTTAATTAAAATTTAGTAATTTTCACTATTCATCAAAATATGAAAGTTATCCGAAAATCACCAAAATTTCACCCTAAGCTAATTTCGATATTACGAATCCAAAAATGAATTCCATTTTGAAAAATAAAATTTACAAAATTTCAAAAAGTGGTTATTACTATTCATAAAGGCTAGTTTTAATAATATTTTAATAGCATATTGTTGTTTAGTGAAACTCGTTATTGCGTACTACACACGCTATCGAGGAAGGTCGCGATTGCGTGTAATGCAAGGAAAGTCAAGGATGTGTGTTGTGCAAGCTCCTTTTGGTGTAGCTTACAACAAAAGACATTAGTGAAATTAAAAAGAATATTTTTCCTAAAATCTTGGGTTGTTACATTCTACCCCCCTTAAAATGAATTTCTCCCTCGAAATTCCTTGGGGTTATAAATGGTTTACTATTCGAAAGTTTCTTTAATAGAAACCCACATTGTAAAAAGGAATACCAAAACCAATCTTTAAAAACAAAAGTATGAAACGTAACGGTTACCCAATTAAACTAATCACCGGGTTTCCACATAGGTGAAAATATGGATATGGAAGAGAAATCTAACCATCATGTTCTGATTGATAGTGGTAGAGAACATGGCTATGGAAAATAAAGAAATCACAAAGCCATAAATTTGTGACGATCTAGGGTACCATCTGATTCATCGGATATAAGTGCACTAGGACAACATTTTTGGTTTTCAAGATCATTTCCCTAAAGTTGAAGAATTTGAATTAGAATAAATACTTACTTTATTTTGGTACAATATCACTGTTGTTCGTGCCTTGAACAATTTCCACTTCATCTCTTAAATAAATGAAGTTGAATTTGTTATTCGTGAAATGTTAGCAGATCATGTGATAGAATGACGGGTCATTCCATCTGTCTCAAACAAAAGGTTAGCAAAAGTTATTAAATATACATAAATCATTCTATAGTGAGATTAGTCATATATGGTTCCTAAAATGGACTTATACTTCATATATCATACTGCTTAATATAATAAGACTAGTTTCTACTAAACAGGGACTTCCTGTAGGCCAGTGGTAGGCGATAAAGGCCAGTCGCACTTCGGTTTTGGGATCGATTCCTACAGCCTTGTCCGACGCGATGGGCTGTCGCCCGTCCTGCAGGTTGTCCTTTTTCTAAAACTATATTACTATAACATCCCTTCAATAATATCGAAAAAACTTCTATCCTTAAACAATACTAACTTATGTCCAACATAATCCATTTCAATCTTTAGGCTTATCCATAATACTGCAGTCCACTCTCATAACACAGTGAAAACGATTACCCGAGATTTAATACTGTCGTTAATCCCCATATATCATAAGATATGTCTTGTTGGACACATTCCAAACATTTAAAGGCCTTAATCATGTATTCTCTTGAATACCCATTGAACCTTAGTGAAAACATGAATGCTGTTAAAAGTTAACTCTTTCCACATACCAAAATCCAAAAATTCTATATACTCAAACCATGATATAACATTCTCCTTATATCAGTCATGAGCTCATGAATACAATCAAACACCTCATTATCTTATTATTTCTTCATTATGCGCGTATCATCTACTTTACAAAAAATATATGAATAACATTTCATGGTTACTAGTACCATTAATCATACACTTTAAAAAATTAGTAAAGACAATTGTGTAACAATCCTTAGATGTCTCTTTATTCCATAGTACCATGAGATTACTTATACAACATTACAGTTGATAAACATGTAATAATTCCACTACCTTCTTAAACCATTGACCGAGCTTCAACAATTCTTTCATCTCACATATCATATGTAGTCTCTTCATCATCATCAATATAAATACTTCCCATACGACCATACTGATTATCTTCATGAGACTTTCCCTTAGGGAATTGGTTTTCATAATGCTCGTACATTCCACATTTAAAACATTTATCCATTGTTGATGTCGTAGCATTACCATTATCCTCATCCATGTTGTTAACTGAACCTTTTCCTTTGCACTTACTTGCTTTGTGTCCTTCTTTTCCACCCCCAAAGCATCTTCCAGTTCCTTTGAAACATTCTCCTTGATTCCTCTTCCCACATGATTTACATAGGGGAAATTGAACTTTCTTTCCTCTATGATCATCATGAAACTCCATCTTTCTCTTATTAGCCGAGTCAGGAAACTTACCAAATTTTGCATTATTGATTATATTATGAGATTGCTGATTCGGCATAATAATGATGCTTGGACTTCCAAATCCCATTTCATTATGAAGAATATCATTCCATTTTCCATCATATCCTCCATTATCATGAATCATCTTGTTTCCAGCCATTTTCTAAAACCCAAAAAATAGTGTGAGAGGCAAAAATCATGCTAGGGAAAACAACATAATAAAGGTGGAGTATCCTCAATATCTAACATCTTAGGTTAAATTCTATGATCATTACCGTAGTTCTAGGACTGTATCCTATACGTATACTTATCCTTAGGGACATCCCTAGACATACCTTATAAATATCTCTAGGGATCTCACTAAAGTTATCGCATCCCAGTTTCCAAAGGTTGACTAAACCTTTCCTCTGATACCAACTGTAGAGACCCGAATCTTGACATAAATGAACATTACATTACTTTTGCGGAATACTTAGTATATAACAAAAAAACACACACACAAGGATCGTAATAGTTTAGTGTCTTTGGAAACTCGGAACGTAATCTTCTAATCGTGGTGAAAGATCTTCAATATCACCCATACAGATCTTCCCTTTTTTTTACATAAAACCTTTCTTTATATCCTGGGGAAAAGAAAACATAAAAGGGTGAGCTCAAATGCTCAGTAAGGGTAAACAAAAGAAAAATCAATCACATCATATTAATAAGAACATAACTTTTGGAAATCTTAACCTGCAAAAGAGAGCATAATTTCATAACATGGGATAAATCATAGTAGTGAAATGAAATCCCAATAATCATAACTTAAAATATGAAACTTTGTGGCATACACACATAATCATAGAGAATAATTTCTTATTAGTCAAGACTCATTGCCAAGACTATCTTAGTGGACAATGTCCCTTTCTGAACCGAGTCACCCTCGTTTGAGTCCTGTTTCACTGAACCGGTATAACCTACCATTCCAGCCATGTCTATCTCATGAGATATAAAATCTTTACCCAATGCATTGGAGGGAGATATAGGTCCCACCCATATCATAATGATACCATTCTTATGTGTGCCACAAAATCATAAATCATACATCATTACATAACCCATGTAATACAAATGGGAATCTTAAACATCATGACATCATAAAACAATTCATATAAGATAAAGGAATTCATAAAAATAATTCCATCACAACATAATCAAATAAATGTAATAATAGGGATAAAAACAGAACCATTTACTATCTTATATGGAAAATAATTTTGATAAAACACTTGAACTCCATTCTTGAGGAAAATATCCTTTCTTCTTCAAAAACATTTTTCCTTTCTTAACATGTCTTAAAAAATTAAACTAAAAGAAGTTGATTAAATATAAACTTGAAAACTTGTAAAGGATGCTTCTTGTAAATAATGTTTTAAAAATCCATTCATGTCGTGTAAGTTAAAAGAAAACATTCTTCTCGTACTTTTGTCGGAAAAGTCAAAAAAGTACCTCGTACGAAAAATGACAAAAGATTCCTTTCATATCTTTTACTAAAAACTCACTGAAGGGTAAAATTGGATTTAAACAATTGTAGGTGGATGGGAATGATATTACATATTTAAGAAACATGGATGTGGATGATAAAATACACCCCAGTAAATACCAAAGTATAAACAATCTCGGATAAAAATGAGATTGTGATATTTCCCTTACCTTAAGTCTGATTTCCTTCGTAAGTGTCCAAACCTCCTGTATAATGATTTAAATAATGTCATTAACTTATTACAGAATCATATTCATTGTTATGATATCATATATGGTTCACTTATGACTTTATATTACCCGTTCTTTTGTAAATTCCATGTTAAAGAAGCATTTTGGGTAAAATCGTTTCATTTATCATAGGTGTTTGGACTTGTTGTTCTTGACATTATCATTACTTATATCATGATTTACTTACAGAATATAAAACATGATTTATATATCATATATATTCAGTATATATATATATTTAATAAATATATAAATGAAATGAAACACACCGTTCATGGAGACGGTAGTCCGTACGTACGCATGAACGCTGTTTTCCTTTCCTCATTGTCTTGAATGGAAGTAAGTAGATGAAATACATATATACATAAATCCAGTAGCCTTATAATGTCATATATTTCATTATTATTTCTTATATATACTTTATAGTTATTCTTAAATGGTTAACATGGAGAATGAATCTCATCGCGTCGTGGAGACGGTAGTCCGTACGTACGCACGGGCGATGATATCAATCCCATGGTCGTGGAATTGTGTTGAAGTGTATGTATACTATTTCAGTATCAATATAAATCTATAATAATCATATATAGTTACTCCTTACACCATTATACCCATCCAATTAATGAGGTGGTGGAAAATAGATTACACCACGGCGTGGAGACGGTATTCCGTATGTACGCACGCGCGGTGATTTCCTTTTTCCGTAGGATGGATAGAAGGTTAATTAGAGTTGTTTCATATTTATAATAACATATCAGTATATAAGAAATACTGATGTTATTAATTTACCATGAAACAACTAAATAAGAAGAAGTTGAAGAAGAAAGAAATTGAAAAAGATCGGTAATGGAGACTACTTCTTTTTGACGCGCCTTTTCTTAACCTCCACTTAAAGAACTAAGGATGGTCTTTGAAGAAGACCATGACCTCTATTATGATACTAGGGAACTGGAGAAGATATTTTGGTAGGGTTTGGCCGAGCTTGAATTCTCAAATTGGTGTGAGGAGGAGAGGGAGGAGGTGCCCTTTTATAAGGGAGGAGAGGGGCACCTTAGGAATATCTCAAAATATTATTTTATATTAAGGTCAAATTCGGTTTATAATGGTTCCAAATGGTCTTATTTCGAAGCTAAAGTGGGGATGGGTCGAAATACTCTCATCCAATAGGATTTAGACAAGTTTAGGTTATTATTTTAACCTTATCAATTAGATTTAACTGTAAGTTAAATAATTTAACTTTTACCGTGTCTTTTTGTTTTCTTACACTATATGGTTAATAAACTTACTATATCAAGCCAAACGAACCCCAAGTTGTTTATTATTAATATATCTATCCTTATCTAAGTCATTTGGAAGAACCTTAAATAATATAATATTTGTTTTAAAAACTAAGTTATGTCAATTTTGACACTATTTGGTACATGATTTTTATGAAATTTTTAACAGAATGATAAGTTCGAACCAAGTTACTTAAATCAACAATAACATGTCATATTAACCTAGAAAATTAGTTTAAGTCATAAAAAGTCTCAAATTACATTTATTTGGGCATTTATAACATCAATTATGTTAATATTTTCTTAAAAAGGTAATTACTGCAACATCGTTGTGTCATAAATAAATTAAATTATTTAAAGTATAAAAATTACAAATAAAATACCATTATGTAGGAAATATTTTTAGCTCTCTAATGAATATTTATAGTCGAAATTATTTTATGTATAACCCTGTATTAAAAATGTTTTAGTAAATAAACATTGATTTTAACTCTTTTAACTCTTCTTTGAATTAAATAATTATAAATGTCCTAATCTATTCCAAGTGGGCCTAAATGATAATATTTTACACTTAAGGATGTTTTTGGTCGAGATACACTTGTCCAATAGGATTAGGACATGTGTTAGGGTAATATTAATATCATTTTTACCCTTAATTACCCTATTTACTTTTAACCGTGGTAAATAAAAGTAAAAAGTTACTATTCACCAAAAAACATTTCCGTCTCATTGAACCACATTTTACTTACTGAAATCAACCGTGTCTCTCAGATTTTTGAAATTCTATTCACAGAAGCGGTAAAATTAAGATTTATGAAAAAATTAATTTTTTAACTACCACTTAGTAGTTTCACTATTCATCAAAAATTGAAGTTTTTCAGAAAAATGCCAAAATTTCACCCTAAGCTATAATTGATATTCCGAATTCATAAATGATTTCTATTTTACAAAATTACCAACATATAAGTTGAATTAATTAATTTTATAATTAATTTCTGCTGTCACAATGAATAGCGTGTTTTTTAGAGATAATAACTATCAAAAGATTAGCACTTGTTTATGTCTGGTGTAAATGTGAAATTACATCCAATGATTAACATTGTATTGAATTGTAAAAATATATTCTAAATATACTTTAAAACCACTCAAATTAATAATTTATCACTATTAATTATTTCGATTGAAGAAGTTGTTTTTAATTAAAATTTAGTAATTTTCACTATTAATCAAAATATGAAAGTAATCCGAAAATCACCAAAATTTCACCCTAAGCTAATTTCGATATTACGAATACAAAAATGAATTCCATTTTGAAAAATAAAATTTACAAAATTTCAAAAAGTAGTTATTACTATTCATAACGGCTAGTTTTAATAATATTTTAATAGTATATTGTTGTTTAGTGAAACTCGTTATTGTGTACTACACACGCTATCGAGGAAGGTCGCGATTGCGTGTAATGAAAGGAAAGTCAAGGATGCGTGTTGTGCAAGCTCCTTTTGGAGTAGCTTAAAACACAAGACATTAGTGAAATTCAAAAGAATATTTTTCATAAAATCTTGGGTTGTTACATTCTACCCCCCTTAAAATGAATTTCTCCGTCGAAATTCGTTGGGGTTATAAATGGTTTACTATTCGAAAGTTTCTTTAATAGAAACCCACATCGTAAAAAGGAATACCAAAACCAATCTTTAAAAACAAAAATATGAAACGTAACGGTTACCCAATTAAACCAATCACTGGGTTTCCACATAGGTGAAAATATGGATATGGAAGAGAAATCTAACCATCATGTTATGATGGAGAGTGGTAGAGAACATGGCTATGGAAAAGCCAAAAATCACAAAGCCAAAAATTTGTGACGATCTAGGGTACCATCTGATTCATCGGATAAAAGGGCACTAGGACAACATTTTTGGTTTTCAAGATCGTTTCCCTAAAGTTGAAGAATTTGAATTAGAATAAATACTTACTTTATTTTGGTACAATCTCACTGTTGTTCGTGCCTTGAACAATTTCCACTTCATCTCTTAAATAAATGAAGTTGAATTTGTTATTCGTGAAATGTTAGCAGATCATGTGATAGAATGACGGGTCATTCCATCTGAATCAAACATAAGGATAGAAAAAGTTATTAAATATACATAAGTCATTCTATAGTGAGATTAATCATATATGGTTCCTAAAATGGACTTATACTTCATATATCATACTGCTTAATATAATAAGACTAGTTTCTACTAAACATGGACTTCTTGTAGGCCAGTGGTAGGCGATAAAGGCCAGTCGCACTTCGGTTGTGGGTTCGATTCCTACAGCCTTGTCCGACGAGATGGGTTGTCGCCCGTCCTGCTGGTTGTCCTTTTTATAAAACTATATTACTATAACATCCCATCAATAATATCGAAAAAAATTCTATCCTTAAACAATACTAACTTATGTCCAACATAATCCATTCCAATCTTTAGGCTTATCCATAATACTGCAGTCCACTCTCATAACACAGTGAAAACGATTACCAGAGATTTAATACTGTCGTTAATCCCCATATATCATAAGATATGTCTTGTTGGACACATTCCAAACATTTAAAGGCCTTAATCATGTATTCTCTTGAATACCCGTTGAACCTTAGTGAAAACATGAATGCAGTTAAAAGTTAACTCTTTCCACATACCAAAATCCAAAAATTCTATATACTCAAACCATGATATAACCTTCTCCTTATATCAGTCATGAGCTCATGAATACAATCAAACACCTCATTATCTTATTATTCTTTCATTATGTGCGTATCATCTAATTTACAAAAAATATATGAATATAATTTCATGGTTACTAGTACCATTAATCATACAATTTAAAAACTTAGTAAAGACAATAGTGTAACAATCCTTAGATGTCTCTTTATTCCATAGTACCATGAGATTACTTATACAACATTACACTTGATAAACATGTAATCATTCCACTACCTTCTTAAACCATTGACCGAGCTTCAACAATTCTTTCATCTCACATATCATATGTAGTCTCTTCATCATCATCAACATAAATACTTCCCATACGACCATACTGATTATCTTCATGAGACTTTCCCTTAGGGCATTGGTTTGCATAATTCCCGTACATTCCACATATAAAACATTTAACCATTGTTGATGTCGTAGAAATACCATTATCCTCATCCATGTTGTTAACTGAACCTTTTCCTTTGCACTTACTTGCTTTGTGTCCTTCTTTTCCACACCCAAAGCATCTTCTAGTTCCTTTGAAACATTCTCCTTGATGCCTCTTCCCACATGATTTACATAGGAGAAATTGAACTTTCTTTCCTCTATGATCATCATGAAACTCCATCTTTCTCATATTAGCTGAGTCAGGAAACTTACCAAATTTTACTTTATTGATCATATTATGAGATTGCTGATTCGACATAATAATGATGTTTGGACTTCCAAATCCCATTTCATTATGAATAATATCATTCCATTGTCCATAATATCCTCCATTATCGTGAATCATCTTGTTTCCAGCCATTTTCTAAAACCCAAAAAAGAATAGCGTGAGTGGCAAAAATCATGCTAGGGAAAACACCATAATAAAGGTAGAGTATCCTCAATATCTAACATCTTAGGTTAAATTCTATGATCGTTACCGTAGTTCTAGGACTATATCCTATACGTATACTTATCCTTAGGGACATCCCTAGACATACCTTATAAATATCTCTAGTGATCTCACTAAAGTTCTCGCATCCTAGTTTCCAAAGGTTGACTAAACCTTTCCTCTGATACCAACTGTAGAGACCCGAATCATGACGTACATGAACATTACATTACTTTTGCGGAATAAATATTACATAACAAAAAAACACACACACAAGGATCGTAATAGTTTAGTGTCTTTGGAAACCCGGAATGTAATCTTCTAATCGTGGTGAAAGATCTTCAATATCTCCCATAAGGATCTTCCCTTTTTTTACATAAAACCTTTCTTTATATCCTGGGGAAAAGAAAACATAAAAGGGTGAGATCAAATTCTCAGTAAGGGTAAACAAAAGAAAAATCAATCACATCATATTAATAAGAACATAACTTTTGGAAATCTTAACCTGCAAAAGAGAGCATAATTTCATAACATCGGATAAATCATAGTAGTGAAATGAAATCCCAATAATTATAACTTAAAATATGAAACTTTGTGGCATACACACATAATCATTGAGAATCATTTCTTATTAGTCAAGACTCATTGCCAAGACTATCTTAGTGGTCAATGTCCCTTTCTGAACCGGGTCACCCTCGTTTCAGTCCTGTTTCACTGAACCGGTATAACCTACCATTCCAGCCATGTCTATCTCATGAGATATAAAATCTTTACCCAATGCATTGGAGGGAGATATTGGTCCCACCCATCTCATAATGATACCATTCTTATGTGTGCCACAAAATCATAAATCATACATCATTGCATAACCCATGTAATACAAATGGGAATCTTAAACATCATGACATCATAAAACAATTCATATAAGATAAAGGAATTCATAAAAATAATTCCATCACAACATAATCAAATAAATGTAATAATAGGGATAAAAACATAACCATTTACTATCTTATATGGAAAATAATTTTGATGAAACACTTGAACTCCATTCTTGAGGAAAATATCCTTTCTTCTTCAAAAACATTTTTCCTTTCTTAACATGTCATAAAACTTTAAACTAAAAGAAGTTGATTAAATATAAACTTAAAAACTTGTAAAGGATGCTTCTTGTAAATAATGTTTTAAAAATCCATTCATGTCTTATAAGTTAAATAAAACATTCTTCTCATACTTTTGTCAGAAAAGTCAAAAAAGTACCTCGTACGAAAAACGACAAAAGATTCCTTTCATATATTTTACTAAAAACTCACTGAAGGGTAAAATTGGATTTAAAAAATTGTAGGTGGATGTAAATGATATAACATATTGAAGAAACATGGATGTGTATGATAAAATACACCCCATTAAATACCAAAGTATAATCAATCTCGGATAAAAATGAGATTGTGATATTTCCCTTACCTTAAGTCCGATTTTCTTCGCAAGTGTCCGAACCTCCTGTATAATGATTTAAATAATGTCATTAACTTATTACAGAATCATATTCATTGTTATGATATCATATATGGTTCAATTATGACTTTATATTACCCATTCTTTTGTAAATTCCATGTTAAAGAAGCGTTTTGGGTAAAATCGTTTCATTTATCGTAGGTGTTTGGACTTGTTGTTCTTGACATTATTATTACTTATATCATGATTTACTTACTTAAAGAATATAAAACATGATTTATATATCATATATATTCAGTATATATATATATTTAATAAATATATAAATGAATTGAAACACACCGTTCATGGAGACGGTTGTCCGTACGTACGCATGAACGTTGTTTTCCTTTCCTCATTGTCTTGAATGGAAGTAAGTAGATGACATACACATATACATAAATCCAGTAGCCTTATAATGTCATATATTTCATTATTATTGCTTATATATACTTTATAATTATTCTTAAATGGTTAACATGGAGAATGAATCTCATCGCGTCGTTGAGACGGTAGTCCGTACGTACGCACGAGCGATGATATCATTCCCATGGTCGTGGAATTGTGTTGAAGTGTATGTATACTATTTCAGTATCAATATAACTCTATAATAATCATATATAGTTACTCCTTACACCATTAGACCCATCCAATTAAGGAGGTGGTGGAAAATTGATTACACCACGGCGTGGGGACGGTATTCCGTATGTACGCACGCGCGGTGATTTCCTTTTTCCGTAGGATGGATAGAAGGTTAATTAGAGTTGTTTCAAATTTATAATAACATATCAGTATATAAGAAATACGGATGTTATTAATTTATCATGAAACAACTAAAGAAGAAGAAGTTGAAGAAGAAAGAAATTGAAAAAGATCGGTAATGGATATTACCTTTTTTGACAGGCCTTTTCTTAACCTCCACTTAAAGAACTAAGGATGGTCTTTGAAGAAGACCAGGACCTCTAGGATGATACTAGGGAAGTGGAGAAGAGATTTTGGCGGGTTTTGGCCGAGCTTGAATGCTCAAATTGGTGTGAGGAGGAGAGGGAGGTGGTGCCCTTTTATAAGGGAGGAGAGGGGCACCTTAGGAATATCTCAAAATATTATTTTATATTAAGGTCAAATTCGGTTTATAATGGTTCCAAATGGTCTTATTTCGAAGATAAAGTGGGGATGGGTCGAAATACTCTCATCCAATAGGAGTTAGACAAGTTTAGGTTATTATTTTAACCTTATCAATTAGATTTAACTCTAAGTTAAATAATTTAACTTTTACCGTGTCTTTTTGTTTTTTAACTCTATATGGTTAATAAACTTTCTATATCAAGCCAAACGATCCCCAAGTTGTTTATTATTAATATATCTATCCTTATCTAAGTCATTTGGCCGAACCTTAAATAATATAATATTTGTTTTAAAAACTAATTTATGTCAATTTTGACACTATTTGGTACATGATTTTTATGAAATTTTTAACAGAATGATAAGTTCGAACCAAGTTACTTAAATCAACAATAACATGTCATATTAACCTAGAAAATTAGTTTAAGTCATAAAAAGTCTCAAATTACATTTATTTGGGCATTTATAACATCAATTATGTTAATATTTTCTTAAAAAGGTAATTACTACATCATCGTTGTGTCATAAATAAATTAAATTATTTAAAGTATAAAAATTACAAATAAACTACCATTATGTAGGAAATTATTTTATCTCTCTAATGAATATTTATAGTCGAAATTATTTTATGTATAACCCTGTATTAAAAATGTTTTAGTAAATAAACTTTGATTTTAAGTATTTTAACTCTTCTTTGAATTAAATAATAATAAATGTCCTAATCTAATCCAAGTGGGCCTAAATGATAATATTTTACACTTAAGGTTGTTTTTGGTCGAGATAAACTTGTCCAATAGGATTAGGAAATGTGTTAGGGTAATATTAATATCATTTTTACCCTTAATTACCCTATTTACTTTTAACCGTGGTAAATAAAAGTAAAAAAGTTACTATTCACCAAAAAATATTTTCATCTCATTGAACCACATTTTACTTACTGACATCAACCGTGTCTCTCGGATTTTTGAAATTCTATTCACTGAAGCGGTAAAATTAAGATTTATGAAAAAATTAATTTTTTAACTACCACTTAGTAGTTTCACTATTCATCAAAAATTGAAGTTTTTCAGAAAAATGCCAAAATTTCACCCTAAGCTATAATTGATATTCCGAATTCAAAAATGATTTCTATTTTACAAAATTCCCAACATATAATTTTCATTAATTAATTTTATAATTAATTTCCGCTGTCACAACGAATAGCGTGTTTTTAAGAGATAATAACTATCAAAAGATTAACACTTGTTTATGTCTGGTGTAAATGTGAAATTACATCCAATGACCAACATTGTATTAAATTTTAAAAATATATTCTAAATATACTTTAAAACCACTCAAATTAATAATTTATCACTATTAATTATTTCGATTGAAAAAGTTGTTTTTAATTAAAATTTAGTAATTTTCACTATTCATCAAAATATGAAAGTTATCCGAAAATCACCAAAATTTCACCCTAAGATAATTTAGATATTACGAATCCAAAAATGAATTCCATTTTGAAAAATAAAATTTACAAAATTTCAAAAAGTGGTTATTACTATTCATAACGTCTAGTTTTAATAATATTTTAATAGCATATTGTTGTTTAGTGAAACTCGTTATTGCGTACTACACACGCTATCGAGGAAGGTCGCGATTGCGTGTAATGCAAGGAAAGTCAAGGATGCGTGTTGTGCAAGCTCCTTTTGGTGTAGCGTACAACACAAGACATTAGTGAAATTAAAAAGAATATTTTTCATAAAATCATGGGTTGTTACAGTATCCCTGATATATAAGTATTTTCCTGTAATATAAAATATATAATATACAAACGAGTCATGATAGATTTTCATTATATTATGAAATTCACCACTTTCATAATTCAAGTGGAATATCATTTATAATCAACAGAAAACCCTTAATAATAGTCTCCATACATTGTGGACCAGGGAACATGCATGGGTTTAGTGGTGGTCCAACTCAGATCAATATAAGATCTAGGTTGAGTCCTTACAACTGGTGTGAAAGAGGTGTTTGAGTTTTTATTGTATTTTATATATTTAGTATATGATTTTCAGGACTTGAGATGTAGTCTATAAATAGAAAATATCAACTTAAATACGTCGAATGATAAAATTACCAAGGATGTATTTGTATTCAAATTAGGAACTGTAGGAATGAGTGGGCTTTGAATATAAGTGTTTCAAGTATGACATTGAGTAGTGTAATATCCCATAAATGAGAGCTAAATTCTATATTGGATTATGCATTATCTGGTTAGTGATATACAATACATGAATTTTTAAAAATAGAACTTCTGGAATTTTGGATTATCTTTTGATTTCATGATTCTCACGTCGTAAGAATAATAATTATTTTGAGATACATTTTGATCAATTATATGGGAATTGGTGATTGAGATATGTAGTATATTCTTGAATGGGTTATAAATTTAAATATTTTGGGTTGAAAATCACTATGATAGGGGAGTCTGTAATGAACAGTGTCTCGATCATATCAATTTAGGTATTAATTTTTATTTAAATTGGTAATTTAAATGATGAAAATATCAATTTGTTTTATTTTTTTTAATTTAATCGAGAGAGTAATCATATTTAGTTATTTAGGATACTTATATTGAGTTATGGAATTTAGCGACATGATTATAAAGGGATAAAGTTGATGGTTTTGGAGTTTTTATAGTTAAATTATTAGGTAGTGGTGCCATGTGTCCAATAGGCACCTAATATCATATCATTGGGTATCTATTGAAATGTCAATCTAGGTAATTCGCACTAGGATGCTACTAGATAGCCAGTAACACTCCATAGGGTTCCTAGTAGAGACTAGTTTTTTTAATATGGAAATTTTATTATTTTATATTATATTAATTTTATCCCCTAAGGGGGTCCCCTTTTACGAAATTCTTCTTTAATATTCACACATGCATGGGGAGATCCCCCCTCTGTCTCTCCTTTCCCCATCCCCTTTCCATTTCAATCTATGAAATCTAAATGTGATTTCACTTTCCAAGCCAAGGTATTATCTTCCCACTCCTCTTTCTTTCCTCTTCTTCATTTACTTTATTTGATTTTATTATAAGGTATATGGATTTTAGTGAGCAATTCTAGTGAATTATGGTTGAATTATCTTTATTGATTTGGATTTTGTATACTATAAATAGAGGAGGCAGAGAAATATAATTTTCACTTTGTAAGGCATTTTTAGTGGGGGTAAGTTTCTTGACTCATTTACAAAGAAATTTCCATGATTTTTTGTCAATATTTATTATTATTAGGTTATATAAATCATGCGTTTTGTTGTGTGTTGTGGAATTAGTTTAGTATGATTATTATTTATAAGTTTTATTAAGGTATTTAACATTCATTATTTATGGATGTTGGTTTATTAATTCAAGTGAGAGACTTTATAATTGATGGAGTTTGAAGAGGTTTACAATGGGTTCTATTAGTAATTGGTCTCAAACCTCCTTGCCTCTTTAATTGGATTATTCCTAGAATATGTCTCCCAATTAATTTCTAAAAACATTGAAAAGTTTTTAGGTATATTTTGGTAAATAAAAATAGGTATTTTCATGAATAATTTAATAAGTTTATTTAAATTGTTTTAATTTGAGATATTATGTAAATTTTATTAGTTTTTTGGTTTATCCATTTCTCATTTTACACATTAATATGTTAGAATAATAAATTTAATTGTTGGAATTTATTTTTTACATTTACAAAATTATTAATTTGGTTATTTCGTTCTTGATTTTTATAAATTTCATGGAGCATGTGTAATTATTTCATTTACTACTTTCTAAAAAATTAAAATTTTTCTATATTAAATTTTTTTTTATTAAGAATATTCTAATGACATTCTTGATTCCTAGAATGATTAATGAAATTTTTATTTAATTATGTGATAAAAAGGGGGATTTTTGGCTCATTTTCATTTCTATGCCACATTGTTTCCTTTGATATAGTTTCAAGATTTTCCTTTGCACTTTTGATTCGAGGTAAGAGGAAATTTAATTAGTTGAATTTATATTATACTATCATGTATAAATTTATAGTGTATTAATTGGTTCTTAAATAATATTAATTTTATAGAAATTATGTACATTTCATTTGATTAGGGGTTGAGTATGCATTTTATTCTTCAATCAATCTTTTATTTCATAAATTGTTTTTTCAACATAATATATTTTATTTTTTATCATTTATTAAGAGGTAAATCATTTTACACTATATACTGAATGAATTAAAATACGATGAAAAATAATTGAATTCGGTTAAGTGGTTTCATTGGTGATAGGGTAATGGATGTGGTTGATAAAGTGGGAAGGAATGTTTTGATTATTTAGTCTTGATGGTATGTTGTTAGATTAATTATTTATTTAATTTCAATGTATCATTATAAAAAAATTCATTATTTATTTATGGGTAAATTGAATAAAAACATAGCTAAATATATGTTGTTTAGGTTATTCCCCTACATGGTGACTTTGGATAATAGAATGGTTATTTATCATTCAAGGTTTTGATGAGGTTGATAACCGTCATGAGAATTTACCCTTCATTTTTGATATTGTTTATAATATAATTAGTTCTTTTAATAGTTATGTGTGGTTACTTTTTTGGGTGGAATATTTGTATCTTTTGGGAATTTATTTATCTCCATTTTATTAGGTCACTACTTATATTCCTTTTTTTGCTATGTTATTCCTTCAATGGAATTATTGATGTGAGATATATATAAATTTTTGTTTAGGTGAGTAAGTGAATTATTTAGATAGGAAAAGTTAAATTGTCCTCCCTTTCTGTGCCGTTTTTAAATTTTATACCATATATAAATTGATAATTTGTGTTAATTCTCAAACTTTATCTCCAATTGGAAAACATTATTATACCATTTCTTCACCCTTTATAAAAGGATTATAGTCTTTTTTTATATAAATCATTAATTTTATATTTTTATACTTTATCTAAACTAAAAAATGAATTTCATCTAAGTAGATCTCTTTAAAAATATTATTTTCGACATGGATGGATTTTTAAAATAGTGTATGAATATTGATATGTGATTATGTTTAGTTTTATTTATTCCATTAGTTATTCCTTATTTGTCTTAATGAACATATCACATATTACATGATTTATTAGAATGTCACATACCTATTATCATTATTCTTATTGTACACATGTTTTACTAACAAATTTTGATAGTTTTTCGATTTTGAATATGTTATAAAAGAGTTATGTAGGTGCCTTAAATCCTGTACTATGACGTCCATGTAATTATATGATATATCAATGATATATATATATATATATGTGCTTGGAATAATGTGTTAATGTGGGAAATTTCTCATGGAAATTGTTTTATATTTTGTTACAAGTTCCTAAAAATTGGACAATTGTTGGGTGTGAGTATATCAGCATCTCATGGGATGTGTACATATCTCATAAACATAATATTACATCATTTTTATAATAAATTATAAAAGATAAGCCAATATAAGTATTGTAATATTGTCTTTGGGATATTAAATACAACATTTTAAAATAAAATACATAATATTTCATTTCCATGTTCATTATTTTCAATCATAAAATCCTAGTAAGGGATAATAAAAGTAAAAACGTGGGTGATATATCATCAATAATTGAATCATGATAGAGATAAATCCTAACTTCCCATATTTAAGTAAGAAATGTTAATAATGGTGTCTAAAGAACATTGTAATCAAGAAAATGATGAAAAAGTGTCACAATATAAAACATGTCATAAACATAAGTTGGGTCTCCCTATCAAAACATCAGAAGATAAAGTCCTAGGATAACTATCCATGCATCATAAATGGTATATAATGAGATGAAATATTTATTAATCAATTAATGAGATATATAATTCCATCCACACCAATCACATCATAACATATAATGATTATGTGTTCCACATGAATGAAATTATCATAAAGTGTAAATATGAAATAATCTCACATAAATAAGATGGATTACATTGTGGTGTAATAAATCAAAATCAGTTAATGAATCACATAAGTATACGAAGTAATAAGGAACATTTCGTACAACAATAAAAATAATAAACATGAATTAATCCAAATTAAATGGGGTTAAATACATGGATTAAACATTTCCAATTAGCTATATTGAGGACCATATTTTTATTTAAATGACTTATAATAGAATCCTATTGAATGATATATTTAAGGGTCTTTTTTTGGTTTACCACTACTTATTTTAATAAGTGAATTTTTCATTATGCTTACCCTACTAATAGGTGTATCCATATGTATTCTTATAACATGAAAAAAACATATTAATCTAATCTCAAACATATTTTCATCAATCAAAGAAACTCTAATTTTCTATTGAATAAATTCATTTCTAATCTTATCCATCTTAGTATGTCAACATTTTCGTCACATTTTTTTTTCTACCCTTATTTTTTGTTCAAGATATCCCATCAGAATCTAACACTAACTACCATATATTATAGTTGATCTAATAATGGCTCTATATAATTTGCCATTCAATTTAAATAGAATTTTATGATCACAAGGCACATCAAAATATTTTCTCTATTTTATCCATTAATTTTGAATACTATTAGTTACATCTCTACTAATATCCCCATAACATTGCAGAAATGAGCCTAGATATTGACATTGGAAATAAATTGGTCTCCTAATCTCTCATCCATTACATTAATAGAAAATAATTTTTCAAATATACACTTTATATATTCTATATTGTCCCTAATATGATTAAAAAAATTAAATTATAATTTCACTATACAAATTTATAAATTTAATTTAATAGTCTCATTATATTCTACAATGAGAACAATATCATTCACAAAAATCCTGAAATTAGGTATCTCATATTGAATATTCCTTTTTTATGTTCATATAAGACCAAAGAAATAAGTTATCGGATTGAATCTAAACCTTGATACGGTCCTATCAGGATAGGGATGTTTGTAGTGTCACCTACCAGAGTTTTAAATCAAGTAAAACTCCATTAATACATGTCATGGATGAGTTTTATATATTAAACCTACACCCATTTTATTTCAAGATCTTTCCATAAAACCTTTGTACAAACTTTATTATATGAATTTTCCAAATAAATAAAAACCATATGTAAATATTAGGATTTTTTAATAATAATTATTCCTAAAAAAAAATAAATTTATTATATGGTAAAATGTATAGAGATAAAACCAAATTGATTATATGAAAATTTATATTACATTTGAATCACCTATTCAATCACTCGCTCCCAAACCATCACGATATAAATCATAAGATTAATTAATTTATCATTCCCCCAACTTAAAATGTATACTTTATTTTTATACATAGGTGTTAGAGAACTCTTCCTCTTTTACTCAGGAATTTTCTTTGATTTTATAATTTAATTAAATATCCTATTTTAACAAACAATACCCAACTACCATGAATATTTTCACACTTCACTATGGATGTCATCTAACCCAATTTTCTTAACATTTTAAATCCTTATTAAAACATATTTAATGTTGAAATGATGAATATTTTTATAATATTTGTAATTGAGTTCCTCTCTATTAATACTTAGATTATCTAGTTTAATCCACATATCTACTCTTCAATAAAGATATTATTAAATTAGAACCCCCAACTTTTCTTAATTTCATCACCCTTAAAAAGGGTACATACTTTTTCATCTTTTATGCACCAGACATGATATAAATATCCATGTTTTCCTTCTTAATATATATCTAGACTATAGATTTTAATTTCACCTTTCTTAGTATAAAATGAATGGTATAACTATAGGCTAAACAAAAATTGAGTGGTACTCCCCATGACCACAACATCCAAAATACCAGGGATCGATTCCTAGAAGACCCTTTGGAGATTTATGGGTGCTGATATAGGTGGTGATGTAGGATAAGTTAGGTAGGGTGACACATTTAAGGCTGATGAAGTCAAGGGGGTATATACTCATTTCATGTTGATGTAGTCACTAATACAAATATTTCCATGAAAGGCACTAGAAAAGGGAATTTACAACGCTAAAAAAGCGCTGTTAATCTTAGTAAAGATAAGGGGTACCTTTTATTAGAACTCAGAAAAGCACTGATAAAGGCCCATTTTATTAGTGCTAAGAAAAAACTGATAAAATGGGTCTTTTATTAATGCTAGAAAAAGCATTGATAAGAGGGAAATTTATTAGCTCTTTTTTTAACATCGATAAAAGACCCCTTTTATTAGTGCTTTTTAAAAGACCAGCTAAAATTAAAAAAATTATAATCAAAATTCATTGAATCAGATTACATTTTAACAATGATTGACCCCCCCCTTAATAATTCTATCCCTCACATGCACCCACCCATTCCCCCGCCACCCCTCTTTAACAGTGTTATCCCACCACCCTACACCTGTCCACACGCATCTACCTCCCTCAGGATTCGAACTCGAGACCTCTACTCTACATGCCTGGATCCTTTTACCACTCGCCCATGTTACTTTGTTCTCCATTTAATTATATATCTATTTATTTATATATATTTACTTATATTTATTCATATATTCATATAGATTTATGTTAATATATATGTGTATATTTAGTTATACTAATATATATATATATATATGTGTATTCATATATTAATATATATTAATATATATATATATAATTAGTTATATTTTATTATCTGTATTTTTATTTATATATTAATATATATTTATAAGATTAGTTTTAAAAAAATTGACAAAATATATTTTTTCTATGTTTCTAATTAAATACATACATATATAAAACATACATACAACATACATACACTTTTATATATTTTATATATATGTGTGTGTATTTGTAAGTATAATTATACATATTTAAATATATTTAAATATATTACATATTCATATGTATATTTATATTTATATTCATATATATATATATATATTCATATGTTAGAATATATAGATAATATATATCAGTTTGTTAATACAGACACACACACACATTACATAAGTATACAAATATACATATATTTTTATTTTAAATAAAATTGATATTATAAGGCTTATATATTGATAAATATACTTGATATGTAAATATGTTTAATTATTTATTTATAAAAATAAATTTTTATGTATGAATATATAAAAAATATGTATATATTATTATATATATAATTACAAATTACATTACATTATGAAAAATGAAAAAAATTTCAAATCCATAATATCAATATAAATGTAATCCCCTAGAATAAATTCATACCCCAATTAAAAAGTGCAAAAGAACCCCTGAAACGAGGTTGGAATTCAATCGAATGTTAAAATATTTGGGTACCCAACTAAAAACTCAATTTTGGAGCTGTTTTGGGCCTTTTTGGACTCAAAAAATGAAACATAGGGTTCCATTTTGTCACCAGCATGTAGTGCTTGTCACAAGCTTCAATTTGATATGATGTAGAGAAAAAAAGGACACCAGATCAAAAGTTATGTCTGTTTGAAGTTTCAGTTACATTTCCAAACTTATTTTATATCTTTTTTTTTATTTTTTGTTTCTTAAAATTGTTATTAAATGATTATTAGTTGGTGATAATTATAAAATTATAAATTATTAGTACATTTTAAAATATATTTCATCCATTTTCACTAATTTTCTTATATATTAAACATAAATTTTTATTTATATTTATCTAAAAAATATTTAAAAATATATATTATATTTATATCAATATAAATATATATTATATTTATATCAATGTAAATATATATTATATTTATATAAATATAAATATATAAATATATAAATATATTTCTATATTATTTTTAATTATTTTTTTGAAATATACCCTTTAATAGCACTAGTAAAAAAAGCATTGATAAAGAACCCCTTTTATAAACGCTAATATAAAAAAAGCGCTAATAAAGGGGGATAATTTAAGAGCACTAAAAAATGAACTGATAAAGTTACCCCCTTTATCAGTTCTTTTTTTAGTGTTGTTAAGGAGTGGCGATGCGGAAACCCAGTTTTTTGGTAGTGCGTGTAGGGAAATAAGTCCATGTATTAGAATTTAAACACCCTCTACTAATTTAGACAAGGTATTGTAATAAAATATAACTAGATGGTTCTTATCATTCTTTATAGGAAGGTATATGTCTTAAACCACTGGGGTTCATAGGTTTTTGAGTTTTTGGATTATTGTAATCACCTTTACCTATAATAAGTAAATGAATGGTATAACTCCCCAAAACATAAGATTTAGGTTCACTAATTGCTTTATTAACCTATATATGAGAAAAATGATATTGAGTCTAAGTATCTTGATTACTATAATGGTGTGAATCTTTAAAACACAATTTTTCTTATTTTTGACTTGTAATTGAACATTATCATTCCACCACTACAATTATTTTCCTTTTAGAAAAAACCATTTTGATTCCCTAAGAATATAATTATCTATATTGTGAATACTTATATCCACCTCATCCCAATATAGTTGGTGTCCTTTTAAACTTTCTCGATCCACTTATTTCAAAAGTATGTTTTTAAATTATATTATAAGTTTATCCTTAGGGACCCCCATTAGATTCTTAGGATCATTAATTTTTTCATATTTCTCTTTAAATTCTTAACTTGTAGTTATAAAATTAATAAACTATATTGGGTGGTTATACATTCATTGGGTATAGTATTAAAATACTTAGTAAATCTTATAGTAATCATTTTTACTATTAAATAATGAATATGAGATTGTTTTAATTTACTTTTATAAGTAATAATAGGTTTCACCAATTTCCCACAGAGTGTACTTACAACCAAAAAATCACAACTATATGTAAATTATAATATAGATAAGTTTTTTTCATCTACTAAACCTAAACCACAACTTCTATGGAAATCTAAGTGATCTCTAAAATCATTTCCTACATTCCCATTTAGTACACCACCTATAAAAATCTTCTCATATTGAGGAAAAATTTGAATCAATGTTTCCAAATTAAACAAAAAAAGTAGACTTCCATTAAACATATAGACCTACTTGAGGCATATAAACACTAAAAAAGTTAAATGTATCATTTACTACAACTACCTCAATGAATATAATTATATCCCCTAATATTATGTTTTCATCCAATTTATCTCTTAATGTCTTATCCACTATAATACAAGCACCATTTTTTCCGTATTTTTGATTGAGTACCAAATTTTAAAACTAGAGGTATACAATTATTTTTCCCTTTAATAACACCTATTTTTTCTTTTGATGAAAACATAATAGTCCCTCTAATATTAATAATATATACAATTTTATATATTTAACTATTAATATTTTAATATTCAAACTAACTATCTTAATCATATTTTTCTACGAGCATCCTAACGCCTCTTATCTATGTATAAATGTGTGAAGGCCATTTCCATATTAACACTACACCCATAAATTGATGTAGCAGATCATGATCATTTCAAACCAAACTCAAGAAATTAAACATGTTTCTTTTGGTAATTGACTCAGTATTAACATATTGTTATATTTTATTAATGTCATAAAAATATTCTAAGAAGTTTTACACTATATGTCTACTACATAACACAACCCTCCTCCTTTATCTGGTCTTGGGACGAGTAATATAGGGTATAAATCCCATAAAATATGAGTTAAGAGGAACATTTAATATTATACATTAAATTTCACAATCAAAATGGAGTAAAGGATTATAAATTTGAGATATAATGATAATTATATAAGAAACAATATAGAATAAATGATGATTTGAAAAAATAAATTTGAATTGTTTTACATATAAAATTATAGTGATTTGTTTAAGAAAAAATGGATGATAATCATAATTAAATTCACATCCTTGGAAATATGAGGCTAAAAGAAAGGGTTAAAGGTATAAATAGAGAATATAATATAAATACGATAGAGGAATTCAATAAGGGAAAATATAAAATAAAAATTATGACTTGGAAAGAAATATTTACCTTGAGTACGATGCACTTTGAATACTTCTTATAATATAATGAATGACATGGTTAAGTTTATTTAAATATTTATTATGAATTAATTTATTATTTATTTAAAAAAGTTTTCCTTTTTATTAATAAACTAGTTTCATATTATTTATTATGTTTTTTAAAAGTTTTTGAGATATTTTTTGGGTTTTGTGTTTTCCTTGGTGGGATGATATAAGTATTTAGTGATAATTCCTTAGTTCAATGAGATAAAAGAGTATAAATGTAAATTTCTGTTTTATCCCAGTAGTATAATTCATTAATAGTTATGTTTGAACTAAAAATATATTCAAACCGTAAATCATTTCTAGATGAACTTATCTTTTTAAGAAATTATATAAATTTTGAAGTTTTATCATTAATTTTATGAATATAATGATTATTTTATAATTATAGAATCATAAAAAGTATTAATTTTATTATTAATATTATCAATATTCTACAAAAAATTAAAACTATAAGACAAAGGTAGTTATGAAAAACATCATCACCCACATAGGTTATGTAAAACCACTATGGTGTGAGAAGTGTTTTTTAGAATAAACTAAAAATAAGAAAAATAATGAAAAATTTATTAATGTATAATCATTATTTTAGAACTATAATATTGAAATTATATTATTTGAGTTTAATTATGAGGATTATGATGTGTAATAAATGAATTAAAAATTAAAATGGGTGTGGTGGGAAAATTTAAATTTGTTGAAACGCCTCCTTTCAACTACCCCTTTAGAACTCGATGGTTGGTATTTTAGTTAGATCATGTCTAAAAATTATGGTTAAGGAAGTTTGGGTAAGGAATATGTTATATAATTTTTTGAGATAGTTTTTATCTGAAGAGGAATGGATATATGAGGGATGTATTTATAAGCCAAAGAGAGGGGTTTTTTGGAATAAAATATTGTGTAATTTATTATTTTAGCTCAAGACTATGAATAATAGTTATTCTTGTGACTGATAAAATTGTTTGAATATAATATATATATTCAAAAACTTAAAAAAGATAATGGGATAGTGGGAATATTTTATTTCAATAAAAAAATAGTAATTTATTAGAATAAAATATAATTTTTACTTTTCAATATTATTTATAGGATTGGAAAATAATTTTTTTTAAAATAAATTATTTTACAAATTAAAACCCATTTTACTAGTGTAAATTATTTTATAAATTATTGATTTATTTTTGAAAACATTTTGATTTTATAAAACTTATTGTATATGAAAAAATATTATATTTATTATTCAGTAAAAATTAAACTTTTACAGAAAAATACCAAAAATTCACCCTAAGGCAATTTTTATAGGATTATTCTAAAAATGAGGTCCATTTTATAAAAATAAATTTCTATGTATGATAATTATAATCTTTAAATATTAATATAAAATTAATGTTTTTACTAGATAAATAAAAAACCTTTATTAAAAGTGTTCACCTATACATATTTTGTGTTATATAATATGGGAAATAGTTTTATGTTGTTGTAATATTTATATTTTCTTAATTTATTCATTTTAAATATTATGTATTTGATATTTTTCTAGCCATTATCATCATTTATTCTTCTAAATGGCCATTTACTTTTCTTAATGGCCATTTACCATTCCAATTGATCAAATTAGGTTTATAATTCCCATATATTCCTCACATTCTATTCATTAACCATTCACTAAAACTACTCTAAAGGTTATCTATTTTTCATTTATTAAATGGTAATTTTATTTCTAATGTTTTTTATATAGTATTTTTTTAGGTGTGATAATTCTAGGAGACCACAATGCACTAGAATATCAATTTTTAGATTTTTTATTTACTTGTACTTATTTTCCCATTGTATTATTTTCAATTTTAAGGTGTTTATTTATATTTCATATATAATGATCTATAATTAATAAATACAATAATGTTTAACCCTTGAAATATGTGGTTATCGTAGTAGAAGTATAGTAGTTGAATTACTATTCATTGGTGGGATTTTATACCACTTGGGCCTTGAGAAATTTCATGTAGGGACTACATGCCATTAGTAAATGGTAAATTAGTAACATGATAGGACATGGATATATCTCGATGTAACTGGAAGGTAACACTAGCATTACGATATACATGCACTGTTGGGTGGGTTACCATGAAAGAGCGATGAATGTGATGATAGCTATCAAATACCCATTCATCCTATGATGTGTGGTGAATGGGTTCCCTTCTAGGTTACTATCAGTACATTTTTACTTTCCTATTGGTATGGAGAAATATGTTAGTGGTAAAGTGAGGAACTATGTAAGGATCATCAGGTTGGAGACTCAATAGAGGGATAGGTGTGTTGGAACCTATAACCCATCCTTCCTCCCATACTCTATTTTGTGATGTAAGGTTACCATATCACTACGCATCAAACTAGCATGATGAAACGATATTTTTCTGGGGAAACCTAACACTCATGATTAGTACCATAGGTGAAATGACTTTGGTAGGAGTGACGTGACTAATTATTGGTGGAATGAAATGTTGTCTACTTAACTTCAAATAGTAAACTATATATTTTACCTTTGGTATATTGGTACTTTGTACCACCCATTTTCTAAGATGTATGTGCCTCTAGACCATCAAGCCTTGTATTTTAGTAAAATAGGTCTAGGGGTGCTTATTATTTCTTGTATGGAGGGAGAGGCTTAAGACACATGGGTGATTGGGTGTTTGTGTGTTTTGATTATTATAATCCCATATACCTATTTTAAATTATAGATTATAATTTAATATTACACATTTATATATATTAAGGAGAAAATTTTCATTTTGAAAATTCTAGGTTGTTTATTCTTCCCCCAATATAATTATTTTCCTCAAAATTTCAACTCAAAATCTAAGATGAAAATAGATAAGGGTACTTATATTTCATTACATCTTTTGGTACCCATGTTATCTATTAGTACTTAATTTTTATCCATATTACTTTGACCATGTTATTTGTCTTGAGACGTAGAACTTTTTCTCTATAATCAAAGATATTTTTAGCTACTCCTTATAAGAGACACTATAAGAAATTAACACTAAACTAATTGTTAAAAAAAATGGTATAACCATGAAATCCATTGGTACATACTATACCATATTTTAAAGATAATTTGGATATAAATTATTTAATATAGAACCATAAAAATGGTTTGGTAAAATTATTGGTACATGTAATGTATAAAAAAATTACATGTTTTGAACACATGACCTCTCTTTTATTATTCAATGACTTAACCATTGAACTATAACCATTTTTACATATATATTTTGATATATATATATAAGTAAATTTAAATTTAAATTATTTATTAATATTATGTAAAAAACTACCAAAATAGTGGTTCAAACTACACCAAAATTTCTAGAAAACCATTATCATAGACCTATATGAATAGTTTTATGGAACCATTGCTATAAGTCCCATAATAAATTGGTAACTATAAAAATATTTTATCAAAATTATTGGTATAGGTACCATATACCAAAAGTTTAAAAAAATCATTAGTATAGGGAAACTATAATTTAACTGGTTATAAAAATAATTGGTATAACACATTTATACCAATGATTTCCCAAATCATTGGAATAGGTACATTTCTATATACCAAATTTTCAATTGCGAGAGATCATTCTCAAACCATAGCACCTTAGGATTTAGTATCTGTGAAATATCTAGTATGTACTTCCTTAAGAGGGATATATGGAACACATCATGTTTTTTAGATCATTTTGAAGGGATCTCTAGTCGATAGGAAACAACTCATATATGACCAAGGGTCTAAAAGGGGATAATTAATCTTGGACTTATCTTTCCATTATTCTCAAATATAATAACTCTCTTCCATAGAAATATACAAAGGGAAAATTTATTGCAAACCTTAAACTCTAGGTATTGCCAATGACTATCAGCGTAGATTTTCTATTGAATCTATAATTCTTTGATATGTCATTGAATGAATTTGACCTTCTTTACCATTTCATTAATTAGTTTGGGTAGAAATATATTATTCTTTTATCCTATCATTTTTTCTTTCTACACTTCTTCCCATAGAGGAATTTATAAGTAACCACTTGGATAATTGAGTGGAAACTATTATTGTAAAAGAATGTTACCAGAGTGTCCCAACCGCCTTTCAATTCTATAGAGAAAGATCTCAACATATCCAAAAGTTTATATATAGAAAGTTTATATTGGAAATAGTTTTGGGGTTTAGATGAAATATTAAAGTTCAAATATATATTAATGGAATTACAAATATTATTTCAAAATTTTGAGGTGAACCTTGAATCACAAAAAGATAAAATCTATAGTGGTGTTCCATACAACCTCAACACTTATTTGATGTATATATTGAATTTTTTATCAAGTGAAAACTCTTATTTAATTATGTGATTGGGATTTATAAGAAGAACGAACATGACCTATATGTAATTATTTCCATTATATGTATTTGGGAGACCCATGAAAAAAATCCATGGTGATTTTATCTCATTAAAAAGTTGGTATAGATAATCGTTTCATCGTCCCATTAGACTTTTTGTCATTCCAAATTAATCTATTGGCATAAAGATAACATTTATTTATATTCATAAATATCCTTCTTCAAATTTTCCCACCAAAAGTGCTCCCTAAGATCTATATAAATTATTATGATCCTTGGATGGATAGAGAGTGTTGAGTTATGAGAATTATCAAATAAAAACTTCATTATCTTTGGTTTTTATAGTACACATAACCAAGTCTCAAATATTACAACACCATATTTATCAATATTAAACTATGAGTATTTCCACATCTTTATTGTTTCTACCTTCTTTTGTATCCTCACAACATCACTTCGAGCTTCCTTAATCTTCACCACGATAGATGGTTGAAGAATAATTTGAGTAAGGAAATATTCTTCCTACCTTTATAATTCCCATTTCCATCCTTTTCCAGTATAATAATATTGGATCTATTTCAATAATCATCAAGCATATGTTTTCTAAATCATTTCTACTTAGATCATTTGATACTTTAGTCATCTTTCTTGGATTATAATGGATTGATCAATAATAATCCATGATAAAATGTAACCATATTCATTTCTACATATTGATATCCTTCTATGTGAATATATACTTTAGAATAATGTAATCAATATTTATTTCAAACTTCTATATGTAGAGATAATTTCTCTAAATCTTTAATGTGATGATTATTATAGTTAACTATGGATCATACATTAGATAATTTATATCATTCACATTAAAATATCTTTAGTAATGGGCTATCTCTTTATCATTTTACCTAAGTACACAACTTAATACCTTCTTTAATGCAACATTGTATATCACAAATCCTTCACACTTGAGGGGATTATTAGTATTTGTGTAGTTATTAGTATGTTCGTAAACTCCTAATAGATCTATTCACGTTAATTTATCACTATAATATTTACCCCTTTACAATTTACGATGGTTAGTGGGTTTGAAAATCATTAGAAGTTTCTCACAAATCATTGAAAATAGTAAATTAATCCATGGAAATAAAAGATAACCGTTAAATATGTTTTATTGGTCAAATATTCTATTAATTTTATCTTTAAATAATCAATATATATCCCATTTATTGTGATAACATTCCCCAATAATGTGACCAACTTCATCAAGAAGACACATTTAATGTACTTTTCAATAATTTCTTCTTTTTCAGTTTTGTTATCATAATACTCAAATAATTCTCAAGTTATTCCTTTATATATGAGTATATGAGAATATAATTTATAAATACCAAAAAATATTTACCAAATAAATCTATAAATAATATATTTAAAAATTCCATGAATATTATAGGTGAATTAGTGAGTCTGAATGGAATCCCCATGAACTTATAGTGTTAAAATGCTCTATGAAAGTTAATATTGGTAATATTCCTTTTATTAACCTTAAATCAATGACATGTTAATATAATTTACACATTTGAGAAGTTCCAAACTCCTTAAATGGTTAAATAATTCATTAATAATTAGTAGTGGATACCTTTTCTTTATTATTATTTTGTTAATCTCATGATAATCAGTGTGGAGACACATTGGACCATCATTTTTCCTAAAAAAGAGAACTAGGTAACCCCATGGAAAAGAACAAGGGTGTAAAAAACCCTTTTTTATGTTCCTCATCAATTTATTATTCATATATTAATGTTAAATGAGGGCCATTTGGTTTGGAATCTTTGATATGGGTTGAGATCTAGGTATAAGTTCAATAGAGAAGTCAACCACTTTATCAGGAGGGACACCCAGTATATCTTTGGTGAATACATCACCATATTCCCTCATAATTGGAATCTCTTAAATTTTGTTCCTTTTCTTTGTTTCAATAATTTGATAAATATATTCTTTCTCACAAGGTAATAATATCCATTCATGTGAAATATTTTTCTACTCATCATTCTCCTTATACTTATATAAGATAAACGGATAATTTGAGATATATAATCTTCTTTACCTCTATAATATGTTGATATTAGATCTATAAGGACAAAACCCTATTCCCAGTATAATATTTAACTCTTCCAAGGGATGTATAACAGGATTACCATGGTGACTCTTCCAAAAAATGCTAATTGGGGAAGAGTTTTATACTGGTGATGTAATGATTTCACCACTTTGTTTTTTTCACTGATAACTCAATATTTTGGTCATGAGGTATTGTATGAATATTTATGCCAAAATTTCATGGTATAAAATAATTTGAACAACCAGAATCAAATATATATTTTTATATTAATGAATAAATTATGAGTATACCTATCAAAACTGTGATTTCATGATCCACCTTAGTTATACTGACCACATAATCTCATTTTTCCTATATATTTAGATATGTTTATCATTAATTATCCTCAATGAACATTGGATTAGTGTATTGAATTGAATAGTACATGTGTTCCTTGTAGTTTAAACATTGAATTATGGGTGGAGGATTGATCATAACTTCCCATTATTCAATCATGTTGATTAGTTTCCTCATGTCCCTATGACCTTAATTATCTAAATTACCCTATTTTATATACATAAATCATTTGTCTATTCTTTTGAGGTAGTTTCCAAGATACTTCTTCCCACACTTATGACATGTGGATTGTTTGATCATTTTCCTTAAATTATTTTAATCAATTAAACCTCTATAGTTAAAATATATCTATCTCTTCTGAAAAATATCTTCCGGAGACTATTGAGATTCAATAATATTAATTTCTACTTAAAGGTAACATCTAAATATTTCTTCATAGGTATATAATTATTTAATCAATGGTCAATCTTTTTAAGGTCCAACAACAAAGCCTGACGAATACCTTGAAATCCTTAGGAATTTTTCCTAATATGAACCAATAGTTTCATCCTCCCTTTAATTTATCCTAAGAAACTCATTTTCTATTTTTAAACAAAGTGTAATGGGAAAAAATTTATTAATAATTTTATTTCAATTCTTCACATTCCATTAATTCAATGTCTTTATTGGGATTTATATCCTTCACAAATTTCCACCACTGCTCTACGTCATCCTCTAGGTGATATAAAATCAATATTCCTTCATATTATTTAGATTATTAGAGGGAAAAAATATCTTATAAAAGGAACAAATCCATTACATTATGATTGATAGATTGGTTTATCCCCCAAAAATTGGAGGAATTTGTAAAATAAAAAATCCAACTACAACTTATTATCTCTTGGGATAAGGAGAGCTCTCTACATGGTTCAAGTTATTATTCATAACTTAATTTAGTTGAGAAAGTGTCATAATGAGGTTCTCAACTACTTCTCCAATTATGTTAGTAATTTCATTTGGGAAATAAATAAAATTCTTATCACATTGGTTTTTAACTTGGTTTCTCCTATTTCCATCCGTTTACTAAAATAGAGAAACTTTAGTGATGAGAATACTCAAATTTTTATTCCTATAAATGGAAAATAATGAACTTAGAAATATTAAGTCATAAATATCTTATATATATATATATCCTAACTTGTGAAATTTTGAGTTTAAATATATTTATTTTATGCTGTATTTACTATTAGTTTCTCTAACTAAATCCAAAAAAATTACTATAAATTTCTTTCATAAAATCTATAACAACCCTTATCTCATAAAAATAATATTACATCATTTTTATAACAAATTATATAATATAAACCTATAAAAGTAGAGGTCTAGGGCCATTATGAGATTAGATATAACATTTTAAAACAAAATACATAATATTTAATTTACATATTTAAAATTATCCCTTATATATCAACATTCTCCCATAAGTTCATTGGATATCGATGGGATTTACATAAAGAAGGGTTAAGTATAAAATCCTGGTAAGGGGAAGTAAAAGTAAACAAGAGGGTAATATATTATCAATAATAGAATCAGGTATGAAATAAATCATAATTTTTCACATGTAATAAAGGTTTAAAAGGAATGTTATCATAAGAACATCTTAATCATGAGATTCATAAGAAAGTGGAATAACCAGAAACATGTCATAAACATAAGTCTATGTTCACTACCAAGATATTATAACATTAGGTTCTAGGTAAAATAGTCATGCACCATATATTGAATCTCATTATATTAAAAATTATCCAATTTATTGGGAAATATATAATTATGATACCACCAATAAAATCATTAAATTTTAATCTTGTGTGTCTCACATGGAAACATAAATCAATAATCAACCATAAACATAAAATAAACCCATTGAAAGAAAATTGGTAACATTATGGTGTCATAAAGAATTATAAATTCATTAATAATGACCAAAGTAATAGGGAACATTTCATATTAATCATAAAATTTTATAATATATATGTATTAAAGGATTTTATTTTATGGATATATTTATAAATATAGAGGATTAAATATAAAATCATTGAGGATAGAAAGAAAGAAATTTTATGATTTTCAAAAACAAAATCATAGAGTATGTTTTGAATAAAAAATGGTAGAAAATTATAAAAAATATACATCCCTAGAAATATAATTATAAAGAATAGTAAAATATAGAAATAGATCATATAATAATAATAGGATACAAAAATTAAACAAGTGAAACAAATATTAAACAAGAACGTGTACTTGAAAAGAACTGCATACCTCGATTCTAACATACTTTGAATAATTCATCCAACCTCTAGAATAATCAAGTTAAATCAATAAATTTATTTATAATGAATTTATTTAATGTTAATTTAAATATTATTATTCCATTTCATTCAAAATATATCCATTTATTAGTATTTTTTTTTGTTTTTTCAATCACCATGATATTTATTTCATGGTTCTATGTTTTCATCTATATGATGATATATGTCATCAATGAACATCTCTTGATTCCATGATCTCAAAGAGTGTTAATAAAAATTCACATGTAATACCAGTAGTACAATATATCAGTAGTTTTGTTGTTATTAAAAATATATTCAAATGTTAAAGTGTTCCTCAATATACTTCTATTTTTAAGAAATTAATCCGACCATGAATTTTTATCTTTAATAATATTAATATCATGGTAATTTTAAAATTCTATAATAATATAAATTAATTAATTTTTTTTAATATAATTATTATCCAAGATAACCATTTTTAAATCATAATTTAAAGGTAGTGATGAAAAAATTCATTTCTCACACAAGTGGTTTAAACCCACCATGATGTGAGTGTTTTTTAAAATAAAGTATAAATAAACAAAATAATCAACACATTATTAATATAACATCATTATTTTAGAATTATAATATTGGAATCATATTATTGGAATTTAAATATGGGGATTAGGATGTGTAATAAGTGAATAAAATTTTTAAAGTGGTTTGGAGATAAAAATTTACCTTTGTTGAAATACAACCATTGAACTTCTCTTTAATACCTCAACGATTGGTATTTTGGTGAGTCCAAGACTCCAGAACATGGTGTCGAGTTGTTAAGGATTTATTCTTTTAGATATTTTTCTTTAAATATAGTTTTTACATGAATAGGATTTGGTGCAGGAGGGGTATATTTATAGGAAAAGGAGAGGGGTGTTTATTTAATAAAATAATAATTATTCTATTATTATAGCTCAAGATTACGAATATAAATGATCATTGTGACAAATAACTATGTTTCATAATAAAAAAAAATATTTTTTTTTCATTTAAAAATTTTCAAAATAGAATAGTATCATTGGAATATATTATTATAAGAAAACAATCGATAATATTACTTATTATAATAAAATATACTTTAGACTTAGAAAATTCATTTATATGTTTAGAAATTAAGTTTTTTATTTTTAAATTGTTTACTTGAATCAGTTAATACAATTTGTGTTTTTATTTTTTTGAAATTATAGAGTCATTTTGATGTCATTATGTTTTTATAGAACTTATCGCTTACACAAAAACAATATTTTTACTATTCACCAAAATTTCTACATCAACAAAAAATGAAAAAAAATAATATTTACATTTTAACATAAAAAACATTTTTTTATAAATACATAAAAATTATTTATTTAAAATTTCCCCATATAGGTAAATACCATGAACCTAGTAATCAATAGTCAATGGTAACTTTATTATATTGTTAATAAATAAAAGAAATTGAATCCGAAAGTGTTGGACAGTTTATTAGTGCTGGTGAAATAGAAGTATACTTGAATCACAAATTATACTTGAAAACATAAAATAAAACATAATATTTTATTTGGTATAAAAATTAATCTATATATAATTACCCTAAATATTTATCATAAATCATTTCATGGAATATTTGGGAAAGTAAACATAAGAAAGGGGTGATCTCAAATTCTCAGCAAGGGAATGTATACAGTGAAAAATAAACGAGGCATGAATAATATAGAAGGAATGAATGATTATTAAATAATTACATATAAACAGCCACATGTTATAAAAACTTATACAAGGATATCATAACTATTATAATAATTATATGTACATCAATAACTAATTTTATAATGATGTAATGAATAATTCTAACCATTTGAACATACAATCAAGTCCCTAGATTATGGAATCTAAAAAAACTATCATGGCCACATGCCTACAAATATATATAAATGAATAAGGCCTCAGACACATGCCCAATCATGATCGTCTCAGGAGAACTTCACTTTCATTAAGGGGATATGTAATCCCAGGCTCACCCTTAACATAAAAATTCCATTGCATTCATTATATGAATAAACAACACAACTTAATCAATGTGCTCTAAAAATCAATAACTATCCATATTAGAACTATCATATGGGATATCAATAATTTATCCCATTCAATGTGATCATAAAATATAAAAAGAAATATTTTGTATGGTATGATAAATTTATATCCTCATTACAGCAAAATATTTAACAAATTATGTTGACATAAATGAAAATATTTTCAAAAGATCACTATAAAATTTCTTGATGAAATACCCTTTTAAATTTGAAAAAAAATATTTTAAATCTAAAAAAATCCCAAATATTAAGGAAAAAATTTTATTTAAAAATAATAATGTAAAATTATAAAGTAATATTCAAATATAGTACTAGAAAATGGTCATATACCCACAGTTTTCCCAAAATCGTGGGTATAGGTATAGTATGGGAGCCTATACCCACATTTTTGGAAAAGCATGGGTATAGGTCGTTTTTCATGACCTATACCCACAGTTTTATAAAAATTGTGGGAATAGGATTTATTTTTGACACCTATACCCATGTTTGTTTTGTAAAAATGTGGGTATAGATTTCCAATTTTATGGTGGGAAAAAATTTTCACAGGACCTACAAATAATTTCGTGTGAACACCTATTCCAACGGTTTTCCCTTCTATATCCACAGTTTAGAAAAATACATTTAGATATATACACACACACACACACACATTCACATAAGTTAAGTATTTGGAGAGGTGAAACACTTAGTGTTAGAGGAAGAGGTCGTGGGATCAAAAACCCACTTCTGACTTTTTTCAAAAACTTATACCCGTGGTTTTAAAACTATAGGTATAGGGCTATGACACGATTGAAGAAACCTATACCCACAGATTTGAAAATCGGGGGTATAGGTTGTGGAGCAATATCGACGCCTCAGTTTCACAAGGTTCCCAAAACTATACGTATATCCTATACACAACGTTTTGGGGGCTATACCCATGAATTTGAATTGTGAGTATAAGTCATTTTTTCATTAGTGATAAATCAGCATTCATGATGGTGGTAAATTCCATTCATGTCATATAAGTTTAAAAAAGTTCCTTTCAAAAGTTTGTAAAGAGGTCAAAAAGTATATAATTTAGATAATTATTCAATTAAAGTGTGTCTCATGGAAAATATTAAGGGTGTAATTAGGAAAAAATTTCCTAACAATTACATTTCATTTCAATTTAATAAGAAAATAATTCATTTAAAGGGTGTCTCCTTAAAATATTAACATTTGAAAGAATAACACATAACATAAATGATGATAATTTTTGAGAAAGAAGATGTACCACCTAACTTATGGCATTATAAAAATACTCATCCATTATAATCCTTTAAATTAGGATAAAACAAGTGAAAATAGATAAATTGAAAAATACACTAAAAACAATTCATATTATTTTTTCGGGAAATAATACCAAAGATGGCAAGATAAAGTAAGAATAGAAAGAAGATGAATCATAGACTTACCATTAGTTATCCAACATGATGAACGGTTCTTGAATTGGAAACCATACAGAGGGGATACTTCAACAAAAAAAAGGTTGATGGAGAAGGGTAGGTTTCGATGGAGGATTATTTTCATGGAATCAATAAGAAGAAAAGATTTAGGTTATATGTACATAGTAGTGAAAAGATAGTTTTCTAATTTTTTATGTTGTGTAATATTCTTAAAAATTAAACATGAGATTTACTCCTTAAATCCCCGAATTATGGGATTTTCTTGAGCCATTTATAGGGTAATATTCTAATTTATTCCACAAATTGAAAACGTAAAGTGTGAATTATAAAGTTACACTGTATGAATATCTTACAGGCAGTGTCTTGCTCTCTTTTTATTCAACCTCTCAAATACCCCAAAATTTAAATATAAATAACTTCTAAGGTCCAATCCAAGACTAAAAATTAATGGCTCACACCCAAAAATATATGTAATATTATAACCTTCGCTTCTTAAGAAAAATTATCCTTAGATTTCCCTTATGAAGGTGTTTAAACATTATCTAAGAACAAATCCGACCACTAACAAATGAATCAAAATCTCACTCCCAGGTCACATCTTGTACATGGTATTGTTACTATTGTACCTAAACTAGAGGAACTTACCTTCCATGTAGAGACTTCATGCAATGGTAAATGATACATATAGTATACTACTCAAACAAAGCATCAACATCCAAATCCACCTCATCTGGCTGAAGAATATGATACAGGTCTGAATGATAATGGTGAAAATGTGAATCATGGAAGATATCATACATGTCTATATACCATCTAGGTAACTAAAACCAATATTATACTAGCTTGAAACTCTCTAAAATCTAAAGGGTCCCAATTAACCTTGGTTATAGACTCCCTAGTTTCTAAATCCATTGGTTCCACAATCTACATGAGACATACGAGAAAACCTAATCTCCGACCTCAAAATCTGGAGGTTATCAAATAATATCAGCATAATAATTATTACTAAGCTAATAAATAGTGATACAATTCTTGATAAGCGATTTCTTCTCTAAAGTCTCATGTATGAGATGAGGTCCCAATACTACTTCCTCCCCCACCTCTAACCATTATAGGGGTAAAAGTAACAACCAATTGTATTGTGCCTCATAAGAATCCATCTATATAGTCACCTAAAATATATTATTATAGGATAACTCTACTAGAGGTATGTGTTTATCCAAAGAAACATTGAAATTGAGGATTCATTCCTAGAGTATTTCCTCTAATACCTATATCATATGTTCAGATTGACCATCGGTCTGGGGGCAATAGGTTGTTCTTAGTAGTACCTGTGATCCCAATTCCTTCTGTAAACACTACCATAATCATGATGTAAAATGATCATCCATATATGATAATATATTTTAAGGGATGAATTTAATTCAAGTAATCTCATAGTTGTAATGTCTACCAAACTCATCCAATATGGAAGTCTCATAAATAAGAAAGAAGTGAGTGACCTTTTCTATCCTATCAGTGATCACCCACTCTATGTTCATAGACATGAGGTGGCCTAGGTAAACCCATCACAAAAATCATAGTGATGTCAACCCATTTACACTCAATAAAGGTTAATGTATGTAAAAATCCAGTAGGTCACTTATGTTCCTCCTTGACCTGCTGACAGGTGAAATACCTAGTAACAAAACTCACTATCTTCTTTTTTATACTAAGAGACTAATACTGGAGGTGTAAATCATGGAACATCTTTTTAGGTGGGGGTGCACAAACCAACTAGAAACATGAGATTCTCACATCAATTCCTCTCTCATTTCATCAAGAAACTAGACAAGTCCATGAATACATAGGATCTCATTCTCATCAAGGTCCCAACCAACCAGCGAGTCGTTACCTAAAAAATAATCCATTAGGACTAGGCCTTTGGAGTCAAAAATCCATCTAATTTTCACTCTATCTATAAGTGATGAGTTTTTTATCAATAATATAAGAAGAATATGTCCATGAAATTGAAAAATCTCCAGATTCATCTTAAAAAATAGTTCCATAAATTTCAACTCGCTACTATATTCAAGAACATCTGGTGTCTGAGTTATCTCACTCAGAGCTTCAGCCAAAACAATACATTTCCTATGCCGATAAGCAAGATCAAAGTCAGATAATAGTGTATATTAAACCCATAATAATTATATGAGATTCAAATAACATTGGGTATATATGAATATAAGGATTTTATAGTTTATATATACAATAATACCCTCCCCAAGAAAATAATGTCTCTAGAAATGCAAGGCATGAATAACTCTCTCTAAATTGAGATCATGCAATGGTTAATTTGACTCCCATAGTCTAAAATGAGGAGACATATATTCTATTAATAGCTCATCTTTTATTATAACTACTTTTATACCAATGCCTAATTCATCACAATAAAATGAATATCATATTCCCGGCTCCAGAAAAATTAGGATCGATGTTGACATCAACCTTCATTTCAACTCCAAAAAGTATCTCTAACATTATTCAAACCATTTAAAATTGACACCCTTTTTAGTCAATCCCATAAGAGGATCTTCAAGTCATGAAATGTCCGGAATAAAACAAAAATAATATCCATCAAGACATAATAAACACCAAATATAAAATATTTTCTTAGGTTTGTCCTAAGAAACTTTGACCCTTACCTTCTATGGATCAATAGACACTCATGCCTCTTTGATAATTTGGTTCAGGCTGTGAACTTTATCAATCCAAAATTATATTTTTTACCTTTTAATATAACATATTATCTCTAAATGTATTCAAAATTATTTCACGGTGTTTTTCATGATCATGTTAAGTATGAGAATACATTGAGATGTCATCCACAAAATTCACTGTAATAAAATATAGGTACAGATGGAAAACTCTATACATCTAACCCATGAAAAATACTGGTGTGTTCATAAGACTAAAGTACATTACCCAAGAATCATTCAAGACATATATACTATGGAATTTTATGCATGGTATATTTGTAGGATAGACTCATACATGATGATAGCCCAACCTCAAATAAATCTTTGAGAAGACCAGCTATCCTCAGAGCTGATAAAAAAGGTCATCTATATAAGGTAAAGGATAATGGTTCATAAATATAAGTGGATTAAATTTATGATAATACACATAAATCCTAAGGGTATCATATTCTTTCTTAGAAAAAGGACAATTGAACCCCATGGTGAAGTACTAAGTTGTATAAACCCCCTATATTTAAGGTCCTCTAGCTATCTTTTTACTTCCTAAATATCGTTAGGTGCCATACTATAAGGAGTAATAGACACTGGTGCTTCTCCTAGAACTATATCAATAGTGAACTCCACCTATCTCATAGATGGCAACCTAGACAATTTATTAGGGAAGAAATCCCTGAAATGGTCCACTATAGGAGGTAATTCTGTCTAATATTTTCCATAATCACTCAATAAAAGAATATAAATTTAGGCCATCACTTTGCCTAGCCCACAGAGCTTAGGACTAGCTCAGCTCACTTGAAAACCCCATTCTCCTTTATTAACATTTACATTTCCCTCTAGGGATATAAAAT
Organism: Viscum album; assembly: GCA_963277665.1. NCBI lineage: Eukaryota > Viridiplantae > Streptophyta > Magnoliopsida > Santalales > Viscaceae > Viscum > Viscum album. Next base: position 700,491,256 of record OY728122.1, on the reverse strand, counting down.
TCACTCTCTATTAGAAGTAGTCAATATGGGAAAGATAAATAGGTATACAATCCATTCCAAGAATGATGTCAAAAACAATCTTCTCAAGGATGGAGAGGTTATATAAGAAATGAAAACTACCAATCTCAAGGGGGAATTCCATATATTGGAATAAACTCTTTGATCAGACACCCAAAAGATTATCAAGAGTGATCACCCCTACTAAAGTACTGAATTTAAAGCCCAAGATATTCCATGATAGAAATATATATAAAGGGGTGTTATGAACCAATGTAAAATGAGGAAGATACTATAGTAGAGGCTACTAGAATCATATCTTAAACTATATAAGACACTTTACTCTACTCCTCTAGTAGAGGTCATAAGACAAATATATGAAAAAATTCGTGACCCTGAGCCCCAACTTGACTACCCTGAGTATGCCTTCTATAATAGAATGTGTCTCATAACACTGTCTTCCACGACCACATCCACCTCCTCATTCTGATTAGCTAATATTTTTTAGGATTCCTATCACAACCCGTCCTAGAGGGGCTGGTGTCGTGACTAACCCAATCCCACCTTCAATATTCCCGGGACTAGTGACTAAATCCGAGTAGGAATATCCCACAAATGGTAGGAATTAGCCTAAATTACCTGTACACACTCACATGTCCAAGCCACACCATGCTAAAATTTAAAACAACTAATATAATGCATGCATACAAATAAGATCCCATGACTAGAGTATGACAAGAAGTAAAGGAAAAGTAAATAGGTCCAAATACAAGACCACTACAAAGATTTTGTACACAAGTCCAAGAGAAACTCTATAAGTCCAACCTTCTCCAAGGGAGGGGAATAAGTCAAGGTAAAATCTTGGTAAAAACATCAGTTTTCTTAGCTGAAGCTGTGAGCCACCTTCTACTGATCCTCATAAGACAACACCAAAAGGCTCACAGTTTACAAAAGACATGAAATGTGTGGGAAAAATTCGTGCAGGGGTATGTATAACAATACTTAGTAGGACTCCCCAAAAACACTAAACACGAAGCACCAAGTATGTATGATCAATAAAATATGTAATGATCTATGTATAACAGATTCCAAGAGAGAAATTGATCCCAGATATACTCAAGAGAGACACCATGCCATGAGGTGATCATAACCAACTACTAGCCACAAGAGTTTGTTCCAAAAAATTCTCATTCTAGAAGATCCCACTCTTCAAGGCATTCTATCATCGGAGGCCCTAAAAGAAGAGTTCTAACTCATACGGGCCCCACACAAATAGAATGTGTTAGTCAAAGAAGACTACGATACACAGATAAGGGGTAATGTCGACCGATGGGTGATACCTTGAACCCTGTTTGGATCAACCTTCATACACAGATATCGGTCACACCCAGAACCATTGGTGGACACCATGAACCCAATCTAGATCAACCCACTATATAAGGAATGTCATACCGATGATTCTAAAAAACCTATAGATGTGTCCTTCTACATATAGGATAAACAACCTACTTAGAGAGGTCATGAAAATTTAACAAACTCAACAAGGGATGATAGGTGATCACACTCCAGTTTCATAGAGGGACACCACAACTCTCTCTAAGACTTAGCTTCTGTAGGGGATTATAATCCTGTGATGTGGATGAAATTCTACACTACAACCCTGAGGACAAGACCTAGGGAATGCACTCAACCTATATTGTACCAAAGTAGGAAAACAAAGCACCTAAAGCAGTCTTTTTTTGAGAACACGATGTGTCCCAAGGGGTAAATGGCATGTCCCACTATCCTAAGTCTTTCCCATTTAGAAAAAATCACATGTCATGTATTCTTAAAATAAATGACATGTAGGATGAGTACATGGCATATAGAGACACATGGTTTCCTACCTGTTTCACCAGGTTGTATCCATGTACCCAAGCCGTGTCTGTGAACTGATATATGTATTCCTAGCCATGTCTGTCTGGGAGTACAAAACATGACCAGCTCTGTGTAATCGAACCATGTCCATTTACTTCCTAAGTGAATTCCATGTCATCCTAGGAGGGTCACACGCCATGCGATCCTCAACTCTGACCAAACCCTAGCACTAAATCTTGGGGGTCCCACATGTTGTGTCATCCTGGATTACACATTGTGTGTTACAGTATTTTCTAGAATCCCTGGTTCTTCCTCCCACTCATGTCCAAATTTATGCCACATTTAGATTCAACTTCAATCAAGCTGAAATACGTGGATCTTCTCCAGCTGAGCCTCACCATTGATGAGAAACACACTCTGACTCTTGAATCTAGTCAGAAATTGAAGTTGTTCATCCAATTCATCTTCTATGTTTGAAGATCGATAATCAGGGTTTCCAAAACAACTCAATCAATATGTCTCCATCACCATCACACCTCCATTATATCTCACAGAGTCCATATCTACAATCTCTGATCATTACGCCAAGAATTGTGCATTCTCAATGATCGATTTGTCGGTACGTAGTCGAACCGAAAACCAAGGGATTGCCTGTGATGAACGATAAATGATAGAGAAAAGAACAAAGAACAAACGCGAGGAATGAACCTCCATCCTTTTCCATAGGAATGATAAATGAAGATGATTGAAATACAATGAGTAAATCTCCCACATAAACCCCATAGAATAAAACCATCACCCCAAGGTGATCGATCCACAAATCAATTCGTTCATCGATTGATTTTTTTTCATCAGAGAAATTAAGAATGGGGAATAATAAAACCAAAACACACACCCTACCAATAATTTGGATCAATCATTGATGAATAAAGGTAGTTTTTTCACCATTGATGAGATCCTCCAACTCCACTGGTGTGATGATCCATGATTTGATCTTGATCTATTGTCTTTCACTAAGAATGCTCTCCCCCAACAGCTTCCGGGTCTCAAGGGTTTAGAAGCCAACCCTGGAACAAAATATATATCCATATATTTATATATGGTAATGTTTTTGTATTGAATAAAAATAAAATAAATCTTTCAATTAATTTATTTTATTAATCTAGCACCCTCAAAAACTTTTTCACAAAATAATCATGCTGACCAATGTTATGTCAAGCCTAGACTAAAATAATTATTCTAGATTCGACGTTTCCCTAATATTTATAATTTGGGAACTAATTTAAGAGTTATTGAACTTTTTTAGGAACACCACACATGCATGATATTTAATATTTTTAATATTTTTTCATCATTTGTTTTGGGAACATTAGGCCTCAAAATCGCACACCTTCATAGCTCCTAGTCTAGAAAATAATCTATATAATATCAATAAATAATACATGAAAAATAAGAGATGTTACAATCCCTATATAATGTAGAGCTACTGATCTTGACTCAAAATGTGGACTCTGTGTAAAACCCCTCTCACTGGGAACTGGAGAAAAGGTCTTACAAAAATACATAATATTGAATACCTTGCTACAAGATTAATACTCAACTAGGATGGTGGTATACTAGGGATTCATATAACCCATCAGAACATACTATTGATACACCACATAAGTTTCAGTAAATGTCACCTAAGTACCCCTAATCATATGAACATACTCATGATAATTCTTCCTACTTCTATACAACCCACTTGCTTGTCTAGGGGTTGAACCACCCAAACCCACAACTTTTTCTTCCCTTATATTTATCTCAGTGGTGGGAGTATAGTTCACTATCATAGAAATGGAAGTCATACAAAAGATGTTTACTTGAGATCATATGGAATATACAATATCATCCAAAAATTACCTTTATCTCGAAAGTTCCTCACTAATAAGAGTTGGTGAAAAGTGATGGAGATGATTAAAGTGAGTTGAATTGTCTATGACAGACATGGTACCCTACTATAGACACATAAACTCCTATTTTAACTCTACTCTTTGTGTCATTATAAGGAAATAATCCTAGAAAGTAGTATTTTATTCCCTCTATAACATATTCTAATGATGATCTACCTTGGTAATAACATCCCACTGATGATTAGAAGAATCTCATGACATATAAACTGTAAGTTTGACCATCCACTATGGAGGCATCTCTAGATGCATGTAAATAGTCAGAATGGACTCCATCCATGAATTAGTAGCATGTGGGCCACCATCACCAAAAAATGTAGTTGGATGATTTGACTGAAACTCTCACATAAACTTTTCCATAGTTGGGGCGGGTCATGATGATCCATGTATGGTCAAGATGAGATATAGGAATCACTCTCAAAACTATCCATTAGCTCCAAAGTCAGGTATAATAAGAGGTTCCTATGATGATACTACTAGAAGGTTATGCATCACAATCTAAAGAGTGTGTTCATACCACCTTATTGGCATTTTACTTAATGTAGACGTGGTTCCATATTTCTACAATTCCGAAATTACTCCCCAAAACATGATTTTCTAAGTGAAATAATCACAGATTAAAGAATAATGGATGTACAAGACTTCTTATATAAGATTCAGGCCATTATTACTTATCATAAATACATTTATATGTGATATATAATATCATGATAATTCATTAGACACACTCTCAAATTCCCACTACAATGGTCGGGTCAGGGTCAAGGAATGATATCTCATAAAATCATCTTTGATATATGGAGTGTAAATTGAATTGTAAATAGGAAATCACCCTTTATGTTGCAATTAAAATCTAAATTTAATAGAAACCATTAAATTAATAAATTAAAATTTGGTATTATATATATATATATATCATGGCCTAGATAGATGGCCCGGAGCGGATGGCCCGCACAACAATTCTTCATGCTAGATCCCAGTGTCTCTGGAAGGTGAGGAAGAAGGAAAGACATGAGGGGTAGCTTCATTAGGTAGATCCATCATTATACGGACAAAGTTTCTACAAATGGACTTCTCTGGGATACTAGGAAACTGGATGGAGGCACCCTCTCTACAACGATTTAAAGTAGGGTCCCAAGGGGATCAAACAGATAGTATTAGCTCTAATATCAACTGGATCTGATGGCGCCCCCCACAGAGGGGATTAAAACTGAACTTTGACATGTCATACTCCATGGGGAATATGTGAGGAGGGGTATGTATGTGATTCTAATGGGTCGGTACTCCTAGTGTTTTCTGTCAGATAAGGGAAGTGATCTTTTCTACAAACTGAGGCATTGGCGCTTCCTCTAGGCCTTTGATTGTGCAATGAGAGGGGGTATGTCATCACAGAGGTCAAAACCAATTATTTAGTGCTTCATAATTCCCTACATGGAATCAGTGTCACCCCTTGATCTATTACTTATTACATTAGGAAATTTCATGGTTTTCTGAACAACAACACCAAAGTGGTACCCACTCTGTAGGAGGGGACAAAATTTGCATACCACATGGCTTCGATTTAAGTCCGTGGATAGGGTAATGCATGTCTAAATAATTTTAAAAGACTAATGCTTGAGTGGTTCAAAATTATTATAGGGGATTCCCTTAGCCTCTATTACTTTTGGCTTCCTTAGTTTTTGGTCCCTTGGGCCAGTTGTGTCAGTCCCCGGTCCCTTTTTTATTTATTTCTATTTTGAATAACATTTTACATAATGGTGATGATGATATAAAAGTTCCTAATGATAATGCAAGATCAATAAATCATTTCCATTCTGAAAAAGGGTAGAAAAATAATCATATTAATAAGAAATTCCACAAACCATGTCCTTCAACCAATGATGAAATCAATACAACTGTAATAGTGAAAAAATAGGACAATAAGTTCCATCCCAAAAACATTCTTTTTTTCTTATACGTGGGGTAGATACTCCAAGGAACTGGTTCAATACCAAATTCTAACACTTCCTATACACCTTTATACATTCCCAAAATAGAACTAAAAATAAAAGAACACTCTAATACTACTTTGTAATGTCTCTATCCCGGTTCACTCATAAGTGACCAAGCTCGATCGGCCACATGGCCTCAATTGTGCCTACCTGTATGCTAGAGGTTGTTGACTTTCAATGATAGTCTACGATGGTATTGTGGGAAGAATATAACCTCATAATCAGAGTGGAATACAACTATATATAATAAATTCAAAAAAATAGTGAAACAATATAATAATGAATCTAGAGAAGTAGAGAATTTTTCCAGATATATATAAACCAGTAAAACTAGAAACAAGTTGTGCCATATACAAAAAATGATGTTATGATGATTTAAAAATGATGAAATACAGGAGAAACAGGGTATAATGCATACAAGGTATATAATATAAAAGAAAATGAAAAAATAAACCTTCAGTAGCATCACAATAATGAGCATGGTCCATTTATCATATACTCCATCCTAGTATAGAAAATCAAGCATCCAAAGTTGGGCAGTTCCCCTTATCACTGCCTATATCAATGATTTCTATCCAAGTACTAATCGGAGGCCCAAACAGGGTGTGAGATAAAATAAGTAAGACACCACTAACAGTTTCTAACAAAATCCAGTCTATGAATATACAATGAGAAGTGTGAAGGCATAATGAATAAGGATACTAAATAAATAAAATAGTTTAGTGAAAGTTCCTCATGGGACACCCATATGATGATACCTAATTCGGCCCAAGTTAGAATGTTTCTAAACATCTATTAATTATGTTTTAATTTTCAATTTTTTATCTCAGGATCATATACACATAAAAAAGGTGTCCAAGATGATGATACTCATATAAGGGATAAACTAGTCCCGTGATAATTAATACTCAATAAAGGAAGTAAATAATGTTGATGGGTAAGTAAATCATTAACTGGATCTAATTATATTCTTTGACATAGAAGATGATTCACTTGACCGATTGGAAACTTAATCCCATCCAAGTAATTTCACTTAGGTAACCTAGTTATAGCTCTAAGTATACAATAAAAACACAATTCTTTAAGATTCCATTGAATTCATTACGTATTGGAACCCAAGTATCACTCTAGGCTTGTATATGTACATTTCCCAATGAGCCCATCCAAGGAATTCCACATAAGGAACCCAAGTGTCACTCATGGTATAATATATTCCCATATTCATGGTAACAACATATAATTCATTCCATATAGGTTCCAATTATCACTCATAACACATCATAATTCAATTTAAAATGCGTTCAATAAAATGTCCTTTGATCCCATAAAATGAGTTCTATAATAATACCCAAGTATTGACCATGGAATTTCATAAGTTCATTTATAACTCCTTTAATTAAAATTGTAAATTATAATTATAATAAAAAACTCTATATAATGTAAGAGGAAAACCTAGGTTAGGGGTTATGGTCTCGTCACCATTCACCCTTTATTTCAATTCCTTTGATCCATTTAAATTAGAAAATAATTTGAACCCACATAGATGGTGGTTTTTTCGTAAGGCTATCATAGTGTAATAAGGAAATCAAATTAAACAAACCCCAAGGGGTAGTAATTTATATAGGATTCAAACAACTAAAGGTGTAATTAGTTATACATTGGCTAAAAATTACAAGTCCTTTAAATTTAATTAATTAATATTTCTTTTAAAGGGAATTTCTTGGATAGACTGTCACATGACACAACGATGCATAATACAAATGGATTTAATCTTAGGGAAAGAATATAGATCACCTAACTTATCTTGGTAGATTAATTCTCATCTATATCAGCATTCAACTCAATATAGAATAAGAAAAATCAAAGAAATAGACAAATACCCTGAAAATAGGGAATATTAGCTCACTCAGAAATAATGATGAAGATGGAAAGATAAACTGAGAAAATAAGTAAGAGTAATCATAGACATACCATTAGATATCCAATGTGATTAAGGATGCATGAATTAGGAATTAGATGGAGAGTCCACTTCAAAACCTAGTTTGAGGTAGGAGGATAGCTTTCTATGGAGGATGATGTCAATTGAAAGAAGAAAAATAAAAAAAGATTTAGGTTATAATTCCTTAGTGGTGAAAAGGTAATGTACCCTAATTTTAAAGTCATGAAATATAATTACAACATAAATGTGGTATTTACACCATAAATCCCCTATTTACAGGGTCTTCCTAATCCATTTATGGCATAAGATTCGAATTTATTCCATAAATTGAAACTTATAATGTAAGTTAGATATTTACATCGTATAACTATTTGCAAAGTTATTTCCTTATCTATATACTAGAAACTATCAAATACCCCAAGAGTTCAACCGACCTATCTACCAGGGTCCAAACCAGGACTAAAAATTAAAGGACCATACCTCAAAAAATATCAGATCTTACAAGTTTTCTATTATTGTTGTACTTTTTAGACATATTTTATAATATTTATCCTTAATTAGTTAAGTAAAACCTTTTTTTTCATTAAAAAATAAAGAAAATATTATTTTTTAATAATTTATTTTAAGGAAAATGGGATTTAAAAATGTATTTACATTTTGTTAAATTTTATTCATTTTAAAATAACATGAGAAAGGTTGGTTTTAGAAAGGTTATTTTAAATAATAATTGGATGTTTCAAAAATAAGCATGGGTTATAATGGTTTTAATATTACTAATATGTTTGGTTAATGTTTTTATGATCAATTAATTTGGTTATGTTTAATATAATAAATTTTATTGGTTGAGGTTATAAAATTTTTTTAGTTAGGATTTAGAACTAAAATTCAAGATTTAGAGAAGTTTCTTTGATTGATTTATATGTATAAATTAGAATTATTAAATTAATGTACTTTTATTTTTTGGTATAAACCCGGTAATGTTATAAATCTTATGGAATATCATTAAAATGGAAATCTATAGGTGATTATTATGGAAGGGAGTACTGTGGGGATTGTATTAGTATGAATATTAGTTTTTGGATCAATATGTTTCTAATAATTTATTTTTAGTATTATAAATTTTTTAAGTGAGTTGTGGGTTTTTATTTTAGGAGCATCAAATTAGAAGTTTGATGAGTTATTTAAGATACTCTTTTGTAAATTGGACGATAATTGGTGATTGAGGTTGGTAGAGGATTTAGGGTTGACTGTTTATTTTATATTTTCAAGTAAAAATAACAATATAGGGGAGTGTTTAGTGACTAGTGTCTTATATTAATTGAGGTATTTATTTTTATTTAAATCAGTAATTTAAATGGTGAAAACATGGCGTCAATTTATTTTTTAGAATTTGATCAGAAAATTATCCATTTTGGTGATTTAGGAAGTTTAAATTGAGTTATTATACTTAGTGTGACGATTATTAAATTCCATAGTTTATGATTATAGAGTTTTTTAAGTCAATTTATTATGTGTTGGAAGTAGGTGGCCACTGGTTACATGATAGTATGTCATATTGTACCTAATGACAAACCGAGTGCGATAGTTTCCACAAGAATGTTATAGGATAGCTAATGGGGATATATCAGGTACCTAATTGAGTCTTAATATTTTTTATTATGGAATCATAGTCTTTTATATTTTATTCATTTTAATCACTATGGTTTCCACCTTTTATGTATTTTTCTCTAGGATTCCAACACACAAAGAAATCTACTCCCTTTGGATATCTTTTTCCCTTCCCTTTATGTCTTAAAACTATTGAAGCTAAGGGGGATTTCACTTTCCAAAAATAGATTCTATCTTCCCCACCTCTTTTCCCCTCTTATTCTTGTACCTTTCCTAATTTGAGTTAAAAGGTTAGGTATTATAGTGAGTGATTCCACTAGAGTATAGTTTAATCACCTTCGATTTATGGAGATTTCATATGACATAGATATAGAAGGTTGACGAAGATCATTCATAGTTTGTTAACAATTATTTTGGTGGAGGTAAGTTTCTTGATTAACTATTTTAGAAATTTCCTTGATTATGGGGTAGTTTTATGGTTTTAGTTAATATAAAATATTTTATTTGTTTCTAGTGATTGGAGTTCATTATGAGTTTTCAATATAGTTTTTATAGAGATATTTCCATTATTTATTTTTTGATTTTGGTTTATTACTTACAAAGATCCACATTATGGTTTAAAGAGTATGATGATGCCACCAGTAGGTTTCATTAGTATGTATTCTTTGTAATAATTCGTGTCATTATAGATTGGGATATTCATAGGAAATTTTAATTTTCAAGCATTGAAGCAGGGGTTGTTTTGAGATTAGTGTTTCAAATTGTCAATATAAGAGTTGGACAACCCAAGGGGTTTTTAGAGATTTGGTTGGGGTTTTTAAAGAAGCTAAAAAGGTGTCTATTAGGTTCAAATAAAGGAAGGGTTGTGTGAGGAACCATGAAATTACCTTAATTCAAATCGGGTAGACATTATAGATCTTCTAGGTACCCATTGTCCTGGGCAGTGGCCTTGTAGGGACAAGAGTCCAACTAGTATCCTGATGGGGGTGTACCAAGTAGACAATGGAGAATAAATTACCCGATATCTGTATATAGGGTATCTAGTAGGCATGAAAGGGGTTTTTAGGAGGGGTAGACCCATTATTTTCTGGCCAACCCTTCTTTCCTTTACCCAATTTATACTCAGGAGAGAGCTTATAACCATCCCACACCGCCTTGTTATCCCTATAGATCTCCCTTATCTCCCTCTTGAATATAATTTTATTAGTGGTTGTTTTATTTCTCTAGATCAAGGTAATCCCTATATTCTTCATATTTTAGCCACCCTTTCCTTCCTATGTTTATTTTTCTTGGATCCATATTTGGTGTTGACCAAAATTCTACTGAATCATGGTAGAATTATCCTATTACATTAGAGATTCATGTTTCGGTATATCATAAGATCTTAAAGATGGGGAATTACTCTCGTTTATTATGGTTTCAATGATTTAAACCAACCATATGTGTTTCTATAGATATTTTACCAAATTATCTTTAAATTTTCTATCATAATGGGATTTAGTTATATTGATTTTGTTTATAGTATTTTCATGATCATGTTATGGGGTTTTAAGGTGTAGTTGCTCGAGGTTTCATCCATGGGAGGTTATTCAACGAGTTTCCTTATTTTTTTTAAAATTGGTTAATTAGGTAGAATTAATTATAATTTTTTATTATTAATTGTTGATTCCTTATGGTATATCATGGATTCTCGATGGATCAAGGATTCGTAGTGTAATCTTGGATGAGTATTGGGTGGTTGAGACTTGAGGTTGATAACTTTGTTATGTAGGTTGGAAATTCTTTCCATATTTCACCACATTATATATGTTCACATGTGATGTGCATGTACATGTGATGAGTTCTAGGATTAAGATTTTTTTAAAAGCGTATAGGTGATGCACATATTGTGATATAGGCTTGGGGAAATCTTCTTTTGTATGATTTAAATTAGTTGGGCATGGTTTAGTGATTTTAGAGTGACTCTGTAGCTATATTTCCAAAGAGAGAGACCTCTTGTTGGGACCACAATTCAATATAGGGATTTAGAATCATGAATTTAGTGGTGAATTTCCTAGTTTGAGTCCATATGAGAGGGTTTGCGATCTCTAATGTGATATGTGATTGGGGTACATGTTTCAACTAATGAGCTGATTTGGTTATCACATGAGAAATGGGTCAGGTGTGCCCGATAGATTACAAAACCCCTTATTTGGTGTTTAATGTTGATTTTGCAGTTTCCTTAGATTAAAATATCTCTTCCAAGTGTATTTTCATTATGGATGTTCTTATACCTTAAAGGGGGTTCTATGTGTGGTGCATTGGAATATGCTTGACTGGTACAAGCATGGGAATTCCCCTAGGGTGGGTTGATGCATGAGATATATCATAAATACCATATGTCTTGGTCATGTTGGGAATTTTTCTTGAATTGAGCACCTATAGGTACTTATAGTGTGACACTCCCTTAGATAGCTTATGGGAATAGTTTATGTAAAGTGTGGTAATTAGACCAAGGTCCTAGCATACCTTGACATAGTACGGTGGGTGTTAGTAAGGTAAGTGGGAATGATACTGTGGATTCTTTGTGACCTTAGCATTATAATTATTCCATATAGGTATAATTATAAGTAGTATAGTTTAGTGTGATTTGTGTTATTTTTTATATGTATTGTGGATATAGTGACTTGGGATCCTTTTGAGGTATTATATAGCTACGAGTATTTGTGTTATGGTAGAGTATAGTGTGATGGGTTAGGTTAGTCATTGATAATAACTATTATAACATATTATATAATGGTTCACTCTATATGATTTAGTGGCTAGAAGGGGTATATGACTAGCCAATAATACTATGTTTTTGTGTGTGTAGATGTTCCTTGATGTTAACTCTAAAGTTTGTGGTGAGGCATGATATAAGGCCTCACCCAAAGTGAGAGGGTGCTATCATGGACCACCGTATGTGAGAGGGTATCAGTCTACGTACTTATTACGAGGAATAAAATCAAGTGAGAGTGTCCTAGATTAGGCTACCTTGAGTTAGAGTGTATTGGTCCAAGATATGTTATACAACTATCTTGACTGAGATGGGAGTAATTGATGTGTTTTGGTATGAGATGACATATGAGACCTCACCCTGAGTGAGAGGTTGACCGTATATATTATCGTATAAGTAATGGAATATGACCTCCCCCTGAGTGAGAGGGTATAGGTTTGAAATTAGATAATGGATAATTACTTGATATGATACTATACATCATTTATAGAGATGTGATTGAGAATTTTCTATTGGTCTTAACCCTACTTGGTGGAACCATGGCTTGGTTACATTATGAGATGACTTCTTCCACTATTTTTTTCTAGGACATGTGAGGTTAGGTGTCATGATGGCCTAGTTAGAATATATTTATTTGATGTGTATGATTTTGGGTTATCTATTTACTTTCCATGTATACAAACATTTCATATTTTGGTATATTTAAAGAACCCTGTTGGTGGTATCCTACAAACATTATTTCTCATAACCTTAATAGACACCCTGGTGCTCATGTTGTTCTTCATGTTTTACTTTCAAGTGACATGTTGTGTGAGATATATAACTATAGTTGAAATATTTATATTTATTACATGGGTTTCAGGAGGATCTTGAGGTTTATATTGTAGTTTCCCCTATATTTTTTCAGTTTACCTTTTATATTTTACTTTCCTACCATGTTTTCCTTCTATATATTTGTATGTATTCTGATCATGCGTATCATTTTGTTATAACATTTTGATATTGGTTATTGATAATGGTTGGATATTACTTATAAATCCTTGTTTTTACTCTAATATTTATTTTTATTCATTTATTTATATTTTATTGTATGTGATGGTACTAAGAGTATAATATCCCTATATTTGGTTAGACTCTCACTGCTAGTTGACAACCTCCAAAATACGAGGATGCATGCATGAGGTTATGTAGTTACCCATCTATGGATAATAAATAGATTTGTGGTCTAGGTATTATAAACTGATATCAAATTATTACTTTTTGTAATCTTAATATTTATGAACTTTTTAGAAAGAGATTGAAATGTGGTAGTAATTGGATGGGACCCTAGATTGGTACATAGTGAACCCCTTTTCTGGTAGAAACTCTAATTTTTTGGGGATATGGGATTGATTTTTTTTTTATTTTTGATATTCTAGTGGATTTTTTTTATTAAAGTATGATGATATTATTTGAGGTTGTTTTTTATGATTTTACTCTTAAGAAGGGGTGGAAAAGGTTTATGAGTACCTCTATCATATTAGGTATGTATGTTTATCTCAACATGAGCATAATATTTTTTCTATGTAAAATGGTATTCAAAATGGAAAATTAGTTTTGGGGGAAATGGTTTTTAGTAAAGGAAATTTAGATAAATAGTTTCAAAAATAAGACTCAATTAATTAAAATCCCAACAATAACATATTTTTTTTAACAAATAAATTATTTTTTTGTATTAATTTATTGAAATGAGGGTGTATTTTTTATGTTATTACATAACATTAGGATGTTTTTATTGTATAGGTATGTCATATTTCCACCCTTTAATAGGTCATCTCGAGTAGTGGTTGTCCACTAGTGTATGCATGAATTCCTAGGGCATGGCCTATTTGAATTAAAATGTTTAGATTGGTGAGAGATGCTTGAAAGGGGTGTATTATTATATTATGATACTTTTTAAATATTATGTGGATCTCTCAAGTGTGATTAGAGGGGGATTGGGGATGATAGTTGTATCATTTAGGTATGGGGTGACCCGAACCCTCTAATGGTTGTGCTATAATGTTGATATGTTGATTAGGGACCCTTAAGAGGGATGAGTTATTCTGTGGTGTTTCCTTGAAATATTGAGATATGAATCAAAGTGTGTGGGTAGGGTTAGAAATATATTGTGGATTTTGGTTGTACTTATTAGAAACTCAATTTTATATCATAGTTTAGTGGGATAGTTTGAGTCTCATTGTCCTTGAGGTGTGAATGAATTTTTTCTTCCTTTCTCTGTGGGAATGTGAGAAGGTTTCTTGTGGCTCAAGGAGTGTGGGAGGATGTGACCTAATGTTATGGAAACATGGATAGTTTCTTTTAATAGGCGTGATTCTATGGAAATAGGGTCAAAATTAATTATTTTTTCTTAGAATTTCTTCAGTTATGTTAGAAAAAAATCAAGGTTGGTGCATCACGGGGAGTGTGTTTTCATTTTGTAAATTGGTAAAGTATAAGGTTGGGAAATGTTTTTTAATTGGAAACCAATGTTGATTTTTAAATTTTTATGAATCCGGTTTAAATGCCTCAAATTTTTGATTCCCATATGGGACATGATGGTCTCTCAGAGTGGGATGACATAACTTTCTATGAGAATAATGTTTTGATGTGTCTTTAGAATTTTGGTAAAAATGGTTTGATTAAACTTGAGAATGATGAATAGTGGCATTATCTCCTCATTAAGATATTATTAAAGAGTAATATCTCAATAGAAGTATCTATTAGGTAGTTCATGGTGAAACTACCTAATAAGATGGTGCATTTTGAGTTTCTAGATATCTCAATAGAGATCTAGTGATGAGATGGATGAAGGACTGTTATTTCGAATACCAAGGAAATCCTTCCATATCCTCGGAGGATTTTTATATGTATATTATATTCTTTGAATATAAGATATATTGAGAAGGTTATTTATATGTTAGTCTTGTGGGCCTGATTAAGAGGAAGATACTTCCATAGAGTGAAGTTTCTTAGATCATGGTGGTAGGGATTGTCTTGAGTGGAGTAGGTTGGGACATTGGTATATATTTTTAATATCTTCAAGGGAGAAATGTGGTATGGTATAGAGAATTCTTGGGAAGCAAAAGATAGGGGACAAGGGTGGATGAGAAAATCCCATTTGGTTCCACGGGTTTTGTTAAATTCCCATAATGTGTTATATTGTGTCCATTGTTAGAATTTTTATCGATGTTAGGTCCAATATAATTAAGGTTATTCAAGTTATCTTAACATCCTAAGTCCTAAGAGTGGAATTTATGGGTCAATGTTATTGGTATTAAGTAAGTAAGGATCATGTGGGGAAATCCTTAAAGATATCAGTTTCAAGAGGGTTGGAAAATGTGGGATGATCACATAGAGAATCCTGTAGCAGGGAGAGTTCCAATGATTCATGTTGTGTGACCCATGTTCCAGGTGGGAAGATTTCAACATCAACGTGTGAGAATTCAGTTTTATCTCGAAGCCAAATGAATTTAGTAATGCCTAGGATGGAGGTTTCATAAACTATATTAGGTTCTGGGATCAATTTTGTTGAATGATTCCTCTGTGTTATTTTTTACCTTAAATGAATTAAATTACTAATGAGGTATGTGTTTCAATGAAAAATTAAGTTAGATATTGTATTGTTTTGTGATACTCTCTAGATGAAATTATTAGGTTATGGATTGGGTGTTGATATTGTGGTGGGATGGTGTTAATTTAGTGTAAATTAGTTTATGGAGGACATAAGGAGAATATTTTCATAAAATTCTATTTTGGTAAGATATTTTGGTGTTTTATAAAATGTTTGGATAATGATTGATGCATGTTTTGTCTCAATTTGGATTTTTTAGGAAATATCATGTGACTGGATGAGATATCAGTAAAGTAGAGTTATAACTAGTTATAATTGATAATGAGAGGTGGTGTTAAATTATTATTCTTGGATTGTGGATAGATGGATAATTTTGGACTCTTCTTAGGGATAAGAAGACTTATGATGATGAGTTTTAATAAGTTGCATCATTTTAGGTTGTGAGATTCAAAGGGAATTTAATTTTTTAATCTCTGGAGAAGGGGTGTTTTGAGATAAAAGTTTTATATTGAATTATAAGAGTTAAAATATCCCAAGTATTTGATTTTTGTTTTGTTTTAGGATGTCTTGGTGTTCTCTTAGGGGTTTGGAGTAAGGAAGAGTCTGATAGTGAACTACAACATTATTGGAGTTTACACTTGGTACCCAATAGAGAGACACTAGGTAACTAGTGTAGTGATAAGTGGCCCTATTGGTCCTAGATCCCCATTTATGAATTTACTGGGGTATTCCAGGTGGTATTTTGAGCACCGAGTACCCAAAACCAGTTGATTGGGTACTTGTTTGGTCTAAGAGGTGTTTTTTAGGAAGAAAAGACCCATTATTTAAGGGTCTGCCTCTATTATTTTACCTGATTTATACTTAGGAGAGGGATTACAACCATCCTTATTATCCCCATTTTCTCCCCCATGGATCACCCTTCCCCTAGTTGATGAGTTGGTTAGATTTTTTTGCATCACAACAGACCAAGGTAATCTCTCTTTTCTTCCTACATTCTACCCTTTTTAATCCTCTAATAATTTTTATTAAACCCATTTAAGTTATTTTGGACTAATCTATTTAATAATTTTTTAATCATGCTAATAAGTTGGAGATTCATGGAGTGGTGGATCAAGGGTTCTTAAAGAGGGGAAATTCCATAGGTTTATCTTTGTTTCAATGATAGTAAGATTCCCAGTGAGTTTGTATATAGATTTTAACAAATTAAATTTAAATTAAATATTAAATTAGAGCTTAATGATGAAAATTTTGTTTATAGGAGTTTTTGGGGTATGTAATGGGGGTGTTTGGGTGTTGTTTCTTGAGGTTTTATCCACAGGAGTCCATTTTTATGAGTTTCCTTAATTTATGCCTAATCAGTTCATTACATAAAAATAATTGTAATTGTTTTAAAGTAATTTTCAATGTTTTGTATTATAAGATGATGGCTCAATGAATCAAGTATGACTGGTGTGGGGTTGGAACATTCTCATTCTTAGTCAAGTGTTTATTGAGGTTGATAACTATTTTATGAAGCTAAGTGGTTCCTTTCATATTTTTCCATATATTGTGTGCTTGTATGTGATGTGCATGCATCTGTGATGGGTTCTAGGTTTAAAAATTTCTAAAAGGGCATGGGTGAATCAAAAATTGTGAGACAGGATGGGGTAAATCCTCTTTATAATGATTTAATTGAGAATTCCATGGTTTGGTGATCTAAGATAGGACCTATGGCTATGCCTCAATGGTGTGTAACCTCAGGTTGGGCCCAACAGACCCTATAGAGATTGGGAATTGTTTCCTTAGAAAATAATGGTCTTAGTAAAGACTACGTGAGATGGTTTATGGTCTCCCACATGATAGGGGACTGATTTAGAGGTTCTTATTAAAGAAGTTCTTCGAGTATTACCTGAGTAGTTAGTCAGGTGTTTCCGATAGACCTCAAAGCCCCTTCTTAGGTGTTGAGTGGTTGGGTTATGGTTTCTTTGGGTTATAGAACCTATTTTGAGAGGGTTTTGTTTTTATGGGGATTATACATTAAAGAGTTCATTTTTTATGTTGTTATAATCTATGCTTTATGGGTATCATTCTGAATGTGACCCTATAGTGAGTTTATTCTTGAGATATCTCAAAAATACCTTATGGATAGGTCATGGTGGGTTCTTTTAACGAGTCAGTTATCCTTCAAGAAGAGACACCTTTAGGTTTCCAAAATGTGACACCCCCTAAGATCCTTTATAGGCATAGTTCATGGAATGTATGGGAAGTGTATTAAAGGCCTAATATTTTGTGGTATAATATTGTGCATGCTAGTGAGGTTGGTGGGAAAGATGATGTGAAATCCTTATGACCTTAGGTGTTGGGTTATACCCAAGAGGGATTTTTTATATGGGTATGGCTAAGTGAGATCGATGAGAATTTTTGTAGATGGATTTTTTCCATAGGTCCTTCAGATCTTCATGGGATGTCATATTATTGTGTCTACTTGTGTGATGGAAAAGTATAGTCTAATGGTTCAATATAGTCATTGATAAGTTGTGCTGTGGGGTATTATCTAGTAGTGTGCCTGGTATGGGTCTGTGGAAAGATGGGGTCTAAGACCGAGCTATGATTGTATACTTTTTTTTGTCTATATTCTTGATAGTTTTCCTATGACTGATGATAAGAGATGATGTGAGACCTCATCCTAATTGATAGGTTGTTGTCATGGGACTCCCAAAGAGAAAGTGCACTAATCTATATACTTGTTACAAGGCCTCACTTCGAGTGACAGGTTTTCTTAATGGACCAATAAAAGTGTGTGGGTATTAGTCTATGTTTTTTTATTATATCCAACCAATGTGATAGGGGAATGGTTGGTGTGTTTTTTATTAATATGGGGTATAAAAACTCACCCATAGTGAGAGGGTGGTGGTATGTGATCTGGTATGATTCATGGCATGAGACATCACCCATAGTAAGAGGGTGGAAGTATGAGTTGAGATTTAGTATTGAGACTTGGAAAAGGACCTTAGCTTGAGTGAGATAGTTGTGGACAAAACTCTATTATTGGTCCTTACTTTGATTGGTGGGATAGGAGCTAGGTCCCATTACGAGATGAATAGTTCAATAAGTTTTAGTTGGTATATGTGAGGTAAGGTGTCCTGGTGTATTGGTTAGAAAATGATAACTTGAATAAAATTATTATTCATTTTCTATTTATTTTCCATGCATACATAAACTATATATTTTGGTATCTTTTAGGGACCCCATTGGGGGTTCCCTATTGAGATTATATCTTACAACCAACATAGGCACCTTGTTGCATATAAAAATCACTAGGTTTTACTTTCAGGTGAGAGGTTTTATGGTAGATCTAACTAGAGTATCTAGATATATATTTGGCTGATAGTTATAAGAAGTGATCTAGGGTTTATAGTAGAGAATCCCCTATATTTTCTTTCAATTAAGATTTTATATTTGATTGATCTCGATGATTGTCCTTGTGTGTGTTTGCATATATAATGAGAAATGTTATAATTCTGTTATAAAATTTTTATATTGATTATGATTGATGTTTGGATATTCATTTTAAATCCATGAACTCAATTTGATGATTATTTTTATTCATTATTAATATGTTTTTTATGTGGTGAAACTAAGAGTAAAGTCTCTCTGTGTTTGGCTAGAGACTCTCACCACTAGTAAGTAGAATTTTAAATATGGGGAAGTTTATATGGGGTCTTATGCCACCTGACTTGGGCTGATAGTTGTTTTATAGGTTAGGGAGTTATAGTCTCATCCCATGTCGAGTCTCTAATTGAGTTATTTCAGGAATATTTATACCAATTAATTTCCAAAAATTATCTATATTTAATATTATATTTAAAAAAAATACAAATGTGAATTTTCATTAGTAATTTAAAATTTTTAATTTAATTTTTTCCCCATGGAAATATTATATAAATTTTATTAGTTGATTTGGTCTATATATTTATAATTTTACCAATTAATATATTTACAAATTAATAATTATTATTTGGAAATTTTTGTAACAATTGGATACGTTAATAATTTTATGGATTCATTCTTGATTTATATACATTTCAAGTATCATATGCAATTTTTTCATTTTTCAAAATCCATAAAATTAAAATGATTTTATATAAAATATTAGTTTATTAATAAGCCTATGATGACATGGTCTATTCACAAAATTATTAATGAAATTATTATTTGTCGATGTGATGGAAAATGGGAGTTATTGGATAATGTTAAGATATATGAAATATTGTTTCCTTTGATAAAATTTTTATCATGTCTTTTGTACTTTGGATTTGGTGTAAGAAAGAAATTTAATTAATTGAATTGAAATTAATAAATTGTATATATATTTAGTGATTATTAATTTATTATTTAATAAAAATTTAACTATATTAACATTAGTTACATTTCCATTGATAAATTGTTGAGTATGAATTTGATTATTATGTTAAAAATTTATTTCCTAAATTGAAATTTATTAAACATTAACCCTTTTATTTTCTATTATATCTTAAGAAGGAAATCATTTACTTCCACTATAAACTAAATGAATTAAAATCCAATCAACTTGGAGGTAATGGAATTATCTAATAATATTGTAGGGAATGGTTTGATTATTTGGTTTTCATAGTATGTTCAGAAATTAATCCCTTATTCATTTACAATGGATAAGTGTGTAAAATATTATTCCTCTTGTTATAGGTCACTAAAGTGAAAAATTAGGTATAATGAGTGGGTTATAGTGTTACCATACAAAGTGAATTTGGATAATAGATTGGTTGTTGTTCGTTTTGGGTTTTACCAAGTGTGATCACCATCATGAACTCTATTCTTTCCTTAATTTATTTTATTGTGTATCATGTCATTAGGAATTATATTTGATATATGGGTTTCCTTTTTGATTATATTACTTAGGTCTCCCAGGGATTTATTTTTTTTCATTTCATTGGGTCCCTACATAGAGACATTCTTCTATTTGTTTATTTCTTTGATATAATTATTGATGTGAGACATATATATATATATATATCAATTTATAAGTGATTGAGTATATTTTAGGAAAGGGAATGTTATATGATACTCCTTATCTATCTCAATTTTAATATATAGCATATAGATTAGGATGATATGAATTATTTATGAAACTCATATTTTTTAAGACAAATTTATTAAAACATTTCTAAAACCTTAATAAATTAATCCTAATATTGATTTAATATACTACCTCAAGTTATTATTTTAACAATTAACCTAAGCTTACAAATGTGTTTTCCATGAGTGAATTTTTTCAAAACTCTTTATTTTACTTGGTTAGATTTTGAATAATGTTTAGATGGTTTGATATGTGATTATGTATTATATTACAGATGTCATTGGTAATACCTTGTTTGGTTTACTAAAAAAATTATTTCTTTCATGATTTATCATCTTTCCATATATCAATAAATTTTTTTTTGTATGCATGTATTCCTGGCATATTTTCATCATTTTTCACTTGTGAATATATTGAAAAAATAGTTATACAAGTTCCTTGAATCATGGACTGTGATTCCCAAGGAATTATATGAAACGATTATGATATATATGAGAGGAATAATATATTTAAATGGTAAATAATATATGGATATTATTCTAATTTTTTTTCAATCTTTTTTTATTCGAGAATAGTTAGTAATATGTATACTGGATATCTATAGGAATGTGTACACTAGATACAAATTTTTACTTCTTTTCTCATAAGGGAGTTCCTTAGGTACTTGGTTTATTATTTTCCCACAATAGAGGCATCTATAGTAATTTTATCATAATAGAGGGACCTGTGTTACTTTTACCATTATTAAGGTGCTTATGGTACTCTTTCAATTATATTGGCACATTTGGAATGTTGTTAATTAAGAAGTTATTTTGGACACATGACTTTCTATTTTGAGTATTCCTTGGAGGAATGTTTTTCCCTGATGGGAATAATTTCCATAGTGGATAGGTAACTATTAGTTTACAAGTTCCTACTAATTTATAAATTCATCTATTATAGATTCAAATATTATCATTATGTACGTTTATATCCTTCTAGTGGTTTGGAGTTATCCATTATTATTATCATTTATTTTTAACTGATTATATTCTTAGTTTTTAGTATGTTTTGTATTTTTTTATAAAATTTATTGATCATTATATTTTTAAATGTAGTAAAAAAATTTATAATCACATATCTAATTATTACATGTTTGAGTTGAGATTTTTTATGGTACCTACTGGCTATTTATACTCACATCTTGCATGTGCACCTTGGTGGACAAGAAATTTCACTTATTTGATTTCTAGTATAAAATAAATATTTGATAGATTTTATATGCTTGTTTAACATATGACTGTGGGTATTTATTAATTAGGTTAGGTTTCTACATATCATTGGATCATGAGAGGCCAATATGGGAAGAGGGATTAATTAGGCACATAGCTAAGTCATCTGAGTTATATTTGAGACTGATAATAGTATTTATGTGTATGTTTTGTAATATGATTTAATGTATAGAATACTGTTATATATTTTGGTACATATATATAAATGAATTGTCCCTTTTTAACACACACAATATATATTTAAGAAATACCTATCTTTATTTACTTAAGGAAATATCTGATGTATGAATGAGTGATGCATAATATTTAGAAAAATATGACATAAACCAATTTGATTGTTTCAAGAGGGTAAATCATTCCCCAATAAAAAACTAAAATCCTCATTTCTAGTCACCAACCTTTGGTGATCAGGTAATGTGCTTGAGGTTAATGGAGGTCCAATTTTATTTGATGGAAGATCTAGGTCAGGTCATTATAAAAGTTTCCATAGGGTTTCCCAGGAAATATATGAAATGAATCACCCATGTCCTCTCTCTCTAGGTAAAACATCATGTATACACAAATACATTACTACTTTATGGGTTACTATATCCTTTTTTCTAGGTTAAATATATTTTGTAGTTTTTTGACTATTTAACTAAGTTCTTCATTTACCCATAATATTAGAGTTACTCAAAACTAGAGGGATAATGAGCTGGATATCCACCATGACTTATTAGGTTATACCTAATTCATTTTAAATAGTCAATCCCATCAGTTCTCACTGAATTTCATCACACCCAATCATCACCACTTTCATGTCACATAATAAATCCTATTATTTATAATGTTGTAAAATTATAGGCCTACTACCTTAACTTAATGTTATCATTTTTTATATCTATTCTCATCTACCTCATCAAATCTTTCACTATCATCATAGAACACCTAAGCCATTATCTTATCCAAAGGAATGAGAAATTAATTATGAAACATGAATATTGAATTTCCATAACTAATTTCATAAGAATAATAAACCACTAAAATTCAACAAGTAGTGTATTCTATATAGAATAATATCTAATGACTTGTTGATGGATCATAGAAAAATCTCAGTCCCTATCTACAAAAAATCACTAATTTCACACTGTGATTCATATATTTCCACCCTAAATTTATAAATTTTAAGGACCAACTTAAACAGAAATTTTTTCTAGTGAAATAGAAAGAAAAAATTAAATTCCATACTTTCTAAGACTCTTTTATCAATTATATAAAAAACAAATATTATTTAGAGTGATTTAAATATGCTTTAGTGAAATCACTGACTCAAATCCTTAATAAAATATTTATAAATTATCAAAGAAGAAATAGAATAAGAGAGTAAGGATAAATGATATAACTTACCTATGATTAATAAACATAATTCACTTGGAAAACCATGGAATAAAGGAATAAAATGGGGTAGGAATAGGGGAATGTAGATTTGGATTCTTCTATATCTTAACTATATGGATAATTAAACTCTAAAAGGGTTGATAAAAAGAAGCCCTAAAATATCCAAATTCACCCCACTTTAAGTGGTGGTCAGAGTAGGTCCCCAAAACTTTGGTGACCTCTACTAGAGTTATAATGGAAAACTACTTCCTCGTTTTTAGATATTAGACCCATAGTGGGGGGTTCTTCAACCCCTACCTAGTTACATTAACTCTAGTAGACTCTATCAAGGTTAAAGTGGATTATTATTATATAAAATTATTCCACCTCATTCACATGACACATGTAATTTCAAATTAGTTATTATATATATATAAATATATACAAAAAAATTCTTTTAATTATTTAAAACATTACTATAGGATTTTATTTTCATTTTAAATCTAAAATTTTAAAAATATCCCTGATTATAGTTTATTAATTATTCTATGTTTCTATAATTCCATCGACACCCAATGACACTGGTCATTAAAAAATCCCCACCATATTTATTCTCATCCCTTAAAATTATCCTTATGAATCTCTAGTGATATATTCCAATCACTAAGTATTGATGTATGCTCTTGAAATCATACTGTTTATAGGTGTGTCAACAATTCACATAAACTATATAACTTATCTATACTCAAAATCCTCAATATTTGGTCTATTATATGCAAATTTATACCATAAATGATATTATTTAGTTAAATTTCACATTATTAGCATTGATTGTGTGTCGAAATAACAAGATCATACCCTACTATACAAAATTTATCTAAAAACTCAATGACCAAGGTAACAAAATTAAAATTAAAATTACCAAATCCATGAAAATTTCTGAGTACTAAAGTTATTATTGATTTACCCAACTTCCAATGTTAAAATACTATTATTAATATCATTGGTTTGTGACAGACCACCACTCACTTATATCTAGACTTAATCATTTCCCAATTATCCATATATATATTTCATTGTATCCTACATGAGAATCTATGTATTGTACAAAGCCACACATTGTCAAACTAATAATTTTATGCTCCCATGAGTACTAATAATCTAAAATTATAATTATCTCATAAAACCATTATCCATATTTCACATACATCAGTTACTAAACCTATTGTATCTACCTGAATATTACAAATCAATACCAAGATTTGGGTATTTCCAACTCACCTGATGTATCTATTAAATGTGTGTACCAACATTAACTAAAAAACCATAACCCTGATTAAGTTGGGTTTTAAAAATAAATTAAACACCCAGGTTTACTATAATTCTTCAAAGACTATTGTCACACCCTCAAACCATCATTTATTTACTTCCCACTATAGTATTTCCCCAATTATTATTTTATAAGAACATAACTTCCTGAATTTCATCATAACAGTATTTCTCATCACCTGAGAATTATTTTTCATATGATTATAATTTTACACTTAATTTAGTGTGATTATATTATTTAACACTCATTCAAATTAAAATAAAGTGTTTTGGAAGCTTTATTGATATCCAGAGGAAATTTTTAAAATAAATATTTTTTTAATAAAAATAGTAAAATGTTATATTAACCTTTATCTATGTATAATATTAGGAAAATGATTACATTATTGAGTTCAAAATGGGTTTTTACCCTAGGGACAATGTTGAGTAATTTTTAGGTGATGTTGAATTTATTCAACATCATTGGTGATATTTTTTAGTAGTTTATGAAAAATAATTAATAAATCATTGAAAAGGGTTTGGAATATCTCCCTATATAAATATATATTTTTTCATCCTTTAGAGGGATAAATGGATGATAGGGAGAGTAAATTTACATAGGGTTCATTTAAGAATAGAATATATACACCCAAGATCAAATAATCAATAGATTATCACAAATAGGTATGGTTTTTTGGACTCTTTTAAGGTTGCTTCGGCTTGAAAACTTATCTCCTATCATTTTTAACATATTAATGATTTTTATTTTGAAATTATAGTCCATTAATCTAGTAATATAAACAATTTTATTTATGGTGACCTATAAATTTCAAACATAAATATTATATCTTTTATGATTAATATCTAATTCTTAACAGTATTATCCATTCCAGAATCATATATGTTCAGTGTAATTGGAAACATGGATAAATAAACAATTTATTAATACGATATCTGCATCGTATCCCAATAATTTCTTCATAACTAGAACCCTTTTTATAAATATAATACATAGAAACTTTCTCCATAACATAGGGAAATGAAATACGAGAAAGGGTGAGCTCATATGCACAATAATGGTAAACAAGGGAAATATCAATGATCACTTAGCCATATCATGAATATCAGGGTATGAGAACATGATCATAAAATTTTAAAACCATACCTAGAATATCATAGATAATACTAATGAGTCATATCATATATATTGAGAGTTTATAATGCATGAATAATAAATGTAATCAATGAACACGAGCTATGAGAGCATAAAATTCATATAAGACATAAGTTTTTTCAATATAAATATGTATAGAAAATCATTTCCTCATACGAGGATAATTTCCAAGACTATCATAGTGGATTGGGTTCAATACCCATTCCTTCATATCTTTAGTCAATGTTCACTCCCAAAACTATCATAGTGGTTTGGGTTCACTCCCCATCCCATTAGATCCATAGTCATGGTTCACTCTTAATACTATCATAGCGGACAAAGTCCCTTACTGAACTGGGTTCACTCCACATTATATTCATTATTATATCATGATAAATACATATTTACCCAATTCATTATAGGGATATATAATTATAGTACCACCTGTTAAATAATTAAAACTATACATATGGGTTCCACAAGATCATAAATCATTTATTGTACTATCATATCATAACTTGTGTAAAGGAACACCAGTTTCATATAAATGGGTTTCATAAATATCATTTCATAATACTTATAAACCATAAAAATAAAGAAAAGTATAGTATAATTGGTTTATATCTCCAGTAATGCTTAAGTAACATCAAAATATTTATTCTTAGATGAAAAAGTACATTAAAAGGTCTCTAGAATATTTCTTGAGGGAAATTCTATTTTTATTTTGGAAGCACTTCTTTAAAATAAAAAAAATTCCAAAAGTTAATGGAACTATTTTCTTATAAAATTACCATGGAATCATTTATAAGAAGCTTCAAAACATTGAGAGGTCATGGAATTGTGAAATTATATTCAGTGTTTGTATATTGAAATAATGACTCTTTTCACATTTTTGGTAAAAAAGTCCAAAGTACCTTGTTAATAAAATGATAAGAAGATTCATTTTAAACCATTCTATAAAAATTAAAACATGGGTAAAAATGAATTTAAAAAATTATAGGATGATAGTAAAAAAAATTATTGAAATCTATTTTTGAAGACATAAACATGGAAGAAAACGTATTTTCGATCGAAGATAGAAATAAAGTTGAATTTCCTTAAAAATATTATTTTGCTCTCTATAATACTTAAAGAGAGATAAATTAAAGGGGAAAAAATTTAATATTTAGAAATAATGATAGGAGAATAAAATTAATGAGTTTTCTTCAAGTTAGATCGTAAAATCTAATCAATAGAAACTTAATTGTAAATAATACCAATACATAATGAGATTATAACATAAATCTCTTACTGCATTGGTAATCTCTATATCAAAACCTAATTAAATACAGAACATTATATGGATTTTTAAATCCCTATAACTTTTATAAAAGAATCATAAAATAAATTTATATAAAGTATATATGTCAATAAAATCAAAAAAATAGTAAATATAGAATAAGTATCATAGAAAACAAAGTGATATCATAAACTCTTTTTTCAAGTTAGACTTACTTAGAAAGTGATATAACCTCCTCTTCTCCAATAGGAATCCTTTAGATTAACTTTTAAAGACCATTGAAATTTCCTTTTAAGAATAAAATAACCTCTATGTTTTGAATATGGATGTTGATAAGAGAATTTGGTAGGGTTTGGTCGAGTTAGAAGTCTCAAACATTATGAATAATAAAGGAGAGGATGTTATCTTTTATAAGTGAGGAGGAGGGGGGAACCCTTCAAATTATTTAAAGTACTAAATAAATACAAATTAATTTTCATAAAAAATGGATACAAATTTATATGATTAAAATATAAATTGGGATGATTCAAAATACAATTATATAATAAAATTTGGAGTAGTTTTGGTTACACTTTGAACATTATCTCTTAGTTTTAACACTCTATTAACTCTTTCGATAATTAATGTGATATCAAAGTTTTTTTACCCTTTAGGTGTCAATAAAGTTACAATAAAAGTAAAAGTGACACATAAATGGACTATTTTTAATTTTATAAACCATATACCATTCACTTTTCCTATGATAAGATTTGTATTTATTTTAAATCATATAATAAAATATTTTTTGTTTGAAAATATCATTAATGACATTTATGGAAATACATGAAATATTATAATATAATATGTGTCTAAATTATGTCAAATAGTCTCAAAATGACATTTATTCTAATATAAGAAATATTTTGTGTTAATTTAATAATAAAATAATTTTTAAGAGATTTATATATCATTTTAAACTTTATATTTTGGTTTAATCACTTGGAAAACAAATTTTAATCTTAACCATGGTAATAAACTTATTTATATTTAAGGGTTATAATTTTAATTATAAGATAAAAATTAGATCATAAATTCCCAAGGGGTGATATTTAAGAAAATTTATCACAATACTTGTCTTATTTCAATATTTTTATGATTTTTAAATAATTTACTAAAATATATTTAACATAAAATACTATTAATTTCATTTTAATGACTATTCACATAGTTTGACATTGAAAATAACATGACAACTATGGAATTTGAATATAAAAATTTAAAAAATATATACTATGTGAAAAGTATCTTTAAAATTATGGTAAAATTTATATCAGAAAAACAATATTACTTAAAGTGTTTTAAAAATCATTTTATTGATTTTTCAACTCCTTTCATAAACATTGTGTCGATGTTACATAAAATTTTAAGGTAATTATTTCATCACAAAAAGTAAAAAATAAAATACCAACATAAAAAAATCATCCATATTTCATAATAACATTTATAACCAATCATAATATTCTTTTATCCCATTCAAATAATATTATAGATACTAAAAGTAAGAAAGATTGATTTTATACTTAAACTCTTTCTTAAATATTATAAAGGTCAATAAAAAATCCAAAAGGAGAAAAAATACAATATTTTCAAATATTGGATGATTATATATGATATAGAATCATCAAATTAAATAAAGGTATGTGTTTTAATTTATCTTAATCCTTATCATACTATTTTTAATCATAATTAACATAGTTTACATTTACTGTGGGACAAATAATTTAATGTTGTTACAATTCATATTAACTAAAAATTAAGTTGACCTTATTACCTAATAATAATTATTCTAATTAAAAATATGGAATATATTTTACCATATTCAATTAAATAATATGGGGTAATTTAATTTAAAATTAAATCCTCAAAATGTGATGAAAAAAAGTTTTTCAGAAAAGTTCATTTTTTTGTATAAAAATGTTTCTATACCAAATTCAAGAATAAACATGATTCCAATTAAATTAATTGGATTATTCATAATATATTAGAATAAATGGTAATTTATAACCATAAAAAAATTTCTTTGTAAATTATTGAAAATAAAGGTATTTTTCAATAAAAATTGGTATTTTTCACTATTCATTAACAAATAAAAATTTACATAAAATTATTAAAAATATATCTAACCTAATTTTGAAACAACGATTTCAAAAATTATATTATTTTTATAAAATAAAATTTCCTAAACATCTACAAATTAATTTTAATATTCTCTGAAAAATCTAAAAAAACCATTTTTGAATAAAATTTATTTTGAATAATAAAATACTTTACTAAAAATTGAGAATTTATCTATAAAATTTTATTAGTTAAGAACTTTATATATATTTCATAATTTAGTTAATTTTATTCATACATACAAATTCAACCACTATTTAATAATGATAAGAAAATAGTAATATTTAATGATCCATTAAAGCTTAGTGTTGCATGTTGTATAAACTATCAAACATAATATTCTTTTAAAAAATCAATGTTTTAAATTCTCTCTTATTTAATAAATTTCATCCCAACAATTTGAAATTTTGATCGGTAATTATTGTTTAATATTTGAAAATTCTTTTTTTGAAGACCCATATCATAAATTGGGTTAATAAAACTTCCTCTTGAAAATACGGAAAGTTAAAAAGGAAGGTCACTTGGAATAAAAAATAGCCAGGTTAACAAATTAGAAAACATTAGTGGGAAGTGAAAATATGAAAATGGTGGATAAAAAGTAAGGTTCATAAAATGATATTGAGTTAAGGAGAAAATATGTCCCAAGTAAGTGATTGATCTTGAAAAAGTTAATGAGCATAAAAGCATAAGTCAATGAGGTGTGAAAAATAAAGTTAATTCATTGGAAATGAATATAACGGGATAATTTTTTTATTTCAAGATCCTTTTCTAAGATTTGTGGGATTAATTTAATATGTAGAATATTAAAATAGGTAAAAGTACTTACTTGAAATTTATAATTTCATCCTTTAATAAATTTCCACCACAATATAATTTTTTCTCCAAACAATGAGTATTCAAGTTGAATTTTCCATGCCTAAATCACTAAAAAACTTCTTAATTCACATAAGGATATCAATTTATTAATATTTTATTTAAATATCAATAAAAAAATATTAGTTACCATAAAGAAAGATAATATCAAAAATATATAATCCTTTATTTTATGAAATAATACATTTAACACAAAAATTTCTATAATAATAAAAAAGGTTCCTTATATATCATTTCATAGATAACACTTCATCCTAAATAAACTCAATAACCTAAAAATTAAATAATTTTTAACCTGAAATGTGATCTCATAACTTTCAATTTACATCCCCAGAAATTTAATTTCATTATTACAAGATAATATTTCATGTTAAATCACATGTTAATCCTAAAAGATCCATATACCTCACCCCAATAAAGAATATCCCAAAATATCTTAAGAACCATGATAAATCACTATTTGATATTATAATTTAGTGAACTTAACCAAAATATCCTGAATAAAATTTAGATAGTAATAAGAAAAGTAACCCTTAGCATGATCATAAATATCTCCAAAAAATATCCTTTTTAATGAATCAATTTTCAACTATCAAGATTTTCTATATCCTCATATGCAGTATTTCATAATTAACTTAACATTAAATAATATAATAACCTAAAGATTCATTTAAATATAAATATATTATTATTCTTAAAACCTAGTAAAAGTTTCAAATCACCTCAAAATTACATCACTTAAAGCCTCAAAAGGGGTATCTATTCCTTGGAGCTTATGAGAAACCAGAAACTTATAAACCCATCATGGTATCCATAACTCTTATGTTAACCCTACAAGAAAACATATATGATTCCAAAAATTAACATAACTATTTTTCCTCATATAAATTAAAAAACTATTAAATATGTTCCATAAATCCAGAAATTCAATAACTTTATCAATGATTGCCTAAATCACTAAACAATTTCAATTTTATTAACACTATCACATTTAATTCATCAATTTTAATCATCTATTTATCCCAACTAATCATTCTCACCTTACCACTAAATCAATTTCCACGGTTATTGGTACTATTGAACATATGTTTTCAAATCCTTAAATAAAATCTACTTTGGAACAATCCTTAGATGTTTCAGGATTCCTACATTCATATTATAATTGATATAATACTTTTATAACATAATTATTGAATCCTAAGGAATAAAAAAATTAATCCTTTCACTTCAATGATCGGAATAATTTTTTTCCTTCCTTGGTCTATAATTTAATCTATTGATTATGGAATTGGATTATATAATGACCATATTCACCACATATAATACATTGAACTATAAATTGTACCTCATGTAAATATCTCAATACAAGAAACCTGGAGTTAGTGGATACTTTAATACATTTGAACAAGATACAAGATATCACATCCCAAAGGACATAATAGTTTAGTATTTTTGGAAAACTAGATACAAACATTAATCCCATATTACATTAGAAATAAAATATAAAACATAGTGAAAGTACATTTTCTGCATCCTTGAACTTATTAAACGATTATTTCATTATGTACTAGGGAAAGGAAAAAAATAATGGTGAACTAAAATACTATGTTAGGGTTATTTAAAATGGAATATATCTTGAATTAACAATAAAAAATCAATATATAATGGTAAATAATAGAATACATGTTCCATTTAACCAATAACTTGATCGTGAAGAATAATATTAAAGGAATAAATAAAGATTAAACAATTCCATATAAATAATCACATGAGCTTGAAACTTATCCATGTATATAATAACTTTTCAAATAATCACATGGACATTAATAATTGAATTCATAATGCTGGATGCATAATTTTAGACATCTTAAATTTTATTTAAGGAATATTTGCCTGATATCTAGCCTAAATGGGTAAGGCCTCCTCGAAATACCCAAAATATTTTTTATCATGAGACTCACTGATGCATCAAGGGGCTATAATAGCCCCTTCCAATCAGTAACTAAATCTAATTAATTCCTAATGTATTAATTGATAAATTTAATTCATAAATAGTATGCCTTATTAATAAGTATCTATATCGAGTAAATAATACATAATATCAAGATCTACCCTATCAATCATATAAATTTCATAGTAAAACACCATATGTAGACATGTTATATGGTTTAGGAAATGATAATATACACGATATAAATAATATGGATATTTAATAGAAAACAGATTTCCAATGAAGGATGATCATAAGAAAGTAAATGTTTTATAAAAAAGTTACTGATCAAAAAAATAATAAGAGATAAAATGTGTCTATGTACTCATCAGAAATAAAGGTTTTGTAATTAATTCATGTCATTAGATAAGAAAATAAAATGGAAAAATATTAAAATAAATTTTTCTTATTTAATTTTATTGATAAAATGATTGAAATGTTTTAGAAGAAGAAAAATATCGTAAAACAGTTATAGCGCCAGGAAAGCCTATTAATGTCATAGATTTTAAAAAGAAACATTATTTTAGAATTTTTGAAAAGAAAGTTAAAAATTAACCATTCAAAAAATCCCTTAAAACCTTGTAAAAATTAAATTATAACTTAAAACTTCTTAATAAATAATTTGATCTAATAAAAAGTAATTTTGTAAAACAATTTTGAAAAAATATTGACATGGTATAACAATAAATGCGATCGAAATAAAAATATGATTGGATTTTATTTTTTACATTTATTTTCTTGATTAATGTTACAAAGAGAGGAATTGTTGGATGAAAATATGGAAACACCTTTAATATACAGAGGATAAGGAAATATATGATATTTTTGAAGGATATATTTTAAGATTAGATCAATGAAAAATATAAGTAATCCTAGAAAAATGAGATTGAGAAATAAATTCTTACCACTTTGGTAACTTTTAAATTGTAACCCATCAAAATTAAAAACATAAATTGAAAATTTAATCATCATGAATAAATATATATTTATTTTCAATACCTCAAAGTCATGGTATATACACCATATAAAAGTAAATAGGTTCATAATACCAAATATTTCCCAATGGAGTGGAACATGAGATGAAATACCATACAAAGATCTTATAATTTAATTGATAATTAATCAATGAAGTGATTATGTATAAAAAATTAAATCCACATAACACAATAATAGGTCATTTCATACAAATCCATGATATAACATAGTCAATGAAGTAGAAGTATTATACAATGAATGGAAATTGAGTAAAGAAACACCTTAAATCAAGCTTGAGTTTCTTAAAAAATGATCTAATCTCTGGTATAAAAATTTTTAATTTATTATACTTTTCTAATATCATATATTATCCACTTACAACATTTTATCACCAATTTATTAACAATTACATATTAAAATCATTGTTTCTTGGTGTTAATTGTTTCATTTTGGATGAGCATTCATTTCGATAGTTCATATACCAAAAATTTTATTATGGTTCTATTATATAATAATTTTAATAATGATATAAATATAATATATATTCATTATATATATATATATTAATCCATAAAAATTATATATAGAGAAATGAAATACACCGTTCATGGAGATGTCAGTCCATACGTACGCATGAACGATGCTTTGACTTTTTGGGGAATAGAATGAAATAATGGTAAATAACAATTATCCTTTATATAATAATTATAATATCATATATATTCATCAAATATATCTTTATTTCCATACATGAAATGTATAAATGAGAAACAGATTACATTGCTTCGTGAAGGTGGTCGTCCACACTTATATGAAAGTGACATTATCATTTTCCAATGTATGGAAAGGTGAGTAGTTTAATGATATATAATATTTAAAAAACTATAATTATGCCATTAATATCATATATAATCCTTATTTTCATATTTATAACCATCCAAGTAAAGTGGTGATGAAAAACTAATTACACCGCTATGTGGAGATGGTAAGCCATACGTATGCATGCACGATGTTTTCTCTTTACATAAGATGAAAAAATATGTGAAGATGGTTATACCATAATAATAATAACACCTAAGTATATTTATTATACAAGGATTATTATTTTTTGATGGTTACAATATATTTATAGGAATAATAATAAGAAACAAACTTGAAATATTTGGTAAAGATGATTACCTCTTTTTCGGTAGACTTCCTTTAGATCCCTTCTTAAGGACCCTTGGGATAGTATTTTAAGAATACCTAGACCCCTAATTAATGTATATAGAAGTTTATAAGAGAAGTGGTTAGGGTCTGGTAAATATATATTGATCAGTAAGGTGTAAATAAAATAGGTAAGGGGTTTCCTTTTATAAGTGAGGGAAGGGGTTCTCTGGAATTACATAAAGGATTAAATTAATATACATTATTTTTTATGGTAAAATGGCTCAAAATTGATATAATTATAATATAATATGAGTACTATTCAAAATAATGTAAAAATATTTATTTTTTACAAGTCTTTGTTAAGGTTTCACCCTTATCTATTAGTTTTAACAACATATTAACCCTTTTGACAATTACCAAGAAATAAATATTTTTTACTCTTTAGGGGATAATAAAGTTACCATAAAAGGGAAATTGACCCATAAATGGACCATGGATGATATTTTAAACCATATCCAATTTAATTTTCGGAATATTTTTTTATTATTAATTTTAAATCATTTAATAAAATATTTTTTATTATAAAATATCTTTAATGTCATTTTTGGAAATACGTGAAATATTATAACATAATATGTGTCTAAATCATATAAAATGGTTATAAAATGACATTTATTTAAAGAAAATGGGGATATGGTATTAATATATCTATATGATAAAATTTATACTAGTTTAGTTATAATTTTAGTTATAATTTTTTTATTATCCACTTCATTAACAATTTTTAACCTTCATGGTAGTAATGGATTTTTCTAAATAAAGGGTTATAATTTTAATAATAAGGTAAAAATTGGACTATAAATGAAAAATGGTTGAAATTTCATACCATGCATAATCCTATTTGTTCTATTTCATTCTTTTTTATTATATTTAAATAATTTTATAAATTATAATTTTTCATAAAATATTATTAATGTCATCTTTAAAACCATTCATTTAATTTGACTATAAATCCATAAATATAAAAAATAAATTTACATATAAAACTTTAACACAACCCTAATATTTTAAATTCTTATATAAAATTAGTGGGGAAATATAAATCACCCAAATATATTACTTTTAGAGTTTTTAAAATCTTTAACATGATTATTCTACTACTTTCACAAGTACTTTGTCGGCGTTGGTAGATCATTTAATGTAATCATTTCATTTCTAAAAATTAAAAATAAATTTGCATGATAAAAAATATATTTATAATAAATAATTATACTTCAATTTTTCCTCTTTTATCCTTATATAAAAATTTAAGAGATATTAAATTCAAGTGAATGACATTTTGGAATTTTCATTACCAAAAATAAAATAATTTCCATTATCCAGGGATAAAGGAACCAAAATTCCATATATTAAATTTTTTGATTTATATGTTCTAATTTATCTCAAAAAATTAAATGAATAGATATTTGTTTATTGATTTTTAGATGTTATTTCATGGTTTTAACCCTATTTACCCATTTTATCCTTACTAATGTGACAAATATTTATCATGATTAATATTAATAATGACAAAAAATAAAAGGGGACTATTGAATAAATTTTAAACTCCTAATTCCAAATATGGAATCTATTTTCCATTATTCAATATATATAAGTGGTATAAACCAATTTTAATATAAACGCCTAAATTGCAAAGAAAAACATTTTTTTTTGAAAAAACACACTTTTAAGCAAAAAAAATAGACTTATATTAGAATAATGATTGTTATGATAAAAAACATATTATTATAAATAAAACAGATCAAATTAATATAAATAAAAAAATATAATAGGTATTTAAAATTACTTAATTTAACGAAAATAAATAATAATATTTGAAAAATTAGTATTTTCGCTATTAACTGAAAAATAAATCATTGTAGAAAAATCTGAAAATGTCACCCTAAGTTAATTTTTATACAATAATTTCAAAAATATTTTAATTTTATAAAATTATATTTCTAAAAGATTCAAGAATTAATTATAATTTCCACAAAAAAATTGCGAAAAAAACACTTTTGTTGAAAATGCATTTTAAGGAATAAAATTACTTCAGTATAAATGAGTGATTGTTTCTTAATAATTAATTGATAATTTATTATTAAGTAGGATGATTATAAATTTATTTTAAAATTAATTTACTCATATTCATACCCTCTAATTTAATGACTAGGTTATGTTTGTCATATTTAAATAATAATACATTTTTATAGTATATGACAACTAACATATAGCTCAGTGTTGAATGTTAAGAATTATTACAAGTTTATTATTATTTTAACTAAATTTTTAAGAAGTTACATCAACCCTTAAATAAATTATTCTTTATAAATTTTACCTTGTTTTTCAAAAGATCAATATTTGAAATTACCTTTTATAAAACCCACAACATAAAGAGGAATAATTAAACCTCTTTTAAAAAGGAGGCGTGGGAAGGGTAACAGTTTCTTGAAATAACACATAATAAGGTTACTATATAAGGAGTGCATTTATGGGTAAAATATAAACATATAAGAGAATTTTATAACCCATGTAATAATAGAGAGTGTTAGATAACCTGTTCATGATAAATTTAACTGACATAAAACCATAAATCAGTGAGGGGTGAAAATACAATCAAATCATTGTAAATAAAGGTAAAAGGATAATATTTTTATTTAAATATCTTTTTCCTAGAATTGAGGGATTCATTTACTATCAAGATAAATAACATGTGAAAATATACATACTTCATTTCTTTTTATTTCATAATAACATTGCCATCCTTTCGTTGTTCTTTGATGAATTTCCACTTCATCTCTTATTACAAGAAATGAATATTCAAGATGAATTTTTCATGTCCGATGCACTAAAATAAACTTTTAATGGATCATAAGATCCATAATTCATCTATTTTGTATCTAAATATTTACCAAAACTAAAATTATTAGCACAAGTCATCCAATATAATGCATTATCATCTAAAACCACAAAAATAACACCCTAAGTTTAACTTAATCCATTATAAAAATATTTAAGCTTAAGACTCTTCCGAAATATATCTAAAATATTAAAACCCCAAAAAACTAAAAGGTTTGATCACATATCTTTTTTAATATCAACCTAACTGTTATCTCCAAATAATATCAATCACTCATATGGTAATATACTAAAAATGTATATAACATAATCATATAATCAACAAAATATGATAATTATTTCCATATATATTCAAAATCACCATAAATCCACAATAAAATCATATATTCTTCTATAAATTAATCCAATATTCATTCCTTAAATTATTTTTACCTTAATCATATGATATTTTCAATATAGTTCAGTTCTTAATAAATAAAAATAGTCACTTAGTTACCAAATCACTTTTCAATCTCATAGTTATCTATATGATAAAAATATAATCACAAAATCTACTAACACTTTTATCCTAATCAACCAAGATTACCGCATCATTAGTGATCATATTAATCCTAAATGTTATCAATAACTTTAAACCTTTATCCCCAAAATATAAAATAATACTTCCTAAAATAACCATTCCACTAAAACATTCACTAAATTAAAGGGTTTTATTCCCATAAATATCTCCAAAAATACCCTTAATTATGTTAAACATTAATCACATGAATCCTCAAAAGGGGTATCTATGAATTTAAACTTATGATAAATCTTATACTTATAATACAATGATATTATATGTTTATCCCATATTACTATGTCATATCATAGGTTTTTATTGGTTATACTCTCTCATTCATCATAATGGTTCATAAGGAAAATATGATTTAAACCAAGAATACCCCTTAAGAGTGTCAAACTAGGTGGGTAGTAAGGGAAAACACACCATGATTTAGAAATAAGGATGAGGTATATTAAACAAACTATTTTTTGAGTTATTACCCTTATGTTAATTTGTTCCAAAACCACATCTACTTGTTGTATCTAGACAAGGATGCAATGCTAGGAAAACTACACAATCTCTACCTTTCTGATACTTTTATGATATTTTATAATAATTATAAATATCCCTAAAGTATTTTAAAGGTTAATGTTACCTAATCTATATTTTACAAAATATAGTTCCCCAGGTTTCTACTAAACCTTATCTAATACCAACTATGAAGACCCCAAACCCAGTATGCTAGATTAAATGGATTCTTTATTACATTGGTACATGGTACAAGAGATCACATCCCTATAGTCTTAATAGTTTAGTAAAATTTTAAAACTAAATACAATAATAGTTTCCATATTACATTGTAAATAAAATATAAAACACAGTGACGGTAAATATTATACATCCTTGAACTCATTTGAAGATTTATTCTTCATGTCATAGGGAAAATAAAATAAAATTACGGTGAGTTCAAATGCATAATAAGGGTTATGTAAAATAGTTTATATCTTTATAAAGTAAGACATAATAAATATGGAAAGGTAAATAATATAAAATACATACCATTTAGTTTATAACTTGATCATGAATAATAATATTGTTGGAATAAATGTTGATCAAATAATTCCATGTAAATAATCACATGATCTTGAAAATTACCCATGGTTGTCATAACTATTAAAATAATAAAATGTACATAAATAACTAATTTCATAATGATGGAATTCATAATTCTAGACATCTTATAATTACATTCGAGGCCTTGTGAAAATGTATCTTGCATAAAATGGTAAGGCCTTAGCCAAAAACGCAAATTAGTTTGTCTTATGAGACCTACTAATGCATCACGGGCCTATAAAAAGATCCCCATATAACATACTAACTCTAATAAATTCTATATATTTTAATTAGTCAACTTAATTCAAAAACAGTATACCATATAAATAAATATCCATACTGATTAAAGAATATGAAATATCGAGATTTTCTATAATTAATATAATAACATTTGTAGTAAAACACAATATATAGAAATGATATAGGGTTTACAAAATAATAATATCCATGATAGAAATAATATAGATATTTAAGAGATAATTTATGTCCAATGAAAAATGATCATAATAAAGTGAATGTTTTATGATAAAGTTAATGAACCCAAAATTAATAAGAGACAAAAGATGACTATCAACTCATTAGAAATATTGGTTTCTAAATAAATTCATGTATTTTGGATAAAAATATTAAAATAATTTTTCATTATATATTTTTGTTGGTAAAACAATTGAAAACTTCTAGAATAAGCTAAATATTAAAAAATTGTTATGGCTATAATAAATTCCATTAACATCATATACATTAAAAACATTCCTTGTGAATTTTTATAAAGAAATCAAAAAAACCCCTTTTTGAAAGGATTCCTTTCAATCCTTGTAAAAAATATTATATTTTAATTAATAAATCATTTAATTAAATATAAAGGAAATTTTTAAAATAATTTTGAAAAAATATAGACATGGTAGAAAATTATACCCAACCAAATGAGAAATATGGCCAACTTTTCTTTTAAATGTTTAATTTTTGATTCAATTGACTAAGAGAGGTAAAGTTAAAAGAAAACATGGAAACACTTTAAATATCTAGAGAATAATAAAATATATGATTTTTATAAAGGATGGATTATAATATTTTTTCAATACACAAATATAAACAATCTTAGTGAAAAAAACCAAGAGGGTACCACATTCACCTAACACCCAGGGTTTTTCTAAGAAATATTTTCAATGGAAATGATGGTTTCTCCATAAATCTATCTCTATAGATTAATAGGTTCTCCCACATCTCTAAAAAATTCGTTATTATCTAGATTTAGGACTTTTCTTCTCCTACTTTCTAAATCATTGATCCTTTTTTTCTCATCATCTTTGTTCCATGACTTTTAGATTACATGATTGACTAGTTAAGATATAATATTTCCAACCCTAATCTATTTCGTGGCCCTTGATCTATTAATATTGGACTTTGTGGTGGTAGCATTTTCATTTTGAGATCGGTGTAGGAGGGGGTGATGACATACATTCTGGAAATTAAATTACAACTCTATGATGGAGTAAGAAAGGTATGGTGGAAGCGTCCATAGAATTGGGAGGTAGTGACAGTAAGATATCAGGTGTTGATGAATTATAGCTCAGAGGACCATGGTGGTTCTACTTTATCAAAATTTGGTTGGTGTCTGAGGTTCCAGTGGTTCTTGTGGATTCTGGTGGTGTTGATTTCGTGGATTTGGGTCATAATGATAGTGAATTATTGGTACAACAGTATATCACAGAGGGAGTTGGGGGTTAGGGATCACACTTTGTGGTTTGATTATAGTTTCTGTTAACCATGGTCCTCTGAGCCATATTTTTTAGGTATGTAGGTCTTTATCCTATTGGATACATATGATTTTTAGGTATCATGAATAGTTCAAGAAATTTTCTTACTATATTTGGTAGGCATTACAACACTTTGTGAAAGTACTATTGGGTGGGTGACCTCAAAAGAGGGATGGGTGCCCTAACACCCATCATTCAGCCATATTTCTTCTCATTTTAGGGATGGATGGGAACCCAACCTCTTATATTTCCATAATTAGTTTCCATTGGATGTCATGGAGTATCAATGTGACATTACAACATCCAAATTTGACTCTCCAAGTGGTCATATCAAAAGATAATTGGGTTTTTTGGAACACATCATCCGGTCCTCTTCTATATTGAAATGTGGGATAGAGGAGTGACTTTTCTCATTGTCTCGGTCAAACATGACCCATCTATCAATAGGGGGTGATAAAAAACAATAATTGGTCACAAAAGTGTATGTTCTCTCATAGGGATGGTGGTGATATGTTTTTCAAATACTTTTCTTGTTTTCTACTTCATCATGGGCCATTGATTATTCTCCTGCATGAGGGGTGTTTTCTGATCTTTTGGGACATTGGGTCCTCTGGATACTTATAAATCTTTTGTGCCTCTATGCCTATAGACCATTTATTGTGTTCCCTATTAACCTAGTTTAAAAAGGGTCCTTTAGTTTTTTCTTAATAAAAGAGGGATATACCCTCAACTTGTTGAAAAATATATAAGCAATCCTAGAAAAATGTGATTGTTAAATAAATTTTTACCTATTTGGTTATATTTAAATTATAACCTTTAAAATCCAAAAATTTAATTTAAACATCAATCATAATTAATAAATAGATATTCATGTTAAATACATGAAAGGGGTAGTATATACACCACATAAAAGTTAAAAAGTTCATAATACCAAATATGTTTCAATAGAGTGGAAATAGAGATGAAATACATTACAAAGAGTATATCATTATGTGAGAATTAATCAATGAAGATATTATGTGTAAAAAATATAAATTTACCTAAAATAAGTGGAAATATAATATAATAACATCAAATATCAGTTCACACATAAATTTGACCTAACATATCCATTGAAGTAAAATTATAACCCAATGAATATAAATTGAATTAAGAAAACCATTAACTCAAGTTATACTTGATTTTAAAGTAATATGACCTCATTTATAATAAATTTCAATTTTATATACTTCTATAATATCATATTTTATCTACTTGTAAAATTTAAACACTAATTTATTAATAATTCTTTATTGTAATCATCGTTTCTATGTGTTAACCATTTCATTTTTCCTGAGAAATCGATTATGTAGTTCCGGTCCATGTACTTTTATTATGGTTACCTAATATATTTAATGATAATAATTATATAAATATCATATATATTCCTTATAAATATATTTAGATTCATCCATAAATTTTTTATATAGAAAAATTAAATACACTGTTCTTGAATGCGATAGGTTGTAGACATGTATAAATGTTTCTTTCACTTTTCAATAGATGGAATTAAAAAGGTAAAAAACAATTCACCATTCTAGAATTATTATTATATAATATATATCATATATATTCATTAAAACTATCCTTATTACCATCCATATAAAGTGAAATTTAGAAACATACCGCATCTCTCTGTGGAGGTGAAGGTTCATATGTAAGCATGAGCGGAATTATTGTTTTAAAACTGATGGAAAAGTAATAAGCTAAATGAAATATGATGAAATTATGTTTATATGTCATTTCCATTATTTTAATCACATTTAAAATAGGTTTTAATCAATTTTAATGTTTTTAGAACCTAAACATGTTTTGATAGGTTGGATTTTTCATCAAAGGAATGGCCAACAAG
Source organism: Viscum album (assembly GCA_963277665.1). Lineage (NCBI taxonomy): Eukaryota > Viridiplantae > Streptophyta > Magnoliopsida > Santalales > Viscaceae > Viscum > Viscum album. The sequence goes on along the minus strand of OY728122.1, from coordinate 700,448,765 downwards.
TTTAGAATGAATCTGGCGATTCAGATGAAAATCGCAGGCTTTTGGAACCTTTTTCTAGTGTGCATGGTTACTACTAAGTCACCTAAACCACGAAGCCCATAATACATAATAGTTCACACCCATTAGCCTTAGGACAGATCTAGTCGCATGCCCTCTGCATGATTTTATAAACAGTATGGATCCTCTAGGAAATCGTGTGGAATGTTCTAGTAAAGAGGAAGTGTCCTTTCGCATGATCTCCACACAGTTACCCAAACCATGTGTACTATCCCAAAAACCATTCACCTAAAATCCACAAGACATAACTGTAATCATGGTTGGCGCATGGTTAAACTAATTATGCACCTAAACCATGTGAAGGTAAACAAGCAACCACCCACTTTCTATCTACCCCACTAATAACTTTTGAACCAGTATTTGGACCCCTAACCACCACTTAACACTATATAATGGGGAATTAATGATCGCTAGACCATATTGGACAATGTTTCATCCAAGAGTCAATCCATATAGATGAGGGGATCTTGAAACTCATTATATGTATTTTTGCAGATTCTTCATCTTGTGATTTAACTGGGGAAATTTTTTAACTCTATCTCAGCTTTAATGAACCCTAGATGTATCTAGAGTTTGTTTTTTATCCTTTTTTCAATGGTTATAAAATTCATTTAATCTGTTGGGGCTATAGATAATGAATAATATTTGGTAATTAATATCACTTTTTGTATTTGTGCTAGTTTATTTTATCTCTCATAATTCTCCTGCATCTCCATTATTTCTCTTTCTTGAACTGTGAATCGGATCAAGAACATAGATTCTAGGGATCTCCGGGGGAATTATAAATAGTAATTCCACGACAATTAGGTGAACTCTTCATCTCATAGGGGTTTTTTTCAGTAATTTTTTTAAAAACCAATTATAAGACTAAGAAGATGATTTATATTAACTTAAAAGGAACTCACCGAACTAAGGTAGTTACGTTAAACATTAATCATAGAGATTGGACAAATTATGAACAACACAACACAATAAACTAATCTATTTTCAATGATCTACACAATCATCCACATCCTTGATGAATTTTTTATATTGATTGATAAAAAAGTGTCATCATCTTTCAGATTTTAGTAAACCTTAATGAATTTGTAAAGTGAATCACTGAAATATCTGAAAAAACTCACATAACCCTCAAATATAAACTCGAATTTCATCAAAAGTTTAGTTAATTAAACATGACTCAAGGTACAGAACACTTTAAAACTCCCTTTGGATCGAACCCATACTTATACTATACTATTTGTGAGAGTGGGTAATTTAATTTGGGCCGTCAAAAGTAACACTCATTCAGAACAACACCCAATTATACCTTCATTTTTGGGGAGAAATTAAAAAATTAATTGTGAAATTGAGTTTTTATTAGTTATGTGAAAACAAAAAATATAAATTCAAAAAATATTGATCTTAAGTCCATTTCAGTTTTTGTTAATTTTTGATTTTTTCCTTTTATGCTTGGAGTGTTATTTGGTGTTGTGTAGGGACATTGGTGCATGAGCCGTAGGATCATCCATTCCAAGAGCATTAAGTCGGTGGAAATACTCTCATTTTACCGTGAAATTTAATGAATGATATCCAGTTGATTTTGATCACCTATGGGATAACTCAGCTAGAATTCCCCCATGGAAAATATGGAAGATGAAGAACCAGTTGTTTTCCAATGGTTTGGACATAATTTTTCACTTGATGGGAATCATAACCAACATCTAATCATTGATGGTGTACTGAACCAGCATCCACCATCCAAATTTATGGATTAAGATCCACTGAACCATCAATGGACGCAAGTTAAATTTCTTCCAGATTATGTCCAATAGCAATCACAGTAGTATCTTCCACCAGAGCAGTTGTCGTACATGCCTCAAAATCAATGGTCCAACTTTTCATAGGAGAAACTATATATTCAACAACCTCCATAAGAATAGATATCTCCACACCATACCCTTATGGATTATGGGTTGCCCTCAATTCATGGAGCATATAAGATCATTTCTAGGCCATCAGTGTAGGCTCATCATATTGAAATCAATCCATCCATTATGAAAATCATTCAGAATATGGTTTAGTTTGGGGGTTTTCCAAGCGAGGACACTAATGACCATCTCTCAATTTTTTGGAGATATGTGACACAATCCATTACCATGGAGTGTCAAAGGATTCTATTTGGATCCATTTATTTCCCTTTTAATTTAGTGATAAAACAAAATATTGGATAAAAGGTCTTCCCCAACATTCCTTCCTCACATGGTGGGAATTGTCTCAAGCATTTCTCTCCAAATACATTCCCCCCACCAAAATTATGACCTTACAGAATGAGATTACTAACTTTCAGCAGCATGAATCTTAATTTTTTTTATGAATCATGGGAATTTTTTAAGTATATTTTGATAAAAAATCCTCATCATGGGACCCCACTATGGATTTAAGTTCAAACATTCTTTGGGGGTCTTACAAAGAACACCAAATATGTCATGGATGTGGCCATTGGAGGTACAATCACGAAGAAATATCTTGAAGAAATATTTGATATTTAGTAGGATATGTTAGAAGATAGTTTCCAATGGAATTATGAATGGTGAACTCAGAAGTGATGAATGCATAATGTGGATGCCACTATGATGTTGGTTTCTCAACTTAATGCGATGTTAAATAATATTTCTGCGTTGAATTTGAAAACAACTTCACAAGTTCAAACAGTAAACCATGAAACTTATAGTGAATGCGGTGAAAACCACATCATTTGGGAATATATGAGGATCAGTTTCATCCCCATGAAAAGTGAATTGAGTTATGTTTCTCAGAACTGAAGACCTAATTTGTTCCCTTAATATCAGAACCTTGTACAGAAAGACAATGCAAGTACGGTTTGGGGATAACAGTAATAGAATCCTCATCCATGACCTCAAAATCCACCTAGATATGGCTATCAGCAATACCAAAATCCATACCCAAGGAAAAAATAAGGAAAACAATACAAACAAGGAACATATAAAAAGTAAGGGTATCAAAATATTCATTAGGCACAACCTCCTTGACAACCACAATAGTAGAAAGTTGTTCAGAAACAACCCCAGAATGAACAACCATCAAAGTTATAATAGATGATGTCTAAGTTCATCACCACTGCTGAAAATCGATTTTAGAATCAAGAAACATCTATTCAGATCCTAGAAAACTATATTGGACATCTATCCAATCATCTCCCTATAATGAAACCCAAAACACTAACGGTTAACACAGAAAAAACTCATGGGATGATGCCAATGCAATTACCATGGGAACTAGGAAGGAGCTACCTCAAAAAGTGGCTATAAATAAAGGGGAGATTAAACTAAAAATCAAAATGGTTCCACTCAATAATTGGAAAAAGAATCTAAAACATAAGATCTTACCTCACTAAAATATTTATCCAAAGGGAAGGGTGCAACACATGATAAAGAAAACAAGGTGTTAAAACCGTATGAACCCCACTTTCCCTTTTCAAAATGTATAAAGAAAAGGTAACTTGACAAGATGTTCACAAAATTCATGGAAGTGTTTTGGAAATTACACATTAATATTACCTTTATATAGCTATTATCTCAAATTCCTACTTACACAATGTTCATGAATGAAATTATTTCAAATAAAAGGAAAATGGAAGATTTGAGAACTATTACTCTCAATAAGGAGTGCTCCGCCATGGTTTAAAATTCCATTCATCCTAAGATTAAAAATCCCTGGAGATTCTCTATTCTGTGTATAATCAGATCTTGTGAATTTGGAAAGGCCCATTGTGATTTGGAGGTGAATGTGAATTTAATTATTTTTGGTGTATTTAAGAATATGGGGATGAATGAATTTAATCCTACTCTTGTAGTGCTACAACTAGTTGATAGCTTAATCAAATATCCAAAAGGGATCCTTGATTATGTGCTAGTTGAGGTTAGGAAGTTAATTATCTCGGACGATTTCAATATACTTGACATGGGGGAAGATTCATAAGTGATACTAATTTTTGGGAGACCCTTTTTAGATATGGGAAAGGTTTTTATTGATGTTCATCAAGGTGAATTGAACTTTTGAGTGATGGATGAAAGAGTATCCTATAATGTTCACAATGCTATCAAACAAGCCTCATTTGTGAAAAGTGAGGATTTCTACACCTTATCACTGATCGAAGATTATTTTTATTGCATATAAATTGATCTGGTATTTTTTTCATCTATCAATGAACTGGATTTATTTGAAATTCATCCAGAACATGACCAATAAGAGATGAAGTATGTTTTAGGCCAGGGAATTCATTATTGGTAGTGAGAAGTAATCTCAGATAGTCTAGAAATGGGAGAATTTGAACCTATTGTGCCTTTGATTCTTAAATCCACGCAATTTGAAATGATGCCTCTCCCATCATCTTTGATGTATGGTTATTTGGGTGAAAAGGGCACACTATTTATTTTTCTCAATGCGTCCCTCACACAAGAGTAAGAGGATGAAATTTTATAGGTTTGTAAAAGAAGAAACAAAGATCTTGGTTAGATGGTGGCTGGCTTTAAAGGAATCAATCCAACCATGTGTACTCATAAGTTACTTCTTGAAGAAGGATCCAAACCATTTCAACAATAGAAATGACAGTTAAATCATTTAATAAAATAGTTTGTGAAAAATGAAGTGATCAATCTCTTAAATTCTGGAATTATATACCCAATTTCCAAGAGTCTGTGGGTTAGCCCTGTGCAAGTAGTACCCAAAAGGGGGGGGGGTATTATTGTGATTCCAAATGATAATAATGAGTTGATCCCAACTCAAACAATTATGGGATGGAGGGTATGTGTCGATTATATAAAGATAAATGACACCACATAGAAGGATCATTTTCCACTCCATTTCATGAATCATATGTTGGATCATTTGTCATGGCATGAATTCTATTGCTTTTTATATGGTTATTCAAGATGTACCCAATTATTTATTTCCCATAAAGATCAGGATAAGAGCACACTCACTTTCCCAAACAAAATATTCTCCTACTGTCGCATATCCTGGGGTAAGTGTAACACTTCATCCACCTTCTGACAGTGTATGTTAGCTATTTTCTATGACATGGTGGAGAAAATTCTAGTAGTTTTCCTGGATTAATTCTCCATCTATGGAAAATCATTTGATACAAGCTTAGATAACTTGGAAATGGTACTCAAATAGTGCGAAGAGACAAATTTGGTTTTGAATTGGGAAAAATTCCATTTTATGGTGAAAATGGTATTGTATTAGGCCACAGGATCTCTAAGAAAGGAATTTAAGTGGATCCCATGAATATTGATATGATAGAAAACCAACCCATTCTCACTTCTACCAATTCAATGTGAATATTTCTTGGGAATGTGGGATTTTATCGATGGTTTGTGAGAGAATTTTCTTTGATAGATTAACTATTTACTAATCTTCTTTTGAAGGATGTTATCTTTGAATTCAATGAAGCCTTCATTGAGGAATTTAATCTTTTAAAGTAGAGATTGGAGGAATCTATGATCATGATTATTCCAAATAGGAATGAGCAGTTCAAGCTCATGTGTGATGTTGTGATTATATTGTGGGGATAGTCCTTGGGTATCATCTTGATTGAATCATTCTGCCTATTAAATACACAAGTAATTCTTTAAATGAATCTCAAATAGATTATACGACAATTGAGAAAGAAATGTCGATAGTGTTTTTTTCATTTTATTGATTTTGATCATACCTGGTGTTTTCAAATTAATTTTTTATACTGATCATGCAACACTCAAATACTTGCTAAACATGATACATGAAAATCCACAGTTTATTTGTTGGATGATTCTTCTCTAAGAATTTTATTTGGAAATTCATGATAAAAATGGGAGAGAGAACTTGATTTTTGATCACCTATCCTGATTGGATTTCCCTAGTTTGAAAAATAAGATGATAAATAGATCAAAGAAGACTTTCCAGATGGTCATATATTCTTAGTAGAAGATGAACCCCATCCATGGATTGCAGATATTGATAATTATTTGACCACAAGAGTGCTCTATTCAGACTTCTCTTACTAGTAAAGGAATCACTTTCAATCAGAGGATAAGAAATACTTTTGGGAAGATCAAATTATCTTCTGTTTATGTGGAGATGGAATAATTCTTCAGTGCATACCTAAGGTTAAAATTGATGATGTTTTGGAATTTTTCCACTCATATCCTATTGGAGATAATCACATGACAAACCATAAAGTTTCCAATGTATTACAATATGGGTTTCTTCTAGCAAACATTATATAAGCATTCTCATCACTTTATGGAACAATGTGATAAGTACCAACAAATAGGTAATATAGGTTGCAGAGATGAGATTCCTTAACACCCCATCCTTGAATTCAAAGTATTTAATGTGTGGGGTTTTGATTTTCCAGGGCCACTTCCACCATAATATGGCAACACATACATTTTTGTATGTGTGGATTATGTTTCTAAATGGGTATAAGATGCTGCCACAACCCAAAACAGAGATAAGGTCGTCATTAATTTTCTGAAGAAGCTCATATTTATTATGTTCTATGTTCCCTATTTCCTCAACAGTGAAATAGGTACACATTTTGATAATGAAATAATGAGAAATTTTCTCATAAAAGGTGAGGTGAAGTACAACCTGGGGACACCATACCATATCAATATAGTGTTCGAGTGGAAGTTTCCAACCACGAGCTTAAAAAAATATTGGAAAAAATATTGGGATAATAAAGGAAGGATTGGTCTAAAAATATAGATGTTGATCTATTCTATTACCATACCACTTTCAAAACTCTTTTGGGCATGTCCCTGTTCTGGTTGTTCTATGGAAAGGCTTGTCAGTTACCTATAGAGCTCAAACATAAGTCATAATGGGATGTCAAATCATTGAATTGTGATTTAAATTCCATATATGACAATTGGAAATTGTAATTTTCCTAGCTCAATGATATCTGGAAGAAAGAATATGAAAATTATAATCTTTATAAGAAATAAACGAATGAGGTTCATGACTGCCTGATTTATCAAAAATACTTCTAGACTTGGTGATCAGGTATTGTTATTCAACTCATGGATAATGTTTTTTCTAGGTATGATTAAGTCCTGATGGTCAGGACCTTTTAAAGTAATCAATGGTTTCCACCATGGTGTGGTAGAAGTTTCTAGATAAAATGGACAAATGTTCAAATTGAACAAACAATGACTCAAACCAAACTCTTAAATAGGGGACATGCTGGGCTTGGGTTCCACCATGAAATTAGGGTAATCAAGAGGCCTAGGTATGTCAAGCTCTAGATAATAAATGTTTCACTGAACAAGTGGTTACCCATCATTTTAAAACATTTTCAAAATAGTTGTTAGATTGTGTGTGCTTAGGGGAGTATGTTAGAGTATTGTTTATTTTTCTTTGTTTTAGTTATAGGATTCATAAAAAGTGATAAATGCATCATTGAATCTTTATTATTCTCTACTTAGACATCCTATGGAAATTTAAATCATATTTTAAAATAATTTGGGACCAAGGGTTTTAATTTTAAAGAGTTACATTTCATTCGAATGTTTAAAAAATCAAAGACATAGGCATATTTATGGTTTGTGCATGGTTAAACAAACCATGTTCATTAACCATGAATAATAAATCCTACATTCTAGATATAAGTGCATAGGATTCTCATAACTCACCAAACCATGAAATTAGACCATGTGGGAATGAACCACATTCCAGTAGAAGGAGAATAGTTACCTCCTAGTTTAATAAACTGTGTAAAGTAACACTGACCCATTTTAAATTCCCAAATTTTAAAAACCTAAAAAATTTCACTCCCGAATTTTACATACCAAATCATGTGTTTCCTCCCCTCATATTTGTTTGAATCTTTGTCCCTCTATCATCTTCAACCCTCAAGATCCTTTATTACTTCTTTCACCAAATACAACTCCATGGTAAGTTAATCCTCTTACTATCCTTCTTATTTTCACCCTTCTTCTTCCTCTTCTCATACTTTCTTTCTCTTTCCCTTATCCTCCTCCCTAATGGTTAAGGAAGCCACATGTTTTTTCCCATCCCCATTTTTAAGTTTTTTTTGTTTTCAATCGTGGATTTTCTTCACCCTTTTTCAAACAACTTCTTTCCAAACCCTCCAACCACACACTTGCAAAAAATAGTTTTTCAAAAAACCCAAATTTTTATGGACTGATTATCCATATTTTTGGGGTTTTCATGGGTTATTTTGATTTTAAATAATAGGAATTTTATTTTCTATCAATATTTTTTGTCAAATGTTCCATTTATATGCTTTTTATTCCACTGCCTATAGGAAAACCACCCCAATATCCATGACCTCTTCAAAATGTGATTATGATTCTGGATCTGACAACCTCCTTAATACCCACCTTAAATTCAAAAAGTGAAATATGAGCTTAAGCATTACTGACTGAAAGTCACTCATGAGTTCAACACTCCCCACTACTTTGCATGACAACATCTTGAGGACTTGGGTGTTTCTGATGAATTGTAGAGACGGGTTGGATGAGGGAACCTTACTGAGGCACTTGATTTTCACCAACCCACTTATAAGGAACTAATATTGAAGTTTTCTACCACATTTTAGTGTCCGGAACAATATAACATGGATGATCATGGTGAATTGGTAGATGATACAGAAAACGTCACATTCTGACTTATGAAACATCTCTTTAGTTTTAGGCTTGGAGAATTTTCAACAAATTCCAGCCTCTATGATTGGGATTTTTTAGAGAAAGGAGTATTCCAATGCAGACCAATATTGGGACCCTAACACCACCATGGAATTTTGGCCTACCATTTCCAATCCCAGAATACCCTATATTCTGAAAACTGCAAAGGCTTATTGGCTCCTAAACCCCACACATCACCTTCTTCGACGGTTTATCACCACTTGTTTCACTACCCAGACAGATAGCGAAGGTAATGTAATCTTATGGGATTTATTAATTTTGAAATCCATGATTACGAGGGACTAGTCAACATTTTCTTTTTCTTTAACCAATACATCCATCATATGTTCATAAATCTCAAGGGAGGCATTTGTGGGGGCACTTATATAACTCTCCTCACTGGGTGACTTAGGATTCAATTTGATAAAAATGCATTTATTTAGCTACCTATTCCCCTCACACTATATCCCACTATGTTAAATCACATGAACATGCTGGAATTTTATTGAAATCATTATTGGTTTCATGTTCAACAAGCGAAATCCCTGACTGAACCCCATCAAGACTGATCATAACCTCTTGCTTCCCACCATTCCTCCACACATGATGAGGACTACCATCACCCCAATCCAACCACCTATAGGTATAATAAAAACTACTCATCATGTTCCACATAACCAAATCTTAAGGGAACCCTTTTCGGTGGCCTCGATTTCCAATGGAAGTGGGACTGTCATGCCCAGGTTTTTGACTTTTACATCATCCCTATTTGGGTCGGGTTCTTAGTCATTTTCTCGAGATATGGGTGTGCCAGGTTTGAAATTTTGGGTAATTATTTCTCTTCTATTATTGGCCTAACTTCCCCCCTATGTTCCCCATTGAATTTTGAAGTAAATATAAAATTTTTGGTTGGCCATAACATACAGTATGGTTTGGTCGCACAGTATAGTAAACCGTGCGGACAAACCATTCACAATGTCCAGCTCATTAAAAAAAATTTGTAAGTCCAATTTTCCCCTTCCAGTATTAACCATAATGTTCCAATTTCTTCCCCCATTCAATCATTACAGCCATGGAATGCTTATAAGCTCCATCAAGCTCCTTAGGATCCTATTTTTAAGGGGTTTTTGGTGGTGGAACATCAATATCTTTCAATTAAGTGAACTCCTCTCTTGTTTCTTCCATTTCCTTAGGGTTTCTTCCCTCATCCCTGATGTTCCAAATGTAATGAAAATAGAGATTCATACATAGGGTTTAGTTTTGCGTTTATTGGTTCAATATTCTTAGTTAGAGTTTATTTTAATTCTCTTGTGGTGCGGTGGTGGTTCGGCTGAAGTTTTGCACAATGATTTTGGGTTTTTCGCATCTAAGGTAGGTGGTTCCATTTGTAACATTATTTTATGATTTATCTTTCTTTATTAACCTTTCTATCATGTTTCTTACTTATTTTTTGTGGTGAAAAAATCATTTTTTATATAATTGGTTAAGCATTTGATTACAAAGTTTCATTTTTGCGTGAAATTATTTCTTTTTCATGTGTAACTCATGTGGTATTATTTGAGGGAATTTTATAATATATGAAAGTGGTTTATTAAATCTTTATAGGGCTTCCAATTATATTTTGGTGTGGTATTAGGGTGCATTTGAATATGGAATAGGGGTTTTGAATAGATTTTGGGTAAAAATATTTTTTTACTTCTTGAAATTATTTTATAAAAATTTTAAATGGTTTATTGAGTTACACAAAGGGTGCCAAATATGTTTGGGTATTTTTTTGGTGGGTTTACGTTCTTAAAGTAGGTTTTTGAAAGATAAATTGATGACTTTTGATGTAAAACGTTTTGATAATTTTTTATAAATTGTTGAGATGATTTATTATATGGTGAAAAAATGTGTGAGACATGTTTGTGGGCTGTTTTGGTGTGTGCATGATGTTAATTTGAATTTAAATGTGAAAAAGGTATTATGTCACACGTGTGTGGGATGTTTGGTGTGTGTATGATTTCTAAATGGAATTTTCATGTGAAAATGGTATTTTATAAAATGTGGAACTTGATTGAGAACCAAGAGGGAAACCCGAGTATCTTGGTGATTTGACTAGGACTAGTATACTTGTGATCCTGTAGTGGTATCGTCCATGTTTCACTTAGCAAGATTAATGATGACAACACTAACTAAACTTTTATGATGTTTGTGTACCACTAGGAAATTGGGTTTTCCCCTCCTAGTATCACACACATGAGAATAATATTGGTTATTGTTACTTATACACTGAGATATGATGTACCTAGGGCCCCACAGTTAGCTAAGGCCTAGGGGTGTTCCCGTAACTAGTTCTCATTGGATATATTGTAATTATCATCATAAAATGGTGTCTTTTTTTAGAAAATTCTGCATCATGTACGTTTTATTTAAAAGTGTACATTCTTCAATGTTCCCCTCTTGAAAATTATTTTCATTTAAAGTTTCATCTTTTAGAAATTGTTACTAGCATTTAATTTTTATAAAAATTGCCAGTTTTTTTTTGAAAATGTTTATCACAGGTAATTTTTTTGGGTGGAATCCTATAGAGATTAGGCTCACACCCTAATTACCCCTTTTGGAGTAAGTAAACTTGGTAATGTTTTACACAGGCATGGGAAATGTTTTATGGAGACGGTGGTTCAGGTTGCTAGCGGTCTCTTGACGTGGTGTCTTGGAGATAGCTTGAGGGAGATTCCCCCTTTCCATGTGGTGTTAGTTTGGGGTATAATTTTTAATACCTTTTGTTTGGGTCCTTTTGGGTTTTGTTTTTAAATTATGTGATTCAATTATTAATTTTTGTAAAGGATGGTTTGGATTGAAAAATTTAGATTCATTTTATTATCCTTTTTTATGTTTTATGACTATTAATTTGGAAAAATCATTCCCATACTTTATTCATGATACTCGGGTACTTATGCTATCTCATTGGGATCTGTAAATTCCTTTGGTCTATGCCATGGACTAGGTCGGGTGCTGTGTCAGATGGTGAACTGGCTTGGTTCATGACCAAATGGTATTAGAAGAAGGTTTACTCTTTTTGGGTCAAGTTCTTTTTAGAAAGAGTCCCGGTAGACCAGAGCTAGGATTGTTAGAACTTGATGTTATGGTTATGAGTGAGGTGCCTGCTCAACACACCTTATGGAAAGACTTGAGTTACCAGGGGAAGTTGGGTACCATCTAAGTTGTTTAGTCCTTGTGGTTTCTCATTCTTTGGGAAATGAAATAGAAATTAGGCCAATGGTATCAATGAGATTGTAGTGTCTGTAAAGCCAAGTGGATCCAGAGATAAAGTCCTAGAACACTCTCTGTGATGGTGACATGACTAGCATATGGCCACCAAACTTATGTCTGAGTCACTCACCACCACAATTTTCCCTCTTTTTAGAAGCGTCTTGTGTCTCTTTGAGTTTTGGAAATCTTTTTGAAAATCCCTTATTTTGGAATCATGGAGAATTGGTTTTAATGTAAAAATAACGAGGTTTTGGGAATATGGAAAATTAATTTTTAGAATTTACAAAAAGGATGTTTGGAAATGTGGATTTTTGTGAAATGAGTTTCCAGTGAAGTAGAAATGGTTTGATTTCTAAAAGGTTGGAAATGAAATTTTAGAATTTTTTTAATGAAAAGGTCTTAGGAAAATGGATTTTTTGGAAGTTGTTCTTATGTAAAATTATATTGGATTTTCATACTATAAATATGTGTTATAATCAGTTTAATTGTATGTAAATCATGAATTGTGTTATAGTGGGTGTAAAAAAAATACATTTCAAATAGATTTTACTAATCTATTGAAAGTTGTTTTGAATGGGATATAATGTTTTGGAAGTCATGTGTGGAGTTTGGAATGGTTTTCTTATTTTGTAACTAGTGATAATTTAGAAAAATTTATGAATCCTTGGAACCTTGTTTTAAAATGAGATGAGTTGAGTTTTAAATTAAATAGTGATTGATGAAATGGATTTTGTCATTAAATTAGAAGTGTTTTGAAATGGGGTTAATTTTTTTGATAATCAGTGTTTGGGAGGGGTGTCATACATGTTTTTATGATTTTTTGGTGAGATATTTAGATTTTGAGAGCCCTCTAGTCTGAACGATGTTTTGGGTTTGTATGTCATCAGTATGTTGGGTTGAGGTGTTGGTTAGTAGTCTTTTTTGAGAAATGTTTAAGGAAGCCTTTGTGGTGGTTCCCCTCTTGTGTTAGATTCAGGTTTGGGGTATGTTTTGACCAAAGGACCAACTTGGTTGGGTCATTGGGGATTTTTATTATCTAGGGAACTACGAAAAAATGGGGCAAGTCCAGTGCCACCCTTTATCAGCGCAAATGAAAAATCACAGATAAATGGGGTACCTTTATTAGCACTAAAAAAGCAGTGATAAAAGTACCCATTTATCAGTGCATTTTTTAGGAGTGCTGATAAAGGGTGATCTTTATCAGCGTTTTTTTAAAGCGCTGATATAGGGTCTACTTCCAAAAAAAATTCATTAAAAAAATAAATTAATATTTATATTTATAGATATAGTTATATTGATATAAATATAATATATATATTTTAAATATAATTTTAAATATATTTTAGATAATTATAAATATACGGTTACACTTAATATAAAATATATTTAGTGAAAATGGATTATAAAATAATTAAAAAAATATTTTGAATTAATAATTTTCTAATTATTATGGAGTTATAGTCATTTAATAACAATTTGAAAACTAAAAAAATAAAAAAATTAAAAAACACTCCAAAATATGTTGAAAACGCAACTCGAACTTCAAACGGCCATAACTTTTGATCCGGGTGTCCGTTTGAGCTCTACCACATATCGAATCGACCCTGGGACCCAGGAACACTCGGGTAAAGGTTTTTTCGAAGCCAAAAAGGGCCGAGAAGCCCTCAAAAACTGAGTTTTTAGTCGGGATACCACAATTTTTTTAACATTTTGTGGATTTTCAGCCTCATTTAAGGGGGTATTATTGGCTTCTTTTGGTGGGGACTGAGTTTATTCCAAGGTATTACATTCATATTGATATTATATCTTTGAAATTTAATCATTTTTTATAATGCACTGCAATTTATAATCAAATATATAACAATATATACATATTTTTTATATATTCACACATAAAAATTTAATTATAAATATAAATAATAAAATATATTTACATATAAAATATATTATCTTCATCTAAATAATAACTAATATCAATATTATTTAAAATACCAATATATAAATATTTATATACAAATATATTAATCTAACTATATATATATTAATATAACTACATATATATATTAATATAACTATAAATATATATATTAATATCACTATTAATATATATATATTAATATAACTATATATATATATTAATATAACTATATATATATTAATATAACTATATATTACTATATTAATAAATATAACTAAATATATATAAAAATAAATAGATATTCCAGTCATTAACTGGAGAACAAATCAATATGGCAGTGGTAAAGGCTTTAGGCACGCAGGGGGGAGGTCTTGAGATCAAATCTTGGTGAAGGCACGGGCGTGTGCATGGGGATAGATTTGGGGGGCTATTGCTGATAAAGGGTGTGGTTTTAGCACTGATATAGGGTGATGGGGGGTGAGTGCGGGCGCTGGAGGGGCTGGAAAGCGCTGTTAAAAGGGGGGCCAAGGGCTATAAAAGCCCCCCCCCGATTGGCAGGTTTTTTAAAAAAAAATTTAAAATTTTTATTTTGTTTACTTTTATCAGCGCTAAAAAAACCGCTGATAAATGGGGTCTTTTATCAGCACTAAAAAGAAAGCGCTGATAAAAGGACCCTTTTATCAACGGTTCTTTTTAGCCCTGATAAAAGTCCCCTTTTATCAACGCTTTTTTTAGCGCTGATAAAAGGGGTCTTTATCAGCCCTTTTTGGAGCGCTGACAAAGGGGACCCCCCTTATCTTCATCGGCTTTAACAGTGCTTTTCTAGCACTATTAAAGTCCATTTTTAGCTCTAATAAAAGGGGTATTTTTATTAGTGGGGTATACCCCCATAAAGATTTAATGCATGATTAAAGTGCGGCCCGGGGTGATTCTTCATTGGAAAATCCTCCAATTGTTCGACATAAGGACTTTCGTCTTGATCATTGGAGATTGAGTGTACCCCCCCTTACTTTTATGTTAATTGGATCCTATTTTTGTGGGATAATTATTATGGATGATTGAATATACCTTAGTCTCTTAAGTTTCACAGGTCATCAAAGGTGGAGTTTGACATTGTTGTGTATATAGGCTTTTTTTGGAAGTGGTGAATGGAATTATAGAAAGAAAAGGTAAATCTGTCCAAAGTTAATGGTGTTTGATATAGTATTTAAGGTATTTTGGGTATTTCATTGGTTTCTCATAAGAAAAGGATTCATGTTAGGTTACCGGTGTGGCAAACCTAGTCATTCAGTGAAGTTATGGCTGCTTACGGTAATCTCATGCTACATGGGGCTCGGTTCAAGGTCCCTCTCCTTGTAGTGTATATATCAGTTGTTAGGTTCATTTCCAGTGATTTAATTCTATGTTTGGTCTACATTTATTGGAAAAGGTGGTTGTTGTGGAACTTCTCGAGAATATCCGCTTAAATGGAAGTGTGTTTTATTTCAAGAATTCCTAAAATTCTCTGTCTAGAATAAAGGTGTATTCCTTGTGTTCTTTCTTATATTGTTTCTTGTTCAGTGTGAGAGGGGATTTACATATGTATATTTGATGAACCTATCTTGGATAAGGTGTTGTGTTAGGGTAAAGTGTATTTTAGAGTGTGTTATGTCCTGGTGGTTTTGTCTGAGAGGTGATGTGGTTGCTTGGGGCACCAGAATGAGAAGTTTTGATTGGGGGTTTTTCAATTCTTCACTGCAAAGTAAGAGATGATTCAATCATATGAGCTATAGCCGTAGGTATCACAGTAAAGAAAGTGCATATTCATGAAAATAACTTGGGTGTGAAGGATCTTGTTTTAACTTCTGTTATTGTGTGACATTTTTAGACAGTTTGAGGTTTCAATGTGGAAGTTTCTTTTCAAGTGGTATAGTGTGGTGGAAAGAGACATACATGCCCTATTCCTCAAAATTGTAATCCATGTTGGTGAAAAAGTACCGCCTTAGTTATAAGTATGTGGGGTGTTATTGTCTTCTCAAAAAGCCCAGTGCTTGAACCCCTACGGGTACAAATCTCAGTATGGTTGTTCATATATGAATAACCACATAGGTCATTTTCAACCTCAGTTTTGGTTAGACTTTTCTGAGGATGGTAATGGTCATGGGAGGGTTGAACCTCATAGTGTCTCTATTGGTCTATAGTTTTTTTGAATGGACCTCTTATGGTTTGAGAATAGGTTGTGTTGGAATCACCCAAGTTAGACCATATTGGGTTTCTTTTGTCAGCCTATGATAGTTGGTTAAAATGATTGGTTCTTATGGTGGGGAGACCCACCATGGGTATCATATTGGTTCTTTTTGAATAAGTCCAATTTTATCCTACCACATAAGGTGGTGAGTCTATTTGGGCCTCCCCATATAGGTTTCCTAGTTCTGTCTTGGGAAATTAAGTTGTCTCTTATGGTGGGCAGTCTATCTGGACCTCCCCATGTTGGTATTATGGTCCAGTATTAGGTGTTAGTTTATTTATTATGGTGGGGAGTCCATTCGGGTCTCTACATATTAGTAGTTTTTTTGTGCTCCTGGTGTTTGATGGGTGGTAGGTAGTTCCACTCGGGGATATCTAAATAGTAATTTCCTTCTTGGGTAAAAGTTGGTATTGGAGAATACCCAAATCTTTTGTTGAAGTAATGCTATGGTGACCTCATTCGAATCTGTTGTTCATTTTAGGTGGACTTTATGAATTTCTCAAGAATGTCTACAGTGATTGTCTCAGGATGTTGGTTTGAGTGCAGTGAGACTATCCTTTCCATTTTTTGATCAACTAGAGGTGTTTTGTATTTTAAGGGTAGGTGAACATTAACAGGGGAGTACATCTTGGTCTCCTATATTAACTTGTATCCCTCTTTTCCAGCTAGTAGTATCCTTGTTTCCTTTTCGTTTGGAATTCGTTGGAAACCCCCCTTTGAACTTGGAATTGGTATCAGGTTTCTTTTGTTATATTACCTTGTATTCGATTTCTAAGGGGGGAAAGCATTATGGTGGGGACAATTGTCACACCCAGGTTTTTGATGTTTACTTCGACCATATTTGGGTCAGGTTCTTGGATGTTTTCTCTAGAACTAGGGGTGAAAGGATAGAAATTTGGGGGAATTAGTTATCTTCTATTCTTGGCCTAACATTCCCCTGGGTTCCTCCTAGGCCCCCTTAAATTTTGATGAAAATAGACAAGTTTTGGGTGGCCATAACAGGTCGCATGGTTTACAAAACTGTGCGGACAAACCGTGCCCATTGTCCAACTCATTTAAAATATTTTTTAATTCCAACTGTTGCCTTTGGAGAATAATATTAATGAACCTCTTTCTTCCACCATTCCACCATTACATACATGGAAGGCTCCCAAGCTCCCTCAATCTCCTTAGGGTACAATTTTTTAGGGTTTTTTGGTGGTGGAACTTCAAGATATTTTAAGTAAGCGAATTCCTCTCTTGTTTATTCTATTTCCTTAGAGTTTATTCCCTCCTCCTTAAAGTTCCAAATGTACAACAACTAAGTATTAATTCCTAGGGTTTATTTTTTGGATTTGTGGTTCAATATTTTTGGTTAGGGTTCATTTTTATTCCATTATGGTGCAGCAGTGGTGCGGTGGAGGCTTCACCCAAAGTTTTTTTGGTTTTTCATATCTATGGTAGGAAATTCCATGTGTAAGCATTCTTTGATGAATTAACTTTCTTGATTGACATTTATGTCATGTTTCATATTTATTTTTAGGTGAATAAACCATTATTTGATTGAATTTCTTAAGCATTTGATTTCAAATTTTCATTTTTTCTTGAAATTGTGTGTTTTTCATGTGTAACTCATGTGGTATTATTTGAGTGCATTTTATAAAATATTAAAGTGGTTTATTAAATGTTTATATGGATAATAATTCTATTTTGGTGTGTTATTGGGGTTAATTTGGCCTTGAAATAGGGGTTTGGAATAGATTTTGTGATAAAAGACTTTTTTACATCTTGAAATAATTTTTTGAGAATTTTAAAATGTTTATTGAGTTACGCAAAGGGTTTAAAATATGTTTGGGTACAGCTTTAGTGGGTGTATGTTCTTAAAATGGGTCTTTGAAAGAGAAAGTGGTGATTTTTTATGTCAAACACTTTTAGACTATTTTAAAAATTGTTGAGATGATTTATTAAATTTTTATAAAGGTACGAGACATGTTTTTGGGCTGTTTTGGTGTGTGTATGATGTTAAAATTAATTTGAATGTGAAAAGGGTATTATGTGACATGTGTGTGTGATTTTTCATTTGGGGATGATTTTGAAATGTAATTTTCATATGAAAATGTTATTTTATGACATGTGGAACTTGATTGAGCACAAAGAGGGAAACTCATCTATCTAGGTGGGTGGACTAGAACTAGTATAGTAGTGATCCGATAGTGGTATCGCCCCATTTTTTCATAGAATGATTGATGATGAAAACACTGAATAAACATTTATGAGGTTTGGGGACCACTAGGCCATTGGGGTTTCTCCTCCTAGTGGATTGTGCATGATAAGGATGCCGATTATGGTTAATTATACACCATGATACAATGTACCCAGTTTCCCATAGATAGCTAATTCTTAGGGGTGTTCCCGTGACTAGTGATCATTGGATATATTGTACTTACCACCGACATACAGTGTGTTTTTTCGTAAAATTATGTATCATGTGTTTTTTATTTTAAGGTTTACATTTTTTAAATTTTCCCTCTTGAAAATGTTTTCATTTAAAGTTGCATATTTTATAAATTTTTACTAGAATTTCCTATTTATAAATCTTGCAAGATTTTTTCCTTACAATGTTTATCACATAAAATATTTTTGGGTGGAATTCTATTGGAACTAGGCTCACACCCTTCTTACACATTTTAGTATAAGTAGACTTAGTAATGTTTTACATAGGTATGGAAAATGTTTTTGGTGATGATGGTTCGGGTTGTTGGCGGTCTCTTGGTGCGATGTCATAGAGATGGTTTGAGGGCGGTGCCCCCTTGCTGTGTGGTGTTTTTTTGGGATGGACTTGATTCTACCTTTTTTGGGGAGTCCTTTAGGGTATTTGTTTTAAATTATGTAATTCAATTATGAATTTTTGTAAAGGATGATTTGGTTTGAAATTTTCATATTTGTTTTATTAACCTTTGTGTGATGTTTTATGATTATTAATTTGGGTAAATCATTCATAACCTTCATTCATGATACCTAGGAACTTGTGCCAGCCTGTGGGGATCAAGAATGACCTTCAGACCATTTCATGGACTAGGTCAGGATCCAAATCGGATGGTGACCTAGATAGGTTTGTGATAGGGACAAATATTTCTATGTTATGGTCAATAGTAAGGTTGAAGCCACTTGGAAAGAAATGGATGACATCAGCATGAAGGATCTCCCTACCCTCAATCTCTACCATCTTATGTCCATCCATATCCCTTCCTACTACATGTATGGGGTTTAATCCTCTAAACTATATCCTGCCTGGGAATCCCCTCCACCAGTGAACCCATCGATAACACATCCTGTCGAAAGGATGTATGATAATTTAGCCACATCAGATCCCTTATGGGCTGAGGAATCCAGATCCTAGTTCCGAGATCCATTTGGAATTGATCCCACCATGGGATAGAACTTATTTTATTAGATATTCCGCTATTTTTTGCACTCTAGATTTATTGTGAATCTGTTTTTACAATGCCTTTTCTTGTGGTTATTTTCTTTATTTTCCCTAAATGGTGTGAGTTTGTGATTCTTTCTCATTCCACTTTCTTCTAATGTGTTATTTGTTCATTATTTTTTCTAGTTTTATTAACAATATAGTAGATGGATAAATGTTTTTGGCATAAATAAACTCTTCAACATGGTGGGTTCCCACACACCAACTAATGACCATTCCTAGACCTCTATATAGGGGAGTTTTTCTATTCTGATTCACATGTCCTTTGTTTCATCATTTCTCCCTCTCCTTGAATGTAATTTATTTTCACACTCTTCTCCACCTCATTGCATTCATGGGGGTCCATAATCAATTTTAAGTGTGGGGGTGGATGCCCAATTTTGGAACCCCATTTTATTGTTTCCTTGAAATTACCTAGGAAGAAATGATTTTCTTAGGTGAATTATAAGGGTTTCTATAGATTCCACACATTTATATCAACTAGATAAAAATGGATCTTGGAGACTTATTTTTGAAAATACCCATATGTATAAATTAATAAACCTATTGTTGAGGTGAATAAGCATTGTAAAACAAGAAGATGAAGTTTTATATATTCATTCATAAAACATTTTGTTTAAAAATGAACATTATGATGGACTACTTTAAATTAAGGAACCCCTTAAAATGGAAATTCTCTTACGAATTACAGAAAGTGAATAATTGAAATTGTTGATGTCACACTAGTGGTTATAACAAGGTCTTAATTTCATGAACTCTTGAATTTCATTCTCAGTTCATGTAACGCACTGACTCTAGTTACCCAAAGTTGGTGCATTAATTTAATACATTAGGATTATTACAAAAAATCAATTCCCGAAGGACCGATCAGTTTAGAAGTCTTGAAAAATAGATTTCAAACATTAATGTAAAATTAGATTATAAAATGAAAAAAAACAACAACATTGTCTCCATTGACCACATTCATATCCTTTAGAATATCCCTACAAGTTATTCATAATATAATTCTTCGCATCCTGGGAAAAATAGAACATAGAAAGGGATGATCACATATGCTCAGTATTAATAACAATATGGAAAAAACTTTTATAAATAATCATAAACATTTAAGACAATGTATAAAACAAAAACAAAATATTTTTAAACTTAAAAATCAGTATAATATGGAAATTATAAATCAAATAAATCCATTTACTTAGTCAAATGGATATTCTACTAGTCAAATAATCACATGTAATATCAAAATCTAATTTCAAAATGATGGAATGCATAATGAAGGACATCATAACCACATAGTCAAGGCCTCGTTCCAAGACTACAAATAAGATTTTGTCAAGACTTTGTGCGAAGACGCTAGTTTGTCTCATGAGACCTACTAATGAATCAAGAAGCTATAGCGATCTCCACCCATAACTTACTATGTCTGATGCATTCTTCATATGAATATCATGAAACATAACATAAACATTCATATTAAAACTAGCATACGAAATGTCAATACTTTAACCATAAATAGTGAATGGAATAAAAATATCACATCCACAGTCAAACATATCATAACTCATTAATAAAAATATGGAATATTGAATAATAATAAATCAACTTTAAACAAGCGTAAAATCCAATAAAGGATGTTGACATAGTTGAAAATGATCAGTCAAACTCTTTGAGAGAAATATCACTTTTAGTGAAATCATTTAAAATTCACATATTTAAAAATGAATTAATTTAAAAGATATTTTTTAATCAAAGTGTCCCATACCACTTACAAACCTTATAAAGTAATTATCATATTAAAACAATCTTGTCCATATAAATAAATCCTTAAAACCATTTTGAAAACATGGACATTAATGAGAGAGATTTAAAATAATGAATATTTAAAACATTTAAAATGATTTTTAGTTAAAGTTTACCTTAAAATTAATCCTTTTGAAAACTATTTTATGAAAATATTACATGGATAATAAATATGTCTCGGTAAATACTTACACATAAACAATCTCATAAAATAATGAGATTGAGGAATTAAACCTTACCTTGTACTTTTCCTTGGTTGAGGATATGTTAACCTCATGTATAATAGTTAAATCATTATTATTAAATTATAAAAGAACCAAATACATAAATATTATATCATATATGATCTTCAAATACTTCTTTGTTAATAATATTTTATTAGTATCATTGTTTCGGGTGTTAACTGAATCATTTTCCTTTATATGTTTTGTTACATAAGCGATGTTTATTATTAATATGATGTATTTGAGTAATATACATAATGATATTAAGTTCTTGAAAATTATTTTTAATAATAAAATGAAAATTATTATTGAATGGTAATTATGGGGAATGAATCTCATTGTGTTCGTGGAGATGGTAATCCATACGTACGCATGAACGTTACTCCCATTTCATTTTTTTTATTTTAAGAGGAAATAAGTCCAAATGATACATAGGTATATTATTATTCCATTATAATGTAATATTTTATATATGATATGTAAGTTCATTGACACAATCCTTTATACATTCCATGTATGGTATGAACGGTCATATCACTTTGAGGGGACAGTAGTCCGCACTTCCTCACATAATATTATCGTATATATACAACGTGAAAAGAATAAATGTATTCTATAAAATATAATTACCCAAGATTATAGATAAAATAAATATCATAAATATCATATTTAATTATAGTTCCATCATAATGGCCACCATAAGAGGTGGTAGTAGAAGATTGAACAATCATTGTTTCGTGAGGTAGTAGTTCACCGTCCACAGAAACATCATGTTCTATACCCATTAGATGGATGTGTGAGTACGTTTAGTTCAAATACTTCTATTAAAAATAACCTAGAATATTGAGGATATAATTTTTGTTATAAAATAATGGAATAAAGAGAGTTTAGGGGGTTGCAGAAGTAAAAAAAATAACTTAAGAGGAGATGTTACCTTTAAATCGGGTAAATCCCTTCGATTTGAACCAATAGGATTCCTCGAAGTACCTTCTTCCAAAGTTAATGCTTCTAAGAGTAATAGAGGGATGTAGGGAGCTTAATTTAGTAGAGTTTTGACGACCCAAGGGGCTTGAGAGGTGTGAGAAATGGGTTAGAGATGAGGGCTTTTTATAAGGGGGAGGAGGGGCTCTTTAAGAATGTTTGAAAATATTATTTTTTATATACTGATTTTCGGTTGCTAAAGGTCCAAAACTCATTAATGTCTAAGATAAGATGAATCATGTTAAAAATAAAATCATCCAATAATAATTTTATAGGTTTTGGATATTGTTTTAATTTTTATAGTCTCATTTATTTAAATCATTCTTTAATGAGGTAAAGAGTGCATCATTAGTACGTTATAAATAATTTTAATTATTTGATGTATAAAAATTATAAAAAAATACCATGATGTAGGAAATAGTTTTATCTTTCAAATGAATATTTATAGTAAAAAGGATAACTTACATTACCCCTTTTAAAAATTATTTTACTAAAAGATGTATGTTTATGTCATTTTTGTCTTTACTTTAAATTAATTAATATAAAGTGTCATTATCACTCTCCAGTGGCTCCATAGGGTCCAAATATCGACCCAAGGATTCCCATGGTCAGACTTGTATCAAATAATAGTAACAGGACACATGTTAGGGTAATTTAATATTATTATAATAATATTTTTTCCCTTATTTACCAGATTTACCCTTTAACCATGGTAAATAAAATATTTACTAAAGTAAATATTCATAATGTATAAAAATAAAAGTTACCTATTTACAAAATTTTTATCTCTTAATTCCAAATATGGAATTAATTTTACCAAATCCAAAACATAGATGTGGTAGAAATTAATTTAAAATTAAATGCAGTTGTAAAAAAAGCGTGTTTTTAAGAAATAATAACTATCAAAAGATTGACACTTGTTTATGTCCAGTTTAAATGTGAAATTTAATAAAATGACCAAAAATATATTAAATGATAAAAATATAATCTAATTATACTTTAAAAACACTCAAATTTATTATTTAACACTATAAATTATTTCGATTAAAAAAGTTGTTTTCAATTAAAATTTAGTATTTTTCACTATTCATTAAAATATGAAAGTTATCAGAAAATACCAAAAATTTATCCAAACAAAATTTTTATGTCTCGATTCTAAATAATAATTTAATTTCATTAAATTTAATATATAAAAGTGTCAAATATTGGTTTTAAAAAAAGATTCGCCATTAAAAGGTGGTAAAATTTCCTTTTTTAAAAAATACTTCTTTTATCTGAAAAAAATGAATTTGTTCTTATATTATGTCTATGAAACACATACTATGGATTCTAAAATTATATGGAGTATATAAAATTTAAAATTCAGTTAATACTATTCATAACCACTTTTTGAACGGCTAGTTTGGTTTGTCGTGGGGTACTCGACCTCGGTGTTTCATGTAGCACAAGTTATTGAATTTCATTAAAGAGATAATGTACTATGAAATATTGGGGTGTTACAGTTCATAATGATAAAACATGAAAAAAATTCTCCAAATTTCAAATCTAGTATCTCACCTCAATGAAAACAATTTGTGATAAGAAAAAAGCATTCCCAAAAATGATGATGACCTTTCATCATTCTTCAAAGTGGAAAGTCAATGACATTGTGTGACCTATAAAAGTGACAACCCAACATTTTGTGTAAATGAATTATATTCTTAAATTACCTAAGTGTGTGATGATATTGAAGTGGAGGATGGAACATTATTTGAATGAAGAAGTAAAATTTCAGTTTTAAATAAGAATGATTTAAAATTGAATATTTATAAGTTTTGAATTGATCTTAATTTTTTGGATAACATCAAAGATTGGTGATTCATGAATAATGAATATAGGACTTTCAATAATTATTCATCCAAAATTTTCATTCATTTATTTGATATATCCTATGAAATTTAAACCAATTTCTATGGTGACCCCTTTGCGATGATTTTATTGGAATTTGTTTGAGGAACAAAATCAATCATGTGCACGGGAGTTTGATTCACTTATATGTATATGAAATTCCCATTATTTTGATCACATTAAAAATGTTTGTTTGAATCCATTTTTAGGTATTTACAACCTAAAAATGTCCTGATGGGTGGGATTTTTTCATCAAAGGACGGGCCAAGGCGATATGGTATGAACCAGGAATTTCAAATGGAAATCGAAATATTTTGGGCCATTTTCTAGGGTGAACAATTACTATTATGTCACCTAAACCATGAACCCCAACCCAGATAACTGTGCACACCCTGGAGCATTGAGACAAAACCAATTTCATGCCCTCTGTATAGTTTTCCAAACTATGTAGATCCTCCAAGAAACAATGCAGAATGTACTTATTAGGAGGAAGTGGAATTTCACATGATCACTGCACGGTTACCCAAACTATGTAGACCTGCCAAAAAATTTGTACACCTCATATCCTGAAGACAGAACCATTACCATAGTTCGCGCACTGTTAAACTAACTGTGTGCTTAAACCAAGAAATGGTCAACAAGCAGCCACCCACATTCTATATACCCCCCACCAACCCCCATTTGACCCTGTTTTGGACTCCTAAAAGCCCCTTAACACTGGGGGATAGAAATAATTATCTATGGACCACTTTGGAGGGAGAGGATCATCCAGGAGGAAATCCATATAGAGGAGGGGATCTTGAAACTCATTCTATGTATTCTTGGAGATTCTTCATCTTGTGATTTATCATGGGAAATTTTTAAATTATTTCTCATCTGTAATTAACATCAGAAATATTATGAGTGTTCTATTCATTCAATTAATTATTAGATAATTCCATTAATATGTTGGGTCTATAGACAGTGAAGATTATTTAGTAATTAATTTAAATTTTTGTGCTTGTGTTAGTTTATTTTACCTCTCATAATTCTCCTATGTATCCTTTATTTTTATGGATATAAATCTATAACGGATCAAGAATGGAGCTTTAAAAGACCTCCAGAGAAATTTCAATGAGTTACCCCATAACCATTCAGTGCACTCACTCTCTCAAAATGGGTTTTTTCATGATTTTTTTTCAAAACCAATTCTTAGACAAATAAGTTTATTTCTATTAACTTAATAGGAACTCACCACACAATGGGAGTTATGTTACATTTTAATCCTATTTATGTGAGTTATTATTAGAGGCAAAACACAATAATCTAATATATTTTTTATGATCTTCATAATCATCCATATTCCTGATACATTTATTATGTTGATTGTTAAAAGCAGTTTCAAATTCTTCTTGTTTTTAGTAATCCTTAATGAATTTGGAAAGTGAATTACTCAACCATTAGAAAAAAATCATAGATCCTTAAAATATTGACACTAAATTCATAAATATTCGTTTAATTAATCATGAATCAAGGTACATAACACTTTAAATATCCCAGTGGATCGACTCCATACTTACACTATACTAGTTTTGAGAGTAGGTAATTCAGTTTGGTTTATCAAAACTAACACTTCATCCAGAAAGAAACAGGTATATTATATTTTCAAAATCATAATTTTTTTCATAAAAATCATATATAATCATTATTTCCAACTTTATAACCATCCAGGTAAAATGGTGATGAAAAAATAATTAGGTTTCTATGTGGAGACGGTAAGTCGTACGTACGCACGAGTGTTGTTTTCACTTTCTATAGGATTCGAAAGATGTGTAAAATGGTTTTACCATAATATAACTAATAACTCAGTATATTTATGACACTATAGTTATTATGTTATTATGGACATAATATATTTATAGGAATTATAAAAAAACAAACTTAGAAGAGTTTGTAAACATGATTACATCTTCTTCGGCAGACTTCCTTTAAGTCCCTTATTAAGGACCCTTAGAATGGTATTTTAAGAATATAAGAACCTATACATCATGTATATATTTTTTATAAGAAAATGTTTTAGGTTTTTATAGATATTTTTCTCAATAAAGTGTAAATAAAATATAGTATGGGTGTCTGTTTATAAGTTAGAGAAGGGGCACTCTTAGAATTAATTAAAGTATTAAATTAATATAAATTAATTTTCATGGAAAATGGATTCATATTTATATGATTAAAGGATAATATATGTATGAGTATAAATAATCTCATCTAATAAAAATTGGACAATGTTTGTCAATTTTTTACCCTTATCTCTTAGTTTAAACCCTAATTAAACCTTTGGACAATTACCCTGATATAAATGTTTTTTAATCTTTAAGGGACAAGAAATTTACTATAAAAGAAAAAGTGAACCATTAATGGAAGATGATTGATATTTTAAAACATATTAAATTTAATTTATTGAACAAATTATATTATTGAGTTATAAATCATTTAATAAAATATTTTATATTATAAAATATCATTAACAAATTTTTTAGAAATACATGAAATATTATTATATATTATTTCTCTAACTCATGTAAAATGGTTCCAAAATATCATGGATTATATAATAAGGATTACAAGGTCTTAGTATTTTTATAAACTCAAATTTATATTGGTTATATGTCTTTTTATATCTTATCATTTTCATTAATCCCTTCACTAATCATTTTTAACCATAACTATGGTAATGATTATTTAAGTCTCATAGGGTTATAATCTAACTTATAAGGTAAAAATTAGATCATGAATGGAATAAGGAAGAAATTATATTCCATTTATAATACTAGTTTTCCTCTTTTAATCTTTTCATAATTTATAAATAATTTAATAAAATATTATTTTTCATAAAATGTCATTAATTCCATTTTTTAAAACTTTTAATTTTATTTGAATTTAAAGACATCAATATAGGAAACAAAATTTAAATATAATCCTTTAAAACATACATAATATGTTATCACCATATATAAAATTCTCGTCTCACTATAACTCACCAAAAAATATTATATTTAGTGTATTTAAAATCATTTAAATTATTTTTCTACTACTTGAACACACATTATGTCAGTGTTGTGTAAGAATTTAAGGAAATTATTTCATCACTAAAAAATAAAAAATAAATTACTATGATAAAAATAATAATGTATATTTAAAATAAACAATTATAACTTAACTTATCATATTTTTATCTTTACGTAATTATTTTATAGATTTTAAAGTCAAGAGAGTGACATTTTGTAATTTTATTTACATAAAATAATATAAATGTCATTATCAAGGGAAAATGCAACCAAAACGACATATAATCAAATTTATATGGATACTTCCTGATTTAAAACATAGTTAAATTAAGGTATGTTTTTAATTGATTTTGAGACCTTATTTCAGGGTTTTAATTTTGTTCTACCCATTTTACCCTTAGTGATGTGACAAATGTTTACCACAATTACTATTCATAAAAGAAAAAAATTGAACTATTTTCCTAATTTAAACTTATTGATTCAAAATATTGTATCCAATTTCAATTACCGAATCTAAATAAGTGAAAGATATTAATTTTAATATAAATGTGTAAAATGAAATGAAAAACAGTTTTTCAAAAAAATGTGTTTTTAAGAAATAAAATTAAATTATATAAGAATCATGAATATTATTGATTGAAATTTGGATATTATAAATAAAATAGGTCTTATTTAACTAAATTAATAATATAATAGGACTTTTAAATTACTTTATTTAATGAAAATTAATTACAGTATTTGAAAAAACGGTATTTTTCACTATTCATTGAAAAATCAAGCATTTTAGAAAATTCACAAAAGTTTATCCTAAGTTAATTTTAACATTATGATTTTAAAAAATATATTAATTTTATAAAATTAAAGTTCTAAATGTTTAAAAAATTAATTATAATTTCCACGCACAAATATGAAAAAAAATTACATTTGAAGAAAATTAAATTTTGATGGATAAGATGATTTCACTAAAAAAGAAGGCTCATTTAATAAGAATTAATTGATGATTTAGTATTGAGTAGTATCATTATAAATTTATTAATTGAATAATATTCATACCCTCTCATTTAACGACTATTTTATGGCCATATTTAAATAATAATATTTTTATAGTATATCATAATTCACTTAAAGCATGATGTTGTGTCTTAAGAAAACTATAGATCTTGTTATTATTTAAACTAAATTTTTGGGGTGTTATTAATTAGGATGAACTTAATTTAAATCCACCAAACTATTCATTTTTTCAAGATAACTAATTTATCTATGCTATTCTATTCCACACACAATACATCTTCTTATTCCTCTGAGACATTTCCTTGAGTTATTCCTCCCACATGATTGACATGTATGAAGATGAATCTTCTTCCCTCAATAGTATCCCTGAAACTAAATTTTTATATTTAAATTTGTTTTTCTAAACTCACCCAAGTTTATATTGTTAATAAAATTATTAGATAGGTGATTAATATTAATCACAAGGTTTTGTCTTCCATCTCTAGTTTCATTTGGTTCATACTGAAGTAAAATCATTTTATTGTCCATCATATTCTACATTAACAAAAATCCTTATAGATATAATAGTAGACTAGAACAAAAAAAGTAATGTTTGAGAAAAAATAGTCATATTTAGGAATCATATAATCATAAAAAATAGTTCATAGGTTGTCTAAATCATGAAACCTTTTTTAGTTTATGAAAACTTAGGTTTAACCTATGCCATCCATGGTTATAACATATTGAAATCCTTAATAATGGTTTATATAATTAAAATGTGATTTAACCTAATACTATCTCCTATGAGTTTCAAACCGAGTGCACATTAAGGTCACACTCACCATTCACTATAATGATGGTTGAGATATACTTTGACCAACTCTTTTTGGGATTATTTCCCCATGATGAATCTATTCCAAAACTGCATCCACTTGTAGTTTCCAAATACGGATGCATTTATAGAAAAAACACATAATCTCTATCTTATAAAAAATTTATTATGTTATCCTATACATATAATTATCCCCATGGTTTTAACCAATTTTATCAAATCCTAATATCTAAATATTTACCAAACCCTAATAGGATACCAACTATAGAAACCCAAACCTTTCAGGCATAAATACTATATCTCTTTAGATTAATATACAATACATAACATTATAATCCATTCCATTATTTTATAGATTTAGTGACTTTAGAAACTCTGATACATAAAAAAATTATTCATATGATATCTACTTCATATCCTACTAAGTTCTTTATAATTAGAACCCTTCTTGGAAATATCATACTTAAGATATTTATTCATTACCTGGGGAAAGGAATCAAAATAAAGGGTGAGCTTATATTATTATTAAGGGTAAAAAACTGGATATATTAATGATCACTTAAGCATAACATGAACATAAGGGTATTAGAACCTGAAATTAACATTTAAAAAACATACACAGTACATAATATATCATAGTCAAGAGTCATGACATATATCTAGGTAGTTCATAAGAAATGGATCATAAAGGAATAAATTAAAATGAGCTATGGGAGAATAAAAATTGGAACAATACATAATTTTATGGTAGAAACATATGCATAAAATATCATTTCTATAGTCAAGGATCATTTATAAGACTATAAAAGTGGATTTATTTCAATCCCCATTCTATTATATCATTAGTAAATGTTCAATCCTGAGACTATCATATTTTATTGGGTTCAGACCCTATTCTATCATATACTTAGTGATGATTCACTCCCAAGACTACCATAGTGGACAAAGTCCCTTATTGAAAAGGGTTCACTCCCCATTCCAGTACATATTCATCTTTAACTAATGCATGTTAGGACTATATAATTTTCAGCTCACCCATAACAAAATGAAAAACATATGTATATATTCCATAAGTAATAAATAATTCATCATATCATTATATTGTAACCCATATAAAAGAAATGGGTTTTGTAAACATAGAAACATTTCATCATAGCATAACCCATGGAAAATAAACGAATTTCAAAAAAATATTTTCCTAAAAATCATAAACCATATATATAATTAATAGGGATAGTATCATTAGATCATATACCTAATAAATATTACGTAATATCAAAATATTTCATATTAGTTGAAAAATGGATTAAAAGGACTCGAGAATATTTCTTGAGGAAAATACCATTTTAATTTTGAAAACACTTCATTAAAATACAAAAAAAATTCAAAAATATAATTGAAAAAACAATTTAAAATAACCATGTAATCATTTAAATGAATATTAAAAAAATTTAACAGTTATGATAGTGGGAAATTTTGTTCATGTCATTTATATTAAAATAAATATTCCATTCATATTTTTGGTAAAAATTCAATGGTTTCTCATTTAGAAAAATTATAATAATGTCAATCTTAAACCATTTTTTCAAAATTAAAAATGGGTAAAATGAATTTAACAATCATAGGATAATAGTAAAAAAATTCTTGAAAATATTTTTGGAAAACATGAACATTGAAGAAAAATTATTTTTTATTGTAGAGATAAATAAATCCAGACATCCTTAAAAATATTCTTTCAGTCCCTTAAATACTTAAAGAGAGGAAAATTAAAGGAAAAAATATATTCTCTATAAATAACTTAAAGAGAATAAAATTCATGATTTTATTGAGAGGTAAATAAAAAAATTCATCATAAGAATCATGATCATAAAAAATCCTGATAAATAATGATATTGTAACATAAATCCCTTATAGCTTTGGTAATCTCTATATCAAAACCACATTAAATAGGGAGCCCTAATTGGATTTTAAAATCCAAATAATTTTAATTAATTCATCATAAAAGACAATAATGTATAGTACATACACCAAAAAAGTAAAACAGTGGTGAATTTTGAATAATCCTTACAGAATTAAAACTTAGATGAGAAACACTTACCTCAAGTTTGACTTGATTAAAAAGTTCTCCAACCTCCTCTTATTGGGTAGGACTACTTTAGATTCCTTGTTAAGGAGACTTGTAAAGGTATTTTAAGAAGAAAAGACCCTATAATTCATGATAATAGAAGTTGATAAGTGAATTGGGTAGGTTTTGGTTGAGCTAGAAGTCTCAAACATTCTGAATAATTAATGAGAGGAGGTTCCCTTTTATAAGTGAGGGGAGGGGCACACTTGGAATTAATTAAAGTATTAAATTAATATAATTTAATTTTCTAGAATAAATGGATCCAAATTTATATAATTTTAATATAATTTTATAATTATTTAATACTCTCTCATCCAAAAAAATTCAGACATATTCTGGTTTTGTTTTCACACTTATCTATTAGTTGTAACTCTCTATCAACCCATTTCACAATTACTATGATATCAGTTCTTTTTAGTATTTACGGGTCAAGAAATTTGTATAAAAGTAAAATATATTCATAAATATACTATGATTGATATTATAAACCATATTTCATTCACTTAATTGGTTATAATATTGTTAGGAATTTTAAAACATTTCATGAAATATTTTTTGTTAGAAAATATCTTTACTGATATTTTGGGATGTACCTAAAAAAATATAACATAGTATACATAAAACTCAATAAAAATGGTTCCAAAATGACATGGATTAAAGGATATGGAATATATAGTCTTAATATAATCATAAAATCAAATTTTTATAGGTTTAAATATTATTTTAGACATTATCTTTTGGTTTAACCTCAAGGATAATTAATTTTATTCATAACTGTGGTAATTACTTTTTTAATATTAAAGGGTTATAATTTTAATTATAAGGTAAAAAGTGATTAATAATTGGTTAATTTATTAAATTTTCAACCATTTATCATAATTTTTGTCCCTTTTCAGGATTTTTGGTATTTTTAAATAATTTAATAATACATATTTAACATAAAAATTATTTAACACAAAATATTGTTAATGTCATTTTAAGAACTATTCACACAATTTAACATTGAAGAAAGCATGGAAACAACGTAATTGAAATATAAAACTTTTAAAAATCTCCAATATTTTATATATCTCTTAAAAATTCATGGGATACTTTAACTCAACTAAAACAATATTACTTTTATAATTTTTAAAATCATTACCTTGATTTTTCTACTACTTTCACAAGCACTGTAATGGAATTGTGTAAGCAATTATGCTAATTATTTCTTCTACAAGAATTAAAAATAAATTACTATAAAAAAATCATTCATCTTATAAATAACTAGTCATTATTTTTTTATCCCTATCATAAATTATTATAGATACCAAAAGGAACAAAGTGGATTTTGACTTTATATTTCATATAAATATTTTAAATGTAAATATCATATCAGATTGAAATAATGTCATATCTTAGAATTTTGGATTATTATAAATGATCTAGACTCATCCAATGAAATAAATTCAGGAATCTGAATGAATTTTATGCCTCATGACATTGGTTTTAACCCCAATTAACCCATTTTACTATTACAATGGTAAAGAAAATTTACTATCATTACTATTTATATTATCCAAAAATTAAGTTTAACTTATTAAATAATATTAACTATTTTGATTCAAAATATAGAATTTATTTTTTCAAATTCAATTCACTAGTTTGGTAAATTTTAATTTAAAATTAAATCCACAAAACGTGATGAAAAACAATTTTTCAGAAAATTGACTTTAAGTATAGAAATGTTTTATACGAAATTCAACCATAATATTGATTCCAAAAAAATTATTTATATTAATAATAATACTAGAGATCAAGTGATACTTTAGGACAATAAAAATTATACTTTGTGAATTCTAGAAATAAAATGATTTTTTCAATAAAAATTAGTATTTTTCACTTTTAATTGAATATTCAAACTTTTTAGAAAATTCTCAATAAATCAATCTAAGATAATTTTAAAATTAAGATTTAAAAATTGATATTATTTTTATAAAATAAAATTTATAAAATTTATAGAAATTTAAAATAATATTCTCTCATAAAGTTAAATAAAAACCATTCTTGAAGAAAACACATTTTAATGAATAAAATGACTCTACCAAAAAATTGAGCATTTATGAATACAAGTTCATTGATCAAGAAATTTATATATATTTCAAAATTTAGATACCTTTATCCATACCTTCTAATTAAATGACTATTTTATAATGGTTTTATAATATTAATATTTTATGGTTTGTCAAATATCATTATGGTGTATTGTATATTATATCAAACATAGTGTTCTTTTAAAATATCAGGGTGTTATAGGTATAAGGACTTGGTTGGTCAAAATTTGATGAATAAATTTCCATTAATTCTTATGAGAAGTAAGAATTCTAAAAAATTATCTCTAGAATTTGGAGGTCTAATTCTAATATTCATAAATGAAATTTAATTTGGTTAAACTAAATATCCAAATAAATTAATTGACACCAATTTTATTGTATTTGGATCTATATTTTTAGAGATATATTAGAGAAATTATTTCATAATTTTTTTGGATAATTTTGACATCTGATAAAATTTATAATTAATTACCAATAAATACATGTACCTGTATGTAGGCATTGACTACAAAAATAAAATGGGATTAGTTAGGAATTAATCTGATTAATGATTTTAAGTTTGTTAGAGATAATTTTTTCAATTTTCTAGATTCTATCTAGATTTTGAGCCAACTAATAGATGATTTAAAATTTAATACTTATGTTTTTATACCCACAATTAAATTAACATGCTCATATAATTTGATTAATATTTAAGGAACTCTCTCTTTATATAGGGTTTTGTCATGCACAATGGTGCGTTGATAGATTCTGAGCTTTAGTGAAGATAGATTGTCATCTGATTTGTGATTGGATGGAACCAGACACATCACATAGGAAAAGGATGGGGGTGGGGTTATGAGTTGGAATGAACTCTCCCAATTTTCTGATCAACACGATCTAATGACCACTAATCATCCATGTAGTGATCAATGATGTGCATGAGAGAGTGATCGATGCTATATAATCACTTGGATCAATTATTGGAGGGGTTTTCAGGGCAGTCCTAGTTGGGGGTGACATAAAGGGTGACATAGATGAAATGGAACCATTGGATCCAGCTTATTGAATGAATGGAAAAAAATGTGAAAAAGGATTAGCTAAAGCAGAGTCATGCTCTTGAGAGTTATTTGATATTTGATATGGCAGTTAAGATCCTTTTTCATGATGTGTTGGGAGTCACTCTAGGTGGTGCCTACGGGTGCCACATGTAACCCCTTACTATCAATATCTACTCTTTTTTGTGTGGGGGTGGATTTTAAATAACCAAATTTGAGAAAAATCCCATTATTAGACCATTCTTAATGTCCTAGACCCATTAGAACCATGTTTGGGTCATTTAATGATCATTTGAGTAGTAACATCATGATTTAATGAATAAATATATGATAAATTATTATTATAAAATAAAAAATAGAAAAATATTGAAATAAAAGATGATATAGTTTTCATTTCTACTGGTCATAGATTATCATGTTAGTGAGTTAGTTTATCTTAGAGGGTTGTTGAGTGTTGGACTAGTTTCTAAAATTTATTGAGTTAGCCATGAAAAATATTATTGTTAAAAAATGATAATAAAATTTGATGAGATGTTGTGATCATAAGAGGGTATATTTAATTAACAAATAACATGAGTTACTTCACCACATGATGTGGTGATTAGTTAGTATCAATTTATTAGTTTTTATTATATGTTGATATGAAATGTAATGGAGATCAATAAAACTTTACATTGAATCTTCTTTGAATATGCTATGAAATCTTATGGAAATAATGGGATTAATTAAAAATGTTTAATTTGGGTAATTATTGAATAAGAAATTTTTTCACATGTGTTATAAACTAAAATTGTGGGGTCCAGTTTAGGTTTAAATAAATAAATATAATTATCATAATATCCGTAATAATGGCAGGTTAAGTATGACTGATGTAAGAAAACCTCTTAAATAAAAGTAATGATAAGGTGATCTGATGATTACTTTTAATGTAATATTAATAATGAAACTCTGTAAGAGTTAAT
This sequence comes from Viscum album, assembly GCA_963277665.1. Taxonomy (NCBI): domain Eukaryota; kingdom Viridiplantae; phylum Streptophyta; class Magnoliopsida; order Santalales; family Viscaceae; genus Viscum; species Viscum album. The sequence continues at coordinate 700,413,171 of OY728122.1, read as the reverse complement.
TGAATGATATAAATATAATAATTTATATTAATCATAGAATGAAATTCATAGTAAAAATGAATTAAAATTAAAAGGGAGAATTATAATTGTTGGTACAAATGAATAATATCATAAGTCACTAAAAAATATAAAGTGTTAATGTATCATAGATAATTAATTTTTTCATCAAATTATGAAATATGATCATGAAGGATATGGGATAAATTATTTTATGTCATGTGATAACTAGAAAGATAGTGATGAATAGTGTTTCAAACCACGACGACTAAGGTGGTGGAATATTTCTGATAAATATTTGGGAAATTTATGGGGAATGGAGGCTGAATTTAGTGTAAGTATCTTAAGTAACTTTTGATAAAAAATACATTGATTTTAATTAGGATGTTTATATATTTTTCATTATGATTATTCTAGTTGGATAATTTATTAAAAAATTTATCTAATATTGAATTATCAACTACTTTCAATGATCTTGGGAAGTGATAAATTATTTAAGATGATGTAATAACTAGATGTTATATGGGTAGTTTGGTGTTACTACTAATGGAATACTAGATTATGATTGATTTTTTGATTATAATAAATCATTACTCCATGATGTGATGAAATGTTAGATAGATGGATATCGATAGTGATGAGATACTATAGTGGATCTCCTTACACTCAAATTTTATCTAGGGATAGGGGGAGATGATAGATTACTTTTCATTCTCAACTAGTGATATGGGTAAAGACTAGAGATGAATTATAAAGGTAGTTACTTATAATTACCCATAACTATAGTTTTAGAGATATCATATATCACTAGGATATAGGCGGATATGGGAAATTACGCTAGAATATTTAGTAAAAAATTGATGATTATAAGTAGTTCCTATACCATATCAACTATGGGAATGAAATAGGAAATAATTCACCTAATTGGAAACACTATCTATCACCCACAACATTGGAATAAAGGTGGAAAATGATGTACCAAATATGATATCTCCTCTTAAACATAGCTCTAGGACTTAGGAGGGTCAGATTTATAGCTGTATCCTTATATATGTGTAATTTTTTCCAGTATCCTAGTATATAGATTTATCCTTGAAGATGTAAATTTCATCTAGTGTTTAGAATTGTATACACCTTATATATTTATAAATGTGTATTTATTCTAGTTTATTATAGATATTTTGATATGGTTATTTTCTCCATTTCAACTAAGGTAACTAGAGATATGTATTTCCTACAACAACGTTTTATTGGTGTGTTTAGTGTGAGTTATTAGGCATGAAATCTTTGATGTTAAAAATAGTAATATTTTTATTATTTTATAAATTAAAATTATTATTTGGTTAGAGCGATGGGAGTGATATATAGGTATAATTATTGAGATTTATTAAGAGTATTTATATGAGTTTTTATGATGTTTGATGCAATTCACTTTTGAAACCATTATTATTATTTATGAACATAGACACTATATGCTCCTTAAACTAAGCTACTACTTGGTATGACAATATTAGTTATTGTTATACTCACCCCTACATGAACACTTTCATTCTGTTCACACTATGCCATTAAAGATTAACTAATGTGGAGGATGGATAACTATAAATCCTAGATATAGTTGTATATATAGATTACTAGTCGAGTGGAGACTGTAATGGTGGTCATACATGGACAATCTGAATTGAGGATATCACATGCTCATGTTGTGTTGGTTTTATTCAACATTTCTTTTGAAACCCAAGACACCTTGGGGTTGAATCTAGGTGTGAATGTTTCCTCATGTTACATAGGATCTCATTAAAATGTTGGTAGAAACTTATTAAACATATCATAGTTAATCACACACTCTCTATAATCACAAATGTAGAAATTAAAATAATCCACAATAGTTTTTACATTGTTCACCACTAAAGAATAATCTAAGGAGAATTCACACAACAATATTCTAGTGTACCAAAATCCTCCATTATTTAAAATGATTGGTGGATTAAAATTAATTCACATCCATTAAATTCCATGATCAACTTCTTTTAAAATAATTTTAGGTAATGGCACACTGGATCCCCCATAACACGTCTATTGACTCCTCCTCTATGCACTACTTTAAACAGATGTATTCCAAGTTTATAAAAAAAATTCCACCTTCATATAATCAAGAATATATTCTTTGATTTTAATTTTGATATATATATATGATCGAATTCATTCCAAAATCCTCATAACAATATCTAAAAATAGTCAATTAAGTTCCATATAGTATACAATTCACTATTTAAAATACTTCATTTAAAATTATTCCTTAAGAAACTCCTTTATCAAACCCCATTAAAAAACTTCTTCATGGAACTATGTTTATTTAAATACTTCAAAAAACATCCCTTCATGATATGTTTCACAAACACTCATTTGTGAGCTTCTTTATGGAACTTCCATTACATTGATGGTCCAGCTTCATAGATAGTACTTCTTTGTTCACTTTTCTACTTCATGCACTCTAATACACTATAAATAAATCTAAATTCCATGATCTTATAATTAATCCTAGATATTTTGTTTCATTTTTCATCGATCCTTAATTAATATACCATCATGTTATTTATAGGAAAACACCCCCCGGAATTTACTAAGCAATATATTATAAAAACTCACTTCATGAAATTACACTACATGGATGAATTTATTTTATATGTGTTTTGTACAAGAAAATAATCACACCTTTGCAAAAGAAGTTTTCCTCATTTTCACTTTAAAAATAAGCCCTTCATAGAAAATATCCTTTGGGGTTTTCATACAGCCTATTTGACTTCACAAAAATCATTTAATAGGATTTTTCCTCAGCAAAATTACTGTGTAAAAATCTTTGATAACTTCACATAACTCCTTCCTTGATAGTTTATAAATTGGCTTCACAAATTTTTCAAAAACCTCCTAATATGCGGGATTCATATGTGGTCATGAAACTAATTATCATGACATACTAAACATTACATACTTATTTAATAAAATAATAACCATATACCTTCTAAACAGTTTCACAAGTTCTATGTGGAAATTATTCCTTTACACTGAATGTTTTGCTAAAATCTACAAGATCCTCCATACTTACATAAATGATTACCTTTTATTTTTTACGTCCTAATACATTTGGAAAATATACTCGTGCAAAATTTTATTCTTCTATCTAGGTTTTTATGTAAGAATTAACTTCTACAAGTCACTTGGGAAACCTTTCTTGAACTTAAAACTTTTTAATCAACTCATAAATAGATTAAAATCAAAACATATATATATCTAAAGCATAGATAACCTTGTCTCCAATATTACTCCTCTTTGGGTTTGTTAAAAATATAAATTTGAATTAAATAACACACTTAGTTATTTTAGATAAAAACACAATATCTCATTAATCACTCTAAGTATAAGTGAACATTTCCCAGTGCAGATAACGACTGTTCATGTTAGAATTACATTCCCCATGTCATTTCTCATTCTATAAATCCAGTTGTATTCCTGCTTAATCCAACTTTATTCCCCATGGATCATTCCCCATGACTATTATACCCTAAACATCCCCTTAATTAGAGAAAATAATCACTATTACTAATTGCCCCTAACATGTAATGCCCCGACCCCAGTTACCCAGAGTTGGTGCATTATTACATAACATTTGCATGATCACAAGAAAGATCAAATCTCGAAAGAACGATTGGTTTAGTAGCCTTGGAAACACTAGATATATTCATAACGTTTTACATTACATCATAAAAATGAAAACTACAACAATATAGTCTCCATATTCCACACTCATATCCCCACATACTATCCCTATAGGTCATTCATAAAATACTTCTTCACATCCTGGGAAAAGTAAAACATAAAAAAGGGGTGAGCTCAAATGCCCAATAAGGATAACAATATAGCGGAAACCTTCATAAATAATAATAAACATTTAAGGAAATGTATAACTTAAAACAAAAGCCTTTTAAACTTGAACTTCAACATAGTATGGCAAAAATAAAATGAAAAAATGTCATTTACGTTTTCACATGGATATTCTACTAATCGAATAATCACATGCAATATCAATAACCACTTTCATAATGGTGGAATGCATAATGCCAGACTATCATAACCACATAGCCAAGGCCTCGTGCCAAGACTACAAATAAGATTTTTTCAAGGCCTTGTGCAAAGTCACTATTTTGTATCATGAGACCCACTGATGCATCGAGGAGCTATAGAGGGCTCCACCCGTCACATATTAAGTCCAATGCATTCCCATATGAAAAGGTTTAAACATAACATACACATTCGTATTAAAACTAGCATACGAAATGTCAATAATTTAACTATAAACCATGAATGGTATAAAAATAGCACATCCACAGTCAAACATATCACAAAACCTTCAATACAATATTGAAGTTTTGTATCATAATAAATCAACTTCAAATAAGTGTAAAATCCATCAAAGGATGTTGACATAGATGAAATCAAAACTCTTTTTAAATAAATATCTATTTCTATTTTGAAATCATTTAAGAGTCATATATTTATAAAATAAAACATTTTCTTTGAAAATATTCTTATATTTTTGTAAGGGAAACTTCGACGATTTTATAACTGCAGAAAATAACTGCACCAGCCGTATAGGTTAAAAAATCATTCTTACCTTATTTCTGTCGAAAAGGATAAAAAGAACCTTATTTGGAAAACGACGGAAAGGTTCCTTTATAAAACTCTTATAAAAAGTCAAATAAGGCTATAAATGACTTTAACCCATATTCTTTTAAATATTATAAATGTTTTGAAATACATTTTTTTAAAAACATAGATGTGTATGATAAAGAGATCCCAGTATATTATTACGTATAAACAACCTCAGATAATGAAGAGATTGTGAAATAACCCTTACCTTGTACATTTCCATGGTTGAGGGTAGGTTAAACTCCTGTATAATGGTGAAATAATTGTTATTAAATTATAAAAGAATCATATATATTAATATGATATCATATATGATCTTTTAACATTTCTTTGTTAATAATATCTTAGTATTATCGTCGTTTCGGGTGTTAACTTACTCATTTTATTTTATATGTTTTGTTACGTAATCCATGTTTGTAATGGTTAGGTTGTATCTTTTTTATATTAAGAATGATATCAAGTCCTTAAACATTATTTTTAAATCATCAGATGATAATTATACTTGAATGGATATGATGGAGAATGAATCTCATCGCGTTCGTGGAGACTGTAGTCCGTACGTACGCACGAGCGACAATATCATTATTTTGATATTAAAATATTATATAATTGGATAGTGTATCATATATAAAGAATCATTATAATGTTATATTTTTTATTTACATGAGTTACACATCATTATTATACTCATCAAAATAATAATATATTGAATAACAATTACACCACGACGTGGAGACGGTAAGCCGTACGTACGCACGTATGGTGACATGTTATTCAAAGGGTGGATATAATACTGAATATGGTTTTACCATATTTATAATAAAATCACAATATATATAATATACTGGAGTTATTATTTTAGAATGGTAATAACAAATAATGAATATGTGGAAGAAGAAATGAATTTGAAAAAGGGCGGTGAAAACATTACCTCTTCTTCGGGTTCTTCCTTTTGATTTGATCAAAAGGGCTCCTTAGGTTGGATTTCTGATCAAAATAAGGCCTCTAAGTTGTAGTGAGGGAAGTTGAGAGAGTATCTGGTTAGAGTTTTACCGAACCAAAAGGCTTTGAAGGTGTGAAGTAATGAGAAGGGGGAGTGCCCTTTTATAAGAGGGTTGGGGGGCACCTTTGGAAAAGCTAGAAATATTAATTTATAATAAATTCATATTCGGTTTCTAATGGCTCCAAAGTTGATTATTCAAAGGTTAAGGTGGGTATAGGTCGAAAAACATTAAACCAATAGAATTTAGACAGGTTTGGATTACTATATTAACATTATCTTTTAGTTTTAACTCTTAGTTAATTAGTTTGACATTTACCATGTCACATTGTATTTTTATATTATATAGTTAATAAACATACTATATACATCCAAGAGACCCCCAATTGGTCCATTAATGATACACCTCTCATGATATAAGTCTCTTGGACGATACTTAGATTTTTAGGAATTTAATATCAATTAATAATATAATATTTGTTTTAAAAACTCTTTTATGTCAATTTTGACACTATTCAATAGTTGATTTTTTTGAAACTCATAACAGAATTATTACTTCGAAAAAAGTCAATTAAATCAATAATAATATGTCATTTTATCCTATACAATTAGTTTAGTTCATTAAAAGTCTAAAATTATATTTATTTGGGTATTTATAATATCAATTATTTTAAGTTTTCACTATTATGGTAATTACTGCATCATCATTGTGTCATAAAAAAATTAAATTATTTAATGTCTAAAAATTATAAATAAAATATATTTATGTAGGGAATCGTATTATATTTCTAATGAATATTTACAATAGAATTTATCTTATGTATAACCCTATATTAAAAATGTTTTAGTAAATAAACATTGATTTTAACTCTTTAAACTCTTCTTTGAATTAAATAATAATAAATGTCCTAATCTAATCCAAGTGGACCTAAATGATAATATTTTATTACTAAGGTTGTTTTTGGTCAAGATAAACTTGTCCAATAGAATTAGGACATGTGTTAGGGTAATATTAATATCATTTCTATAGTTAATTACCCTATTTACTTTTAACCGTGGTAAATAAAAGTAAAAAGTTACTATTCAACAAAAATTATTTTCATCTCATTGAACCATATTTTACTTCTTGATATTAACTGTGTTTCTCGGATTTTCGAAATTCCATTCACAGAAGCGGTAAAATTAAGTTTTATGAAAAATTCAGTTTTTTTAACTACCACTTAGTAGTTTCACTATTCATCAAAAATTGATGTTTTTCAAAACAATGCCAAAATTTCCCCCTAAAGTATAATTGATATTCCGAATTCAAAAATGATGTTTGTTTTACAAAATTACAAACATATAGTTTGCATTAATTAATTTTATAATTAATCCCCGCTGTCACAACAAATAGCGCGTTTTTAAGAAACAATATATATCAAAAGATTGACAATTGTTTAGTTCCAATTTCAAAGTGAAATTAATTCTAATGAACGCCATTGGATGAAATGGTAAAAATATATTCTTATTATACTTTAAAACCACTCAAATTCATAATTTATCACTATTAATTATTTTTATTAAAAAAGTTGTTTTTAATTAACATTTAGTAATTTTCACTATTCTTCAAAATATTAAAGTTATCCGAAAAGTACCAAAATTTCACCCTAGGCTAATTTTGATATTCCGAATCCAAAAATGAAGTCCATTTTGAGAGATAGAATTTATAAAATTTCAGAAAGTAGGTATTACTATTCATAACGGCTAGTTTGGTAAGTCATGGTGTGCTTTAACTCGGTGTTGCGTGTAGTGAAAGTTATTGAATTATTTTGAAGAAATAACACACTATGAAATCTTGGGGTTTTACATAACATCACATGGTAGGATACATAGTAATTATTCATTTTTCTCTATTGAATTTCATTATAAGTTTAGTCATTATCACCCTTTGAAAATAAACCCCAAGAGAAAGAGCTCACCAATCATGAAGGACACCATGTAAAGCATTGAATAAAAATGGAGGGCATATCTTAACCTACTCAAGATGAGGTAGATGGTTAAAAATCAAGGTTCAACCACCACTTCTTAAATATTAGAGCGGATTATAACTTAGTCATTTTGTATTCCACTTTCTGACTAGTCCCAACATACTTAATTTTAATAAATCAATTCACTAATTTTTCTTTGATAAAGTGATATAGGATTTTAATATGATTAGTATGAGAGTATTGTGTAGGATTATACCTGATCTTGATCTTACTATTATTATGATATTAGATTCACATAGGTTATTTCACTTATTCACTAATATCTTATAACTATTTTTTTATCCATGGAAGTTGAGTACAATATTTGGATACGAAGATGTATTCTACTTCTACCATACTCAGTGAAGTAATTTCCTATTTTTTACTTTACAATACTACAAGTTTAATACTAATGGAGAAATAACCATCACTTGTGGACTTATATTCCACAACATTATCAACCCAAACTGAAATATAAAATAAATATAACTCATGATACTTTCTTTCACTAATGATAAATCCAAAATTTAGAGTACCAAATATGTGCCACTGGATCTGTTTAACTACTAAAAGATACACTTCGTTTGGATATATCTGAAAATAGGATATTAAACATGTTATAAAAAACAATTATTGGTTTTTTTTATCCTAATACTATATACTTCCAATTAACTTCTTATAAAAAGTGGGATAAACATAAATTGCATCCTCAGGATTTCCATGATTAGTCCAACTACAATCAGAGTTTACATTGGTGTGGAATTTTGAAATTATAATTTCTTTAATAGTTATATCATATAATTATCTTGAGAAATAAATTTCTATTTCCTTTTTTGAACCACTTATAACCCCACACAATATATGAGTTCATTAATCATGATAATTCCAAATTTCAAACTCATTATTTTAGAAAACTTCTAAAAAACTTTTGTTTTCATCCATTAAATATTATATCATCCACATAAACTAACACGCTGAATTATTTTTACTTAGTTGTTTTCATATAAATATTGTGGTTAACACCAACCATTTTGAATTTTTGATTTTAAAATACTAGTAACAATGAGCATACCATGATTGTGGATCTTATTTCAAATTATAAATGACCTTATTTAATATGAAAACTTTTGTTCCATCAATATTAGATAAGAAACCTACTAGATATTCAATATAAACATACAATAGGGTAACTTATTCTGGAATTCTATTTTAATGTCCATCTAAAAAATATTAAATCCTCTTCAGGTGACCATTTCTAATAAAATCCAGATCAACTCATTTCTGGACAATGGGGAAAACATTTTTTTAACATCGAGTATTTCAATTTAGGAATTTCCTTTAAAAAACAAAAATTCATTATTTTAGATCTCATTACCATGTTTTTTGAATTTATTATTCAATATCCACTTTATTCCAATCACATTGTTATGTTTGAGATTCTTCAAAAGTTACACAATTTTATTTTTCATGATTTCATCCAGTTTTTCATTCATGGATCTATCCCCTAATTCATCATTTATACTTCTTTAAATGATGTTGGTTCCACTATATCTAATATATAACAATTCTTGATATTATCAAATACTCATGTCTATATTGGAGTAGTTTTATCTTTAATTTTATTGGATGGATAAACATCATATATCTTATTTCCCCTAGTAGTTGTGGGATGTCTTTCTTCATCAATTGTCAACTCTTATATTTAGCTTCAAAATATTCATCATTTTGTGAAATTTGTGAAAACAATGTATTTTTTAAATGTTATCATCTTCTTAATATAATTCATCAAATAATAATCAATGAGAATTATTTATATCTTTATCCTAAATAAATTTCGTTAATTACTATCTATAATATTTTTGTACCTTTTATTAAATCATTTATAAGCCTTACTCTTAATTGAGTCTCCTAAAATCAATTCTTCATCTAGTATATTTCCACACTTTCCTTGATCATCCTCTTTTTTCTCTGATATATAATCTACTTCCAAACACCCAAACATGTTTCAAATATGTTTTCCTTCCCTGGTACATTTCACATGGTGTAATTGAATCTATTGGTCTCATCACCACCTAATTTTAGAATACACTGCTACTTGAACTTCCACCTTCCAATAGTGGCGTGAGACACCAATCTTTATGAGAGACATTGTTTTCCATAATATTAACAATCCATTCACTCTGTTCAAGAACTCCATTTTTTATGAAGTTCTCACTAAGGATACCCTATACTTAAGTTCAGGTTTTTTGTGTAATTTTTCAAGTCAAATAGATGTATATTCTATTCCATTATTAGATCACAAAATTTCAATTTTTCATCTAGTCTCCTTCAACACTATCCTTTGATTTTTATTTATGTACACCGTGATTTCTTTAACACACTACATGAATATTTTCACGACCCGTCCTCGGGGCCTGTGCCGTGACTACACCAAGTCCGCCTTCCAAAGGCCAGGGGCTGGAGACTAGCACCAAAGGCGTAAATCTCGATAACTAGGAAGGCATTTCCTTTAAAAAACATTAACACATCCAACCAGAGTACAAGAGGAAGTAATACACTAAGAAAAAATGAAAGTGCTGAAAAGTAAATGGGCCAGAATACAAACCCAACTGAAAAGTACAACTACAACTGAATTAAAGTACAACAGAAAAGACAAACAGATGGAAGATAGAAGCATCTCCTGGGTCATCCACCTCAGATCCTACCTAAAGGATAGGTACAAATAGCCTCCTCAATGCTCTCGCCTGCCAACTTCCTCCAAGTACCATCACGTCATGAAGTCTACCTCCGGGTACTGAATCGTCATAAGTTCCACCTTTGGGAACTGTCCAGTCCTCGTACACTCGGTCTCTGTCAGCGTTGTCCGTCATCTGCATCCAACACAAGGAGGTGCAGGCATATCCCTTGAAGGGGTGAGTATAACGATACTCCGTAGGTACCCTGAGACCCTCAAGGTCTCACTAAATACAATAAGGATAACCAAAAAGAAGGATCTAAACAGATAACCCTTACATAGGTATAAGCCCATACTTATACCTAAGTTATCAAGTAACCCATCTCAATCATGAGGAAACACAAAGGTTATGAAATAAATAGATAAACACTACTTAGGTATATGCCCATACATATACCTAAGTTATTAAGTGACCCATCTCAATCATGAGGTAAACACAAAGGTCATTGACAAAGATCAAACCAATATTTTCATTATCGAAACCACAACTGCTAGAGATACTCCTCCTCTATCGAGTAAAGTGGCTCTACCACGACTCTGAGGCACTAATCACTAACCTTAGACTGCTGAGGTACTCCTCCTGTCGAGTACTGCGGGTCTGCTGCCAACTACCTGGAGCTCAGTCCGCTGAGGGTCTATCACCGAATACCGAGTGATCTCTTTAATAGCCTACAGTGGTACTCCTTCTGTTGAGTACCACGGGTCTGATTCCAACTATCGGGCGCTTCGTCTGCCGTGGGTCTACCTCCAAATACCGGGCACTCCGTCTACTGGGCTAACCAAATCACTACGAGTCATATCGGTCAAGCAGTCGTCAGGTCTACAACTACTCGGTCTCCGCACTCCGTACGCTCGTCTCCAAGAGGGTCTGCTCCATGAGCTACTGGTTGTTACTTCCAAGTAACACAAGTCCCACAAAGAAGTATCACAAAGTACCACCAGGTCATAGGGGTCTCATCTCAATGGACGACACATCAATCAGACACCCGGTCTGTGAGTTATTAGCATTTATGTTCGAGGGGACCGATTGGATTCATGTACGAACCAACCCGACCATATCTCAAAAGTACCCTGAACTCTAATGGGTATACTCAAAGGAACCTTTTCTCAATGAGATTACCAACGCTGCTGATGGTTCGTCAAACGAACGTCTGGTCTGAGAGTTATTGCTTTTCCATTCCAGGGGCCCGGTTGGATTTCGGGTACAATCCAACCCGGTCACACTCCAACTACATCCAAACCTCATGTGAAGTATTCCAAAATAACCGTCTCATCAAGAGGAATCCTAAAAAGTTGACGACACATCAATCGGACGTCCGGAGCACAAGTTATAAGCATTTCCGCTCCGAGGTCCCGATTGGTTTCGAGTTCGAACCAACCCATACATATCCATAATATTCCAAAACCTTGAGTTTAATATACCAAAATGACCATCTCGATCCAAGGAATTATACGCAACTGAATGTGTGTTGATTGGAGGTCCACAACTTATGTTATGGGCGTTTAAGTGAAGATGGTCCGAAAATAGGGGGTATGGGCCCGGTCCGACCCGGCCCAATACCCCCTGGGTCGGCCCGAATCGGGTCGACCCGACCCGGGTCTGGGTCTGGCCCAGTTGGCAGGGCCCGACCAGGATGGGTGCGGCGTAGCCCAGCTGGCGTGGCCTGGCCCGGCCCGTGCAGCCTATGGCCCGGCTCGGAAGCCAGCAGCGGCTCGGGGTTGGCTGAGCGGGATGCAAAGGGGCGTCGCTCCCTATTTCTGGAAACGACGGACCTAGTGGGGTCCACCCTAGATGCAGGTCAGGGGGGGGGGGTTACACCCCCCCAGTTTCTTCGAAATAGTTGGCTGTGATGGATGACCTTTCTGTAACCGCGGGACCCCCTCGGTTCCCGCCTCTAGGTGGTGTCAGCGGCCGGCACAGCCGTTTTCCCCCTTTGAAGTCCACTATGGCCTTAGGCTGCAACTCTGTTCAACCGGTGTGGTGTGACGGCGCCGCGCCCCACCACCGTGGCCTGCCCTGGCCATGGCCCCTTGTCGCTTCAGCATGGAATGGCGCGACGACGCCGCACCCCACCACCGCGGCCCGCCCCAAACGTGGCTCCAGTAGCTCTGACATGGCGCGATGGCACTGCGCCCCTCCACCACGGCTCGACAAGGCCGCGGTCCGGCACCACTCTGTAACCATGACGGTGTCGCGCCTTTACGGTGATCCGACAACCAAGCGTTCACGATCCGCCCGTGATCGGCCTTACGCCGGCCGGTTCGTCGCAGTCCGGCTCCATCATCCATAATCAACAAACGAAAGGGGAAGGGTCGGACTGTGTTCGTGCGGTCCAAGCCCTTCCTCATCATGATGGTATCAAGCAGCCCAATAGAACACAAGAATTAAAGAACGTTTCTAAATGTTATTTAAACTTGAACATAACAACCCCTACCTCAAGGTTCACCGTTTGACGACGATAACGTGAGAGGGAGGACGTCAGCTCGTTGATTCCATCGCAAGGAAGGAGATAAAGTTGATGATGATCATTGGCGCTCGTTGCTTCCGCAATCCTTCGATCCCATCTCGAGTGACGTTCGTTGGAGATCTGGCAGAGGAAGAACTGTTCTTTGTGAATAGAACGTCGGAGTTGTTTTTCTTTGGTGAGGGATGAAGCTCTCGTCCCAAAATCTACAAAGGTTCCACCACCAAGAATTTTCCAATTCCCGAAATATAAAATTAAGTATATACCATATATTAACCTTTCCAATCAAATAAAAACAATTCAAACGAATTTTTGACACCACACATTAATTAAAGAAGTAATAAATTAATTGTGTTGGCATTCCTAAAGAGAGGGAGGTGGAGAGGCTCCACATAATTAATGGGAGGTGTTGTCAAAATATTAAAATCAAGGGAAGAAAAAAGAAGTTAAGGGGAGTTATGGGGAGGTGAGGAGTTAGGGGTTTGTGTGGGCCCCACCACACTAAACCCTCCCATGGGACATTTAATGGGTGTGGGCCCCACCTATAACTCCCCCTTTGTAGGATAAAAACCACATTCCTTAGATAAAATTTGTACACAACAAATTTTATTTAATTTAATCTAAATCCCCAATATTAAACCTCAACCAGCTCCAAATGCAACTACGAAAAAGGTCCCCCTAAGAAATTACTGGCACTCGAAGTTCATTGGTGCCCTCAGATTTCAATTCCAAGCATCAGTTCAAAAGATAGAAAAACCCGCTTGTTAGTATACTGAACGTACCCGAGCTAATATTCGGAAGTTGATTCCGGGCACACCAGGCCTCGGAATCAGGTACCTTCAAAAACTATGGACTCATAAAATTGCAAAGAAATTAATAAAAAAATTTCCTTGAAATTTCCGAGTCTTTACATTACTCCCACCTTAGGGATTTATGTCCCCGTAAAGCTTACAATACAAACTAGGGAAAATAAAGGAGGTAATGAGGATGCATTTGAGCCTCCCGCTCCCATGTGCTCTCCCGGAGGTTCCTATGCATCCAGTGAAAGCGCACAAGAGGAACCTATTGTCCCCATAGGACCCACTCTTGTCGATCCTCAACCTCTACTAGAACCCCGTGAAAGTCACCCCGCCATCGATGTCTAGCTCTCCATGGTCGATGATGACAGATAGGTCATGCACAAATCACCTCAACTGAGATACGTGGATTACATTGTGCACCCGGTGCATCTTAGGTGGAAAGGCCAGATGAACCTCAGAGATAACTTTCTGCCTCGACCACATCTCCATATATTTCATCGAGGTGAGACCTGTATAAAGACATGGTTGTCACCGTTGAACTCCAGTGGTCTCGTCTCCTATCATTATAGGTCTTCTGTCCGCTATGTGCAGTCTTCATCCGCTCCTGGTTGATCTGCACCTTCTCTATCATAGCCTGAACCATCGCTGGTTTTACACACGCTGACTCCATCACTATCCACAAAGGATATCAACAATGTAGACAACTGCTATCTTGACACTCCTAACAACTGAAATCCCGATCTCCTACTAAGAGCATCTTCTACAACGTTCCCCTCCACATGAGTATAAGAAATCTCGAATTCTTAGTCCTGGAGGAATTCAATCCATTACCACTATCTCAGGTTCATGTCCTTCTGATAGTAGATACACCTAAGACTATTGAGTTGGATAGAACCATAAACCGTTATCTCAACAAACAATGGGTGAGACTAGCCAATAGTACTAACTCATCTCCACCCTTCTCCGTCGACGTTCTACCAAAGATCTATTGAGATTTCTCCTCTACCGAAAAGAGAAATATGGTCTCATCCCCTGGATGAACCACATTATTTTCCTAATATAGTCCATCATGAAATGAATGATACAATTCATGTCTTGAATGATGTCACAAGGCCTCGACACTACTACTAGGAGATCCAACCGTCACGCTCGCCTCTAAGGGTTGAGTCACACTGTCTGCATCAGTGCATGATTACTGTGTCTCCTCTAGTAGGAATCTCATATGTGAGGGTCAAGTCAATAGCTTTAACCAGAACCTCATAGTATCAACTATACAAAAAATACAAGAAAGTAATCGTCACAAAGAAAGGTGTATTTTATTACTGCATCTCAAAGTACAAAGACACATACAACCACAACAACCAAAAAAGGATGACAAAATCACAAATAAAAAAGGCCTCCATGCCTGAAACTAGTCCCGCTCTTGTCCACCTGCTTCCGGAACTCCATAGTTATTTGCTTCAACTGCCTGAAGCTGAGCTCTCCCATATCCACCCATTCCCTGTGCTTGGGGTGGACCTCCTGGTGGTGGTGGAAACTCCTAGAAGCGTCGTACACCACCGGTTGTATAGCTAGCTCCTCTACTCTGGTCAGGTAGGTTCCTCTACTTCCTGCTGCTCATCTACTGGATAGGTCGGGCAGTCTCGAGCCAAGTGACCCTGCTTGCCACATGCATAGCACTTCCTGCTCCTCATATGGCTGACTCTGTTTCATTTCCCTTGCACAACCGAACCTAAAACCCAAAGTCTCCCACCTGTTGGCCTGGTCCTCCTAGACCTATGAATCATCCTTCTTCTGCCTACAGATGACTCAGATACTGACAGAAAAACCTGTGGCAAGGGTAGAAACTCTTGTGCATGCTCATATTGTAGATTCGCTGGTATAAACTCTACCCTGAAGAAAGTCTAGAAATCTTCCCAGGTGAAGGTAATATCATCGCAAAACTGGAACATGTTGCTCCACCACCTCTCAGATGCTCCTTGGAAGAGGCTAACAGCTAGGTACACCATCAAGTCTGTGGGTGTCCCATTTGTGTGGAAAGCTCGTTCTACAAACTCCAGCCAGTGCCCAGCCGTTTGAAAATCTGACTCGCCTCAAAACGTCGGAGGCCTCTGATGCTGGAACTTGTGCATCGCGCTCAAGCGGCATGCACTCTCTACTGGTGTCTGATCTAGAAGAGGGCCCTATACTGAGGCATCGTCTCTCAATGGCCTGTCAGCACATACAACTGTTGGGGCTTTAGCTCATCGTCCGTGGGGAGGCATCCTGAAAGAACAGATGCGACACGGTCAAAAGACTATACCTGGTGAGCTGACCTGGTTTGTGCTGATTTAAAAGAAACTTTTGAAAACACACATGCAATCAGTGTTTTCGTGCACTGAGTCGGAAATCATAGGTCAGGGTCCTGGGGTATGGATACGTCGTCCGCCGCACCAACACTGGACTCCCTGAACTGAAAACCACACTCAGTACCCTTAACACTATTGCTTCACAGAAAAGATATATCAGAGTTATAAGTTTTGTGGTAGAACCGACTCCTCTGATACCAATTTTTCATGGCCCATCCTCGGGGCCCATGCCATGACTACCCAAATCCCGCCTTCCCTAGGCCACGGGCTGGCGGCTAGCACCAAAGGCGTAAATACCGATAACTAGGAAGGCATTGCATTTATAAAACATAAACACATCGAACCAATGTACAAGCGGAAGTAATACACAAAGTAGAAAAGAAAGTGATGAAAAGTAAATGGGCCAGAATACAAACCCAACTGAAAAGTACAACTACAACTGAATGAAAGTACAACAGAAAAGGAAAACAGCTAGAAGATAGAAGCATCTCCTGGGTCATCCACCTAGGATCCTACCTGAAGGGTAGGTACAGATAGCCTCCTCAATGTTCTCTCCTTCCATCCTCCTCCATGTACCGTCACATCATGAAGTCCACCTCCGGGTACTGACTCGTTGTACGTTCCACCTCCAGGCACTGTCCAGTCCTTGTACACTCGGTCTCTATTAGCGCTGTCCGTCGTTTACATCCAACACAACGAGGTGCGGTCATAGCCCGTGTAGGGGTGAGTATAATGATACTCAGTAGGGACCCCGAGACCCTCAAGGTCTCACTAAATCCAACAAGGATAACCACACAGAAGAATATCAATAGATAACCCTTACTTAGGTATAAGCCCATACTTATACCTAAGTTATCATGTAACCCATCTCAATCATGAGGAAACACAAATTTTATGAAATCAATAGATAACCACTACATAGGTATATGCCCATACATATACCTAAGTTATAAAGTGACCCATCTCAATCATGAGGTAAACACAAAGGTCATTGACTCAGCTCAAACCAGGATTTTCATTATCGAAACAGCAACTGCTAGAGAAACTCCTCCTCTGTTGACTACAGTGGCCCTGTCACGACTCTAAGGCGCTACTCACTAACCTTAGACTGCTTAGGTACTCCTCCTATCGAGTACTGCTGGTCTGCTGCCAACTACCAGGCGCTCCGTCCGCTGAGGGTCTGCCGCCGAATATCGGGCGCTCTCCCTAATAGCCTACAAAGGTACTCCTCCTGCCGAGTACTGTGCATCTAGTACCAACTACCGCACGCTCCATCTGTCGTGGGTCTGCCACCGAATACCGGTCGCTCCGTCCACTGGGCTAACTGAATCACTACGAGTCAAATCAGTCAAGCAGTCATCAGGTCTATAGCTACTCGGTCTCCGCACTACGTATGCTCGTCTCCGGGAGGGTCCACTCCATGAGCTACTGTTCGTTACTTCCAATTATCACCTGTCCCATGAAGAAGTATCACAATGGACTGCCTCGTCATAGGGGTCCCAACTCAACAGACGGTGCGTCAATTGGACACTCGGTCTGTGAGTTATTAGCATATCTGTTACAGGGGCCCAGTTGGATTCGTGTATGAACCAACCCAACCGTATCTCAACAGTTCCCCGAACTCTCATTGGTATACTCAAAGTATCCGTTTCTCATGAGATTACTAACGCCACTGACGGTTCGTCAAACGGACATCCGGTCTGAGAGTTATCGCTTTTCCGTTCTAGGGGCCTGGTTGGATTTCAGGAACAATCCAACCAGGTCACACTCCAATTGCGTCCAAACCAAAAGTGAAGTATTCCAAAAGAACCTACTCCTCAAGAGGAATCCAAAAAAGTCAACGGTACGCCAATTGGACGTCCGGAGCTCAAGTTATAAGCGTTTCCGCTCCGAGGGCCCGATTGGTTTCGAATTCGAACCAACTCATCCATATCCATACTACACCGAAACCTTGAGTGTAATATACTGAAATGACCATATCAATCCAAGGAATCCTACGTAACTGATAGTGCATCTATTGGAGGCCACAACTGAAGTTATGGGCGTTTAAGTGAATATGGTCCGAAAATAGGGAGTCTTGGCCCGGTCCGACTCGGACCAATACCCCCTGGGTCGGCCCAAACCGTTCGACCCAACCTGGGCCCGGGTCAGACTCGGTTGGCGTGGCGTGGCTTGGATGGTGCGGCTCGACCTGGCTGGGCGTGGCCCGGCCCAGCTGGCGCGGCCGACCCAGCCCGTGCGGCCTGCGACCCAGCTCAGAAGCCAGCCACGGCTCGACGCTGGCTGAGTAGGACGCAAAGTGGCACGACCCCCATTTTTTTGAAACGACGGACCTAGTGGGGTCCACCCTAGTAGCAGGTCGGGGGGGGGGGGGGGGGGGGGTTATGCCCTCCGATTTCTTCAAAATGGCCGGCCTTGATGGCCGGACTTTGTGTAACTGCGTGCCCCCCTCGGGTCCGGCCTCTAGGTGGCGCCAGCGGCCCGCACAGCCAGCCGCCCCTTTGAAGTCCAATGTTGGCTTAGTCCGCGTCTTTGTTTGACTGGCACGGCGCGACAACACTGCGTCCCACCACCGCGCCCCACCACCACAGCCCGCCTCGGCCGCAGCTCGTTGTTGCTTCGGCGTGGGGTGACGATGTCATGCCCCTCCACCACGGCCCACCCTAGCCGCGACTCTAATAGCTCCGGCGCGGCGCGACGGCGCCGCGCCCCTCCACTGCGGCCCGACAAGGCCACAGTTTCGCTCTACTCCGCGCGACAAGATGGTGCCGCACCTTTGCAGTGATCCGAAAACCAATCGTTGACGATCCACCCGTGATCGGCCTGACACCAGTAGGTTCTTCGCAGTTCGGCTCCATCATCCATAATCAACAAATGAAAGGGGAAGGTTCAGACCGTGTTCGTGCGGTCCGGGCCCTTCCTCATCAAGATGGTATCAACCGGCCCAACGGAAGTCAAGAATTAAAGAATGTTGTTGAATGGTATTTAAACTTGAACATAACGACCCCTACCTCAAGGTTAGTCATTCGATTATGATATCATGGGAGGGTGGACGTCGGCTTGTTGACGTCATCTCAAGGAAGGAGATAAAGGTGAAAATGATAGTTGGCGCTCATCGCTTCTGCAAGCCTTCGATCTCAGCTCGAGTGACGTTCGTTGGAGATCTGGAGGAGGAAGAACTGTTCTTTGTGAAGAGAACGTCGGAGATGTTCTTCGTTGGTGAGGGATGAAGCTCTCCTCTCAAAATCTTCAAAGGTTCCACCACCAAGAATTTTCCAGTTCCCCCAATATAAAATTAATACTCTCCCATATATTAACCTTTCCAAGAAAATCAAAACAATTCAAACTAATTGTTGACACCACACATTAATTAAAGAAGTAAAAAATTAATTGTGTTGGCATTCATAAAGAGAGGGAGGTGGAGAGGCTCCACATAATTAATGGGAGGTGTTGTCAAAATATTAAAAGCAAGGGAGGATAAAAGAAGTTAAGGGGAGTTATGGGGAGGTGAGGAGTTAGGGGTTTGTGTGGGCCCCACCACACTAAAACCTCCAATGGGTGGTTAGGTGGGTGTGGGGCCCACCTATGACTCCCCCTTTTTAGGATAAAAACCACCTTCCTTAGATAAAATTTGTACACAACAAATTTTATTTATTTTAATGTAAATCCCCAATATTAAACCTCAGCCCGATCAAAACACAACTACAACAAAGGTCCCCCTAATCAATTACCGGCACTGCGATTTCATTGGTGCCCTCAGATTTCAATTATGAGCACCAGTTCAAAAGATAGAAAAACCTGCTCATTCGTTTACTGAACGTACCGAAGCTAATATTCGGAAATTGATTCCGGGCACACCAGGCCTCGGAATCTGGTGCCGTCAGAAACTGCGGACTCGTAAAATTACAAAGAAATTATGAAAAACATTTCCTTTAAATTTCCAGGTCTTTAAAAATATAACCTTAGTTATTATTATATAATTACCAAAAAAAGGATGAAATTCCTTTCACCGTATATGGCACAGTGATTTATGAGACCCAAAAACTCAATGTGAACCATATAAGTGAGATTAGATTCCCTTTTCTTCTTATGTTTATATATATATTTCATAGAAACTTTACTTGTATATAAATATCATAGGTATTTTCATGACCATGTTTCAAATTTAGAACCTCCACTACGACCTTTATCCAATATAAGGTCACCATGCTCTGTTGATGAATGTAGTATAGCCACTTATTCCAAAATATATTATCCTATTTTAATGTTAGGGGAAAATTATTTTCTTTTCTATCTGCCTAATATATATTACCATTTATTCTCTAACCTTTCATGAGTGAGTTCTTGAAATTTACATTACTTAAGGATCCCTTTTGATTAAATGTGACCTAAATTCTATATTCGCAAAGATAAATAACATGCAATTTGTTGTTCCATAATCCATCCACATAGAAAAATTTTGGTATATTCATATCATCACCTATTAACTAGGTATTAACAACTCCTTTGATATTTAAAGATCATTTATTATTGAATTTCTCCATTCCATCGAATATTCCCTTCAAATTTTTCGAAGGTTAATATTTCTAGTTATGTGGGATTAACACCCACCATTGCGGATCCAGGTGCTACTATTATTCATAGCTTTGATAGAAATTTCCATCAGTTTGGTCTCCTCTCTTTTTTTTTCATTCCTCGAGATCCCTAGTTGAGTTGAAGAATAAGGTGGCATCTCCTCTTTCTTTTTATCAAATTTGGTATAATAATTATCAAATTCTTATTCCAATGGAGATTATTTATTTTTTAATTCGATCTTGTTATTTTTTTTACATTCACTTGCCTTTGAATTTCATGACTATAACCACAACTTCTTATTTTCCAATAATCAATAACTTTATATACAATATTATAATAATGAAATAAATATACATACAAATAATTTTTTATATTTTATAATGGATATGATCTCATTTTTTATGACTTATATGTGTTTCTATTTTCAAATAGCTCTCTGCCTCTTAAAAGTATGACTTGGTATTACCTAGATTGCCATAAAATTGACAATTTATAAGAAAAAACATCTTCTCAATTTCACTCTTGATCATGTATTTGGAATTTAAAGAGCAAAATGATTATTTATTAACCTAAAAAATTCAAGTATTATTTCTAACCCTCTTATTTTCTTTGTTTGGAGCTATCTTTTCCATGCTTCTATTATCTTAGTATTGATGTTTGAATCACCCACCTTTTATACCCTTTGTTTTGGTCTATCATTATTCCTACTTTAGTTGTATAAAAATTATATATGAACATAATTTTACAAATATTTTTGAATCTTTATTAGCTTTTTATTTTCTGAGCACATTTTCAGCCTTCTTTAACCATTTTCAACAGATATTCATCTAAGAATTACCTAAAATAAAACTTTTTTTAAATCAATATATTTTATTTCTAATTTAAAATTATTTTTTCAATGTAAAAAAACCAATTATTCAGGAGATTAAACAATTTTATTATTCTTATTTACACAATAATTAAAGTCATAAATAATATCATCCTATTATTTAATCATCATCTTTATATTCACTGCTTCTTTTGGGTTTACCTGAATGGTATATTGATCTTTTAGTTCCTTTTCTAGTCAGTAAATATTTTCCTCAAGTTGATCCAAATAATCAAAATATTCTTTCAATAGAGACCATGACTTTTATTACATTACTATTACATCATTATAAAGATAAAAAACATAATATTATTACACCAAAAGGATCCAATGATTTAGTGTCTTGGGAAAACTAGGACCAAACATAACAATTACAACATCAAGCATAAACATTTATTTAATTTCTTCTTCTGTAGCTTCTTATTGGAACTTGACTTATCCTTAGTATATGTATTCACCTTAAGGATATACCTCAAAAAGGGGTTGGCTAAAATCCCTATAAGAGGATAGATAAGAACAATATATCATGGGGTGATCATAATGATAACATCATAATCAAAAACATGAGAGAAAACATTAACAAAAGGCTTGAAATGTGGAAATGCAAAAAAATGAAACATCATGTCTTAGTGGTCATCTTCTACACATAGTTGTGATCAAAGTTAGCATCATGTTCACACATTATTTAACTTGAAATCATGAGATTAATCACTTTAACCAATGCATTGGAGCACTGTATAATTTTGGGTGCACCCATAAAATCATAACATTCATTTTGTGCTATATAATTCTAGGTGCACCTGTCACATCATCCATCTAATGGCCCATAGGCCTTCAATTTTTTTTATTATAAGAAAACCTCCCTTTTAAGGGAATAAGGGGTAAAACCCTAAAGACATCATCGACATAAAACAAATAACGACCTGAAGGTTAAGAAAGAACCACAAAGCTAACAATGTGTAGCAACCCCTCCCCAGTAATTTAGCATGGAAATGCTCTCCTCCGGTGCAGGGCAAAACCACAAGCAAGTGTCATGTGTCGAAGCACATGCCCGATCCAATTACGAACTCCATACCCTATCAAATATCTAATTCCATAAATCTTTGAAATGATGAACAGTGAGCTCTAGAACCTCCTTTGGGGCCGATTCACGTATTCGAGTCTGGGTACCTCACCATACTAGTGGACCTCACAAAGCCTTTCACCATTCCGAGAGAACACAATAAAAATCCTTCAACAAGAAGTCGTCCTGGAACAGCCCCGACAACCTCCTCAGATCCCATCACCGTAGCTATAGAAGTCCATAATAAAATCCAATGAAAAGGAGATCAATCCATAGTCACCTAGTACTGGATGGCCTAACCCCACGCCAAGGGACTATCACCAATGAGGGAATCTAGATCATCCTGAAACACAAATGCCACTCTGGTCATGGATTTGATCCGATCAGAACCACAGATGAACCCTCACCAGACTCCGGCCAAGACTCACAGTGATAAGAGAAAGACGAACCATCATGATGAACTAATGCAACAAAACCAGATCCAACCATAGAGTATATTCACCACAACTTCAAAATAATCACATGAAAAACAACCACAGAATTTGAACCAGAAAAACCTCCCCCCTCCGTAGCATTGATAATCATACCTTGGACCACACCTAAGAGAAATTGGAAATAGAACCACTCGCCGGATGTTCCAAATAAACCGAACCTACTGATTGGGGCCACACCAAGCCTCGATGTCCTCAAAGGAAGAAGACCACACTTGTCCAACCACCATATCTCCACCGAGAAGCGGTGTAGCTGACCCACATTGGGAGTGATCTCTGTCGAGATGACCACTGAGCTCCACTGAGATGTGACTCTTCCGCAAAATAAATGCCACTCCAAAAGAAACCCATTCCGATCCACCGCTGATGCTCTGACAGGATGCAACATCACCATACAAGCCTAGCCAAGCACCGACACTCCACGGAGAGGCAACATTGCCACACAAGAAGCAGTGCTACGCTGAGTCAAACCGAAGATGAGCCTACCTGAAGCTGCACCGAGATGCGATGCCACCGCCCATGACCAGAAAGATCCATATCCATCATTATCAGATATCAGATCAAAGGGGGGAGGAGGAATGTGAGGGGAGAAACCCTAGATCCACGAGAGAGAGGAGACTGCGCTACTCCGAGGATCGAAATCCACCTGTCACATAATAACATTCTCATTATCATACCTGCCACATAGATCGTATATGAAAAATGAACATAAATATCCCATGGAAAGGAATGTAATATCAAAAGAACACATTCATAAACTATGGGTTCTCAAAAGAAAGAGGGAATAACATACTTTATAAAAGAACCATTAACCTTGAGTGAGAAGTAAAAAGTGTGTTTTTGAAAGAAGGGTTCTTATATGAAAATTGTTGAGATAAACTACATTGAAAAACATTTATATCATAGAAAAGGTAAGATAATGGTGAAAAAATTATTTTTAAGGAGTGACCATACCAAAAAAATAGAGTGGAAGAGGGAGAACCTGAAGAAAGAATGTTGGGTTTGAGAATTTCCCCTTACCTTGTATCTGAATGCTTTTTTCACTTTAATGTTCTATATAACTACATTAGATTCATTAATTAAAAATTAAATAACCTTTTTTACATTAATATGGTTCATTTTTGTTTCATTAAGTTATTTTATGAGCCTTTGGATACGTTATAGAGTTTAAATACATTGTTCGGGAATGTTTTTTTAATGGTTTTCTTGACTAGTTCACATGTATTCATAAATGGATGTTCGTGTAGAACATGGATAAACATAAAAAACTAATATTTCATGTTATTAATGATATTAATTAAGTTTAAATGATCATAAAATAAAATATATTATATACCATGTGGATGAATCATTTGATAAGAATTCAATGATGATCATTTGGGTTAATTCAGGCAGTTTTTCGACCACAACAAACTTTTTCTTATTTAAATATTTAGTAATATGTGCATAAATTAGTTCCAAAACAATAAATAGGGAATAATAAATATAATATAATCTGGTTAAACCATAAAAGTGGTTTCATGACCATATCTGTAGGCGATAAGGGAAAAAAGAAAACAGGTCATTCTTAATGGTGATAAATTAACACCTCACGAACAACGTTTTTTTAAATAAAAAATAGAGGAGAAGGGGATTGGAACATATATAATCCCATTAGTATCATAAAATAATATTATATTTATGATACTAGAGTTACCATATCATTTGAATTATGATAGGTGGGGATAGATTAAGAAAATAAGTTGAAATTGAAAGGAAATTAACGAAAGAGAGAGAGAGAGAGAGCGGAATTACCTTTTGAATCCTCCTCTTGAGATCCTACTTAGGGAACCTAGGTTTGGCATTTTGATGAGACCATATGCTCTTTTATGTGGGGGAGGGTCTAGGGATGAATTTTTGGGTATATTTTTGACAAGGATTGAAGCTTTATAGGTGTGTGTAAATGATGGTGTGAAGGGTGGTATTTATAGTGGAGGGGAGAGCGGTTTTCTCTGTATAATATTCATTAATTTATTATTTCTACACAAGACAAGTAATAGCGATTATTCCATGACTAATTATTGTAATATTATCATTTTAACCTGAACCATATGTTCTTACATCATCATAACATCACCCATGAATCTTAAATTCACGAATTTAACTTATTTTGTAAATTATCATATTTCACTATTCATAAAAAATTCAATTATTTCAGAAAAATCCTAAAACTTCACTCTAAATATTTTTCAATATGTAGAATCCAAAAATTAACTCCATTTTTCAAAAATAATTGTCTAAACATTATTAATTTTATTTTTAATTGAAATCATAATTTACTTGAAAAATAAAAATTTTAAAATTAAAACTGATTTCATAATGCTTTCCAAAATTACATAAGGTCTTATAAAATTATCTTAAAACCCAAAGACACAGATTTTTCTACTTATGAAAACATTTTAGGAAATTAAATTTTCTTTTAAATTAATTAATTAATTATTTATAACTTATAAAATACCAATTCTTTTAGTATGGTCAAACTATCACTTATAAGATGCCTAAGTTTTATTTAATAATTCATGGGTAAGGTTACTATTATTTTGGAGGGTTTACTATTCATAAGGGTCATATTAATATTCATAAGGGTAAGTAACTATTCATATGGGTAGGTTACTATTCATAAGGGTAGGTTACTATTTGGTAAAAAATAATTTTTTCTTATCAGACTCCCAACATCTTACTGATTGCAACCGTGTATGTCATATTTTCAAAATTAAAAACACAAAAGTAGAAAATTTATGTTTAAAGGTCACATAGTAGTTAATTTAAGAATGATGTGGAACTTTTTTCCCAATTTGATTATACTTTAATTCATGATTATAAGTAGGTAATTCCATTGATAAAACTTTTGGTCATCATATTCTTCCCCCCTTATGAAATTTCGCTCTCAAAATTTAATTTTACATAAACAGGTGATGGTACTTCTCCTTCGTCACCTCCTCTAGTTCTCAAGTTTCTTTCTGATACTTATAGTTCCTCCACAAGACTTTGACAACATGAGTTGTATTTTTTTCATAGAACCTTAACTATCTAGTCTAGAATCTTCACTGGATGCTCCTCATAATAGAGATCCTCTTCCAGCTATACCACCTATGATTTCTGTACATGTGAGGGATATAGTATGTACTTCCTTAGGAGTGATATGTAAAATGCGTCATTAACTTGATCCATATTTAGTGGAAGTGAAATATGATAGTCCACACCTCCTATGTGTTCATGGACCTCAAAGGGGCCAATGTTCCTTGGGCTTAGATTCCATTTATTTCCAAACCGCATGACTCTCTTCCATGGTGATATTCAAAGGAAGACATTATCTTCAGTGTTGAACTCCAAGTCCCTTCGACGGTTGTCAGCATAGATCTTTTTACAACTCTGAGCAGCTTTGATGTGTTTTAGGATGACTTGAACTTTCTATGTCATCTCATGCACAATATCGTGTCCAAGTATCTTTCTTTCTTCAACTTCATCCCAACAGGTTGGAAATCTACATCGCTTTCCATAGAAAGCTTCATATGGAGACATATGAATACTAGAGTTGAGTATATTGTTATATTATAACTCGACCAATTGGAGATGATGATCCCATCCACCTTTGAATTCTAAAGAGCATGCTCTTAGCATGTATTGAAGCATCTGATTAGTCCTTTCAAATTGGACAACAGTTTGGGGATGATAGGTTGTGTTGAAATTTAATTCAATACTCAAATAATGTTGAAGGATCCTCCAAAATTTAGAAGTGAACCTTGGATCACAATAAAATATAATTGATAGTGGAACACCAAGCAGTCTCACCACTTCCTTCATATATATCTTTGCAATTTGTTCAAGTGAGAGATCTTCATGAATAGTGATTAAATGGGCAGTCTTGGCGAGTCAGAAAACAAGAAGGCATATCACATGAATTCCCTTGTTCTTCTTCAGGAGACCTGTGACAAAGTCCATAGTGACATTCTACCATTTCCACATGGGTATAGGAAATGGTTGCATTATCCCGTTGGAATTTTTTCTATCTGATTTAACTTACTGACATACCAAGCACCTTGATATATTTTACACAATCTCCTTCTTCATGTTGTCCCCCCCAGAAGTGTTCTCGGAGATCTCGATACATCTTGGTGCTACTAGAATGGACAGAGAATGTTGAGCTATGTGCATTGTCCAATAGCTCATTCTTTATCCTAGGTGACTAAGGAACACAAAGCTACATTCCAAACCAAATCACATCATCATTGTTGATATGAAACTCTTGTTTCTTCCCTTCTTTTACTTAATTCACCTTATTTTGTAACTCTAGATCATCCCTTTGTGCCTCCATAATATTCTCTTGGATAGATGGTTGCACAATCATTTGGGAAAGGTAGGATGTATCCCTTTCCCTTATTATTTCCAATTCCATATTTTTCATATCAAAGAAGATAGGATCTTTCTCATCCCACAAAATGGATAGAGTATCATGTTCTTTTCTACATAGAGCATCAGTTACCTCGTTCGCCTTTCTAGGATGATAGTGAAAAGATCAATCATAATCCTTCATTATTTATAACCATCTCCTTTTATGCATGTTGATCTCCTTTTTTGTGAATACATACTTTTAGATCTTGTGTTCGGTGTATATGTCACACTGCTCACAATAAAGGTAGTTCCACCATAATTTCAAGGTAAAAATCATAGCTTCCATATCTAGATCATGCGTCAAGTAGTTCTTCTCATGAATCTTAAACTACCGTGAGACATAGGCTATCACACTATCATTTTTCATGAGTAAGAAACCCAATAATTTCATTAAAGCATCGTTGTATATCACAAAACTTTCTCCACTTTTTAGTAGTGTGAGTATGGGTGCAATGATCAGCCTCCACTTTAGGTCCTTGAAACTTCCCTCACATTATTTCATCCAGACATTCTTTACCATATTCCTTGTTAACATAGTTAGCAGGATTAAAAATAATGAGAAATTTCTCAAAAAAATTTGGCTGTACCCAACTAATCCAAGAAAACTATGGATTTCTATGACACTTGAGGATCTGGGTCATTCCTCAATCACATTTTTTTGAAGTGTCCACATAAATTCCATCTCTGGTGATCACATTTCCCAAGAATGTGACTTACTTCATCCAAAATTTACACTTTCTGAACATGGAATACAACTTCTCCTTTCTCAATGTCACCAACAAAAGTCTTAGATGTTCTTCATGTTCTTCCTTGGTCTTGGAGTATATGAGAATATCATCAATAATCACTTCCAAATTTTTTTCACGGTAATGTCTAAAGACTCTATTAATCAAATCCATGAATATTTATGTGGAATTAGTATGTCTTAAGGGCATCACCAAAATCTCATAGTGCCCATACCTTATACGGAAGGCAGTCTTCTAAATATATTCCTTATTCACCTTTAGCTGATAATATCTAGAATGAAGATTCACCTTTGAGAAGTATTGTGCTCCTCTTAACTTATTGAACATGTTGTCAATCCTTATAATAAGATACTTGTTCTTTATGGTGATCTTGTTGAGTTCTTGATAGTCGATACACAGTCGCATTTTTCTATCCTTATTCTTCACAGAGAACACTGGTGCACCCCAATGTGATATGATAGGGCGTATGAACCGTTTATGTAAATGCTCTTGCATCTTCTTCTTTAACTCTTCCAATTCGATAGGATCCATCCTATAGGGACAATTTTATATTGGAGTAGCTCCGGGTATGAGTTCTATTGAGAACTCTACCTCACGATCTGGGGGAAGTCTGGGTAACTCTTTAAGAAATACTTCACCATATTCCCTTGTGATGGGAATTTATATAAGGTTGGAACTTTCCTTTGATTTATTCATTTGGGTGAGGTATTCTTCTTCATAGTGTATCAACACCCACACCGTTTAAGGATTTTTAAAAGTAGATTCATGATCTTCGTTACATTTATAGAGGAGCATGGGATGGTTCAGAATAGGAAATGATATTTCATTTTTATGATTGTTGATATGTGATTTATATAACGAGATCTAGTCCATTCCCATTATAACGTTGAATTCCACCGAGGGAAGTATTAAGAGATTCAATGGAAGAACCTTCCCACATACTCCAATTGGAGAAGAGTCAAACACTTGGGTTTCAATGATTGGAACACTTGGTTTTTTTATAGATATCTATAATTCAAGGTTTCAGGGATTCAATTCTATAGTTCTATAAATCATGCATGATATAAAGGAATGTGTAGAACTAGAATCAAATAACACTTTTCCATTATTGAGTGAACAATAACTGTACCTTATACGACTTCATTATCTTTCTCCACTTCCACAATATTGATGGAATAATCCTTACCTTTTCCCTTTGGATTTGGTGGCTGCTGACACTGATTACCCTCGAGAACTTGAGGTTTAGTTCACTGGCTTATATAGTTCCATTACTCCCTAAAGCTGTAGCATTGAACCATGGGTGGTTCTCTCCTTTCTTCAAACACATTCTCATTCTTTATCATGTATTTTCAACACTCTTGAGCATGGTTCCCTTTTTCCCACACTTGAATCATTTCCCTATCCCATTGTGGATGTTCCCAGGATGAAACTTCCCACATTTTTTGCATGTGGGTCGTTGATTTTTCTTCCCACCTTTATCATTAGATCCCCCAGCATAAAAATATATCTTTTGTTTCTTATCAACATAGCCATGGGACCATTCTACAAACTTCATCTCCACTTTGAGAGCACATCGAACAACTTCTTAATAAATCCCAAAATCTCTAATTGTAAGATCCTTTTGAAGGTGTGGTTTTAATCCACTAAAGAATCTATCAATTTTGATATCATTGTTGATAACAAAACCTGAAGCGTACCTTGAAAGACTTGTGAAATTCGCTTCGTAGGTTGTGAAAGATTCTCCTTCTTTTTTCTTGAGCTCAATGAATTCTCTCTCCATATTTGTACGAATATTTTTTGGGAAAAACTTGTTAAGAAACATGATATTAAAGTCTTCCCATTCCATATCTTCAATTTCATCTCTTGGATTGGTGTTCTTAACCAAATACAACCATTGATCAGCCACTCTATCTAGATGATAAATGGATAATTTCACCTTATGCACATCATAATAATGAAGGATATAAAAGATATTCCCTATGGGGTTGAACCACTATTCCGCAACTAGGGAATCATAAGATCCATTAAACATTGTTTGTCATTGTCATATAAAACACTCGATAGCCATTTTCTCCATATTTGGTGAAGGTGTACATTACCCATTATTATTGTTATTGTTCATAACCTAAGATAGCTGGGTAGAAATATCCATGAAGTTTTTAACTCCACATCCCAAAGAATTGGGGATTTTATTTGGGCAATCCGTGTATTGGCCCTCGCACAGGTTATTGGCCTGGTTTCTCCAGGTTCCCAAAATTTTCTAAAATAGAAAATGTTATAACAAAACATAAGTCAACAAGTAATGAATAAATTATTCATTTGTGAAATTACACTAAAATAATATCTTATGGGATCCCTACATTTATAAATCTTTCTTTTTTGCATATTTTCACTTAGTCTAATACTTGAGGTTTTCTCTAGGGTTCACTAATCCTAATTCCCAAATTAATTAAACCTTGCCTCTGATACCAACTATAGAGACCCTGCCTTTTCATACATTAATATTGCATCATTATAATGATAAAAAACATAATAGTATTACACCGTGAGGATCCATAGGTTTAGTATCTTGGTAAAACTGCGACCAAACATAACATTTACAACATTATGCATAAACATTTATTTAATTCCTTTTTCTCTAGATTCTTATTGGCACTTGGCCTCTCCTTGGTACATATTGTATCCTAATGATATAAATCAAAAATAGGTGATCTATGTAACACCCCGAGATTTTATGAAAAATATTCATTTAATTTCATTAATTTCTTGTGTTGTATGCTACCCCAAGATTACATTGCGCCATACGCAACACCGTATTAGCTTGTAGTATACACAACACTATTCTTAGATCGTGTTACACACAATTTTGATAACAATTATTCTACGCAAAATTGAGTATATATATATATATATTCAATGTATAAATGAAATATGGTTGGATTATGTCATATGAAACAACTAAGGATTCTTTCATAACACTCAACCCTTACATGTCTTGCATTACACGCAATCGCGACCTTCCTCGATAGTGTGTGTTGTACGCAATACCGGGTTTTACTAAATAACGATATATTATTAAAATATTATTATGAACTAGCCGTTATGAATATTATTAACTAAAATTTGAATTTTATAACATTATTATTCATCTTACACATTTTCTAGAACATGGTATAAGAACAAATCAATTTTTTCGCGTAAAATAAGTAATTTTCCAAAAATGCAGTTTTGCCGCCTTTAGATGGCGCACCCACATTAAATATATTTTTTGACATGTTTATAAGTTCAATTTTACAAAATAAAATCATTCTTTGGAATCAGGATATAAAATTTTACCTTGGATTAATTTTTCATATTATTCTGATAACTTTCATATTTTAATGAATAGTAAAAAGACACTATATTTTAATTAAATACAACTTTTTTCATCATAATAACTTATGTGGTTAAATTATAATATTATATGGTTTTAATGTATAAATAGAACATATTTTTACCATTTAATATAATTTATTTCATTATCATTGATTTTACCTTGAATTCGTAGGTTAAATCAATTCAATCTTTTGAAATGTTTTAAAGAAAAAACTCATTTTCATCCGACAACAGGATTAATTTTAATTTAATTTCTGAAACTTTTTTGTATTGAATTTGGAAAAATGGATTCCATATTTGGGATCAGTGGGTCCAAATTTTGTTAATAAGCTACTTTTTAATTTTGGAAATTATGAATAGTAACTACGGTAAATTTTATTTACCATAGTTAAAGGAAAATCGGGTAATTAAGGGTAAATATAAGATTATAAAATTACCCTAACACCTTCAAAAATCCTATTGGATGACTAAAAGTCGACCCATATCACATAAGTATCGGATTAGAATCATTTAATGGAATTTTGTCCATGACAATAACTTAATTATTATTAAAATCAATGAAAGTTACAACATGTCACTCTCTTAAATCTTATAAGTATAATAATTTTAATTTAGTGATAAACATCATAAAACATCGAACATGAATAGTATAAAGAAAGATAATAAAAGTATATACATCATGATAATTTATTTAGAATATTTAGGGATTAAATAATTGTCATTAATGGTGATACATTAATGATGCAGAAATTATTTATTTAGTGAGAAATCAATAATATAGTTTTTATTGAAATATTAATACATATCAAAAGGCCCAAAAATCTGAAACAAACTTATTATTAGTGTATATATAAACCATAATCATACACTTTCAGAATTTTGGACCATTCGGATCGTTATGAAGATGATTATGACATTTATATTATTTTATTTTAAATAATGCCAAATTTGTCACCTTCATAATTTAATAAATATAACAATTTAACTATTGTGATTTTAAGATGATAAATTACATTAAAAGTATTATTGTGAAAGGTAATAGATTTATCTTCATAATAAGATTTTATTTTTAATTGTCAGGCAGAAAATAAGTATATTAAATAATTATATAAAAATGTTGTAGTAATTATTTTATTAAGAGATAAACCAAATAAATGGTTTTAAAAATAATAAAATAAATATTATATGAACTATTTAATGTGCTCCACTAATTTTCTAGATTCATATGACCTTTTTTAAATCTATTAAAGCTTTTAGTTCAAACATATTATCTTTATATATTTTATTTAAATTCAAACAAATGAATAGTGTCAAAATTGACACTATTGTTATTTTATAAAAATAACATATTATAATATTATTTAAAAATCAAAAAAAATATTTACAAATTATTAATTTAAATTTATATGGTATAAAATGTTATAAAGTATCAAATTATGGAAAATTCACAACAAATAAGTAATTATTTGTTATAATTGAAAATTTAGAATGTTATTACCATAAATAAAATTAAATTGATTAAATAAGCAAAAATCAAGTTGATAATGTTGAAAATAAATTCATAACATGTCTAAATTTTATTTTTTTGATTCGATTAAAACCCTATCTCATCTAATATTCTAATATTATTCATTTTGGGAGGTTTTTAAGTGGGGTTAGATTTATTATAAATTAATATTTTTAAGATTTCCAAAGGTGCCCCTCCCCTCCCTTACAAAAGGGAACCTCCTCCCTCCCATCCTCACACCAATTTGAGCCTTCAATATCGGACAAACACTACCAAATTCTCTTCTCCACTTCCCTAGAAACCTCCTAGATGTACAGTTATTCTTCAAGACCAATGTTAGTGCCCTAAGTGGAGGTCTCAAAGAGGCGCTTCAAAGAAGAGGTAATGTCCGTTTCCGATTCTTTCAACTTTATTTCATCTTATACTTCTTATTCTTTAGTTGTTTCATTATGATGTAATAACATCAGTATCACTAAAATAATTATATGTTATTATAAGTATGAAACAACCCTATTTCACCATCTATCCATCCTATGGGAAAAGAATTCACCGCGCTTGCGTACGTACGGAATACCGTCTCCACGCCGTGGTGTAATCTGTTTTTCCAACACCACCTTACTTGGATGGGTATAATGGTGTAAAGAATAACTATACATAGTTATTATAACATCATACTGATTATGATATATTTTATCATCCTATCCAATTCAATTCAATAATTATGGGAACCATATCATCACTCATACGTACGTACGGAATACCGTCTCCACGACGCGATGAGATTTCTCCATGTTAACCATTTAACAATGATTATAAAGTATATATAAGCAATAATAATGAAATATATGTCATTATAAAGCTGTTGTATTTATGTATATATATATATATATGTATGTCATCTACTTAATTCCATTCAATTCAATAAGGAAACGAAAACAGCGTTCATGCGTACATACGGCCTACCGTCTCCATGAACGGTGTATTTTATTCCATTTAACGATCTATTATATATATGTATATTATGAATATATATTATATATAAATCATGTTTTATATTCTGTAATTAAGTAATCATGATCTATGTAATCATTTGAATAATTACAATTCAAAACCGGGATGACAAATGAAACGATTTTACCCAAAACACTCTTTAATATGGAATTTACAAAAGAACGGGTAATATAAAGTCATAAGTGAACCATATATGATATAATAACAATGAATATGATTCTGTAATAAGTCAATGACATTATTTAAATCATTATACAGGAGGTTTGGATACGTACGAAGCATATCGGACATAAGGTAATGGATAATTTTTCAAATCTCATTTTTATCCGAGATTGCTTATTTGTAAGTATTTACTGGGGTTATTGCTATCATCCATGTCCATGTTTTATAAAAGTGTATTCATGTATGTTTAAAGTCATTTTTACCCATTTTCGACTTGTACTACATGGCATGTATGGAATCTTTCTTTTACGAGGTACTTTTTGACTTTTCCATCCAAAGTACAAGAAGAATGTTTTTTTAACTTATATGGCACGAATAGATTTTTACGGTTTTATAAAGCCTTATTTTTAGGAAACTTCCACCAAAATATTTCAGGACTATTTTCATCAAAATCTTTTTCTTTTAAAATTTCATGATTTTTTTGTGAAGAGAAATTGATTTTGAAGAAGAAATGATATTTTCCTCAAGAATTCAATTCAAGTGTTTTATCAAAACCATTTTCCATCTAAGATGACATTATTTCATATGTGTATTTTTCAAGTATAAAGTCTATATGATTTACATGGTTTCACTTTTCTTATTATGAAATGATATCGATTTTTTTATATGGAATATGTGATGATGGGATGATGTTTATGAAACCCATTTTATTCGTTGGGTTATTATGAATGATATATTTTTATTTTATAGAACAAGTAAGAATGATTTCATTATGAGATGGGTGGGACCTACATCTCCCTCTAATGCATTGGGTAAAGATTTATATCTCATGAGACAGACATGGCTGGAACGGAAAGTTAAACTGGTTTAGTAATACAAGACTAGAACGATGAGTGAACTCGATTCAGAAAGGGACATTGTCCACTAAGATGGTCTTGGCACTAATGCCTTGGCTAATACGGAAATAATATCATGTGCTTAATGGTTTCCACAATTAAATGTTTTATTCCCATTCTATTTTATCATTCTTAATGTTTCTTTATGATCTATGCCTTACGGACTTCCATGTTTTATGTCTTTGCTCAATCTTTTGATGTTTAAACATTATGTTCATGTTAATAAGTTCAAGTGTATATGGTATGCTTTATTTTATCCATGCTTACCCTTACTGAGCATTTGAGCTCACCCTTTTTATTTTTTCTTTTCCCCAGGATATAAAGAAATGTTTTAGGTAAGAAAAAAAGGGAAGATCTTTAAGGGAGATGTTGAAGATCTTTCACCACGATTCGAAGATTACGTTCCATGTTTCCAAAGACACTAAACTATTACGGTCCTTGTGTGTCTGCTTTTGTTATGTACTAAGTATTCTGAAAAAGTAATGTAATGTTCATGTACATCAAGCTTCTAGTATCTACAGTTGGTATCGGAGGAAAGGTTTAGTCAACCTTTGGAAACTTGGATGCGAAAACGTTAGTGAGATCCCTAGAGATATTTCTAAGGTATGTCTATTGATGTCCCTAAGGATAAGTATACATATAGGATATAGTCCTAAAACTGTGGTAACTATCTTAGAATTTAACCTAAGATGTTAGATATTGAGGGTACTCCCCCTTTACTATGTTGTTTTCTCTAGCATGTTTTTTTCCTCTCACAGAATTCTTTTTTGTGTTTTAGTCAATGGAGGGAACCAGAAGGAATTCAGTTAACATTGAATCCAATGGAAAAATTGGTTACTATGAGCAATAAAATTGTGTAATGCCTATAGAGAAAGATATTGTGATTATTCTGAATCATTCATCGCGATATATGATTAACAAGGTGAAATTTAGTGGTATGCCTAATTCATAAAATAAGAGGAAGATAGACTTTTATGCATGTCCGCATGTTGATGACCATAAAGAGTGGAAGATTGAGATTTATAATGAAGGGAATAAGAAACATGAGGAATACCTCAAATGGAGGGACATATGTTATCTGTGTGGAGAAAAGTGTCATAGATTGACAGACTGTTATGGAGTTCAATGTCTTATTTGTGGAGAACATGGGCATTACCCAACTCAATGCCCTGACCTAAAAAGTTACTTCTAAATCAAGGAAGGAATTATTCCAGGACAATCATTGAAGAATATTGATTGAAGTGTTTATGTATTGGTATTCAAGAATAATGTTGTTGAGGTACTTTTATGGTTTATTATAATATTTTTGTATTTGTCTATTGTGGTTTTCAATAATTTTATGGTACCGGTAACCATGGAAAGTGATTGATATATTTTTGGAAAGAAGATGATATGCACATAATGAAGGTATAAGGAGAAAATGAAATGTTTGACAGTATTCATGAGCTCATGACTGATATAATGAAATAGTTATATCATGGTTTGAGTATATAGAATTTTGGGGTTTTGGTATGTGGAAAGAGTTAACTTTTGACAGAATTTATGTTTTCACTAAGGTTTAATGGGTATTCATTTTTCAAGATAATACATGATTAAGGTATTCACGTGATTGGAATGTGACCAACAAGATATATGGGGGATAACTGATGGTTGGTTGATGACATTTCAAGTAATCGTTTTCTTTATACTATGATCTTGGACCGATGTATTTTAGATAAAGATTGGAATGGATTATGTTGGACATAAGTTAGTATTGTTTAAGGATAGAACTTTTTTCGATATTATTGATGGGATGTTTTGGTAATGTAGTTTTAGAAAAAGGACAACCTGCAGGACGGGCAACAACCCATCGCGTCGGAAAAGGCTGTGGGAATCGAACCCACAACCGAAGTGCGACCGGCCTTTATCACCTAACACTGGCCTACAGGAAGTCCCTGTTTAGTAAAAACTACTTTTATTTTATTAAGCAGTATGATATATGAAGTATAAGTCCATTTTAGGAACCATATATGATTAATATCACTATAGATGGACTTATGTATATTTAATAACTTTTCCTAACCTTTTGTTTGAGATAGATGGAATGACTCGTCATTCTATCACATGATCTGCTAACACATCACGAATGATAAATTCAACTTCATTTCTTTAAGGGAAGTGGAAATTGTCCAAAGAACGAACAACGGTGAGACTGTACCAAAATCACAAAAGTATTTCTTCTAATTCCAATTTCATCAACTTTAGGGAAATGATCTTGAAAACCAAAAATGTTGTCCTAGTGACCATATATCTGATAAATCAGATGGTACCTTAGATCATCACAAATCTATGGCTTTGTGATTGTTGGATATTTCATATCCATGTTCTCTACCACTCTCCATTAGAACTTGATGGTTAGATTTTTCTTCCATATCCATATTTTCACCTATGTTTTACTATGTGGAAACCCAGTGGTAAGTTAATTTGGGTAACCATTACATTTCATACTTTAGCCATGTTTTGGTATTCCTTTTTACGATGTGGGTTTCTATTAAACAAACATTCGAGTAGTAAACCATTTATAACCCCGATGAATTTAGAGGACGAAATTCATTTTAAGGGGGGTAGAATGTAACATCCCGAGATTTTATGAAAAATATTCTTTTAATTTCATTAATGTCTTGTGTTGTATGCTACACCAAGATTACCTTGCACCATACGCAACACCGTATTAGCTTGCAGTATACGCAACACTATTCTTGGATCTTGTTACACACAATTTTGATAATAGTTATTCTACGCAACATTGAGTATATATATATATATATATATATTCAATGTATAAATGAAATATGATTGGATTCTGTTATATGAAACAGCGAAGGATTCTTTCACAACACGGAACCCGGACTTGGCTTGCATTACACGAAATCACGACCTTCCTCGATAGCGTGTGTTGTACGCAATACCGGGTTTTACTAAATGACGATATATTATTATAATATTATTATGAACTAGCCGTTATGAATAGTATTAACTAAAATTTGAATTTTATAACATTATTATTCATCTTAAACATTTTCTAGATCATGGTATAAGAACAAAATAAAATTTTCGGGTAAAATAAGTATTTTTCAAAAAATGCAGTTTTGCCGCCTTTAGATAGTGCACCCACTTTAAATATAGTTTTGACATGTTTTTAAGTTCAATTTTACAAAATAAAATTATTCTTTGGAATCAGGATATAAAATTTTACCTTGGATAAATTTTTCATATTATTCTGATAACTTTCATATTTTAATGAATAGTAAAAACACGCTATATTTTAATTAAAAACAACTTTTTTTCATCGTAATAACTTATGTGGTAAAATTATAATATTGAATGGTGTTAAAGTATAAATAAAATATATTTTTACAATTTAATATAATTTATGTCATTATCATTGATTTTACCTTGAATTCGTAGGTTAAATCAATTCAATCTTTTGCAATGTTTTAAAGAAAAACCAGTTTTCTTTCGACAACAGGATTAATTTTAATTTAATTTATGCAAATTTTTTGTATTGAATTTGGAAAAATTGATTCCATATTTGGAATCAGTGGGTCCAAATTATGTTAATAAGATACTTTTTATTTTTGGGAATTATGAATAGTAACTACGGTAAATTTTATTTACCATAGTTAAAGGAAAATCGGCTAATTAAGGGTAAATATAAGATTATAAAATTTCCCTAACACCTGGAAAAATCCTATTGGATGACTAAAAGTAGACCCATATCTCCTAAGGTTCAGATTAGAATCATTTAATGGACTTTTTTCCCTGAAGAAAACTTAATTATTATTAAAATCAAAGAAAGTTACAACATGTCACTCTCTTAAATATTATAAGTATAATAATTTTAATTTTCTGATAAACATCATAAAACTTCAAACATGAATAGTATCCAGAAAGATAATAAATGTATCTACATAATGATAATTTATTTATAATTTTTAGGGATTAAATAATGGTCATTAATGGTGATACATTAATGATGCATAAATTATTTATTTAGTGAAAAATCAATAATATAGTTTTTGTTGAAATATTAATACAGATAAAAAGGCCCAAAAATCTGAAAAAACTTATTATTAGTGTATATATAAATCCTAATCATCCACTGGACGAATTTGGGACCATTTGGATCCTTATTATAAGGATTATGAAATTTATATTATTTTATTTCAAATAATGCCAATGTTGTCACCTTCATAATTTAATAAATATAACAATTTAACTATTGTGATTTTAAGATGATAAATTCGAGTAAAAGTATTATTGTGAAATTTAATAGATTTATCTTCATAATAGGATTTTATTTTTAATTTTTAGGCAGAAAATAAGTATATTAAATAATTAAATAAAAATGTTGTAGTAATTATTTTATTAATAGATAAACCAAATAAATGGTTTTAAAAATAATAAAATAAATATTATATGAACTATTTAATGTTCTCCACTAATTTTCTAGATACATATGACCTTTTATAAATCGACTAAAGCTTTTAGTTCGAACATATTTTCTGTATATATTTTATTTAAATTCAAACAAATGAATAGTGTCAAAATTTACACTATTGTTATTTTATAAAAATAACATATTATAAAATTGTATAAAAATCAGAAAAAAAATATTTAAAAATTATTAATTTAAATTTATATGGTATAAAATGTTATAAAGTATCCAATTATGGAAAATTCACAACAAATAAGTAATTATTTGTTATGATTGAAAATTTAGAATGTTATTACCACAAATAAAATTAAATTGATTAAATAAAGATAAATCACGTTGATAATGTTGAAAATAAATTCCTAACATGTCTAAATTTTATTGTTTGATGAGATTATAACCCTATATCATCTAATATTAAAATATGAGTCTTTTTTTGGAGGTTTTTAAGTGGGGTTAGATTTATTATAAATTAATATTTTTAAGATTTCCAAAGGTGCCCCTCCCCTCCCTTATAAAAGGGCACCTACTCTCTCCCTTCCTCACACCAATTTGAGCCTTAAAGATCTGACAAACCCTACCAATTTATCTTCTCCACTTCCCTAGAAACATCTTAGAGGTCCTGGTCTTCTTCAAAGTCCAATGTTAGTGCCTAAGTGGAGGTCTCAAAGAGGTGCTTCAAAGAAGAGGTAATGTCCGTTACCGATTCTTTCAACTTTATTTCTTCTTCTACTTCTTATTATTTAGTTGTTTCATTTTGAAGTAATAACATCAGTATCACTAATATACTGATATGTTATTATAAGTATTAAACAACCCTATTTCACCATCTATCCATCCTACGGAAAAAGAAATCACCGCGCGTGTGTACGTATGGAATACCGTCTCCACGCCGTGGTGTAATCTGTTTTTCCAACACCACCTTACTTGGATGGGTATAATGGTGTAAAGAATAAATATACATAGTTATTATAACATCATACTGATTATGATATATTGTATCATCCTATCCAATTCAATTCAATAATTATGGGAACGATATCATCGCTCATGCGTACGTACGGAATACCATCTCTACAACGCGGTGAGATTTCTCCATGTTAACCATTTAAGAATGATTATAAAGTATATATAAGAAATAATAATGAAATATATGACATTATAAAGCTAATGGATTTATGTATATATATATATGTATGTCATCTACTTAATTCCATTCAATTCAATAAGGAAACGAAAACAGCGTTCATGCGTACGTACGACCTACCGTCTCCATGAACGGTGTATTTCTTTACATTTATCGATATATTATATATATGTATATTAAAAATATATATTATATATAAATCATGTTTTATATTCTGGAATTAAGTAATCATGATCTAAGTAATCATATGAATAATTACAAGACAAAACACGGATGACAAATGAAACGATTTTACCCAAAACACTCTTTAATATGGAATTTACAAAAGAACGGGTAATATAAAGTCATAAGTGAACCATATATGATATAATAAAAATGAATATGATTTTTTAATAAGTCAATTACATTATTTAAATCATTATATAGGAGGTTTGGATACGTACGAAGCATATCAGACCTAAGGTAAGGGATAATTTTGCAAATCTCATTTTTATCTGAGATTGCTTATTTGTAAGTATTTACTGGGGTTATTTCTATCATCCATGTCCATGTTTTATAAAAGTGTATTCATGTATGTTTAAAGTCATTTTTACACATTTTCGACTTTTACTACATGGTATGTATGGAATCTTTCTTTTACGAGGTACTTTTTGACTTTTCCGCCCAAAGTACAAGAAGAATGTTTTTTTAAATTATATGGCACGAACGGATTTTTACGGTTTTATAAAGACTTATTTTCATGAAACATCTTCCAAAAGATTTCAGGACTATTTTCAAAAAAATCTTTTTCTTTTAAAATTTCATGATTTTTGTGTGAAAAGAAATTGATTTTGAAGAAGAAATGATATTTTCCTCAAGAATTCAATTCAAGTGTTTTATCAAAACCATTTTCCATCTAAGATGACATTATTTCATATGTGTATGGTTCAAGTATAAATTCTATATGATTTACATGGTTTCACTTTTCTTTTTATGAAATGATATCCATTTTTATATGGATTATGTGATGATGGGATTATGTTTATGAAACCCATTTTCTTCGTTGGGTTATTATGAATGATGTATGTTTATTTTATGGTACAAGTAAGAATGATTTCATTATGAGATGGGTGGGACCTATATCTCCCTCAAATTCATTGGGTAAAGATTTATATCTCCTGAGATAGACATGTCTGGAATGACAAGTTAAACTGGTACAGTAATACAGGACTGGAACGAGGAGTGAACTCGATTCAGAAAGGGACTTTGTCCACTGAGATGGTCTTGGCAACAATGACTTGGCTAATATGGAAATCATATCATGTGCTTAATTATTTACACAATTACATGTTTTATTCCCATGCTATTTTATCATTATTAATGAT
The DNA here is from genome assembly GCA_963277665.1 of Viscum album. NCBI lineage: Eukaryota > Viridiplantae > Streptophyta > Magnoliopsida > Santalales > Viscaceae > Viscum > Viscum album. The sequence goes on along the minus strand of OY728122.1, from coordinate 700,371,004 downwards.
TCTTTATGATCTATGCCTTACAGACTTCCATGTTTTATGACTTTGCTCAAGCTTTTTAAGTTTAAACGTTATGTTCATGTTTTTAAGTTCAAGTGTATATGGTATACTTTATTTTATCCATGCTTACCATTACTGAGCATTTGAGCTCACCCTTTCTATGTTTTCTTTTCCGCAGGATATAAAGAAAGGTTTTAGGTAAGAAAAAAGGGAAGATCTTTATGGGAGATGTTGAAGATCTTTCACCATGGTTAGAAGATTATGTTCCAAGTTTCCAAAGACACTAAACTGTTAAGGTCCTTGTGTGTCTGTTTTTGTTATGTATTAAGTATTCCACAAAAGTAATGTAATGTTCATGTACGTCAAGCTTTGGGTCTCTACAATCTACAATAACATTAATAGGATAGATACGAAACATATAGCATGGGGTGAACATAATCATAACATCATCATAAAAATCATGAGAAAAAACATTAATTAAAGGCTTGAAATGTGGTGATTCATAAAAATGAAACATCATGTATTAGTAGACATATACCAAACATAGTTGTGAAAAAATATAGAATCATGTTCAAAAATAATTTCACTTTAATTCGACATATTCATCACTTTACCCAATTTATTGAAGCACTGTATAATTTCAGGCACACCCGTCACATCATAACGTTCATTTTGTGATATATAATTCTAGGTGCACCTGATACATCATAATATTATCATTATCATGCATGCCACATAGATCGTATATATAAAATTAACATAAATTACCCATGTAATGGAATGGTTTTCATCACATAAGAACTCATTCATAAACATTGGGTTCCGAAAAGAAATATGGAATATCATACTTGATATATGAACCATCAACCTACAGTGAGAAGTAAAAGGTATGTTTTTGAAAGAAGGGTTCTTTTGGAAAAAACATTTTGACATAAACTCTAGGTTAAAATAAGTATATCGCAGAAATGGTAAGATAATGATGAGAAAAATATATTTAATGAGTGACTATACCAAAAAATACAGTGTAAGAGGGAGAACCTGAAGAATGAAAGCTTGGTTCGATAATTTCTTCTTACATTGTATCTAAATGATTTCTTCACTTCAATGTCAAGTATAACCACATTAGATTCATTAATTAAAAATTACCGAACCTTTTTTACATGAATATGGTTCATTTTGGTTTCAGTATGTTATTTTATGGTCCTTTGGATGAGTTATAGTGTTTAAATACATTGTTTGGGAATGTTTATTTTTATGGTTATCTTGAGTAGTTCACATGTATTCATAAATTGATGTTCGTGTAGAACATGGCTAAACAAACAGAACTGATATTTCACGTTATTAATGATATTAAAAGATTTTAAATGATATTATAATGAATTATATTAAATACAATGTCGATGAATCATTAGATAAGAATTTAATGATGAGCGTTTTGGTTAATTCTGGTGGTTTTTCAACCACAACAAACTTGTTTTGTTTAATGATTTAGTAATATGTACGTAAGTTAGTTCTAGAATATTAAATAAGGTATAATACATATACCATATTCTGGTTCAACCATAATATTGGCTTCATGATCATATATGAAGTCATTAAAGGAAAAAATAAAACATGTTGTCCTTGAAGGTGAAAAATTAACACCTCATGAACAACGTTTTCTTTTCTAAAATAAAAATACGAGGAAAAGGGGATTGGATGATATATAATCCCATTAGTATCATGAAATAATAGTATATTTTTGATACTAGAGTTATCATAACATTTTTATGATGATATGTGGGGATAGATTAAGAAAATAATTTGAAATTGAAAGGAAATTAAAGGAAAAGAGAGATAGGGGGAGAGGAATTACCTCTTGAATCCTCCTTAAAGAACCTAGGATTGGTATTTTGATGATACCAGAAGCTCTTGGATGTGGTGGAGAGGCTAGGGAAGAATTTTGGGTAGATATTAGAAAATTCTTGAAGCTTTATAGGTGTGAGAAAATGAGAGTGTGAAGGGTGGTATTTATAGTGGAGGGGAGAGGGGTTTTCTCAATATAATATTCATTAATTTATTATTTCTCCACAAGACATGTAATAGTGATTATTTCCTAACTATTTACAGTAATTTTATCATTTGAATCTGAAACATATGTTCTTACATAAGAAGAACCCCACCCATGACTCTATAATTCATGAATTTAACTTATTTTGTAAATTACCGTATTTCACTATTCATAAAAAATTCAAGTATTTCAGAAAAATCCCAAAAATTCACCCAAACCATTTTTTGACATGTAGAATCCAAAAATAAACTTCAGTTTTCAAAAATATGTTTCTAAATATTATTAATTTAGTTTTTAATTAAAATCATAATTTACCTGAAAAATATAGATTTTAAAATTAAAACTAATTTCATAATGATTTTAAAAATTACATTAGGTCTTATAAAATTATATTAAAACAAGAAGACATAGAATTTTTAAATTATCAAAAAAATTTAAGAAAATAAATTTTATTTTAAATTAATTATTTATTTATTTATAACTTACAAATATACCAATTCGTTTACTATGTTCAAACTGTCACTTATAAGATGACTATGTTTTATTTAATCATTCATGGGTAAGGTTACTATTATTTTGAAGGATTTAATATTCATAAGGGTCATATTACTATTCATAAGGATAAGTTACTATTCAAACGGGTAGGTTACTATTCATCAAATACTAAATTTTTTATATCGAACTACAAACATCTTACTGATCACAACCATGTATGTTAGATTTTTTAAATTCAAAACACAAAAGTGGAAAATTTATTTTTAAAGGTCACATATTAGTTCATTTAAGAATGATTTGGTATTTTTTTTCATAATTTTATTATGATTTAAGGTATGATTATAATATGTTCATTCCATTGATAAAACATTGGGTTGTTACACTTTTAATAATACAACAATGTTTAGATTCTTTTTCCTTTGAGCATTGGGTTCTTCAGGAACCCCAGAAAGTTACTCCTTGAGGTTAATAACACATTCTGGTTAATTATCATCCTCCTTTTCCAGTTATTCCTTTTTAGTAATATCCATTATCACATATTCTATGTTTAACTTAAATTATATTTAATCTTTATCTAAATAATCTTCTTTGTCATCTTCCTCTTTATATAGAAAGATCATCCATTAAAACTACTTTTTGGATGTATTTCCATATTTTAATTCCCTTTTAGTAGGAAATCTTTATCATTGCTTCAATAATACTTCTAGTTCATCTCTATCAACATCAAATATCCTTGGATACCTTGATAAAATCTCTCTATCTTTAACACAATAGAAACATTCCAACAAAAACCTGCCTTTGGATATAGCCTTTCCTATTTTGAATTTTCTTTCCACAAGATAAATAATTTCATTACTTACATCTTCTTTCTCATATCCAACTTTAGAGATATCATTTTTTTCATATCTTTAAAATATATATCCTTATTTTAATTATTTTAAATTACTCTCAGTTTAACATGCATCTCATATGAAACTATATTACTTTATATATTATTTGGTGAGAGATCTTCCAAGTTCCTTTCTTCAAGATATGAAACCGTTTTATTATAAAGGGATTGAATCCTTTGAAAGATTTTATTTCTAATTTCAATATATTTTATCTATTTATAGAGTCCCATAATCAAAAAAATAACCTCAATGATTGAGTTGAATAATCCATCATCATTTTCATCTAGGATAATCATCAAATCACTAAACTTTTGGTGAAGCATTTGAAGCTTAACTTCCTTCACCTTATTATCACCTTCATATATATATTATCTACTTTATGAAACACATACTTGATGCTAATACTACTCATAGACTTCATATATATATGAATTATTTTCTATATATCGATATAAATAATTTTGAGATTTATTATCATCATCGAGATTCATCTCATCCCCTTCAGTCATGGATAGTTTGAAAATATCACTAACATACATCCCATGTATAGTAATATAGAAAACATCTATCCCAAGTGATCATAGTGGTATATCATCTTGTTCTTATAAATATGATAATTTCTTCCTTATAAATAGTGGGACTCCTTTTACATTCACCGTGTTGTTCATACTGAATATATTTTTATAAAAAATCAATGTTTGTAACCATGAATTGGAATCAACTTTCTATAACCCAAGACACCCTAAAATGGGGGTGAATTAGGGTGTGATCTTTTACTTGTGTTATGTAGGATATCCATCTCATTTTGGTAGGAACCCATTAAACCCATAACAATTAATCAAACATTCAATATATTCACAAATATAGAAATTAAATCAGGGAACAATAGTGTTTAATTAGTTCACCACATAGATCTAATCTGAGGAATATACACATGATATATTCTTGGTGTACTAGAATCCGCTAATCATCCCTTGTTCTTATGGATTACATTTTTTGATCACAATCATTCCATTCCAAGATCACTAAATTTATAATTATGCACAAGGAAAGGCACTCTACCTCTATTAGAACACTTTCATTGATTCCTCCTCTACACAATAATTTGGATGTTGTATTCTAGGTTTATCAACATGAAGTCTATTTATATGTCATAGAGAATGTATTATTTGATTTAAATCATATTAGAACGTATATTATGTTTAAATAAATTCAAAAACCCCTGTAACAATTATCATAAATAAGAGAATGAGTTTCATATGGTAAACTATTCACCACGAAAAATCCTTCACTCAAAATTATGCTTCATGAAACTCATACATCGACCCCACTTTGAAAACTCATTCATAGAATTATTCCCTATAAACATTCAATCATGATATAATTCATGGAACTTCCATTTGTGAGATAATTCATAAAACTCTTTGTTGTAATATTTTTAAAAGGATTATCCTTTGTGAGTTTCTTCATGAAACTTCCCTTATGTATATGATCCTATTTAATAGAGATTACTGCTTTTTGAACTAGTCTAATTTAGGAACTACTTTGTTTTACAATTGATTCTAAATTTCACAGTGTTCAAATTAATCTGTGATATTTTTTTAGTTTTTCATTTATCAATAATGAAGCTATAATTGAGGTATTTATAGGAAAATACCCCTACAAAACATTATTTTCACAATATTATAAAACCTACCATCATATGATGTCACTACATGAATAGTTTTATTTCATAAATGGTATATATATATAAATTTACAAACCTTCAAAAATGATGCTAAACACTTTCAAATTTCAAAAATAATCCCTTTATGAACAATATGATTTATGGTTTTCATAAATCCTTTATATCTTCAAAAAAAAATATGACATAAATTTTTTTTAAAATTCGTTTATAAAAATATTTTTTGGTTACATGTTACTCTTTATCTCATGGTTAAAAAAATAAAATCCTACACTTATCCATAAATGACAAACTATGCCTGATTCGTATTTAGTCACACAACTGCTTCATGTGAATCACTCACTACTACATACTTCTTTTGCAAAACAATATCCATGTACCTCTTATTTTGTTTCATAAGTATTACATTAAAATTATTCCTTTTCATTTTAATTTTTTAATAAACTCTACTAATTTGCCAAAATAAATGTTAAAATTTTCCCTTTTCTCAATACATCAAAATACATAGGTAAGGTAGAATCCTGAAAAGTAATCTTCTTAAATATACATCTTCACAAAATAATCAACCTTTTTTATCCAATTAAGATGATTTAATTTATTAATTATCTCATTGGTCAACCTAGAAATGAATTTCTAATAAATAAAACATACATCACTATCTCAGATCACCTAATATTTTCAGATGTACCAAATGATTTCATTGTATGAGATATATTTTAACCTCAGTGTATGGTTATTTGTTTTTTATCTATTCCTTTTACATTTCATGAAATTTAAAAATGATTTCTATGTATAATAGTATGTGATAGATTGATTTTATAGGTAATTTTTCTCATACTTGTGTGGAAACCTCGGTATTATTTTCTATCCCTTGGCCATGTGGAGGTAAGCTTGTGGAGTTCACCTGTTAGTATAATGGGATATAAAAAATCATTGTTAGAACATCATCTATAATTGGATATTTTCATTCCATTATAATATACCCTTCCCATGAGCCTCTATTTAGGGTTTATAAAAATCATGGAGATCTATGATATCATATTATAATACCATCAATGACCCATTATCAAAATTATTGATTTATGATAGATGTCACTCAAGATTAGTGAACTCACTCAATAATATATCACTCTTTCCTTCCAACTAACCACAAATTCCACCTTTCCCCAATAAGTGTTCCATGATTACAATAGTCCACAACTCATTGTAGTTGAGACACTATCCATATTCATCAATAATATCACCAAACTACTTAACCCCTTTTAATTCCACTAAATGTATTGATCATAAAACCAATGTTTTTTATTCATTAATATATCTAATTAATTATATTAGTCATATCCTAATCCCTCAATTATCATTGATCAATCCAAATTTGACTATTTTCTAGAATACTTCTTTCTTAAACTAACGTATTCTAGAGTAACATAAGGCTAACTCCCTTATCCGATCCCTAGAATAAATGATGTTTCTTATACATATCTATTAACTTCCCATAACTTTATCACAAACCATTGGTAATTTCTCATAGAGACTCACTATAATCCCATGAATTTGAATCTAATCATTTGAAGGATATAAATATTCCACATTTCAATCATGATTTCACTTATATGAGATTCGTAATCACCCTTTAATCAATATATCTCACATGTTATCCCAGGATGATTTCACCTAACTAATCACTAACCACTCCATCAAAAATTCTAACATTGGATATACCACCTCACATTCCACTTATGGATTGTGAAAACCCACTTTATTGTCCCCATATAAAGATATTACTTGAGAAATATTCTCATAGTGGTGTAAAAATTAAATTATTTTCTATCAAATGTTATTCATGAGTTGGAATAAACTCTTATACTACCCTACTAACAAACTCGAGTCATGTCCTCATTAGTTGTATTTAATCGATCCATATATCACACACCTAAAAAAATAGATTTCCATGCCACCCATGTATTTAAAATACCTCTCACTTATGAATAACTACTTATGCATTTATACCTAACACATAGAAAAAAATTCCTCATTCATAAATCCATCACATGATCAAACATCACCCCCATGTAATTACTATTAATAGATTCATATACCCATAATTTTGAGTCTAAAGGAACACATATTCTTTGGAAACCCCTGTATCTTTGGAGACATTCATATCCAACATCTCATATCAAGTGGAAATAATAAATTAAATTGTTATCCAATTAAACCACTTGACGCATGCCCCCATAGTAATATCTCATAATATATTTGTTCCCCAACTTATTACAAACACCATTAACTCATATTAGTCACATACCATAAAGAAACATCATCAAGTCAGTCCCACACAACTCAAGATAAAACACATTCAATTACACCAACATTGGGAGTCATATCCATATCATAGAATCCATATATCCATACAACTCACTCTAGGGTTATTTTTATCACAACATTGGACATATAGATGATATATATATAAATTGATTTATATTAAGTTATTCATCACATATTGGAATAATTAATTAAGGATCCACAAATAATTTATTTGGGAAAACAATGAATAAGTTATTATTGATGTTTTAAATAACTGAAACCTATTTTTGAAAATTCTAATTTTCTCATCCACACACAAGCATAGACATGTAATGTAAACATACAAGCCTAGTATAATTCATGTACACATTACTCCTCCCACACTAGAATAAGATTAAAACCAAAAAACATTACTTATAAACAATAAAATGTATTGAAATCTACTCAACTATAATATAAACAAGAAATTAGTACAATCCTAACTCTCTAGAAACATTTATTTCCATCCATATAGGTGTTTATTAGGTATATATATGACCTCCACCCTATGTATAACCAGTATTATCAATATTTACCTTGTAATTTTTTTTAATAAAAATAAAAAAACTTAAATGACATTTTTAATGTTCGATCATAGGTAACCACCCTCCAACCTAATCTAAGACACCACATGACCACCTCCTTGTACACCATAGTTTATTGACTAATAGTGATGTTTAGTGAAAACGCATATAAAGAATATATTGTAATATCTAATGTTGAAACATGTTATTAGAAGTGTGAATAGTTTGTGTTTTTCAGGATAAAAACCAAGCTAAACATGAATTTTAAATGTTTATATTAGAGGAGGGATTTTGGTGCCTTATTTGGATTACAAAAGGGTATTTTTTTGAGATGTGATCATAATTAGAAAAAGATCAAACCAAAATTTTATCTGATTTATACAAAAAGTATAAATTCATATTGTAGTAGGGAGTTTTGTACAATTCAGTTAATTTGTATTCCATGATAGTATATGTTATTCCATGGAGTCATGGGTCCTTTATAAGAATAAATTTAGGATAACATCATGCTAGAATATGGGGGGTTATGTTGTGACATGTTGTTTTAGAATAAATCCTTAGTGATGGGGTAGGTATCACATTGTAATATAATTGAGGTTGAACTATGAAGAACATATTCATGATATAATAAGTGGGCATGATTATTTGGTGTTTCTATAGATATTAGCATTGCATCATGAATAGTTTTTTCATACCGTAATGTGTTCTTAGACTAGGGAATTACACCGAGACCCATTTCATCACAATGTTATTATCCTTTTAATAGTGTTTTTAAATATTTAAATTATTTTATTTAAATATATAATAACTTATTAAATTAATCCCCCTCCTCTAGTTAGACTCACGAATAGGGAATCCACCCCTCAATACTCCCGTATATACACCATAAATATATGTTCATTAGAGGTGTTTCATAACAAGGAGTCAAGGTATGATATTACTCTCTCTTATCATTTTTTCCACTCCATCTATTTTCTATGATTTCACTTCTAATTGTTAATAATTTAGAATTTATTCCCCCAAGGTGTTGTGGAATCACATCAATACAAAACATTTTTAATTTGTAGTATATAGAGGGATCATGAAAATGATGGATTATTTCAATTACATATCATTTACCATGAGACATGTCACCTTAAAGATTTATTTAGGGTTTTTGATAAAATTTTATGAAATTAGTTATTGATTTAGTTTTATAATTTGGATTTTATTCATGGATTGACCTTAGGTGAATATCAGGAGTGGAACACACCTGGTTTCTCAGAGTTTTGACACAATTGAATCGATCAATTAGATTTTAGGGGTTATACCTGTTTGAATTAATTTATTTAATTAATTACAAATTTTAATAAGTAATTATTTTGTTGTCATGCTATGAAATAAGATCTCATCTCATGGGTGAAATATTGATTAATTGGATAAAAGGGGTTGACTAAATAATGAGGTAGGTATCCCTTATAACACGAAACTGTATACTGTGTAAGTGTGATAGTGTATGGTTTCTTGTGAGTGCTTGTGTATGAATGTTTTTCCTCTTACTAAAGTATGTAAGAGGATAAATAGTCATAAGTGATAGATTTTTCATTTTGAAGGGAGTTATTGGAGTTCTATATTTAGCATGATCTATGCATAATGTCATTTGTGTAATATTATAGGGATTCATTCATTAATTAATTAGGAAAAAATTTATTTTTATAATCTTTTTATTTGCATCATAGGCAATGTTTTTTGGTTCATGTACATTTTTAATAACCTTCTTCAGTTGAGAAAAAATCAAGGCATAAAAGTGTCTAGTATAAGTTAGATGTTGAAGGATTTTCTCTTGGGGGTACCATCAAAAGATGCATGTATCTTAGAAATGGGTTTTACCAGGGGTATAGTATTTTATTACAAGTGAAAATTATTCTAAACATTGTGACCATCTTGGTAAAATAATAATCAAGGAAGATAACATATAAACTTTTCTGAAATTAGAATGGGTAAGGACAACTGGCTATGAGAGAATTGTTAAGGTGATGAATATGAGTTGTTATTATTTGTACGGACTAGATAAGGTCAAAGAATCTATTTAATTTAATTTATTTATAAAAAATAGTTTTGATGATTATTTTATCTTATCATGTTTTGTGTGATGGGGTCTGGAGAAGAGATGTCAACCTAAGAGGGTAGGCAAACGATGAGATTTGACATGATTAATGGAGCTATATCATGGTTGACATGTGATGTGATTAAGGTTTGGGTTGTGATGTGGTGTTGATGTGAGAGGATATTGTATATTTATGTCCTAAAAAATTATTCCTTGAATTTTATTTTCTATACTCCAACCATGATGTGGGGAATCAAGAACATGGGGAAATTCATATCTTCGATGGTGGTTTAAATATTAGATAATTCTAAGCGGAGTCTCAAAAGTTATCAATATTTTTTGTCTAGAAACAATTTTTAGATACCATTTTAAAATTGATATGGATGTTAAGACACCATATATATGATTTATTTTTCACCAATGGTCATATATAATAAAAGAATGGGACATTATTTCATATAATTCTTTAGCACCGAGAGATCAAGACATAATCTAGAAAACTTATTTAGTATCCATGGTCAGACCAACTAATATCCTATGATTCCATATGGAAGACATCATAAGTTATCATGGTAATACTATTAGATATCCCAAGATTCCATCAATTAGACTTATTAAGTGACTATGGTTCGAATGAAGGCGATTCTGAGATGCAATTTAAAAGACATATTTCTCAACTTTTGTTAGACCAATGGGAATCCATCTGGAAATCATATTTCTCACCTTTGGCCAAATTGTCCAACAGCCTAAGATTCCATTTGGTGTTCTTTATTTTATATTGTAAAACAAGATTTTATATTTTGATTCCATATAATATTCATTTATCTTTTATGATGTGATAGATGTGCCTTAGCACATATGATAAACTAGGCAAGGCATGGGTGTAAAGGTAACCGAGTTAGAAACTAATTACTCGGAACATATTCATGTATATCATGTTTGTTACTATATTATAAATTTTTCTCATGAATACACTATTATATCATACAATATATTATAGAAATTGTTATTGGTTTCCTACTAATAATTATTTCTCACTCCATGCACATGAACCCAGGTATACATGCATGCCTTAACTAAAATATATATTTTTGAGCATTGGTTATTATTGAGATCATGTGGGACTCTAGTCTGGTTACTAGAAAGTGAACTGGGGTTAGGCATTAAAAAGTGTTCTTTATTCTTGGTTATTAATAAAATAAAGGGTCTACTTTGGTTATTTGTTTCTATTAAACCAAGGGATTATATCCTCTTATTTGGTTCTTGGTATTCCATTAAAACTAAGGGAGAAATATAAATCTCCCAAGACTTATTTGAGGGAGGATAATTTGTGTCCGATTTATGAGCTATTTCCAAGCTACATTATCAATGTGTTCTATTTAATTTTCTCAATTTCTTTTCCACAACGCGTAATGTTTTTATTTACTCCTTCTCACTTTTAAATTGATTATTTTATTCTTAAATTGAATGATTTGTTGTTAAAGACATTAATTTTATAGAATCACTTTTAGAAAAAAATTAAAATGAAACTCATCCCACTTACCCATTTTCATTTTGTCTCCAACCTATACATGAGTGGTCTCAGGCCCGATAAACTCATTGAGAATCTTGAGGGTGCAGATGACTGAGGTGTTAGATAATAATGATTGCTATTCCCTATTTATTATATGGATTACGCCAGGGATTTATAGGATGGATTAGTGTGTCTTGGGAGGAGAAACATGTCTATGATGATGGGACCTAGTTGGGTCAGTGCTCAAGTAACGACATAAGGAGATGCATGTGGTGCAGAGTGAAATATTGGTTATTGGAGGATGTGAAACTCATTAAGTATGTAAATTTAGTGAATGTTGAGGGTGACATTCCCAGTGATCGAAGAATGGGTAGTGACTGGTGTTCCATGTTGGAAATTAAGTATAAGTAGGTTAGTCATATCTCATCATTACATTCAATAATGGATGAGGTAGGGATTTGGATGAATAATAATAATATTGGTAGTGTAGTGGCTTTGATTAGTCTAGTCATTAGAGAATCAAGGTGGAATTTAGATATTTGAATATAGATAGATCTAGTTTTACCTAGTTTTTTGGTTAACACCAAATTTATATTTTGAGTTCAATATTGGATAGAGTTAAGATATTAGTATCATACTCTTGATGGAGATTTTGTGATTCAAGAGTGATTTGGATCATATACGTGTTGTAATTCATTAGTGAATTAGTATAATGGATTTAGTTAGCCAAATAACCAACCACTAAATTACACAGAATTTCAGGTCAATCATTAGTGTGGATGTATGAATAATATCTCGATTACTCTAAGTATTTAGGAACCATGATTGGGAGATATGATAGTTAATTAGTGGATGAGATTGATAATTTTTTTGGAAAGTTCAACTAGAAGAGGATTGACCTGTAATGACCCAATCATTATGAATAATATTTATTTCTAGAAAATTTGTTTTATTATTTTACACAACAAGACTACAAAGTAAGTATATTTTAATGTAACCACCAGGTTTTGACTAATATATGACCATTGGTCAATTATGTACATTGGTCAATATGAACATTATAAAATATACTCTTAACATTATGATTATTGTTTATAAATAGAAATGATATTGGTTAATTAATGCAGAATGAAGATTCGATGGATTCATCCCGAAGAGTTGTGTCGTATGAAGCCCATTTGTCTGAACATGGGAGGGAGGTAGAATCTTTGGGATTTTCTCTTCATAATTCCCAAGCTGAGATTATACATGTTATTATTGAATGAAATCACTTACGGGAAAAGTTTAAGTTAGTAGATATTACCACTTGGGAAAATTTATCTGAGACACCCCAAGAGTCTATAACCATAACACACCTTACCCTTAGGTCATATTCTGGTGTTATAAGGGGTTATTTTTTAAGGACATAGTCACTTAATGTGTAATCCCTTTGTTTAAATAAAATTATTTTTCCATCATTTCCATTTAAAGAATAGTTTTTCTTAATAAATTATATGTTCAATTGAGACATTTGATAAATTAATTTTATAGGTAAAAATTGTACTTTTCAGATATTTCTCATACATAGAGAATTATTATGTTAAAATAAACATCAATTTTGAATTTAAAATCTCAAAATTAACCTTGGGTGAATTATTAGTATTTTTATAAGAAGATTTTATTTTTGAGGAAGAGTGAAAAATAATGTATTTTTAAAATTATTATTATTATTTATTTAAATTATTCTATGAAATTATTTCTAAAAAATAGACATATGGGGTTTCCATCAGTAAGATATTTAGATTCTGATAGGATAAACTTATTTTTTTAGTGAATAGTAACTTGAACCTTTGGAATAGTAATATTACCCATATAAGTGAATAAATTTTTTGGAAATTATTTGTTAAGTATTAGTATTTTTAAAAAACATGAATTATTATTTACAAATTTATAATTAATTAAATTTAATGTAAATTAATTTTCATAAAATGGAGATAATTTTTGAATTCTACACATCCAAAAATGGTTAGGGTGAATTTTTGGGATTTTTCATTAATAGTTTAATTTTCAATGAATCGTAAAAATATAGTTTTGAGTTTTTAATCTATTTAATAAAATAAATAAGGATGTAATAATGATGTAATAATGATGTAATAATATTGTTAGACTCTTGAGTATTAAAACATTATAATAGGTATCCCAAGTGGCCAATACCATGGGAAAATAACATGGGAAATCCCATGGTTTTTCTAATACCATTGCTGTGGTGTCCTAGGAAATTAATAAAAGCTCAATCACTTTTTCAATAAATACCCACCCATTTCTCCATTATATTTCATTAAAAATTCACTATCATGAATATATAATAGTATTACATTCCAAGGAGTTCTCCCAAGGTGTCCTTAATCCCCCAAGGTCCCGATCTTCAAGTTTTAGGAGTCGCTCTTCAAGGTAAGGGAAATATCAACTTCCGTTTTCCTTTCAAGTTATCTTTTATGTGATATGTATTTCAAATATCCATATAATTTTGTTATGTAAATTTTATACTATCCCTTTAATTTATTAATATTCCCTTATTAAGTGGATACCCTTGTCTGCTCTTTTTTTAATGTTTTCTAAAACCATGTTTCATACAGTTATGTTGTTGGATTTTCCTCTCGTAATTTTTCTATTTTTATCAATAAATTTTTTTATTTTAATTTGTGAATAACCAAACTATTATCCTCTCTATGGGTATTATCATAGATGTAAAATTTATCTATATTAATTCTGGAATTAACATACATGAAACCCATCTTCCTTTTCTATGGGTTTAAAATTACAAAAGGATCTTGTTTTTAAGAACTTTCTAAAACACTATGATTTTGAAATGAATCATGATTATTTTATTATTCATGGGTAATTTGTGGGATGTTTTCTTATGATATATATGGATCAAAATAATTAATAAATTTAAAGGGTGTTACCTGATAGATCTCTAATTCATTGGGTAAATAATTTAATCTCTAAAGATGACATGTTTTACGATACCTTGGTGAATAACCTTGGTAATTTTTCTGAAACCCCAGTGATAAACATTTGTGATATGATTATAAATGACTCAATAAAATGTTTTAGGCACATTTCAAAGTTTTTATTCATGTTCTTTTATTTATGATATTTCTTATTTTATCTTTGTTATGCTCTATTTATATTCTTAATGTTCTTATCAATATAACATGTAAACTGTTTCACTTTTTTTCCTTATTGGGATTTCTGCTCACCCATTCCTTTGATGCATATCCCTAGCTAATGATATTTACTAAATGTACTTATTATGAACCTTTAAGAATCATTTCAAGTGGAATAGAATAATTTTTTAGGTTTTCATGTTTTATGTACCTTTTTTCCAAGACAGTAAACTTTAAAAAATCATCTGTTTGTAAAATGCTATATAAAGTTATGTAATAAAACTGTGGGATTCCATAGTCGGTATCAAAAGATGGTTTGATTATTTTTGGAAATTATGATTTTGAAACATTAGGTAGAACCCTATATAAAGTTTTTAATATAGTACAACTACCTAGTATTTTGGTGAAATATTAAATAAGTGGTTTCTGAACAAGTAAATCCATGTCTGGATATAAACGAGTGGATGTGGGTTTGGAATAAATTAATCTAGGGGTAAAACCTGAAAACCCCACTTTGAGTTAGACTCAAAGGGGAACTAGTGCATGATAATGGGTCATGATTCACTCCTGATTTGATACACCTAGAGAATATTATTTGTTAACAATTTTTTTTGAATCATGATGAAGGATTTAGGGAAAATTTAATTATTTTTAATGAATAACTTGTTTAGGAATGATGTTGTATGATGTAAAAGTTCCTATGGAAATGTAAGATTATAAGAAATGTTCCTCAATAAGGTTTTATTCTTTTAAAAAAATGGTGGAAAATAGTAGGAACCATATAAATGTTTTCTGCAACGGACTCTGCACTGACAACCCTCTGATGGAAGCTCAAATGGAAACCTTCATGAGAATGATGAATAAAATAACTCAAGTTATGGGAAATAAGTTGAATCAAGCTGAGATACATATTTCTCCATGAAGGGAAAAACTTTCCATTTATTTATTTATGTGTCAATGATCACCAAATTTTTGTGGATCTACCAAACTATTGATTATAGAATAGTGGATACGCTCTATAGAAAATAACTTTTTTTGTACTTCATTGTTCAGAACAAGTGGAAGTCACCTAGTTGTGTACAGTTTAGAGGGAGAAACTGATCAGTGGTGGGAAACGATTAAAAACATGAGGCCATGATGCGATATTGAAGTTAGGGAATGGGAAGAGTTCCAGGGAATCTTATTTAATAAGTGTTTCCCTCATTAGATGATTATTAAAATAGAGAATAAATTCATCAAACTGAAGCATAAGGTGAATAAATCTATTGGTGTATATGAGAAAAACTTCACAAGACATTCCCATTATACCTCTATCTTTTTCATGGATCCTACTACGAATGTTAGTAGATTCTTTAATGGTCTAAGACCTCATCTAGGGAATAATTTATCCAACTGAGACTATAAAATCTTTAAGGAAGTCATACAGAGTGGTATAAAGGTAAAACTGAAGTTTGGTGAGATGTAATGGTCTCATAAATAGAATGAGAATAAGATATCACTAGAACCAAACTTGGGGAGAAACTATGATTAAGGGATAGGTTGAAAGTATGTTAAACTTTCCACATTTAACAAGTTTGAGAAGAACCATTCGGGGAACTTCTTTTTTGGGAGGGGGAAGCATTACTAGTGTGGAAGAGAAGTCCACATTGCTTAGAACTATCATAGTGAGGTAAAGCCTCAACATCTCAACACTAAAAACAAAGGTAATATGGTGTAGGACTTACCTAAATTCCAATACTTCAAGTGTGGATACATTGGGAAATTTACCAATCATTGTCAAAATCTGAAGGCATTGGAGATCAATCACCATCAGCCTCAGCATAGGCCAAGGGAACTCCAAATGATGGTTGAATTTGAAGCTCCAAATGATGTGGTGGTAGGTACTATTGTTGTTCTCTCAAAGCTAGCATGTACTTTATTTTATTATGGTTCTACGCATTCATTTATTTTCTCCATGTTTGCAAAGAATATAGAATCAATCCCAAATCTTCTAGAAGTAGAGATTTCATTCAAAACTACAGGGGGGTCTTGTCTAAGAATGAAAACTATATAGAAACTCTAGTATTTAATTTGGTGAGAATAATATCATCAAAAATCTAGTAGTCATTCCCATGTTGTAATTTGACATTAAACTAGGGATGGACTGGCTCTTAAAGTATAATGCTAAGATCAACTACATAAGAAATTAAATATAAGTAGTCTTTAGTAGAAAACTTATAGTTATCATAAATGAAGATATATCTCACCCTTGGATTTTTTTTAGAAGCACCACCCATAGCCTTCTTTATGGAGATGATTAGTGAAGATGAATAAGGGAATGAAATTATATGAATATAAAATATCCCCATAATTTAAGAATACATTGATGTATTTCCAAAAGAGTTACCTGGACCTCCCACAAAAATAGAGGTAGATTTATCCATTGAACTTATTCCAAGATCCATGATGATTTCAAAAACCCTATATAGAATATAGAATAAGGAGCTGGAGGAATTAATGAAACAACTTCAATATCTTTTTAAGAAGGGGTTTATCTGGACAAGTGTGTCTCCTTGGGGAGGACATGTTCTCTTTGGGAATAAGAATAATAGATTGATGTGGTTATGCATCAATTATAGAGAACTCAACATGATCAAAGTGAAGAACAACTACCCTCTTCCAAGAATTCATGATTTATTTTCCCAGATTTGTGGGGATCAATTCTTCTCCAAGATTGATCTTCATTCTAGTTATCATCAATTAAGGGTGAAGAAAGAAGATATTCCTAGGACTGCTTTCCGATCAAGATATGAGAACTATGAGTTTGTTTTTATGCCCTTTCGGCTTGACTAATTCTCTAGATATTTTTATGGATGTGATGAATTGATTATTTAAGAACTACCTTGATAACATTGTGGTAGTTTTTATTGATGATATTATGATATATTACAAAAGTCGCGAGAAGCATAAAGACTATATAAGGGTGATACTAATAAATTTGAGGATGGAGAGGTTATTTGGAAATTTAAATAAGTTTGAGTTTTGGTTACAACAAGTTTCTTTCTTAGGGTATATTGTAACCAATGATGGAATCTCATTTGACCCTACGAAAACAATGGTTGTATAGGAGTGTCCTCATACAATAACAATAAATGAGATTTGCAGTTTCCTTGGTTTAGCAGGATATTATAGGATGTTTGTGAAAAAAATTTCATGACTTCCTAATACACTAACCAAGTTCACTCGAAAGGGGGTTAAGTTCATCTAGATGAAGGAGTGTGAGGAAAGTTTCCAAGAGCTGAAGAATAGACTGGTTGCTGAATCTATGTTAACTTTACCCTCCATCAAATAAATATTAGTTATTTTTAGCGATGCCTCTCTGAAATGTCCTGGGTGCATCCTCAGGAAAAATGACATGGCCATTACCTATCCATCTCAACAGTTAAAGTCTCATTAGAACAATTATCATACGCATGATCTAGATCTAGTTGCGGTTGTTTTTCTTTGAAGATATGGATGCACTATATTTATGGGGAGAAATGTGATATTTACACAGAACACCAATGTTTTAAGAATATTTTCATGCAAAAATAATTTAACATAATATAGAGGATATTTTTGGAACTTCATAAAGACTATGATTGTTCAATTCATTATCACCTTGAAATCGCAAACAAAGTTACTAATTCATTAAGTAGGAAGGACCCTATTGTTCTGTAAATGATGAGGATTCAAGAATATCCTTTTATCAAAGATCTATTAAAATAGGACATGGGAGTTTTAAGGGAAGGGACATCATCAACCCTATCCAAAATGATTTATCAACCATTATTACTACATCAGATCAAGAAATCTCAAAGTGATGATCCTCTTTGGCAAAAGAAGTTTGAGGTGGTGATGGATGGGAAGTTTCATGAGTTCAATATTGATCAAGAAGGTGTACTAAATTTCTGTAAAATGATATTTGTTCTATATATTCCAGAAATAAAGAAGGATCTAATGGATAAAGCTCATTTCCCTATTTTCTTTATACATCTTGGATGTAAAAAAATGTATAGAGACATTCGTGATCATTATTAGTGGGATAAAATGAAAAGTGAGATATCCAACTACACTGCAAGGTGTCTGGTGTGTCAATAAGTGAAGGGGGAGTGATAACTTCTTAAAGGGGTATTATAACCACTACCCATACCATCATAGAAGTTAAAAAATATCACTATGGACTTTATCACTGGTCTCCCAATAGAATCCAAAGGAAATAATGTGATATGGATTATATTGGATTGTCTCACCAAGACTAACCATTAAATCTCTACTCAGGAATATTTCTCTCTTGACCAACTCACCAAAATATACATGAAGGAAGTGGTAAGGTTGTACGGAGTTTCACTTTCTATCACATTTTATCATGATCCATGGTTTGTATCGAAATTATTGAGAATTATTCAACATGATATGAGTACCAAATTGAATTTCAGTATGGTTCATCATCCCCATACTAATGTCCAATCTAAAATAACTCTTCAGACAATTGAGGAAATGTTGAGAACATACTCAATGGAATTTAATGGTGGGTCGGGTGAATACATCCCATTTTCTATGTTATTCAAGACATGATAGAAAATGTTCATTCCATACAACAACACATAAATGATGCTCAGAGTTGGATGAAGAGTTATGCTGACAACCATTTAAGGGACTTGGAGTTTGATGATATTGATAAATACTTCCTTATAATTCCACCTTCGAAGGGAGTCAAGAGGTTTTGGAAGAAATGGAAAATCATCCCTAGGTATATTGGCCCCTATGAAATCCTTGATCACATAGGAGAAATGTTCTATCATCTTATACTTCCTCAAAATCTACCTCAAGTTCATGATGTTTTCCACATATCCCTCTTGATGGAGTACATACCTAATGCTTCACATGTACTGAATCTGGAGGTGGTACAAATGGATCATAACTCTCTTATAAGGAGTGGCTTGTGGATATCTTAGACCATATAGACAAGATATTACATAATAATACTACCCACCACATTAATGTTTTGTGGAGGAACCACATATATGAAGAACATACAAGGGAACTAGAGAAAAAAATGAGGTAGAAATACCCATACCTTTTCTCAACCGAGTGAATGAGTTGAAATTTTTGGGATGAAATTTCTTAAGGGGGGAATAATGTAATGATGCAAATTTTTTGAATAATATTTGTTTCTATAAAATGTGTGATGTGTTATTTTAAAAAACAAAACCATGTAGTAAGTATATTTTAATGTGACCATTGGGTTTTGACCATTAT
This sequence comes from Viscum album, assembly GCA_963277665.1. Lineage (NCBI taxonomy): Eukaryota > Viridiplantae > Streptophyta > Magnoliopsida > Santalales > Viscaceae > Viscum > Viscum album. Next base: position 700,350,990 of record OY728122.1, on the reverse strand, counting down.
ATGACTGTTTTAAAATTATAACCAATGGTCAACATGATCATTGGAAACTATACTCTTAAAATTATCATTATTGTTTATAAATAGAAATGATAATGGTTAAATAATGCACAATGAATAGTTTATGGCCTCATCCAGTTGATTCGTGTCATACAAAACACATTTTTCATAACTTGGGAGGGAGGTAGCATATTTGGTCTTCTCTCTTTATAAATCCGATGTCGAGCTTCAACATGTTAGACTAGAACAAAATTGTATACGTGAGAAGTTTAAGTTAGAGGATATTATCATTCAGGTGATGTTATTAGAGTCACCTCAATAGTCTATCACCATCACACACCTTACCCTTAGGTCGTATGTGGGTATTATAAGGGGTAATGTTTCAAGGCCTTAGTCACTTAATGTGAAATCCCTTTGTTTAAATAAAATTTTTATTCTATCATTTCAATTTTAAGAATAGTTTTTATTAATAAAATATATTTTTAATTGAGAAATTTGATAAATTGATTTTATAGATAATAATTGTTCTTTGCACATATTTCTCATACTTAAAGAATTATTATGGTAAAATAAATAACATTTTTTAATTTCAAATGTCAAAATTAACCTATGGTGAATTTTTAGTATTTTTCTACGAAGTTTAATTTTTTAATGAATAGTGAAAAATTCTGCATTTTTTAAATAATTATTATACTATAAATAATTGATTATGTGAAATGATTTTCAAAAAAATTACATACATGATATTTATCAATAAGATATTTTGAGTCTCATATGATCAAATTAATTTTTTTGGGGAAGAGTAACTTGAACCTTGGGAATAGTAATGTTACCCTTATGAATAGTAATTAGACTAATGGAATATTATCCTCACCTAAGGTAGTTTAAATATATTTTTGTAATCTTAAATGTCAATGTGATATAATTATATCATTTTATAATAAAATAAATGATGTAGAAATTATTAGTTAAGTATTAATATTTCTATAAAACATAAATGTTTATTTATAAATTTATAATTAATTTAATTTAAAATAAAATTAATTTTTATAAAATTGAGTTTATTTTTGAATTTAATGTGTTAGAAATTGGTTAGGGTAAATTTTTGGTATTTTTTGAAATATTTAAATTTTTAGTGAATAATAAAAATATAGTTTTGATTTTTCAGTATGTTTAATGACATCATTAATGATGAAAGTTTTATGCTCAAATCTTGAGGATTAAAATATTATAATAGGTGTCCCAAGTGTCCAATAACATGGTAAAATACCTTGGGCAAGCCCCTAGTTTTTCAAATACCATTGTTGAGGTGTCCTTGTAAATTAATGAAAAACTCCCTCACTTTTTCTATAAATACCCACCCATTTCTCCATTATATTTCATTCCCAATTCACTATCCTAAATGATATGACAGTATTAACATCCAAAGAGTCCCCCCACGGTGTTTTCAAGCCTCCAAGGTCCCGATCCTTGAGTTTTAGGAGTCACTCTTCAAGGTAAGGGAAATCTCAACTTCCCTTTTCCTTTCAAGTTCTCTTTTATGTGGTATGTATTTAAAATTTCCATATCATGTTATTCTATATATTTTATTCTATACCATTACTATATTAAGAGTCATTTATGAATGTTATACCCTTTTCCACTCTTTTTTTAATGTTTTATAAAACCATGTTTCATACCGTTATGCTGTAGAATTTTCATCTCAAAATTTCTCTCTTTTTATCAAGAAATTATTAAATTTACTTTTATGAATAAAAAAACCTATATATTTTCTAGGGGTATTCACATATATTTAAAAACCATATATTTTAATTCTACTAATAAAAAAATGAAACCTTCTTTCATTTTCTGTGGGTTCAAAAGATAAAAGGATCTTGTTTCTAATCACTACCTAAAACACCATGATTTTAAAATGAAACATGTTTCTTTTATTCTAAATAGGTTATTTATTAGATGTTTTATTATGATATAATTGTCTCACATTAATTAAAACATATTAAGTGTGTTCTATGATATTTTTATAATGCATTGGGTAAATAATTTAATCTCTAAAGATGACAATTTTTATGATACCTTGGTGAATAAGCTTGGTAATTTTTATGACACTTCGTTGATAAACCTTGGTGATATGCTTATGAATGGCTCAATAAAATGTTGTAGCAATATTTACAAGTTATGATTCATGTTATTTTATTTATTATATACCTCATTATTTCTTTTTCATTCTATATTTATATTCTTCATGTTCATACCAATATCACATGTAAATTGTTTCACTTTTTTTCTTACTAGGCCTTCTGTTCACCCTTTCCATTGATGTATCTCCCTAGGTTATGAGATGAAATAAATGTACTTAGGATAAACCTTGAATAATCTTTTCAAGTGTAATAGAATAATTTTTTATGTTTTCATGTTTTATATACATTTTTTCAAAGACAACAAACATTAAAAGATCCTATGTTTGTAAAATGTTATGTAAAGTTATGTAATAAAAATGTTGGATGCCATATGACCAATGTTTTTCCCTGATATTGGATGTGGTGATATTTAAACTCCATCAAAAATCTCAATTGACTACTAGTAATGTGTTTTCATTAATAGATTCTGATAATTGGGAGGACCATGGCTCGAAGTTGGCACTTATGTGCTCACTACTACAAAACCCACATTTAACAGCAATGGTATTTATCATCCCTAGAAAAAAATGATGATAAATTCTATATTTATCAGTACTAAGGAAAGATCTCATAAATTTAACCTTTCATCAATGATTTTTTACTGCTAATAAATGAAACTATTATTAGATCATTATTTTTTGTGTTGATAAAGGGTATCCTTTATTAGAATTTTTTTAGCACTCATAAAGGTTAACTTTTATCAGTGCTTTATTTTTAGCATTGATAAATATTTCTTTCATCGGTGATTTTTTAGCACTGATAAAGGTTTGAAAAAATAAAATAAAAAAATGAAATAAATAAAAAATAAAAAATGAGTTTATTAAAAAACTATATCAAATTTTACTAATTAAATATTTATTGATAAAAATAAATAAATTGATTATACATTATTAAATATTAAACATTTTATTAATTATATAATATTGATAATTAATGTTATTAAATTGTATATATAAAATATATAAATATATATTAATGTATATAAATATGATTTATATATTATAAATTATTTATGTGCTTTACATTAAAGTCATATATTTATTGAATAATAGTTTATAATTAAAATTTAATATGAATTAAAAATATTGTCAAATTATATAGTATTGGATACATAATTGAATTTCATTTACTTTTTCAATTTAACATAGAACAAATCGGTGTTATATTGATTTCACATATATGTAATTAATGCATTTTTATATACAATGCACACACATAAAACTTATCCCTTTTTTCAATATTTTTATAGTGTACTTATTCTCAATTTATTGAATTTCCCACATTTTAACATATTTTCATGCAATTATAATTATATATTAATTAATAATGTTAAGAAAATATTTGTAAAAAATTATTTATAAGTAAATATATTTATAAATGTACATTTACTATATTTGTACAATTATATATTTATAATTATAAATAAATAAATATTTTATAAAAAGTATTTATATAATTACAAATAAATAATCATATATATTTAAATAATTGTTAAATTTATAATAAATTTACATAAATAATAAATTTATTGACTATATTTATATATATTCATGAAATATATATATATATAATTATATGCAAATATATATTGATATAAATATTATTTTTTAAAAATATTTCTATAATTATAAATAAAAAAAATAAAAAAATATAATAAATATATCTAAAAAAGAATATATTTACTATATTTATATTTATATATATTTATTAAGTATATAAAAATATTTTTAAAAAATATTTATATTTATAATTATAAATCCTTTATCACTTCTTAAGTAATAAGAACTTATAAAAGAATCTTTATCAGCACTATAATTTTAGCACTGATAAGTATTGATTTTATCAGCACTTTTTTGCACTGATAAATACCTACCTTTATCATTGATTATATGTATGCACTGATAAAAGTGTCCTTATCTAATTAAAAAGCCCTAACATTTGTGAACCCATTGTGATATTTGAATATTTCCACAGAAGCCACCCACTGTCGATGCTTATCCTTATTGAGTCGAACCTCGAATCACACCACTCGACTATATCTCGAACATCTCATTTGTCATCTGACGTTTGATTGAAGTTAGGGTTTCCAAAGAGAGTTTCCGATTTTCATTAACCAAGCAAGGTATGCCATCTTATTTTCTTTATGTATTTTTTATTTCCTTTCTTATTTCCTCTTTGACTATGTCATTATTTATGGTCCGGTGATTTTATACTAGTGAGGTATTCCTTTTGACTTTCTTAGTTTCCAATTTTGATTCAACTCTTGATCACTCAGGGAGAGATTATTGTTTCTAGACTTGATGGTGACATGTGGAGTTTATTAGGTTGTTTTATTTTGTTTAAATTTCTCAAATTGATCGCCCAAAGCTATAATACCAATTTTTCATTATTTATTTTATCAATGGTATTTCATACTTTTGAAATTTTTAAATTGAAACTGGTGATTTTTTCTGTGGGAGAGTCAAAGGAAGGTTATTTTATTTCTTTTTATTTTATACAGATTCATATCTTCTTTTTTATACTTATCTAGGTTGGTGTGGGAATATAATTTATGGATGCATCATGGAAGTTTTTATTTAAATTTTATTTCTATTAGTTTTATTTATTTTTTGGGCCAAATCATTCCCACTGTTCTGTTTTTCATCCCTTGGTGCATGTTGCCAGCCTAGTGGGGATCGAGAATGTCCGTTGGACACTATCATTAGCCAGATCAGGTGTTTGATATATGGTTGTCTTGGGTTTTTGGAAACAATATCTAATGTTAAATGTGTTCTACCATTTCTCAATAATCCAAATTCTTATGTCTCTACACTTTTAAAAAATCTATTTTAATTTTCTCCCTTTTTAGATTAATCCAATATTATTTATATATCCTTTTAATAATAATATATGAAATATCATACCTTGATGCTATGTAATATCTTCCAATTACATTATAATTTTTCATCATCATCCTACTCCACCACTCTCAATAATTTAAAAAATTATATCCTTTTGAGATTACCCCTTTCCAGTTATAACAAATTTTTTGAGACCTATATACCACTATAAGAAATTATAATTTCTTACTCGGGAATGTATATTTTCTAGAATGTTTCATACTTTTTGAGTATTTATTTAACTAATAACAAGTGTATTTCCTTATAATCACTTTGATACCTAGATATATGATATGTAGAAAAATAGTATGTCAAACATTTTTACAATAAAAAAGATGGTATATAACGAAACTCCCACCCTCCATGATATAGATCATCATTCCATCCAAAACATTTAAATTTTTTTTTCAATTTTCAATGAGTGTCAACATGGGTTTTCAATCTTCCTTTTTAAATCTATAAAATAATTCCCTCACATACATAGGTTGGGAAATAAATATTCTATGAATCCCATGAGTCGCTTATAAACTAAAGAAAATGCCAACTCTGTAATCATCAACATTTAAGAATTGTTCATTGTTAATGTAGAAAATTATTATAATATTTCATCTATTAAACCTCTAAATATTATGTCCTCCACATTGATAAAAACATTCAATCTATCCATAAAATTATTTTTTATGTAATGATTATGATCAATTCTTCATTTTTTAAATTAATGTTTCTTTAATAATTCATTTAACCTCCAATATCGAGATCTTATTTATTTTTTCAATTTATACATTACCTTTGTCAATTTACAAACATTATTCTAATATTAAATAATGAGAAAATTATCTTTTTTATGTAAACCACATATTAGTGTAATATATTAGTAAATTCTAATTTTAAATCTAGTTGGAGTTCCTTGAATTTCCTTAGGATGGGTCAGTGTGGTGATATGACATCCCATGAGTCTTGAGATGTTTTTAAATATTGATATACAATTAATTTTAAATGTAATAATTCCTTAGGTTTCTACATCACTTGTTCCAATACATTTTTATATCTTCTAGTTGATTGAATGAGAGTTTATTATTCTTCTTTATCATATTTGAGTTTCTTATTACTCCTTAATTTCCTATGTTATATTTTCATTTATTTTGGGGATTTAAGAATGATTGATTTAAAGTAATTCTTTTATTAAATTCAATTACCCATTTTTTTCAACATACTGAAATTCATTGAAAAAATCAAATGTTGAGTTTCTATTTTTAGAATTGTCTATAACTTTTACTTTTTTTGATGAATATATTATGTGTATTTATTTATATATTGTATAAAATTAATATTTTATAAACCCAATATTATGGATATGAACCAAAAATGGATGCGTTAAAATCATTTGATAAATGAATATGAAGATGGAGTTAAATAGTTAATCAAGTTTGAAAGATAGCATGCAGATGACCCTTCAAAAATCCTTTGTCTGTGTTTACATTGTTGGTATTCATGAAAAAATAGTTCAGATGAGTTGGAAGAAAATTTTATTTGTCATGGAACAGATAAAATCTATAAATTTTTTACTAAACCTAGGAAAAAACTTAATGTGGACATCAATTGGGATGATATTACGGTTTATGAATCATTTGACATGAATAAATTTGTAAAATATGATGAAGATCACATGGAATAAATGAAAATGGAAATTGAAGATGACCTTAGTGAATTTAAAAAGTTGTTTGAGGAGCTAAATAGTTGTTACAAGAAGCCATTTAATAAATTTTGTTCTAAATAAACAACATTGTTAGCTATATTGAAGTTATATAATTTGAAAGATGACAGTGCATGAAGTGACACCATCTTTACAGAACGAATTGGTCTTTTAAAAGATGTAATACCAGAATAAAATGAACCACCATGTCAAACATATGATGCTAAAATAATGTTTTGTTCAATGGTAATGATCTCTAAAAAATTCATGCTTGTCCAAATGATTGCATATTTTTTTTCAAGGACCAAGAATCACTTATAAAATTTCTTAAGTGTACCGTATATCAATATAAGAAAAATGAATCAAGTCCTTAAAATTTTGTATGGTACTTTCCTATCATTCCATGGATTAGAAGACTATATGGATGTTAGGAAACTATGAGACAATTAACATGGTATGCAGATACACGAATTAAATATGGGAACCTACGTCATCCAGAAGATTCTCTTAAGTAGATGAAAATTTATTATTAGATTCTTGAATTTGGGGATGAACCGAGGAACATTCATATTTCGTTATCTAAAAATGGAATAAATCCTTTTGGTGTATAGAGTAGTACTCATAATACATGGCCCGTCATGTTAGTATATTATAATTTACTACCATGTTTATGCATAAAGTGCAAATACATTATTTTGTCTCTACTTATATCTAGACCAAAGCATCCCAGTAATGATATTAATGTCTATTTATCTCCATTTATCGAAGATATGAAATTAATATGGGGTATTGGTGTTACAATATATGATGCTCATAGAAGTGAAGAATTCACATCAAGTTCCATGATGTATGTAATGATAAATGACTTCCCCACTTACGTAAATTTATTAGTCAATGGAATTAAAGGAATGTTTGGGTGTCCCAGTTTTGAAAAAAACGCATACTCAGTTCGGTTGAAACATTCCCAAAAGGATTTGTTTTTATGACATTGGAAATTTTTACCTTGATGAAATAAATAATGATCATGGTTGATAGTATTCAATATGAATATCGAACAATGTATAACACCATCTTCAGAAAAGGGTGATCAACTGTATAAAAGAAAGTAAAAAATATTGAAACTGTTTTTAGTAAATAATTTTCAAAAAACCTTGCAAAATCATGTCAGAGAAGAGATCAATTTTCTTTGAATTACCGTATTGGAATTTTTTATATATTAGAATTTTTATTTATTTCATGCATGTAGAACAAAATGTATTTGATATTGTTATTGTCACATTATTAAATGTTCATGGAAAAATGAAAGATGCCATCAAAGTACATGTGTCAATTTTAAAATGACATTTTAGTAAAAAAACAATTGGCGTACTAAAAACAAAGAAAACTATTTTTTTGAAACTTTAGGACAATGATCCATAAGTCATTTGGGATGTGAAGGAATCATCTAAAACTCAATCCAATGTATGGTGTGACCAGTATGACTCAAATTGAATATTTTTATTAAAAATTATCATCAATTTTAGTAAAATGAAAAATCTCCTACTCAAAACCAGTAAAACACCTTCAGATTGTTTTGATAGTTTATGAAAATGATCAATAATCCATTTTTGATTTATAGGAATTGTCCTCACCTCAATATAATAAACGATGTTCCCAGTATGACTAAAAGTATCCGTTATTAGTTTAAAATCAATATCTTAGTTCAAAAAGTGTCACTCACTAAAAACTGATCAAATGCACTCAAATTTTCTTGACAATTTTGGACAATTTTTCATAAGTCATTTGTGACATGTAGAAATCCATTTCACAAAAAACCAATGCACAATATGATCTGAATGAGTTAAAATTTCATGTTCCAATATAAAACGACAATTTATTAAAAAGGAAAACTAAAATACTAAAACCCAAGAAAACACATTCAGATTGTTTCGATACTTTAGGAAAATGAACCAAAAGTAATTTGAGACATTTTTGAATCAACTGCACCTCAATCTGATGCACAGTATGACCGGTATGAATCCAAGTGCATATTTTTATTTAAAATTCACATCAATGTTAGTAAAATTAAGACTTTCTATTAATTTATTTCTTTATATTATTACTGACATAAGAATTTTTTTCTTATACAGGTGTATTCTTTTTCTCAAGAAGGGGTGGTTTTCTTATAAATTACATGAGTCTGGTCAAAATTAATAAATAAAGGAACATTGATGTTTCTGAATGTATGTAATAATTTGTATTTATGTAATTGTATAAACCAATGTTAAAAATGTCTATAATATAGTGTTTTTTCTTGTGTTTGTTTTTTAAAATTCATTTCATTTATATCCTATATTGGTACTTATTTCAATTGACATCTGGTGTGTTTTTGGTGCTGCGATGTGTTGTTACAGCACATTGTAGTGGTGTTGTAGTGTGCTATTACAACATACTACAGTATAATCCACTATCAACTTCTTTAAAAGTGCTGATAAAAGTTCCTTTATCAGTTATTTTCTAATTTATAATAAATTAATATTTATTAGAAATTCTATAAGCACTGATAAAAGACTAGGGATTTTAACCTCGCTCATGTAGTCAGTAATTTTCTATTGCGGATAAAGGAAATTTCTAGCACTGTTAAAGGCTATTTTAGTAGTAGTGTATATGTAATATGGTGTGGAGAATTTCAAGATCGTGAATGAACAAGTTTATAACATTGTTGTGTCTTGAGATAGACAAGTGTAATTGAGAACAATTTCAGATATTTAATGACAGTGATGAGTGGGAGGCTCAAATTTTGAGGAATAATGAACCTAATGTTGGAGTTTATAAATAGAATATCATTTGAAATTCAAACATATAATATGTAGATTTAATCATGAATTTATGAGAATGATAGGTCATGATTTATGGATAGAGGATAACTAATAATTCTCAATAAGGAGAAGTGTTGTGGTGGGGAGGTTGTAAAACCCCATGTGTTTATAGGTTAAGAATTTTAGGAGGGATTTGAATTTTCCATCCCATATTAATGTTCATTTTGAGAACCAAGATTTATATTATAATTATTGGAGTAAAAATATATCAAGTATTTATTTTTTGATATAGTTCAAGGGTGGGAATTGGTTTCACATGCCTGAGTGAATATTTGGAGCATTAGGTTTGAGTTGAAATTTTGAAAGGGGGTTTTTCCTCTATCACACAATAACAACATGGTTAGGAAAAAATATGAGGATTTTCATGGGAAATATTGTGGGGATATTTTTTTATTAGGGTAAAGGTGTATAGTTATAGAAAACCAAATGATCCAACCATAAATAGTGATGAGATTTTCTCAGAGTGTCTCATGGTTAGTGCATGGTTTAGTAAACCATGGGACCAAACCATGCGATATAGTATAACTCGAGACAGTTTGATCCACTTATTTGGAACATGATTTGGAGAATTGTGAGATAACTACATGAATACATAGTTTTTGTTAAAAAATTAGAAATTACCATTTCCCCTTGGGTTTTTATGTTTTGTACCCCCACTCCCCTATTTCTTCTCACTTAAGTGTGGCTGGGCCGGTGGGCTCTCCTCCCCCTTTATTATCATTCAATTCCCCCATAAATGGGCTGATTTCATAGCAATTTTTAAGGCAGATTAATTATATTTTACCCTCCTCTAACATTCACTTGTGTTTACATCTATTGTTTCTGATTTTTAGATGATTTATGCTATGGATTTTGTGATAATTTCCATCCAAATATGGGGGAAATTATCCTATATAATGAGGATTTTTTTTGGGATAGATATAGGATGACCTATAATGATGAATGGATGGCTTAATTATCTAGTTTGTTTAATTTAAATATCTCTATTTATTTGTTTATGGTTTTTTATAAATTGAAATAAATTGGATATTGAATCAATGTTGGTTGATAGGGATTTTTTCTAGGATGGTGTCACGAGTATGTGATGGACCTTACTAAAAGTTAAATTTTTATTACTTTAAAATAAATAAACAGAAACCAGCAACACACTCCACTAAAAGAGGTCTATAATGGTGAAGGTCTAGAGCAACACCCTATTCAATAATTTTACAATCCTCTAGAAGAGAACCCAACCCAGTATAAAGAATGAGATTATCATCTACCCTCCCCTTACTGTCCAGAGAATCTGTTGTGCCATTACCTTATTTTAGGGTTTGGTTTCTTATTTTTTTAGTACAGTAATGTCCGAAAGTAAGTTTTTAGGAAATTAATCATATTGAAATTAAATTATGAAATTAATTATAAATTTTTATATTTAATTAATTGGTTGTTGTATCTTGAGATCAGTTCTTGGGAGATGATACGAAGCTTAGATAATCTTGAGAGACAATGCCAAATATTTCTTAAATATAAATAAATTTTTATTGAACAAATCACCATGTTTGTCTATGTTGTTTATATATCAAGTAATATGTAGTCTCATAACTTTTGTGCAATCAAATGTTTTCTTTAAAATAAAATTAATGTGTATTAAAACAAGTTTTATGGACCAAGATGGATCCCTAAGCACTGTCTTTGTTCCTTAGCCACCAATGGATGGTGAATTGATCATAAAATATATGCCTTGAGATTTATTGTATCAAACCAAAAAATTATGAATGAAATACACTTCTTATAATTAGTAAATACAGTATAATCACATTAAATCACATTAATAACATAATTCAAACTTTATAAGTGAAGAGTTAATTAAATAAAAGTAATTTCTAGAAGTTAAGGAATCTACACCGATGAAATCGTAACTTGGCCTTCAGAATACTAATGTGACCCTAATGAATAGTAAACCATACAATTGAATAACAACAACACCAATAGAAGTATAAATAAAATTTATCCATCATATAAGTGATAATATTATAATATTATATCATAGTATTCGTAAATAAATATTTTAAAAAATATTAATTAAATGTTTGTATTTTTTGTAAGTCATAAATATTTATTTACAATTTTATGACAAGTTTAGTAATTTAGAAAAATTATTTTCATAAAACGTATTGATAAATTAGTATATTCATTTCTTATTATTATAATATAAGTTTATGAGACCTTAGTTAATTTTTCAAAATGTTATAAAATCAGTTATAATTTTAAGAAACTGTATTTTCTATGTAAATTATGATTTTATTTAAAATTAAAATTTATCATATTTATAAAATTATTTTCATAAAATGGATTTCAGTTTTTAATTATACATGTTGAAAAATGGTTGGGGTAAATTTTTTTGATTTTTCTAAAATACTTTTTTTTTGTGAATAGTGAAATACTGTAATTTACAGTATATGTAAATAAATGAATTTTTTAGTCATTATTGAGTCATGGATGATGTAAGTGACCATTTTTTAAAATTAAAATGCATAAATTACGGCATTTAGTCTCAAGAATCATCAATATTTCCTGTCTTGAGAGAAAAATAAAATAATGAATAAAATAATGAGAAAACACCCCCCCCCACTATAAAAACAACCTGTCACCACCCATTCTACTCACACATATCAAGCCTTGAACCATTTCTATATTCTACCCAATAATATTCCCAAAACGCTACCGCTTTTCATAATATTTTGGTATAAAAAAAAATACCAAAACCAATCCCCAAAGGAGGTTCTAAAGAATAAGATTTCAAGAGGCAAAACCCTCTTCTGTTTTCTTTCAATTTCTTCTTAAGTTACTTTATTTCCTTTTTCCCTCCTCACCACCACTCATCCAAAGGGTATGTGAACTCTATTATATTAAATATACTATAATTTTATCATATTTATGGAATAATTATTCATAAAATATCCTCTCCTCTCTCTATTACTTTAAAAACGAAAACATTATCTATGAGGTGTCAATTTACCACCTTCATCGATGATGTGAATTCGTATTTCAATTATTTATTTAAGATTAGTCATGAAATAATTTTTATTTTTGATCCAGATTAAAGTAAATGTAATATATCTTATTTAAATTTTTTTAATCATTTTTTACACATGATAATAATTTATTAAATAGGATGAGTTCATTGTGATCAAAAAATGATGAATTAATATAAATGATTATCATTAATGATTTATCTAATTAATCATTATAAATTTTGAAAAAATGGTATTTTTATGTTCTATAAGTTTAATAAAAACACATAAGTTCATTTATAGGAAACTATCCTCATCCTACATAATTTTATATACTCATTTACAAGTAAACCGATAATGAAAACCAAGGAAACCAAATCTCCCAAACGATGAAATTGAATTTCCTAACACACCAAAATGGAAATAAATGAGCTTAATAGAATTATAACAAATAAAATACATGTATAAATGATTCTGTATTTCTTAATTAATGAATATAATTTTATTATTCAGGACATTAAGATCGAGTAAAGAATTGTTTCAGACATAAGGTAAGGGATTGTACCTGAACCTCCATTATTCTTTCAAGTTACTATTCATCTCTTTTTACCCCATTGAAATTATATTTTCTTATGTTCATATTCTAAGAATTGTTTATATGTTAAAAAATAATTTATTAATATCCATTCATCCTTATATTCAGGGATATATATGTTTTTTAAAGGTTCCCTACTTAATTATTCCCAATAAGAAAGCCCGATTTAAGGGAACTTCTCGAATTCTTACCAATTTTCATGTGTGATATATGATCTATTTTAATCCATAATTATTTTTCTAAAATCAACCATTTTATCATAAAAAAATACATTGGTTCAATTTTGGTATTATACAAATAATTGTGCCTTTTCCATTTTAAATAATCTTGAAAGTTTTCTCTTAAACCGTACTAAAATGTGTTATTTATAAAATTTCATAACCAGTATTTTAACATTAGTTTGACATCACTTATCATGATATATGCCTATATTTGTTTAATAATTTCCATGTATTGTTTATTTAATTTCATTCATGGACACATTTATGATACACTCATTTATTATTTTTTTGATTTGATTATCTTACACAATTCTTTCCATGCTTAACCCTTATGTTTATGTTTTATTACTAATGTATGATTATATAAGTGGAAATAATATTCGTGAAGTTGTTGTGATGGGTGAGCCCAAATAGATATCCAATTCATTAGGTAATGTTTAGTCTCATGAGATATTATGTTCGACGGTCTTGGGGGTATCCTTGACTTGTGCTCCTCTATATGCAACGAGCTTTGAATCATGCTCCTCTATGTGCAATGAGTCTCGACTCATGATAAATTAATATTTTATATTTCGGCTCCATTACTATGAATTCATGATTATATGAACCCGTGTTATGATTTTTTATGTTTAATCATGTCCCGTTCCTTTTTATATAACTATGTTTTTCCTTCTAACCCATGTGCTAAGAATTATTTTAAAATTTATTCCCTAACTGGGATTTTTAGATCATATCTTTGTTTATGTTATATCAATGTAATCCTATACATATGTAAGTTCTCAAAGGATGTTAGGAGATCATAACTGATGTTAAATAAAGAAATTTTTTATTTAGTCCCGGGTTTTTAGTTTTATGTACCTGGTCTTATAGGACACTAGACTTTAAAATACTTGGCTTCTAATTTGATGTTTAATTATGTATAAAGTCATGTAATGATATGTGTAAAAGGATAGGGTCACTATAGTTGGTATTAGAGGAAAGGATTAGTTATTTTTGGAGACTAGGAATAGATCACTTTAGTAAGAACCCTATGTATAACACTACGTATGAGAAAACATCCCTAAATTTTGGTTAGTATAGTGTAAGTGGTCAAGAAAATACATCCCTATCTAGATACTATAAGTGGAAATGGTTCTGGAAAAGATGTACCTAGAAGTAGAAACTCTGAAAATGTATTCTGATCCTGACTTATGGTATCTTGGTACATGACAACGGGCCATACTGTTCTCCTAATTTGACACTCCTGGGGGATATGATTTGATGAATTTATAAGCTCGTTACAAACCATTATTAAAGGATAAAAGAGAATGCAAGTAAGAATATATTTTAGGAAACATATCAAGGATAAACTAGATTTAAACCTAGTGAATCACAAGGTAGGATATAATTTTGCATTATGAGTTTATCCTTTTTTGTTTAAAGTTACCTTTTTATGCTTATTAGCAAAGTATTCAAGCCCCATAATTTCACATTCTTTATCTTAGCTAATGTTGGGAAATAGAATAACATGTTCCAACAATAAATGTGATAGGTAATATGATGATTTCCCTAATGAAATGAAAAATATGATGGGAATGGGTGCTCAAAACATTATGATAGTACTTTCCCAGATGGATCAAGTTATGAATAATAACTTGAATCCTGTGGAACACCCTCCTTATCCATGTAAAAAGACAAGTTTCCATAAAATACTTCATGTGGAAAAGGCCTCCCATGTTTATTGGATATTATGATCCTCTCCTTGTGGAATAGTGGATTAACTCCACTAAAAAAAATTCTCTCTCCTTTAGTGCTCATAATAAGAGAAATTTGTGCTGGAAATCTATCATTTTGATAGGTAAGCTAATCATTGGGGGACATATATCTAAAAAAAGAAGTCTAATTAGGAAATTTATTCGATGTATAGAGAAGAATTCACGAAAAAAAATCAATAAATATTTCCCCGAACCCTCCATCTCAAGATGGAAAAAGAGTTCTGCATACTCAACCAGAAGGAATATGACTCTATCGGGGTGTATTAAGCAAACTTTACAAGGCTTTCAAGATACACCTCCGACCTTATGATGAAAAATAAATAATGGTGGATCACTTATTTTGCAGACTAAAGCCAAGTCTATAAAAAGTGTTAATGAATAGAGGCTTCAAAAGTTAAGAGGAGATTTTCCATTGTGTCCGGAATGATGAAATGGAGATTGGAGACACACAATAGTCTGATAGGCCTGGTGGAAAAAAAGATGAAAATGGAGTCTAATATGGGTGGATATATAAAAAATTTCATGATGGAAAGAAGAAAAAATATCCCTCATGTCAAAATTGTGGGAAGAAGTATCTTGGGAACTGTCTAAAGGGAACCATAAAATGATTCAAAAATGGATGAATGGGGTATCTAGCTAAGAACTACTAAAGGGATATGAAGAATCCCTCTAATGTGGATGAATTAAGTAAGGTTCATATCAATGATCATCCAGTAGTGCAATGTTTCAATTGCAAATAACATGGGAATTTTGAAAACCAAATCCCTAAGCCCAGGGTTTTTGAAGGTAATCAACAATAACCTCTAAGGAAGGAAGGAAGGGTTTATGCTAACACTACTATTGATGTGAATATGGAAAATTATGTGGTGACAAGTATGCTAGTTATTCATTCAATAATATAAAACGTACTATTTTATTAAGGTTCTACACATTCTTTTATAACTTAAAAGTTTAGTAGAATTATTAAAACACCACCTCAAAATTTTGAGATTGAGTTATCTATGAGAACTAATAAGGGGGACATTATTCCATCCCATTTATATAACTTCTCCTTGGTTAATGTTTGTGGATTGAGCCTCCCTAAAATCTTATCTTACTTCCTTTGGTGGAGTTTGATGCTATTTTGGGCACACATTGGCTATCTTTATACAAATCCAATATCAACTATCAGGAAAGGGAGATCACTCTTCACATCCCAAAGCACCCTCTAACTCTTTACAAGTTTCAGGAATAAGATGAATCTTCTTCATAATCATCATCTCAAGTGTGGATATTTTTCCTTATGAGAAATCATATCTTTCTCAAATGATTGAGATAAAGGAGATGATCATTCTCGAAAATATTACTATTAAGGGATTGCATAAATTTATTCCATGAATAATCTATTGGACTTCGTCCAAACTGAGAGGTTGAATTATCAATTGAACTTATTCCTAGATCTCTTCCTATATCAAAGAAACCTTATAGATTTTCCACCATTGTGTTAGAAGAGCTGATGAAGCAGTTACAATAAAATACGGAAAAGGGTTTTATACGATTGAGTGCTTCACCATGGGGTGTGTCAGTTCTGTTCGTTAAAATGAATAATGGATCAATACACGTATACATTGATTATCATGGAAGAACATGGTGATGTTTTTATTAGTCACAAAGAAGAGAGAAAAAGTGGAAAAACAAGAGAGGCACAATCAAGGGGGCCTGAACAATGAAAACCAAGCGCGTCTGCCCGAACAAAATCCGCACACTCATGGGGTAATGAGACCAAGGAGAAATAAATAATAGAAGGATCACAGAGGTTGCCTTGGGATGCAAGGAAATCAGCAAGAGTGTTACCCTCACACCATGAACGGATCAAGCGAGCTCGACTGATGAAGTTCAAGAATCTTCTCATAATATAAACAATGGACCAAGGGGTATCATTCCTTCCCTATAAGGAGTTGAAAATAACTGAGGAGTCAGTTTCAATTTCACTAAGGATAATATTCTTGGCATGAAAAAGCTGAAGCCCATTAAGTATTGCCTTAGCTTCAATAATAAGCGAGTCACCATGACCATTGTAACTACTAAATGCGATAATGACTGAACTGAAGGAATCGTGAACAATGCCTCCACCTCTCATGATTCCAAGATTACAAGATCCATCAATGTTGATTTTGAGACCATTTCCTAGGGGATTCCAACGAACCCATCAGTCCGGTGTAGGTATGTACCTAGAATTTGGTGTGGATCATTGACCATTCAATAACAACCTCATGGAAGGAGCAGCATCCCAACCTTTCAACAGAGACCCCAAGTCCACTGCTAAGCTTCTGGAATTAGTAAACAATGCTAAACCTGAGCTAGCCACACCCTCGACCCGAGCCTTATTCTTGGCACACCAAATTTTCCAATAACTAGCCAAGATCAGTCTGGTTCTTGATTTCCTCTCCACACTGCTATCCGCGATCCCGTGAAACCAGGTATGCACAAAATTCTCACTATTAACATTAGACATATCAACACTGGTGATTTTGCCGAAACCGAACCACACTGTCTTCGACTAGTCACCATCAAAAAATAAGTGTGTGATCTATTCCACCTTGGAATGTTGACATAAAAAACATTTAGACACCAAGGAGATACCGCTACGTTGAATCAGATCATCCGTCGGAGCCGCACGGTTCCAGATACACCAAGCATGAAAATTATAATTGATCGGAACCTCCTTGCACCATAGAATCTGGCCCACACTTGCATCTAGTAAAATTTGAGAAGCCTGAAAAAAGGTCTTAGCAGATAGGACTCTCGAAGAAGCGCTAGTTAACACAAGCTTATCTGGATCAGTAGAGAGTTGGATGCTATTGAAAATTTCCAATTGATGTGAGTCAAGTGTGGTGAGAATGATCCAAGGAAAGGTGATGGATAGAGAAAAAGAGATATTAGGGGTAGGGAAGCCCGGGAAGCTGAGGATCTCTCCTACCCAATTGTGATGCCAGAAGTTGATATCACCACGTCCAATAACCCATATGGACTATCTTGCAATTCTGGAATATGCCTGCGTAAAATCTGCCACTTGGAGGAAACCTTCCCTCTAGGTTCACTTATGTTCTCTTCATACATGCTAGTCACAAATTTTATCCATAGGGAATTTCCTTATAAATCACCCCAAGCCATCTTATCTTGAAGGATATTTATTGTAGAGACCCGAAGCTTGACGTACATGGACATTACATTACTTTTACGGAATACATAGTATATTACAAAAACACACACACAAAGACCGTAATAGTTTAGTGTCTTTGGAAACTCGGAATGTAATCATCTAATCATGGTGAAAGATCTTCAACATCTCCCATTAAGATCTTCCTCTTTTTTTCACCTAAAACCTTTCTTTATATCCTGGGGAAAAGAAAACATAAAAGGGTGAGCTCAAATGCTCAGTAAGGGTAAACAAAAGAAATATCAATCACATCATATTCATAAGAACATATCTTTTGGAAATCATAACCTGTAAAAGAGATCATAATTTCATAACATGGGATAAATCATAGTATTGAAATGTAATCCCAAAAATCATAACTTAAAACATGAAACTTTGTGGCATACACACATAATCATAGAGAATCATTTCTTGTTATTCAAGACTCATTGCCAAGACTATCTTAGTGGACAAAGTCCCTTTCTGAATCGAGTTCATTCCTCGTTTCAGTCCTGTTTCACTAAACCAGTATAACCTACCATTCCAGCCATGTATATCTCATGAGATATAAAATCTTTACCCAATGAATTGGAGGGAGATATAGGTCCCACCCATCTCATAATGATACCATTCTTATGTGTGCCAGAAAATCATAAACCATACATCATTGCATAACCCATGTAATAAAAATAGGAATCTTACATATCGTGACATCATCAAACAATTCATATAAGATAAAGTAATTCATAAAAATAATTCCATCACAACATAATCAAATCAATTTAATAATAGGGATATAAACAGAACCCTATATTATCTTAGATGGAAAATAATTTTGATAAAACACTTGAACTCCATTCTTGAGGAAAATATCCTTTCAAATTCAAAAACATTTTTCTTATACAATTTTAAACTAAAAGAAGTTGATTAAAAATAGACTTGAAAACTTATAAGGGAGGATTCTTGGAAATAATGTTTTAAAAATCCATTCATGTCGTATATGTTAAAAGAAAACATTCTTCTCGTACTTTTGTCGGAAAAGTCAAAAAATACCTCGTACGAAAAACGACAAAAGATTCCTTTCATATCTTTTACTAAAAACTCACTGAAGGGTAAAATTTGATATAAACTATTGTAGAAGGATATAAATATTACATATTGGGGAAACATGGATGTGGATGATAAAATACACCCCAGTAAATACCAAAGTATAAACAATCTCAGACAAAAAAATGAGATTGTGATATTTCCTTTACCTTAGGTCTGATTTGCTTCATATGTGTCCGAACCTCCGGTATAATGATTTTAATAATGTCATTTACTTATTACAGAATCATTCTCATTGTTATGATATCATATATGGTTCACTTATGACTTTATATTACGCGTTCTTTTGTAAATTCATTCTTAAAGAGTGTTTTGGGTAAAATTGTTTCATTTGTCGTCCATGTTTTGACTTGTAATTATTCATATGATTACTTAGATCATGATTACTTAATTCCAGAATATAAAACATTATTTATTTATAATATATATTCAGAATATATATATATATATATATAATAAATCAGTAAATGGAATGAAATACACCGTTCATGGAGACGGTAGACCGTACGTACGCATGAACGCTGTTTTATTTTCCTTATTGAGTTGAATGGAATTAAATAGATGAAATACATATATATACACATAAATCCAGAATCATTATTATGTCATATATTTCATTATTACTTATTATATATACTTTATAATCATTCATGAACGGTTAACGTGGAGAATGAATCTCATCGCGTCGTGGAGACGGTAGTCCGTACGTACGCACGAGCGATGATATCGTTCTCATGATCGTGGAATTTTATTGGAGTGTATGTATAATATTTCAGAATCAATATAACTTTTTAATAGTCATATATAGTCATTATTTACACCATTATACCCATCCAAGTAAGGTGGTGGTGGAAAATAGATTACACCACGGCGTGGAGACGGTATTCCGTACTTACGCACGCGCGGTGATTTCGTTTTCCGTAGGATGGATAGATGGTGAAATACGTATGTTTGATAATTATAATAACATATTAGTATATACGTGATACTGATGTTATTACTTCATAATGAAACAACCTAAGAAGAAGAATTGGAAGAAGAAATAAAATGAAAGAATCGGTAACGGGCATTACCTCTTCTTTGAAGCGCTTCTTTGAGACCTTCTTTTAGGGCACTAAAATTGGTCTTTGAAGAAGACCAGGACCTCTATGATGTCTCTAGGTAAGTGGAGAGAAGAAATTGGCAGGGTTTGGCCGAGCTTGAAGGCTCAATGTGGTGTGAGGAAGAGGGAGGAGGAGGTGCCCTTTTATAAGGGAGGAGAGGGGGACCTTTGGAATAACTAAAAATATTATTTTATTATAAAGCCAAATTCGGTTTTAAATAGCTCCAAATTGATTTATTTAGAATCTAAGGTGGGTATGGGTCGAAATAATTTCATCCAATAGAATTTATACAAGTTTATGTTCCTATTGTAACCTTATAATTTATATTTAACTTTAAGTTAGATAATTTTACTTTTACCGTGTCTTCTTGTTTTCTTACACTATTAGTTTAATAAACATACTATATCAAGCCAAACGAACCCCAAGTTGTTTATTATTAATATATATAACTTTATCTAAGTCATTTGGCCGATTCTTAGATCTTTAGGAATAAAATAACAATTAATAATATAATATTTGTTTTAAAAACTATTTTATGTCAATTTTGACACTATTTAGTAATTTATTTTAGTGAAAATCATAACAAAATTATTAGCACGAAAAAAGTTAATTAAATCAATACTAACATTTCATATTAAGTTATAAAATTAGTGTAATTCCTAAAAAGTCTTAAATTACATTTATTTGGGTATTTATAACATCAATTATGTCAATATTTCATTAATAAGACAATTACTGCATCATCTTTGTGTCATAATAAATGATAATTATTTAATCCCTAAAAATTTTAAATAAATTACTTTGATGTAGATAATTGTATTATAATTCTGGAGACTATTCATGTTCTAAGTTTTATGAATTGTATCACTAAATTAAAATTATTATACTTATAAGATTTAAGAAAGTGACATGTTGTCACATTCTTTGGTTTTAATAATAATTTAATTATTTTCATGGAAAAAAGTCCATTAAATGAATCTAATCCGACCCTTAGATGATATGGGTCGACTTTTAGTCATCCAATAGGATTTTGACATGTGTTAGGGTAATTTTATAATATTATATTTACCCTTAATTACCCGATTTACCTTTAACTATGGTAAATAAAATTTACCGTAGTTACTATTCATAATTCCCAAAAATAAAAAGTGGCTTATTAACATAATTTGGATCCACTGATTCCAAATATGGAATCCATTTTTACAAATTCAATACACAAAAGTTTCAGAAATTAAATTAAAATTAATCCCGTTGTCGAAAGAAAACGGGTTTTTCTTTCAAACATTGCAAAAGATTGAATTGATTTATCCTACGAATTCAAGGTAGAATCAATGCTAATGACATACATTATATTAAATGGTAAAAATATTTTCTATTTATACTTTAAAACCATTCAATATTATAATTTAACCATATAAATTATTGCGATGAAAAAAGTTGTTTTTAATTAAAATATAATGTGTTTTTACTATTCATCAAAATATGAAAGTTACCAGAATAATATGAAAAATTTATCCAAAGTAAATTTTTATTTCATGATTCCAAATAAGATTTTTATTTTGTAAAATTGAACATATAAACATGTCAAAAACTATATTTAAAGTGGGTGCGCCATCAAAAGGCGGTAAAACTGCATTTTTTGAAAAATACTTATTTTACCCGAAAAATATATTTTGTTCTTATACCATGTTTTAAAAAATGTGTAAGACGAATAATAAGATTCAAAATTTAGTTAATACTATTCATAACAGCTAGTTCATAATAATATTATAATAATATATCATTGTTTAGTAAAACCCGGTATTGCGTACAACACACGCTATCGAGGAAGGTCGCGATTGCGTGTAATGCAAGCCAAGTCAGGGTTGCGTGTTGTGAAAAAATCCTTCATTGTTTCGTATATCATAATCCAACCATATTTCATTTATACATTGAATATATATATATATACTCAATGTTGCGTAGAATAACTATTATCAAAATTGTGTGTAACACGATCCAAGAATAGTGTTGTGTATACTGCAACCTAATACGATGTTTCGTATAGCGCAAGGTAATATTGGTGTAGCATACAACACAAGAAATTAATTAAATTAAAAGAATATTTTTCATAAAATCTCGGGGTGTTACATTCTACCCCCCTTAAAATGAATTTCACCCTCAAAATTCATCGGGGTTATAAATGGTTTACTATTCGAAAGTTTCTTTAATAGAAACCCACATCATAAAAAGGAATATCAAAACAAATCTTTAAAAAAAAGTATGAAACATAATGGTTACCCAACTAAACTAATCACCAGGTTTCCACATAGGTTAAAATATGGATATGGAAGAGAAATCTAACCATCATGTTCTGATGGAGAGTGGTAGAGAACATGGCTATGGAAAAGCTAGCAATAACAAAGCCATAAATTTGTGATGATCTAAGGTACCATCTGATTCATCAGATATAAGAGCACTAGGACAACATTTTTGGTTTTCAAGATCATTTCCCTAAAGTTGAAGAAATTAGAATTAGAAGAAATACTTTCATGATTTTGGTAGAGTCTCACCGTTTGTCGTTCTTTGGACAATTTCCACTTCATCCCTTAAAGAAATGAAGTTGAATTTTTCATTCGTGATGTGTTAGCAGATCATGTGATAGAATGATGGGTCATTCCATCTGTCTCAAACAAAAGGTTAGAAAAGTTATCAAAAAAATACATAAGTCCATCTATAGTGAGGTTAAACATATATGGTTCCTAAAATGAACTTATACTTCCTATATCATTCCTCTTAATAAAATAAAACTAGTTTCTACTAACCAGGGTCTTCCTGTAGGCCAGTGGTAGGCGATAAAGGCAAGTCGCACTTCGGTTGTGGGTTCGATTCCTATGACCTTGTCCGACGCGATGGGTTGTCGCCTGTCCTGCAGGTTGTCCTTTTTCTAAAACTATATTACTATAACACCCCATCAATAATATCGAAAAAAACTTCTATCCTTAAACAATACTAACTTATTTCCAACATAATCCATTGCAATCTTTAGGCTTATCCGTAATACAACAATCCATTCTCATAATATAGTGAAAACGATTACCAGAGATTTAATACCATCGTTGATCCCCATATATCATATGATATGTCTTGTTGGTCACATTCCAAACATTCAAAGGCCTTAATCATGTATTCTCTTGAACACCCATTGAACCTTAGTGAAAACATGAATGTAGTTAAAAGTTAACACTTTACACATACAAAAATCCTCATAATTATATATACTCAAACCATGATATCACTTAGTCCTTATATCAATCATGAGCTCATGAATACTATCAAACAAATTATATTCTCTTTATCCCTTCATTATGTGCATATCATCTGCTTTCCAAAAATATTTCAATCACTTTTCATGGTTACCGATGCCATAAAATTATTGAAAACCACAATAGACCAAAACATAAATATTCCAATATTCCACGATACTATATACAACATTATTTTGGAAACCCATTACATACACACTTAATCACTCCACCACATCGTTTTCATATTCAACATCACCAGTGGTGATCTCATGTGACTTCCCTTTGTCCTTTTCCTTAAGTGGTTTCTCATGTCGATCATCACTAACCCTTGGATTAGGGCATTTATTAGCATAATGCCCCATTTCCTTACACTTGAAGCCTTGAAGTGTAGTAGGTTCATTCTATGTATCCCTTCCTT
Source organism: Viscum album (assembly GCA_963277665.1). Lineage (NCBI taxonomy): Eukaryota > Viridiplantae > Streptophyta > Magnoliopsida > Santalales > Viscaceae > Viscum > Viscum album. The sequence continues at coordinate 700,326,727 of OY728122.1, read as the reverse complement.
TGTTTTCATCATTAGACATCTTCTTCCCATCATTGCGACATTCAAATGCCTGATGACCTTCCTTTCCACATTTGAAACACTTACTTGTCCCTTTAAGACAATCTCCACCATGCTTCTTTCCACACTTTGAGCATAAGTAAACATTCATCTTCTTTTCACCATTATTCTGATATTTCTCCTTGAACTCCATCTTTCGTTTCTTTTCAAAACTATGAGATGGATAAGTAACACCAACTTCCATTTCTACCTTGATAGCACAACACACAATTTCTTCATAGCTACTGAAGTCTCTTATAGCTAATTCCCTTCGAAGATTTGTTTTTAAGCCACTGAAGAATCGATCAACTTTAATTTCAGGTTAGATGATAAATCCAGATGCATACCTTGCAAGCCTTGTAAAATTCACTTCATATATACCAACAGATTCATCATCCTTTTTCTTTAGTTCAAGAAACTCCTTCTCCATATTTGTTCGATGAATACGAGGGATATACTTATTAAAAAATAAGTTCTTGAACTCGTCCCATTCCATGGACTCAATTTCATCTCTTTGCCTCGTATTCTTGATAAGATCCCACCATTGATCAGCTTCACCTTCCAAACGATATACTGCTAAGATGACTTTATCATGTTCAGAACATTGAAGAACTGAAAATATCTTTTCAGTGGTACTGATCCATTGTCCAGCAACAAGTGGATCAGAAGACCCACTGAAAGAATGTGGACGTTGCCTCATGAAGGACTCAATAGAATATTGTTCCCTTCTCTGCTCATTTGGAAGTCCAGAATGATTCATATCTTGTGTAAGTATAGAAATAAGATTTTGCGCTCCATCTCCCATAACATTTGTTTGTTCATGAGGAAAATCATTTCATTGTCTATTGCATTGATCAACATGGTTCCTTCGGGTTGCAGCCATCGTCTAAAACCCAAAAAGAATAGTGTGAGAGGCAAAAATCATGCTAGGGAAAACAACATAATAAAGGGGAGTACCTTCAATATCTAACATCTTAGGTTTAATTATATGATCGTTAGTGTAATTCTAGTACTATAACCTATACGTATACTTAACCTTAGGGACATCCCTAGACATACCTTAGGAATATCTCTAGTGATCTCACTAAAGTTCTCGCATCCTAGTTTCCAAAGGTTAACTAAACCTTTCCTCTGATACCAACTGTAGATACCCGAAGCTTGACGTTCTTGGACATTACATTACTTTTGCGGAATACTTAGTACATTACAAAAACACACACACAAGGACCATAATGGTTTAGTGTCTTTGGAATCTTGGAATGTAATCATCTAATCATGGTGAAAGATCTTCAACATCTCCCATAAAGATCTTCCTCTTTTTTTTAACCTAAAACCTTTCTTTATATCCTAGTGAAAAGAAAACATAAAAGGGTGAGCTCAAATTCTCATTAAGGGTAAACAAAAGAAATATCAATCACATCATATTCATAAGAACATATCTTTTGGAAATCTTATCCTGCAAAAGAGATCATAATTTCATAACAAGGGATAAATCATAGTAGTGAAATGTAATCCCAATAATCATAACTTAAAACATTAAACTTTGTGGAATACACACATAATCATATAGAATCATTTCTTGTTAGTCAAGACTCATTTCCAAGACTATCTTAGTGGACAAAGTCCCTTTCTGAACCGAGTTCATTCCTCGTTACAGTCCTTTTTAACTGAACCGGTATAACCTACCGTTCCAGCCATGTCTATCTCAGGAGATATAAAATCTTTACCCAATGCATTGGAGGGAGATATAGGTCCCACCCATCTCATAATGATACCATTCTTATGTATTCCATAAAATCATAAACCATACATCATTGCATAACCCATGTAATAAAAACGGGAATCTTAAACATCATGACATCATCAAACAATTCATATAAGATAAAGGAATTCATAAAAATAATTCCATCACAACATAATCAAATCAATTTAATAATAGGGATATAAACATAACCCTATATTATTTTAGATGGAAAATAATTTTGATAAAACACTTGAACTCCATTCTTGAGGAAAATATCCTTTCAAATTCAAAAACATTTTCCTTATACAATTTTAAACTAAAAGAAGTTGATTAAACATAGACTTGAAAACTTATAGGGGAATCTTCTTGGAAATAATGTTTTAAAAATCCATTCATTTCGTATAAGTTAAAAAAAGACATTCTTCTCGTACTTTTGTCGGAAAAGTCAAAAAATACCTTTTACAAAAAACGACAAAAGATTCCTTTCATATATTTTACTAAAAACTCACCGAAGGGTAAAATTTGATATAAACTATTTTAGAAGGATATAAATATTACATATTGGGGAAACATGGATGTGGATGATAAAATACACCCCAGTAAATACCAAATTATAAACAATCTCGGACAAAAAAAATGAGATTGTGATATTTCCCTTACCTTAGGTCTGATTTGCTTTGTATGTGTCCGAAACTCCTATATAATGATTTAGATAATGTCATTTACTTATTACAGAATCATACTCATTGTTATGATATCATATATGGTTCACTTATGACTTTATATTACCCGTTCTTTTGTAAATTCAATGTTAAAGAGTGTTTTGGGTAAAATTGTTTTATTTGTCGTCCGTGTTTTGACTTGTAATTATTCATATGATTACTTAGATCATGATTACTTAATACCGGAATATAAAACATGATTTATATATAATATATATTCAGATTATATATATATATAATAGATCAGTAAATGGAAAGAAATACACCATTCATGGAGACGGTAGACCGTACGTACGCATGAACGCTGTTTTCTTTTCCTTATTGAGTTGAATGGAATTAAGTAGATGAAATACATATATATACACATAAATAAAGAATCATTATTATGTCATATATTTCATTATTACTTATTATATATACTTTATAATCATTCATGAACGGTTAACGTGGAGAATGAATCTCATCGCGTCGTGGAGACGGTAGTCCGTACGTACGCACGAGCGATGATATCGTTCTCATGATCGTGGAATTGTATTGGAGTGTATGTATAATATTTCAGAATCAATATCACTTTGTAATAGTCATATATAGTCATTATTTACACCATTATACCCATCCAAGTATGGTGGTGGTGGAAAATAGATTACACAAACGGCGCGGAGACGGTATTCCGTACGTACACACGCGCGGTGATTTCGTTTTCCGTAGGATGGATAGATGGTGAAATAAGATTGTTTCATAATTATAATAACATAGTAGTATATAAGTGATACTTATATTATTACATCATAAGGAAAAAAACTAAGAAGAATAAGTGGAAGAAGAAATAAAGATGAAAGAATCGGTAACGGGCATTACCTCTTCTTTGAAGCGCTTCTTTGAGACCTCCTTTTAGGGCACTAAAATTGGTCTTTGAAGAAGACCAGGACCTCTAGGATGTCTCTAGGGAAGTGGATAGAAGACATTTCCAGGGGTTGGCCGGGCTTGAAGGCTCAAAGTGGTGTGAGGAAGAGGGAGGAGGAGGTGTCCTTTTATAAGGGAGGAGAGAGGCACCTTTGGAATAACTAAAAATATTATTTTATTATAAAGCCAAATTCGGTTATAAATAGCTCAAAATTGATTTATTTCGAAGCTAAGGTGGTTATGGGTCTAAATCCTTTCATCCAATAGAATTTAGACAAGTTTAGGTTCCTATTTTAACCTTATCATTTATATTTAACTTTAAGTTAGATAATTTTACTTTTACCGTGTCTTCTTGTTTTTTTACACTATAAGGTTAATAAACTTACTATATCAAGCCAAAAGAACCCCAAGTTGTTTATTATTAATATATATAACCTTATCTAAGTCATTTTTCCGAACCTTATATTTTTAAGAATAAAATAACAATTAATAATATAATATTTGTTTTAAAAACTATTTTATGTCAATTTTGACACTATTTAATAATTTATTTTTGTGAAAATCATAACAGAATTATTAGTTCGAAAAAAGTTAATTAAATCAATACTAAAATGTCATATTAACCTAGAAAATTAGTGTAATTCCTAAAATGTCTTAAATTACATTTATTTGGGTATTTATAACATCAATTATGTCAATATTTCATTAATAAGACAATTACTGCATCATCTTTGTGTCATAATAAATGATAAATATTTAATCCCTAAACATTTTAAATAAATTCCTATGATGTATATTATTGTATTATCTTTCTGGAGACTATTAATGTTCGATGTTTCATGAAGTGTATCACTAAATTAAAATTATTATACTTATAAGATTTATGAAAGTGACTTGTTGTCACATTCTTTGGTTTTAATAATAATTAAATTATTTTCATGGAAAAAAGTCCATTAAATGAATCTAATCCGACCCTTAGGTGATATGGGTCGACTTTTAGTCATCCAATAGGATTTTTACATGTGTTAGGGTAATTTTATAATATTATATTTACCCTTAATTACCCAATTTACCTTTAACTATGGTAAATAAAATTTACCGTAGTTACTATTCATAATTCCCAAAATTAAAAAGTGGATTATTAATATAATTTGGATCCACTGATTCCAAATATGGAATCCATTTTTCCAAATTCAATACACAAAAGTTTCAGAAATTAAATTAAAATTAATCCCGTTGTCGAAAGAAATCAGGTTTTTCTTTAAAACATTGCAAAAGATTGAATTGATTTATCCTACGAATTCAAGTTAGAATAAATGCTAATGACATACATTATATTAAATGGTAAAAATATTTTATATTTATACTTTAAAACCATTCAATATTATAATTTAACCATATAAATTATTGCGATGAAAAAAGTTGTTTTTAATTAAAATATAGCGTGTTATTACTATTCATCAAAATATGAAAGTTACCAGAATAATATGAAAATTTTATCCAAAGTAAATTTTTATTTCATGATTCCAAAGAAGAATTTTATTTTTTCAAATTGAACTTATAAACATGTCAAAAACTAGATTTAATGTTGGTGCGCCATCAAAAGGCGGCAAAACTGCGTTTTTTTAAAAATACTTATTTTACCCGAAAAATTTATTTTGTTCTTATACCATGTTTTAGAAAATGTGTAAGACGAATAATAATATTAAAAATTTAGTTAATAATATTCATAACGGCTAGTTCATAATAATATTATAATAATATATCGTTGTTTAGTAAAACCCGGTATTGCGTACAACACACGCTATCGAGGAAGGTCGCGATTGCATGTAATGCAAGCGAAGTCAGGGTTGCGTGCTGTGCAAGAATCCTTTGTTGTTTCGTATATCATAATCCAACCATATTTCATTTATACATTGAATATATATACATATATATATACTCAATGTTGCGTAGAATAACTATTATCAAAATTGTGTGTAACATGATCCAAGAATAGTGTTGCGTATACTGCAACCTAATACGGTGTTGCGTATAGCGCAAGGTAATCATGGTGTAGCATACAACACAAGAAATTAATGAAATTAAAACAATATTTTTCATAAAATCTTGGGGTGTTACATTTATAGTAACAGTCACACTCTAAAGGCTAGCACTGCCTGAGTCCACTGATTTGGCCATCCTAGCCTAGGAAGCCCAGTGGCAACGACCATATCCATGTGCATCCCAAACAAATTCATCCATGGTGTTTTAAATCTTATAAATCACTACTTTAGGGACTTTAAGGACTAAGAGGACATGCATCAGAATAGCTGTAAGAATGCAATTAATCAGTGTAATATGACCCCCAAACGATAAGAAATGACGCTTCCAATTGTTAATGTGCCCCGTGATTGTTGTAGTCAAGCTGTCAAAGTGCTAGATGCGATGACCACCAGGGGAAATTGGAGACCCCAGTTATTCCATTGGAAAAGTTTTCCTGATGACCCTTAGTAAGTCCTCAATCTTTTTGACATTTCACTCAGAAAAAGATTTTGAGATATAGAAGCTGCTTTTATCATCATTGATACATTGTACACTCCACTTGAAATATTCTTGTATGACTTTGATGACCCCATGAATTGATCTATTTCTTCCATTAATGAATAGAAGCATGTCATCGACAAAGATAATGTGAGAGATTCTATTGAAATGAGGCCTGCATCTAAAAGGCTGTATATTTATGTTATGAATGTAATTGGATAAGTACTTGCTAAAGGAGACTTGATCCAAAATGAAAAGGCTTGGGGTGAGAGGATCTCCATGTCTTAAACCTCGAACAGATTTGAAAAAGCTGTAGCTTCTTCCCATGAACATAACCAAGAACCATAGAGTGAAGAATCACCTGAAGAAAAATTATGACACCCAATTGGAGAAACCCAAGTAGGTCGGGACTTTCAAAATGAAACCCCATTCAATTCTATCATAGGCTTTGTCCATGTCAATTTAAATTTCCATGTTGGATCTCATGGTTTTCCCATTAATGTCTTCAACCATCTCTCGAGCAAGAGAAATTTCCTCCTGAGTTTATCTCCCTCTAATAAAACCATGTTTTTATTTTGAAATCCAATTTTGGAGGTGGGGGAAAAGCCTTTGGTTGATGATACTAGCCAGAACATTATAAGGGAAGTTACACATAGTAATTGGCCTATAATTCATGAGAGAGGAGGGGTCCTTCACCTTCGTAATAAGAATTAAGTTTGCAAAACAAGCCACACGAGGCAAGTTGCCCCCATGAAAGTAGTCATGCATTATGTTCACCAAAAAAATTTTGACCACCTCCCAAGAAGCCACATAAAAGGAACCCGGAATTCCATCTAGCCCAGGAGAACATTCCTGATTCTGATAGTTCACTACATCCCAAGCCTCCTTCTCATCAGGGATCTTTCCCAACTCAGAATTAATACCATCCGACACGACATTCGGAATAGCTCCACATAAGGAATACTGGACACAAGGATATCCCTCTAGCATCTCAGGATTACTATCCACAAGTAAGGATTTAAAATCACCTTCCACCATATCACCTACTTCATCAAGATTTCTTGTGAATGAACCGTCCTCCTTGCGAATGTTGGGGGGGGAGGCGACACATTCTCTTTTTTATACAAGAATGAAAAAATGTAGTATTTTTGTCGCCAGCCTTAAGCCATTTCTGTTTGGATTTTTCACAAGCAGACCATTCCAATGAAAGTAGAATAACCTCAAATTTCTTCTTTTTTTCAATGACATCCCTGAACAAATCATCATCCCAGTTTTCCTCAAGACTGGATTCAGTCTCTTCAAGTTCCCGCACCACTATATCCAACTCTTGAATGCGAGGGGGACAACTTGTAATCCAAGTAAGAAGATATCCTTTCAACCTTCTAAGTTTTTTATGGAACCCAAGACACAAAATTTCTTACCAGGGATTTCTCCAGGAATATTGCATCGTAGATAGAAAGTCAGGATCAGAAGTCCACTGTCTAGAGAAGAAAAACATAGAAATAGAATCCACAGCGGAAGACATATGAACTACCAAAAGAGAGTGGTCAGACAGAGCATGAAAAATGTGAGAAATGCGAACCCCTGGATATTCCTAAATTACATGAATATTTTCCAAACACCGATCCAATCTACCACAAAAACGACAACCCCCTTTAAGATGGAAGATATTCATAAAGGCTACCATTCAAATAAGGTATGGACACTATGATTTCATATTTATTCCCTTTGGACTCACTAATGCTCTATCAATTTTCATGGATTTAATGAATAGAGTATTTAGAGATTACCTCTACAAATTTATGGTAGTCTTTATCGATGATATTTTGATATACTCCAAGAGCAAGGAGGAACATGAGGAGCATTTCAATATTGTGTTGAAGACATTATGGAGGTAGAAAATTTCTGAAAAGTACAGTAAATGTGAGTTTTAAATGGATGAAGTATTATTATTAGGCCATGTAATCACTAGCAAAATAATATTTTTGGACCCTTCCAAGTCAAAGGAAATCGAATAGTGTCCTAGGCCAACATCTATAATGGAGATTCTTAGATTTCTTGGTTTAGCCCATTATTATCGATGATTTGAAAATAACTTCTCATGATTTTAAAACCCAATAACCAAGATGAAAAGGAAGGTATTGAAGTTTTTCTGGACTCAAGAATGTGAGGAAGGCTTTAAGGATTTCAAAAAGAGGCTTATCACCATGCCAGCACTCACACTCCTAAAAAGTGGAGAACTTTTTTTGATATACAACAATTATTAAAAGAATGTATTGGGCTATGTATTGATGAAAAATGATAAATTGGTAGCCTAAACCTCAGGGTAGTTAAAAATTCATTAGCAAATCAATCCTACGCATGTTCTGGACTTGGAAGTTGTGATCTTAGTGTTGAAAATCTGGAGCCATTATCTCTATGTGGAGAAGTGTGAGATATATACTGATCACAAGAGTATCAAATATATATTCACATAGAAGGAGCTTAATATAAACCAATAAAGATGGTAAAATCTCATCAAGTATTATGACTTATCAATCCACTACCATCCTAGTATTGAAAATAAGGTGGAAAATTCTCTAAGTAGAAAGGATCCTGAATCATTATCAATGATGATAATTTAGAATGATCTAATATTCTTAGACTTATAAAGGGTGTACATGATAATTATTAAGGGATTAACATCATCAATCCTCTCTCAAATTATTTATCGACTATCCCTTGTGAAGACGATAAAGGATTCTCAAAGAAATGATGTGGAAATTCAGAAAATTGTGGAAGCTATCATTAATAGGAAATCATCTGAGTTCAAGATCGATGAGGATGGAGTCGTACTATTTGGGTCACAGCTATGTGTACCGTCCAATCTAGAGATAAAGAAAGAGAATCTGAATGATGCATATATCTCAAACTTATCTATTCACATAGGAAGCACAATGATGTATTGAGATCTCTAGGAGAACTTTTAGTGGGATAGTATGAAAAATGGGATCACAGAATACACATTAAATTGCATAGTATGTCATCAAGTAAAGGGAAAAAGGATAAATTCTAAATGGGCGATGCAAACATTACCCATACCAACATGGAAATGGGAAAATATCACTATGCAATTTTTCACTCGACTTCCAAAGACATCCAGAGGAAATGATGCTATATGGGTTATTGTGGATTGTATTACAAAGAAAGCTCACTTTATCTCAATTTGATAGGAATTAACACTAGATAAACTTGTACCAATATACATCAACTAATTGTTAAGGAAACATGGAGTACCAATATCTATTTCATATAAATGAGATCCAAGATTAACCTCCAATTTCTAGAAAGCTCTCCAACACTCTCTAAGCACTGAGATGAACTTATGTATGGCCTATCATCCTTAGATTGATGGTCAATTTGATTGGAATATTTATACATTAGAAGAAATGTTTAGAGCATATTTTATGTACATCAAAAGAGGATGGGACCAACATCTACCTCTGTTTGAGTTTTCTTACAATAATAGTTTCCACTCTAGCATATAAATGGCTCAATATGAATACATTTATGGGAAAAGGTGTAAACCACCTGCATGTTGGGATGAGGTTAGTCAAAGTAAGATGCTAAGACCTGAAATGGTCGAAAAAATGGTGGATAGGGTGAAAACCATTCAGCAACACATCATGTAATCCCAAAGTTGACAGAAGAGTAATGAAAATAATTATCAATGGGACCTTGAGTTTATGATCTAAGATATGGTATTCCTATATATATCTCTATAGAAGAGGATCATGAGATTTGGGAAGAAAGAGAAGCTATGTCAAAGGTACATCGTCCCCTTATAGATCCTTGATCATGTCTAAGTTAGGGCCTATCGACTAGAACATCCACTAACCATATCTCAACTACACGATTTATTCCATGTATCCCTCTTGAGGAAGTAAATACCGAATCCTTCACATGTACTGACTTCATAGGTGTTACAATTGTAGAATAATATTTCTTATAAGGAGCATCTTGTGAAGATCTTGGATTGTAGAGATAATGTTCTACGCAACAAGTCTACTCACCTGGTTAAAGTACTTTGGAGGAACCATAAGTATGAAGAGGAAACATGATAACCAGAGAAAGTGATGAAAGATAAGTACCCACACCTATTTTCAACTTAGAATGTAAAATGAAATTTCGAGGGTGAAATTTCATAAGGGGGAAGAATGTAACGACCCAAAACATTTATGAATGAAGTAGACTTATTATAATTATTTCATACAATATAATCACATAAAATCATATTAATAACACAATAAAAACTTTTTATGTTAATAATTAATTAAATAAAATTCATTTCTGGAAGTTAAAGAATCTACACCGATGAAATAGTAACTTGGCCTTTAGAATAGTAATGAGACACTTATGAATAGTAAACTGGCCAATTGAATTGTAACCTCACCAATGGAAGTATAAATAAAATTTATCAATCTTATAAGTGAAAATAATATATAATTATATCAATGTATAAGTAAATAAATATTTTAAAAATTATTAATTAAGTGTTAGTATTTTTTGTAAGTCATAAATATTTAGTTAAAAATTTTATGACTAATTTAATAATTTAAAAAAAAATTATTTTCATAAAATGTATTCATAAATAAGTATCTTGATTTGTTATGATTACAAGATAATTTCATGAGACCTTAGTTAATTTTTCAAAGTGTTATAAAATCAGTTATAAGTTCAAAAAACTGTATTTTCCAGGTAAATGATGATTTTACTTAAAATTAAAATTTCTCAAATTTTGAATATTATTTTCATAAAATGGAGTTAATTTTTAATTACACATGCTGAAAAATATTGGGTGAATTTTTGGTATTTTTCTAAAATACTTTAATTTTTTGTCAATAGTGAAATACTATAATTTACAGTATATGTAAATAAATGAATTTTTGAGTCATGATTGAGTCATGGATGATGTAATAGACCATTTTTTCCAATTCACATACATAAAATACTATATTTAGTTTCAAGAATCAACACCATTTCTTTTATTGAGAAAAATAATAAAATATTGAATAAAATAATGAGAAAACACCTCTCTCCACCACTTTAAATACCACCCTCACCACCAATTATCCTCACACATCTCAAGCCTTGAGCCTTTTCTATATTATACCCAATACTATTCCCAAACCTCTCCCCAATTTCAAAAATATTTTTTCCTTAACAAAAAATCGGAACCAATCCCCTAAGGTGGTTCTTAAGAAGAAGGAACCAAGAAGTAAAACCTTATTCCATTTTCTTTCGATTTCTTTTCAAGTTACTTTCTTTTCTTTTTATCTTCCCACCTACCCACATAAAAATGGAATTGGAACTCCATTATCTTACATATACTGGAATTTATCATGTTGATGAAATAATTCTTCTTCCTCTCATCTTTATTTTACTTTAAGAATGAAAACATTGTCCGCGAGGTGTCGATTTACCACGGTCATGGACGATGTGAATTCATATTTCAATTCCATCTTCAAGGCTGGTCATGAAACCATTTTTATGGTTAAACCAGATTATAGTATATTTATTATATCTTATTTAATTTTCTTTAATCATTTTTTAACAATGATAATAAATTATAAAACAAGATGAGTTTGTTGTAATCCAAAAATGCTAAATTAATATAAATGATTATCATTAATGATTTATATAATGAATAATCCTCAATTATGGAAACAAAATGTTATTTAAAAATTATATAAGTTAATTAATAACATATAAGTTCAGTTATGAACAACTATCCTCATTCTACATTATTTTCCATTGTGATATACATGTAAACCAATAATGAAAACCAAGGAAATCAATTCTCCCAAATGATGAAATTGAATTTCATAACCCACCAAAAGAGACATAAATGAACTTAATAAAATTATAAAAGTAAAATAATTTTATAAATGGTTTTTTAATTATTAATTAATGAATCTAATTTTATTATTTAGGACATTAAGATCAAGTGAAAAATCGTTTCATCCATAAGGTAAGAGATTCTACCCGAACCTCCATTATTATTTTGGGTTACTCTTCCTCTCTTTTTAAACAAATGAAATTATATTATATTTTAATTTAAATCTTATAAATTATATTTATATGTTCCAAAATCTTTTATGAAGATCCATTAATCTTTTTTTTCAGGGATATACATGTTTTTAAAAGGTTCCCTACTCAATTCTTATCGATAAGCAAGCTTGACTTTAGGAAACTTCATGAATTATTACCCATTTTCATGTATTCTCCATAATATATTTTAATCCACAATTAGTTTTAAAAAATAATTCATTTTATCATGAGAAACTACCTCGGATCAATTTTGGTTTTATACAAACAATTATTCCTTTTCCATTTTATAGAATCTTGAAATTTTTCCCTTAAATCGTACTTAAATGTTTTATTTATAAAGTTTCTCAAACACTAATTTAAATTTAGATGGACATAAATTATCATGATATATGTTTATATTTATTTAATAATGTCCATTTATGATTTAATTCCTCTCTTTCATGGACACATTTATGATATGCTCATTTATTATGTTTTTGACATGATTACGATACCCAATTCCTTCCACAGGTAACCCTTATGATTATGTTTCATTACTTATATATGATTATTTATGTGGAAAGAATATTGATAAACATGATGCGATTGGGGAACCTAGATAGAACTCCAAATCATTAGGTAACGTTTATTCTCATGAGTTGTTATGTGTAATGGTCTTGGTGGTAGCCTTGACTTGTGCTCCTTTATGTGCAACAAGCTTTGACTCGTGCTCCTCTATTTGCAACAAGCCTCGAGTTATGAAAAAGTCATGTTTAATGTTTATTACACATTATTATGAATCCATGATTATATGATCTCATGTTATGATTCATTATGTTTAATAATGTTCCATACCCTTTATATCATTATGTTATGTCTTATATCCCATGTGCTAAGCTTTATTTTAATGTATATTCCTTTACTGAGATTTTTCACATCCATTTCGTCATGTTATCCCCAGGTTATCCTATATAGATTCAAGGGATAAAATGATGTTAGGATATCATAATGTATGTTAAAAAATGAAACATTTTATTTATTCCCATTTTTTTAGTTATATGTTCCTAGTCTTCCAAGACACAAGACTTTACGATCATTGGCTTGTAATTTGATGTCTAATCATACTTAAAATCATGTAATGATATGTGTAAAAGGATAGGGTAACTATATATATGGACCCTAAAGGTCATAAATGTTTAATGAAATAAAAACATAGTGTCTCATGGTATAGATTCCATTATTCAAACCATTATAGAGGTGGGTGTTGGACAAAGATTATTTTGATCAATTGTAACATGGAATAACTATGAGATACCATTAATCCCACATGATAGTTTATTAGAGATTGGGGATAATGTTACTCCCCCAAAAGTAATTTAATACTCACATTGGTATTCCTTGGGGTATATTAATTATGGGTTGGGTGATTGGAATGACCTAGGATGGATTGGTAAGTGAGAATGGAAGAATTACATTTTCATCATGTGATATAGGTATGGCATTGCCTATGAGGTTGAAGAGTCCATGATACAAGAATGGGAATGTTGGGGGTTTTATTCACTCTAAGTGATAGTTTTTTTCCCAAGATATGATAAAGTAATATATGAGCCCATGTAGGGTGTTCAAAATGCAGTAATGGACAAGAGGACCTTGATGGATTACCTAGTTCTATGTTGACCCTAGAGAGGGGTAGTGTAAGGTGATATTTAATGTCATTTTCTAGGTGTCACCATAGAAACAAATGGTCAATTTTGTGAGCCTAGAGTGTCTTAGTTATTATGAATACTGACCAATATGGGTCTCTAGGACTCAAGTGGATGCCCAAGTGGGAGAGACGATGATGCCTACAGATTAAACATGATGTGTTTGTGTAACTAGGATGGTCATGTGGGAAATCAACCTACAAGGATACTTAGATTATTAGTAATGATTTTATGTGTGGGTTAAGCCATCAGTGATGAGTCCAGTCTATGTTCCAGATAGTCCATACTATGAGATGTGTAATGGGTCCAGTTATGTGACTAGCCTTTGTGAGATGATGTTGGCTGGTATTTAGAATGGGGTATAAATTACCTAATAATTTATTATGATTTCCTAGTAGGGTATTAGATTTCTCTTGAATTTACTAATGATACTACAAAGATTTAATGGGTGGGGGTGTTTACCTATGGGTTTCTAGATGATTCTACTTAGATTTCTTATGCAGGGGCGTATACTTCTAGGCTTCTAGATAATGCTACTTGGATTTCATTTGATGGTATGAGTTCCATTAGTTTGTAAATTTTTGTAATTATATTTACTAGGTAGGTAGTATTTATCCCTAGGTTTCTAGATAATATGTTTTCTTATTTGGGGAGTGTTTTCTACTGAGTTTCCAGATGATATATTTTACTAGATAGGGAGTGTCTACCCCTGATCTTCCAGATGATATGTTTTCCTTAGTAGGGAGTGTCTACCCTAGAGATTTTTTTATAATATGATTTCTTTGGAACGGAAAATATTCCTATTGGTTTCCAAATCATATATTTTTATATGTGGGGATAATATTTTCTTGGGGTTCCAAATGATATGTTTTCCTGGGAGGGTAGTATCTACAATCATGTTCTAGATGAGGGATTTCATAATCAAAGAAACTCTCACACTGTCCAAAGCATGTATGATCGATCCAAGTTTCTACGTTAGTACCTAAAGATCTAATATGATTATTTTATTTGAATTTCATAGTCAATTATTTATTTCTCTATTCATATAAATGTTTTATAAATTATATGTACAGGTGATTTTAGGGACATCATTGGTGGTGCCATACTAAATTTTAATCATACACTGCTTGAGCATCCATGGAACTTGGGTACCCAAGAAAATCTCATGGATGCATTTTAATGTTGGGAAAAGGCCCAATATTGGATAATAAAATGCCGGAGATTCGTTAAATTCTAGATATTAGGAAGACTTTAGGTTCGATGATGGTAGTAAAGACCCTTTGGTATTTTCTTTGTCTAGTTTATTTTTATATGCGATCTGTCATATAGAAGATTAGTGAGATGTATGGTTTTATTCCTACATATTCATTTGTTATAGAATGGATATGTTTTATTACTAAATAATACTCTAATTATTTTTTATGGAATATTTTTATCGATAATATAATATTTCAATTGGTATACCACTCTAATATGATGGTATAGTCTCCCCGTGGTAACACCATAGACCCTCACTACTATACGGTAACCTTTGGTGTAAAGGGAGGCATGCATGATGTCACATTAAACCCTCATATTAGACCATGGGGAGTGGTCTATGGTGGTGGGGTGTTATATATTACCAACACTATTCATTTGAAACATCATGGGTGGATATTTTTTTATTATGGTTTTATAAAGATGTAATTCCATATGTGTATAGTTTGATTATTAGTCATAATCGATGTTTTGGTTATTTATTTGTTATTAGTTTTAATAATATTGAGAGTGTATTATCCATAATATTAATAATATACCTCACCCACTAGTCTGTAACACCCCATGATTTCATAGTAAATTATCTCTTCAAAGAAATTCAATAACTTTAATTACACGGAACACTGAGTTCAAGTACACCATGACTTACCAAATTAGTCGTTAAAAATGCAGTTATGAATAGTACTAACTGAATTTTGAATTTTATCTACTCCATATAATTTTATTTTCCATATTATGTGTTTCTTAGACATAATATAAGAACAAATTCATTTTTTAGATAAAAGAAGTATTTTTCAAAAAATGCAATTTCACCCCTATTAATAGAGAACCTTTTTTAAAAACAATATTTGTCACTTTTATATATTTAATTTAATGAAATTAAATTATTCATTAGAATCAGTAAATAAAAATTTATTTTGTATAAATTTTTGGTACTTTTCTGAAAAATTTCAATTTTTGATTAATAGTGAAAAATACTAAATTTTAATTAAAAACAACTTTTTTAATCGAAATAATTTATAGTGTTAAATTATAAATTTGAGTGGTTTTAAAGTAAAATTAGATTATATTTTTATAATTTAATATAATTTAAGTCATTGGATGTAATTTCACATTTAAACTTGACATAATCAAGTGTCAATCTTTTGATAGTTATTATTTCTTAAAAACATGCTTTTTATTTTGACGACGAGAATTAATTTTAAATTAATTTCTGCCACTTCAATGTTTTGAATTTTAAAAAATGGATTCCATATTTGGAATCAGGATGTTCAAATTATGTATATGTGTAACTTTTATTTTTAGACATTATGAATATTTACTTCAATAAATAATTTATTTACCATGGTTATAGGATAAATCTGGTCAATAAGGGTAAAAAAGTATTATTATAATAGTATTAAATTACCCTAACATGTGTCTTATTACTAATGGTTGATACATGACTGGCCATGGGAATACTTGGGTCGATTTTGGGACCCCATTAATCCACTTGAGAGTGATAATGACACTTTATATTAATTAATTTAAAGTAAAGACAAAAATGACATAAACATATATCGTTTAGTAAAATAAATTTTACAAGGGGTTATATAAGTTATATTTTTGAATACAAATATTAATTTTAAATATAGAAATATTTCATAAATTATAATATTTTTATATATTTTTTAGACATCAAGTAAAAAAATTATTTACGACACAATAATGATGTACTCTTTAACTCATTAAAGAATGATTTAAATAAATGAGATTATAAAAATTAAAACAATATCGAAAACCTATCCACATATTATTGGATGATTTTATATATAACATGAGTCATCTTATCTTCGACTTAAATTACTTTTGAACATTTAGAAACCGAAAATTATTATACAATAAAATAATATTTTCGAACATTCTTAGAGAGCCCCTCCTTCCCGTTATAAAAATCCCTCACCTCTAACCCATTTCTCACACCTCTCAGGCCCATTGGATTGTCCAAAATATGACCGATTAAGCTCCCTATGTAACACCCAAGACTTTTATGAGAAATATTTTGTTTTTATGTTATATAAATCATCAAAGGAATCTTTCGCTACACGCAATCGCGACCTTCCTCGATAGCGAGTGTAGTACGCAATACCGAGTTCCACTAATCAACGATATATTATTATAATATTATAAACTAGCTGTTATGAATAGTATTAACTGAATTTTAAATTTTAAAACATTATTATTCATCTTACACATTCTCTAGAACAAGGTAAGAGAACAAAATAAATTGTTTTGGGTAAAGTAAGTATTTATCAAAAAATGCAGTTTTGCCGCCTTTTGATGGTGCACCCACATTAAATCTAGTTTTTGACACATTTATAATTTCAATTTGACAAAATAAAATTCTTATTTTGAATCAGTATATACAAATTTACTTTGGATAAATTTTTGATATTTTTCTGATAACTTTCATATTTTGATGAATAGTAAAAATACGCTAATTTTTAATTAAAAACAATTTTTTTCATAGAGATAATTTATATGGTTAAATAATAATATTGAATTGTTTTAAAGTATAGATAGAATATATTTTTACCATTTAATATAATGTATTTAATTAGCATTAATATCACATTTAATTCATAGGTAAAAACATTTCAATCTTTGGTAATGTTTTAACTTCTAAAACCCGTTTTCTTAACAACGGGATTTATTTTAAATTAATCACTTAAAATTATATGTTTTGAATTTTTAAAAATGGATTCCATATTCAGAATCAGTGGGTCCAAATTATATTAATATGCGACTTTTTATTTTTGGGCATTATGAATAGTAACTACGGTAAATTTTATTTACCATAGTTAAAGATAAATCGGGTAATTAAGGGTAAATATAAGATTATAAAATTACCCTAACACCTGAAAAAATCCTATTGGATGACTAAAAGTAGACTAATATCACCTAAGGGTCGGATTAGATTCATTTAATAGACTTTTTCCATGAAAATAATTTAATTATTATTAAAACCAAAGAATGTGACAACATGTCACTTTCATGAATCTTATAAGTATAATAATTTTAATTTGGTAATAAACTTAATGAAACTTAGAACATGAATATTCTCCAGAAATATAATAAAAGTATCTACATCATTGGAATTTATTTATAATTTTTAGAGATTAAATATGTATCATTAATTATGACACAATAGTGATGTTAAAATTATTTTATTAATTAAAATATCAAATAAATTGTTTTAAAAATATTAAAATAAATATTATATGAACTATTTAATGTGATACACTAATTTTAAAGATACATATGACATTTTATTAATTTATTAAAGCTTTTAGTTCGAACATATCTTCTTTATATAGTTTATTTAAATTCAAATAAATGAATAGTGTCAAAATTGACACTATTGTTATTTTATAAAAATAACATATTATAAAATTGTTTAAAAATCACAAAAATATTTAAAAATTATAAATTAAAATTTATATGGTCTAAATTGCCATAAAGTGTTAGATTATGGAAAATTCACAACACATATGTAATTATTTATAATAATTTAAAATTTAGAATATTATTACCACAAATAAAATTAAATTGATAAATAAGGATAAATCAAGATGATAAAGTTTAAAATAAATTCCTAAAAAGTCTAAATTTTATTTTTTGATGATATTACAACCCTATATCATCTAAGCTTCGGATATGAGTCATTTTGGAAGTTTTTAAGTGGGGTTGGGATTTAATAAAAACTAATATTTCTTATATTTCCAAAGGTGCCCTTCTCCTCCCTTATAAAAGGGAACCTCCTCCCTCTCCTCCTAACACCAATTTGAGCCTTCAAGATCGGCCAACCCCTGCCACTTTCTCCTCTCCACTTCCCTAGAATCATCCTAGAGGTTCTGGTCTTCTTCAAATACCAACCCTAGTGCCCTAAGAGGAGGTTAAGAAGAGGCGCGTCAAAAAAAAAGGGTAATATCCATTACCGATGCTTTCCAACTTCTTTCTTTTTCAACTTCTTCTTATTTAGTTGTATCATTATGAAGTAATAACATCAGTATCAATCATACACTGATATGTTATTATACGTATGAAACAACCCTATTTCACCATCTATCCATCCTACGGAAAATGAAATCATAGCGCGTGCGTACGTACGGAATACCGTCTCCACGTCGTGGTGTATTCTATTTCCCCCCACCAGCTTACATGGATGGGTATAATGGTGTAAATAATTACTATATATGATTATTTTAAAGTGATATTAATTCTGAAATATAATACATACACTCCAATACAATTCCACGATCATGGGAACGATATCATCGCTCGTGCGTACGTACGGAATACCGTCTCCACGATATTATGCGATTCTTTCTACATGATCTTCATTGCATAATGATTATATAAATGAATTTAATGAATAAATATGATATATAGTACATTAATACCATTCTGGAAATGATTTATCTATAACCTAAAGAGAAGAATAATAATTTATTCGACAAAACACGCATATGAACAAAAAGTTATAAACACCCGAATAACAAGTAGCAATGAAATATTACTACTAAAAAGCTAAGAATATAACTATATATGATATCATAACAATAATTATGATTCTGTAATAAGTCAATAACATTATATAAATCATTATACAGGAGGTTCAGACACTTACGAAGCAAATCGGACCTAAGGTAAGGGAAATATCACAATCTCATTTTTATCCGAGATTGTTTATACATTGAAATTTACTAGGGTGTATTTTATCATCCAAATCCATGTATCCTCAATATGAAATATTGTTCCATCCACCTACAATTGTTTAAATCCAATTTTACCCTTCAGTGATTTTTTAGTAAATGATATGAAACGAATCTTTTGTCTTTTTTCGTACGAGGTACTTTTTGACTTTTCCGACAAAAGTATGAGAAGAGTGTTTTTTTAACTTATACGGCATGAATGGATTTTTAAAAGAATCTTCCTTTACAAGATTTCAAGTTTATTTTTAATCAACTTCTTTTAGTTTAAAATTGAATGACATGTTAAATAAAGGAAAGTGTTTTTGAAGTAGAAAGGATATTTTCCTTAAGAATGGAGTTCAAGTGTTTTATCAAAATTATTTTCCATCTAAGGAAATAAAGGGTTCTGTTTCTATCCCTATTATTACATTGATTTTATTATGTTGTGATGGAATTATTTTTATGAATTCCTTTATCTTATATGAGTTGTTTTATAATGTCACGATGTTTAAGATTCCCATTTTTTATTACATGGGTTGTGCTATGATGTATGGTTTATGATTTTGTGGCACACATAAGAATGGTATCATTATGAGATGGGTGGGACCTATATCTCCCTCAAATTCATTGGGTAAAGATTTTATATCTCATGAGATAAACATGGCTGGAATGGTAGGTTATACCAGTTCAGTGAAACAAAACTGAAAAGAGGAGTGAACTTGGTTCAGAAATGGACTTTATCCACTAAGATAGTCTTGGAAATGAGTCTTGACTAATAAGAAATGATTATCTATGATTATGTGTGTATTCCACAAAGTTTCATGTTTTATGATTTTTGGTATTTCATTTCAAAACTATGATTTATCCCATGTTATGAAATTATGCTCTCTTTTGCAGGTTAAGATTTCCAAAATGTTATGTTCTTATAAATATGATGTGATTGATATTTCTTTTGTTTACCCTTACTGAGCATTTGAGCTCACCCTTTTGTATTTTTTCTTTCCACAGGTCAGGAAGAATCTTATTAAGTAAGATATGCCAAAAGGGACTATAGATATGATGAAATAAATGGGAGACAGTGTAGACGCTTTATGAACCCATTTTTTATGTTTCCCAATTTCTAAAGACACTATACCTATACGGTCCTTTCATGGTTTTGTTATATGTTATAATAAATATGACTAAATTTTTAAGTAATAACAATGTATGTAAAGTATGGGTCGCTATAGTTGGTATCAGAGGAAAGGTATAGTCAACCTTTGGAAACTAGGATGTGAAAGCCTTAGTAAGAACCCTAAGGAAAAGTCTATGCATAGAACACAATATTAGTGTTTTATAAATGACCATGAAGAACCTAGGATAAAACCTTAAGTGTGAAATTTTATTCTTGATTATGTGGTTTTCCTATTATAATTAGTGTTGCTCACACTATTCTTCTTGGTTTTAGTCAATGGCTGAAACCCGAAGGAACCGTGTTAATGCGGAATGCGATGGGCAATGCAATGATTGTCCCCCTGAGAAACCAAACGTTATGGGAGCTGGAATGAAAAATCCTGTAGCCATGCTCACACAATATTCTCAAGCTATGAATCATGCAGGACATCCAAACGAGCAAAGGAAGGTACAAAATTCTGTTGAATCCTTTATGAGGCAGTGTCCACCTTCTTTCAGCAGGTCTACTGATCCATTAGTTTCTGAACAATGGATTAGTACTACTGAAAAGATATTTTCAGTTATTCAATGTTCTGAACATGATAACGTCATCCTATTAGTGTATCGTTTGGAAGGAGATGCTGATCAATGGTGGAATCTTATTAAGAATACAAGGCAAAGGGATGAAATTGAGTCCATGGAATGGGACGAGTTCAAGAACTTATTTTTCAATAAGTACTTCCCTCGTATTCTCCAAACAAAGATGGAGAAAGAGTTTCTTGAACTGAAGCAAAAGGATGATGAATCTGTTGGTACCTATGTAGCAAATTTTACAAGACTTGCAAGGTACGCTTATGGTATTATTATTCAACCTGAGAGTAAGATCGATCAATTCTTTAGTGGCTTAAAACCAAGTCATAGAAGGGCGTTATCCATAAGGGACTTCAATAGCTATGAGGAAATCGTTCGATGTGCTCTCAAAGTTGAGATGGAGATTGGAGTAACCCATCAGTCATATGGGTTTGATAATAAGAGGAAAATGGAATTCAAAGGAAAATCTAAAGAGCACACTGAAAAGAAGATAAGCTTTCCCTTATGCTCAAATTGTGGAAAGAAACATGGAGGGAGTTTTCTTAAAGGGACAAGTAAATGTTTAAAATGTGGAAGGGAAGGTCATCGGGCATTTGAATGCCGCAATGATGGGAAGAAGATGTCTAACGATGCAAACAAAGGAAGGGACACATAGAATGAACCTACTACACTTCAATGTTTCAAGTGCAAGGATATGGGGCATTATACCAATCAGTGCCCAAATCCAACGGTTGATGATGATGGTCGACATCAACAAATTCTTAAGGCTAAAGACAAAGGAAAGTCACCTGCAATTTCTATCAGCGATGTGGAGTATGATAACGATGTGGTGAAAGGTACACCTACCATCCACTCTAAAGTAGAAAATGTTTTATTTGATTCTGGATCCACCCACACCTTTATTTCTAATGAATTTTCTAAGGATATCACTATATTACCTCAACAATTAGATGTTGAGTTAGCTGTGACAACCCCTAATGGCACAAAACTAGCTTCAAAAGTTTATAATTCTTCTCCGATTGAAGTTTGTGGGAAAGTGCTTCCTGAAAATCTTGTGATCCTTCCTATAGTGGAATTTTATGTGATTCTTGGCATGGATTGACTTTCTTTATATGGAGCTTATATCAATTGCCAAACAAGGGAAGTCACATTTCATATTCCAGATCAATCTATCATCGTCTATCGATGCAAGGATGAACATAACCTTCCAGTGGAAATTTCCTCGATCTTATGGGTCTTGATTCCACTTAATTAAGGTTATTTATCTCAAATGGTTCGTGAGAAACTCACAATTAAGAATATGCCCATTGTACGGGAGTTTGATGATGTCTTTCCGGAGGAATTGCTGGGTCTTCCACCAAATTGTGAAGTTGAGTTTTCAATAGAACTCGTACTGGGTGCTTTTCCTATTTCAAAGACACCTTATATAATGGCCCCAATTGAGTTGCTGGAATTGAAGAAGCAACTCCAAGAGAATCTTGATAAGGGATTCATACACCCCAGTGCGTCACCTTGGGGAGCACCTGTTCTGTTTGTTAAGAAGAAAGATGGATCAATGAGACTCTGCATTGATTATAGAGAACTTAACAAGATCACTATCAAGAACAAATATCCTCTCCCACGCATTGATGACTTATTTGACCAACTACGAGGAGATCAATACTTTTCCATGATTGATCTTCATTTAGGGTATCTCCAATTAAGGGTCAAAAGGGAGGATATACCAAAGATGGATTTCCGTACAAGGTAAGGACACTATGAATTTATAGTGATGCCATTTGGTCTTACTAATTCCCCTGCTATCTTCATGGATCTGATGAATAGAGTCTTTAGAGACTATCTTGATCAGTTTGTGGTAGTCTTTATAGACGATATTCTTTTATATTCAAAGAGCAAGGAAGAACATGAAGATCACTTGAGAATTATATTGAAGACCCTAAGAAAGGAGAAGCTTTATGCCAAATTTACCAAGTGTGAATTTTGGGTTCAAAGAGTTTCATTTTTGGGTCACATAATCTCAAAAGAGGGGATATCTGTGGATCCAGCAAAAACATAGGTTATCGAAAGATGGTCGAGACCAACAACAGTAACTGAGAGCCGAAGTTTTTTTGGTTTGGATGGATATTATCGACGTTTTGTGAAAGATTTTTCACAATTATCTAATCCACTCACCAGGTTGACTCGAAAAGGTGTTAAGTTCGTGTGGATGGACGAATGTGAAGAGAATTTCAAGGAGTTGAAAAGAAGGTTATCCAGTGCACCTCTACTCACAATTCCTTGTAGTGGAGAACGGTTTGTGATCTACAGTGATGCATCCAAGAAGGGACTGGGATGTGTTCTTATGCAAAATGATATGGTGATAGCTTATGCCTCACGACAATTGAAAATCCATGAGCAAAATTACCCAACTCATGATTTGGTGTTAGCTACGGTAATCTTTTCATTAAAGATTTGGAGGCATTAACTTTATGGTGAAAGGTGTGATATTTATACTTATCATAAAAGTTTAATGTATATTTTCACACAAAAGGAGCTGAATATGCGTCAAAGAAGATGGTTGGAGCTGATTAAGGATTACTAATGCTCAATTCATTACCACCCTAGGAAAGAAAACAAGGTGGCAGATGCATTAAGTCGACAAGACCATGTCAGTTTATCCATGACGAGGATCACAAAAGATCCAATATTTATGGATTTACAAAGGATGGATCTTGGAATTATAATGGAAGGGGGAAATCGTATCTTTCTCAAATGAATGTTAAACCATATATACATGTGAAGATTAAAGAGGCACATAAAGAAGATGGAGAGTTACAAAAGAAGGTGAGAAATGTTCCTGAATTCAACCTTGATTTTGATGGGATAATAAAGTTCAGGAATCGGGTTTGTGTTCCTCCCATCCCAGAATTAAAGAAGGAGCTACTGGATGAGGTTCATAGTTCTTCATTCTCTACTCATCCTGGAAGCACGAAGATGTATAGGGACCTGAAAAGAGTACTTCTGCTGGGATGGCATGAAAAGAGATGTTTCTGAATATGTCTCTTGATGCTTGGTTTGTCAGCAAGTTAAAGCTGAGAGACAGAAGTCTAAGGGGATATTACAACCATTACCCATACCCGAATGGAAATCGGAAAACATCATTATGGACTTTGTCACAGGACTTCCTAAAACATCCAAAGGCAATAATGCTATCTGGGTCATAGTTGATCATCTTACAAAGTCCGCACACTTCATCGCTATTAGAGAGGATTTCTCTCTGGATCAGCTTTCCAGGATATATATAAAAGAAGTGGTAAGATTGCATGGAGTACCACATTCTATTATTTCTGATCGGGATCCAAGGTTTACCTCAATGTTCTGGCGAAGTCTTCAGCATACTCCGGATACATAGTTGAGTTTCAGCACTGCTTATCATCCTCAGACAGACGATCAGTCTGAGAGGACAATTCAAACTCTAAAAGATATGTTGAGAGCTTGCTCTATAGATTTCAAAGGTGGTTGGGATCATCACCTACCTTTGGTGGAATTTTCTTATAATAATAGCTTTCACTCCAGTATTCAGATGGCTCCTTATGAAGCTCTCTATGGAAAGAAATGCAGGACTCCAACTTGCTGGGATGAAGTTGGGTAAAGAAAGCTATTAGGACGTGATATTGTTGATGAGATGGCAGAAAAGGTCCGACCTATTCAACAGCACATAATATCTGCTCAGAGTCGACAGAAAAGTTATGCCGACAACTGAAGAAAAGACCTAGAGTTTGAAGTGGGTGATAAAGTGTTCTTACGAATATCTCCCTGGAAGTGGGTCATGAGATTTGGAAATAAAGGGAAGTTGAGCCCTAGATATATCGGTCCTTTCGAAATACTGGATCGTGTTGGGAAGGTAGCTTACCGATTGGCGCTTCCACCGAATCTCTCTCACGTTCACGATGTGTTCCATATATCTCTCATGAGAAAGTACATACCTGATCCTTCACATGTACTCAGATCAGAAGTTGTACCGCTAGAGTAAGGTCTTTCTTATGAAGAACAACCGATATAGATTCTAGATCGTAGCGAAAAAGTCATACGAAAAAAGACCACTCGCTTGGTGAAAGTTTTATGGAGGAACCACCAATTTGAAGAAGCTACATGGGAGCTTGAGGATATGATGAGGGAGAGGTATCCTCATCTGTTTGTTACAAAGTGACGAATTTCGAAGCCGAAATTCATTTTAAGAGGGGTAGAATGTAACACTCGAGACTTTTATGAGAAATATATTTTTTATGTTATATAAATCATCAAAGGAATCTTTCGTTACACGCAATCGCGACCTTCCTCGATAGCGTGTGTAGTACGCAATACCGAGTTCCACTAAACAACGATATATTATTATAATATTATAAACTAGCCATTATGAATAGTATTAACTTAATTTTAAATTTTACAACATTATTATTCATCATACACATTTTCTAGAACATGGTAAGAGAACAAAATAAATTTTTTTGGGTAAAATAAGTATTTATCAAAAAATGCAGTTTTGTCGCCTTTTGATGGTGCACCCACATTAAATCTAGTTTTTGACAAGTTTATAAGTTCAATTTGACAAAATAAAATTCTTATTTTGAATTAGGATATAAAAATTTAATTTGGATAAATTGTTGATATTTTTCTGATAACTTTCATATTTTGATGAATAGTAAAAATACGCTAATTATTAAATAAAAACGATTTTTTTCATTGAGATAATTTATATGGTTAAATTATAATATTAAATGGTTTTAAAGTACATATAGAATATATTTTTTCCATTTAATATAATGTATGTCGTTAGCATTAATTTCACATTGAATTCATAGGTAAAAACATTTCAATCTTTGGCAATGTTTTCACTTCTAAAACCCATTTTCTTAACAATGGAATTTATTTTAAATTAATTATTGCAACTTATATGTTTTGAAATTTGAAAAATGGATTCCATATTCCGAATCAGTGGGTCCAAATTATGTTAATAGTCTACTTTTTATTTTTGGGCATTATGAATAGTAACTACGGTAAATTTTATTTACCATAGTTAAAGGTAAATCAGGTAATTAAGAGTAAATATAAGATTATAAAATTACCCTAACACCTGCCAAAATCCTATTGGATGAATAAAAGTCGACCCATATCACCTAAGGGTCAGATTATATTCATTTAATAGACTTTTTTCCATGAAAATAATTTAATTATTATTAAAACCAAAGAATGTGACAACATGTCACTTTCTTAAATCTTATAACTATAATAATTGTAATTTGGTGATAAACTTAATTAAACTTAGAACACGAATATTCTCCAGAAAGCAAATACAATTATCTACATCATAGGAATTTATTTATAATTTTTAGGGATTAAATATTTATCATTAATTATGACACAATAGTGATGTCGAAATTATTTTATTAATTAAAATATCAAATAAATTGTTTTAAAAATATTAAAATAAATATTATATGAACTATTTAATATGCTACACTAATTTTATAGATACATATGACATTTTATTAATCTAGTAAAGCTTTTAGTTTGAACATATCTTCTGTATATATTTTATTTAAATTCAAATAAATGAATAGTGTCAAAATTGACACTATTGTTATTTTATAAAAATAACATATTATAAAATTGTTTAAAAATAACAAAAATATTTAAAAATTATAAATTAAAATTTATATGGTCTAAAATGTCATAAAGTGTCAGATTATGGAAAATTCACAACACATATGTAATTATTTATAATAATTTAAAATTTATAATATTATTACCACAAATAAAATTAAATTGATAAATAAGGATAAATCAAGTTGATAATGTTTAAAATAAATTCATAACATGTCTAAATTTTATAGGTTGATGATATTATAAAACTATATCATCTAATCTTTTGATATGAGTCATTTTGGAATTTTTTAAGTGGGGTTGGGATTTAATATAAACTAATATTTCTTATATTTCAAAAGGTCCCCCTCTTCTCCCTTATAAAAGGGCACCTCCTCCCTCTCCTCCTCACACCAATTTGAGCCTTAAAGCTCGGCCAAACCCTACCAATTTCTCCTCTCTACTTCCCTAGAATCATCCTAGAGGTTCTGTTCTTCTTCAAAGACCAACCCTAGTGCCCTAAGAGGAGGTTAAGAAGAGGCGCGTAAAAAAAAGAGGTAATATCCATTACCGATCCTTTCCAAATTCTTTCTTATTCAACATCTTCTTCTTTAGTTGTTTCATTATGAAGTAATAACATCAGTATAACTCATATACTGATATGTTGTTATAAGTATGAAACAACCCTATTTCACCATCTATCCATCCTACAGAAAATGAAATCACCACGCGTGCGTACGTACGGAATACCATCTCCACGCCGTGGTGTAATGTATTTTCCCCCACCAAATTACATGGATGGGTATAATGGTGTAAATAATTACTATATATGATTATTGTAAAGTGATATTGATTCTGAAATAGAATACATACACTCCAATACAATTCCACGATCATGAGAACGATATCATCGCTCGTGCGTACGTACGGAATACCGTCTCCACGATGTGATGCGATTCGTTCTACGTGATATTTATTGCATAATGATTATATAAATGAATTTAATGAATCAATATGATATATAGTAAATTAATACCATTCTTGAAATGATGTATCTATAACCTATAGATAAGAATAATAATTTATTCGACAAAACACGCATAAGAACAAAAAGTTATAAACACCCGAATAACAAGTAACAATGAAATATTAGTAATAAGAAGCTAAGAATATGACTATATATGATATAATAACAATAATTATGATTCTGGAATAAGTAAATAACATTATTTAAATCATTATATAGGAGGTTCGGACACTTATGAAGCAAATCGGACCTAAGGTAAGGGAAATATCACAATCTCATTTTTATCCGAGATTGTTTATACTTTGAAATTTTTTGTGGTGTATTTTATCTTCCACATCCATGTTTCCTCAATATGTAATATTGTTCCATTCACCTACAATTTTTTAAATCCAATTTTACCCTTCGGTGAGTTTTTAGTAAAAGATATGAAAGGAATCTTTTGTTGTTTTTCGTACGAGGTACTTTTTGACTTTTCCAACAAAAGTACGAGAAGAGTGTTTTTTTAACTTATACGGCATGAATGGATTTTTAAAAGAAGATTCCTTTACAAGTTTTCAAGTTTATTTTTAATAAACTTCTTTTAGTTTAAAATTGAATGACATGTTAAAGAAAAGAAAGTGTTTTTGAAGTAGAAAGGATATTTTCCTCAAGAATGGAGTTCAAGTGTTTTATCAAAATTATTTTCCATATAATATAATAAAGGGTTCTATTTCATTACCTATTATTACATTGATTTGATTATATTGTGATGGAAATATTTTTATGAATTCCTTTATCTTATATGAGTTGTTTTATGATGTCACGATGTTTAAGATTCCCATTTTTGATTACATGGGTTATGCTATGATGTATGGTTAATGATTTTGTGGCACACATAAGAATAGTATCATTATGAGATGGGTGGGACCTATATATCCCTCCAATGCATTGGGTAAAGATTTTATATCTCATGAGATAGACATGGCTGGAATGGCAGGTTATACCGGTTTAGTGAAACATGACTGAAAAGAGGAGTGAACTCGGTTCAGAAATGGACTTTGTCCACTAAGATAGTCTTGGAAATGAGTCTCGACTAATAAGAAATGATTATCTATGATTATGTGTGTATGCCACAAAGTTTCATGTTTTAAGATTATTGGGATTTCATTTCACTACTATGATTTATCCCATGTTATGAAATTATTCTCTCTTTTGCAGGTTAAGATTTCCAAAATGTTATGTTCTTATGAATATGATGTGATTGATATTTATTTTGCTTACCCCTACTGAGCATTTGAGCTCACCCTTTTGTATGTTTTCTTTCCCCAGGTCAGGAAGAAGCTTATTAAGTATGATATGCCAAAAGGGACTATATATATTATGAAATAAATGGGAGACAATGTAGACACATTATGAACCACTTGTTTATGTTTCCTAGTTTCTAAATACACTATACCTATATGGTCCTTTCATGATTTTGTTATATGTTGTAATAAGTATGCTTCAATTTTGAATTAATAACAATGTATGTAAAGTATGGGTCGCTATAGTTGGTATCAAAGGAAAGGAATAGTCAACCTTTGGAAACTAGGATGTGAAAGCCTTAGTAAGAACCCTAAGGAAAAGTCTAAGCATAGAACACAATATTAGTGTTTTAGAAATGACCATGAATAACCTAGGATAAGACCTTAAGTTTGAAATTTTATTCTTGATTATGTGGTTTTCCTATTATAATTAGTGTTGCTCACACTATTCTTCTTGGTTTTAGTCAATGGATGGAACCCAAAGGAACTGTGTTAATGCGAAATGCGACGGGCAATGCAATAATTGTCCCCCCTGAGAAACTAGACATTATGGGATCTAGAATGAAAAATCTTGTAGCCATGATCACACAACATTATCAAGATATGAATCATGCATGACTTCCAAATGAGCGAAGGAAGGAGCAACATTCTGTTGAATCCTTCATGAGGCAGCATCCACCTTCTTTCAGCAGGTCTACTGATCCATTAGTTGCTGAATAATGGATTAGTAGTACTGAAAAGATATTTTCAGTTATTCAATGTTCTGAACATGATAAAGTCATCCTAGCAGTGTATCATTTGGAAGGAGATGCTGATCAATGGTTAAATCTTATGAAGAATACGAGTAAAAGGTATGAAATTGAGTCCATGGAATGGGACGAGTTCAAGAACTTATTTTTCAATAAGTACTTCCCTCGTATTCTCCGAACAAAGATGGAGAAAGAGTTTCTTGAACTGAAGAAAAAGGATGATGAATCTGTTGGTACCTCTGAAGAAAATTTTACAAGACCTTCAAGGTACGCTTCTGGTATTATTATCAAACCTGAGAGTAAGATCGATCGATTCTTTAGTGGCTTAAAACCAAGTCTTCAAAGGGCGTTAGCCATAAGGGACTTCAATAGCTACGAGGAAATTGTTCGATGTGCTCTCAAAGTCGAGATGGAGATTGGAGTAACCCATCAGTCATACGGGTTTGATAAGAATAGGAAAATGGAATTCAAAGGAAAATATAAAGAGCACACTAAAAAGAAGATGATCTTCCCCTTATGCTCAATGTGTGGAAAGAAACATGAAGGGAGTTGTCTTTCAGGGACAAGTAAATGTTTCAAATGTGGAAAGGAAGTTCATCGGGCATTTGAATTCCGCAATGATGGGAAGAAGATGTCTAATGATGCAAACAAAGGAAGGGACACACAAAATAAACCTACTACACTTCAATGTTTCAAGTGCAAGGAGATGGGGAATTATGCAAATCAATGCCCAAATACAAGGGTTGATGATGATGGTTGACGTCAAAAAACTCTTAAGGCTAAAGACAAAGGAAAGTCACATGCAATTTCTATCAGCGATGTGGAGTATGATAACAATGTGGTGAAAGGTACACTTACCATCCACTCTAAAGTAGAAAATGTTTTATTTGATTCTGGATCCACCCAATCCTTTATTTCTGAAGAATTTTCTAAGGAAATCACTATATTACCTCAACAATTAGATGTTGAGTTAGCTGTGACAACCCCTAATGGCACAACAGTAGCATCAAAAGTTTATAAGTATTCCCCGATTGAAGTTTGTGGGAAAGTGCTTCCTGAAAATATTGTGATCCTTCCTATAGTGTAATTTGATGTGATTCTTGGCATGGATTGGCATTCTTTATATGGAGCTCATATCAATTGCCAAAGAAGGGAAGTCACATATCATATTCCATATCAATCTATGATCGTCTATCGATGCAAGGATGAACATAACCTTCCAGTGGAAATTTCTTCCATCTTATGGGTCTTGATTCCACTTAATGATGGTTATTTATCTCAAATGGTTAGTGAGAAACTCACAATTAAGAATATGCCCATTGTACGGGAGTTTGATGATGTCTTTCCGGAGGAATTGCCGTGTCTTCCACCAAATCGTGAAGTTGAGTTTTCAATAGAACTCGTACCGGGTGCTTTGCCTATTTCAAATGCACCTTATATAATGGCCCCAATTGAGTTGTAGGAATTGAAGAAGCAACTCCAAGAGAATCTTGATAAGGGATTCATATTCCCTAGTGCGTCACCTTGGGGAGCACCTGTTCTGTTTGTTATGAAGAAAGATGGATCAATGAGAGTCTGCATTGATTATCGAGAACTTAACAAGATCACTATCAAGAAAAAATATCCTCTCCCACACATTGATGACTTATTTGACCAACTACGAGGAGCTCCATACTTTTCCAAGATTGATCTTCGTTCAGGGTATCACTAATTAAGGGTCAAAAGGGAGGATATACCAAAGATGGCTTTCCGTACAAGGTACGGACACTATGAATTTATAGTGATGCCATTTGGTCTTACTAATGCCCCTACTATCTTCATGGATCCGATGAATAGAGTCTTTAGAGACTATCTTGATCAGTTTTTGGTAGTCTTGATAGACGATATTCTTGTATATTCAAAGAGCAAGGAAGAACATGAAGATCACATGAGAATTATATTGAAGACCCTAAGAAAGGAGAATCTTTATGCCAAA
This sequence comes from Viscum album, assembly GCA_963277665.1. Classification (NCBI taxonomy): domain Eukaryota; kingdom Viridiplantae; phylum Streptophyta; class Magnoliopsida; order Santalales; family Viscaceae; genus Viscum; species Viscum album. The sequence goes on along the minus strand of OY728122.1, from coordinate 700,294,638 downwards.
TTTACCAAGTGTGAATTTTGGCTTCAAAGAGTTTCATTTTTGGGTCACATAATCTCAAAAGAGGGGATATCTATGGATCCAACAAAAATAGAGGTTATCAAAAGATGGCCGAGACCAACAACAGTAACTGAGATCCGATGTTTTCTTGGTTTGGCTGGATATTATCGAAGTTTTGTGAAATACTTTTCACGATTATCTAATCCACTCACCAGGTTGACTCAAAAAAGAGTTATGTTCGTGTGGGTGGACGAATGTGAAGAGAATTTCAAGGAGTTGAAAAGAGGGTTATCCAGTGCACCTGTACTCACACTTCCTAGTAGTGGGGAAAGGTTTGTGATCTACAGTGATGCATCCAAGAAGGGACTGGGATGTGTTCTTATGAAAAATGATATGGTGATATCTTATGCCTCACGATAGTTAAAATCCATGAGCATAATTACCCAACTAATAATTTGGAGTTAGCTGCGGTAATCTTTGCATTAAAGATATGGAGGCATGACCTTTATGGTGAAAGGTGTGATATTTATACTGATCAGAAAAATTTAAAGTATATTTTCACACAAAAGGAGCTGAATATGCGTCAAAGAAGATTGTTGGAGCTGATTAAAGATTACGACTGCTCAATTCATTACCACCCTGGGAAAGCAAACAAGGTGGCAGATGCATTAAGTCTACAAGACCATGCCAGTTTATCCATGATGAGGATCTCAAAAGATCTAATAATTAAGGATTTACAAAGGATGGATCTTGGAATTATAATGGAAGGGGAAAATCCTATCTTTCTCAAATGAATGTTCAACCATCTATATATGTGAAGATTAAAGAGGAACAGAAAGAAGATGTAGAGTTACAAAAGAAGGTGAGAAATGTTCTTGAATTCAACCTTGATTGTGATGGGATAATGAAGTTCAGGAATCGAGTTTGTGTTCCTCCCATCCCAGAATTAAAGAAGGAGATGCTGGATGAGGCTCATAGTTTTTCATTCTCTATTCATCTTGGAAGCACGAAGACGTATAGGGACCTGAAAGAGTACTTCTGGTGGGATGGCATGAAAATAGATGTTGCTGAATATGTCTCTCGATACTTGGTTTGTCATCAAGTTAAAGCTGAGAGATAGAAGTCTAAGGGGATGTTACAACCATTACCCATACCTGAATGGATATCGGAAAACATCACTATAGACTTTGTCACAGGACTTCCTTAAACATCCAAAGGCAGTAATGCTATTTGGGTCATAGTTGACCGTCTTACAAAGTCAGCACACTTCATTGCTATTATAGAGGATTTCTCTCTGGATCAGCTTGCCATAATATATATAAAATAAGCGGTAAGATTGCATGGAGTACCACTTTCTATTATATCTGATCGGGATCAAAGGTTTACCTCAAAGTTCTGGCGAAGTCTTCAGCATACTCTGGATACCGAGTTGAGTTTCAGCACTACTTATCATCCTCAGACAGATGGTCAGTCTGAGAGGACAATTAAAACTCTAAAAGATATGTTGAGAGATTTCTCTATAGATTTCAAAGGTGGTTTGGATCAACACATACCTTTGGTGGAATTATAATATAATAATAGCTTTCACTCCAGTATTCAGATGGCTCCTTATGAAGCTCTCTGTGGAAAGAAATGCAGGACTCCAACTTGTTGGGATGAAGTTGGGGAAAGAAAGCTATTAGGACCTGATATTGTTGACGAGATGGTAGAAAAGGTCCTATCTATTCGACAACACATAAGAGCAGCTCAAAGTCGACAGAAAAGTTATGCCGACAACCAAAAAAGGACCTAGAGTTTGAACTGGGAGATAAAGTGTTCTTACGAATATCTCCCTGGAAGAGGGTCATGAGTTTTGGAAAGAAGGGGAAGTTGATCCCTAGATATATTGGACCTTTCGAAATACTAGATCGTGTTGGGAAGGTAGCTTACCGATTGGTGCTTCCACCGAATCTCTCTGAAGTTCACGATGTGTTCCATGTATCTCTCCTGAGAAAGTACATACCTGATCCTTCACATGTACTCAGCTCAGAATTTGTACCGCTGGAGTAAGATCTTTCTTATGAAGAACAACCGATAGAGATTCTGGATCGTTGCAAAAAAGTCCTACGAAACAAGACCACTCTCTTGGTGAAAGTTTTAAGGAGGAACCACAAATTAGAAGATGCTACATGGGAGCTTGAGGATATGATGAGGGAGAGGTATCCTCATCTGTTTGTTACAATGTGATGAATTTTGAGGGTGAAATTCATTTTATGGGGGGTAGAATGTAACACTAGAGACTTTTATGAGAAATATTTTGTTTTTATGTTATATAAATATCAAAGGAATCTTTCTCTACACGCAATCGCGACCTTCCTCGATAGCGTGTGTAGTACGCAATACCGAGTTCCACTAAACAACGATATATTATTTTAATATTATAAACTAGCCATTATGAATAGTATTAACTGAATTTTAAATTTTACAACATTATTATTCATCTTACACATTTTCCAGAACATGGTAAGAGAACAAAATAAATTGTTTTGGGTAAAATAAGTATTTATCAAAAAATGCAGTTTTGTCGCCTTTTGATGGCGCACCCACATTAAATCTAGTTTTTGACATGTTTATAAGTTCAATTTGACAAAATAAAATTTTTCCATTGAATAAGGATACAATAATTTACTTTGGATAAATTTTTGATATTTTTCGTTTAACTTTCATATTTTGATGAATAGTAAAAATACGCTAATTTTTAATTAAAAACAAATTTTTTCATTGAGATAATTTATATGGATAAATTATAATATTGAGTGGTTTTAAAGTATAGATAGAATATATTTTTATCTTTTAATAGAATGTATGTCATTTGCATTAATTTCACATTGAATTCATAGGTAAAAACTTTTCAATCTTTGGCAATGTTTTAACTTCTAAAACTCGTTTTCTTAACAACAGCATTTATTTTAAATTAATTACTGCAACTTATTTGTTTTGAATTTTGAAAAATGGATTCCATATTCTGAATCAGTGGGTCCAAATTATGTTAATAGGATACTTTTTAATTTTCGGAATTATGAATAGTAACTACGGTAAATTTTATTTACCATAGTTAAAGGTAAATCAGGTAATTAAGGGTAAATATAAGATTATAAAATTAACCTAACACCTGCCAAAATCCTATTTTATGACTAAAAGTCGACCCATATCACCTAAGGGTCGGATTCTATTCATTTAATAGACTTCTGTCCCTGAAAATAATTTAATTATTATTAAGACCAAAGAATGTGACAACATGTCACTTTCTTTAATCTTATAAGTATAATAATTTTAATTTGGTGATAAACATAATGAAACTTCGAACATGAATATTCTCAAAAAAGATAATACAATTATCTATATCATAGGAATTTATTTAGAATTTTTAGGGATTATATATTTATCATTAATTATGACACAATAGTGATGTTGAAATAATTTTATTAATTAAAATATCAAATAAATTGTTTAAAAAATATTAAAATAAATATTATATGAACTATTTAATGTGATACACTAATTTTATAGACACATATGACATTTTATGAATCTATTAATACTTTTAGTTCGAACATGTCTTCTGTATATATTTTATTTAAATTCAAATAATTGAATAGTGTCAAAATTGACACTATTGTTATTTTATAAAAATAACATATTATAAAATTGTTTAAAAATCACAAAAATATTTAAAAATTATAAAGTAAATTTATATGGTCTAAAATGCCATAAATTGTCAAATTATAGAAAATTCACAACACATATGTCATTATTTATAATAATTTAAAATTCAGAATATTATTTTCACAAGTAAAATTAAATTGATAAATAAGGATAAATCAAGTTGATAATGTTTAAAATAAATTCCTAACATGTCTAAATTTTATTGGTTGATGATATTACAACCCTATCTCATCTAAACTTCGATTATGAGTCATTTTGGAAGTTTTTATTTGGGGTTGGGATTTAATAAAAACTAATATTTCTTATATTTCCAAAGGTGCCCCTCTCCTCCCTTATAAAAGGGCACCTCCCCCCTCTCCTCCTCACACCAATTTGAGCCTTCAAGCTTAGAAAACCCCTGCCAAGTTCTCCTATCCCCTTCCCTTGAATCATCCTAGAGGTTCTGGTCTTCTTCAAAGACCAACCCTAGTGCCCTAAGAGGAGGTTAAGAAGAGGCGCGTCAAAAAAAAGAGGTAATATCCATTACCGATCCTTTCCAAATTCTTTCTTCTTCAAATTATTCTTCTTTAGTTGTTTCATTATGAATTAATAACATCTGTATCACTCATATACTGATATGTTATTATAAGTATGAAACAACCCTATTTCACCATCTATCCATCCTATGGAAAACGAAATCACCGCGCGTGTGTACGTACGAAATACAGTCTCCATGCCGTGGTGTAATCTATTTCCCCCAACCACCTTACTTGGATGAGTATAATGGTGTAAATAATTACTATATATGATTATTTTAAAGTGATATTGATTCTGAAATAGAATACATACACTCCAATACAATTCCACGATCATGGGAACGATATCATCGCTCGTTCGTACGTACGAAATACCGTCTCCACGATGTGATGCGATTCGTTCTACATGATATTCATTGCATAATGATTATATAAATGAATTTAATGAATAAATATGATATATAGTACATTAATACCATTCTGGAAATGATTTATCTATAACCTAAAGAGTAGAATAAGAGTTTATTCGACAAAACACGCATAAGAACAAAAAGTTATAAACACCCGAATAACAAGTAGCAATGAAATATTACTACTAATAAGCTAATAATATGACCATATATGATATAATAACAATAATTATGATTCTGGAATAATTAAATAACATTATATAAATCATTATACAGGAGGTTCAGACAATGATGAAGAAAATCGGACCTAAGGTAAGGGAAATATCACAATCTCATTTTTATCCGAGATTGTTTATACATTGAAATTTACTGGGGTGTATTTTATCATCCACATCCATGTTTCCTCAATATGTAATATTGTTTCATCCACCTAAAATTGTTTAAATCCAATTTTACCCTTCGGTGAGTTTTTAGTAAAATATATGAAAGGAATCTTTTGTCCTTTTTCGTACGAGGTACTTTTTGACTTTTCTGAAAAAAGTACGAGAAGAGTGTTTTTTAACATATATGGCATGAATGGATTTTTAAAAGAAGATTACTTTAAAAGTTTTAATGTTTATTTTTAATCAACTTCTTTTATTTTGAAATTGAAAGACATGTTAATGAAAGGAAAGTGTTTTTGAAGTAGAAAAGAAAATTTTCCTCAAGAATGGAGTTCAAGTGTTTTATCAAAATTATTTTCCATATAAGATAATAAAGGGTTCTGTTTCTATCCCTATTATTACATTAATTTGATTATGTTGTGATGGAATTATTTTTATGAATTCCTTTATCTTATATGAGTTGTTTTATTATGTCACGATGTTTAAGATTCCCATTTTTTATTACATGGGTTATGATATGATGTATGGTTTATGATTTTGTGGCACACATAAGAATGGTATCATAATGAGATGGGTGGGACCTATATCTGCCTCCAATTCATTGGGTAAAGATTTTATATCTCATGAGATAGACATGGATGGAACATCAGGATATACCGGTTCAATGAAACAGGACTGAAACGAGGAGTGAACTCAGTTCAGAAATGGAATTTGTCCACTAAGATAGTCTTGGCAATGAGTCTTGACTAATAAGAAATGATTCTCTATGATTATGTGTGTATGACACAAAGCATCATGTTTTAAGATTATTGGAATTTCAGTTCACTACTATGATTTATCCAATGTTATGAAATTATGATCTCTTTTGCAGGTTAAAATTTCCAAAATGTTATGTTCTTATGAATATGATGTGATTGATATTTCTTTTGTTTACCCTTACTGAGAATTTGAGCTCACCCTTTTGTATGTTTTCTTTCCCCATGTCAGGAAGAATCTTATTAAGTAAGATATGGCAAAAGGGACTATAGATATGATGAAATAAATGGGAGACAATGTAGATGCTTTATGAACCAGTTGTTTATGTTTCCCAGTTTATAAAGACACTATACCTATACGGTCCTTTCATGGTTTTGTTATATGTTGTAATAAGTATGCTTCAATTTTAAAGTAATAACAATGTATGTAATGTATGGGTCTCTATAGTTGGTATCAGAGGAAAGGTATAGTCAACCATTGGAAACTAGGATGTGAAAGCCTTAGTAAGAACCCTAAGGAAAAGTCTAAGCATAGAACACAATCTTAGTGCTTTAAAAATGTCCATGAATAACCTAGGATATGACCTTAAGTGTGAAATTTTATTCTTGATTATGTGGTTTTCCTATTATAATTAGTGTTGCTCACACTATTCTTCTTGGTTTTAGTCAATGGCTGGAACCCGAAGGAACCGTGTTAATGTGGAATGCGACGGGAAATGCAATGATTGTCCCCCTGAGAAACCAAACGTTATGGGAGATGGAATGAAAAATCTTGTAGCCATGCTCACAAAACATTCTCAAGCTATGAATCATGCATGACTACCAAACTAGCATAGGAAGGAGCAACATTCTGTTGAATCCTTCATGAGGCAATGTCCACCTTCTTTCAGTAGGTCTACAGATCCATTAGTTACTGAATAATGGATTAGTACTACTGAAAAGATATTTTTAGTTCTTCAATGTTCTGAACATGATAAAGTCATCCTAGCAGTGTATCTTTTGGAAGTAGATGCTGATCAATGGTGGAATCTTATTACGAATACGAGGCAAAGGGATGAAATTGAGTCCATGGAATGGGACGAGTTCAAGAACTTATTTTTCAATAAGTACTTCCCTCGTATTCTCCTAACAAATATGGAGAAAGAGTTTCTTGAAATGAAGCAAAAGGATGATGAATATGTTGGTACCTATGAGGCAAATTTTACAAGACTTTCAAGGTACGATTCTGGAATTATTATCCAACCTGAGAGTAAGATTGATCGATTCTTTACTGGCTTAAAATCAAGTCTTTGAAGGGCGTTAGCCATAAGGGACTTCAATAGCTATGAGGAAATCGTTCGATGTGCTCTCAAAGTGGAGATGGAGATTGGAGTAACCCATCGATCATATGGGTTTGATAAGAAGGGGAAAATGGAATTCAAAGGAAAATCTAAAGAGCACACTGAAAAGAAGATGAGCTTTCCCTTATGCTCAAAGTGTGGAAAGAAACATGGAGGGAGTTGTCTTAAAGGGACAATTAAATGATTCAAATGTGGAAAGGAAGGTCATCGGGTATTTGAATGCCGCAATGATGGGATGAAGATGTCTAATGATGCAAACAAAGGAAGGGACACACAGAATGAACCTACTACACTTCAATGTTTCAAGTGCAAGGAGATGGGGCATTATGCCAATCAATGCCCAAATCCAAGGGTTGATGATGATGGTCGACGTCAACAAACTCTTAAGGCTAAAGACAATGGAAAGTCACATGCAATTTCTATCAATGATGTGGAGTACGATAACTATGTGGTGAAAGGTACACTTACCATCCACTCTAAAGTAGCAAATGTTTTATTTGATTCTGGTTCCACCCACTCCTTTTTTTCTAAAGAATTTTCTATGGATATCACCATATTACCTCAACAATTAGATGTTGAGTTAGATGTGACAACCCCTAATGGCACAACAGTAGCATCAAAAGTTTATAATTTTCTCCGATTGAAGTTTGTGGGAAAGTGATTCCTGCAAATCTTGTGATCCTTCCTATAGTATAATTTGATGTGATTCTTGGCATGGATTGGTTTTCTTTATATGGAGCTCATATCAATTTCCAAAGAATGGAAGTCACATTTCATATTCCAGATCAATCTATGATCAGTTATCGATGCAAGGATGAACATAACCTTACAGTGGAAATTTCTTCCATATTATGGGTCTTGATTCCACTTAATGAAGGTTATTTATCTCAAATGGTTGGTGAGAAACTCACAATTAAGAATATTCCTATTGTACCAGAGTTTGATGATGTCTTTCTGGAGGAATTGCCAGGTCTTCCACCAAATTGTGATGTTGATTTTTCAATAGAACTCGTACCGGGAGCTTTGCCTATTTCGAAGACACCTTATATAATGGCCCCAATTGAGTTGCAGGAATTGAAGAAGAAACTCCAAGAGAATCTTGATAAGGGATTCATACGACCTAGTGCGTCACCCTGGGGAGCACCTGTTCTATTTGTTAAGAAGAAATATGGATCAATGAGACTCTGCATTGATTATAGAGAACTTAACAAGATCACTATCAAGAACAAATATCCTCTCCCACGCATTGATGACTTATTTGACCAACAACGAGGAGCTCAATACTCTTCCAAGATTGATATTCATTCAGGGTATCACCAATTAAGGGTAAAAAGGGAGGATATACCCAAGACGGCTTTCCATACAAGGTATGGACACTATGAATTTATAGTGATGCCATTTGGTCTTACTAATGCCCCTGCTATCTTCAAGGATCTGATGAATAGAGTCTTTAGAGACTATATTGATCAGTTTGTGGTAGTCTTTTTGGATGATATTCTTGTATATTAAAAGATCAAGGAAGAACATGAAGATCACTTGAGAATTATATTGAAGACCCTGAGAAAGGAGAAGCTTTATGCCAAATTTACCAAGTGTGAATTTTGGCTTCAAAGAGTTTCTTTTTTTGGGTCACATAATCTCAAAAGAGGGGATATCTATGGATCCAGCAAAAACAGAGGTTATCGAAAGATGGTCGAGGCCAACAAAAGTAACTGAGATCCGAAGTTTTTTTGGTTTGGATGGATATTATCGACGTTTTGTGAACGATTTTTCACGATTATCTAATCCACACACCAGGTTGACTCGAAAAGGAGTTAAGTTCGTGTGGACGGAAGAATGTGAAGAGAATTTCAAGGAGTTGAAAAAAGGTTATCCAGTGCACCTGTACTCACACTTCCTTGTAGTGGAGAAAGGTTTGTGATCTACAGTGATTCATCCAAGAAGGGACTGGGATGTGTTCTTTTGCAAAATGATATGGTGATAGCTTATGCCTCACGGCAGTTGAAAATCCATGAGCAAAATTACCCAACTCATGATTTGCAGTTAGGTATGGTAATATTTGCATTAAATATTTGGAGGCACTACCTTTATGGTGAAATGTGTGATATTTATACTGATAATAAAAGTTTAATGTATATTTTCACACAAAAGGAGCTGAATATGCGTCAAAAAAGATGGTTGGAGCTGATTAAGGATTATGACTGCTCAATTCATTACCACCCTGGGAAAGAAAACAAGGTGGAAGATGCATTAAGTCGACAAGAACATGCTAGTTTATCCATGATGAGGATCACAAAAGATCCAATATTTATGGATTTACAAAGGATGGATCTTGGAATTTTAATGGAAGGGGGGAAATCGTATCTTTCTCAAATGAATGTTCAACCATCTATACATGTGAAGATTAAAGAGGCACAGAAAAAAGATGTGGAGTTAAAAAAGAATGTGAGAAATGTTTCCGAATTCAACCTTGATTGTGATGGGATAATAAAGTTCAGGAATCGGGTTTGTGTTCCTCCCATCCCAGAATTAAAGAAGGAGCTGCTGGATGAGGCTCATAGTTCTTCATTCACTATTCATCCTAGAAGCATGAAGATGTATAGGGACCTAAAAGAGTACTTCTGGTGGGATGGCATGCAAAGAGATGTTGCTGAATATGTCTCTCGATTCTTGGTTTGTCAGCAAGTTAAAGCTGAGAGACAGAAGTCTAAGGGGATGTTACAACCATTACCCATACTCGAATGGAAATATGAATACATCACTATGGACTTTGTCAGAGGACTTCCTAAAACATCTAAAGGAAATAATGCTATCTAGGTCATAGTTTATCGTCTTACAAAGTCGGCACACTTCATCGCTATTAGAGAGGATTTCTTTCTGGATCAGCTTGCCAGGATATATATAAATGAATCGGTAATATTGCATGGAGTACCACTTTCTATTATATCTGATCGGGATCCAAGGATTACCTCAAAGTTCTGGCGAAGTCTTCAGCATACTCTGGATACAGAGTTGAGTTTCAGAACTGCTTATCATCCTCAAACAGACGGTCAGTCTGAGAGGAAAATTCAAACTCTAAAAGATATGTTGAGAGCTTTCTCTATATATTTCAAAGGTGGTTGGGATCAACACCTACCTTTGGAGGAATTTTATTATAATAATAGTTTTCACACCAGTATTCATATGGCTCATTATGAAGCTCTCTATGGAATGAAATGTAGGACTCCAACTTTCTAGGTTGAAGTTGGGGAAAGAAAGCTATTAGGACCTGATATTGTTGATGAGATGGCAGCAATGGTCCGATCTTTTCAACAACACATAAGAGCAGCTCAGAGTCGACAGAAAATTTATGCCGACAACCGAAGAAAAGACCTAGAGTTTGAAGTGGGTGATAAAGTGTTGTTACGAATATCTCCATGGAAGTGGGTCATGAGATTTGGAAAGAAGGGGAAGTTGAGCCCCCGATATATTGATCCTTTTGAAATACTGGATCGTGTTGGGAAGGTAGCTTACCGATTGGCACTTCCACCAAATCTCTCTCAAGTTCACGATGTGTTCCATGTATCTCTCCTGAGAAAGTACATACCTGATCCTTCACATGTACTCAGCTCAGAAGTTGTACCGTTGGAGTAAGATCTTTCTTATGACGAACAACCGATAGAGATTCTGGATCGTAGTGAAAAAGTCCTACGAAAAAGACCACTCGCTTGGTGAAAGTTTTATGGAGGAACAACCAATTAGAAGAAGCCACATGGGAGCTTGAGGATATGATGGGGGAGAGGTATCCTCATCTGTTTGTTACAAAGTGAAAAATTTCGAGGGCGAAATTCATTTTAAGTGGGGTAGAATGTAACACTCGAGACTTTTATGAGAAATATTTTGTTTTTATGTTATAAAAATCATCAAAGGAATCTTTCGCTACACACAATCGCGACCTTCCTCGATAGCGTGTGTAGTACACAGTACCGAGTTCCACTAAACAATGATATATTATTATAATATTATCAACTAGACGTTATGAATAGTATTAACTGAATTTTAAATTTTACAACATTATTATTCATATTACACATTTTCCAGAACATGGTAAGATAACAAAATAAATTTTTTTGGGTAAAATAAGTATTTATTAAAAAATGCAGTTTTGCCGCCTTTTGATGGCGCACCCACATGAAATCTATTTTTTGACATGTTAATAAGTTCAATTTGAAAAAATAAAATTCTTCTTTTGAATCAGGATATAAAAATTTATTTTGGATAAATTTTTGATATTTTTCTGATAACTTTCATATTTTGATCAATAGTAAAAATACGCTAATTTTTAATTAAAAACAATTTTTTTCATTGAGATAATTTATATGGTTAAATTATAATATTGAATGGTTTTTAAGTATAGATAGAATATATTTTTACCATTTAATATAATGTATTTCATTAGCATTATTTTTACATTGAATTCATAGGTAAAAACATTTCAATCTTTGGCAATGTTTTAACTTCTAAAACCCGTTTTCTTAACAACGGGATTTATTTTAAATTAATTACTGTAACTTATATGTTTTAAATTTTGAAAATGGATTCCATATTCAGAATCATTGGGTCCAAATTTTGCTAATAGGCTACTTTTTATTTTTGGGCATTATGAATAGTAACTACGGTAAATTTTATTTACCATAGTTAAAGGTAAATCGGGTAATTATGGGTAAATATAAGATTATAAAATTACCCTAACACCTGCCAAAATCCTATTGGATGACTAAAAGTCGACCCATATCACCTAAGGGTCGGATTAGATTCATTTAATAGACATTTTTACATGAAAATATTTTAATTATTATTAAAACCAAAGAATGTGACAACATGTCACTTTCTTAAATCTTATAAGTATAATAATTTTAATTTGGTGATAAACTTAATGAACCTTTAAACATGAATATTATCCAGAAATATAATACAATTATCTACATAATAGTAATTTATTTATAATTTTTAGGGATTAAATAATTATCATTAATTATGACACAATAGTGATATTGAAATTATTTCATTAATTAAAATATAAAATAAATTGTTTTAAAAATATTAAAATAAATAGTATATGAACTATTTAATGTGATACACTAATTTTATAGATACATATGACATATTATGAATCTATTAAAGCTTTTATTTCGAACATATCTTCTGTATATATTTTATTTAATTTCACATAAATGAATAGTGTCAAAATTGACACTATTGTTATTTTATAAAAATAACATATTATAAAATTGTTTAAAAATCAAAAAAAATATTTAAAATTTATAAATTAAACTTTATATGGTCTAAAATGTCATAAAGTGTCAAATTATGGAAAATTCACAACAAATATGTAATTATTTATAATAATTTAAAATTTATAATATTATTACCACAAATAAGATTAAATTGATAAATAAGGATAAATCAAGTTGATAATGTTTAAAATAAATTCCTAAGATGTATAAATTTTGTTGGTTGATGAGATTACAACCCTATCTCATCTAATCTTCGTATATGAGTCATTTTGGATGTTTTTATGTGGGGTTGGGATTTAATATAAACTAATATTTCTTATATTTCCAATTGTGCCCCTCTCCTCCCTTATAAAAGGGCACCTCCTCCCTCTCCTCCTCACACCAATTTGAGCCTTCAAGCTCGGCCATCCCCTGACACATTCTCCTCTCCACTTCCCTAGAATCATCCTAGAGGTTCTGGTCTTCTTCAATGACCAACCCTAGTGCCCTAAGAGGAGGTTAAGAAGAGGCGCGTCAAAAAAGAGAGGTAATATCCATTACTGATCCTTTCCAAATTCTTTCTTCTTCAACTTCTTCTTATTTAGTTGTTTAATTATGAAGTAATAACATCAGTATTAATCATATACTGATATGTTCTTATAAGTATGAAACAATCCTATTTCACCATCTATCCATCCTACGGAAAACAGAATCATCGCGCGTGCGTACGTACGGAATACCGTCTCCACGCTGTGGGGCAATCTATTTTCCCCCACCACCTTACTTGGATGGGTATAATGGTGTAAATAATTACTATATATGATTATTGTAAAGTGATATTGATTCTAAAATACAATACATACACTCCAATGCAATTCCACGATCATGGGAACGATATCATCGCTCGTGCGTACGTACGGAATACCGTCTCCACAATGTGATGCGATTTTTTCTACATTATCTTCATTGCATAATGATTATATAAATGAATTTAATGAATAAATATGATATATAGTACATTAATACCATTCTGTAAATGATTTATCTATAACCTAAAGAGAAGAGTAAGAATTTATTCGACAAAACACGCATAAGAACAAAAAGTTATAAACGCCCGAATAACAAGTAGCAATGAAATATTACTACTAAGAAGCTAATAATATGACCATATATGATATCATAACAATAATTATGATTCTGGAATAAGTCAATAACATTATTTAAATCTTTATACAGGAGGTTTGGACACTTACGAAGCAAATCGGACCTAAGGTAAGGGAAATATCACAATCTCATTTTTATCCGAGATTGTTTATACTTTGAAATTTACTGGGGTGGATTTTATCATCCACATCCATGTTTCCTCAATATGTAATATTTTTCCATCCACCTACAATTGTTTAAATCCAATTTTACCCTTCAGTGAGTTTTTAGTAAAATATTTGAAAAGAATCTTTTGTCATTTTTCGTACGAGGTACTTTTTGACTTTTTCAAAAAAAGTACGAGAAGAGTGTTTTTTTAACTTATACGGCATGAATGGATTTTTAAAAGAAGCTTCCTTTACAGTTTTTCAAGTTTATTTTTAATCAAATTCTTTTAGTTTAAAATTGAATGACATGTTAGAGAAAGGAAAGTGTTTTTGAAGTAGAAAGGATATTTTCCTCAAGAATGGAGTTCAAGTTTTTTATCAAAATTATTTTTCATCTAAGATAATAAAGGGTTATGTTTCTATCCCTATTATTAAATTTATTTGATTATATTGTTATGGAATTATTTTTATGAATTCCTTTATCTTATATGATTTGTTTTATGATGTCACGATGTTTAAGATTCCCATTATTTATTACATGGGTTATGCTATGATGTATGGTTTATGATTTTGTGGCACACATAAGAATGGTATCATTATGAGATTGGTGGGACCTATATCTCCCTCCAATTCATTGGGTAAAGATTTTATATCTCATGAGATAGACATGGCTGGAATGGCAGGTTATACCGGTTCAGTGAAACAGGACTGAAACGAGGAGTGAACTCAATTCAGAAATGGACATTGTCCACTAAGATAGTCTTGGCAACGAGTCTTGACTAATAAGAAATGATTCTCTATGATTATGTGTGTATGACACAAACTTTCATGTTTTAATATTATTGGGATTTCATTTCACTACTATAATTTATCCCATGTTATAAAATTATGCTCTCTTTTACTGGTTAAGATTTCCAAAATGTTATGTTCTTATTAATATGATGTGATTGATATTTCTTTTCTTTACCCTTACTGAGCATTTGAGCTCACCCTTTTGTATGTTTTCATTCCCCAGGTCAAGAAGAAGCTTATTAAGTAAGATTTTCCAAAAGGGACTATAGATATGATGATATAAATGGGAGACATTGTAGACGCTTTATGAACCAGTTTTTTATGTTTCCCAGTTTCTAAAGACACTATACCTACATGGTCCTTTCATGGTTTTGTTATATGTTGTAATAAGTATGATTCAATTTTGAAGTAATAACAATGTATGTAAAGTTTGGGTCGCTATACCCTACATCCCTCTATTCCTCCTAGAATCCTTACTTTAGGCAGAAGGCACTTCGAGGAAGCCTTTTGGTTCAAACAAAATAGAGTAACCCATTTTAAAGGTAACATCTCCTCTTAAGTTATTTTATTTTATTTTACTTCTACAACCCCCTAAACTCCATTTATTCATTTATTTTATAATAACACCAGTATCCTAAATATACCAGGTTATTTTTATGATATGTATTTGAACTACACTTACACACACCTCCATCTAATGGGTATAGAACATAATGTTTCTGTGGACGGCGAACTAGACCAGGAATGCTCAGTCAGATGAAGACCTCTGACCAGTTATTAAAATAAACGAAAAGTGCAACAAAAGAGTACAACACACCTGAAAAACAAAAACATATCAGAAAACATCATCCCCATCACCATACTGAAGATATGTTGCTTCATCCATAGAAGCCGATTCCCACTTGGAGCTTTTATAGTGCATGAGAATCTTGGCATATTTCTTTCTCAAATTAATCTTTTCTAGAGAGATAAGATCCTTATAGGATTTCATTCCCTTTTTCAAACCTGGGGAAGCCTCGGGAAAATTCTCCCTCTTGTAGGATGATCTGGTAGACATCGAATTTGGAAGGTAAGAATAATCTTTCCTCGACCTTCTCCTTGGTGGAGCAGTCATACTGCCATCACTTGCAGACACCTTATTTTTTCCGCCTTTCACAATATCACTGTAGGAATTCTTGGAGAAAACATTAACATTTTCTTTGACACAATCATAGACATTTACCGATATTCCATTGATGTGAACATGATCCGTCATTTGACAACCATCATTTCACCTAATCAAATTACCCTCTGGCGTAGATAGACATCCTCCTCCCGGCTGTTGCGCTTCCCTATTAGTATCAATTAGAGGAAGACATTGAAGCGACACCTCGTTTCCAAGACCATAAAGGGTATTATTCCCTATTTTATCCTTGATAACTGCAGGCTGATAATAAGAATCACTCAAAAAAACCTCTGGACCAGTCTCTTGCGGGCCTTCCTCCATGGGGGCACCATTCTCATTCCATAATCCCTCAACCTAGTTTCAAGTAAGAACATTTACCGTCTACAACTGTCCAGCTCCAGTTTCATCTTCCACATGCCTATTCTAGCTCCTAAGATCCAAGTTCAGATGGTCAAAGACCTACTTCACCGATGGATTAAAAACAGGTCGCACTTCCTTCACCACAACAGCATACACAGCAACCCCTTCATTAACATTCTGCATAGTCTCACACCCCGCTTCCAGGTGAATTTGTTCTTCCACAACAGCACAACCCATGGTTGATGCATCCACACTCACCCTCATCCCATAAATCCCATGTTCATCCTTCCTCGCGGCATCCTGATGGGTTTCATTAATCAGATAGTCCCCAGGATGAAACTCCATGAGTTGCTGCTCTCGCCCACCAGAAGGAGAAGTCTCCATATCCTCTACCCTTCGATAATTCTCATCTGGATCAGAACAAACCTCACCCCTCACCATAGGCGTCTCATTTAAGTCTGAAGGTCCAACATTTCCCCCATGTTTAGCGTACTTGCGGTAATCAGAGACCCAATGTTTCTACCTATGACAGAAGGAGCAGATATTGACCCATGAATCATAAAGAATGGATTGAGAATATCTGTACTCTCCTTCAATCATGATTCACACCAGCTCCGGAGGTGGATGTGCTAACTCCATTTCAATGCAGATTCGTGCAACTATTGGGTGCGAGAGTGAAGCTGTACGATGATCGCAACATAGAAATATTCCAATGGAGTTCCCAATTGACTGTAAGAGCCCAAGGTTCTGGAAAGGCAGCGACAACCCAGGAAGTTGAAGCCAAATCGCTGAGGTTGTCAAGTCCCAATTCTTGTGAAGATCAAAAGACCAACAAAGGAGGTGAAAATGTAAACCATGAACAGATATACTAGAGCTTGACCAGGCTCTAATCATATCATACTCATCAGTAAATTAGAGGATGATTTGTCGCGGCCCCAAAATCCCAATAGACACTCGATGAGTCAAAACCCATTCATCATTAACGTGCTAGGTAAAGGCATACACCATAGCCTGCCTCCGCAAAAATATCATATTCAAGGACGTGGAAAACATTGAAGACGCATCATTGATCTTATGAAAAGATATTGGAACCACGGGCTGGCCATTGATGCGGCCAGGGACTTTCGGAGCAACATTTATGCTAGGAACAAGAGGAGAGGCCGTACCTGGATGAAAAAAAGGACCTTGGCCCCTAGAATGGACTCCCAGAGCATCATCAGCAAGATTCGGGTGAGACCCCTCCCTCGGAGGAGGAGGAGGGGTTGCTGCATCGACCATGGCGTTAGGGTTTCACCATTAATCTCCGTCTTCATCTCCATCGCCGCTCCCCTATACAGAATAGAGTATCTTTCTCATCTGTGGATGGAGAACAACTACCTCATGAAATGATGATTGTTCAATATTCTACTACCTCAGTTTATAGTGGTTTATGATGGAACTATAATTATATATGATATTTACGATATGTATTTTAACTATAAGCTTCTGTAATTATCTTTTATAGGATACCTTTATTCTTTTCATGTTGTATATATACGATAATTTCGTTTGAGGAAGTGCGGACGACCACCCCCTCAATGTGTTATAACTCATTCATACCATACATTAAACATTTAAAGGATGATGTTAATGAACTTATGTAACATATATAAATTATTATATTATAATATAATAATAATATAACTGTGTATAAATTGATTTTCTTTCCATTTAAAATAAAAAAATGAAATGGAAGTAGCGTTTGTGCGTACGTATGGATTATCATCTCCACGAACGCAATGAGATTCAATCCCCATTATAACCATTCAAAAATAATTTTCATTAGATTATTAAAAATATTATTTAACAATATAATATCATTCTGTATATTAATCAAATACATACCATTCATAACAAACATTACTTACTTAACAAAACATATAGAGGAAAATGAATCAGTTAACACCCGAAACAATGATACTACTAAAATATTATTAACAAATAAATATTAGAAGATCATATATGAAATTGTATTTATTTATGTGGTTCTTTTATAATTTAATAACAATGATTTAACTATTATACAGGAGGTTGACGTACCCTCGATCAAGGAAAAGTTCAAGGCAAGGTTTAATTCTTCAATCTCATTATTATCTGAGATTGTTTATGTGTAATTATTTACTAAGACATTTTTTTAACCCATGTACATGTTTCATAAAAATTATTTCAAAATATTTTATGCTTTTTTGGAAGAGACACTTTATCAAGATCATCATATTAAATGTTTTAATGATTTTTTTAAATATTTTATAATTAATGTTCGTGTTTTAAAAATGATTTTAAGGATTTATTTATATGGACATTATTGTTTAAAATGTTAATTCCTTTAAAAAGTTTCAAAGTGGTAAGGGACACTTTGATTCAAAAATATCTTATAAATGAATTCTTTTATGAATGCGTGACTTTTAAATTATTTCACAAAAATGGATATTTCTCTCAAAGAGTTTTATTGATCATTTTCAACTATGTCAAAATCCTTTACTGTATATTATTATTGATTAAGGTTGATTTATTATAATATAATATTCCATATTCTATTTGAATGAGTTATGATATATTTGTCTTCGGATGTGCTATTTTTGTACCATTAATGGTTTATGATTAAATTATTGACATTTAGTATGCTAGTTTTAATATGAATGTTTATGTTATGTTTCAAAATTTTCATGTGAGGAATGCATTGGACTTAGTAAGTGATAGTGGAGCCCGCTATAGCTCTTCTATGCATCGGTAGGTCTCATTAGACAAACTAGTGTCTTGGAACAAGGCCTTAACTAATCTTATTTTTAGTCCTGGCATGAGGCCTTGACTATGTGGTTATGATGTCCAACATTATGCATTTCATCTTTATAAAATTAGATATTGATATTACATGTGATTATTCGACTAGTAGAATATCTATGTGAATAAGTAAATGGAATTATTTGATTTATCTTTAACATATTATATTGAAGTTTAAGTTTAAAAGGCTTTTGTTTTAGTTTTATACATTACCTTAAATGTTTATACTTATTTATAAAAGTTTCGACTATATTATTGTCCTTTATGAGCATCTCATCTCACCCCATTCTATGTTTTATTTTTCCCAGGATGCGAAGAAGTATATTATGAATAACTAATAGGGATAGTCTACGGGATATGAATGTGGTCAATAAAGACAATGTTTTTGTAGTTTTTCATTTTACAATGTAATGTAACGTTCATGTATGTATTCTATTTTCCAAGACTGGTAAAATGATCGGTCCTTCAAGACTTAATTCCTTGTATCATTTCAATGTATTAAAATAATGCACCGACTCTGGGTAATTAGGGTCAGGGTGTTACAGTTGGTATCAGAGGAAGTTTATCAATATCCCTGGAAACTAGATTTAAAAAAACTGTGATTAGATAACATTACCCTAAGATAGACTTTGAGGATTAGTATAGAAGAACATCCTAGAATTTTGGTAATGTGGAGATTTTGTGAATTTTCCATGCAATACATCCCTATATGGATATGAGCTGGTAGAGGCAGCTCTGGCACAAATATACCTAGGAGTGAAAACATGGACAAGGAGTTTTGGGTTTGACCTGGGGTATCCTGATACACGACAACGGGCCATGTTGTACTCTTGGTTACAACACTCCTGGGGGATATGCTTAGGATAATTCACATTTTATTTTCCACCCATTATGAAGGATTTCGGATTAAATACTTCCTCAAAGAAAACATTTTTTTTATTATTATAGATTATATGCGGAATCTTTTCAATTTACGTTAGGTATTTTACATGTTTTGAATTATGAATTGTGATTCATAAAACTAACCTAGGGTATGACATTTTTTAGAAATGGCGCCCAATAGATGGAATGAGAACTCCAGCAACACACATGATCCAAAGAGTAATAAGGTTCATATATTTCATGGTATTAAGAGAACATTTAGAAAGGAAATAGTCTCCCATGTATTATAATCACATGAAGAAATAGTATCATGTGTTAATAAGATAGGTAAAGAAGTATCTGAGTCCAATGGCTTTGAAGGGATGCTAGAGAACAAAAGGATGGTAGAGAGAAAGATGGGTAAAGGGAATGAGGGAAAGAAGGATTTTCCCATATGTGATAACTGTGGAAAGAATCACCTTGGTAAATGATTTAATGGAATGTGAGTTTTTTATAAGTGTGGAGAAAAAGGACACCAAGTATGTGATTTCAAGTGTAAGAAAAAGGTTTCAAATGTAAAATTATTCATCTGCAAGGAGTTGGGACACTATGTAAATCAATGTACCAATCATCTGAGTATACCACAAATGATGTTGTTGGATAATAATCATGTTATGATATTATTGTAGATGAATAGTAATGAATAGTTTTATTATATTGATATTAAATAATTATGTCATTTGGGTGATGCATCAATGATGTACTGGTTATAATAATTATGGAGTATATAATGATTATATTGCAATACTATTTTATTAAGGATTTGAGATTGTGTGGTACCAAGAAAAGTGACTCAATAGAAAGTAAACCTTTTTGGAAAATAGATGGTTGAAGGAAAGATAAACTTTAATATTGTCCAAATATTGTGGTATTGATTTTGGAATAAGATATGGTTGATTTGGATAAATTATATTGGATATTATTGACTACCTTGGAACTAATTAATGGTTTTTTTATTTCATTATTGTTGGTGATTACAAAATTTTTGGATTTAAGGAGTATATCCAGTATTCTATGATTTACAAAAGGAATAAGGAAGTACATTCCTATTAAAATATGGGTTTCTAGAAATTCATTTTATTACCACATTTTAAGAGAATACATGATGAAAGTATTCACATGTAAATTATGTGACCTTCCTTATAAATTTTGGACTGTGAGTTCGGATACAAGTATTGTGGATAAGTCTAAATGACGGAATAGATTAAGTTTTATATTGATACTATTGTTATGGTTAAAACATTTTTTAATATTATTTTTGGATTTTTATAAATAGAACAACCTGGAGGTTGGACGAAAACCTGTCACGTCCAGTAAGGTCGTGCGACTTGAACCCGCAACCGAAGGGTGATAAGGGTAATCAACTACCATTAGCTTAAGTGATGCCCTAGTCTATATAATGTAGTCTTTTTTAAATTGTCTGAAAAATGAATTATAAATTCATTATTTTTAGTACAATATATGATTAGGATAAATAAAATATTTTTGAATTCGTTTATATTTTTGAGTGAAAGATGAGTTTGTGGTAGGAATTAGTTGAAGGATGAAAATCTACTTGTCAAGTATATTTTTTCCTCTTATTCTATGAATAAATTAATTCTTAAACATTAGGGAATGGATTCTAAAACAAAAATGTGTTATCATAATACCTTATGTTTTGTTAAACCGATGATATTTTAAATCATCATAAATTGATGGCTTTGAGGCCCTCAATTTTACACTTGTTTGTGATTGATGACCTCAATCACTCCCTATAAATTTTTATGTTTTTCCACCAATTATGTGTCTCTAATTTCCACCAATTTTCTTCTAAGAGAGATCATAATTTGGTGGGGACTTTTTCTTTTCTCTTTCCCTCTTATTAAGACGAAATTTCTTTAACCCAATTTCCAATGTGGGTTTTCCAGAAAGGTATTTTTCTATTTTTAACCTTTTATTTTCAAGGAAAATTTTCAAATGATGAGGACAAAATTTATTAAAGGAGGTTAGAATGTAACACCTCATGATTTAATAGTACGTTATATCTTCAAAGAAATTCAATAACTTTCATTACACGCAACACCAAGTTCAAGTGCACCACGACTTACCAAACATGCTGTTCAAAAGGCGGTTATGAATAGTATTAACTGAATTTTGAATTTCATATACACTATATAGTTTTAGAATTCATATTATGTGTTTCCTAGAAATAATATAAGAACAAATTCATTTTTCGGATAAACAAATTATTATTCAAAAAATGAAATTTTACCGCCTTTGAATGGAGAACATTTTTTTAAAAACAATATTTGACACTTTTATATATTAAATTTAATAAAATTAAATTATCCATTAAAATTGGGAGATAAAATATTGGTTGGATAAATTTTTTGTACATTTCGGAAAACATTCAATTTTTGATGAATATGGAAAATACTAAATTTTAATTAAAACAACTTTTTTAATCGAAATAATTTATATTGTTAAATTATAAATTTTAGTGGTTTTAAAGTATAAATAGATTATATTTTAATAATTTAATATAATTTAGTTCATTGGATATAATTTCACATTTAAAATAGAAATAAACAAGTGTCAATATTTTGATAGTTATTATTTCTTAAAAACACACTTTTTGTTTTAACAACGGGAATTAATTTTAAATTAATTTCTACCACTTATGTGTATTTAATTTGAAAAAAATGGATTTCATATTTGGAATCAAGAGGTCATAATTGTGTAAATAGATAACTTTAATTTTTAGAAATTATGAATATTTACTTCAGTAAATATTTTATTTTCCATGGTTAAATGGTAAATATTGTAAATAAGGGTAAACCGATATTATTATAATAATATTAAATTACCAAAAAATATGTACTATTATTATTGGTTGGTACATTCTAGACCATGGGCATCCTTGGGTCGATTTTTGTACCCTATGGAGCCACTTGATAGTGATAATGACACTTTCTATTAGTTAATTTAAAGTAAATAAACAAATGAAATAAACAAATATCCTTTAGTAAAATAATTTTTATAAGTGGTTATATAAGTTATCTTTTCGAATATAAATATTAATTTAAAAGTTAAAAATATTAACTACATAATGGTATTTTTTTTATAATTTTTAGAAATCATGTAAATAAAATTATTTATCACACAATAATGATGAATTGTTTATCTCATTAAATAATGATTTAAATAAATGAGATTATAAAAATTAAAAGAATGAACAAAACATGTCCAATTCGTATTGGATGATTTTATTTCGAACATGGTCATATTATCTTATAAATTAATGAGTTTTGGACCTTTATAAACTGAAAATCATTATATAATAAAATAATATTTTTAATCATTCATAAAGAGCCCCTCCACCCCCTTATAAAAATCCCTCACCTCTAACCTATATTTCACACCTCTCAAGCCCCTTCACTCGTCTAACATCTACTCAATTAATCTCTTTGCATCCCTATATTCCTTGTAGAAGCCTTAAATTAGGCATAAGGATCTTAAATGAAGCCTTTTGGTTCAAACCAAAGGGAGTAACCCGATTTAAATGTAACATCTCCTCTTAAGTTCTCTTCTTTTATTTTACTTATCCAACCCTCTAAACTCTATTTATTACATTCTTCTATAAAAACACCAGTATCCCAAATATTATAGGTTATTTTTATGAGAATTATTTTAACTACACTTACACACACCTCCATCAAATGGGTATAGAACATAATGTTTCTTTGGATGGCAAACTACTGCCTCACGATACGATGATTGTTCAATATTATACTACTACCTCTTATGGTGGCCATTATGATGGAAATATAATTATATATGATATTTATGATATTTATTTTCTCAATAATATTCTTTAATTCTATTTTATATCATAACTTTATTCTTTTCATGTTCCATATATTTCGATAATTTCATTTGAGGAAGTGTGGACTACCGCCCCCTCAAAGTGATATGACTCATTCATACCATACATGGAACGTATAAAGGATGGTGATAATGAAGTCACATAACATATATAAATTATTATATTATAATGGAATAAGAATATACCTATGTATCATTTGGTTTTATTTCCTTTTAAAATAAAAAAATGAAATGGAAGTAGCATTCGTGCGTACATACGGATTACCGTCTCCACGAATGCGATGAGATTCCATCCCCATCATAACCATTCAATATTAATCATAATTTTATTATAAAAAATAATATTTGAAAACATAATATAATTCTGGATACGAATCAAATACATCCTATCCACAAAAAACATGACTTACCTAACAAAACACATAAAGGAAAACAAATCAGTTAACACCCGAAAAAATGATACTACTAAAATATTATTAAAAAAGAAATATTATATGATCATATATGATAACATATTTTTGTATATGGTTCTATTATAATTTAATAACAATTATTTAACTATTATAAAGGAGGTTAACATACCCTTGACCAAGGAAAAGTAAAAGGTAAGGGTAAATTCCTCAATCTCATTATTGTCTAAGATTGTTTATGTGTAAGTATTTTTTGGGACATTTTTATCACCCATGTCCATGTTTCTTAAAAATGAATTCAAAATATTTTAAGGTTTTGTGGAAGGAACTCTTTATCAAGATCAGAATTTTAAATGTTTTAATGATTTTTTAATATTTTTAATTATTGTCCATGTTTTAAAAATGATTTTAAGGATTTGTTTATATGGAAATTATTGTTTTAAAATGTTAATTCATTTAAAAAGTTTCAAAGTGGTATGGGAAACTTTTATTCAAAAATATCTTTTAAATAAATTCATTTATGAATGCGTGAATTTTATATGATTTCACAAAAAGGGATATTTCCCTCAAAGAGTTTTATTGATCATTTTAAACTATGTCAACATCCTTTAGTGAATATGATTCTTGATTGAGGTTGATTTATTATAATACAATCTTCTATATTGTAGGAAATGAGTTATGATATGTTTGACTATGAATGTTCTATTTTTAAACCATTCATGGTTTATGATTAAAGTATTGACATTTCATATGCTAGTTTTAATATGAATTTTTATGTCATGTTTCATCATTTTCATATTAGGAATGCATTGGACATAGTAATTGATGGGTGGAGCCTAGTATTACTCCTCAACGCATCGATAGGTATCACGAGAAAAACTAGTGTCTTGGCACAAGTGCCTGAAAAAATATTATTTGTAGTCCTGGCACGAGGCCTTGACTATGTGGTTATGATGTCCAGCATTATGCATTCCATCATTATGAAATTATCTATTGATAATACATGTGATTATTTGAATAGTAGAATATTCATGTGAATAATAAAATGACATTATTTGATTTATATTTTCCATATTATGCTGAAGATTAAGTTTAAAAGGCTTTTGTTTTAGTTTTATACTTTGCCTAAATTTTTTTGGATTATTTATGAAAGTTTCCACTATATTATTATCATTACTGATCATCTGAGCTCACCCCATTCAATGTTTTATTTTTCCTAGGATGCGGAGAAGTATATTATGACTGACCTATAGGGATAGTCTAAGGTATGTGATTGTAGTCAATGGAGACAATGTTTTTTTTGTTTTTCATTTTATAATGTTATGTAACGTTCATGTATTTAATCTATTTTCCAAGACTACTAAACCGATATGTCCTTTAGGACTTGATTCCTTGTTTCATGACAATTTATTAAAATAATACACCAACTCTGGGTAAATAGGGTTAGGGCATTACATAGTAAGAAAAATCTTTAATATGGGGAGGAATGCGTGAGGTCTTATGGTGTCCCCTGGATTAGGTACCACTCAGGTTATCATGGATGGGGCATTACAAAATGGCATCAAAGACTTATTTTTTGGATTACTATTTGAGAAATGGTAAGTAAATATATGTTGAATTATATCTTAGGATGGAAATTGAGGTTATTATTTATGAACCCCACTATTTCCAAGGTTTTTAGATTCCTTTTTCACTACTATAATTGAGATGTTTATTTAAGTATGATGTCCTAGTCTGTTGAATCATTAATGGTTATTTTGTTGTCTAGGGGTGGAAAGGGATTTGTATACATGAATCATATATGAAACCTTATATTCACATCAGTTTCATGTGATTTTGTGAGATTTATGACTTTGTTATGATGGTGGATTAATTTATTTAATGTTTCAAAAAAACTATGTAGTGTTTTTCCTATATAAGTTTTTTATGAAATTATACTCAAATAAACCATTGATTTTGGTTTAATTTTTCTTAATATTTCATTATTTTTAGATAAATGGATATTTGGATGTAACGACCCAAAATTTTAATATATATATTCCTCGGATTAATTCAAATCTGTTTTATAGCTTGCTCCAAATGAAAAAATAAATAAAATAAAATTGTGATTTTTTAAATATATTAAATATGACCATTAAAACTATCTATTGAATTAGTAGGTATAAATAAAACTACTAAAAATATGATAGATATGTATATATATATGTGTGTGTGTATATATATAAAAGTTATTTTAATACAAATTTACTCAATTCATTTTTGTGTTTAAGAATCTATCACCACCCCATCAAGACCAATAAAGAATATTTTATATCTTAAAGTTTACAAAATATATTTTCGTTATAATACTTTTCCATTTACTTGAGCCTCTAGATATAATATAGTTTCTTAATACCTCTATTTTTGAGGAATCCTCCAAGGAAAATCTAATGATTTCAATGTGAGTATATTTTTTCCTAACTTCTTTCCTTTTCTTTCTTAATTTACTACATATAATTTTCTAAATAATAAATAATGACATAATTATTTTTATATATTTTCTTCTATTCCAATATTCCTTTTATATTTCATGAATTTTAAAAAGTATTTTGATGATAGTAGGTTATAGATTGATTTTAGAGAAAATTTCTTTAATGATTATATCGAAACCTTAGTATTAGTTTCTATCCCCTAGCCTCATAGAGGTGGGCTTGGGGATTTCACCTACCAGTATAGTGGGATGTGAAAATCATTTTTAGAACATCATATCTCATTAGTTTTGTTTATCTAATTCTATTATACCCATCCATGATCATCTCTTTAGGGTTTATGAAAATCAGGGAGATTTTTGATATCACAGTCTTACATCATCAACGATCCATTATCAAAATTATTGAGTCATGATAGATGTCACTCAAGATTAGTGAAATCACTCACTAATATAACACTCTTTATTTACAACTAATCACAAATTCCACCTTTCCCCACTAACAGTTCCATGATTTCAATAGTGTAAAACTTACTGTAGTTGAGAAAGTCTCTATATTCATCAATAATATCACCAACCTACTTAACCAATTAGAATTATACTAAATTTATTGTTCATCAAACCACTCTTTTTCATTCATTAATATGTCTCACATATTATATTAGTCATATCCTAATCTCCCATTTATAATTAATCACTAAAAATTTGACTATTTCTAGAATAGTGCTTTCTTATAATAATACATGCTAGAGTAACATAAGGCTGAATCCTTTATACCATCCCCAGAATAAATGATGTTTCTTATACCTATCTATGGATTTTCGATACCTTTATCACAAACCAAGGGTGATTGCTCATTGATTCTCACTATAATCCCATGAATTTGAGTACAATCATTCAAGAAATATGAATAGTCTACATTTCAATCATGATCTCACTTCAATGAGATTCATCATCATCCTTTAATCAACATATCCCACATGTCATCCAAGGATTATTTGACACGACGAATCACTAATATCTCTATCACCAAGTCTATCCCTGGTCATGCCACTGCCCATGCCACTTATGGAGTGTGAAACCCACTTTATTATCCCCATAGAAAGATATTACTTGCAAAATATTATATCAATGGGGTATAGATTCCAATATCTTCTATCGAAACCCATTAATGAGTAGGAATACACTATTTCACTAACCCTACTTCAAGACTGAACTCGTGTTCTCATTAGTTGTATTCAATTGATCCATGTATCACATAGCTAATAAAATAGATGACCATGCCACCCATGTTTTTCGAATAACTCTCACTTATGGATCACTACTTATGAATTTATAGTTAATGCATATATAAACACATCCTCATTCTTAAATCCATCACATGATAAAAAATCACCCCTATGTAATTTTTATATGTAATGGACGAGACCTCTTCAGTTCATTACATTGCTGAAATCTGGTGTTTGAGGTGTTCTGGGAAGTCATGGTGACTTATTCCCAATAGTTTCCCAAATTTCTAGTTCATGAAAAATGTTTTTAGAATAGAAACAATCCAACTGCAGCCTCTATTTCCTTCACCAAATTTCCAGTTCTGTGAACAGTGTTTCACGTTATGTAAATAGTCTCATCGGTAGGATTATGAGAACAGTTACAGGGGTAGCCTTATGTGAACAATGTCATTGATAGGCTTATGTGAACAGTTCCAATGGTAGCCTTATGTAAACAGTTTCATTGGTATGATTATGTGAATAGTTCCAATGGTATCCTTATGTGAACAGTGCCATCGATAGGATAATGTGAACAGTTTCAATGAAAGCCTTATGTGAAAAGTGTCATCCGTAGGCTTATGTGAATAGTTTAAATGGCTGCCTTATGTGAATAGTGTCATCTCTAGGCTTATGTGAATAGTTCCAATGGTTGCCTTATGTGAACAGTGGTTCCACAATGGTGAGGTTCCAACTGCAGCCTCTATTTCCTTTGCCAAATTTTGAGTTCGTGAACAATATTTCCAGCTTCCTGCTTTTCACCCCTTTGACGTTTCCTTTGACATAAAATGAATTTGAAGCCTCGTTTTAAGGAATCCAAGGCTAATTCAAAGGCCATAAGTCCTATATTGAATTTCCTAAGACTCTGAATGCTTTTACTTGGTCAAACCATGTGGTTTAATGCAATCCTCTTTTAATGGAAAATCCATTGTATCTCAAACCACTGCTCCATTAAATCTTCAAAAGGGATGAGATATCTTCCTCCCTTGTTTTTCCTCTTTTTTCTGTTTTGTGAGATGATATAACATTTCCTTCCTTTCTATAGGAGTTTTTCAATCAAGCATTCCTCCTTGTATTGGTTCCCCTTGAGTTTCTTCTTTCGACAAGTGCACCATCTATTTTTTGTGCAACCAAACAGTATCGATCAATCATCGATACAAGGTATGATCTATTTCCATTATTTTGGTTTCATCTCCTTATGTTTCACATTTCCCTTTTATGGAATGTTGTCTCTATGTTTCTAATGGACTTTTCGTGGGTTTTAACTGGTGTGGTGGTGTCTCTGTATCCTCTGGTGGATACAGTTGTCACAGGGGAGGATATTGTAATCTGTTGTGTGGATCATTCTCGTATAAAGAACGTCAAGAACCATTTAAGGTAGGGGATTCATTTATTATCTATTCTTTAACATGAAAATGTAGAGTTAGCATGTTTTATCCAACTAGATCACAATGGAATTGACATATTAAATATTTGAACCGGATAAATAAATTGATATCAATCATATGTTATTGGCTCTTGTTTTTCTAGATAGTGTGATATCTATGCTTGCTATTTTATCTTTTCATTCATGATGAAAATTGGTAATGAATGTAAAGATGGAATTAATTGATAATTGTTTGGATAAATACAAAGATGCATGTAAATGAATCTGGTTGTTGTTTTCATAATTTTATGTTAATCAAATTGATGTAGTAATCATGTTTAGTCAATTTGTGATAGCTTACTATTTAGGTTTCCTGTAGTTGGAACCTATGGATAATAAATTGGTTAATTCAAGATGGATTAATGAATTGGTTGTTTGATAAAAGATAATTCCATGTAGGGTTCTCAGTTAACCTCTTGCTAGCTTAAGAGCTAATAGCCTAGTTTATGTTATGTTTTTTGTCCTACTGCTTGTTTTGTGATGTGAGTCTGGAAGGCAGTTATGATATGTAGAGGCAGGGAGGCCAATTGGATATGGTAGCAGTTGACGCCTAGAGTGGAGAGATGCATTGGTTTATGCATGTTTTTGTTGGGGAGGACACAAGAGATGATAAAACGGGTTGTATGTGAATGTTTGGATGCTTGCTATTTCTTGTAGGTTGTTTATCATCCTTATTTTTCATACTGGTCAAGGAAACTAGTTTGCTTACCATTCTTTCAAAATGGGTGATGATACGCGGGGTATTCCACGTGATTTCTTTGTTTAGATTCCCTAGGGAGGATGGGTCTATGCTCTTGCTATAGGCTGAAAATACTCTATGGGTAGTTCATCTACTCACCCTATTGACCCCCCTAGTGTTTAGTTGCTTAGAATGTTTTTCTAGAATTCCAAGGAATATAGGAATGTAATAATTTTTTTAATAAATGATTGGATAAATTATGTTAACCCATAAGGTTGGAGCTTGATGGGATGCAATGCCAAAGTTGTAATTTTTAAAGGAACAATGTACTATGGGTGTGACGGTAATGAAATATAATGTGGAAATAATTGATGGTTAATTAATGTTTAAATAATTGATTTACATAAAGTGAAACTGATAAAAAAAAGGGAATAAAGTAATGTATTAAATCTCTTTAAATGTTTTTGTGCTTATAGGATACCAAGTATTAGAAGTGACAGTCAGGATTCCGAGAGACGTTAGCTATAGTCGAGTCTAAGACTAGGTTATTCCCATAGTGTGGTTGTGAGATATAGTATATTCTGTAATTTTTTTGTTTGTATATGCAACTCCACCCCGTCAGTTAGGGAAACTAACACCCTGGGGATTCTGAGCCCTAGGGGGTGTTTTCCCCAATAATTTGGTGGGAGGAAGGATGGCTAACTAACCCCTTTGGCTCCTCTCTCTTGTCATGGTAGTTACTTGTGTTGGTAGGCACATTGTTTAGTTTTACCCATATATGTGTGTAGAGGTCTGTAATGGCTTTTGGTTATTCGCACACATATATTATTGATATAGATTTCTATGGACTACAATAGGTGTAACGTGTATAGGCTGTGATGGATTGAGGATCCTTACTCGGTGTACGAGCTGTAATTGCTTGAGGTATAATTACCAACATATGATATATCTTATGTTAGCTATGGTGGATCCCAGAAACTACCTGGTTACTTTTCTTACAAGGATGTGGTGGTTTTATTGCATGAGGTTCATGTTGTTGTGCTTCGCCCAGGTGTCTACAGGAAATCCTTTTGGAGAGAGATTCTTAGGGTGTGGGATGTTGGGGAAAAGTGGCAAACCAGTGGGGAAGTAGTAGTGGGGTAACCTTGATATTATTTATTATATTATATACTCTTGTATGCGATACCTAGTTAGAGTATCCATGGTGAGGATGGGAACTTAGTATACCTGTTTAGGTGACAAGTTAGTTTCACTTTTTCTTCACTGTGCTTTAGCATGCTTTATTTACTTTTGCATGAGAGGCTCCGGGGAGGATCCCAATTAGTATACATTTATACTCACCCTATGTCTATATAAACTATTTTTAGGTCACTTGGAGCAGGTTGGAGATCAGGCTGGTTTCTACTAGTTTAGGGTTGCAGGAGCTGTTCGGGCTTGTGGTTGTAGTAGTTTTTACTTTCCTCTAGTACATAAATTTCTCCCTTTTCATTTCTAGAAGTTTTTCATGACATTACATATGTGTACTTGGGATTTCTTTTATATTTCTCTATAAGTTGGATTTGGTTGTTTTATGTATTATCTCTCTCTTTTCCATGTGTTCTCTTAGAGGTTAATGCCTCCCATTTGTGTGTTTACTATACCCTTGGTACTAGGCACCAACCAGGGGCCTACTGGAGGTGAGCCTCAGGGGTCATTATCTCCCTTCTCACATTTCTCGCCCAAGAGGGGTACACTTTGTGGAGAGGGGGTCAAGATATTATGGTATCAGAAGTCAGGGTGAGGTATAGGATGACGTTTGGTGTTAGGAACAAGTGAGGTTGCATGGGTTGAAAGGGAAATGATGTCATTCAAGTTTATTAGGTGATGTAAACACTAGAGACCGGCTGAGACATAGGCGTTTATATCCCCCTGTGATATGATTCACTGACCATTAATTTTACAATTTCTTCTAAATGAGGTGATACTAGTTGCAGGGTAGAGACCTAGGAAAGGATCATGCATCATTATTCATTGTGTTTGTGTTTTAATGGGTAGACCTTGGGATAGGTAAGCCTAAAATGAATAAAATAAAATAATTAATTAATTATAATTTATTCTTCCATATTCTAGGTTTAGGAGCTCTAACTATTTTTTATTTTATAGGTATGGCTCTACGTCGATGTCCTCGTCAGGATCACATAGATGATGTCCAACAAGTTGTTCCAGCAGATCGTCGCATGGTAGAGGTTGACAACGAAGACACATGGAAGAGAAAACTCCAAGAGTCTCAGCACTAGTGTTTTTAGAAGTGCGATGGATCCATTTCAGATGCAGTCACGGATGACTGGTTGGAAGTGGTTGAGATAGGCTTCAGTTATATCCATGCTCAGAAGGAGCACTAGCTATCCTTGGTTGTGACTATGCTGCATAGAGAAGCGAGGAAATGGTGGTTCAAGTTCCTTGGGGATCGCGTGGAGTTGGAGATCTCATGGGAGGAGTTCTGAGACAAGTTTAGAGTCAAGTTTCTTTCTTCGATAGTGAAGGCGTCCAGTCGCCAAGAGCTTCATACCCTTCGACATGGGAGCTCCAGTGTGAGAGAGTTTGGAATTAATTTCAAGAACCTCTTATGATATGATTTGGACCTGTTTCTAGATGAGGAGGAAAGGTCGAGGAATTTCGAGGAGGCTTTGCATCCATAGATCCAATGCCAAGTCACCCCATTTATGCAGAAGACATATCTTGAGGTACTGGCGAGGGAAGAGGTCTTCGAGAGGACATTAGCTATAACTGGATCGTCACGAGAGGGGAGTCGTCATGATTCCTCGTGAAGTAGAGCCATGGTTCGGGGTTCCCAGTTTTCAGGGTAAAAGAGTTCTTGTTCGGCCGAGGGTAGGTCCCAGCCCTCAACATCTCATTTCTATGGGGGCAGCAGCTCTTAGGTATATTCCAAGGGATCAGGCACTTTTTTATTGTGGTGGTCGAGGTCATTAGCAGCAAGAGTGCTCCTACATTTCATAGCAGTCATCGTGCACCCGATGTTCTGCTCTAGGTTCCTTCGTTGAGGCAGTTCTAGCTGTGGTAGCAGTAGGTTGCACCAGATTTGGGTCAATAGAGGGTAGATAGGGAAGGAAGAGAAAAACCCTATGATTCTCCCCATCCTCATAGAGTAGAGAACGACCATAGTGCTGGTCTTCATCAGGGTTAGTGAGGCTGTGGGGAAGGTCGAGATCAGCTTTATTCTTTAGAATTTCCAGCTCCAGGTGATCCAAACGTCATTCACGGTGCCCTTTTCTTATTTTCTACCTTGGTGTATGCCTTGTTGAATTCAAGAGATACACACTCCATAATATCACCTAGCCTTTTCCATGCTTTGGGACTTGAGGTAGAGAGGCTTCCAGTGCTATTGGCATTGACTACGCTAGTTTGAGCAAGACCCTTGGATGGGTCAGAGGCGTGTTTCATTATTCGATGTGGATGGAGATCCAGTGGTGTTTGTTGGTGAGAAAGACTCTCGGATGGGTTATAGGCATGTTTCATCCTTATCATTGTAGAGACCCTAAGCTTTACTTACATGGACATTACATTACATTTGCGGAATACTTAGTACATAACAAAAAAACACACACACAAGGATCGTAATAGTTTAGTGTCTTTGGAAACTCGGAATGTAATCTTCTAATCATGGTGAAAGATCTTCAATATTTCCCATAAAGATCTTCCCTTTTTTTTTACCTAAAACCTTTATTTATATATTGGGGAAAAGAAAACATAAAAGGGTGAGCTCAAATGCTCAGTAAGGGTAAACAAAAGAGAAATCAATCACATCATATTCATAAGAACATAGCTTTTGGAAATCTTAACCTGCAAAAGAGCTCATAATATCATAACATGGGATAAATCATAGAAGTGAAATGTAATCCCAATAATCATAACATAAAACATGAAACTTTGTGGCATACACACATAATCATAGAGAATCATTTCTTGTTAGTCAAGACTCATTGCCAAGACTATCTAGTGGACAAAGTCCCTTTCTGAATCGAGTAACCCTCGTTTCAGTCCTATTTCACTGAACTGGTATAACCTACCGTTCCAGCCCTGTCTATCTCATGAGATATAAAATTTTTACCCAATGCATTGGAGGGAGATATAGGTCCCACCCATCTCATAATGAATCCTTTCTTATGTGTGCCACATAATCATAAACCATACATCATAGCGTAACCCATGTAATAAAAATGGGATTCTTAAACAACATGACATCATAAAACAATTAATATAAGATAATGGAATTCATAAAAATAATTTCATCACAACATAATCAAATCAATGTAATAATAGGGATAAAAACAGAACCCTTTATTATCTTAGATGGAAAATAATTTTGATAAAACACTTGAACTCCATTCTTGAGGAAAATATCCTTTCTTCTTCAAAAACATTTTTCCTTTCTTAACATGTCATACAATTTTAAACTAAAAGAAGTTGATTAAAAATAAACTTGAAAACTTGTAAAGGAAGCCTTTTTGGAAATAATGTCTTAAAAATCCATTCATGCCGTATAAGTTAAAAAAACATTCTTCTCGTACTTTTGTCAGAAAAGTCAAAAAAAAAACCTCGTACGAAAAATGACAAAAGATTCCTTTCATATCTTTTACTAGAAACTCACCGAAGGGTAAAAATGGATTTAAACAATTGTAGGTGGATGGAAATAATATTACATATTGATGAAACATGTATGTGGATGATAAAATACACCCCAGTAATTACTTACGAATAAACAATCTCGGATAAAAATGAGATTGTGATATTTCCCTTACCATAGGTCCGATTTGCTTTGTTCGTGTCCGAAGCTCCTGTATAATGGTTTAAATAATGTTATTGACTTATTCCAGAATCATACATATTGATATGATATCATATATGGTCATATTATTAGCTTCTTGTTAGTAATATTTCATTGTTACTTGTTACTCGGGTCTTTATAACTTTTTGTTCTTATGCGTGTTTTGTTGAATAAATTCTTATTCTTATCTTTAGGTTATAGATAATTCATTTCCAGAATGGTATTAGTGTCGTATATACCATATTCATTCATTCAATTCATTTATATAATCATTATGAAATGAAGATCATGTAGAACAAGTCGCATCACATCGTGGAGACGGTATTCCGTACGTACGCACGAGTGATGATATCGTTCCTATGATCGTGGAATTGTATTGGAGTATATATATATATATTATTTCAGTATCAATATGACTTCATAATAATCATATATAGTTACTCATTACCCCATCCTTGTAAGGTGATGGTGGAAATTAGATTACACCACGGCGTGGAGACGGTATTCTGTACGTACGCACGTGCGGTGACTTCATTTTTCTGTAGGATGGATAGAAGGTGAATTAGGGTTGTTTCATATTTATAATAACATATCAGTATGTAAGTAATACTGATGTTATTACTTTGTCATGAAACAACTAAAGAAGAAGAAGATGAAGACGAAAGAAATTGAAAAGATCGGTAATGGATATTACCTCTTCTTTGGAACGCCTCTTTGAATCCTCCACTCAGGGAACTAAGATTGGTCTTTGAAGAAGACCAGGACCTCTAGGATTATTCTAGGGAAGTGGAGAGGAGAAAATGGAAGGGGTTGGCCGAGCTTGAGTGCTCAAATTGGTGTGAGGAGGAGGGGGAGGAGGTGCCCTTTTATAAGGGAGGAGAGGGGCACCTTAGGAATATCTCAAAATATTATTTTATATTAAAGTAAAAATCGGTTTATAATGGTTCCAAAGGATCTTATTTCGAAGCTAAAGTGGGGATGGGTCGAGATCCTATCAACCAATAAGATTTAGACAAGTTTAGGGTATTATTTTAACCTTATCAATTAGATTTAACTCTATGTTAAATAATTTAACTTTTACCATGTCTTTTTGTTTTCTTTCACTATATGGTTAATAAACTTACTATAACATGCCAAAATAACCCCAAATTGTTTATTATTAATATATATATCCTTATCTAAGTCATTTTGCCGAACCTTAGATTTTTAGGAATAAAATAACAATTAGTAATATAATATTTGATTTAAAAACTATTTTTTGTCAATTTTGACACTATTTGATATATGATTTTTGTGAAAGTCATAACAGAATTATATGTTCGAACCAAGTTGATTAAATCAACACTAATATATCATAGTATCCTAGAAAATTAGTGTAATTCATAAAAAGTCTCAAATTACATTCATTTGAGCATTTATAACATCAATTATGTTAATATTTCCTTAAAAGGGTAATTACTGCATCATCGTTGTGTCATAAATAAATTAAATTATTTGATGTTTAAAAATTACAAATAAAATACCATCATGTAGGAAATATTTTTATCTTTCTAATGAATATTTAAAATCTAATTTATCTTATGTATAACCCCATATTAAAAATGATTTACTTATTAAACTTTGATTTTAACTATTTTAACCCTTCTTTAAATAAATTAATAATAAATGTCCTAATCTAATCCAAGTGGGCCTAAATGGTCATATTTTATTCCTAAGTTTGTTTTTGGTCGAATTTCACTTGTCCAATAGAATTAGGACATGTGTTAGGGTAATATTAATATCATATTTACCCTTAGTTACCCTATTTACTATTAACCGCGGTAAAAAAGGTAAAAAGTTACTATTCACCAAAAAATTATTTTTATCTCATTGAACAACATTTTACTTACTGATATCAACCGTGTCTGTCGGATTTTTGAAATTCTATTCACAGAAGCGGTAAAATTAAGTTTTATGCAAAATTCAGTTTTTAACCTACCACTTAGTGGTTTCACTATTCATCAAAAATTGAAAGTTTTCAGAAAAATACCAAAATTTCACCCTAGGCTAATTTCGATATTCCGAATCCAAAAATGAAGTCCATTTTGAAAAATAAAATTTATAAAATTTCAAAAAGTGGTTATTACTATTCATAACGGCTAGTTTTAATAATATTTTAATAGCATATCATTGTTTAGTGAAACTCGGTATTGCGTACTACACACGCTATCGAGGAAGGTTGCGATTGCGTGTAATGCAAGGCAAGTCAAGGATACGTGTTGTGAAAGCTCCTTTTGGTGTAGCGTACAACACAAGACATTAATAAAATTAAAAAGAATAGTTTTCATAAAATCTCGGGCTGTTACAATCATCCTTGATGGATAAACTGATTCTGATTTCTTCAAAGGTTTAGAAGTTGGCATTTCCTAGGGTTTTAGAAGAGTACCCTGATGTCTTTCCAGAGGAGGTTGTAGAATTACCCCCTCAACGAGAGATCGTGTTTGGGATTGAACTACAAATAGTAGCGTCTTCTATCTCTATGTCTCCATATAGGATGGACCCTTATGAGTTACGAGCGCTATATATACAGCTTGGTGGTATGTTATAGTGCATTTTTGTTTAGCCTAGTGTGTCACCGTGGGGTGCACCATTTTTATTCGTGAAGAAGGATGATTGAAGTTTGCAGTTGTCTATCGATTATCATCGCTAAAACAAAGTGATTGTGAAGAATCACAATCCTCTTCCATGGATTGATGATTTATTTGATCAACTGAAGGGTGAAAGTTTATTCTCAAAGATCGACCTATGGTCAAGATATCATCAGATGCATGTGAAGGATGAGGATATCCTAAAGACTACTTTCCGTTGTCATCGTTGGAATTATGAGTTTGTTTTAAAGTCATTCAGCGTGATGAATTCTCCAATTGTGTTCATGGTATTTGATGAACGGAATGTTTCGTGAGTTACTAGATATGTTCAGATTAGTTTTTATAGATGACATCCTTGTGTACTCCATGTCTGAGGAGGAGCATTCAGAGCATTTACACGTCGTTTTGGGAGTTCTTCGTCAACATCAACTGTTCTGGAAGTTGTCGATGTGTGAGTATTGGTCTCAAGAAGTCTATTTCATGGGAATGTTGTGTCCCAACATGGATTAGTATTGGATCCATCAAAGACAGAAGCAGTTGTGTCTTGGGCAGCCCCCAAGATAGTGGAAAAGGTGTGATGTTTCCTTGGTCATGTAGGCTACTATAGGTGGTTCGTAGCTGATTTCTCTCAGGTTGCGACTCCTCTGACATCACTGACCAAGAAGGATTAGGGAATTCATGTGGACTGATCAATGTCGAGCATCTTTCGAGTATCTAAAATAGAAGTTAGTAAGTGCTTTAGTTCTTTGTCCTTCCAGCAGAGGGACTTCAGTTGGATGTTTTCTGTGTTGCATCGCATCTGGGTTATTTTGTGTTCTGATGCAGTAGAGATCAGTTGTTTCTACTAGTTCTCAACATTTGTATCCCCATTAATGTAACTATTCCACCCATGATCTTGAGTTGGCTACCGTGGTGTTTGCTATGATGTTTTGGAGACATTACCTTATTGTAAAATGATTTTTGGTTTTCACTGACCATAAGAGCATGAGGTATGTTTTCTCTGAGTGCGAATTAAACTTGCGACAACATCGGTGGATGGAGTTCTTATAGGAATATGAATTTGAAATATTTTATACCCTTGAAAAGGGGAATGTTGTATCTAATGATCTATGCAGGAAGTCATGTAGTGCATGAATCTGGTGATCATGGAGTGTTATGGAAGAAATTTCAGCATTATATCTTGATATGGTAGAAGTTGGGGGTAGAGGTAGTCTTTTTTAGATGATGGTGTAGTCATCTCTGGTGAAGTAGGTGGAAGATTCCTAGTGGGGGTATCTTAAGGTGGAGGTATGGAGAGACTGAGTTGTTTATGGATAAACCCCTGATGGTTGGTCTGATGATGAAAAAACACCAAGTGTTGTATCACATAAGGTAATTTGTCCCTTTGGGGATGTGTGAGACAGTTCTCAAAGAGTTCCATAGTCCTCCATTAGCGGTGAATCATAGTGTGACAAAGATGTACCGATCCTTGAGGTGGGGAAAACCTCTGAGTGGATTCTCTCTCCCATATCACCAAGCTAGGTTTCCTCCTGTGGTGATTCAAAGGGGTAGGCTCTGTTCCACATCCGGATTTGTCTCCCCTTCCCCTTTCTGTTGGTTTCTACTTCCTCTTAGTGATCATAGCACTCCCGCACTCCCTCCTCTTCCCCTTCCTCATCGAGTGAAGGAATTCCTTACATTTTTCTGACTTGTTTTTCTATTTTTTCACATGTTCTCCTCCCTTTTTTCCTGGTGTTTTTCATTGGTGGGGCATCATTCTCTTATCACCGCCCCTCATTCTTCCTTTCCCTACACATCAGACCTCCAGATTGGGTCTCTGAGTGGGTCTTCTGGCGGCCTTGGTTGGTGTTGGTGGTGGAGTTCGAAGTTCATCTTGTCCTCTTCCCTTTTTTTTCAACCCATCGTGCATGACCCCATCTTGATCAGGATCGATGTGGATTTCAGGACTTCTTGGGATGGTGTGGGAAGCGTTTTGGTGGTAGTTTCAACACATTTTCTTTTCCAAAGTTCATTTCTTTCTCATATGTTTGGTTTCGTTCTTCTTCGGTCATTGTGGAACTACTTCTGACATTGTCTTCCAGTTTTATTTGGGCTTCTTTTCCTGTTTTGTTCGGATGGATTTTTATTTGGTGGGTTTTATGTGGTAGGGTGATCTATTGTGGTTCCTGATAGTGATGAAGCTGGTGATTTTTTCATGTCGGTAGTAGAGACTACAATGTGAGGTCTTGCAATGGATGCAACGGTCGACAACTCTGTTTGTTTCAGATTTGTGTAATATACAAAGACCTCTGATGGCTTTGCTCATAGGAAGGTGATGTAAATGGCGACGAAGTTTTGAGTGGAAAACAAAGACGTGATGATTAATGTGATTTGATGATGACTGCAATGATGTAGTGGACTCGACGTGCGACCTCGATGTGGGTTTCTCAGAAGAATCGCGTGATTTTCAGGATCTGTTGTTGACACAGTGGTTCCATCATGTAATGAGATCCACCTATTGTTTTTTGTTTTTAGGTCACTATGCCCGTGAAATTTGAAGTTAGAATGTCCTTCCCTCCCACATTATGGTTTAACATGGATAGTTCCCACTCTACCCTTAAAGTGGATTTTATCAAAATATTAAAAAAATGATTTGGAGGTACCAAGTCTTGAGGATACAGTTTTGGTGTCCTAGGCTGAAGCATGCGATTACAGAATTTGTGTCTCGATGGTTTGTCTTCCAGAAGGTGAAGGTCGAACAATATGTTCCTGGTGGTCTGCTCGAGCCATTAGATGTTCCTCAATGTAAGTAGGGAAAATATAAATGGACCTTGTTACTAGTTTCCTTGATCTCAAGGAGGACATGACACTATTTGGGTGGTAGTTTATTGTTTAACAAAATCATCCCACTTTATATAGATCAAGGAGTCAAGCTCAGAAGAAGTTTTATCAAGGAAATATCTGGAGGATTAGGTGAGACTTCATGGAGTCCCAAGGATGATCATTTCTGATTGAAATCCTCATTTTACCTCCAGTGTGTAGAGAGTTCTCCAGAATGCTTTCATTTTACAGTTATGCCTTAGCACCTCTTTTCATCTGCAAACAGATGGTTAGACAGAGCAAACCATCCATACTCTTAAAGACACATTGGGATCTTGTGTCTTGGATTTTGTAGGTTTGTGTGTGAGGCACTTACCCTTGATGGAGTTATCTTAAAATAATATCTTTCACTCAACCATTGGTATGGTTCTATTTGAATCCTTGTATGGCCAACATTTCCATTCTCCATTGTGCTGGACTAGGGTCAGAGAGTCAGGAATTCTCAAACCGGAACTAGTACAGAATACAATAAAAATAGTTCAGGTGATTTGTGAGAGGATGAAGATAGAGCAGGATCATCATAAATCATATTACCGTCAAAGGAGGAGACCTTTCTAGTTTTATGTTGTAGATCACATGTTTTGGAAGGTGACTCCCCATCATTGGCAGTGAAGGTTTGGTTGCAGGAGTAAGCTTTCTCCCCAGTTTGTTGGTCCTTTCGTGGTTTTGTCTCGTCTAGGAGTTTTGGTGTATAATATAGCACTTCCCCCATAGATGAGCTAGATACATGATGTTTTACATGTATCATAGCTCCGTCATTATCTTCATGATTACTCTCATTTCATCGATTGGAGTGAGATCAATTTTGACGATGATGTGACCTTTGAGGAGCGGCCGGTAGAGATCCAAGACCACAAGGAGAAGGTTTTGTGTGGGCATTCTATTCCTTGGTTTGTGTCTTGTGGCAACACTGTGGTGTTGAGGAGTTTACTTTGGAATGTGAGTCACATATATGTGCTCAATACCCAGAGTTGTTTGATGTTTAACTCTTTTCATGTAACGACTTTTTCTTTGTGGTTGTAGACCCTTTGTGTTTATGAGATGGATTTCTTTGGTTGCTTCTTGTGGATTTCTCTCTTTTGAGAGGTATCTCAATGGGTGGTTTTTCGGAACTCTTTTATAATTACTTTTAGGTCGGTTTTGAATTCTTAGGGACGATAATGTATTGAGAGGAATCTAATGTAATGGCCTGGACCTCTTCGGTCCATTAATTTGTTGAAATCTGGTGTTTGAGCTGTTCTGGGAAGTCATGGTGACTTATTCCCAACACGTTCCCAAATTTATAGTTCATGAGAAGTGTTTCCATAACAGAAGCCTTCCAGCTGCAACCTCTATTTCCTTCACCAAATTTCCAGTTCTGTGAATTGTGATTCCAGTTATGTGAATAGTTTCATTGGTAGGCTTATGTGAACAGTTCCAATGGTAGCCTTATGTGAACAGTGTCATCGGTAGTCTTATGTGAATAGTTCCAAGGATAGCCTTATGTGAAAGTGTCATCGATAGGCTTATGTAAACAGCTCCAAAGGTAGCCTTATGTGAATAGTGACATCAGTAGGCTTATGTAAATAGTTCTAATGGTAGCCTTATGTGAATAGTGTTTCCAGAACTGTGAGGTACCAACTGTAGCCTCTATTTCCTTTTCTAAATTTCAATTCCTGAACAGTGTTTCTAGCTTCCTACAGTTTTCCCCTTAGATGTTTCCTTTGATGTAAAATGCATTTAAAGCCTCTTTTTAAGGACTCTAAGGCCGATTCAAAGGCCACAACTCCTATATTAATTTTCCTATGAATCTGGATGCTTTTACTTGGTCAAACTGGGTAATTAATGTGATCCGCTTTTAATGGAAAATCCATCGTATCATAAAATGATGCTTCATTAAATCACCAAAAGGTATGATATGTCTTCCTCCCTTGTTATTACTCCTTTTTCTCTGGTGAGATACACTAAAACCTTTCCTTCCTTTCTGTAGGAGTTGTGCGATCAAACTTTCCTCCTTGGAATAATTCCTCTTGAGTTTCTTCTTGCTGAAAGAGAACCATCTTTTTTTGGTGCAACCAAGCAGTGTCAATCAATCTTCGATATAAGGTATGATCTATCACCATTATTTTTGTGTTTATATCCTTCTATTTCTCCTTTCATTTTTATGGAATGTTATCTTCATGTTCCTAAAGAACTTTTCATGGGTGTTGACCAGTATGGTGGTGTCTCTACATCATCGAGTGGATATAGTTGTCATGGGGGAGGAGATCATAATTTGTTGTGTGTCTCATTCTCGTTTAAATATAATCAAGAACTGTTTGAGTTAGGGGATTTATTGCTTCTCTTTTATTTTATGTGAAAATGTAGAGTTATAATGTTTTAGCCCACTGGATCATAATGGAATTGAAATATTAAATATTTTTACTGGATAAATAAATGGATATCCATCATATGTTATTTACCCTTATTTTTCAAGATAGTGTGATATCTATGTTTACTTTGTCTGCCTTTCGTTCATGATGGAAATTGGTAATGAATGTAAAGATGGAATTAATTTATATTGTTTGGATAAAGATAAAGAGGCACGTAAATGAATTTGGTTGTTGTTGTTGTAATTTTATGTTAATCAAATTGATACAGTAAAAATGTTTAATCAATTTTTGATAGCTTACAATTTATGTTTCCCGAAGTTGGAACCTACGAATAATAAATCGGTCAATTCAAGATGGATTAAAGAACTAGTTTTTTGATAAAAGATAATTCTTTATAGGTTTATGAGTTACCCATTTACATGCTTAAGGTATAATATCCTAGTTGATATGATAAATGTTTTCCTACTGCTAGTGTTTTGATGTGATCCTGGAAGGTAGTTGTGATATGTGGGAGAGATGCATCTGTTTATGCATGTGGGTGTCTGAGAGGACACCAGAGATGATGGAACAGGTTGGATGTGAATTTTTGGATGCCTGCTGCTTCTTGTTGGGTTTTTATCTTTCTTAATTTCCCCACTACTCAACGCAGCTGGTTTTCTTACCCTCCTTCCAAAATGGGTGAAGACACATGGGGTATGCCACGTGCTTTCTGTGTTTAGCTTCTTGAGTGAGGATGGGTCTATGATCTTGATATAGGTGGAAAAGTCCCAATGGGTAGTTCATCTACTCACAGTGTTGGTCCCCCTTGTGTTTAGTAGCTTAGAATGTTTTTTCTAGAATTCCTGGGAATATGGGTATATAATAATTTTATTAATAAATTAATTAATAAATGATGTTTACCCATGGGGTTGGAGCTTGCTAGGACATAATGCTGAGTTGTAATTTTTAAAGGAATAGTGGACTTTGGGTGTGATGCTAATGAAATATAATGTGGAAATTATTAATGGTTAATTAATGTTTAAAGAATTAATTAACATAAAGTGCTTCTGATAAAATAAGGTAATGAAGTAATTTATTAAATCTCTTTAAATTGTTGTGGGCTTATAGGATACCTAGTCATAGAAGTGGTAGCCGAGAGTCTGAGCGATGTTAGCTACAGTCGAGTCTAAGACTAGGTTATGCCCAGAGTGTGGTTTTGATCTATAGTATATTATGTATTTTTTTTGTTTCTATAAGCTACTCCACCTTTTAAGTTATAAAAAATAACACCCTGGGAAATCTAAGCCCTAGGGGTGTTTTTCCCAACATCCCGATGGGGGGATGGATGACTAACTACCCCCTTTGGTCTCATTATCTTCTCTTGGTAGTTACATGTTCTGGTAGGAACATTGGTTAATTTTACCCATATATGTGTGTAGATAGATGTAATGTCTTGTGGATATTCACACACATTTATTCTGGATATAGTTTCCTATGGACTACAATAAGTGTAATGTGTATATGTTGTGATGGCTTGAGGATCCTTATTCTGTGTATGGGATGTAATAGCTTTAGGTATAATTCTCAAGGTATGATACATGTTATGCATGTTTTGGTGGATCCCAGA
The DNA here is from genome assembly GCA_963277665.1 of Viscum album. Lineage (NCBI taxonomy): Eukaryota > Viridiplantae > Streptophyta > Magnoliopsida > Santalales > Viscaceae > Viscum > Viscum album. The sequence continues at coordinate 700,250,531 of OY728122.1, read as the reverse complement.
AACTACCTGGTTACTTTTCTTATATAGAGGTGGTGGTTTTGTTGCATGAGGTGCATGTTTTGGTTCTTTGCTCAGGTGTCTATGGGTAAGCATTTTTTGAGAGAGATGTTTAGGACGCGTGACATTGCAGAAAAGCGGAACAGTGGGGAAGTAGTAGCAGGGTACCCTTGATATTCTTTATTATATTATATACACTTGTATATGATACCTGGTGAGAGTAGCCACGGTGAGGCTGGGAACTTAGTATACCTGTTTAGGTGATGAGTTAGTATAACTTTTTGTTCATTGTGATTTAGTATTGTTTCATTACATTTTCACAAGATGCTATGTGGAGTATACTACTAAGTATACTGTTATACTCACCCTATGTCAATATAAACTTTTTTTCTGGTCACTTGGAGAAGGTTGGAGATCAGGCTGGTTTTTACGAGCTTGGGGTTGTAGGAGTTGTTCAGGCTTGTGGTTGCTGCTATTTTTTATATTCATTTGGTATTTGTAGTTTTCCTCTTTCAGTTGTAGTAGTTTTTCATGACATTAAATATTTGTACTTGCGATTTATTTTATATTGTTGTCTGATTTGGATTTGGTTGGTGTGTTTCTTATCTCTCTCTTTCACATGTGTTCACCTAGAGGGTAATGCCTCCCATTTATGTGTTTACTATACCCTCGGTGCTAGTCTCCAACTCGAGGCCTACTGGAGGTAGGACTCGGGGTTCATTATCTCCCTTCTCACATTAAAGGCCTAGGAGGGGTATACTTTGTGGGGAGGGGGTCGTGACACTATTACTAATTCATATACCCATGATTTTGACTCTAAAGAAAACCATATTCCTTAGAAACCCCTCTATATATGGAGAAATTCATATCCAACTTCTAATCTAAAGTAAAACCAATAATGTCCTTTTTTATCCTGTTAAACCACTTAAATAATGCCCCTAGAGTCATATCTTGTCATCTGTAGGTTCCTAACTTAGTATATAGACCATGAACCATTATTGGCCACATACCATAAAGAAACATAATTGATTAATTCCCACATAACTCATGATAACTCACAGTCAATCACACCTACCTTGGGAGTCTTATCCATATCAGAAAATCCATACACCCATACAAATTTCTCTATGGTTATTTTCATCACAACTATGTGCATATCAATGATAGAGCTATAAATTGATTTATATTATGTTATTCATCTTTTATTGACCAAATTAATTAAGGATCCACAAATAATTTTTTTGGGAAAACAGTGAATAAGTTATTATTGATTTTTTAAATAACTGAAACCTATTTTTTGAAACTTCCAATTTTCTCAACCACACACAACCATTTACATGTAATGTGAACCTACATGACTAGTATAATTCATGCACACATGCCTCCTCCCAAACTATAATAAGTTCAAAACCGTAATATATTACTTATAAACATCAAAATTTATTAAAATCAACTCAACTATAATAGGAAAATGAAATTACTACAATCATAACTTTGTAGAAACATTGATTTACACCAATATAAGTGTTGAATAGGTATATATATGACTTACAACCTAATTATGACTAGTAATATCCCTATTTACCGTGTAAAAAATTGTAATCAAAATAAAAAAAATTAGATACCATTTTTAATGTTCGATCATAGGGAACCACCCTCTAACCTGATCTGAGACAACACATAACCACATAACCACATCCTCATAAACAACAATTTATAGGATAGTGGTAAGTGTTAGTAAAAATATCATGGGGAGACTATACTGTAACATCCACTGTTGTTAAATGTCAGTAGAAGTGTGTATGGTTTGAGTTTTGAAGGATCAAAACCTAGGTAAAAATGAATTTTTATTTTTCATATTGGAGGAGGGATTTTAGAGACTTTTTTAGATTATAAATGTGGATGTTTTGGAGATGTGAGCATAGGTATAAAATGATAAAACCAAAATCTAAGGTTATTTATACTACAATTACCAAATCCTATTGCAATAGAGGTGTTGTACTATTAAGGTAATAATTTTGTCATGATAGTCTATGTTGTTCCATAGATCCATGGGTCCTATATTAGAATAACTCTAGTGGAATATCATGCTATAATATGGTGGATTGTATTGTTACATGTTATGTAAGAATAAATCCTTAGTGATTGGGGGTTATCACATTGTAATATGGTTGTGGTTGAACTATGAAGAACATTATCAGGATATAATTGGTGGTATTGATCATTTGGTGTTGCTCTAGATATTAGCATTGCACCATGAATAGTTTTTCATATACTAATGTGTTCCTAAACTCGGGAATTACATAATGAACCATGTCATCACACTATTATCATCCTTTAAATATTGATTTTAAATATTTTAAAAAATTTATTTAAATATTTAAAAACTAATAAAATTAATCCCCTCTCCTCCTACTCTAGTTGGACTCGCGAAGGGGGACACCCCCCTAACTACCCCCCTTTATCCCCCCATCAATCATGGTTAATTATAGGTGTTTCATTACAATGAGTTAAGGTATGATCCTACTGTTTTTTATAAATTTTTCCTTTTCCTCCCTTTTCTCTAGTTTCAGTTATATTATTTAAGAAATTAGGAGGTATTCCACCAGATCGTGGTGGATCACATCAATACAAAAGATATTTCATGTGTATTATATAGAGAGATCATGAAAATGATATATTGTTTCAATTGTACTCCATTTACCATAAGTCATATCACTTAGTATATTTATTTAGGTTTTTTGATAAAATTTTATGAGATTTGTTATTGATTTTGTTTTATGATTTGGGGTTTTTTCATGGATTATCCTTGGGAGCGTATTAAGAGTGAAGCACACCTAGTTTCTTAGAGTTTCGATATCACAGTATCGATCAATGAGATTTTAGGGGTTATTCCTATTTTAATTAAATTATTTAATTAATTAAATATTTTAATAAGTAATTATTTTTATGTCATGGTATAAAATAAGATCTCATCTCATGGGTGAAATATTGATAAATTTTCTTGGCTAAAATGGGTTAAATCCAGGATGAGGTAGGTATCCCCTACAATAATAAACTGCATATTTTGTATGTGTGATACTGTATTCATGCATGTGAGTCCATTTGTATGCATTTATTTCCTCTTCCTAAAGTATGTAAGAGGATAAACAGGTCATAAGTGATAGAATATGTCATATGGAATGGACTTATTGGAGTTATATATTTATAATGATCTATGTATAATGTCATTTTTATAACAGTATAGGGATACATTAATTAATTTATTAGGAATAAATTGAGTTTTCTAATATTTTTATTTGCATCAAAGGGAATGTTTATTGGTTTATGGGAATGTGTTATAACCTTATTCAATTAAGAATCAGTTGAGACATGGAAATGGATAATATAAGTTAGATGGAGATGGATTTTCCCTAGGGGTACCATTTGGAGATGGATGTGTCTTGGAAATGGGTTTTCCAAGGGGTATAGTTTTTTATTACATGTAAAAATGATTCTAAACATTGTAACTATCATGGATAAAACGGAATCAAGGAAGGGAACATTGAAAGTTCCATGGAATTAGAATGGGTAAGGTCCACTGGCTATGAGAGCATTTTTAGGGTGATGCATATGAGTTGGTATTGTGTTTAAGGACTAGATATGGTATAATAATCTTTGTTATTTAATTTATTTATACAATATAGTTATGATTATTAGTTCATCTTATCATGCACTGTGTGATTGGGTCAAGCGAAGAGATGTCAGCCTATGAGGCTAGGTAAATGATGAGATGTGATGTGAGTAATTGAGCAATGTCATGGGTAACAAGTGCCAAGATTAGGGTTTGGGTTGATATGTAGTGGTGATGTGATAGGATTCATATTTTTATTTCATAAAAACTTATTCCTTGAAGTTTATTTTATATATTCAAACCATGAAGTGAGGAATCATGCACATGGGTAAATTCATATCTTCGATGGTGGTTTAGATGTTAGATAATTCTAAGGGGATTCTCAAAAGTTATGAATGTTATTTGTATAGAATACTTCATTACATGACATTTTCAAAATGATATAGATTTTAATACAACATATATAAGACTTATTTATCAAAAATGGTCAGATAGAATAAGAGTCAAGGACACTATTTCATATAATTCTTTTGCAAAAAGAGATCATGACTCCATCTAGGAGGCTTCTTTAGTTTCCATGGTCAGACGAACATAGAAACTTGGATTCCATGTGGAATAATTCATTAGTACTCATAGTTATACTATTAGAGATACCTAGATTCCATCTATTATAATTATTTAGGTATTATGGTTTGAATGAATGTCATTCTGAGATGTTACCTAAAAGGCAAAATTTTCACCCTTTGTTAAACCAAATGAGAGCTTGGGAATGCATATAGAAAACCTATTTAACACCTATGGTCAGAACAGAAATGATCTTGGGATTCCATTTGGTATTGTTATTTTCTATTTTAAAACTATATTTTAGTTTGTGATTCCATATAACATTCATTAATATTTTGTTATGTGATGGATGTAACTTAGCACATCTGATAAACAAGGTAAGGTATGGGTGTAATGGTGACTTGGTTAGAAACTTATGACCTTGTATATACTCTTTTATATCATGTGTATTCCTATTTTATATATTTTACTCATTAATACATTAGTATATTATACAATATTTTATAGTAATTGTTAATGTTTCCCTACTAAGTTGTATTTCTCACACCATGCACATGCACCCAGGTAGACATTTATATATTATAGGAATATATTCTATGATTTTGACTATAATATTTTCTTTGGTGACCAGTCATGTGGATATTATATATCTATATTATCTAATGATAACTATACAGTCTCTTTGTGTAAGGGTTTTATAGTGACCCCTAGTGGGTCAGTACAACATGGAATCACATGATGATCCCCCTTATGTGTGGTTGGACATGGGTTAAGTTACTTAAAGGTTCAATAACAATAATACATGTGTAATTTTCCTACACAACTTCTTTATGGAATTCTACATAACTAGACCATAAAAATATGGTTTTAATAAACACCAATATTTTTATGGAATTCCCTTATATATGTGTGGATAACATTGTAGTCTTTGAGGGGTTACTGATTCCAAGTGATTTTTGTTTATTAGAGTGGGATGATGACTTGGAATGTGATACCTGATGGGTATATATATACGAGAACACTATATTGGGTGTTTTGGGAATGTGAGCTTCCTTAGGATATTTGAGTTGGGGGGAAATATGTTTCCACGTGATCTATGGCCTATGGGAGGCATGGTTTATGGGCTAGGTTGGATATCTTATTATCGTTGACATGTGACATAAGATTTTGGTGTTTCTACTATTATACTAGAATAGTAATTCTCTTTACTGTTATTATTAGATATTGTGGTGATATATTAGGGAACCTAAGAGTGGTATTATGTTAGGTATGTGAGTACCCTTAAAGGATAAATCATGGGTAGATTATTTGGGGTATGAGATCAATTCATGAGATTTTATACAAGTTATATGGTATATGCATAGAAATTACATAGGTTTTGATGATGAAAAACACTAAGGTAATTTTGATATCAAGATATGATTTTGAAGGGTAATATTGTTATGATTCCAAACCCTATTGATTTTTGGTATTGTTTTTAATGAGATGGAATATTGTGGTCCATTATGGTTGGATCTAGTATGGGTAAATAATAGATAGATGATTTTGATTTAATAAAAATGCATGGGTGGTAGGTGATCACGTGGTTAACCTTGGCACAAGTTAGGTTCATTGGGTTGTTTGGAAGAGATAATTGATGATGATTTTCTCTAGATGATATTGACATGATTGTGTGGAATGGTTAATTTTTGAGGCATGTGATTTTAGGTTCGATCATGTGTGACTCATAAGAGTGTGATTCGGTTTATGTGGTCAGGTGGTTTTAGGGTGTGCACCCATTGGGTTCAAATGAGATCATTATGAATAGTGGATAATAACATGTGATAAGGTTCTTTATAGGAAAAATCCAACTCAATATAGGAGAGTTAGTATTGATGTGGCTTTTGGGAAAATTAATGACATGTGGGGGAATGTGCATGATACTTATATGCAATGACATTTGATATATGGAATAGTAATGACCATGTTGTTAAACCAATCATGTTTTTTATAATCACAATCACTTAATGTTTTTTTACATTTTTTTGAGTTTTCTTGGTAATAATGTTTAGAATTTATCTAAAGGAATCAATTTGGAAAAATGATGACTTTATCAAAATATTTTTGACGAAACATATCTTTACCATGTCTTAGGCCATAATGAAATGAAATTATCTAAGCTACATTGAAGTTGATTACTATTGTAGTGGGTGACTAATTACACAAAAGTGTATGTTTTTATCTAATAAAAAACCTATTTGAAATTGTTATGACTTCTATGTTTGTGTTGGTCTATTTGGCGTCTCAAGAGTTGCCCTATGAAAAATAGCCTATTAAAGAAGGATACAGGCATGGTGTTCAGTTTGTTAAGATCAAAACAAGAAATTTTTTATAAAAACGTTTTGTTGAAATCCATTTCAATGTTCAAATAGAAATTTCTATAATTTAAATGGGTTATTGAAATATGCATTATATTCTTATATTAAAGGCCTTGACTCATCTCTCAATTTCCATGAATCATCCCAAGGGACACCCAGATGCTATAAAGTATATAAATAGATACCTAAGGAGGCTTAAATAAAAAATATGAATCTCAATAAACCTCAATGTCAACAACTTTATAATTAATCAATCCCTGGAATTATTTTTCCAGAGATCTCCAAGGTACATCCAAGTATCAAAAGGAAATAAATTATTTAATGTCTTCAATCTATTTTCACTTTGCCTCTTTATTATTGATACAATTTCTCCCTTACTATATTTCCTTAAACACTCTTCCACATATATCTTCTCTATTTATCTCTCTATCTTTCATGTTATTATAAATATTATAAAAATATAATTGAGTTCTTTGTAAAGGGTTCATAACAACAAAACTCTATCATCATATTCTTCTTCTTTATATGCTCCCACTATAAATGTTAGGGATCTTGATTCATGGATTTCATTTAAAAAATGATCTGCTTTATTTATTGGTTTTTTAAAATAATGGATTATTTAAAATTATTTGGTTCTCAGTATTACATTAAAAATAAGGGAGAAATATATCCCTCTCAAGCCTTATTTAAGAGAGGATAAGTTGGAGCCCATTTAAGAGATATTTAAAAACTACTTTATTAATGTGTTCCATTTTAATTTCACAATTTATTTTCTATAATGAGTAATGTTTTTATTTCCTATTTCTCACTTTTACATTGATTATTTTATTCTTAAATTGAATAACTCTATGTTGAATGTTTAATTTATAGAATCTATTTAAAAAAATTAAAATTCAATCCTCACCCAACACTTTCCATTTTATCTCTGACCAGAACATGAGTGGTCCGAGGGCTGATAGACTCATTGAGGATCTTGAGGGTGTGATGGTATGAGGTATTACATAAGAATTATTATTGTATCTTCTAAATTATATGGATGAAATCGGGTATTTATAGGATAAATGAGTGTGTATCAAGAGGAGAAACATGTGTGTGTGATGATGGAACCTAGTTGGGTCGGTTCATAGGGAATCATATTAGGAGAGACATATGGTGTAGAGTACATTATTGGTTGTTGGAGGGTCTAAACCTCATTGACTATATAAATTTAGGGAAATTTGAGAGTGAAATTCCAAGTGAGATAAGAATGGGTAGAGACTGGTGTTTCATGTTGGAACTTAAGTATAAGAAGGGAAGTCATATCTAGTCATTACATTTAATAATGGATGGATCATGGGATGTGGAGGAATAATACTAATATTGGTAGTGTAGTGGGTGTGATGAGGTTGGTCATTGGATCATAGAGGTGGAATTTTGATATCATAATATAGATAGATCCAGTTTTACCTAGTTCCTTGGTGAACAACATATTTTGATTTTGAGTGAAATATTAGATAGAGTTTAAATATTGGAATCAGACTCTTGATGGAGATTATGTGATTCAAGAGTGAGTTGGGTCATTGATGTTTTGTAATTAATGAGTTGATTATGATAATGGATTTAGTTATTTAAATAACCAACCACTTAATTACACTGATTTTCTAGTCAAAATTTAGTGTGGATGTATGAAACATTTTTTGATCCCTTTAAGTATATAGGTATCATGACTAGGAGATATGATAGTGCATTAGTGGATGAAATTGATTTTTTGGGAATGTTTTATCAGAGGTGGACTGAGTGATGTTTTTTCATGATATTGGGTGTGGTGAGATTGAAACCACACCGATCGTGTCAATTGACTACTATGAATGTGTTTTTATTAAGAAATTATGATAGTGGTGAGGACCATGGATCAGAGTTATCACTTATATGCTATGTATTATAGTGGGGATAATTTTGAGCTTGGGAATTAATCAGTTAATGAAATTTCTGTGTCTTGAGATAGACAGGTTTAGTTGAGAACCATCTCAGAGATCTAGTGATGGTAAGGAGTGGGTGGCTCAACTTTTGATGAATAATATACCGTGTGTTTGGAGTTTCACAATAGAATCTCATTTTAAATTAAAATATAGAATATATAGAGTTAATATTGAATTTATGAGCATGACGGTTTGAGATTTATGAATACAGGACCAATAATACTTCTCAAAAAAAATAAGTTATATGGTGAGGAGGATGTAAAACCTCATGTCTTTAGTGATTAATAATTTTTTGAGGCTTATGAATTTTCCATCCCATATCAGAGTTCATTTCAAGAACCAAGATTTAGATTAGAATGATTAGAGTTATAATATCTCAAAGTTCTATTTTTTGATATAGATTGAAGGTAGGGAATGTTTTCATGTGCTTGAGTGAATATTTAGAGTTTTAGGTTAGAGTTGAAATTTTGAAAGGTGGTTTTTCCTCTATCACAAAGATAAAAAATGGTAGTGGAAAAATATGTGGAGTTTTTAGGGAAATATCATGGGGTTATTTTGTCTTGAGAGAAAGGTGAATATTTGTAGAGAAAAAAATGATCCAACTATGCATAGTGATGAGATTTGCTCATAGAGCGTCTTGTGGTTAGTGCATGGTTCGGAAAAATATGGGACCAAACCATGAAAAATGGTGTAACGTGAGATAGTTTGATCTGAATAGTTAAAACATGATTTGAATATTTTTTTGATAACTACATAAACACCAAGGGTTTCTTTAAAAAATGGTAAATTCAAATTTCCCCTTCGGTTTTTATGTTTTGGATCTCCTCTCCCCTATTTTTAATCCCTCAAGTGTGGATGAGTCAATGGGCTCTCATATTCCATTATCCTCATTCTATTCCCCCATAAATGGGGTGATTTATTTGGTGGTTTTATGGTATATTAATTAAATTTTTTCCTCCTCTAACCTTCCATTTTGTTTCCCACTATAGTTGCTGATTTTGGATGATTTTGGCTAGGGATTTTTTCATGATTTCTATCAGAATATAGTGAAAATCATCCAATATAATGAAGATTTTCTTTGGGAAGGATATATGATGAAATATAATGGTGAATGGATGATTTAAATAACTATTTTTTAAAATTTACATAGCACTATTAATTTATTTAGGGTTTTTTCTAAATTAAATGAAATTGGATTTTAAATCAATGTTGGTTGATGGGGGTTTTTTTAGGATGGTGAGAGGAGTATGCCATGGACATTATAGGTTTGGTTTCTTATTTTCATAGTAACGTTACATCACTATTTGAATTTTTATGAAATTATTCTTATTAAATCTAAATTGAAAAATTAATTATATATTTTTATAATCAATTAATTGGGTGTTGTAACTTGATATTGGGTCTTAAGAGATGATAAGATGCTTAAATGAGATTGGGAGATAATGGCTAAGGTTTCTTAAATATAAATAAATTTTTATAAGGTGTTTTATCACCACAATAACTCAAAATGTTTATTCGTATTGTTTACACAACATGTGATATATGGTCTCATCACTTTTGGGTGATCAAAATTTTTATTTAAAATAAAATGACAATGGATAGAAACAAATTTTATGGACCGTGATAGACCCCTGAGAACACGTTGTGTTCACCGAACACCAATGGATGGTGAATTGATCCTAAAATGTATGTATTGAGATGTATGGAACCTAAAGGTCATAAATATTATATGAAATAAACAAATTGTATCCCATGTTATAGATTCCATTATCCACATCCTTATGGAGGATTTGTTAGAATAAAATGATTTGATTGATTATAACATGGCATAACTGTGAGATACCTTTCATTCCTTTGGCTAGTTCATTAGAGAGTTGAGATAATTTTCCTCCCAATCTAGTATATTAATACTCCCATAGTTATTTCTTGGGGTAGATTTATGATCAGTTGGTTGAGTGGAATAACCTCAGATGACATGGGAAATGAGAAAGGAATAATTCTATCTCCATCATGTGATATCAGTATGATATTGCCTATGAGGCTGAGGAGTCTGTGATAAAAGAATGGTAATGTTAGGGGATGTTATTTCCTCTAAGTGGTACGTTTTTATCGAGATGACAAAGTAATAGATGAACCCATATAGTGTGTTCAAAATATTGTAATGGCTAAGGGGACCTTGGTCGACGCCCTAGATCTTTGTTGACCCTAGAGAGGGGTAGTGTAGGGAGATATTTAATGTCATTTTATAGGGGTCACCATAGAACCTAATGTAAAATGTTGTGATACTAGAATGGCTTATTACTAATTATTAGTGACCAAGATGGGTCTAGAGGACCCAAGTGGATAGCCAAGTGGGTGAGATGAGGATTCTTATAGATTTCGCATGATATGTTTGTGAGATTGGGATGGTTATGTGGGAAATAAATATATAAGGATACTTAGATGATGAGGAACTCATTTATGTGTGGGTTAGGTCTTCAATGTTGATTATAGTCTATGTTATTGAGAGTTTAAACTATGAGATGTATAATGGGTTCATGCATGTGACCAAACTTTCTGAGATGAGGTTTTCTGGTATTAAGCATGTGGTATAAATTCCCTAATATATTATTATGATTTCCTAGTAGGGTATGAGCATGAACCTAAATTTCAAAATGATACTACTTAGATTTATTATAGGGGGTGTTTACCTATCAGTTTTTATATGATGCTACTTATATTTCTTGTGTAGGGGTGTATACCTCTAGGTTTGAAAATAATGCTACTTGGATTTACTTGTAAGGGATGTGTTCCCTTTGTCTCCAAAATGTGGTAATTATATTTCCTAGTTCGGTAGTGTCTATCCATATATTTCTAGATGACATGATTTTTTAGGCGGGGAGTGTTTTTTACTAAGTTACCATATGATATATTTTACTAGGTCGGGAGTGTCTACCCCTAACTTTCCAGATGATATGTTCTCCTAAGTGGGGAGTGTCTACCCTAGAGTTTCTAGATAATATGTTTTCTGGGTAATGAATAATCTTCCTCTAGGTTTCTTAATGATATATTTTCATAGTTGGGGAGAATATTACCCAAGGATTCCAGATGATATGTTTTCCAGGTAGGGGAGTATCTATCCTCAGGTTCTAGGTGAGGGTTTTCATAATCAAAGACACTCAAACATTGTCCAAAACATTTATGATCAATCCCAGTTTTTTGTTAGTACCTAAGGATATATAATGATTATTTTATTGTAATTTAATATTTATTTATTTATTTTTCTATGTATATAAAAATTTTATAAATTATATTTATTGGGGATTTTTGGTACGTCATTGACGTTTCCCTGCATAATTTTAATCATACCCTTCTCAGGTAGTCCTGAAACTTTGGTACCATAGAAAATCTCATGGATATAGGTTTAGGTAGGGAGGAGGCCCAATATTGGATTGTAAAACTTAAGATATTGGTTAAATTCTAGATATTGGGATGATTTTAGGTTCATTGATGGTAGTAAATTCTCTTTGGTATTTTATTTGTTATGTTTATTTTTTACAAGTGATCGGTCATGTGGTAGATGACTGAGATGTATGATTTTATTTCTACATATTCATTTGTTTTAGCATGGATATTTTTTATTATTTTTTCATACTCTAAGTATTGTTTATAGAAGATTTATGGTTGTTATATAAAATTTTAACTGTTATACCACTCTAATATGATGCTATAACCTCCCCACGATAACACCTTAGACCCTCAATGTTAGATAGTAGCCTTTGTTGTAAGGGGAAGCATGTATGAGGTCACATGAACCCCTCTTCTTAGAAAATGGGATGGGGTCCATGGTGACAGGGTATTATATATGGACAACATTGTTCATTTGAGAAATCATGGGTGGATATTTATCTATTATGCTATTCTCTAAATGTAATTACATATATGCATAGTTTTATTGTCAGTCATAGTTGATGTTTTTGTCATTTATCAATTATTAATGGTAATAATATTGAGATTTTAGTCTCCATAATATTAATAATAGACTCTCCCCACTAGTCAAAATCATCTAGAATATGGGGAGGCATGCTCGAGGTCTTATGGTCTCCCCCAAATCAGGCACTACTCAGGTTATCTAGGATGGGGCATTAAAAATCGTATTGAAGCCTTAATTATTTGAATTTATATTTGGGAAATGGTAAGTAAAGATATGTAGTGTTAGATATTTGGATAGACATTCCGGATATGCTTCAGGAATCCCACTCTTTACAAGGTTTTTGGATTTTTTTTCTATTACAGTTAATATGTTTATTCAACTTTGATTTTCTAGTCTGTGGTGGTCATTAATGGTAATTTTGTTTTCTATGGGTGGAAATGGATTTCTGTACACGAATAATATATGGAACAAAGGATTCACATCAGTTCTATGTTCCTATTTGTGATTTATGACATGGTTATGATGGTGGGTTAATTTATTTAATGTTTTAAAAACAAATTATATAATTTTTTCCTATATAAGTTTTTGATTGGATTATACTCAACTGAACCATGGCTGTTGGTATTCTTTTTCCTGATATTTTAGTATTTTTAGATAACTAAATATGGGTATTTAACTACCTAATACTTTAATATATATCTTCCTTTGATTAAGCCAAATGTTTTCGATAGCTTTCTCCAAATGCAAAACAGAAATAAAGCTAAATTGTAATTTTTTACATATATTAAATATTACCATTAAAACTAGCTATTGATTTAATTTTTATGAACAAAAGTAATAAAATTATGATATATATATATGTTAATGCATATATATATAAAGTTTATTTTAATATAAATTTACTTAATTCATTTTTTTCTTCAAGAATCTATCTATTCATGTGATGTACATTTTATTAAGTAAAACAATGTATATTTTTTTAAAATGATGATGTTATTGAAATAAAATATTTATTGATTAAATCTAGTTTTATTAGTGTTTTATATAAATTAATAATAAGAATATCTTGTATTTTAAATATTATTTTTTTTAAAATAATTTTAACTTATATTTTATGATTTTATTTAAATGTTAGACTTATAAATTTTAGAGCATTAATTTAATAAAGTGGAATTTAATTTTATATTCAACATGAAAATATTACATTAGTAAATTTGTTTTGGATTATTCTAAAATAGTATATTTTAAATGTGAATAGTAAAAAAATATCATTTTTATGACATTATCATAAGATATGATTGACCTAAAAATTTATGAAACATTGAATATGTATTTAAGAAATAAAAATTATCCATTTTAAAATATTAATTTTAATTTTGAAAACCTACTATTAACATTTTAAGTTATTAAGTAATATTTTACAAAAAAACTATTTTTTGTTTTTCTTTTAATTAAATATTATTTTGTTAGAATTTGGTTTTAGGTTGTTTTGAAAGATATATAAATTTTATTTATTTATTATAAAACAATTTATACTATTAAAATAAATTACATTTATAATTTACTATACACATAAATTTTGATCTTGGAAACATGGTTTTTTTTAAATAGGTTTTTACACGTTATACGTGGTAATGTTAAAATTGAGTTTTCTTACAAACATATTTTTTATGATAAAATTGATTTAATATTTAGAATATTTATGTATAAATAATTCAATAAGGTTCATTTTATTTTTATTCATAAAAAAAATTTACTTAGGTAAAAAATAGTTTCCATAACAAAACCAAATATGGTAAAAGTGAAAATAATAAGAGTAAATGACTTAAAAATGTCTAAAACGTATCTAAAAATTAATGTTTGAGGGATTATTGAAATAATATCATTAAAAATAAATTATTGTCCATTTTTTGAGCCACTTTATATTTATATTATATGCTCCCTTTATATTAAGTGATTATAATTACCAAAATAGTATTCTCACCAGGTATAAAAGGGGTCTATCACCACCCCATCAAGGCCACTAAAAAAATTACACCAGAAATTCTACCCAATATAATTACTTTATAATTATATTCCTTTTACTTGGTCCTATTTTCACTATATATTTTCTTAATACCCCTATTTCTAAGGAATCCTCTCAGTAAAATATAATGATTTCAATGTGAGTATCTTTTTCCATAACTTCTATTCTTTTCATTCTTACTTTCACAAATATAATTTTACAATAAATATATAATTAAATAATTAACGATTGTATTCTAAATTTTAGTATGATAAGGTAATAAATATTAACCCACTTACTCTTTTTTATTAATAAAATTAAATCAGCATTCGTGTGTTGTATGGAATACCACCTCCAGGAAGTGACAACTTCCATTTTTTCACCACCACCACTCTTCACTAATTATAAAAGTAAAATTTAAGAGTAAATTTGATATATATAGTATAATAATAATAATTATTATTATTAAGATACAAATTATAATCCACTTTTTACCTCTCATTATTTGAGAAATGAAAATATAAATTGTGTGTTGTGCAAACTACGACCTCCACAAAGTAACATATATATTTTTTCATCTAGATTATTTATTATTTACTAAACTCTTTTAAATATTAATAAAAAAATTAAATGTATCTAAATAATATCATTATGATTCTATAATAATTATATTATTCCAAAATAAACCGCTTTCACCATCATAATCATCAATTAATTATGGTATTTTTGTGTTTTGGTTGGTCTAACCACCTACTTAAACAATGATATAAAATAATATCATTGATCAATATAATAACATAATTTCTAAAAATATACGACATAAATAATAAAATAAATATTTATTTTTGGTTTTATTAATAGTAAAATTTATATTAAAATCATTAATTAAGATACCACCAATATTTCGTTAAAAATTACTAAAAAATGATTGTCGTCAATTTCATCTATATGAACCGTAACAAAAACTTCCATAGAATGAAATTATAACTTTATAAATAGTTATAAATTTTCATTTATATTACCTTGAATGATTATAATGATTAACTTTTTAATGTTAATTAAGAATTACCCCACTATTATGAAAATCTTTTAAAAAGATAAAGATTACAGACACATGATATTGAATATAGATAAAAACATACTAATATACATGTAGGGAATAATTATAAATTATGTTTATAAAATATTATAGATATTAAAAAGATTATGAAATATGATAATAAAATATTTATATTTTTATACAAGATATCTTGTCACTTTAGTGGAAGTCTTGAATTTAGGTAAGGGTTTTCTTATTTCAAATCTTATTTCATTGACATCTAATTTATTCTCAGCACATTTTCCTTATTTATGGATTATTTATTGGATGTGGGTTTATTTTTTTTATAAAATTCATGAAATATCTGGTATTTAAATATTTATCTCATGTTATACCTTCCATGAATTTTCAATTTGAAAGATTCCAATATTGTAAAGTTCTTTATTAGCTCAAACCACCTTTCTTTGAGTTATTATATTTCTTCTTGAAATTCTAGATTCTATGCTTAGTTTCTTCCACCCATTAATTTTATATTTAAATTTATCTTTCTATTTTGGGGAAATATATTTTTAAAATGAAAATATTTTACCTTTATTAGTTTCTTCCATAAAAATTATATCATTTTTGAGAATATTTCCCATACCCTTTGAGTTTCTCCTCCTCATACATCATTTCCCTAAACCCCAATGTTATCCTTTTTAATTGGAAACCAAGTTATGTGTTATATTATGTAAAATTAAAATTTATGTTCTCATATTTTAAAAATTATTTTTTTAATCCTTTTTACAATGTATTATTTCATTAAAAGTGCTTTAAAATGTAAAGAGGGATCTCCCGAAATCACCCTCATTACTTTTATGTTACACATTATCATTCATTTTAACACTTTTTCCATATTATTTTCATGAATTTATTCCAAATTATATATATATTTTCCTTAAATATATACCTATTATACTATACTTTTATTTTTTGGGGTTAATAAATGTTTTAATTTCCCTTAGAAATTACAAATTTTAAGTAAACCTGACATAGGGGAACTTTTTGATTTCATATTTCATGAAGAGTTTCACCTCCAAAGAATTATTTTATCCATGAAAAACCATAATCATTTAATATAAAACCATCCTAGTTCATTTATAGTCTAATAATATATAATAAGTTATTTTCTTTATCAAAAGATGCATTGTTAATTTCTAAATGCATCACTTATTTAGATCATTACTATTATTAAATATATTCGATCCTTCTCATGAATTTTCCAATACCAGAACTAGATATTTAAGAGATATGTTTATTTTTTAAAATATGATCATAAAAAATTATTTAATTCATTCTTCTCTATGTAATAATTTTGATATAGCCATCATTTATTTTTTGAGACAAGATTATGAAACCCACTTATTTCTCATGGGTTTTATCATTATTATGATTATGTATGGATTATTTTCTTCATATAGAACACATATGAATGTACATATTTTGAATTTAATTATGTTATGTGTGGTATTGAAATTATATATACATCTAATTCATTGGGTATGTTTTTCATCTCATGAGATACCACATGTGGTGTATAGGTGGTTAGCCTGAGCAAATTATGTTATGTGATGGGTGGGATTGGAACTATATAGCCCACTAATGCATTGGGTAAATATTTAAATTTCATGAGTTAATATTAAACGGGGTGTGGGATAAATCCAATCCACTAAAGGACTCTTTTCACTATTTTTTTATAAGAATAGAGAGTGAGCCCAATCCACCATGGGGATCTGTCCACTATGTTTTTGGGAATGGGGAGTGACAAATATCCACCATGAGACTATTTACACTATGATGATGTTGGAATTGAGCCTTTACGTATGCTTATAATGTAATATTTTATGTGTTTGACACATATTTATGATTCCTTTGACTTATGATATCATTTACTTATGCCAATATTCTATAATTATCACACAAAATTAGGCAATGGTACATGTTTGTTCTTTAGAGATTTCATGTCATTCTTCCATGATATATGGAAAAAACTTATTATTTCATGTTATTTTTAATAATAAATTTATCCCCAGCCATGTCATATCATATGATTATCATCTAAACCTTGATAAAATTTTAATTAGTTATTTCCTTTACTAGGTATTTCTCTCACCCCTTTCTTGTATTTCCATTTCCCTGGGTAATGAATGAAATTAATACATGTGGTATTTAATGAAGATTATCTTATTTGTAAACATTATAGGTGATGTTAAAGACTAATTACGGTTTATAATGTTTTTATTATAGTGATAAAATTTCCATTGGATAGTAAATACATGGGTATTTATTAGTTAAAGGTTCTTGTTTTTTCTAATTATTCTAAAGACACTAGACCTTTCAATTCGCATGTTGTATTTGTTAAGGAATTTCATATTCAAAATAATTTAGCATATTGTGCTAGAGGTCTGAGTTTCTATAGTTAATATCATTGTAGGGCCTAGTTATATTTGGATACTAGGATTATAGAACATTTGAGAGAACCCTGGGAATAAGTATAATTATTGTATAACATCTTTATGTTTTTGTAAAGGAGATACTGTGTGGTTTTCCTTGAAAAACATCCTTATCTGGATATAATAAGTGTATTTTGGTTCTGTCATTGGTGTACATGAGGGTAGTGGCCCTAAAAAAGGGCGAGTTCACTATTAAATCAATTATTACCTAATTCATGATAAATAGGCCTTACTGCACACCTAGCTTGATACTCCTAAGGGTTATTTTGGGTTAATAACATTCAATTTATGATTCATCTTGAATGATTTATTATATTTGGAAATTATGTTAAGAATTTTGAGATAACCCAGCCTAAAGAAACCTATATTTTATTAAGAATTACTTTAGTTGAATTGAAATATAATTTGATGGTTTTTAAAAAGTAAGCAATTATGAGGTTGTTTTTTCATGAGATGATCTATGATAATTCTGTTTTTCATGATTTTAAGTATTTATCACTAACATTAACCTCTTTTAGATTTGGTATTTTTAAAGCCCAAAGGAACCATGTTAACAGTAGATTATATGGATAATGTGAAGATTGTCCCAACAAGTAAACTAATGAGATATGATCTAGAGTAAGTAATATTATGATTAGTCCAAACCATCTATTAAGAATAATTATAAAAATGTGAACATAGTTGAAACCATAGACAAAAAAATATAGGGAAGGATGTAGTCTCATTGATGTTTGGGTGATAAAGATGGTTATGGAAATAAGGTTCAATTTCCTTCATGTAAAAATATTGGGAAGAGACACACAATAGAATGTCTCAAAATAACTAGAAGTTGTTTTATCTATGAAAAAATTGTGCATAGAGAAACTAATTGCTGACGAAAAATTAAGAGCTCAATGGACACTACGAAAGGAAAAAATATTTCACCCTGAGGTACCATTAGGAGTTCAATGTCTTAAATATGGGTAACTAGGGAATTATCCAATAAAATTCCCTAATCTATGTTCTAATAAGAATTATGGGCATCCAAAACTTCTATGGAAAAAATGAATAACTGAAAACATATATAACCAAAACTACAAAATTATGTTTTGAAAATGATATGGACTGAGAAACTGTGATCATATACTCAAGAACTACATTTACTGTTTTTTAACTTATTCAACCCACTTCTTTGTACCAAGAATGGTTGATAATGACATAAAATAATTACTTAAATGTCTATATAATTTTTTTATTAATAAAAAATTATACTGTTATGACTATTTTATCCCAAGTATATTACTCCTCTCTAATACATGATTATAGGAATACACTTCCTATAAAATACTTTTATCCTCCCCTTAGTCCAATATGATGTGATATTAGGTAGGGATTGGATCTCTCTACAAATACACCATGATAATTTACAAGATAAGAAAATAAAATTTAAAATCCTAAATCAATACATGATCACCTATTGGTAAAAGGATGATCATATACTCCTAAATAAAAATTTCTACCATTATATTGGAGTACCTAGAACAAATGGTTAGATAAAAACACAAGGTTATTTATATTCCTATTATAAGAGAAAAAATGAGTTCACTAGTAAAAAAGTAGATAATAAGGATGAAACATAACTAGAAATAAAATATTGAGTCATGTATATCATTTAGATGTACATAAATATTTTCATTAGTGGGTAGTAATTAAAATTGTGAGGATTTAAATTATTTAGGGAGAGAATATGACATCCTGATATTTTAATATATATTTTCATCTAATTATGTCAAATGAGTTAAATAGATTTATTTACACGTAACACTGAACTTAAATGAAACCATGGTTTTTTTAAAATATTAAATTTGGCCATTAAAACTAGTTGTTGAATTAGAATATATGAATATGGATAACAATATTATGATATATATAAAGGTTATTTGAATAAAATTTACTTAATTCATTTTTGTGATTATAAATATATATATTTTTATATGATGTAAATTTTATTATATAAAACTGTGTATATTATTGTGAAATGAATATGTTAATGAAATAAAATATTTTTTGTTTAATTATAGTATTATCAGTGTTTTATATAAATTATGAATAAGAGAATGTAGTGTTTTAAAATTTTATTTCTCTATAAAAAGAATTTTTAGTTATATTTTATTATTTTATTTATAGGTTTAAATTATAAATTTTATAATTTCAATTTAGAAAAATTGACATAATTTTTAGATTCATCATGAAAATATAAGCTTCATATTTTTTTAGATTTTTCTAAAATAGTTTATTTTTAATGTGAATTGTAAAAAAATATTATTTTTAATTACATTATCATAATATATTCTTGAATTATAAATTTATAAAACATTGAATTTGTGTTTAAGGAGAAATTTTTATTTTTTTAGAATATTATTTTTAATTTAAAAATCGTATTATTTTTATTTCAAGGTATTGAGTAATATTTTTCAATAAAAACTCTTTTTGGTCTTACCATTTAAATAAATATTAACATGGTAAAATTCGTATTTGGATTTCTTTGAAAGATTTATAGATGTTATATTTTTTATAATAAACCAATTTATATCATGAAAATAAAAGACATTGATAATTTTATATTACATATAAATTATAATCTCAGTCATACACTTTTTCTAAAAACAGGTTTTTAAATGTTACACATGCTAATGTCAAAATTGAGTTTTATTATAAATATAAATTTTATCTGGTAAAATAGATTTAATATTTTGAATCATTAGGACCATATTATTTAATAAGTTCAATGTTATTTTCAGACATAAAATATTATTTAATTTGGAAAAAATAGTTATCGCGCTCAAACCAAAAATTATAAAAGTGAAAATTATATGAGTAAAGGACTTAATAATATGTTTAAAACATGTAAAATTGTTTTTTTGAGATATTATTAACTTTATCACATCCCCAAATAAATTATTTTCCATTTTACATCCACTTTATATGTTTAACATGTGCTTCATTTATATTAAGTGATTATAATTACAAAAACTCTATTCTCACCGCTTATAAAAGGGACCTCTCACCACCCCCTCAAGACAACTAAAATAATTTATTTTACACTTGAAACTCTTCCCATTTAAATATATATTTCAAACTATTTCCTTTTAATTAAGGCTATTCTCATAAGATATTTTTTTAATACCTCCATTTTTTAGGAATCCTCTAAGGAAAACAGATGGCATAAATCTGTCTTCTTTGAGTCATGGACTCCTTATTGTGCGAATTGTCATCGCCTTGGACACTCGGACCTTCATTGTCGCCGGAATTCCTTCTATAGAAAGGATTCTGTTGCGATAAGGGAGGAGGTTCCTGGTCGACGTATGCCACTGGAGATATGTGGGTCAGCGGAGCTTGCTGTTACTACAACTGCGAAGGATGTAAGCACCGGGGCCCCGAGTGCCAATGCTACTGACTCTATTCAGAAGGAGGAAACCAATGAGGGTGTCAATCCCTCAGTTGGGGATGTTTTTAAATGGTTGAAACATGATATCAATTATGGTGCTGGTGTTGATTCAGGAATTACAAAGGGCTGTTCAGATACTGATTGTGGAAAATGGAAGCTGGTTAAGGGAGGCTGTGAGAATCTTCTGAAGCAAGGCAGTGATGTATCCCTGGATAACAGATTTGCAAGCTTGACTGAGATGGACTCCAATGACCAGGAAGCACCCTACCCACATCAGGATAGGGCTACTACTGGTGCTATTATATCTGATAACATTGGGAATGGGGAAATAGGAGGGGCTGCTGGAGCTCCTGTCATCATGCTTCAGGTGGAACTCGATAAGGGATGTGGTGAGCCACAAGGGAGTGATTTGTGTAACATGGTGCAAGAAAGTCATGAGGAGGATGCTGAAAAAATCTCAGAGGGGGTGTTTAATGTAAATAATAATTCAGAGAAGCAGAAGGTCAGGGAGAGATCTTTGAACAGACAGGAATTTGTAGCGGCAAGCTGCAAAAATCAGAATAGCAGGGACCTGTATCCGTGTCTGACACCTGTAGACGTTAACAAGAAAAATTCCAAGTTTGCACCCTCCTTGGTGCATGAAGGCACTCTAGGGATAGATGAGGGGAAACAAAATCAAGGAGGTAGATTAACGAGTTCTATGAAGGAAACATATAGTGACATTCTTAGGAAAGGGGAGAAGAGGGATGAGAGTATTGGGGCTTCCACTGCTCCACCAAAGAGGAAACCCAGGAAAGACTACTCCAACACACTGAGGACCATATCCACCAGATCATCTACCAAAAATGGAAAGCTGAAAGATTTGGATCAGAAGAAGGGATGACAGAACAAAGATCCAATGTCCCCAGCAAAGTTGCGTCTGCGGGAGCAGTATATCCACATGTTAAATCAATACGCTCCACAATCTGAATGGGAGTCGGCAGATCTAGATGAGTTCTCAGAAGGTGGTGGTGATGATGTGTTTGATTCTTTCTAAGGTATGAGGCTGTAAGGTTTTGTGGTACGCTGTCTTTTTATTTTATTTTTTCTCTCCTCTGCTCTTTGCACTTTCTTTTTATTAATAAATTTTTACGGGAATGGGCATTCAGCCTAGTCCTGCACATTCCTTAAAAATGTGAATCGTGCATTGTGTGGGTTATCGCCTCCATGAAGTAACATATCTCGTTTTTCATCTATTTTATTTATTATTTATTAATATATATTAAAAAAAGATTCAACGCCTTAAAATTATCTAAATAATATCATTATTATTCTATAATAATGATATTAATTCAAAATATATCACTTTCATTATCATAGTCATCCATTAATTATGATATATCCGTGTTTGGGATGGTTTAACCACCTAATTGAAAAATGAAATAAAATAATATAATGGATGACCATGAGAACATAATTAATGATAATATATTATATAAATAAGAAAATAAGGATTTGGTTTTTCTTTTTTAATGGTAAAATTAATATTAAACACATTAATTAGGATGGGACTATTCCTTTGTTAGAAATCACTGAAACTTGTTTTTCACCAATTTCATCAAAAATAACCATAAACAAAACTATCATAGAATGAAATTATAAGATTATAAATATTTATAAATAAAAATTTAAATTTCCTTGTATTATTTTTGATTTATTATATTTCTTATAATAATGAATAACAACATTGCTATTACGTAACTAGTTAAAAATGATCAAGATCACTAACAACCAATTCTGAAAATATATAATAACTAATTAATATACATGTAGAGAATAATGATAAATTATGTTTATGAAAGGTTATATATATTAAAATGGTTCATAAATAGAAGATTTAGAAATTTATTTTTCTTATATAGGATATCCCATCACATTAGTGGAATTTATGAATTAAGGAAAGTGTTTTTAGATCTCAAATCTTGTTTCATCAAGATATGATTCATATTCACTAATTACTTCTTCTTTTTGGTTTATGTATTATACGTATATTTAATTTTGTAATTAATTTCATTAAATATAGGTTATTTAAAAATCATTCTCATGTTCAACCATCAATGTATTTTAAATTCGAAATATTATGATAATGTGAAGGCTTTGTTTTTGTCAAACCCCCTTTCATTATGTTGTTATGTTTAATCTTTAACATCCTACTTATATTATTGGTTTCTACAACACTAATATTTTATATTGAAATTTATCTTCCTATCTATGGAAAATGACTTTAAAAATTCAATCATATTACCTTGATGAGTTTCTTCCAAAAAAAATATATCATTATTGATAATATTTCTCATCCACTTCAATGATGGTTTCCCCTCCCTCTATATAATTTCACATACCTCCAATGTTATCATTTTGAATTGTAAACCTAATTATGTATTATCTCAAGTGAAATTATTATTTACATTATCATATTTTTAAAATAATGTTTTATTATCCTTTTAAAAATATTTTATTTCAATAAAGGAGTTTTAAAACATAATGAAAAACCTCTTGAAACCACCCACTTTACTTTTGGGTAACACAATATTTTTATTTTTCTCCATTTTACTCAATATTATTCTAATTTTTTTATCTTATATATGTTCATCACATATATACCTATTTTACTATACCATTCTTTTTGGGGTTAATACATATTCTATGTTCCCTTCAAAATTACCATTTTTAAGTAAACATGACTTATCGGAACATTATTATTTCTTATTACACGAAAAGTGTCACCTACATATAAAAAATTCACCAGGAATAGGTTTTTAAAACCCTCATTTTTTATTAAAAACTATCTTTGGTTCAATTTTATTTTATAGGTAAATAGTTATTTCCTATGTTCAAATAACCTATGCACATTTATAAAAGCATCACTTATAATTCTCATTTGTATTCTTACTTCTCCTTAACCCTTCTCATGAATTTACAACATAGGAAATCAATGTTCAAGAACTATGTTAATTTATTAAAATATTAACATCCCAAATGATTTTATTATTTTTTTCTCTTGGTAATCTTTATTATATAGCCATTAGTTATTATTGGAGATAATATTATGAATCCCACTTCTTTCTCATGGGTTTTATCATTATTATGATTTATTAATGGTGTATTTATCTCATGTGGAAGACATTTGAATGTAAATATTATGATTTTTATTATGTTATGGGTGGGACCAAAATTATATAGCCTGTAAATTCATTTGGTAATGTTTTTATCTCATGAGATACTATGTATGTTGGATAAGAGGTTAGCCTAAGAACACTTTGTTATGTAACACCCCAACCCTAGTTACCTAGAGTTGGTTCATTGTTGCGTATCATTGGCATGATCACAAAAGATCAAGTCTCAAAAGACCGATTAGTTTAGTAGCCTTGGAAACACTAGATACATTCATAAATGTTACATTACATCATAAAGTGAAAAAATACAATAACATAGTCTCCATAGTCCACACTCATATCCCCTTCAGACTATCCCAACAGGTCATTCATAAACTATTTCATCACATCCTGGAAAAAATAAAACATAATAAGGGGTGATTTCAGATGCTCAGTAAGGATACAAATATAGAGAAAACTTTCATAAATAAACATAAACATTTTAGGCAATGTATGACTAAAACAAAATCCTTTTAAACTTGACCATCAACATAATATGGAAAAAATAAAATGAGATAATGCCATTTACTTATTCACATGGATATTCTGCTAGTAGAATAATCACATGAAAAATCAATTACCACTTTCATAATGATAGAATGCATCATGCCAGACTATCATAACCACATAGCCAAGGCCTCGTTCCAAGAATAAAAATAAGATTTTGTCAAGGCCTCATGCCAAGACACTATTTTGTCTCATGAGACCTACCGATGCATCGAGGAGCTATAGAAGGCTCCATCCATCACTTACTAAGTCCAATGTATTCCTCATATGAACAGGTTTAAACATTACATAAACATTCGTACTAAAACTAGCATACGAAATGTAAATAATTTCTCCATAAACCATGAATGGTATAAAAATAACACATCCATAGTCAAATATATCACAAAACCTTCAATACCATATATAGGGTTTGTATAATAATAAATCAACTTCAAATAAGCTTAAAATTCATCAAAGTATGTTGCCATAGATGAAATCAAAACTATTTGAGAGAAATATCTCTTTTTTTGAAATCATTTAAAAGTCATATAATTATAAAATAAAACATTTACCTTGAAAATATTCTTATAAGATTTTAAGGGAAGCTTTGAAGATTTTACCATGGTGGAAAATAGCCATACACTCCATATAAGTTAAAAAAAAGTCATTCTTACCTTAATTTTGTCGAAATGGTTAAAAAGGACCTTGTTTGGAAAACGACGGAAGGAATCCTTTATAAACATATTATAAAAAGTAAAAAAAGGGTTTAAATGACTTTAACCCATATTCTGTAAAATAGTAAGAATGTTTTGAAATACATTTTTAAGAAACATGGATGTGGATGATAAAGTGGTCCTAGTATATAATTACGTATAAACAACCTCAGATAATGAAGAGATTGGGAAATAAACCCTTACCTTGTACTTTTCCTTGGTCGAGGGTAGGTTAAACTCATGTAAAATAGTTAAATCATTGTTATTAAATTATAAAATAATCATATACATTAATATTATATCATATATTATCTTTTAACATTGCTTTGTTAATAATATCATAGTATTATCGTCGTTTCGGGTGTTAACTTACTCATTTTCTATTATATATTTTGTTACATAAGTCTTATTTATTATCCATAGGATGTATCTTATTCATATACAGAATGATATAAAGTTCTCAAACGTTATTTTTAATCATGAAATGAAATTATTCTTGAATGTATACGATGGGTAATGAATCTCATCGCGTTCGTGGAGACTGTAGTCCGTACGTACGCACGAACGCTACTTCTATTTCATTTTCATTTTAAAAAGAATAAAAAACAAATGATACATAGGTATATTACTATTAGAGTATAACATAATATCTTATATATGTTAATTAAGTTAATCAACACCATCCTTTATACGTTCCATGTATGGTATGAATGAGTCATATCACATTGAGGGGGTGGTAGTCCGCACTTTCTCAAATGAAATTATCGTATATATATATATATATACAACATGAAACGAATAATGTTATGAAATAAAATGGAATTAAATAAGATTATATATAAAATTAATATCATTAATATCATATATAATTATAGTTCCATCATAATGTCCACCATGAGAGGCGGTAGGAGATAATTGAACAATCATCGTTTCGTGAGGCGTTTGGTTTCTATCCACAGAAACATTATGTTATTCACCGATTAGATGGATTTGTGTGTAAGTGTAGTTAGAATAATTCTCCTAAAAATATCATAGTATATTTATGATATTGTTTTTGTGACAAAATAAAAGAATAAGAAGAGTTTAGGGGTTGGAGAAGTAAAATAAAAAGAAAAGAAGCTAAGAGAAATCATTTCCTTTAATTTGGGTAACTCCCTTTGGTTTGAACGAAAAAGGACCCTTGAAGTTCCTTCTACCTAAGGTAAGGATTCTAGGAGGAGTAGAGGGATGTATGTAGCTTAATTGGGTAGAGTTTGGACAATCCAAAAGGCATGAGAGGTGTGAGTAATTGATTAGAAGTGGTGTCCTTTTATAAGGGGGTGGAGGGGCTCTTTAGGAAAAACATAAAGTATTATTTTATAATAAAATCATATTCGGTTTATAATGGAAAAAAAGTGGATTATTAAAATTCTATGGTGCTTATAGTTCTAAAAAAAATCAACCAATAAGTTTTAGACAAGTTTGGGTCACTATTTTACCCTTATCTTTTAGATTTAACTCTTTGTTAAATAGTTTGACATTTACCATGTCTCTTTGTATTTTAATATTTTATAGTTAATAAACATACTATAAACTACCAAGAGAACCCAAAGTGGTTCATTAATGACATACCTATCATCATATAAGTCCTTTTTCCGAACTTTAGATTTTTAGAAATATTATATCAATTAATAATATAATATTTGTTTTAAAAACTATTTTATGTCAATTTTGACACAATTTAAGAATTGGTTTTTGTTAAAGTCTTAATAACTTTATTAATTCAGAAAAAATTAATTTAATAAATACTAACATGTGATATTAACCAATAAAATTCGTGAAATTCAATAAAAGTCTGAAATTATATTTATTTGGGTATTTATAATATCAATTACTTCAATATTTCACTAATAAGGTAATTACTGCATCATCATTGTGTCATAAATAAATTAAATTATTTAATTTATAAAAATTACAAATAAAATTCCATTATGCAGGAAATATTATTATCTTTCTAATAAATATTTATAATCTAATTTATCTTTTGTATAACCCTATATTAAAAATGTTTTAGTTATTAAACATTGATTTTAACTCTTTTAACTCTTCTTTGAATTAAATAATAATAAATGTCTTAATCTAATCCGAGTTGACCAAAGAGGTTCATATTTTATTCCTAAGGTTGTTTTTGGCCTAATTATACTTAACCAATAGAATTATGACATTTTTTAGGGTAATAATAAACTCATTTTTACCCTTAATTACCCTATTTACTTTTTACCGTGGAAAATAAAAGTAAAAAGGTACTATTCACCAAAAATTATTTTTATCATATTGAACCATATCTTAATCCTTGATATTAACAATGTCTCTAGGATTTTCAAAATTCCACTTACAGAAGCGGTAAATTATGTTTTATGTGAATTTGCAAATTCTCCTAGGAGGTGGGTAAAAGATAGTGAAAAGTCCAATAAAATTATTATATATCTAAAATTCTTATAAACTAACTCCATTGAATTACCTTTAAATTATATAGGTATTATGTATCTATTTTGACATAAAATAAATTTAAATAAAATAAATAATTATTTAAAAAAAAATTGGTTTTAAACTATAACTCAGTGTTTTTCACTATTCATCAAAAATTAAAAGTTTTCAGAAAAATACCAAAAATTTACCCTAAGATAATTCTGATATTCTTAATTCAATAATGATATATATTTTAACAATTTCAAAACATAGAAGTTTCATTTATTAATTTAAAATTAATTCCCACTGTCAAAACCAAAAGTCCTATTTTTAAGAAATAACAACTTCCAAAAGTTTGATACTTGTTTATGTCCAATTTCAATGTGAAATTACATACAATGACCATCATAGGATTAAATAGTAAAAATATAATCTATTTATACTTCCAAACCATTCAAATTTATAATTTAACAATATAAATTATATTGATTTAAAAAGTTTTTTTGCAGTTCAAATATAGTATTTTTCACTATTCACCCAAATATGAAGGTTATCAGAAAAACACAAAAACTTTATTAAAACTAAATTCTTATGTCCCGATTCTAAAGAAGATGTTTATTTTGTAAAATTAAATATATAAATGTTTCAAATATTGGATTTAAAAAGGCTTCGCCATTAAAAGGCGGAAAAATTGCATTTTTTAAAAATACATATTTTATCTAAAAAATGTATTTGTTCTTAAATTATTTCTAGGAAACTCATAATATGGATTATAAAATTATAAGGATTATATAATGTTCAAAATTCAGTTAATAATATTCATAACCACTTTTGAACGGCTTGTTTGGTAAGTCATGGTGTGCTAGAACTCGGTGTTGCGTGTAGTGCAAGTTATTAAATTACTTCTAAGAAATAATGTACTATGAAATATTGGGGTGTTACATTATTCCCTCCATAAATAAATTGGGTCCTTACAATTTGAAATTATTTTTCGAAAATAAAAGGTTGAAAATAGAAAATACTTTTGTGAAAACCCACATCGGAAATTAGGTTAATAAAATTTAGTCTTAATAAGTGGAAAATGGAAATGAAAGGGTCACCACCAAATTATGATCTCGATTAGGAGAACATTGGTGGAAATTAAAGACATATAATTGGAGGGAAAACATAAATATTTATAGGTAGTGATTGAGTTCATCAATAACAAACAAGTATAAAATTGAGGGCCTTAAATTAATCAATCTATGATGATTTAAAATACCATCAGTTCAACAAAACATATGGTATTAGGATAACACATTTTTTGTTTTAAGATCCCTTCACTAAAGTATAAGAATTAATTTCTTCATAGAATATGAGAAGAATAAAAATATATACTTGACAAGTAGAGTCCCAGCCTTTAACTAATTTCTACCAAAAACTCATCTTTCACTCTAAAAGATAATAGAACTTAAAAATAATATTCTATTTTTCTTGTTCGTATAGGGTTAAAAAAATGAATTTATAATTCATCTACATGATTTTTTTAACAAAAGACTACATTATTCAATACAATATATCATGTGGGCCAGTGGTAGGTGATACACCCTTGTCGCCCTTCGGTTGCGTGTTCGAGTCTCACGGCTTTGCCGGACACGACGGGTTGTCGCCGGACCTGCGAGTTGTCCTTTTATGGAAATTCAAAAATAATCTCAAACTAGAATTATCCAAAATACTTCTGTCCAAACACACAGTCCAAAATTCACAAGGAAGGTAAACATAATTAAGATCCTTTTTTGTGTAATAACACGTGAACACCTTCATCGTGTATTCTTTTAAAACACTGCAACATCCTGAATTACCATAAAACCTTATTGATTACATTCATGATCCCTTATTCCTTATAGAATACTGGATATAATCCTTCTATCCAAAAATGTTGTAAACTCCAACAATGATGGAATATACAAGTCATTAATCAGTTTCAAGGTAATCATGAATATCCAATATAATTTATCCAAATCAATCATGTATTATTCCAAAATCACTACCTCAGTATCAGAACCATATTATGGTTTATCTTTCTCTCAACCATATATTTTCCAAAAATTTAACCTACTATTGAGTGAATTTTCTTGGTTCCACACAATATCATGTCCTTAATGAAATATTACTGTAGTAAAATCCTTATATACTCCATAATTATTATAACCAGTACATTGTTGATACAACACTCAAATGACATAATTCTCTAATAACAACATAATAACTCTAATCATTCCTCCTCATCTGTGATAGTATCATAACTTGATTATTATCCAATAACATCATTTTTAGTATTCTCTTATGAATGGGACATTGATTCATGTAGTGTCCCAACTCCTTATAGATGAAGAATTATACATTTGAAACCTTTTTATTACCCTTATAGTCACGTACATGGTGTCCTTTTTTCCACACTTATAACAAACTCACATTCCCTTCTAGAAAGTTACAGGGTGTTTCTTACCACAGTTATCACATATGGGAAAATTCTTCTTTTCCCTCTTCCCTTTATCCATCATTCTCTCTTTCACCCTTTTCTTCTATTGGTTCCCTTCAAAGCCATAAGACTCAGAGAATTCATTACTTATCTTATTAACACATGATAATATTTCTTCATATGTTGAGAATACATGGGAGACTATTTCCCTTCTAAATGTTGGCTTAATACTATGAAAGATATGATCCTTCTTACTTTTTGGATCATACATATTACTGGAGTTCACATTTCTTCTACTGGGTGCCATTTCCATACAATAGCATAAACTAGGTCAGTTTATGGATCGCAATGAATAATTCAAAATTGTAAAATACCTAACATAAATTGAATGGTTTATGAATATAATCCATAATCATAAAGATGTTTTCATTGAGTAATTATATACTCTGAAACCCTTCATAATGATTTGTAAAGAAAATGAGAATTATCCTAAGCATACCCCCCGGGAGTGTCGTAACCAAGAGTGCATCAAGGCCCGTTGTCATGCACTAGTTCCCGTTAGATTCTAGCTCAAAGCGGTGTTTTCGGGTTTTACCCCTAGGTACATCTGTGCCAAAGCCACCTCTACCTGATCGTATCTAGACCGAGATTTATCGCTTAGAAAACTCACAAATTCTCAACAATACCAAATTTTGTGGATGTTCTTATATACTAATCATCAAAGTCCATCTTAGGTCTATGTGATCTAATCAGAGATTATCTAAATCTAGATTAATAGTTTTGTAATAAACTTTCTCTAATACCAGCTATAACACCCCTGAACCCAGTTACCCATAGTCGGTGCATTATTACGTATCATTGGCATGATCACAAAAGATCAAGTCTCGAAAGACCGATTAGTTTAGTAGCCTTGGAAATACTAGATACATTAATAAATGTTACATAACATCATAAAGTGAAAAACTACAATAACATAGTCTCCATATTCCACACACATATTCCCTTCAGACTATCCCTGCAGGTCAGTCATATACTATTTCTTCACATCCTGGGAAAAATAAAACATAGAAAGGGGTGAGCTCAAATGCTCAGTAAGGATATAAATATAGCGGAAACTTTCATAAATAAACATAAACATTTAAGGTAATGTATAACTAAAACAAAATCCTTTTAAACTTGAACTTCAGCATAATATGGAAAAAATAAAATGAAATAAAACCATTTAATTATTCACATGGATATTCTAATAGTCGAATAATCACATGAAAAATCAATAACCACTTACATAATGATGGAATGCATAATGCCAGACTATCATAACAACATAGCCAAGGCCTTGAGCCATGAATACAAATAATATTTTTTCAAGACCTCGTTCCAAGACACTATTTTGTCTCATGAGACCTAATAACGCATCGATGAGCTATAGCGGGCTCCACCCATCACTTACTAAGTCCAATGCATGGCTCATATGAACATGTTTAAATATAACATAAAAATTCGTATTAAAACTAGCACACGAAATGTAAATACTTTCTCCACAAACCATGAATGGTTTAAAAATAACACATCCACAGTAAAAAATATCACAAACCCTTCAATAGAATATGGAAGTTTTGTATCATAATAAATCAACTTCAAATAAGCTTAAAATCCATCAAAGGATGTTGACATAGATGAAATCAAAACTATTTGAGATAAATATCTCTTTTTTTGAAATCATATAAAAGTCAAATAATTATAAAATAAAACATTTAATTTGAAAATATTCTTATAAGATTGTAAGGTAAGCTTCTAAGATTTTAAAATGGTGGAAAATAGCCGCACCCTCTGTATAAGTTAAAAAAAAGACATTCTTACCTTAATTTTGTCGAAAAGGTTAAAAAGGACCTTGTTTGGAAAATGAAAGAAAGACTCCTTTATAAACATCTTATAAAAAGTAAAGAAACGGTGTAAATGACTGTAACCCATATTATGTAAAATAGTAATAATGCTTTGAAATACATTTTTATGAAACATGGATGTGGATGATAAAGTGGTCCCAATAGATAATTACGTACAAACAACCTCAGATAATGAAGAGATTGTGAAATAAACCCTTACCTTGTACATTTCCTTGGTCGAGGGTAGGTTAACCTCTTGTATAATAGATAAATCATTGTTATTAAATTATAAAAGAATCATATATATTAATATGATATCATATATGATCTTTTAAAATTGCATTGTTAATAATATCTTAGTATTATCATCGTTTTGGGTGTTAACTTACTCGTTTTCTTTTATATGTTTTGTTACATAAGTCATCTTTGTTATCCATAGGTTGTACCTTATTCATATCCAGAATTATATCAAGTAATAAAAAAATATTTTTAATCATCAAATGAAATTATTCTTGAATGGATATGATGGGGAATGAATCTCATCGCGTTCATGGAGACGGTAGTCCGTACGTACGCACGAACGCTACTTCCATTTTATTTTCATTGTAAGAGGAAAAAAACCAAATGATACATAGGTATATTATTATTCTAGTATAATATAATATATTATATATGTTACTTAATTTCATTAACCCCATCCTTTATACATTCCATGTATGGTATGAATGAGTCATATCACTTTGAGGGGGCGGTAGTCCGAACTTCCTCAAAAGAAATTATCGTATATATATATATACAACATGAAACGAATAATGGTATGCTACAAAATGTAATTACAGAAGATTATATATAAAATAAATATCATTAATATCAAATTAAATTAGAGTGCCATCATAATTTCCATTATGAGAGGCGGTAGGAGATAATTGAACACTCATCGTTTCGTGAGGCGTTTGGTTGTCATCCACAGAAACATTATGTTATTCACCAATTAGATGGAGTTGTGTGTAAGTATAGTTAGAATAGTTATCATAACAATATCCTAGTATATTTAGGATACTGTTTTTGTTACAAAAGAAAATAATAATAAGAGTTTAGGGGTTGGAGAAGTAAAATAAAAGAAAAGAAGCTAAGAGAAATCATTACCTTTAATTTGGGTAACTCCCTTTAGTTTGAACCAAAAATAACTCTTGAAGTGCCTTATGCCTAAGTTAAGGATTCTAGGATGAGTAAAGGGATGTAGGGAGATTAATTAGGAAGATTTTGGAGGATCCAAAAGGCTTGAGAGGTGTGATGAATTAGTTATAAGTTGTTTCCTTTTATAAGGGGGTGGAGGGGCTCTTGAGTAAAAACTTAAAGTATTATTTTATAATAAAATTATATTCGGTTTATAATGGATCCAAAGTGGATTATTCAATTTATAAGGTGGGTAGAGGTAAAACAACTCAACCAATAAGTTTTAGACAAGTTTGGGTCACTATTTGGACCTTATCTTTTAGATTTAACTCTGTTAAATAGTTTGACATTTACCATGTCTCTTTGTATTTTTATATTATATGGTTAATAAACATACTATAAACTACCAAGAGAACCCCAAGTGGTTCATTAATGACATACCTATAATCATATAAGTCCTTTGGCCGAAACTTATATTTGTAGGAATATTATATCAATTAATAATATAATATTTTTTTTAAAACTCCTTTATGTCATTTTTGACGCTATTTAATAATTGATTTTTGTTAAAGGCTTAATAACTTTATTAATTCACAAAAATTCATTTAATCAATCCTAACATGTCATATTGACCAATAAAATTCTTGGAATTCATTAAAAGTCTCAAATTATATTTATTTGGGTATTTATAATATCAATTATTTTAATATTTCCCTAATAAGGTAATTATTGTATCATCGTTTTTTCATAAATAAATTAAATTATTTAATGTCTGAAAATTATAAATAAAATACCCTTATTTAGAAAATCTTTTTATATTTATAATTAATATTTATAATCTAATTTATCTTCTGTATGACCCTATATTAATTTTTTTTACTTATTAAACTTTGATTTTAACTCTTTTAACTCTTCTTTGAATTAAATAATAATAAATGTCGTAATCTAATCCAAGTGGACCAAATAGGTTCATATGTTATTCATGAAGTTGTTTTTTGTAGAATTATACTTAGTCAATAGAATTAAAACATGTGTTAGGGTAATAATAATATCATTTTACCCTTAATTACCCTATTTACTTATTACCGTGGTAAATAAAAGTAAAAGGTTAATATTCACCAAAAATTATTTTTCTCTTATTGAACCACACTTTACTGCTTGATATTAAAAGTGTCTCTCAGATTTTCTAAATTCCACCCACAGAAGCGGTAAAATTATGTTTTATGAGAATTTGCAAATTCTCCAAGGAGGTGGGTAAAAGACAGTGAAAAGTTCAATAAAATTTTTATATATCTAAAATTATTATAAACTTACTCCAATGAATTACATTGAAATTATATAGGTATTATATATCTATTTTGGAATAAAATAAATTTAAATAAAATAAATAATTATTTAAATAATAATTTGGTTCTAAACTATAACATAGTGTTTTTCACTATTCATCAAAAATTAAAAGTTTTCAGAAAAATACCAAAACTTTACCCAAAGATAATCATGATATTCCGAATTAAATAATGAAGTATATTTGACAAAATTCAAAACATAGAATTTACATTTATTAATATAAAATTAATTCCCACTGTCAAAACCAGAAGGCGTATTTTAAAGAAATAATAACTACCAAAAGATTGAAATTTGTTTATGTTCAACTTCAAAGTGAAATTACATAAAATGACAATAATTGGATTAAATAGTAAAAATATAATCTATTTATACTTATAAACCATTAAAATTTTGAATTTAACAATATAAATTATTTTGATTTAAAAAGTTGTTTTTAGTTAAAATATAGTATTTTTCACTATTCACCCAAATATGAAAGTTATCAGAAAAACACCAAAACATTATTAAAACTAAATTCTAATTTCTCAATTCTAAAGAAGAAGTTTATTTTTTCCAATTGAATATATAAAAGTTTCAAATATTGGATTTAAAATGGATTCTCCATTAAAAGGCGGTGAAATTGCATTTTTTGAAAAATACTTCTTTTATCTGAAAAAATGTATTTTTTATTACATTATGTCTAAGAAAATAATAATATGGATTCTAAAATTATAAGTATTATATAACGTTCAATATTCAGTTAATACTATTCATAACTGCTTTTGAACATCTTGTTTGGTAAGTCATGGTGCGCTAGAACTCGGTTTTGCGTGATGTGCAAGTTATTAAATTACATTGAAGAAATAATGTACTATGAAATCTTGGGGTATTACATGTTATGTGATGGGTGGGACTAGAGTTATATATCCCTATAATTTATTCAATAATTATTTAAATCTCATTAGTTAATATGAAATAAAATGGAGAGTAAACCCAATCCACTATGGGACTCTTACTACTATGATGGTCATTATATTTAGCCTTGAAATATTCTTATGATGTCATATTTATGATTCTTTGAACTTATGATTTCATTTATTTATTCTATGTTCCCTTTCTTATCTCTCTCTATTAATCCATGGTACATGTTTGTTATTCATAGATTACATTTCCCTTATTCATGGTTTATAGGAAACTCGAATTTTTCATGGTTCTTTTTAATAATAAATTTCCTTCTAATCACGTCTTATCATATGATTATGATCTAAACCTTTTTGAAATCTTGATAATGTTTTCCTTTATATAGTGATTGATCTCACAACTTTCTTATGTTTACATTTCCCAAGGTAATGAAGGAAAGTAATACATGTTGTATGTCTAGAATATTATCTTGCTTAGAAATATTTTGGGAGATATTGCAGAATGATCATGGTTTAACCAATTATTATTATAGTAATTAAATATCCATTGGATGAGAAATACATGGGTTTGGTTAGTGAATTGTTTTTTTACTAATTAATCCAAATACACTAGTCCTTTTGATTCATGGGTTGTATTTGTTAAATAATATTTAATTGAAAATAATCTAATATCATTTTCATAAGGAATGGGTTTATATAGTGGATCTTATCAGGGGTTTTAATTTGATTGTGATTGTAAATTCATTAGGTTGTTGTGATGTGTGAAAACCTTTGTGATTGGATTCAAGAATTTCATATCTCAATGATGGATTTGTATTTGTAGGGTATGCCTGGGATATAGTTTGGAATGACATGGGTTTCCCTAAAGAGATGAATACCCTTGAGAAGGTAGATAAGGTCATGTTGGATTAGTTTAGATATTAATATATAAATAGCTTATAATAATTTAGGTGCTATGACTATGTTCAAAGGATATGATTAGTTAAATGATAGAAACTAGTTAGATTCAGGAATGTATTTCTATTTGATTGTGAAGGGTGAGCCTAGATGGTCTTGTCTAGGTTGAGTAAAGTGTGGGTAGATTCTTTGTGACCCTAAATGACCTAAGAGAATTTTTTTATTATACAATTTTTTTGAATAGGTGATATTCCTTGAGTTATTGGAAAATAAATCATGAATAACTTTTGGTTATATACTTTTTTATATATTGGGGATGTTATTTAATTTATTAGGTCGGTGATCTAGGATCAGTATGATACATCTCAAAGAATGATGGGTATAATTGTATGATTGGGTATTAAATGAGTGTATGTATACTTCTAGTTGGTGAGTGAAAAATTTGGATAGGTGATTAGGACCAATGAGGGGGTTTTTGAAAAATTTACTATAGGTTTATAAAAAAGATAGATCAAGATATCGGTTTGATATTATTAGAGATATTCATAGATCTAACTAGAAACTGCATGTTGATTTTATGAAATTACTCTTCCTTATGTGGGGTAATGAGAAAACGGTCATGTGTTAGGTTTTTACGAAACTACATAGGTTTTAGGATAAATAGAGTGAGGTTAGAATAGCAATGAGTACCCTTTAAATCTTGATAACTTGGAGATAAGTTAGGGGTATCTAGAGGATTTTGGTGATTGGTCACTTATTGTTTGATCATGAATGGAATGTAGCATCTAAATTGTTTTGGGTATGTGTATAGAATTGATGGATTTGGTGTGGAACCAAGGATCTGGGAAGAATAGAGGTTATTGATATTTGTGGACGCAAATCCTCTAAAAATCATAATGTCATGATCATGCCTCATACAAAATGATTCTTTATTATTGATGGTTTTAGGATGGGGCAGTTCTTGGGATGTATTTTAATTGAATTATTATGGTAGTTATAATACCATTGATTATTTTATGGTATCAAACTCATTTCAAGAGGGTTTAGTGGATAACAACAGTGATAATTATGGTAAAATAAGAATTGGTAGAAATTTAAATTTATTATTGTCACTTGGTTATAATCATATTAGTAACATAAAATCATTACATTACATAATTGATTAAATATATGAATTGGGTGTGTTTATTCAATAAGATGATGATATTAATACTCTTTTTTGGGGGGGAATCATATTGATCACTTCATATATAATCCTTATATTGGTAGGGTCATGTTCGTATTGAAATTAATAGATGGGTGGTTTATATATCACCAAGGATACTAATGTTAAAAAAGAAAAATTAATTCTAGTTCCATGAAAAATATCATATTAGTAATTCATTTATGGTGTTCACCCGTAGACCTACACATCTTGATATATTGATTAACATACTTACTATTATAAATATGAAATTACAACCAACTCTTAAAATGAAAATTTTGGTGTCTATAGGAACTATGTATATATTATATCATTAAAATATAAAATTTAATCATGTCATTCATAGAATGGACGTTAAAAATTATCAAAATATCTATGATATATATGATCACTAAGGTAAATAGGTAAACATAAAAAAGTGGTGAGATCAAACCCTTAGTAAGGGGTAAAATATTACTAATGTTATATAGAAAAGTTATCTGTAGATTGTAAAAATGATAGAAATGATCTTGAGATAAATGAAATAATTAAAAGAATAAGATTATACAATCATAATAATTAATTATAAGGAATCATATCATAACCATAAATCATAATAAAATAATGTATAACCATGAAATAATAACATTTAAAATGTCATAAAAATGTGAGAACATAAGACAATAATCATGGTTTATGGTGACATAAAATAGAAATGTGGCTTGACACAGGAATATGGTGTTATGTATAAATAAAAAACAAACTAAATCAAATTGTATATCAGGTATCTCTTATAAGAACATCATAACATAATGTATAGGGTTTTCTCTATAGTCTCATAAACATAGTGGATTGGGTTCACTCTCAAACCATTAAATGCAATGGATTGGGTTTACTCTATAGTCACACAAAAATAATGATCTCTTGATTCTTAAGGATTTACACAATTAATTGGAGGGTTATATAACTCTAGTCTCATTCATCATGATAATGATATATCCATATATATGTGTTCCAAATGAATTTTAAAACAATAATAAATCTATAGAAATCATTTCTCGATTAATCGATGGAAATAAAATGTGTATCCAATGAAATAATTTAGATATTTAGGTTTATACCCTTAAATAGAGATAATAAATTATAGTTTATTGATACAATATACAATAAATAGTATACAATCAAATCAACAAATTCCTTAGTCAATAAAAAGTTATGGTTATCGTTGTGAACACACTTAAATTAAAATAGCAAGTATAGGGAATTTAAAAAGTAATTACGATGGTATAAGGGTATCATTATAAATAGTTGATCATAAGGAAACAGAAAGGTAATGATGGATCATTTCTCTCATAGATATTTCTTTAACACTATATCACACAGACATAGGATTGTGGATAATGGATTAGAGTATTATTTTGATGTAGTATGAATTTATGAAAAATATATTATTTAAGAAAATAAAACATGAGAAATGGTTAAAGGTATAACATAAAATCATATTTACATAAATTTAAAAACATTAATTAAAAGATAAGAAATTATAGAAGTCTTATGAACAAAATTGATTGGTTTTTATGAAAAATTTCATTTTTAAGGAAATAAATAAATATGAGATTATTTTAAAAATTATATTTTTAAAAATTAATAATTATTAGGAAATATAATATAAATAAAGTATTCAAAAAATAATTTTGATAATAATAGAGAGTAAAATGGAAGATAAATCCAAAAAATCATTTTGATAACTTTTTTAATGTTTTTCATAAAAAACGATAAATGAGATACTTCTAAAAGGGGATAAAATGGCTTCTAAAACATTATTTTAACCATAAATTTTCCCATAATGTAACCTTAAAAATAAATATAGTGAAATTATTAGAAGATTATAGAGTAAAGAAATATTTTTAAAAACTTCACTTATAAACTTCATTTGAATTGAATTTAAGAAATAATTCGAAGGAAACCATAAATATAAAAATATATTCACAAATAAGAAGTTTAAAGAAGCATAGATATCTAAATTAGGCATGTTAGGAAGATAGAAAAAGGAAAAAACAGAAATAGAGGGTTCTAAAAAAACATATCATCAAGAATAATAAAGAGAATGATAGACAACTTATAAAAAATGTAAGGTATAAACTATAAATATATAATAGGTAAATTGAGACCATAAATACATAAAAAAATAAATATTAAACAATAAGGTGATCATTGAAGGCCTTGTATATGAGACATAGAAGAGATGATAAGAAATATGGAAATAATACTTGAATAGAATAGAGATTTGGAAAGAAACACTTACCTCGAGTCTTAACTTGATTCATATTCCCTCTAACCTACTAACTAATTACATTTTATTTATTAAATTCTAGTTTCAAAACCCCATTCTTGTTTGTTTCATCACCAATATTTCTTTTAATCTATTTATTCTCAAATATTATTTATTAGTTTAATTTTTCACGTGTCATATATTTTGAGTTTGTTTGGTTCATAATCTCCAAAACTAATTCGGTATAACTATAACATTCAATGAAAATTTTACACTCTTTTATATGATCAATAAGTATCAATTTATATGGTTAATTTAATTATAGTAGTACATGGTTTCCTTATTTCAATACAATTTACAAAATTATACAAAATCAAAAAACCGTTCTTTATAGGTGTGTTTTAAATTGTTAAAATAACTTTGAATATTTACTTTTAATATGATTAATATCATGCCTATTTTATTTTTTTAAATCATAGAAATTAAATCATTTGAGTATTATTGTTATATTATATCATTAAATTAATTTTTAATAATATCCAAAAAATTGTTAGGTGAACATAAAACATCATTTTTCACTTATGTAACGTAAAACATCTACAAGTGAACAGTGATTTTTAAATGATTTTAAAAAACAAAAAAGGTAATAAATATTTTATTTTTATAAAATATTTAGATTATAATTAAACTAATGATATTAATTCACTTATAAATATTACTTATGATATTGAAAGGGGTAAGAAGAGAATTTAAGTGAAAAGACATTG
Organism: Viscum album; assembly: GCA_963277665.1. Lineage (NCBI taxonomy): Eukaryota > Viridiplantae > Streptophyta > Magnoliopsida > Santalales > Viscaceae > Viscum > Viscum album. The sequence continues at coordinate 700,209,437 of OY728122.1, read as the reverse complement.
ATTTTGAAACCCGTATTCCGATATAGTAACATCTAATGAAAAAAATTTAATGAGAGGGAATGCATAATATATCATCATTAAAGGGATAAATATAAGTTAATAACATATAAATAAAATAATTTATGAAAATAATAGGAGTTCTAGATGAGTTTTAAGGAAGAATAATTTCAAATAATAAATGAAAAATGGACATGAGAACCCTTACTTTACTTTCTGGGTAGCCTCCTTTGGATTGCATATGAGGCCTTATAATGAGGGAGTTTTCGATATAAAAGAGACTTAAGAATGTGTCTATAAGATTTTATAGAGGGATTTGGGGAAATATCTTGAAAATGAAAAAAAATGGAAGTGGGGAGAAAGGGGTGGAGGGGGTGTGTTCATATATCCATAGGGAAGGGTATCTTTGAATAAAATTTTGACCAATCTATTATATAGGTTCAAGACTATGAAAATTGTGGATTATTATGACTTTTATTAGTTTTTGACTAAAAAAATATTGGTTTATTTAATATTTAAACACACCAAAAACTGAATGGAACATTAAAAATATTTTATACAAAATAAAGAATTAAATATTTTTTTTCTTAAATAAAATATAAATTTGGGTATGAAAAGTGATTTTTAGGTTTAGAAACTAAGTATATTTTTATTAAATGAATTAATTATTCATTATATACTTTTTAGTTCATTAAAAAACAATAAATTTTTTAGTCATGATTATATCATGACGATGTCATAAAACTTATGGTATATATAAAAACTCTATTTTTTTACTAATCACAAATAACGTTTCAAACAAATTCTAAAAATTCAACCAAAGATAATTTCAAAATGATGATCCCAAAACTGAATTATATTTCATAAATTTATAATTCTAATTTTTAAAATTTAACTTTTTAATAAAATCATAAAATATTTAGAAAAAATTTTACCGTGAATAAATACTATTTATTTTGTAATGAGTGATTATTTTTTTATTTTTTTATCATTGCTTAAATATTAATTTATTTAAAATTATTTATTTATAAAATAAAAAAAATATAAATTTGATAAATTTGGTATTTTAATTAATAGGAAATTAAAATTTAAATAAATACTTATGAATATATTTTTACTGTGATGAACATTATATATTACAGTAACAATGCTATGTTAATGACCATATTATTTGTGTAATGACTAAATTATATGATACTAATTTCTATTACATGATAATAATAGAATATATATAAATATATAAGAAAAACTAATTTTTAAAATGAAAATAATAATTAATTAATTTTGGACAAAGCATGTTACACAATTTTTTCAAAAGAAATATTTTTAGAGTGATGGTACATTCACATAATTAAAAAATTAAATGAAGTATTATATCAAATATTAAATGCCTCATAAAATATTATTTTGGTGTAAAAATGTTTTTACCCATTTATTTTATCACACGATTCATGGAAAATTTCTTTTGACATTGAAAATTATTACATTAGTTTCACGACTTATATGTTACAATTATATGAATATTAAAACATATAACCTAATTTTTTAATAATTATATTTCAATTAATAAATTAATATTTAGATAATAATATAAAAATAGAACTATTGAAAAGGGTAATTCACTTATCAAACAAAACTATATGTGTAAAAAGTATCATAAATACAATAATACAGACTTCATAAAACCATTCTCGTAAATTTTTTTTATTTATAAAAAAAATATGATACATGATTAAAAATAAATATTTCATATTATTTAATATAATATTACTAATCTATATAATATTAATTTCATGTAAAATATAAATAACTAAAATAAAAGTTATATTATCTTGCTTTCTAGATAAGAGATAAATAATTTATTAATATTACAAAAAAATAATTACCACTACTTGTTTAATAATCATGTATTTCAAGTTCATATATTTTAAAAGTAATGAATATGCATGAATTTAACATTTTCATATATATTTTAAAGAAAATAATTATAAAATATTCACTTAAAATATGGGATTTTATAATTAACCTGAGAGGGACTTAAATTAATGGCATATCAATACTCAATAATATTGTATACTAATAAATTTTCACAATTGTGGATTTTATTATTATATTACACAAAGAATCATGATTTAACTATGGTATGGGAATTTAGGTGATTTTGTAATGCATTGAGAAGTTAAGGAATCATGATCAAGTTGAGGTAATGCAATGTTAGCATGAGTGGTTGGATATTTCATATAGAATTAAAATAATATAGTATTAATCGGTATTTTCAGGGGTAATTAGATGTGGTGATATAGAAATTTTATTATTTATATTGTTTGGGATTTAATTTTTGCATTTTTTTACATTGGAATTAATGTTTTCAGAGAAATTCTAGTTTATCTGAGCCATGTGCCTGGGTGGTATAAGTGCATCCACTATGGAATCCCGAATGAGTGATGGTATTAGATTCTAATAAATGGATTATGCTTCCGGATATGTTTTTGAGTTCTTATAGAGAATGTAAATCCTTATGGTGGAGAGTTTATAATTACATGTATCATTAAAAATCAGTGGAAATGGAAATAGATCATGTTTATAATGATCAAAACTTGGTTAAATTTATTTTTTAGATTTTATATCATAATATGGGTTTTGTATTAATATGTGGAACATAAAAGGGGATTTTTTGTGGGAGTTTGTATGGAACAAGAATTGAGTGAAATATGAGGTGATTTCTACTATATAAAAGAATTATACTGCAAAAGGGTTTAGTGTGTCAAGAATGAATTGCACCATGTAGATTTAGATCCCTTGTAATAATAAATTTAAGGGAATTTTGTTACACAATGTGTAGCATAACATTTTGATGTGCAATGTATGTTTAAATCCTTAGTTATGGGGGAGTTATCACAGCACAGCATGAATGTGGTTACACAATAAAGCAAATAGTTATTCCAAAATGTATGGTTGTGGTTAATTGGTATTTCTCAAGATATAGAAATTACACTAAAAATAGTTCGATAACACCAAAATAGGCTTTTGAACTGGGGAATATTTCACCAACTCATTTTTTCACCCTGCAATCATCCTATGTATAATTATTTTTTAATATTTGAATTAAATTTTATAAATTTTTCAAAATTAATACAATGAATTTCCCATTTATTTATTCTCTAGCTAGGAATATAAAGAGTGAATCCACCCATTAATTATCTCCATTTATCCCTCCTTTTATCCAAGGGAATTATATATCACCCCAATATTTTATAATATGGTTCTCTATAAATAAATGTTAGTTCTATGATATCATTCCTTACATGCAAAAAAATAATGTTATACTATTATTTAATGTGTCGGTTAAAACCAAACCATTTAATTTCAAGGTATATATATGATTAAATGCATTATGATATACATATAATGATTATACTCAACAAAAAAATATTGATTAATTTTTAATACAAAACACTCAATTTTTAGTAAGTTATTTTATTCTTCAAAAATATTTTTCATCAAAATTGTTTATTATTACTTTTTATGAATGAATAATATAATTGTTTTATAAAAAACTAATAAATTTTATTTGGTAAAAAGAAATTATTTTTCAAATCAATATATCCAAATTTTCTTAGGGTTATTTTTGGGATTTCCCGAAAAAGATTGATTTCCTAGTGAATAGTGAAAAATACTAATTTTTATTGAAAACTGTATTCTATTTTTAAACATTTACAAATTTATATTTTTTTAAACTAAAATTAGTTTTATTATATTATTAACTATCATATTAAGTTAATTTTTATAAATTTTATGGTTGAATATTGTATAAAAATATTTGTTACTTGAAAAGAAATTTTTCTGAAAAAACTGTTTTATATTACCTTTAGAATTTTTTATCTTAAATTAATTTATTCCACTTCTAAAATTTGAATATTCAAAAATGTATTCCATATTTAGAATCAGTATTTCCAAAATTTTCTATTAGGTTCCTTTTATTTTTTGTTCAATGCGAATACAAACCATAATAAATTTTTATTACCATAATAAAGGTAAAATTAGTTAATTATGGTTAAAACTAACGTGATACGACCTCAAATTCATTAAAAAAAATATATTTATAATATTTTATGTGTATTTTTTTCATTTATATCATTTTATCCAATATATATCCACTTTATTCCACTTTTATTTTATTATGAACATTATATTAATTTAAGAAATGAATAAATACAAAATGTCACTCTCTTGACTTTAATATATCTAAAAATTTTACATAAAGATAAAGAGATGATAACTATGGTAATAAATATTTATTTGAAATATTAATTATTTTTTTATTATGGTAGTTTATTTTTAATTTTTATTTCTTGAATAATTTCATTAAATGTTGATATATTGTCGACACTGTATTTATTCAATTAATAGAAATATAAAATAAAGGATTTGAAAAATATTAAAAGTAATATAAATTGGATGAATTATTGTGTTAAACAAACTTTTTAGATAAATAAGACATATCAGGGGTGTTTTAAATGTTTATATTTGAATTAATTTTTTGTCATGTTTTTTTCAATGTAAAATTAAATGAATACTTCCAAAAATGATATTATGAATATTTTAATATAAATAATGTTTAATTAACTTATTTAAAATTAATAAAAATTATCTCTTCATCCAATTTAATTGGATATGGTTTAAAATATCATCCATGTTACAATTTTGAGTCACTTTCCTTTTATGGTAACATTCTTAACCCTTAAAGAGTATAAATATTGATATTATGGTAATTTTCAAAAGGGTAAATGGGAGGTTAAAACTAAGAGATAAGGGTTAAAAACTCGCATAAACATTTCTAAATAACATTTTATGGGATTATTTCAAATAATACTCATACTTTATTTCGAATATATCAATTTATAATCACTTTATTATTAAAATTAAATTATAGTAATTTAATACTTTAACTAATTATATGATATTTCCTCCCCTCACTTATTAAAGGAAACCTCTTCTCCCACTAAAAAAATAGTCACTTTAGAGGGGGTTATTTTTCACTTTAGAAGGGGTTAAAAACCCTTCTAAAGACATTAGTGGCGGTTGTGAGGAAACTTCGCTAATGTGGTCGCCTACTATCACTAGAGGCAGTTTTGAGTAAGCACTTGTAAAGTCATGGTGACTTTTGTAGCAGTTACATTAGTGGGGTTTTAAAACCCCTAAAATGCTGACTTAAATTCACAAAAAAAATGCATGTGGTAGTGGTGGTTATAGCTAAAACCACCACTAATTGAAAGGATTTAGGGGTAGTTTGAAACACCTCTAATAAGGGATTGCTTTATAGGTAGATTTCACAACCACCCTTAAAGCTTTTCATTTTAAAAAATATATATTACATCCTAAAATACCCCATGCCTCTCCTATGTCACCCCCACCCTGCCCTCTCTCACTCTTAAATTTCACCTTCCCCCTCCCTTCAGTTCCCAATACCTCCCCCAGCCTCCCTCGCCTGTTCCCGCCCCTAGTGTTTCACTTGGCCCACACCCCAGTTCCCACTACCACCCCAAGCCTCCCTCTCATTCCCTCCCCCATCGTCCCTCCTGTTCCCGCTCACTCTTATGCATCACTACCCTCCCTGATGATATATTAAAAAATAATATCATGAAGGATTCAAACCATGTACCACAAGGGACAACCAATGCGAGGAAAAACGCACTAACCACTTGGGAAACTGCAATTTGATGTATAAATTACACATGTGTGTATTTATATATATTTTAATGTTTATTATAATAAATATTATTAGCATAATATATTTAAATACATTTCAATAATAATATATATATTATTTTCTATATTTCTATGTATATGGAATTATATATATTCTATATTTTGTATTTATATATTTATATATCACCTAAATATATTACACAAGAATATATGTATCTATTGTAGTTATATATGTGTGTGTGTGTGGGATAAAAATTATATTATTAATTATTATTATTCTTATTAAATCTATTTTTTAATCTATAAAAATTAATGAATGGTTTTATAAATATCACACATTTATTTTATGATTTATATCAAACAAATATTATATTAAATACATTTGTATTATATATTTATGTAAATTATTTATATACTTAAATACATATATATATAGTATATAAATGTTTATTTAAATAATATAAATGTATTTATAGTTATTTACTTAATATATTTATATAAGGTCTTTAAAAATATATTTATGTAATGTATTTCAATACATATATTTATTTTTATTTACATTAATAAATTTATATATATATTTGTATAAACAGTATTATATTATATAAAATAAAATATAATTAATATTATATAAAAAAATCATAAAAATATTTATATTATATATAATTATTATTATATGAAATACAATTGCTAAAAATATTTATATTATATATAATTAATATTATATGATATACTATTTATATAAATATTTATATAATGATATATGAAATATAATTTTATATCATATATAATTAATATGTATATTATATATAATAAATATTATATTTAATACAATTTAAAAAATATATATACTTAATATTATATGAAATACAATTTTATATTATATATAATTAGTATTATGTAAAATTCAATTTATACAAATATTTATATAACATATTTCAATACATATATTTATTATTATTTACATTAATATATATGCATTTTAAATAATATAATTGTATAATATTGTGTAAGTTAATATATATTTATTTTTATAAATTCTATTTCAAATAATAATAATTATATATAATATAAAAGAATAAACATATTATTTAAAAATATATTTTCTATTACAATAATATAACTTATAAAGACTAAAAACATATGTTTTTATATTATATATTTTTTAATTAAATTATGTTTATGTATATATTTATATAATATGTTTATGCTTTTATATTATAAATAATTAATATTATATGAAATAAAATTTACATAAATAAATATATAATGATGTACATAATATTATACAGTTATATTTATGTATACATATAAATATAATTAAATACAATCATATAAATATTTTATATAATATGTTCATATAATTTATTTAAATACATTTATATATAGTGTTTTAATTATATCTGTGTGTGTGTGTGTATATATTATGAAAGTTTCTTTTTTTAAATAGTGGGGGTTCAAAACCCCTTTAATCTCTTAAATTAGAGGGGGTTTTGAACCCCCTATAAATTAAATACATTAGAGGGGGTTTTGAACCCCCACTATAATCAAACTAGATATTAAAAAATAATTTGAAAATTTTAGAGGGGGTTAAAAACTAACTCTAATTTCGGAAATTAAAGGGCTCCATAACGCCCTCTAAATTCAATGATTAACAATAATTGTATATAATCCCTCTCTATTTTTATAGGAAAAAATTTTATAGGGGGTTCATAACCCCCTTTAAATTTTTTTATTAGTTGAGGTTTTTTATATCCCCCTCTAATTATACGGAAAATGAATTTAGAGGGGGTTGTCCATAAACCCCTATAGATAACCCCCTCTAATGTACTGTTTTTTTATAGTGTCTTCTATTACTCACAACTTATTATCCTTATATATAGTATAATGCCTAAAATTATAACTTCATATATTCCTTCACCACATCCTAGTTCTTCTTTTATTTCCTAAATATTATCCTTTCAAGGCTTAAGGTGTAAGCCAAGGAAGTTTTCTTAATAAAGAGGTATAACTCTTAACCAGGCATTTTCAATTTTATTTCTTATTATAACTCCTATAAATATATGGTATGAATTATGAAAAAAACAATAAATTAACGTAAATATATATAATTTTTTATTATTATTATGTAATAATCCATCACCACCTTCTTACCATCCTTTGGAAAATGATAATATTGCTCGTGCGTACGTGTGGACTACCACCTCCACAAAATGTTGTGATTTTTTCTCTTTATTTTTTCATGAATAGTAATAAAGATAAAATTAATGAATATATATTATATAATAATTATTCTATAAAGTTGATTTATTAATTACAATTCTTTCATTCCATCCATATAAAAGAAAAAATAGTGTTCATGCGTAGATACGGCCTGCCATCTCCATGAACAGTGTAGTTAATTTTTCAATATATACCATATATTTATGTATATAAACATAAATATATAATGAATATATATGATATTTATGTCATTATTAATATTATCTAGATGTTGGAACCAAGATCAAAGCATATGGAGCGGGATTGGCGAACCACAACATAAATAAAAAACCAAGTACTTATCACCCAAAATAGTGATTTCAATAAAAAATTATTAACAAAAGAATAATAATATTTTAAAATTAAATCACCTATGGTATGATATATATAATTTTTTTCCTTAATACATGTATAATAAATCAATATTTATAAAATAATTGGTCCAAACATTGAGAAAATATATGATAGTTGACTTAACGGATTTTTATATCGAACCCATTTTATTCAGGATTTTTTATGTTTGAATTTGCATTTAAGAAATTGTATAATTATTTTATGATAAATAAATTTAATTTTTATTCTTATCAGTTTATTTTTATATAATACATATTTTCCTTTCATTTTCTTCACTTTAAGTACTCAAGACATCAAAATAATTTTTTTAAGGAAAATTGGTTATGTTTTATTATTTAGTCAAGCTTCTTTTTCTTCCATGTCCATATTTTCTTTAAAAAAAATTCATGAATGTTTTGATATTCTTATAATAAATTTTATAGTTATTTTTACCAATGTTTTACTTTTTATAATAGAATCAAATGAATCTTCTTTTTTGTTTTCCCAAACATGGAATGTTTTTCTTTTTATTGAAAATGTGAAAGTAATAATTGTTTTGACATACAAAATATAAATAGGATTTCCCAACATTATGACAACTAAATTATTTTAAGATTAATTTAAAAAAAATCATTATACTTTTAAATAAATATATTTTCCATAATATTTTGGAATGTTTTTGATTTTAAAGAAGTTATTTCTAAATGAAAATGTTATTTTCTTCAAGAAATATTCTTGTGATAGTTTAAAGTAATTCCAATATTTGATAATATACTTGATGTTAATTTTTTATTGTTAGGTATATGATCTAATGATACCATATATATTATTTATATGGATGTTTTATGATTATTTTGAAGATACTTTTATAAAACTCATTTATTTTCCACATGTTATACAATGATGAAATAATGAAATGTTTATGAAACAATTTTCCTTTCCACAGGTTATGTAATGATGATATAGTGAATGTTTTATGATATTGTGGCACACATATTCATGGTTTTAATTATGTAATGGGTGAACTAGAAATTATATGGCCCTCTAATGCATTGGGTAATGTTTTACATCTCATGAGATAGTTATGGGAAACAAGTCGATGTGCTCTATCTACAATGGAAAAAAATTTGATGCACTTAATACACTATAGTAAATATGTAAATATTCCTAATACACTATGGGAAAAAAGGTAATATTCCTGATCTATTATGATATGGTAAACAGGTTTTTATTCCTGATCCACTATGATTTTAATGTCTCTATTATTAACCTTTACATACAAAATGGTTTCTATCCCTATTATGGTGCCACAGTTTTATGAAATTTTTATCCTTATGGTCTAAACTTATGTTTCATGATTGATTTATGATGTGTTTTCACTCTTATAATTCATTTATTTTTAAATGATATAGTTTTATTCCAAGATTCATGTTTTTTATCCTGGATAGATTGGGTATAGACTTTGTTAGTTATGGTAATGTTCTCATACCCTTATGTTTATCTTTTGATTTTATATAATCATTTATTGATATCTCCCATGTTTACCCATTCTGAGCATATGAGAATAACCATTATTATGTTTTCTTTCCCTAATTTATAAATAAAGGTTTTCAATAGGTTATGTCAAATGGGTACAAAGTGAGATGAAGTTGATGAGATATGTTAAAGAATGTACTTAAATAAGATGTTAATTTTTCTATTCTCCTAAGACAGTAAACCTTTATGATAATAGCATAGATCATAATATTATGTATTGAATATTCATCTAAAAATATGTAATATTTATATATGAAAAGATCAGGTCATTATATTTGTTATAAAATAAGGTTTTTGATAATATTAGGAGATTAGGATGAGAAAAAGTTACTGAAAACCCTAAGTAAAAGTATACGTATAGGAAAACACTCTAATGTTTTGGTAGTTACCATTGATAACCTAGATTAAATCTAAGTTTCCAAAGATTGATATGAAGGTTTAACGATTTATACATCATATGAATGATATTTCATGATTATTTGATATCTCACCCGGATTATTATAGATTGATGATTACACATTGATTTTTGGTTTTAGTAAACGTCTAAGAACAAAATACATCATGATAACATCAAATGTTATAGAAAATGAAATGATTTAATACCTAAGAAACCAAATTTTATGGGAGATGTAATGAACAATATTATTTTTTAGCTCATGAAAATTTCTCATAACATGAATCGTGATAATATTCTAAATGATCAAAGTTGGTAACAACATACTATTTAATAATTAATAAGGAATTATCCACCTTATTTTAGTCGTTCTTCTAATAAAATAGTGTTTGGGTGATAGATCAACACCATTTAGAAAATATTTTTCTATTGGCTAGTTCTGAAAATATGAAAAATGGGTCCTAGACATTTATCATTTAGAAGGAGAAGCTTATCAATGGTGGAATATTATTAAGAATACAAGTGAAGAGGAAGAAATTGACTCCAATGTATGGGATGAATTTATGTGGATATTTTTCTTAATTAATCACCTCATTTTATACGTACAAATATAGAGTAGGAATTTCTTGAGCTAGAGTATAAGGATAATGAATACATTTCTACCTATAAGGTAAATTTTATAAGACTATCAAGGTATGTTTCTAGTTTAATCATCATCTAAGAAAGAAAAATTGATCGATTATTTAGTATATTGAAACCATTTCCCAAAAGGAATTGCGTTTAAGAGCCTTTATTATATAACAATTAGTCATTTCATGTTCTCTTAGGAAAAAATAGAAATTTGATATTTCTATCATTCCCATGGTTTTGAAAAGAAAAGTAAGATGAAACCTAATGAAATATTGAATGAATCACATGTTTTAAAGAAATTACATCCATCTACTAGCCAAAAATTAGGGAAGAAACATCATTTATATTGATTTAATAGAACTAGGAGGTGATTGAAATATGTAAATGTGGGTCATAAATCTTTTGAATATAAAAAGGTGATAAACGAGATAGATACTACAATGGTGTAATGAAAGATTCCAAATAATGAACCACCCACGCTCCAATGCTTAAAATTCAAAGAGTATGGGAATTAAATTGAACAGTTCAAAAATATAATGGTTTTCAATGATGAAAAACATCAACAAACTATTAATACCAAATACAATGGAAAATATAAAGTGGTCATGACTATTGAAGTGGGTTATGAGAATGAAGTGGTGAAAGGTACACATATCGTCTACTCTATAAAATCTAATATCTTATTTGATTATCTCTATACCCACAATTTTATATCTAAGGAATTTGACCAGGGTATCAAATTACCAACTTAATTATTATATGTTGATTTATAATTTAAAAACCTTAATCTCATGATAGTCACATCTCAAGTATATATTTCCTCTCCGATTGAAGTTTGTGGGAAAGTGCTTCCTACAAATCTTATGATTCTTCCTTATGTTGAATTTGATGTGATTTTAGTAATGGATTGGACTTCATGTTATTAATCACATACCATTTATGGAGGAATGGAAGTCACATTTCATATTTTTAATAAACATTTGATCATTTATCTATTTGAGGATGAATATGAACTCACAATAGAAATTACTTCAATCCTGTGGGTTCTAATTCCTATACATGAACGGTATCTATGTTAGGTGGTTGGGAGAAACTCGATATTGAGGATATTCAAAGGGTATGAAATTTTTTTGACATATTTATCAAATAATTTCCTTTTATTATTCTAAATCATTAAGTTGAGTAATCAATAGAACTCATACCTTGTGATGCACCTATTTCAAAAACACCTTATAGAATAGTCCCAATTAAGTTGTAGTAATTGAAGAAGAACCTTTAAGAGGATCTTTATTGAGGATTCATACTCCCTAGTGCATCACCACATGATACAATTGTTCTTTTTCTTAAGAATAATGATTTTCCAATGCCTATTTTCATTGATTATCAGGAACATAATAACATAAATATCAAGATCAAGTATCCTCTAACCCTTATTGATGAAATTTTTGAATTACAGGGATCTCAATAATTTTATAATATTGAACTTCATTATGGATATCATCAGTAAAGGGTTAAGAAGGATTATATACCCAAGACATATTTCTATATGAGGTTGAGGCATTATGAATATATAGTGATTTAATTAGGACTTACTAATACACATATTATCTTTATGTATTTAATAAATAGATTCTTTAGAGATTAACTTGATTGGTTTCTGGTAGTATTTATAGATGATACTCTTATATATTCAAAGAGAAATAAATATCCTGAAGATTATTTTATAATTGTGATGAATACCCTAATGAAGGATAAGTTGTATGAAAAATTTATTAAACTAGAATTTTCACTTTAAAAAGTTTCATTCTTGGGTTACATAATTTCATGTGAGGTTATTTTGATTGATTCAAAGATAGAAATTATTGAGAAATGTCCTAGACTGACCACGGTTAGTGATATCTATAGTTTTCTTGAGTTTGAGATATATTACTAAAACTTTTTGAGAGATTTATCATGACTATATAATCTACTCACCAATTTTACTCAAAAGGTAGTTATGTTCTTGTGGATAGATATATGTGAGGATAATTTTAAGGATGTAAAGAGAAGTTTGTTCAGTTTACTTGTGCTCACACTACCATATAATGGGGAAGGATTTTGGATATATACTGATGCATGAAATAATGGATTGGGATTTTTCCTTATTAATAATGATATAAAGATATCATATTCCTCATAAAAATTGGAAATATATGAAAAACATTACTGAACCAAATATTTGTAGACTGAAGCAACAATTTAAGTATTAAAGAGATCTAGGAATTATCTTAATTTGTAATGTGTGACATATATATAGATCATAAAAGTTTTAAGTATATCATAACATAGAAAGAGTTGAATACTCATCATAGATTATGGTTAAAATTTAATAAATATTATGGTTTCTCAATACATTACCACCCTTGGAAGGAAAAAAAGTGGTCGATGCTTTCAGTTAGAAGGGTCATACTTGGTTGGGAAGGATGCAGATTTAAAGAGATCCAATAATTATGGATTTGTAGAATATGGAATGTGAAGTACTAAGGAAATGGGATAGATATGATCTTTCTTAGATGAATGTTCAACCATCTATCTAAATTAGTATTAGAGAGGCACAAAACGATGATGTGGAACTATAGAAGAAAGTCAGAAATTTTTCTAAGTTCAATCTTTATTTTTATGGAATAATATGGTTCAGGAATCGATTATGTGTCCCATAAATACAATAATTGAATATGGAATGTCTAGATGAAGCTCATAGTTCATCATTCCCTATTCATCTTGGAAGTATGAAGAGGTATAAATATTTTAAAGGATTATTTTAGGCCAGACAACAACACAATGGATATTGTAGGGTATGTATCTTGACTACTAGCATGATATCAAGTTATGGATGAGAGAAAAATGTCTAATGTAATGTTACCACCATTACCCGTACATGAATGGAAATGTTAATCCATTACCATGGATTTAATCATAAGACCCCCCCAAAAAATATAAAGGGAATAATGCTATTTAGGTTGTAGTTGTTCGCCTTATAAATTCAATACACATAATTTCCATCAAAGAAGATTTCTCACTTGATCATCATTCTAGGTTATAAATTAATGACGTGGTTATATTTCATGGTGGACCATATTCTATTATATCTGATCAAGATCCAAGGTTTACCTCAATGTTATATAGATGTCTTCATAAAGATCTACATTAATATTTGTGTTTTAATAATTCTTATAATCCATGGAAATATGGTCAATCTAAGAGAACCATTCAGACTCTAGAGGGAATATTGAGATCATGTTCTCTATATTTCAAATGTGGTTGGGATTGACACCATCCGTTGGTTGATTTGTTTTACAACAATAGCTTTCACTCAAACATTTAGATGTCTCCTTATGAAGACCTCTATAGAAATAAGTGTATAACATCAATGTTATGGGGTAAATTTAAAGAAATAAATCTATTAGGAACTGATATAGATGAGGATATGGTATAAAAAATTAGATCCATTCAGTAGTATATAATGGTATCTTAGAGTGAACATAAAAGTTATATTGATAATCATCGGTGAGATTTGGAGTTCAAATTCGGTGAAAAGGTGTTCCTATGAATATATATTTTGAAGAAGGTTGTGAGATTTGGAAATAAGTAAAAATTTAGCCCTAGATATATTGGCCCTTTAGAGATTCTTTAATGTATTCCGATGGTAGTTTATTGTCTGGAACTTCCACCTAATCCCTATCAAGTTCACAATGTGTTCCATGTATCTCTCATGAGGAAATACATACATGATCATTCACATGTTCAACACTCAGACGTTATAATACTGGAAAATGATCTATCTTATGAGGAAAATTAGTGGAGATTTTTTAACATAGAGAGAATGTGCTATGAAACAATATCACTCACCAGGTCAATATTTTGTGGTCAAACTATAAATTAGAAGAAGCAACATGGAAACTCGAGGATGTGATGAACAGAGATATCATCAATTGTTTGTATCTTGGTGATGGAATTTTGAGGGTAAATTTAATTTTAAATGTGGTAGAATGTGACACCCTAATATTTTATAATATAGTTCTTAATAAATAAATTTGATTTCTTTGATAGCTTGTTTTACACATAACACTGAGTTTAAACAAACCATGTTATACTATTATTTAATGTGATAGTTATCACCTACTAACTGACATTGAAGGTAATATTAGGATAAATCACATTATGAAATATATATAATGCTCCTACTAAACAGAAATTTATTAATTAAAACTTCTGAAATAATCACTCAATTTTTCGTAAAGTCATTTTATTGTTCGAAAATACTTTTTCGTCAAAAATTGTTTTTATTAATTTCTGTGATAAAATATTATAATTAATTTCTAAAACTTTTATAAATTCTATTTAATAAAAATGTTATATTATTTTAAAATCATAATATCAAAATTGTCTCAGGGTGAATTTTTTAGATTTATCTGAAAAGATTAATGTTTTAGTGAACAGTGAAAAAAATTATTGAAAATTGAATTTTCATTTAAATAATTTAAAAAGTTACATTTTATTTCAAAGTAAAATTATTTCTTTTATGTTATTAATAACCAAGTTAATTTCATTGAAATAAATTTTATGGTTTAATTGCTTATACTTAAAAGGTATTTTTATGAAAAACTATATTTCATTTCCCTTTGTGTATTTTTCTTAAATTAATTTCTACCTATTCTATAAATTGAATATAAAAAAATGGATTTCATATTTTTAATCATGAGTAAATAATTTTTTATATAGTCACCTTTTATTTTTGGACAATATGAATAGTAAATGTAGTAAAATTGTGTTACCATGGTAAATCTCAAATGAGTTAATTATGGTTCAATCTAAGGTGATAAGGCTTAAATTTCATTCAAATACTTTCCTTTATTCTATTGGATGAGTTTATTTTTTCCATAGAAAAAAAATTCATGAATATATATCCACTTGGTGTCATTTTCCTTTGATGATAACCATTATATTAATTTTAGAAAAGAATAAATAAAACATGTAACTCTATTGACTTTAATAACTATCAAATTTTTACATGAGGATAAAAATAGGATAAGTTCAGTTATAAATATTTATTTTAAATATTAATTAATTTTTTTATAAGGGTAATTTATTTTTAGTTATTAATAATTTAATAATTACCTTAAATGCTTACGCAGTGTCAATACATGTGAAAGGTATATATATTAATTCATTTGTTTTCATGTTGTTTTCAAATTCAAATTAAATGAATAGTTCTGAAAAAGAAATTAATGATATTTTATAATTAATAATGTTTTATTAAATGATCTAAAATTAATGAAAATACTATTTTTGGTCATGTTTGTAAAGTCCCAGAAATATCATGGAAATTATTTTCATAAATTCTTTGTAATTTTACGAGTCCGCAGTTTCTGACGGCGCCTGATTCTGAGGCCCGGTGTACCTGAAATCAATTTATGATGTTTTGTTCGGGTACGTTCAGTAAAAGTACGTGCATGTTTTTCTATCTTTTGAAGCGGTGCATGGAATTGAAATCTGAGGACACCGATGAACTCGCAGTGCTGGTATTCGCTTATGGGGACCTCTACCGCATTTGCGTTTGGTCGAGAGTGGAAGTTAATTTTGGGGAGTCGGAATAAATTAAATAAAATTTATGTGTTACATAACTTTATTTTTGGTGGTGGTTACTTTCTCCAATGGGAATTTAGAGATGGGACCCTCACCCCACATAACTTCCCAAGGGAGGATATTTTGTGGTGGGGCCCAAACATGTTCAAACCTCTCAACTCCCCTTGAATCCACATTTAACACTTTAACTCCCCTTGAATTTATTAAGGCCACCACTCCTCATTTATTTTGGGTGAACTCTCCACCTCTATTCCCCATAATTGTGACAAAAAAATTAATTAATGTCTTCATTAATTAAATTTAAATGATTTGAATTATTTTGAATCCTTATTGGTTGCATGGAAATAATAAAATAAGGGTGGAGATTATATTTTATTTGTTTGGGGTGTTGGCATAATCTTGGGAGGAGCTCTTGGGAGAGTCTTTAGAGAATTAAAAAGAAAGTGTTCTTCCTACGAGGAATGCGAAGAACATCTTCCTCTCGACGAAGAATGCTCCACGTCTCCGAAGGATGTGAAGCAACGTCACCTCCACCTCTTCAACCGGAGCAAGGAAAGGAGGCACCCTTGCCCACAAAGTACAGCGAAGGTGCTGTCTCGACATGACGTTTCAAGCTATACTTCCTCTGACATTGATGGAACGGCGCCTATCTTCCGCGATTCCCGTCTTCCGCGACTCATCAACGTACAACGCCGATTATGAGGTAGGAGGTTTTGTATAATTTTATATGAATAAAATTATACCCTCGTTCTTGATGAATGATTTGGTTCATCTTTGGCCATTTCTTATCGCCTAATGCGGAGGGCACAGACTGAACAAACACGGCCCGATGACCCTCTGTTGATTCTTGATTGTATTGGAAATGGAGCCGGAAGGGCGCGGTGCCATCACATCGCGCCAGAGGAAGAGGCCACGACCATGAGGCGGTGGAGACTAAAGGCTGCAGCAAACGAAGGCCACAGCCAGGCCGGGCTGTGTTGGTGGAGGACCGGCGCTGTCGCGCCGGCCGCGTGGAAGAATCTATGGCCCGCATCCAAAGGTTATTTGGATGAACCGAACTAGATGGCCACTTGCCGACCGGGCTAGAGGACTATGGCGCTCGCTTGGAGTCGCACTGCAGAGAAGACCACGAGCCGCAACCACGGGCCTCTCGGCGGGGGAATCGGTCGGCCGCCTACCGGGTGGGCTGAAGGACCACGACGCCACACGGTGGAGAACTGCGGCCCATTGTGCGTGCCATGTGTGCTGGCAGAACCATCTAGGTATGGCCAGCCTAGCAGGAGAATGCAGTGCCACCAGGCGAGCCGAGCCGGCCCGCAACGCGGGCCGGGTCTGGGAGTGGGTCGCGCCCCACCGGGCCGGGCCAACCCCCCTACTGGGTCATACACACCGGGTTGGGTCCGCGAGTGGGCTGTGCTCCACCAGGCTGGGCCGACCCCCATCCAGGTCGGACCTGCCGAACCGGGTCAAGCCGACCAGCCAAAACCCACTAGGCTTGACGGGGTCGGGCCCAACATCGCTTAAATGTGAATATCTTCAAGACTGCGCCTCTGAACGACGCGCCGTCTACGGAAATGGAACCCTTACGAGGAGGCGATCATTTTGAGATACTCTAAGTGAGTTTTGAACGACTTTGGAAAATGGACGGGTTTGGATTGAGTGTAAATCCAACCGGGCCCCTAGAATGGAAAATCCAATAACTCTCAGACCAGGCGTCCGATTGACGCACCGTCTTTCGCGTTGGGTTTCTTTTGGTGAGACGGAACTTGAGGATAAATCAACTTATGACTTCATGATATTTGATATATCGACCCCTTTGCTCGAGGAGCGTACCCTCCCAGAATCGAACGTGCTGTGTGCGAGAACCCTAGAGCTGACTACGACTACGACAACTACTGTACTAGAATCCTCAATGGGTTCGACGACAATGACTACTATACCAGAATCCTATTTGGGTTCGACAGTTTTGAATTCTGTTCCTATATCCTGTGTGGGTATGACGTAATAGTTGGTCTTATATACTGTGTGGGTCTGACAGCCCAGATGAATTATAGCTGGTCCTGTATCTTATGTGGGTCCAACAGCTTAGACGAGATAGCTTGTCCCGTATCCTTTATGGGTCCGAAAACTTAGCTATTCCTGTATCCTGTGTGGTTTTGACAGCTTAGATGATCCAGTGGATACATCTGATCATCTATATCTCTCTACTATTGTGGCATACCTGTGTGAGCTGAGTCTTGTCTTTCAACCATTATCATCGTGGTGATTGACTTTAATTCCTTTGTGTAATTGGTTTGTGCTTGGGCTCGAGAGTTGGTGTAACACCCGAGACTTTTATGTTATATAAATCATCAAAAGAATCTTTTTCTACACAACACTTTCTTGGCTTGCTTTACACGCAATCGCGACCTTCCTCGATAGCTTGCGTCGTACGCAATACCGAGTTTCACTATACAACAATATGCTATTAAAACTAGCCGTTATGAATAGTAATAACCACTTTTTGAAATTTTATAAATTTTATTTTTCAAAATGGACTTCATTTTTGGACTCAGAATATCGAAATTAGCCTAGGGTGAAATTTTGGTATTTTTCTGAAAACTTTTAATTTTTGATGAATAGTGAAACCACTAAGTGGTAGGTTAAAAAACTGAATTTTGCATAAAACTTAATTTTACCGCTTCTGTGAATGGAATTTCGAAAATCTGAGAGACACGGTTAATATCAAGGACTAAAATGTGGTTCAATGAGATGAAAATAATTTTTTGGTGAATAGTAACTTTTTACTTTTTTTACCGCGGTTAATAGTAAATAGGGTAATTAAGGGTAAATATGATATTAATATTACCCTAACACATGTCCTAATTCTATTGGACAAGTGTAATTCGACCAAAAACAAACTTAGGAATAAAATATGACCATTTAGGCCCACTTGGAATAGATTAGGACATTCATTATTAATTTATTTAAAGAAGGGTTAAAATAGTTAAAATCAAAGTATAATAAGTAAATCATTTTTAATATGTGGTTATACATAAGATAAATTCGACTATAAATATTCATTAGAAAGCTAAAAAGATTTCCTACATAATGGTATTTTATTTGTAATTTTTAGACATTAAATAATTTAATTTATTTATGACACAACGATGATGCAGTAATTATCTTATTAATGAAATATTGACATAATTGATGTTATAAACACCAAAATAAATGTAATTTGAGAATTTTTATGAATTCCACTACTTTTCTAGGTTACTATGATATATTAGTGTTGATTTAATCAACTTGGTTCGAACATATAATTCTGTTATGACTTTCACAAAAATCATATATCAAATAGTGTCAAAATTGACAATAAAATAGTTTTTAAATCAAATATTATATTACTAATTGTTATTTAATTCCTAAAAATCTAAGGTTCGGCCAAATGACTTAGATAAAGATATATATATTAATAATAAACAATTTGGGGTTCGTTTGGCATGTTATAGTAAGTGTATTAACCATATAGTGAAAGAAAACAAAAAGACACGGTAAAAGTTAAATTAATTAACTTAGAGTTAAATCTAATTGATAAGGTTAAAATAATACCCTAAACATGTCTAAATCTTATTGGTTGATAGGATTTAGACCCATCCCCACTTTATATTCGAAATAAGACCCTTTGGAACCATTATAAACCGATTTTGACTTTAATATAAAATAATATTTTGAGATATTCCTAAGGTGCCCCTCTCCTCCCTTATAAAAGGGCACCTCCTCCCCCTCCTCCTCACACCAATTTGAGCACTCAAGCTCGGCCAACCCCTGCCATTTTCTCCTCCCCACTTCCCTAGAATAATCCTAGAGGTCCTGGTCTTCTTCAAAGACCAATCTTAGTTCCCTAAGTGGAGGATTCAAAGAGGCGTTCCAAAGAAGAGGTAATATCCATTACCGATCTTTTCAATTTCTTTCGTCTTCAACTTCTTCTTATTTAGTTGTTTCATGACAAAGTAATAACATCAGTATTACTTACATACTGATATGTTATTATAAATATGAAACAACCCTAATCCACCTTCTATCCATCCTACGGAAAAATGAAATCACCGCGCGTGCGTACGTACGGAATACCGTCTCCACGCCGTGGTGTAATCTATTTTCCACCATCACCTTACAAGGATGGGTATAATGGTGTAATGAGTAACTATATATGATTATTATGAAGAAATATTGATACTGAAATAATATATATATACTCCAATACAATTCCACGATCATAGGAACGATATCATCACTCGTGCGTACGTACGGAATACCGTCTCCACGATGTGATGCGACTCGTTCTACATGATCTTCATTTCATAATGATTATATAAATGAATTGAATGAATGAATATGGTATATACTACACTAATACCATTCTGGAAATGAATTATCTATAACCTAAAGATAAGAATAAGAATTTATTCAACAAAACACGCATAAGAACAAAAAGTTATAAAGACCCGAGTAACAAGTAACAATGAAATATTACTAACAAGAAGCTAATAATATGACCATATATGATATCATATCAATATGTATGATTCTGGAATAAGTCAATAAAATTATTTAAACCATTATACAGGAGCTTCGGACACGAACAAAGCAAATCGGACCTAAGGTAAGGGAAAATACCACAATCTCATTTTTATCCGAGATTGTTTATTCGTAAGTATTTACTGGGGTGTATTTTATCATCCACATCCATGTTCCCTCAATATGTAATATTGTTTCCATCCACTTACAATAGTTTAAATCCAATTTTACCCTTAGGTGAGTTTTTAGTAAAGAATATGAAAGGAATCTTTTGTTTTTTTTCGTACGAGGTACTTTTTGACTTTTCCGACAAAAGTACGAAGAATTTTTTTTTAACTTATACGGCATGAATGGATTTTTAAAACATTATTTCCAAGAAACTTCCTTTACAAGTTTTCAAGTTTATTTTTAATCAACTTCTTTTATTTTAAAGTTGCATGACATGTTATGAAAGGAAAAAATGTTTTTGAAGAAGAAATGATATTTTCCTCAAGAATGAAGTTCAAGTATTTTATCAAAATTATTTTCCGTCTAAGATAATAAAAGGGTTCTGTTTTTATCCCTATTATTACATTGAGTTGATCATGTTGTGATGGAATTATTTTTATGAATTCCTTTATCTTATATGAATTGATTTATGATGTCATGATGTTTCAAGAATCCAATTTCTGTTACATGTGTTATGCGATGATGTCTGATTTATGATTATGTGGCACACATAAGAAAGGATTCATTATAAGATGGGTGGGGCCTATATCTCCCTCCAATGCATTGGGTAAAGATTTTATATCTCATGAGATAGACATGGCTGGAACGGTAGGTTATACCGGTTCAGTGAAACAGGACTGGAACGAGGGTGACTCGGTTCAGAAAGGGACTTTGTCCACTAAGATAGTCTTGGCAATGAGTCATGAATAACAAGAAATGATTTTCCATGATTATGTGTGCATGACACAAAGTTTCAAGTTTGACGTTATGATTATGGGGATCTCATTTTCACTTCTCTGATTTATTCCATGTTAAGATATTATGATCTCTTTTGCAGGTTTTGATTTTCAAAAAGATATGATATGATTTTTATTTCCTTTATTTGCCCTTAATGAGCATTTGAGCTCACCCTTTTATGTTTTCTTTTCCCCAGGTCAGGAAGATGGATATTAAGTAGAATATGCTAAAAGGGACCCTAGATATGATGAAATAAATGGGAGACACTGTAGAAGATTTATGAACCAGTTGTTTATGTTTCCCAGTTTCTAAAGACACTATACCTATACGATCCTTTGTGGTTTTGTCATATGTTGTAATAAGTGTGCTTCAATTTTGAAGTATTAACAATGTATGTAAAGTATGGGTCGTTATAGTTGGTATCAGAGGGAGGTTATAGTCAACCTTTGGAAACTAGGATGTGAAAGCCTTAGTAAGAACCCTAAGGATAAGTCTAAGCATAGAACACAATCTTAGTGTTTTAGAAATGGCCTTGAATAACCTAGGATAATACCTTAAGCATGAAAATTTTATTCTTGAATTATGTGGTTTTCCTATTATAATTGGTGTTGCTCACACTATTCTTCTTGGTTTAAGTCAATGGCTGGAACCCGAAGGAACCGTGTTAATGCGGAATGCGATGGGAAATGCAATGATTGTCCCCCTGAGCAACCAAACGATATGGGAGCTGGAATGAAAAATCTTGTAGCCATGCTCACACAACTTTCTCAAGCTATGAATCATGAAGGATTTCCAAACGAGCAAAGGAGGGAGCAACATTCTGTTGAATCCTTCATGAGGCAGCGTCCACCTTCTTTCAGCGGGTCTACTGATCCATTAGTTGCTGAACAATGGATTAGTACTACTGAAAAGATATTTTCAGTTCTTCAATGTTCTGAACATGATAAAGTCATCCTAGCAGTGTATCGTTTGGAAGGAGATGCTGATCAATGGTGGAATCTTGTTAAGAATACGAGGCAAAGGGATGAAATTGAGTCTATGGAATGGGACGAGTTCAAGAACTTATTTTTCAATAAGTACTTCCCTCGTATTCTCCGAACAAAGATGGAGAAATAGTTTCTTGAACTGAAGCAAAGGGATGATGAATCTGTTGGTACCTATGAAGAAAATTATACAAGACTTGCAAGGTACGCTTCTGGTATTATTATCAAACCTGAGAGTAAGATCGATCGATTCTTTAGTGGCTTAAAACCAAGTCTTCGAAGGGCGTTAGCCATAAGAGACTTCAATAGCTACGAGGAAATCGTTCGATGTGCTCTCAAAGTCGAGATGGAGATTGGAGTAACCCATCAGTCACATGGGTTTGATAAGAAGAGGAAGATGGAATTGAAAGAAAAATCTAAAGAGCACACGGAAAAGAAGATGAGCTTTTCCTTATGCTCAAAGTGTGGAAAGAAACATGGAGGGAGTTGTCTTAAAGGGACAAGTAAATGTTTTAAATGTGGAAAAGAAGGTCATCGGGCATTTGAATGCCGTGATAATGGGAAGAATATGTCTAATGATTCAAACAAAGGAAGGGATACGCAGAATGATCCTATTACACTTCAATGTTTCAAGTGCAAGGAGATGGGGCATTATGCCAATCAATGACCAAATCCAAGGGTTGATGATGATGGTCGACGTCAACAAACTCTTAAGGCTAAGACAAAGGAAAGTCACATGCAATTTCTATCAGCGATGTGGAGTACGATAACGATGTGGTGAAAGGTACACTTACCATCCACTCTAAAGTAGAAAATGTTTCTTTGATTCTGGATCCACCCACTCTTTTATTTCTAAAGAATTTTCTAAGGGTATCACCGTATTACCTCAAAAATTAGATGTTGAGTTAGCTGTGACAACACCTAATGGCACAACAGTCGCATCAAAAGTTTATAATTCTTCTCCGATCGAAGTTTGTGGGAATGTGCTTCCTGCAAATCTTGTGATCCTTCCTTTAGTGGAATTTGATGTGATTCTTAGCATGGATTGGCTTTCTCTACATGGAGCTCATATCAATTTCCAAAGAAGGGAAGTCACATTTCATATTCCAGATCAATCTACGATCGTATATCAATGCAAGGATGAACATAACCTTCCAGTGGAAATTTCTTCCATTTTATGGGTATTGATTCCACTAAATGAAGGTTATTTATCTCAAATGGTTGGTGAGAAACTAACGATTAAGAATATGCCCATTGTATGAGAGTTTGATGATGTCTTTCCGGAGGAATTGCCGGGTCTTCCACCAAATCGTGAAGTTGAGTTTTCAATAGAACTCGTACCGGGTGCTTTGCCTATTTCAAAGACACCTTATAGAATGGCCCCAATTGAGTTGTAGGAATTGAAGAAGCAACTCCAAGAGAATCCTGATAAGGGATTCATACGCCCTAGTACATCACCTTGGGGAGCACCTGTTCTATTTGTTAAGAAGAAAGATGGATCAATGAGACTCTGCATTGATTATCGAGAACTTAACAAGATCACTATCAAGAACAAATATCTTGTCCCACGCATTGATGACTTGTTTGACCAACTACGCGGAGCTCAATACTTTTCCAAGATTGATCTTCATTCAGGGTATCATCAATTAAGGGTCAAAAGGGAGGATATACCAAAGACGGCTTTCCGTACAAGGTATGGACACTAAGAATTTATAGTGATGCCATTTGGTCTTACTAATGCCCCTTCTATCTTCATGGATCTAATGAATAGAGTCTTTAGAGACTATCTTGATCAATTTGTGGTAGTCTTTATAGACGATATTCTTGTCTATTCAAAGAGCAAGGAAGAGCATGAAGATCACTTGAGAATTATATTGAAGACCCTGAGAAAGGAGAAGCTTTATGCCAAATTTACCAAGTGTGAATTTTGGCTTCAAAAAGTTGCATTTTTGGGTCACATAATCTCAAAAGAGGGGATATCCGTGGATCCAGCAAAAACAGAGGTTATCGAAAGATGGTCGAGACCAAAAACAGTAACTGAGATCCGAAGTTTTCTTGGTTTGGCTGGATATTATCGACGTTATGTAAAAGATTTTTCACGATTATCTAATCCACTCACCAAGTTGACTCGGAAAGGAGTTAAGTTTGTTTGGACGGAGGAATGTGAAGAGAATTTCAAGGAGTTGAAAAGAAGGTTATCCAGTGCACCTGTGCTCACACTTCCTTGTAGTGGAGAAAGGTTTGTGATCTACAGTGATGCATCCAAGAAGGGATTGGGGTGTGTTCTTATGCAAAATGATATGGTGATAGCTTATGCCTCACGACAGTTGAAAATCCATGAGCAAAATTACCCAACACATGATTTGGAGTTGGCTGCGGTAATCTTTGCATTAAAAATTTGGAGGCATTACCTTTATGGTTAAAGGTGTGATATTTATACTGATCATAAAAGTTTAAAGTATATTTTCACACAAAAGGAGCTGAATATGCGTAAAAGAAGATGGTTGGAGCTGATTAAGGATTATGACTGCTCAATCCATTACCACCCTGGGAAAGCAAACAAGGTGGCAGATGCATTAAGTCGACAAGACCATGCTAGTTTATCCATGATGAGGATCACAAAAGATCCAATATTTATGGATTTACAAAGGATGGATCTTGGAATTATAATGGAAGGGGAAAAATGATATCTTTCTCAAATGAATGTTCAACCATCTATACATGTGAAGATTAAAGAGGCACAGAAACAAGATGTCGAGTTACAAAAGAAGGTGAGAAATGTTCCTGAATTCAACCTTGATTGTGATGGGATAATAAAGTTCAGGAATCGGGTTTGTGTTCCTCCCATCCCCGAATTAAAGAAGGAACTTCTGGATGAGGCTCATAGTTCTTCATTCTCTATTCATCCTGGAAGCACGAAGATGTATAGGGACCTGAAAGAGTACTTCTGGTGGGATGGGATGAAAAGAGATGTTGCTGAATATGTCTCTCGATGCTTGGTTTGTCAACAAGTTAAAGCTGAGAGACAGAAGTCTAAGGGGATGTTACAACCATTACCCATACCCGAATGGAAATGGGAAAAGATTACTATGGACTTTGTCACAGGACTTCCTAAAACATCCAAAGGCAATAATGCTATCTGGGTCATAGTTGATCGTCTTACAAAGTCTGCACACTTCATTGCTATTAGAGAGGATTTCTCTCTGGATCAGCTTGCCAGGATATATGTAAAGGAAGTGGTAAGATTGCATGGAGTACCACTTTCTATTATATCTGATCGGGATCCGAGATTTACCTCGATGTTCTGGCGAAGTCTTCAGCATACTCTGGATACAGAGTTGAGTTTCAGCACTGCTTATCATCCCTAGACAGACGGTCAGTCTGAGAGAACAATTCAAACCCTAGAAGATATGTTGAGAGCTTGCTCTATGGATTTCAAAGGAGGTTGGGATCAACACCTACCTTTGGTAGAATTTTCTTATAATAATAGCTTTCACTCTAGTATTCAGATGGCTCCTTATGAAGCTCTCTATGGAAAGAAATGCAGGACTCCAACTTGCTGAGATGAAGTTGGGGAAAGAATGCTATTAGGACCTGATCTCGTTGATGAAATGGCAGAGAAGGTCAGATCTATTCAACAACATATAAGAGCAGCTCAGAGTCGACAGAAAAGTTATGCCGACAACCGAAGAAAAGACCTAGAGTTTGAAGTGGGTGATAAAGTGTTCTTACGAATATCTCCCTGGAAGAGGGTTATGAGATTTGGAAAGAAGGGGAAGTTGAGCCCTAGATATATCGGTCCTTTCGAAATACTGGATCGTGTTGGGAAGGTAGCTTACCGATTGGCGCTTCCACCTAATCTCTCTCAAGTTCACGATGTGTTCCATGTATCTCTCCTGAGAAAGTACATACCTGATCCTTCACATGTACTCAGCTCAGAAGTTGTACCGCTGGAGCAAGATCTTTCTTATGAAGAACAACCGATAGAGATTCTGGATCATAGCGAAAAAGTCCTACGAAACAAGACCACTCGATTGGTGAAAGTTTTATGGAGGAACCACCAACTTGAAGAAGCTACATGGGAGCTTGATGATATGATGAAGGAGAAGTATCCTCATCTGTTTGTTACAAAGTGACAAATTTCGAGGGCGAAATTCTTTTTAAGGGGGGTAGAATGTAACACCCGAGACTTTTATGTTATATAAATCATCAAAGGAATCTTTTTCTACACAACACTTGCTTGGCTTGCTTTACTCGCAATCGCGACCTTCCTCGATAGCTTGCGTCGTACGCAATACCGAGTTTCACTAAACAACAATATGCTATTAAAACTAGCGGTTATGAATAGTAATGACCACTTTTTGAAATTTTATAAATTTTATTTTTCAAAATGGACTTCATTTTTGGACTCAGAATATCGAAATTAGCCTAGGGTGAAATTTTGGTATTTTTCTGAAAACTTTCAATTTTTGATGAATAGTGAAACCACTAAGTGGTAGGTTAAAAAACTGAATTTTGCATAAAACTTAATTTTACCGCTTCTGTGAATGGAATTTCGAAAATCCGAGAGACACGGTTAATATCAAGGACTAAAATGTGGTTCAATGAGATGAAAATAATTTTTTGGTGAATAGTAACTTTTTACTTTTTTTACCGCGGTTAATAGTAAATAGGGTAACTAAGGGTACATATGATATTAATATTACCCTAACACATGTCCTAATTCTATTGGACAAGTGTAATTCGACCAAAAACAAACTTAGGAATAAAATATGACCATTTAGGCCCACTTGGATTAGATTAGGACATTCATTATTAATTTATTTAAAGAAGGGTTAAAATAGTTAAAATCAAAGTTTAATAAGTAAATCATTTTTAATATGGGGTTATACATAAGATAAATTCGACTATAAATATTCATTAGAAATATAAAAAGATTTCCTACATAATGGTATTTTATTTGTAATTTTTAGACATTAAATAATTTAATTTATTTATGACACAACGATGATGCAGTAATTATCTTATTAATGAAATATTGACATAATTGATGTTATAAACACCAAAATAAATTAAATTTGAGAATTTTTATGAATTCCACTAATTTTCTAGGTTACTATGATATATTAGTGTTGATGTAATCAACTTGGTTCGAACATATAATTCTGTTATGACTTTCACAAAAATCATATATCAAATAGTGTCAAAATTGACAAAAAATATTTTTTAAATCAAATATTATATTACTAATTGTTATTTAATTCCTAAAAATCTAAGGTTCGGCCAAATGACTTATATAAGGATATATATATTAATAATAAACAATTTGGGGTTCGTTTGGCATGTTATAGTAAGTGTATTAACCATATAGTGAAAGAAAACAAAAAGACACGGTAAAAGTTAAATTAATTAACTTAGAGTTAAATCTAATTGATAAGGTTAAAATAATACCCTAAACTTGTCTAAATCTTATTGGTTGATAGGCTTTCGACCCATCCCCACTTTATCTTCGAAATAAGACCCTTTGGAACCATTATAAACCGATTTTGACTTTAATATAAAATAATATTTTGAGATATTCCTAAGGTACCCCTCTCCTCCCTTATAAAAGGGCACCTCCCCCCCTCCTCCTCACACCAATTTGAGCACTCAAGCTCGGCCAACCCCTACCATTTTCTCCTCTCCACTTCCCTAGAATAATCCTAGAGGTCCTGGTCTTCTTTAAAGACCAATCTTAGTTCCCTAAGTGGAGGATTCAAAGAGGCGTTCCAAAGAAGAGGTAATATCCATTACCGATCTTTTCAATTTCTTTCGTCTTCAAATTCTTCTTCTTTAGTTGTTTCATGAAAAAGTAATAACATCAGTATTACTTACATACTGATATGTTATTATAAATATGAAACAACCCTAATCCACCTTCTATCCATCCTACGGAAAAATGAAATCACCGCGCGTGCGTACGTACGGAATACCGTCTCCACGCCGTGGTGTAATCTATTTTCCACCATCACCTTACAAGGATGGGTATAATGGTGTAATGAGTAACTATATATGATTATTATGAAGTAATATTGATACTGAAATAATATATATATACACCAATACAATTCCATGATCATAGGAACGATATCATCACTCGTGCGTACGTACGGAATACCGTCTCCACGATGTGATGCGACTCGTTCTACATGATCTTCAGTTCATAATGATTATATAAATGAATTGAATGAATTAATATGGTATATAATACACTAATACCATTCTGGAAATTAATTATCTATAACCTAAAGATAAGAATAAGAATTTATTCAACAAAACACGCATAAGAACAAAAAGTTATAAAGACCCGAGTAACAAGTAACAATGAAATATTACTAACAAGAAGATAATAATATGACCATATATGATATCATATAAATATTTATGATTCTAGAATAAGTCAATAACATTATTTAAACCATTATACAGGAGCTTCGGACACGAACAAAGAAAATCGGACCTAAGGTAAGGGAAAATACCACAATCTCATTTTTATCCGAGATTGTTTATTCGTAAGTATTTACTGGGGTGTATTTTATCATCCACATCCATGTTCCCTCAATATGCAATATTGTTTCCATCCACTTACAATAGTTTAAATCCAATTTTACCCTTAGGTGAGTTTTTAGTAAAGAATATGAAAGGAATCTTTTGTTTTTTTCGTACGAGGTACTTTTTGACTTTTCCGACAAAAGTACGAAGAATGTTTTTTTAACTTATACGGCATGAATGGAATTTTAAAACATTATTTCCAAGAAACTTACTTTACAAGTTTTCAAGTTTATTTTTAATCAACTTCTTTTATTTTAAAGTTGTATGACATGTTATGAAAGGAAAAAATGTTTTTGAAGAAGAAAGGATATTTTCCTCAAGAATGAAGTTCAAGTATTTTATCAAAATTATTTTCCATCTAAGATAATAAAAGGGTTCTGTTTTTATCCCTATTATTACATTGAGTTGATCATGTTGTGATGGAATTATTTTTATGAATTCCTTTATCTTATATGAATTGATTTATGATGTCATGATGTTTCAAGAATCCCATTTCTGTTACATGTGTTATGCGATGATGTATGATTTATGATTATGTGGCACACATAAGAAAGGATTCATTATAAGATGGGTGGGACCTGTATCTCCCTCCAATGCATTGGGTAAAGATTTTATATCTCATGAGATAGACATGGCTGGAACGGTAGGTTATACCGGTTCAGTGAAACAGGACTGGAACGAGGGTGACTCGGTTTAGAAAGGGACTTTGTCCACTAAGATAGTCTTGGCAATGAGTCATGACTAACAAGAAATGATTTTCCATGATTATGTGTGCATGCCACAAAATTTCAAGTTTGACGTTTTGATTATGGGGATCTCATTTTCACTTCTATGATTTATTCCATGTTAAGATATTATGATCTCTTTTACAGGTTTTTATTTTCAAAAAGATATGATATGATTTTTATTTCCTTTATTTGCCCTTACTGAGCATTTGAGCTCACCCTTTTATGTTTTCTTTTCCCCAGGTCAGGAAGATGGATATTAAGTAGAATATGCTAAAAGGGACCCTAGATATGATGAAATAAATGGGAGACACTGTAGAAGATTTATGAACCAGTTGTTTATGTTTCCCAGTTTCTAAAGACACTATACCTATACGATCCTTTGTGGTTTTGTCATATGTTGTAATAAGTGTGCTTCAATTTTGAAGTATTAACAATGTATGTAAAGTATGGGTCGTTATAGTTGGAGCCGGACTGAGATTGGTAACTTAGGTATATGTATGGGCATATAATTAAGTACGATTGGTTATAATTCGTGATTGTATCTTTCTTATTTAGTTTTTACTTAGTGGATATTGTGAGACCTTTCGGGTCTTGGGGTCCCTACTGAGTATCGTTATGATCACCTTTGCACGGGCTATTCCCGCACCTCGTTGTGTTGGATGCAGATGATGGACATCGCTGACGGAGGCCGAGATCACCATGACTAGACGGTACCCATAGGTGGACCTTGCGACGATTCGGCCCATGGAGGCGATTGACTGATGTGAGTACTGAGGTGTCCATCTGTACCTACCCTTCAGGTAGGAACCCCGGAGGATGATCCTAGAGCTGCTCTTTACTTTCAATTGTTTGTCCCTTTTTACTAGTACTTGTACATCATTTGGGTTTGTATACTGGCCCATTTACTTTCTAGCACACTCTTTTGTATTCATATTTAAATAGTGTTTACTTCATGTTGCGTACTCTGTTGTGTTTGTTTACTTTTTTTAAAGTCAATTCCTTCCCAGCTTAGGGATTTACGCCTTTGGTGCTAGTCGCCAGCCCCTGGCCTATAAAATTTGGGCTTGGGGTAGTCACGTCATGGGACCTGAGGATTGGTCGTGACAAATTGGTATCAGAGGAGTTGGTTCTACTGCAGATCTTGGACTCAGATTCTTTTAACAGCAATAGTGTTAAGTGTTTTGGGTGTGGTTATCAGTTTAGGGAAATCGGGGTTGGTGTAGCGGCCGAAATTTCCACACACTAGGACTCTGACTTCTATTCTCCGACTCAGTGCACAAAAACACTGATTGCGTGTGTGTTTCCTTTAAAAAAGGTTTCATCGTTATTACATTGTATCAGCTCACCAGGTATAATGTTTTAACCATGGCGCACTTGTTTCTTTTCAGGATGGCCGCACGAAGGATGCCACCTAGGGTTCCATGTTTCGTACCTGATTGTAGCCCACCGAGTGACGAGGCCTCGGTACAGGGCCCCATCACAACGGAGGTACCAACGGTACCACTACCTGCCGGGCCACGATATCACCAGCTACAGCAGTAGAGAGTGCATGCCGCCTGAGTGCATTTCACGTGTTCCAGCGCCAGAGGCCGCCCTGGTTTTGGTGAGATACGCACCTAAAGGTAGCTGAGGATTGACTGGAGGCTATCCTGAGAGTTTTTAGATTGGTAGGGACACCGGCCGACCTTATGGTGATCCTTGCCCCGAGTCTCCTGCACACAGCAGTAGGTAGATGGTGGAGCCTGATGCTCTAGGTGCATGACAAGGTATCACTACTCTGGGAAGACGTAGAGAGCCTGTTCTAGGTGGAGTTTGTTCCGGCCACCCTTTGTGCGGTGCAGATTCAGGAGTTACTACATCTACATCAAGGAAGCATGACAGTAGCTCAGTACTCAGCAAGGTTCACTGACCTCTCATACTACTCCACATATATGGTGTGAGACCTGTTCATCATGGCATAGAATTTCGATCATAGGTTCAGGCATGAGATCATGGCTTTGACGATTCCCCGCAGCATTCTGACACAGGAAGGGGTGCTCAAGCGAGCCCTTCTAGTGGAGAGTTTTCTCACTGAGCAGTCACTAATGGCGAGACCCACCACATTGCGACATGTAGCAGAGTATTCTGCAGCCTGTAGTAGATAGATGATGCAGAGGTCCAAGAAGACCAGGCCATCCGGTGGGAAATCCCAGGATACAAGTTCGGTTGTGCGGGGCACACGAGACAGAGCCATGTATATGAGGAGTAGGCAATTCTATGCATGCGGCAGGTGGGGCCTCATGGATCATGACTGCCCGACCCACCTTGCAGATGAGGAGTAGAAAGTCTATGGGCCACCTAGGTAGAGGAAGTGGTTCGACCGTGGTGGTCCACCGGGAGCAGGCGGACGTGGCAGAGGAGTTGGCCGAGAAGCGGGTGGTGGATGGCGTTTCGAGGTTCTACCACCACCACCACCACCAGGAGGTCTACCCCAACCATAGGGAGCTGGCAGAAAGAGGCAGGCTCAGCTCCAGGCAGTCGAGGCCTATGACCCCGGAGAACCTGAGATAATTCGATGTATTATCTATATCTACTCCACCATTGATGCAGTACTTATAGACACAAGTTCTAGTCATTCTTTTATTTAAACTACCCTCGTTCGGATCTTGGAAATTCCGACGGAGCCATTAGCTCAATGCTTATGGCTAGAGACTTCTATGTGAGTAGACTAGATGATTACACAATGGTGGAGGCAGTGTGAGCTTACTCTAGGAGGTGAGAGTTTCGGCTGGGATCTTCTGGTAGCGGTGTCGAGGCCTTACGAAGTCATCTTTTTTATGGACTGTTTATCCACAGTTCATGCTCAGATTGACTTTATTAGGCACAAAGTATGGTGTATCCACACGGAGGGGACAAGGTTCACCTTCACTTGTGAGAAGGGAGCCTTTGCAGCACAGGATGGACTTACGCAGAGGAGGGGGTAGCTGATAACACATTAGTTGTCTAGTCTCATCCTTGGAGCGGTTGATGTGCGGAGTCCGAGTTTTCATGTTGTGGTGGATCAGTATGCGGATGTTTTTCCTGACGACGTTCCAGGACTACCTCCTTGCAGAGAGGTAGACTTCTACATTGATTTGTACCCCAGGACAACACCGATATCTACTCCAGCATATCGGATGGCTCCCACTGAGCTTTGTGCGTTGCGGGTACAGCTAGAGGACTTGAAGGGGAAGGGATTTATCTGACCCAATTATTCACCCCGGGAATCTCTGATTTTGTTTTCCAAGAAGGAGTATGGGAGCTTGCGACTACGTGTCAGCTACCGTCGGCCAAATCAGGTGACCATGAAGCACAAGTACCCACTTCTGAGGATTTACAACCTCTTTGATCAGCTCAAAAGAGCACGATGGTTCTCGAAGATAGACCTCAGGTCATTCTATCACCAGCTCAGAGTTCGAGACAAGGATGTGCAGAAGATGGCCTTCAGGTGTCGGTATGTCCAAAAGGAGTTCTTGGTTATGCACTTCGGTGTAACCAATGCTCCAACAATGTTCCTGAGGCTCATGAAAAAGATCTTACAGCCTTACTTAGATCGTTTTTTCGTGGTCTTCATCGACGACAAACTGATTTACTCGACTACTGAAGAGGAGCACACCTACCCTTTGCGGGTAGTACTGGACACACTCCGAGAGCGCCAACTTCCTGGTAATCTCTCGAAGTGATAGTTCTGGATTTGAGAGGTTCATTTCTTGGGAAACGTCATCTAAGAGGCTGGATTTGTAGTGGACCCAGTGAAGATCGAGGTCGTACTTTCATGGGATCCATCGATGAGTGTGATGGAGGTGCGGAGTTTCTTGGGACTAGCTGCATACTATCAGAGATTTGTTCCAGACTTCTCTAGAGTTTCTGCACTGATTTCAGAATTGATGAAGAAGGGGAAACCCTTTGTGGGGTCAGATAGATTCCAGCAAATATTTCAAGAGCTGAGGTAGAGATTGACCAGTGCGCCAATCTTGAGGCTACCAGAGGAGGGTGTAGGGTACGTAGTTTATTACGACGCATCTGGAACCAGACTCGGGTGTGTCCTGATGTAGGAGCGAGCAGTGATCACATATGGATCACGGCAGTTGAGACAGCATGAGAAGAACTATGCTACCCATGACCTGGAGATAGCAGCACTGGTCATCGCCTTGAAGATGTGGGGGAACTATATGATGTGAGAGCATTTTATAGTCTACTCTGACCATCAGATTCTCAGGTACATCATCTCACAGGAGGACCTGAACCTGAGACAGCGGCTATGGCTCGAGTTCCTCCAGTTCTATGACTTCGAGATAGTTTATACTCATGAGGATGGGAATGTTGTAGTAGATGCTTTCAGTAGGAGATCAGGCATTCGGCTGCTTGGAGAGGTGACAGATCAGCTGGCTACGTTGTAGATATCCTTTGTGGACGGAGATGGAGAAGCATTTCTGCAGTCTCTTACACTCAATCCTCCACTTCTTCAGCGAGTCAGAGAGGCACAACATGGGGACATTGACTTTGAGATGCGACATGCTCAGATATCCTCAGGGCATGCACCTGATGTGTTTTCTAAAGGTGGGGAGCACATCATCCTCATCAGAGGACGGACCATGGTACCAATTTCACTACAGAAGGAGGTGTTGAGGGAGTTCCACACTTCCCCTCTATTGGTACATCTAGGAGGGAGGAAGATGTATCAGGACCTCAGACGACAGAACTGGTGGCTATGTATGAAGAAAGAAGTATCAGAGTTTGTCTCTCGATGCCTCACTTGTCAGCAAGTGAAGGCGGAGCACCAGG
Organism: Viscum album; assembly: GCA_963277665.1. Lineage (NCBI taxonomy): Eukaryota > Viridiplantae > Streptophyta > Magnoliopsida > Santalales > Viscaceae > Viscum > Viscum album. Next base: position 700,174,337 of record OY728122.1, on the reverse strand, counting down.
TTCCAGCAGGCTTGGTTCATCCCTTAGATGTTCCAAAGTGGAAGTGGGATGGGATATCCATGGATTTTGTGATGGGACTTCCATGTACATCCATAGGAAACGACTCTATCTGGGTGATCGTAGACCGACTCACCATGTCGGCCCACTTCCTACTGATCAGAGAGCAGGGATCAGTAGAGAGCATTGGATGCCTCTACATTCATGAGATCGTACGACTTCATGTTGTTCCATCGACTATCATCTCCGATCGAGATGCTCGTTTCACTTCCCGGCTATGGAAGGGGTTACAGGAGGATTTTGGGACGCAAATTCACTTGAGAACCGCCTTCCATCCTCATACAGATGGTCAGATTGAGAGGACCATTCAGACTCTCAAGGAAATGCTCCGTCCATGTGTCCTTGACTTTGGTCGCAGCTGGGAGGATCACTTACCCTTAGTTGAGTTTGCGTACAAAAATAGCTACCACTCCACCATCGGGATGTACCCTTACGAGGCACTGTATGATCGACCTTGTAGATCATCTCTGTGATGGACTGACCCAGGGGAGTCAGAACTTATAGGACCAGAGATGGTGGAGGCTACGATAGAGAAGGTGCAGATCATCCAGGAGTGGATGAAGACTGCATAGAGCAGAAATAAGTCTTATGATGATAGGAGACGGAGAGCACTGGAGTTTGAGCATGGTGACCACGTCTTCCTATGAGTCTCACCTCGATGATGTCTATGGTGAATTGGCCGAGGCGGCAAGTTATTTCCGCATTTTATTCTGTCGTTCTAGGTCCTCATTAGAGTAGGAGAGGTGGATTACCACCTGTCCCTTCCACCTCAGTTGCATTGGGTGTACGACTTTGTCCACGTATCACAGCTGAGGAGATATGTGCATGACCCGTCCCACATCATCGACCACGGGGAGATGGACATCGATGATGGGGCGAATTTCACGGAGGTTCCAGTGGAGATTAAGGATCAACAAGAGCAGGTCTTGTGTGGATGTTTTATTCTTCTAGTGCGCGTTCGTTGGCTGCACAGGAACCTCCAAGAGAGTACATGGGAGAGGGAGGCTCAGATGTGTGCTCAGTACCCCCATTTGTTTCCTTAGTTTGTGTTATAGCTTTACAGGGATGTAAAGACCTGAGGTGGGGGTAATTTAATACCCAAAAATTCTAAGGAAATTTTTTTCTTAAATTTTTTGTAATTTTACGAGTCCGTAGTTTCTGACGGAGCCTGATTCTGAGGCTCGGTGTGCCTGAAATCAATTTCTGAAGTTTTGTTCGAGTACGTTTAGTAAACGTACGTGTGGGTTTTTATATCCTTTTAACCGGTTCTTGGAATTTAAATCTGAGGACACCAATGAAATCACATTGCCGGTATTCGCTTATAGAGACCTCTACCGCAGATGTGTTTGGTCGAGAGCGAAATTTAATTTTGGGGATTCTTAATAAATTAAAAAAAATTTATGTGTTACATAAGTTTATTTTAGGTGGTGGTTACTTCCTCCAAAGGGAAGTTAGAGGTGGGGCCCACACCCCACATAACTTCCCATAGGAGGATATTTTGTAGTGGGGCCAGCATGAGTTAAATCCTCTCATCTCCCCTTGACACCCCCTTTAACTCTTTAACTCCCCGTGAATTTATTAAGGCCGCCACTCCTCAATTATTTTGGGTGAACTCTCCACCTCCCTTCCCCTTAATTGTGCCAAGACAATTAATTAATGTATTCATTAAATAAATTAAAAGGATTTTAATTCTTTGGAATCCTTATTGGTTTCATGGAAATAATAAAATAATAGTGGTGGTTTTATTTTATTTGTTTGGGGTGCTAGCATAATCTTGGGAGGAGCTCTTGGGAGAGTCTTTAGAGAATTAAAAATAAAGTGTTCATCCCACGAAGAACACGAAGAACATCTTCCTCTCGACGAAGAATGCTCCACAACTCTGAAGTACATGAAGCAACATCACCTCCACCTCTTCAACCAAAGCAAGGAAAGGAGGCACCCTCGCCTAGAAAGTACACTGAAGGCATCGTCTCGACACGAAATTTCAAGCTATACTTACTCCGACGTTGATGGAATGACTTCTGTCTTCCATGATTCCCATCTTTCGTGACTCAACAATGTACAACGTCAATTATGAGGTAGGGGGTTTTGTATAATTTTAAATGAATAAAATTATACACTCATTCTTGATGAATGCTTTGGTTCATCTTTGGGCATTTGTTATCGCCTAACGTAGAGGGCGCAGGCCGAAAAAAACATGGCCTGATGACCGTCCGTTGATTCTTGATTGTATTGGCAACAAAATTAGGAGGGTGCGGTGTCATCGCACCACGTCAGAGGAAGAGGCCACAACCATGAGGTGGCGGTGACCGAAGACAGCGGCAACTCAAGGCCGCGGCCAGGCTAGGCTGCGGCGGTGGAGGACCGGCGCCGTCGCACCGGCCGCATGGAAGAAACTACGGCCCGCATCCGTGGGATGCTCGGATGAACCGAATCGTCCGGCCGCCTGCCAGCCAGGCTGGAGGACCACGGTGCCCACTTGGTGCTGCGTTGCGAAGAATACCATGGGCCGCAACCACGGGCCACTCGGCGGGCGAACCGACCAGCCATGTAACACCCCAGGTAAATAATGAATATGACATTTTCATATTTATCCATATTTGTGAATAAAATATTAATATGACTTTGAAGGGGACGGTATGCTCGATGGCGTACCCAACACGCAACAACAAGTTTCTTGGGAATCTTACGTTGCACTCTAATAATAAAATAATATTATTTCAAATGGTAGTTAACATGTAGCCGTTGTATTGGCGGGAATGGATATAAATAACTAAAATATGATTATATATGTTTTTTAATGTTTTTACATTTATCCAATAAAAGCTAAAGGCTTAAAATACGGAAAGAATTCAATTTTAGGTGTATATGCCCTAGTTTTCACTAAAGGTTCACTTATCGCCTTTTAATGGAGAACTATCATTAAATATAGTTTTGATCACTATTCTACATTCTTTTGGACCAAATAAAACTTTTATTAAGAATCGGGACATCAAATTTTACTTTGTGTAATTTTTTGGTATTTTTCCGATAAAGTTCATTTTTTTATTGAATAGTGTAAAATGTTGTGTTTTAATTCAAAACCTCTTTTTAATCTAATTTATTTATATTATTAGATTATCTTTTGAATTGGTCTTAATGTGTAATATGAATATATTTTTACCATTTAATCCAATGGTGGTCATTGGAATCAATTTCACTTTGAAATTGGACTTAAACTAGTGTCAATCTTTTGATACTTATTGTTTCATAAAAACACACTATTTGCTCTGACCACGGGAATTAATTATTAAATTAATTAATGTGACTTATATGTTTTTAATTTTTTAAAACAGATTTCATTTTTGAATTCGTAATATCAAATATAGCTTAGGGTGAAGTTTTGGTAATTTTCTGAAAAACTCCAATTTTTGATGAATAGTGAAACCACTAAGTGGTACTTATAAAGATTGATTTTCCGTTTAAATGAAATTTTGCCATTATTGTGTTTTTAATTTAAAAAATCCGACATACATGGTTGTCATTAAGAAGTAAAATGTGGTTCAATGAGATTATAATAATTTTTTGGTGAATAGTAACTTATTAAGTTCTTAATCGCGATTAATGGTAATTAGGGTAGTTTATGGTATAAATAATGCTTTAATAATATGAAATGAACTTGACACATGTCCTAACCTCATTGGATGTATAATGTCCGACCAAGACAAGCCATGGGTCAACTTGGGGACCCCATGGAGCCACTTTGGTTGGGAAATGACATAAATAACTTTTTATTTAATGTAAAACTAAAAATGACACAAACATGATATGTTTTACTAAAACAATTTTTAAGTGGGGTTATACAAGTCATATTTTTTATTATAAATAGTAATTGGAAATATAAAAAGATTTCCTACATCATAGTATTTTGTTCATAATTTTTAGACACAAAATAAATTAAATTATTTATGACATAATAATGATGCAGCGATGACATCATTATTTGACGATTAAAATAAAATGGAAAGATAATGTAAAATAAATGAACTACACATGTCCAAAACTTATTGGATGGGCTTATTTAGAACCCTTATCACCTTATCCACGAATTATATCAATTTGGGACCTTTTAAAATCGAATCACATTTTCAAATAAAGTAATATTTCTTACTTTCCAAAAGTGCCCCTCCTCTCCTCTTATAAAAGGACCCCACCTCTACCTCATTTCACACACTCCTCAAGCCTTTGTCTCGGCCAACCCCTTCCCATTTACTCTCTCCACATCCCTCTCCTTATCCTAGATGATTCCCTTTGGGCCGAATCCTTTCAAAGAAAGCCTTTAGGCTCAAATCAAAAGAAGTTACACTTTTAAAGGTAATTCATTCTCTCATGTTCATTTGTTTTATTTTGCTTCTCCAACCCCCTAAACTCTTTTTATTTACATATCTTGTAACAACACAAGTATCTTCAATATACTAGGATGATGTTATAATATTTATTTGAGCTACACTCTCACACAACTACATCAAATGGTTAAAGAACATACGGTTTCCGTGGATGGAGAAATTCTGCCTCCTGAAACGATGATTGTTCAATACTCATTTAACACCTTCAAAGGTGGCCATTATGATGTCACTATTTTTATATATGATATATGATATGTTTATGTTTTTCTTAAGCTTCTGTTTTTTCCATTTTGGGCATACCTTTATGGTTTCCATTATGGGTAAACACGATATCTTCATTTTAGGAAGTGCGGACTACCACCCCCTGAAAGTGATTTGATTCGTTAATACCATATGTGGGATGTGTAAAGGATAAAGTTAATGATATTATATATGTTATTATACTGGAATTATAATATACTCTTATATAATTATTATTCCATTCCAAAAAAAATATGAAATAGAAATGGAAGTAGCGTTCATGCGTACGTACGGCTTACCGTCTCCATGAACGGTGCATTTCATTTCTTACCTCTAAATGTGATGTAATATTATAAATACATGTATATGCTGAATATATATGATTTAAATGTTATAAAAATCATTAATATCATTCTGGATATAACTAACCTTTGACCAAATTAACATCATGTAAGTGTAAGAAGTCTATTTTTGACTTAAGAACCAAATACCGACAAAATGAACATTATTATCTTAAATGATTACAAGATGTCCATAACATGGTATAAAAGGAATAATGAACTTGAAAAAGGTTCTTAAGCAAGTAGAGATTAACTCAAGTTTATTATTCAGGAGATTAAATAACGATCGAGTCAAGTCGGACCCGAGGTAAGGGATCCTACACCTCTCTTTCTTTTTAAGTACACTATTTCAGGTCATTCCTTTTAGAGCTCATATTTCTTATGATTGGGATGTTCTTTTATATTACTCCTACTGTAAATAATATTTTCATATGATGAGAGACCCTATTTCCTCTCATTAATCCATTTTGGAAGTTTTGAGTGGTGTCGTTAGGCTGCCGAATGTTTCGTAAGGGATTTTTCATCCCACTTGTATTCCCGTGAGATTTATGCTACATTTGCCACAATTTTCTTTGAGTGGTGTATGTACTACCCATTATTTTACTCATTGTCTAATATACATTATTTTATGAGTATTTACATCAATGTTGTATTGTGCTTCTTTCACGAGGTGTATGTTTTGAAAGATACCCATGTCGGTAAGGGAACCTTTCACCCTCATCTTTTTTAAAAGACTTCTTTTGTTGGGTCTTTTAATTTACATATTGTTATGTTGGGATATGTTCTCATATATCCTTATTGATTTAAATTTTATGTCCAAGTGATGAGATACACTTTTTATCTCTCTTCAACTCATTTTGATGTGATGTCGTTGGGCTGTCAAGGGAACCTTTTAACCCAATTTCGATTTCTTTGGGTTCAACATGTAGTCATTGAATACGTCATCCATTGAATATGTGTGAATGACCTTTTATTGTTTTACACTTAATATCCACTTATATTGGGTGTATTTATATTTGTCACACATATTTTTGATATTGATTTGTCCTTAATTTAAGGATACCTTCTTTATAAGGGATTTCATCACATTTGACATTTCTATTGAGGGTTCATTGTTGTTATGCACCAATTCTCTCTTATATGGTGTATATAATGTCCTTTGGAGTATTATATCATGAATCCATTTATTCTCATGATATTACAAAGATCTGACTAAATGTTATTCCTCAATTATTGTATTCAAGTGTCTCTAATTTTGGTAAAACCCCTTTAACCAAAATATCGCTTTAAATGTTTTAATTATTTATTATTATTAATATCCATGTTTTCAAAATGGTTTTAAGGATTTATTTATATGGATATTAATGGTTTAACATTTTAAAAGCTTCAAGGTGGTATGGGACTTCGTCTCAATCTCCTTTCATTGAGGCATATTTTATTTTATACACAACTTTCTTTTATACTATGTATAAACCCCTTTGACTTTTACATTTATTCAAAAGTAATCTTTTTTATATGAAGCATTTACTAAATGACAAAAGGGAATGTTTTTGTCGTACGTATGCGGCGACAACGACTTCTCCTCCGTCGTGACTGTTATTTGAGTTTCGGCTTCCTCTACAAGCCATACCTTCTTTTTTAAAAGAAAAATAAATACCATGTTTTACTTTTCTTTTATTTTGGTATGGAAAATGGTTTTCACAATGTTTTTGTGTTGTATTGATATCTTGTGATTGAAATGTGGAAATGTTATGTTTCCTTTATGCATGTTTTATGTGATACGATTATGTTATGGTTCTTGGGCATTATTATGAAGACGGGTGGTTCCGTGATAAACTAAGGGCGGGTGAGCCCGATATAGCTCTCCAATGCATTGGGTAACGCGAAGGAGTGAAACGTTAAGGTTTCTCCGAAGAGATTTTAGGGAATATACTGTGATGGGTATTCCAAACGTAACCAAGAGGGTTACTCCCTACGTCAGAATGTTATGAATGCCTCAAGTTACCTTTATGTCTTATGATTTCTATGATTTATTCATGATTTGATGATGTTTGTTAAAGTGCCTATGTTTTATGGGTAAAGTATGATTTCATTATTATGTATATATGAACTCATGTTTACTTTCCATATTTTTATATCCCTTACTGAGCTTTTTATGCTCACCCCAAGTTTTTGAAATGTTTTTCATAGGTCAAGGGAAAGGTACATGATAAGATGATAGAGTCAAGGATGAGTCAAGAAAGAATGCAAGTTTTATTGTAAATATGTTTCCGTTGTTGGGAAGAATGAATCCTATCTTTTATGTAACCTCTTTGTTTAAAGGTGGAATGTAATGCAAGTTTCAAGATCTAATTCTCTAAAACTCTAAACCTGAAAAGATCCTCAATGTGTAATCTTGTAATAACTCAAGATTAAGTAAGGTTTAAGGCTGGGGCCTTATAGTTGGTATCAATGGTCGGTTTAGATAACTTTAGAGGTTAGGGTATTCTCTAAGCACAAGTGACATTACAATAATGGTTAGGACTTCAGAAAGAGTCCTAGTTTTAGATAAAGTTAATGAGTAAGTATATCTTAGTGTTTACCTTCCTCATTAGTAAATGATGGTTTGGTTGATATACTCACACTGACATTTCTATTTTTAGTGAATGGATGGATCTAGCAGGCACCAAAGAGACAACAGGTTTGAAGGAAACTGTGCTGGTTCTCTGATTAAGATACTAGATAAAATGGAGGATTCAATGAGGAAACTCGTGGTTGTTCTAAACCAAATATCAAGGAGTCATGATCAATAACTTGAACCTTGGTATGATCTTTAATGCATCATGTACGAGATGACCAATCCATGTGGAAGTTCAGGTAATAATAATAAAGGTAACCTTTAGAGTTTTTATGTTCCTTACTTTTGAGGTAATTATGGGTTATTATATGATATGCTGGAAAATGAAAAGCATGAGATAAACTTGAGGTTAAAATATATTATGATCATTTTTGATGATTTTATCTCTTTTTGGGGAAAGATTTAAGAATTATATAGTTTTGGAAAAAGGACAACACGCAGACCGTGTGACATCCCGTTGCGTCGAACAAAGCTGTGGGAATCGAACCCACAACCAAAGTGCGACTGGTATTTATCGCCTACCACTGGACTACGTGAAGTCCCTGGTTAGTTTGACCGATTATTTCTAGTTATATGATTTTATGAATTAAGATTAAGTTGATTTTGGGTTATTTATGAAAATGATTAACCTATAATGGAGGATATGTGATTAGGTTAATTACTTTTCAATACGAGACTTTAGGAGCAACTGATGTTGTTTGGAGATAAATGTTACGATTTAACTTGGAAGACTATGTGACTAAATCCTTAAAATATTTTGGTTTAAATCTTAGATTGGTTTACTTTGAAGAATTTTATGGACAAATTTATTATAGAATGGTCCTCATTGAACTTTGGGTTTTGTTGGAAAAATTTTGGAGGTTAAGAATAGATTTTCTTTTTATAAAGGGTTATCCTTTTCTGGATTATCTGATCTTGTAATAACCTTTTTGGTTTTGGTTAAAGTCTAAAGACATGGGAAGTATATAGTTCTATTTTGTGGATTAGGTGATTCTCTAGAAGTTGATTATAGTACTCTTAATGCAAACAAGTCTCCCTAAATACTTGTATTTTGGAAAAAATGTGAGTTTGATTAAGGAATCTAGTAAAAGTTGAAAGTCAACATGATAAGTGATTATGTTTCCTTATGAATAAATTCTTCAATAAAAAGTAACTTAAAGAAAAAATGTTGTCTATTAACTTTTCCTACTGGGGAAACGAATACCGTTTAACCCATCACAAGTTTGTGATTTTCTTGTGGTTAACTTTCTCCTAAACATGTTTCCTATCACACTCCATCAGAACATGACCCTTTGTTTTTTCATCCATGTCCATATTTTCATACTTGGAATCCTAGTATGGGTTAACTCAGGTGACCTCTGTGCTTATCTTTCATTATTTTAAAGTGATTTTTTTACCGACTCTTGTTCCGATGTGGGACTTTCAAGGATGTTTCCAAGCGCAATTTTAAAATTGTGAGGATGCAATTCCCAAAAGGGGGGAAGGATGTAACACCCCAGGTAAATAATGAATATGACATTTTCATATTTATCCATATTTGTGAATAAAATATTAATATGACTTTAAAGGGGACGCTATGCTCGATGGCATACCCAACACGCAACAACGAGTTTCTTGGGAATCTTACGTTGCACTCTAATAAAAAAATAATATTATTTCAAATGGTAGTTAACATGTAGCTGTTGTATTGGCGGGAATGGATATAAATAACTAAAATATGATTATACATGTTTTTTAATGTTTTTACATTTATCCAATAAAAGCTAAAGGCTTAAAATACAGAAAGAATTCAATTTTAGGTGTATATGTCCTAGTTTTCACTAAAGGTTCACTTATCACCTTTTAATGGAGAACTGTCATTAAATATAGTTTTGATCACTCTTCTACATTTTTTTGGACCAAATAAAACTCTTATTAAGAATCGGGACATCAAATTTTACTTTGTGTAATTTTTTGGTATTTTTCCGATAAAGTTCATTTTTTAATGAATAGTGTAAAATGTTGTGTTTTAATTCAAAACCTCTTTTTAATATAATTTATTTATATGATTAGATTATATTTTGAATTGGTCATAATGTGTAATATGAATATATTTTTACCATTTAATCCAATGGTGGTCATTGGAATCAATTTCACTTTGAAATTGGACTTAAACTAGTGTCAATCTTTTGATACTTATTGTTTCATAAAAACACGCTATTTGCTCTGACAGCGGGAATTAATTATTAAATTAATTAATGTGACTTATATGTTTTGAATTTTTTAAAATAGATTTCATTTTTGAATTCGTAATATCAAATACAGCTTAGGGTGAATTTTTTGGTAATTTTCTGAAAAACTCCAATTTTTGATGAATAGTGAAACCACTAAGTGGTACTTATAAAGACCGATTTTCCGTTTAAATGAAATTTTGCCATCATTGTGTTTTGAATTTAAAAAATCCGACATACATGGTTGTCATTAAGAAGTAAAATGTGGTTCAATGAGATTATAATAATTTTTTGGTGAATAGTAACTTATTAAGTTCTTAATCGCGATTAGTGGTAATTAGGGTAGTTTAAGGTATAAATAATGCTTTAATAATATGAAATGAACTTGAAACATGTCCTATCCTCATTGGATGTGTAATGGCCGACCATGAAAAGCCATGGGTCAACTTGGGGACCCCATGGAGCCACTTTGGTTGGGAAATGACATAAATAACTTTTTATTTAATGTAAAAGTAAAAATGACACAAACATGATATGTTTTACTAAAACAATTTTTAAGTGGGGTTATACAAGTCATATTTTTTATTATAAATAGTATTTGGAAAGCTAAAAATATTTCCTACGTCATAGTATTTTTTTCATAATTTTTAGACCTAAAATAAATTAAATTATTTATGACATAATAATGATGCAGCGATGACATCATTATTTGACGATTTAAATAAAATGGAAAGATAATGTAAAATATATGAACTAAACATGTCCAAAACTTATTGGATAGGTGGATTGCGAACGCTTATCACCTTATCCATGAATTATATCATTGTGGGACCTTTTAAAACCGAAACACATTTTCAAATAAAGTAATATTTCTTACTTTCCAAATGTGCCCCTCCTCTCCTCTTATAAAAGGCCCCCACCTCTACCTCATTTCACACACTCCTCAAGCCTTTTTCTCGGCCATACCCTGACCATTTACTCTCTCCACAGCCCTCTCCTCATCCTAGAGGATTCCCTTTGGGAAGAAGCCTTTCAAAGGAAGCCTTTAGGCTCAAATCAAAAGAAGTTACACTTTTAAAGGTAATTCATTCTCTCATGTTCATTTGTTTTATATTTCTTCTCCAACCCCCTAAAATCTTTTTATTTACTTCTCTTGTAATAACAACAGTATCTTCAATATACTAGGATGTTGTTATAAGATTTATTTGAGCTACAATCTCACACAACTACATCAAATGGTTAAAGAACATACGGTTTCCGTGGATGGCGAAATTCTGCCTCCCAAAACGATGATTGTTCAATACTCATTTAACACCTTCAAAGGTGGCCATTATGATGTCACTATTTTTATATATGATATATGATATGTTTATGTTTTTCTTAAGCTTCTGTTTTTTTTCATTTTGGGCATACCTTTATGGTTTCCATTATGGGTAAACACGATATCTTCATTTTAGGAAGTGCGGACTACCGCCCCCTGAAAGTGATTTGATTCGTTAATACCATATGTGGGATGTGTAAAGGATAAAGTTAATGATATTATATATGTTATTATACTGGAATTATAATATACTCTTATATAATTATGATTCCATTCCAAAAAAAATACGAAATAGAAATGGAAGTAGCGTTCATGCGTACGTACGGCTTACCGTCTCCATGAACGGTGCATTTCATTTCTTACCTCTAAATGTGATGTAATATTATAGATACATGTATATTTTGAATATAAATGATTTATATGTTATCCAAATCATTAATATAATTCTGGATATAACGAACCTTTGACCAAATTAACAACATGTAAGTGTAAGAAGTCTATTTTTGACTTAAGAACCAAATACCGAAAAAATGAACATTATTAACTTAAATGATTACATGATGTCCATAACATGGTATAAAAAGAATAATGAACTTGAAAAATGTTCTTAAGCAAGTAGAGATTAACTCAATTTTATTATTCAGGAGATTAAAGAACGATCGAGTCAAGTCGGACCTGAGGTAAGGGATCTTACACCTCTCTTTCTTTTTAAGTACACTCTTTCATGTCATTCCTTTTAGAGCTCATATTTCATATGATTGGGATGTTATTTTATATTACTCCTACTGTACTTATTATGTTCATATGATGAGAGACCCTATTTCCTCTCATTAATCCATTTTGGATGTTTTGAGTGGCGTCGTTAGGCTGCCGAATTTTTCGTAAGGGATTTTTCATCTCACTTTTATTCCCGTGAGATTTATGCTACAATTGCCACAATTTCCTTTGAGTGGTGTATGTACTGCCCATTATTTTACTCATTGTGTAATATACTTTCTTTTATGAGTATTTACATCAATGTTGTATTGTCTTTCTTTCACGAGGTGTATGTTTTGAAAGATACCCATGTCGGTAAGGGAACCTTTCACCCTCCTCTTTTTTAAAAGACTTCTTTTGTTGGGTCTTTTAATTTACATATTGTTATGTTGGGATATGTTCTCATATATCCTTATTGATGTAAATTTTACGTCCAAGTGATGAGATACACTTTTTATCTCTCATCAACTCATTTTGATGTGATGTCGTTGGGCTGTCAAGGGAACTTTTTAACCCAATTTCGATTTCTTTGGGTTCAACATGTAGTCATTGAATATGTCATCCATTGAACCTTTTATTGTTTTACACATAATATCCACTTATATTGGGTTTATTTAGATTTTCACACATATTTTTGAGATTGATTTGTCCGTAATTTAAGGATACCTTCTTTATAAGGGATTTCATCACATTTGACATTTTTATTGAGGGTTCATTGTTGTTATGCACCAATTCTCTCTTATATGGTGTATATAATGTCCTTTGGAGTATTATATCATGAATACATTTATTCTCATGATATTACAAAGTTCTGACTAAATATTATTCCTCAATTATTGTATTCAAGTGTCTCTAATTTTGGTAAAACCCCTTTAACCAAAATATCACTTTAAATGTTTTAATTATTTATTATTATTAATATTTATGTTTTCAAAATGGTTTTAAGGATCTATTTATATGGATATTAATGGTTTAACATTTTAAAAGCTTCAAGGTGGTATGGGACTTCGTCTCAATCTCCTTTCATTGAGGCATATTTTATTTTATACACAACTTTCTTTTATACGGTGTATAAACCCCTTTGACTTTTACGTTTATTCAAAAGGAATCGTTTTTATACGAAGCGTTTACTAAACGAAAAAAGGGAGTGTTTTTGTCGTACGTATGCGGCGACAACGACTTCTCCGCCGTCGTGACCGTTATTTGAGTTTCGGCTTCCTCTACAAGCCATACCTTCTTTTTTAAAAGAAAAATAAATACCATGTTTTACTTTGCTTTTATTTTTGTATGGAAAATGGTTTTCACAATGTTTTTGTGTTGTATTGATATCTTGTGATTGAAATGTGGAAATGTTATGTTTCCTTTATGCATGTTTTATGTGATACGATTATGTTATGGTTCTTGGGAATTATTATGAAGATGGGTGGTTCCGTGATAAACTAAGGGCGGGTGAGCCCGATATAGCTCTCCAATGCATTGGGTAACGCGAAGGAGTGAAACGTTAAGGTTTATCCGAAGAGATTTTAGGGAATATACTGTGATGGGTATTCCAAACGTAACCAAGAGGGTTACTCCCTACGAAAGAATGTTATGAATGCCTCAAGTTACCTTTATGTCTTATGATTTCTATGATTTATTCACGATTTGATGAGGTATGTTAAAGTGCCTATGTTTTATGGGTAAAGTATGATTTCATTCTTATGTATATATGAACTCATGTTTACTTTCCATATTGTTATATCCCTTACTGAGCTTTTTATGCTCACCCCAAGTTTTTGAAATGTTTTTCACAGGTCAAGGGAAAGGTACATGATAAGATGATAGAGTAAAGGATGAGTCAAGAAAGAATGCAAGTTTTATTTTAAATATGTTTCCATTGTTGGGAAGAATGAATCCTATCTTTTATGTAACCTCTTTGTTTAAAGGTGGAATGTAATTCAAGTTTCAAGATCTAATTCTCTAAAACTCTAAACCTGAAAAGATCCTCAATGTGTAATCTTGTAATAACTCAATATTAAGTAAGGTTTAAGGCTGGGGCCTTATAAGACACTTGCCAGTGAGGCTAAAGGACCGTGACGCTGCTTGGCGCCGCGCAGAGGAGAACCATGGCCTGCTGTGCGGGCTGCGTGTGCCGGCAGAACCGGCCGGCTACGACTGACAGGGCCAGAGAAGGTGGCGCCGCCGGGCAAGCCGAACCGGCCCACAACGTGGTCCGGGTCGGCGAGTGGGCCGCGCCCCACCGGAACGGGCCGACCCCCCAACCGGGTCGGACCCGCTGGAGTGGGTCGGGCCGACCCGCCACATCCCACTGGGATTGATGGGTCGGGTCTGACTTCGATTAAATGCAAATATCATCAAGACTGCGCGTCGGAACAACACGCCATCTACGGCACTAGGACCCTTGCGACGAGGCGGTCCTTTTTCAATACTCTAAGTGAGTTTTGGATGACTTTGGAAAATGGATAGGTTTGGATTGAGCGTAAATCCAATCGGGCCCCTACAATGGAAAAACCAATAACTCTCGGACCGGGCGTCTGATTGACGCATCGTCTGTCGTGTTGGGTTTCTTTTGATGAGACGAAACTTTGGGATACATCAACTTAGGACTTCGTGATAGTTGATGTATCGAACCCTTTGATCGAGAAGTGTACCCTCCCGGAATCGAGCGTGATGTGTGCGGGAACCCTAGACCTGGCTGCGATTGTGATGACTACTGTACTGTAATCCTCTGTGGGTTTGACGACGATGACTACTATACTAGATTCCTATGTGGGTTCGACAGTTCTGGATTCTGTTCCTATATCCTATGTAGGTCCGACAGAATAGCTGGTCTTGTATCATGTGTGGGTCCGATAGCTCAAATGAGTTATAGCTAGCCCTGTATCTTGTGTGGGTCCGATAGCTTAGACGAGATAGCTGGTCCTGTATCTTGTGTGGGTCTGACAGCTTAGCTGGTCCTGTATCCCATGTGGGTCCGACCGCTTAGATGATCTAGTGGCTACATATGATCATCTATATCTCTCTACTATTGTGGCATACCTATGTGAGCCGAGTCATGTCATTCATCTACTATCATCGTGGTGATTGACTTTACTTCCTTTATGGAATTGGTTTGTTCTTGGGCTCGAGATTTGGAGCTGGATTGAGATTGGTAACTTAGGTATATGTGTGGGAATATACCTAATTAGGTTTGGTTGATACTTCGTGATTTTATATTTCTTATTTTGTTTATCCTTTGTAGATATTGTGAGATCTTGCGGGTATCGAGGTCCCTTCTGAATATTGTTATACTCACCCCTGCACAGGCTATGTCTGCACCTCATTATGTTGGATGCAGATGACGGACATCGCTGGAAGAGGTTGAGAGCACCACGACTGGACGGTACCTGAAGGTGGACCTTGCGATGAGTCAGTACACAGAGGATACTGACTGACGTGAGTGTTGAGGTGGCCATCTGTACCTACCCTTCAGGTAAGAACCCCAGAGGACGATCTAGGAGCTGCTCTTTACTTTCAGTTGTTTGTCCCTTTTTACATATAATTGTACTTCATTTGAGTTTGTATACTGGCCCATTTACTTTCCAGCACACTCTTTGGTATTCATTTTTACTTAGTTTTTACTTCCTATTGCCTACTCTATTGTTTTTGTTTACTTTTTTTAAAGGCAATGCCTTCCCATATTCGGGATTTACGCCTTTGGTGGTAGTTGCTAGCCCTTGGGCTATGGAAGGCGGGGTTTGGGTAGTTACAAAACGGGCCCCGAGGACGGGTCGTGAAAAAGTGAATGGGATATGGTTGAAAATATAAACCATGGTATAATTATGATTCACTTTTTCTTTTATTGTTACATTCTTAACCCGTAAAGTTCAGAGAACATTAATAATGTTATAATAGACCAAAGGGTTAAAGAGAGGTTCAAACTAAGAGATAATGGTTAAAAACTCAATTAACCATTTCTACATATTTTTTTATGGGATTATTTAGTCTTATCCTAATAATATATTAGATATATATCAATTTATTGTCACATTATTATAAAAATTAATTTATATTAATTTAATACTTTAAGTTATTCCAAGAGTTCCCCTCCCCTGACTTAAAAAATGGAACCTCTTCTCATCTCTTCCAAGTATCTTTTGACCCATCTGTATCAACCATTCACACGAATAATTTATTCATATATTTCTTAACCACATCCAATATCTTTTTTTATTTCTAAAAGTCTATCCTTTCGAGGCTTAAGGTGTAAGACAAAGATGGTTTCCCAACGAAGAGGTATAACTATTAACTGAGAATTTTAAATTTTATTTATTGTTATAACTCCTATAAATATATGGTATATATTATAAAATAATGAATTTAGTATCTTCAATATACTGAATTTTTATTATTATGATTTTAAAACCAGTATCCACCTTTTTCCCATCTATTGGAAAGCGATAACGTCGCTTGTGCGTATGTATGGACTACCACCTCTAGAAGCGAAGAGACTAATTTTTCCTTTACATTATATATGTCTAGTAATAAGGATAGTATAAATTAATATATATGTTATGATAATTATTTTTTTATGTTGAATTATTATTTACCTGTCTTCCATTCCATCCATTGAAAATTAAAAATAGCATTCATGCGTACATATGGCCTACAGTCTCTATGAACGGTGTAATTAATTTTTCTATATCTAACTTTTATAGATGAATATATATATATATATATATATACGATGAATATATATGATATTTATATTATTACTAAACTCTTGGATATTATGAAACCGTGGTTAGTGTAAAAGTACCAGAACTTTCAAACCAAAACATGTATGAAAAACGAAGTAATTTTCACCCGGAACAATAATTATAATAAAAAATTACTAATAAATGAGAGATAAGATGTTATAATTAAATAATATATAGTATTATATATATATTTATGTATCAATAATACAATTATAATAAATCTATATTTATTATAAATTGGGTAAGAATATGTATGAACAAATACAAGACTTAAGTTAAGGGATTTACATCTAAATTTAGTTTTATTCAGGATTGTTTATGCTTGAATTTACATTGAGGAAATTATTTGATTATTATCTGATAAATACTTTTAATTTTTATTATTATATGATTTTGTTCTAGAGAATATATGTTTTCATTTAATTTTACTCACTTAAATTTCTCAACATAGTAAAATAATTGTTTAAGGAAAATTGACTATGTTTTACTATTTGGTCAAGAATTTTTCGTTCCATGTCAATGTATTTTCATATTATTTTAAAGAAGATTTTGATTTTATCATATGAAATTTTAAATTCACTTTTACTCATGTTTTTATTTGTGTTGAAAAAATTAAAATTAATCTTCTTTTCATTTTCCTGAACATAGTATTTTTTACTTTTTACCAATAATGTTAATGGAATGTTTATTTTAATATGCATGACATAAAAAATATTTCCCACTATTAGGAACACTCAATGATTTGAATATTACTTTAAAAGTTTCTAGTGTCATTTTTAAATAAAATTTTTTCTATAAAATTTTTTAAATTTTTAAATTTTGATGAAGTGATTTAAAAATGAAAATTTTATTTTCCTCAAAAAAATATTCCAGTGATATTTTAAAGGAATTTTCATCAATGATAACATCCCTGATGTTAATTATTATTTACTAGGGATATAATACAATGATTTTATCCTTATATTTTATGTATATTTTCTTTGATTATAAAGATTATACTTTTATGAAACTCGTTTATTTTCCAGGATTTATGAAATGATGAAATGATGAAATGTTTGTTAAACTTGTTTCCTTTCCATGAGTTATGTTACAATGATATGATGAATGTTTTATGATATTATGGAACACATATATATAGTTTTCATTATGTTATGGCTGGGATGGAATTATATATCCCTTCAACGCATTGGGTAATGTTTCACATCTCATGAGAGAATTATGTAAAACAAGTTCATGTGTATGATCCACTATGGGAAACAAGTAGATGTGATTGATCCAGTATAAAAAATTTAGTGATGCCCGATCCATTAGGGGAAACAGATGATGATTCCAAATCAATTATGATATGGGAAATAGGTTTTTATTATTAATCCACTATGATTTTATATTCTTAGAATGTGACCTTAAAATATGTAATGGTTTCTATACCTATGATGGTGCCATACTTTTATGAAATGTTTTTATGATTATAATCTAAACTTATGGTTCATGATTGATTTATGATATTTTCTCACTCTTATGATTCATGTATTTTATAATAATAAATTTCATATTATAAATCATTTTAATGATCTTTCATAGATTGGGTATGAACTATGTAAGTTATGTTCATGATATCATACCCTTATACTAGTCTTATGCTTTCATATGATCATTGATTGATATCTCCATGATTACAATTATTGATCTTTTGAGCTCACATATTATTATGTTTCCTTTCCCTAGATTATGAAGAAATGCTTCAAATAGGGTATTTCAAGAAGGGTACTAAGTGAGAAGAACTTGATGAGAGAATTTGAATAATATACCTAAATAAGATGTTTGAGTTTCTAGTCTCCAAAGGAAATTAAAATTTATAGTTCAGTCATGGATCATAATGTTATGTATTGAATATTCATGTAAAAAACATAATATTTATGTATGAAAATATCGAGTCTTTATACATTAATGGTATTTTATAATGATGAATAATGGTAAAATCCTCCTCTATATTCTTCTTTTTTCTCCTCCTCCCTCTTCTCTAATTTTTCTACAACTCGTTAAGGATTTGGGTGTGATTTCATTATATGATAGTGTAAATGAGTTGACATAAAAGATATTTTAATAATGAAGCATAAAATAATCTTGGGAAAGATAGATTATTTCTATTTTACACTATTCACCTTGAGGTACATTGATTAGTGATTTTATTAAACTTTTTTATGAAATTAGATGAAAATTGAAATTGTTGGAATTTGTAATTTTGATTTTTTTTCATGGACTAGGATTAAGTTCATGTTAGGAGTATAATACACCATGTTTCTTGAATTTTCAGTGTCATCACATCACTTAGTGAGATTTTAGGGTTTATACCACTTTGAATTAAATTGTTTAATTAATTATAAATATATATAGTTAATTATTTGGATTTTTGTTATAAAATAAGATATCATTCCATATATTAGAGATAGATTATTGGTCTTGGATAAAGGGGGATAAATCTGGAATGAGTTGGGTGTTCTTTATGACACTTAAGAAAATACTATGTATGTGATATAGTGAATCCATTCATATGATATTATGCATATGCATTTGTTTCCACTTCCTAAAGTATATAATTATCTATATAAGTACTAGGTGATAAAATGGGCCTTATCAAATGTAGTTATGGGTGTATTATCTTAATAATGTCCTAACCATAGTTCCATTGGTGTAATGTTGTATAACTTCCTACCTGGATTAATTTAGAATCAATTGAATTTATTATTATTTTTGTTGTCATAAAGGAAATGTGGTTTGGTTAATGGGATTATATTATAAAATACTTCAATTGAGAAGGGGATATGACTTATAAATGGATAGCATCATTTATATGGTGATTTTATTTTCTTAGGGGCATCGTTAGGAGATGGATGTGACTTGGAAATTGGCTTTCCAAGGGGTATAGTAGATTATTCGGTGTGGGAAATGATTATGACCATTGTGACTATCATTTTTATATGGTAAGTTGGGAGGGAACTTAGTAAGTTTCTTATAATTATAATGGCTAAGTCCTATAGGCTATGGGAGTATAATTAGCATGATGGATATGAGATGGTATTAAGTATCATGAATGGGTAGGGTCTAAAAATACGAGTGATTTTCATTATTTAGGATAGATATGTTCTTCAATTGGTTCATCTTGTAATTACATTAGGAGTATGGTCTAATGTTGAGAAGTTATCCTATGAGGCTCGATAGATGATAGAATATGGAATGTGTAATAAATTTATGTCATTGGTGACTAGTTTCATGGTTATGGGGAATGTTGAGATGAATTAATGATGAAAATGTCTTGAAAAGTGTAGAGGAATAAGATATTATGAATTTATTTATGTTTCTTATATTCTAAAATTGATGTGGTGTAATATGATAATGGTAATATTCAAATATCTTAAGGTGGTTTGGATGTTAGAAAATTATGAGGAGATCCTTGACAGTTCTTGATATAGTTTATTTTAAAATAGTTTCCAGTTCCCATGGTCAGATTGGAAGAGAGACTGGGATTTCATATTGTATACTTTTATAACACCTATAATTAGACTTTTTAATTTCTTGGGGTTCAATATATAAAAATTATAACTCCCATGATCATATCAATCGATAGATCAAGATTCCATCTGGATGAATCCTTTAGCACCCATGGTCAGACCAGTTTAGAGCCCAAGATACCATTTAAAAGGATTCTTTAATCCCCATGGTTATACCAAATGATATATTAGGATTCTATTTGGAAGAATTATTTAGAACTCTTGGTCAGACTAGTAAATATACTAAGATCTAATATTTTAGACTACTTTATCACCCATGGTTATATCAATTGAGATCCTAAGACACCATCTGATAAAATTCTTTAGATCTTATGGTTATATTGGTCAAGAACCAAGGATTACATCTTCTATACATATTTATTTCCTATGGTAATACTAGAAGAGATATTGTTATTTCATATAAATGATATATTTACCACCCATGGTTAGATTGATCAAGATATTGGGACACTATATGGAACTTTTTAGGATTTATAGTCAGATCAAAAAATGGTTTAGGAGGCCATAAAATATTAATTGTTTTATGGTTTGATGTATCTGAGTCACTGATTATGGTTTACTAGGTATGTTTGATCATTTTGATGACCTAGATATCACACAATGACCCAATATATATTCTTTTATAAAAAAATCACCTAAATTATTTATTATTTTTCAGCATAAACTAGTATATCATAGCATATATTTGGGGAATTGTTGGTGGTTCTTTAAAAATATGTATTTCTCACACCCTACACCGGTACCTTGGTGAACGTAAATACCTTACTTATGATATATAAGTTTTAGAATAGGTTTTTTGATGGATTAGGATAGAGTTTCTCAATAGGGTTTTGAGACAGGATTTGGGGGGATTAGGGTTGTGGTAATTCCTGTAATAATATTTATTTTTTAGTTATTTTTGTATATGGTTATCCATAGGTGAGACCCTTGTTATATATGAGTTTTATATATATCATTTTTTATTTGAAATGAATCTTCATTTATTTTTCTAAACAATGGCCATTTGGATTTTACTAAAAATGTGAAAGAAATCATTATTTTAACATTTACATCATGAATGGAATTTCCTATTGTCACAACCATTATTTTCATTGAAGATTCCTTTATAATTTTTAAAATTTATTTTCAAAGAAAATAATTTTGAAAATGTATTATGTTTTGAAATTTTTTTTTAAAAGATGAAATTATATTTTCCCCAATAAAAGTTTTAATTGATTTTTAATGCTTCCTTAATAAATTTTTTATGCTATTTTTAAAGTAAATAATTTCCAAAAATATTTTATGAATTTGTAGTTTTAAAAATTTATTTTCAAAGAAAATTTCCAAGTGATCATTTAAAATAATTTTCCATCAAAGATGACATCATCTGATGTTACTTATACTTTACTCGATATATTATCTAAGGATGCCATTATTTTTCATTATTTTTATGGTTTATGTTTATGATAAATTTTTTTTACAAAACCCAATTCTCTTCTATGGTTTTTACCATTTATGAAACTCATGTCTTTTTAAATGAGTTATTATTTAATGAAATGATGAAATGATTATGAAACCTATTTCCTTTATATAGGTTATGATATGATTAAATATTTATGAAACCTATTTCTTTTCATTGGTTCTGATTTGATAAATGTTATATAATCTTTTGGAACACATATGTATGATTTTTATTATGTGATTGTGGTTACATTATAACAAAAGATGGTGATTACATTATAACCAAAGATGGTTGGGGCCTATATATCCATACAATGCATTCGGTAAAGTTGATATCTAATGAGATAAACCGGAGAATAATGGGTAGTAAAACTAGTTCAATATGGGAATATGTCCTCTATGATAGTCATGGGAGTGAACCTTTACTACTATGATGGTTTAGGTAGTGATCCTATTACACTATGATAGTTTTGTAAATCAGTCTTGACTAATAAGGGAATTATTTTCTATGCATATGTGTACATCACAATTCCATGTCTTATGTAAATTTTATTCTCTCATGGCTAATGTTATTTTATTTCATTGTGATTAATTTATTTTGATCTACCAATATTTATTACATGACTCAATATTTTAATTTTTTATATACAAGGTATAGATTTCATATATTATTATAACATTATCATACCCTTATACTCACATTAAGTTTATGAATTTTTCCTTGTTTAATTTCACTGAGCATCTTAGCTGACCCTTTCTTATGTTTACTTTCCCGAGGTTATGAATAAAGGTTTTAAGTAGGGTATATCTATAAAGAGTACTAAATGGGAAGATATTTTTTTGGAAACATTGAATATCTTTCACTAAATAAGATTATTTTATACCAAGTATTCAAATTCACTAAACCATTACAATCATTAGGCATGTGGTTGTGTAATGTAATTAATATTCATCTAAAAGATGTAATATCTATATATTAAAAGTTTGGGTTGCTGCAATTATTTGGAAAAAATATATATAAAACATACAAAATGAAAATATAATCCACTATTTCCCATTTCCATATTAGATAACTTCAATTAGCTCTGAATGTCTCCCACATCTATAATCTATAAGATTTTATCAACTATTATTAATCATGGATAAAAGTATTAATGCATACCACAGGGGAAACAGGTATGGTGTGGTTACATTGTATATTGTTCATAGTCACTAAATTATATCCATCAAACTATCATAGATATGATTATATATAGATGCAAAAAATAGTTAAAAAATCATATAACATAAACTTTCAATTTAATATCAATACTAAAATGAAATTAAACCTTTTACCTTTGGTGTTTGATCCCATGTGATTACTAGGACACTATGGAATCCAACCTCACATGCATCGAGAAAATATAAAATCCTAGAATAATTTTCTTAACATCTTCAATGGATATACCTTATTTAAAAGAAAAATACAAACTTCCTCATTAGAATTTCTATGGGGGTAAAATACCCAAAAATAACATATAATATAATATTATAATCATCCATCATATCAAATAAATTGTAACTATGAATGTAGTAAAGTATCAATAGACATAGATGGTTTGAGGAACATATAGAATCAATTTACATGGTATCATCCATCCACCAACCCTTGTAGTATGAGTATCAGAAACATACATGTACAAATAATAATAATAAAGTGATAAATGAACTCAAAGAATAAAATAAAAAAATATTATAGTTTATATCATGAAAAGAATGAAATTTAACTAATAAATTACAAGAAAATTTTGTTTTAAGAATATATTTTGAAAGAAATTTTATTTTTAGTTAAATATCACTATACTGTATATCGGTACTAATATAACCACTATGAAAGTATGTGATATATGAGGTATAAACTACCATATATCATTAAAATCTCTATCATAAAGTTTAGGAGGGAAGGGATTCCATTAATTAGATGAATTTTTGGGATCCGAATAATAAAAGGTGTTTATATATTTTTTCCTTACACTAGAAGGGTAAAAATATATTAAATTAAAGATAGGGGATATGATGATTTTATAGAATAAGGGATTAATAGTGAGATGATGGAGGGATCTATGTATGTGGGTTTCTATAGAAATCCTGAAGGAAGTGTAAATTTATACTTAAAACTTATAAAAATTGAAATTTTCCACACAATTTAAAAAATAGTATTATTCTCTATTAATTACCTTTGGGGACCACCAACAATACAGTGGCCATAAGGTACCTTGCCCCAAAACATTTACCACTCATTGGTAGTGGAAAAAACCTATGTGCACCTTCATGGAGTACACTCGGTACCCAATGGTTAACCATCAGATACCTAGTGATTTTTATACCCCAAAACCCCATCATTATTTAATAATAACCCCTACAAATCTCCTCTCTAATATTTTTCAACCACCAAATGGATACTATCTATTTAAAAACAAAAAATTAAATAATATTAATATCCTAAACCATAGGATTTTTTACATCACTAATATCACTTTTATCATCAATGGAATCATACTCGTTATAGTAAATACACTATATATATATTGGTAAATTTCTCAAGTATTATTTATAATGATAAAATCATATGGTAGATCATCACTGGTGACTATTAATATGGATAGTCTATTAAAATATAAATCTAGTGTTAATTTTTAATCCTTTACTAGATAAACACTATCCAATTGTTCATTATCTTATATTCCTCAAGACTTTTGAATTTTTTTCTCATGAAAAAGTCATATTTATGGAACACTAAATCAGTAAATTGGTGAAGATATACTTAAAATAAAGTATCACTAAATTCAAGAAGAAAAAATAAATAAACCAATAAAAAATACAAGAGCTCAACATATATAACTTGTAACTAGAAAAACTTCAAGAAAAATAAAATTAAGTGGAAATGATGAATTTTTTTAAATTCCAAAGATAAAAATATAAAAAAGAATAAATTATGGATTTGGTACCAATTTTAGGGGGTTTTAATCCTTTTAATATCCACCCCATGGGTGGGGGTGGGAGAATCATGGTAGCCAAATTGTAAATCCCTCACTCGGTGATTCTAAATTCCACGTTAGTATAATCCCCAAGAAACCCCATTATTTACCTATAATTATATAGATTTTATCGATATTAAAAAAATCATCCATTTAATCAATTATCACTCATTAAATTTAAAATTAGTATATTTAATTCCAAATCTAGAACCCATGAAAATAACACTTACTTGGTTTACCCAATATGGGATATGTCCAAGACAAATGAACAATATAATATTTATATTTATAAATCGTTAAGTCACTTTTAATAATACAAATTTAGGGACACCTACCAATGCCCACAACCTAATGATTCATATTTACTACCACCAGGAGATTATTCTTCTTGTAATGAATGGATCACTACCAGTTTATCACAAAAAATATATACATTACTATGGGAAAGATGTCTCCCCTAAGTTATATAAACATTTTTATCTTTATTTGATTCCTCTTCTTTATAGATTAAAACTTAACCTTCTTCTCCTTTCTCATAATATACTCTAACCTTAATTAAATCTCCATCTCCTTCCTTTAATATGTGGATATTTGATTTATTAAAATATCGCACTAACCATGACCCCCTTATTGTTTCATATTCACTCATTCACTATATGTATCTATCTCAAATACTTCTCACAATGTTTCATTTTTTATTATATATCTCATCCCTTTTTTTAAACTTCATGATATATTTTCATTATAAGTTACTCCCTATAAGTCTTTACCACCCTCAAATATATCTACATGTAAACAGAGTATTTAAAAACATCATATGAATTCCTTACCATGTTCCTCTATTTCATATTCCATTAAAAATATTAAATGTGGAATTTAATTTCGTGATCATCATCATTAAATATGACATTACACATGTTCTTTAAGTTGTAACACAAATATTATCTCTCCATATAGAAAATTTAGATATCACATTTTATTAATAGTTCTACACCAAGCTCTACTATCGTGGATAACATATATAAATAATAAATATCATCCACCACTTTCATGAAACCCATAATCTATGCTTTGATTTATCCTTTACACATTGAATATATTAAAATACTTACTAACCATGCATGAATATTATGTTCCATGACTTTATTATATCTTTATTTAATAATATATTATTATATAGTGAACATTATAAGACATTAGAAGTAGTTAAAATATATCTATAAACAATATGTTCTTGTAGTGATATATCCATATCAATAAATATGACTTAATAGGTCATTTAGTTTAGATCAAAATTTCTCATATTTCATATATAATGATATTCCCTCGCATCTTTTCATGATATGAAATTCTTGTCACACAAATATTTATGCCAATTTATTTCTCTATGATAGGTATCTTTCTCTTTATCATGACTTTTGATCACGTATTTCATGATGTTTGAAACCTTAATTTCATGTGCACTCCATTATTGTAATCCATTATCCCTAATATCACCCCTTATGATATAACATATGAATTGTTCATTGTAAATAGAGACCTATAACTTATACTACAATATATCTATATCAATGTTTATACTATAACCATGACTTGAAATAAATACCTATCATTATCCATGATAATCATTAACCCCATGTGATAAATTGAATCATGATATATAATATCTCTTTATTATAGGCTATGATCTTGAATCATTCTACGATTACTTCTTATCTCCGTCCATGATACAATTTTATCTTTCATTTTTTTTCCGTTTTAAAACATTAAATATATCCTTAATTTAATGATATGATCCACATGTACTATAATTTTATGTCTCAATATCTATGTCACCATGTGGTGCATGCCCATCGTGAGGTAAATCCAAATTTGAATTTTGGTATATTACCATGTTCTTACTAAATACATAGTTAATGATAGTAGGGATTGATGTCATAAATAATAAAAGTTAGTCATTAGGGATATTAATTTGATTAATTATTTAGGATATAGATAAAATGGTATTGAAAACAAATAAAATATAATATATCCAATCTTAGTGACACAAGATGAAATTATATATTCATATGTAATGGATATTATTCATTACTTTTATTTTAAATAATGAGTTTTTGTTATATAATTAAATTATATGGATGATTTATTCGTTTAACAATCACACAATTAGCCTTCATAAACCCAATAATTGATCTAATATTAAATTTAACGGTGATTCCATGAATTTATAACCCAAAATAACAAAGAAAAGAAAACTAATGGTCATCATACTGGCCTAACATGACCATGATATAAAAGAATAATGGAAAAATACCACAAGTGAACTCTCTAATAACTAGGGATAACAACTAAGACTGAATTTTTAATCAAATAAATTAGATACTGATTCTCCATCTAATCAACCATAGCTAATAAATCGATAAATAATTATTTAAATAACCAAAACTAGTTAATATGAAAATATAAGAATGATATAACACCCAGAAAGGGTCTAAATAAAGAATGCAATGTCATATAATCATGCATAACTTAATCTATAAACTAAATTCATGTTTCCATATTGAATACAGTCAAATAAATTAATATGAAGTATTAAAAACAACCTATCAGTAATATTTCTAGAATCTCATAATTTATTTCTCATATTCATAGGGTCTCTAATATTTCCAATATATCAATGAATAAATTCTTCATTTATACAATATATGTTTGTATATGTTCTTTGAATATACCAAATAAGATGTCACCAATAACCCCAAAAATTTACTAAGGTTCATTTTGATCTCAAATGTATAATGATATAAAAAATAATAAATTTAGCAAGATAATTAATTCAAAATAAAATAAAATGATATATTTATGTACTTATAAAGATAAAATAACATTTAAATTTACCGTATTTAGCCATCACTGGTAGACCATCCCTGCTTCCATCAATTTATTTGAACATGTTGTAACATAACATAATGTCATTATCCATCTCATATCACATGTCAGGTTAGGGCATAACAAAGCACAATTTTAATCTAAATTTCATATTATATATTCGTCAAAATCATTACATTACATAATGTCAATCCCTAATTTATATCACATACCAGATCAGGGTGTAACATAACTAAAGGTCAATCCACTTCTCTCATCATGTGTAAAAGAATTTATGATCAATGAATATAGAATCTATATGTAAAATAGTTAATTTAAATTATTAAAAGTACAAATACATAAAAACTTTATTTACTAATTAATAATTTATTAGGAATCCCTCATGTACTCATTTATAAATCTATCAAATTATTTTTTTCACAATGTAAAATATATAAAAATTCATTTAAAATAATTTTAGTCTCTTAATATCATTGAATTTATGTCTTTTATATCACATACATATTATCTCAATGTAAAATTACTCCATTATTCAAGTTAAAAAATATATTCTTATGTATCTTACTCCATAATATTAATCTCAATTATTATCATCTAGTTGCATCAAACTTAAATTAATATAATAAATAAACAATATACTCGCAAATCGTTGAATCAAACCAAAGTAAATGATGTGGTCACCTGTAATTCCCTAGAATGGTTAACATAAATAGTTACCAATTTGGTAGTTTTTGGGTGACCTCAAGCACACCTCACCAAATGCTAGAGGCTATCGACTAGTGAAAAGAGTCTATAAATGACATTGGGGATACTGTAATCTTAATAATCACAAAATTAAAAAAGTAAAAAATAACTAAAATATCATATAACATAAATATATATAAAAGAGTTTATAGTTAAAATAAAACCACCAGATAAATAAAAAATCAAAATTACATGATATAATATGATTAGGCTCATGTTTGTCTTACGTATATTCCTCTAAAGGACTTTACACTAGTATAATAATGTATAAAATTAAAACAATAAATAAAATATAAAAGTGACATGACTATAAAATTGAGTCACTCCTCAGTCATGTCACCACTAATCATCATGATTCATCATCAAGATCACTTTTATATCTTATAACATATCACACATAATAGAAATGAGATTTGAACATCCACTGAATTTCACAAGTAGGGAGTGATATTAAGACTTAACATGCCACCTATAACCCAAATATATTTCATAATATATCTGATTTATTTATTTATAGGAAAATAAATATGAAAAAACATAAAATTATATGTAGTAAAGTTTAGTCATTATGTGCTAACTGATACACCAGATACCTGATCCTATCATGTTTAACCAAATATAATGAAGCATTGAAACATTTCAAGATGAACCATATAATAAAAATGTGTCCAAACTCATCATTATTCAAACTAATCTACCATATAAAATAAAAATGATGAAATAGATCATGACTCATCCATTAAAAGGAAAATTATCAGTTTGAAACATTCTAATGAAGAGATGACTCAACTGATGGATGGACAATGATATATCACAATTGTAAGTAATGAATCCTAATGGTAAATAATTACATACCACCATCTCTTCCATATATAGAATATTTATTTATTTACAACCATAAAAATAGATAATTCACTTAATCAGTGTATCATGGAACACCCCATTTAGATGAAGGAATACTCAAGTATTAGATCATGACATACCACAGGAAAAGTGGCCACTGCCAAGGGGTGGATCACCACACCCAAAACTATGAGAAAGAAACTTCAAGATAATATATCATGACCTACCACCAAATTGATAATATCATACAGTACCTAAGTATACCCTTGGGTCTTTAGCATCTGACCTGACTTCAATGGACTAGATTCAAATCATATGAAAACTACATTAAGATAGTTTTTTATAAAAAATGACAATTGGAAGAACATATCCTCTATCCTATATTTTAGTTAGTCTCAATCGATGTCGATATCGCAACTAGGGGTAGTATATAAGTGCATCAAAATTCTGAATTACCTCACCCCATTTAGATAACCCAAACATAAACTAATTAACCTAACCAAGATTCTTTAAAAACCCTACACTCATTATCCATGATCAATATAATAACCTTATATTTCAGATCATATCAGCTGAACTAATCAGATTTAATGGTGATTAAAACAATCATATAGTGGTGACTAGAATAGTCAAAATAATCCTTCCCATGTCAATCTATACTCAAAGCATGAAAATAAATCCATAATCTAACTATTACCTTTGTCAACACTTTGATAAAATACTCTCAAGTACTAGTGAATCAATATTGGACTTCCAGCTAAGTCTCATTCCATAGGATACCCTATGATATACCCCAAAAATTAGATCAAGGTCATAGAGAAAACATATTTCCACTAAAAACCTCTTAGTGACACAAGGAATGATCACAATTAGTGATTAAACCATTGAATCACTTGAATCACATTAGGATATCAACCCCTAAATTCAAGAGTCCAATAAAAGCGTACTTATTATACCTCAATTAATCTACACCTCTAAATGATTTCAAATTATATACACGATAACCCATATTTTCCTATATAATTAACAAGTAAAACCTCTATATTGACTAATAATACAAGGATTTTTCCATTAAAAACCCCTCTAGTCAACCCATTGAAGGTAATTATAATACAATTACAATTTATCACTTGATCAAGGTCCCTTTTAGGGTAAATCATGTATATATAGTGGGAATACTATATAGAGACATATTTAATGGTTAGTTTTAAAATCACTAACTAGTGCCTAAAACATTTTCTCAAGCATTTAGATACTTCACATAACTTAACTCAAAATTTGGAATCCACCCAATCCCTATTAATGTTTTCTAAACATAAACCCCCATGCACAAAAAAATTACTAACAAAAATACTTGTGAAAATTGATTAATCAAAAAGGGACCTCCTACATTGATCTCAATGGAGTCATCCTATCCAATAATGCACCTTGATTCAACTTCCTTTTATTGAAATAAATGAATCATACCAATAAGCCCTAAATTATGGTTTATTGTAAAACAATAGTGAGATATAAGAGACAATGAAAGAAAAATAAAGGCTTATGTTAGCCTCAAATATAGATATATACTGTCATAGATGAGTCAATGATAAATAAAATGACTGAGAATTGAGAGTAGAGAGAATATTAAAGGGAAGGGATAGAAAAAATGGGATATGGTGGCATGAACATATGGGTTTGAGGTAGAATAAGGGTGACATTGTTACATAAATTTTAAGGAAAAAAATTATATAAATATTTCTCTTTAAAAAAATTACTCAAGGGGACACTGAACTTTTTGTGAGCCACCAAGATCCTAGTGACTGTCCATAGGATTCCTGGTAGCTTGAGAAATGAGACATTTATACTGCCCATCCCATCAAACTCTTTTTTTGATCCCATTGGAAGTATAGTGGGACATTTTATAGACTTACTAGGGATATTTAATTACATAAAACGATGAATATATCCTTATCTATCCTTTATCTATGTTTTTACCACTAAAAATTATATTAACATCTTTAATATGTTCCAATTTCTCCTCTTCCCTATTCAATTTCAAATTCAAATTTCCTCTATCACCAAATTTATGTAAGTTCGAAATTTATCTGATTCCATCTACCATTGATGATGAGGTTCATTAAAAACTCCATACTAGATGGTTTCTATTACTTAAGAAGTATCCAAAAATATATACGAATTCATTTTTCATTCATAATAATCTAATACCTCCTCTTGATCCAAATTTCGAAATGAATTCACCACCATTGTGTCCATGCATAAGATAGAAAAATTTATTTCTATAAAAACTCACATATTAATCATCGATACTCATTATTAATCCCTTAAATGATGTACCTAACACTAATTTCCACTTTATTGTATATGATAATACAATAAAATCACGGGTTTATTCTCCACTAAACCAATATACCCCCATAATCTAATTAATATATGGTTAGTTCATCTAATTCCACCCCACGTTAGTTATTAAACACAGTAATAACCTAAACTAAAACTAATGGATACTTGAATATTTTATACTCCTATAATTTGATATGATTCATCATATTTTTAATATAGAACATATGAGAAACCATACTAATTCATTGGAAAAAAATCACACAAGATAACTGTGATTTCAGCAATTAAGTAACCAATTCTAGGGTCATATTTTAAGTGGTAACTAGTATTCTTCACACTATAGTATTATCCATACTTCTATTTGATCAATACTCACACACCTGACCCCCCACACCTCATGAAGAATCTCTATTAATTAGCCTAACCTAAATTTTTCCACTTCATAACCACATTTCCTCTACTTACATATCAACTCCAATCCAAATAAAACATTGGAAAGGATAAATTAAAATCCATTAATATCATTAAAAACAAGATCATTAAATTCATAACCTGAAAATATCAATTTCATATCACGTTCATGATTCCATGATCATGTCATATTAATCAACCCATAAAACATTTGTAGATGCCCCATTTTTTCATGACAATAACACTCCCCTGATATAAAAATGAAATTTTAAGGCCAATTTTATGATTTTTTATTATTAAAACACTTTGTGATTCACTTATTCTTCCACAAAAATTCCAATGGAATTCTCTCCAAGTTGACAAAATCACTACCTCCATAATTCTCTCTATAAAATATCAAAACCTACCCATATCAAACTTTTCATTCATCAACCTCATAAGATTTAGAAGATTCTTCCTTGAATTCCAATAAACATTTATTACCTATAAGTAGGATTCTAAGAAAAATGAGACCACCCATACCTATAAATATAACTTGAGGATCTTCTCAATATATTGTTCCTTTATGAACTCATTATTCTTGAAGGATGAAATAAATAAAAATAACCAATTGAATTAAGTATTGTACTCTGTCATAGAACATTCACATTTACATAGTTCTATGAATTCTTGAAACATTCATTAATGTTGTAACTTTGGGAAAAACCACTCATGGAAGAGGAAATGAATCTTTATATGGGGAATTACTTCATTCTTTCCATTATGTTCAATATAATTCTACCAATCAACTACCTCTCCAACAAATTTAAAAACTACTAAATTCTCCTGAAACTCCAAAAATGTTTCAAACTATTTAAACAAGAACTAAATATCCTCAAACTATTTTTATATATCCTATAATCTGGATTAAACACTAAAAACTAGGTAATGGTATTCTTAAAACTCATAAATGGATTGAGTAACCATCACCACTTTTTCAAAAAACATTGGTTAGATCCTTCAAACATACACTACATGCTTACTAAAAAGGGATCATCTGATTATCCACTTTAAGAGGCTAATATTAATTGCTAATATATGTAGTTTTCATGTGCCTTTCTATTCATCAATGCCATTTTAGTGCATTTTACATTTTGAACAATCATTCTCATCATTTGTGCACTGCATGCCTAATGTGCACCAATTTAGGCCCAATATTTCATGTGATTTTAAAGAATGTAACTATCAATATTTTAATTTTATAATTTTGGAAATGGATATTCACTTAATTATGAACATTTTTTATTCAGGGATCAATGGATTATTAAAAAAGGATGATGGAGATATTTTTCTATTAAAGGAAACAATTCTGGAGAAGGCGAATTGGATATCATCCCACTGATCGGACTATGGGGACCACAATACAAACCCAATAAAGCCCAAACTTTATGTAAGGATATAAGAAATATAGGGGAACATATCATTATTTGGAGCCAGTGCTAATCCATCCTCAATGCTGGTGATTAAGGCGGCCCAAGTTGAAGATTTAATTTTGGGCCAGAGTCTGCGGCCCAAAAAAACATACCACTATTTCAATCATATATCCCGAACCACAAAGTATTTTGGGCAGAAAGTTTACATGCTGTTAGAGGACATACGGGGTGGCATTTAAGTCTTATAGGGCCCACTCATATGCGGCCTTCTAGAAGGCCCTTTAGGCGCGTCTTTCCGGTGGATGCAAGCTGGCTGCAACTTTGGGGCAAGAAGTGGAAAAGTCTCTCATCATTAATGTTCCACCCACCTTTCCCAAACATAATTAAATAAAGGCACATGGGATGTTGGGGGCTCGGCCAAGGCTTCATTTTTTCCTATTTAAGGCAGTAGTGGTGGTGGATTTAGGGATGTTGGGTGCTTTCTTTTCATTGTAATGTTATTATGCCAATTTGCCTTTGTAATGTTCTTCCTTCCCATTTAAGTTGTTCGAATCACCTTAGTCTTCAATAAAAGTTCTTATTATTCTCTTGTTATGTTCTTGTCCTTATCACCTTGATACCGTTGCCTCAAGGTGTGAATTTAATCTCACCAAACCTTGTGATTTTGTTCACACAACGGTGGAGTGATCGTTATTTTTATTGTTTTTACTTCTTCAATTCCACCCTCATAAGTCTACTTTATACTTTAGTTGAGAACTTGTCATCAATGGAGGGCTAGCACTTTTATGGGTTGATCCAAGGGAGTAGTAAGGGGTTGGATTGAATGTTATTTCTCATGCCCTAAATGTTATTAATTTCTTTTAATTGAGTTTCATTCATTCAATGATTTTTATTCTTCCTCTTCCTTATTGAATTTATTCACCCCAGTTTCATGTGCTAATTACATCCTTTACCTCGGAGTGATAATGAAAATGATCCTACAAGTGTATAGGTGATTATCATATGTTTTTAAGGTGTTTAATCAGTAAGTGATGAGGTTAGTTGGAATTAATTGCATGAATCCTTCTCGAGTTAATGAAATTAAAATCGTAAAAAAAAGAATTCATTCAATCCACCCCGAGCAATAACCTAGGATCAACTCATTTTCTCATAATTTGAATTCACATAGATCGTTTAGTGCTTTTTCAAAACAATCTAAAATCAACCCATGTTGGCCACTTCATATCCAAAAATCCATCCCTTTTTATTGAGTGTCTAAAGGTTCTTCTTAGGTCTCTGAGGATTCGACAACCCAAGCTACACTAAAAGCGACCGCTTGACCCTTATAACTTGGGTAAATTTGGGCGAGACCAAATTTTGGCGCCATTGCCGGGGACCAAGTAAGTTCCATAGACAAAAATCTTCTTTCCTCATCCCCATTCTTCTATTCTCACCCAAGATCTCTTTTCTTTTCCCTTTCTCGCTTTTTTTTGTGCATGTCCGCCTTTACACGTGATAACTCAAACAGACTAGTTAGGGTGGAAAGTCATAGGATAGGGGAGTCAAGTACACCATTGGATCCTAACCTTCCTAATACCCCAGAGATAAAGATTGAGTCAATTTCAATGGAGGGTCTTCAAAGAAACCAACTCATAAACCCGGGTGGGAACCAAAATGGAAATCCAAATGAGGCAGCCCCAAATTTGGGGAATGCAGTCGATCAAACCATGAATGACTACCTTACACCTACCTGGACCAATGCACCCTATTGCATTAGGAATGCTGCCATAGGAGATGCCCACTATGTCTTTAAACCTCATGTCCTAAACCACCTTCCATCCTTCCATGGGATGGAGTCAGAAATGCCTTACCTTCATGTCAAGGTGTTCAATGACATTGTTGAAACCATGTGCTCACAACATCAAATTGAGTCAGCTAAGATGAGGCTCTTTCCTTTCTCACTTAAGGATTGAGCAAAGAACTGGTTAAATAATCTGAGACCTTCATCAATCCAGACTTGGAACCAACTGCAAAGAGAATTTTACAAAAAATACTTCCCCCATCACAAAACCATTGCACTAAAAAAGAGCATACAATTTTTTTTGAAAAAGAGGGAGAGTCATTTTATGAAACATGGGAGAGGTTCAAAGACACCCTAAACATGGTTCCACACCTTGGTTTTTCTATTACTGAACAAGTAAGAATTTTATATGAAGGTTTGGGCCCGGGTAACAAACAATTCATTGACATGATGTGTAATGGGACCTTTAAAAACAAATTCCCAAATGATGCTTACGAGTATCTAGAAATCCTTGCTGAACAAAACCAAACATGGGGAACATCACCTTATTCTGAAAAGCCTCAAAGAACTACTGGAATTCATACAATTAGGGAAGAGGAAAGCCTTAGGGCATAACTTGCAGCACTCTCTAGGAAGGTTGAAGAGATAGACCATAGGAAAATCAATGAAATCCAAACTGTAGACCTTGTTTGCACAATCTGTTACAAACATGACCACAAAACAGACAACTTCCTAACCATTCCATCCATCAAGGATGTTCTTTTAGGAGGACCACCTGCTGAAGTCAATGCCCTAAACTTTCAAAAGCCTCAATACCCAAACACATTCAACCCAAGTAATAATGACCACCCAGGCTTCCGATGGAAAGATAACCAACAACCTAGCCAACCACAAGGACCAAACCCCTACCCTACACAAAATTTTCAAAACCATAACCAATTCCAACCACAACGAGTCAAATACCAACATCCTCCAGTCCAATACCAACAACCTATCCAACAACCAAAGTATCCCCCTGGGATAACCCAACCAACACAAACCCCTTCCCAATCTGTCCCTCTCCCAATCCTTGAACAACTGTGCAAACAAATGGAAAGGATGAACTCAAAAGTCTCGTCCCTTAAACAAGAACTTCAAACCATCAAAACTGGAAAGGCACCCATGCCCACATAGGCCATTCCACAACATACACCAAGGGGGGAGACAAGTTGCACTCAAACAACTCATGAACAACTAAAGGCTGTGACAGTTTTGAGAAGTGGGAAATCAATTGAGAAACCTGAACATATAGTTCAAAACCCACCTGAAGATTCAAACTCTAATGAAAATTCAAATGAAACACATGAACAAACTGAAGATACTAATAAAAATGTGAACGAAACAACTCTTTAAAAAACAACCCCACAACCAGCCCCATTTCCTCAACGCATGAGGTGGAAAACCAAGCCTGAATTGAGTGAAACATTGAGGGAAATATTCTCACAAGTCAGGTTGAACATTCCACTCCTCGATGCCATTCAAACCATTCCTGCATACTCAAAATACCTTAAGGTCCTCTGTATATATTTAAATGGAAATTCTCACATATGAACCAAGTCCTTCTGGCAGCAAATGTTAGCACAACAATCCAAGGAACCCTTCCTCCAAAGATGAAAGACCCGGGATGCCCTTACATAAATGTTGAACTAGGAGAGAACAAAGTTGTCAAAGCCTTGTGTGATCTAGGAGCCAGTGTGAACCTCATTCCTTATGCTATGTATTGTCAGTTAGGGCTTAAAGAACTCCAACCGACATCTGTCACTCTTCAACTTGCGGATCGTAGTATTCGAGTTCCAAAGGGGATCTTAAAGGATGTTTTGGTGAATGTTGAAAATTTCATTTACCCAGCTGACTGCATTGTTCTAGACAATCACCCAAGCTTAGGTCCTAGAAAGAAAACCCCAATCATCCTTGGTCATACCTTCCTTGCAACAATCAACTCTGTTATCTGAGTCCGAAATGGGAACATGACCATCACCTTTGGAAACATGAGTCTAGACTTGAACATCTACAATGAAAACTCTCAAATTGGGGATGATGAAGAGATCCATGAGGTTAATTGGATAGGTAGTGTTGATAGTGAACTCAAGGAACATCAAGGAATTACCGAAGGATGTTTAAGTCAAGAAGAGATTGATTTTATTTATTCACATGAGGGATATTTGTCTCCTTGGCTTGAATCTCTTTCAGATTGCTCTATTGATGATTTTCTAGAATCACCAATTAATGATACCATGGGTGAAATCAATAAAATCGAGTCCAAATCCCTTCATGAAACTACTCTAGCTAATTTAGTGGATGAAAAGTCTCTTCACAAGGAACCAATTTTCTCAAGAAATGTGAACAAAGAAACTGAGTTAAATACAAAGTCTCATCCTTTCTTGGAAAGTGATAACCACTCTGATCTTGAATTTAAGTATTTACCTTCATCACTCAAGTATTATTTCTTAGGGGACAATCAATCATTTCTTGTTGTCATTTATTCCTCTCTTGAATCCAATCATGAGAGGATGATTCTAGATGTCCTTAGGAGACACAAGAAAGCCATTGGATGGACCCTATCAGATATTCCTTGGATTAGCCCACTTATCGGGACTCATAGAATTGTTCTAGAATTCGATTGAAATCCATGTCGTCAACCTTAGCGGCGACTCAATCCTAATATCATGGAAGTAGTGAGAAAAGAACTTTTGAAATTGTTAAAAGATGGTATCATCTATCCTATAGCTGAGAGTGAGTAGGTTAGCCCAATCCATGTGGTTCCAAAGAAGGCTGGAATCACAGTAATAACCAATAATGATGGAGAGATGCTTCCAATAAGGGTTAGTATTGGATGGAGAGTCTGTATTGACTATAGGAAGCTCAACTCTTGTACCAAGAAAGACCATTTCCCCTTGCCCTTTATAGATCAAGTCCTCGAGCGAGTGGCGGGTCATCAATTCTACTGCTTCCTAGATGGACTCTCAGGGTATAATCAAATCGAAGTCTCTTTAGAGGATCATGGAAAAACGACCTTCACTTATCCATTCGACACTTTTTCCTTCAAGCGCATTCCCTTTGGGTTATGTAATGCCCCTGGTACCTTCCAGCGGTGCATGATGGGAATCTTCTCAGACATGGTGGGGGATTGTTTAGAGGTCTTCATGGATGATTTCTCCATCTTTGGGGATACTTTTGAGGGATGCCTTATAAATGTTGAAAAGGTTTTGTCAATGTGTGAGGATAATAATCTCATACTAAATTGGGAAAAATGCCATTTCATGGTAAGGGAAGGACATGTTCTAGGGTATCTGGTATCTGGTAGAGGGATTGATGTTGATAAAGCTAAGGTTGAAATCATTCATCACCTTCCCTCTCCTAGAACTGTTAAGGAAGTGAGGTCCTTCTTAGGACATTCTGGCTTTTATAGAAGGTTCATTAGGAATTTCAGCTCCATTTCTCGACCACTTTGTGCTCTATTGGTAAAATATGCTCCATTTTTATGGACAGAAAGCTGTGAGGAATCATTCTCTACACTCAAGTCAACTCTTATATCTCCACCTATCATGCAATCTCAAAATTGGAAACTTCATTTCGAGCTCATGTGTGATGCAAGTGACTTTGCTGTAGGAGCAGTCTTAGTACAACGGTGTGAGAAAACTCCATGTGTCATTTCTTATGCAAGCAAATCTTTAAATGATGCACAAATAAACTACACCACCACTGAGAAAGAGCTGCTTGCTGTTGTCTTTTCTTTAGAGAAATTCAGTTATTATCTCTTAGGATCACCCATCATTGTCTTCACTGACCATTCATCCCTAAAATACCTTTTCCAAAAACAAGATTCCAAGGCTAGATTGATTAGGTGGGTCCTTCTTCTTCAAGAGTTCGATTTAACAATTAAGGATAAAAAGGGTGTTGAAAATGTTGTATCTGATCACCTCTCTAGGATGGAATTCAATGACAACTCACACCCCCTCTCTGTGTCTGATTCATTTCCTGATGAGCACCTCTATTCAGTGAGTGATTGCCCTTGGTATGCTGACATAGCAAACCATTTGGTGATGGGTGACATTCCAAAATTTCTGGGGACCCAAGCTAAGAGGAAATTCCTTTCTGATGTCAAACACTACATGTTTGATGATCCTTACCTCTTCAAGTTCTGTCCTGATCAAATCATCAAGAGATGTGTTCCTGAGTCTGAGCAAGATTCCATTCTAAAATTTTGTCATGGAGAGGCATGTGGAGGCCACTTTTCTACAAATAAAACCACTGAAAAGGTCCTCCAAAGTGGTTTATACTGGCCAAACCTCACTAAGGATTCCTTACAATACTGCAAAAGTTGTCCTCAGTGTCAGAAGTTAGGATCCATTTCCAAAAGAAATCAAATGCCCCTCACTCCCATTCTAGTCGTTGAAATCATTGATTGTTGGGGAATTGATTTCATGGGACCCTTTCCAAACTCTAAGGGATACCTCTACATCCTCTTAGCTGTTGATTACATCTCAAAATGGGTTGAGGCCATTCCCACCAAGACTAATGATCATCAAGTTGTGATCCGATTCCTAAAAGTGCATATCTTTTCTAGATTTGGAATTCCGAGGGCTATAATCAATGATCGTGGAACCCATTTCTGTAATCGCCCATTCTCTTCACTCATGTCTATGTATGGAATTTATCATAAAGTTTCCACTGTGTACCATCCTCAAACCAATGGTCAAGCTGAGTTAGAAAATAGTAAGATTAAGCAAATTCTTGACAAAACTGTCAACTCCTCCAGGAAAGATTGGTCTGAGAAACTCTTGGATGCTCTTTGGGCATATCGTACAGAACTCAAAACCATCCTAGGAATGTCACCATATAGTTTGGTTTATGGAAAATCATTCCATTTACCTATTGAATTTGAGCATAAGGCATTTTGGGCAATCAAAAAAATGAATTTAAACATTTCTTTAGCCGAAGAAAAGAGGAAGTAAGATCTTAATGAACTTGAGGAACTTAGGATGGAGGCTTATGAAAATTCAAGGATAAAAAAAGCTAGAGTTCAAGCCTATCAATCTAGGAATATCAAAGTCAAACAATTTGAACTGGGAAAATGTGTGCTCTTGTATAGTTCAAAACTTCATTTACACCAGTGAAAGTTAAGGTCTAGATGGTCAGGTCCATTCATAGTGCATCATGTGTACCCCCATGGGGCAGTAGAGATTCAGGATCCCACAAGTGGTAACATTTTTAAGGTCAATGGTCATAGGTTAAAACCATTCATTGAATCATTCAATAAACAGGAAATAGAGGTAGAGTTAACAGAGCCAACCTATGAACCAGGAAAGAATTGATAGATTTAGGATCCATGTCGGGCTAACGACGTTAAACAAAAGTGCTGCACGGGAGGCAACCTGTGGTCTTCATTTTTCTAATCTTTGTGAATCATTTTTTTCTTCTTTCTTTCCTTCTTCTTCATTTTTTTATTTAATATATATATATATATATATATATAGACTGTTGACCTGTTCTTCTTTTATGAGTAAGGATGTGTATGAAAGGGGAGCACCGTATACATCCGTGTCACGCGGTGTGATCCCTGAGTAATACCTTACCCAGAAAATATAAAGAAGACTATGTATCATCAGTTTATTTTATTTTATTTTATATATTTTTTGGTATTTAAAAAAAATAGATTGTTGACCTGTTCTTATTTTATGAGTAAGGATGGGTATGAAAGGGGAGAACCGTATTCATTTGTGTCACGTGGTGTGATCCTTGAGTAATACCTTACCCATAAAATATAAAGAAGACAATGTATCATCAGTTTATGTTATTTATATATTTTTTAGGTAAAAAAAATACAAAAAATATATATATTAAAAAAATTTAAGGCATGTCATAGGTCATTGGGAAAAGCTGGTCACAACCATCCAAGCCATTGGGAGATAAACCAGAACTGAAGGGAGACATGGGAATGCATTTTCAACATCAACCACCAGGTGACTTCATTCCATAATTTTCATTTTCAATGTCTTCGTTGAACTTCTATCCTACCCCTTCTATGTTTGAATTCTTTAAACACTGGGGACAGTGTTATTCTAAGTTGGGGGGGGGGGAGATGAAAATGTGTGGAAGGAAAAATTCCATTAACCTTGAACATGATAACAGACATTCCAAACTCTGAAATTGGATATCAAATAATTTTGCATGCCTTGATTCTGATTTTAATGCATGTTTATTTTCATGTGCAATGATATTGGAAAGTGCGGTTGTACGATGTGATTTTTCACTGTTATATTTTCATCCATTTAATAAAAAAACACAATGCACGTCCTCTAGATTGTGGGGTTTTAGTTTGAGTTCTTTGGGACCCATAATAAATTGCATGGGATTGGCGATAATTTTAATTTTAACATGAGTATTCAAAAAAAATTAATTGCGCGTAGAGAAATGAATTGACCTAATGTGTGGCTTTCAGCACTTGGGGATCGTGACTCCATATTTGTCTGGCCCAGAGTTGGGCATTTTATCTCTATTTGTGGTAATTTGAATTTGTTTTTGATTGAGTTAACTCGAGATGATGCCCGAGTATGTGAGCTTCACTTGGTGCCCTAAGGTCTTTGAGCCTGGGAGTCATCATCAAAGTCTTGCTACATGGGTTGACTCGATTGAGTTCAATTTCAATTACCATGGAAAAATTGCAAAAAAAAAACCCAAAAAAAAGGAAAATAAAAAAATGAGTACTCATCTTATTATTAAAA
The DNA here is from genome assembly GCA_963277665.1 of Viscum album. NCBI lineage: Eukaryota > Viridiplantae > Streptophyta > Magnoliopsida > Santalales > Viscaceae > Viscum > Viscum album. The sequence goes on along the minus strand of OY728122.1, from coordinate 700,132,462 downwards.
TTTGATTGCCCCTAGAGCTTCCATCTTTTCTCCCTCGAATGTAAATGAACCCCCATGTCTTTTGTGACGCACAACACTTCATCATGCTTAATTGAATTTGGATGAAATATGGTAATGAATTTGAACAAAGGAATGGTCTTGGGCTTGAGATATTCCTGTGGACGTATCTTGTTTTAAATGATTTTTATGGGTTTCATAATTGTTTGGTATGTAAACTTTGGGTGAGAAATGTGTATTAAAATGTTTTTGGAAAAGGTCATTCGAATTTCATTTTTGGGAGATATATTTTTCTCAGGAATAGCAAAACTCAAGTTGGGGGGTGTGATTAGCCACTATAAGAGGCTAATATTCATTTCTAATATATTTAGGTTTCATGTGCCTTACTATTCATAAATACCATTTTAGTGCATTTTACATTTTGAACACCCATTCTCATCATTTGTGCACTTCATGCCTAATGTGCACCAATTTAGGCCCAATGATTCATCTGATTTTAAAGAATGTAACTATCCATATTTTAATTTTATATTTTTGGAAATGTATATGCACTTAATTATGAACATTTTTTATTCAGGGATAAATGGATTATTAATAATGGATGATAGAGATATTTGGCGATTAAAGGAAACAATTATGGAGAAGGCAGATTGGATATCATCCCACTGATCGGACTATGGGGCCCACAATACAAGCCCAATGAAGCCCTAAATTTATGTAAGGATAGAAGAAATATAGGGCAACAAATCATTATTCTATATCCAGTGCTAATTCGTCCCCAATTGTGTATATTAAGGCGGCCCAATTTAAAGATTTAATTTTGGGCCAGTCTACGGCCCAGAAAAACAGACCACTATTTATATTATATCTCCCGAACCACAAAGTATTTTGGGCTGAAATGTTACATTCTGTTAGAGGACATCAGGGGAGTCATTTAAGTCTTCTAGGGAACACTCAAATTCGGCCTTCTAGAAAGTCCTTTAGGCGCGTCTTTTCGGTGGATGCAAGCTGGCTGCAACTTTGGGGCAAGAAGTGGAAAAGTCTCTCATCATTAATGTTCCACCCACCTTTCCCCAACATAATTAATTAAAGGCACATGGGATGTTGGGGGCTTGGAAAAGTATTAATTTTTTCCTATTTAAGGCAGTAGTGGTGGTGGATTTAGTGATGTTGGGTGCTTTCTTTTCATTGTAATATTATTATGCCAATTTGCCTTTGTAATGTTCTTCCTTCTCATGTAAGTTGTTCGAATCACCTTAGTCTTCAATAAAAGTTCTTATTATTCTCTTGTTATGTTCTTCTCCTTATCAACTTGATACCTTTGCCTCAATGTGTGAATTTATTTACACCAAACCTTGTTATTTTTTTCACACAACGGTGGAGTGATCGTTATTTTTTTTGTTTTTACTTCTTCAATTCCACCCTCATAAGTCTACTTTCCGCTTCCATTGAGAACTTGTCATCAATGGAGGGCTAGCTCTTTTATGGGTTGATCTAAGGGAGTAGCAAGGGAATGGATTTAATGTTATTTCTCATGCCCTAAATGTTATTAATTTCTTTTAATTGAGTTTCTTTCATTCAATGATTTTTATTCTTCCTCTTCCTTATTGAATTTATTCACCCCACTTTCATGAGCTAATTAAATCCTTTACCATGGAGTGCTTATGAAAATGATCCTACAAGTGTATAGGTGATTATCATATGTTTGTAAGGTGTTTAATCAGTTAGTGATGAGGTTAGTTTGAATTCATTGCATGAATCCTTCTCGAGTTAATGAAATTAAAATTGTAAAAAAAAGGAATTCATTCAATCCACCCCGAGCAATAACCTAGGATCAACTAATTTTCTCATAATTTGAATTCACATAGATCTTTTAGTGCTCATTCAAAACAATCTAAAATCAACCCAAGTTGGCCACTTCATAGCCAAAAATCCATCCCTTTTTATTGAGTTTCTAAAGGTTCTTCTTAGGTCTCTGAGGATTCGACAACCCAAGCTACACTACAAGCGACTGCTTGACCCTTAAAACATGGGTAAATTTGGGCGAGACCAACATCCATCTAGGAACCATTTCTAGGAAAATAGTCTCTTATCTCCATTCAATGAATTATTGAAAAATATTAGTAATAAATCAATTTATGACAACACATTTATCATTTTAAATGTCTCTCCCTCCATGATCCATCCATTATAATAATAGAACATGTATTAAAATCCAATAGTACACTATGACCACATTATTATTGTAATGAACTAACCTCGTTCGACCTGACCTATCACCTAAACGTGCCCGCTACGTGGCCCAAAGAACATTTTTGATCTCCACAGGATAGTGACAAGCACTATGTACAACAAACTAAATCTTGGGAATGATTTAACCACTAGAAAACTAGCATGGCCCATCCATAGGAGAGACGACCATACCACTAACTTCATATTTAACAGTAGAAGGTAAACTGATACCATAAAAATGACATTTATCATTGAAAAAACATGGAATAACTGAACATATACACTGAATGTAAAAATAAACAACCCAAATTAAAAGGAAAAGGTACAATTCCCAAAACAAGTCCAAAGTACAACCCAACATGTACAAAATACCAAAAATTAATTCACATGAGTCCATAACTTCAATATCATTTCCCCTATATAAAACACTGGATGATGATAATCAAGAAGAGACACCCTGGAACATGGTTCCCTTTCCCTTACCTATGCCTTGAAAAACAAAATCTATAAATTCACAAAGTCTCAAGTAGGGTGTGAGGAATGAATCCTAGTATGATACCACCATATATCTATTTAATTCTTTTACACATGATAACAAATAAACCAAATTGAATACACTTTTCAAAACTAATACACCTTTAAAACATGACATTTTCAAATAAACCTTTGAAATCCATTTGGTTTTCCATTTCAAATAAAAATACTTTTAGAAAAAATTCTCAACATGGCTCGAAAAAATAAACAAGGCTCAAGAATCAAATTGCTCAACATATCCAATGAGGCGTAATAAAGAGTGGGAATAAAATCCATATCTAATAACAATATAAATGGAAGTTAAAAATGGGAGTAATATATCTCATCATATCAAATAGAACCAATGAAATGAATAAATCATATAAACCAATCTGACATGAGTAATGTGAACCTATGTTACGACCCAACCCAATGGGGCTTGAAACACAACTACCCCAAGCCTGCCTCCATTGGTAAAGGCTGGTGACAAGCACCGAAAGGCATATCTAACATGGGAGGTTTTTTCCTGATGTACCTATACTCACAGACCCAACCATATCAATGCAGAATTATAGAGGAATAATAATAAAATGACATAATATCTAGAGAATAACTATGCATGAAAAAAACCACTATGGTGTACAAGATTTTGACTGTGTAACCTAAAAAGTAAAGGGGGAAATACATTCCCAACCAAAAAGATGTTCCAAAGTGATAGTGCTATAGAAGTAAAAATGATGATAGATCCTAGATTCTAATATTCAAGCTCTGACCACCATACGTGGTCCAATTCACTAGGTTTTCCTATGTTTCTCTATAGTCACCGTAGACTTCTCCATCATCTACATACATCACGAATGTGCAGAAAATGCTCATGCAAGGTTGACTATATACAAATCTAGTAATATTCACCAAATGCTTAAGGGGGAGCATTAAAACACATGATTGGAATAGATAGGTGGCTCAAAGAAAATAAAGATACACAATTTAAAAATGGTTTATTTGTGATATGGTAATTGCGATGGGATGTTGTCGCAAATAGCTATTAGTGACGGGGTCCCTTAGAAAATACATTGTTTCTGAAAATGGCGTGGCAAATAATTTTTTCATATAATTTTATAATGAATAATTTACAACATGTTAAGTGACTTTTCTCAAAAAAAAAATATTTGTGATAGGATTGCAACCCATCAAAAATAAGTTTAAAAATTAAAAAAACAAAAGAAATTTTAAAAAAAATATTAAAAAATATAAAAATATCTAAATAACATAAGAAATGTAATAAATATTACTCTAAAGATCTAAAATAATAAAAATATTATACAAAATATTCTCATTCAAATTTTAACCAAATAATTGTGTTTATAAAGTATTAATAACTATGGAGGGGGAGGGGGATGATTATCTATGAGGGGAGGGGGAGGGAACTACATCCCTTCACACTGAGTTATTTATTACATGTACTCCATTATATGATCATGTTTTTTACCCTTACATCATCTCATATCCTCCTGTTATTATTGGTGATTTCAAGGAAGCTCTTCCTTCTCCCTATACATGACCATTATAACCTAACTATGAGCTCATAACTACTCCCAATTTTGTGAGGTTGATGATGAAGACTCCCCATGAGCTCCCCTTAAGCTGAATTTTGACCACACCTCAGTACAATAAGAACTTCCATGCATCAATCAAGAACCGATACAAACCACTCAGTGCTTCTCAAAAGCATACTGAGTCACCTGTATTCTTGTTGCATCATCAAATCCTGCTACATTGGTGGCCCAACTCTTAGTATAAACCTGACTCTTATCCTGTTTTTGAAAATTCATTGCCTCATATGACTCCTTCAATTTCAATTTGAAATTAAAACAATTAAAATATTGTTTTCAGTTAATTTAAAAACTCAAAAAATATTATGACCACAATCTGATGATGGAAACCACCTATAATCTCTATAGTGATAGGATCATTATACATCCTATTTTAAACATAAAACTCCATAATATCAAGATATTAAACTGCCTATATGAGTATACAATAAAAAAATTACCTTTAAAGTTATATAAATTATTAAAAATATGTACTTACCGTATGTCGTCGATGATTACTGAATATACGACTATTAAATCAATGTGTCACATCCTGTTTCCCTAAGTCTTTTTGACCTAATTATTCACTTCTCTAAAAACTATCTCTCATACAGTATGATCATAATCCTTCCCAAATCTAGGATGATATGTAATTCGTTCAGTGGGTATAGCAAGAATCATCAAAATCTATAACTCTCTCTTTCTTCATGGATGTCCTCTATAGATTGTGTCCAAACTGATGACAACGCTCATACATACACACCTCCCAGAACTCCTAGATATAACTCTACATGCTATCATCAAAAGGATACCATAAACCCTATATTTATTAATAATATAAAGTTAATAACTAAATAAATTTCAAAATTGATACTATTTATTTACATACCATCCAATGATCAAACATTTGGTGTCAAATGTCAATGAGAATCTGATCCCATATCACTCTTGCTGCAAATAAATAGTTCCATAGAAAAGAAACCCCCTATCTAACAACAATATTATTATTTTTTAAAAAATAGAATAAATAATCAAAAAAAATTACATAAATAAATTAAATAAAAGTAATGAAAAATAACTAAAATACAAAACTAGACATACCCCTACATGTGTAGAACAAAATCAATATGTGCACATAACTCGAGAATAGGTTCAGGAATCATCAATCTCACAAGGCCCTAACCCCTTCATGTCGATGATGAACTGCTAAGAACCTAAGGGCTGGATGGTAAAATACTTGGCTCATCACTATGTAATACATCATCCTTAAGGATATGGAAGATATCATCATAAGTCTCATCATTCATCTAGAACATGAAAATAATTTGGTCAACAAATAATTGAAAATGAGTATTATATTTATTTATTTATTTTGACTATAACTAACAATTAATTATTTCATTCTTTATCTTCATCATCATCTTCTTATACGATGGCGTTAATATCTTTATCTTCCACCCTAGTGTCATCAATTTCCATAGGATTTTTAGCTTCATCATCACTTGTTAATTCAAATTAATTTATTACATCATCACCATCAACCTATAATTATGGGGTTTCATCATCGATATCTATGTATCTTCATTGAAAATATGTATTTGGAGTTATATCTTGAAAATTTTCAATTAATTTCACTTAAATTGAACCTCATTCACTTTGTATAAACTGATTTTCAGGGGATTTCATTTTTCTAATGCTCCACTAATCAATTAACTCTATTGAAGCATCAAAATCATTGGCATAATATATTTTGTTTTCTTGATGATCTAATAAAAATGGTTCATTTAATAAAATAAGCATTTTAAAATTAATATCCATGATTCCATGGCAAGGATGAACATGCAATCCTCTATCAATATCAAGCTAATAAAATTTAAACATTGTTACATAATTCATTCTTAGATAACATGGCTCAATTATTACATCCAAAATTCCATAGAATTTAACTTCAATTTCACTATAATGAGATCTTATCAATAAAACACCACTATTTATTGTTTTTTTATTTTCTACATACACATGTATGAAATCAAAAACCATCCATTATATATGCCTTATAATATTTAACCATTTTGGATTGTGGGTTTCTCAATATGCACAATCGATTATAATTTTTTTTGATATTTTATGATACCTTCAAAATTGAAAAATAATTAAAAATAAAAAAAATAATAAATTGATTTCATATACTAAAACCAAAAAAATTTACTTTACATGTCTTTGAAACCAGAAGAAAATATTATGTTGTCGAAGATTTTCAAGAGAAGCTGCTGTAATTTATGGAAATGGTTTCTTGATATGATCATCATATAATCAATAAATTAAATAAAATTAATCTATTTTGAAAAAAATAAAGAATATGTGGTATTATAACTCACTATAAAAATTATGTTATTTCTTCATAGTTGAGAAGAACATATGTATGATCCCTGTGATGTTCATCATCTAAAATACATCATTCATAAATTCCACAAAAGCCAAGTTATGGATGATTAAAAACTTATAATTGACTATTTAGTTCATCATTAACATTTCCCTCATTATAGACCATTCAGTTATGTTTTTATGAATAATCAGGTTGGAAATAATGGGAGCATAAAAAAAGTAATTTCCGGTTGTAAATAATATTCTTCAATTAACCCTTTAACTAATGCTTTGTTATATACCATTTTCATTAATTTCTTTATACATATCTCATATGGATACATCCATCAGAATTGTACTGGCCCTCCACATTTTTCTTCATGTGGAAAATATAATATCAAATGTTCCATTGAATCAAATAAAGTCGGTGAAACAAAATTCTAGTTTAAATAAAATTAAAACAACAACTTCTTGCAGTCTCCAAAGTACATCATTGTCTGTTTTTTACGCATAGATTTCTTAGAAAAAATATGATATTTCTATTAGTAAATCCAAAATATAATAATTAAATAAACCTATAAATCCAATTATTATATGTGTTTCTAATATTACATGAAAATTATGATTTTTTAATCCAGTAATATGAATGTTTCTAACACATCTAAACAAATTGGAAACATAACCATCTAGTAGTCTCAAATTCACAATCTATTGAAAATATAATAAGTGGTTTTCTTTAGAAATTGTATAATCAAATTTTAGTTTAATTACTATCTATAATCTGTAATTTTCAACAAACTCAAGTTCTGGTCACCTACAAATTTTGGAAAGATCTAATCATGCATTTAAATTTTATTTGGTCTTAACATGTGTGTCTGAAATTGTATACAATATATTATCAAAATAGTCCTTATCAATATGAATGATGTACAACATGTTATAGACCAACAAAAAAACCAATATGGAAGATCCCAAAAAATAATTTGTTTAATCCATTAGTGATATTTCCCAAATCCATCAATTTGTAGTTAGTTTATAGTTGGTCTGAAGGTAATGGGAGGTATTGAAGAGATTGTATATTTTAAATCAATACCTGAGATAATTTTTGGAGTTCAATCCCTTTCAATTTTACCTTTTCTGAAATGATTCAAGTTCCTTCAAAAAAGATGATCAATAGGAAGAAATCTGCGATTAGAGTTGAAAAGATAATGTCTTCTCCCATTAATGATCATAAACACTTTGTTGTTACTCATACAATACAGACATGATTGTGGACCTTGTTTACTATAGCTATATAACATGACATGTGTTGGGATGTCACTAATAATCCACATTAATGAAACATAATTAGGAAATTTATTTCATGACCACATCATATATACTCACAACATTACTTCACAATAAATTTAACTTGTCATTAAATGGCTACAAATAAAGACAAGACAATAAGAATATTGACTATCGTGAGAACCAAATAGACATAAACCATCAGTAGAAAGACCCAATCACATGTTATAAGATTATAAAGAAAAATAAGGATATATATGTTCAGAAAAATTCCATGAATCACCATCACAAAGGTGATTTAAGATTTTAACAGTTGAAATATTTTATTTGTGTCCTGACATCAACGAAGTTATGTTCTAAGACATGAATAAATGCTGCAATCTAGATATAAGCGGAAAATACCTCAACTATTTAACAAGTTCCAATCTAGGCTTCCCTTATTGAGCCTCCTTATACCTTGATTATCCAAATGTAGGAAAACTACCTAATGAATCATTTTCACCATAATATTAGATGAAATTATTTGAATATACATGAAACTTCTAGTAACCAAAACCCAAATTATGAACCAGATAATTTATCTCCTAGAAATTGGTAGGAAACTCATTTTCTTTAAGGTAATGGTGATTTAACAAAATAAAATATTTAATCAAAATATATATTGGCATTCCACTATTTGATTTAATATCCATCACTTTTTTCACCAATTCAAAATTTTTTATCTTATAACCAGGATATGAGGAGTATTTAACAAATTTCAACAACTCATAAAATCAAGATGGTTCTAACTCAGAAGTTAACTCAATATCATTCCGAGTTTCTATTTTTTGAAAATATGGACCAGCAACCTTATGTATAAAATCTTGAAACTGTGATGGATCTAGAACCAAATTATTATTATTTTCTACAAAACTGCATTCAATGTGTTGATACTAAAAAATTCATTCCAAAAAAAAAATTCAATAGATGACCCCCCCACATTGTCAAATGTTTCAAATCTCCTTAGATTATATTTATTTCAGGGTCACATAATTGTCCCTTATAAAAAAATCTAGTATAGATGATGTAGATGATAAAAAACATAAACACCGTCAATATATCCAAGATTTATACCAGAACTGTTTGGACTCTTATGATGATTTATCTAATCATGATCCTGTAATAACGATTGTTCTCTAATTCCTTATTCCATATTTTTATAAAAAATAAAAAATAAAAATATTAAATATAATTAATCTAATATAAGGATGAGATTATCCAAAAAAAATTAAAATAAAAAAACTCCAATTAGTTGTAAATATTATCAACTATATCTAATTACCACTAAATTTTTCTAATTCTGCAAATGTTCACTAAATTTTTCTAATTACCACTAATTTTTTCTAATTATCTTTAATGTTCATGAAGATAAATAAAAGTTCAAACAAGTGGAATGAGGGATGCATGGAGCAGAGGGGATGAAGGTATTGACAGAGTGAAATAATTCCATTGGCGCTGCGTTTAGACCGTTTGGAGGAGAGATAGTCATGGGTAAAACTAAGAGTTTATCCATGACTCTCTCTCTATCAAACCCTCTTAACAAATGGGAACTAAAAACTCTTTAAATCTATATTTATTTCATCCCCTCGACCTTATGCTACCCTTACACCCATTAGATGATCTTCTATTACTAATTATGGTTAATTTTGGTTAGTTATGGTTAATTGTGATATTTTTTACTGATTAACACTAATTATTGATATTTTATACACATTACAACTAATTACTACTATTTTTTTACAAATTAATTCTCATTACCATCATTGGTTATAGATTAACACTCATTGTTAGCATTTTTTACTAATTAAAGGTCATTGAAAGTATTTTTTACTGATTAATGCTCATTTATGGTATTTTTTACTAATTAATGCTCATTGCTAGTATTCTTTAATCAATACTGCCCATTATCAGTATTTTTTGTTGATTAAATCTCATTGTTGGTATTTTTTAATCAATACAGCTCATTTCCAACATTTTTTACTAAATACCTACCATTCTCAAAATTGTTTACAAATTAATGATCATTGATGGTATTTTTTACTAAATAATGCTCATTCGAGGTATTTTTTTACTAATTAACACTCACTGTCAATATTTATTACTCATTAACACTCATTTTCTATATTTTTTACTCATTAATGCTCATTGTCGATGTTTTTACTGATTAAAGCGTATTTCTAGGTTTTTACTTATTAACGCTCATTGTCGGTATTTTTTTCACTGATTAATGCTCTCTATCATGATTTTTTACTCAATGCCGCTCATTTCCATTATTTTTTATAGATTAATGCTCATTCATGGAATTTTTTACTAAATAACACTAATTACTGATATTTTTTACAAATAAACACTCATTGTCGGTATTTTTTATAGATAAATGTTCATTACCAATTTTTTTGCTGATTAACTCTCATTTCAAGTATTTTTTACTAATTTACACTCATTGACAGTATTTTTAACTAATTAACATTCATTTTTTGTATTTTTTCACTAATTAACCCTTATTTACAACATTTTTACTCAATACCACTCATTGTAGGTATTTTTTTCTGATTAACGCTCATTGTTAGTAATTTTTTACTAATAAATGCTCATTGTGAGTATTTTTTACTTAATCTCGCTCATTGCTGGTATTTTTTACTAAATAACACTCATTTCTAATATTTTTTATTAATTAACACAAGTTTTTGGTATTTTTTTATTGATTAACCCTCATTGCTAGTATTTTTTATTGATTAGTACTCATTATCAATATTTTTTACTTATTAATAGTCATTGTCAGTATTTTTTTACTATTTAATGCTCATTAATAGTATTTTTTTACAAAGTAACACTTATAATCAGTATGTTTTTCTAATTAACATGTATTGTCGGTATTTTTTACTAAATAATTCTCATTGTCAACATTTTTTACTCAATACCACACATTGCCTATATGTTTTACTAAATATCGATCATAGCCGGTAGTATTTACTAATTACCACTTATTGCAAGTATATTTTATTAATTAATGGTCGTTGTTAGTATTTTTTACTAATTAACGCTCATTGCTAGTATTTTTTACTAATTAACGCTCATTGCATGTATTTGTCACTAATTAACGCTCATTAACAATTTTTTTACTCATTAACTCTCATTACCGGTATTTTGTATTGATTAACGCTCATTGATTGAATTTTTTTACTAATTAATCCTCATTGTTTCTATTTTTTACTCAATACCGCTCATTTTTTTGGTATTTTATACTGAATACCGATCATTGCTGGAATTTTTTACTTGTTATTTCAAAATTATATTATTTTTTTTGGATACCACTTATTGCTGTTATTTTTTTACAGATTTCTGATTACCAATATTTTTAACTGATTAAGGCTCATTTCTGATATTTTTTTTCTAATTAACGCTCATTGCCTATATTTTTTAATCAATAAAAATCACTACTAGTATTTTTTTACTGGTTAACACTCATTTCTAGTAGTTTTTAATCAATACTTATCATTGTTGGTATTTTTTACCAAATACCACTCATTTATAGTATTTTTTACTAATTTCTTCTCATTACTCGTATTTTTTACTAAATAATGCTCATTTCTAGTGTTTTTTTCTAATTAACACTCATTTCTGATATTTTTTATTGACTAATTCTCATTTCTAGTATTTTTTACTGATTAGCGCTCATTGTAGATATTTTTTTACTAATTAACACTCAGTGTTGATGTTTTTGACCCATTAACACTCCCTACTGGTATTTTTTTTACTGATTAATGCTCATTACTAGTATTTTTTTACTAAATACCACTCATTGCTGGTATTTTTTACTGATTAACTCGCCAATATATTTTTACTCATTTACACTCATTGTTGATATTTTTTACTAAATATCGCTCATTGCCTGTAGTTGTTACTCATTCCCGCTCATTGTCAGTATTTTTTACTAAACAACACTCATTTACAGTATTTTATACTAATTAATGATCATTGTCGGTTTTTTTTTTCTGATTAATGCCCATTTCCATTATTTTTTACAGATTAATGCTCAATTGGGTATCTTTTACTGATTAACGCCCATTATCGGTATTTGTACTAATTAACACTCATTTCCTCTATTTTTCACTGATTAATTGTAATGACCTTGAACTCCATCATTAAAACTTCCCATTATTATGTTTATTTTATAATATGAATCATATAAAACCACATAGAGAACACAACACAATATTTATAAATAAACAATTAATGGAATAAGATGTAATTCTAGATGTTAAGGAACCTATATTGATGAAATAGTAACTTTCCCTTAGGATAAGTAATATGACCCTTATGAATAGTAAATCAGACTAATGAACAGTAACCTCACCCATGAAAGTATAAATAAAATTTATGCATCTCATAAGTGAAAGTATAATATAACTACATCATAGTATAAGTAAACGAGTTGTAAATACTATTAATTAAGTGTTGGTGTTTTTGTCGGTCATAAATATTTAATTACATTTTTATAATTAATAAAATTATTTAAAATAAAATTTCTTTTCATAAAATGGATTCATTAATCAATATTTTATTGTCTTATGATTTTATTATAATTTGATGAGACCTTAAAATTTAAGAGTGTTATAAAATCAGTTTTAAATTTAAAATCTGTATTTTATAAGTAAATAATGATTTTATTTAAATATTTAGTTTCACATATTTAAAAAATTATTCTGATAAAATGGAGTTCATTTTTTAATTCTACATGTTGAAAAAGGGTTATGGTGAATTTTTTGGATTTTTTTTAAAATACTTTAATTTTTGGTGAATGGTAAAATATAATAACTTACGATAAATGTTAAATACATGATTTATTGAGTCATAGGTGATGTATATCTGATGTAAGCCTATAATCGCAAAATTTTATTCATTACTTTAATATATTTGATTATAATTCTCAAACTATTTATATTTTTGAGCCAAATTATAAACAAATGAATTAAATATTCAAAAAACACTCCTCTCCTTCATTATAAAAACTACCCCTCACCCTCGCTTCTCTTCAATTATATAAGACTTAAATATTTTCAATGTTCAACCTAAATCCTCTTTCCTAGTCTCTCCCCACATCCAGGATCTCTTTGTCCTACCAAAAGACTAAAACCCCTTTCCCTAAGGAGGTTCTCAAGGAAGATAATTCAAGAGTTAAACCAACTTCCTTTTTCTTTTAATTTCATTTTCATTTTACTTTATTTTCTTATCTTCTCCTCACATACTCTATCCAAATGATCATGATAACTCTACTATCATCTATATACTGGAATTATATCATGTTAATTAAATATTCTTCCTCAATCTACTATCACTCTCTCTTTTATTTTAAAAATGAAATCCTCGCCCGGGAGGTACTAATTTACAACCTTCGTGGATGACGAACTTGTGTTCGTCAATTTCTACATCAAGGATGGTCATGAAATCATTTTTATGGTTGAAACAGATTATAAAATATTTATTGTTTTATGTAATGTGCTGAAACAATTATATATATATATAATACTAATTCATTTGACAATACTAGTCTGAGATGATCAAAATACCATTGTAATAGTCTAAATGATTATCACTAATGTTTTATCAAATAAATCATCTTCATAAAATATAAACAAAAGAATTATATAACCATTTAATATTATGTATTTTCATTAGTATCATATAAATTTAAATCTGGAAAATTATATCCATTCCACATGAACTTGCATACTCATATACAAGTATATCGATTGGGAAAACCAAGAAATTGAAAGCTCCCATGTGATAAATTTGTATCTTATAACTCATCAAAATGGCCATAAATAGACATAATAAAATTATAATAAATCAATAAATATAAAAAGGTTTTGAAATAATTAATTAATGAATTTAATTTGATTATCCATGACATTAAGGTCAAGTACAGAATACATTTGGACATATTGTATGTTTTTCTACCCGAACATCCATTTTCTTCCAGGTTACTCTTTTTCCCTATTTACTCCAATATAATTCTTTATAATTCTTATTAAATACTCTTAAATTATGTGTGAATGTTCTATATATGTGTTCCAATTAGAATAATTATTTATTTTTTGGGTAGTTACATGTTATAAAATGATGTTTCTCAAATTCTTCCTGATAAACACGCTCTATTAAAGGGAACTTCTAGAATTCTTACCTATTTACAAGGGAACTCTATAATATATTTTAATCAAACATTATTTTTTATGAAATCAATCATTTTATTATGAAAAAACTACCTTTGTTCTCTAATAGTTTATACAAATATTTTTCCAAAATAAATATTCTTTTCAAAGTAAAAGAGTATTTTTATCAAGAATTACATGATGATTTTATAAGAGTATTTTCATCGATTAGAAAACTTTTGTTAAATTTTATTTTCAATTGAGATTAATATTTTATGATATCATCTAACATATTTTATTTAATGGTTTAATATTAGTTTGACTCTGTATGTTCTATCTTGATACCATTCACTATATTACTCTGAATGCTTAGTATTTATGATTACTAATTGGGGAAAGTTATTTACATTTCATATGTTAGTTTCAATATGAATTTATATGATGATTATGTTTAACCCTTTCATTTGAGAAATTAATTAGACCTATTAATTTTTAGGTGGGGTCCACTATAGCCCCTTGGTGCATCGGTAGGTCTCATGAGACAAACTAGTTTGGGTTTTTACACATTTATGTATGGTCTTTGCATGAGGCCTTGACAGTACTGTTATGATGTCCCATACTATGAATTACATCATTATGAAACTAGTAATTGATAGTTGATGTGATTATTCGACTAGTAGAACATCCATGGTTATGTTTTATTATGGAATTATTTATTCAGCTTTTATTCCTACCATATTATGCCCATGTTTACTTTTAATGGAATGTGTACTTTTATTTATTCACCATGGCTTATTACTTATGCTTTTTCTTTATTAATTAACCTTACAGAGCATCTGAGATCACCCCTTTCTTATGTTTTATTTTTCCCCAGGATGTAAAGAAGTATATTATGAATGACATGCTGGGATAATCTAGAAGGTAGGTGTAACAACCCGGAATTTTAAATAAATCGTGTTTCCTAATTTATGTGTTATTTTATTTTATTTTTATACTCAACAAAAATGTTTCATTTAATAACATGAGTATAATTAAAATGAGACCGTTGGGTTTTGACTGTTATATGACCATTGGTCAATATGACTGCTGAAACTAAATGTTTTGATTATTGTCTCTAAATATAAGTAATCTTGGTTAATTATTATAGAAAGAAGATTCGATGGCCTCACCCAGTAGTCTTGGACCGATCGAAGCCCATCTAATAGAACTTGGGATGGAGGTAGCACCACTAGGCTTTGCTCTAGACCAATCCCAAGCAAAACTTCATCGTGTGAAGCTAGAACGGAATCGCCTTTGCGAGAAGTTCTAACTGATAAAAATTACTACTCGTGCGATATTGGTCGAGCCTCCCTTGGATTCTCTCACCTTAGCGCACCATACACTTAGGTCCTATGCTGGTGTGATTCGGGGCTATGTTAGGAGACCGTAACTGCCTTGTGTAATCCTTTGTTTTAAATAAAAATTGGGATTTCTTCTTATGATGATGTTTGTGACTTTTCAAATGTCCGGATAAATATAGTATTCATATTTTTGATGAATTTTAGAAAATTTATATTTTAAAAAGGTTTATGAAAACCTTAAATAATTAAAAATGTGTAATGATTTTCAAAAAATGGTCTTCTACAATTATGTTCAGTACGAAATTTAGAGTCTAATAAGATCAACTTGATTTTTTATGAATAGAAAATTATGAGTAGTGATTTTATGATTAAGATTAGTAATGTGTCTAAATGGATTAGTAATCTCACTTAAAGAAAGTATTAAAATAAGCTAGGCACTTTGATTAAGTAATGTGATTCAATAAAATGGTTAAATAACAGTTTCATATATTATTATTCAAGTATTAGTTTTTTTGGGTGAATAGTGTTTTTTAATAAAAAATTTAATTAAAAATAATTATAAAATTATTTTTATAAAATGGACTTCATTTTTGAACTCAGAGCATCGATATTATGTTAAGGTAATTTTTGGGGATTTTTCTGAAAAAAATGAATTTTCAGTGAATAGTGCTTTTTAAATTAAAAATTTAATTAAAAATGTTTAGAAAAATATTATTATAAAATGGATATCATTTTTGAAATCAGAGCATTGATATTTGGTTAAGGTGAAATTTTGGGATTATTCTGAGAAAGTTGAATTTTTGATGAATAGTGAAAATACAGTATTTAAGTTACGAGTGTTTAATGACATCATTAAATGATGTATTAAGAATGTAATCAATATGGTCGACTTATGAATAGAATGATAAGGTATGATGTGTCCCATGTGGCCAATACCATGGGAAAATACCATGGGCAAGCCCATGGTTTTTCCAAAACCACTAATGAGGTGTCCCTTGGCCATTAATGCCATGTCCCCTCACTTTCCCTATAAATACCAAGCCATCCCCTCATACATTCGACTCCCCACTCTCCCCCAACGAAGTTATGGTCTCATTACCTCCCAAGGAGTCCTCCCAAGGTGCCCCCAAGCCGTCAAGGTCCCAACCATTGAGTTTTAAGATTTACATTTTAAGGTAAGGGATCTGATCTCTCTCTTTCTTTTCAAGAAATGTCTTTTATGTAATTTCATTTATGCTCCATGTTATTATTTTAAAGGGTGTTCTTTTATACTCCTCTTACTTCTCTTTTCATGTTCACATAATGAGTGATCCCCTATTACTCTCATTATTTCGTTTTATGATGTTTTAAGTGGCACTGTTAGGCTGCCGAAATTTTTGTAACAGATTCTTTCTCCCTTCTCATTTTTCAAGATCTATTTTCATGTAAATTATTCCATGTTCCTTTTTGTTATTTTGGGGTATTATCTCTAAATTTATCATACTGATCTTTTATTATCATATGATTAGAGACCCCATTTGATCTCTTCAATTCAGTATTTTGATGTTTTAAGTGACGTCGTTAGGCTGCTGAATTTTTAAGTGGTTCTTCACCCTTCTCGTTTTGAAGTTCTACTTTCATGTCAATTATTTCTAGTTCCTTTTTTTATGTTGGGGTATGATATCTATATCTATAATACTGATATTTTATGACCATATGATGAGATACCCCATTTTATCTCTTCAATTCAGTATTTTGATGTTTAAGTGGAGTCGTTAGGCTGCTGAATTTTTAAGTGTTCCTTGCAACTTTCTCACTTTTTAAAGTTCTAATTCCATGTCAAGTCTTGAAAGTTTCTTTTTATTATGTTGGGGTATGATCTCTATATCTATCATACTGATCTCTTATGATCATATGATGACAGACCCTATTTTATCTTGTCAAATCATTTTTTATTGAAGTTTAAGTGACACCGTTTGGATGCCTAATTTTCATAAGAGAAATCTTATTTTTGTCTCACTTCCATGTTTTTCATTTCATATGGTATATCTTTAAAATTTCATTACCATGTTCTTAAATCCCTTATATTCTGTCCCCCAACTATTTTATGGATCATTTATGAGTGGGTGACCCATGTCCCCTCTCTTTTCAATGTTTTCTAAAACCTTGTAACATAGCCGTTATGCTGCAGAATTTTCATCTAAAAATTCCTCTCTCTTTTCTCAAAATTATTTTATGTTTTAAAGGGAATAATAAAAGCTATTATTTATACAAGGGTATTCACATATATATCAAAATGTTCTATTTTAAATTCTGGGATTTACATACATGACACCCGCATTCCATTTCTGTGGGTTTAAAGTGACATTAAGATAATGTCTTTAAAGCAGTTTTTAAAACGTTATGATTATGAAATGAAATCCATTTATTTTATGCTATATGGGTTATTTATGAAATGTTTGATGATGATATATGTGTCTCACATGATAATAAAGGCAAATTTAAGGGTGCTCCCAGATAGCGCTCCAATGCATTGGGTAATGATGTAACCACTAGAGATTACAATTTTCACAATATCTTGGTGAATAACCTTGGTAATTTTCAAATGAAACCTTGGTGATGGACCTTGGTGATATGTTCATGATTGTCTATATTAAATGTTTCAACCACATTTCAATTTATGAAAAATGTTTTTTTATTATGATATGCCTCATGATTTCTTTCTCATGCCTTAAAGTTCTTTTTCATGACATAGTTGATGTATCTCAAGTTCACATGTTAAATGTTTCTCTGGTTTCCCTTACTGGGCCTTCCGCTCACCCTTTCTTTTGATGTATGTCCCCAGGTTATGAGATGCAGTAATGAACCTAGGATGAACATGAGGAGAATCCTTTCAAGTGTTTAAGAAGAATGTTTTATGTTTTTATGTTTTAAGTTCCTGGATTCCAAGACACTAATCCTTAAAGATCCTCAGTTTTGTAATATGTAATGAAAGTTTATGTCATAAAAAGGAGGGATTCTATAGTTGGTATCAAAGGATGGTTTAGTTATTTGTGGAAATTAGGATATGAAAACTCTAGGAAGAACCCTATAGAAAAGTTTAAATATAGGAAATCTTCCTGGTATTTTGGTGAGTATTGAGTAAGGGGTTGCCATGAAAATACATCCCAGTCTGGATACGAGCAGGTAGAGGTGGCTCTGGCACAGATGTACATTGGGGTAAAACCCGAAAACACCGCTTTGAGCTAGACTCGAACGGGAACTGGTACATGACAACGGGCCTTGCTGCAATCTTGGTTACGACACTCCCGGGGGATATGATTTGGTAATTTCATAAGCTTAGTATGAACCATTGTTAAAGGAACCAAGATGAAATAAAATAAAGATTCACATAAGAATATATGATCATGGATAACCAAGATTGGAACCTAGGGGATTACATGTTAGGGTATACTTTTCTTCTAAAAGTTATCCTAATATGCTTTAAGTTCCTTTTCATGATTATTGGTTTAGTATTCAAGCCTCTAATTATACTTTCTCTTCTTAGTTAATGGTGGGAAATGGAAGAACATGTCCCAACAACCAATGTGATAGGAAATGTGAAGATTGCCGTATTAATATGACAGGGATGATTAGGGGATTAAAAGATGATTATTATTTTGGAAGACGTTCACAATTTTGGGGACCCTATATGATCGAGGTAAATAGATTACTACGGTATTTTAATTGAGGAGTAAGGCTGACTTATATTTTGAAGAATCGATAAATTTAAGGTGGACTTATAGTAATTTAGGTTACTTATGGGGATGATTAACCTATCTTGGGTAAAATATGTTTAGGTTAGATACATTTGTTATAAGATATTAGTAGTTGTTGATGTTGTTTGGAGATGAACAATGAAGTTTATTTTGGAAGACTATGTTATCAAATCCTTCTTGTATTTGGGTTTCAATCTTAGTTTGGTTTATTTTGAGGAATTTTAAGGACCGTTATTTATGGAATGGTCTATGATGAACTTTGGGTAGTACAATGGAACTTTGAAGATTTAAAAGTAGTTTCCATTCCTATGGGATTATTTTATTTTTTGAAGAGTTGTTTTACCTTACCCTTTCTATTTTTGTGATAATGTTTAATGATAGAAGAAATAGATAGTTAATCATTTGTCGATTATGTGATTCTCTAGAAGATGATTCGTGTGTTTTGATGAGGCTAGTAGTTTTGAATGCTCATCATTTGGAGAAAATATTAGTGTTGGTAGGGACTTATTAAAGGATGAAACTCTACATGAAGGTAGTCATATTTTCTTATGTTCTATGTTGTAAATGAATTCCTCAAAATTATGAAAAGGAACGTAAAACGAAAACATCGTTGGTTTATGTTTCCTACTAGGTAATCAAAGACCGTTTACACACATCATATGTTTGGGATTTTTTATGGTTAAATTTCTCCTAATCATGTTTTTTATCACTCTCCCTCAGAACTTGACCCTTTGTTTTCTCCTCCATGTCCATGTTTTCCTACATGGAATCCTAGTGTGGGTTAACTCGGGTGACCTTTGTACTTCCATTTCTTTCTTATAAAGTAATAGTTTTACTAACTCCTTTTCCGATGTGGGACTTTCAATGAAATTTCAAAACCCAATTTTAAAAATTGAGAGGACACAATTTCTTAAGGTGGGAAGATTGTAACGACCCGAAATTTTGAATAAATCTTGTTTCCTAATTTATGTGTTATTTTATTTTATTTTTATACTCAACAAAAATGTTTCATTTGATAACATGAGTATAATTAAAATGAGACCGTTGGGTTTTGACTGTTATTCGACCATTGGTCAATATGACCGCTGGAAACTAAACGTTTTGATTATTGACTCCAAATACAAGTAATCTTGGTTAATTATTATAGGAAGAAGATTCGATGGCCTCACCCAGTAGTCTTGGATCGATCGAATCCCATCAAACAGAAATTGGGAAGGAGGTAGCACCACTAGGCTTTGCTCTGGACCAATCCCAAGCCGAACTTCATCGTGTGAAGCTAGAACGGAATCACCTTTCCGAGAAGTTCAAACTGATAGAAATTACTTCTCGTGCGATGTTGGTCGAGCCTCCCTCGGATTCTCTCACCTTAGAACACCTTACACTTAGGTCCTATGCTGGTGTGATTCGGGGCTATGTTAGGAGACCATAACTGATTTGTGTAATCCTTTGTTTTAAATAAAAATTGGGATTTCTTCTTATGATGATGTTTATGACTTTTCAAATATCCTTATAAATATAGTATGCATATTTTTGATGAATTTTAGAAAATGAATATTTTAAAAAGGTTTATGAAAACCTTAAATAATTAAAAATGTGTAATGATTTTCAAAAAATGGTCTTCTACAATTATGTTCAGTAAGAAATTTAGAGTCTAATAAGATCAACTTGATTTTTGATGAATAGTAAATTATGAATAGTGAGTTTATGATTAAGATTAGTAATGTGTCCAAAGAAATTAGTAATCTCACTTAATGAAAGTATTAAAATAATCTAGGCACTTTGATTAAGTAATATAATTCAATAAAATGGTTAAATAATGGTTTCATAAATTATTATTCAAGTATTAGTTTTTTCGGGTGAATAGTGTTTGTTAATAAAAAATTTAATTAAAAATAATTAGAAAATTATTCTCATAAAATGGACTTCATTTTTGAACTCATATCATCGATATTATGTTATGGTAATTTTTGGGGATTTTTCTGAAAAAAATGAATTTTCGGTGAATAGTGTTTTTTAATTAAAAATTTAATTAAAAATATTTATAAAATTATTTTTGTAAAATGGATTTCATTTTTGAAATCAGAGCATTGATATTTGGTTATGGTGAAATTTTGGGTTTATTCTGAAAAAGTTGAATTTTCGATGAATAGTGAAAATACAGTTTTTAAGTTACGGGTGTTTAATGACATCATTAAATGATGTATTAAGTATGTAATCAATATGGTAGACTTATGAATAGTAATATAAGGTATGAGGTTTCCCAAGTGGCCAATACCATGGGAAAATACCATGGGCAAGTACATGGTTTTGCCAAAACCACTAATGAGGTGTCCTTTGGCCATTAATGCCTTGTCCCCTCACTTTCCCTATAAATACCAAGCCATACTCTCATCCATTCGACTCCCCACTCTCCCCCAACGAAGTTCTGGTCTCATTACCTCCCAAGGAGTCCTCCCAAGGTGCCCCCAAGCCTTCAAGGTCCCAACCATTGAGTTTTAAGAGTTACGTTTTAAGGTAAGGGATTCGATCTCTCTCTTTCTTTTCAAGAAATCTCTTTTATGTAATTTTTTTATGCTCCATGTTCTTATGTTAAAGTGTGTTATTTTATACTCCTAATACTGCCCTTTTCATGTTCACATAATGAGACATCCCCTCTTACTCTCATTATTTCGTTTTATGAAGTTTTATGTGGCGCCGTTAGGCTCCCGAAAGTTTTGTAACAGATTCTTTCTCCCTTCTCATTTTTCAAGATCTATTTTCATGTAAAGTATTTCAAGTACCTTTTTGTTATGTTGGGGTATGATCTCTAAATTTAGCATACTGATCATTTATGATCATATGATGAGAGACCCCATTTTATCTCTTCAATTCAGTATTTTGAAGTTTTAAGTGACGCCGTTAGGCTGCCGAATTTTTAAGTGGTTCTTCACCCTTCTCGTTTTGAAGTTCTACTTTCATGTCAATTCATTCAAGTTCCTTTTTTTTATGTTGGGGTATGATCTTTATATCTATCATACTGATATTTTTTGACCATATGATGAGAGACCCTATTTTATCTCTTCAATTCAGTATTTTTATGTTTAAGTGGAGTCGTTAGGCTGTTGAATTTTTAAGGGTCCTTGCACCTTTCTCCATTTTTAAAGTTCTAATTCCATGTCAAGTCTTGCAAGATCCTTTTTATTATGTTGGGGTATGATCTCTATATCTATAATACTGATCTCTTATGATCATATGATGAGAGAACCTATTTAATCTTGTCAAATCATTTTTATTGAAGTTTTAGTGACGTCGTTTGGCTACCGAATTTTCATAAGAGAAATCTTATTTTTGTCTCACTTCCATGTTTTTCATTTCATATGGTATATCTTTCAAATTTCATTACCATGTACATAAATACCTTATATTATGACCCCTACTATTTTATGGATCATTTATGAGTGGGTGACCCATGTCCCCTCTCATTTCAATGTTTTCTAAAAACTTGTAACATAGTCGTTATGCTGCAGAATTTTCATCTCAAAATGCCTCTCTCTTTTCTCAAAAATATTTTATGTTATAAAGGGAATACTAAAAGCTCTTATTTATACAAGGGTATTCACATATATATAAAAATGTTCTATTTTAGATTCTGGGATTTACATACATGAGACCCACTTTCCCTTTATGTGGGTTTAAAGTGACATTAAGATCATGTCTTTAAAGCAGTTTTTAAAACATTTTGATTATGAAATGAAACCCATTTATTTTATGATATATGGGTTATTTATGAAATGTATGATGATGATATATGTGGATCACATGATAATAAATGCAAATTTAGGGGTGTGCCCTGATAGTGCTCCAATGCATTGGGTAATGATGTAACCACTAGAGATTACAATTTTAATGATATCTTGGTGAATAACCTTGGTAATTTTCAAATGACACCTTGGGGATGCACCTTGGTGATATGTTCATGATTGTCTATATTAAATGTTGCAGCCACATCTTCATGTTATGAAAAATGTTATTTTTATTATGATATTCCTCATGATTTCTTTCTCGTGCCTTAAAGTTCTTTTTCATGACATAGTTGATGTATCTCAAGTTCACATGTTAAATGTTTCTCTGGTTTCCCTTACTGGGCCTTCTTCTCACCCTTTCTTTTGATGTAAGTCCCCAGGTTATGAGATGTAGTAATGAACCTAGGATGAACATGAGGAGAATCCTTTCAAGTTTTTAAGAAGAATGTTTTATGTTTTATGTTTTATTTTCCTGGTTTCCAAGACACTAAACCTTAAAGATCCTCAGTTTTGTAAAATGAAATGAAAGTTTATGTCATAAAAAGGCAGGATGCTATAGTATGGATATTTTCAATGGAACTTACATGTTGTGTTTCCATTCAAGTTGTAATGTTGAACTTATGTAGGTATCTTTTTTTCCAAAGCTACTAAACTATTAAATCCTTTGAGATACAACATCCTTGTAATCATACCAATTTTTTAAAGTAAGGCACTGACTATGGGAAACTGGGGTCTAGGTCTTTACATTAATGCACATTTCCTATATTGTTTTATTGATTAGTATTGTTTACTAAATACCACTAATTTTTCCAATTTAATGCTCATTGATAGAAATTTTTACTAATTAATGCTCATTGCTGGTATTTTTTACTAATTATAGCTCATTGCTAGTATTTTTTACTCATCAACACTCATTCTTGATATTTTTAATGATTAACACTCATTGTTGAAATTTTTTTACTAATTAACACTCATTGTTGATATTTTTTATTAAATATCACTTATTGTATGTATTTTTTCTTATTAACACTCATTGTCGGTATTTTTTGACTGATTAATGTTCATTGGATTTATTTTTTACTAAATACAGCTCATTGCTTGTTTTTTTACTAATTACCTCTCATTATCATTATTTTTTACTAATTACCACTCATTACTAGTATTTTTTCTATTTAACACTCATTACGATTATTTTTTACTAGTTACTGCTCATTATTGGTATTTTTACTCATTAACACTCATTAATGGTATTTTTTACTAAGTAATACTCTTTGTCGATATTCTTCACTGATTAACACTCATTGTCACTTTTTTTTGATTAATGATCATTACTGGTATTTTTTACTCAATACCACTCATTGCTTGTATTTTTTATTAATTATCTCTCATTTTCGATATTTTTTACATATTATGGCTCATTGTTGGTATTTTTTACTAATTAACGCTCACAGATGGTATTTTTTACTGATTAACACTCATTGATGGTATTTTTTTACTGATTAATGCTCATTTATAGTATTTTTTACTAATTAATGCTCATTACTGGTATTTTTTACTTATTAACAGTAATTTTTGGTATTTTTTTACTGATTAACGCTTATTGGTACTATTTTTTAACTTTTTGATGCTCATTGCTGGTATTTCTTACTGATTTAATGCTCATTACCCATATTGTTTTAATTATTAGCACTCATTTCTGGTATATTATACAATATACCACTCATTATGGGCATTTGTTACTAGTTACCGCTCATTAATGGTATTTTTTCCCGGTTACCACTCATTAATGTTATTTTTTTACCAATTTATGATTACCAATATTTCTTATATATTAATAGACATTGTAGGTATTTTTTAATAATTAATTCTCATTGATATAATTTTTACTAATTAACTCTCATTGCTAATATTTTTTAATCAATACCTCACTATACCAGTATTTGTTTACTGATTAATTCTCATTATCAGTATTATTTAATCAATACCACTCATTACAAGATTTTATTACTAAATTGCACTCATTAGTGCTACCTTTTTTACTAAATACAACCCATTTTCGATATTGTTTACTAATTACTACTCGTTGGTATTTTTTACTAAATAACGCTCATTTCTGGTATTTTTTACTAATTAACACTCATTGTATGGGTATTTATGGATTAATGCTCATTGTTGCTATTTTTTGCTGATTAACACTCATTGTTGGTATTTTTTACTAATTTAAGTCTCATTGTTGGTATTTTTTAATTGATTTATACTCATTTCCAGTATTTTTTTCTGAGTAGCACTCATTATTGGTATTTTTTACTCAAAACCACTCATTGTCGGTATTTTCTAATAAATACCACTCATCACTGGTATTTGTTAGTAAATACATCTCTTTGTCGATATTTTTTTCTATTTACAACTCATTGCTAGTATTGTTTTTTATTAATTATCACTCATTGTTGCTATTTTTTACTCAGTATCGTTCATCACTATTAATTTTTTTCTAATTAATGCCAATTTACACTATTTTTAACTAATTAACGCTCATCACCCCTATTTTTTAACAATTCTCATTCATTCCTTCTAATGTTTAATAATTCCGACTCATTTCCTTTAATTTTTACTAACTACCACTCATTTTTTCTAATTTTTACTAATTACCGCACATTTCCACTAATTTTTACTAATTACTACTCATTTCCATTAATATTAACTAATTACCCCACATTTTCAGTAATTTTTACTAATTACAACTATTTTCTACTAATTACTAATAATTTTTAATAATTACCATTAATTATTAAGAATTATCTCTTATTTTACTAATTACCCCTGATTTGTACTCATTACCACAAATTTTTACTAATTATTTTTAAATTATTAATATTTTACGTTAATTAAAAAAAATTATTGATAATTATTACAAATTACAAATTATTATTACCTATTAGAAATTACTATAAATTATTATTACTTATTACAAATATCTATAAATTATTACTAAGTTCTAATAATTAATACTATCTATTTATCAATTATAAGTAATTACTATTAATTACACCCACAGAGTGATAATTGAAACTAATTATTGCAAATTAAAACTATTTACTTTTGAAAAAAATACTGTTAATTAAAACTAAATATTTCTAATTTAAAATAATTACTGCTAATTATAAATAATTACTTCTAATTAACGCTAATTACTACTAATTAATAATACTGAATTTTAATATAAAATAATATGAATGAATTAAAAACTAAAAGAATTAAATAAATATCCTAAAATTGATGCTTTTGTCAGATGCAATGATCAAAATTTGCATCCATGTAAAAATCAAAACGTTTAATTGATGAAATGAAGAGTGGGGAGACAGAGGAGAAAATGATAATTCAAATGAAGAAGGAATGAAAAAATATCACATGGGGTATATATAGGTTAGCCTAGTAGCGGCATGACTATTTACAACAGGATTCCCATCGCAAATAGTATTATTTGCGATGAGACCTATCACAATTAGTACCCACCATAAATAACCGCATCAGCGGTAAAAAAAGTTATTTCACAAGGGACCCTTTGCGAATACTCTATTGTCAAAAATTTATTTGTGATGATATTTAAATATCGTTGCAAATAATAATAATGACAAAAGGTATTTGTGATGGGAGTAAATACTTGTCACAAATACATTTGGTGCAGTTTTCACGCCAAATCATAGGAAAGGTATTTGCGATGAGGAACATATCATGTCACGAAGAATCATTCATAATTGTTTTTTCGATGGGAAATGAGTCTGGTTGAAAATAGTCCCTAATTAAGGACTATTTATGACAGGCAATAGACACATTGCAAAAACCACTTTTTCCTGTAGTGAGAGTTAAAAATCAAACAACGTGGAGACATACATATACATATACATATAAATATACATACATATATATATATATATATATTCTCAAACCAAAGATACTCAAATGAGAGATAAGGGGGTCATTATCTCACAGCCCAGCTGAGGAAAAGAGTGTCATTAGTTTCAAAAGTCTGTCAATGATACCCAGCATCTCACACACGTATCTGAAGAGACATTCATGTCAAGACATCCCTCATAACTGTGTCACATATTCGAGGGGAAAATATCTATGTAAAGGACTCATGCCTTGATACAATAAGATTGTGTCACTCAGTAAATATAAAGAGGACCCATGCCCTGACTCTATGAGAGGGTGCCACTCTGATGGATAGGGACCCATGCCTTGACTCTATAGAAGGTTTCCACTCAAGTAATTAGTAGAGGACTCATACCTAGTCTAGCTAGAGGGTCCTACTAAAGTAAGAGAGGACCCATTACCTAATGTTGTAGGAGGGTGCCACTCAGATAATATCTAGAGGACTCCTTCCTTGACCAATATAAGGGTACCACTCTTGTAGTTGAGGACCCATACCATGTCTCCACTAGAGGGTTCCACTCGGTGGATTGGTAAAGGAATCATTCCCTATGTTCATAGGCGTGTGTCACTCTAATAGTTGACAATAAAACCCATGTCCAACCCAACTAAAGGGTGTCACTCTGATAGTCAACTGAGGACCCATTCCCTGCCCCGCAAGAGGGTGCCACTCTAATCTCTCTGATGATCATGCCTGATCCCTATCATCACTGAACATCACCTAAAAAAGAATCACACTCAAAATACCTTGAATTATATATGTAAATCCACCAAAAATTCCATAAACACGTTCTATGTGGGAAAATACTTAGGATTGGCTCCTCGCAGACCAGAATCTGAGTCTAAATAATTGAGATGTGAGAGTTCTAAGTTTCCTTAGAAGGAAATAAGGGTTACACACACTGTGGTCCCATTCCACTGCCTGGCCATGTCCCTACCAGTACAAGACTTATTGCTCATGAAAATTTACACAGTGTGGGGGGGAGGACTATATGAAGTGCCTATAATTCCCCAATTATTTTATGGTATGCATCTTCTTAAATAAATTCAATTCATTTGATATTTTACATTTCATAAAAATTATTTAATATAAATCAATAAATTACATATATATCACAATACAAACTTTATAAATAAAGAATGAATGAAATAAGAGTTATTTCTAAAAATCAAGTAACTTATACCAATGAAATAGTAACTTAACCTTAGGAATAGTAATATTACCCTAATAAATAGTAAATTGGCCAAATGAATAGTAACCTCAATGATAACAGTATAAATAAAATTTAGTCATCTTATAAATGAAACTATGCTATGATTATATCATAGTATAAGTATATTAATATTTATATTTTTCTAATTAAGTGTTGGTATTTTTATAAGTCATAAATATTTAATCACAATTATGAAATTAATAAAATGATTTAAAAGAAAATTTGTTTTCATAAAATGTATTCAAAAATTAATATTTTGTAGTCTTATTATTTTAGGATAATTGTTTGAGACATTAGTTAATTTTTCAGAGTGTTATAAAATTATTTATAAATTTAAAATCTGTATTTTTCAAGTAAATGATTATTTTAAATAAAAATTAAATTTATCATATTTTAGAAAATTATTTTCATAAAATAGAGTTCATTTTTTTATTCTACACATTGAAAAATGGTTAGGGTGGATATTTGGAATTTTTTGAAATACTTGAATTTTGTGAATAGTAAAATATGGTAATTTATAGTATATATACATTATAAGTTAAATACACTATTTATTGAGTCATGTATAATGTATGTACCATTGGTTTGAACTCACATATACCAATTTATGTATTTAGTCACAAGAATCATAACTATTTCTTATCATGATCCAAAATAATAAAATAATGAATAAAATATTAACAAAACACTCCACTACTCCCTATAAATACCACCCCATCTCATCACACCTTTCAAGCTTTGATCCTTGACCAAATTCTTCCCAATAGTCTTCCCAAGTTTCTCCCCCACCTCCAGGAGCTCTTGGTCTCATAAAATGTTCATATCTAAGGTCCCTTAATGAGGTTCTCAAAGGGGATAATTCAATAGGTAAATCCTCGTTCTTTTCTTTTAATTTTCTTTTAATTTCATTTTTCATTTCTTATCCTCTCCTCAACTCCTTTGTCCAAATGATCATGATAACTATAGTATCATATATATACTTTAATGATATCATGTTAATTGAATATAATTTATGAAACTCCTTTTTCTCTCACTTTTACTTTAAAAATAAAATCATCATCTGTGAGGTGCTGATTTACAACCATCATGGATGACCGATTTCAGTTCTTCAATTTATCATTAAAGGCTATTAAAGAAACACTTTTTATTTTTGAAACAGTTTATAAAATATTTATTACATCCTATTTAATGTTCTAAAACCATTATTTATACATTTTATTAATTAATTAAACAAAATTAGTGTGTGATGATCGACAAAACTGAAAAATAATCTAAGGATTTATCACTAAAATTCTATCTAATTATTCATCCTTATACTATATAACCAATGATATATATAACCATTTAAACTTTTTTATATTCATTAATAACATAAAATTATGATTATGTATAATTATACTTATTTAACATGAAATTCATTACGTATAAATAAGCGAACTAATCATGAAAACCAAGAACACGAGAACTCCCGAACAATGAAATTTTATCTTTTAAATCTTCAGAATGGTCCATAAATGAACTTTATAAAATTATAATAAATAATATAAAAGTATAAAAGGTTCTTAATTAATTAATTAATGGATTTAATCAGATTATATAGGACATTAAGATCAAATGTATAACACTTCCATGCATAATGTAAGGGACTTCATCTCAATTTTTATTTCATTGAGACTTACATGGTATCATGCACTTAATCATTTTCATATGGTGTATCTACTTCCCCTTCAAGATTATTTTTCATGTAAAATTATATTTCTATTAAATTTCCATATTCTAGTATCATGGTTATGATTATTGTCTTAGTCATATACTATTTTACATGGGTGTTTATTTTGAATGTTGTTTTAACTGCAGAAATATTGATGAATCTATATCCTATTCTAAATATGGATATTAATAAGGCATTTTTTCTTGAATTAAATCTATGTATTAAGAATTGTTTAGAATTTCAGTGATAGTCAGGGGCCACTATATCCTCTTAATTCATCATTGAGTATCATGAGATGAAATAGTTGGTGAAAAACCCTTCGTATTTGTTCCCAAACAGAATCATATGGGTTTGTAACCATATAATTAAACCATATTGATGGTATAATGGTTCATATTCTAGATATATGATGTCCAATAAATAACCATTATATTCATTTAGTAATTGGTTATTACTTTCCTTGAGATTTTTACTATGACCAAATCTATGGATGCTTTTTTATTCCCAGTTTGTTGATGGCATGTGTTTTTTAGATTATTTACCTTTACATAATGTCTATGCATTATATAAATTACTTTTCTTATTATTTCATCATATAACTCTCACTTAGAAATTGATCTCACCCTTATTATGTTTCCTTTCTCTGGGTATTGAAGAAGAAAACTTTGAATAATCTTTCAACGATGCAATTTATTTCATTTTATTATATATAATGTTGTAATTTCTATCATTCTCAATATACTTGGGGTATCATGTATGTAACATGGTATTCCAAAAATATTAAACAAATTGGTCCATCATGATTTTATTCCTTATAATCATGCAAATGTAATAAAATAATGCATCAGCTCTTGTTTTCTGGGGTCGGGGTGTTATAGTTGGTATCAGAGGAAATTTAACAGTAACCTTGGGAACTAAATTTAGAAAAAATAGTTTAGGGAACATAAACATAATATATAATTTTAGTATAATCATATAAGAACATCCTAGAATTTTTGTAAAGTAGAGATTATGTGGGTGTTCCTAGTAATACATCCCTGTCTGGATACTATAAGTGGACGTGGTTCTGGCACAGATATACCTAGGAGTAATAAATATGACATGGTGTTCCAGGCGAAACTCGGGGTAACCTGGTATATGACAACAAGCCTAACTATGCACCTAGTTTGACACTCCTAGTATATATGCTCAGGATAATTCAATTTTTTCTACAAACCAGTATGATGGGTTTAAAAGTAAATATTTCCTTTAAGAAACCATGTTTTCAATTATGAGATTAACTATGCATAAATTTTCAATTTATGTTATGTTTTTTTATATTTCCAAATTATGAAATAACCTAATTTAGTGTATTCCATTGTTTATTGATGGTGCTTAATGGAATAAAGGGAATCAATGACCATGGAAAATGTTGGGAATTCCTCATTGAGGAAGTCAACATAGTTAGTGTTGGATCTGAGCATATCATGACCATATTAGGACAACATACTCAGGTTTTGATGAATAAAAACACTACACCTATGTTGAATCATTTCATGTGAAATAATACCCCATCTTTTAGTGGGACTACTAATCTAGTGGTAGCTGATTAGTGGATCAAGTCCCTTGAAAAACATATTTATAGCATTATGATAGAATGAAAATAAAAAGGTAGTACTGGAAGTATATTGTCTCAAAGGATACACAGACCAATGGTGGTCATTGATCCAAAATACTATAGAGGTTGAATAAATAAAGGACATTGATTGGAGAACATTTAAAGAAACATTCATTGAAAAATACTTCCCTCATGAGAAACAAAAATAAATAAAGAGAAAATTCCTTAGATTGAGGTAATGGGAAGAAGAGAGTGTTGTGGAGTATGAGGTTACCTTTACTAGACTAGCTGGGTATGCTATAGATTACGTACGTGATTCAGAATAAAATATTGATCATTTATTTTATGGTCTTAAGCCATGTACCAGAAGGGATCTACATTCATAAAAATTTTCATCATATGATGAAATAGTATTAAGTTCCATCAAAATAGAGAAGGAATTTTCAAGATCCAATTTTTTTAAGGTAAATCAAGAGAAGAATAGGACTTATGCTAACCATGGAAAAGGTGAAGTGGAAAATAAGAATAATGGAATGAACAAATTCCTAATATGACAAAACTATAGAATGAATCATCCTATAAATTTTTTGAAAGGAATTTGAGTTTATTGTAAGTGTGGAGAAATGGATCATTGATCTAATTAATGTTAGTGGAATAGACAAATAAATGATGTTTAATGCTATAATTTTAGAGATATGGGACAGTATTCAAATTATTTTCCTATGATTCAAGGAAACTCCTCTCAGAAAAGGCCAATAAAGTAAGTCCAAGCTTATGTGATCTCAACTACTGAATTTTAAGTTCTTAATGACGTGGTGGAAAGTAATTTAATCATTTCCTCAAACTTATTCAATTCTTAATTTTCTTATGGATCATCAAATTATTTTATATCTTCCTATTTTTACAAGAAAATTATACATTTCCATTTTGATTTAATAAAGGAGTTTTTAGTAAAAACTCCTACATGAAGTATCATTATAATAATGATGTGTCTATAAGTCCCCTTCATGACACATAAATGTACTTTACTTGCTGACCTTATCATCATAACTATGATTGAATTTGATATAATCCTCAGTATGAACTGGCTTTCACACTATGATTCAAAAATTTATTGCAAGAAGAAGCAAGTTTCAATTTTTGAGAAAGGGGTAGAATACATTATATTTAAAGTAGAAACCTCGTCATCTAATTATTATCTAGACCCACCACTAGTAGCTCTGCTGAATGAAATTCATGGGGAGGAAGAAAAAAAATATCTATGGATGAAGAAAGAAGTCTTAAAATTGAGGGTGTGCTTATTATGAATGAATACATTGCTGTATTTCCAAATGATTTACTTGGACATCCTCTAGAGTGGGAAGTTGAGTTCTCTATTGATTTAATTCCTCATGCAAGACCTATATCAATGAATCCCTATAGAATGGCCATTGTGCAATTAGTGGAACTGAAGAAACAACTAAAGGAATTTAGTGACAAGGGATTTATTCTCCCTAGTGTTTCTCTATAAGGATCCCATGTTCTATGTTTCAATAAGAATGATGGATCCATGAGGCTATGCATTGACTATAGATAAATCAATACTATTACAACAAACAAAAAGTATCCTATATCTCTCATTGATGATTTATTTAATCAAATTCTTGGAGCACAATATTTTTCAAAGATTGAGCTTTGATCTGGATATCATCAATTTCATGTGAGGAAGGAGGATATTCCAAAGGCAGAATTTCGAAATAGGTATAGACATTATGAGTTTACAGTAGTTACATTTGGATTGACTAATGTATCCTATGTTTTCTTGGATCTAATGAAAAATGTTTTCAATTAATATCTTGAAAATTTTGTTGTGGTATTTATTGATGACATACTGATATATTCTAAAATATTTGAGGACCATGAGAACCACTTGTGGTTTATTCTAGAGACTCTTAAAAGAAAATAGTTATATGGGATGTTTATCAAGTATGATTTATGGCTTTAAACAGTTCCTTTTCTTGGCCATATTGTCTCTAAGGATAGAATCTCAATTAATTATACAAAGACAAAGGTAGTCCAAGAATGGATTACACTAATGAACATAACCAAGGTATATAGTTTTATAGGCTTATAAGGTTACTATCAGTGTTTCATTAATAATTTTTATGGATTAGATAACCCACTAACCAAGCTCACACATAAAGGGTTTATGTTCATATGGACAAAACAATGTACAAAATTATTTGAAAAAATGTAGATAAGATTGCCCAATTCTCCAATTTTGACTATTCCCTTTACAAGTGATGGGTTTGTGATATATATTAATGCATAAAAGAATGGATTGGGTTGTGTCCTTATGAAAAATGATAAATTTTCTACTTATTCATCATGGCAGTTGAAGACACATGAAAAAAGTATCCAAATCATGATCTTGAGTTATTAGTCATTATCTTTATTCTGAAAATATGGTGACACTGTCTCTACAGTGAAGGATGTGAGATATATAAAAATCACAAGAGTTTGAAATACATTTTTAAATAGAAATAAATCTATCTGAGGAAAATTAGATGGCTCAATTGATTGAAATATTATTATTTTTCAATACACTACCACCTAGTAAATCAAAATAAGGTTGTATATAAATTAAGTTGGAAATATCATGCACTTATGGCCTAAATAAGTATTGAGAGAGATTCTATGTTCATGGATCTTGTAAATATGGATATGGGAATTATTAAGGAAGAGGAAATGTCATTCATTTTTCAAATGATTGATAAACCATCATTACTTGATAAGATAAAAGTCTCTCAATCAGAAGATGAGAATTTTCTAAATAAAATTAAATTCATTAAGGATGGGAGATTGACAGAGTTCATGAATGAGGATGGAATTATAAAATTTGGAAAGAGGGTATATGTTCCATCGATACCGGATCTAAAAACGGAACTATTAGATGATGATCATAGATCAAATTTCTCCATACACTCTGGTAGTACCAAGATGTATAGATATAGAGGAACATTATTGTTGGGATAATATGAAGTGATAAATTGATGACTATATTTAAACATGCCTTGTTTTTTAATAGGTGAAGGCTGAATGAGAAAACCCTTAAGAAGTCATAAAACCTCTTCCCATACATATGCGGAAATGAAATAATATTACAATGGAATTTTTCATAGGACTACCAAGGACTCTAAGAAGGAATGATACAATATGGGTTATTATTGAACGACCTACCAAATATGCACATTTACTCACACTAAAGGAATATTTTTCAATAGAGCGCCTATAAAGACTCTATATTAATGAAGTTTTAAGACTTCATGGTGTACCTATATTGATTATGTCTAATTGAGATCCTGAATTTACATCAAAATTTTGGAAGAGTCTTCAGAAGAATTTGGATATTGAGCTTTGTATGAGTACTTTGTAGCACCCTCAATAAAATGGATAGTCTAAAAGGACTATTAAATAATTGGAAGACATTTTGAGACCATTCTCGCATGAGTTTAAAGGTATGTGGGGTCAATACTTACCTTTAGTGTAATTTTACTACAATAATAGTTTTCATTCTAGTATTCAAATGGCACCATACGAAGCATTATATGACAAGATATATCAAACTCCAACTTTTTGGGAAG
The DNA here is from genome assembly GCA_963277665.1 of Viscum album. Lineage (NCBI taxonomy): Eukaryota > Viridiplantae > Streptophyta > Magnoliopsida > Santalales > Viscaceae > Viscum > Viscum album. The sequence continues at coordinate 700,097,352 of OY728122.1, read as the reverse complement.
AATTTTGTGAGAGGAATGTTATAGGAGTAGAACTTATTGGTGAGACAATGAAAAAAGTAAAGACAATTTAGGATTTTATAAAAGAATTCCAAAGTATAGAAAAGAGCTAGGTTGACAATCGGAGAAATGATTTGGAATTTCAAGAGGGAGACAATTTATTTTTGAAAGTATCTCTATTGAAGGTTGTATTAAGGTTCGATAATAAAGGGAAACTAAGACCCAAGTACATCAGACCATTTTAAATTCTAGAAAGAATTAGAGTTGTGGATTACCATTTATAAATTCCACCAAGTCTCTCCAAAGTTCATGATGTGTTCTATGTGTTATTGCTAAAGAAATACATGTCAGACCCAACACATGTACTCACCTATGATGAAATAGAACTGGAAACTAATTTGTCTTACTCTGAAGAGCCTATCAAGATTTTTGACAGAAGAGAACATGCATTGAAAGATCTGATGACTCGACTGGTAAAAGTTCTTTAGAGAAACTAAAATATAGAGGAAGCAACATGGAATCCCAAGGATGTTATGAAGAATAACCACCTTCAAATTTTTAGAAGGAAATGTTCATAAACATTTTGGGGATGAAATATCTACAGGAGGGAAGAATATAATTCCTCATGATTTTATGGCATGTATCCTCTAAAGTAAATTCAACTAATTTGATATTTTACATTGGAAAAAAATTATTTAATATAAATCATATAAAATCACATAGAGAATAAAATACAGACTTTATAAATAAATAATGAATGAAATACGATGTATTTTTATAACTTAAAGAACCTATAGTGATGAAATAATAACTTGACCTTAGGAATAGTAATATGACCCTTATGAAAAGTAAATAGTCCAAATGAATAGTAACCTCACTGATAAAAGTATAAATAAAATTTAGACATCTTATAAATGAATGTATGCTATAATTATATTATAGTATCAGTAAATTATTATTTTAAAAATTATTAATTAAGTGTTAGTAATTTTATAAGTCATAAATATTTATTTAGAATATTATTATTAATAAAATTATTTAAAAGAAAATTTATTTTCATAAAATTTTTTCATAAATTAATATTCTGTTATCTTATGATTTTAGGATAATATTGTGATATCTTTGTTAATTTTTCAGAGTGTTATAATATAATTTATAAATTTGAAATCTGCATTTTTCAAGTAAATAATGATTTTAATTAAAAATTAAATTTTTCATATTTAGAAAATTATTTTCATAAAATGGAGTTCATTTTTGGATTCTACACATTGAAAAATGGTTAGGGTGAATATTTGGGATTTTTTTGAAATACTTTAATTTCTGTGAATAGTAAAATATGGTAATTTACATTATATATGCATTATAAGTTAAATACACTATTCACTGAGTCATGTATGGTGTAAGAACCATTTTTTCAAACTCACATGTAAAAATTATTGTATTTAATCACAATAATCATCACTATTACTTGTTTGAGCCAAAATAATAAAAAAAAATGAATAAAATATTCACAAAACACCCCACTCCTCCACTATAAATACCACCCCTTCTCCTCACGCCTTCTAAGCTGTTAACCTTGTCCAAATTCATCCTAATACTCTTCCCAAGTCTCTTACACACATCCTTTATCTATTGGTATCATTAAAAGACCAAAAATAAGGTCCCTGAAGGAGGTTATCAAAGAGGATAATTCAAGAGGTAAATCCTCAATCATTTCTTTTAATTTTATTTAAATTTCGTTTTTCATTTATTATCCCCCCCTCACCTATTATATCCAAATTAGAATGATAAATATATTATAATCTATATTATTTAATTATATTATATTAATTTAATATCCCTCATCAATCTTCTTTCTCTCTCTATCTCTCTCTTATTTTAAAAATGAAATCATCATCTCTCAGGTGCTGATTTACAACCTTCATGGACAATCGATTTTTGTTATTCAATTTCTCCTTAAAAGAGGGTCATTAAACCCTTTTTATAGATTAAATAGTATATAATATATTTATTATATCCTATTTAATTTTCTAGAACCATTATATATACAAATTATTAAATAATTAAACAAAACTGGTGCATGATGATCGCAAAAACACCAAAATAATCTAAGCAATTTTCATTAAACTTTTATCTAATTATTCATCATCATACAATATAAGTAAATGATATATATAACCATTTACACTTATTTATTTTCATTAATAACATATAATTCCAATTCTATAGAATTATACCCATTTTACATGAACTTAATTACTTATAAATAAGAAAATCGATCATGAAAACCAAAAAAATGAGCACTCCTGAATGATGAAATTATAGCTTTTAACTAATCAAAAATGGACATAAATGAACTTAATAAAATTATAATAAATAAAATAAACGTATTAAATGTTATGAATTAATTAATTAATGGATTTAATATGATTATCCAGGACATTAAGATCAAATGTATAACACTTTTGGGAATAAGTTATGGGACTTCATCTCAATTTATATTTCATTGAGACTTAATTGGTACCGTGAAATTAATCATTTTTATATGGTGTATATACTAGCACTTCGAGATTATTTTTCATGTGAAATTATGTTTCTATTAAATATCCATATTATTTTATCATGGATATGATTATTGTCTTAGCCGTATAACACTTTACATGTGGTGTTTATTTTGAATGTCGTTTTAACTGCCGAAATATTGATAAATTTGGATCCTCTACTCAATATAGATATTGGTAATGCATATTTTTCTTTAATTAAATATATTTATTAAGAATTATTTGGAATTTTAGTGACAATAGGGGAACTCTATAGCCCCTCGATGCATCGGTAGGTCTCATGAGACAAAGCAGTTGGCGACAAACCCTTCATGTTTGTTTCCAAATAGAATCAGATGGGTTTCTTTCCTCAGAATTAATCAATCTTGATGTATAATGGTTCATGTTCCAGAAACATGATATCCAATAAATAATCATTCTCTTCAATCAAAACTCAATTACTACTTTCCCTGAGATTTTCACTATGAAAAAATCTATGGATGCATTTTCAGTCCAAGTTTATTGATATCATATTTTTTTCAAATTATTTACCTTGTCATAATTTCTATGCCTTAATGAATTTAATTTTCGTATTATTGATTCATATAACCATTACTAAGAATTTTGTCTCACTATTATTTTGTTTCCTTTCCCCAGGTTATGAAGAATAAAACATAGAATAAGCTTTCAATGATGTCATTTATTTCATTTTATTATATATCATGTTGTATTTTCTATCTTTTCCAATGTACTTTGGGTATCATGTATGTAACATGGTCTTCCAAAACTGCTAAACTGATTAGTACTTTAGGATTTTATTCCTTGTTATTATTCCAATATAATAAAATAATGAACCATATCTGATTTTATTGGGTCAGGGTTTTATAGTTCCTTAACCACCTAAAAATCTGATCGTGCTTCTGGTTGTGTTCGTGCAACCCTTCTTGTGTCTATTTACTCTAGTACATGGTGTGTCTCTTCACAAGGGGTTCTACCAATGTCCCTATTTGTGTTCATGTATCTAGGTATACAGTGTGTTCCTTGTCATACTTATACCTGTGTACTCTCAGAGTATACACTGGTCCGCAAGAATAGGTTTCAGATGGCATGTTGGGGTCCCACATTGCATGTGATTGTTATAATTATGTGGAAACCCTAGAACCATGGATTAATATGAAACATTATGTGTTTTCTTCCAAACTACATGGGGTGAAGTTTCATTTTCCAATATTCTCATCTCCTATTCCATAGTTCCAGATCTACTCCTACCTTCATCATTTCCACACATTTCTTTCTATAAAATCATGTATGAAGTGTCCAACAAGCATTTTTGGACCTCTAATGGTTGAAAATAGAATCCTCATTGATTCTATCAAACCAGGAACACAATGATCATGTGTCTGTCACCCATAACGACTCACCAAATCAAAACAAATCCATGATGGAATCACCGATATCCCGCAAATCATCTGAATCCATCATTGATTCGTTGTTTCTTTCATTGCATGAGAATGTGGCACAAATCTGGGGTCCAATCAGTCTTAGTCCAGCCTGACAATGTCAAACCGATATCTCATAGGTTAATCAGTGAAGAACACATATATCAGAGGGGAAATCACAAGAAAAAATGTGAAATAATCCATTGTAAAAGTGTTCTTGTCCAGTGGGTACAATTGAGGATATTTGGGTTAGAAATCATAGCACAATAGATACAAACTAAATAAACTATTTTAAGTCAGTAATTTATTACATGAAAAGTTTGATAGTTGATTCGAATCAACGATAAAAAGATTATTATTCTTGATAGTTTAATAAATTCGGGAAGAATCCTCAAATTGATGAGTCCTACATGGTTTTGGATCATTTCTTAATGAAGAACGTGCTTTCCAATGAAGAAGACGAATCATTGCATTTGTTGCATCTTGATTTTTCTAGATATGGAGACTCTTCGTCATACGATTCTCATTATCTACTAAAAGTTTAAAGGAAAACATCTCAATTGTCCCAGGTTTTATGCAGTTAAACCTAGAGAATCCTCATAATGGTGATTTTATAGTCAATTTCTGAATTAGGTTAATTAATTAAATTAATAAAATTAATTATTTATTTAACTTAACACACTCTTTTTTGTCTTATTTTATACAAACACCTCACACCCTCCTATTTTAGGTCACACATAGGGTAAACATCACATTCCAGACTCAAAGATGGTTTCATATTTCTAATTCAATATTCTGTTTTAGAGTTATACCATTTTCTCTAAGAATTTGTCCTTGTATCATATAAAATATTTTTAATATTTTTATAAAATTATTTCTAAGAACACTGGGACATAGAATTTCACATCTTCTAAGAATTTTTCTTTGAAAAAAACTAAAAAAAAATATCAGGTTACTGAGCATGCATCTGGCTCTCCCACTCCTAGGAAATATCCTACATTCTTCTATTATTCCACACCACATGAACCAAGGGGATGTCCCATCAACATATGGTCCTTTCTTGACGATCATCGATCTCCACTGGATTCTCCATAAAAGTGGCTTCATGCACAATGTCCAACTCAGCCCAGTCAATAACATATATTGGGTCATGCGTGTATCTCCTCAGTTGTGACACATGGATAATTCCATGGACCCACTCAAGCATTGGGCATAGGTCAAGGTGGTAACTAGCCACTCCAATACTCTACATTATCTTGAAAGAACTGTTTAACCTTAGGGATTGCATGCCTCCTTGGTCGAATCTCTGTAATCCTCATTGTGGGAGACTCTCAAGAAAACATAGTCTCCCTATTCAAACATCTTGGGCCTACAACATTGATCTGTGTAATATTTATACCTACTCTAAGTTTTCTTCATCCACTCATGGATGACCTAAACCTTCTCCATAGTCACCTTCACCATCTCTGTACCCACAATATATGCCTCGCCGATCTCTATCCAACATAAGGGTGACCTTTAGGCTCTCTTGTACAAGGCCTCAAAAGGTTCCATTCCCATAGTAGAGTGGTAGATATTGTTTTACACAAACTACACCAAGGGAAAGTGATCCTCCCTACTTACACTAAAGTCTATCATGAAATACCTCAACATATTCTCCAACACCTGGATAGTGTGCTCATTTTTTCCATCTGTTTGGGGATCGATAGATTTAATCATCCTTATATGTTTCTAGAATTTCTTATGCAGGCCTCTATACATCCAAGATTTGAAACTCACATCACGATCAGAGATAATAGTCGAGGGAACTCCATCCAGGTGAAAAATATTCTGTACGTACATCTACCCCAAACTCTCCACTGAACTCTGCTCCATGATATCAAGGAAGTGTGCCAACTTCATGAGTTGATCAACTATCTCTCAAATAGAATCAAGGAATCCCAATGTATGTGCAATATCTGTCATAAATTCCATGGATATGTTATCCCATTTACACTTAGGGATCTCAAGGGTCTGTAAAAAACCTACCAGAACCTCATGCTCAGCCTTCACATACTGATAGGTGAGGCACCGAGAGATGAATTTTCTCATGTTGTATTTCATGTCGACCCACCAAAACTACGGCTAAAGATTTTCATACATCATCCCCACACTAGGATGTACAACCAAAGGAGAAGTGTGTAACTCCCTCATTAGCTCTTACTGAATCATGATTGAGATCACCTTCTTTACCCACAAAATGATGACATGATTCCCTTTTTCATAAAATCTTTCTAATGAATCTCTTTAGGATATCAGGTCTTGAAAGACCACATAGTCGATGAGGATATCAGGTGAATCTCTTAGTTTTTTTAGGATATATTTTCATGTGATTCCATACTTTATAGTCTATATCTCCCAACTGCGACTCTCTCACATGCTTGAGAAGTGAAGGAGTCAGCACCATCAATTGATGAAAAGTTACACCTTCCACCTCAACTAGGGCCAGCTGTAAAGAATCCAACTGCTTAGAAGTCTCTTACACCAAATGATTCTGGGACTTCCTACTAAGGGAATCTACGATCACATTTTCCTTCCCTGATGTATAGACTATATCAAAGTAATAATTTAGAAAAAACTCCAAACAACGCCTCTATCTTAGGTTCATTTATCTCTACATGATGATGTACCTGATACTCTGATGTTCTGAGTAAACCACAAAGTGATCTCCAATAATATAGTGTCTCCACATACTTAGATTTATGACTAATAATTCCATATCTATATCATATTTCACATCATTCTTCTTGTGGGGTCTCAACTGACTCAACCCATATATGATAACTACCATCCTTGGTATCAACAGGGAGTCGATCCCAGCTCTTGAGGAATCGCAATACACTATGTGCTACATGCCCACCTATGGTAGTATGAAAATAAAATCACCCATCAACCTCATCCTCAACTCCTTGAATTATTTTTGACACTGATTAATATAGATAAATTACTACCCATTTCATGTCAGGGTGTTCAAAGGGGTTGTAATCCTGGAGAAGTCAACCTTCCATAGTACCCCACCAAGAAAAAACAAAATCTGAACCTCTGACATGTTCTTGGGTGGATCCCATGAAATCACTACAATAATATTTTCGATACAACACCTCAACCATGCTTGGAAAAGACATTCCATGCGAAGTGAACCATGTGAATATAGAACTATAACATCAAGAGATTACCATGTATATGGTGCTCCTGAAGCAAATCTAGGATCATCCTTAAGTGTTATGCATGCTACTCTTCTAATGAAGAGTATATGAGTATGTATTTAATGAAGACAACCAGAAACTTGTCCAAGTATGTCTAGAAGATCTGGTTCATCACATCCATAAACACAATAGTGGTATTCATCACACCAAAGGGAATCACATGGAACTCATAGTGTCTATAGCGACATCAAAATGCCAGGTTCAAAATATCATCTTCACAAACTCTCAACTGGTGCTAGCTGAACAAGAGATCGATCTTTGAGAACCATATCGCACCTTTCAACTAGTCAAAGTGGTTTTCAATCCTTCGAAAAGTGTACTTTTTCTTTATAGTGTTTAGTTCATGAAATGATAATCTACATAAATCCATAATCTCTCCTCCACATTTTTCATGAACAACACTAGCGCTACCTAGGGGGACACAATGAGCTTGATAAAACCCTTCTCTCAAAGGTCCTCTAACTGCAACCATAGATCCCGAAGCTTGGTAGGGTCCATATGATATGCCACATATGATATCAGATCAGTAGCAGGATGAAATTCGATACAAGACTCCATTTTCCACCTTGGAGGTAGTCTAAGAATGGCTTTAGGGAATAAGTCCGTAAAAGCCTCCATGAATGAAGGAATCCAGATGCCTAGAGAGCCTATTACACCAAGGGATACACTCTCCGATTGATGGGTGATAGGCTATATCCTCTTGCCCACAAAACCCACATGTCCTTCCAATATATCTATCTCTCCCACAATGGAGAATCTAACCCCATTAGTGAGAAGGCATTTGACTAATTGTGGTGATTATAAATTTGGGCTCAGACCATGGACAACCAATGAATACCAAAGATAAATCCATAAGGTTCCATCATAATGACTAAAAGATCCCATATGAAACTCTCTCCACCAAGCGATAGCATTCACTACATGTTGATAAAAGATAATTATAAACACTTCTAATAGAAACCACAACATGAATCTATTGGGATAAAGCCTCAACTGGGAACTCTATCTCTCGCACCAATAGTAAAGAGATAAAGGAATGACTCACAGTTATGTCTACTAAAGCTGATGCAAGTTTAGAATAAACACATATCATAACTCTAATCATCTCATACACCACTGGGTCATAAACCTCCATATCTTAGTATTTTCTTCATCCCCAATCACCATCTCCCTATGCCTGGCTTGGGCTGCCTGGTGGTGGTGGTGGAAGGATCTCATAGTATCCTCCACCACCCACAACTTCTCCTCCTAGAGATCTATCTTCTCCTCTTCCATCTCTTACACCCTTTTTTCAATAGATACAATTGAGTATATTTGGGTGAGAAATCATGGTTCAATAGCTACAAATTAAAAAAATTAAGGTCGTTACTCGACCACATACAAAGCTTCACAATTGACAAAGATCAAAGATAAAAAAGACATTATTCTCAATATTTTTATAAATAACATAGGAATCTAAAAAAAATGAGTACTACATGGTTTTGGATCATTTTTAGATGAATAACACACTCTCCAAAGAAGAAGTGGAGTCGTTGTGTTCGTAGAATCCGAATCTACCTGGATCCATAGTCTCATCGTCGTCTAATTCTGATTCACTAATGTGAGGTGGAAGGAAAACCACTCAATTATCTCAAAATTTATGCATCTAAAACAGGTGAATATTCATAATAATTTATTTATAGACAATTTATAAATTATTTAAATAAATTAAATAAGTAAAATTAATTAGATTTTAACTTAACACGCCCACCCACAACAACATTTATATGAACGCCACATGATGACCCATTTTAGGTCGTGCCAAGGGTAAATCTCACATTCTGGACTCAACCATGGTCTATTATTTTTTTATATGAGATTCAATTTATGATTTATCCCATTTTATTTAAGAAACAACATGTACATAACATAAAATATATTTAATATTTCTATAAAATTGATTTTAGGCACATTTGGATCAGAATTGCACGTCGTCTCAACTCATGGCTCAAAAAATATATGTATAAATATTCTTTAGTCTTACAAGGAAAAAAATAAGGTCTATATAGTCTAGGTATCTAACCATAAATCCTATCATGAGTTATTAAATATGTATACTATCTAAATAAGAAATAAAATCTCTCATGGTTTTACCTGAACCCAACATGGAAGGTCTCATGGTTTTCCTACGCAAAGTCTCTCACGATCCCTTTGAAGAAAATTATAGGCTTGCATGGTCCTCCCTCCAATGGATCACACATTCACATGGAAAATATAATATAGGAACTTTCATGTTCTTCCCTATAAAGGATCACATAGTCCCTTGAACAAACCCCTCACTCGCATCCCTGTTAACCCATCTGTTACTTCTTTCCAACACATCCACAAACAAGTGCCCATATCAATCAAGATATATCATAGGCCATTTGAAAAACAAATATTCCAAATTCCATCAAAACACATTTTTAAATATAAATTAATTTCTAAAACCACATTATAAAACAATTTAGAACCACAAAACCTCTTTGATCCATTTTATCAAACACTTGGTGTGCATACAAGCGACACCCATTTGGAAGACCCCACTTTGAACCAAAAATTTCGAAGAAAATCATTTTAAAACATCCAACATGGAATAAACACCAATAATAAATCATTTAAATGGAAATATAACCAAAATAAACAAAATTTTATTATAATGTTAAAGTTAATCCATGTAAAAAGCCCTTAAATAGAGACACCTACCTCAAATTTGGTCTAAAACTCATCACCCTTAATGAAAAACAAGTGGAAGAGGTGGAACCAAGACTCACACACCTAAACCATAAGAAAAAACTAACCCCCCCATTATATACCCTATAATCGGAAAACACCACCGCGATGGTTCCAAATTCCACAAAAATGGAAGAACAAGGCTTTAGAAGGGTAAAAAAAGAATAAATCATGAATAAATTGACTTACTTCAAGCCAAACTACCAAGGATTCTGAGATAAAATCACCACCAAGGGGGGGGGGGTAAGATATCCATGGAAAATGGAGAGAGTCTTCATGCCTAGGTAAAAGAAAAAAGAGATTACAAACTTTAATAAATTGATAGGTTAAAAGGGGTAAAACACACTTTTTAAGTGACCTTGATAGGTCGCATGGTTTAGCCGCATGGTTTAGAAAACAATGTTCCAACCATGAGGGTGACATTATCCACCCAAAATGGGTCACATGGTTTTCCTTGGGATATCTAATGGTTTAAAAAATCTTGCTCAAACCATGAAAAACACCACTATTAAAAAATGCACCCCCTCATGGTTATCTGCACAGTTAAAAAAGCATGCTCTAACCATGCACCCAGGTATGTCTCCCCAAAGAGTCTCGGTTTTTACCCTCAAAACATGGTAAATCCAAGAATGAAACTGTAGATAAAGAAAACTCAAAATTTGATGTACTAGTGACTCTAAGGGTGTCACAAACTCACCACCATGCCACTTTCCCCCCCAAAAATTCCTTAGCCTTCACTAAAATAAAATAGGTGAGGCCACTACTCCCTCAAACAACCTCCCCACTCCCATGTCTCAAAGATATCTCCACCATGCTTCCATAAAACATGGAAAAATGGCAACAAATTCCTACATATCACCTTTTCTAAACACCCATGACATGAATAGGCTTCCCCACAATGATGACATTAGTCTCTAACTCCGAATATTTCCACTCCACCATGTGAGATGGGTGTGGATGGTATCTCTTTAGATCGAAGATGTGGAAGACTTCATGAATTAATTTCATCCATGATGGAATCTATAAATTATAGGATACCTTCCTAAGATATTCCAAAATACAAAATGGACTCACATAACACAGTACCAATTTCCATAACTTTCACAAATCATGGTGAACCAATTGAGTTGATACCCAGAGAAACACCTGATCGCCATCCTAAAACTTGAATGGAAGATGAAGATGGTCAACATATGACTTATAGATACTCTAAGTTATCTCTAACCATTTTCTATTCATCCAAACTATATCGGTATTATCGTAGGAAAGTCTAGGTCCAACCAAGGAATTCTCACATATGTCAGTCCAGCACAATGGGGATTGGCATGGTTTCTTATACAGAGCCTCAAAAAAGTTCATCATGATAGAGGCCTAATAACTTTTTTTATAAGAATACTCATCCAATAGTAGGTTTATTTCCCACAAACCACCAAAATCAAGCACACATGCCTGTAACATATCCCCAAGATTCTGGATGTTCCATTTATACTGACCATCTGTATTCGAATGATACATGGTGATCAACCTTAGCGAGTTCCCAAAGAATCATGGAGTCCCTTCCAAAAATGATATGTGATACATGAATCTCGGTCTGAAACTATCACTTATGTCACTCCATGAATCCAAAAAACCTATCTAATATACAAGAATATAAGGTTCTCTACCTTCATCGACTCTATAATTATAAAAATTTGTGTTGATTTCATCATAATATTTAAAATAACCCATATGGAATATTTCCCAATCAGAGAATGAGGTAGTCTGGTCACAAAATCCATTAATATCTCATCCCACTTCCACACAGGAATGGGAAGTGGCGGTAATAACCTGACTAGTTTCTGATTCTCTTTTTTTATCCTATGGAAGGTAAAGCACCTAGAAACAATTCTTCCACTCCATGTCGCATCACATGCCACCAATACTATCCTCTCAAGGTATAAAACATCTTTATCACCCAAGGGTGAATGAACTAACTAAAATGATTCACCTCATGCATCACCACCTACCTTATGCTTAATGGAAAAAATAGCCTCCTCCGAAAAATAATAGAACCATTGGGAGACCTAGACCAATCACCTGAGGTCTCCCCACTATTTGATACATATCTGATCTATAGGAACTCAGGGTTGGATTACTTCATAAACCTCACCCGAAAGATGAGAGAGGGTGTAAGCTTCAAACAATCCTAGAATAACTTCCATATATCCTCATTCGTATCTATTCATAGATCAGTGAAAAAAATCTTCAAAACCCACTAATCCACTAACTTTGGAACTGCTTTCACTAGATTATTCATGCTCATTGTGTCATTGGACACATTTCCTTTCCCAAGTGTATATTAAATCTCAAAATCAAAAGTTTAGGGATATTTTAACTAACATATTTGTCTAACGTTTGGGTCCCTCTGGGTGAAAAATATACTTCATGCTCTTATGATATGAATACATTGTAAAATATTCCCTATAGATATAGTGTCACTATGTCTTTAGGTCATGAATAATGGATTCCAATTATTGGTCATTGGTGGGGTAATTCCTCTCATGTATATGTTGTTTTTTTGAGTCATAAGACACCACATGGTCATACTGCATCAGCACACACCCCAAACCCACACCGTAAGAATAAAAATACACTTTATATGTTCTCCTAGGCCCAGAAAGAAAATAATTACTATGGATTTCAAAAATTTCTATAATAGTTCAAAAGTTCTCTAGTACTTCTCATCCCGCTCAATATTCACCCATTTCCCAGTCAAAGACGTCACGGGAGAAGCTAGACTGAATAAGTCCCAAAAAAATCATCTATAATACCTAGCCAGGACTAGAAAAATATGGATCTCAAACACATTCTGGGGTTTCCCCCAAGACATGACTTCTCAAAATTTCTCTAGATCTAATGAAATTCCAACCTTGAAAATCACATGGCCTAAAAACTTCACTTCCCCAATCCAAAATTGAAACTTATAAAACTTGGGATATATATGATTCCCTATCAAAACACCCAAAAAACCTCCATATGGTTATTTTTCTCCACATTTTTCATTGATCACACCAATATTTCATCTAAAAACATGACTACGAAGGATTCCAAAATGTGAAGGAAGATCAAGTTCATCAATTCCATCAGTACTATAGGATCATTGGAAATACAGAATGACATAACCAACTACTCAAAATGTCTATATCAGTTTTGAAAATTGGTCATTGGAAAATCCTCTTCCTGGACCCTCAACTAGTGGTACCTCAATATTATATAGATCTTTGAAAACCAATGGGATCCTCTGAACTATTCAAAAATATCATCAACTCTAGTAAATAGGTATTTATTCATTACTATCACATGGTTAATATTATGATAGTATATTGAAATTCAAAGGGTACCATCCTCCTTCTGTGTAAATATCACTAGATAATCCCATGGTGACACATAGGGATGGATAATACCCTTACCCTTAAAATCATATAGATAAATTTTAAACTCCTTTAGCTCAGTTGAAGCCATCCAATACAGTCGTAAATAGGTAGAGCTCATTCTCAGGTGTAGGTTGATAGTAAACTCAACCACCTAATGGGGTGGTAATCCTAAAAAATATTCTAGAAACGCATCTAGGTACCTATCGATTACCACTTAAAGTTAACCAACTAAACCCCACCCAACATCCCTAATAAACAACTAAAACAACTGGCATGAGATTAATCACAACCATAAAGAAACCCATCCTTCCCTCCTTGATCACAGATCCCACTCACCCTGAATGATGTGAGAGATCCCATAGAGAATAAGGGATTGTTCCCTATGGTGATAATAGTAAACCAGCACCTTAAATCTGATTAACCAATCTGTAGTGATAATGAGGTAAAAAACATCCAGGTCTTAAAAAATAGGTCCCAAACAACCTCTATTCTAGATATCACAACTCAACACTTAGGAAACTTGAAACCATTCCCATTCTTCCTACAAAAAATGGTTAGAAAATCCATAACATAACACATAAACTCATCCCGCATACCCAAATAATAAATAAAATTAAGTGAAATGAAATAATAGAATGAATTAGTGTAAACTAAAAACAATGTAATAGAGGAAGGAATAAAAACCATACCACAAATGGTGGATGACCCTGAATCTGATCCCTATAGAAAAACCTATGTTGCGTGGTGATGAACTAGATCAGACCTTCCTTGATTATTCTTCCCCTAGTGACAATAAATATTTACATGAGGTTGATATGTTCCACTATGAAAATCCTTTAATTTAACCTAAGAGACCTTTGGAAAAGAGGATCCTATGATGCACCCACATGAAGCCAAATGATAGAAGTGTTAGATATGCCCTAACTACCAACATTAGTGGAATGACCTCAAAGTATTTTATCTATTCATCCTTATGTTTACTATCTTCCCACACTGATAAAAAAAATGTGCATATTCCCTAAAAAATACACATGAACCAAACCTGAAGTTTGCTGGACACTATTACCACTGGCCCTGTGAGACTCATCGCAGTTTGGATTTTTTCCCTCATAAAGAACTCTAGATACTACCTATAGTAGGAACACCAATAAGACCTATATTTCCATTTAAATCTACCTCTTTCCTAGCATCCTTTTTAACTACCTCTAAATAGGTCTGTAGACACAAAATAATGAGTTTAGATATGATATCTGGCCTCAAGACCATCTTAAAATGTCGGGACTTGAGGTAATCACTTGCAAAGAGGTCTAGAGATACATGAACCAACTTGGTAAATATAGAGGCATAATACATCACTAAAGTATCACCTTTATCTAGCTTCAAGAACTCATGGGCCTTTACTAATCTCAAGGTCTTCAATTAAAATAGTCGATTGAAATCCCCCTTGAAGGTTGACGATGTGATATCATCTTCCTTCCTCAAGAGATCCATCAATTCCCACCACTTTCTAAATAGTAATTCCAATAGATATGTGAAAAATACAACTTTAGATGTCATAGGGGTCTTCAATAACTCAAATATTCACTCGATATGATCCAACCACTCCTCATGATCATTGGGTCCCTTTTCACCATGAAGCACTAGTGGATTCTACCTCAAAAACTCTTGAGCATGATCCACAGTCCATGTATTATCATGACCACCAACTTGACCTAATTTTTGGATCATATGAATCACTGAATACACCATAGTTTTATAAATATGAGGGTTCACATGTGAGGTACTCTATTCCTCATCCTATATATTCTAAGATGTGTTCCTTCTGGAAGAATTTTCTAAAAGACACAAAACCCAAGATTCATCAAGAACAATTAATTATCAATCCATTCTAAAAAACCCAAAAGAACCCCTCATACTGAGTATCACCAATAATCATAAGCATCACAAGAAACTATATTTGAAAAAGTAGGTAAAAAATAATGAATTTCAAGATTTTATCACACTTCTTGGTTTGGCTACATGGTTTGTCACAGCGTGTTCCAACCATGCAGGTGTCACTAGAGTTGGATGCAGGGTCACATGGGATATGCACGGTTTCTCATAATTGTGTGCACTAACCTTGTGCCTCCTCTAGACCTCCCTATATCACCCCTAAAACTCAAAACATCCATCATGATTACCCTGAGAATCTCCACTAACCAAGAAATACCTTGAAACATCATAACACTTCCCAAAAATGGGCTCAAAACAGAACCAAAATTCCCATACCACCCATGTAACCTTTAGTTTCAACATGAAGAAAAGGCTTCCCAACACTTCCTTATTCCTACTACTTGATTTTGAATGGTCTTAACTCCAATCTACCATGAATCCAAAATAACAAGGTCTATGATACCATTTTTGTTATCCCAACTAAGTTAAATACCCTAAGAGGTGGGGTGAATTAGGGTATGATAGATCAAAACAATTTCCCATTGGGTATTATTTAATTATTTAACAAAACACTATTATCTCTATATCTCATAGAAATGTATGAACATAAATAAAAAAATGCATGAGAAACAATAATTTTACTTGGTTCACTCGAACTGGTCTATGTCCAAGTAGAAATCAAAAGAAATTTTCCTATGTAAAAAATACACTAAAAGAAAGATGAAAATACAGAGTTCGTATCAGACTCACTATACCTCCTGGTTTACAACCAATCACAAATTTACATATCACTACCCTTTAAACTGATGTGTGCTCACTACTCTTTCTAAAGATTCCTCTTTGACTATTTGAATCAATATGTTCTACACCTCATTTAATTAATCATTATTTTCCACTTTCATTCACTCGATGAATAACCCTTTACCATAGAGTTACTAGAAAAGTACTTATAGGTTTACAAAAAACACTTTTGAGAAACCTATGCATGACTTCTTTGTAACTCTAATAACTTGTATGAAACATTTATGTTTTTCCATAGAACTTCTACTTGCGTGAAAATTCTACTCTTTGAATGAAAATTCTTCTTCCAGAATAAAAAAGTAATTTTTTGTGTGCAACTAATAAATGAGTCATTTTTTCATGAAACTATTTTTGTGCACAAAATTTATAATTTCCATGAAACTCTTACAAGATTCAGACCCCTAATTTTATATAAGGTTTGAGCTATTGAAATATGGGTGGAAATGCCTATTTATAGACCTAGCTGACCCTGTATGAAAAATACTTACATGCCTTCTTATGTGAACACAACATTTATGGGAGTGTGAAACTTATCATTTTGACATCATATTTGTCTCATAACTCCCTTTCATGGTTACACACAACTCTATCTCTTGTATCGTGAAAAACCATCTTTTGTGTGCTTTTAGAACTTGAACTCAATACTTTCCTCTATAAAATTTTGGTATAATGTAATTAAATCTTCACTTTCATGGAACTTCATGAAACATATTCACCCTTGCATGAAATTTTTTATATTTATTTAAAAATACTTCCTTTTCCAAAAAATCCTTTTTCAATCCTCCAAATTTTGGACCAAAATATTTGGCCAACATTAGGAAATGGATTCACCTTATATAGACAATTTTTTATACCGCCACCAGAGTATCCATTCATTTTTCTTGGAAATTTGCAACATACATTTTCAAAAATCTATCTAGAATTCCACAATTGAACTTGAAAAACCGATTTGAAGAGAAAAAACAATCAACCCAAAAATAGTGCAATGTTGTCTTAAGGGATTTTATTCCAACATTTTTATAACAAACCAACCTAGGTAAACCCAACCCATCACCTAATTCGGCATGATACACATCCCAAGTGTATTCCCAGTCACCACAGGCTGTCAATAAGCATTGGAAATAACCAATTAAAGCTTAGGAAGTGTTTCTCCATAAGTAAACTAGCATGACCCATCCAACGGTGGGATGATAACCCTGATATCATCATATTCAATATCATATAATAAACAGATACCATAAACAACAATAGACATCATGTAAAAACATTCTATCACTAAACATATTCATGAAATATAAAAATAAACAACCCAAACTCAAATGAAATGGTACAATTCCAAACAGGACCCATGTACAACCCAACTGGTACAAAATAATAAAAAAGACTCCATATGAGTCCATCCCTGTGGGACCACATCTCCTCTAAAAAACAATGGATGACAGCAATTAAGAAGATCCACCCTGGAACATGGTTCCCTTTCCCTTACCTGTTTCCTACAAAATAAAATCATTAAATTCCCAAAGTCCCATGTAGGGTGGGAGGCATGAAGCTGTGTAGGATACCACCATGAATTTATTTAAGGATTTTACCCATGAAAACTGATAAACCGGTTTGAAAAAACTTTTCCAAACAAACCCAATTTGAAAACATTTCATTTTCAAATAAACCGTTGAAATTAATTTGTTTATACATTTCAAATAATACCATATTTCTAAACAATTATCCACATGGCTTGAACAAAGAAACATGTCTCATGAATAAACATGCTCAACATATCCAATGAAGAATAATAAATAGTGATCACAAAAAAATATAAAATTACCATATAAATGGAAATGAATAATGGGAATAATATATATCATCACATCAAATGGAACCAATCAAATTCATAAATAATATAAACCAAAATAGAATGAGTAATGTGAACCTAGGGCTCTAACCATCATGCCTATTATGAGTGACTAAAAAAGTATGCTAGAAATAAAAGTAATGGAATCTCTCACAGTACTCCCCAGGCCCAACATGGAATCACTCATGGTATTCCTACCAAAATGTGCACACAGTCCCTTGAATAAACCCCTCTCTCAAACCCTGGATAACCCATGTTCCACTCCATGCCAACACATCCACAAACAAGTTCCCATATCAATCAAGATATCTCACAAAAAGTTTCATAAAAAAACGTGACCAATTTAATCAAAACACATTTTTTAAGGTAAAATAATTTCTAAAACCACCTTATAAATCCATTTAGAACCAAAAACCCTTTGAGCCATTTTTTCAAACACATGGTGTGCATACAATCCACACCCATTTAGAAAACCCCACATTAAACACCAAGTTTCCAAGAAAATCCATGTAACACATTAAAAATGGAATAAACAACAATCATAATTCATTTAAATGAAAATTTAATAAAAAAACCAAAGTACATTAGAAATTTAAAATTAAACCATGGAAAACGTCCTTAAATAGAGACACCTACCTCAGATTCAAACCAAAACTCATCACCCTTTATGATGACTAGTTGGAAGAGGTAAAACCATGAATCAGACACCTAAACCACAATAAAGGAAAATACCCCATTACATACCCTAGATTCATCTAACTCTTCCCTATTATTCCACACATCCACAAAAATGTAAGAATAGGTCTTGAGAAGGGGAAAAGAATAAGAAGTAATGGAAAAAATTGACTTAACTGAAACTAAACCACCAATATTTCTAAGAGAAAATCAGCACTGAGGAGGGGTGAGCTTGAAGACAAAAGGGGAGAGGATTCACATATAGGGTAATGAAAACATATCCCCCAATCCTTAAAAATTTTATAGGGGAAAAGGGTAACAATAATTTTTTTAAGTGACTTGGACAAGTCGCATGGTTTGATCGTACGATTTGGAAAACATTGCACCAAACATATGGGTGAAATTTTCCACACAAAATATTTTCAACAGTATTACCTATGTTTTCACGTGATTTGAAAAATATTTTAGAAGCTATTGAAAACCCCGTTGTTAAAAACTGTAATCACCACCCATAGTTAGCCGCATGTTTTGAAAAACCATGCGCTAACCATGCACCCTAGTCTATCTCCCAAAAAACTCTTGATTTTTACCCTTGACACTTGGGATCTCTAAGAACACACCAATATATAAATAAAACTCAAACTTAAATGTACTAGTGACCAGTAGAGTGTTGAAATGATGCTATTACTTTCCACCCTTACTCCAAAAAGTCACAACCCTCTTAATGGATAATTCATCCTCATATTCCCATAAAGATTCATGGAATACTATCCTTTTCATCCCAACTAATTAATAATAATCACTCAATTACACTAAAATTAATGAGAAAAAACTAATCTATTAACTAAAAAACACACATCCAACCACCTACTAGATATAGAAACTCACCTTACCCCACTATTAACTCACCACATTGTATGGAAAATCGTATCTCAATATTCCAAGGTAACCTCATAGGCCATCTCAACCTACTTGAGGGTATCTAATAAATTGAATCATTCCATACTAGTAAAACTATAAAGCATTACTCTACCTCACTTATACCCAGTCATACCCAGGTTATATAATTCCAAAACTTACCCACTATTGGAATATCATCTTACATGTATCTGTAACTTCAATATCATAATATAAAATAGATTATAGGAAATGATCCCCATGTTAGTTTTGATTAATTAACACACACCATGATTAGTTATTTATGAGAAACACTAAATTACATATTATAAATATTTTAATTAAATTAAAATTATTCAAGAAATATTTTATAGAACATTTTATTATTGAAAACCATTTTCCAAAACCAATTCCATTTTGAAAACCATTTTCCACTTAAATGTCATCATTCACATGTCAGGTATAGATATGTTCCTAGTTTGATGCATGAATACAAAAAATATTTCCACTTAAATCCTATAGAAAAATAATAAATTAATAACCTTAAACTAGAACATAATTATTAAATAATTATCCAAAGGATAATAGTGAAAATAAATAACAATAAACTCATACCCCTAACACTTTTTATTTCACCATAAAAGTGTTTGATACACACAAGGTTGGTGTACTTCTTGTGTTTTACCATTCCTATATCCATATATCATATATAAAATAGTAAAACAAAAAAATAGTTCTCTAATATCATTTTTAAGACCCTTCCATGGTAATCCCAAATAGTCACCAAGCCAGTGATACTATATAACCTCAGGCATGCCTCCCCATACACTAGAGTATGTCGGCTAGCGGTGATATCCTAAAACCAACATTGGGGTGACTATAATATTGGTAATAAAAATATTATATAAAAAATAATATGACATCATATAACATCAGTGTATGTAAAATTGATTATAACTAAAATAAAACCATCTAATAAATAAAATATCAAAAATACGTGCTATAATAAGATGAGACTCATATTGATCATATATATTTATACACCAAATAAGTATTTACCATTTGGATGATCATGTATAAATGTAACCTAGTAAAAAAATATAAAAGGAGTCATGATTATAAACTCATGTATCTCCTTACACTACTGGAAAGGAGAGTTATACCAACAGTTTGGTGCCAACGGTTAGAGAAAACCGTTGGCATATGTGGATTACAGACGTCTTTCCCAACGGTTTCATTAAACCATTGGGATATCTCACTATGGGACAACAATTACCAATAGTTTATGTAAACCGTTGAGAAAGATTGATTTCAACCAACTTTTACCAACAGTTTACATTAAACCGTTGGCATATGTCATTAAAACTAAGTCTTTTCCCAACTGTTCAACAAAACAGTTGGGAAATCTTGACATTCAACCACATTTTCCCAACGGTTTAGTAAAACCGTCGGGAAATCTTCATATTCAATCATAGTTTTCCCAACAGTTTTTAAAAACCATTGGGAAAAATTCTCTCCAAATACAGTGAGCCCCCAATTCTCTCTTCATGCGACTGCAGCCCTAAAATTGATTCTCTCCCGACGCTCTCTCCTTACGGGTATTGGAAACTCCATCCATCCTCTTCAATCAAACAACTTTTCTGTTCAAGACATATGTTTAAGACATCAAATCTGTAAGTCCTACCTCAGTTCTAATTTTCTTCATCTATCTTTTCTATTTTCTATTTTTATTTGACCTAAATGTGAGCGATCTCTCTATACCCAGATTGAGAAACTCGCTCCACTTGATAGATCCATCTTAAATCAAATAATTTTTTAGTTCTAAACTCTAAATCTGTATGTACTACCTTTGTTTAAATGTTTTGCATCTATAATTTTCGTTTTCTATTTTAATATGGTATAAACCTTTTTGTGATGTTTATGGCATGGAATACACAACAAGTGCACCTTGATTTGTTTTTTGTCTTTCTTCAAAACTTATGTTTCATGATTTTATGGATCAACATTATTTGAAGTCTACATAGCCCATACTTTCCTATATTTAGTGAACCATATGAACCAATGGAGGTGCTGCTGAGATGTATCCCCACTCAAAGATGATAAAGAGTTTGTTTAGTCATATTGTCTCGGGGTATGTAACGGATATAATTATGTTTCATGTGAAGTGGTTGTGGACGGTTGGGGTAGTGGCATAGGTGGTTTTCCATTTTTTTAGTGGGGTGATATGGTAGTATCTATGGACTTTAGTTTAGTTCAAAAAATGGATTTGTGTTTTGTATTTATATTTTTTGTTTAAGGAATAATGGGATGGTTACTGATATTGAGGATGAATTGGATGTTTGTTGGGTGATGCATTGGAATTGTGATGTTGTTTGGATTGGGTTTAGATAATTTTCAAAGAATTATATGGGGATTTCCTCTCTTTAACAAAGCCCCCATCCTCCTGGACCATGGACACCCCCCTCTTGGACCCTAGACACCCCCCTCCTGGAACATGGACAGCCCACCCCCTCTTTCTTGAAACCTGGATAGCCACCCCCCTCCTGGACCCTGGACAACCCCATCCACCCTCCACCCAAGACCTTGAATAGTCCCTCCTCCACCCTCCACCCAGGAAATTGTATAACCCCTCCACCCTCATCCATGGTCCCCGGACCGCCCCCCTGGACACCCCCTAGATAGCCCCCACCCTCTTCCTTGGACCCCAAACAGCCCCCCCCCCCCTCGGACATCCCCCCACGCTCCTCCTCGGTCCCCAAAAGGTCCCCTAGACAGCCCCCTATACATCCACCCCACCCTCCTCCCTGGACCCCGGATAGCCCCCCGGGCACCCCCCAAATAGCCCCTGGACTGCCCCCGGATAGCCCCCGAACAGCCCCCGGCTAACCCCCCACCCTCCTCATTGGTCCCCGAACAGCCCCCCCCCTCCTTGGTCCCTGAATGACCCCCCGGACAACCCCCTCCTCCTTGCCCCCGGACAGCCCCCCCCCATCCTCCTTGGTCCCTGGACACCCCCCCAGACAGCCCCCCACCCTCCTCCCTGGACCCCAAACAGCCCCCCACCCTCCTCCCTGGACCCCGAATAACCCCCCGGACAGCCCCCCACCCTCCTCCTTGGTCCCTGGATAGCCCCTCAGACATCCCTCCACCCTCCCTGAACCCCGGATAGCTCCCCGGATAGGCCCCCACCCTCCTCCTTGGACCCCGGACAGCCCCCCAGACTTGAATAACATTTTCCTTTTGTACCACTGTGTATGCAAGTTAATGAGACTCATATGCCTTATGTATAATTCTATTACAAGTTGATTAAATGTTATACCTCATGGATGATATGTAATTGTAGGCATGTTGATTTCACATGCCTTTTTTATTTCTATGATCATGCAATGTTATTTAGGATTATTCTATTTTTTTATGTCTTGAAATATATGAATTTCTTGGTAAGATTATCAATTCATGCTCATCAAATGCATGTGATTATATTCTTTAATTTGAATACAAATCCTTGTGGTACATTCTCCATGTTATGTGAATTATGCCTTGTTTGATTTGGTTTACTTGTTAATTGTTAGGATAAGACATGGGTTACAAGTTATGGACTCATGGATGGACTCTTCAGGCTTAGGGAGAACGATCCATGAGTCATATGTGACGTGTATGAGTCAACCCCACCAAAAACTGAGCCACGGTGTGGCCGGGACTACTCGAACTGTATCTCTTTTGTTAAAAATGTACTAAATTGTAAGTGAAAACAATAACTGACATACGTGAAACGGACCAAACGCCTTCGGATTCTATTGAAACGTTAGGAAAATGATCCATGGGTCATATGTGATGTGTATGAATCAACTCCGCCTTAATCTGAGGCACCGTGTGGCCGGGACCACCCAAACTGCCTCTCTTTTGTTCAAAATGGACAATATTTTACGTACATACGCCAAACCGATCAAACAGATTCTGATTGTGTTTAAACTTTATGAAAATTATACCTGGATCATATGTGACGTGTACGAGTCAACCCCGCCTCAATCCGAGGCCCGGTGTGGCCGACACCACTCAAAGTGCCTCTCTTTTTTTAAAATGTATTTAATTTTAAGTGAAAACAAAAACTAACATACGAGAAACCGACCAAACGCCTACAAATTATGTTGAAACTTTTGGAAAACAATCCATGAGTCATATGTGACGTTTACAAGGAAAACCCGCCTCAATCTGAGTCCTGTTGTGGCCGACACCACTCAATGTGCCTCTCTTTTGTTTAAAATGAACTTAATTTTAAGTGAAAAAAACAACTGACATACGCCAAACTGACCAAACACCTACGAATTCTGTTGAAACTTTAGAAAAACGGTCCATGGATCATATGTGATGTGTACGGGTCAACCCCGCCACAAACCGAGCCACGATGTGGCTGAGACCACTCAAACTCTCTCTCTTTTGTTCAAAATGGACTAAATTGTAAGTGAAATCAACCACTGACATACAGGAAACGGACCAAAAGCATTCGGATTCAATTGAAACGTTAGGAAAATGATCCATGGGTCATATTTCAGGTGTATGAATCAACTATGCCTTAATGCGAGGTGACGTGTGGCCAGGACCACCCAAACTGCCTCTCTTTTGTTCAAAATGGACAATATTTTACGTACATACGCCAAACCGAGCAAACGGATTCTGATTGTGTTTAAACTTTATGAAAATCATACCTGGATCATATGTGATGTGTATGAGTCAACGTTGCCTCAATATGAGGCCCGGTGTGGCCGACACCACTCAAAGTGCCTCTCTTTTTTTTAAATGTATTTAATTTTAAGTGAAAACAACAACTGACATACGAGAAACCGACCAAAAGCCTACGAATTATGTTGAAACTTTAGGACAACAATACATGCGTCATATATGATGTGTAAAAGTCATACCCTCCAAAAAATGAGCCATGGTGTGGCCAGGACTACTCAAAATGTATCTCTTTTGTTAAAAATGGACTAAATTGTAAGTGAAATCAACAACTGATATACGGGAAACAAACCAAACGCCTTCGGATTCTAATGAAACTTTGGGAAAAGTATCCATGGGTCATATGTGATGCTTATGAGTCAATATCGCCTCAATCCGAGCTGCGGTGTGGCTGGAACCACTCAAACTATATCTCTTTTGTTTAAAATAGACATAATTTTAAGTGAAAACAACAACTAACATATGCAAAACCAACCAAACGACTTTTTATTCTTGTGAAACATTAGTAAAATGATCCATGGATCAAATGTGATGTGTAAGAGTCAACTCTGCCTCAATCTGAGCTGCGGTGTGACCGGGACCACTCAAATTGTCTCTCTTTTGTTCAAAATGGACTAAATTGTAAGTGAAATAAATAACTGACTTACGGGAAACTGATAAAACACATTCGGATTCTATTTAAATTTTAGGAAAATGATCCATGGGTCATATGTGATGAGTACGAGTCAACCCCACCTCAATCCGAGGCACCGTGGGGCCGGGACCACCCAAACTGCCTCTCTTTTGTTCCAAACGGACAATATTTTATGTACATACGCCAAACTGATCAAACGGATTTTGATTGTGTTGAAACATTAGGACAATGATTCATTCCTTATATGTGACGTGTATGATTCAACCCCGCCTCAATCTGAGGCCCGGTGTGGCCGAAACCACTGAAAGTGCCTCTTTTTTTTAAAATGTACTTAATTTTAAGTGAAAACAAAAACTGACATATGGAAAACTGACCAAACACCTACAGATTCTGTTTAAACTTTAGGACAACAATCCATGGGTCATATGTGATGTGTACGAGTCAACCCCGCCTAAATCCGAGCCACGGTGTGGCTAGGACCACTAAAACATTCTCTCTTTTGTTGAAAATGGACTAAATTGTAAGTGAAATCAACAACTGTCATACGGGAAACTGACCAAACGCCTTTGGATTCTGTTTACACTTGAGGAAAAAAATCCACGGGTCATATGTGATGTGTAACAGTCAATACCACATCAATCCGAGGCACGGTGAGGCCAACACCACCCAAACTGTCTCTCTTATGTTAAAAATGGACAATATTTTACATACATACGCCAAAATGATCAAACAGATTCTAATTGTGTTGAAACATTAGGATAATAATTCATGGCTCATATGTGACATTTACAAGTCAACCCCACCTCAATCTGAGGCCCGGTGTGGCCGACACCACTCAAAGTGTCTCTCTTTTGTTTAAAATGGACATAATTTTAAGTGAAAACAACAGTTGACATACGCCAAACCAACCAAACAAATTAGGCTTCTATTGAAACATTAGGAAAATGATCCATGGGTCATATTTGATGTGTACGAGT
Organism: Viscum album; assembly: GCA_963277665.1. Classification (NCBI taxonomy): domain Eukaryota; kingdom Viridiplantae; phylum Streptophyta; class Magnoliopsida; order Santalales; family Viscaceae; genus Viscum; species Viscum album. The sequence goes on along the minus strand of OY728122.1, from coordinate 700,071,465 downwards.
CAAATCTACGTCAATCCAAGCCACGATGTGGCCAGGACCTCTCAAATTGACTCTCTTTTCTTCAAAATGGACTAAATTGTAAGTGATATCAACAATTGACATACGAGAAACAGACCAAATACATTCTAATTCTTTTGACACTTTAGGAAAACGATCCATGGGTCATATATGACGTGTACGAGTCAACCCGCCTCAATATGAGTCACCGTGGGGCGGGGACCACCCAAACTACCTCTCATTTGTTCAAAATGGATTAATATTTTACGAATATATGCCAAACCGATCAAACAGATTTTGATTGTGTTGAAACTTTAGGAAAATGATCCATGGATCATATGTGATGTGTACCAATCAACCCAGCCTCAATTCGAGGCATGGTGTGGAACTTATTGAGTCACAAGTGATGAGACTCCTATGAAAATACCTTTTCACCATATATTATAAAAGTGGTTGTCGTATGAAGATTGAAATGGGTGTAAATAATATTTGATTTATTGAAACTCTGATTCAACTATACTGAATGATTTTTTTCATATGAATATTCAAAGGGGGAATTATTCACCATGACTCTAATCAAATAGGTGGTGTTATTTTTTGTTTTTCTAAGTCTGTCACTATTTTTAGTGTTGTTTTTTATGCAAGAGTATGCACTGGAGGGGCTACTGGAGGGGCTGCTGTGCAATAATTCTGGAAATACTGAATACCAACGGTTGTAAACCATTGGTATGCTTTGAGAAATAATTATACCAATGGTTCAATAAACCGTTGGTAAAAAACCATACTTAAACATATCCCCACAGTTTCATTGAAACCGTTGGGAAAACATTTATACCAACGGTTTACAACCGTTGGTATAAGATCAAAACCATTGAATACCCAACGGTTTTATGAAAACCGTTGGGAAAAATACTATACCAACGGTTGTGAACCATTGGTATAAGATCAGAATTATAGTATTCCCAACAGTTTTGAACCGTTGGGTAAACCTATACCAACAGTTCTTGTTGAACCGTTGGCAAATCCATACCTAGAGTGGGCTATACCAACGGTTTACTGCAAACCGTTGGTATATATCTTTCCCCACGCCTTACTTCCCTAAGGTTTGGACAACTATTGGTATAGAATATACCAACGGTTCTCCAGCCTATACCAACGGTTCTAAACCGTTGGTATATCCTTTATTTCTAGTAGTGCTAGTCTTGTGCCAACTACTCATCAAGATATTATGGCTTGATCAATTATACAACCAATTATATATCCTATGTAATATACATGAGATCTACACATCCACAAAAATACATGTGCATGGTCTAATACTAACACTCAGTAGGCTACCACCAACAATTCCCCTAATAAATATCATAATATATCTAGTGTATGTATATACAAGAAATTAAATAAGGCAGCAATATATAGAAGAAATTTGTCAAGTTATATCATTTTGTGCTAACACCTGGCCTCAATTGGTTCAACCAAAGCCAGTGAAGCTTCAAAATCATGCTAACACAAACCACATTCTTGAAAGGTGTGTTAAAAAATTATCAGTTAGACCAAGCCACCTTAGTAAAGAACATCAAGGGGCTGAATTATGACACATATTCTAAAAGTAAAACCAATAATCAGTAGATCCTAACATGCCACTGATGTGATGACACAATCAAGGGTTAGATCATGATATACCACACATAAATAAATAATTCATCTTGATGTTAGACAATTAAATAACCCCATATCTTTTCTATCAATATGATGAAATAAGACACATCTGTGAAAAGTGAAAATACACTTTATGGGTGGATCATGATAAGCTCCATTAAAAATAAGGAATTCCCGACCAGTAGATTATGATATACTACTAGAAAATAGCGAACCACTAGTGGGGGATCATGACACCCTAAACTTAGATAAATGAACTTCTAGATGTTAGATTATGGCATATCACTGGATAGACAAAATCCGATGGTCATTGAGTCAATTATCTGGTCTATATCATCCAAACCACCATCAAATGAAAAGAATCATCTCTTATTCACACTATATCAATGTATATGGGTTATAATGAAAAAATATGGAAAATATAATCCATGTCCTAGCTCTAAACTATTATCAGTACACATCCTTCTCTCAAATACTAGGAAAAACCTAAGTGTATTCATATATCAGCTTACCTAACCATAAAAAACTTTCCCAAACATAAAATCATTACTCCAACACTAATATCATAACAATACTATAAACATGGTCCATTATCAGTATATTTAAACTAATACAATAATTATTTTAGTTAAAATAATCATATATAATGATATAAAAATACGAATATTTTCATAAAATTCAAGGAACTTACCTAACTATTTATTCAATTTCCCTTCTCTATCTAATCACTCCATGGTGATTATAATGATCACAAGTATCTTTCCCAAATACAATCATACTTTAAGTCTGTGGAAATATTGATAACAAAACCATTACATTAGCTAACCCTTATGTAATATAAATTAGGGTACTAGAAAATCCAAATAGGAATTAACTTTTAGTCCCATGCTATATGATACACCAATTCCTATCACAAAGGAGAGATCAAATTCCCATAGAAAACATATTTCCACTCACTACCTCTTTATATCACCAGGCTAGATCATAATGAGTGATTAACTCATCAAATCACTTTAACCACACTGTTATAACAACTGTAGAAGTTATGATGCTAATAAAGACTCACTTGTCATATCCCCATCAATCTACCACTCCTAAGGGTTTCAAAATCCATAGACTATCTCCCCTATTTTCATAGACTATTCTCAAGGAAAACTTCTACCCATACCAAGTATGTAAGTATTTACCCACTGAAGACCCCTCTAGTCAATCCACTAAAGATAATTCAAGGAAATAATAATTTCTAACTCAAAATAATATCCTTTCGTGGTCCATCATGTATATCAAGTAGTTTAAATCCTTGAAAATATAGTCATTATGACGTTCTAAAATCTCTAAATAGTTTGTTTAACATTTTTTATAGAATTTAGAGGCTTTACATATCCTAACTCACAGTTTAGGATCATCCTCATCCCTGTTTAAGTTTAATAAACCATATCCCCAAATAATTCACACAAGAAACACGTAAATATATAAAATATATTACTTAATATGAAAGGTACCACCTATATTATTCTCATTAGTGTTATCAAATCCACTATCACAACTTGATTCAACACTTTTTTTTGTAAATCAAGGAATCACAAAAATGGAATCTAAACGGTTATTTACTCTTAAACATTATTGATACGTGAGATGCATCAAAAGCTATCTGAGAACATACATTATCCTAACTTTAATTTGTCCACTACCATTGATTAATTGAAGATTGATGCCTCAAATATCACCCTGGGTTTACTTCAACCATTCTTATGCCTCCAAAATATCATATTTAAAATTTTAAACATGTTTTAATTTCCCCTCTTCATAATTAAATGTAAAATTGAAATATCACCTCTCACAAAAACCAAGTTAATAATTTCTCTACTTCCACATAATTGTAATGATGTCGGTTTTATCTTTAAATAAAATATTAATTCAATAAATAATTGAATAAATTCAAAATAATTATAAAAAATTATTAAAATCATAAAACTTGTAATAAAAATTAGAAATTTAGAAGAAATAGTTTGAAAAATAAATCAGTTAAACATAAAAACATAAAAATCATGTTAGTATTTATCTTATGAATAGAATGAAATGAATAAATCATAATTCCATTTATAAATAAATATTTAATAATATAATAATTTATATAGAAATTTATAAACCTTTTTTTGGTTTATTTTTCATCTATAAATGAGGAAAAACATGATTAAACAAAAAACACTGTATCATAATTACCAAAATATACCCAATTAAAATAATGGTTGGTCAAACCCACTGGGATCTTTATGGAAACCATAATATTCTTTATGGAACACCAAATTATCAGTTCCTCACAAATGAGCATCAAGTTATGTGTTGAGGGAAAAAATGCATTTTTATTAGCCTAATAGATTTATTATGAACTTTATCAGGTTTCTGATAGTTATAATAACCACCCTAAAATACCAAAATATTACTAAATAGTCCAATCACACTACTTAAAATAAAAAATTCATATAAAATAACATCTACATATATTTAAAAGATAAAAAATAAAAAAAATATTTGAAAACCCCATAGTGGTTCCAAATTACCCACTATAATCCTTCTCTCCCTCAAGAAGCATCACTAGGTGTCTCTAGTGAAAAATGTCAACCATTGAGACCTCATTTCCACATATAATTCCAATTTATACTCTTGAATTGAGAATGATTTCATAATAACAACACTAATGGCATAGTATTTCCTTAAAATTATTCTCATTCCAATAGAGAATATATACTATATTTATTGTAAATGATGTTCCACCTCTAATTCCAAATCAATAAAGTTAACTACATGTAATGGGTTTGAACCTTACCATATTAATTAAGATATATATATATATATATATATGTATATGTATATATAATGCATCTAACAGAATCCTAGAGGTATATACAATTAATAAAAAAACTTCTTTGATTTGTTCTAGATTATGAAGAGGACCCACAAAACAAGGTACTATATTTACCTACTTTCCTATCCTTTAGTGTCCCTTTCAAGTGAAACCTAATGAAATTCATGATCATCCAAACTAAATTATATAGGTATTAATCTTCTATATATATATATATAATATTTATACCTTCTCTAATTCATGTCTAAGCACTTCCATATTATATAAATTCATTTAAAAATAAACTATGTAATGTTAGGCTCAATCAAAGACATCTACATGACTATCATCTAATACAAAGGTGATCTATAAAATCTATTATAAAAAGATTCAATTGAGGGTATCTAAATAGAAACATGGTATTTTTAATTATAATAAAACTCTTCCAAATCAATATAATATTCCCATTCTCTAAACAATTCGTGGATACAAGCACATAATATATCTTCCAAAATATTAATCTTGTATTCAAATTGTCCACAATTCCATTTATGATATGTAATTACCATATTTAATAGTATAATTAAATCCATATACAATCCATTATATAAATAGGAGGTTAATATCACTTATTTATTGGATAAAATATTTCTAGAGACTACATAAATCCTAACTATATATTGTACATACCACCTTCCCGAATTATCTACTATCTAAATCTCCCTAATTTTTAGGAAATGGTATTCTTTAATCAATTGATAAATTTTCATGACCTGTCCCCCAGGGCCCATTTAATGACTACCCCAAGCCCGCCTTCCATAGGCCAAGAGCTAGAAACTAGCACCAAGAAGTCATATCCCAAAAAGGGAAGGAATTTCCTTTAATCCTATATACACACACACAACACAAAATGCAGAAAGGTAAACACTAAGTAAAACAAAACTATCACAAAGACAACCACCAAAAGTACTGTACAAAATGAAACATAAAAATGGGCCAAAATACAAGCCCAAAACCACAATGTAAAGTACAGCTGCTAAGGTTTGTATGGTCAAACCCTACCTAAAGCGTAGGTGGAGGGTAGCTATTTGTATCCATAGAAGTATAACCTGTTTGTCCTATCTCACTAGGCACCACCTGGTCCCAGACCGCCATGATCTCCATCAAAGCACCAATCACCTACACAAGACATGACACATGCAGGAAAAACATGTGTAGGGGTGAGTAAAAAAATAATCAGTAGGGACTCCAAATCACAAAACAAAGAAAAAACGGAATACCATTCAGCAAGATCACATAGAAAGACCACAAGGAAAAAACAACTCACACTAGGTATAAATCAATGTATAGAAAGTAATATTCTTAGTCATAAAGGTGAAACCTCTTGTACTGCTGTGGGACTCAGCCCTTGATGATCAAATGATGTCTGATCAGCTATTGGACCACTGAGGCCCACTCAGTTGTTGGACAACAGAGGTCTTCTCGGCTCCTGGACCACTGAGGTCCCCTCATCTGCTAGAACACTGTGGTCCACTCGACTACTGAACCATTGAGGTCCGCTCATCTTTTTTACCGCTGAGGTCCCCTTCTCGACTGGACCACTGAGGTATGCTTATATGCTAGACCACTGAGGTCCGCTTGTCTGCAGGACCACTAAGTCCTCTCATCGGATGAACCACTAAGGTCTGCTCGTCTGCTGGGACACTGATGTATGATCATCTGTTAGACCATTGAGGTTCGCTCGTCTGCTGGACCACTGAGGCACCCTCTTCTGATGGACCAATGAGGTTTTATCGACTACTGTACCACCAACTTCCACTCGTCATATCCTTCCTGTCACAACTAGATATAGTATTCCCGCTCTCAAGTGCGCTTGACTCAGGGAGATTCTACTCCTCAAGCCATCAGCCATATATTGACTGCCATGATAAATCACTTAAAGTATACTCAAAGGACTATCTTATCGCCAGGGTCCCAACTCCATAGGCATCATGTCAATTAGATTCCCGGTTAGAAATATATTCACATTTTAGTAAATAGGGGTCAGTTGCATCTGGGCCCAGTCCGACTTAGTCGGACAGACTTGAACAACCCAGCCAGGGGGTCCCGCATGATCTGATCCATTTCAACCGACTTGACCCGACCAACCCGGCCCAGGGGTCCCGCATGACCCAACCCATTTTGGTTAACCCGACCCGACCCTGTTGGGTCTGGATCAACCTGGTCCGGCCTTTCCTATTGGCCAAGCCCATTGAGCCTTACTAGACCCAGCCTGGTTTGACCGTGGATCCTGGCCGCCAGGTTGCCCAGTGACCCGGTTCTCATCTGGCCTGACCCGAACTAGCGGGACATTCTTCTTCTAGCCTGAGTCGCCCAGTGGACCGATTCAAGTCATCGGGTCTGCCCCACGTCGGCAAGCCGGTTCGGTCCCGTCCAGACACCCATGGCATCCAGTTTGTCAGCAACACGACCGGCTGTTTTCGGCTGCTCCCTTCCACATGCGTTCCAGTGTCACCACGTGCCCAACTCACCCCCCGGTCAACCTTTGGGTTGACTGGCTGACATAGTGCACCGCTGGTTCTGCCCCCATCACCACTGCGACCTGGTGTCACTGCGGCAGCTGGGTGTTGCGGCCTTGTGTTGCGTCCCACTTCGCCATAGCTCTTCCAACCCAATGTTTCCATCTCCCACATCCTCCTAACATGGGACAATGCACTAATGCAGTCCTATATGGACCGTGCATACTATCACAATCAAATTCATTATTCCACGAATAATGTATGAATGGGAGATGGGAAGATGTCACATATAAGAACACTGAAAGAATGATCTGGGACTTTGTCCGTATAGACCCGGATACATTCTTGTCAGCAGGATCACGAAGAACCGAAAAGGATGGAATAATCACTAAGATATATATCCCCTTTTGATCCTTCATCACTAACACTACCATATAAACGATCGATCCACATGTTAACTTGTTTGTGAGTTATCCCACATTCGTCGTTTAAAAGAATGAATTGGGAAAATTAATTCATAGAAAAAAGCATCAAAAACCAACCTGATAAATAAGATTGCTCGAGGATGATAGGTTGTCATCGTTTGTTAATCTCCAGTCCCAAATCCACTCTCCAAGGTTATCTTCTCCATATTCTGATTTTCCTACGTCCATCGTTAGAGAGGCTTCCTTCATCATTTGTTAGAGTAAATCCAGGGTTGTGGTAAACTGTGAATTCCCTGTTTAATTAAAGAATTAAGATACATTCACGTTGCAACATCAACATAGTAATTAATTAATGTGGTTAATAAATGGTTTTCAGCATTACCATGTCGTTTCACCACAGCACTGACAAGTCGCTGCATAACGGAGAACAAAATATAATAAAATAACATTTTAAGTTATTTTATTTTTCTTCCGAAAAGTCTACAAACTAAACTTTTATCTCAACCCGCATCGGTCAAGGTTAGGCTCTGCTTAAGGATAACATCTCATTACAAACTCAATGGTGGTATCATATTTTTAATCTAAGTTACCATTTTTGAGTTATGAGGATTTTAAAATAAAATAATTTTTTATAATATTATTTTATTTACAGTTACATCCCAAAAACAAACTTTTTCAGTCGGCCCATACTGGCAGATGTTAGGTTCTGCCTAATTGAATCACACCCTCATGATCTCAAAGGTACTCTCAGATTTCCAATCTGAGTTACTATTTATGAGTTAAAAGGATTTTAAAATAAAATAATCTTTATTCAATTATTTTATTTACAGCCAAAAACTACTTTCCATCGTTATCCCACACCTGCCAATGTAAGGATTTGCCTATATAAATTACACCCTCACAAGCTCAACGGTGGTCTCTAATTTTCAATCTGAATCACCATTCGTGAGTTATAATAATTTAAAAAAAATCTTATTTTATTATTTTATTTACGGTTATGCAATTTTCGGGTTTTCTCACTAGAGGATCACAACGACTAATCTTATGTTTCACCTAGGGTAAACCCACAACTATGAATGAAACAGTGCCATTGTATTTCTAATCTGAGTACCTGTTTGAGAGTTATTCCACATTTTCTGGAAAACTACTCACGTGCACTTTTTCAAAGATAACATTTTTTGACGGACCATTTTAGGCACTCTAGGCCTCAGAATCATGTGTTGTCTTAGATCATGGTGTTGAAATAATCCCATTTAATTTTCAAAAAAATAATACATGTAATTAAAGGGTATTACATTACTCCCCCTTTAGGGATTCATATTTTCATAAGCAAAAATAAGGGCTAATAAAACAAATAGGGGTAGTGAGAACAAACCCGAGTCTCCCGCTCTCACGTACTCTCTTAGAGATTCTCGTGCTACCAAAAAACACGCACTATAGGAATCAAACATCCACAAATGACCCTCTCTTGTCGATCCTCTATCTCCACCGGGTACTCCACAAATGTCACCCCATCGTCAATCTCCAACTCACTGTGGTCAGTGACGTGAGCAGGATCGTGCACATATCCCCTTAATTTGGATACATGTTAGACATCGTTCACCCTCATTAACTAGGGAAGTAGATCCAAGCAGTATGCCACCTCGCCCACTCTACGTAGTATCGGGAAAGGTCCGATGAACCTTAAAGATAACTTTCCACCCCAGCCAAATATTTGTATCCCTTTTTGAGGAGAGACCCGTAGGAATGCATGGTCCCCCTCCTCAATCTACAAGGGTCTCCATCACCTATTAACATAGGTCTTTTTTTGGATCTGTTCAGTCTTTATCCGATATCATATGACCGAAACTTTACTTGTGGAATCCTAGGTCATCTATGTACCCATGAGTGCTGACTCCCCTGGGTATGTCCAGTATAAAGGTGACCTGCATGGTCATCCGTACAGTGCCTTGAACGGTGCCATATCGACGGTGGAGAGGTAGCTGTTGTTGTACACAAACTCCACCAGTGGAAGGTGGTTCTCCCAACTACGACCAAAGATATGAAATCAAGCACGAAGCATGTCCTCCCAGGTCTGTATGGTCCATAACATCTGACCATGCATTTGTGGGTCAAAGTCTGTGCTCAAGCATTGCTGAGTCCCAAATTCTTCATACAATCCCTTCCATAGACGGGATATAAATCCTGCATCATGATATGAGAATATTTTAGATGGGACTCTATGGATTTTAACTATATCCAACACATAGAGGTGTCCCAAGCTCTCAATTGAGCCCTACTCTCGAATGGGTAGGAAGTGGGCCAAATTGGTGAGTGGGTATACGATCACCCAGATTGTATCATTCCCCTTGGACGTATGTGATAATACCATCATAATTTCCATTAATATCACATCCCACTTCCACTCTGGTACCTCAAGGGGATGTGTTAAATCTAATAAAACCTGGTACCCATCCTTTACTTGCTGACAAGTGAGGCATATCGATACAAACTCTGCCATTTCCTTCTTCATCCCCAGCCACCAGTACTGACGTTGGAGGTCCTGGTACATCTTCTCCACACCTAAATGTACTGCCGAAGGGGATGTATGTAACTCCCTTAACACCTATTCTCTCAATTCCACTAGTGATATAGTGCGTCCTCTAAAAAGGATGACATTATCCCCACCTTTAGAATATCCATCCGGGGCATGCCCTATGGATATCTGGGCACATGTAGTCTCACAACTGGAATCTCCAAGTTATGCCTCCCTGACTTTCTATAAGAGAGGAGGGGAAACTACCATTGACTGAAGAAAAAATATCTCCTCAATATCCATTAAGGATATCTAAATTAAGGCCAACTAATATGAGGCCTCATTCAGTAGCTATGAACCTGATCTCCTACTGAGAGCATCTGCCACCATGTTCCCCTTCCTGGGAGTATAGACTATCTCAAAGTCATAGTACATGAGGAACTCTATTCAATGTCATTGTCTCAGATTTAGATAATTATAAGAAAATACCTTATTTATAATCTTGTAGTTAGAGTAGATGATGAATTGTTCACCCATATGGTAGTGTCTCCACAACTTCAGTGCGAAGACTATTACTTCCAACTCATGGTCAGGACACTCTTCAAACTCTGTCGTAACTATTGAAAAGACTATGGGAACTTTTCCATCCATGAAAAAGGATACCACTTTCAACTGATAGAAGTTTTCATCGAACCTTTGGTAGTGGATACTCATTCCCCATAGTCACTTCATGAAAGTGTCGGCAATCCAGACATAACCTCGAACACTGGGTCTTAATAATCCATTTCTTTATAAGTCCTCCACCTGCACCCTCAACTCTGAATTTCTATAAAATCCACATGATATACTAAGGCTGATATCAGTTCCATATAAGGGTGTAGAATTATGCAAAAGTCCATCTCCATTTGGGGAGGTAAACTTGGAAACATCTTCTGGAATGAATTCCTCATACTCCACCACTACTTTTGGGAACTGAAAACTCAAAAAAAAAATTTATGTGGGGGTAAGGCTGGATAACTCAAGAGTGATTGGTTTCACCTTCTTATGAATGAGATTATCCTATGTTTCCTGGGTTTCCTTTTTCACCAACCAAGGAAAACTCCATTCCATTTCTGCGGACATACCACACCCTTTTTGCCTAAAACAGACAATCTAGGCATGTACTTTTGATAACCAATCCACACCATGAATTGCGTTGTAAGGCCTCAATGCTGATACCAAGAGGTTCCAAACAAAACTCTTGCCTCAAGGGTCAGATCACACTATCAAAATGAGGGTGATTATCGAGTCTCCTCCCATATGTATCTCTAGACATAAGGGTCTAGTCAACAGTTTAACTGGAATCTCTAAGTCCTGAACAAGATTCGTCACAAAAAGGAATTCTTATCACATGTGTCAATTAATATGGTAGCTAAGAGTAGACATAGATTGTACCTCAAATAATTCCTGGAGCCCATGGGTCATATTCCTTGAACGCATGAAAGTACCCTTTCCTCTTATCCTCCAGCTCCCTGAGCCAGGTGCGGACCACATTGGGGTAGTGGTTGTAACATGTCGAAATGTATACCACCTGATGGTGCTCTCCCAGATCCTCAGACACATATTCTACCCAAAAAATTAATCTCTTTCTATCACTGTATCTACCCCGGTGGCCCTTACATCATTTAACTATCCCCACAATGGACTGGACAATATCTAGTGAGATTTCCCCAATAGTCTTTTGAAAAGAAGAACCTCTTTCTAGGCCAGCTTGACTCACAATATGAGCCTCGAGCTGTAGATCCTTTATCATGGGACCTCTTCTCAGAACATCTCACTCGTCCAAGTCTATAAGACTAATGTTAGATTCCTTCTCTCCCAATGCTAAAATCCACTGGCTGTATATGCTTATCCAAAGAACTTTCAACCACAAAGGTTCTATCTATCACCATAGCATATGTATGAATGCACAGAGGAATAGTGTTGGCTCGGATGTACCTAAACACGCCTCGCTCAGAGGTCCAAGCCCTGAAGCACTGGTCGTATAGTATTCATCAAGTACATATAAATGTTAGTACGCCTTGATGAATACTCAGCTACTGACATGTCATCATGCTAAAGCTGTAGAAGCTCTTGGGCATGCATATTACTTAAATTTTATGGAAAGGTACCCTTACTTGAGAAAGGATCTCAAGCTCTGACTGCATAAAAGTCACATCATTGTTGGATCAGGTAATCTAATACCCACCATCTCCCTACTGAGCCACATAGAAGGATCACTTCCACGACTACCATCTGGTCTAATGGTGTCCTGACTAGATGGAAAAAAACTCAATCACCACCTCAAGCCAGTCCTTAGCCGCTTGTGAGTTGGGCTTGCCTCGGAACCTGAGGGGTCTCTATCGCTAAAAACATGTGAAGTGCACTCAGACCGTGCATATCATCTACTGGTACTACGAGTACAATGTAAAACTCCATAGGTGGTGGTATAGCTGGTACACCACCTAGTGGTTTTGTCTCTAATACGAACCCCTATACCCATTTGTGTCACCCTGCAGATCATCCTCATGATCAACGGTGGAATACCGGATGGTTTTCTATGTGGAATCATTCCTGAAACAAAACAAGAAGGACCATGACCAATAGAGTAGACTTGTTGAGATAACTCTGCCTCATAAAGATTATGAGAAAACATTCAAAGATTCATTCAACTAGTGTTCTAATGTACCAAGTTAGAAAGCGAAATTCATGGTCCTGGTGTGTGGATACGTCGGCTGCCGCACCAACACTATACTCCCTAGCCTGAAATCCAAACTCAAAAAACATAACATTATTGCGACACAAATATTTACAGACTCTCATTCTTCTGGTAGACTGACTGCCCTCTCATAAAACTTTTTCATGACCGGTCCCCTAGGGCCCGTGCTGGACTACCCCAAGCCCACCTTCCATAGGACAGAGGCTAGAAACCTGAACCGATAAGGAATATCCCAAAAAAGGAAGGAATTTCCTTTAAAAATATACACATGCACACAACACGAACTGTGGAAAGGTAAACACTAAGTAAACCAAAACTATCACTAAGACAACTACTGAAAGTATAGTACAAACTAAAAAGTAAAAAAGGGCCAGAATACAATCCCAAACCCACAATGGAAAATACAGCTGCCATGGTCCGTCTACTCATACCCTACCTAAAGGGTAGGTGGAGGGTAGCTGTCTATAGTTATAGAAGTAAATCCCCTCCACCCCCATCTCACTGGGCACTACCTGGTCCCGAACCACCATGGTCTCCGTCGAAGTGTCGATCACCTACATAAGACACGACACAAGCGGGTGAATCCCATGCAGGGGTGAGTAACAAAATACTCATTAGGGACTCCAAAACACAAAGGAAAGACCATAAAGTAAGACCACACAGTAATATCACACAGTAATATCACTTAGAAAGATCACAAGGAAAGGACAACTCACAATGGGTATAACTCAAAGTATAGAAAGTAAGATTTCAGTTGTATGACCCAACCCATTTTGGCCGAACTGAACCAACCCGGTTGGGTCTGGGCCAACCTGGTATATCTTGGAATTGTGTTTAGGCCCATTGGGACTTGCTGGACTGGGCCCGGTTAGGCCGTGGGTCTAGCCCATCGGGTCGCCCAACGACCCAGTTCTCATCTAGCCTGGCCCTCGCTCATGGGTCAGTCTTCTTCCAGCCTGGGCCGCCCAATAGCCCTGTTCGAGTCATCTATCCCATCCCACATCGGTGGTACAAATTAGTCCAACCCAGATGCTTGTGGCATCCAATTCATCAGCTCCACAGCTGACCATTGTCGGTCTCTCTCTTCCGCGCACGGTCCAGTATGACCACGTACCCAGCTCATCCCTACGGTCAACTCGCGGGATGGTCAGCTAACGTAGCGCCCCCCTACACCACTATAGCCTGGCCTAACCACGAATCACGCCGCATAGTGCCTCTGATGCAGCTGGCTGGATGCATCTTCCTTTTTCTAGATATCGGCCATCGTTTCATCAGCCCATGTTGCCGCCGCGGTGCGCTGCCTCCCACTTACCGCTGCGGCCCGCCTGACCACGCCCCATCTCGCCCGATGCTACCATCTCCCACAACCTCCTACCATGGGTCGATGAGCTGATGCACCATTTCGGTCCCTTCTGTACTGTGGATACCATCAACGTCTAATTAATTGCACCAAAAAGAATGGGAAGAACGCAAGAAGAGGAGATGGAAAGGAGTTGCACAAAAGAACATCAAAAGAATGATTCAGGTCTTTGTTCATATAGACCCAGATACATTCTTGTTAACAGGATCACAAAGAACCATAAAGGGTAGAATGATCCCTAAGATAGATTTCCCGTTATTATCCTGCATCATTAACCCTACCGTATGAACAATCAATCAGCAGTTTAACTTGTTTGTGAATTAAACTACGTTCGTTATTTAAAATAAAGAACATGGAAAAGAAATTCATACAAAAAAGAATCAAAACCCTACTTGGGAAAGGAGATTGCTCAAGGATGATCTTTCTTCATTTTCCATCAATCTATGGTCCTAGATCCTCTCTCCAAGGATGTATTCTCTATCGTATAATTCGCTGGCGTCCATCGTTGGAGAGGTTTCTTAAGTCATTCGTCAGAGGAATTTCAGGGTTGTCGTCAACCCTAAATTCCTTGTTTAATTAAAGAAGGAAGATGTGTGCGCATTCCAGCGTGGTCACAATGATTCATTAATGAGTTTCATTAATTGGATTCAGCATCGCCTCATCAATGCACCACAGTGTTGACGAATCACTGCGTAATGAAGAAGAAAATATAATAAAATAACATTTTATGTTATTTTCTTTTTCTTCTGAAACGTCCGAAAACTAACTTTTCTCCTCAAACTATGATGGTCGAGGTTAGACCACACTTAAAGAGAACATATCATTACAAACACAATGGTGGTATTATATTTTTAATATGAGTTACCATTTGTGAGGTATGAGGATTCAAAAATAAAATAATTTTTATTTAAATTATTTTATTTATGGTTTCATCCCAAAAACCAACTTTCAAAGTCGGCATGTGCGGGAAGATCTTAGGCTTTGCCTAAGGTAAGAACACCCTCATGAGTTCAACAGTACTCTCAGATTTCAAATATGAGTTACCGTTTATGAGTTATAAGGATTTGAAAATAAAATAATCTTTATTCAATTATTTTATTTACGGGAAAAAACTACTTTCCACTATTGGGATGCATTTTCCAATGTTAGGCTTTTCTTAAGGAAAGAACACCTTCAAGGGATCAACTATGGTCTCTTATTTTAAATCTGAGTCACCGTTCATGAGTTATAGGGTTTTGAAAAAAATAATAATTTATTTATTTTATTTATGGTTCTACCTTTTTTGGGTTTTCTCACTAGAGACCCATACCGGCTAATATTATGTCGTGCCTAGGGTAAACCCATGGCTCTGAACATAGAGGTGCCCTAATATTTATGATTCATGACCTGTTTAATAGTTATTCCACTTTTTTAGAAAAACTACTCAGTCACACTTTTTAAAACTTATCATTTTTCGACAGATCATTCTGGGAACTTTGGGCCTCAGAATCATGTTCAATCTCAGAGCCTGGTCTCGAAATAATCTCATTTAATTTTTAAAAACAATTACATGGAATTTCTGGGTATTACATAAAATATCACCAAAACTTCATATATTATTTTGGATCTTCGTGGAATAATCATTATAATGTAAATCATGAATTCATCACAATTTCATAATGGAATAGAAAGTAGTTAAAAGTTAAATTTCAGTCTATGATTCTCATCCTTTACCTATTAGAAAATGTAGAATCTCAATAAAAATCATATAATGTATTTCTTTAGCATTGGAAACAAAAAATGTAATCAAACACTATGATTCATCGTATCTAAACTATTATTAATAAATACTCATAAAATATTATAATCACAAAACACTCTATCTTCCATTTTAAATAAAACCATAAATCAACTATGTACATGAATTAGAGACTTTGTGTGGGTAGTACAGTTAGATCTTTGCTCCACTTTATAATGTCTTTCATAAATTCCCTAATACATAAAATATTTATTCAATCACTCATAAATACATTACATAAAATATGAATTAATAATCAAAAATGAAAAATCAATTCATCCCTAATCACCATCCATATCTAGACTTAATTTAGTAAAGACACACACAAACTTCCAAAATTCTTTCTATTTCCACACAACAACCAATTGATATTCATTTATAATAGAATGAGTGATAACATTCACTTTAATTGAATAATATATAATATAAAAATAAAAAAGTTTGACATACTCCATACATATAATATACTTTAGGTTTAACTATCCCTAATAAAATATATAGTTTAACTCTTATAATTAGTATAATTAATAAATATTTCACAAAATAAATAATGTTTCCAACAGATATAAGCATGTACAATTTCTATAAAATCAAAACCATGAGTTGGAAAAAAAATATGGTATAAGATTTCAAGATCTATATGAAATAATTCATTTTTATTGATTCAAAGTGAAATCCCAATAAACTCAAAAAAGTTTCAAAATATACATCATACCTCTTAACCTAATTTAGTATGATAAGTATCAGTGATGATTTAATTCTCCTTGAAAATTTACAAAATATACTTTTCAATAATTAACCCATATAAACTTCTCTAAATTCTTATCCAAACCCTTCATTAGTGCTATTAGTTGATAGAAATCCTAAATGAGTTATCTTTAATATACTATAAAAAGTATTTAAAAATATTTTCAGAAACCTTATGTTCTAATTCCAACTCTTGAATAATCATCAAATTCTAACTATGTTCTTCATACAATTAAGAATACATCAGTATAATATTGATAAAAATGATCATGAAGTAATCAAGATTGAAAATAAATATCGTGTTCCTAAAAACCATGAAAAATATCTAGATAACTGGTCACTCCAAATTGAGTAACTAAAAATTTATAATGAATATTTTGGATCCTTAATATCGTCTTTGGTATATCATCAATCTGCACTCTAAAATGATGATAACAGAAATATACATTAATTTTATAGAATGATTCATCTCCCCTAAATTAATTAAAAAATTCATTTATACAAGGTAATATATATCATTTCTAAAACTTTCCAAGATTTAACTTCTATTATCCTCTACATAGTATTAAAGTTCCACATGATTTCCTATAAATTAATATAGGATCACCGTATATTGATATAATTTCCCTGACAAATCCAATTGATTTATGATTCATAATTTAAATTTTCAATTCATGTAAATCAATAAGAATTATAAAATAATGAGGAAGAAATATTACCTCAATTCTAATTACTAAGTTAATAGTAAACTAAACCTCTCTATTTTCTGATGAACTTGATAAATCCTTTGGGAATAAATCTAGAAAATAATCTACAATCTAAGGAAAATTAGAATTATTACTCTTTTTAAATGAACCAAGAACTACCCTTTCCATATGAGAATTGATAGTCCTTAGATACCTTTAATCAAGACTAGTTTTACATTCATAATAAATATATTCATCAAGGAAATTAAAATATATATTTGTAGGTAAATAACAGGCATCTCATCTTCCAAAAAATTAATGTGTTCTTTGAAAAGTTCTAACCAATCCATTAACATGATCACTAAAGGGTTTGGTTGGATGTAAAGAGGGGGTGAATTTTATGTAAAAAATAAAAAAACAATAAATAATAAATCGATTAAGTGAATTATAAATTAAATTATATATTGATTCAAATAGGGAAATAATAATTAATAGAATTAGTAAATATCTTGATTTGAATGAGTCAGCACAGTGTAATAAAGTTATGAGTATCACATTTTGATTAATTATGAGTATCCAATATAAAAAATTTCTTAATAAAATTAATCGATAGCATTGAGATCATAATAATTAGGATATAATAAAGGTGTATCGATGTAATTTGATTGAATCCTAGATAATATAAAAAGTAGTTTAGAAATAAAATGAAGAAAAAAGATTTGATAAATGAGTTCAACATTAGCATGGTGTGATCCCCAATGTGTCCTCCCTTTGGGTGGAGAGGTTTATATATTACTCCATTAACATTTATTTAGATAAATTAACCAATTCCTGTCATTCCTTATCATAGTTATGGTATAAAACCCACCTCCCTCACATTAACTATAATAATCACTCATACCTTAGTATTTGGTTATGAGAATCCTTTTAATAAGTTGTACTAAGAAGATAAGGATTTACTGGATGAATTTTTTTACAAAGCCTCTCTATTTTCTCTCAATATGGATATTAAAAATTATAAGATAGATAGAGGGGAATAGTAGATGATAGCCTATGATATTGATAGTTAAAAATGGTGCATGAAGGATGTATTGGATATTGATAAAGAAGATCACTTTGATTCATTATTGGCACATTATAAATCAATTTTTAAATCCGCAATTATGTAGAGAGCCTTTAAGGTCCTTTATTTATTACCTCCAAAGGATATGGGAACATCCTAGAATTCTTCTTGGTCATTAAGCATCATCAAATGAAAATAAAGAGCTCTGGGGTCCACCAAAAAATATAATTCTAACTTTATACTCAAATTCCATTGGATTTCCAGAAAAATCCCACTTGGTAGTCAGTGAGACTCTTGGAGATCACTGCTTCTATCCAGATTCCACCAAGTAGCCAGTGATTATCACTAGATACCTGATGGCCTTCCTATAGCCCGGGTACTTCTATCCATATAGAACTGTCTAGCTAGTTCTTAACACCTGGTAGCTGCTGCATCCTACAATTTCTAAAAACCAACTTTTTCCCTTCAATATTCCATTAATTTCTTTAATAGGTCCTGTGAATTAATTCAATGGTATCAACACTCAATAAAAAACATTAAAATAACATCAATATCCTTCCAAAAGTCATTTTTATTCCATCAAGAAAGGTCCTCGATTGACTTTGTATTCCATCAAAAAACCATGTCTTCATATAAACACTGAAACTTAATTAAATGATATGATTATATAAACAATTGAGTGTTTGTGATCATTAATACTCCATGAAAACGAGAGAGGTATGACAATATACCCCCTTTTAAGATCACAAATAATTAATATAAAAAAGATATATCTATATTAAATTAATATTAAATCATATAATAATTTATTCAAGATATTTCTCAAATTACATCCAATATTATCAATAAACAAACATAACAAAACTAAACCACAAATAAATCCCCCTTTGAGAAACAATGAAACATTTTTATCCCCTTAAACATGATGTATGACAAACTTCTCATAATTTGAAAGATATATTCAATAATTTTCCCCCCTTTGATACTAGAAAAACTTATTTCCCTTTAATATTATCAAAAAAGGAAAGGTAAATATTGGTATATTTAACGATATTCAAGATAACTTGAAAGAAAATTTCAAAAAATTAAAATATTTAAATTCATT
Source organism: Viscum album (assembly GCA_963277665.1). Classification (NCBI taxonomy): domain Eukaryota; kingdom Viridiplantae; phylum Streptophyta; class Magnoliopsida; order Santalales; family Viscaceae; genus Viscum; species Viscum album. The sequence goes on along the minus strand of OY728122.1, from coordinate 700,052,030 downwards.
ATTTAAAAGAAACATAAAATAATATTCAAAAAATAATTTTTTTTGAAATATATCTAAATGTTGAATTCAAAAGATTTTCAAATAAAAATATAAAAGAGGTAAATAATTAAAAAAATAAATTTTATAAACCAATTTGTCCCCTATAAATAATAAGAAAACATAGATGAGAGAGAGATGAGAGATCTAGAAATGAAGTTATAGAGATAAATATAACTGAATACATAAAATAACATATCCCACATGAGATGAAATTTGATTTTAAAAACCTATTTATAAAAGAAAAAAGTTAGGCTCCCCCTAAATTAGTGATTTTAAATAATAAAAGAAAACTTTTCCAATAAAGAGAGAGTGAGGGTTAAATATAATAATTATCAATATTAAATAAAATACCAATAATCCCATTTTTTAACAAAAATATTGATAATATAAAGAGTAATGTGTATAGATAAATACTATCAAGAGGTAGTAATAATAATTATAAATCAATCATTTCAATAGTTAAGATAAAACATTTACACTAAAGTTTAATACAATATTGTTCAATATTTAAATAAAATTAACAAAATCCCCTATAAATCACATGATATGGATATATTATCACTAATGATATAAAAATAATTCTCAATATTTTATTCAATTATAATAACTGAAAAAAATATAAAATAAAGAGAGGTAACAAATAAAAACATAAATATAAGTCTGCCCCTTTATAAAATAGTTAGATTAAATTAAAATAAAGAAAGTATAAATGAAACTATTTCATGCCTATTGGATCATCACATCATATTGCGATAGTCCATTTTCATTAAAAATACATCATATAATATGTCAATAAGATATAGTGTAATAGTTATACAAAATATAAAAGATGTGTCCTTTTTGGTACCCTAATTTTGGGTCAAAAAATGTTAGCTAAAATAGACTTAGGTACCCAATATTTTTTAGTAGAATACTTTCTATTATAAATATGTGAATAAATATGAAAATATTAAGGTCACCCATATCTTTAATTTTTATAATAACACTTTCAAAATAAGATTCCCAAATTTATGACAATAATTACAGAATTTTTTTGGGAATATCCCATTAGAAAAGTGTTTTTTGGGAGAAATTATTTGAATTTGATAAGCCAAATATGTATTAAATTTTAATAAAAAAGTTGATATTCTAGAATAATATCTAAATATTGATCACCATGGTTTAATTATGAGTGACGATTTTTATGTTCTTTTATTTTAGATTCTAAATTCTCAACATTTGGTTGTTCTTATAATTTCAAAACCAAAACATCTTTTTATTTTGAAAATTGGTCTCATTCATAAAAAATTTAGACTTATCATTAATAACTTGTTTTTATTTCTTATTGAGATATTTTTATTTATAAATTATTTCTTCATAGAAATTTTCATTTTCTTGTATTTGAATATAAGAGTAAGAAAAGGAGGATGAATGTGAATAAGATGTGGAAATATAAGGAGAGTGAGAGGAATAATGAGAAACAATAGAACTAACCGTTTCACCTACCTTGAGATGTGTTATGAGGAATTTTTCATGTGATTCGCTTGAGGAGTTTGAGTCAAGTGAGTTATCACTAGCACTGTTGGTTGAAACCTTAAGATATTTCTTACCTTGTTTGTTCTTTTTCATATTCATTTTTGTAAATGATACATTCTAGTTTGATTTGTCCCTTATTTATTCTTTTTTAGCAAGTTACTTATGGTACATTATTCTTGGTATGATGGGTAGATTTATTCCTATTCATGATTTTATTCAATTTCTTGTCTAAATGTTCTTATTCATCTTTAATCTTGGAAGAATATTCACTATCAGTAACTTTGAAAGCAATAGTCATTTTGGATTATTTAGCATATTTTAAATCTTTAGCTTCTTTATATGATTTTACTTCATAGTTAATTTATATGTCACAATATATACAATAAGTTCATCAAGAAAAATATTTTTAATATCATTCACTTCTTATATAGCTGTCAACCTGGGTGCCTAAGATCTAGGAAATACCCAAAGAATCTTTTTCACAAATTTTTTTTGTAGAAAAATCACCACTAAGAGAATTTTTACAACTTAAAATGTTAGTAAAATGTGTAAACATATTGGTAATAAATTTATTTGAATTTAAAGAAAATATTTCAATGTTTTTTTTAAACAAATCCAATCTCGTATATTTAAATTTATTCATTCCTTCATGTTTGAATTTTAATAGTCTATAGATTTATTAGGAATTATTTTTCTAAATAAATGCGATTGAATTAATTTTGATCAAACCCATAGTGAAGAGAATCCATAGATCTAAAATTAATCTCAAAGGTTGTAATATCTTAAGGTGTTTATTTCTCTTTATATTCATTACTAGGAATGTATTAATTAATTACCATTTTCCAAAAAGGATAACGTATACTTCAAAGAATGGTAGACATGTAATTTTTCCAATATTAGTAATTTGAAACATTAAAAAGGATATTTTCCCAAAGAGAGTCCTTTGGGAGAACCTTAGAAAAAATTAGAATATTTCATCATGTATAATCATACTTCAAAAATGGGAAAGGCTTTGTTTAAATAATCCTTTGATTCAAAATGAAGGGTTAGGTGAGATGGAAAAAAGAGAGTTAATTTCCTTTAAAAAATAAAAGAATAATAAAGAATAATATGAGTGATAATATTGGAAATTAAAATATTAAATATTGATCCCACTAATAAAATCATAATTAATCGAATTAGGTGATATCTAGACTTGATCGAGTAAGAATAGTTGAATAATGTTTTGAGTATCATAATTAGATTAATTAAGAGAATCAAATATAAAAATGAGTTAATCAAATTAATTGATAACATTGATAAATAAGTTTGATGATATAGTAAATTCATATCAATGTACTTTTATTGAAGTATTTTAAATATAAAAATCAACGAGGAAATAAAATGGGGAGAAAATAGTTGATAAAGGAGTTTAGAAATATCTCAGTGTGAGCCACAATGTCTCCTCCCCTCGGTTTTAGAGGTTTGTATATTACTCCTTTTTTAATGTATATAAAATAACAAATTCCTTATTTCCTTTTTTTAGTTGTGGAAAGAATCCCACATACCTTAATTTAACGGTATTAAGCACACTCCCTTCACTTTATAGTTTTAGGAACCCTTTGTAGAAGTGGTGGTGTGCAGAGAAAGATTTTATTGACACAAACATATTAAAAACCCTCTATCTAATCTCTTTATATAGATAGTATAATTGAGATTAGAGATACAAGGAAAATTATAGAGATCCTAAGATATTGATAGTTGAAAATGGCTCTTTAAGGGTATGATATTGATGAAGATGATCACTTTGATTCATCATTTGTATTCTCCAAATTATTTTCAAATCCATCATTTTTTATAGAGCCTATAAGGTCATATATTTATACCCTTCAAAGGATCTAAGAACATTCTCTAATTCTTCCTGATCATTAATCATCATCAAAAAACTATAAATAGTTGTGGGATTCATCAAAAAATAGTATTTTTTATTTTCATTAAAATGACACCGACTAGCCAGTACAATCATACTGGGTAGCTAGTGAGACTCCTAGAGATCAATTCTTCTTTGCGGGTTCCACTGGATTTCTAGTGAGTAGAACTGATAACCTAGTGGAATTCATGTAGTGTTGGTACTTTTGTCCACATGAAACAGGCTAAACAATTCCCTACATTGGTTTGTCAGTGCAGCCTAAGGTTTTCAAAAACCAACCTTTTCTCTTCAATATTCAATAAAAGTATTAAAATTTTCTTGGAACTTCATTCCATGATATAAAAACATCCATAAAAAACATTTAAATATCTTCAATGTCCATCCAAAATTAATTTTTATTCCATAAAGAAAGGACTTTCAATTCCTTTGTATTCCATCCAAAAGTCCGGACTTGTTATAAACATTAAAACCCACTTAAATGATATGATTATATAAACAATTGATTTTTTATCTTGAAAACACCATGATAGAGATTGTTAAAATAATAATGTAGGGTGAGTAAGGATGGAATTAAGGGGGTGAAAATATAAATATTTTCTTAACTAAAATCCTTTACAAATCCACTCTCAAATCTTTCAAGATAGGTAGAAAATTTTAGAGGAGAGACAGAAAGGAAATGTATACAAGAGACTAATATATTGAGAATTGAAAATGGATCTTGATGGAAGGATTTAAGATTTATGGAGATGGTTACATAGATTCTTCTTTGGAATTCTCTAATTAATTTTTCAAAGACACCATTATTTAGATTGCCTCCAATTTCCTCTATTTATATTGTCTAAATTTCCAACGTACATTTGTTAATTCATCCCAATCATTAAACATCCTCAAATGCTAATAAAGAGCTACGAGGTCCACCAAAAAAGAGAATTCTAACTTGATGTTCAAATTCCATCAGTTAGCTGGTATAATCCCTTTTTGTGATTAATTTGTTTTAATATTTTATTATATTAAATAATTTAATTTTTATACTCATGACTTTATTCCACTATAATTACTTGATTAAATCAAGATATTTTTTTAATTCAGTTAATTTAGATTTACTTATTTGAATCAATCTTTAGTCATTAAATTTTCACTATACCTACTCATTTTATTCTTTATTATTGTCTTATATTTTAATGAAAATTTACCCCCTCTTACAATCCTACTGAACCCAACATTTTTTATCAAATTGATCTTCAAATGGTTCATATTTCAGTTTCAAATTATGATTATATATGATGACATCTTATTATTTTTTCCATTGTTCTCCAGAATGAATCACTATGGAACATGATCATTTTTTAATGGTACAAATTAATCTTATTGGAAAAATATAACCTATTCCTTTCTTATTATTATAGTCTATCCTTCCTAGAAAATGGTTCTTCATGAATACATTTCTACTAAAGCGTCAAAATATATAAAAACTCCCCAAGAAATAATAGCCTTTGACCTTAATGTAAAATATATGAAATCTTTTAACTATGGGATTAACTAAAATGAATTCAATAATATTTATTCTTGAAAAACTACCCATAAAATCTATAAACTCTTAGAAGTATCATATCAGGTCATGAATAATGTAAAAGATACAAGATTATATATGTTTATACAAGAATTCTAAGGATTCTCTATACATTAAAAGGTATCTATTACCGATATTTTTACTTATTTTATTGAAATTTTCAATAGTTTTAAGTCTCTTGGTAATTATTTTTCAATAAAAAAATTTGTGAATAATATATTGGGGAGGTTCCTTGTTATCCCAATACATCCAAGCCCAACACATAATCACTTCTGGGGTCCCATCCTAAAACCAATTGGGGATAAGAAGAGTAACCCATACAATATTATATATTAGCTACCACTATATATGGAAATCGATGAGAGATTAGGTTTTCACCGAAAATTCCTCCCCTCAAACCAAATACTGCACAATAGGGCCTTTTCATTAATGATAATCCATCTGATCCAAATAATCATGCAAAGAAACCATCATTTCTATCTCTATCAGGACATTCCACATGCCCAATGTTATCCAAAAAACTATCAATATAAAGTAGAACCATGGGTCCATATACTCCATCCTAATCCATCACTATCATTCTCAAAAAAATTTTGGCCACTCACTTCACACTTGGAATATACCATGGATCTGATACCACTTGTGAGGATCTTTTTCCTCCAGCACATTATCTTCTTGGAACAAAACATAATCCTTTCCAAGGTTCCATCCAAAAACAAATATGTTATTAGATTAGTATCCCATATAATATTATATGTTATCCACCAATCCAGGTAGAAACTAATTTGGGATTGAGTTTTGACCCAATAAAATATTTTTTTGGGTCTTACATAGCTCTTTAGTACCCAAGGTGAAAACTATACGAGAATAAAATGTCATAAAAAATATGGTGGTAAAGGAACTTATCATGTAACTTATGATATATGAAATAAACATAAAGGTACACGATGATAAATAAGATAGAGTAGTCAAATAAGAAAAATAATATAAAAATATTATTTATTTTAAAGTTGTTGATTGTTAAGATTCATCTCAAAGTGAATTTGAATTTAAAAATTTCGACAAGAAATTGAATAAACATATAATGAAGAAGAAATAAACCCCTTGTACCATGAATAATGGAATGAAAGTAACATAATACAAATGCATCAAGAAGGGAAACATCAAATCAAAATTTCTAGTCTATAAAATAAAGATTAAAATGAAGAGAAAAGTTAAGAATACTCTTAAGGGTTCGACCTAGAGTTCTAGTGATGACTCACTTGAAAGGGACTCAAGTGATAAAGGAATCATGGAAAATCTTAAGGTAGGCGATGAGTTTAGTTCTACTATTTCTAATTATTCATCTCACCCTCATTTAATTTCCTTATATTCTTCACATTTATTCTCTTATTCTGGCTCTTCGATTCAACTAAATGAATTTGATAATTTATATTTATAAATGATTTATAAATAAAAAGATATTAATAATAAATACAAACAAGTTATTAATGAAAAGGATCAACTTTTTAATGAAAGGGATGATGTTTATAAATAAAAATATGTTTTGGTTTTGAAATTATAATAAAAACAGAACTTTGAGAATTTAGAATCTCAAATCAAATAACATAAAAATACTCTAACTTAATTCACCCATGGTGTAAATATTTAGATATGATTTTAAAATATCAATATTATGTTAAAAGTAAATCCAGATTTTTTTTTCAAATTCAAATATTTTTTCTCAAAGACCCACTTTTGTAAAGGGATATTCCCAAAACAAATTCAATAATTTTTTTTCAAAAATTGGGAATATTATTTATGAGTGTGATTGAAAAAATTCAATATAATTTAGACCTAAATCTATTAATCCTTCTTTCCATACATATAATTAAAAATCATTTACTAAACAATTTTGGGTACCAAAGTTACTTTTGGATCACATTGCCAAAACCAAATGTTTAGTACCAAAAGGCACTCACAATTGAGATTTTTTAGAACTATAACAGTAGAAATTATTTACATATAATATAATTGATTCTAAAAAAATGAATTATCCAAATCTAACGTGATGGTACATCAAGAAAAAAATAATTTCAGTTATATTTTGTTATTTTCATTTACTTTAAATATTTTATACAGGAGGAGTGGTCTTATATTTATGTTTTTATCTGTTACTAATTTTTATTCTATATTGGACTGAGTTTTTATAAATAAATATAAGCTTGAGATTTATTTTTATATCATCAATGATATTATATCCTTACCATGTGATTTATATTGTATTTTGTTGATTTGATTTAAATCTTGAATAGTCTTGTAAAAATCATTGGTGTATCTTTTTATTATAACTCTTTAAATTATTGATATATTATTCTTTTTTTTAACTCCTATGATTAATGATATATTCATTTTTCTCTTGATATTATCATTATTTCCATTAAATATTTGGATTTTCAATATTTCCATTAAAATTGATAATTATTTATTTATTAAAACCTCGCTTTATCTTTCTTAATAATATTTGATTTTCTTATTTAAATGCACCAATTGAGTGGGAGCCTAAATTTTTGCCTTTTAAAATAATTTTGTTCAATCAACTTAAATCTCATGCGGGATTGGTTATTTTATGTTTTATGTTATATTTTTCTCTTGAACTTCATTTTGACATCTCTTCTCTCTCTCCCCCTCATCTATGTTTTCTTATTCTTTAAAGGGGTGAAATTGGTTTTTCAAATTTCTTATTTTGAAATATTTATACATTTTCACTTTTGATTTTAAATTATTTTAAATTCAATATTGAGATTCATTTAAAATAATTTTATTTTTTAAATATCATTTTATGTTTTTTTAAAATTTAAAATTTAAATATTTTAATTTTTTGAAACTATATCTAAAGTTATATTTAATTTCAATAAAGTTTATTTTACATTTCTATTTACTTTTTTGATAAAAACAATGGTGGAGAAGTTTTTCAAGTATCAATGAGTGATAGATTATTGAATATATCTTTAAAATTGGGAGAATTTAGTCATATGTCATGTTTAAAGGGATAAAAATATTCCATTATTTCACAAAGGGGGATTTATTTATGTTTTAGTTTTCCTATATTTATTTATTGTGCATATTAGATATCATGTTGTAAGTGTATTGAATACATTTTTATATAATTCACTCTTGATTTAATCATTGTATGTATTTTTTATATTAAGTGATTATGATCATCAAAAAAGGGGATATTTTTGCACCTCTCTCATTATCCCATAATGTTTTCACAATCACAATCATTCAATTATTTATATAACATCTCATTTAAATGAGTTTCATTGTTTATGAAAACTCATGTTTTTTAGTGGAATATAATGGAATTGTAGGACCTTTCTTGAATGAATCGAAATAAATTTTGAAACGGAATTGAAGACATTTTTAAAATTTTTGATGGATTTTTTAATATCATGGAATGAATTTCTAGGACCTATTGATGAATATGAAGGAAGCATAGAGGAAAAAGGTTGGTTTTGGATAACTCTAGACTAGAATTTCTCCTCGGTGTAGGGAACCAGGTAACTGATTCCAAGTGTATAGAAGTACTAGGGCTAAAGAAAAGAAATTGGGTAGATGGTGCAACTCACCGGCCAGACCATGCTACCATTACTACAAAATAGGCCTTTAAGAGTGCTAAAAATAGTATGTATCATCACTAGGAAAGTGTTGACACTATGAGAAATGTTAAAAGCTCCGGACTTTTATCAGCACTAATAAAGGGGTCATTTATCAGCGCTTTTAAAAGCACTAATAAAGGTATTATTTATCAGAGTTTCAATTTAGTTCCACTAAAGGAGTCCTTTATAAATGTTTTTATAAGTGATTATAATGGAATTTTATCAATTATAATAGAAGTGCTGATAAATTAGACCTTTATCACTGATTTGTGAAGTGCTGATAATGGGCCATACTATAGTGTGATATTACAGCACACCACAACACCAAAAACACACCAGATATAAAAAACAAGTCCCAATATAAAATTTAAAAGAAATTAAATTTACAACACAAATACCAGAAAAAACACCATATTATAGAAATTTAAAACATTAGTTTATACATTTACATAAATACAAATTATTACATACATTCAAAAAAATCATAATTGTCAATGTTACCGTGATTTCTATTGACTTTCTTTGTCTAAATTTCAACACTGCGTGAGTAGTTTCAAACCAACCACCTCAACTTGAAAAAAAGAATACACCTGTATAAGAAAAAAATTATTATGATTAATTCTAAAAAGAATTAAATTAAACATAAATATGAAATAATACATTAATTCTATGGATAATGATTTTATTGTGAAAATATCAAGATTACCTCTGTAATTGAGGAGAGACAACATCATTGCTCTTCTTACAAAGACATGACACATGGACAAAAATCTTATAAAATAAATGAACTCTACAAGGAATAATGAAAATTAAATCAATGATCCATTATATAATTTTTCAAGAAAATAGAGAAAGTATATAGTAACATTACCTTTTCATCTATCCAAATGGTTTCCTTCATTATAGTTTGTTCTGCTGAGGTATTGGTAACATCATTTTGTGAAGAAGACATTGTTTGTATGAGTAGTCCATCATTTTATTTATATTGTGTTAATGAAGTAGAGAAAATATAATATTATGTGAAAAAACATAATATATTAAAAAAAATTACCTTATAATTGAACTCTCTTTATTTTTTTAAAGGTTCTTATGATATGTTTTTTCATATGAGAATCCAAAACCCCTCTTTGTGGTCCCCTCTAATGTAGAATACATTGTCCACATTGGGACTGACATGAACTAATTATGGTGTCCAAATAAAAGGGTCATCCTCGATGGAATTTTCATCTGACTCAACATTTGTTTTAGTCACCAACATGACAATCGAACAATTATTGTTTGTTAGATCAGAGACATAAAATGCATGCAATACTTGTGATTCCATTGTGAATGAATAATATTTTCCCCCTTCTACAATAAAATTCACATTCACAAAACGTATTTCTTCAATATCACTCAATTGATATTGTCAACCCATTTTCAATGGAAAATAAACACTTGAAATTTTGTATAATCTAACTCATATATCTATTCAATAATACCAAAATAAGAAATATTTTCATAAATTGGACTTATATACTTAGAAACAGATAAATTTATCACTTCAGTCACAAGTGTAAAACTACTATTTTTCATCATACTGAATTCATCGCGTTCTTTTTTATAGATTGTATAATTATTTATTACAAACCTTGTGTAAGATATAACATTTTCATTCAGTCATATGGAAAGCTATTGAAGTCGTCTGGAAATTGAATTTAGATTTTCAGATAACTCCTTATAAATTTTGTATCTGAACCATCCTATAAACTATTTATATGTGTATCGGATATCCATGTTTTAGCTCTTGATAGATTAAAATATATAAGAATTTCATTGTGGGCTTAAATGTATGGATCAATATACTAACTATTATGTAATATGTAAATATGTTCTTGCTCCTGCTCTGTTAAGGTAATTCTAACAACATATATTCTGGAAACCCCTTTGACCATAATAAGTTTTCTATTATGAGACTTTGGGAGACCAATGCCTTCAATATTTGATAATTAATTGGTACAAAATTCAATAGATTCTTCAACAATATATCATTCTGAAATAAAACATTTGGGCTCATTTCAATTCTTAACATACCCTTTCAAAATCTTCATATATCGTTCAATGGGGTACATCGATCTATAATGGATAAGACCACATAGTTGAACATCTCCAACCAAGTAAACCATCTGTTGGACCATTATATCAAAGAATGATTGTGGTAAGAACATTTAAAAATCACATAATATGATTTAAATCTCTTTATTGATGATGGGAAACATCACCGGGTCTACAAATTTACTGCATATTGATTTGAAAAAGAAACAGATTATGGTAAATTTATGTTGTTCATTTTTAAGGAGAATATAATGGAAAGAAACATGCATTAAATCTTGCATCAATAAATGACAGTCATGTTTATTTAGTCCTTGTAACTTCAAATTAGTTACTAACATGAAATTATTGATATATGATTAATACCCCTGTGGAAATTTTCCACTCGTAAGGAAAAGAAAAAATTGAAATTTTTCCTATCTAGATAGAACGTAAGCTAATAGAAGAAGAAAATTCCACCTTTTACCCCTCACTAGTGCCAACTATTCCCTTATCCCCATTTCAATCAAGTCCAACCTAACCTTGATTCCATATTTCATTTTTATAGGAAAATTTAGTAATGTGTCAATAACACTTTAAAGAACATTTTTTTTCTACATGCATGACATCAAGAAAATGTCTAACGTAAAAACAATTATAATATTATAATTCAAATAAAATTGATCTCTTCTTCCAACCTTGTTTTGTATGTTTTTTTGAAAATGGTTTACTGAAAATAGTGTTAATCTTATTTACTTTTTTGTACAGTTGATCACCTTTTGTTGTAGATGGTGTTTTACATTGTTTGATATTACCATAGAATTTTTTCGTCCAGGATCGGTATTTATGTTGTTGCGGTAAACATTTTCATTGTCCTACAAACATAGTCTTTAAGGAATGTTTCAACTGAACTGAGTATGTGTGTTTTTCACAAATGGGACACCCCAACATGCCTTTAATGATATATCCTGATAAATTTCCATAAGCGGGGAAGTCATTTATCATTCCATAAACTTTGGGTGTAAAAAACCATAAATGGGAGGTGGTCCCCCCCCCAAATATAAACAATTAGTACAGAAGTTCAAAACAATTATAGCATTACCCTTGGGGTCAATGGACATGCAAACCCAAAATCATCACTACCTCATATAGGCATTTCTTTTAGACAAAAAACTATGGAAATAAATGATGAAATAGCTATATAGACACACATACATGTCACACTAGTATAAAAACTAACTCACATATTGTCTATAAGAAATATCAAATTGATAAAAACCTGATATTCAAACATAACACAATCTAAAGGTACCATAATGATTAAAAAAGTGAAGGCTTGATGTGATAAAACCTCATGTTCTTAACTGGGGATTCCCCCTTTGAATATGATCCATAAGAAAACTAAAGACCATAGTGAATTATAAGTGGAACTAGATCATATGATACATATTACCAATAGAGGAATATATATCACTCCACTAACTTGGTTCCTGAAAATAGCATCTAAAGTTGCATGTCCATTGAGGTGTCTGTGAAAGTTTTCAGTGTATATATAATCATTAGGGAACCACCAATGTGCCTCAAATCAGTAGTCAATAAAGAAGAATATACATGAAAATTTCTACTCATTTATATACATATATGAAAAAATTATTGAGTAAGAAGATATAAAACATATTGGTAAAACAATAATGAATAAATCCAGGGTTTAGTGTCAAATATAAACAATGAATCATACATCGGTAGTCAATACAAACAATGGACCACAAATAGTTCCCCAAACAAAAAATTAAAAACAAATCATAAATAATGAATCATGAACAACAAATCATAAAAAATCATAGAAGAAGAAATCAAAAACAAAATAAAAAATTCATAAAGAAAATTGGAAGTCCTACCTGGCTGGGTTGACGAAAATATGAGGCCCTATTCAAATGTTGAACATGATGTTCAGAGGCATTCAAGTGGTGTGATTTTAACTTTAATTCACCGAGGAGGACCACCAAAAATGGGTGGCTTTCGCGGAAAGCTTTTATATCATGAAAGTTTCACAAATGGTTAGGGTTTTTAAAATAGATCGGGATACTTTTATCAGCACTTACCAATAAGTATTGATAAAGAGCCATTTTATCATCACTTATTTTATAAGAACTGATAAAAGGACTATTTTTCAGTGCTAAACTTATAGCACTGATAAATGTTCATTTTATCTGCATTTTGTTTAGCGTTGATAAATCTTCATCTTTATCAACACTAAAAAAGTGCTAATAAAGATTATTTTATCAGCGATTATTACTAAAGTGCTATTAAAGTATTTATAATTATAATTATAAATAAAAAATTATAAATATTTATAAATACTTAATAAATATAGTAAATATATTCCTTTTTTAATATATTTATTATAATTTTATAATTATTTATTTATAATTATATAAATATTATTTAAAAATATTAATTTTATCATTATATATTTTTATATATTTATACATATATATATATAATAAATATATAAAAATATAAATATAGTAAATATATTCATTATTTAAGTAAATTAATTATAAATTTAATAATTATTTAAATATACATAATTATTTACTTATAATTATATAAATACATTTAAAAAAATATATTTTATTATTTATAATTATAAATATATAATTTCATAAATATAGTGAATGTACATTTATAAATATATTTATTTATACATATTTTTAAAAGAATATATATTTAACATTATTAATGAATATCTAATTTTGAGTGCATGCATATATGTTAAAAATGAGTGAAGTTGAATAAATTAAGAATATAGGTACACATTAAAATTTTTGAAAAAATGGATAAGTTCTTTATGTGTGTATATTTTATATAAAAATTCATTTATTATGTATATATGAAATAAATAACACACATTTGATCTATATTAAATTGAAAAATCAAGAAACATTCAATTATATGTCAAGTATTATGCAATTAGTCAATCTTTTTAATTCATATTAATTTGAAATTATATAATATTATTTAATAAATATATGACAATGTAATGCAAAGTGCATAAATATTTTGTAATATAAAAAACATATTTATATACATTAATATATATCTATATATTTAATATATACAATTTAATAACATTAATTATCATAATTATATAAATAATTAAATGATAAATATTTAATAATGTATAATCAATCAATTCATTTTTATCAATAATTATTTATTTAATAAACTTTGTAATTTTTTTAATAAACTCATTTTTTATTTTTTATTTATTTATTTTTATCATTTTATCAGTGCTAAAATGCATTGATGAATGAAATATTTGTCAGTGCTAAACACAAATCACTGATAAAGTGTACCCTTTATCAGTGCTAAAAATAAAGCGCTAATAAAGGATACCCTTTATCAGTGCTACAAATAAGGCATTGATAAAAGGTTAAATTTGTCAGTGCTGATAAATATGTCATTTATCAGCGTTTTCTTCTAGCGCTAATAAATAACAGCACTATTAAATGCATGTTCTGTAGTAGTGTACTAACTGGACAACCGATGAAATATGGGCAGATGTAGTGATCTCTAAGAGTCCCACCAAGTACCTAGTGGGATCATACTATCTAGCTAACAGTGTTCGAATAACAAGTTATAATTCTCTTTTTTAGTGGACTCGCATCTATTTATTGTCAGTTAATGATTCTTAATGACCTAGAATAAATATAGAATTTCCCTTAAACATTTAGATTTTATAAATATTGGAACATAGAGGCTCTATTAATAATGGTGGATTTGAAAAATTATTTGGAACATGCCAATGATGAATCAAAGTGATCATCTCCATCAATATCAAGGCCTTACTTCAAGAGACCTCTTCAATTCCCATTATCTTAGGCCATATTTAGATATTAGAGAGTGTATTTGTTATGTATTTTTTTCAATAAAATATTTATCTTACTACCACCACTTCGAAAAAGTGTGTGCACAACCACAAAGTGAGGGATGTGTGATTATTAACCTTAAAGTATGGGAGGTTGGTTTCTTATCATAATATTGATAAGTTATGGGACGAATTGGTTACTTGATTTCCATTAAATTCAAGGGATTTATATAAAAACCTCTCATCATAAGGCAAGGAGAAGTAGGGTCTCATACCAATATACTTCCAAACTCCATTATCAATGCTTGTCTCCTCATTTTATTTCTGCATCACATTTTATATTTTCAATTCTTTAATAAAATTACATTGATAAACTCTTATTATATCATCATTCCTATACTATCAATGTTGTAGATTAATTTGATGAATTCATTTTTATATTAAATTCTTTTGATTAATAAAATTTTGATTACCATAACTTTATTCCACTCTACTTACTTTGTAAAATCAATATATCACATAATTTGATCAATAAATATTTCCTTATTTGAATCAATATTTAATGTTTTAATTTCCTCTATGCTTAATTTTATTATTCATTATTATTGTTTTATTTTTAAAAGTAAATTCACCTCCCCAAAAACACTTGTAATTGAACATAACCCTACATTTAGTATTTGTAACACCCCAAGCTTCCACAGTACGATTCTCTTTGAATAATACAGTAGCGTGTGTTGTACGCAACTTTGAGATTCTAACACACTGTGACCAATCAATGAAGCCGTTATGAATAGTAATACCCACTTTTTGAAATTTTATAAATTTTATCTCTCAAAATGGACTTCATTTTTGGATTCTGAATATCGAAATTATCCTAGGGTGAAATTTCGGTACTTTTCAGATAACTTTTCTATTTTGACGAACACTGAAAATTTCTAAATTTTAATTAAAAACAACTTTTTCAATCAAAATAATAAATTGTGATAAATTATGGATTTGAGTGGTTTTAAAGTATATTTAGAATATATTTTTACCATTTAATACAATTTTGGTCATTGGACATAATTGTACAATTAAAACGGACATAAAGAAGTGTCAATATTTTGATAGTTATTATCTCTTAAAAACACGCTTTTTGTTTTAACAACGGGAATTAATTTAAATTAATTTCTTCCATTTCTGTGTTTTGAATTTGAAAAAATTGATTCCATATTTTGAACCAGGATGTCCAAATTGTGTAAATTAGAAACTTTTATATTTAGAAATTTTGAATAATTATTTCGGAAAATATTTTATTTACCATGGTTAAAGGGTAAATCCGGTAAATAAGGGTTAAAAATAATATTATAATAATAATAAATTAACCTAAAACGTGTCCTAACCTTATTGGTTGACACAGGTCTGACCATGGGCATCTTTGGGTCGAGTTTGGGACACCATGGATCCACTTGTAAGTGATAAGGATACTTTATATTAATTTAGTTAAAATAAATACAAAAATGACATAAGCATATATCTTTTAAAAAAACAATTTTTACATAGGGTTATATATGTTGGATTTTAGACTATATATATTCATTAGAAAGATAAAAATATTTCATATATAATTATATTTTATTTATAATTTTTAGAAATTTAATAATTAATATTATTTATGACACAATAATGATACAGTATTTTCCTTATTAATGAAAGAATCAAATAATTGGAATTGTAAATGTTAAAATAAATATAATATGAATGTTTTGATGACATAGATGAATTTTATTGGTAAATATGACAATATAGGATTGATTAAATCAATTAATTTTGAATTAATAAAGTTGTTAAGACTATAAAAAAATCAATTATGGAATAGTGTCAAAATTGACATAAATGAGTTTTCAAAACAAATATTATATTATTAATTGATATTCTATTCCTAAAAATATAAGGTTCAAAAAAAGGAATTATATCATGATAGGTGTATCATTAATGGACCACTTGGAGGTCTCTTAGATGTATATAGTATGTTTATTAACTATATAATATAAAAATACAAAGTGACATGGTAAATGTCAATCAAATTAATTAAGACTTAAAACTAAAGGATAAGGTTAATATAATGACCCAAACCTATCTACATTATATTGGTTGAAATTATTTCGACCCATTCCCACCTTATACGTTGAATAATACACTTTGGATCCATTAGAAACCGAATATTAATTTATTATAAAATAATATTTCTAACTTTTCCAAAGGTGCCCCTCACCCCTCTTATAAAAGGGCACTCACACTTCTCACTAATTCAAACATTCAAAGCCTTTTGGCTTGGACAAACCCTGAAAAAATACTTTCTCAACGTCCCTCACTTAAACCTAGAGGCCTTAGTTTGATTAGAAATCCAACCTAAGAATCCCTTTTGATCAAATCAAAAGGAAGAACCCGAAGAAGAGGTAATGTTTTCACCATCTTCTTTCAAGTTCCTTTCTTCTTCCACTTCTAGTTTCTTTGTTATTCCCATTATAAAATAATAACATACGTATATTATATATACTGTGATGCTATTATAAACATGGTACAACCATATTCAGTATTCTATCCATCTTTTGAATTACATGTCACCATATGTGTGTACGTATGACTTACGGTCTCCACGTCGTGGTGTAATTGTTATTCAAAACATTATTATTTTGATGGGTATAATAATGATGTTTAATTCATGTAAATAATAAATATAACATGATAATTATTATTTATATATGATATAATATCCAATTATATATTATTTTAATATCAAAAGAATGATATTGTCACTCGTGCGTATGTACGGACTTAGGTCTCCACGAACACGATGAGATTCATTCCTCATCATATCCATTCGAGAATAATTCTCAATTGATGGTTAAAAATAAATTTTAAGGACTTGATATCATTCTGGAAATGAATAATATACAACATATCCATAAAAACATGACTTATGTAACAAAACATATAAGTTAACACCCGGAACGACGATAATAATAAGATATTATAAACAAATCAATGTTAAAGGATCATATATGATATCATATTAATGTATATGATTCTTGTATAATTTAATAACAATTATTTCACCATTATAAAGGAGGTTAACCTACCCCCAACCAATGAAAAGTACAAGGTAAGGGTTTATTTCATAATCTCTTCATTTTCCAAGGTTGTTTATACGTAAAGATCTACTAGGTCTTCCTTATCATCCACATCCATGTTTCATAAAAATGAATTTCCAATAATTCATACAATTTTATAGAATATTGGTTAAAGTCATCTATACCCTTTTTGATTTTTTATAAGAAGTTTATAAAGGAATCTTTCTGTCATTTTCCAAACAAGGTCCTTTTTAACCTTTTCGACAGAATTAAGGTAAGAATGTTTTTATTTTACTTATACGGTAGGTGTGGCTATTTTCTGCCGTTATAAAATATTTGAAGCTTCCCTTAAAATATTATAAGGATATTTTCAAAGTAAATATTTTATTTTATAATAATGTGACTTTTAAGTGATTAAAAAAATATATATTTTTCTCAAACAGTTTTTATTTCATCTATATCAACATCCTTTGATGGATTTTAAGCTTATTTGAAGTTGATTTATTATGATACAAAACGTCCATATTGTATTGATGGTTTTGTGATATGCTTGACTGTGGATGTGTTATTTTTATACCATTCAAGGTTTATGGAGAAAGTATTGACATTTCGTATGCCAGTTTTAATACGAATGTTTATGTTATGTTTAAACATGTTCATATAAGGAATGCATTAGACATAATAAGTGATGGGTGGAGACCGCTATAGCTCCTAGATTTATCGGGAGGTCTCATGAGACAAAATAGTGTCTTGGAACAAGGCCTTGACAAAATCTTATTTGTATTCTTGGCACAAGGCCTTGAGTATGTGGTTATAATAGTCTGACATTATGCATTCCATCATTATGAAAGTGGTTATTGATATTGCATGTGATTATTCAACTATTAGAATATCCATGTGAATAAGTAAATGGAATTATTTCACTTTATTTTTTCCATGTTATGCTGATGTTTAAGTTTAAAAGGATTTTGTTTTAGTTATACATTGCCTTAGATGTTTATGCTTATTTATGAAATTTTTGACTATATTTTTATCCTTACTCGGTATTTGAGATCACCCCTTTTTATGTTTTATTTTTCCCAGGATGTGAAGAAGTATTTTATGAATGACCTGCAGGGATAGTATAAGGGGATATGAGTGTGGAGACAAGATGTTGTTGTAGTATTCACTTTATGATGTAATTTAAACTTTATGAATGTATCTCGTGTTTCCAAGACTATTAAACTAATCGGTCTATCGAGACTTGATCTTTTGTGATCATGCCAATGTTATGTAATAATGCACCGAATCTGGGTAACTAGGGTCGGGGCGTTATAGTTGGTATTAGATGATGTTCAGTACAAACCATGGAAGCTAGATTTAGATAAAAGCTGATTATAACACATAGATCTAAGTTGTACTTTGAGGATTAGTATAGAAGAACTTCAAAGAATTTTGGTATTGTATAAATTTTGTGAGTTTTATATGAAATACATCCCTGTCTGGATACAAGCAGGTAGAGGAGGCTCTAGCACATATGTACCTAGGGGTAAAATCTAAAAACACCTCTTTGAGCTAGACTCGAACGGGAACTGGTGCACCACAACGGGCCTTGCTGCACTCCTGGTTACGACACTCCCGGGTGATATGCTTATGATAATTCTCATTTTCATTACAAACCATTATGAAGGGTTTACGAGTATATACTTCCTCAAAGAAAAATTTATTATGATTATGGATTATATCCATAAATATCTCAATTTATGTTAAGTGTTTTACAAGTATGTAATTATATAGTTTGATTCATAAACTGATCTAGTTTATGCCATTATTTAGAAATGGCGCCTAGTGGAAGAAATGGAAACCATATCAATGCACACACTCCATTTAGGGATTTCCCTCCTACTCAAGATAATTATAGTGGAGCTGGTGATGCAACTGGTGCTGAGCAACTAATCACCATACTGAGACAACTCACTCAGGTTATGAATAATAACCTTACCCGTATGGAGCACCCTCATCCACAGCATGGAGGATCAATGTTAGGTCGCTTCATGAGGCCGCAACCACCAACATTCAATGGGAGTACCAATCCATCAGTAGCTGAGTAATGGATAAGTTCCCGAGAGAAAAAATTTCAGGCTTTGGGGAGTAGTGAAAGGGAAAAATTTGTCATGACAGTTTATCACCTCACTAGAGATGCTAATCAATGGTGGTCATTGATTCAAAACACGAAGGAAGATGATGAAATATCAAATATGGAATGGAGGGAGTTAAAAGAGCTTTTCTTAGAAAAATACTTTCCTCGTGACCATCGAGCAGATATGGAAGGGAAATTTCCGAGTCTGAGACAAAAGGAGGATAAGAATGTCAAAAAGTGTGAGGATAACTTTACAGGGTTAGAAAGGTATGCTTGAGATTATATACGTAACCCAATAAGTAATATCGATCGTTTCATTGATGGGTTAAAACCATTTTTTCATCGAGAATTAGTGTCACAATCCTTCTCGTCGTATAAAGATATTGTCTCATGTGCTATCAAGATAGAAAAAGAATTATCAATGTCTTATGACTTTAAAACAAAGCAAGAGAAGTAGAGATCTGATGATCACTCTGGGAATGGAAATAAGGGGAAGAAGGGAAAATTTGAATATCAATCCTGTAGTAAATGTGGGAAGAAACACCCTGGTACTTGCTTGAAGGGAATGGGAGTCTGTTACAAGTGTGGTGAAAAAGGTGACCAAGCTCGTGATTGCAAGGGGATGATAGAAGCTACCGATGTTCAGTGCTACAACTGCAGCGAGATGGGACATTATGAAAATGAATGTCCTAAGAATAAGGGGAATTTATCTCAGAAAAGGCCAAGGCATCAAGGCCAAGCTTATGATATCACTACTGCTGAGGTAGAAGCTCCGAAAGACATGGTGGAAGGTAATTTAATGGTTTTCTCATGTTTAGAAAATGCATTATTTGATTCTGGGTCATCGCATTGTTTCATATCTTCCTAGTTTGATAAGAAAATTATATATTTCTAATTTGATTTAACAAGGGAGTTGTCAGTTAAAATTCCTAAGGGAAGTGTCATTGCAACAATGTTTCGTGAATCATTACCCATTAGAGCACATAAATGTTCTTTATCTGCAGATCTCATCATCATACCTATGACTGTGTTTCATATAATCCTCGGTATGGATTGGCTTTCAGACCATGATGCAAGGATTTATTGTAAGAAGAAGGAGGTTACGATTTTTGTTGATTATGATAAGGATCACCTTATCTTTAGAGTAGAATCTTCACCACTTATTTCTTATCTAGATCCACCCCCAATAGCTCAAATAAATTCAATTATTGGGGAGGAAGAGAATGAAATGATTGTGGGTGAGGAAAGGAATGTTCAAATAGAGGATGTACTTATTGTGATAGAATATGTAGATGTGTTTAGGAAAGATTTACCTGGGCATCCTCCAGAACGAGAAGTTGAGTTTTCCATTGATTTAATTCCTGGATCAAGGCCTATATCGAAGACCCTTTGTAGAATGGCCACTGTGGAATTAGTTGAACTAAAGAAACAACTATAGGAATTGAGTAATAAGGGATTTATTATCCCTAGTGTTTCTCCATGGGGAGCCCCTGTTCTTTTAGTAAAAAAGAAAGATGGATCTATGAGGTTATGTATCGACTACAGGGAGATCAATGCTATAACAATAAAGAACAAGTATCCCCTACCTCACATTGATGATTTATTTGACCCAATGCATAGAGCTCAATACATTTCAAATATTGACCTTCGGTCTGGATACCATCAGTTGTGTTTGAAGAAAGAAGACATTCCGAAGACAACATTTTGAACCAGGTACGGGCATTACAAGTTTACAGTAATGCCTTTTGGGCTGACTAATGCGCCCTCTGTATTCATGGATCTAATGAATCGAGTTTTCAAGGAATATATAGATGAATTTTTGGTGGTATTTATTGATGATATCTTGGCATACTCCAAAAGCTACAAAGATCAAGAAAATCACTTGCGCATTTTCCTGAATACTCTGAGAGGATATGAATTATATGGGAAGTTTAGTAAGTGTGAATTCTAGTTTCAGGAGATTTCTTTTTTTGTCCATATTGTCTCTAAAGTTGGAATATTTGTTGATCCTTCTAAGACCAAGGAAATCCAATAATGTCCTACACCGATGAGTATAAATGAGGTATGCAGTTTTATTGGTTTAACAGGTTATTATCGACGTTTCGTCAAGAATTTTTCCTGGTTGGCTAACCCATTAACAAAGCTCACACGTAAATGGGTTAAATTGTTTTTTGAAAAATGTGTGTGAAGAATGTTTCGAAGAACTAAAGTGAAGATTAGTCAATTCTCCAATATTGACTCTACCATCGGGGAATGATGGGTTCGTTATTTATAGTGATGCATCGAAGGAAGGACTCGGTTGTGTCCTTATGCAGAATGATATGGTTATTGCCTATGCATCATGACAGTTGAAAAGTCATGAGCTAAACTATCCAACCCATGATCTCGAGTTAGCATCTGTGATCTTTTCTTTGAAGATATGGAGACACTACCTCTATGGTGAATAATATGAGATTTATACTGATCACAAGAGTTTGAAGTATATTTTCTCACAAAAATAACTTAACATGAGTCAAAGTAGATGGATTGAATAACTCAAGGATTATGATTGCACGATACACTACCTCCTGAGTAAGGCAACCAAGGTGGAAGATGCTTTGATCAGAAAAGATTATGGAGTTTTGAATAATATGAGAATTGAAAGGGATCCAATTTTCATGGATCTAGTAAAGATGGACATGGGAATAACCATGGAAGGTGAAACATCAATGATTTTTCAAATGGTTGCAAAACCATCTTTACTAGAAAGGATTAAGAGTTCCTAGACCAATGATGAAGAATTTCAAAAGAAGATTAAAGCAGTGAATGATGGGAGATTGAGTGACTTTTTGTATGAAGATGGAATTTTGAAATTCGGGAAGAGACTTTGTGTTCCCGATATACCTGATCTAAAAAAGGGAATTGTTGGATGATGCTCATAGTTCCAATTTCTCTATACACCCTCGGAGCACCAAAATTTATAGAGATTTGAAGGAACATTTTTGGTGAGACAACATGAAGAGGGAGATTGCTGATTTTGTGTCAAGATATATGGTTTGTCAACAAGTGAAAGCTAGACAGTAACATCCTAGAGGAGTCATGAAACGTCTTCACATACCAGAGTGGAAATGGGATAATATTATGATGAACATCGTCATGGGGCTACCAAAGACTCCTATAAGGAATGATGCAATATGGTTCATTGTTGATCGTCTTACCATGTCAGCACATTTTATTACTATAAGAGAAGATTCACCACCCAAACATCTTGCAATACTATATATTAATGAAGTTTTCATACTTCATGGAGTACCCCTATCGATTGTTTCTGATCGTGATCCCCATTTTACTTCAAAATTCTTGAAAAGTCTTCAGAAATCCCTGGATACTGAACTCCGTTTGAGCACTTACTACCACCCTCAAACAGATGGAAAATCAGAACGGACTATTCAAACCTTAGAAGACATGTTGAGATCCTTATCACATGACTTTCAGGGTATGTGGGATCAATATTTACCTCTGGTAGAATTTTCCTATAACAATAGCTTCCATTCGAGTATTCAAATGGAAACATATGAAGCGTTATACAGAAAGAGATTTCGCACACCAACCTATTGGGATGACGTTGGTGAAAGAAAACTTGTAGGCCCAGAATTAGTGTAGGAAACGACGGAGAAGGTGAAGGTAATCCAAAACCACATCAAAGCAGCTCAAAGAAGGCAGAAGAGCTATGATGACAACCGAAGGAAGGATTTGGAATTTTAGGTAGGAGATCATGTTTTCTTGAAGGTATCTCCATGGAAGGGAGTTATAAATTTCAGAAAGAACGGTAAATTGAGTCCTAGGTACATAGGACCTTTCAAAATTCTAGAACAAATTGGGGATGTAGCATAACATTTGGCAATGCTTCCAAGTCTCTTCAAAGTTCACGATGTCTTCCACGTATCACTGTTAAAAAAATACATGCCTGGCCCAACACATGTACTTACTTATGGGGAATTAGAACTGGAACCCGATCTGTCTTATTTCGAAGATCCCATCAGGATTCTTGATACGAGAGAACATGTGCTGAGAAACTGGATGACTCGTCCGTTAAAAGTTCTATGGAGGAACCATAAGATGGAAGAGGCAATGTGGGAACCCTGTGAACTTATGATGAAGAACCACCTGAGTATTTTCATGCACTAGTATTCTAGAAATTTCGAGGACAAAATTATTTGGAGGGGAGAATGTAGCACCCCAAGATTCCACGGTACGACTCTTTTTGAATAATATTGTAGCATGTGTTGTACGCAATTTCGATATTCTAACACAATGCGACCAATAAAAGTAGCTGTTATGAATAGTAATACCCACTTTTTGAAATTTTATAAATTTTATCTCTCAAAATAGACTTCATTTTTTGATTTTTAATATCGAAATTATCCTAGGGTGAAGTTTTGGTAATTTTCAGATAACTTTTATATTTTGATGAATAGTGAAAATTAATAAATTTTAATTAAAAACAACCTTTTAATCGAAATAATTAATAGTGATAAATTATGAATTTGAGTGGTTTTAAAGTATATTTAGAATATATTTTTACCAATTAATACAATGTTTGTCATTGTACATAATTTTATAATTAAACCAGACATAAACAAATGTCAATCATTTGATAGTTATTATCTCTTAAAAACACACTTTTTGTTTTAACAACGAGAATTAATTTTAAATTAATTTCTGCCACTTCTGTGTTTTGAATTTGGAAAAATGGATTTCATATTTGGAATCATAATGTCCAAATTGTGTAAATAGGTAACTTTTATTTTTAGACTTTTTGAATAATTACTTCTGTAAATATTTTATATACCATGGTTAAAGGGTAAATTCGGCAAATAAAGGTAAAAAATAATATTATAATAATAATAAATTACCCTAAAAGTGTTCTAAACTTATTTTTCGATACATGTCAGACCATGTGAATATTTGGGTTGATTTTGGGACCCCATGTATCCACTTGTAAGTGATAAGGATACTTTATATTAATTAAGTTAAAATAAATACAAAAATGACCTAAGTATATATCTTTTAGCAGAACAATTTTTACATAGGGTTATATATGTTGGATTTTAGACTATAAATATTCATTAGAAATATAAAACGATTTCCAAAATAATGGTCTTTTATTTATAATATTTAAGAATTTAAGAATTAATATTATTTATGACACAATAATGATGCAGTATTTTCCTTATTAGTGGAAGAATCAAGTAATTGGTATTATAAATGTGAAAATAAATAAAATATGAACGTTCTGATAACATCCATGAATTTTATTGGTTAATATGACATTATAGGATTTCTTAAATGAATTTGGTTCAAACTAATAAATATTCTAAGACTTTAACAAAAATAAATTATTCAATCGAGTCAAAATTGACAAAAATGAGATTTTAAAACAGATATTATATTATTAATTGATATTCTATTCTTAAAAATATATAGTTCTGAAAAAGGACTTATATCATGATACGTGTATCATTGATGGACCACTTGGGGGTCTCTTCAATTTATATTGTACGTTTATTAACTATATAATATAAAAATACAAAGTGACATGGTAAATATCAAACTGATTAACTAAGAGTTAAAACTAAATGAAAAGGTTAATATAATGACCCAAACCTGTCTATATTCTTTTGGTTGAAAGTATTTAGACCCATCCCCACCTTATAATTTTAATATTATACTTTTGAGCCATTATAAACCGAATATGAATTTATTTTAAAATAATATTTCTAGCTTTTCTAAAGGTTCCCCTCACCCCTCTAATAAAAGTGCACTCACCCTTCTCACTAATTCACACATTAAAATCCTTTTGTATCGGCCAAACCCTTCCCAAATAATCTCTCAACTTCCATCACTTCAACCTAGAGTCCTTAGTATGATCTGAATGCCAACTTAAGTATCCATTTTGATCAAATCAAAATGAAGAACCCGAAGAAGAGGTAATGTTTTAACCACTCTCTTTCAAGTTCCTTTCTTCTTCCAATTCTTCTTTATTTGTTATTCCCATTCTAAAATAATAACTCCAGAATATTATATATACTATTATGTTATTATAATCATAGTACAACCATATTCAGTATTCTATCCATCCTTTGAATGACATGTCACCATACGTGCGTACGTACGGCTTACTGTCTCCACGTCGTGGTGTAATTGTTATTCAAAACATTATTATTTTGGATGGGTATAATAATGATTTGTAATTCATTTAAATAATAAAAATAACATGATAATGATTATTTATATATGATA
The DNA here is from genome assembly GCA_963277665.1 of Viscum album. NCBI lineage: Eukaryota > Viridiplantae > Streptophyta > Magnoliopsida > Santalales > Viscaceae > Viscum > Viscum album. The sequence continues at coordinate 700,025,901 of OY728122.1, read as the reverse complement.
TACCATCCAATTATATATTATTTTAATATCAAAATAATGATATTGTTGCTCGTGTGTAAGTACGGACTACTGTCTCCACGAACGCGATGAGATTCATTCCCCCATCGTATCCATTCGAGGATAATTCTCATTTTATGATTAAAAATTATGTTTAAGGACTTGATATCACTCTGGATATGAATATGATACAACATATCCCTAACAAACATGGATTATTTAACAAAACATATAAGTTAACACCCGAAACGACGATAATACTAAGATATTATTAACAAAGCAATGTTAAAAGACCATATATGATATAATATTAATGTATATGATTCTTGTATAATTTAATAACAATTTTTTAACCATTATATAGGATGTAACCCACCCCCAACCAAGTAAAAGTACAAGGTAAGGGTTTATTTTACAATCTCTTCATTATCCGAGGTTGTTTATACGTAAATATCTACTGAGACTTCTTTATCATACACATAAATGTTTCATAAAAATGTATTTCAAATCCTTCTTACTATTTTACAGACTATTTGTTAAAGTTAGTTGTACCCTTGTTGATGTTTTATAAGAATTTTATAAAGTAATAATTCTGTCGTTTTCTAAAAAAGGTCCTTTTTAACCTTTCTGACCGAATTAAGGTAAGAATGTTTTTATTTAACTTATACAGTGGGTGCAGCTATTTTCCACCATAATAAAATCTTAGAAGCTTACCTTACAATATTATAAGGATATTTTCAAAGTAAATATTTTATTTTATAATTATGTGACTTTTAAATGATTTAAAAAAAGAGATATTTCTCTCAAACAGTATTGATTTCATCTATTTCAACATCCTTTGATGGATTTTAATTTTATTTGAAGTTCATTTATTATGATACAAAACTTTCATATTGTATTGATGGTTTTGTGATATGTTTGACTGTGGATGTGTTATTGTTTGGTCCACAAAGCTGAATAACCTGAGAGGGGGGTGAATCAGGGTATGAATAATTTAAAATTAACACCCGTTCTGATATTGTTTCGCAGTTAAGAAAAACACTCTTCTCTCTCTTTCATGTTTCACAAAGTAAACAGAAAGTAAATCATGCACAGGACACAACAATTTTACTGGGTTCACTGCAAAGGGCTACGTCCAAGGAGCATACGCCGACAAGTTTTCGGTCGTACCAATTCCACTAAACTTCACTAGCTGTGGATTACAATGTTCGGGCTAGATCACTTATATGCCTAGGATCACTGCCTTTACAAAGTTGGGGGTCAGATCACTGCTTTCCCAAGGGTCACTCCCTGTTTCTCTCTCTCTGGCTCACTACCGGTGGAAAGGATCACCTTCTTCCTCTTCCTAAGCTCACTTCTCTGTGAAGGGATTCACTCACAGTTTATAGACCTGTAGGTCTCTTCATTTTCATGAAATAATGCATCTTCAACTGTTGATAGATGCTCTGATGAAGTCAAACTTTCATCCACTGATGAATACCACTTTGCCTCTTACCACTAGGCAATTCACTTTGGAAACACCTTCGCAAAGCACCCTACTTCGCGAGGCTCCCAATTTCGCGAATCCCAAACAAGCCTTCACGAAGATCCTACCTTTTCGTGAAGCTCTATCATGAAGCACTTTAGCGAAGCTCAATCCGTCACAAAGAAACTCCCCTCACGAAGCTTACTAATCCAACACGGAGCTCGAAGGTTTCACGGAGCTACAATAGCCGCCGCGAAGCTCCTCTTTCGCGAAGCACACTGGCTCCGCGAACCACCTTTGCAAATTGAGAGCAAATGATCTTCTCTGAAAATTCTCTCTACTTCTCTCAAGGGGTTCAGCCTATATTTATAGGCAATTCCACCGACCCTCGAACTTTTCGTGCTATGTCAACGCCATGTCATCTCAAATCACGAGGCTCCGAAGTTTTCACCGGAATTCTGTCCAAATCGCGAAGCACCACGACAATTTTTCGTTCGCGGAGCTCATCGTAACCGCGGAGCATCCCATCAATTCCTTCGCGCCTTCGCCGCGAAGCTCCCTCACAATTCCATTCATCACCACGAAGATCCCTTGCAAATCCCTTCACCGCCGTGATGTGCTTCAGCCTCTGCCGTTCGCGAAGCTCATCGTAATCGCGAATAATCACTGCCTCCATTCTTCTTGTCTTCGCGATTTCCAAACCTTGCATCCTATCTTCGCGAAATTCATGCCTTTGCCATATAAACATATGATCTTCAAGGATATCCACTTTTCACGATGCTCACCAAACATCCAAATTTTGGACCCCAAAAATTTGGAAAACACTGGGAAACAACGCCACCTTATACTGCTCTTTTGTACCACCTCCAGATCATCCTTTCATTTGTCATCATTCTTTGTCAGCAAGGATTGTAAACAAATTTTGGGAACTCGACAATTCTCCATGGAAACCTGCTTTGTCAACAAACCCAATCAACCCCAAAAATACTGCAATGTTACCTTGAGGGATTTTTGCCCAATAGTTATTTTTATACCATTCATGGTTTATGGTGAATGTATTGACATTTCGTATTCTAGTTTTAATATGAATGTTAATGTTATGTTTAAACCTGTTCATATGAGGAATGCACTGGACTTAATAAGTAACGGGTGGAGCCCACTATAGCTCCTCGATGCATCGGGAGGTCTCATGATAAAAACTGGTGTCTTGGCACATGGCCTTAACAAAATCATATTTGTAGTCTTGGCACAAGGCCTTGACTATGTGGTTATGATAGTCTGGTATTATGCATTCCATCATTATGAAAGTGGTTATTGATATTGCATGTGATTATTCGGCTATTAGAATATCAATGCCATTATTTAATTTTATTTTTTTCCATGTTATGTTGAAGTTCATAATTAAAAGGATGTTGTTTTAGTTATAAATTGCCTTAAATGTTTCTGCTTATTTATGAATGTTTCCTCTATATTGTTATCCTTACTAGGCATTTGAGCTCACCCCTTTCTATATTTTATTTTTCCCAGGATGTGAAGAAGTATTTTATGAATGACCTGCAGGGATAATATAAGGGGATATGAGTGTGGAGACAAGATGTTGTTGTAGTTTTCACTTTATGATGTAATGTAAACTTTATGAATGAAACCAGTGTTTCGAAGACTACTAAACTAATCGGTCTTTCGAGACTTGATCTTTTGTATTCATACCAATGTTATGTAATAATGCACCAACTTTGGGTAGCTGGGGTCGGGAAATTACAGTATCAATTGATTATTTAAACTAATCCTTTAGTAGTTTTAAATTATGAATATATTGGATGGAATCTTATTATTATTTTTCCAAAGTGAAACCAATGGAATCTCTTTGGGGAGTGCTCATTTATTTAATGGTACAAAATACTCCTATTAGAAAAATCACATGTCTACCTTCTTAGTAGAATATATTATCTTATTTGGAAAAAGGTTATGCATGAATACATTCCTACTAATGAATCAAAAGATGAATAGGCTCCCAAAGGCATTTCTACCTTTGAGATTAATAGAAAATATATGAACACACTTCACTACGTGATTGATCAAAATGAATTCAATTGTATTTAATCATGAAAAATTCCCCATGAAATTTGTAGACTCTTAAAAGACACACACATAGGCATGAATAGATTTAAAGATGTTATATTGTATATGTTAAGTCAAGACATTGAAAGAATTTCTATGCATTCATATGAAAGTATTACTGATATTTTTACATGTTTTAATAACATTTAAAATGGTTTAAAGTATCTTGGTGATGTTTTTTCTAACGAAATTTTAGTGAAAAAAATTCTTTGGGACTTTCTTAACTCTTAGGCACCCAAGGTGAAAAATATAAAATAAAAAAAGTGATAAAAATAATCTTATAAAGTAACCTATTGTATCTATTATGACATATGTTATAACCATGAATAGACAAGTTGATAAAGAGCTAATGATGTCAATTATGCTAAAGAATCCAAATATAATATTGCTTTAAAATTTGTTGATGATGAAGATTCATATAAAAGTAAAGCTTAATTTTAAGATCATGACAAGAAATTGAATAAACTCGTGAAGAAGCATAAATCAACCCATAATACCAATGATAAATGACCATAAGGAACACAATACAAATTCAAAAAGAAGGGTCACATCACCAGAATGTATCATCTAAAAAACGTTAAATAAAATAAGAAACAAGGTAACATAGCTTTGATAGTTTCAACTTGTAGTTCTAGTAAAGAATCACTTGACTCAACCTCCTCAAGTGACCCATGTTATGTAATATCTCATGGTAGGGGATAAGGTTAGTTCTCATATTTCTTGTTCTTCCTCTCACTCTCTTCATCTTTCCTCATCTTCTTCACATTCATGCTCATTTTCTTGCTCTTATAGTCGTCTAATCGAACTTGAGGATTTCTGTGAATAACTTATTTCTAAATATAAATATCTCAACAAGAAATGAACGAAATTTATTAGTGGAGAATATAAAATTTTTTATGAAAGGGAATAATTTTATAAAGAAAAAGATGTTTCAGTTTTGAAATTATAATAACAACCAAACATTGAAAAATTAGATTAAAAAATCAAGGAACTTAAAAATAATCCAACTCAATTCACCCATGGTGATCAATATTTAGATATGATTTTGGGATCTCAAAATTTATTATGAGTGTGATTATAAAAAATCAATATACAGGAGACCTAAATCTATTCATCCTTATTAACATATTTCTAATACAAAATATTTTACAAACCGATTTTTGGTACCTAAGTCTCTTTTAGATAACATTATCCTTGGACTATTCCATTGGACCTTATTAACATGTTATATGATATTTTCTTAATGAAAATGGATTATCAAACATTAAGGTGCCTCGAAGACCTTTTATATGGAAGAATTGGAGTAGGGCCTAGATAACAAAAATAAATCTATGGATGTCCCCTAGACCTAAGTAAAAGTTTAGCCCAAAAGAATATGTGGTTTTCGAGATACGATTAAATTTGTTGGATGATTTTATGGGACTTATAATCTGGCCCAGAATTTAATCTCTGAATTGGGCCGCCTTAATAACCACAATAAAGGATGAATTAGAATTGTATCATGAATAATTATTTGTTCCTATATATTTCTTCTAGGATCCTATGAAATTTGGGCTTCATTGGGCCGGTATGTTGGGCCCCACATTCTCATTAGTGGGCTGCTGTCCAATCTGCCATATCCAGAATTGTTTCCATGAAATCCCATTTTGGTGGTCTTCTAATGTAGATCTTCTAATAATCCAAAAGTATGAATTGTTCCCAATATAATTTGAAACCGAAAAATTAAATACGAAAATAAAATCAACATCATTGGGTAAATTAAATGATGTCCAAAAAATGTACAACATAATAGTGAATTTTAAGAAGGAATTACAATCACAATGTGAAATGATGTTCAAAGTGTAAAATGCACTGAAATGGTGTTTATGAATAATAAAGCACATGAATATTATATATATTAACAATGAATATTATCCTAATTTAGTGTCTAATCACATATGATATCTTCTCAATGAAAATAATGAATTTAACTCTAAAGTGATGATCCATCAAACATGAAAGAGTTTCATTTCCATTTTGTTTGTTTGATTTGATTTAACCATTTTATGGGGGGGTAGTATTATATTTATGTTTTTTTATGTTTTACCCTCTTAAATAATAGATTCATTTTTTTAAATTGAATTCTAGAATGAGATTTGTTTTTATATTTTTTGTATTAATCCATGCTTAGCATGTTCTTTATGTGTTATTTGTTTGATTTGATTTAAATCTTAAATAGGATTGTATTAATATTTGGAATATATTTTTATCTCAACTCTTGAAATTATTGATCTATTATTCTTATGGTTACCTCTGGTGATTATTGATCTATTCACTTTACTCTTTATATTATCATTATTTCTATTAATATTGATAATTATTTTTTTATTTAGCTCTCGATGTCTCTTTCTTGGTAGTGTTTTATTTTATTATTTAAATGAACCAATTGAGGGGAAGCCTGAATTTTACCGTTCCATAAAATTTTAGACAATCAGATTTCATCTCATGAGGTACAAGTTATTCTATGTTTTAAATTATATTTCTCTCTTGAACTTCATTTCTTGATCTCTCCACTATCTCTTGTCTATGTTTTCTTAAACTTTAAATATGGAGAAATTGGTTATTGAATTTTTTTTGTTTTCAAATTTTTTTCCCTTTTGAATTAAAACCCTTTTAAATTCAATCTTGAGCTTCATTTAAAAAAAATTATTTTTCAAATATTTTATTAGGTGTATTTTATATCTGTATTTTAATTTTTTAATTTTTTTGAAAATATCTTTGAATTTATCTTGAATATCCATAAATTTACTTGTATTTTCCCTTTCTTTTTATGATAATCACAAAGGGGGATAATTATATTAAGTATCAAAAGGGATAAATTATTGAATATGTCTTTAAAATTAGGATAATTTTGTCATATATCATGTTTAGGGGGAGAAAAATGTTTCATTGTTTTGTAAAAGGGGATTTATTTATGGTTTAGTTGTGTTATCTTAATTTCTCGAACATATTTGATATCAGGTTGGAAATATATCGAATACATTAGATATGATTAACCCTTGATTTACTAATGATATATCATTTTTATTTTATGTATTTGTGATTATAAAAAAGGAAGAGATTATTTTACCTCTCTCATGGTGTTTTCATGACCACAAACACTAAATTATTTATCTATTCATCTCATTTATGTGAGTTTCAATGTTTATACTAGGTCATGGTTTTATGATAGAATAAAAATGTATTAGAGGAACTTTCTTGAATGAATCAAAATGACGTTTGGAAGAAAATTTAAGGTCTTTTAATGTTTTTTATGGATGTTTTGATATCATGGAATATTTCTCCAAGACTTATTAAAGACATTGAAGTAAGAATATAGGGCCAAAGTTAGTTTTGGTAAACTATAGGGTGAAAAAGTTACCTGGTGAAGGGAACCAACTAGATGGTGCCATGTGGAAAGAATTACAAGGTCTATAGGAAGACCGCTAGGAAGTAGATGCTACTCACCGACTAGCTGGTGGCACCTAGACAGATGTAGTGATCTCCTGGAGTCTCATTGGAAACCATGTGGGATCGTACTGGCTATTGGATGGAATTCAAAAACAAGGTCAGAAGCAAAAGAATACAAAAATACTCTTTCTTATAATGATATTTATGATAAGTATTCACCCAAAATTGAAGCTAAATTTTATCATTAGGACTAAAATATAATAAACTCATGAGGAAGAAGAAATTAACCCATCGTACTAAAAAGAATGGACTAGAAGTAACATGACAGAAATACAACAAGAATGATACATCAAATCATAATTTCCCATCTACAAAACGAATATGAAAAAGAAGAGACAAGGTAAGAATGTTCCTATGGTCTCAACCTAAAGTTCTAGTGATGAATCACTTAATTCAACATCTTTAAGAGACTAATGTTGTAAATGACTCATGGAACATATCGAGGTTAGTGAGGAGGTTAGTTCCCTTGTTTCTTGTTATTCCTCTCACTCTCCTTATATTTCCAAATCTACTCAACATTTATCTCATTTTTCTTACTCTTCTAGTCAACTAAATGAAAATTAGAATTTTTATGAAGATATTATTTCAAAATAAACAGATCTCCAAAAGAAATACAAATAATTTCTTAATTAAAAATATAAAAATTTTAATGAAAGGGAATAAGTTTCTAAAGAAAAAATATGCCTTTGGATTCGAAATTACAAGAACAACCAAATAATATGAATCTAGAATCACAAATAAAATTACTTAAAAATAATGTTTGCTCAATTCACCCATGGTGATCAATATTTAGATACGATTTTGGGTTCTAAACTTTGTATTAAAAGTAAATATGAATTTTTTTCAAGTTCAAATATTTTTTCTCAAAAAATCACATTATAATGGGATGTTCTGAAAAATATATAATTATTTTATAAAATTTTGGAATCATATTTATGAGTATAATTACAAAATAAAATACAAGTCTGACCTAAATCTATTCAAATTTATTTCCATATTTCTAATAATAAATATCGTAATAAACAAGTTTGGGTACCTAAATCTCTTTTAGCTAACACTGCCAAATCCAATGTTTAGGTACCAAAAGGCACTCATATTTGAGATTTTTTATGGACATTAAACTAGAACTTATTGACAAATTCTATGTTGGATTCTAAAAAATTCACTATCTAACTCTAATGTTATAATCCATCAATCATGAAAGAGTTTCATTTCTATTTTTTCATTTTCACTAACTATTTTATACAGGGGTAGTCTTATATTTATGTTCTTATCTGTTAAACCTCTTTATTCTATATTGTCTTGAGTAGTTCTATATGAATACAATATTAAACTTTATTTTTATATCATTAGTGATAATCTATCCTTAACATGTGGTTTATATGGTATTTTGTGATTTGATTTAAATCTTGAGTAGTCTAGTATTAATCATTGGTATATATTTTTTATCTTAACTCTTGAAATGATTGATATATTATTCTTATTTCTACCTATTAATACTATTGGAATATTAATTTTACTATTGATATTATCATACTTTTTATTAATATTGACAATTAATGATTTATTTAATCATCACTCTCTCTTTCTTGGAAAAGTTTTCTTTTATAATTCAAATGCACCAATTGAGGGGGAGCCTTAATTTTTTCCATTCCTAAGATGTTTGGAAAATATACCTTCATCTCATGTGGGTAGTTTATTTTATGTTTAAAATTTTATTTATCTCTTGAACTCAATTTCTAGATTTCTCCTCTCTCTTCCTCACCTGTGTTTTCTTATTCTTTAAAAGGGGAGAAAAATTATTTATTGTTTCACAACGGGGGATTAATTTATGGTTTAGTTGTGTTATATTTATTTCTTCATTATATTTTATATCATGTTGGAAATATCTTGAATACATTATTATATGATTCATTATTGATTTACTCTTCATATATCCTTTTTATATTAAGTGTTTGTGGTCTTCAAAAAGGATGAGATTATTTTACCTCTATCTCTCTCATAGTGTTTTAATGATAAAAAATCTCAATTTTTTATCTAATCATTGAATTTAATTGGGTTCCAATGTTTATACCAAGCCATGGATTTGTGATGTAATACAAATTCATTGGAGGACCCTTCTGGAAGGAATCAAAATGACTTTTGGAAGGACATTGAAAATATATTTTGTTGTTTTTGATGTATTTGGTGACATCATAAAATGAAGTTCCAGGACATATTGAAGAATTTGAAGGAACCATGATGAGACAAAGTTGGTTTTGGTAATATTTAAGTTACATAGGAATCTTGGCCTAGGGTATTGACCTTCCAGTTCCATGTGGATAAAAGTAATAGGGCTATAAGAAGGCCCTTGTGTAGACTGTTCTATTCACCAACCATCTAGTGGAATTTGGGCAGAATCAATGATCTATAGGAGTCTTATCAACTACCCAATGAGATTATACCAAATTTTTACTGGCATTCGAATAATAAGTTATAATTATCTTTTTTAGTGGACCCCACCTCTCTTTATTGTTATTTTATGATGATTAATGAATGAGAATAATTATAGAATGTTCCTTGGACCTTTAGAGGAAATAAATAAAGAACATTATACGCTCTCTTAATAATGGTGGATTTGAAAAATGATTCAGATTATGCCAATTATGAATCAATTTGATCATCTCCATCAATCTCAACAACTTCCATGAAGATCCATTTTCATTTCTCAATCTCTTAGGCTCTCATCAACATTTCCTCTTTATCTATCCTCTCAATTATACTCACTACTACAAAAATGGGATTTATCAGTGCTCAAAATGGGCTTTATCAGCGCTAAAAAATCATTGTAATGATTAGCACTGATAAGGGGGTGGGGTCCCCTTTATCAGTTCTCAATAAGCGCTGATAAAGGGGAACTTTATCATTGATAAAAAGTGCTGATAAATGTGTTTTTATCAGTGCTCGTTTAGCACTGATAAACTGATATTTATCAACACATATAAAGGTGTCTTTTATCAGTTCTTTTTTAGCGCTGATAAATGACATGTCTACTGCAACAAAAAATTCTGCAGCCGCACAACCAAACAACACCTGCAAAAAATTCAGCATCTCAACAATTAAGTATACCCATACAAAATTAACACATAAATTAGAAGGTAATTACACCAACTATACCCATTCATCGTTAACACATAATTAATAAAGTAATTAAATACATAAAAATTTAATTCAGAATTTAGGGGGTTATGGGGCTGTTCCGGGGTTTGGGGTGGTTGTCCAAGGGCGGGTAGGGGGTGTTCGGGGGATGGCGGTGTCCAGGGGGATAGGGGTGTCCAGGGGGTGGGGACAGTCTAGGAGTTGGGGGGGGGGGGGGTTGTACAAGGAATGTGGTGTCCAGGGGGGTGGGGGTGCCTAGGTGGTGGGGTGGTGTCTAGAGGGGGGTTTCCAGGTGGGGGGGGGGGGCAGTCCATGGGGGTGTCCAGGGTGGGTGGGCTGGTGTACGGGGTGTCGGGGGGATTTTCAGGGGTGGAGGGGTGTCCAGGAGGTGGGTGCAGTCCAGGGGGTTGGTGGGGCTGTCCAAGGGGGGTGGGGTGGAATCTAGGAGGGTGGGATGGGGGTGTCTGGGGGGATATGGGTGTCCTGGGGTGTGGGGGTGTCCAGGGGTGGGGGCAGTCTAGGAGGTTGGGGGGTTGCCTAAGGGGGGTGGGGTGGTGTCCACGGAGGGGGGGTGTCCAGGTGGGGGGGGGGATATCTATGGGGTGACTAGGGGGTGGGATAGTGTCCAGGGTGTCGTGGAGGGGGGGGGGGCTTTCTAGGGGGTGGGGGGTCTGGGGTGGGGGAGGTCCAGGGGTTAGTGGGGATGTCCAAGTGGGTGGGGTTGTGTCCAGGAGGGTGGGATGGGGGTGTCCGGGGGGGATAATGGTGTCCAGGGGGTGGGGGTGTCTAGGGGGTAGGGGCATTCCAGGAGGTTGGGGGGCTCTCCAAGGGGGGTGCAGTGGTGTCCAAGGAGAGGGGTGTCCAGGTGGGGTGGGGGGGGGGTATCTATGAGGTGTCAAGGGGGTGGGATGGTGTTCAGGGTGTAGGGGGGGGGGGGGGCTTTTCAGGGGGTGTAGGGTATGGGGGTGGGGGCAATCCATGGGGGTTGGTGGGGATGTCCAAGGGGGATGGGTTGGTGTCCTGGAGGATGGGGGTGGCCATCCATGGGTGGGGTGTCTAGGGGGTTGGGGGTGTCCAGGGGGGTCGGGGGGTGGGGGTGTCCATGGACGTGTCCAGGGGGTGGGGGTGTCTAGGGGGTTGGGTGGGCTTTCGAGGGTGTGGGGTGTCCAGAGGAGTGGGGGGTCTAGGGGGTGGGTTGGTGTCCAGGGGGGGTACAGGGGGGTGGTGGGGCTGTCCAAGGGGGGTGGGGTGGTGTCCATCGGGGTGGGGTGGTTTTCCCTAGGGGTGGGGGTGTCCTGGGGGTGGGGGAGGTGTCCAGGTGGTGGGGTGGTGTCTCGGGGGGGGAGCGTACAGGGTTTGGGGGAGAAGTCCAGGGGGTTGGAGGGGAATCCATGGATCATTATCCTAAATGATCAACACAATCCAATTTTTTATGGTCAGATTTGAGTACGTTAGTTGTTGTTTTCACTTAAACTTTTGTCCATTTTAAACAAAAGAGAGACCCTTTGAGTAATATCGGCCACACTGTGCGTCAAATTGAGGCAGGGTTGACTCATACATGTTACAAAGGACCCATGGATCGTTCTTCTAAAGGATCAACACAATCCAAATGTTTTTGGCCAGATTTGCATTGGTCAGTTGTTGTTTTCACATAAAATTGTGTCTATTTTAAACAAAAGAGAGACACTTTGCATGATACCGGCCACACCATGCCTCTGATTGAGGCGGGGTTGACTCTTACAAGAAAAATAAGACCCATGGATCATTATCCTAAAAGATCAACAAAATACATATGCTTTTGGTCAGATTTATGTACGTCAGTTGTTGTTTTCACTTAAAATTATGTCCATTTAAAAAAAAAAAGAGAGACCCTTTGAGTGATACCGGCCACACCGTGCCTCATATTGAGGCAGGGTTGAATTTTATGTGTCACAAAGGACAAATAGATCATTATCCTAAAGGATCAACACAATCTGAATGTATTTGGTTGGATTTTCGTTGGTTAGTTGTTGTTTTCACTTAAAATTGTGTCCATTTTAGACAAAAGAGAGACACTTTGAGTGATACCGGCCACAATGTTCCTTGGATTGAGGCCAGGTTGACTCATAATTGTCTCAGTGGACCAATGGATCGTTATCCTAAGTATAAACACAATCAAAATGTTTTTGGTCTGATTTTCGTAGGTCAGTTGTTGTTTTCACTTAAAATTGTGTCCATTTTTAACAAAAGAGAGACACATTGAGTGATACTGGCTACACCATGCCTTGGATATAGGTAGGGATGACTCGTACATGTCACAAAATACCCATGAATCATTATATTAAAGGATTAACAGAATCCGAATTTGTTTGGTAGGATTTCTGTAGGTCAGTTGTAGTTTTCACTTAAAATTCTGTCCATTTTAAACAAAAGAGAGAAACTTTGTGTGATACCGTCTACAATGTGCATCGGATTGATGTGGGGTTGACTCTTAAACATCAAAAAGGACCCATGGACCATTCTCATAAAGGATCAACACAATCCGAATGCATTTGGTTCGATTTTTGTACGCCAGTTGTTGTTTTCACTTACAATTTTGTCCATTTTAAACAAAAGGAATACACTTTGAGTGATAACGGCCACACCATGCCTCATATTGAGTCATGGTTGACTCATACAAGTCTCAAACACACCCATGGATCTTTATCCTAAAGCATCAACACAATCGGAATGTGTTTGTCTAGATTTTCATATGTCAGTTGTTGTTTTCACTTAAAATTGTGTCCATTTTTAACAAAAGACAGGCACATTGAGTAATACCGGCCACACCATGCCTCATATTGAGGCGGGGTTGAATTTTACACATCAAAAAATACCCATGGATCATTCTACTAAAGGATCAACACAATCCTAATGCATTTGGTCCGATTTCCGTACGTCAGTTGTTGTTTTCACTTAAAATTTTGTCCATTTTAAACAAAAGAGAGACCCTTTGAGTGATATCAGCCACAATGTGACTTGGATTGAGGCGGGGTTGACCCTTAAACATTAAAAAATACCCATGTATTGTTATCCTAAAGGATCAATACAATCTGAATGTGTTTGGTCAGATTTCTGTACGTTAGTTTTGTTTTCACTTAAAATTCTGTCCATTTTAAACAAAAGAGAGACTCATTAAGTGATACCGGCCACACCGTGCCTCAGATTGAGACAAGGTTGACTCGTACATGTCAAAAGGACCCATGGATCGTTCTCCTAAAGAATCAACACAATCCGAAAGTGTTTTATTGGATCTTCATTATTCAGATGTTGTTTTCACTTAAAATTGTGTCAATTTTAAACAAAAGAGAGACACTTTGAGTGATACCGGCCACACCATGCCTCATATTGAGGGTAGGTTGACTTTTAAACGTCTCAAAGGACCCATGTATCATTATCCTAAAGGATCAACACAATCCAAATGTGTTTGGTCATATTTTCGTAGGTCAGTTGTTGTTTTAACTTAAAATTGTGTCCATTTTAAACAAAAGAGGGACACTTTGAGTGATACTGGCCACATCGTGCCCTATATTGAGATGGAGTTTACTAGTAAATTTCACAAAGGACCCATGGATCGTTCTATTAAAGAATCAACACATTATGAATGAATTTGGTCAGATTTGCGTACGTCAGTTGTTGTTTTCACTTAAAATTCTGTCCATTTTAAACAAAAGAGAGACCCTTTGAGTGATACCGACCACACCATGCCTCAGATTGAGACGAGGTTGACTCATACACGTCACAAAGGTCAAGTGGATCGTTCTCCTAAAATATCAACACAATCCGAATGCGTTTGGTTTGATTTTTGTAGGTTAGTTATTGTTTTCACTTAAAATTGTGTCTATTTTAAACAAAAGAGAGACACTTTGAGTCATACCGTCCACACCGTGCCTCGGATTGAGGATGGGTTGACTCATACGTGTCTTAAAGGACCCATGTATTGTTATCCTAAATGATAATCACAATAAAAATGTTTTTGGTCTGATTTTCATAGGTCAGTTGTTGTTTTCACATAAAATTGTGTCCATTTTAAAAAAAAAGAGAGACACTTAGAGTGATACCGGCCACACCGTGCCTCAGATTTAGGCGGTGTTGAAATTTAAATGTCACAAAAGACCCATGGATCGTTCTCATAAAGGATCAACACAATCTGAATTTGTTTGGTCCAATTTCTATTGGTCAATTATTGTTTTTACTTAAAATTTGGTCCATTTTAAACAAAAGAGAGACACTTTAAGTGATACCGGCCACACCGTGCCTCAGATTAAGGTGGGGTTGACTCATACACGTCAAAACATACCCATTGAGCGTTCTGCAAAAGGATCAACACAATCCGAATGAATTTCTTCAGATTTACATACATCAGTTGTTGTTTTCACTTAAAATTCTGTCCATTTTAAATAAAAGAGAGACACTTTGTGTGATACTGGCTACACCATGCCTTAGATTGAGTCAGGGTTGCTCATACATGTCACCAACACACCCATGGATCAGTATCCAAAAGGATAAACACAATACGAATGCGTTTGGTCAGATTAGCGTACGTCGGTTGTTGTTTTCACTTAAAATTGTGTCCATTTTTAACAAAAGATAGAAACATTGAGTGATACTGGCCACACCATGCCACGGATTGAGGAGAGGTTGACTCGTACACATCAAAAAATACCATTGGATCATTATCCTAATGTTTCAACAAAATCCGAATGCATTTGGTCATATGTTCGTACGTCATTTTTTGTTTTTACTTAAAATTATGTCCATTTTAAACAAAAGAGAGACCCTTTGAGTGATACCGGCCACACTGTGCCTCATATTGAGGCGGGGTTGAATTTTACATGTTAAAAAGGACCCATGGATCTTTCTGATAAATGATCTATACATTCTGAATGCATTTGTTCATATTTCAGTATGTCAGTTTTGTTTTCACTTAAAATTCTGTCCATTTTAAACAGAAGAGAGACACGTTGAGTGATACCGGCCACACCGTGCCACATATTGAGGCGGTGTTGACTTTTACACATAAAAAAGGATCCATGGATCGTTCTCCTAAAGGATCAACATAATTAGAATGTGTTTGGTTGGATTTTTGTAGGTCAGTTTTTATTTTCATGCAAAATTGTGTCCATTTTAAACAAAAGAGAGACACTTTGAGTGATACCGGCCACACCGTGCCTCGGATTGAGGATTGGTTGACTCATACACGTGTTAAAGGACCCATGGGTCATTATTCTAAAGTATCAACACAATACGAATGTGATTCATCAGATTTGCGTAGTTCATTTCTTGTTTTCACTTAAAATAGTGTCCATTTTAAACAAAAGAGAGACACTTTGAGTGATACCGGCCACACCATGCATTGGATTGGGGAAGGGTTGACTCGTACATGTCAAAAAAGACCCATAGATCTTTCTAATAAAGTATCAACACAATCTGAATGCATTTTGACAGATTTCTGTAGGGAAGTTGTTGTTTTTACTTAAAATTCCCTCCATTTTAAACAACCGAGAGACACTTTGAGTGATACCGGCCACACTGTGCCTCATATTGAGGTGGGGTTTACTCATACACGTAAAAAATGACCCATGGATAGTTCTCATAAAGGATAAATACAATCCTAATGTGTTTGGTTGGATTTCCTTATGCCCGTTGTTGTTTTCACTTAAAATTCTATCCATTTTAAACAAAAGACAGACACTTTGAGTGATACCAACCACACTGTGCCTCAGATTGAGTCGGGGTTGACTTTTAAACATCACCAACACACCCATGGATCATTCTATTAAAGGATAAACACAATCCTAATGCGTTTGGTCGGATTTACGTATGTCAATTGTTGTTTTCACTTAAAATTGTGTCCATTTTAAACAAAAGACAGACAATTTGAGTGATACCAGCCACACTGTGCCTCGAATTGAAGCAGGGTTGACTTATACACGTCCCAAAGTACCCATGTATCATTATCCTAAATGATAAACACAATCCTAATTTTTTTGGTCAGATTTCCGTACGTCAGTTGTTGTTTTCACTTAAAATTATGTCCATTTTAAACAAAAAATAGACCCTTTGAGTGATACCGGCCACAACGTGCCTCAAATTGAGGCGAGGTTGACTTGTAAACATAAAAAAAGAGCCATTGATAGTATTCCTAAAGGATCAACACAATCCGAATGCATTTGGTCATATTTTCGTATGTCAGTTTTGTTTTCACTTAAAATTATGCCCATTTTAAACAAAAGAGATACACATTAAGTGATACCAGCAACACCGTTCCTCGGATTGAGGCGGGGTTGACTTGTACACGTAACAAATGACCCATGTATTGTTATCCTAAAATATCAACACAATACAAATTCATTTTCTCGGATTTGCGTACGTCTGTTGTTGTTTTCACTTAAAATTTAGTCCTTTTTAAACAAAAAAGAGACCCATTGAGTGATACCGGACACACAATGCCTCATATTGAGGGAGAGTTTACTCGTACACATCACAAAGGACCCATGGATCATTCTAATAAAGTATCAACACAATATTAATTCCTTTGTCCATATTTCCGTAGGTCAGTTGTTGTTTTCACTTAAAATTTTGTCCATTTTAAACAAAAGACAGACACTTTGAGTGATTCTTGCCACACTATGCCTCAGATTGAGGCAGGGTTGACTCTTACACATCGCCAACTCACCCATGGATCATTATACTAAAGGATCAACACAATCCAAATGCATTTGGTTGGATTTTAATACGTCAGTTATTGTTTTCACTTAAAATTCTGTCCATTTTAAACAAAAGAGAAACACTTTGAGTGGTTCATCATTCTTACATGTTGCTGGTGCATATCATCTGTTAGAATGGTAAAATGACTCATTGTAGAAATGATGTTTTATTTAAAAACAATTAAAATTTTCCTAAAAACATTTACATACAACAATGTTTCATCTTTTGATCCCCTGAACCCTTCTCAAAAATGACCACCAATTATACACATCCCCAAGTCAGATCTTCATTCTATTTTTGTAAAATATGTCAACTGGTATGTGTCCCACTCATTTCGGAACACATCTATACCGTCTTGTGAGTATGAGGGTTTTCTGTATTCAAATTAGTACTAAAAAATATAAAAATAATGAATTAATAAATAAATTAAATGAAATAGTAGTTGTTTTTGAAAATACCTCTTTAGGGATGCTAGTTTGTTGATGAAAAATGGTCTTTTTCCTAAATTTAAAAACATAATAACCAAAATCATTATCGTTTTTTTGTTTTGGAAACTGCAAACAAATTGATCATTAGGAAAATAAGTAACTTGTGTTGAGACGTGTTTGGATAGTGAAATTTTATTATATATACCCTGATATTTGTCAAGACGTAGTACTTGGTCGCCTCCTTATGCTTAGCCCCTGTCCTTATTCCTTTTTTAGACGATAGTGATACACTTCCCTATCATAACATAATCCTCAGTAATAGATAATATAAATTATATTACATTATGTTTAGACCTAAAATTTAGGATGTAGTGTCTTACAGATTCACAAACTCTATCATGTGTGGTCGGTTTGATGGATATCCTTGCTTTGAATCCAGAAAATAAATCATTGTAGTATCTAAGTTCACCAAAATTAGCATCCAATGTTTCCTAAAGACACAAAAAGTAATAGGTAATAAAATAAGTGAAAATGTAATTGATATTCTTCAATCGTAGAGTTTTACCCCTACATGGTTGGTATTAGGAAGAGTCTGTCATCTGTAATCATGATTTCAAATGTTTTCAGCAAGCTGTTCACTATTTCATTTTTTATGGCTCTAATTTCATTAGATGTGTTTATGTGGTATGAGGACTAAAGAGTCCGAATATTGGATCATGGGAAAATTCCTTCAACTATTTTTCATATATATGTCTGTCAAAAATATAAAATTCATTTAGTCATAATTTCAACATTAGATCATCTTTTTAGAAAATCAATTCATTAAAACATACCTCATATATATATTTACAATTGTGATGCCTATCCAACTATTTTCAAGGATCTCATTTACATTTTTAGCATCAACAAAATCTTGAATTTCCTCTCCATATATATTCTTTTTTAAAACTACTATATGAATAATATCATCTCTTAACTTCATATCCACATGATTATTCAATGCTAGTAAATGTGGATAGAGAACATGTGGTCTCATTGTGCTTTCATTAGCTCCTTGGGATTGGTTGGTCGATCCTTTAGATGGTTTTGAGCTGACGTTTGTCACCCCCTTCCCTTTATCCATCTATAATAACATTCATTGGTTCATACCCTTTTTTAATTAATTGTTAAAGGTTTAGCTTCAAAAAAAAGGAAATAAATACCTCCTTGTTTTTATGTACTCTTACAAGTTGTGACAGCCATGCAATGAATGTCCCAATTTTTTTTAGACCGTATGAATATCATCGTCATCATGTGGAATTGGTATCTCTTCATTTGACTCATGAACTACAGTAATCGTCACTTTCAGATGATCTTTCAGAAGTGGTCTATAATGCAGTTTGTCATTTGGGATGTTGAACACAGTATCCATCGCTAAAAGGTGATAGGTTGTTGTTGATAGATAAAAACCACAATAATTATCACCTTATATAAGATTATTACAGGAAAAGTGTTAGAGTTTTTCTGATTTACATTTCATG
The DNA here is from genome assembly GCA_963277665.1 of Viscum album. NCBI lineage: Eukaryota > Viridiplantae > Streptophyta > Magnoliopsida > Santalales > Viscaceae > Viscum > Viscum album. Next base: position 700,007,017 of record OY728122.1, on the reverse strand, counting down.
GGTACAATTATTAGAATATTGATTAACACGGCTAAGACAGCTCTTTGAGGGGAATGGCTCGCCTCAATGCTGGTGGGGGTGGGGTGGGATCTTTAAACGATGGTTGTTCCTATGTTGTGTCTTCTCCTTTCCTCCAACCCATAAAAGTTTCTAGAAACTCTGACTGGCATTGTAATTTTTCTTCAAGAGTTTTGAGTCTTTCGATCATTTGTTTCCATTTTTCATCTCTATCATCTGTTTTTTTCTCTCTCATAATATACTCGGGGTGTCACCCCAAACACCACACCTTTGACTTGACCGTATTGTTATGGCTGCTTCAAAGCCATCAATAATAGGTATGCATCCGCTAGAGGAGTAGCTGATTCATGTGACTGTCGAATATAGGAAAAAAACTAATTATTTTTATGTAATAGTAATTTAAAACAAATATTTTTATCGTCATGTCATACTTAAACATATTTCCCACACTTTTTGTGTGTTCTCATCTACTAGCTTCCCTTCCTTATTCACACATGCCTCCTTCCATAGAACATGACCTGGGATGGAAGTGTCTTTGGTTTTAGACTCATCAATCTACATATAAATATAGAAAGATAATTATGATGTTGTTTATTGGAACCTAATAATATTACTGTAAATTTAAAATATGTACCACTTTCTTTTCTATTGAAGCGTTCCCCATCCTTGCTTTACGATAGGGGTATGTTGGTTATGATGCACGTTCCTTATTTTCAGTACAGATTTTCTGGTTCATAAATGAAATATTGAAAATCAAAGTGATGAATACACATATACTCAAACAATGTATTATCACCCACAATGTACCTGAAACTTCTCATCCCCACAGTGGCCAACAAATGCATCCCATGATTCATGGGATATCAGGTGAGCGTAGATAATGGGTGGGTGCAGGTTTATTTTACCTTTGAATCTTTCAGGTGACATTTGGTTAAAATAGTGTGAAAACCTCGATGAATCCTTCCTGCATCCCTTAGTACATAATCCTTCTGTGAATCGTCGACTATAAATGTACTCTACAAGATATTGAGAAGGGTAGGACATTTTTTCATTATTTTATTTGTTAGTAAGTTAAAGAAATAATATAAGAATGTTACCGTAATTTCTTCCCAGATCACAGCCTTCAGTCCAGACACAACACGGTGCCATGAATTTATGTCAATCGGCATGAGTTTTTGATTGAAAACTCCAATGTAACTACTAAAAATAGCCTTGTTGGGATTCACATGTTGGCCAAGTGCATTCCATCTGATATCAAATTTGATGCCATTTCTTTTCGCCTTAATATCTTTGGTTAACACCATCAAACTACGATGCACCTGTGTTTTCTGCGACGTCGGTCCTTCATTCCTGACCATTTCATCGATATCAACATCATCTATATGTTCATCTAAAATGGTAGCAATGACATGTGATGATGGTTGTTGGACCAAAACACTAAGAGTAGCAATATGTTCCGAAACTTGTTGTTGCTCTACACTATGATCAGCTACAGCAGCTTGAGAGACTTGTTCAGCCTCAAGGATAGAAGCACCAGAATGTGCAAAAGTCATTATCTGCAAAAGTGGTTGAAAAGTTAATTTAGATTACATAAATTCAGTAATGATATGATAATAACAAGAGATAACAAGATCTATATTACAAACAAAATATAACCTATTTATTGAACTCTCTTTATTTTTATCAAAGGCTGAAGGGATTTGACACCTCTATCGATTATCCAAATTCCTTCATTGTGGTCTCCTCTAACATACAAAACATCATCTACATTGGGACTGCTGCGAAATTATTGCGAAGTACCACTGAAAGGATGACCCTCAACTGAATTTTCATCAGACCCTTTAGTAGTTTTTGAATATTACAGAACAATTGAAAACTTTTAGTTTGCAGAATCTGGAACATAAAAAACTTGTACCTATTGTGATTCCATTATAAACTTTTCTTCTTTGTACACTTAGTTACTAAAATCAACTTTCAAAAATCCCCATTAATCTAATTTAACACCACTGTTGTTATCAACCCATTTTCATTGAAAAATCCGTAATTAGAATGTCGTGTAATCCAAATCCCATATTTATTTGATAATTCCAAAGTATGACATATTTGCATAAATTGGATTTCTGTCCTTACTACCAGAAACATGCATCACTTCAGCCACTAGTTTAACTCCACTATTTTCAATGGTATTATCTCCATTATGTTCATCTGTATAGAATGTATAACCATTAATTACATAACCATTGTAAGATAATACATACACACTTGGTCTGGTGGCTAGCCATTGAAGTCATTCTGAAATTGAATTTGGATTTTCATCCAACTCCTGTAAAATATGGTCCTAAAACCATCTTATAAACTGGTGATTATGTGTATTTGATAACCATTTTTCAGCCCTTGATGGATTAAACTGCCAAATAATTTCTTTGTGAGTTTCAATATATGGAGAAACCTCCCAACTGTTATGCAAAACAAAAAGGTGGGACTGCTCCTGATCTGTAATACTGATTGTCACAACATCTCCTCTAGAAATTCCTCACCCTCAATGCATCCAGTGTGATGAGATTTAGGGAGACCAATTCTTTCCACATCAGAAAGGTATTCGGTACAAAATTTAATGGCTTCCTCAACAATATATTGATCCACAATACAATCCTCTAGGCGACTTCTATTTTTGACATACCCTTTCAAAATCTTCATATATCATTCAACGGGGTACATCCATCTATAGTGCATAGGAGCACAAAGTCGAATCTCTCTCACCAAGTGAATCATCAAATGAACAATCATATCAAATAATGTTGTTAGGAAGAACATTTTTAATTCACGTTATATGATGACAATTTCTTTTTCCATAGCTGGAAATTTCTCCTGGTCTAAAACTTTTCTACATATAGATTTGAAAAAGAAACAATGTTTGGTTAATTTATGACAAACATTCTTGGAAAAAATGCAACGTAAAGCTATAGGAATTAGATCTTTCATAAAAACATGGAAGTCATGTGATTTTAAAACATTTAACTTCAAATAATTCATTGAAAAAATGTTCTTGATATTTGATAAATACCCCTCTAGAACCTTTACATCATTGAAGAAGTTTCAAAACTAATATCTCTCCTCCCTAGAAAGAGTATAAGTCATAGGATGAAGAAACATTTCATATTCACCCTTCATGGGAGCCAACCCTTCTCATATTCCCATTTCAACCATGTCTAACCTTGACATATTTCCATCCTTTGTTTTTCCAGGGGCATTTAGCAACGTTCCAATAACACTGTCACATACATTTTTTTCCACGTGCATCACATCAATAAAATGTCTGACATACAATCAATTCCAGTATGGTAATTCAAAAAAAAAAACTGATCTCTTTTTCTAATCGATTTTCGTAAGGTTTTTCAAAAATGTTTTAGAAAAAACAGTGTTCACATCTTTTACTTTATCAAACAGCTGATCACCTATTAGTGGATATGGTGATGCACGTTGTTTTGAACTTCCATTGAATGATTTCATCCAAGATCGGTACTTATGCCGATGAGGTATAAATCTAAGATGTCCTAAAAACACAGATTTAGATGAATGTTTCATCCTAATTGATTTTGTATCTTCTTCGCACATAGGACACTCTTGAGTCCCTTTAATTCTATAGCCTGAAAAATTTCTATAAGCAAGGAAATAATTTATTGTCCCATACAACATCGCTCTCAATGTGAAGTATTCACTTTTATAAGCATCATACAACATAACACTTAAATCCCACAATAAATTCAATTCCTCGATAAAAGGATCCAGATAAACATCAATATCATTACTGGTTGTTTTCGTCCTGATATAAGCATAGATAATGTGATGAATTTCTACTGCATGCATAACCAGGGTGGAACATTATAATTTACCAACATAACAGGCTATGTAATATGAGTTCTGGTTTGAAAACCAAAAAGATTCACTCTATCTGTAGAGAATGCAAGATGAATTTTTCTCGGATATTTTCCAAATTCAGGATACTCATGATCAATTTTATTCCATTGAGGAGAGTTGTACAGATGATGTAATTTTCCATCTTTACTTATTTTATCTGCATACCATGACAATTGTCTTGAAGTTTATTCACTTACATATAGACGCCTAAACCTTGGAATGATTGTAAAGTACCATACAAATATCATTGGATTGGAATCATCTTTCTTATATCAATAAGCACCACACATTGGGAATTATTTAAGTGATTTTTTCTCCTTGCGAAACAATATACAGTCTTTCGGGCAGGCATGTATTCTTCCAGAAATCATACCCATCAAGCGTAGTATTCATTTAGCTTCATATGTCCGGCATGAGAGATCATTGTCTTCTTGGAGCATGTCATTCAAGAGAGCAAGTAGTTGTGTAAAACTGACATCACACTATCTCTTTGCTAAATTAAATTTATACAAATTTAGTATATCTGAAAATGCTGTATATTTAGTACAACCTGTATACAATGGCTTTTTTGCACAACTCTTTAACTTATAAAACAATTTTGGGAAATCACAGAGTTTAGATTCAGTTGCCATTGTCATTTCCTCAATACAATCTTCATCATCATTGACATCTATAATCACATCCTCTATACAGTATTCTTCTTTATCCATATTTGTATTCATATATGATGATCCACCAAACACAGTTTTATCCCATCCAGTAGTTACATTCTCTTTTCCTCCGTGTTTGTTGCAATATTTATAACTCTGATCTATTCTATGACATATCAAATGTTCTTCCAACTCTTTTGGAGTAAGTAATCTAGAATAACAACAATATAAACATAGACAAAGGATTTGAGAAGGATCCTTTGCGTGATCCTTCGCAAACTTGATGAACACTTTCACTCTGATCTCATACTCTATTGTCAAACGATTATCATCCATCTAATATTTATTCATCTCCATCCTATTTGAATCTCAAATATTAGTATTTATGGTTCAAATAAACTAAACAAGACTTCCAAATATAGTATAAGAGAACCACATCCTTATAAAAATAGAGATTAATAGATCCTAAACATTTCCAATAAAGATTTTGAAATCAACAGAACCAGGATAGACCCCCCATCAAAATCAACACAGTTTCCAAACACAAAGGGGTTTGCGGGGATAATAACTTGTGTCATAGATGGTAAAACTGACTCGGCATTATCCTCTATGGCTCATCATCCCCTATCGGGTTAACCCTTCTATGGTCAACTAGTCCATCCTTTTATACCTCACCAACCTAAAATACATAATGATGAAAACCAGTATCTAGATATATAAGTAAAGAAAGGATTCTCATAATCTCTACAATATGGAATTCATTAAATATAATTACTTTAGATTCATTATAGTTTCCTCAAATAACCCCAGTCCAAACACAAGAATAATCAAGAATGACACATCTACCACTCCTAGGTCTCTGCCCAACATTCAATATCATCATGCGTAATATTTTTGGTAGGCTCAAGTTACATACTCTAAATCACAGGGGGGGTAATCACTTGTGTCATAGATGGTCTCCCATGTTATTCCATATGAAAATTTTAACAAATATTATTGACCAATCATCCCATTAAATCCTCATGAGTGTCAAATTCCAAACTCCATCTTATGTGTAATATCAAAAGAATATATATTAATAAATTACCCCACATCCACTTCCCCTCTAATTTGGTCATTCGCACAGACTAATGGAATATTTATTTTTCTTAAACCCCTTCTATTTAATCTCATAACCATATATCCACACATACACATGTCACAAACACATAAAAAACCATATCAACATCACAACCACTCATCACATCATCATCACAGTATGATATCGTGATCAAGAAGGACATAAACATCATACTCTCCTCCTACAATGCCCAACCCCCACTACGTATCCACACCAAATACACATAATGTTGTCTACAAGAATATATATACACCAAAACCTAAAATCATTATATTTCGTTTATATATACCCAATGTGAGCCATTACAACTCATACTAAGTGTGAAGGGGGAGAAGGGAAGAGGGAGTGGTTTTATATGTGTTCCATATATAACCTAGATATTGAGAAAAACACTCAGAACCAAAGTACCCATATGGATTTCAATCAGGTTACTCGACATAAGTGGTGGTGTGTAAGAAATAATAGGAAAATATAATAAGTATATAGTCACACATAAATATTTTCTAAGGGTTTACACCAAACTAACACTGCAAACACCCTCGTCTATCATTTCCTTGTTACTACCACCCTCTTATAACAACTTCCATTATAATGAAAAAAATAATCCCCAACAAATCACATAACCATCCATATCAACATTACCAACATCTAATTTCATTTAACATTATAAGTTCATGGATTTTTATTACCATATGCATTTTAATTGTAAACCATTTTAATGTAAAACCAATCATTAAATCACTACCCACTATAATCCATTCATTAATCATTAATAACATTTATTCTATATTTAACCATTTATTAAGCATAATTATTTCAATAATTATCGTTAATCATTTAACAAACCATAATTTATCATTTCCAACCCATCAACCATTACTATTTTCATCTATTCCAACCATATTCCATGCCAAAAAGAAACTATAACACCACCCAATAACAACTAAATTTTCATGACATAATATACAACTAAACACACTCTAAAATCCATAAAACCGCTTATTTTCTGCCATAATAGCCATATAATGGCTATCATAACCACACAATAATCCATTAATTACTACTGTATTAATTACCACACCACATGCTCCGAACCACATCAATCAACCATCACCCTTATAATCATAGTGATAAATACCCCATACATAGTAGCATGAAAGGGAAAACATATAAGAAATTCTCACTAAAAGTCCTATGTATGAACATTAACCATTAAAACCATAAAAAAACATAAATACTAAAATGACAATGTTTTCACGTCCTTCATAAGAATAAATTTAAAGAAGACAATCAAGAATAAGATAAAAGAAATTAACCTTAGAGGTGGAGAAGTAGGGAACCTTCTGTACTATGTCAGGAGGGGAAGGCGTGACAGCCAGAGGTGGAGGTGCACGGGAGGAGACACCAACTGTTGGGAAATGGAGGAGTATGGTTCGTGGGGAGTAGGGTCGAGCTTAGAGGGGGATAATTAGGGTTTGCGGGGAGGAGGATCTGCTGAAGGGGTTCGTGGGGGAGGATTCAGAGAAGGGCTAGCGGTGGAGGTTCGGCAATGCAAAGATCAGGGTCAACGGAGGCCTTGAAACACGATGATCGGGGGGAGGCGGAGGGGAGTCACATGGGTTACAGTACCATGAGAGCATTAGGGTGTGATAAACTGAGGAAACTGTGACTGATTTTATAAAATATGGGACTACGGTTTTATCAGCACTAAAAAGGTGATGATAAATCCTTCCTATATCAGCGCTATCATTTTTGCGCTGATACAGACCCTCTTTATCAGCGCTTTTTTAGAACTGATAAAGGTTACCCTGTATCAACACTAAAATTTTAGCACCGAAACAGGGATTCATTATCAGCTATTTTTGATTAGCGCATATATAAGTTGGCGCTTCCCTTGCCCATTTTTTTAGTAGTGATTTTCGATCTTGAGAGATTAGAGAGTGGATTTGTAATGGAATTGTGTTAGGAAAATCTTTCTCTTCTCACCACCATATCAAAAAAGGTTGATCACAACCACAAATTGATTGTTGGGTTCTTAATTCCATTAAATTGAAGGAGGAGGGTTTCTTATCACAAACATGAATAGTTAAGGGAGGAATTATTACTTGATCTCCATTAAAATAAAGGGAGTAATATAAATTCCTCTCAACCTGAGGGGATGAGATGTTAGGGCTCACACTGAGATATTAATGAGCTACATTATCAAATCTTATCTCTTTTTTTATTTCAACATTTCTTTTTCTATTCAAAAATTTTCAATAAAATTATATCAATATGCCTTTATTATGTCATCATTCTTACACTATCAATGTTATCGATTAATTTGGTTAAGTAATTTTTATATTTTATTCCATTAATTAATCAAATTAAGATTCTCATAACTTTATTCTACTATGATTACTTGATCAAATCAAGATATGACCTAATTTTATTAATTAATATTTCCTTATGTGAATCAATCATTTATCTTTTAATTTCTTCTATGCATAATCGTGTAATTATTTATCATTGTTTTATTTTTTAAAATAAATTAATTCCCCCTCTTGAATTTCCACCACACCCTACATTAATTTAATTTTTATATGTCTACAACAAAGTAATCCCAAATATACCCAAAACCGCTAATAACAATGGTAAAAATTCAATACCTTATAATCTATTATGTTAAATTCCCCATTGGAGTATCTGCATTCAATATTCCAAACAAAAAATCCATATTCAAAGATAGTTCACGCATAACACAAGAAGGTATAAAATAATGGGACAAACCAAAATATAAAATAATAATATCCAAAATAAAATTGAAATGGACCTTTCCTCTAATAGTATAAGTCCCTTAACTAAAATCATCTAGAAACTTATCAACTATAAATATCTTTCTAGATCCCAATTCATGATTTTATCTTTGAGCTACCTAACCACCCTAAGAAATAATCCCATAATGAAATTATCTTTTCTCTCGTCATATACTAAAATACTAAAATATCCCAAAATAATACCAACTACCATTCAACTCAGATCCTCCAATCCATCCACATGTTGCCTAAGCAGAAAATGAACCTTTTCTTACACCTCCTTAAGATTCTCTCATACAATTGAAGGGTTTATTAGAATTAAACAACACTTTTTTGTCATCATAGAAGAAATTAGAAACCCATAAATCTAATATATACAATTATTGATAACCAAAACCATGAATAAATAAAACAATGAACAATTTTTATACCTTTCACCATAGATCATTTATGCAGTAGTCATTTTCTATATGGTTGATAATAATTCTTTATAGGTATCTAGAGTAACCCCTCCTCCATTTTGTATCCATAGATTGATAGGAATAACCCAATGATTACCTGGTATTCCTTTTTCATCACAAATATGAAATTATCTCATGAGATAATGTATATGAGTAGAAAGAGGTCTTTGGGGAGAGGTAGAATCGGTAGGATGTATGGAAGGATCAAACCATCACTATTCCAATAGTGTTTTCATTTTTATATACCATTGAGATACTCCCATTCATTAACTGATAAATTTATAATTTATGAGTTAATACTTAAGACAACCATGTGTTTATCTCATGAATGCAATGATCCTTCAATTCATTTCATAAGATGAAATGTTTCCTTTTAATAATAGCCATGCATGGAGGATTCTCAAATGATAAAAATTATTATTTGACTAAAAATAAATCATAATATGTTAGTGTATATCATACCACATGATTATAATAATAACACTATAGAATATTTCCTAATCATAAAGAAATGTTGGATAAGATAGTAGGAAAAAATCATTATTTTATGCCTTATGATATAACCAATCATCACCGATGATATAACCATAACGTATCATATGTGTACGATATTTAGAGAATATGTACTTAAATACCCAAATTTCACTATGGCCTCATAGTCTTTGTGACCTTTAACATTATATTATATTTGCAACATATCCACCCAGGGCATCAAAACCATACACCCAAGTCATTCATCACATAGTGAGGTGAAGAAAAAAATTGGAACAAGTATTGAATGTAATGAAACAATACATACAACCAGAGTACTATTAGGAAGATAAAGATACAACTAGATCCATAGAATCCTAGAAAAACCAACTAAACTAGATAGTATGAATGAAGAAAGACAAAAAAGAATCCATGTGACCCATAATCACCTCCAAATCACCCCACTACGAAGGAAAAGACTAAAGGAGAAGTTGACATGCTACAATATGCCTTTTACTTTACCTATATCCTACTATAAAACATCTAAAAATTCCCCAAGGTAAAATGTAGGGTGTGATTAAAAATCCCATTAGAATACCACCATAGAGTCTACACAATGTCTAATAATAAGAATACAATAGTTCTAGCTTTTAAAATAAAAATAGTTTTTAAAAGAATTTTCGTAAATCCAATTCATTTATAAATATTTTCAGTTTGGTTTTCATAAAATACTTTAATATTTTAAAACCAAGTATTTGAAAAGTAGAAGTGATATAAAAATGAGACATATCCATGCATCAATAGGTATGAAAGTAAACACGTATCAATGCAATAACCTATCATGTGAATCTATGTGATACATCCTCATACAAAACCTATAAGAAACAATCTATTATTTATAAATAATCATGTGATAAATAACCATAAATTCCAATGAAACTTATATTTATCCCTACCCTATGGGACAATACATAGTAGATACTCAATATCCTAAACATGAATAATTTTGGATCCAACTAATATTGAGTCCTTCTAGAGTCCATCGATATCCAAAAGGTTGCCTCCTAGTGGTTCCACACATGCTAAGCCCACCCATGTCTCTTTCCCAATGCACCCAAGGTTCCCAATGTTCCAATTGTACAAATACATTTTCAAAAACATTATCACAATTTTATAAAACATTTTCGAATCCAAGACAATCCACTTTACTGTTTGAAACCCCATTTCTAAATCAAAAAAATCCATTTTCAATGAAAAAACCATTTTGAAAACATTTTCCTTAATAATAAATACTTTAAAAACAAAAATCAATTAAAATAGATTAATATCATAAAATAATTTAACAAGAACAAAAATAAATTCACCGCATTAACCAATTTTATAGAAATAACTACATCAAAACCGTATAAACCTAGCTACCTCCGACAATGGTGATTGGATACTATGAGGGTGGCCTTCGAAAGACAAGGAATGCCAAGAAACTGAAATGGATCAATATAAAACACTATCCGATCACAAATCCTAACACAACCGTATCCAAAACTACAACTAAAATCAAATCGAAAGAAGAACCAAAATGAACGCTTATTCGAAGAAAATCACCATTATCAAAACAACTATCAATCGTTGAATGAAACAATCCAAATGGATTAGAGGTCTCCAAAATCACCCTTAGGAGTTTCTAGGTTGAAAGGGAGAGGGGTTAAAAATGAATGAAATGAAAATCATCCATGTAGAACTATAAAAACCCCATATCATGATATTTACACAATGTGTAATACCATTACATGTCATGTAATCCTTGACGGTTGGAATCACTGGAAAACGCATCACCATTTTATTAAAAACCCTATTTTGGTAGTACATGATGTGAACACAGTACATGACATGTAAACCATTCACACCCTAAACCTATTTCATGACATCTTTTTATATAAAATTTCATGGAATGTTATAGTTACATGGCATGTAATCATCTAGTAGATTGTAGAAACTATATATTTTATGAAGAAAAACCCAAAGACCCCACTCTAAGAGTTCTCTGAACATTGGAAGAACCCCACCAAGTCCTTGGCATGTTTATAACTAGACTCAATTAATTCAAAATAAATATACATCCATGAAATTTATGTCATTTTCCCCAGAAAATGATCTCCATCCCTAAGAAGTCCACAAAATCAACCAAACAAGGTTGATAAACAAATCATAAACAAGGGAGTACCTGAAAATAGTAATGGGGTGTTACAGTCATCCCACCATAAATTCTTTATGCCTTTAGAATTACCTCAAATTCCTAGACTCACAAAAAAGTGAAGTCCACTCATACCTCATTAACAATTCCCTCTCCCACATCTCATGGCTATCCTGTCTACACTACCATAGAACATGGTCAAGAGGAATCATTTTACCTTGTAGTACCTTCTCTCAGTGATCTATAATATAGATTGGATGCTCAACCAAAGTGTTGTTGGTCTGAAGATCAAAATCCTTCCATCTAATCACATGGTATGTATCTGGTATATAACTCCACTACTGGGAAACATGAAACATTTCATGGATAAAAGTCAAACCAGACAGAAATTCCAACTGATAGGATACCTTCCCCATTCATCCAACGATCTCAAAGGGCCCCACAAAACTCCGTTCCAACTTAACCTATTAACCCAACTGATGATGTCCTAGTGAGTTAAAACTCTAATAAAAACCTGATCACCAATCTTAGACTCCATCATCCGATGATGATAGTCTATATAAGATTTGTGATGACTTTTTTTCCATGGTCAATCTCCTCTGGATCAACTTCACCATCTCCGTCATCTCTTGAACAAGACTTGGCCCAACCAAGGACCGCTCTCCCAACTTAGTCTATAATAAGGGAGATGTTCATGTATACCCATAAAAACCCTCAAAAGGTTAAATCCTAATAGAGTTATGATAACTATTTTTATAGGAAAATAAAACCAAAGGAAAATTATTTTCCCAAAATCAACTAAAATCAAGAACACAATACCATAGAATATCCTCAAGAACAAGGATATACCATTCTATCTATCCATTCATCTGTAGATAAAAAGATGTGATAAATCTAATTTGGAAACCTATCACCTCTTGTAAACCATTTTAAAACCTGGACATGAACCTCAGTTCCTAGTCAGATAAAACCTTAGAGGGAACCCCATGAAGTCTCACAATCTCTCAAACATACAATTACCCAATATGTTACACCTTATCCTTCACCTTGATAGAGAGTAAATGTATTGATTTCATTAGTCAGTCAATAATCACCCAATTCACATCCTTCCCACTAGGATTACATGTAAATCCAATGATGAAATTCATTGAAATATTGTACCACTAACATATCGGAATGGGTTAAGGATGTAACAAACCCTTAGATCTTTGGAGTTACAATCTAATTCTATGACAAGTAAGACACTGCACTACAATATCTATATGTGACAGCCTCATACACTACCACCAATACCAATGTCTCAAGTCATGATACATCTTGGTAGCTCTAGGGTGCAAAGAACAACAAGACTAGTGTACAATATATAAAACTCATGCCTCATAGAAAATAGAACAACCTGCCTACAATTGAATCACAAAACATCATTGGAATACTGAGACCACTCACCTAAGGTAACCCCACCATAAAGACTTTCACTAAAGCATTGGAATTCAATGCCTACCACATACTCTAGACAAACTCTCTCATAAATGATGAGTCAGTTTTCATGAAATCCAAGAACACCTATACACTAACCACATCCACTACCAAGATCAACTCAGAAAAAAACAGATTAGAGACAACTTGTCAACAGATTCATTCATGACACGTGCCAGAGAGTTTCTTTTCAAAGCATTGGAAGTCACATTTCCCTTTCCCATTAGTATATGAAATATAAAAACAAAAAGTCTAATGATACTCTACCCAGTATCTTTGTCACTAGTCCAAATCCCTCTAAGTGAAAATATATTGTAGTATCTTATGATTTGGATACACTACAAACTGCCCCCGAATAGATAGTGACACAATATTTTTAGGGAATTCATAACCGCTGCCAACTCAAGTTCTTGGGTAGGGTAGTTCTTCTTGTGTAGGAACAACTAGAATGATCCATAAGACACCACATATTTATCATGCATCAATAAACATACCAAACCTGTAGAAGAAACATTTCAAAAAACATCATAACCAAAGTTTGGTCCTTGAAGAATCCAAACTAGCACTGAATGCAACCTCATATTCTGATCCTCAAAATATCTCTGATATTTTTCATCTTATTCAAAATTTACACCCTCATATGTTAAATCAGTCATAGAAGATACGAGCTTGGATAAATCCTAAAAAACCATATATAGTAACAAGTCAAACCCAATAAGATCCAGCTCTCAAATACATTTTTAGGCTACTCCCAGTACATCACTACCCATATATTTTGAGTATCAACTAAGACGCCCCTATGAAGTTACGAATGCCCCAAAAATTTCACTTTCCATATCTATAACTCACTTTTGAAGAGATTACCATATAGAAGATTTTCCTTCAAGGTTTATAGAATGATATATAAATATTAAATGTGATCCTCCCCTAACTATGAGTACAACAATATATCATTAATGAACACAACAAAACAAGTCCAAGAACTGATGAAAAATACAGTTCAAAAAAACCATAAACACCAAAATATTGTTAGTCAAACTAAATGGCCTAACCAGAAACTCAAAATGACTATATCAACTAATAATAACTATCTTAGTTTTATAATCTTATCAAAAACTCAATTGGTGGTACCATTATTGTAGTTCAATATTTTAAAACCAACATTTCCCTCTATGTTGTTCAAAAATTCCATCAATCTTAGGAAAATGATACTTGTCATTAATGGTCACCCAATTTAACTTCTAATAGTCAATAAAAAGTATAATACTCTCGTATGAATTATTATGAAAGATGAAAGAAAAATCCCATGGTGATACTCTAGGATGAATAAATCCTTTTTCCTCTAGGTCCTCAAGTTGGACCTTAAGTTCCACCAACATAGTACGTTCCGTTCAATAAAATGGAATAGAAATTAGAATCATACTGGAGAATAGGTCAATAGTAAAATCAATCTATCTTCATGGTGGTAAACTAGAAAAATCATCTGAAAAGACCTCAGGGTACACACAAAACACTGTAGGAAGTTAACCACACAGATAAGGGTCAACTGCATCAAGAAACATCTCTAAAAACTAACATGAGATTACCCCGATATAGGGAACAATAGGTTATGACCTTACAAATATAGAGTCCCACTCACCTTGAAAGACAAGAGTGACCCCACCAATAGATAAGAATTGTAACAGTTAGTGATAATAGTTTATATTGGACTTAACACTGGTCATCCAATCCATTCTGATAATTAAGTTGATGATGTCAAGATCTAGAACCAATAAGTCTCATTCTACCTCAAAGTCAGGTATCACAACCTAACACACATGACACTTGAAACCCCGTTTAGACCTCTTTACCAAAGTTTTTGAAATATCCAACAAGTACGAAATAAGTTCTAAACATAATCCCAACACATCAACTAAATTTGAAAATATAAAATAGTGTATTTCTACTGTATCAAACTAATATAGCACCATAAAAGATGAAATATACATTGTACCTCTAACATTAGTTAGCTTGCTTCATATTCCTCTTGAACATACTTAGTCGCATAAATGCATCTAGTATTAGCCCCATAAACACCCCCATAGCCTGAGGATTTGACCCACCACCGATAGAAGCAACAGTAAATACTTTTGAATCTTTGGTGAGAGTGAATCCTGCCTTACTGTCCTTGGACATCCTTTCACAAAAACTCTCCAAATGTCTTGATAATCCACAATGATGAAAATTCCCAGGATCCTCCATAAATTTATTCTGAGTAAGACTAGATTTCCCATACTATAGAAAAAAACCTTTTACCTCTCCGTTAGAGCCCCTAGAGCTGGTCCTGAAGAAAGATGGCTATCCTTGTGCTTCCTCTTTTGGACAGAAGATGCACTATGGCTGACAAATGAACCAACAAAAAAATCCACCAAAACGTTTCTTCCGATCTATTTATTCATTATTCAAAGATTTATTTCTAACTACCTCCACAAAGTTCATAAGGCATGTGAGAATAAACATAAACCAAAAATTAGGCCTCACTCCCAACTCAAAACTCTGAGCCTTAAGGTAATCATTAGTGACAACCTCCCATTCGAGATGCACAAACTCAACAAAATGGGTAGAATAATCCAAAATGGTATGCACCCATGATCCAAGATCAAAAACAATTAGCTCTTTGTCACATGTAATGTCTCAGGGTAAAAATACTGATTTAATTATTTCTTAAAATAATCCCAGGTAAGGTCTTTACTTATCCTAACCTTCATAATATATTCCCACCATCTCCTTCCCAATCATTTGAGCACATACATGGGAAAACATTCTTTCATGTCTTATGTATTCATCAAGAAATTAATGATCCTATCAATTTTTTCAAATCCACTCCTCAGATTCCTATGGACCATTTTCACCTCAAAATATGGGTGGATGATTCTTAGTAAACTAAACACCATGATCCACCACACATCATGGGTTCCCAACACCCACTTGTCCTGGATTATTAATAGTGACGATAACAATTTCTACCAAAGAAGAGTCCACTGGAGGATTCACCTGTAGAACCCATCTCACATCTTCCTCTCTCAGATTTGGAAGGGCCCTTCCTAGAGACATTGTCTAATAAAAAAATAAAATATCCAATTAGATCATAAGAACATTCTAAAAATATTAGGACCACATTCATAATTCTAATCAATTATTTAAAACAAAAATAATTTAAATCAATTTAAGAATTCTTTCCACAAAATACATTACCAAAAGTAATAGGTAAATTTAAATAAAATTATCATAGAATTCATTCAAATAACCTAAAAACCCTGGTCTTAAACCTGGTAAAATTCCTTAAACACCCATGATAAATCAGGTTCAGTCATGGAAGTGAGATGGTTAGGCCCATTTTTCACCCCTACTATTTGAATTCTGATGGTCCTAACTCCTTTCTACCCAAGATACAGAACCAAACTCAAGAAGTGTTAACACACTTCGGGCTAAGCCTTCCCTCTGAAACCAATATATAACATACCAAACCAGGTCATCCAAACAATACACCCGAGCTGACCATCACATGGTGAGGTGAGGAAAGAAAACAGAATAAGTCATGAATATAATTAAAAAATACATCCAACCAGAGTACTAGGTGGAATAAAAATATACTACCAGATCCATAAAATCCTAGCCAAACCTTTTAAATTAGAAAGTATAAATAAATAATACTAAAAAGTATCTATTTGTACTGTAGTAACCTACAAACCTCCTCACTATAAAGGAAAATACAAAAGGAGAAGTCAAAATGCTATAAGATTCCATTTCCTTTACTCGTATCGTACAATACAAAATCTAAAAATTCCACAAGAGAAAAAGTAGGGTGTGATCACAAAACCCAGTAGGATACCACCAAATATTCTATGCAAGGTCACATAACAAGAATTCAATATTTTTAGATTTTAAAATATTAATAGTTTTACAAATCATTTTCATAAATCCAATTAATTTTTAAATAATTTTCCACTTTTGTTTTCAAAAAATCCTTTCATATTCAAAAATAGAAAATATGAAAAGTAGAAGTTATATAAACAAGAGGAATATCCATTCATCAAAATGTAAGAAAGTAAAGACATATCCATGAAATAACCTATCATTAAAATTAATGTGATACAACCACATATAAAACATGTGATAAAAAATCCATGATTTATAAACAACCATGAGATAAATAACCATAAATGAAAATGCACCTCAAATTGATCCCTATCCTATAGGAAAATATGTACTAGACATTTTCAAAACCATGATAACAATTCTATAAAACATTTTCAAATATGATCTAATCTGCTTTGGTCTTTGAAAACCTATTTCTAAATCAAGAAAATCAGTTTTCAAATAAAACCACTTTTTGAAAACATTTTCCTTTCCAATCAATACTTTAAAATCACAGATCACTTATAATCAATGAAAAATCAAAAGGAATTTACTAATAACAAAAAACAATTCATTACATTAATCCATTGTATAGAAACAACTACCTCAAACAGGTATAAACCTAGTTGGATTTGACAACAGTGATTGGACACTATGCGAACGAACTTCAAAAGACAAGGCATGCCGGGAAATTTAAAGGGATTGATAGAAAACTCTATCCGATTAAATATTCGAACACAACCACAACAATAACCATAACTGAAACCAAAGTAAAATAAGAACTAGAAGTAATACTTACCCAGAGAAATGCACTGCAACTACAATAATGAGAGAGGCTGCAAATGAATGAAATGAAAATTATCCATGTATCGCCATAAAAACCACAACTCCTAACAATTACATGGAGTGTAATCCCATTGCATATCATGTAATACCTGAAGTCTGTAATTTCTGGAAAATGCAGCGCCTTTTTTTATTAAAATCCTGATTTTTGATTGTACACAATGTGAAACTAGTACATAGTGTTTGAAACCTTCACACCATGAACCTATTTCTGGTAATCCTTCAAGAGAAAATTAGACGGCGTGTAATACTTACACATCATGTAATCTCCAAGAAGATTTCAGAAACAACATGTTTTAATCAAAAAACCCAAATAACCCACTCAGAACATTCTATAAAATTTGGAAGAACCGTACCAAGTCCTTTAAATTTTTATACCCTTACTCCATTTGTTCAAATAAACTTACATCCCTAAACATTAGGTTATTTTCCCAAAAAAGGCTCTCTTTTCCCAAGAATCCCACAAATGCACCCAAACAAGGATGATAAACAAAGCATGGACAAGGGAGTACGAGAAAAGAATAATGAGGTCTTATAATATCATATGAAACAAATTCATGAAACAATACCCAAAAATGTATTTGGATATCTTCTAAAACACTTATGGAGGGCTATCATCAACTTTACCATATGTTACATCATATGAAATTCCTAAAGAATATCCTTATAAAACTCTTGTTCTATGAATTCTAAAATACTTTAAGATCATATATATATGTAAACCTCAATCCCTATTCACTCAAATAAATATTTTAACCCCATATCCATTTTTAAAATTAAATAATATGAATTCCTGAATTCAAAAAAAGTAATTAAAGAGAAGACTCTTGTAAAGAATCAATGATACTCAATCTACAAATGGATCTAAAATAATCTCCATAAACCAAAGGTATATCGATACCTATATCCAGCGAATATATTATATGGAAGCATACATTTTTATATGATCTCTTTATCTAATACATCAAGTGACCATGGGACATAGAATATGTCGTTCCCATATAGACTTCTCAAACATTATTAACACTTCATGTATAAACGTACCGAGTTCATGAATAAATCACATGTCATTCAAATTTATGAATGAGAACATAACACCCCCTCATATAATATATAATATTATTATATTACTAATATAGGTATCACAATACACGTTATTTTTTATCTAAATCAAGGGAACATATGTCATGTAACATCTTGACATCTGCTTTCAGATACTTACATCCATTTTCTGACCATATATTGTTTTTATTTTTTCTTGGGTTTTTTTGGTTACTTTTGGATGTTTTTAGGGTACTAGGAATGTGAATGATTAGCCGACAATTAGGGAAAACCATGTGAGTCTAACCAAGAAAAAATTATTCTTTTGTTGGATTTCTAGAGGAGGGAACATAGTTATTCCAGTGGTTATCCCAAATCATGTGGCCATCACTTCAAACTATGCATCCCGGGATAGAGGGGTTCTATATGGTTGGTTCATCATTTTTCAAAATATGTGTCCAAGCCATGTGGCTCTTCTAGTATCCCAAAATGGCTGAAAAGTTGGTGCAATGTTTGAGCAACTATGTGGCTAAATCATGCAATGTGATTTTAATTAATCTAAATTTTCATTTTAGACCTAAAATGTATTTTCCTATAATTATTATTTTATTAGAATAATATCTCAACCAAGGATAGTTCTCTTGGATATTTTTGATATTAATTTCATTTTAATGATCGATTTTAGAGGATCTTTGAGTGTTGGTTCTATAATTTTAAAGTTATATACCTATTTCTTATTGTTCTTCATTGACCTTATAGATTTACTATTATTTTCATAAATGAAACCTTATATTAGGGAATTTTATGCTATAAATAAGGTATGTGACTTTATAAAATTTTATTTATTATAGATTTATCATGTAATTAGGATTTTTTTCCTATATCTTCATTGGTCTCTATGATTTCTTCAATAATCATTCAGATAAGTTTTTTATCACTTTCTTATTTTTCTAGATATGATGAATTTTATATTCTTATTTAATAATTATGTTTCTAAGACCCATTTTAGATTGATTTTATCCCATATTATCCCTTTTATTTAGGATCCCTTATTAGGTTTTGAAGATACCATGATTGATGTAGGTGAATTTGTAAGGAGATTCCTATCAATTGAATCCTTCATTGATTACTTTATTTTAATTGTATTTATAATTTATTTCCAAAGAATTATTTTAGATTATTGATAATTATTTTGGAAAACAATGGTGTGTGTTGAAACTCTCTTATTATATCTTTTTAAATGTATTCTATTTTTGGAAAATTTGTTTTTAATTGAGATGAATTATTTGAAGAATTATTTTGATGATGATTTTTTAGAAGATAAGGCATGTAATGTTTTTATGAATTTGAAATGAGTATTTTTTTTGGAAGAAATTATTTTTGATGAAAACTATTAATGATGGTTTTGAAAATGAATTGGAATATTTTAAAACTTTATTTAGGGTGTCCATATTAATGATTGGGGAAAATTATTTGAGATGAATGATTTTCCCCATGATTAATTGACTAATTTAATTGAAGCACATGAGATCCTAGGTAATTATATGGGTGTACTTGGATATATATTATATGAATTTATTATCTCTAAATATAAATATATTTATAATTATAATGAATACAAAACATTTTGAGGGTAGAGGGGTCCATTCCTTGGGATATATCCCTATTACCCCTAGGCATAAGATCTAGGTATGTGTGAACATATGGTATCATATTTCACTAAGAATGTGTGGAACCATGAGGATTAAACTTACCAACCATAAGAACCTTAATAAATGTTCTATGATTGAAAATGGTTTATATATTCCAATGTTTATTAAATTATTTATTCATTCCTATTTTACTCCTTCCATTGAAATGATTTGAAAACATGATTTACTATTGGTTTTGAAAATATTTCCTTCCTATGTTTGATTTAAAATTTCAAATATTTTGTTTAATTAATATATAATTATTTGTGGGATCCTATTGTGCTAGTATCTATCACACCCTACTTTTTCCTTTGGGTATTTGTAGACTTTCTTTTACTAGGTCTAGGAAAAGGGAAAGCACTGCTCTGAGGAGGTAGGTGTTCTTTATTAGTGGGGCCTTGGGAGTTGGTAGTGAGAGGTGAAGTATGCAATCAACATATTATAATAATTTATTATATTTATTTTTTGTTTTTTTATGTGATTATTTTGGTTGTTTTTGTTTTTTAAGATATTTACTTATCAACCTTGTAGCACCTTTATCTTGATGAGTATTCTAGCATGCTGTCTGTTTATATATTCCTTACATTGATTTGTCTTCCTAAGCTATCCTTATGGTTAAATAATTCTCTATTTATTGTTTTTGATTCCAATGTGCTACTAACCATCCCATAGAGATATATAATTCCCATTAGGCTGTGTCATGACGGATTTGGGTACCAATTTATCATTTATCTGGGTTGGTTCATGAAAAATTGGTATCAAAGGAGGTTGTGTATTTTCTTAGATGTCGGTATGTAGTTTGGGATGTCATCAAAGAATGATGACCAGATTTTCAAGACAAAAGGGGTAGGTTTAAAATGAGTTCCTCAATATCCCTACAGTGATCCATTCCCTTTATATATATTATTACATGTTTTTAAAAATAAATATCCAATAAAAATAACCTAAATATCAAGAGGCCTAGTGCCTTTGGAAGACTATTTTCATAATAACTAAAAAAACTAAAATAAATAAACATTATTTTAATCTCTAGATTGATATCATAAATATAGTTAATCTACTAAAACTACATAGGATAACCTAGGAAATACATAAACAAAATGGGTGTGTTAAGAATAATATTAAGGGAATAAACATGATAATGAAGCATAACATATGAGTAAAAAGGCATAACATGATATCATAAAAGACAAGGATCATGAATAATCATATAAGATCATGAAATTAATGATATGGAATCATAATATCATGGAAATGGAAGAACGTGGCAACAAAATAAAACATCACATAAACATAAGTCAAGTCTAACATCCAAGACAACACCATATGGTGGGAAAAGTTCCATCATGGATTAGGTCCACTCACTAATCCCATACATATCATCTCATGAGACATAAACATTACCCAATACATTGAATAATTATCTTTCCAAACCCATCATAACATGAATGTTATTATTTGTGCCCTAAATGAAAATCATATGTAATTTAAAAATAAAATAATTTCCCAGGGAAAGAAATGGGCTACATAATCATGTCTCATAGCATAAGCTAATAGAGTATCATAACAGATTCCATAAATGAAGGGATTAAAAAATTCTTAAACATTCATAGGAAAAAAAAATTTAGATCATGAAAAATTATTTCTAAATAAAGTGAATATGTGAAAAAGTGTTAATTTGAATCTTTGGAAATGTACCACTTAATTGGGGTTGTAGGGAATGGGTAATGAATCTTTAAGGGTGGGATCATATAAATTTCCTTAAAACTAAAAATGGACATAAAATGTTTTCCCATAATATAATGAAAAATTTTAGAAACCAAAGATGGTTTAATGAATTTTGTGGAGTGGCACTTCAAATGGGGTGAGAAACCGAGAAGTTCCCTTTAATCAGGTTTTTTTATCGAATGAAATTGAGAATGGAAACTTTCAAACATGTATATCCCCATTAAAGAAAAGTGAATTTAACTAGGAATATGTTTTTAATATATATATATAAATAATATATAATAAATAAATAAGATGAATAGAGAGAAAAATTTAGTAAAAATGTTAATGCAGTATGATTAGTTCATTTAGGTGGTTTTACCAACCATCACGAACAAGATTTGTTCTACTTGATTAAATAATTATTAATTAAGTAAAAAAATTAAATAAGATATAATAAAATTATTATAATATTATATTTTACCATAATAATATTTTCATGAACAACCAGGAAGGAAGTGGATAAAAACAAAGTGTGTTGTTCATGGGGGTAGTGAACCATCCACATTGTGAACAACGTTTTAATTAAAGAATCAATTGAGGTGAGGGTAGAATATGGATATTACACCATAATAATAACATATAAATATATTTTTTATATTTATGCTATTTTGTTTAGTTTTATTTATAACATATGGGGGGTAGAATAATAATAATATTGAAATAGGTTTAGATGTGAATTTTAACTCTTACTTCAATTGTCACCTCTTAGGCTATCAATTAAGGCTCCTTGAAATGGTATTTGGTGAGACAAGAAGAAATAGGACATGGGGGAGGATTGGGAAGATAATTTAATAGATTTTGGGTAAGATATAAGGCTTAATAGGTGTGAGGTGAAGGGGTGTTATTTATAATGGAATGAGATAAGTTTTTTTGAATATTATATTCATTAGTTTAATATTTTGGCCCAAGACTACCAATAATGAGGAATGTTATGACTATATATAGTAAATGGTGCATGTGAGTTCAGAATAATGGGTTTTTACATTTTCTGTTACTCATAAATTCATGTATTTTGATTTTAATAAAATTTACTATTTTTTTCATATTTTACTATTCAAAAAAAAATCAACTACTTTAGAAAAATGCTAAAAATTCACCATAAACATTTTTTGATTCATAGATTCCAAAAATGAAATTAATTTTTATAAAACAAGACTTTTAAATATGAGTAATTTTATTTATAAATAAAATCCTTATTTTTATGGAAAATACCAATTTTAATATTATAATCATTTTTCTTACAATTTGAAAAATTACTTGTGGTCTATAAAATTATATTATCATTATAATAACACTTAAAATTTATTTTATAAACCAATTTTATGAAAATTAACTTTATTTAAAATTATTATATTTTTTATAACAATAAAAATAAAACAATCATGTTTTATAAAAATATAAACACCTATTTTATCTTTTTTAAAACATTTATTTACTTATATCATGATATAAAAATCTCATATTATCATTTTATAAGATAACTAAATATTTTCTTACACTTACATAGGTGATGTTACTATTCTAATGGTCAGGTTTCTATTCCTAATGGAAGGATTATTATTACAATGATCATATTACTCTTCCAACGATAAGATTACTATTCCAATGGTTAAAATTTTAATGGTCATATGGGTTCCATGATTTCTGTAAATACCTAATTTTTCAATAATTATTAATTTAATTATATTTTCTATCAAGGTTATATGTATTTTAATTTTCATGATAAATATTGTATTACTATTTTTTTATTTCTACAATGTTATTTGTGAGTTTTGTAATTTTGGTGGATTAAGTATATCTAAATTTCCATATTATAGTTATATTGTTTTCTATTTGTTATCCCATTGTAATATTATAAATTATTATGGACATTTTTATTACCTAAATATAATTTTCAAATTAAAATGGTAAATTTTTTTTGGTTTTATTATATGGTGCATCTGCTTTATATAACACTACATTACTAAATATGACCCATTCATATAATCAGATGGGAAGTTTTATTGATAAAAAAATATAGGTTTGTCACCTTATTATATCCTTAATAAATTTCATCCTCCAAATTTCATTTTACATTCTACGTGTGAATGTAGGTGAGCATACTTTTGATTTATTTTTTCCTCTAGTTCCCATGTAATCTCTTCAAACTTATGTTTTCTTCATAGTACTTGGACTTGGTGAGTTGTATTGCTACGTTGAAATTATATCTATGATCCAAGATCATCATGGGATTATCCTCATATGAGATATAATTTTTTAGCTATACCAAATTCAAATTCCATATATGTGAGTGATCTGATATGTAATTCTTCAAGAGGGGTATGTGGAATACATCATGTACTTGTGACGGGGTTAGTGGGAGTGATTGTTGATAGGCCACAACTCCAATGTGATCAAGAATATTAAAGGGGCCAATGTACCCTAGAAATATCTTTCCCTTCTTTCCAAATATCATGAATCTCTTCCATGAAGATATTCATAGGAACACTGTAACACTCAGATATTTTTATGAAAAATTTTCTTTTAAATAAATTTAATTCTTCAATAGCTTTCATTCCATGAAATCATGAGTTTAAATGAACCCCAATATTCCATTAGTGTAACATGACCATTATAACCATGATATTATGTTACTAGGAATAAATATAACTATCCTATGAAAATTTATGGTGAATTCTTTGGCTGCCAATTATTTGTGAAAAATATAAACCAATTAAATCTAAAGGACATATTTGTAATTTTGTTTAAAGAAATTAAGTGAATTACAATTAGTAAATTAAATTAAATAAATATATATGTTATTTATTTTAAAAATATTTTTGATATTAATCCAATATATATTTTAGTCATAGGATTTGAAAAAACCCTATTTTATGTATAAAAGATTATTTTTATGAAAAGGGTAATTTTACAGCCATTTAATAGAGAACCCATTTTAAATTTAAATTTTGACACATTAATAATTATTATATAAAAACACAAACTTTTTATTTTTAAGTGGGATATGAAAATTTACTTTAGAATAATTTTTAAAATTTTTCTCATAACTTTCAACTTTTGATGAATAGTAAAAATATACTAAATTTTAATTAAAAACTAATTTTTTCATAGAAATAATTTATATGTATAAATTTTATTATTAAATTGTTTTAAAGTATAAGTTGATTATATTTTTATCATTTAATATAATTTAGGTTATTAGCATTAATTTTACATTGAATTTTGATGTAAACATATTTCATTCTTTTTAAATGTTTTACCTTTTAAAACTCGTTTTCTAAGCACTATAACAATATTAATTTTAAATTAATTACTACAAATTTTGTGTTATGAATTTTTAAAAATATATTCCATAGTTTTATTCAGTAGGTCCAAATTATCTAAATAACTTTCTTTTATTTTTGGGAATTATGATTAGTAACTTTGGTAATTTTTTATTCATACGAAAAAAGTGTAAATCAGGTAATTAAGGGTAAAAATAATATTATAATATAACACAAACACTTTAACTAATATCATTTTATGAGTGTTTTTATACCTAAATCATATTGGCTCGAAATGGTATCTTTTGGAAGCCACTTGGATTAGATTATGACATTTATTTTATTTTATTTAAAGAAAAGTTAAATAATTCTTAACATTTAATAACTTTATCATTTTTAATATAAGGTTATAAATTTGAGTATAAATACTCATTTAAAAGATAACATGTTTTTATTTATCATGTTAATTTATTTTTAATTTTTAGTAAATAAATAATTACCTTAAAATCTTATACATTGATGATGTAAAAATCATTTAATTGATAAAAAATGAATTTTTTTTATTAAATTGATAATGAACATTAAAAGACAAAAAAACTTGAAAAAATTATGTTGGTCAAGTATATATCGACCAAATCATCCACGAGTCTTGTTATTGATCATTTAGAGCCATATGGAAGGGATTATGACACTTATAATATTTTATTTAAAGTGATGTTAAAGTTGTCACATTCATGTTATAATACATATAACATTTTTAATATTGGATTTTCCAAAAGATATATTTTAATATAAGTATTCATATGAAATATAGAGTATCTATATTAATAATAGTATTTATTTTTAACTTTCATTAAAAAAATAAGTATATTAAATAATTACACAAAACTGATGTTGTAATTATTTTATTAATGGAGATAACAAATAAATGTAATTAAAAATATTAAATTAAATATAATTTGGGATAATTAATATAGAAAATGAATTTTATATATAACCGTTACCTCTTAGGAATAAAATAATTTTTTTAAAGTTAACTTGTTATCATTATATTTCTAATAATTGATGAATTGAATAGTGCCAAAATTGACACTATTGATTGTTTATCAAAGAAATGCATTATTAAATTATTTAAAAATAATAACCTTTTTAAAACTATATATAATAATTATTTTATGGTTTAAAATTTTCTAAATTATTCATTTATTTTCTAATTTACAACAAATAAGTAATTATTTTATGCTTTTAACATTAAAATATTTTTTACCTTAGTTAAAAATTAAATAGAATAACTAAGTGTTAATTAAAATGATATGGTTTAAATTTATAGAAAAACTAGTCTAAAATTTCTTTTTTAATGATATTAAAACTTTATATCATCTCATATTTGAAACAAGTACATTTTTTAGGATTTTGGATGGGTTTTTATTTTATTATAAATTAATATTTTTGGGGATTCCAAAGGTGTCCCTCAACTCAATTATAAAAAGGAATATACTATATCACTTATTTACATCACTTTGAGACTTAAATATCTTCAATACCTTGTCAATTTCCCTTATAAATTTTCCTAGTATCATATTAGAGGTTCTCATATTTTCAAAAGACCAATTCTAGTGCCTTTAAGAGGAGATCTAGATGGAGCTAGTCGAAGAAGTGGTAATCTCCTCTACCGATTCATTCAAACTTATTTCTTCTTCAAATTCTTCTTAATGATTTGTTTCAATTATAAAGTAATAAATATAGTATAAATTATATACTTATATGTTATTATGACTATATAATAACCATATTCCTCCTTCTATCCATCCCATGGAAAAAAAATCACCACATGTGTGTAAGTACAACTTACCATCTCCACACTGTGGTGTAATATTTTTTTCACCACCACATTAATTGTATCTGTATAATGATGTAAATAATAACTATATATGAATATTATAACATTATATTGATTCTAAAACAAAATATATACCCTCCACTTCTATATAATTTCCCAATTATTGTAATTATATAGTCGCTCGTGCGTATGTATGACCTACTGTCTCCACGATGCGATGTGATTTATTCTATAGGATATCTATTAAATAATGACTATATAAATGTATAGAATGAATATATATGATATATATTATATTAATATCATTTTTTAAATTATATAACTATAACCTAAGAAGTATAATCGGATCTTATTCAACAAAACATGCATAATGATGTTTATTCCATTTATACCCAAATAATGTGTAATAATAAAATTTTATTAACAATAAGATGATAATATGACCATATATGATATCATAAAAACGAATATGATTATAGAATAAGTAAATGACATTATATAAATCATTATATAATAGATTTGGGTATATAAAACAGATATCAGTCCTAAGGTACGAGATAATTTCACAATCTCATTATTATCCAAGATTATTTATACGTAAGTATTTACTAGGGTATATTTATCATCCATGTCCATGATTCATAAATATCTATTCCAAAATATTCATTATAATATTATAAAATTTTTTAAATTAAATTTTACCCTTTGTTTAATTTTTATTAAATAGTATGCAACAAATGTTTTTTCGTTTTCGATATGAGGTACTTTTGTCTTTTCTGACAAAAATACAAGAAGAATGTTTTATTTTAACTAATACAACATGAATGGATTTTTTAATTTTCATAACACATTATTTACTTGAAGTTTAATTTAAAATATATCAATATTATTTAAAAATAAATTATTTTATTTTAAAATTCTGTAGTATTTTGAGAAAAGAAAAAAAGAATTGAAGAAGAAAGGATATTTTCCTCATGAATTAATTACAAGTGTTCCATAAAAATTATTTTCCATATAAGATGAAATTATTTAATAGGGTTATGTTTCATGTATACTATCCATATTATTCCAATGGTTTTATTGTTTTTATTATGGAATTATATTTATGAAATATATTTTTTTACATTGATTATTTTTTGATGGAATGATTTTTTCAAAACCGGTTTTATTCCTTGGGTTATGCTATGATGAATGATTTATGTTTTTGTGGCACACGTAAGAATGATTTCATCATGAGATGTGTGAGACCTATATCTCTCTCCAATGCATTAGGTAAATATTTATATCTCATGATATAGATAGGACTAGAATAGTAAATGATCTCAGTTCAGTAATATAGCGTAGGAACGTGATGTAAACCCGATTCAATAATATAGGGATAGAACGAGGAGTGAACCTGATTCAGTAATATACTTTCTCCACTATGATAGTCTTGGAAATGAGCCTTGAATAATAAGAAATGATTTTATATGAATATGTTTATGCCACAAATTCCATGTCTTTTGTTATGACTTTTAAGAATATGTTCATTGATTCTTTATGAAATTTTACAATTTATCCCATGACATGGTATCACGATATTTCATATGTAGGATAATTTTTTCAAATGTTATGTTCTTATGTATTATGGTTGTGATATGATTTATATCTCCCTTATTTACCGTTACTGAGCATCTGAGCTCAACCTTTCTTATGTTTCTTTTCCCTAGGTTATAAATAAGTATATTAAATAATATATTTAAAAAAGGGGTTTAGTTTTAAAGAAATAAATGGGAGATAATGTAGATGTCTTATGAACCAATAGTTTATGTTTTCCCATTTCTAAAGACACTAAACCTATATAATCCTGACATGGTTTTGTTATGTTTTGTATTGAATATTCTTCAAATTTGAAGTAATATCTATATATGTAAAGTATGGTCTGTTATTGTTGGTATCAGAGAAAGGGTATAACTAACCTTTGGAAACTGGAATGAGAAAACCTTAGTAAGAACCCTAAGGATATATCGAAGAATAGGTTACAATCCTAGTGTTTTAGAAAAAATCATGAATAACCTAGGATAAAACATAAAGTGTACTAAATTGATATTTTATTCTTGATTGTGTGGTTTTCCCATTATGATTAGTGTTTCTGACACTATTCTTCTTTTTTTTCAATCAACATCAGAAACCTGAAGAAACCATGTTAATACTGAATGTGATAGGAAATTTAATGATTTCCCTACTGAGAAACCAAATGTTATGGTAGTTGGAGTGAAAAAACTTGTCTCTATTATCACACAACTTTCTCAAGATATGAATCATGCAGCAACTGAAAATGAGAAAAGGAGGGAATAACATTCTTTTGAGTCCTTCATGAGGCAGTGTCCACCTTCTATTAGTGGGTCTTCTAATCCACTAATGGATGAACAATTTATTAATACCACTGAAAATATATTTTTAGTTCTCCAATGTTAAGAGAATGATAAATTCATCTTGGAAAACTATAATTTTGAAGGGGAATTTGATCAATGGTGGAATATTATCAAGAATATGAGGAAAAGAGATAAAATTGACTATAGGGAATGGGATGAGTTCAAGAACAAATTTTTCAATAAGTACTTTCCTTTTATTCTTCAATAAAAGATGGAGTATGAGCTCCTTGAGCCTAATAAAAAGGATATTGAATCTGTTGGTAGCTTTGAAGATAATTTTATAAGATGTGAAAGGTATGATTCTAGAATTATTATCCAACATGAGAGTAAAATTGATCAATTATTTAGTGTTTTAAAACCAAGTCTCCTAAGGGAATTATCCATAAGGGACTTCAATAGGTATGAAGAAATCGTTCGATGTTCTCTCAAGGTTGAGATAGAGATTGGAGTAACCCATCAGTCATATGAGTTAGATAAGAAAAGAAAAATCGAATTCGAGGGAAAATATAAAGACCACACTAAAAAGAAGATGAGTTTTCCCTTATGCTCAAAGTGTGGAATGAAACATGGAGGATATGTTATTAAAGGGACTAGCAAATTTTTTAATTGTGGGAGAGAGGGTTCTTGACACTTGAAAACGCATCCCCAAAATTTTCCAAAGGCTTCAATACGTTATCCTAGATTGTATTCCATTTTTCAAGCTTTGATTTGGTAGGTCGCAGGGCCTGAACTGAGTCACGGATTTGGAGTTATGGAAATTTGAAGTTGAGTTGGAAAACTGGTTCGCGAAGCCCATTCGCGAAGCCCCCTCCACGATTACAGAGTGTCATCACGAAGCAATGAGGCGGGATGCTCCATGAACCCCTTTGTCATTCACGAATCCACCACGAAGCAAGGAGGTGGTAACGCTCCACGAAGCCCTATGATGTTCGTGAGCTGTCATGAAGCAAGGAGGCGGTAATGCTCTGCGAGCCGCTTTGACATTCGCGAGCCACTGCGGGGCAAGCTCCGTATTCGTGTCGAGCTGCTCCGCTTCATGGTGCCTCTCCCCTATAAATACCTAGCTCACCACTATTCTCTAGACAACCACTTTTCCCCTTGGGTGTCTAATCTCCCAGTTCACGGAGCTCCGCTTTCCTTCGCGAAGCGGCTCCGTGAGGCCATGCTCCGCGAGTAGCTTCCTTCGCGTTGCAGCTACGCGTGTCCCTACTCTTCGAGCAGCTTCCTTCACGTTGCTGCTCCGTGAGCCGATTCTCTACGAGCCCTAATCTGTGAGCCCATGCACCGTGAGTCCATGCTTCATGATGTTGCTCCGTGAGTCCATGCTCCGTGAGTCCATGCTTCACGAGACCCCATTCTCTCCAAGCCCCTTTGCTCCTCGAGGCTACTTTGCGTAGTCATATCCTTTCCAAAGATCCTACCTTCTCTCCCACTGGTTCATACTTTGGGGGCTATATCCCCGCACCCCCACTTGGGGTCAGTGCCGGGCTGCAGTCCCGGACCTTCATGTCGGTCCCTTCACTACCGTCACTGAACCCCATGAAAAATGGTGAGTTGCACTGCAAACTTTTTGGGTCAGGGAAGTCAAGATTTTCCATTGTGCCCTTATGTGCACCAAACATCCACCTATGGAATACCATGATTTGAGATACTCCTTTGCACACTGTGAAGCACCTTCAGTCGACATATTCTTCTTGGTTTGTTTCCCATGTCATGAGTTGATATTCTCCTCATCAATTCACTAATTACTTTGAGTCGAACAATTCCTCAAGCAACTCATTCAAAGCCTATCACTTGGCTCCCATGCTAGGTTGAACCAGAAAGGTCCACCATTGCGTAAGTCCCAACATCAACCATTTCTAGGTTCTTTATACCAATAGTCCTATCTATATGAATTTAAACTATAGTAATCCTTATGTTCCAAACATAGGATGCCTCTTCTCTAAACAAGAAATGCCTTATTCTCCATGAATAAGATGCCTAACAGTATTCTCTGCATGACTATAATCTATAGTATTCCATATGTTCCAAATATAGGATGCCTCTTGATCCAAATAAGATATGCCTTATGCTCCAAGAATTTGATGCTAACAGTCCTCTCTACATGACTATAAAGTAAAGTATTCACTATGTTCCAAATATAGGATACCTCTTGACCCAAACAAGAGATGCCTTGTGCTCCAAGCATGAGATGGAAATAGTCCAATCTTCATGACTATAAACTTTAGTACTCCCTATTTGTGAAACATAGGATTCCTCTTGCTCCAAGAAAGAGATTAATTATTCTCAAATAATGAGATTCCAATAGTCTTATCTACATGACTATAACCTGTAGTACACCATATGTGCCAAACATAGGACACATCTTGATCCAAATAAAAGATGGCCTATGTTCCATGCATAAGATGCCTAATTCCATGATTACAATGGAATAATTTCAAGAGCGTTGGAATCCATTAAAACATTCCATCACTCCACATCATGCTTTGTGTGTCCTTAATTCGGATATTCATCCACCTCCATGTCTGAAGGGATCCCCTAACAGCCTCGTCCCATGCCGCATCGGCTCACCTACCATCCTGGGTCAATGCCCCATAAGACATTGGACAACACTTCGAGTCAGGTCATGGGTTTTGAACACGGTCAGCTATCGACCCTCATTTTCTTGACCCCATTTTAGCCTAAGGTGATATAGATAGTGTGTTTCAAACATGGTCAACAGTTATCCTCTATCGCCACGCCACCCCCATTGTGTTATGAATGTCGGGCATGTGATTCACACTTCTCATCTCCCATTGTTTGGACAGATTCCAACGACCTTGGCATTTTCCCTCTTGTGTGCTAGTGCATTGGTGAATACCTTAACCCACCAGTGAGTTGGGATGACCTCATGGCCAGAAATGAGGAAGACATCACAGGTTTCTTCCTTGCGTAAGACCCATTCACCATTGCCACTCCATAGCGGCACCCGGGAAGCTTCCTTGCGTAAGACCCATGCACCATTGTCGCTCCATAGCAGCACCCGGGAAGCTTCCTTGCGTAAGCCCCATCCACCATTTCCGCTCTATAGCGGCACCCGGGAAGCTTTTTCATGTAATCCCCATCCACCATCGCCAATCCATAGAGGCACCCAGGAAGCATCCTCGCTTAAGCCCCATCGAACATTGTCGCTCCCTAGTAGCACCCATGAAGCTTCCTTGCGTAAGCCCCATTCACCATTTCCGCTCCATAGAGGCACCTGGGTAGCATCCTTGTGTAAGCCCCGGTCACCATTGCCGCTCCATAGCGGCACCCGGGCACCTTCCTTGCGTAATCCCCACACACCATTTCCGCCCCATAGAGGCACCCGAGTAGCTTCTTTGCATTAGCCCCATACACCATTGCCGCTCCACAATGGCACCCGGGCAGCTTCCTTCTATAATCACCATTCACCATTGCTGCTCCATATCGTCACTCGGACAACTTCATTCCGTAAGCCACAGGAACCATTGCCGCTCCATAGCCGCACCCGGGTATCTCCTTGCGTAATCCCCACACACCATTGTCACACCATAGTGGCACCTGAGCAGCTTCCTTGTGTAAGCCCCATGCACCATTGCTGCTTCGTAGCGGCACCCGAGCAGTTTCCTTATGTAATCCCCATTCACCATCTATCATGGATGCACCTTTTCATTGTGATCACCAGGCCCCTACTGCCTCTTGTTTCTCACACCAAGCATGACTCAAGTGGGATTAGTGTAGTAATCATCTACCATGACATCCTCCATGGGAATCCTAGAGTGTATGCCCCACCCCAACCTGAACTACGTGGAATTTGATCTTTGCCAAGGCAGGGTACGTAGGAAGCCTTCACAAGGTTCAAGCCCACCACCCGGTTGTTCCGACCTCCTTGACGTCGGTTCACCAACACCTTGGGATACCTCAGAGCGTAACACCCAAAAACCCCCATATCATGAAAAATTGGGACTTTGATCCTTTCTATGACAGGGTATATAGGAAGCCTCCACGAGGTTCAAGTCCACCACTCTGGTCGCTCTGACCTCCTTCACATTGGTTCTCCCCTGTCTCGAATGACGTTAAACTGTATCCACCATTCTGAATTATGGGGTATTTGATCCTTGCCATGTCAGGGTACGTAGGAAGCCTCCCTGAGGTTTAAACCCAACACCGGTCCTTCCGACAATCATCATGTCGGTTCACCAACTCATCGGGCTACCTTAGAGCGTATGACCCAAATTCCACCACCCAAACTACGAGGTCTTTGATCCTTGTCAGGGTATGGTATGTAGGAAGCCTCCATGAGGTTCAAGCCCCACAACCATTGGTCCTGACAATGCTTCGTCAGTGCACGGAGCCCCTTCCCAACCTAAACTATAGGGTATTTGATCCTTGCCAAGGCACGGTACATAGAGAGCCTCCATGAGGTAAAGCCCAACGACCATTGGACCCCAGGTCAAACTTTATGTCGGTTCTCCGACACCATCTAAACTACGGGGTCTTTGATCCTTTCCAAGGCAGGGTACTTAGGAAGCCTCCCTAAGGTTCAATACCAACACCCAGTCATTCCAACCACCTTCACATCGGTTCACCAAAAACCACCTGAACTATGTGGATTTTGATCCTTGCCAAGCCAGGGTACGTAGGAAGCCTCCACGAGGTTCAATCCCACCACTCGGTCATTCTGACCTTCTTCATGTCGGTTCACCAAACACCATACGAACTACATGGTCTTTCATCCTTGCCAAGGTAGGGTACATAAGAAGCCTCCCTGAGGTTCAAGCCCACATCCATCCATTGGTCTTGACCATCTTCACGTTGGTGCACCAAGCCCACCACTCATGGGACCCCAGGTCCTCCTTCATGTTGGTACCCTAACCCCTTCCTAACTAAGAGGACTTTGATCTTTGCCAAGGCAAGGTACATAGAAAGCCTCCCCGAGGATCAAGCCCAACTGCTATTGGACCCTAGGTCTACCTTCATATCAGTTCCCAACCACCTAAACTACGAGGAATTTGATTCTTGCCATGGTAGGGTATGTAGGAAGCCTCCATGAGGTTCAAGACCACCATCCATTGGACCCCAGGTCCACCTTAATGTTGGTCCACTGAACACCACTGGAACTATGAAGGCTTTGATCCTTGCCAAGGCAGGGTACGTAGGAAGCCTCCATGAGGTTCAAGACTAACAACCATTGGACCCCAGGCCCACCGTCATGTCGGTTCCCACCCACCTGAACTACGAGGTCATTGATCCTTGCCAAGGTAGGGTATGTAGGAAGCCTCCAAGAGGTTCAACCCCAACAACCATTGGACCCCAGGTCAACCTTCAAGTCAGTCCACTAAACCATAGAAACACTGTGGTCTTTGATCTTTTCTAAGGTAGGGTACGTAGGAAGCCTCCCAGAGGTTCATGACCAACACCGATTGTTCCGACCATCTTCACGTCGGTCCACCGATACCAACTTGAACTATGGGGTCTTTGATCCTTTCCAAGGAAGGGTATGTAGGAAGCCTCTCTGAGGATCAAGCCCAACACCAGTCGTTCAGACCATCTTCATGTCAGTTCACCAACTCATCATCCTGCCATAGAAAGTAAGCCCCAAATGAAACCACCTGAACTATGGGGTATTTTATCCATTTCAAGGAAAGGTACATAGGAAGCCTCCACGAGGTTCAAGCCACGCAACCATTAGTCCTGACTACCCTACGTCAGTGCATCGAGCCCCTTCCCAACCTGAACTATGGGGTCTTTAATCCTTTCCAAGGCAGGGTACGTAGGAAGCCTCCCTAAGGTTCAACCCCAACACCGGTCGTTCCAACCATCTTCACGTCGGTTCCCCAACTCATTGGGCTTCCTTAGAGAGTAAGCCCCAAATTCCACCACCTGAACTATGAGGTCTTTGATCCTTGTCAAGGAAAGGTATGTAGGAAGCCTCCACGAGGTTCAAACCTCACAACCATTGGTCGTGACTACACTACGTCGGTGCACCGAAACCCTTCCCAACCTGATCTATGGGGTCATTTATCCTCGCTAAGGCATGGTATGTAGGAAGCCTCGACGAGGTTCAAGCCCAACAACCATTAGACCCCAGGTACACCTTCATGTCGGTTCACCAAAACCACCTGAACTATGGGGTCTTTGATCCTTTCCAAGGAAGGGTACGTAGGAGACCTCCCTGAGGTTCATTCCCAAAAACAGGTCATTCTGACCACCTTCACGTTGGTTCACCAAACAACACCTGAACTACATGTAATTTGATCATTGCCAAGGCAAGAACTTAGGAAGCCTCCACGAGGTTCATGCCCACCACCCAGTCGTTCTGACCTCCTTCATGTCGGTTTAACAAACACCATCTGAACTATGTGGTCTTTGATCCTTGGCAAGGTGAGGTACGTAGGAATCCTCCATGAGGATCAAGACCAATACCCAGCAGTTCCGACCCCCTTCACGTCAGTTCTCCCCCGTCCTGCATGATGTTAAACTGTGCACCCCATCCAGTGGTAAGCCGTTGGGACCCCATCCAACGGTAAGCCGTTGTGTCCCAACCTAGCGGTAAGCTGTTGAAACCCCCAATCGGGGGCAAGCTATCGTCAGATGAACTACACAGACTTTGATTCCCTGCCACGAGGATACATTAGAAGCCTCAATGGGGTTCAATACAAGCACTCATGTCTCATCCTGATCTATCCCTCAATCCAATGTGTTCTAGGAAGATCATGCCCCCACTCGGAGGTTCTACTTTCTCTAGGACCCATCCATGCATCCATTCTCATGGTCCGACTACTCAGGTGTCCCATCGTCCCACCAAACTATGCAGACTTTGATTCCCTACCACAGGGATACGTAGGAAGTCTCTTCGAGGTTCAAGACCATCACTACCGTCACCTTCACGACAGTCTCATCTCATTCCCCCTCCGCTCCATTCAACTCTCCATCATCCATACTGATTCTTACGTAGGACGCCACATCCCGGTGGGATCATTTCATCCCCCTCCTCACTGCACCTAGCAGTACTTGGGCCGCAATCCACTTGTAAGCCCCAACATGTAACCGGTTCGTTGACCTTTGTGTACACCCTGATTCATCATGCCTTCGAACTACATGGGTTTTGATCAATGTCATCTACAAAAGTTACGTAGGAATACTCCATGAGGTTCAATCCCAACGAATGGTAATCCTTGGTGCTTCCCCATTCTGGGGTGCACACTCCCTGATCTGACCTCAGTGGTGTTCAGATCTGCCATTAAGGTGTTATATCTGTCCTCCATGGGGCACACCACCTTGATCTGTCCTCATTGGGAATTCTCATCCATCCATCTTTTAGGTGTTCCCTCCTTGGGATGTACCAATCTGATCTGTCTCTATGGGATGTTCTGATCACTCTTATTCTATCTCCACAAGATGTTAAACATGCAGCCTACCTCATGATAAACATGATCTCCCAGAGGAAAACCTCGAAAGACATGCCTTTGGCATAACCGTCTCCGCAAGACGTTAAACTCGCAGCGTACCCCATTTTAAACATGGGAAGCTGAGGAAAACCTCATAAAAATGCCCCCATCATAAGATACCCCATGATTGACATTTTATGTCGTGTGTTTTTACCCTTTCAGATGCCCTCTTATGAGGTAGAATACAGTTTCTCCTATTTCCACGCTTCTAGAGATTCCCCGACATGCACGACGTTACCGTCTACTCCGACCGAATGTTTCTACCATGTCAAGACCTCATGGAATGTCTTGATGGAAGTAGTGTAATTAACTGGCATCCATGAATATATGGAACCGGGAACGAGATTCACGAACCACGACTTAATATATGAGGGAGACCCAAACTAGGTGATGAGTTCTGAGAAGAAATCCACGGAAGGAAGAACCGACCTCCAATCATCCCATTTCGAACAAGGAGAAAACGTCCCTGAACAAGGAACAGATTCCTCCCACCTTTGGAAAGTGGGAATGCGGGGCAACAGCTATGCATCCTCCATAGACGGATGCGTGCACCCCGGTGAAAGCATCAGAAATATATATGGTGAACCCGACTTGATTTCTCTTCTCCATCAATAGGAAGTAGACCAAATATTTCGGGAAAATTGAGGCATCACCCATGTTAATCCCATATCCTTCATTTGTGAGAGGACAAGTACCATTGGGTGTGTGAAGACCCGACTCCATCAGCTCCTTTCCAACTCTTCCGCCTTAAGAGGCCATGCAGGTTGCATCAGCCACCAAACTCTATCTGCTCTTCGCTGACTCTGCCGCCTCATGAGGCTGCACAGGTGGCATCTGCCACACAACTCCATCGGCTCCTCACTGACTCCTCCTCCTTAAGAGGTTGTGTAGGTGGCATCATCCACCCAACTCCATCGGCTCCTCACCAACTCTGCTTCCCCAAGAGGCAGCGCAGGTAGCATCCACCACCCGACTCCTTGGGCTCTTTGTCGACTCTGCCGCCTCAAGAGGCCATGAAGGTGGCATCCGCCACCCAACTCCATAGGCTTCTCACTGACTCCACCGCATTAAGAGGCCGCGTATGTGGCATCCACCATCAAACTACATCATCTCCTCACCGACTCCACCACCTCAAGAGGCAGTGCAGGCGGCATCCGCCCCCCAACTCTTTTAGATCTTCGTCGACTCCTCCATCTCAAGAGGCCGCACAGGTGGCATCTGCCACCTAAATCCATCGTCTCTTCGCCATTTCCACCGCCTTAAGAGGCCACATAGGTGGCATCCGCCACCTGACTCCTTCAGATCTTCGCCAACACCGCCACCTCAAGAGGCCGCGTAGGTGGCATCCGCCACCCGACTCCATCGGCTCCTCGCCAACTCTACAGCCTTAAGAGGCCATGCAGGTGGAATCCGCCACACAACTCCATCCGATCCTCACCAACTACAATGCCTCAAGAGGCCGTGAAGGTGGCATCCACCACCCGACTCCTTCGGCTCCTTGCTGACTCCGCTGCCTCAAGAGGCCGCATAGGTGGCATCCGCCTCCCAACTATATCGACTCCTCGCCGACCCCACCACCTTAAGAGGCCTCACAGGGGGAATCCTACCCAAACCCTATTGGCTCTTTGTTGACCTTGCACCATGATAACCAGCCATTATGGAGGTGCACCTTGTACTTCCACCGTTGGAACGAAGGATTCCATGCCTTCTGGGCTCCATCACCCCCGTCATACCGACATCCAGGCTTCCACGCCTTTCGGGATCCATCACCCCATTGTACAGATGCCTAGGCTTCCACGCCATCCGGGCTCCATCACCACGTCGTACCAAGGTCTAGGATTCCATGCCTTCTGAGCTCCATCTCTCCCATCGTTCCGACATCCAGGCTTCCAGGCCTTCTGGGCTCCATCGCCCATGTCGTATCGACGTCCAGGCATCCACACCTTCCAGGCTCAATTGCCCCTGTCGTACCGACATCTAGGCTTCCTCTTCTTCTGGCCTCCATCGCCCCGTCATAACGACGTCCAGGCTTCCACGCCTTCCGGCCTCCATCGCCCCTGTTGTACCGCCATCCAGGAATACACGCCTTCTGGGATCCATCACCCCATTGTACCGACATCCAGGCTTCCACGCCTTCCAGGCTCCATCACCCCCATCATACCGACGTCCAGGCTTTCACACCCTCTGGGCTCCATCGCCTCATCGTACCGACATTCCTGGCCTTTTCGCCTCTCCAGATTGAGGGAATGTTGTAATCTCTAACACCCTTATGACCCTTTGTGTCATCCCAACTACCACATTGCATCAACTATAGAGGTCCTCACTATGGCCTTGACACTAGCCCACGGAAGGTCCATTTTGAGGTATCCCAGCTCACGTATGAAGAACATCCATGCTTACACTTGGGGAATTTTAGGAAAATCCCATAATATAGATTCCCACCTCATGCTAACCCACCAGAATGGGGTAGAGATGACCTTCCCTCTACCGAAACAATCCTTGTGGTTTCATGTCCAAGTTTCATGACGTTAAACTACATAACAATCATCACCTATCATGACGTTAAACTGCACACTATCATCCTGCATGAATTCATACTACATCATCATCCTTCATGATGTAAAAATATGCATCATCGTCTGTCATGATGTTAAACTGCACATCATCATCCTGCATGACATTAAACTGCATCATCATCCTGCATGATGTTAAACTATTCATCTTCGTCACTCATGATGTTAAAATACTCATTATCGTTCTGAATGACTTTAAACTACACCATCATTTTACATGACATAAAACAGTTCATCTTTATCTATCATGACATTAAACTGCACATTATCATCCTACCTGACATTAAATTACCTCATCGTCTGGCATGACGTAAAATTATTCATCCTCATCTGTCATGACATTAAACTTCTCATTATCGTCTTGTATGACTTTAAACTACATCATCGTCCTGTATGATGTAAAACTGTTTATCATCGTCCGTCATGATGTTAAACTTCACATTTTCATCCTGCATGACTTTAAACTGCATCATTGTCCTGCATTACATAATACTATTCATCTTCATCTTCCATGACGTTAAACTATGCATCATCATCCTACATGACTTTAAACTGCATCAACATCCTGCATGATGTTAAACTATTCATCTTCATCTGTCATGATGTTAAACTGCTCAATATCGTCCTGCATGACTTTAAACTACATCATCATCCTGCATGACATAAAATTGTTCATCTTCATCCATCATGACATTAAACTGCATATTATCGTCCTGCATGACTTTAAACTGTATCATCATCCCCCGTGACGTAAAATTGTTCATCTTCATCTGTCATGATGTTAAATTGTTCATTATCATCCTTCATGACTTTAAAGTACATCATCATCCTCCATGACATAAAATTGTTCAGCTTTGTACTTCATGATGTTAAACTTCTCATCCTTGTCCTGCACAACTTCAAACGGCATCATCATCCTGCATGACGTAAAACTTTTCATCATTGTCCTTCATGACGTTAAACTGCACATCATTGTTTTTCATGACTTTAAACTATATCATCATCATACATGACGTTAAATTGTTCATATTTTCCTGTCATGACGTTAAACTGCTCATTATCATCCTCCATGACTTTAAATTGCATCATCATCCTGCATGACTTTAAACTTTTCATCTTCGTCTATAATGATTTTAAACTTCTCATTATCATCCTGCACAACTTTAAACTGTATCTTCTTAATGCATGATGTAAAATTGTTCATCTTCATCTGTCATTATGTTAAACTGCTCATTATCATCCTGCATGACTCTAAATTGCATCATCGTCCTGTATGATGTAAAATTATTCATCTTTGTCCGTCATGACGTTAAAATTTACATTATTGTCCTTCATGACTTTAAACTACATCATCGTTCAGCATGAAGTAAAACTATTCATCTTCGTCCTTCATGACAATAGACTGCACATTATCGTCCTTCATGACTTTAAACTGCATCATCATCCTACATGACTTAAAACTGTTCATCTTCATCTTCATGATGTTAAACTGCATATTATCATCCTACATTACTGTAAACTGCATCATCATCCTGCATGATGTAAAACTGTTCATCTTCGTCTGTCATGATGTTAAACTATTCATTATCATCATGCCTAACTTTAAACTGTATCATCGTCCAGCATGATGTTAAACTGCATCATCATCCATCATGACGTTAAACTACTCATTATCTCCGCACAAGAAAATAAACTGGAAAATGGTCTGAGCTCTATAACCCTAAACTCAGATCACCTTCATCCTCATTGCAATATGTTAAACGTCAATTTGGTCGGGACATTCCATCTGAGGCCTAGCCTCAGGCCCCTTGGCCTTCTCAAGACCCAACCTAGGTTCTCACTTATGGTTTTATGGTGTGGTGTGGGATTATGTCCGCATTCAAGTCGGGATACTCCCCGCACCGTACACCTCCCTGGTTTGAGGTATCTTTCCCCTTCCTTCATCCTCACTGCAAGACGTTAAACTGTAATCTGGCCAGGGATTTCCATCTGAGGCCTAGCCTCAGGCCCCTTGGCCTTATCAGGCCCCCGACCCAAAGTCTTCACTTAGGTTTTTATGGTGCGGTATGGTATTATGTACTCATTCATGTCAAGTGACTTGCCGCACCATACACCTCCCTTGTTTGGGGTATCCTACCCATTTGCGTTCTTACTACATGATAGTAAGCTGCACATTACCCTCTTCTAGAACTACGTGTAGATTGATTCCCATCTTTATAGGATACCTAGGACCTCCCGAACATCTATACTTCGGGTCCAGCCCCATCTCTTAGTGATCCTCCAATTATCTCGGCCCCTTGTCCTGCATTCTTGCATGAGAGGTGTTTATGGAGTGGTATGGGATTATGTCCTCATACATGTTGGGTTTGTAATAACCACACCATGTTCCTCTTTCTCCTGAGGGTTCCTTAACCTCTTGTTCTATAATCATCATTTCAAATCATCCGCTCTCAATATAAGCCCTTCAATCCTCTTCGGGGATTCACCAATGTGCCCATGGGTACTCTAGTTTATCACCTGGAATGTTAGATTCTACCCAGACATGATATCACCCATTTCTACGGCTTTATGTTCCCCTTCATTAGGGCTTCCATAACCTTTCACATCCAAAGGGACCCACGAATGGAATGGATGCTTGGCCCAAGGGTCCTCCTACCATTATGGGCCAACGTTTTCAAGGGTTTCGAGCAACAAATTGATACAAGTCCAACGTTGCGAATTTGGTCAGTAGTCGATGATCATTATTTGTTCCCGTTCTATAATAATGCAATATGGATTCTATGTTTAGAACATGTTCAACAGTTATCATCCATCATCATGCCAGCCCCTTCAAGCCTTGAATGTTAATTCTATGATTCACATCCTTCTCCACCTCATCATGTCCAAGTAGAACTTCTAAACTCTTGGAACTATTCCTCAGTGAGCATCTACACGTTAGGAGGACAAAATCCGCGATAAGGGCATCATTCAGGGCTCCTCAACAATTTCCCTTTGGCGTGAATTCTAGATATTGCAATAAACCTATTCCGCCCTTGTTACCCACACCTAGTTTGACTCACGTGGGTTAGGGATCGGGTTGAGGTCCGCACTTACATAGAAGATTTTCACTCCTCTATGGTCCGAGCTCTATCACATTAAACAATGATCTCTTCTAGAACTACATGAGGCTTGATCCCCACCCTAATGGGGTACGAAGGAATGCCCGTGCACTTTTCCTCATGCTCAGCTTAACATTCGTGTTCGGTCACTAGAGCTAAAACCTTCCCAGGGAACATTTGGTGGTCAGAAACCCAGGTTCCCATTCACATCTGGTTTTATAATTACCCCACCACGTGTCTCCTGTGTTTCCTACCATCCAGGGTCTGAGCTCTATGACCATAAACTATGACCATTCCATGTCATTATCGTAAGATGTTAAACTGCACAACATATTATAGAACTACCTATGTCTTGATTCCCATCCTCATGGGATACATAAGAACACCCAAGCATCTTGTCTTCGGGTCCAGCCCCAGGAATCCAAAATCTTGTCCCCTCTCTTTCGGGCCCTCAGCCTGATAACTCTAAGGAACATGTGGTGTAGTGAGTTCTACATGGGCCCTCATTCACGTGAGGTTTTGAAAAGGCCTCACAATGTGCCTCCAACATCTTCTCCCTACCTTGTCTGATCGCTATGACCCTAAACTATGATATCCATAAGGGAAAGACGCGTCATTATTTTCTACTTTGCTTCCTTGTGCCCAAATAATTAAATCAATCCCCCTTAATATATCATCCTACTACCATTAAGATGGAAGTGTGAGACCCCAGGACCCTCATCCTTGGGAAGGGGCTTGAATCCCTCCATCTAATGCGTCTCATTGTCGTACTCAGAT
Source organism: Viscum album (assembly GCA_963277665.1). NCBI lineage: Eukaryota > Viridiplantae > Streptophyta > Magnoliopsida > Santalales > Viscaceae > Viscum > Viscum album. Next base: position 699,963,259 of record OY728122.1, on the reverse strand, counting down.
GTGTTCTTACAAAGAGCCCGAAGAATGGAATTTTCACGGGAAAATTCCCCTCGTTCCATGTCCAAGCTTCATGAGGCTATTAATTGGACCCTCATCCTCTTCCACATCTGAAGGGACCCCCTTCACAGCCTGGTCTCATACTGCCTCGGCTGACCTACCATTTCAGGCCAACATCCCTAGAGATCCCAGATGACATTTGCAATAGGTCCCGTGTTTCGAACTTGGTCAGTGATCGACCCTCATTTGTCTGTCCCCATTCCAGGATAACGTGATATAGATGTTGTGATTCGAACATGTTCAACATATATCCCCTATCACCACGCCACTATCATTGTGGTCCAGATCTCAAGCATCATGATTCATATATTTCCACTTCCTTATGTTAAAGTGGAATTCCAACATACTCGGATTTACTCTTCAGCGCATCTAGGTGCGTTATATAGGCGGGTCAGCATTAGTTGGACGTAATTAACATAATACCCCATTTTCCCTAAAGTGTGACTCCATGTCCTAGGAAATTCCAATCACTACTTCTTGTTTTCCACATCTAGCACGACTCTCGTGGGCTTAGTAGTTCTGACAGGACGTGTAATGGCACAACAATGCCACACAGACCTTCATGTCCTGCATGATGTTAAATTTCCCTCTCAGAACTACGTTTTTCTTGATTCCCATCATCATGGGGTACGTAGGAACACCTAACCACTTTGCTTTGGGCCCAACCTAATTTTTACTTTTGGTCCCTTAACCTGAAGAGTTTCCTCTGGTGATATGTGGTGTGATCCAGACTCCAAGTCCTCATTCATGTCGGGTTTATAGCTACCAAGCCACATATTATATTCATGGGATATTACCTTTCACACCATGTTCTATTGTATGATTTTAAATTGTACGAGTCCATATATCCTCAATGCATGACACTAAATGGTGGTTCAACCTTGAACATGTTTGGGATGCCCTATGTAAATCATGGGATGCGTCAGTTTCCTCTCCCGAGAGGATTCTCCCTACCACTATTGGTCTCTAAACACACTGATCCCCAAGAACTATTTTTGTCTTGATTCTCATATCTATGGGATACGTAGAAATGCCTATGCATTTTTCCTAGGGCCCAGCCCCAGGTTCATTACACATTTCGTCCCATATTCCCCAATTACGGTCTACTCTCTATGACCTTAAACTAGGAGCTTACAGTCCATGTAAAATGACTTTAAACTGTTAACCATGATCTAGGTGGTATGAACTTTAATCTATGTGCATAGTCTTTACCGTATGATGTAAAACTACAGGTACTTCTAGGTCCTTACCAGAGAGGTTCTGTTCTAAAGTATGTTTGATACCTGATCAGACAGATTCACCCACCAAATGTGTTTTCACCACGGTGGTGTATTTTCAAGAGGGTTGGACTCTATTTGAACAACCCACACTCCACACATGGTGTTCCCCTTATTCGAAACCTTGTACTCTTTCATGTCTAAATGAACTCCCTAACAATATGGATGCCTGGCCTATGGATCACCTACTGTCCTCAGCCAACATTCTAGAAGACTAATGGGTAGCATTTTGAGTCAGGCCCTGTGTTTCAAACATGGTCAACGGTTGGCCCTCATTTTTTTATCTCCATTTTAGGCTAATGAAATAAGGATACTGTGTTTTGAACATGGTCAATGGTTATCCTTCATTGCCATTCCACCCCCATAGTGGTCCGGATTTTGGGAATAGTGATTCACATTTTCCACTCCCCTCTGTTCGGATTGATTCTAACACCCCTAGTGTTACCCCAGTCGTGCACTGGAGGATGGTGGGAGAAGCAGGTCGGCTGTCCAGAGAGCCATGTTCTCCAGCTGTGATCCCTCTCTCCTTTAGGATTCTCCCAAATGGTGATTGATTTCTTATACTAATCCCCTCATACCATCCATTGTTTAACACTCTCATAAAGTAGATCTTATCATCTCTTGTTTCCCACACCGAGCATGGATCACCCAGGCTTAGAGATTTATTTGGATTTATCCTCAATGGGATTGAGGTACAATGGACCCAAAGGCATGACTTTTCCTTAGTCATTAACTCATAACGCAGTCCGCCTCGCCATCCTTGTCCTCATTGACCCTGTTCTTAGTGGTGGCATTTGTTTACACCGGAAAGCATGTCCCCACAATTTTCCAAATTCTTCCATACGTGATACAAGATCATAGCCCATTTTGCAAGATTTGATTTGGTAGGTTGTAGGGCCCGAATAGAGTTATGGATTAGGATTTATGAACATTTGAAGTTGGGATGGACAATTGGTTCGCGAAGCCCATTCGCGAAGCTCCCTCCACGATCGCGGAGCGCCGCTGTGAAGCAATGAGGCAGGATGCTCTGCGAACCCCTTTGACATTCGAGAACCCACCATGAATCAAGGAGGCAGTAACTCTCCGTGAATCCCTCTGACATTCACGAGTTGTCGCAAATCAAGGAGGCGGTAAGGCTCCACGAGCCGCTTTGACGTTGGCAAGCCGCCGTGGAGCAAGCTCTGTCTTCATGCCAAGAGAGAACCACTTCTTGGTGCCTCTCCCATATAATTACCCAGCACACCCCCATTCAGCAGACATTCAATTCTACCCTTGGGCAGCCGATCTCCCGGTTCACGGAGCTCCTCTTTCCTTTGCGAAGCGGATCCATGAGGCCATGCTCCGCAAGTAGCTTCCTTTGCATTGCTGCTCCGCAACTCCCAACTCCACAAGCAGCTTCCTTCGCATTGCTGCTCCGTGAGCCAATACTCTGCGAGCCCTGCTCCGCGAGTACATTCTTCATGAGTCCATGCTTTGTGATGATGCTCAGTGAGTCCATGCTCCGTGAGTCCAGGCTTCGCGAGACCCCATGCTCCCCGAGCCCCTTTTCTCCACAAAGCTACTTCATGAAGACCTATCCTTTGTGATGCTCCTACCTTCGCGCCAACCGGTTCATACCGCGGGGGCTGCGCCCCCCACCCTTGCTCGGGGATAGTGCCAGGCTGTAGTCCTGGATCGTCATTCCTGTCCCTTCATTACCGTCACTACCCCCCATGAAAAATGGTGAGTCACACCGCAAACTTTTCGGGTTGGGAAGTTGGGATTTTCCATTGCACCATTATGCGCACCCACCTTCCACCTATGGAATACCATGATTTGAGATACTCCTCCACACACCGTGAGACACCTTGAGTTGACATATTCCTCTTGGTTTGTTTCCCATGTCGTGAGTTGATATTATCCTCATAAATTCCTCAGGTACCTTGAGTCGAACCATTCCTCAAGCAACTCATCCAAACCCTATCACTTGGCACCTATGCCAAGTTGAACCAGAAAGGGCCCCCCTTGCGTAAGTCCCAACACCAACCATTTCTAGGCGCCTTATTCCAATAGTCCTATCTACATGAATTTAAAATGTAGTAATACTTATGTTCCAAACATAAGATGCCTCTTGCTCAAAACAAGATATACCATATGCTCCACACATAATATCCCAAACAGTCCTCTCTACATTATGATAAACTCTAGTATTCCCTATGTTCCAAATATTGGATACCTCTTTATCCAAAAAAGAGATGACTTATGCTCCAAGAAGGAGATTATAATAGTCCTCTCTACATGAATATAAAATATAGTATTCCCTATGTTCCAAATATAGGATTCCTCTTAACCCAAACAAGAGATTCCTTAGGCTCCAAGCATGAGATGTCAATAGTACTATCTACATGACTATAAACAGTAGTAATCCATATGTTCCAAAAATAGGATACCTCTTCCTCCAAGAAAGAGACGACTTATTCTCAATGAATGAGATCCTAATATTCCTATCTACATCACTATAAACTGTTGTACAACAAATGTTCAAAACATAGGATGAATTTTTCTCCAAACAAGAGATGACTTTTTCTCCTTGCATAAGATTCCTAATGCGATGATTACAGTGGCATAATTTCAAGAGTGTTGTAATCTAATCAAACATTCCATTACTCAACCTCACGTTTTACATGTCCTTCATTTAGATCTTCATCCACCTCCATGTCTGAAGTGACCCCCTAACGTCCTGGTCACAAGCCACATCAGATCACCTACCATCCTGGGCCAACGCCCCATAAGACTTTGGACAACACTTCGAGTGAGGTCCTGTGTTTTTTACACAGTCACCAGTCAACCCTCATTTTCTTGTCCCTATTTCAGGCTAACGTGCTATGGATTCTACGTTTAGAACACGGTCATCAGTTATCCTCTATCACCACGCCACCCTCATTGTGTTCTGAATGCTAGGCATGTTATTCACACTTCTCATCTCCCTTTGTTCAGTCAAATTCCAACGCCCTGGGCATTATCCCTCTTGTGCGCTAGCACATAAGTGAATACCTCAACCCAATAGTGAGTTGGGATTCCCTCATTGCCAGATATGAGGAAGACATCACAGGAATCTTCCTTGTATAATCCACATTCACCATTCCCACTCCATAGCGGTACCCGGGAAACTTCCTTACGTAAGTCCCATTCACCATTGTCGCTCCATAGCGGCACCCGGGCAGCTTCCTTGCGTAAGACCCATTCACCATTCCCACTCCATATCGGCACCCCGTCAGCTTCCTTTCTTAAGGCCCATTCACCATTACTGCTCCATAGTGGCACCAGGGAAGCTTCCTTGCGTAAGCCCCATTCCCCATTGCCACTCCATAGCAGCACCTGGGCAGCTTCCTTGCGTAAACCCTATCCACCATCGCCGCTCCATAGCGGCACCTGAGTAGCATCCTCGCGTAAGCACCACCCATCATTGTTACTCCCTAGTAGCACCCGAGCAGCTTCCTTACGTACGCCCTATTCAACATTGTCGGTCCATAGCAGCACCTGGGCAGCTTCCTTGTGTAAGCCCCAGTCACCATTGCCGCTCCATAGCGGCACCAGGGCAGCTTCCTTGTGTAAGCCCCACACACCATTGCCACTCTATAGAGGCACCCAGGAAGCTTCCTTGCATAATCCACACACACCATTTCCGCTCCATAGTGGATCCTAGGTGGCTTCCTTGCGTAAGCCCCATTCACCGTTGCTGCTCTATAGCGGCACCCGGGAAGCTTCCTTGCGTAAGCCCCAAGCACCATTGTGGCTCCATTGTGGCACCCGAGCTTCTTTCTTGCATAATCCCCACACACCATTTCTGCTCCATAGAGGCACCTAGGAAGCTTCCTTGCATAAGCCCCATGCACCATTTCCGCTCCATAGAGGCACTCAGGTGGCTTCCTTACATAAGCCCCATTCACCATCCTTCATGGACGCACCTTTGCGCTTTGATCGTCAGGTCCTTGCTGCCTCTTGTTACTCACACCGAGCACAACTCATGTGGGTTTAGAGTAGTAAGCCTCGACCATGAAATCCTTCATTGGCATCATAGAGTTTAATCCCCACACCAACCTGAACTATGTGGACTTTGATATTTTCCAAGGTAGGGTATGTAGGAAGCATCCACGAGGATCAAGCCCACCACCAGTTCATTCCGACCACCTTCATGTCGGTTCACCAACACCTTGGGCCACCTCAGAGTGTAATCCACAAATACCCCCATATCCTGAACTATGAGGAATTTGATCCTTCCCAAGGCAGGGTACATAGGAAGCCTCCACAAGTTTCAATCCCACCACTCCGGTCGCTCCGACCTCCTTCACATCGGTTTTCCCCCGTCCCGTATAACGCTAAACTGTATCCACCATTCTGAACTATGGGGTCTTTGATCCTTTCCATGGAAGGGTACCTATGATGCCTCCCAAAGGTTAAACCCAACAATGGTCGTTCTGACCATCTTCACATCGGTTCACCAACTCATCAGGCTGCCTTAGAGAGTAAGCCCCAAATTCGACCACATAAGCTATGGGTTCTTTGATCCTTTTCAAGGAAAGGTATGTAGGAAGCATCCATGAGGATTGAAGCCCACAACCATTGGTCCCGACTACCCTTTGTCGGTGCACCGAGCCCCTTCCCAACCTGATCTAGGATGCCTTTGATCCCTTCCAAGGGTTGGTACGTAGGGTGCTTCCACGAGGTACAAGCCCAACAAACATTGGACCCCAGGCCCACCTTCATGTTGGTTCGCCGACACCACCTAAAATACGGGGTCTTTGATCCTTTCCAAGATAGGGTACTTAGGAGGCCTCCCTGAGGTTCAACCCCAACACCCAGTCATTCCGACCACCTTCACGTCAGTTCAACAAACACCACCTGAACTACGTGGACTTCAATCTTTGCCAAGGTAGGGTACGTAGGAAGCCTCCTTGAGGTTCAATCCCACCACCCAGTCGTTCTGACCTTCTTCACATCAGTTCACCAAACACCATCTGAACTACATGGACATGGATTATTGCCAAGGTTTGGTACGTAGTAAGCCTCTCTGAGATTCAATCCAACCATCATCCATTGGTCCCTACCATCTTCATGTCGGTTCACCAAGACCACCACTCAAGGGACCCCATGTCCTCCTTCACGTCGGTTCAATGAACCCTTCCAAACTATGAGGACTTTGATGTTTACCAAGGAAAGGTACATAGGAAGCCTCCCTGGGGTTCAAGACCAATATCCATTGGACCCCAGGTCCACCTTCACTTCGGTTCCCACCCACCGGAACTACAAGAACATTGATCCTTGCCAAGGCAGTGTACGTAGGAAGCCTCCACGAGGTTCAATCCCACCATTAATTGGACTCCATTTCCACCTTCACATCAGTCAACCGACCACCACTCAAACTATGAGGACTTTGATCCTTTCCAAGGAAGGGTATGTTGGAATCCACCATGTGATTCAAGCCAAACAACCATTGGACCCCCGGTCCACCTTCACGTCGGTTCCCAACAACCTGAACTATGATGTCTTTGATCCTTTCCAAGGCAGGGTATATAGGAATCCTCCACAAGGTTCAAGCCCAACAACCATTGGTCCCCAGGTCAACCATCATGTCAATCCATTGAACCATATGAACTACGTGGTATTTGATCCTTTCCAGGGTAGGGTACGTAGGATGCCACCCTGAGGTTCAAGGCCAACACCGGTCATTCCGACCATCTTCACGTCGGTCCACCAATCCCAACCTGAACTACGAGTTCTTTGATCCTTGCCAAGGCAGGGTACGTAGGAAGCCTCCCAGAGGTTCAAGCCCAACACTGGTCATTCAGATCACCTTTATGTCAGGCCACCAACTCATCGGTCTACCTTAGAGAGTAAGCCCCAAATTCCACCACCTGAACTACATGGTCTTTGATCCTTGTCTAGGAAAGGTATGTACAAAGCCTACACAAGGTTCAATCCCCACAACCATTAGTCTCGATTACCCCAAGTTGGTGCACCGAGCCCCTTCCCAACCTGAACTATGGGGTCTTTGATCCGTGCCAAGGCAGGGTACATAGGAAGCCTTCCGGAGGTTCAAGACCAACACCAGTCGTTCCGACCATCTTCACTTCGGTTCACCAACATATTGGGCTACCTTAGAGCATATTCCCCAAATTCCACCAGCTAAACTACAGGGTATTTGATCCTTTTCATGTCAAGGTACATAGGAATAATCCACGAGGATGAATCCCCACAACCATTGGTCCCGACTACCCTACGTCGGTGCACCGAGCCCCTTCCCAACCAGAACTATGGGTCCTTGATCCTTGCCATGTCAGGGTACGTAGGAAGCCTCCAAGATGTTCAATACCAACAACCATTGGATCCCAGGTCCACCTTCATGTCTGTCCACTGACACCATCTGGCCTATGGGGTCTTTCATCCTTGCCAACGAAAGGTACGTAGGAGGCCTCCCTGAGGTTCAAGCCCAACACCCGGTCGTTCCGACCACATTCACATTAGTTCACCAAACACAACCTGAAGTACGTGGACATTGATCCTTTCCACGGTAGGGTACATAGGAATCCTCCACAAGGTTAAAGACCACCACCCGGTTGTTCTGAACTCCTTAAAATCGGTTCACCAAACATAATCTGAACTATTTGTTCTTTGATCCTTTCCAAGGCGAGGTTCGTAGGAAGCCTCCACGAGGTTCAAGCCCAACACCCATCAGTTCTGACCCCCTTCACGTCAGTTCGCCCCCATCCTGAATGACATTAATCTATGGACACTATCAAGCGGTAAGCCATTGGGACCCCATCCAATGGTAAGCCGTTGTGTCCCAATCGAGCGGTAAACTGTTGAAACCCCCAATCGGTGGCAAGACGTCGTCAGTTGAACTACGCAGACTTTGATTCCTTGCCATGGGGATATGTAGGATGCCTCCATGAGTTTCAATCCCATCACCCATGTCTCATCCTGATCTATCCCTCGATACCATGTGTTCTGGGAATATCATGCCCCAACTCGGAGGTTCTACTTCCTCTAGGTCTAATCCATGCATCCATTCTCATGGGGCGCCTCATCAAGTGTCCCATCGTTCCACCTAACTACGTGGACTTTGATTCCATGCCATGGGGATACATAGGACGTATCTTCGAGGCATAAGACCAACACTACCATCACCTTCATGACAGTCCCATCTCATTCCCCCTTCACTCAATTCAAATCTCCGTCATCCATCTTGATTGTTACCCAGACCGCCACATCCCGGTGGGATCATGTCATCCACCTCCTCACTGCACCTAGAAGTACTTGGGTCGCAATCCACGCATAAGCCCCAACATGTAACCAGTTGTTGTCCTTTGTGTACACCCCAATTCATCACCACTTCGAACTATGTGGATTTTGATACATGTCATCTACACAGGGTATGTAGGAAGCCATCATGTGGTTCAATCCCAGCCAATGGTAATCCTTGGTGCTTCCCCATTCTGGGGTGCACAGTCCCTGATCCTCCCTCATTGGTGTTCAGATCATACATTACGGTGTGATATCTCCCCTCCATGGGGCGCACCACCTCGGATACGTCCACGTTGGGCGTTCTGATCCATCCATCTTCCAGGTGTTCCCTCCTTAGGATGTACTAATCCGATCCATCTCTATGGGATGTTCTGATCACTCTCATTTCGTCTCGGTAAGACTTTAAACTTGAATCTTACCTCATGATAAACATGAGATGCCTGGGGAGAACTGCGGAAGACACGCATTTGGTGTAACCGTCTCTGAAATACGTTAAACTCACTGCATACCCCGTTTTAAACATGGGAATCTGAGGAAAATCTCATAGACATGACCCCGACATAAGATACTTCATGACTGACATGGGATGCCTCAGGTTCTGAACCCTTTGAGATGCCCTCTTATGAGGAAGAATATAGGTTCTCCTATTTCCAAAAATCCATAGATGCCCCGACCTGCCCGATGTTACCGTCTACTCTAACCGAAGGTTGCTACCTTGTCAAGACCCCATGAAATGTCTTGACGGAAGTAATGTAATTAACTGGCGTCCATGAAGGTATGGCACCGAGAATGAGATTCACGAACCACAACATAATCTACGAGGGAGACCTGGACTAGGTGACGAGTTCTGGGGAGTAATCCATGGAAGTAAGAACCGACATCCCATCATCCCGTTTCGATCATGGAGAAAACACCCCCGAAGAGGGAACAGATGCTGCCCACATTTGGAAAGCGGGAATGTGTGGAAACATTTGCGCATCCTCCATAGACGGAGGCACAGGCCCAGATGATAGTGTCAGAAACAGAAATGGAGAACCCGACGTGAATTCTCTTCTCCATCAATAGCGAGTAGACCAAATATGTCGGGAAAATTGAGGCATCACCCATGTGAATCCCCTATCCTTCATATGTGAGAGGACGATTACCATTGGGTGTGTGAAGACCTGACTCCATCGGCTCCTCGCCGACTTGGCCGCCTTAAGAGGTCGCGCAGGTGGCATTCGCCACCCAACTCCATTAGCTCTTCGCCAACATTGCCGCCTGAAGAGGCCTCGCAGGTGGCATCCACCACCTGACTCCATCAGCTCCTCACTGACTCCACCACCTTAAGTGGCCATGCAAGTGAAATCCTCCACCCAAATCCATCAGATCCTCACCGACTCCCCCACCTCAAGGGGCAGCGCAGGTGGCATCCGCCACCCGACTCCTTCGGATCTTCGCTGACTCCTCTGCCTTAAGAGGCCACGCAGGTGGCATCCACCACCTGACTCCATTGGCTCCTCGCTGACTCCACAACCTTAAGAGGCCTCAAAAGTGGAATCTTCCACCCAACTCCATTGGCTCCTCAGGGAATCCGCCACCACAAGAGGCATCACAGGTGGCATCCGCCACCCAAATCCTTTGGCTCTTCGCCGAATTTTCAGCCTCAAGACGCCACTCAGGTGGAATCTGCCACCCGACTCCATCAGCTCTTCACTGACTCCGCCACCTCAAGAGGTCGTGCAGGTGGCATCTGCCACTCGACTCGTTCAGATGATTTCCGACTCCGCTGACTCATGAGGCAGCTCAGGTGGCATCCGCCACCCAACTCCATCAGCTCTTAATTGACTCTACCACCTTAAGATGCCACACAGGTGGAATCCTACACCCAACTCCATCGGCTCCTCGCCAACTCTGCCATTTCATGATGTCACGCAGGTGGTATCCTCCACTCAACTAGTTCAACTCCTCGCCAACTACGCTACCTCAAGAGGCCGCGCAGTTGGCATCCACCACCTGACTCTATCGGCTCCCCACCGACCCCACCCCTTAAGAGGCCGCATAGGGGGAATCCTTCCCCAACACTATCGGCTCTTTGTCAACCTTGAACCGTGATAACCATCCACTACATAGGTGATCCCCGTACCGCCACCATTCGGCACGATGGCTTCCATGAATTCTGGGCTCCATCACCCCCGTCGTACCGATGTCCAGGCTTCCCCACCTTCCGGGCTCCATCGCCCCGTCGTACCGATGTCCAGGCTTCCATGACTTCTGGGCTCTATCACCCCATCATATCAATGTCCAGGCTTCCATGCCTTCCAGGCTCCATTTCCTCCATCGTACCGACGTCCATGCTTCTAGGACTTCCTGGCTCCATCGCCCCCTTCATAAAGACATCCAGGATTCCACGCCTTCTGGGCTCCATCACCCTCGTTGTACCGACGTCCAGTCTTCCACGCCGTCCGGGCTCCATCGCCCCGTCGTACCGACATCCAGGATTCCACACCTTCCGGGCTCCATCGTCCCGTCGTATCAATGTCCAGTCTTACATGCCTTCCGGGATCCATCGACCCATCCTACTAGAATTTAAGCTTCCACACCATCTGGGCTCCATCGCCCCATCATACCAACATCCAGGCTTCGATGCCTTCCAGGCTCCATCACCCCCATCGTACTGATATCCTGACTCCCACGCCTTTCGGGATCTATATCCTTGTCGTACCGACGTTCCTCACTTCATCGCCTCTACACATTGAGGGAATGTTTTCATCTCTACCACCCTTATGACCCTCTATGTCATCCCAAATACCACATTACATCAACTACAGAGGTACTCCTTATGGCCTTGACACCAGCCCGTGGAATGTCCATTTTGAGGTAGCCCATCTCACGCATAAAGAACATCTATGCTTACGATTGCAGAATATTAGGGAAATCCCATCATATAGATTCCCCCCTCATTACAACCCACCAGAATGAGGTAGAGATGAACATCCCTCTATCGACACAATCCTTATGGTTTCATGACCTTGTCGAATGATGTTAAATTAATGAACCATCATCGTCCATCATGACGTTAAACTACACATTATCATCCAGCATGAATTTAAACTGCATCATCATCCTGCATGATGTAAAACTATTCATCTTCATCCGTCATGATGTTTATGTGTGCAGTATTTTCCTACATGACTTTAAACTGCATCATCATCCGACATAACGTTAAACTGTTCATCTTCATTTGTCATGACGTTAAACTGCTCATTATCATCCTTAATGACTTTAAAATGCATCATCATCCAACATGATGTAAAAATGTTCATCTTAGTCCATCATGATGTTAAAATGCACATTATCGTCCTGCATGACTTTAAATTTCATCATCTCCCTGCTTGACGTAAAACTGTTCATCTTCTTCTATCAGGACGTTCAACTACTCATTATCATCCTGTATGACTTTAAACTGCATCACCATCCTGCATGACATAAAATTGTTCATCTTCGTCCTTCATGAAATTAAATTGCACATTATCATCCACCATGACTTTAAACTACATCATCGTCCTGCATGAAATAAACTGTTCATCTTCGTCCGTCATGATGTTGAACTACACATCACCATCCTACATGATTTGGAACTGCATCATTGTCCAGCATGATGTTAAACTGTTCATCTTCATCTGTCATGATGTTAAACTGCTCATTATCATCCTACACAACTTTAAACAACATCATCATCTTGCATGACGTAAAACTTTTCATCTTCGTCCATCATGACGTTAAAATGCACATTATCGTCCTATGTGACTTTAAACCGCATCATCATCTTGCATGACATGAAACTGTTCATCTCTGTCTGTCATGACGTTAAACTGCACATTGTCGTCCTACATGACTTTAAACTGCATCATCGTCCTACATGACGTAAGACTATTCATCTTCTTCTGTAATGACGTTAAACTGCACATTTTCATCCTGTATGACTTTAAACTACATCATCGTCCTACAAGATGTAAAACTCTTTATCTTCATCTGTCATGACATTGGACTATGCATCATCGTCCTACATGACTTTAAACTACATCATTATCCTACATGATGTTAAAATGTTCATATTCTTTTGTCATGAAGTTAAACTACTCATTATCATCATACATGACTTTAAACTGCATTATCATCCTGCATGACGTTAAACTGTTTATCTTTTTCTATCATGATGTCAAACTGCTCATTATTGTCTTGCATGAATTTAAACCTCATCATCATCTAGTATGAGGTAAAACTATTCATATTCGTTTTTCATGATGTTAAACTGATCATTATCATCTTGCATGACTCTAAATTTCATCATCGTCCTACGTGACGTAAAACTATTCATCTTTGTCTGTCATAATGTCAAACTTCACATTATCATCCTCTATGACTTTAAACTACATCATCATCCTACAAAATGTAAAACGGTTCATCTTCATCCGTCGTGATGTTAAACAACACATTATCGTCCTCCATGACATTAAACTGCATCATTTTCCAACATGACGTAAAATTGTTCATCTCCATTCGTCATGACGTGAAGCTACACTTTATAATCCTGCATGACTTTAAACTACATCATCATCCTAAATGTTGTAAAACTGTTCATCTTTGTTTGTTATGATGTTAAACAGCTCATTATCGTCCTGCATGACTTTAAACTGCATCATCATCCTACATGATGTTAAACTGCATCATCATCCATCATGACGTTAAACTCCTCATTATCGTCCCACATGAAAATAAAGAGCAAAAAAATCTGAGCACTATGACCATAAACTCAGATAACCTTAATCCTCATTACAAGATATTAAACTGCAAGCTGGTCGGGACTTTCCGTCCGTGGCCCAGCCTAAGGCCCCTTGGCCGTCTTGGGCCCCAGACCAGGTTCTCACTTAGGGTTTTACGGTGTGGTACAGGATTATGTCCTCATTCAAGTCGGGTTACTCCCCACGTCATACACCTCCTTGGTTTAAGGTATCTTTCCCCTTCCTTCGTCCTCACTGCAAGACCTTAAACTGCAAGCTGGATGAGACTTTCCATCCGAGGCCCAGCCTCAGGCCCTATGGCCTTTTCAGGCCCCCTACCAAAAGTCATCACTTAGGTTTGTATGGTGTGGTATGGGATTATTTCCTCATTCACGTTAGGTTACTTGTTGTGTCTTACACCTCCCTTGTTTTGGGTATCCTACCCATTTGTGTCCTTACTGCTAGACGGTAAGCTTCACATTACCCTCTTCTATAACTATGTGTGGATTTATTCCCATCCTAATGGGATATTTAAGACTTCCCAAACAACTAGACTTCAGGTCCAGCCCCATCTCTTCGAGATCTCCATGTTATCTAGGACCATATTCTTGCATTCTTCCATGAGAGGTGTATACGGTGTGGTACAGGATTATGTACTCATTCACGTCGAGTTTCTAACAACCATGCCATGTACATCTTTCTCATGGGGGTTTTCAATCCTCTTGTTCTATACTCATCTATTCAAATTTTCTACTCTAAATATGATCCCATCGATACTCTTTTTTGATTCACCAATGTGCCCAAGGGTACTCTGGTTTATCACCTCGAATGTGCGATTCTACCCAGACATGCTATCACCCATTTATCAGGCTTCGTGTTCCCCTTCATTAGGGATTCCGTCACCATTAACATCCAAAGGGACCCCCCGAATGGCATAGATGCTTGGACTAAGGGTCCTCTTACCATTACGATCCAACCTCCTCAAGTGTTTCGAGCAACAAATTGTTACAAGTCCAGCATTGCGAATTTGGTCAGTGGTCGATGCTCATTTGTTGTTCCCATTCCAGGATAACATGATATGGATGCTGTGTTTTGAACATGGTGAACAGTTATCCTCCATCATCACGCCAGCCCCTTCAAGCCTTGAATTTTGGTTACATGATTCACATCCTTCTCCACCTCATCATGTCCTAGTAGAAATTCTAAACTCTTGGAACTATTCCTTAGTGTGCATCTGCATGTTATGAGGAAAAAAGCTGCGATAAGGGAATTATTCGTGGCTCCGCACAAATTTCCCTTTGGCGTGTATTCCAGATATTGCAACAAACCTCTTCGCCCTTTTTCCCCACACTGAGTTTGAATCGCGTGGGATTAGGGATCGGGTTGCGGTCCTCTCTTACTTGGTAGGTTTTCGCTCCTCTAAGGTCCAAGATCTAAGACCATAAACTATGATCTCGTCTAGAACTATGTGCGGCTTGATCCCCTCCCACATGGGGTATGTAAGAATTCCCATGCACTTTTCCCCGGGCCCATCATAACATTCGTGTTCGGTCTCTCAACCTAAAACCTTCCTAGGGAACACATAGTGGTCGGAACCCAAGGTTCCCATTCACGTCGGGTTTTATAATTACCCCGACACGTTTCTCCCACCTTTCCTACCATCCATGGTCCCATCTCTTTGACCATAAAATAATACCACTCCACGTCCTTTCCGCAAGACGTTAAACTGCATGACATCTTCTTGAACTACGTATGGATTGATTCCCATCCTCATGGGATACGTAGGAACGCCCAAGCATCTTACCTTTGGGTCCATCCCCAGGAATCCAAAATCATGTCCCCTTCTTTTGACCCCTCGACCCGAACACTCTAAGGAAGATGTGGTTTTGCGAGTACCTCATGTGCCCTCATTCATGTCCGGTATTGAAAAGGCCTCACCATGTGCCTCACCATGTGCCTCCCAAATCGTCTCCCTACCTGGTCTGAGCTCTATGACCCTAAATTATGATATCCCTATGGGAACAACGCATCAGGTTTGGCTACTTTTCCAACCTGTGTCTAATTCAATAAATCAAACCCCCTTGACAGATCATCCTACGACCATTAATCTGGAATTGTACGACCCCAGGACCCTCTTCCTTGGGAAGTGACTTGACTCCCTCTATCTGATGCATCTCATTGTCATACTCAGATGTGTTCTAACAAAGACCTTGAAGTCTGGAATTTTCATGTGGACATTCCCCTCATTCCATGTCCATGATTCGTGAGGCTGTTATTTGGATCCTCATCCTCTTCCACATCTGAAGGGACCCCCTTCACGTCCTGGTCTCATGCTGTCTCGGCTCTCCAACCATTTCGGGCCAACGTCCCTGGATATCTCAGACGACATTTGCGACAGGTCCCATGTTTCAAACATGGTCAGTAGTCGACCTTCATATATCTGTCCCCATTACAGGCTAACGCGATATGGATTCTGTGTTTCGGACATGGTCAACAGCTATCCCCTATCGTCACTCCACCATCATTCTAGTCCAGATCTCGAGCATCATTATTCACATATTTCCACTTCCTTATGTTCAAGTGAAATTCCAACATACTCGGATTTACTCTTCAGCGCATCTAGGTGCATTATATAGGCGGGTCAGCATCTGTGGGATGTCATTCACCTAATACCCCATTATCCTTAAAGTGTGCCTCCCCGTGCTAGGAATGTCCCAACACTACTTCATGTTTCCCTCATCTAGCACAACTCTCATGGGCTTAGTAGTTCTGATAGGATGTGTACTAGCACTACAATGAAACACATGCATTCACATCCTGCAAGACATTAAACTACACTCTCAAAACTATGTTTTTCTTGTTTCCCATTCTCATGGGGTACGTAGGAACACCTGACCACTTTGCTTCAGGCCTAGCCTAATTTTTACTTTTGGTCCCTTGACCTGAAGAGTTTACTCCGGGGATACGTGGTATGATCCATACTCCAAGCCCTCATTCACATCGGGTTTATAGCTACCACACCACATATTCCCATCCTAGAATATTCCATTTAATTCCACGTTGTATCATATGATGTTAAACTGCAGGAGTCCATATGTCCTCAACGCATGACGCTAAACTGTGGTTCTACCGTGAACAAGTCCGGGATGCCCTATGTTAATCATGGGATGCATCAGTTTCCCCTCTAGAGAGGATTATCCCTACCAATATTGGTCTCTGGCCACACTGTGTACCAAGAACTACGTTTGTCTTGATTCTCATCTCTTTGGGATAAATAGCAATTCCCGAGCATTTCACCTTGTGCCCATCCCCAAGGTCATTACCCCTTTCAACTCATCTTCCCCAATTATGGTACACTCTCTATGACCTTACACTAGGATCTTATAGTCCATGTAGCATGTCTTTAAACTGTTAACCATGGTCCAGGCAGTACGACCTTTAAACTATGTGCACTGTCTTTACCGTATGATGTAAAACTAGAGTTACTTCTAGATCCTAACCAGAGAGGTCCTGTTCTGAAGTATGTTTGATACCTGATCAGATAGATACACCAACCTAATGTGTTTCCCCCACGGTGGCGTAATTTCAAGAGGGTTGGAATCCATTCGAACAACCCACACTCCATGCATGGCATTCCCTTTATTCGGACCCTCGTCCACTTTCATGTCTAAAGGAACCCCCTGACAGTATGGATGCTCGGCCTATGGCTCGCCTACTGTCCTCAGGCTACATTCTGTAAGTCTAATGGGTAGCATTTTGAGTCAGGCCCTGTGTTTCAAACATGGTCAATGGTCAGCACTCTTTTTTTAGCTCCATTTCAGGCTAATTCAATAAGGATACAGTGTTTTGAATGTGGTCAATGGTTATCCTTCATCGCCACGCCACCCCCATAGTTGTCTGGATTTTGGGAATCGTGATTCACATTTTCCACTCTCCTCTGTTCGGATTGATTCTAATGCCCCTGGCGTTACCCCAGTCATGCACCAGAGCATGGTGGGAGAAGCAGGTCAGCTGTCTAGAGAGTCCAATTCTCCAACTGTGACCCCTCTCTCGTTTAGGATTCTCCTAAATGGGGATCGATGTCCCATTCTGATCTCCTCATCCCTTCCTTTGTTTAACACTCTCATATATAAGATCATATTATATCTTGTTTCCCGCACTGAGCATGGATCGCACAGGCTTATAGATTTATTTGGATTTATCCTCAACGTGATTGAGGTACAATGGACCCTAAGGCTTGCATTTTTTTCAGTCGTTTCCTCAGAACGCGGTCTGCCTCTACCTCCTCATCCTCATTTGACCTCGTTCTTAGGGGTGGCATTAGTTGACACTGGAAAACGCATCCCTGAAATTTTCCAAATGCTTCCATACATGATCCAAGATTGTATCCCATTTTTCAAACATTGATTTGGTAGGTCGTAGCGCTCAAAAAGAGTTACAGATAAGGTGTTATGGACATTTGATGTTGGGCTGGAAAACTGGTTTGTGAAGCCCATTCGCGAAGCCCCCTTCGCGATCGCTGAGCTCCACCATGAAGAAATGAAGCGGGATTCTGCGCGAACCCCTTTGGAGTTCGTGAACCCGCCGTGAAGCAAGGAGGCGGTAACGATCCACAAAGCCCTCTGACATTCGCGAGCCGTCACGAAGCAAGTAGGCGGTAACGCTCCGTGAGCCAATTTGACGTTTGAGAGCCACCGCGGAGCGAGCTCCGTCTTCGCGCCGAGTGAGCTTCGCTTCACGGCGCCTCTCCTCTATAAATACCCAGATCACCCCTATTTTCCAGATGGTCACTTGGCCCCTTGGGCAGCCGATCTCCCAGTTTTCAGATCTCCGCTTTCCTTCGAAAAGCGGCTCCCCGAGGCCATGCTCCACGAGAATCTTCCTTCGCATTGCCGTTCTGAAAGCCCCTACTCAGCGAGCATCTTCCTTCGTGTTTCTACTCCACGAGCTGATGCTCCGCGAGCCCTGCTCTATGATTCCATGCTCCGGGAGTCCATGCTCTGTGATGCTACTCAATGAGTCCATGAACTGTGAGTCCATGCTTCATGAGACCTCATGCTCCCTGAGCCCCTTTGCTCCGTGAAGCTACGTCGTGAAGACCTATCCTTTGTGAAGCTCTTACCTTCGCGCCCACCGGTTCATACCACAGGGGGCTGTGCCCCCGCACCCCCACTTATGGTCAATGCCATGCTGCAGTCCCGACCCTTCATTACTGTCACTAACACCCATGAAAAATGGAGAGTCTCACCACAAACGTTTCGGTCCAGGATGTCAGGATTTTCCATTGTGCCCTTATGAGAACCCACCTTCCACCTATGGAATACCATGATTTGAGATACTCCTCCGCACACCATGAGACACCTTGAGTAGATATATTCCACTTGGTTCATTTCCCATGTCATGAGTCGATATTCTCCTCATCAATTCCCCGAGTACCTTGAGTCGAACTATTCCCCAAGCAACTCATCCAAACCCTATCACTTGGCTCATATGCCAGGTTGAACCATAAAGTGGCCCCCTTGCGTAAGTCCCAACACCAACCATTTCTATGAGCCTTATTCCAATAGTCCTATCTACATGACTTTAAACTGTAGTAATACTTATGTTCCAAACATAAGATGAATCTTCCTCAAAACAAGAGATACCTTATGCTACAGACATAAGATCCCAAAAATTCCTCTCTACATGATGATAAAATCTAGTATTCCCTATGTTCCAAATATTGGATGCCTCTTGATCCAAACAAGAGATTCCTTATTCTCCAAGCATGAGATAATAATAGTCCCTTCAACATGATTATAAACTACATTATTCCCTTTGTTCCAAATATAGGATTCCTCTTGACCCATACAAGAGATGCCTTATTCTCCAAGCATGAGATTCCAATAGTCCTATCTACATGACTATAAACTGTAGTACTTCCTATGTGCCAAACATATGATGCCTCTTTCTCCAAGAAAGAGATACCATATTCTCCAAGAATGAGATGCCAATAGTCCTATCTACATGAATATAAATTGTAGTACACCCTATGTGCCAAACATAGGACGCATCTTGCTCCGAACAAGAGATGCCTTATTCTACATGCATAACATGCCTAATGCCAAGATTACAGTGGCATAATTTCAAGAGCATTGGAATCCATTAAAACATTCCATCAATCCAACTCACCCTTTGCGTGTCCTTCATTCAGATTTTCATCCACCTCCATGTCTGAAGGGACCCCCTAACGGCTTGGTCCCATGTCGCATCAGCTGACTTACCGTCCTGGGCCAGGGCCCCATAAGACCATGGACAACACTTGTAGCCAGGCCCTGTGTTTCGAATAAGGTCAGAATTCAACCCTCATTTTCTTGTCCCCAATTTAGGCTAACGTGATATGGATGCTCTGTTCAAGAAAATAGTCAACTTTTATCCTCTATCGCCACACCACCCTCATTGCATTCCGAATGTCGGGCATGATATTCAAACTTCTCATCTCCCTTTGCTCGGACTGATTCAAATTCCATTGGCATTATCCCTCTTGTGCGCTTGCGCATAGGTGAATACCTCAACCCACCAGTGAGTTGGGATTCCCTCATGGACAGACATGAGGAAGACATCACAGGAAGCTTCCTTGTATAAGCCCCATTCACCATTGTCGCTCCATAGCGGCACCTGTGCAGCTTCCTTGCATAATCCCCATTCACCATTACCACTCCATAGCAGTACCCGGGTAGCTTTCTTGCGTAAGCCCCATCCACCATCTCCACTCCATAGCGGCACTGGGGAATCATCCTCATGTAAGCCTCATCCATCACTGTCGCTCCCTAGATGCACCCAGACATCTTCCTTTCATAAGCCCCATTCACCATTTCTTCTCCATAGAGACACCCAGGTAGCTTCCTTGAATAAGACCCACACACCATTTCCACTCCATAGCGGCTCCTGGGTATCTTTCTTGCATAATCCCTGCACACAATTGCCTCTCCATAGCAGCACCCGAGAATCTTCCTTGCGTAAGTGCCATTCACCATTGTCGCTCCATTACGACACCCAGGAAGCTTCCTTGCATAAGTCCCATGCACCATTGTCACTCCATAGCGGCACCTGGGTAGCTTCCTTGCGTAAGTCCCACACACCATTTACACTCTATAGCGGCACCTGGGAAAGTTCCTTGTGTAATCCCCATGCACCATTTCCGCTCCATAGAGGCACCCGGGAAGCTTCCTTGCATAAGCCCCATTCACCATCCTCTATGGAAGCACCTTTTCACTATGATCATCAGGTCCAAGTTGCTTCTTGTTTCACACACCGAGCACGAATCAAATGGGCTTTGATTAGTAAGCATCGACCATGAAATCCTCCTTGGGAAGCCTAGAGTGTAAGCCCCACACCAACCTGAACTACGTGGGCTTTGATCTTATCCAATTCATGGTACGTAGGAAGCATTAAAGAGGTTCAAGCTCAACACCTGGTCGTTCTGACCTCCATCATGTTGTTTCACCAATACCTCAGCCCACCTCAGAGCGTAAGCTACAAATACCCCCATATCCTAAACTATGAGGACTTTGATCCTTGCGAAGGCAGGGTACGTAGGAAGCCTCTACGAGGTTCAAGCCCACCACTCCGGTCACTCCAACCTCCTTCACGTCGGTTCGCCCCTGTCCTGCATGATGTTAAACTATATCCACCATTCTAAAATACGGGGACCTTGATCCTTTCCATTATAGGGTATATAAGAATGCTCCCTGAGGATCAATCCCAACACCATTCGTTCATACCATCATCACATTGGTTCACCAACTCATCAGGCTTCCTTAGAGCGTAAGCCCCAAATTCCACCACCTGAACTACGAGGTCATTGATTCTTGTCAAGGAAAGGTATGTAGGAAGCCTCCACGAGGTTCAAGCCCCAAAACCATTGGTCCCGACTACCCTTCTTCGGTCCACCGATCCCCTTTCAAACCTGAACTAAAGGGTATTTGATCCTTTCCAAGGAAGGGTACGTAGGGAGCCTCCACGAGGTTCAATCCCAACAACCATTGGACACTAGGTCCACCTTCATGTTGTTTTGCCAAAAACACCAGAACTATGGGGTCTTTGATCCTTACCAAGGTAGGGTACTGAGGAGGCCTCCCTAAGGTTCAAGCCCAACACCCATTCATTCCGACCACCTTCACGTCGGTTCACCAAACACCACCTTAACTACAAGGACTTTGATCTTTGCCATGGCAGGGTACATAGGAAGCCTCCACGAGGTTCATGCCCACCACCCGGTCATTCCGACCTTCTATACGTCGGTTTACTAAACACCATATGAACTACATGGTCTTTGATACTTACCATGGAAGGGTACATAGAAAGCCTCCTTGAGGTTCAAGCCCACCACCATCCATTGGTCCCGACCATCTTCACGTCGGTTCACCATGACCACCACTCATGGGACCCCAGTTCCTCCTTCATGTCGGTTCACCGACCCCTTCCGAACTATGAGGACATTGATCCTTTCCATGGCAAGGTACATAAAAATCCACCCCGAGGTTCAATCCCAACATACATTGGACCCCTGGTCCACCTTCATGTCGGTTCGCAACCACCTGAATTACGAGGACTTTGATCCTTGCCAAGGTAGGGTATGTAGGAAGCCTCCATGAGGTTTAAGACCACCATCCATTGGACCCCAGGTCAAACTTCACGTCGGTCCACTGAGCACCACCCAAAATTCGAGGACTTTACTCCTTGCCAAGGTAGGGTACGTAGAAATCCTCCATGAGGTTCAATCCCAATAACCATTGGACCCCATGTCCACCTTCATGTCGGTTCCCACGATCCTGAACTATGATGTCTTTGATCCATGCCATGGAATGATAAATAGGAATCCACCATGAGGATCGAGCCCAACAACCATTGGGCCCCAGGTCCAGCTTCATGTCAGTCCACTGAACCATCTGAACTATGTGGTCTTTGACCCTTGCCAAGGCAGGGTACGTAGGAAGCCTCCCTGAGGTTCAAGCCCAACACCGGTCATTCTGACTGTCTTCACATCGGTCCACCGATCCCAACCTGAACTATGGGGTCTTTGATCCTTGACAAGGCAGGGTAAGTAGGAAGCCTCCCTCAGGTTCAATACCAACACCAGTCATTCCTACCATCATCATGTCAGGTCACCAACTCAGCAGGCTGCATTAGAGTGTAATCCCCAAATGCCACGACCTGGACTACGGGGTCTTTGATCCTTGTCAAGGCAAGGTACGTAGGAAGCCTCCACGAGGTTCAAGCCACACAACAATTAGTCCCCACTACGCTATGTCTGTGCACTGAGTGCCTTCCTAACCTGAACTATGGGGCCTTTGATCCTTTCTAAAGCAGGGTACGTAGGAAGCCTCCCGGAGGTTCAAGACCAACACAGGTCGTTCCAACCATCTTCACGTCAGTTCACTAACTCATCGGGCGATCTTAGAGCATAAGCCCCAAATGCCACCACTAGACCTACGGGGTCTTTAATCCTTGTTAAGGAAATGTATGTAGGAAGCCTCCACGGGGTTGAAGACCGAAAACCGTTGGTCCCGACTACCCTATATCGGTGCACCAAGCCCCTTCACAACCAGAACTATGGTGTCTTTGATCCTTGCCAAGGCATGGTACGTAGGAAGACTCCAAGAGGTTCATGCCCAAAAACCATTGGACCCCAGGTCCACCTTCATGTCTGTTCCCCGACACCACCCAAACAATGGGGTCTTTGATCCTTTCCAAGGAAGGGTACGTAGGTGGCCTCTCTGAGGTTCAAGCCCAACACCTGGTTGTTCAGACCACCTTCACGTCGGTTCACCAAACACCACTTGAAATACATGGACATTGATCGTTCCTAAGGTAGGGTACATAGGAAGCCTCCATGAGGTTCAAGCCCACCACCGGGTCGTTCTGACCTGCTTCACATCGGTTCACCAAACACCATCTGAACTCCGTGGTCTTTGATCCTTTCCAAGGGAAGGTACGTAGGAAGCCTCCATGATGTTCAATCCCAACACCCAGCAGTTCTTCCCCCCATCACATCGGTTCGTCCCCGTCCTGAATGATGTTAAAAAGTGGACCCCATCCAATGGTAATCCGTTGTGACCCCATCCTACGGTATGTCGTTGTGTCCCAATCCAGCGGTAAGTTGTTGAAACCCCAAATCGGTGGAAATCCATCGTTAGATGAACTACGTGGACATTGATTCCCTACCATGAGGATATGTAGGATGCCTCGATGTGGTTCAAGCTCAGCACCCATGTCTCATCCTGATCTATCCCTCAATCCCATGTGTTCCGATAATATCATGCCCCAACTTGGAGGTTCTACTTCCTCTAGGTCCCATCTATGCATCCATTATCACGGGCCGCCTCCTCAGGTGTCCCATTGTCCCACCAAAACTACACAGACATTGATTCCCTACCATGGGCATACGTAGGAAGTCTCTTCGAGGCTCAAGACCAACAATACCATCATATTCATGATGGTCCCATCTCATTCCACCTCCACCCCATTCAACTCTCCATCATCCATCCTGATTCTTACCCAGGCCGCCACGTCCCGGTGGGACCATGTCATCCACCTCCTCACTACACCTAGCAGTACTTGGGCCGCAATCCATGTGTAAGCCCCAACATGTAACCGGGTCATTGTTTTTTGTGTACACACTGATTCATCACCCCTTCGAACTACATGGGTTTTGATCCCTATCATCTACACAAGGTACGTAGGAAGCCTCCATGAGATTTAATCCCAGCCAATGGTAATCAATAGTGCTTCCCCATTATAGGGTGCACACTCCCTGATCCGCCCTCAGTGGTGTTTAGATAAGCCATTACAGTGTGATATCTCCCTTCCATGGGGTGCACCACCTTGGATCCGTCCTCATTGGGCGTTCTGATCCATCCATCTTCTAGGTGTTCCCTCCTTGGGATGTACCAATCCGGTCCGTCTCTATGGGATGTTCTGATCACTCTTGTTCCGTCTCAGCAAGACTTTAAACATGCAGTCTACCTCATGATAAACATGAGCTGCCTGTGGAAAACCTAGAAAGTCATGCCTTTGGGATAACCATCTCTGCAAAATGTTAAACTTGCGGTGTACCCCATTTTAAACATGGGAAGCTACGGAAAACCTCATAGACATGCCCTCGGCATAAGATAGACCATGACTATCATGGGATGCCTTAGATTCTGCACCCTTTGAGATTCCCTTTTATGAGAAAGAATACAGGTTCTCCTATTTCCATGCATCTAGAGATGCCCCGACATGCCCGATGTTACCATCTTCTCCGACCAAAGGTTTCTACCATGTCAAGACCCCATGTAATGTCCTGACGGAAGTAGAGTAATTTACCAGATTACATGAAGATATGGCATCGAGAACAATATTCATGAACCCAGTCTTAATCAATGAGGGAGACCTGGACTAGGTGACGAGTTCTGTGGAGGAATCCACGGAAGGAAGAACCGAAATCCCATCATCTCATTTCGATCAAGTAGAAAACGTCCCCGAACAAGGAACAGATTCCACCCGCCTTTGGAAAGCGGGAATGCGGGGAAACAGCTCTGCGTCCTCCATAGACGGATGCACAAGCCATGACGAATGTGTTGGAAACAGAAATGGTGATCCCAACATGAATTCTCTTCTCCATCAAAAGGACGTAGACCAAATATGTCGGGAAAATTGAGGCATCACCCATGTGAATCCCCACTCCTTCATATGTGAGAGGACAAGTACCATTGGGTGTGTGAAGACCCGACTCCATCATCTCCTCACCGACTCTCACGCCTTAAGAGGCCGAGAAGGTGGCATCCGCCACCCAACTCCATCGGCTCTTCGCCAACTCTGCCACCTCAAGAGGCCACGCAGGTGGCATCCGCCACCCGACTCCATCGGCTCCTCGCCGAATCCATCGCCTGAAGAGGCCATGTAGGTGGCATCTACCACCCAACTCCATCAGCTCCTCACCGAATTCGCCGCCTCAAGAGGCAGCATAGGTGACATCCACCACCCAACTCCTTCGGCTCTTTGCCGACTCTGCCTCCCAAGAGGCCGCGCAGGTGGCATTAGCCACCCAACTCCATCGGCTCTTCGCCAACTCTGCCGCCTCAAGAGGCCACGCAGGTGGCATCCTCCACCCGACTCCATCGGCTCCTCGCCGAATCCACCACCTGAAGAGGCCATGTAGGTGGCATCTACCACCCAACTCCATCAGCTCCTGCCAACTTCGCCGCCTCAAAAGGCAGCGCATGTGACATCCGCCACCCGACTCCTTCAGCTCTTTTCCGACTCTGCTGCCCCAATAGGCCACGCAGGTGGCATCAGCCACCTGAATCCATCACCCCCATCATACCGACGTACAGGATTCCAAGCCTTCTAGGCTCCATCACCCCCATCATACCGACGTCCAGGCTTCCATGCCTTCCAGGCTCTGCTGCCCCCATCGTATCGATAACCAGGCCTACACCCCTTCCGGGATCCATCGCCCCCGTCGTACTAACGTCCAGGCTTCCATGCCTTCCTGGCTCCATCACCCCGTCATACTGACGTTCAGGCTTCCACACCTTCCAGGATCCATCGCCCCATCGTACCGACATCACGTCTTCCACGCCTTCCAGGCTCCATCACCCCCGTCATACAGACGTCCAGGCTTCCACACCTTATAGGCTCCATCACCCCATCGAACCGACATTCCTAGCTTCATCGCCTCTCCGGATTGAGGCTATATTGTCATCTATGCCACCCTTAAAACCCTCTATGTCATCCCAACAACCATGTTGCATCAACTACAGAGGTCCTCCCTGTGGCCTTGACACCAGCCTGTGGAATTTCCATTTTGAGGTAGCCCATCTCACGCATGAAGAACATCCATGTTTACGCTTGGGGAATTTTAGGGAAATCCCATCATATAGATTCCCCCCTCTTCCCAACCCACCAAAATGGGGTAGATATGACCATACCTATTTCGAAACAATCCTTATGGTTTCATGTCCTAGTTTCATGACGTTAAACAGCATAACAATCATCATCCGTCAAGACGTTAAACTGCACATTATCATCCTTCATGACTTTAAACTGTATAATCATCCTGCATGATGTAAAACTATTCATCTTCATCCGTCATGATGTTAAACTGTGCATCATCGTCCTACATTACTTTAAACTGCATAATCATCCTGCATGATGTTCAACTATTCATGTTCATCGCTCATGATGTTAAACTTCTCATTATCGTCATGCATGAACTTAAACTACACAATCATCCTGCATGATGTAAAACTGTTCATCATCATCCTGCATGACGTTAAACTACACATTATCATCCTGCATGACTTTAAATTGCATCATCATCCTGCATGACGTATAACTGTTCAATATCATCTTTCTTGACGTTAAACTTCTCCTTATCGTCCTGGGTGACATTAATGATCGTGTTGGGAAGGTATCTTATATATTGTAACTTCCACCAAATCACTCTCATGTTCATGATGTGTTCCATGTATCTCTCTTGATAAAATACATACATGATCCCTCACATGTTCTAAACATCTAAGTTGGAGCAATATGTTTCTTATTAAGAACAACCAGTAGAGATTCTAGATCATAGTGAAAAGGTTCTACGAAACAAGACCGCTAGCTTGGTTAACTTTTTATAGCGGAACCACCAATTTACAGAAGCTACAAGGGAACTTGAGGATGTGATGAGGCAAAGGTATCTTTATATGTTTGTATATAAGTGACATATTTCCAGAGAAAAATTCAGTTTAATGGGGGTAGAATGTAACACCAGGATGTTTTTATGAAATATTTTCTTTAAATAATTTTAATTCTTCAATAGCTTGCATTACATGAAACCATGAGTTTAAATGAACCACGAGATACCATTACTATAACATGACCATTATAACCTAGCTATTAAGTTAGTAATAATTAATATGACTAACTTATGAAAATGTATGGTGAATTCTTTAACTATCAATTATTTATGAAAAATATAAAGCAATTAAATGTAACAGAAATATTTGTATTTTTTTATTAAGAAATTAAGTGAATTATAATTATTAAATGAAATTAATTAAATATATATGTTATATATTTAATTTTTTTATATTCATACAATAGATATTTTTATCATATGATATGAATAAACACTATTTTATGTATAAAACCCATTTTTTCAAGATCGATTTTACCGTATTTTAATGATGAAACCATTTTAAATTAAAATTTTGATACATTAATAATTTTTATATGAAAATATAAAATTCCTATTTTGAATATGGATATGAAAATTTACTTTTGATGATTTCTTGATATTTTTTTTGATAACTTTCATGTTATGATAAATAATACAAATATACTAAATTTTAATTGAAAAAAAGATTTTTCATTGAAATAATGTATATGGTTAAATTAAATTATTTAATGGTTTTAAAATATAAATATTTTACATTATATAATTTTATATAATGCAGTTCATTGGAATTCATTTTATATTGAAATTAGATGTAAAAAAATTTCAATATTATGTAATGTTTTAACTTTTAAAACCGATTTTCTCGTTCTGATAATGAGATTAATTTTAAATTAATTACTAAAAATTTTGTGTTTTGAATTTTAAAAAATAGATTAACTATTTTTATTCATCAGGTCCAAATTATGTAAATATTTTTCTTTTATATTTGGGCATTATGAATAACAACTTTAGTAATTTTTACTAATATAGTAAAAGGGAAAATTAGGTAATTAAGTGTAAAAATAAAATTATAAAGCTACTCTAACACTTTTCCTAATATAATTGGATGAGTTTTTTTTTGACCCAAAACAACATTGGGTAGAAATGGTATCCATTGAAAGCCACTTTTAGGAGATTAATACATTTAATTTATTTTATTTAAAGAAAATTTAAATATGACTTTCTGAATTTTTAACAACTATATCATTTTTACTATAAGGTTATAAATTCAACTATAAATTCTTATTGGAAAGATAAAATGTAACGCCCCGACCCTAGTTACCCAGAGTCGGTGCATTATTACATAACATTGGCATGATCACAAGAAAGATCAAATATCGAAAGACCTATTGGTTTAGTAGCCTTGGAAACACTAGATATATTCATAAGTTTTACATTACATCATAAAATGAAAAACTACTACAACAACATAATGTCTCCATAATCTAAACTCATATCCCCAGATAATATCCCTGTAGGTCATTCATAACTTACTTCTTCACTTCCTGGGAAAAATAAAACATAGAAAAGGGGTGAGCTCAAATGCCCAGTAAGGATAACAATATAGCGGAAACATTCATAAATAAAAATAAACATTTAAGGCAATGTATAACTAAAACAAAATCCTTTAAAACATGAACTTTCAACATGGTATGGCATAAATAAAATGAAATAATGCCATTTACTTATTCACATGGATATTCTACTAATCGAATAATCACATGCAAAAATCAATAACCACTTTCATAATGTTGGAATGCATAATGCCAGACTATCATAACCACATAGTCAAGGCCTCATGCCAAAACTACAAATAATATTTTTTTAAGGCCTTGTGCCAAGACACTAGTCTGTCTCATGAGACCTACCGATGCATCGAGGAGCTATAGCGGGCTCCACCCGTCACTTACTAAGTCCAATGCATTCCCTTATGAAAAGGTTTAAACATAACATAAACATTCGTATTAAAACTAGCATACAAAATGTCAATAATTTCACCATAAACTATGAATGGTATAAAAATAGCACATACACAGTCAAACGTAACACAAAACCTTCAATACAATATAGAAGTTTTGTATCATAATAAATCAACTTCAAATAATCTTAAAATCCATCAATGGATGTTGACATAGATGAAATCAAAATTCTTTTTAAAGAAATATCTCCTTTTATTTTGAAATCATTTAAGATCCATATAAAATAAAACATTCTCTTAGAAAATATTCTTATAAGCTTGTAAGGGAAGCTTTGAAGATTTTATAATGGCGGAAAATAGCCTCACCCGCCGTATAAGTTAAAAAAACATTCTTACCTTAATTCTGTCGAAAAGGTTAAAAAGGACCTTGTTTTGAAAACGACGGAAAGATTCCTTTATAAACCACTTATAAAAAGTCAAACAAGGGTATAAACGACTTTAACCCATATTCTTGTAAATAATAAATATGTTTTGAAATATATTTCGAAGAAACATGGATGTGGATGATAAAGAAATCCCAGTAGATTATTACGTATAAACAACCTCGGATAATGAAGAGATTGTGAAATAACCCTTACCTTGTACTTTTCCTTGGTTGGGGTAGGTTAACCTCCTGTATAATGGTGAAATAATTGTTATTAAATTATACAATAATCATATACATTAATATGATATCATATATGATCTTTTAATATTGATTTGATAATAATATCTTAGTATTATCGTTGTTTCGGGTGTTAACTTACTTGTTTTCTTTTACATGTTTTGTTACGTAAGACATGTTTCTAAAGGATAGGTTTTATATTATTCATATCCAGAATGATATCAAGTCCTTAAACATCATTTTTTAAATCATCAAATGATAATTACACTTGAATGGATACGATGGAGAATGAATCTCATCGCGTTCGTGGAGACGGTAGTCCGTACGTACGCACGAGCGACAATATCATTCTTTTGATATTAAAATAATATATAAATGGATGGTATATCATATATACAGAATCATTAATATGTTATATTTATTATTTACATGAGTTACACATCATTATTTTACCCATCCAAATAATATTATATTGAATAACAATTCTACCACGACGTGGAGACGGTAAGCCGTACGTACGCACGTATGGTGACATGTTATTAAAAGGGTGGATAGAATACTGAATATGGTTGTACCATATTTATAATAACATCACAGTATATATATGATACTGGATTTATTATTTTAGAATGGTAACAACAAAGGAAGAATAAGTGGAAGAAGAAATGAACTTAGAAAAGGGTGGTGAAATCATTACCTCTTCTTCGGGTTCTTCCTTTTGATTTGATCAAAAGGGCTATTTAGGTTGGCTTTCTGATCAAAATAAGGCCCCTAGGTTGTAGTGAGGGAATTTGGGAGAGTATTTGGGCAGAGGTTGTCCGAACCAAAAGGCTTTGAAGGTGTTAAGAAATGAGAAGGAGGAGTGCCCATTTATAAGAGGGGTGAGGGGCACCTTTGGAAAAGCTAGAAATATTAATTTATAATAAATTCATATTCAGTTTATAATGGCTCCAAAGTTGATTATTTAAATTTTAAGGAGGGGATGGGTCACGAACAACTCAACCAATAGAATTTAGACAGGTTTGGGTACTTATATTAACCTTATCTTTAAGTATTAACGCTAAGTCAATTAGTTCCACTTTTACAATGTCTCTTTGTATTTTTATATAATATGGTTAATAAACTTACTAAATACATCCAAAAGACCCCCAAGTGGTCCAGTAATGATGAACCTATCATGATATAAGTCTCTTGGACGAACCATAGATTTTTAGGAATTTAATATCAATTAATAATAAAATATTTGTTTTAAGAACTCTTTTATGTCAATTTTGACACTATTCAATAGTTGATTTTTGTGAAACTCATAACAGATTGATTACTTCGAAAAAAGTCAATTAAATCAATCATAATATATCATATTATCCTAGAAAATTAGTTTAATTCATTAAACGTTTCATATTATATTTATTTGGGTATTTATAATATCAATTATTTTAA
Organism: Viscum album; assembly: GCA_963277665.1. NCBI lineage: Eukaryota > Viridiplantae > Streptophyta > Magnoliopsida > Santalales > Viscaceae > Viscum > Viscum album. The sequence goes on along the minus strand of OY728122.1, from coordinate 699,932,124 downwards.
TTTTTCACTATTATAGTAATTACTGCGTCATCATTGTGTCATAAATAAAATAAATTATTTAATGTCTAAAAATTATAAATAAAATATAATTATGTAGGAAATCCTTTTATATTTCTAATGAATATTTATAATCTAAAATCCAACATATATAAACCTATGTAACAATTGTTTTGCTAAAAGATATATGCTTGTGTCATTTTTGTATTCATTTTAACTTAATTAAAATAAAGTGTCATTATCACTTACAAGTGGATCCATGGGGTCCCAAAATCGACCCAAAGATGCCCATGGTCGACCATGTATCAACCAATAGGGTTAAGACACGTTTTAGGGTAATTTAGTATTATTATAATATTATTTTTTAACCCTTATTTACCGGATTTACCTTTAACCATGGTAAATAAAATATTTACCGCAGTAATTATTCAAAATTTCTAAAAATAAAAGTTACCTATTTACACAATTCGAACATCCTGATTCAAAATATGGAATCCATTTTCCTAAATTCAAAACACATAAGTGGCATAAATTAATTTAAAATTAATTCCCACTGTCAAAACAAAAAGCGTGTTTTTAAGAGATAATAACTATCAAAAGATTGACACTTGTTTATGTTCGGTTTAATTGTAAAATTATGTCCAATGACCAACATTATATTAAATGGTAAAAATATATTCTAAATATACTTTAAAACTACTAAAATTCATAATTAATCACTATTAATTATTTTGATTAAAAAAGTTGTTTTTAATTAAAATTTAGTAATTTTCACTATTCATCAAAATATGAATGTTATCTGAAAAGTACCAAAATTTCACCTTAGGCTAAATTAGATATTCTGAATCCAAAAATGAAGTCCATTTTGAAATATAAAATATATATAATTTTAAAAATTAGGTATTACTATTCATAACGGCTAGTTTGATTGGTTGTTAGAACTCGGGGTTGCGTACAACACACGCTATCGCATTATTCAAAGAGAAGCGTACTGTAGAAGCTTGGGATGTTACATTCTCCACTCCTTCAAATAATTTCGTCCTCGAAATTTCTAGAATACTATCGCATGAAAAGACTCGGGTGTTTCTTCATCATAAGTTCCTCGGGTTCCCACGTTGCCTCTTCCATCTTATGGTTTCTCCACAAAACTTTTACCAGACGCGTCGTCCGGTTTCTCAGTAATTGTTCTCTCGTATCAAGAATCCTGACGGGCTCTTCACAATAGGAAAGATCGGGTTCCAGTTCTAATTCCTCATAGGTGAGTACATGCGTTGGATCAGACATGTATTTCCTCAACAGAGATACGTGGAACACATCATGAACTTTGGAGAGACTTTGCGGCATTGTCAATTGGTAAGCTACAACCCCAATTCGTTCTAGAATTTCAAAAGGTCCGATATACCTGGGACTCAATTTACCTTTCTTACCAAAACATATAACTCCCTTCCATGGAGATACCTTCAGGAAAACATGATCACTGACTTGAAATTCCAAATCCTTCCTTCGATTATCGGCATAGCTCTTCTGCCTACTTTGAGCTGCTTTGATGTGATTTTGGATTACTTTCACCTTTTCCACCGTTTCCTCCACCAGTTCTAGGCCTACAAGTTTTCTTTCACCAACGTCATCCCAACAGGTTGGTGTACGACATCTCTTTCCATATAACGCTTCATATGGTGCCATCTGAATACTCTAATGGAAGCTATTGTTATAGGAAAATTCTACCAGTGGTAAATATTGATCCCACATACCCTGAAAATCAAGTGAGCAAGATCTCAACATGTCTTCTAAGGTCTGAATAGTCCGTTCTGATTGTCCGTCTGTCTGAGGGTGGTAAGCAGTGCTCAAATGAAGTTCAGTATCCAAGGATTTCTGAAGACTTTTCCAAAATCTTGAAGTAAAACGGGGATCACGATCAGAAACAATTGATAAGGGTACTCCATGAAGTCTCACAACTTCATTAATATATAGTCTTGCTAGACGTTCCAGGGATAGATATTCTCTTATAGCAAGAAAATGTGTTGACTTGGTAAGACGATCAACAATAACCCATATTGCATCGTTCCTTCTAGGTGTCTTTGGTAGCCCCATGACAAAGTCCATCGTAATATTGTCCCATTTCCACTCTGGTATGGGAAGAGGTTGCATGACTCTTCCAGGCTGTTTCCTTCCAGCTTTCACTTGCTGACAAACCATACATCTTGACACAAAATCAGCAATCTCCCTCTTCATGTTGTCCCACAAAAAATGTTCCTTTAAATCTCTATACATTTTGGTGCTCCCAGGGTGTATAGAGAAATTGGAACTATGAGAATCATCCAGCAATTCCCTTTTTAGATCAGGTATATCGGGAACACAATGTCTCTTCCCGAATTTCAAAATTCCATCTTCATACACAAAGTCTCTCAATCTCCCATCATTCACAGCTTTAATCTTCTTTTGGAATTCTTCATCATCGGTCTGAGAACTCATAATCCTTTCTAGTAAAGATGGTTTGGCAACCATTTGAAAAAGCATTGATGTTTCACCTTCCCTGGTTATTCCCATGTACATCTTCACTAGATCCATGAAAATTGGATCCCTTTAAATTCTCATATTGTTCAAAACTCCATGGTCTTTTCTACTCAAAGCATCTGCCACCTTGTTTGCCTTCCCCGGGTGGTAGTGTATCGTACAATCATAATCCTTGAGTAATTCAAGCCACCTACTTTGCCTCATGTTGAGTTCTTTTTGTGAGAAAATATACTTCAAACTCTTTTGATCGGTATAAATCTCACATTTTTCACCATAGAGGTAGTGCCTCCATATATTCAAAGCAAAGATTACAGCTGCTAACTCGAGATCATGAGTAGGATAGTTTTGTTCATGAATTTTCAACTATCATGATGCATAGGCAATAACTCTATCATTCTGCATAAGGACACAACCAGGTCCTTTCTTTGATGCATCACTATAAATAACGAACCCATCATTCAACGATGGTAGAGTCAATATAGGAGAATTTACTAATCTTTTCTTTAGTTATTCAAAACATTCTTCACACTCTTTTGTCCAAACAAATTTAACCCATTTACGTGTGAGCTTCATTAATGGGTTAGCCAATCGAGCAAAATTCTGGACGAAACGTTGATAATAACCTACCAAACCAATAAAACTGCGTACCTCAGCTATACTCGTAGGTGCTGGCCATTCTTGGATTGCCTTGGTCTTAGAAGGATCAACAGAGATTCCTTCTTTAGAGACAATATGTCCAAGAAAAGAAATCTCATGAAGCCAGAATTCACACTTGCTAAACTTCCCATATAATTCATGCCTCCTCAGAGTCTTCAAGATAATGCGCAAGTGATTTTCATGATCTTCGTAGGTTTTGGAGTATACCAAGATATCATCAATAAATACCACCACAAATTCATCGAGATACTCCTTGAAAACTCTATTCATCAGATCCATGAATACAGAGGGTGCATTAGTCAATCCAAACGGCATTACAGTAAACTCGTAATGCCCGTACCTGGTTTGAAATGCTGTCTTCGGAATGTCTTCCTTCTTCACACACAACTGATGGTATCCAGATCGAAGGTCAATCTTTGAAAAGTATTGAGCTCCATGCAGTTGGTCAAATAAATAATCAATACGAGGTAGGGGATACTTGTTCTTTATCGTTATAGCATTGATCTCCCTGTAGTCGATACATAACCTCATAGATCCATCTTTCTTTTTAACAAAAAGAACAGGGGCTCCCCATGGAGAAACACTAGGGAGAATAAATCCCTTATTACTCAATTCCTCTAGTTGTTTCTTTAGTTCGACTAATTCTATAGTGGCCATTCTATAAGGGGTATTCGATATAGGCCTTGATCCAGGAATCAAATCAATGGAAAACTCAACTTCTCGTTCTGGAGGATGTCCAGGTAAATCTTTCGGAAATACATCTAAAAATTCTTTCACAACAGGTACATCCTCTATTTGAACATTCCTTTCCTCACTGACAGTTATTTCATTCTCTTCCTCCCCAATAATTGAATTAAGTTGAGCTACTGGGGGTGGATCTAAATAAGAATTAGGTGGCGATGATTCTGCTCTAAAGATAAGGTGTTCCTTATCATTATCATCAAGAATCGTAACCTCTTTCTTCTTATAATAAATATTCGCATCATAGTCCGAAAGCCAGTCCATACCGAGGATTATGTCAAACTCAATCATAGGTATGACGATGAGATCAGCAGATAACGAACATTTATGTGCTCTAATGGGGACTGATTCACAAAACATTGTTACAATGATACTTCCCTTAGGAGTTTTAACTGACAACTCCCTTGTTAAATCAAATTGTAAATATATAATTTTCTTAGTAAACTGGGAAGATATGAAACAATACAATGATCCAGAATCAAATAATGCATTTGCTAAACTTGAGGAAACCATTAAATTACCTGCCACCACGTCTTTTGGAGCTTCTACCTCTGCAGTAGTGATAGCATAAGCCTGGCCTTGATCCCTTGGCCTTTTATGAGGTAAGTTCTCATGACGCTTAGGACATGCATTTTCATAATGCCCCATCTCCCTGCAATTGTAGCACTGAACATTGGTAGCTTCATTCTTTCCCTTGCAATCACGAGCTTGGTGGCCTTTTTCACCACACTTGTAACAGACTCCCATTCCCTTCAAGCAAGTACCAGGATGTTTCTTCCCGCATTTACCACAAGATGGATATTCAACCTTTCCCTTCTTCCCCTTATTTCCATTCCCAGATTGAACAGCAGGTCTCTTCTTCTCTTGCTTTGCTTTAAAGTCATAAGACATAGAGAATTCCTTTTCGGTCTTGATAGCACATGAGACAATGTCTTCGTACGATGAAAATGATTGTGAGACTAATGCTCGATGGAGAAATGGTTTTAACACATCAAAGAAACGATCAATCTTACTTCTTGGGTTGCGAATATAATATCCAGCATACCTCGCTATCCTTGTAATGTTAGCCTCATACTTTGTGACATTCTCATCCTCCTTTTGTCTCAGACTCAGAAATTGCCTTTCCATATCTGCTCGATGGTGGCGAGGAAAGTATTTTTCTAAAAACAGATCTTTGAACTCCCTCCATTCCATATTTGATACTTCATCATTTTCCTTAATGTTTTGAATCAATGACCACCATTGATCAGCATCTCCAGTGAGGCGGTAAACTGCCATGATAACTTTTTCCCTTTCACTGCTCCCCAAAGCCTGAAATATTTTCTCTAGGGAATTTATCCACTGCTCGGCTACTAAGGGATTTGTACTCCCATTGAACGTTGGTGGTTGTTGCCTCATGAATCGGTCTAACATTGATCCTCCACGCTGTGGATCAGGGTGCTCCATACGGGTAAGGTTATTATTCATAACCTGAGTAAGTTGTCCCAGTATGGTGATTAGATGATCGGCACCAGTTGCATCACCAGCCCCACTATAATTATCTTGAGCAGCAGGGCAATCCCTACATGGAGTGCGTGCATTGATACAATTTCCATTTCTTCCACTAGGCGCCATTTATAAACAATGGCATAAACTAGATCAGTTTATGAATCAAAATACATAATCCCATACTTATAAAACACTTAACATAAATTGAACTATTTATGGATATAATCCATAATCATAAAAATGTTTTCTTTGAGTAAGTATATACTCATAAACCCTTGATAATGATTTGTAAAGAAAATGAGAGTTATCCTAAGCATATCCCCCGGGAGTGTCGTAACCAAGAGTGCAACAAGGCCCGTTGTCGTGCACCAGTTCCCGTTCGAGTCTAGCTCAAAGCGGTGTTTTTGGGTTTTACCCATAGGTACATCTGTGCCAGATCTGCCTCTACCTGCTCGTATCCAGACATGGATGTATTTCTCGGAAAACTCACAAAATCTCTACAATACCAAAATTTTAGGAAGTTCTTATATACTAATCCTCAAAGTTCATCTTAGGTCTACGTGCTCTAATAAGAGTTTATCTAAATCTAGTTTCCAAGGTTTGTACTAAATATCCTCTGATACCAACTGTAACGCCCCGACCCTAGTTACCCAGAGTCGGTGCATTATTACATAACATTGGAATGATCACAAGAAAGATCAAATCTCGAAAGACCGATTGGTTTAGTATCCTTGGAAACACTAGATATATTCAAAAGTTTTACATTACATCATAAAATGAAAAACTACTACAACAACATAATGTATCCATAATCTACACTCATATCCCCACATAATATCCCTAAAGGTCATTCATTACTTACTTCTTCACTTCCTGGGAAAAATAAAACATAGAAAAGTGGTGAGCTCAAATGCCCAGTAAGGATAACAATATAGCGGAAACTTTCATAAATAAAAATAAACATTTAAGGCAATGTATAAATAAAACAAAATCCTTTCAAACATGAACTTTCAACATGGTATGGCATAAATAAAATGAAATAATTCCATTTACTTATTCACATAGATATTCTACTAATCGAATAATCACATGAAAAAATCAATAACCACTTTCATAATGTTGGAATGCATAATGCCAGACCATCATAACCACATAGTCAAGGCCTCGTGCCAAGACTACAAATAAGATTTTCTCAAGGCCTTGTTCCAAGACACTAGTGTGTCTCATGAGACCTACCGATGCATCGAGGAGCTATAGCGGGCTCCACCCGTCACTTACTAAGTCCAATGCATTCCCATATGAAAAGGTTTAAACATAACATAAACATTCTTATTAAAACTAGCATACGAAATGTCAATAATTTCACCATAAACTATGAATGGTATAAAAATAACACATCCACAGTCAAACATAACACAAAACTTTCAATACAATATAGAAGTTTTGTATCATAATAAATCAACTTCAAATAATCTTAAAATCCATCAATGGATGTTGACATAGATGAAATCAAAATTATTTTTAAAGAAATATCTCCTTTTATTTTGAAATAATTTAAGATCCATATAAAATAAAACATTTTCTTTGAAAAAATTCTTATAAGCTTGTAAGGGAAGCTTTGAAGATTTTATAACGGCGGAAAATAGCCGCACCCGCTGTATAAGTTAAAAAAAACATTCTTACCTTAATTCTGTCGAAAAGGTTAAAAAGGACCTTGTTTTGAAAACGACGGAAAGATTCCTTTATAAACCTCTTATAAAAAGTCAAAAAAGGGTATAAATGACTTTAACCCATATTCTTGTAAATAATAAATATGTTTTGAAATACATTTCGAAGAAACATGGATGTGGATGATAAAGAACTCCCAGTAGATTATTACGTATAAACAACCTCGGATAATGAAGAGATTGTGAAATAACCCTTACCTTGTACTTTTCCTTGGTTGGGGTAGGTTAACCTCCTGTATAATGGTGAAATAATTGTTATTAAATTATACAATAATCATATACATTAATATGATATCATATATGATCTTTTAATATTGATTTGATAATAATATCTTAGTATTATCGTTGTTTCGGGAGTTAACTTACTTGTTTTCTTTTACATGTTTTGTTACGTAAGACATGTTTGTAAAGGATAGGTTTTATATTATTCATATCCAGAATTATATCAAGTCCTTAAACATCATTTTTTAAATCATCAAATGATAATTATACTTGAATGGATACGATGGAGAATGAATCTCATCGCGTTCGTGGAGACGGTAGTCCGTACGTACGCACGAGCGACAATATCATTCTTTTGATATTAAAATAATATATAAATGGATGGTATATCATATATAAAGAATCATTAATATATTATATTTATTATTTACATGAGTTACACATCATTATTTTACCCATCCAAATAATATTATATTGAATAACAATTACACCACGACGTGGGGACGGTAAGCCGTACGTACGCACGTATGGTGACATGTTATTAAAAGGGTGGATATAATACTGAATATGGTTGTACCATATTTATAATAACATCACAGTATATATATGATACTGGATTTATTATTTTAGAATGGTAACAACAAAGAAATAAGAAGTGGAAGAAGAAATGAACTTAGAAAAGGGTGGTGAAATCATTACCTCTTCTTCGGGTTCTTCCTTTTGATTTAATCAAAAGAGCTCTTTAGGTTGGCTTTCTGATCAAACTAATGCCCCTAGGTTGTATTGAGGGAAGTTGGGAGAGTATTTGGGCAGAGGTTGGCTGAACCAAAAGGCTTTGAAGGTGTGAAGAAATGAGAAGGAGGAGTGCCCTTTTATAAGAGGGGTGAGGGACACCTTTGGAAAAGCTAGAAATATTAATTTATAATAAATTCATATTCGGTTTCTAATGGCTCCAAAGTTGATTATTTAAAATTTAAGGTGGGTATGGGTCGAAAAAAACTCAACCAATAGAATTTAGACCGGTTTGGGTACTTATATTAACCTTATCATTAAGTATTAACTCTAAGTCAATTAGTTTCACTTTTACAATGTCTCTTTGTATTTTTATATAATATGGTTAATAAACTTACTAAATACATCCAAGCGACCCTAAAGTGGTCCATTAATGATGAACCTATCATGATATAAGTCTCTTGGCCGAACAATAGATTTTTAGGAATTTAATATTAATTAATAATATAATATTTGTTTTAAGAACTCTTTTATGTCAATTTTGACACTATTCAATAGTTGATTTTTTTTGAAACTCATAATAGATTGATTACTTTGAAAAAAGTCAATTAAATCAATCATAATATGTCATATTATCCTAGAAAATTATTTTAATTCATTAAAAGGTTCCTATTTTATTTATTTGGGTATTTATAATATCAATTATTTTAATTTTTCACAATTATAGTAATTACTGCATCATCATTGTGTCATAAATAAAATAAATTATATAATGTCTAAAAATTATAAATAAAATATAATTATGTAGGAAATCTTTTTATATTTCTAATGAATATTTATAATATAAAATCCAACATATATAAACCTATGTAACAATTGTTTTCCTAAAAGATATATGCTTGTGTCATTTTTGTATTCATTTTAACTTAATTAAAATAAAGTGTCATTATCACTTACAAGTGGATCCATGGGGTCCCAAAATCGACCCAAAGATGCCCATGGTCTACCATGTATCAAACAATAGTGTTAAGACACGTTTTAGGGTAATTTAGTATTATTATAATATTATTTTTTTAACCCTTATTTACCGGATTTACCCTTAACCATGGTAAATAAAATATTTACCGCAGTAATTATTCAAAATTTCTAAAAATAAAAGTTACCTATTTACACAATTTGAACATCCTGATTCCAAATATGGAATCAATTTTCCTAAATACAAAACACAGAAGTGGCAGAAATTAATTTAAAATTAATTCCCGCTGTCAAAACAAAAAGCGTGTTTTTAAGAGATAATAACTATCAAAAGATTGACACTTGTTTATGTTCGGTTTAATTGTAAAATTATGTCCAATGACCAACATTATATTAAATGGTAAAAATATATTCTAAATATACTTTAAAACTACTAAAATTCATAATTTATCACTATTAATTATTTTTATTAAAAAAGTTGTTTTTAATTAAAATTTAGTAATTTTCACTATTCATCAAAATATGAAAGTTATCCGAAAAGTACCAAAATTTCACCTTAGGATAAATTAGATATTCCGAATCCAAAAATGAAGTCCATTCTGAAATATAAAATATATATAATTTTAAAAAGTAGGTATTACTATTCATAACGGCTAGTTTGATTGGTTGTTAGAACTCGGTGTTGCGTATAACACAAGCTATCGCATTATTCAAAGAGAAGCGTACCGTAGAAGCTTGGGGTGTTACATAAAATATTTTTATTTATCATGGTATTTTTTTTGTAATTTTTTGGAAATAAATAATCACCTTAAAGTCTTATACATTGATGATGTAGAAATTATTTAATTGACAAAAAATAAATTAAATAATAATAACAATTAAAATTAAAAAACCATTAAAAGATAAAAAAACTTGAGAAAATATTATTGGTTGAGTATATCTCGACCATAATCATCCAAGTTTAGAGTTATTGACCATTTGGAGCCATATGCAAAGGATGATGGCAATTAAAATATTTTATTTAATGTGATGTTAAAGTTTCCACATTCAAGTTTAAATATATATAACATTTTTAATATAAGATTTTATAGAAGATATATTTGGATATAAATATTCTTATGAAATATATATGACTTATATTTTTCATAGTATTTTTTTATTCCAAACATTATTATATTAAATAATCCCACAAAACTGATGTTGTAATTATTTTATTAATGGAGATAACAAATAAATGTTATTAAAAATATTAAAATAAATATAATTTGGGATAATTAATATATCCAAAAAAATTTATAGATGACCTTTAACTATAATTAATATAACAATTTTTTTTCAAATTTAACTTGTTATCTTTGAATTTTGACTATTCATTGAATTGATTAATGTCAAAATTGACACTATTGATTGTTTATCAAAATAATGTTTTATTAAATTATTTAAAAATCACAAAACATTTATTTGAAATTATATTATAATTATGGTATCATATAAAATATTATAAATTATTCATTTATGGTCTAATTGATATCAAATAATTAAATATTTCAACCTTTTAATATTGAATTATTTCTTACATTAGTTAAAAATTAAATAGAATAACTAAGTATTAATTAAAATGATAAAGTTTAAATTTATAGAAAAAGTTGTCTAAAATTTATTTGTTGATGATATTAAATCCTTATCTCATATCATATTCTAAACTAGGATATTTTGGTGATTTTTGGATGAGTTTTTATTTTATTTTAAATTAATATTTTTGGGTCACCAATAGTGCCCCTCATCTCAATTATAAAAGGGAACATTATCCATCACTTATTAACTTCAATTTGAGCCTTAAATATCATCCACCCCTAACCATTTCCCTTATAAACTTACCTAGTCACATTATATAGGTTCATTTTCTCTCAACTTACCGTCTCCACGCTGTGCTGTAATCTTTTTTTCACCATCACCTTACTTGGATGAGTATAATTATGATATTAACAAATATATATGATTATTATAACATGATATGGATTCTATAACAAAATATATACCATCTACTTCCATCCATAATTATTGGAATGATATCATCGCTCGTGCGTACGTATGACCTACCATCTCCACGATGCGATATGATTCATTATACAAGATATACATTAAATAATGATTATATAAATATACAGAATGAATAAATATAATATATATTATTTTAATATCATTTTGGAAATTATATTACTATATTCTAAGAAGTATTACTAGAACTTATTCGAGAAAACAAGCATAAGAAAATGAAGCTGTTTATACCCAAATGACGAGTAATAATGAAATGTAATTGACAAACGGAAGATAATATGATCATATATGATGTAATAAAAATGGCTATGATTATTTAATAAGTCAAATAATTTTTTAAATAATTATAATGGACTTTTTTTACATATAATGGATATCCGACCTCTGGTAAAGAAAATATTTCACAATCTCATTATTCTCTGAGATTTTTTATATGTAAGTATTTATTAGGGTATATTTATCATCCATATCCATGTTTCCAAAATATGTATTCCAAAAATATTATTTCTATTCTTATACACTTTTTTAAATTCAATTTTATACATTGGTTAATTTTTATTAAATGATATGAAAGGATTTTTTTTCATTTTCAATATGAGATACTTTTTGACTTATCCAACAAAGGTATGAGAAGAATATTTCATTTTAACTTATATGACATGAATGGATTTTTTTGGTTTACAAAACTCCTTATATCCATGAAGCTATCTTTAAAATATTCTAAATTTATTTTCAAAAAAAATATTTTCTTTTAAAATTTTGTGACATTTTGAGAAAATAAAATGTTTTCGAAGAAGAAAGGATATTTTCCTCAATAATTAATTACAAGTGTTCTATCAAAACTATTTTCCATCTAAGATGGAATTTTTTCATAGGGTTATTTTTCAAGTATAATAACCCTATTATTACAATGGTTTGATTGTGTTTATGATGAAATTATATTTATAAAATCCATTTTTTTACATGGATTATGTTATGATGGAATGATGTTTAAGAACCGATTTTATTCCTTGGGTTATGCTATGATGAATGATTTTTGTTTTTGTGGAACATGTAAGAATGATTTTATTATGAGATTGGTGGGACCTATATCTCCCTCAAATTCATTGGGTAATGATTTATATCTCATTCGATATATAGGACTCGAATGAGAAATGATCTCATTTTAGTAATATGGGTTTCGAAGAGGAAGTAAAACTGGTTTAATAATATATGGATTTAATGAGGAGTGAAATTGGTTCAATAATGGATTTTGTATACTATGATGGTCGTGGAAATTATACTTAACTAATAAGAAATGATTTTCTATGATTACGTGTATGGAAAAAAATCTATGTCTTGTGTTATGACTTTTGGTAATATGTTCATTGATTCTTTATAAACATTTATTATTTATCCCATGCCATGATATCATAGCCTTTCTTATACATGATAAGATTTTAAAATGTTATGTTCTTATGTCTTATGATTATGAAATTATTGATATCTCCCTTGTTTACCAATAATGATCATATGAGCTCACCCTTTCTTATGTTTATATTCCCCTAGTTATAAAGAAGGGTATTAAGTAAGATATGTCAAAAAGGGGTCTAGTTATGAGGGAATAAACAAGAGATAATATAGATGTATTTTGAACAATTTTTTTGTTTCCTTGTTTCTAAAGACACTAAACCTATAGGGTCTTGGAATGACTTTGTTATCTTTTATAATAAATATTATTTAGTTTAGAAGTAATATCTATGTATGTAAAGTATGTATCATTATAGTTGGTATCATAGAAAAGGTATAGTTATCCTTTAGAAACTAGGCCAAGAAAACCTTAGTAAGAACTCTAAGGATATTTCAAAGTATATGTTACAATCCTAGTGTTTTAGAAATAATTATGAATAACCAAGGATAAAACCTAAAGTTTCCTAAATTGAAATTTTATTCTTGATTATGTGGTTTTCCCATTATGATTATTATTTCTTAGAACTTTCTTCTTGGTTTTAGTCAATGGATGGAACCTGAAGTAACCACATTAATAGTGATTACAATGGGAAATTAAATGATTATCCTCCAAAGAAACCAAATGTTATGGGAGATGGAATGAAAAATATTTTCCCTATGCTCACACAACTTTACCAAGATATGAATCATGGAGGACTTCCTTACGATCATTAGAGGGAAAAATATTCCATTGAGTCCTCATGAGTTAGAACCCACCATTTTTTAGTGGGTATTTTGATCCACTAATAGCGGAAAAATGGATTAGTACCACTGAAAATATATTTTCAATTCACCAATGTTCAGAGAATGATAAATTCATCTTGGTAGTCTATCATTTGGAAAGTATAGTTGATCAATGGTGAAATATTATAAATAATATAAGGCAAATAGATTAAATTGACACTATGTAATGGGACAAGTTCAATAACTTATTTTCCAATAAGTAATTTCATCGTATTCTTCGAAAAAAGATGGATAATGAGTTCCTTGAGCATTAGAAAAAGGAAGATGAATTTGTTGGTACCTATGAAGAAAATTTTACAAGACTTTCAAGGTACACTTCTAGATTTATTATCAAACATGAGAGTAATTATATTTGGAAGGAAGGGAAAGCTTAGCCAAATGTATATCGGTCCTTTTTAAATTCTTGATCCTGTTGGGAAGGTAGCTTATAGATTAGAACTTCCACTGAATCTCTATAAAGTTCATGATGTGTTCCATATATCTCTTTTGAGAATATAGTTACCCTATCCTTAAAATTTACTAAACATAGATGCCATACCTCTGGATCAAGATCTTTCTTATAAATAATAACCGATAGATTTTCTAGATCATTGTGAAAATGTTCTACGAAACAAGGCCACTCGCTTGGTTAAAGTTTTATGGTGGAACCACCAATTTGAGGAAGCTACGTGGGATCATGAGGATGTACTGAGGTAGAGGTATCCCCATATATTTGTATCCAAGTGATGAATTTAGAGGGATCAATTTAGTTTAAGGGGGGTATAATGTAACACCTGGACGTTTTTATAAAACATTCTCTTTAAATAATTTAAATTCGTCAATAGTTTACATTGCACACAATCATTAGTTTAAATGAATTTCGAGACACCATTATTAGGACATGACCAATATAACCTTGACATTAAGTTAGAAATAATTAATATAACTAACATATAAAAATTTGAGGTTAATTCTTTTTCAACCAATTATTTATGAAAAATATAAACCAATTAAATGTAAAAAAATATTAGTATTTTTTTATTATGAAATTAAGTGAATTACAGTTAGTAAATTAAATTAATGGAATATATTTTGAAAAAATATTTTTCATGTTCATCCAATAGATATTTTAGTCATTGGATATGAATAAACCCTATTTTATATATAGAAACCTTTTTTTCAAAAGGGAAATTTTATATCTTTTTAATGGAAAACCCATTTTAAATTAATCTTTTGACACATTAAACATTTTTTTTTACAATTTAAACTTCTTATTTAGTAGTGGTATATGAAAATTTACTTTGGAAAATTTTATGATATTTTTCTGATAACTTTCAAGTTTTGATGAATAGTAAAAATATACTAAATTTTAATTGGAAACAACAATTTTTATCAAAATAATTTATACAGTTAAATTATATTATTTAATGGTTTTAAAGTATAAATAGATTATATTTTTATCTTTTAATATAATTTAGGTTATTTGAATTAATTTTACATTGAATTTAGATGTAAAAACATTTGCATCTTTTGCAATGTTTTATCTTTTAAAACCTGTTTTCTCATTCCAAAAATGATATTAATTTTAAATTTGTTATTATAACTTATGTGTTTTGACTTTTGAAAAATATAATCCATATTTGGAATCAATAGGTCCAAATTATGTAAATAGATTTCTTTTATTTTTTGGAATCATGAATAGTAACTTCAGTAATTTTTTATTAATATAGTTAAAGCGTAAATCATGTAATTAAGGTTAAAAATAATATAATAAAATTACCCTAACACTTGTCCTAATATCATTATATGATTTAGTTTAAACCTAAATCATCCTTGGATCGAAATGGTATCATTTGGAAGCCACTTGGATGATATTAGTATATTTAATTTATTTTATTAAAAGAAAAGTTAAATATGTCTTACTCAAATTTTGATAATTATATCATTTTTAAGTTAAGTTTATAAATTTGACAATAAATACTCATTTGAAACCCAATTTTTTTTCTTTATCATTTTAATTTATTTTTATATTTTAGGAAGAATATAATTAGCTTAAAGGATAATAAATTCAAGATTTAGAAAATATTTAATTGATGAAAAATCAATAAAATAATTTTTATTGAAATGATAATAACCATTAAAAGAAAAAAATCATGAAAAAATATTATTCTTTAGGTATATCTAGACCATAATCATCCAATAGTCATGTTATTGACCATTTTAAGCCATATAAAAAGGATTATGAAACTTATAATATTTTATTTAAAGTGATGTTGTAGTTATTATATTCATGTTTTAATACATATAACATTTTTAATATAGGATTTTATAGAAGATATATTTTAATATAAGTATTCTTATAAAATATATAGGATTTATATTTATTGTATTTGATATTATTTAATTTTTATTCAATAAATAAGTAAATTAAATATTTACAGAAAACTGATGTTGAAATAATTTTATTTATGAAGATAACAAATAAATGTAATTAAAAACATCAAAATAAATATAATTTGGGATAATTAATATATCCAATGAATTTTATAGATTACCTTGACCTCTTAGAAATATAATAATATATTGTTTTCGAAGTTAACATTGTATCTTTATAATTTTAATAATCAACGAATTGAATAGTATCAAGATTAAAATTATTGATTGTTTATGAAAATAATGGATTCTTAAATTAATTAAAAATCATGATTTTTTTGAAAATATATAATAATTATTATATGGTCTAAAATTTTCATTTATGATCTAATTTACATGAAATAAGTAAATATTTCACCCTTTTAGTTTTGAAATATTAGTTACCTTTGACAAAAATTAAAAAGAATAACTTAGTGTTAATTAAAATGATAAGGATTAAATTTATAGAAAAACTTGTCTAAAATTTATTGGTTGATGAGATTAAAACCTTATATAATATAATCTTATAAACTTGGAAATTTTTGAGGATTTTGGATTGGTTTTGATTTTATTATAAATTAATATTTTTTGGGATTCCAAAAGTGCCCCTCAAATCATTTATAAAATGGTAAATCATCCCTCACTTATTCAATTCACTTTGAACATTAAATATCAGACATACCCTAACCATTACCCTTATAAAATTACCTAGTCACATTATATAGGTTCTGGTATTCTCAAAAATACAAATTCTAGGGCCTTTAAGAGGAAATCTTGAGGGAGCTCATTGAAGAAGAGATAATCTCATATACTGATTCTTTCAAACTTATTTCTTCTTCTAATTCCTCTTCATGAGTTTTTTCATTTATAAATTAATTAATTAAGTTTCACTTATATATAGATATGTTATTATGAATATGTAAGAACCATACTCCACCTTCTATCCATCTTACAAAAAATGAAATCAGCACACGAGCATACGTATGACTTACCGTCTCCCAGCCATGGTGTAATATATTTTTCTCAACCGCCTTTATTTGATGGGTATAATTTTGGAAATAATAACTATATATGATTATTATAAATTGATATTTATTCTGGAAGAAAATATATACCATCCACATCCGTTCCATTTCGCAATTATTGGAATGATAATGTTGCCCGTTCGTACATAAGACCTATCATCTCCACGATGCGATGTTATTCATTCTATAGGATATCCATTAAAAAATGATCATATAAATGTATATAATGAATAAATATGATATATTATATTAATATAATTTTTCAAATCATCTAAATATAACTTAATAAGGATAACCAGAACTTATTCGACAAAACATGCATAAGAAAATGAATCCATTTATACCATAATTATGAGTAATAAGGAAATGTTATTAACAAATGGATGATAATATAATCATATATGATATCATAAAACTGACTATGATTATGTAATAAGTTAATGAAATTATTTATATCATTATATAGGAGTTTTGGATATATACAAAGGATATTTGACATAAGGTAAGGGGTAATTTCACAATCTCATTATTATTCAAGATGGTTTAAATGTAAGTATTTACCAGGGTATATACTATCATCCATGTTCATGTTTAATAATATGTATTCCAAAATGTTCTTTATATTCTTCTACAATTATTTAAAGTAAATATTACCCATTGGTTATTTTTTATTAAATGGTATGAAAGGAATATTTTATCATTTTCAATACGATATACTTTTTGACATACCCAAAAAAGTAGAAGAAGAATGTTTTCTTTTGACTTATACAACATGAACAAATTTTTAAGTTTTCATAACACATTATTGACATGAATCTTCCTTTTGAATATTTCAAGGTTATATTCAAAGAAATTTTATTCTTTTAAAATTGTGTGGCATTTTGTGAAAAGAAAAAAAAATTATAGAAGAAGGGATATTTTCCTCAAGAATTAATTACAAGTGTTATATAAAAATCATTTTCAATATAATATGGAATTCTTTAATAGGGTTTTGTTTAAAGTATAATATCCCTATTATTATCATGGTTTAATTATTTTCATAATGGAATGACATTTATGAAATCCATTTGTTTTAAATGGATTATGTTATGATGGAATAATTTTTAGGAAACACTTTTTTCCTTGGGTTATGTTATGACGAATGTTTTTTGTTTTTGTGGAACACATATGAATGTTTTCATTATGATATGGGTGGGGACTATATCTACCTCTGATGTATTGGGTAAATATTTATATCTCATGATATAGATAGGACTAGAATGAGAAATGATATTAGTTTAGTAATACAGGTCTAGAAGGGGATGTAAACCTGGTTAAGTAATATAGGGCTTGAACAAGGAGTAAACTCAGTTCAGTAATGGACTTTTTCCTCTATAATAGTCTAGGTAATGAGACTTTAATAATAAGAAATGATTATTTATTATTATTTATATGACACAAATTCCATGTCTTATGTTATGACTTTTGCGAATATGTTCATTGATTCTTTATTAAATTTTATCATTTATCCCATGACCTGATATCATGATCTTTCATATGTAGGATAAGATTTTCAAATGTAATGTTATTATGTATTACGATTATGATATGATTTATATATCACTTGTTTACCCTTACTGAGCATATGAGATCCCCCATTCTTATGTTTCTTTTCCCTAGTTTATAATGAAGGGTATTATGTAAGATATATTTTAATGGGGTTTAGTTATGATGGAATAAGCAGGAGACATTGTAGATGTCTTATGAACTAGTTGTTTATGTTTTCCCATTTATGAAGACACAACACCTATACAATCTTGGTGTGGTTTTGTTATGTTTTTAATTAATATTATTCAATTTTGAAGTAATATATATGTATGTAAATTATGGACCATTACAAACACTTTATCTCCAACATGAAACTCTAGGTATCATCGATGGCTATTAGCAAAAATATTTTGTCAAATTTGAGTATCCCTGATGTGCTGTGGAATGATCTTGAAATTTAATACCATTTATTTGACCATTTCATTTCCTAGTATCTTTCATTCACTAACTTCATCCCAACACATAGGTGTTATACATATATTCTCATAAATGGATTCATATTGATCCATTTGGATGCTTTAATGAAATCAATTATAGTTTGAGAAATCGACCATAGGAATACATTGATCCCATAATCATTTGAATTACATAGAGTATCCTCTCAACATGAACTCAATTTTCTAGATAGTATGATCATATTGGCCCTCAGTTTGGGGGTGATAAACCATATTGAAGTTCAAATCAGTGTTTGGAGATTTTTAGAGATTCTTACAGATCATGTAGGTAAACCTTGTATATTTATTGTATATAATTAATAGTGGTGTTCCATGTAGCCTCACCACTTCCCAAATGTATATCCTTACAAGTTGATCAAGTGATAAGTCCTCTTAAATATCAATGAAGTGAACAGTATTTGTACGATGATCCACCAAAACCCCTGTATAATATTTGTTAGGCCCAATTTGTGTTTTGGTTGTATTTTTTTTCAATTGACCAGTATGTTGGTTATGTTGAAGAAATAAATTATATTGAGAAGATGATGGATGGAAATCCAGATTGTGTTTTCAATCAGATCCAGAATAGATGGATGAATTAATATGATCCATCAGATTGGGATGTTGATAAAAAGTTAAACGCTGTTGGAAATCAGATTGACCATCATAATTAGGAAGAAGTTTGTTGGTGATCAGTTTTTCAACTAAAGTGGAATGTGAAATCACTTTACATTATAAAAGATGGTGATCAGAATAAAATATCATATTCAAGAATTCTGAATCCAAATCGAATTCATGAATTCAAACTCAATAATCATATTCATGAGTTCCGACTCAAAAATCATATTTAGGAATTCTAACTCAAAAATTTATTCATAAATTAAGGATCACAGTATTTAATAAAATCCATCATATTCAAAATAAGTTTTCATTATGTAAGGTTTCATTGGGCTCACCTTAGGCCCCACATGGATGTATTGTTAAGTACTAATACTTTCCATTATTAATTTGAAGTTGTTCTATTGTTTTGTATTTCTCAAAAATCATAAGTAAGTTATAAATTTTTTGATGCAAGATTTATGAATGAAAGGGGGAAAAAGATTCAATGAATTGTATTTAGTATGATTATAATCATGCCAATTGTATTTAGGGAAAAAAGAAAGAAATATGTTGATATGAAAGTTACAATACTTTACTTTTTAAATTAGACAATGTTGAAGATGGTCTTCAATGTATTCAAAGTTATGAATGAATTCATGTTAAATGAATATGTTTGTGAAAGAATAAAGTTGGTAAAACCAAATATCTCAGGTCACAAGATCATTGTAATTATATTACTAGTTGTATATTTGTTTAACGTTTGGAGAGGATAATCACAATAGAGGTTCTAGTTTTCAATCATACCAAAGGCCAAGAATATCATGGAAGAAAAAAGGCGATAAAGAAAAATTATATTCCAAAATGGAAGATAATAAGTTTTATAAATCTAAAAAGATAATATCTTTATCTAAGGATTATTATAGTGATGAGGTTAAAAATAGGGATGAAGAGAACATGTTTATTTAAATAGTTAACAAGAAATTGTTTTCTAGTAGTTAAATTAGTTGTTCTAAATAAGAAAAAGAAAGTGAAGCTGAATCTAAAAAATATATTGAGCATGCTGGGGATAAGAATTTCATTGAAGCAATTAACAATGAATAATTAAAAAGCAAAAGTTCTAAAGAATAATAAATACAATTATAATATCATCTAAAAGAAGATTTGTATTAATGTCTGAGGATGATTGGGATACTTGAAAAGAAGGCGAGGGAGTTGAAAAGTGAAAACTATTCAATAAACAATCAAGAATGTATTCTTGATAAGAAATTAAATATGAAAGAATATTTTTATGATTTTAAGAAATCTCTTAAGGAATAAAATAACCAAACTGAACATCTGGAATTCAATCTGAAGGTAAAAGAAGAAGAGTTGGAACTTATCCAATAAAAACATCCTAAAGATGAATTTAAAGGTACATGTTTCAAAAAATCCATCTTTGAAGTTGATGAAAGTTCTCACAAGGAGAAACTTGAGAAGGATCAAAAAAATTTAACTGTAAAGGTTGAAAAGAAATATAGATTTTTTTTTGAAAATAAGAAACATAGGAATGTTATGTATATTGCAAAGACAAAAAAATCTGTAAATTAGAAGTTACTAAAAAGTATGAGTTTGGATTTTTTTATTACTTCTGGTCCTGATAAGGATGAAAATAAAATCAAGATGAAGATGAATGTTCCTATTGAAAATAGAAAATTTGGTGATCAGGAAAGTTCTGTTAAGATAGATATTGAGAAATGTATCAACAACTCCTATCAGTATGGAAGTTATAGAAGAAAATTATTTTTCTATGGATACTACTTGAATTATGGTGGATTTGGGCATACAACTAACATGTGTTGGATCAACCAATAATATTACAACTATTCCATAATAAATAAATGGAAAATTTTTATGGGGATTCAATCCCCTCAAGGGAAGATGTCTAAGAAGGATGATTGAAAGAATCCTGAGAAGTTTTTTGTGAAAATTAAAAATAGATTCCAACCACTAGAACAATTTTTGAAAGACGTGATCAACTTAGACATCTTTCTAATGAATTTCTTATATTTTACCGACATAATAAAGGTTTCTGAACAACTCTCAAAATACATAAGTTTTGGAATTTAATAATAATAGATCTAATGAGTCTAAAAATAAAAAGTTCTTAGTTATCCTGCAAGAACATGTTGACTTCTCTAAGAAGTTATAGGAAGAAAAAAAATAACTAAAGAAGATAGGAAGAAATATAATTTAAAAAATATAAGAAAAGATTACAAGAAGGAATAAATAGATTGTGGATATGAGCAAGAGAGAAATGATATCAAAAGTTGTTCAATTATCTTACTAAAACAAAATAAAGGCCCGAAAAAAATGTTACAAATTGATTGCAAAAAATATGTTACAAAATATAAATAAAATTCAAAAACCTCATCAAAATATTCTGAAGATAAGAAGAAAGTTGCTACAAAACATGAGAAGGATGAACATAAGTAAGAAAGCACCTCCAATGAAAAATATAAAAAAAGAAGGAAAAGTAAAAACTTGAAAAGGACTCAAAGTCCGATTAATATTTCTAGGAAAGAATCGATGTTCCTCCTTATTCAAAAAATCTTTGTACACTTATACTGACATATAGGGAATTGAAAGAGTTGAAATAAAAAAGATGGAATTTGTGAGTCTATTACCATTCATGAAAAATAATGTAACGAGGTTATGAAAAATATGAGCTATTTGAAAATTTGTGTTTTTATACACCTGATCATTCTAATATGTTTATTGAGATGGTCAATGCTACTTTTATATTAATCAATTTTTTTCAAGGATTTCCCCAATCATGAGAATGTAGAAAGAAACAAGAAAAGTTTATTACGTGAAGGTTTCCAATAAACAACATTGACAACCTTGAATATTCACTCTTGTTTTCTACATCGGGTTCTCCCATGTAGAATTAGAGTTGTTTAGTTAAATGTTATTTGTTAAGAAACTCGTGTGATACCTATGTTGAAGAAAAGGTTCAAGATTCAGAGAGGAAAAGTTCTAACCAATGAAAATGAGATCATTTGTCAAAAAGGGAGGAATTTTTCATGACAACCCATATGATTTTTTTCAATAATGGGGAGAAATAAGAGAAATTGGGAGAGAAATGAAATAGGGGAGTAAGAAATTAATGGATAAAAGAAGATGTGTGAAAATAAATAAATACAACTTATTGTTTTGAAGTGGGTATTGACAACAAGCACAAAGGGGGATATTATTAGGAACAAGTATTTTTTCTTTTGTTTTCTAACAACAGATCGATATATTGATTATGTTGAAGAAAGAAAGTATATTGATAATATGATGGATGGAAATCCAAATTGATGAATATTTTCAATCAGATATAGAACATTTGGAAGAGTCAATATGATCCATCAGATTGGGATGTTAAAGTTAGATGTTGATGGAAATCATATTCACCATCGTAATCAAGAATTTTTGTTGGTGATTAGTTTTTCTGCCTAAGAGGAAAAGGAATTCAAATCACCATGTAAAAGATGGTGATCGGGCTCAAAAATTTTATTCATGAATTTTGACTCAGAATAATATTTAGGAATTTTGACTCAAAAATCATATTCAAGAATTCCAACTTAAAAATTGTATTCAAGAATTCAGACTTAAAAATGTATTCATAAATTAAGAATAACAATGCTTAAGAAATTCCATCATATTGAGAAGAAGTTTTATTGAAGTAAAGGTTCATTATAGTCACCTATGGTTTGGTATGAAAGGAATGAGAATTTCCAATAATTTCTATTATGAATATGATGATTCTTTTTTTTATTTCTCACAATTTATAAAAAATTTGTAAAACATGTGATGAATGGTTGATGTAAGAATTGTGGAGAAAACGATTCTGTGAATCTTATTCAGTATGATTGTAATCATTTCAATCATATTCAGACTAATAAGGAAATAAAGATATTGATAATAAACTTATAATGCTTTCCTTTTCAAATCAGATGATGCTAAAGCTGGTCTTTAATGTATTCAAAGTCATGAAGGAAGTCATGTTAGAATTAAAAGTTTATGAAAGAAGAAAGATGGTAAATACAAAGATTTCAGGTCTCATGATCATTGTAATGATATTACCATTTTCATATTTGTTTAAATACTAAGGATGATGATCATAATAGATGTATTGGTTTTTAGTCTGACTAAAATAAAAAAGATTTAAATCCTTGAATAAATAAGTTGATGTTTATCGAATTTGAATTATTTGAGGTTGTTAGGGCCAATATAAAAATAAAATCAGTGTTTATCAGCAATATTTTCAACCTTTCTTGAGGTTTAATTGTGTTGATTACAAATGGTTTAAGAGATGTCATATTAAAGTCAATACCGATTCATATTTTTGGAGAAAAGAAGAAGTAGAAATAGTTGAATAAGGTTGAAAGAATATTCTATTTTCTTCATAATGTGGAAATGAGAATTGGTAGATAGTTTTTCAGAAATAGGAATAAAAAATGAGAATAGAGAATGAGAATGGAGTGTTGGTATTAGAATGATGTTTGTGAAGAAAGCTAGAGGTGAGCTGAATATTGATAGAAGATTTATGATGGATCAAGAAGAAATGAGCAGATTTGAGAAATGTTGACAAATTCAAGATACACATGAAATTCATGTAAAATTTATGATTTGGGTAAATTTGTCTAAGAAATAAACTTTTCAAGAATCCCACCAAAAAAACATTTGGGGGGAGTATAAAAGGAAAAAGTACTTTGTACATTCTAATGGATTTACTATTCATAGAAAGGAAGAGAGAGAAGCTCTGTATTAGTAGGGATAATAATTTTTCATATTGAGCTTTATTAAGGAATATTTGTCGAATAGAATATGAAATGAGAAGAGGAAATATCATATTCATATGATCATCATATTCACCTGAGAATCATATTCATATAGGAAT
This sequence comes from Viscum album, assembly GCA_963277665.1. Lineage (NCBI taxonomy): Eukaryota > Viridiplantae > Streptophyta > Magnoliopsida > Santalales > Viscaceae > Viscum > Viscum album. The sequence continues at coordinate 699,907,820 of OY728122.1, read as the reverse complement.
TGTATTCAGTAGTAAATCAAATTCAGTTAGGAATCATATTTAACTATGAATCGTATTCAGTAGGAAATCGTATTTTTCTGGGAATCATATTCAGTAGGGAATAATATTCAGGTAGTAATAGTACTGGAATTTATTGACTCATAATAGAAGTTTTTCAAAATTGTCTCAACCATATTCCGACAGAGAAATATTATCATATTGAGTAATCATACTTGGGGATTTGATTAAGAAATTATACCAAGTTTTATTAAAAATTCAAGAAGAAGTTCTTACTAGCTACTAGGAAAGAAAGTGAATAATTGTTTTGAAAGATCGTATTTGTGAATGTTGATCAATAAGTATGGTAACATGTTTTTTTAAACCATTCTATTACATTATTTTTTCTAGAAAGAGTACACACTATTGATTTTTTACATAGTTTTTCATAAGTGTAAGAGAATATATTACTCATTGTATCCCACACAAAATAATTGTTTTCTAGTATATTGTGTGGTATTGGATAATTTCTATTCCATACCAAGGACATAACTATTCTTGTTTAATAGTAAACCTTATAAATACTTATGTTCCTATGGATGTGTGTTTGATTTGTTTTCAAGCATGGAAGGAAATATTTAATAGAAGGCAAAGGTTGTTTCTTAAGAAAGAGACATAAAAGAAAAAGGTATCACTCATTCACCCATCCCCCTCTCAGTGATACAACTATACTGATTGGGAACTTACATTATTTTCTTTATATTTATTTGGAATACATGTGACAAAATCCATAGTTAGTTTCATCCATTCTCATGTGGGTATGGGTAATGGTTACATCATCCCCCTGTAATTTTTCATTTCAATCTTCACTAGATGGTATACTAGGCGCTTTAATGTATATTAAGAGATCAACTTATTCATATTTTCACACTAATAGTTCTCTAAGAGAACTCGATACATCTTTATGCTCCCCAGGTAGATGGTGATGGTTAAGCTGTGTCCATTATTCAATAACTCCTTTATCTCTGGATTTTATGGTACACATAGTAATGACCCAAATTATACAACCCCCCCCCCACTTCATCAATTTTTAACTTCAAGGGTTTCATTTTTCTCATACCTTACACTTTCTTCTATATTTATAAATAATCTATTTGATAATCCTTTATCTTCTCTAGAATGGTTGGTTGAGTAATCATTTGAGAAAATAATGATGACATTCCTTTCTTTATGACTTCCAAGTCCATCGTTTTCATCTCAATGATTATCATATACCTCTCAATTATCATCATGGATAACATTTCAGGATCTATTCTACTTAGATCACCTACCAATTTATTCAGCTTCCCATGATGGAGAACATTGCAGGATCATTTCTCTTGTAACTTATTCTTATGTTTTTCCAACTCAATGGCAGAAATTTTTTAAGGAGTATTGTATATGGGAAGATATCCAAGTATGAGTTCAATTTATAATGCATCCTCTCAATAAATGGGAAGACTAAACAACTCTTTAGGAAATATATCATTATATCCTCTCACAATAGGAATGAATTCAAGAATAATTCTCTCATTTTTCTCAATAATTTGAGAAAGATATGAATTACCATATGAAAATAATATCCATAATTTAGAAGAATATTCCAAAGTAGTTTCATCCCCATCCCCACACCTGTACTGAATTATAGGATAACACGGGATGTGAAGAGTGATCTCCCTATCCTGAGAATTGATGTTATATTTATATAAGGACAACCAATACATTCCCAATATTGCATTAAACTCCACTAAAGGAACTGGGATGATAATTTTTTAGAGGTTTAGTCTAGAAATATTGACTGGTGAGGATTTATATACTTGAGATGCAATAATTTTCCCATTTTTTATTCTCGTAGAAAACTCAATCACCTTGTTTTTAGGTGGTGTTTGAATAGTTACACTAAACTTTCAAGAGATAAAAGAATGTGTATAACCATAATAATATAGGAAATTTTAATATCATGATTGGATAATGAACACACTTTTCACTATTTTATTCTATTTCTAATCATGTATGATATCCAAAATAAACATAGGGACGAGAGAACTGAAACTAAAAAATTATATATAGAATGAATTATAAATGGAACATATATACTAACTTATGATTATCTATTTTTTGAATCTAGGTTATCCATGGTAATTTTACTATTAGGTTTTATAACCTAAGAATTTATTCAAATAATTCATAATGATTTTTAATGTGTTTTAGAATTTTCCAAAGAATTTCCTCTATGAGTGTCAAAACTGATGTACATAAAGGCATATTTGTTATGCACTAGGTGATGGTCGAGTTAAACCCAATGATCCTTTTCCTGTTTATTACCCCTAGGTACATTTGTGCAAGACCCACATCAACTTGTAGAATTTAGTTTGCCATGTAATATCTTGGAATCCACTTTCTATATACTTTACCAAAAGTCCAAGATATTGTACTATACATATACTTATACCTAGAGTTTCTACTAATCCATTATTATCATAGTCCCCAAAAATAACTATAATTTTCACTGATACCAATTATAGTGACCCAATCCTTTTACACATATTATTACATGATTCTTAACCTAAGATACTCATCTCAAAGATCGAGAGTCCGAATTTATTTATAAGACTCGGTTCATATTAAATCTAGAAGAAGAAAAAAATGTATTTATTTTAAAATCCATAATGAGATCCTAAATCCCTTTGATTTCCTAAAAATACATAGGTTTACTAGGGTAATAAAAATACAAAATGGGTGAGCTAAAAATATTAAAAGGGGAATAAACATGGTATTAAAGCATAAAATATGAGTTAAAATGAAATACATGATATCATAAAATACAAGTCTTGTGAATAATCATATGGTATCATGAAATAAATAATATAGAATCATAAGATCATGGAAACATGGGAATTTTTCAATAAAATAAAACATGAAATAAGCATAAGTCAAGGATAACTTCCCTGAAAACATCACATGGTGGATAGAGTCTCATCATGGATTAGGTTTAATCCCTAATCACATAAATATAGTCTCATTATATATAAAAATTAACCAATTATTTGGAGTGATATCTTAGTGTACCCATCATAACCTTTAAATTCTTATGTGTTCTATAAATTTAAACTATACATAAAGAATAAACATAAGAATTTCATATCGAAAGAAATGGGATGTATAGTCATGTATCATAGCATAACTAGATAGAATATGATAAAGGATTCTATTATAGAAGGTCTTACAACACTATTCAAAAATTAATAGGTAAAAATAATTATATATCATGAAAATTTATTTCTAACTAAGGTTTAGATGCAAAGAAAGGGTTGATAGGTAACTTCCGAGATGCACAACTTAAGCGGGGTTTTAGGGAAAAGGGTCAAGAATATTTAAAGAGGATAAAATGAATATTAATTCCCATAAAACTAGAAATAAACTAAAAAAATGTTTTATAAAATATAATGATCAATATTTGAAACCAATTATGGTTTAAAACATTTTGTGGAGTGGAACTTGAAATGGGATGAGAAATTGAGAAGTTATCTTTTATATGGTTTTCTTATCAAATGAAATTTAAAAGGGAACCTTTAAAACATGTACATACCCATAAAGGAAAAGATATTTAAACTTGGTAAATATTTTTACTACACACACATATATATAATATAATATAATAAATAATAATAATAGAGATAGAAACTTTGTAAACGAGAGAGAAATCATATCCCAAATAAAATAGGGCAGTTCAGAGATATCCCTTACCTTATATCAAGAATTAGTCTTCACTTGCAGTTAACATCATGAATAATAAAATTAGATTTATTAATTACTTAATTAATAACCATTTAAATTTATTTTTTTATTTAGTATAATTATTTTATGTTCAATTACAATGATAATAGTGATATATAATGTTTACTTTTACTATTTCAAGGGCGTTTGTTTCATGGTTCCAAGGTTAGATCACTTGTGGATAATTATTGAAGTTCTTTTCAAACAGGAATACAACTACATAATAGAAATTAAATGGTATTAATTTTCGTAAATAAAATAAATGTTCCTAAATATCTATACGTGTTTCATTATAGGTATGGTTCCTTTCGTAAAAATGATAATGACACACGGTTAGTTCATTTAGGTGGTTTTACCAATAATCATGAACTATATTAGTTTTATTTAATTCAATGATTATTAATTCATTATAGAAAATTAAATAAGTTATAATATAATTGTTATAACATTATTTATCCATAATAATATTTTTATGACCATTCTTGATGACAATGGAGAAAAGTTAAGTGCACTATTCAAGGAAGCAGCTGACCAACAATACATGGATCAACATTTTCATTTAAGAATCAATAAAGTTGAGGATAAAAGATGGATATTATATAATAATAATATTTTATTATATTTAGGATACTTATATTACCATGTTTAGGTGTAAAAATAAAATATAGGTGTGGTAGAAGAAGAATAAAATTAAAATAGGTACAGTTGAGAATTTTACCACTTCCTTTGGTTGTCTCCTCTTTGGCTACCCCTTAAGGCTCCTTGAAAAGGTCTTCGTGAGAATAGAATCAGCGGGACATGGGGAAGATAATTAGTAGTATAATTGGGTAGAGTTTGGATAATATTAATTACATATAATTTGTAATTTTAAGGGGTGTTGATGGGTATTATTTACAAAGGGAGGAAGGGGTGTTTTTGAATATTTTATTTATTAGTAAAATATTATGGATTAAGACTATCAATAGTGATGAATCTTGTGACTATATATAGTAAATGGTGCATGTGAGTTTTAACTAATGGGTTGTTACATCATAAATGACTCATAAATTTTTGTATTTAGATTATAATTCAAATTACTCTATTTTTCCAAATTTTACTATTCACAAAAAATTAAACTATTTTAAAAAAATACCAAAGATTCACCACGACCATATTTCGATTTTTATATTCAAAAATTGAAATATATTTTAAGAAAATAATTTTATGAATGTGATATTTTTTTAAATAAAATCCTTACTTATTTTAAAAATCCAATTGTAATATTATGACCATTTTTCTGGCCCTTTGAAATATTACTTATGGACTCAAAAAATTATATTACCATTATAATACAACATAATATTAATTTATAAACCCATTTTATAAAAATATATTTTATTTTACATTATTATATTTTTTATAAAAATTAAAATAAAAAATGAATGTTTTATAAAAATATAAACACTTATTTTATCATTTTTAAAACAATTATTTACTTCTATTATGTTATAAACATATCATATTGTCATTTTATAAGATAAATAAATATTATTTAACACATCCATATGAGATATTACTATTATAATTGTCATGTTACTATTTAAATAGTAATATTTTTAATGGTCAATGGTTCCCTACTTTTTAAACTGCCTCATATTTCATTCATTATTAATTCAATTATATTTTTTCAAAAAGTTATTTGTATTTTAATTTTAAAGATTAATATTGTGTTACTAATTTTTTGTTTCATTTTATAGTTTTTTTTCATGGGAGAAATTATTATGTTTGATCGACCATAACTAAAATTTTATATTATATTTTTATTTTTATCAATTTATTATCCCATTATAATATTTTCAATTATTATTTCCATGTTTATTCCCTAAATGTAATGTTTAAATTAATAAAATAATTTTTTATAGTTTTATAATGTGGTGAATGTGCATTATATAACACTAAATTACTAAATATGACACATTCGTATAATAAGAAGGGAAATTCCATTGGTAATTTTATTTTGGGTTATTATAAGATATCATCATAGTGATACTTATGTTACCATGGGTGGTTGGGAAAAGTGTCTTTAAGGAATAAATTGATCAAATTCTAGACTTTTCCCAATTGTTGATATGAGATTTTTTCCCAAGTTGAATTTTGATTAAAAGAGTTGATGATGTCACTTGAATAATATTTCCTTATTATCTGTTGATGTTTTGTAGTACCATTGTCCCAAGAATACATCATAATAGACTTTAAGAGGTAGATTCTGATAAACAAAATTATGTGAACCCTCTAGTGTATTAGAACATTATAGTGGTTGTAGTGTGTGTGTGGTCTAAGCTTTAGTCCATGGAGCAACACCTATTCGCATTTAGGCTAGAGATGTGGGACCTCAGAGCGATGATAGTTAATATCTTGCCTAGGAGTTTCTTCTTTTAATACCATTATCTTTCTAAGGGAAAAATAATCATCAGGAGGAAGAGGAATGGATGGAGAATATTTAGGGACTCTTCAAGTTCATGGAGATGTCATATTTCATTAAGGTGAATTGTTCTTTCTTTAAGCTTGATGGGCCTAGTAGGATGTGGTGGGATACTATTGTAATAGAGAATAAGAATGAGGTATTGGAGTATAATGACTTCCAGAATATTTATGTAGATATTATATCTAGAATCGATGGTATTAGAAAATTCCATGGAATCTCTCAACCTTCATCAAGGTGATTAGATAGTGAATCAGTATGTCAATCATATTGCTGAACTTGATCGGTTCTCACATGAGGTAGTTTTGAAAAAAAAACTGAAGGCATAGAGGTTTTACATGGGTATTCAATCAAATATTCTATCTCATGTTTTTATGTTTGATCTTACCACTTATTCTAAAATTTTAGATAGATCTTTGATGGTGGAAATTGACCTGGCTAGTAATTCAGGGTTAAAAGGAGTTCCTCCTACTTCCAGTGTCAACTTTAGTTGTTCCATTAAAGGGAAGAAAAAGATAAAAAAGTATCATGGTGGAAACAATAGAAGTGATACTCAGTAAAAGACTTTTCCAAATCATTTATGATATATGTTAAAGTATGGATGACTTATTTATAATGTGTAAAAGTTTGGAACACAAAGAATTATTTCCAGGAGGAACCAAAAATCTATAGCTCATATGGACAATCAGGTCACTTTTATAGCGTCTTCGATGTTTTTATTACTTCTTATAGTGGTGTGGGATTACCAATACCAAGAGGAGTTTTACTATAGTCAAATGATTTATGAATAATGGGGTTCTATCCATAAGAATTAGGAATGAAGAAACTTCACCTAATAGAAGAGTATCCTTTGAGAACTAATGAATATCATGGGACAGTGAAAGGTATCATAATTATTGATTCATCTTTAGTGATTGATTTATTTTATATTGGAGCCTATAATTATTTTTTATCAACATTCATTATGGACTTGTTGAATAATCATATGGATCTCATGCCTTTTGTGATGGAAATTTCAATGCCTTTTGGTATGAAGGGAGAGTAGGGTATCTGATTTCCATCTTCGGTTTCTCTCCCACTAAGATTGAGCTCATCTAGGATATTTGGTTCTTGATATGAAACTACTAGAATTTATACTTTTGAGGAACTATTTGTTTTCTCAAAAATACTAGATTGAATGTTATCTTTGGTAGGTATCCTTTACTGCCCCCAATGGGGAGTCTCGTTTTTTTAGGTAGAATGGGAATTGAGGTCTAGCTATGTTTGACCTACACTTCTTGATTTTGGAAGGGTGATATCCATATATTCTTTTTAAATAAAGCATGAATCTTCAGGTGGTGATATTCCTACAATATATATTGAATTTATGGAAGTTTATCCATCATATATTTCAAGCCTAGAATCGGCGTGACAAGTTTAGTTCTCCATTGACTTGGTTCTAGGTGCTCATCCCATATCTATTTCCACGACTACAAATCATGTTTTTTACAACGCTTATATTCCAACGGTTATTTGAACCGTTGGTATAGGTAATCTTTACCAACGGTTTCCAAAAACTGTTGGTAAAGATTTGTAAAAATTGTGTTTTTCCAACTGTTTGGTGAAACCGTTGGAAAAAATGGGTAAAAAAGAGTTTTCCCAATGGTTTAGTTAAACCGTTGGGAAAGATGAAGACCCCTATACCAATGGTTCTATCATAACTGTTTGTATATATGGAATTAAGAGGTTTTTACCAACGGTTTTTTGAAATCGTTGGGATAACATAACTTTCCCAACAGTTTTTTAAAACTGTCGGGAAAGAAAATCCAAAAATATCATCGATCTGCAACTCCAGACATCTCGAAAATTTTTCCCTAACCAAGACCTGGATGCACCCTCTCGATATTTTTTCCCTAAACCTCAATCGTCTGGAAGGTTTGCCTCTAAATCTCGACACAAACGCTACTTCCCAACACAAGAGGTCTGGTTTTCAATAATTTTTTCTTCCCGTTTAAATCGGTATCTGTGAGTTCATTGATTTTAGATTTGTTCTTCCCGTTTAAATCAGTTCATGTGTGTTAATTTATTTTAGATTTTGTCATTCTATTTTGGTGAAATCTAGTGTGTATTATGATCCCCTTATGAAAATAAGGGATATATAATTTTTATTTATGGTTTTAACCCTACTTTACAACCTGCTCTAGAGGGTGCTAACTCTAATTTCCAATGGGACATAAATCTTTGATTCACGAAATTATTGTTCTTCCATTCTAAATCGGGAGGTGTGCCTTCATTTATTTTAGATTTTTTTGTTCCATTTTTCTACAATGTATTGTGTATTATGATTCCCTTATGAACACAATAAATATATCATTTTAGGTTGTGGTTTTTTTTGTGATTTATCTGTATTGAATAATTTTGGTTGATATTGAAGAGGTCAATATGATCTTGAGTTATTTTATCCTTGATTTATTTTTAATTTAATGTCTATTGACTTGATTTCATTGGTTATCCATAAATACAGTTAGGGTTGTCTAGGTGGGGTGGGGGGGGGGGATGGGTTTTCCAAGTGGGGTGGGGGTAGGGCTATCCAAGTGGGGTGGGGGGGGGGGGGCTGGGTTGTCCAAGTGGGGTGGGGGTAGAGCTGTCCAAGTGGGGGGGGGGGGGGGGTTGGGTTGTCCAAGTGGGTGGGGGTAGGGCTGTCCAAGTGGGTGGTTGTGGGGTGGGGGTAGGGCTATCCATGTGGGGTGGGGGTAGGGCTATCCAAGTGGGGTGGGGGAGGGACTTTCTAGGTAGGGTGGGGGAGGGGACTGGGTTGTCCAAATGGGGTGGGTGTAGAGCTGTTTGGGGTGGGGGAGGGTGTGCAGGTGGGGGTAGGGCTGTGTGGGGTGGGGGGTAGGGCTGTCCACTAGAAGTGTCTCTCTATAGTTTAAAATGAACTTCATTTTAATTGAAAACAACAACTAACATACGGAAAACTGACCAAATGCATTCAGAATCTATTGAAACATTAGGAAAACGTTCCATCAGTCATTTGTGACGTGTATGATTCAACCCCGCCTCAATCTGAGGCTAGGTGTGGCCGGAACAACTCAAACTATCTCAGGTTTATTTGAAATAGACAATATTTTAAATGAAAACAAAAACTGACATACGGAAAACTGACTAAACACATTTGGATTCAGTATAAACTTTAGTACAATGATAAATGGGTCAGATGTGACGTGTACATATTAACCCAGCCTCAATATGAGGCATGGAGTGGCCGGCACCACACGAAGTGTCTTTGTATAGTTTAAAATGAACTTCATTTTAATTGAAATCAACAACTGACATACGGTAAACCGACCAAACGGATTCAGATTCTATTGATGCTTTAAGACAACGATCCATAGGTCATATGTGATGTGTACGAGTAAACCGCACATCAATCCGTGTCACTGTGTGACCGGGATCACTAAAAGTGTCTCTCTTTTGATTAAAATGGAAAATATTTTAAGTACATACAGAAAACTGACCAATCAAATTCTGATTCTGTTTATACTTTAGCACAATGATCCATGGGCCATATATGACGTGTACGAGTCAACCCCGCCTCAATCTGAGGCATGGTGTGGCCGACACCACTCAAAGTGTATCACTTTAGTTTAAAATGGACTTCATTTTAAGTGAAAACAACAACTGACATACGGAAAACCGACCAAACGCCTTGGGATTCTGTTGAACCTTTAGTACAATGATGCATGGGTCATTTGTGATGTGTACGAGTAAACCTCTCCTCAATCTGAGGCACGGTGTGGCCGGAACCACTCAAATTGTCTCTCTTTCATTTAAAATAGACTTCATTTTAAGTGAATACAATAAATGACATACGGAAAACTGAAAAAATGCTTTCGGATTCTATTGAAACATTAGTACAACGATCCATGGGTCATATGTGACATGTAAGAGTCAACCCTGCCTCAATCTGAGGCCTGGTCTGACCACCACCAATTGAAGTGTCTCACATTTATATGAAATGGAAAACATTTTAATTGAAAAAAAATACTGGCATATAGAAAATGGACTAAAAGTATTCATATTCTGTTGAAACTTTAGGAAAAAGTTTTATGAGTCATTCATGACGTTTACAAGTCAACCCCGCCTCAATCTGAGGCCAGGTGTGGCAGACACCACTCAAAGTGTCTCAGATTTATTTGAAATAGACAACATTTAAAATGAAAACAACAACTGACCTACGGAAAACCAACTAAACGCATTCCGAATCAGTTGAAACTTTAGAAAAACAATCCATGGGTCATATGTGACATGTACGTGTCAACCCTACCTCAATCCGAGGCGAGGAGTGGCTGAAACCACTCGGACTGTCTCGATATAGTTTAAAATGGACTTCATTTCAATTGAAAACAACAACTGACATACGTTAATCCGACCAAACACATTCGGATTCTATTGAAACATTAGGAAAACGATCCATGGGTCATATGTGACATGTTTGAGTCAACCACGCCCCAATCCGAGTTGCAGTGTGGCCGAGATCACTCTAAATGTCTCTCTTTTGTTTAAAATGGACAACATTTTAATGACATATGGAAAACCAACCAAATGAATTCTGAATGTGTTGATGCTTTAGGAAAATGATACATGGGTCATATATGATGTGCACGAGTCAACCTTGCCTCAATCTGAGAAGTAGTGTGGCTGGTACCACTCAAAGTGTCTCTCTTTAGTTTAAAATGGACTTCATTTTATGTGGAAACAACAACTGATATACGGAAAACTTACCAAACACATTCAGATTCTATTGAACCATTAGTGAAATGATCCAAGGGTCATTTGTGACATTTATGAGTCAACCTTGCCTCAATCCGAGGCATGTTGTGTCCTTAACCACTCAAATTTTCTCTCTTTCATTTGAAATAGACTTCATTTTAAGTGAAAACAAAATATAACATAGGAAAAACTGACCAAATGAATTTGGATTCAATTGAAACGTTAGGACAACGATCCATGGGTCATATGTGATGTGTACGAGTCAACCCCGCCTCAATATAAGGCCTAGTGTGGCCAACACCAATCGAAGTGTATCTTTATAGTTTAAAATAGACAACATTTTAATTGAAAACAACAACTGACATACGGAAAACCAACCAAAAACATTTAGATTCTGTTGAAACATTAGGAAAATGTTCCATGAGTAATTTGTGACATGTACGGGTCAACCTCGCCTCAATCCGAGGCCAGGTGTGGCAGACATCACTCAAAGTGTCTCAGGTTTATTTGAAATAGACAACATTTTAAATGAAAACAACAACTGACATATGGAAAACCGACTTAACGCATTCAAATTCAGTTTAAACATTAGGAAAACGATCCATGGTTCATATGTGACGTGTACGTTTCAACCCAGCCTCAATACGAGGCAAGGAGTGGCCGACACCACTCAGAGTGTCTCTCTGTAGTTTAAAATGGACTTCATTTTAATTAAAAACAACAACTGACATACGTTAATCCGACCAAACGCATTTGGATTCTGTTGAAACTTTAGGAAAATGATCCATGGGTCATATGTGAGGTGTTTGAGTCAACCGCACCTCAATACGAGTCGCAGTGTGGCCAGGATCACTCTAACTGTCTCTCTTTTGTTTAAAATGGATAACATTTTAAGTACATATGGAAAACGGACCAAACAGATTATGATTGTGTTTATAATTTAGAACAACGATCCATGGGTCATATATGACGTGCACGAGTCAAACCCAATTCAATCTGAGGCATGGTGTGGCCGGCACCACTCAAATTGTCTCTCTTTAGTTTAAAATGGACTTCATTTTAAGTGAAAACAACAACTGACATAAGGAAAACTGACCAAACACATTCGGATTCTGTTTAACCTTTTGTAAAATGATCCATGGGTCATTTGTGACGTTTACGAGTCAACCTCACCTCAATCCAAGGCACGGTGTTGCCGTAACCACTAAAATTGTCTCTCTTTCCTTTAAAATAGACTTCATTTTAAGTGAAAACAATAAATGACATACAAAAAACCCACAAAATGCATTCAGATTCCATTTAAACATTAGGAAAACGATCCATGGGTCATATGTGATGTATAAAAGTCAACCCTACCTCAATTCGAGGCCTGGTGTGGCCGAAACCAATCTAAGTGTCTCTCTACAGTTTAAAATGGACTTCAGTTTAATTGAGAACAACAACTGACATATGAAAAACCAATCAAACACATTCAGATTCTGTTGAAACATTTGGACAACGTTCCATGTGTAATTTGGGACATGTACGAGTCAACCCTGCCTCAATACGAGGCCAGGTGTGGCCGGTACCTATCAAAGTGTCTCAGGTTTATTTGAACTAGACAACATTTTAAATGAAAACAACAAATGACATATGGAAAACCAACTAAATTCATTAGGATTCAGTTGAAACATTAGGAAAAAGATCCATGGTTCATTTGTGACGTTTACGTGTCAACCCAGCCTCAATCCAAGGCACGGAGTGGCCGACACCACTCGAAGTGTCTCTCTATAGTTTAAAATGGACTTCATTTTAATTGAAAACAACAACTAACATACGGTAATCCAAACAAATGCATTCGGATTCTGTTGAAACTTTATGAAAACGATCCATGGGTCCTAGTGACGTGTTTGAGTCAACCATGTCTCAATCCGAGTCTCATTGTGTCCGGGATCACTCTAAATGTCTCTATTTTGTTTAAAATGGACAACATTTTAATGGCATATGGAAAACTGACCAAATGCAGTCTGAATGTTTTGATGCTTTAGTAAAACGATACATGGGTCATATATGACGTGCATGAGTTAACCCCTCCTCAATCCGAGGCATGGTGTGGCCGACACCACTCAAAGTGTCTCTCTTTAGTTTAAAATGGACATCATTTTAAGTGAAAACAACAACTAACATACTGAAAATAGACCAAACGCATTCAGATTCTATTGAACCTCTAGTGAAACAATCCATTGGTCATTTTTGATGTGTATGAGTCAACCTATCCTCAATCTGAGGCATGGTGTGTCTATAACCACTCAAATTGTCTCTCTTTCTTTTAAAATAGACTTCATTTTAAGTGAAAACAAAAAATTACATACAGAAAACTGACCAAATGAATTCGGATTCCATTGAAACTTTAGGAAAACAATCCATGAGTCTTATGTGACATGTACGAGTCAACCGCACCTCAATCTGAGGCCTGGTTTGGCTGGAACCAATTGAAGTGTCTCTCTATAGTTTAAAATGAACTTCATTTTAATTGAAAACAACAATTGACATACAGAAAACTAACCAAACACATTCAGATTCTGTTGAAACTTTAGGACAACGTTCCATGAGTAATTTGTGACATGTACGAGTAAACCCTGCCTCAATCCGTGGCCAGGTGTGGCAGACACCACTCAAAGTGTCTCAGGTTTATTTGAAATAGACAACATTTTAAATGAAAACAACAACTGACATACGGAAAACTGACTAAACACATTCAGATTTAGTTGAAACATTAGGAAAACGATTCATGGGTCATATGTGATGTGTACGTGTCAATCCTTCTTCAATCAGAGGTGCAGAGTGGCCGACACCACTCGAAGTGTCTCTCTATAGTTTAAAATGGACTTCATTTTATTTAAAAACAACAACTGACATACGGTAATCCGACAAAACGCTTTTGGATTCTATTGAAACTTTATGAAAGTGATCCATGGGTCATATGTGACGTTTTCGAGTCAACCGCGCCTCAATCTGAGTTGCAGTGTGGCCGAGATCACTCTAAGTGTCTCTCATTTGTTTAAAATGGACAACATTTTAATTACATATGGAAAACAAACCAAACGGATTCTGATTGTGTTGATAATTTATCACAACAATCCATGGGTTATATATGATGTGCACGAGTCAACCCTGATTCAATCCGAGGTGTGGTGTGGCTGGTACCACTCAAAGTGTCTCTCTTTAGTTTAAAATGGACTTCATTTTTAGTGAAAACAACAACTGACATAAGGAAAACTGATCAAACGCATTCAGATTCTGTTGAACCTTTAGTACAACGATCCATGGGTCATTTTTGATGTGTACAAGTCAACCTCGCCTCAATACGAGGCACGGTGTGGCCATAACCACTCAAATTGTCTCTCTTTCATTTAAAATAGACTTCATTTTAAGTTAAAACAATAAATGACATACGGAAAACCGACCAAATGCATTCGGATTCCGTTGAAACTTTAGGAAAATGATCCATGGGTAATATGTGATGTGTATGAGTCAACCCCTCCTCAATCTGAGGCCTGGTGTGGCCGGAACAAATCGAAGTGTCTCTCTATAGTTTAAAATTGATTTCATTTTAATTGAAAACAACAACCGAAATATGGAAAACCAATCAAACGCATTCCGAATCTGTTGAAACTTTAGGAAAAAGATCCATGGGTCATGTGTGACACGTACGAGTCAACTCCACCTCAATCTGAGACACGTTGTGGCCGACATTACTCCAAGTGTATGTATAATGTTTAAAATGGACATCATTTTTAGTAAAAACCACTTGTATGTATTCTTAATTGTGTATAACACATATAATTAATTATTCATTTTTAATGTATTTTATTTATAATTGATAATTAAATTATATATGTATTCAATTATGAATTTAATTCCATATTCCACATATAATTTTCATCTACGTTTTATATTGAATTTTCAATCAATTATGTATGTTTATAATTACAATATAAATTATGATTTAATTCTGAACGTGTATAGTTTTAGGGTGAAATGTTAAATGTGTATACATTATATGTGAAATCCTTGGAAAAGAGAGGGAATGGAGAATTACATCACAATTGACAGGAATGGGATTGCACACCTATGAAAATTGCAGGAAAATTGCATGTTACTGTGCAATTTGCATAGCATAGCCTATGCCAATGGTTTCAAACCGTTGGAATACATTTGATATGATGTTTTTACCAACGGTTCATTGAACCGTTGGTAAAAAACCTTTCCCAACGGTTTACAAAACCGTTGGTAAAGGGTTCCTCATAGAGGTTTTTTCCAACGGTTTGTTGAACTGTTGGAAAAACTTATACCAAAGGTTCAACCAAACCGTTGGGATAGGTTACTTTAACTAACCTATCCCAACAGTTTTACATAAACCGTTGGGAAAACTTTTTCCCAATGGCTTACTTCCCTACGGTTGGAAGAACCGTTGGTATAAGATATACCAACAGTTCTGCAGCCTATCCCAACAGTTTTGAACCGTTGGGAAATATGTTATTTCATGTAGTGTTCCTTTTTTTGATTGGAACCAGTTAAATTGAAGGAGATAATAGAATAATTGGATGAACTAATGTCTAAAGTATATAATTAACCTAGTTTGTTGCCTTGGGTAGTACTAATTCTTTTCACTAATAAGGCTGATATAACCCTTTACTTGTGTATTGATTACCGAAAGCTCAATCAGTTTACCATAAGTAAAAAGTATATATTTTCCCTATATTGAAGATTTATTTGATCAATTGAAATGGAAAAATTGGTGCTCTAAAATTTATCTTCAGTATATTTATTGTTATCTTAGGTTCAAGAATTATGATATCTAAAAGACCACTTTAAAGAGTAGGTATAACCATTACTAGTACCTTATTATGACATTTGGTTTGAAAAATTTCATTACTATGCTTAGGTAATTGATAAAAAATATTTTCCAAAAGTACCTAGATTATTTCATTATGGTATTTTTATATGAAATATTGGTTTTCCAAAAAACCAAGGAGGATCATGTGATTCATTTTATAGTAGTTTTGGATATCTTGAGGAATCAATTATTTATTCCAATATGTAAAAGTACCAATTTTTGATTTGGGAGGTGAATTTATTTAGGAAAATGGTCTTGGAACATGGAATCTAAGCTGATCCTGAGGAGGTGAATGTTTTTATGTCATGGTAGGAATCACAGAATGTCTTTAATATGCATATAGTTTTTGGGTTTGGTAGTGTATTACCATCAGTTTGTAAAAGATTAATATAAGTTGGCTTCTCCATTGACTAACCTCACTCGGAAGGGAGTAAAGTTAATTTGGGATTCAAATTCTTAATATTCCTTTGATTATTTAAAGAATCATTTGAACTTAACTCTAATTTTGACTCTTCCATATGTGGGGAAGTTATATGTGGTATTTTGTGATGATTTAGGTGCATACTTGAGATACATTTTCACGCATGGTGATCATGTGATCGTTTATGGTTCTCATCAGCTTCATATTAAGGATATAAGTTATCCCAAACACAATATTTAACTCTTAGTTATAATACACACTCTTATGATTTGGTTAAACTATATTTTTGGAGAAAGGGTTTTTGTTTACTCAGATAAAAAAACTTGAGTTATATTTTATCTTAAGAATATTTGAATCTTCATCAGAGGTGATGGGTGGAGTAACTGTAATATTTTTAAATTGACTTTTTCTACACCCATGGGAAGGGGAATATTGTTTTAGATTTTCTAAGAAGGAAACTACTATCTTAGGTCATGAAAGAATCATAAGAGGAGTAAAATCTCTTTTCTCTCTTTTCTCGCATGCATTTGGGAGTCTAGGAGGACCGGTCTGAGGTAGTTTTGGGGAGTTTTTAGTTGACATCCTATCTTCTTGATATGATCCTACAGGAATAGTAAATTGATGATGATTTACAATGAATTATGGATTCTTTTTATTGTGGGGAGACCATTGGGGAATGATATTTATCTCTAGAGGGAAGCCTTCATTCAAGGAAATGTTATGTTATTCTTTCACCCAATAGAGAGGTTGTGTTGGGATATTATCATCAGAATTAATTGGTGGTGTACTCGGGCATGATGATGATGTTTTATGATATGAGGTGTAATTTTTTGTGGACAAGTATGAAATATGGAATCACTAATTTCTTTTCTTGTTTTTTATACCTGTCAATAGGTAAATACTGAGAATCATAATCCTTATAGCATACTTCATCCACTTCCCATGCAGATTTGGAAGTGGGATGATATATCTATGGACTTTCTTGTTGGGGTTCCACATAC
This sequence comes from Viscum album, assembly GCA_963277665.1. Taxonomy (NCBI): domain Eukaryota; kingdom Viridiplantae; phylum Streptophyta; class Magnoliopsida; order Santalales; family Viscaceae; genus Viscum; species Viscum album. Next base: position 699,890,514 of record OY728122.1, on the reverse strand, counting down.
TCCTTGATTAAATAATACAATTTGGTAGGTGATTGACTAATTTACTAAATTGAATAACTATATTCACAGTCGTGGTACCACTAAAGTTGATGACCTAGGAAATTTGTATGTATAGGAGATAATAAGATTATATGGTCTTTCATCTACCATTTAATTATACTATAACACCATGATATTTTGTGAAATATTTTTTTGAATTAATTTAATCGTTTCATTATTATGTATTTCATGAAACACTAAATATAACTTCTGTTATTAGAAATCACTAAGTTTGGACATCATTTCAGACAACAAAAAGTTAATCTTGCACTACATGAAATAATTAAATTATCTTTTGGCACAATAAAAACTATGTTTTTTATTTTTTCACACACAATGTTGAGTTCCTTTGATATATTTCATTATATGCATGTTTTAGTTTTACTAAACTAAAATATACTATTAATATTTTTATTAAAATATTATTATAGTTACCACCTAGATGTTGGAATAGATGTTATGAATAATATTAACTAAATTGTGAAAATATGATTTAAAAATGTAAATAAAATTAATCCTTTGGTTATAAAATATTTATAAATTATATAAATAACTATCTAAAGATAATGAAATTCCTTTTCAAAGAAAACTATTTTTCTATGTACAAATACAATTTTATCTTAGAAAATAAAAAAAAATATTTGGTGAATGTTTTTAATAAAATTATATATTATATATTCAGTCAAATATTTTTACTCTCATCCAATATATTTTATTATCATAATATAAGATTAAATACAATTTTATAAATACAAATTTGTATTTTTTTAAAAGGCGGTTTTACCGCCTTTCAATGGAACACCAATTGAAAATCTATTTTTTGAAATTTTAATAATTTTATAAGAAAAAATAAACTTTATTATTTAAATCAAAATATAAAAATTTACATTGGGTGAAGTTTTGTTATTTTTATGAGAAGTTTCATTTTTTGATGAATAATGAATAAACACTGAATTTTTATTGAAGTCTTTTTTCGTCTAATCTATTTATATGGGTAAATTAGATTTTAAATTTGTTTAAATGTATATTTATATTAATTATACATCAATAAATCCAATTTAGGTCATTTCAACAAATTTTACATTGAATTTGGATATGAAAACATTTCAAATATTTGAACTTTTTCACTTTAAAACCCCATCGTCTCATCTCATCTACAAGATTAATTTTAAATTAATATCTACAGCATATATGAATATAATTTGGAAAAATTTATTCCATATTTTGAATCATCATAATTTATAATGTATATTAAGTTCAACTTATTTTTTTACCAGAAATATTATTGAAAGTATTTAAAATTAATTACATTGATTAAGGTAAAAACGTGCTTAATTAATGATTAAACTCAGAATATAAGGTGTAAAATTGATCCTAAACATTTCTAAAACTAATTTTATAGACATATTTAAACTATAAAACATCTAATTATCTATAATGGTCTTTTTTTACCCTTTTTATACAAGTAAAACATGGGGAGCACACAATTCTTTTCAAAAATACCAAGTGTGTCCTTTTCCCCACTTATAATATAACAACATATATTTTCCTCTATTTACACCTCTTAATCACCTTGTATAGTAAATTAACTTTAAAGCTATCCTACCAAATTATATTCATTAACAATATAATACTCTCTTTTGGCATAAATTCAACCAAGGATTTCCTTTGGTGCAAAGCAAAAGGAGTTACCCAAAGAAATGGTAACATCCAACAACAAGAACTTTTGTATTATTTCTCTCTCTATCCACATAGTTATTTTTATTCCATGATTATATAATAACCTCAGTATCCTAAATATATTTATATTTTTTTATGATAAAGGAACAACCTACAGTCACACACACACTTCCATCAAATGGGATTCAGAATCATCATTCGTCTGTTCGGAGGACTACCGCCTAACAAACTAATATCGTCCATTCTTCCATTTTCACATTTAAAGGTTGGGAATAATGATGGAATTTTTTTAATATGATATATATGAAATTTATTATTTATTTATTCTTTTTTAATTAATATATTAAAAACACCTTCAGGATATTTATTTTTAGGAAATATGATAACTTTTTTTATGGATGTGTGGACTACCGCCTCCACAAAGCTATGTGATTTGTTAACACATTACATGAAATGTAATAAGGATGAGTTTATTGAATGTATATTATATATGTTAAATAATTATCCTACTATAATTATATTAATATATATATATATATCATTGATTTTGTTTCTTTCTATACAACAATAAAATGGAAATAGCATTCATATGTATTTACGACCTACCATCTCCATGAATGGTGTATTACATTTCATATTTATATATTTTATGGATTATAATAAATAAATATATACATATAATGTATACATATGATAATTATTTAATTATTAAAATTATATAAATAAATAAATCATTATCTGAGTAAGAGGATAAAAAATAACAAGTCAAAACATAAACAAACAAAGTAGATATTACCCAAAATATATATTTAACATGGAATTATTAATAAATGAGTTATATAAATTCATAATAAAATAATATATGATATTATATAATTGAATATGGTTATTTAATATATTTATAGTAAATTTATATTTATTATACATGAGTTTTTAATGAGTACGATGATAGTCAAGACATAAGATAAGGGAATTTGATCTCACTTTTCTATCCATGAGATACATGTCATATTCCCCACTCATTTATTTTGTGTGGTGTATATACTACCCATGAATGTATTCTATGATTATTATCATTAAATGTATCATTATTTACATCTCCATTTTATAATCTCTCTTTCATGGGGTTCACGGTTCAAAAGATACCAAATCGTTATGGTATTTTTTTCTCAATTTGCCTTCTTTGATACACATATTTTGATATGAACCTATATTATTTTATGAGGTGTATATAATGTCCACTTGAAATTTTATATCATGAATATTACTCTTTTAATTATATTATAAGATTCATGTAATTTTATTCTCCTTTGGGTATCATGATTCAAAGTTACCAAAATGGTAAGAGTTATTGCTACAATCTAATAGTTTATCATGATTGTTTACGATTATGCCTCAATTAGTGAAATATTATGATCCAAATCAAAATAACTATCAATAATTTGATTATAATCTAGTTATTTATGATATAATCATGTAATGGTACCATTTTCCCACTCTTTGTTACTTAATATGATTAAGAAATTATTTTAATAAAACCCGACCTCATTTCTATTTTCTGTTAGAAATCTGTTTTATTAAAAAACCATATTTTCTAAAAATATTTTAAAGATTAATTTAAAATATTTCAAATATATTTTTATATAAATGATTTTAAAAATGTTTCTAAGCTTTCTTTATAGGTTTTCAATGTTATTCTCAAAGAAAATGATTTCAAAATGTTTTCAAGATTCCTTTATATGTTTTCAAAGTTATTTTAAAAGAAAAGGTTTTCAAATGGTTTTTAATATTACATTATATGTTTTAAAATATATTTTCAAAGAAAAGGTTTTCAAAATGTTTTTAATCTTCCATTATAATTTTTCAATGATGTTTTCTAAGAAAAGTTTTTAAAAAAAATTTCAAGATTCTTTTTATATTTTTTCAATGTTATTTTCAATGAAAATATTTTCAAAATTTATTTAATCTTAATTTATATGTTTTAAATGTTATTTTCAAAGAAATTTTTTTTCAAAATGTATAATGATCTAGAAAGACTTTTTGAAAGTGGAAAGAATATTTTCCTCAATTTTGTTAAAATATCTTTCAAAATTATTTTCAATCTAATATGACATCCATTCATGTCACCTATGTATTACTGGGGTGTTCTGCCTCCGAGGTAGCGCATTTTGGTTGATGGTGAAATTGTCTGATGATTATCATCACCCACCCCTTTTTCCAAGATGGTTTCCTATAAAATTAAACATTTCTTTTGTTTCAACCAATTCTGCATCATTATTCTTTAAAATAATGTCAGATTAACCCCATAGGGAATGGAAAATTCACCCCTTTCGCATTGCAAGGGAGTTGCCATAGTCAGTTGGTCCTAGCGGGAGATTGCATGAGGTCGATTACTTGTTCAATTAGTCCTCCTCGAATATGAATTTCTCGGATGTTCTCCAACAAGTTTATTCATAGAGCCTAAAACACCAAACAACCCTAGTATCCATCATTCATTGACTTTCTTTCCAATGGAAGGTGCTCTTTGATTGATGATTCTCCCAGTGACACTTAAGGACTTTATTGGTCAAGAGGATGGGAATTCAGGATCACCATACCCTTATAGGGGAGGATTATTTCATGTTTTGGGACTCTCTTATAGATTTAATTCATGTTCAAAAGTTTGTGAATCCTTGGTTCATTCCGGAAGAATGTGTCCATGGGATACCCTTGGTTTGTAGGATCGTCGTAGGAACATATGGATTCGATGCTACGGAGGTGATGCTGACTTGAGCCATAAAATAAGGCACTCAAGAGTTTATTATCGTCTAAGGGGGATGGAAGGTGACTAATTTTTGGATTAGAACCATAATATGGGTTTCCTACGTATTTTCAATTGAGGAATCAGAACCCATGTAGTTCTGGATTATGTGGGGCTTACGCATGGAAGTGCCCATTCGGGGGAGATGGTTCGATGAACCCTTTTTGATGGGTACCCTTTTGAGCTCGGTATTTATGGTAGGAATATTATATATCCTGATTTTATCAGGAATTAGAGTTCTCATATATTATATAGTTTTGAGGTTATAATCCTCACTAAAATCTAACCCACATGGGTCATGCTCGGTGTGAGAAAAAATACGATGTGAAAGATTCAACAAATCATATGCTTCCACTTATGTTGGTGGGAGAGGGTGATCCAATGATAGAAGAGGCTAGGGCGACCATGGGTGAGGGTGTGGGTCGATGAACATTTCAATGTGAAATTCCATTAATGATCCTACAAATCAGCCTCAGAATATTGGAGACTTACCTCAGTGGGAGGGCCCTGGAATAAGTTCTAGGAAGGGGAGGAGTTTCACCCTCATCAAAAGGAGAAGCGAACATAAATCCTTCAACTGATCGTTATTCCTCATTGAATGGAAAATAAAGTGAACACCCTTAATCCCTAGAATGGGTAGATTCATGATGGAATCCCAAGGTTGGACTCTGGGTTACCATGGGAATGTAGACCCCTGAGCATTCTCGAATCCCGAACCATTGTGGGGTGAGCCATTGGGACTTTGCTTACCTTGGATATGTAGACTCAAAGGGGAATGATGATGCACCTGGTGGTATGATCATACGGGTATAGTGACTTTGTAGTAGGATTTGGCCTGATGCCGGAGGAGTAGTTTGTAGAGGGATTATGGAGGACTGGACGGTAATGGAGGGGTGAGGTTGGAACTAAAGGAAATAATACCTGAAAACACCCCATTATGCATGCTGATTTCTTATGTAGGATGGGGGGATGCTCCGAATACCATATTGGTATGCAAGTAGAGGGGTTGTCTGCATACTGATATGGTATGCATGCATGGGTATGGATCACCACGTACCATAGTGGTACACGGTCCATCAGGCCTCTTTGGGTTCCATCCACGTACTGATGCAGTACGCGATGCCGGGTTCAGTCCACATAGCAGTACACTACGTGGGGAACCATATTGAAGGAGGGTCCAGGGGGTTACCATTCGTATGAAGTTAATCTGGGAGAAGTATATGGCTTTCAGTTTCACTATTTTGGTTCGCGGTTCTATTTTAATTATTATGTTTCCCCATTTTATGGTTTTGAACTGGCTGTACCTGTAGAGAGTGTGGTTTAAAATTTGTGCTTCGTCGATGAATTAAGACTAAAGACATAATCTTCTTCGAACGCCTTATTCCAACCACTGAGTACCCTTCATGATTTTCATCATTCGTCCATCTCCATCTATTTCTCAATTAATTTTTTGCTCCTTTTATAGAGCATTGGGGTGATCGTATCTATGGGAATGCAACACCATTTGTGGAGGCCAATGAGGAGATATCCTGACCCATTAACGACTCGGTCAACTGGGGTTTTCGGAGGCTTGGGTTCACGATTATGGTTCACAGAACCCCACTGGTTCACTTTTTCTGTGAAATGATGAGTTTTCCGAATGGTATACGGATGGCCTTCGCATGCATGATTCCTTTAGTGACGTGGTTCACGGTCTGCCTTTTTCACTGGCCATATCTTTGTGGGCCAGTGCCTTGTGGATCATTCTGTGTACCCGGTGGTTCGTGATCCAGGAAGCCTACAGGCCCTTCCCGGTGATGGTACACGGTCCACTTGAAAATCATTGAATACTTGAATTCCTTGAAGTTTCTTCTGAAATTTACAACTCAATTTGAGTCCAATCACCTTGTTAGACTTGTAGAAGTACTTTCTTCCTTCTATAAAGTGATTTTGGGGATATTTTATTCCCTTGGAAGAATTTTTATGAATCGAAAAATTCCCCCATCTAAACGGGGTCTGTTGGGAATGAAAATGGGACTATTCCAATATAGAAGTGGTCCTGAGCTGAAATGGTTCGCGGTAGAACAGATGGAACTAATAGGAGGGGACCACACCTATATATAGGGGCCCATGTCATTTTTCTTTTACTGTTTATCATAGTGAAAATTTCTCTCAACTTCCCCTAGATTCCTCTACATTCATGTACAATGCTACTTGCAAAAAATCATATTCATGAACCGCTTCATACGTACCACGAACTGATCTTCTCTCCATTTCTCTATCAGCATAACATATTTTTTTTGTTTTGTGAACAAAATTGAATTATTTTAAGGCTAAAATCCAGATTATAAATAGGAGCACACTACATAGCTTGCGTGTCCGAATACCAAACCTGGATCGACAAACTGAACATTAAGAATTAATAATACGAACTTAAACATTAATTCAAAACTTGTTAACATGAACTTAATCAAGGCCTAGGATCATGGTACCCACCTTCCGTGAACCCTTTTATCTGCCGGCCAATGATCCATGGGCCAACGCCTCGTGGATGGTTCGTGTACCACAACTGTACGCGGTGAAATGCATCTGCTTACTATAACTGTAGGTGGGGTTGCTTATACGTATCATGCAGTATGAAGATTGTACCTTCCACGTACCATTTTTGGGAATAGTATGAAGAGCCCTATATGTACTTATTTTAAGAACATTAGTCATTACTTTGTAGCCTTTATCTAATTTTTTTTATTGTAAGGACTTTTTGTCAGCTTTTGGATCTTCCTATGTAGGCTACATTGGCTGCTTCACTGGCTGTGACAAACTCGACGAAGACATGGGAAACCATGGTGGGCAATACTGAGGATCATATTCGAGCCTACATTATTCCTCATCATAGATTATTAAAGGATTTATTGATGTGAAATCTCCAAGACTATCTGTTATCTATACAGTTCCCACTTTATAGTTTTGGTCTTGCTGACAATGTTCCTCTGCCAATGGATGACCATGATACCCCTTTCATCCGCTTAAAGGAACTACACGGACATGATCACACCAAAATTTCCCCAGTAGGAGAAGTTATAGCCAATTAAATTTAGGAGAATGTATTCATACTAGGAGGCTCAGCATGGGCTCTGGGAAATTGCGGGTGTCACGGTGGTGTCCCAAGACTAGGTGCCCGAGAGTACCCAGCCATTGTCAACATCTCCCAAGAAAATCCTAATGACGGGTGTAGCACCATGTGGGATCTGTGGGCCAAAGGATGTTTCTTCGATGAGTGGGCCTAGGTGTTATGGGTACATTAGACCTGTTTTGAGTCCCCAGACCAGTTGGAGGTGGTGGGATTTTATCAGTTAGCCTGGGTTTCTTCAGTTCATAATCTTCTCCCTAGGTGAAATCCTTCCTGATCTGCTGAGCTGCTAGTGTCAAAGCACCAACACCTTCAACATATTGCATTGGGAGGTGTGAATTGTCTTATGGTATATCCACTAGCTTAGAGTACTCCCTATCCTTGGAGGGATGTACAATGAGTTTCTCCTGGCATCCACCACATGGAATGACAGTAACCACATGTCCCCTTTTAAAATGAGTCTACTAGTCATGGAAGAGGGATTAATTGATCATCCCCTCCAGGATCGCTTACTTATCCCATTTGGGGAATGGATAAGGTTATTCTCACAGGAGATCAAACCCAAGCAGAGGGATCACCATAGTTGAACTCATGTATCCCATCAGTCATGCTAGACTCTAGGGCCATATTGTGCTACCCTTGAAGCGAGACTATATACCACATGGAGATATGAGCCTCAACTAGACGTATCACATGCACTTATATTAGAAATTTTCATTTCCATATTTTTTAGTGGATGGATTTTCCAATCCCGTGATGTATATACTAGGGTTTGGTCATGTACATTGATGATGGCGGCCACATTGGTAGAGGTTCAACCCATTAATTTGTCCCTCCCCACTCTCGCCCGACTTTATGAATTGTTAGGACAAATAAAGTAAGGTAGGCCCCCACACCATCTTAGCAAACCGTTTCAATTTATGTATGAATGGATGGCATAAAACTTCCCCTATAATGAATACCTGCATACTACAAAGGTTCCTCATTATAACTTTCATCCTGCCCTTCTCATCATTTTCGTTGTTCATCCTAAAAATCTATGTGTTATTCATGTGTTTGGGATATTTAATGTCACTTATCATTTCTCGTTTGCACTGCATACTACCCATCATGGGTCATTAAGAGGTGACATGGGTGTTTTTTTGGAGGAATGCTCATACGTCGTCACTCTTAGGGATGAGATTATCACTGATAATATAGACTGAGTAGTCATTTGTCATCCATATATCTCATACCAATTTGCTAGGAAATTTGGATGCCTTAAACAGACTACAATGCTTCTTACTACTCAGTTAAGGGGATAGTCTCATCCCATAGTTTTTCTACAGTTATGTCTTATGATGATTCATGAAGGTGTCGCTATGGAATTTATCATTCCTAACACAATGGTATTTTCTTTTCTATCGTTGGAATATGTCCAACTGTGGATTGATTGTAACACCGATAGGATACTGAAAGAACCAGTTCAGTGAGTTCAGATACCCTTAAACACTTCTTTCCCCATCGCCGACCCGATGTCAATTCCAAAAATTACTTCTATTATGAAGAGTGAAACATATATACCTTCTACTTCTTTCCATTAAGAATCCACGATGTATATACCTCATGTTTCTACCCATGTAGTAAGAAGACACTCGGTTTATCCTCAGAAGCATCTAGGAAGGGCTTTATCAGTACAACCTATCTTAGTGGGGAGTGATTCAGAATTCTCCCGACCCGCGGATACTATCCAATACCTTAATGAGGTTGGCACCAGCAGAGTATCACCGGCTACCCCGTATGTTGCGGCTAGTCCTCCGCATCTAGCATTATCGATTGAACCATATGAGTGAAAAGAGAGTCCCCATTCTTGGGTGAACCATCTTAGGTCCCTTCCCACTCTTGTGATGAAAATTACTACTTTTATACATGTTACAGAAGAGGAGGATCAAGGTACTAGTGCTACAATGAGGCACCAGGTAGTGAAAAAAGAGGCTTGGTGCCAGTTATGTGCTCTTTCCACGGAGACACCTATGGCCAATTCTGCTGACGAGGGTGAAAATTTTCAATGATTATTCACAGAGTTGGGTTTCAGTGGATTTGATTATTGACACTAACACCTCCTTATCTAACAATTCTTCATTGATCGGGAAGACCTTGTCTCTTGCGAGGACAAGCTGGCCAAGTTCAATTTTTCCCATCACCAGGTATTGACCTTCTGATATGTTTCAGAATAATTTGATCATCTAAAAACCGAGGAGGTTAAGGATCATGATTTGATGGAAACCAAAGAGGATGATATATGGGAGTGCGAATCCCACACATTAAGGTTGAGGGATCAACTGGCCTTTTTACGTTCCAACTATAATGCCATCAAGAAGAAAGGGTAGTAGGACCTTATTGTCATTCGTGAGAAGGTGCGTCTAACAATCAAGGATGAAACGAAGGAGAGAGCTTATTTGGAGATAAATATTGATGGCCCAAGGAAATCACTTTCCATCCTATTGGAAAGGGAGAACCGATCCTTGTTGTAGTTATGTCTCAAATCATGATTTGTACTCTTCCTTTTTTTGATTGTTTGGAGAGACACCGTACTAGGGATGCCCCTCCATTTTTGTTGAACCCAGAGAAACTGATTTTCCTTTAAATCCTATTTCTTTTCCTTTTCCTGTCATGTCAATTGATAATAATCAATCATATAAACTTCATTTTAATTAATTATTAATTTTAATCAATGATTTGAAACTAGTAAACTGAAATAATCTAATTAGGATCTATTTTTTTTGAGATGTGGGACTCAGTGAACATAATTATCCTATTATTGAGGTTTTGTGGAACATGTCACAAAAATTTATTTCTTTTTAATTATTACCCTAATTTTTGCCTAAGACTTATTATCACATGATTAGCATACACGACTTGACTTTTTCATAGACCATTATTTACAGGTTTTCAACCTAATAAGATTTATGCCTTTTTTGATGGCTCAATGTTTTTTAACAAACCAATAATCGACTTTTACCTAGAGGTGCCTTCTACGGATTTTACCTCTGGAAAGTATGGAATCTTTTTCATTCTCCCACATTTCATAGTCCTGTCAATCAAACTTTATACTGATGTTTTAGGTCAAACAACTTTGACAAAACATAATGAGGTAGGGACCTAACTTAGGATATTCAGCCAATAATGTTATAATATCCTTCATACATGTATCAGGGAATTTCGTTGACCATTAAATTGTGAATTTTGGACACGCATGAGGCTCGGGATACATTATAGGAATTCAAATGTTGGAAATGACTCTCCTTGGGGAAAATTTCCATTAAATGACTGCCATTTTTATGGGAAACATATATAGAGCCTCTAGGGAATGATGTGAATAGTAAATCAAAGGAGTCTACAGGTCACCAGCCTTCCATCTCCAATGGTCTTGGTAGGATATTCAACCCTTTGAATTTATTTTCATGTTGGAAGCCACACTGGGTGGCTAGTCTGAGTAGTGGTGTCTAAAAGCATTAGGGACATTCATGTCATCTTTGAGGGGGAAACTATTCTCGTACAATTATTACTTGCATGAGGGATAGCTTGTGAATGGTCAGTTTGGTTAGAAATATTTTTTATGTTAGGGTCATTTAGAAAGAAGAAGGTATGTAAGCCATTATCCAGAAGTTTTCCAATTATAGGGGTGTGATAGAACATGATTGTCATTTGAGCATACAGAAGCTGGAAAAGACTCTCTTGGGGATGAATTTGTGTTTGATTGATGGCAATTTTTGTGGGTAACATACACAGAGCCTCTAGGTAATGATTTTAATAGTCTAACAATGGTGTTCATAGGACACTGGCCTTCCATCTCTGATGGCTATGATGGATTATAGAGATTGGGAACTTTCTGAATATGGTATGTGACCATCGACAAGGGGTGAACCTGGACATGAAAAGGGGTATTTTATCTAAGCTTATCTTGGAAATTAGTGGGTGAATTCTTCTTTTTATGTGGATTGACTTCACTTATATATAAGGAGTATCTTTAGAAACCTCAAATGCGGCCAGAGATGAACCGGGTCACCATGTTCTGTTATATTCAGAATGTGTGTAGCGAGGAAAATGTAAACCTTGACATTGAGGGCCCTTGAATCAGGAGGGATGGAACGAGGCTTGGAAGCCATTAGGCATACTAATATAGGAGATGAATTTTCATGGGGTTGATTTTTCCTTTTATTGATGGCCATTTATGTGGGCAACGTATGCAGAGCCACTAGGGCATGATGTGGATAGTCAAAAAAAGGTGTTTGCAGGACACTGGCCTTCTATCTTAGATGGACTTGAATGATTATGGGGATTCAAGATCACTCAAAGCATGGAGTTTGAGGTATTGCAGGAGTGTATCCAGACATATTGGAAATATTTGGGCTATGATTTACTCATGGAATTAGGTTTCCCTTATATAGATCTGACTCATACATAGGGTGGGGCATTCATTGTATCTTTGGGGTACCTGGTCATTTAAAGTCACATGACCAGGATATGGGGTTCCTCTCGGGGACGGAAACCATGCCATTCCTTTTAGGGTCATGTTTCTAGGACCAAATTCTTGGACTTTTTTCCATAATGTTATGATTGATATCTCACAAATATCCCTAATCTCATGTGAGCTATTCTTAGTGTGAGAAACAAGGGATTAGGAGGATTCATGGTCATTTACTAAGAAGATCAAGTTCAATATCATAGAGCACTTTAGGTTTAAACAATTTATATTCAGTTTAACGTCATATAGCAAGGAAATTTTTTTCCTTGCAGTTTAATGTTGTGCAGTGAGGACATGGTGTTGTGCTGTTTAGAGTCATGCAGTGGGGATAATTATGTTTTCATAAATATCTTTAATAGTTTTGAGTTAATCACAATCAGGATGCTCTGGCATTCCTTAGACATGAGTCATGATAGATGGTGTAAACCATAGTTTTGGGGACAACTTGAATCCAAAGAGGTGACATGGGACTTGGAAGCCATTGGGTGAAGTAGGATGGGAGATTACTCTCCTAGGGACGAATTTGCCTTTTATTGGTGGTCGTTTTTGTGGGAAACATATGCATAGCCTCTGAGCCATGATGTTTATATTCAAACAAAGGTGTTTGTAGGACACTGACCTTCCATATCAGATAGCCTTGAAGGATTATGGGGATACATGTTTTCCCAGGGTATGGAGTTTGAAAAATGGGAGATATATTCTTAGGAACATGAGAAATATCCAGATTGTGATTACCCATGAACTATTGTTGCTTCCACATAGGTTTGGATCATATGTATTGGGAGAATTAGGATCTTTTGACTTCTCATGAGTGGGGGGCATGTGCGGGATCTCGTAACATAGAGGAATGCACCACAAATAACTCTTGAGGAATTTCACAGTTTATTGTCATGAGATTAGGACCTTTCAGGGACTCCCCATAGAAGTACGAGCTATGCATGGGGATAGGTGCATTTTTTTTATAGTGGTTTGGCCGAGATTCCAAATTTGGGCATCACTATGTATCCATCGAAAGAAGGAATCAAGCCTCACGTAGTTCTGAATGTTCCCTACAAATGTTCTCTTGATGTGTAAGAACACATGAGGGTGTTTTTTTGATGATGATGGCTAGTCCAGGATTCCAAATCTGGGCGTCACTAGGTATCATGCATTTGAAGGAATCAAGATGCACGTAGTTCTGAACATTCCTTGTACCAATCTGGCTCGGACATAGGGGTGGGAATGTTTTTTTTCTTTGGGTGCTGGGTCTACCATACTTCTCTATAAATTATTTGTGTAAAGTAATCCATACCACTGACCCTAAGATCACATACATCATACTCGAAGTGAGAAACAAAGAGTGGACATAAGGTTTCCTTCATAAGTGTGGGGAGGTAGAGAATATGATGGAGGCATTTTTTGTTGTGCTAGGCCAAGATCGAGGATCGAGGCGTCGCTAAGTATCCTGTGAGGGTACGAATCGAGCCATATGCAGTTCTGTGAGGGATAGTGCAATTTATTATCATTAAATTTGGAAGATTTGTACCAAGTAGTTTAACATCTTACTGTGAGGACATGAGTCATAGTTTAATGTCAAGTTTCAAGGATGAGTTCCTTACAGTTTTACGTCATGTGGAATGAAAAATGACTCTTAGTTTTGGGTCATAGAGTTTGGACCACGACATGGGGGTTTCATGGTATTGATACTCATATTTTAAGGTCTTAGATTTTGGACCATGACATGGGGGCTGCTACTACATGAATTACTTCTTTAAGAACTTTTCATTTGTGGGAGCCATGATGAGTTGTCCATCTATTGACATTAGGGAGTATGCTCCATTGGAATAGACCCTGTGTATGACATATGGTCCTTCCCACTATGGTTAAATCTTTGTGGGATTATTATTGAGTATCATCATGTTTCTGAGGATGAACACCATTTCTCCTTTGAGGAAATATCGATGGAGAACCTTTTTGTTGAAGGCAGTGCAATCCAATTTTGGTAGATTTTCAAATGGTGTAGAGTGTGTAGAATTTTTTCATCTAGTTCCTTCAACTCATCAAACCATCTTTGGGATTTATCATCCATGTACAGTTGATCTCAAATGTCCACATGAAGTGATGGAACTTTTATTTCTATAGGAAAACCCACCTTTGCCCCGTATACTAGTGAGTACGATTTTTCCTGGGTGGCGGTGCGGGTCGTGGTCTGGTAAACCCATAATGCATGAAGGCCCTTTTCCGGACACAATTTATTATCCTTATCAACCATCCTTTTGAGTATGTTGGATAAAGCCTTATTTAAAGCCTTTATCTTCCCCTTGGCCATCGCGTGGTAACAGGACGAATGCTTGGCTTTAATTCCATACTCCTGGTATAACTTTTCCATGTCATCTGAGTAGATGTTGGTGTCATTGTCTGTTAGTATTGTATTAGGGACACCAAATCTGGTAATTATGTTAGACTTCAAAAATCTGAAGATATTTTTCACCCTGAATTCTTTAAGGGGTATGGCTTCGGCCCATTGGGAAAAGAAGTCGGTTGCTGTGAGTATGAACTTGAATTGTCTGGCTATGGTGGGAGGATATAATCCCACAACATCCATCCCATAGGCGGTAAATGTATATAATTACATAGCTATATGAAGTAACATTGGGGTTAGGTGTATGAAATTGACATGAACTTGGCAGGAATGTCACTTCTTGGGAATATGTCACAATATTTTATCATAATGGTCCAGTAATACCCAAGCCTTTGGATTTGGTGGGAGAGCTTGGTTGTTGATTGGTGTGCTCCACAAGCTACGACATGAACTTTTTCATGAAGATGAAAATCTCTTATCCATAAATGAAACTAATAAGGACTCTATCAAGGCCTAGTTTGTAGAGAAACTTTTGTTGGTTTACTCCATTGTACAAGACAAAGTTGACTGCCCATCTTCAAACATACACCCTTCCAGCCCTATCTGGTGGGATTTCCCCATTATGAAGGTAATTTGAAATGGACATCATCCAACTGGTGAAGTGACCATAAGGCTCAGAAATAGGGATAATTTCATCAATTTTCGTTGCATTTCTCTGGATAAATGGAAAGACCATCTGGCAGCGATCAATGCTAATTATTGGTTTATCCCAATCTGGATCGCCCAAGGATGTGGCTGTATTTTCCAAAGTGTCATCTTTGGAATTTTGTGATTGGGGGACATAAGTTAACGTTGGTTCTGATGGGAATTCTTCTATCAGTTCTCAAACATGGTTCATCAAGGGGGACAATACTTTTTTTGATGTAATAGTCACAATTTACCTATTTGATGACAAGCTCTGGATCAACATTTATTTTTAGGTGTTTGGCCAGAACATGAAGTGCTAGTTCTAGACCTATAATGTGGGCTAGATATTTTGTTTCATTATTTTTAAACCCTTACGAGAGTAGGAAAGAGTAAGGCATGTTATAATATTTTAAGAATATGAGTATTATTCCCATCCCCACATTGTTGAGCTTGGGATCCTCCATACTTTTCCCTATCGGGCTTATGGTATTTCCGTCGAAGTACATTTCCCATGCTTGGGGGTCCTCCAAGAAGGAAAACACTTCCTTATCCATAATTTTAGCATCCAATGGTGTTTTTTATTCTGAGGGATTCTCTTCCAGAAAGTCCACTAATGCCTAACGTTTGATGGATTTTTGGGGCACATACCATATGTCAAACTATTATAAGATGACCGCCCATCGTTATAGGAGTCTATTTAGCATGGGACAGTTGATAATATATTTGAGTGGGTTACATCGGGAAATCAGGTGGACCTCATGGTGATATAGGTAATGCATGAGTTTCTAAAATATGAATATTAGGCCTAAGTAGTTATTTTCACTTTTTTAATACCTAGTTTCGGCATCAATCATTGTTCGGCTAAGCAGATAGAGGTTTTTCTCATGGCTGGTATCATTCTTCTTTGTGTAGAAGTCACCTAATTACCATTCCATGGCTGTTATGTACAAAATGAGCAGTCTCCCCTCAACTAGTGGAATCAACACTGATGGGATTAGGAGATAACTTTTGAGATTGTCGAATACTTCTTGGAAATCATTATCCAACTCATACGTAACTCCTTTATTTATGAGCCTGGTGAAAAGTAAAAATTTACCCACCAAGTGGGATATGAAGTGAAAAATGTAGGTGATGTTACCCTAGAGATCTCTCAACTCAGTGAGGTTGTGAGGTGGGGACATTCCAAGGACAAATTTTTTCTTCTCATGGTCGACTTCGATGTTGCGATGGCTTACAAAAAAGCCGAGGAATTTTCCCAAGGTAACACTGTAGAGACCAAATATTGACATACATGGACATGACATTACTTTTTCAGAATACCTAATACATAACAAAAATAGACACCAAAGGACCGTAATATTTTAGTGTCTTTGGAAACTCGGAATATAATCATCCAATATTGGTGAAAGATCTTCAACATCTCCCATAAATATATTAACTTTTTTTTTCTTACTTAAAACCTTTATTTATATAATGGGGAAAATAAAACATATAAAGGGTGATCTCAAATTCTCATTAAGGGTATGAATGGAGAAAATAAAACAAACCATATACATTTGAACATCAAAACTTGAACATAATGTTTACACATCAAAATCATGAGTTGTGAAATAAATCTTGGCAGTCCGAAAGGCATAGGTCATAAAGGAACATAAATCATAATAAAATATCATGGGAATAAAACATTTAATTATGGAAAACCATTATGCACATGATATGATTTCCATAGTAGCCATGTCCTTGCTGCCAAGACCATCTTAGTGGACAAAGTCCCTTTCTGAATCAAGTTCACTCCTCGTTCCAGTCCTGTATCACTGAACCAGATTAACTTAACATTCCAGCCATATCTATCTCATGAGATATAAATCATTACCCACTGAATTGGAGGGATATATAGGTCCCAACCATCTCATTATGAAATCATTCTTACTTGTGCCACAACATAAACATAAATCATTAATCATAAGCCAATGAATAAAAATGGGATTCATAAACATCATCCCATCATAACATAATCCATATAAAACAAATGGATATAATTACATCATAAGAGAAGTGAAACTATGTAAATCATATATATATTATACATTAAACATAAGAATACTAAATAATGTCATCTTACATGGAAATTTTTTTTGACAAAACACTTGAAATGAATTCTTGAGGAAAATATCCTTTCTTCTTTAAAATAATTTTCTTTTCAAAAAATGCCATGAAATTTTAAAATAAAATGATTTTTCTGAAAATAATAATGAATTATTGTAGAGTAATCTTCAATAAAATTAGGCATTATGAAATCTTAAAAATCCATTCATGCTGTATAAGTTAAAAAAACATTCTTCACGTACTTTTTCCAGAAAAGTAAAAAAGCACATCATATGGTAAACAAAAGAATGATTCCTTACATACCATGAAGTAAAAGTGAAAAATGGTTAAAAAGAACTTTAAAAATACATGAAACAATTATTATAAAATAGGTACGTGGAAGATAAATATAACCCCAGTAAATACTTACGAATAAACATTCTCAGATAAAAACGAGATTGGAAAAGTTATCCCTTACCTTAAGTACGGCATGCTTCGTACGTATCCTAACCTCATGTATAATGATTTAAATAATGTCATTGACTTGTTATATATTCATATTTATTGTTATGATATCATATATGGTTCACTTATTACTTTATATTACCCGTTCTTTAGAAAATTCCATGTTAAAGCAGCGTTTTGGGTAAAATCGTTTTATTTATCGTACGTGTTTGGACTTGTTGTTCTTGATATCAGTATTACTTATATCATGATTTAATTACCTCCAGAATTTAAATAATGATTTATATATCATATATATTCAGTATATATATATAATTGATAGATAAATGAAATGAAATACACCGTTCATGGAGACGGTAGGCCGTACATACGCATGAACGTTGTTTTCCTTTCCTTATTAACATGAATGGAAGTAAGTAGAAGAAATATATATATATAAAAATAAATCCAGTAGCTTTATCATGTCATATATTTCATTATTATTCATCATATATACTTTATAATAATTCTTTAATGGTTAACAAGTAGAATGAATCTCATCGCGTCGTGGAGACTGTAATCCGTACGTACGCACGAGCGATGATATCGTTCCCATAATTATTGAATTGAATCGGAGTGGATGATATAATATCTCAGAGTCATTATGTTGTTATAATAACTATCTATAGTTATTATTTAGACTATTATACCCATTTAAGTAATGTGGTGGTGGAAAAACAGATTACACCACGACGTGGAGACGGTATTCCGTATGTATGCACGCGCGGTGATTTCGTTTTCCATAAGATGGATAAAAGGTGAAATGGGGATTTTTCATGTTTATAATAACATATCAGTATATTAGTGATACTGATGTTATTAATTTATAATTAAATAGCTAAATAAGAAGAAGTTGAAGAAGAAATAAAACTTCAATGAATGGGTAGAAGAGATTACCTCTTCTTCGACGCACCTCTATTAAGATTCATCTTAAGGCACTAGATTTGGTCTTTTGAAGAGACTAGAAACTCTATAATGATTATAGGGAATTTGAGAAGGGAAATGGGCATGGTTTTTCCGTGATTGAAATCTCAAAATTGTGTGAAGATAAAAGGGAGGGGTGCCCTTTTATAAGGGAAGAGAGGGGCACCTTAGAAAAAACATAAAATATTATTTTACAATAAAGTCATATTCCATTTATAATACATCAAAATTAAATTATTTCTAAGCTAAAGTGGGTATGGGTCGTAATCCTATAAAAAGATAGGTTTTATACATTATTAGGTTACTATTTTATCCTTATCGTTTATATTTAACTCTAAGTTAAATAATTTATCATTTACCATGTCTTCTTGTTTTCTTACTGTATATGGTTGATAAACTTACTATAACAGGCCAAAATAATCCCAAGATGTTAATTATTAATATATATAACCTTATATATTTCATTCTTCCGAACCTTATATTTTTAGGAATAGAATAACAATTAATAATATAATATTTATTTTAAAAACAATTTTATGTCAATTTTGACACTATTTGGTAATTGATTTTTTTGAAAATCATAACATCATTATTAGTTCGAATAAAATTAATTAAATAAATACTAACTTGTCATATTAACATATAAAATTATTTAAATTCATAAAATGTCTAAAATTACATTTATTTGGGTATTTATAATATCAATTATGTTCATATTTCATTAATAGGGTAATTACTGCAACATCATTGTGTCATTAATAAATTAAATTATTTAAGTTCTAGAAATTATAAATAAAATACCATTATATAGGAAATTTTTTAATATTTCTATGGAATATTTATAGTCTTATTTATATTATGTATAACCCAATATTAAAAATGTTTTAGTTATTAAACTTTGATTTTAACTCTTTTAACTCTTCTTTAAATAAAATAACAATAAGTGTCGTAATCTAATCCAAGTGGACCTAAACAGTCATATTTTATTATTAAGGTTATTTTTGGTCGAATTAAACTTATCCAATATAATTAGGACATGTGTTAGGGTAATAATAATAATATTTTTACACTTAATTACCCTATTTACTTTTAACCGTGGTAAATAAAAGTAAAAGTTACTATTCATCAAAAGTCATTTTTATCTTATTGAACCACATTTTACTCTTTTATATTAACCTTGTCCCTTGAAATTTCTAAATTCAACTCATAGAAGCGGTAAAATTATGTTTTATGTACAATTGCAAATGCTCCTAGGAGGTGGGTAAAAGACGGTAAAAAGTTCAATAAAATTTTTATGAATATATATTATTATAAAATTACTCCAATGAATAACATTGAACATATATAGGTATTATGTATCTATTTTGACCTAAAATAAATTTAATTAAAAAATTATTATTTAAATAAAAAGTCTGTTTTAACTAATAAATCAGTGTTTTCACTATTCATTAAAAATTGAAAGTTTTCAGAAAAATACCAAAAATTCACCCTAAGCTAATTTTTATATTGAGAATCCAAAGATGAAGTCCATTTTGAATGATAAAATTTAAAAAAGTGGTTATTACTATTCATAATGGCTAGTTTATATAATATTTTAATAACATATCATTGTTTAGTGAAACTCGGTATTGCATACAACGCAAGCTATCGAAGAAAGTTACTCTTACTTGTAACGCAATCCAATAAAGTGTAGTGTGTAGTGAAAGATTACTTTGGTGATGCATATAACATAATACATAAAAACAAAATATTTCTCATAAAATCTCGGGTGTTACATTCTACCCCCCTTAAAATGAATTTCGCCCTTGAAATTTGTCAGGTTATAAATGGTTTACTACTTGAAAGTTTCTTTCACAGAAACCCCCATCATAAAAAGGAATAGTAAGACTTAATTTTAAAAACTAAAGTACGAAACGTAATGGTTACCCAAATTAACTCATCACTGGGTGTCCACATAGGAGAACATAGGTGAAATATAGATATGGAAGAGAAATCTAACCATCAAGTTTTGATGGAGAGTGGCAGAGAACATGTCTATGAAAAAGCCAACAATCACAAAGCCATAAATTTGTTATGATCTATGGAACCATCTGATTAATCAGATATGAGGGCACTAGGACAAATTTTTTGGTTTTCAAGATCATTTCCCTAATGTTGAATATTTTTTAAATTAAAAGAAATACTTACATGATTTTGGTACAATCTCACTGTTGTTTGTGCCTTGAACAATTTCCACTTCATCTCTTAAAGAAGTGAAGTTGAATTTGTCTTCTGAAAGTGTTAGCAGATCGATAGAATGATAGGTCATTCCTTTTATCTCAAACATAAGGTTAGGAAAAGTTATATACATAAGTCCATCTATGGTGATATTAATCGTATATAGTTCCAAAAATGTACTTATACTTCATCTATCATACCGATTTATAAAATAAAATTAGTTTATACTAACCAGGGACTTCCTGTTGGCCAGAGGTAGGTGATAAAGGCCCATCTCACTTCGGTTGTGGGTTCTATTCTCACAACTTTGTTCGACGCGATGGCTTTTCGCCCATAATGCAGGTTGTCCCTTTTTCTAAAACTACAATATTATAACATTCCAGAAATAATTTCAAAAAAAATATATCCTTAAACGATACTATCTGATGTCCAACATAATCCATTCCAATCTTTAGGCTTATCCAAAATACATATGTCCAATCTCATGGTATAAAGGAAAAGATTACTTGAAATGTCAAATACCAAGCACGTGAATACCATCATTTATCCCCCATATATCATAAGATATATCTTGTTGATAACATTCCAATCATGTGAATACCTTAATCATATATTACCATAGAACCTTAGTAAAAACATGAGTGCTGTCAAAAGTTAACTCTTTACACATACCAAAATCCCAGAATTTCTATATACCCAAACCATGATATCACTTTTTCCTTATATCAGTCATGATATTAGGAATACTATCAAGCATTTCTTTTTCTCCTTATCCCTTCATTATGTGCATATCATCTACTTTCCAAAATATTGGAATCAGTTTTCATGGTTACCAGTACCATATAATTATTGAAAACCACAATAAACCAATACATAGATATTCCAATATTCCACAATACTATAAATGAGATTCCACAACATTATTTCGGAATCCCGTTACATTAACACATAATCATTCCACTACATCGTTGTCATAATCAACTGCACCAATAGTGATCGCATGTGACTTACCTTTTTCCATTACCTTAAGATGTTGTTGTGGTCGATCACCATTAAACCTTGGATTAGGGCATTGGTTAGCATAATGCCCCATTTCCTTGCACTCGTAGAATTGAAGTGTTGGTGGAGAATTCTCTGTAGTCTTTTATCTATTCACATCATTAGCAACCTTTTTCCCATTAATTAAGAACTCAGCTACTCGATGACCTTCTTTTTCACACTTGAAACATTTTCTAGTACCTTTTAGACAATCTCGACCATGCTTCATTCCACACTTTGAGCATAAAGAAACATTCACCTTCTTTTCACCATTGTTCTGAGATTTTTCCTTAAACTCTATATTTCGTTTCTTGTCAAAACCATGAGATGGATATGTAACACCAACTTCTAGTTCTACCTTGATAGCACAACAAAAAATTTCTTCATAGCTACTGAAGTATCTTATAGCTAATACCCTTTTAACGACTTGGTTTTAAGCCACTGAAGAATCGATCAACTTTACTTTCAGGTTGGATGATAAAGCTAGATACATACCTTGAAATCCTTGTAAAATTCACCTCGTATATTCCAATAGATTCATCATCCTTTTTCTTAAGATCAAGGAACTCCTTTTCCATCTTTGTTTGAAGAATACGAGGGAAGTAATTATTGTAAAATATGTTCTTGAACTCATCCCATTCCATGGATTCAATTTCATCTCGGGGCTCATATTCTTAATTAGAGTCCACCATTGGTCTGCTTCACCTTCTAAATAGTAAACAGCCAGAATGAATTTTTCATGTTACTAACAGTGAAGTATGTAAAATATCTTTTCAATGGTACTGATCCATTGTTCAGCAACAAGTTGATTAGAAGACCCACTGAAAGAAGGTGGACGTTTCCTCATGAAAGACTCAATAGAATATTATTCCCTTCTCTGCTCATTTGGATGTTCAGAATGATTCATAGCTTGTGTAAGTATAGAAATAATATTTTTCACTCTAACTCCAATAACATTGGTTTGTTTAGGAGGAAAATCATTTCATTGTCCATTAGATAGATTGACACAGTTCTTTTAGGTTCCATCCATCGTCTAAAACCCAAAAAGAATAGTGTGAGAGGCAAAAATCATGCTAGGAAAACAACATAATAAAGTTGGATTACTTTCAATATATAACATATTAGGTTTAATTCTACGATCATTACCATAATTCTAGTACTATAACCTATATGTATACTTATACTTAGGGATATCCCTAGACATACCATAAAAATATCTCAAGGGATCTCAATAAAGTTTTCTCATCCAAGATTCCAATGGTAAAATAAACCTTTCCTCTGATACCAACTGTAGAGACCCAATATTGACATACATGGAAATTACATTACTTTTGCAGAATACCTAATACATAACAAAAAAAAACACCAAAGGACCGAAATAAATTAGTTTCTTTGGAAAGTCGGAATATAATCTTCCAATCTTGGTGAAATATCTTCAACATCTCCCATAATGATCTTCCATTTTTTTCTTACCTAAAACCTTTCTATATATCCTGGGGAAAATAAAACATATAAAGGGTGATCTTAAATTACCATTAATGGTATGTATGGAAAAAGTAAAACAAACCATATACATTTGAACTTCAAAACATGAACATAAAGTTTACACATCAAAATCATGAGTTGTGAAATAAATCTTGGTAGTGCATAAGGCATAAGTAATAAAGGAACATAAATCATGATAAGATAGCATGGGAATAAAACATTTAATTGTGTAAAACCATTAAGAATGTGATATTATTTCCATTGTATACAAGGCATTGCTTCCAACACCATATTAGTGGAAAAAGTCCCTTTCTGAATCGAGTTCACTCCTCGTTCCTGTCCTGTATCACAGAACCGAATTAACTTACCATTCCAGCCTTGTCTATCTCAAGAGATATAAATCATTACCCAAAGCATTGGAGGTATATATAGGTTCCACCCATCTCATAATGAAATAATTCATACCTATTCCACAACATAAACATAAATCATTCATTATAACCCAAAGAATAAAATTGGGTTTCATAAACATCATCCCATCATAACATAATCCATATAAAACAAATGGATATCATTTCATCATAAGAAAAGTAAAACCATGTAAATCATAGAGATATTATACATTAAACATAATCATACTAAATAATGTCATCTTAGATGGAAAATAGTTTTGACAAAACACTTGAAATGAATTCTTGAATAAAATATCCTTTCTTCTTCAAAATAATTTTCTTTTTAAAAAATGCCATGAAATTTTAAAATAAAAGGGTTTTTTTGAAAATAATAATGAAATCTTTTAGAGGAATATTCATGAAAAATAGGCGTTATGAAACTGTAAAAATCCGTTCGTGCTGTATAATTAAAAAACATTCTTGTTGTACTTTTTCCGGAAAAGTCCAAAAGTACATCATATGGTAAACAAAAGAAAGATTCCTTACATACCATGTAGTAAAATTAAAAAATGGTTAAAAAGTACTTTAAACATACATGAAACTATTATGATAAAACAGGTACATGGATGATAAATATAACCCCAGTAAATACTTACGAGTAAACAATCTCGGATAAAAACGAGATTGGAAAAGTTATCCCTTACCTTAGGTACAATATTCTTCGTACGTATCCGAACCTCATGTATAACGATTAAAATAATGACATTGACTTATTAAAGAATCATATTCATTGTTATGATATCATATATGGTTCACTTATGACTTTATATTACCTATTATTTTGTAAATTCCATGTTAAAGCAGCGTTTTGGGTAAAATCGTTTTATTTATCATACATGTTTGGATTTGTTGTACTTGATATTATTATTACTTATATCATGATTTAATTACTTCAAAAATGTAAATCATGATTTATATATCATATATAGTCAGTATATATATATATATAATAGATATAAAAATGAAATGAAATACACCATTAATGGAGACGGTAGGCCGTACGTACACATGAATGCTATTTTCCTTTCCTTATTGACTTGAATGGAAGTAAGTAGATGACATATATATATATATACATAAATCCAGTAGCTTTATCATGTCATATATTTCATTATTATTCATTATATAAACTTTATAATTATTCTTTAATGGTTAACATGGAGAATGAATCTCATCGCGTCGCGGAGACGGTAATCCGTACGTACACACGAGCGATGATATCATTACCACAATTATTAAATTGAATTAGAGTAGATGATATAATATATAAGAATAATATGATGTTAAGATAACTATATATAGTTATTCATTACACCATTATACCAATCCAAGTAAGGTGGTGGTGGAAAAACAGATTACACCATGACCTGGAGACGGTATTCCGTACGTACGCACGTGCGGTGATTTCATTTTCCGTAGGATGGATAGAAGGTAAAATGGGTTTGTTTAATATTTATAATAATATATAAGTATATTAGTGATACTGATGTTTTTACTTTATTATGAAACAACTAAAGAAGATGAATTTGAAAAAAAAAAAGAAAACTTGAATGAATCTGTAGAAGAGATTACCTCTTCTTCGACGCAGCTCTTTTAAGCTTCCTCTTAAGGCACTAGAGTTGGTCTTTTGAGGATAACAGTACCTATATAATGTTTCTATGGAAGATTATAAGGGGAATGGTCAGTAGTTGGCCGAGCATGAAGGCTCAAAAATGTGTGAAGAGAAGAGGGAAGAGGTTCCCTTTTATAAGGGAGGAGAGGGGCACCTTAGGAAAAACATAAAATATTATTTTATAATAAAGTCATATTTGGTTTATAATAACTAAAAATTTATTTATTTCTAATATAACGTGGTTATGGGTCAAAATTCGCTCAACCAATAGGTTTTAGACATGTTTAGGTTACTATTTTAACATTATCATTTAGATTTAACTGTATGTTAAATAATTTTACTTTTACACTGTCTTCTTGTTTTATTACACTATATGGTTAATAAACATACTATAACAAGACAAAAGAACCCAAAGTGGTTCATTATTAATATATATAACCTTATCTATGTAATTTTTGTGATCCTTAGATTTTTATAAATAGAATAAAAATTAATAATATAAAATTTGATTTAAAAACTATATTATGTCGATTTTGACACTATCTGGTAATTGATTTTTGTGAAACTCATAACAGAATTATTAGTTAGAAAAAAATTAATTAAATCAATAATAGCTTATCATATTAACCTATAAAATTAGTTTAATTCAAAAAAAGTCTCAAATTACATTTATTTGGGTATTTATAAGATCAATTATGTTAATATTTCATTAATAAGGTAATTACTTCATCATCATTGTGTCATAAATAAATTAAATTATTTAATGTCTAAAAATTATAAATAAAATTAAATTATGTAGGAAATATTCTTATATTTTTAATTAATATTTATAGTCTAATTTATCTTATGTATAACCCTATATTAAAAATGTTTTAGTTATTAAACATTGATTTTAACTCTTTTAACTCTTCTTTAAATAAAATAATAATAAGTTTCCTAATCGAATAAAAGTGGAACTAAATGGTCATTTCTTATTAATAATGTTGTTTTTGGTCGAATTAAACTTATCCAATAGAATTTGGACATGTTTTAGGGTAATAATAATATCATTTTTATCCTTAGTTACCCTATTTACTTTAAACCATGGTAAATAAAAGTAAAAAGTTACAATTGACAACAAATTATTCTTATATTATTGAACCAACTTTTACTCCTTGATATTAACCGTGTCTCTCATATTTTTAAAATTAAACTCACTGAAGTGGTAGAATTAAGTTTTATGTACAATTGAAAATGCTCTTAAGAGGTGGGTAAAAGACGGTAAAAACGTTCAATAAAATTTTTATGTATCTATGTTATTATAAAATTACTCCAATGAATTACAATGAACTTATATAGGTTTTATGTATCTATTTTGACCTAAAATAAATTTAAATAAAAAATTATTATTTAAATAAAAAGTCAGTTTTAACCAATAACTCAGCGTTTTCACTATTCATCAAAAATTGAATGTTTTCAGAAAAATACCAAAAAATCACCCTAAGCTAATTTCGATATTGCGAATACAAAAATGAAGTCCATTTTGAAAGATAAAATTTTAAAAATTTGGTATTACTATTCATAATGGCTAGTTTATAGAATATTTTAATAACATATCGTTGTTTAGTGAAACTCGGTATTGCATACAATGCAAGCTATCGAGGAAGGATTCTTTTTCTTGTGATACAAGCTAAGACAATGTTGTATGTAGTGATAGATTCCTTTGGTGATTCATATAACATAATACAAAAAAAAAATCATAAAATATTGGGTGTTACAAACACCAAAGGAGAACTTTAGGGGATTCATTTTTAAACTATGTTTTCGTAATTTTTTGAAGACAGTTTCAAGATCAGCTAGGTGGTTTGAGAACTATCATGATTTGACCACCATATCATCGAAATAACACTGAAAAAATATTCCCAAGAAGGTCTTGAATATGCGATTCATCGTGCACAGAAATGTGGAACCAACATTCTTTAGACAAAATGGCATCACTTTATAATAGAACACTCCCTGTGGGGACCTAAAAGCAGTATATTCTTCATCCCCTCAGGCCTTCTAGATCTGGTTGTATCCAGAATAGCCGTCCATGAAAGAGAGAGCCTAAAATCTAGTTGTTTCATCGATCAAAAATTCTGTGATTGGGACTGGGAAATCATCTTTTGGGAAATACCAATTAAGGTCCCTGAAGTCCATCCATATTCTAATATATGCATTCTTCTTTTTCATAGGGACTACATTTGCAAGACAGATCAAATATTAGACCTCCCGTATAAAGTTTTCTTTGATCATCTTGTCAACCTCAGCCATTATTTTGGCAGCATGCATCAGGTGGGTCCTTCTGGCTTCCTGCTTATAGCCCCTATGATCTTTTGTTAAGCCAAGATGATGAGTGGAAACCTTAGGATCGAGGCCTAGAATTTCTATGTAATTCCAGAAAAACACATCTCGATTCTTCTTTATAAAGGAGTTGTATTCCTCTTTTTCCTCAACATGCATTGACACACTAAATTGAGTGTTCCACATGTCATTTTCAGTGCCTGGGTTTATCTCCTTAAGTACATCAATTGTGGTGGAGACATCTTCTTCAAATGCAGGAGGGGCATCTTTGAGGTCTTCTTCATCATCATCATCTTCTTCTTCTTCGTCATCATCTTCATAAACTTCATCTTTTTATAAAGAGATGATTTTTGTGATGAACTCACCCATGTTGAGAGAGAAATTATTTTTCCCTTAGTGAGTAATGCGGTGGTAGTTTGAGGTCCCATTGATAGGTCGAGAGCATCTTTGATATGGATTTTCCTGACATTATGGGAGTCATACCACTTTTCCATGACTTTGGACTTGGTGGCCACAATAGAGACCATGAAGATGATTGAGTCTACATCTAAACTTGAACTTTTGCATTAAACTTGGTTGATGGGTAATACATACTCTTCCCCCAAGCTGGTGGAGGGGGTCGGTGGGAGCCATTTCCAATCCATTAGGGGTAGTAACCCAATCAATGTCGTTGGAAGAAAGATGTTTTTTCTTCCGATTCATAGACACCTGCACCAATATAATCTGATTTACAGGACTCAAACCAGGATTTATTGGCATGAAATGTCACATTTTTCCTATTAGTGAAATATTTGACGCGTTGATGGTATGATGATAGAATTGCAGTGTGCTGATGCATCCAAGGACTCCCTAACAAGAAGTTGAAGGCTGTACATTATCATACTACCAGAAACTCAGAATCTGACATGAGGTCTCAGAGCCACGTTTTAATCTTTATTCATCCCAATGGTTTATGCTCGCTTTTTTCATATCTCAGTAGATTTGTAGGGTAAGGTGTCAACTATCATAATCATAGGCCAGTCGAAGAAGTGTTCCTAGCAGGAGGAGGTTAACTCCAGAGCCATTATCATTGAAGATCCTATGGACATCAATTCCATTTATCTTTTGGAACACATATAAGGGTTTTATGTGCCCTTACATGATGGAGTCTTCATCCCTATCGGTGTAGGAGATGATGGTGTGACATTCTTCGTAACTGGTCTCCCACCAATACACATCGACTGCTGCTACTTCAGCATCAAATTCCTAGGGACTTACTAAGGCTTCAATGAGTGGCTCCCTAAGATCTACAGACATTCCTAAAACATCCAAGATTTACTGCTTTGTAGGTATTGAATCCAGCTAGTTTAGAATATCATATTTCTCTTCTAAAGGATGGCGCTTTTTTGGTTAAGGGTTGATCTTTCACAGACACTTTAGGGGTTTAGGCTTTGGATGTGGATGGTTTGGCCTTTGTATCCAGGGTTTGCGGTGCTACAGTCCTTTCTAGGTTTTTCCGAACTAGTCCACCTACACGCCTTGGGAGATTTGATATTTCTTCTTCCCTTGATTGGTATTCCAAGATAATTGGGTTTGGATTTCTTCCAATGGGGGAGTACGGGAATTCTGGTTCTTGTGGAATTTATCGGAGGGCCATTTTTAAGTTTCTCTAATGTTAATGGTTTCATTTATGGTGTGGCCAAGAATTTGACTCCTTCCATGATCATTCCTTCTAGGAAACCTTTGTCCTTTGCAGCCTCTTACTCAGGCCTTCTAGTTGGGTGCGTGGAATTTGGGTTTGTGGTCATAGTCTCCATCCAAGAAGGGGTCTATCAAGTGAATGACATTAATGGAGCCAAAGACCAGTTCTTGATCCAACACTGTTTCTATCTAAATTTATCCTTCTGATGGAGTCATTTGGCGGGGTGGTGCCCATTGTACCGTTTGGAAGGGTGGTTCCCCTTGTACCACGTCTATTACCATGATGTTTGAAATCATCAAGACTAACTTCAGCTTCAGTGTCAGTTCATCTTCTTGCTCTTTCTTTCTACCCCTCTGGCCTTTAGAGGGCTGCAGGGTTGATGAGGATGGTTGTGTTGTATCAGGATATTTTGAGGCCATAGTTGGTTGTTTCAACTGTTCTTGGAGGATTCCATCGACTTGATTGATTGTCTTCTAGGTCAACCAATTGTAAAACTTTTTCTCCTTCTAACTAGCGAGTATTTTCTATTCCTCCTCCTCTCTTGAGCCTGAGGTGGAAGCATACACCACTTTTTCTAGTGGCTGACCCAACATGTCTTTCCCGAATTCCACCATCTTTTGTTGGAGATCCTTGAAAACGAATAATTCCTAGATAGTGTGTCCTAGTATCTACTGATAGGGAAAATAATTTGGTCATTATTCGAGACCCACATCATCAGTTCGCTTTGTCACTAGTAGTGGGAGAAAATTTCAATTCATAGTAGCTATGAAATAGCTACAGACCTGGTCATCTGAGAATGAGTAAAATTTATTTGTTTGTTCTTCGAACTGATTAATTTTATCACCCCATCTCTCATCTTGCCACGTTGGGGGTGGATGTTGGTGTCCAGGGGGTCCTGCAAGGTTTGGTGGGGTCTCACAATTGGATCTGGTGTTGGGGGTGGCTTAAGCGTGATATAAGTCACTTCAACTTTTCTTGTTCTTTTCCTAGGGGATTACGGGGCCACTCGGGACTTGAGGATGGTCTTTTTCATGGAGTATTCTATTCTCATGGAATTGATTGAGAAGTCTCTAAACCCACTTGTGTACTTCACTGGGATGAGTGGTGTTCTCAATTCATCACGAAGGTTATCGATTCACATAGTGAGCATTTCATCCTAGGTAAGTGGTCGGTTTAGGGAATAAGTCAGGACTTTCTATCTGGCAATGAAATCTAAAACCCTTTAATTCTATCACTTCTTACAATTCATGAGATCTCGGACCATCTTCTTAGGTAGCATTGAACTGAACTGGATGAGAAACTATCACCGGAGATCCTCCCATCATGTGATTGAGTTAGATGGAAGGCTAGTAAAAAATAAGAAAGGTGAGTCATGTCGGGTTTGTATGAAGAACCTGAGTTTTACTACTTTTTGATACTCTATATTTTCCATCATAGGGACATAATAAGAGTCATAGAGCATTAAATTATGTTCTGGGTCCCCCAATCCATTGAAAACTAGGAATACAAGGTTTCTAAAATTTGGTGGTGGAAGAACATTACTTACCGAATCAAGGTAGGGTTTGCGCTATCGCTATATCGAAGCACATCGCCCCTCAATGGATTATAGTCGATATTTTAGTGTCTCAACTATGTTCAAGAGAATTTGATGCTTATTATTTCGGGATTTATCTTGGGCTGGTGTGGTAGTGTCCAAAACCGGGTGTGTCGGTGCTGCTGGAATTTCAGGTTAATACCTAGCCATAACTATCATTTGTGGGTTTACCTAAATATATTATGGCTGCATTCCCAACAGGGGAAGTCTTTATGTCCTTCTAGGGAATGTTTGAATGGAATTCAGAGGTTGTCTTCATTCACCGGTATGAGTGCTTGTGGCAAGGGAACCTCTTCTAGGATCACCTGTTGATGTTCCATAGGGGGAACTCATCCGGCAAGGTAGCTCATTCGACGCAACTTAACATTAATTTTCCTAAGTTGATTCATTTCTTCCTCTTGGTTGGAGAAACATTCCTCGAGAGTGAAGGAAACATTTCCATGGGAAGGATAATGCGGGTCATAGATGACTTTAGATTTACTCTTCTCTTTGTTGGGGTTTCGTACGAGAGGTAATGTCAGATTAATTGAGGGGGTTCCCAGATTTAGGACCACACTCTAGTTCCGGGTATGTACAATATGAGGCTCAGTGTGGGATTCCTTTGAGAGGGAACCATCTTCCTTCAAATACTCTCCCTATGTGTCATTTCCTATGAGATCTGTAGGGTTGATGTATACCATGTTTACTGAGGCATACCACATTGTGGGTGGTGTACCTGGTGTCGAATTGTAGGAAGGATTTATGTGTCCTTTTTTGAACTTTCTCCTTCTATTCTGTGGTATTATTTGGGTTTCTTGGTGAATATTGACCTGAAGGGAGCCCTGGTCTAGCCATGAAACACACCTTTTTCTCAGAGGGTGTGAACCACGATAAGGGGTGGTACACTTTGATCAACGATTTAGATACCCAGTGTTGAAGACATTAGGTAGGTGAGGGGGTCTGTCTCTTCGTTGGGCCCCCGAAAGCCTGTTGGATCATTGATGTGTGTGTATTCATTGGTCATCGGGATGTCATTTGGATTGAAGGTTGCTCTGTGGGAACATAAAACATACATATATGACATACAGAACACAAAACCTGGTCAAGGTAGCATTATTTAAAATATATTCATATTTGGATATTCATCTTGGCCCCATTCCCCTCTCACTTTTTTTTCGTTGTGGGGAGATGGGTCTTGAGTGGGGTAAGACCACCACCTTGGTTAAGGATTCATGTCGGGTTCACCATTTTTGTTTCACCTCCATGGTGGCATGTTGTATGCATATTGGGGTGAACAAAATGATAAAATGTGATATATCCTTTTGCGTATTTTATCATTAGGGTAGAACCACCACCTTGGTTAATGATTCATGTCGGGTTCAACATTTTCATTCCATCTCTGAGGTGGGGCATTTCGGGTGATGGTGAAATGGTACGATGAGGATTATCAACCGTCCCTTTTTCTAAGATGATTTCCTATCAAATTCACCATTTCTTTTGTTTGAATCTATTCTGCATCATTATCATTTAAAAGAAGGTTGGAATAACTTTGCAGGGACTGAACAATTCAACCCTTTCACCTTGTGAAGCTGATTCCATCGCCAGTGGGTCCTAGCGGGCGATTGCCTGGGGTCAAGTACTTGTGCAATCTGTCCTCCTCAGATATAACTTCCTCAGATGGTCTCCAACAGGTTTATTCATGTATCCCAAACACCCAAAGACCCTAGTATCCATGATTCATGGACCTTCTTTCCAAAAGCAGGCGCTCATTGATTGATGATATAACCAACAACACTTGAATAATCCATTTGTCAAGAGTATGGGAATTCAGGCTCACCGCCCCTTTCTGGGGGAGGATTATTTCCTATTCCGAGACTCTCTTATTGATTTGATTCATGTTTATATGTTCGTGAATCCTTGTTTCATTCCCAAAGAGTGTTTCTATGGGCTACACATTGTTTGAAGGATCGTCGTAGGAACATATGGATTTGATGCTACAGATGTGATGTTGACTTGAGTCATATAATAAGGCACTATAGAGTTTATTGTCATCGAGGGGGGATGGAAGGTGACATGATTTTGGGATTAGACCTATAAGATGGGTTTCCTACATATCCTCAAGAGTGGAATCGGAACCCATGTAGTTTTGGATTATGTGGGGATTACGCATGGAAGCTACCCATTTGGGGGGGCATGGTTGGGGTGAACCCTTTTGGATGGGCACCCTTTTGAGCTCGGGCCTTCAGGTAAGTATCTTACTTATCCTGGTTTGATCAAGAATCAGAGTTCTCATAGTTGAGATTGTGTGGATTTTGTAATCATCACAAATCTCTAAGACCACATGAGTCATGCTCGGTGTGAGAAACAAGAGTTTGTGAAAGATTCAACAAAGCACACACTTCTTCTCCTATTGGTGAGATATGGAGATCCTATGATGGAAGAGGCTGGGGAAACCATGGGATAGGGTATAGAGTGATGAACCTTTCAATGTGAAATGAAATTAAAGGTCATGCGGCTCAGCCTTGGAAGATTGGGGACATACCTTAGTAGGAGGTCCTCAAAATATGTTTTGGGAAGGGGGGGATTTTCTTCCTCGTCAAAAATAGAAGCGAACATAACTCCTTCAACTGATCACTATTCCTCATTGAATGGAAAAGCAAGTGATCACCTTTAATCCCTAGAATGGGGAGGATCGCATTAGCATCACAAGGTTGGACTCTGGGTTACCATGGGATTGTAGACCAACAATAATTCCCAAAGCCTGAACCGTTGTGAGGAGAACCTTAGTGACTCAACTTACTAAGGGAATGTAGACTCAAATGGGTGTGCTGATGCACTTGATGGTCTAATCATATGAGTTTGGTGGATTTGGAGGAGTTCTTGGCCTAATGTTGGAGGACTGGTTTATGGAGGGATTATGGAGGACTAGACGATAATGGAGGGTTGAGGGTGGAACTAGATGAAATAATACCCGAAAACACCCCATTGCATGTACTGATTTCCTATGCAGGATGGGGGAGGCTCTGCATACCATAGTGGTTCGCATACTAATGCGGTATGCGGGAATGGGTATGGACCACCGCGTACCTTAGTGGTGTGCGGTCCATCATGCCGCTTTGGGTTCCATCTACGTACTAATGCAGTACGCAGCACCAGGTTTAGTCTATATAGTGGTACACTCTGTGGAGCACCATATTAAAGGAGGGTCCAAGGGATTATCGTTTGTAGGAATTTTATATATGAGAAGCATGTGGTTTGCAGTTTCACCATTTTTGTATGCAGTTCTCTTTTAATTATTAAGTTACCCCATTTTATGGTTCACATCCAGCTATACCAGCTGAGAGTGTAGTTCGCAATTTGGGCTTCAACAATTAATTAAGACTGAATCTTGAACCTTCTCTGAACTCTTTATTCCAACCTCTATGTCCCCTTCAAGCTTTTCGCCATCTGTCCTTCATCTTATGTTTTTCAAAATATTTTGTAATCCTTTTATAGAGCATTGGGGTGATCGTATTTATGGGAATGTGACACCATTTACAGAGGCCCATGAGGAGATATTCTGGCCCACAAAAGACTCATTCAAATTTGGTTTGTAGAGGCTTTGGATCACGATAATGGTTTGCGAAACCCTGCTGGTTCGTTTGTCAGCAAACTGTTGAGTTCACAGAATGGTACGTGGATGGCCTTTGCACACACGATTCCTTTAGTGATGCGGTTATTGGTCCTCCTTGTTCACTAGCCATTTCTCCACTAGCCAGCACCTCACTGACCATTCCTTATACCTGCTGGTTCACGATCCAGGCAGTCCATGAACCCTTCCAAGTGATGGTCTGAAGGCCACTTGAAAATATTTGAAAACATGAATTCCTTCAAGTTTATTTTGAAATTTGAAACACAATTTGAGTCTATTCACTTATTTTACTTGTAGATGTACTTTCATCCTTCTAAAAATTGATTATGGGGTTATTTTATTTCCTGGGAATAATTTTCAGGACCCTACATGGGGTAATAAATCAGTGATAAAATTCTTATTCATTCTCTAAATGGTTATGATTTTGATGATATTTTTCTTATTAAGCATGTTTCTCTTCCATAGGTTATACCATGATACAAATGTATGAAACCCAATTATTTACACAGGTTATTCTATTATGAAATTAATATTAAACTGGTCTCTTTTCTAGAGGTTATGGTATGATGACATGTTTATGATACCCATTTCATTTCATGGGTTATGATATGATGATTGTTTATGACATTGTGGCACATGTATGTATGATTTATTTATGAGATGGGTGGGACCAATATATCCCTCCAATACTTAGGGTAAAGATTTATATCTAATGAGATAGACATGCTTGGAATGGGGAGTGTACTCAGCTCAATAAATGACTTTGTCTACTAAGATGGTCTTGGGAGTGAACCTTGGATACTAAGATGGTCTTGGGAATGAACCTTGACTACTATGGTGGTTTGGGGAGTGAACCCATTAAACTACAAGGAAAGGGATGTGACTGGGGATGATGGTGTGTCCTTCTCAGTAGGTTTATCCCACACGATGTTCTCTGATAGGTTTTGGAAATGATCCTTGGCTTATAGGGAGTGATTTTATATGATTATGTGTATTCCCAAAAATTTATTTCTTATATCCATGTTGTTATCTCATGGATTATTCACTTGATTACTTTACGATTTATATCTTATGAACTGCCAATCTTTATGTTATGACTCATGTATATGATCCTTAATATGCAGGGTGTGATATTCAAATGTTATTCTCACATTCTCATATCCTTATTCTCATGATTAAGCTTACATATCTCCCTATTTACCCTTACTGAGAATCTGAGATAACCCCTTAATTTTGTTTCCTTTCCATTGGTTATGAAGAAATATTTTGAGATATAATGCTAGAGGGGGATATCTTTACTTGATATGTTGAATATGTTTTACAAAATTAGAAGAATGTGTTCCATGTTTCCAAATGCACTAAACTATTATGGTCCCCTGGAATGTAATTTTTTAATGTGATGAATATTCATCTAAAATGATGTAATATCCTTGTATGTTAAGACTATGTTACTATAGTTGGTATCAAAGGAAAGGTTTATATGAACTTTGGAAACTAGGATGTAAAAAATTTAGTGATATCCCTAGTGATATTTATAAGGATATGTCTTAGGATGTCTCTAAGAATAATCAAAGGGTGTCATAGTTTTAAAAGAATGTGTAATTATTTTGACATCCTATAAGTGACATTTCATGATTATGTGGTTTTCTACTATGATAATTTATACTCATACTATGATTTATGGTTTTAGTCAATGTTAATAATGAGAAGGAACTATGTTAATGTTGAATATGACAGACAATTTGCTGATGAGTAGTCAAATGGGAAGATCACAATAGTGATGGATGTTGTGATCATGACTAATCAATTTTCATAGAACATGATTAACAACATGTACTTTATCTAACTCAAAGACTCAACAAGGCAGATAAGGAATGATTTCATAGATATTTCAAGAAGAAAATACCATAGAGGAAAGAAGATTCAGTTTCCTTTTTGTCGATAATGTGGAATGAACCACCCAAAAAATGCCATATAGGAATGTGAAGATGTTTTGACTTTGGAAAATAAGGATACAAAGCATGTAACTGTAAAGGGAAAATAAAAATTTATGTTAACAAAATGAATAAGAATAATTGGATCCCTAAGACATCATTGATTGTTGAATGGTTTTAATATAGAATGTGTGGGCATTATGTAAATGGATGTCTTAAGTGGAATGATAACAAATAGAATCAATAAGTTAGTATAGGTAATGTTTATATTTATGATGATTATGAGACTACAAGTGAAATGTGAATGGAATTATGTAGTAAGTAATAAGATGAGGTATAATTATTAATGACTTAAGGATGAAGTGGAACAATCAAAGTTTTTATGTATTTGGATTCAAGAATTATGAATCATGAAATATATAAGGATTTTCTATTTTATTTTTTTCCTAACTATCTATAAGAATATGTTTAATGTTTATAATTTATTAGAAAATTGATTTAATGGAAAGGTTATATTTAGGGGAAACACATGATTAAGATAAAGATAACCCTTAATATCTTCCTAATGTTGAGATAGTGATGTTTGGATAATGATATGTTGAATATGAATAAGTAAATTGGACGGTATTGATTACCTTGGAACTGATTATAGTTTTGTTGAAAAAGTGGTTCATACTATCATTGATGGAGTTTACAACATTTTTTACGGAATATATCTAATAGAAGTTGGAATAAGTAAACATGCACGTTTTCAATAAGAATTTATCGTAATTCAGGTTATTAATATGTTTTAAGAGAATACATGTTAAAGGTATTCACTTTTTTGGTATGTGAAAAATAAGAGCTAATTTATTATATATGGGGGATCAATGTTACACGGATTTTGAGAAATTTGGTGACTTTATTTCTAATGTTTTATACATTCATATTTTGAAAGGGTTAAGAGGTTACCCATTTATGGAATGGTTTATGTTAAACATCATATGGGGTTTTAGTGATTAATGTATTATCTCACCATATAATGATTTATGAATATTAGATAACTTGTGAAAACATTTTTATTGTGATAAAGATAGATGGAATGACCTATCATTCTTTTTATGGATCTCATGATCTACTAATTCTTTAGGAATGAAAAATTCAACTTTATTTATTATAATAAGAGATGAAGTAAAAAATTTCAAGACACAAAAATGGTGTCGTTGTCCTGAAATAATGTGAGTATATATTCACATTAAAATTACTCAACATTAGGAAAAATGGCATTGAATGAAAATTTTGTCCTTTTATCATCATTTTTTATGATATTAATGACCTTTATCAAGCCTCTTTGAGTTGTGGCTCTTTGATCATTAACTTTATCCTAACCATGTTATTTTTCACTCTCCATCAAGAATTTATAGTTATATTTCTTTTCCATGTCCATGTTTTCACATTCAAACTGTGTTATCTAATTCAAAAACCTAGTTATGAGTTGCTTTTGGTAACTGTTATGGTTCCAACATTCCCTTTTTAAAGGAAGTTTTAGAATTAATTTTTGCGATGTGGTTTTCTATGAAAGGAAGTACTAAGTATTAAAACTTTGATAATATATATGAATTTAAAGGGTGAAATTAATTTTAAGGGGGTAGAATGTAAAACCCTGCTATTTTGTGAAATATATATTTTTATTATTAATTTAATCTTTTTAATATTCTTTATTTCACACAACACTGAATATAGATTGTGATATATAAAAGCACTAATTTTGGATTATGTTTCATGCATCAAAAATTTAATCTTTAACTACATGCAACACTTAGTTTTTTAATGTACACACGACACTATGTTTGATTTTTTTATACACAATGTAGAGTTCCTTCAATAGCTAGAATTACATACATGGCTTAGTTTTACCAAACTAAAATATACTATTTATATTGTTATTAAAATATTATTATAGTTACCACTTATCCATTGGATTGGAAGTAACAAATAATAATAACTAAACTATGAAAATATAATTTCCCCATATATATAAAATGAATCCTTTGGTTATCAGCTAGTTATAAATGAATGCAAGAACTATATAAAAACAATGAAATTATTTTCCTAAGAAAACTATTTTTCTATATATAAACACAATTTTATACCAATAAATTTAAAAAACCACTTTTGATTAATGTTTTTAATAAAATTTATATATTATATATTAAATAAAATATTTTTACTATCATCTAATATAATTTATTGGCATAATATAAGAATAAATCCAATTTTATGAATAAAAAGTTGTATTTTTCTAAAAGGTAATTTAACCGCCTTTTAATGGTTCACAAAATTTAAATATTATTTTTGAAACATTCATAATTTTTATTTTAAAAAATAAACATAATCTTTGTAATTGAAATATTAAAATTTACTTCAAGTGGTTTTTGGATATTTTTCTAAGAAGTTTTATTTTTTGATGAACAGTGAAAAACAATAAATTTTAATTGAAAGCTACTTTTTTCACGTAATTTATTTATATATTAAAATTTAATTTTAAATTAGTTTCAAATTATATTTAGATAAATTATACATAAATTAATATAATTTAGATCATTGTACCCAATTTCACACTTAAATTGGATATAAAAACATTTCAAACTTTTGAAAATTTTCACATTAAAAACTCGCCATCTCTTCCCCAATATGGGGTTAATTTTAAATTAATCAATACTAATTACATGGTTATAATTTGTAAAAATATATTTCATATTTATAATAATCATAATTTATAATTTATATTATGTTAAACTTTGTTTTTTACCAAAAAATATTAGTGAAAGTAATTAAAATCAATTATATTGATTAAGGTAAAAATGAGCTTAATTAATGACTAAACTTAGAAAATAAGGTACAGAAATGACCCACACTTGTCTAACAATTATTTTATGGACATATTTAGATCATTAAACCTACAAGTATCTATAATTTTTCACTTTGGACCCTTTTAGGACAAGTAATATTTGGGGAGTACACAATTCCTTTCAAAAATATGAAGTGTATCCTTTTCCCCACTTATAAAATTCCACTTCCTAATTCCCTTTATTCACACCTCTCAAGAACTTTTTATCAGAAAAAACTTATTACAATATCCTCCCAACATTATTAAATTAATCATAGGAGCCCAATTTTGGGTATAAATCCAACCATGTAATCCCTTTGGTGAAAACCACAAGGTGTTACCCAAAAAAGGTAACATTATTCAATAATAACTTTTATTTTATTTCTTTCTACACAAAATAAATTGTTATTATTACATGAATATATAATAACCTTATTATCCTACATATACTTATATGTTTTTATGATAAGGTTATGACTTACAATCACAAAAAATTCAATCAAATGAGATGTGTAGTCATTATTCATGTGTCCAGCGGACTAAAGCCTCATGAACCAATGCCATTCATTCTTCTATTTATACCTTTCAAGGTTGGGAATAATGATTGAATTTATATTTTTATCTTATATATATTATATATATGATTTACTTATTCTTTTTTAATTATTATATAACATATACCTTCATTCGTTCCATTTTTTGTAAATATGATAACTTCATTTGTGGATGTGTGGACTACGCCCTCCACAACGTGATGTGATTCGTTCATAGTTTACATGAAATATATTAAGCATGGGATTATTGAAAATATACAATATATATGACAAAATAATTATTTTATAATGATATTATAATATATATATATACATACACATATTTTATTTATTTTATTTCTTTCAATATGACAAGAAAATGGAAATAGCATTTATGCGTACGTATGACCTACCCTCTCCATGAATGGTGTATTTAATTTCATATTTATATATTTTATATATTATAATAAATATATATATATACTGAATATATATGGAATTTATATCATGATTTAATGTATTCAAATAATTAAATTATGTTCTAAGTAAGAGGATCAAGAATAACATGTCAAAACATATAAAAAACAAAGTGGATATTACACGAAACATAACTTTAACATGGAATTGTTAATAAACACATAATATAAAGTCATAATAAAATAATATATGGTATTATATAATTTAATATAATTATTTAATATATTTATACTAAACTTATATTTAATATACATGTGTTTGGAATGAGTATGATGATAGTCAAGACATAAGGTAAGGGGATTTCATCTCACTTTTTATACTCGTGGGATATATTCCATATTCACAACTTGTTAATTTTTTGTGGTGTATATAATACCAATGAATTTATTATATGATTATTATACATAAATATATGTTTTTTTACATATTCATTTTATTATCTCTCTTTTGTGGGTTTAACGGTTCAAAAGTTACCAAATCAGTAAGGTAGTTTTGTCTCAATTTACCTTCTTTGAGACAGATGTTTTTCTATGCACCTATATTATTTTACGAGGTGTATATAAAGTACCTTTTACACGTTATATCATGAATAATATTATTTTAATGATATTATAATCATTATTTAATATTATTAACTCACAGGGATCATGATTCAAAGTTACTAAAATGGTAAGAGTTTATTGTTGTAATCTTATTGTTAATCAGGATTGTTTACAATTATTATTCCATTAATGAAATATTATGATCCAAAACTCATGAAATATAATTAATTTTATTATCCTCTGGTTATTCATGATATCATAATGTAATTGTACCATTTTTTCACACTTTTTTACTTAATATGATTAATAAAATGTTTTTAGGAAAACTTGACCTTATTTATCTCTTCGGACGAGAATATGTTTTATTCAAAAAACCTGATTCATGAAAATGTTTTCAAGATTAATTTATAATATTTCAAAGTTATTTTCAAAGAAAACAGTTTCAAATTTTTTTCAATCTTCCATTATAAGTTTTAAAAGTTTTTTTCAAATAAAATTTGTAATTTTTTTTTTCAAGATTAATTTATAATTTTTCCCAGTTATTATTAAATAAAATATTTTAAAACCCCCATTATAATTTTCAAAAATTATATTCAAAGAAAAGGTTTTCAAAAGGTTTTCAATATTCCTTTATAAGTTTTCAATGTTATTTTCAAAGAAAAAGTTTTCAAGATTAATTTATAATTTTTAAAATTTATTTTAAATATAATGGTTTTAAAAATG
Organism: Viscum album; assembly: GCA_963277665.1. Lineage (NCBI taxonomy): Eukaryota > Viridiplantae > Streptophyta > Magnoliopsida > Santalales > Viscaceae > Viscum > Viscum album. The sequence goes on along the minus strand of OY728122.1, from coordinate 699,848,749 downwards.
TTTTTAAGATTCCTTTATATTTTTTCAAGGTTTTTTTCAAATAAAAATGTTTTTAAAAGGTTTTATGATTTAAAAAATGTTTTCCAAATAGGAAAGGATATTTTCATCAAGAAATGTGTTTAAAATATCATTAAAAATTATTTTATATCTAATATGACATCCATTTATGTCACCTATATATTACTGGGGTTATGACAAAAGGATATCATTATTATTGTTTATGTGAATGGATATGATTTTGAGGAAATGGTGTTTATGAAACCCATTTCGTTTCCATATTTTATACCATAATATGCACTTATGAAACCCAATTCTTTTCACTGGTTATTCTATAAGGAAATGATTAGGGAACCTATCTATTTTCCACATGTTATGATATGATGACATGTTTATGATACACATTTCATTTCATGGGTTATTATATGATGATTTTTTATGATCTAATGGGACACATATGTATGATTTCATTATGTGATTGGTGGGACCTATATCTCCATATAATGCATTGGGTAAAGATTTGTATCTCATGAGAGAGACATGGATTGAATGGGGAGTGAAATTAGTTCAGTAAATGTTTTGTTCTACTAAGATGGTATTGGGAGTAAACCATGACTACTAAAATGGTCTTGGGAGTGAACCCTGACTACTAAGATGGTTTTAGAAGTGAACCAATCCAATATAAGTAAAGGTCTATAACTGGGGATGGTGGTTTATCCCACCTAGTAGGTGCACCCCCCATGAAGTTCCGCAATAGGTTTTGGAAATGAGCCTTGACTTATAGGGAATGATTTTATATTATTATTTTTATACCACAAATTCTTTTCCTTATTCTTATGTTATGCTCTCATGACTTATGATCCAGATTCCCTTATAATTCATGTGTTATGAAATTCCAATCTTTATGGTGTGACTCATGTATATGATCCTTGATATGTATGGTATGATATTAAAATGTTATTATCTTGTTCTCATATCCTTAGGATCATGATTATTCTTACAATTATCCTTTTTACCCTTACTGAGCATCTAAGCTCACCCCTTTCTGATGTTTCCTTTACCAAGGTTATGGACAAAGGTTTCAAGTATGAGTAATAAAGGGGAAGATATTTATCATATATATTGAAGATCTTTTACCAAATTATAATAATGTGTTCCATTTTTCAAAATACACCAAACTATTATGGCAATTGGGTATGTAATTTTCTAACATGTTGAATATTCATATAAAATAATGTCATATCCATCTATGTTAATCTTGGTTTGATATAGATAGGGATACCCAATTTGTATCGTAGCTTTATAGAGGCATCCAAGAATTGATGGGATCCCAGATAAATTTGAGCATGATGTACCAACCCCAGACAAATGTTTATACAGAACCCGATATACATATTCGGGAGGATTTGATTTGTGCTTGTGTTATTAACTTTGGAGGAGATTTTAGTTTCTATTTGAGGTAGTGTTTTTTTATACAATAATAGTTACCATTAATTTATTAAATTGGAACCATTTTTTCCCTTGTATGTACAACCTATTTAATCTCCACTATGTTGGTAAAATTTTGTTAAAGCTTAACTTATGGGACTTTGTTTGGTCTTGGAGTTGACAATAAAAGTCCAGATGATTTGTGTAGAGACCCGAAGCCTGACTTACACGGACATTACATTACATTTTCGGAATACTTAGTACATAACAAAAACACACACACAAGGATCGTAATAGTTTAGTGTCTTTGGAAACTTGGAATATAATCTTCTAATCCTGGTGACAGATCTTCAACATTTCCCATAAAGATCTTCTTCTTTTTATACCTAAAACCTTTCTTTATATCCTGGGGGAAAGAAAACATAAAAGGGTGAGCTCAAATGATCAGTAAGGGTAAAAAAAAATATCAATCACATCATATTCATAAGAACATAACATTTTGGAAATCTTAACCTGCAAAAGAGAGCATAATTTCATAACATGGGATAAATCATAGAAGTGAAATGTAATCCCGATAATCATAACTTAAAACATGAAACCTTGTGGCATTCACACATAATCATAGAGAATCATTTCTTGTTAGTCAAGAATCATTGCCAAGACTATCTTAGTGGGCAAAGTCTCTTTCTGAATTGAGTCACCCTCGTTCCAGTCCTATTTCACTGAACCGGTATAACCTACCGTTCCAGCCATGTCTATCTCATGAGATATAAAATCTTTACCCAATTCATTGGAGGGAGATATAGGTCCCACCCATCTCATAATGATACCATTATTATGTGTGCCACAAAATTATAAACCATACATCATAGCATAACCCATGTAATAAAAATGGGATTCTTAAACAACATGAAATCATAAAACAATTCATATAAGATAATCGAATTCATAAAAATATTTCTATCACAACATAATCAAATCCATGTAATAATAGGGATAGAAAAAGAATCCTATATTATCTTATATGGAAGATAATTTTGATAAAACACTTGAAATCCATTCTTGAGGAAAATATCCTTTCTACTTCAAAAACATTTTTTCCCTTTCATAACATGTCATACGACTTTAAAATAAAATAAGTTGATTAAAAATAAACTTGAAAACTTGTAAAGGAAGCTTCTTTGAAATATTGTTTTAAAAATCCATTCATGCCGTATAAGTTAAAAAAATATTCTTCGTACTTTTGTCGAAAAAGTCAAAAAGTACCTCGTATGAAAAACGACAAAAGATTCCTTTCATATTTTTTACTAAAAATTCACCGAAGGTTAAAATTGGATTTAAACTATTGTAAGTGGATGGAAAAAATATTACATATTGAGGGAACATGGATGTGGATGATAAAATACACCACAGTAAATGCCAAAGTAAAAACAATCTCGGATAAAAATGAGATTGTGATATTTCCCCTTACCTTAGGTCCGATTTGCTTCGTATCTATCCGAACCTCCTGTATAATGGTTTAAATAATGTCATTGACTTATTACAGAATCATATTTTTTGTTATGATATCATATATGGTTCACTTATGACTTTATATTACCCATTCTTTTGTAAATTCAATGTTAAAGAAGCGTTTTGGGTAAAATCGTTTCATTTATCGTAGGTATTTTGACTTGTTGTTCTTGACATTATTAATACTTATATCATGATGTACTTACTTCCAGAATATAAAATATGATTTATATATCATATATATTCAGTATATATATATATATATATTAGATAGATAAATGAAATGAAAAACACCGTACATGGAGACGGTAGTCCGTACATACGCATGAACACTGTTTTCCTTTCCTTATTGTCTTGAATGGAAGTAAGTAGATGACATACATATATATATATACATGAATCCAGTAGATTTATAATGTCATATATTTCATTATTATTTCTTATATATACTTTATAATCATTCTTAAATGGTTAACATGGAGAATGAATCTCATCGCGTCGTGGTGACGGTAGTCCATACGTACGCACGAGCGATGATATCGTTCCCATGGTCGTGGAATTGTGTTAAAGTGTATGAATATTATTTCAGTATCAATATAACTTTATAATAATCATATATATTTACTTATTACACCATTATACCCATCCTATTAAGGTGGTGGCGGAAAATAGATTACACCACGGCGTGGAGACGGTATTCCGTACGTACGCACGCGCGGTGATTTCATTTTTCCGTAGGATGGATAGAAGGTGAATTAGGGTTGTTTAATATTTATAATAACATATCAGTATGTAATTAACACTGATGTTATTACTTTGTCATGAAACAACTAAAGAAGAAGAAGTTGAAGAAGAAAGAAATTGAAAAGATCGGTAATGGTTATTACCTCTTCTTTGAAACGCCTCTTTGAATCCTCCACTTAGGGAACTAAGATTGGTCTTTGAAGAAGACCAGGACCTCTAGGATTATTCTAGGGAAGTGGAGAAGGGATTTTGTCAGGGTTTTGCCGAGATTGAGTGCTCAAATTGGTGTGAGGAGAAGGGGGAGGAGGTGCCATTTTATAAGGGAGGAGAGGGGCACCTTAGGAATATCTCAAAATATTATTTTATATTAAAGTCAAAATCGGTTTATAATTGTTCCAAAGGGTATTATTTAGAAGATAAAGTGGGGATGGGTCGAAATCCTATCAACCAATAGGATTTAGACAAGTTTAGGTTTTTATTTTAACCTTATCGATTAGATTTAACTCTAAGTTATATAATTTAACTTTTACCGTGTCTTTTTGTTTTCTTACACTATATGGTTAATACACTTACTATAACATGACAAAAGAACCCCAAATTGTTTATTATTAATATATATATCCGTATCTAAGTCCTTTGGCCGAACCTTAGATTTTTAGGAATAAAATAACAATTAATAATATTTTATTTTATTTAAAAACGTTTTTGTGTCAATTTTGACACTATTTGATATATGATTTCTGTGAAAGTCATAACAGAATTATATGTTCGAAAAAAGTTGATTAAATCAACACTAATATATCATAGTAACCTATAAAATTAGTGTAATTCATAAAAAGTCTCAAATTACATTTATTTTGGTGTTTATAACATCAATTATGTCAATATTTCATAAATAAGATAATTACTGCATCATCTTTGTGTCATAAATAAATAAATTTATTTGATGTCTAAAAATTACAAATAAAATACCATTATGTAGTAAATCTTTTTATCTTTCTAATGAATATTTAAAATCGAATTTATCTTATCTACAACCCTATATTAAAAATGGTTTAGTAAATAAACTTTGATTTTAACTCTTTTAACTCTTCTTTGAATTAAATAATAATAAATGTCCTAATCTAATCCAAGTGGTCCTAAATGATAATATTTTACACTTAAGGTTGTTTTTGGTCGAGATAAACTTGTCCAATAGAATTAGGACATGTGTTAGGGTAATATTAATATCATTCTTACCCTTAATTACCCTATTTACTTTTAACCGTGGTAAATAAAAGTAAAAAGTTACTATTCACCAAAAATTATTTTCATCTCATTGAACCAAATTTTACTTACTGACATCAACCGTGTCTCTCGGATTTTTGAAATTCCATTCACAGAAGCGGTAAAATTAAGTTTTATGAAAAATTCAGTTTTTTAACTACCACTTAGTAGTTTCACTATTCATCTAAAATTGATGTTTTTCAGAACAATGCCAAAATTTCATCCTAAGCTATATTTCATATTCCGAATTAAAAAATGAAGTCGATTTTACCAAATTCATAACATAGAAGTTGCATTAATTAATTTTATAATTAAATCCCGCTGTTAAAACAAATAGCGTGTTTTTAAGAAACAATATCTATCAAAAGATTGACACTTGATTATGTCTGGTTTAAATGTGAAATTACAACCAATGACCAACATTGTATTAAATTGTAAAAATATATTCTAAATATACTTTAAAACCACTCAAATTAATAATTTATCACTATTAATTATTTCGATTAAAAAAAGTTGTTTTTAATTATAATTTAGTAATTTTCACTATTCATCAGAATATGAAAGTTATCCGAAAAGTACCAAAATTTCACCTTATGCTAAATTCGATACTCCGAATCCAAAAATGAAGTCCATTTTGAGAGCTAAATTTTCTAAAATTTAAAAACTGGTTATTACCATTCATAACGGCTAGTTTTAATAATATTTTAATAGCATATCGTTGTTTTGTGAAACTCAGTATTGCGTACTACACACGCTATTGAGGAAGGTTGTGATTGCGTGTAATGCAAGGCAAGTCAAGGATGTGTGTTGTGAAAGCTCCTTTTGGTGTAGCGTACAACACAAGACATTAATAAAATTAAAAAGAATATTTTTCATAAAATCTTGGGCTGTTACATTCTACCCCCCTTAAAATGAATTTCGCCCTCGAAATTCGTCGGGGTTATAAATGGTTTACTATTCGAAAGTTTCTTTAATCTAAACCCACATCGTAAAAAGGAATATCAAAACCAATCTTTAAAAACAAAAGTATGAAACGTAATGGTTACCCAAATAAACTAATCACTGGGTTTCCACATAGGTGAAAATATGGATATGGAAGAGAAATCTAACCATCATGTTATGATGGAGAGTGGTAGAGAACATGGCTATGGAAAAGCCAGAAATCACAAAGCCATAAATTTGTGGTGATCTAAGGTACCATCTGATTCATCAGATATAAGATCACTAGGACAACATTTTTGGTTTTCAAGATCATTTCCCTAAAGTTAAAGAATTTGAATTAGAATAAATACTTACTTTATTTTGGAACAATCACACTGTTGTTCATGCCTTTATCAATTTCCACTTCCTCTCTTAAATAAATGAAGTTGAATTTGTTATTCGTGAAGTTTTAGCAGATCATGTGATAGAATGAAGGGTAATTCCATCTGTCTCAAACAAAATGTTAGATAAATTATATACATAAGTCGATCTATAGAGATATTAATCATATATGGTTCCTAAAATGGACTTTATACTTCATATATCATACTGCTTAATATAATAAAACTAGTTTCTAATAAACAGGGACTTCTTGTAGGCCAGTGGTAGGCGATAAAGGCCAGTCGCACTTCGGTTGTGGGTTCGATTCCCACATCCTTGTCCGACGCGATGGGATGTCGCCCGTCCTGCAGGTTGTCCTTTTTCTAAAACTATATTACTATAACATCCCATCAATAATATCGAGAAAACTTATATCCTTAAACAATACTAACTTTTGTCCAAAATAATCCATTCCAATCTTTAGGCTTATCCATAATACTGCAGTCCACTCTCATAACTTAGTGAAAACTATTACCAGAGATTTAACACCATCGTCGATCCCCATATATCATAAGATATGTTTTGTTGGTCACATTCCAAACATTCAAAGTCCTTAATCATGTATTCTCTTGAATACCTTAGTGAAAACATGAATGTAGTTAAAATTTAACACTTTCCACATACCAAAATCCTCAAAATTCTATATACTAAACCCATGATATCACTTAGTCCTTATATCAATCATGAGCTCATGAATACTATCAAACATTTCATTTTCTCTTTATCCCTTCATTATTGCCATAACATCTTCTTTCCAAAATATTTGAATCACTTTTCATGGTTACCGGTACATTAAAATTATTGAAAACCACAATAACACATAAATATTATAATAAACAATAAAATTACCTCAACAACATTATTCATGAATACCAATACATAAACACTTCAATCCATCCTCTTCAATTATTGTCCTGGAATAAGTCCTTCCATGATTTAGAAGTAACTTTTTAGGTCAGGGCATTGAGTTGGGTAATGCCCATGTTCTCCACAAATAATACATTGAACTCAATAACAGTCTGTCACTCTATGACCCTTATCTCCACACAAATAACATCGGTCCCTCCATTTGAGGTATTCTTCAAGGTTCTTCTACCCTTCTTTAGAAATCTCAATCTTCCTTTCTTTATGCTGCTCAACATGCGAACATGCATAATAGTCTATCTTCCTCTTCTTTGATGAATTAGGTATACCACTAAATTTCCCCTTGTTAATAATATATCGCGATGACTGATTCAGCATAATCAAAATATCTTTCTCTCTAGGCATTACATAATTTTGTTGCTTATAGTCACCCATTTGTCCATTGGATTCAATGTTAACCGAATTCCGTCTGGTTCCCTCCATTAACTAAAACACAAAAATAATTCATTGAGAGGCTAAAATCATGCTATAGAAAACAACATAGTAAAAGGGGAGTGCCCTCAATATCTAACATCTTAGGTTAAATTCTAAGATCGTTACCGTAGTTCTAGGACTATATCCTATATGTATACTTATCCTTAGGGACATCCCTAGACATACCTTAGAAATATCTCTAGGGATCTCACTAATGTTCTCACATCTTAGTTTCCAAAGGTTGACTAAACCTTTCCTCTGATACCAACTGTAGAGACCCGAAGCCTGACTTACATGGACATTACATTACATTTGCGGAATACTTAGTACATAAAAAAAACACACACACAAGGATCGTAATAGTTTAGTGTCTTTGGAAACTCGGAATATAATCTTCTAATCTTGGTGACAGATCTTCAACATTTCCCATAAAGATCTTCTTTTTCTTATACCTAAAACCTTTCTTTGTATCTTGGGGGAAAGAAAACATAAAAGGGTGAGCTCAAATGCTCAGTAAGGGTAAACAAAAGAAATATCAATCACATCATATTCATAAGAACATAACATTTTGGAAATCTTAACCTGCAAAAGAGAGCATAATTTCATAAATGGGATAAATCATAGAAGTGAAATGTAATCCCGATAATCATAACATAAAACATGAAACCTTGTGGCATTCACACATAATCATATAGAATCATCTCTTGTTAGTCAAGACTCATTTCCAAGACTATCTTAGTGGGAAAGTCCCTTTCTGAATCGAGTCACCCTCGTTCCAGTCCTGTTTCGCTGAACCGGTAAAACCTACCGTTCCAGCCATGTCTATCTCATGAGATATAAAATCTTTACCCAATGCATTGGAGGGAGATATAGGTCCCACCCATCTAATAATGATACCATTATTATGTGTGCCACAAAATTATAAATCATACATCATAGCATAACCCATGTAATAAAAATGGGATTCTTAAACAACATGACATCATAAAACAATTCATATAAGATAATGGAATTCATAAAAATATTTCTATCACAACATAATAAAATCCATGTAATAATAGGGATAGAAACAGAACCCTATATTATCTTAGATGGAAAATAATTTTGATAAAACACTTGAAATCCATTCTTGACGAAAATATCCTTTCTACTTCAAAAACATTTTTTTCCCATTCATAACATGTCATACGACATTAAAATAAAAGAAGTTGATTAAAAATAAACTTGAAAACTTGTAAAGGAAGCTTCTTGGAAATAATGTTTTAAAAATCCATTCATGCCGTATAAGTTAAAAAAACATTCTTCGTACTTTTGTCGGAAAAGTCAAAAAGTACCTCATACGAAAAACGACAAAAGATTCCTTTAATATTCTTTACTAAAAATTCAACGAAGGGTAAAATTGGATTTAAACTATTGTAAGTGGATGGAAACAATATTACATATTGAGGGAACATGGATGTGGATGATAAAATACACCCCAGTAAATGCCAAAGTAAAAACAATCTCGGATAAAAATGAGATTGTGATATTTCCCCTTACCTTAGGTCCGATTTGCTTCGTATCTGTCCGAACCTCCTGTATAATGGTTTAAATAATGTCATTGACATATTAAAAAATCATATTCTCTGTTATGATATCATATATGGTTCAATTATGACTTTATATTACCCGTTCTTTTGTAAATTCAATGTTAAAGAAGCGTTTTGGGTAAAATCGTTTCATTTATCGTAGGTATTTTGACTTGTTGTTCTTGACATTATTAATACTTATATCATTATTTACTTACTTCCAGAATATAAAATATGATTTATATATCATATATATTCAGTATATATATATATATATATATATATATATATTAGATAGATAAATGAAATGAAAAACACCGTTCATGGAGACGGTAGTCCGTACATACGCATGAACGCTGTTTTCCTTTCCTTATTGTCTTGAATGGAAGTAAGTAGATGACATAAATATATATATTTATATATTCATGAATCCAGTAGCTTTATAATGTCATATATTTCATTATTATTTCTTATATATACTTTATAATCATTCTTAGATGGTTAACATGGAGAATGAATCTCATCGCGTCGTGGAGACGGTAGTCCGTACGTACGCACGAGCGAGGATATCGTTCCCATGGTCGTGGAATTGTGTTAAAGTGTATGAATATTATTTCAATATCAATATAACTTTATAATAATCATATATATTTACTTATTACACCATTATACCCATCCTATTAAGGTGGTGGTGGAAAATAGATTACACCACGGCGTGGAGACGGTATTCCGTACGTACGCACGCGCGGTGATTTCATTTTTCCGTAGGATGGATAGAAGGTTAATTAGGGTTGTTTCATATTTATAATAACATATCAGTATGTAAGTAATACTGATGTTATTACTTTGTCATGAAACAACTAAAGAAGAAGAAGTTGAAGAAGAAAGAAATTGAAAAGATCGGTAATGGTTATTACCTCTTCTTTGATACGCCTCTTTGAATCCTCCACTTAGGGAACTATGATTGGACTTTGAAGAATACCAGGACCTATAGGATTATTCTAGGGAAGTGGAGAAGGGATTTTGGCAGGGGTAGGCCGAGCTTGAGTGCTCAAAATGGTGTGAGGAGAAGGGGGAGGAGGTGCCCTTTTATAAGGGAGGAGAGGGGCACCTTAGGAATATCTCAAAATATTATTTTATATTAAAGTCAAAATCAGTTTATAATGGTTCAAAAGGGTCTTATTTCTAAGATAAAGTGGGGATGGGTCAAAATCCTATCAACCAATAGGATTTAGACAAGTTTAGGTTTTTATTTTAACCATATCAATTAGATTTAACTCTAAGTTAAATAATTTAACTTTTACCGTGTCTTTTTGTTTTCTTACACTATATGGTTAATACACTTCCAATAACATGCCAAAAGAACCCAAAATTGTTTATTATTAATATATATATCCTTATATAAGTCATTTGGCCGAACCATATATTTTTATGAATAAAATAACAATTAATAATATTTTATTTTATTTAAAAACTATTTTGTGTCAATTTTGACACTATTTGATATATGATTTTTGTGAAAGTCATAACAGAATTATATGTTCAAACCAAGTTGATTAAATCAACAATAATATATCATAGTAACCTATAAAATTAGTGTAATTCATAAAAAGTATCAAATTACATTTATTTTGGTGTTTATAACATCAATTATGTCAATATTTCATAAATAAGATAATTACTGCATCATCTTTGTGTCATAAATAAATAAATTTATTTGATGTCTAAAAATTACAAATAAAATACCATTATGTAGTAAATCTTTTTATCTTTCTAATGAATATTTAAAATCGAATTTATCTTATGTACAACCCTATATTAAAAATGGTTTAGTAAATAAACATTGATTTTAACTCTTTTAACTCTTCTTTGAATTAAATAATAATAAATGTCCTAATCTAATCCAAGTGGTCCTAAATGATAATATTTTACACTTAAGGTTGTTTTTGGTCGAGATACACTTGTCCAATAGAATTAGGACATGTTTTAGGGTAATATTAATATCATTCTTACCCTTAATTACCCTATTTACTTTTAACCGTGGTAAATAAAAGTAAAAAGTTACTATTCACCAAAAATTATTTTCATCTCATTGAACCACAGTTTACTTACTGACATCAACCGTGTCTCTCGGATTTTGAAATTCCATTCACAGAAGCGGTAAAATTATGTTTTATGAAAAATTCAGTTTTTTAACTACCACTTAGTAGTTTCACTATTTATCAAAAATTGATGTTTTTCAGAACAATGCCAAAATTACATCCTAAGCTATATTTCATATTCCGAATTCAAAAATGAATTCGATTTTACCAAATTCATAACATAGAAGTTTCATTAATTAATTTTATAATTAAATCCCACTGTTAAAACAAATAGCGTGTTTTTAAGAAACAATATCTATCAAAAGATTGACACTTGATTATGTCTGGTTTATATGTGAAATTACAACCAATGACCAACATTGTATTAAATTGTAAAAATATATTATAAATATAATTTAAAACCACTCAAATTAATAATTTATCACTATTAATTATTTCGATTAAAAAAAGTTGTTTTTAATTATAATTTAGTAATTTTCACTATTCATCAGAATATGAAAGTTATCCGAAAAGTACCAAAATTTCACCTTGGGCTAAATTCGATACTCTGAATCCAAAAATGAAGTCCATTTTGAGAGCTAAATTTTCTAAAATTTAAAAAGTGGTTATTACCATTCATAATGGCTAGTTTTAATAATATTTTAATAGCATATCGTTGTTTCGTGAAACTCAGTTTTGCATACTACACACGCTATCGAGGAAGGTTGTGATTGCGTGTAATGCAAGGCAAGTCAAGGATGTGTGTTGTGCAAGCTCCTTTTGGTGTAGCGTACAACACAAGACATTAATAAAAATAAAAAGAATATTTTTCATAAAATCTTGGGCTGTTACAATTTGGAAGACGTGGGAGATAATGAAGATATGGTATATCTTGTTTGAATATTAATATAAGTCATTCGGAATTCTCAGTTGGATACCTTGTATTTTTTATGGTTTCACCTATGTTGGGTCAATGATGGCTTGGGAATAGGGGAAGTTGGCATTGAGATTTGTGGGACTGTTTTTTGCTGTTGAGCTGATTGGGATGGTAGATTACCATTAGGATTTTAAACCTCTAATAACATAGAACCATGATGCATTTCAAGTTTCATATCTCAAAAATAATCTTTCATAATTGTATCATGTTTTGAGTTATGAGGAATTAGATGTGGAACCTGATATGTATGTGACTGAGTATCCAATTTAGATTGTTGATTATCATATTATGGTTATACATGGAAATTATATATCTCTAGTTTATGTTGTGTGGTAGGATGGTTATGTTTAAAATTATACTTGGCAGAAGGAACATTTAGTGATTGAGTAGTGGCCTCATCTCTATTCAGAAGAGTTTTCTTCATAGGATTTCTAGAGAAAAAATTTTATGGTGGGGAGAATTATAACACCTTGAACACCAACCTTTAAGTAATCATATACATTCTTATGCCATATTATTTTTGGATCTTTTCTGAAGTTGTTTTGGGTGACTGTTGGAAGTTTTTAGGGTTTTGGGCCTATGTAGGGTTGGTTGATTATTTTGACAAAATATGCATGTCTACCCCAGAAACTATGCTTCTTGTGATGGATTTCTTGAGGAGGGTGCACTACTAGGTTTAAGGTTAGTCTAAACTATATGAACTTCCATTAAAACCATGTGACTCATGATAGAGGGGATTTTAATATTGGGTTTATGATTTGTCAAACCATGTGGCCAAACTATGTGGCTCTTAAAATAATACTGAAAGGGGTGTATTGTTGTTATATGGTTTGAAAAAATGTATAACCAAACTTTGTGCCATGATTTTAATTAATCTGAATTTTATTTTTTGACACCAAACACCTATGTTTCACATTATTAATTTAATGGAATATGATTTCAACCAAGGAAACTAATCTTGGATATTTTAGTGATTTATTTCCTTATTTCAAATGATTTTGATAGATCTTTGAGTGTTGTATATATATTTTTAATGGTATGTGCTTATTTATTATAATTATTTATTAAACATCTAGATCTACTCTTACTTCCTTCAAAATAACCTTATATTCGGTCTTTTGATTCTAGATCTATGTTTTGTGACCTTCTATAATTGTATTTATTATATATATAACATATAATTTGAATTTGTTTCCTGAATATTCATTGTTAATTTTGAGTTGTTAAGGAATTATCTAGGTAAGTGTTTTATCTATTTATTTATATTTTAGAAAGGATGAATTGAACATTATTATTTGAGAATTTTGTTTATATTATCCCTTTTTGATTGATTCTATCCCTTCATCTCCCATTTATTTGGATCCCTTACTATTTTTTGATGACATCCTAATTGAGGTAGGTGTTTTTGTAATGAAATTCTTATCAGTTGAAATTATTTTTTCTTTCTTAATTTTAAAATGATTTATAATTTATTTCCAAATAATTATTTGAGATTCTTGATAAATTTTTTGAAATTGCATGGTCTGTGTTGAACCTCTCTAATTATGGAATTTCAAATAAGGATTTTATTTATTGAAAAATGGTTTTAAATTAAAATGAATGATTTGAAAATGATAATGATTATGACTTTTGAGGAAAGAATAATGAAATATTTTTATGAATTTGAAATGATATGAGTCGTTTTTAATGGAATGATTTTTAATGAAAACCATTGATTTTGGTTATGAAAATGAAATTTAATGTTTTCAAACTTTATTTAGGACTACTTGAATGATGATTGATGAAAATTATTTGATATGAAAGATTTTCCCCTTGATTGACAGATTGATTTACTTGAAACACAAGAGATCCTGGTTAGTTAGGTTGGAATCATTCGGTATACATGTTTGGAATGTATTAACTCTACCTGAAAATGGATTGATAAAGAAAATCATGACTAAATATATTATTAGTTGGGAGTTCATTTCTTGGTAAGGATCCCTATTCCCCCTTGGCCTAAGATCAAGGGATGTGTGCACACCTGTAAACATATTTCACTGAGAATGTGTGGAACCATAATCCTTGAACTAACAAACCCTTGGATTATTAAACATGGTGCTATGATTGAAAATTACTTACAAATTTCAATATTTTTGAAATAATTTATTCATTCTTTTTATAGAAATTATTATCTATTCCTATTTTAATCCTTCCATTAAAATGATTAGAAAAGCATGATTTACTATGACTTGTGAAATGTTTGGCATGCCATGTTTTATTTCAAATTAATCAATTTTGGTTTATTTGATATGGGATTCTTGGTTGGGTCCTACTATTCTTGTGTATATCACACCCTACTTTTTTACTTTGGGTCTTTGTATACATTTTTATTGACAAGTCTTTGAAAAGGAATATATCTACTCATAGGTGGTGTGTTTTCTTGGTTAGAGGAACCTTGGGAGTTGGTAGGGACATGTAGAGTTCTTGATCCACCTATTATGTGATGATATTGTGATGATTTGATAATTAGTTTATGTGATTCTTTGGGTTTGTTGTTCTTTTTTTGGGATATGTACTTGTCTACCTTTTGGTACCTTTCTCTTTATGAGTGTTTTGGAATATCGATTTCTTATGTATTATTTCCATAGATTTGTCATCTTGAGATATTATTTTAGAAAAATCATTCCATATTTATTATTTTATGACGAAAATCTTTTCACCGACCCATGGGGATTAGAAACACCCAACACGATGTGTTAGAATTTATTTGGGTTCCAATTTAGCAGGTTATTTAGTTTGTTTCATGACATGTCATACTTTTCATACTAGAGGTAAAATCTTGTCTTAGTTAATATATAACTAATGACATGATCATAAATATACCCTAATACCACCTGACTAGCTAAAACATAAGGATTTTGAAATCAGGGTACCAAATTACGATGACTTTGATGCTTTATATCTCATCAACCTATGGTATAATGAAATCCAAATATAAACCATTCATCCCTAGTATACCAAAAACATAGTGTATGGCACTATATGTGGTATACTTTATGGGTCATCCAGCATAAAAACTCATTTTTCTCCTCGTGATCATATTCTGTATCTCACCACAAGAATTACACTCATGCTAACCATGAAATGTTTTCACAACCTATACTACTCTATGATGATCAATGATTAGGTATAACTAAAAGTTTTACTTTAAGAAGACAATTATCATTTATCTTCATGATATATATATATATATATATATCTCGCTATATATATATAACCAATATGAAAGAATGATAACATGTAGATTCCCTTTTTAAATAACAAGATATATTTTATATCTTTAAACGTATTTAAAGAAACCCAGAAAAACCATAAATAAGTTCCTACTTAATAGATCACATATGATAGACCTCCAAATCAACCTTATGTTTACCACATTTTCAAGAGTTTTGTTAAACTCATTACATACCAATTTAATTCCTACAACATCACTATGTGCCCATTTTAAAAATATCTCCCACTAAAATCTTTAGTGTGTAACATCTATGAAAAAATATAGTTTGAATAATGGTGAGACTTAACAATCATATTCGTGTTATCCTACTCCTTTAACAAGTATTCCAACCTTTTTACTTCACAACATCAAATGTTATAATGTGAAATACGTTTATTATTGATTTATAAATATTTCTATGTTCATTATCATCATCCTAGGAACCTTTTACATTAAAATTTTACCTTTAAATCTTTTGGTAAATAATGAAATGCTTTAAATTAATAGTTTAATGACATATCCTAAACTCATTTATGATATAAAGTGACATTCACTTTAATTAATGACATAATATTGTATTTTTTATCTTTAAACTTATTTAAGACTAAAAATACTTCCACTATCATCTCATATATTTTTTTCTCCTTATAATATCATGCTAAGATCAAAAAAAATTCCTTTCTGTTTAGAAAATAACACTTATTTACTTTAGTGAGAATATTAAACAAACAAACAATTATACTCATATAATTTATGGTATTATATGTTTTTCAAGTATTATTATAAAAAGAATAATTTATTATTGAAAATATTACATTCATGGTGGTGTAATCATATCTGCTATATTTTAATAACTACCTGGATAAAAACATTTATCCTTGATAGAAATGGTTTCTATCACACCCGTTTTTTCATGTCTTTGTTTTGATCTGGTTCATTTGAAATTACGATACATTTCTTCGGTCTTGTGTGAGATTAATGTTGAGTTTTTAAGTTTCATCTATGTCTAATCACCCTAATTTGGGTTCCCCATTTCTTTTTAGGAGTTCTTGGAGAAAGGGTGGTTACTTCATGATTTGGGCCAACCGTGAGCTCATTTCCAGTTTTAGAAATCAAATTTGTTTCTTTTATAACTCCTTTTTTCAACATTTTTCACCCATTGAACTTCTCACATGGCGTAAACTGGTATATTAAAACTACCATATCCTTTTGTACCCCTTAAGAATTCATAATCATGGTGAATTGTGGTTACTTATATAGGCATTGGGCCAGCCAATGGGCACATTTCTAGTTTTAAAAAAATAATTGATTTATTTTATATATAATTCAATATTTAATATTTTTAGGTTATTACAACTCCCACCCGAATCCAATATACCTATCCTCACCCCCATTATCAATGTTCCCTCTTTGGAGATAATAATAGTCTTGGAGTGAGGAATCATTATCAGTGTCTCCCAAATCTTTCAGAATTGACTAGGTAAATTGTATGATTCATAAATCAATAAATTCATACTATTTTGGACACAAATATTATTTACCTGATTCTTCCAGAAGTTAGGTGTCTCTCCATGATATTTAAAGCCATTAACTTTAATATTAGGGTGCAGATCTAGTGGAATACGAAGAGTTTTCTAGTTGAAAAGGTGAGATTCCTTCTCCTTTAACCTCCATCTTCTTCCTCCTTTCATTATTTCTTGAATTTATAATCTCTCCTAGTCATGTTAGACTTATGGTTATGTTATTCCATGATTTTTATGGGGTTTTTATTCATTTGGGTTTGGTAGTCATAGGTTTAGTGTTTTTAAACCCTCATATTGTGATTTCATGTGTACGTTTACAATACGCCAAGGATTTGAGGTAGGATATCCCTTTCACTTGCATTTATTATTTAAGTTTCATAATTTTATTATTTTTAACACCTGATATATATATATATATATATGTTTATTATTGTTTTTTATCCTCTGGATATTTTTATTGGTGTGAAAAATGGTTGTTTATGCATTGTTTTGTGAAAGGTATTGTTGTATTTTCATAAAAGAGAACACCAAGTGTTTGTTTAAATGTTCCTCTATCTTTAAAAAAATATTTTGTGAGGATTATAAGATTTTTTATGGTATTTTGAACATGTTATAGTATCTTGAATAAAATATTTCATTAAATTTGTGTTTTATTCCTTTTCACGTTCTTAAAATATATATTTTTTGTTTAAAAAGGGAATGCCATGTGTTCGGTAAATTGCCCGGTTGGCTTTTATGTGTGATGTGTGATTTAAAAATTTTTTTGTGGGGTTTTTAAATGAATTTAAATAACAATAAATGGAATTTTTGGGTCCTTATATGGCTTTCCAATTTGGATTTGTTTTTTCAAACAAATGGGTTTTGGTTTACAACTTGTTTTGGCCTGAGTTTTCAGAAAATGGTCTGTTTCACATCCTTATGATAATGGTTGTGTTTTGAATATGTTACCTGACTGTTTTAAGGGATTTATGAATTTGGGTTTCTGTTGTAAATGGTTTGTATACACCTACTTAATAAAATTTAATTCATACCTTGGTCAAATGTTAGTTTTGAGAAAGGCTTAAAGGCTCGTTTGGCATTTGTTTTGTTTTGTAAAAATTGTTTCCATGCGTATTTCATGTTCTATATTTTTGGGAAATTTAATGTTCCGTGAATATTATTTTTTAATTGATTTTGGGGCTGAGAAATATGGTTTGTTATGTTATTTATGTATTTTTTTCCTTAAAATATCATCTTTGAATGGATTTTATGTGCAAGGCCTCGTGATACTCCTTGAAATTGATTTAAAAATATTTTTAGTGGTTTATTGATTCGTGAAGGAAATGTGTAGAAATTTTGTGGTATGTTTTTGTTTTTATGGTTTGGGAATATAATTTTGATGTGGAAAGTGTATTTTATAATATTTGTAAATTTATTGAGGACCAAAGGGAATCTCAGGTATCTAGGTGGGCGGACGTGTACTAGTATGCTAGTGATTACGTGGGGTTTGGCCCCTGTTTCACGTATCGAGTTTGATGATGACAAAATTAATTAAACTATGATGATGATGATATTGGGGGACCACTAGGTTATGGGTATGATCCCTACTAGTGGCTCCTGTGCACGAGAATGGATATTTATTATGGTTACCTTCACCGAGATACGAGGTACCTGGGGCTCACAACTAATTACTGCCTAGGGGTGTTCCCGTGAGTTGTGCTCATTGGCTATTTTGTAATCACCATCGACATACAATGTTTTTTGTTGGTAAATTCAATAGTGTCTTTTATTTATTTAGAAGTGTAAAATCTTTAAAGATCCCTCATTAAAACAATTTTCATTTCAAAGTTGCACCTCTTTGAAAAATTGTTACTTGCCTTTTTGTTTATGAAATATGCAAGTTTTTTATGATAATTATTATAGCATGGAACCTCATTTGAAAAACATACATTTAAATCATGTATTTAAAATATGAAATTTATGTTTCTTTTATTTTAAAGGAAGATCATTGGGAATAGAATATCGGGCTAACCTACTAAGTTTTAATACTCACGCCTATAGTCTTCATCTATTTTTAGCCCATATGTAGGTTTCATCTTGGGTTCGATCACCTTGGGAGATGTGTAATCATTGTGTTTGAGAGTGACCTGTAGTGTCACATGGAGTTATTTGGTTATAGGGTTTGGTCAGTTGGGTTATTGGTTTAGTTCTACTTTTAGTTTCTTGTACAAATAATGTTTAGTTCAATTTTTATATAAATGCATTTTGGGCTGTCCATTTATTTCCGCTGTTTGTTTTTCTATTTATATATGGTATAAATAATTCCCTTGTGTACTCTATTGATGCCCTCACTGCTTTTCGCCATCCCGGGAGGATCGAGAAGGCCTCTCGGGACTTGTCATTGGCTGTCCTGGGTGATCGATTCAGGGTCGACTCGGGCTGGTTCGTGAAAAATGGTATCAGAGGAGGTCGACTCTAAGCAGACCATTCTTTTTATTTCTCCCTTGTTATTCGGAGATATCAAGGTAGATGTATTAGGATAGTTGAGACATGAGGGTTATGTGTGGGACGAGTGTCGCAAACTATTTCTCATTCTGATCCTTGGGTCTCCATGGGAAGTCAGGTTTTATTAGTGTCATTTGTTCTTGCTAATTGTTTGGCGTTGGGATATGACAAGGGGAGTCTCACTAATGGAATCTGGGATCTCACAGGGCCTGGAAAGTTATGTGGATCCGGGGTATGGTCTTAATAAGTATCTTTATGTTGGTATTGTTTTTGACATATGGCCACCAACCATATGGTCAATTCACCCACCGACACTAGTTCCCTTTTGTGGGTTTCTTAGTCCTTTATTGAATTCTAAAATTTTGTTTTGAAAATACTTGTTTGATAATTATGGAAATTGGTTTTGAAAGATGGATTGGATTTTGAAAAGTGAAAAAATGGTTTTCAAAAATTAATTATAAGAATGGTTTTGGAAGGTTGTGTTTTTGTGAAAAAAAGAGGATGTGGAAATGATTTAACAGGACTGGATTATAAAAAATTTAAACTTGTGGTTGTTGGAATAAAATGTTTTGAATGTGTCAATATTTTTGGGGTGATTCTAAATATTTTTTTTAAATGGGGTGTTTTGGGATGTTGAAAAGTGTTTGAATATTATGGATTGGTTTTGGAAATTGGTTTTGAGCAGTTGGTGTTTTACTTGAAAGGGTATTGGTCTTAATGACCATCAGATTATGAAAATATACCTTGCTGAATTTTAAAAAATGGGAAGGGGTTGTTTGGAGTAGCTTGGTTGTTTTGAAATTTATAAAAATTAAAAGGGGTAGATTTTTAAGAAAATGGTTCTTGATGATGTTCGGTTTGTTTTATGAAATATGAAAAGGGTTTTTGACTTGGTGGTTGCTGTTCCTTTTGAAGGTACATGATTTTTGGAATGATGTTGTATTTGTTTTTCATTTGGTGTCTTCATGGGTTCTCACATGAATGTTTTTTTGTATATATGGATGAATGGCTGGTATGGAATGGTATTTGAGTGTTCAGGGTGGCACATAAATGGTTATGTGAGTGAGACTTGATGAAACACCATTGGTGAATGGGAAAATCCACCAAGTATGTTTTTTTCAAATGTGTTTTAGCTGAAAAATTGTGATGTTTGTTTTGAACTGATGGTTAGGTGGATGGTTTATCCTATGTCTTATAAGTTTTGTCTAATCAATATTATTTTTTATGATCTAGAAGTCGTACAATTATTTCATCTTGAGATGGAATCTTTTTGGTGGCTCTGTTTTGGGCTAATGTTTAGTGGGTATCTAAAGATGAGTTGGATGTTGTGATGTGGACACAGATAGTTCTTTGTTTTGAAGATTTCCAATTGATAACCCTAAGGATTATTTCTTAGGTTTCACAGTCTAGATCCACCTCCTAAAATAATTCCTCATCCCATTAGTTGAAATAGAGAGTTTTTTTGGATCGATTTAATGTGCTACCATGTCGTGATAATTCATTTGGACATAACAGTTGTGTTTGGTGATGTCGATATGTTTTTCGGTATTCCCTATCCATTCTGGCCCCCGTTCAAAGTGAGGAAATTTTTTGATATTTATCTATGAGATATTATTTAGATGATGGTTTTTTGTTGAGCATGTGAGTTTTTTTCAGTGGTGTGATCCTTACCACCCTGACTGCGGTGCAGAAAAAGAATCAAGAATTAGGGCTCCAGCCATAGGCCTCAAAGTGAAGCTTTTCACACAGCCATGAAATCTCCAAAGGTGTGGGGAGCATGACCAGGATCCTAACTCCACCGTTGTGGTATATGAGTTTCTATGTCTCAATTTTTCTTCCTCATCATAATTAATATCCCTTTGTCTCAACTTGTGTGGTGGACTTACCCCTCACAAAGTGTTTATGATCATGCTTTTATGGATGTGGGTTTCCGATCAATGTCCCTTTGTGGACTACCCCTGTAAATCAAGTGTGATCTTAGTTTTACCTATTTGTAGGTGGAGCGTTTTGGGTAGTTCCATGGTTTTATTTTTGGTTCTAGTGGAAAAATTATTGGGTCCCCTCCCCACCCCAAGTGGTGGGGGTCTGGATCTGTGCAGAAAGTGTTGGCCAAGTTCTCACCACCTCAGTTCGTGAGTGGGTGGTTTATATGTTCATTTTTTAACCATCTTAACTTGGTTTGGTGGGTTGTTGTGGGAGTTGTTTTTGGACATGTGAATGTGAGGTAATGTTGTGTTTGTGTTTTTTTTCATCGCTAGTTGGGTTTTAATGGGGGGGTGACCAACCACAAGTCTTTTTTACTTTTCCTCTTATGAACTTATATAGTGCTAGTTGTTTATTAATGTTTGGGAGTCCATTATGTACTCCCCTATATTCCTTGGTTTTCTTGAGTACTCTTTTTTTGGGTGATTGTTTGTTTCATTGGGAGAAGGCCCAACAATCGGGTTCTTGGCTTGGTTGTGGAGGTGGTGGCTTGACCGTTCCGTTGATTTTCACAAAGTGGTTGTGAGTTGGTGTTTTGTTTGGGAAAGATGATTAAGATATGTTGATGTAAAATAATATTTCACTATATTGATAGGTTGGATCTTGTTGATAAGGAATCATTATGTGTTTATCTTTCATCTAGAATGTGTTATAAATTTCCGGTGGCAGAAATATTTAATGGTGGGGAGAATTGTTATAAGGACCGAGCCTTAAAACATTACATAATCCTAAATTAAAATAATAATTCACATTGAGGATCTTTTTTGGTTTAGAGTTTTAGAGAATTAGGACATAAATATTACATATCAAATATTACAAGGCAGACACATCTACTCAGTTTCCATTTTTTCTCAAAATATAAACTCATGAACAAAAGACTCATGTCTAGTTCCATGTTTTAGGCATCATGACATTTCCTTGATCCCATCCTCCACCATATTCCTCTTTATGTCCTGTGGAAAACATTTAAAAAACATGGGCTGAGCACAAAAATCCTAGTAAGGGATATAAAAATATGAAAAGGAAACCTTATTCCATGTATACATAAGAGTCAATTAAAACACACTTGACTCATAAAACATAAGCACTTTAACATAACTCATGAAATCATAAGATTTATGAATAACTCATAGAAATCATAATATGTAAAAGTAACTCGAGGCATACATAACATTCTTTCATAGGGAGTAACCCTCATAGTTATGTTTGGAATAACCATCACAGTATATTCCCTAAATCTCTTCGGGGAAAACTTAGTGTTTAACTCCATCGCGTTACCCAATTCATTGGAGAGCTATCTTGGGCTCACCCGCCCTTAGTTTATCACGGAACCACCCGATTTCATAAACATTTCCCTTGAACCATAACATAATCATAACACATAAAACATGCATAAAAGAAACATAAAATTTCCACATATAAATCACAATATATCACATCATGATATTATCATAAATAAAAACATCTAATAAAATCATTAAAACTCTATGAGAGAAAAATCCCTTTATACTTTGAAAATATTAAAAGAAGACATTTAAAATATATTTTAGAATCAAAGTGTCCCATACCACTTCAAAACTTTTAAAAGGGTTTTAAAAAATTCATTTACATATAAATAAATCCTTAAAACCATTTTTAAAAAATGGACATGAATGATAAATGTTTAAAAGAATAAATCATTAAAACCATTTAAAATAATGTTTTAATAAAAGAGTCATTTTCCATTTTGAACATTTAAATTATAAGCCACATGAAAGTAGACAATTTTCAAAACATTTAAATGACATTATTATAGACATAATAGGGATATGGAAATTAAAAGGGGCTGTATATACACCTTATAAAAGAATAAAAGTTCATATCATTAAGAAATGTCTCAATGAGAAGAACTTGTGATGTAATCCCAATCAAGGATCATGCCATTATAGCAAGGATAAAGAAATGACATAATTATGTGGGAAAAGTATAAATACACTAAATATAATTGGATACTCAGTGTAAAACAATAATATGTCATCCACACATATTCATAGCATGATATAATCAAGATGTATAGGTTTAACCCAAAGAATTAGAATTGGGTTAAGAAGTTCACTTGCAAAAATTCAACAGCCTAATGACGTCACATAAAATTTTAGAAAAAGAGTTGATGAGAGAGATAAAGGGTATCTCATCACATAGACATAAAATTTACAACAATAATCATATATAAGAACATATCCCAACACAATAAGATGTAATTTAAAAGACAAAACTAAAATAAGTCTTTTAAAAATAAGACTGTGAAAGTTTCCCTTACCGACTTGGGTAACTTTCGAAACGTACACCCCATGAAAGAAGAACTATACAACATTGATGTAAATACTCATAAATGAATGTATATTACAAAAATAGTATAATAATGGGTTGTACATACACCACTCAAAGGAAATGGTGGAAAATGTAGCATAAATCTCACGGGAATAAAAGTGAGATGAAAAATCCCTTACGAAAACTCAGCAGCTTAACATCGCCACCTAAAACATCAAAAATGGATTTATGAGATCAAATAGGGTCTCTCATTATATGAACATAAAAAGTCCAAAATGAGGAACATAAAATAACATCCCCAAACATATGAAATATGAGCTTAAAAGAAATGACAAAAAAGAGACTACTTAAAAAGAAAGAGAGAGGTAGGATCCCATACCTCAAGTCCGACTTGTCTTGTTCATTTCTTTATATTCCAGAATAATAAACTAGAATTAATTTATACTTTCTTCAGAACCTTTTTTTCATGTTCATTAATTATTTTATATCAATTATTACCATGTTATGAACATTATGCAATTATTTAAGTTAATAGCGGTCGTTTTGTCGTTCATTGGTACTTGAGACAAAAATAAACTTCTTATAATTAGAAGTTGTTCAGGTGGTAAAATATCCATTATATCCAGAATTATATTAATGATATAGATATCATATATATCATATATATCCAGTATAAACTTGCATTTATAATATTACATAACATTTAGAGGTAAGAAATGAAATCCACCGTTCATGGAGACGGTAAGTCGTACGTACGCATGAATGCTACTTTCATTTCTATTTCGTATTTAATGGAATTAAAACTAAATGAGATATTTATATATTATAATACCAGTATAATATATATGTTATATAGGTCGCATAATTTCATTCTTTATACATTCCATTTATTGCATGAACGAGTCACATCATTTGAGGGGGCGGTAGTCCACACTTCCTGAAATGAAATTATCGCATTTGCACAACATTCAAAGCATAAAGGTATGTTTTAAATGTAAAATACAGAATCATATAGAAGAAATAAATATAATAAATATAATAAATAAATATAGTTCCATTATAATGGCCACCATGAGAGGTGGTAGGAGAATATAGAACAATCATCATTTCGTGAGGCAGTAATTTTCCATCCACGGAAACAGTATGTTATATAACCATTAGACGGAGGTGTGTATAAGTGTAGCTCGAATACATCTCTTAAAAACATCCTAGTATATTTAAGATACTGGTTTTATTACAAAATAAACGAATAAAAAGAGTTTAGGGTGTTGGAGAAGCAAAATAAAACCAAAGAACACAAGTGAAGACATTACCTTTAAATCAAGTAACTCCTCTTGGTTTGAACCAAAAGGGTTTCTTGAAGAGCTTTATGCATATGTTAAGGCTTCTAGGATGAAGAGAGGTATGTGGAGAGATAAAATGAGCAGATCATGGCCAAGCCAATGGCTTGAGAGGTGTGGGTAAGGTGGTAGAGGTGGGGGCCTTTTATAAGAGGGAGGAGGGGCACTCTTGGAAATTTTTGAAAAGTTACTTTTTTATAGAATTATTTTCGGATATTAAAGGTCCCAAAATTATATATTTCTAGGATAAGGTGATAAGGGTCATAAATACAGCCATCCAATAGGTTTTTGACAAGTTTATGTCTTATATTTTACCTTATCGTTTCATTTTATTTAAATTGGTCATTAATGAGGTAATCACTGCATCATCATGGTGTCATAAATAAATTTATTTATATAATGTCTAAAAATTATTAAAAAAATATCATGATGTAGGAAATAGTTTTAGATTTCTAATTAATATTTATAGTCCAAAATGTGACTTGTATAACCCGATGTAAAAATTGTTTTAGCAAAACAATACATGTTTGTGACACTTTTATTTTTTACTTTAAATAAAAGTTATTAATGTCATTTTCTTTCCCAAGTGGCTCCATGGGTTCCCCAAGTTGAACCAAGGATTTTTTCGGTCGTCCATGACTTATCAAATAAGCGTAGCACAAGTTTGAAGTTAATTTCATACTATTATATCATTATATTTACCTTAAATTACCCTAATTACCTTTAATCGTGATTAATAAAACTTAAAAGTTACTATTCACCAAAAAAATTATTTTAATCCCATTGAACCACATTTTACATCCTAATGACAACCATTTATGTCAGATTTTTGAAATTCAAATCACAGAGGTTGTAAAATTTCTTTTAATCGAAAAATCTGTTTTTTAACTACCACATAGTGGTTTCACTATTCATCAAAAATTGATGTTTTTCATAAAAATACCAAAAATTCACCCTAAGATATATTTGATATTAAAAATTCAAAAATGATTTCAATTTTACAAAATTCAAAACATAAAATTTGCATTAATTTTTTTTATAATTAATTCTCATTGTCAAACCAAATAGCGTGTTTTTAAGAAACAATATATATCAAAAGATTGACACTTGTTTATGTCCAATTTCAAAGTGAAATTAAATCTAATGACCAACATTGGATTAAATGGTAAAAAAATATTTTAACTATAATTAAAATCCAATTTAAAAGATAATATATCCATATGAATAGATTAGAATTAAAGGAGGTTTTGAATTAAAATACAACATTTTCACTAAAAATGTTCTTTATCGGAAAAATAAAAAAATTTACACAAAGTAAATTTTGATGTCTAGATTCTAAAGAAGGATTTTATTTTTTCAAATATAAAATATAAAATTTTAAAAAGTATATTTAAAAAGGGTTCGCCATCAAAAGGCGGTTAATCTACCTTTTAAATATTGTTAGAAGATTTATGCTTAAAATTGGATTCATTTTCATGTTAAGCCTCTAACATTTATTTGGGTAAATGAAAAAATATTTGACAAGCATATATAATCATTTGGTAGTTAGTTATATTCATTCATTCCATTATAATGGATAGGTGTTAACTACCATTTAAAATAATAATATTATATTATTAGTGTGAAACGTAAGATTTTAAAGAAACTCATTTTTGCGTATTGGGTACGCCATCGAACATAACATTCCCTTTAAAGTAAAATTAATATTTTTTTCAGAAATGTTAAAAAATATCAAAATGTTATATTATTTATTTATCTTGGATGTTACATCCTTCCCCCCTTTTGGGAATTGCATCCTAGCAATTTTAAAATTTGGCTCGGAAACTTTATTGAATGTCCCATATCGGAAAAAGAGTCAGTAAAACTATTACTTTAAAATAAATAAAGAGAAGTACAAAAGTCACCCGAGTTAACCCATACATGGATTCCATGAAAAAATGGATATGGAGGAGAAAACAATGGGTCATGTTCTGATGGGGAGCGATAGAAAACATGATTAGGAGAAAGTTAACCCCATAAAAATCACAAAATTATGATGGGTTAAACGGTATGTGATTCCCCAGTAGGAAAAGTTAACAGACAACATTTGTTTTTTAAGTTACTTTTCAAAGAGTAATTTATTTATGATCTTAACTAAATCTTAAGGAAACATACTCACTTTTCATGAAAAATTTCATATTTTACTATATTTCTAACACAAACTCATATTTTCTCCAAACGATGAGTATTTCAGGATGACTACTTCATATTAAGAGCACTATAATAAGCCTTTAGAGAATCACCTAACCCAAAAAATATGAACTATATATTTCCCTTGTCTTTAAACCATAACCAAAACCAAAAATTGTTAGTACAGGATCATATAATACCCAAAAAGGATAATCCTTTATAAAAAGAAATACTAATCTTAATCTCCAAAATTTGTCCAAAAAAACCCAAAGTTCATCAAATACCATTCAATAAACCGCTATTCATAAAATTCATCAAAGTAATCCAAACTAAGAATTAAATCCAAATCTCCAAAGGATTTATCACATAGTCTTCCAAGATAAATCTTAACATTTATCTCCAAATAACATCAGTTACTCTTAAAGTCTCATACTGAAAAGTAACTAACCTAATCACATATTCTCCATGATAGGCTAATCATTTCCATAGATAACCCAAAATAAACTTATTCCTAATTAATATGATCATCTAACTAAAAATAATTTGTCATAATAACCAGGGACTTCACGTAGTCTAGTGGTAGGCGATAAATACCAGTCACACTTTGGTTGTGGGTTTGATTCCCACAGCTTTGTCCGACGCGACGGGTGGTCACAAGGTCTGCGTGTTTTCATTTTTCCAAAACTATATAATTCATAAAACATTCCCCAAAAGAGATAAAATCATCAAAAATAACCATAACATAATTTAACATCAGGTTTATCTCATGCCTTTCATTTTCCATCATAACATATAGTATCCCATAATTACCACAAACGTATGGATCATATAAACCATAATGGTTACCATTATAATTATTACATG
Organism: Viscum album; assembly: GCA_963277665.1. Lineage (NCBI taxonomy): Eukaryota > Viridiplantae > Streptophyta > Magnoliopsida > Santalales > Viscaceae > Viscum > Viscum album. Next base: position 699,820,590 of record OY728122.1, on the reverse strand, counting down.
AACTTCCACATCGTTTTGGTTATCTCAAAAATGATGCATTATATAACTCACTAAGGTTCAAGTAGTTAATCACGACTCCTGATATTTGGTTGGGAAAAACCACAAGAGTTTTCATTGCATCTCCCATATCATACAGTTGTTATTTCAGAAAACCATCACAGTTTTCATAACATCCACTGTCACTTTGGTGCCTGCTAGATCCAGCCATTTACTAAAACTAAAAAGGTTAGTGTGGGTATATCATTAGAATCATCATATAATAATATGATATAATTATTCATTTTATCATAAACTCATTCACATTATCTAAAAATATGACTCTTTCTAAAATACTAACCATTATGGTAATGTCACATATACTTACAGAATACCCTAACCTCCAAAGTTATCTAAACCGACCTCTGATAGCAACTATAAGGACCCAGCCTTAAAACATTACACAGTCTTTCATTAAATGAATAATTCACATTGAGGATCTTTTCAGGTTTAGAGTGTTAGAGAATTAGGAAATAACTATTACATCTCAAAGATTACAAGGTAGAAACATCTACTCAGTTTCCATTTTTTCACAAAATATAAACTCTTGAACTAAAGAGTCATGTCATGTTCCATGTTTTAGACATCATGGAATTTCCTTGGTCCTATCCTTGATCGTATTCCACTTTAAGTCATGTGGAAAACAATTCAAAAACTTGGGATGAGCACAAAAAGCTCAGTAAGTGATATAGAAATATAGAAAGGAATCATTAGTCCACATATACATAAGAATCAATAAAAAAACATTACTCAAAAAACCTAACCACTTTAACATACCTCATGAAATCATAAGATTAATTAATAACTCAAAGAAATCATAAGACGTAAAGGTAACTTGAGGCATACATAACATTCTTACGTAGGGAGTAAGCCTCATGGTTACGTTTGGAATACCCATAATAGTATATTCCATAAATCTCTTCGGTGAAACCATAGCGTTTAACTCCTTCGTGTAACTCAATGCATTGGAGAGCCATCTCGGGCTCACCCGCCATTAGTTTATCACGGAACCACCCGATTTCATAAACATTTCCCAAAAACCATAACACAATCATAACACTTAAAACATGCATAAAAGAAACATAAAATTTCCACATTTCAATCACAAGAGATCTCATAATGATATTATCATAAATAAAAACATCTAATGAAATCATTAAAACTCTATGAGAGAAAAATCCCTTTATACATTGAAAATATTAAAAGAAGACATTTAAAAGAGATTTTAGAATCAATGTGTCCCATACCACTTCAAATATTTTGAAAGGGTTTTAAAACATTCATGTCCATATAAACAAAACCTTAAAACCATTTTTAAAACATGGACATGGATGATAAATGTTTAAAATAATAAATCATTAAAACAATTTAAAACAATGTTTTAATAAAAGAGTCTTTTTCCATTTTGAACATTTAAATTATAAGCCACATGAAAGTAGACCATTTTAAAAACATTTAAATGACTTTATTATAGACATAATATGGATATGGAAAGTAAAAGGGGCTTTATATACACCTTATAAATGAATAAAAGTGCATATCATTAAGAAATGTCTCAATGAGAAGAAATTGAGATGTAATCCCAATCAAGGATCATGCCACTATAGAAAGGATAAAAGAAATGACATAATTATGTGTGAAAAATATAAATACAATAAATATAATTGTATAATCAGTGTTAAACAATAATATGTCATCCACACATATCCATAGCATGACATAATCATGAAGTAGAGGTTTAACCCAATGAATTGGAATTGGGTTAAGAAGTTCCCTTGAAAAAGTTCAATAGCCTAACGACGTCACATCAAATTTTAGAAAAAGAGTTTATGAGAGAGATAAAGGGTATCAAATCACTTGGATATAAAATTTACAGCAATAAGGATATATAATAACATATCCCAACAAAAGAAGATGTAATTTAAAAGTCAAAACAAAAGGAAGTCTTTTAAAAATAAGAGGGTGAAAGGTTCCCTTACCGACATGGGTAACATTTGAAATGTACACCCCATGAAAGAAGGACTATACAAAATTTATGTAAATACTCATAAATGAATGTATATTAAACAAAGAGTATAAAAATGGTCAGTACATACACCACTCAATGGAAATGGTGGAAAATTTAGCATAAATCTCACAGGAATAAAACTGAGATGAAAAATCCCTTACGAAAACTCGGCAACCAAACGGTGACACTTAAAACATCCAAAAATGGATTTATGAGATCAAATAGATTATCTCATAATATGAACATAAAAATTAAAGAATGAGGAATATAAAACAACACCCCCAAACATAATAAATATGATATTAAAAGAAATGACATAAAAGAGAGTAGTTAAAAGGAAAGAGAGAGGTAGGATCCCTTACCTCAAGTACGACTTGCCTTGTTCTTTTATTTATATTCCTGAATAATAAACTAGAGTTAATTTATACTTTCTTAAGAACATTATTTTCACGTTCATTATTAATTTTATATCACTTATTACCATGTTATGAACATTATGTAATTATTTAAGTTAATAACGGTCGTTTTGTCGTTCATTAGTACTTGAGACAGTAATAAACTTCTTATAATTACAAGTTGTTAATGTGGTAAAATATCCATAATATCCAGAATTATATTCATGATGTAGATATCATATATATCATATATATCCAGTATATACTTTCATTTATATTATTACATATCATTTAGAGGTAAGAAATGAAATGCACCGTTCATGGAGACAGTAAGTCGTACGTACGCATGAACGCTATTTTCATTTCTATTTAATATTTAATGGAATTAAAACTAAATGAGATATATATATATATATATTATAAATAAATTATAATAAATATTTTATATAGGTCACATATGTTCATTAATTTAATTCTTTATACATTCCACATATTGGATGAACGAGTCACGTCACTTGGGGGGCGGTAGTCCTCACTTCCTCAAATGAAATTATCGCATTTGCACAACATGCAAAGCATAAAGGTATGTTTTAAATGTAAAATACAGAATAATAGAGAGGAAATAAATATAATATATATCATAAATAAGTATAGTTCCATCATAATGGTCACCATGAGATGTGGTAGGAGAATATAGAACAATCATCGTTTCGTGAGGCAGTAATTCGCCATCCACGGAAACAGTATGTTCTTTAACCATTAGATGGAGGTGTGTGTAAGTGTATCTAGAATAAATCTCATAACAAAATCCTAGTATATTGAATATACTTTTTATTTTACAAAATAAAGAAATAAAAAGATTTTAAGGGGTTGGAGAAGCAAAATAAAACAAAAGAACACAAGTGAAGACATTACCTTTAAACCAGGTAAATCCTCTTGGTTTGAACCAAAAGGGTTTCTTAAAGAGCTTTATGCCTAAGTTAAGGCTTCTAGGATGAATAGAGGGATTTGGAGAGATAAAATGAGTAGATATTGGCCACTAAAATGGCTTGAGAGGTGTGGGTAAGGTGGTAGAGGTGGGGGCCTTTTATAAGAGGGTGGAGGGCCACTCTTGGAACGTTTGGAAAATTTACTTTATTATAAAATGATTTTTGGATATTAAAGGTCCCAAAATTTTTTATTTCGAGGATAAGGTGATAAGGGTTCGAAATACACCAATAAAATATGTTTTTGACAAGTTTATGTCTTAGATTTTACCTTATCATTTCATTTTATTTAAATCGTTCATTAATGAGGTAATCACTGCATCATCATGGTGTCAAAAATAAATTTATTTATATAATGTCTAAAATTTATAAAAAAAATATCATGATGTAGGAAATATTTTTAGCTTTCTAATTAATATTTATAGTCGAAAATATGACTTGTATAACCCCATTAAAAAATTCCTTTAGTAAAACAATACATGTTTCTGACACTTTTATTTTTACTTTAAATAAAAAGTTATTAATGTCATTTTGTTACCCAAGTGGCTCCATGGGGTCCCTAAGTTGAGCCAATGATTTTTTTGGTCGTCCATGACTTATCCAATAAGTGTAGGACAAGTGTAAATGTAATTTCATATTATTATATCATTATATTTACCTTAAATTACACTAATTAACTTTAATCACGATTAATAAAACATAAAAGTTACTATTCACCAAAATATTATTTTAATCCCATTGAACAACATTTTAAATCCTAATTACAACTATTTATGTCGGATTTTTGAAAATCAAATCACAGAGGTGGTAAAATTTTATTTAAACAAAAAATCAGTTTTTTTAACTACCACTTGGTGGTTTCACAATTCATCAAAAATTGATGGTTTTCAGAAAAATACCAACAATTCACCCTAAGATATATTTGATATTATATATTCAAAAATAATGTCCATTTTACCAAATTAAAAACATAAAAGTTTCATTAATTATTTTTATAATTAATTCTTGCTGTCAAAACAAATAACATGTTTTTAAGAAACAATATCTATCAAAAGATTGACACTTGTTTATGTCCATTTTAAAAGTGATATTAATTCCAATGACCAAAATTATATTAAATGGTAAAAATATATTTTAACTAAACTTTAAACCCAATTAAAAAGATAATATATCCAATAAATAAATTAGATTAAAATGAGGTTTTGAATTAAAATACAACATTTTCACCAAAAATGATCTTTATCGAAAAAATAAAAAAAAATTACCAAAAGTAAATTTTGTTGTCCAGATTCTAGAGAAGGATTTTATTTTGTCAAATTTAACATATAAAATTTTCAAAAGTATATTTAAAACGGGTTCTCCATCAAAAGGCGGTTAATCGACCTTTTAAAGAATATCAGATGATTTATGCTTAAAATTGGATTCATTTTCATTTTAAGCCTCTAACATTTATTTGGAAAATAGAAAAAATATTTGACAAGAATATATAATCATTTGGTAGTTAGTTCTGTTCATTCCTTCCATTACAATGGATAGGCGTTAACTAACATTTAAATAATAATATTATATTATTAGTGTGCATCGTAAGATTTCAAAGAAACTCATAGTTGCGTATTTGGTATGCAATTGAACATAACATTACCATTAATGTAATATTAATATTTTATTCACAAATGTTAATAAATATGAAAATGTAATATTCTTTATTTACCTAGGATGTTACATCCTTCCCCCCTTTTGGGAATTGCGTCCAAGAAATTTTAAAATTGGGCTCAGAAACATCATTGAAAGTCCCACATCAGAACAAGAGTCAGTAAAACTATTACTTAAAAATAAAGAAAGATAAGTAAAAAGGTCACCCAAGTTAACCCATACTAGGATTCTATGAAAAAATGGATATGGAGGTGAAAACAAAGGGTCATGTTCTGATGGAGAGTGATAGAAAACATGATTAGGAGAAAGTTAACCCCATGAAAATCACAAACTTATGATGGGTTAAACGGTATGTGATTCCCCAGTAGGAAAAGTTAACATACAACATTTTTTTAAGTTACTTTTCAATGTGTAATTTATATATGAGACTAACTAAATCTTAAGGAAACATACACACTTTTCATGTAGACTTTCATCTTTTACTAGATTTCTAACAAAAAATCATATTTTCTCAAAATGATGAGTATTTCAGGATGACTTGTTCATATTAAGAGTGCTATAATCAACCTTTAGAGAATCACCTAACCCAAAAAAGATGAACTATATATTTCCCATGTCTTTAAACCATAAACAAAACCAAAAAATGATACTACACGATCAGATAATACCCAAAAAGGATAATCCTTTATAAAAAGAAATATTACTCTTAATCTCCAAAATTTGTCCAACCAAACCCAAAGTTCATCAAATACTATTCAATAAAAAGATATCCATAAAATTATTCAAAGTAATCCAAACTAAGAATTAAACCCAAATCTCAGAAGGATTTAATCACATGGTCTTCCAAGATAAATCTTAACATTTATCTAAAAATAACATCAGTTACTCTGGAAGTCTCATACTGAAAAGTAACTAACCTAATCACATATCCTCCATGATGGGCTAATAATTTCCATTGATAAACCAAAATCAACTTATTCCAGATTAATAGGAGCGTCTAACTAAAAATAATTTTTCATACTAACTATGGACTTCACGTAGTCCAGTTGTAGGTGATAAATACAAGTCGAACTTTGGTTGTGGGTTTGATTCCCACAGCTTTGTCCAACGTGACGTGTTGTCACATGGTCTTCTTGTTGCCCTTTTTTCAAAACTATATAATTCTTCAAACATTCCCCAAAAGGGATAAAATCATCAAAAATAACAATAACAAAATTAACCTCAAGTTTATCTCATTCCTTTCACTTTCCATCATAACATATAGTAACCCATAATTACCTCAAAAGAAAGGATCATATAAACCCTAATGGTTACCTTTATAATTGTTACCTGAACATCCACATCGAGTTGGTTATCTCGTACATGATGAATTATATAACTCACCAAGGTTCAAGTTGTTAATCACGACTCCTGATATTTGGTTGAGAAAAACAACAATATTTTTCCTTGCATCTCCTATATAATTCAGTTGTTCTTTCAGAAAACTGCCACACTTTTCTTCACATCCACTGTCACATTGCTGCCTACTAGATCTAGCCATTTACTAAAACCAAAAATTTTAGTTTGAGTATATCATTAGAATTATCATATAATACTATGATATAATTATTCATTTTATCATAAACTCATTCACTTTATATAAAACTATGACTCTTTCCAAAATCCTAACCATTATGGTAATGTCACTTATACATAAAGAATACCCTAACCTCTAAAGTTATCTAAACAAACCTCTGATACCAACTATAAGGGCCTAGACTTAAAAGATTACATAATCTTGAATTGAATGAGTAATTCACATTGAGGATCTTTTCCGGTTTAGAGTTTTAGATAATTAGGACATAACTATTACATCTCAAAGATTACAAGGTAGACACATCTACTAATTTTCCATTTTCTTCACCAAATATAAACTCTTGAAGAAAAGATTCATGCCTAGTTCCATGTTTTATACATCATGAAATTTCCTTGATCCCATCCTTGACCGTATTCCACTTTAAGTCCTGTGGAAAACATTTCAAAAACTTGGGATGAGCACAAAAAGCTCAGTAAGGTATTTAAAAATACTGAAACGAAACATTATTCCATGGATACATAATAATAAATGAAAACACACTTTACCCATAAAACATAATCACTTTAACAAACCTCATGAAATCATACGATTTATGAATAACTCATAGAAATCATAATACGTAAAGGTAACTTGAGGCATACATAACATTCTTACGTAGGGAGTAACCATCATGGTTACATTTGGAATACCCATAACAGTATATTCCCTAAATCTCTTCATATAAACCTTATAGTTTAACTCCTTCCTGTTACCCAATGCATTGGAGAGCTATCTCGGGCTCACCTGCCCTTAGTTTATCACGAAAACACCCGATTTCATAAACATTTCCCAAGAACCATAACATAATCATAACACTTAAAACATGGATAAAAGAAACATAAAATTTCCACATCTCAATCAAAAGATATATCATCATGATATTATCATAAATAAAAACATCTAATTAAATAATTAAAACTCTAGGAGAGAAAAATCCCTTTATAGTATGAAAATATTAAAAGAAGACATTTAAAAGAGATTTTAGAATCAAAGTGTCCCATACCACTTCAAAACTTTTGAAAGGGTTTTAAAACATTCATGTCCATATAAATAAATCCTTAAAACCATTTTTAAAACATGTAAATGGAAGATAAATGTTGAAAACAATAAATCTTTAAAACCATTTAAAACAATGTTTTAATAAAAGAGTCTTTTTCCATTGTGAATATTTAAATTATAAGCCACATGAAAGTAGACCATTTTCAAAACATTTAAATGACTTTAGTATAGACATAATATGGACATGGAAAGTCAAAGGGGCTGTATATACACCTTATAAAAGAATAAATGTGCATATCATTAAGAAATGTCTCAATGAGAAGAAATTGAGATGTAATCCCAATCAAGGATCATTCCATTAGAGAAAAGATAAAGAAATTACATAATTATGTGTTATAAATATAAATACGCTAAATATAATTGGATTCTTAGAGTAAAACAATCATATGTTATACACACATATTCATAGCATGACATAATCAAGAATTATAGGGTTAACCCAAAGAATTGGAATTGGGTTAAGAAGTTGCCTTGCAAAAATTCAATAGCCTAACAGCGTCACATCAAATTTTAGAAAAAGATTTTATGAGATAGAAATAGGGTATCTCATCCCTTGGACATAAAATTTACAGCAATAAGGATATATAAGAACATATCCCAACAAAAGAAGATTTTATTTAAAAGACAAAACAAAAAGAAGTCTTTTAAAAAATAGGAGGGTGAAAGGTTCCCTTACTGACTTGGGTAACTTTTGAAATGTACACCCCATGAAAGAAGGACTGTAAAAAATTGATGTAAATACTCATAAACGAAAGTATATTACACAAAGAGTATATTAATGTGCAGTACAAACACCACTCAAAGGAAATGGTGGAAAATGTAGTATAAATCTCATGGGAATAAAAGTGAGATGAAAAATCCCTTACGAAAACTCGGCAGCCTAACGACGCCACATAAAACATCCAAAAATGGATTTATGAGAGTAAATAGGGTCTATCATAATATGAACAAAAAAATTACAAAACTAGGAATATAAAAGAACATCCCCAATCATAAGAAAGAGGATATTAAAATAAATGACATAAAAGAGAGTACTTAAAAAGAAAGAGAGAGATATGATCCCTTACCTCAAGTCCGACTTGTCTTGTTCGTTTCATTATATTACTGAATGATAAACTAGAGTTAATTTATACTTTCTTAAGAAACTTTTTTTCAAGATAATTATTCATTTTATATCATGTATTACCATGTTATGAACATTATGTAGTTATTTAAGTTAATAACGGTCATTTTGTCATTCATTGGTACTTGAGACAAAAATAAACTTCTTATAATTACATGTTTTTCATGTGGTAAAATATCCATTATATCCAGAATTATATTCATGATGTAGATATCATATATTTCATATATATCCAGCATATACTTTCATTTATAATATTACATATCATTTAGAGGTAAGAAATTAAATGCACTGTTCATGGAGACGGTAAGCCGTACGTACGCATGAACGCTACTTTCATTTCTATTTCATATTTAATGGAATTAAAAAAAAGAGAGAGATATATATATATATATTATAATTAAAGTATAATATATATGTTATATATGTCACATAATTTCATTAATTGCATACTTTATACATTCCATGTATTGCATGAACGAGTCACATCACTTGAGGGGCGGTAGTCCACACTTTCTCAAATAAAATTATCGCATTTGCACAACATGGAAAGCATAATGGTATGTTTTAAATGTAAAATACAAAAGAATAGAGTGGAATTAAATATAATATATATCCTAAATAAATATAGTGCCATCATAATGGCCATCACGAGAGATGGTAGGAGAAGATAGAACAATCATCGTTTCGTGAGGCAGTAATTCACCATCCACGGAAACAGTATGTTGTTTAACCATTAGACGGAGGTGTCTGTAAGTTTAGCTCAAATCCTTATCATAACGATATCCTTGTATATTTAAGATACTGTTGTTGTTACAAAATAAATTAATAAAAAGAGTTTAGGGGGTTGTAGAAGTAAAATAAAACAAAAGAACACAAGTGAAGACATTACCTTTAAATCGGGTAACTCCTCTTTGTTTGAACCAATAGTGTTTCTTGAAGAGATTTATGCCTAAGGTAAGGATTATAGGATGAATATAGGGATGTGGAGAGATAAAATGAGCAGATCTTGGCCGATCCAATTGCTTTAGAGGTCTGGGTAAGGTGGTAGAGGTGGGGGCCTTTTATAAGAGGGAGGATGGGCACTCTTGGAATGTTTTGAAAAGCTACATTATTATAAATTCATTCTAGTATATTAAAGGTCCCAGAAATATATATTTCTAGGATAAGGTGATAAGGGTTAGAAATCCACCCATCCAATAGGTTTTTGAAAAGTGTATGTCTTAGAATTTACCTTATCTTTACATTTTATTTAAATAGTTCATTAATGAGGTAATCACTGCATCATCATGGTGTCATAAATAAATTTATTTTTTAATGTCTAAAAATTATAAAAAAATATCACGATGTAGGAAATACTGTTAGCATTATAATTTATATTTAGAGTCGAAAATATGACTTGTATAACCCCATGTAAAAAGTATTTTATCAAAATAATACATGTTTGTGACACTTTTATTTTTACTTTAAATAAAAAGTTATTAATATCATTTGCATACCCATGTGGCTCCATGGGGTCCCCAAGTTGACCCATGGATTGTCTTTGTCATCCATGACTTATCCAATAAGTGTAGGACAATTTTAAGGGTAATTTCATATTATTATATAATTATATTTACCTTAAATTACACTAATTACATTTAATCGTGATTAATAAAACTAAAAAGTTACTATTCCCTAAAAAATTATTTTAATCCCATTGAACCACATTTTACATCCTAATGACAGCCATGTCTTGCAGATTTTTGAAATTAAAATCACAGAGGAGGTAACATTTCATTTAAACGAAAAATCAGTTTTTTTTAACTACCACTTAGTGGTTTCATTATTCATCAAAAATTGATGTTTTTCAGAAAATACCAAAAATTCACCCTAAGATATATTTGATATTACAAATTCAAAAATGATGTCCATTTTACCAAATTAAAAAAATATAAGTTGCAACAATTATGGAGGAGAAAACAAAGTGTCATGTTATGATGGAGAGTGATAGAAAACATGATTAGGAGAAAGTTAACCCCATGAAAATCACAAACTTATGATGGGTTAAACGGTATGTGATTCCCCAGTAGGAAAAGTTCAGAGACAAAATTTTTGTTTTAAGTTACTTTAAAAGAGGAATTTATTTATGATCTTAACTAAATCGTAAGGAAACATACTCACTTTACATATAGACTTTCATCTTTTACTAGATTTCTAACACAAACTCATATTTTCTCCGAATAATGATCATTTTAGGATGACTTTTTCATATTAAGTGCACTATAATCAACATTTAGAGAATCCCCTAACCCACAAAAGATGAAAAATATATTTCCCATGTCTTTAAACCCAAACCAAAACAAAAACATGTTATTACAAGATCCGATAATACCGAAAAAGGATAATCCTTTATAAAAATAAATACTACTCTTAATCTCCAAAATTTGTCAACAAAAACCAAATTTCATCAAATACCATTCAATAAACAGCTATCCAGAAAATTCTTCAAAGTAATCTAAACTAAGAATTAAACACAAATCTCCGAAGGATTTAATCACATAGTCTTCCAAGATAAATTTTAACATTTATCTCCAAATATCATCAAATACTTCTCATACTGAAAAGTAACTAAACAAATCACATATCCTCCATGATAGGCTAATAATTTCCATAGATAACCCAAAATTAACTTATTACTAATTAATAGGATCTTCTATCTAAAAATAATTTGTTATACTAACTAGGTACTTCACGTAGTGCAGTGGTAGGCGATAAATATCAGCCGCACTTTGGTTGTGGGTTCGATTCCCATAGCTTTATCTGACGCGACGGGTTGTCACACAGTCATTATGCTGTCCTTTTTCCAAAACTATATAATTCTTAAAACATTCCCCAAAAGAGATAAAATCATAAAAAATAACCATAACATAATTTAACCTCATGTTTATCTCATGCCTTTCATTTTCCATCATAACATATAGTAACCCATAATTACCTCAAAAGTATGGATCATATAAACCATAATGGTTACCTTTATAATTATTACATGAACTTACACATCGAGTTGGTTATCTCATACATAATGCATTATATAACTCACCAAGGTTCAAGTGGTTAATCATGACTCTTGATATTTGGTTGAGAAAAACCACAAGAGTTTTTATTGCATCTCCCATATCATTCGGTTGTTCTTTCAGAGAACCGTCACCATTTTCTTCACATCCACTATCAGTTTGGTGCCTGCTAGATCCAGCCATTTACTAAAACCAAAAAGGGCAGTGTGAGTATATCATTATAATCATCATATAATACTATGATATAATTATTCATTATAACATAAACTCATTCACTTTATCTAAAATTGTGACACTTTCTGAAATCCTAACCATTATTGTAATGTCACTTATGATTAAAGAATACCCTAACCTCTAAAGTTATCTAAACCAACCACTGATACCAACTATAAGGACCCAGCCTTAAAACATTACATAATCTTGAATTAAATGAATAATTCACATTAAGGATCTTTTTTAGGTTTTAAGTTTTAGAGAATTAGGACATAACTATTACATCTCAAAGATTAAAACGTAGACACATCTACTCGATTTCCATTTTTTTCACAAAATATACTCTTGAACAAAAGAGTCATGTCTAGTTCCATGTTTTAGAAATCATGACATTTCCTTGATCCCATCCTTGACCGTATTCCACTTTAAGTCCTGTGGAAAACATTTCAAGAACTTGGGATGAGCACAAAAAGCTCAGTAAGGGATATAAGAATATGGAAATGAAAAATTAGTCCACGTATACATGAGAATCAATGAAAACAAAAATTAATTATAAAACACAAGCACTTTAAAATACCTCATGAAATCATAACATTTATGAATAATGAATAGGAATCATACGACGTAAATTTAACTTGAGGCATACATAACATTCTTACGTATGGATTAACCCTTATAGATACATTTGGAATACCCATCACAGTATATTCCCCAAATCCCTCTAGAGAAACCTTAGCATTTTACTCTTTCGCATTACTCAATGCATTGGAGAGCTATCTCGGGCTCACCCGCCCTTAGTTTATCTTGGAATCACCCAATTTCATAAACATTGTCCAAGAACCATAACATAATCATAACACTTAAAACACGCATAAAAGAAACATAACATTTCCACATTTCAATCACAAGAGATCTCATCATGATATTATCATAAATAAAAACATCTAATAAAATCATTAAAACTCTATGAGAGAAAAAACCCTTTATACTTTCAAAATATTAAAAAAAGACATTTAAAAGAGATTTTAGAATCAAAGTGTCCCATACCACTTCGAAACTTTTGAAAGGGTTTTAAAACATTCATGTCCATATAAATAAATCCTTAAAACCATTTTTAAAACATGGAAATGGATGATAAATGTTTAAAAGAATAAATATTTAAAACCATTTAAAAAATGTTTTAATAAAAGAGTCTTTTTCCATTTTGAACATTTAAATTATTAGACACATGAAATTAGACCATTTTCAAATAATTCTAATGACTTTATTATATACATAATATGGATATGGAAAGTCAAAGGGGATGTATATACACCTTATTAAAGTATAAAAGTGCGTATCATTAAGAAATGTCTCAATGAGACGAAATTGAGATGTAATCCCAATCAAGGATCATGCCATTAGAGAAAGGATAAAGAAATGAAATAAATACGTGTGACAAATATAAATACACTAAATATAATTGGATACTCAATTTAACACAATCAGATTTCATCCACACATATTCATAACATGACATAATCAAGAAGTAGAGGTTTAACCCAAATAATTGGAATTGGGTTAAGAAGTTCCCTTGCAAAAAATCAATAGCCTAACGGCATCACATCGAATTTTAGAAAAAGAGATGATGAGAGAGATAAAGGGAATCTCATCACATGGACATAAAATTTAGAAACAATAATGACATATAAGAACCTATCCAAACAAAAGAAGATGTGATTTAAAAGACAAAACAAAAAAGAAGTCTTTTAAAAATAGGAGGGTGAAAGGTTCCCTTACCGACTTGGGTAACTTTCGAAATGTACACCCCATGAAAGAAGGATTGTAAAAAATTAATGTAAATAATCATAAACAAAATTATATTACACAAAGAGTATAATAATGGGTAGTACATACCCCACTCAAAGGAAATGGTGGAAAATGTAGCATAAATCTCACGGTAATAAAAGTGGGATGACAAATCCCTTAGGAAAACTCGACAGCCTAACAACGCCACTTAAAACATTCAGAAATGGATTTAAGAGATAAAATAGGGTCTCTCATAATATAAAAATAAAAATTACAGAATTAGGAATATAAAATAACATCCCTAAACATAATAAATATGAGCTTAAAAGAAATGACATAAAAGAGAGTACTCAAAAAGAAAGAGAGAGGTAGGATCCGTTACCTCAAGTCTGTCTTGTCTTGCTCGTTTCTTTATATTCCTAAATAATAAACTAGATTTAATTTGCACTTTCTAAGGAACATTTTTTTCACTTTCATTATACATTTTATATCACTTATTTCCATGTTATGAACATTATGTAATTATTTAAGTTAATAACGGTCGTTTTGTCATTCATTGGTACTTTAGTCAAAAATAATCTTCTTATAATTACAAGTTGTTCATGTGGTAAAATATCCATTATATCCAGAATTATATTCATGATTTATATATAATATATTTAATATATATTCAGTATATACTTTCATTTATAATATTACATTACATTTAGAGGTAAGAAATGAAATGAACCGTTCATGGAGACGGTAAGTCGTACGTACGAATGAATGCTACTTTCATTTATATTTCATATTTAATGGAAATAAAACTAAATGAGAGATATATATATATATATATTATAATTCCAGTATAATATATATGTTATATATGTCACATAAGTTCATTAATTTTATTATTTATACATTCCATGTATTGCATGAATGAGTCACATCACTTGGGGGGGCGGTAGTCCACACTTTCTCAAATGAAATTATCGCATTTGCACAACATGAAAAGCATAAAGGTATGTTTTAAATGTAAAATACATAAGCATATAGAGGAAATAAATATAATATATATCATAAATAATGATATTTCCATCATAATTACCACCATGAGAGGTGGTAGGAGAAGATAGAACAATCATCATTTCATGAGGTAGTAATTCACCATCCACGGAAACAGTATGTTCTTTAACAATTAGATGGAGGTGTGTGTAAGTTTAGATAGAATAATTCTCATAAAAATATCCTACTATATTGAAGATAATTTTTTTACAAAGTAAATGAATAAAAAGAGTTTATGGTGTTGGAGAAGCAAAATAAAACAAAAGAACACAAGTGAAGTCATTACCTTTAAATCGGGTAACTCCTCTTGGTTTAAAACAAAGTGGTGTCTTGAAGAGCATTCTGTCTTAAGGAAGGCTTCTACAATGAAGGGAGGGATGTAGAACGATAAAATGTGCAAATATATCCCGAGAAAATGGCTTGAGAGGTGTGGGAAGGGTGGTAGAGGTGGGGGCCTTTTATAAGAGGGAGGAGGGGCACTCTTGGAATGTTTTGAAAAGATACATTATTATAAAATGATTTTCGGATATTAAAGGTCCCACAATTATACATTTTGAGGATAAGGTGATAAGGGTACGAAATCCACCCATCAAATAGTTTTTTGACAAGTGTATGTCTTAGATTTTACCTTATCTTTTCCTTTTATTTAAATCGTTCATTAATGAGGTAATGACTGCATCATCATGGTGTCACAAATAAACTTATTTATTTAATGTCTAAAAATTATAAAAAAATATCATGATGTAGGAAATTGTTTTATCTTTATAATGAATATTTATAGTCGAAAATATGACTTGTATAACTCCATGTAAAAATTGTTTTAGTAAAACAATACATGTTTGTGACACTTTTATTTTTACTTAAAATTAAAAGTTATTAATGTCATATTCTTACCCAAGTGTCTCCATGGGGTCCTCAAGTTGACCCAAGGATTTTCTTGGTCTTCCATGACTTATACAATATGTTTAGGACAATTTAAAAGGTAATTTCATATTATTATATCATTATATTTACCTTAAATTACACTAATTACCTTAAATCACGATTAATAAAATTTAAAAGTTATTATTCAGAAAAAAATATTTTAATCCCATTGAACCACATTTTACATCATAATGAAAACCATTTATTTCGGATTTTTGAAATTTATATCACAGAGGTGGTAAAATTTCATTTAAACGAAAAATCAGTTTTTTTAACTTCCACTTAGTGGTTTCACTATTCATCAAAAGTTGATGTTTTTCAGAAAAATACCAAAAATTCACCATAAGATATATTTTATATTACAAATTCAAAAATGATATACATTTTACAAAATTCAAAACTTAAAATTTTCATAAATTATTTTTATAATTAATTCCCGCTGTCAAAACAAATAATGTGTTTTTAAGAAACAATATCTATTAAAAGATTGACACTTGTTTATGTCCAATTTCAAATTTAAATTAATTCCAATGATGATAATTGGATTAAATGGTAAAAATATATTTTAACTACACTTTAAAACCAATTAAAAAGATAATATATCCATATAAATAAATTAGATTAAAATGAGGTTTTGAATTAAAATACAACATTTTCACTCAAAATGATCTTTATCGGAAAAATTAAAAAAATTTATACAAATTAAATTTTGATGTCCAGATTTTAAAGAAGGATTTTATTTTGTCATATATAACATATAAAATTTTCAAAAGTATATTTAAAAAATTTTCTCCATCAAAAGGCGGTTAATCGACCTTTTATAGAATATTAGATGATTTATGCTTAAAATTGGATTCATTTTCATTTTAAGCCTCTAAAATTTATTTGGATAAATGAAAAAAAATTGACAAGCATATATAATCATTTGATAGTTAGTTCTATTCATTCTTGCCATTACAATGGCTAGGCGTTAACTACCATTTAAAATAATATTATTATATTATTAGTGTGCAACGTAAGATTTCAAAGAATCTCATTATTGCATATTGGGTACGCCATTAAACATAACATTCCCTTTAAATTAATATTAATATTTTATTCACAAATGTTAATAAATATGAAAATGTCATATTCTTTATTTACCTGGGATGTTACAATTGTCACACCCGGTTTTTCATGTCTTTGTTTTGATCCGGTTCATTTGAAATCCCGATACTTTTCTTGGGTTTTGTGTGAGATTAATGTTGATTTTTTATGTTTAATATATGTCTAATCACCCTAATTTTGGTTCCCCATTTCTTGTTTAGATGTTTTTGGAGAAAAGGTGGTCACTTCATGATTTGGGCCAACCGTGAGCCCATTTCCAGTTTTAAATAAAATTTATTTCATTTATAAATCCTTTGTTTCTCAACTTTTTTCACCGATTCCACTTTACACCTGGCCTAAACTGATATATTCATACAACCAAATCCTTTTTGACCCCTTATGAATTCATAATCAGGGTGAATTGGGGTTACTTATATAGGAATTGGTCCAACCCATGGGCCCATTTCCGGTTTTAAAAAATTAATTTCTTTATTTTATATCTATTTCAATATTTAATATTTTTCGGTGATTTCACCTCCAAACCGAATCCAATATCCATATCATCACCTCCATTATCTTTTTTCCCTGTTTGGAGCTTAGAATAGTCATGGAGTGGGGAAACAGTCTCAATGTCTCTCAAATCATCCAGAATTGACAACGTAAATTGTATCATTCATAAATCAGTCAATTAGTACTATTTTGGCCACGAATATTCGTTATGTGGTTCTTCCAGACCATAGCAGTCTCTCCAAGAAGTTTCATGTCATTAACATTTATCTAAGGGTGTAGATCTCCTAGAATACAAAGAGTTTTATATTTGAAAATGTGAGATTTCTTATCCTTTAAACTCCACCTTCTTCATCCTATCATTATTTCTTGGTTTTATAATCTCCCCTAGTCATGTTCGACATATGGTTCTTTTATTCCAAGATTTTATATGGGGTTTTTATTCATTTGGGTCTAGTATTAACAGTTTTAGGGTTTGTAAACCTTCGGATGATGATTTCATGTGTGCGTTTACATTACGCCAAGGATTTGTGGTAAGATATCTCTTGAACATGCCTTTATTATTTAAGTTTCATCATATTATTATTGTTAAAACCTGATATATATATATATATTGTTATTAGTTTTTCACCCTTTTGATAGTTTTCTTGGTGTGAAAAATGGTTGTCTATGCCTAGTTTTGTGAAAGGTATTGTTGTTTTGTCATAAAAGTGCACACCAAGTTTTTGTTTAAATGTTCCGCTATCTTTCAAAACTATTTTGTGAGGTTTATAAGTTGTTTTATGGTATTTTAAACATGTTACAGTATCTTGAATAAAATATGGCATTAAATTGGTGTTTTATTCCTTTTCACATTCTTAAAATAAATTGTTTTGTTTAAAAAGGGCATGCCATGTGTTTGGTAAATTACCCGGTTGGATTTTATTTGTGATGTGTGATTTAAAAATTCTTTTTATTTATTTATAAATGAATTGGAAGAATTATAAATGGTATTTTTGGGTCCTTATATGTCTTTAAATTTTGTATTTGTTTTTACAAACAAATGGGTTTTGGTTTACAACATGTTTTGGCATGAGTTGTAGAAAAATGGTCTCTTTCACATCCTTATGAAAATGGTTGTGTTTTGAATATGTAACCTGAGTGTTTAATGGATTTATGAATTTGGGTCTCTGCTAGAAATGATTTTTATACACCTACTTATTAAAATTTAATGCACACCTTGGTCAAATGTTAGTTTTGAGAAAGGCTTAAAGTACCATTTGGCATTTGTTTTGTTTTGTAAAAATTGTTTCCATGTGTATTCAATGTTCTATCTTTTTGGGAAATTTTATGGTCCATGGAAATGATTTATTAATTGTTTTTAGTGCTTCCAAATATGTTTTGTTATGTTATTTATGGGGTTGTTTCCTTAAAACAGAAACATTGAATGGATTTTATGTGAAAGGCCTCGTGATACTCCTTGAAATTGTTTTACGAAACTTTTTAGTGGTTTATTGATTAATGAAAAAAATGTGAAGAAATTTTTGTGGGATGTTTGTGTGTTTATGGTTTGAGAAGGAAATTTTTATGTGGAAGGTGTATTTGATAATATTTGTATCTTGATTGAGCACCAAATGGAATCCCGGGTATCTTGGTGGGAGGACGCGTGCTAGTATGCTAGTGATTCCGTGGGGTTTGGCCCCTGTTTCACATAGAAAGCTTAACAAAGGCAACACTAACTAAATTATGATGATGATGATGTTGGGGGACCACTATCTTATGGGTTTTCTCCTTACTAGTGACTCATGTTCATGAGAATGGATATTTATTAGGGTTACTTTCACCGAGATACAAGGTACCTGGGGCTCACTACTGACTAGTGCCTAGGGGTGTTCCTGTGAGTTGTGCTCATTGACTATTTTTTACTCAGTGTCGGCATACAATGTGATTGGTTGGTAAGTTCAGTAGTGTGTGTTATTTATTTAGAGGTGTATAATCTTTAAAGCATCCCTCATTAAAAAAATTTCATTTTGTAGTTGAACCTCTTTAAAAAATTGTTACTTGCATTTTTTTTATAAAACATGCAAGTCTTTGTATAATAATTATTATAGAATGGAACCTCATTTGAAGAAAATACTATTATATATTGTATTTAAAACATTAAATTGATGTTTATTTTATTTTAAAGGATGTTCATTGGGAATAGAATATCCGGCTAACCTACTGTGTTTTAATACTCATGCCTATAGTCTTCTTCTGTTTTTAGCCCCTGTGCAGGTTTCAAATTGAGTTCTATCACCTTGGACGACATGTGATCATTGTGTCGGAGTGTGACCAGCGGTTTCACATGGAGTTATTCGGTTATTGGGTTTGTTCAGTTGAGTTTTTGGTTTAGTTCTACTTTTAGTTTCTTGTACAAATAATGTTTAGTTCAATTTTTATATAAATGCATTTTGGGCTGTCCATTTATTTCTGCAGTTTGATTTTTTGTTTATATATGGGTGAAATAGTTCCCTTGTGTACACTATATATTCCCTTGGTGCTTGTTGCTATCCTGGGAGGATTGGGAATGCCTCTCGGGACTTGTCGCGGGCTGGCCTGGGTGACCGGTTCAGTGTTGACTCAGGCTGGTTTGTGACAGTTTCCCTTATATTATTTTCAAGTATGTTATATAATCCAATGAATCATAAAATATGTGTAAAAAATCATATTTTTCATAAAATATCCTCAGTAATAATGTTTTTCTTATCACAAAAGTGTAATGAGATAACTATACACAAGATTTCCATAATTCAAAAAAGCCTGAAATTTTTTGCATTTGAAATCATTATTTATTATCCCTGTGACTCATCATTTAAAAACAAGATTCAAGTAAAATATGATTTTAAATTATAATCTATTTATAACACTTTTAAATAATAAAATTGGTATCAAATTCCCTTTAAAATAAAAAATTTATTTATATAACACCAATATCTAACAAGGAAATTATATATGTTTTCTCAAACTCTTTCAAGTATCTGAGAAAATTCTATCCTACAGATTGATTACACAATTTTCCTAAAAACTACTTTATGTTTCAATAAAATAAAATGTCTATTTAAAGAAACATTATTGGACTTTATAACTAATTTTACTTATTTTGGTTTGAACTTTGACCCATTTTTAATATAAAAAAACACTAGATCATAAAAATCAGATATCCTAGTCTATTTGGATGAACACTTTGATAAAATAGGGTAAAACATTCTTTAACTCATCCACATATTCAACAAATTTCCAAAAATAATAAAAAAATAAACTTAATATCAGGAAAAAGCTTTAAAAAATCATTAATAGAATCATTTTCTGAATTTTTATGTATCTAGATTAATTTTTTGAGCTACTTAAACAACCGGTTACTCAGTAAGGGGTTTCTCTTACAGATGGAATTTTCCATTATTAAGAATAATTCTTAAGTATTATACTGGTCCATGATGCTTCTTACATTAATCTTCTCCTTAAAATAATGAACTCAAAACTAATTTTGAAAAATATTATGTTATTTATCAATAATAGAATCTTTTATTAGATGAGTATTGTGTTTTAAAAACATTTAATAATGACCTTAATTAAATTTACTCCAACTAATATGATTACCCCTATTAAAATGAATTTAATACATTAGGGGTCAAAGATCAATATTTCCTTAGGCAATGTGTCCAATTTTTTATTCCTATCAGAACTCAGTTATTTAACTAAAAAATCAGGTCAATCAAATCATATATGAATCTTGGATATTTGAGTGAAAAAAACTTCTCATAATCTGTCATATTGATAAATCCTAGTCTATTCCTTTGGTATAAACACTATTAGGGTTTTCCATCTAAGTATAAACCAAAATTAACATAAGTATTAGGTTACCCAACTCTTAGTGTTTTTCATTTAAACCATGTTTTACACAAGATAATCCATGGGAACCTTACATTAGCATCACTAATCTAGTTGAATGATCAAGGTCTTGAAATTTTTTTTCTTTTGAAGGAATCTAACCATTAGTATTTTTAAAAGGAAATATTCTCACTATATTATCACATATTATTCCCTTTACATGTAGTCATACTTTTAATTATTTAGTTCAGAAAAATATCTATTCTATAAAATGAATATATTCACACCGTATTGATGTTTATCCATTTACAAAACTCATGGATTGTGTTATTAACCCAAAATAGAATAAAACTATATATATATATATCCATATGCATCCCATGAATAAGTTATAATAAATCATCCTAATATAAATTCTTATAATCATAAAAAATCTATAATACCCACATGAGAAAGCTTAGAGAGATAGATAGTCAACGTCCAGTTTTCTAGATAGGGCATAAACCTCTAGGACAATGAGCAGTCCGAACCAAAATCCCACTACAGATACTTTACTCAAGAGAGAAATCAGTTCTATCCTAACTCAAACACCAAATATTTATAAATTTTAATTAATTACTTGATTCATGATCTTAACCAATCACAAATCAAAGTCCAGGTAGAAGAAAACTAAATCAATTATCATACCTAGTATAAAACTCCTTATATTCATATATGAAAATTTATAATAGCAATTAAAACCAAAGAAAACATTGCAATTATAATTATGAATAAAGCGGAGAATAAATTAAATAAATAAATAATTAATAAATTTAAAAATGAGATAAACAATTGATAAATAAAGAAATTACAAACACTTTATAATTTAACAATTCATTACGGACATTCCATAACTAAATAAACAAAAACATTTTATATTTATTTTTATAATATAAATTCTATCGTATTATTAATTTTATGATATTTTATTTGCATATATGATATTATATAAAATATAAACATTTTATATTTAAATTATACTATGTAAATAATTTAGATAATCTAAATATCACATATTTAATATAATTTAAACCTTGATCAAATCAATTATCCAAACCCCTATTGATATGGTTTAAATAATTTCTCTAATAAGGCATTCAATTTAAAAAATTCCAATTGATGATTATGAACAATTCATCATTTCAAATATAAGAACTTTTATATGTTTCGTTATTTTTTTAATTTATAAACACTTTATAAAATAGCCATATAATTTCCATATAAATCATTTATATTAAAATTATAAGTCACTCCATATTACTAGAAAAATATATTTAATATTAAAAAATAATATTATAGAATATTTATTTAATAATTTTTTTGAAAAAAGGTCATTAAATAATTATAAAAAAGTTATAATTAATTAATTTATAAACACCATTATAAATTATATAAATATCTAAAAATACTTTTTTATATAATTTATAAACAATATATAAATTATTTAAATTAATTCATAATTGAATTATATAAAAAAAGAAAATTTCCATCATTCCATTTTTAATTAAACGGGTCATGTCGTAGCCTATGATATAGTTCAAAATAGAATCTCATTGAGGGAAACTATTCATTTTATTCTATGATAGATAATAGCAATTGTGACAGACCGAACTAGTTGTGTGGCATTAACCCAATGAGCAGGGTAATCACAACCTTCAAAAGGAACTTGCATTAGATTAAAAAAAAGTTCACTTGCATTGTGTTGGATTAACACATGTGGAATAGGTGATCACGATATAAAATATAGATCACAATATATTAAACATGAATATGAATGGATTGCGTAGGATTAACCCAGTTCTCTATAACCTGTATAAAAATAACTCATGTATATTTTAAAACCAATGAATTGTGATAGGGTCCTACGTATGATTAACTTATGCACAATATCACAAACTAATCCACTGGGGGCCCATATGGGCCGACAATAAGCCAATAGTGACACCCCAAGCCCACATCAAATAGACTAGGGTATAGTGACTAGTGCCGAGTAGGAATATCTCACATGATGGGAGGTTTTAGCCTATAATATATTTTCACACGCTTATATATCTATAAAACAATGTGGGTATAATAATAAAATCTAAATCCATTAATGTGTAAAATAATCATTCAGCAACCTCTAGGTAAATATCACAGTATGGAAAAACAATCTAATTAAAAAAATAAAAATACACACCCAATAAAAGGAAAGTTAACCAATCTGAATAAAATATAGATGATAAAAGAGAGATCCCTACTCATGATCTTGGGAACTGAATACCATACACTATCATATTATCATAGTATAACTAAGATCCACCTACTCTGGTCCACCGAGGTCTCCACCAAGATGTTTTTCAACTGCATAATATATGATATGTATGGGAAATTTCCACATTGGTGTGAGTATATATATATACCTAGTAGGCTTACCTGAACCACATAATGGGATCAATAATCGGAAGATAGTAAAATCAAGCCACAATAAAAAATGGAAAAGAAACCCAACACAAATATGTTCATAATGAAATCTCAATTAAAGATACATAAATCATGATATTAAAAACCATATATGAAATATGAGTCTATCTATAGCTCCAAAAGCAAATATCATCCCAACACTACAATCCTAATGAACCATCACTAGAAAAAAAATGTTGGAGGACCCACACCTCACAAGTAGATGCCTAAGTCAAAGGAGTAACAACCCCAGTTTAAATTACATGTGCAACATCAGGAGAATTTAATAAAGGACCTATGACTCAATGAATGATGTATTAGTTGAGGGAGTGCAGCCCGCTGGAGAATGATGATGGGGGAGTATCGACTCCGCGGATAGAGTACCCACACCCAAATATGTATGTGGAGTACTAACCCAACCTGTATAAAAGATATCAAAGACCCACACACTAAGAGAATTTTTCATCATTAAAGGAGTATTCAACCCAACATTAATTATAATGATCACACTCACGTATCAATATCATCTGACCATGATGGATGAAACAAACTACTCATGCCACTATATTTTGTATCAGAAATTCTAATGTAAAGTTCCCCATCACATCCCACATGAAAAAATAGTCCTGACAGACTACTAATTGGTCCAATTATCAGTCTAGTGGTAGTGATATAGAAGATAAAATATCATAGGGAAATGAAAATTGTGTGTTCATTTGGGGACCACAACATGGATGCCCAAGCCTAACCCAAATCCTTTCATGCTTCCCAACATGGCATGTGAAAACCCATGTACACAACATGTGCTAAGATCCAAATAGAATGTGGGATAAAATAGGGTCATGGGTGTTTCATTCCTTGAATATGGATGGATTGAATAGATAGATCAACTCCATGTGTCCATATGACCGCATGAAATTTCTTACCACTTGGGGTCTTGGGCGTGTACTCTATATACTCATCTCGAGTACTAAGGTAGTATCAAAATGTGTGTGATCCATATCACATGACATGTGATATTTTACTTGGTATCAAAACCCTTTCTGATGTATATGGTGGACCACCTTATAGGCATTCTTCTGAAATACTTGGCTTGTATTTGGGTTTTTCATAGATAGTAAATTTTGGCCTCCTAGATATTCATAATTCGAATGTTTCCACCTATGAACTTTCTCGATGGTCCATTTTAAGGCCCAAATCATGGAGAAAAAATAGTTTTAGGTTTATTTTCGCCCTCTAGTGGGAGGGAAATATAATTTTTATTGACCCATGCTTAGTCTATCACACATCAATCATCTCTAAAGAGTTTGACCCTCCATTGTTCATTCTAAAATCAATCGCTGATCCTCAAAAATCATTATTTCTTCCATAATCCACTATATTTATCATTGATCACACCAAGAAACATGAATCTAGGATTGATTAAATATCAATCTATATTATTAGTTGAATCATAGGCCTTCCATAGGTGACAATGATCATGGAACGAAATGAAGGAGAAAGAGACAATAAAACAAGGTGATATCATTGATGGTTGATGTGAACCCATCAATCTATTGTAATTGTGGAAAAAATATGTAATCTAAATTATTATTAGACCAATGAATAAAAATCTAGGGCCAATATAAAGAGATAATTTTATAGGGACATGGGAAGGAATTATCCTAGAAACCCAAATCATAAAAATATCTTTGCTTGAAATAAAAATAAACTTCAGGAAAAAATACACAAAATGAAAATAACTACCTAAAATTGGATTAATCAAAAATAAAGAATTATTTTTTATCACTATAATTGACAATATCAAAAATTTTATTCACTGACAACAAGATCCATTTAATCTGATTGTCTATTGTCAAACCTTATAAGATCTGATGTTGAAGGCCCTATCCCATGATGATAATATCCTCCTCATAGATACCTAGGGTTATAAGGATAACTATAGAGATGAGATATAATATGGGTTATATAGGATACGTCTCCAGGTCGGGAAATTAATAAATAAATAATTTAATTTAATTTAATTCATTTATTCCTCCATCTGTGATAGCTCATAATCCCAAAACGAGAAGCATACAAAACATATATCATGATGAGGGTAAAAGACACATTTTTTTATTCAACCATGACATCGATTTTCCCATTCAAGAATTCAATTAGTGGGAAAATCATTCAATCTAAAAAGATATGTTTTTGGTTTAGTATATTTATTATTTTTAATATATAACATCCAGGGCCTTGTGACACCCGTAACGTTGCTCCAAATTTTGATAAAAACCCAAATATATATAGAAATATCCAAAGGTTCAAAAAATAAAAAATTGAGTAATTATATTCTCCCCACCTTCAAGTAATTTCTATATAAAATTTCAAATGATTTTCTAAAAGGTGAGGGTACTTATCTCGCATATGGCTTTCACACTCCCATGATCTTTCCTAGAGGATCCCATACTGCTAAATAAATCTCACTAATAGGATAACTCACCCATTAAGGATCCTCTCTTACTATTCCTCAAATTTCACTAGGTACTTTGAAAATGTGGCTTCATACTCGTCACCCAGCTTGACCTTGTCAATAACATGAGATAGGTCACATGTGTATGTACTCATGTTCAACTCATAGAATATTTAATGCACCTGGTCTAACTACAACATTAAATCCAATCAATATGGAACTTCCCCAATGGTGCATAGTATCTAGAATATCTCGATGAACCAAATTTATATATTTCTACCTTGATTGAACCTCCAAAAACCTTTTCATGGAGAGACCTTCAAGAACAAATGGTCTCCCTGATCAAACTCTAAGGATCTATAAAATCCGCATGCATGATATTTCTGCTAACTTCGTGCAGTCTTCACCTACTCATGCATCTTTTAAACTTTATTCATCATTTCCTACACAAGATCCATCTCATAAGTAATGAATTTCTTATCTCTATCCAATTCAAGGGTGACCTAAAGGCTCTCCCATACCAATCTTTGAATGGTTCCATTTTTTCTGATGCTTTTATATCTAGGGACCACATCATCGCAATGATGTCGGTTTCTTGGCCTATATTCCAGATTTACAAAGGTAGGAGACCTCTTCCACCATGCTTAGTGATGTCATCTACTATATCAAAACAAGACAATGGTATGTGAGTTCCTCCTTCCATGGATTACACCATGGAGATCATTTCCTAGTCTGGGTCTCCCTCATAGATTTGAATCAAGTTCATGAAACACATTCTCAATGTCATCTTAAGGTGGATGTTGGTTAATTATAGTGCTTATATATTGACAGGGCAATAACCTTTCAATAGAGTAGATGGTAATGTCAGGAATATTTGTGAATGATTAGAAGTTGGGTGCCTTGGGTGCCTGTGAAGTCTTATCCTTTTGAAATTGGAGGCATATTATATAATCCATATTAGATATAGGACCTAAGGAATTCTATGTTGTCCATGAGGTAGTTAACCACAAGTGTAACATCCCGAGATTTTATGAAAAATATTCTTTTTAATTTCATTAAATGTCTTCTGTTGTACACTACAACAAAAGGAGCTTGCACAACATGCATCCTTGACTTGCCTTTCATTACACGCAATCACGACCTTCCACGATAGCGTGTGTTGTACGCAACACCGAGTTTCGCTAAACAATGATATGCTATTAAGATATTATTAAAACTAGCCGTTATGAATAGTAATAACCACTTTTTGAAATTTTGTAAATTTTATTTTTCAAAATGGACTTCATTTCTGGATTCGGAATATCGAAATTAGCTTAGGGTGAAATTTTGGTGATTTTCGGATAACTCTCATATTTTGATGAATAGTGAAAAATACTAAATTTTAAATAAAAACAACTTTTTCAATCGAAATAATTAATAGTGATAAATTATTAATTTGAGTGGTTTTAAAGTATATTTAGAATATAGTTTTACAATTTAATACAATGTTGGTCATTGTATGTAATTTCACATTTAAACCAGTTATAAACAGGTGTCAATCTTTTGATAGTTATTATCTCTTAAAAAGACGCCTTTTGTTTTGACGACGGGAATTAATTTTTAAACTAATTAATGCAACTGATATGTTTTGAATTTGGTAAAATAGAAATCATTTTTGAGTTCATAATATCAAATATAAATTAGGCCTAATGTTTGGTATTTTTCTGAAAACATTCAATTTTTAATGAATAGTGAAACCACTAAGTGGTAGTTAAAAAAACTGAATTGTTCATAAAACTTAATTTTACCGCTTCTGTGAGTGGATTTTCAAAAATCCGAGAGATACAGTTGATATCAGTATGTAAAATGTGGTTCAATGAGATGAAAATAATTTTTGGTGAATAGTAACTTTTTACTTTTATTTACCACGGTTAAAAGTAAAAAGGGTAACTAAGGGTAAAAATGATATTATTATTACCCTAACACATGTCCAAATTCTATTGGATAAGTTTAATTCGACCAAAAAAAAGCTTAGGAATAAAATATGACCATTTAGGCCCACTTGGATTAGATTAGGACATTTATTATTATTTAATTCAAAGAAGAGTTAAAACAGTTAAAATCAAAGTTTATTTAATAAAACATTTTTAATATAGGGTTATACATAAGATAAATTCGACTATAAATATTCATTAGAAAGATACAAAGATTTCCTACATAATGGTATCTTATTTGTAATTTTTAGACGTTAAATAATTTAATTTATTTATGACACAACGATGATGCAGTAATTATCTTATTAATGAAATATTGACATAATTGATGTTATAAATACTCAAATAAATATAATTTGAAGCTTTTTAGGAATTACACTAATTTTATAGGGTCATATGACATTTTAGTATTAATGTAATTAACTTTGTTCGAACTTATCATTCTTTTAGTATTTTCAAAAAAATCAATTACTAAATAGTGTCAAAATTGACATAAAATAGTTTTTAAAACAAATATTATATTATTAATTGTTATTTTATTCCTAAAAATCTAAGGATCGGCCAAATGACTTAGATAAGGTTATATATATTAATAATAAACAATTTGGGGTTCTTTTGGCTTCATATAGTAAGTTTATTAACCTTATAGTGTAAGAACACAAGATGACACGGTAAAAGTAAAATTATTTAACTTAATGTTAAATCTAAATGATAAGGTTAAAATAGGAACCTAAACTTTTATAAATTCTATTGTATGAGAGGATTTCGACCCATACCCACATTAGCCTCGAAATAAATTAATTTGGAGCTATTTAAAACCGAACATGACTTATAATAAAATAATATTTTTAGTTATTCCAAAGGTGCCCCTCTCCTCCCTTATAAAAGGGAACCTCCTCCCTCTCTTCCTCACACAACTTTGAGCCTTCATGCTCGACCAAACCCTACCCAATTCTCTTCTCCACATCCCTAGAAACATCCTAGAGGTTCTGGTCTTCCTCAAAGACCAATTTTAGTGCCCTAAGGGGAGGTCTCAAAAAGGCGCTTCAAAGAAGAGGTAATTTCCGTTACCGATTCTTTCACCTTTATTTCTTCTTCCACTTCTTCTTATTAGGTTGTTTCATTATGAATTAATAACAAAAGTATCACTCATATAATTTTATGTTATTATAAGTATGAAACAATCCTATTTCACCATCTATTCATCCTACGGAAAACGAAATCACCCCGCGTGCGTACGTACGGAATACCGTCTCCACGTCGTGGTGTAATCTGTTTTTTCCACCAACACCTTACATGGATGGGTATTATGGTGTAAAGAATAACTATACATAGTTATTATAACATCATAATTATTCTGATATATTGTATCATCCACTCCAATTCAATTCAATAATTATGGAAATGATATCATCGCTCGTGCGTACGTACGGACTACCGTCTCCACGACGCGATGAGATTCATTCTCCATGTTAACCATCTAAGAATGATTATAAAGTATATATAAGAAGTAATAATGAAATATATGACATTATAAAGCTACTGAATTTATGTGTATATATATGTATGTCATCTATTTAATTCCACTCAATTCAATAAGGAAACGAAAACAGCGTTCATGCGTACGTACGACCTACGGTCTCCATGAACGGTGTATTTCATTCCATTTATCGATCCAATATATATATGTAAATTCTGAATATATATTATATATAAATGATGTTTTATATGCTATAATTAATTAATAATTATCTATGTAATCATATGAATAATGACAAGTTAAAACACGAACGACAAATGAGACGATTTTACCCAAAACGCTACTTTAACATGAATTTACAAAAGAATGGGTAATATAAAGTCATAAGTGAACCATATATGATATCATAACAATGAATATGATTCTTTAATAAGTAAATGACATTATTTAAATCATTATACAGGAGGTTCGGACACTTACAAAGCAAATCGGACCTAAGGTAAGGGAATATATCACAATCTCATTTTATCCGAGATTGTTTATACTTTGGTATTTACTGGGGTGTATTTTATCATCCACATCCATGTTTCCACAATATATAATATTTTTTCCATCCACCTACAATTGTTTAAATCTAATTTTACCCTTCGGTGAGTTTTTATTAAAAGATATGAAAGGAATCTTTTGTCGTTTTTCATACGAGGTACTTTTTGACTTTTCTGAGAAAAGTACGAAGAATGTTTTTTTAACTTATACGACATCAATGGATTTTTAAAAAATTATTTCCAAGAATCATCCTTTAAAAGTTTTCAAGTTTATTTTTAATCAAATTCTTTTAGTTTAGAATTGTATGACATGTCATGAAAGGAAAAGTGTTTTTGAAGAAGAAAGGATATTTTCCTCAAGAATGGAGTTCAAGTGTTATATCAAAATTATTTTCCATCTAAGAAAATAAAGGGTTCTGTTTCTATCCCTATTATTACATTGATTTGATTATGTTGTGATGGGATTATTTTTATTAATTCCTTTATCTTATATGAGTTGTTTTATGATGTCGCGATGTTTAAGATTCCCATTTTTTACTATATGGGTTATGCAATGATGTATGATTTATGATTTTGTGGCACACATAAGAATGGATTAATTATGAGATGGGTGGGACCTATATCTCCCTCCAATGCATTGGGTAAAGATTTTATATCTGATGAGATAGACATGGCTGGAATGGTAGGTTATACCGGTTCAGTGAAACAGGACTGAAACGAGGGTGACTCGGTTCAGAAAGGGACTTTGTTCGCTAAGATAGTCTTGGCAATGAGTCTTGACTAACAAGAAATGATTCTCTATGATTATGTGTGTATGACACAAAGTTTCATGTTTTATGTTATTATTATTGTGAGTACATTTCACTGCCATGATTTATCCCATGTTATGAAATTATGCTCCCTTTTGCAGGTTAAGATTTCCAAAATGTTATGTTCTTATGAATATGATGTGATTGATATTTATTTTGTTTACCCTTACTGAGAATTTGAGCTCACCCTTTTATGTTTTCTTTTCCCCAGGACATAAAGAAAGGTTTTAGGTAAAAAAAGGAAGATCTTTATGGGAGATGTTGAAGATCTTTCACCACGATTAGAAGATTATATTCCGAGTTTCCAAAGACACTAAACTATTACGATCCTTGTGTGTGTGTGTTTTTGTTATGTACTAAGTATTCCGCAAAAGTAATCTAATGTCCATGTACGTCAGGCTTCGGGTCTCTACAGTTGGTATCAGAGGAAAGGTTTAGTCAACCTTTGGAAACTAGGATGTGAGAACGTTAGTGAGATCCCTAGAGATATTTCTAAGGTAAGTCTAGGGATTTTCCTAAGGATAAGTATACGAATAGGATATAGTCCTAAAACTACGGTAACGATCTTAGAATTTAACCTAAGATGTTAGATATTGAGGGACTCCCCCTTTACTATGTTGTTTTATCTAGCATGATTTTTGCCTCTCACAAGATTCTTTTTGTGTTTTAGTTAATGGAGGGAACCAGAAGGAATTCGGTTAACATTGAATCCAATGGACAAATTGGTGACTATGAGCAACAAAATTGTGTAATTACTAGAGAGAAAGATATTGTGATTATGCCGAATCAGTCATCGCGATATATGATTAACAAGGTGAAATTTAGTGGTATGCCTAATTCATCAAAGAAGAGGAAGATACACTATTATTCATGTTCGCATGTTGAGGAGCATAAAGAATGGAAGATTGAGATTTCTAAAGAAGGGAAGAAGAACCTTGAGGAATACCTCAAATGGAGGGACCGATGTTATCTGTGTGGAGAAAAGGGTCATAGAGTGACAGACTGTTATGGAGTTCAATGTATTATTTTTGGAGAACATGGGCATTACCCAACTCAATGCCCTGACCTAAAAAGTTACTTCTAAATCAAGGAAGGACTTATTCCAAGACAATAATTGAAGTGGATGGACTGAAGTGTTTATGTATTGGTATTCAAGAATAATGTTGTTGAGGTACTTTTATGGTGTATTGAAATATTTATGTATTGGTCTATTGTGGTTTTCAATAATTTTAAGGTACTGGTAATCATGAAAAGTGATTCAAATATTTTGTAAAGTAGATGATATGCGCATAATGAAGGGATAAGGAGAAAATGAAATGTTTGACAGTATTCATGAGCTCATGATTGATATAAGGACTAAGTGATATCATGGTTTGAGTATATAGAATTTTGAGGATTTTGGTATGTGGAAAGAGTTAACTTTTAACAGCATTCATGTTTTCAATAAGGTTCAACGAGTATTCAAGAGAGTACAAGATTAAGGCCTTTGAATGTTTGGAATGTGACCAACAAGATATATCTTATGATATATGGAGATCAACGATGGTATTAAATCTCTGAGAGTGGACTGCAGTATTATGGATAAGCCTAAAGAATGAATGGATTATGTTGACCATAAGTTAGTATTGTTTAAGTATAGAACTTTTTTTTATATATTATTCATGTGATGTTATAGTAATGTAGTTTTAGAAAAAGGACAACCTGCAGGACGGGCGACAGCCCATCACGTCAGACAAGGCTGTGGGGAATCCAACCCACAACCAAAGTGCGACTGGCCTTTATCGCCTACCACTGACCTACAGGAAGTCCCTGGTTAGTAGAAACTAGTTTTATTTTATTAAGAGGTATGATATATGAAGTATAAGTCCATTTTAGGAACTATATATGATTAATGTCACTAAAGAATGACTTATGTATATTTAATAACTTTTTCTAACCTTTTGTTTGAGACAGATGGAATGACATGTCATTCTAACACTTCACGAATAACAAATTCAACTTCATTTCTTTAAGAGATGAAGTGGAAATTGTTCAAGGCACGAACAACAGTGAGATTGTACCAAAATAAAGTAAGTATTTATTCTAATTCAAATTCTTCAACTTTAGGGAAACGATCTTGAAAACCAAAAATGTTTTCCTAGTGCTCTTATATCTGATTAATCAGATGGTACCTTAGATTGTCACCAATTTATGGATTTGTGATTGCTAGCTTTTCCATAGCCATGTTCTCTACCACTCTCCATCAGAACATGATGGTTAGATTTCTCTTCTATATCCATATTTTCACCTATGTGGAAACCTAGTGATTAGTTTATTTGGGTAACCGTTACGTTTCATAATTTTGTTTTTAAAGATTGGTTTTGGTATTCCTTTTTACGATGTGGGTTTCGATTAAAGAAACTTTCGAATAGTAAACCATTTATAACCCTGACAAATTTCGAGGGCGAAATTCATTTTAAGGGGGGTAGAATGTAACACCTAGAGATTTTATGAAAAATATTCTTTTTAATTTCATTAAATGTCTTCTGTTGTATGATACACCAAAAGGAGCTTGCACAACACGCATCCTTGACTTGCGTCTCATTACACGCAATCACGACCTTCCACGATAGTGTGTGTTGTACGCAACATCGAGTTTCGCTAAACAACGATATGCTATTAAGATATTATTAAAACTAGCCGTTATGAATAGTAATAACCACTTTTTGAAATTTTGTAAATTTTATTTTTCAAAATGGACTTCATTTATGGATTCGGAATATCGAAATTAGCTTAGGGTGAAATTTTTGTGATTTTCGGATAAATTTCATATTTTGATGAATAGTGAAAAATAGTAAATTTTAATTAAAAAAAACTTTTTCAATCGAAATAATTAATAGTGATAAATTATTAATTTGAGTGGTTTTAAAGTATATTTAGAATATATTTTTACAATTTAATACAATGTTGGTCATTGTATGTAATTTCACATTTAAACCAGTTATAAACAAGCGTCAATATTTTGATAGTGATTATCTCTTAAAAACACGCCTTTTGTTTTGACGACGGGAATTAATTTTTAAATTAATTAATGCAAATGATATGTTTTGAATTTGGTAAAATAGAAATCATTTTTGTGTTCGTAATATCAAATATATCTTAGGCCTAATTTTTTGTATTTTTCTGAAAACATTCAATTTTTAATGAATAGTGAAACCACTAAGTGGTAGTTAAAAAAACTGAATTGTTCATAAAACTTAATTTTACCGCTTCTGTGAGTGGAATTTCAAAAATCCGAGAGACACTGTTGATATCAGTATGTAAAATGTGGTTCAATGAGATGAAAATAATTTTTGGTGAATAGTAACTTTTTTACTTTTATTTACCACGGTTAAATGTAAATAGGGTAACTAAGGGTAAAAATGATATTATTATTACCCTAACACATGTCCAAAATCTATTGGATAAGTTTAATTTGACCAAAAACAAGCTTAGGAATAAAATATGACCATTTAGGCCCACTTGGATTAGATTAGGACATTTATTATTATTTAATTCAAAGAAGAGTTAAAAGAGTTAAAATCAAAGTTTATTTAATAAAACATTTTTAATATAGGGTATACATAAGATAAATTAGACTATAAATATTCATTAGAAAGATAAATATATTTCCTACATAATGGTATTTTATTTGTAATTTTTAGACATTAAATAATTTAATTTATTTATGACACAACGATGATGCAGTAATTATCTTATTAATGAAATATTGACATAATTGATGTTATAAATACTCAAATAAATATAATTTGAAGCTTTTTATGAATTCCACTAGTTTTCTAGGTTAATATGACATGTTAGTATTGATTTAATTAACTTTTTTCTAACTTATCATTCTGTTAGTATTTTCAAAAAAATCAATTACTAAATAGTGTCAAAATTGACATAAAATGGTTTTTAAAACAAATATTATATTATTAATTGTTATGTTATTCCTAAAAATCTAAGGTTCTGCCAAATGACTTAGATAAGGTTATATATATTAATAATAAACAATTTGGGGCTCGTTTGGCTTCATATAGTATGTTTATTAACCTTATAGTGTAAGAACACAAGAAGACACGGTAAAAGTAAAATTATTTAACTAAATCTTAAGTCTAAATGATAAGGTTAAAATAGGAACCTAAACTTGTATAAATTCTATTGGATGAGATGATTTCGACCCATCCCCACCTTAGACTCGAAATAAATCATTTTAGAGCTATTTAAAACCGAACTTGACTTTATAATAAAATAATATTTTTAGTTATTCCAAAGGTGCCCCTCTCCTCCCTTATAAAAGGGCACCTCCTCCCTCTCTTCCTCACACAACTTTGAGCCTTCAAGCTCGGCAAAACCCTACCAAATTCTCTTATCCACTTCCCTAGAAAAATCCTAGAGGTTCTGGTCTTCCTCAAAGATCAATTTTAGTGCCCTAAGGGGAGGTCTCAAAAAGGCGCTTCAAAGAAGAGGTAATTTCCGTTACCGATTCTTTCACCTTTATTTCTTCATCCACTTCTTCTTATTAGGTTGTTTCATTAGGAAGTAATAACATAAGTATCACTCATATAATGATATATTATTATAAGTATGAAACAATCCTATTTCACCATCTATCCATCCTACGGAAAACGAAATCACCGCTCGTGCGTACGTACGGAATACCGTCTCCACGCCGTGGTGTAATCTGTTTTTTCCACCAACACCTTACTTGGATGGGTATTATGGTGTAAAGAATAACTATACATAGTTATTATAACATCATAATGATTATGATATATTGTATCATCCACTCCAATTCAATTCAATAATTATGGAAATGATATCATCGCTCGTGCGTACGTACGGACTACCGTCTCCACGACGCGATGAGATTCATTCTCCATGTTAACCATTTAAGAATGATTATAAAGTATATATAAGAAATAATAATGAAATATATGACATTATAAAGATACTGGATTTATTTTTATATATATGTATTTCATTTACTTAATTCCACTCAATTCAATAAGGAAACGAAAACAGCGTTCATGCGTACGTACAGCCTACCGTCTCCATAAACGGTGTATTTCTTTCCATTTATCGATACATTATATATATGTATATTCTGAATATATATTATATAGAAATCATGTTTTATATTCTATAATCAAGTAATAATTATCTAAGTAATCATATGAATAATTACAAGTTAAAACATGAACGACAAATGAGACGATTTTACCCAAAACGCTACTTTAACATGAATTTACAAATGTACGGGTAATATAAAGTCATAAGGGAACCATATTTGATATCATAACAATGAATATGATTCTGTAATAAGTAAATGACATTATTTAAATCATTATACAGGAGGTTCGGACACTTACGAAGCAAATCGGACCTAAGGTAAGGGAATATATCACAATCTCATTTTATCCAAGATTGTTTATACTTTGGTATTTACTGGGGTGTATTTTATCATCCACATCCATGTTTCCTCAATATGTAATATTGTTTCCATCCACCTAAAATTGTTTAAATCAAATTTTACCCTTCGGTGAGTTTTTAGTAAAAGATATGAAAGGAATCTTTTGTCGTTTTTCGTACGAGGTACTTTTGGACATTTCTGACAAAAGTACAAAGAATGTTTTTTAACTTATACGGCATGAATGGATTTTTAAAACATTATTTCCAAGAATCTTCCTTTAAAAGTTTTCATGTTTATTTTTAATCAACTTCTTTTAGTTTAGAATTTTATGACATGTTATGAAAGGAAAATTGTTTTTGAAGAAGAAAGGATATTTTCCTCTAGAATGGAGTTCAAGTGTTTTATCAAAATTATTTTACATCTAAGAAAATAAAGGGTTCTGTTTCTATCCCTATTATTACATTGATTTGATTATGCTGTGATGGAATTATTTTTATTAATTCCTTTATCTTATATGAGTTGTTTTAGGATGTCGCGATGTTTAAGATTCCCATTTTTACTATATGGGTTATGCAATGATGTATGATTTATGATTTTGTGGCACACATAAGAATGGTTTCATTATGAGATGGGTGGGACCTATATCTCCCTCCAATGCATTGGGTAAAGATTTTATATCTGATGAGATAGACATGGCTGGAATGGTAGGTTATACCGGTTCAGTGAAACAGGACTGAAACAAGGGTGACTCGGTTCAGAAAGCGACTTTGTCCACTAAGATAGTCTTGGAAATGAGTCTTGACTAACAAGAAATGATTCTCTATGATTATGTGTGTATGCCACAAAGTTTCATGTTTTAAATTATTATTATTTTGATTACATTTCACTACCATGATTTATCCCATGTTATGAAATTATGCTCTCTTTTGCAGGTTAAGATTTCCAAAATGTTATGTTCTTATGAATATGATGTGATTGATATTTATTTTGTTTAACCTTACTGAGCATTTGAGCTCACCCTTTTATGTTTTCTTTTCCCCAGGACATAAAGAAAGGTTTTAGATAAAAAAAAGGAAGATCTTTATGGGAGATGTTTAAGATCATTCACCACGATTAGAAGATTATATTCCGAGTTGCCGAAGACACTAAACTATTACGATCCTTGTGTGTGTGTGTGTTTTTATTATGTACTAAGTATTTCGCAAAAGTAATGTAATGTCCATGTACGTCAGGCTTCGGGTCTCTACAACAAGGGTATAAGTCCTCTAAGTATTATTACCAATGTAATCACATACTTATTCCTAGGGTAGGTATTATGGACCTATTCATATGTTCCACATCCCATGGAGAAGGATTAGGACGTTTTATTGAGACAAATAAGGTCAACAGTTTAATATCTTGTATAGATGGGGTGATTTATTAGAAAAACCCTTAAA
Source organism: Viscum album (assembly GCA_963277665.1). Taxonomy (NCBI): domain Eukaryota; kingdom Viridiplantae; phylum Streptophyta; class Magnoliopsida; order Santalales; family Viscaceae; genus Viscum; species Viscum album. The sequence continues at coordinate 699,782,635 of OY728122.1, read as the reverse complement.
GGTGGATCAAAGAGGTGAATATCTAGGATTTATGATGTCACAACTGAGTTTACAAATGAACTAGAATGCCTCGTGGTGGGGGATCCGAGAGGTGTTTCACTAGGAGGGAACACCAGGATACTTTACCAATGGATCAGAACACCCTACAGAGGTGGATCTAGGAGTTTCGTACCTATAAAAGAACACCTAGATAGTTTAATTATTTTGGTATTGAACCCCATGGAGTCATCCTATATACCCTATTAGGAGGCAGGGATCAAAACTCGCATATTTCGATGTCGTAGTTTAAGTTCATGTGATAATACCGATCCATGCAGTTTAATGTCATACGATAAGGATTTTCATGTTGAAAAAGGAGAATATATGAGGGATGGTGTAGGTATTATGTGTAGAAGCTACTAGGAACATCAATGATGTGAATGGATATTACATGTGGGATATGAATGATTATCGCTATGGAGGAGAAATGATGTGAATGGGGTTTATGTGTAGAAGCCTCCCAACCTTTCCTCCTTATGTTAGGTCAAGAGGGCATCCCATTTCAATTTCTTGGGGTAAGATTATAGTTTAACATAAAGTGAAAGGATGTGGTGTGTAGGGATTATGCACTTAGAAACCCATCATTTCTTCTTCAAGTCAGTTTTAGAGGGGATTCCATGCCCATTGCATGGGGTAAGATTATATATTGACATCATGTGGAAGGACATAGTTTGCAGGGATTATGTATTGCCTAACCATTATGTCTTCACCACGTCAGTTCATGAGGGAATCCCAAATTGCTGGTGGTTTGGGGTATATGACTATGGCTTACACCTAATGTGGTGGCCCAATGGGGGATTATTGGGATTAACGGGGATACATATAGGGATTTCATTATAGGGATTCCCAATCGTCTTCCTCATATTGGGTAATGAGGGAATATCAACTCACTGGTGGATTGAGGATTATGATTGGAGATTACATATGATGAGGAGGACCATGGTAGATTTTTTGAGGTTTTATCATAATCATTTCATGATGCATCTTATTCTTTATGCAAAAGGCATCTCGTGATCATCAAAGATGCATCCTACAATTTTCATATACGGTATGGTATGGTTTCGTGTCATGTAGTGAGGACTAATGAGGGGTCGTCTCATGATGAAGAATCTTATGCTTTATTCATAAGGCATCTTGTGTTTACCATAGCATACACCCTATGTTTTAAAATATAGCATATACTATAGTTTAACATCAAGTAGCTAGGACCAAGAGGTTCATCTCATGATTATGGAATGAGGCATATTACACTATATATGTAGGCCATACCATGTTTAGAAGATGATGAATTATATTTTTCTAATATTTGGTACACTAAAATTTAACATCATATAGTAAGGACTACTAGGAAGAGGGTTCCAAGAAATGACTGGAGTGCGACTTATGTAAAGGATAACCATTCTGGTTCAATCTTTCATAAGAGGTAGGTGATGGGGTATCATGATTTTCTTGATGAGTGTATTGACTGAATATTCTCATGGAATACAAAAGGAGAATCTCAACTCATGAAATGGGAAAGGGACCAAGAGGAGTAGGTTTACTTAAGGTATTTGAGGGAGTGTGGAGGAGTATCTTGACACAAGGAGTTACATGGGGTGGTTACTACGGCCATATAAGGTGCAACCCAAAATGTCCTCAACCATGTCCAAAATGTTTATGATGTGACTCTATATTTTCCATGTGGTTCAGTGATGGTAGCAAATAGACCTAACTAAAGGCTCAAAATCAATGTCTGGAACTGATCCCGAGAGGGGTGTGAGGGCACATATTTAAGGGTATAGACTAGCGGTCATTGAGGTAGGAGATTCCTGAAGTATAAGGGACATTAAAAGGATAAGAATTCATGAACCACATGGTATCATGAAGGATAGTTATTCATGGAGATTAGGGTCTCTTGAAGGATAAGGTTTTGCAGTGCTTAGGGTCTCATGAAGGATAGGGATTTACAGAGCATAGGGTTTTGCTAAGCATAGGGCTTTGAGGAGCTCAGGAACTTTCAAAGGATATGGATTTGAAAACCTCAAGGTCTCATGAAGGATATGGATTTTTGGAGTTCAGGGTATCATGAAGGATACGAATTTGTAGATATCAGGGTTTTTCAAAGGATATGGCTTCACATATCTCAGTGTCTCATGAAGGATATGGATTCATAGAGCTCAGGGTCTCATAAAGGATATGGATTTGTGGAGCACAGGGTCTCTTGAAGTTTGAGTTTTCATGGAGGAGTGTCTCATGAAGCCTATACGTAATGACTTATTTGAATTCACGATGCTCTGGAATTTCATGAATTGAGAGAGTGATGTCGCAACTCAGTATCTCCTCCTCTATAATGAAGGCATGAGGGGTGTATTTATTGGGTGTGGATTTTATGATGATTAGAGGAATTAAAAAATCTTCATGAGAATCACGAGTGGAAGAGGCTACATGACTCAGAAAGACACTGCATGGGGGTGACTATCAGTTCCTTGTGTGTTCATAGAGGGATCTCTATAAATGAGGACTTACTCTATGTGAAGGTCATCGTCAAACTTCTGCGAACCAAACCTCCGTGATCGGACCTCCACGAATTGACCTCTATTAATGGGACCTCCTTGACTGGACCTTTGTGAATGGAACACCATGAATGGAACTATGTGAATAGACCTACATGAATAGACCTCCACAAACATACCCCCGTGAATAGACCTCCATGAATGGGAACTCCACAACCCATTTTGGATATCCAGACATAAAATGGCCCTAACCTATAATCTTTAACTATATTCGGTCTCTTTGACCATTCAAACCAAATCATTAAGAATGAGATACACTTTTGGACATATTTCTACGATTTTTTTTAAAATTTTTGGAATCATTTTTTCAGTTCCAAAAAGGCCCCTTAAAATGGTGTCCAATGTGGTCAAAGAGGGAGAGGTGGATAGTGCTTTGAGGAAGGCACTAAGTAAAATGATTATGTTTAGGACCAATGTTTCTAAATCATATTCCTTTATGAGAATAATGAATAGGGGAAATGTGTTGGTATCAGTATGGGACATTGATAACTATAAGGAGTGTCATGACCAGGAACCCCTTATATGGAGAGTGTAACTTAGCACAATTGACACGATTCCCGACATGTGTAGGTACACAAGTTGGATAACGTAAAGGGTGTTGAATTCTACCCGAACATAGGGGAATGTTGAGTATGAATCAAGATATATGATATCTAGAAAAAAGGGCAGTGGAGTGGTGATGTAGAATAAGTAATGACCACATTTGAAATGCAACATCCTAATCATGTTATTGGGGTTGGGGAAAAACAAATTGAGGGTCGATCACTGACCATGTTTGAAACAGGGGACCTATCTCAGGATGTATTCTATAGTCTTATAGGGTGTTATCCATGAATGGTGGGTGAGCCAGTGTGGCATGAGACCATTTAGTTAGGAGGCCCATTCATATGCAGAGGTGGATGGGGGTCCAAATAAAGGGACCTGAGAAACATGGAGATGATGTGATGAAATATTTAAATGTATTCCAACACTCTCATAATTATACCACCAAGACTTGGAACACATTATGTGAGTGTATCATTCTAAAAAATGGTCAAACTCATCTTTTATAGGGGGAATCATCTCAAATTTCGAGCATCAATTAGAGAACATGAATGATGTTGTAGGTAACCAACACTGGAAAAAGGGCCCCTTAGGAGAGTTACCAAGAGGTCCTATAGTTTTACATTATGAAATGGGGTCTATAGAAACATAGTTTAATATCATATGGTGAGGATGAGGTATCTCATAGTTTAACATTATGGAACTAGATTGTTGGAAACATAGTTTAACATCATACTGTGAGGATGAGGTATTGTACAGTTAAATATCATGTGATTTGGACATTGGACACACAATTTAACACCATATAGTGGGGAAAAGGTATCTTAGAAATTAATTTCATGTGATTAGGATGTAGGAAATGAATTTTTAACAATATATGGTGAGGATAATGTATCAATTTTTTTTACTATTGTGTGATTGGGACATAAATTCTGGTAATTTTACATCTTACAGCTTGAACGTGTGAATAAATGTGAAGAATACTTCCCCAACCATAGTGGCGGAGGGAACAATAGGGTAACATGATGGGAGAAATCCCTCTAGAGTTCTATAAAGAATGGGATGATTATAATTCCATGAATTAAAGAAAATAATCTAGAGAATTCCACATGTAGTTTAATGTTTGGATTCTTAATAGAGAAAATAGTTTAAGGTCATAATGCTCAGACCGGAGGAAAATAGTTTATGTTCATAATGATTGGACTGGCTGGAGTGTCTCAAAGGAACATTCAAAAAATCGAATGAAGGTAACTAAACATTAAATTAGGGACCTAGGAGGCCTCCCAATACCACATAAAATGTTTTTGAGACAACCTACATGCATTATAAGGTTATGGTGTTTGGACTATGGCTTTTATTTTAAGGGTGTAGAGTTTTGACCATAGGGTGAGCATCCTAAAATGGGTATGTGTAGCATGGAATAAGGAAAAAACAATTTGAATTGAGACAAGGAGGCCCCAAAATTGCACAACACATTACTGGAGAGGCTTTTACACAGTTTAAAGTCATGATGTTTAGACTTGGACTCCTAATTTGAGGTCATGGAGTTCAAACCATGGAAATTTGTTTAAAGTCATGATTCCAGGACTTGGGCTTGGATCCGAGTTTAAGGGAATACTGTTTGAAACATGTTCACCCTAAAGTATTTTCACAATAATAAATTGTAATATCGTGATGTGAATGGGGTGCCAACAGAGTCCCTATGCAACACAAAACATGAGGGTAGACTACACATAGTTTAAGGTCATGAGTCTTTGATTGTAGGGTGGTGTGTCTCAAAGGAACATGTGTAACATTGAAGTAATGTTACCTGACATGAATGGAGGGGCCTCGGAGGCCAGTAGGTTCCTCAAATAATATTTTTGATTTTACTCTCACATGTTTTAAGGTCATGATGCTTAGACCATAGACTTTTTTTAAGGTTTGAGAGATTGGACTGTAGGTTGAGCATCCCAAAAGGGGTATGTGTAGTGTGGTAGAATGAAAACCCAATGCAAATTAAGGGACAAGGAGTCTCAATTCCACACAATAGATTCCTACACATAGTTTATAGTCATAATGATTTGACTCAAAAGCATAGTTTAATGTCATAGGGTTTGGAGAAATGGGGGTGCACACATGTATCAAACTTACTTATAGAAAACCCCCTAGTGACTCCTAAGACTGCATGATCCATGATCAATGTGAGATACAAGAAGTAGTATATATTTCACATTGCTTGTAGGGTAGAAAAAAACAAGGAGAGGAAGTGGCTCAAAAATACAATGAATGTTACTGTGACACCCAAAAACCTAGGTATTGAAATCAGAATAAGAAAAGGATGGGGAAAAACTATTGACCATGTTTGAAACATAAGATTTATACCCACATCAGTTAAAGATGGGTCGAAAAAATGCAGGATCAACCGTTGACTGCTTTTGAAAAATGAGATCCACTATTTGTGGCCAAAGATCCTTAAAAAAATGGGCCTATGATGGTAAGTGAGATAGTGTGGTATGGGATCATTCTGTTAGGGTTCCTTCTCGAACAAGGAGGATTATGGTTATTCAAATTGGAGAAAGTGTGGAACACCGAAATGAGAGTGGGAAATGTGTAAATTAGTTGATGACAAGGATGGTACTAGGATGAAATACTTGGTTATCACTAAGTATCACATAATAATAGAAATGAAACCACATGTAGTTCGGGGTTGCGATGTGGTTGGAGATCGATTCTGATGAGGGGCTACCCTATCGAACAAGGATATTGAATTCTACTATATTAGGATATGTGGCATCCCAAATTTATATGGGTTAAGATAATATCTCATTAAGAGGAATCCTAATTGTATATGGTGTATGATTGTAGTTTAACATCATGTGTAGAGGAAGTTTTTTCATACCATATATGTCTTATGGGTAATTTTGAATTAACATGGGGTTAATCATATCACATTAAGAGGTACCCCGATTTTATACAGGGTAATAAAACAGTATAACATTGTGCATTGTGGACATGGTGTGTAAGGCATATCCATTGAGATTACAGTTATTTTCTTCCCTATATCACTATTTAAGGAAATCTTGACATGTTGATGGTTCAAGGTAAATGAATAGTGATTATAACTAAAATGAGTCCCAAGGGATTATTTTATAATGATAACACCATAGGTAATAGAGGGTTTTCTGGTGGATCTATAACTAGACCCGAAGACATAAAGTTAAGGAATCACTACATATCCCATGAGGATGGGAATCATGTCACATGTAGTTCTAGTACATAGTGTAGTCAATGATCGACACCAATGGGGGGGGGGTTCCCTATTGAATGAGGATATAAAATATTTTAATATTCATATATTATTCATCCCAAATTTATACAAGGTAATAACATATCTCATTAAAAGGAATCTTGATTTTATTCAGGGTTAGGCCACTATTTAATTTCATGCATTGAGGATGTTTTTTCACCCCATATTCATCATATGGGGCATCCTATTTTAATGTGGGATAAATCATCTCACATTAATAGACATCTATATTTTATATAGGGTAAGACTATGGTTTAACATTGTGCACTACAGACATGGTGTGACAAGCTTATGCATTATGTTTCCCATTATTTTACTTTTAATATTAGGAAATGAGGGAATCTCAGACCACTGATGGGTCAACGTAAATTAATGGGTCTTATACCTTGAAGGAGGCCCAAGAGAACATTTCAGGATGATTACACTATAGGTAATAGAGGTTTTTTGGGTGGATTAGTGGTTGGGCCTGAAGAAAAAAAGTCTAGGCATCACTACATATCTCATGATGATAGGAATCAAGCCATATATAGTTCTAGGAAGATGATGAAGGCATATGATTACCTAGGGATGAAGAAAACCATGTGAATGGGAGGTGAATAAACATAGTTTAGGGTCATATGGATTGGGAGAAGGCTCCTAGTTTGATGTCATTGAGCTTGGACCCAAGGTAAATAGTTTAAGGTCATAATGCTTATACTGTACAGAGGGTGATCCAAGGATACTTATAAAGAAGAAAAGAGTTAAAACATGACGTGAATGGGGCCAAAGAGGCCCTACACCACATGAAGCAATCCTAGAGTTGGTTTCACCTAGTTTATGGTAATATGTCCAAGATCGGGGATCCTAGTTTGAGGTCATTGATTCTGGTAATGGGAAATGTTGTTCTAAAGGGTGTCGTTTCAGCACAAATAGCGGTAAGACTCATCATGAATGGAACATAGGGGTCTCATGTACCACATTCAAACCATGAGATGTACTGTACGTAGTTTAGGGTCATGATACTAGGACTCTAACTGAGGCCAAAAGGATGAAGGGTTGGTAAATTAGAACCTGGTCCTAAAGATGAGAAGTACAAACATTGCTACATATCCCATGAGGATGGTAATAAAGCCACATGTAATTTTGGAATGCATCATGGTAGGAGACTGATGTCGATGTGAGAAATCCTCTCTAGAGATGTAATTGTGACATATCATGATTTTCATGGGGCACCTCATGCTTGGGAAATTGGTTATGGATCTTAGTCATATCCTACTTACCATAATAGGAATCCCAATTTGAGATGGAGTAAAATCATCTCTCATTAAGAGGTATCCTGATTTTAAAAGGGGTAATATAATAGTTTAATGACATGTGTTGAGGATGTTAGGCTGCATAGTTTCAAGTCATACAATTGAAACTGGTGTCTAAAAATAGTTTATTTTGATAATTATTGGACCATTAAAAATATTTTAGGGTCATGTTTCATGGAACATTTCTTTTATTTTATGGTCATAAAAATTTAATTAGAGTTGTGAATCTTAAACTGATATGTGTAGTGCTTTACAGTAACAAAACTAATGTGAATTAAGGGAAAAGGAGACCCAATTCCACACAACACATTCTAAGGATAACTTTCAGTTAGTTTAGAGTCATGATTCTTGGAATTAGACCCCCAGTTTGAGTCTATAGAGTTTGGACCAATTTCAAATAGTTTAATTTTTTACTTCCTTGATCATGATTTTTTACATCTTGACCACATGGGTACATTTATTATAAAGACTTGTAATCCCATTTGATTCATGCTCGATGTGGGAAACATATTGTTGTGAGGGTTTTCCCCTCACACATTGAAGTTCATAGCAGGGGTATAGAGGTTTCAGGTTGATATTATATCAATGACAGTGATCAACCTACTTTATTTTCACTGATGCACAGAGGGGTAACACTAAGGGTGTTGGAATTCCCCGAAAACAGAGGGAGGTGTAAATGATATAAAAAAATTCATCCAAGAGATATAACATGAAAGGAGGGTGATTTAATTTTAGAGAGAAACTATTAACCATGTTTAAAACATAGGTTCCATAATCACATCAATCATGGATGGGGTAATAAAATGATGAATTGACTATTGGCCGAGTTCAAAACGTGGGTTCCATTATTTGCCGCAAGATACCCATCAAGTAATGTTCCTTGCACTGAAGGTGATCCATTTTGGATAAATACCATCACTTTTAGGGGCCTTTTCAGATTTGAAGGATGATGAATATCTAAATTGAGGTAGACACGAAGTGTGGAAATTAATTGACTGAATGTTCTTGAGGAACCCAACACTAGGTTGTATTCCATAGAACATTTGACCATGTAAATGGTGTACATTAGAAATGAAGATTTGAACCCATTATAAATGATGGGGGTCCTGAGTTAGTCCTTCAATGTGGAACAGTTGTATTTCCCCTACCCAAGTTACCCAGATTCGGTGCATTATTACATAACATTGGCATGATACAAGGAATCATGTCCCGAAAGACCAATCAATTTATTAGCTTTAGAATTACTAGATAAATTCATAAGTTTTACATTACATCATTAAATAAAAACATCAACAACATTTTTCCCCTTTTGAACACACTTATATCTGTATCCTATCACTACAAGTCAACCATAAAATACTTCTTCACCTCCTGGGAAAAATAAAACATTGAAAGGGGTGAGCTCATTTTCTCAGTAAGGATAAAAATATAGTGGAAACATTCATAAATAAGCATAAACAATTAAGGTAATGTATAAGACTAAAACAAAATCATTTTAAACATAAACTTCAACATAATATGGAAAAGGTAAAATCTAATAATTAAATTTAATAATTCACATGGATATTCTATTAGTTTAATAATCACATGGAATATCAATAGCCACTTTCGTAATGTTGGAATGCATAATGCCAGACTTCATAACCACAAAGTCAAGGCATTGTTCCAAGACTAAAAATAATACGTTATAAAGGAATTGTTCCAAGACACTAGTTTGTCTCATGAGACCTACTAATTCATTTAGGGGCTATAGAAAGCTCCACCCGTCACTTACTAAGTCCAATGCATTCCTCATATGAAAAGGTTTAAACATACCATAAACATTCGAACTAAAACTAGCATACGAAATTTCAATACTTTATCTATAAACCATTAATGGTCTAAAAATAACACATCCACAGTCAAACATATCACAAAACCTTCAATGCAATATGGATGTTTCGTATCATAATAAATCAACTTCAAACAATCTTAAAATCCATCAAAGGATGTTGACATAGATAAAATCAATAATTTTTGAGAGAAATATCTCTTTCTTTTTTGAAATCATTTAGAAGTCTTGTAATTATAAAATAAAACATTTATTTTGAAAATATTCTTATAATCTTTTAATGAAAGATTCGATGATGTTATAACGTCAGAAAATAGCCACACCTGCCATATAAGTTAAAAAAACATTCTTACCTTAATTTTTTCAAAAAGGTCATAAAGAAAATTGATTGGAAAATGATGGAAAATTTCCTTTTAAAACATACAAGGTCAAATAAGGGTATAAATGACATTAAACCATAGTCTAGTGAATGATAAAAATGTTTTGAATTACATTTTTAGGAAAACACGGATGTGGATGATAATGAGTTCCTAGTAGATACTTACGTAAAAACAACCTCACATAATAAAGAGATTGTGAAATTAACCCTTACCTTGTACATTTCCTTATTTGATTGTATGTTAGCCTCCTGTATAATAGTTAAAACATTGTTATTATAATATACAAGAACTATATTCACAAATATGATATAATATATTATTTTATGATATTACTTTGTTAATAATATTTTAGTAGTATCATCGATTTGGGTGTTAACTAATTCTTTTTCCTTTGTATGCTTGGTTTCGTAAGACATGTTTTTTATGGATAAGATGTATTTGATTCATATACAGAATTATATTATGTTCATAAACATTATTTTTAATCATAAAATAAAAAATTTTCTTGAATGATTACGATGGGGAATGAATCTCATCGCGTTCGTGGAGACGGTAATCCGTACATACCCACAAGAGATAATATCATTATATTGATGGAGAAATATTATGTAATTTGATGTTATATCATATATAAATAATCATTATTATGTTATATTTATTATTTACATAGTTTATATTCATTATTATACCCATCCAAATAATGAAGTGTTTGAATAACAAACTACACCACGATGTGGAGACGGTAATCCGTACGTACACATGTGTGGTGAATTTTTCATTTATAGGATAGATAGAATAATGAATATGGTTGTAAAATATTTATAATAACATCATTTTATATATAAGACAGTAGATTTATTTTTTTTTAATGGAAACATCAAAGAAAGTGGAAGTGGAAGAAGAAAAGAACTTGAAAGAGGTGATGAAGTTTTTACCTCTTCTTCAGGTTCTTCCTTTTGATTTGGAAAAAAGGGCTCCTTAGGGTGGATTTCTGACCAAAGGAAGGCCTATAGGATGAAGGGAGGAAATTTGGGAGGATTGTTTTGTAGGTTTTGGCCGAGCCAAAATGCATTGGAGGTGTGAAATTAAGAGAAGGTGAAGTGCCCATTTAATAGAGAGGTGAGGGTCACTTTAGGAAAATCTTGAAATATTATTTTATAATAAAATCATTTTATGTTTAAAATGGCCCCAAAATGAACTATTTAATGTATAATGTGTGGATGGGTCTAAAAACTATCAACCTATTGGTTTTATATAGGTTTAGATCATCATATTAAACATATCTTTTAGATTTAACTCTTAGTTAAATAGTTTGTCATTTACCATGTCTCTTTGTATTTTTATATTATATGGTTAATAAACATACTATAAAATACCAATCAAACCCCATGTGGCTCAATATTATTATATATAACCTTATCTATGTCTTTTGGGCGAACATTAGATTTTTAGGAATATTATATCAGTTAATAATATAATATTTGTTTTAAAAACTCAATTATGTCAATTTTGACACCATTTAGTATTTGATTTTTTTTTAAAGCCATAGAAACTTTATCACTTAGAATAAAATTTATTTAACCAACCCAGAAATGTCATATTAAACTATAAAGTTAGTATAATTCATCAAATGTCTCAATTTACATTTATTTGGATATTTATAATATCAATTATTTTAATATTTCATTAATAAGGTAATTATTGCATCATAATTATGTCATAAATAAATAAAATTATTTAATGTCTAAAAATTATAAATAAAATTCCATTATATGGGAAATATTTGTAGCTTTCTAAATAACATTTATAGTAGAATTTATATTATTTTTAACCTTATATTAAAAAAATTTTAGTTATTAAACATTGAATTTAACTCTTTTAACTATTCTTTAAACAAAATAATAATAAATGTCCTAATCTAATCCATGTGGACCAAAGAGGATCATATTTTATTCCTAAGGTGTTTTTGGTTGAATTATACTTATCCAATAGAATTAGGACATGTGTTAGGGTAATTATGATATCATTTTTACCCTTAATTACCCTATTTACTTTCAACCATAGTAAATAAAAGTCAAAAGTTACTATTCAGAAAAAATTATTCTTATCTTATTGAACCGCATTTTACATACTAATATTAACCGCATCTCTCAGATTTTTGAAATTTAACTCACATAGGTGGTAAAATTATGTTTTATACAAATTTTAAAATTCTCCTAGGAGGTGGGTAAATGACTGTAAAAAGTTTGATAAAACTTTATATATCTAAAATTATTATAAAATGACTCCAATAAATTACACTGTAAATATATAGGTAATATTAATCTATTTTGACATAGAATAAATTAAAATAAAATAACTAATTATTTAAACAAAAAGTCGGTTTTATCCAATAACGCAGTGTTTTTTCACTATTCATCAAATAATGAATGTTTTCAGAAAAATACCAAAAACTCACCCTAAGCTAAATTTGATATTTCGAATCCAAAAATGAAGTCCATTTTGAAAGATAAAATTTATAAAATTTCAAAAATTGGGTATTACTATTCAAAATGGCTAGTTTGATTGGTTGTGGTGTGTATGAACTCGAAGTTGTGTACAACACGAGCTATTGTATTCTTCAAAGGTAAACATACCACGGAAGCTTGGGGTGTTACAACAGTAGTAGACTAGTGAAAAAGGTAGAGAACTCTCATATATGGGTGATCATGGAATTATGCAATTTTACATTATGTGATTGGTATGAAGAGTCTTATTACCACTTGAGGCATCATGTGTTCTCCACAGAGTGTAAGGATATAGTTTAACTTCATTTAATAAGGAAGTTAGGATTTTTAGTTTAAAGTCTTGCAAATCAAACTATAGAGTTGCTTCCAGTTTAGGGTCATATATCTTAGAAAAATTGCATACATTTTATGTTAGAGAAGCTTAGTCCAAAACACCATATAGTTTAACATCATGCTTCCAAGACATTGTCCCACAATTTAACACCAGGTGACTAGGATGACATTTTTTATGTTTAAAGAAATGAAATAGGGACATAGTATGTTCCTTTTACATTCACAAAAACAGAACCATTGATGCTACACAGTTTAACATAATGTAGCTAAAATTCTTGGGGAATTATTGCACACATAGTTCCCCTAGATGGGGAGATGTCACACTAGGATAATCCGTCCTTGAAAAAATATATCCCTTTTTTTTATTTCCCAAATGAGATCGCTCGATGATTATGGAGATTTGAAACTAAGTATCATGGTGGAAGAGGCATAGTCATCTCTTACCCATACCATCGATTATGGTACCATGAGGATCATGGGGGAATTCTACTATGGGATTACCCTAAAATGACCCCAGTATATGCATGGATGTTTTCCAAGCACTACCTAGGCTATTTCATGGGGGAATTTCCATGATCTAGTTTTGGGGTGGCATGAAGAACCTTTGTGGTTTCTATTGGCACAAGTTGTAGGGATAGTCAACCAGACATGCCTGAAATATGGTAAGGCTCTTGATCATAGTTGGATGAGTGAGCTTCTCTATGTAGCGACTGAGGTGATATGGAGTACCCCAAGCGTGGAAGGGGGCGCATCGACTATTGAGGAATGGTCAGTTATAGATTGGATAATATCCCACCCTTGACATTGTGTCGGTGCCCTAATAATGATTCCCCCTCACCAAATAGATGGGGATACAAATCTTGGGTGGCATAGAATCGGGGACCATCGATATGATGGAGTGATGGTTACCAGGAGGTGTGGAAGCCTTGATTGTTAGTATGATGGGATGATGATTCTCGGGAGGTGTGGAATCCTAGAATTTTGGTAAGATGAGTTAATGGTTCCTAGGAGGTGTGGAAGCCTGTATATAAGGTATGAAGGGGTGATGGATCCCAAGAGGCATGGAAACATGGAATTTCTGTACGATAGGGAGATGGATCCCCGGAGGCATGGAATTCTAGATCATCAGTACAATGGGCTGATGGTGCCTAGGAGGTTTAGAAACCTGGAACATTGTTATGATGGGGTGATGGCACCTAGGAGGCATCGAAGACTAGATCATCGACATGACAGGGTGATGGTGCCTATAAGGCATGGAATCTTGGAATGCCATTATGATAGGGAAATGGAACATGGGAGGTGTGGAAGCCTAGATCCTTAGTACGATGGGGTGATGGTGCCCAGGAGGCATGGAATCCCTGAATTTTGGTATGATGGGGTGATGGCGCCCAATAGATGTCGAATAGTAGAACATATATATGATGGGGCTATATCTCTAAGGAGGCATGGGGGCTTGGAATGTCAGTACAATAGGGTGATGATGCTCGGGAGGTGTGGAATCCTGAATCGTTGGTTTGATGGGGAAAAAGAACTTAGGAGGCATGAAAGTCTGGAACATCAATATGACCGGAAGATAGTTCCTAGGAGGTGTGGAATCCTGTAATTTTAGTATGATAGGCCAATGGTTCCTAGAAATCAGGGAATCCTATAATATCTGTATGAATGGGTAATGGATCCTATGAGGTGTGGATGTTTGGAATGTTAGTATGATGGGGAAATGAGAACCAATAAATGTGGAATCCAAGAATGTCGGTACAATTGGGTGATGGTTTTTAGGAGGCATGGAATCTTGGAACATTGGTACAATGTGGTGATGGAACCCGAGAGTTGTGGAATCTTGGAATGTCAATTTTATAGGCAAATATCACATGGGATGTGTGAAAGCTTGGATCATCGATTTGATGGGTCGATGGCGCCCAAGATGCATGAAATCTTGGATCATTGATATGATGGGGCGATGGGACCTAGAAGGTGTGGAAGCATGAACATCATTATGATAGAGAGATGGTTCTTAGGAGGTGTGGAATCTTGGAAGGGGTGATGTCACGCAGGAGGCATGGAAGCCTTTAATGTTAGTACGATGGGTGATGATGTGTGAGAGGCATGAAATACTTGATCATCGATACGATGGGATGATGGAACCAAGGAGGCATGGAATCCTATAATGTTAGTACAAAGAGGTGATGGAAACCCAGAGGTATGGATTCCTAGAACTTTGGTAAAATGAGGAAATTGTTCCCTAGAAATTTAGAAGTCTAGATCATCATTACCATGAGGAGATGACACCTCAGAGGTGTGGAATCTTAAAATTTCGGTGTGATGGGGTGATGAAACCCAGGAGGTATGAAAGCCTGGTATGTTGGTACGATGGGGAGATGGTTATCAAGAGTCATGGTATCCTAGATCATCAGTATGATGGGGTGATTTCACATAAGAGGCATTAAATCCTATAACATTGACACAACATGTCAATGCACCCAGGACGTATGGAATCCTAGATCACCATTATGATGTGGTGATGGATCCGAGGAGGAATCGAATCATGGGATATTGGTATGATGGGGAGATGGATCCTAAGAAGTGTGGGTTTATAGATTGTTGGTATAATGGGGTGATGGCACCTAGGATGTGTGTAATCTTAGATTGTTGGTATAATGGGGTGATGGTTCTTGAGAGGTTTGGAATCCTGGATCATTGGTATGATGTGGAGATGACCCCTAGTAGGCGTGGATGTAAGGAATATTAGTACGATGGAGAGATGGTGCCTAGGAGGCAAGGATGATTGGGTCATCAGTACGATAAGGTGATGGTTACTAGGAATCCTGGAATGTTGATACAATTTGGAGATGGTGCCCCAAAGGCATGGAAATCTGGTATTTTGGTACGACTAGGTGATGTTTACCAGGATGCATGGTAGCCTAGACCAACAGTATGATACGGAGATGGTGCCCAGGAGGCATGGAAACCCAGAACATCGATACAATGGGGCAATGTCACCTAGGTGGCATAAAATATTAGAGCATCAGTACGAAGGGTTGATGGCTCCCAGGAGGCATGGAATCTTGGATCAATGGTACAACGAGGATATGTAACCTAGGAGGTGTGGAAGCCTAGAATTTCAGTACTATGGGAGATGACTCTTAGATGGTTTGGAATCCTGGAATGTTAGTATGATTGGGAGATAGAACCAAATAGGTGTGGAATCTTGGATCATCAATATGATGGGTGATGATGCTCGAGAGACATGAACTCCCAAAACATCAGTATGATGTGGTGATTGTGCATGAGAGCTTTGGATGCCTATCAGAGTGGAATTTCACAAAATAGAGCATCCAGGGAAGGGATATGATTGGCATTCCACTATTTCTAGTACTGAAGATCCTGGACCAGTGAAACTAGAGCATGTATATGATCGAACTAACCCCAATAGTGGATTGAAACTCCCCACCCTAGCGGTTGTTTTCCCTCATTCTCTGAGATGGATCTTTAGGTTAGGGAACATTTTCTTCATGGGGAGGACCTCTATGCCGGTTGATGGAAGTGCACAAAGGAAAATTGCACCGGCTAATGATGGCATGGAGAGTACCATCATGAATGTTTACGGTAGTGCATGGAGGACCTCTACACTGGATGATGATGGGAACCAGAAGGACCACTGTGCTTGTAGATGGAATTATGGGAAGGACCTCTACACCACCTGAGGATGGAGATAGGGAGGACCTCCATGCCAATTGATGACAGTGTAAGGAGGACCGCTGCAATAGATAATGATGATCATGGGAAGGAACTCGGTTCCTTTTGATGGTAGTTCAGGGAGGAACACCGCACCAGCTGATGATGACGATGAGGAGGACCTTTGTGCTTGTTTATGGTAGTGTGGGGAGGACCTCCACACTGGCTGATGGTAGAGATGGGGAGGTCCTCCATTCCTATTGATGGATGTGTGGGGAGTACCTATTCACTAGATGACGATGGTGATTGGGAGGACCTCCATGACTATTGATGGATGTTTGGGGATGACCTCCACACTGGCCAATAATGGAAATGGGGAGGACCTCCATGCCTTTAGATGGAAGTATAGGTAGGACCTGCACACTGGATGATGATGGTGATGGGGGGGGACCTATGTGCCTATTTGACATAGTGCGGGGAGGAAATTTTCACTAGAATATGATGGTGACATGGTGTACCTTTTTTCTTATTGATGGTAGTGTGGCGAGGACCTCCACACTAGCTGATGATGGTTATGGGGAGTACCTCCATGCCTGTTTGAGGTAGTGTGGGGAAGAACTCCACACTGATTGGTAGTGAAATATAGAAGAACTATGTGCAAGATGTCCATGGAGTGGGGAGGCACTCATCTCTAGTTGGTAAGAAAATGGGGAGGATCTCCGCACTAATTAGTAGAGGCATGGGGAGGACCTCTATGTAGGGTGATAATGGTCCATGGAGGACCTGCACATAGATTTTCCTCTTCATGGGATGGCCTGTAACAGCTATCAGTGGTTCTAGTGAATTAGATAGTTAATATAGATTACCTATGAGGTGGTTTGTATCTCAATCCTAAATAGATGAATATGGATCCCCATTCACCTATTACAGAGATCTAGTGGGATATGTCGATGGTATCAAAGGCCATAGGAGCTGCATAAGATGCCTCTTGACTGTAAATGTTTTTGTTCAACCCCCTATGTTGGCATTGTGTATTCTAGAACTATTATTGAAGAGTGGGGATAGGGTAATCCTGCTCATTGGCTTGTGAAACTGGTCGGTGTTGGCCTTGGTGAGGCCTGGTGGGAGCCCTCCCATGAAGCTCTGGAAAGGTAGTCACTGTAGGTAGGGATCGATCATCACCAGCCTCCTTAGAAGTGGGTAAGGAACTATGAGAGCACTTAGGGTAGAGGATCCTGAAGTGGTTCTACACTGAAACAAAGAGTGGTTTCCCCATACATACCTGTTAAGGGAGGTAGTTTCAGTGAGACACTAATATAATGGGGGAGGTTTCCCCCTATGCGGCCCATGAGGTCATTGGTGGCGGCAAGGTGACGAAGACCCCCAATATTATCAATCTTCTCATAGTTGAAGGATAATATATTCATGCTGTGTTAAACAATTAGTTTCTAACTCTTTCATATCCAAGTCACACATCATTGCAGTGGTGTGTGTTTCATTTCCCTCATTCCCAATTTTCAAAGGCAGGCATCCCCCACCACCATGGTCAGTGATTTCGACTCCTTAATTGAAATGGGATGATGGGATGTTGGTTCCTCCTTCTATGGATTCCTCTTTGGAGATCATTTCCTAGTCTAGGTCACCCTCATACGTTTGTGTCTTTTTCATGAAAATCAATTTCAATTCCATATCAACATGGATTCTAGTTAATTACATTAATTTTATCGTGAAAAGGAATCAACATTTCATCAGAGTAGATTGTAACATCGGGCATTTGTGGGCATCACTGGATATTGGGTGCATTGGGAACCTATGAAGTCTTATCCTTTGGAATTTGGAGGCATCTCATATGAGGAATATTTTGAAAGGTACCTAAGGAATATTGTGTCATCCAAGAGGTAGTTGATTTGAAGGGTGTATGTCTGCCGATGATTTTTACCTTAGGAATACCATACTTATGGATGGTGTAGGTATTATAGACCGGGTCAGAAGTTCTACATCTTTTGAAGATAGATCAGAATGTCCTATTGAGACAGATCATGGAATGAGTTTAGAATTTGGTAGAGATGGGGTGGTTGATAAAAATTCCCCATCGAGGCGTATCAAAGATGTTTATACCAAGGATGTAATATGTCACACCTAAGTTTACCAATAGATCATAACACCCTATGGTGGCAGATCCGAGAGGTGGGTCCCTAGTAGGGAAAACCTAGATAGCTTACCAATGGATCATAATGCCACATGGAGGTGGATTCGAGAGGTGTGTCCCTAGGAGGGAACAGATAGATAATTTACTAATGTCAGTATTGAACCTCAAGATGAAATCCTGTGTACCATGTTTAAGATTTAAGGATAAAAATACATGTAGTTTGATTCCATATATTAAGTTCATCTGATAGCATTGATGTAACACCCCAAGATTTTACAGTACGTTATTTTTCAAAGTAATTCAATAAATTGTGCTACACGCAACTCCGAGTTCAAGCACACAACAACTTACCAAACTAGTTGTTCAAAAGCGGTTATGAATAGTATTAACTAAATTTTGAACTTTATATAGTCCTTATAATTTTATAATTCAAATTATGAGTTTCTTAGACATAATGTAAGAACAAATTCTATTTTTTCAGATAAAAAAAGTAATTTACAAAAAAAATGCACTTTTAACGCCTTTTAATGGTGAAACCTTTTTAAATCCAATATTTGAAATTTTATATATTACATTTGACAAAATAAACTTCTTCTTTATAATAATTACATGAGAATTTAGTTACAATAAATTTTTGGTGTTTTTCTGATAACTTTCATATTTGGGTGAATAGTGAAAAATACTATATTTTAACTGAAAACATCATTTTTAATAAAAATAATTTATAGTGTTAAATTATAAATTTTAATGGTTTTGAAGTAAAAATAGATTATATTTTTACAATTTAATCCAATGATAGTCATTTTATGTAATTTCACTTTGAAATTGGACATAAACAAGTGTCAATCTTTTGATAGTTATTATTTTTAAAAAATACGCCTTTTGGTTTTGACAACTGGAATTAATTTTATATTAATAAATCCAAATTTTTTGTATGTAATTTGGTAAAATAGACTTCATTTTTTAATTTGGAAGACCAAAATTATCTTAGGGTGAATTTTTGGTATTATTCTGAAAAGTTTCAATTTTTGAGGAATAGTGAAAAACACTGAGTTTTTGTTTAAAACCGATTTTTTTTAAATAATTATTTATTTATTTTAAATTTATTTTAGGTCAAAATAGATACATAATACCTATATAAGTTCAATGTAATTCAATGGAGTCATTTAATAATAGGTTTAGATATATAAATATTTTATTGAACTTTTACAGTCTTTTACCCACCCCCTAGGAGCATTTGCAAATTTGCATAAAATGTAATTTTACCGCTTATGTGAATTGAATTTCAAAAATACAAGAGAAATGGTTGATATCAGTATGTAAAATTTGGTTCAATAAAATAAATACAATTTTTGGTGCATAGTATCTTTTGTCTTATTTACCACAGTTAAAAGTATATAGGGTAATTAAAGGTAAAAATGATATTATTATTACCCTAACACATGAGATAATTCTATTGGATAATTGTAATTCGATAAAAAAACCTTAGTAATAAAATATGATCCTTTAGGTCCACTTGGATTATATTAGGACATTAATTTTTATTTAATTTAAAGATGAGTTAAAAGTGTTAAATTCTAGTTTTCATAATTAAAACATTTTTAATATAGGGTTATACAAAAGATAAATTCTAATATAAATATTCATTAGAAATATAAATCTATTTAATACATAATGGTTGTTTATTGATAATTTTTAAAAATTAAATAATTAAATTTATTTATGACACAATGATGATGTAGTAATTACCTTATTAATAAAAGATTAAAATAATTGATATTATAAATATCCAAATAAATTTAATTTGAGACTTAATATGAATTAAACTAATTTTATAGGTTAATATGACATGTTAGGGTTGATTAAATCAATTTTCTTTGAATTAATCATGCTATTATGGTAAAAAAATACCAAATAGTGTCAAAATTGACATAAAATAGTTTTTAAAACAAATATTATATTATTAATTGATATAACAATTTTAAAAATATAAGGTTCTGGAAAAATACTTATATAATAATATATATGACATTAAGGGAAAAATTTGGGTTCTATTGGAATTTTATTGTAATTTTATTAACCATATAATATAAAAATACAAAGAGATATGGTAAATGTCAAACTATTTAACTACGAGTTAAATCTAAAAGTTAAGGATAATATGGTGACCTAAACCTGTCTAAAACATATTGGTTGAGAGGTTTTCGACCCTTACCCACGTTATCCTCTAAATAAATAATTTTGGAGCCATCAAAAACCGAAAATGATTTTATTATAAAATAACATTTCAAGTTTTTACTAAAGTGACCCTCACCTCTCTTATAAAAGGGAACTTCCATTATCTTAATTTCACACCTCCATAACATTTTTTTCGGCCAACCCCTACCCAAATATCCTCACAACTTTCCTCCCTTAATCCTAGAGGCCATACATTAGTCAGAAAGCCAACTTAGGGAGCCATTTTGATCAAATCAAAAGGAAGAACCCGAATAAGAGGTAAATATTTCATCACCTCTTTCAAGTTCTTTTCTTCTTCCACATCCTCTTTCTTTGTTGTTTCCATTAAAAAATAATAAATTCAGTATCATATATATACTGTGATGTTATTAAAAAATGGTATAACCTTATTCATTATTCTATCCATCTTATAAATGACAAAGTCACCATACGTGTGTACCTACAGATTACGGTTTACACTTCATGGGGTAGTTTGTTATTCAAACACTTCATTATTTGGATGGGTATAATAATGAGTATAAATGATGTAAATAATAAATAAAACATGTTAATTATTCTGTAAATATGATATACCATACAATTACATATTATATCTCCATTAATATAATGATATTCTCGCTCGTGCGTAGGTAGGGATTACTGTCGCGACGACGCGATGAGAATCATTTCCACGTTCACCATTCAAAGATGAATATAAAAGATATATAACACTAATAAGTATGTAATATATGAAATAATAATTCTACTGGAGATATAAATAAAAAAATATATATATGTACTTACATATATCTTATTTTACTTAGTTCTGTTCAATAAGACATGAAAACGGAAACATCCTTTATGCGTATATACAGTCTACCGTCTCCATAAATGGTGTTTTACATTTCATATATATGTATATTATGCATATTTATATTCTAAATATATATGATTTTTGATATTTTAAAAGTATTTAAATCATGATCTAAGTGATACAATCAAGAAAAACAAGTTAAAACATGTACGATAAAGAAATCGATTATTACCCGAAATGTTAATTTAACATGAAAATTATTATTAATTGGGTAGTATAAAGTCATAAATAAATCATATATGATATCATAAATATTAATATGGTTATACTATAATATAATAACACACTAGGATCTTTATACATGTTGTTAAATGTACCCTAGATTAAAGAAAAGTACAAGGTCTGGGTTAATTTCTCAATCTCATTATTATTCAAGATTGTCTATGGGTAATTTTTTATTGGGATATATTAATTACCCATATCCATGTTTCATAAAAGAGTTTTCTAATGGATTATATTTGAGGGACTCTTTTACTAAAACATCATTTTAATTTTTTTAAATATTTATTCTTCTAAATCATTCTCATTAATGTATACGTTTTCAAAATGTGTTTTACAAATTTATTTATACGGAATGAATGTTTTTAAAATGATAATTCCTTTCAAAAGTTTCAAAGTGGTATGGGACACTTTGATTCAAAAATGACTTTAAATTACTTCCTTTCTAAATTGTGTGACTTTTAAATGATTTCAAGAAAAAGGGATATTTCTTTTAAAGAGTTTTACAAATCATTTTCATCTATGTGAACATCCTTTGATAGATTTTAAACTTGTGTGAATTTGATTTATTATGATTCAAATCATTCATTCTGTATTGAAGGTTTTGTGGTATGTTGGACTATGGATGTGTTATTTTTATACCATTCATGGTTTATGGATAATGTATTTACATTTCATATTCTAGTTTTAATATGAATGTTTATGTTATTTTTAAACCATTTAATTTAAGGAATGCATTGGACTTAGTAAGTGATGGGTGGAGCCCACTATAGCTCCACGATGCATCGGTAGGTCTCATGAGACAATCTTGTGTCTAGGATCAATGCCTTGAGAAATTATTATTTGTAGGCTTGCCACAGGGCCTTGACTATGTGGTTATGAAAGTCTGGCATTATTCATTCCATCATTATGAAAGTGGATATTGATGTTTCATGAGATCATTTGACTAGTAGAATACCAATGTGAATAAGTAAATGAAATTATTTGATTTTATCTTTTCCATATTATGTTGAAGTTCACGTTTAAAAGGCTTTTGTTTTAGTCTTATACATTGCCTTAAATATTTATGTTTATTTATGAATGTTTCCGCTATATTATTATCCTTACTGAGCATCTGATCTCACCCCTTTCTATGTTTTAATTTCCTAGGATCCCAAGAAGTGTTTTATGTTTGATATGCATGGTTAAGATAAGGGAAAATTAGAATTCTCAAAGGATTTTTTTTATTGTTTATTAGAAAGTGTAATGTAACGTTAATGTATGTAATATATTTTCCAAGACTGCTAAACTGATCTATCAATCAGGACTTGATTCCTTGTAATCATTCAAATATATTAATATAATGCACCGACTCTAGGTAACTGTGGTCGGGCGTTATAGTTGGTATCAGAGAAATTTATCAATAACCCTTGAAATAGATTTAGATAAACTCTGATTAGATAACATTACCCTAATATAGACTTTGAGGTTTAGTATATAAGAACTTCCTTGAATTTTGGTAATTTAGATATTTTTTGAGTTTTGCAAGCAATACATCCCTATCTGGATACGAGAATGTAGAGGCAGATCTGGAATAGATGTACCTAGGGGTAAAACCCGAAAACACCACTTTGAGCTAGACTCAAATGAGAACTAGTGCACGACAACGGGCCTTACTGCACTCTTGGTTACGACACTCCTGGGGGATATGCTTAGGATAATTCACATTTTCATTTCAATCCATTATGAAGGATATTGGAGTAAATACTTCCTCAAAGAAAATATTTTTTTATTATGGATTATATCCATAAACTGTACAATGTACATTAGTTATTTTACATGATTGGAATTATTCATTGTGATTCATAAACTAACCTAGTGTATGCCATTATTTAAAAATGGCGCCCTGTAGAAGGAATGAGAACTCCAACAATACGTATGATCCAAAGTGTAAGAAGGATCTTATCTTTCCGGGTATTAAGCTAAAATTTAGAAGGTAAATAGTCTCCCATGTATTAACAACATATAAAGAAATAATATCATGTGTTAATAAGATAAGTAAATAATTCTCTGAGTCCTATGGATTTTAATGGAAACAAGAGAAGAAAAGGATGGTAGAGAGAAAGATGGATAAAGAGAAGAGGGGAAAGAAGGATTTTCCCATATTTTATAAATGTGGAAAGAATCACCTTGGTAAATTAATGAAGGGAATGAGAGTTTGTTATAATTTTGGAGAAAAAGGACACCAATTACGTGATTGAAAGGGTAAGAAAAATGTTTCAATTGTAAAATTCTTTATCTACAAGGTGTTGGGACACTATGTGAATTAATGTCCCAGTCATCAGAGTATACCTTAAATGATGTTATTAGAAAATAATCCAGTTATGATACTACATCATATGAAGAGGAATGACTAGTGTCCTTTTGTTGTTATTATAGGATTATATCAGTTGAGTGTTGTATCAATAACATACTTGTTATATGAATTATGGATATAAAAAAGGATTGTATTACAGTACTATTTTATTGAGGATTTGAGATTATATGGTTCTATGAAAAGTGACTTAATAGTAAAATACAATTTTTGGAAAATACATGGTTGAAGGAAAGGTAATCCTTAATATGGTCCTGATAATGAGGTAGTGATTTTGGAATAAGAGATTGTTGATTTGGATAAATTATATTGGATATTCTTGACTTCCTTGGAACTGATTAATAGTTTATTTTAATTTTATTTCATCATTGATGGAATATTCAAGTTTTTTGTATATAATGAATATATAGAGCATTATATAAAGAATAAGGGAGCATGAATGTAATCAATTGGGTTTTATGGTAATTCAGGGTGTCACCATGTTTTAAAATAATACATGATGAAGGTGTTCACATGTTATTTCGTGGAAAAAACGATCTTCATTGTGTTTAAATTCCTTAATAATTTTGGATAAGTCTAAAGGTTGGAATGGATTAATTTCAAAATTGGATACTATTGTTAATGTTATTTTTGGATTGTTATAAAAAGGACAACACGCAGATCGTGTGACAATCCGTCGCGTCGGACAAAGCTGCGGGAATCGAACCCACAACCATAGTGTGATTGGGAATTATCACCTACCACTGGACTATGTGAAGTCCCTGAATTGTATAATCTAGTTTTTTTAAGGTTATGATAGGTGAATTATAAATTCATTATTTTTGGAACCCTATACGATTAGGATAAATATAATATATTTTTTTTGAAATCTTTTGGAGTGAAAGATGAGTTTTTGATAGGAATTAGTTGAAGGATGAAAATCTACTTGTCACGTGTATATATATATATATATCCTTCTATTCTATGGGTAAATTAATTTTTAAACTTTATTGAAGGGATCTTAAAACAAAAAATGTGTTTTCCTAATACCTTATGTTTTGTCGAACCAATTGTATTTTAAATCATCATAGATTGATGGATTTGAGGCACTCATTTTTAAACGTGTTTGTGATTGATGACCTCAATCACTCCCTATAAATATTTATGTTTTTCCTCCAATTATGTGTCTCTAATTTCCATCAATTTTCTTCTAATCGAGATCATAATTTGGTGGTGACCCTTTCATTTCCTATTTCCTCTTATTAAGACTAAATTTTATTAACCCAATTTCCGATATGGGTTTTCCCACAAAGGTATTTTCTATTTTCAACCTTTTATTTTCGAACAACAATTTCAAATTGTGATGACACAATTTATTGAAGTAGGGAAGAATGTAACACACAAAGATTTCATAGTACTTTATTTCTTCAAAGTAATTCAATAACTTTCACTACACACAACACCAAGTTCAAGCGCACCACAACTTACCAAAACTAGCAGTTCAAAAGAGGTTATGAATAGTATTAACTGAATTTTGAACTTTATATAATATTTATATGTTTGGAATCCATATTATGTGTTTATTAGACATTATTTAAGAACAAATTCATTTTTTTCAGACAAAAGAAGCAATTTTCTAAAAAATGCACTTTTACCGCCTTTTAATGGTGAATCCTTTTTAAATCAAATATTTGAAACTTTAATATATTCAATTTGAAAAAATAAACAAATTCTTATGAATCGGGAAATAAGAATTTAGTTTCAATAAATTTTTGTTGTTTTTCTGATAACTTTCATATTTGGGTGAATAGTGAAAAATACTATATTTTAATTGAAAACAACATTTTTAATCAAAATAATTAATAGTGATAAATTGTAAATTTTAATGGTTTGGAAGTATAAATAGATTATATTTTAACCATTTAATCCAATGCTGGTCATTGTAAGTAATTTCACATTGAAATTGGACACAGACAAGTGTCAATCTTTTGATAGTAATTATTTCTTAAAAATACGCCTTTTGGTTTTGACTACAGTAATTAATTTTAAATTAATAAATGAAACTTCTATGTTTATAATTTGGTAAAATAGACTTAATTTTTTAAAATGGAATATCAAACTCATCTTAGGGTGATTTTTTTGTATTTTTTTGAAAACGTTAAATTTGTGTTGAATCATGAAAAACACTGAGTTTTTGTTTAAAACTGAATTTTCATTTAAATAATTAATCATTTAATTTAAATTTATTTTAAGTTAAAATAGATACATAATACATATATAAGTTCAATGTAATTAATTGGATTAATTTTATATTATGTTTAGATGTATAAAGATTTTATTGAACTTTTACAGTCTTTTACCCACCTCCTAGGAGTTTTTGCAAATTTGCATAAAACCTAATTTTACTGCTTATGTGAATTGAATTTCAAAAATCTGAGATACATGGTTGATATCAATAAGTAAAATGTCATTCAATAAGATAAAAATAATTTTTGGTGAAAAGTAATTTTTGACTTTTATTTACCACGGTTAAAAGTAAATAGGGTAATTAATGGTAAAAATGATATTATTATTACCCTAACACATGTACTAATTCTATTAGATAAATGTAACACGACCGAGAACAACCTTAGGAATAAAATATTATCCTTTGGGACCACATGGATTAGATTAGGACATTTATTATTAGTTAATTTAAAGAAGAGTTAAAAGTGTTAAATTTAAGTTTTCATAAATAAAACATTCTTAACATAGTGTTATTAATAAGATAAAATCTAATATAAATATTAATTATAAATCTAAAAAAATTTCCTACATAATGGTACTTTATTTATAATTTTTAGATATTAAATAATTAAATTTATTTATGACACAATGATGATGCGGTAATTACTTTATTAATAAAAGATTAAAATAATTGATATTATAAATACCCAAATAAATTTAATTTGAGACTTATAAGAAATTATACTAATTTTATAGGTTAATATGACATGTTAGGGTTGATTAAATCAATTTTTTTCGATGTAATCATGTTGTTATGATTTTAATAAAAAACAATTACCAAATAGGGTCAAAATTGACATTAAATTGTTTTTAAAATAAATATTATATTAGTAATTTATATAATAATCCTAAAAATATAAGGTTCATCCAAAAGACTTATATAATAATATAAATGACATTAATGAACCATTTTGGATTCTATTGAAATTTTATAGTATGTTTATTAACCATATAATAAAAAAATACAAAGAGACATGGTAAATGTCAAACTATTTAACTAAGAGTTAAATCTACAATTTAAGGTTAATATGGTGACCTAAACATGACTAAAACCTATTTTTTGAAAGGTTTTAGACCCATCCACACCTTATACTCTAAATAAATCATTTTGGAACCATTATAAACCGTAAATTATTTTATTATAAAATAATATTTCAAGCCTTTCCTAAAGTGACTCTCACCTCTCTTATAAAAGGGCACTTCACAACTCTCTTAATTTCACACCTCCAAAGCCTTTTGGCTCGGCCAAACCCTACCCAAATATCCTACCAACTTTTATCCCTTCATCATAGAGGCCATCCTTTGGTCATAAAGCCAACCTAAGGGGCCATTTTGATCAAATCAAAAGGAAGAACCAGAAGAAGAGGTAAATATTTCATCACCTCTTTCAAGTTCTTTTCTTCTTACACATCCTCTTTCTTTATTGTTTACATTATAAAAAAATAACTCTATTATCTTCTATATACTGTGATATTATTATAAAAATGGTACAACTATATTCATTATTCTATGCATCCTATAATTGAAAAATTCACCATACATGCGTACGTATGGATTACCATCTCCACGTCGTGGTGTAGTTTGTTATCCAAGCACTTAATTATTTGGATGGGAATAATAATGAGTATATATAATTAAAATAATAAATATAACATGTTAATTATTCTTTATATATGATATACATTACAATTACATATTATTTCTCCATCAATATAATTATATTGTCGCTCGTGCGTGCGTACGAATTATCGTCTCCACGAAGCGATGAGATTAATTCCCACATTCACCATTAAATGATGATTATAAAATATATATAATTATTAAGTTTGTAATATATGACATAATAATTCTACTGGATATATATATATATAGGTACTGACATATATCTTATTCACTTAGTACCGTTCAATACGATATGAAAACAGAAACAATGTTTATGCGTACGTACAGTCTACCGTCTCCATAAACGGTGTTTTCCATTTCATATATATGTCTATTATGAATATTTATATTCTAAATATATATTATGTTTTATATTCTGGAAGTATTCAAATCATGATCTAAGTGATATAATCAAGAAAAACAAGTTAAAACACGTACGATAAAGAAATCGATTATTACCCGAAATGTTAATTTAACATGGAAATTATTATTAATTGGGTAGTATAAAGTCATTAATGAATCATGTATGATATAATAAATATTAATATGTTTGTGGTATATTATAATAACATACTATGATATTTATATAGGAGGTTAAGCATACCCTTGACTAAAAGAATGTGCAAGGTAAGGGTTAATTTCTCAATCTCATTATTATTTGAGATTGTTTATGGGTAAGTTTTTACTGGGACATATATATTACTCATGTCCAGGTTTCATAAAACAGTTTTAAAATGGATTCTTTTAAGGGACCCTTTTACTAAAACATCATTTTTATTTTTTTAAATATTTATTCTTCTAAATCATTCTCATTAATTTCTATGTTTTCAAAATGGTATTTAAGGATTTATTTATATGGACATGAATGTTTTAAAAATGCTAATACCATTCAAAAGTTTCAAAGTGGTATGGGACAATTTGATTAAAAAAATTCTTTAAATGTCATCCTTTCTAAATTTTGTGACTTCTAAATGTTTTCATGACAAAGGGATATTTCTCTCAAAGAGTTTTACAAATCATTTTCTTCTATGTCGACATCCTTTGATGGAATTTAAACTTGTTTGAAGTTGATTTATTATTATACAAATCATTCATATTTTATTGAAGGTTTTGTGATATGATTGATCGTGGATGTGCTATTTTTATACCATTCATTGTTTATGGATAATGTATTGACATTTCGTATACTATTTTTAACACGAATGTTGTTGTTATGTTTAAAACTTTTCATATGAGGAAAGAATTGGAATTAGTAAGTGACGGGTGGAGCCCTCTATAGCTCCTCGATGCATCGGTAGGTCTCTTGAGACAAACTAGTGTCTTGGCACAAGACGTTGAAAAAATATTATTTGTATTCTTGGAACGAGGCCTTGACTATATAGTTATGGAAGTCTAGGATTATGCATTCCATCATTATGAATGTGGCTATTGATATTGCCTGTGATCATTCGACTAATAGAATATCCATTTGAATAAGTAAAGGACATTATTTTGTTTTAGCTTTTCCATAATATGCTGAAGATCAAGTTTAAAAGGTTTTGTTTTAGTCTTATACATTGCCTTAAATGTTAATTCTTATTTATGAAGGTTTCCACTATATTGTTATCCTTACTGACCATCTGAGCTCACCCCTTTCGATGTATTATTTTCCCAGGATCCCAAGAAGTGTTTTATGTTTGAGATTCAAGGTTAAGCTATGGGAAAAATATCTTTATAAAAGGATAATTTTTTTTGTTGTATGTTTGAAAGTGTAATGTAACATTAATGTATGTAATCTATTTTCCAATACTGTTAAACTAATCCGTCTTTCAGGACATTATTCTTTGTAATCATTCCAATATAATAAAATAATTCACTGAATCTAGGTAACTGGGGTTGGGGCATTACAATTGATCCATTATGTTTAACGTTGTACGGTAAGGATTATAAGGTTTCAAAAGGAGAGTCAACAAGGGATGGTGTGGAAATTATGTGTAGAAGCTACTTGGGTGATACAAGGAGTTGTGATGATATGAATGTGTCTAACATGTGGGAGTTTCTAGAATACCACAATAGAGAAAAAATTATGTGAATGGGGCTTATGAATGAGATCTTCTCATCTTATCCACCTCATTTCAAGTTAATAGGTAATCCCATGTCCATTACAGTAGGTAAGATTACAGTTTAACATCATGTGAAAGTACATGGTGTGTTGGGATCAGGCACAAATTTTACCATCATTTCTTTCTCAAGTCAGGTCAAGAGGGCATCCCATGTTCATTGCATTAGGTAAGATTATAGTTTAACATCATTTGGAAGGATGTAGTGTGTGTGGCATATGCATTGAGTTTCCCGTTTTATTAAACTTATGTTAGTTCATAAGGGAATATTGAATTACTGGTTGTTAAAGGTATATTATTGGGGCTTAAACCTAATGTGAAGGCCCAGTGGGGGATTTATAGGATCATCATGGATACATGTGGGTCTTTCACTCTAGGTATTCCCTTTTATCTTCCTCATGTTGGGTAAAGAGGGAATCTTGAATTACTATTGGATCAAGGTATATGATTGGGGCTAATAATTTATGAGGAGTCCTATGGTGTCTATTTAGTGGTTGTATCATGATGATTTCATGAGGCATCTTATGCTTGATGTATAAGGAATCCCATGTTTGTAACATGAGGAATCAAACACTCGTCATATACAGTATTCTAGAGTTTAAATTCATGTAGTTAGGAAAATGGGTGTCTTCTCATGATAATGCATCTTATATTTGACGCATAAGGTATCTTATTCTTGACATATAATTTATCTCATATTTATAGTAGGAGTCTTCCAATTTTTTGACATATAGGGTATGCTATAGTTTAAACTCATGTACCTAGGACTAAGGGGGTAATCTCATTATCATGGCATTGATATCTTACGCTGGATATATAAGGCATATCATGTTTATAATATGAGGAATATTATGCTTTTCATATAGGGTACACTACAATTTAACCTCATTTAGTGAGGAATACTAGAAAGAGGGTGCCTAGTAATGAATGGTGTGGGACTTACACAAGGAAATTCCTTTCTCGTTCAACCTAGAATAAGAGTAAGGTAATGGGGTTTTAGTAGTTTCTTGAGGAGTGTATCGAATCAAGGTACTTGGGGAATGTAATATGTGAAACTCAACTCATGACATGGGAATGGGACCAATATGATTAGGATGACTCAAGGTATTTGAGGGAGTGTAGGGGTGTATCTTGAATCAAGTGTTTTTATGGGGGGTCATTGAGGCCATGTAAGGTGCAACCCAAAATGTACTTAACCGTCCTGAAAATTTCAATATGTGGCACTCTATTTTTCATATGGGTAAAAAATGTAGTGAAGGGACCAGTCCAGTGCCATGGAAGTGATACCAAGTGGGGGTGCAGGGGTGAAACCCCCTATTATGGGCCAATAGATGTAGATGTTTTAGATTCATGAAGTATATGGGTCTCATACAGGATAAGGCTTTATAAAGCACAAGATCTCAGGATGGAAGGGGCTTCATAGAGATCAGGGTCTCATGAAGGATAGGGCTTCATGGATGTTAGGGTATCACAAAGGATGGGGCTTTATAGAGCTCGAGGTATTATGATGGATATGTCTTCATGAATCTTAGGGTCTCAGGAAGGATATGGTTTTACATATCACAGGGTCTTGTGATGGATATGGATTATTAAGGACGAGGGTCTCAAAAAGGATATGGATTCACGGAGCTCAGGGTCTTGATAAGGATAGAGATTTGGGGAGCTCATAGTTTCCCAAAGGATATGGCATCTTAGATCTCAGGGTAACCTGAAGGATATGGATTCTCAGATCTGAGGTTCTCCTGAAGGTTATTTCCTTATAGAGATCAGGGTATTGCGAATATTGGGTCATTACAGAGGAGTGTCTCCTGAAGCTCATATGTAATGAGTTATACAAATTTGTGAAGCTATGGAGCGTTTTAAATTTCGAGTGATATTTTGTAGCTCAACATATCCTCCTCTCCAATAAAGGCATTAGGTGGGTATTTATAAGGTTTGGGTTTCAAAATGATTGGAGGTATTCATGAATCTTTATGAGCTTCACTAGTTGATGGGGATCCACAAGTCCAAATGACACAGTGTAAAGGTAACTGTTAATGTCTCGTTCATTCATAGAGGGATCTCCATGAATCCTATCATACACCATGTGAAGATCAATGTGAAACCTCCACTAACCAAAACTCCATAAATGGTACCTTTGTAACCAGACCTCCATGAATCGAACACCGGGAATGGGAGCTTTGAGACCAAACCTCCAAAAAACAGACCCACATGAATGGACCTCTGCAAAAACAACCTCTATGAATATGAGCCTCACAAACTATTTTCCGCAGTCTAACTTCAAATAGCCAATAATTATTATATGCAACTCTATCTGATATCAAATACTATTCAAAAAATATTGTAGAATGAGATACACTTTAGGATTAGGGAAATAAGAATTTGGTCCATTCTTGGATGATCTTTTCCTATGCTAACATCTATACTGATATTCAAGTGATAGTTGTTATTATAATCAAACTACTCCAATGGAAAGTGATATTCCCAACTATGAACAAATTCCAACACATATACTGTCATCATATCCTCTAAAATTCGGATGGTTTTTTTTAGTCTGGACATCTATTTGGTGATGAAATTTCATATTCATCTATAATTGGCTCCCAAAATCACCCTATAAAATTCTATATAATTGTTATATGAACTGATGATCATGGTTACAAATATTCATTTAAGGTACCTAATTAAGATAAATGATATCCTACACATACAAGAACCAAAAATACTTAAATTAACTCTGCTCCTTGATGAAAAATAATTTAACCAATTTGGTAAGTTGGTAGATAATCAACCAGATAACATCATGCCCTCTTTTTGTCTGTAAAATTCCTATCATGAAATCCATGTATATGTCATACAAATTTTATTATGGGAACTCAAGAGGTTGTGTCAAGACATCTTGAACTTGATGTTCTCCCTTCACCTGATGAAATGTGATTCATCCAAAAACATACTAAAAAACATTCCACCTCATACCATCCCACAAAAACAATGAACAAAATTCTTGGTGCATCTTCTCTTGAATAGGATATATAGATAAGGGTGAGGTTTAACATCATGCGTTGTGGACATGGTGTGTGGGGATTATGAATTGAGTTTACCATTATTTTCATCCTCATATAGGCTATGAGGGCATCTCGACCCACTGATGGGTCAAGGTAAATGAATGGGGATTATAACTAAAAGGTGACCAAAGGGAGAATTTTAGGATGTTAACATCATAGGTAACATAGGGTTTTGAAGTGGATCTGCTTCTTGGCCTAGAGACATAAAGTCTAGGCATCACTATATATCCCTTGAGGATGGTAATCAAGCCACACAATGTTATGAGACATGGAACATTGGAAAATCATTTTTTGTGGGGGGGGGGATACCCTCTCGAATGAGGATATATAATCTTCCCATATTATGATATGAGGATCCTAAATTTTTAGGGGGAAAGATCATCTCTCATTTAGAGGAATCCCAATTTTATTCAGGGCAAAACCATAGTTTAACATCATTATTTGAGGATGTTTGTTCATCCCATATTCATCATATGTGTTATCCTGGTTTAACACGGGGTATGTCACCTCACATTAATAAGAATCCTGATTTTATATAGGGTAAGACCACATTTTAACAATGTGCACTGAGTACATGGTGTACTGGGCTTATGAATTTTGTTTCCCATTATTTTCTTCTTCATATCGTGTAATGAGGGAATCTCAAAACGCTGATGGGACAAGGTAAATTAATGGGGATTATGGATAAAAATATGTCCAAGGAAGAATTTTGGGAAGATAATAATGTAGGTAATAGAGGGTTTTGTGGTGGATCAATGGCTGGGAACAAAGAGAAAATGTCTTGGCATCACTACATATCCCATGAGGATAGGAATAAAGCCACATGTAGTTATGGGAAGTGGGTGATGGCATAGACTTCACTAGGGATGAATAAAACCATATGAATTAGAGGATAATGCACATAGTTTAGGGTCATAAGGATTGTTCTAGACCTCATATTTTGAGGTCATAGAGCTTGGAACCGCATAAAATAGTTTAAGATCATTATGTTTGGACTATGGAGAGGGTGATCCATGGATACTTATATGGAATGAAAGAGATAAAACCTAACATGAATGGGGAAAAATAGTCAATGTACCACATTAATCAATCCTAGATTCAGTTTCACATAGTTTACAATCATATGGCATGGACCAGGGATCCATGTTTGAGGTCATAGAGCTCGGACCTGGGTGATATTGGTTTCAAGGGTTTATTTTTGGAACAGTAGAGGTAAGACACATTGAAAATGGAACCAAGGGGGTTCCTGTACCACATTCACAACTTGAGATGAACTTCATACTGTTTAGGGTCAAGATGCTGGGACCATAATTGGGGAAAAATGGTT
The DNA here is from genome assembly GCA_963277665.1 of Viscum album. Classification (NCBI taxonomy): domain Eukaryota; kingdom Viridiplantae; phylum Streptophyta; class Magnoliopsida; order Santalales; family Viscaceae; genus Viscum; species Viscum album. Next base: position 699,747,967 of record OY728122.1, on the reverse strand, counting down.
AAAGGGTTGGTAAATTTGCAGTCGATATTGAAGATTAGAAGTAAAAGGATCACTATGTATCCCCTGAGGATAGAAATCAAGCCACACTAAGTTATGAAATGCAGTGTGATAGGAGAATGATAATGATGAGGGAAATACTCTTTGGAGAAGGAATTGCGGCATCTCATGACTGCCATGGAGAATCTTATGATTATGATATATGGTATGTCTCTTACCCATATCCTACTCACCATAAGAGGCATCCTAGTTTTAGATGGGGTAGGATCATAGATTAACAACATGTACTGAGGATGATAGGCAGTTAAGTTTAAAGTTATACAACTCCAAACAGAGTCTGAAAATATTTTAAGGTCATAATGATTTGACTGTTGAAAATAGTTTAGGGTCATGTTTCATTGACCATAGATTTTAGTTTAAGTTAATAAAGCTTAAACTATAGTCAATCATCTTAAACAAATATGTTTATTGTAGTGGAGTGACAAAATTGATGTCAACTGAGGGTAAAGGATTCCCAAAACAACACAACACATTCCAAGTATAACTTTCACCCAGTTTAGAGTTTGGTTTCTTTTAATTAAACTACCAGTTTACGTCTGTATAGTTTGGACCAATTTAAAATAGTTTAAGGTTATACTACCTGGACCATGATTTTGTGCATCTTGAACACATGGGTACATATCCTACCAAGAATCATATGCCCATGTTAGTTTTTCTTAGTGTGGGAAACAATTAGTGGTGAGGAGATTTCCCTAACACGTGGATGTGCATAACAAGAGTAAGGATATTTCAGGTTGTGATTATCTTAATGAAACTATTTTTCCTACTCAATGTGCCAGCATTCACGGAGGGGTAACCCTAAGGGTGTTGGAATTCCACCAAAATATAGGGAGGTTGAAAGAATGTAAATCAAGACATCCAAGAGGTGGACCATGAATGGAGGGTGACATAATTGTAGGGAAAAAACTATTGACCATGTTAAAAAAACGAGTTCCACAAGCACATCAATCATGGATATGGTGAGAAAATAAAAGATCAACAGTGGTTCGAGTTTTAAACATGGGATCCATTTTTTGTCATAAGAGATCCATCAATTCATGTTCCCAGCACTATAAGGGAGTCATTTTGGCTAGGTACCATCACTATTATGGGGCCTATTTGGGATTTAAGGAAGATGAAAATTTAAATTGAAGAATACTTGAAGTGTGGAAATGAATTGAGGGAATGTTTTTTAGGAACTCAACACTAGGTTATATTCCATAAAACATTTTAGAGAGTAATGGTGTGCATTGGAAATGGGTATTTAAACCCATTCTCAAGGATGGGGGTCCTGAGGTAGTTCTTCAATGTGGAATTGTAGTTTACCAACACCGAATATAGAGAAATCTCACATATAGGGGCTCATGGAATTACACAGTTTTACTTCATGTGATGGGAATGTGGCTTCATCAAACTTCCTGAGGCATACTGTGTTCTCCAAATAGCATAAGGCTATAGTTTAACATCAATTGATTAGGACATATTATTGTTAGTTTAAATTCATACAACCCGGACTATATATTTACTTCTATTTTAGGGTCATAGAGCTTAGAAAAGTTGCATTTAGTTTATGTTTATGATGCTCAGACCAAAGCACCATACTATTTAACATCATATGATAATACATTGTCCCACAATTTAATGTCATGTGATTGGGATGATGGTTGATGTGAAGTTTAACACAATGCAATGTTGACATAGTATGTGATTTTTATGGTCGTGAAAATAAGACCATTGATGCTACATGGTTTAACATAATGCAGATAAGATGTTTGGGGAATTATTCCACACATAGTTCCCCTAGCCTGGGAGAGTTCACACTGGGCTAACTCAGGCTTTAACAAAATCCTTGTGTTTCATTTTCCCAAATGAGCTTGCTCGACTTTCCTATAGATATAAACCTAAGGATCATGGTAGAAAAGGCATGGTCATCTCCTACACATTCTGATGATTTTGTTTCCTTGATAATTACAAGGGAATCCAACCTTGGTATTACCCTAAAATTTCCCCAGAATTTGTTTGGAAGTTCTCCAAGTATGATCTAGGATATCTCATGGGGAAATTTACAAAATCTAGTGTTGGGGTGGAATGGAGGATCTATTTGGTTTATATTGGCACAAGTAATAGGGAGGGTCGACCTAACATGTTCAACAGATGGTTGGGGTATCAACCCCAGTCAGATGATTTAGCTTCTCCATGTAGTGACTGGAGTGATATAGAGAACCCCAATGGTGGTAGGGGCCACATAAGATTTTGGAGAAATGTTGGTTGGTTATGGGATAATATCCTTCCCTCTACATTATTTTGGTGCCCTGAGAAAGTTTCCTTCTTAATGGAAGGATGGGGAGATTTCACCCTGGCGACATAAAAGCCCAGATCATCAGTATGATGGGGATATTTTTCTTGGGAGGTGTGGAAGCCTTGATTATAAGTACTATGGGGTGAAAGTGCTCAGGAGGCATGAAATCCTATAATTTTAGTACAACATGGTGATGGTTCGTAGGAGGAATGGATGTATGGATCATTATTATGATGGGGCTATGGTTCCCAGGAGGTATCAATGCCTAGATCCAAGTTATAATGGGGTGATGGCGCCCATGATTCATGGAAACCTGGAACATTGGTATGACAGGGTGATGGCTCCCAAGAGGCATGGAAGCATAGATCATTGATACAACGGGCCGATGGTGCTCGAGAGTCACTTAAACCTAGAACATCTATATGATGGGGTGATAGAACCTACAAAATGTGGAATCCTGGATCTTCAGTATGATGGGGTGATGGATCCTAGGAGGCATGGAATATTGGAATGTCAATTCAAAGGGGCAATGTGGATTGCGAGGTCTTGAATCTTGGATCATTAGTAAGACGGGGCAGTGTCACCCCGAATGCATGGAATCCCAGAATATTGGTATGACATGAAGATGGTGCCCATGATATGTGGAATCCTAGAACATTGGTATAACATGATGATAGTTCCTATAAAAAATGTAAGCCTAGAATGTTGGTATGATTAGGCGATGGAGACCGAGAGGCATGAAACCCTGAATCATTAGTACGATGGGGTGATGGCACCACAGTGGCATGTAAGTTTGGAATGTCGATACGATGGGGAGATGTCACCTAGGAGGTGTGGAAGCTAGGAATTTTGGTACGATGGGGAGATGGTTCTTAGACAACATAGAATCCTGGAATGTCAGTATGACAAGGTGATGAAACCTAGGAGGTGTGGAAGTTTGGAACGTCAGTACAATGGGGTGAATAAAACTAAGAAGTATGGAAGCCTAGAATGTTGGTACGATGGGGTGATGGATCCTAGGATCTATAGAAGCTTGGAACATTGTTATGATGGTGTGATGGCTCTCGGGATGCATGGAATCCTGGAACTTTGGTAAGATGGGGTGTTGACACTTATGAGGCATGGATGCCTGTATGATGGGGCGATGGTGATTGAGAGGCATGGAATCTTGGATCGTCTATATGATGGGGTGATAGAGACTAAGAGGTGTAGAATCCTAGAACATTGATATAATGGTGAGATGGTTCTTGGGAGGTGTGGAATCCTGGATCATTTTTATGAAGGGGAAATGGTGCCAAGGAGGCATAGAATCTTGTAACGTTAGTACGATGGGGTGATGGTGCCTGTGAGGGGTGGAAGCACGGATCATCGGTATGATGGGGCGATGTCACCCAAGAGGCTTTAAATCCTTGAACATCAGTACAATGGGGTGATGTCACCCATGAGGCATGAAATCTTAGAATGTCAGTATAATGGGGTGATAGTGCCTAGAAGGAATAGAATCCAAGATCATCGTTATAAAAAGGAAATGACGCGCATGAGATATGGAATCATAGAACATTGGTACAATAAGGTGATGACGTCTAGGAGGCATGGATTCCTAGAAGGTCAGTATGATGGGGCAATGGTGCCCAGAAGGTGTGGAAGCCTGGATCATTAGTATAATGAGGTGATGGCACCTAGGAGGTGTGGAAGCCTAGAATGTTGATACGATGGGGTGATGAAACCCATGAGGCATTGAATACTGGATCTTTGATACAATGGGGATATGGATACCATGAGGGATGGAATCCTAGAACATCGGTACGATAGGGCGATGCAGCCTAGGAAGCATGGAATCCTGGATCATTGGTACGATGGGGTGATGACACACAATAACCATGTAATCCTACATCATTGGTACAATGGGGAGATGGTTCTTGGGAGGCATGGAATAATGTATCGTTGTTATGATGGGGCAATGGATCCTAGGAGGTGTGGATTCCTGGAAAATCTGTATGATCGGGTGATGGTGCTGAGGAGGCATGTAATCCTAGATCATCAGTACAATAGAGTGATCGAAACCAGGAAGCATGGAATTCTGGAATGCTGGTACGATGGGTAAATGGTACCTAAGAGGTGTGGAATCTTGGAACTTCAGTATGATAGGGTGATGGTTCCTGAGAGGCATGGAATCATAGACCATCAGAATGATAGGGATATAGAGCCCAGGAGGCATGGAATGTCCATACTATGGGTTGATAGCACCTAGGAGGCAAGGAATCCTAGAATGTTGGTACTGTGGGGAGATGGTGCCAAGGAGGCATGGAATCCTAGCGATCAGTATGACAGAGAAATGAAACCCAAGAGGAGTGGAAGCCTAGAATGATAGTACAATGGCAGATCATTCATATAAGGCATGGAAGTATGGAACATAAGAATGATGGGGTGATGGTGCCCAGGTAGCGTGTAATCTTGGATCATTTGTATGATGGGGTGGTGTCACCCGAGTGGTATGTAAGACTAGAATGTCAGCATGATGGGTTGATGGTGCCTAAGAGCTATGGATGCCTATCAGAGTTCCATCTCACAAAGTAGAGCATCCGGAACAGGGATATGATCGACTTACCTCTTGTACTGCAATTGAAGATCCTATACTAGAGAAACCAATGCAGGGATATGATCGACCTTCCAGCAGTGGTAGATGGATACTACCTACCCTAGCGGTTGTCTTCCATTCTATCCTGAGACGAATCTTCAATGAATGGAACATTTTAAAAATAGGGAGGACCTCTATGTCGATTGATGGAAATGTAAAGAGGATCTCTACATCAGCTAATAATGGCATGAGGAGGAAACCCATACATATTAATGGTATTGTGTGGAGGAAATCTACACTAAATGATGATGGTGATAGGAAGTAACTTCATTCCTATTGATGGGAGTACAAAGAGGACATCTTCACTAGACGATGATCGCTACAGGGAGGACCTCCATGCCAATTGATGGCAGTGTAGGGAGGAAATCCCCAATAGATGATGATGAAAAGGGGAAGGACCTATATTCTTATTGATGGTAGTGCATATAGGACCTCTACACTAGATAATGATGGTGATGGGTAGGACCTCTGTTCCTATTAATGGTAGTGTGAGGAGGACCTCCACATTGGCTGATGATGGAGGTGGGGAGTACCTCCATTCCTATTGATGAAAGTATGGGGAGTATCTCTACACTATATTATGATGGTGATTGGGAGGAACTTTTTTCCTATTGATAGCAGTGTGAGGAGGACCTCCAGAGTGGCTGATGATGGCGATGGGGAGGACCTCCATGCCAATTTATGTAAGTACGAGTAAGATCTCCACACTGGATGATGATAGTGATGGTGAGGACCTCTGTGCCTATTTGAGGTGGTGTGCGGAGGACTTATACACATGATGATGATGGTGATAGGGAGGACCTATATTCTTATTTATAGTAGTGTGAGTAGGCTCTCCTCCCTGGATGATGATGGTGACGGGGAGGTCATTCTTGCCTATTTGAGGTAGTGCGGGGATGACCTCCACACTGATTATTGGCTGAAAGGGGAGGACCTCTATATTTTCTATTAATGGAGTGGGTAGGAACTCCTCTATAGTTAGTAGGGGCATAGAGAGGACCTATTCACTATTTTTTAGGGGCATGGGGAGGACCTCTATGCTAGATGATGATAGTACGAAGAGGACAGTCACATTGATTTTCCTCATCAAGTGATAAACCATAAAAGTTTTTGGTGGTGACAGTGATTGATATATTCAACCAAGATTACATGTGTGGTGGGTGGGGTCTCAATCCTAGATAGGAAAATACAGATCCCCATTCACCAATTATAGGGGCCTGGTGAGATATTCTAATGGTAGTAGGGGCCATAGGAGATCTATAAGATTACTTTTGATGAGAAATGTTTTGGGTCTACCCCTTGTGTCAGCATTGGGTATTATATACTGAAGCTAAAAGAGTGAGGATAGGGTTAACCCGCTCATTGTCTTATGAAACAGTTGGTGTTGGAGATGGCGCATCCTAGTTGGAGCCGTCCTTGGAATCTTCTGAATGGTAGTGACTATAGGTAGGGATCAAATTTCCCCAACCACCTTGGAATAGGAAACTATCAGAGCACTTAGAGGAGAGGCTCCTGAAGTGGTTCTTCACTAGAATTGGGGGGAGGGGGGTTCCCCCTACATAGCCCTTTAGGGAGTATGTTGCAAGAAGGTATTGATGATACATGACATTATCCATTTTCTCACAATTGATGGAGAATAGATTCAAATTGTGTTCCCCATTTTTTTTATAGTGATTTATCAGCTGGGCCCCACATCATCACAATGATGTGAATTTCTCTCCCCTCGTTCTATCTTTACAAAGGAGGGTGGAATCTTCCTCCATGGTTGAGATGCTGAATCCTTGATCAAAATGGGATGATGGGATGTTGGTTCTTCCTTCCATTGATTCCTCTGTGGAGCTTGTTTCCTAGTCTAGGTCTCCCACATATATTTGAGTCATGTTCATGGAACTCATTTATAGTTCCATATTAATGTGGAAACCAATTAATTACACTGATTCTATCATAATAAGGTAGAAATCATTCATTCAATTATATGGTAATGTTGAAAATGTATGGGAATCACTGGATGTTGGGTTCATTGGGAACCTGTGAATTCTTATCCTTTTGAGGATAGAGGCATCTCATATGAGGAATCTTAGGGAAGGTGCGTAAGTCGTACTATTTCATCCATGATGTAGCTGTCACCAAGGTTGTAATTCCTCCAAGGATTTTTAACTCAATTATCCCATACATATGCATGGGGTATGTATTATGAACTAAGTCATGAGTAATATGTCTTGTGGAGATGGATCAGAATGTCCGATTGAGACGGATTGGGGAATGAGTTTTACAACCTATAGAGATGGGGTGGTTGATCAGAATTCATCAAGGAGGTAGATCAAATAGGTTCATCCCTAGGATTGAATATGTCACACCTGAGTTTACCAATGGATCAGAACACCCTATAAAGGAGGATCCGGGATGTGTGTCCCAAGGAGGGAACAACTGGATAGTTTGCCGATGGATCAGAATGCCCCATGGAAGTGGATCAGAGAGGTTTTCCACTAGGATGGAGCACTTTGATAGTTTACCAATGTCCAGATTGAACCTTAGGGAGGCATCCTTTGTACCTAGATTAATAGATATGGATCAAAATGCATGTAGTTTGATTCCTTATATTAAGTTTGTGTGACAAGACAGATCCATGATGTTTAATGTCATGTGGTAAGGAAGCTAGTGTCCCAAAAAAAATATTTGATGAGGGGTGGTGTGGGTATTATGCGTAGAAGTTGCTTGAGTGCCACTTGGAGAAGAGATTATATGAATGGTGTTTACACATGGGAGCTTCATGAGTACCACAATAGAGAAACAATGATTTCAATGAGGGTTACGTGTGTGATTTTCCCATCTTATCCTCCTCATGTTAGGTCAATATAGAATACCATGTCCATTACATGGGGTAAGATTATAGTTTAACATCAGGTGAATAGACATGGTGTATGGGGTTTATGCACTAATATTTCCACCATTTCTTCATCAAGTCAGGTCAATATGTCATCCCATGTCTAGTACATGATGTAAGATTATAGTTTAATGTCTTGTGGAAGGACTTAGTGTGCAGGGAATATGTATGGAGTTGACAATATTGTCTTCCTTATGTTAGGTCATAAGGGAATATGGACTCATTAGTGGGTATAATTATATGATTGGGGATTACACCTTATTTGGAATCCCAATTGGTAATTCTTAGTATTATTAGGGATACATGCGGGACTTTCACACTAGGGATTCCCATTAATCTTCCTCATATCAGGTAATAAGTGATTATCCACTCACTAGTTGATCAAGGTATATGATTGGGGATTAGACCTGATGTGGATTCCCATGGTTCATATTTGGTGGTCATATCATGGTTATTTCCTGAGGCATCTTATACTTGGAATATAAGGAATCTCTTGTTTGTCATAGGAGGCATCTGACAGTTTTCATATAGGGTATGCTATATTTTAAAGTCATGTAGTGAAGATAAATGGGGTCTTCACATGATAAGGCATCATATGATTTAAACATAAGGAATCTTATGCTTGATGCATAATTAATATCATGTTTATAATAGGAGGCTTCCTATTTTTGGACATATAGGTTATACTATAGTTTAACCTCATGTATCTAGGACTAAGGGGGTAATCTCATTATCATGGCTTGAGGCATATTATGCTAGATACGTAAGTCATATCGTGTTTAGTAGATGAGGAATCCATTGTTTTTCATATAGGGTACACTACAATTTAATGTGATGTAGAGAGGAATAATAGGAAAAGGGTTCATAATAATGAATGTTATGGGACTTACACAAGGGAACCCCTTTCTGGTTCAACCTGTCATATGAGTCAGGTGACGGGGTTTTAGGAGTTGCTTGAGAATTGTATCGACTCAAGGTACTTGGGGAATCCAAGTGGATAGAATCAACTTGTGACATTGTAATGGTACTGAGATGAGTTGTTCAAATCATGTTATTTGAGGGAGTGTAGAGGTGTATATTGACTCAAGGAGTTTTATAGGTTGGAAACCGACACCATATAAGGTGAAACCCAAAATTTTCTCAAACTATCCGGAAAGGATCATAATGTGACTCTCTATTTTTCAGGGGGTTAGTGAAGGTAGAAAAGTTACTAGGTGAAAGGCTTGATGGTAATCCTGATTGGGGGTGCATGGGTGTCGTCACCATGGTATGGGCTAGTGGGTTTGGAGGTAGGATCTTTGTGAAGGATAGGGGTCTCATGAAATATATGGCTTCATGGATCTTGTGGTCTTATAAAGGATGGGATTTTCAGATATCAGGGTCTAACCAAGAATAGGGATTCACAGAGCTCGGGGTCTCATGAAGGATATGGATTTTTTGAGATCAAGGTCTTGTGAAGGATAAGTCTTTTCATAGATCAGGGTCTTATAAAGGATATGAATTTTTAGATCTTAGGGTTGCATGAAGGATATGGATTTGAAAATCTCATATTTGCGCAATGGATATGGCTTTATAGTTCTCAGGTTCTTGGGAAGTATATGGATTCATGGATCTCAATGTCTCCCAAAGGGTATGGATCCATATAGCATAGGGTCTTGTGAGGGATATGGATTCTTAGGGATCAAGTTATTTTGAAGGATATGGATTTATAGAGCTCAGGTTATCATGAAGGTTGGGTCATCATTGAGGAGTGTATGGTAAAGCCCATATGTTATGAGTTATGCGAATTCATGAATATATGGAGCTTTGTGAATGGAGAGTGAGATGTTGCAGTTTGATATCTCCTCATATCTAATGAATGAACGAGGGGGTATTTGTAGGGCATAGGTTTTTTAATGATTGGAGGTATTCGAAAATATTTATGATCTTCACAAGTGGATGGGGCTCCATGAGTTTGAATGATGTCGTGTGGTGGTGGCCTTCAATGCTTCTTATGGTTATACGAGGATCTATGTGAATCTAGACATACACTATGAACAGGTCATTGTCAATCCTCTATTAACCAAACCTATATGAATGGGACCCCATGACCTGACCTCCACAAACAAACCTCCACAAATAGTACCTCCATGACCAAGCCTCCACGAATAGACCAACGAGAATGGACATCTATGAATGGACCTCCATAAATAGACCTCTAAAAATAGAACTCCATGAACAAACGTATGTGAAAAGGTGCTCTGTGAACCATTTTCTGTATCTTGATTTCAAACAACCATTACTTCTGATCCATAAATTTTTTAGGGCTCTAAAACCATTCAAATCTAAGATTGTGTAATGTGATACTATTTTGGATTAGGGAAACAAGTATTTTTTCACTCTTAAAAGACTTTTTTCATTTCCAACATACATGCTAATATTGTATTGATTGTTTTAATTATAATCAAACTCCACCAATGGAAAGTGATCCACCCAACTATGACCAATGTCCATCATGTAGTCTCTCAGCATATCCCCTAAAACTAAGATGGTTTTATCAGTCTAGACATTTGTTTGGTGATGAAATTTCATACTCATTAAAAAATGGGTCCCAAAATCTTCTTATAAACCTCTATAAAACTGTTATATGAATAGAAGTTCATGGTTAAAAAAAATCATTGAGGATACCTAATGAATATGAACAATATCATACATGTACAAGCACCCCAAAATCTCAAATTAACTATAATCCTTGATAACAAATAATATAACCAATTTGGTATGATCATAGATAATCACCTAGATAAAAATATTCCATCTTATTATCTACAAAATCCCCATCTTGAAATCCATGTATATGTCATCCAACCTTTATTCTGGGATCTAATGAGCTTGAGTCAAGCCTTCTTGTACATGATTTTCTCCCTTCACTGGATGATATATGAGGAATCAAGAAACATAATAAAAAACTCTCCACCTCATACCATCCCACAAAAACTATTACCAAAGTTCCTAGTACATCTTCTCTAGACCAGGATATTCATCTACGAGGGAGGTGTAATGGCCAGAAATTATAGAATTTTCAAAACTGATGTTATGTCCAATAATTTGCATTGCATGCTATAACTGATGAAAAATATATATATTAAGATAAATTTATTGAAAAATATATAATAAAGACTAATATGGCAGACCATTAAATATATCAAAGGTAAATAATTAATATGGTTTAATATTGAAAAATAATATTTTCAAAAAAATCGTTTTTTTGTATTACGTATCTAAGATAATTATATCATATATATAAATTTAAATCTTAATAATCTGATTTTTCTAAAAACTGATTTTATGAAATTAGGTGTGTTTATTTTAAAATTACTTTTCACAACATTAGAAATTTAATGTGTTAAAATTAATTTAAAAAATGAAATCATAAATTTTAAAATTAGGTAATAGGATACAATCTTAATTTTTTTTCATTAATGATAATTACTATGGTTAAAAATTAATTACCGAGGTAAAAGTTTATTTGGGTAAAAGGTTAAAAGTAAAAATAGCCATAAATCACTCTTAACATGTCTCAAAATGAATGTATGAGAGTATTTTTGATCTTATTTTGTCCCACAACCCCTATTTTTCCTCATTTTATCCATTAAACATTGAATTGTGACATGACAATTTAAAAAATTATGTGTGTTTCCAAAAGTTATTTTTTCTTCTCTTTTACAGGGATACCACTTCCCTCCTTTCAAAGTTAAACTTCACCCATTATTATATTTCCATTACCCATATTTTCAAGATGATCATGTCATATGAGATTCATAAAATAGGGTTTGGAGGAGAATTTTTGTGGTTAAATGTTTATAAGTGCTGTAAATTAAGATGTTTATGTCATCAGTCTCCAAGAAACTAAACCTTCCAGCCCTCAGTTTTTCAACTTTTTAGGGAATGTATTGATTAATCAATGAAATTAATGTATTATTTAATTATCATTATCATTGGTATTCATATGAGGTATGAAAATCCCTCATCACCTCATCATACAATGTGATTAGAACTGTTATCCATCATTGGAAAAGGATGACATGCTCCCCACCATTAGAAAAACTATCTAGTGATTATACTAAAGATAACCAGTCATGCATAACTTTATAATTAAAGTATCCCAACGGATCCAATTTCACATGCTGGAGAAGTAGTGGAGTTACTACCATCAACTAGAGATAAGTTTCCCCTCTCTCCTTTACCAAGGATAGTTGTAAATAGGAAAAATTCTCTAATTCCTCATCAACCAATGGAGAAAAAGATTTTTGGAAAAGTGATTCTACCACCACATTAACCTTCCATGAAGTATAGTCTATATCAAAGTCATAGTCCTATAGTAACTCCAACCAACACCTCTGTCTTAAGTTAAGGTATCTTTAGAAAAATATTTACCAAAGACTCTAGTGTTCCGAGTAAACCACAAATCACTCACCTAGAAGATAATGCCTCTACATATTTATAGTGGAGATAATATTTACTTACTAAAATTCATAGGTTGTGTAGTTCTACTCATGGGGTTCAGCTACCTCAACCCATATCCAATAATTTCTTGTCTTTGCATCAAAACACACTGAGGTCCAACATTACAGGCAGCACAGAACATTATGTTTTTAACACCCTCCTATAGTAGTCTGAACACATAAGCATTGGTAAAACTCTACCTCATCTCCTTAAAGGATTCCTAACATCACTTGGTCTAGTTGAACGGAATCCCTTTGCATGTCAAAGAAGTTAAAGAGGCCACAATACTAGAAAATTAATCAACAAACCTTTGATAGTACCCTACCAATCCAATGAAACTATACACCCCGACACATTATTGAGTGTTTAAAAAGCTATAACTACCACTATATTTGTTGGGTATATAGAAACACCTTGTTTAGAGATAAAATAATGCAAAAATTGACCTCTCTAGTCTAGAAATGACACTTTAAGTATTTACCATATAACTGATGATCATGAAGTAAATCTATGAACATCTAAAAATATATTGGGTGATCCTTAAATAAAATTGAGCAAAAGATAATTCCATTTATAAATATAACCAAAAAATAATACAATAAGTGAAAAAATATCGGATTTATAAGTCCTATAAAAATAGTAGGGGTATTTATCACACCAAAGTCCATTGCTAGGAACTCATAGTGCATGTGGCAATATTAAAATTACATATTCAAAATATCCACCTTGAGAACCCACAATCAAGGATAGAAATACCTGAGATCAATATTAAAAACCATATCAAACCTTTTAATATTTTCAAGAGTACATTGATCCATGAAAATAGGTACTTATTTTTTACCATTATATGATTCTGGGGTAGATAATCAACACATAGCCTCAGTATCCCATCTTACTTCTTAGTGAAGAAAATCAGAACCTCCCAGGTGAACAAAATGGGCATGATAAACCCCTTCTATTAATGATCACCCAACTAAACCGTAATATCCCAGAGTTTAGAATTGGTTATCTAATATACTGTAGAATATATCATATCAACTTCAGGGTGGAAGTCAATGTAGAAGTTAATATCCTACGATAGAGGTATCCATGAAATATCATTAGGGAATACATCCATATTTACCTCCTATACTACTAGAATCTAGATGTATGAAGTGCCTTGTATGCTAATGTCCAAGCTTTACAACTGATGGGATATGGGTTTAAAATACTTTCTCAAGCACCTCTTTTATTTTTTCACAAGGACCTTCTCATTATCAAAGGAAAATATCATCTCATATGCTTATAGATATATTACTTTATTACAATGACAATATATCAAGGTGTGTACCATGGATACTTAGTCCACAACAAGAATGAAATAATATGGTTTCATCACACCAAATAATAAGTCCCATGAGAAAATCTTTGTCTGCAAGGCTCACTTTAGCACCCCGATTGAAGTAGGAATAAAAAGAGAGACTATGCTAGATCATATTTCCTTATAGAGTATCCACTCAATCTTATTTTCCCAGATGTATCCATCATGTAACATGTAAAGAGAGTACCTTATGAGGTCAGTGAACTGTGAAATGTACTCCATAGTAGTAATATCACCTTGTTTCAACTCTAAAAGCTCCTTAATCTACACAGAGAGAATGTTCAAAGGGTAGTGCTCAATGGGGAACAAGCATTAAATCTCCCCCATAAAGATATTGCCTTATCACGGGTCTCAGTGAGTAGACATCACTAGAATCCTATTTCTCCTTGAAGAAGATTGGTTATAAGTTAAACTATTTTATTGGTTAGGGTTTTCTTGATTTGGAAAACTTGAACCACCAATTCAAGTTAATCCTCTTTTGTCTGATGGTTTCTGATGCCATAAAACTTGACTGATATCTTATTCTAAAACTAAAAAAACATTCATCTTCATCCCATACTAACATATTAATAATCATCTCAACATGTATATGATCATAGATATGAACTATTAGAGGTGGGTCTACACACTTCTCATCATGTGGGATCACTTCTCTATGATTTCATAGAAGGAAAACCCCATACAGGTCCCTACACAAAGGCCTCATCACTCAACTATTCATTGTCAAAATCTTGTCTCAGTATCCTATCTAGCTATCATCATGGTGACATATTTAAATTTAATAAGACATACCATCAAAAAATGATCAGATCTTGGGAGTTAACTCATGAAGGGAATGATTGTAAAATAATTATTACTATATGATAGACATACAATTGGTTTTTGAGTAAATAGTATCTAAACATACCAATATGACAAGTAGGTGATTAAATTAATAGTTTATAAATACATCATCCATCACAACATCACTAGGTTTCTGGGTCTGAGATCTAAACTCAAGACACCTTAACACTTTTTACCTAAGATCCCAAACCAATCCTCACAAAACATCTCTCTCCGAACATAATCCGAAGGATAGAACTACCATTTATACCACTCTATCATGACCCAACCCATCACAACCTTTCATGGTCTATTAGTAATATTATAGTGGCACCGAAGCCTACCTTAAATAGGCCAGAGGCTAGAAACTAGTGTCGAGTAGGAATATCTCACATGATGGGAGGCATTAAAATTTAATAATTGTACACACACATATATCTATAAAATAGTTCAAGGATAATAATAAAAGATAAAACATCTCATGTGTAAAAAAATGTATGAAATAACCTCTAGGTAAACATCAAATTATAAAAAATAAGTCATGTAAAATGAGGGTCAAAATACGCTCCCAAAAAAGGATATTAACCCAAGATGAATAAATTATCAAGGATGAAAGAGAGATACTATAACGACCCATAATTTACATACATTGTTAATACTTCAAAATTGAATCACACTTATTACAACATATGACAAAACCACAAAGGACCGTATAGGTATAGTGTCTTTAGAAAATGGGAAACATAAACAACTGGTTCATAAATCTTCTACAGTGTCTCCCAATTATTTCATCATATCTAGGGTCCCTTTTAGCATATTCTACTTAATATCCATCTTCCTGACCTGGGGAAAAGAAAACATAAAAGGGTGAGCTCAAATGCTCAGTAAGGGCAAATAAAGGAAATAAAAATCATATCATATCTTTTTGAAAATCATATCCTGCAAAATAGATCATAATATCTTAACATGGAATAAATCATAGAAGTGAAAATGAGATCCCCATAATCATAACATAAAACTTGAAACTTTGTGGCATGCACACATAATCATGGAAAATCATTTCTTGTTAGTCATGACTCATTGCCAAGACTATCTTAGTGGACAAAGTCCCTTTCTGAACTGAGTTCACTCCTCGTTTCAGTCCTGTATCACTGAACTGAAATAACCTTCCGTTCCAGCCATGTCTATCTCATGAGATATAAAATATTTACCCAATGCATTGGAGGGAGATATAGGTCCCACCCATCTTATAATGAATCCTTTCTTATGTGTGCCACATAATCATAAAACATACATCATCGCATAACACATGTAACAAAAATGGGATTCTTGAAACATCATGACATCATAAAACAAATCTTATAAGGCAAATGACTTCATAAAAATAATTCCCTCATAACATAATCAAATCAATGTAATTAAAGGGATAAAAACAGAACCCTTTATTATCTTAGATGGAAAATAATTTTGATAAAACACTTGAACTCCATTCTTGAGGAAAATATCCTTTCTTATTCAAAAACATTTTTCCTTTCATAACATGTCATATGACTATAAAATAAAAGAAGTTGATTAAAAATAAACATGAAAACTTGTAAAGGAAGCTTCTTGGAAATAATGTTTTAAGAATCCATTCATGCCGTATAAGTTAAAAAAAATTCTTCGTACTTTTGTCGGAAAAGTCAAAAAGTACCTCGTATGACAAAAGATTCCTTTCATAGATATTACTAAAAACTCACCGAAGGGTAAAAATGGATTTAAACAATTGTAGGTGGATGGAAATAATATTACATATTGATGAAACATGGATGTGGATGATAAAATACACCCCAGTAAATACTTTCGAATAAACAATCTCGGATAAAAATGAGATTGTGATATTTCCCCTTACCTTAGGTCCGATTTGCTTTGTACGTGTCCGAAGCTCCTGTATAATGGTTTAAATAATGTTATTGACTTATTCCAGAATCATACATATTGATATGATATCATATATGGTCATATTATTAGCTTCTTGTTAGTAATATTTCATTGTTACTTGTTACTCGGGTCTTTATAACTTTTTGTTCTTATGCGTGTTTTGTCGAATAAATTCTTATTCTTATCTTTAGGTTATAGATACTTCATTTCCCGAATGGTATTAGTTTATTATATACCAT
The DNA here is from genome assembly GCA_963277665.1 of Viscum album. Classification (NCBI taxonomy): domain Eukaryota; kingdom Viridiplantae; phylum Streptophyta; class Magnoliopsida; order Santalales; family Viscaceae; genus Viscum; species Viscum album. The sequence goes on along the minus strand of OY728122.1, from coordinate 699,731,284 downwards.
ATTCATTCATTCAATTCATTTATATAATCATTATGAAATGAAGATCATGTAGAACGAGTCGCATCACATCGTGGAGACGGTATTCCATACGTACGCACGAGTGATGATATCGTTCCTATGATCGTGGAATTTTATTAGAGTATATATATATTATTTCAGTATCAATATTACTTCATAATAATCATATATAGTTACTCATTACGCCATTATACCCATCCTTGTAAGGTGATGGTGGAAAATAGATTACACCACGGCGTGGAGACGGTATTCCGTACGTACGCACGCGCGGTGATTTCATTTTTCCGTAGGATGGATAGAAGGTGAATTAGGGTTGTTTCATATTTATAATAACATATAAGTATGTAAGTAATACTGATGTTATTACTTTGTCATGAAACAACTAAAGAAGAAGAAGTTGAAGACGAAAGAAATTGAAAAGATCGGTAATGGATATTACCTCTTCTTTGGAACGCCTCATTGAATCCTCCACTTAGGGAACTAAGATTGGTCTTTGAAGAAGACCAGGACCTCTAGGATTAATCTAGGGAAGTGGAGAGGAGAAAATGGCATGGGTTGGCCGAGCTTGAGTGCTCAAATTGGTGTGAGGAGGAGGGGGAGGAGGTGCCCTTTTATAAGGGAGGAGAGGGGCACCTTAGGAATATCTCAAAATATTATTTTATATTAAAGTCAAAATCGGTTTATAATGGTTCCAAAGGGTCTTATTTCGAAGATAAAGTGGGGATGGGTCGAAATCCTATCAACCAATAGGATTTAGACAAGTTTAGGGTATTATTTTAACCTTATCAATTAGATTTAACTCTAAGTTAATTAATTTAACTTTCACCGTGTCTTTTTGTTTTCTTTCACTATATGGTTAATACACTTACTATAACATGCCAAACGAACCCCAAATTGTTTATTATTAATATATATATCCTTATCTAAGTCATTTGGCCGAACCTTTGATTTTTAGGAATAAAATAACAATTAGTAATATAATATTTGATTTAAAAACTATTTTGTGTCAATTTTGACACTATTTGATATATGATTTTTGTGAAAGTCATAACAGAATTATATGTTCGAACCAAGTTAATTAAATCAACACTAATATATCATAGTAACCTAGAAAATTAGTGGAATTCATAAAAAGTCTTAAATTACATTTATTTTGGTATTTATATTATCAATTATGTCAATATTTCATTAATAAGATAATTACTGCATCATCTTTGTGTCATAAATAAATTAAATTATTTGATGTCTAAAAATTACAAATAAAATATCATCATGTAGCAAATCTTTTTAGCTTTCTAATGAATATTTACAATTTAATTTATCTTATGTATAACCCCATATTAAAAAATTATTTACTTATTAAACTTTGATTTTAACTATTTTAACCCTTCTTTAAATAAATTAATAATAAATGTCCTAATCTAATCCAAGTGGGCCTAAATGGTCATATTTTATTCCTAAGTTTGTTTTTGGTCGAATTACACTTTTCCAATAGAATTAGGACATGTGTTAGGGTAATATTAATATCATATTTACCCTTAGTTACCCTATTTACTATTAACCGCGGTAAAAAAAATAAAAAGTTACTATTCACCAAAAAAATTATTTTCATCTCATTGAACCACATTTTAGTCCTTGATATTAACCGTGTCTCTCGGATTTTCGAAATTCCATTCACAGAAGCGGTAAAATTAAGTTTTATGCAAAATTCAGTTTTTAACCTACCACTTAGTGGTTTCACTATTCATCAAAAATTAAAAGTTTTCAGAAAAATACCAAAATTTCACCCTAGGCTAATTTCGATATTCTGAGTCCAAAAATGAAGTCCATTTTGAAAAATAAAATTTATAAAATTTCAAAAAGTGGTTATTACTATTCATAACGGCTAGTTTTAATAGCATATTGTTGTTTAGTGAAACTCGGTATTGCGTACGACGCAAGCTATCGAGGAAGGTCGCGATTGCGTGTAAAGCAATCCAAGCAAGTGTTGTGTAGAAAAAGATTCCTTTGATGATTTATATAACATAAAAGTCTCGGGTGTTACATTCTACCCCCCTTAAAAAGAATTTCGCCCTCGAAATTCGTCACTTTGTAACAAACTGATGAGGATAATTCTCCCTCATCATATCCTCAAGCTCCCATGTAGATTCTTCAAGTTGGTGGTTCCTCCATAAAACTTTCACCAATCGAGTGGTCTTGTTTCGTAGGACTTTTTCGCTACGATCCAGAATCTCTATCGGCTGTTCTTCATAAGAAAGATCTTGCTCCAGCGGTACAACTTCTGAGCTGAGTACATGTGAAGGATCTGGTATGTACTTTCTCAGGAGAGATACATGGAACACATCGTGAACTTGAGAGAGATTCGGTGGAAGCGCCAATCGGTAAGCTACCTTCCCACACGATCCAGTATTTCGAAAGGACCGATATATCTAGGGCTCAACTTCCCCTTCTTTCCAAATCTCGTAACCCTCTTCCAGGGAGATATTCGTAAGAACACTTTATCACCCACTTCAAACTCTAGGTCTTTTCTTCGGTTGTCGGCATAACTTTTCTGTCGTCTCTGAGCTGCTCTTATGTGTTGTTGAATAGATCTGACTCTTTCTGCCATTTCATCAACGAGATCAGGTCCTAATAGCTTTCTTTCCCCAACTTCATCCCAGCAAGTTGGATTCCTGCATTTCTTTCCATAGAGAGCTTCATAAGGAGCCATCTGAATACTGGAGTGAAAGCTATTATTATAAGAAAATTCTACCAAAGGTAGGTGTTGATCCCAACCTCCTTTGAAATCCATAGAGAAAGCTCTCAACATATCTTCTAGGGTTTGAATTGTTCTCTCAGACTGACCGTCTGTCTGGGGATGATAAGCAGTGCTGAAACTCAACTCTGTATCCAGAGTATGCTGAAGACTTCGCCAGAACTTCGAGGTAAATCTCGGATCCCGATCAGATATAATAGAAAGTGGTACTCCATGCAATCTTACCACTTCCTTTACATATATCATGGCAATCTGATCTAGAGAGAAATCCTCTCTAATAGGAATGAAGTGTGCAGACTTTGTAAGACGATCAACTATGACCCAGATAGCATTATTGCCTTTGGATGTTTTAGGAAGTCCTGTGACAAAGTCCATAGTGATGTTTTCCCATTTCCATTCGGGTATGGGTAATGGTTGTAACATCCCGTTAGACTTCTGTCTCTCAGCTTCAACTTGTTGACAAACCAAGCATCGAGAGACATATTCAGCAACATCTCTTTTCATGCCATCCCACCAGAAGTACTCTTTCAGGTCCCTATACATCTTCGTGCTTCTAGGATGAATAGAGAATGATGAACTATGAGCCTCATCCAGCAACTCCTTCTTTAATTCGGGGATGGGAGGAACACAAACCCGATTCCTGAACATTATTATCCCATCACAATCAAGGTTGAATTCAGGAACATTTCTCACCTTCTTTTGTAACTCGACATCTTCTTTCTGTGCCTCTTTAATCTTCACATGTATAGATGGTTGAACATTCATTTGAGAAAGATAAGATTTTTCCCCTTCCATTATAATTCCAAGATCCATCCTTAGTAAATCCATAAATATTGGATCTTTTGTGATCCTCATCATGGATAAACTAGCATGGTCTTGTCGACTTAATGCATCTGCAACCTTGTTTTCTTTCCCAGGGTGGTAATGTATTGAGCAGTCATAATCCTTAATCAGCTCCAACCATCTTCTTTGGCGCATATTCAACTCCTTTTGTGTGAAAATATACTTTAAACTTTTATGATCAGTATAAATATCACACCTTTCACCATAAAGGTAATGCCTCCAAATCTTTAATGCAAAGATTACCGCAGCCAACTCCAAATCATGTGTTGGGTAATTGTGCTCATGGATTTTCAACTGTCGTGAGGCATAAGCTATCACCATATCATTTTGCATAAGAACACACCCCAATACCTTCTTGGATGAATCACTGTAGATCACAAACCCTTCTCCACTACAAGGCAGTGTGATCACAGGTGCACTGGATAACCTTCTTTTCAACTCCTTGAAATTCTATTCACATTCCTCTGTCCAGACAAACTTAACTCCTTTCCGAGTCAACTTGGTGAGTGGATTAGATAATCTTGAAAAATCTTTTACAAAACGTCAATAATATCCAGCCAAACCAAGAAAACTTCGGATCTCAGTTACTGTTGTGTGTCTTGACCATCTTTCGATAACCTCTGTTTTTGCTGGATCCACAGATATCCCCTCTTTTGAGATTATATGACCCAAAAATGCAACTTTTTGAAGCCAAAATTCACACTTGGTAAATTTGGCATAAAGCTTCGCCTTTCTCAGGGTCTTCAATATAATTCTCAAGTGATCTTCATGCTCTTCCTTGCTCTTTGAATAGAAAAGAATATCGTCTATAAAGACTACCACAAATTGATCAAGATAGTCTCTAAAGACTCTATTCATTAGATCCATGAAGATAGCAGGGGCATTTGTAAGACCAAATGGCATCACTATAAATTCATATTGTCCATACCTTGTACGGAAAGCCGTCTTTGGTATATCCTCCCTTTTGACCCTTAATTGATGATACCCTGAACGAAGGTCAATCTTGGAAAAGTATTGAGCTCCGCGTAGTTGGTCAAATAAGTCATCAATGCGTGGGAGAGGATATTTGTTCTTGATAGTGATCTTGTTAAGTTCTCGATAATCAATGCAGAGTCTCATTGATCCATCTTTCTTATTAACAAATAGAACAGGTGCCCCCCAAGGTGACGCACTAGGGCATATGAATCCCTTATCAAGATTCTCTTGGAGTTTCTTCTTCAATTCCTGCAACTCAATTGGGGCCATTCTATAAGGTGTCTTTGAAATAGGCAAAGCACCCGGTATGAGTTCTATTGAAAACTCAACTTCACGATTTGGTGGAAGACCCGGTAATTCCTCCGGAAAGACATCATCAAACTCCCGTACGATATGCATATTCTTAATCGTGAGTTTCTCACCAACCATTTGAGATAAATAACCTTCATTTAGTGGAATCAATACCCATAAGATGGAAGAAATTTCCACTGGAAGATTATGTTCATCCTTGCATTGATAGACGATCGTAGATTGATCTGGAATATGAAATGTGACTTCCCTTATTTGGCAATTGATATGAGCTCCATGTAGAGAAAGAAAATCCATGCCAAGAATCACATCAAATTCCACTAAAGGAAGGATCACAAGATTTGCAGGAAGCACTTTCCCACAAACTTCGATCGAAGAAGAATTATAAACTTTTGATGCGACTGTTGTGCCATTAGGTGTTGTCACAGCTAACTCAACATCTAATTGTTGAGGTAATACGATGATACCCTTAGAAAATTCTTTAGAAATAAAAGAGTGGGTGGATCCTGAATCAAATAAAACATTTTCTACTTTAGAGTGGATGGTAAGTGTACCTTTCACCACATCGTTATCATACTCCACATCGCTGATAGAAATTGCATGTGACTTTCCTTTGTCTTTAGCCTTAAGAGTTTGTTGACGTCGACCATCATCATCAACCCTTGGATTTGGGCATTGATTGGCATAATGCCCCATCTCCTTGCACTTGAAACATTTAAGTGTAATAGGTTCATTCTGCGTATCCCTTCCTTTGTTTGAATCATTGGACATCTTCTTCCCATTATCACGACATTCAAATGCCCGATGACCTTCCTTTCCACATTTAAAACATTTACTTGTCCCTTTAAGACAACTCCCTCCATGTTTCTTTCCACACTTTGAGCATAAGGAAAAGCTCATCTTCTTTTCCGTGTGCTCTTTAGATTTTTCTTTGAATTCCATCTTCCTCTTCTTATCAAACCCATGTGACTGATGGGTTACTCCAATCTCCATCTCGACTTTGAGAGCACATCGAACGATATCCTCGTATCTATTGAAGTCCCTTATGGCTAACGCCCTTCGAAGACTTGGTTTTAAGCCACTAAAGAATCGATCGATCTTACTCTCAGGTTGGATAATAATACCAGAAGCGTACCATGCAAGTCTTGTAAAATTTGCTTCATAGGTACCAACAGATTCATCATCCCTTTGCTTTAGTTCAAGAAACTCTTTCTCCATTTTTGTTCGGAGAATATGAGGGAAGTACTTATTGAAAAATAAGTTCTTGAACTCGTCCCATTCCATTGACTCAATTTCATCCCTTTGCCTCGTATTCTTAATAAGATTCCACCATTGATCAGCATCTCCTTCCAAACGATACACTGCTAGGATGACTTTATCATGTTCAGAACATTGAAGAACTGAAAATATCTTTTCAGTAGTACTAATCCATTGTTCAGCAACTAATGGATCAGTAGACCCGCTGAAAGAAGGTGGACGCTGCCTCATGAAGGATTCAACAGAATGTTGCTCCCTCCTTTGCTCGTTTGGAAATCCTGCATGATTCATAGCTTGAGAAAGTTGTGTGAGCATGGCTACAAGATTTTGCATTCCAGCTCCCATATCGTTTGGTTGTTCAGGGGGACAATCATTGCATTGCCCATCGCATTCCGTATTAACACGGTTCCTTCGGGTTCCAGCCATTGACTAAAACCAAGAAGAATAGTGTGAGCAACACTAATTATAATAGGAAAACCACATAATTCAAGAATAAAATTTTCATGCTTAAGGTCTTATCCTAGGTTATTCATGGCCATTTCTAAAACATTAAGATTGTGTTCTATGCTTAGACTTATCCTTAGGGTTCTTACTAAGGCTTTCACATCCTAGTTTCCAAAGGTTGACTATACCTTTCCTCTGATACCAACTATAACGACCCATACTTTACATACATTGTTAATACTTCAAAATTGAAGCACACTTATTAAAACATATGACAAAACCACAAAGGACCATATAGGTATAGTGTCTTTAGAAACTGGGAAACATAAACAACTGGTTCATAAATCTTCTACAGTGTCTCCCAATTATTTCATCATATCTAGGGTCCCTTTTAGCATATTCTACTTAATATCCATCTTCCTGACCTGGGGAAAAGAAAACATAAAACGGTGAGCTCAAATGATCAGCAAGGGCAAATAAAAGAAATAAAAATCATATCATATCTTTTTGAAAATCATATCCTGCAAAAGAGATCATAATATCTTAACATGGAATAAATCATAGAAGTGAAAATGAGATCCCCATAATCATAACATAAAACTTGAAACTTTGTGGCATGCACACATAATCATGGAAAATCATTTCTTGTTAGTCATGACTCATTGCCAAGACTATCTTAGTGGACAAAGTCCCTTTCTGAACCGAGTTCACTCCTCGTTTCAGTCCTGTATCACTGAACCGAAATAACCTTTTGTTCCAGCCATGTCTATCTCATGAGATATAAAATCATTACCCAATGCATTGGAGGGAGATATAGGTCCCACTCATCTTATAATGAATCCTTTCTTATGTGTTCCACATAATCATAAAACATACATCATCGCATAACACATGTAACAAAAATGGGATTCTTGAAACATCATAAAACAAATCTTATAAGGCAAATGACTTCATAAAAATAATTCCCTCATAACATAATCAAATCAATGTAATTAAAGGGATAAAAATAGAACCCTTTATTATCTTAGATGGAAAATAATTTTGATAAAACACTTGAACTCCATTCTTGAGGAAAATATCCTTTCTTATTCAAAAACATTTTTCCTTTCATAACATGTCATAAGACTTTAAAATAAAAGAAGTTGATTAAAAATAAACTTGAAAACTTGTAAAAGAAGCTTCTTGGAAATAAGGTTTTAAGAATCCATTAATGCCGTATAAGTTAAAAAAAACATTCTTCGTACTTTTGTCGGAAAAGTCAAAAAGTACCTCATATGAAAAAAGATTCCTTTCATAGATATTACTAAAAACTCACCGAAGGGTAAAAATGGATTTAAACAATTGTAGGTGGATGGAAATAATATTACATATTGATGAAACATGGATGTGTATGATAAAATACACCCCAGTAAATACTTATGAATAAACAATCTCGGATAAAAATGAGATTGTGATATTTCCCCTTACCTTAGGTCCGATTTGCTTTGTACGTGTCCGAAGCTACTGTATAATGGTTTAAATAATGTTATTGACTTATTCCAGAATCATACATATTGATATGATATCATATATGGTCATATTATTAGCTTCTTGTTAGTAATATTTCATTGTTACTTTTTACTCGGGCCTTTATAACTTTTTGTTTTTATGCGTGTTTTGTCGAATAAATTCTTATTCTTATCTTTAGGTTATAGATACTTCATTTCCAGAATGGAATTAGTGTATTATATACCATATTAATTCATTCAATTCATTTATATAATCATTATGAAATGAAGATCATGTAGAACGAGTCGCATCACATCGTGGAGACGGTATTCCGTACGTATGCACGAGTGATGATATCGTTCCTATGATCGTGGAATTGTATTGGAGTATATATATATTATTTCAGTAACAATATTACTTCATAATAATCATATATAGTTACTCATTACGCCATTATACCCATCCTTGTAAGGTGATGGTGGGAAATAGATTACACCACGGCATGGAGACGGTATTCCGTACGTACGCACGCGCGGTGATTTCATTTTTCTGTAGGATGGATAGAAGGTGAATTAGGGTTGTTTCATATTTATAATAACATATCAGTATGTAAGTAATACTGATGTTATTACTTTGTCATGAAACAACTAAATAAGAAGAAGTTGAAGATGAAAGAAATTGAAAAGATCGGTAATGGATATTACCTCTTCTTTGGAACGCCTCTTTGAATCCTCCACTTAGGGAACTAAGATTGGTCTTTGAAGAAGACCAGGACATCTAGGATTATTCTAGGGAAGTGGAGAGGAGAAAATGGCAGGGGTTGGCCGAGCTTGAGTGCTCAAATTGGTGTGAGGAGGAGGGGGAGGAGGTGCCCTTTTATAAGGGAGGAGAGGGGCACCTTAGGAATATCTCAAAATATTATTTTATATTAAAGTCAAAATCGGTTTATAATGGTTCCAAAGGGTCTTATTTCGAAGCTAATGTGGGGATGGGTCGAAATCCTATCAACCAGTAGGATTTAGACATGTTTAGGGTATTATTTTAACCTTATCAATTAGATTTAACTCTAAGTTAATTAATTTAACTTTTACCGTGTCTTTTTGTTTTCTTTCACTATATGGTTAATACACTTACTATAACATGCCAAACGAACCCCAAATTGTTTATTATTAATATATATATCCTTATCTAAGTCATTTTGCTGAACCTTAGATTTTTAGGAATAAAATAACAATTAGTAATATAATATTTGTTTTAAAAACTATTTTGTGTCAATTTTGACACTATTTGATATATGATTTTTGTGAAAGTCATAACAGATTTATATGTTCGAACCAAGTTAATTAAATCAACACTAATATATAATAGTAACCTAGAAAATTAGTGGAATTCATAAAAAGTCTTAAATTACATTTATTTTGGTATTTATATTATCAATTATGTCAATATTTCATTAATAAGATAATCACTGCATCATCATTGTGTCATAAATAAATTAAATTATTTGATGTCTAAAAATTACAAATAAAATATCATCATGTAGGAAATCTTTTTAGCTTTCTAATGAATATTTACAATTGAATTTATCTTATGTATAACCCCATATTAAAAAATGCTTTACTTATTAAACTGTGATTTTAACTATTTTAACCCTTTTTTAAATAAATTAATAATAAATGTCCTAATCTAATCCAAGTGGGCCTAAATGGTCATATTTTATTCCTAAGTTTGTTTTTGGTCGAATTACACTTGTCCAATAGAATTAGGACATGTGTTAGGGTAATATTAATATCATATTTACCCTTAGTTACCCTATTTACTATTAACCGCGGTAAAAAAAATAAAAAGTTACTATTCACCAAAAAATTATTTTCATCTCATTGAACCACATTTTAGTCCTTGATATTAACCGTGTCTCTCGGATTTTCGAAATTCCATTCACAGAAGCGGTAAAATTAAGTTTTATGCAAAATTCAGTTTTTAACCTACCACTTAGTGGTTTCACTATTCATCAAAAATTGAAAGTTTTCAGAAAAATACCAAAATTTCACCTTAGGCTAATTTCGATATTCTGAGTCCAAAAATGAAGTCCATTTTGAAAAATAAAATTTATAAAATTTCAAAAAGTGGTTATTACTATTCATAACGGCTAGTTTTAATAGCATATTGTTGTTTAGTGAAACTCGGTATTGCGTACGACGCAAGCTATCGAGGAAGGGTGCGATTGCGTGTAAAGCAAGCCAAGCAAGTGTTGTGTAGAAAAAGATTCCTTTGATGATTTATATAACATAAAAGTCTCGGGTGTTACAGATACCTACTAATGATATTGGGAGATGACCACCATAAATGGTCAAAATCCCTTGTATTAACTAATATACACCTAATCTAGTCCACCAATGTCTCCACTAAGCTTTATATCAACTACATAATACATATCATGTGTAGTAAAATCTCATGTATGGGTGAGCATATACATACCCAATAGGATGCACTGAACAACATAAATGGAGAGATAAAAAGAATATGGTCAGCTCAAACCACACTAAAAAAGGAAAAATAAAACCATTATAGATATGCTTATAAATAAGTATTAGTTTTAGAGATATAAATATTAATCTTCATAGATAGCTAAGAAATATTGGTCGGTCCATAGCTCTAAGAGACAGTGTTGTCCCGACGCTTGAATCTCAATGAAACTTAACTTGAATAAATAATAAAGGACCATAGAATCAATAGAATATACCTAAGTCAAGAATGTAATGACTCTATTAATAATCACATTTTAAGGCTTATGATAATATAATAAAGGACCCATGACTCATTGTAATATGCCTCGATTGAGGGAGTTCAAACTATTGTGGAGGACTTGCTCCCCACTAAAGATTGATTATGGGGGGGGTGTCAACTTTGTAGACGGAGGAAACACTCCTAGATTTATATGGGGAGTACTGAACATATCTATATAAAAAATAAATGATACTCACGCCCTGAGATAAATTACCTTCATCTGGTGAGCACCAATTCCAACATCAACTTGGATGATCATACTTGCATATCAACATTAGCCTATCATGACGGAATAAATGAACCATACACACCACCTCAGGTTTTATCCTAATATCTATAGAAAAGGATAGCACCATGTATTAGGTGAAAAACTACTCATTATGTACTACTCATGGGACCAATTCTGAGTCCGAATGAAGAGATACAGAAGATAGAACATACTGGGGTAATGAACATTGTGTGTCCATCTAGGGAACACAACATGGATATGAAAGAATAATCCTAGTCATATACCATTTCCCATTATAGATAGTGAAAAACCATGAATAGTGTATGCATTAGGAGACATATATCGGGTGGTTCCACTTGGTGTCCTAGGTGTGTCCTTCCCCGAACATGGCTTGGCAAGATGAATAGCTTCACATGGCATATCCATACCAAGATATGACATGTCTAACCACTCAAGGTCCTAGGAAAATTATCCTTATACATGGTTCATATACCTAAGTATAATCATATTGTTTATGGATCCTTCTACATAATGTGTGATATTTAACTCAATATCAAAACACCGATCACTGCAAAAGGGGGGATTAATAGCTTGTGTTCTTCTAAACCACATGACGTGTTGTCAAGTTTTTATATAGATTTTTTGACTCTTATGGATCTTTATAAATCCATTTTTACACCCCATATATCACCTAATATAATTTTCAAGGCCTTAATCATGTAGAAACCATCTTTGACCATTGATCTCCGACCTTTGGTAGTGAAAAAATGGAATTCCCATTGACCCATGCATAGTCCATTGTGTCTTCATCGTAACATAGGAGTTTTTCCCTCCATTTTTAATTTCTAAATCATATGGTAATCATCAATGATCAATTTTTTTTATTTAATCCACTCACCTTTTTTTATTTCACCAAACAATGTGAATCTGAGTTCGATCACATCTGGAACCTAATTATCAATCAAATCATCGGTCTACCATAGACAGATGGTGATAATGAAAAATAAGGGTGAAAGGAATAATAAAATAAAGTTAGATAATTTATGGCTAATTAAAACCCAACCATTGATCATATTTGAGGAGAACAATATAATTATAAAAGTATTTTTAGTGCAATGAATGAAAATATAATGAAAATAGAAAAAGATAAGTTGATAGGGCCATGAGAAGGATAAATCCCAGAGAACCAAAGAAAAAAATATCCATGCATGAAATTTAAATAGGGGTTTGGGTGAAAATCCATAGAATAACAACACCTATCCCAAATTGGATCAATCTCTAAGAAAGAATGATTTTTCTCCACTATCACTGGTGAGATTCGAGATTTCTTTTATTGATGATGAGATCAATTGAAGTTGTTTGTAAATTCCCAAACCTCCCAATATTTGATGTTGAAGGCCCTATTCTATAGTGATGATCCCCTCCAATCAATATCCTAGGGTTATAAGGATAAATCTATATATGATATATAATATGGGTTATATAGAGGGAGATTATTGGTTATAAAAATAAAAACATAATTAATTTTATTTATGTAATACATTTATTCCTCCCCCCGAGGGTTTTATGACACCATTAACACCATGATAACTCTGAAAAAATACATTATATATATATATATATCCATATGGTCCAAACATAAAAAATGAAGTTGTTACACATAGTGATATGGCCATCATATTTCAGATTATGTTGCAATATCTCTTAAGAGATACGATGCTATGTTTTATGAGTTTCCTTGGATGATATCACTCCATATGACATCCCATATAATATATAAAACCACAAAAAATTAAATAAAATTCCTTGAACAAAACTTATGATATCACTTATCATACAATATGGTCTTGTCATGACTTATGATATCACAAACCATATTACCACCCGTAAAATAAAATATCATTTGTATTTTAATATTTCTAATATGGAATCCATGAAAAATAATATAATTTAATTTTAACCATGATTTTGATAATTAAAGATCATAAAAATAATTTTATGACACTAATGGTTTTCTTAGTATTAAAAAACAATTGTCAATCACAACAAAAATTATTAAAAACCCATAAATACAAGATCTTCCATGATTGATAACCCAATCCAAGCAAAAAATAAAATGAAAAAAATATTGTCTTACTTTCACGTTAGATCATTTTCATATTATTATTCATTCATATGGTTCATGAATATCCCTTTGAGGTTCTAGTAGAACAACCTCCTCCATGGTGCATAGTCGGAATGACATGAATCACCCAATTCTTAGTTGGGATTCCTCTCTCATACATGATACACTAGTATCTCATGAGGTATGTATGGTAGAAGAAAGATAGATTTGGGATGATTTAAAATCAATATGAAGAAAGGTGGAATCAAAAAATAATTATCTTGATTTTTTTCCTCCTTATATAGCCTTCATGATACTCCCATGCATTAACTAATATATTCATAACATAAGAGTTAATACATCAACCAACCATGTAATTATATCATCAATCTCCCATGCATTTCATCATATAAAATGTTTCAATTTAATTATATCAAATCATAGAATACTCAAATTATAATAATTATCATTCATTGACTAAGAAATCAAATAATTTTAGTATAACAACTGGAGCACACGCTTCCAAACGGAACACATATAAATGCTGTGAATTTTTATTATAAAGGAAAGTAAACAAATACAAAATATTTATTACATACCTGGAAATTTGACTGGTCTAGATTTTTCATAATTAGATACAAAACTTACAACTTAACAAAATTGTACAAAATGAAATGAAATGCCCAAAAATACTTTGCGTGCACTGCTGCCTAAATAAAATCTACTCAACATTTGAAAATAAATTTTAAAACATTGGGTGAGAATAAATTCATAGTGAGGAGTTTTATATAATTCCATTGAAAAATACTTTTTTAAAGTTTCGTTATAAAATATTATTATACATTGAAATTAATTATACTTTAAAAATGATTTACAAATAATCCAGGAGTTTTTGGAAAACATTAAGCAATCTTCTAAAAACAAAACATGTGTGGCAACTTGAATCATAGAAGCCTGTTTGGGCCTACCCACATTCTTGGGGGATGAGTTCACTACCCACTCTATATCATGTTTACCCTGTCCAAGTTCCAATTTTTAAAAAAAATCTTATATTTCCTTACACATATAAATAATTTTCACTAGATTTTTTTCATTAAAATGTATTGAATCATTAAATACATATACACTTATATTTTTATAAATATATAAATGTTAACTAAAATGGGGAATAAATTGAGAGATTTGGTACAACCAAAACTCCTGACATATTAATTTTCATGGACTATTAAAAGTAAATAACATCAATGTATTTATACATTCATTTTTCAACTCATGAAATGAATATTATTTAAAATGATATATTTTATTATCTAAAACTTGTCCATGAATACAATATTAAAACTAGTTATTTAATTTATTTTATTCCTAAAACAATGATATAAATTTATAATTTATCCACCCATATTAATATAAATTATATATTTTCTAATCATACTGATAAATAATTATAACCTGGAACAGAAAATTATAAAAGAATCATTTTAAATATTTTTTTTAAAGATTGGAATAATCCATTTACATAATAATTTCAAAATTAATCCTTAAAGGTTAACTTGAAATCATGAATATGTTATGAATTCAATGAATTTCAATGTTATACACAATGCATGGCCATAAGTATATAAAAATTTGATGTCCTTAATTTAAATTCACATAATAGGATGGCATGCTTATTTTTCTAAACGCTCAATTTTAGAAATAAAACTTGCACATATAATAATATTTAGATGAAATAATAATAATAATAATATTGTTATTTTTTACATCTATTTTTTTACCAAATTATGCACATAAGATTAATTTCTAAACTGAAAACCTAATTTCCTGGGTATTAATAATATATTATGAACATAAGAAAATTTCAGCCGGAAATAAGAATATAAATCCTTTTTTGTGAAATAAAATTTTATAAAACATAAAATCATAAGATTATTTGTTATAATTATTAAATTCATTACAAATTAAAACATAAATATGAAAATAACCACAACATAGATTTTAAAAAATAAATATTCTAAATGTATAACCACACACACACGCGCTCATATATATGAGTGGAATAACTATTTTAAAATCACACATTGAATTAATATTTTTGGTAAATGAATAGTCTTTCAAAGAAAAACATCCCCTTACAATCCATAATATAAACATAAACTAATTAGTTATAAAAATAAACTAAAACAATCCATTAAAATTGAATATGAATATGTAAAATTGAACAAAAATAAATGTTTTTAAAGGAGTAATAATCCCTTATAGATTGGTAAAAAGACTATAGGACCCAATTTTTTTTTAGACACAACAATATGGTATTTCTAATTTGTATTTTTATACAGGAAAAATGATTTTATAGGATTAACCTCATTCAGTGACAAAATATTTATATAATAAGCTATACATGAGGACCATAAAGACACCCAAAAATAGACTCCTACAAGCATGTAAGGAAAGATTGGTTTGTAGATATAGGTAGCATAGAAAATTGATTCACACGGTGACACAAAACACTGAAATAATTCATTTAAAATGACTCTAGGTATAATCAAAATTACATCTATGAACCAAAATCATAATTCTTCTTTTTATAACCCAAAACAAAGGAAAAAAATCAATGAAGAATAGTCAGTGACAATGATGGATGGAGAATTCCAAAAAAACAAAAACATTATAATTCAACATAGAAGAAAAATATGAATCATAAAACAAATACAGACAACATATACCTAAAGACAAATAACAAGCTTGTCTTTCTTATCGATAACTAATACACTATCCACTTGGATCTCCATCACCAATACTCAGAAATGGAACCCTAACCTCAATGGTGATTGTAATCCTTTGCAGTCGGGCATTACACGTACTCCCTTGGATTTAATCAAACCCTAGATCCAAATTGTATCCCACTTCTTGATGAAACCAGAATCCTCACTCAGACTCCTCAAGATAACTTGGCTTCGTTCTCATGGATATGAGCTCCCCACCCAGCCAACCCTCACTTGCCAACTCCAACTCAAAATGGCCTCAGTTTCATCTACCTCTACACTCGAGCTCGACCTCAGATAACCTCGACCCCCTTTCTCAATCTGAAGAGCGCACCCATAAAACCTAAAACCGATTTTTCATTTTTTTCATTGATTATAAATTCATTAATCCAACAAAAATATAACTTTTACTATTAAAATATATATAATTTAAAATATTTGTTAAAAAATTATAGTACTATATAATATTTAGTTTTAAATTATTATATATTATAATTTATTTATATATGTTCAATTATTTATAAGAAACAAGTCATCATTAATAAAGTGTTAAATTAAAACTCTTATAATTTTCTTATTTGAAAATCATATATTATGATAAAAATATTTTATATTCAACATTAATGAAAAATTTTTGTTCTAATAAAAAGAATTTATTTTATTAAAACATCTAATATAATGTACAATAATTTTTTATTTGCTTTCAAAATAAACTGTTATTTTTTTCTTATTAAATAAAAAATTTTATAATAAAGCATTAATTAAGAAAAAATAATTAATTTTTATAATTTAGAATATTAATTTAAAATTTAAATATTATTTCTCAATAAGTTTTTAAAACTAAGATTTATTATAAATGAATGATTGATATATATATATATATAACATTAGTTATAGTGAAGGTATACCAACTGATAATCAAATTTTATTTATTTATATTATAAAAAATATTATTTATTAACAATCAGGTTGTTAAATTCTTCTCGCCTTAATATAATTGTGCCCTTACAATTTGTTTTTTCGGATCAAAAGTAATTCTGAAAATTCATCTTCAGAATTATGTAATCTAGGACTGTTAAACTCTTGTACTATACTAATAATACAAAATCTAATCTTTAATGTTTTATAGAACATCACTCTGATACCAATTATAATGACTCAAGCCTGCACTTCTGGACTCGACAAATATAAATTTTATTTTTTTATTAATGAAACTGAAAAAATGCAGAACATTTATTACATACAAGGAACTTTTACCAGTCTCGGTTTTGGAGAATGAGATAAAACCTTACAATTGAACAACGATATACAAAAAGAAAATAAATAAACAAAAGGACTTTGTGTGCACTGTCTCCTAAATGAAAATCAACTCGAATTATGAAAATAAACATTAAAATGTAGGGTGATCATAATTGCCCAGTAAGGTGTTTTCTAAAAGACCATTGAAAAATACTTTTATAAAATGTCTTTACAAAATATTATAATACTTTGAAATTAATTATACATTGAAACTGATTTAAAAATATTCCATTGGGTTTTGGGAAACATTAAGCATCTTCTGAAATCAAAACACACGTGGCCACATGAAACATAGAAGGTTGTCTAGGCCTACCCACTTTCTTGGGGGACAAGTTCACTCCCCACTCCCTATCATTTTTACTATTTCCAAGTGCCAATTATTATAAAAACATTAATAACTTTCCTTATATATATATATAATTTTCACTGGAGTTTTTATTTAAAAATGTACTCATGGATTAAGTACATATACACTTATATATGAATAAATATATAATTTTTCACTATCTTGGGAAATCAATTGTGAGATTCGGGACAACCAAAACTCATGAAATAAGCCTTTTCATGAACTGTTAAAAATAAATAATATCCATGTATTTATACTTTTATTTTTAAACTCATTAAATACATTTTATTTAAAATGATAAATTTTATCCTAAAAAACTAATACTTGAATAAAATATTAAAACTCATTTTCTTAATTGATTTTATGCATCAAACAATTACATGAATTTATAATTTCTTCACCAATAATAATATTAATTAGTAATTTTCTAATCACAAAGATAAATAATTATTATATTTCACACAAAATTATAAAAGAAACTTTTTGAATAAATCATTTTAAAGCTTGGATAAATCCATGTACATAATAATTTTGTAAGTATCCCTTAAAGTTTAATTTGAAATCATTAATTTATTATGAAGGTAAGGAATAATAATCTTATGAACAACTCATGACCATGACTATATTCAGGTTATATGTCCTTAATTTCAATTCACATAACATGATGACATGCTTAGTTTTCTATGAAAACTATTTTAGAAATACAACTTTCACATATAGTAATATTTAGAAGATGAATTATTATTATTATTATTATTATAGTTTTTCTTTTACAAATAGTTTTTACAAAATTATTCATATAATATTAATTTCAAAATTGAAAAACAAAATCACTGGGTATTGATAATATTTTGTGAACGTAAAAATATTGTCATTTGTAAATATGAATATAAATATTTATTCATAAAATAATATTTTATAAAACATAATATCATAAGAAGATTTTTTATACTTATTAAGTTCCTTACAAATTAAAACATAAATATGAAAATAACTGAAACCTAGATTTTCAAAAATAAATATTTGAAATGTATAAATATATACATATATATGAGTGGAATATGGGTTTTAAAATCACACGTATAATTAATAATATTTAAAAATGAATATATTTTAAAAGAAAAACATCCCCTTACAGACCATAAACAGAACATAAACTGAATAGGTATAAAAAAACTAAAATAATCCCTTATAATTGAATATGGAAATTTGAATATGTAAAATTGAAAAAAAATAAATGTTTTTAAATGATTAATAATCCCTTACAGATTGGAAGAAATAATGCGGACCCCTCTCTTCCTTCAGACACTACAATATGGTTTTTCTATTTTGCATTTCCACATATGAATAAGGCTTTTATATGCTTAACATCATTCAATGACAAAGAATATATATAAAAGGCTGAATATGTGGATCGTAGAGACACAAAATCATAGACTTCTACAAACATGATGGGAAATCTAGGTGTGTAGATGTAGACAACAAGAAAAATTTATTCAAAAGGTGACACAAAACTTTAAAATACTAAATTAAAAAATACTACAGGGATAATCAAAATAATATCTACAAACCAAAATCAAAATACTTATTTTTATAAAGAAAAAGAAAGGAAAAAAGAAAATCAATGATGAAGAATAGAGGAAAATGATGGATGGAGTATAAAAAACAAACGATAACATCATAGATCAACTAGGAAGAAAATATGACACCTAAAACAAATATAGAAAAAACATACCCAAGGATGAATAATAGGTCCATTTTCCTTTCCGAAAACAACTACCACATTCGGTTGGATCTCCATCATTGATACAAGAAATAAAACCCTATCCTTAACAATTATCAAAATCTGTCATAGTCAGGCATCACACATACTCCCCTTGCTTGAATCAAACCGTTGATCTGCACTGTATCCCACTTCTCAACAAAACTAAACTCTTTGCTCAGCCTCCTGAAGCGCAATCGGTTTCGTCCTAATATAGACAAACTCCCCTCCTAGAAAACCCTCACTCACTAGATCTAGCTCGAAACAGCCTTAGCATTCTATCCCTCTATGATCAAGCTCGAAATTAGATACCCTTGGTCCCCATTTCTCCGTTTGAAAGAAACACCACAAAAAACCTCAACCTCATTTATCATTATTTATTTATTTATTTATTTTAATTTATTACGATTTCTTTGATACAAAAAAATATAATTGTTATAATTTTAATATATATAATTTCAAATATTTATTAACAAATTATATTAATTTATAATATTTATTTTTAAAATATTGTAAATTATAATTTATTTATATAAGTTCAAGTATTTATAATAAATAAGTCATCATTTTTTTAAAGTATAAAATTAAAATTCTTATAATTTTCTTATTTGAAAATCATATATTATGATAAAAATATTTTATATTGAACATTAATGGAAAATCATTATTTAGATAAAATTAATTTATTATATTATAACATTTAATATAATTTATTTTTATTTTATAATTCCATTCAAAATAATCTTCTGATTTTTTCACATATTAAATTCACATTTTTATAATAAATAATTATTTATGAAATAAGAATTAGTGTCTATAATATTTAATAATAATTTAAATTTCAAATACTATTTCTTAATAAGTTTTGAAAAACTAAAATTTTCATAAAGGCATGATTGATATAAATAAATAAATACATACATATTTATTTTTTTACTTATAATATTTTTTATAGTGAAGGTAGACAAACTTATAATAAAATTTTATTTATTTAAATTGTAAATCAAATTATTTATTAATAACTAGGTTGTTACAGTTAGTGTATATTGAACCATATTATTATAATTATAACACCCCATATGCAATAGTCAAAAATTTATTTATAACATAGATTTTTATAACAATTATTAAATAATCAATGTTAAAAATATTATTTACATCCGTTATATAAAAACTGATGTAAAATATACTACATGGGTATTTTTAATTTTAATTATTGACATAACTGACCTTAAATATATATTATAGAATTTTTTTAATGTTGTTTATTTAAAAAACCACTGTTAAAAATATTTTTGGAATATTTTAAACATTGGTTATTTTAATATCCAAAGTTTAAAATATTTCAAAAAATTGTTTTAACATTGTTTTATTATATAAAAAAAGTTAAACATTTAAAATAAAGGCATTTTAAACACTTTTATTTCAACAATCGATGTTAAAAATAAAAATAAAACACATAAAATTGATTTTTTTTCGCATAATGGCCATGAAATTTAACTCTCTAACATAAAAATTCCACCATCAATACATTTAAATTTCATTTTTCCTATCAACTTCACTTGTTTTTTTCCTTACCTAGAAAAATATATCACTATACACTATTTCTTAAATTTCTTTATCAAACTTTATATTCTCCCTCTATATTGAAATCTATTATTCTCATGTAATTGTATAGAAAACTTTTATTTTTCCCTCCATTCATCATTCATATATTCCAAATCATAATTTAATATCCATTTAAAAGATATATGGAGTTTCTTTAGAGATACGTATAATGGAAATTATTTATACAATGATGAATACATTTTTTGAACATTATTAATTATAAAATACCCTTTAAAAGAGGTAAAATCTTTGGAATGATTTCTTTTATTTTCATTTGTTTTTTTATAAAATTATTGTAAATATTTTTTTATTGTTATAATTATATATTTAAATGATAATTATTTTTTTATACGCATAAAATAATTATTTGATAATAGGAAAATTTCATCTCCCTTATTGATTCTCTAATGAAAATGTTATGGGTGTTTTATGTTCTCTTATTATTTTTTTAAAAAATATTTCATACATCAGTTATTTAAAAACCAATATGAAAAATTATCTTGAACATTAATTATTTAAAAAACTAATGTTAAAAATAATTTTATCACATTAATTTTTAAATAAATGTGGTGGAAATTCATTTTCTTGCCGATTTTTAATAAATAAGGAAAAAGGGTATTATAAAATTAAATTTTAATAATAACTGGTGTTGTAAATATTTTTACCATTAGTTTTTATGACCAATGATAAAAATATATTTAATATATTGATGTAAAAACTTTTTTTTGTTGTAATAATGAAATCTCCCAATGGTATGGTATGAATAGATAAGGAAGTGGCATAAAATATCTACTTTATTCCTTAAGTTATACCCAATCATCACCTTTAACATATTCATAATACATAATATGTGTATAATATTTTGGGAATATCTCCTTCATGAATAAAATATTATATATCTCAATCTGCGATAAGATAAACCCTCCTTCGGAACCCCATGATACATTGATTTAGTATGGACAAATTGAACACACTAGATACACTTAAAGGGAGTCCTATATAGAAAAGAAGAATAATAAAACATTCTATACCAGCTTCCCCGATTACTCACTTCCATAAAAAAATTTATTATACCACCTCTTTCAGTCCCATAATTAAACACTGCAATAACCTCATACCACTTCACCAATTATTGTATTATAACTCAATCTATGGTCTTTCTTTTTTATCTGTTTTTTGTTCACCACTTAAATATAAGTGGTTAAATAAACATCACTGGAGAATTAATTAGTTACCACAATTTAATCATGAATCACCTTGATTTTATAGCCTTATCCCATACTAGAGTGGTTGAAAATCTAAACAAAACATGTGTTACATATATATTTTAACACCCCATGATTTCAAAGTATGTTATTTCTTCAAAGTAATTCAATAACTTTCACTACACGCAACACCAAGTTCAAGCGCACCACAACATACCAAACTAGTCGTTCAAAAGTAGTTACAAATAGTATTAACTAAATTTTGAACTTTATATAATCCTTATAATTTTAGAATCCATATAATGAGTTTCATATACATAATGTCAGAACAAATAAATTTTTTTCAGATAATAAAATTATTTTTCAAAAAAATGCAATTTTACCGCCTTCTAATGGAGAACCCTTTTTAAATCCAATATTTTATATTTTATATATTAAATTGAAAAAAAAACATCTTCTTTAGAATCAGGACATAATAATTTATATTTAATAAACTTTTGGTGTTTTTCTGATAACTTTCATATATGGGTGAATAGTGAAAAATACTATATTTTAACTGAAAACAACATTTTTTAATCGAAATAATTTATGATGTTGAATTATAAATTTTAATGTTTTAGAAGTATAATTAGATTATATTTTTACCCTTTAATCCAATGTTGGTCATTGAAATTAATTTCACTTTGAAATTATACATAAACAAGTGTCAATCTTTTGATAATGACTGTTTCTTAAAAACACGCTATTTGTTTTGACAATGAGAATTAATTTTAAATTAATAAATACAACTTATATGTTTTGAATTTGGTAAAATAGACTTCATTTTTTAATTTGGAATATCAAAATTATCCAAGGGTGATGTTTTGGTATTTTTCTGAAGACGTTCAATTTTTGATGAATAGTGTAAAAACATTGAGTTATCGTTTAAAACCAAATTTTTATTTAAATAATTATTTATATAATTTAAATTTATTTTATGTAAAAATAGATACATAATACCTACATAAGTTCATTTTAAATAATTGGAGTCAATTTATAATAATTTTAGATATATAGAAATTTTATCGAACTTTTACCATCTTTTACACACCTCCTAGGAGCATTTGCAAATTTACATAAAACATAATTTTACCACTTCTATGAGTTGAATTTAGAAAATATGAGAGACGCGATTAATATCAATGAGTATAATGTGGTTCAATAAGATAAAAATAATTATTTTTGAATAGGAAATTTTTAGTTTTATTTACCACGGTTAAAAGTAAATAGGGTTATTAAGGGTAAAAATGCCATTACTATTGCCCTAACACATGTCCTAATTCTATTGGAAAAGTTTAATTCAACCAAAAACAAACTTAGGAATAAAATATGACCCTTTAGGTCCACATGGATTAGATTAAGACATTTATTATTTTTTTATTTAAATAAGGGTTAAAAGAGTTAAAATCAAAGTTTAATGAAAAAACCATTTTTAATATATAGTTATACATATAATTTACCCCGTAGGGTTTTTTTTAGTTTAATGGGTTAGGGTTTTTTTAATTTGGGAAATGGGTTTGTTCAGCGCCACTTCAAGTGGCGCTGAACAAAAAGTGGGCAAAGCGCCACTTAAAGTGGCGCCTTGACCCCACACCACCCTCAAATCCCATATATATATATATATATAAATACAATAAATGCATAATTATATATTTCTTATAATAAATACAAAAAATAAAATAAAATTATTTATTTATAATAAATATTTATAATAAATATATAATAAAAATTAATAAATACTATTATAATAAATAAACAATAAATGTATAATAAATGTATAATAAATATTTATAATACATTTTTATTTATAATAAATACTTATTATAATTAAATATAATAATATTTATAATAATAAATATCTAATAAATGTATAATGAATATTATTATAATAAATATACATTTATAATATCTATTATAGTAAATATTATTATAATATTTATCATAATAAATTTATAATAAATATTTATGATAAATTTACTATAAATGTATATTTATTATAATAAATATTATAATATTTAATTATAATAAATATACATTTATATTAATATTTATAATAAATATACATTTATTTATTATAATAAATCTACATTTATTTTATACATTTATTATAATAATTACGTATAATAAATGTATAATAAATATTACAATAAATTTATTTTTTAATTATAATATAATAAATGTAATATGTAATTATGTATCTTTATTGTATAATTATCATATCTATGAATAATTATATATTATAATTATATAATTATAAATATATATTTATTTATTATAATAAATATGTAATTATTTATAAATGTAACATACATTTATTTATTATAATAAATATACATTTATATAAATATCTATTATAATAAATATTATTTTAATATTTATTATAATAAATTTATAATAAATATTTATTATACATTTATTATAAATGCATATTTTTTATAATAAATATTATAATATTTAATTATAATAAATATACATTTATATGAATATTTATGAGAAATATATATATATATTTATTATAATAAATCTACATTTATTTTATACATTTATTATAATAAATAAATATTATTAATAAATGTATATTTATAATTATAATAATTATAATTAATGAATATATTTATTAAAATATGTTTATTTATATTTATATTTATAAATAAATTTATAAATATATATTTTGAATTTATTATACCTTTAAAAATATAATATTTATAAAAATATTTATATAGTTATATTTATTTATAAATATATTCATTATTTATATATATATATTTATATAAATTTATAAATATATATTTTGAATTTATTATACCTTTAAAAATATAATATTTATAAATATATTCATAATATATATATATATATATATATTTAAATATATTTATAAATATAATCATATAATTATATTTATTTATAAATATAT
Organism: Viscum album; assembly: GCA_963277665.1. Taxonomy (NCBI): domain Eukaryota; kingdom Viridiplantae; phylum Streptophyta; class Magnoliopsida; order Santalales; family Viscaceae; genus Viscum; species Viscum album. The sequence continues at coordinate 699,706,137 of OY728122.1, read as the reverse complement.
TCATTATTTATATATATATATTTATATAAATAAATATATTTATAATTATAATTATAAATAAATATAATTATATGAATATAATTTAAATTTATTTATAAATAAATATTCATGAATATAATACATTTATTATAAATATAAATTAATAAATATATATTTATAAAATGTATTGTATTTATAAATATATTTAATAAATGTATATTTATAATAATTGCATTACATTTATAAATATAATAATAAATGTATTGAAATACATTTAATAAATATACATTTATTATAAAAAATAAATATATTAAATAAATTCATTATAATGCATTTATAAAATACACTTATTAGATACATTTATTTAATAAATGAACTATATTTATAAATATATTTAATAAATATACATTTATTATAAATACAATACATTTAATAACTGTATTTAATAAATATAATACATTTAATAAATATACATTTATTATAAATACAATATAATATATTTAATAAATATACTTTTGTTATAAATACAATACATATAATAAATATACATTTATTATAATACATTTATTATAATTAGTGTATTTAATAAATATAATACATTTATTAAATATACATTTATTACAAATACAATATATTTAAATAAAAGTATTTGATAAATATAATATAAATTTATTATAAATACAATACATTTATTAAATATAAATATACATTTATTAAATATACATTTATTAAATATACATTTATTACAAATACAATATAATTAAATAAATGTATTTGATAAATATAATATAAATTTTTTATAAATACAATACATTTATTAAATATAATGTATACATTTAAAAAATATACATTTATATAATAAATACAATACATTTAATAATGTATATATTTATTAAATAAATGTATAATTAATAATAAATATTATTATATATTTATTGTATTTATTTTATTATACATTTATTATAATTAAATATTTATTATAATTAATATTTACTATAATTATATAATTATTATATTTTTGTATTTATTATATTTATATTTCTCTAATTATTATAATTGTATATTTATTATATTTATTTATTTAGTACTATTATATATTTATCATAATTATATATTTATTATAGTTATTATTTTTATTATAATAAATTTATTATAATTCCATAATTTTAATTATAATAATTACATAATTATAAATATAATAAATATAGAATTATAATAAATGTATAATGATAAATAGAATAAATATATAATTATAAATAATATATTATAATTAATGTATGTGTTATATTTATAATAAATATAAATAAATAAATTTATTATAAAAAATATAATTTATTATAATTTATTTATTCATGTATTTATTATAAATAAATAAATTTCTTATATTTATAAATAAATATATATATATATATATATATATATAAATGGGGGTTGGGGGTGGTGTGGGGTCAAAGCGCCACTTCAAGTGGCGCTGAACAAACCCATTTCCCAAATTTAAAAAAACCCTACGGGCTAAATTATCAAGGGTTATACATAAGATAAATTTGACTATAAATATTAATTAGAAAGATAAAAAGATTTCCTATATAATGGTATTTTATTTATAATTTGTAGTGATTAAATAATTAAATTTCTTTATGACACAATGATGAAGTAGTAGTCACCTTATTAATGAAAGAATCAAATAAATGGTATTATAAATGTTAAAATAAATATAATTTAAATGTTTTTATGACATACACGAATTTTCTAGGTGAATATGACATGTTAGGATTGTTTCAATGTATTTATTTTGAAGTAATCATGCTGTTATTATTTAAAAAAAACAAATACCAAATAGTGTGAAAATTGACAGAAAATTGTTTTTAAAACAAATATTATATTGTTAATTGATATAATGGACCTAAAAATCCTAGTTTTGGACAAAATAAATATAATATGAATTTATTATAAAATAATATTTTATGTTTTTTCAATGGTGCCCCTCACCCCTCTTATAAAAGGGCACTTCCCCTTCTCTCAAATTCACACCTCCAAAACTATTTGTCTCGGCCAAAATTTGCCCCAATACTCTCTCAACTATCCTCACGTCATCCTAGAGGCCCTCATTTATTCAGAAATCCATCTTAAAGAGCCCTTTTGAGCAAATCCAATGGAAGAACCCGAAGAAGACGTAACAATTTCACCACCCTCTTTCAAGTTCTCTTATACTTCCACTTTTTCTCTATTTGTTATTTCCATTATAAAATAATAAATCCAGTATATTCTATATACTGTGAAGTTATTATAAATATGTAACAACATTATTCATTATTCTATCCATCTTATGAATGATAATGTCACCATGCGTGCGTATGTATGGCTTACCATCTCCACGTCGTGGGGTAATTTGTTATTCAACACTATGTTATTTGGATGGATATAATGATGAGAAATATGTATATAAATAATGAAAATAACATTATAATGTCTCTGTAAAATTAATATACCATCCAATTCCACACATTTAAGGAAATGATATTGTCGCTCGTGCGTACGTACAGATTACCGTCTCCACGACGCGATGAGATTTGTTTCCACGATCACCATTAATTGACAATTATAAAAATATATATATTACTAATAAGTATGTAATATATGACCTAATAATACTACTTTAGATATATATATGTGTGTGTGTGTGTGTGTGCATACATATATCTTATTCACTTAGTTCTGTTCAACACAACATGAAAACGGAAACAACGTTTATGCATACGTACAGACTACCATCTCCATAAACGGTGTTTTTCATTTCATATATATGCCTATTATACATACTTATATTCTAAATATATATGATATATAAATCATGTTTTATATTCAGGAAGTATTTAAATCTTGGTCTAAGTGATACAATCAAGAGTAACAATATAAAACACGAAAGCGATTATTACCCGAAATGTTAATTTAACAATGAAATTATTATTAAATGGGTAGTATAAAGTCATAAATCAATCATGTATGATATAATAAATATTAACATGGTTCTGGTATAATTTAATAACATAATAAGATCTTCATAGAGGAGGTTAAACGTACAATTGACTAAAGGAAAGTGGAAGGTAAGAGTTAATTTATCAATCTCATAATTATCCAAGATTGTTTATGTGTAAGTATTTACTAGGAAATTTTTATCATCCATGTACATTTTTCACAAAAATGATTTCAAAAGGATTAATTTAAAGATTTGTGAAAGTTACACTTTCTCAAGATCATAATTTTAAATGTTTTAATGATTAATCTTTCTAAATCATTTTAATTAATGTCTATGTTTTCAAAATTATTTTAAGGATTTATTTATATGGACATGAATGTTTACAAATGATAATTCTTTTTAAAAGTTTCAAAGTGGTATGGGACACTTTGATTCAAAAATATATTTTAAATTACTTCCTTTATAAATGTGTGACTTTTAAATGATTTTACAAAAAGGGTATTTCTCTCAAAAAATTTTACTCATCATTTTCAACTATGTCAACATCCTTTTCTGGATATTATTTTTGATTAATGTTGATTTATTATAATAAAATCATCCATGTTGTATTGAATGAGTTATTATATGTATGATTGTGTATGTTCTATTATTATACCATTCATGGTTTATGGTTAATGTAAGGACATTTCATATGCTAGTTTTAATACAAATGTTTATGTTATGTTTCTAGTTTTTCATATGAGGAATGCAGTGGACTTAGTATGTGACGGGTGGAGCCCACTATAGCTCCTCGATGCATAGGTATGTCTCGTGAGACAAAATAGTGTCTTGGAACAAGGCCTTGACAAAAAATTTATTTTTAGTATTGGAACGAGGCCTTGACTATGTAGTAATGATGTCCGGTATTAGGCATTCCCTCATTGTGAAATTAGTTATTACATGTGATTATCCAACTAGTAGAATATCCATGTGCATGTTTATATGGTAATGTTTCATTTATTTTTACCATATTATGTTCACTTTTATTTTTAAAAGGATGTTGTTTTTATTACACATATTTCATTAAAAGTCTGTTTCTTCTGCTAAATTATTTACCCTTACAGAGCATCTGAGCTCACCCCTTTCTTATGTTTTATTTTCCCAGGATTCCAATAAGTGTATTATGATTGATATGAAGGGTTAAGATAAAGGGAAAAATATAATTCTCAAAAAACTATCTATGCTGTGTTTTATGCTTCAAATTGTAATGTAATGTTAATGTTTGAAATCTATTTTCCAAGATTGCTAAACTAATCGGTCCTTCGGGACTTGATTCCTTGTAATCGTTCCAATATATTAAAATAATGCACCGACTATGGGTAACTGGGGTCAGGGAATTACAGTTGGTATCAGAGGAAGTTTATCAATAACCTTGGAAGGTTGATTTAGATAAACTCTGATTAGAGCACATATACCTAAGATAGACTTTGAGCATTATTATAGAAGGACTTCCTAGAATTTTGTTAATATAGTGATTTTTTGACTTTTCCAAGAAAATATATCCCTGTCTGGATACAAGCAGGTAGAGGTGGATCTGGAATAGATGTACCTAGGGGTAAACCCCGACAAAACCGCTTTGAACTAGACTCGAACGGAAACTAGTACATGACAACGGGCCTTGCTGCACTCTTGGTTACAACACTCACTGGGGATATGCTTAGGATAATTCTCGTTCTCTTTACAAACCACTATGATTGGTTTATGAGTATATAACTCCTCAAAGAAAACATTTTTGTGATTATGGATTATATCTATAAACTTTTCAATTTACGTTTGGTATTTTCCATGTTTGGAATTATGAATTGCAATTCATAAACTGACCTAGTGTATGCCATTGTTTAGAAATGGTACCCAGTAGATGGAATGAGAACTCCAGCAATACATATAATCCAAAGAGTAAGAAGGATCATATATTTCAGGGTAATAAGACAAAAATTAGAAGGGAAATAGTCTCCCATGTATTCTCAACATATTATGAAATAATATCTCCTGTTAATAAGATAAGTAATGAATTCTCTGAGTCCTACGACTTTTATGGAAAGAAAGAGAATAAAAGGATGGAAGAGAGATATATGGATAAAGGGAAGAGGGGAAAGAAAGATTTTACAATATGTGATAAATGTGGATTGAATCACCTTGTCAAATTCTTGAAGGGAGGGGGAGTTTGTTATAAGTGTGGAGAAAAAGGACACCAAGTACGTGATTGCAAAGGTAAGAAAAAGTTTTAAAATGTTAAATGCTTCAACTGCAAGGCGTTGAGACACTATGAGAATCAATGTCCTATTAATAAGAGTATACCGCAAATGATGTTATTGGATAATAATCAAGTTATGATACTACCTCATATGAATATGAAGTACTAGTGTTCTTATGTTGTTATTATAGAATTATTTCATTTGAGTGTTGTATCAATAGTATACTGGTTACATGACTTATGGAGATAAATAAGGATTGTACTGCAGTACTATTTCATTGGGAATTTGAGATTATATGGTCCTGATACTAAGGGAGTAATTTTGGAATTGGAGATGGTTTATTTTGGTAATTCAGGATGTTGTGGTGTTGTAATAGAATACACGATGACGGGGTTCACATGTTATTGCCTAGGAAAAAGGATCCTCATTATGTTTAACTTATTTATAAACTTTGGAATGAGAGTTTGGATATATGTATTTTGGATAATTCTAAAGGTTGAAATGGATTATGTTTGAAATTAGATACTATTGTTATGGTTAATTTTGGATTTCCATAAAAAGGACAACCCGGAGGTCGGGTGACAACCCGTCACGTCTGGCAAGGCCGCAAGGCTTGAACCCGCAACCGAAGGGAGGCAAGGGTGTATCACCTATCACCAACCCACGTGATGTCTTATATTGAATAATGTATTTTTTTAATGGGTCTGATATGTGAATAATAAATTTATTATTTCTGGAACCCTACAAGATTACGATAAATAGAATATATATTTATATATTTTCTGAAATCTTTTAGAGTGAATGATGAGTTTGTGGTAGGAGTTAGTTGAAGAATGAAACTCTACATGTCAAGTATATATACACACACACCCCCCCACACATATATATAGATATATATTCCTTCTTATTTTATGGATATATTAATTATTAAAATTTAGGGAATGTATCTTAAAACCAAAAATGTGTTATCCTAATAAATTACGTTTTGTTGAACCGATGGTATTTTAAATCATCATTGATTGGTGGATTTGAGACCCACAATCGTAAAATATTTTGTGATTGATGACCTCAATCAATCCCTATAAATATTTACATTTTCCCTCCAAATATGTGTCTCTAATTGACACCAATTTCCTCCTAATCGAAATCATAATTTGTTGGTGACTTTTTCATTCACTTTTTTTTCTTATTAAGACAAAATTTTATTAACCTAATTTCCTATGTGGGATTTCCCACAAAAGTATTTTCTATTTTCAACCTTTTATTTTTGAAGAACAATTTCAAATTTTGAGGAAACAATTTTTTGAAGGAGGAATGAATGTAACACCCAAAGATTTCAAAATATGTTATTTCTTCAAAGTAATTCCAATAAGTTGCACTACATGCAACACCGAGTTCAATCGTACCACAACATACCAAACTAGTTGTTCAAAAGAATTTATGAATAGTATTAACTGAATTTTGAACTTTATATAATCCTTAATATTTTAGAATCCATATAATGAGTTTTTTAGACATAATGTAAGATCAAATACATTTTTTTGATAAAATAATTATTTTTCAAAAAAATGAAATTTTACCACCTTTTAATGGCAAACCCTTTTTAAATCCAATATTTTAAACTTTTATCTATTCATTTTGACAAAATAAACTTCTTCTTTAGAATCTGGACATAAGAATTTTGTTTCAATAAATTTTTGGTGTTTTTCTGATAACTTTCATATTTGGGTGAATAGTGAAAAATACTATATTTAACTGATAAAAACTTTTTAAATAAATATAATTTATCATGTTTAATTATGAATTTTAATTTTTTGGAATTATAATTAGATTATATTTTTTCCCATTAATCCAATATTGGTCATTGGAATTAATTTCACATTGAAATTATAAATAAACAAGTGTCAATCTTTTGATAGTTACTGTTTCTTAAAAACACACTATATGTTTTGACAACGAGAATTAATTTTAAATTAATAAATAAAACTTCTATGTTTTCAATTTGTTAAATTAGACTTCATTTTTGGATTTGGAATATCAAAATTAGCCTAGGGTGAATTTTTGGTATTTTTCTAAAAACGTTCAATTTTTGATGAATAGTGAAAGAACACCGAGTTATCGTTTAAAACTGTATTTTTATTTAAATATTTATTTATTTTAATTAAATTTATTTTAGGTCAAAATAGATACATAATACCTATATATGTTCATTGTAATTCATCGGAGTAAATTAATAATAATTATAGATATATAATAATTTTATCGAAATTTTACTGTCTTTTACCCACATCATAGTACCATTTGCAAATTTACATAAAACATAATTTTACCGATTATGTGAGTTGAATTTAGAAAATCCGAGATACATCGTAAATATAAAGCAGTAAAATGTGGTTCAATAAGATAAAAATAATTTTTAGCGAATAGTAACTTTTTACATTTATTTACCACGGTTAAAAGTAGGGAAATTAAGGGTAAAATTGATATTAGTATTACCCTAACACAAGTCCTAATTCTATTGGATAAGTTTAATTTGACCAAAAACAACCTTAGGACTAAAATATGACCCTTTAGGTACACTTTAATTATATTAAGACATTTATTATTATTTTATTTAAATAAGAGTTAAAAGAGTTAAAATCAAAGTTTAATGACTAAACCATTTTTTAATATAAGGTTATACATAAGATAAATTCAACTATAAATATTCATTAGAAAGATAAAAAGAGATCATACATAATTTTTTTTATTTATAATTTTTAGAGATTAAATAATTAAATTTATTAATGACACAATGATGATGCAGTAATCACCTTATTAATTAAAGAATAAAATAAATTCAATTATAAATATTAAAATGAATATAATTTCAAAGTTTTTATGACATACACGAATTTTATAGGTGAATATGACATGTTAGTATTTATTCAATGAATTTTTTGGAAGTAATAATGCTGTTATTTTTTTTAACAAAAAACAAATACCAAATATTGTCAAAATTGACATAAAAATGTTTTGAAATAAAATATTATATTATTAATTGATATTATGGTCCTAAAAATATAAGGTTAGTCCAAAATACTTATATAATAATATATATGACATCAATGAACCAATGTGGGTTCTATTGGCAGTATATAGTAAGTTTATCAACCATAGAGGGTAAGAATACAAGAAGACACAGTAAAAGTTTAATTATTTAACTTAGTGTTAAATCTATATGATAAAGTTAAAATGGAAACCTAAACATATCTAAAACCTATTGGATGAGTTTTTTTTCGACCCATACCCACCTTATACTTTAAATAATACATTTTTTATCCATTATAAATATAATATGAATTTATTATAAAATAATATTTTATGTTTTTTCAAAGGTTCCGCTCACCCCTCTTATAAAAGAGTACTTCCCCTTCTCTCAAATTCACACCACCAAAGATATTTTTATTGGCCAAACTCTACCCAAATACTCTATCAAGTATCCTCACTTCATCCTGGAGGCCCTCATTTAGTCATAAAGCCAACTTAATGAGCCCTTTTGATCAAATCAAAAAGAAGAACCCGAAGAGGAGGTAATAATTTCACCACCCTCTTCCAAGTTCTTTTTTTCTTCCACTTATTATTTCATTGTTATTTCTATTATAAAATAATACTTCCAGTATCTTCTATATATTATGATGTCATTATAAATATGGAACAACTTTATTCATTATTATAACCATCTTATGAATGATAATGTCACTATGCGTGCGTACGTACGACTTACCGTCTCCATGTCGTGGTGTAATTTGTTATTCAACACTATGTTATTTGGATGGATATAATGATGAGTAATATGTATATAAATAATGAAAATAACATGATAATGTCTCTGTAAAATTAATATATCATCCAATTCAACACATTTAAGGAAATGATATTGTCGCTCGTGCGTACGTACGGATTACCGTCTCCACTACACGATGAGATTTATTTCCATGATCACCATTCACCGACAATTATAAAAATATATATTACTAACAATTATGTAATATATGAAATAATAATTCTACTAGAGATATATATATATATATGTACTTACATATATCTTATTCACTTAGTTCCATTCAACATGATATTAAAATGGAAATAGTGTTTATGCATTTGTACAGACTACCGTCTCCATAAACGGTGTTTTTTATTTCATATATATTTCTATTATAAATACTTATATTCTAAATATATATGATATATAAATCCAGTTTTATATTCCGGAAGTTTTTAAATCTTGTTCTAAGTGATACAATCAAGAGTAACAAGTTAATACACGAATGTGATTATTTCCTGAAATGCCCATTTAACATGGAAATTATTATTAAATGGGTAGTATAAAGTCATAAATGAATCATGTATTATATCATAAATATTAATATGGTTTTGGTATATTTTAATAACATACTAAGATCTTCATAAAAGAGGTTAAATGTACCCTCGACTAAAGGAAAGTGCATGGTAAGGGTTAATTTCTCAATCTCATTATTATCTGAGATTGTTTATGTATAAGTATTTACTGGAACATTATTGTCATCCATGTCCATTTTTCATAAAAAATATTTAAAAATGAATATTTTAAGGATTTTTGAAAGGTACTCTTTATTAATATCATAATTTTAAATGTTTTAAAGATTTATCTTTCTAAATCTTTTTAATTAATTTCCATGTTTTAAAAATGCTTTAAAGGTTTTATTTATATAGACATGAATGTTTTCAAATGATAATTCATTTCGAAAGTTTCAAAGTGGTATGGGACACTTTGATTCAAAAATATCTTTTAAATTACTTCCTTTATAAATGTGTGACTTTTAAATGATTTTACAAAAAAGGATATTTCTCTTAAAATGTTTTACTCATCATTTTCAACTGTGTAAGCATTTTTTATTAGATAATATTTTTGATTGATGTTGATTTATTATAATACAATCTTCCATGTTGTATTGACTAAGTTATGATATGTATGACTGTGGATATTATATTTTTATCCCATTCATGATTTATGGTTAATGTAATGACATTTTGTAGGCTAGTTTTAATATGAATGATTATGTTAGGTTTCAACTATTTCATATGAGAAATGCATTGGACTTAGTAAGTGACGGGTGGGGTCCGCTCTAGCTCCTCAATGAATCGGTAGGTCTAATGAGAAAAACTAGTGTCTTCGCACAAGGCCTTGAAAAAAATTTATATGTACTATTGGAACGATGCCATGAATATGTGGTAATGATGTCCGGTTTTAGGCATTCCCTCATTGTGAAATTAGTTATTACATGTGATTATTTGACAAGTAGAATAATTCTGTGCATTTTCAAATGGAAATGTTTCATTTATATTTACCATATTATGTTCACGTTTATGTTTCAAAGGCTTTTGTTTTTATTACACATCTTCCTTTAAAGGTTTATTGCTTATTCTAAATTATTTACCCTTACAGAGCATCTGAGCTCTCCCCTTTCTTATGTTCTATTTTCATAGGATTCCAAAAGTGTATTATGATTGATATGCAGGGTTAAGCTATAGGGAAAAATGGAATTCTCAATGAACTATTTATGCTATGTTTTATGCTTCAAATTTTAATTTAATGTTAATCTATTTAATATATTTTCCAAGACTGCAAAACTGATCAGTCCTTCCGGACTTGATTCCTTGTAATCGTTCCAATGTATTAAAACAATGCACCAGATCTGGGTAATTGGGGTCGGGGAGTTACATATATTCCCTTCCTTTATATCTATAAATTCATAATCTTATACGTCCTAAAACTATTACAACAAAACTACTCATATAATAAGCTCTATAATACCTACACTAATAATCATCCATTCATATTTGTTTACATAAGAAAATTACATCAATGTCATGAAAATTCTTCAAATATATATGCCAAAATATTCACCTTTCAATTTTATAAATCATTAATCAACTCTAAAATACAACTGATCCATTAAATACACTATTCTATTCCCTAAGATCCAATATTTACTCTGAATAAAGAAGGATATTGAACTGGTAAATCTTTAGTGATATCATCCACTAACTTACCTTCTATTTATTGAATGTTCCTTATCTAAACTTTGAAGCACCTGAAGAAGACTCCTAATAATTTGTATATTCATAGGATTTTTTGGATCTTTCATAGTTAGAGAATGTTTGAATTCAATATCCTAACAATTTTCAATGCATTTATATTGATTAGCCTCATCCTATTTATATCCACCAACATTAATATTTAGTGACATTAATCTAAAAAACCAAATATTAGTTATTAATAAATCATTATTTTCATCTCAATCAGATACACAAATCATCACCTCTAGCACATATAAATGAAAATCAATAGATAAATCAATCACATAATCATACTTATCTCATTAGTTATAGTTAAATAATTTATCTTTTATAATTAACTCATCAAAAAAATGATTAAACTATTAATGTTTAAAGTATTTAATTAAATCTGATTCCTTCCATAAATTCTAGAATAAAAACATAATTTCATATAATCAAACACATGTCATGTCCCTGTCCACTGAAAATAATGCATGAATACCAACTCTTTCGATCATAATTAGATGAAAATAAATTGATCAAGAATATATTTATTTCATAAAAAGCACTAAATTGATATAAATTAATACAATAAACTCAAATCCTACACTTCTATGGTAATATGAACATTTAAAATGTATGTGATGACTAGGAATATATTCATAAATTTTATTTCAAGTTCCAAAATTTATATCTCCTCTCAAACCCTAATCCCATGTATCTAAATAAAATAATTCAAATAATTTTTTCCCTGATATAACTTTTGTAATACCATTCTTTAAGATGAATATACCAATGTGGTAAAATTATATGAGACTTTATGTGCACTCTATAATCATCGTTGATAAGATTCTATCTTCAGGGGTTTAATTAAAAAAATTAGATAAATATTTTTCCTCTAATAGATCATTACAAATAAATACATAAATAAATAATTTAAACAGCCAAAACAAGAAGAAATAAAAATATCACAATGATATAATAACCCAAAATTGTATCAAAAAATCATGCAAGGTCATACAGTTCTACATTAATTTTTATAGACACTAAATAAAAACATCTATTTGTAATACTATTAAATAAACTAGCATGAAGTAAAAAAAATAACTTCTCTATAATATTTCAAAGGACTATTAAAAAAATATAAAAGACCCCACCATCAAAATCTCATCTATATAGTGTATTTACCATTTTTACATCATTTGGAATAATTGTTGTATATAAATGAGATATATTTGTACATGGTGTGGGAATAAATTGAATATAATTTCACTAAAGGCATTAAATATTTCATGAGTTTTAACATGATATCATGTTTATAATGTTATTAAAAAGAATAAATTAAGCAATATAGTTTATTCAATAGTAGAAAAAATATAATAATTTTTCATTCATATGAAACCACCATAAAATTATATATTAACCACTTTGTCATGAACTAGGACAAGATTCCATCTAACCCGTTCTAAGACATGGCCCGAAGGGCATTTCCGATCCCTGTGGGTGGGAAACTAGTGTTGGGAATCAAATAATCACTATGAGAATGATTTTTTCCAAAATAAAACATGGATCTAAATAACCAAAACATAATAAGAAATAGTATCCAACAACAAATCATCAATAAATATACCACTAATCTAGATACAATTTCTAAAAAAATTGAAAATTGAAAAAAGCCCAAACAAAAATGCTTCCAACAAGATCCCCATCAGTCCTCATAGTCACCACTGTCCATAAACCATCCTTCTATAAGGAATGATCAAACTAGAAACTTGAATCTGCAAAACATCTTAGGACTATTGACAATGAATGGAACAAGTATGACGTCTGATTAATATCTTAAAAGGTAATCACAAAATAATCTATGTTTTTCCTTTCTAAAAGACAATCCATCAACACTGTTTCAAAATACATGTATAAAAATAAGTTTTTATCTTTTTTAAATAAACAAACACTGCATTCCCTTTTCAAAAGAACTCAGACACCACATCACTATTTTCAAATTAGATTTACCATTTTAAAAACCAAAACCAAAACCAAAGTCCAACCAATGAAATACTAAGCTGCGTTGAAAATGAATAAGTAGTATAAATAATAATTCAAGTGTAAGAGAAAATAAACAATCACATAAAGATAGTAAAACATGTTTATTTCCTAAAAATCCCTACAGTTATCCCTGGAGGTACTTGAGTAAGAATCATCTACTGCAGTATCGTGCAACTCCATATTCAGTAACCAACTGGCCGCTCTAAACTGGACAATATAGTGGCATGTCACACATATACCTATAATGTCTCGGGGTTCTAACCCTTCTAATCAGGGTCAACAAGAAACCATAACTCGACCCTTTAAAAGGATCCAAAAAATCCCATCGTAAAAGTAAACAGTGTATGTAGGAGGCTCTCGCACGTGTGTCTCACCTTACCTACCACCACTACACTTGCCTACCCCAAACACTGACACCACCCAAATGATAACCCATATTTGGAAATCCTCCATAGGGTTTCCCATTCTGTAACAATACATTCACAAGTTCCAACCATGCCTTCATATCATTTAAGCTTCAAAACATTTACCAAAATATGTTGATATTCTTATTGGGAATTTACACTCTCAAAACCACAATTTATTCCCAAAACATTGTAAAGTTACAACCAGGACATACATCAAGTCCATTTCAAATCCACTTATGAAGAATTTCCAAACCATTTCCAAAATAATATAAAACACCACTATTATGTGTTCAATTCCTAATGGGCCTTTACTTTTCAAGCTCAAATATATTTCCCACCCCATTTCCAAAGATCAAGAAGAATACTCACACCATGCTTTAAGGTTCCAAATAGGATTTTATACCACTTAAAAAAACGCTATCTTCCAATGAGAAAATGTGTTAACTCTCAAGGAAAACTTTTTAAACCACATTTTTGAGCCACATGAAGCATTAACACACCATCTAGAAATCACATAAAACATTTTTAGAAAAGGTGAATCAATCTCAAGTTCCATATTCATTTGAATTCCCATCCATGTGTGAAACTCATGCACCCATTAACATGGAAACATCCAATGAAACCCTCAAGAATCCATTAAATAATTCCAAGAAACATTTTCAAGACGCATTACTTTCTATTAAATCAACGTGACAAGCCACATATGTGGGTCACACCATAAAAGTCACCAATTCCCACATATAACACCTAACTCACAATCCTAAAACATTATTAAAATATAAGAAATTTCTAAAACCACCCAAAGCACCCAATTTGACTTTAAAAACCCATTCAAAATTTTATCAAGCACCAAACCTGAAATTAACAAAGGCATAATTCATAAAACCATTTAGAAGACCATTTCTAACCCTTTAGTCATCATGAAAATACAAAAAAAATCATATCAATGAATCACAAGAAAGTGAATCACATGTATAAATTATTTAGGAAAAATAAATCATTAAATAGAATGTATTGGAAAGGAAAATAATGGAAACACCTACGTCAATATAGTACAAATGAAAAAAAAACTTCGGTATAAGGAAAAATACGCTCCAAAATATGATCTTCATACCCTACCATCAAAGAAATCGACCAAGATCATAGATACCAAATCCTAGTGTTTGAATAAGAGAAAAAACCACCAATAAAGGGCCTTGAGCCAAGAGAGAAGGGGGGGGGGAGAAAAGAGGTGAAATAAAAAAAAAACAAGAATCTCACCTTGGATTCGAAGTAGAATAATCCATGGGGGAGGAGGATCAAAGCGAGAGAGCTTGTAGGATCCCTTCATGTGCCAAAAATGACCCAAGGGGAGGAAATTCTAAAAGGGGCTAAAAATAGGGGAGGGTAGAAAAGAGATTTTGATATATTATATATCTAGGCATCTTACACAGTTTGGTAAATCGTGCGCCCTCTACCGGACATGAGGAGAACCACACATGAGCTTGGAACATGGTTTTCAAACCGTATAATGACTGTGGTGAACACATATGTATGGTTCAAGAACCAAACAGCATGGTTTCCAAAACTGTACGCAACCTCTACACCTTAGTACTAGACCCTCAACACATGCTTCACAGTTACCTAGGCTAAGCCACACAGTTTACCCAAACTATTCTCTAACCGTGAATAAGCAAAAAACTCACCCAGGACATCCAAAATTCAAAAATTTAAACCGAGACTCAACCCAAACCTCAATAAAAGGGTCCAATATCAAGAAAAAAATAAAATAAAAGAATTTTTATGTTTGGGGTGTGACAATATTTCCCACCACAAACACTTTATTCCCCTAGAACGTCACCCAATATAAAGGTAAATGAAAGTATATTCCATGACCAATAAAAATAAAAAGACATCAAGATTCTCAAGGTGACCTCTCACTCCACAAGTCACACTTGACCAATTCTAGAGAAAACCAAAGTATTAAGAACAAAGAGATAATATTATAGGGTTATCACAACCAAAATAACTCAACTAACACTACCAACATCAGAATCCAAAAATAGAGGCACCAACATGAAAAGCCAACCATAAGAGAACCCAATAATTCAAAATAAGAACCAACCCAAATTATCCTAAATCTAAATAACACTACCACCAAAAATGAAAATTTCCTAGATAATCTAGAATCCCCCAACATAATAGGGAAACCTATTAGAAGAAACCAAATGGAATAATAAACCCAAACACAAGATTCAATCAATGATTTCCATGATCATGAATATCTCCAATCAAAATCTACTAGAAACTGGAACCAACTGGAATAAGGGTTAAGAACTCACAAGATGGAACACAAATTTAAGACTTGAATTAAAATCACAAAAGTTAAAATCACAATAGGAATAATCCATAAAACTCTTCTCAATAGTGGAGAACATACAATAATCAAGAGAAAAGAAGTCAAGAAATATAATCGTCTCCACACCAATACTTGAGAAAAAACTGATCCAAGGAATTACACCCCCTAGAGATTCCCTAATAGTGCGCGAGCTTCACTCCAAAACCTGTGGCTGGACCCCGGATGAATAAAGCATCCAATTCCTCACAATCAGGTGAAGAAATCCTCCGATCAAAACTTCTTCTTTGGGCGATGCTTCCTATAAAAGTTTTCTAGATAACCCAAATGGACACAACGATGAAAAACCTTCATAGGATTATGACATGATGGATTCAAGTGTCCTAAATAAATGAATTGGAATCACATGAGTGAATAGTTCGATGAACTAGAAACCAAAAACAATGAAGGAGAATCTTCAGGAACAAGTTCCTCTGGTACACACCTCTCGCTAGATAGGGATCCTTTAGGGTCATTAAGAGAAACTGGTTCATGAACTGCTATTGACTGCACCCTAAGAACCAACTCAGCTAAAAACACCCCATCCAACAACTTCTAAAAATAGAAATCACTAGATAAGAGGGATCTTTCCATGATCTCCGGATAAATACCCCAATCAAAAATAAGAGTTTCCAACAAATTCTTTGATTCCACCTCCATAAATAAGGGAAATAGCTCATTGAAGTGGTCAATAAAGGATTTCTCTATCCATTGCCCATGTTGAATATTGTTGATCTCTACAAATTTCTTGTTGTTTACCTCCCCAGGTAAAAACCATAAAATGAAAAAAATACTTAAACACTTCCTATATCATCCCATATTGCATCAATTATGAAACAAACATCTTTCATTGGTCTAAAGTTGGACCCTTTAAAAAACCCGAAAACCACAGAATCTAATAGATTTTGGAGTTTTGAATGATTTTAAGACATGATCTACTCCCTAAAGCCATTACACTACCTCTAATGGACCATGATCACAATGATATACTAGCAACACCCACAAATAACTAGATAATGGGTAGGACTCAATATAATTTTTGGGGACTTTTCTAGGTGGCATACTCTAAACAATATCAAAACAAAAATCCAAAAATCAATATCCAAACAAAACTCAACAAAGTGACCATCCTAGGTAAAAAAATGTCCCATAGTCCAAACACATATAAGTACAACAATTGATTTTTCAAAAATCACCACTTATATTTTAATTTCAAAACTACCTTCTTCCAATGCCACTTTTCACAAAACAAAAACCCACATTTCAAAGAAAATCCAATTCCTAAAATAATTTTCCCTTTCAAAAACCATCTTGGGAAGACCAAGTAAACCTTAAAATTCAAATACCCACCCATGGAATCATATGAACTATCACATGTGTGTCTATACACTTCCTCTTACATCATCCACCCACACATGATAACGTGCATTTTCCACACATACCCATTCACATGTGAACATTCATAAGGAATACCAAGGGTATCACTCACAACTTTATCATCAACCTCATGTTTATTTTTCAAATTCTCAATTCAGATTTTCTATTTAAACCCATTTGAAAGAATCCCTTTCCATTTTTCAAAATTGATTTCACTTTAAAAGCTCACTTACATCAACTGAAACCAAAACAAAACATGAGCCTAAACCGGAATGAGGAACTACTGTCTATTCCTATATTTGCAACATGTTAGTGGTCCATGAACTAAGTAAGCATCAATACTAAGAGGAACCTGAACCATGCACTCGGATTCCACATGTGTCACTACTCTATGTGGGATCAAGACATAACACCAGCTCACATATATTGTCATTCCTCATCCACTCAATTCCAAATAAAAAAAAAAGACACATTTATCTAGACAACCCCTAGAAAATCATGGATCAAGAAGAGTAAGAGTTTGTAACGCTCTTCTGGTACCTACCTCCCAAGTCCCAAACATCCTAATCTATAATCAACCCGATAAAACAAATAATAAGAGCCTGTTCTGATACTATTTTGTCATGAAATAGTATGGGATTCCATATGATCCGACATCCGACCAGTTCCGAGACATGGCCCAAAGGGCATTATTGATCCTATCGGGTTGGAAACTAGTGTTAGGTATCAATGTAATCACCATGGGAATGATTTTTCCCAAATAAAACTAGGATAAAAATAACCAAAATTGAATAAGAAACAATATCTAGAAACTGATGATCAATAAATACACCATTGAAATAGATACAATTGATGAAAAACAAAAGAGAAAATTGAAACAAGGCCAAACTAAAATGCTAGCAACACGATCTCCATGTGACCTCATGGTCACCACCATCCATAATCCAACCTACTATGAGGAATGACGGAACCAAAAACCTAAATCTTCTAAAATTCTTATGGCTACTGACACCGAATGGCACAAGTAGGGTGTGATCTTAACAACTTTGTAGGAAATTAGAACATAATACATGATTTTCCTTTCATTAATATTTCCAATTGACAGTATTTGGAAATAAATGTTTAAAAATAAGTTTTTTTCATTTTTAAATAAACAAACACTTCTTTCCCTTTTCAAAAGCACACACACACCATACAACAATTTTCAAATCATATTTACCATTTTAAAACCCAAAACCCAAACCAAATTCCAAACAATGTAATTCCATGTTGCACTAAAAATAATCCAGTAGTATAAACAAGAGAATATGTGTAACATAAAATAAAAAAGAATAGATATATTAAAAACCATGTGAATTTAATAAACATCCCTAGAGAAATTCATGGATGTACCTGAGCTGGACTCACCTACTGGTGTATAGTGTATCTCTATAGTCTATAACTAACTAGCTTCCCAAATTGGATAATCTAAAATCGCATCCCACCAATCCCTATAAATTCATGTGGTTTCCAACCCAACTAATCGGGGTCAGTAAGTAACCATCCCTTGTACCTCTAAAATATTCCTAAGAAACCCATAGTAAAAGTACACTGTGTAAGTTGGAGGCCCTCACACACGTGACTCACATTACCTTTCACCACCACACTTGCCTACCCCAAACACTGAAACCACCCATATGATAACCCATATTGATAAATCCTCCTTAGGGGTTCCCATTACATAATAATTCATTAACAAAAGATAACAATGATATCAAATCATTTAAGCTTCAAAACATTTACCAAAATACGCTGAGATACTAATTGAGCATTTACACTATCAAAACCACAATTTATTCCCAAAACATTGTAAAGTGTCAACATGGACTTACATCAAGTCTATTTCAAATAAATTTACAACTCATTTCCAAACCATTCCCAAAATAATATAAAACAACACTATCATGTTTGCAATTCCAAAAGGGAATTTCTTTTTCAATATCAATTCTTTTTCCCACTCCATTTACAAAGAACATGAAGAATACACACAATGTTCATTGAGGAGCCAAATGGTCTTTCATACCACTTAATAACCAACTCCCTTATCCAAAGTACCAAGAATTCCATAATTCATGGAAAACTTTTGAAACTTCATTTTTTATCCACATAATGAATTTTCAGAGCATTTAGAAATCCTGTAAAACATTTTTAGAAAAGAGGTATCACTCTCAGGTTCTATCTTCATTTGAATTCCCATTCACGTGTTCACCTTATACACTCATGGATGTGCCAACATCCAATGGAAACCTCAAGATTCCTTTAAATCATTCCAAACAATTTTTTTGATACACAGTAATTTCTTTTAAATCAACATAATAAGATGCATATGTGGGTCACACCATAAAAGTCAAAAATTTCTACATATAATATCAAACTCAAAATATGACGACATTATCAAAAAATAGGATAGATAAAACACCACCTAAATCACTCAATTTAGATTTAGAAACCCAAACATAATTTTATCAGACACCAATATTGAATTTAACATTGGAAAAATTAAAGAAATCCTTTAGAAAACATTTCTCCCCCACTAGTCATCGTGAAAATACACAAAAATCATAGAAAGGCATCACAATTATGTGACTCACATTTATAATTTATTTAGGAAAACTCAATCATTAAATGGAATGTTCTACAAAAGAAAATAATTGAATCATCTACCTTAGTAGAGTTAAAATGAAACAAAACTTTAGGAGAAGGAAGAATACAAACCAAAAGACGATCCACACACCCCAACATCAAAGAAATTGACCAAAATCATCCAACCCTAACCCTAGGGTTTAGTTAAGAGAAAAACCCACCAAAAAAGGAAAAGAACCAAGAGATAAGAGGGAGGAGAAGATAAAAGATGAGATAATGAAAAAAATCCTAAAATATCACCTTGGATTCTAAGGAGATTCATCTACAGAGGAGGAGCATCAATGGGAGAGGTCTTGTGAGCTCCCTTCAAGCACAAAAAAAACGAAGTGGAGGAAATACTAGAAGGGTTTAAAAAGAGGGGAGGGTAGAAAATGGATTTAAATATTTTAAAAATATGGGAGGCTTGTAGGGTTTAGATTCATGGTTTGGTAAACCACTCACCAACTGCATTCCCTCTTCCAGACAAGAGGGGAACCACACATGGGTTGGCTGGATGGTTTCTAAACCATACATTGAGCTTGTTGAACAAATCTATCTGGTCCCATAACCAAACCGCATGGTTGCTGAATAGTTTTCTAGACCATGCATAACCCATGCGCCGTACCAATGGATCCCCAACACAAGCTAAATGGTTACCTAGGCTAAGCCTCACATTTTACCCAAACTGTGCTCTAACCCAGCAAAGGCCAAAAACTCGCCCAGGAAATCGAAAATTCAAAAATTTAAATCGGGGATGAACTCAAACCCCAATAAAAGGGTTCAACATCAAGAAAATAATAAAATAAAATAATTTACAATGTTAGGGTGTGACAAAAATTATCCATATTAGGTAAACTAACCAAAATACCATTAAATTATATGTCTTGAACTAGGGAAGAATAAAACACAAGGCCAAACCCAATATCATATTATATATCAAACCAAGTCTTAACATATCACATGGATAGTCCCATTTTCATATCAACCATAAATAAATGAGTAACATAACACAAGACCAATCCTCATTTCATTATACATATTGGACCATAGAATAATATTGCATAAGTTAATTATCCATTTCTTATAATGTATAACAAATTTGATAATCAAAAAAATTATAAATTACATGCCAATATGATTATTTAAACTATTCAAAATAAAAATATATAAAAATAAAATTTACCAATAATTTATAAATATATACTCAAATACTCATTTAAAAATTAAAGATACTATATTCAACTAAATATACACCACTTGTAAATTTATTTAAAATCATTTACGTCTCCTAAAAATATTTTATCTCCTCATTTCATATCAAATAAATATATTCTATTTTTCAATAATTCTTATTATTCAATTTCAAAAAAGTGGATAAATATTCATAATCATGTATTTCCATAATATCCCTTTCATTTATAGGTTTTTGGGTGAAATAAAAATAGTGTACAGGTATCAAATTTTGGTTATTCATCAAATTCAGTAGATAAATCATGATAAACTTGACAAACACAACCTTGGAAAATCTTATGGAGGATCATTCAAATTAAATTTAAAATTAATTTAAAACAATAATTACATCTAACCAAAAATTATTTTCAATCAATTTTTATGCAACTCTTATTGTGTTATCCTTATATTGAAGAATACAAAAGTGTATTCCTATAGTGGTATGTAATTATGATACAAGAATATTTGAATAGTGTTATTGATATTTGAGTGATATAATAGAGAAACCTAGATATTTACATCATTATATATTAATCACAACAAGTGATTCTCTTGTTCTCCCTTTGTTTTTGAGAGGGAGGGAGGAGGATTTTCTATATAAGCCTTGAGAGAATCTCAAGAGATTATATATTATACACAACAACTATCTTTCTCTAAAATGATATAAGTTGAAATATACACTTAGGGTTAATATTTAATAATTTTAAAATGTCCCTTTCTTAAATATTTATTCCAATTATTTCCATATGTCTAATACTAATAATAATAATATTATTATTATTATTATATTTCATGAAATGTGTTTATTTAAATATAATTTGTTAAATAAGTAATGAAGTATTAATTTAAATGATATTAAATAAAATATATCATTTCCATCAGGCCAATTACTTGACCAATCAATACTCCATGAAATTTATTGAAACTTGAATAATAATATATTTATTTAAATAAATACTATTCTTTTACTAAATTCATATACATTATATTCACTAAAATCATGGATAAATATTTATTTTAAGATTCACATAAACTATTAAATATCTATATTAATTTATTCACTAAAATAATGAATAAATAAATATTTATTTATCAATTTATAAATAATAAACAAGAGATAACATTAAACTAGCATATTATAAAATCAAATATCTCAAGATTGAATTTTCGTGATCAAATTTACTTCAATAATAATTATTCCACAAGATTATAATTATATTTATTATTAATATTAAATTCAATAGAATTAAATGAGATTTTGGATACCCTTAGTGCGTGAACATCTAGGTCTCTTAGCCAGTGACATTAAATAAACTTACCTAAAGGCCAGGATCTTCAGTTAGTAACACATCAAGGAACCCATTGAGAAATAAGTTAACATCACAACATAACAACCTTACTACATATGATAATGTGTAATTTAATCACTTTTTATACAAATATTTCATCAATAAAGATTCATACTTATGTCATCATCATATATGTTTGATTTTGCTTTCTCTAATATTCTAAAATGAACGTATTGATGAACCATCATGTACACAATATTAATTAAACAGAACCATTTTAATCAAAGGGCCAAACATAACTTGTTCCATTAATATATATTGGAAAAATACTTGCGTAACTTGTTAAATTAATACCATATCATTTATGATGCACTAAACATACACTACTTCACCATGAGTATATGTTGGTATGGTTTTCATCCATATATAAAATTGAACTATTCAATATATACAATAATAATAATGTCAAGTATAAGAACTAATAAACATGTTCACATATTGGAATATCCAATGAAACATAAAACACATGGAATTCCCAGGGGATTATTTTTCATTATAACCATCATTATTAGAGATTACCAATTGAAAAATTTATGAGAAGAAATCTAAATGTCTTATAAGCCACCAACACATGAAATTAAAACAACATTTGGGTCCCATTATATAGAGGTTTTCTAGGCCATAGTTCATATATTTATGAATATTTTCATATCATATATAGGTTATCATTATAGAAATAAACCTTTATAACCTTTCTATGCATAAAAAACTCTAAGGAAAATACCACATTAATAATAAAAAGAATAAAAATAATCATGTCATAAGATATTTATTAATATTATAGAAATAAAAAGTACAAAGGTAGTTGGTTCTAAGGAATAAAATATAAAAAACTCCCATGTACACTACATACAACTACTAACTATAAAATTATTGGATCTCACATGATAAACATTATTTTACTGAGTCAAGACTATAGTTGTTGATCCCAGCATGTTCTTTTGTGGCTACTATACTTTTTTCGATTTCACTTCTTTGAGAAAAACTCATAAAATGTGATATCAATGAGTATTCACATTTTTTACACTATTATGAACTTTATATCTTGGAGTCATATGTTTTTCATAATATATATGATGATAATAATTTCTTTCTTAGTGTAATTATATGATTTGGAATAAATTATTACTTATTCTCCATCTTAGTTAGTATTATAAGACACAATGTACTCGATCTATGTTGATATAAAAACCAATATATTTAATATGGTTATATTTCCCATCACTCGTCCATAATAAAATTATAAGATCAAATTATACTAATGTAAAACCAGTCTTTATATCCCTTTGAGAAACAAATATTCATATTTCTAAAAGTATGAGGGAATTATACTTTCCACATTCTAAAATACCATTGGAAAGTTATAATTGCTACCTGATCTAGTTCAATTATTTCTATTTGATATTTTATAACCTTTTTATTCAGAATTAATATAAAACCATTATTAATATCATGGAATATGTTATAAATTCATGAACATATATGTATGGAAATATGTTCATCATAATAACCTCCTTTTGTACCATAACACATCATCTTGTAGAAACCCTATACCATGTGACATAGGCAAAAATTTACTCTTGAATTATTCCATGTTTTATTTTTCATGACATTTTCAATGTATGTACTGTGAAATAATCTAATCAACCCAATAGATATATTATATCTTATTACCTAGAACGTCTGTTGTTACTTTAAGTCATTCAAGAGAAATAATTTTATCTTATTCTTAAATAAATATAAGATTAAATATTTTTTCCATATATTATAAAAAATATTTGAATTGTAAAACATTTTAACTCCTACTATCCTCTTTTAGTAACATGGATCACATTCATTATTAATAAAATAATACTCTATTATGGATTTATCAAAACAAATATTTTATGACCATGATTAGTTATTTAATCAAAAAGTGTACATATATAACTTTCATAGTTTATTGGACTTATTTGGTGTCATCAAACAATCTATCTATGTCATATTGATATCTTACACAAGTTTTATATAAAATAAGGTGTTATGAATATCCATTTACAAAATTAAATTATCATAGAATGATGCTATGATATGTATAATTCTAATATATATTTACCATGAATACAGGTAGAATTTTTTTTGTCATAGACTATGCCTAGACACCATTTTAAAACATCATTAACTTATAATTATTTATATATACTAACTGCACCATCCATGTTTATTTTCTTCTTTAATACACAAAATCTTTATATCACCTAGAGAAACTAACAAAATTCTTAACTGATTTTTGGTACATGGAGTTCATTTCTTAATATAGATGGTCATGTCAAACCTATATTGTTTCCATTTAATAATTTTTTATAGTATTAATTATACTTATGAAATAATATATCAATTAACTTAGCAATTATAAAACCACCTCTTAGTTTTATTTTTCCAATGTAGAATGTGTCAATGGAGAGACTCCTCCAACCATGTCATGTGGAGTTAATGTTTCTGTTCCAACACATGTGCAACTAGGCCCTTAAATTTATTAAAGTTTAGACTAATATCACTATATCCAAATCAAATTTATTCACTCTTATATAAATATATTTAATAAATTGACTTACACATTACTATCCTAATCATATTTCAAGATAATTAACTAATGTGCACATAGTGTTTTCTTGATGTAAGTTTGTTACTAAAATTATCTTTCAGAAATATAACTTATCAAAAAATGTGAACCAGTGAAATAAAATATTTATATCATATTATAAATCATATAATATATATTAGTTAATATAGTTTTCATATGGTTAAATGTTAACACTACTACTTGAGAAACATATCTTGAATGTAATACTTCAAATACTTATAAGACTCATTATCGATCATCTATTTACTACAATAATTTACACGATGTGTTTAGGATAGTGTGAGTTTAATAATATATGTAATTGAAAAATAAGTGATTTATGGATTCTTATGTAATATACTATCATACTAACCCACCAGAAGGATCATATATCATTATTAATTATATTAATTAATTCAATTTATATTCATAAAATCTCTTAATGGAATCTTATAAAGTATATGCATTTACCCCTAGATTATCCTTAGAATAGTTCACATATATCTTTATAAAGTTATTATATAATATTAAAGGATTTATTATCTTTAATATCTAATAGTTTTTATTATCATAAAACATAATATGTAAGTACATAAAATACCTAATTCTTTTATCTCCAAAGATTCTAAACACCCTTCTAGGTATATAAATTAAAATTAATTTTAGTTTTACATGAAAAATTATTATATTTCCACAAATAGGTAATATTTGAGTCTTATTCTTCATATTAATCATCAATTATTGATGTTGGTCATTTTTTATTTTATTATTATTAAACAATTAAGTAATTATGATATACCATAATAGAATCCATTTAAAATATGAAATAAAGTCTTATTATGTATAGATATGGATAATAAGATAAGTTTTTTGGTAATACACATTAAAAACAATAGTTTTACAATAATCAATCCACCTGTTAATGTAACGTTGTGACCTTCTCTTCACTGACTTAGGAAATACCTTCCTTCTTCTACTTAAAAAGTTCACCTTAATTCTTGTAATATTTATGAACGTCCTTGGTTATTATATTTATTTAAAAAAATATGAGTTAAAAGTTTTATTTAATACCTATTTAGTAAAATAGAAATATTATATATGATAAAAATAATACCAAAATTAGAATATTTTTCCTTCTTCTTCTTTAATTTAATATAGTTCCTCTTCGAGTGACCTTTCTTGCCACATGTGAAGTAGATATCATCTTATTCAATGCATTGTGTTTGAATAATTCACCTCTTTTATAGATTTTGCGATATAACCAATTAATTTAAACTTATAATTTTATTTTATAGATTTTATCTCATTTCATTCACCATAAGGGTCAAGGAAGAATGTTCCAACCAATCCCTATCTTCATGAAGAAACATAGTCAAAATATTTCTAAGTAGCTTCTCTATACTATTTATTCTATAATAATTAATGAATATGGGGAATATAAGTTGAAAATATGAGATTATTGGAAAATTTTATATCCATATAGAAGCCCAAAATCACTGATTGATTATTATACTTTAACATATTAAAGGCAATATCACTAGTTAGTTACATATATTTTAGTTTAAACTTATAAAATATACTGAAATTATCATTTATATTTATCCTCTATTTCTCCTTTTCTAGTTCAAAGAGGTTATTTATCATGGTGTATGAATCCATCTATTTATGTTAAATATTCAAATATCTAGATATAAATGATAACATCATGAAATACATCTAAAGTATCCTTTATGTGCCTATATGAAGTTTCATTTTAGCCTTTACTTTGTCACTAAAGAGGTTGATTATGAATAGTGATTCTAATACATAAATCAAATTTTCCTATATTAGTGAAGTGCATAAGTGGTTATAACACTCTATTAAGTTCATTCTTGTGATGATGTTTTCATTTTATAGGAATGATCATCGTGTATGCCCCGATTTTCATATCATTTTTCTATATAAAATAATAGTATATTTTTTTGTACTTTATCTTGATTAGCGATTTTCACATTATAAATTAATTTTGTTTGCCTCCCGCGATTATATAAAATTTAAATATCCCTCACCATTAGATTAAAAATGATATATCTCTTAGATAATCTAGTTTGAAGGATCTATTTCCACTATAAATAACATAGACAAAGTCCTGATCAAATTATTCTAAGGTGTTTAGGTAGGATTTAATTTCCAAATACATTAACTTGTAACTCCTTGATCGGTTGAGTATACTCCCAATCCAAAAATCTCATACAATTATTTCTTCAATTCATTATTCAAATTAACACTATGTATTATGGGATAAAATACCCTTGATTATAAATTGGTTATGTTAATCCCAAAACATTCATTAACTCTCCTTGATAAATAAAAGTATCTTGATGAGGTTTATACCAATACATTAATGAATTGTTACATTCTAACTCATCTTATGGATTTCATTTAAAAACGTAATAATTTTATAGATGGATTTTTTTAACTTATAGATAAATTTTATTTATTTTAATCCTCTTATGCTTCTTAATATTATACAAAATCTATATAATTAAATAACCATGTATAGAAAAATAATTTATGTATAATAATTCTATTTTATTTTATCTTTGTAATTATTTTTAATTTATTTACTTTATTTGATCTTGGTTAATAATCTAAATAAACCATGCATCATATAAATACGTAAATAACCATACATTGGAAATATTAAAAACAATGTGATATAATCATGAGATTTCAACTAATTTTTGGCTTATTAATCAGAGATAACCCAACCTTGATCCTAGGGAAAATAAATTCTTAATACTATACCTATATTGAGTTATAGAATTCCTTTATTAACCTTTGTATCTCCTTGACTACTTCCACCTTGACGTGGAACCTAAACCATTCCCCTCTCTATGAGGTCTATCCTTTACAAATGTTTACTCACTCATAGGTGAGGGGTTATATGGGTTTACGATTATATAAAATGAACATTTGAAATGAATGATCATATATAATAAATGTGGAATGGATTATGCGCATATCATTATATTTTATTTAATAATAAATTATCACGTAAAACCATGCAATAAATAATTAAATTAAATAAACTAAATAAATGAATAGGTTGTCTAATCTCATGATTAATCAAAACATGGAATGATGAAACATTTAAAATTTATAGTGGTCATTTGAATTCGTTATAATTAAGTTAAATTTACTATAATTAATGAATTAATATATAAATTAATTAATTAATTAGTTGTATTAATATTTTCTCCCAACATTCATTGAGGAATGATAGGAATTACAACCTATATTTTCTAAAATAAATTATGAAAAATTAATTTTATTTTTAAATATTTAAGTACACTTCATGTACTAAAAAGACCACACGATGTGTAGCTTTTATGCCAGATTAAATCCATTACTATATTTAAATTCGTACACAATGTGTATTCCAGAGGAAACATGATGTGTTCATTATGTGTTAGATTAAATCTATTTATAGATTATAACTCTAACAAGTTGTGTACTATGACTAGACATGTCATGTGGATCATGTTTTGTATGATCCTTATCATTTATTGTTTATATACATAAAATTATTCCAACATGGAATGTTGCAATATACATAGTGTGTAGTTCCATGTGTCATGATATGGAGTCTGCATAATGAGTATGACCACATCACACACCAGAAATATACATAGGATGTATCCCTGAAAATGTGCATGAAATACATGACATGTATGATAACCGTTACACATAATGTAGTTACATAATGTATAAAAATGATAATTATTAATAATTTATATCCACATGTCATACTAAATATCAATTAACACATATCTAGTGTGAAATAACATATATCACATGGTGTTCACAACTAGCTATATGTCATGTAGTTTTTGGATCACTTAAATTATATAGTGTGTTGACCCACAAGACATCCTAAATCCTTGGTGTGTACATTGTGTGATTTATCATGTGTATCACAATGCGTACAACAATATATATGTCATGTAATCCATGTATGGAAGTGTTTCTTTCCTATTAGTCAATACAAAATATGAAATGACCTCATATATCTAATGAACCACCCCAATGAGGCCCACATGGACGGTGACAATCCATGTTGTCACAACCCCAAGCCTAACTTTAATTGGCTAGGAGATGACCACAAGAACATAGAAATAATAAATGAAATGGGATGACTTTTCCTAGTGTACTTTCACACACACACCCAACCATCTCTATGAAACAGTGCAAAAGAATAACAAATACAATTCCATCTCGAGTAAAACATGAATGCAATAAACTCTAGGGAATATAATAGAGTATAATGCTATAAACCGAATAATAAAAATGAAAAATACATTCCCAGATAAAAAATTAAGTCTCTACCTTACTACAACTGGGTAAAGGAAAGAACTAAGAGGGCAAGACTCTAGATCTCCATGTTTGACTACTGAATGCAGTATATGAACCCATGGTACCACTATGCTCCACTGATTTCACCGCTTAATTATCTAACGTATGTATAAGACACAACATCTATGAGAAAATTCCATAAAAGAGTTAGTATATAAATACCTTGTAGGATTCCTCAAAAACCACAAAAGGAGAAATGGGAAGATATAATATAAGTCATCTAAACCCATTGTGAGAGAGAGAAAACAATAAATATATATGTGTTCTCATAAGAAACCTAGATTATAGAGAAAGGGGATCTTTATATCCATATCCTAGTCCAGGATGTTGATTCTGCATAAAACTCCCAACTTCCATCACTGATTCCCAATATCACACATGTATGTCTAAGTAAGCCATGTGGATTACCTGCACCTCACCACTTCTCCATAGTAAAATGGGGAACAATATATAATGGAAGACTCATGAATTAGTATGATAAGGGTGTTCCACTCATTAAATAGAGGACTCGCACCCAGGTACAATAGGGGGTACCAGTTGGTTAATAGAGGACATGTTCCCTATCAAGACTGGGGGTACCATTCAGTGAATAGGAGACTAATTCCCTAAAATGATAGGGAGAGTACTACTCAATTAATAGAGAACCCATGTCCTAGAATGATAGGGGTACCACTCAGTGAACAGAGGAATAACTCTCTAGTGTGATAATGGGGTGCCACTCGATTGATAGATGAATATGGGGGACCAAATCCCTAGTGTGGTAGGGGGTTTCCAACTGTGAAATCTCTTAGATGATCCCTCCTACCCACTAATATTAGTCAAGCATCTCCAGAAAAAGTTTCACACTCTCAACACCTCACGTAAAATCTCAAAATACACTATGAAGGCTATCATCGAGTTCTATGTGGGAATAAATGCTCAGTATATGAAATCATGAGATAAAATATGAGCCCATAAGGAGGAGATATTCATGTTGAAAACTCCGGATAAAGGTACACATGATGTACTATGGTTCACATAGCATGTGACTACACCTGATTACCTAGTAGTGTCCTCACCGGCACACAGTTTGGCTAGCCATGTGGGTATCACTACTGGAGTTTCAAGTTTTTATTATAGGTCATTAGTGGTATATTCCCATATCTAGTGGATCATCATAGAAAATGGAATTGAAATTATGTTTTTTCAAAATGGGTCATCACAAATAATAATTAATTATAATGGATTTACCATCCATCAAAAATAATACTAGATAGTTTTAAAAAAAATACTTCCAACATACCCCAAGAAAATAAGTCAGACAATTTTTAAATAACCCAATTGTAATGGATATATAGATCCATCACAATTGATAATATTAAAAAAATGTAAAATATAAATTTTAACAACCAAATTAAAAAAAACTAAAAAAACAAAAATTAAGAAGAAAAAATATTTATTTAGTACATCATTTGACAATTAATATGCTTATCACCCCAAAATAAAAAATAATCATAAAAACTCACTGAAAATAATCTGGTATTAAGTAGAGGAGGATCACTCTAGGGGTTGAGGGGAAAATCCATACCAATACCACACACAATCTATCACATATAATCCAACATATTCTTGTCTCTATAAAAATATTGCTCACGATCCTCCTCCATCTCTCGATGCATCTACTATATCATCTCATCATGATCTATCAACCTCTCCTTATATTGTACATCGAATGGAAATGATGAATCTCCAAAATATCCCATCACGTTAACTAATGTCATTATAAAATTACAATAAAAACTGGTAGGTGTTTGTTGTGAACTAATACTAGTCACTTAGCCTTTTTCAACAATACGCATGGTTGCTTATATCCAAGAATCCTCATCAAAACCTGACTCAGAAGTGAAATTTTATTCTCTATCATCTTGAATCTCTTATGAATAATGAACCATAATCTCATAAATTTCCTTAAAATATAATTAGAAATTATAATAATAATAAATTTAATATCAGTAATATTTAAAAAATAATAATACTAACAATAGCCTAGTGTTTTTTTATCACCGAAAACATGTCCTATATGGGGATCACTTCACAACTTCTTATAAACATTGAACTCCATAATATAGGGTTCAATAGAATATTGAACAATATAACAAACATTTTACATTTAATATATATATATATATATATATATATATTAATCAGTAATATTAGTTACTATATGTCATTAATGTATAACAAATGTTTGAATCCTAGACCTATGTGTGTCCTATATCTTCCCCCTGTTCTAATGTCATTATGGTGACCTCCCCCTTAAAGTATCTCCTAATAGGTAAGAGAAAAATCCACCGCATACTTGATTTGAGGAATTTTTTGGTGGATGGTTGATGAAAGACTGATCGAAAATAGTATCATAAATTCTATACATAGATCACTTTCTATGGTTGTGTAAAATCAAAAAAAAATGCTCATGTATACAAATCAACCTTGCCACATGGAGAGGATCTATCATGATATCAGTAATTAGAGACTATAAATTCTACAATACAATTAAAAGAACATGTCACAAATTAAATAAATTTGAAATAAAATATATTATTTAATAGCATACAATCCAGTGGTCGAACATCTATTGATGAACATGAATGCGAACTTGATCCCATGACACCCTTGGCTCAGAAAAATAATTTCATAAAAACACACCATCCTTCCTAATATCTATATATGAAAAACCATTAAAATAAAAAATAAATGATCAAAATATTACTATCAAAATTAATACAAAAGTTAATATAAAATAAATACCATAATGAATTGAAAATACCTCTGTTAACAAGAATTAGAATCAAGAGATGTGTGTATCTATGGAATATCGTATTGAATAAAAAATAGAGAAAGACCATACCCCCTTCTAATAGGTGTAGCATCCTAGAGACCAGATGAATCAGGCTCATCATCAAGTATTCTAGTACTAGCAATAGAATAAAATAGATAATCAGAAGCATCTACATCCATTAGAAATAAATAATCTTACATGTAAGAAAATTTTAATACATATATAAAATATAAAAAACTAATAAATACTATAACATAATTATTTTACCTATAAATAATTTTTAATACATATATCATATATAAATAACTAATAAATACCAAAATATAAAAATTACTTATAAATAAATACCAGAACATAATAATAAAAAATGTAAATATTTGTTAATATAGATAAAAAATATAAAAAAATAAAAAAAAATCCATTAAGAATATACTATTCTTACCTATTAATAATTGTTTATACAAATATCAAATATAAAAACTAACAATTACTAGAATCAGTGAAAGAAAAGAATAGATCATCAGGTCCATCCATCTAAAATAAACAATCCTACCTATAAATAATTATTAATACAAACATCAAATATAAAAAACTAATGAATACATAAATATAATAAATAAATCATCATTTTTTTCTTTATCTTCATTGAAGAAAATTTCTTAATATTCTTATTCAGTATAAAAAAATTCCATATGAAGTTTAGTTTCACCATCACTTATTAATTCATCAAAATTATCAATACCATCATCATTTTTTTGTGGGGTTTCAACATCAATATTTGGGTAAAAGATATATTTGGGGATTTTTCTTGACATTTTTCATTATGTTTCACTTACATAGAACCATTTTCATTTTCAATAAACTAATTTTCATAAGATCTCATTTTATCACTCTCCACCAGTCATTTAAATTCCTTGAAACATCATAATAATTTTCATAGTAATCTTATTATTCTTGATGTTTCAACATAAATGATTCATTTTATTCAAGAAGACTATTATATTTAATTTCAGTGACTCCTTTTCATGGATGAACTCGCAACCCTTGATCAATATCAATATAAAGGAATTTAAACATTGTTACATAATTTATTCCTTGATAACATAACTAAATTATTTCATCTAGCATACAAAAAACATTAAACATCACCTTCTTTATGATGTATACTTTCAAACAAACACCACTATTCATTGATTTCTTTGATTCACCATATATGTGTGAATAGATTTGAAATTAATTAATAGCATACCCATTATAAGATTTTATCAATTTTATTGGAGGGTTTTTGAGAAAACATAATCAACTATAAATTTTAATTTCATGTTCTATTTCCAACTAAATATAAAAATTATTAATTATAGATATCATTATAAAATTGATTTACTGTTCTATAAAAAATGAATTAACTTACCAGTGTTTGAAACCAAAACAAAAAATTCTATTAACGATGTTCTTAAATAGAAGAATAAGTAATTTTTATAAATTATATTTTGATATGGTCTTCATATAGTCCAAAATATTTTAAAAAATAATAAAATGTAGTACTTACTACAAAAATAAGGTCATTTTTTACAACATAGAAGAACATATACATGATCTATGTGTAGTTCTTCATCCAAACTCTAGCATTCACGACAAACACCAAAAATAAGCTCAGGCTAATTAAATAATGACAATTTATGGTCTATGACATCATTAAAAGTTTCCTCGTTATGACCCATATGATTATGTTTTGAAGGATATTCCGATTGAAAATAATAAGGGAAGAAATTTGAAATTTCATCCTATATTTATACTTCTTTAATTTACCATTCAACTAATGATTTGTTATGTAATTTCATAAATTTTTTCACACATATCTCAAATATGTACATACATAGAAATATTATTGGCCCACTACATTTAACATTATATGTAAAATCTAATATTAAATATTCCAATTATTCAAAGAAGTCTGACATGGATACTTTCTCCATTTTTTATAAAAAATATTAAAAAATATTATTGAAACAAAATCAATGCATCATAATCTGATGTTTCTATAAAAATATCTTAGTATAAATTTGATATTTTGGTTAGGAAGTCCCAAATTGAAGAATTCAACAGCCCCATAAGACCAACGAGTAGTAATAATTTCATTATAACATGGAATTTATGACTTTTTGACCTAGTAATATGAAAATTTCTAATGCAATGAGACAAATTAGAATAGTAACAATCTGAAAACCTCAAATATATAATCCATTGATAGAATAATAAAAAAATTTCTTTATAAAGTGTGTAATATAATTTTATATTCATTAAATTGTGAGATATTTTAACTTCAAATAATTAAATTTCAGGACATCTGCAAATTTGGGAAAGATCTAACCATGTCTTTGCATTATCATTGATCATACTAGGTGTTTCCAACATGGTAAAAAATATGTTATCAAAAAAATATTTTCTATATGCATTACATATAACATATGATGAACAAAATAAATCAAACCAATTTGAAGGTTCCAAAAAATACTCAGCTTTATCCAATTATGATATCTCCCCAAAACATTTATTTTCTGTGTGTTTATGGTTAGTCCAGAAGTAACAGAAGGTAACCAAGAGATGATATATTTTACCTAAATACCTGAGAGCACTACTGGAGGTTCATCTCTTTCAATTATACCATTTGTAAAATTATTTCTAATCCTTTGAAAAGTTTGATACATATAAATACATCACAAATAATAGTAAAAATAACTAGTATTTCTCTTATTGCTAAGAATAAATTCTTTATTCTCATCCATGCAGTACATACAAGATTTTTTAGCTTGTGTTCTCCATCTAGATTACATACCATATACCATAAAGTCACTAATCATCCATATTAATGTAAAATTTAGTGTAAAATTATGATTTGAAACTATATCAAATGTAGTTACACTATTGTTCGATAATAAAATTAACTCATCAAATAGTGGCTTCAAATAGACATTGTTATTCTTCTTCAAATGTCCAATAATTAATTGTTAGAAATATATATATTGTTATTTAATCAACATCCAAGGAGTGAATTTGTATGGAGTAATATAAATAGTCCAATTATAATATTGATAGTCATAAGCACTAAATGGACAAAAACAATCTATAGAAAGACCCAACTGTATGTTACGTAGTTTTGAATCAAAATAAGGATTTATTCGATAAAATTTCTTCCATGAATCACCACCACATGTGTGATTTAATATTTTACTAACATAAATATTTGATTTATGTCATGTTATCAATAAAACTGTGTTTCGAGTTATAAATAAACATTATAAATGGGGTGTAGTTGGAAAATACCTCAACTGTTTTATAAGAAATCTGGACTTTCCTTATTGTGACTATTTATAACTCAATTATACACATGTTTGATAATTAAACAATGATTCATAACCACTATAATATAATATATATTCATTTAAACATACATGGATCTTATGATAACTACGATACAAATTATGGAACAACATATTACTTTCATAGTAACTTGCAGGTAATGTATTTCTTTTGGGAAAAATGATTTAACTAAAGATAATATTTGATCGAAGAAACTATTTTACATTCCAAAATATGATCTAATAGCCAAAATGTTTATAACATCTTCATGTTTTCTCATCTGACATTCTATATATAAGGTCTCCTCAATAAATTTTGACAAATTTTAGTATTGAGAAGGTTCTGATTTGGGATTTGAGATATCATTATGAGTTGTTGTTTCTTGAATAGATGGGATGAAAACCTCACGTACGAAATTCATAAATGTAGGATCTACAAAAAAAATGTATTTTATACTGAACTTTGATCATCATGTTGATAACTAAAAATTATAATATTTCTAAAAATCAAAATGTAATATATAATGTCCAACATTATCAAACATTTCGAATCTCATAAGATCATATTTATTACATAGAAATTTATTTATTCCTTTAGAAAGAAATTTTGAATTCAATGATGTTATGATATAAATGTTTCAACTCCCTCAATGTAGATATGATTTATACCATATACTTTGGGATTTTGTTGATGATTTATCCAATCACGATCATGCAAAAGAAACCGTTGTCTAATTCTTGAGTCTATAGTTATCTAAAAACAACAGAAATAAGAATAAATATTACTAATTATGACTAATTACAAATTATTATTATATTTTAACACCTTGAAATATTCTTTGGAATATTTTCGTAGTAAGGTGCTGAGTTTTCAATGGATTCCAAGGCTCATAGGGGTTCATCGTAGATATAATAAAAATAATAAAAATATTATATCATGTGTGTACTAT
The DNA here is from genome assembly GCA_963277665.1 of Viscum album. Taxonomy (NCBI): domain Eukaryota; kingdom Viridiplantae; phylum Streptophyta; class Magnoliopsida; order Santalales; family Viscaceae; genus Viscum; species Viscum album. The sequence continues at coordinate 699,669,298 of OY728122.1, read as the reverse complement.
TTTCACAAAATAATGGAATATCTCACAAAAGGTATCTCATATGGAGAATCTGATACCACCATTAGATATGAGATATGAGTTTTACCATAGGCATGAAATAACATTTGTGTGTGTCAGGTGTTTGGTAACAATGCAAACGAGGGTAATTAGTTTAGTAATTTTATTATAATTTTTTACAAAAAATGGAAATATCTCCCAAATGGTGTATAATAAGAGAAACATAAGACCATCGTTAAGCTTGGTATACACGATTTATCTAATGTGCGAAATAACTTTTGTGCATGTCAGGTGTTTTGGTAACATCACATGTGATAGAAATTCATTTAATATATTTATAGTATTTTTTATAAAAAAACATAAGTATCTCATGAATGGTGTATATTATGAGAAATCCATGACCACAGTCAGATTTTGGATATGATATTTACCCTTTGTGTGATATAACATTTATACGCATCAGGTGTTTAGTTGCAACACATGAGAGGGTAATTCATTTAAAATTTTTATTATAATTTCTTATAAAAAATAGAAATATCTTCTGATTGGTGTATCATATGAGAAATATGAGACCACCATTCAGTTTGGGATGTAGGACATTCCTTAGGCATGACCTAAAATTTGTATGCATTAGGAGTTTGGAAACATTACATGAAAGAGTAATTAATTTAATATTTTTATTATAATTTTTTATAAAAAAATAAAGAATCTCTCTAATGATGTGTTGTATGATAAATTTAAGACCATATTTTGGTCCAAGATATTGATTATACCCTGGAAGTAATATAAAAACTATACACATCAGGTGTTTGGTAACTTCTCACGTGAGGGTAACATTTTTAATATTTCATTTATATTTTCTATATATTTTTTTAAAGAAATAATAATTTACTGATATATATAAATTATTAATAATTTTTCCACATTAATTATTAATTATTAAAAAATAACTATTAAAACTATTTTTTAATTATTACTGAAGTTTTAATAATTATTTTCAATTAAAAAAATGATATTTTTATATTTTTTTACAATTATATACAATTTTTTAGTTATTATTATATATGTTTATTATCTAATAATAATATTTATAAATTATAAATTAAATTATTTAAAATATATTAACTATTACTATTATTATTTTTTCATTTTAATGAAGCCTGATAAGGAGTATAAATTAACAAAAATGCTCAAAACATTTATGAACCTCTATAATATTTTTCATGGATAAATTGGTCCTTTATTAACCAGTATCCATTATAGCTACATTTTTTTTATTATATATATATATATTCATAAAAATAATCTTTATGATGTTTTTTATTATAAAATATTTTTTTTATATTTTTTTTGTTCAAACATTTTGTTTCAATTGATTTTATCATCTTTTTTATAGAATACTCATTTCTTGTTTATTTCATACATTATATATATACATACATATATATATATATATGTATATATATTACATGATTTTTTAATCACATATATATACATCAAATATATTATGAAATGCTTTCTAAACAATTATACATATACATTATATGTATACATACATATATATCAAAAACCATAAAAGATTTTTTTAAATGTCTATATATGTATATTCATATGTTAATATATATATATATTATGATTTATTAATCAAATATATATACATAAAATATATTTTTACATGTTTTAAAAAATATATACATGTCAAATCAACACACACACACATATAAAAAACCTTACATGTTCTTTTTAAAAACACTTATATATGTATATTCACATGTCAACACACACACACACAAACATATCCAAATGTTTAAAAAATATTCACATGTTTTAAATAAATGGAAACCAATCATAATATAACAATCAAATATGGATTAAAATCACAGCCACAATCAACGAATTATCATAATTAATCAAAAATTATATCACTCCACGAATGAAATATAATTGACCAATTAAATAGATTTTTTTAAATTATTTCAAAATTTATATAAATATTAGACACACTGATAAATAATTTCTATAATAATAGTATTTCCAATAATAACATAAAATAATAAACTTTGAGTAACCCTAAATACAAAACAAACAAAATCTATTAAATATAATGATTAAACATTGAGGAAAATACCTCAAATCAATTAGAATCAAGCCATGCATAGTTGTTGGATACCCAATTAGGGAATAATAAAATTTTAGTAACCCTAAATACCAAATAAAACATAAATATTGGGTAACTATTTTTTCCAAGCGTTTGACCAAACTAATCTACCTGTGGTATTTGAACCCAAATCTACAATAAATTGGGTGTGATGAAATATTTGGTAGGGGGTTCCTGAGGGTTATGTGAGCTTACTATGTGTGAAGGGGGGAAATGAGGAGGTGAAATGAGATCTATTATTTTTTATTAATTATTAATTATGATGGGTTATTAGTGATGAATTTTATTTTATCAGAAAATTTTATTTTTCAAGGGCATTTTTCAATGTGATTCATTACCCATCGTAAAGAATACTTGTGAGATGACTAATAATAACAGATATAGAAATATATCACTATTAGCCACTGAAACTAAGTTTCCCATGGGATGGTGCACATTTATTCCAAAGGAATTTTCCATGGGCATCGTTTTTCCGTCGTAAATAATGTTTATTTGTGATAGAAAAAGACATCCCTCACAAATACATTTTCATTGGTACTATATACAATAAGTATCTTCCCTATAGCAAATGAATCTTCACAATTACCCTTTTTTATAATAGTGTTTACATGGAATTTACAGGGGGTACAAAAAATTTCCTCATAGATCAGGTCTTGGTTATACCCATGTGCCCCGGCCTGTGCCCATGTACATCTAGTTGTGTCCATGTGTCTGCACGTGCTTGTTCCCATGTACCCCCAATGTACATTTCGAGCCACTAGAATAGGGTTACACCATGTATATGGACCATACAAAACATGTGATCTTATATTCCATGAAACCATATCCACCATAGTTGGGGAACTACACAACATGTGTTCCTAGACTACACACCATGCAACAATGTTTTTCATAAAAACTATGGAAATCTTCATAAATCTTCATCAGGCCTTCATCATTTCCATTTATACCGTGATTCATATTAATGTTCATGGTTATAGGGTCGTACATTCCTTGACCATCACCAATGGCTGGAATATAGACACCTTAACCCTGCACAACATTTCCCATCATACAAGGCCACTTTATTAGCAGTTCCCTATCCTAGATCCACAAAGTATCACCCACAAATCATCCTAATCAATCAATAAAAACAATATAAATCATCATTAACCAATATATAATGAATCCTGGGATTCAATCATGCTCGAACCCACACCAAAAATGTCGAATCGTGAACCTGTGGTCCAGAGGATAAAAATTCAAAGAACGATGGGGAAAATGCACATAAAAATAGTATAACCATTGTTGGCTAAGAGTTATTCACCAATGTTTATATAATCTACGAAACCATGGGTGATATAAAGGCATAAAAATTATAAATTTATTTAAATATTTAATTTATCTATATGTGTTCATGCGAAGGGTGTGAAATCATATGTTAAGAAGCAGATAATTAAATCCAGGCTCATTATTTTAATAAAATGGGAGAAAAAAATGACGAGATCTACATCAATTTAGGATCTATCTTTGGTGAAGAATTCATTCTCTAATGATGAATATAACCCAATATATTTTCTTTCTCTCAATCCACCTTGATCTAATTTCTCATCATCCTCTGATTATGATCCTCCAATTAAGAACTTCCAAACCTCCTCTCAAATCTTCCTAGTGTTATACGGCTAACCGTAGTGATTTTTCATAATGGAATATTTATAAAAGTTTTAATTTAGTTCATTTAAAATAGAATAAATAAATAAATTATTTATTTTAATTAAACACACCCTCCAACTACTTCTTTCCTCGAAACATCAGATGCCGACCAACCTTAGGTTGCATATACGATAGACCCTACATTTTGAAATCAACTATAGTCTTAGATTTTCCATCGATGTCCTAAATAATAGAAAAAAACAAAAACTCAAATGATGATAATGAATGAATTAAAATATATTAATATTTTTAATATATTGATTCTCAAATCATAGGATACCCACACACCATGTTTACTCTAAGGATAAATCAATATATACACATGGATATATTCAAATGAAAAATACAATAAAACTAGGGTCATTATAGTATAATTGAACACATGGAATTCCCTAATTTTTGTGGGATCAAAACCATGCGGGCTAACATCACATGTATTCTAGCTACACACTGTGGAAACACTATCAAATCGAATTCTACAATGAATGTTATTACACAACATGTAATGACATTGCATACCAATCAACACAGTGTGCCATGATTATAGTAGTCCACTCACCATGTGGTTTAGAAAGGGTACATGGATTTTAATTTCCCATTATATGTCATGTATCCATATCATGAAACTCATAGCCTTAGCACCTCTATATGAGATATTGGAGTATTCTTCATCAATTTATGACATGCTCATGGGAATAAAAACTTGGATGAACATGTTATCTCAATTTTTGGATTAAGACTGAAATTTTATAAATGGAAAACAAATAGAAAATAAGGTAATTTATTGAATAAATTTTAAATAATTATTAATTAGTATGTGACCTCCTGGATAACACTTGTGGGTTTAACGGAACAAAGGAAGTTGTGAGAAGGTATGAGATATTGGGTTTTCACCAAATATGACAGATAAATCCTAAGGAACATGACTAATGAAACCCTAAAAACTCATAGAGAGGATCTTTATCATTTAATTTATAATTTATTTAAAATATGAATTACTTAAAATAAGAAATCCCAATAAATAAAGTCTAATATATATCTTATTATGTCTCTGTTGTGGCGTAGAATCTTATTGAGGATCCCACTAGTTGTATCCACACATGCTCTTGGAATATATAAACCATGTTTTTTTGTAATTTCTTAAACCTCTCTAGTCCATTACATTGTTGGAATACGGTGTTTGAGGTGTTCTAGGAGGCTAAGGTGGCTCATTTTAACACTTGGAAAAATTCCCAGTTTTCCATGTTTTCCAACGGTGGCTCACCCTAGTGGTCACTCGTTCGCGGTGGCTCACTATTAGTGCCTTGTACATCTATGTCTCACTTAATAGTGGCTTGCAAGCGGTGCCTTGTCTAGTAGTGCCTCATATAATGGTACCTCGTGTACAATGTTTCTAACTTCTTCCAGTTTTTTCCCTTTTGAAAACTTTATTTGACCTAAAACATTTTAATTCCTTATTTGAAAGGATTTGAGACCGATTCAAATCACATAAACGCTAACATTAATTTACTAAGAGTCTAGAGGATTTTAATTGACCAAAACAAGTGATATTGACTAGATCCATATTTAATGGAAAATCAACAATGTATCTAACCCCCATGACTCTTTATATCTTTATAAAGTCGAGATACCCCCTATTTTTCCTTATTTCTTTCTCTTGGTATATGAATCCTTAAAATCCTATTTCTATACGATCCCTATGGTCAGACTACAACTTTAGGATTGTGTTTCATTGAAGTTTTTCCTGCTGAATGTGTGCCCCTATTTTTGTGCAATAAGGAAGTGCAGACCGACTTTACTTCATGGTAGGTTTTCCTTCGTCTGTATTAATTGCGCATCATGCGGGGTGAGTATACATATTTTTTTCTTTGTGAAGTTAGTTAAACATAGACTTGTAATGATAATTGAACTGATTTGAGATCAATATATTGGGGCCATAAAAACTGATGCATGATCTATTTTGGTATATGTTTTTTGTTGATATTGTGATCATATGAGATAACTACACACTAGAAATTGTAGTTGTTGGGGTCCTTGTTTGTTCACCAAATGATTTAAGGAATGCATGTATTTTGTATTCATTGAACACTTATATATAAAAGTTGGGTAACCATGTATATTTTTCTAATAAATGGATGCCCTGTGATCTTTTAGTTTCTGTGATAACCCCTAAATTAACAAATATAATTAAATAAGGGATTCCTTATTAAATATAAATTTTTTTCCTTTGTATGTGTGGTGATTTGATGTGTGGAATTGTTGTGGTGTGTGTGTATGTGGGAAGTGGATGGAATGTGGCTATATAGTGGGGATGTTATGGGTGTGGTGTGATTAGGAAGTAGGGTTGCAGTTTTTGGTTGTGTAGTAGTGTGTTACTAGATGTGGTTTTGAGTTTCGAGTTGTTGTTTTTTAATATGATGATCTAGGAAGATGAGTTTTATGAAACCAGTAGTGATTGGTATGGGTTATTCTCTATTGATAGCATGTAGAAAGATCCACCATGTACCTAGATGTCCTGTTGGTGTGTCTTTAATGTTAAGTGTGTTAATTTAACATGATGGTGACTATGTTTCCTTCTTTGTGTGGTGTTTATTAGTTTCTCGGGTGTTGATGGAATGAATGATTACTTGTTTAATGTAATTTGAAACAAATTGGTTTGGTTTGTTTAATGAAATGGAAATGGTTAAATGAATTGGTTGGGAATGTGAAATGGGGGGTTTTGGCTTGATGTGTGGTGTTGTGTATTTAGAGGTAGTGAGAAAGGTGATGGTTTTCTGATTTGTTCTTTTTTTATAAGAAACCATAAGTTTTTCTTGAGTGTTTGGTATTATAAAAAAATATACATATATTTTCCTTTTGATTTTTGTTCTCACCCCACCTTAGTTGAGCACTATGTGCCAAACACCCCCATAGTCACGAGGGAGGGTGTCTTTCCCAACATCCCCTGAGGAGTACATATGGATGGGTACCCTCTATTTTTCATATCTCTCTTCCAGGAGAGGTTGGTATGGAACAGACTATGATGTTTAGAGGTCTGTTAGTGTCTTATATGGTGGTTGTGATGGCCCAGGTGTCTTTGGGAGAGACGTGACGACCCAAGAGTTTGCAGGATAGGTGGTTTGTGCTTTCCTAGGTGTCTTCTGGATGAGATGTGATATTCTTTCATAAGTGTCTTTGGGATGATATGCAATGCATTGTGAGGCCTAGGTGTGCGCGGGTGGGATGTGATGTGAGGACTAGGTGTTTGCAGGAAGGATGTGTTGTGAATCCCAGGTGTGTGCATACAATATGTGATGTGGTATACAGAAGGTATGGGATCATCAGGATGTACAACATTAGAAGAGAGTGGAATTCTAGTGGTGAAGTGGTGTGGGGTACCCTATCATCGATGTGCTTTATATTATGTTACATGACTTGCGTGACTTGGTGAGTATGCCTTGGTGAGGCTGGGTTTAGTTAGTATACCTATTTAGGTGTTCTTGGTTTTACAATTTTCTCATGGGTGCATTAGTATACTTATTTCACATGTGCATGAGAGACCATGGATTTCTTATTAAGTATACTTATATTCCCACCCTATATATAAAAAATTATTTTCATGTTTCTATGTGGATATTTTGGGCTGTTCTAGGCGTTACTAGATCAGGCCTTGGGAAAATTTCTATGTCACTGTTTTAACCTTAATTTTGGTATTTACATTGGATAATTTTCTCTTTGTTTTATTTATATTTTATACACACATGTGGGATTGTTTGTTTTTATTTTATATCATTCTTTGGATTTTCTGTTGATGATTCATTCTATCTCCTAATGTTGTTTCTTATAAAGGGTAATGCCACCCGTATTGTGAGATTTGTACACCCTTGCTACTAGTCGCCTACCCAGGGCCTATAGGAGGTGGGACTCAGGGGTCATTATCTCTCTTTCATTATTTTCATCCTAAGAGGGGTATATTTGGAGGGAGGGGGTCCTAACAGAGTTGTATTAGAGGTGATGAATGAGATATAAGATGGGGGTTGGAGTTAGAAATATTGGGGATTTCATATGGTGGCATGGAAATAGTTCCATTGGACCTTAATGTGTGAAATAGTATAGGGAGACTAGCTAGGAGACAGGATTTTAGGGACCCCTGTGATCCAGTGTATAAACTCTGAGCTTATTAGTTGTCCAAGTGGGATGGAACTTCTTAGAGGGTAGAGACCTAGAAGAGGTACATGAATCATCATTACTTGTGTTTTTATTTAAAGTTGGGATTTTTTAGGATAGTTAAAATGGATTAAAATAAATATTAATAAAAAAATTTAATACATGGGATTAGAAAATCTCGATTTACCTTTCAAATATGGATCATGGTCATTGTCTGCATGTGGATGTGGAAGTAGAGGTTCAACAGGATGATCTGGTTGATCGTCGTATGGTTAATCCAGTTGGGGATGAGGATCAGTGGTAGATGACATTGCGTGCATTCTAGTGATGGGTTTTGGGAATGTAAGAGGGTAGTGTGTCAGATGTGGAGATAGAGAATAGAATGGAGGAGCATTAGATCAACTTTGGTTTGATCTGGGCCTCGGGGGGATATTGGGTCCTTTTATTGAGCAATTAGATGTGTGGAGATATGTCATAATGGTGGACATTGTATCAAGGGGAGAAAAAGGAGGCATAAATTTTGGGGTTCAACTTCTAGAAGGTGTTCTAATCAGAGTTCCTTTTGTTGACCATGAAGGCTGAGAAGAGGCTGGAGCTACTCACCCTTTAGTAGGGAAGTATGATAGTTTGGGAGTTGGGAATCATGTTCAAGAACCTTCTATATTTTTTTAGATATTTTTCCGGATGAGGAGTCTCATGTTAGACATCTTGAAGAGGCATTCAATCCTTCTATATAGTATCATATTACTCCTTTTCTGTTGTTGATAAATTTGGAATTTTAGAAGAAGGAAAAGGGTATCGATCAGATGCACTCATGAGAAGGTCTATTGTGAGAGGAGAGCTAGCTGAATTGTTCAAGTGGTAGAGTTATCAATGCCATATTTCGGTCTCTAAGACCATAGAGGTTTTGACTGGTAGGGAGTTTACCTTAGTATATTCCTTTTTTAGTTTTCTAGTGCTAGTGGTTTTGGTACTTTTCCTGGGGGATTTACGCTAGTGTGTTTTGGTTATAGGGTTTGTGGTCATCACTAGAGCCAGTTCTCAGTAGTTCTTTGAGATCAGTTTGGTGGAGGTGGATAGGCTTAGTGTCATCCTTAGAAGCATTTTCTGGTGAGGTCATTTCAAGAGTCCGGGAAGTAGGATTCTTGCTCGCTGATAGGAGATATGGTAGGCAGAGGCCGACCTCAGGATGTTCCTCATGTTTAGGGACCATGACCAAGCATGTCTATAAAGGGGGTCATAATAAGAGAGGTGGATGAGCTAGGAATGGTCGGTTGCATGCGGTGGAGGTATCAGTTCTAGTGGATCATGAGATCATCAGAGGTACGATCAGTTTTTCTAGTACCCTTGTTTGTGACCTTTTTGATTCAGGATCTTTGTGATCTTTTGTTGCACATGATCTAGCCCATTCTCTGGGACTCAACATAGAAAGGATTCTCATGAACCTGGTGTTGAGTACACCAGTTGAAGACCAGACTAGCTTGCTTGATGTGTATCAGGGGTGTAGATTAATGATGTGACTACATCAATCCCATGGATATTTATTCTTGTTACAGATTCAACTATACACTACTACAAATACGGCTTTTATCAGTGCTAAAAATGGCCTTTAACAGTGCTAGAAAAGAGCTATAAATGCCGGCAAAGATAACGGGGGGGGGGGGGGGGGTCCCTTTATCAGCGCTCAAAAAAAGAACTGATAACAGGGGTCTTTTATCAGTGCTAAAACAAAGCACTGATAAAAGGGGCCTTTATCAGTGCTTGCTTTTTAGCACTGATAAAAGTCCCCTTTTACCAGTGATTTTTTAAAAGTGATGATAAAAGATAAAAAAATTAAATATTTAAAAAATAAAAAAAAATCCTGCCAATTAGGGGGCATTTATAGAGCTTGAACCACCCTTTTACAGCGATTTTCTGCACCCCTCCAGTGCCCGCACACACCCCTCCACCCTTTATCAGTGTTATCCCTTGATTCACCCATGCACATGCGTCCCTGCCTCCACCCATATTTGATCTCGAGACCTCCCCCCTGCGCGCCTGAAGCCTTTTCCACTCCCCTATGTTGATTAGTTCTCCTATTAGTGATATATCTATTTATTTATATATATAGATAGTTATATTTATTCATATAGTAATATATATTTATATTAATATATATATAGTTATATTAATATAAATATGTAGATATATTAATACAAATATATAGTTATAATATATATATATATATATTTATAGTGATATTAATATATATATGTACAGTTATATCAATATATATATGTAGTTATATTAATATGTATATATATAGTTATATTAATATATTGGTATATAAATATTCATATATTTGTATTTTAAATAAAATGGATATTAGTTATTATTTAGATAAATCTAATATATTATATATGTAAATATATTTTATTATTTATATTTATAATTAAAATTTTAGGTGTGAATATATAAAAAATTTGTACATATAGTTAAATATTTGATTATAAATAGCAGTGAATTATAAAAAACGATAAAATTTCAAATGCATAATATCAATATTAATGTAATACCTTGGAAGAAATTCAGTCCCCACCAAAAAAAGCCAATATTACCCCCTTAAATGAGGAAGAAAATACACAAAATGTTAAAAAATTGTGGTACCCTGAATAAAAACTCAGTTTTGGAGGCCTTCTGGGCCTATTTTGGCCTTGAAAAAACCTTGACCAGGGCTCCCCTTAATCATAGCTATATAGAGCTCATCGCAGGCTTCGATTTGATATGGAGTAGAGCTCAAACGGACACCCGGATCAAAAGTTATGGCCGTTTGAATTTTGAGTTTCATATCGACATATTTTGGATCTGTTTTTCAATTTTTTATTTTTTAAGTCTTCAAATTGTTATTAAATTACTATTACTCCTTAATAATTAGAAAATTTTTAATTAAATTTTTTATTTTATTTTTTTATGATAAATTTTCACTAAATATCTTATATATTATGTGTAACTATATATTTATACATAACTAAAATATATTTAAAATTATATTTAAAAAATATATATTGTATTTATATCAATATAACTATATCTATATATTTAAATATTAATATATTTTTTTTATTTTTTTGGAAGTAGAACCTTTATCAGCGCTTTTAAAAAAATCAATGATAAAGACCCCCCTTTATCAGCGCTACTAAAAAAAGCGCTGATAAAGGGGTACCCTTTAACTGTGCTAAAAAAAGTGCTATTAAAGGTGGTGCCTTTATCAGTGCTAAAAAAGCGCTGATAAATGGGTACTTTTATCAGCGCTTTTTCATTAGAGCTGATAAAGGGTGGTTCTGGCCTTGCCTAGTTTTGTGGTAGTGATACAATGTTATCCTCATCATCGACTGGTTGTATTATGTATGTGCTATTATTGAATACTTTTAGAGGATAATAATGTTTTCTAATGTGGATGAACAATATGTAGTTTTTATTGGCGAGCAGGGTTTTCAGGTGAGAAGTCAGTAGGTGGGGTCTCTTCATTCCTTAACGGTTGAGTTGTTAGTGGAATTTGTTAATGCTAAGATAGTGGAGGTTCCCAGGGTTGTTGTAGATTTCCTATATGTTTTCCACGAGGAGGTTGTGATGATACCCCCTCGACATGATGTGGAGTTCAGAATAGACTTGCAGCTCGGTGCTTCACCAATTTCAATGGGTCCTTATTGGATGACCCATTCTAATTTAGTGGCCTTGAGGATTCAAATAGATGATCTGATGAAGAATGGTTTTATCTAGCCCAGTGTGTCTCTATGGGGTGATCTAGTGTTGTTCACAATGAAGGTGAACAATGGTATATGGGAGTGTATAGAATACTGAAGGTTGAATCAGGTGACGATCAAGAACCATTACCCTCTTTTAGGGATAGATGGTCTTTTTAACCAGATGATATGGGAGAGTTGGTTTTCTATGATCAATTTTCAGTCTGGATATCACCAATTGGGGGTGAATGAGGGTGATATCCCAAACACTACCTTCAGATGCAGTTATGAGAAATTCATTTTTATAGTCATTCCATTTGGTGTTATAAATGCACCAGTCATGTTCATGGGGATTATGAACTCTGTGTTTCATGAGTTCCTGGATAGGTTCATTATCATATTCATTGATGATATCTTGATCAACTCAATGTCAGAGGAGGATCACGACAAGCATCTCAGAATTTTCCTGCATGTTTTTTTGACTCCACCAGCTCTATGGGAAGTTTTCCAAGATCATGTTCTAAACGTAAGAGGTTCATTTTCACAAGAATTTATTATCTTAGTGGGGTGTGGTATTATAACCATAGATGGTTGAATAATTTGTTTATGTGGAATCCCCCAAGAATTTGGAAGAGGTTCAAAGTTTCCATGGTCTCAATGGCCATTATTAGAGGTTTGTACCCAAATTCTCCCGAGTTGCAAACCCATTGACCACTTTGACTAGGAAGGAACAATATTTTTTTGGAGTGATAAGTTCTAGGTAGCCTACAGTTTTCTAAAGGGGAAGTTGGTTAGTGCCCCAATGATATGGTTACCTAAGGTATGGGTAATGTTTGAGGTGTTTTGTGATTCTTTCCACCTAGGTCTGAGATGCATACTGATGAAGCAACGTGTGGTGATATCTTATAGGTCTAGGAAGTTGTGTCTCCATGAATGTAACTATGACACCCATAGTATGGAGTTACCAGCTTTTGTGTTTGTGCAAAATTTATGGTATAATTACATCATTGGGGAGAACTTTGATGCCTTTACGAATCACAATAGTTTTAGGTATATATTTTCCCATCATGATCTAAACATTCATCGGTGAAGGTGGATGGGGTTTCTTTAGGATTAATATTTTATGATCTCTTATACCTTGGGAAAGGGAAATATCATAGATAAATACTTGAGTAAAAATTCATGGAAGGAGGTTTTTTGGGAATCTGCAGATGATTGGAGGGAAATGGAGGAGTTGTAAGTCTTGCACTTAGATGCAAGAGTAGAGTGTTGTAAAGGAAATTTGTTTTAGAGGACGATGTATAATTCTCTAATGAAATTGGTGGAGGAGTCTCGTTGGGGAGACTCATAGGTATAGGTGATGTGTAATATTGTTTTCCATGGTGATGCTTCGAAGGGACGGTTGGAGGTTGGTTGGAACTGAATGTTGTGTCATGCAAATTTATTTGTTCATATAGTAATGCATAGTGGAGTTATTCATGAGTTTCATATCTCACCATTGGAAGTACATCCAAGAGTTTCCAAGATTCATCATGTTTTTTGGATGGATTTTTGGTGGCCCAGGATGAAATGGGAAGTGGAAGAGTTTGTGGAAAAGTGATTGGTTTTCCCATAGTTGAAGGTTGATAACCATGTTCCTAGTGGTTTGTTGTAGCCCTGGGATGTTCTAGAGTGAAAGTAGGATTAAATATCAATGTATTTCACCACAGGGTTACCCAGAGATCAAGGAGGTTGTGATGTTATTTGGTTAATAGTGGATCAGTTGATGAAATCATCCCACTTCTTAGTTATCATGGAGTTAGGAATAATGGATGTTTTAGATAAGAAGTATGTCGATGAAGTATTTCGTTTTCAGGGAATTTTGAGCTCTGTTTTCTCATATCGGAAAGAATAATTTACCTCACCTGTCTGGAGGGGATTACAACATGATTTTAACACCTAGTTACACCTCAAAACATCATTCCATCTTCGTACAGATATGTAGAGAGAACAGACTATCCAAACCATGGAGGATATGTTGCACGTGTGCATCATTGACTTTGGTGGATATTGGGTATGACACCTGCCATTTGTGGAGATTTCTTATAATAACAGCTATTAATATTCCATTATAATGGCCTTTTTTGAGGGTTTTTATGGGATACTATATTATTCTCTATTGTATCAGACTAAGGTTTGGAAGACAATTGTTTTTGGTCTCGATGTGGTGCAGAAAATGATAGAGAAAGTTCATCTTGTTCACGAGAGGATGAAAACTACACAATAAGGGTAGAAATAATATGCCGATCGTAGAAGGAGGCCCTTGGAGTTCGATTTTGGAGACCACATGTTTTTAATGGTTTCCCATAGACGTGGAAAGTGAAGGTTTGGAAGAGGCGGTAAGATTTTTCCAAGGTTCTTTGGATGCTTTGGGGTGTTGGGGTGAGTTAGAATGGTGGAATATTGGTTGGAATTACCAGCATGGTTTTAGAGGATCCATGATGTCTTCCACATCTCTCATATTTTTCGGTATCATGATAGTGACTCCCATGTCATTAAATAGGGAGAGTTTGATATCGAAGATGACATGACATTTATAGAGAGGCCAATAGAGATCCAAGATCACTGATAGAAGGTGCTTCATGGATAGAACTTTCCCTTGGTTCATGTGTTTTGGAGGCATGGTTTCTAGGAGGAGAGTACATTAGAGTGAGAGAAATAGATGGACGACCAGTACGCAGAGTTGTTTTGAGTTTTTCTATGCTTTGTTTGTCCTTGTAATGTGATTTTTAAGCCTTGTTTTATATGAGGTGAGCTATTTTATAGGTTTTGTGAGGTGTGTGGTGTGATTTGTGAAAAATTATTAACATATGAAAAGGAAGGAAGTAATTCCTAATCGAGATGCATTTATTGTGATGTGATTAAACCAATGAATGTGATTCAGTTCCACCTATAGTGGATGATATCTTTACATGGAAGACAGAACACACCAATTTTGGTGTTCAAGACGGCATGGTTGTTAAGCTTATGTGGTGTGTTTTGTTGTAATTTTTTTGACATGATGAGGCCTTTTTTGTAGATTTCAGAGGATGTGTTCTTGGATTTGGAGGTTTCCTCCCCATATTTCAAACTACAAAGTGTGATTAATCATTGAAATTTTGATGTATTTACTTGATAGTAGTGTTTCTAGTGTATCGAGATCCTTGGGAGTTATTTTGATGGATGGTTGTTCATACACATATTCTCTTTTCCTTAAGGGTTGTTTTTGAATTCTCAACGGAGAGAATAGTTTGAGAGGTATCTAATGTAATGGACCAGACCTCTCCAATCCATTACTTTGTGGGAATCTTGTGTTTGAGGTGTTCTAGGTAAGAAAATGTGACTCATTTCAATACTTTTTCAAAATTATTAGTTTTCTATGTTTTCCAATGCTGGCTCACTCTAAAGGTCTATCTCCAGTGGTGGATCACTAGTGGTGGATCGTTGGTGGTGGCTCGCTGGAAATTCCTCGTTGGTGGTCACTCACTAGCAGTCTCTCTTCTAGTGGTTCCACGTCCAATGGTGTCTTGATTCACGGTGACTCAATAATGGTGGTAGGCATTTCATCTGATGGTGCCTCATCGAGTGGTGCTTCCCCTAACGGTGGTTCAAGAGTGGTGCCTCACCTAATGGTGCCTCACGAGTGGTGCCTCGTCGAGAAGTGCCTCATCTAACAGTTCCTCATTTACGGTGTTTCTATCTTCTTCTAGTTTTCCCATTTTTATATCTTTCTTTTACATATAACGTTTTTAATTTCTTGTTTGAAAGTATTTGAAACCAATTCAAAGCCTATAAACCATATATTTAATTTCATAAGAGTATGGGGTTTATAATTGGTCAAAATGCATGATCGTGTCTAGATCCACCTTTAAAGGAAAATCAAAAACATATCTAAGCATGTGAATCTGTTTAGATCTTCATAAAGACAAGATACCCCACCCACATTTGGCTTCCTTCTTGCTTTATCATGGTACGGGAAGCCCCAAAATCTTCTTATAGTATGTGTCATGTAGTTAGGATGAATCTTTTGGTTCATTTTTCCTTGATGTTTCTTCTACTACAAACGCACCACTATTTTGGAGCATCTAGGAAGTACTGGTCAACTTTCCTTCTATGTTGGTTTTCCTTCATCTTTCTTAATTATAAATCATGTGGGGTTGGTATAAATTTTTTTTCTTTCTAAAGATAGTTTAATATAGAATAATAAATATGATTAAACAATTTTGAGATCAATATACTGAGGCTGGGAAAAGTGATTCATGATCTTCACTGTTATTTTATTTTGGTTGATATAATGATTTTATGAGCAAACTACCCGCTGAAAATCATGGTTGTTGGGGGTCCTTGATTGGGAACTAGATGATTTATGGAATTCATGTTGTTTGTTATCATTAAACACTTATATATAAATTGTTTTTAACCATAAAAATTTGGCTAATAAATGGATTCCCTGGGATCTTCCATTTTCCGTGATAATGCCTAAATTAACTTGTGGATTTAAATAAGGGGTTCCTTATTAAATCTGAAAATAAGTTTTCCTTGGTATGTGAGGTGATGTGATGTGTGGATTTTTTATGGCATGTGTTTATTGAGGAATTAGATGAAATTTGGCTGTATAGTGTGGTTATGATGGGTGTAGTGTGATTATGCTTCAAGGATGTAGTTTTTGGTTGTGCTTTGGTGTGTTGTTGGATGTAGGTGTGAGTTGGCAGTTGGTTATGTTAATATGATGATCTGGGAAGATGAGTTTGAATGGAGAAATTAGTAATTATTATAGGTGATTCATTATTGATAACATGTATAAATCTTCACCCTGTTCCTAGAGGTTGTCGTGATGTGTGATAATTTACCATGACCGTGACTGTGTTTCTTGATATTTGTGGTTCTTAGTAGTTTCTTGGGTACTGACGAAATGAATTAATAATTTTTTAATGAAGCATGGAATAGCTTGGTTTGGATAATTAAATGTAAATGGTTAAATGAAATTTTTGGGAATGTGAAATGGGTTTTGTGTATTGATATGTGGTGTTGTGCATTTAGATTTAGTAGCGAAGGTGATGGTTTTGTGAGATTGTCATTTGACTAAGAACCCATAGGTTGGACTTTAGTTTTTGGTATTATATAAATATAGATATATATTTTCCTTGTGATTTATATTCGTACACCACTCTAGTTGAGTACTATGTACCGAACACCCCCATAGTCACAGGGAGGGTGTCTTTCCTAACATGCAGTGAGGAGTATAGATGGATGGGTGCCCACAATTTTTCTTCTCCACCTTCTAGTAAAGGTAGGTATGGAACATGATATGATGCTCGGAGGTCTTTTAGTGTATTATATGGTCAATATGATGGCCCAAGTATCATCGGGTGAGATTTGACATCCCAGGTGTTTGCGGGTAAGGAGGTATGTGCTTTCCTATGTGTCTTCGGGAATATATGTGATGTGATTTCCCAGGTATCTTCATGAAGAGATGTGATTCATTGTGAGGCCTAAGAGTGTGTGGGTAGGATGTTTAGTGAGGCTCAAGTGCGTGTGAGTGGGAAGTGTCGTGAGGCATACGCAGGTGGGAAGTGTTGTGAGGGCTAGGTGTGTGTGGGCAGGACGTGTTGTGATATACAAATGGGATAAGAGCTTCTAGATGTACGATGTTGGAAAAGAGTAGAATACCAGTGGTAAAGTGGTTCCAGTAACCCTATCATCGATGTTATTTATGTTATATTTCTTGAATTTTGTTACTTGGTGAACGTTCCTTGGTGGGGTTGTGTTTGGTTAGTATACGTGTTTAGGTGTTGTTGGTTCTACTTTTTTATCATGGGTTTATTAATATGATTCTTTCACAAGTGCATGAGAGACATTGGTTTTCCTACTTAGTATACTTGTATTCTTACCCTACGTATATAAAATTATATTTAGGTTTCCAAGAGGATTTCATGGGCCATGACTCGAATTACTATATTGGGACTTGGGACAGTTGTTGAGTCGCTGCTTTAGCCTTACTTTTGGTTTTTTACTTGGGGATACTTTTGTATTTTTATCAGTTATATTTTATAAACACATGTGGGATGGTTTTGGATTTCTTTTATATCAAACATTGGAGTTTTTTGGGATGATTTATTCTATCTCCCAATATTATTTCTTACAAAGGGTAATGTCCCCTATATTGTGATATTTGTACACCCTTGGTGCTAGTCACCAACACAAGGCCTTTTGAAGGCGGGACATGGGGGTCATTATCTCCCTTTCTTCACTAACATCCAAAGAGGGGTATCTTTGGATGGATGAGGTCATGAAATTTTTGGTATTCCATGTCATAGAACGTAGAAACATAGATCTTAAATTCATTCATTATTGATTTCAATAAGATATTCTCTTGTTCCCTCTTTGTTATTTAGAGGGAGTATGACAACCCCAAACCCGCACTCCCAGATCTGATGCTTAAATCATATATTTTACATGTATGGATTTGATTTTGATGAAGTTGATCCAATTTTATCAATCCAAAAATTAATAAATTAAATGTAAAAAATCATATTACTTACATACACAATTACCTTTTAGGATTATAGTTTTAAATAATTACAAAAAACTCTTACATAAACAATACCCATGTCTTAAAATGATAATTTCACCCACTTAACCCAGAATTTCTTATTTCACATTAAGTCATTATAATAATACATATGAAAACCTTATTGATATAATTCATTAAATATCATTCTTGATAACCTGGAAAAAATAAAACATAATGAGGGTGAGATCAAATGCTCAGTAAGGGTAAACAATAGAATTAACTACTGGATATCATCAATGTGAATAAGATGAGAATATAGGTATGATGAAATAATAAAAGTCAATTATCATAACATAAGAGAAGTCATACCCATCAATTCCTAGATTATCAAACATAAAAACATGGAATAAGGCTTTAACAAAGATAAGAGTAATCAAATCAATAATTACGACTCGTGTGCTTTCAAACATGATTAAGTGAATCATTAAAAACAATAGAAATCATAAATAAGATGTGTTGGTATCATGGAAATTTATCTTCCTAGAAAATTTTAAGCAAAGTTCAAAAATAAAATTATTCAAATTAAATCCATAGGAGAAACCCTTTAGAAACTCCCTCCTTCATACCTCTAAAGATAAGGAACATTACCCAATTCATTGGAGTACTATATGATTAAACCATCAGATAAGTTACATCGGTCTCACCTAGTGCTACATGGGATCACCCATCATATAATAATGGCCAAAAACTACAAATAAAGAATATATAGCTTAAATTTCATCATACAACTCATAGAAACAATCAATATTGTTTTCATAACATGATTAAATGATGGAAAAGAAACAAATTCCATAACAATCACCTTAATACATGGTTAACCCATGAAAAATAAATGGGTTCCATAAAAACCACTTTTAAATGTGAGTAACCCAAGGAAAAGAAATGGGTTCCATAAAAATCACTTTCTAACATGATTAACTCATCGAAAATAAAAGAGTTCCATAACAATCTCCTTGAAACATGATTATCCAGTGGAAAAGAAATGGATTCCTTTTAAATATCTTTGAAGAACGTTTAATCCTTATAATGAAATAATTGGGATGGTATCATTATAAAATATCCCAATTGGATCATAAGTAATAATAAGGGTTTCTTCTGCTGATGAATGGAAATACCATTAAAAGATCATTATACAAATTGGAGAAAATAACCTTTTCATTTTGAATACCACTTTTAAAAACTAATATTTTGAAAATAACTTTCTTATAAAAAAACATGAATACATATAATTGAAAAATCAATTAAAATAATGGAAATGATGGTAGGGAAACTATTTATCTCAAAAATGTTAAAAATAAACATTAGTTTCAAAAAAAATGAAAAAAGGAGTCAAAAGTGACCCATTTCGAAAAACATTAAAAAATTTCCTTTTGAAACATTTTAAAAGAAGGTAAAAGATAATGTAAAATGGATTTAGGAAATAATTTATTTTTATAAAATAACTTTTTATAACACATTGATTTGGAAGTGAAATACTCCTAATCTGAAAGAAGATATAAGATCATTATCACTTACAAATGAATTTATTGAAACTTCTTAGATAAATAAGGGAGGAAATGGAAATTAAAAATGTGAAACATATTAATAACCATAGGATAATGAAATATATTTGGTTTAGGAAAATAAGTATGTATTATTTCCTCCAATGGATCTTAGAACCTAAACAACCCTGAAAGAAAGTAGAAAGTAAGATAAATCCTTTTCAATTTTGGTAACTCTTCAATCGTAAGCCCCCTAAAGGAATCACTTCATATTAAAGTTTAAATAAAATTTTAATAATTATATTCATTATATAACCTGTTAAAATGGCATTATATAAACCTTAAAAATTAATATTGGTGTATACCCTTGACATATGTCTCAAAGAAATATAATTTGTGATGAATAATCTGTACAAAAATCATACCATTGAATTTGAGGATTAATATATTAATAGATTATGTGTATAAAATGTAAATAGATATTGGAAAAGTGGAAATAAAACAAAATATAACCAAATTTAATTACAAAAATGATCTTATAATATCAAATATAATTAGTAAGTAATATAACCCAATGAAATGAAATTGAGTTATGAAATTATTTACTACTAGATGAAATTCAATTAAAATACTATTGGATAAAATAATTTAGATTGAAAATTAAAATAACATGAAATATGAATTATTCATGATATTACAAGTAAATGTGGACGTATATGAACCATATAAAAGAAATTATGTGGATAACATAACAATATTCCTTAATAAAGAGAAATTGAGATGAAGTCCCTTACTACTTTGGTAATCCCTGGATCAAAACCCCATGAAAGGGAGAACCTAATATATATTTAGTAATACCAAAAAATTTAATTAAAAAAAATTAAAATAAATTAATGGGTATTATGTAAACAATACAATAAAAATTAGTGAATATGGCACATGACTCACAAAAATAATAGAGAGACGAAAAACTCTTACCTTGAGTCCATACTTTACTTTTATGTTTTTTAACTCCTATATAATAAGCTTACATAAATTATTTTATTTATTAATAAATTTTTACAGGTTTAATACCTTATAATTAACTTATTTATTTTATATATTTAATGATTACCTATTTAAAAAATTAATAAGTTAAGTCCACGTTAGGTGTTTTGAGGACGTTCGGTTTATTATTTCAAAACGGATTTAGTGTGTTGACCGGGGTCAAAGATATCATTATTTGATAATATAGAGAATAATAAACATGAAATAATTATCATATTTTAAAATAAATTATACTTTTAAAAACAATTATGTAAGAAGGTTATGAAAAATGAGCTAAATTTCAATCATGTAGACTGTAGGTTGTACGTACGCATGAGTAACATTTCCATTTTTCAATGATCATTATGGAAATAAGGTATATATTATTTTATACTTAAATAATGATCATAATATCATAAATACCATATTATTTAGTTAAATATACGTATATATAGATGATCCATTTAATTTAGTGATAAAAAAGAGTCACTTCACATTGTGGAAGCGGTAGTCCACACGTACGCACGAACGACGTTATAATTTTTTAATGTAAGAAAAAAATGATATATTATATTTTCATAATAATAAATATATAATTTATATCATAATAATTTCATTTATATCACATATATTCATAAAATATATCCTTATTAACTTCAATGTAGAGTGTCATTGAAAAATGAATCGCATCGCTTCATGAAGCGGTACTTCAACATACACATGAGTGACATTATCGTATCCCCCATGGAATGGAAATTAATAATTTTTATGTGATATAATAACTCCATAAGTATAAATATATTAAAAATATAATATATAATTTAAATCCATCATTATATAAAGTCGTGATATGATGTGATAGAAACCGAATGACATCATTTCGTGAGGCGGTTGTCCACCATACACACAAATCATGATTTCATACACCTTTTGATGGAAGAGTGGATAGATTTAGGTTATGAAATTAACATAATAAAATATAAGTGTATTGTAGATACATTTTTAATTATATAATCATAATTTAATAATATTTTAAGTTGGTGGATGAATAAAAAAATAAAAAATCACAATTAAGAACGATACATTTTTTTCAGACAACCTCCTTAGGTAATCATAAAAATCATTATTATGAGGGAAGATATTAAGTAATTTGGGTAGTTATTGACCTATCTAGATGGATTTTAAGTTGTTAAGAGGAGATGATATTGGGTGGTCTTTTATATGTTAGGTGAGTGGCACAATTCTAATTCTTAAAAAGAAAAAGTTTTACCCACATATGTTGCAATAAAAAATATTTAAAATGGAAAATTATAAATCCTTGAACATTATATGTTCTTAATATGTCGATAATATAGAATTTAGATAAGTTTTAGGTCATTTTTACACATATATTTTAAGTTTAACCCCCAATAACTCTATTTTCACCTTAAACACAATGATTAATTTCTAACTATTCTAACTTTTCATTATAGTCAAATATTTAGTTTAACATAATAGATAATATAAATTATTATAGTTAAAAATATGGAATCCATTTTAAAAAATTTAAATCACAATTGTGTAAAAATTATATTTAAAAATAAACCCATCGACATGACATAAAAACTGGTTTTAAAGAAATGTATTTTAATGATTGAAATGAGTTTATATTAACTATATGCCTATTTATAATAAATATATTAATTTAAATTAATATTTATTGATATATAATCTATAAATTTAATTTAAATTATTCCTAACTGTTGATTTTTTTAATTAATTAAAAGGGATAAATCTTATGCACTTTAAAATAGTTTTCATAAAAAACCTCTTTTTAAACACAAATATTTACTTATATTAAAAACCAATATAAATATGATTAAAATAAAATTAATTTTATTAAATATAACTAATAATTAATTGGTTTTAAATTAAATTATATTAATAAAATAATGGGACTTTTAAATTACTTAATTTATTGAAAAGAAAAGTGAGTTTTATAAAAAACTGTATTTTTCACTTTTCCCAAAAAATCAATATTTTCTGAAAAATCCAAAAATCTCACCCAAAGTAAATTTTAGTATGATGATTTAAAAAATGATTTTATTTTTATGAAATAAATTTCCTAAATGCTCTAAAAATGTATTAAAATATTTTTTCATGAAAGGAAATAAATTTTTTTTGAAGAAAACATATTTTTGAAGAATAAAATTACTTTATTAAAAATTAATTGATTATTTATTAATAATTTATATTGAGTAGTAAATTTATATTTATATATATATTATAAATTAGTTAATATTTTTCATTCCTACTAATTTAATCGTTAGGATATAATGGTTATATATATTGTGGGTCATTTAAGCTCGGTATTGCGTGTCGAATATGCTATTGAACATAGTTTTTTTGTAAAATATTAGGGTGTTATAGGGGGGAGGAGGATTTTCACCCTAAGGAATGTGAACTTCTTGATAAGTTCACTATTTTTCCAAAAAATCTATTCCCTTAAAATGATATAATTTAGAATATATACTTAAGGTTAGTATTTTATATTTTTGTAATGACCCTTTATCAAATAGTTTTCCATTGTAATTACATATGTGAAACAATAATAATAAAATTATTATTATTATATCAAATAAAATGTGATTATTTTAATATTATTTTTTAAATAATTTTTACTTATTTATTTAAATGATATTAAATAAATATATAATGACCATTAATACCTTAATTCAAAAATTCAATCCTTCAAAAAATATATTAAACCATGAATAACAAAATATTTATGACTAGAATGTGTCTCCACTGTCTACATGAATGCTTCCGAGAATATGAAAACTCATTTATCTTGGAACCATATTTCTTGATGATTGAAATTAAAGAAGACTCCCATCAATGAACTACTTAATTACTCACGCATATCATGAATCCAATTAATTAACAGATGGTCTTGCAAATAAAGGTGTAACCACTAATGAGTTTATCTAGCCTAGTGTTCTACCAAATGTGTTTTTTCCATTATTGAAAAGATATTATTATAAAAACCTTTCATTAGAATTGTTTAGTCGTATTTTTTGTTAATAAAAGTGGCTTTTCCTTCTGGTCATGAACTCATTTTTTCCAAAAAAAATATTTATTTAAATAAATATTATGCATTCAATAAAAAAAAATATCACATTCAATAAAATCATGAATAAATATTTATTTTAATATTCTTATAACTAAATAAATATTTATATTAATATATTAAAAAACCTTATTGATAAATAAATATTTATTTATTACCTTCTGATTAATAAAAAAGTGATAAAATTCAACTTACATATTTTAAACTCGAATATATTATGATTGAATTTATGTAATAAAATTTACATGAATTACTATTATTATATAAGATGATAATATTATTTAATCTTAAAATTGATTTCAAAAAAATTTGATTCTGGATACACATTGTGTGTTACCCTCTAGTATTTTCTTAGTGGAATAAGGTGAATTTACATAAAGTCCAATATTAGAGTCTCAAAACACATCAAGGAATGCATAGAGATGATTTAATGTCATAATAATATCAACCTTCCTATTATTTATATTGTGTAATATAATATTTTTTTCCATAAATATCTCATTAACCAGGATGCATACGTGTGCCATAATCCTATACACATGATTTATCTTTATTTAACATTCTAAAATGAACTCATAGATGAACTACCATGGAGATTGATTTAATTAGATAGTTCCAATGCAATAAAAGGGATTAATATCTCATCTTCCATTAATATGGACTGAAAAAAATCATTTCTTAACTTATTCAATTAATTCCATATCACTTATGACATTCCTAATTTAGGCCACCTCACCACGATCAAATTTAGACACATTTTTCTTCCATACATCAAAGCAAAACGATTCATGATATACATTAACAATAATATCTAGTATAAGTAAAAATATGCATATTAATAGATAGGAATAACCTATGACACATGGAACATGTGTATTTCTTATTGGTAGGTATGTCCTCATAATCTCCCTTCTTAGAGATTACCATGCATAGACATCATGAGAAGACATTTCAATGCCTTATGAACCTATAATACCTGATGGTCTAGAATTATCAGTGTCCCACTAGGTAGTTGTTATATGGGCCATAGGGCATATGTTTATGGATATTTTCATAAAATATCTGGGTTCTCATTATAGTGGGAAATTTTTATAACCTTGTATTACAAAAAAAAGATAATATGATTATGAAATTCATGTGACACTAAATAAAAATAATCATGTGAAAATATTTTTATTAATGTTTTGGAAATTGGAAATATAGATTCTTTTGGTTCTATGTAACCCACTCCAACATAGTTTATATTAGACTTCTGGTAATTATCATTAATTAATTTCAACTTAAAAAACACATCTTATAAACTATATACATAAATAATAATGAATAAAATACATAAAAAGGATCAAGGTCACCTATATAGATTTAAATAAAATATTGATTCATGAAATCATTGACCAAATCCTATAAATTCGTCCAAAATCAATAAAGTCATAAAAAAAGATGAAAAAAATAATGTCAGATTAAACCATAGAAAAAAATAAAAAAATATGCAACCATAAGGATTAGTTAGTATTTATCTCAAAAATCAAACACAATTAATATATAAAAATTTCATTAATAAATGTGAATCCAGTAAGAGAATTGATAAGAGAGAAAATAAAGAATCTCATTCTGGTTATTGTTCATTCAAAAAATGATAAATATTACATTTAATCGTAAACACCCTTAGTAAAAATATAAGAATATCCATATTAAAATGTGAGTAGGTAAAATCCACTGGGATCTAAGTAGAAACTATAACACCTTGATATTTTATGATATATTTCTCTTCAAATAAATTTAATTTCCGTGATGTCCTGTGATACATGCAATCCTGAGTCTAAATGGACTATGATATAGTAAACCATTATAACCTAGAATTTAAATTGAATGAATGGATAGTAATAATAATACATTGAAAATTATGTATAAAGGTTTTGTATAAAGTAAATATATTGATAAATAATTACTCATTTTTTAGTAAACTCACATTATTATTTAAAAATACATTTTCCCTTAAAAATGCATTTTAAAACATTTGTATGAACATAAAATAATTAATTTATACCATTTTTAGAAAATTAATTTGAAAAAATGAACTTTATTTTTTAAATCATTGTTTCAAAATTATATTATAGTTAATTTTTTAGAAGTTCCGGAAAATATAGATTTTTTATGAATAGTGAAAAATATTGATTTTCATAAAAAACTATCGTTTATTTTTTTAAATTATAAAATTTAATTGTTTTTAAATTGACTTAAAATGTAAAATTAGTGAATTTATATTGTTACTATTAATTAATCTAATTTTATTAAAATAAATTTTATATTGAATTTTGGAATAAAAACTGTTTATACTTAAGAAAGCATTTTTTTTTCTGAAAAATGGCTTTTTATCATGTGTTTTGGGTTGAATTTTAATTTAAATTATACAAATTATATGAATTTAATTTAATAAAATATATTTATTATTATTAATTATTAATCAAAAATTTAGTAATGATGAAACTTTAATTTTTTACCATAACTATTAGTAAAAAAGTTTCAACGTGCTTAAGGTTAAAAAAGGTTTACCATATGTTAAACCAAATGATAAGTGTAATTTTCCCAATTAATCTTTTCTATATACTAATTTATGGAAATATTTTGACCTAATACTATACCAAATTTTAACATATAGCCATTTGGATTCATTTTTTTATGTATGGTATTATTATATTTTAAGATTTCAAGAAATTTCTAGTGTGTCCTCACCCCAACTAATAAACTAATACCCCTCATGTATCTTCATTACAATACTTTGAGCCATCTATCTAGAAAAAACCCAGAAAATTTCTTTTATCAACTTATATATTGTTGAATTATATGTTCTGGTCTTCTTAAAATACCATTAAAAGGGTCCCTAAGAAAGGATCAAAAGGAGGCCTACCGAAGAATAATTAATTGTATTACCCAACATCTTTCAATTTATTTCTTCTTCTACCTTCTATAAATTTGCGCCATTCATTATAAAATATGAAATTAAGTACCCTAAATATACAAAAATTTCATTATTACTATTTTACCACCAATATCCACCATCTATTTCATCAAAAGGGAAGTGAAATTATCACTTGTGTGTACGTGTGGACTACTGCGTCCACATAGAGATACAATTAATTTTCCATAAACATCTTTCATGGGTTCCTATTATCATGGGTTTATTGTTTATAAGTAATATTTATAAAAGAATTATTCTTCTGTAATTATAATATCGTATCTACCTTCTTACCTTCCAGTGTATTGGGAAACGTTAACTTCGCTTGTACGTACGTCTGAGTAACCATCTCCAAAAAGCGATGAGAATAATTTTTCAATTCTACTCAATATAGATGGTAATATGGATAGATTTAATGAATATATATGATATATATGATATAATAATTATTCTATAAATTTCAATTATTATTTACCTTTCATTCATTCCATCTTCCAAAAAGTGAAAACAATGTTCATGCATATGTACGACCTATCATCTCCATGATTGGTGTAATTCATTTTTCCATATTTACCTTTTATGGATGACTCTAAATATATATATTATGAACATATATGATATTTAATTCATGATTAAAATTTTGTAGATGATGTAACCGTGATCAAATTTCATCTACTGAAACTACCGAATGAAAATTCTTATGAAAAAATTAAACAGTTAACACCCAGAAATGATGATTTCAATAAGGAATTATTAATAAATGGGTGATAAAATGTTAGAAGATGATCATATATGATATTATAAGTATATTAATTATTATTTAATATAATTATAGTAGATTTTAATTTATTATAAATGAGTTTAGATCAATTTTTAATAAAATATAACTTGAGGTAAGGGATTTATATTATTGTAGAGCCTCATGCCAAATTGACCATCGAGAGAGGAAGTGTGAATCGGTGGTTTCTTATTACAAATTCCTTTTATTTAAATTAAACCTCTCAAACTTGTTAAATTTATAAATCCACTAAATATTATCTCTCAATCTCACCTCACGTACATTTATATAATATGGATAAAAACACACAATATTTACAAGGTTCTATAAAAGACTACTCCATAATGCAACCTGTTATTACCCTAGTTATAGATTTTCCCTATATAATAAGTTATTACACCAATCCCATTGCCAAATTAGAGACTTATTCTACTTTAATATCTAATTAAAATAATTATTCTGCTCTTAGATTGAACTAAGAAACTTTTCATAGTTTCAAATCCTAGCAAAAGACTTCCACTACACTTAGATTGAACTAAGAGACTTATTCTACTTCGACTACAACCGAGAGACTCCTTCTACTTATGGATCCAACAAAATGGATTATACAAATCGCATATCCAAATGAGAGACTTCTTTTTCTCCATGTCTGACCCATAAACTCATTCTCCTTCCGAATCCAACCAAAAGACATACACTAATTTTAAATCTTAACAAAATACTTCTTCTCCCTTTTCAATGCTATATCCACTATATGATGATCTCTTGATCTTCCTTCAAGATATTTCAGGATCAGACATGATTATGTACACTTTAAGTACCTTAAATTTCCACTAGTAGAGTCTGTTTGTCATTATCAATAATTCAGATCACCTATGAATGATTAGTTTATTCAGTGCAACAAATTATCAAGCATGAATTGTTCCTTCGTGATTGAAGTCCCAACCTCACTGAGATGTGTCCAAGAGGTTCACAAAAATTCATAATTATTATATTATTAAAAAATAATATTTGCTCAAAATAAACTTACTTTATTTTCAAATTATAAACTTGAAATGCTAGAACATATTATTTATAGCTTTTTTATAATTTCATGTTCTATCATAATATTCTATCTTGAGTATTTTATTAGGTGCCCCTCTATTTACATACTACATACAAGAGTACATGCACTTTTTTCTCCTTGTACGAAGAATTTACCTTCATTCATAATATCTATACATACACAGACACTATCTTCACACAAAAACATTGCACAAGTGATGATCAAGCACATGGGTTCTTCCTTTCTAAATTGTGAAACACAATTACATTATGTTCTATCTCTTGGTGTATCAATAAATTCACGAAAACCAATTAGGTTATGCGTATAGAGTTTTACAAAATACTAAATGGATTCACAGAACTAGTTCTTCATTATGATACTTTATTTTCTTAAAAACAATTCAAATTCATGCGGGATATTAATATTCTCCTTCATGCAAGTAAGGAGCTTCATGGGTTTCCTCTTCATGAGACTAAAGATTACATGATGCTCTGTTTTATTTAGAAAATGAGAGGTTTCTCACAATCATAAATAGATCTCTTAGGATCATTGATTCTACTTTTATAGGCATTTAACCACTACCTTACCTTATTGAATTATGTCACATCAAGGAGCATCATCAACAATATTAAAATCTCAACATATCTCAATATTTTCTAACCTTGTAGGTTTCATCATTTTATTACTCACATGAACTATGTGATGTTAAAAATCAAGGCATCTTTTTCTTCGTGACTACTCCTCATGA
The DNA here is from genome assembly GCA_963277665.1 of Viscum album. Lineage (NCBI taxonomy): Eukaryota > Viridiplantae > Streptophyta > Magnoliopsida > Santalales > Viscaceae > Viscum > Viscum album. The sequence continues at coordinate 699,639,848 of OY728122.1, read as the reverse complement.
TAAATGATAAATGATTACGTTATCGATTATTTCAAAACTCCAAACTCAATCATGCACTTGAATGGTCAAACATCCTCCTAACATCATGTATTCATTTAATAATGTTATCTTCTTCAAGTATCTACATGAATGAAAGATGGAGATTCCATGTATCTAAGTTCGCAACGTCATATACACCTAAACATGATCATATAACACTATTTGAGACATCATGTTCGATCATCAGAAGTTCAGCATGAACTCTACTAGAACATCGGATGATTCTCATGTAAGAAAACATTAGTGGCTTGATTGAACAGATCTCATCAAATAGATTAGACGAATCCTGAAATGTTCATATCTTTTAAGTGATGAGTAAAAAATATGTGCACTGCTTATATCCCACATCTGAAATGGTTTTAACTTCACATCGCTTAATAAGAAATATTGTTCCATCACTGCTTCAAAATTAATGTCGTATTTGGCACCCAAAACACATCACACACTCACCTCACAGTTCACACCTCGCCTGCACTAGACCATCAGCCCACACGACCCATCTGCATGTGTACTTACCTACACGTCCAAATAGGCTCGATGTTATCCTACTCTCCTACCTCCATATAGTATGGACTAGTTGGTTCCTTTGCATGTGGTTGAGCCCCACTCCCACAATGGCTCAGTCAAGCTATCCTAGCTAGCCTATGTGGTTGGCCCTCTTTTAGTAATTCCACCAAATAGTTATCCAATATGTAATAGTCCCCACTAAATGCCAAGTTATAGTCTTCATGAAAAATATAACTAATATATTTATATTTTTTCATGACCTTATTCTTCTTCTTCATTGAAATGTGTCATCCTTAGCACGACCAACACATATCTTTGACATGAAAACATGTTTAACAATCATCATATTTACAGGGATAATTTCCCAATCATGACATCTGATTATATTATATGAATCCATAAAAATTATCTAAGAATCACCACATCATCATTATATTACAAAATAAATATCGAAACATCAATTAAAACAAATGCAACATTGGTCCCAAAAATCTCCACCTTTTTTCTGTAAAAATTTCTTCACATAATTAAAATTCAATACATATGATCATAATTTCTCCTCATTATTGGTAATTAACTCCATAGTATAAGTGGGGTTATTCTTATTTCATCTCCCTTTTTTAAAGACATATTATTCTACCTTAAAATATAGTATCTTTAACACTTATAAGAGAGGGTAATACACCTGGTTCTCTTATCAAAGATCCTTTAGTTAATCAACTCTATGTCTATATGGGATAACCCAGTGTAAAAAACAAGAGAGATACAACCAAGGTTATAAATTATATCGATAAAATTCCTTTCATGTGAAATCAGGATCACAAATTTTCAATTATCATTTAAGGGGTTTCTAATAATTATGTGTTTTAATGAAGTAAAAAATCCACCACACACTTCAATAAACATATCAAAAAGTTCAGTTACAAAAGGTATATCTCCCCCATACTAGATCATCAGTGGTCCCCCTCAAAAAATTTATATATATTTTTAAATTCGCTAAATTTTAGTACAAAAGAATATATATATATAAAGGAATAAAGAGGGACTTCTTTATCTTCAAGAGTAATAATCAGTCTATGAACTACCACTAAACCTATGCCATTATTTTCACCAAACCTCATTCAAATTCCCATTATCTTTGTATAGAATGGATTCTTCCACATTAGCTTCTATATAAACTTTATTTACTTTAGATTCATAAATTTTTGAAGCTTCCCAGAATTGTATATCCAATTTCATTTTATTTTTCGAAACACCTAGGCACTCTTTCTTGACATTCTCTATCTTCTCACGATATTTATACTACTTACCACTATTTTTTTGTTTAATAATATTACATTTAAAAACATATTAAATTTCACCTAGAAGTATTCACATGTATTTTTTAGTTGTGTCACCCTTCTTCTTTTATCTTCCAGAAACTTATTATATGATTTTTTATATGTTCTTTCTTGGTAGCTTGGATGGATTTCTGGTCCTAAAATTCTTTCTCTCAAAACTTATTCTCTTATATTCACCATGAATTCACCTTGATTCAAGTTGGATTCCTAGAAATATAATTTTATACCCGAAAGAGTAGGCATGTTACCATAACTTTCACAACACCAGAAAAAACCAATAAAATTAGATATTCCACCTTGAAATATATTTCCCATGAGAGCCAATGTTTCTGATCTTCTTCAACTTGAGACTTCTTTATCCTAGCGGGAAGTGATTTTCTTGACATGTTTCTTTATCTCTTTATTGTAAGATAGGAACTCTTGTCTTTTTATGTTGTATCCTTTATTTATCTTTTCTAACCCATTGTTGTGTCATTTTATGATTTTCATGAATTGAAATGTTATGAAAATATTCCAGAGATTTTTTTTCTGAACTTCCAGAACCCCGATAATTGCTTATGAATCTATTCCCCTTATTTTCTAGCATATTCTTTCCAAATTTTATACACTATAAAGATTTATATTTTTATGTGGAACCATCACTGTAACAGCCCGAGATTTTATGAAAAATATTCTTTTTAATTTTATTAATGTCTTGTGTTGTACGCTACACCAAAAGGAGCTTGCACAACACGCATCCTTGACTTGCCATGCATTACACGCAATCACAACCTTCCTCGATAGCGTGTGTAGTACGCAATACTGAGTTTCACGGAACAACGATATGCTATTAAAATATTATTAAAACTAGCCGTTATGAATAGTAATAACCACTTTTTAAATTTTAGAAATTTTAGCTCTCAAAATGGACTTCATTTTTGGATTCGGAGTATCGAATTTAGCCTAAGGTGAAATTTTGGTACTTTTCAGATAACTTTCATATTCTGATGAATAGTGAAAATTACTAAATTATAATTAAAAACAACTTTTTTAATCGAAATAATTAATAGTGATAAATCATTAATTTGAGTGGTTTTAAAGTATATTTAGAATATATTTTTACAATTTAATACAATGTTGGTCATTGGATGTAATTTCACATTTAAACCAGACATAATCAAGTGTCAATCTTTTGATAGATATTGTTTCTTAAAAACACACAATTTGTTTTAACAGCGGGATTTAATTATAAAATTAATTAATGAAACTTCTATGTTATGAATTTGTTAAAATAGAATTCATTTTTGAATTCAGAATATGAAATATAGCTTAGGATGAAATTTTGGCATTGTTCTGAAAAACATCAATTTTTGATGAATAGTGAAACTACTAAGTGGTAGTTAAAAAACTGAATTTTTCGTAAAACTTAATTTTACCGCTTCTGTGAATGGAATTTCAAAAATCCGAGACACACGGTTGATTCAGTAAGTAAAATTTGGTTCAATGAGATGAAAATAATTTTTGGTGAATAGTAACTTTTTACTTTTATTTACCACGGTTAAAAGTAAATAAGGTAATTAAGGGTAAGAATGATATTAATATTACCCTAACACATGTCCTAATTCTATTGGACAAGTGTATCTCGACCAAAAACAACCTTAAGTGTAAAATATTATCATTTAGGCCCACTTGGATTAGATTAGGACATTTATTATTATTTAATTCAAAGAAGAGTTAAAAGAGTTAAAATCAAAGTTTATTTACTAAAACATTTTTAATATAGGGTTGTACATAAGATAAATACGATTGTAAATATTCATTAGAAAGATAAAAATATTTCCTACATAATGGTATTTTATTTGTAATTTTTAGACCCCAAATAATATAATTTATTTATGACACAAAGATGATGCAGTAATTATCTTATTAATGAAATATTGACATAATTGATATTATAAATACCAAAATAAATGTAATTTAAGACTTTTTATGAATTCCACTAATTTTCTAGGTTACTATGATATATAATTATTGATTTAATCAACTTGGTTCGAACATATAATTTTGTTATGACTTTCACAAAAATCATATATCAAATAGTGTCAAAAATGACACAAAATAGTTTTTAAATCTAATATTATATTATTAATTGTTATTTTATTCCTAAAAATCTAAGGTTCAGCCAAATGACTTAGATACGGATATATATATTAATAATAAACAATTTGGGGTTCTTTTGGCATGTTATAGTAAGTGTATTAACCATATGGTGTAAGAAAACAAAAAGACACGGTAAAAGTTAAATTATTTAACTTAGAGTTAAATCTAATTGATAAGGTTAAAATAATAACCTAAACTTGTCTAAATCCTATTGGTTGATAGGATTTCGACCCATCCCGACTTTACATTCGAAATAAGACCCTTTGGAACCATTATAAACCGATTTTGACTTTAATATAAAATAATATTTTGAGATATTCCTAAGGTGCCCCTCTCCTCCCTTATAAAAGGGCACCTCCTCCCCCTCCTCACACCCATTTGAGCACTCAAGATCTGCCAAACCCTGCCCAAATCCCTTCTCCACTTCCCTAGAATAATCCTAGAGGTCCTGGTCTTCTTAAAATACCAATCGTAGTTCCCTAAGTGGAGGATTCAAAGAGGCGTTTCAAAGAAGGGGTAATATCCATTACCGATCTTTTTCAATTTCATTCTTCTTCAACTTCTTCTTCTTTAGTTGATTCATGATAAAGTAATAACATCAGTATTTATTTTATACTCATATGTTATTATAAATATGAAACAACTCTAATTAACCTTCTATCCATCCTACGGAAAAAGGAAATCATCGCGCGTGCGTACGTACGGAATACCGTCTCCACGCCGTGGTGTAATCTATTTTCCGCCACCACCTTAATTGGATGGGTATAAAGGTGTAATGAGTAACTATATATGATTATTATAAAGTTATATTGATACTAAAACAGTATACATACACTTCAACACAATTCCACGACCATGGGAATGATATCATTGCTCGTGCGTACGTACGGACTACCGTCTCCACGACCCGATGAGATTCATTCTCAATGATTAACCATTCATGAATGATTATAAAGTATATATAATAAGTACTAATGAAATATATGACCTAATAATGATACTGGAATTATTTATATTTATATGTATGTCATCTACTTAATTCCATTCAATTCAATAAGGAAACGAAAACAGCGTTCATGCGTACGTACGGACTACCGTCTCCATGAATGGTGTATTTCTTTCCATTTACTGATTTATTATATATGTATATTCTGAATATATATATATAAATCATGTTTTATATTCTGGAATTAAGTAATCATGATCTAAGTAATCATATGAATAATTAAAAGTTAAAAACATGAATGACCAATGAGACGATTTTACCCAAAACGCTACATTAACATGAATTTACAAAAGAACAGGTAATATAAAGTCATAAGTGGACCATATATGATATAATAACAATGAATATGATTATGGAATAAGTCAATAACATGATTTAAATCATTATACAGGAGGTTCAGACACTTACAAAGCAAGTCAGACCTAAGGTAAGGGAATATATCACAATCTCATTTTATCCGAGATTGTTTAAACTTTGGTATTTACTGGGGTGTATTTTATCATCCACATCCATGTTTCCTCAGTATGTAATATTATTTCCAACCATGTACAATTGTTTAAATCCAATTTTACCCCTCGGTGAGTTTTTATTAAAAGATATGAAAGGAATCTTTTTTCGTTTTTCGTACGAGGTACTTTTTGACTTTTCCGACAAAAGTACGAAGAATGTTTTATTTAACTTATACGGCAAGAATGGATTTTTAAAAACTTATTTCCAAGAAGCTTCCTTTACAAGTTTTCAAGTTTATTTTTAATCAACTTCTTTTATTTTAAAATTTTATGACATTTTATGAAATGAAAAGTGTTTTTGAAGTAGAAAGGATATTTTCCTCAAGAATGGAGTTCAAGTGTTTTATCAAAATTATTTTCCTTCTAAGATAATATTGGGTTCTGTTTCTATCCCTATTATTACATGGATTTGATTATGTTGTGATTCAAATATTTTTATGAATCCCTTTATCTTATATGAATTGTTTTAAGATGTCATGATGTTTAAGATTCCCATTTGTATTACATGGGTTATGCAATGATGTATGATTTATGATTTTGTGGAACACATAATAATGGTATCATTATGAGATGGGTGGGACCAATATCTCCCTCCAATGCATTGGGTAAAGATTTTATATCTCATGAGATAGACATGGCTGGAATGGTAGGTTATACCGGTTCAGTGAAACAGGACTGAAACGAGGGTGACTCGGTTCAGAAAGGGACTTTGTCCACTAAGATAGTCTTGGCAATGAGTCTTGACTAACTAGAAATGATTCTCTATGATTATGTGTGTATGCCACAAAGTTTCATGTTTTAAGTTATGATTATTGTGATTACATTTCACTGACATGATTTATCCCATGTTATGAAATTATGATCTCTTTTGCAGGTTATGATTTTCAAGAATATATGATATGATTTTTATTTCCTTTATTTACCCTTACTGAGCATTTGAGCTCACCCTTTTATGTTTACTTTTCCCCAGGACATAAAGAAAGGTTTTAGGTATAAAAAAATGAGGAAGATCTGTATCGGAGAGGTTGAAGATCATTCACCAGGATTAGAAGATTATATTCCATGTTTCCAAAGACACTAAACTATTATGATCCTTGTGTGTGTGTTTTTGTTATGTACTAAGTATTCCGCAAATGTAATGTAATGTCCATGTACGTCAGGCTTCGGGTCTCTACAATCACTCTTTTGGAAACTTATTGGGGAACATATTTTCATATATATTTTCTCATACACCCTTGATGTTGTGGGATTATCAATATTTTTCACGATATATATTTTCCTAGATTTTAGTTTCAAACTTGCACCATCACTTTAAACACAATTAGTACATAATAGAGTATCCAGGTTATAGGATACCTTCTTCTTATAAGATTTTCCATTTGATTATAAGATGGTATCATACTCTTCTTAGAGTCATAACCCTCAATGAATGCTTCTTTAGAAGTGTATCTTTTTACAATAATATGGGAAGTTTCATCTTGTGGTGATTATTGATTCTTCAATTTTAAATCCAGCTCTAAACACTTCATGTTGAGGGAGTACTTATCATCCTAAACTGATCTCATATTATCTTCCCAATCCTATTTTAGATTCTTTATTTTTCATTCATGCATTTTTCATGATTTTTATAAATAAATATCAAGCTCCTTGACCTTATTTTCTTTATACTCTACTTGAAAAGCATTAACAACCATAAAAACATTGTGAAAATTTTCAAGTGAATGGAAATATTCCACAATAAAAACATCAATGAAATATTACACACAAAAATTTATTTGAAAATATTTAATATATTAAATACATCATTCATTGTAAAGTGAAATTGTTTCACCATTTTCTTTAAAAAGTTATATGAGAGAGTTGGATATGTAAACCTTAATTGTAAATTCCTTTTCTATAGCATTGTCCTATTCCTCCAGCTATACTTTTTCATCCTAATGACCCTTTATTTCTTTAACAATACATTTTACCACTTCGTTGGGGAGATTCTTAGTATGTTATTAGAATAATCAATGAAGGTCAATAAGTGATACCTCATCATTATAACTTGAGTTAGCTTCATGAGAAGAATCAAAATGATGAGAATTATTGAAAATTATACCATTCATATTACCTTCAATTGAATGTGTCAATCCATTTTCTGTAATAATCTTCTTCAACATATTTTCCTATCTTTTCTTTATATTCTTTTGAGTCATGGAAGAAATATCCAGACTAGTATCCTCATGAGTAGATTTATTTTTCTTCATCTGATGTTTCTATTCATTTCTTGAAATACAAAATTCATAAATACTCACTTGGATATTTAGATGGAACCTATCCTATAATACCACTTGTAGAGATCTAAGACGGATTGACCACCAATAGAAGAGGGGTGAATTAATAGTTACCTTTTGTTAATTAGTTTTCTTTATATTCAACCTCTCAAACTTGTTAAGGTTCTTGACCCACTCAATAAAATCTCTTAATATCACCTCATGTTCGGTTTTACAATGGAGGGAGTAGAAAATAGTATTATATAGGTTGGAAAAATATTATACCTTCCTACAATCAGTTATTCCCCTAGTTATATATTCTTCACAATGAAACAAGTGATTACACTGCTCCCAACAATAACTGAGTGGCTTCTTTTGCTTTTATCTCAGATTAGAAGACTTATCCTACCCCCAAATTCAACTAAGATACTTTTATTAATTCTTGATAAAACCTAAATACTTACACTACTCCCATATCTAAGATAGATACTTATCTTACTCCATCTCCAATAGATAGACTAAATCTTCTTCCATCTCCAACCGAAATATTTCTATAACTTTCTTCTCTGACAGAAAAAATTATTTAGATTTTTCAAGGCTTGATACACTATTGGATGATCTCGTGATATTACTCTATGATATTTTTGCATATGACTTGTCTTTTTACACTTGAAGTACCTTCAACAACCACTAATAATTTATTTTGGTTTTTCTATCTAATTCTAATCACCTATGTATGATCAGTTGACTTAGTGAAACAAATTCATAAGGTTGAATTATACATTCATAACTTATGTCATTTCCTCACTAAGACAATTTCAAGAGGTGTACATAAATTATTCATTATTATTTTATACAAGAATAATAATGGCATCATCTCAATTCACTTTCTTGTATAATTATCAACTTGAAACCCTAGCACATATTATTTATGGATTCATAAGAAATTATAATATTATATATTATAAATTTTCTCAGGTGATACTACATTTATGTACTACATAAAAGTATCCATGAACATTCTTCTCCTCATACCATTCACTATCCTTCATGCACAACAGGTATATTCACACACTATCTTCATGGAAAACCTCCACACTAGTGATTATCAAGCGCATGGGTTCTTCTTTTATCCTTCAGAAAATACAACGAGGGGTTGCACTATCTTACAATTCTAAACATGTTCATGGAATCCAGTGAGATTACAAGTATGGGGTATCATACAATATCAAATATATTAACCAAATTAGTTCTTATTGAAGTTTTTTGAGTGTGTTCAACAAAATTCAAATTCTTGTGGGATCTTAGGATTCTATTTTCTGCAAGCAAGGAGCTTCATGAGTTTCCTCTTCACAAAATAGAATGCAAGTTTCTATGTTTTATGTAGAAAAAAAATATCCTTATCACAATTTGAAGAACCTATTTAGGGATAACTTCTTCTCCTTTTATAGGCATCTAACCACCAACTTAGTTCCGTGAATTATGTTACATCAAGGATAATCATCAACAAGATGGAAATCATAGTTTAACTTAATATTTTTGGAGCCTTTAGATTTAAACATTTTAATATTCATGTTGAATAAGTGACACTTGAAATCAAGTCATATTTTTCATTCATGACAATTCCTCACAATATATGATAAATGATCACATGCTTAATCATTTAAAAATTTCAAACTTATTAATGACCTCAAATGGCCTAACAACTTGATGAAATTGTGTTTTCATTCATTAATGTTAACTTCTTCGAATATTTTCACTTATGAAAGACGTATATTTCATGAATGGAGGTTCACATAATTATCAAATCACAAAATATATCATAAAAAACTATTAGTGACCAATATTTTGATCATTGTAGGTTTTTTAGGAACTCCATTGTAATGTAACTTCCAAGAAGGCCTGAGGAAGAAGATGCTTGCAGACTAATCGAATGAGTCACATTAAATGGATCAGACAACACCTAAAATGACCACATTCCTTATGTGATAGGTGAACAACACATGTGTCTCTCCTATACCACACTAAATTTGAATTTATATTTGTAGTACTTAATAATAAATCTCATTCCATAACTTCTTCAAGACGAAAATGGGTTGTGGAACCCGCAACACATCACACACATTCCTCACGAGCCACACCTCACCTAAACTAGGTGAACAACCCACTTATAATATCGATATGTTCACTCACCTATATATTCTTGTGGTATCCATGCTAGACCACTCTATTGTTGCCAGGAAGGCTACCCTGGTTGGCTCTCTTGTTCATGGTCAAGCCCTGTTCCCACAATTCCTTAGTTAAGATGGCCTAGCTAGCCTCTGTGGTTGGCCCCCTTATACTAAGGCCACCAAATAGTTATCCAATATCTAATAAAAACTGAAAAATACCATTCCATAATCTTAATTCAAAATATAAATAATATATTTATCTTTTTACATGGTCTTTTTCTTCTTCCTTATTGTAATGTGTCGTCATTATTATGATCAACACATGTCATTGACATGTAAATATATTCAAAAAACAACACATTTTCTAGTGTAATTGATCACACATAACAAACAATTCCATTATATGAATCCATAAAAATTCTATAAGCATCACAACGTCATCTTCAGCTTACTAAACACATATTTACACATAATTGACTATAAATGCAGCAATGGTCTTAAAAATTACAATCTCATTGTTTATCAAGATTTTTTTATGATAATGTTTATGATGATGAAATTTTAATATCAAATATCATAATAATACCATCAATTTTATTCTCCTATGGTTATTTTTATATATTACAATTTTCCCTTTCAGATTTCTCTCTTTATGTACGGAAGATACAAAAAGAATATCTTTAAGTAAAACTTACATTATTCCACACATAGGTTGAAAATAGTATTTCTCTATATCCATATTCTCTAAAAAAATCAAAATGTTTTTAATATTATCCTATGATTTTCTAAATTTTATATTTACTCATGATTTATATTTTTTTAAATAAAATGAAACTTATTGTCATTTTCCCAATGAAGTACTGTTGACTTTTTATAGAAAATGTGAAAGGGATCTTTGTTTTTATGTAAATTTCATGAATAGAATTTATCACCATCATGGATGCTCAATGAATTGAATATTTCTTTTCATGTTTCCAAGGTTATTTTAAAATAAAAATTTTTCCATTATATTCGGGAAATTTTTAGATTTTAAATAAGTGATTTCAAATTAAAAATTTTATTTCTTCACAAAATGTAATAATGGCCTTTTAAAGGAATTTTATATCAATAATAACATTATTTGATGTTAATTATGATTTATTGGGGATATAATTCAATAATACCATCCAATTTTATACTTTGTATGTCTTATAATGACGATTTAAAGATGATTCTATGAAAAGTGTTTCTTACCCATGGGTTAATTATGTTATAATGAAACCTTTATGAAAATAGATTATTTTACAAGAGTTATGGTATGGTACTATGATGTAAAATTTATGAAACCCATTTCCTTTCTACAGGTCATAAAATGATAAATGTTTTATGATCTTATGAAACACATATGAATGATTTTCATTATATGATGGGTGTGTACATAATAATATATCAATCCAATTCATTGGGTAAAGTTGGATAAATCATGAGATAATAAGGACTAGAATGGGGAGTAAACCGAATTTTCTAAGGAACTCTTTACACTATGATAGTCTTGGGAGTGAAACTTAACTAATGATATGATATAATATGGAGTGAACCCAATCCACTATGATAGTTTTGGAAGTGAGACTTGAGTAAGGAAATGATTTTCCATGCTTATATGTATTCCACAAACTTATGTACTATTATAATTTTATGATCTCATAGATCAACATATTTTATTCCTAAATGATTCATGTCTTACAAGATGCTAAGAATTATTCCTTGACTCAAGATTATAATCTATGATATGCATGGTATGGTTTTCAAATGTAAAAATATTGTTCTCATACCATTATACCTGTGTTATTTCTATGTGATCATTGATATCTCTCTTGTTTACCCTTACTAAGAATATAATCTCACCCTTTCTTGTGTTTCATTTTCCACAAGTTAATATGAAATTTTTTAAGTATGATATTCCTGATAAGGGTGATAGGTTTGATGAACTTACTGGGAGATGATGTATATCACATATTAAAATGTTGTTTATGTATTTAAGTTTCGGAAGACACTAAAAAATACAATTCTACATAGATCATAATGTTATTTATTAAATATTTATATATTAAGATGTAATATCTATGTATTAATAGTATGGATTTCTATAGTTGGTATCATAGAAAGGTTTAGTTACCTTTGGAAACCAAGATGATAAAACTTTATAGGTAACATTTAGGATAATCCTAAGTATAGGAAAATGTAATTAGTTATACTAAATAAATAAGAGTGGGTTTCCTAGGAAAAAATCACTTCCAAGATACTATAAGTGGACATTATTTTGGAATAGATGCATCTAGGGGAAACAACCCTAAAAACAGTTGGTCAAGTATATCTCGGTCATTATTCTGGTGTACAGTGAGCATGCCTTACTTCATACCTGGTTTAATAATCATGGGGGATATTCTTGTATTAATTATTTTATATATGAACTATTATGAAGTATTTGAATAGATTATGACCATGGATAACCAAAGTAAAACCTATGTTGTCAAAGGATGATAAGAAGGTGTAATCATTTAGACATCATGTAATTTTATTATTATTATTTTGTTTCCCTCAATTATTATTATTTCTTACATGATTCCGTTTAGTTTTAGTCAATGGTTGGAAACATAAGGAACCATGTTAATGATGAATGTTATGGAAAATTCAATGATTAACCTCTTTAGAAAAAACATTATATGAGATGGAATGAGAAATTATGTGCATATTCTTATACAACATTCTCAATCTATGAATTATACTAATCTTACAAATGAGAAAAGGTTGGAGCAACCATCTATTAAGTCCTTCAAAATTCAACATAAACTTATTTTTATAGGTATTCTGACCCACTAGTTGTTGAGAAATGGATTTATTCCACTAAAATGATATTTTCCATCCTATGGTGTTTAGAACGTAATTTTTGTTTTTTTAGTTTTTTATCAGTTGGAAGGTGAAGTCGATCAATGGTGGACTCATATTCAGAACAGAAGTAAATAATAGGAAATTGTCTCCATGGAGTGTGATGAGTTTAAGATCTTATTTTTAAATAAGTACTTTCCTTATTTTATTCATATAAAAATGGATTAGGATTTAATTTTTCTAAAGTAGACTGATGATGAATCCATTAGAACCTATAATGAAAATTTTTCAAGACTTGTGAGGTACGCTTATAGTATTATCATCGAACCTGAAAGTAAGATAGATCAATTATTTAATGGGTTAAAACCATTTATTTGAAGGGTGTTATCCATAATAAACTTTATTAGATATGAATAAATTTTATGATGGGATATCAATGTGTTAATGGATATTGTTATTACCCATGAATCGCATGGTTCTGATAATAAAAGAAATATAGAATATAAAGGACATTCTAAATGACATGTAGTGAAGAAGATGGGGTTTCATTTTTGCTCAAAGTGTGGAAGGAAACATGTAGAAAATTTTCTTAATGGGATTTGTAATGTTTTAAGTGTGGAAAGGAAGTTCATAGATAAATCAAATAATAAATTAATAATAATAATAAGTTAGCTAATAGTGGAGAAAAATCACCACTAAAATCAACACCCACAGTCTAGTGTTTCAAATTCATGGCTTATGGTAATTATACAATCCATTTCTCAAATATGAATGTTAATGGTAATTATGGTAATAAAAAACTTTTTAAACTTATAAACAAAAATAAATCTCACGTGATCACTATTTTGACTATTAGTTATTATAATGATGTTGTAAAAGGTAAACGTATCTTCCACTCTAATGATGATAAAGTCCAATTTGAATCTTGATCTACCCATGCTTTTGTATCTGAAAAATTTTATAAGGGTTTCACAATACCACCCTAGTGATTATATGATTAATTATAAGTGATAATTCTTTATGGTATGATGAACACATCTCAATACTAGGATTCATATTTCATTTATGTTTGTGGGAATATGTTTCCTAAAAATCTTTTTGTTTTACCACTGATTGGATTTGATGTTATCTGAGGAATGGAATAGATTTATTAGAATAAATCCCACATAAATTATTGTGGAAAGGAAATCACATTTGATATTACAACACAATAATTAAATTTATATCAATGTGATGATAAATATGAACATATGATGGAAATTACATCCATTATATAGATATTGATTCCTATTAAATATGGTGTTTATCTTAGATGGTTGGGGAGAAACTAAAAATTATAGATATTAATATTATATAAGAGTTTTTAATGTTTTTACTGTATATTTTATTAGTATTACATCAAAATGTGAAGTTTACTTTTCAATAGAACTCATACCTAGTGTTACACCTATTTCAACTCCATATAGAATGGACCCAATTGATTTATAGGAATTAAATAAGAAACTCTAGGAGGATATTGATAATGGGATCATTTATCGAAGTGCATCAACATGGGTTGAACCTATTATTTTTATTAATAATAAATATGGATTAAGTCCCCTCTTGATTGATAATTAGGAACTTAATAAAATCACAATCAATAATAATTATTCCATGCCCTGATTTGATGATTTGTTCAATTAATTATGAGGCACCCGATATTTTTTCATGATTGATCTCTTACCGAGATGCTATCAATTGAGGTTCAAAAGTGAGGACATACACAATATATCCTTCCATAGAAGGCATGAACTATCTGAATTTATAGTTATTTCATTTGGTCTAACTAATTTCCTTATTGTCTTTATGGATTTAATGAATAGAGTCTTTAAAGATTAACTTGATTAGTTTTTGGTAGTTTTTATATAATTATTTTTATATATTCCAAGAGTACGGAAAAACATTAATAATAATTGAGTATTATATTGAAGTCCTTAAGAAAGGATAAATTATATGCAAAATTTATGAATTTTGAATTTTAGCCACAAAAAGATTTATTTTTTGGTCATATAATCTCAAGAGAGGGTATAATAGTGGATCTATCAATGATAGAGGATATTGAATGTTAGACCAGACTAAATGATATGACTGAGATTCATATTTTTATTATTTTGGTTGGATATTATAAATTAATTATAGAAAATTTATCTTGGATTTATAATCCACAAATCAAGTAAACTCAAAAGGGAGATAAGTTCATTTGGATAGATGAATATGAGGATAATTTCGAATAACTGAAGATAATCTTAGTCACCGAACCTATGCTTACACTAACCTACAGTAGAGAAGGGTTTATGACCTATAGTGATGATCAAAGAAGGTAATGGGATTCATCCTCATGTAGAATGGTAAGGTGATATCTTATGCCTCACACTAATTAATGGTTCATAATAAAAATTACCCAACTCATGATTTGGAGTTAGTTGTGGCAATTTTTGAATTAAATATATGGAGGAATTATCTTTATGGAAACATTTTTGACATTTATATCGATCATAAAAGTTTATAGTATAAATTCACTCAAATATATCTTAATATTAACTAGAGAAGATGGTTTATGTTCATTAAATATTATGATTGATCAATACATTAACCCCCAAGGAAGGAAAACAAGGTGGAAGATACTCTAAGTTAAAAGAACAATATTATCTTATATATGATAAAAATCACAAAAAAACCAATATTTTTGTATTTTAAAAGGATGCATATGGAAATATCGAAGGAAGGGGAAAATATTATCTTACTCAAATGAGTGTTCAACCATATATCCTGGTAAATATTAAAGAGGGAGAAAATGAAGATTTTTAACTAAAAAAGAAGTTGTGAAATGATCTTGAGTTTAACCTTGATTGTGATGGAATGATAAGTTTTAGGAATCTTTTATTTGTTCCATCCATGCCATATTTAAAGAAGGAGTTGTTGGATTAATCTCATAATTCATTATTCTCTATTCATCCTAGAAGTATGAATATGTATAGATAGCTGAAAGAGTATTTTTGGAGGGAAATTATAAAGAGAGATATTTCATAGTATGTATCTCATTGGTAGGTATGTTATAAAGTTAAGGCTAGGTGATAGAAGTCTATGGGGATGTTACAACCATGACCCATACCAGAATGGAAATGGGAAAACATCACCATGGATTTTTTTATTAGACTCCCCAAAACATCTAATGGACATAATGCTATTTGGGTTTTAGTCAATCACCTAATAAAGTTAGTACACTTCAATTCAATCAGATAATATTTTTCTATTGATGATCTTTATTAGACTCCCCAAAACATATAAAGGAAATAATACTATTCGATGGTTTTGGGTGCAATAGAAGCATGGTGGTTGGGTGAAATAACTATAAGGTTTTATCGATCTGGTTGATCATTCATAGTATTATACATGATTTCAACACTATGACCAAAGAAAATATTCCACAGAATACTGACATAGGGAAATCCCAGAACGATTGAGAGGATATTTCACATTAAATTTATAAATAATTTATTTAATATCAGATGAAATGATTACATTATCTTAGGAAATTTCTATGATGAATATTTTATTGATCATCCAAAAACCCTTTTCTATATTACATTCATTGCACTGTGAGTATCTATGTTTATAATCCCTATATTCATGATCCACATGTGCTCCATTGAACTCAAAACTATTCCAATTAATTTTAGGGTACTACAATGATGAATCAATTTTATTTTATTATTTTTATTGATAAAATTTAGTTCCATAAATCTTGAAGGTATATCTCTACAACTTTTTGTTATTAAGAGGATGTGAGGACGATGGATGGAAATAGAATTATGTTTCACAGAATGATTATAAAATCAAGATGAAACCTACATTATAGACATGACCATCTATTTATAGAGAAAAGGTTTAGGTTGAAATATTATTTAACTATGTATCATCTATTAAATAATATATTAATCATTATCAAACCCCATTCAATATAAAAATATTATAATTATTATTATTTTATTTCATGTTCTAACTCGCAAAGTAATGAATATCATTTACTCACATGAAAATAAATATTATTCACCATATACGATCATAGTTTACTCAATTTCATCATCTTTATTGAACTCCTAAATTAATATTTAATTATATATTTTATTAAATAATAAAAGAAATAAATATATTTTTCATAACCTAGTAAAAAGATATTTATTAAATATTCATTTATTAAAATAAATTATTTTTTACCTTGTATATATTAAAGATCAAAAAACATGAATAAAATTATTCCTAAATATTTAGAATAATATATATTCCAATAGTTAAATTAAAATTTAATTTAATTTAGATTAATGGAAACACATATTGTGCGACTCACTAGGATTATTTCTCGTTGTAATTATGCGAGATTTTTTAAAGTCCAAAGTCACTATCTAGTAAAGTGTTATGTAACTCAGGAGAAATAACTTAATGTCACAACATGGATAACCACACATGAATGATCACTGTATAATATTATCTCTTTATCAAAATATCTGGTCATGTAGGTTTCACATGTATTTCATCAACCTATATTCTTGATACGTCGTTCATCGACTCTCTGAAATAAACACATTTTTACACCATGCCCAATGTTATTTAATGTGACAGTTCTATTCCAATAAAAGGGTCAAGATATGAACTTCCATAAATATGGAAGCGAAAAATCCTTCTTCGGCATATTAATTAATAACATGTCACTCATAACACTCCCAAAATATAAAAATTCACCATAAATTGCATCGTTATGGTTTACAAGATACATCTAAGTGTGTAGATTGTAACATGCATTAATAATAATCTTAAAGTTTAAGGACCAATACACACACTCAAATATAGGAATATTAAATGAAACCAAAACATGTGGAATTCCGACTGGCAGTTCTATTATCATAATCTCTCATCTAGGAGATTACCATGTCTAAAATTCATGGTTATTAGCCTCATATTCTTATGAGTAATCACACTAGACAGTCTACATATTATATTCCCTATCATAGGTATTTTATCCAACCATAGAACTATATTTAAAAATATTATTATGGAATTTCAAGGATTTCATCCTAACAAGGAACTATTGTCTCTTTATCTATGTGATAGAAACCCTATGAGATTATTACTATAAGGACATTCATAAAAATGAACAATATGTAATAAGATGTTGTCATTAATATTAAAATGTTCAAATATTATTGTAATAAAAGTAAAATTAGTTTGATCAAGGAAACCATCTCCAACAAAATCCAAATTGGATTAGAGACAACTACCTATAACTTTCAATCTGCTAGACCTCACATGATAGACATGTTTCTACTGTGTCAAGGATTTATTCAAGGGGTCCAGCACATTTTCTCCCATGGATATACTATAAACTGTGACATCACCACTTTGAGAAAAACCCATCAAAAGATAATACTTATGAGTTATTTTCTTCATCCTCTAATATGACATTGTCTCTTTGGAAAGGGCCACCACTACAGAATTATCATAATAGAGTGTGATAGGATATTAAATAGTTATGTATCCCATCAATATATTGGATAATTTTTTATATCCAAACAATTTATTTAGGTACCTCAGAAGGTGAAATATACTTGTACTCTGCCTCAGAATTTGTAAACACATCCTACATTGAGCTCTTCCAGCTCACAAAACCTCCATTAGAAGTGAAGGTTTATCACGTTTGTCTATCCAATGGCCTGAAGACCTTCATTTTTTATTTATTTTTGGTAATCCACTTTTCAAGTGGTGAGGATGAACCCTTAAAATTCCCATAGGCGTAAGTATTACATGGCCATGTAGGCCTTACATGAATTCATTTTCCGTAGGCTTCAAACATTACATACAATCTAGACTAACTACTTCGAACTGCTCCTCCCAGCATATTTATCGTGAAATCAGCTCTCCACCTTCACATGGATATTCGGCTAGGTTATACCATGCATGTACATGCTTGTCCTGATGGCATGTTCCATACCCTTTTATTTTTTCAATCTGTGTAGCATCTAATGTGGTGAAAAACTCATTGATCATCCTCCTATAGAGCTTGTTCCTTGTAGGTTTTCTTATATTCATCTAAACTAATGGTGGCGCGAAATCATTGAGGTGGCCCGAAGGCCTTACTAGCCTGAAGGCTTGGGTGGAACGAAGGCGTTAAAGGAATCAGGGACCAAATCAGTGGATTGACGCCCCAAACGGGGGAAAATTCTCAGCTAATACAGTGCCAAACATTTCCTGCTACAGTTCCCACTACAGTACCTGCTACAGTACTTCATAGTTCCCACTACAGTACTACTACAGTACCAGAAATTGTGCATGTGTCTGGATTTTATCTTGGGTCACCTGGATTCACTTAAGAGTCCTCACTAACCAGGCTGAGGCTCATGTGCGAAGGTGTATGACGTCTGTGGTTTTAGATTATCCTGATTAGTTTGTAAACTAGCATCTACATGTCCACTTATGTGTAGTTCATCATCTCCTCCATATACCAATAATATACCCTTAGTATCCCATAGATACATAAGATAATATTTAATTTTATCCAATAGAGGTCACCTGGGTCATCTTGATATCTACCTAACATTCATAAGTCTTAGGAGACATGTAACCTTGTACATAACATAACATAATTATTGAACTAATAGTTGACATGTATAGAATAATTTCCATTCTTTTTCATTCCTCATGTTCCAGAGGAGACATTTTCATGGAAAGATAAATTTCATGTGACATTGGAAACAATCCCATCTTGAATTGTTCAATACTAAACCTCTTTATTATCTTTTAAATATATGTACCTTGACTTAGGTGGAGTAGTATCATGTATTTTTCATAATGGACCCTGATCCCAAGAATGTATGTCACATCGCCTAAGTCCTTCATGGATAACCATTTATTCTATGAAGATTTAATAGATTATAAGATGGGTATTTCGTTTCCAATATGTAATATTTCATCGAAATAAAAAATAATTATAAGTACCACACTTCCACTAAACCATTTATAGACACAAGACCTGCATTCATTGTTTATGAATCCAAATTACATCATGGCCTCATTAAAATAAATGTCTCATGAACTAGATATTTTTGTTAATATATAAATGGATCTTTTAACTTTTTAATATTTCTTGGCATCCTTTGGAGTCACAAACCCTTTTAATTAAGACATATAGACATCTTCATGAAGGTTACCATTAAAGAATTTTGTTTTTTACATCCATTTTCCAAATCTCATAGTAGTGGAAGTCTATAATGGAAATTATAATTTTAAGTGATTTCAGCATGTAAATTAGTGAAAAGGATTTAGCATAGTCAATGAATTGACGTTTTCTAAACCCTTTTGTAAGAAATAATTATTTATAAGTAATAAATTTCCCATCTATATCCAGTTTCATCTTATATATCCATTTATAACTGATAGGAATTACATCAATAGAGGATCTACCAAAATCCAGACTTTTTTATGGTATATTCAATCCATTTAATGATTCATGACTTGTTTCCACTTGGTAACATCTATGAGGGTCATTATTATCAACTAATAATGTGTCTCCATCTTTGATGACAAGAAAATCATATTGTTCTAGTTATCTAACCTCTCTTGTTCTCTTATAAAATACATGTGTCTTTAGAATATCTTTTTCTATAGAGATTTGTGTAATTTTTTCCTATGCGAACTATTATGTATCTTGATGATAGACTTCATAAAACTATATATTTCTCTTACTCTATCTTTTATAGATTTGAACCTTCTTGTGGAATGTAGTTTATCTGTCAACCAATACCTTTTATACGAATAATTTTGTAGGTTCAATCCATTTTTTCCTTATAATATCCTATAAATATACACTTTGTGCCTCAGAGTTCAAATTTATTACCAGTATATTCCGATTTTTTTCCATACCCACACATGTAATTATGAATATAATGGTTTTTCCGTTCTACTACTGGTATAGTCGGCACCTAGTTAGTACGTTTGTTGCTGTTTATAATATGTATCCCAAAATGTATAATGGAAGACTTCTATAACTCATCATTGATGTCACTATGTCCAATGTCACATGGTTCCTCCTTTCAATTACAAAAGTCCACTGAGATTTATAAATATGATTGAGTTGAGATATAATTCAAAACTCCCACAAATAATCAATGAATTCTTGATTAATATATTTTCCACCATGGCCTAAGTGAAGATTCATAAACATCATACCAAGTTTTTTCTCAACTTCATTCTTGTATTCCTTGAATATGTTAAAGGAATATGCCTTATACCTTAGTAAGTAGGCACATCCATATATACAAAAATCATATATAAAAGTTATGAAGTATGATTACCCAAAAATTTATTCAATAGTTATTGGTCCACACACATTATTATGAACAAATTCAAGAATCTCTTTATAAAGACCCAAATTTTTTCTATGTAATTTTTTATTTATATGGAAATATTATGTGTATGTGAAAATTGAAGGTGTGTCATTCTGAGGCCCGGTCTGCCTGAAATGAATTTATGAAATTTTTTAGGTACGTTCAGTAAACGAGTGAGTGGAATTTTGTAACTTCTGAACTAGGGCTTGGAATTGAAATCTGACGACACCGTTGAACTAACAATGTTGATAATCAATTAAGGAGACATTCAGCTCGACCACAGTAGGTCAAGAGTATAAGATAGTTTTTAATATTTTTGTGGGAGGTTTAAACAAAAAATAAAATAAAATATTTAACTTCTATTTATTTATTTTGAAACCTCCAATTTGAATTCATGGTGGTGGGGACAACACGAACTCCTCCTTTAATGGAACGTAACTCTTGGAACCTCCCCATTGATGTGGCAACTTGATTTGATTAGTATGTAATATGTAATCTTAATAAGATTGGATCCTCACCTCTTGTGGAGAGAATTGGGTCGACAACTCATTATGGTGGAGAAATTTTTAAGGGAGATCCTCCAAAAAATAATATCTTATAAAGAGGAACCACCCCCAACGAAGAACGAGGACGATGCATGATCCAGAATCAGAAATTTGTTGTGGGAGTGAAGAGCGCCGGCATTCCCTTCATCGACTTCATCCTCTTCCTCGCACTATATCCAATGAGAATACAAGGTAGGGTTGTGTTTATGTTTGTTCTTCTTGGTTTTATGTTGGAACTTTCTTATTGAAGTCACATGATATCAGTCTAACGTGGAGGGTGTTGTCCAATCAAACATGTCCCAATACCTCCGCATATTTATTATTGACTTGTTCTTCCTGGGCCGTGATGACGGTGGCGGCGCAACCACACTACTGAAAGAGACCACGGCCCGTTGGCCATGGTAGAAAAAGGTGATAACCAGCACCAGGCTGGCCATGTGGAACTGAGGTGGTGCGTCTCCGCACCACCACTAGTAAAGGAGGCCGTGACCCGCCAGCCACGGTGGTGGGAGGAGAGTTGCCGACATGCCGTCTAACCGCGTGAGGTAGGGCGGTTAGAAACCACGCTTCCAGTTGAGTAGGAAGCTACAGTTTCTTAGCCACGACACTGCACCAGAGGGCGGATGACACCCAGTCGGCCGTGGGAGGATAGCAGAACCATCGGGCCACTGAGAGGAGAGTTTACCTGAGCACCGACCGACCGTAATGGATCGGTGGGACCTACTCGGGTCCCATGGGTGACTTGGCAGTGCGTAATGGCGTTACTGCTTGGTTTTCCGAATTGAAGATGGGGGTGGGGGATCCCCTTTAGTGCCAGCTTGGGTGGACTGCGCTGCCTAGCGGGTTCCCCACCATGGGATGGGCTGCCTACCCACCGTGGGTCGGGCCGCCTGCCCACCGCGGGCCAGGCTGCCTGCCCACCGTGGGTTGGGCCGCCTGCCCGCTGATGGCCTGGTCTCCTTCCCACCTTGGGCCGGGCAGGGTGCCCACCGCGGGTCGGACCATGTGCCCCCTGCGGTCTGGGAGACCTACCCACCTTGGCCAGGCCGCCCACCCCCCACAGTTCATGATTCTCTATCGTGGGCCTGGCCGCCACCTCACGGGTCGGGCTGGACCTCGGCCGAGCCCAGCAAGGTCAGACCAGACACGAGGCCAGAAACACTTAAAGACCCTTTTTTTGAGAACCGAACGTCTGTTTGATGAACCGTCTACGGTGACCAAATCCTTTTATCGAGATGGTTCTTTTGGTATAATAAACATAAGTTCTGGATAAAGTTAGAGTATGTCCGGGTTGAATCGAAACTGAATCCAACCAGGCCCTAGGATCGAAAATGCTAATAACATACATACTGGGCGTCCGATTGTCACACCTTCAGTTGCATTGGGTGCCTTATGACGTGGAAGAACTTTGGGATAATTCTTTGTGGGATTTCATGGTAGTTGAAGTATCTAACAATGGATTGAGAAGCAGAACCTACCGAAATTAGGCATTCATTGTATGGGAACCCCGTGGCTGGCTGTAATTGATGAATATTCATATCCTATGTGGGTCAGTGCTCGTCGATCCTGTGTAGGTCAGTGCATACCAATCGTATGTAGGACAGTGCTCAATGATCTTATGTCGGTCAGCACATACTGATCCTATGTGGGTCATCTCTAGATCCTGTGTGGGCCATCTTCAGATCCTGTGTGGGTCTTCTTCGATCTTATGTGGGTCAACAACAGAGATTATCGATGTAGTAAATTGATCAAGCTTATGACTAATAATCTATAATTTTGTACATAAGTTATAACTGGTGTGAGCTGAGTCATTAACATTGTGGTATTCTCTTGTGTGGTGTACCTTTCTGGTACATACCTTCGTGTTGATACCATAGTGGTATTCTTCTATGTGGAATACCTTTTTAGTACATACCTTCGTGGTGATTTCTTTGTGGAAATCTTCTATGTTTCATTACCTTTGTGATACATACCTTTGTGGCATTACCTTTGTGGCATTCTTTCTTTAGTGGAACATTTGTTTTTTTGGCTACAGAGTTGGGCCTTATGTATCCTCTTGAATGAGATGGGTATACTTGATAACTTAGGTTTATGTATGGGCATATACCTAAGTAGGGTTGACTGTTTTTTTCGTGCTTGGTGATTTTGGTATTTCTATTTGATTTATCCTTTGTGGATTCTAAGAGACCGTCGGAGGTCTTAGGTTCCCTTCTCAGTATTGTTATACTCACCTCTGCACAGTCTTTTCCCACACCTTGTTGTGTTTTCTGCAGACAGCGGACAATGCTGATCAAGGATGAGAGAACATGGACTGAAGGTTTCTCAGAGGTGGACATTAGACGAGACGATCCACAGAGACGACCGTAAGAGAGTTGTACCTAGCGTTCATGTAGGATCCTTAGCGGCTGCTCACAAGAGTTGTTTTCATTTTTACTTTCACATTCCCATTGGGCTTTTATTCAGGCCCCCTTTACTTATCGTACACACTCTTTTTACTATACAGTTTACATTGTGCTCATATCTTGTTGTGTTCTTGGTTGTGTGATTTTACCGGTTATAAAGGAAATTACTTCACAGTTTTAGGGATATTCCTTTCCAGTGCTAGTTGCCAGCTGCTAGACTATGGATGTAGGGATTAGTGTAGTCACGGTATGGGCCCCAGGGGATGGGTCGTGACAAATTGAAATCAGAGGAGTTCGGTTCTACCGAAAAACTAGGACTCTGATCTTTTCTGTGTGGAAATAGTGTTAAGTGTGATGAGTATGGTTTTCTGTTTGAGGAACCCAGTGTTGGTGTGGTTGCCGACATATCCATACACCAGGACCCTGAATTCTAATTTATGACTCAGTGGATGGAAACATTGATTATGTGTGTGTTTCTGAAAAAATTTCTTTGTGGTCTCTTTGAGTCATCTCACTAGGTATAACTTAATGACCGTGGTGCACCTATTTCATTTTAGGATGCCTCCATGTAGCTATACATCCAGGGTTCTAGGTGGAGTATGTGATGACATCCCACCGAGAGACAAGGTTACGGTGTATGGCCCCCTTTCGGCAATTGTACCATTGGGTGGTGTACCGGCAACACCACTAACCATTGGATAGCCAATGCCACTAGCCCCAAAAGTAGAGGGTGCACGTTGCTGGAGCGCATTTCATGAGATTTATAACCAGAGGAAACTGAGGTTCGGGGGTGAGATGTATCCACAGGCATTTGAGGATTGGCTAGAGGTCATGGTTAGTGTTTTTCGACTGGTAGGGACCCCAGCTTATCTCATGGTGATCCTTACAGCCAGTCTTCCTTAGAATGTAACAAGAAGATGGTGGAGCTTGATGCTCCAGGTTCAGGACGAGGTCACTCTCATTTCGGTGGACTTTGAGAGCCTTTTCAGGGTAGAGTTCATCCTAGGGACTTTACGCTCAGTGCATATACATGAGCTTCTCCACTTATAGCAGGGTAGCATGACAGTGGCTCAGTATTCAGTGAGGTTCACCAACCTCTCATGCTACTCCACTAACATGGTTCATGAACATCTCTTCAGGGCCTAAACATTTGAGCAGTGGCTCAGACAAAAGATTAGACCTTCTATGATTTCTCTTAGCATCCCAATGCAGGCAGGGATGTTAGAGAGAGCGATCTTAGTGGAGATCATACTTGATGAGCAGTCACCAGCTGCGAGACCCACCACTGGACGTTACGTAGTAGATTCATTTTCAGCTGGTAGTATTCAGATGATGCTGAGGTCAAAGAGGACCAAACCTATGGGTGGATGACTGCAAGATACATGGTCGGTTGTGCAGGGCTCTCAAGACAGAGCATGACATGTAGGGAGTAGGCATTGTTACTCATGCGGCAGATAGGGTCACATGGCTCATGACTTCCTGATCCATTGTATGGACAACCAATAGATGGTCGAGGGACTGCCTAGGAAGGGGAGAAGATTTGATTGAGGAGGTCCTTAGGCAACAGCCGGACATGGCAGAGGATTAGGCCATGCAATAGGCTGTGGGTGGAGATTCGAGGTTCTACAACCACCACTTTCAGGTGGTCCACCGCGACAATAGGGAGATGGTGGACAGGGATGAGCTCAGCTCCAGGAAGTTGAGGCCTACAACCATGGTGCTCCGGAGATGATATGAGGTACAATTTGTGTCTACTCCACCCTAGCTGCAGTACATATAGACATAGGTTCAAGTTACTCTTTTTTTTCACAACCCTCATTTAATGCTTGGAGATACTAGTGGATCCATTTTCTCAATCCTTATGTCTAGAGACTCCTACGGGAGAGGATTCGATGATTACAAACAGTTTCTGACAGTGTGAGCTTACTCTAGGAGGTGATAGCTTCGGTTGAGATCTTCTATCGACTATATTAGGTGCAAAGTGCAGTGTGTCCATGAGGATGGGACCATGTTTTCCTTTACCGGTGTGAAGGGAACATTTGCAACACAAGATGGACTTACCCCGAGAAGGGTGTAACTGATCACACATCAGTTGGCTAGCCTTACCCTTGGAGTGGTTGATGTTGAGTGTATGAGTTATCCTATTGTGGTGGACCAATATGCTGATGTTTTCCATGATGATGTTATGGGTCTACCTCCTCATAGAGAGGTGGACTTTTATATCATCTTGTACCCTAGGAAGACACTGATATATACACTAGAATATCGGATGGTATCCACAGATCATCAAGAGCTGTGAGTACAGGTGGAGGGCTTGCAGAGCAAGGGGTTCATTAGGCCTAGTGTTTCTCCTTGGGAAGCCCTAATTTTATTCACCAAGAAAGAGAATGGGTCTTTGAGACTCTGTGTGGACTATCTGCACCTAAACCAGATGACAGTGAAGAACAAGTACCTACTCCCGATGATTGATGATCATTTTTCTTATCTTAAGGGAGCAAAACGGTTTTTGAATATAGACCTCAAATCAGGCTATCACTATCTCAAGGTATGAGATGAGGATGTGCAGAAGATGTCCTTCAGATGTTGGAATGACCATTATGGATTCTTGGTTATGCCATTCAGTGTGACCAACACCCTAACAGTGTTCATGGGACTCGTGAACATGATCTTCCAGCCATACCTCAATCACTTTATAGTAGTATTCATTGATGACATCCTGATATACTCAGCGATAGAGGAGGAGCACGCCTATCATCTACAGATAGCTCTGGACACACTCCGAGAGCACCAACTTTATGGTATGCTCTAGAAGAGCCAGTTCTTGATCTGAGAGGTTCACATTCTAGGAAATGTCATCTAAAAGGCTAGAGTTGTGGTGGATCCAGTGAATATTGCAGATGTGGTTTCTTGGGAGCCACCCAAGAGTGTGACGGATGTGCAGAGTTTCCTGGGTTTGGACAGTTACTACAAGAGGTTTCTGCCTAACTTTTCCAGAGTTGTGGCACCCTTATCAGCATTGACAAAGATGGGACAACCCTTCGTGTGCTTAGAGAGGTTCCAATGGAGTTTCCAAGAGCTGAGTCAAAGACTGAAGAGTGCCCCATCTTGAGGCTACCAGAAGACGGAGTTGGGTATGTAGTTTACGATGATGCATCAGGGACCAGGCTTGGATGTGTCCGGATGTAGGAGCGATAAGTGATTGTGTATGGTTCTCGAGATCTGAGACAACATGATCCGAACTACACTAACCATGAACTGGATTTGGAAGAAGTTGTCTTCACCTTAAAAATATGGCAACATTACTTGATGGGAGAACATTTTATAGTCTACTCTGATCACAAGAGTCTCAGGTATATTTTATCTCAGAACAACCTGAACTTGAGACAATGATGACAGCTTGAGTTCCTCCAAGACTATGACTTCGATATAGTCTATACTCCTGGGAAGAGAAACGTAGTTGCAGATGCAATCAGCAAAAGATATGGTATATAGTTACTGAGTGAGGCGACGAAGCACGTATCTGCATTACAGATATCCTATGTGGATCGAGATGGAGCACCTTATCTTCAGTCTCTGACAGTCACTCCTATACTCCTTCAGCGAGTTAGGGAGGCACAACATAGATACACTGACTGCGAGGCTCTATGTACTCAGATATCCACTAGACATACAGCTGATGGATTTTCTGAAGGAGGGGAGCATGTCGTCCTTTATAGAGGGAATACTATGGTACCAGTGGAACTTAGGGAGGAAGTGTTGAGGGAGTTCCATATGTCCCCTCTAGCATTACATCCATGAGTGGCGAATATGTACCAGAACCTTCAACGTTAGAACTGGTGGCCAGGAATGAAGAAATTAGTAGTAGAGTTTGTCTCTCAGTGCCTCACTTGTCAGTAAGTGAAGGAAGAGCATCGAGTTCTAGAAGGCTTAGTTCAACCACTAGAGGTTCCATAGTGGTAGTGGGATGAAATTTCCATGGACTCCATAACAGGACATCCATGAACATCCAAGGGACGTGATTCTATCTGGGTGATCATTGACCGACTCACCATATTTGCCCACTTCCTACCTATTAGAGAGCATGGACCAGTAGAGGGCTTGGGATGCCTCTGTGTGCAGGAGTTTTGTTCGGCTTCATGGGGATCCATCTAAGATTGTCTCTGATCATGATGCACATTTTACTTCCTGTATATGGAAGGGGCTATAAGAGGCATTTGGGACTCAACTTTGATTGGGCACCAACTTCCATCCTTAGATGGATGGTTAGATAGATCGGACCAATCTAGCCCTCGAGGAGATGCTACATTCCTGTGTCCTTGATTTCAGATGTAATTGGGAGGATCGCTTGCCCTTGGTGGAGTTCACATACAAAAATAGCTACCACCCCACCATTGGTATGGCACCACTTGAGGCATTGTATGATCGACTTTGCAGATCACCTCTGTGCTGGACAGACCCAGGGGAGTCTACACTCATGGGACCAGAGATGGTATGAGGTACCACGGAGAAAGTGCATATCATCCAAGAGCGGATGAAGACTATACAGAGTAGATAAAAGTCTTATACTAATAGGAGACGGAGACCTCTAGAATTCAAGCATGGTGACCTTGTGTTTCTACGGGTCGCACCTTAGAGAGGTTTCCAGATATTTGACTGGGGTGGAAGGTTATCTCCAAGGTTCATCAGACCCTTTTAGGTCCTCAATAGAGTTGGCGAGGTGCCTTACTTCTTAGCACATCCACCATAGCTGCACCGAGTGCACGGTATTTTCCATGTATCCTAGATGAGGAGATACGTACATGATCCTTCGTACATCATTTACTGGGGTGAGTTGGACATCAAAAATGGGGTTATTTTTTCGGAGGATCCATTAGTGATTGGGGATCGACAGGTGCGGGTCCTTCATCGGCGGTTGATACCTCTGGTGTACGTTCATTTGTAGTACATGAAACTCAGGAAGAGAAAATGGGAGCGGGAGTCTCAAATTCGTGCTCAATACCCCCACTAGTTTCCCACTTTTGTGTTGTAGATTTCGAGGATGAAAATCCTTGATGGGGGGAGAATGTAGACACCATTATTCTTTTCCATGCATTTTTTTATTTATATGGAAATATTACGAGTCCCTGAAAATTAATGGAATGTGATTATGAGGCCTGGTGTGCCCAGAATGAATTTCTGAAAAAAATTTAGGTACGTTCAGTAAATGCATGAGTGGCGTTTTGTAACTTTTGAATCGGTGCTCAGAATTGAAATTTGAAGACACCGTTGAACTCACAACGTCGATATTTGCTTAAGAAGACCTTCACCTCAACCGCAGTAGGTCAGGGGTAGAAGTTATTTTTTCAATTTTTCGTGGGAGGGTTAAAAAAAATAAAATAAAATATTTAACATTTATTTATTTATTTTGATTCTTCCAATTTGAATTCATGATTGTGGGGACCACCTGAACTACTTCTTTAATGGAAGGTAACTCTTGGAACTTCCCCATTGATGTGAAAACTTGATTTGATTAATTTATAATACATAATCTTAATAAGATTGGCTCCTCACCTCCTACGGAGAGAATTGGGATGGAAACTAGTTGTGGTGGAAAAGTTTGATGGAAGATCCTACAACAAAGAAGATCCTCCAATGAATAACCACCCCAATGAAGAACTGGGGTGACACACAACCCCGAATAGGAAACATTTTGCGGGAGTGAAGAATGACGGTATTCCCTTCATCGACATCATCCCCTTCTTCAGGCCATCTCTAATGAGAAAACAAGGTAGGAGTGTGTTTATGTTTGTTCTTCATGGTTTTATGTTGAAACTTTTTTCTCGAAGCTGCATGTTATTGATCTAACGTGGAGGGTGCGAGCCAAACAAACATGGCTCGATCCCTACACCTTTTTATTATTGACATGTTAGTTGTGGGCTGGGATGACAGCAGCGGTGCAACCGCACCGCCAAAGGAAATCGTGGCCCGTCGGCTGCGGCGGAGGAAGGTGGTGCCTGGCACCCGGCCAACCGTGTGGAATCGGGGCAGTGCGCGTTCGCGCCGCTGATAGCGTAGGAGGCTATGACCAGTCAGCTGCTATGGTGGGAGGACAGAATCCGGCATGCCGGATGGCTACATGAGGTAGGGAGGCATGCGTCCATGCAGCCTGTTGATCTAGAAGCTGCGACTGCTTAGACTCTGCGGTGAACCGGAGGGCGGCTGACACCCAGTCGGTCGCAGGAGGACAGTGGCACAATCGCGCCGTTGGGAGGAGAGCCGGTCAGAGCACCAGCCAACCGTAATGGACCAGAAAGACCCGATAGGGTCCCTCGGGTGACTTGGAAGCGCCGAATTTGGTTGCCTCTTGGTGTTCCAAGGGAGGGGGGGCGCTCCCTTCTGGCGCCAGCTCGAGCGAACTGCGCTGCCCACCATGGGCTAGAATGCCTGCCCACCGCGGGCTGAGCCGCCTACCCATCGCGGGTCGGGCCACCCCAGCGTGGGCTGGGCCACCCCATCATTGGTCGGGCTACCCCAATATGGGTTGGGCCACCCCATCGCTGGGCGGGAAGCCCCATCACAAGCCAGGCTGCCCCATCTGTGGCTGGCCCACCCCATCGTGGGCTAGGTCGCCCCATCAGCGGCGGGGCTGCCCCATCGCGGGTCGTGACACCCCATCGCCGGATGGGCTGCCCCATCGCAGGATGGGCCGACCCCTCGAGGGTCACGACAGCCCCTCGAGGGTCGGTCCAGACATTCACCCATCCCAGCTAGGTCGGACCCATATTTGGTAGGTCCAGGTCTGTCCGACCGTCTCAGACCAAAACCAGGCAAGGAAATACTTTAAGTGACTTTTCTTGATAACCAGACATCCATTTGACAAACCATTTGTGGCTCTGGAATCCTTGGATAAAGACTGTCCTTTTGGTATACTCCAATTGAGTTTGGGATAATGTTGGAGTATGGCTAGGTTGGATCGAACCCGAATCCCACCGGGCCCTCAGAATAGAAAAACTAATAACTTACATACTGGGTGTCTGATTGACACATCATCAATTGCCTTGTCTCCCTTATGATGCGACATACCTTTGGGATAATTTTTCCTGGGACTTAATGGAAGTTAAAGTATCGACTGATGGCTTGAGAAGAAAACCCTCCCGGAATCTGGCATGCTTAGTGCGGGAACCCAGTGGCTTGTTGTACTTGAAAAATCTTCAGATCCTGTGTGGGTCAGCACTCAGCGATCCTGTGTACATCAGCGCATACCAATCCTGTGTCGGTCAACGCTCAACGATCCTATGTGGGTCAACGCATACCGATCCTTTTTGGGTCATCTGAAGATCCTGTGTGGGTCTTCTTTAGATCTCATGTGGGTCATCTTTGATCCTATGTGGGTAAACAATAGATCTTCTAAAATAATAAGAAGATCTAGCTTATGACTAATCATCTATACTTTCGTACAAAAGTTATACATGGTGCGAGCTGAGTCTTTTCCTTTTTGGTATTCTTTTTTGTGGCATACCTCTATGGTACTTACATTCATGGTGATATCATAGTGGTATTATCGTGTGTGGAAATCCTTTGTGGTACTTACCTTCGTGGTGATACCTTTATGGTATTCTTCTATGTGGTTTTACCTTTGTGGTTCTACCTTCATGGTATTCGTTCCTTTGTGAAACAGTTGTGATTTTGGATAAAGAGTTGGGGCTTGTGTTTCCTATTCAATGAGATGGTTATACATGAAAACTTAGGTATATATATGGGCATATACCTAAGTAGGGTTGATTTTTTTTCAATCTTGTTGATTTCGTTATTTCTCTGTGGTTTATTCTTTGTGGCTTCTGAGATACCTTTGGGTGTCTCAGGGTCCCTACTGAGTATTGTTATACTCACCCCTACATAGGTCATTCCCACACCTTATTGTGTCTTGTGCAGATGTTGGACAACACTGACTGATGACGAGAGTACAAGGACAAGAGGCTGCTCGGAGGTGGGAATTAGACGAGACGATCCGAAGAGACGACCTTATGAGAGTTGTACCTACCCTTCAGCTAGGATCCTTCACGGGTTCTCATAGGAGTTGTTTTCAGTTTTACTTGCACTTTCTAGTTGGTCATGTATTCTAGACCCCTTTACATACTGTACACACTATTTTTACTATATACTTTACATTTTTCTTGTATCTTGTTGTGTGCTTGTTTGTGTGAGTTTACAGGCTATAAAGGCAATGCATTCCCAGTTTTAGGGATATTCCTTTTTGGTACTAGTCGCCAGCCCCTGGCCTATGGAAGGTGGGCGTAGGGTAGTCACGGCATGGGCCCCAAGGGATGGGTCATGACACTCTTCTTCCATTTCACCTTTTCTAATAAATATGGATTTAGTCATTTTTTTTATAAACATACATGACATACACCAAGTGGTTTTAGTTCAAAATAATCTAAATATACATCTTTGTATAAATTATTCAAATGCATTTCATTTTCATGACCTAATTAGTGATTCCAAAGATGGGGTTTGTATGATTCATGTGTATTAGTTTCTTTATCTATTGTTATTACTTGGGTTGTTAAATCCAACACATAAAGTCTATTATTTAAATGCAGCTTAGCAAAACAAATGTTATCTTAATAAAAGAAGAAAAATTTATTCCCAATCATGAAAATAAATACATCTGAATCATATCTGGATATTGATATAAATTTTTTGTTATGGATGATATATAATAACAACCTTTAAAAACTAAGATCATTATCATTGGAAACAAGAGGTTTTGGTCACTGATAACTACAATATACAGTTTATCTCCATTGGTTGTTCATAGATCTACCTCCCCTGGTCAATATTTCTAAATATACTTGGTTTTGGTATGTTAATACATATATGAGAACCGTAAGTTATATCTAATACCTAATTTGTAGAAAAAAATATATTTCACACGATAAAAAATGAACCTAATTCTTCCTCTAGCTTCATTAACTAGGTATAGTTTTTCTTCAAGTAGACCTTCTTACCACATGTGAAATATATAGAATCATGTTCCCTTGTTTCCCCTTAATATTTCTCTTCTTGGAAGGGAATTTTGAAGAATCTTTGTGCATAGATATCTTTTCATGACCATTATGTTTGATAACCATAAGGACATATTTATTTTCACACTTCATATCCTTATCTACTTGGTGAAGAAGAGTAAAAAGATCTAGGAGGGACTTATAATCATTTTTCATATTAAAATTTACAACAAATACGGATAAGATCTGAGGGAGTGATGTAAAAATGAGATTGGTGAAAATTTTATCAAGTATTTTAAACCCTAGAACCTATAAGAATTTGATGTAGCCAATGATATTGACTACGTGAGGTACAATTGGTGCGCACTCCACCAGAATACTTCGTAAGATTTCTTTGGATGTCTCAAAAGGTTAATTTATTTATCTCCCCTAGTAAATATAGCTTAAATTCTCAAGAATACTGTAATCATTCATGATTTCAGGAGACTTAATGAGTTCACTAGTCATAGATGATTGAGTAAAACATTGAACATAAATTTTGTCACTCTAATGCTTTTTATAGACAAAGAACTCTTCATCACTCACCTCTTTTCTAGGTGGATCAGGTAATGAGGATTCTAGCATGTAATATTTCTATTCATGGAAAACAAATCCTAATGGCATCTGAACCACTCTTGAATGTTACTATTAATTAAGACATGGTATTTATACCATATTGATCATAGGGATGGTGGAGAAGATAAAATTTAAATTTATTCCAAAATTTAAAAGAGAAAATTATTAGTACGTTTCTTGATTAAAAATTATGTGAGAAATAATAATAATTAAGTTTTATTAAATATAACACCATTTTACCAAGTCTTAATAGCCCCCACCATGGAACAAAAACATTTTATTCACACAAGAAATTCTACTTTAAAAGACCCACATTTACCTTCTTTATGATCCATATTTTTTTATGAAAATCAAGATAAGTTATTTAGGTAGGAATTCGTTTGAACTATGGGCTTGCAGTTCCTTGATCCATTTAGTAGACTCCCCAATCTAGAAATATTAACAGGGATTTACTCAACACTTGCCTCCAAATTGAACTCATTTTCATGAAACATAAAATTGATTATGTTTTTAAAGATGATTTATATTATAGGGTAGACCTTGGGTCATATCCCAAGGAGTGTTAGTGGGTTTATCGTGTGTATTTTCTCTAAACAAGACTAAAAAGTGGGAGTGGCTTTTGAAATCATTTTAAAAATAAAATGACTTAATTAAAGAGATTAATAGTTGAAAAAGAAAGGTGTTGTTTTAGAATAATGAGATAGGGAGGTAATTTCACGTTCACTACAAATCTTGGTTAGTTCATAATTCTAAAAAATACAAATGGTTAAATGGAATCCTTTGGTTGAGGGTTTTCAAGATCTCAATTCCGCTCTTGCCTCTTAAAACGATGCACAAAGAACCAAACATTGAAAAAATAACCATGTTATAAAGGTTTGGACCTCAATAATAGAGTGAGGGATTAATAAGAATATTTATTTATCATTTATTCATGGGAGATATAGGATGATTATGTTATCTAATTAGAACAACCTAAGATTCCCACATCAAATCTTGACCTAATCGGCACTATGATGAAATGTGTTTCACTTGATTAAACAAAAAATCATTTAAATAGGAATCATGTTAAGATAAAACTTCAATGAAATTTTTCACACACAAATTACACAAAATCATTAGAACAAAAATAAATGGAACTCCCTTAACAAAATGTGAATATCCCTTGATATAAACCTCCACCATTTACCTCTCTATCAAGAGGACGAGACTTGGGTGGAAATTAGTCTTCCTCGTTGACCCTATATGAGGATAAGGAATCAAAAATTTCTTGTATGTGGAGATGAATACTTTGGGTCTCCAAATTAATATATATTTTCTCATGGTTCGAACTTGGAAATGGGGTCCCTAAGGTTCCAATTTATAGGAAATGTGGAAGGTCATTTTGGACAACTTATTTTAGAGAAACTACTTGTCCCATGGTTTTTGATGTCCATAAAGTCTAATCTCACTTTTTAACAAGACTAAAAACTTTTATCCCCACCTATTCACTATATCTATAGAAAACATAGTACCATTTGGACAAAAAAATCTAGAGATATGGAAAAAATATAGAACACAACTTTTGACTTGATGCAGATTTAGTGGCTTGGATTGATTATGTAAAATTGGAAAATTAATGCATGAATTAGGATTGGGTTTCTTCAAAAGATTTTTATCCCACTTACTTTTGGATTAGTTCAAAAAATTTCATCCCAATTGGACACACATATATGTATCTTTGTGTGGATTATTACACTGGTGTTCTTGGATCCTGTGTTGTTTGACCCATTTTTGTTGATCTTCTTTATGAGACTTCCAAATCACCTCTACCAACAATGTAATTATAAAAAAAGTAACTTTTAACTTTTTAATAATGATAAACAAAAAATAAATTAATCAAACATTTCGTTCAATTTTTTAATAAATGTGTAATTTAAAATAAAAAATCAGTTTAGCATAGTGGTGCAAGGGTGAAATGAAAATTGAATCATGGTGAAATCACACCCCCTAACCTATACATTTTCACTCATTGGAAAATTCATATTTCAAAAAAAATTATACATGCAGATATTCCAAAATTCATAAATATTTAACATTCAATGAAAATTAAAAACGTGATAGAAAAGTGATAAAATCAAAAATCAAACTAAGGAGTTATTCTCAGGGATCATAGGAAAATATATACCACAAATAGTATTAGAAAGAAATTCTAATAGAAGCATGATACCAATATGAGAAATTAATTCACAAGTTAGCCATGTCACTAATTCTCCATATGCATGTGTGAAAACCATTATATTTAATTATTTACACTTTTTATCCAATAAATATTGGTTAATTTAAAATTTCCCTACTTAAATGACTCTTTCCACTGAACATGACCTACATCCTTTACAACAAAATTTCAAGAACCACTAACTTAAGCATTCCCGAAAGTCAAACCTCAAGATCCAGACCTAGATATCCCTATATTTTTTACATTTCATCACTCCCCTCATTTATTAATATTATTATTATTTTGAAAAGTTAAACTTGGAAAAAATCTCACACTCTTATCTCAACCCTTGTTTGATCTACTCATGATAGTAATTGTAATAGTTATAACATGATCAAAGGTAGAGGAAGGGTGTTTTTTTTACTTTCCCGAGACAGAACCCATATTTTGTGTGTGTGTTTTGTTTGTTTCTAGATTTTTATAATTTTTTTGATGATGTAAAATAGTCAGATAATAGGTATGGACACATAGGTCAATCAGGTACAGTAATGAAAAACATTGGATAAAGAATAAACATATGGAAAAACCATTTTGGAAAGAAGATGAATATTAACCTAACTTATATTTACCTTTTACTGTGTAAAATAAACACACAACATAGTTGGGTGGAAAGAATTTTTGAGATATTAAGTGACACAATTTTCCCATAAACTACCCACAAAAATAATACCATTCTTTTAAAAACTTTCAAAGTGATACAATTATTTATATAATCGACAAACAACCAAAATTTAAGAAAAATTCAAACCTCAATTATAAATTCATGCTAAAAAACAAATTCCATCATTGAAACAATTTGTTATTTGTTTTTTATAAATGTAGAAACAACATGAAATAAGGAAATTAATCACGAATTTTCAATAACTTCCATGATTAAGTGGGAATCATTTTCCATGATAAATTGGGCATAATAAATTAACATTATTTTATAAAATTAATTGGGGAAATGGGGGGGGGAGTGAAAATAATATTCAATAAGATAAAAAAGAAGATAAATAAGCAATATGATGAAAATTACTACCTAAGATAGGAATATACCCATCCCCGCACACCTAGATAATGAAGTGTTGTAACTATAAAAAAAGATAATTTGGGATGGAAGGATAAAACATGGTGAGTTCTATTGGTAGGATTCTTATTGAGCATGGAGTTCCTCTATTTAGGACTCTAAAAGGGATTCCTGAAAGTGATTATTACACTACTCATTGATAGTGAAGGTTTGCTTCATTTCTTCATTCGTAACCAGAACAAAACCAAATTTATAAGCATTAGTAATAGTGCATAGACCAAACCAACATGAATGATGATTACCTGGATGAAACATAATCCATTAATTGTAATGTAGGACTTTCTTCCCAATATGGAATTAATTATAATTGATGAAACAGACACAGACAGCCTTGGTCATCTACCTGAATATTTGGGAGTTCTTATATGAATCTCTATGCATTTCCTCAAACTTTTGAATTTGTAGATTCCTTTAAGAACCTATAGTATAAATATTAGAATTGAATTGTTTAATGGACCTGTAGGACCGATGATCTATCTCAATAGGGAGGTGCCAACTCTTCCCAAAAAAATCCAATAAGGTGACATTTTAATGGGAGTTTTAAATGTTGTATGGTAACCCCATAATGAATCATCGAGTCTAAGACTCCAATCTTTTATATTGGTTTGAAAAATTTTTGTAATAATTTGTTTTACCTCTCTATTTTAATCGTCATATTGATTGTTGGTTTGTTGTTTATAAGTGGGATACACTCAATGCTCGACCCCATTGAAACGTAAAAGTGATTGCATTGTTCGGTTGTAGAAATGAGAACCCTGGTCACCGATGAGGAGCCTAGGAAATAAAAACCTAAAAAAATTGGGTTCTAAAAAATTCCACTTTTTTTTGGAATCATTAGTCATTGTGGAACATGATTATACCCATTTTGACACACAATAAACTTCCAGAATAATGTACAAGTTACCAAAAGAATTGGTAAATTCACCCATAATGTCAGTGCCCCAAACATAAAAAACACCATGAAAGAGTAAGGGTTATTGTGGAATTTAATTTATTTTAGAGAAATTCCACATTATTTGATAGTTAGGACAAGATTTAATGATTTCATGGGCATCCCTAAATACGTTTGTACAAAAGATACCAAAAACGAGGACCTTGTGAGTAGTTCATTGGGGAGGAAAGTGTCCCCCACAAGCAAGAGTGTGGAAGAACCTAAGGATGTATTGAAACTCGCTATTAAGAACACAACAGCTGAGGACTTGATCACTATATGTTCTCCAAATATAGGGGTCATTCCAAATGTACCAAAGAGAATCATTTTTTAGACATTCAACTTGGTTTTTGTAAAAATATATAGTAATGCAATATGCTTCAAAATAATTTTCATTTTTTACATAACAAGGAATATAATCGTTCACTCATTACAATTGCTCATAAAGAAACATGTCTTTTTTTGAAAAATAGGGGGACGAGTAAATGTCTGATGATGGTAGGTGGAGATTTTTGTTTCCCTAGGGAAATATAATATTGTCTAAGAAGGGTACATAACTCTTCAAACTCATGTCCACCTTCTTCTTGAACTCATAACTTTTCACCTCATGGATACCTCAAATGGGTACACTAGACAATGAACCAAATTTTTGTGTATTCCATTACATGTCCTCAATTATGATTATTATATCAATTGTGGTACTATAAACTAGATCACCACCTCCAACAACATCAATCATGAATCTATAAATAGGAATTAAACATTAATAAAAATATTCTATTAAAAGATGGTGACTTATTTGGTGGTGTGGGCGGCTTGAAAAAATCCATCTAAATATTTCCCAGTATTAATGAAGTGTTTCCCCATGATATTGTCTTATCCGAAATATTTTTTCCTTATTGTAGAAGTTCTAGAGTATGGGAAGTATTTTTCAATAAAAAGGTGTTTCATATCTGCCCATCCTCTAATTGGTGAATTAACATATTACAACCAATCTTTCATAGTGTCTTCTAATGAATAAAAGAATTACCTAATATTTACTTATTATTAATCCACATTATAAGTTTTTAATGTTGAATACACAATGTGAAATTATTTTTAGTGCTAATGTGGATATTATCTTGCAAGTCCATGAAATCTTGGTAGTAAATGATTTAGACCAGATTTTAGTTTAGGTTTTGGTTCTTCACCTTACATTTGAAGAAAAGTTGACTGGATATCAACATCAGGTGAGGTTTACTATTTTAGTATTAAATTATTTTTAGTCATA
Source organism: Viscum album (assembly GCA_963277665.1). Taxonomy (NCBI): domain Eukaryota; kingdom Viridiplantae; phylum Streptophyta; class Magnoliopsida; order Santalales; family Viscaceae; genus Viscum; species Viscum album. The sequence goes on along the minus strand of OY728122.1, from coordinate 699,600,530 downwards.
TTATGTATGTCTATTTTAGTTTTTATGTTGTTTCTAGAAGAATAAGAATGATCAATAAGAGTTTCAAGATGTGATGTGTCCACCTTCAAAGGGTTGTCTTGTGTGTCACAGTGTCACTAATGCAGGATCCTCTTCAGTTCAGGTTCAAAAGGTGGTAAATATCCCAAAGTAGAATGCATCATGCACAGAACCTACACAAGAGGAATATTTTATAAATATACTAAAAAATGATGGATGGAAATAAGAAAAGAAATAATTACAAAATTAACAACATTTTTATAAAAAGTGCACACTAAAAATAAATGCACACCCTGGAAATAGCCCAAAAATTGAATGAATTTTCATGACACATAAAATTTATTATGTTTTAATGCTTATTTATACTATATGGGATACCCTAGGTAATCTCTAAAGGAGGTTTTGGTGGATTAAGGTGTGTATTTTCAATAAATAAGACTAAAAATTGGGGGTGGTTTTTAGAATAGTTTTAAAAGAAAATAACTTAATTAAAGGGTTTAATAGTTTAAAAAGGAGGGTGGTGTTTTAGAATTATGAGAGAGGGAGGTCATATAAAACTCACTACACATCATGGTTAGTTCATTATTCTAAAAAACACGAATGGTTTAATAGAATCCTTTAGTTGATGGTTGTCAAGATCTCTATTCCGCTCTTGCCTCTTAAAAACGATGCACAAAGAACCAACCCCTGACACAACGATAATTTTTTCATGGTTTGGACCTCAATAATATAGTTAGGGATTCCAAATAATACTAATATATCATTTATGTGTGGGGGAAATAGGATGTTGGTGTTTTCCAATCAAAACAAACCAAGATTCCCACTTGAAAACTCAACCCAATCAGTGCTGAGATGAAAATGATTCCCCTTGATTAAATAAAAAAATTCAAAGAAAAATGAAGTTAAGATAAAACTATAATGAAATGTTTCACACAAAAATTACACCAAACCATCATAATAACAAGTACCATAACTCCCTTAAAAATATATGTAACTAACTTGAAATTAATATCCACCGTTTAGCTGTCCATCGAGAGGAGGAGGAGGCTTTTTTGGAACTTCACCTTCATCCATGATCCCCCTATGAGGATAGGGGACTCTAAAAATTCTTGTATGAGGAGATGATCATTTGGGTATCAAAATTGGAATATATTTTCTCCTAGTTCAAACATGAAAATACGGTTCCCACGGTGCCAATGTATAGGAAATGTGGATGGTGGTTTGGGCACCCTGATTTCATGAGACAAAGTGTTCCATGGTTTTTGATAGCCATAAAGTATTATCTCACATTCAAAAAAACTAAAAATTTGTAGCCCCACATCCAGAATATATCCTCCATACAATTTAATCATTTTAACAATCACATCCATAGTTATGGACTAAATAACAAACAAAACATTTTACTTTATGCGGATTCTGTGGCTTGGATAGATCAATTCAAAAGGGCCACTTAATCGAATAATTTGGATTATGTGTATTATGAAAAGTTTTATACCACTTAATTTTGGATCATATAACAAAATATCATCCCAATTGGACACATGTATTAGTATCAGTGTGTGTTTGAGTCCACTGGTGTGCTCATATCCTGCGTAGTTTGTCTCATTTTTCTAGAACATCATCATGTTCCCTCCGAATCACCTCCACCTTCAATTTAATTATAAGAAAAGTAACATTTACCATTTTAAAAGATAAAAACACAAAATAAATTAATCAAATATGATGTGCAATTTGTTATAAAATGAGTAATTTAAAATACAAAACAAGTTTAACATTACAGTGCAAGGGTGAAAATGAAAAGTGAATCACAGTGAGAAAACATATATGTGTAGAACAAACTTTTTCCATTAAATTCAATACATGTTTTGTTAATTCAACCCAAAAATATCATGATAACTACCTAATAAAATAATTTTTTTATAATTTTTCCATGTAAGCAGTTAATTCTATGGAACCATTCTCAATCAAGTAATAAAAGGCTTAATCCGACTTAATCTTAATTTGATGTATTTTAAATTATTATGCATAAATATTTATTATTTCAACATTTACATTCCCTTTTAATATTTATTGTATTTTATTCAAGTGATTAGCCCTTTATTGATTAAACAATTATATATAATATATTTATTTAAATTCCATATTTTCATGTTAATTCATTTATTTATGTGATCTCTTTCTTGAATATATAAAATAAATAATTAATATTGTGAGAATATATAATATTTGATTTATTGATAAAATAATAAATCAACATATGAAATAGGGGGAAATCTCTTTATGATAGTTTGGTCATGAGTAACAGCATTCCAAATGTCCACCAGGGTATCAGTTGGGTTAGAATCATTTAGGTTCTATATTCAACAGCCTCCACACACCTCTGAAAAATCTATTTAATACAAGTATTTATAACTCACATAATGGTGAGGGGAACAAAATTATTAGTTTAAGGGATCACATAAATAACCTTGGACATGCTTTTCCTACACAATAATGGAGGGGGATGATATACATGCAATTATTTTCATTTAATAATTAATAATTGTAAACTCATGGACTAAATTAAATTAAATAAATTAAACTCATTCACAAGACTTGGTCAAGATCAAGAATAGACACACACATGAAATTAATACACAAAAGTAAAACTGGTTTACATTCATTTATTATTCATTCATTATTATTATGATAAATTCACTTTAATTAATTAATTAATTAATTGATTGATTGATTCCCTTTCATCTTAATGAACATTTGAATTATATTCTAGATACCCATAATAAATGAATTCACCGAAAATAAAAGTAAGAACCAATAATTATAGATTATAATAATAAATTAATTTAGCATTTAATAATTATTTAAAACCATTATTCAAATTTCAAACATAATACATTTCAATCAATATAATAAGGTTTTAAGGATAAAATTAGAAATTTAATGTAATTTAATTCTATCCATTATTGGTAGAATACATGGAATGTAATTTTGAGTTTCAAGATGTGTATCTTGATTTCTACGTACCTAGGATACATGCCAAGGGATTTATCATGCTCCTTAGTAGGACTACACGGTGTGTACTAACCTACTACATTTCATGTGTTCATATTTAAATGTTCTTGGGATGAAATACTAGTTCTTAAATATGTATCCCAGAGTATTAAACAATAGTTACAATCTATCTACATGTTGTGTAGTCCAAATTCCATGTATTCATGCAACCCTCCAAAGGACTCGGCATGTTCGTCGGACATGAGACTACACAACTTGTACAATCCTACTACATGTCATGTGTCTGGATGACTCACTAAGGAACTCAAAATTTATTTTGAAAATATTCATTAATAAACTAAATGCCATTTATGTTAGCTACACATTATGTTATTCATTATTTCTCTAGAATATCAGTCTCATGTTGTTTTTACCCTATATGTGACCACACGACTAGTGTAAATTTCACCGATAAACCATATAGAATACATAGTGTGTACACCAACTAAACACTATATAATATGACATTTCATGTAATAGGTTGTTCCTTTCTACATGCGGTGTGAAATTAATTGACCATGTGTAGTTGTTGCTCAGCATGTCGTGTATCCCACGACATGACCACGTACAGTGCACTTGGGTACACGATGTGTACTCCACCTACACATCATGTAATCCCATGCTATTTAGCTAATTATGTATTATGTCCAAATGAAATATTCAATAATTTTCACATATTCTTAGTCCTTTATTAAAATGAAATCATGAATGATGACAATTAAAATATCAAATGAAATTTAATTAAAACAGATTAAAGAAAAAGTAATTCTTGGAATTGAAATCTAACCACTATTGTTTATATAAATCAATAATCAAAGAAATAATTATAAATTAGAAGTGTGACCACTCTAATACCACTTGTAAGGTTTCAGGTGCTGTAAAATCACTATTGTTGGGTGAAATAACCATAAGGTTTTTTCAATTTGGAGGCTCATTCGTAATATTCAACATGACATGAACACCATAACCAATGACTTTTTTCCACTAAATATTGACATAGAGAAAACTTGAAACCACATAGAGTATCATTCATGTTAAATTTATAATTAATTTAATTAGTATCCTAAGAAATGATGACCTTATCTTAAGAAATTTCTCCAATGAAGATGTTATTGATCATCCAAAAACCCTTTTCTCAATTAGCTTCATTACATTGTGAGGATCCAAGCGCGAGTCTCTATAGAGGTGATCCACACAATCTCTTTTGATCTGTAAACTACACTACTTGATTTCTCAGTGCATGTAAGGAAAATCAATTATCTTATGACAGTCATATTGGTCTTTTTATGTTCCTTCGAGCTTAAAGGAATATCTCTCATGCTTCTCATTCTTGAGAAGGAGAGAGGAAGAGGAATGGAGAGAGAATTACATTGTGCATAATTTTTCTCAAATACTGATTATCCCTTTAAAATAGACATAACCATCTATTTATAGAGATAGGGTTTAGGATAAAATATTATTTAATTTTATATTGGCAATTAAACAATATAATAATCATTAACAAACCTCATTCCATATAATAATAATAATAATAATATTAATATTAATTTACAACGTCCACTAAATCATCCAATGATGAATATTTTTTACAAGTTTGTAAAGAAATATTAATCACCAAACACAATATTTGTTCACTCCAATTACTCTTCTATATTTAATACCCAAATAAATATTTAATTAATTATTTTATTCATCAATAGGTAAAATAAATATTTTCTTCACAATCGATTGAATAAATATTTAATAAAAATTCATCTAATAAAGTAAATTATTTATTAATAAATATTTATTTATTTATTACCTTAAATATATTAGTGGTCAATAAAACGTGGATAAGATTATTCCTTGATATTTTGAATAATATTTATTCCAAAAATTAAATTCAAATCCAATTTAGTTGAGATAAATGGAAACACTTAGTGTGTGTCCCCAGAGGATTATATCTCAACGGAATTAGGTAGGCTTTGATAAAGTCCATGATTACTATGTATCAACATTTCATGGTACTCAAGAGAAAGAACTTCATGCCGCAATGTTGAAAAACACATATGAACACTAACAATATAAAGTAATCCATTTTTCATAGTATCTCTTCATGAAGGTTGCACATCTGTTACATTAACCGATATGCTTGATATGACTTTATTTGACTCTGTAAACCAAACACATCATTACACAATAGACATGTAATTTAAGGCGATGGTTCTATTCCAATCAAAGGACTGAGATATCAACATCTATAAATATGGAATGGACAAATCATTCCTCAAATTATTCACTAATAAAATCTCACTCATGATGCTCCCAACATATATAACATAACCATGAAATACATAATCTAGTTTTATGAAACATCTAAGTATGTGAGTTGTAACATGTATTAATAATAATCATTAATGTCTATGACCATTACACATGATCACATATAAGAATATCCATTGTCACCAAAACATACAGAACTCATACTGGTAGTTATGCCTTCATAATATCCCTTATTATTGATTACCAAATGTGAACATAATTAGAATAATACTCATCCACTTATGAGTACATTCCCCAGATAGTCTATATACTGTGTTTCTTATCAAAGTACGTTATACGACCATAAAACTATATTTATGAATATCAATATGGAATTTTAATTCTATCATCATAACAGGGAACTTATTTAACATTTTCAATTAGAAAAATATCCTAGGAAATTATTACATTAAATTCATGTATACAAATGAAAAATATGTAAAAATATGTTTTTATTAATATTCAAATTTTCAAATATACATGTAATCAATGTACAATCAGTATATTCTAGGGAACCAAATCCAATGTAGTTCTTAGTAATCTATGGATTAATGGTTATGTTTCAATACTTCTTATCATCATTAGATATATGTCTAGTCTAATAGGAACATTTAAACCCTGAAAGACATATTGAGGTATAGTTCTATGGATTTCAAAGGTGGTCGGGACCAAAATCTTCCTCTAGTCGAGTTTTATTACAACAATATTTTTCACTCAAACAATAAGATGGATCCTTATGAATATATCTATGGAAATAAGTATAGAACTATACCATTATGGGATGAATTTGGATAAATAATACTATTGGGACCAAATATATTTGAGGAAATGGATGAGAAAGTTATATCCATTTAGTGAAACATTAAGGAATCTTAGAGTTGAAAAAACTTTTCTCCTAACAACCATATGTGAAATGTGGAATTTGATGTTGATGAGGAGGAATTTTAGTAATTCCCACCCAGAAAAAGGTAATTAGATTATGAAAGGAGGGAATTCTAATCCCTAGGTATATTATGCCCGTCGAGATTCATGATCGAGTAGTGACGATAGATTATTTCTTAGTGCTTCCACAGAATATCTCTGATGATTACAATGTGTTACATGTATCTCTCCTAAGGAATTACATACTTTATACATAATATGTAATTAACTCATAGTTTGTAACTTTAGAGAATGATTTTCCTTAGAAAAAAACTAGTAAAAATATTAGATCATGGAGATAAAATGTTACAGAACAAGACTACTCATATGGTTAAAGTTCTTTGGAGGAAGAAAAATTTTGAAGAAGATAAATGGGAAACAGTGGATGTTTTGAAACATTGATATACTCTTTTATTTTCATCTAATTAAAAAAACTAGGGAAAATCATTTTAAGGGGGTAGGATGTAACACACTTATATTTTATGCTATATTTATCTTCAAATAAATTTAATTTCCTTGATAACCTGTGATACACACATCCCTAAGGCTAAATGGAATATAATATAGTATATCATTATACAATAGCTATTAAATTTTCATAATAAATATTAATAACCTCATTTTGAAAATTTCATATAATTTTTTTAAATAAATCAAATTTATTAATAAGCAGGTACTCAATTTTTAGTGAAATCATTATATGCTCTAAAAATACATTTTTGCTCAAAAATGGGTTTTATTATTTTTTTATGAAAATAATATAATTAAATAATTCCACTTTTGGAAAATTTATTTTACAAAATTAACTTCATTTATTATATTGGAATTTCAGAATTATATTTGAGTTATTTTTTATAATTTTCTAAACAAGATTGATTTTTTGATGAATATTGAAAATATTGATTTTTATTGAAAATTATCTTTTATTTCTAGAATTTACAAAGTTATATATTTTTTTAAAAAATTATTTGAAAAGTATAATTATTCCATTTATATTTATATTAATTCAATTAATGAAATTTAAATTAAATTTTTGTTGTATTTTGGAATAGAATTTTTTAAACATATGAAAACATTTTTCTGTAAAACTAATTTTCTTCGCGTCTTGTGGGTTAAATATTAAGATTACTTATAATAATTATGTTAATTGAATTTTATAATATATATTCAATATTTTGAAAACTAATATTTAATTTATTTAGTTACTCATATTTCAATTTTTTTCATAATGAAAAGTAAAAATAGTAAAAATTTATTTTTTGGGTTAAGTTTAAAATTGATTTATAGGGTGGTTAAACCAAAATATGAGAGTAATTATCCTATTAAACCTATATAAGTAATATTATATGGAAATAATTAGACCTCACACTATCCCAAATTCAAGCCTTTGTCTATTTAGAATCATTTTTCTTGAGTATGGCATTATTATATTTTAATTTTTTAAAAGATTCTAAGTGTTTCCTCTCCCCCATTTATAAAAGGACACCCCTACTATCTCTTATTTGCACCAATTTGATCCATATAGATCATAAAAAACCTATAAAATTACCTTTTAAACTATAATATCCATGAATTATAGGTCATGTTACTCTTAAAACACTATTAAAAGGGTCTTTATATAGGATCTAAAGAAGCCAATCGAAGAATAGGTAATCGTCTTACCTGACATTTTTAAATTTATTTCTTATTCTAACTCATCTAAATATATGTTATTAATCATAAAATAATAAGTATAGTTCCCTAAAATATACTAATTTTTTTTATGATTATGTAACTACCAATATCCACCCTTTAATCCATCAAATGGGAAGTAAAAGTATTACACGTGAATATGTGTAGACTACAACTTCCTTGTAGCGATACAATTAATTTTATATAAAAATAATTTATGGATGGTTAGTATCATGGTTTTAATGTTTAAATATGATATTTATTACATAATTATGCTTCGTTAATTATAATTTTATATATACCTTCTTACCTTAGAATCTGTGGGAAAATGGTAATGTCATCTATGCGTACATGTAAACTACCACCTCCATGAAGTGATACGATTTGTTTTTTGATTATGATTTACAGTGAAGATAATAATGATATATTTAATGAATATATGGGATATTATAATTATTTTTTAATGGTTAATTATTATTTACTAATCTTTTGTTTCATATGTTAAAAAGTAAAAACAACGTTCATTCATACTTACAGTATACCATCTTCATGACCGGTGAAATTCATTTTTACATCTCTACATTTTATAGAGGAATATATATATATATATATATATTCATATATATTTATAATTAATATATATAATATTTAAATAATTATTAAATTTTTTTAAAGGATGGAACCATGGTCAAAGTACAAGGACCAGAAATACTGAATCAAAATTCTCATAAAAAATGAAATAATTAACACCCTAAAATGATAATTTTAATAACAAATTATTAATAAATGGATGTTTAAATGTTATAATTATATAATATATGATATTATAAGAATATTAATGATTCTGGTATATAATTATAACCAATTTAAATTTATTTTATATGATTTTAGAGCACTTTCAAAGTAATTCTAATTTAAGGTAAGAGATTTAAGTTACAATCTTATTGTTTATCTAGATTGTTTATGATCAAGTTTCTGATAATGAAATTTTATAACCTATATATCAATAATATAGTGAGATTTATTTTCATATAGTTATTTATCAAAATTATAAGTTTTCCTCTTATTTTTCTCTCTTGAAGTACTAAAGAGACTGAATGAATATTTTAAAGGAAACCCGAAATTACTTCTCTCTTTAGTCAAAAATCCATTTTATCCATATCTGTATTTTTTATAACTGTTTACAAGAATGTTTTTAAAATTCTCTTATGATTGTTTAAATCCATATTTACACATGATTTAATGTTTGTAAAATGCTTTAAAATTATCCTTCTATCGTTTTCTTATTATGGTAATTTTTGAATTTTTACCAAAAATGGGAAAGGAATATTTGTTTTAAAATACATTGTGTGAATTTAATTTCCCAAATTCATGAACACTCAATACTTTTAAGAATCCATTATAATTTTCCATGTTTCTGTCCAAATAAATTTTTGCCTAAATTTTTTGGAATGTTTTAGATTTTATATATGTGGTTACAAAGAGAAAAGTTTATTTTTTTCATTAAATGTTCTGATGATCTTTTAAAGGAATTTTTATTCTATAATAACATCCTTTGATGTTACATATTATTTAATGTGGATATGGTTCAATGATATCATCCAATTTTATTATTTTTGTAGATTATTATGATGACTTATGGATGATTGTATGAAACTTGTTTCTTTCCCACATGTTAATTTGGCTATGATGAAATCTTTATGAAACTCATTTCTTTTACCTCAGTTGTGTTATGATTCGATGATGAAATATTTATGAAACTTATTTAATTTCCATGGGTTATGAAATGATTAATATTTTAGGATCTTTTCCAACTCATATATATTATTTTCATTATGTGATAAGTGAGCCCTGAATTATATAGTCCTCTAATTAATTTCGGTAAAGATGGATATCTCATGGGATAATAAGGACTAGAATTGGGTGTGAGACTTGTTTAGTAAGGGACTCTATCCACTATAATAGTCTTCATAGTGAACCTTCACCAAGAACACAGTGGAATAGGGATTTAACCCAATACACTATGATAATATCGATAGTGATCATTGACTATGGAATTTTTTTACATCTATATGTTTATTCCATAATCTCATGTCATATATCCATGTTATGCTCTCATGTATCATGTCCTTTGATTCTTTTATGATTCATTTCTTATGAACTTGAAAGATTGATTCCATGGCTCAATATTATTATCTATGATATGTAGGGTTTGGTTTTCATGTGTTTATGACATGTTCGTATACCATTATGCTCATGTTATGTTTAAGTGATCATTGATATCTATGTTATTTAACATAACTATGCATCTGATCTCACCCTTTCTTACGTTTCCATTTCCTAGGTTACAAAGAATGGATTTGAGTATGATATGTATAATAAATTTTCAAGTAATGGAGAACACAGTGGGAGATGATGTGAATATCTTATGAAAAAGTTTTTTATTTATCCAAGCTTCCAAAGACCCTAAACCAATATGATTCTAGCATAGATAATAATGTAATGTAATGAATATTAATCTATTAAGATGTAATTTATTTTTATGAAAGTTATGGTTCACTATAGAAACCATTTAAATATCGGTGGAATATTGGATTCCTAGTGGTTCACCACTATGTTTTTAGTAGTTCCTAGGGGCATATAATTCCTATAGATTGGATCATTGTTTTTCTTGTAATCCCAACTAGGCTCATATAGGATAAAAAATCTTATAAAAATATCAATATGTTAATAAAAGTAAAAATCACACTCTTATTTAATTTATAAATTCAATATTATAATATTCCAAGGTGGATCATGAAGTGACCCAGATAGGGGGTGAATTAGTAGTGACAAACTTTTACCAATAATATTCAACATAAACTCTTTATTTGATGTTAATTAAACCGCCGTTTTCAATTAATATGTATGTATCTTTAGAGACTCTTTCTCACTATGTTACCATTATTCTATGTAGATGATTTATGAAAAATAGAACATAGGTATTTTTACAAGGTATGTCCTTAGTGTGAGAACCTATATCATTTTCATGGTGACTACCATCTTTCCATAGATTATTCCAATAATAATATTTTCATTTATTACAAGTGAGGGGTATTTATACTGCATCTCATAGTCGAGCTATCTCCCATAAATATCCAGTTATCTACCAATAGTAAATTTTATAGAATCCCTTCAATTACAAACTTTTCTTATATTTTGATTCAACATAAGATAAAACATGTAAGTAGCCCATGAAAACATCATTAAAAAATATTTTTCTGATAAATCCATCTGGTGTACCTGTACCTTTGTTTGATATGAATCTATCTGATGCGCCTCACCCTCCATTTGGTAAGCATCTATCTGGTGTGCCACTAAAATCTACATCTCAACCTCTATTCAGTATTACTCTATCTAGTGTCCCTAAATAAACCCCTTATGACTATTATCTATGTCTAATTAGACTCCATCTATTGTACCTATGACTACTGAACCATTGTCCAAAGTATCTAATAAAAAACGTATATCAAGTAAACCTATGATCAATACCTTTATTTGGTGCCTCTTCTTCAAATAAGTGTTTCCTTGGTTTGAAACTAATGCTTCTATGGAATCTTTAAAACTTCTCTTCACTATTTATCAATAATAATGATATTATATTCAATACGTACTCCCTATTATATTGTCATGCCTCAAGGGAAAATGGTTTGAACTCAAATATGTTTTCCCTCTTAACTCAAATTCCAATTTCCAACTTCTCAATCTTTTCAACAACTCTATATGATTTTCAAATCTTCTAGAAACTTCTTAAAGATTCATGAAAATCATGTATCATATACCTTATTTGAACTTATTTAACCCCATCATTAAGGAACTTCTTCATACTTCCTTATCTTAGCTAGATAACATACTTTGAAAGATCAGATCAACATTATCATGTTAAGGACTTTACAAAGTCTTGTAAATATCCTTAGTACTCCATAAAATATTTTATTTTATAATGAACTCATTATGAACTCATCCATATGGTGATTGTTTCTTTTTCAAATTCATCTAATGTTTGATCATCTAGTAAATCACCTCTCCAAAAAATTATATGACCTGTTAACTCAATTTTATGAACTCATCACTTATTTGGTTGATTCTCTTCATATGATTATTCTATCCAATGTACTCACTATAACACCCGAGATTTTATGAGAAATATTTTGTTTTTATGTATTATGTTATATGCATAAACAAAGGAATCTTTCACTACACACAACAATATCTTGGCTTGCATTACAAGCAAGAGCAACCTTCCTCGATAGCTTGCATTGTACGCAATATCGAGTTTCATTAAACAACGATATCATATTAAAATATTATATAAACTTGCCGGTATGAATAGTAATACCCACTTTTTTAAATTTAATCTTTACAAATGGACTTCATTTTTGGAATCAAAATATTTAAATTAGCTTAGGGTGAATTTTTGGTATTTTTTTAAAAACATTAAATTTTTGATAAATAGTGAAAACACTGAGTTAATTGTTAAAACAGACTTTTTATTTAAATAATAATTTTTTTTATTTATTTTAGGTCAAAATAGATACATAATACCTATATATGTTCAATATAATTCCTTGGAGTAATTTTATAATAATATAGATACAGAAAAATTTTATTGATCTTTTTACCGTCTTTTACCCACCTCCTAGGAACATTTTCAATTGTACATAAAATTTAATTTTACCACTTTTGTGAGTTGAATTTCGAAAATCTGAGAGAAATAGTTAATATCATGGAGTCAAATGTGGTTTAATAAGATAAAAATAATTTTTGGTGAATATAAGCTTTTTACTTTTATTTACCATGGTTAAAAGTAAATAGGAAAATTGAGGGTAAAAATGATATTATTATTACCCTAAAACATGTTCTAATTCAATTGGATAAGTTTAATTCGACTAAAAAAAATTAGGAATAACATACAACCATTTAGGATCACTAGGATTAGATTAGGACACTTATTATTATTTTATTTAAAGAAGAGTTAAAAGAGTTAAAAGCAAAGTTTAATAACTAAAACATTTTTAATATAGGGTTATACAAATGATAAATTAGACTATAAAGATTAATTAGAAAGATAAAATGATGTACTACATAATATTATTTTATTTATAATTTTTAGACATTAAATAATTTAATTTATTTCTAACACAATGATGATGAAGTAATTACCTTATTAAAGAAATATTAACATAATTGATATTATAAATACCCAAATAAATGTAATTTGCGTCTTTTTATGAATTAAACTAATTTTATAGGTTAATATGGAAAGTTAGTATTTATTTAAATAATTTTTTTCAAACAAATCATGCTCTTATGATTTTCACATAAATCAATTACAAAATAGGGTCAAAATTGACATAAAATAGTTTTTAAAACAAAAATTATATTATTAATTTTTATTCTATTCCAAAAAATCTATTTTTAGGAAAACTTACATATACAAGGTTATATATATTAATAATTTAGCACTTTGGGTTTGTTTGACTTTTTATAGTAAGTTTATTAACCATATAGTGTAAGAAAACGAGAAGACACGGTAAAAGTTAAATTATTTAACTTAGAGTTAAATCTAAATAATAAAGTTAAAACAGTAACCTAAACTTTTCTAAAACCTATTATTTGAGTTAATTTCGACCCATACCCAATTTATCTTCGAAATAAATCAAATTGGAGGTATTATAAACAGGATATGACTTTATTATAAAATAATATTGTCAGTTTTTCTTAAGGTACCCCTGTCCTCCTTTATAAAAGGGCACCTCCTCCCTCTTCTCTTCACACAATTTTGAGCCTTAAAGATTGTACAACACCGGACCATTTCCCTTATCAACTTACATAGAAACATTATATAGGTTCTGGTATCCTCAAAAGACGAACTCTAGTTCCTTAAAAGTAAGCTTAAAAGAGGTGCGTCGAAGAAGAGGTAATCTCTTCTACCGATTCTTTCACGTTTTCTTTGTTCTTAAAATTATAATTATTTAGTTTTTTAATTATAAAGTAATAACATCAGTATCAAAAATATACAAATGTGTTATTATAAATTTGAAACAAACCCATTTCACCTTCTATCCATCCTACGCAAAAAGAAATCACCGCGCGTGCGTACGTACGGAATACTGTCTCCACACTGTGGTGTAATCTGTTTTTCCACCACCTCCTTTCATGGATGGGTATAATGGTGTAAAGAATAACTATATATATAGTTATTATAACATCATAATTATTCTGAGATATTATATCATCCACTCCAATTCAATTCAATAATTATGGGAACGATATAATCGCTCGTGCGTACGTACGGATTACTGTCTCCACGATGCGATGACAATCATTCTCCATGTTAACCATTCATGAATTATTATAAAGTATATATAATGAATAATAATGAAATATATGACATAATAAATCTACTGGATTTATGTATATATATATTTCATCTACTTACTTCCATACAAGTCAATAATGAAAGGAAAACATCGTTCATGAATACGTACGGCCTACCATCTCCATGAACGGTGTATTTCATTTCATTTTTCTATCTATTATATATATATATACTGAATATATATGATATATTAATCATTATTTAAATTTTATAATTAAGTAATTCATGATATAATTAATAATAATATCAAGAACAACAAGTCCAAACACGTACGATAAATAAAACGATTTTACCCAAAACGCTGCTTTAACATGGAATTTACAAAAGAACGGGTAATATAATGTAATAAGTGAACCATATATGATATAATAAAAATTAATATGATTCTGTAATAAGTGAATTACATTATTTAAATAATTATACAGGAGGTTCAGATACGTACGAAGCATATCGTACCTAAGGTAAGGGATAATTTTGCAAATATCATTTTTATCCTAGATTTCTTATAGGTAAGTATTTACTGGGGTTATGTTTATCATCCATGTCCATGTTTTCTAAAAATATGTTTTCAAAAAATGTTTAAAATTATTTAATTTATGTTTAAAGTCATTTTTACCTTTATTTTGACTTTTTACCACATCGTATGGAAGGAATCTTTCCTTTGGTTACCATATATGGTACTTTGTGACTTTTCCGGAAAAAGTATGAGGAGAATGTTTTTTAACATATATAGCATGGAAGGATTTTTACGGTTTCATAATGCCTAATTTTCTTGAAGCCTCCTCTACATGTATTCATGGTTATTTTCAATAAAATCATTTTCTTCTAAAATTGTGTGCCATTTTTTGAAAAGAAAATCATTTATAAGAAGAAAGGATATTTTCGTCCAGAATTCATTTCAAGTGTTTTATCAAAAATATTTTCCATATAAGATGACATTATTTAGCATGTTTATGTTTCATGTATAATGTCTCTATGATTTACATGGTTTCACTTTTCTTATGATGAAATGATATCCATTTTTTTATATGGATTATGTTATGATGGGATGATGTTTATGAATCCCATTTATTCTTTGGGTTATGATGATTGATTTATGTTTATATTGTGGCACACGTAAGAATGATTTCATTATAAGATGGGTGGGATCTATATCTCCCTCAAATGTATTGGGTAAATATTTATATCTCATGAGATAGACATGGATGGAATGGTAAGTTAATCCGGTTCAGTGATACAGGACTGGAACGAGGAGTGAACTCAGTTTAGAAAGGGACTTTGTCCACTAAGATGGTCTTGGCAGCAATGCCTTGGCTACTACGGAAATCGTATCATGTGATTAATGTTTTTCCACAATTAAATGTTTTATTCCCATGCTATTTAATAATTATTGATGTTCCTTTATGACCTATGCCTTACGTACTTCCAAGATTTATTTCACAACTCATGATTTTGATGTGTAAACATTATGTTCATGTTTTGAAGTTCAAATGTATATGGTTTGTTTTATTTTCTCCAAGATTACCATTAATGAGAATTTGAGCTCACCCTTTATATTTTTTTGTTTCCCCATGATATAAATAAATGTTTTAGGTAAGAAAAAAAGGGAATATCTTTATGGGATACGTTAAATATCTTTCACCATGATTAGAAGATTATATTCCGAGTTTCCAAAGACAATAAACTATTACGGTCCTTTGGTGTCTATTTTTTTATGTATTATGTATTCCGCAAAAGTAATGTAATGTCCATGTATTTCAATATTGGGTCTCTACAATTGGTATCAGAGGAAAGGTTTAGTTATCCTTTGGAAACTAGGATGCGAAAACTTTAGTGAGATCCCTAGAGATATTTTTAAGGTATGCCTAGGGATGTCCTTAAGGATAAGTATATGTATAGGTTATAGTCCTAGAATTATGGTAACTATATTAGAATTAAACCTAAGATGTTATATATTGAAAGCAATCCCCCTTTATTATGCTATTTTCCTAGCATGATTTTTCCCTCTCAAACTATTCTTTTTGGGTTTTAGACGATGGCTGGAACCTGAAGGAACCGTGTTTATCAATGTAATGGACAAAGCAATGATTGTACTCCTGAACAAACCAATGTTATGGGATATGGATTGAAAAATATTATTTCTATACATACTCAATCTATGAATCATTCTGGACTTCTAAATGAGTAGAGAAGGGAATAATATTCTATTTAGTCCTTCATGAGGAAACTTCCACCTTCTTTCAGTGGGACTTCTAATCCCTTTGTTAATGAACAATGGATCAGTACCATTGAAAAGATATATTCCATACTTCGTTTTTCAGAACATGAAAAATTCATTCTTGCTATTTACCATTTAGAAGGTGAAGTAGACCAATGTTGGACTCTAATTAAGAATATGAGGCCCTGAGATGAAATTGAATCCATGGAATGGGATGAGTTCAAGAACTTATTTTTCAGTAAGTACTTCCCTCATATTCTTCAAACAAATATGGAAAAGAAGTTTATTGACCTTAAGCAAAAGGACGATGAATCTGTTGGTATATACAAGGTTAATTTTACAAGGCTTTCAAGGTATTCATCTGACTTTATCATCTAACCGGAAAGTTAAGTTGATCCATTCCTCAGTGGCTTAAAACCAAGTATTCAAAGGGAATTAGCTATAAGAGACTTCAGAAGTTATGAGGAAATTTTTCATTGTACTATCAAGGTAGAACTGGAAGTTATTTTTACATATACATCTCATGGTTTTGACAAGAAACGAAAGATGGAGTTCCAGGAAAAATCTCAGAACAATGGTGAAAAGAAGTTAAATGTTTCTTTATGCTCAAAGTGTGGAAAGAAGCATGGTGGAGATTGTCTAAAAGGTACTAGAAAATGTTTCATGTGTGAAAAAGAAAGTCCTCGAGCAGCTGAGTGATGAATTAATGGGAAAAAGGTTTCTAATGATGTGAATAGAGATAATACTACAGAGAATGATCCACCAACACTTCAATGCTACAAGTGCAAGGAAATGGCGCAATATGCTAACCAATTCCCTATTCCAAGGTTTAATGATAATCGACCTCAACAAAATCTTAAGGTAAAGAACAAAGGGAAGTCACATGAAATCACTATTGGCGATGTTGAGTTAACAATGATGTAGTGGAATGATTATGTGTTTATGTAACGAGATTCTGAAATAATGTTGTGGAATCCCATTTATAGTATTGTGGAATATTGGAATATCAATGTATTGGTTTATTGTGATTTTCAATAATTATATGGTACTGGTAAGCATGAAAAGTGATTAAAATATTTTGTAAAGAAGTTCATATTCTCATAATGAAGGGATTAGGAAAAAAGAAATGTTTGATAGTATTCATGAGCTCATGACTGATATAAATACAAAGTGATATCATAGTTTGTCTAGAAAAAAATTCTAGGATTTTGGTATGGGGAAAGAGTTATCTTTTACAGCTCTCATGTTTTCACTATGGTTCTATGGTAATATATTATTAAGGTATTCACATGTTTGGAATGTGACCGACAAGATATATCTTATGATATATGGGGGATAGATGATGGTATTCACGTGCTTGTTATGTGACCTTCAAGTAATCGTTTTCTTTATACTATGAGATTGGACATATGTATTTTCGATAAGCCTAAAGATTGGAATGGATTATTTTGGACATCAGATAGTATTGTTTAAGGATATAAATTTTTTTTCGATATTATTTCTGGAATGTTCTAATATTGTAGTTTTAGAAAAAGGGACAACCTGCAGGATGGGCGACAACCTGTCAAGTCGGAGAAAGTTGCAGGAATTGAACCCACAAATGAAGTGTGACAGGCCTTTATCGCCTACCTCTGGCCTACATGAATTCTCTGGTTAGTATAAACTAGTTTTATTTTATTAAGCGGTATTATAGATGAAGTATAAGTCCATTTTTGGAACCATATACGATTAATCTCACCAGATATAGACTAATGTATATAACTTTTTCTAACCTTATGTTTGAAACAGATGGAATGAACTATCATTCTATCTATCTACTAACACTTCACAGAAGACAAATTCAACTTCACTTCTTTAAGAGATGAAGTATAAATTGTTCAAGGCCCAAACAAAAGTGATATTGTACCAAAATCGAATAAGTATTTCTTTGAATTTAAAAAATATTCAACATTAAGGAAATGATCTTGAAAACCAAAAATGTTGTCCTAGTACCCTCATATCTGATGAATCAGATGGTACCTTAGAACATAAAAAATTTATGACTTTGTGATTGTCGGATTTTTTCATAGCTACGTTCTCTACCACTCTCCATCAGAACATGATGGTTAGATTATTCTTCCATATCCATATTTTCACGTATGTTCTCCTATGTGGAAACCCAGTTATGAGTTAATTTTGATAAAACGTTACGTTTCATACATTAGTTTTTAAAATTACATTTTAGTATTCCTTTTAACGATGTGGGTTTCTATGAAAGAAACATTCAAGTAGTAAACCATTGTAACCCTATAAATTTCAAGGGAAAAATTCATTTTAAGGGGGGTAGAACGTAACACCAAAAATTTTATGAGAAATATTTTTTTTATGTATTATCTTATATTCATCGCCAAAGGAATCTTTCAGTACACACAACACTATCTTGGCTTGTGTTACAAGCAGGAACAACCTTCCTCGATAGCTTTCATTGTACGCAATACCGAGTTTCACTAGACAACGATATGTCATTAAAATATTATATAAACTACCCATTATGAATAGTAATACCCACTTTTTGAAATTTTATCTTTCAAAATGGACTTCATTTTTGGATTCAAAATATCGAACATAGATTAGGGTGAATTTTTGGTATTAATATGAAAAATTTCAATTTTTGATGAATAGGAAAAACACTGAGTTATTGGTTAAAACTGAATTTCTATTTAAATAATCATTTTTTATTTATTTTAGGTCAAAATAGATACATAATACCTATATAAGTTCAATTTCATTCATTTATGTAATTTTATAATAATATAGATACATAAAACTTTTATTGAACTTTTTACCTTCTTTTACCCACCTCCTAGGAGCATTTGTAATTGTACATAAAATGTAATTTTACCACTTTTGTGAGTTGAATATAAAAAATCAGAGAGACAAAATTAATTTTATGAAGTAAAATTTTGCTTCGATAAGATAAAAATAATTTTTGGTGAATAATAACATTTTACTTTTATTTACCAAGGTTAAAAGTAAATTGGGTAATTAAGGGTGAAAATGATATTATTATTACCCTAAAACACGTCCTAATTCCATTGGATAAGTTTAATTAGAATAAAATGAAACTTAGGAATAAAATATGACCATTTAGGTCCAGTTGGATTAGATTAGGACACTTATTATTATTTTATTTAAAGAAGAGATAAAAGAGTTAACATCAAAGTTTAATAACTAAAACATTTTTAATATAGGGTTATAAATAAGCTAAATTTGACTATAAACATTCATTAGAAAGATAAAAAGATTTTCTACATAAGGTTATTTTATTTATAATTTTTACACATTATATAATTTAATTTATTTATGACACAATGATGATGCATTAATTACGTTATTAATGGAATATTAACATAATTGATATTATAAATACCCAAGTAAATGCAATTTGAGACTTTTTATGAATTAAAATAATTTTATAGGTTAATATGACAAGTTAGTATTTATTTAATTAATATATTTTGAAGTAATAATGCTATTATGAGTTTCACAAAAATCTATTACCAAATAGTGTCAAAATTGACATAAAATAGTTTTTAAAACAAGTATTTTATTATTACTTGTTATTATATTCCAAAAAATGTAAGGTTCAGAAAGATGACATAGATAAGGTTATATATATTAAAAATGAACCACTTGGTTTTCATTTGGCTTGTTATAGTTATCTTATTAACCATATAGTTTAAGAAAACAAAAAGATGCGATAAAAGTTAAATTATTTAACTTAGAGTTATATCTAAATGATAAGGTTAAAATAGTAACCTAAACTTGTTTAAAACCTATTATTTGAGAGGATTTAGACCCATACCCACTTTATCTTCAATATAAATCAATTTAGAGGTATTATAAACCGAATATGACTTTATTATAAAATTATATTTTATGTTTTTCGAAAGGTTCCCCTCTCCTCCCTTATAAAAGGGAACCTCCCCCTCTTCTCTTCACACAATTTTGAGCCTTCAAGATAAGAAATTCCCTAGAAATTTCCCTTATCAACTTCCCTATAAACATTTTAGAGGTTCTGGTCCCCTCAAAAGACCAACTCTAGTGCCTTAAGAGGAAGCTTAAAAGAGGTGCATCGAAGAAGAGGTAATCTCTTCTACCGATTCTTTCATGTTTTCATTCTTCTTCAACTTCTTATTCTTTAGTTGTTTCATTATAATATAATAACATCAGTATCAATAATATAATAATATGTTATTATAAATATTAAACAACCCCATTTCACCTTCTATCCATCCTATGGAAAAGGAAATCATCGCGCGTGCGTACGTAAGAAATATCGTCTCCACGCCGTGGTGTAATCTGTTTTTCAAACACCACCTTACATGGATGGGTATAATGGTCTAAATAATAACTATATATATTAATTATAAAATCATAATTATTCTGGGATATTAAATCATCCACTTCAATTCAATTCAATTATTATGGGAATGATATCATCGCTCGTGTGAACGTACGGATTACCGTCTCCACGACGCGATGAGATTAATTCTCCATGTTAACCATTCAAAAATGATTATAAAGTATATATAATGAATAATAATGAAATATATTACATGATAAATCTACTGTATTTATGTATATATATATGTCATCTACTTACTTCCATTCAAGTCAATAAGGAATGGAAAATTGCGTTCATGCGTACGTACGGCCTACCGTCTCCATGAACGGTGTATTGCATTTCATTTTTATATCTATTATATGTATATATTGAATATATATGATATATAAATCATTAATTAAATTCTGGAAGTAAGTAAATCATTATATAATTAATAATAATATCATGAACAACATGTCCAAATACATACGATAAATGAAACGATTTTACATGAAATGATGATTTAACATAGAATTTACAAAAGAATGGGTAATATAAAGTCACAAGTGAACAATATATGATATGATAACAATGAATATGATTATGTAATAATTAAATGACATTATTTAAATCATTATAGAGTAGTATTGGATATATAAGAATCATATCATACCTAAGGTAAGGGATAATTTTGAAAATCTCATTTTTCTCCTTGATTGCTTATACGTAAGTATTTACAGGGGTTGTGTTTATCATCCATGTCCATGATTTCTAAAAAATGTTCTCAAAAAATGTTTAATATTCCTCCATGTATTTTTAAAGTCATTTTTACCCTTGGTTGAATTTTTAGGACATTTTATGCGGGAATCCTTCCTTTGGTTTCCATAAAAGGTACTTTTTGACTTTTCTTGAAAATGTACGAGGATAATGTTTTTTTAACTTATAAGGCATGAACGGGTTTTTATAGTTTCACAATGCCTGATTTTTATAAAGTATCCTCTACATGTTTTCATGGTTATTTTCAATAAAATCATTTTCTTTTAAAATTTTGTGGCATTTTTTGAAAAGAAAATGATTTTAAAGAAGAAAGGGTATTTTGGTCAAGAATTCATTTCACGTTTTTATCAAAACTATTTTCTATCTAAGATTTCATTATTTAGAATGTTTATGTTTCAATTATAATGTATCTATGATTTACATGGTTTCACTTTTCTTATGATGAAATTATATCCATTTATTTTATATGTATTATGTTATGATGGGATGATGATTATGAAAAATATTTTTTTCTTTGGGTTATGATGAATGATTTATGTTTTTGTTATGGCACATGTAATTATGAATTCATTATGAGATCGGTGGGACCTATATCTCCCTCAAATTCATTGGGTAAATATTTATGTCTCATGATATAGACATGGATGGAATGGTAAGTTAATCCGGTTCAGTGATACAGGACTGTAACGAGGAGTGAACTCGATTTAGAAAGGGAATTTGTCCACTAAGATGGTATTGGCAGCAATGCCTTGGATACTATGGAAATCATATCATGTGATTAATGGTTTTACACAATTAAATGTTTTATTCCCATTCTATTTTATCATTATTGATGTTCCTTTATGACCTATTCCTTACGTACTTCCACGATTTATTTCACAACTCATGATTTTGATGTGTAAACTTTATGTTCATGTTTTGAAGTTCAAATGTATATGGTTTGTTTAATTTTCTCCATGCTTACCATTACTGAGAATTTGATCTCACCCTTTATATGTTTTATTTTCACCTGGATATAAAGAAAGGTTTTAGGTAAGAAAAAAACGAAGATCTGTATGGGATATGTTGAAGTTATTTCACCAAGATTAGAAGATTATATTCCAAGTTTCCAAAGACACTAAACTATTACGTTCCTTTGGTGTCTATTTTTGTTATCTATTAGGTATTCCAAATAAGTAATGTAATTTCCATGTATGTCAATATTGGGTCTCTACACTCACATTTTTTAGTATGTATTTTTATGTATAATGATTCAATATCTCTCTATCTGGTCTCGTTTCCTCATCTCAAACTTTATATAGTGTTTGGTTCACAAAACTCCAAAATTTATACCTGATAGAATTATGATACTTTTTTCCAATGCTCGTTCATTTTAAGGTTATTCGAAAAAATATTTTGGAATTTTAAAACTAATATTGGTGTCCCCTTTTATAAACCTCCTTCTTCGAATAATGAAAATTATACTCCCTTGATTAGTAAAAATTTGTTAATTTTTCGTCTGATAGAACTCAAGATTCATCTCAGTCTTCATAAAAATTTATCATCTAGGAGAACCATTATATTTATTTAGTTTATAAAAATGGAAATCATCATTAGATATAACTCTATGAAATTCTATTTGATGAAACATTAGTGAATACCAACTCTTCTGATATTTTATGTACATAATCAACTACAACATTGAACCATTCCAACTGTTGATCTTTGTAGAGATCAATATGAACTTTCCTTCTACTATCAGGAAAAAATTTCTATCACAGAAAACATGATATGATAGATCTTTATATTATGGAATCAATCTGGTATTCTCCAAACTATATTGGACTCCTTAACTTCCTAACATCTAACATTATATAGTTGGTAACATAATCTATGCCACTTGAATTTCATATAAGCAATTTTTTTGATATGCTCAATTCATTAACCATTAATCATATTTGTCTAATATATGAAAAAAACATAACAATATCATGGATTATATTTTTTACATCCATGAGTCCAACTTTATAGCTCAAAATTTAGCATCTTATCTTTATACAAACTCATAAAAATTATACGCTATGAAACATCAGCTTCTACCAACACATTATCTGATAAAATCACTCAAGTTCTATCTAATAACATTTTAAAACTATATCCTTGACCATTTGTTTCATCTTCCTATAATCACATATTTCTGATGATCTATATCTATTATCCTTGATCGTTTACCAACAATCTAGTAACCTTGATCCATTACCATCATTCTAGTAACCTCAATCTCTCCCTTTAGACTCAAGCTTGTATCATCAATATATTTATGATGTTAAAAAATTTAAGAATATTATATCATCATCATAATTAGCAATAAATTTTCCTAACATGGTAAATGAAATCTTTTTATCCTCTTTTATTACATCAGTTGGAAAAAAACATCCATAAGGAAATTTTCTAAATCTTCTTAAGTAACTCAATCTCCCAATTTTGTTCTTCTGATGGTTTACCTTGAGGATAACTTCCTTTAGCATACATATTTAATGTTTTTATCTATTGGTAATTAATTATTAAACTTCACATAAAATGGATGAATCTTGGGTATCTTACAAAATTATCCTATATTTTTTATTAGAATTATCCTAAAAAACCCTTAGTAAACATTACATAATGAACCATTAAATTAAAATTCCACATTTAAATTATAGAAAAATACTGAAAACATATATAATATATAACCATAATCATTTTACAAGAACTTCAATATGCCTCTTCTTATTTATTTTCAATACCAAGTTATTTTATAATGTTAATATTGACAATGAATTCAAATGATCCTTATTTTCTAATGAATTTATGAGAGGGAATATTTTTATATCCCATTAATTTTATGAATTTTTAATCTCCCTTGTTTAAATTTTCGGGGTGATGGTGGAACATTATTCACACCTTTTCATTTTCCCTTCATATCTACTATAGAACCCAGTATTAACTATGAACTTCTTGAGATAAGGAAAGAAACACTATTCTTAAAGCAATACCCCTAAAATTAACCAACTCTAAGTCTAAATGAGTCATTCTCAATGTAGAAAACAATAATGTCTAAATCATGCATTAGTGTTTTCCAGAATGTTTTTCCACGTGATGCTAACTTTTAAAAAACATATTTTAGGAAAAATCATCTAATTTTCATTCATCATAATTTCCTGTATCCATATTAAAAAACATATTGAAAATTTTCAGGAAAAAACATGATTTGTTTTCTCCCCCTTTGATAGATAATAAAAAACTTTTCATCAAAAATACATTTTTTTTACCATTTACATTTGTTACATAGTTATGTTATGAAAAATGGGAGTTAAGAAAATGTACCATGAGGATGATGAATGCCATCAATTCTTTATATTTCTAGTATTCTCTATTGAAACTCCTTGGTTGATGTGATTGCCTTTCTATAACACCTTATAATGATTCCATAAAATATATCTTTATATTTCTAATTAAGGAATCTCCTAGAACAACATCACTTTCAATACTAATTCACATTATAAGCTTATTTAAACAAATAACAGAATACGGTGGATCTTTTTTAGCTTTCATAGAATGTAAAATAGGGATAATAATGTTTTTCCAACTGAAAAACCATCTTTTCTTTAGATTTATTCATCTCTTTTCCCTTGGTTATCAAAACATTGATATTTATGGACTATATGGTTTTCTTCTCCATATATTTGATTTCGAAATTGTGTAGTAGAGTCTTTTAAACTTCAAAAAGAAAGAAATATGCATTTTTCTTTTTTTATTCTAGTTCCCACTTGTTGGATTCCTCCAACTATTCTATACAAACATCGATGAAAACATTCAAAATATATTCAACATTATTTTAGTGTTAAAATTTCCATGTAGTGATACTTTTTCCTTCAAACAATTTTCAATTATTATTTGTAAACATATCCTATCATGGTAAAATTTTCATATATTCTTTATGTGTTTGGATATTCAACATAAATCTTCCACACAACATATTATTTTTTAATAGTTCACTCTTATGAGGTAACTCCTGATGTTCTTTAAGTTCTTCATTTCAGATGTCTTCCACCATTCAAATAAACTTATGAATTTCTCAAATTAATTGAAATTTGCTTTTAAGATTCCTTATATTATCTTGAAAATTCAAGGAATGTTTATATCTATCCATGAATTGGCCTCTTATTCCATATAATAAATATATTTTATTGGGAATTAAATCATAAAAAACATTCTTCTTGTGTGTAAGATTCTTCTAAAATACTTTTTATCTTCACCCTAGGTAGATTTAAAATCTATCTTTCTTGAATTTTATTTCAGATTTTGTGTCTTAATTTTTTTAGTAGTACATGTTTTGTGCTTGGTAGAAGTAAACGATAACTCTTCTTCATCATGTTCATTTCTTCCACAACTCTCAAAAAAATATTCAAGATACCAAAATATATTAGATGTCAATGGATATTAATTATTTTGTGAAGGTTGAGTAAATATAGATGTGTTTCCATTTTCATTCACTTCCCCCCCAAATGTTGGCATTATTTATTCTTCATAACTTGAAAAATTATTACAATAATAAATATCCATGTGTCGAAGATTTATGTAGAACTAACTAATGAACCTAGGATTATTTAATTGTGTTTTATTTTAGTTAGTGTAAACTTTTTTCTTTAGTACATCTATGTGGAGAAGTCTTTCTATTTTCATTTCTAACTTCCACCTTCTAAAAATAGGTGTGATTCAAAAATTTCATCAACCACTTTTTTATGAAAGTATAACTTTCAGTAAGATTATGGAAATTAGTATTAATATATTCATTATAATATATGGTTTCCTTTTTCTTCATCTTATCATAATATGATGATCCTAATTATTTCACCATTGGATAAAGTATTTTATGAAGTAATTATTTCCTTAGAAACACTGGAATATATTCTTATCCTAGCATTATTTAAAGATTTATATTGAGGATATTCCATGTTTCTTAATATCAATGGTTTCTTAATACACTTATGTTATCCTTATTTTCAAGACTTAACACTTATTCTTCGCATATGACTTCTAACTTTTGAATTATTTCCTTATTAACCATAATCATCACTTTTAAGAAAATATGAAGTTACTTTACTAAATTTTATTTGATCTCTAGTTTATCATTCATATCCTAAACTATTTATTTATTAGTATCTTATAGGTCATCGATATTTTCCTTGAAAACATTTTTTAACACATCTTATTCACAGGAATTAATCAGTAAAGCTTCTTCTATAAGGGTGAAACATTTTTCATATGATGTTTCTAATTCATCCTTAATATCATTTAGTTTAGTGCGGTAATCACGCACATGTTCCATTTGAAGTATTTCTTCATTAATTTTACTCTTCTCCTAGAGTGATTTTTAAATATCATTGATTCTTCTAAATTTATTAATTAATTAATAGTTTTTTAATTCAATAGTATAATCAAAGGAATGGAATAATTCCTTAAGAACTTTTTAGAAATAAATTTCTCAGAAAACAATCTATAAAATATTTCCTCTATAAGGTTGAATTTTTATTAACATAAAATAGTTTCTTTCTTTCCTTCAACATCTTTTGTAAGAGATTGAAATTCTTTGAGCTTCCTTCTTAATGTATGCTCCATGTCATCATGTTATTATTTTTGTTGTGATATTTACTCCTATTGTCCCACAATATGAGAAAGTATATATATAGTTAATTTAATAGTAAAATTAGTCATGTAATCTTTTATTTCAAAATAATGAACATCAATAGCTACTAAAAAATCATATTCTCCCAAACATAAGCAAGATTCTTTTAGAGAATATTTTTTTTAGATTCATTTGATTTATTACCACACAGTTTAACTTTTGAGAGTGGTAGATACTAATTATTTTAGTTATGAGAGGGTGAATTCCATTTCTTCTAATCTAATTTCTTCTTTCTATTTTTCAAGGTTTTGGGTGAAACCTACATATGTATATAACAAGTGGTAAATTCTATACTTTTCATCTTCGAATGAAATCTCTTATCTTCTGTAGAAAAAAAATCTTCAACTTCTTCAAATTTTCACTCTATATAAAATAGCTAAATACAATTGGGAACAAATAAATACATATCCAAATAATGGAAACCTTTTATTTGATACCAATTGATATTCCCAAGTGGATTTAGGAGTCACCTAGAGAGAGGGGGGGGGGAATTAGTGGTGACCAACTCTTACCAATTATATTCAACATAAAATCATTTTTAATTTAAGTTGATCAATCCTATGTTATTAGTTAAGATTTATAGATAAATAGAAACTCTTCCTCATTATGTTACCCTTATTCTATTCAAATGATACAAGGAAAACAATGCATAGGAAATTTTATATGGATTAGACTCAATGTGAGAACTCACATCCTTTTCAAGGATTCTCCATCAGTCTATGGAATCTTCCAAAAAACAATATTTTCATCAATTAAAATTGAGGGGTAATTGTATTACATATCACAGTTGATCTATCTCCTAAAAATACCCTCCTCTCGTTCAACATGAAATTTTTCTGAAATCCACTAATTACAAACATTTTTTATATTTCGAGATAATGTAATAAAAAACATGTAAGTAGATCATGAAAACTGAATTTAAAAAATATCCATATAATAAACTCAATCTGATGTGTTTGATTGGTGTTCCTCTACCTTCATTTGGTATGACTATGTCCAACATTCCTCACCCTCCATCTGTAAATCCTCCATCTAGTGAGCCTTTAAACCATACACTTCAATACTCTATAACATAACCTTTATCTGGTACTCCTCCATTCAGTTCAATTTGAATAAATTCCCTCATGACCAAAACCTGTGTCTGATAAAACTTTGTTCATTGGACATGTGAACATTGAAACTTTTTTTTTTGATGTACAAGATCATAAATATTTGGTTAGTACACCTATGATCAGTAACTATGTCTGGTTCCTCTTCATCAAACAATTAATTCCTTGGTTGGAAAATAATGATGATAAAAAATCATCAACACTTCAATAAACTCACACATATGAACAATGCCATTATTTTTAGTACTTACTCCCATTTATATAGTCATACCTCAAGGGAAAAGGATGGGAAATTAAATATGTTTTCCTACTCTACTCAAATTACAATTTTGAACATCCCACTCATCTCAAATTCATTAGATGCTTCTAAAATATTCTAAAATATTCTTGAAGCTTCTTGAAAACTCTTGAATCGATAGCCTTATTTGATCTTCCTTAATCTCATCATTAGGGAACTTCTTCAAACATCCTTATCTTATATAGAAAACATAATTTAAAATTTCATGTCAGCATCATTATCTTAAGGATGTTACAATGTTTTGTAAATATCCTCTGTACTTCATCCAACATATGATTTTATGATAATATAATTAATAACTCCTCTATCTGGTGATTATTATGTATATTAGGTTCTTAGGGGTATAATTACATTCAAACATACATGCACTATTCAAAGAGAGGACAAAAGGGTATGTCATAGCCCCCCAAGGGATAACCCACCCAACCAGCTGCTTTATTGAATTGATTTTATGGCCCAAAGGCCCAGTGGGAATTAAAACCATTACATTGAAAAATGTCCCATCATACGTGCCAAAAGTATCAGTTCAACGTCATTCCTACATTATCCTACATGCATCATTAAGAATGCGCCATGACTTCATCATCGCCTGTATGAATTATGCGTCATGTCTGTGTCACTGCCTACCTGTTTCATTGTAAGTGTCACTGCCTACATAATTTTATAAGAGAAACTATTCCCATTAGGGCTTGAACTCAGGAACTCCAAGATGTGAAGGATAGTGGATGAGTACCAATCATCGATGACACTGTCCACTCTATTTGACAATTTTTTCATTATATGATGCATTTGATGTTTTTCCATTCAGAAATCTCTTATCCAAAAACTACTTTGGCCGATTGACTCAGTCTGATGAACTTCTCACTTCTTTATATGGTTCTTTTCATATTATTCCTCTAACTTATAGACTCAAATTTTTATTATGTCATTTTATTTCCAATAAATTATAATCTCTCCATCTAATCACCTTATCTCAGCTCAAAATTTGTATAGTTCTTGGCTTATAAAACTCAAAATCATTTATATGATAGAATCGTGATCATTTATTCAATGATCGTATATGTAATACTTATTCAACCAAAATTTCGATCTTGAAAAACATATTCAAGCATATCTTTTAATAAAATGACTTCTTCAACTGATAAAAATTCTACTCCCTAGATCAATAGGCCATTTTTAATTATCCATCTGATAGAACTCAAGCTTCATATAAATCTTCATACAACTTTATCTATTAAGAGAAAATTCATATTTTGTTAGCTGATGAAATCATAAATCTTCATCAAATGTTACTATATGAAATTTTCTCTGATGACATATTAGTGAACACCAACTCTTGTGATATTTTATGTACTTAATATTGTGCAACATTGATCATGTCCATTCATTGAACATTTTAATGAATTGTATTAACTTCCCTTCTAATAGAGGGGAAACATTTTTTTCATAAAAAAATGTCCAGATGGATCTTCATCTGATAGAATCAATCAGGTTTCCTCCCAATAGAAATGTACTTCTTAACATCATGTCATAACAGTTTATATATATTGTAACATAATATTTTCCACAGGAACATCATAAAAGATATTTTTTTGGTATACTCATGTTATCAACCTTGAATAGTGTATGTCTGATTACTGGCAACAACTTCAATATATATTGGATTGTATTTTGTGTAGAAATAAATTCAACTATATAGCTCTATCTTTGGCTTCTTCTCTTTTTACAAACTCATGCAAACTATGAACTATGAAATGTCAGCTTCTAATAACTCATTGTCTAGTAACGCCATTCATGTTTCATTAGATGACATTGTTCAATTTCAACCCTATACATCTGATAAATCTCCATCCGATCACATTTGTCAAATGATCTATATATGGCATCCTCAATCCATTACCATTTATTGGGTAACCTATATCTCCCCCATTAGACTCGAAATTGGATCATGCATGTCTTCAAGATGTTAGTAACTTGAAGAACAATATAGAATCTTCTGATTTTGTATGATAGTTTCCTAACATGGATAAATAAATAAAATTAACCCCCATAAACACATCATATATAAGATTTATTAACTATTATAAGGAATATTTCCTAATCGTATCTAGAAACACAATTTCCAATTTTTATTCTTTTAATGGTTTTACCTTTGGTCCACCTTCCATTAGTATAAAACTTTAGTATTATTATCCAATAGTACTTACATCTTCAACTTCACATGACATGAACATTGCTTCTTCATCTTGAAACATTCTACTATATTTGTTACTAACACTATCTTACCAACTTCCCTTAGGAACCTTTACCCAAGGAACCATTACCAACAACTTCCTCATTGACTTCACAACAAACAATGGATAAAATATACAATATATTATGATCTTTATCCTATAATAACATTACATTAAAATAAAACAAAACTATATATATTTGAAAAACAATTAAATTCCTAACAAACCTTTCGTTTTTATAGTATTCACTATGATTGATCATCGTGGTTCTCTCTAATTCCAAGTTCCTTTGTCTTTTCATAAAAATGAGTGTGATATTTCAGCATCCATTCTCAAAAAAATGTAATAAAAATATTTAGAATAAAATTAGTTAAAAATAAAATATTATCAACATTCATCAAAAATATATTAAAAACTACAAAAAGTAATCAATAAACCATAAAACATAGGTTTATGGGTAATAAATAAAATAATATTATTTAAAATAGAGAAAAATCCTAAACTAATGAAGTCCCAATAATTATCCCTTGATTGAATCACTTCCTTTTTTTAGAGACACTCCGACTTACTTAGAAAACATGTACAAAAAGACAGAGGAAATTTAGTAGTATTTATAGGGTCTCATGCACCTTCTATATTGACTACCTAAGACTACTTTTTCCATTCATTTGAATATATTTGATGTCTTCAAAAGTACATTACTATTACTTGGTTAATGATAACTTTTTTTATACTTTTCCTTGTGGTATCTCACCAATAATTTAGGGGTTGGTGCTTGGGGGTTTGAAGGTATATGAAACATAATTGGTAGTATATGGAATGTAGTTTTTTTATAATATATGAACTATGTTGGTTATGTGGTACAAGAAATTTGGTTCACAATCAAATATTTAATGGAATTCAAATAGGGTTATCTATGTGTACTTTCCCATTGGCGTTTCATGTATCCTCTAATATACATGAAGTGTAACAATAAAAGTACATAGGGTTTATTTTCCTCAAAATATTCATTTTATTTTTTATTAGGTTTCAGGTATGAATGATGTTAAATTTTTTATTTTATAATGAGAGTTATGTATGTGATCAATTATAAGAAATTCCACTAAAATATTATTAAAATAGAAAAATATAAGGTTAAATTGATTTTTTAAAATTAATTTCAATTAAAAAAAGAATAAATTTAAACTCATTATATTCTCTAATACATAAATCTATTTGTCTCCTTGAAAAAACTATATATTCATCTCCACTGTTAAATAAAAGTATTTATTTTTTTTGAAATGAAAGTAAATCTATTACTTAATTATACCTATTATAAATATAATTATAGTACTATGTTAAATTTCTAAAATAATTTCAATAATATAATAAATTTATGTAATATTTATTAATTTTTATTATTGATTCATTTAGTATTTCTTTTATTATGATTAATTTGTTTCAATTTACCCATAATATGAATAAAATATCACTCATGAAATTTTATTGGAGTTTTTCTCAAACAAAATGGTCAAATATTATTCCATAATATTTCAATTTTTTATAAATTATTTTATACATTATATATAAATTAAACGAATAAAATGGAATTTTATTTTAGTTGAGGGCTAACTAAAGTGGTAAAGTCACTTTGTAATCCATATAAAACCCAGGTTCAAATATTAGTTGTAGTAATTTCTATGTTATTGTAGTTGTATTGTATCACTATTGTAGTTAGGTTAATGTAGCAGTGGTACTATTCATCATAAATGGAAATTTGATCCATGAAATTTGGTCATTGAGTAATAGGGCCTCTAGGACATAAAATGTTGGACCTTCAGGATCTGTTCTGGAGCATCCTCTATTTTATAGAGTATAGGATGGCACAAGTGAGGATATATAAAAATATAAATATATGATGGTCATTAGAGTGGTGGATATACATTAATATAAGCGAAAAAATATCATATCATGCTTTAGGATAAAGGCCATGTACACTTGTACACAGGGTGTCGATTGTAGGTTGTGGAAGGGATTTTTGGGTGATCAGGATGGAATAGGTTGTTGACAAAAAGAAAGGGAGGGTATATTGTAGTTTCATGTATTTTTTTCACTTATAAAGGCATTTCATCCATTGAATCTCTATGACATGTAATTTGGGGATTTTGGGTTATGTAGGTGTTCCCTATCAACCCAGTTTAAAAGTGGATTTATCAAGAATATGGAATAAAATTGGAATTAAAAAGGTGTTTTTTATAGGTGATTCCAAGGATCGATGGATTTTAGGTAGATGATATGAACCAAGGATTGAAAAATAGTTGTTTATTTATAAAAATATTTACATGATTTATTGAATAACAATACTCATTTCTATCCCTCAATCCTGTATTTGTGGATCATTCATTCTATTAATTTTTTTTAGTTTCCTTCATCATATTTTTTTCTTATATATATATAAATATTGATAATATTCATCTAAATTAAAAATATCCCACATATACTTCCCCTAAAATTTATTGTGTGATTAAACTTCTTTTTTTTTGAAATGGAATAAAAATCAATATATATATATATTGGACAAAATACACCATTATACATATTTTTTATGCTCTTATTGAGAACCAATATTAAAAAATACGAAAATAATATTTCCTACCTAGCTAAAAATTAAAATCATGCAACATTTTCAAGAATAAAGGCGTTGAGCTAAAAACATATCTATTAATTAATAAGTTTCATCATGGGTAAAACTTGGATACTATGGATGAAATATGAAAGGTTGGATGAAAAGAATAAATATGTAATACATGAATCCAATATGACCTCTATAATTTTAATTTTACTTTCATGTATGGTAATTTTGAAACAAATTTTAAATGAAAGTTCTAGATTTATTTTGATCAATCAGAAAACACAATTTATTTTTTTTCTAATTCAAATAAAAAAATAATCATATAGGTTGGGCTGGAGGATAAATATTATAATTTTAGTCATAATTTTAATTGTTAAAACCCTCCATGGCCTCTCCCAAACCAGTGGTAAGTTGATGTTACCACCATAATCGCTCCTCCAATAGGCTAGGGGATAGTGACTATCACCAAGTAGGAATAACTCATAATATGGGATGACATGCCCAATATCAACCTATAACAAATAAATATCTCCATTGCATAAACAAGTAGTAGGAATAAAATAATATATATATATATATGGTTGAAATTTATACAACACATGAAAGAGATGATAAAATATTAGTACAATTCCACATAAGAAAATAAAAATGATTATTACATCTAAAAATCCTCTTAATCTAATATAAATTGGACATCAAAAACCTCCTCCTAACTATCTGTACTCTTGGAATGTTCTCTAACCACAAAAATCACTACTACCATCAAGAGACAACATGTTTCATCATGTGTTTTCAAGAATCGTTAGGTGTTCGTTATGAACAATCTTGGTCAACTCCGCACCTATGAAGGCCATATTTGAACCTATGTGTATTCTAAGGAGACATAACATATGTGGACATATAGGAAATTAAGGGGTTTCAATAAACACACTTATTTGGATATCATAAAACCAAAAAGAAAATATATAATAAAAGGTTAGCTCAAAGATTCTATCAAAAGAGAGTAACTACAGAGAAGAAAAGAAAATATGATCAAAATATGCATTATAATTATAACTCTCAGTAACATAGAGATGTCTTAATATCTTGTATCCAAACCCTGAGTTTGGATGTCATGAGAAACAAGGGATTCCAGTAGCATAGAATGGTTCAAATAGTGTAGATATATATATATATATATATCCATAATTAACATCTTGAAGGGAATAAAGGGAGTTCTTGAGGAGTTATGAGTCTTAAATTATAAAATCAATCTGTATATACAACTCCCATGTCTTCATTGGGAATCATAAAATGTGTACCTTCTTCTCACTAAGGTAAGCATATTAGTCAATGAAATATTGCACCATATATCCCACTATATCCATGTCACTGATTTGGAAGCCCATTGGGATAACAACACTTTTCATTAGAATTGATCTTGGTCAAGGGAATACTGACCCCTGCTACCATAACCACCCAAGCATAATCAAGTAACATCACCTCACCAACATCATAGTGGGGAACACCATGCCTTGTTAGATGACACATCACTTAAGGGATTAAAACCCACATATAGAGGATCCCATGCCTCATTTGAATTATATCTATACCTAACCATACCTATAATATGAGATATAAGATCCCATGCCCTAATTATATCGGGTAATACCTGACATTATCTATAACCTGAAAGAAAAATAGAGTATCCTATACTCCAGATAGACGAGGGAATACTTGACCCCATCATTAGGATAAGATATTGGATCCTACACCTCAATTATTTTGGGGGAATACCAAAAACTATCAACAAACTGAACTTTAGATATTGTATCCCGTGTTCCTTGTATACGAGGGGAATACCTAACCCTACCTGAGGAATAAGAACACTCTGATCATTACAAACAAACATAATTGTCGACCCTATAGATCCAAATAAAAAATATATCTATTTCACCTTAAAAATTCACTTATATGGTAAAACTATCCACACCATTGAGATTTACATATAAAAATTCTCATGATATGCTATGTATTTTCCAAAAACCAATAGATGGTTCAATTTTTAGGAAAAACACCCCAACAGGGATAATAAGGCCTTGTGGTGGTCCCCTGGCACACCAAATGTCACACTAGAAGATGGGGTGAACCCTTATGGATGAATCGTGTCTTGTACATGGGAGGTATATAGGTGTGTCAAACCCACACACACAACTACACCTTTCGTCCACTTAGTTAAGAAGCCCAAAAAATTTAGCCATGCATGCCTAGGCCGACCCAGCGACCTGGGTCAACTCATCTAACTAATGGGAAGAACCCACAAATTCCTAAGAACCACTTGAGAAAATTAGAGTGGTGTTATTTGCTGTTTAAGTTAGACCATATAATTAGTGTGGAAACCCTAGCTTCCCTCACAACCACATTTCCAGCGCAACGCAGCCACCATCACGGTAATGCTCTAGCTGGCTCTCACATGTGATGCTCGCCATGCTTGGCTAACCACCATATAAAATTACATTTCCTCCCTTCTCTCAGAATCCCATCATTCCTAATCCACCGTTTATAACTCCCTCCTAACATCATTTTCCCTATCTTGTCTCCTTCCACCTCATCTCATCATCACCCAAATGAGCTCCCATACATTATCCCTCCTCAAACTGATCACCTCTCATGCCACTATTGTCAACCATCCCTGATGTCAATGATCTAATTCCATACACATGAGAATATAATATAGAGGAAGGGATAGATAAATAAGGGGGATAAGTTACAGGGTAGGGGAGGAGAAATAAGGAAGTGCATAATTTTATCCTCATTATTCATAGATCCAGCATCAAAATTGCATAATAACAGTGAACAATGTCAGGGTTTAATCAATCAACACTAAAAAAACTATGTCATGTGGTTTAGGGATTATTTAATATGGAATTGAGATGATGATAAATTTATCCACTATTCCACACATTTTAATCATGAATAAAAAGGATCCAATATTACACATTCAGAAATAAAAACCATGAAGAATGAAGAAACATAAAATCACAAATCCCTACATTAATTAATAGTCAATGTATTCAATCATTCCTCGAATCCATAGGTTCATTCATCAACATCATGTAATTTGTTCACTGATGTCACTATATTTTTGATCCTGTTACATCGATTTTTCAATTCTACAACCCTCTTCCTCTCTATAGAGTTCATGTTTATGAATAATGTATAACCCTAAAGAAATTCTATAATAAAGATATAAATAGATTATTTTTCTATGGTTTACTAAAAATAAATAAATTAATTAAATTTTAATTAATTTATTTAAAATATTCTACTGTAATGGTCTTTCCTGATACCTAAAATGTGAACTCAAACAATAGTGTTCCTCAGAAAAACTCTTTTCTCAAACACAACTATGGACTCAGATTACCCATTCATGTTTTTTGAAGAAAAATCATAATTCATAAGAATACATGTGCACGGGATAAAAATAACATTTTAAACTTAATATTTCTTAATCAAATCCCCACCATATCCCAATTATAAGACAACATAGGCTGTGGGTAAACACCATACACTAAAATCAAAAAAAGAAAAATATCAAACAATTTTTTAAGGTCATATTCTATGGTAAATTTATAATTTTGTAGAGATCCCAAGAATCTAAAACTCATAATTGAACTAACTCTCATTTAGGTAAAACCCAGACCACTAAATCCTACCCATATTAAGACATTTTTATACCTAGAATAGAAAAAATATGATCTAATAAATCAATTAAACTCATGAAACAACACAGCACGGAAAAAAACCACCTCCACACGCACTTACCACATCTCTTGGGGTAGAGATCAAATTGAACTTGGTATACCACCACCTAAGAGGGGAACTTCTTATTTCACCATTGAAAATATCAGCTATAACTCACCATAAATAAAGATATTAATTGAATAATAAATATACTCTATATGAGTGTTTCCATGATTATAAACCCAAAAAAATTCTCATATGAAGGTCATCTTCTCACATAGGATGAGAAACAATCAATGAACCATCGACACACAACTCAAAATAAACAATATACAAGCTAATCACTAATGGAATCACCTTGATTACCACCTTTAAAGAGTGTTCTTAGTGATTTTCATATGAGATAAGACTATTTCTGCCACACTACACCACTGAGTGATTCAAAATATTACACACTAACATAAGGAGAATGGAAATTTATCGATCTTCCCTAATCCAATGTCAGTTTTTATATAAACTCCTACTTGTAAGTCACAAGCACCTATATCGCTATCTCACAACACAAAAATGATATGGGCCTTTCTAAATATATATTGTAATTTTACATCTACATCTTGATATCTATAATGTTTCACATTCACTCTTTGAGATAGACTTGTTATTTTTTCCCTATTCTTTCAGGAAATCTATCATTTTGCACATAAAAAATTATTGAAACCTCATTAAACTGCTCGATAACACATAAATTCCTATTATGTGGCCCAACACAGCATAATATAAAATAGAAAACCTTGTATGATTAGATTGAAATACTCTCTTAGATCTTGACCCTAATATAACACCTACCTGAGAAATTAATATCCATAACCTCTAGAGAAAATATCACCATCCACCATAAATCAAGATTTCCCATGGAATTGGTACACCCATAATGATTAAATGGACATACCACACTGAGAATGTCACTCTAAAAAGTATTTATTCACTCAGGATGTCTATTATGATATTCAATATGAACATTAATGTTAAAACCACTATCCACTTCGGGAAGAGGACGATGTGATCCTCTAATTTTTGAAAACCCTTCAGTACTCTCACTTGAGAATGCTCAATCAAAATAGAAATTTAATTGACATCAACAATGAAAACCATATCATATAATAAAAGGGTGTTGGTCCACCATTATTAATCAAATGTTATCAACTTCTCTTTCTTTCCATGTTAGAATCACTATTCCAAAGATATCGTCCCATGTACCCACTCCCTCATCCAAAAATAGATTATACCATCAGAAGTCTCAATCACCAAGCCTCTACTACAACACTAATATCTCATCAACCACTACCAAATTAACTTCACAATGAACAATTATACCCCATGAATCATGATCCCATACTATGAGAGTTTGTTTCATAATATGAATTAAAATGGTAATACAGGGGAGAAATTCCTCAAATTCCCAATAGGCTCCTCTATGAACTGATGTATGTAAGGGTTTGGTCTACATGATCAAAAAATTTCATAATTTTTCTTGTCATCTCTCTTATAAACACTTGAAATTCAATATATAGAATTTCAATATGATACATAGGTAGATATTTCACCAAGTTACAACCATGGGTCTCTATTGGATAAAATTCATGCATTCTTTTACATTCTTTGGGAGTGAATTTATCATCCATATGCATAGAGTATAAATCCATTTATACTATATAATGGGTAGCCTAATTCATATTCAATTGGGTTGGATCTGCTTTCCACACCCATAGGGAGTGAATTCTCCCCCCAAAACATCGATGGACACTAGGTATCATTGAACTTGTAAGCCTCTATTATCTGATCACGACTGAAATTTGAAGCTTGAATAAACATTTAATCACTAACCCCAACCCTAAATTTTATTATCTTACTCAACTAGATGGAATGAGAAAAAAATGATCACCATTAGTAGAAAATCTATATATAATAAGGATTTGGATGAGGGTTTAATATGAATCTCTATCTCTCAAACCTCTAGTGTAGGGGGAATAAATATCTCCTTCACCATCTAGTATGATGGTCCCTAAAATAAATACATGAATTATACTTTGACTATATCTATTGGTGATTTATCATAGGCATCTTCTATTCACATCTTCCTATAAATCTCACAATCAACACTTGATGATAGAGATGAACTAAACAAAGTTGGTGATTATGGGACAAGATCGAAGAATCCTTCACCCATGACTACTCTCATACCACCATGTCTTTATCGAAAAGCTTCTTAATCAGAAATAGCCTTACAATAGAGAGGTATCTAATCTCCAGGTTATATCCCATGTGTAAGTCCATAGAAAACTCTATTCTAGATGTGTTTAAGTGGAATTTTATCCTTCTCTAATAGACATTGTGCATATTCACCATGAATCCTGAATCCACTTGTGCTCACTCGAGGTGGGTCCCTAGTATAGGTGGTGTTTCCTGATAGTCCACAAATTTTTTTAACACTCACTCCAGATTCTCTACTCATCCATCAATGATTGAAAATTTTTACTATGAATACATGGCCAACGAACCTATCATGGGGATTGTGGCCCTCAATTTGTACTTGAATACAGTCACTCTACCCTATGGAGGGTCCCAAATAATTAGATAAAACTAAATCCTAAACAATGCATCAAAATATTAATATGTTAGAGTAGTAGATTCATGAATTTTAAGAAGACATCATATGATAATGAATCACTATGTTGTACAATAATCTCATTCCCAGAATTAATAGTTCTTCTATAAAACCCATGTTAGAGTGTTATGTGAGTCTCAGACTCTAGAAAAACCTCTATCACCCAAGGTTGGGACTCACCTTATAATCCATGAGGGCTTTTTTTCTGTAATATATTCAACATAGATAAAATATGAGTAATATTATCCAACTAAAAGGGAACCACCATACATTTTTCATGATGGACAATCAATTAGAATAAAGGTGAGAAAAACTACCTTAAATCACGGGGAAAATATCTCTCTCAACTGAGTCTTAGAAACAACACCATGTTGATCACTAACCAAGTTTTTTAGGACTAACTGTAGGCATGAGATCATTATGGACCTTTCTCTACACAAGAGTTGGATATTAGTCGGTAACACCATTCATTTTATATGATAAATCCATAAAAATTAGAGCATATCTAAATGAAATGACACAATAATGACATGTAAAACCATGATTTACTATTATTTTATCCATGTACCAACTTATTTGTACCATGAAAATTTATTAGAGCTCTAGTTTGAAAAATAATTTATTAGAGTCTTGGTAAGAGGATTTGTTAGACACTACATGTACGTTGGTCACCCTAGACAAATAACTATACTCAAGAACCCTATAATATCATTACCCTAAATTCCAAAAAAACAATCCTCACATGATGGTTAACTCCAAACTACATCCTCAAGAAAAACCTTCTTTAATACTATTCTGACATGACCCTTCCCATTGGGGCCCCACCCAATATAGTGGAATGCTAATGGTACCATCCTAAACCTACCTCCAACAGACTAGGGGATGGTAACTAACACCATGTGGGTGTAACTCACAATATACGAGGCCTTAAACTATATCGAACTAATATATATATATATATAATTCATATAATAAATAGAAAAAATAACAGGATATATATATATATTTATATAAATAACTAAAACATATAAATAATTTGAAAAAGAAAACAAAATACGTGTAAAATTATATATAGATAAATATAAAGGATTTTTACATCCGAAAGGCCTATAAATCTGATAGATACAAGACACTAGAATGAACATCTTTATTGTGTGTACTTATAGAATTATCTTTACCTGAAATGTTCACTACTACTTTCAAGAACCACCATGCTCTATCATAATATTACAAGTATCACCAAAAATCGGCTCTAAATAAGGCACAACAAGTAATCATCCACCAAGACTATCTGTGAACTTGTTCATAAACTACAACAACACAACACATCATGGAACACAACCCATATTAGAGTGATTATAAGCATACTCATTAGGATTCCCTGAAAATAAAAAAGAAAATATAGAAAAATGGGTCAGTTCAAAGATCCTTGTATTAGAGAGTGACTTGAAAAAAGACAAGAAAATATAATCCAAATATCCTCTATAAATATAACTTCAAAGAATATTGAGAAGCCCCAAATATCTCAAATCTAACCAGAAAGTCCAGTTCTCACAAGAAACTAGGGTTTATTAGAGTACTAAAAGGTCTACATATTCTAAATTCAATAGATAATCACACACTACATTTCAAAGGAAACCAAGGGGTGCCTAATGATTAGAAAACCTCAAAGTATCCAAACTTCACTACCTCTCTAACTCCCAATTTTTCATTGGGAGTCATAAAAGGTGTTACCACTCCTTGCTAAGGTAAGCATGTTTGTCGATGAAACACCACACCATAGATCCCATTGTATATTTATTACTGACCTAGAATCCCATAGAGGAAATTGTGAATTTTTATATAATTGATCTCTATTAATGAAATACTGAACCATGCAATCTTAATCACCCAAGCATGTGAAAACCATGCCACCACACCAAATCTATAGTGGGGAAAACGATGCCTCACTCAAATACACCATTGTCCTGGGAGTACGACCCACAGATAGAGGGTCCCACGTCCCAAGAGAATGGGGGGATACCTAACCCTTTTGGTAGGACAAGATAAAGGATCCCATACCTCAGGTATATAGGGGGGATACATGACCATATCCATAACATGACCCACATATAGAGGATCTTATGCCCCATGTATATGAGGTTAATACCATACCCTACCTGTAGGATATGATAGATAATTCCACACCTTAGTTATTCAAGGGGAATACCCGACCCTATATGTAACCCCCCTTAAATAGAGGATCCCACACCCCAGGTATACGATGAGAATAATTTACCCTACATAATGAATGAAAATTCTTTGATCATTATTCCTAAACCTAATAACAAGACCTAAAAAATCTAAATCAAAAATATTTTAATCTGTTATGACCCCCTCCACTGGTTCTCCTAGGCCCGCAATGAAGAGAATAAATGAATCTAGACGCCCACATCTAGTAGGCACTAGGATGGAAACCAGCACCAAGGGGATAAAATATATAATTTGAGGCATTACATTAACAATATAAGTTTTAGACAAGAGATAAGAGTATAAAAAATGATCAATTCCACATCATATAAAATAGACCAAGATCTGTAGAAATAAATATAAATATGGGATAAATCTATCAAATAAAAATCCAAATCCACTCCTGAGTAGCAGCTCCAAACAATAACTATAGTTCCAAACTATCTTGGTCCATCTTAGTCACAAAAACCCTCATGGTCCCCTAAAATATATATAAGGGTGATCATAACATGCATACTAATAAGGATCCTCACATTAACTATCCTATAAATGTGATAAAAGAATTTAAATTCTATAGTGTGTAAAAAACAGAACCAACATGTACCTATTAAGTAAGCTACCCATTACTAGCCTCACCAAGGCTCACTCACCAAGTATCAAATATAATGTATAATTAAATAATATCAAAATAATATTATCATTGGTGCCTCACAATCACTTCCCCACTGGTTTTCCTCTCTCATACATCACCATCAACCATATTGGTCTCACATTTATTCCTATATGATTTGGGTTGGGTTACAACCCCACCTACCCCAAAGGTATATCATCTCATGTAGACGTTTGGGGAAACCTATATATCACATAATTACATTATAAACACATCACAACCACATCCATAACTTAAAAACCAGATAAATAGTATATCATAAAGATGGATGATGTCAATATCGTGCCCTCGTCTAGATATGCATCACACCCACCACATAACTATAATCCCATCACCACCACTTTATCAAGTAATCTATATTCCACTCTCACACCTTGCACGATCATACCAACCTTGGGTCATCATAACCAGTCTACTACTGAAATGGGATAGGGGAAGAGGGGGTAGTCATCCATCTACCCTCACAATCCTAGATATTAGGTAAAACACTAAGAAACAAAACATTTGATGTAAATATAAAATACTAAACATTGGTAGGGTGATTTTATAAATCATTATAAAATACATGACTACATATTCTCACAAAGATCACAATATAGGGGTAAACATAGCTAGTCCTAAAACAACTCATTTATCCACCATATCATCACCACTACCCATCCACTAGTGTCACTGCCTCTATAACCCGAACTAGCCAATAACAATATAAAAACTAACTTATAAAAAACCATATATTATCATTTAATAATTTATTTAGAAAATTACATATGTTTTATTGTTAACCAGTACTTTGTTCATTATACCCATTATTTCTTATATTTAATAAAAAACCACTATCATCCATCACTCACATTTATTCCTTTAATTATTCATTCATTCTAGTATTTATATTCTAATTACATCCTACATACATTTATTTCTTCCTTTCCACATCCTAGATTTAATTAATATCCCATTTAATTACCAACAGTAATTATTATTCATTTTTGTGAGGTGTTTCCCACAAAAAAACAAAATAAAAAAATCAGATTTTAATGGAAAACAATTGAAATATTTAAATGGGTTCCTAATATTAAAAAATCAAATTTAAAAACTCTTCACATAAAACTTATTACATATCAAAGACATAACTAGTATAATGAATAACATTATTTCCATAAAATTTATATCTTACTGCCATATTTTCCTCTGCTTTCTCAATATATATTATTTTTTATAGCAGTAGTAACAGTAACACATAACATAACGGGGAAATATGAAAATAATATGTGCAAAAATTATCCTTATTTATTTTTATCTTATAATTTATTTTATTTTCCTTTTGTCAGTTCATGCTAATAACCCAGTGAGAAACAAAACCATGATAACCTCATAATTTTCAAAAAATAATTCGGAAACGTATTGAATGCCATATAAAGAGATATGATTCATAAAATACACCAATAATATGAGATTCAAAATGATAGCATTTCTATAAATACATTGAAAGGGACCAGGTCAATCACAGATGGCTCACCAGACTAGAAAGGTAATGTTTGGATCACCTAGACTCGACGGAAAGATTGAGAAAAATAGAATGAGTTTAAGAATATATTTTTTAGAGAAATAATTGAATTAAATATATCTCAGGTATATTTTCATAATACGTTTCTAGGAATTCCATTTTATTTCATGTTTAATTGTTTTCATTTATTTACATTACACAATCTTTTTATGTTCCTAAATTATAGGCAAAAATTAAGGAATACATTCAACTTCATCATAACTGATTTAAAATCCATGA
Organism: Viscum album; assembly: GCA_963277665.1. Lineage (NCBI taxonomy): Eukaryota > Viridiplantae > Streptophyta > Magnoliopsida > Santalales > Viscaceae > Viscum > Viscum album. The sequence continues at coordinate 699,555,757 of OY728122.1, read as the reverse complement.
TTCTAGATATGTATTTATATTAATTTTCTTTGAAAAGGTTAATTATAGATTTTGAAATAAAATTTAATTTTTCTATAAAAAAGAACTACCTTCAGGTGATACATATGTGATGCATGTGGGAAAGCGAAAACCACAATTACACGGCTTCAAACGATGACCCATATGTAAGAATTGGGATTCATAATGTTCCATTACATGATATCAATAAAACTCATTTGTGAACTATATACCATCATTGAAGACATATATACAGTTCTTAAATTAGAATCTAATGCAATAATTACCCTAATGAATCTCCTAGAAAATATACCCAACTTCCGCCATAACCTCCACTGTGGTGTTGGGAAAGGACCTAGTTATTCAAACATACCAAGATTAAGAACACATTATAGAAACCCCGTGATCATATTTTATCCTCCATAACATGAAACTTGTAACCTGTTATGCGTCTTCCTCAAATCACCACCACACCCATCAAAATGGATAATGTAAGGAATTTATGTGGTCTTTTTTTCAAAGGTGGATTCTCCAAGAAAAATGGATTCTAAAATGGGTAGTTAAGACATTTAATTTACCTGCAGTGTACTCCAACATCTGTTGCAACTTTTAATAAAGGAATGTTGTCTTACCTTTACACACAAACAACTCATGTGATGGTAAACTATTTTAAATTTACACAATGGATAAGGCTAGGATACCTCTAGACAATGAAAAATTCCCATTGAAACAGCCACCCATGACAGTTTCACTCACCATGGTGTGCCATGTGCCACATGAAAAACTTAAAAAATTTCTCCCATCCAAAATGCTCATCTAAAATGGATAACCCCATGATTGTATCTTCAAGGATCTCTAATGGCCAGCACTACACCCACTACAATGACATGGTTGTCCTCAAAATGTCCAAACTCATCTCTAGCCTCTGGAAGACCATTAAACTCTCAAAAATGAAAAGGAATGGTATTGAAGGATCCAATCCATTACATTATCTCAAATTATAAATTAAATTAAATAGATTAACATATATAACCATTGTAATTTATGTGTAAAAATATAGAGGACAAGATATGTATTTTCTTAAAACCAACACATAGTTTAGTTTTTGAGAGAAAACCAATGAAAAGAGTGAATGGGACATGTTATGGCCCTTTGGCATGACACATGGTGTACTAAGGGGTAGGGAGGCACAATGTTTTAGGAAAATCATATCCCACATATGGTCACATGGTGACCACGCTTGCCACCATTCTTGATACTTAGGTCAGGTCTACAAACTCGGGTTATTCAGAAACTATGTTTGAGCACTCATCTAAGCCACCCCATGGGTCAAGCCCCATACATCCGGGTGAAGACAATGAACCAAGCTTTATCAAGTCCCTTATGTGTCGAACCAATGGTACCCCACACATTTTATTACATATGTAAGGTAGTGGTCCATTCGATCTTGATCGAATCAGGTGGTGGGTTTAGAAACTCTAGCATCCCCCACTACCTCCTCAACAACAAGATACAGTCATCACCAAAGTCACACTACAATCAACTACTTCCCATGTCACAAGTAATTCTCAGTTAGCCTTCAACGTATGTCACATCACCTGCCTCATCACCCAATCCTGTTGTGCTTGAGCCAACCATGCCTCCTACCACAACTTGCTACCATCCCTGTTGTACGACCTTATTTCTCATGCTACCATCACCTAAACAACCTCCCTTGGGTCATCCCTCCTCGTACCAAACCCCTCTTACATTATAACCATTATCTGACCCCTATGGAAATGATCTAATTCAATCTACACGAAAATTGAAGTGAGAGGAAGGGAGTGAAAGATAATGGAGAGAGGAAAGAGGTAATCATATGAGAAATAAATAAGAGTATAATTTTATACTCGTTATTCGTTAATTATACATCAATATCATGTAATCATATGAAAAAAATTCATGGTTTATGAAATCTACCCTAGAAAAATACATGGCCTGTGGTTTAGAGATTTGAGAAGAGGGAATTGAGAAAAGAATAAATTTATCCATTATTCTACCTGTTTAAATCACAAAAAATAGAGATCAAATATTATAAATTCAATGATATAAATAAGAATAATAGAAAAATATAAAATCACAAATCCCTACCTTGATGGGGTATATTTGTGGATTCAATACATCTTCATAGAAATGGTTTTTTTAATTATCATCGTGTAATTCAATCATTAACATCATTATAGATTTCATCTTACTCCTTATATTCAATGCAACTTCCCCTAAAATATAGCCTCTCCACCCACTTAATATATTTAAGGTTCATTCCATCTACCAATGGATAACACTAGAGAAAGTATATAATATGGATATAAATAGAGGTTTTTTTTAAATTTTACCACCATTTGTAATTTAATTAAATTTTATTTATTTTCATTAAATTTCATAACCACGAAGTCCATCCTAGGGCCTGGAATGTTAACTCAAATTATGGAATTCCTATGGAAAAAATCCTAACCAAGATAAATCTATGGTCTCATATTTCCACATGAAAATATATTTGGAAGGAAAAACATAACTCAATATAATTCAAGTGCATGGGATAAAAATAATATTTTACAATTAATATATTTATATTAAGGCGCTGATGTGCCCACAATTCCCCACTAACTCATCCTGGGGGTAAAAACCATGCATAAAAAACCATCATATGATTTATAGGAGGTCGTCAACTGGGGTAAATTTACTATTTTACCCCTAGATAGGTGTAACATCAGGTTAATGTTTATAGGTATTCCTAAAAACTACTTTTTTTAAACTCTAGTTGGGTTTCATTTGGGGTAGCTTTAGGTGAATTTTTAGGTTTTTTGATAATTCTAGGATAGTACATGGTTGGCACATGGTTTTTCAAAACCGTGCACCATATTAGAGGAAACAATGAATCCCATGGCAATGGTATTTTTCATTGTCGGAAAATAGTTAGTAAAGATGTGTGTCCTCTTAATAGAAGCTATGAAGATCATTTAAAATGTGCACTTGGCCAAGCTTCATGGTTTGGTTTAAACATGTAGGTATGACCAATAAACTATGCATATAACTCACTAAAGAGTTACTTTTTATTACCAAATAATGTATAGAAAAGTACAGAATTACATTAAAGAGGTCTAAAATGACGCAGACCAAGTGCATCACCCTTAAAAATGTAGTTACAGTCCTGTAGTAGAGATCCAATGAAGTCATAAATAATGATTATATTACTAGCACTACTCTTCATGGCCAGCGATTCCGCAGCAAAATTTCCATCCCTCCATACAGGTTTAACTTCAACGCCCGGTTCTAGGAATGAAATGTATTTCATGATTAAATAAATCAAGTCCCATGAAATTATTTTTCCTTATAAAATCATATCAACCAGCCTCTTAGATTCAGATTGCATCATTGAAATAGGGATACAATACTGATTGAACAGGGAGAGACTATGCGTATGAGATTTTAAGAGATCCTAATTTTTATTAAAAATTCCCGAACCCCTATTATAGGACCCTAACATACATCCTTCAACCCAAATATTTTTATACCAACCTTAAATCTCCCAAGGATGATTTTTCCCCTCAAACCCCTCCCAAAAGTGATTTGAAGCTAGGAGAACATCGGTCAACACTCTTTTGGTTAGTTTCCTCATCCTGATCAAGATCTCCCATGATCTCTCCTATTCTCTCTATGGTTCAGTGGATCCTTTTGATTTATTATGGATATAATATCTTCTATTTTTGGTTAATAAACCAATGTTTGATCCTTGTTCCCTAGATTCCATGATTGTTGTTCTTTATTGATGAACCCCAGATAGGGTTTGGTGATCTGAGATCTGTTGATCCTAAGGTAGGTGCTTCTGTTACAATACCAAATTTATATTAAACCAAATTGAATTCGTTAAATTATAAATTTTTGAATATAAATACAATTTTTCGGATTTGGATTATATGGATTTCAATAGGTTGCTGGAAAAACCCAATTCTTGTGAATTTGGGGGTTTTGAGAAAGATGTGTTTTAGCATGAAATTAGAAATTATTGAGTTTAAATTATTTAATTTAAACATTGATTTTGATTAAAATAGTATCAATTAAAATTTTTAATTTAATTATAGAAATTTATTTTATTGAAAATTTGTGAAAAACAACAATTCAAGTGAATTGGGGGTATGTGATGAAATTGAAGAAATTATTTTAAAATTAAATTATTATATTCAATTGTGTAATTAAATATGAAATTACATGATTTGGTTTCAAATCATTATTTTTTAAAAATTGGTTAAAATGGGTTTGATGGAAACCTGGTGGTTTCATCTTTGTGAAAAGGCATGTTTTTTTAATAAAACCCATAATAGATTTTAAAGGGGAAATTGGAATATTGAAATGTAGTATAAGATTTAATTGTATTTTAAGCGATCTTAAAATAAATTTCTCATCATTGTTTTATACTAGAGAACATGAAATTTTTAGTCATTTAGTCTGTTATATTGGAAAACACTTTATGATTTACAACATTCTAAAACATCATATTGACACATCTAATTCCTTATGAAATTGTGATGAATCCTCATTTCCTATGTTATAGGGATGTATGTACATGCTTTGATGTATTCATATAGTTGGGTCCCTATTTCCTGGAAATATCATACCTATTTGGAACATGACCATGTTTCTCAATTTTTTTTATTTCAATTATATATATATGCCACTATTTTTAACTATTTTACAGGCCATTTAAATTTATAAAAATAATTTTATATAAAAGTGTTTATTTAATACATTTTGAGAAAAGTGATATTGTGTGAATCACCCATTTTTTAAATGTAAATTTCATATTCTGAAATATATTTCCATCAATTGAAATGTGAAGCATGAATTTGCAAATGTATTTCAATATTTTAAATTATAACACATGATTTATTTGAATATGATTTTGTAATTTCTTGACCTATTTATTTTGAAAACATAAAGCACATTATTTGTTAATTTTTTATTCGAATCTTATTATGGAATATTTGGTAAAATCCTACTTGGTTTTTTCTAACACCCTACTTTTGCCTTCGGGTGTTTATAGATTATATACTTCCAAATTCGAGCAAGGGAAAAGGATATCTTCGAGGTGGATCCAGCTGTTGAACCTTTGATTTGGTGAGATGTGTCAATAGGGACATGGGATATTTTTCCCCTATTTTGGTACTTTCATTGTTATACTTTGGGATTTAATACCTATTTTGATTCTGGTACATTACACTTAATTGTGTTTTGTTTGATATGAATACTACTTTATTTCTTTTACTTCTGCAATTGTTGGTGAAAAAATACTACCCAATTTTATTTGTTATGATGCAAAGTGATAGTCATCGACTCGTGAAGATAAAGAATTCCCTTCTATATTTTTAAGAGTTGGCTCATTTACCGGGTTTCCAGGGTACCCGGGTTGGTTCATGAAAAATTAGTATCGGAGGGTGGTTGAGCTTCTTTTCATTACGTAGTATGCATTGTGAAAAAATTGTTGGGACTTTGGAGGAAGTTGAGATTTAGTGTCTAGTCAACTCTCACCACAATGTACCTTAAATCTCTTGGGGTGGTTAGGGAATGAAATCATATGGCTTAGTTCTAGTGTTTTTTGGATTTTATTTGGAAATAGTAAAATCCAAATCTTGTAGTTCTATCAGTTGGGACTAATCTTCTTCATTTCTCTATTTGAGCATTATCAAATGTATTCCTCATTCCCTTATGATGTTGTGTAGAACCATTCCCAGAAGAAGACATGAGAATCAGAACTAGTAGGGTCCTATTTCTAAATCTTAGCAAGAAAATCCTATTGTAGATCCAAATATGGATGAGGTGATCATACAAATAATCCAAGATTATGGATAGGCCCCACCTCCCATTCTCATTCAGGCTCCAACTATGGAACCTCAGAGGGATGTTCTCAAGATTTGATCTCGAGAGTTCCTTTTACAAAATCTATGACTATTCAAAGGATCAAATGATCCTAAAAGGATGAGGATTGGTTGAGAAGAATGGAGCATTTTTTGGGTTTTTGGACACACTCAATAAGATTAAAGTGAAGTGTTCCACCTCCATTCTAGAAGCTTTGAATAGGAGATAGTGGGAAATAATGGTCATAGAGAAGAAGAATAAGGGATTAGAGAGGAATTCCTTAAAGGTTCTTTTCACTTATAATTTCTATGTATATTCAATGTTGCAAGCCATGTCCATTGAGTTCTTTAAAATCAAACGATCTTATAGAACTGTGAAGGAGAATGAAAAATGTTTTTCTAATCTCTTGTACATCACACCTAACATAGTATCGAATAATTGGATGAAGGCTCAAAGTTTCAAGTTGGGTATTCAACAATATATTCTTTCTCGGGGTTTTTTCTAAATATTCCTTCTTCTGATAATGTGCTGGATAGAACATTCATCATCGATATTGACCTACATGGAATGTCACGGTAATCAAGAGCTTCTTTTTCACCATGTAGTAGTGTGAGTTCCTTCAAGGGAAAATAGAAGCATGATGGTTCTCATGGTAGTTCTTGACAGTAGGGTCATACTGAACCTCCTGTAGTGTTTGGAAGAGTCCCTTTGGTTTTCTAGTAGTGTGTAAAGGATAGAAATTAGAAGAGGGTCTACACTAAGGCACCCAATAACTATGGATCCTAAGGACATTCAATGAACTTGTAGCAAGTATTCCATATTTATTCTACTTTACATAGTGGAATTTGATCATCAGATCCTACTAAAACTATGGGGAAATAAAATGCTTCATGTGAAACATGGCTCCAACCATATGAATTTGGATTGAAGCTTCTTCACATAGTGGATGAGTCTCTAGAGGAAGAAGATACAGGTCCAGAAACCAAGAGAGGTGACATCATTATATCATTTCCATTAGTGACTTATTTATTTGATACTGGTGTATCTCATTCATTTATTGTAACCCATACTGTTAATCTTATAAACCTTTCTATGAATATTTTATCTTTTCCAATTGATATTACTACACCCCTTGGTAATAAGAGAGAGCAAGGTCTCTGTAGTCCCGCTTGTTTCTTCTCTCTATCATATGTGGATTTTTCTTTGATTTTTCTAGTTCTTGAAATGAAACCTCTTGACTTCACATTTGATATTGACTAGCTCATTTCCAATAATTACCAAATATATTTTTATATTCGAAGGGTCTACTTTACTACACCCAATAGTGTCTGTAGTCTCTTCTAGGGAGAACGGGATCCACGAACAAGAAGAGTTGGAACTTCTTATCCGTAGTTGTGGAAAGTGAAATCCATGTTTACCTTTGATCTAGAGCAGGAATATTTGGGTGGTGACCTCCCTCTATTGTTTATTGAGTTTATGATGTGTTTCATTTTGACTTTTCTAGTTTTCCACTAGTAAGGGAGGTTCATTTTTCTATTGAATTGATGTATGGTACTCAACCAGTTTCTATTCCTTCTTACCGCATGGCACTAGAATAAATGAAAGATATGAAGTCCAAATTGGACAATCTTCTATAAAAAGGATTTATACATATGAGTGTGTCACCATGGGTGGCATTGTTAATATTTTCTATGAAATAAGATGGTTCACATAACCTATGTGTGGACTAACGAAGGTCAAACGAGTGATGGTAAAGGAAAAGTATTTGTTACTACGAATTGATGACCTATTTGATTAGTTGAAAGGAGAGAAGTGGTTCATGAATATTGATCTTTTCCCAAGTTACCATCAGTAGAGGATAAAATAATTTTACATTTGGAAAACCTCCATTCTGAAAATTTATGGCTATTATGACTACCTTGTAATTCCCTTTGGTCTATCCAATGTTCCTACCATTTTCATTGATTTGATGAATAATGTTTTCCAAGATTATCTGGATACCTTTGTGGTATTATTTATGGATGATATCATAGTTTTCTCAAAGACTGAGTATGATCATGTGAAACATATGATAATAGATCTAAGTTTTCTAATAAATCACCGACTCTATGCTAAACTTTCAAAGTTTGATTTCTGGATTGGGGATGTGAAATTATTGGGACACATGGTGTCAAAACATGGTATTTTATTTGACCTTAAGAAGGTAAAAGTTTTTATAACATGGGAACAACCAAATAATGTCTTTGAGATTTATAGATTCTTAGGCTTATCCAGATATTATTGTCGATTCATGAAAGAATTTAAGAAGATGGATTCTATGATGACTACTCTAACTCAAAATGGAGTAAAGTTTTCTTTGAATGAAAAATATCAGAGTTCCTCTATTGAGATGAAATAGTTTTTTAAATGTATTGACTCTTATAGAGGCCATAAAAGGCTATTTGTTCTTTTGCGATGCATCAGGTTCAGGTTTGGGTTGTGTTATTTTGTAGTGTAATCATGTAGTGTCTTATGGCTCTCATCAGCTTTGGTCACATGAGAAGAATTATCTAACCCAAGACCTTGAACTAGCAGCTATGATGCATGAACATAAAAGTTAGAGATATTAACTTTATGGAGAATGGTTTACCATGTATTCTAACCACAAGATCATGAGTTATATCTTCTCTAGAAAATATTTGAATAGCCACCAAAGGAATTGAGTGGAATAGCTTCATTCATTCTATTTTGACATCACCTGTACCCAAGGAAAGGGAATGTCATTGCAGATGCATTGAGCATGACACTTATAACCCCGACAGTCAATGAATCTTCAAAAGAATGGAATTTTATGTCACTTTTTGCAGAGTTTCATATTGGTGTTCAAGAGAAAGGGAATGGAGTTTATTAAACTATCTTTCAGTTCGAATCCACTATTTTTATATGATTCTCCATGAAAAAAAACTTGATGATGAATTCCCAAACATTAGAGAATCCCTTTATGGTGGGGAGAAAATTTCCCTATGGCCATTATCCAAAGAGGGTACTCATTGTTACCAGAATCGTTTCATTGTGCCATTGCCGACAAGGAAATATGTGATAAGGTATTGTCACAATTCCTAGTGGGCAGTGCACGTAGGAATAATGAAGATGTTATTTTATTTGTGATGATAGTTCTGGTTTCTAGGTATGATATGGGGCACTGTTGAGTTTTCCTCTCATTGCAATAAATTTCAGTATGGTAAGGCCAAGAACAAACCATTGGGGTTTCTTCAGCCAATTCCAATCCCTACTTAGATGTGCCATGATATGTCTATAGAGTTCTTGGTTGGGATTCCATGTACCTTGATAAAGAGGAATACGGTATGGGTTGTGATTGGTAGGATGAAAAAATTAGTTCACATTATACCTATTCATAATATAACTAAAGTTGATGAGTTGGGAAATATTTACATGAAAGATATCATTATTTTTCAGGATGTTACATATTCTATAGTCTCTGATAGGGATCCTCGATTCACTTCTCATTTTTGTAGATTCATTCATGTGGCATTAGGTTATCACATAAATTTGAGTAATACATACCATCCACATTCATATGTACATATAGAAAGAGCTATAAAAATTCTTCAGGATATGCTTTGCAACTATGTCATTGACTTTGGTGGGTATTGGGATGATCATTTGGGGTTGGATGAGTTTTCTTATAACAATAGTTACCAGTCCATGATCAAAATGGATCATTTTGAGGACTTTTATGGTTGGTCATGTAAATCTTCATTATATTGGTTAGAGGTTGGTAATAGTTCCTTAGTTAGACCACATTTCATGAAAGAGATGATAGAAAAGTTACAATTGTTTCTTTTGATAATCTTGATGACACAAAGCCAATAAAAATCTTATGTTGATCATCATCATAGAACTTTAGAGTTTCCAGTTAGTAACCATTTGTTCATGAAGTTTCACCCTATTTGGGTCGTTGACGGCTTGGGAGGAATGTGGAGCTTTCTCCCCATTTTGTGGGACCTTTCAAGGTTTTTGATCTATTTGTAAAAGTATTATATAATTTTCAACTACCACCACAGCTGATGTCGATACATAATGTGTTTCAGGTATCTCATCTTCAAAAGTATTTATCTAATCCATCTCATGTTCTGAGTTGGTGTGATGGTGAAGTTGAACCCGATTTATTTGTGAATGAGTAAAAAATTTGGATTATTTATTCTGAGATCAAGCTTCATAATTAGAGGATGATTCCTTTGGTTAGTGTTATATGGCATCACTGTTCTAATTATCATGAGATGTCAGAGAGGGAGGCACTGATGAAAGAGTAGTTGCCTCATCATTTTGGCGAGGAGGATTCTTAATAGGCCTTAGGGGGATAGAATGTTTCTATGGTGGGGGGGTTATAACAACTTGTTATAATTTTTAGGTATTCATAAACCCTTTATTTGGTTTATATTTATTTAGGTTTCATTTGGGGTAGCTTTGGGCAAATTTTTTGGAGTTTTGAAAATTCTGGGCTAGTGCACGATTGTCACATAGTTTGTCAAAACCGTGCTCCCTATCAGAGAAATCCATGCAACCCAAGGTAGTGGGATTTTTCACAGTTGGCACATAGTTAGTCAAGAAATGTGACCTCTTAGTAGAAACTGTTTGGCTCATTTAAAATGGGCTAACTGCCAGGCCACACAGTTTGGTCTAAATGTGAAGGTCTTCATAGGAAACCGTGCATGTGGGATTTCAAGAGATCTAAATTTTTATTAAAAATTATCAAACACCTGTTATAGGTCCCCAAAATAAATCCTTTGACCCAAAATTTTTTATCCCAACATTAGAGATCTCATGGAGGATTCTTGGCCTCACATACCCTTCCCAAAAGCAATTCAAAGCTGGGCGAATGTCAGTTAATCCTCTCCAGGATAGTTTTCTCGTCCCAATCTAGATCTCCTGCGATATCATTTATTCTCTCTAGGGTTCATTGGATCTTTGTTCTTTATTTTGGATATAATACTCACTTGTTGGGTCAATAAACCGAGGTTTGACCCTTTTCCTGGATTCCTTAATCATTGTTCTTTGTTGATGAACCTCTGCTAGGGTTTGGTGATCCGAGATCCTTTGATCCCGAGGTAGGTGGTTCCGTTACAATTCCCAATTTATATTAACCCAAATTTCTTTGTTTAAGATTCAATTGTTTGAATTTAAATGCCATTTTGTGGATTTATATTATATAGCTTTCAATTGGTTGTTAGAAAAACCCAATTTCAGTGAATTGGGGTTCTTGAGAAATATGGGTTTTTGGGATGGAATTGGAAGTTAGTGAGATTTGATTTTTTTTATTTTAAATTTTTTATATAAATTGAATAAATTAAATTTTTGGATTTAATTATATAAATTGATTTGAGGGAATATTTGTGAAAAAATCCAATTCTAGTGAATTGGGGGTTTATGATGAAATTCATTGAATTATTAGAAAATTAATTTTTTTTATTTAATTGTGTAATATATTGTGAAATTGTATGATTTGGTTTCAAATTCATATTTTTTAAAAATTGATAAAAAATAGTTTTGATGGAAACCCAGGGGTTTCATATTTGTGAAATTGCATGTTTTTTATTAAAAAGTAGTAATGGGTTTTAAATAAAAAATTAGTATATTGAAATGGGGTATGAGATTTAATTGTATTTTAAACAGTCTTAAAATAAATTTCTCATCACTGTTTTATACTAATTCACATGAAATACAAAAGTAGTTAGTGAGTTATTATGGAAAAACATAATGATTTATAAAATTCTAGAACATCAAATCATCACATCCCATTCCTTAGGTGATGGTGATGAATCCTCTTTTCCTTGGTTCAAGGGATGTATGTACATACTTTTTCCTATTCACTGTGTTGGGTCCCTGTAGCCTGGAGATATAGTACCTACATGGAAACTAACCATGTTACTCATTTTTTTGTATTCAATTATAAATATTCCACTATTGTAAATTATTTTACATGACTTTTAAATTTATATATATTATTTTATATAAAAGTATTTTTAATCCATTTTGAGAAAAGTGGTATTGTGTGAATCACCCTTTTATTTAATGTAAATTCCATCTTTTGAAATATATTTCCATCATTTGAAATATGAAGCTTGAATTTCCAAACGTATTTCCATATTTTAAATTGTAAATCATGATTTGTGTAAATATGTTTTTGTACATTCCAAACCTGATTATTTTAAATATTTAAAGCACGTTTTTGGTTAATTTTATATTGGAATATTATTTAGGAATATTTGGTGAAATCCTACTTTGATTTGGCTCACACCGTAATTGTGCCATTTGGAGTTTGTAGATTATTTTCTTCTAGGTTCAAGTAAGGAAAAAGGATATCTTAAAGGTGGATCTAGTTGTTGAAAATTGTAATTAGTGAGATGTGTCCTTAGGGACTTGGTCTATTTTTCCCTATTTTGGTACATCTTTTTTAGTACTTCGGAATTTAATTCCTGATTGACTTATGATACACTACTCCCAATGGAGTTTCCTTTAATATGAATACCACCTTGTCTCTTTTACTTCCACAATTATTAGTCTTAAAATTATTCCCACTTTTAGTTTTTATGATTCTAGGTGCCAGTTTCCAACATCTGGAGATTGGTAATTCCCTTAGGTCTATGTTAGAGTTGGATTTGATATCGGGTTACCAAGGTACCCAGGATAGTTTTTGGAAATAGGTCTCAGGTCTTTAAAACACAAAATTGAGAAATGCCCCCTTTAGATTATACATAGTTTATTATATAATGTATAAATATGAAATAAAATTAATGATTAAGAATATAAATTATTAAGTAAATATTAATTACATGGAAATATATATATTTAAAAATAAATGTTAACAATAATTCTAACATTATAAGGATGTCATTTTGGAATGTCCTTTCTCTCTATGATTTACTAGTATCATAATGCTCTGAAAATTCATAAACCCTTAGTGAGTGGCTAGCTTACCAAAAAAATATTGACATCCTAAAAATTTATGATAAATAGTTGGAATCTAATTCCACAAAAAATAGAGATGGGATATAAAAGAGGTCACAAAGAAATTAACATCTTAATCGATAAAATAAATAGTTAGTCAAAGAAGGAAAAATAGATAAGTAACATACTAATATAATAACAAAAAACAACTAGACTACCCCTAATAAGTGGTCCTCAATCTTTCAACTTGAACTATTCATCCCCTTTATTATGAATAAAATCATATAGATGAAATAGATTATATAGATATTCACTATGTGTTCATTTGATAGTTCAATATTAGATAATTCATACATCATATCATATAACATTAAATGATAGAGAACCCCTCATCAATTTTCTCATTATTATATCATTTATGATCTGATAATTCATGACATGATTATCTATATAGAGATTTTAAACAATATAACGTAATTATAACATAGTAATAAACATTCTTATCATTAATAAGAACAAACAAAAAAATAATACAATAGGTGAAATCCCAAAAATATAATTCCATTGACTATGTTTTAAGCATATAAATGTGACCCTATCCCTAAGAACTCAAACCAATGTATCTCTAGATAAAACGTGACCTCCCTAGTCCCATTTATCTTTAAATTTTCTTGTAATATTATGAAACTTATAATTACCCCTAAATATTATTTCCAAAAATTTCTCATGGGATCCCATAGGGTATCATCATCCTGAAACCATCTACAAAATTATAAATAAATTAAAAACCCTATCGTAACCATCTCACATGCAATGATTTATTTCATAATTATCTAGTTGTATGAAACCTCTACGTTGATCCATTTTTCTAGTTTTATCAATCATTTTTTAAAGCAACAACATAGCTATAGAGTCTAAAAAATATTCCTACTAATTAAAAATGATTACAATAGTCCCAATACATCCTAATAATATTTTTAAAATATAAAATATACACAAAGTACACTTTCCAGAACCATTTTTCCTATGAAAACTATGTGAATTTCTATTTTCGGACTATTTGATTTTCATTATATTGGTTTCATAATATTCAGTTTCCATACCCTAGTATCTATAAATTATTTCATAATATTTTATATACCTTGTTTTTTGAGTATATATTTTTTTATATCATTTATCCCCTTTCTCAATGTGTGAAACTATCCTCAGATCATCATAAAATTACCTAATCCTGGTTTGGTGATTATCTTGATCCCTATAGACCTTGTAATTTTATTTGTAAATTTATAGGCACATGATGTACTGTTAGGATTACATTTTTTCATTCAAAACCCCTATCAAAGATGAAAAAAATCTTAATATAAAAACATTGAAAAATGGTTAGGTTCAGCTACATCACACATTGATCAAAGTAAAAAAGTTTAATTTCATTCATTAAATTTTCAAGATTGATCCTTATCTAATGAATTTAAACAAAATTTCCAACAATAACATGTGGATACCAAAAAATGTAAGAGAGGGAGGTTCCAAATGAATCTAGAGAGATTATCTCCATCTCACTACCAAAATCGGATTATAGTTTCACCCACTAATGGGAAGTATAAAGGATGGTTGTGAAGACTTTGAATTATTCTTACATTCCTTGTTCTTTTAGGTGAGATGTTTTATATTTATGAGCATAAAAATAATTTGGAGGGTATCTTATATAAAAACTTGGGTTTTTAGTGGAGGGATTTAAATTTTTATTTTATTATTTTTAAGATTTATTGAGCATGTATATATGATTTAGATAATTTTTATCATAATTATTTAGAATCTTAATATTATTATTGACAATAAAAATAATAATATGTTTAATTGATTTGTATCTAGTTTAAAAATACAAACATTAAAATATAAATATATGTGTGTGATCACACACAAAAAGAGATATGTATATGAGGTGACCTATGCATCATATACATAAATATTACATCATTTTAGATGAATATTCAATACATCTCCCAATAATATATGCCCTCTGACCATAATGGATTAATGAATTTGAAGAAAAGATACATAAAAATCATATTTCATGAAATACTTGAATCATCACCGATAAATTTCTTCTCATATTGTACCCTTCTTATACACGCCCTACTTAATAACATTATTCTTAAACTGGGGAAAAGATAATATAAGAAATGGTGAGATCATATTCTTAGTAAGGGTAAACATGGAAGATATTAATAGATGATCATATGTGAACATATGATAAATATTAGGGTATGATAACATGATCCAAACTAACTAAAACTTACCCAACATGTCATAGACCACAAATCATGAGTTAATGCATAAGGATTTATCATAGAAAACAAAACAAGTCTTAAGATTGTGGAGTCATAATTAATCAATCA
Organism: Viscum album; assembly: GCA_963277665.1. Taxonomy (NCBI): domain Eukaryota; kingdom Viridiplantae; phylum Streptophyta; class Magnoliopsida; order Santalales; family Viscaceae; genus Viscum; species Viscum album. The sequence goes on along the minus strand of OY728122.1, from coordinate 699,540,521 downwards.
TGAATCGTGAGAGAATATCATAAGCATAACATCATGTTATAAGAGTTCCTCTCATAATAATAATAAGCATAGAAAATCATTTCATTATTTAAGGATCACTACCAAGACCATCATCACATAGTGGATAATGTATCATAATGGATTGGGTTCACTCACCAACCTCTAATAATTCGTGGAATGGGTTCACTCCCTATCCTCTTTCATATGATCTCATGAGACATAAATAATTACTCAATGCATTATAGCGGTATATAATTCCAGGTCCACACATCACATAATTAAAAACATACATAAGTGTGTCACAAGATCATAGAAACATGCATAATTTTATTATAACATTAATAACATGTCGGAAATAAATAGGTTTCATGAAATTATCCTTAAAGCATTATCATAATAATTCATTCATGGAAAGAAATTGGATGGTATCATAATTTTATATCCCCAGTGAAGCATAAACATCCTTAAAGGATGTTGATATAAAGACAAAATCTCTTATATAAAATCATTTAAAATATGTTTTGAAAATAAAGAGAAAAAATCCCTTTTATTTTGGTAACTATTGAAAAATAAAATTCACAGAACAATGTGAAGATACTTTTATTTGTAAAACCATTGAAAATTTTAAAGAAAGCCTCATGAAGATAGAAGGAATTGATTACAGGAATATTCAGTTATGTTGTATTTATTAAAAGATAACATACTTTTCGAACTTTTATAAAAATACAAATCCAATTTTTCAGAAAAAAATAAAAATATTCCTTTTAGACCATTGTAAATAATGTCAACGGTAATGAAAATGACCCTATTAAAAAAAATTAGGTACAGGTAAAAACTTCTATAAAATAATTTGAAGAACATGGATATGGAAGACAATGATTCTCAAGAAAAACAAGAGAAATATGGCCAAATTTTCATAGAACCATGTTTTTAGCCCTTTTTGAGTACCAGGGGATAAAAAAATATATTGGGATTAAAAATAAGGACAATATAATTTCACTCATTGGGATTTTAGCAGAGAAAATCCCAAAAAGGAATGAGATTGTAACATAAACACTTACCTCAAGTCCTAGCTTTCTTCATATGTGCTCTTACACTCCTATATAAAAAATTTATATTTATTATATATCTATAACAGAACCATATTTATTCTTAAATTATAATATATAATTCCCTTATAATTTTTATTTATCTAATTATTATCAATTCTTCATTAACATTAACATTCTGTTTGTTAAATGTTCTCTTTGTCGTGCATGTTTCAATTAAATGGATCAAGTCCTTGCATTTTGGCCCTTGTTTCATCATCTCCAGAAACATTACCATGACATAAGTATCATATTTATTCATTTTTTACACTTTTATAATAATTCATATAAAACACCAATAAAAAATGAATTACATCACATCATACATACACTTGAGTGATGTTTTCATTTTCCGATGAATAGAAAGAAAGAAAGAAAAATAGTAATTTATATTTCTAGAATCATAAAATTATCAAAAATAACATATACTTTCATTAAATCTATCTATATAACTATCTATGAGTGATGGTGATGAAAAATGCTACATATTGCTTCGTGGAGGTAGTAACACATGCACACGAGCAATATTTTCATTTCTCATAGTATAGAAAAAGAGATGAAAAAGGGGTATACTAAAAATATAATAAAATTTTAGTATGTTGAAGATACTGATGATAATATATCAGCATGGTTATGATAGGTTTGAAGGAGGCTAAAGAAGAAATTAACATGAAAGAACTTGATTAAGAATTATACTTCATGGATATCCTAATTTTTGAACATTTGATGAAATTTCAACTATGTTTAAGTGGTTTTTCATTCCTTTTTTTGATATAGACTGAATTTATTCTTAGATCTTAATTTCATATAGATATTATGGTGTTCAAATTTTATTATTTTTCATATTTTAATGTTATTTATAATTATATATTTATATATGAATGCATACGTATTTGAATATATTTACATATAAAAATTTATTTGTATAAATAAATATTTGAGCGTGTTTACATGTAAAATGTAATTTTGAATACATAAACCATAGATAATGATCCATTTTATTTAAAATAAAAATTTATCCATTTTATTTACCTTAAAATTTTGAATGTATATGCTTATAAAAATGTATCTATAATGTTTATATATAAATATGTGTGTGTCTTTGTGTGTACTAACACACACACACACACATCTGTGTGTGCGTGTGTCTTCTAATATATGTAAAAAAATATTAATATACGTATTATATATATATATATTGCAATATATGTATATATATATATGTCTATGTAGGACAAATAAAATCATCTAAGCTAGTGGTAAGTGTGTTGACTAATACATTCATATAAGTCAACACACACACCTAAACAAACACACACTCACACAAATACACACGCACACACACACACATATAAATTTATTTACAATTAATATGTATTTTATATATACATTAAAAAAATTTATGCCAATATATTAAAAAATTATAAATGTATTTAAAAATAATTATAAAATTATATATAATTATATGAATTTATATATATTTATGTATATAAATAATTATAAATAAATATATATATCATAAAATATAGGTGAAGTCAAGATGGACTGGTGTTAAGGGAATTTGTTTTGCACAATGTGATCACATGTTTGAATCCTTCTAGATGTGCATGGAAAATAGGGTTGTGGGGGAGAAACACGTTGACTAAAGGGGGAGTCACATGATGATAAAAGGTTATGGGGGTGTGTTGGTGGGGAGAAACACATTGTTAGGGGTAACACTCATAAAAGGGTGTTATCCCCATAATTTAAAAAATATTTTTTTCTAGCACTGATAAAGTCACTTTTTATCAGTGTTGAAAAAGAATTGATAACTATATTTTTTATCATCACAAAAAAAAGTGGTGATAAAGAGAGTTTTTATCAGTGATTTTTAATTATGATAAAGGGTGTTTTTATCATCAATTTTTTAGCACTAACAAAAGTTAAGTCATCAATGTCTTTTAACAATGAAAAAAAATGATTTCTAGCACTTTTAAAAAAACAATATGTAGTATTGCATATATGTATATTCAAAAAAATTTTAATTTATTTTTTAATGTGTATTTTATTTAGTGTTTGTATGAAAAATAATATTAAGGGTTCAAAAAATACAATATAATGTATTCATGGAAATCTGTATCTGTATATGAAAAATTTAATGTTCGAAATAAATTATCATATATGAGACATGAATTATTCATTTTGATACCATGATCACATTGGTGTTGGTGGATACATATAACAAAGGCACACATGCACACACTAACATATGTTTAAATATAGATATGTACATGGAAACACACACACAAACACATATATACCAAGTATAATTTTATTTTTCAAAACAGGGTCATCTTGGTCCACCAGATTCTATTTTCCTTACCTTGGGGGGGGGGTGCGAAATATTTTTAAAGGAAAGGGAAACTGAATAAATAAAAAAAGTTCATGTAATTAATTGAATGATTAAATCATACAACTCATATTTCTCTTAAATCATGCATATTCTGTTTCATATAGCCCCCTCCAATTCAATCTCTTTTATTCTTGACCTTTTTACTACATGATATTATCTAATATTCCTAAACTGTAAACTATATTAAAATCACATCCTAATATAGATCTAAATCTCCATGATTTGATTCCAAGGTGACTGAGTCTTAATTTATATATTATTTTAATTGTTTTAATCTTCTAGTTTCGCCATTTTTTGAATTCTGTATAAACAACTTGATTTATTGGATATTATCTTAAAATAATTATCAACAAGAAATAACACAGGAAATTTGGACACTTACCTTATTTTTAGTATCGAAGAAATATCATAACTTAGGACTTTTTTTATGTGGTTGAAATTAATGTAAATAAGATAATATAATATGATATGTCTAAGTGAGGGATAAGGCATGTTAAGTATTGCCTATTATTGATATTTCTATATCTCTATAAATATTTATTGGTTATTATTATAATATGAGTTTATTTATTTTTTCATTCCTTGTGTTTGGATTATACCTCAAAATAATTATTCCACTCTAATTATTTATTTATATTTGGTTAATAAATGATTTAATTCAAATGGATGGATTTTGTAATTCAAATGGAATGTTTCAGATGTTAACATTTTTAGTGGGTTGAGATGTATTTATTTTGGGTTAGCCAAAGATTGAACTAAATTTTTTTTAATGTTAGGGGATGGTTTGGTTTAACACATATAACTTACAAACATTAATTTTTATATACTTGGTCTGGGAATATATTAATGCGTGAATTTGTGTGGTTAGAAAGTGTGAAATTGTATGCTCTATAAGATGATAATTAATATTAATAATGGATGTATGTATATACATGAATTTATAGTATATACATGCATTTAATTTTCTCTGATGTGTATTTGGATGAATTTATTGATATAATGTTGAAATTTTTATTTTAAAAGGGATTATTTTATCCATTGTCTTTTTATTCAATGTAATCCATTATATTTGAGTGTTCTAATCTGTCATTTATAACGAAATGTGTCTTTAAAAACATTCATTTTTATGGATTATTATGCTTCATTTGAAAAAATACATGTATTGTTAATTTTTATTATTTAATTTAAATTTTAAAATACAAGCGTTTTGATTATTTTCCCATTTATATCAGTTTTTGAAAGCTGTTATTGATGCAGTTTATCTAATTCTCTCTCATGTAATGTTTTAAAAACTACTATACAAGGGTATTAATTATTCCCAACTTATGTAGAGTTTTAAAAATAGTAAATGTGTGTTTTTGGTAACTGAAATATATAAAAAATGATGGCTGGTAATTCATTATGAAATTTTTTGATTTACCATAGCTTAATTTACAGGTTTTAGTAATAATGAAAAAGGAAATTCAACTAGTTATATAATAGTTGTTTTATACATTCTAAGAACATGTTTGGTTGTGAATAAAAATGAGATTCTTGGGGAAAATTTCTTTTAGTCCCTAGAGTATATAAATGGTGGGATTTTCTAGTTTTTAAATATTTCTATGGGTTGTGTAAAGCATATTTTAAGATATAAGATCATGTTTAGTTAGGTTTTAAAAGTGGGTTTTGTTAAAAATGACTTATGTGATTTCTTTGAGTATTTATATGTTTCATGAATTTTTTTAATAGAAATTATAATGCGTTAGAATTATATTTTTTTAATGGATTGGAACATGTTTGTATTTAACTAAAAATGATATTTTGAATCTTTATATCACGACTTATCAATTATTTTTATAGATGAATGTAAGTGTGATTTAATATTTTTTGAGGTATAAACTGAATATTGTTTTTGATATTTGATGTGTAACACCCCATATTTTTTATGAAATAGATTTTAGATTATTTTATTTTTCTAATAGCTTGCATTACACGTAATGACATGTTTAGAAGAACCATGAAATATTTCTAAAATATTATATATAATTTATAAACTAGCCATTAAATTAGTGAGAATGAATAGGAATGGAAAATTTATGAAATAAATATGTAACTCAATATGAATGTATTGGTAATTACATTTAAAATGATTACACATTTTTTTTAATTAAAGTCATTTTGTTCTTTAAAAATGCGTTTTTTTCAAAAATTCTTTTTTTCTTCTCTTTATGAGTGAATATTAATATCTACAAGTTCTCGAAAATGTATTTGACAAAATTAATTTAATTTTTGAATTCATAATTTCAAAATTATTTTAAAATATTTTTTTGATAATTTTATGAACTGATTTATTTTTCAAGGAATAATGGAAAATACTGATTTTTATTGAAAATTGTATTTTATTTTAATGTATTAGAAAAATCAATTTCTTTTTTATATATTTTAAATTTTCATTAGTTTATTTTGATTTAAAAGAAACCAATTATGATTTTTGAAGTGGATTTTATACTTGAATTTAGTATGAAAAGATTTTATGATTAAAATAAGGATTTTTTTGAAATATTTTTTTAAATAATTTTATTTCTCTGATAACTAGAATCGCACACAGTAACAGGTTTAGACAAATCATGAAATATTATTAAAATATTATATGCCCATTATAACCTATCCGTTAAATTGGTATGAATTAATAGAAATAACTAATTTATGAAATAAATATATAAATCAATAAAAATTTTCTGGTATGAACATAGAAAATGATTACACATTTTTTTAGTAAAGTTATTTTATTCTGTAATAATATGTTTTTTTAAAAAAATGCACTTTTCTTCTTTTTATGAGTGGATATTGATTTCTATAAGATCTATAAAATATAATTGAAAAAATGAATTTCATTTTTGAATTTATAATTTCAAAATTATCTTAAATTGTTTTTTGATAATTTTCTGAACACATTTATTTATCAAGGAATAGTGAAAAAACTGATTTTTATTGAAAAATTTATTTAATTTTAATTTTTTAAAAAATTAAAATTATCTTTTAGATTTGTTTTAAATTGTTATGTGTTCATTTTGACTTAAAATAATCCAATTATGATTTTGAAGTGGATTTTATACTTGAATTTAGTATAAAAACCCTTTATGTTTAAACAAGGTATTTTTATGTAATAGATTTTTAAATAATTTTATTTCTCTAATAGATTGCATTGCATGCAATAACTAGTTTAGATGAACGGTGAAATATTATTAAAATATGTTAAGTCTATTATAACCTATCCATTAAATTGGTGAGAATTATTATGAATAACTAATTTTTTAAATAAATATCTAACTCAATATTAATGTACTGATAATTTCTTAGAAAACGATAACTCATTTTTTTTAGTAAAGTAATTTTATTCTTCAGAGATACATTTTTCTTCCAAAACACATTTATTTTCTTTCTATGAATGAATATTAATTTCTATAAGTTATGGAAAATTTATTTTACGAAATTAATTTCATTTTTGATTTCATAATTTTAAAATTATCTTAATATTAATTTTTTATAAATTTTTGAACACGTTTATTATTAAAGGAATAGTGGAAAATAGTAATTTTTATTGAAAACTATATTTTATTTTAAAATTTTTACCAATTAAATCATGGTTTAATTTCTTTTAAATTTTCAAAAGTTCTTTTTTATTTAAAATAACCCAATTATTATTTTTATGTGTATTTTATACTTGAATTTAGTATAAAAATAATTTTTGTTTAAAAAATGGCATTTCTCTGAATAACAATTTTTTGTCGCATTATGCCGATTTAATTTTAAATAAAATGATGTGACTTATATGATTTAAATTTTTATAAAAGGATTATATAATTATAATTACAAAGTTCTAATTTTTTAATTAAACCTTTTTTATTTTAGACAATATGAATAGTAATTATGGTAAATAAATTTACCTTAGTAAATGGTAAAAAAGGTTAATATTGATTAAAAATAAGTTACAAGACCATACTTTTTCATAATATTTAATATTATATGAAGTTAATTCAACCTTTAACTCCAAAGGATCAATTTGTTTTTAATGGACACTTTTCCATTAAAATGGATTATATATTATTTAAATCAAAGAAAGTCACAAAATGCCACTTTTTTATCGTAAATATCTTTTATGTGTCCACATGAAGACAAAAGTTGGGTATGAATGAGTATAAGTGTCAATTTTCAACTTAATAAACTTAGTTTCATATTTAAATTTATTTATGACCATTTTGGGCTACTTGGTTAATATTATGACCTTTATAGTATTCTATTTAATGAAAAATCAAACATGTCACACTCTTGTTTTAATAAGTTTAATATTTTTAATATGGTGTTATCCAGAGGATATGTTTGAATATAAATAGTATTTTTAAACATAAAAGATTGATATTTATGATGGTAATTGATTTATAATTTTTAATAATTAAATAATTATCATAAATTTTCATACGACATTGATAGTAATTACTAAATTAATGGAAAAATTTAATAAATTATGATAATTTTTCTAAAATTTGTATAATTTGAGAAATTTAAAAGATCCAGGAATTGTCTAGATTAAATAGAAATGTTATGTAAATGATACAATAGTTTTTTATAATTTTATATGTTTTTTTGAAATTTTAAAAATCCAATGTAATGAAGAGTATCAAAATTGACAATAATTATGTTTTATGAGATTAATATATTATTAAATTATTTAAAGTTCATAAAAAACTTTAAAAAAAATTCATCATTATATGGTTTAAAATTACATAAATTGGAGATTTAAGGTCAATTTTTCACCATAAAAGTAAAATTTACAACTTTTTAATATTAAAAAACTTATTAAATTATTTATAATTAAAATAGGTTAACTAAGGGTTATTCAAAATGATAAAATATACAATAATACCAAAACATGTTTAAAATATATTTGTTGATGAGATTAAAACATTATATCATCTTATGTTCTACTAAATTTCTATTTGGTGATATTTGGATAGAAAATGACTTTATTATAATTTAATCTTGTGAGGAATTCCAAAAGTACCCCTCACCTCAATTATAAAATCAAACCTCCTCCATCACTTATTTACATTACTTTGATCCTTATATCTAAAAAACCCTCTCCAATTTATATTTTCAACTTCCCTAAATAAATTCTAGAGTTTATTTTTTTCTTAATAGTCCAACCCTAGATCCCTTTAGATGAGATCCAAAGGATTCATTTCGAAGTAGAGGTAATCACTCTAACCAATCAGTTTATTTTTATACTCTTCTTTACCTCCTCTATCTATGATACTTATTATAAAATAATATATTAATTATCCTCTATATTATGAAAATTTATTATGATTATGAAAACTCCATTACACACCCCCATTCAAATAAATCAAGAAATGAAGGTATCGCTTGTGCGTATGTACGGCTTACCGTTTCCACTTAACGATACAATTCATTTTTTATTACCATATTTTATGGATGATAATTATGGTGGGTTTAATGTTTATATATGATATATAATAAATAATTATACTTCTATAATAATAATATTATATCTTTCTTATCATCATTCATCCTTTTGAGAAACAATAATGTTGCTCGTGTGTACATATTAATTACCATCTCCATGATGCGGTGCGATTCATCTTCGCTTATATTTCACATGGATGAAAATAAAGAAGGTTTTTATGAACATATATGATATATATAACATAATAATGATTATATAAATATTAATTATTATTTATATTTCTTTCATTCCATAAACCAAAAAATGATTTCATCATTCATGTGTATGTACGACCTACAGTCTCTATAAACGGTGAAATTTGTTTTTCTATCTATACTTTCGATGAATGAGTATAGATATGTTTATAATTATTATATATTATGTTTATAAAATCATTAAAAATTTGTAAATTATGATACCAATATCAAAGTATAAGGACCAATTCCGCCGAATCGAAACATGCTTGGAAAACGAAGCAGTTACCACCCAGAACAATGATTTTAATAAAAAACTATTAATAAATGGATGATAACATATTATGAATAAATAAATAATTGCATGGTAAAATTAATTTTAATGAATAAATCTATAATAAATCCATATTTATTATACATGATGTTTTAACATCAATGAAGAAAGGAAATACTTAAGGTAAAAATGTTTTGACTCATAATTATTTCTGTGGGACACATGCCTTATACATTACTTGTTAATTTTGTGTGGTGTAAATACTATCCATGAATGTATTTTATTAATATTATCATGATAATTATGGGGTTTAAATATCCATATATTTTTTTATTTTGTGGGGCATACAATTAGACTGATTCCAAAGAGGTAAGAGTTTACTTCAAAATCTCCATATTATTCAAGATTTGTTATGTTTAAATATCCATTCGGGGAATATTTCTCTTCTATGAACATTTTCTCTAAAAAGGTTTTCAAAAAGGTTTTTACTAATAGAATATTAATGATTTAAATTTATTTTTATCCATGTTTTATTTTTTACAAAACATTTTGAAGGGAATATTTTTATCATATTCCAAACAATGTACTTTGTGACTTTTATGGTAAAAATACAGAAGGAATGTATTTTCAATTATATGGAATGATCTGATTTAACCTCTTTTATGAAAACATATTATTTTGAATCCTCATATACAATTTTACAGGATTCTTTACAAATAAAATGTTTCTTTTATAATTTCTTAGCTTTTCAAAAAAAAATCAAACTAGAAATGATATTTTCGTCAAGAATTATTTCAATTGATATATCAATATCATTTTACATCTAATAAAACATTATTTGATGTTACTTATTCTTTACTGGGGATATGATCCATGTATATGATCCTTATTCTTTTATGTATGGTTAATGTTTATGATAAAATGATATTGATGAAACCTACTCCCTTTTTCATGGGTTATACTTTGATGAAATTCATTTATTATCATGAGTTCTTATATGATGATATTTTTATTATATTATAGAACACATAAGTATGATTTCCTTTATCTGGTGTGTGGGACCTATATCTACCTCAAATTCATTGGTTAAATATGGATAACTCATGAGTAAAATATGTTAAGAATGAACCTAATTTCATTTTCACAATTTTATACATGGAACTAGTTTTTATGTTCATATGTTTATGCATGGACATAGATTTCATGTCTATAAATTTCTTCATGGATCTGGTTTCATGTTCATAAGTTTATACGAGGTCCTAATTTCATATACATAACTTAATGATTTAACCTATTTTTATTTATATATGTTTATGATGTTAAAAGTTTCTGTCTATGCCACTAATTCCATGTCTTCTTCCAATATTATACTCTCATGGATCATATTCTTCGATTTCTTCATGATTCATGTTTTATGAACTACCAATATTGATTACATAATTCAAGACTATGATATTTGATATGTAGGGTATAATTTCAAAATTATGTGTTCATGTTCTTATACCATTATGCTCATATTATGCTTATGAAATTATTGTTATCTCTCATGTTTAACGTTACTGAGAATCTAAGCTCACCCATTATTATGTTTCCTTCATAGTTGACGAAGAAAGGTTTAGGTAGGGTATTACTAATAGGATTACTATGTGAAAAGATATTTGTGGGTGATCTTGAATATTTTTTTAAAAAAAGAATATTTTATATCGAATCTCTAAAGACTCTAAACCTCTATGGTTTAAGTATGGATTGTTTCGTTATGTATTGAATATTCATCTAAATAAATTTAATATTTGTTTATGAAAATCTTGGACCATTATAGTTGGTATCACAACAAATTTTAGACAATCTTTGGAGATAATGGTTAGAAAACTTTTATAAAAACCCTAGGGATAAGACTAAGTATAGGATAACATCCGAATGTTTTTATAATGATCATGAATGAAATAGGTTAAATATTAGTTGTCATTGATTAAAAAAAGCGTCATGATTTAAACATCATATATCATGATTATGAGGTTTCCCACTATGATTATTGTTTATCACACTATGTTTTTTTGAGTTTTCGACAATGGATAGAATTATTTGGATTCATGTTAATGGTGAATGTGATGGACAATGGAATAGTCTTCCTCATGAGTAACCAAATGAGATGGGAATTAGAAGGAAAAAACATGTTATTATGCTTAATCAACAATCTCATAATATAATCACTAATATCAAGTTTTGTGAGTTTCCTAACACATATAATAAGATAAATATGGACTTTCATGGTGCCCATAGAGGAATTAATGATTAATTTTTTCTCATGTAAAGCATGTGGGAAGGACATTAAAGAGATTGTCTCAAAGGAAGTGGATGATGCTTTGGGTGTGGAAAATGACAAAAATAAAGTAATTGAAAAAGAAAATTGAAAGGTTCAGTTAACAAAATGGACAAGAATAATGGTATTGATGAGGAATCATCCACAGTTCTATGTTTTAAATTTTTAATTTATTTTCATTATGAAAATAAATGCTCTAGGGGGTGAAGATCATGAAGGGAATTTACTAGGTTGTATGAGTAATGTTTATATTAATAATTATGAAGATATTAAAAATGAAATATAAGATAAAAGAAGTTTTATCGTGTAAAATGACAAGTCCTTTTTAATGGTTTAAGAAGGTAGTTAAATGATGGAGTGTTTATTGTAATTTAAGAATAATTACATAGAAGTAATTTTATGTTATTGTGGAATAATGAATCATATAAGGATTGGTACACTATAGTTTTTCCTTATTGATTTGAAATTATATATTGAATGGTACTGATATCCATTGAAAGAGATTAAGGTGGTAAGGTTATATTTATAGAGAATACATGATTAAGGGAACGCTAACCCTTAATATGTGTATGATTTTGGGATAATAATGAGTTAAAGATATGTTTGATTTTGATAAAATAAAATAAATAATATTTATAACCTTGAAACTAATTATTTATAATATTAAAAGGTGGTTTATGATATCATGGATTGAGTATATAATAATTTTGGATTTATGGAATGGGGAAAGAGTTTATTTTTTAAATCATGTATATTTTCACTAATATTTTATTATAATTAATTTTATTACCATGTTTAAGGAAAATAAATTATAATGTTCTTTAAATTTTTGGTGTTTAATAATTAAGAGGTACATTATGATGTTTAGGGGATAACTACTAAGTTGATTTTGGAAATTTAGTAACCATCTTACGAATTTTTTGTTTTTTAATTTTTTTAAGGTTCATAAGGGTAACAATTTATGAAATCATTTATGTTTAATTTTGGAAAATATTTTAAAGATTAATGTATTACATCACCATATTATTATTTATACCTATTGGATAACCTATGCTAACCATTTTTTTTATAATTGTAACTTGAGAATAAAGGAATGTCTTATCATCCCATTATGGATCTTATGATCCAATAGTTCCTCAGGAATTACAATTTCACCTTCATTTATTAGAATGAACAACTAAAGGGTGAGATTGTGTTGTTTAAAAATGGATATGATGAAGATAAAGTCACAAGAGGGGGGGGGGGGTGAATTGTGTTTCTAAAAAAAATTGATTCAGAAAACCTCTCTTGTTATGCACTGAAACTTTCCTTCTATCAGAAATATGAGTGAGCAGAAGAAATAAATGAGGAAAAGTTTATAATGATGTATAGTGGTTCAGGGCAGAACGATCCCCTAGTCCACTCAACTAATTCCATACTCCACAATCATGGTGATTTTCACTAGTAGGTCCTCTTATCCAATGACCCCATGACAACTGTGTGCAGTTAATTGATACCTTAAAAGTCTTTTACAAGGCCTTATGGTTCAATGAAATGAAAATCCATAAATTAGTGAAAGAATATGACACTCCACCAAAACCAAGATTGAGTTATAGCATCCAAAACTCCAATAAATCAATAGAGATTGATTTTATTGAGAACACATGTTTTTATTCATAGTTGTAGAAGGAACTGATAGATGTATTTAGATATTCAATAATTAACAACAACAAATAGATCTTCAAAATTTTATAGGATTTATTCAAACAGCGATAGAGAAAACAATGTCAATATGTGTACATATGTATTTATCCAAAGTGTATCTCCCAAAAATTATTTTTCTATCCTACAAAAGAAGATGTAACAATAAGATGTTGCAGTATCGACAACAATGAGTCAATCAGATAGATTAAAACTTATCTGTCTCCAAAGTGTAGCTCTAAAGGCAACAGAAAACTTTTTCTTTTAAAAACGTTATATTCCTTTTATATGAACATATTTATTTTGTATCTCTTCTCCCTTTTTCTAATGAAGATGGTCTCGATATTTGTACTGCAGGTCGAACAACTCCATATAAAACTAGACCAAAAAATATTCCACAATAAATTGTGAATATTTGAATTCAAAATCATTCAATAGAGTTATAAATTCCCATAAGAATATAAATGATTTATTAAATTGAATTTATAACTTTGAGTCAATCAAAAAATATCTTTTATTAGATATTTATTTCTCGTGAAACCATTGCAGAAATCACAAATAATATGTTGACTTTAAAACTCCATCGTTGAATAGTTAAACATAGTCACATTATAGAAAAATAAAAACATAGAGTTAACAACTTATGATTGTTCACAAACATAATGTTGATAAAATATAGTTGTTTATAAATGTACGGTTGATAAACAATACATTACTTTTCTCAAACGTCAGGTTTCTTCCAAATATAGGATATATGATCCATACAGTTTCTTCTAAATGAATGGTTTCCAAACCTTACATCACACTTACAAAAATAGGGTATGAACAATGTTTCTAGAATACTTTCAAAACATGTTCAAAATACATTAACAAATATTTAACATGGATCAATGAATTGAATATATTTACAAAATAAATATTCTCATTAATATTATCTTTCTAAAATTCATTTAAAAGAAACTTCATTAGTAACATAATTGTGGGTGTTTATGAGCATTAAAACCAAAAAGAAATTAATGAAATTATTGAATCAACACATTCTCAACAATCTCCCCCTTTTTATGATAAAAAATCCCATTAATAAATTTTTAAAATTAATAATTAAAATATTTTTTTAGAAGATTAAATATCTATAGCCATAAATAAATTAAAAACACATTTCCCCTTTAATATTTCTCCAACATTTCTCATATGTTCACATATAAATTTATCCTTAAATTCAAATTTCACCAAATATATCTCCTATGATAAACATATAAATCTCTTCATATATAAAATTATCCCCCTTTTTTGACATAAAAAAATATGAGAGTATTGTGAAGCAAAATAAATTTTTCATATATTCATGATTCCAAACAATATGTAATCATGGAGAATATAAACTATTTTTAAATGAATAAAATGGTTTTTAAATAAGATATTAAAAATATTTCTAATTTTTTTACATGTTATATTTTAAATAAAATATTTATTACTTATATCTGTATACTAACTTACCACATTTAATGACATAATCATATATTAAGTACATTCTTACGTATAATGATCAATAAAATTATAAAACTTAAAAAAAATTATGAAAAAAAATTATAGTACATATTTCTACTAAAAATATATTAAAAATAAGATAAATATAACATTGATTTTAAATAATCTAAACAAAATAAAACCAGGGTGTTATGAAGGATAAGATTGATCATATGAACTTTCCAATCTTCAAACCATTTCTCTTAAAACTGTTAAAACTCGTGATAGTTATTTTATTTTCCTCGAAACATCTACTATTCTTTGATGTAATGAAGAATATAAACACTATTGAACTAAGAAATTTCTTATCTTACTAAGATTCAAATTAGTAACAAATTTTCTATTAGTATCTCTATATGACTTATTATATATATATTAAATTCTTCAAAGTATTATTTTGAATTCAAAATTTTTTAACATTATGATATTCCCTTTTTAGTTCTTCATATGACACTATAGATGTAATTATATCATCTTACAAATTTAATTTTTCTTCATTCAAGGTATTTAATTTAAAGATAATATTTTCATAAGAAATCTGAGTTGAAGAGACTTCCAGTTATTCAGAACCATGAGCTTCATTATTTCTTTCTGAAGAATTTCCAAATAAATATTTAACATATGAAACTAACTATTCATTTAACAAATCAGAAGGGTTTCTTTTTATTATTTTGTGAGAAATAATTTTTCTGAACATGAAGTTCTTGATCTCTTAATTTTGTTGTCATAGGATTTCAGAATCCTTTGAACAAGATATTTCGAAGAAGACATAAACAAAAAGGTTTTAAGAATAATATTATAGAGTTTTAAAGAGAAAATGATATGTTTTCTTCTAACATATTTCAGAAGATGCTTAACATTCTTGAGTTGAAAAATACAGAATCATCATAACATATTTTATTTTTTGAAAAAATATTTTTATAAAATAAATATTTTCCAAAAAAATAAAATGAATAAATAATATTTAAATAAATAATGTAGATTGTTTTAACTTATTTGAATATTTTAGAAACTTGATTCAAAAATTATGAATGACTATATATCCCTATATAAAATAGTTAATATAATAAAAAATATATTTTAAATAGTAACAAAATACTTCTTAGATTATAGATTCCATCTCTAAGTATTTTTCTTTTTATAATGGACTAATTGAAATTTTATAACTCCTTTATTAAGATAGAGATTTCCATATACTAAATAGATATCTACTTTATGATTTAATGATGTATCTCATTGGTGTATTCCCAAAAAACATAAAATAAAAGTTCCTTTTGGTACCCATATACATTTGGGTCTAGTAGTGTTGTCAATTAAATTTTTAGATAACTAAACTTTTTTATTTTGAGTAGAGATTAAATTATTCAACTTAAAAAAATATTTTGAACAATACATAAATTTTGAGACTAGAAATTGGAGGGTTTTTAAAGAAGAAATAATTTTCATAATGTACATTAATATAGTAATAATAAAATTTAATAGTTGATATGATTTTTCTATTTAAAACATGAACAAAATAATTCCTATATAATTTTTGTCTTTCAAAATTACTTCATATTAAAAGTTTTCCTTTTTAAATTTTATTTTTACTAATTATTTTATTTAAATAATTTTATCCTCTTATTATCATAGTAGAATATATGTTTAAATTATAAACATGAAACAATAAATTTTTAATCATAGTTTCATGTAGATCATAATAAATTTTAGAATAATTATATTCTAAATTTGAAATTTTTTTTGAAAAACATTCATTATCTAATTAAACAACACCATAATATTTTATAAATTTTCTATGAACTTTTTTTATAGTTTCATATTTATCTTGGAGTTTAAATAAATACCGATTTAATTCATCATAAGAAATATTTTCATAAATAGAGTTTTGAGAGTAAGAAGACTGTACTGTATGAGTATGAGCCATAACACATACCAATTGTTATTTATGTTGAGTATGAGAATATGTAGAAGATTTATCATGAAAAACAGAAGAATAAATACAAGTATCCTTCATAACTTTCTTTCCCTTTCTCTAATAATAAAATTTTCTTTGATCTTTTTGAAAAAGGATAGTTAACCTTTATATGAACTTTTTCTTTCGATTCAAAACATCTATTTTCTTCAGTACCTTTATTTTTTTGTATAGTTTTTCAAATAGTTTAACAATATTTGATAAATCTTTATATAACTTTGGATGACTTGAATCAGATGATTCATATATAGTTGTTTGGAGTGAATCTTTTTCACATTTGATATGGTTTAAATCTTTAGCCCCCATCTCATCTTCATACATCATTAAATTTCAAATAATTTTTTTAATTGATAATTTTTTTACTGGTGTTGGTTGACTTGTAACTATAGATACTCAATTCGACGTAAAGGGTAGTAATCTGAGTAATTTTAACATTTTATTTGATTGTGAAATTCGATCTTCTAAAGTAGAAACATTATATACATTTTCTACTAATCTCCCATTTATTCGAGTGATAGTTTCATCTTTATGCATTTTGAAATTATCCAACTTTAACTTTATAGTAGTGTACCATAATTGTATAATATTTTTCTTTCCTTAATAGGAAACAACAATAGTCTACCACATCTCATATGGAGTAAAACATTGAGAAACTTGATTAAACCCATTAGTTCCTAAACCACAGACAATAAAATTCATTGATTTTGAGTTAAGATTATATTCTTTGTCTTGATCATCATCCCGTTTTTTCAAATATTCTTTAGGAATATCATAAGGCTTTAAAATCATTAAATAAAATATTATCTTGATTATTTCCAAATAAATAATCCTGTGAGCTTTCTAGCATCCATAATGATCACTATTAATGTATGGATAACAGATCATCAACATACTATCTTTAAGATGAGCCATTTTCAGAATTGTATTCATCAAAATCATTAACTAAAGATTTCTAGAGATCTTTATATAACACAAATGTAAAGGAATTGTTTTTTTTTTGAAAAATAAATTACTTATTCTGATATCGTTGTAGATATTGATTATAAAGATAAAATTACAACCCTTTGATACTATATTATTTATCAGAATAGAAACATAAATATTTAAGGATTTCAAAAAATAAAATATTCCAATAGAGACCAACCACTAATACCAATTGTTATGTCAGAATGGATATGAAAAAGATAAAGACATAATTGGGGGTGAACTGTGTTTTTAAAAAACATTTAAAAATTCAGAAAACCCTTCTTGTTATACAGCAAACCTTTCCCTCGCTCTTAAAGATGATTGAGAAGTGGAAATAAATAAGGAAAAGAACACAAAAATGTATAGTGGTTCATGGAACAAAGATCCCCTAGTCCACTCCACCAACACTTTACTCCATGAGCTTAGTGATTTTCACCAATAGGTACTCTTATCTGGAGACCTATTAACAAATGAGTGATGGTATTTTACACCTGACAAGGCTTTTATAGGGCGTTATGGTTCTTTTTTAGGGAAACAAAAATCCAAAGAATTATACAAGAAGCCGACACTCCACCAAAACAACTACTGATTTTGAGAAACCGAAACTCTAACAAACCAATAGATATTTATTTGATTGAGAACATATGCTTTCCTTCACAGTTGTAGAAAAAACTCACAAATGTGTTTATATCTTCATTAATACACATCAACAAATAGATCTTCAGTATTGCACATGATTTATTCAAATAGTGATGACGAAAACACAAAACAGATGTGTAAAAATGTATGTCTCCAATGTTTATCTATGAAAAATTCTTTATAAATCTTATATTATAAGATATAATAATACGATTTAGTAGTAGCGACAATAGTGAGTTAGTTAGATAGATCAAAACAAGTATGTCTCCAAATTTTAGCTCTGATGGAAACAACACAATTGTTGTTTTTAAAGACAACTCTTACTTTTCTATCCCTATATATATACATACATACATACATACACACACACACACACACATATATGTGTGTCTTTTGTGTATCTCATCAATTTTTTCTAATGATGATTGTCTCAATATTTATACTGTATTTCCAAAAGCTCCATGTCAAACTAGCTCCAGAAATAACATATAATAAATTATGAATATTTGAATTCAAAATCATCTAATAGAGTCATAACTTATGGTAATAATAGAAACAATTTATTCTATTGAATTAAATCCTTTGAATCAACAATAAAATAGATTTTAATATATATTTACTTCTAGTGAAACCATTACAAAAATCATGGATACTATCTTGATATAAAACTCCATCGTTGCATAGTCAAACATAGAATTCCTTCACATAATGAAAATATCCAAAAATAGTGTTGAAAATGTATATTTGTTCACAAACATAGGGTTGATAATGTAGATATTTTATTTACAAATGTTGGGTTGATAAAAAATATTTTTCCATTCTCAAATTTGGAGTTTCTTCCAAACGTAGGGTATATGATCCATTTGGTTTCCCAAACATAGAGTTTATAAACCTTACGTTATGCATAAAAACATAGGGTATGAAAAAAATTTCTAGAATACATTAAAAAACATAAAAAATAATTTAAAAAATATTTCCCCCAAATCAGTGAAATGAATATATTTTCAAAATAAATATTACAATGAATAATATCATCTGAAATTCACTAAAAATATACTTCATTAGTAACATAAATATGGGTGTTTGTGAGCATCAAAACCAAAAATAAATTAACAATTTTTTTGAATGAAGACATGATCAATAGATTACAGATATGAAATAAAATTATGTAAGTTTATCTTATTAAAGGATTTGGAATTAAATTTTATCATATTATCATAATTTTTGGAAACATCAAAGACCTTTTTTAGACCTCTTTGGTCTATGGTTTTGTGGTTATTAATGTAACAACCTGAGATTTTGAATAACTTTTGTTTCCTAACATTTTGTGTTATTTTATTTTATACTCATCAAAACTATTTCATTTAATAAAATGATTATAATTAAAATGAGACCATTGGGTGTTGACTTTTATATGACCATTGGTCAATAAGACCGTTGTAAACTAAATGTTACAATTATTGACTATAAATAACAATGATCTTGATTAATTAATATAGAAAGAAGATTTGATGGCCCCATCCAGTAGTCTCGGGCCGATCAAAGCCCATCTGACGGAACTCGAAAAAGAGGTAGCACTTTTGGGATTTTCTCTGGACCAAATCCAAGTCAAACATCATCATGTAAAGCTGGAACAAAATCTCCTTCACGAGAAGTTCAAGATGATAGAAACCACTACACGGGAAATTTTGGCCGAGCCACACCAAGAGTCTATCACCCTAGAACACCTTACTCTTAGTTCATATGCTGGTGTTATAAGGGGTTATGTAATGAGACCGTAACAGCCTTATGTAATCCTTTAATTTAAATAAAAATTCTGATTTCTTCTTATGGTGAAGTTTTTGAATTTTCAAATGTCCGGATAAATATAGTATACATATTATTGATGAATTTTAGAAGGATATTTTTTTAGAATATTTATGTAAACCATAAATAATTAATAATGTTTAATGATTTTCTAAAATTGTCTTCTACAGTTATGTTGAGTAAGAAATTTAGAGTCTAATAAGATCAAAATAATTTTTAATGAATAGTAATGTATGAATAGAGATTTTATGCTTAGGATTAGTAATGTGACCAAATGGATTAGTAATATCACTTAAACAAAGTATTAATATAATTTAGGCTCTTTGATTAAGTAATGTGATTCAATAAAACAGGTAAATATCTGTTTTAGAAATTATTATTCAAGTATTAGTTTTCTGGTGAATAATATTTTTAATTAAATATTAAATTAAAAATATTTATAAAATTATTTTTATAAAATGGACTTAATTTTTTGAATTTAGAGCATCGATATTAGGTTATGGTGATTTTTGGGGTTTTCTTCTGAAAAAAATGAATTTTTAGTGAATAGTGTTTTTATATAAAATTTAAATTAAAAATATTTAGAAAATTATTTTCATAAAATGGAGTTCATTTTTGAAATCAGAGCATTGATATTTGGTTAAGGTGATATTTTGGGATTTGTCTAAAAAAGTTGAATTTTCGGTGAATAGAGAATTTTCAGTTTAGAGTTACGGGTGTTTAATGACATCATTAAGGATGTAATAATTATGTAATATTTCTGGTTGACTTTTGAATTGTAATATAAGGTATGAGATGCCCCAAGTGGCCAATACCATGGGAAAATACCCTGGGCATGCCCATGGTTTTTCCAATACCACCAATCAGGTGTCCCTTGGCCATTAATGCCTTATCCCCTCACTTCCCCTATAAATACCAGGACATTATCTCATCCATTCCATTCTAAAATCCTCTTCAACGAAGTTATAGTCTCTGTAGCTCCTAAAGAGTCCTCCCAAGGTGCCCTCAAGCCTCCAAAGGTCCCAACCGTCAAGATTTCGACGATACTCTTCATGGTAAGGTATCATACCAATCTCTTTCTCTTCATGTATTCTCCTTTATGTCATTTATTTTAAGCTCCATGTTATTATGTTGGAGATGTTATTTTATATTCATCCTAATTTCCTTTTCATTTTTATATAATGAGAGACCCCCTCTTTCTCTCATCATTTCATTTTATGAAAGTTATCTGGCGTCGTTAGGCTGCCGAATTTTTGTAAGGGATGCTTTCACTCTTCCCATTTTCAGAGTTCTATTTTCATGTCAATTCTTTCAAGTTCCTTTTTACAAAGTTGGCTTATGATCTCTATATTAATCATACTGTACTTTTATGTTTACATGATGAGATATCCTATTTAATCTCATCAATTCATTTTTTTGAAGTTTTATGTGACGTCGTTAGGTTTCCTAATTTTCATAAGAGAAATCTTATTTTTGTCTTCCTTTCACGTTTTTCATTTCATATGGTATGCCCTTAAAATTTCATTACCATGTTCTTATATCCTTTATATTCTGTCCCTATACTATTTTATGTATCATTTATGAGTGGATGACCCATGTCCCCTCTCTTTTCAGTGTTTTCTAAAACCATGCAACATAGCCGTTATGCTGCCGAATTTTCTTCTCAAAATGTCTGTCTTTTTTTTTCAAATTATTTTATTTTATTAAGTGAATACTTAAAGATATTTATTATATATGTGTATTCACATATATATCAAAATGTTCTATTTTAATTCTGGGATTTACATTCATGAAACCCGCTTTCCATTTCCGTGGGTTTAAAGTGACATAAATATCATGTCTTTAAAGGTGTTTTTAAAACGTTATGATTATGAAATGAAACCTATTTCTTTTATGATATATGTGTTATTTATGAATTTTTTTATGATGATATATGTGGATCACATGATAATAAAGGGATATTAAGGGTGCTTCCTGATAGCGCTCCAATTCCTTGGGTAATGATGTGATCTCTAGGGATTACAATGTTAACGATACCTTGGTGGATAACCTTGGTAATTTTTTTAACTGACACCTTCGGGATGAACATTGGTGATATGTTCATGATTTATTAAGTTAAATGTTATATCCACATCTTCGTGTTATGAAACAAGTTATTTTTATTATGATATGCCTCATGATCTCTTTCTCATTCCTAAAGTTAGTTATCATGACTTTATTGATATATATCATGTTCACATGTAAAATGTTTCTCTTGTTTCCCTTATTGGGCCTTCTGCTCACCCTTTCCATTGATGTATGCTCCTAGGTTATGAGATGCTATAATGAACATAGGATGATCAAAGAATAATCCTTTAAAGTGTTTAAGAAGAATGTTTTATGTCTCCATGTATTATGTTCCTGGTTTCCAAGACACTAAACCTTAAAGATCTCAGTTTTGTAAAATGTAATGGAATGTTATGTTATAAAAGGTGGGATGCTATAGTTGGTATTAAAGGATAGTTTAGTTATTTATTGAAATTAGGATATGAAAACTTTAGAAAGAACCCTATAAAAAAGTTTAAATATAGGAAATCTTCCTGGTATTTTGGTGAGTATTGAGTTAGTGGTTTATCAAGAAAATATATCCCTGTCTGGATACGAGTAGGTAGAGGTGGCTCTGGAACAGATGTACATATGGGTAAAACCCAAAAACACCACTCTAAGCTAGAATTTAACGGGAACTGGCACACGAAAATGGGCCTTGTTGCACTCTTGGTTACAACACTGCCGGGGGATATGTTTGGTTAATAACAAGATTTTTATGAATCCTTATGAAGGAATTATGGAAAAATGTAATTGTCTAAGCATGAATTTTTAAGACATAAAATCATTTTAGTTAAAAGATTCGTAAATGAAATAAGTTTATCATGAAGGATTTATTCTTCTAGAAAATTCCCCCATCGTCAAGGAATACGTTGCCATATTTCCTAAGGAGTTACCCAGACCTCCCCTAGAAAGAGAGGTAGAGTTCTCCATTGAACTCGTACTTGGATCCCATCCGATGTCAAAGACCCCTTATAGGATAGAAAATGTGGAGCTAGAGGAATTAAAGAAACAACTCTAAGATCTTTTGGATAATGGGTTTTTCAAATCAAGTGTGCCTCATTGAGGAGCACAAGTTCTCTTTATGAAGAAGAAGGGTGGATCGATGAAGCAATGCATTGATTATAGGGAACTGAATGGGATCAAAGTGAAGAACAAATACTCTGTTCCAAGAATTGATGAAATATTTGACCAACCTCATGGGACTCAATTCTTCCCTAAGATTGATCTTTGTTCTGGTTATCATAAATTGAGGGTGAAGAATTATGATATTCCAAAAACTGCCTTCTAAAAAAGATATGGGCATTATGAGTTTGTTGTTACGCCCTTCAGACTGACTAATAAACCTGCTATTTTTATGGATCAAGAATAAGTTTATTTTGGAAACTGTTGTTTTATCAAATTGATATATTTTTTATAGTAAAATGATTTGGTGATTAAATTACAAATGTTATTTTGGATATGTTTTCTCTTTTGGAGTACTGTATGCCTAAGAAAAATAAAAATACTAGAGGATTTTATTTGTGGAGGAATGGTTGAAATTTTTATTTTTTATGAATCAATGTATTTATTGTGGACATATGGTGATTTGGGTTATTTCTAGAAAATGATTAACCTAGAACAGAGAATGTGTGATTAGGTTAATTAAACTTTAGTATGAGACTTTAAGATTAGTCTATGTTATTTGGAGATAAATGTTAAGATTTATTGTGGAAGACTATGTGATTAAATCCTTATGAGTTAAGGGTTTCAATCTATGTATGGATTATTTTGATGAATTTTAAGAATTATTATGTATTAAATGGTCTTTCTTGAAATTTGGGTACTATTTGTTGAATTTCTGAGATTAATAGTAGTTTTTTATAAAGGATTATCCTTTTTTGGGGATTATATGATCTTGTACTAACCATTTTGGTTTTAGTTGATGTCTAAATAAAAGGGAAATATATTTTTCTCCTTTTATGGATTATGTGAATCTCTAGAAGATGATTCTTGTGATTTTGATGTGACCATGTATTTTTGAATTCTCGTCATTTGGAGAAAAGATTAGTTTTGGTAGAAACTTATTAATGGATGAAACACTACTTGAAGGTAAGTATATTTACTTCAGTTTTATTCTCTATAGTAAATGAATTACTCACAATTATGAAGAGGAACGTAAAACAGAAATGTTGTTGGTTAACATTTCCTACTGGGTAATCAATGATCGTTTACACACATCATATGTTTATGATATTCTTATGGTCAAATTTCTCCTAATCATTTTTTCTATCACTACCCATCAGAACATGACCCGTTGTTTTCTCTTCCATATCCATGCTTCCCTACATGGAATCTTAGTATGGGTTAACTCGGTGACCTTTGTACTTCCCTTTCTTTCTTTTAATGTAATAGATTTACTGACTCTTTTTCCGATGTGGGACATTAAATGAAATTTCCAAAACCATTTATTTATACATGTGAGGATGCAATTTCTTAAGGGGGAATAATCTAAAGGCCCATGATTTAGAATAAATTTTGTTTCCTAACCTTGTTTGTTATTTTATTTTATACTCAACAAAACTATTTCATTTAATAAAATTATTATAATTAAAATGAGACCGTTGGGTTTCGACTTTTATATGACCAATTTTCAATAAGACCATTGGAAACTAAATGTTAAAATTATTGTCTATAAATACAAGTGATCTTGATTAAATAATATAGAAAGAAGATTCGATGGCCCCATCCAGTAGTCTTGGGCTGATCGAATCCCATCTAACGGAACTCGGGAAAGAGGTAACACCTTTGGGATTTTCTCTAGGCCAATCCCAAGCCCCACTTCATCATGTGAATATGGAATGGAATCACCTTCTCAAGAAGATCAAGATGATAGAAATCACTACTCATGCAATGTTGGCCGAGCCTCCCCAAGATTCTATCACCCAAGCACACCTTACTCTTAGGTCCTATGCTGGTGTTATAAGGGGTTATGTAATGACACCGTAACTGCCTTGTGTAATCCTTTCATTTAAATAAAAATTATGACTTCTTCTTATGGTGAAGCTTGTGAATTTTCAAATGTCCGGATAAATATAGTAAGCATATTATTGATGAATTTTAGAAGGATATATTTTGAAAATATTTATGCAATCCTTATATAATTAATAATGTGTAATGTTTTTCAAAAAATGGTATTCTATAGTTTTCTTCAATATGAAATTTAGAGTCTAATAAGATCAACATAATTTTTGATGAATAGTAATTTATCAATAGCGATTTTACGCTTAGGATTAGTAATGTTACCAAATGGATTAGTAATCTCACTTAAAGAAAGTATTAATATAATTTAGGCATCTTGATTAAGTAATGTGATTCAAAAAAATAGGTAAATATCTATATCAGAAATTATTAGTCAAGTATTTGTTTTTTCAGGTGAATAGTGTTATTTAATTAAAAATTAAATTAAAAATATTTATAAAAATATTTTTATAAAATGGAGTTCATTTTTGAATTCAGAGAATCGATATTAGGTTATGTTGATTTTTGGGGTTTTTTAGAAAAAAATTGAATTTTAAGTGAATAGTTTTTCATATAAAAATTAAATTAAAAATATATAGAAAATTATTTTCATAAAATGGAGTTAATTTTTTAATCAGAGCATCAATATTTGGTAAAAGTGAAATTTTTGGATTTTTCTAAAAAAGTTGAATTTTCATTGAATAGTTAATTTTCAGTGTGGAGTTTCGGGTGTTTAATATCATCATTAAGGATGTAATAATTATATAATAATTCTAATCGACTTATGAATTGTAATATAAGGTATGATTTGTACCAAGTGGCCAATACCATGGGAACATTCCATGGGCAAGCCCATGGTTTTTCCGATACCACCAATGTGGTGTCCCTTGGCCATTAATGCCTTGTCCCCTCACTTCCCCTATAAATACCAAGACATTATCTCATCCATACCATTCAAAAATCCTCCTAAACGAAGTTCTGCTCTCCTTACCACCCATGGAGTCCTCCCAAGGAGCCCTCAATCCTCCCAAGGTCCCAAACTTCTTGATTTTGAAGTTACTCTTCAAGGTAAGGGATCTTACCTCTCTCTTTCTTTTTATGTATTCTCCTTTATGTAATTTATTTTAAGCTCCATGTTTTTATGTTAGGGATGTTATTTTATATTAAACCTACTGTACTTTTCATGATATTATTACAATAGAACCACTCTTTCTCTCATCATTTCATTTTATGAATGTTTAAGTGGCACCGTTAGGCTGCCAAATTTTTTTAAGGGATTCTTTCACTCATCCCATTTTCAAAGTTCTATTATCATGTCGAGTATTTCAAGTTACTTTTTCCCATTTTGGGGTATAATCTCTATATTAATCATACTTTCATTTTTTGTTCAAATAATGAGATGCCATATTTAATCTCATCAATTCAATTTTTTGATGTTTTAAGTGATGTCGTTAGGTTGCCGAATTTTCATAAGAGAAATCGTAATTTTATCTTCCTTTCATGTTTTTCATTTCATATGTTATTCCCTTAAAATTTCATTACCATGTTCTTATATCCTTTATATTATGTTCCAATACTATTTTATGTATCATTTATGAGTGGGTGACCCATTTCACCTCTATTTTCAGTTTTTTCTATGACCATGCAACATAGCTGTTATGCTGCCAAATTTTCGTCTCAAAATGTCTCTCTTTTTTTCTCAAATTCTTCTATTTTAATAATTGAATAATCAATGATCTTTATTATATAGGGGTATTCACATATATATCAAAATTTTATATTTTATTTCTGGGATTTACATACATGAAACCCACTTTCCTTTTCTGTGGGTTTTAAGTGACATAAAGATCATGTCATTAAAGAAGTTGTTAAAACGTTTTGATTGTGAAATGAAAACCATTGCTTTTATGCTATATGGGTTATTTATGGAATTTTTGATGATTGTATATGTGGCTTAGTTGATAATAAAGACAAATTAAGGGTGCACCCTGATAGCGCTCTAATGCATTGGTTAAAGATGCGGTCTCTAGGGATTACTATTTTAACAATACCTTGGTGAATAACCTTGGTAATTTTTTTAATGACACCTTGGGGGTGGAACTTGGTGATATGTTCATGATTGTATTTGTTAAATGATTTATCCACATAATCAACTTATGAAACACGTTATTTTAATTATGATATGCCTCATGATCTCTTTCTCATTCCTTAAAGTTATTTATCAAGACTTTATTAATGCATATCAAGTTCACATGTAAAATGATTCTCTTATTTCCCATATTGGGCCTTCTGCTCACCCTTTCCTTTGATGTATGCTACCGGGTTATGAGGTTTTGTAATAAACATAGGATGAAAAAATAATCCTTTCAATTGTTTAAGAAGAATGTTTTATGTCATCATGTATTATGTTTCTGGTTTCCAAGACACTAAACCTCAAAGACCCTCAGTTTTGTAAAATGTAATGAAAAGTTATGTTATAAAAAGGCAGAATGCTATAATGAAACATATCTTTACCATGTTTTCCTTTATTATATTTTAGTTATTGGGGATTATATTTCCATTACAAATATATCTTATATTGTTTTCCCAATAAGGAATCCTAGTTATGCATTACTTTAGGTAACCTTTACGCTTCCAAATTTCCCTTTTCAAAAGAAGTTATATTATTCATTTGAATGATGAGAGTTTTTATGAATGATTTATCAAATGTTAAAACATTAATAAACAAGATGATTTTTAGGGTGAAATTAATATTACGGGGGATAAAATGTAACACATTGAGTTTTTTTATAAATAGTTTTATAAATAATTTAATTTCTTTGATAGATTATGTTTCACTTAATATCAAGTTTAGAAAAACTATCAAATATTATTAAAATATTATATATCTATTATAACATTGTTTTTAAATTAGAGGGAATGAATAATAAAAACTAATTTATGAAATAAATATCCAACTCAATATTAATTTATTGGTAAGTTCTTATAGAATCATTACAATTTTTTTTAAGAAAAGTCATTTTATTCTTCAAAAATACGTTTTCTTCAAAAAAAAATATGTTTTTTTCTATTACTGAGTGAATATTACTTTATAGAAGTTCTATAAAATATATTTGAAAAAATTAATCTCATTTTTTAATTAATTTCATAAATATCATATTATTTTAGAATTTTCTGATAACATGTAATTTTCAAGGAATATTTGAAAATAATGTTTTTTATTGGAAAATATATTTTATATTAATGTTTTTAGAAGGTAGAATTATGTTTTGTATTTGTTTAAAATTTTAATTAGTTAATTTTTATTTAAAATAACCCAATTAATATTTTTTAAGTGGATTTTATACTTTAATTAAGTGTAAAAACGTTTTATGTTTTAAAAAGGCATTTATCTGAAAATCTATTTTCATTGGGTTTTCCAATTTATTTTAAATTAAATGCTGAAAATTTTGTTATTTTAATTTTAAACAATTTATTCTATATTTATAATATTATGGTTCAATTTTTTTAATTAAAACCATTTTATTTTAGTGTCACACACTGGTTTTTCTAATCATGGCTTATACTTTTGTTCGGTGGGATTTATAGTCCTTTTCTCAGGCTCCGGGTGTAACGAGTGTTGAATTTTGGGAGTTTCCCCTTACCTAGTTTTTGTCCCATGTTTGGACCTTGGTTTTTGTTGGGATAAATTTTATTTTTAAAGAGTTTGTGACACTTATGGTGTCACTATATCGTTTTTAAATCATTTTAGGATCATTGGGTAGGATTCCGTAGTGTTTGGGGTGTCATTTGAGGGGTTTTGTCTATTTTTTGGGGTCACATGGTTTAAGAATAGTCCTCCCAAATTGTAAAAGATAAACATGAAATGTTTTAGATTTTTCAAGTAGCATTCACATGGTTTGTGCACAGTTTACAAAACTGTGTAGCAAAACCGTGCAACCCATTACAAATAAAAAACATTTAGTTTAATAATCCAATTTGAGAGATTCCACCTCCCATTTGAATCCCCACCTGTTGGGTATCGACTAGTCGGACCCCCCCCCCCCTTGATTATCCATCATTTGGGACACTTTTTTTTTGATTTATTACCAATAGGTAGCGATTCTTCATGTTTTATTCATCAAATTCGTCACTTTCCTCTTCTCCCCTATTCCCGCTTCCTTATCCTCTCATTCCTTCTTGGTTTTCTCTTCTCCCATGGTCATGTAGAATTAGGGTTTGGTTTTCTCCTTGTTTATGTAGGGAACTGTTTTCTTTTAGGGTTCATATTGGTAGATCTAGGGTTGTGGAACCCTCATGAAGCATTTTTTGTGGTGTGTTGTCATTGTGCTAGGGATCCGAGGTAGGATATGCCATGAACATGACTTTATAATTTAAGTTTCATCTATTTATTTCTGTTCACACAATTTATAAATTTTATGTGTTTTTGTGAAACCCTTGGTTTAATTGTTTTATTTTCAAAATGGTGGTTTATACCTTGTTTTGTCCAAAAAATTTGTTGTTTTGGCATAAATATGTACTCCCCATGTTTGATAATTTTTTTATCGTTCACACAAGGATTATGGTATTTTGAACATGGTTTAATATATTTAATAAATATAAGGAATGAAAATTACTTTTTTATACCTTGTTGAGTGTTAAATGAAATGGTTTTTGATAAATGTTGCATGCCATGTGTTCAATAAATTTCCCTGTTGAATTTTAGGGGTTGTTCATAATATAAATTGATTTTTTTGGATTTATAAATATATTTTCAGCATGTGAAATGTTATTTTGGATACCTTAAATGGTTCCCAAAATGGTTTTTGGATTTACAAAGTAATGGGTTTTGGTTTTAAATGTGAATTGACATGAGATGTCGGTAAATGGACTGTTTGACATTTTTATAAAAAACAGTGGTGTCTTGTATGTGCAACCAGAATGTTTTAGAGTTTTATATAAATTTTTAGATGCTAAAAATGGTGTGTTTACACCTCTTTATGAACAGATAAATTTTTACCTTTGATAAATGTTGGTTTTGTGAAATGATTAAATGATCGTATGGAAAATTTTTGAAAATATTGAAACTAATTATTATGGAAAAACTATTTTGAATGTTCTCATTCTTAGTATATGTATATAATGGATGGGATTCCCTCATTGTGGAATACTTGTGATCCATTATTATAGTGCATTAGGTTGGACTCTTTGTGTTCCATTTATTCTGTGGCCTGAGATCAATCCTTGGAGTGACTTGGGGTGATTACTATTTAGAATTATTAATATATATATGTTGTGATTGGATGGTTGGCTAACATAGGATTGCTCACCCCCATTAAAATCATGAGACCTGGGAACATGACATACTGAGAGAATTTTATAAGAATTACTGTTGCACTAGTAGGTCATGATACTGACTAGTGGCCCACTGTACGTGGAAATATTGGGTTTATTACTGTGGGATTTTCCCTCTGCCTACACTAAGAAAGGACGGCCAAGCGTATTGAGCATTTTGATTTCATCATGTATGTAATTATACCATATATGAGGTCTTAGGTGTTGGTGTCTTTAGTATTACTCTTGATCTTCTAGGCTCTACCATTTCTAATGGATTTTAGTTACTTTTAATGATGAATGCAACACTTGTATGTATATTTAGATTTCCCTTATTGTTTGATTACTATAGTGTATTCATGTGCATTATTATTCTTGGAAAGCGATGGGTTGATTTTAATAATTTTTAATAATTTTTTTTTCATGTAAAGTGTTTTACCCTCTTTGTGCAAGATGAAACATTTAGATATCAGTGTCCCCTTAAAAAATGCTAATGACACAATAATGAGATTTATCTATTTTTGTAAATGGGTAAGGGAAATGAGTTGTACATTGTTTTGAAGTGAAATGTATAGAAAAAAATAATTTTATTAAATATAATTCATATTTTAAATTAAGGGTTCTTTTATTTTAAATTATGTTCAATTGGAATAGATTATTGAGCTACCCTACTGAGTTTTAATACTCACACCGATAGTTATTTTCTGTTTTTAGCAATTGTGTAAGTTTCAGCAAAAGTTCAATCGCCTTGAGAAACATGTGATCATTGTGTCGGAATGTGAACAGAAGGGTCAAACAGAGTTATTTCTTTCATTAGGTTCAATTAGTTTAGTTTTATTGTTCAGTTGTACATTTAGTTTCTTGTATAAAAGATTTTTGATTCGGTATCATTTATATATATTGGGCAGTCCGTTTCTTTTCATTGTTTAGTTTATTTCATTGTTTTTGGGAGAAATCTTTCCCTCATGTACTCTAATGATGCTTGGAATTATTTTCCATCCTGTAGGGATTGATAATGGACTTCTTTCCATGAAATATATTGACATCGTTGACAGGTTCATGGATAAATTGAGCTGGTTTGTGAAAAAATGGTATCAAAGGAGGCTGGCTATTTTGAGGACCTTGATTTTCAGAGTACCCTTATTTACTTAGGAATTTCATGTTAGACAAGGTAGGATTGTTGGGACTTGAGTGGTAGGTATGGGAAGAGAATCGAGAACTCTTTCTCATTCCAATCTTCGGGTTTCTGTGGGAAGTCAGGTTTTGTTAGTTTTTGGGTCTTTAGGGATTTTTTGGTGTTTGGGATATGAAAAGGGGAGTTGAGATAATGGTTTTAGTGAGCTCACATAGACTAGAATCCCATGTGGAGTCAGTCTGTGATTCTAGAAATCTCTTTGTGTTGGTTGTGGGTTTGGAATATAGCCTCCAACCATGTGGTCAAGTTATCCACCGATAGTAGATCACTTTTCGTGGGTCCCTTGGACCATTCATGAATTATGAAAAAAATCATTTCAAAATATTTTCCTAAGAATTTACAAAAATTGGGTTTTGACATAATGATTGGATTTTTAAAAGTAGAAAAAGTGATCTTCATAAATTACTTTGAGAATGGTTTTGTAATTTTGGGGTTCTGCAAAATAAGTCTTTCGATTTTTTTGAATTGGATTTGTTGGATTGTTGAAAGTTATTTTCACCAGATGAATTGGATTTTGAAATTAATTTTTAATTGGTGTTTTTTTTCTGAAAAGGGTTTTTGTGATTCGAAATGGATTTGACACAAAATGGATTTGGAGAAATGGGATTGGATTAATTTCTAGAAAAATGTTTTGAATGAGGTGAATATGATTATTGATAAAAGTCTATGGGACTTCATTTTCAAGCTTGGGTAGATGGTTTATTGTGTGAAATCTGAAAATACATTTTGACTTGGTGGTTTGTGATCCTTTGGAAGGTTCATGATTTGAAAATGAGGTGAATAGGTTATTTTCGAAAATGGGTTTTTTTGTTTTGGCCTTTTGTGTTTTCATGGGTGCTAAATGAACAGTTGTGTATGGATATGTGGATGGATTGTAGGTATGGCATGGAAGATGGGTGCTCGGGGTGGTATGGGAATGCGCATGTGAGTGGAACTCGATGAAGACCTGTTAGTGAATGTAAAAATCAAACGAGTTTGTTTTATTTTTCAAAATTGTTTAATGATGGAAAATTTTGGTATATTTTGAAAACTATTGGTTTCATGAATTATCATTCCTATGATCTAGAAGCGTTCTTATTCAGTATGCTTCCTCGTGGTCTGGAAGTGATATTCTTTTTGTGTCTTGTGATGGAATCTTTTTGGTGGATCAGTTTTGGAGCAGTGTTCAGTGATTTTTTAGAATGGTCTTTGGAATCCTGGAGTCGATTTTCCTCTAAGTTGGTTTTTGTTTTATATAAGGTTTTCGGTTAATGAAATCATTTTTATAGAGCATGTGGTTTCCTTATTTCCTTATACACGGACCCATATAGATGTGTCTAAGGGTGGTTCCCCATTAGATATATTTCCATTTTATCAACCTAAGGATTCATTTCAAAAGTTAAATTCACATCTTTGAATGATGCCTCATCCAGTTTTTTATAATAGAGAGCTATTTACACTCAATCTAAAGTTCCTTCTTGTTATGTTGTTTCCCTCAGTTGTAGTAGTTATATTTGGTGAATCTTGAGGTTTTTCACTATGTTCCCTATCTATTCTTCTCCTCGTTCAAATTAAGGTAGAATGGTGTTGTTAATATTAATGTCCATATTTGGATAGAGGTTTTTGTTTGAGAAAGCGAGTCCTCAGATGTGCACTACTACAAAAACATGCAAGAGAAGTGCAACCTTTTATCAGTGCTAAGAGAAAAAGCACTAATAAAAGTAATTCATTATTAGCACTAAGTAAAAGTGATGATAAAACCATAGTCCCATTTTATAAAACGGGGTGAATATTTCCCTTTTTTTATTTCACCCTCAAGCTCTCGATGTACTATAACCCTACGATAACGCCCCTCCCCCAATATTCTCTTTGTCGGACCTTTGCCGCAATCTCTACTTTGACTCTAGCCTTACTTCTCCATGAACCCTACTCCTTATTCCTCCCCTAGAACACCTTCTCCGGATCCTCCGCCCCGCAAAACCAACTTCTCCTCCTCCCTGCTGGACCCTACTCCCGACTGCGAACCCTAATTCAAGTGATTGGGCTTCCTTTCAACGAGATTTGATTCTCAACATCCCATCTTTGATCATTGGCGATTTCTCCTCTCATCCTCATATATTTCATTTTGTTATTATCATAATATTCACTATAGTGGTTTTGTTTGTTTTGGGTTGTATTGTGTGTTTGGGCTATGTTTTGATGATTGTTGGGTTCAGTAGGTTGATTAGTGGTTTCTCATGGTGCGGTTGGTGTTGGAGGACATTTTTTATTCACCTTGTGGTGTGCAGTGTGTTGTAAAGCTTTATTGAGTTATGGAATCCATCATTTCTCTTTATTGTGTATCATGTAGAGGGGTTTCTTCTCATTTTAATATATAAAATATGGTTTTGATGGCTTAAAAAAAGATAAAGAATTTAAAAATTGAAATTTAATGGTAAATGGGTTTTATTTTCATGTTTTTACAGCCTTATTATTATTTATGATATTATGATTGCACAATATAGATTATCTATTAAAAATTATGACCATTAGGTTTTTTATTTAAACTCAATGATATGCTATGTGACTACTGCTTTTGTTGTGATTATTGTGATATCACCCTAATTTGAAAATTAGCTATCCACTTAGATTTGGATAATAAAATGGTTTCCCTTGGATTATGGTTTTTTTGATTAATCCCATAAAAATAAAGTGGAATGTGATCGAAGATCCTTTGTAAATATGTAATATGATATTGATTTGTTGTGATGTGTGGCCATTCTTGTGGGGTGGCAATGTGTGGTTGGGAAATATGTGGATGATGGTTGTTGGCAGTGATTTTGGGGCAGCGAGGTGGTTTGTTGGTGTGCTTTTTGGGTAGTGAGGTGGTCTTTTTGGTCGTGCTATTGGAGGTGGTGAGGTGATGGTTTCTTTGTGTTTAATGATTAGGTAGTGATGAAATCAGTAACTTTTTAAAAATGATTTAGATGGAATGGGTTGGTTTGGTTTATTGTATAGAATCAACTGATAATTAATTAAATGGTGGATTGTGTGGTTAAATATGGTTGATTCTAAATAATGAAATGAATTTGTTGGATAATGTGATTTTTTTGGAAATGTGAAATAAGGATTGTGAATTATTGTGTACTGTTATGCATTTAGATGTGGAAACAATAGTGGCAATGTTGTTAGTTGGTTATTGTTTAGTTGTAAACATATAGGCTAGGCTTGTGTGTGTGTGCCTATATGTATATACTTGTATATTATTCATGATTTATGTATTCACCCTACCCCTGACAAGCACTATGTTATGAAACCCAAATAGTCATGTAACCAGTGTTTTTTCAAACATCCAGTGAGGAGGAAAAATGTTTGGGTACCCGCTCTTTCCCACTCCCTCTTCTAGGTGAGGTAGGTATTTCACATGTTGTGATGGAAAACGGTTTTTTTTGTTCATTAGATGGTGGTTGTGGTTTCAGATGTTTTTTCGGGGGACATGTTACCATGATTTTTTTATGGTGGCCCATGTGTTTTTCGGCGAGGTGCGGCCATGCTTGTGCGGTGGTGGACCAGGTGTTTTTGGGAAAGGTATGATATGATCATTCTAGCGGGGAGGCTCTAGGTGGGGACCATGCATGGTTGGAGGAGGGGAAACCGTTTATTTCATACATGATCACAATACCCTATTACTTTGGCCATGATAGTTGTTATTATTTGATGGCCCCGGTGTCTACGGGTGAGACGTGATGTTACAGTGCTTGTGGGTCGATGTGGGGTATGAAGAAGATAGGAGCACCAGGATGTTTGTTGTTTGGGTGTGAAAGTGTCACACTAGCAGGAAAGCGGTGTGGGGTTCCCTTTATCTATATTCTTCTATTCATATTATATTACATGCTATGAATTATTTTTTGAATGTGACTTGGTTAGTCTTGGGGTCGATAGTTGACCTATTTAGGTATGGTTGGTTCTATTATTTTACATGCCTATGTGTTTAAAATGTATTTTAATAAAGGAAATGATTATGTTTTGTGTGTTTTGTAACTTAATAATTCATAGAAAGGGTATTATGGGTTGTTTTAAAGGGGTGAAATATGTTTTCAAAGGCACTCGAGGTGCAAATGGGTTTGTTTATAGGTTTGAAAAAGGAAACATAATAATTTATCATGTTTGGCTTGTTGTGAATTTTTAAATATGAGTTTTAATTTGCTGAAATTACGAAAGGAATGTTTTGAAATTATTCTTTGTTTATGTTTGATTTTTAAAAGGGGGATTGACCCAGGAAGTTGGTTTATTAACTATATGCTCTTCTTCTGTTCCATAGAAATGGAAATTTTCAAATGTCTGGGTAATGGAAAAATTATTTGAAAGGTGTTTTGGCGTGAGTGAAAATATAAAATGGTTTGTTTTATGGAAATTGGATATTTACTTGAAATTCTTGGAATTGAGTTGTGGAGGAATAGGGTTTATGGAGCCTTCTTAGGATTGTTTCATATTTCAATGAGAAAATAAAATTATCTAAATGTTGTCTTGGAAATGTTTTCATTGGGCTTGGCTAGGCTCTGTTAATATCTATTTTTGTAAGGAAGTGGTTCTCTTATACTGTATTTAGAAATCTCATTTTGTGTATTTTAATCATAAATAATAATATTTTAGATTCCAATATGATGTATATGAATAAGGATTGGATGGATTCTAACCATTTGACAATATATTATGAGAATGGAGTGAAAAAAGTTCATCAATTTTGCAAATGATCACACAAAGGATCCTTCTCATATCCTTTGTCTGTGTTTACATTGTTGTTATTCTAGACTAATTACTCAAGAGGAGTTGTAAGTAAATTTGATATGGCATGGAATAGATCATATCTATTAATGTTGGAATAAACAGGAATAAAAAGAGAATGTAGCTACAGGGTGGGATAAAATTGCATTTTATGGATCATCCGATATGATTAATAATATGGATAATGAAGAAGACCTTATAGAGGATGTGATCACAGATGTCAATGATGATGAAGATCATATTGAGGAAATGACATGTATATTTGAAGATGAACTCCGTGATTGCCCAAAATTGTTTGAAAAGTTAAAGAGTTGTGCGAATACGCCATTGTCTGCTAGTTGCACTAAATATACAGCATTGTCAGGTGTACTGAAGTCGTATAAATTGAAATAAAGAAACATATGGAGTGATTTCAGTTTTTATAAACAACTTTATCTGTTGAATTCCATTCTCCCAAAATATAATGCGCTCCCAAGCCATACATATGAAGAAAAATGAATTCTACGCTCGATGGGTGTGATTTATGAAAGAATACATGCCTGCCGGAATGAAATCATATTGTTTCACAAGGAGAACAAATCACATACATAATGCCCAAGGTATGGTGCTTAACGATACAAGAAATATAAATCCAGTTCAATGAAAGTTGTATGGTAGTTTTAAATAATTCCATGTTTTAGGTGTCTATATGGAAGTGAAGAAACTACAAGACAATTGTCGTTGCATGTGGATAAAAGAAATAAAGATGGATAATTACGTCACCCGACCGACTATCCTCAATAGAAGAAAATTGATAATGAGTATCCTGAATTTTTAAAAGAGATGAGAAACCTTCGTCTTGTGTTATCTATAGATAGAGTGAATCATTTTGGTTTTCAAATAAGCACTCAATGTACAAGGCCTTCTATGCTGGTAAAGTATAACTTGCCACCCTGGTTATTCCTGAAACAAAAATTCATCATGTTATATATGCTTAAATCAAGACCAATATAACTAGGTAATGATATTTGTCACGACCCGCCCTCGGGGTCCGTGCCGTGACTACCCCAAGCCCGCCTTCCATAGGCCAGGGGCTGGCGACTAGCACCAAGGCGTAAATCCCGGAAAAAGAGAAGGAATTGCCTTTGTAAAGTAAACAAACACCACAGAGTAAGCAAGCGGAAAGTAAATGGGCCAGTATACAAACCCAAACTGAAAGTAAAGTACAACTCGAAAGGGAAAAAAGCAACTGAAAAGTAAAAGCCGCTACGCCGAGCTGTCCACCGGAAATCCCACCTGAAGGGTGGGTACAGATAGCTCCACTACTCCACGGGTCCCGCCGTCCGCTCCGAGCACGTCCCGCCCAGTGGTCCACCTCCGGGTACCGTCCCGCTCTGCAAGCCTCAGCTAAGGTCAACGCTGTCCGTCGTCTGCAACCAACACAACGTAGTGTGGGAAAAGCCCGTGCAGGGGTGGGTATAAGATACTCAGTAGGGACCCCGAGACCCCTGAAGGTCTCTCAAATCCACAAAGGATAAACCAAGAAGAAAGGAACAATCATGAAGTAATAACCGACACTGCTTAGGTATATGCCCATACATATACCTAAGTCATCAATTTCAAATACGCTCCAACCTCCGAGCCCAAGTACAACTCAGTCCACACAGGAAAGTAAACGTATTCCACAAAGGAAAGAAAAACGTAATCCACACAGGATTGCACAACACAATCCACACAGGAAAGCAACAGATTCAGCTCACACAGGTATACATCTTCAAAGGACGATAAAGATGATCTCTAATCCATCTAAGTGTCGGACCCACGAAGGATCGATAGGTAACTAACCCCCACAAATGACCCACACAGGATCGGGCCCACACAGGACCTGTAGGCGCTATTTCACACAGGACCGCTGAGCGCAAGGACCCACACAGGATCGGACCCACACAGGATCGGGCCCACATAGGACCTGTAGCACTGATCCACGTAGGATCGCGGAGTGCTGTAGTCGTCGTCGTCGAATCCACACAGGATCTCTGCACTGTCGTCATCGCAGTCACAGTAGCAGTAGCAGTCGCAGCCAGTACTAGGGTTCCCGCACACAGCAAGCTCGTTCGGAGGGTCCGCTCCACGAGCCGAGAGGCTGATACATCAACTGTCACAAAGTCCAGAGTTGATGTATCCAAAAGTTCTGTATCGTCAACAGGAACTCAACACAACAGATGGCGCGTCGATCGGACGCCCGGTCTGAGAGTTATTGGCATTTTCGTCCCCGGGGCCCGGTTGGTGTTTAAGGCAAAACCAACCCGACCGTACTCCACCTGCATCCAAACCTCGGGCGGAGTATGCCAAAAGATCTGTCTCACTAAGAGGAACACAACACAGCTGACGGCACGTCAATCGGACGTCCGTAGCTCAAGATATGAGCGTTTCCGCTCCGAAGGCCCGGTTGGTTTCGTGAACGAACCAACTCGGCCGAACTCAAAGTAATCCGAAACTTTGAGTGCGATATTCCGAAACGACCGTCTCGATCCAAGGATAGCGTTGCCGCAGACGGTTCGTCAATCGGAGGTCCGAGGATCATGTTATGGCCCAATGACCGAAACTGATTCGAAACGGGGGGTCCGGGTCCGGGCCGACCCGGCCCGACCCCCCCTGGGTCGACCTGACCCGGCCCGGCCGGCGGCGCGACGGCGCGGCGGCCGCGGCGGCCTGGCGCCGCACGGAGGTAGCGCGGGGGGAATCAATTCCCCCGCTGATTGGAAGGGGCGGCGCGGCTAATGCCGCGCCCTTTGCAAAACAAACGGCCCCCACGTGGGGGCCGGCTTGAGGAAAAACCGGGGGGCTGCTGCCCCCCCCCTTCATGGAAACCGCCCCCCTCATAATGAGGGGGGTTTTGTGAGCTGGCTGGGGAATTAATTTTCCCCGGTTTATTACCATCCGGCCGGCCAGCTGGCCGGCCGGTTTTCTCCAACGGGACCGGAAAATCCGGTCCCCTCTTCGGCTTCCGACACTGGCGGCCCGGCCGCTGGTCTTCTCATTCCGCCGCGGCCCGGAACCGGCCGCGGTGTTCTTCGTCCGGCGTGGTGCGACGGCACCGCGCCCCTCCGCCGCGCCTTCGATTCCCCTTGATGCGGCGCGGCGGCGTCGCGTTCTTGAAGATTCTTCAATGGCGCGCGCGCGCAAGATAAACATACAATTATCTGCATGGTGCGACGGCACCACGCCACCTTGCTTCCACCCGCAAGATAAACAACATGAACGATGGAGGGGGTTCGTCCGTGTTCATGCGGTCCGCCCCCCCCCCCCCCCCTCACGTTAAATAATAACACAACTTAAAATATTCAAATGCCTCACGTTAGACATGCTAGATCCACG
The DNA here is from genome assembly GCA_963277665.1 of Viscum album. Lineage (NCBI taxonomy): Eukaryota > Viridiplantae > Streptophyta > Magnoliopsida > Santalales > Viscaceae > Viscum > Viscum album. The sequence continues at coordinate 699,500,467 of OY728122.1, read as the reverse complement.
ATCAAGAATGAAATAATTAAACAATAAATCAACAACCCCTACCTCGGGTATAGGTTCAAAGATTTGACAACGTCCCGCGGACGACAACGTCGCGGAGGTCGGGCGTCGCGGTCGTCGTTCGTCAAATCCGTTGACGAAGAGATACGCCCGAAGAGATACGTCGTTGGCGAATCTTCGTATGCCGACGAAGAAGGTCCGCGGAGGAAGCGGCGTTCCCTCTCGTTGACAAGGAAGACGAAGAAGAGAGGCGGCGTTCTTCGTCGGAGCTTGATCGTTCTTCATCGGAGCTTGAGCGTTCTTCGTGTTCTTCGTCAGAGCTTGAAGAAGAAGAAGAAGCTCTCAAAAGCTCTCAAGTTGGCTAAGAGTTCTAACCCAACAAAAAGAGAGAAGAGCTTAATTTAATCAAAAACTTAACACAAGAATTTCAAAGGTTTGAAATTCAAAAAGATTATCTCCAAAATTAAATAACTCATGTCATTTAATGAGGGGTTAAGGAAGTTGGGAGAAGATGAAAGGTTTAGGGTTCGTGTGGGCCCCACCACACTTAATCCTCTCAAGGGAGGTTAAGTGGGGGTGGGTCCCACCCCTAAATTCCTTTGAGAGAAGTTAACTAATAAGTTTAAATAAAAATATGTAATACACAATTTTTATTTAACTTATTCTAATATCCCAAAAACTAACTCTCATCCCGCAACAAACGCAACTTCTGAAAAGGTCTCTTTAAGCGAATATCGGCGCTGCGAGTTCATCGGTGCCCTCGGATTTCAATTCCGAGCACCGGATCAAAAGTTAGGAATTCCCGCTCGTTGGTTCACTGAACGTACCCGAGCCAAACTTCGGAAATTAATTCCGGGCACTCCGGGCCTCGGAATCAGGTGCCGTCTGAAACCGCGCTCTTGTAAAATTCTAAAGAAAATTAAGAAAAAATCTCCCTTGAATTTTACGGGTCTTTACATTACTCCCACCTCAGGGCTTTACGTCCCCGTAAAGATACATCAAAAACTAGGGAAACAAAAGAGGGTACTGAGCACGCATCTGAGCCTCCCGCTCCCATGTGCTCTCCTGGAGATTCCCATGCTGCCATCTGATGCGCACAAGAGGAATCGATCGCCCACGCAGGACCCGCTCCTGTCGATCCTATATCTCCACCGGGACCTCCGTAAAAGTCGCCCCATCGTCAACGTCAAGCTCCCCATGGTCAATGATGTGCGTCGGGACGTGCACGTATCTCCTCAGCTGAGACACGTGGAAGACGTCGTGCACCCGGTGCAACTGAGGTGGTAGAGCCAGTCGATAAGCCACCTCACCAATCCTGCTGAGGACCTGGAAGGGTCCGATGAAGCGCGGAGATAACATGCCGCCTCGGCCAAATCTCCGAATACCACGTCGAGGTGAGATCCGCAAGAAGACGTGGTCGCCATCCTCGAACTCTAGTAGCCTCCGCATCCTGTCAGCATATGACTTCTTCCGGCTCTGAGCTGTCCTCATCCGCTCCTGGATGACCTGGACCTTCTCTGTCGTGGCCTGGACCATCTCCGGTCCCACAAGTGCTGACTCCCCAGGGTCTGTCCAGCATAAAGGAGATCTACATGGTCGGCCGTACAACGCCTCGTACGGTGCCATCCCGATAGTGGATTGGTAGCTGTTGTTGTACGCGAACTCCACTAAGGGTAGGTGGTCCTCCCAGGTATGACCAAAGTCGAGGACACATGCGCGGAGCATGTCCTCGAGAGTCTGAATGGTCCTTTCCGTCTGACCATCCGTCTGAGGGTGAAAGGCTGTGCTCAAACGTAGCTGCGTCCCGAACGCCTCCTGTAACCCCTTCCAAAGCCGGGAAGTAAAGAGAGAATCTCGATCGGAGACAATAGATGATGGCACGCCGTGGAGCCGCACAATCTCCTGAACGTAGAGACGTCCCGAGCTCTCTACTGAGCCCTACTCTCTGATGGGTAAGAAATGTGCCGACTTGGTGAGTCGGTCAACAATCACCCAGATGGAGTCGTGACCTCTGGAAGTGCATGGAAGTCCAGTCACAAAGTCCATAGATATGCCGTCCCACTTCCACTCTGGAACCTCCAAGGGCTGTACCAAGCCTGCTGGTACCTGATGCTCAGCCTTCACCTGCTGGCAGGTGAGGCATCGAGAAACGAACTCTGCTACAGCCTTCTTCATGCCCGGCCACCAGTGCTGTCGTCTGAGGTCCTGGTACATCTTCGCCACTCCAGGATGTACCGCCAAAGGAGAAGTGTGAAACTCTCTCAGCACTTCCTCTCGCAAAGCGACTGGTACCATGGTAAGTCCTCTGAAAAGGATGTCGTGCTCTGCCCCAAGGGAGAAACCATCAGGTGCCTGTCCCGAGGATATATGCGCACGCCGTGTCTCACAGTTAGCATCCCCACGTTGTGCCTCCCTGACTTGATGCAGTAGTGGATGAGTGACTATGAGAGACTGAAGGAAGGCTGCTCCATCTCTATCCATGAAGGATATCTGCAAAGAGGCTAGCTGCTCCGTCGCCTCCTCAAGTTGCTGAATGCCTGTCCTCCTGCTAAGGGAATCGGCTACTACGTTTCCCTTCCCAGGAGTATAAACTATCTCAAAGTCATAGTCTTGGAGGAACTCGATCCATCGCCGCTGTCTCAGGTTCAGGTCCTTCTGAGAGAAGATATACCTGAGACTCCGATGATCGGAAAAGACTGTAAAGCGCTCGCCCATCAGATAGTGTCGCCATGTCTTCAGAGCGAAGACCACTGCTGCTAACTCCAGGTCATGGGTAGCGTAGTTCTGCTCATGCGGCCTCAACTGACGTGATCCATAGGCGATCACTTCCCACTCCTACATCAGAACACATCCGAGTCCAGTCCCTGATGCATCGCAGTAAACTACGTACCCTACTCCCTCCTCAGGCAACCTCAAGATAGGTGCGCAGGTCAATCTCTGTCTCAGCTCCTGGAAGCTCTGCTGACATCTGTCTGACCATACGAAGGGTTTCCACTTCTTCGTCAAAGCTGTGAGTGATGCCGCAACTCTAGAGAAGTCTGGCACGAATCTCCGATAGTATCCAGCTAGTCCCAAGAAACTCCGAACCTCAGTCACGCTCCTGGGTGGCTCCCAAGCTAACACAGCCTCAATCTTCGCGGGATCCACTGCAACTCCCGCCTCAGAGATAACGTGTCCCAAGAAGTGGACCTCACGTATCCAGAACAGGCACTTCGAGAGCTTTCCATAAAGTTGGTGCTCTCGGAGTGTGTCTAGTACAACTCGCAAGTGATAGGTGTGCTCCTCCTCTGTCGAAGAGTAAATCGGAATGTCGTCGATGAAGACCACGACAAACCGATCGAGGTATGGCTGAAAGATCCTGTTCATGAGAGCCATGAACACTGCTGGAGCATTGGTTACACCGAATGGCATAACCAAGAACTCATAGTGGCCATACCGACATCGGAAGGCTGTCTTCTGCACATCCTCGTCTCTGACTCTGAGCTGATGATAGCCTGACCTGAGGTCTATTTTCGAGAACCACCGTGCTCCCTTGAGCTGATCAAAGAGGTCATCAATCCTCGGTAGCGGATACTTGTTCCTCACTGTCACCTGGTTCAGGTGACACTAGTCAACACAAAGTCGCAAGCTCCCGTCCGCCTTCTTGGCGAACAAAATCGGGGAAGCCCAGGGTGAAACACTGGGTCGGATGAACCCCTTGCCCTGCAAGTCCTCCAACTGTACCCGTAGCTCTCGAAGCTCGGCGGGGGCCATCCGATATGCTGGAGTGGATATCGGGGCTGTCCCGGGGTACAAGTCAATATAAAAGTCTACCTCTCTGCGAGGAGGTAGCCCTGGAACATCGTCGGGAAAAATGTCCGCAAACTGATCCACCACTGCAGGAAAACCAGGACTCCGCACGTCAACTACTCCAAGGAAAAGGCTAGCAAACTGATGAGTGATGGACTGTCCTCTCCTCCGCGGAAGTCCATCCTGTGCTGCTATGGCTCCCTTCTCGCCGGTGAAGGTGAACCTGCTCCCGTCGGTGTGTACACATCGCACCTTGCGCCTAAAACAGTCAATCTGTGCATGGACCGTAGATAGCCTATCCATGCCCAAGATGACGTCGTAAGGCCTCGACGCTACTACAAGAAGATCCCAGCCGAAGCTCTCGCCTCCTAGAGTAAGCTCACACTGCCGGCACCAGTGCGTAATCGTCGAGTCTGCTCCCGTAGGAGTCTCTAACCGTAAGGATCGAGCCAACGGCTCTGTCGGAATCTCCGAGCTCCGAACAAGGGCAGCGGTTATGAAAGAGTGACTCACTCCTGTGTCTATAAGAACTGCAGCAAGGGTGGAGTAGACACAGATAGTACCTCGAATCATCTCGGGTGCGCCGTGGTCGTAGGCCTCTACTGCCTGGAGCTGTACCTGTCTCTTCCCGCCAGCTCCCTGTGGTCGGGGTGGACCTCCTGGTGGTGGTGGTGGCAGAGCCTCAAAGCGTCGCCCACCACCGGCTGCTCGTCCAGCTCCTCTGCCTCGTCTGCCTCCTCTCTGCGGACTGCCATGGTCGACCCTCTGCCTCTGCCTCGGTGGTCCATCAACTGACTGCTGCTCCTCAGCACGGCGGGTCGGGCAGTCACGAGCCATGTGGCCCTGCCCGCCGCACGAGTAGCACTGTCTGCCTCTCGAAAGACTGGCTCCGCGCTGTGTGCCCCGCACTGCTGAGCCAGTGTCCTGAGGTCGTCTGCCCGAAGGTCTCGTCTGTCTGGACCCCTGAGTCATCCGTCGACTGCCTGCTGCAGATGACTCTGCCACGTGCCACCCTGCGGTGGGTCGCTGTGCTGGTGTAGACTCAGCAAGGAAGATCTCGATCAGAAGGGCCCGCTCCAGTACTCCTGTCTGAGTCAGTATGATGAGGGAGATCAGCGATGCCCTGATCTCGTGTCTCAAACCCTGCTCGAAGGTCCGGGCCCGGAAGAATGGGTCCCGTACCATGTCGGTCGAGTAGCGCGAGAGATCAGTAAATCTCACCGAGTACTGAGCGACCGTCATGCTACCCTGCCGCAGCTGAAGAAGCTCCTGGATACGCACCGCACGAAGGGTGGCTGGGACGAACTCCGAGCGGAAGAGGCTCTCAAAGTCCGTCCAAAGTAGAGATGCCTCAACGTGCACCTAGAGCATCAAGCTCCACCATCGTCCTACTGCTGCGTGTAGTAGGCTCGCAGCGAGGATCACCATGAGGTCTGCTGGTGTCCTCACTAGCCTAAACACTCGTACCACTGCCTCCAGCCAGTCCTCTGCTGCCTGGGGATCCGTCTCCCCGCGAAACCTGGGCGGTCGCTGGCGCTGAAACTCATGTAGTGCGCTGAGGCGACGTGCATCGTCAGCGGCTGCTGCTGGAAGCATCGGGGGCTCGGCGGGTAGAGCTACCGCCGGTGCCACTGCTGACAAAGGGCCCTGCACCGAGGCCTCATCGCTTAGTGGGCTGTCGTCACGCTCGACTCTCGGAACCCTAGCTGGCTGCCGTCGTGGGGCCATCCTGAAAAGGAAACAGGTGTGCCACGGTCAGAACAGTATACCTGGTGAGCTGATATAAGTAATCACAAAGAAAACATTGAAACACACACGCAATCAATGTTTTCGTGCATTAAGTCGGAAATCAGAAGTCAGGGTCCTGGTGTACGGATACGTCGGCCGCCGCACCAACACTGGACTCCCTGGACTGATAACCACACTCAATACGCTAAACATTATTGCTTCACATAGAAAAGATCAGAGTTCGCGGTAGAACCGAACTCCTCTGATACCAATTTGTCACGACCCGCCCTCGGGGTCCGTGCCGTGACTACCCCAAGCCCGCCTTCCATAGGCCAGGGGCTGGCGACTAGCACCAAGGCGTAAATCCCGGAAAAAGGGAAGGCATTGCCTTTGTAAAGTAAACAAACACCACAGAGTAAGCAAGCAGAAAGTAAATGGGCCAGTATACAAACCCAAACTGAAAGTAAAGTACAACTCGAAAGGGAAAACAACAACTGAAAAGTAAAAGCCGCTACGCCGAGCTATCCCGCGGGAAATCCCACCTGAAGGGTGGGTACAGATAGGTCCACTGCTCCACGGGTCCCGCCGTCCACTCCGAGCACGTCCCGCCCAGTGGTCCACCTCCGGGTACCGTCCCGCTCTGCAAGCCTCAGCTAAGGTCAACGCTGTCCGTCGTCTGCAACCAACACAACGTAGTGCGGGCAAAGCCCGTGCAGGGGTGAGTATAAGCTACTCAGTAGGGACCCCGAGACCCCTGAAGGTTTCTCAAATCCACAAAGGATAAACCACGAAGAAAGGAACAATCACGAAGTAATAACCGACACTGCTTAGGTATATGCCCATACATATACCTAAGTAATCAATTTCAAATACGCTCCAACCTCTTGAGCCCACGTACAACTCAGTCCACACAGGAAAGTAAACGTATTCCACACAGGAAAGCAAAACGTAATCCACACAGGATTGCACAACACAATCCACACAGGAAAGCAATAGATTGAGCTCACACAGGTATACTTCTTCAAAGGACGATAAAGATGATCTCTAATCCATCTAAGTCGTCGGACACACGAAGGATCGATAGGTAACTAACCCACGCAAATGACCCACACAGGATCGGGCCCACACAGGACCTGTAGGCGTTGGTTCACACAGGACCGCTGAGCGCAAGGACCCACACATGATCGGGCCCACATAGGACCTGTAGCACTGATCCACGTAGGATTGCTGAGTGCTGTAGTCGTCATCGTCGAATCCACACAGGATCTCTGCACTGTCGTCGTCGTAGTCACAGTAGCAGTAGCAGTCGTAGCCAGTACTAGGGTTCCCGCACACAGCAAGCTCGTTCGGAGGGTCCGCTCCACGAGCCGAGAGGCTAATACATCAACTGTCACAAATTCCAGAGTTGATGTATCCAAAAGTTCCGTATCGTCAACAGGAACTCAACGCAACAGATGGCACGTCGATCGGACGCCCGGTCTGAGAGTTATTGGCATTTTCGTCCCCGGGGCCCGGTTGGTTTTTAAGGCAAAACCAACCCGACCATACTCCACCTACGTCCAAACCTCGGGCGGAGTATTCCAAAAGATCAGTCTCACTAAGAGGAACACAACACAGCTGACGGCACGTCAATCGGTCGTCCGTAGCTCAAGATATGAGCGTTTCCGCTCCAAAGGCCTGGTTAGTTTCGTGAACGAACCAACCCGGCCGAACTCAAAGTAATCCGAAACTTTGAGTGCAATATACCGAAACGACCGTCTCGTTCCAAGGATCACGTTTCCGCAGACGGTTCGTCAATCGGAGGTCCGAGGCTCAAGTTATGGCCCAAAGACCGAAACTGATTCGAAACGGGGGGTCTGGGTCCAGGCCGACCCGGCCCGACCCCCCCTGGGTCGGCCCGCATCGGTTCGACCCGAACCGGTTCGACCCGACCCGGGTCCGACCCGGCCCAGCCGGCCGGCCGGCCGGCGGTGCGGCGGCCGCGGCGGCCTGGCGCCGCACGGAGGCAGCAAGGGGGGAATCAATTCCCCCGCTGATTGGAAGGGGCAGCGCGGCAAATGCCGCGCCCTTTGCAAAAAAAAAAACGGCCCCCACGTGGGGGCCGGCTTGAGGAAAAACCGGGGGGCTGCTGCCCCCCCCCCCCCCCCTTCATGGAAACCGCCCCCCTCATAATGAGGGGGGTTTTATTAGCTGGCCGGGGAATTAATTTTCCCCGGTTTATTACCATCCGGCCGGCCAGCTGGCCGGCCGGTTTTCTCCAACGGGACCGGAAAATCCGGTCCCCCCTTCGGCTTCCGACGCCGGCGGCCCGGCCGCCGGTCTTCTCATTCCGCCGCGGCCCGGAACCGGCCGCGGTTTTCTTCGTCCGGCGTGGTGCGACGGCACCGCGCCCCTCCGCCGCTCCTTCGATTCCCCTTGATGCGGCGCGGCGGCGTCGCGTTCTTGAAGATTCTTCCATGGCGCGCGCACGCAAGATAAACATACAATTATCCGCGTGGTGTGTCGGCACCACGCCACCTTGCTTCCACCCGCAAGATAAACAACATGAACGATGGAGTGGGTTCGGTCGTGTTCATGCGGTCCGCCCCCCCCCCCTCACGTTAAATAATAACACAACTTAAAATATTCAAATGCCTCACGTTAGACATGCTAGATCCACGATCAAGAATGAAATAATTAAACAATAAATCAACAACCCCTACCTCGGGTATAGGTTAAAAGATTTGACAACGTCCCGCAGAAGACAACGTCGTGGAGGTCGGGCGTCGCGGTCGTCGTTCGTCAAATCCGTTGACGAAGAGATACGCCCGAAGAGATACGTCGTTGGCGAATCTTCGTATGCCGACGAAGAAGGTCCGAGGAGGAAGCGGCGTTCCCTCTTGTTGACACGGAAGACGAAGAAGGGAGGCTGCGTTCTTCGTCGGAGCTTGAGCGTTCTTCGTCGGAGCTTGAGCGTTCTTCGTGTTCTTCGTCAGAGCTTGAAGAAGAAGAAGAAGCTCTCAAAAGCTCTCAAGTTGGCTAAGAGTTCTAACCCAACAAAAAGAGAGAAGAGCTTAATTTAATCAAAAACTTAACACAAGAATTTCAAAGGTTTGAAATTCAAAAAGATTAACTCCAAAATTAAATAACTCATGTCATTTAATGAGGGGTTAAGGAAGTTGGGAGAAGATGAAAGGTTTAGGGTTCGTGTGGGCCCCACCACACTTAATCCTCTCAAGGGAGGTTAAGTGGGGGTGGGTCCCACCCCTAACTTCCTTTGAGTGAAGTTAACTAATAAGTTTAAATAAAAATATATAATACACAATTTTTATTTAACTTATTCTAATCTCCCAAAAACTAACTCTCATCCCGCAACAAACACAACTTCCGAAAAGGTCTCTTTAAGCAAATATCGGCGCTGTGAGTTCATCGGTGCCCTCAGATTTCAATTCCGAGCACCAGATCAAAAGTTAGGAATTCCCGCTCGTTCGTTCACTGAACGTACCCGAGCCAAACTTCGGAAATTAATTCCGGGAACTCCGGGCCTCGGAATCAGGTGCCGTCTGAAACCGCGCTCTTGTAAAATTCTAAAGAAAATTAAGAAAAAATTTTCCTTGAATTTTACGGGTCTTTACAATATTGATGTTTATTTGAATCCTTTGATTAAGGATTTGAAGTAATTATGGGATTCATGTATTATGTTGTATGATGATTGTAAAAGAGATTACTTCATATTGAGAGCGATTTTGTATTGGATGATAAATGATTTACCTGCTTATGGAAATTTTTTAGGCTATAGAATTAAAGGAACTCAAGGGTGTACCGTGGGCAAAGAAGATACTGAATCAATTAGGTTGAAACATTCATCAAAATCTGTGTTTCTAGGACATCATAGACTTCCTCCCCATTAGCATAAGTACTGATCTTGGATGATGTCATTCAATGGATGTTCATAACAATGAACAACACCATATCCACTAATAAGTGATCAACTATTTGAGAATGTAAAAGATGTGAACACTATTTTTGGTAAACCATTTTCTAAAAACCATATGAAAATTGGTTAGAAAAAGAGATCAATTTTTTTTAATTACCATACTATAATTGTCTGTACGTCAGACATTTTCTTGATGTGATGTATGTGGTAAAAAATGAATGTGACAGTGTTATCAGAATGTTGCTAAATACCCCTGACAAAAAAAGGATGGAATTAATGCCAGGTTAGACATGGCTGACATGGGAATACAAAAAGATTTTTCCCCCGTGAAGGGGGAAAATCGAATATTTCTCCCTCCAGCTGCTTACACTCTTTCCAGGGAGGAGAGATATTAGTTTTGAAACTTATTCAATGATGTCAAGGATCCATAGAGGTACTAATAAAATATCAAAAACATTGTTTCAATGAATTATTTGATGTCAAAAGGTTTTAAATCACATGACTTCCATGTTTTGAGGTAATATTTAATTCCTATAGCATTGTGTTTCATTTTTCCCAAGAATGTTTGTCATACGTTAACCAAACTTTTTTTCTTTTTCAATGCTACATGCAGTAATATTTTCGACCCAGCGAAATTGCCAAAAATGGAAAGAGAAATTGTCATCAAATTATGTGAATTAAAAATGTTCTTACCGCCTTCATTATTTTATATGATGGTTCATTTGATGATTCACATAGTGAGATAGATTTGACATTGTGGTCCTATGCACTATAGATGGATGTACCCCGTTGAATGGTATATGAAGATTTTGAACGGGTATGTCAAAAATCAATTTCGGAAAGATGGTTGTATTATGGAGCGATATATTGTTGAGGAATCCATTTAAGTATGTAACTAATACCTATCTGACGTGGAAAGCATTGGTCTCCTGAAATATCTTCACACTGGACGCATTGAGGTGGAATTTCTAGAAGAGATGTTGCGACAATCGATATTACAGATCGAGAGTAGGCCCACCTTTATTTTTTGAATAACAGTTGGGAGGTTTCTCCATATATTGAAACACACAATGAAATTCATAGGCAGTTGAATCCATCAAGGGCTGAATAATGGATATCAAATACACATAATCACCAGATTTTAGGATGGGTTCATGACCATATTTCAAAGGAGTTAGATGAAAATCCAAATTCAATTTCAGAATGACTTTGATGGATAGCCACTAGACCAAGTGTGTATGTATTATCATAAAATGATTATTTAATTAATGGTTATACATTTTATACAGATGAACATGATGAATATGATACCATGAAAAATAGTGGAGTTACACTTGTGGCTAAAGCGATGCATGTTTCTGGTAGTAAGGACAAAAATCCAATTTATGTGAATATTTCATACATTGGAATTATCAAACAAATATGGGAGTTGGATTATATGACATTCCAATTTCCAATTTTTTAATGAAAATGGGCTAATAACAACAGTGTTGCTAAAATAGATGAATTGAGATTTGTGAAAGTTGATTTTAGTAAATAAGGATACAAAGCCAAATATTTTATAATGACATCCCAAGTGGTACAAGTATTTTATGTTCCAGATCCTGAAAACCGAAAGTGGTTGATTATTCTGTTATCGTCCAAAACTAATGAAGTGTTCGATGAAAATTCAATTGAGGAAGATCATTTTAGTGGTACGTTGCAATCATTTCGCAACGGTCCCAATATAGAAGATGTTTTTAATGTTAGTGAAGACCATAATCATGTGATTTGGATAATAGATAGAGGTGTCAAATCCCTTTAGCCTATGAAAATAATAAATAGAGTCCAATAAACATGTTATATATTTTTTAAATATAGATATAGTTATATCATGTTATTATTTTATCATTACTAAATTTATGTTATCTAAATTAATTGTTCAACCACTTTTGTAGATAATTACTTCTACACGTTCTGGTGCTCCTAAACTCGTGGTTGAACATGTCTGTCAAGCTGCTGCTGCTGCTACTACTGCTGTTCACAGTGCAGAGAAACAACAAGTTTATGAACCTATTGCTACTCCTAGTGTTGAGGTCCAACAACAATCAACACATACTATTTCTACCACTTCAGATGAACATATTGATGATGTTGACATAGATGAAATGGTTTGGGATGAAGGACTGATGTCACAGAAAACACAGGTGCGTCAAAGTTTGATGGTGTTAGCCAAAAGTTCATAAGGAAGAAAGCAAAGGCAACAAATTTGATGTCAGATGGAATGCACGAGGCCAACATGTGAATCCCAACAATGCTATGTTTAGTAGTTTCATTGGAATTTTCACTCCGAAACGTGTTCCGATTGACATAGATTCATGGCACCATGTTGTTTCTGGGTTGAAGACTATGATTTGGGAAGAAATTATGGTAACATTAGGATACTATTTCCTTAATTTAATAGAAAATAAAATAGTGAAACAATGTCTTACTCTTCTCAGTCCCTTATAGAGTACATTAATAGTAGATTATTCACACAAGAATTATATACTAACGCTTGCAGGAAGGATTCATCAATGTTTTCACACTACTATAATGAAATTTCACCTGAAATATTCAAAAGGTAAAATAAACCCACACCAACCCCTTGTCTATGCTCACCGGATATCCTATGAAGCATGGGATGAATTTATTGGCCGTTGTGGGGATGATAAGTTTTAGGTACATTTTGGCTAATAATTCATTGTTTGAAGATACATATACTCATCACTTTGATTGTCAATATTTCATTTACGAAACAACAAATCCTTACTAAAAATAAGGAACATGCATCAAAATCAACCATACCCCTATCATAAAGAAAGGAAAGGGTACGCTTCACAAAAAAGAAAATTGTATGTATTTTAAATTTACAGTAATATTGTTATCTGCCAAGAAACAACTTCATAATTATATTTATATATTTATATATAGATTGATGAGTCTAAAGACAAAGACACTTCCATCCCATGTCTTGTGCTATGGAATGAGGCACGTGTGAATATGTAAGGGAAGATAGTAGATGAAAACAATCAAAAATTGTGGGAAATATGTTTAAGTATGACACTATAAAATTTTTTGTTTTAAATTTCTATTACATAATTATAATTACTTATTTTCCTATATCTGATAGTCATAGGAATATTCTTATCCTGTAGTGGATGCAGACCTATTATCGATGACATTGAAGTGGCCAGAACAATATGGTCGTGTCAGAGGTGCGGGGTTCAGGGTGACAACCCGAGTATATTTTGAGAAAAAAACAAACAGATGATTGAAATGAAGAAATGAATCAAATGTGTGAAAGTATAGAAACTCATAAAGAATGATTTCAATGGCAGGGAGAGTTTCTAGAAACTTTTATTAGTGGGATGAAAGGAGAAGACACAACTCGGGAACAACCATGCATTGAACATTTTCATTGGTAGAAATTATATGTTTTCTGATTATCCATAATAAGAAAATAAACATTGTGGGAACCTCCTTCCTTCACAGGGTATCCCCCCACATATCCATGATTAAAATTTAGCACAAAGAACCATTAGTCTTTTGTGATGTGTACAAGTCAACCCCGCCTCAATCTGAGGCACGGTGTGAGTGGTATCACTTAAAGTGTCTCTTTTGATTAAAAAGGACAGAATTATAAATCAAAACAACAACTAATATATGAAAAATGACCAAACACATTATTATTGTGTTGATATATTATCCTAGTGATCCATGGGTCATTTTTGACATGTACGAGTCAACCATGCCTCAATTCAAGGCATGGTGTGGCTAGTATCACTCAAAGAGTCTCTCTTTTGTTTAAAATGGACAAAATTTTAAGTGAAAACAACAACTGGCATAATGATAACCAACCAAATGCATTAGGATTGTATTGATACATCAGGGGAACGATCCATGGTCCATTTTTGTAATGTACTGTTCAACCCCCTTCTCAATTGGAGGCACGGTGTGGCTAGTATCACTCAAAGTGTCTCTCTTTGGTATAAAATGGATATAATTTTAAGTGAAAACAATAACTAACATACAAAAAAATGAGAAAACAAATATGGATTATGTTGATACATTATGAGAATGATACATGGGTCTATTTTGACATGTTCAAGTCACCCCCGCCTCAATCTGAGGCATGGTGTGATTGGTATCACTCAAAGTGTCTCTCTTTTGTTTAAAATGGACAGAATTTTAAGTGAAAACCACATCTGACATACGGAAAACTGACCAAATGCATTTAGATTGTGTTGATACTTTAGGAATACAATACATGGATCATTTTTGACGTTTATGGGTCAACTCTATCTTAATATGAATCATGATGTGTTTGGTATCACTCAATGTTTCCCTCTTTTCTTTAAAATGGACAGAATTTTATGTGAAAAAAAAACTGACATACAAAAAAATTACCAAATGAATTTGGATTGGGTTGATACTTTAGGAGAATGATCCATGGGTCATTTTTGATGTGTACAAGTCATCCCCGCATCAATCTGAGACATGGTGTGACTTGTATCACTCATAGTGTCTTTCTTTTGTTTAAAATGGACATAATTTTTATCTGAAAACAACAACTGACATACATAAAGCCAAAAAAATGAATTCGTATTATCTTGATACATTCTTACAATGATCCATGGGTTATGTGTGATGTGTAAGAGTCATCCCAGCCTCAATCGGAGGCATGGTGTGGCCGGTATCACTTAAAGTGTCTCTCTTTTGTTTATCATGGACATAATTTTATGGGAAAACCACAATTGACGTACGGAAAACTAACCAAATGAAATAATATTGTGTTGATACTTTAGGAGAACGATCCATTTGTCAATTATGCTAATTAAGAGTCAACCCTACCTCAATACAAGGCACGGTGTGACCAGTATCGCTCAAAGTGTGTCTCTTTTGTTTAAAATGGACAGAATTTTAAGTGAAAACAACAACTAACATGCGGAAAACCAACCAAACTCAATCATATTGTGTTGATAATTTAGGAGAACGATCCATGGGTCATTTTTGATGTGTAAGAATCAACCTCGCCTCAATAGGAGGCATGGTGTGATCAGTATCACTCAATGTGTCTCTCTTATGTTTAAAATGGACAAAATTTTAAGTGAAACAACAACTGACATACGGAAAACTGACCAAATAGATTAGGATTTTGTTGATACTTTAATAAAACAATTCATGGGTCATTTTTGACATGTATGAGTCAACCCCGCCTCAATCTAAGGAACAGTGTTGCCAGTATCTCTCAAATTATCTCTCTTTTGTTTAAAATGGACAGAATTGTAAGTGATAACCATAACTGACATACAGAAAACCAACCAAATGCATTTTTATTGTGTTGATACATTATTATAATGATCCATGGGTCATTTTGGACTTGTAAAAGTCAACCTCGCCTCAATCCGAGAGATTTTGTAACTAGTATCACTCAAAGTGTCTCACTTTTGTTTAAAATGGATATAATTTTCGGTGAAAACTACAACTGACATAAAGAAAATAGACCAAACACATTAGGATTTTTTTATGCTTTTGAAAAATTATCCATTTGTCATTTGAGACATTTATGAGTCATCCTCGCCTCAATCCAAAGCATTGTGTGGTCGATATAACTTAATGTGTCTCTCTTTTGTTTAAAATAGAGAGAATTTTATGTGAAAACAACAACTGCCATATAGAACATAGACCAAACACATTAATATTGTGTTAATAATTTTGTAGAACGATCCATGGGTCATTTGTGATGTTTACGAGTCAATATTTCCACAATCTGAGGAATGTTGTGATAGGTATCACTCAATGTGTTTCTCTTTTGTTTAAAATGGATAGAATTTTAAGTGAAAACAACAACAGGCATAAATAAAATTTTCCAAATGCATTCAGATTGTGTTGATACTTCATGAGAAATGTTTAGGGGTCATGTGTGATGTGTACGAGTAAACCCCACATCAATTAGAGGCATGGTGTGACTGCTATCACTCAAAGTGTCTCTCTTTTGTTTAAAATGGAGAGGATTTTAAGTGACAACAAAAATTGACAAATCGAAAACTGACCAAATGTATTATGATTTTGTTGATACTTTAGGAAAAGGATCCGTGGGTCATTTTAGACATCTAAGAGTCAACCAAAACTCAGTCTGAGGCATGGTGTGTCCGGTATCACTCAATGTGTATCTCTTTTGTTTAAAATGGACAAAATAGTATGTGAAAACAACAACTGACGTATGAAAAACAAACCAAACACATTTGGATTGTATTTATACTTTAGGATAATGATCCATGGGTCGTTTTTATTATATTAAAGTTAAACAATCCATAATCCGAGGCATTTTGTGACTGGTATCACTCAAAGTGTCTCTCTTTTGTTTAAAATGGACATAATTTTAAGTGAAATCAACAACTGACATACAGAAATCTGACCAAACACATTTAGATTGTGTTAATACATTATTAAAATGATTCATGGGTCATGTGTGATGTGTAAGACTCAAACCCACATTAATTAGAGGCACAGTGTGGCTGGTATCACTCAAAGTCTCTGTTTTGTTTAAAATGGACATAATTTTAAGGGAAAACAACAACTGACATACAAAAAACCAACCAAACACATTCAGATTATGTTGATAAATTAGGATAATGATCCTTGGGTCATTTTAGTGTGTTTACGAGTCAATCCTCCCTCAATATGTGGCATAGTCTGACCAGTGTCACTCAAAGTGCCGCTCATTTGTTTAAAATGGAAAGAATTTTAAGTGAAAAAACAACTGAGATACAGAAAAATAACCAAATTCTTTCAGATTGTGTTGAAACATTAGTAGAATGATCCATGGGTCATTTTTGATGTCTATGATTCAACCCTACCTCAATCAGAGGCACGTTGTGACTTGTATCACTCAATGTGTCTGTCATTTGTTTAAAATTTGCAAAATTTTAAGTGAAAACAACAACTAACATAGGGAAAACCAAACAAACGCATTAATATTTTGTTGATACTTTATGCCAACGATCCATGGGTCATTTGTGACATGTACAAGTCAACCGTGCCTCAATATGAGGCACAGTGTGGCCAGTATCACCCAAAGTGTTTCTCTTTTTTTTAAATAGATAGAATTTTAATTGAAAACAACAACTGACATGTGGAAAAATGACCAAAGGAAATCGTATTGCATTGATACATTAAGAGAATGATACATGGGTCATTTTCAAAGCATACGAGTAAACCACACCTCAATCCAAGACATAGTGTGACTGATATCACTCAATTTGTCTCTCTTTTGTTTAAAATGGACAGAATTTTAAGTAAAAACAATAACCGACGTATGGAAAATCGACCGAACATATTATTAGTGTGTTGATACTTTAGTCCAATGATCCATGGGTCATTTGTGATGTTTAAAAGTCAACCCCAATTCAATCTCAGGCACGGTGTATCCGGTATCACTCAAAGTGTATCTCTTTTGTATAAAATGGACATAATTTTAAGTGAACACAACAACTGACATACAAGAAAATGAAAAAATGCATTCCGATAGTGTTGATAAATTATGAGAATGATACATGGGTAATTTTTTATGTGTACAAGTCATCTTCGCCTCAATCTGAGGACGATTGTGACCGTTATCACTCAAAGTGTCATTCTTTTGTTGAAAATGGACATAATATTTAAGTGAAAAAATAACTAACGTACGGAACACAATCCAAAAGTCATTACCTCTGACATAATACACTTATACAAGCCTAATAGATTCCTAAGTATTCCTTAGACAATAATCCCCCATTAATAATTTATCACACACCCTAAATATAAATTTTTTTCCCTAGAGTTCATGGTAAGGGATGAAAACAAAGAGGAAAGGGAGAGGGAGATGAATGGAAGGGAAATAAAAAAGAAAAGAGGATTTGAATTGGATAAATTTCTAATATAAAGGGCTCTTATACTATGTTTAAGGAAGGGTATGGGATTAAATATGTTTAAATCCCTTAATGTATTCCATATCATCGACAATTTTCATGGTTTGGTTGGCCAGTTTTGCAAACTAGTCACCAACTTTTTGGGAGCATTAGTTTACAATCCCTATTCTGCACAGTTTAGAAAAATAGTTAACTAATTGTGTTCCTATCATTCAAAATTACGTAGTTAAACTATAGATCCATACCACATGGTTTCTCATAATTGTGAACAACCCGTGTTCCTAACAACTCTCTAAAAAAGGTAGGTTGCATGGTTTTTACATGGAGTCATATAACCCATCATTTTCCTATGAATGTAAAATAGAAAAAAGGTCAAAATCATTTGGAAACTTCCCCATGAATGTGTACCCACATGGGTTCTTCTAAATTGTGTCCCCCAAAAAAAGCACTACATGACTACTAATCCAGAGTTTGGGAAAGACAAATAATAAGAATATATCTCCCCACCATTTATAAATTCTATAATGGGCATGAAAAGAAGACAACACACCATAAGATAATGGCATCAACCACAAGAACACATTTCCTTATATGTCCCAAGAATCACCCAAATCCATCTACCATGAGGAATATATAGAGGAAAATCTCTATGTCATAAGGTAACATATCCCAAAAGTAACTCAAAATCTATAAACAAATTCCATATCCAGTATTGACATGAATCTTAACCACAAAAAACAAGAAGAATAACACACATTCATGCCTTAATCAATTTTTTTCATAAGGTTATGACATTGAACCCTCTCTATATATTTTATTTGAATCAATGTAAGATATCATTTGGTGGAGATAATATTAAATGGTACCTTTTAACTATCATAAGGAATAATTAGTACATCGCATTAGGTATGGATTTTTTTCCATCATTTGATCCCAAATTGACTATCACTGCATATTTTATTTGTGTGAACTGCTTGTTTGATATGTTTTTTAGAAGGTCTTGTTTGGTTGTGCTTCTGTAGAATTTCAAGTTATAGTAGGAAGGGCATTTGTCAGTGTTAAAAACGCACTTATAAAGGTCTCTTTTATCAGCATTGAGCTTTACAACGCCTTTTTAGCACTATTATAGCCCATTTTGAGTGATGATAATGCTCATTTTGTAGTAGCGGATCCATGACCCTTTATTCCTATCTGGGTGTGCTATATGGATTTGTGGAGAACTAAAAGAAGGGGTTTCAGTTAGAGATTATCCTCTCTTGACTGTGAGGTACTATATGCATCATTCAACAGAGCTCTATACATGAGTCTTATAGTGAATCAGACATGTAGTTAAGAATCCTGGTGGTGTGGTAAATTTGGTTATGTTTGTACCTCTATCATTGTGGTGAGAAAATTCTAATGTTTTTGTTTTGGTTTCTTCATACATGTGAATTTCCATAGGTCTCAAAGAGTGGGGTGGACTTATCCCTCATGGTGTGTTCATAAATGTTCCTTTTTAAAAGTGTATATTCTATTGGTGTCCATGTTTGAGCCACCCATGTGAATCGAGTGCAGCCATGGTTTTTATCTGATCATGATATTTGAGTGTTTGGTAGTTTTTGAGTCTGGTATTAGTGGTCCAATAATTGGGGCCCTTCCCTCCACTCCCTGTGTAGTGGGGGTTCTCGGTGTATGAAAAAAGTGTTGGATCGGCATTTTTTCCCCTCCATTCGAAAGTGGGAAGATTAAATGTTCTTGTTGTGTTCTTCTTAGTTTTGGATAATAGGTTGTGGTGGCGGAGTTTCAGTTGGCCTATGTGGGAAATTATTGGTTTTGGTTTAAGATGAATTTCTATTTTGTTGATAATATTTTGTTCTTAATGGTGGGGAGACCCACCATGGGTCTCTAAATGATTCTCTTATGATGTTCTGGATACTAGTTGAGCTTTAAAGGTGGGGAGTCGGTTCGGGACTACCCTCTAATGGTGATCTATTTTTGGTTTGGTTACAGTTTAATACAATCTAATTAGATTACATTAATGGTGTTTGGTTCCCCTATTTCCACTTTTTGGTTTAGTGTAGGGTTTCTTAGGAGAAGTCCCAATAGTTTCATTTTCAACATGGTTGTATATGTTATGATTTGATAATTCACTTTGATCTGGAGAAGTGATTGTGGGTTGAAATATCATTTCCGGAAAGTGGCTTGAGTTTCATCATTAGTGAGTGAAAAATTATTGGTTTAATGTGGTAGGATCATGTTCATATGAAATCTTTAGACAGTTGTCAATCGGCTAGAATGTGTTGTGGCTTTCTGGGGGGGATATTTATTGGTGAGGAGAATTATCACACCATATTTTTCTATTCATGGCCTATACTCCAGTTTAGTGGGATTTATGGTCCTTTTCTTAGCATCCGAGCATGACAAGTGTTGAATTTTGGGACTTCCCACTTGCCTAGTTTTGTCATGTGTTTGGCCCTTGGTTTGTGTTGGGACAATGTTGCAAGGTGAAGATTTTTTTTACAATTATAGTGTCATTATATTGTGTTTAAATCATTTTATTATCTTTGAGTAGGATTCCCTAGTTTTTGGGGTGTCATTTTAGGGATTTGGAAAATTTTTGGGGTCACATAGTATGAGCATAGTTTTCCCGAACAATTAAACCTAAACCTGCAAAGTTGTAGATTTTTCCAGTAGCATTTTCACAGATTGTGCACTTTTTACAAAACCGTGAAGCAAAATAATGCAACCCATTATTATATGAATAAATTTTAATTTTTAAATCCAATTTTATTGATTCTTCCACCAATTTGAATCCATACCTATTGGTTATCAACCAGAGGGATCCCCCCTTGTTCTCCCTCATTTTGGGCCACATTTTTGTGGGATTTATAACTAATGGTTAGTGATTCTTCATGTTTTCTCCATAAAATAATTCCCTTTCCTCTTCCCATCTATTACCCCATCCTTATCCTTTAATTATATCTTGGTTTTCTCTTCTACCATGGTCATTTAGAACTACGGTTTGGTTTTTACCTTTTTTATCTTGGGGTTTATTCCTTTTAGGGTTCATCTTGGTATATCTATGGTTGTGGAACCCTTGTGGAGCATTTTTGGTGGTGTGTTGTCATTGTGCCATGGATATGAGGTAGGACATCCCATGCACTTGAATTTATACTTTATTTTTCATCCGTTTCTTGTTGTTCACTCTTTTTATAAATGATATGCGTTGTTGTTAATCAATTGATTTAATTATTTGAAGTAAGAAATTGTGGTTTATTCATTGTTTTGTGAAAAATGGTTTTGTTTTGGTATAAATGTGTACTCCTCATGTTTTATAATTTATTTTTTTAGATTTATCACATGGTTTGTGGTAATTTGAACATGGTTAAGAATCTTAAGGAAATATATGTCATGAAAATTGGTTTTTTATACCATATTGAGTGTTAAATCAAATGGTTTTTCATAAATGTTTTAGGCCATGTGCTCACTAAATTGCTTGATTAGATTTATGGGTTGTTTATGATATAAATTGATATTTTATGGATTTATAAATACATTTGAATTAAGATAATTGTTTTTTTGGATTCTTTAAAGGGTTCCCAAAGTGGTTTTTGGCTTGACAAAGTAAAGAGTTTTTGTTTTAGATGTGAATTGACATGAGCTTCCAGTGAATGACATGTTTGGAATTTTTATAAAAAATGGTGGTGTTTTGGATGTGTTACCTGAATATTTGTAGAGGTTTATGTAAATGTTTAGATACCAGAAATGATCTGTTTATGCCTCTTTATGAAAAGTAAAATTTTCACCTGTGATAAATGTTGGTTTTGTGAAATGCTTAAATCCAGTTTGGCAATTTTATGAAAATGATAAAAATAATTATTATTGAAAACCTCCATTGGATGTTGTCATACCTAGTATGTGTATATAATGGATGGGATTACCTCACTATGGAATCCTTGTGATCCATTATAGGAGTTCATCCAGATGGAATCTTTGTGTTATGATTGTTATGTGGCATGAGATCGGTCATTGGAGTTACTCGAGGTGATTCCTATTATGAATTATTATTATATATATGTTGTGATTGGATGATCAGTTAGAATCAATTGGCTCACGTCCGTTAAATACATGATACATGGGAACCTAGAATATTGAGTTAATTTTTATAGAATGATTGCTACACTGGTAGTTCGCGGTACTGACCAGTAGTCCAATGTTGGTTGATATATTGGGTTTATTGCTATGGGATTTTCCCTTGGAGTACCCTGAGAAAGGTTGGCTGAGCATATTGAGCATTTATATTTCATCATGTGTGGAATGCTACCATAGATGAGTTCTCATGTATTGGTTTCTTTTGGATTATCCTTGATCTCCTAGGTTCACTCAAGTCTATTGGATTTTAGTTGTTTTCAATAATGAATGTGACACTGGTATGTATATTTATATTTCCCTTATTGTGTGATTACTACATCACCTTTTCTTGTATTATTTTTCTTGGAAAGTGATTGGTTTATTTTAGTAATGTTTATGAAAATTATTTTCAAGTAAATTGTTTTACCCTCTTTGTGAATGCTGAGAAATATAGACATCATTTTCCCCATGGAAATTCTAACGACACACTAATGATATGAATCAAGTTTTGGAAATGAGTAAGGGAAATGAGTTTTACTTTTTTTTAAGTAAAATTTATATAAAATAAAACTTTTATATGTTGTAGTTCAAACATGAAATTTATGATTCTTTTATTTTAAAGGAAGTGTGTTTGGAAAATATTATTGGGCTAGCCTACTCATTTTAAATACTCAAGACTATAGTTCTTCTCTATTTTTAGCCCTTATGCAGGTTTCAGCTTGTGTTTGATCACCATGGGAAACATGTGATAGTTTGGTTGGGGAGTGACTTGTGGGGTCACAAGGAGTTAGATTGGTTATTAGGTTTAGTCAATCAAATTGTTTTTTTCAGTTGTACATTCAGTTTCTTTTATAAATGATGTTCGATTCGGTTTCATTTCTATATATTGGGTGGTCTGTTTCATTCCATTGTTTAGATTATTGCTTGTTAATTGGGATAAATCATTCCATAATGTACTCTAATGATGACTGTAACAAGTTTCCATCCCTTCGGGATCAAGAATTTTGTTCATTCCATTCCACATATCATCTTGAGTGACAAGTTCACGGTCATCCCAGGACAGTTTGTGACATTTGGTCTATTTGAATAGAAACCATGGTAAAATTTATTACCTTGATAATGGGTAAAATGAGTTAATATGGATTAAAAATAACTGATAAGGCCATAATTATTAAACCAATTTATTATTGGATTATTTTAATTATACCCTTGAAACTTAGGGTTATAAATTTATTTGTTCAATTGGAAATTTTCCATAAAAAAGACTTATATATTATTTAAATCAAGGAATGTCACAATATATCACTTTATTTGTCTTAAATATTTCTTATGTGTCCACATGGATAAAAAATTAGGTTATGAAATAATATAAGTGTCTATTATAAAATCAATAAACTTTGTGTCATGATATGAATTTATTTATGACTTTTATGGCCACTTGGAGAAGATAATGACCTTTATAGAATTTTATTTAATGTAATATTATACATTTCACACTCTTGTATTAGTAAGTATAATGTTTTTAATATGGTGTTATCTAAAGGATATGTTTGACTGTAAATATTATTTTAAAATATAAAAGATTTATCTTCATAATTTTAATTTATTTATAATTTTTATGAATTAAATAATTATCTTAAATTGTGACATAGTGCTGATGATGTATTTACGCAATTAAAAGGAAAATAAAATAAAATATATTAAAAATATTAAAATTAATATAATTTTAGTAATTTAAGGCGATCCATGAATTCTATATAATACCTTGACATGTTAGAGACATAATAATTTTTTTTATTTTACATGTTGTATTGATATTTTTAAAAGTCAAAGTTGCAAATAGTATCGATATTGAACATAATGATATTTTAGGAGATTAATAGTTTATTACATTATTTAAAATAAAAAAATATTTAAAAAATAAAATCTATTATGATATGGTAAAAAAATTCATAAATTTTCCATTTAAGGTCCAATTTACACCATATAAGTAAAAATTACAACCGTTTAATATTAAAAAAATTGTTACCATAGTTAAAATTAAAATATGTTAACTAATGGTTAATCAAAATGATAAGGTTTAAAATAATACAATTTTTTTTATAAAATATATTTATTGATGATATTATAACATTATATTTTACTATCCTTGAATCTATGTCCATTTTTTGATATTTTGATAGAAATTGTGTTTATTATAGTGTAATCATTTGTGAAATTCTAAAAGTTCCCCTCACATAAATTATAAAAAGGAACCACCTCTAACACTTATTTACACTAATTTGAGAATTATAGATCGACCATAAACTGAGAAATTCTCTTTTCAAATTCCCTATAAACATTCTATACATTTTCTCTTTTTGAAATTACCAACCGAATAGCCATTTAGAGGATATGAAAAGGAGAGGTTTCAAGGAAGAGGTAATCATTCTAACTCATCACTTTTTTTGTAATATTTCTTTACCTCCTATATATCTATTAAATGTATCATAAAATAAATAATATAATATCCTAATTATTCTAAAAATTTATTATGATTATGAAAACACCATTATACACAACTTTCCCATCAAATAATAAGTGAATGTATCACTCGTGTGTACGTACGACTTACCTTCTCCACAGAGCAATGCAATTCATTTCCAATTACCATTTTTATGGATGTAAATTATGATGGGTTTAATATTTACATATGATAAATATTATATAATTATACTTATGTAATGATATTATTTTATCTACTTTAGCATCATCCAATCTTCATAGAAATGATAACATCACTCATGCATATGTTCGGACTACCATCTCCATGATGCGACGTGATTCTTTTTCACTTATATTTAACATGGATGGTAATAAGGATGATTTATATGAACATATATGATTTATATAACATAAAAATGATAGCGTAACAATGAATTATTATTTACATTTATTTCATTCCATAAATCAATAAATGAAAACAACGTTTATATGTACGTATGACCTACCATATTGAGGACTAATGTAATTAATTTTTCTATAAATAATTTATATGAATGAATATATATATATATATTTGATTTTTCTACCATAATTAAATTCTATAAATTACGAGACCAAGATAAATTTATAAGGACCAAGACTATTGAACAAAACCATGCGTGGAAAATAATGAAATTACAACCCAGAACAATCATTTTAATAAAACAAATGCTTATAAACAGGTGATAAGATGTTATAAATAAATAATAAATTTAATGATATAATTAATATTATGGAATAAATATATAATAAACCCATATTTATTATATATGAGGTTTTAACATGAACAGAGAAAGGAAAGACTTAAGGTTATAGATTTTTGTCTCACATTTATTTTTAGGGGGAACATGCCCTATACACTACTTGTTTCTTTTGTATGGATTAAATACTAAAAATGAATTTATTTTATGAGTATTATTATATAAATTAATGGATTTACATATCAATATATATTTATTTATTTCACTAGTTATTTAATTTGATTAATTACAATGTGGTAAGGGTTTATTTGACAATATAAATATTTTTCGATATTGTTTAAGATTAAATATCAATTTTCCAATTTTTATATTCTATGTCCATGTTATCTAATAATTATTTCAATAGGGTTTTTTATGTTATAATATTAAAATTTTCATTCATTTTTACCAATGTTTTATTTTTTTTCAAAACAGATTGAATGTAATATTTTTATCATTATCCAAACAAGGTACTTTGTGAATTTTCTAATAAAAACATAGGAATGTTTTTTTAAATATATATCATGAGAGGACGTTTTATGATTTCATGATGCCTTAATGTTTTAAATCCTCCTATACATGTTTATAAGGTTATTTTCAATGAAAATATTTACTGTTATAATTGCGCAACTTTTCCAAAAAATATTTTCAGTATAGAAAGGATATTTTCTTCAATAATTATTTCAAGTGATCATTTAAAATCATTTTCCATATAAGGAAAAAATATTTTAGGTTACTTATGGTTTATTGGGGATATGATCAAAGGATACAATCCTTATTATTTTCTATATAGTTTATTTTTATAATGATATGATGTCTATGAAACTCATTCACTTTTTCATGGGTTATACTTTGAGGAAATCCATTTATTCTCCTAAGATATAAGATGATAAATATTCATTGATCTTATGGAACATGTATGTATGATTTCCATTATATGATTCGCGGGACCAATATTTCCATCCAATTCATTAGTTAAATAAGAATAAATCATCTGATAAATATTTTATGCATGAACCTGATTTAATGGTCAAAATATTATGTGTAGACCTGGTTTTCAAGTCCATTTGTTTATGGGTGGTCCTTGATGTCATGTCCAAAATATTATTCATGGATTTAGTTTCATGTCCATAAGTTTATTAGAGGGACTGATTTCATGTCCTTAACTTAATGAGTGAACCTTTTTCTATTTATAGATGTTCACAAAGATAAAATTTTATGTGTATGACACAAATTCCATGTCTTATGCCAATATTATTCTCTCATGGATGATGTTATTTTATTTACTAATAATTCATGTTTCATGAACTGAAAATATTTATTCCATCATTCAAGATTATTATCGTTGATATTTGGGGTATAATTTCAAAATTATGTGTTCATGTTCTTATACCCTAATGCTCATATAATTCTTATGAAATTATTGTTATCTCTATTGTTTACCCTTATTATGCATCAGATATCACCCTTTCTTATGTTTCCATCCATGGTGATGAAGAAAGGTTAAGGTAGGGTTTGACTAAGAGGAGTACTATGTGAGCCTATATTTTTGGGATATCTTGAATATCTTTTGTAAAATAAAAATATTTTATATTTAATCTCAAAATACACTAAACCTCTATGGTTCAAGAATGGATAGTTTTGTTATGTGTTTAATAATCATCTAAATATATTTAATATTTTTGTTTGAAAATATTGGACTATTAGAGGAATTTTATTGATCAATTAATTATTAATAGGTAAACATAATAATGGATGGAATTAATTTTTGATGAACTAGGGAAAATATGAAAAGTTGTAAGAGGTGTGTGGTAATTTGATAAACCATGATTGTGTAATTATTTATGTGTCATCTATTATATGGATAGATAAGGTGGTTATGTATTTAAAGGACACTAATATGTATTAGGAATGGTGAAATTTGGACTTAGTAGGTTGTGACCATGGTTTCATAGGTTTATGAGTTATATTATATCATTATATATATATATATATATATATATTATTTTGGAAATTGATGATGTGAAATTCACTATTTCTATGCACCGCCAAGTGATTTGGGTAACATAACCAATTCCCATATGGGATATAAGTTCCATTTATACTCATAACATCAATGATTTTATGGGAAAGAATTACTAACAACACTCCCTTATATGAACCCCCTTCCAATCATGGATACTATTATTGTGACGAGGTGTAATCAATGTGGTATGGATTCATATTCAAATTTGTTATGTGAACATAAATTGATATGTGGTTTTTCATTGTTATATGGATGTGTTTGTGTATTAGTATGTGTTATGATGTGGTATGTGGATATGGAATGGGCGGGGCACCATGTTTGTTGTTAGGGTGTGAGAGTGACTATATCAGGGGGTAGTTGTTGTGGGGTGACTCCTTTTCAATACATTCATTGATTTATTATACTTATACTCTTTATTTATTTATTTTGGGACCACTTTTTGTGTGAAGATTGTATTTTTCATCAACAGTTGTCAATATCAGTCAAAATGAAGAAGGACTCCAAAGTTAATTGAGATCAGCTGAAGTGAGGATGCCAAGAGAATTGTTATGAAATCATATCATTGAATGTCATACATGGGGAATTATCTCTGAAGTCAATTCAGACGATTGGTGAACTGATACTAAGTTCAAATAACATGTGTCAATGGTAACACATTGTTTACAACAATTACGAATGGTGAAGTATCATTCATCTAAGGATGATTGAAGAAGAATGAAAATTTAATGGCGATCATAAAATTCTTCACGATTTCATGAGAAACATGCAAGAGATTACTTGTTGCATTGTTCTAAAAGTTCCAAATACATGTATCAAAGGTGTTACATTGTCTACCACATTGAAGTTATTTTATGAATCTTGAAGCCTCCACTTTTGGATAAAGAGATATGATTGGAGTTCTGAGGATGAAATAAGTACATTGGAATTAATATTCCAAAAATAATGGACAAAACTATGATGATTCTTTGCTGATTTTTATTTCAAAAATATTATAAGTTTGGAGAACTTGTGATGCAATGCTTATGAGGGATAGAGAGAGTAAAGAAGTGTTTTTGGAAAAAGAAAGAAAGTTGTGCGCAAGTCAAATGTGGCGCGCATGTATTGGAGTGCAAGTATTGGCGCGCATGTATTGGTGTGCAAGTGTATGTTGCACACAAGTTATATTTAAAGATCATCCCATAAAAATATGAAAATGGAAATAATGTGGCATGCTAGTTAATGATTTTTGAACAAGTCAAAAACTAGTGCGCAAGTATAAGGGGTGTACAAGTGTATCACTTAAGTGTATGTTACACGCAAGTCATATTTCTGGATCATGCCATCAAAATATGATAAAGGAAAGAAAGTGTCACACTAGATATGGAGCGGCGCACAAGTGATGGGGAGGCACGCAAGTAGGAATGATGTGCAAGTGTAGTGTGCAAGTGTTCCGCGCAAGTCAAATTTCAATAACATCATATCAAAATATGATAAAGGAAATAATGTGTTGTGCATGTGATGGAGCGGTGCGCAAGTGTGGCGCGCAAGTGTATGTGGTGTGGAAGTCAACAAAATTCCAATAAATAAATGGCTCACCTCCTAATTTTTTACGGTTCAACACTTAAGAGAAAATTTAAGCTATGATCGCCCAAATGTAGAGGGTGGCGCGCAAGATGAAGTGGCGTGCAAGCTGAGGGTTATTTATAAGTCATGCAAGTAGGGTGGCGCGCAAATTGTGATGCACAAGTTATGTCTCACAAGTTTTGGCGTGTAAGTTGTTAGATTTGCGCAAGCGGGGAGTGTGTATAATCCAATGGTGACATTCAAGTTGTGAGTTGTGAACAATTGTGGCATGCAAGTATTTGATGGTGCACAAGTAGGATGGTGTGCATGTTGGGAGGTGCGCAATCAGGGAGGAGCGCAAGCAGGGTGGCGTGCAAGTAAGAATTGGGGTGCAAGATGTGAGTTGTTTTAGAAGTTCTTACAAGCTTATGATCAACTGATATGATTCTAAGTTGATCTAGACTTTATTGTTATTACAATCACAAAAAGAACCTGTGATTCTTGAATGAAGGAGAAGAAGAAGAGCTCGGTGTAGGTGGTTTTGCACTGAAAGAAAACATGTAAAGAAGAGTAGGTTTCAATGTAGCTAGTTTTTCATTGAAGAAGCAGAAGAAGAAGAAGAGTGTGCAACATACATGTTTTCTACATAGAGAGAAGAAAATAAGAAGAAGAAGAATAGAGTATACCCAATTAAAGTCTACAATTCTTTAGGATAGTTTAATTCAGATGATGCCCAGCGAAACGATCTCCACTTCCTAAATAATCACATTGGTATATGTGATTCTTTCCCAAAAGAGAGAACACGTTTTAGTGCAGTTGGTTGTTGCACTAAGAAGAAGAATGAAAAAGCCTAGTGAAGTTGGTGTTGCACTAGAAAAGAATAGAAGGAAAGAAGGCAAAATTGCTTGCCTACTGCTTTTCAAGTAATCAAGTGAAGATCATTAAAGAAGACCAAGAGCACAACCTGAATTTTGAAGAAGGAATAAGACTATCTCCATAGGCAGTATAAAGAACTAGCTAGACGCTGCAAGTTGGGATTGGTCATCACGAGTCCAGGGAAGAGGATTGTTTCACACCCCACTCTAAAGTGTAGGGACTCACACTGGCTAGAGGATTGTTTTCCTAGCCACTCCACTATAATTTCAAATCACATCATAGTGGAGAATCCATGCACTAGTCAAACCCATTCATGGAAAGGATGTAGCTACTCTTATTGAGTGGTGAACCTTGTAAAAATATCATGTGCATATTTTTACTAATTTCTATTATTGAATGTGACGGGGAAAAGAGAATAAGAGAATCAAGATCCTAAAAGGTCAACTGGTACATGGATAAAAGTTGGAAATGGGTTAAAAAGTCCCCAACATTGATTCACCCCCTCTCAGTGTTTAGTATATCCCCAACTGGTCCTCTCAATTGGTATCAGAGGGACTGGGTAACCTTTTTTGGATGCTCTACGGTGAAGTTATTCTCTTTTGAAGATTTGAGTTTCTTTCATGAATTATCAATGAAGTGCACATTTAGTGAAGATTTAGTTATCTCTGAACAGAAGGCTATATCTATCAAGACCATGATGAATAGGAAAAATAAGGATAAGATAAAGTTGAAGAAGAAGTCCCTTCTATCTAAAGAAGAGGATGTAATCTGGTTCTCCATATCTGGAAGACATTGAAGACACACCAGACTTGGGACGTTATGAGAAGGAGGCTCAAGTTTCCACTAAGAAGATGGATAACCTTCCTATCTCAAATTATAAGGAGGTATGTGTCATTACATTTAGAAATTATTCTCATGATGAAAATGCTGGCAGAAGTGGTGATGATCAATATATAACATCTCAAGAAATATCAGTTGAGAAATTAACAATGATTCTGTATGGTATTCATGAATATAGTGCATCTCTTGTTTGTGGAGTATTTCAATGCATGCAGGAAAATACCACTCAATAGGAATATGAAACTAATGTATTCGAGAAATTTCTACAAGCCAAAATTGTTGAATGTCTAAAGCTCTCCAAACATGATAGAACCATTGAAGCACAAAAGAGGTAATTTGAAATAAGTTCTTAAAAGTGGCTAAAAGATGTTTAAGAGAAGTAGGGAGTCAGTATGACACTAGAAGACAAGATATATGAACTTGAAGATGAACTAAAAAGGATAGATGATGTCAAGGAATTACATTGGGAAGAAGACTCCAAGAAGATCAAAGAACTTGACTCTTTGTTACAAAACAAAGTAAGGATTCATAAAGATGAATTTGAAAGATTAAATAAATCTTGTGGAGAGATGATGACTATGATTGAAGACCGAGAAGTCATCCTTAATATGAGATGTCTAGAATTTGAAGCTCGGTTGACAAATATCGAGAAGACACATATTGAGTCTCCATAAAATAAGGAAACAGTTGCTGCTTGTATTCAATGCTCAATGGAGGATTCTGATGTCAAAATACCTCCAACATGTGATAAGAAGATCATGTCTTCACTCATTGATCTATTAAAATAAAATGGGAAATTAAAGGTACTATCCATACCATCTTGTACTAATGTTTTTTTTCTACAAAAGGTACGAGTTGGAAGAAAGATTCTTAACAAGTAAGGATGAAGAAAAGTGGGAAGAAACCTACCACCATGGATATGGTGGATAAGGGGATGAGTTTGGAAGATATCTCCCCATAGAAAGCACAACATATTAAGAAGAAGATTTAACAACCTTTGAAGAATATGTCAGGAAGTCAGGGTCGGTTGTTCAATGCTGGTGCTGTAATAGATTTGGGCATTGTACAGTAGATTGTTGGTACAATTCCTTAAATGTAAAAGCACAGAGAAATCCCATCTCAAGGGGGAGAATGCCGGAGAAGAAGAAGATACATCCATAGATCCAGAAGCATCTGTATACTGAATACATATTTGGAATGTTGTACAACATATGTGATGTATGAAATGGGAGTGGTCATGAGAATGGTTCGTGCTTATCTCATAATGTATTCAAAGCTAATAAGAACAGAATACCACAAAAGCTAGAGAATAATGAAGAATCTATCTGGGGAAGTAATCATAAGTATGTTTCAAAAGAAAATTCTCCCGAGAAGATTACAATGAGGCAAACTGAGAAGTCCTTGGATTCCATGTCCAAGAAGGTGAAGGGTGGTGCATCCAAAGGAACTACTATTAAATATGACACTCATAAGTATCCATGTAAAAGATCCAGTATTCATTCTTTAGTTACTAATGAAATATTGGTGGTCTGGCCAAAAGATTTGAAAGAATGAAGAAAATAGAAGATGCACAGGCTAAGGGTAGTGATAAAAAAAGAAGATTCTATATGAAAACAAAGATGTTTTGTGTGTGAGGTGCAACAAGGCTGGTCATACAGTCAGATATTGATTTGGATTTATTCCAGTCCAACAAGAATTCATGAAGATGATGAATGTTTTACTGGGAGATTCTGCTGCTCGGAAAGCTCTTGAAGAAAGAAGATTCACACACAAAGATATAAAAGATGTATTGAGATCCACAAATCCACATTCAAAATTAATGATCAAATGTGAAAGTTTAAGGAATGGAGAAAATGGAGCATCATGGTTGAGAAAATCATCTTAGCCTTCCTTCTCACATTGAAGAAGCATGGAGGATCCAACCTATTTCCTTAAATAGTTGTGTATTGTATTTGTTCATTAAATGTAGGGAATTGAAGGTGAATCAAGATATCAGGGGGAGTACCTGATATTCAATGATGAGAAGTGTTCCCTTTATAGGGATACATATCAAGAAGCTACTAGAGTCATTATCCTAATAAGTATCAACTTTGGTTGGTACTAAATTCAACTACTCTGAAGATTGTCTAGGGACCATGTCATTGGGAAAGGTATTTCATTTCATAATCTCTCATCCCTGGTTACTAAAAATAAATATATTTTTAAAATGTGTGAGTAACTAAGTCAATCGGGGACATAATAATAATAAAAGTACCCCAAGGCCACTTACCCCGCCAATTGCACTTGAATTCTTTTGATCCATTTTTTGAGGTGAGTACAGGAATTTCAGGTTGATTATTTATCACATTCAATATATTCAGCCGGAAATAAAAGTGTAAAACCCTTGAAGACATGTGTATGAGTTCTCATCTCATGAGGTGTCATATTCAGTGGGTAATGGTCAACTTTTTTTTCTAAATCAAATCCGCTTTTTTTCTACACCGAGCATTGCTAAAGTAGACATTGAGTGAAATGATTGATGGCACATTCCATAAGCATGGAATGATTCCATATCTATCATGAACATTTTATTTCTTGTCAATAAGGGGGAGAGAAATGAAATGAATGTCAAGGGGAGAGATAGAAGTAAAGGGGAGAGATAAGATTCTCATTTTGAGAATGACACATTCATCTGAGGAGACTTTAAATTATTGACTACAAAATACAAAGGGGGAGATTTTTGGGACCAATTCATGTATGAAGATTATATTTGTTGTCAAAAGTTGTAAATATCATTCAAAATGAAGAAGGAATCCAATGTTAATGGGTATTAGCTGATGTGATGATTCCTAGAGAATTGTTATGAAATCATATCCTTGAATATCATTCTTGGGAAATTCTCTATAAAGTCAATTCAGACGATTTTTGAACTGATTCTAAGTTCAAAGAACTTGTGTCAAAGGTGATACATTTTTTACAGCAATAATTAATGGTGAAATATCTCCCATCTAAGGAAGATTGAAGAAGAATGAGGATTTAAAGAAGACCATGAAATGCTTCACGATTGGATGAGAAACATGCAAGAGCATGAATTTTGTACTGTTCATAATGTTCCAAATTGATGTATCAATGGTGATACATTGTCTGCAACATTGCAGGTATTTGATGAAGCTTCAGGCCTCCACGTTTTGATGAAGATAGATGATTGGAGTTGTGAGGATGAAATAAGTAATTTGGAATTCATATTCCAAAAATAATGGACAAAACTATGACGATGCTTTGCTGATTTGTATTTCACAAATATCATAAGTTTGGAGAACTTGTGATGAGAGCCTTATGAAGTATAAAGAGAGAGAAAAGAAGTGTTTTTGTCAAAAGAAAGAATGTGGCGCGCACGTCCAATGTGGCGCGCAAGTATTGGCACACAAGTATTGGCATACAAGTGTATATTGCGCGCAAGTCATATTTCAAGATCATCCCATAAAAATATGAAGAAGAAATAAAGTGGAAGGCAAGTGAAAGATTGGTGGCAAAGTCAAAAACTGTCATGCAAGTATAATGGGGGTAGAAGTGTAACACACAAGTTTATCTTATGCGCAAGTCATATTTCAGGATCATTCCATCAAAATAAGATAAAGGAAAGAAAGTGTTGCGCTAGTGATGGAGTAGCGCGCAAGTGATGGGGTGGTGTGGAAGTAGGAACGACGTGCCAGAGTGTCCCGCAGGTGTTCTGCGCAAGTCATATTTCAACATCATCATATCAAAATATGATAAAAGAGATAAAGTTTTGCGCAGGTGATAGAGTAGTGCGCAAGTGTGGCGCACAAGTGTATGTGGCACGCAAGTCACCAAAATTCCTATAAATAGTCGACTAGCCTCCTCATTTTTTAAGTCTCAACACTTAATAGAAAATTTGAGCTTTGATCGTGCATGTGTAGAGGGTGGCGTGCAAGATGAAGTGGCATGCAAGATGAGGGTTATTTATAAGGAGCGCAAGTAGGGTGGCGCACAAGTGGTGACGCGCAAGTTGTGTCACAGATGTTTTGGTGTCCTAGTTGTCAGAGGTGTTCAAGTAGAGAGTGTAGATATTATAAAGTTCGCGAGCAAGTTTTGAGTAGTGAAAAATTGTGGTGCGCAAGTATTTTATGGCGTGTAAGTAAGATGGTGTGCTAGTAGGGAGGCGTGCAAACAGGGAGGCACACAAGCAGGGTGGCGTGCAAGTAAGGATTGGCTCACAAGCTGTGAGTTGTTCTAGAATTTATTACTAGATTCTGATCAACTGATATGATTTTATGTTGATCTACACTTCATTGTTTTTACAAACATAAATAGAACCAGTGATTCTTGAAATAATAAGAAGAAGATCTCGGTGGAAATGGTTTTGCACTGAAATAAAACGTGTGAAGAAGAGTAGGTTTCAGGGCAGCCGGTTTTCCATTGAAGAAGATGAAGAAGAAGAGTGTACATCTTATGGTTTTGCTACATAGAGAGAATAGAAGAAGAAGAAGAATAGAGTATGACAAATTTAAGTCTAAAATTATTTAGGAAAGTTTATTTCAGATGATTCCAAGTGAACCAATCTCCACAGCTTGAATAATCACATTGGTATATGTGATTCTATCCAAGAAGAGAGAAGAAGATTTACTTCAGTTGGTTGTTGCACTAAGAAGAAGAAATAATATGCCTAGTGAAGTTGGTTTTGAACTATAAAAGAAGAGAAGGAAAGAAGGAAGAATTGTTTGCATGTTGCTTTGCAAGTAATCAAGTGAAGAGCATTAAAGAAGACCCAGAGAAGAACCTTCCCTTTGAAGAAAGAAGAAGACTGTTTCCATAGGAAGTACAAAGAACCAGCTAGATGCTGCAAGTTGGGATATGTCATCACTAGTCTAGGGAAGAGGATTGTTTCCCACCCCACTCTAATGTGTTGGGACTCACACTGGCTAGAGTATTGTTTTTCTAGCCACTCCACTGTAATTGAATATCACAGCATAGTGTAGAATCCATGCACTGGTCATACCCATGCATGACAAGGACGTATCTACTCTTATTAAGCGGTGAACCTTGTAAAAATATCGTGTGCATATTTCTACTGCTTTCTATTATTTCATGTGGAAGGAAAAAGATAATAAGAGAATCAAGATCCTAACAGGTCAAGAGGTACATGGATAAAAGTTGGAATTGGATTAAAAAGTCCCCAACACTGATTCGAACCCCTCTCAGTTTTGGATATATCCCAAACTGGTCCTCCCAATTTTCTTCATAGGGACAGGTTAACTTCTGTTGGATGATATACAGTGAAGTTATTCTCTTTTGATGATTTGAGTTTGTTTCTAGAATTATCAATGAAGTGAACTTTTAGTGAAGATTTAGTTATCTCTAAATAGATGGCTATATCTATCAAGACTATGATGAATAGGAAAAATAAGGAGAAGAGAAAATTGAAGAAGTAGTCCCTCCTATCTAAAGAAGAGTATGTATCTGGTTGTCCATACCTTGAAGACATTGAAGACACACCAGAGTTGGAATGTTATAAGAAGGTGGATCAAGTTTCCACTAAGAAGATGGATAACCTTCCTAGATCAAATTATAAGGAGGTATGTCCGATTAAATTTGGAAATTATTCTCATGATGAAAATGATATCACAAGTGGTGATGATCAATCTACAACATCTCAAGAAATATCAGTTGACAGATTAAGAATGATTTTGCATGGTATACCTAAAGAGTGTGCATCTCTTGTTTGTGGAGTATTTCAATGCATATAGGAAAATATCATTCAATTGGGATAAGAAACTGATGTTTAAGAGAAAGGCTTACAGGCCAAAATTGTTGAATGTCTAAAGAAATACAAATAGGTTGGAACCTTTGAATCAACAAAGAGGGAATTTGAAATAAGTTCTTCAAAGTGGCTCAAAGATGTTGGGGGGAAGAGGGAGTCAATAAGACTCTAGAAGAGAAGACACAAACACTTGAAGATGAGCTGAAAAGGATCAATGATGTCAAGTAATTACATTTGGAAGAAGACTCCAAGAAAATATAAGAACATGAATCTTGGTTAAAATCAAATTAAGGATGCATGACGATGAATTTCAATGATTAAATAAAGCTTGTGAAGAGAAGATGACTATTATTGCAGACTGGGAAGTCATCCTCAAAATGAGATGTCTAGAATTTGAAGCTCAGCTGACCAATCTTAAGAAGACACATATTGACTCTCCACAAAAAAAATGAAAAAATTGCTACTTGTATTCAATGCTCTATAGAGGATTATACTGTCAAAATACCATCAACATGTGATAATAATATAATGGCTTAACTCATTGATATATCAGAAGAAGCTGAGAAAGTAAAGGTACCATCCATACCAACTTGTACTAATGTATTTGTTTCTAGAAAAAGTATGGGTTAGAAGAAAAATTATAAACATGTATGGATGAAGAAAAGTGAGAAGAAACCTACCACCATGGCTATGGGGGATAGGGGATAGAGTGTGGAAGACATATCTCCACAGAAAGCACAATATATCAAGAATAATCATCAACAACCTTATAAAGAAGATGTCAGGATGTAATGGTTTGTTGGCCAATGCTGGTGTTGTAATAGAATTGGGAATTGTGCACTAGATTGTTAGTACAATCCCTTAAATGTAAAAGCACAGAGAAATCCAATATCAAGGGGGAGAAATTTGAAGAAGAAGAAGCTACATCCACAGATCCAGAAGCATCTGTATACTACAAATAGATTTGGAATGCTGGACAACATCTGTGATGCATGCAATGGGAGTGGTCATGAGAATGGTGCATGATTATCTCAGAATTTATTCAAAGTTAATAAGAACATAAGACCACAAAATATGGGGATCAATAAAGAATCTATATTGGGAAGTAATTATATGTTTGTTTCCAAAGAAAATTCCCCCATGAAAATTTCAATGAGGATAACTGAGAAGTCCTTGGATTCCATGTCCAAGAAGGTGAAGGGTGGTGCATCCAAAAGACCTACTATGAAAGATGCCACTTAGAAAAATCCATGTAAAAGATCCAATATTGATTCCTTAGTTCCTAATGACATATTGGTGGTTTGGAAAAATGATTTGGAATGAATGATGAAAATAGAAGATTCATAGGCTAATTCTAGTTCTAAAAATAAAAAGAAGATTCTATATGAAGACAAAGAAGTTCTGTGTGTGAGGTGAAACACGGCTGGTCATACTGTCAGAAAGTGCATTGAATTTATTCCAGCCCAATAAGAATTAATGAATATGATGAATGTTTCACTGGGAGATTCTAGTGCTTGGAAAGCTCTTGAAGAAATAAGATTCACGCACAAAGAGATAGAAGAAGTATTTAGATCCACACATCCACATTCAAAATTAACGATAAAATGTGAAAGTGTGAGGAATGGAGCAAATGGAGCATCTTGGTTGAGAACATCATCGCAGCCTTTCTTCTCACATTGATGAAGCATGGAGGATCCACCATATTCCCCCTAAATCATTGTGTATTGTATTTGTTCTTTAACTGCAGGGAATTGATGGTGAAGCATGATCTCAGGGGGAGTACCTGAGATTCATTAATGATAAGTTTTACCTTGAGAGGGAGACATATCAAGAAGCTACCAGAGTCATTATCTTAATTAGTATCAACGTCATATGGTACTAAATTCAACTACTATGAAGATTTGTATGATGACTATGTCATTGGAAAAGGTATTTAATTTCGTAATCTCTCATCCCTGGTTACTCAAAATAAAGATATTTTTACATAGGTGGAGTATCTAAGTCAATCAGGGACATAATAATAAAAGTTCCCCAAGGACACTTACCCGAAAAAATTCACTTGAATGTTTTTGATCCATTTGGTGAAGTGAGTGCAGGAATTTCAGGTTGATTATTTATCACATTCAATATATCCGGCCTGGATTAATAGTGGAAAACCTTTGAAGAAAATTGTATGAGTTATTTTCTCATGAGGTGTCATATTCAGTGGATAATGGACAACATTGTTGTCTAAATAAAATACCTAGGTTTTCGACACCGAGCATTTCTCAAGTATACATAGAGTGAAATGTTTAATGACACATTGCTTATGTATGGAATAATTACCTCTCTACCAGGAACATTGTAATTCTTGTCAATAAGGGGGAGAAAAATGAAATGAATGTCAACGAGAGAGGCAGAAGTAAAGGTGACAGATAAGATTCTCATTTTGGCATTGACACATTCATCTGATAAAACATTAAGGTATTGAAAACAAAATACAAAGGGCGAGAATATTGGGACCACATTGTGTATGAATATTGTATTTTTTGTCAACAGTTTTCAATATTAGTCAAAATGTTGAGGGACTCCAAAGTTAATGGAGATCAGATGAATTGAGGATTCCTGTATAATTTTTATTAAATCATATCATTGAATTTCATACATGGGAAATTTTCTATGAAGTCAATTTAGACGATTGTTGAACTAATACTAAGTTCAAATAACTTGTGTCAATGGTGACACATTGTTTACAATAATGAAGAATGGTTAAGTATAACCCATCTAAGGATTATTGAAGAATAATGAGGATTTAAAGAAGACCATGAAATGCTTCACGATTGCATGGGAAACATGAAAGAGCTTACTTGTTGTACTGTTCTTAAAGTTCCAAATACATGTATAAAAGGTGATACATTATCTGCAACATTGAAGGTATTTAAAGAGGCTTCAAGCCCCCAATTTTGGATGAATAGAGATGATTGGAGTTGTGAGAATGAAAGAAGTACTTTGGGATTCATATTCCAAAATGAATGGAAAAAAATATGACGATGCTTTGTCGATTTTTATTTCCATAATATCATATGTTTGGAGAACTTGTGATTCATGACTTATGATGGATAAAGAGAGTAAAGAAGTGTTTTTGGAAAAAAGAAAGAAACTGGTGCACAAGTCATATGTGGTGCGCAAGTATTGGCACACAAGTGTATGTTGTGCAGAAGTCATATTTCAAGATCATCTCATCAAAATATGAAAAAGGAAATACAGTGGCGCACAAGTTAAAGATTGGTGTGAAAGTCAAAAACTGGCATGCATGTATAAGGGGTGCGCATGTGTAATGTGCAAGTGTATGTTACACGCAAGTCATATTTCAGGATCATTCCATAAAAATATGATTAACGAAATAATGTCTTGTGCTAGTGACAGAGTGGCCCGCTAGTGATGGGGCATCACACAAGTTGAAATGATGCACAAGTGTGGTTTGAAAGTGTTCCATGCAAGTCATATTTCAAAATCATCATATCAAAATATGATAAAGGAATGAATGTGTCATTCAAGTGATGGAGCCGAGTGCAAGTGTGGTGTGAAAGTGTATGTGGTGCGCAAGTCACCAAAATGCCTATAAAGAGATGACTAGACTCCTCATTTTTTAAGGCTCAACACTTAAGAGACATTTTTAGCTCTGATCGCGCAAGTGTAGAGGGTGGCGTGCAAGCTGAAGTGGCATTCAAGATGGGAGTTATTTATAAGGCGCGCAAGTATGGTGGCATGTAATTTGTGATGCACAAGTTGTGTCACCCATGTTTTTGCGTGCAAGTTATCAGAGGTGCGCAAGCAGTGTGTGTGTATAAGACAAAGGTGGCACACAAGTTGTGAGTTGTGAAAATTTTTGGCACACAATTATTTGAGGGTGTGCATGTAAGATGTCATGTAAGTGGGGATGCACGCAAGGAGGGAGGCGTGCAAGCAGGGTGGCACACAAGTATGGATTGGCGCACAAAATGTGAGTTGTTCTAGATTTTCTTACCATCTTCTGATCAATTGAGATGATTTTAAGTTGATCCAGTCTTCATTATTTTTACAATCACTAAGAGAACCTGTGATTCTAGAAAGAAGAAGAAAAGACGATCTTGATGGAGATGGTTTTTCACTAAAACAAAATGTGTGAAGAAGAGTAGGTTTTAGTGCAGCTAGTTTTTCATAGAAGAAGAAGAAGAAGAAGAAGAGTTTGTAGCTTACAGGTTTGTTGCATAGAGATAATAGAAGAAGAAGAAGAACTAAGTATGCCCAATTGAAATCTACAATTCTTTAGGACGGTTTATTTCATATTATTCCAAGTGAACCAATCTCCACTGCCTGAATAATCACAATGGTATATGTGATTCTATCCAGGAAGAGAGAAGAAGTTTTAGTGCTGTTGGATATTGCACTAAGAAGAAGAAAGGAGAAGGATAGTGCAGTTGGTGTTGCACTAGAAAAGAAGAGAAGGAAAGAAGGAAGAATTTCTTTCCTACTAATTTGCAAGTAATCAAGTGAAGAGAATTAAAGAAGACTAAGAGTAGAACATGCCTTATAAAGAATGAAGAAGACTGTCTCCATATGCAGTATAAAGAACTAGGTAGATACTGCATGTTGGGCTAGGTCATCACCAGTCCAGGGAAGAGGATTGTTTCCCAACCGCCTCTAATGTGTGGGGACACACACTAGCTAGAGGACTGTTTTCCTAACCACTCCACTGTAATTTCATATCACATCATAGTGGAGAATCAATGCACTGGTCATACCCATACATGGAAAGGACACAACTACTCTTATTGAGTGGTGATCCTTGTAAGAAGATAATTTGCATATTTTTACTGCTTTCTATTATTTCATTGGACAAGGAAAAGAGTATACGAGAATCAAGATCCTAGCAGGTCATGATGTACGAGGATAAAAGTTTTCATTGGTTTAAAAAGTCCCCAACACTGATACACCCCCCTCTCAATGTAAAGTATATCCCAAACTGGTCCTCTCAATTGGTATCATAGGGACATGTTAACTTCTGTTGGATGCTCTATAATGAAGTTATTCTCTTTTTAAGATTTGTGTTTCTTTTATGAATTATCAATGAAGTGCACTTTTAGTGAAGATTCAGTTATAACTGAATAGATGTCTATATCTATCAAGACCATGATGAATAATAAAAATAAGGAGAAGAGAAAGTTGAAGAAGAATTCCCTCCTATCTAAAGAAGAGGATGTATCTGGTTCTCTATATCTGGAATAAATTGAATACACACCTAGCTTAGAATGTTATGAGCAGGTGGCTGAAGTTTCCACTAAGAAGATGGACAACCTTCCTACCTCAAATGATAACTAGGTATGTGTTAGTAAATTTAGAAACTATTCTAATGATGAAAATGATGGCACACGTTGTGATGATCAATCTAAAAAATCTCAAGAAATATTAGTTGATAGATTAAGAATGATTTCGCATGGTATTCCTAATGAGAGTGCATCTCATGTTTTTACAGTATTTCAATGCATGCAAGAAAAAATCACTCAAATGGAAGAAGAAACTGATGTTTTGAAGAAAGGATTACAAGCAAAAATTGTTGAATGTCGAAAGCTCTTTAGACAGGTTGGAACATTTGAAGCAACAAAGAGGGAATTTGAAATAAGTTCTTCAAAGTGGCTCAAAGATGTTGAAGAGAAAGAGACAGTCAATAAGACTCTAGAAGAGAAGATACATGCACTTGAAGATGAGATGAAAAGGAGAAATGATGTCAAGCAATTACATTTGGAAGAAGACTCCAAGAAGATATAAGAACATGACTCATTGTTACAAAACAAAGTAAGGATGCATGAAGATGAATTTCAAATATTAAAGAAAGCATGTGAAGAGAAGATGACTATGATTTAAGACCAGGAAGTCATCCGTAATATGAAATGTCTAGAATTTGAATCTCAGTTGACCAATCTTGAGAAGACACATATTGAGGCTCCACAAAAGAAGGAAACCATTTCTTCTTGTATTCAATTCTCAATGGAGGATTCGACTATCAAAATAAATCCAACATGTGATAAGAAGTTCAAGGATTCACTCATTGATCTTTCCAAAGAAGAAGAAAAAGTAAAGTTACCATTCATACCACCTTGTACTAATGTTTTTAGTTATACAAAAAGTAGGGGTTGGAAGAAAATTTCTAAACAAGTATAGATTAAGAAAAGTGAGAAGAAACCAACCACCATGGCTATGGTGGATAGGGGAAAGAGTGTGGAAGATAGCTCCCCACAGAAAGCACAACATTTCAAGAACGGGCTTCAGAAACCGTATAAAGAAGATGTTAGGAATTCAAGGTTTGTTGGTCAATGATGGTTCAATAATAGATTTGTTCATTGTGCACTAGATTATTGGTACAATCCCTTAGATGTAAAATCATAGAGAAAGCCCATATCAAGGGGGAGAAAGCCGTAGAAGAAGAAGCTACATCCACAGATCCAGAAGCATCTGTATAATGCAAACAGATTTGGAATGTTGGACAACATCTATGATGTATGCAATGGGTGTGGTCATGAGAATGGTTCATGCTTATCTCAGAATGTATTCATAGCTAATATGAACATGAGACCACAAAAGGTGGATAAGAATGAAGAATCTATCTTGGGAAGTAATCTGAAGTATGTTGCAAAAGAAAATACTTCCAAGAAGATTACAATGAATAAAACTAAGAAGTCATTGGATTCCATGTCCAAGAAGGTGAAGGGTGGGGAATCCAAAAGAAATACTATGAATGATTCCACTCAGGAGAATCCATGTAAGAGTTCCAATCTTAATGCCTCAGTTCCTAAGGACATATTGGTGGTCTGCCCAAAATAATTGGAAAGAATGATGAAAATAGAAGATGCACTAGCTAAGGCTAGTGCTAAAAACAAAAAAAAGATTTTATATACAAAAAAAGAATTTATGTGTGTGAGGTGAAACAAGTCTGGTCATACAGTCAAAAAGTGCTTTGAATTTATTCCATCCCAACAAGAATTCATGTAGAGGATGAAAGTTGCACCGAGAGATTCTAGTGCAAGGAAATCTCTTGAAGAAAGAAGATTCACACACAAAGAGATAGAAGAAGTATTGAGATACACATAACCTCATTCAATATTAAAGATCAAAGGTCAATGTGTGAGGAATGGAGAAAATGGAGCATCTTGGTTGAGAAAATCATCCCAGCCATCCTGCTCACATTGAAGATGCGTGGAGGACCCACCATATTACCATAAATCATTCTGTATTGTATTTGTTCTTTAAATACAGGTAATTGAAGGTGATGAAAGATATTATGGGGAGTACCTGAGATTCAGTGATGAGAAGTGTTCCCTTGAGAGGGAGACACATCAAGAAGCTACCAGAGTCATTGTCCTAATAAGTATTAACTTTATTTGGTACTAAATTAAACTACTCTGAAGATTGTATGAGGACTATGTCATTGGAAAAGGTATTTCATTTCATAATCTCACATCCCTGGTTACTCAAAATAAATATATTTTTATAAAGGGGGAGTAACTAAATCAATCAGTGACATAATAATAATAAAAGTGCCCCAAGGGCACTTACCCATCCAATTGCACTTGAATGTTTTTGATCCGTTTATTGAAGTGAGTGAAAGAATTTAAGGTTGATTATTTTTCACATTCAACATATTCAGCCAGGAATAAAAGTGGAAAACCCTTGAAGACATGTGTATGAGTTCTCATCTCATGAGGTGTCATATTCAGTGTGCAATGGACAACATTGTTGTCTAAATAAAATCCTCTTGTTGTCTACACCGAGCATTGCTCAAGTAGACATTGAGTGAAATTATTGATGGCACATTGACTATGTATGGAATGATACTCTCTCTACCATGAACATTGTATTTCTGGTCAGTAAGGGGGAGAGAAATGAAATGAATGTGAATGGGAGAGACAAAAGTAAAGGGGAGAGATAACATACTCATTTTGACATTGACACATTCATCTGAGGAGACTCTAAAGTATTGAAAACAAAATACAAAGGGGGAGATTGTTGGGACCACTTTGTGTATGAAGAATTAATTTGTTGCCAACAGTTTCCAATATTAGTCAAAATGAAGAAGGACTCTAAAGTTAATGGAGATCCACTAAAGTGAGGATGCCTAATGAATTGTAATGAAATCATATCAGTAAATGTCATTCCTGGTAAATTCTCTATGATTTCAATTCATATGATTGTTGAACTGATACTAAGTTCAAATAACTTGTGTCTAAGGTGACACATTGTTTACAACAATGAATAATGGGAAAGTATCATCCATCTAAGGATGATTTAAGAAGAATGAGGATTTAAAGAAGACCATGAAATTCTCCATGATTGCATGAGAAACATGCAAGAGCTTACTTGTTGCAATGTTCTTAAAGTTCCAAATACATGTATCAAAACTGATACATTATCTGCAACATTGATGGTATTTGAAGAAGATTCATGCATCCACTTTTGGATGAAGAGAGATGATTGGAGTTGTGAGGATGAAAGAATTAATTTGGAATTAATATTCACAAAATAATGGACAAAACTATGATGATGATTTGATGATTTTTATTTCACAAATATCATAAATTTGGAGAACTTGTGATGAAAGCCTTTTGAAAGATAGAGGGAGAGTAAAGAAGTGTTTTTGGAAAAAAGAAATAAAGTGGCGCGCAAGTCAAAATTGATGTGAAAGTATTGGAACAAAAGTGTACATTGTGCACAAGTCATATTGCAATATCATCCCATCAAAATATGAAAAAGGAAATAATGTGGCGCGCAATTTAAAAATTGGCACACAAGTCAGAAACTGGTGCGCAAGTATAAGGGTTTCACAAGTGTATTGCGC
This sequence comes from Viscum album, assembly GCA_963277665.1. Taxonomy (NCBI): domain Eukaryota; kingdom Viridiplantae; phylum Streptophyta; class Magnoliopsida; order Santalales; family Viscaceae; genus Viscum; species Viscum album. Next base: position 699,455,840 of record OY728122.1, on the reverse strand, counting down.
AAGTGTATGTTACGTGCTAGTCATATTTCAGGATCATGCCAAAAAAATATGATAATGAAAAAAAATGTAGCACTAGTGATGGAGCGGCGCACAAGAGATGGGGTGGTGTGCAAGTAGGAACGACGCACAAGTGTGGCATGCAAGTGTTCCACGCAAGTCATATTTCAACATCATCATAACAAAATATGATAATGGAAAGAAAGTGTCACCCAAGTGATGGAGTGGCATGAAAGTGTGGCACGTAAGTGTATGTGGAGCACAAGTTTGAAAAATGCCTATAAATACATGACTATCCTCCTCATTTTTTAAGGCTCAACACTTAAAGAGAAAATTTGAGCTCTGATCGCGCAAGTGTAGAGGGTGGCGCGCAAGCTGAAGTGGCGCGCAAGCTGAGGGTCATTTATAAGGTTCTAAAGTAGGGTGGCTCACACGTTGTGACGCGCATGTTGTGTCACTTATGTTTTGGAGTGCAAGTTGTCATAGGTGTGCAAGTATGGAGTGTGTATAAGACAAAGGTGGTGCAAAAGTTTTGTTTTGTGAACAATTTTGGTGCGCAAGTATTTGATGATGTTCAAGTAAGATGGATCTCAGGTAGGGGGGCACGCAAGCAGGGAGGCACGCAAGCAGGGTGGCGCACAAGTAACGATTGGCATGCAAGCTGTGTGTTGTTCTAGAATTTCTTACTAGCTTATGATCAAATGAGATTATTCTTTGTTGATATGCACTTAATTTTTTTTACAATCACAAAGAGAAACTGTGATTCTAGAATTATTAAGAATACGAAAATCTCCGTGTAGATGGTTTTTCACTGAAAGAAAACATGTGAAGAAGAGTATTTTTCAGTACAGCTGTTTTTGCATTGAAGAAGTAGAAGAAGAAAAAGAAGAGTGTGCATCTTATAGGTTTTCTTCATAGAGAGAAGAGAAGAAGAATAATAAGAACAGAGTATGCCTAATTGAAGACTGCTATTCTTTAGGATAGTATTATTTAGATGATTCCAAGTGAACTGATCTCCACTGCTTGAATAATCACATTGGTATATGTGATTCTAGCCAAGAATAGAGAAGAAGTTTTAGTGTAGTTGGATGATTCACTAAGAAGAAGAAAGAAGAATTCTAGCGACGTCGGTGTTGCACTAGAAAAGAAGAGAAAGAAATAATGAATAATTTATTGCATACTTCTTTACAAGTAATCAAGTGAAGAGCAATAAAGAAGACCAAGAGTAGAACCTACCTTTTGAAGAAGGAAGAAGAATATCTCCATAGGGAGTATAAAGAACCAACTAGACGATGCACGTTTTCCTAGGTCATGACTAGTATCGGGAAGAGGATTGTTTCCCACCCCCCTTTAAAGTGTAGGGACTCAAACTGGCTAGATTATTTTTCTCCTAGCCACTCCATAGTAATTGCATATCACATCATATTGGGGATTCCATGAACTTTTCATACCCATGAATGGCAAGGACATAGCTACTCTTATTGAGTGGTGAACATTGTAAAAATATTGTGTGCATATTTTTACTACTTTATATTATTTCATGAGATAGGGAAAATTGAATAAGAGAATCAAGATTCTAACAGGTCAAGAGGTACAGGGATAAAAGTTGGAAATGATTTAAAATGTCCCCAACACTGATTCACCCCCCTCTCAGTGATAGGTATTTCCCAAACTAGTCCTCTCAAGTTAGAGAGTGTACTTATGGTGAGAAGGGTAATAGAACTTACTTAGGATGATATCAATCATCAATATCCTAGTTTACTCATTAGATCATTACTCTTCTTTTTCTACATTGAAAAGAACTTTTCTTGAGAAGAAAATATAGAGTATAATTTCATTCAAAACCCAGTTTTTTATAATTATATATATATATATATTTATATATATTAGGTTTTGGGGGTGAAATCAAATACACACACACTGCACACATATAGGATTGAATGATGGGTCTTATCCCCCAAGGGATAACCCACCCAACCATCCGCTTTATTTAATTATATATATTTGTCTTGAAGGCCCAGTGGGAATGTATCCCATTACATTTTATATACAATTTTTATAGTTTTTTAGGTTAGTTTTGGAGGATGGGATAAACCTCACTACATTTTGGGAATGGTCAACAAGGTAAACACCATTAGAGTTTATGTAGATTTCGTTAGATTTTTTGATTGATAAATTTGGATTATGAAGTTTATATTATTATTTGTGGTATTAAAATACAAGAATTTTAGGCTTATATATGAGATTTTTATTATATTCCATAGATTATGGGTTTTGACTGGTGGTTTTTTTTCTTTATTCATATTAAATCGGTAAATTCCCCTCATATAACACTTTACATACTCTTAGTTCTAGTCTAGAACCCATGGCCTATTGGATGTGTGTTTCAGGGGGAATATTTTGTTTTACAATTAAAAATAGAGATGTTATAGTGTAATTAAGATAAGATATATTGGTATCAAAGTTTTTTTTTCTTTATGATAGAGTTTTGTATAGGCACTAGTGATATTTACATCAATTTTATAGGTAAATATTACCATTGAATCATAACATGTGACATAGTTTTGGGATACATGCAAAGAAATAGAAGGACCCCTATGATCTAATGTAAGGCCTTTGATAATGAACCAAACATGCATAACAAAGGATGTATTTATTTTAGGGTGGGAACATCGGCACGATAAATGCATCATCATTGATTAATATTGTGATTAGATTTAGAGATGATATTTTAGAGAATCATTAGGAAATGGTAAGACATTGATATCCTTATATTTTTATGTGATTATTTTGATTTATGCTCATGTTTATTTTTACTTGTATCAACTTTTTATATTATTTAATTTCTTTATATAAATTGATGGGAAATGGAATTTGTATAAATTTGAGACTATAAGAAGATCTAATTTTTCTAAAACCATTGAAAATGTAAAAATAAACTTAAATAAAAGAGATAATAAATATAAAAATTCATTTAAATGTGTGATTCTCTGTTTACATTGATATGATTCATGACAATGTGTTTAAATGGATTATTTGGGAATCATGTTTTATTGTTAAAATTAAGAATTACCTATTGTAATATTCCATTCCATGTGTCAAGTGATTTTATTTTAAAGGTTTATAATGTTTTAATCATTGTAAAATTGATTCCAGTTTCTATGATAAAATATGCCTTAAATTTAACGATATTTTCTGAAAACCATATTTACAATTAAGAGGGAATGATAAAATTTTTCACATGTTAAATTGTTATTATAATTCCATGGATTAAGAGTTTTTTGATGATGTTTTGTATTGTATCATTCAAAGATTCAATCTTTTACACCATGAGAATTTTTGTTCGATAAAGTTATATTTTTTTGAGTCTCATGACAAGAAATAAAGAAGTAAAGAACCAATTAGGAAACATCAAAATTTTTATAGATTTTTAAATCATGTTTAAAATTATTTTCTATCCTAATTGATTGTTATTTATAAAAAAAATATGATGAGTAATGTAAAAAAGATGTTTATTAAGATGGACGATAAGATGTTTAAATTTTCTAAAGTACAATTCAATTATTTTAAACTTTAATTTGTAATATATGTACTCTATAAAATGTTTAAAAAAATTTGATGATTAAAATTGAAAAATAATTATGTGATAATGTGTTATATTGCAACTTATTTTAAATGTTCTATAGAAAGTTATGTCTTAATCTAAAAGTTTATTTTAAAAATCATTTATTTCTATTATTCATACTTTTTGTATCTTTTTGAAATACTTATTAGTGGTGTTTAATTAGTTAATTTTATGAAATGACTGATTTAGTTGGTAAATGAATATTCAAAAATATGATAGTTAATTTGTATATTATATTTTTTTCATTAATTAATAATGAAAAGTTGTATGCTTGTTTCACCCAAAATAATTTTGAAGTCAATGTCTAAAATGTGAATCTAGATTCCTGTTTTGATTAATTTTACAAAAAGTAGATTCTTTATAAGATTAAATAATTTTGATAAAGGTATTGGAACTTGAAATATATATTGGGGGTGGGAATTATTTGTAGTATCCTCCCCCGATCCATGGACATTGAACGATGTTCATATTAGAGGAGTAGTTGCTGGGACTTCATTCTTAGCTTTCCATATGATAGAGGCTACCGAATAACACTAGGGGTATAGGATGATATTGGGGGGATGACATACCTCCATATTAGAGTGTGCAATAATATGAAAAATAAACCAATAATCACCCACAATAAAATAGAGTATAGAGAAGAAATAACATATCCATCAATAATACATGAAATACAGAAAAGAATAATTTATATATACTCACTCGATTCCTACTAGGAGGAAAAAATATACAATATATATAAGAATAAAATAAATATACAAGAGGATCTACTACATTCCCAAGACTAAACTTATCCAAACATCTATCTTGTCTGATCTATACCACTCAATCATCCAACACCGGGCCTCTTCCCAGTTTGAACCTATGGACCCTGAGGTTTTCTCAGGAACCCAAGTTCCCTGGCCACTTGAGAAGGTTGTGAGTATAACTAAGTAGATCACCACCAATTCAATCTCATACATAACCAATAAATGCAATGTTTGTTCATTTGAAATTTTCACCTAAATAAATAAATAAATAAACCATACAATCATAAATAAATAACCATAATTGATACCCAAGTCCAATATAACACCTAATATTTACCCATACCCACTTTAGTTAGTGATGACATGACTTTGATCATGTAAATTAATAATTCCAACCAAAAAATGGGAAAAAATTCTAACTCCCAGTATGTTATCATAGGTGGTCCATATTATAAAGCATATATTCGATCTTTAAGGGGATGAACCTAGGTGATCAAATTGTAAAAAGATGATCCATAATTGATTCCCAAGGGGATGACCCTAAAAAATACTATAATAACATCAATCTATACAACCGATTCTTAGGGGGGGTGACCCTAAGCATTCTAGTTATATCATCAGGATCCGTAGTCGATTCTTAGAGGGATGAACCTATTCAATCCAGTAATATCATCTGGATCCACAACCAATTCCTAGTAGGACAAAATGAGTAAATCCATTATAGGACTAAAGATCCAGATCCCAATTTCCTAGGTATCCAATCTAATTTAGAAATTTATATGATTTCCATGTTGGTAAAAAATCACATAGTTGATGGAATAAAGCTAATTCATAGGGGGATGGTCCTCGGAAATCAATATATTCATTATGTGTTATGTTGATCAATAGGAGTAACCCTTGGGGATCAATAGTCACTGGTCATCATCATCAGATCTAAGTAGCATGTCCAAACCATCCTATAGTAGCATGCATAATCACCAATTCCTTGGGGGTCTGACCCGAGGAATTCAATCATACCATGATTTATTGCATATTACTAGTATTATGAACCTAGGAAATCATTAACCTTAGGATCATCACCGAATAAGGTTCTAATGTTACACCTACAATCATCACTAACTGATTTTCAAAACACACAGTCTCAGGGGCCAATATATCACTATGGAACTGAACAGGGTTCCCTCGGTCACATCATAACACAAGAAACCCTTACTTGGTTTCCCCTATCTCATAATATTCTATTGGGTCACACCCACAACTAAGGGGTAATAAATCCCTCATCTCTATTATGATAATCATATGACATCACTAGCCACATAAAGAAATCCTTATTAGCATTCCTTTCAACAGATGGGAAAATAATCACTTATATTCCCATTTCTTACCTAGGTTAGTCTACTCACCCATCATATCGATCTATCTCAATAGGGTATAGAAACCTAGGTAATCATAATCTCAGTGGGGGAGGACCACTATCCCCATGAATATTTCACTAACCAGAAGCCTTTAAGTCTCCTAAATGTTATATAAAGGACTATCGGGGCCAATCACTCATCCCATCACTCACCCCTACTCGAGGGAACTACAAAAAAAATCAAGGGGAAACTACATAAATTAATCCATTTAATTCTACCCCCATAGTGTCTGAGTGTCACATGGAATATAATAATAACCAAGGACTCAACCCATGGTGGATGATGCAGTCATGCTAGTGAACAAGGGTCCACCACGACCCTTAACTCTTTGCCCAACTCATGATTGGGCATTCACTTTTAATAAAACAATTTATATAATTTAATACGTCAAATTCCATAAGCGGTCAGAACACACATGTCACATGCATATAAATTAAATGAATAATATTACAGGGTAATTAACAAGGGATAACCTATCTCAGTTTGGAGTTATTTCTTTTTAAAAGAATGCTTAGTCATCCTGAATAATCCCATCCAAGCTCATATCAACATATCAAACACCTATATCATTGTTTAATATATATTAATTAATTAAATTCTATTTATAATTAATTATTCAACTCATTTATAACATTTTATAATTTAATTTCAATTTAAACCCAAAAAGAACAATGCTTAAAAACTCACTGAGCCATACATGTTGAACAAAACCTTGAGCCACGGGGTGTGGTCCACTCTTTTCAAACACCCGAACCTAGGAAAAAAAATCCCATTAATTAATTTTATCAGTATAAATTAATTTAAAAATAAATAAAAATACGAATAATTATGAAAACATCACCTAGTGTTCATGTTGCATCGAAAACAAAACCAAATACACGTGAAAGGTCTACAACTTACTCCCAACACCAACCTGAGAAAAATCCCAAAAAATTGGAATGTAACCCATCAATGAATTAAATTAATTTAATCTAAAACCTTATAAAAATAAAAACAATAACATAACTCAACCATAATAAGAAATTATGATTTTCATATGTCATCTTCGGATTCTTTCTACAGAAGATGAGGAAAAATCCCCATAAATAATGGTTGATTCCACCATGATTCTATGGAATCAGTTCGGAATACTAAACCAAAACTAATTAGAAAAAAAAATGATCAAAATAAAACAAAATGGAAGGAAGTAGAGGGATAATAATACCTCAAAAAGCATAAAAAATTCCAATACATCACCTCAGACCTAGGGTAAATGAGATGGAAAGAGGGTGATGAAATTTAGCAAAAAATGGTGCCTCTTGACTCTCTTTTCACTTAAAAGGAAGGGGAACATCCCAAGGAAAAGAGAGATTTATTCATGACTAAAGCAACACCCCCAATACAATTTCAAGACATGAACATGAGGTCAACTCCAAGAAATTTTATGCTACATAACTCTCATGATGACAACCCCCTTTTCATGCCCTAAACACACTCTGAAATCCATTCATGATGTGAATCACTTTTCACATCATGAAAGGATTTTAACTACTATTTTCTATAAAATTTCCACTTGAACTTTCTTTGACTTCCTCCTAAGAACCCGTGACATATACAAGGACCTAATACAAATAAAATAAGTTTTATGATATCTAAACTCTCAAAATCTAATTCATAGTCATGGTTCCCAAAAAAAATTATTTCCAAATATAAAAAATCAAAAAACTATCAAAATTTCACACCCTAAAAAAGGAATGATTTGTTAAATTCATGATATTACATTTTTCACACCCATGGTGCCACTTTAAGGCTTGATTTTCCTCTATTTATTTATTTATTTATTTTTCTGGGTATTTCCAATTTGAAATTTTGATGTTTTTTGAAAATGATTTGTGAAACATAGTTAGAACACAATTGGAAGTAACAATGTGGAAGCCATGTGATAGAATAAATGTTTTTATAGTTCCATTTCACATGGTTAATTCACGATTTATCGAACTATATAGACCAATGATATAGTTTCCTAAGTGAGATAGTTATAATCCATGTGATTGGTACATGGCTTGGAAAATAGGTTACTAAATAATATGAACTTCATAGAAAAATATATATAAAATGTGATATTTTCCCTTAATAATTTTAAATACTCATTTCTTCCCCTTTCTCCCCACTAAATTTCTCCAACCCTCATGCATTATGTCCTCTCCTCCTCTTCTACTTTTGGCGATTTCAAGTGGAATGGTCTTTAATTTCATGAATATTTAATCATGTAAGGTCATTCTTTCCTTATTCATGGATTATTTCTCCCTTATTTCATGGTTTTATCTCATACCTAAGGTATTAATAGCCCTGTTTTTTTTTATAATAACAATTAAATTTTGTGGTTATTTTTTATCACCTCTTTTATACTCTCTTACTTATGAATTTCATTTTGTTTTCAATGGTTTCTTTGGTTAAAGCTGGGTGGTTTCATAATCGTTCATTTTTTGAGAAACCAAACACGATCACCTAAATTTATACAGTGTGTTTTAATTTTTGTGATGTATAAAAAGTAAATTTTTAGAACTATATTGGTATGTTTGGTTTATTTGAAACTGTTTTCCTTTCATATTGAAATTGAAATGGATTTATATAGTATGATTTTTTTATAATGTGTATAGGAAGTTGAAAAAAAATGATTAGATGTTGGATAATAGAAGGTAACCTCATCTACCTACGTGGTATGACTAAGATAAGTACTTATAGGAAATGGGTTACCCTACCTATCCTTTATACTATGAAACAAATCTAACTAAAGAAATATTCTATGTGTGTGGATACTGCTAGGACAACAGCTTGGTCCCCCCTAATAGCTCATACAAACAAAAAATTGTTAATGGTATGATCATCAAGTGTTTGAGGATCATAATATGAGGCATTATCTTAGTTACCCAAGGGTTTTATAATAGTGGATTTTTTTTCATATTGTTATTATTATTTCATTATTTATTAAAATTCAAAAAAATGTTACCAATTAAATTATTTTCCAATTAAGATTTTTATTTATGTATAATTATTATTCATGAAATTCTTAGTGTGACCCTACATGAAATGTTTATGAAAACCATATACACACCACATGGATTTATGAAAAAATAGTTTTTTTTATATTAGTAAAAGAGAAGAGTTTCTTAGAGGAATAAAGAACTAATTTTAGTATATTTTGGTTGGGTGATGTGGATTTATTCCACTTTTTTTATTTCTAGTTTTATAATATTATCTATTTTTTATAGCCTTATATCTCTCTAACCCATTATATTTTTATATGTATTTTACAAAAAAAAATATTCTTGGATGTTTACTTTTCATGTGGGTTTTTATGGTTTCATTGAGTTATCATTTATATTACATTGAAAATTTCATCAGTGAAACCATTTACAAAGAAAATTCTTGATATCCAGGAACTAGTTTGTAGCCTATGGGGATCGGTAATGACCTTAGGGACATTCCAAGAGAAAACATGGGTGCCTAAGTTAAGTGTATCCTAGGGTGGTTTATAAAAAAATGGTATCAGATCCACTGGTTTTGGTTCTTTGTTTTTTAGGAACTCAAGATGGTTTTGAGATAAGATTGTCATGTTTTAAGTAAGGTGAGGAAAGTAGTTTTTAGGGAATAATCATATTATCCTCCCCTGAGTTTCTAAGGGATTCTAAAAAATGTGGTATTGATTTTGGGATTTTTTTAACCTACCTCATCAGGTAAGGTTCAAGGTTCATTTAACATGCATAGATTCCATGTTTCATGGACATATAGGGGTTTTTATGTTACTTTTGTGGATGATTTTCTTTAGTACTTAATAATTTGTTTTGATTTAAATGACAATTTATCATTTGTTTTGGTGGTTTCTCTTTTTATTGATTTCATGTAGCAACATGCCCCCTTGAAAGAGAAATGTGATCCTCTAATAATATGATGTGGATGAATTCCCATGATTAATTCCACTGGTTGGTCAAAACTGTATTAAGGATGTGGTATATGTTATTTGAGCTATAGACAAATGGGATAGTTATATTACCACCTCAGTGAAGGAAGTCAATTCAAGTTCTAATATGAATCAAGCTTATAAATTCATCAAGCATAAGCCCTCATCTATTTGGGGAAGCAATGATCCATATAAGGATGATGATTAGTTATAGATGTCTGAGTAAATATTTGAATTTCTTACAAATCCATACTCTATTAAGGTGAAGTGTTTATCTTTATGCTTGAAGGCCCTATTCAAAAATAGTGGCAGTAAAATATTCATAAAGAGAGGCATGTGAATCTAGAGTGGAAGGTTTTCAAAGGGATATTTACTCAATAGATATACCCCAACACATTAACATTGAATAAATCTCAAAAGTTTTTGTGCCTCTAAAAAGGAACTCATTTTTTCATGGAGTATGTGAACCAATTTAATAAATTGGTTCACTTTTCTCAAGATATTGTGTCTAATGAAGAGATTAAATATATATTTGTTGATATGAGACTATGAATTATCATTAACTTGGAGTTCATCTTTATAAAACATAGAACCTATGCCATGTTTATTGATCAAGACATAATGGAAGAGATCAATTAGGTGGGGGATATCGTGGCTGATAGGAATTACTTCAGCGCCTAGAAAAGGCATGACTTGTTCATCTTATAATAAGAGGGAGCATGAAGAGTAGGGTTTGTGTAGTGGTAGTAGTTCTAGGTATCCACCCCAATATTCATTATTAAAATTTGTGGTTGGTGGGAATATTTTATACCACTAATGTGGTATGGTGGAGAATATGTGTTATTCTTACCCATTGGAACCTAAATCATGTCACTCATGTAGACATATGATATATACTAGGAGAGTTTTAAAATATATTCATACATCCTTGAATAGTGTGGGTTCTTCATCACCTAGGGTATCTAAAGTAGAGTTCAATTCCACATGAGTAGTGGTACGTCATTCTCATGGGTGTGGGGGTAGGATTGGTTCTTCATATGTAAAGTGTTAGATCAGGACTGAGCTTCATGCTGGAAAAAAATCCAGTTCAATCAAAGAAGAAACTATTACATGCAGTGGATCAGGTTCTAGTGGAATATGAATCAGGGCTCATGATATTGAGAGGTAAAATTATTGTTTTTTTGAGTATAGCTACTTATTTATTTGATATATGTACCTATCATTCATTTATTTATCGACATGCCATTGATATGTTAAATCCTTACTTCTAAGATTATTCTATATGTGATGGAAATATTGATGCGTCTTGGGAAGAATAAAGTGAAATGATTTCTAATCCTTTATTATGTCATCTCTATGAAAAAAATTCAATCTATCATGGTAATTTCATGTCAATGAAATGAATATTTTCAATGTAATACTTAATATGGATTGGATGATGGTATATACGACCTACATTAGTTTTCATTATCGAAGAGTGACTTTCTTCATTCTTCATAAGTGTATTCATGAATTTCAAGGTGAATTAGACCGATAGTCCATTTGGGTTAGACCTACTCTTCGGAAATTGGAAAAAATAATATATCACGTGTCTGTTCTTTTATTGGAAACTTATGGGGTATGTTCTGGGAGTTAGTTACTGCATGTTGTCAGGAAATTTCAAGAGGTGTTCATGGATGATTTCAAAGGATTACCCCTAGAAAGGGACGTAGAGTTTTATATTGATCTACACTACTATAAAACCACTTATAGCCATTATCGGTCTGGTTCATGGCCAAAGGGAACATAAATCCGTAGATATAAAATTTATATGGATATAGCCTACATATAGCCACATAATTGATTATATATATCTATAATATTTTTTTTGTAAATATTCCACCAATAGATATGGGAACATCCCGTGGCTATATATAGTTTATGATAGTATGTTTTTTAAATGTGAAGAGTACAAGAAATAGTTTATATCCACGAGATAATCCTTGTGGCCATATACCACCTATAACTAGGGCTATGATAGGTTATATCGATGGGAAATGTCTTTAGAAATAGCCACCTATAGCCATAGGAATGATGAGATATATCCATGAGAAATGGCCATGGATGAATCCCATCTATAGCCTAAAAAGGATGGGCTATAGACATGGGACATGTCCATGGATACATCTCACCTATATCCACATGCATGATGGGATATAGCAACAAGCATTGCCCGTGGCTATAGGTTATGCATTAGAGAGACATTAAATTTGTTTAAAAAAGAATAATTAAACGTATTTCTAAATCTTTACATACATATATATAAATATATCTTCATATAAATATCAAATAATAATTTTGGTAAAGTAGTTGAATAGTCTTTTCCACAGAAAAAAGACCCGGGATCAAAACACACCACCAACATATTTTTTGTTTTTCAAAAACCTATAGCCATGGGAAAGGGGATCTATAGCCATGGGAATTTACTATGGAAATAAGTAAATCCACATATAAACACCTATATATATAGGCATGATAGGATATATCCATGATTTTTATAGCCACAAAATCCATTACCATGGATATAGGTCTATTATGGCAGGATATAGCCACAAACTACTTGTCATTCACTCTAGGCCCCTCATCCATTTTGGAATATCTATATCAAGGGTTATCATCCAGGGATACAGGTCTCATGCCATTATGAGTATCCTATTTCTATATTCAACGATCATGGAAATAGGTACATCACTTGTGGCTATAGCTGATGGGCTATAGCCATGCCAATTCAAGCCATAATCATTGTGCCCATGGATATAGACTTTTTTCCTAATTTTTTGAGTTCTAGGTGCTTAGACAACATTTCTCCCTTCATATTTCAAGGCTCCCATATATTTAATGAAATTGAATATTCATCTAGAAAACGTAGAATCTAAGGGATCATTCACCATAGCATATCTTTTTGGACCACAAAATTATTTTTTAATAAAAAGGTGGATGAGAACTTTCACTTGTGAATTTTCTACTAGAATTTAAAGTAGGTAGTAATCAATAATAATACCCTATTCCTCATGTTCAAAACCTCTTTTATCAGTTGAAGGGATTAAAGGGGGTTTTTATGATTGGACTTCATTCAGGCTATCACTGTCGCAAGGTGAGAGTAGACAATGTTAATAATACTTATTTTTGAAGCATATATGTCAATTTTGAGTACCTGGTGATTCCATTTAGGTTGAAAAATTATCTTATAGTTTTCATGGTACTCATGAACTAGTCATTCCACTGATGTCTCAACCCCTTAATTGTGGTATTTTTGGATGAAATCTTGGATTATTATGAGATAAAGGAGGACAACACAAGCCATTTTCACACTATTATGGGAACCTTACATGATCCCCACGTCTTTTTTATGATATTTAAGTGTAGTTTCTAGTACTAAGAGACCTATTTTATTAGGAGAAAAGTATAAAAATAGGGTATCTCAGTCAGTTCTGAGATGGAAAAGGATGTGATGTCTTATGGGGATCCCAAGAATGTTTTTAAGATTATGATATTCTTGGGATTGGTGGGATACTATAGATTGTTCATGAAATGATTCCATTAACTTGAATTGTATTTGTTAGATCTCACCCCAATGGGGTGATTTTCATGTGGATTCCAAAGTGTCTAGTGTATATTAATGAATTAAAGTAGTAGTTAACTTCATCTCAGATTGAAATTTTACTTTTGTATAATTAAGTAATGTGATGCATTGTGATGCATTAGTTATAGTCCTATAGTTTATTCTTATTAAAGGTGACCATGAGGTTATATATGGATATCAGAAAATCGGACCACATGAATTGAACTACCCGACCCAGGACCTTGAACCCCTGGTTTTGATTCATGCTCTTAAGTGTTGGTGACATTATCTCTTTGAGGAAAGATTCTTGATGTTTTTGGATTATAAAATATTTGCTTCATTTTCTCCTAGAAGGATCTGAATATTCAACAATGATGATGGGTAGAATATCTCCATAGATTTTATTTTAACATCACTTATGTGATAGAAAAAAATGTGGTTATCAATTCTCATAGTTATAAGTTTCCCTCTCATACCCTCAAGGATTCCCTTGATGAATGAAGATTGATGTCTCTCTTTTCTCAAATGAATCTGGATGTGAGTGAAGAAAATAAGAGAATATTTCTTTCTTGTCTCCAGTTAACTCCTATTCTTGAGCTTATTCTTCATGAGAATGAAATTTATGGATAATTTCATCACATCAGGAGAATTTTAAATTTTAGGGAGACCACTAGTGAGTTTTCTAAGTCTACCGATGGAATTCTATGTTTTCTGAATTGGTATTTGGTTCCTTTATCAATGATGAATGTGGTATGGAAGGATTTTCATCTATCCCAATGAGATGTTTATCTAGTTAACAAAAAGATTTACTATAACATGAATCCATGATTATGGTGGTATGGTATGAGATGAGATGTTGTAGACTTGGTGTTTTGATGTTTTACATTCCAACATATAAAAAATGAACAATAGAAGCCCTCCAATATTCTCCAATCACATTCCATACCCACCTGGAAGTGGTATGGGGTATCCATGTATTTTATTATTGGGATTTATCATACTATTCCATGTAAGAATTATATATATTCTATAATTTGTTATCTTACTAAGTCGACTGATTTCATTCCTTTCAAGGACACCAATAAGGTGGAAGAGCTTGGTATGCTATATATGAAGGGAATCATGAGGTTACATGAGGTGAATTCAACTACTACATCTAAAAGATATCCTTTATTTACCTCTCATTCATATAAATTAACCCATAAGGAAATTGGATCCCATGAGAGGTTAAGTACAACCTATTATAAACAGAATGAGAGTCATATTGAGTGGGAAATCTAGACCCTATAGGATATTCTCCTCACTTGTGTCTTAGATTTTTGAATATCCTTGGATAACGATCTAGTACTAGTTTAATTTTTTCAAAATAATAGTTACCTATATCCGATGAATTTGGATCATTTTAAATCATTGTATTGTCATCTGTGTTAGTCTACCCTTTATTAAATGGAGGTGGGAGAGACTTCACTCATAAGAAAAATCGTTGTGCAAGAGATGATAGGAAATTCACAAACTATTTATAAGTGAATGATGGTAAATTTGAGATTCTATATTTTTTATGTGGATTGTTGGTGGCATCCTTTTCAGTATTCAATTGGGGATTGCATGTTTCTGAATATTTCACCTAGGTTGGTTCACTATTAGGGGGAAGATTCCCCCAAGTTATGTGAGTCTATTCGAGGTTACTGGGAGGATGAAGAAGCTTTTATACATATTGGAATTGCCTTCTCATTTTACCTTTATACATAACATGATCCATGTATCTCAACTGAATAAGTATAATCCAGATCCTTCTCATGTTTTTAATTGGGAAGAACATGAGTTGGATCTTGATGTTTTTGACCATGAAAAAAGTATATATTATCGACTCTTGGAATAAATTATTTAATAAGAAATAAATTCCATTTTCCATAGTGTTATGGTGATGCATAAACAATTATGAAAAGAATTGGGAGCAGGCATCCCTTGTAAGGGAGTAGTGGCCTTGATTTTTTTGGAAAAAAATGTCTTTTATTTTCCTTTATTGGGTCATAAAGCGAGATAGTGGAGATAATTTTCACTCTTAATGTGTCAATTTTATATATGATTTTCCTATATTTATTTGTTTTATTATTATCTTTTTTCCCCAGGTATATCCTAAAGGTCATTTGGTTTTCATTTATAATGATTTTTGTATTTATTTTTAATATCTTATTTGTGAATGTTTTTGTGTTTCTAGAAAAATAGTTTATACTTTATCAAGAAGAAGATAGAGTTACTCATTCCTAAGTCATACAATGTTTTTCTGATCTTCAATTTTCCAAAAATCATGATGATTTTCATGATTCTTATGGATTTTGTTCAAAGGATAAAATTTTAAAAAGTTATAGTTTTGAAGTTCGTATAATGTTTGAGTTAAAAAGTTTAAATGCAACCAATAAAGCTCCATCAAACATAGAATAATCAGACTGAGACTTTGTAATTCCTGAAGAGGAAGAGTTTGGATGTAGAAAGTTATAATGATTCATCAAATTGAGAAAATAATTTATATTAGACAAAAAAAATTCGATGTTATACTAGAAATATTCTCATGAGATCATTAGGTAGAAGAGAACTGGATGGAGAAATCATATAAGGTTAATAAATGAACATTCATGAAGTTATACATGAATACCTTTACAAAGTTATACCAGATGAAGAATTATAAAGGTGATTAAATGAACATTTACAAATACCATTGGACATACCTTTACAAAGATCATCAGATAGATAAATGAAATCCATTGAACATAGATAATCTATAAATATTACCAGATGAATTTTTTGAGTCCATCAGAAGGAGGAAACATGTGAAGAGAACCAGATAGATAAACATATGAGATTTCATAGTAGAAAAAGACATTATGATCTTTTGATAAAAATTTCTAATTCCTAAATTGAGATGATGATTATATTTTATATCATTGTTTTTAAATAAAAATAATATTTTATGACATTTTAAATAAATCATTGATAATGATATTTGGGGAAACTTCGATGAATAATGTTTACTCTGATTTATTCAAATGTTTTGAGGGTAGTAAAATGAATGTTGATTTGAGGAAGAAATTCAAAATTGTATCATATAACTCCTCTTTTATTGTCAAAGGAAGTATTAATATATAAAGTTCTACAGCGTCCTTGTGAAATATTTTTCTCTAGAGAGTCGAATTTTTGATGTTTTTACATCATGAGTAGCAGACCAAAAAATCACATGGCTTGAGAAGTCGAGTACCAAACAAAGAATATCATATAGAGGTAAATCAGATATAGGTACATCGGGTGAAGAACCACTAGAAAGAGATGTACTAGACATAGGTGTATCAGAAAGATCATCACCGGGAAAAGGTAAAAGGAAAATGCATACTAGACTATTGTGTACCAAAAAATGGTGAAACAGTATGAGTGTAACAAAAAGATAATTTTCAGATACATTTTTTAGTTATCAATTTTAAATGTTTTAATAATTATTTGTATCTAAAGGATAAGAAAACTTTATAATTGGTTGGAGCCAACATAATTTTCTATAGAGTGACCTAAGGAGCTTGAAAATAGTTGGATAATTTGTATTCTATTCGTTATATTGTTGACATCTATGGATCAATGAGAGTCAACAGTACAAGGACATGGTACCAACATTGGGACTGAACCTTGTAAAAACTTGTTTGACTTTATTTATTTGTATATCTTTGAAAATATGTACGTTTGAGTTATAATGTTAAAATATTGAAAATTTAACAAAATTTAGTGATTAATTTCAAGAAAATTTAAATTATAAAAGATCACCACCTATTCAAATCCCCTCCTCGGTGGTCTACAAATTCCTGGGAACTTCATGCGGTATCAATGAATCTGGGTTCCCTCTATAATATCCATATATTACTTATAATATATAATCTTAACTCACTCAATAGTAGTAGTATTTATACCTTAGATGTAAAAAATTATCAGGGATGGAAAAATATAATGATACCCTATCTTATATCACTTATCCTGGAGGTTATTGATGAAACTATGGAGAAATATGATCTTATTACATCTTTTTGAAAAAATGAATCTCAGGTTTTATGGAAAATCGTAGAATTCTATAATTATGTCCATATCATAAAATGTTTATATAAAGGTGATGGGTCGCAAAGAAAAAACATGGGACAAACTAGAAAGAATATTTAAGGGAATTATAACTGTGAAGGAATAAAATATTTAAATTTGGAGAAGTTAGTTTGAATATACCAGGATGGTGGAAGATGAAACTATTGATGACCACTTCTTCAAAGAAAATGAAATTATCAAAAACTACAGAGGATTTTGGTGTAACAACCACAATTCCAATAACCCGGAGGCAGTTTTTATAATATTACATTGGAATAATATATAAGGGATATCATTCAAAAGGATTGACCATTATAGTATTATTGTATAACAAGATACATAGATTAATCTTATTCTACATTGGAAATAAAATATAAAACATAACAAAGGAAAAAAGATTTCATCCTTGAAACCCATTCAAAGATTTATTCATTATATCCTTGGGAAATAAAAATTGAGGGGTAGATTAAAAATTTATTAAGGGTTATGTATAGTATATAATATAATGAGTAAACAATACATAATCAATATGGTAAGATAAATAATGGAAAACACATTCCATTTATTGAATAACTTGAGCACGAAATGCATCAATGGATAATATCAATAAAGTAATCTCATGTATAATAATAACTAAATTCTCAATGAAAGAAATTATTAATGTTGGATGTCATGATTTAATATATAATTATATATTTATAATAAATACCTCCAACTAAGAGAATTTATACTACGGGTAGGCGTACACCAAAAACCCATCTGATGATGCTAGCCAACAAATTTCTCTCAGGAGACTTGTTGGTGCATCGGGGGGCTATATAATTATAGACCCCATCACTACATGTCCAATTAATTCCTCATATATTTTTTCATAAATTTAATTTATAAATAATATGGATTATCTATAAATATATGAATTGTGTAAATAATATGAGATATCAATATTTCCCCAATCAATCAATTAACTATGAAAGTAAAACATTGTATATAGAAACAATATACAGTTTAGGAAATCAGAATATCTATGATATAAACAATATAGATATTTAAGATAAATATAATGTAAAATGAAATATGATCCTAAGAAAGTGAATGTTTAAAGTGAAATTAAATGACTTCAAAATTAATTAATAGAAGATAAATGATAATCAATACATTAGAAAAATAGAATTTATAGTAAAATCATGTCTTCTGAGAATAAAAAATAGAATAGAAACATATAGAATAAGTTTTCATAAATATTTTTCTTTGTTAATCCATTAAAATAATATATTATAATATAAAGAGTTTTAAATGGTTATGGCGGTGGTAATTTCTATTTATTCCATATACAATAAAAAAAATTCTTTTTGACTATTATAAAAAATGTTGAAAATAACCCTTTAAAAAACATTAAAAAGATTATATTCAAATATTGTAAAAATTAAAGGATGACTTAAATCTTTAAAATATAATTTTAATGATAAAAAATAATTTTATTAAACATTTTTCATATATACGTACATGGAATAAAAATATACCTCATCAAGAAGAGAAATAAGATTGATTATTATTTTAAACATTTCTCTTGAAAGAGTAACTTGAATAAAATAACTAATTATAATGAATAAATATATATTCATATTAAATATATAAATTGGTTAATATATACACCAATTATAATAAAAAGGTTCATAATACCAAATATGTCACAATGGAGTAGAAACTAAGTTGAAATCCCTCACAAAGACCGTATCATTGAAGTGAGAATTAATAAATGAAGGGATTATGCGTAACCAATGTAAGGACACAAAAAAAGTAAATAAATAAAAATATACAATAAAATTTCATTTTACACATAATTATGGGATTATATATTCAATTAAGTTGGAGTATAACCTAATGAATAAAAATTCAGTTAAGA
This sequence comes from Viscum album, assembly GCA_963277665.1. Lineage (NCBI taxonomy): Eukaryota > Viridiplantae > Streptophyta > Magnoliopsida > Santalales > Viscaceae > Viscum > Viscum album. The sequence continues at coordinate 699,436,500 of OY728122.1, read as the reverse complement.
AAAACCTTACCTTAAGTTCGACTTTCCTATTAAGTGATTTCAAAATTTTGTATAAAAAATATAAATTTATTATAATTAAATAAAATAAATATATAAATATAATTAATATTATATATTATCCATTTAAAAAATATTATCAACTATTTTTCAACAATCTTCCATTATTATCATTGTTTCAGGTGTTAATTGTTTCGTATTTCTTGTAGGTTTCGGTTCAGTAGTTCTAGTCATTATAATATGATCACAGTACCTCATATATAGAATATTAATAATGATATAATTTACATGTATATATTCATTATATGTTTATTTATATTCATATCTAAAATATATTTGTAGAAAAATAAATTACAACATTCATGGAGATAGTAGGTTGTACGTACGCATGAAGAATGCTTTTCACTTTTCAACAGAGGGAATGAAATAAAAGTAAATCATAAATATCATTTATAAAACAATTATTATATAACATATATAATATATATTCATTAAATATATCCTTATTATAATACATTTAAATCATAAATGAAAAATGAATCACATCTCTTCATGAAGGTGATAGTCTACACATACACATGAGCGACATTATTGTTTTACAATAGATTATAAGGTAAGAAGGTAGATATTGTATTATATGTCAAGAAGAATAATTATATCTTAAATATAATATATATTCATTAGTTATATCTTTACTATAATCCATGTAATGTGGTGATTAAAAATTAATTACACTCCTATGTGAATATAGTGAGCCATATATATGCACGAACGGTGATTTCAATATTCCACGGATGGAAAAGAGATGGAAAATGGTATTTCAACAATAATAATAAAATATCAGTATATTTATGATAATAGATTTATTATTTTAGAATGGGTAAAATATATATAGAGGAATTATAAGAATAAATAAACTTAAAAGAGTTGGAAAATACAATTACTTCTTCTTCGGTGTACTTCCTTTAGATCCATTCGTTAAGACCCTTGAAATGGTTCTTTAAGAATAATATAACCTATAATTCATGGATATGAAAGTTTAGAATGAAATTTGGTATGGGTTGGTCTATATTGGTTTCTCAAAGTGCTTCAAAGAAAAAAGATAAGGGGTGTCCCCTTATAAGTGAGGGGAGGAGCATTCATGGATTTTTTTTATGTATTAAATCATTATAAATTATTTTTATTGTTAAAATGGATCGTAATTAAAATAGATTTAATATAAGATGAATATTAGTATAAATAATAACATATAATAATATTTGGAAAGGTTTTGGTTATTTTTTGATCTTTATATATTAGTTTTAATCATCATTACACCATTTGACAATTACCACAATATTAATGTTTTATACCATTTAAGGGTCAAGAATATTACCATAAAAATTAAAAAGACATATAAATGGATTATGGTGGATGTTTTAAACCATATAAAATTAATTTTTATAAATATACCATTTTTATTAATTTTAAATAATTTAATAAAATATTATTTTTTATAAAATATAATTAATGTCATTTTTGGAAATACAGGTAATATTATATTACAATATGTGTCTAACTCATGTAAAATGGTTCCAAAATGACATTTATTTGAATATAAATTGTATATGGATTTAAATTATTCATAAAATATAATTTATAAATGTTTATATAATATTTTATACATTATATTTTGGTTTATCCCATTGATTAACCAATTTTAACCATAACTATGATATGGAATTTTTCAATATTATAGGGTTATAAATTTCATTATAAGGTGACAATTACATTCTAAATGGAAAATGGATGAAATTTTAGATAATTTATCATCTTAATCTTATTATTTAAATATGTTTATGTTTTCAAATAACTCAAAAAATATATTTTTCATAAAATACTATTAATTACATTTTAAGAATATTAACATATTTTGACTATGAAAACAACATGAAAATAATTAAATTAGAATATAATAATTTAAAAAATATACAATATATTATATTTACCTTTAATGATCCGGGAGCACTTTAAATCACTAAAATTTATTTTTTAGAGTTTTTAAAATCATTTACATGATTTTTTACTGCTTGTACTAGTGTTGTGTCGACGATACAGAAACATTTAAGTTATTATTTCACCCCTAAATATTAGAAAAAATTACCACGATAAAAATACATTACATTAAAATTAAATATTTATAGAAAAAAATAATTTTTTTTATCCCTATCAGAAAAATTTATAGATATTAAAATTAAGAGAGTTACATTTTTGACTTTATATTTACATCAAATAATATATGTAATTTTCACAATCAAATGTCAAATAATTACCATATATTATGAGTATGATCAAACCAAACTCATAAATTATATTAAATTCACATGTAAGGATTATTTTTAGCAATTATTATATTATTTTTCTCTATAATTACCCAATTTACCTTCAACGAGGTGCCCAATATTTACAATAGTTACTATTCCTAATGACAAAAAATAAAAGGAACCAATTTACCAAATTTTAACATCTTGATAAAAAATATGATGTCCATTTTTTAAGATTTAATATTTAGAATTAGTTGAAGTCAATTTTAATATAAATCCGTAAAAAACAATGAAAACCAATTTTTAGAAAACATCCGTTTTATTGTTAAAAAATAACTTATTTCAAAAACAAGAATATTAGTGATTAAATTAGAATTAATTATATTATTATAAATAAATTTCATCATATTTAACTTTAATACTAAATCCAAAACAGAAATATATTTTTCAATTAGTTGATTAAATGATAGTAAACTAGAGTATCTGAAAAAACGATATATTTTACTATTCACTGAAAAATAAATCAGTTTGGAAAAATTCCAAAATTTAAACATAAGTTAATTTTGAAATGATTATTTTAAAAAAATATTTTAATTTTATAAAATATAATTTCTCATAGTTTAATAGTTACTTATAATTTCCACCCACAAAATAAAATAAAATCCATTTATGAAGAAAATGTATTTTTTAAGTATAAAAATATTCTACTAAAAATGAGTACTTATTTATTATTAATAAAATAATTATAAAAAACCCATTATAATTTTTTTTTCATAATGATTTTAATCCTATTCATTTCCCCAAATTCTATAGTTAGGAAAGAACTATTACATTAAATAATAATGTTTTAATAGTATGTTATGATTCACTTAGTGCTCAATGTTGCATGTTAATAAAGCTATCAAGAAAAGCATTCTAAATATTCCGAGTGTTACATTATACCAATATTAAATAAATTGATCCCTCACAATTTTATCTTGTTACAAAAATATAAAATATTTAAAAATACCTTTTTTGCAAACCCACATGATATAATGGGATAATAAAACCAATTTAAAAAAGGGAATATGGGAAACATAATGGTTCACTAAAATACTACATATTTAGGTTTTTAGATAAGGAGAAATTTCATGGGATGTTGAAATATTAACATGGAGGAGAAAAACAACATCCATGTACTAATATAGAGTTATATAGGACATGGTCATGAGAAAATCAATTACCACATAACCATAAATATATGATGGGTGAATATGGCATCAATTCATTGGAAATGAAGGTAAAAGTATAACCTTTTAATTTCATGATCCATTTCTAAAAGTCAACGGATTATTTTACTATCAAGGAAGATAACATTGGAAAATATACTTACTTAATTTATTTCCATTACATAAGTTAAATTTTATCGTTTTGTTGTGATTTTATTAATTTTCACCTCATCTCTTACTCTAGGAAATGAAAATTAATTTTTTAGGTTTGAGGCATTAAAATTAACTTTAAATGGATCCTAAGATCCATAAATGAAAAATAAATTTTTCCTCATATATTTTGTAAAACCAAAATGGTCATCATACAGTAGGATAATACCCGAAATTAAAAAACCTTCACATGTATAAATAATACAAAAATATCCAAAATTCAACAACAAACCCAATGGTTTAACATAAATCATTACTTGAATAAATAACCATATATAACAAAGAACCTAAATAATATCATAATTAAAGAAGGATTTAACCTAAAAGGTTATCTAATAACCTTCAGTTTACTCATCAAAAAATGTAATATCATTATTCCCAAATAATATTTTATGCTATTCCAAAGGTTATATATACCTCAACCTAATAAAACGTCAGTTGAAATATCATTAATCATCTAAAAATCCTAAAATTTCAAAAGGATTTGATCCTTTAATATGTTTCCCAAAATCAAATTAATATTTATCTACCAGATAATTTATCAAAAAATAATTTCATACTAACCTAGACATACCATAGGCTAGAGTTAGACCCTACTCCCTTATCGCCCATTGGTTTTGGGTTCAAGCCCCATAGCCTTTACGAATGTAGCAAGTTTTCACATGAATCATGAGTGATCATTTTTCTAAAATTATAGTAATTTAATTCCAAAAATATTAATTTTTTTTATGAATATCCATAAAAATAAAAAAAATCATCAAATATATTTTTAACCACTAATGTTTTCAATGACTCTTACTTTTTTTCACAAAATAAAATAGTTATAATTGATTATTGTCATCTTAATATAAATTATCACATCAACCTTAAATGTTATCAATAAATATAAACTTATTTTGAAAAAATAAAAATGAGTTATTCCTTAAAATAAAAATTTCCCTAAAACATATAATAAACTAAAGGGTTGTATTCCTACAAATTTCTCCCAAAATATCCTTAATCATGATAAACTCCCATCACATAGAACCTCAAAATGGGTATTGATTGCTTTAAAATTATGATAAACCATTGATTTACCCTATATCACTATGGAATATTATAGGTTTACATAAATTTTATTCTATAATTCATGACAGTGGTTCATTAATAAAATATAAATTGACTTAAGCATATCCCCAGAGAGTTTCAAACTAGGTGCACAATAAGGGAACACTCACTTTTCACCCTAGTGATGGCTGGAATATACCCGAAAACACTTTTTATGGTTATTACCACTTGATTCATCTATTCAAAATCCACATCCATTTATATAATCCAAAAAGGGATTTATTTCTAGGAAAATCACACAATCTCTACCTTACCAAAAATTTAGGATATTATACTATACATAGAATTATCCTTAAAATTTATCTATATGGTTATGTTCCATAATCTATGTTTTCCTAAATATAGTTCTCATTTTTTTTCTACTAAAATTCCTCTCATACTAACTATATCAATACTTGCTCGAGTAACTACGAGTTGGTGTTTTCTTTTTAACACTTCATAAGACATAAGAGATGTCAACCAGAAGGACTAAAAAGTTTAGTAATCTTAAAGAAATATATACATACATGATTCCCATTTTACATTAGAAATAAAATATAAAACAAAATAAAGGAAAAAAAATCCATCCCTAAAACTCATATGATGATTTATTTATTATATCCTAGAGAAAGGAAACAAAATAAGGGGGCGATCAAATGATCAGTAAAGGTTACATAACATAAAAACTATTATGAATAAATAAGGAATAATCAAAATGGAAATGTAAATAACTAAAAACACATGCCATTTAATCAGTATCATGAGCACAAAATGTATCAATGGATAATATCAACTAATTAATATCATGGATAATAATAACTGAATTCTAAATGAAGTAAATGGATAATTTTTTATGTCATGATCTCAGACATCAGGAGATATTTATTGCAAATACATTGCATCAATATAGTCTAAAATATGGGTATACATACTCCAAAAACGAATTTAATAAGTCTAAACAACTATTTTCTCTCAAGAGATATGTCAGTTCATCAACGAGATATATAATCCCTGGTCCCACCCATCACGACATGTTGAATAATTTCTTCATATATTGAATGGTCAATTTAATTGATAAATAATATTCTTTATCAATAAATTTACTTATTGAGTAGGGAATAAAGAATATCAATATTTCCTGATTAAATAATATAACATTCAAATTAAAAAATAGTATGTATAAGTGGTATAAAATTTATAAAATAATTATATCCCTGATACAACGAATAAGGATATTTAAGATAAATATAATGTCTAATGAAAGGCGGTCAAAAGAAAGTGAATGTTTCTATATAAATTCAAGGACTGAAAAATTAATCCAGAGATGAGAGATGGCTAAAAAATTATTTGAAAAGTTGATTTTGTAGAAAAGTTAAGTATATTAAAGAATAGAATAAAATTGAAGATAAAAATTTAAAATAATTTTTAATAAATATTTTTATTTTTAAAATCATTTAAATCATTTATAATAAGATAAAGAGAAAAATGGTTATTATAGTAGGAAATTCCATTAATTTTGTATACATTAAAAAGAAAATAAATTCCTTTTGAATTTTATATATAAAGTAAAAAATGAACTGTAAATTAGAAAGATTATTTAAAAACCATAAAAAATTCGTTGATAAATTAAAATTTCTTTAATAAATTATTTTAGTAATAAAAATGAATTTTTTAAAATATTATTTAAAAATACGGACATGGAAGAAAAATATACATGATTAAGAAGTGAAATAAGATCTTATTTTCTTTTAATAATTACTATTGAAATCATAACTGGAATTTAATCATCAATCATGAAAAATAAGTAGACATTTATTTTAATTATATAAAATGGATATTATATACAAAACATAAAAGTTAATATTTTCATAACACCAAATATTTATCATTAAAGTGGAAATTGAGATGAAATACCTTACAAAGATCATATAATTAATGTGACAATTAATAGATGAATTGATTACATGTAAAAAATGTATATCACGAAAAATACGTGAAAAAAATAATACAATCAAAGGTCATTTCACAAATAATCATCGAATAACATAGTCATGAAGTATAAGTATAACCTAATGAATATAGATTGAGTTAAAAAACCACTTACCTCAGGTTTTTCTTTCCCCATAAGTGATTTTATCTTCATAAATAATATAATTATTTTTATTTTAATTATATAAAAACCATATAAATATATATAATATAATATATATTCATTAAATATTTCCTTATTATCATCCATGTAAAGTGTAAATGAAATATATATCACATCTCTTCATGGAGGTAGTAGTCCACATGTACACATGTGCGACATTATCATTTTATAATGGATTGGAAGGTAAGATGGTAGATATGATATAATAATTTAATAATAATAATTATTTCATTAATATAATATATAAATGTATTATTTTCATATTGAAAACCATCCATGTAATGTGGTGAGGAAAAATTGATTACACTGTTATGTGGAGACAGTATTCCATACATACGCACGAGATATGTTTTCACTTTTCATAGGATGGAAAGAAGATGTAAAATGGATTTACCATAATAATAACAACATATAATTAAATTTAGTCTACTGTATTTATTATTTTATTATGAATAAAATATATTTATAGAAATTATAAGAAGAAATAATCTTTAGATTTGGTAATGATTATTACCACTTCTTTAGTAAACATCATATATATCCATTCCCAAGAACAACTGAAATGATATTTTAAGAAGGCCATAACATCAAATCCATGTAACGAAAAGTTAATAATGTTATTTTGTAGGGTTTTTTCAAAATTGGTTTCTAAAAGTCTTGTGATGAAAAGAGAGAGGAGGTGTCCTTTTATAAGTGAGGGGATGTTCATTCTTATAATTTAAAAAAATATAAAATTAATATAAATTATTTTTCTTTTCCAACTGACTCAAAATTGATATAATAGGAATATAAAATGAGTATTAATATAAATTATCTCATTCAATAAAGTTTGTACAATTTATAGTTATGTTTTCATCTTTATTATTTAGCTTTAACCCCTGTTAACCGTTTTGACAATTACCGCAATATTAACGATTTCTACCATTTAAGGGTCAAGAATATTACCATAGAAGAATGAAGACCCTTATATGGGGCATGTTTCATGATTTTAGCTATATCACATTCATTATTCCAAATATAATATTTTTATAAATTTTAAATAATTTAATAATATATTATTTATTATAAAAAATAATTAATGCCATTTTGGGAAATACATGAAATATTATTATATAATATGTGTCTAACTCATATAAAATGGTTTAAAAATGACATGGATTCAAAATAATGATTATATAGTCTTATGTTATTCATGAAATTAAATTTATATATGTTTATATATTATTTTAAACATTATATTTTGGTTTAAAACCTTAGTTAAGAAATATTAACCTTAACTATAATAATGATTTTTTCAACATTAGAGGTTTAAAATTTTAATTATAAGGTGAAAATTTTATCGTAAATGTAAAAGGTATGATATTTTAGATTATTAATAATCATAATTGTCCACTTTAAATATTTTCATGATTATGAAATAATTTAATAAAATATATTTACCATATAATACCATTAATTTCATTTTTATGAACTATTCATAAAATTTAATTTTCAAAACAACATGAAAAAAATGGAATAAAAATTAAATCATAAAACAACTCTAATATGTTATATTTACCTTAAATATTCATGGAAAACATTAATTGAGTAAACAAATATTATTTTTATAGTTTTTAGATTCATTTACATGATTTTTTAACTACTTGTACCAGTATTGTGTAAGGATTTCAGAAGAATTTAAGGTAATTATTTGACCACTAAAAATAAAAAAGAAATTACCACGATAAAAAAATAATTTATATTTCAAATAAATATTGATAACATAAATTAACTTTTTTACCCTGATGATTTTTTTATAAAATTTAAAAGAAAAATAGTGACATTTTTTACATTATATTTACATAAAATAATATATAAATCATTTCCAACGAAAAATTATTTTTTCCATAAATTTGAATGATGGATGAGTATGTTAAAAAAATCATAAAATAGACTAAAGAAATGTTTTAGGGTAATTTTTAGTCATTATCAAATTAATTTTAATATTAATTACCCAATTCACCCTTACCGTGGTAACAAATATTTACTACGATTACTATTCATGATGACAAAAAAATTAAAGGGAGGTATTTATATAATATAAAATATCTAATTCATAATATTTTATCTAATTTTTAAAATTTATTTTTTATAATTTGCATAAATCAATTTTAATATAAATGTGAATAATGAAAAGGAAAACAGTTTTTAGAAATATGTGTTTTTATGCATAAAAATTAACTTATATAAAATTATGAATATTGATTATTCGAATGTAATTAATTATATTATTATAAATAAAATAGATCATATTTTTATTTAATATAAAATCCAAAATATAGTGATGTTTTTAAAATAATTTATTTAATGAGAATAAATGAGTGTTTAAAAAATTGATATTTTTTTCTATTCCATGAAAAATCCTTCATTTTAGAAATTATGAAATATTTTACTCTATGTTAGTTGTAATATGTTGATTTAAAAAATTAGTCTCATTTTATAAAATAATATTTCTTAAAGAGAAAGAAACTATTTATAATTTTCACACACAAAATTCAATAAAAACCATTTTTATAGAAAATGTATTTTTTAAATATAAAATTATTTTACTAAAAATTAATTACATATTTATTAATAATAAATAAATTATATTAAAAATTTAAAAATATTTTTCATAAAGTGGTTAACCCTATTCATTCCATATAAACCTATGATTAGGATATAACAGTTACATTAAATGTATATATTTTAATAGTATATCACAGCTCACTTACTGATCGGTGTTTTGTATTAAGAAATATATAGAGCATAGTATTCGAAATTTGTAGAGTGTTACATATGGAATGTATTAGAAGATTAAAGAATAGTTAAAATTTTATGGGAAACTTTCCTAATAGGTTTGATTCTAGTGTCTCAACTTTATATGATAAAGATAATTTATCCCTTAATGAACAATATAACTTTCTTATTGCATATGGAATGAAGAAATATCCTGATTTCAAAAAGAATATTAAGGAATAAATAACTTTTAAAGCTATGAGGAAGATAAAATTTAGGGAACCAAAACATGATATAATGAGTCACAATTAGTCATAAGATAAGGAAGATAATACTGAAATAAATGATAGAATTAGGTCCAATATCTCTAGAAGTTATCAATAAGGAAGAAGAAAGTACAAAGGAAAAAATCTAATTAATTTTTTTTTGAGTGTGGAGGAATCATAAATATTGAAATATAACATCAAAAGAAGAAATATAAATAATTTGGCTGCGATTCTGAAGGAAAAACTCAGAGCAAGAAGTAGGTTAAAACATTTAAGGACATTAAAAAATCCTCCAGGAGAAAAAAAAGGATCACTGGAAGAAACAAAAGAAGTATGTTGACTAAAAGGAAAGAGTATGGATCTATTAAAAATAGTTAATCAAAATTTGAAAATATGAATAATTTCAAAACCTTTATGGATCATATCGAAATAAAGGAAGATACTTCAAATAGTGAACAAGAAAAAGGTGAATAAACCTATAGGGAATATCAGCTAATATCATAATTTGTGGCATTTTTTGAGAAAACACAATACTCAAGAAAGAATCCAGATTATTGAAGAAGGAAGGTGGGAATAAGAATAAAGGGAAATATGAATCTCTCAAAAATAAAGATGCATACATAGAAGAAATTAATAATCTCATGCCAAATGTTGGGGAATAAGGTAATGTAGTGAAAGATCATGATGAAAAAATTACTGATAATTAAGAAGAGTTATAAAAGAACTAATAAATTGTTCTCAACGATGAAAATAAATTAAATAAAAAATATAATTTCAATAAATTTTTAGTGATAAATTCCAAGAAATATAAATCTTTTGGAAGAACTCATCCAAAGAATGAAGTGAAATATTGAACCTTTAAACATAAAATCTCATCATTAGATACTAAACATGTAGTTTTAGAGTAATAAATTGGAGATATTAGGTCAATAAAGGATGCATGAAACACATGACAACAACAGAAGTTAAAAATTAATTCTAGAATAATGACTTGCCAGACTAAGTGAAACTGGGTGCTGCAACATATGTTGATCCTCAACAAATTTATTAGAGGAAAAAACCATACTTTTATATAAGATCATGGTTCAAAAGATACTATTAGTGTAGAAGGATATACGAGTGAAAAACATATAATTTATGGAATAATATGTCTCTCCCCAGGGGTAGGCATGAACCAAGGGGGAGTAATAATGGAAGAAAGAAAATTATATATCAATGTTAAAAGAATAAAAAATTCACCAGAAGTTAAAAGGATATCCAGGGAAAAAATATTTGACTATTTAAAGGATTATTTTTTGATTTATAACCAACCAAGTGACTATGCTTATGATTGAATGAAAAAATTATGTGGCAGGTTATTTGCACAATAATAGAAAAATATTCTATTGAAAGGAATATTAATGAAAAAGATTTTATTTTTTATTTTTTCTATAAAATCTAGTAAAAGTAATAAACTATGTATTCTTAATAGTGGTTGTTACTAACATATAAAAGGTGATTTAAAAATCCTGGAAAATATTGAATAACATGAGGGAGGCTAACTCACTTTGTGAAATGCATGTTCCTTAAAAATAAATGGAATTGGTATGGATGAGATTGAATCTCAAAAGATAAAGTCGAAGAAAGTTCTATTTATTGGTGGACATAAACATTACTAAATGAGTGTGACCCAACTATGTTATTATAGTAATAAAGTTATCTTTAAAAAATATTCACATATTTTCAGATGCTTGAAATATGGAAAAGTTGTTACAAAGTGAGAAAGAACTATCAGTAATATATTCTGAATTAAATATCCTAGTAATTATTTCTTCATGAGTAATTAGGATGAAAAAAACAAGAGTTATATTAGTATTTTGAATGTTGGATATAAATGTAAAAGAAAATTTTCAATGGAATATGTTTTAATATCTCTATGATAACCGGAAAGGAAAGATGATTTTATTTATATAACTTACTAGAAAGGGAGGGTGGTTTGTTTTACTCATAATAAAGTATAAATTCAATCCACTAGACACCTTTATCTCATACACTTCGATCTATATTTGATGATGAGAAATCAAAAAATAATGGATGATTTTTATTTTTTTACTTTCATTGTTGATTTTACTAGGGTAACCAATATAATATTCCTGAAACACAATTAAGAGGATACAGAGTTGTTCATAACTTTTAGAAGGTATGTTGAGAAGGATCTAAGCATATATTTAATGAAGTTAAGAACAAACCCTTACAAAGTGTACAGAATTAAATATTTTATAGGATTATAAGAATAAAAATCGAATTAAGAATCAATACAGTTCTCCCTATAATCCCCAAAAAATGGAGGTGGAGAAAGGAAAAATATAAGTTTAGTTGACATGGGAAGAAGCATGCTCACTGAATAAAAAACACCAAAAACAGTTTTTGAGAGAAATTATAAGTATAATTGTGCATGTTCAAAATATATGTTTGGTTTGTCAAAGATAAAAAATGACTCCTATGATATGTGGTATAAGAAGAATACAATAGTGAAATAATTCACGGTTATTGGGATTCCTTTATTATTAATGATAAAAAATCATGATCCATGAATTTTTTTTAAAATATAATAAGTAGGTATTTTCATGGAATATTCATCCAACATAAAAAGTTTCATGTTTTGGCGTAAACATCAAAATAATTTTGTTGATTCATTTGATACTAAATTCATTAAAAACTATTCTACCTTAATAAATGTTGTTAAGGATAATGAGAATAATACATTAAAAGACAAAATGACGACTCTAGAGAAGTTGATGAGGAGGAAGATGATTATGAGCCTAAACATGTACAGGTTAGTTCCAACCTGTCCAGTGATGTGGAAATTAATAAAAAAAGAACAAATATGAATTATAGACATTAATAAAACCATTTTAATATAATAATATCATCTAAAATTAGAGATCTTCTCTTTAGATAAGATAAAAATTGATATTTAAGAATCATGCATCACTTATCTCACATGTAGAACCACAATCTATTTCAGAAGAAATTTAGACTACAGAAGGGATAAATGCAATGAAAGAATAGTTAGACCAAATCATGAAAAATAATACATGGGATATAGTTCTTCAACCAAATAGAAATAATGTTATAGGAAAAAATGGTTGTTCAAAAAAATCTGAACAAATATGTAGACATTTTGAGCAACAATGCATGGCTAGTTTACAAAGGTTATTCATAGGTGGAAGGTATTGATTTTGAATAAAAGTTTACTCTTGTTGTAAGGATTAAAACTATAAGAATGATTTTTGTTTTTGATTCTCATTTAAATTACAAAGTTTATCATATGGATGTTAATTCAAAATTATTGAAATAAGAAATTAAAAAATAAGTTTATAATGAGTAACCCAGTCATTTCATACTTGATAATGATGGAACTATAGTGTAAAGAAGGAAGAAATATTTTTATGTGTTGAAATTGGATCCCCATTATTGATATTTAATATTTTTACAATTTTATAGAGTAGTTGAACATTTTCTAACACTAAAAAATTCATGCCATTCACTATTCTACACAACCGATGATATTATCCTCACTTAAGAAAAATATTTTGAGTTTGAATAGATATGTGTTTCCATACTGGAAGATAAAGTAGTTTGTATTTCCATTTACCAAAAGACTACTCCACAATGCTGGATAATTATTCAAGATAAATTATTTTCAATCTGGGGGACTAGTGGAGATAAACCCCAATAGGGGTAGGTCGTGGATTTCTAAAATAACTAATTAAAAGGTTTTGATGCCTTAAAATGAATTTTTGAGTATTGTATGGAATCTTTTTGGTGTAAAAAAACATATCAGGAGTGTAGTTATATTCCTAATATTATATTTGAATGGTTTTAGATCCCAAATAGACTTATGGATAAAAAATTATGGATGTCTAAAGTTAGGAAATATTTATAAAGGAATTCGACCTCCCGTGCAAGACCCTCTCATAATCCATTCACACAACCCCATTCACACTAATCTATTCATCTTGTTCATTCACACATGCCCCTTTACACAAGTATACTTCTGATATTCAATTTGTGTAGGTCCACTTCCCGATCTATAAATAGACCCCTCCACCTCCATTTTTTATATTGATGGACAAAATATCATACCACAAAGCAAGGTGATAGCTCAGATCATGCAGATCCCTCCCCTAAGTAGTCCATTCCTACTTGGTTGAGAGATTATATCTATCCCTCTATGTGGATGAGGTCCCCACCTAGTAAATGTACTTGGGTGAGCCCCCACCTAGGCGACCCACTTGGGAGATTCCTCAAATGTGGTACCCTTCATCCAAGACATGCTATTTGAGAAAACCTTCATGACCAATAGTCCATATTGAGAGGTTTATTCCCCCACACCTACTCATGGGATCAGTTTTGAGTAGTGGTCCTAGGCCTCCATCCTGGTCCCTTCACTTCCATCACTGACCCCATGAAAAATGGAGAGTCACACCATGATATTTTTGGGCTGTGTTGATGATGTTTTGGTGTGTGATACATACAAAGCCACCTCTCATTATAAATCAGCATAACTTGAGGCACTCCTCATGGTTCCAAAAATATTGGAATCCTCTTAGGTGTAATCCACAACCAAACTAAATCACTATAAGTAGAGATAATCCTCATGGTTCTAGAAACATGGAAATCCTCTTAAGTGTAAGTTCCAACCATACTAAACCACCATGAGTCGAGATACTCCCCATGGTTCAAGAAATATGGTCATTTTCCTATGTGTAAGACCAAACCAAACCAAATTACCATGAGTCCAGATAATCTTCATGGTTCCAGAAATATGGTCATCCTCCTAAGTGTAAGACCCAACCAAACCAAATCAAAATGATTTGAGATAATCCTAATGGTTCCAAAAACCTGGACATCCTCCTAGGTGTAATCCCCAACCAAAACATTGAATAACTTCGAGTAGAGATAATCCTCATGGTTCCAAATAAAACGTGAAGATTTGAAGAATCCTTGAGACTCTTCTTGCCCATTTCCTTTTCTCAGGCTCTCAAAATCAACTACGTATCTCTCTAAAACCTCGAAGAAGATGATATTAAATGGAGTAGTGGAATTAGAGTGCCACTAATATGTGAAAAACAAAACCCCTATGTGATGATACACTCCCCCTAATCAACAATTACTAGCATATAGGTCTCCTCCCAAACATAAGACCTATGAGAGACCCTTTTAGAGACACCTAAGGAAACCATTGGTGCATATAGAAAGGCCTCTCCCAAGGGTTGTTTCCTAGTAATTCTATAATTTAATTCACATGTAGCTCTTGCATTTCTACACTACACAACGAAATTTTAGACATCCCAGGTATACCCCATGAAAAACCCCCTTCCTCTCACCTAGGAAAACCCCACAAAGGACCTATTAAGCTCATACAAGCCTACCCTACACAAGACACCTACTAATTTCTGATACCAACACCAAATAAACCATCCATTAGGAACCTTTTTCATTCCATAAATGGCAGGAAACATCTTATTTAGGATCCCTCATTTAAGGGGGACTAATCCAAGGACTTATCCCAAGCCTCCAAATATGTGTAATTCATGAACATGACACACTAGCATGTCCTATTGATCATAAATTCCTATTGTAAGTGAGGTAATATTTGTAACATTATTAATAAAGTAGATCCTATTAATATTCATGATCCAGCATTCCTATGGTAAGAAGGATCCAAACCTTATAGGTAGTGTTAGGGACCTCCCCATTTTAGATGGAGAGGGGGACTATTTGCCTTCCCCTTTGATGAGGGCTAGTGAAAGATCATTCTCTTATGTTTTGTGAAATTAGGGAAATTACATCACTTATTGAGTTAACCCCTATTCACTATTAATATATATATACACATGGGTGATTAAGTCTCAACAATGTTTATAAAAATAATATAAGAGAGGTGAAGCTAAATTCCCTTTCTCTCTCCCATAGCCCTGACCTCATTCATCAGTGGAAAAAACAGATTTTGTTGTTTATCTGATCATATGATTCCTATAATTTCACCTAATGATCTTGAATAACATGGGATTATAAGTTAGTGATGATCATAACATCAACACAAACAAATACATGTCTCAATAGAGAATCCTTTTTTGGATCCTCCACTCACTTTACATCAGAGTACCTCTATAGGCATGGGTCTTAAAATCTATGCATTCATCTCTATGGGTCACATCCCTTGTGAGACAAAACTTCATAGGAACTCCATATGAATGGGTCCTAAAATCCATGTATCCAACCCAAAGGTCCATATCACCTACGAAAAAACCATTCACGGGCCCCCTCCATATGTGTAAGCCCCTATAATCTAAAATATATGGGATTCGATTCCCATTCGAATAGGATATGTTAGAAGCCTCCCTAAGGTTTTAATCCAACCCTCCTAAATCACCCTAGTTCTTATTGGAAAAAATGATCAGTAGGGTCACATCTTGGCTTGAATGTTGTATCTCTTTCATGTCCCTTTGGTTGCTTCGATATAAGTACCACACTATCCCTCCATTAGAAACCTACACCTAGAAGTTCTTGTCACATGATTTCAAACTGCACGGTTTGGTCCTCATCTCACGACCTTAAAAGGTATAATGTGTCCCAATAAGTGTCCCTGAACTATGAAGTATCTGATTCATCTTACAGGGATACATAGAAATCCCTTCGTGATGGGGAAAATCTCATCACCATAACAACTCCCATCTTCCATGGTGATGAAGAAATCCAGAGCGCCCTACTGTGTGTCTTAAAATCAGCATCATAAAAATAAACAACCTAAGAATCTCAAATCCATATAAAAAATGGAACCATTGATGGAGATCCATGGATACATATATATCTCTCAATATATGAACAACCTCAGATTTATATAGAAAATTATAAATACAATATATGCTAATAATTGATTGCTAAATTAAGGGTGACCCATGTAATAATTGAGATTTAATAAATGATTCAATAATATGTATTTAATCTATAAGAGAGTCCAAGAGTAGGAAATAGTTCCCCATAAATGGTTGTGATGAGCCCAAGCTCTGATCCTCTCAACCAATGTGAGTCCTTAATAATATTCGGACCATATCCTAATAACCCTTACATTTGTAAAGAAGGGTTGTGAAATATATAAAATAAGGGAACCATTGGGTGTTTATTATTCCCCAAATAAACCCATTAGAAACTACTTTAAAATAATGAGCTCTATATGAATGCTTTTACAACATTCAAACCCCCAAAACCGGTCATCAAACATGCAGATTTTAGTGGAAAACAACATTTCTAAAGTAAAAGTTAGTATAAACTTATATGTGAAATGAATGAATACTTGTAACCTGATAGTCATTATTTACATTAATGATATAATTTTTGTTTATAGTGATAGGGATAAAAATATGAATAATTTATTGAGTAAATTAATATAAATATTAACATGTCAATGATTTAAGAGTTTAACTTATTTCTACGATTACATGTTCAATAAAAAAGAATATATATCATTCTCTTACAATTAATGTTTTCCAAGAAGTTACTAAAAATATTTTCCATAGAAGATTCCAAAGAAGATTATACACCTATTTATGTTGGAATAAACTTGATTAAATATGAATTGGTATAAATTATAAGTTAGAATGATTTATGAAATTTGATCATAATTTTACTTTATATTATAGTAATAAAAATAGATATTTTTTATACTATAACTTTGTGTGAAAGATTTCAAATTGATCCAAAGGAATAAAAACTAAAGATATAAAAAATAATTTGTAGATATGTAATAGGAACATAAAAATATGTCATGATATATAAAAGCATTAATGAGATGAATTTTTTGGGTTTCACTAATACAAATTGGAAGAAATATTTTAATGATTGAAAATAAACATTATGAGGAACTTTCTTCTAGGGAGAAAGTTGTGTGAGTTGGGATAGTAAGAAAAAAATTTATATTAAATTGAGTATAGTAGAAGTATAATGCATTTTTTCCAACCAATAATGTATATAAAATATGTGGATAAAAGTTCATCCGGATTATTTGATGCTGAATTTTGAAAAACGTTTGAAAATTATTTTTGAAAATTAGAGTGTAATTGATATATCCAAAAATATTATGCAACATTCCAGATCATATCATATTGATATTAAATATCATATTATTATGGATAATGTTTGTAATGGAGATTTAATTCATGAGTATGTTTAAAAAATAAAATTATTGATGTTTTCACCAAATCTATGCTAAGGGAATTATTTGTGGAATTGAGGATAAAAATAAATATTTAACCTCTAACACAGGCTTAAGAAATTTATTGAGTTATCCCCCATATTCCTTTTACTTTTTTTGTCAAAGGGGGATAATAATTATAACTCTACACTCTATCAGTTTTGAATATAGAGATGGTATTATCAGAGAATAGGGGAGTTAAATGTCTGAATGATACAATTATCAAAGTTGACATGATTAAGCATGAGTTTATAAATATAATTTCCACAAAATTTGTTTTCATTTAGGGATAGAATTACTTAAGAAACATTACTTAAACTAGCAGTGTGATTCCAAGAAACTTTTCTTCGAGAAAGGTCATGGTTTGATGATTTTGATAAAATAGTTGATAATGTTGAAAAAAATAAAATGTGGTATATTGAATATCCTTAGGTTTGATATTTTAATGATTGTTGTATTTTATGTCAACATCATATATGTGAATTTTTTTATGATTCAAGAAAAAGAGTTATTGCCTTATCAATAATAATATGGAGTTACTATTTCCTATGTTAGATGATGGTTTTATGATCTTAAAAGTTCGAAACATCATGAAAATTTTTATGATTATAATTGTTTATGTTCAAAGAAATGAGTTATAAAAAGACAAAGTTATGATTTTCATACAAAATTTAAGTTACAAAGTATAAAGGTGATTAAAATATGCATATTAGGCATAGAATGATTGAACATAGACTTCATAATAAAAGAAAAATAAGAGTCTAGATGGGGAAAGCTATAAAGTTGTATCAGACATATAAAATCATTTCAATCAAATGAATGTTTTTCTTAGTTTAACCAGATAGAATTTCATGAGATCATTGAGTACAAGATAATTGGATGGATAAATCATATGAGGTTAAAAATTAAAATTAGTGAATGTCTCTATATATAATTTTAAAAACAATACCATATGAATAATTATAAAGGTGACTATATGGTTATTTACAGTGTCCATAAAAAAATAGCTACAAAAATCATTAGATGGATAAATGAAAATTACATTAG
This sequence comes from Viscum album, assembly GCA_963277665.1. NCBI lineage: Eukaryota > Viridiplantae > Streptophyta > Magnoliopsida > Santalales > Viscaceae > Viscum > Viscum album. The sequence goes on along the minus strand of OY728122.1, from coordinate 699,417,235 downwards.
ATAGAGATAATAATTAAATATTACCAGAATTTTTTTTAGTCTTTAAAATAATATAAAATTAAAAGAGAACCATACAGAGAAACAATTTTGTTTGTAAACTGGATAGAAACTTGGGGAGAATTTCCCAAACATTATAATATCAGAAATTGTAAAAATGATGAGATTTAATTTCAATATTCATAAATATAGTTGATATCCAAGAATGATTTAAATAAATAATTGGAATTGAGATTTTAGGAAATACGGTGAATTTTTTTTACCCTATTTTATTTCGAGAACTTTAAGGGATTAAAATGAAAATTGAGTTGAGAAGGAAATTCAATATTGGAGCCCATGATTCCTCCTTGATTTTTTGAGGAAGCATGTCTATATTAAGGGCTGTAGGCTCATAGAGAAGTATATTCCTATATATAGGTGAATTTATAAAATTTGTTTTATCATGAGTAAATAAATAAGAAATTACTTGGTTGATGAATAGGAGGACCAGACATAGAATACCCGATGTAGGTGTGTTAAACATAGGTGCATCAAATGAAGAAGAACCAGAAAGAGGTGTCCCTGAAACAATTGTATAGAATAGAGAATCGTCAGTGTGTGTTTCTAAACAAATGCATACTAGATTGAGGCATACCCGTCAAAGGGTAAACGGACTAGGTATAGCATACAAATAATTTTTGGACATTTATTTTAGTGAGTCATTTTCAAGGATTTAATTTTTATTTACCTTTGAAGGATAAAAAAACATTGTGATTGGTGGGATCTAAAATAAATTATTATCCAGAGATATAAAGATATTAACTAGAGTTGGATAATTTTTATTCACTTTATTATATAGTTGATATCTATGTATTTATTGGATTTTACATGGAAAATACTAGGTACCCACATTGGTACCGAACCTTATAAATCTTTATGTACCATGATTTATTTATTTATATTTTCATATGAGTAAGGTTGAGATATAATGTTTATAGGATAATAACATTAACTAGTTTCAAGGGTTAATTTCATGAAAAATAAAATTATAAAAGATCACCACGGATTCACCCCCCCCCCCCCCCCACTTAGTGGTCTATGTATTCCTCGGAACATCAATTTCTGTTGGAAAATTTGACTTTTTTTGGAAAAGAGTGGATATTACATGGTTAGTTACCTATTATAAGTAAACATTCATCACATGTATGATACATTATAGTTTATTACAGTGTAATTTCACATGGCTGACACATGTTTTACTTAACCATGTAGAATAACCATACAAGTTCCAATGTGAGATAGTGGTGATCCATACAGTTGGTGAAAAGTTTGAAAAATCATATAACCAGCTCTAAAAACTAAAAATATAAAATTTCCTCTTTGAAATTAAACATTTTAAACACTATTTTCCCCCTATATCTCTAATATATTTCACTATCTCTCATACATGATATCACATCATCCTCCCCCTCTCCATTGGTGGATTTCAAGTGGAATCTTCATTACGTTTATTATTATTTCATCAAGTAAGGTCCTCCTTTCCTTATTCATGGATTATTTCTCCCATCCCTCTTGGTTTTATATATTCATTAAGGTCTTGAAGGCCAAGGGTATTTAAATATAAATCAAATGGTGTGGTTATTTATATTTTTTTGTTTGATTTCTTTCATAGGGTCTTCCTAATCTCCCTTTTGTGGGTTCCATATGGTATTGAAAGAATTATTTGGATAAAGGTAGGTTTTTTAATAATGATTAATTATTTTAAAAACTAAATATACTATCCAAAATATTTAAAGTTTCTATTATTTTTTGTGCGGAAAAAGGGTATTTTAAGAACAATTTCGGTGTGTTTGATTTATTTCAATTTTTTCCATTTTTATTTGAATAGAAATGGATTGATATGTCGTGTTTTATACATAAAGTGGAATTTAAGTTGAAATAAAATTTATTGTAAAGGTTATAAAGCATGGTATACTAGGGTAACTAGGTGGTATATCTAGTCTAATCACTACTAGGAAAAGGGTATCCCATCATAGCCTTTGTATTATAAAAAAATGCTAACTGAACAAATTATTCTATGGAAGTGGTTAACACTGGGACTTTGGCTTGGTCCTCCCATGAAGACCACGCAAAAAAATAGTTTTTTATTGTTCGATCACCAAGATTATGAGGATATTAGAATTAATACATAACTTAGTTACCATAGGGATATCCCATGGTTATTTGTTTATCTTAATATTACTATTATTTATCAACTATTTATTTAAAATGTTAAAACATGTTTCCATTGAAATATTTTTCAAACCAAGATGATTTTATTTATAACAATTATTATTTATGAAATGCTTGGTGGGAACCTGTTTAACCTTTGTGATTATAATAAACATACATCTAATGAGTGTATTTATACATTATTTTGTTTGATACAGGAAAAATAAATTCATTTATTGGAGGGGTGTGAACATTTTCGAGCATATTTTTGTTTCTTGATGGTGGTGACATGGTGGGAGGATGATCCTCATATCGCATAGAGATGAGTGACTTTATTGTGATTCTTTTTGTTTTCTGGTTATAAAATTTTATCACCCATTTTCATAGACTTATATATTCATTTATTGTTCCTTTTGTATATGGATTTGACATACTTTTATTATACTCTGATTTTTACTTTTTATATGGGTTATTATGATTTAATTGAGTTTTAATTTATATTTTGTTGATTATTTCATTGAGAAAAACATTCCCAAAAACATTCTTGATTATTGGACACTAGATTCATAATTGTGGGGATATGAACACTCATAGAGCCTTTCCAATAGATTAATCTATTACATGGGTCATGGATAGCCTAGGTTGGTTCATGACAACATTTTTGGAAGTATATAGTGTATTGGTCAGTGGTCTAGAATATGTGAAATATTTATGGTTTGTTATATATGTGTGTTCTAATGATGATACATAAAAGTATTCTACTCATGGTTTTATAGAAAAGGGGTTGGAATGTAAGAGTCATTTAGAGAAATATAAGTGTAACTTTAACCATTCAGTAAAATTTATAGGTTAGGTGTATATTACTATAGGGAATTTAATGTTTCTGAACTCAAACAAGGGCAATCCTACAAAAATCAATAGTCAATTCAATTTATTGATTGGTTGGGCTCTACTACAAATGTAGGTTGGGACCATAGGTATATGTATGCTGAAGAATAATTGTAATTAGTAATCTTACTGTCAGTAATTTTCAAGAGATTATAATCTTGTTATATTTATATAGTAATGGTATTTAAGGAATTCTTTCTTATGGGATTAAAACTTAATTTCCAAAATATTTAATCCAAATTTTATTTTATTTTTTTATTATTTAACTTGAATTACTTTTTGTGAGTTTTTATTTAGTTCTTAAGAGGTTCAAATATATGCGGTGAGATATGTTGAGGTGATTTTTCCCAAAATATGATAGGCTAAACATCAGGAGGGTAACTTCCAGTCAAGGATATTTCAGACCTGGTTTCATTGTAATTGGATTTTCAGAAGAACTATGTTCTAATTGATCAGTGGTGTATACCCCCAATATGTGGTATAACATCTTGGTTCAAGACTCTAGAATGTGTAATGGATTAAAGACCCATGTATCATTATCATCTCTTATATTATTATTTTTTGATTTAATGACATTTTATTATCATGAAACATTATGGAAATGTTAGAAATCAAGGTCCCAATAGAAATATTTGATAAGATAGAATTTGGATTCTAGAATATTCTTATGAATGGTTATCTCATTAAAAATGACTTATAATTTCTATTAGTTGGTTTAAAATAATAGAATTTAGAGAAAGAAAAATGAGAATAGATGGACATGATTGCTCTTAGATTGATTAAAATATCATTAGAATTAAATGGTTCCTTTAATATCTAGGAGGTGAAGACCACAACAGAGTTGATGAATTATTTGGAAAAAATATATTAAAAGATGAATAATTTGAACAATATGTTCATGATGTAGAGGTTTTTTACATGAGGGTTTTTATAGAATACCTATAGAAGATCTCGTTAATGATTGTAGTATTATTATAATATATCTTGAATTTCTTAACGTAATGTCCATAGAAGATGTGTGGGAACTACTATGGTTATCATCACTACCAAAACATTGGTATGTGATGGTAGCTGTTGTAAATAATTCTTATGGGAATTGATAATTCGTTTTTGAGTTTATCAAATATCTTTCATTGAATTAAGAACTTAGACATAGATAAGTCCACACACCTACTATAAATAAAAACAATGTGGATGTTATATGATGTTCACCTCATCAAAATGCTTGAGGAAGATGGTAATTTAGATCCAAATAAAAGAGCCATGAAAAGATGGATGGTCTTGGACCAGTATGTAGGAATTATGTGAAGATAATATGTATCAAGAAGGATTACAAGAATCAAACGGATAACTTAGGAAGTAAAATTTATAAAGGTTCAGGTTTATTTAATTCAGTATAAGTAAGTATAAACTTTCTATTGAGTCTCAACATTCAAAGTAAATCATCGGTGATTGATTCTGGTACACATTTTCATTCCATGATAAATATGGGATGCATGGTGAACTATATATATGATATATTTTGGAAAAGTTATTTTTTTGGATGATAAGGATTTTTAATTCATTTAGAAGAGAGATATTAACATCTTGATGTTGAATAGAAATATATTGATGTTGAATGAATTCAGAAACATTCTACCTCTACTGAAGAACCTAATTTTTATTGGATAGTTAGAAGTAGTAGGATATGGAATTTTATTTTGAAAAGGTGTTCAAAATTCGAATCAATGATCCATCATCGTGGCTAGATGTGTGAAGTATGGTTCCTTATATCTGATCATAAGAATAGATGGAATGCAAATTTCTAGAGTTTCCAATGTTGAGGTCTTAAGTTGTGGAACGATCGTCTTATACTCCTCAGTGAGAAGAATAAAAATTTTCTAATGTAAAAATGTGTTCTAAAGCTCAGTCACATCGAGTTTAGAAGATGTAAGTGCTACATAATTGGAAATAATAAAAGGGTTTAATTAAACTTTAATGGTTGGAAGACCAAATAATAAATGTTATAGCTCATCCAATCAGATGTTTGGGGGTATCCCCCATCCACTATTAGGAATGATTAATTTATAATACAAAAAAAAACAGGTCTCAATGGTGGTTTATTAAAGTATTTTCTTAAAACCATCGCTAAATAAACAATATTTTAAAAAACTATAATGTAGTGGCGGTTTCAGTAAACCACTTATATTTTTATTATTTCAATATTTAGAGGAATATTTAAAAAAAACTCCACTAAATATTATAATAAACCCTAATTTCTACCTATACCCTCGTCTCCCTAAGCCCCCATGCCTATAGAACCCCTTCCTCAATCCATCGTTTCTCTTTTCACTTCCCTTCACCACTCGCCGCCCCCTTACCATCCCTTGTTTCATCATACCATCCCTCACCACCGCTCATCATACCTTTCCACCCCAATACCCCCTTGTATTCTTTACCCCATCCCCTCTCCTATTTTCCCCTATGCCCCTCACCTAATCACACCCTCACCCACTTGCCTCTCAGCCCATCATCTCTCCTTGCTATCGCTAACAAGCAGTTTATCCCCTATTTAAATTAGTCTCTATAATCATTTGTTATAGATCATTTTTTTCAACAATATTGGGGTAAAATCATTAAGGTATGTTGTTTTCATTCATGTTCAATGGAGGTATTTTATTTTTAAAATTTATAAATACCATCTAAGTATGTTTCTCTATTTCTTAATTTGGAATAACAATAGGTGTCATTAGATTCATTATATCTGGTAGGTGGTTCAATAAATTGGTGTTTATTTCATAACCATGATAGATTGAATTAGTTTAATTATGTTTTTCTGGAGGATTAAATTGTTTTTAATACTAAGGATGAAATGGTGAGAGTAATATGGTGAGTTTAATTTAATTTTAATGTAATATATTGTGGTTTTTTACTTACAAATTTTGTAATCTGTTTCGAAAAATAAATGTGCACATAAGGTTATTAAAGAAATGTAATTTTATTATGAAATAATTTATTTTTTTGTTATAAATGATTTATGGGGTGTTAAAAATATAGATTTTCATGGTTTTTTGTTTTTTCCCAAATATTAAGATTGGTTTTGACTCATATCGATATTGTGATTTTTTTAATATCAATAGTTTTTATGGGTTGTTTATTAATTTTATTATTATTAGGTGTTATCAATAATAAATTAGATTAATATCAATATTAAGAGGTATTGGTAGAGGTGTTGAATTAATTGTTTGGTTATATAGACATTTAATTTTTTTTATTAATATAAATAAGTGTTTTTAATAATATCAATAATTATTTTATAGGGTGTTTCTTAATTTTATTCAAATAGTAGATGATTTTTTTTAAAATGTCATTGAGAGGACCTTTATTTATGAATAATGACATAATATCCAAGGGGGTCATATCCATCACATAAATTTACCTAAAATATATATACAATTTCATGAACAAAATATATCACCACAAAAAAAATAAGTATTAACGGTGTTTTATTAGCTGTGGTTTTTAAAACCACCACTAAATAAATCTTATTTAAATAAAATTATAACATAGAATCAGATTTGTTAAAATGAAACTGTAAAATTATCAATTTAATCTTGATCACCTTGGAAATTCTTTGGGTTTTATCATTTATTTTTAAATAAATTTATATTTACCATGAATATATTTTATATTTTACAAATTAAAGAATTTTCAAGCTAGACTAAATGAGAATATGTCAGAATATATCATAGTGTTAAGTTCATATTTAGAGATAATATAAATTTTCTTCCTCATAATTATCAAATAAATACATAGTTATAGAGATAATAATGTTTCTTTAACATAAAAAAATTGATGATATGCAAAGAAGAAAAGTTTGAGATCTTTTAACATTGAATTGAATAATTTTGATGTTGGATTTAGGCTATGTTGAATCAAATCCCCAACCTAGTTTGTGATGATGATGGTTGAATAAATTTGATTGTAAATGTTTGATTAACTATTTTTATCTTTATATATTAATGTATAAGGAGAATAGGGAAAATCCAATATCTATGGGTAAAAGTTAGATTAATTTACCTCAAAACACACCTCAGTATGCCCAGGGTTTGAATGAATTTTTTGATAATGAAATATCATAGCAATTAGTTGATAACAGAATAATATATCCATGTATTGAATGAAAATTCAAGTGATGGTTGACTATGAAAAATGTATAAGAGCATTTGATGTTGAAATAGTTTCCGACTCAATATTAATGTTGGATTTGGCATAGAGAAACAAATGTTTTTTAAAGTAAACACATTTAAAATACTATCAACAAAACACAAAGTGACCCGATAGAGGAGAATTCAAATTTTGATTTATTAAATGATGCATTTGGTTTTTCAGAATATAATGACCATTAATTTAATTGATCAACAAAACCTTTAGTTGATCTTGAGCATGTTAATCTTACTCATAACTTAAGTGACCAAACAAATTAGTTTTATAAATTGGGTGAAGATGGAAAACAAGAACTGTATGAAGTGTGTACCAAGTATTCATAGTTTTATTTTCTACTTATGTTGTATCATATCAAGTGTCTTAGTAGAATTATTGAAAAATAAAGTTCCATGATTTTAGAGTTTCTTTATGATGAATTTAATGAAGCTAAGATCCCTGTGTCATTCTATGAGATGAAGAAAGTAATCGGCAAACATGGAGATGATTATACAAAGATACAAGCATTCCCTAATGATTTCATTATTTACTTGGGAGAAGAGTAGTATAAAGAATAATTCATAAGATTTCATAAATGAAGATGTAAGTTAATGAACAACCATGAGAGTATTAATCAATTAAATCATAGGAAGAAGAAAATAGGAAAACTCATGAAAAGGTATAGTGTTACACTCTTATGAAACCACACTTGCAATGATTATTCATGATGTCTAAGAATTCAAATGAAATGAAGTGGAATGCTTAGGATAGTACTGATGGATTGATGAGACATCCAAATGACTCAAAATCATCGAAGATGTTTGATTTTCAGTATCAATATTTTTCTTCAGATCCTAGGAATGTATTTGTGGGATTGAATTATGATGTTTTTAACCCCATTGATACTTTATGAACTGATTATTTCATTTATGTAGTTATTTTTATCCCCTATAATATAACTCTATGAATGTGTACAAATAATACTACTTTCATTATTTTAATTATTATTCCTAGAAATAAAATGTCGGGAAATGACAATGATGTATACCTTCAACCACTAATCAAAGAATTGTAAGAATTATGGTATGATGGCATAAAAACATTTGATGATTTAACGAGACAACTACTCAAAATTAACGTTGATTTAATGTATATAATTAGTGACATTAAAATATTAGGAAAATTATCTGGTTGGAAAAATCATACTGGTTTGGGTTTTCTAGTTTTTAATCTTGATTTTGAACCTCAATGATTAACTCATTGAAGAAAATGGTCTTTTATATGTCATAAAAGATTTCATGATTCTTACCGTAATTTTAGGTTTAACAAGACACAATTTAATAGAGATATTGAAATGATAAAGTCACTGAATGTGTTATCTAGTTAATAAATCTTATTATAATTAATGAATGTGACTGAAGAATTTAGAAAATGTCATCCGTTTATGGAAGGGAGAAAGGGTGTGAGGTAAAATATCAAAAATAGCTGGAACACAACAACAAAAGAAAAATATAATATTTCTTAAACATCCTTATTAGGTGTTTAATTTGATACTTCATAATCTTTATGCAATTCATATTGAGAAGAATGTATCTGACAATGTAAATTTTAAATTTATTAATAATAAGGATAAATCGAAGGATTTCCTTAATTGTCATAAGTATTTGGAGTCAATGAATATAATGAATTGTTTGTGGGAAAATTAGAATGTAAAGTGTCCTTAGGCTCTTTTTACAATGAAAAATCATGATAAAGATGTATTCCCTTGGACTATACAGAATGTAAAAGTGCTAGACGGTTATTCAAGTAACATATTAAGGAGAGTTGACTCAAAACCTTGAAAGTTACATGGATTGAAATGTCATGAATCATAAATTTTTTTAGAGAAGTAGTTTCTATTGGAATTGCATAATACAATAGATGAAAAAGTAAATATTGTTATAGTTGTGTTTTGTACCTTTTTCAGATATATTTTTGGAAAAACTCTAAATCCAACTGAGCTTGATAAAATTCAAGAAATAATTATTTTGACACTTTCTCATTTAGAGATGTTATTTCCTCCTTCATTCTTCACAGTCATGATTCATTTGAATATTAATTTGGTTGAATAAAATATATTTGGTTGATTGGTACACTATTGATGGATATATCCAATTTATAGGTATGTTGATATAATTTTTATTTTCATTGGTCAATTTGATTTTTTAAATTCATTGCATAATTTTTTTAATATGTTTCTTATTTTTTTCATCAGGTACAAAGGTTATTTGAAATAATATTTCTATAATAAAACTCAACCAAAAGGAAGTGTTACTTTTTATTACATAGACAATGAGTGCATGAGATTCGTTTCTAGGTATTTGTATGGGATTGAGACTAGATTCAATCATATAGGATATGTTACTGACATCTCCACCAATTCTCATTTTAAAATGTGTCTTAATTATTGACAACTATTGGATGACTAATTTGAAAGGGGTAAAATTTTACATTGTCTGAATTGGAGTTTCTACAAGCACATTGATTTGAACTACTCAATAGTGTTATTATAGATCCATTTATTGAATAATTGCGGTATAAAACAAAGAGACCACTATGGGGAAAAAATCAAAATGAGATGGAATTTACAAAATTTGTTGATAAAGAGATTATTGAATGGTTCGTCCATCATGTAAGTATATACACAAATTTATATTACTAACATGTTGTTAATTTTTCTATGATAAAAGTAACACCTTATATGATTATTTATAGATAATTAATGTTGATAATAGAGCATAAATATCAAATTATTTAATGTTTTTTATTGAGGTCCTCTAAGGAAGGATAATAGATTCGATGCCAATAATATTCAAGGCTTTATGTTATTAACAATTTATCGTGTAGAAGACATGAAAACTCAAAAATAGTGGTGTATTTACCATTTAAGTGGTTGGATAATATAGGAAAATAAATGATATAATTGAAGTAAACTATCATTTCTAGTTTCCAACTATCTTATTCAAATGCACGTGGGTCAACATTGATAGAGGTATAATGATTGATTCTCTACATTTTACTTATATCAACTTCTATCTTTTGACCCATACTGGTGAGCATGAAGATCATGGTACATTTATCTTAGCCTCACAAGTTAAGATGGTTTATTATATGGATGATGAAATACATGAAGGTTGGATTGTTATTTTACACTTAAAGTAGAGATATTTATATGATATGGGAGATGGAGAAAAAATTTTGAATTGTGAAAGTGCACCTTATAAACCAAAAAACATTGAACAATTTTTTCCTAACAATATTGAAATAATAGAACTTGAATGAGAGGGTGAAAATGAATTACTCATCATAATGGATTTTGATAACAATGAAGATAATTAAGATGAATATAATTTAACGTATAAATTTGTAATGAATGTATATAACAATTTCCCATTGATAAATGTTTCATACATATGTACATTATTTTAGTTTTCCTTTTTTATGTTTTGTAAAAATCATTTACTTTTTAATTTTTATACATTTAATATACCTTAACCATTTAAATTACAGAAATGATAAGAGTAAAAAAATTTCAGGATCCAAGTTGATAATTATCTCAGAGCATGCCATCACTACTATCATATTATACAGATCCTAGTGATTCTATTTTAACCAAGACTACTAGCGATCTAGATGATTTCCCAAATTCCTTTGGAAACCCACATCCCGATTCACCTCTAATGATGAAGTAGTTAGTCACCCCTCTATTTGGGGGAGATTGGTGAGTTACCATTTCTAGTATGTATTAAATTTTTCAAAAAAACTATATATTTTTTAATTATTTAATATATTTTTCAAATATTTAATCAAAAATCTATAAGGGATACAGATATGAACATAGAATATCTATGGGACCTACTAGAAATCAATATTATCTTTCCATTTGATGAGTTCGAGGTGCCTACCAGTGATGCTACTCGAATATCTAAGAAAATTCATCGGTATCTTTCTTGATATATGAAGATATTTCCAGTTAATTATAAATATTGGAGGAATATACCTACAAATTGAAAATTTTGGTATTTGATACTCACTTAAAGGTAATATTAATTAATATTCCTTGATAACAAATTTAAAAAATTTAGTAAAATTTTGTAATATACTTATGATGTTTAATGTTTTGTATTTCTATATGTTGTTTAATTTTTATGTCCATGAATCTGTTTCATGACCAAAAAAATTAAAAAAAATTGGGAAAGAAATGGAGATATTTTATATAGATATTATTGAATGAGTTTATCGACACATTGCTAAGATGATGATAGATGTTTGAGAAAGTGCCTAGTGGAATTTTTTCTGTTCAGTGGAATCTCTTTGTTGATTTAAACATTTATGCATATCTTGCGTAAATTTCATATTTTATAGTATCATAATATCATAAAAGCAATAAAATTTTATTTTTAATTAGTGTTTCAATTTTTTAGTAGAAATTATCTAAAAAAATTGTGAATCTTTTCAACGAAGTCATTCCTCACATCACGTGGACTCAGTGTTTTACAAGAAAAAGAAAAATTTTGGATTGCATTTGATTCATAATTATTTATATAATTTTTTTAACTCAATATTTTTCTCTTACATGTTTATATTTTTTTTAAAGGACAATGGATTATTTCATTTTTTGGGCTGAATAGAAATGTTGTTCAAAGTGAATTATAAACTTGATGATATTTTTGTAAATGGACTTCCCAAAGACAGAGGTGTAAGTAATTTTCACTACCATTTCATATTATTTCATTACTATAAAATCATAACAATGAAAAATATATTATAACATCTAACAATAAATAAACCTATTTAAATGGGGCCAGCTACATGGATCAAAAAAATCAAATTTGGGGTCTTTTGAAACATCGAGCCAGCCCCAATTAATTGGGTTTAAGGCTTGTCTTCTATTATAATATAATTTTTATTATTATGTTTTTATAATAATGAAATAAAAATAAATAGTAATGAAAAATTTATTAAGTAGATAATATTTTGATGTTCAAATATTTTAAAAAATCATTGTTAATATTTTTTTATTAACAGGTTAAAATTCATGATGTGTGGGAAGAAAACCCTTCACTGTCATCATATATTTCCTAAAACGATGCAATTGGAATTGTTTAAATGGTGAAGCATCCTAGACATGTATGGGGGATAGGTTATGGGCCTAATATGTCAACTATCTTCGGTAGGGTAGTGTAATCTATTACTACTACACATGGTGGGTGTTTGAGGTGTGCCGTTGATCTGGAATCTCAAAGTGAAATACAAGATTGAAAAAAAGTGCAGGAACAAGACTCTTATAGGAAGAAATAACATCATTGGAGGTCAATTATGAGAAATGATTTAGTTTCTATATTTCTACTGATGTACAACATGATCCCTAAGGAAACTTCCATACTTATAGCTTATCTTCCCATGGAAAATTCAAAATTCCACATATCATTCACAAATTAGAAAATAACACATAAAACAGCCATAAATAAAACTAAAACAACACTTTTATATAGAAAAAACACATTTAGAGTAATACCAACCACATATTGTTTCCAATTGACATGTTGTTTATTCATTCACATAATAAATTAAATATAGACTATTTTCCACAAGTTTGAAAACAATTGTTCTTGTTTTCTCAGTTTTAACTAGGTATACACATTTTAAAAGTAAAAAACCATTTAAAATATGTTTTCGGGGGGTGGAAGCTAAGAAAATGACATAAGATGTCCCTAAAATCAAATGAGAATGACAATATATTGAAATTTGAAATTTAGGAATTGAAAACATGTCATTCTGAATAATGTTTTTTCTTGAATGGTCATAAACACATTTTCAGTGTGTTAAAACACTAAAACGTGTCTCAAATGGAGAAAACCATAGAGAAAGTCTTAATATTTATTTGAAATCCTAGAATATCCACTAATGTGTTATCTTAGACAACACCTCAATCTGATGTGTGGTGTGGTCAGAATGACTCCGTAACCATTTCATAAAGGTATACAAACCTTTAAAAACATGTGTTGGGGGTACACACTAGGAAAATGACACCCAATTTCACTAAAATCTGAGGGGAATGATCATAGACTAAAATTTGAAATGTTGGAACTGAAGGAACATCATTAAAAATTACACTTTTCCTTGGATGTATTTAAATGAGTTTTGTGTTTTAAAACACTAAAACATGCATGGAATTGTCAAAACAATTTAAAAAGGACTCATATTGATGTGGAATCATTGGAAAACCACCTATGATTTATTTTTTATGTGTACCCACAGACAACACATCAATTTAACATGTAGTGTGTTTAGAATTAAGTGTTAAACATTTCTTAATGGTATAAAAGTCTATAAAAACATGTGTCAGGGGGTCCTAATCGGGAAAACAATGCTAGATTTCCACAAAATAAAAATACAAATAAAATAGATTGAAATGAGAATTTTAGGAATCAAGAACATGTCATTCTGAATTATGTTGTTCCAAGGATGTCCTTAAATGAGTTTTTAGGTTCTTTAAAACATTAAAACGTGCATGGAATGGTGAAAACAATAAAAAACAAACTCATTTTAAAATGGAATATTGGTAAAACAACTACTGAGTTATTTTTGACGTGTACGCATAGACAAAACATCAATATGATGTGTGGTGTGGTTGGAATGAATTAGTAAACACTTCTTAAAGGTACAAAATCCTTTAAACACATGTGTTTGGGTTTTAAAATAAGGAAAATGATGTCAAATTTCCCTGAAATAAAAAGAAAATGGCCGTAGATTGAAATTTGAAATGTAGTAACTAATGACATGTCATTCAGAAATATAATTTTCCCAAGATATCTATAAACACATTTTTAGTGTTTTAAAACCCCAAAATGTGCATGGAATGGTGAAAACCATAGAAAACAAACTCTTATTGATGTAGAATCATGAGAAAACTACCTTTATGTTATCTTTGACATGTAAACATAGACAATATGTAAATATTATGTGCGATTTGGTCGGAATGATTTAATAAACAGTTCTTAAACTTATAAAAGACTTAAAAAACAAGTGCCAGGAGGTCAAAATTATGAAAAGGACATCAGATTTAATTGAAATCATAGGATAATGACTATAGAATGAAATGTCAAATTTAGGAAATGACTGAATGTCATTACGAATTACTGTTTTCTCAGGATGTTTAAAAATGAGTTTTTAGTGTTTTAAAACACTAAAACATTCTCGAAATAATCAAAACAATAGAATATACACTCAAATTGATGTGGAATCATGGGAAAACCACATCTGAGTTATTTTTGACTTGTACACGTAGACCACACATCAATATAACATGAAGGGTGGTTATAATTACTCAATAAACACTTCTTAAACGAACAAAAACCTTTACATACTTGTGTTGGGGGGGGGGGTAAAAGCATGAAAATTATGTTACATTGCCTTAAAATTAGAAGAGAATTATTGTAGATTTAAAGTAAAAATTTAAGAACCTTGAACACATAATTATGCAATATATTTTTTTGTATGGCCATAAATTCGTTTATAGTGTTTTGAAATATTAAAACTTGCATGTAATGGTAAAAACAATAGAAAAAAATCAAAAATGATATTTTATCATGTGAAAACCACTTCTATGTTATTTTTTATTTGTACGCTCATAAAACATTTCAATCTAATGCATGTTGTGGTTAGAATGAATTAATAAACACTTCTTAAAAGTAAAACATCCTTTAAAAACATGTTTCAAGGGGTTAAAATTAAGAAAACAAAATTGTATTTCCCTAAAATTAAATCAAAACAAGAATATATTGAAATTTGAAATGTTGGAATAGAAAAAACATCATTCTGAATTATGGGTTGTTAGGGATGGCTGTAAACATCTGTTTGGTGTTTTAAAACACCAAAACGTGTGTGGAGTGGTTAAATCCATTGAAAATGAAAACAAATAGATGTTTAGTCATTATAAAACCACAACTATGTTATTTTTTACATGTAAATGAAAAGTCATCAATCTAACATGTATTGCGGTCAGAATGACTCAATAAACACTTCTTATTAGTAAAAAATCCATAAAAAATGTGTGTGGGGGGGGGGGGGGGGGGTAAACCAATAAAAACACTTGATTTCCCTAAAATCAGAGGACAATGACAATATATTTAATTTTGAAGTATAGTAACTGACATAATGTCATTATGAATTACAATTTTCTTGAAAGGACCGTAACTGTATTTTTAGAGTTTTAAAACACTCAAATGTGCATGGAATGGTGAAAACCATAGAAAATGAACTTATATTTTCATGGAATAATGGGACAATCACCTCTATGAAAGTTTTTGAAATATAGGACATGCTATGATATCAATGTCTTTAGAATTAGTTTATTAATTAAATTTCGAGCACACCACACGAAAATTTAAAAAATAATTCGAGTATTTACTTATCCCATTTCAGTTTCAAGTGTTGAATCATATCTTAAATAGGTATGTTTATTATTTCCAAGTTTTTTTCAATATATTTTATTTTTTCGGTTAACATTTCTTCTATTTTCTTAATAAAATAAAAAAATTTAAATGCAACATTTTGAATATATTTTGTGTGTTTTCTATTTTATATTTCTTTTTCTTAAATGTTATGGTTAATATTCATGGTGATAGATAATGGTAGTAGGTAAGTGTTTGACTATTTTTATCCATGGAATTATTTAGAAGGTATTCTTGATGGTTCTTAGTCTCCATGGCATGTATATTTTTTTCAATTATTTTACTGTAATTTTGATTTATATTGTTTAGTTTTAATATAAATATTCGTTGTTTTTATAGTTTATGACATGATGTGGTTAGTTTTAGTTGATGTGATGATGTGGAGGTTGATGAATGCAGGGGAGGTCATGACATGGATGAGTATTGGGCAAGGTTGTTGTTGGAAATATTTTATATGTATATATTTAAGATTGAGGTATTAGTTGACTGATGTATAGGTTGATTGAGACTGAGGTTATGATGAATGTGGATTTTTGTATATATGAATATGGATGTATGATGAATATATTATGGATTTATCATATTTTTAGTTTATTTCATGTTGTTTTTTTATTTATAGTTTTTATTAAATATTATACAAAAAAATGATTTACCATCAGTTCTTAGTAACCACTTCTAAGTAGATTAATTAAAATATGTTTAGTGTAAGTTAGGCTTAACTACCACTAAAACGACCATTGTTAATATTTTTAGTGGTGGTTACATTCATTTAATTTATTTTTTCAATGGGTATTTTAAAAAAACAAATTTTAAATAAAAAATATATTGTCCCTAAATGGTCCAAAAATGAAACATTTCAAAACCGATGTGAAATTAAATAAACCACATTTAAATGAATAGAGACCATGAAATACTCAGTGGTTTTGGAAACTACCACTAAATATTTAGCCATCTGTTTAAACCACAACCATTTCACAAAATAAATGCCAAAAATTCCCTTTTTATAGTGTTACTGTGTTGTTTTCGTTGAAAATTTCATGAAGAAATTAAATGTTTACACTCTAAAAATTAGTTTAATGACTTTAGAGTGTTTGTTCAATGAAAGGTCATATTTGAAAGTAAAACTGATGAAAAGTTAAAATTTTTTAGATGAGTGGAGTCAACGAGACTTCCATAACTTATATAAAAAATAAAGGGACCATGTTGGAGAAAACTATGCCCAATACACCTCCATAAGTGGTGTTAGAGAGAAATTTGTTAAAAAGTTATCCTAGATGGTTAAAATCATAAGGTTACACTCAATGAAACATTAATAAATTTTGGGAGAAGTAGTAAACATTCCAACATACTTATTTAAAATATATTTATTCACCATATTGGGAAATAGAATTCCAAATCAGTCACAGTATGGTAAAACAATGGAATTTAACCACTTAAAATATTTCATTAGCATCACGAATGTCCATGTGGATTCCAATGATTGATAAAAAGTAATAAATAAGACTCATATATTTTTATTTATGGGTTAGGGTAATTGAAAATTTGGTTTTTGATTTTGAAATTATGATATGAAACAAGTATTAAAATTCAATGATATGACCATAGAGGTTTAGGTTAGTGTACCAGATGTTGAATCAATAGAAATTATAGTACTGTAAAGAGAAGAGTTGAAGGGTGAATTATAGAGATCTACCAGGGTCAGACAACCAATTTAGACGTTCAGTCATGTCTTATAGTACATGCCTTTAATGGATGGAGTAGATCCTAAGAGACCAAAAGATGCAATGTGTCTTATATATTCTAGAAAATTATTGTTTCCTATGAAGGGTGTGTTAGATATGTTTTATACAAATGAAACTTCAGAGCTAACAAAACTATCATAGGGAAAAAATAGAGAAAATTGGTGTTCTATTTGAATGAATAAGGAAAAAGTATAATTTTATATAAGGCATGACTGATAGTCTACTTTATTTAGAAAATGAAGGCAATTGGATTCATTTAAATTTTTCCACTGGTGTTTAAACATTCTATTATCCAAAAAATTCTGAGGATGATTTTTTTATAATATTTACTTAGAAAATATGGATGTAAATATTTCATTCATTTATGGCCACTTATAGTAATACATTTACGTATAGAAACCAATTGATTTCATAGACTAGTAAAATAATGTATCAGTGCATATGATTAAGAGGAGCCTCAATGGCTTGGAGTAAATTCCATGATATTGGATTTAGAATTTCAACAAATTCATGGCAAAGAATGATTTTACTTAGATAAATGTAGATCAATGATCCTGAAAAAATCTATTTGAGAATAGTAGTTTCATTATCCTTCTCCTATATGTGTATGACATGCAACTAGTTGGACAAAAAATTAAGAGGATTCTAGAAATAAAGAATTCTTTTATTTTAATATTCATGATGAATGATCTTGGTTAGTCCATGAAAACATCAGGGATAAGGTTTAAGAGAGATATGAAAGCCAGAAGTTTTGTGCTATCTCAAAGGGACTATATCTATAAGCTCATCAGGAAATTCATGATTTTTGGATGTTAGTTTTTCTCTACTCCATTAGTTGGACACTTGAAAATTTTCAAGGAGAGAGCACATAAAATGAAATATGAGGTTAAGTAAATTTTGTGGGTTTCATTTTCTTCATTAGTATGTAGCTTGATGTATGCCATGATATGTATGAGATCTAAAATAGCATTTTTAGTGGAAGCTATTAATAGTTTCATGTCAAATCTAGGTAAGGAACACTAAGAAGCCATGAATTGGATTATAATATAACAACACAAATTTTTAGAATAATAATTGTTTCTTAAAAAATGTATGTTATATTATTTTTTACTCAACAAAACTATATCAATTAATTAATGAGGTGAGTATTATTGAAATGAGACCGTTGGGTTTCAACAGTTATATGACCGTTGGTCAATATAGTCATTGGAAACAATACTCTCAACATTAAGAATATTAATTATATATTGAAATGATAATGGTTATTATTGCAGAAAGAAGATTCGATGGCTCATCTGGTAGACTCAGGCCATATGAAACCCACTTGTAGGAGCATGGGAAGGAGGTATCATCTGTGGGCTTTACTATGGACTAAGCCCAAGACAAACTTCAACATGTTAAGCATGAACATAATCTATTATGGGATAAGTTCAAATTGATAGAAATCACCACTTAGGAAATTTTGTCAGAGTTTCCATAAGATTATATCACCATTGAACACCTTACTCTTAGGTCCAATATGGGTGTTTTAAGGGGTTATGTAATGAACCCTTAGTTACTTTGTGTAATCCCTTGGTATAAATAGAATTGTTATTTCATAGTTTCTATTTTAATAATATCTTTTCTTAATAAAATATATGATTTATTATGAAAAATTTCATAAATTGGTTTTAGAAGAAAAAATTTTACTTTTTAGAGATTTCTCATACATAAAGAATTATTATGGTAAAATAAACATCTTTTTTGTATTTCAAATGTCAAAATTAATCAAGGCTGAATTTTTATAATTTTTCTACGAAGTTTCAATTTTTTAGTATTTGATGAATATTGTATGATGAATAGTGATTCATTGACGAATAGTATTTGATTAATAGTGTTTTTGATGAATAGTAAAAAATAGTTTATTATTAAATAACTTTTTCTATGAAATGATTTTTGAAAATCGGACATACATGGTTGTAATAAATGTGAAAAATGAGGATCAATAAGATCAAAATAATTTTTTAGTGAATAGTAACTTTACCCTTTGGAATAATAATTTTACCATTATGAATATTAATTTGACCAATGTATCAATAATCTCTCCTAAGGAGGTATAAATATTTTTTAGTTATCTGAAGTGGTAATGTGATATAATTATATCATGGTATAAGTAAATAAATGTTCTAGAAATTATTAATTAAGTATTAGTATTTTATTTATATAATTTAATTTAAAATGAAATTAATTTTTATAAAAGAGTGTTCCCTGTTGATTTCTACACATCAAAATATAGCTAGGGTGAATTTTTTGGGTTTTTCTGAAACAGTTGATTTTTTGGTTATTATAAAAAATACAGTTTTATGTTTTTGGTAATTTTAATGATATAAAAGCTATGTAATAATGATATTATCATGATATAATAATTTTGGTAGACTATTAAGGATTATAATATAATACGAGGTGTCTCAAGTGGCCATTACCATGGGAAAATACCCTGGTAAAGCCCATGGTTTTTCAAATACCACTAATGAGGTGTCCTTTGAAATTAAAAAAATATTGTCTCAAGTTTTCTTTAAATACACAACCATTACGTCGTTTATATTATCTCCAAAATCAATCTACATTAAGTTATGATATTATTAACTCTTAAGGAGTCCTCTCAAGGTGCCCTCAATCCCCCATGGTCCTCATCCTAGCGTTTTATAAGTTACTATACAAGGTAATAGAATTCTCAAATTTCTCTTTTCCTTTCAAGTTATCTTTTATGTGGTATATTTGTAAAATTTCCATTCCATTTTCTTAATATAATTTTATTATACCCCTATACATTATTATGAGTCATTTATGAATGGGAGACCCTTGTCCAATCTCTTTTTAATGTTTTCTAAAATAATGTGTCATAGTCATTATGCTGCATAATTTTCATATCAAAATCGGACTTTTTCACAAGAAATTATGTTTTACTTATGTGAATACGCTAAACGCTTTCATTTCTATGGATATTAATCAAAATAAAAATGATTTATTTTATTCTGTAATTGAAATACATAAAACCCTCATTCCCTTTCCATGGGTTATTAATGATATAATGATCATGTTTTTAAGAACTTTTTAAAACGCCTTGATTTTGATAAGTAATCAATTTATTTTATTGTCATTATTTTATTTATGAAATGTTTGATTATGATCTATGTGGATCACATTAAAATAAATACATATTAATGGTGTTCCCTGATAGTTCTATAATGCATTGGATAATCAAAATAATATCTAAATATGATAAGTTTTACGATACATTGGTGAAAAACCTTGGTAATTTTTATGACACCTGGGGATGGACCTTGGTGATATGATTATGAATGTCAAAATTAAATACTATAGACACATTTTCATGTTATTATTGAAGTTATTTTTATAATTATATTCCAATTTTTCAATTTCTCATGTCTTTATGTAATTCATCATATTCTTATTGAAATCACAAGTAAACTATTTCCATTGTTTACCCTTATCGGGCCTTCTGCTCACCCTTTCCATTGATGTATGTCCCCAAGTTATGATATGTGGTCATTGTAATTAGGATGAAACTATTATGATGCCTTACAGGTGTATTAGAATAATTCTTCTTGTTTTTATGTATTATTTACCTTATTTCAAAGAAACTAAACTTGGAAGATCCTATGTTTGTAAAATGTAATGAAAAGTTACGTAATAAAAAGGTTGGATGTCGTAGTTGGTATCAAAGGATAGTTTATTTATTTTTTGAAACATGGATATGAGAAATTTATGAATAACCTAATAGAAAAGTTTAAATATATTAAAAATTCTTGGTATTTTGGAGAAATATTATGTATGTGGTTTCTAAAAAAACAAATCACTATCTAGACATGAACAAGTTGATGTGGCTATGGAAAAGATTTATCTAGGGGTATAACCTGAAAACACCTCATTGATCAAAACTTTAATGGGAATTACTTCATTACAATGGGACTTATTATGCACTTAGTTTTATACTCTCAGGGGATATGGTTGGTTAATGCCATGATTTTTATGAATCATTTTTAAGGGTTTATAAGAAATATAGTTTTTGATATTGAATAAAATGTTTAACAATAATGTTTGAATATGTTAAAGTATTTTAGTGTTACAATATTTTTAAATGAAATAAGTTCCTCACTATGGTTTTCTAATTTTATAAAATGATGGGAAATAGGAGGAAACATGAAAATTTTGGCCGCAATAGACCATGCGTTGATGACCCTCTCATGGAAGATGGAATGGAAACTTTTATGAGAATGATGAATTAAATGACTCAAGTTATGGGAAATAAATTGAATCAAGATATAAGACCTATTTCACCAAGAGGGGAATAAAATTCTGTTAAGTCCTTTATACATCAACAACCACCAATGTTAAGTGGATTGAACGACCTATTGATTAAGGAACAATGGACAAAATCTATAGAGAAGATATTTTCTGTACTTCGTAGTTATGGACAAGATAATGTCACCTTGGATGTTAAACTGATCAGTGGTGGGAATTTATTAAAATCATGAGGCCAAGAGGGGATATTGAAGCTATGTTGTGGGAAGTGTTCAGGGGGATATTATTAAATAAGTATTTCCCTCGTTATTTGAGAACAGGAATGGAGAAGGAATTTCTCGAGTTGATGTAGAAGGAGAATGAATCTATGGGAATATACAAGATGAACTTCACAAGGATTTCACGTTAAACCTATAGCCTTGTCCTGGATCCTAATGGAAAGGTCGTTAGAATATTTGGTGGAATAAGACCTCATATATGGAAGTATATAACCAACCTAAAATATGAATGCTTTGAGGTAATCGTACGAAGTTAAATGAAAGTTGATCTTGTGTTTAGTGAGACATAGTGGTCCCACAAGTTGATTGAAAAGAACAGATAATTGGAGCCAAACATGGGGAGTATATTTGACCAAGGAAGAGGTGTAAAGAACGTGTAACTTGCCACATGCAACAAATGTTGTAAGAAACATTTGGGGAACTTCCTTCTTGGGAACACGAAGTGTTATAAGTGTGGAAGAGAAGGCCATATTGATCAGAATTTGTTTAGTAATGTGAAGCCTCAAATTCCCAACACTAATGAAAAAGGGAACACTGTGCATACCCTACCTATAGTCCAATTCATCAAGTATGGAAATCTTGGGAACTTTCCCAATAATTATCCCAATCCAAGGGTAGTAGAGTAGAATCACCATCAGTTTCAGCACAGGGCAAGGGAGCAAGTTTGTGAGTTTTCATTCCCAAAGGCTGAATTTGAAGCTCCAAATGATGTGGTGGTAGGTACTCTTTTTGTTTTCTTAAATCTATAAATTACATTGTTTTATTATAGTTCTACACACTCCTTTATATCCTATATGTTTTCAAATAATATAGAATCAATCCCAAGACTGCTAAAAGTAGAGTTACCAATCAAGAATCCTGGAGGGATTATCCAAGCATTAATGTTTTTTGAAACTCTAGTATTTACTTTAGTGAGAAAAATATTATTTCAAATCTAGTAGTCATTCCTATTTTAGAATTAAACATTATTCTAGGGATGGAGTGGTTCTCAAAGTATAATGCTATGATAAAATGTAGAAGTAAGGAAATATTAGTATCCTTTAATGGAAAACCAATAGTTATCTTCCACGGAGAGATATTTCAACCAGATATTTGTTAAGAAGTACCTCATATAGCCTTATTTATGGAGTTTATCAGTTTAGAAAAATAAGGAAATGAGTGTATAAGGATAGAAAATGTCCCAATAATTTAGGAATATATTGATGTATTTCCTGAAAAGTCACCTCAACCTCCCCCAAAAATAGAGGTAGAGTTCTCCATTGAACTCTTACCTAGATCTCCTTTGATATCAAATACTCCTATAGAATGGAAAATGTGGAGCTATAGGAATTAAACAAAAAACTCCAAGATCTTTTGGAGAAGGTGTTTATCCAACTGAGTGTGTCTCCTTAGGGAGCACCTAATCTATTTATGGTGAATAAGGATGGATCAATGTGTCTCTGCATTGATTATAGAGAACTAAACGGGATCATAGTGAAGAAAAAAATACCATGTTCCAAAAATTGATGACTTATTTGACTAACATCATGGGGTCAATTATTCTTAAAGATTGACCTTAGATATGGTTATCATCAATTGAGGGTGAATAAAAATGTATTCCAAATACCACCTTTCAATCAAGATATGGGTATTATGAGTTTATTGTTATGAACATTGGACTGACTAATGCACCTGCTATTTTTATGGTTTTGATGAATAGATTCTTTAGAAAATACCTTGATAGCTCAATGGTAGTTTTTATTGATGATATTACGATATATTAAAATGTTCATGAGGAGCATGAGGATCATATAAGGGTTATTTTGAAAACTCTACAGAAGGAGAGGATTTTACATGAGTTTAGAAAAATTGAATTTTTGTTACAAAAAGTTGCTTTATTAGGGAACATTGTAACCAATGAAGAAATCTATGTTGATCCTACCAAAGAAAAATAATATAGAGGAGTGTCCTCAGCATACATAAATAGATGAGATTTTTAGTTCCTTGGTTTAGCAGGATATCATAGGATGTTTGTGAAAAAACATCTCATGACATTCTAATCAACTAACAATGTTAACTCGAAAAGGGGTCAAGTTCATCTAGACAAAGTAGTGTACAGAAAGTTTACAAAATATGAAGAAGAGATTGGTTACTGCACCCGTTTTAACTCTTCCCTCAATCAGAGAAGGATTTGTTATTTTTAGCGATGCATATCGAAAAGGGATTGGGTGAGTTATGATGAGAAAGGATAAGGTGATTGATTATGCATCTCGATAGTTGAAGACTCATGAGAAGAACTATCCTACACGTGATTTGGATCTAGCTGTGGTTTTTTTGCTCTTATGATATGGAGCCACTGTCTTTTTGGGGAGAAGTGTGATATATACAGACACCATCAATGTTTGAAGTATATTTTCCACACAAAAGGAATTGAACATGAGATAAAGGAGATGGTTGGAACTTCTTAAAGGCTATGATTTTTCAATTAATTATCATCTTGGAAGAGGAAAAAAAGTTTCTGATACATTAATTAGGAAAGAACCTTTTGTTCTAGAAATGACGAGGATTCGAAAAGATCCCTTGATCAAATACCTAGTATAAGTGTAAATGGGAAATCTAAGGTAAGGGAAATCATCAACCCCATCCCAAATAATTTCTCAACCATCATTAGTTGATAAGATCAAGAAAGCTAACAAAGATAGTTTTTTGTTAATAAAGAAGTTTGAGTTTGTAAAGGATGGGATGTTTCCTGAGTTCAATATTGATCAACATGGTGTACTGAAATTTTGTACAAGATTATTTTTTTAATCTATTTCACAAATAAAGAAGGATATTATTGATCAATCTCATATATATAAGTTCTTTATACATCCTGGATGTATAGAAATGTATAGGGACCTTTGTGATAATTACTGGTGTGATGACCTTAAAAGAGAAAAATTTTACTACACTATAAGGTGCCTGATGTGTCAACAAGTGAAGGAAAAGTGACAAATTCATAAAGGGGTGTTACAACCACAACCCATACCCCCATGAAAGTGGGACAATATCACTATGGACATTGTCACTTGTCTGTTGAGAACTTCCAAAGGAAACAATGAGATATGGGTTATAGTGGACTGTCTTACCATGAATTCCCATTTTATCTCTATTTGGGATGATTTTTCTCTTGATCAACATTCTAGGATTTACGTGACAGATGTGGTAATAATGCATGGAGTTGAACTTTCTATTGTAAATGATCATGATACATGGTTCAAATAATAATTCTGGAGAAGTCTTCAATAATCCCTATGTACCAAATTGAATTTCAGTATGACCTATCACCCCCAAACTGATGGCCAATCGAAAAAAACTATTCAAATACTTTAGGATATGGTAAGAAAATTATCAATGTAATTTAAAGGTGTATGGGATAAAAATATTCCATTAGTTTAGTTCTCTTACAACAAAAGATTTCACCAGACCATTCAAATATATCCCTATAAATCTCTATATGGGAAGCGATGTAAAAATCTTATTTGTTGGAATGAAGCTAGTGAGAGAAAGATTCTTGGGCCTGGTCTTGTGCAATAGATGATAGAAATAGTTCATGCCATCCCAAAATAGATTAAGTCTTCTCAAAGTCAGTAGAAGAGCTATGCTGACAACCGTTAAAGGGACTTGGAGTTTGATGTTGATGATAAAGTCCTCCTTTGAATTTTCCCATGGAAGGGAGTCCTACGGATTGGAATGAAAGGGAATATACGCCCTAGAAAAATTGGCCCCTAAGAAATCCTTGATCACATATGAGATGTGGCCAATTGGCTTTAACTTCCTCCAAATCTAGATCAGGTTCATGATGTATTCCATGCATCCCTCTTGGGGAAGCACAAACTTAACACTTCACATGTATGTAATCTTGAGGTAGTGAAAGTGGAACATGACCTCTCTTATGAAGAGGATCCACTAGAGATCATGGATCATAAAGACACAATTTTACATAACAATACTACCAACCTTGTTAATGGGTTTTTGAGGAACCACAAATATGTAGAATCCATATGGGAACCAGAGGAGACTATGAGCAAGAAGTACCCACACCTTTTATCTTTTGAGGGAAATAGTTGAAATTTAAGGGATGAAATATCTTGGGGGGGGGGGAATGTAACGACCATAACTTTTTGAATAATAATTGTTTCTTGAAAATGTATGTTATATAATTTTGTCTCAAAAAATCAATATCCATTTATTAATGAAGTGAGTATTATTGAAATGAGATCTTGGGTTTCAACAATGATATGACTGTTGGAAACTATACTCATAAAATTAAGATTAATAATTATAAATATAAATGATAATGTTTATAATTGTAGAAAAAAGAGTTCATGTCCTCATCATGTAGACTCAAACCTTACGAAGCCCATTTGGTGGAGCTTGGGAAGGAGGTAGAGACACTAGGCTTTTCTTTGGACCTATCCCAAACCGAACATCGCCACGTTAAACATGAATGGAATTGATTACGAGAGAAGTTCAAGTTGATTGAAATTACCACTTGGGAAATGATTTCTTAATCTCCTCAAAATTATATCACCATTTCGCACCTTAATCATAAGTCCTACATGGGTGTTATAATGGGTTATGTACCAAGGCCTTAGTTACATTGTGTAATCCATTGGTATAAATAAATTTTTATTTCATCATTATTGTTTTAAGAATATATTTCTTTAATAAAATATATATTTCTTTAAGAAAAATTTTATAAATTGATTTTAGAAGTAAAAATTATTCATTTCATAGATTTATCATACATATAGAATTATTATGGTAAAGTAAACATGTTTTTTGAATTTCCATTATCAAAATTAATATAGGCATAATTTTTAAATGCTTTATAAGAAGTTTCAATTTTTTATTATTTGATGAATAGTTTTTTATAAATAGTCTATTTTGATAAATTGTATAAAACTTTTTTATTAATAAATAACTTTTTCGATGAAATTATTTTTGAAAATCAAACATAAATTGTTGTAATCAGGGTGAAAAATGTGGTTCAATAAGATAAAAATAATTTTTAGTGAATAGTAACTTTACCCTTTGGAATTGAAATTTTACCCTTATGAATGGTATTTTTACCAATGGAATAGTAACCTCACCTGAGGAATTATAAATATGTTTTAGTCATCTTAAGTGGTAATGTGTTATAATTATATCATAGAATAAGTTAATAAATGTTTTAGAAATTATTAGTTAAGTATTAGTATTTTAGTTATTTATCTTTATTTAAAATGAAATTAATTTTCATAAAATGGAAATCACTTTTTAATTCTACATGTAGAACAATGGTTAGGGAGAATTTTTTAGATTTTTCTGAAATAGTTGATTTTTCAGTAAATAGTAAAAAATACAATTTTGAGTTTTCAGTAGGATTAATGATATCATAGCTATGTAATAATGATGTAATAATGACGTAATAATTATAGTAAACTATTAAGGTGGAAAATATGATATTAGGTGTCCCATGTGGACATTACCAGGAGAAAATCCCATGGTAAAGCTTAGGGTTTTGTAAATACCACTAATGAGGTTTCCTTCGAAATTAATAAAATATCATCTCACTTTTGCTATAAATACCCACCCCTTAATTCATTTCCATGCATTAAAAAATAATTATACCTGAATTAATGATATTATTACCTACCGTGGAGTCCTCCAAAGATTCCCTCAATCACCCAAGGTCACTATCTTAGTGTTTTATAAGTTACTCTTCAAGGTAATGGAATTCTAGAACTTCTCTTTTCCATTCAAGTTATATTCTATGTGGTCTGTCTTTCAAATTTCCATATCATGTTCATATTTTAATTTTATTCGGTCCCTATAATGTATTATGAGTTATTTGTGAATGGTATGCCATTTTATCTACTATTTTTAATGTTTTGTAAAATAATGTTTCATAGTCATTATGCTGCAGAATTTTAATCTCAAAATTTATCTCTTTTTCACAAGAAATTCATTTTTCCATATATGAATAACCAAACCTATTTCATTTATAGTGATATTCATCAAGAAATAAAAAATTAATTATTTTATTTTTTAATTGACATATATTTATCCCTCATTCACTTTCAATGGGTTATAAATGACATAATGGTTATGTTTTAAGCACTTTTTAAAACGCCTTGATTTTCATACTAAGCCCATTTCATTTAATTTCATTGGGTTATTTATGAAATGTTTGATTAGGATATATGTAACTCACAATTAAATAAATACATATTAAGGTTGTTCCTTAATATCTCTCCAATTCATTGGGTAAAGAAATTAATCTCTTGATATGACAAGGTTTACGATACCGAGGTGAACAACCTTGGTAATTTATATGACACCTTGGGAAAGGACCTTGGTGATATGATTATGTTTGTATAAATTAAATGAGGTAGACAAATTTTAATGATATGATTCATTTTAGTTTTATTATTATATAAATCTTTTTCAATTTCTCATGTCATTATGTATTTCATCAAGTTCTTATTGAGACCACAAGTAAACTGTTTCCCTTGTTTACACTTACCGGGCCTTCTGCTCACATTTCCTTTGATGCATGTCCATGGGTTATGAGATGAAGTAATTGAACATAGGATGAACCTAAGATTATTTATTACATTTTTGTTAGAATAATTCATTATGTTTTCATGTATTATGTACCTTATTTCAAAAAACTAAACTTTAAAGATCCTATGTTTGTATAATGTATTGAAAAGTTATGAAATAAAAAGGTTGGATTCCATAGTTGGTATCAAAGGATATTTTATTTTGGGAAACATGGATATTAAAAATTTAGGAATAACCCTATAGAAATTTTTAAATATAGGAAATATTCATGGTATATTATTGAAATATTAATTAACTGGTTTCCAAACAAATAAATCTCTATCTGGATATGAACAAGTGGATGTGGCTCTAGCATTGATGTATCTAGGGGTAAAACCTGAAAATACCAACTTGTGATAGTCAAGAACCAGAAATGTTGAATGATAATGGTCTTTACTACAGTTCTAGTTTGACACTCACAAGGTATATGTTTGGTTAATCACATTCTTTTAATGAATCATTATGAAGGATTAATAGGAAATATAGATGTTTATATTGAATAATGTGTTGAAGAAATTTTTTTGAAGAACTAAAAATATTTTAGAGTTATAATATTATTAAATGAAACATGTTTCTCATTAAGGTTTATACTTTTATAAAATGGTGGGAAATAGTAGGAACTGTGCAAATGGTGACCACAATGGACCATACGATGACGGCAGTCTGATGGAAGCTGGAATGGAAACATTCCGGAGAACGATGAATCAAATGACTCAAGTTATGATACATAACATGAATCAAGATGAGAGTTATATTTTACCAATAAGTGAAAAACATTCTGTCGAGTCCTTTATACGTCAATGAACACAAATGTTCAATGGATATATTGACCCATTCATTAAGGAACAGTAGATAAGCTCTATAGAGAAGATATATTTTGTACATCGTAGTTCCAAACATGAGAAAGTCACCTTAGATGTTTACTACATAGAGGGAGAAGTTGATCAGTGGTGGGAACTAATTAATAACTTGAGGCCAAGAGGGGATATTGAAGCTATGGAGTGGTAAGAGTTCAAGGGGATCTTATTTAAAAAGAATTTCCATAATTTTATGATAAAAAAATGGAGAAGGAAATTATTGAGTTGAAGAAGAATGAAAAAGAATATATTGGAATCTATAATATGAAATTGACAAGGTTTTCATGTTACACCTCTAGTTTTTTCATGGATACTAATGGGAAGGTTGATACATTCTTCGATGGACTGAGACCACATCTACAGAATAATTTAGCCAACAGAGACTATGAAAACTTTGAGGAAATTGTATGAATTGATATGAAAGTTGACCTTGAGTTTGGTGAGACATAGTGGTCCGAAAATTCTAATGAAAATAATATAGCCTTGGAGCCAAACATGGAGACGATCTTTGACCAATTAAGAGGTGGAAAGCGGTGAAAATGTCGACATGAAAAAATTTTGGTAAGAAGAATTCGGGTAAGTGCTTGTTTGGGATCAAGAAATGTTACATGTGTGGAAGAGAAGGCCATGTTTCTCAGAATTTTCATTTTGAGGTGATGCCTCAACTTCCAAACACTAATGAAAAAGGTAATATGCCATAGGCCCTACTTGATTTCCAATGCTTCTTGTGTGTAAAACTTGGACACTTTTACAATCACTATCCCAATCTGAGGTTAGTGGAGGGGAATCACCATTAGCCTCAACATAGGAAAATTGAGAAAGGTCCTACATTTTTTATCATGATGGAAGAATTTGAAACTCCAAATGATGTGGTGGTAGGTAATCTTGTTGTTCTATTAGATCTAGTATGCACTCTGTCTGATTCTAGTTCTACCTGTTCATTTATATCCTAATTTTTTATAGAATATAGAATCAATCCCAAAAACTGCAAAACATAGAGTTATCAGTCAAGACTCTTGGAGGGATTATCCAAGCATCAATAATATTTCGAAACTCTTGTATTTAATTTAGTGAGAAAAATATTATCACAAATCTAATATTAATTATTGTGTTGGAATATGAAATTATCATAGGGATGGAATGGATCTCAAAGTATAATTCTAGGATAAAATGGAGAAGCAAGGAAATCTCAGTAGTCTTGAATGGGAAACCTAGATTTGTCTTCCAAGGAGAGATATCTCAACCTGATCTTTGTCTAGAAGAACCTCCTATAGTATTTTTATGGATTTTATTGGTGAATAAAAATAAGTAAATGAGAGTTTAAGGTTAGAAAATTTCCCCATATTTCAGGAATACATTGATGCATTTCCTGAAGAGTTATATAGACCTTCCCTAGAAATATAGGAAGAATACTCCATTGAACTCATACATGGATCTCATCTGATATCAAAGACCCCATATAGAATGGAAAATGTGGAGTTGGAGAAATTAATGAAACAACTACATGATCATTTGTAAAATGGGTTTATTTGACCAAGTGTGTCTACTTGGAGAGTACTTGTTCTCTTTGTGAAGAAGAAGGATGGATAAATGTGGATATATATTGATTTTTTAGAACTGTATGGGATTATTGTGAAGAAAAAATAACCAATTCCATTAATTAATGACTTATTTGATGATCTTCGTGGGGCTCAACAATTTTCCAAGATTGATCTTTGATCTAGTTATCGTCAATTGAGGGTGAATAAAGAAGATATTCCAAAAACCACCTTTCTGTCAAGATATTAGCATTTTTCATTTTTTGTTATACCCTTTGGACTGACAAATTTTATTTCTATTTTTTATGGATTTTATGAATAGAGTCTTTAGGGACTACCTTGATAACTTTTTGGTAGTTTTTATTGATGAAATTCATATAAATTAAAAAATTTGTGAGGAGTATGAAGATCATATAAGTTTTATTTTGAAAACTATATAGAAGGATATGATTTTTGGAAAGTTCAGAAATTTTGAATTTGGTTACAACAAGTTTCTTTTTTGGGACACATTATAACCAATGAAGGAATGTCAATTAACCCTATCAAGACAAAGGTTGTAGAGGAGTGGCCCCAACCTACATCAACAACTGATATTCTTAGTTTTTTTGGTTTAAGAGGATATTATAGGAGGTTTGTGAATAAAATTTCATGAATTTCTAATCTACTAACCATATTAACTCAAAAAGGGGTTAAGTTCATATAGAAAAAAGAGTGTGACTAATGTTTCCAAGATCTAAAAAATTGATTGGTTACTGCACCTTTGTTAACTCTTCCCTCAAGCGGATAAGGATTAATTATTTTTAACAATGCATATCTGAAATTTTTTGGGTATATTTTCATGAAACATTACAAGGTGAATTGTTAAGAATATCAACTATTGAAGACCCACAAGTAGAACTATCATAAGCATGATCTTGAGATGGATGTAGTTGTTTTTTACCTAAAGATATTGAGGCACTATCATTTTAGGGAGACGTGTGATATATGCATAGAAAATTAATATTTGAAGTATATTTTTACACAAATGTAATTGAACATCAGACATAGGATATGTTTGGATCTCCTTAAGGACTATGATTGATCAATTAATTGTCATCTCGGAAGAGCAAACAAAGTTTCTGATGCATTATGTAGAAAAGACTTTATTTTTCTATCAATGATGAGGATCCAATGAGATTAATTAATCAAAGTCCTAGTGAAAATGGATGTCGGAATGGTAAGGGAAGGTATATCATCAACCCTATCCCAAATTATTTCTCAACTGTCATTACTAGAGAATAACAAGAGAAGATCAAGAATAATAAAAATAAAGATCCTTTTTTACAAAAGAATTTTTAGGTTGTGAAGGATGGTATGTTTCCTGTGTTCGATATTGATCCAAAAGATTTACTAAAATTCTGTATAAGATTATGTGTTCCATCTATTCCAGAAATAAATAAGGATCTGATGGATGAAGTTCATATCTCTACGTTCTCTATACATCATAGAAGAAAAAAAATTATAAATATATTCATGATAATTATTTATGAGATAACATGAAGAGGGAGATTTCTGGCTACACTACAAGGTGCTCAGTGTATAATAAAGTGAAGGTAGAGTGAAAAAAATCCTAAAGTGTTATTATAACCACTAACCATACCAGCATAGAAGTGGGACAATAGCTCTATGAACTTTTTCACTTTTATTTTGAGATCTTCCAAAGGTAACAATACGATATGGATTATAGTGTACTATCTCACCAAGACTACCGATTTTATCTCTTTTTGGGAAGGCTTCTATCTTGATAAACATGCCAGGATTTATATAAATGAAGTGGTAGGACCGCATGGAGTTCCATTTTTTATCGTATTTGATTGTGATCCGAGGTTCACATAAATTTTTTAGAGAAGTCTTCAATATGGCATGTGTTCTAAATTGAATTTTAGTATGACCTATCACCCCCAAACTAATGGATAATCTGAATGAACTTCTCATAAATCCGAGGTTCACATAAATTTTTTATTGGGACTGTTCATGGGAAGAAGATGATAGAAACAATTCATTACATCCAACAACACATTAAGGATTCTCAGAGTCGGAAAAAGTGTTATTATGGAAACCATCAAATGGACATGGAGTTTTATGTTTGTGCATTGTATTTATTAGAATTTCTACATTGAAGAGATTCATGTGGTTTGGAATGAAAGGGAAGCTCAACCCAAGTTACATTGGCCCCTATGAAATCCTTGATAGCATATGAGCAGTGGCCTATCATCTAGCACTTCCTCCAAATCTAGATCACATTCATGATGTATTCCACATATCCCTCTTGAGGAAGTAGAAACCTGACCCTTCATGTGTAATGAATCCTGAAGTGGTGAAATTGGAACATGACCTCTCCTATGAGAAGAAGCCACTGAAGATCTTGTATTTTAGAGACAAAATTATATGTAACAAGACTACCCACCTTATTATAGTGTTGTGGAGGAACAAAAAATATAAAAAATCCAAGTGAGAACTGGTTTATACTATGAAACATAAGTATCCACACCATTTCTCTTTTGAGGGTATGAGTTTAAATTTCAATGATGAAATTTATTAAGGGGGGGGGAGAATTTAACAACACAAATTTTTTGAATAATAATTGTTTCTTGAAATTGTATGTTATATTATTTGTTTCTCAAAAAATTTATATCCATTTATTAATGAAGTGAGTGTAATTTAATTGAGACTATTGGGTTTTGACTGTTATATGATTGTTGGTCAATATGACAGTTGGAAATTATTTTGTTAACATTAAGATTTTTAATTATAAACAGAAATGATAATGGTAATTATTGAAAAAAATAAGAGTTGATGGCCTCATCTAGTAAACTCGGGCCATAAGAATCCCATTTTTTACAGCTTGGGAAGGATGTACCATCACTTGTCTTTGATTTGGACTACGCCCATAATGAACTTCAACATGTTAGGCTTGAAAATAATCACATATGGGAGAAGTTCAAGTTGATATAAATCACCAATTGGGTAATGTTTTCTAAGCCGCACAAAGATTCTATCACCATTATACACCATACTGTTAAGTTCTATAAGGGTGTTATAAGGGGTTATGTAACGAGGCTTTAGTTACTTTGTGTAATTCCTTGGGATAAAAAAAACTGTTATTTCATCATTTCAATTTTAAGAATATATTTTCCTAATAAAATATATTTTTAATTAAGAAAATTTTGACAAATTTATTTTATAAGTAAAAATTGTATTTTTTAGAGAATTCTCATGTATAGAAAATTTTTAGGGTAAAATAAACATCTTTATTAAATTTCAAATGGAAAAATTAATGTAGGCTGAATTTTTAGAAGTTTCCTAAGAAGTTTCATTTTTTTAGTATTTGATGAATAATTTTTTATGAATAAATTTTTATGAATAGTATTTGATGAATAGTTTTTTTGATTAATAGTAAAAACATATTTTATTACTAAATAACGTTTTCTGAGAAAAGATTTTCAAATATCAGACATACATGGTTGTAATCAGGGTGAAAAATGTGGTTCAATAAAATCAAAATAATTTTTTGTTGAATAGTAAATTTACCCTTTGGAATATTAATTTTACCCTTATGAATTTTAATTAGACCAGTGTAATATTAACCTCACATAAGGAATTATAAAAATATTTTTTTCATCTTAAGTGGTCAAGTGATATAATTATATCATAGTATAATAAATAAATGTTTTAGAAATTTTTAATTAAGTAATTTTTTTATTTATTTAATTTAATTTAAAATGAAATTAATTTTAATAAAATGGTGTTCAATTTTTAATTCTACACGTTGAAAAAATGTATAGGTGATTTTTTGGGATTTTTTTGAAACTGTTTAATTTTCTATGAATAGTAAAAGTACAAATTTGAGTTTTCCGTATGTTTAATGACATCATAGCTATCTAATAATGATGTAATAATGATGTAATAATGATGTAATAATTCTGGTAGACTATTAAGGATTAAAATATTTTATGATGTGTATCAAGTGGCCATTACCATGGGAATGACCATGGTTTTTCAAATACCACTAATGAGGTGTCCTTTGAAATTAAAACAATATTCCCTCACATTTTCTATAAATAACCATCCAAAAATTCATTTCCATTCATTACAAAATAATAATCCACGAATTTATGATAGTCTAACCTCCCAATATGTCCCCCAAGGTTCCCTCAAGCCCCCAAGGTCATGATCATAGAGTATTAGAAGTTAATTATCAAGGTAAGGGAATTCTCAAACTTCTCTTTTTTCCTTTCAAGTTCTCTTTTATGTTGTATATATATAAAATTTCAATAAAATCTTATAATTTTAATTTTATTCTATCCCACTACATTATTATGAGTCATTTATGAATGGGATACCCTTTTACCTTCTCTTTTTAATGCTTTCTAAAACAATGATTCATTGTTTCTATGTTCTAGAATTTTCATCTCAAAATCCATCTGTTTTTCACAAGATTGTTTTAGCTTATATGAATACCCAACCCTATTTCATTTACATAGGTATTCATAAATACATAAAAATTTATATATTTTATTCTATAATTGACATACATAAAACCCTTATACCCTTTCCATGGGTTATAATTGACATAATGAACATGTTTTAAGCACTTTTTAAAATGACTTGATTTTGATATGAAACCCATTTGTTTTATTCTATTTGGGTTATTTATGAAATTATTGATTATTAACTAAATCGATCACATGAAAATAAATAAATATTACGAGTGTGCCCTGATAATTCCCAAATTCCTTGGGTAAAGAAATTAATCTCTAGAGATGACAAGTTTTATAGGACCTTGTAGAACAACCGTGGTAATTTTGTTGACACCTTGGGGATGGACCTTGGGGATATGATTATGAATATATAAATTAAAGGTTATAGCCAAATTTTCAATTTATTTTTCATGTTCTTTTTGTTGTA
The DNA here is from genome assembly GCA_963277665.1 of Viscum album. Classification (NCBI taxonomy): domain Eukaryota; kingdom Viridiplantae; phylum Streptophyta; class Magnoliopsida; order Santalales; family Viscaceae; genus Viscum; species Viscum album. The sequence continues at coordinate 699,381,207 of OY728122.1, read as the reverse complement.
ATATTCCACTTTTACTATTCATCATTTGTTTCTGTATTTCATCATGTTCTTTTTGATATCACAAGTAATCAGTTTCCCTTATTTACCCTTACTAAGCCTTCTTCACACCCATTCCGTTGATGTATGTCCCCATGTTATGATATGTAGTAATTTTACTTAGTATGAATCGGAGATGACTCCTTACAATAGGATTAGAATAATTCTTTATGTTTTCATGTATTATGTACCTTATATCCAAGACACTAAACATTACAGATCCTCTGTTTGTGAAATGTAATGAATAGTTTTGTAATAAAAGGCGCGATGACATACATAAAATACCTCAAAGGTTTGGAAGATATAACTCTTTTATTTGGGATAAATTATCCATTTAAAGGTAAAATCTATAATGACTTTACTAGAGATTTAGATTCCTATAATCACACCACATGTTTTCTGTTTAACTATATAGGAACGATAATTAGTTTGATGTTAATGTTATATTTAATAGAGAAACTATACATGATGAAAGATGAGTATGTGGATGTAATAGAAGATATAACATATTTTTTTACTGATGCATCTATTATAAACGGATAAATTTGTTAAGGGGGTGGAGTGTTATTTTATGATAATCAAAGTGAAATATATTTAGTTCATAATTTGGTGTTTCACTCATGAATAATAAACATCAACCTAAGATACTATTTCTTTTAAAAGATAATAGAGTATATATCACTTGAGTTTATAAACATATATTGAAGAAAAAATCAATCTAACATGGTTATCAAGGTTTTGGTCTTGGAAATTTTGAAGAAACATTGTATATTAGTGAGGCTAGAGTGAGTAAAAGTCATTGGAGACATTATATTCGTATGGAAGTGGATGTATTGGTATGTGGATAAGTGTTATATCATTCCATGGTTTCCTAGATCCATTATTCAAGTGGGATTTTTTACGAATTTAAATCATGATTCAAGTTAAAATTAATTTAAGTTGAAGGACAATGTTCGGAAGATAGACATAGTTGGATGAAGAAAGTAACAACAGAAATATCTAGAGGATGTGAGCATTCTGGAAGTTACATTTCTGTAAGAGGATGTTGTACATACAAGTGGTTTGGAATATGTGAATCCAATTTATAGTTTATTATTTTTTTATTCTAGAATGGTAATATGTACAAGTCTCATCCTCATAGTTTTTAGTTAATGGATTTGAACATAATATTTATCCAAATAAACATATGAGTAACTTTCAATATTCATTGGAAATTAGTGGTTAAGAGTATATTTATATAAGAAATTGGATGTTACTTGACTAGAATGTGGGGAATCCTACAAATATTTAAATTTCATGCAATTTATTGACTAATTGGGATAAGTTATAAAATTCGAGTGGTAACACTTCAATATGTTCACTAAAGATTAACAATGATCAGTAATATTAATAAAATAAATTTCCTTGGGATTATAATCTTTTAATATTATGATAGTAATGAAAATGAAATTGTGTTCTCCTATGGACATAATAATTAATGTGTGAACAATAAAATCCAATGTGTTATTTACTTTTCTATTATTTCACATGAATTATTTCTCAAGAGTTTACCTTGAGTGGATTTGAAATTTATCTTAGTATGGTGAGATAATGTGAGGTGATTATTCTTATCTTTTAGTATACTAAATATAACAAGGGTAATTTCTAATCAAGGAGTTTCAAGGTTTATTATTCTTGGAGTTCCGGATGGTGTATCTTTTGGTTGATCAATGGTACGTACCCCCAATAGTAAATGAGTGAGTTCATGGATATATATTTATATGGGTTTTTAATTTCTCAAAAAGAAATTCAAAATGAGTATAAGTATATTGTTATTTTTTTCATAAAATTTTATAATAATATTTTTGACATCTCAATTTCAAGGATATCAATTTAACATTTATCCTTTTTAGACAAAAAAGGGTTTATTAAATATTATGTATTTAAATTTTTTGATTTTTTTATTTGAATGTGGATTTTAAATGTTTTTAATGTTGTGGATTTTAAAATAAATACATAACAAGTTTATTTTGGGTTGATGTATGAAAACCAGTTGATGATATTTCAGTTTGGAATGTTACCATATATTCAATGATTACTATGTTTAATTATTTTTTTGTATTGAATAATAATTTTATAATTTGAATTAAATTTCATGATAAGTTTCTAGGATTAAATATTTTTTTATTTTTATTTCTGAATTTGGTATAAAAATATTTCAGAGATATAAGTAAATTTCCATGAATTTCTCACTTATAGTAGATATGAACTTTACTCTTTATTATGAAGAGGTGATGATGTATTCATGATGTGGAGGTGGAGTCCCAAAATATTTTTTCTAATAGTATGTTGGATATTATATTATTATGATGTTTATCTTGGTAGTACCCTAATATATTTATATTATATGTGATCCTTTTATAGGGTTAGATTATTTTGAATTATTCTAACCCTATTGAGTTTCAATATTTTCTTCTCATTCATGTTTTGACTAGTGTTTTAGTGAGAATTTTGTGAGTTTTAAGTTTCTATAGAAAATTCAAGGTTTTGACTGTAGATATATGAAATGAATTGGTAGTTATATTATAATATGATCATGTCTTTTGAATTTTGTTTCGAAAATAATGCAAAATTTTTGGTGTTGTTTATTTAGAAGTTAAACATGTATTCGAAATAAGAAAATTTTCTCCAATGTGTCATATATCTTAAAATATGTTTTCTATCAAATCCATGGATCAGAACATTTTAAAAATGTTAGTTTTGATAGAAATTTTTTTATTTTTTTGATTTCATACCTTTTAATGGTGCTTCAAATATTTTATTGGGGTTTTTTAAATATTCAAACTAGGGTTTTTAGACTTCACATCAATAGAGGCTCGGTATGATGACTTGGATAATTTGTTTGGAATGAATAAATTTTCAAGGGTATGTGTTCATTAGAGTCTAGGAAAATTATTCTTTTTGGGCGCTTGGAATTATATCATGGGCATTTCTTAAGAAGTAGGTTTTGTGGAAATCTAGGAGTTTTCCTTATGAGTTTTTTATTTTTGAGGAAAAAAATGTTTTAAGAAGAATGTGATGAGATGAAATAGAACTATTCCTAATTTACCTTATTATTTTAGGAGGGTTATGTTCTATATTTTAGGATGGAAACCTTTTTTGGGGTATCTTATATAAAAAATAGGTTTTTTAGGTATGGGAATAAAATTTATAATATATTCTTTTTAAGAATTATTGTGCACATTTATTTGTTTTAGATAATTTTAGTGGAAATTATTATGAAGCATACTTTTATCATTGATACTAATATTATTAATATGTTTAATGAATATATATTTGGTCTAAAAATATACAAGATAAAATATAAATATATGTGTATGAATATATATATATATATGATGTTTTATGTTTTATTTTTAATTAATGATAATAATTATAATCGTAATGGAAATTGTGGTGTTGATTATTTTTTTAGTAATAATGATTCAAATAAATATGTTTCTGTGTGTTTAGTGTAGATTAGAGAGTGAAGTGTGTCTTGAGTGAGTAATAAAATATACGTTTGAGTTATAATTTTAAAAAAATGAAAGGAAATAAAATTAAGCACTCTGTGTGCTAGAGCTGGCTCTTGGAGCGGAGAGAGGGGTATTGATTGAGTGAATTTGTAAATAGGGGTGAGATATTATGTGAGATGTTTATTGAATGGGATTGGTTTTTTTAGAGATTGGAATAAGGGAGTGAATAAAAAACATGAAATCAAATTCCTATGAGACACAACACTGAGGTGGAGTGGCATGAAAATATATTTAAGTGAAAATATGTAATTGAATAAAAAAAGGGATTGTAAATGAATGAATGAATGAATGAACGAATGAATGAATTATTAAACATATGAAATTTAACGATTCTTTCCTTTCTATTTGGGTAGAGAAATAAATTTTTATTATATATCTCTCCCTTTAAAATTCTCTATCTCCCTCGATTCCTAAAAGCTTCTTTACCTAGTTAATTTGGATACTTATTTTATTGATCAACCTCCAGTGGTGATATAATAATTTCATTATGTAAAAGGTAAGCCCATTTATTTGATTAAAATAAATCTAAGTTTTAAGAGTTTTTTTGTTCTAATTCTTGTTTTCTTAATGTTTAATAGATTTTGAGATTTAAGATGAACTGTTGGATTTATTCGTTATTATCCTGACCCAACAAATTTTTTATTTTTATTTATTCGAAAGTAGAAACAAGCCAGCCCAACAACCAAAGAACAAAACCAAAACCAAAACCAAAACCAAAACCAAAACCAAAACCAAAACCAAAACCAAAATCAAGACCTGAACCAAAAACAAAACCAAAACTAAAGCCAAAAGGCACCAATGAGGTTTGAAAAAGTGAATATAAAGACCCATACTTTACATACATTTTTATTACCTTATAATTGAAACATTCTTATTACAACATATAAAAAACCATGGTAGGACTGTATAGGTATAATGTCTTTAGAAACTCAGAAACATAACCAATTGGTTCATAAAGCATCTACATTATCTCCTGTTTATTTCATCATATCTAGAGTCCCTTTTGGAATATCATACTTAATAACCTTATTCATCACCTGGGGAAAGAAACCATACAAAAGGGTGAGCTCAAATGCTCAGTAAGGGTAAATTATGGAAATATCATATTCATAAGAACATAGAATTTTGAAAATCTTAATCTGTAAAATAGATCATAATATCATAACATGGGATAAAACATAGTAGAGAAATGTAATCCCAATAATCATAACATAAAACATGAATCTTTGTGGTATACACACATAATCATAGAGAATCATTTATTAGTAGTCAAGACTCATTTCCAAGACTATCTTAGCGGACAAAGTCCATTTCTGAACTGAGTTCACTACTCGTTTTAGTCCTATTTCACTGAACCTGATTAACCTATCATTCCAGCCATGTCTATCTCATGAGATATAAATCTTTACCCAATGCATTGGAGAGATATATAGGTCCCACCCATCTTATAATGAAACCATTCTTATGTGTGCCACGAAATCATAAATCATACATCATAGCATAACCCATGTAATAAAAATGGGATTCTTAAACATCGTGCCATCATAACATAATCCATATAATATAAAAGGGATTCATAAAAATAATTCCATCATAACTTAATCAAATCAATGTAAAAATAGGGATATAAATAGAACCCTGTATTATCTTAGATGAAAAATAATTTTGATAAAATGCTTGAACTCCATTCTTGAGGAAAATATTCTATGTACTTCAAAAATATTTTTCCTTTCTTAAAATGTCATACAATTTTAAACTAAAATAAGTTGACTAAAAATATAATTGGAAACTTTTAAAGGAATATTCATGGAAATAATGTTCTAATAGTCCATTCAGGCTGTATATGTTAAAAAACATTCTTCTCGTACTTTGGACGAAAAAATAAAAAAGTACCTCGTACTAAAAACTAAAAAATATTCCATTCACATCTTTTACTGAAAACTCACAAATGGGTAAAATTGGATTTAAAAAATTGTAGATGTATGGAAATAATATTACATATTGAGGAAACATGGAAGTGGATGATAAATATGCCCCAGTAAATTTTGAAGTATAAACAATCTCGGATAAAAATGAGATTGTGAGATTTTCCCTTACCTTAGGTCTGATATGCTTTTTACTTGTCCGAAACTCCTGTATAATGATTTAAATAATGTTATTGACTTATTCCAGAATCATACTCATTGTTATGATATCATATATGGTCATATTCTTAGCTTCTTATTAGTAATATTTCATTGCTAATTGTTATTCGGGTGTATTGCTTTATGTTCTGTTGAGTGTTTTGTCGAATAAATTCTTATTCTTCATTTTAGGATATAGATACCTAATTTCCAGAATGGTATTAGTGTAAAATATATCATATTTACTCATTTAATTAATTTATATAATCATTATTCAATGAAGATCATATAGAATGAGTCGCATCACATCGTGGATACGATAGGCCGTACGTACGCACGAGCGATCATATCGTTCATATGATCGTGGAATTGTATTGAAGTGTATGTATACTATTTCAGAATCAATATCACATTACAATAATAATATATAGTTATTATTTACACCATTATACCCATCCAAGTATGGTGGTGGTGGAAAACAGATTACACCACGGTGTGGAGATGGTATTCCGTACGTATGCACGCTCGGTGATTTCGTTTTCCGTAGGATGGATAGAATGTGAAATAGGGTTGTTTCATATGTATAATAACATATCAGTATATTATTGATACTGATGTTATTACTTCATAATGAAACAACTAAAGATGAATAAGTAGAAGAAGAAATAAAGTTGAAAGAATCGGTAACGGACATTACCTCTTCTTTGAAGTGCCTCTTCTTAACCTTCTCTTAGGGCACTAAAGATGGTCTTTGAAGAAGAACTGGAACTCTAGGATGTTTCTAGGGAGGTGGAGAAGAGAAATTGGCAGGGTTTGGCTTATCATGAAGGCTCAAAGTGGTGTGAGGAGGAGAGTGAGGAGGTGCCCTTTTATAAGGGAGGAGAGGGGCACTTTAGGAAAAACTTAAAATATTATTTTATTATAAAGTCATATTCGGTTTTTAATAGATCCAAATTGATTTATTTCTAAGATAATGTGTTCATGGGTCGAAATAATCTCAAAAAATAGATTTTAGAGAAGTTTAGGTTACTATTTTAACCTTATCATTTAGATTTAACTCTAAGTTAAATAATTTAACTTTTACCGTGTCTTTTGTTTTCTTACATTATATGGTTAATAAACTTACTATAACAAGCCAAACGAACCCGAAGTTGTTAATTATTAATATATATAACCTTATCTAAGTCATTTGACAGAACCATAGATTTTTAGGAATAAAATAACAATTAATAATATAATATTTTTTTTAAAAACTATTTTATGTCCATTTTGATACTATTTGGTAATTGATTTTTTTAAAAATCATAACAGCATTATTAGTTAGAATAAGGTTAATTAAATCAATAATAATATCTAATATTAACCTATAAAATTATTTTAATTCATAAAAAGTCTCAAATTACATTTATTTGGGTATTTTTAATCATCAATTATGTTAATATTTCATTAATAAGGTAATTTCTGCATCATCATTGTGTCAAAAATAAATTAAATTATTTAATTTCTAAAAATTATCAATAAAATACCTTTAGGTAGGAAATATTTTTATATTTTAATGAATATTTATAGTCTAATTTATATTAGGTATAACCCAACATTAAAAATGTTTTTAGTTATTAAACTTTGATTTTAACTATTTTAACACTTCTTTAAATAAAATAATAATAAGTGTCCTAATCTAATCCAAGTGGACCTAAAGGGTAATATTTTATACCTAAGGTTGTTTTTGGTCAAGTTATACTTATCCAATAGAATTAGGACATGTGTTAGGGTAATAATAATATCATATTTACCCTTAATTACCCTATTTACTTTTAACCGTTGAAAAAAAAGATAAAAGTTACTATTCACCAAAAATTATTTTTATCTTATTGAACCACATTTTACTCCTTGATATTAACCGTGTCTCTCGGATTTTCGAAATTCCACTCACAGAAGCGGTAAAATTATGTTTTATGTAAATTTTCAAATTCCCCTAGGAGGTGGGTAAAAGACGGTGAAAAGTTTAATAAAATTTTTATAAATCTAAAATTATTATAAAATGACTCTAATGAATTACATTGAACTTATATAGCTATTAAGAATCAATTTTGACCTAAAATAAATTTAAATAAAATAAATAATTATTTAAAAAAAAATTTGGTTTTTAAATAGTAACCTAGTGTTTTCACTATTAATCAAAAATTGATTGTTTTCAGAATAGAAAACCAAAAATTCACCCTAGGATAATTTCGATATTTCGAATAAAAATTTAAAGTCCATTTTGAAAGATAAATTTTTTAAAATTTCAAAAAGTGGGTATTACTATTCATAATGGCTAGTTTTAATAATATTTTAATAGCATGTCATTGTTTAGTGAAACTCGGTATTTCGTACAATGCAAGCTATCGAGGAAGGTCGTGATTGTGTGTAAAGAAAAAAATCTAGTGTTGTGTGTAGTGAAAGATTCATTTTATGATTTATATAACATAAATACAAAATATTTCTCATAAAAATCTATGTTGTTACATTCTACCCCCAGTAAAATGAATTTCACCCTCGAAATTTGTCACTTTTAACAAATAGATGAGGATACCTCTCCCTCATCATATCCTCAAGTTCCCATGTAGCTTCTTTTAATTGGTGGTTCCTCCATAAATCATTCACCTAGCGAGTGGTCTGGTTCCGTAGGACCTTTTTGATACGATCCATAATCTCTATCGGTTGTTCTTCATAAGAAAGATCTTTCTCTAGTGGTACAACTTCTGAGCTGAGTACATGTGAAGGATCGGGTATGTACTTTTTCAGGAGAGATACATGGAACACATCATGAACTTGAGAGAGATTCGGTGGAAGCGCCAATTGGTAAGCTACCTTCCCATCACGATCCAGTATTTCAAATGGACCAATATACCTAGGGCTCAGCTTGGCCTTCTTTCCAAATATCATTACTCTCTTCCAAGGAGATACCCACTTAAAACTCTAGGTCTTTTCTTCAGTTTTCGGCATAACGTTTTTGTCGACTCTGAGCTGCTCTTATGTGTTGTTGAATATATCTGGCCCTTTATACCATCTCATCAACATGATCAGGACCTAATAGTTTTCTTTCCCCAACTTCATCAAAGCAAGTTGCAGTCCTTTATTTCTTTCCGAAGAGTGCTTCATAAGGTTCCATCTGAATACTTGAGTGAAAGCAATTATTATAAGAAAATTCCACCAAAGGTAGGTGTTGATCCCAACCACCTTTGAAATCCATAGAGTAAGATCATATCATATCTTCTAGAGTTTTAATTGTTCTCTCAGATTGACCGTCTGTCTGAGGATGATAAGCAGTGATGAAACTCAACTCTATCTCTAAAGTATGTAGAAGACTTCGCCAGAACATCGAGGTAAACCTCGGATCCTAATCAGATATAATGGAAAGGGGTACTCCATGCAGTCTTACCACTTCCTTCACATATATCCTAGAAAGATGATCTGGAGTGAAATATTCTCTAATAGAAATTAAGTGTGCCGACTTCATAAGACGATCTAATATAACCCAGATATCATTATTGCCTTTGGATGTTTTAGGAAGTCCAGTGACAAAGACAATAGTTATGTTTTCCCATTTCCATTCTGGTATGGGTAGTGGTTGTAACATCCCCTTAGACTTCTGTCTCTCAGCTTTAACTTGTTGACAAACCAAGTATCGAGAGACATAATCAACAACATCTCTTTTCATGCCATCCCACCAGAAGTAATCCTTCAGGTCCCTATACATCTTCGTGATTCCAGGGTGAATAGAGAATGAATAACTATGAGCCTCATCCATTAGCTCCTTATTTTACTCTAGGATGGGAGGAACACAAACACGATTCCTGAACCTTGTTATACCATCACAATCAAGGTTGAATTCAGGATCATTTCTCACCTTCTTCTGTAACTCTACATCTTCCTTCTATTCCTCATTAATCTTCACATGCATAGATGGTTGAACATTCATTTGAGAATGATAAGATTTTTCCCATTCCATTATAATTCAAGGATCCATCCTTTGTAAATCCATATATATTATATCTTTTGTGATCCTCATCAGGGATAAGCTAGCATGGTCTTGTCGACATAATGTGCTTGCCACCTTGTTGGCTTTCCCAGGGTGGTAATGAATTGAGCAGTTGTAATCTTTAATCAGCTCCAACCATCTTCTTTGTCGCATATTAAGCTCATTTTGTGTGAAAATGTACTTTACACTTTTATGATCAGTATAAATATAACACCATTCACCGTAGAGATAATGCCTCCAAATATTAAATGCAAAGATTACTATAGATAACTCCAAATCATGAGTTGGATAATTTTGCTCATGAATTTTCAACTGTCGTGAGGCATAAGCTATCACTATATCATTTTGCATAAGAACACACCCCAATACCTTCTTGGATGAATCACTATAGATCACAAACCCTTCTCCACTACAAGGCAGTGTGAGCACATGTGCACATGATAACCTTCTTTTTAACTCCTTCAAATTTTCTTCACACTCCTCCGCCCAAACGAACATAACTCCTTTTCGATTCAACCTGGTGAGTGGATTAGATTATCGTGAAAAAATCATTCACAAAACGTCGATAATATCCAGTCATGCCAAGAAAACTTTGGATCTCAGTTACTGTTGTTGGTCTCAACCATCTTTCGATAACCTCTATCTTTTCAGGATCCACAGATATCCCCTCTATTGAGATTATGTGACCAAAAAATTCTACTTTTTAAGCCAAAATTCACACCTGGTAAATTTGGAATAAATCTTCTCCTTTATCAGGGTCTTCAATACAATTCCCAAGTGATCTTCATGTTCTTCCTTTCTAATTGAATAGACAAGAATATAATCTATAAAGACTACCACAAACTGATGAAGATAGTCTCTAAAGATGCTATTCATCGGATCCATGAAGATAGCAGGGGAATTAGTAAGACCAAATGGCATCACTATAAATTCATAGTGTCCATACCTTGTACGGAAAGCCGTATTTGGTATATCCTACCTTTTTACCCTTAATTGATGATACCCTGAATGAAGATCAATCTTGGAAAAGTATTGAGCTCCGCGTAGTTGGTCAAATAAGTCATCAATGCGTGGGAGAGGATATTTTTTTCTTGATAATGACCTTGTTAAGTTCTCGATAATCAATTCAGAGTCTGATTGATCCATCTTTCTTCTTAAAAAATAGAACATGTGCTCCCCAAGGTGATGCACTAGGTCATATGAATCCCTTATCAATATTCTCTTGGAGTTTCTTCTTAAATTCCTACAACTCAATTGCGTCCCATCTATAAGGTATCTTTGAAATGGGCATAGCACCCGATATGAGTTCTATTGAAAACTCAACTTCACGATTTGGTGGAAGACCTGGAAATTCCTCTGGAAAGACATCATCAAACTCCTGTACAATTGGTGTATTATTAATAGTGAGTTTCTCTCCAACCATTTGAGATAAATAACCTTAATTTAGTGGAATTAAGACCCATAAGATGGAAGAAATTTCCACTGGAAGGTTATGTTCATCCTTTCACCGAGAGACGATCATAGATTTATCTAGAATATGAAATTTGACATCCCTTCTTTTGTAAATTGATATGACCTCCATATAAAGAAATCCAATCCATGCCATGAATCACATCAAATTCCACTATAGGAAGGATCACAAGATTTGAAGGTAACACTTTCCCACAAACATCAATCGGAGAAAAATTGTATACTTTTTATGCGACTGTTGTGCCCTTAGGGGTTGTCACGGGTATCTCAATATCTAATTGTTGAGGTAATATGGTGATACCCTTAGAAAATTATTTATAAATAAAAGAGTTGGTGGATCTAGAATCAAATAAAACATTTTCTACTTTAGAGTGGATGGTAAGTGTACCTTTCACCACTTCATTATCGTACTCCACATTGCTGATAGAAATTGCATGTGACTTTCTTTTGTCTTTATCCTTAAGAGTATCTTGATGTCGATCATCATAAAAAACCCTTGGATTAGGGCATTGATTAGCATAATTCCCCATTTCCTTGCACTTGTAACATTGATGTGTAGAAGGTTCAGTCTCTGTAGCCTTTTCTTTGTTCACATCACTAGACATATTCTTCCCATCATTGCGGCATTAAAATGCCTGAAGACCTTCTTTTCCACATTTGAAAAATTTACATGTCCCTTTATGAAAACTCCCTCCATGTTTCTTTCCACACATTGAGAATAAGGGAAAACTCATCTTCTTTTCAGTGTGCTCTTTAAATTTTCCTTTGAATTCCATTTTCCTCTTCTTGTCAAACCCATATTACTGATGGGTTACTCCAATCTCCATCTCATCCTTGAGAGCACATCCAATGATTTCCTCATAGCTATTGAAGTCCCTTATGGCTAGAGCCCTTTGAAGACTTGGTTTTAAGCAACTAAAGAATCGATCGATCTTACTCTTAGGTTGGATAATAATCCAAGTAGTGTACCTTGAAATTATTGTAAAATTTGATTCGTAGGTACCAACAGATTCATCATCCTTTTGCTTTAGTTCAAGAAACTCCTTCTCCATCATTGTTCGAAGAATACGAGGGAAGTACTTATTGAAAATTAAGTTTTTGAACATGTCCCATTCTATGGACTCAATTTCATCTCTTGGTCTCATATTATTGATAAGATTCCACCATTGATCAGCTTCACCTTCCAAATGATAAACTGCTAAGATGACATTATCATGTTCAGAACATTGAAGAACTGAAAATACATTTTTAGTAGTACTGATCCATTGTTCAGGATCAAATGGATCAGTAGACCCGCTGAATGAGGGTGGACGCTGCCTCATGAAGAATTCAACAGAATGTTGCTCCTTCCATTGCACGTTTATATGTATTGCATGATTCATATCTTGAGAAAGTTGTGGGAGCACGAATACAAGATTTTTCATTCCAGCTCCCATAACATTTGGTTGCTCAGGGGGACAATCATTTCATTTCATGTCGCATTCAGCATTAACACAGTTCCTTTGTGTTTTAGCCATTGAATAAAACCAATAAGCATAGTGTGAGAAACACGAATCATAATATTAAAACCACATAATAAAGAATAAAATTTCACGCTTTAGGTCTTATCATAGGTTATTAATGGACATTTCTAAAACACTAAGATTGTGTTCTATTCTTAGACTTATGCTTAGGGTTCTTACTAAGTCTTTCAAATCCTAGTTTCCAATGGATGACTATATCTTTCCTCTGATACCAACTATAACGAACCATACATTACATAAATTGTTATTACTTCAGAATTGAAGCATACTTATTACAACATATAACAAAACCATGGTAGGACTGCATAGGTATAGTGTTTTTAGAAATTGTGAAACACAAACAACTGGTTCATAAAGCATCTACATTGTCTCCCATTTATTTCATCATATCTAGAGTCCCTTTTGGCATATCCTACTTAATAACCTTATTCCGGACCTGGGGAAAGAAACCATACAAAAGGATGAGCTCAAATTCTTATTAAGGGTGAAAAATGGAAATATCATATTCATAAGAACATAGCATTTCGAAAATATTAACCTGTAAAAGAGAACATAATATCATAACATGGGATAAATCATAGTAGTGAAATGTAATCCATATAGTCATAACATAAAACATGAAACTTTGTGTCATACACACATAATCATAGAGAATCATTTCTTAGTATTCAATACTCGTTTCCAAGACTATCTTAGCAGACAAAGTCCATTTCTGAACCGAGTTCACTCCTGGTTTTAATACTATTTCACTGAACCAAATTAACATGTCGTTCCAGCCATGTCTATCTAATGAGATATAAATATTTACCCAATGAATTGGCGGGATATATCGGTCCCACCCATCTCATAATTAAACCATTCTTATGTGTGCCTCAAAATCATAAATCATACATCATAGAATAACCCATGTAATAAAAATGGGATTCTTAAACTTCGTTCCATCATAACATAATACATATAAGATAAAATGAATTCATAAAAATAATTACATCATAACATAATCAAATAAATGTAAAAATAGGGATAGAAACATAACCCTATATTATCTTAGATAGAAAATAATTTTGATAAAATGCTTGAACTCCATTCTTGAGGAAAATATCCTTTCTACTTCAAAAACATTTTTCCTTTCTTAAAATGTCATACAATTTTAAACTAAAAGTTGTTTATTAAAAATAAACATGAAAACGTGTAAAGTAAGATTCATGGAAATAATGTTCTAAATTTCCATTCAGGCCGTGTAAGTTAAAAACCCATTCTTCTCGTACTTTGGCAAGAAAAGTCAAAAAGTACCTCGTACTAAAAATGACAAAAGATTCCTTTCATATCTTTCACTAAAAACTCACCAATGGGTAAAATTGGATTTAAACAATTTTATGTGGATGGAAATAAAATTACATGTTGAGAAAACATGTATGTGGATGATAAATATGCCCCAGTAAATGCTGAAGTATAAACAATCTTGGATAAAAAAGAGATTGTGAGATTTTCCCTTACCTAAGGTCTGATATGCTTTGTACATGTCGAAACCTCCTGTATAATTATTTAAATAATGTTAATTTCTTATTCTAGAATCCTAATCACTGTTATGATATCATATATGGTCATATTCTTAGCTTCTTATTAGTAATATTTCATTGCTACTTGTTATTCAGGTGTTTATTGTTTTATGTTCTTATGCGTGTTTTGTCAAATAAAATCTTATTATTCTTTTTAGGTTATAGATACATCATTTCAATAATTTTATTACTATGATATCTATCATATTTACTCATTTAATTCATTTATATAATCAGTATTCAATGAAGATCATGTAGAACGAGTCGCATCACATCGTGGAGACGGTAGGCCGTACGTACGCACGAGCGATGATATTGTTCCTATGATCGTGGAATTGTATTTAATTGTATGTATACTATTTCAGAATCAATATCACTTTACAATAATAATATATAGTTATTCTTTACACGATTATTCCCATCGATGTAATGTGGTGGTGGAAAACAGATTACACCACGGTGTGGAGATGGTATTTTGTATGTACGCACGCGCGGGGATTTCATTTTCTGTAGGACGGATAAAATGTTAAATAGGGTTGTTTCATATTTATAATAAAATATTATTATATGAGTGATAATAATGTTATTACTTCATAATTAAAAAACTAAAGAAGAGGAAGTAGAAGAAGAAATAAAGTTGAAAGAATCGGTTATGCACATTACCTCTTCTTTGAAGTGCCTCTTCTTAACCTCTTCTTAGGGCACTAAAGATGGTATTTGAAGAATACCAGGACCTCTAAGATGTTTCTATGGAAGAGGAGAAGAGAAATTGTCAGGGTTTTTCTGAGCATGAAGTCTCAATGTGGTGTGAGGAGGACAGGGAGGAGGTGCCCTTTTATAATGGAGGAGAGGGGCACCTTAGAAAAAACATAAAATATTATTTTATTGTAAAGTCATATTCTGTTTTTAATGGCTCCAAATTGATTTATTTTCAAGCTAATGTGAGTATAGGTCTAAATAATCTCAATAAATATATTTTAGAAAAGTTTAGGTTACTATTTTAACCTTATCAATTAGTTTTATCTCTAAGATAAATAATTTAACTTTTACCATTTCTTCTTGTTTTCTTACATTATATGGTTAATAAACATACTATAACAAGCCTCAAAAACCCCAAGTTGTTAATTATAAATATATATAACCTTATCTAAGTCATTTGGCTGAACCTTATATTTTTAATAATAAAATAACAATTAATAATATAATATTTGTTTTAAACACTATTTTATGTCAATTTTTACACTATTTGGTGATTAAATTTTGTGAAATTTATAAAAGCATGATTACTTTTAATAAATTTAATTAAATAAACACTAATATGTCATATTAACCTATAAAATTATTTTAATTCATAAAAAGTCTCAAATTACATTTATTTGGGTATTTACAATCATCTATTATGTGAATATTTCATTAATATCGTAATTACTGCATCATCATTGTGTCAAAAATAAATTAGATTATTTAATGTCTAAAAATTATAAACAAAATGAAATTAGGTATGAAATATTTTTAGCTTTATAATGAATATTTATAGTTCAATTTATCTTATGTATAACCATAAATTAAAAATGTTTCTAGTTATTAAACTTTGGTTTTAAATATTTTAACACTTCTTTAAATAAAATAATAATAAGTGTCCCAATCTAATCCAAGTGGACCTAAAGGGTAATATTTTATTCCTAAGATTTTTTGGTCGAATTATACTAATCAAATAGAATTAGGACATGTTTTTGGGTAATAATAATATCATTTTTACCATTAATTACCCTATTTTCTTTTAACCATGGTAAAAAAGTAAAAAGTTACTATTCACCAAAAATTATTTTTATCTTATTGAACAAAATTTTACTCCTTGATATTAACCTTTTCTCTCATATTTTTGAAATTCCACTCACAGATGTGGTAAAATTATGTTTTTTGTAAATTTTCAAATTCTCCTTGGAGGTGGGTAAAAGACGGTGAAAAGTTCAATAAAATTTTTATATATCTAAAATTATTATAAAATGACTCCAATGAATTGAATTGAAATTATATAGGTATTAAGTAGCAATTTTGACATAAAATAAATTTAAATAAAATAAATAATTATTTAAATAAAAAGTCGGTTTTTAAATAGTAACCTAGTGTTTTCACTATTCATCAAAAATTGAATGTTTTCAGAAAAAAACCAAAAATTCACCCTAGGCTAATTTCGAGATTTAAAATCCAAAAAAGAAGTCTATTTTGAAAGATAAAATTTATAAAATTTCAAAATGTGGGTATTACTATTCATAATGGCTAGTTTTAATAATATTTTAATAGCATATCGTTGTTTAGTAAAACTCGGTATTGCGTACAACGCAAGCTATCGAGGAAGGTCGCAATTGTGTTTAAAGCAAGAAAAGATAGTGGTGTGTGTAGTGAAAGATTCCTTTGATGATGTATATAACATAAAAACAAAATATTTCTCATAAAAATCTCGGGAGTTACAGTGAAGACAAAGAGTGTCCCTGATAGCGATGTCCACTCTGCCCAGAGGTAGGGATCCAAGGGAATTGAATACCATTAGAGGGGAAGTGGTGGTCGCCCTGGAGGCCAAGAAGTCAGAAAGTCAATTACCCTCTCGCCATGTGTGGAGAATCTCGATTTCATGGGAAATAAGATCCTTGAATTTTGGAATGAGATACATAATCTGCCAAGGAGGAGAGATGTCGCCTTTGAGGGAGCTCCAAATGGTCTTCAAGTCTGTATCCACTGTAGCCATGGGAAGATCCCTCAAGGAACAATGTTCTAAGCCACTAATCATGGCATTGGCCACCACCACCAGAGGGTTACCAACTCCATATTAGTTGTCGAAAGTAAGGAAAATGGAGCCATAAGTGTCCCGAACAGCCCCTCATCCCCTCATGCCCCCGTGGCCACAAGCCCCGTAAGTGTTGATTTTTAGCCTCCTAGTGGGAGGATTCTGTCTTACCCAAGAATCGGTCATCGTCGGGGGTAGAGGCCTCAGAGAGTGAATCATCCTGGAGTGGCAACTGATGGAGGATGATGCCTCATGATTCATGTGGAGAGAATCCAACTCGGTGATTAACAGCCTGTTCCATATGATCAAGCTGTAGAGAGAAGGGCGAGACACATGGTGCCTTTCATGGTTGCGCGCCTGCCAGATGCTCCGAAAGACAGTAGAGATAATAATTGAGTGGGTTCCCACCTCATGCTTGGAGGAGGAACCGTAGTACCAGTTCTCGAAGAACACCACAAGAGAGGATGCCATCCCCGAAAACACCATATGCTCCCCCAAGGAATTCCACAGCTAGCCAGCCTAGTCAACTTGAAGGAAAATGTGGGTCGAAGTATCCTCTTTTGGAGTTGAGTAGCAGTGGCATCATGAGCCAAGAGGGATACCTTTAGCCTTGATATCCATCTCTGTAGGGATACCACTGGATCAAACTCTCCATATTAAAAAGTAGAACATGATGGGAATGTACGTGCACCAGATAATAGAGCACCAAGGGTCTCTAGCCGGCTTCTTAGTAAAGGCCTTCCTGTATTACCTTGATAAGAATCTATCGGAAGAGGAACCCTTGAAGATCCACCTATCTATGGACTCGTCTAGGAAAATGTTCATGCATGAGTTGGTGTGGTAAGAAATTGTGGTGTTATATGTTTTTAAAGATGATAATTTATAGCGTAGATGAACACACACACACACACATTTAGTTTTCCCTGATGTGTATTTTTGTGAATTAATTGATATAATAATTAAAATTTTAATATCCATGGTAGAGATTTGATGTTATCCCTTTTCATTTCATTTAGTGTAAACCATTCTGGTTTACTATTTTAACCAATCTTTTATAACATATGGTGTCCTTAAAAACTACTAAAATTATTTTCTAAGGATTTGTTTTTTGTTTTTCTGAAAAATTACATGTACTATTGAATAATTTTAAATTAATTTAAATAGTAAAACTAATATACATGCGTTTTGATGATTTTACAATTTATTTAAAGTTTTAATACCTTTATTATATTTAATTTTAATATTTCTCACTTATGATAATTTTTTAAAAATTTATATATGTGTAATAATTATTTCCAACTTCTATCATATTTAAAATAACATTAAACATGTGTTTTGGGTGACTAAACTATATAATAAATAATGGGTGAAAATTTTTATGACATGATTTGGTATGAAAAAATCTTAAATGTTTTAATATTGATGAAAAATGGATTTTAACTTGTTATTGAAATAATTGTTTTATGTAATGAGAAAATAATTGGTTTTATATAACATGGAAATTTTTGGGATAACATTAATTTAGTTCCAAGAGTATTTAAATGGTAGAAATTGTAAATATATATATATTTCCTTTGGTTTTTTATTTTATTAATATATAATTGCATATTCTGTTGGTGTTTAAAAGAGGTTTTTGTTAACAAATCCCTTTTGTGAATTCTTTGTCTATTTATATGTTTTCACATGATTAAAAAGGAAATTATAAATTGTTCAAATACAATTTTTAATGGAGAAATACTTGTTTGAATTGAATGAATAATTATATTTTGAATTATTACATTATACAACTCATCAATTTAATTTTTGGCTGAATATTGGTATTATGTAGGATTTTTTGTTATATATAGTTTATTTTATTTTATATTGGATATTTAGTAACTGTTAAATGTTTAAAAATTAAAAAGTAATGAAGCATAAAATTAATATGTGATTAATTGGTTAATATATGTCAAATAGTAAGTGGAATGTGTTAATTTGATGATCTATGATTTTGTGATTATTGTTTCATCCTCTATTATGTGTTTAAAAGAGGTGGTTTTGTTGTTTTGAGACTAATATATGCATTTTGAATGGTGAAATATGGAATTATTTGGATATGACAATAGTTTCTTGGGTTTATTAGTTATATTACATCATATAATATTTTTTATTTCACAATTACAGTTTTTGAAATTCTCCATTTCAATGTACCATCACCTGAAATGGATAACCTAACAAAAGCCCATACAGGACATGGGTTCTAGGTGTACCCTCAAAATTAAGGATATTTTGGAAACATATAGAAGGATACCCTCTCCCATGCTACCCCTTCCCGATATAGATACAACTATATTGATGATGTAGTATCAATTCAGTATAGATACTGATGTTAATTTAGTATATGGAAGCATATTGATATATGTATGCTGATTGGTAAATAGATATAGATTGGAAAGTTGATATGGAATGGTATGTGGTATAATGGGGTATATTGAAATGGAAGGGGTGTGAATTCCAAGACATATGATGTTAGGTTTTTAAAGAGACTAGTTCAAGGGGGTGATGGGTATGGGGTAATCCTTTTTCATACATTCATTACTTTGTTATACATATACTATTCATGAATTTGGTAAGTGTTTTTGGGTGAGATTTTTTATAGGCCTCACATTGGATATAATTATGCATCAATTTCATTATTTATTTACAAGAACTTTAGTATTCCACACCTACACTAGAATGGGAGTTTATTGATAGGAAAATACATAACATACTTATCCCAACATCTATATACCATATTTAGAGATCTGTAAGTTGGTATTGGAGAATAAGATGGACATTACTAGCTTATGGGAAAGGTGGACATAGAGGTCACCATTAGAGTTTCCATTTATTTGATTATATAATTTTAGTTAATCAATTATTAATTTTGAGTCATCTAGATTATTTAGATATTTATGAATTTACATGTATTTTGTGTTTTTATAGGGGTGTTTCTTATATTATGTGGATGATGAGTATTGATTGGTTGTTTTTTCAATGATTAAGAGGGTAATGTCAATAATATAAAAAATTATATACCCTCCATTCTAGTTACCAACCCAGGGCCTCGTAAAGGATTTATTTTAGAGACATAATAGATTTCACCACAAATACATGAGTTAGTGGAATAAAATAATGGCACAATATAAGAATAAGGGATGAAGATGGAAATGGGAGATTTAACCCCTGTCTATGTCATAACCTACCCACCCTCACCACTCCTCAAATTTCCTTTTGTTTGTATACCATTTTTTTCATTTAATTCTATCTCATAATAATAATAATAATCAAAACAGGTTTACCACTCAAACAAAGGAATTTAATACACCCATTCTTTGGTATTTACCCGGGGATATACAATCAAAGCCTACACCACTTGAACTACCTTCAATAATGTAGGGTTTAATAATAATAACAATAACAATAATAATAATGATAAAAATAATCTATATTAGGTAGGAAGGATGTAAAGAAACAAGAACACACATGCACCCCAATCCAAGTGCATTATCCCTCATTCATCTCCTAAGAATTAGACTACAACCACATAGATTCTACATTATATATCTATGTTTATGATATTAAATCATAATTTTTAATTCACTATTTTCATTATAATAATAACAATAATAATAATTTCAATGAAAAAAAAACAATTAAAACAACATAAAAACCCATATTATTATTTATATCATTTCTAATATAAACAAAACTCCAAAAATATATATATTATTATATATGTACACACCAATATTTAAGAATAATAATTAACTTATTAATAAATATTTTAATATTATTATTATTATTTATAAAAACATTACATTTCATTCAGGGCTTACCTACATGGTAATGTCACCCCATAATCCTGCATGAAACCCATGTTCAAATCTGGGAAATAGTGGATTTTCCTGGTGATGAAAAAAACTATAGTGTTAGTAGTGTGGGTACTATTGTAGATACTACGGCTTGGTATTATAAAAACAATATTATTCATATGAAATAGGATTTTAGGCTATAGGGACTCTATTCCATCAAAGTCCACATGATAAAAGGACCATTGGGATATAATAGTACTGCATAATAGTAGGATTCTATGTGAAACAATGTGTCCAGGTGACTAGTATAGCATGAATTTTTAGGTGAAAAAATAGGAAAACACATAGACATCACTGGGTGGGAATCCTGAAAGACCGGTATGTGCATTGGAACTTTTTATCCCCCCTTATACCCACTGAGATTTTAAATGTAAATTAGAGGGGAACCCTTCCATGATATGAAGAAAGGATGTGCATCAAGATTGTTGATGGAAGGGTAAATGTTGTGTGTTGACCAGTAACACTACTTCCTATGTCACTAGGTAGTTTATGCAATATATTAGAAGGTGAAAAAACATGAAGACATGAAGGTGTCACATTATGGGTGGTTTAAAAGAGATATGGGTTCATTAGAACCAATCCACTGTTCCACTACCCACAAAAATTTAATATGTGGGATGGAGGGTGACCATCCACAAAGTGATGGAGCAATAAAACCTGATGATGATTGAATGTGGTTGACATAATGTAAATGTTGGTGAGACAATGTAATGCTTGGCTTCTGGTCTAGAACTTCATATAATCTCATTTAAGGTACTTTAGGTCACATTTAGATGGGCCTTGAAGTAATAGAAAACATAATATTCGAGCCATAAATTTGTAATAAAATAGGCCTGATGGTTACTTTCCATTCCTTGTGGGGAGGGATGTATCTTGACCCACTTGGGTGCCTGAGTTCATGTGCTTCTAGTGGTTTGTAACCACCTCTACCAAATATAGACTATAAAAATATTTAATATATTAATATTAATAAAACCACTTGAAAGCTATTGATTATCCGTTGTAAAGCCACTACATTCTAATTTATAGAAGAAAATCCCATTTCCATGAACTGCATAATTCATAGTGTACTTGTTTTTATAAACCTAGGTACCTGGTAGAAACCTACTATAAAATAGTAGAGTGTCCACTATGTCATCCCACACTGCATTTAATAAAAAACATTTATTCCCATACAAGTTATAAAACTTTAAAAATTCCATCCAAATATTTCAAAAAACACATTATCACTCTCATTGTAATGTGGGATATTATAATCTCCCCACCACCAGGCCCGTCATCTTTAAAAATTAACACTATGAATTTTTAATGACACATTAGTTACTAAAACATTGAATTTTATTCTCTTAAATTATTTATGCATATGAAACATCACTAAGAACTAAAATAAATATGATTTTATGCCATAATATCTTATAATAATAATGTAATTTTACCATTGCAGCACTATGATTTAATGGATTTGGGTTATAGAGGAAGCAGTCAGGCCTTATCCCTCCCATGTTTCACATTAGTTTAATTAGTAAAAATACAATGATCTTAACAGAGAAACCTTGGATTCATCCCAACGATTATATTTTTACATTTAATTTATAATTACATTAAAATAATAATTACCTCACCTTTATACTTTTACTGGTTATTGACAAAATTGGTTGTCACTCTCATCATTTAATTGATAAATATAAAGTAAAATTCATTAAGTGGTATCCTCATGTGCTCCCTGAATAGTGGAATGCCACCATTGGTACTCCATGTGCTAGAGTGGAGGTACCAAATTCCATGCATCATTTTCTGTTGACCATAATAATATTTTTTTTTGAGTAAAAATAATTATCTCTATTGTTTAATCTATCTTGATAGGGTGGTTGATGATTTTCTCTCATTATTTAGATCATTCTAGAGTGGTTCTCTCAGTATTTAATGAATTATCTTTACATGAATTTTTTGTGAACAAAAATTCCCATTATACTAAAAAATTATATATGATATATTTTTTAGTTAGGGTTAAATATTTGATAATTGCACTGATTCCCATCATCAAATATTCTCTCCAATGTATACCTATTTAAAATAATAATAAAAATATAATTATTACAATCCTAGACATGTCCTAACTCATTAATACATTAATATTAATTTAGAAATAAATAAATAAATAAATAAATATTTAAATGATATTAAACAAAATATATCATTTCCATCAGACCCTTAACATGGCCTATTAATCCTCATCAAAATTTATCAAACATTGAATAGTACATATTTATTTAAATAAATAAATATCTTTATGTTATGAATTTTACAAATAAATAAATATCATATCCACAAAAAATGTGAATGATTTTTTTAATATTGAAAAAACTAAAAAAAATATTTAACAAATAAATAATTAGTTATTACCTTGAAAATAATAAACAAGAGATAATTAAATTATATATATATTCTATAGCTGAAAATTAAAATTTATTTAATATTAAACACACATATATTCTAAACTAAAATATAATGGTATTGAATTTATGTGATCAACTTAACATGAGAAATTATTATTCCGCAAGCCATGAATAAAAATTATTCTACATATTAATCTCAAATATAATTTAAATAAGATTTTAGATATTCATAGTGTATAAACATATATTATTCTTTATCAGTGGAATTATTTGATATTTCATAAATTAAAATATTGGTTTCTAACAACAAATAAACACACCCATAGTGAACAAATTTAATGGTGCAATGATAAACACCACATACAAACACATAGTGTGTAATATAACAAGTTTTCCTTGATATCTCATAAAGGAGGTTTCATAATTTGGGCCCTCAACCTATATGCTGGATTTATATTTCTTTTACTCTAAAAATGAAACCCATTGATGAACTCCCATTCAATGGATTTAACTAGACAATTCCATTTCAATCAATGGGACAAATATATCCTCTTCTGTAACTCATAAGGGAAAAATACTTCCACAAATTACTCAATTAATGCCATACCACTTATGACATATCTAATGAGTTCTACCTCACCATGTGTATATATCATATTTGTTTTTATCAATACATGAGAGTATTTTATTATTGATACACATTAACAAAAATCTCATGTAGAAGGACTAATACACACACATATATATAATAATATCCAATGGCACATATAATATATTGAATTCATATTGGCATGTATGTTCTCATATCCACCTCTCCTGAATACTTCCAAGTGAGAAATTCATAAGTATAATTCTCATATACTTATAAGAATCCAACACCTGATAATCAAGACATCATCCATGACCTATCATATATATTGTATCTAGACCATATGATATATGATTTAAAATATTGTCATAGAATTTTCATGTTTTCATTATAGTGGAGAACTGTTATAACATTTATATGCGAAAAATTCCCTAAGGAAATTATCAAAATAATGTTACATTGAAAAAAATAGTCATGTGATAAGATATTAATTAATATTTATGTTTATGAATATTCTAGTAATCAAGAGTACATTCAGATGGTTATAAGTTAGTACCTCTAATATGGGCACCCTCTTTATTAAATTTCTAAAACCAAAGAAACATATTACCATTATCAATAAACACATAATCTAATAAATTATTCCACTAATGGCCATATTGTTATATTCCCATTTGAACCCAATTTATATGATTTAATTAATCATTACACACCAATCCCCTCATAACTTATAAAAACAATTCTATTTTTCATACCCATTTCTCTCATAAAACTAAAAAACATAGAAACCTCTATCCATACACTAAAAAAGTCCCAAAATACTCTTTATATATGGTTGAATTTCATTAATAATGTTTAATTTTTTCTCCATAATCGACATTTCTATAAACACATCAATATCAACCAGGTTGGTGTTTAATTATCAATTTATGAGGTCTTTCTAATTATAACATTGGAAGTACATACAAGTACCATATCAACTACCATTTACCACTTTCAAAATGTTCCCAAATACCTTTCCCTAATACAAATGATCCAAAATTATTTTTGAACAATTGAATTAAAATATCTAATAGATTTTGGCCCAACATCAAGTTATACCCCATATGACTCATTTTACTAGCCTATATGTGTCTATAGTATTCTTATAAACCATAAATAAATTAACATAACCCAATGAAAAATTAATCCTATATCCCATATATAGTTATACCATTCCAATATTAGTGATGACATCATCCTACATTACCCCTTCATGAATCGCACTCCTTGTTTCATGAGAAGGTTTTTCAAATAGGATTATGTCCACGTTAGGTTCTCTATTTAATGGAAAAGTTACCTAAAAATAAAAAATTGTAGTAGATAACACTATATAAATCTTATATCCTCATCCAAATCATATAATTGGACTTGATGTTAGAAATTAACTCACAGAACTATCAAATGGAAAAAATATAGATCCAATTTATAGAATAGTCTCTGAGTTTGTAACACTATATAGAATTATATATATGATAGTGTTATTATAGGTAGTTTTTTAAACAACTTTTAAATTGTAATCTAATTATGTCCTTTATATGTTTTAGTAATTATATTAAAAAAATTTACTAAATGTTTTGTTTAATGGTGGTTTTAAATAAACCACCCCAAATTGTTTTAATCAGTGGTGGATTATAACAAAACTGACACTAATTCATTATGGGGGTGTATTTACACTATAAACATTTAGTGGAAGTTTTGTTATAATACACCACTGATTAAAACAATTTGGGGTGGTTTATTTAAAACCACCATTAAACAAAAAATTTAGAATAATTTTTTATATATTTACTATAACATATAAAGGACATAATTAGATTAACATTTAGAAGTGGTTTCAAAAACTACCTATAAAAACACTATCATATATAGAATTCTATATAGTGTTACAAACTTAGAGACTATTCTATAAATTGGATCTATAAGATTTCCATTAGATGGTTCTATGAGTTATTTTCTATGATCAAGTCCAATTATATGATTTGGATGAGGATATATGATTTATATAGTGTTATCTACTACAATTTTTTATTGTTAGGTGACTTTTCCATTAGATAGTGAACATAACTTGGACAAAATCCTATTTGAAAAACCTTCGCATGAAACAAGTAGTGTGATTCATGATGGGGTAATGTAGGATGATGTCATCACCAACATTGACATGGGATAACTATGGCTGGGATATAGGATTAATTTATCATTGGTTATGTTAATTTATTTATGGTTTATAAGAATACTATAAACACATATAGTCTAGTAAAATGAGTCATATGGGGTATAACTTGATGTTTGGCCAAAATATATTAGATATTTAAATTCAATTGTTCAAAAATAATTTAGGATCATTTGGATTAGGGAAAGGGATTTTGGATCATTTTCAAAGTGGTAAATGGTAGTGGAAATTGTACTTGTATGTACTTCCAATGTTATAATTAGAAAGACCTCATAAATTGATAATTAAACAACAAAATGGTTGATATTGATGTGTTTATGGAAATATCGATTATGGAGAAAAAATTCAACATTATTAATGAGATTCAACCATATATAAGGTGTTTTTTGATACTTTTTTATTGTATGGATAGAGGTTTCTAAGTTTTTTAGTTGTATGAGTGAAATGGGTGACTGAGTTAATGTGTTGCTAGTGGTTAGTAACCACCTCTACCAAATATAGACTATAAAAATATTTAACAGATTAGTATTAATAAAACCACTTGAAAGCTATTGATTATCAGTTGGCAAGCCGCTATGTTCTAATTTCTAAGGGAAAATCCCATTTCCAGGAACTACATAACTCATAGTGTACTTGTTTCTATAACCGTAGGTACCTGGTAGAAATATACTATAAAATAGTAGAGTTTCTACTATGTCATCCCACACTACATTTAATAAAAAATAGTTATTCCCATACAAGTTCTAAAACATTAAAAATTCCATCCAAATATTTCAAAAAACACATTATCACTCTCATTGTAATGTGGGATATTATAATCTCCCCACCACCAGGACTATCATCATTGAAAAGTATCAGTAAGCATTTCTTGTGACACATTATTTACTAAAACATTTAATTTTATTCTCAGAAATTATTAATTCATATGAAACATCACTAAGAAAAAAATGACTATGATTTTATACACTAATATATTATAAGAATAATGTAATTTTACCATTGCAGCACTACTATTTAAAGGATTTGGGTTATATAGGAAGAAGTCAGGCCTTCTCCCTCCCATGTTTCACATTAGTTTCATTAGTAAAAATACAATGATCTTAATGTAGAAACCTTGGATTAATCCCAATTAATATATTTTTACATTTAATTTATAATTACATTAATATAAGAATTACCTCACCTTTATAATTTTACTGGTTATTGACCAATTTGGTTGTCACTCTTGTCTTCTCATCATTTAATTGAAGAATATAAAGTACAATTCCTTAAGTGGTATCCTCATGTGCTCCTCGAATTGTGGAATGACACCATTGGTATTCCATCTGCTAGAGTGGAGGTACCAAATTCCATGCATCATTTTATGTTGATCATAATAATATAATTTTTTGAGTAAAAAAATTACCTCTCTTGTTTAATCTTTCTTGATAGGGTGGTTGATGATTTTATCTCATTCTTGAGATCATTCTAGAGAGGTTCTCTCAGCATTTAATCAATTATCTTTAGATTAATTTTTTGTGAACACAAATTCCCATTATACTAAAAAATTATATAAGATATATTTTTTAGTTAGGGTTAAATATTTGATAATTGCAGTGATTCCCTTCATCAAATATTCTCTCCAATGCATCCATTTTTAAAATATTAATAAAAATATAATTATTACAATCCCAGACATATCCTAAATCATTAATACCTTAATATTAGTTCATAAATAAATAAACATATATATTTTTAAATGATATTAAATAAAATATATCATTTCCATCAGACCCTTAACATGGCCTATTAATCATCATCAAAATTTATCAAACATTGAATAGTAGATATTTATTTAAATAAATAAATATCTTTATGTTATTAATTTATGAAATAAATAAATATGATATCCTAAAACCATGTGAATGATTTTTTTTAATATTGACAAAACTAAAAAAATATTTAACAAATAAATAATTAGTTATTACCTTGAAAATAATAAACAAGAGATAAATAAAATATATATATATTATATAGCTCAAAAATAACATTTATTTAATATTGAACTCACATATATTCTAAACTAAAATAAAATGGGATTGAATTTATGTGATCAAATTAACATGAAAAATTATTATTCCGGAAGCCATGAATAAAAATTATTCTAAATATTAATCTCAAATATAATTTAAATAAGATTCTGGATATTCATAGTGTATAAACATATATTCCTCTTTCTCAGTGGAATTACATGATATTTCATAAATTAAAATATTGGTTTCCAACAACAAATAAACACACCCATAGTGAACAAAATTAATGGTTCATTGATAAACACCACATACAAATGTATAGTGTGTAATATAATAAATTTTCCTTGATATCTCATAAAGGAGGATTCATAATTTGGTTCATCAACCTATATGATTGATTTATAGTTAGTTTACTCTAAAAAATTAACCCATCAATGAACTACCATTCAATGGATTTAATTGGACAATTCCATTTCAATCAAAGGGACAAATATATCCTCTTATGTAACTCATAAGGGAAAATACTTTCATAAATTACTCAATTAATGTCATACCACTTATGACATATCTAATGAGTTCTACCTCACTATGAGTATATATCATCTTGGTTTTTATCAATACCTGAGAGTATTTGATTATTGATACACATTAGAAAAAATATCAAGTCGAAGGACTAATACACACACACATATATAATAATATCCAATGGCACACATAATATATTGAATTCCTATTGGAATGTATGTTCTCATAACCCCCTCTCTTGAATATTACCATTTGAGAATTTCATAAGTAGAATCCTCATATACTTATGAGAATCCAACACCTGATAATCATGTCATCATCCATGACCTATCAAATAGATTCTATCTAGACCATATAATATATGATTTAAAATATTGTCATTAAATTTTCAAGTTTTCATTATAGTGGAGAGTTGTTATAACATTTATATGTTACAAAGTACCAAAAGAATTTATCAAAATAATGTTAAATTGAAAAAAATTGTCATGTGATAAGATATTAATTAATATTTATGTTTATGAATATTCTAGTAATAAAAAGTACATTCAGATGGTTATAAGTTAGTACCTCTAATATGGGCACCCTCTTTTTTAAATTTCTAAAACCAAATAAACATATTACCACCCTTAATAAACACATAATCTAATTAATTATTCCACCAATGGTCATATATTTAAATTTCCATTTGAACCCAATTTCTGTGATTTAATTAATCATTACATACCAATCCCCTCAAAACTTATAAAAAATTCTATTTTTCATACCCATTTCTCTCATACAACTAATAAACATAGAAGCCTCTATCAATAAACTAAAAAAGTTCCAAAAAACTCCTTTATTATGGTTTAATTTCATTAATAATGTTGATGTTTTTCTCCATAATCTATATTTCCATAAACACATCATGGTCAACCAAGATGGTGTTTAATTATCAATTTATGAGGTATTTCTAATTATAACATTGGAAGTACATACAAGTGCCATTTTCACTACAATTTACCACTTTCAAAATGTTCCCAAATCCCCTTACCTAATCCAAATGATCCTAAATTATTTTTGAACAATTGAATCTAAGTATCTAATATATTTTGGCTAAACATCAACTTATACCCCATATGACTCATTTTACTAGCCAATATGTGTCTATAGTATTCTTATAAAACATAAATAAATTAACATAACCCATTGAAAAATTAGTCCTATATCCCATCCATAGTTATCCCATGCCAATATTAGTGATGACATCATCCTACATTACCCGATCATGAATCGCACTCCTTGTTTCATGAGAAGGTTTTTCAAATAGGATTATGTCCAAGTTATGTTCACTATCTAATGGAAAAGTTACCTAACAATAAAAAATTGTAGTATATAACACTATATAAATCGTATATCCTCATCCAAATCATATAATTGGACTTGATGATATAAAATAACTCATAGAACCATCTAATGGAAAACATATAGATCCAATTTATAGAATAGTCTCTGAGTTTGTAACACTATATACAATTCTATATATGATAGTGTTTTTATAGTTAGTTTTTGAAACCACTTCTAAATGTTAATCTAAATATGTCCTTTATATGTTTTAGTAATTATATTAAAATATTATAATAAATGTTTTGTTTAATGGTGGTTTTAAATAAACCACCCAAAATTGTTTTAATCAGTGGTGGATTGTAATAAAACTTCCACTAAATGTTTATAGTATAAATACTCCCCCATAATGAATTAGTGGTAGTTTTGTTAGAATCCACCACTGATTAAAACATTTTGTGGTGGTTTATTTAAAACCACCATTAAACAAAACATTTAGTATAATTTTTTAATATAATTACAAAAACATATAAAGGACATAATTAGATTAACATTTAGAAGTGGTTTTAAAAACTACCTATAAAAACACTATCATATATAGAATTATATATAGTGTTACAAACTCAAAGACTATTCTATACTCCCCCATAATCATTCCCTAAGATACCCATCACCCCATACCTCCCCATTTCTCGTCTCGCATCACCTTTCACCCTACTTGAGAATTACTCTCCACCTTTTATCCATCACCACTTCCTACCAAACTCCTACCACTACCCTTCCCAATAGCTTATATAGACGTCCCCACGATCATTTATCACCTTTAAAATCCATCTATTTACTTATACCCTATGGTATGTTTCATTTATTACAATAATTTTAACTTTTTTTCATTAATTCAACGTTTCGATTTAATGCCGCTAAGTTTTCCTTTTTTTCATTGATTCCTTAACTGTTTAACCAATAAAAAAAGATAATTATATCAATAATATTGATTGTATTACAATGATTATGTAATAAATATTTAGAAGTTAAATTTTTGAAATGTTTTTTATACTGTGATAGACACATAGGATAATATGTTTTTTGCCTAAATATTGTTCATATAATTGGGATAAAAATCTGTGAATGTCTTGTGATATTGAAAATATTTTTGACTATTTTTATTAGTTGTTAAATTCATAAATTTTGTATTCATTAGCAAATATATAATTTTATCTTGTGATATTGGTCCTAAATGTTTTGATTTGTTACGTAATTTATAGGTATAGGTTGTTATTACCTTATATATCAATGTTAATGAATACTTTATATAATAAGTAATCAGTTAACTGAATAATTATAAAATCATATTTTTCTTCTTCTTATTTTTTATTATTAAAACATATAATTTACTCATATATATATATATAAATACATTAATATTTTTAAGAATACTCTATGTGCACCCATATATAAAAACTATTATTTTGTTATATAAATTTATGTATAAGAAAATAAAATAAAAAGAATGCTGATATGCCTCTTATTAAATGAATTTTTATAATATCATTGGATTGATCATGTGACCCCCATTTTAATTTACTATTTTTCAAAAGTTGTAATTTTATCTGTCTAAAGAACTGTATGTTTGCAGAACAATGCCTCATTTTAGATGAATAAATCCCTTTATGAGAGTGATAGGGTGGTTTCCAAAAATCTTATCCATGTATAATGTACACTAATATTAGATTCATGTATCTATCACCCCCTTTAATTTTACTCTTTATGTTGAAAATATGGCACGTCAAATTTTCTATTTAGGGAAGATGGGTATGATATGTAAGGTTCCTTCTTGGGATAATATTTCTTTTAATATACATAAATATATAAATAAGAAAAAAATCATTTAAAAAAAGTGAAATTCCAACTGTTTTTGATAAAAAATGTTTTCAACATTTTACACAAGCTTCACATGATGTAATTTAATTTTCTATTTCATCACTTGAAAAATAAATATGAGGATAAGAAAATTTATAAAATAGGTATTAAATTCGTGAAATAATACCTTAGTAGAGTTTTTTTAGAATATTCTATTTCTATATTAAATTAAACCTGACTCTAATTTTATAAATGAAAATTTTCAGAAATATCATTAATAGCAATGGAAAAATTATATGAAATATGTTCCTTTAAATTTTATGGATAAAAAATTATAATCCTAATTCAAAAGACCATATTTACCTTCTTTTCATTATAAATTTAGATCCATTATGATATTTTTTGCCAATTAATTCTACACCACCATAAGAACTAATATTTCCAACTAAACAAATTGGTTTAATTTAAAATTTATAAATTCTTCCATTATATAAAATAAATTTTAAAAATTTGTATTCTTACCTATATTATGTTATGGTTATGGTTTTGGTGGTGTTATTAATGTGTTTAAATTATTTATAGGATCCCATCCATTTATGTAGATATATGAACATCCCATTAACTGAATTTCAATATTTTACGTGGTATATTGATTTTTTAAATGTGAAAATGTGAAATGGTTATTATATGATCTACAAATTGAATTATGAGTGTAATTTCGGGTCTATAATGGGTTTTTACCTTGGGAAAATACACTAGTAGAAATATAGGTTATCAATATAGAATAAAAGTGGTTTTAGAAAGATATATGTATAACCACATGATTTAGGGAACATAATATTTTAGTAATTTTAAGGTAGTAAATAAATCAATATTAGTCTCAAAATTAGAACAAACTATTAATTTTGTGTTAATAACAACAAATGGTTAGATTCATGTTTTAACTGACACTAATATAAATGGCCCTTATTATCAATGTATACAATGTTTAAATTTTGGTGAAAATGTATGATAATAATCTACATATATGTTTTAACCAACTATCGCACTAGGTACCAATACCATTGATTCATGGATTTTTTTATATAATAATTATTATTTAAGATTTAAATATGTGGTTTAATAATCATGGTAGTATTTTAAACTATACATAAGGTTTCCAAATCAAGGTTGTTGTTATCCCCAAGAAAGGTATATACTATGGGGGGTGAACCAGGGTATGCCAATGTCATTAAATGTTCCTCTTAAAGGATCTTTTTACCATACATTTAGTATAAAAATCCCCCTTATAAAGATTATAAAGTGATACAAAAAATAAATAGAGAGAATTTTTTTACATAGTTCACCAGGACTAGGCTAATCCAAGGAGCGTACAACCATGATGTACTGATGTACCGAAACCAATTAGTGAACTACTTATTTATAATGTATACAGTGTAATCTATATTCCCTTAGTTTATTACCACATATAATTAATAATAACACTATATCAACTAAATTTAATCAACCATCCAATATAATATTATTTATAAGATACTAATCAGCTTAGAAATAGTTTACACTGACATTTGTGTAACATGAAACTCCATTTTTTATGGTGAGATGAGTTCCTCTTTTCCATATAATATTTTATAATTGAAAATAAACCTTCAAATAATGTTTTATTTTTATAATATTTACTATGTAATTTATTCCTGATAGAGTCCTTTTGTACAAACTCTTTTATGACCTTGCAAGCGACACCTTCATGAACTACCATTCACATATGTTCTTCATGAACTCCAGTTTATTAAATACATTATTATAAAAAAAATCACAAATTATGTTATTCTTGAACTTCTTATCACCATGTATGTTCTTTTTAATGTACCTCTCAATACATAAGTTCTTTATAGTATACTTATTTCTATGAAATTACATTACCAAACCCCCCTTTGCGTAAACGAAGTAATTTATTTACTCTAATATCTTATCTAATTCTTTAATATCCTCCGAATCAATTTATTAAAGGTATATTTATAGGAAAACGAACCCAAAAATAATTCATCACATAATATTATGGTTTCCCTTCATGAAAATAACATTATAAAAAAACTACTCCATTGCTTCTAAACTTCACATAAAATATTCCTTTCACAAACCATGAAAATATATGCCAATATTTCAAACAATATTTCATTTGTGGTATAGATAATTTTCTGAGATCATGAAAAAAATTTCCTTCATAAAATATATTAATTCATAAAATATCTCCCTTCAAAAAATCTTCTATTTCTAATATATCTTCTTTTTCTCTAAAAAATCCTCTACATCTCACATTACTCTTCCACATTCATTTCATAAATGATTTAAATTAACAATTATTTCCTTTATAATTAACCATTACTGTATAAAATATCTACTCCTTTATGACATAAAAATTCAATTGATAAATTTATACTACTTCATGAAATTATTTTTTTAAATTTGCATGAACATTCTACATTGACTCTTAATTTTCATAAAAATTACTTGGAACAACTACAAACATTTTTAGAGGTCATATATATAGGAGAAAATGAAAAGTATAATTTTATGTAATTTATTTAACATTCCATGTTAGGAAAGACTACCCAAAATCCCTAAAACCACACTTGGGGGTTTTCTTAACAGTACCCCCATTGGATTTTTTCGGACAATACAATATGATTCTTAATCACATTCCTAATTTTTTTTCATACTTTATGCTTAAATTACTATTTTTACACTAAAACCCATTATAAAATAATTAATATGTACTCATAGATGACATTAGACATGATAAATGCTAGAAATAAGAGAAATATGTAAGTATAATTCATAAATCACTATGTTCAGATCTTAGTATCCACTTGATGTTTACAAACAATGCTTCACTTCTCCTCATCGATTCAACCCACACATTTTCTCCCCTAATATCACACACATTATTAGATTGACTCACCACCATACCAGTTTTGAGAAATCTCTTCCAATTTTACGAAAAATCTCTCTCCCCACTTTTCAACGAACACAAAGGTAACTCCTTAATACAATTATAGAGGAAAAGAATAACTATTACTGCGTAGTAAAATTCACACTATACCTTGGGGAGTGGGGATATCACATACACACTATTTAATTATGAGGAGTAAACTAGAATCCAAGAGCTATTGTATGCATCTCAAATGCCTCCTTAGGAAAGGTATTTATTAGGATATATGAAACTTGAAGTTTGATAGGTACATACTCTAATTTCACTGACCTAATATCAAATTTTTTCCTTTAGGAAGTTATATTTGATTTCATCATGGTTCAACCGTGAGTGATGAATGTGGTTTTTATTGTGATTGATAGACCAATATTTTTCATAGTTAATCCCAATAGGATACTTCACTTAAACTCCAATATCCTTAAGTTCTTTCTTCATACATAATAGTGGTTTAAAATATTGAGTGGTCACAATATATTCTGATTCCATAGTTATCAATGAATAATTATCTTATTTATTTCTAAGATAGGAATTAATCATTCCTATACGATATATTGAACCATATGAAGTTGAATTTATATCATCTACTAAATATTCCCGACTTGTATACGTAAATCCTAATAAAAATTTGTGATATGTTATACTATAAAACAAATCAAAATTCAATATTGATTTGATATATTTTATTATTCTCTTCATCATAGGGAATTTTATTTCATTTGGATTACTGTGGTACTTTATGGATTGATAAGTGGGAAAAAATAATGTTGATTCCTTTTTTTATTGTGTATATAATTCTAATAATGATTTTCTGGTATTCTGTGAAATTGACCACATTGGCATTATCCTCACTTGAAAACATTATACAGGTTGCAATCAAGGGTTTTATTACCATTGAATCATCTATTAAAAATACTATTATAACCTTTTTTCATATTTATATTACGATATGAATGGTCCTTTTCTTCCTTGTGTTAACTTCAAACCAAGAAAAAGAATAACTCACCAATCATCAAAATCCCATACTCAAACCTCCCGAATCAGGAAAACTACTTTCACTATGAATTTTTTATCAACCAAAGAGAATGTCATAAAATTTTATAATTGAAAACATTATTTTATCACTCTAAATATTAATATAGATATAATTATTAACTCCATCATGTTAGAAACCATGTTTTTAGGTATTGATCTAGTCTGGAATACCATGCTCTTATTTCTCGTATTGGCCTATACAATTCATTTTTCAACCATTTTTTATAATATTTATTAATAAGAAAACCATTCTTCTAGCCAATGTACACCTATTATTCAAGTAATTGATTTAGAAATACTGATTTTACATCCATCTTGAAAACATCAAAAATACATTGAACTACAATGGACTAGAACAATCAAACATTTTCCAATGTAACCATATGATAAAATGTTTCATAACAATGATACCTTATATCTGGGCGTATACCTTACAAACTAATCATTCCTTGTTTCAAATCACCATGTTGTCTTCAATCAATTTATTAGAAAACCCGCATTTGGTATTAATGAAATTATTATCTATCAACCTTGAAAAAATATCATATGTTCAATTCTCCTTGATTTGGTCGAATGCTTATTTTATTACCTAAACCAAATTCTATTATTTATCAGCCTCTTCAAATTTCATTATTTATACTTGGGATAAGAGTGAATATTATTATAGAGAAATAATTCTCCTTGTTTTAAATAGTGTTGTATGGTCACCAATGATATTATTCTCACTGATTAATTCTCTTATTTTTGGATTCTATACAACTAATTATCAAACTTAATTATTCTAAAAATTTGTGCCTTCTTTATTTTCAACATCAATCCCATGCCCCCCTATTCTTCTCTAATCCTAATCATTATCTTTTATAATATAATAAATATTTTGTTAATGATTCAAATCATTTTTTACTGCAATTGTTTCTTTTATGTCAATAATATTTCCAAGTAATTTTTTGAAATACTTATATGAATTTCTTTTGGATGGGTATCCAAGGTTTTGGTCAGTGTGAGTATATTAAGAGGGGGTGAATTGAGTACTGAATAATTTTTTTTGTAAAAATGTATTAGTTTGAAATCCCCAAAAGGATTAAATATGGTAATGTTTATCAAAATAAGTAGTAAGATATATATCTTAATATTTCTATATAATTATTAAAAAATTGATTATTTCTCAGATGAATAATATATATAATATTATTTTATCCTTTGAAATCAATTTACTTGATCAAAATACTATATGAACATAAATTAAGATAAGCAATCAAAGTATGCATTTTTTTATAGTTAAAATAGCTTTCAGATTTAAAGAAAAAATAATGTAAAGCAAAATTAAAATAGACAACGGAAAAAATAAATACAAGAGGTTCAGTCTCAATTCAAAACTCATTCCTCTCTAATTAATTATAACCCACTACCAAAAAGATTATATAAAATAAATTAGATGATCCCCAACCTGGATTAGTTATATACAATATTTTACCAGTATCCAAGACACACATGACCTCTTCCAGAGTTATTCAAGTGAGTAAAAAAGAAATAGCACACACATGGACCTCTAAAACTCATATCTATGTGAGAAACAAAGAATAAATTTGTTTGATAATATGTCATGTATATTCTAGTTTAGTTAAGGAGACAGTGTGCATGTGGTAAAGTAGAGTAAGAAAACACACTGTTCAAAATGATAAAAAAAATAAACAGATTCATGAAATCTTGGAGTGTAGAGTCTAGAAGTGATTGGTATATTGAAATGAAGCTTGTGACTCTTGAGTTTAATTATCCATGAATCTTGTGTCAGGTTATTTCAAAATATTCAAGAAAAATAGAGTGACACAACCCTTGTTTTCTGACTGGAGGAATGATCTGGATGTGATGGACTTTTTCTTCACCATTTGACTGCTTAGATCCAGTTAGATCTTTGTGTTTCCCATTAGGTTCAAGTATTTATCCCTCAAATATTAAGTTAATCACAATATATTTCTTGTCTATAAACGTTTTTCTATATTTTCCACACATTTTTTTCTATATTACTCTGATTGTATATTTCAAGAGGGAGTATGCTTCACTTTTATAAGCAGCAGCAAGAACCTCAAAACTAGTTGATTCCTCATACAACTCATTCTGACACGATTTCTGTTGAAAATTTATGACGCAATCACTCAAAGAGTAAATGGGATTAAATTCAATGAATATATCCATGAGAGTAACGTAATTAAAAAATAAGTAAAGTAATAAAAATAGTGATAGTGTCTTAGTATCTGGCGGTGTCAGGATCTAGTGGTGTCTCGCTAGATGGTATGTTTCCCTGGAAGTATGTTTATCTAGTTTTTTGGTACTCTAGAAGTATGTTTATAGTTGTATTTTTAC
The DNA here is from genome assembly GCA_963277665.1 of Viscum album. Classification (NCBI taxonomy): domain Eukaryota; kingdom Viridiplantae; phylum Streptophyta; class Magnoliopsida; order Santalales; family Viscaceae; genus Viscum; species Viscum album. Next base: position 699,342,941 of record OY728122.1, on the reverse strand, counting down.
AATGGTATATTTCCAATAGTATTTTTTCGTTGGTATGTTTCCACTGGTATGTTTATCTGGCAGTATAACAGTATTGAAGTCTTAGAATTAGTTAAATTTTCTGTGTTAGTGGGGTATAAACTAGCAGTGTCTGGTCCAATGGTGTATGATCTGATGGTGTCTCAGACATAGATAAAGTTTTAGTTTTGGGGGTATGATATAAGAGGTGTGAAATTTAGAGTGCCTCATCTAAAGATATCTCATACATATCCATACTTGCATTCTAGCAGCATGATATCCTGGTAGTGTATCGATCAATGATGTCTAATACTTTTCCGATTCTTCAGTCTAGTGGTTTGATAGTCTCACGGTGTGCTATCCAGTGGTATCTCAGACTTATAGATTTTATGGTAGCGTTGTATCATGGACAACAGTTTAAGACTCAATAGTGTCTCATACATAGACAGATTTATCACATGTTCTGATATTATTGATTGGTTTAAGGAAAACATGAAATGAATCGGTATTATTAAAAACATGATTTTGTTATCATTAAAAATAGGTGGTCTACAATCTCCGACTTTTTTATGATCACAAATGATGGAATAAAAATAATATTATATATATATAACTAGGTCATCACATGTATTTCAAAATTTTAAACATGATATCCAAGGTATGATCTAAATATAAAACATGACTTATTATTCCCATCAATAGTATATGGTTCATGGAAAATAGTAAGTATCAATAGTAACAAAATATTTCAAATATAGAAGGATTTAAAATTAATAGTACTAAAAATAAAAATGTTAGAAAATAGATAAACATAATTCTATAAAATGCTTCAAAACATGATTTTATGTAGGCTATTAAAATTCTCAAAAACACATATCTTATAAAAATTATCCATAAAATCAAGTATTCCAAAAGAATTATCATTAACCCATATTCTATAAAAAATATCCCCCTTTTGGGATTATCAAAAAGGTAAATAATATTAGTAAAAAAAGAGAGGAAATACAAGAAGAATATTGGAATTTTATATAAAAGTAAAATAGATAGAATAAGAGGTAGGAAAGACATACAAAATTATGAGCACAAATTTGTTACAATATAGATCCCATCAGAGGAATTATACTCTAATCCAACAATATATAAGGGAACCACCCGTAACTCCTGGTATGAAAGAGAACTGAGGAGTAATCAGAATAGATAACTGAGAAACCACTACATGAACATGAGAATGAATAAACATACTCACGATATTTATGAAATCCATAATAATATTTCCACCCCTTTCCATTTCACTAAATAAATCAGACTTATATTCCATGAAAATATTCAGGATTGGGGTCATCTCTTTAAGATTTCTGACTTTCTATTTGAATGCTTGATTCATATCAGGAATTCACAAATTCTTATCCTTGAATTTATAATCGGTATCTAGAGAATGATTGATATAGGACTAAGAGAGATAATACTTTAGGGACTTGGTTATAGTTTCTCTATAATATTTCATATCACGAGCATAACTAGAATCCATCTTGAGAACATGGTTAGGATTATTCCAAATTTTGAATAAGTTTTCTTAAGGCTGATCTATGACTCTACCTGAAGCACTAGAAGATGCAGCTCTAAGCTCATCATTAAAAACTGATCTCAACTAATCAGAATCAGTAACTAGAGGAGGAGGTGTAGAAGGTATTTCCGATGCTTTCTCCGTGGCACGCGCATCCGTCCTATTGGTCACGACAGGCACAGCTCTTTGTTTCCCCGCATTCCCGCTTTCTAAAGGCGGGCGGCATTCACTCCTTATTCAGGGACGTCTGCTCCTTGATCGATACTGGTATGACAGGATGTCGGTTCTTCCTTCAGTTGATTCCTCCTCGGAACTCATCACCTAGTCCGGGTCTCCCTCATATATTTAATACATTGTTCGTGAAACTCATCCCAGTGCCATGTTTCCATGGTCGTCTGTTAATTAAACTGCTTCTATCAGGACATTCCAAGGGGTCCAGTTAGGGCAGTAAGCTTTAGTTGGTGGAGTAGTCACGTTGAGACATCAGTGACGTGTCTGGGAGCTAGGGAATTTTCATTTCTGTATTTTGTCCCTTATTATAGGGCTTCTCGAGGGCATAGAAGCCCGAGGCATCCCACATCGAGCGTGAGGAATCATATTCCATTGGCATGTATCTGAGGTTTTCCTCAGCTTCTTGTGTTTAACACGGGGTATACCGCAATTTTAACGTCCAACGGAGACGGGTTGGGACCAACATAACACTTGTTGGAGTGGATCATATTGAAGAACCCCCTTGAGGGATCACTAATATTGGGGCCAACACATGGGTGGATTCTCGAATACTGTGGGAGGATAAATGAGGTGCCACGATCTTACCGGTATATGGCAGCCTAGGAAAAAATCAGGATGGGTGATGGAAAATAGAATGGAGTGGAGGAGGGATGAGATGGGACCATCATAGAGATGACTGTAAAGATGGGCTTCAGCCTCGAAGAGGCCTCCTATGTATCCCTGTGGCAGTGAATCAAAGTCCGCGTAGTTCAGTTTGTAAGAACCGATGTGAAGGGGAGTCATAGAAACCAATGGGTGTTGGGATTGAACATCTGGGAGGCTTCTTAGATACCATGCCTTGACATGGATCCAAGTCCACATAGTTCCGAATGAGGAACTGGTGAACCGACGTGAAGAAGGACCTTGGCCCAGATGAATGGTGGTGGGGCTTGATCCTTAGGGAGGCTATCTACGTACCATTCCTTGACATGGATCAAAGTCCTCATAGTTCAGGTTGAAAACGGGGTGTTGAACTGACATGAAGGGATGTCGGAACAACTGGGTGGCGGGATCATAATGGCATACCGCTGGATTGGGAAGGATTTTAACGTCATGTGGGACGAGGGCGTGTCGGAGAACCAACGTGAAGGGGGGCCTTGGTCCATTGGGTGTTGGGCTTGAACCTCGTAGATGCATCCTATGTACCATGCCTTGACATGGATCAAAGGCCCCATATTTCAGAAGGGATGAGGGTGTCGGCGAACCGACGTGAAGAAGGACCTTGGTCTGATAGGTGACGGTCTTGAACCTCAGGGAGGCTACCTACATACCATGCCTTGAAATGGATCAAATACCTCATAGTTCAAAAGGTGTAGAATACAGTTTAACATCATGCGGGAAGGTGGTGAACTGACGTGAAGGAAGTCGAAACGACCGTGTGGTGGGCTTGAACATCATGAAGGCTTCTTACGTACCATTCATTGACATGGGTCAAAGTCTCCATAGTTTGGGTGGGGTTTCGTTAGTGAACCGACGTGAAAGTGAACCCAGGGGTCCAATGGTGGTGGGATTGAACCTCGTGGAGGCTTCCTACGTACCATGCCTTGACATGGATCAAAGTCCTCATAGTTTGGGTGTGCAGTTTAACGTCGTGTGAGAAAGGGCATTTGGGGGCTTATACTCTGAGGAGGCCTAGGGTGTGTCATGGTCGGTGCTCACTCTAAGCCCATAGGAGTCATGCTCGGTGTGAGAAACAAAAGGCTGCAGAGACCTGACAATCACATCGCGAAGGGTGCGTCTGGGAGAAGAAGACAGGGGCTTATGCGTTAGGCAGCCCATGGTGTTGGGACTTACTCTAGGATGGGGGACCGTGTGAAACAAAGCGCAGAGGGAGAGGGATTTGGGATAGAAGAAAGGAGGTTTCTCATTCCCAATTACGCCCTCCGCTGGCCTTGGTGGTGGGGAAGTACAGAGGTGCATGGGTGCTCCCTTATGCAAGAGGGTCTAGGGGATTACACCAAGGAGGTTTCCCTTCCCCCATGGACAAACTCTACTCTGAAAAAGAGGATATCATCCCATGTGGGGGGGTGATTCCATCCATGTGGAGACAAGCAATGTAAAGAATGTCTGAGCCGGGGGGACCCTGCGTGTGAGGCATGGGGCCGAGTCACAGTTTAATATCATGTGTTGAGGGAGAGGTTCATGGCAGTTTAACGTCATGTAGCTTGGACGAAGTGGGTTTACTCCGCACCCCTAGGACTTACATAACCAGTACCCTATGCTCCTTGTGGGAGGGAAGGTACCGGAAATTCTGTGGTGAAGGGGGGTCGGAGAGCGAACCATCGAGGGGTCCACGTTAGCGTGGTTATGAGAATAAGAAATATCCATTAGCATGCCTATGTGGAGAAGCATTAGGGGAAGCATCGGAATTGGTGGTATCATCCTGGGGACTTTGAAATCACATCGTGCAAACCTGGAGGGTCCCACGAGAATAGGAATTTCTAAACAGAGGGGTCCATAGTTAGGGGCCTTGCAGAACTCGGTTGCTCAGTGTAGCAAAGGGCACCATTAAGAGGGGTTCTTCATAAAGTGGGGTGACTTAGCCTTAGCATGGGGTGGAGATGCGAGTGAGAGGTGCTTCGCGAAGTGGAAGGCTGTTTGTGGAGCACTTCCTCGCGAAGCAGTGGTACCTCACGAAGAAAAGTGTCATGAAGAATTGTGCTTCGAAAAGTACAGTGACTCTGCCTTGGGATGTGGATCACATGTACAGGAGGGGTGTATTGCGAAGCATAAACACTATGTGACTACCCGAGTCCCCTTGGAGATCCCCTTCCTTTGAGAATTCCATTAGGCTTCTCAAAGGGAATCCCTCTCGGAAGAGGGGCTCAAAACGCGACAAGGCAGAGGTCTCTCGCGAAGCAAAAATACCTCGTAGAGCTCATGGTTCCCAGAGAAAAGAGTGCTTCCAGATTTGGGAGCTGATAAGCCAAAAGGTCGGATTTTCCATCCCTGGAGATTAGGGGGGTATTTATAGGCAAGAGGTTCCACGAAGCAGATCTCACATGGTGCAAAGGGGGATTCAGTTGCTTCACGGTGGGTCGCGAACGTCAACCGGGTTTACAGAGAGGTACCGCCTCCTTTGCTTCGCAGATAGTTCATGAATGTTAGGGGCATTCACGTGGGTTCCTGCCTCTGTTGCTTCACGGAGGCCGCGTTGCTTGTGGGAATCTGCGTTGGGGTATCACGGGGAAGGCCGCATGGCCTTATTTTCTTCGTTATTTTTGTCAAATATTTTTCCGCCAACAAATTCCCCCCATTTCCATGAGCCTAAAATCTCGATATGATATAGGGGTAGGAGGTTTCGGGATCACCTGAGCCAGGTTGGTGTAGGAGTATGAGGTGATTTTCCGTCATCGCTTGGACCTGGGAATATGCCTTCATCTTGTACCCGAAACGACAAAGCATTTCCCCATGTCGGGGTTCGTGGCCTCTAGTCGATGGATTGGGAAGACATAGGCGTCCTCAAAACATATCGAGGGACCACATGCGTTTGGGGTAGGTTCAAACTCACTTGCCAGAATCTGCTTATCCTTTCTCTTGTAGTAGTCAGCGTCCAAATAACAGGCTTCCCAAGAGGGAAATGGAGATGCATCTCCTTGGAGCACGCCTTCTCGACCATTGAGGGAGTATTTGAGGAATTTTTGATACGTCTAAGGGACCACTGCATGCAGGTGGATCAATGGCCTGCCCATCAATGCGTTATACGCGGTGTCCTGGGTGACGACCATGAATTCAGTACCGCAAATTAGGCCACCGAACTGGGTATTCAAGCATATCTTGCTGACCAAAGTCTGTTCGTTCCTGTCATATCCCTGGATTATGATGTCGGAGGGAGTTAAATCATCCTCAAACAAACCTAACTTCCGAAGTGTCGGAGTAGGGATTAGGTTAATCCCAGAACCCGTGTCAACAAGATAGCGGTGGACTTCCATGCCATTGAACAGGACACCGATGTACAATGGGTGAATGTGCTCCTGTATAGGTGGGTCTTCATCTTAACTGTAGAATGAGATAATTTCCTAGCATTTGGCGTTCTCAATTTCCTCGACCTTGAAGGCTTCTGCAGCTGCTACCTCCGTCTCAAATTAGAGGGGTCTCCATAGGTCCTTGGAAAGTGCCTCACGCATTTCAGATGACAGGAGGAGGGCCTCGAGGATAGAAATCCTCACTAGAATGCCGACAAGGTTCCTGAGAACATCATACTTCCGGGCTAGACACGAGCCTCTGCTTAGAGGAGGCCACTCTGTAATTGGAGGGACGGTGAACCCTACCGGCTGGACTGACAGCTGGCTGGGATTGGGTACATCCTGTTGTGCACTAGTCAAGTCCTGTAGAGTAGCTTCCGGATGATGACTATAAAACTGAGATTGGACTATAGTATGGAGAGACTAGACGCGGTACAGATGGGGAAACTCTTCCTGATCTAGTAGCCCAAACAACGGTGGAGTTTGATCTAAGGGCACCAGATGAGGAGGTCATGCGTGCTGAGCTCTGCGCTGGGCCTGTTGTCTAGTTTCAGTAGTATGCACAGCCTGGCTGGAGGTGCGAGAGGATACAGCATGACGACCCATGTATTCTCGGCTCTGCCGAAGTTCACATCGACCGGAGACATTTGGGAGGTTCGACTGGCGTTCCCCATTTTCGGGAGCCATATAGGGATTTACCAACTCTACGGTATTAACTAAAGCGTACCCCTGACTGTTGCTTCAGGAGTCATCCCCCACTGGGCAGATTCGGAGAGGAATCCCTATCTCAGGGGGCATGAAGTCATCAAGAGTGGGGGATGACGACGATAGTGGTGGATCGTGTTGCTTCTTCTTAGGCCGTCGCTGCTTACCATTCTGGGAAGGGATCGACTGAGGTGATGACACAAAGGTTATCATTATATCTTCTGAAGGCTCTGGCTGATTCAGGCATGACCAAATAATTCCCTGGGCATGAGGGACTGTTTTACGAGCCATCCAGCTGTCGTACTTTTGGGACCCGTGGTTGGGAACCTGCTGCCACTCGCCTTCATCGTCGCTACCACTTTCCGACTTCACAAAGACACCTGACACTTGCGCTGGGGCCAGACCCAACCTGACTATGTTGTTTTCGACCTGTTCTTGGGGCCATTTATTAAACACATAGTATTGATTGAGGGTGTTACCGAGGATCCGGTGATAGGGGCAGTAGTTGGGGTGATCGGTGAGATTTGCCTCTGCCGGCCTTCTGCACTCGGGTAAGCACACAATCCCCTGCTCTAGGGCACTACGGAAGTAACCGGGGACCTGATTCTCATTGAAAAAGTATGTCTGGTGCCTTATTTTTGGATAGGGGGCTATGGGACAATGGCCCTGATGAGGGGACGGAGGGTCTTTCAGTGGAGGCAGAGCCTAATTATCCCGCCTAGGTGGTGGTGATGCATTGCGCGGGGGAACCTTCCAATTCTGAGGTGGTCGCTGCTGGGCAGGAGGCTATGCCTGAGGTGGCGGGCCTCTACAAGGTTGCAGAGTCGATGCCACTATCAGCAATTCTAGCTAACTGGGGGATTCTATTTGGGCCACTATGGCAGGCTCAGCTCTGGGAGCCCTCCTTGCTGGGATCACATGGGGTAGCAGACGCGCCTGACTAGCCTGTTGCAGAGCTTCCTCAAGGCACTGGGCCTTATCTAAGAAATCTCGGAACCCTCCAGGTTAGTTTTGGGTGACCAGGGAAGGAACCAGTTCTTCTTTAATATTCCCTACACACATCATCAGTAATTTATCCTGAGTTAGTGGCATATCTAGGGAGTGTGGGAGCCCCTTCCCCTGGGCGATGAATTCTGCGACTCTCTAATCAGGCCTTTGTTTGCACCTGAAGAGGTCTGGGATACTAGTTTTTTGCGTGGTGGATAAAAACTGGTATAGGAATTTCTGGTGGATATCCTCCCAGCCGGTCACCGATCCAATAGGGACCTGGTTGTACTAGACGAATGAAGGGTCCTCCAACTTATGCACGAAATATCGGATCTTACCGGCTTCCTGCTGTGTTGGGGTCCCCAACATGGGGCCACACATGGAGGAAAAGTGAGCCAAGTGTTGGGGCGGGTCCCCTGTTCTGTTAAAGGGCGAAAAAGTGGGATTCCCAAAACCCGGAGGTGCAGGCATATCATCCACCCACGCGGGATATGGCTTTCCATCTGGAGGGACCTCCACCTGCCACATTTACAACGCCTTAAGGCGGGTGATGAGCGCTGCTATAGGATCATCCAGGTGGGGGTCCCTGTCTTGACGGGGCCCCTAACCACGTGTGCGTTTCTAGGCTCTTTGACACAGTAGATGGCTTCAACTGATCGTGGAGCGACTGGTGTAGCGTCTTGCACGGTAGCGGGGGGGGGGGGGGGACGTGGGCTGGAATCCTTGGATTGCCTTGCTGTTCGAGAGGGTTTGGCGAGATGTATCATGCCCTCTTGCTATGAGTTCCGGCTTATGCCCTGTCTGCGGGAGTAGCATGATCACGGTTTCCCGGAGGCAGCTCGCCATTGGGAAATTGTTCCTTCCCCTGCTGCCCTGACCTAGGATTACCATAGACGGGTCGCCGCTCTATAGTGCGTTCGGCCAGGAGTTCGTCAACCTACCTATTTTTCTCAGCACATTTTTTGCGCAACATGACCTTATCAGGGTGTTTTTCTGTTTTTTTCACTGAGGCAGATGGGTCAGAGTGCTTGGTAGTTCCGACATGTTCATTACCATTATCGACATTCTGACTGAGTACCAACGACTCAGTGGGCACATGGAGACCTAGGTGGTTCCTCTACTGATGAGTAATCTATCCTGATGGGTCCAATAGTGGTGGTACACCCTCAGGGGGTATGTCTCTATCAAAAAACTCCAAATCATCCTCCTTGTACACTATGTCAGCCATGTGGACCACAACCCTTATTGGGGGCATGTCCTCAATGTCGCATAACGAATCAGACTATTGTCTAATAGGACTGAAGAGGAAGGCGACATACTATCCCCAGCCATAGACATGCATGTGGGGGGTAGCTTCCTTGATGATTTTGGGAAGTATCTTGAAACTATGAATGCATTTTTTTAGGGCGCTCTAGCGACCTGGTGACTCAGGGCGCTGGGCCGCAGAGGGTGCGGCCAAATCGACCAGACAACATTTCTCGCCTATTTCCTCCAAGTGCACTTGGATCTTGGGGTACACCACCCGATCTTAATGAAGACGTAAGTGCATCGCCAATAATGATTGACGGAAGCACTCAACTTCCTCTAGGGTGAGGGATTATTACGTACAATAGCCTGATGCTACTTCCAGCTAGAACATCTCTGGGAAGTGGTCCTCCGTAAGAATGTTCTAGAAGCTCCGGGGCTTAGACTCATGGTCTGGCCTTGTATTTCCCCACTCATCCACCGAAGGTGGATGAGGAACCCGTAGCGGTACTAAGGAGGACTACTGGGATAGTAAACTAGGCAACGGAGAATACAGCGAACGAGCCAACTGACCGCCAAATTCCGGGCCATCCTCCGATGAGCGTGGTGACCTAACCACAATGTCACGATATGAAGAGCTGACAGCCATAACTTCTACTGTAGGGATCACGGTAACCAACGATGGGTCACACTGTTACTCAACCACAATCGGTCCCCAAAATAACTCTCTGTGATCTCTGGTCGAGGTAGAGGGTTCTTCTGGTGACGACGATGGTGACTGCACGGTCGGACCCTGTGGGACTCCCAAAATTTCCTCCTCCTGGATGTACTTACAAATAGAGGTGGGAATCCGGTGGAATTCACATTCAGGAAGGATGAGGCTAACACGCCTTGTTCCTACCCTGGTCCTTAACACAGAGGACCGAGGGGAGGGTTCCTCTGCCGAGTCGTATTCTACTTTATAATCCGAGATGCAGGCCGGATTAATCTCGATATGATCCATCCAAGGATTATTTTTGGGGCTGTGACGAACCGCCTTCCTTCCCCTGGGCGGCTCCTCGGGACAAGTCTGATCACTGACATATATTCCTGGGACCGCACTAGTTTTTGGGAGGGGAGGAATTCCACTTGAGACAGTCGGGGTGCGAGGAGCATAGAGACAAATGTCTAAGGGGACATGGGAAGAACCTCCATGAACAGCACCTGAGTGGGCGAAACCTCTGTCGGAGCCAACGGAAGCATGGGGAGGAAATCCATGCTTGTCGCAGGTGGAGCGAGGTTGACCTTCACCCCTTTGGTTACCATGGCAAGGAAGTCCTTTTCCATCTTCGGAGAGAACGTAGGGAGGATACCCATATTGGAGAGGGACCGGGTGGGAAATGTATTCACATCGACGGTCGAGGTAGGAGGAATTCCATGCCCAGTGTGGTGGGCACGAGAAAGGCTTCTGTGCCGTGTGTCACTACCGCGGGGCAGGCCTTCATTCGGGTTGGGGGTAGCAAGGGTCATACCTCCATGGCAAGCTTCGGAGTGGGGAAGGCCCATGGTCTTCGGAGTAGTGGTACAGGGAGGACTTATGTATGGGGTGACATCATCGCAGACTGGTTTGCGGTGATCATCACTCATTCTTGCGACCCAGAGATTCGGCCCAGCCTACCCATGGGGAGGTTGGTGCCTCAATCCCATTTGGTCATAGGACCGCCCCTGATCTATGTGGGAAGGGACTTTGGGATATGCGTTGGTGGTTCGAGCAACAGTAGATGTCGATGTAAATGCCCCTTGGTAGGCATCCTCAGCTCGGGCCCAACGCTGTCACCAGGTCTGGCGAGCCGGTGCGGGTGGGGAAAGTGCAGAGCCTACTGATTCCTCTGGAAAAGAAGGGAGGAGGAGTTGATGCAGCTGGGTGGGGCCCTTAATTGTAGCCCTTGAGTAAGGACTCCGACCGGGCTGAGCCAGATGTCACCCACCTCATCAGCGTATGGCAGGTAGTCGTCAAGGAGTTCCGGGGACAGGCTTCTGATACAATTGAATGTTGGGGTGGGGAGCTGTGGCTCCCTGTGTGGGCCTTGAGGGTGGTGTTGACGGTGGGTCCTAGATGCCTCCAGGTCCAAGTGGTCCATATCCAGAGTTGGGATTATTCCCTCAAACTCATAATGGCATACGAGGTCGTTAATCACCCTTTGTTGGTTGATTTCTGATGGGGAGATGGGGCATGGGTGCCCCACGTTCTTGGATGCAGATGCCGTTGTGGTAGCATTGGAGCCATGCAGAGTGGATGTGATGGTGTTTCTCTTGCCCCTATTTAGGCGGGTGGACGGTGATCATGTTCTTGTAGCAGCAACCTAATTCCTGAGAAGCAGTGAGATTAACTCATCAGCACTGCGAGGAAATGAAATTGATAACCTGTTCCCCAACGCCATTCCATCTTCCATGGCTGGTAAGAGGGATCCACACCAAAAATGTTATAGAACTAAAATATACACATTATACTACCCCAACTTTTGCTGAGTTTCACGCAAGGCCCGCTATTTTCGTGGCGGGACCCGGCGCCGGATATCTGGATCTGGTGACACGTCAATCTAATGATGTCTCGAGCACTACTAATCACCAAATTGAGGTGAATAATTCACGTCGTGTTAACCATTTATATTTCTGACACTTTCACCAGGGGGTGCCCATCCACTTGGGTGTGATAGGCATGGCTCTTTGTTGCCCTACATTCCCGCTTTCCAATGGCGGCCGACATTCTCTCCATATTTATGGATGTCTGCTCCTTGATCGAAACCAGGATGACTGGATGCTGGTTCTTCCTTCCGTGGAGTCCTCCATGGAACTCGTCACCTAGTCTGGGTCTCCCTCATAGATTTAATACGTTGTTCGTGAAACTCTTCCCAATTCCATGTTTCCATGGTCACCGGTTAATTACACTGCTTCTGTTAGAACATTCCAAGGGGTCCTATCTGGGCAGCAACCCTTAGTTGATAGATTAGTCATGTTGAGACATCACTAACGTGTCTAGGCACTAGGGAATTGGTGTGTCTATATTTTTTAACTTATTATAGGGCTTCTAGATGGCGTATAAGCCCGATGCATCCCACATTGAGCACAAGGAATCATATTCTATCTGCATGTATCTGAGGTTTTCCTCAGCTTCCTTTGTTTAACACGGGGTATGCCGCATGTTTAAAGTCCAATAGAGACATGTCGGGCTGATTAGAACAATAGCTGGAGTGGATCAGATTGAAGAACCACCTTGAGGGATCACCGATATTGTGTCCAGCACGTGGGCGGCTTCCCGAATACTGTGGGAGGGGAAATGAGTTGGCATGATCTTAATGGGTTGTGGAGGCCCAGGTAAGAATCAGGATGGGTGATAGAAAATTTAATGGAGTGGTGGAGGGATGACATGAGACCATCATGGAGATGAAGGTAAAGATGGGATTGAGCCTCGAAAAGACCTCCTACATATCCATGTGGTATGGAATCAAAGTTTGCGTAGTTCGGTTGTTAAGAACTGATGTGAAGGGGGGTCGGAGCGACCAATGGGTGGTGGGATTGAACTTCATGTAGGCTTACTACATACCATGCTTTGACATTGATCAATGTCCACGTAGTTTAGAATGAGGTGTCGATGAACTAACGTGAAGAAGGACCTTGCACCAGATGAATGGTGGTGGGGCTTGATCCTTAGGGAGGCTTCCTATGTACCATGCCTTGACATGGATCAAAGTCCACGTAGTTCGGGTTAAAAAGGGGGATGTTGAACTGACATGAATGGATGTCGGAACAACTGGGTGGCAGGATCATAACGGCTTACTACTAGATTGGGATGCAGTTTAACGTCATGCAGAAGAAGGGCGTGTCAGGGAACTGATGTGAAGGGGGACCTTGGTATGTTGGGTGTTGGCATTGATCCTCCTGGAGGCTTCCTACATATCATGCATTGACATGGATTAAAGACCCCATAGTTCAGAAGGGATGAGGGTGTCAGTGAACCGATGTGAAGAAGGACCATAGTCCGATGGGTTATGGGCTTGAACCTCAGGGTGGATTCCTACATACGATGCCTTGACATGGATCAAAGACCTCGTAGTTCAGAAGGTGTAGAATACAGTTTAACGTCATGCAGGACGTGGTTGAACCGACATGAAGGAATTCCGAACGACCGAGTGGTGGGCTTGAACCTCATGGAGGCTTCCTACGTACCATGCCTTAACATGGAACAAAGTCCTCATAGTTCGGGTGGGGTTTCGTTAGCGAACTGACATGAAAGTGATCCCAGGGGTCCACTGGTGGTGGGCTTTAAACTTGTGGAGGCTTCCTACGTACCATGCCTTCACATGGATCAAAGTCCTCATAGTTCGGGTGTGCAGTTTAACATCGTGCGAGATGGGGAATTTTGGGGCTTACACTCTGAGGCAGCATAGGGTGTTTCATGGTCGGTTCTCACTCTAAGACCATGGGAGTCATTCTAAGTGTGAGAAACAAGAGGTAGCAGGCACCTGATGATCACATCATGAAGGGTACGTCCGTGAGAAGAAAAAAGGGGATTACACGTTAGGCGGCCCATGGTGTTGGGACTTAATCCAGGATGGAGGCCAGTGTGCGACAAATTGAAGAGGGAGAGGGATTTGGGACCGAATAAAGGAGGTTACACATTCCGCATCCTGCCCTCCGCTGGCCTTGGAGGTGGGGAAGTACAGAGGTGCATGGGTGCTACCTTCCGCAAGCGGGGCTAGGGACTTACACCAAGTAGGTTTCCCTTCCCCCATGGACAGACGCCACTCTGAAAAGGAGGATATCATCCCATGTGGGGGGGGTGATCCCATCCATGTGGAGATGAGAGGGGTATAGAATTTCCGAGCCGGGTGGACCTTGCATGCATGGCATGAGGCCAAGTAACCGTTTAACGTCGTGTGTTAAGAACGAGGTGATTTCCAGTTTAACATCTTGCAGCTCGGATGAAGTGGGTTTACTCCGCACCCCTAGGATGTACATAACCGGTACCCTCTTCTCCTTGTGGGAGGAAGGTACCAGTAATTCCGTGGTGAAGGGGGGTCACAGAGCGAACCATCGAGGGGTCCACGTTAGCGTGGTTATGCGAAGAATCAATATCCATTAGCATGCCTATGCGGAGAAGCATTAGGCGAAGCAGCGCTATGGGCGGTATCATCCAAAGGAATTTGAAATCACATCATGCAAACCTGGAGGGTGGCACGGGTAAAAGAATTGCAAAAGAGAGGGATCCATAGGCAGGGGCCCTGTGGAACTCGGTTTCTCTGCATAGTAGAGGGCACTTGTGAAGAGGGGTGCTTCGTGAAGTAGGGTGCCTTAGCCTTAGCATGAGGTGGAGATGCAAATGGGAGGTGCTTTGCGAAGTGTAAGGGTATTCTTGGAGCACTGCCTCACGAAGCAGAAGTACCTCACGAAGCAAAGTTCCGTGAAGCAGTGTGCTTCGCGAAGTACAGTGACCCTACCTTGGCATGTGGATCACATGTACATGAGTGGTGTTTCGCGAAGCATAAACACTCCATGACTGCCCGGGTCCCCTTGGGGATCCCCTTCCTTCGCGAATTCCCTTAGGCTTCGTCAAGGGAACCCCTCTTGAAAGAGGGGATCAAAACGAGAGAAGGCGGAGGCCTCTCGCAAAGTAAAAATAAAACGCGGAGCTCATGATTCCAAGAGAAAAGAGTGCTTCATGATTTGGGAGCTGAGAAGCCAAAAAGGTTAGATTGTCCATCCCTGGGGCTCAGGGGGATCTGGGTATTTATAGGCAAGAGGCGCTGCGAAGCGGAGCTCACGTGGTGCGAAGGGGGCTTCTGTTACTTCGCGGCGGGCCACGAACGTCAACTGTGTTCACAGAGAGGTACCACCTTCTTTGATTCGCAGTGGGTTTGTGAATGTTAGGGGCATTCGTGGGGGTTCCTGCCTCTATTACTTCGCAGAGGCCGTGTTGCGTGGGGGGTTCTGCACCGGGGCTTCGCGGGGCCGGCCACAGGGCCTTCTTTTCTTCATTCTTTTCATCCAATATTTTGGCGCCAACAACAGTAATAGAAGTATCTGAAGAAGTATCCTGAAGAATTGTTATGATACCAGCCAAAGAATATTAAAACATAGATTTTAATTCCTTTACCAAATACTTGAGGGTTTTCAGTTCACCACTCATCCTCTTATTCTGAATCTTTATCAAATAAACATGATGCATCAAATTAGGTTGGATATGCTAAATAACCATCTCAAATACAAACCTTGAATCATTTTCACAGAGGTTTGTCAAATGAGGGGATTGATTCCTTATATACTTGTGAAAATCAGTAATTGGTTTTTCACAAAAAACATTCAATTCAGATTGAGTGACTATATCCATTAGAACAACTGGTGGAGCTAAAGCAGGTTAAGGTACATGAGGTCTCATAGAAATGAACATTTCAAGAGGACCTTCAAAATCAACTTGTTTTATCAAGGACCCCTTAGGATCACCTTCAACATTAACTTCATGTTTATCACTCTTTGGAGAGATTATTATAGTTTTAGATAACTTTCCATACTCCTCTTCTAAAGGGTCCATCCAATGGTCTGAAATAGAAACTGTGGCAGGAGGTACCACACTAACGTAAACAACTATAACTTATAGATTCCTATGAAATTCTGAACTATGAACAATCAATGTGTGTTCAACAATGGTGGGAAAGGCCTCCATATTTGTATCAATAGATGCTGAATCTTTAATCTCAACATAATTTTAGGAATCAATAGTAGTGGATTCAGCTTCCACATTTTAATCCACATGAGAGTTATGAATATTTAAAGTAGAAAAATTTTCATTTCGAAATTCTTCCACAATAAGATCTTTATTGTCTTGTTTAGATAAAAATAGTTCCACAACAGCAATAACTTTCATCTGTTCAAACACAATATAATCATAAAAATCTTGCCTATAGAAAATGAACTAGCCTCAACAACATCAATAACTGGAGAATCCTGAAAAATTTCCACTGATGGGAAGTTCCCCCCTCAACAAATGTGTCCTAATACTCTGGAGGAATTTCCACAATCTTCTTCTTGATTCGTCCACCATCATCATCAGGTTTAGAATCACTCACATCACTTCCATTCTCCTCTAATTCTTTATTTTATTCATGCTCATCAAAATCATCAAATTTAGTTGATTTGGAAATTTTATATTGTTCCTATCTAGATACCTCTGTCTCTTCTTCATCACTCTTAACCAACTTCTCTCGTTTTGGAAACCTCCTAGGTGGACAAGGATCTCTAAAGGTAATGGGAGTGAGTTTTTTTGAATGTTCAGGTTCACTCCCTACATAAATAGATTGTTCCTTTTCCACTTCATCACCATTGAATTATTCCTCACATGATTGTTCCATATCTTCATCAGTCTCCAAGAATGGATAAAATTCATCCTTAGGTATGGTTGGATGATCAACCAGATTATACTCAACATATAACTTCTCATTATCACCTACCCATTATTTCTTCCATGGGGTCTATATTATCTTTATTCTTGAAAATGTGGAACAAGTTATACAGAAACCACCACATTCTACAATAGATTCATCATCATCAGGAACTAATACCTTGGCCTCTAACATGGAAGAAATCATCATTGGGTAGATCAAATAATTTGTTCTAGAGGATGGTTTGATCATCTCGAACATATGTACAAATAGATATCTATATAGATTAATATTTTGACCTTATTTCATAAGAAATTGGAGATAAATGTTTTAATACCTTAGGGATGAAAAATCTCATGCTCTTAGAAATAGCATATGATGCAAGAATATAGACAACTACCTATATTCTCCATCCAACTCTAAGGCAATATGCCTCCTGGTTGAACCGTCTCCTGTTAGCACAGCAAGGGCGTCCTCATAAATTAATATATCACTATCTTCTAGAGTGATCTGTTGGTAATCATCAAAGACTCCATCATGAGGTTCATTTTATAACATAGCCTATTTTGATGAAAAAAACCAAACAGATGTCCTTTTAAAAAACCTTTAATCCAATATGCACCATGTTTGTTTAATGTAAACTAAATGTTCTGATAAAACATATATACCATATTTCGGTGGAAAGTCATACTATAAGACAAAAACCACTAAAACTACCCATTTATTAAGAACCATTAACTAAAAATGACTTACAATAAATTATCCACTTTGAGTCTACTTACTTTTCTATAATAAAAACTCTGTTTGCAACCTCCATATTAATTTAAGAAAAAAGAGTAGATTAACATAAATATTACTTCTGACTTTTAGAACATTTAGAATTAGAAGGAGAAAACTAAAATTAATTCTTCATTCTTGGCATCCGGATCAAATTATCAAGCACTATTGAGGGTAAAGAAAGGGATTGAATAGCAAGAGATGAATGGATTTAACTAGGCTCGAGAGAGAGAGAGATGTGAGAATCATGTATGGCTCAAGGGAAACTAAGAATAGAAATTGTTCGACTTTTATATCATTTGGGATATTATGTATTCTAAAATAAAAATTATACTTGAAATTGAAATCAAAATTGAGACAAAAAACACGTCATGTTTTAGTAAATATAATAAACTAGGAAACAAATTGGTTGTTCAAAATAATGAGAAATCTAGAATTTTTTTAAAGGAATAGAATCAATTATCACAAACTGACCCTACCGGTCCCGAGCCGGAACTACCTCAAGCCCGCCTCCATAGGCTAGAGGCTGGCGACCAGCACCGAAGGCGTAACAATCTCGGGGAGGCCTTCGCCTAAGTACCTGTACACACGTAGACATGACCCATTCGATGATGAAGTGCAGAGTAAAAAAGGAAACCACAGGACAAACAGCTATAACCCAACCACATTCTTGCATCAACCACTAAAATAGTGCAAGTAAACTGCTGAAAGTACTGATATGTAAACCGAATAGTAAAAAGGGAAAAATACATGCCCAACCACAATGTTTCCACAAACCAGCAACAGGTAACAAAAAAGGAAACAACTGGATAGATCGCCACCTTAAAATTATGCCACAACCACGACATGCTTTTCAAGTTCCGGTGACCTGTATGCTCCTCTATAGTCATGATCGACCTGTCTGTCGTCTGCAAGGGCACACCAGGTGCGTACAAAGCCCAAGAAGAGGTGATTATAAAGATACTCAGTAGGATTCCTCGAATGATCGAGGGAGTAACAAAGGAGGATCTAAAGAGGTGAGAAGTAGACAGAACTAGAACAGTAAAAGAGTACAGTAAAGAGAGTGCAGCTCAAACCAACAAGAGGAAGGAAGTAAACTCTTCCAAACTCAAGGATCTAGGAACTGTGAGAAGACGAACTTCTCACTGAGTCTTCGCTGCCTATAGTTGTAGAGTGGACTTATAAAACCAAGAGAATATAAACACTGAAATCATGTGGCATACCTCGCGCGTCTTCGCCCCTTCTAGAAGGAGAGTTAACGAACCCATGGAGAGGGAACCGAAGTCAGGTGTATATGAATATATTCTCAACAAGGAACCCGAACGAGTGTGTAAGGGGAACTCCATCTCCAATATCAGCCTGGAAAGGGTTTCCAATAGTTCTAGGGATATACAGCTCTGAACCCAAATGTCATGCACGTCAACCTAGGAGGTACAAGTCAAAGGGGCTTGATCACCACACCTCGATACTATCCTCTTTGGGCAGCATAGACTCGTCCACACAGCTTTTTGGTCACATCGCAAGGACACATCTCAGTGAGAAAAGTGCCCCTCATCCTCGGATGTCCTAAGGTCATGTCAAAGCTATCACATCACTGATCCGTATAACCATGGATCCCGCTCCGGTAGTTATGGAGAAAAAGTTGCTGACTAGCCACATCAAAAGGTCTGAGCCTAAAAGAAGTCAACGTGTAACCCACTAGCTAGCCCAGCTGGAGGGTATAACCCTACAGGTCATCGGGTAACCCACTGTCTAGCCCCACTAGAGGTTAAACCCTAGTAAGTGAATGGGTAACCCACTACCCAGCCTGGCTGGAGGGTAAACCCAGATAAGTTCGACGGGTAACCCACTGCCCAGCTGCGCTGGAGGGTAAACCCTGATAAGTTCAACGGTTAACACACTGCCCAGCTACGCTGCAGGGTAAACCCAAGAATCAATGGGTGACCCACTACCCAGCCCCACTGGATGGTAACCCCTAAGATCAACGGGTAACCCGCTGCCCAACCCCGTTGGTGGGTAAACCTGGAATTGTTCCGACAACTCCACGCTGCTCGTGCCATCACTGGGTGTCGTTAACATCGCGACCATGCGTTGAATCAGAGTGCGTAAAAGAGACCACTGACCGAAGACCTTTCATATTTCCACATTTAATAATATCACTTAAGAGGCTCCACTTGCGTGAACAGGTTACCCCATTGTAATCCTCGCGGAAAAATATGTGAGATAGACTACTTACTTGCTCGAAACCGCCTCCCGACAGAAAAGTTGTTCGCCACTGCTTTACACCCGCTCGATGTATTGTGGGGACCACTATTAGTCTCAAAAGAGATCAGGAGGACTTCTCTATTATGATGGCCTCAGAAAAACATGTCAAATTGACTATTCATCCACCCTGAATGACCGCCTGACGAAAACGTCGCAAAACGCTACAAGTCGATTAAAAGACGGATCGTAGTGCCCACATCTCAACTCCGACATAAATGACCAACACTATAGTGTTAATATCCGTCTCAATGATAGGTTCTCAGTGTCACTTACGGTGCTCAAATCAGACATCGGATGTGTTCGCGCCATCCTAAACATGAACCCCCGGAAACACGCCAATCCACTTAACTGGGCGTGTCGCACCTCTAAGGACCCTGTCTTAGAAATTTAAAAAACCCCAAGACCATTCCAAATCATCATCTCGGGCCGAGAATTGCACTACCATAGACGGCATGAAAAACAGACACTCGTTGGAAAAATTGCGGGTGTCTGAAGACAAAGGGGGCGAACCCCGTGGGCCGGACCGGCCTGGTCCGGCCGGTCTGGGCTGGCCCGCGCCCGCCGGACTGGATCACAGCGCTGGCCCGCGGCATAGCCACGCGGCACGAGTATAGACCCTGGGTCCACGTTGCACCAACCGGCCACAAGGGCCGGTCATGTTCTTGCACGGAGACCCGCCTTCAGCGGGTCTCAGTCCCCGCACGGGGTCGCGCGCCGCAACCCCAACTTATCGCGCCCGGTTCAATCGACCTCGCCCGTTGCCGGGAACCGCCACCTAGAGCCACCTGGACCATCACCAGAAGCCTCCGCCTAGATATTCGTGATTCCACATGGGTCCTCCACCACACCGCCTTGCCAGAATTGCGCCACCGCCGCTTGAAAGCTGTCGAACCGCCAAAAAAAGGTAGAATCGGCCGGGAAACATTCCGGGGCCTCCCCAGACATCCTAAGACTCGAATATTTGATCCTAATGGATCATTTGGAAGATATATTCAAACCCTACACAACCAGGGGCTTCGATCGATGATCAGAAAACGATTATACATGAAGAATTGTATTCAAAGGGGGTTAAGGGAATTAAAACGACAAAAATGGAAGCCTACCTCGATGGGTGTAGCCCGACGCTTCACCAACGGTCTGCCAGAGTTTCTTCACATCTTCGGAGTGGTGGAGGATAGGGGAGGAGCTCCTCAAGAGGGAACCACCAGCAAATAAGAAAAAGGGAGGGGAGGAGGATAAGGGGAGAGTGTTTAAATTGGAAAACACTTAAACGCCCCGCCTGAAGGCCCTGTGCCCGAACCCTCAGCGGGGTCGAGATTAAGCCTCCCCTAGGGTAAATGCCATGAACTATGTGCAATGGAGGTCTCAGAACATTAATATGATCCTATGTTTGAATGTTATAAATCTCACGACCAGGGCCATGAAATTACGAAAATGCCCCTGGTGGCATTTTTGAAAGAAGGGTCGCGCCCGCAAAAATTATATGCCTTCTAGAGTAGACTGTGCGTTCCAGACACAACAATGCCCTCAATTTTTCAATCTATGTAACCGTTTAGGAGTTATTCTGTTTTTTTACCGCGTCTAGTGTAGACGCATGTCAATTTTAATTCCGGCCACACTGGGGCTCGGAATCGCACGCCGTCTGAACGTCCTCTTGGGAATAACATTAAGAAAAATGTAAAGTCATATATGGTCAAAACCTGGGTTATTACATCATTCCCTCCTTCATGTTTTTCATCCCTAAAAAATAGAGCTACAAAACAACTCGTGATATTGAGCCCTCATCTGGCTCTCCCTTTCCGAGGTGCTATTATGCACCATCCCATGATGCCACACCACTCGAACTAGATGAATGGCCTGTCGGCGTAGAGTCTGCTATTTTCGGTGCTCAATCACTACTAGGTGCTCTGTAAAGGTAGATTTATCTTCAATGTCCAGATCACCAAGTCCGCAAAGTGCATGGGGTCATGAAAATATTTTCTCATCTGTGAAATTTTGAAGACGTCATGCACTCTCTCAAGCTGCGGGGGTAGAGAAAAACTGTCGGTGACCTCACCAACCCTGCGCATGATCTCAAAGTGCCAGATGAACTGCGGGGACAACTTGCCTCCCCAGTTGAACCTCCGTGATTCACACTGCAGGGAGACTCTCAAAAAGACATGGTCTCCCTACTCAAACTCTAAAGGCCTACAACGTTGATCTGCATAGGACTTCTGTCTACTATGAGCCATCCTCATCTTCTCACGAATGACCTGAACCTTCTCCATCTTCACCTTCACCAACTCTGGGCCCACGAGGGAGGTCTCCCCAACCTCCGTCCAACACAACGGTGACCTGTAGGGTCTCCCATAGAGGGCCTCAAAATTTTCCATGCTAATAGTGGAGTGGTAACTATTGTTATACGCAAAATCCACCAAGGACAGGTCATCCTCCCAGCTCCGGTCAAAGTCTAACACGAATACCCTAAGCATATCCTCCAACACTTGGATAGTGTGCTAGCTCTTCCCATCAGTCTGGGGGTGAAAAGCTGTACTCATCTACAACTGAATCTCGAATGCCTCCTATAAGACTCTCTATAATCACGACGTAAACCATGTGACACGGTCAGAGATGATCATCGAGGGTACTCCATAAAGGCGAACGATCTCCTGAACATATAATTGTCCCAGACTCTCCACAGAGCCCTGCTCCCTGATATCAAGGAAGTGTGACAACTTCGTGAGTCGGTCCACTATCACCCAAATAGAGTTTTGGCCCTTCGCTGTTCATGGAATCCCTAGGATGATGTCCATAGATATGCCATCCCACTTCCACTCTGGGATATCAAAGGGCTGCAATAACCCTTCTGGAACCTGGTGTTCTGCCTTCACCTACTGATAGGTAAGACACCGAGAAAGGAACTCAGCTATGCTTCACTTCATGCTAGACCACCAAAACCACTTCAGAAGGTCTACGTACATCTTCCCCACACCGGGATGTACAGCCAAGGGAGATGTTTGGAAATCCCACATCACCTCCTCCTACATCCCCACTGGTACTAATTCTCACCCCTAGAACATGATCATGGGATTCACTCCTTTAGAATACCCATTGGGTGCGTCACCCATGGATATCTGATCACACAGTACCTCACTGTCGACATCCCCTAGCTGTGACACTCTCACACGCTCAAGGAGAGAAGGGGTCAACACCATCGACTGTATGAAAGTTGTGCCCTCCATCTCCACCATGGCCAGTCGTAGGGAAGCCAGCTACTCTGAAGCCTCCCGCACTAACTGATCCTGGGACTTCCTACTGAGAGCATCTTCTACTACGTTTCCCTTACCTGGAGTGTAAACAGTCTCAAAATCAAAGTCCTGCTGAAACTCCAGCTAGTGCCTCTTCCTCAGATTCAAATCCCTCTGACTGAAGTTATAATTGAGGCTCTGGAGGTATGTGTAAACCCCAAAACGCTCACCCAAAAGGGAGTGTCACCATAGTCTCAAGGCGAATACCACCACTGCGAGCTCTAAATCATGAGTTGCATAATTCTTCTCATGGGGCCTCAACTGTATCGACCCATATGCAATCACAGTGCGTTGTTGCATCATCACGCACCCGATCCCAGCTCCTGATGCATCAAAATATATGACGAACTCATCTCCCTCCTCTGGAAACCTCAACACCGGAGAACTAGTCAGCCTCTGCCTCAACTCCTCGAAGCCCTTCTGGAATTGGTCAGTCTAGGTAAACTATTGTCCCTTCCGTGTAAATGTGGTCAAAGGAGTAGCAATCCTGGATAAGTCCTCTACAAACCTCATGTAGTACCCTTCCAAACCAAGGAAACTCCACACCTTAGACACATTCTTGGTTGGATCCCAATAAATAACTCCCTCTATCTTTGTGGGATCTATAGCCAATCCATGTTCCGTAATGACGTTCCCCAAATGGTGAACCTTGTGAATCCAGAACTGGTACTTCGAGAGCTTCTCATACAACTGGTGCTCTCGAAGTAAATCTAGGAAAATCCAAAAATGCTCTGCATGCTCCTCTTCTGTCCCAGAGAAAATGAGTATGTCATCGATAAAGGAAACCACAAACCAATCGAAGTACGGCTAAAGATCTGGTTCATCAAAGCCATGAAGATTGCGGGGGCAATCTTCATGCGAAAGGGCATCACCAGAAATTCGTAATTCCCATATCGACAATGGAAATCCAACTATGGGATATCAGCCTCATGAACCCACAACTGGTGGTAGCTGGATCTATGATCAATCTTCGAGAACCACTTCGCGCCACTCAACTGGTAGAAGAGGTCGTCAAACCTCAACAAAGGGTACTTATTTTTTATCGTGGCCTGATTTAGGCGACAATAATCCACACAAAGCCATAGAATCCCATATGCCTTTTTCACAAACAAAATTGGAGCCGCCTAGGGTGACACACTGGGCCAGGTTAACCCCTTATCACGAAGGTCTTCATGCTGATGTCATAGCTCCCAAAGCTCTGTGGGTGCCATCTGATAATCCACACAAGATATTGGGGAAATCCCCGGCTGTAAGTCATTACAGAACTCCATCTCTCGCCTAAAAGGTACTACTGGAACAACCTCAGGAAAAACGACCATGTAGTCCTCCAAAATAGTAGGGATCCTGGTGCCCATAACATCTACTGCTTTGAGAGCCATGCTCACCAACTAGCGTGAAAAAGGTCAGGGTCGCCTGTTCAGAGTACCCATCTTCTCTACCACGAGGTGTCATTCACTAAGGATGGTGAACCTCATCCCATCAGAAAACAGGCCTCGGACTCGCTTGTGAAGACATTTGATCTGTGTGTTAACCATAGAAATCCAATCCATTCCCAGGATGATGTCGTAAGGTTCCATCATGATGAAGAGTAGGTCCCACGTGGAAATCCCTCCTCCGAATGACGGTTCGCACTGTCTGTAGATAAACGACACTAATGAGGAACTTCTCATAGGAACATTGAGGCCAAGTGCAGGTGTCAGCGCCTTTACGAGAATCTCCAAGTCCCGTACTAGCAGCAGTAATACAAAGAAGTGGCTGGAGCTTGTGTATACTAGTTCTGAAGCATGTGTGGAGTAAACACAAATCATACCTCAGACCATCTCATGCACTGGAGGTTCTCGAACACCCATGGCCTGAAGCTGAATGTGTCCCCGACCTCCAGCACCCTGAGCCTGGCATGGGCCACCTAGTGGTGGTGGTGGAGGGATATCAAAACATCATCCTGCACCTCTTGGTCCTGTCGCTCTGCCTGCGCCACCTCCCTGAGGACTGCCCGATCACCACCTAGGTGACCCCTGATCACAGCGCTACCTCTACTTCTGTGGTGCACCCACTGCCTTCCATGGATGATATGTATGCCTAGTAAGGCAATCCAGTGATAGATGGACCTAACCGTCACAAGAATTACACCGGCTCTCTCCCGCCTCCCCCGGTGCCCTACGGTGCCACTGAGGTATACGACCCTGGCCTTGGGTCTGCTCACAGAAGTACCTCCTTGGGTGAGGCCCAGCTCTCTGTCGTCTGCCTGCTGAAGACTCCTCTCTAAAGCAGCCACTGCTAGGTCCTGCCATCCAGAACCCCTCGGTCTGGAAGCTCTTGGTCACAAGCACCTGCTCCAGCACCCCGGTGTAACTAGGGATGCACAAGGGTTACACGCTAACATAGATCTCCTTGTGAAGACCCTACTCGAACTTCTGCACTAGAAGTAGCTGTCGCGGATCATGACCTGTGATTATCGTGTAAGATCAGTGAATAGGGCCGAGTACTGGGACACAGACATCCCCACTGCTTCAGCTCTAGAAGCTCCTGGATCCGAACAGAGCATAAACATGATGGGGATTACTCCTCCCGAAAATGCTTCTGGAAGCCATTCCATGTGAAGGAGGACTCGTCATGAGTCTATGTCACCAAATCCCACCATCGCCCAAAAGTCCCGAGGAAAATAATAGAGGCTAGGGACCCTTATGGATTTCTGGGGTATGTACCATCTTGATGAGTTGTTCCACTAACTCATTCCAGTCCTCCGCCACCAGGGGATCTGGGTCCCCACAGAACCTCAGTGGCCTCTGACGCTGGAAGTCTTGTAGTGTTCTCAGTCTGTGCGCAACCTCGGCCTGAGCGGCCGGTACAAACTGCCGCTCCTCAGGTGGAGGGGCTGCTGCTGAAGCACTGGGTAGAATGGGATCACGTGAGGGTCCCTGAACTGACGCCTCATCGCTCACCTGGTCGTCGTCACGAACCGTAGAGGGTAGCCTGGCTAGCTACTGTCGTGGTGGAATCTTGAAAATTATTAAGGGATACTATGATCAGATGAGAAAATATATACAAAACAGTCATAACAAATAGGATCTGACTCAAACAATGACAGTCAAATACATATTCCTACAAGATGTGTGTTCCAATGTTCCCTGCAATAAGTGCCTCATCATGTCGAGTCGAAATGTAGGATATCAGGGTCCTGATGGATGGATACGTCGACCGCTCATACCATCACTGGACTCCCTATACTGAGATCCACTCTCAAGACATGTCAACATAATTTCCCTAAATCCCAACCAATTCCTTTTTAGGGACGTCCAAACAACGTACCGAGGAACGAACCACCTCTGATACCACTTTGTCATGACCTGGCCGTACCGGTCATGATCCACAACAACCTCAAGCCCACCTCCATAGGCCAGAGGCTGAAAAATAGCACTGAAGGCATAACATTATCGGGGAGGCCTTCACCTAAGTACCTGTACACATGCACACACGACCCACGCGATGCATAAATGAAGAGTAAAAAAGATCACCATAGAAAAAACAGCTATAACCGAACCACAGTCATGCATCAACCACTAAAATAGATCATGTAAAGTGTTTAAAGTACTGACAAGTAAACTGAACAGTAAAAAGGGAAAAACACGCGCCCAACCACAAAGGTTCCACAACCCAACAAAAAGTAACAAAAAGGAACAACTAGACATATCCCCACCTAAAAAAACTAGAACGACCATGGCACGCTATCTGAGCTCCCATGACCTCTACTCTCCTCTGTAGTCATGGTCGACCTGTCTGTCGGCTACAAGGGCACACCAAGTGTGGGAAAATCCCAAGAAGGGGTGAGTATAATGATACTCAGTAGGATTCCCTGAAATCTCGAGGGAACAACAAAGGAGGCACTAAATAGGTGCGTAGCAGAAAGAACCAGAATAGGAAAAGAGTACAGTAAAGAGACTGCAGCTTAACCCAATAAGAGGAAGGAAATAAACTCATCCAAATGCAAGGATCTACTAACGGTGAGAAGATGAACTTCTTTCCGAGTATTCACTACCTATAGTAGGAGAGTGGACTCATCCAAATGAGAGAATATAAACACAGAAATAAAGTGGAAAACCCCATGCATCTTCGCCCCTCCTAAAAGGTGAGTAAATGAACCCAAGGAGTGGCAACTGAATTCAGTTGTATATGTATATATGCTCAACAAGGAACCTGAAATAGTGTGTAAGGGGACCTCCATCTCCAATATCAGCCCAGGAAGTGTCACCAACAGCTGTATGGATATCCAACGCTAAACCCAAACATCCCACACATCAACCTAGGAGGTAAAAGCCAAAAGGGCTCAATCACCACAACTCGATACTATCCACTTTGGGGGGCACTGACTCGCCCGCACAACTTTTAGATCACGTCGCAAGGACACGTCTCAGTGGGAAAATTTCCCCTCATCCTCGTATTTCCTACGGTCACGTCAAAGCTGTCACATCACCAATCCCTAAAACCAAGTATCCCACTCCTATAGTTATGGAGAAAAAGTCACTTACTAGCCTCGTCAAAATGTTTGAGTCTAAAAGAAGTCACCGGGTAACCCACAGCCTAGCCCAACTGGAGGGTAAGACCCTAGAGGTCTTCGGGTAACCCACTACCCAACCCCGCTGGGTGGTAAACCCTAGTAAGTGAACGGGTAACCCACTGCCCAGCCTGGCTAGAGGGTAAACCCTTATAAGTTCAATGGGCAACCCACTGCCCAGCAGCGCTGGATGGTAAACCTTGATAAGTTCGATGGGTAACCCACTGCCCAACTATGTGGAGGGTAAACCCTATAATCAATGGGTAACCCACTGCCCGGCCCCACTGGAGAGTAAACCCTTAGGTCAAAGGGTAACCCACTGCCCAGCCCTGCTGGAGGGTAAAACCAGAACATGTCCAATAACTCCGCATTGCCCGCGCCATCACTGGGTGTTGTTAACATCGCGAACATGCGTTGGGTCAGAGTGAATAAAAGAGACATCTGACCTAATCCCTTTCATATTTCCACATTTAATAAGATCACAAAATAGTCTCCACTCGCGTGAATAGATTACCCCATTGTAATCCGTGTGAAAAAACACACGAGATAGACTTCTTACTCACTGGAAACGGCCTCCCGGCGAAAAAGTTGTTTGCCACTGCTTTAGGCCCGCTCGATGTCTCATAGGGCCCACTCTCAGTCCCAAAAGAGATTAGGTGGACTTATCTATTGCGATGGCCTCAGAAAGACACATCAAATCGACTATTCATCCTTTCCAAATGGCTGCATTATGAAAATGTCACAAAAAGATGCACGTCACTTAAAAGACGGTTCGTAGGGCCCACGTCTCAACTCCAACGTCAACGCATGAAACAATAATAGAAATATCTTCCTCGATTCCAGGGTTGCAATGCTGTTGATGGCGCTGACATTGGACATCAGATGTGTCCACATCATCCAAAACAAGAAGCCACAGGAAAACGCCAATCCATTTAACTGGGCGTGTCGCGCCTCCGCGGACCCCGTCTCTGAAATTAAAAAATCCTCCTGACCATCCCAAATCTTCATTTCTGGCCGATAATTTCACTACCATAGATGGAACACAAAACAGGCACGCCTACTGAATATTACAGGTGTCCGAAGTCAAAGGGGGTGAACCCCTTGGGCCGGACCGCCCAGGTCCGGCTGGTCTGGGTCGGCCCGTGCCGGCCGGCCCGGCTGCAGCGCCGGCCTTCCGCTCAGCCGCACGGCCTGGCCATGGACCCTGCGTGTACGTGGCACTGACCGGCCACGATGGCCGGTCGTGGTCTTGCTCAGAGACCCACCTTCGGCGGGTGACGGTCCACGCATGGTGTCGTGCGGTGCGACCCCCCCTCGTCTCGCTCGGCGTCGTCGGCCTCGCCCGCAGCAGGGAACCGCCATCTAGACCACCGACGAAAGCTACCACCTAGAGCTTATCCATGCCGCATGGGTCCACTGCCTTTCCGGAATGGAACCACCGCCACCTGAAAGCTGCCGGACCACCGGAAAAAGGCTAAATCGGCTGGGAAACTTCTCGGGGCCACCCTGGACTGCCCGGGACTCGAAAATTTGATACGAAAGGATCGTTGGGAAGATAAATTCAAACACTACGCAACCAGGGGCTTCTCTAGATGATTAAACAGAAATTCAACCAGAATAATTGTATTCAAATGGGGTTGTGGGAATTAAAACGACAAAAAACGCAAGCCTACCTCAATGGAAGTAGCCCGACGCTTCACCGACGGTCCGCCAGAGTTGTCACGCCTCACCTGAGTGGTGGAGGTGAGGGGAGGAGATCATCAAGAGGGAACTTCCAGGGAAGAAGCAAAAGGGATGGGATGAGTAGAAGGGGGAGAGTTTTGAAATAGAAAAACACTTAAACCCCCTGCCCGAAGGCCCCCTGCCCGAACCCTCAGCGGGATTGAGATTAAGCCTCCCCTAGGGTAAAATCCATGCCCTGAGCACAATGGAAGTCTCAAAACATTAATCTGAACCTCTTTTCAAAAGTTATAAATCTCAAGCCTGATGTCGCCAAATTACAAAAACACCCCTGTTGGTGTTTTTCACCAAAGGGTCGCACCCACGAAAGTTATACCCCTCCTATGGTAAACTACGCGTTCCGGACACAACAGTGCCCTCAGTTTTCCCATCTGATAAATTGTTTAGGAGTTATTCTGTTTGTTTAGCATGTCCAGTGTGAAGGCACGTCAATTTTAATTCTGGCCATACCGGGGCTCAGAATCGCACACCGTCTGAATGTCCTGATTTGGAATAACTTAAAAAAAACACAAAGTCTTATAGGTTCAAAACTGGGTTCTTACATAAATGACATGAAAACTAAATGAAAGGACATATCCAATGGTATGAAATAATCAATGGTATGAAATTTGTAGTGGTATGACATAAACAATGGTATTATATAGCCCACATTATGACATAACAAATAGTTGGACATAACCAATAGTATGAAACAACAAATGATATTACATAGCCCATAGTATGACATAAATAATTAAACATAAAAAAATTATCTTTCCTAAATAATTTTTGATACAATTCATTTTCTCAAAATTCAAAGGATTGGTATAAATATCAGCTAATTGATATTTAGTGGCAGTAAATTCAAGAGTGATATATTCCTTTAGAAAATGATCTCCCAAAAAGTGATGTCTAATATCAATTTGTTTTATCCTATAATAAGAAACAAAATTCTTAGAAATTTTTAGTGAACTTTCATTTTCATTATATATAGGGAAATTTCAGAATTGATATCCATAGTCTAGTAAAGTGTGTTTCATCCACAAAATATGTCCACAAAAACTACCTTTAGATATTTATTAAGCTTTAATAGTAGCCAATTCAACATAATATTAATTTATAGAACATAATGAAACTAGATACTTTCCTAAAATGTGACATGTTCTAGAGTTTCTTTTTCTGTCTAACGTACATCCCCAAAAATAAAAATAAAAATACCTTACTAAATCAAATTATTTTCCTCTACCATAAAACAACCCTAAATTGGTAGTATACTTGAAGAATTTAAAATTCTTTTGAAAACAACCAGGTGTGACTCTTTTTGGAATTCTTGGTAATGTGCACATATATATGCAATAAATATAATATGTAGTTAAAATCAATCAAATAGATAAGACTACCAATCATACCTATGTAACTGGTTAGATCAATTATTTTCCCTACGTCATCTAGATCCAATTTATAAATGGGACTCCTAAGAGTATCCTTAATTTTAGTAATATCCAAATTAAAATGTATTAAAAGTTATTTTTTATATTTAGTTTGATTTAAAATAATTCTTACCATGTTTTAAAAAATATAAAATCTTCGAAAGAATTTGAGTTCACCAATTAAACACTTTTTAAATTTATTTTGAGCATTTTAGAGGAAATGGTTCAAAGATATTTTTTTAACATCAAAAAATAATATCATAAACAAACATTTGTACTACTAATACATCATTTGAAATATGTTTTATGAAAAGGTTAGGGTCATCCATTAATTTTTAATGACCTTTTGAAGTCATAAAATTGGTGATCTTATTATACTATGATCTAAGAACTTTTTTTAAACCATATAAAACTATGGTTAATTTAAATCCTTGATTCGGAAAGTGGGTAATTTGAAAACCATGGGGTTGTTCCCAAAAAAAATTATCAATCATAAAACCATTTATGAATGCACTCTTTACATCCATTTGATAAATGTCTAAATCCAGATGATATTTATAGGCAAGTGGGATTCTTATGGATTCATTTTTTTCTATAGGTTAAAATGTTTTCTCATATTCAATCCCTTCTTCCTGAATATAAAATTCTTCAACAAGTCTATCTTTGTTTCTAAATATATTTCCAAATTTATAAACATTATTCCTAAACACCCATTTGGTTCCAATAACCAAGGTTTCTTTGGGTCTATCTATATGTTCCCACACTTTTTCCCTTTCAAAATGATTTAACTATTCCTCCATTTCCATTAACCAGAATTCATCATTAATAACTTCATAGATGTTCTTATGTTCATGCTGAGACAAGAAATATTGATGTTCAATATGGTTTCTTACAAAATCTCTAGTTTTAGTTCCTATATTTAGACCATCTTCAACCTAATATAATGGATGGTACATAATAGTTCTAATAGCTCTAGAGAAAGTGGGACTAGTCACTTTTGAATTTTTCTATCCAGGTTCTGGAAGTTCTAGAAATTCCTCAGAACTCATTGATTTTTATGCTTTTTTATAGCTATATCTAAAGGTTTGGAATTTTTGTTCATATAAGATAAGTCATCCTTAAGGTTTTCTAAAGAGGTCTGAGGCTCATTTGGATCTGTTTAATCAGATTTACAATAAATTATTTCTTCCAAATTTTCAGAATTCTAATTGAAAATTCTATTGGATTTGCTAAAAATTGAATAACCAAGGAAAATTCCTTCATCACTTTTGGAAGAAAATTTGTCCAAATTTTCGTTAGCATTAATAATAAATACATTGAAACCAAAAACTCTAAAGTAATTGACATTAGGTTTCCTATTATTCCACAACTCCTAAGGGGTCTTCTTAAGGATAAGTATAATAAAAACTCAATTGATAATATAACAAGTTGTATTAAAAGAATCGGCCCAAAAATTGATTGGTTGGTCATACTAATTTAACATGGTATGGGCTATCTATTATAAAGTTCAATTTATTCTTTCAACAACTACTTTCTACTGGGGTGTCCTATGAGTAGAGAAGTTTTTAGTGTATCCATTTTGTGAGCAAAAATATTCAAAACCATTATTTTCAAACTTATGGACCTGATCAATTCAAAAGGATTAAATCATAATTCCATTGAGGTTTTCTATAGATTTAGAATTCTTGGTAATGTAAGAGAATGATTCACTTTTGTGGGCGAGAAAATATACCCAAGTATACATATAATAGTCATCTACTTGAAAATAAACATAGTGCTTCACATGAAGACATGTAAATATAGAATGTCCAAAAAAATCCATGTAAACTAACATGAGAGGTTGAGAAGATGAAACTTCTTTCTTTAGTTTGAACGAAAATTTATTATTTTCCATTTTTTGACATGGTAATATACTGTATTAATTTGGAACTCAAGTTTTGGTATATTTATAACTAACCCTTTTTTAGTTAGTTTCCAAAGTGGGTGAAATTTCAGTGGATAGTCTCATATTCCAAATAATTTATTCTTTATGGAAGGCACTTTACAATTAAAAATTATGAGAAACTAAAGAATTTAAATTCACAACATAATCATTTTCATTTCAAAAAGTAGTAAAAATTAAATAATTTTTATAATCAAAAACATTAAAAGCATGATTCTGAAATGTGACAAAAAATTATCATCACACAAATAAGAAATTATAAGAATATTATATTTTAAACCATCATCATAAAACAATTTTGAAATAAAAAATTAATTTTTTTACCAATTTAGCCCATGATGATGATTGTTCATTTTGCATTATCACTAAAAGTGACATTTCCACCATCAACCTTTAAAAGGATTTTGCAAAAAGTGTAATCACATATCATATGTCCTGAATAACCACTATCCAAGTAACATAAAATTCTATTTGGGGTCTTCACGAAATTTTCCTAAAAAATAGTATTTAAATAAGAAATGATTTTGGTACCCAAATCTATTTGGGTCCAGAAATGTTAGTGATAAAATATTTGGGAACCCACATTTTCTTTATGGGTTTCCTATAAATGGATTATAGAATCTTATAAATAAACACATTATTCATTACTTTTGAAAAAAAAAATTCATTAGAAGTTTTAGTTATGGATTTTGGAATACAATTATTCTTAGTTATTCTCCTTTGTCTGGGTTTTTATCCTATTCTAATAATATATTTGGGAGCAACATAATTTCCCATGATTTTTGTCAATTTTTATCTTCTATTTGTAAATTTTTCATGGTATTTCTTCCATTTATTTTTTAAATGTTTATATTTTTTCCATTAGAATATGAATATTTTTCTCCTTTTCTATTGACAACTCAAATTTTACATTTACAGTTAGAGAATGGTTCCTTTTAATACTGTTATAATTATTCTTTATTTCATTAAAGATATCTGATAGCATGTTGCAGTATTCAAATAATTATTCACTTAAAATATTATCATCAAAATTTTGATTTTTAGAATTACCAATCTTATTGACATGAAAAACACTAAAAATAGTAGCTAAATAAATTATCTAACTTACTTTAGTCATGGAGAACATGTTTGCTCTGTTTGGATTATTTTCAGGTGATGCATCCAAATCATGTGAACTATCTTTTGAAGCACTCCATGTTGATTTCATGGCCTTTTTTTATATTCTATCCTTATCATCATATTTATTTTTTTACTTAAGATATGGTCAATTATATTGTATGTGACCTTTACTTTTTCATTCATTGAAGAAAACTTCCTTTTTATCATCATACATTTTCTTAAAATTTACTATGTTATCATATTTTCCTTTATTGTTTGGTTTTTCGAAACATTTTATCTTCCTCTACGACATCATGAACCTTCTAAAAAATGAGTAATTTACTTATCACTGTCAGTAGCAGATTAACTATCACTGGAACTGGAAGCTTATACCTTATCTTTTTATTTTTCCTTATGTTGATTAGAAGAAGTAGTCCTGAAAGCTACTGACATACACTTAGGGTTCTTATAATCCTCACAATTTACCTTTAGTTTTTTTCAAACATTATAAGATTACCTATTAACTCCTTGACTAGTAATTGTCTAATATCATAGGATTAAATGATTGACAATAATGTGCCTCTCCTTCTTTTAGGTATATATCTTAGTAATCTCATTATCTGTTCCTTGTTAGATACATGATTTTCTAGTGATATCGTGGTATTGAAAATCTAATTAAACCGAAGGAACATATCAGAAGTGGGATCATCATGTCTAATTTTAAAATTATCATATTTAATAGTACAAGTATAAATCCTCATTACTTTAACATTATATGTTCCCTCATGGGAAACTGATAGAGTGTCCCAAATCTCAAAAAAAATACCAATAGAAATCTTATTAAAATATTCATTGCCAAAATAAAAATACATATAATTTATAGATTTATAGTTAATATTGAATGATAATTTTTTTCATCATCCCAAGTGCTTCTAGTAGTATCAAGTTTTATATATTCATCTTCCATTGCAGAAAAATTATCAAAACCAATGCTCTATTTGTGCATTTTTCTTCTTTATTTTACATTGGGCGTAATTTGTTCCATTGAATAAAGGAGGTTTGTTTCTAGAAGAACCTTATTTATGATTGTCCATATTAATAAGATAAATTTATAACTAACATTAATTTACGACCTTTAAATTACAAATATAATCACAAAATTTTTTTAAAACCTGAGCAGCGAAGAAAGAAAAAACATCTGATACCAAATGTTGGTCAGAATTTGTATCTCAAGAGGGGGGTGAATTGAGTAACCAATAAAAATTTCAATTAAAAATGGATTAGTTTTAAATCCCCCAAATGTTTAACTCTGATAACGTTTTTCAAAATAAGTAGTATGATATATATATCTTAATCATTCTAATTATTTATCAAAAGATTGATTTTTTATAGGTTTAATAATGTATATAATATTATTGAATACAATGAAATCAATTTTATTGATAAAAATACTATATAAAAATTAATTAACATAAACTCTCAATGTATTAATTTTTTTACAGTTAAAATAGATTTCATATTTAAAGTGGAAATATTGTAAAAAAATTAAAACACACAACGAAAGAAATAAATACAAAAGGTTCAATCTCAAGTCGAGTCTTAGTCCACTCCACTTGGTGATCACCCACCACCTAGAAGTTTATATAAAATAAATTAGATTATATACAACCTTTATCAGGTTTATACAACATTTTACAACTATCTAGGCCACACACGACCTATTCTATAGTTATGTGTGGGAGTTAAAAAGAAACAGGGCACACATGGACCTCTACCACTCTGATATATTGTAGAGACAAACTAGAAAAGTGTTTGAGAAGATATCAAGTATCTTCTAGATTAGTGAATGTGAAAATTTTTGTTTTGTAATTTAGATTAGGCACACACAATGATCAAAATGTAATAAAACTAAATAGAGTTTAGAAATATAGGAGTGTAGATTTTAGAAGTGATCGGTCTATTTCAATGTAGCTTATGACTCTTGAGTTGAATCAGAAATGAAGCGTGTGTTGGGTTCTTTTGAAATCATTAGAAAAAATAGTGTGTCAAAACTCTTGATTTATGACTCAAGTAAATATATGGATGTGATGATATTTATCTTCGTTAGTCGAGTGTTCATAGTAGGTGGGCAATTCATGTTTTCAACATGGTTCAGCTCTTTAGATCTCAAAGATTCAATGAGTCCTGAGATCTTTCTATCTACAACATTTTTTTTATATTTGGTGCACTTATATATATATATATATGATTCTATATATATATATATATTGCATGAGGTAGTGTGCTTCACTCTTATTTGTAGCATTAGTAACATCTGAATCAACTCCTTCCACATACTAATCATTCTAATAAGATTTTTGTCAAACATTTAAGATACAATCATTTGAATAGTAAATTTCATTAAATTTGATGAATATTTCCATTATATTAATGTAATTAAAAAATAAGTAAAGTATTAAAAACAATGATGGTGTCTTAGGTTCTGGTGGTGTCTGACTCTGGTGGTGTCTCACATGACGGTAAATTTGTCTAGTGGTATTTTGCCTTGGTAGTATATTACTCGTTGTATGTTTCTGGTGGTTTGTTGATATGGTAGTATTATACTAAAGGTGTCTTAGACGTAGTCAAATTTACAGTATTGGAAGTGTCTCAACTAGTGGTGTCTGTCCTGATGGTGTATGATATGATGATATCTTAGAATTAGAAAAAATTTCAGTGTTGGCAATATGATATTGGTAGTGTGACATTGAAGGTGCCTCACATGATGATATATCATAATCATCCATTTTCTTATAGTGGTATGATATAATGGATGTTTTTCAATTGACAGTGTCTCACACATTGTCAATTATTTTGTTCTGTAGTATGATAGCCTGATAGTGTGATATATGGTAACATCTCAGACTTAGAGATTTGTATTCCTGCGATGTGTTAAGGTCAATAGTGTGAGACTCAACAATGTCTCATACATAGATATATTTATCACATGTTCTTATAATATTGATTTCTTATCGGAAAACATGATATTTCTAAGTATTAATAAAAAAATGATTTTTTATCATTAATACTCGGAGGTCAACAAAAGGAAAATCTATTCATCTCTATGAAACTTAAGAATATATTGATTATACTTATTTAGAATGAACCACTTACTTCTATCATTTTAGGGTATTTAGTTCTGGATTCTTCCTATACCATATCTCGTATGATCCTTGTATTCGACCATGTAGAACAATGCTCTGTTAGGAAAATAGAGTTTTTTCAGGACTGCATACTTATAAAACCTATTTGTTATGTCTTTCTCAATAAGAATTATTTTTTAATGTTATTTATAATATTCTTTCTCCTATAAACTACAGCATTTTTTTTGGATTCATCACTAATGATACTTATTTCCTTATCTCATTCTTGATGATATAATCTTCTACCTAGTTGTTGGTAAACATCATTAAATTATCAATCTATAATATCAATTTTTCAACCCATGAATCTTTCCATCATTCCTTCGACATAGAGTAATGAAACTGACCACCCAAGAAGTATGGGAGATTACCATAACCATTACATTATTATATAATAATCAATAAAAATTATGTACTATCACTTCCCATTAATTTATCAAATTGATATATTTCAAAAAACATCAATTTGAACCAGTTCTAGAAACCTCATTGACCTTTCATCTTTCAACATATATGTATTCCAAATATTCCTATCTTTTATAAAAAATTCATGTGTGTATATTATCATATAATAATTTAAGGATATCTTGAGTTCCAAATTATTCACCAGTTCTTTAAAGGATAGTTAGATAAAGTGTCCAATCCATTTATATCACAATATATTTTCTTCTTCCTTGTATTGAAAGAAAATATATTCTTCTACACAAACCATGTTTAAATTAATATTTTTATACATATCAATAATTATAATTACACCATCCTTTCACTTGATGATATATGACTTATTGGTAAAATATATTGTGTACCCCAAGTCACATAGTTGACTTAATCTTAGAAAGTTGAGACCAATGAATTCAACAACCATGACATCTACATGCCTTATGTATTTTCCTATATATTTATAATTTCGAGAGATTATGATTTTAATACTTTATCATTAACAAACCTTACAACACTTTAATTTTCATTATCGATTCCTATTAAAAGGTACTTATTTCTTATCACATTGGATGTACATATGTTATCAAGGATCCACAATCTGGATTAGTCCCATTCTTTCATGGAAATATATATAACCACTAACTTCTTAGAACTTTTCTTTTTGATTCATGTCTTTCAATTCATAGACACAAATGATTGATACACATGATCTTTCCTTGAATATTATGGGACATCTTCATGTTTCAAAGATGTAAATTTATTTTTTCATTTTTAATACAAGTGATAAATCCATTAATTGATGTGTACAACCTCATTTTGCCTATATAGGAACATTCCTCATCAACATCAATGAGAAATACCAAGATATTTTTCAATATACACCATAGTAAAAGCATCATCCATCAAAATAATACCTATAATACTAAAAAAATTAGATGATTACATTTATATTATTCCTTATAATTGTAATGTCATGAACTTCTATAAATGAGATTCCCTTTTTAATAGAATTAAAATCTCTTCTATATAATTTAAATATTGAAAACATGTGCAATTCCTTGGTTACATCCTAACAGATTTAATATAATTTTATACATCATGAACATTGATAAAATTGAATTGAATAGTGATCATATTATTATTATATATTAAGGGTTATGATACGTCTAATTGATATAGATGAAATAATTGATGACCTCGACCTGTAGGATTATACACTATGAAGCTCATTTATCAAATCTTACGAGGGATATAACATTTCCATAATTTTACCTTGACCAATAAATATCATAGATTCAATAATTGAAGAATTTTAAAAACCATAATGTATATGTAATATGTTCAAGATCATTGATATCATGACCCAAACCATGTCCATTGAACCACCCCATGAAAATATCAATGACGCACACCTTACCGTTATGAAATTCATTGGTGTAATAAGGATATAAATTTCCTGAAATTAATACTATATATATATATATTCTTTTTAATAAATGAATGATAATATTTATTCATTGTTGTTTTTTACTTTATAAATGATTATGCAATGAGTTTGATAAAAAATAGATGTTCATATGGGAAAACTTGAATTGCATTTTTGGGTAATATAAAATTTCAATTATGATATTAATTTTGAGGATTTCATGAATTATTGGAATAAATTATATTTTATTAAAATATTATTATTTAATTTTAAATATTAAATATAGATGATAATATAATTTTATGCTGTGAAATGTAATTTTGTTAAGGGTTATAAAATTATAATTGTAACAAACCACAATTTTTTTTCAAGAAATAGGTATTTGAATTTGACAATTTAATTTATTAAAATTAGGGAAATAGTTTAATAAAATAAATATTATTTTTGAAATTAAAACATCAAAATTAGTCAATACTTTTTTTAATAGTTTTTAGAGATAGTTTAATATTTGGGTAAAAATTAAATATGATATAAATATATAATATGTATTATGATATTATAATTACCCAAAAGTGATGAAATATGTTCCCTAAAAGGAATCCAAGACCAAATATATTTTTAACTTTTTAAATAATTCTTTTTTGAGGTCCTTTTCGTAATTTTATAAACCCTTTATGAATCCTCAAAATGTATATTATATTTTATGGTTCTTAAATAAATTCTTTATAAACATGACTCACTTACACAACACCATAGGTATTATATTAATGTTATTGGTTCGTGGAATTATTAAATAATTAAATAAATCCTCTATGGAATAAATAATGGTAAAAAATATTGATAATATTTGTGGTTTTGATTAATTTGTTATATAGAGTCCAAAACCTATGTTTGAAAAATAATAAAGAACGCCCTCATCTTTTTCTATATAAACCCACAAAAGATCATATTTTATATTCAGTGAAAATACATGGATCATAAATATAATCTTCCATTTCAACTATATATAAATCCCAAGGTTCCCCCAGTCACTCAATAATCTCCCCTCATGATTTTTGGAAACACCCTCTCATCGTAAGGGATTCTCTATCTTTTTTTCCATTCATGCACCTTCTTAGTAATTAGACTTTTTAATATCAATTGGTTATATTTTAACTCCTTAAAAAAAGGAATTTGACAATAAAATTTATGTTATAACAATTATATATCATTTATCCCATCTCATTATGAATTTTACCTAAGTTGTTAATATGCCAAATGTATGGTATCCTCTCCTTCTCCCTTTTATTCAAGCACCTTCATTATGAAAGTCCTTTGGTATTCCAATTCATATTGATGATATATGATTATATAAAATAACTATTAATTCCCATATTATTTAAAAGTGATTATAAACCCCTTTAAATCACATTAATACCTCCCGTGATTCATTACATACCCCCACTATGCTGTCAAAATTATCCTATGTTTTTTCCATGCGAAAATTTTATTCAATGCCATTTTTTTCTTTTGAATTTTAATTACTAATTGTTCACTATGTATTATGTTATTAAATATTACTATTAATTCCATTATGATTTAAATGTTATGAGAGACTCTTTTTACTCTCATTAATCTGTCCCATGATTCATTATGTACCCCCTAATGTCGCCATAATTATCCTATGATTTTCCATTAAAAACCATAATATTATGAATACTATCTCCATTTATACTCATGGGTATTAAACTAGACAAACCTATTCTTATTTAAATGTGTAATTCCGTGCATGTATCCCAAAATCATTAATATTGGGATTAAATTTGATTTAATATAAAACCATATTGAATGTTATATGTGACACACTTATACAAATACATGATATGAAATTGATGGGTGCGTCTAGAATTATATAGAGATCCAATGCATTGGGTAATTCTTTAGTCTCATGAGAAATCTTGTATGAGATTAAGGAGTAAACCTAATACATTATGAGAATTTTTATACCATGTTTTGTTGTCTTGGTGGTTATTCTTGACAACGTTTTATGATGTCATGTTTTATGTTGTTTCCACATTCCCATGTGGACTTTATTCTATCATGTTGTATCATGAATCATTGTTCAATATTATGATTATAACCCCTTTTAATGTCTATTTAATTGACTATTTAATAACATGAAACACTTTCATTATTTTTTTCTTTTTTTATTACCTTATTAGGCTTTATAGCTCATCCATTTCTGATGTATATCCCCAAGGCCTCCTATTTCATTTTAAATGAGAAAAGAAATATTGGAAGCTTTTAAAGGATGTTTTCAATGATGTTATTATATCCATGTATCATGTTGATTTGATATATAACTAATATACTAAATAAAATAGGATTTCCACTGTTATGGGTAATACTAAGTACTATTTTAGGTAATAATCAAGAAATAATGTGTATTTAAGATAATGGGTTTCACAGTTTGTATCAATTGAAAGTATAGTTATTTTTGGGATTAGTATTAGAAAAATCTAGTGAAATATTTAGTGATTAGACTAAAAATATTAATACATGCCTAAAATTTGTTAAAGTATAGAGTAAGTAGTTTCCAAGAAAATATATCCCTATCTGGATAGTAAAAGTTGATGTGGTATTGGCATATATTTATATAGGTGTAACAGCCCTGAAAACAACATATTGAGATTGACTCGATTAGGAAACACTGCCTGAAAATGGCCTTTCTTTACACATGATATGACACTACAGCGGGGGGAGGGGTATTCCTTGGTAAATTCACAATATCATTAAATACCATTTTTAGGAGAATAAAAATTCTAATGATATTTTCTCTTTGAAAATAGATCAAAGATATCGTCGATTGAAGCCTAGAGATTCATAGGTCGAGGAATATATATTTTTTTATGAGTTATCACATTAATATTCATAGAATCCTCTTTATGTGTTTTTTGTTTTAAAATAATAATCCATAATTTTCCCCTTATTATAGTCAATTGATAGGAATAGGAGGATCTTATTCAACAACCAATGTGTGGGGAAATATGATGACTACCAAAATGAGATGCCCAACCTGATGGGAGTAGGAATCATGAACTTCATGGAAATAATTTCTCAATTTACTAATGTTTTTAATCCAAATATGAATTATTAAGAATTACAAAATCAAACTTGGGAAGATATAGTTTCAATTTAGGCCTTTATGTTAAAGAGGCATCCATCTTTTAGTTGATCTTTCAATCCATTAATTGAGGAAAAGTGGATCATCTCAACTGAGTCGATTTTCTCCAAACATGAATGCTCTAAAAAATATATGGTCATGCTAGATATTTATCGTATAGAAGGAGAAGCTGATCAGTGGTGGAAGTGGGACTGTAATAGAAAGACTATAAATCAGATCGAATCAATTGAGTGAAAATAATTCCCAAAATTGTTTTATAATAAATATTTTCCTCACACTCTCTAACTAAAAATAGAGAGGAACTTAGAATCCAAAATATGATGAAGAATATATCAGGGTGTACAAGGAAAACATAAAAATAATTTCGTTATACACATCTAGATTTATCATTTACACCTAATATAAATTTCAATGCTTCTTTAGTGGACTAAAGATGATTCTACGAAAGGACTTATCCATTTGAGACTTTTGGAAGTTAGGAAGAAATTTTACAATGTTCCCTCAATATCTAAATGGATATATTTGAATGTCATGGGTCTCATGGGGATAAGAATAAGAAATTGGAGTTTAATTATCGTCGTGTGATGTAGAAATCTGACAATGGAAATAAAATTCAACATAAAAATTGTAAAAGGTGTTGGAAGAAGCACCATGAAAATTTCCTAAGGGGGTGAGGAAATGATTTAGGTGAGGGAATGAAGGGAACCTAGATAGAAATTTTTGGAGGAATAAATCAAATAATATGATGAAATAAATGAATGATCTAGTCAAACTTCATCCCATGTGCAATGTTTCAACTATAAAGAATAAGGACACTATTCTTGTCAGTGCACTAATACAATGGTTGTGGATTATAACTGATGACAACAACCCCTAAATCCTATAGATAAAGGATGATATTATGCCATTATACGTATAGATATTGATCCATATAATGAAGTGGTGATAGGTAT
Source organism: Viscum album (assembly GCA_963277665.1). Taxonomy (NCBI): domain Eukaryota; kingdom Viridiplantae; phylum Streptophyta; class Magnoliopsida; order Santalales; family Viscaceae; genus Viscum; species Viscum album. The sequence continues at coordinate 699,300,558 of OY728122.1, read as the reverse complement.
GCTCGTTATTCATTCAGGAATAGTGAACACACGTTTTTATTCTAGTTCTATACATTATTTCATATCTCGGTAGTTGGTAAAACTATTAAAACAATGTAGAGACCCATATTTGACGTACATAGACATTAAATTACTTTTGCGTAATACTTAATACAATAGAAAAATAGACGCCCAAATACCGAATTAGTTTAGTGTATTTGGAAACTTGGAACAAAATCTTCTAATCATGGTGAAATATCATCAACATCTCCCATAAAGATCTTCCCCTTTAATTTTTTTACCTAATAACTATCTTTATATCCTGGGGAAAATAAAACATAAAAAGGGTGAGCTCAAATTATAAGTAAGGATAAATATGGAGAACATAAAAAAAATCCATAAACATTTGAACGTAAAAACATGAAAAAAAATCAAAATCTTGAGCAACGACATAAATCATAGCAGTACATAATTCATAAATCATAAAGGAACATTAATCATGATAAAATAAGACATGTTGTTATGGAAAACCATTATGCACATTATATTATTTCCATAGTATCCAAGGAATTATTGCCAAGACCATCATAGGGGACAAAGTCCCTTACTAAAACGAGTTCACTCCCCTTTCCAGTCATGTATCACTGAACCAGATTAACTTATCATTCCAACCATGTCTATATCATGAGATATAAATATTTACCCAATGAATTGGATGGAGATATAGGTCCCACCCATATCATAATTAAATCATACATTGTGTGCCATAAAATAAACATACATCATTTCTAATAACGCACCGAATAAAATGGGTTTTATAAACATCATCCCATCATAACATAATCCATATAAAATAAATGGATATCATTTCATCAAATGAAAAATAAAACCATGTAAATAATAGAGACATTATACTTGAATCATAAAAATACTTAATAATGTAATCTTAGATAGAAAATAGTTTTTATAAAACACTTTAAATGAATTCTTGAGGAAAATATCCTTTCTTCTTCCAAAATAATTTTCTTTCTACAAATTGCCATTCAATTTTAAAAGAAAATTATTTTTGTTGAAAATAATCATGAAATCTTATAGAGGAAGATTATTGAAAAAATGAATTATGAAACTATAAAAATCCGTTCATTCCATATAAGTTAAAAAAACATTCTCCTCGTACTTTTAATGGAAACTTCAAAAAGTACCTCTTATGGAAAACAAAAGACAAATTCCTTCCATACCTTGTGGTAAACGTCAAAAAAGGGAAAAATGACTTTAAACGTACATGGAATAATAGTAACCATTTTATGAAAACATTTTGAGAAATCATGGGCATGGATGATAAACATAACCCCAGTAAATACATACGAATAAAAAATCTCGGATAAGAACGAGATTGGAATAATTATCCCTTACCTTAGGTCCAATTTCATCCATACATGTCTGAAAATATTTTATAGTGGGTTTAAACATATTATTAACTTGTAACATAACCATAATAATTTTTATGATATCATTTACGATTCACTTATGACTTTATATTACCCTCTATTTTGTAAATTCTTTGTTAAAGCAGCATTTTGGGTAAAATTGTTTCATTTATCATACGTGGTTCGACATGTTGTTCATGATATTATTACTTATTTCCTGATTTACATAATTAAATAATGTAAAAAATGATTTATATATAATATATATTCAGCATATAAATATATATGATAGTTCGTTAAATGGAAGGAAATACACCGTTCATGGAGATGGTAGGCCGTTTGTACGGATGAACGCTGTTGTCATTTCCTTATTCAATTGAATGGAATTAAGTAAATTAAGAATATATGTAAATAAATCTAGTATCATTTTTATATAATATCTTTCATGATTATTTATTATATATACTTTATAATCATACTTGAATGGTTAATCATGGAAAATGAATCTCATCGTGTTCATAGAGACAGTAGTTCGTACGTAGGCACGAGGGACAATATGATTCTTTTGATATTAAAATCATATATAATTGGATGTTATATCATATATAAAAAATCATAATAATGTTATATTTATTTTTTATATCACTTATACTCATTATTATATCCATACAAATGATGAAATGTTTGAATAAAAAACTACCCCACGACGTGGATATGGTAAGCCGTATGTACGCACCTGTGGTGACATTTCCATTCATAGGATAGGAAAAATAACAAATATGGTTGTAATTTTTTTAAAAACATATTATAATATAGAATATACTGGAGTTTTTATTTTAGAATGGATGAAACAAAGAAGGAGGATGTGGAAGAAGATAGTAACATGAAATAGGTGGTGAGATATTTACCTCTTCTTCGGGTTCTTCCTTTTGATTTGATCAAAATGGCTCCATAGGTTGGATTTCTAACTAAAGGAAGGCATCTAGGATGAATGAAGTATAGTTTAGAGGTTATTTGGGTATGGGTTTTCTGAGGAAAATGACTTTGGAGGTGTGAATTAGAGAGAAGGGGGAGTTCCCTTTTTTAAGAGATGTGAGGGGCACCTTAGGAAAAACTTAAAATATCATTTTATAATAAAGTCACATTCGGTTAATAATGGCTCCAAATTGATTTATTTAGAAACTAAAGTTGGGATGGGTCTAAATAATAACATACAATAGGTTTTAGACATGTTTTTGGCACTATATTAACCTTATCATTTATATTTAACTCTTAGTTAAGTAGTTTGACATTTACCATGTCTCTTTGTATTTTTATATTATATGGTTAATAAACTTACTATATACATCCATTATAACCCCAAGTGGTTCATTAACGACACAACTATAATTATATAAGTCATTTGGAAGAACATTAGATTTTTAGAAATAGAATATCAATTAATAATTTAATATTTGTTTTAAAAACTCTTTTATATCAATTTTGACACTATTTGTATTTTGTTTTTTCTAAATTCATAAAAGAATTATTACTTCAAAAAAAATTAATATAACCAATACTAATATATTATATTAACCCATAAAATAGTGTAATTAATAAAAATTCTCAAATTATATTTATTTGGGTATTTATAATGTCAATTATGTTAATATATCATTAATAATGTAATTGATGCATCATCATTATGTCAAAAATTAATTAAATTATATAATGTCTAAAAATTATAAATAAAATACATTTATTTATTAAATATTGTTTTATTTATAATAAATATTTATAGCCTAATTTATCTTCTGTATAACCCTATGTTAAAATTTTTTTACTTATTAAAATTTTATTTTAACTCTTTTAACTCTTCGTTGCATTAAATAATAATAAATGTCCAAATCTAATTCAAATGGACCTAAAGGGTCATATTTTATTCCTAAGGTTTTTATTAGTAGAATTATACTTATCCAATAGAATCAGGACTTGTTTTAGGGTAATAATAATATCATTTTTTACCCTTAATTACCCTATTTACTTTTAACCGTGGTAAATAAAAGTTAAAAGTTACTATTCACCAAAACATTATTTTCATCTCATTGAACCAAATTTTACTAATTGATATCAACTGTGTCTCTCTGATTTTTGAAATTCAACTCACATAAGTGGTAAAATTATGTTTTATGTAAATTTGAAAAGGCTCCTAGGAGGTGGGTAAACGACGGTAAAAAGTTTAATAAAATTTTAATATATCTAAAATAATTATAAAATGACTCCAATGAATTACATTGAACTTGTATTGGTATTATGTATCTAGTTTTACCTCAAATACATTTATATAAAATAAATGGTTATTTAAATAAAAAGACAGTTTCAACCAATTATTCAGTTTTTTCACTATTCATCAAAAATTGAATGTTTTTAGAAAAATACCAAAAATTCACCCAAGGCTAATTTCGATATTCCGAATCCAAAAAGTGAAATACATTTTGAAAGATAAAATTTATAAAATTTCAAAAAGATGTTATTACTATTCATAATGACTTGTTTATATAATATTTTAATAAAATATTGTTGTTTAGTGAAACCTGGTATTGCGTTCTACACACGCTATCGAGGAAGGTCACGATTGAGTATAATGCAAGCCAAGACATGGATATGTGTATTGTAAGATCCCTTTGGTGTCACATATAACATAATCAAAACTAATTTCATTTATACATTAAAATATATATATACTTAATGTTTCATATAATAATTTCTACAAAACGAACTTGAAATTGTGTGTAACATGAGCCAAGAATAGTGTTGTGTATACTGCAAGCTTATACGGTGTTGCGTATAGTACAAGATAATCTTGGGGTAGTGTAAAATAGAATACATCAATGAAATTAAAAAGAATATATCTCATAAAATATTGGGGTGTTACATTCTACCCCCCTTAAAATGAATTTCACACTCTAAATTTGTTGGGTTAATAAATCGTTTAATACATGAAAGTTTCATTCATTGAAACCCACATCATAAAAAGGAATACTAAAATATAATTTAAAAAAGTGAATTATGAAATTTAATGGTATCCCAAATTAACTCATCACTCAGTTTCCATATAGGATAACATAGGTGAAAATATGGATATGGAAGAGAAATCTAACCATCATGATCTTAGGAAGAGTGGTAGAGAACATGGCTATGAAAATGCCAAAAATCACAAAGCCATAAATTTGTGATGATCTAAAGTACCATATGATTCATCAAATATTAGGGTACTGGGACAATGTTTATGGTTTTCAAGATCATTTCCCTAATGTTGAAAAAAATTTGCACAAGGAGAAACACTTACTAGATTTTAGTGTAATATCATATTTGGTAATACCATGAACAATTTCCACTTCATATCTTATTTAATGAAATGAAGATGAATTTTTTCTTCTTTAAATATTAGCAGATCTTGTGATAGAATGATAGGTTATTCCATCTATCTCAAAAAGTTTGATAAAGTTATTAAATATACATTAGTCCATCTATGGTGAGATTAATCGTAAATGATTCCAAAAATGGACTCACACTTCAATGATCATACCGCATAATAAAATAAAACTAATTTCTACTAACCAGAGACTTACTGTAGGCTAGTGATAGGCGATAATGGAATGTCACACTTCAGTTGTAGGTTCGATTCCCACATCCTTGTCCGACAAGACGGTTTGTCGCCCGTTCTGCAGGTTATCCCTTTTCTTAAACTATACTATAATAACATTCCAGAAATAAAAGAGAAATAAAGTTCTGTCCATAAAAAATACTATATGATTTTTAACTTAATCCATTCCATCCTTAAGACTTATCCAATACACTTCTTTCCAAACTCATAGTATAAAGAGAACGATTATAATAAGGTCATATAACAAGCACATGAATACCATCATTTATCCCTCATATATAACAAGATATATCATTTTGGTCATATTCCAAACATGTGATTACCTAAATCATGTATTCATTTGAAACATGTATTACCACTGAACTTTAGTGAAAACATTAATTCAATGAAAATTTAACTCTTTCCACATACCAAAATTCAAAAAATTCTATATACTCAAACCTTGATATAACTTTTTCCTTTTCTCAATCATGAGCTCATGAATACTATCCAATATAATATTTTCTTCTTATCCCTTCATTATGTGCATATCATTTTCCTTCCAAAAAAATTTCAATCACTTTTCATGGTTACCGGTACCATATTCTTATGCAATACCACAATGGACCAATACATAGATATTTCAATATACCAAAAAAAGTACCTCAATAACATTATTCATGAATTCCAATACATAAGATCTTCAATACATACTCTTCAATGATTGGAATTGAATATGTCCTTCCTTTATTTATAATTATCCTCTTAGGTCAGGGCACTGAGTTGGGTAATGCCCATGTTCTCCACAAATAAGACATTGAACTCCATAATAGTTTGTCACTCTATGACCCTTCTCTCTAGACAGATAACATCTCCCCCTCCATTTGATGTATTCAACAAGGTTCTTATTCCCTTATTTAGAAATCTCAATCTTCCTTTCTCTATGCTCCTCACCATGAGAACATGCATAAACGTCTGTCTTCCTCTTATTTTATAAATTAAGAATTCCACTAAAGTTCACCTTGTTAATCAGATATCACAGTTACTGATTCGGCATAATCAAAAAATCATTCTATCTAGGCATTACACAATTTTGTTGCTCATAGTCATCAATTTTCCATTGGATTCAATGTCTACAAAATTCCTTCTGGTTCCCTCCATTGACTAAAACCAAAAACCATTGTGTAAGAAATAGGTAAAATAACAAGGAACCACATAATCATAAAAAGTCACTTATGGGATGTCTAAATTATAACACATTCTTTAATCCATGACACCCTAGGTTCACCATATGTTATTCATGATCATCAACATAATTCTAGGACTATAACATATTGTTATAATAAATCTTAGGGACATCCCTAGACATACCTTAGAAATATCTCTAGGGATATCACTAAAGTATTCGGATCCTAGATTCAAAAGGTTAACTAAACCTTCGATCTGATACCAACTATAGAGACCCATACTTGATGTATATAGACATTACATTACTTTTGCAGAATACTTAATATAATAAAAAAAGAGGTGCCCAAAGACCGTATTAGTTTAGTGTCTTTGGAAACTCAGAACATAATCTTCTAATCATGGTGAAAGATCGTCAACATCTCTTATAATGATCTTCACCTTTGGTTTTCTTACCTAAAACCTTTCTTTATATACTGGGGAAAACAAAACATAAAAAGGGTGAGCTCAAATGTTCCGTAAGGGTAATCATGGAGAACTTAAAAACAATCCATAAACATTTGAACGTAAAAACATGAACATAAAACATCAAAATCATGAGCAATGACATAAATCTTGGTAGTACATAAGTCATAGATAATAATGGAACATTAATCATGATAAAATAAAACATGTAATTGTGGAAAACCATTACTCACATGATTTGATTTCCATATTAGCTAAGGCATTGCTGCAATGACCATCATAGTGGACAAAGTCCCTTACTAAATCGAGTTCACTCCTCATTCTTGTCATGTATCACTAAACGAGATTAACTTTCCATTCCAACCATGTCTATCTCATTAGATATAAATCTTTACCCAATTAATTGGAGTGAGATACAGGTCCCACCCATCTCATATTGAAATAATTCTTTCGTGTGCCACAATACAAACATACATCATTCATAATAACCCAACAAATAAAATGGGTTTGATAAACATCATCCCATCATAACAAAATCCATATAAAATAAATTGATATCATTTCATCATAATACAAATCAAACCATGTAAATAATAGAGACATTATATTTGAAACATAAACATACTAAATAATGTTATCTTAGATGGAAAATAGTTTTGACAAAACACATGAAATGAATTCTTGAGGAAAATATCATTTCTTATTCCAAAATCATTTTTTTACAAAATGCCATGCAATTTTAAAAGAAAAGTATTTTTTTTGAAAATAATCATGAAATATTGTAGAGGAAGCTTCATGAAAATAAGGCATTATGAAATTGTAAAAATCCATTCATTCCTTATAAGTTAAAAAAACATTCTCCTTGTACTTTTAACGGAAAAGTCAAAAAGTACCTCGTATGGAAAACAAAAGAAAGATTCCTTCCATACCTTGTTGTAAAAGTCATAAAAGGGTAAAAATTATATTAAACATACATGGAATAATATTAAACATTTTAATAAAGCATTTTGAGAAAACATGGACTTAGATGATAAACATAACCCTAGCACATACTTATGAATAATGAATCTTGGATAAGAACGAGATTGGTATAATTATCCATTACCTTAGGTCCAATTTCATCTGTACATGTCAGAAAATATTTTATAGTGGGTTTAAACATATTATTAACTTGTAACATAACCATATTAATATTTATGATATCTTATATGATTCACTTATGACATTATATTACCCATTCTTTTGTAAACTCATTGTTAAAGCAGTGTTTTAGGTAAAATCGTTTCATTTATCATACGTGGATCAACTTGTTGTTCATGATATTATTACATATATCCTGATTTATGTAATTAAATAATGAAAAAAATAATTTATATATGATATATATTCATCATATAAATATATGTAATAGATTGATAAATGGAAGGAAATACATCGTTCATAGAGACGGTAGGTCATACGTACGAATGAACACTTCTTCATTTCCTTATTGAATTGAATGGAATTAAGTAAATGAAACATATATGTAAATAAATACAGAATCATTATAATTTAATATCTTTCATGATTATTTATTATGTATACTTTATAATCATACTTGAATGGTTAATCATGGAAAATGAATCTCATCGCGTTTGTGGAGACGGTTGTCCGTACGTATGTACGAGCGACAATATCATTCTATTGATATTAAAATCGTATATAATTGGATGTGATATCATATATAAAGAATCCTAATAATGTTATATTTATTATTTATATCATTTATAATGATTATTATACCCATCCAAATGATGAAATGTTTGAATAACAAACTACACCACGATGTGGAGACGGTAAGCCGTACGTATGCACGTGTGGTGAGTTTTTCATTCATAGGATACATAAGATATCTAATATGGTGGTAAAATGTTTATAATAACATCAAATTATATATAAGATATTGGATTTATTATTTTATAATGGAAACAAAAAATAAGGAGGATGTGGAAGAAGAAAGGTACTCGAAATAGGTGGTGAGATATTTACCTCTTCTTCAAGTTATTCCATATAATTTGATCAAAAGGGCTCCGTTTGTTGGCTTCATGACTAAAGTAAGGCCTCTAGGATGAAAATAGGATATTTTATATGGTATTTTGGTAGGGGTTGGTAGATCCAAATGGCATTGGAGGTGTGAATTAGAGAGACATGGGAGTTCCCTTTTATAAGAGAGGTTAGGGGAACCTTATGAAAAACATAAAATATTATTTTATAATAATTTCATTTTCGGTTTATAATGGATAAAAATTTATTTATTTCAAAACTAAAGTGGTTATGGGTCTAAAACCTCTCAACTAATATGTTATAGACTGTTTTGGGTCACTATATTAGCCTTATCATTTATATTTAACTCTTAGTTAAGTAGTTGGACATTTACCTTGTCTCATTGTATTTTTACATTATATGGTTAATAAATATACTATATACATCCAAGTGAACCCCAAGTGGTTAATTAATGATACAAATATCATTATATAAGTCTTTTGGACGAACCATATATTTTTAGGAATAGAATATCAATTAATAATTTAATATTTGTTTTAAAAACAATTTTCTGTCAATTTTGACCCTATTTGGTATTTTGTTTTTGATAAATTCATAACAGTGTTATTTCTTCGAAATAAACTCATATAACCAATCCTAATATTTTATATTTTCCCCGAAAGTTAGTTTAATCCATAAAAGGCTCACATTATATTTATTTGTGTTTTTATAATATCAATTATGTTAATATTTCATTAATAAGGTAATTTCTGCCTCATCATTGTGTGATAAATAAATTAAATTATATAATGTATAAAAATTATAAATAAAACACCATTATTTAGTAAATCTTGTTATATTTCTAATAAATATTTATAGTCGAATCTATCTTATGTATAACCCAATATTAAAAATGTTTTACTTATTAACCTTTGATTTTAACTATTTTAACTCTTCTTTGAATTAAATAATAATATATGTCCTAATATATTCCAAGTGGACCTAAAGTGTCATATTTTATTCATATGGTATTTATTTGGTATAATTACACTTATAAAATAGAATTAGGACCTGTTTTAGGGTAATAATATTATCATTTTTACCCTTAATTATCCTATTTACTTTTAACTGTGGTAAATAAAAGTTGAAAGTTACTATTTAACAAAAATTATTTTCTTCTCATTGAACAACATTTTAAATACTGATATTTATCATGTCACTATGATTTTTTAAATTCAACTCACAGAAATGGTAAAAGTGTGTTTTAGGTAAATTTTCAAATGCTCCTAGGAGGTGGGTAAAAGACGGTAAAAAGTTCAATAAAATTTTTATATATCTAAAATTATTATAAAATGAATCCAATTAATTACATTGAACTTATATAGGTATTATGTATCTATTTTAACCTAAAATAAATTTAAAAAATATAAATGATTATTTAAATAAAAAAGTCTGTTTTAACCAATAATTTATTGTTTTCACTATTCATAAAAAATTGAACGTTTTCAGAAAAATTCCAAAAATTCAATTTAGGCTAATTTCAGTATTCCGAATCCTAAAATGAGCCCATTTTGAAAGATATAATTTATAAAATTTCAAAAAGTGGATATTACTATTCATAACGACTAGTTTATATCATATTTTAATAACATATCGTTGTTCAGTGAAACCCAGTATTGCATACTACATATGCTATCGAGGAAGGTTGTGATTGCGTATAATGAAAGCCAAGTCAAGGATGTGTGTAGTGGAAGCTCCCTTTGGAGTCGCGTATAACATAATCAAAACATATTTCATTTATAAATTAAACAAAATCTATAATTAATGTTATGTAGAATAATTTCTACCAAACGAACTTGAAATTCTGAATAACACGAGCCATGAGTAGTGTTGCATATACTTCAAGGTAATATGGTGTTGCGTATAGTACAATCTAATCTTTGTGTAGTGTACAATAGAATACATAAAAGAAATTAAAAAGAATATATATCATAAAATCTTGGGGTGCTACATTCTAGCCCCCTTAAAATGAATTTCTCCCTCGAAATTCATTGGGGTTATAAATCATTTACTACTTGAAAGATTCATTAATATAAACCCACATAGTAAAAAATAATACTAAAAATTAATTTTAAAAAGTGAAGTATGAAACATAACAGTTACCCTAATTAACACATCACTGGGTTTCCACATAGGAGAAAATAGGTGAAAATATGGATATGGAAGGGAAATCGAACCATCATGTTCTGTTGAAGAGTGGTAGAGAACATGGCTATGAAAAATCCAACAATCACAAATCCATAAATTTGTGATGATTAAAAGTACCATCTGATTCATCGAATATGAGGGTACTTGGACAACGTTTTTGGTTTTCAAGACCATTTTCCTAATGTTGATAAATTTTTGTACAAGGAGAAATACTTACATGATTTTAGTATAATATCATCTTTGGTCATTACATGAACAATTTACACTTCATCTCTTATTTAAAGAAATGAATTCAAATTTTTCCTTCTTGAAATATTACCATATCATGCGATATAATGATAGGTTTTTACATCTATCTCACAAAGTTAGCAAAAGTTATTAATATACATAAGTCTATCTATGGTGAGATTAAGCATAAATGATTCCAAAAATGGACTCATACTTCAACGATCACACCACTTAATAAAATAAAACCAATTTACACTAATCAGGGACTTCCTGTATGCCAGTGGTAGGCAATAAAGTCATGTCTCACTGCGATTGTGGGTTCGATTCTAGCAGCCTTATCTAATGCGACAGTTTGTCACCCGTTCTGGAGGTTGTCCCTTTTCTTAAACTATACTATTATAACAATCCAGAAATAAAATTGAAAAAAATTTCAAGCCTTAAACAATACTATCTGATGTTCAACATAATCCATTCCAACCTTAAGACTTATCCAAAATAATTCTTTCCAAACTCATATTATAAAGAGAACGATCACTAAAAAGGTCATATAACAAGCACGTGAATACCATCATTTATCCCCCATATATCACAAGATATATCTTTTTGGTCACATTCCAAATAGGTGATTACCTGAATCATGTGTTCTTTTGAAACAAGTATTACCATAGAACCTTGGTCAAAACATGAATTCTATAAAAAGTTAACTCTTTCCACATACCAAAATCCCAAAAATTCTATATACTCAAACCATGATATCACTTTGTCCTTATCTCAATCGTGAGCTTATTAACACAATACAACATATTATTTACTTCTTATCCCTTCATTATGCGCATATCATCTGCTTTCCAAAAAAATTTCAATCACTTTTAATGGTTACCGGTACCATATTCTTATGGAAAACCACAATGTACCAATACATATATATTTTAATATACCAAAAAAAAGTATGTCAACATCATTATTCTTGAATTCAAATACATAAGACCTTCAATCCATCATCTTCAATGATTGGCATTAAATAGTTTATTCCTCAATTTATAAGTAACCTATTAGGTCAGGGCATTGAGTTGGGTAATGCCCATGTTCTCCACAAATAAGACATTAAACTCATTAACAATTTGTCACTCTATGACCCTCCTCTTCACAAAGATAACATCTCCCCCTCCATTTGATGTATTCATCATGGTTCTTCTTCCCTTATTTATAAATATAAATATTTCGTTCTTTATTCTCCTCACCATGCAAACATGCATAAAAGTCCGTATTTCACTTATTTGATGAATTAGGAATACCACTAAAGTTCACCTTGTTAATCATATATCGCAATGACTGATTTGGCATAATCACAAAATCATTCTTTCTAGGAATTACGTAATTTCATTACTCATAGTCACCAATTTTTACATTGGATTTAATTTTAACCCAATTACTTCTGGTTCCCTCCATTGACTAAAACAAAAAACCATGTTTTAAGAAATAGTTAAAATAACAAGGAACCACATAATCGTAAAATGTAAATTTTGGGATGTCTATCTTATCACACATTCTTTAATCCATTACACCCTAGGTTCACCCTAGGTTATTCAGGATCGTTAACATAATTCTAGGACTGTAAACTATAGTTATATTAAACCTTAGGTACATTCCTAGACATACCTTAGAAATATATCTAGGGATCTCACTAAAGTTTTCGGATCCTAGTTTCAAAAGGGTACCTAAACCTTCACTCTAATACCAAATGTAGAGACCTATACTTGACGTATATTTACATTACATTACTTTTTTGGAATACTTAATACAATACAAAAACAGGAACCCAAAGACCGTATTAGTTTAGTGTTTGTGGAAACTTGGAACATAAACTTCTAATCATGGTGAACGATCTTCAACATCTCACATAAAGATCTTCCCCTTTGTTTTTCTTACCTAAAACCTTTCTTTATATCATGGGGAAATGAAAACATAAAAAGGGTGAGCTCAAATGCTTATTAAGGGTAAACATGGAGAATATAAAAACAATCCATAAACATTTGAACGTAAAAACATGATCATAAAAGATCAAAATATTGAGCAATGATATAAATCTAGGTATTACAAAAGTTATAGATCATAAAGGAACATTAATCATGATAAAATAAAACATGTAATTATGGAAAACCATTAATCACATGATATTATTTCCATAGTAGCCAAGGCATTACTTCCAAGACCATCATAGTGGACAAAGTCCCTTACTGAATCGAGTTCACTCCTCGTTCCAGTCTTGTATCACTAAACTAGATAAACATTCCATTCCAACCATGTCTATTTCATGAGACATAAATCTTTACCCAATGAATTTTAGGGAGATATAGGTCACACCCATCTCATAATGAAATCATTCTTTCGTGTTCCACAATATAAACATACTTTATTCATAATAACCCAACGAATAAAATGGGTTTCATAAACATCATCCCATCATAACATAATCCATATAAACGAAATTGATATCATTTGATCATAAGAAAAATAAAACCTTGTAAATTATAGGGAAATTATACTTCAAACATAATCATACTAAATAATGTCATCATATGTGGAAAATAGTATTGATAAAACACTTGAAATGAATTTTTGAGGAAAATATCCATTCTTCTTCCAAAATCATTTTCTTTTTACAAAATGCCATGAAATTTTAAAAGAAAAAGATTTTTGTTGAAAATAATCATGAAATCATCTAGAAGTAGCATTATGAAAATAAGGCATTATGAAGCTGTAAAAATCCGTTCATGCCGTATAAGTAAAAAAACATTACCCTCGTACTTTTAACAGAAAATTTAAAAAGTACCTTGTATGTGAAACAAAAGAATGATTCATTTCATACCTTGTGGTAAAAGTCATAAAAGGGTAAAAATGATGTTAAACATAGATGGAATAATAGTAAAAAATTTATGAATTTTTTTGAGAAAACATTGATATGGATGATAAACATAACCCCAGTAAATACTTACGAATAAACAATCTCAGATAAGAAGGATATTTGAATAATTATCGCTTACCTTAGGTCCAATTTCATCCGTATGTGTTGGAAAAACCTGTATAGTTGGTTTAAAAAAATTATTTACTTGTAACATAACCATAATAATATTTATGATATCATATATGATTCACTAATGACTTTATATTACCCATTCTTTTGTAAATTCTTTGTTAAAGCATTGTTTTGGGTAAAATCATTTCATTTATCGTACGTGGTTTGACTTTTTGTTATTGATATTATTACTTATATCCTGATTTACTTAATTCCATAATGTAAAACATGATTTATATATAATATATATTTAGAATATAAATATATATGATAGATTGATAAATGGAAGGAAATACACAATTCATGGAGACGGTAGGCCGTACGTACGCATGAACACTATTTTCATTTCCATATTGAATTTAATGGAATTAATTATATGAAACATATATGTAAATAAATATAGTATCATTATTATGTAATATCTCTCATGATAATTTATTATATATACTTTATAATCATACGTGAATGGTTAATCACGGAAAATGAATCTCATCGCGTTCGTGGAGATGATAGTCCGTACGTACGCACGAGCGAAAATATCATTCTTTTGATATTAAAATTGTTTATATTGGATGAAATATCATATATACATAATCTTAATAATGTTATATTCATTATTTATATCATTTATACTCATTATTATAACCATCCAAATGATGAGATCTTTGAATAACAAACTACACCAAGACATGGAGACGGTAAACCCTATTTACGCATGTGTGGTGACTTTTTCATTAATAGGATATATAAAATAACTAATATGGTTGTAAAATTTTCATAATAAAATAATATTACATAAAATATATGGGAGTTATTAATTTTTAATGGAAACAACAATGAAGGAGGAAGTGGAAGAACAAAGGAACATGAAATAGGTGGTGAGATATTTATCTCTTCTTCATGTTCTTCCTTTTTGATTTGATCAAATGGGATTATTAGGTTGGATTTATGACTAAATTAATGCCTCTAGGATAAATGGAGGACAATTTATAGGGTATTTGGGTAGTTTTTGGATGAGCCAATTGGCTTTTGAGGTGTGAATTAGAGAGAAGGGTGAGTGCCCATTTATAAGAGAGGTGAGGGGAACCGTAGAAAAAACATAAAATATTATTTAATAATAAAGTGATATTCAGTTTATAATGGCTCCAAATTGATTTATTTCTAAGATAAATTAGGGATGTGTTGCAATAAATTCATCAAATAGATTTTAGACAGGTTTGGGTCACTATATTAACCTTATCATTTATATTTCACTCTTATTTAAGTAGTTTGACATTTACCATTTATCATTGTATTTTTATATTATATGGTGAATAAACATATTATATACATCCAAGAATACTCCATGTGGTTCATTAATTATACACATATCATTATATTAGTCTATTTTATTAACCATATATTTTTAGGAATAGAATTTCAATTAATAATTTAATATTTGTTTTAAAAACTCTTTTATGTCAATTTTGACCCTATTTTGAATATAGTTTTTCCTAAATTCATAACAGCATTATTACTTCAAAACAAATTATTATAAACAATCCAAATATATTATATAACCTTTTTTTTTGTAATTCATAAAAAGTCTAAAATTACATTTATTTGGGTATTTATAATATCAATTATGTTAATATTTCATTAATATGGAAATTTTTGCATCATCATTTTATCATAAATAAATAAAATTATTTAATGTCTAAAAATTATAAATAAAATATCATTATCTTTGAAATTTTGTAAGATTTCTAATTAATATTAATAGTTAAATTTATCTTATGTATTACCCTATATTAAATTTTTTTTCTTATTAAACATTTATTTTAACTCTTTTAACTCTTCTTTGAAATAAAAAATAATAAATGTCCTAATCTAATCCAAGTGGACCTGAAGGGTCATATTTTATTCCTAAGGTTTTTTTAGTCGAATTAAACTTCTAAAATAGAATTAAACATGTTCTAGGGTAATAATAATGTCCTCTTTTCCCTTAATTACCCAATTTACTTTTAATCGTGGTAAATAAAAGTTAAAAGTTACTATTCACCAAAAATTAATTTAATCACATTGAACCACATTTTACTTACTGATATCAACCTTGTCTCTCAGATTTTAAAAATTCAACTCATAGAAGTGGTAAAATTAAGTTTTATGTAAATTTGCAAATTCTCCTAGGAGGTGGGTAAAAGACGGTAAAAAGTTCAATAAAATTTTTATATATCTAAAATTATTATAAAATTACTCAATTGAATTATATTGAACATATATAGGTATTATGTATCTATTTTGACATAAAATAAATTAAATTAAAATAAATTATTATTTAAATAAAAAGTTGTTTTTAACCAATAACTTAGTGTTTTCACTATTCGTCAACAATTGAATGTTTCCAAAAATTAAAAAAATATCACCGTTGGCTAATTTTGATATTCAGAATACAAAAATGAAGTCTATTTTGAATGATAAAATTTATAAAATTTCAAAAAGTGGGTATTAAAATTCATAATGACTAGAGTATATAATATTTTATTAATATATCACTATTTAGTGAAACCCGATATTGCGTACTACACACGCTATTGAGGAAGGTCGCGATTATGTGTAATGCAAGCCAAGTCAGGGCTGTGTGTAGTCGAAGCTCCCCTTGGTGTCACGTATAACATAATCAAATCTTATTTCATTTATACATTAAACAAAATCTATACTGAATGCTGCGTAAAATAATTTCTACAAAACGAACATGAAATTATGTGTAATACGAGCCAAGAATAGTGTTTCCAATACTACAAGATAATATGGTGTTGCATATATTACAAGATTATCTTAGTGTACTGTATAATAGAAGACATCATAGAAATTAAAAAGAATATATATCTCATAAAATATCGGGGTGTTACAAACACCAATTAAAATAATGGAAGTAGAGCTATCCGTGAAAATGTATAATGTGAATTTTATTTCATCCCTGGTATATAAATCCTACTCTCTAAAAAATTGTTGAATGAACATCCCAATGAACCTTTTGATACCCCATTTGGAAGAATTTAATGCAATTCTTAGTATGGGTTGACATTCCTTACATAGATCCAACAGAAATAACCGAGAGATGGAAATCACTCTTCGTACCACAAATCACCCTATAATCCCATAAAATTATGATGAGGTTGATTAATCTTATTTTGTACCAATATCAAAAGCATGAATATTATTATTTTTGTGATCAAGAGTTTCTATCTCAAATGATTGATACTAAGGAAATGATCATCAATAAGGACATGATCATTGTGATGGAATGCATTGATGTGTTTCCCAAATAATTTATTGATTTTTCTCATATAAAATAGGTTAATTTCTCAATTAAAATTATACCATGACAAATTAACATTGTTGGGGAATGTTATCATCCAGAAAGTGATATCTATGGATCCTTCAAAATTTGAGATGATTAAATGGTGGCCAATACCAACATCTTTGATAGATATCCATAGTTTCCATGGATTATCCGAGTACTGTCATCAATTTGTGAGGGAATTATCATGATATTTAGGAATTATAAATAAACTAAATCTAAAGGAAGAATTGTTTTTTTGAAAGATGAATGTGAGGAATACTTAAAAGAGTTGAATAAGTGGGTAATCACTACACCTATTTTCACATTCTGAACTAGTGGGGAATGATTTTTATCTATAGAGATGCATCAAATAAGTTATTGGGTTGTATACTAATGAAATATAAAAAAATGATTTCTTATTCCTACTTCCTATTAACAATCCACAAGTAAAACTACCAAACTCAACATTTAGAATTGACTGCAATGATATTTTCATTAAATATTTGATTAAATTATCTCTATAGGGAGAAGTGTGATATATATATATGGACCATAAAATCCTCAAGTATATATTTACACAAAAAAAAGATTAATATGAACCAATTGAATTGGTTATATATAATCAAGGATCAAAATTGTTAAATCCATTACCACATTGGGAAAACAAATAAAGTGTAATATTCTTTTAGTAGAAAGGATCAACTAAGTCTATCCATAATGAATATTTCATGGTATCAAATATTCATGGACATGTAAAGGATGGATATAATAATAATAAAAGGATATTCATACTAAATTTCTCAAATAATTTCTCAACCATTCATTCTTTAGAGGATCAAAGAGGATCAAAAAAATGATGAGGTGATACAGAAGAAGGTTTCCAATATTCTCGAGGTAAACATTGCTGAATATGAAATTATAAGGTCTGGAATATGGATATGTGTCCCATAAAATCCAAAACTGAGGAGGGAAATTTTTGATGATGTGAATAAATCGTCCTTCTATATTCATCTAGGAAGAACTATGATTTATAGAGATTTAATGCAAAATTTTTGGTTGTATAACATGAAGAGAGAGATTGTAGAGTTTGTATCTCAATGCTTGGTATTCTAGAATGTTAATGATGAATGAAATAAGTATAAGTGTATGATGAAACCATTTACCATACCCATATGGAAGTGGTAAAACATAACCATGAATTTTATTATAGTACTCCCTTGGAAACCTAAAGGAAATATCACCATATGGGTGGTAGTGAATCACATTATCATGTCATCACATTTCATTTCCATCAGGTTTGATTTATATCATGACCAAATTTACAATATATACATTAGAGGAGTGGTAAAACTCCATAGATTAACACTCTCCATTATACTAGATCGAGTTATGAGGTTTACTTCATGGTTTTGGAGAATCCTTTAGAATGAATTGAATATGTAATCAAGATTCACCACTACTTGTATCCCTAATACAGATGTTCGGTTTAAAAACTACATTCAAAATCTAGTGGATATGATGAGATCATATTGAATAAATTTAAATGGATATTGGGATCAACACCTTCCCCTGGTAGAGTTCTCATATAACAAAAGTTTCCATTATAGAATAAAAATATCCCTTACAAGGATATATATGGGAATAGGTTCTTGAATCTGATGTTATGTGATAATGTTAGAGAGAAAAATAATATGAGACCAGATTTTATCTGAGAGATGATAGAAAAGGTTCAATCCATTCAGCATCATATGAAATCTTTACAAATTCGATAAAAAAGATATGGAGGTAATCATCGATGAGACTTGGGGTTTCAGGTCAGTGACAAAGTGTTTATTCATATATTTCCATGGAGGAAAGTCATAGGGTTTGGAAATTATGTCAATATCAGTCCTATATACATTGTCCCATTTAATATCATTGATTGTATCAGAGTGGTGTCCTATCAACTAGTACTCTCATCTAACCTATATCAAGTACATGATGTGTTCAATGTATCCCTATTGAGGAATTACATACCAAACCCCTCACATATACTAAATATAAATTATTTACTAGTAGAGAATGAAATTTCATATTAGGATAAACCAGTGAATCCCTTATATCATAGGGAAAATTTCTACAATACACGATAACTCACCATGTTAAGGTGCTGTTGTTTAACCACAAGTTTAAGGAAGTGACATGGGAACCAGAAGAGGAGATTTAATAGAAGTACCATAATATTTTTTAGTATATGAAATTGAAATTTCAAAGGTGAAGTTTTTTAATGGTGGAATAATGTAACAACACAAACTTTTAGAAAAAAAAATTTCCTTTGGGATTGAATTAAAATAACTTTTATGTAATGTAAAAATATCAAAAACATGATATTAACTTGTCACATTCTACCATATTTAAAATACCATTAAGAATCATGACCATTGATTAAATATAACTTTAACAATGATCATATTATTATTATTATTATATATTAAGGGTTATGAAAAATCCAATTAACACATATGAAAGAAGTGTTGGCCTTGACCAGTGAGATCATACCCTATGAAGCCCATTTATTAGATCTTATGAGGGAGATATAATATCTAGAATTTGAACATGAATAATATAAATCTAAGATTCAAAAACTAAATCATAATTGAATCTATTTATAGGATAATTTCAAGTTTATTGAGATTATGATCAAACCATGTTGGCCGAACAACCCTAGAAAAATCTCACCATCATGCACCTTACCACTAGGGTATTAACTGGTGTAATAAGGGGCTACGTATCTCAAACTAAATAGTAAAGATGTATATATTTTAGTTTTAATAAAATGATGATTATATTTTCTTCTTATTATTTTTTTACTTTATAACTGATTAAGTAATGATTTTGATAAAAATTAGATTTTAATATGACAAAACTCGAATTGATGTTTTGGGTAATACACAATTTCAATTGAGACATTAGATGTGGCTATATTTTTACATAGTTTTTCAATATATTTTATTTAATTTTAATGAATTTAATTAATTATTTTGAAACTTTTTAATAAATATTGGAATATTTGTATTTTTAACACTAAATCTGTTAATTAGTCATTTTTTATAATTAAATATGCATTTCTGTCTTTTTATTTAGTCATTATAATTATTCAAATTGTATTAAATTACTTTTTAGTATACTAATTAGAATCTTCTCACCTTTTAATAATTTTACATTAAAAATAAAAAACATTTAATTTCATTATTTGTGTTTTAATTAGTTTAGAACAAGTTTTAATATTTTATCCTTTAAATAAGATTTATTAGAATAAATTTACTTTGTTAAATAATATGTTTAACCATATTTCTTAATAAATAATATAATAAATTAAGTTACTGATTAATTAAATAATGTGTTTTTAATTTTAAGTTTCATTTTTTCATTTAATTATTTTACTTCTTTGTTTTATTTGTTTAGTTAATTTTAATTATTTTATTTTTAGGTTTTCCGTTAATTATTTGTAGGTGTTATGCATTTATTTAGACATATATTTAATTAAACATAACATTTATATTGTTATTAAATACTTAAGTTACATTTATTTTTAGTTTTTTAAACAATTTAGTTTGTTTTTAGTTACAGTTAGTTATTTAATCTAAAATAGTTTCGTTAATTTCTATTTTGTGTAAATTAACAAGTGTTTGTTCATTTAATGACTTGTTATAAATTAATTTTTATTGTTAAAATTTTTATTTTGTACTATCGGTGAGTGACGCACTAATGTTGCATCAACCCAATTATTTGTCTCATCGATATTTTGTCACACCGATGTTTTTTTATTTTTATTTTATTTTATTGGTCAGTCATGGATCACTGATTACATCGAAACACCATCGGTCTCTCACAATGCACAAATGTTTTGACACACAAATAATTTTCATCAGTTTCAGTCTCTCATATATTCGGCATCATATTTTATTTTCATCAATCAGTGAGTCAATGACTCACTGATATCCTAAATCATCATCGGTTTCACGTCGCGCCGATTGCTATTTAAATAATCTCGGTATTTCATCAGTCACCGATCCAATCCTACTAATTATGTCACCGATGCCTTGTGACACTGAAACCCCATTTTTTCAATTGGTCTCATAAACCCCTTCCTTCCATTTCTTCTATCAGTGGGTGCTTTCCCTCTTGCTCGCTACCGATATAACTATCGGTCTCACACCTTCACGCACTGATCCGCCCCAGCTATTTCGGCCTCACTCCAATTTTCACTCACTGATCCTCATTCACTCACTCCGCACTGAGCCGTCATGGGGCCATCTCACGAAGTCATTGCCATGGGATGGAGTCACTGGAAGGATGAATCTGCACCTTGCTGAGACCAGTTCGAGGATGAGGAGGCAGAACCGAGGGCGAAGAAGGGAGGACCCGATTCATCTATGTTTCGACGTCTGAGGATTCAAGATGGTCCATCATTGTAGCCTGTTGCGCTGAAGTGAGGAGGGAAGTCAGTCGGATCCATCACATGATTTTGTTGGGAGTAGGATCTGAAGTCTATGTCGAGTCACCGAAGAGTAGAGGAGGAGGCGTTGATTTCATGTGGAAGAAAACCCTCTCTCTATGCACCGATAATTGGGGGGGGAAGAGATAATATTGGTTTGAAAAATAATATAATAAATTAAACAAATTAACAAAAAAATTTAATAAATAATAAATTAAGAAAAAATTTATTATAATAAATTAATGATTAATAATTAATTACAACTTGAATATAAAACTAATTAATTAACTAATAAAATTAATTTGTAACATAATTATCTTTTTATAAAATAATGTAGTTGATTTTAGTCTAATTTAATAATTTAAATTACGTTATGATAACTAATTATTAATATTAATAAAATAAATTAATGAATAATAATAAATTAAGATCTTAATAACTTAATTTAATTAAAGACTAAGTAATAAATTAATAACTGTAGTTCTAGTAGTTAATAAATTCGTAATAATGTTTTTCATATATTTATTAATTAACTTTATTTATTATTAGTAAGTTTTATTACTGTAAAATTAAAATAATTACTATAAAATATTAATTAAATTTCGTCGTGTTTTAATTATTTAATTTTTTTTATCATTTTCAGGTTCATATGAGAATTTAAATCTCGTCCAGAATCACTTAACTAACACACCTGGAGTTAGTTACGTAAGAAAACATAGCACAATGTGTTTGTCGCGAAAAAATGCACGTGTGCGATGCATAATTATGGGACTTTTGAAGTCGGTGGAAGCGAGCGGTGACATTAGGAAGATGAAAGTTGACATATAAAGCCAAGCAGCAGAAATATTAATGGGGATTGGGTGGATTCATTCCACGAACACACTAGTGCTGATGAGAGGGTGACTCTGGAACCACTTCTAGGAGCTGGAAGAGCCTAGGAGTAGAAATTAATGTTAGTAGAGGGAGTTTACTTCCTATGTTTTCCTCTTTACTTTTGTAATATAATGATCTTGATTTAACTATTAAATACGATGTTTTTCTAAATCACCAGTTTAGGGATATATTGATTTTCCACTGGTTATTATTAATTTCTCATTTCACTTTCTCATTTTAATGTATTCAGTATTGATCAGAAAGATCGATACTGAATTCATTCAATTGAATTGTTCCACCAAAGATTAATTTCAAAAGTTCATATTCAGTTGGTGAGATTGATTGTGGGAAAACTTATCAAAAGATAATAGATTCAAAAGAATTCAAGACTTACAGTGAGTTTTTATTGTTGTTAATTTTTAGTAGTTAACAGTTGATTAATTTTAGAGTGGTGAACTCTTAAATTGGATGGCATGTGGTACATAAATCCTGGTGAGGGAGGAGAGTCATACTCTTTAAATTGGTACTCTACATCAACCTATAAATGAATTTAAACACCCTCAAAACCAGTATAATAGAGATTACTCCCTGAGTAGTTTAATAAATTGTTCTTCTAATCAGTGTTCTATATCTCTGTTATTCCATGTTTTACAACTGTTTCTAGATTCAATTTGGTTTTGTTTTTAAACATGTTTTCCAATGTTCTATCACTCTATAGCTTATAAAAATAACAATAATAATAATATAAAAAGTGAAAAATAGATGGGGAAAATCACCCCACTAGGGAGAACTGTGGAGTTTCCAATGTTTTTAGAAGATTAGTGGTCAAATTTAACCTCCCTGTGGGTTCGACCCTACATGCCACATATACAGTAGTTAGAAGGATTATAAATTTTAAACTTTGGCCAACTTCAACGATTGTACATTTCATGTTTTTGGTTCTGTTTAATGGGATGTACTGGTCTCTTAGGCTGGATGAAGATTTATAGGCTTATAGAACTGTTTTCAAAACTTCAATAGGTATGTCTCCTTACAGGCTATTGTTTGGGAAATATTATCATTTACCTGTGGAGTTGCAACATAAGTCTTATTGGGCAGTTATGGCTCTGAACATTTATTTTAAGAGTGCTGGTGAGAGGAGGTTACTTGAGCTGAGTGAACTTGATGATATTAATAGAGAGAGTTATGATAATTCCAGAATTTATAAATAGAGGACTAAAATCATTCATGATTTTATCATAAAAAAGAAAGAGTTTATACATGGATAGAAGGTCCTCCTATATAACTCTAGAATTAAACTTTTTCCTAGAAAATTGAAGTCTAAGTGGTCTGGACCATTTACTGTAGTAAGAGTGCTCAAGAATGGAGCTGTTGAAATTATAGGTGAAGAAAATAAACCCATGTTAGTTACTGGGAAAAGAGTGAAACATTATTTTGAGGGAAAACCAAAGGGCTTATCTACGTTCACAGTAAATGAAAACTATTTTTGAATAAAGTCTAGCTGAAGACAATAAATCAAGCACTGCATAAGAGGAAACCCATGGTTCCTTTTGTCATTGTGTTGTTTCTTTTTAACCTTGAATAAAATGTTGCTTCTGTTCTCTGTTTTTGTGAAATACCTATTACTGCTTGTTCATTGTTTCTTGGTATTGTCTTAGGTTTCTAGTGCAGGTGTCAATAAATGAGTGGAATTCACAAGATCAATTTTGGATAAGAACTTAGTCAGGGTGGTACTTCAACGTTTTTCATTTATTTATGCTCTTGTATTTGTTAATAAATTTTTCTCACTGAGACTTTCTGCTTGTATTAGAAAATTCTGTTATATGTGTGATAAAAATTATGTTGCATGATTTGAACTGTATTTAATTTTTCTTCTTGTCTTGCTACTAAAATAAAAATTCTGTAAATTTTTTATGTTCTGCTCATATTGGAATGTAATTATTCTAAATGGAATTGTCTTAATAAAAAATATACATGTACTTCACTGCTAGAAACTGAATTTCATTATTATTAAAATCTTTTCATTGTGTGAAATTAAGTGGGGGGTATATGTTTGATGGTTGTTGAGTTTTTTTGGGAATGTTCTTTTCTAAGGGGTGTTAGGAATGATTTCCTTATGTGTTATTGAATATTAAATTGAATCATATTTTCTGAAATTCATTGCACCTAAATCTCTCTATACCCACAAGTTATATGATTTTTTTAAACATTAATGGAATCTTTGTGTCCCTGAACATAAATGATAATGCATGTACCTGCTAATGAACCTGCTGATTATTTATTCATTGTTTAAAAGACGATTTTTTAACTTTAATGTGACCTTTATACATGTCATGAATCTGCTAAATTGAAAATATATTTTGAACCTTAAATTTTCAAATTGTTCTTCTCTTCTTTAGAAATCATCTTGGGGGAAAAGTTGGGTTTTAAGTGTGGGGGAGGGGGGTCAATTCTTGACTGTGCTAAACTATGTTTTAATGAAAGGCCATCAATTCCCCCAACAACTGAAATATTTTTGTTAAAAATTGGTTAATTTTTTTTCAAAATTATTTCATAATTTTAGGCTATTAACTATTTTACAAATGGTTCTTGCCTATGGAAAGAATATCTTTGGTTGTTAAGTTGCACATTGAGTATGAAATTATTGATAATGGATGATTACTGAGTGATATCTATATAGTGGTATCTTGGATATTTTGGTTTGGGGACATTATTTCAAAGTGATTTGGGTTATATTTTTGTGGAGTTATGATCATAGCCTTGGAACAAGAAGTTTGATTCTAATTCTAGGGGCCTCATTCATCATTTAATTATTTAAAGTAATCATATTAATGAGAAAATGTAAATGGTTTTTTATAAAAATCTTTTGGAACTGGGGTAGTCTGGGCATGCGGGATCCCGTGTTAAGTCTCGGAGATCCTAGATGCTGGATGCGTTTTTGTGAACTTTAATTCCTCTATTAACCTTGAATAAGTTCATTTCACAGTGCTTAGCACAATGAAACATGGATTGGGAAAAATAAAATAACGTGTTTAGGGTCAAAAATGAGTTCATTAAGGTGAGGGGAATGATGAACACCAAATGATGAAGGGGACAATTGGATTATATTGATGTTATTTAGGTTGTATCAATAAGGTGATTCAAATAATATATATATATATTTATTTTCATAACCCAGGTGAAAAATCAAAGTAAAAATTTCCTCGGTTAAGGTTTTAATTCCATTTATATTTGACCTCTTTTCATTTTTTGGATTTAGAATCTAATCCCCGATTGAAATAAATCATTAAATAGGTTCACATATGTGGCATTAAATTTTATTTGATGGATGGTGTTTTCTTTCTTAATTACTTTTCAGTATTTTTTGTAGGAAAGACTTGATCTAAAATTTTATCTTCATAAGCCAAAATCAATTTCCAGTCCTCTTTTTTATAAATCGATGAACATGATAAGGTGTGATCATAATAATAAATACATTTTACTATTTCTCAAAGAAAATAGACATTCCTTTTGATAAATTAATGGATTATTGAAATAAATTATATTTTAACAAAATTTCATTTTTAAATATTTCATATTAAATATAAATGATAATATAATTTTACAATGTGAAAATGTAATTTTAATAACGGTTGGAAAATTGATATTGTAAAAAACAAGTAATTTTCAATAAATAGGGATTCTATTTTAAAAGTATAATTAATTATCTTTATATAAATATTTTGATAAAATAAATATTACTTTTCAAACCAGTATGTCAAAATTAGTTAATGGTTCTTTTTTCATAATTTTTGTGGAAATTCGAATTATGGGATAAAAATTAAAGACAATATAAATATATGGTTTTAAATATGTAATCACAATGAACTAAAAGTGATGTAATATGTACCATAAAATATATAAAATACATAATATTTATTTTCTATTCAATATAGTTTGTTTTTTTATTATTTTATTAATTTTATAAACCCTTTACGAGTTCTCCAAATCCTATATTAAATTTTAATGTTTTATAATCTATTATTTATAAACATGAATCACTTACACATAATCAATGGTATTATTTTTTATGTTATTAGTTAATATCATTATAAAATAATTAAATAAACTCTTATTTGAACGAAACTACGTGAGAAACACATGGTATGAATTGTGGTTTTGATTACTTTATTGTATAGTGTCCAAAACCTATGTTTGAAAAATAATAAAGAACTACCATTTATTTTCTTATAAAAACCCACACATGACCCCATTTATCTTCACTAAAAATCTACTTAACATTAATATACTCTTAAATTTACTCTCTGAATACCTCCCAATGTTCCCCCAATCTTTCAATAATCTTCTCCCATGGTTTTGGAAACAATCTCTCATGGTAATAGATCTATCCCTCTTCTTTTCCGTTCAAGAACCTTATTTGTAATTAGCCTTTTTAATCTCAAATGGTTATGTTATAATTACTTTATAAACATTAAATTATTGTACAATTGATTTTATAATAGTTATATATCATTTATCCCATCTCGTTATGACCTTTACCTAAGCCGTTACCATGCCAAAAGTAAGGGATCCTATCATTCTCCTCTTTATTCAAGCGGCTTCTTTATGAATTACATTTTTTATTCCACATAATATTGATCAGATATTATTTTACACATAAATATCACTTCCATTATTAATTAAAATTTATGATATACCCCTTTAAATATATAATTAAATCCTCTCATGATTCATTATGTACCCCTGTTATGATGCTGAAATTATCATATTATTTTCCACACAAAACTTTTATCTAAGCACCTATTTTTGTCTTATTCCTTTTAATTACAAATTTTTCATGTTCTATTATACTCCAAATTGTCCCAATTACTTATATTATGATTTAAAATTTATGGGACACCCTTCTCACTCTCATTAATCAATCCCATGATTAATTATGCAGCCCCGTTTTTCCGTTGAAATTATCCAGTGATTCTTCCATTCCGAACCATTCTATTGTGAATATGATCACTATTTACAGTCAAGTGTATTCACCTAGACATAAATATCTTTATTTTATTAGATAATTATTTTTAATTATCCCACAATATATAATCATGTGGTTAAATATTTCGAAATATGATCCTATTTTGAATTATCGAGGTGGAATACTTATGCATGTACATGATATGAAAGTGATGGGTGCACCCAAAATTATACTGCTCTAATATTAAATGGTTAATATTTATTCTCATGAAATTTCATGTATGGGATTAGTGATTAAACCTAATCCCTTATGGGAATTTTTCCATCATGATATGTTGTCTTGGTGGTTATGCTTGACTTAGGTTTATGATGTCATGTTTTTTGTTTTTCCCCATTCCAATGATTCCATTATATTTTCATCTTGTATCTTGCCGCATTGTTCAATATTAAAATTCTCACCCCATTTAAGATTAATTTAAATTACTATTGACTAAAATTTAATACTTTCATCATGTTATGATTTTTTATTCCCTTAATGGGAATTATAGATCACCCATTTCTTATGTATGTCCCCAGGTTATAGCATGTAATTTTAAATGATCAATGGAATATTAGAAGCTTGTTAAGGAATGTTTCCATAATTTCGATGTATCCATGAATCATGTGGATATGATATGTACCTAATATCCCAATGAATCTAGTTTTTTAAATATTTTGGGTTGTACTAAGTGCAATTTTATATAGAATCATGAAATAATGTGTACTAAAGAAAAGGGTTGTCATAATAATATATATTATATATGAAATATAAATTTAGATAATATATTATATTTACAAAAAAATAAAACTAGATATATGGTGTATTTTTATGTATATTTTCTATAACAAAGGATATATTTTGGTGTTTTTGAGTCTTCTGATTCTGATTCACACCCAAATCAACCTTTAACTTTGTAGTGTTAGCTTATGTCTTAACAAATAACAATATTGAATATTATTTGTGCTGAAACCCCATAAATACTTTTTCATTCAAATTATTATTTTTATTCTGTAGATAATCATCTAACTATCTTACTTGAACTACATTTTCCTCCTTAGTCTTTCCTATAGACTATTTTATTTGGTTTCCAAATTTCATTCGAGGAGTCAAGAATCTCTCATGATCATTTTTCTACAATATATCAATTACTTCACCCTTAATAACATAGATATGTTTGAATCAATAATTCACCATGTTAATAATTTCATCGATTATATTAATCTAATTTTTTATATTTTGATCTTGTACCTAACAACCTTATAAAATATTTTTAGCTTTTAATATTTGAGTGTTTCAATTTCTACCCACAACTTATACTTTTATTCTTCATGATATTTCATATAGTGTTTAGTTTCATGTGCCAATCCATTGTATTTCATTGTTCTAGATCTCTAAGAATATAACTTTTCATGTTCATGCTATTACAATGATTGGAGATCTACATTCCCTTCTACTTCTATCTCATCATCATTGATGTATTCTATATTTTTTGACTAGATGGTAACAACAACAAGGACATATTATTTATGTTCTTCAAAATCCTCAAATCATTGTTCCTCTATCCCAAAAAAGTTATTACCCTATTATGAAAATTTATTCATATTTGTGAATAATGTGTGCTTACTAATCCACTTAATATTTATCTGATGATTTATTTATTTTGAATTCATCATCATCATATTCTTCTTGAATCTTATTAGGACACTTTGCTATAAGGGGACTAACCTTTCCCCACTAAAAGCACATGAGTGGAAGTTTCCATTTGAACCTTCTTTTTCCCCATTTCATATTTGATTAAAGGAAATACATGAATTCATCAACAAATTATTCTTATTATTCATGATCATTATATATGGTATTATTTTTGTATAATAATTACTCAGACTTTCCTTTTTAACAAATCTAATTTCCCAATTTCCTCATATCATATACAAAAAGATTACTATAAAAATATACAACATCTTATCTATTGGATATTTATCCTAAAAAAGAATTTTTTTTAAAGTAAGGTAGAAATATTCTCAATATTTTCTTGATGATATTAACTTCATTTAGTATTTCTTAAAGTCGACATATATCCTGTATAATTACTTTTACATGATTAAAGAATACATTAAAAGAATTATTTAGTTGTATACTAAAGTCCCCATAATTATTCTATATAACCTTCAATTTATGATCCCATACCATTAATATAACTGAATATTTATTAATAATTTTCTCCAAGATTGAATGAGAGGATTTTCATGACATCAAATTCATGAAGATTGTGTTGGTCAAAGCACTCTTAAATGCATTTATTCCTTTAGATCCAGGATCAAAATATTTGTTATATCTTTATAACATGGATCTAATATATGTACTAGTGGGGATTACATAAATAATAGGGATTTGAATATCCATTCCCAAATAATTAAATTAGTGTTGGATCTGATTCCTCCATTGTTAAGAATTATTTCCACTAATGATTAGAATAACAATTTGATTAAATGCTACCATAAATTCCACTTAGAGAATAATTCTATTGAATTGAGCCATTATATTTGATAACCTGGGGGAGGGTTTAACTAGGCTATATTATTTATTTAAATGACCCTTGTAAGTGATTTTGTTCTACTATTATTAGGAAATCATATGTCTCTCCCCATAGTTATGAAGCGATAATGAAAATAAAGAGGGTCACACAACATTTTACATGATTCTCCCACATTGGGATAATCTAAGGAGGAAAAATTTAAAATCCACTAATGTTACTAAATCTAAATTATTTTTAATATTGTTTGGATTTGACTCACTACCCCACTAGTTTGTAATCAATTATAACTGAGAACTAACTACTCTCTCAACTGAGGTGCACTACTCCTAATGAAGAATTTTAGATGATCTAAATGAACTTTTAAATTGATCACAACGAAATTATTATGACATAAATATCCATTTTCATCCTTGATATGAATTCCCATATAACATATAAGATATTATCTTTTAAAATATACATATTTTTAAAATCTAGTTCACATTAGATTGATCATGTAATTATTTAATGATAAAATATATTGTGGTAGACTCCTTTATGACCTTGAAGAAGACTCCTTCATGAACAAACCTTCTTGTAAATTATTTATGAAATAAAAATTTCCACATAAGTTCACCATGAACTCTTTTTTCAATGTATATTATTTGAGAACTCCAAATCATTATATAATTTTTACTCATACTCGTTATTAGCATATAAGATGTTTATTTTATGTCTCTTTCCTTGAAATTACTTCACAGAATTGTACTTTTAATTTTTTAATTCAATATAATATCTTATCTAATGAATATTAAAATTTTAAATTATATTCTTAGGGGTATATTTATATGAAATAGTCCATAAAAAACATGATTAACAAAAGATTATATTTTTTTAATTCATGTAAAACCACTTTTTATAATACTTCTCCTTTACTTCTATTCCCTGTATAATATTTAGCATTCGCAAAAACAAAAATATCAATCAATATTTTCCATATGATTTACTCTATGGTTCACATAATGTTCTTAATTAAAAAAATAATTTTATTTTGTGGAATCTGTTCCTTCATGAAACCTTTTCTTTTGTATGATTTCTTCCTTTAATCTGAAACATCCCATGTAGTTTGCATAAATTTTACACCTTTTTGTGTAATTTATTTTCTATATAAATGAATTCATATATGAAAAAATAATTAATTTTCAAAATAACTTTTCCTTTATGAAATTAAATTTCCAATTTTTGATAAACCATCTCCATTAAATCTGAAATTTGAAGAAAAATATAAAAAAAAAATCCAAACACTTCAAAAAATAATCCCTTCATTAACTTGTCAAGATTTAAATTTTATATTTTTTTAAACATTCATTCCAATAAAAAATACACAATAACTTCAAGAAAACACTTTTGGTATTTTTTTGACATAGGGTTTATCAATAAAGGATACAAGCATAAATTAGTAACTATGTCTGCATCCTTACATTAATTTCATAATTAAATAATTGTGATAATATGTACTTGAAATATTTTTTGCTTTTTTATACATATATTTGATTTAAAAATCATGTATATAGGTTGTTTTAATAACTTATTTAAAAAATTATAGCTATGGTTGGGAAAATCATGTTTATATATAATGTTTGAGAACTATTTTATCAATCCTGTCCATGTGCTACTTTTAATATTTCATGATTTCCAAATATAAAATCGTAATAAAAAATAATATCATTCTAATTTAGAAATTATAATTATAAATTCATAAAAAAAATCAATAAATTGTAACAACACACAACTTGTATTAAAATTTAGACTATTAATAATTTGTAAAATGATCAAGGATGTTTTAATATAAAATATAATTAATAAATGAAATGGAATGATAAAATATTAATTATATTTTTATGAAAAATTATTAAAATTAGGTAATTTATCCACATATTTCACAAATTAATCGATTATATTTGTAACGCCCCGACCCTAGTTACCCAGAGTCGGTGCCTTATTACATAACATTGGCATGATCACAAGAAAGATCAAATCTCGAAAGACCGATTGGTTTAGTAGCCTTGGAAACACTAGATATATTCATAAGTTTTACATTACATAATAAAATGAAAAACTACTACAACAACATAATGTCTCCACAGTCCACACTATTATCCCCTCATAATATCCCTGCAGGTCATTTATAACTTACTTCTTCACATCCTAGGAAAAATAAAACATAGAAAAGTGTTGAGCTCAAATGCCCAGTAAGGATAACAATATAGCGGAACATTCAAAATTAAGCATAAACATTTAAGGCAATGAATTACCAAAACAAAAGCCTTTTAAACATGAACTTCAACATAGTATGGCAAGAGTAAAATGAAATAATTCAATTTACTTGTTCACATGGATATTTTACTAATCGAATAATCACATGCAATAACAATAACCACTTTCATAATGTTGGAATGCATAATGCTGAACTTTAATTTCTTTGTCAAGGCCTCGTCCCAAGACCTAGGGGATAACTGTAACCGGAACCCAACCCGGAGTGCCTCTAATAACCGGACACCAACCCGGAGTGCCTCTAATAACCGGACACCAACCCGGAGTTCCTCTAATAACCGGAGACCAAACCGGAGTTCCTCTAATAACCGGAGACCAAACCGGAGGTCTTACTTTTACCGGTCCCCAACTCGGAACATAATTGTCTAACACATTCATCTGAATGAAAGGTTGAAATATAACATAAACATTCAGATTACAAATAACTTATAAAATGTCAATACTCTAAACAAAAACCATGAGTGACATAAGAATAACTTATCCACTGTGAAAAATATCACAAAACCTTCAATAAAATATGGATGTTTTGTATCATAATAAATCAACTTCAAATAAGCGTAAAATCCATCAAAGGATGTTGACATAGATGAAATCAAAACTATTTTGGAGAAATATCTCTTTTTTTAAATAATTTTAAAAGTAAAATAATTATAAAATAATACATTCAATTTTAAAATATCCTTATAAGCTTATAAGGTAAGATTCAACGATTTTATAATGGCAGAAAATAACTGCACCCGCCGTATAAGTTAAAAAAACATTCTTACCTTAATTCTGTCGAAAAGGTTAAAAAGTGCCTTGTTTGGAAAACGATGGAAAGATTCCTTTATAAACCACTTATAAAAAGTCAAACAAGGGTATAAATGATTTTAACCCATATTCTTGTAAATAGTAAAAATGTTTTGAAATACATTTTTAAGAAACATGGATGTGGATGATAAAGAGATCCCAGTAGATTATTACGTATAAAGAACCTCAGATAATGAAGAGATTGCGAAATAACCCTTACCAATTTGGTAACTTATGAAGCATACAACCCATGAAAGAGGTATCATACAATTAATATGTAAATACACATAAATTAGAGTGTATTACACAACGAATATAATTATGGGCAGTACATACACCACACAAAAGATGATGGTGGCAATATGGCATGAATCTCACGGGAATAAGGAGTGAGATGAAAACCCCTTACCATGTTAATCAACTGAGTCGTATGGAAAAAAGTTAATAAACGCCAAATGATTTACAGAATAACATGAATATAAATAGAATAATGATAATATCTGTCAAATGGCAGTACACAATACACCACTTTCAATAATTTAGTGGCGAACAATGGAAATCTCACCGAATTGAAAGTGAGATATGAAAATCCCTTACCTTGTACTTTTCCTTGGTTGGGGTAGGTTAACCTCCTGTATAATGGTGAAGTAATTGTTATTAAATTATACAAGAATCATATATATTAATATGATATCATATATGATCTTTTAATATTGATTTGATAATAATATCTTAGTATTATCGTTGTTTCGGGTGTTAACTTACTTGTTTTCTTTTATATGTTTTGTTACGTAAGCCATGTTTGTAATGAATAGGTTGTATATTATTCATATCCAGAATGATATCAAGTCCTTAAACATCATTTTTAAATCATCAAATGATAATTATACTTGAATGGATACGATGGAGAATAAATCTTATCGCGTTCGTGGAGACGGTAGTCCATACATACGCACGAGTGACAATATCATTCTTTTGATATTAAATTAATATATAAATGGATGTTATATCATATATACAGAATAATTAACATGTTATATTTATTATTTACATGAGTTACACATCATTATTATACCCATCCAAATAATAATATATTGAATAACAATTACACCACGATGTGGAGACGGTAAGCCGTACGTACGCACGTATGGTGACATGTTATTCAAATGGTGGATAGAATAATGAACATGGTTGTACCATATTTATAATAACATCACATTATATGTGAGATACTGGGGTTATTATTTTATAATGGTAACAACAAAGTAAGAAGAAGTGGAAGAAGAAATGAACTTGGAAAAAGGGTGGTGAAATCATTACCTCTTCTTTGGGTTATTCCTTTTGATTTGATCAAAAGGGCTCCTTAGGTTGGCTTTCTGAACAAACTAAGGCCTCTAGGATTTAGTTAGGGAAGTTGGGAGAGTATTTGGGCAGAGTTTGGCCGAACCAAAAGGCTTTGAAGGTGTGAAGAAATGAGAGGGAGGAGTGCCCTTTTATAAGAGGGGTGATGGACACCTTTGGAAAAGCTAGAGATATTAGTTTATAATAAATTCATAATCGGTTTCCAATGGATCCAAAGTTGACTATTCAAAGGTTAAGGTGGGGATGGGTTGAATAAAAATCAACCAATAGAATTTAGACAGGTTTGGGTACTTATATTAACCTTATATTTAAGTATTAACTCTAAGTTAATTAGTTTCACTTTTACAATGCCTCTTTGTATTTTTATATAATATGGTTAATAAACTTACTATATACATCCAGGAGACCCCCAAGTGGACCATTAATGATGAACCTATCATGATATAAGTCTCTTGGCCGAACCGTAGATTTTTAGGAATTTAATATCAATTAATAATATAATATTTTTTTTAAGAACTCTTTTGTGTCAATTTTGACACTATTCAATTGTTGATTTTTTGGAAACTCATAACAGATTGATTTCTTCGAAAAAAGTAAATTAAATCAATACTAATATATCATATTATCCTAGAAAATTAGTTTAATTCATTAAAAGTTTCATATTATAATTATTTGGGTATTTATAATATCAATTAATTTAATTTTTCACTATTTTAGTAATTACTGCATCATCATTGTGTCATAAATAAAATAATTTATTTAATGTCTAAAAATTACAAATAAAATATCATTATGTAGGAAATCTATTTATCTTTCTAATGAATATTTATAATCTAAAATCCAACATATATAACCCTATGTAAAAATTGTTTCTCTAAAGGATATATGCTTGTGTCATTTTTGTATTCATTTTAACTTAATTAAAAAAAGTGTCCCTATCACCTACAAGTGGTACCATGGGTTCCCCAAATCGACCCAAAGATGACCCTGGTCGAACATGTATCATCCAATAAGGCTAGGACACGTTTTAGTGTAATTTAGTATTATTATAATATTATTTTTTAACCCTTATTTACCAGATTTACCCTTAACCATGGTAAATAAAATATTTACCACGTTAATTATTCAAAATGTCTAAAAATAAAAGTTATCTATTTACATAATTTGGACATCCTGATTCCAAATATGGAATCCATTTTTCTAAATTCAAAACACAGAATTGGCAGAAATTAATTTAAAATTAATTCCCGCTGTCAAAACAAAAAGCGTGTTTTTAAGAGATAATAACTATCAAAAGATTGACACTTGTTTATGTTCGGTTTAATTTTAAAATTATGTCCAATGACCAAAATTATATTAAATGGTAAAAATATATTCTAAATATACTTTAAAACCACTCAAATTCATAATTTATCACTATTAATTATTTTGATTAAAAAAATTGTTTTTAATTAAAATTTAGTAATTTTCACTATTCATCAAAATATGAAAGTTATCCGAAAAGTACCAAAATTTCACCTTAGGCTAAATTCGATATTCCGAATCCAAAAATGAAGTCAATTTTAAAATATAAAATATATATAATTAAAAAATTAGGTATTACTATTCATAATGGCTAGTTTGATTGGTTGTGGTGTGTGTTAAAACTCAAGGTTGCGTACAACACACGCTACTGTATTATTCAAAGAAAGCGTATCGTGGAAGCTTGGGATGTTTCATTTTAAATTTCTGATGTCCCCATTTAGTCAAAAAGTTTAAAATATTGTATTTAAAAGTGGTTCACTATTAAAAGTTGATAAAAGTGCAATACTGAAAATGAATTTGTTCTTGCATTATGTCTAAGATACTCATAATATGGAAAAATTATAAGGATTATATAAAGTTTAAAATTTAGTTAATACTATTCATAACCTCTTTTGAATGGATTTTTGGTAAGTCATGGTGCAATTGAACTCGGTGTTGCGTGTAGTGCAAGTTATTGAATTATTTTGAAGAAATAACACATTATGAATTCTTGGGGTGTTACATTCTCCCCTCCTTCAATAAATTGCGTCCGCACAATTTGAAATTGTTCTTCGAAAATAAAAGGTTGAAAGTAGAAAATATATTTGTGGGAAAACCCACATCAGAAATTGGGTTACTAAAATTTAGTCTTAATATGAGGAAGAGAGAAATCAAAGGGTCACCACCAAATTATGATCTCGATTAGGAGAACATTGGTGGCAATTAGAGACATATAATTGGAGGAAAAACGTAAATATTTATAGGTTGTGATTGAGGTCATCAATCACAAACAAGTGTAAAATTGAGGTCCTTAAATTCATCAATCTATGATGATTTGAAATACCATCTGTTTAACAAAACATAGGGTATTAGGATAACACATTTTTGACGTTTCAAAATATCTTAGTTGAAATCCCACATCGAAAAATGAATTAATGAGGCCTCTATTTAAAATAAAGAGTCGAAAGTATGAAGATTTCCGAAAATAACACATACTAGGGTTCAATGTAGGAAAATATGGATATGGAAGAAAAATATAACCATCAATTCTCTAATGGAGAGTGGTAGAGAACATGGCTATGAAAAGGCCAACAATCCCAAAGCCATAAATTAGTGATGATTTAAGGTACCATCTAGGAAAACATTTTTGTTCTAAGTTGCTTTTCTTAATGTTGTGGAATTTATTTATGAGATTGGCTAAGATAATAAAGAGATATACTTAAATTATAATTAGAGTTTTATCCATTAATAAATTTCTACCACAAACTCATCTTTCACTCTAAAAGATAATAGAATGTAAAAAATTTTATTTACACTATTCATATAGGGTTCCAAAATAAACGAATTTATAATTCATCTACAAGATCTTTTAATAAAAACTACATTATTTAATCCAGGACATCTCGTGGGCCAGTGGTAGGTGATACAACCTTGTCGCCCTTCGGTTGTGGGTTCAAGTCTCGCAGCCTTGCCGGACGCGACGGGTTGCCGCCCGACCTCCGGGTTGTCCTTTTATGGCAATCCAAAATAATCCAAACTAGAACTATCCAAAATACTTCTGTCCAAACTCACAGTCCAACATTTATAAGGAAGGTAAACATAATATAGATCCTTTTTACCCCGTAATAGCATATGAATACCTTCATCATGTATTACCATATTCGTTATTGATTACATTCATTCTCCCTTATTCCATATAGAATGCTGGATATACTTCATTAATCCAAAAATGTTTTAAACCCCAACAATGATGGAATATACAAATCATTAATCAGTTCCAAGGTAGTCAAGAATATCCAATATAATTTATCCAAAACAATCTCATATTTTTCCAAAATCACTACCTCAGTGTCAGAAATATATTATGATTTATCATTCTCTCAACCATATATTTTCCAAAAATTTATCCTGCTATTGAGTCACTTTTCTTTGTTCCACACAATCTCAAGTCCTTAATGAAATAGTACTGCAGTACAATCCTTATATAATCCATAATTATTATAACAAGTACATTGTTGATACAACACTCAATTGACATAATCAACATAAGAACTCTAATCATTCCTCTTCATCTGTGGTAGTATCATAACTTGATTATTATCCAATAACATCATTTGCAACATAGTCTGATGACTGGGACATAGGTTCGCGTAGTGTCCAATCTCCTTGCAAATGAAGCATTGTACATTTGAAACCATTTTCTTACCCTTGCAGTCACGTACTTTGTGCCCTTTTCCTCCACACTTATAACAAACTCTCATTCTTTTCAGGCAAGTTCCAGGGTGTTTCTTTCCACAGTTACCACATATGGGAAAATTATTCTTTTCCCTCTTCCCTTTATCCATCTTTCTCTCTTCCATCCTTTTTTTCTCTTGCTTCCCTTCAAAGCCATAGGGCTCAGTAAACTCTTTACTTATCTTATCAACACATGATATTATTTCTTCATATGATGATAATACATGGGAGACTATTTCTCTTATAAATTATAGCTTAAGACCATGAAAGATATGATCCTTCCTTCTCTTTGGATCATGTGCATTTCTGGAGTTCTCATTCCTTCTACTGGGCGCCATTTCTAAACAATGGCATACACTAGATCAGTTTATGAATCAAAATACACAGTCCCATACTTATAAAACACTTAACATAAATTGAACTATTTATGGATATAATCCATAATCATAAGAATGTTTTCTTTGAGGAAGTATATACTCATAATCCCTTCAAAATGATTTGTAAAGAAAATGAGATTTATCCTAAGCATATCCCCCGGGAGTGTTGTAACCCAGAGTGCAGCAAGGCCCGTTGTCATGCACCAGTTCCCATTCGATTCTAGCTCAAAGCGGTGTTTTCGGGTTTTACCCCTAGGTACATCTGTGCCAGAGCCGCCTCTACCTGCTCGTATCCAGACATGGATGTATTGCTCGGAAAACTCAAAAAATCTCTACAATACCAAAATTCTAGGAAGTTCTTCTATACTAATCCTCAAAGTTCATCTTAGGTCTATGTGCTCTAATCAAAGTTTATCTAAATCTAGCTTCCATGGTTTGTACTAAACTTTCTCTGATACCAACTGTAACGCCCCGACCCTAGTTACCCAGAGTCGGTGCATTATTACATAACAATGGCATGATCACATGAAAGATCAAATCTCGAAAGACCGATTGGTTTAGTAGCCTTGGAAACACTAGATATATTCATAAGTTTTACATTACATAATAAAATGAAAAACTACTACAGCAACATAATGTCTCCATAGTCCACACTATTATCCATTCATAATATCCCTGCAGGTCATTCATAACTTACTTCTTCACATCCTGGGAAAAATAAAACATAGAAAAGGGGTGAGCTCAAATGCCCAGTAAGGATAACAATATAGCGGAACATTCAAAAATAAGCATAAACATTTAAGGCAATGAATTACTAAAACAAAATCCTTTTAAACATGAACTTCAACATAGTATTGCAAAAGTAAAATGAAATAATGCCATTTACTTGTTCACATTGATATTCTACTAACCGAATAATCACATGCAATATCAATAACCACTTTCATAATGTTGGAATGCATAATGCTGAACTTTAATTTCTTTGTCAAGGCCTCGTCCGAAGACCTAGGGGCTAACTGTAACCGGAACCCAACCCGGAGTGCCTCTAATAACCGGACACCAACCCGGAGTGCCTATAATAACCGGACACCAACCCGAAGTTCCTCTAATAACCGGAGACCAAACCGGAGTTCCTCTAATAACCGGAGACCAAACCGGAGGGCTTACTTTTACCGGTCCCCAACCCGGAACATAATTGTCTAACACATTCATCTGAATGAAAGGTTGAAATATAACATAAACATTCGGATTACAAATAACTTATAAAATGTCAACACTCTAAACAAAAACCATGAGTGACATAAGAATAACTTATCCACTGTGAAAAATATCACAAAACCTTCAATAAAATATGGATGTTTTGTATCATAATAAATCAACTTCAAATAAGCTTAAAATCCATCAAAGGATGGTGACATAGATGAAATCAAAACTATTTTGGAGAAATATCTCTTTTTTTAAATAATTTTAAAAGTAACATAATTATAAAATAATACATTAAATTTGAAAATATTCTTATAACCTTGTAAGGGAATATTCGAAGATTTTATAATGGTAGAAAATAACTGCACCCGTCGTATAAGTTAAAAAAACATTCTTACCTTAATTCTGTCGAAAAGGTTAAAAAGTGCCTTGTTTGGAAAACGATGGAAAGATTCCTTTATAAACCACTTATAAAAAGTCAAACAAGGGTATAAATGACTTTAACCCATATTCTTGTAAATAGTAAAAATGTTTTGAAATACATTTTTAAGAAACATGGATGTGGATGATAAATAGATCCCAGTAGATTATTACGTATAAACAACCTCAGATAATGAAGAGATTACGAAATAACCCTTACCAATTTGGTAACATATGAAGCATACAACCCATGAAAGAGGTATAATACAATGAATATGTAAATACACATAAATTAGAGTGTATTACACAATGAATATAATAATGGGCAGTACATACACCACACAAAAGATGATGGTGGAAATATGGCATGAATCTCACGGGAATAAGGAGTGAGATGAAAACCCCTTACCATGTTAATCAACTGAGTCGTATGGACAAAAGTTAATAAAGACCAAATGGTTTACAGAATAACATGAATTTAAATAGAATCATGATAATATATGTCAAATGGTAGTACACAATACACCACTTTCAATAATTTAGTGGCGAACAATGGAAATCTCACGGAATTGAAAGTGAGATAAGAAAATCCCTTACCTTGTACTTTTCCTTTGTTGGGGTAGGTTAACCTCCTGTATAATGGTGAAGTAATTGTTATTAAATTATACAAGAATCATATATATTAATATGATATCATATATGATCTTTTAATATTGATTTGATAATAATATCTTAGTATTATCGTTGTTTCGGGTGTTAACTTACTTGTTTTCTTTTATATGTTTTGTTACGTAAGCCATGTTTGTAATGCATAGGTTGTATATTATTCATATCCAGAATGATATCAAGTCCTTAAACATCATTTTTAAATCATCAAATGATAATTATACTTGAATGGATACGATGGAGATTGAATCTTATCGCGTTCGTGGAGACGGTAGTCCGTACATACGCACGAGCGACAATATCATTCTTTTGATATTAAAATAATATATAAATGGATGTTATATCATATATACAGAATAATTAACATGTTATATTTATTATTTACATGATTTACACATCATTATTATACCCATCCAAATAATAATATATTGAATAACAATTACACCACGACGTGGAGACGGTACGCCGTACGTACCCACGTATGGTGACATGTTATTCAAAGGGTGGATATAATACTGAATATGGTTGTACCATATTTATAATAACATCACAGTATATGTGAGATACTGGAGTTATTATTTTATAATGGTAACAACAAAGTAAGAAGAAGTGGAAGAAGAAATGAACTTGGAAAAAAGGGTGGTGAAATCATTACCTCTTCTTCGGGTTCTTCCTTTTGATTTGATCAAAGGGGCTCCTTAGGTTGGCTTTCTGAACACACTATAGCCTCTAGGTTGTAGTGAGAGAAGTTGGGAGAGTATTTGGGCAGAGTTTGGCAGAACCAAAAGGCTTTGAAGGTGTGAAGAAATGAGAGGGAGGAGTGCCCTTTTATAAGAGGGGTGAGGGGCACCTTTGGAATAGCTAGAGATATTAGTTTATAATAAATTCATAATCGGTTTCCAATGGCTCCAAAGTTGACTATTCATAGGTTAAGGTGGGGATGGGTCGAAAAAAAATCAACCAATATAATTTAGACAGGTTTGGGTACTTATATTAACCTTATCTTTAAGTATTAACTCTAAGTTAATTAGTTTCACTTTTACAATGTCTCTTTGTATTTTTATATAATATGGTTAATAAACATACTATATACATCCAAGAGACCCCCAAGTGGTACATTAATGATGAAACTATCATGATATAAGTCTCTTGGCCGATCCTTAGATTTTTAGGAATTTAATATCAATTAATAATATAATATTTGTTTTAAGAACTCTTTTATGTCAATTTTGACACTATTCAATTGTTGATTTTTTTGAAACTCATAACAGATTGATTACTTCGAAATAAGTAAATTAAATCAATCCTAGTATATCATATTATCCTAGAAAATTAGTTTAATTCATTAAAAGTTTCATATTATATTTATTTGGGTATTTATAATATCAATTAATTTAATTTTTCACTATTTTAGTAATTACTGCATCATCATTGTGTCATAAATAAAATATTTTATTTAATGTCTAAAAATTACAAATAAAATATCATTATTTAGGAAATCTTTTTATCTTTCTAATTAATATTTATAATCTAAAATCCAACGTATATAACCCTATGTAAAAATTGTTTTTCTAAAAGATATATGCTTGTGTCATTTTTGTATTCATTTTAACTTAATTAAAAAAAGTGTCCCTATCACCTACAAGTGGCACCATGGGGTCCCAAAATCTACCCAAAGATGCCAATGGTCGAACATGTATCAACCAATAAGGCTAGGACACGTTTTAGGGTAATTTAGTATTATTATAATATTATTTTTTAACCCTTATTTACCATATTTACCCTTAACCATGGTAAATAAAATATTTACCACAGTAATTATTCAAAATGTCTAAAAACAAAAGTTAACTATTTACACAATTTGGAAATCCTGATTCCAAATATGGAATCCATTTTTCTAAATTCAAAACACATAAGTGGAAGAAATTAATTTAAAATTAATTCCCGCTGTCAAAACAAAAAGCGTGTTTTTAAGAGATAATAACTATCAAAAGATTGACACTTGTTTATGTTCGGTTTAATTGTAAAATTATGTCCAATAACCAACATTATATTAAATGGTAAAAATATATTCTAAATATACTTTAAAACCACCCAAATTCATAATTTATCCCTATTAATTATTTTTATTAAAAAAGTTGTTTTTAATTAAAATTTAGTAATTTTCACTATTCATCAAAATATGAAAGTTATCCGAAAAGTACCAAAATTTCACCTTAGGCTAAATACGATATTCCGAATCCAAAAATGAAGTAAATTTTAAAATATAAAATATATATAATTTCAAAAATTAGTTATTACTGTTCATAACGGCTAGTTTGATTGGTTGTGGTGTGTGTTAAAACTCAAGGTTGCGTACAACACACGCTACTGTATTATTCAAAGAAAGCGTACCGTGGAAGCTTGGGATGTTTAATTTTAAATTTTTGATGTCCCCATTTAGTCAAAAAGTTTAAAATATTGTATTTAAAACGGGTTCACTATTAAATGTTGATAAAAGTGCAATACTGAAAATGAATTTGTTCTTGCATTATGTCTAAGATACTCATAATATGGAAAAATTATAAGGATTATATAAAGTTTAAAATTTAGTTAATACTATTCATAACCTCTTTTGAATGGCTTTTTGGTATGTCATGGTGCAATTGAACTCGGTGTTGTGTGTAGTGCAAGTTATTGAATTATTTTGAAGAAATAACACATTATGAATTCTTGGGGTGTTA
This sequence comes from Viscum album, assembly GCA_963277665.1. Taxonomy (NCBI): domain Eukaryota; kingdom Viridiplantae; phylum Streptophyta; class Magnoliopsida; order Santalales; family Viscaceae; genus Viscum; species Viscum album. The sequence continues at coordinate 699,256,536 of OY728122.1, read as the reverse complement.
CAATATTTATCCTATTTTTCACAAAACCACTATAATTTGCTTGATTTTGATCACTTGATGATATAGTGATATATATAAAGTAAGTTGATATGTGAAAAGTCACTTTGACCAATCGTAACCACATAAAACATCTGATTGATGTGTGGTTCATTCATACATTTAAAAAATGGGTTAGAAATAGTTTTCTTAAATTTTGATGTTAAACTATGTTTTTTATATGTTTTGACCATTTAATGAAATTTTATCGATGAGTTTTCATTTTGAAAATTAATTTTTGATTAATCAGAATAAAATACACATTTTAATAATATGAGATTTATTCTTACTTCTAAAATTTATCAACAATTATTTTAATATAGCTTCATGGTAATATGATATTTTTTAATTAGTTTAATTATGTGATGAATTTTTCTAATTTTAAATGTAATTTTAAATTTAAAAATTATGTTTTTTTTCATTATGAAAAGTAATATTTCTTATTGGGGAATGATTTATTTCAAAATATCAAAAATTAATCAAAAATTATTTTCCTTTATTTTTTCGAAAACCTATACTCATTTTATTAGTTTTGAGTGACTAATGTATGTTTTTTTACTTTAAAAATAGAAATAATTTGAAAAAGAAATTCTCTTTTGGTCTTTTTAAAATGGATTAATATTTAATTTATTTTTAGTTCAATCAGTCGATCAAAAATTAATCTTGTAACACTTATTTTTAACATAAACAACCATTTTAAATTAAAAAAATACACTTATTTCATTTAAGCATAACATATTAGTATGATTTATTTATAAATATCAAAGAGTAATCAGCCATCATTTTAATATATTTTTTCAAAAATCTAAACTTTTGATTCTATGTTTTTAGTGTGTGGAACATACTTTTAAATGTAAAAAATAGTTTTAAATTGAAAAAAAACATACCTTCAGTCTTTTTCACAAAACCATACATCATATCGATGTGTCATTTATATGTATAGTTCATAAATTAATCAATTATAATTATTCCATATTTTTTGAAAACATCAATGTTTTCATTATTTGATCATATAACACGTGTTTTTAATTTTAAAAACAAATTTAAATTACAAAAATATAGTTGAGGTATTTTTGACCAAACCACATGTCTGACTAAAGAAAAGATTATTCATATAGGACACAAATCTATATCTAAATCATAAAATATAAAAAAAATGTTTATCATTCTCTCTATAATTATATTTAATCATTTTAAATATCAAGATATGGAAAATTAACCATTATATTAAAGGATTCTATTGATTAATTTGTATTTTTATTGATAAAAACATACTTACACCAGTTTATAAATGTAAAACCCACTCCACATTTACAGTTTTAAATTTAATCTTGTGAAAAACACCAAATAAATTTTCATATAAATTAAATTATAAACTGTTATCTGAGAAATAAGGGATATTAAATATAATTTTTTATTTCTTTAGTCAAAACGATCTTTTAAAGGACTTGAGGCATGAAAATGTTATGATGTATTATATATAAATAACCAAAAACAAATAAATGATGTTTAAAAAATAATGTGTTTTTATAATAAATATAAAATATTTATTTCTTGTTCATGAAATAGTTGATTTTTTTAAAAAAATAGTTAGAAAAATTTCTTCAGAATGGTATCATACTTACAATAAACAATATATGATAAAAATAAAATTTTAAAAACATTTGAAACTTCAAGAGTATCGAAGAACATGTTGATTTCGTAAAGCCTTAAAAAATTTAATATTAATAATTAGTTTACTATTGTTAATAGTGTAAATAAAATAAATTACATATATATATTGAAATTAATTTTTCATAATTATTTATTAATGAGATATATGTTCAGGTTTCAACCAAGAAATGATTACCTACACCAGCATCTAGAGTATCTTCAATTATAATGTAATGTGAAACATTCATGTTGATATTTGTAACCATCAAATAATTATTTTATAGTATGATAAAATAGTAGAAAAAAATCAACTTATAATAATTCGTGGATTATTTCTAGATAAATTCTTTGAACCCGTGTGATCAATATTAAATTTTATTGAATTGTTTTCCTCAAATTTGATATAAAGTTTCATGTCATTGTAGTTCAAAATTTTATTTTGAACTAAATTCATAGGATATTTCATGAGATCAATTAGGGTAAAAATACTCCGTTAAATAGTAAAAAATATATTTAAAATAATTTATTTACAGAATTAATTATTTACAACTAATTCTATAAATGGTTTTTAAATCGGTTGTTAATAACTGTTGTCAAAATACATCTTATAGTGTTTTTCACATTGGTTATTTCATAACGGACATGAAAAAAGAATATTTTAGATTAGTTAAATTAATATGCATCATTGAAAATAGTTTAAAAAATAATGAAATCCAAGGATTGATGAGTTATTTTATTTCAGTCACTTGAACCCATTCAAATTTCTCTCTTGAAGTGAACCATAAACCCACTATATTTGATTCTACATGACTTAAATATACATTATCTGCCATTATCCATCATCATAAATATCAAATTTAAAATTCAATATCTCTTTTATTCTTTATTCTCTCATCTACTACCCATCAATTTATTTATTTATTAAATTTTTTTTTCACATGGAGAGCTTTTCACTAGTTTATGTGGAAAAATTTCTCAAGTTTATGTTATTTAATTTTGGGGTTTTATATTGTTATGATTTTTTTAAGTTGTATAATTTTAATAAGTTTTTTTTGAATAATTGTTTTCATGTTATATTTTTCTATTTGTTTAGTTTTAGGGTTTTGATTTATAATTTTCGGGTTTTTTATATAACAATAAATTTTTGGGTTTTGAATTTTGGGTTTTTGAGATTTGTCTGTTTCTAGTTATTTTATTTTTTAAAAAATATTTTTATTATTATTTTATTTTTAATTTTTATTAAATAAATTATCTTCTAATTATTTTATTTTTGAAACATGTTTTCTTTTTTATGACACTTGTTTTGAAATATTTTTTCATTATTTTGTAATTTTTTTGTTATTTTTTTCTTTTTGAAATATTTTAACTTTATAGATAAAGCATTGTGTGACTAATAAAATATAATTTTTTTATATTTTTTTAAAATATAAATAAATAATTATATTAATTTATGTTATTTATTTTATCAACATTATTTTATATTTTCTTAAAATAATATTTTTCATTCTTTTTTGTAAAATTAAATTTAAAGGAAAATTTAAAAATATAATATCTTATATATAATAATAATTTTCTTGTTACTTATAATGAATCTTATTTAGAATATTGTATTATCAAAAAGTTATTAATATGTGGAAGGGTCTAGCATTTTTTTTTTGAAATTTGGAAATTGAAATGTTACAAAGAATGACTTCTTTTTCTATCTATGCATGAATATTTTATATTTGAAAAATATTCAAATCATATAAATCAAAGATCATAAAATTTTCATGGTTTTAATATAAGTAATATTCCTTGGATTTAGCAAGGTGAAATTGAGAAAAATTTAATATATAATGTTGATGGATATTTTCAAGATAATAAGTATGATCAAATTAAAGAAATGATTCATGATAATAAAGTGGAGGCAATTGTGAAATCTCCAATGATTATGCTCTTATATAGTGATGTTAAAAGACCACTATATTTATGTCATATGAAATTTATGGTTTTATCACTAGTGTTAATATTTTTTTACATAAATACTAGAAATTTATGCAGTGATAATGTTTTAAAAGAGATGTTATAGTTATTAGAAGACATACTTTCCAAAGAAAATTATCTTCCCTATTCACATTATAATGTAACAAAATAAAATTCACAATGGGTTTGGGGTACAGAAAGATACATATATTCCCCAATGACTATGTACAATATTGAATGGAATACAATGGTCAATCATATTTTCCTAAATATGGTGAATCATAGTATAAGTTTAATGAAAAATCAATTGTTTATTTATCTATTAATCTATGAACCGGGAATCATACTAAGGAAATTTGGTATCTCCCTATATTTCGTCATTTAAAATATTTATTTATAAATTATAATGATGTAAAATGGTTAAGATAACATGTATATGAGATAATATTTGATTTAAAATTACATCATCTTGCTGATTGTATACAATGTTGTAAAATTTATTCCCAATTTGTAGTTCCTAGGTTGGTCGGTATCACTTGGGGGGGTGAATCACTAGTACACTTTTTATGGATTCTAGTTTTAATTGAAATTCTTTTAATGGATAAATTTATAATCCTATAAATATTAAATTATCGTAGACACACCTCATATGGAACATATATAAATAAAGCACGACACAAAAGGATTTACAATGGTTAGTATAAAAATGATATTCTTTATCATAATTTGTTAGTGTCCCCATTTACATATTCTTTGTTATATACCCATGTTGTTACACCAAAGAACTTCCATGTCCTATCAACCTAGATTCGCATTATTCCCTTTCTCTAGTGTCCCAGTCGAGATCATAACTTCCCACTATCCGTTACAAATGTCTGATGTGAAATTATATAAAATCTTTTAATGCTTTTGGTTTCTTCTTCGCCACTTGATGTAGATATCCATCCACCAACATAGTGGATCGAATTTTCTTCTTATGATTCTTTATGAACCTTGATAACCAATGATCATTATATGGAATAACTAACTTGATAATTTTCTTCCTCATATCTTCATGGATTCAAGTGTCTCAACTCATCTAACCCTTAATCATATGGGTTACTACATCCTTGAATAGATACTATATTTTATATTTTATTTCTCTCATTGATTCTATGATGTATTGGGTAATCAACTTTATAATTCTAGCACACACACATTCTTCATTTTATACACTTTCATGTTGAAAAACAAATCATCGATATGTTTATAAATGTTTATTTTATGGAAAATACATAAAACATGATAGTAAAGTATTTATCTTTTTAAATCATCTAGAAGTATTAAAAATTTATATTCTCATTTAAATTAATTTGAATCTTCATTAAGATCAACATTTAAATCTGATAAGACTTCTTATTTTATTTTCATAATGATATATTTTAAATACCATTACTTTATTTCTTTTATAAAATCCACTACACTGAATTCCATTTAAATATCCACATATTCATGGCTGCATGATCCTTTATATTGTTGAACGTTTATTTTTAGTATAGAATTCTTCTAAAACTCAAACTAATTCCACTATTAGATATTTTTCAACCCCAGCTTGAATAACAACACTTATGAGTAGTCTTGATATTTAATCCATGACACATATCATATAATCTCTTTTTAATTTAAATCTGCAATACATATTACAATATTCCTCATTTATTTTTCATTGAAACGCATCCTAAAAAATTCCTTTCACTATTTATTTACATAAAATATTGTCCATTTAAATGATCATTACATTAATCTAGATGATTATTACATAGTATCAATGTAAATCTCAGTGATCCTTATGCTAATCTCACTGATGCTTGTAAAATTTATTATATCATTAAAAAGATCTAGTTTATTTTTATATAGGTAAATTATTCTTACAAATATTTACATGATTCTTACATATATAAAATATTTCTTAAACAACATTAAATATCCTAAAAATATATCCTTTACCTCAAAATCATCCTTATACACAACTGAGTGATTCAAGCCTTTTCCAAAAACTCAATGCTCATTCCGGAAATTCCTATTATGAAAATCTAGAATAAGGATTATGTAGAGTCCTTGGTGAGTTTCTGGTCTAGTCTATATATTCAATACTTCTATAAAATAGACTTAAAACCGATTGTAGTTTGTTTATAGATATTCTAAATCACTTAAAGTTATTAAAATTCAATTTTATATATAGTACCACTTCATATTAATTAGTAATTTGTAATTTTTTGGAGTAATATTATATTAGTCATCACACTCAAGGGCTTACATCCGGAATCTATCCTATTGGGTATTCTAGAATATAATCATGTATTCAATTTTTCTCTACTCATCCCAAATATATATTCACACATTTTCATCATAACGATGACCTCACTTATTGGGAAAAAAATATAATGCATACTTGGTAAATTCAAAATTTTCAATATATAGAAATGGGGTTTGAAATCCAAGACATGGATTTTGTATAAATATAATGAATCATTATTGGATACTTAGTTGGAAATTTTGTTAATGGATGATTTTTTTTGTAATTTACATCTTATCTCCAGATTCTTATATGAAGGGAAAATATATAATGTTGAGTTTAATTATTTCTGACCAAAACTCAAGGGAAATGATACTGATGTTTACCAGTCACCATTAAATGATGATTTGAATCTTTTACAAGAGGAAGGTATTAGAGTGCATTATTATTATAAATTGAAATATTTTCAACTGCATCTATTTATTATGATCCCTATAAATTACGTACTAGAATATGGAATTTTTCTTGGTTTGAATGTTAAGGGGCATAAAGCTTGTCCTATTTTCAAAGAAGGGACTTCATGTTACAAATTAAACTAGGGTGAAAATAATATCCATGGTGATTCAAAGGTTTTTACTATGGATCAATATTATATATGATTAAAAAATCATTCAATAACTTAAAATAATTTAATATTATTCAAATTACTTTATTAATAAATTTGTATTTTCAGAGGGATAAAAACATTGACGTCACATTTAGGAAGACACAATGATATTGTAGTGATAGAAATATAGAGAATAAATGATTAATATTTTTTAACCTTCCATATTGGAGAAATCATGAGGTAAAACATAAAATTTATGTGATTCATGTTGAGAAGAATAAATATGCCAATTTGATCAGAATATTGTTAGATATTAATGAAAATAACAAGGATGGACGAAATGCAAGATTGGAGTTACTATCAATTAGAACATGTTTTCAGTTATCTTTTATTACTAAATTAAAACTAATATACTTTTCTCTATATTTGAATACACCATCTACGAGTTTAAAAATTAATTTTTTAATCCCTCTAATGGTTCAAAGTGTCTCAATATTAATTTTCAAATGTAATTTTTTTGTGTCGCTAAATGGTTTAAAGTTAATAGGCATGAAATCTCATGAATTCCTTATTAGGATGAAATAATATAACCTATTTCATTATATGAAATAATCTCCATCCATGGAATATTTACTATCATTATGGTGTATTATTTTTTTAACACCATTTGTAACAAAGTGATAGATCTTAATTTTTTATAAAATTTAGAGAATAATGTAGTCTATATACTTTTTCAACATGAAATGTACTTTCAACCATATTTTATTGATATCATAATTCATTTAATGGTTCATTTTTAATAAAAAATTAAGTTTTATGGTTCCATATATTTACATTGGTTGTATCATTTTGAAATGTATAAAGATATACTGAAAGGGTTTTTTAAGAATACATATCATCCAAAATAATTCATTGTTGAGGAATACATTTTTGAGGAAGTGATAGAGTTTTGTAAAAACATCATGTCTATACAGGAGCATGTTGGTTTACCAACATCTTTCCATGAACATGTATGTTTTATGGGAAAGTGTATCCATGGCTTGAAAATAAAGTGATTCATAGGTGAAAAAAATAAATCAAGTGCATTTATATGTATTGAATAAAATAGATGATACTCATATATAAATAACATCAAATATTAATGTGTTAAAACAATGTTATTCGAAATAAAATATATTTGGGTATTGGATGAGGATAAGAAACCTTCTCTCTATGGTTTAAATAGACCGTGCATTCTAGATTAGATGGTTTAGAAACATTGATACAGTTAGCAGGTTCCCATGTTTATATATGATAACATGGTCTAGGTATGACCTTAGTGGATATATATTTTATACCAAGGAATATGACAACATATGTGTAGTTCCAAATAGTAGTGTATTGGTACTTATTGAAGGAATACATTTTTATAGTGAAAAACGAAAAATATTTATGTCATGTGTACATTATAGAGTTATTATAAAAATATAAGAGATTGATTAAATTAAATATCACGTTCATTTGTTCAACTGTAAATGTATTGTTAGTAAAATCAATGTTAAACATGATGAATTAGGCATGACACTAGTACATCTTAATAGATTATAATATAAAAATGAACTTTTTTATGGAGGCACATGAAATTTTTTCCTATGTTTTTAATTTATAAAATGTTCAATTGTCTATAATTTTTATGGAAAAATATTATTTTTGTGATGAAAAACATTATGATGATGAATTATATGAGATCTCTATTCCATATAAATCATTTTAGAGGATACAAATAACACATCATAGATATGGATTACTCTATACATAATGATCATGTAGAAGGGATATGGGAAACCAATAATTTAGTAATATCATAATATATATATATATATGTTTCTTATTTATAATTCAAATTTATTAAAAATGTTAGATATATTGTTTTTAGTTTTATATTTTATTAAATTGGCATATTTTAAAAAATATTTTAAACTATTTTAACCTTGTTTATGTTGTTTTTATCATTTTATAATCACACAATTTTATATGTAATATTTTGATTTATATAAAATTTTAATTATGTTTGGTTTTATTCATTCTATATCATTTCATGTCTCATAAATGTCGTGAGTATTGTTTTTTTAATTTTAATTAACCACTTGAATGAATATGAATTAAAGAGTTTTTAGTTTATTTTAGTAACTATTGTATAAATTTTCAATTTTCATTTAATTTTATATGGAACAATTGGATTTATATAATCATTTACTAATTGTTAGATAATTTTATTAAAGGGATAATGTTACTTCCAATAGTTGATTCACCTTGATATTAAATGGAGGGACCGTAACATACATCTTATAATGCCCCTTCACATTACTTTACATTGGGTCCCACCACTTCTATAGGGAAAGAAAACAATTCCAAGGTTGGTAAAAATGGTATCACACATTTACCTAGGTAATAAATTTCTCATAGCTAGGACCAGATGATATCAATCAATTTTGTTGGTAATGGTAATACAATAGATTTAAATTTTAAATATTTTATGTGTTTTATGTCTATGAAATATTGATTGAAATTACTTTTTTTTCTAAATGGATAAGTATCTACAAGATAAAACTTTCTCATCTATGAGAGATATATGGGGTAGGTCATGGGGTCATGTTCCCGAGCATGTGTGTTTATTGTAGTATTCTATCCTTTTGTTTTGTTTCATTTTGGTTGATATAATTAACCTTATATTTTATTTTTCATGACATGTTTTTAAAATTATTGGTTAATTTTTTTCCTTCTCATCAGATGAAAAAATTTACTAGAAACTAAAGAAGTGATAAGAAGATGTTTATCTTTTGTGGCTAGAATATGGAAGGATTTTAATTCAATGCTAACGTCATATTTCTTTTTTTTTGGAAGGAAAAAAATAAAAATTCATGTGATATATATACATTTCTATGTTAAGATACATGGAAGAAGTTTAGTGAAAGTATATGTCATGGATCAATTTTAGTAAGTCCAATGTAAAATTTTTTATCTATGTTTTGGTATAATCACTAAAAATGATCATATTAATGATGTGACTATCCTTAATTAACATGAGCTGAAGATATCTCATAAGGAGATCCAATTGGAAAATTTATACCCTAATACATTATCTCATACAGGGTATCAATTTTTGGAAGAAGAAATGATGGCTAAAAAAATTATGAAATTTAGAGGCGAGCCTTCAAGATGCACAGAGACTTCCACTCCCTCCCCCTTGTAAAACATGAAAATTAAAAAATGTCTTGGATATTGAAAAAGGGATCATATTTTATATAAAAATAAAAGCAGGTAGATGAAAATATATTAATAATTTATTTAAGATATTTTAAAACTCTTTATATTTTTCAATTCACTAATAATGTTCTTAAATTGTCTATATAAGAATATCTTGAGGAAAAGATAACACATGGGACCTTCATACCTAAGTGTTGGAAGTTTATTCATGATACTACAATAGAAAAGGATAAACACTTGAGTCACATATGGGGATACACTAAAAGTGTATTAATTAATATATTATTTGGTTGTTTTAGAAATTATTCATGGGAGGATGTATATAATGTAAAAAAAGATACTTTATATGCTAAAGTTCAAGAAATGGGTGTGGCGATGGAGGAGATGATTAGATAATTGGAACATTCGATGATTTTATATACGAAAAGAGAGTTTAATGCTACTTATCCCACTCATGAACCTCCACCTACAAATCCCACTCCTACATCTCTGGCAATATATTTCACTCTGACTCCTAATCCTCTAATTTTTTCCCTTCCACTATAGGTAATATGTTGGGGATTACTTCAGTAAAATTATATTATATTGGATCATATAATATATTGGGGATACATGAAATCATTTGTAGATGAAGATATATTGACTTAGGGTAATGGTACAAGATATTATAGATTCATCATCTTGAGTACCATTCCCTACTTATAAGTTTTCAATAGTTAGAAAAACTGTTAGAATTTATTTTACATTGGCCATGTAGACTTTTCCAAAAACATACCACTAAGGTATACATTGATTATATCCTTTCCTTAAAATTGGAAAAATGTTGTTTTAATATTTTAATTTATATATATATAAATAATAGGAATATATTAATTGTAAATACATACAGTATAGAAATCAAAAATATATTGATTCCCCTTCAAATTCACATACTACTATTTCTAAAGGTCTTTTGAGAATATCATCGTAGCCATTTATTTTGTTGGATGTTTAAGAGTTTCAAATCAGTGCTGACATTTATGTGCGTGATTATATGGTGATGATATGTAATATTGATATCATGGATCTTTTATCTAAAGATGTTTTCCATCTCAAAGTGATGCAAGTATTTTCCATTTATTTTTTTATAATATTTCATACAATTATATCAATTTGAACTAAATTAATACCTAGGATTTTTTTATTAGGTATGTTTATACACTTTATATAGAGTATGATAAAAAATTAGTTTATGGAATCATTTACACACAATTTAGTTTCCTAGTGCTGGTTAGAGTAGACTATTCAAGAGGGGGTGAATTGAGTATCTATAAAAATTTATGTTAAAATTGTCTAATTGAAAATTTCCCCCAATTAAAAATATAATACGAGAAAGTTTATAGTGAATTTATAAGAGTCCTTAATGTTCAATTAATTACTAAAAATATTGATTAGTTCTTAGAAATACTAATCTAAATATTAATATAACTTTTGAAACTAATCATCTAGTTCAAAAAAATTATAAACCCTTCCTGTAATAACAATCAATGTTCAATTTAGTGTTATGGAAAATTTAATAAACACAGAGAAAAACTAAAAGGTAATAACACAATGGATATAAAGAAGAGGTTCAATCTCAAGCTAAAACACAGTCCTCTCCACTTGGTGATCACTAGACACCAAGTAGTTTAAATAAATAAACAGTTTGATCTATACCCTAGATTGTGGTTCACAAAAGAACACAAGGCTGTCCAGGTCACACTTGAACTCTACCACAGTTATTCATGGGAAAAACAACAAACATGTCACACTTTACTGCTTCCACTATTCTATGTGGGATACAAAGAATAATAATGAGAGTGAGTTTGGGGATATCAAGTATCCTCCGATTGTGCACAGGAGTCAGTGTGTGTGAAACACAAAGATACACACACTGCTCAATAATGTAAATAAAAGAACACAACATAGATAGTGATATAGAATAAAGTTTAAGAAATGACATTGTGTTATGAAGTGCAGCTCTGGATTCATTTGATGTAGTGGATACAAAGACTGAGTCCTCTTCTGAAAGTTGGCTTCAAAACAGTGTTTCGTAGTCTTGGTGATTTTGGCTTCTAGAAGTATGATGTGTTCATATTCTTATCATTAGGATGTTCAATTCATCTTATCAGTATTATCATGACTAGTTGATCTCCACATATGTTATTTATTTTAGTTGTTTGGGTCTGGAAGTATGCTCGAGAGTTGTAGGAGATTACAGTTCTTCTTTCCTTGCTAATTGTTTGTGTGTCAAATGATCCAACATGTAATTATTTTAAACATAGATGTCCAACAGACATGAAGATCTCCCCACATGAATGTACCTCTTTCTAACTACTTAATGTTCAACAGAAAACATTAAATAATGTCAGAAACATTAAATTTTCTAAATATGACCGTTAGATATATATTTTAATTAATAAATTAAAAATAGTTTTTATGAATATCAGTGGCTCATAATTATCAGTGAGTCATTGGAATCAGTAGTCATCATTGGTTAGTCGTAATCAGTCAGTTTTCATTGGTGAATCAGTGTATCTATTGGTCCTTTCAATCAGTATCAGTGGCTTTGGGCATCAGTGAGTCATATCAGATATCGGTCTATCTATGTATTAGTGAGTTTTCATTGGTGACTCATTTGAAACTATGCTTGTGTCGCACATCAATGACTCATACTTTGGTAAATCCTTTTAACAAATAGTGCATTGCCCATTAGTGCTTCGTCAATCAGTGAGTCATTCCTCAGTGAGTTATCCATCGATGAGTCGCTTAACCTATCAGTGCAACTGATCATTGGTGACTCATCTATCATCATTTCATTTGTTCTATCGGTGAGTGTTGAATTGTTGTCTTATTTGATTGGTGATTTCTTCGACCAATGAATTCTTTGATCGATGACTTCTTCGATCGGTGAATTATTTGATTGGCGAGTCCTCATCGGTGAGTCAGCCAACAAATACTCTTTTTAACTATCTGTGTTAGGGACTCTGAAATACTTATATTGTGGCATTCATACACAAAATATTTCTGGATTAACTAAATTTCATAAATACATATAAATATACACTTGCAAACATATTGAAACCTAAATAACCAGGATTTTATTTACATACTGAAATATATTATACTCTTTGACATAATTTATTCACTTATAAATATTCATTGACAAGATTAAAATAAATTTTAAATTAATATATTAATGAATGAGATATGTAGATTTTCATGATTTGTGATTATGAAAACAACAAGTTCATAAAGGGTCCAACAATATACCCCTTTTTTATAATCACAAATTACGACCTTAGAGAGTCATACAGAATGTTTGGGAATAAAAAATACTTAACATAGCATACCAGTAGTGCATGTGAATTCTCAATATACCAAAGTTTTTCCTGTTAAGCTACCCCTAAATTATTGTATCAGAGGAAATATATGAGAAGTTTACATTATATTAGTGCATTATCATGCTCCCTCTTTTTATTAGAGTAATTAGAGTGATTTTAATCAGAGGTGAGATATATACAAATATTTTTTTGAGTACATTGTGTAGTGTACATGCCATTTTTCCTATTCTAAAATTACTCCCCCATCGATTAATAATTTATTCCTTATAGATCATTCTCCCCCTTTTGGGAATAGAAAAAGGGTAAAAGAAAAAGAATAATGATGAACAACATAAAGAAAATTGGAAACATAGTGAAGGAAAATTTTATTTTCATTATGGTTCAAAAAGAAAAGTCATAAAAAGAAAAAAAATACAAATCCCTATCAAATAAACAAAAAATAGTTAATTATTTGGATTTTTAGGTGCATTAACTTTGTCTGAAAGTTAAACTGGAGGAGATGGAGGTGGTGGTGTGATTTTAAGAAGGGTTGGTCAAATGATAACACCAGGGAAGGAAACACCTATAAGAACATTGGGTTTATGGCTGGGCATCCTCTCTGACAGAACACAGCTTTTAGGTTTCTCCTGAATGACTAGCTGAATCTGAGATAAGGCTTGAGAGACTATCATTTGAGTTTAAGGCAGAGAACTAGATGGAATGGAAGCAGATGCAAGGACCACTATTTCTTTAGCCTGAACATACAAGTAAGGCTTTGAAAGCATAATGAAATCAGTGATGATTTCACATCCATATTACATTTCCTTCTCAAAATCTTCATTATCTCCATGATTTTTTCCAAATAAGGAGAAAAATACTTAAATTTCCCCACTTTCCTCTTGAAGGATTATGTTAATGGATGGATCTTATGATTTTCAGTAAGATACTTGAATTTTTTGATCAGATCATACTTGGTATAGATTTTGAAGATATAATTGTCCACTTTTTCTCTGATTTCCTTTTGAGTAGCAGAGGCTTCATTGGTGTAATGTATTACTATATTGTAAACATGATCACTATTTCATTGAACCATGAAAATAGTTTCCTTATCACAATCACTCTAAATACCCTTATGTTCTTTCCACATCACAGCCCCGAGAGACTCCAAATCTGTAGTAGCGACAATGGTACCTTTAGAACTAGAGTCACCATAGATCATCTTGCACACTTCCTCCTTTAATTTATTCAAATATAAACTTAATAAATGTTTAACCATGTTCATATGTACCTCTGTAACACCACTAAGAGTGGTATTGAAATCATGGTCAAAGATTCCATCTCATTACTCATCATCTTCACTTCTTCTCTCAGCATAGTATTGTGTCTAATAATGGTTTCAGCTATAGTTATTAGGTTAGGATGAATCTCCTAAATCACTATCCTTGAAATTCTAGGATCATCATATTTTGAAATTCTCATTGATGTATAGGCTTAATTCATGAATCCAATAGGAGATCTCACTGACTCTCATATATTATCCCTGAAAAGTTCTAAGTCATCCTCGGTGACATAGTCACTAGGAACTATAGGTATAAGAGGCTCAATAGTAGGTAATAGTAGTGGAGAAGAAGAAACCAATTCCAATTCCACATTTTCTTGTGGAGAAGGAGTATGAGTAGCAATCATCTCCTCATCACAGTCATATTCCTACCGAAATAAGATATACCCAAGATTTCTATTCCAATCACGAGTACATGTCTAGTCTCTGGGCTCCACAGTGTCATTCCTAACTCTTCTTCATTGAGGCTCAGGTAAATTATTAGCTTCATCATCATCATAATTATCTTCTTATCCTTTATCCAAAATAGAATTTCTAGTTATTGGTACCATCTGAACTTGAGGTTCAACTTGAACTCTAGACACTCTAGCTACTCCAATATGTTTCTCAATCTGAGGAATAGGTGAAACCTGATCCTTATCCTCTTCCTCTTTACCTTCAGCCATAATTTCATTATTATCTTGAATGGTTCCTTGATCTTCATCAGCATGACCATCAGCCTCTTGACCAACAGGAACAACATCCTCCTATCCATCAGCCTCAAAATCATATCTATGAACCAGTTCCTCACTAGAGTTGGCTCCTTATTTTCTGACTTTCAGTGAGTCACTAACATGCTCACCATTATCCTCCTCCTCCACATAATCATCATCCTCATCATCACCATTAGTTTTTCTTACATATCCTACAACTTCACAGACCTCTGTCTCTTCCTCTTCTTCATCACCCAATAATGGTTCTATAGAGGGTAATTCCAATGGTGGACTGGAAGTTCCATATGTCATATCCATTGGGATCTTAGCAATATCAGGGTCACTCCTGTCATCTATAGGATACTCTCCTTCCAAGGAAGATTAGCCTCAACTTCCTCATTTTAATAAAAAACATCCTCACCATGTTTAGGACCTCGATCAGCTAGATCCCATAGTCTGGTATGATGATCAACAATATTAAAATCATCAATAGATCATCTCTTCATATTCTACCCAACGTCTCATCCAAGGATTCCATAATATGGTCCTCCTTTTAGAAATTTCCTTGTGTAGTTAGAATCTACTACAAGATTTGATTAATTCATCTCTATCCTCTATACATCCCAGCTTCTTCAGCATAACATAGATCATTCTAGTGCAATATATACATGTTTCTTTCTTGTAGGGTTAGATCATATCATAAATGTGTACCATGAGGTTCCTGCATCGGTTCAAATTCACCATATTCCTCAAAATATGTATCAGGAAGACATCCTAATACTTTATAGCTACAAATTCTCCCATCCATGGGAAGATTTGATGTTGAGTAAACTAGAAAATAAATCTTTCTTCTCCATACAATTCTGTGGAAGTAGCTCTTATCGATTCATCATTCCTAGTCAACTCCTTTAAAGAATTCTCATGTGAAAATAATTATGTGGTTGGAGTAATATTACCCTGTTAATTAGCATAGATGCCCTCATGTGGAATTTCCAAACATTCGGCCCATTCGTTGGAAGAAAATAAAATCTCTTTTCCCATTACTTTAAACTTCATTTTTTTCTTCCTCGTCTCCTTCTAGAGAAACATTCAAATTAATGCAGAACTCATTTACCAGTTGGGGGTAGAATGACCTTTTATTATTTGAAAACTAAGTAATCCATCCTTGTTATTCTAACACTTTTATCCATATAGATTTTCTCTTCAACATCCACTCTGTAGATACTTTCTTCACAGCTATTTCTACATGACTTCCCAATAATGGATTCCCAGATATTGAAATACCACAAGATTATACCTTATGAAACATATCCCTTGGTGATTCACTTGATCCTTCCATAATGCACTTGGTTCCTTCCATTCTAAAGGTTTAGGATTGATGGAGGGAGTCGAAAGGTCAAAGGTTCAAGGGTAGAGTGAGATTCAAAGGTAGCGAGGGAGGTGAAAGGTTGAAGTGTGGATTGAACATATTTTATCATTTAGGTTTTGTAATATTTAAAAACATAAAATATAATAATGGTAAAAAGAAATGAAACTATTCCATTTTATCTAAGATATACAGTTTTACAAAAATGTCATTATAGACATCGGTTTCACAAAAATTGTGTTACATTACCAGCTTCTTGTGATCGACTTCAAGACATTAGCTTCATCTAATAAGTTTCATACAATCAGTTTCATGTGATCGGTCTCACTTGATCGATTTCACAAGATCTGTTTCACTTATCAATTTGACATAATCAGTTTCAAAGATCAATTTCGCAGAATGGTTTCACCTGATTGGTTTCAGCGATCGGTTTGATAGATCAGTTTCACAAGATTTATTTAACAGATCGGTTTGAATAACAAATAAAATTTTCCAAAAGGGAAAAGGTCAGATATTCTCTACAGATTTATCATTCCCAATTAATGTCTGATGTAACTCATTCTCATAGAGTTTAATGGTTTGGTAAAAATGTCATAATGTTGATTCTAAATCCTAATAGACTCAGGATTTATATCTCTTTTTTGATAATGATCACTCAAAAAGTTATTTCTTACATCAATATGTTTTGTTCTAGAAATAGAAATTGGATTTTTATAAATGTTAATAGAACATATATTGTATCAGTTTATGAGGATATGTCAGAATTGAAATACATATTCTAATAAAGATTGTTTCATCCACAAAATTTTTTCACAGTAACTACTAGCAGAAATGTGCTATATTTTATCAACTCATAATGCCATTGAATTTTTAATTTTTAATACACCATGACATTACAGTCTTTCCGAAAATGTGACACATTCCAAAGGTATTCTTTATATCTAACATACATCCACCAACGTCAGAATCTGAATAACTGACCAAATAAAAAGGTTGTCCTCTTGGGTATAAAAAACCTAAATTAGTTTTATAGTTGAGGTATTTGAAAATTATTTTAACATAATTCGAATGAGACTCTTTTGGGTTTTCTTGAAATCTTACACACAAAAACATAGTAAAAATGATATATGGCCTAATAGCAATTATGTACAATAAAATATCAATCATTCCTCTATAAGTAGCTTGATCAACATATTTCCCATTTTCATCAAGATTTAACTTACATGTATAACTCAAAGGAATTTCACTACTCTTAATTCTATCAAAGATATATCTTTTTAAAATAACTTTAGTATATTTAATTTCACTTATAATAATACCTTCATTGTTTTGAAATATTTCAAATTCAATAAAATATTTATGTTCACCCATCAAACTCATTTCAAATTCACTTTGCATTATTTTTGAAAACTCATTGCATAAATATTTTTTTGATGAACCAAGGATAATATCATAAAAATATATTTGATCTATTATAATATATTTAGAAATTCTTTTTATAAACAAATTAGGATGTACAACTCCTTTTTTAAAACCATTATAAATAATAATGTTACTTAACCTTTTATACTAAGATCTTAGAGCTTGTTTCAAACCATATAAATCTTTAGATAATTTGAATGGTTAATTTGGAAAATTCTAATTTGTAAAACATTGGGGTTGTTCAAAATAACATCCTTAATTATATAACCTTTTATGAATTCACTTTTGACATCCAATTGATAATGTTTGAAATCTAAATGTGCTACATAGGCATGTAATATTCTAATAGCTTGAAGTATAGATACAGGTGAAAAGGTCTCTTCATAATCAATTCCTTCTTATTGATTATATTCATGTGCAACCAATATAGCTTTGTTTCTGATTATATTTCCAACTTCATATACTTTATTTTAAGATACCCATTTAGTTCCTATTGTCAATGTATCTTTTGGTCTATCTACATGATTTTAGTCATTATTTCTTTCATACTAATTAATCTCTTCTTGCATAGACATCACCCAAAAATATTCATTGATTGCATTATTGATATTTTTATGTTCAATTTGTGACAAGAATGCTTGATGTTGAACCTAATTTCTAAAAGAAGCACTAGTTTGTGTTCCTCTATTTAAATATCCAACTACAACATCTAAAGGATGGGTTTTAAGGGTCCTAGTTGGTTTAGTAAATGTAGGGATAGTTATTTTAGGTTCATCATTTGATTCTGGTTCATTATGACAACATTCTAGTTAATTTATAGAACTGGATGTTTTTATATATTCCTTTATAGGATGGTTTGAGAGTTTATAATTAATGTCCAGATTGGACATATCCTTTTCATGATTCCATAGTGAGATCTTATGCTCATGTTGATCTGTTTCATCAAACATGACATGTACTGATTCGTCCACATAATGTTTTTCTTATTAAAGACTCTATATGCTTTGATTATTGTAGAATATCCATGGAATATTCCTTCATCATAATCGGAGGAAAATTTATCTGAATTATCTTTAGTGTTAATAATATTAAATTTACATCCAAACACATTAAAAAAGATTACCTTGGTATTCCTATTATTCCATAACTCATAATGAGTTTTCTTTTGGACGGCTCTGATTGATACTCGGTTTGTTATTTAACAAGCGGTATTAACAGCTTCAACTGAGAAATAAATCGTTATGTCATATTCATTAATCATTGTTCAGGAAATCCTTGTAAGGTTATAATTCTTCTTTTTAATAAACCATTCTGTTGATGTGTCCTAGGGGATGAAAAGTTATGACAATATCTATTTTGTGAGAAAAAAGATTCAATGTATTGATTTTCAACTCATGGACATGGTCACTTATTAAGGATTTAAATTTATGTCAAATATGATTTTTTATAGTCCTAGCATACATCGTGAAATGAGATAAATCATCAGATTTGTGAGCTAAGAAAAAGGTAAAAGTATACCTAGAAATGTCATCTACAAGAACATAAGCATAGTGCCTCCTATTGAGACTTGAAACTCTAGATGGTCCACACTATTCCATGTGAACTAACTCAAGAGGTTGAGTTGTGGTAACTTCTTTCTTTGGATTGAAAGAGATTCTGTGTTGCTTTTTTGACAATTATTGCACACTTTACTATTTAGAAACTCTAATCTAGGAAGTTCATTAAGTAAACAGTTTCTAGTTAATTTCATAAGGTAGTGTAGATAATAATGTCTTAGTCTTATATGCAAGAGCCAAGAATATTTTTCAAAGAAACTTAGACATGAAACATTGTGTGATGCTAGTGTGTCTATGTATACCTCATGTACCTTATCATTTATAAGATTAGTAAACACTATGTTATCCCTAACATCAAAAACATGGAATGAATAATTTTGGGAATTTAACATTAAATCAATCATCACATAGTTGGGATATTTTAAGCAAGTTTTACTTTAATTTATAATTATAAAGTACATTGGAAATTGAAATAGAGTTAGGGTTACCAATCAGGCCTAGGCCAATGATATTTCATTTACCATTGTCACTAAATGTGACATGTCATCCATCAATCTTGATAAGAGTCTTGAATCATGATTATTCTCCTGTCATGTGTCTTGAACAACCACTATCCAAGTACCAGGGTTTTTTACATGAAATCTTTAGGTTGACTACCTACAAAACAATTTGTCCTGGAAATGATTTTGGTACCCATATTTTTCATGGTCTAGATACATTAGTAACAAAATATTTAGGGACCCCCACTTTTAATAAGGGTTTATTATATGTAGAATATAGAGTCCTTAAAAAATAAATAATCTTTGGACTATAAGAACTTGATGCAGTAAAAGAATTTTTAGAACTGGAACTTGCAGTAAAATCATTATTTTTGAATAAAGAATCATATTTTCCAGTTGTAGTCACAAATGTGTTTTTGATAACATTCTTTTTCCTTGATGATATCCTATTCCAAAAGTATACCTATGAAAAATATGTTTACCATGTAACTGAGTAAGTGTGTCTTTACCATCAGTAAAATTTTCATTATTCATCTTTAATTTCTCATTAGAAATATTTAACTCATTGTTTTCCATGAGAAATTGAGCATTGTTTTATTTATTATTAGTAAGTTCATATTTGATAGTCGCAATAACAGAATGATGTTTTTATAAAGATTTATATTTATCTTTTATTCAGTTTCGTGTTTCTTACAGCATATTACAAGACTCATACAATTCATCACTTGTCTTATTTTCGGACTCACTTTCATCTTCAGAATAATAAGAACTGTGCACAAGAGAGTCTAAGGTTACCTCAGATGTGTTTGTCATAAAACACATATCTTCCATTTCTTCTTTCTTATCATGAGAAGAAGAAGATTCACTGAAGCTATCCTCAAATACAGTATAGGTGGCCTTCATGGCCTTTTTATATTTCTTTTCCTTATTCTCATACTTATTTTTTTTTATTTTAACATTAGACAGTAAACTTTAAAATGTTCTCTCCTCTTACATTCATAGCAAACAATCTCTGATGACTTTTCATTTCTCTTCCAATCCATTTTCCACTTTCCCTTGTTATCATACTTCCCTTTAATGTTTGGTCTCTTGAAGAACATTTTCTTTATGTAATTGTTTTTAAATCTCCTAGCCAGCTAGGCCATTTCCTCATCATTATCTGAAGCTAATTCTTCACTACTTGTGATCCCAATTGCAGCTTGAGCTTTCTCTTTTTCTTTACTCTTGGAAGTTCTATTCTTGAAGGCTACTGATTTTATTTTTGGTTATTCCTCCTCTTGATTTACTTTGAGATCCTCTTCACAAGACCTTAATTTTCCAATCAATTCTATAATTGTAATCTTATCAATATCACATGATTATCTTATCGATATAGATGTCCCTCACCGTCTCTCTGGTAAGCCCCGCAGAATCCTCATGAATTGTTCATTTTTTTGATAACTCTTTCTAAAGATATCATGGTATTCACAATTTCATTGAACATAAGATACATATCAGAAATAGATTCATCATGATTCATTATAAAATTTTCATATTTGATAGTATACATATTTATCCTCATTTTTTTCTCATTATATGTTTCCTCTTCAGAAACAGAAAAAGTATCCCAAATCTAATGGGCAGTTTTACAAGATGAAATGTGATAAAACTATTCATCTATTAGTGCATAGTATAGAGAATTAAATGACTTATAATTTTTGTTTTAGGAAGTCCTGTTAGTTTCATCCCATATATTTCTAGAAGTCTTAGGGAGTTTATATTTACATTTAATAGCTATCTATATTTCAAATCCCATGCTTTCTAGATGTATTTTCATTTTAATCATCCACTGAGCATAATTTGTTCCATTATAAAAGATGGTCTATTTATAGCATCACATTCTAGTCTATTTCTCATAGTATAAATTGTGAAAAGATTTCAAAGAGATAAAAATTTAGAAATAATAGAATTTTTAAGATCTTTGAAATACAACTACAATCACAGTTGAAAATGTTTGAGAAAGCTTTGAAAACTGAGAAATTCCAAAACCTTTGATACCAAATGTTTGTCGGAGTAGAGTACAATAGAGGGGGTGAACTAAGTATAAATATTTTTTTGTTAAAATTGGTTCTATAAAAATTTACCCTATTTAAAAATATAATACGAGCCAGTTTTTAGTGAAATTATAATATTCTTTAATGTTAAAATAATTTCTCAAAATATTGATTAGTTCTCAGATATAATAATCTAAATATTAATATAACTTTTGATACTAATCTACTAGTTAAAAAAATTATAAACACTTTATAAACTAACTATCAAAGTACAATATAGTTTTATGAAAAATGTAATAAACACAGTGTAAAACTAAAAGGTAAAACCACAGAAAATATAAACAAGAGGCTCAATATCAAGATTGGACATAGTCCTATCCACTTGCTGATCCCCTATCACTATGCTTTTTAAATTAATAAACAGTTTGATTCACACCTTGGATGTGGGTTCAGAACAGCACACAAGGCATTCCAGGTCACACTGAACCTCTACCATGGTTATTCATGGGAAAAACAACAAACATGTCACACTTGAACTCTTCAACTCTTTTACATGGGATACAAAGAATAATAATGATAGTGAGTTTGAGGATATCAAGTATCCAATAGTAATGCATAGGATACATTGTGTGTGAAACACACATATACACACACTGCTCAAAAATGTAAATAAAATAACACAATAGAGCTAATGATATTGAATATTCCTTAGAAATCCATTTGTGTTATGCAGTGCAACTATGGACTCATTTGAAGCAGTGGAAATGAAGTTTGAGTCCTCTTCTGAATGATGGCGTCAAAATAGAGGGTCTTAGTCTCTGGGATTTTGGATTCTAGTATTATGATGTGTTCATATTCTTGTTGTTAGGATGTTAAAGTTAGCTCATCAATTTTAGATTTTCTTTTTGATCTCCCCGTGTGTTCTTCCATTGAGTTCTTGAGAATTGGAAGTAATCTCGAGAGTTTCAGGAGATTACAGTTATTCTTTCCTCATTACTTTTCTGTGTGTCGAATTATCCTGCTTGTAATTATATTATACATTGAGGTCCAGCATACATGAAGATATACCCATGTGCATGTACCTCATATTGTCTACAAAATTTACAAAAAACAATATTAAATAATTTCACAAACATTAATTTTTCTAAATATGACAATTAGATATAAAATTGAATTAATAAATTAAAAACAGTTTTTATGACTATCGGGGACAAATATGTATCATTGATTCATTGGCATCAGTCTTTCATCATCGGCTAGTCATCATCGGTCAGTAATCATCGGTGACTCTCTGTATCAGGGAGTCCTTTCCATCGGTATCAGTGACTATGGTCATTAGTGAGTCATCTGTGATATCGATTTGTCCAAGCATCAGTGAGTCATCATTGATGACTCATTTTGAACTATCAGTGTGTCGCCCATCAGTGAATTATCCATTGGTAAGTCCATTAAAATAACAGTACATTTCCCATCAGGGACTCATCCATCGGTGAGTCGTTCATTGGTGATTTTTCCATCTGTGAGAATATTAAATTATCAGTGTGATTGTTCATCAGCGACTCTTCCATCAGCATGTCATTTGTTCTATTGGTGATTCCATCATTGGTTTATCCATCTATCAGTGACTTCTTTGATTGATGATTTCTTCGATCGATGACTTCTTCAATCGGTGACTTCTTCGATCAGTGAATTTTTCGATCAGTGATCCCTCATTGATGAGTTAGCCAATGGTGGCTCTATTTAACTATTGGTGTTGGGGACTCTGAAAAACTTATAATGTGTCTTTCATACACATAAAATTACCAGATTAACTGAAATTCATAAATACATGTAAATATACACTTGTAAACATATTGAAACATAAATGTACATGATTTTATTTACATATTGAATTGTATTATTCTATTTGACATAACTTATCCACATATAAATATTTATTGACAAGAATAACGTGAGTTATAAATTAATATATGAATGAATAGGATTTATATATTTTCATGATTTTCGATTACAAAAACAATTAGTTCACAAAGGGTCCAACACCTAGTAATGAAGATAATGAAGTATTAAGAAATAACATTATATATTTATAAAATATTTCAGTATGATTCAATTACATATCACCCATACTCTAGTATCCCAAAGAAGGTGGTAATTTTATTACATTAGAATAAGTATAATGTATTTAATCCTAATTATTTGAATATTTTAATAGTCAATGGAGACTATAAACATACATGATTTCCACCATAAAAATGAAAAATAGAACATAATTTATTAATTCATGTGATAACATTATTATTTCATCTAATAAATATCAGATTTCATTCATAGATCTATTCTCCTTATCATTGGGAAAGGAAAACATAATAAAGGATGAGCTCAGATTCTCATTAATAGAAATTATAAATAATAATATATCAAAAAGTAACTAATACAGGAATAATATAGATGATATTAAAAATAATAAAATATTCCTATAAATAATACCATAAAAGGAGATTAAATCCATTGATAACATAACAACATAAATAATCACATGGACAATAATAACTCGTTCCATAATTATTTAACTCATAATCAGGGACATCATAATATTACCATCAAGGTCATGGGATATGAAATAAAATAGATAAAAAACCAAGGCATATTCCAAATACCAAAAAAAGTTTGTCTCATGAGACCCACTAGTGCACCGAGGGGCTATAGCAGACCCTGTCCATCACTAACAATTTCTAATGTATTCATCACATGAAAGGGAGGAAACATAATCAATGTAAACATTCATATATGAAAACTTGAGGATAAAATGTTAATAATTACCCAATAAAAAACACAACAACACTCTATTAAGAGTAATGTGATGACTTTTATGAGAATATTATATCCAAATTAAATCATAATATTGACCAAATAATGTTAGAATTTATGAATACACATTAAAGAATCATTAGAATATTTTTTTGTGGGAAATTGGCTTTTCATTTTCAAATAACATATTCAAAATATAAAACTTTCCCAAATATTAAGGAAAACATTTTCATTGAAAGAAATCTTGCAAAATAATAAATTAGTATTCACATCATTTATTTCTTATGCAAGTATTAAATTTCATTCATTCCATAAAAATTAAAAAACATTCCTTTCACTCTTTTCTAAAAAGATCAAAAGTTCCATGTTTGAAAAATGAATTGAAGATTTCTTTTAAACCATAATTTTCAAAGTAAAATGTCGATAAGAAATAATTTAATAATTCAATGGATAATATTAAAAATATTCTTTTATATATTTTAATTGAAATATTTACATGGAAGAGAAATATTCTCGATCAGGTAGAAAATTAAGGTCATTCTAACTTAAAAATATTATTTCAATATATTGATTACCTAAAGAGAGAAAAATGAATGTAAATTATGTAATATATATAAATAACCATATAATAATAATGTATATTTACTTTAATATATAATTATCAAATAATTCCCCTAACAATGACTTAAACATAAACAATCCTAAATAATGATGTGATTTTGAAATTAACCCGTACCTCAGGTACAAGTGGGTTTGTAAGTGTTGTTATCCTCCTATATGAACATATAAATTTATTATAAATATATATCATAAACATATAGATACTTATAATATCCTATATGACCCATTTAAAACATTTCAATACCCATTTATCTATAATTATTTATTAAATTTGCCTTTTTTAACTGTTAATGGTTTCCTTTTTCATGTATGTTTTGGTTCAGTAGTTTTATTCCATGTACTTTTAATCGGGGTTAACTCATATATATATTTAAGTATAATAATGATATGAAATTAATTTTTATTTACAATATATGTACATATATATTTATATTTTTTTATAAAAGGTAGTGGTAGAAAAATAAATTTCATCATTCATGGATACAATAGACTGTACATATTCTTGGATGATATTTTTTACTTTTAGAAGGATGAATTAGAAGAATTTTAAATAATTTCTCAACCTTATAGAATAATTATTATATCATATATAATATATTTATTCCTTAAATATATCCTTATTACCCTCCATTACAAAATAAAATGAAAAAAAATCGCATTGCTTCATGGAGGTGGCAGTCCTAACATAGGCACAAGTGATGTTATCATTTTCAAAATGATTGGAAGGAAATAATAAAGATGAGATATTATATTTATTGAAATATAATTATATCATAAATATCATACATATACATTAAATCCATCATTATATCCATCCATTATAGGCAGTGTTGGTAAACAAATTTCATCGGTTCGAAAGGCGGCAGTCTGCCATACACATGATCAAAATTTACATTTTCTATTTGATGGAAGAGGATATGGATGAATATTATTCCAAAAATATAATAAAATATAATTATATTTTCGATATAGAATTTATTATATTTGAATTATTAAGACATAATTTAAGGTGGTAGAAGAAGAAATAAAATGAATGATCTTGGTGAAGATGATAACCTTCGACAGAAAAACATTCTTTGGATCTATTATTAAGTATCCAAGGGTTGGTATTTTGGGAAGAAAAAACATCTATAAATTGTATAAGTTTTTTATGGATTATTTTTGGGTAATTTCTATATAAATTGATCAATAGTTGTGACTAAGTGATGGGAGAAGGTCCCCCCTTTAATAATTGAGGCGAGTGAAAAACATGCAATTTTTAAATGTTTTAAAATAAAATGAAGTACGATTCTTGAAAAAATGAAAACCAAATTGATATTATTAGGATTTTATATAATTTGGGTTGAAATAAAAAAAATTGTGTTTTATAATGTATTAGGTTTTTTTAACCCTTATATTTTTATGTCAACCCCCAGTAAACCCATTTTAACCTTAACCACAATAATTTATTGTTTTACAGTTTTACCACTCATTATGACCAGAAAATGACTTGACCATATTAAATAATATAAATTTTGATTTTTTTAAATATATAATCCATTTAATCAAATCTAATTCATATAATTTGAAGAAGTCAATTTAAAATAAACTTGTAAATAATGTTTAAAAATAGTTTTTCAAAAGAACACATTTTTAAGAATATGATGATCTTACATTAACTATATGACTGGTAATAATCATTATATGTATTTGAACTCATATATTTAGATATATAATCCATAAATTTCATTTAAATCATAGATAATAAAATACTATTTTAATTAATTAAAATGGAAATACATGATGTGTTTAAAACAATTTTATGAAAAAGATCACATTTTACCTCAAAAGGGTCCTATCATTATTTCGATAAAACTAATTGTAAAAACATGTATTATTATATATAATATTTAAATTTATCATAACTAATAGTTGGAATAGTTAAATAATAGATTTTAAATTATTCATATAATCTTATATCTAAGGAAAAATTTCAAAAACTCATTCTACGATTATTTTGATCAAGTATGTTCAAAATGGATTTTCAAACTGTCAAATTAGATTTTTTTCCCATCAAATATATAAATATTTTTTTTATTGTTTTATTAAAATATAATTTTCACTTAATATAATTGAAGATCTAGTGTTACATTCATCCCTCTAAGACAAATTTAATTCTCCAAATTTTCATGGATATTTCTTTTTAATCAAATAAGGGTGGTTCTTCATCATAAAATACTTTAGTTACCTTGTTTATTCTAACATTTTATGATTTATACAATGTAAATTTACTTTTAAAGTCATCCTATTAATCAATATTTTTCTCTCTAGTTTCAATAATTTTGATATTCTCTTCACAATAATATAGATAAGGTTCCACTTCTATTTCATCAAATACGAGCACTTGTGTTGGGCATGGCATGCACAACGTTAACATTGTGATATAGAGAAAATCTTTTAATTTAGGGTCCCAGTGGAATTTGAAATATATAATCCATAACACTAATTAATTCTATAATTTTCAAAGGTCCTAAGTACCTAAGGATTTTCCCCCTTCTTACCAAACATCATAACATCATTCGATTGAGATTGTTTCACGAAAATGTATACTCACATATGAAATTCAAAATATTTCCTCCAATTTTCAGCATAACTATTTTTCCTACATGGTGATATTTTAATATGAGTCTGAAGAGTATTTACATTTATTTTTTTCTCCCCAACAAGTTTTGGGCCTACAATATTCCTTTCACCAACTTCATCCAAGCAAGATGTAGTATGAAATCACATTCCATATAAAGCTTCATACAATGCCATTTTAATACATGAATGGAATAAATTTTTATATGAAAAATATACCAATGTTACATACTAATCCCACATACCATTAATTTCAAGTGAGAATGATCTCAATATGTATTATAATGTTTGAATAGTCCTTTCATACTTTCTATCAATCTAAGGATTATAAGTGGTTTTAAAATGAAGCATTGTATCATGTGTCGTCTGATTAATTTTCAAGAATTTTGATGCAAATCATTGATCATGATCAAAATAAATTAAATGTGGTGTTCTGTTAAGTATTTATAATTCATTAATATAGTGTTTTATAAGAAAATCACATGGTAATTCTTTCCATATATTAGTAAAATGTTTATATTTTGTAAGGCGATAAAAAATAACCCATATGTCATCATTAGTGCTAGGATTATTTGGTAATCTAGTGAAACATTCTATAGTAATTTCATCCCATTTACATATAGTAATAGTTTTTGTTTTTATAATTCCACTAGGATTTTGTCTCTTAGAAGTAAACTATTAATATACCATGAATCTTGATACATAATCTTCAATTTACCACTTCATATTATCCAAAAAAAATGTTCCCTCAAATCCCTATACATATTGGTGCTACTATGGTGTATTGTAGAATGCAAGATATGTGCATTATCCAATAATTCAATTTTTCAGATCATTTATATATGGAATACATATTCTCTTTCCAAATTTCAGAACTCTATCTTTATAGATGAAGTATTATAATTTTATATCATTGATGACATTAATTTTATATTGAAAATTCTCATCACTAGGTGGATAAATTTTTATCTTTTCCAATACATATGGTTTGGAAGTAATTGGTAAAATTAGTGATCTATCCCCATACATAAAAATATGCATATCTATAATTACTAGATCCGTGAACATTATATCCCTATAAATCCTAATTTGAGTAAGAACTCCATGATATTTCCATCTTAATGCATTTTATAGATTAGTTTCCTTCCTTAATTGGCAGTGTGTTGATAAATAATATTCATCAAGTAGCTGAACCAATCCCCTTTTCCTCGCTTTGAGATATTTGTCTGAAAAGATATATTTAAAACTCTAATGATCTGTATTTATCTCATAATTTTTATCATAGAGATAATGAATCTATATCTTCAAAGAAAATACTGGAGATCTCAACTCTAGATCATGAGTTGGATAGTTTTGTTCATGTGTCTTTAAATTCCTTTATGCATATGAAATAGCTTTATCATTATACATAAGAAAAAAACCAAGTCCCTAATTTGATATATAAATATATATCTTAAATACATCATTTCATGATAGTATAGAGAAAATTGGAGAATTTAACATTACCTCATTCAATTCCTAAACATATTCTTCAGATTCCTCTGTCTTTGTAAACATAACCCAGTTATAATTTAGCCTAGTTAACCAGCTAGCCAATCCGAATTTTTTTAACAAATCACTAATAGTAACCTTACAAACCAATGAAGCTACTAACCTCATTTATATTCATTGGTGTTGGATATTCTTGGAAAAACATTGCCTTATTAGGATCAATAGAGATTCCATTCATGGAAAAATAACGCCAAGTAATGAAACATTATGAATCATAAATTCAAACATTATTAATTTCCCAAATAAATACATTCATATAAGACTCTCAAGAATTATTTTCAAATAAATCTCACATTCCTCATATATCCTATAGGACACAAATATATAATCAATAAATAGACGAACAATATTTATCAAGATATTTCTTGAATACTTAGTTTAATTGACCCATAATAATATAGGGTGCATTAATAAATCCAAATATAATTACTATAAACTCATAATGTCCATACCTTTTATGAAATGTTAAATTTATAATATCTCACTTCTTCACATACAATTGTTTTACCCAAAATAAAGTTAAATGATTAGAAAATATTGAGATTGATGAATTTGATCGAATAAGTCATCATTGATAGGTTGAAGATAATTGTTCTTTATCATAATAAAATTGATTTCCCAATAATCAGTGCACAAATTCATAGATCCATCGTTCTTATTATATAAAATAGTAGGGAATCCTTGAGGTTCAGATTATGTTTCATAAATCCAAAACCACACAATTCATCTTGTATTTTATTCAATCAAACTAATTCCACAATGGTCATTTTATAGGGATACATTAATATATATCTTTAATTTTGGTTTAAATCAATGAAAAACATAAATCCCCTATTTTATGGGTATCCAGGTAATTCCTTATAAAATACATCAAAGTATTCCTATAAAGAAGATAAATCCTCAATTTAACGATTTCCTTTTCTATCTATAGATTGTGCATCCTCTTCTTCCCTAATAATCTCATTCAAAATAGTTACTAGTAGTGGATATATATATGACTTATATGATGAATTATACCCTCTAAAGACAAGGAATTCCATATATTCATCATGAATAAGAATTTCCATCTATTTACATTTTTTTGAATTATATTTTGAAACCAATTCCATAACAAGGATTATATAAAATTCAACCATAGATATAATAATAAACATAAAAAATGGGGAATTTTTATGTGTTGTAATGAAAAATGACTAATACATGCTTATTGTAGTGAAAATCCCCCTAGGAGTATTGATTGATAACTCCCTAGTTAAGGTGCTAGGGAAATATCTAATTTTCTAGGCATACATAAAAGATATAAAAGAGTGTGAAGATCCAAAATCAAATAAATCCTTAGTTAAATTATATGATATGATTAAATTACCTTCTACCACATCTTTGGTAACTTCAACCCCAAAAGTTGTGAAAAAATAAGCGTGGAATTAGTCAC
The DNA here is from genome assembly GCA_963277665.1 of Viscum album. Lineage (NCBI taxonomy): Eukaryota > Viridiplantae > Streptophyta > Magnoliopsida > Santalales > Viscaceae > Viscum > Viscum album. The sequence continues at coordinate 699,225,474 of OY728122.1, read as the reverse complement.
TTTTCCTTTTACAAGGAAATTTTCATTGATACTTGGTAAAATCTATTATATAGTGCCCATTATCCACGTAGTTAAATCATTGATAATTAGTACCTTATTTATTTCCCTTTCAATAACCATCTTGGTTTTTTCACACAAGCCCAGGTTAACTCAAAATAACCACCTGAGTCCAGCCACAAAAAGTTCCAAGTGGTGTTTCTGGTCCTCCTAGGCTGGAAAGAAGGGCAAAGGTAATTAGTGATAACCAGAGGGAATGATTTTTCACAGTATGAATAAATATAGTAGAAGAAGTAAATAGATAAATCCACAAATAAATAATCATAATAAATGAAAAACATCTAAACATAAATCCAAAATACAAAAAAAATGGAACATTAATTCCCAAAACCAACGTGACAACCAATAAGTCTCCTTGTGACCCTAGGGGTCACTCTTTGATCCAAAAACCCCACATCATCCATGAAAATTGAAACCACATTGGATCCTTTACCAAAAGCTAAAACCAGAAAGAGGTATAATTATGAGTATTAAAACTCAGAAGGCATGCCCGTACAATCTATTCCAAATGAATTTCTTTTAAATAATGAATAATCAATTTTAGGTTTCAAATACAATATCTATGACCTAGGTTATCACTCATTTTCTTAGAAAAAATCATGGTCCATTTCCCTTTTTATTAAATACTTGTTTCTAAACCAATAGGGGTGATTTATCATTTTAAATAAAGAGATAAAGGGAATAAGAGATAATTTTTTTAAAACGATATGGGCGTGTAAATAATTACTAAAACATTTATATAAAAATATTTAAAACCCATTACAACCATTTAAAAAAAGGTACACAATACAAGTGATTAGAAGAAACTTTCACACAATAATAGAAATGGAATGTAGCTCATACGAGTAACCAACCTAACAAGGCACCTAATTTACCCACCAAACAGAAACTCATGCCAAAAGAAAAAAATAGACATACTAGGATCTCATTGGATAATCTAGAACATACTATAACTTGACTCATCCTATTGGAATGCCTCACCCGATGAAATCAATCTGCCCACACAATCAATCAATCCATACCTTCCATAATCGAGGGTCATAATCCCAAAGTAGAGTAAGGTCCATACTAAGGGACACTAGCTAGTGAATAATCTCAAATACTACAATAAGCATTCCTAGAAAATCCAAAATCTATGATAGGTTCATATTTCATGTAAAAATAGGGGGTGTTCCAAAAAAATCAAACGTGAAATCAACCACACATGCACACACACATACACAGACACAGATAGAGACACACACACATAGAGAGAGATATATATATGTAGTATAAGCACACAAACACATGACCCCAGAATCACTCCATTGAACAATCCCATGTCTTTAAAATAGTATATCACAAGGAATTCCCATACCAAGGTCCTACCACACTATTCAACACAACAATGGAAAGAGGATCATCCAAGGAAAATTTTTAAAAGAAGAAAAACCTATGAAAGTACCAAACTGACCTCCAGCTATCATTTATTAATAAACAATTTCATACGGATAAAACGGGTGATTTATAAATCCAATTGAAAAACTTAAAAACCATTTAGAATTCACAAACCATTTATAAAATCCAACCGGTCATTTTGACAATCACATAATGTGTGAAGTTAAATAAAACAATTTCATGGAATTCCATAATCATTTCAAATCAAAAAAATTCTCTAATAATCATAAATCACTATTTATTATAAAAATGATGAGCAAAAAAAATTAATGTTTCTTAAATTTAAAGGCCAGATGAAAAGGGAAACCTACCTCAAAATCATGAAACATCAATAAAGGAAACCAGAAAAATCACCATGGGGGTCCAAAGAAACATGAAGAACCAAAAAGATCATTTACCACAGAAAACCCCTAATTTATACCCAAATAAACATGAACCATAGAACCAAGAGAACATGGTAAAAGTGGAACTCAAAATAAAATGGAAAAAGAATGAAGAGGAAGAAGAGATGATGGAAATAACATGATGAATCACTCCAAACACTGAGAAATCCACTTGTATTCAACCTAGTAAGAGAAGGGAGAATGAAGAAGGGAGAATCCTTCCAAGGACTGAACGACTCAAAATGGGGGAAAATTTGGCGTTTTGGATACAAATTTGAAGTGGGTAGAAGATGAATTTCACATTTTTAAGACACCTAAGCACGATGCATGGTCAGTTTTCATAGTTTCCCAATTTTTTCACTAACCATGTGCTCCCTTAATAGACCCAACGGCTTCCTACACTGTTTGGACACAAGGTTTAAGAATCCATGAACCAAAAATGTGACATGGTTCATTCAAAAATTACAGCACCACTTGCGTGGACTTCAAAAAGTTTTTCTAACCTTTCTTAGGTTGTGCATCCTTGACCAAAGACACCTAAGGACATGCACAGTTTATCCTAGTAGTTGCATAGTTTGGATCAAACTATGTGAAACCAAATAATCTCAAACTATGAAAGTTCAAAATGAACTGAAAAGAGACTCAACCACAAGAGGTCACACAATTTCTACTTAACCGTACACTTAAACTATGAAATAGAAGAAAAACATCCCGAAACTCAAAATTTCAATTTGAAACCAATGAAAGTAGAGATCAAATTCAAATTTGGAAAGATAAACTGAAATAAAGGAAGAAAATAAAAAATAGGGGGTGTGATAACTCTCCCACACATATTTCATTCTCCCATAGAAATCCTTAAACGATCCAGTTGATGAGACTGAAGATATGGATCACATAATCATGTGATTTAACTCCCAACCCAAAGATATCCTCATCTATATCCAACTAAAATAAATCATCTTTCCCAAAAAAACCCATTAAACTCTACCCATTCCTCAAATATTGACAAAAATTCCAATCCACAACCAAACACATACATACATGATAATGAAAACATGATCTTATATTTGAAACAAACCATCAAACTCCAATTACCCCTCAAAGAACAATGGAAACCCCAAAATAACAACTAGACATCTTTCCATGACCCAAAGAACCAGAACTATTCCAAGGACCTAATGATTATCAAGGGTAGGAAAACATAAATATCATAAATATAAATGAATTAATACATGGTTCAAAAAATGAGACCATAGTGTACCCCTACCAATTTAGAATTCAAGATGGATTCCCATCTAAAACCCCTCGTGAACACTGAACGTCCAAACCAAAACACATGAGTACAAAACCAAGAAGTAACTTAACTAAACTGACACACAATGAGAAACTTTTTAGACCAAGAGAGTGAACTCTAAAAATTACCAAAATAAATTTACATTAAAAGAGAGGTCCTAAAAAATCTCAACATCCTTCATCACTACAAGAAATGAAAAAACACTATAAAACACAACTACTACAATAGGAGGAACACCCAAATAGAGAATTCATTGAAACTGAATATAGAACAAAACCTTATTCTTTCAAAAGGGATGGGGTTTCAACTAACGTTTCAAACCTATATCTTCTTTTTCTTTTGGAAACACCCCAAAAAACCATTGAAAATGACCTTGGAATCCATTTGGACACAATGAATTTTTATGACTAGGATTGTCATGTTGATGACATACCAGAGTCCTATTCCCCTAATAAGCTGGTGAAAGATATGTAGGCCCCATAATTCTACTACCGACATCACCCACATTAGTCCACTTTCTGATATGTAATCTGTAATTCCCTTAACCGCTTCTAGATAATTAAGAAAGGTTACATACCTTGAACACTCTTTCTAACATAGCTATCACGACCCATCCCAAAAGAGCCCGTGCTATGACTCCCCAAGACCACCTCAAATTAGCCAGCGGTTGGTGGCTGGCACTGAATAGTAATATCACTAACATGGGATGTAGTAGCCTAAGTACCTATACACACACACACACACACACATCTCTAATACCATAAAATTATGAAATGTATAAAAAAATTAGCAACCATGAAATCATACATTTAAATCCCACAACCAAATTATTATATAATGTATTGGAAATTTAAATTGGAGAAATACAAGCCCACCACAAAGAGTCAAAAAAACAAGTCCAACCTGAAAGTAAATTGGGCACTGTTGTCAATATACCATAGGAACACGCCTTATTATATCGTGCCTCACTAAGAACTATTTTGACAAGGTCTGTATAAGACTCATTAAAATGGATTATTGTCTGCACAAGACACAACATGTGTTGGAAAATTATGTGCAAGGGTGTGTATAATAATACCCTGAAGGACACACCAAAATATAAAATCATACAACAAAGGAATAATAATCCGCTCTATAAAGGTATATCTCTATAACTCAGATAACAAGAATATCTTAATATACTTGACAAATACACATAGTCTCTAGGTAAAGTCACTATTGTAATTCCAGCCTAGGATTCAAGATCAGAGATTCCACAAAACACTCATATGGGAGAACACACTCCATGAGTCTGATATCATGCATGAAATTCATCCGGGATGTACTTCTCATCAGGAATTATTATAGTTTCTAAACATTGGATGTCTGAAGAGATATGATTTAAAGAGGATGATCACACCCATGGCTATGGGGGATACCAACAACTCAATCTAGAATAACCCGCTATGTATAGAATTGGCACCAATTTAGTTCTGGTCATAAGTACACCAAGAACTCCACTTAAGGAATAAAGATGATAGAGGATCTCACTCAGGGCCTTAAAAAAGGAATCCAACAACTTTATCCAAGTTTTCCTAGAGAATGGATCGTTATCCTTGGTGCAGAAGGTTAATCTATACTAACCCATAGATAATGGATATAGGGATCATACCCTAACAAAACCATTCCAATATGTTGAGGAAAAGGTCTTAAATCCAATATTTGAGGTGTACATGACATGTAGTAGGGTTACATGCTGTGTCCATATGACCTTGGGTCCTACCTGTGTAAATGGTCGTGTCAGTTTTTGTTTAGAACCATATGACATGATGCTTCCCATAAACTTCATCTAGTGTACCAGTACATGGATTATCCTATGTACACCCAACTTCACCATATCTGGGTTGGAGTAAAAATGTTCCCATACCTTTTTACTCCATCTCGTGTCCATGTACCCTCTAAGGTATATGTTGAGCCACCATGGAGAGGTCACATGCCTTATATCATGGTCACAATCTATGTGATTTTATTTCCATCCCAAATACCAATATGTCACTAGGGGGGTCCTTTATGTCATTTAATTCTGTATTACATTCCATATGGAAATGGTTATTCTAGAAAACATCGTTCTTCCAAATTTGTTTGATCACACCACCATCACCTCAATTATCGTCCTCAAACTCTCTAAAAATTATGGATCCATTATGTTTGAGCCTTTCCATTGTCATTCACTAGAATATGGCCTTAAAATCTCATTATATGTCTGTTTCCATTAATCCCATCACTATTCACATTCCCCTTTTGAGTTGGCGGTCTCTAATATTTTCTAATTAATTTACTGCAACCACCACCACCCCTCTGTCCCATCATGATGAGTCTGGATATAAAATATCAAATCACTATGCTAAGAAATGGGTGTGAAATTATTGATTTACATGGTGGATTTCTAACCAAAGGACAACGAAGAACACCCATGATAAATAATGAAAAATGGTTGAAATTCATATAAAAAAGTGAGGAATGAACCTCTTCCAATGTACATGATGGACTTAATATTTTTCTATTAGAATGACAGTGAAGAATTAAAGAATCTCAAAGAAAATATCCAAATAAATGCCCACATTAATCCAATACCTCAAAATAACTAATCCATGAATCAATACATTGGTAAATTTATTATCATTAATCATAGAAATATAAAATGGGGAATGAATTCCTTTCAAAAAAAATCCAACCTTGAGATGGATCTATCACTGATGAAGAGCGATATTGTGTCGTCATCATTGGGGAGATCTATGAATCATGTTACACACTGATCTATAATCATTAATTTAGTTAATGTTAGCCTGAAGTTGATACTATAACACACCATCTTGGGGTTCTCCAAGGGATCTATGGTTGCGCGGATAACCCTAAAATTCCACCATATTCCAATTTGTAAAGGTGTATTTAGGTCCTTCTTCAGTGGTTAACAAAAATAATTTTATTTATTTTTATGTACATTATGAATTTTCCATAAATTCCCAATGCTAAAATTTGTTATATAAAAAATAATGTAAAACCCACATTATGAACTCAATGAATACCTTATATTTCTGATATAGGCCCCCATTTATAATTTATTCCACCTTTTCAGGAAAACTATTCATGCGTGCTCCTTAATAAATATAATATATTTCAAAATTTTATTGTTGGAACACCAGGCCTTGGATTCACATGCCGTCAAAGTTCCTGGTCTCAAAAATAATCCATAAAATTTCCAAAAAACAATACATGCAAAACAATATTCATTAAATTTTCCCCACATTTGGGTTTTATGTACCAATAATCCAAAAAAGGGCTATATAAAGAGATGTGGGTACTAAGTATGAATCTGAGGCTGCCACTCACAATTGCTCTCATAGAGATTCCCATGCTACCACCAGACACATACTAATAGAATCTATCACCCACATTAGATCCTCTCTTAATGATCCTCAATCTTCACCGGGTACCCAGTAAAGGTAGATTCATCCACAATTTTCTGCCAGCTCAGTCAATAATTTGTGATGGGTCATGCACATACCTCCTCATCTATATCACATGGAAGACATCCTATACCCAATCTAACTACGACGGTAGAGCTAAGTGATAATCCACCTATACTACTCTACATAGTGTCTATAAGGGGTATATTAATGTTGGAGATAACTTTCCACCACAACCAAACCTCTATAATCCTAGTAGAGGTGAAACCCTTAAGAACACATGGTCTCCTTTCTCGATCTCCAAAGGCCACTGTCATATATCCATATAAGACTTATGATATCTTTGTGCAGCCCCCATACACTCCTATATGATCTTCACCCTCTAAGTATTGGCTCACAGAAACTTTGGGCCCATAAGAGTTGGCTCTTCTGGGTCGGTCCATGAAATTTGTGACCTTCAGGGCCACCAGTAAAAATCCTCAAATGGTGAAATACTGATGGTGGAATGGTAGATTATTTTATAGAAAACTGAAATAAATGTAGGGGAACCTACCATCTATGACCAAAGTTCAACATGTAAGCTGAAAACATGTCCTCCCTGTCCTGAATGGTCCACTTAGTCTTTCCATCAGTTTAGGTGTGAATTGTTGTGTTCAAGATTAACTAATAGACAAATTCCTCCAATAATCCCTTCCATATTAGGGATCTGATGCGATAATGATGGGCAAAAATTATTTTTGAGGTAAATCCATGTAGTTAGACTATTTTCTGCGTGTCAAATTTTCCCAATCCCACTACCGAACTCCACACTCAGATAGTTGATAAGTGGGTTAAAATGTTGAGTCAGTCTACGATCACCTAGATGGGATAGTGTACCCTAGAAAAAAAATTGTAAGACCATCACAAAGTCTATTGATATTTCATCCCACTTCTACTTCAGCAACTCAAGGGGTTGAGCTAATCCTACTAAAACTTGGTTATCAACCTTTAATTACTGACATGTAAGGCATCGAGAGACAAACTCTACAACTCCGTTCTTCATCACTGGCCACAAAAACTAACATAGGAGGTCTGGGTACATATTTTCCACACATGAATGTACTGGAATATGATATTTAAATAAATCTCTCAGAACCACCTCCCAAAACATCACTGATTCCAACATGCATCCTTTCAAATTAATTTCATGCTCTTCACATTCAAAAGATCTACTAAAAGCATGTATAATGGATATCTGAGTATCTAGGATCTCTTATTCGGTATCCCCAAGTCATGCCTCCATAAATTTCTACAAGATAGGAGGGGTAATAATCAACACATGGAGGTAAGATGCACTATCACCATCCATAAAGTATAACTACAATGATGTCAATTTCTTCGATTCCTTGTTCAACAACTAAAAAAACATATTTGCTTGAGAGAATCTTCTACCATGTTTCCCTTCTATGGATTACAGTAATCACGAATTCATAATCCTAGAGGATATCTAAAAAGCAACTCTAAATTATGTTAAGATCCTTCTATGATAAGAAATACCTGAGACTCTTGTGATCGTAATAGATGATAAAGCACTCTCCCATCAAGTAGTGTTACCACATATTTAGTGTGAAGAATACTATTACCAACTCAATATCATGGTTCACATATTTCCTCTCATGTTGTATCAACTTCCTTGAACCATAGGCAATCAGCCCTTACCTCCACATTAGAAAAAAACCAAGACCAGTTCCTGATCAATCTTTGAACACTACGTACTTGAAATCCTCTAGAAATATCAATATGGGAGTGCTTATCAATATCTACCTCAACTCATGAAAATACATCTAGAACCTCTTTGTATACACAAAATGGTTTCCCTTTCTGGTCAATGATATCATGGATGCTAATATCCTAGAGAAATCATGTATGAATCTTCATTAATAGCCTACCAACCCATGGAAGCTCTGCACCTACATCACTAACTTGGGTGACTCCCAAGATAACACTGCCTCAACCTTCGATGGGTCTACTGCTACACCATCCATTTACATAATGTGTCCTAGAGAATGGTCCTTGTATATCCAGAACTAAAACATTGAGAGATTCCAATAAAGTTGTTTCTCTAAGAGTATATCCAAAACCATCCTCAAGTGTCTCACATAATCCTCCTCGTACATAGAGTAAACAAGGATATCATCGATGAAGATTACCATGAGATGGTCTAAGAAGGGATGAACTATCTCGTTCATGAGTCCCATGAACATTTTTTGGGTGTTATTAACATCAAATGGAATCACTACGTACTCATAGTGACCGTATCGACATATTAATTACATCTTCAGTATATCCACATAATGAACATGAAACTAGTGATAGATTGACTCGAGGTTAATCTTCTACAACCATCATACCCATCTCAAAAGATTGAAGAGGTCCTCAATCCTCAATAGCGGATAATTATTCTTCATACTCTACTAGTTCAAGAGCCGATAGTCTGCGCAAAACCTCCAGATACCATCCACCTTATTAAAAAATAAAACTGGGGATGCATTGGGTGAAACACTAGGTCTTACAAATTCCTTCCTTTTCAAATATTTCAACTACACCCTCAACTTGTGAAGCTCTACAGGAGCCACTAGATATGATTCAATTGATTTCTGTGTCATCCTAAGGTGTACATCATTGCATAAGTCTATCTCTCGTTGTAGAGGTATTCTTGGAACATTCTCAGGGAAGACATCCTCATACCTCGCAACCATTGTAGGGAACTGAAAGCATATAACATCCACTGCACCAAGGGTCAGGCTATACTACCAAAGAGTATTTGGATAAATCCTCCTATGCATGGGTATATCCTATGCTGTCTGGGTTTCCTTTTCACCCAAAAAGGAAAATATTGTCACATCACTATGGACATGCCACATCAACTATATGAAATTTTCAATCTAGGAAAAAAATTAGAGAACCAGTCCATAGATAATATGATTTCTAAGAGTTAGGTCAAATTTTCATCCCATGTGTGTGATTATTGAGTTATATTCATAAAAATTCTCCTAGCACAAGGCTCGAACCAAGGGCTCAACCAGAATCTCTATGTATCAAAACATATATCTAGAAATAAATTAATTAATAGAACCTATGTCTATCAGTACTCCAACTACTATAGAAAAGACACAAATCATACCATGTATCATCCCCAGAGCCTCTGGGTCATAAACCTTGACCACATGCAGCATTCCCCACCCTTTTCCTGGAACTCCCTTGTCCTGGAGTGGACCACCTATGGGTGGTGGTGGTAACAAATTAGATCCTCAAACACATCCATCTTATCTCCCAGATCCTATATCAAATATTACTCCCAAAAAACATGTCTACTCATGCAACTACAGCTACCTTGGTGGCCCATCCATGGCCTCTCTTTCATCCATACAGTGGGTCATAAAATCTAATGAAAGTTGTGCCCTGTTATCATATGAGTAGCACTACCTCTCCCAAGGATGAATGGATCCATTCTATGAGACCTGAACCATAGAACCTCTGTCTTGGAATCTCCTCATAAAATATATCGCATAGGTCCCTATGACTGACGTTGACTGCCTGTTACCAAGGTATTTCTCCAGATTTCCCACTACTGGAAACTAATTGTTGTGTCTACTCATCCAATAAACTCTCAAGTACAAAAGCACACTCTATCACCCCTTACTAAATAGGAATATATAGCGGTATAATAGTCTCCAAAATTTATCTACATAGACCTCACATAAAGGTCTAAGATTGAAGGAATAAACTTGTACCATATCCATTGAGTACCTAGAGAGTCTGGTAAACCTTGATGAATTAACAACTACTTTTTTTCTACCCTAATGGAGCTGCAGAACCTCTTGGATAGGTATAAACCAAAACAAAGTTGGTGATAACTTAGATCTAAAAGGTTCTAAAACTATTACCATGCTAGAGTCTCCTCATTTTATGACTGGGTCACTAACCCCCACTATCTCCCTACTGAGCCATAGAGAAGACACACTTCTAGAATCACCATCTGATCTACGGGTGTCCTGATAAGACAAAAATCTCATGCCACCGCCTCAATCCAGTCCTCAGCCACATGTGTGTCATCCTCACCACCAAAATGGAGGGGTATGTATCATAGAAACTCGTGATGTTTTATTAGACTATGCACCTCATCGACAAGTATTGTAGGTACCATATTCTTCTCTACATGTGGTGGTATAGCTGGTGAACCACCTAGAGGTAACACATATTGAACTTGTTCATCAATCCGGGCCCCATCGCTAAAGGGATCATATAGAGACCCTATCATTTTACATATAACTTTACATTATTTCAAGCATAATAATACATCATATTACAAGCTAAGGATCATAATGTCTAGTGTCTTTGAAGACTAGGTACATAAAACTAAAAACATGTAACAAAATAAAAGATTTCTTTATTTAATCTTCAAATTGTGCTCCTAACATCCATTGTGCTCAAACCTCTAAAAAGGGTACCCTGGTGAACACATGAACAAGGGATGAGCTAAATAACCCAGTAAGGGAATAACAATAAGAACAAATCATTAGAACATGGGATGAAAGGTATGACATGATGATATAAAAAGGATTGTAATATATAGAATCATAACATATGAACTTGGAATAAAATAAAAATATTGTCATAATAGTGGGGAATAAAAATAATACAAGACATTATACTGAGTTAAGGTTAACCTCCAAGACAATTTCACATGGAATCACATTCCAAAGCTAACCACCAAGACTGTCGCACAATGTAGAACAATCCAAGGACAATCACCAAGACTGTCACACATGAAATCTCATTAGACTCAACTTTACCAAATTCAATGTAGTTCTATCTGGGAACACCCATCTTAACATTTCATGTATATTTTTTCCACATAATGAATCATACATAATCAATCTTACATAAACATAAGGGTTACCCATAATATGAATTGTATACTATAATCGTGTTATAAAACATAAGAAAATGGGAATATCATAAAAGTGTCCGTGAAATAGATGTGATAAAGTATACATTCACATTCATAAGAAAAACAGGCATGTATCATGGTATGTGATGTCAAGTACAAGTGACAACATGAAATAAAATTATTTATGAAATTTTAGCATTAAAATATTCTTGTGTGGTTTTGAGGAAAATACTATAAAAAGAGAACAATCCATTATATACAAAATAAGAAAACCAAGAATGATTTCATAAAAAAATACTGATTTTATAAAGATAATGGTGGCTTCAAATAGAAGATAGTGTCTTCTTGAAATCGAGATAGAATTCAGGATATTCCCTCAAAACATGTTTTCTTATCAGGAAGTATTGAGGGGAGAATCACATAAAAACATGTATATCCCCAAAAAACAATAATGGAAGGATCATGATAAATTAATTTGGTATATGTAAACCATGTTTATAATATTCACATAAAAAGATAAGATAACTTCATTTTGGTAAAATAAATATAAGGAAACCCCAAGGAGAAAAGGAGGTTTGGGTATACTCCCTTACGGATTATCAGCATGGTATCAGGTGTACTTAATAGAGATTAATGAGACTAAAATGGGTTAATCATCACTTAAAAGTAATGAGGGATGTATGGATGAGGAGAAAAATCATACCCCCATCATTAGGAATTACACATAAAATGTAAAAAAACAGAGGACATTCTTGAATAAAAGTTAAATAAACAAGATCCCTTACCTTAAGTCTAAAGGTGTTCTACAATTGATCTTAATGAACCAAATAATCAATTTTGGTTCATTAATTAATAAATACAGAACCTCCAATACATTTTATTTATTTATTATAAATTTATTAAGATCATCCATTTCTTTTTTTATGAGTTAATAGGTTCAATTTCATTATTTGTGAGCGTTTGTTTCCTTGGTTTTAATTATTGGTTCACTTATATTTATGTTTAGATAAACATGTTTGATGAAATTTGATGTCCAGAATTGAAGTTATATGATTTTAGTTAACATATATAAGATTACATGGTTTTAAAAATCATTTGGTTTTTTGGACTGAAGGTGAATTATTATATAAAATATTAATGATAAACACTTGGATTAATTTGGAAATTTTTCTCACAATTAACTTTTTATTATTATTTATTTAGATCTTGTGTGAAAAAGGATTACAGAACATCACTTAAGATTAAATAAATTTTAAATAGTCTATTTTTACCATAAAAATGGTTTCATTACCAGAATTTAATATTGTAATAGAAATTGATAACTTGTCATCCTTGAATGTGATAAATTAACACATCTCAGACAGTGTTTTCGTTTTTTTTTCATATAAAAGGATGGGAATTGAGATATGATAATGTATTATACCATTATAACAACAAAATTCCAGTATATTTATGGTACTATACTTTTCATACCATTTGGATGAGGGGAGGTTTGAAAAGAAAAGAGATCAAATGAACTCGAAAATAAAATGAATGAAAAGAAATGTGGAATTTACCTAATGATTTAAGGTTTCTTGAGAACCACATAAGGGGAGAGGATTCGGTATGTTGAGGATAACAAGTGATTATGGATGTGGGGGAGGATCTTGGGGAGATATTTGGGGCGAATTTATAAAAGTCACAAGGTTTGAGAGGAGTGAAGAGAAGAGGGGTGTGTGGGTGGTTTTTATAGTGGATGTGAGGAGGGTTTTCTTAATATTTTAATCATTAGTTTATTGTTTTTACATAAGAAAAAATAATGATTATTCCATGACCAAAAATATTAATATTTTCATGTTACTTCGATCCAAATTACATTTACATCATCCATGACTAAAACCTGATGCATATATTCAGGTTTTAGCATTTATCATGAATTAAGGTATTTTACTATTCATAAAAAATTCATGTATTTTTGAGAATCCCAAAAATTCACCCTATCCATTTTTCAACATAAAGAATCAAAAAATGAACTTATTTTTCAATTTTTTTCTATATATTATTAATTTAATATTTAATTAAAATCACCATTTACTTGAAAAATACACATTTTAAAACTATAACTGATTTTATAATTCATTCAAAAATAAAACAAGGTCTTATAAAATTATCATAAAATTAGAAGAAATAAAATTGATAATTTATGAAAACATTTTAGGAAAATAAATATTATTTTAAATTCATTAATTAAATATAGTTAATTATTTATAATTTATGAAAAAACCAATACATTTACTATGATCATATTATCACTTATAAGATGCCTAAATATTATTTATACATTCATGGGTGAGGTTACTATTATTTTGGATGATTTATTATTCATAAGGGTCATATTAACATTCATAAGGGTAACATTACTATTCATGAGGATAGGTTACTATTCACCAAAAATTAAATTTATTCAATTAGACTCCAAACATCTTATTGATCACAACAATGTATGTTAGATTTTCAAAATTCTAATCACAAGAAGTTACAATATTATGTTTAAAGGTCACATAATAATTAGTAGTTCATTGTATTGTGATTTAATGTGATTAGATGACATAATTACAAGAAGGGAATTTCCATTGATAAAGCATTGGGTTGTTACATTATTCCCCTCTTATGATATTTCATCCTCGAAATTTCATTTTACATTCTAAGCCATAAACAGGTGCGGGTAGTTTTCCATCATTTCCTCCTCTAGTTCCCATATTGATTCCTCATACTTATGGTTCAACCGTATTACTTTGAATAGGTGAGTAGTCTTGTTATGTATAACTTTATCTCTACAATCCATGATTTTCATTGGATACTCCTTGTAAGATAGATCATTCTCTAACAACACCACCTCTGAAGAGAGTACATGTGAAGGGTTTTGTATGTAATTCCATAAGAGGGGTACATTAAATAATTTGTTTACTATGTCCATGGTATGGGTAAGTGCTAGTCGATAGGCCACAACCTTGACATGATCAAGAATCTCGATGTGGCTGATGTACCTGGGACTTATCTTTCCTTTCTTCCCAAACCCTATGAACTTCTTCCATGAAGATGTATGTAGAAATTCTATATCTCCGACTATGAACTCATGATCTCATTGATGATTGTTTTTTTAACTCTTATTTCAATGTTGGGATACCATGATGTGTTTCTGAATAGTTTTCATCTTCTCCACCATTTCTTCAACAATTTCAGGCCATAGAATCTTACGCTCACCGAATTCATCCCAACACAACGGTGTTCTTCACCTTTTCCCATAGAGGGCTTCATATGGTGCCATTAATATTCTCGAGTGGAAACTGTTATTTTATGAAATTCAACCCACGGATAATGTTGGTCCCCACTTCCTTTGAATTCTATATAACATGATATTAACATATCATCCAGTGTCTGAATAGTTTTCTTAGATTGGCCATCAATTTAGGGATTTTAGGAATTACTGAAGTTCAGTTCAGTGCTTAGAGCATGTTGGAGACTTTTACATAACTTCAAGGTGAATCATGGATCACGATCATATAAAATAGATAGTTATACTCCATGAATCATTATCAATTCTTTAATATATATTAATGTAATTGGATCCAATGATAAGTCCTCTCAAATCACGATAATGTTAGATGTATTTGTAATATGATCCACAATGACACACATAGCATTGTTTCCTCCAGATGTCCTTAGAAGACCAGTGAAAACCTCCATGGTGATGTTATCCAACATCCATGTTGGTATGGGTAGTGGTTTCATCATCCCCTTAGAATTCTATCATTCAGCCTTCACTTTTTGAATACCAGTCACGTTGATGTATAATCAACAATCTCCTTCATATTATCCCATCAAATGTTCTCTCATAGATCTTGATATATCTTTACGCTCCCTGGGTCAATAGAAAAGGTTGAGCTATGTGAGTCATTAAAAGTCTCCTTCTCTATCCCTGGATCATATGGTACACATAATCATGATGAAAATCTTAAAACTCCTTCCTTATAAATCTAGAACTCATAGGATTTCCCATCAATAATAGCTTCCACCATTTCTGAATTTCCATATATTTTCATTTTGTATCCTCTATTTTCTCTATGAGGGATGATTGAGCAATAATTTGAGAAAGTATTGATTAGGTTCCTCCCTTAATTATTCACATGTCCATCCTATGAAAATATAAAAATATTGGTTCATGTTCAACACTCATCATTATAAATGATGTAGGATTTTTTCTACATATTGCATCTGCTACCTTATTTGCCTTATTGAGATGGTAGTGGATTGAGAAGTCATAATACTTGATGAACTCTATCCATCTTTGTAAGTTCATATTAATATATTTTTGTGTGAATATATATTTTATAATCTTGTGTCTATATATATTTCACACTTCTCCCCATAGAGATAATATCACCTTAGTTTTAATGCAAAGATCACTACCACCAACTCCAGATCATGTGTAGGATAGTTTGGATCATGGATTTTTAACTTCCTTGAGTCATAGGCTATAAATTAATCATTTTTCATCAGCTGAAAGCCTAATCCATTATTTGAATCATCACTATACAACACAAATATTTCTCCAGTTGTTGGGAGTGTGAGTACATGCACAGTGATAAACATAATTTTCAACTCCTTAAAGTAGTCTTCACATTCTTGAGTCCCACAAAAATTACTACCTTCCATGTCATCATGGTCATTTGGTTCAACAATCATGATAAGCTCGTTCAAAATCATCGATAATACCCAGCTAGACCCAGAAAGCTATGAATCTCTATTACAGATGTTGGCCTAGGTCACTCTTAAATTTCTTTTGTCTTGCACGGGATTACATATTTCCCTTTGTTGTTGATAACATGCCCCAAGAATGATACTTCTTCCATACAGAACTCAAATTTACTATACTTTTAATACAACTTCTCCCTTCACAATGTCATTAACATAGTATTGAAATTCTCCTCATATTCCTCCTTGCACTTGGAGTATATTAGAATATCGTCGATAAAGACTACCACAAATTTGTAGAGGTAACATTTAAATGCTCTTTTCATTAAATCCATGAAAATTTATGGAGCATTACTGATTCCGAAGGGCATCACTATGAACTCATAGTTTACATACCTAATTCTAAATGTATTCTTCGAAATATCTTCCTTCCTCAGCTTTAATTGGTGATATCCAGATCGATGGTCCCCAATAGAGGAATAAATGGCCCCAGAATGCTAATCGAACAAGTCATCTATCCGTGGAAGGGGATACTTGTTATTTATCATGATTTTATTGAGCTCACAATAACAAATGAAGAGACACATTGATCCATCCTTATTATTTATGAAGCGGACTAGCGCACCCCATGGTGAAGCACTTGGGCATATAAAATCCTTCTCCAGATTCTCTTGCAACTGTTTTCTTTAACTCTTCTAGCTCTATGGTGGCCATTATATATGTTTTCCTTTATATAGGTAGAGATATAGGAATAAGTTCAATTAACAACTCAACCTATTGGTCAAGAGGAAGGCCAACAGATTCTTTAGAAAATACATCAGTGTAATCCATCACGATGGGTATATATTTGTGTGAGATTCTCTCCTTTGTCTCAATCATCTGTGAAATACATGGTTTCTCATAATAAATTAATATCCAAACATGAGACAATGATTCTAAAGGATATTAATCTTCTTCCCTACACTTTTAAATAATTGTAGGATGCTTCGGTATGTGAAGAGTGATATCCCATTCATGATTGTTGATGTTGGAATTGTATAAGGATAGGCAATCCACGCCCAAGATAGTGTCAAACTCCACTTAAAGAAGTATGATGAGATTTTTAAGGAGGTTCAGAATACAAATGTTATTAGGGGAGGAGTTATAAACCATAGACGTAATAATTTCCCCATTCTTTTTTCTAATAGATAACATATCCTCCTAAGTTTGTTGTGGTGTTTGAATACTTCTACTAAACATGAAATATATAAAAGATTGTGTAGAACTAGAATCAAATAGTACATTCTCTATTCTTGAATGACTAACTATTGTACCTGTCACCACATCATTGTCTGAATCCACCTCAGAAACAGTGATTGCATAAGCCCTTCCTTGTTTCCTTTGTTGTTGTTGTTGAGTGCCTCTGAAAACCCTTGGCTTAGGGAAATTGTTCACATTATGCCCATGATCCTTGCCATTGTAACACTGCACTAAAGGTTGAGTGTTGATATTAAACTTCTTTTATTATTCCACATTAGTGGGATTTTTCATTTCCATTTAGTAGTTTTTAGCAATATGTCCCAACATTACACATTTTAAACAATTATTTTTTACCTTTAGATAGATCACAAGATGCTTTTTCCCACGATTCTTACATGTGGGATGGTCCAGCTTCTTTTCATCATGGAATTTATTCAGAGAACTTCATACATTAGATTCCATTTTCCTCTTTTTTCACTCATCCCACAATACCACTAAGAGGATTTGATCTCCATTTCAACCTTGAGGGCACAATAGAAAATCACTTCATAACTGTGGAAGTCTCGAATTTCCAACACTTTTCATAGAGTTCTATTTTGTCTTCTAAATAATATATCCACCATTTTTTCAGTGTTCATGACAAGGACAAATTCATATCTTTCAAGTCTTGTAATGTTTGCTTCATACGCCAAAATTGACTCATCATCATTATGCCTGAGTCAGAGGAACTCTATTTCAATATTGAGATGGATGGTTTGGGGAAAGTATTTATTGAAAAACATTATCTTTAATTCCTCCCATTCCATTGAATCAATTTCTTCTTGAGGATTCATATACTTGATCTGTGCCCACTACTAATCAGATTCCCCTAAAAACGATAGACCGTTAGTACAACTTTCTCTTTTTCTAAGCATTAGAGGATAGGGAATATATTTTTAATGGAGTTAATCCACTATTCCGCGAGGAGGGGACCGAAAGATTCGCTAAATATGGGAGGCCTTTTCCACAAGAAGGGTTCAATGCCAACACGCTCTTTACTTGGAGGAGGAGGGTGTTCCACATAATTCACGTTATTATTCATAACATGAAAAAGCTGAGAAAGTACTGTCATAAAGTTTTGAGCACCTATTCCCATCATATTAGGCATATAATTAGTGAAATATTCACATTACCTATCACATTGTTTATTGGAACATGTTCTTCTATTTCCTTCCATTAACTAAGAAAAATAATGTACAATTATAATGATTTAATTCTTAGATATTGATCAGAAAAAAAGGAAACATTGAATATAAGAGGATAAACATTTAAAGGAGAAGTATATCCTAACTTGTGATTCCCTTTGTTCCAATCTAGGTTATCCTTTATCTATTTATTAACTTATATTCCTATTGTATTTTTTTATTCCATTAATATTGGTTTGTACTATGATCATGAATTTACTAAAGCATATACCCTAGGAGTGTCAAACCAAGAGTGCAGCAAGTCATGTTATCATGCACCAGTTTCCGTTCGAGTCAAGATCAACAATGTATTTTCGAGTGTTACCACTAGATACATCTGTTGTATATCCACCTCTACCTGTTTTTAACAAGACAAGGATGCATTTTCCTGATAAACCACTTACTACATACTTAACAAAATTTAGGGATGTTTTATTATACATAGTCTCATCATTAAGGTTCTTAATAACTTGTGCTATTCCTAATCTTCATAAATTAATAGACAATAATTTGATACCATCTATAGAGAACCTATCCATTAACATTAAACATTACATGATTTTAATCATAATTATACACCAATGTACAAGATAAGGATTGTAAAGCCCAGTGTCTTTGAAGAATAGGTACATAAAACAAAAAACATGGATGTAAATAAAACAACTCTTTATTTAATCTTCAAATTGAGATCCTAACATCAATTTTGCTCAAACATATACATAGGATACACTGGGGAACACATTCACAATGGGATGAGATAAATTTCCTACTATTGGAATAACCCTAAGAATAATGTATTAACACATGGGATAGAAGGCATGACATGATGATATAAAAAGGCATGTATCATATGGAATCATAACATATAAACATGGAATCATATAAACACGAAGTCATAATAGTGTATCAAAAACATAAAACATGACTTTGGAATGAGCCAAGGATAACTTCTAAGACCATTTCATTTATTAGCACAAGCCAAGGCAGACTACCAAGACCGTCGCACATGGTAACATAAGCCAAGGGTAACCACTAAGACTGCCACACATAACATCTCATGAGACTAAACATTACCCAATGAATTAGTGAACTATATAGGCACAACCATGTTAAATTTTCATGAATATGTTTTCCACATAAATACTCATACATATTCTATCATACATAAACATAAGGGTGACACATTGAAAGAATTGGGTACCATAATCATGTCAGAAAGAATAAGAAATTTGCGTATCATAAAAGTGTCCACAAAATAAAGGAAATAAAATATACATGAAAACTAATAATATAAAAGATGCATCTACCATGTTAATGGATGTCACGTAGAAGTGAAAACATTTAAGAAATGTCTCTATCAAGTTTTAGCATTAAAACATTTTTGTGCATTTTTAATGAAAATACTATAGAAAAGGGAAAAATCCATTAAATAAAACAATAAGTAAACTTAGAAGGTTTCCTAATAGAAAATAATGATTTTATAAATACAATTTTGTATTAAAACAAAAGATATAGTTCACATGAAATCTGGTAAGAATTAGGGAAGTTCCCTCAAAATAGGTTTTCTTATCAGGAAGTATTGGGGAGGTAATCACTTACGAACTTGTATTTCCTTGAAAGATAATGATAAAAGGGTCTTGATAAATTAATTTTTTACATGTAATAATCTTTTAGAATATGAACATATAAAGATAATATAACTTTATTTTGGTAAAATGAAGAAAAGGTAACCTGAAGGAACAAAAGAAGTTTGGGTAGAATCCATTACCGACTATCTGCATGGTATTAGGTGTACTTAAGAGGGAATAATGAGAGATAAAGGGGTTTTGTATGACATAAAAATAATTAGGGAAGTATTTTTGAATTGTTAAATCATAACCCATCATTGGGTATTACACCTAAAAGTAAAAAACATAGAGTAAATTCAAGAATAAAAGTGAAATAAAGTGGATCCCTTACCTTGAGTCTCAATGTGTTCTTCGCATGATACTAATGACCTAATTAATCAAATTAGGTTTATTAATTACTAACTCTATAACATACACTACATTATATTGATTTATTATAATATTACTATGTTTATACAAGAGTTAAGAGGTTCAATTTCATTGTTTGAGAGCATTTCCTTCCTTGGTTTTAATGATTGGTTCACTTAGATATATGTTCCGATAAACATGTATGATGAATGTGGTTGTCAATAATTGAAGTTATATGAAATTATTTAACATATATAAGATTACATGTTTGTAAAACTCATTTGGTTATTTTTATTGAAGGCGAATCCTTATATAAAACATTAATGATAAACTCTTGGATTAATTTGAAGATTTTTCTCACAATTAAATTGTTTTGTATGGTTATATTAAATCTTACTTGAAAAAGGATTCCATTGAATCACATAAGATAAAATAAATGTTAAATATTCTTTTTGAACCGTAAAAATGGTTTCATGGCCATAATTAATGATGGTAATAGAAATTCATAACCCACCATCCTTGAATGTGATAAATTAACACATCTCAGATAGCGTTTTAATTAATTTCGTATAAAAGGAGGGGAAAAGAGGTATGATAATTAATTATCACATTAGAATAAAAAAATTCTATTAAATGTTTGATACTAGAGTTTTCATACCATTTTGATGAGGATATGTTTGGAATGATAGGAGAACAATGTAACATAAATTGAAAATGAAAGAATAGGAAAGAGGAATTTACCTCTTGACTTAATCTTCCTAGAGAGCCTCTTAAGGGTAGAGGATTTGGTCTTTTGAGAAGAAATAGAGATGATGGACATGGGGGAGGATATTTGGGAGAGATCTGGGAAGAAATTGTGGAATGAAAAAGTCTTGAGAAGAGTTAAGAGAAGAGGGGAGTGTGGGTGTTTTTTATGGAGGGGATGAGGGTTTTCTAAATATTTTAATCATTAGTTTATTTTTATTCCATAAGTCAAGAAGAAGTGATGATTCCATGACCATAAACTGGAATACGTTCTTGTGAGTTCAAAACGAAGGCCATTTACAACATCCATGACTCAAGCATGATGCAGAAATTTAGGGTTTAGCATTTATCATAAATTAGCGTATTTTACTATTCCTAAAAAAATTCAAGTATTTTAGAAAAATCCCAAAAATTAACCCTAAATATTTTTCAATGTGTGGAATCTAAAAATTTAGTCCATTTTTTGAAAATAATTTTCTAAATATGATTAATTTTATTTTTAATTAAAGCCATAATTTATTTAAAAATACACATTCTAAAACAGTAATTGGTTTTATAATGAGTTCAAAAATTACATAAGGTATTATATAATTATATTAAAACTAAAAGAACTAAAATAGTTAATTTATGAACACCTTTTTAGGAAAAATACATTTTATCTTAAATTAATTAATGAATTTTAATTAATTATTTATGACCTACAAAAAAACCAATACATTTACTATGGTCATATTATCACTTATAAGATGCCTAAATTTTATTTATAAATTAATGGGTGAGGTTACTATTCTTGTGGATGATTCAATATTCATAAGGGTCATATTACTATTAATAAGGGTAACATTACTATTAGTATTTGTATGTCACTATTCACCAAATATTAAGTTTGTTCCATTAGACTCCAAACATTTAACTGATCACAACCGTGTATGTGAGGTTTTTGAAATTCAAATCACAGAAGTGACAATATTATGTTTAAAGGTCACATTGTACCTCTTTTGTAGTATAAATGGTGCGAATTGACACTACTGACTCTATTTATTATACTTTACAGAGGCTACACTTCGTGTACCACTTTGGTAAACTACGTTGTGTATTTCTTAATGATCTTCTTCATGGTATATGTTGTGTAACTCATTATGGTTTATTTTTTCTAATTCATTTATGGTTAGAGGTCCCTACTGAGTATTGTTTATCTCACCCATACATGGGATTTTCTAGTATCTATCATGTATTAGGAAGAAGACCGAAAACTTTTATGGAGTCCATGGCGGGATGGGGCCAGGTGGTGCTTGGAGGTGACCCGATAGACATGGTATGCTTCAACGACACACAGAAAGATTACTATACCTACCATTCAGGTAGGGTTTTCTATAGATGGAATCCAGGATCTTGTACTTTATGTTATAGTTTTTGTTCTATTCCGGACCATTTTTCTTGTAGTTTTTTACCTTAATTTGAGTGGGGTTTTTATTAGTTTTCATCCGTGTTTACATACTATTTTTAGTTTCATCTTTTTCTCAGAGATGGGTGTGTGCGTATAAGTACATGGAGAAATTCATCCCACTTGTGGGATATTCCTACTCAGTGCTATTAGCTATCCCCTAGACTATGGGAGGCGGACTTGGGGTAGTCATGAAATAGGCCCTAGGGGACAGGTCCTGACATAGCTCATATGAGTAACCGACCAACCAAGGCACCAAATTTACCCGCTATATATAACCTAGGGCCAAATGAAATCATGGGAATACCTAGGAGCTTAGGGGATAATCTAGAACATACTAAAACCTATCTCATCCTTTAAACATGCCTCACCCGATGACAACAATCCACATACATGCTCAGTCATACACTACTTGGATTAACCAAGGGGTAAAATACCAAAGTAGAGCAAGGACCATACTAAGGAACACTATCATGTAAATAGTCTCAACTAGTGCAGAAACTATTCCTAGAAAATCCTCTAACTATTCATGGTTCCCTTTTTATGTCTAAAGACAGGGTGTTCCCAAAAAAAGTCCATAATGCAACTAACCACACACACATACACATATTGCACAAGAAAACACACACACACCAACCCTTGAATCACTCAGTGGAATAATTCATTTCTATTCAACCATTAGATCATAATGGAGTCCTATACCAAGGACCACACATACCATTCAACACTACCAAGGTAAGAGGACCATCCAAGGAGACTTTTCAAAAGAGGAACAACCAATGAGAGAACCAAAGTATACATAAGACAATTGAGTAATCAACCATTTCCAAAGGATCAAACCCAATATTTAGAAATCTATTTTGAAAAACTAAAAAACCATTGAGAATTCACAACCCATTCATAAAATCCACCCTTACATTTTAACAAACACATAGAGTGTGATGTTAAATTAAAAACTTTTATGAAATTTCATAATCATTTCACATCAAACATTTTCTATAAAAATAATACATCAATTTTTATCATTAAAACAAGGAGGGGAAAGTATGAAATTAATATTTCTCAAATTAAAATAAAAATAAAATGGAAAACCAACCTATAACTCATGATGCTTCAACTATGGAAACCCAAAACAACACCAAGATGGTCTAATGTAATAAGAACAACCAATAAGAATCCAAAAAACAGAAAAAATGCAATTTGAAACCAATGAAACATGAAACCTAGAACCAAGAAACCATGGGAGAAGGGGAAATCAAAAGAAGGTTGAAGAAGAAGGAAGATGAAGAAGAGAGTAGGAAAATAACATTAATAATCACACCAAACATGAAGAAATCCACATGGATTCACCCTAATAAGTGGAAGGGAGGCTTGAGTAATACGGTAGAAGAATACCTTGGGTTGGACAACTCGAAATAATGGAAGAGTGGGTGTTTGGGGTTAAAAATGAAAGAGGGTAGAAGATAAATATCAAATCTTTAAGACCCCTGGGAACCATGCGTGGTTAGGTTGGACATTTTCCCAAACTGTTCACCCCCA
This sequence comes from Viscum album, assembly GCA_963277665.1. Lineage (NCBI taxonomy): Eukaryota > Viridiplantae > Streptophyta > Magnoliopsida > Santalales > Viscaceae > Viscum > Viscum album. Next base: position 699,201,025 of record OY728122.1, on the reverse strand, counting down.
TAAAAGACACACTGGGAACCCCTGTGGTTTGGATGCATGGTTTGAGAAGTCATTCAAAAATAATGTCTCATGGCTCTGTTAAAAATTATAGAGCTATGTGCACACCCTCCACAAAGTTGGGAAAACCTTGCTTACACTATGAACCCTCAACCAGAGATAGCCAAGGACATGTACGATTTCTCATATGTGTCACGCAATAGGGATAAATGCATACAAAACCCTTGTAACACAAATGATGAATGTTCAAAATGAACTCAAAATAGGCTCAGCCTTAGGAGGTCACACAGTTCCCCCATAGCTATGAACCTAAGATGTGAAATAGAATAAAAATATCCTAAAAAATAAAATTTTGATCTGAATCCTCTGAAACACAATAGTAAAGACCTAGTAGAAAAGATATAATTATATAATTGAAGAATATAGGAACTGTGGTCTGAAACTAATGTCCTTTCACTCCACACATGAAGAAAACTCCCTTTACCCACAAGCATGTTGCATGTTGTTTCCTTCCACATTTATTACATGTTCGAAATTCCACACTTAATTTCATCACATTTTCCTTATTTCATTTTCTAGAGAGCTTAAATGCCCATTTTATATCATTCTTTACTTTGAATTCAAAAGATGTGTACAATTATTTCTCTTTCTTGACAACACATGATATTATATCATTGTATAATGAGAAGCCCTCATAGACTAGTTCCCTTCAAGGGATTGCATTTACATCATCTAATAAAGGGTCAATTTTACTCTGGATTACTTATGTAGTCCGTAACATACATTTCTAACTTTTTATAGTTGGATCCATACTTAGAAATTATTTCATCTTCATTTTTTTTTCTTGCACTCAAGAATTGTCATTCCATATCAACTTGTTTCTTGAAAGGAAAATATTTATTCCAAGAAAAGTACATTAAAATCCTTTCACTCTATTATTTATATTCACTCCTCATTCTTAGTGTTTTGAATCAAGGACCACCATTAATCCACATCCCCTATTAGATGATGAATTTCTAGGACAAACTTCTCCATTTCATTACTACCCAAATAAAAAAATATATTCTCAACAAAATTTAACCATTTATCAGCTATAAATGGATTAAAATTCCTATTGAATAATAGAGTTTTCTGACACATTAAATGGTTTAACATTATTGAACCACATTGTCGATTACCCGGATAATCCGTATGGGAAAGGATATTGGTCATAACCCGATTAAATTGCCCAAATATATTTATAATTTGTTATGCTCATGATGTAGTTTCATATCCCTCTTAATTATCTTACCAAGGAGGGAAATATCTATTTATATTAAATGAATTGATACAGTTATCATTCCTTCTTCAGGGTTCTAATTCTAAACCATGACATACACTAGATTATATAGTAAGATTAATAAATATAATGTATAATTTCAAAACATATGGAACACCTGACATAACATGAAATATTATTCATATCTACGTTTGTATCATTTGGAGTATTATCAATATTTTCTAATCATCCATAATAATTAGAAAAGAAAATGATAATTAACCCAATAATATCACCTTATAGTACCAAACCCGGTTCACAGTAAGTGAACACTCTATATACACTAAAATTATGGATGATCTATACTAAAACCAACTCTTTTTAGGGTTATTACCCCTTAATACATCTGGGGAAAACCATACCCACATGATGTATCCATACATGGATGTATTATCAGGAAAATTACATAATCTATACCAGACCAAAACATTAGTATGTAATCTTTTATTTAGAATTATCATCAATGTTATTCATAGGGTTATATTCCAAAATCTATTTTTTCATAAATCTAGTTACCAGGGTTTCTACTAAAATTACTTTGATACCTACTATAACACCTAGACTCCAATATCAAAGAACCAATTCTTATTTTACTACATTTTCATAAGAATAAGCGATATAATCCCGAAGGATGAAATAATTTAATTGTATTAACACACTAGATACATACATGATTCTAACAATTAATAGGAAAACATTAAATATAATATAATAATTCTTGTGAGAAATTTATTATTTATTTTATTAAATATCTGAATTCATTCATTGATCCCATCTTCATATCCCGAGAAAAGGAAAACACAATAAAGGGTGAGATCATATACATAGTAAGGGAAATATTATAATATAATCTATGATAAAGTAATTAAAACATGAATAATATGGACAAGACAAACAATTAAAAAATATTTCATATAAAAATACCATAATGGAGGCTAAATCCAGGGATAACATAACAACATAAATAATAACATAGATAAAAATAATTAATATCAAAATAATTGAATGCATAATACTGATCATCATAATCTTACCATCATGGCCATGTTCCATGAAAACATATAAAAACCGGTAATACATACACCAAATAACCAACTAGTTTGTCTCATGAGAACTACTGATGTATAAAGGGGATATAGTGGTCCACGCCCATCATATACCATATCCACTGCATTCATCATATAAAACTAGTAAAACATAATCGATGTAAACATTAATATTAGAAAAATAGGATTCAAAATATCAATAATTCCCCGAATAATAAAAAATTATAATCCATCTATAGTAATATGAAAAATGATTTGAGAAGATTAAATCCACAATTAAACATAATATTCACCAAATAATTTGGATATAGATGAATATATTTTAAAAATATCAATATAATATTTATTCAGGAAAATATCCTTTTCATTTGGAAATAAGTTATTCAAAATCTAATAATATCCCAAATATTATGGAAAATATTTTCATTGAAAATAATCTTGTAAAAATATAAAGTAGGATTCGAAGAAATGAGTGGCCATAAAATAGGTAAAATCCATTCATCCTATATAATTTAAAAACAAATTTCTTTCACAAAACTGTAAAATGGTCAAAATTTCCTCATTTAGAAAAAGAATAGAATATTTCTTTTATACCATTTGTCAAAAATTTTAAAAATGGGTAAAACATTCTTTAAAAATAATTGGATAATACAAAAGATATTATTTTTAAAATTTTAAGGGAAATATGGATATAAAAGAGAATGATTCTCAACTTGGTAGAAAAATAATGTTGGTTGTCCTTAAAAACATTATTTTGGAATCTTGAGTACTTAAAGGGAAGAAAACAAAATGAAAACATTTCACTTACAAAAATTACTAGAAAAGAATAAAATATATTGGATTTATGGTATAGAAGAAAAATAATTCCCCCAATAGAGACGTAAATTTATATTTTTTTGAATAATGATGTGATTGTGAAATAAACCCTTACCTCAGGCACCAATTGCAATGTAAGTTCATTTATCCTATTTTATAATAATATAAACGTATTAAAACTTTATAAATACATCATATAAATAATTATAATATCATATGTGATGTCCAAGACCTAGTTCACTCAATATTAATCAATCCTGGTTGGCCACATTGCCTCAATAACACATCTCCATACACCAGAGGATTCCAACTAGCAGTAAGGGTCCATGGTGGAATAGTGGGGAGATTATACCATTCTAATGAGAGTGTAGAATATTATTAAAATCATATGAATAACTATATAAATTAAGTAATATAAATTAAAATATGAATAATGGATATCAATCATATAAGGGACCAATAATTTCATCCAAAATTTTCATATAAATATGACGATCATGGCCTTCTATATAAAAGATATGAGATAAATTTAAATAGTAATATAGTTCAATATATATATCATAATTAAAAAAAGATAAAAAATAAACTATCCCCATATATCATCATTATCCATAGCATGGTCTTATGTTCTTTTTCTCCTATGCAACAATCGATCAAGCACTGTGAAGTGGGAACTTTCCCCTGTCCTTACCCACATCCATGAAGTGTTTCATGGTACACAATGGTGACCAGAATAGGGTGTGAGATAAAACTTTATAGGCCACCACCAATAGTTTCTATAATATGTACATTTTTTTCATATAAGTTCAATATATGTACATATATAATTGGAGTACCAGTAAAAATAAGTATAAGTGATACTCTATGGTCTATGAAGACTCAATGTAATCAAGAAACTATATCCTAATGGATAACTATAAATCACGATAAGAATTATCAATAATTGATTCCAATTAATCATATAACTAATCAACATGGGTCAGGATCCAAGGAGTAGAAATGTCCAAGGCATCCTAGTGAGCATGACCCATGGATGTAGAAATGTCCATGGCATCTACGTAAGCCATGTATCAAAGTTAATAGTATACATTTTTTCAAAATTTCCATGGAATAAAATTGATCAAGTAAGTTAGATTCAAGGAGTATAAATGTACAAGGAATTAAAATAGGTCATCATATACAAGGGGAATAAATGTAAAAGTAATTCAAATAGTTTATCTGATCTAAGTAGTTTAAATATACATGGCATAATATCAAACTAATTAAACTAGATCCAAAGAGTACAAATGTTCAAGGAATCCAAGTGGGTCATCAATGCCATATTTTGAACCATCCATTATCATCATAACCAATTAATAAATCATTTAAATAATCCATTTATAATATTATACAAGACAAGGGATTATTCATTTCTTTACATTCACAAAAAAATGATAGGGTGCTATATGGTTCCTACAACCTTTAATAATATAATTTAATGACATATTAAATTTCTAATATATAATATATAGAACAAATCACCCCAATGGTGAAGTTTCTATAGATAAATGGAATAACCCACCCCATAGATTCTTTGGGATGAGGTTAGAAACCTAAAACCTAATATAAGGGTGTTGTGGAATGTTTTAAACATGAATTTAACATTAAACATAATGGTTTTTTAACTTAAAAATAATTTCCAGGAACGTATAGTGTGAAGAAAAATGACAATATGGGATAAAGACCATCTTTTTAGGAAAAATATATAGACCACCTACCATAGTCCTTTAGAAGAACACCTGTACTATCAGTGTATGATTTGGTCTAGATAAGAAGAAAATGGAAGAATGGGAGAAAAACATGAAAATAGGGCCGATTAACTAAAACCAAAATAGCATTATCGATAGAATGAAAAATGAATAAAGGATCATAAGGAGTGAAGAACTCATCTGCAGCTGTCTTATGAGACTAAAGGTGTTCAAATTAGAGTCTGGATTTTGAAATGGTGTCAAATCCTAGCTCAAAGTTTTGAAGAGCTCAAAAGGGAGGAGGAATGACTGCCTTATAAAAATGAGAATAAATAGGGGTGAGGTATTATAATTAAATAAGGGAAACATAGTAATTTATTTCAATAATTATATGGGTCATACAGTTTGGCCACACATTTTTCCAAACCATGCACCAAATGTGCACCAAGAACTACCTCAATACCCCCTTGCATGATTATGAAAAACGGTTAGACAAACCATCCATTGACCATGGGTTTTATGTCTATAAAAAATACTACAACAAATACAATGTCATTCTACCTTGGTCTCACAGTTAGAGAAATCAGTGTAGCCCTCTACTTTACACCAAACACCTAGCACAGTTTGACCTAACCATGAAAAATTGCTGGTACAGTTTCTAGTAACCATGTTTTCCAACAGCCTCCTCCAAAATATAATGATTCGGGATCCGTATACGCCCCACACACCTCCCATTTCTTCTATGATCCACTAGGAAATCCCATAAGGATAAAACTAAATAAATTAATGGAAATAAATGAGTTCTATAACATATGAAAGATAGGTTCTTACAATCTCCCCCTTAAAGAAATTCTTCCCCAAATTGACCTTCCATGGGTGGTAATGAATTGTTTGATAACAACTATGACCACTGACCATGTACGCCAGCCTCTCTCTACCAAGTCTCATCTTGTACATTTTCAAGATGCCCTAACACATGTACTAGAGGAACTGAATGACCTCAAGGAACCTTTATACATCAATCAACAATACAGACATAATGATTCTTAAGGGATGAATCTATCTTCAACTCAACCTCCCCAAGATGAAGAATGTGAGATGGATAAAAATTACATTAGAGAACATGAGATATGTGGAAGATATCGTGCATGACTTGGTAGCTCTGAGGTAACTGCAACTGATAGGCCACTAGCATAAATCTCTTCAGAATATTAAATGGCCCAACATAAAGAGGTGATAGATTCCATTATCTCTTAATCTATATATTCCCTAGTCTTGGTGAAAATCATAAAAAACCTAACTCCCCACCTCAAACTCTAGTGGTTGATAATGAAAATCAACATATGGTTTCTAACTAGACTAATCTATAGACATCTATTTAATTATAAGCTAAACCTTCTCTGAAGTCTCCTGAACAAGAGAAGGACCGAGTAATGTTTTGTCTCCTGTATCTAACTATAAAGGAGTGAATGACACGAACTACCATATAGGAAATCATAAGGAGCCATTTTTATGGTTTCATAGAAGATATTAATATAAGATAACTCATCATGTGGTAAGTTTTTTTCAGAAGGACCTCCGTATTCAAGGACACATGATTAGAGAACGTCCTCCAAAAGATATACCATACACATGGACATTATTTTGGTCAATGTGTGATAGTCTTTACATACTAGTACTTGTGAACCAAGTTCCTTATACAACTCCTAGAATCTGGATGTAAAATAAGAAAATCTATCTGATATGATAGAACATTTAACCATTAGAGGAATTTGATCTCAAAAATTTAGAGCCTCCCAATATCATGTACTTATAAAGTCTCTCGAATAAAAAATAAATGGGCGACCTTCATTAGTATATCTACAATCAACCATATAATTTCATATCTCCAAGTTTATATTGGAAACCCTACCATGAAATACAATGTGACATCATATAATTTTCACTTGGGAATAGGGGACAACCATAAAATCCCCTCTTATTTATAGTGATCCTTATTTACCCACTGATAGGTTCCACACTGAGTAATAAACCTAGGTTTCTCTCTTTTCATCCCTGAACACTAACATTGGCGGAGTAAGTCTTTATACATATTGGTAATACTGAGATGAAAAGACCATATAAAGGCATGTACTCTCACATAAACTCCTATTGGAAGTTTTTTTGTAACCTAGATTCATCAATGAATGAAAAATATTTAATCCTCATAAATGAACCAACTAAGAGGTGGGTCATCTTCTTTAATAGTCTGCCATAGGACCAGACCCTTAGAATTAGATAGCCACCACATCTTCAATCTCTCCAGAAGATAATATGTCACTGATAAAGATGCATGTATATACTATCCATGATGGTCTTGATCCTATGAATGAATTTCAGAAAATTTGAAAATAAGATACGACTTTTTAACAGCCTTAATAACTTCATGTGTCGGATTCCTTCTACTCTTAACATCAACAAATGCATTGCCCTTTTTGAGCATATAAGAAATCATGAAGTCAATGTATTGAATGTATTAAAACCACCTTCATTTTTTTGAGATTCAATTCATACATTATAAATATGTACTTTAGGATCTTGTGGTTCGTATACACCACAAAATTCTCTCCTGGTAAATAATGCCTCTAATGGCGCAAGGCATGCAGAATAACAACTAACTCAAGATCGTGTATTAGGTAGTTCATCTCATCTACCCTCGCCTAATGAGACATGTATTCCATGACTCACTCCAGCAGCATAAAAACTACTCCTAGACCAATACCCATTACCCCACATTAAAAAGTATAGCTCTTACCCATCTCTGGTAGAATCCAGATCTTTGTTAAAGTTGGTCTCCCTTTCAAGCCCTAAAAGACTATCTAATATGAATTTGACCATTAAATATTCACATCATTCTTATTAAATCTTATAAGAGGTTATTCTAAGATTGAAATCCCTATATGAATAATTTTTTTATTACCATATAGCCCCACGAAACACTATATATCAAATATGTTCATGGGATTGTCCCAAGAAACTACAAAGCTCATCTTAGTTTGGATAATAGACATTTTTATCTCTAAGATAATTTGACCATGGAGTTAATTTTATCTATGAAAATATTTCCCTGTTTTGTATTATCATATAATTTATGATCTATCAGTTTATCCAATATAATCCCAAGATATTTGACATGGTCATGTATAGTTTGAGAATACACCAAGATATCATCAAAGAATACGACAAAAAATGAATCCAAATATGGATGGAAAACTAGGTACCTCAATTACTTGAAATTTACTAGAACATTAAAGAGACCAAACAACATGACTAGATAATCATACAAGCCATATTGACTATAGATTGTTTTACATGCTATATCAAATTTTCAAACATGTAATTTATAATATCTTTATCCTAAATTAATCTTTTAGAACACCCGATCTCGTCAGATTTGGTCGAACATGTCATCTATTTTTGGAAAGGGACATTAATTCCTAACTATAAATTTATTCAATTTCTGGTAATCCACACATAAATAAAAATTTTCATCCATCTTCTTGGTGAAAAGGGTAAGAAACCCCCTAGAGAAGTATTTTTTCATATCAAACCATTTTCTTCAAAATCCTCTAGCTACCTCTTAACCTCCTGCAACTCAGTAGTATCCATCCTATAAGGAATAATGGATACTCGTGCATCTCCTGAAATAAGGTCGATGAAAAACTCTACCTGTCTCTTGGAAGGTAGTATGGAAATTTAATCTAGGAAAATATTATTGAAATTATCATCAACTAGATGGAAATCCACCTAACATTTTCCTATCTCATCATGATACACGATATAAATATATGATGTCATCCTACCTAAACCACAATGATTTGGTCCATCTTGGCTCGCCTGGATATCCCATTCACCCTTGTGACTAAAAACCCAACTCTTTTGTGATGTGAAATTAACCATTTGATGATTGAAGTCAATGTAAGTATGATATGGAACCAAATAGTCTCTAAGAATAACGATGTCTATCACTGTCATCTCACTACTTCAAAAACAGGCTTTTTCAGCACTCAAAATGGGCTTTATCAGCACTAAAAAAGCATTGTAATGCTCACCTCTGATAAAGGGGGGGGGGGTCCCCTTTATCCGTGTTTTCATAGTGCTGATAATGGAAGCCGTTATCAACGCTAAATGACCGCTGATAAAATGTACATTTATCAGAGCTAAAAAGTACTAATAAAGGATCAGTTTATCAGCGCTATGTTAGTACCGATAAAGGCTTCTTTTATCAGTGCCAAAAAATTGCTAATAAATTCCATGTCTAATGCAAAAAAAAATTCTATAGCAGCACACCCAAAACAACACCTCCAAATAATTCAGCATCTCAATAAGTATACCCGTACAAAATTAACACATAAATCATAATCTAATTACACTAAGTATACCCATAAACCAATAAAACATAATTCATAAGTCAATTCAATACATAAATAATTATTTTCTGAATTCAAGGGGTTGGGGGTTGTCCAATGGTTTTAGGTGGTTGTCCAAGGGGGGGTAGGGGGTGTTCGGGGGTGTCTAGTAGGGTGGGGGCGGTCTAGGAGGTTGGGGGATGTCCAAAGAGGGTGATGGTGTCTAAGGTGTGGGGATTTCTAGGTGGTGGGGTGGTGCTAGGAGGGGGGTGTCCAGGTGAGGGGGGGGGGCTTCCAAGGGTTGGGTGGGGTGTCCGGGGGGTGGGAGAAGTTCGGGGTTTGGTGGGGCAGTCCAAGGGGGTGGGTGGTGTCCAGGAGGGTTGTATGGGGGGGGGGTCTAGGGGGATGAGGGTGTCCAGGGGGGGTGGGGCGGTCCAGGGTGTTGGTAGGGATGTCTATGGGGGTCGGGTGCTGTCCCAGGAGGGGTGTCTAGGTGGGGGGGGGGGGGGCTGTCTGAGGTGTCCATGGGCATGTCCAGGGGGTGGGGGTGTCCAGGGGGTTGAGGGGGCTTTCCAGGGGGTGGGGGTGTCCAGATGGGTGGGGGTGTCCAGAGGGTGGGTTGGTGACTAAGGGGGTGGGGTGGTCCAGGCGGTTGGTGGGGTTGACTCTTACATGTCAAAAAGGACCCATGGATCATTCTCATAAAGGATCAAGACAATTTGAATGCTTTTGGTCGGATTTCCATAGGTTAGTTGTTGTTTTCACTTAAAATCGTGTCTAATTTAAACAAAAGAGAGACCCTTTGAGTGGTACCGGCCACACCGTGCCTCGGATTGGGGCGGGGATGACTCAAAAACGTCCCTAATGCAACCGTAGGTCATTATCTTAAAGTATCAACACAATCCTAATGTGTTTGGTCATATTTCCATAGGTCAGTTGTTGTTTTCACTTAAAAATTTGTCCATTTTAAACAAAAGGGAAACCCTTTGAGTGGTACCGGCCACACCGTGCATTGGATTGAGGCGGAGTTGACTCATACACTTCCCCAACACACCCATGGATCGTTATCTTAAATTATCAACACAATTCAAATGTGTTTGGTCCGATTTTCATAGGTCAGTTGATGTTTTCACTTAAAAATTTGTCCATTTTAAACAAAAGAGAGACCCTTTGAGGAGTACCAGCCACACCATGCCTCAAATTGAGTCGGGAATGACTCTTTCACATCAAAAAGTACCCATGGATAGTTATTCTAAATGATCAACACAATCCAAATGCGTTTTGTCATATTTCCGTAGGTCAGTTGTTGTTTACACTTAAAAATTTGTCCATTTTAAACAAAAGAGAGACCCTTTGAGTGGTATCGACCACACCGTGCCTCAAATTTAGGCGGGGATGAGTCATAAATATATAAAAGGACCCTTTTATCAATCTACTAAAGGATCAATACAATCCAAATGCGTTTGGTTGGATTTCCATAGGTCAGTTGTTGTTTTCATTTAAAAATTTGTCCATTTTAACAAAAGGGAGACCCTTTGAGTGGTACCAGACACACCGTGCCTCAGATAGTGGTGGGGATGACTCTTCCTCGTTAAAAAGGGCCCATGGATCATTCTCATAAAGCATAAAGACAATCCAAATGCGTTTGGCCATATTTCCGTAGGTCATATGTTGTTTTCACTTAAAATTGTGTCCATTTTAAACAAAAGAGAGACCCTTTGAGTGATACCATCCATACGATGCCTCAAATTGAGGCAGGGATGAATCTTACACATCAAAAAGGACCTGTGTATAGTTCTCATAAAAGATCAAGACAGTCCAAATGTGTTTGGTAGGATTTCCATAGGTAAGTTTTTCTTTTCACTGAAATTTTTTCCATTTTAATCAAAAGAGAGACCCTTCGAGTGGTACCGGCCACACCATTCCTCGTATTGAGGAAGGGATAACTCTTACTCGTCCCAAAGGACCCATGGATCTTTCTCATAAAGGATCAAGACAATCCGAATGTGTTTGGTCATATTTCCGTAGGTCAGTTGTTGATTTCACTGAAAATTGTGTCCAATTTAAAGAAAAGAGAGACCCTTTGACTGGTACAAGCCACATTGTGCCTCATATTGAGGCGAAGATGACTCATACACATCAAAAAAGGAACATCGGATCATTCTACTGAAGGATAAATACAATTAGAATGCGTTTGGTTGGATTTCCATCGGTCAGTGGTTGTTTTCACTTTAAATTGTGTCCATTTTAAACAAAAGAGAGACTCTTTGAGTGATACCGGCCACACTGTGCCGAAAATTAATGAGATGATGACTCGTACATGTCAAAAATAACACATGGATCATTCTCCTAATGTTTCAATACATTTCTAATGCGTTTGGTTGGATTTCTATAGGTCAGTTTTTGTTTGCACTTAAAATTTTGTCCATTTTAAACAAAAGAGAGACCCTTTGGGTGATACCACCCACACCGTTCCTATAATTGAGTCGGGGATGACTATTACACATCATCAATTCACCCTTGGATCATCATCTTAATGTATCAACACAATCCTAATGCATTTATCTGGATTTCCATAGGTCAGTTGTTGTTTTCACTTAAAAATTTGTCCATTTTAAACAAAAGAGAGATCCTATGACTGGTACCGGCCACCTCGTGCCTCGGATTGAGGTGGGGATGACTCATAAATGATACATATGACCCAAGAATCATTATCCTAATGGATCAAGACAATACAAATGCGTTTGGTCATATTTCCGTAGGTCAGTTGTTGTTTTATCTTAAAAACTTGTCCATTTTAAACAAAAGTGAGGCCCTTTGAGTCATACTGGACACACCATGCCTCAGATTGAGGCGGAGATGACACTTACACATCAAAAATGATCTGTGGATCATTATACTAAAAGATCAATACAATCCGAATGTGTTTGGTCAGATTTTCGTATGTCAGTTTTTGTTTTCACTTAAAATTGTGTCCATTTTAAACAAAAGGGAGACCCTTGAGTGCTACCAGACACACTTGCCCCAGATTGAGGCATGGATGACTCTTACACATAAAAAAGAACTCATGGATCGTTCTCCTAAAGGATCAACACAATATTAATGCATTTGGTCATATTTCCGTAGGACAGTTGTTGTTTTCACTTAAAAATTTGTCCATTTTAAACAAAAGAGACTCCCTTTGGGTGATATCGGCCACACCATGCCTCTTATTAAGGCAGGGATGAATCGTGCATGTCCCCAACGCACCCTTGGATAATTATATTAAATTATCAACATAATATTAATGCATTTGGTTGGATTTACATAGGTTAGTTCTTGTTTTCACTTAAAAATCAATCCATTTTAAACAACAGAGAGACCCTTTGAGTGATATCGGCCGCACTGTGCCTCAGATTGAGGCAGGGTTGACTCGTACACATCCCTAATACACCTTTGGATCGTTTTCATAAAGGATCTACACAATATGAATGCGTTTTTTCATATTTCAGTAGGTATGTTGTTGTTTTCAATTAAAAATTTGTCCATTTTAAACAAAAGAGAGACCCTTTGAGTGGTACCGGCCACACCATGCCTCGAATTAATGAGGGTATGACTCATACACATCAAAAATGACCATTGGATCTTTCTCTTAAAGGATCAACACAATCCAAATGCCTTTGGTTGGATTTCCGTAGGTTAGTTGTTGTTTTCACTTATAAATTTGTCCTTTTTAAACAATAGAGATACCCTTTGAGTGGTACCGGCCACACCGTGCCTCACATTGAGGCAGGGATGAATCTTACACGTAACAAAGGACCCGTGGATCATTCTCCTAAAATATGAAGACAATCCAAATGCTTTTGGTTGAATTTCCATTGGTAAGTTATTTTTTTCACTTAAAAAATTGTCCAATTTAAACAAAAGATAGACCCTTTGAGTCGTACCGGCGACACCATGCCTCAGATTGAGGCTGGGATTACTCTTACAGGTCAAGAAGGACCCATGGATAGTTCTCCTAAAGTATCAAGACAATCCGAATGCTTTTGGTTGGATTTCTGTAGGTCAGTTTTTGTTTTCACGTAAAATTGTGTCCATTTTGAACAAAAGAGAGACCTTTTGAGTGATACCGCCCAAACTGTGCCTCGGATTGAGGCTGGTTGACTCGTACACGTCCCTGATGCACCTGTGGATCGTTCTCTTAAAGGATCAACACAATCTGAATGCGTTTGGACAGATTATTTAAGGTCAATTGTTATTTTCACTTAAAAATTTGTCCATTTTAAACAAAAGATAGACCCTTTGAGTGGTTCGTCATTATTGCATGTTGTTGGTGCATATCATCTATTAAAATAAGAAATTGACTCATTGGGGAAAGTATGTTATATTTAATAACAATTAAAATGTCCCTACGAACATTTACATACAACAATGTGTCATCTTTTGATCCCCTAAACCCCTCTCAAAAATGACCACCAATTGTACATGTCACCAAGTCAGATCATCATGTTATTTGTGTACAATCTATCATTAGGTATGCGGCCCACTCATTTATGAACATATCTATATCATCTTGTGAGTATGGGGATTTTGGCCATCAGATTTATACTGAAAAATATAAAAATAAAGAATTAATAAATAAATTAAACGAACTAGTAGTTGTTTTTGAAAAAAACCTCTTTAGGGATACTTGTTTGTTGATGAAAAATGATCTCTTTCACAAATTTACAAACATAATAACTACAATAATTATCCGTTGTTTGTTTTGGACACTGCAAAAAATTGATCATTAGGAGAATAAGTAACTTGTGTTGAGATGTGTTTGGATAGTGAAATTTTATTATATATACACTGATATTTTTCCAGACGTAGTACTTGCTCACCTCCTTATTCTTATCCCCTGTCCTCATTCCTTTTTTTAGAAGATAATGATACACCACCCTCTCATAATAGAATTCTTAGTAAAAGATAATATAAATTATATTACATGATGTTTAGACCTAAAACGTAGGATGTATTGTCTTACATATTCACAAACTCCATCATTTGTGGTCGGTTTGATGGATATCCTTGCTTTGAATCCAGAAAATAAATCTTTGGAGTGTCCAAGTTCACTTTAATTAGCATCCAATGTTTCCTAAAAACACAAAAATTAATAAGTAATAAAAGAAGTCAAAATATAATTGATATGCTTTCATCGTAGAGTTTTACCCCTACATGGTTGGTATTAAGTAGAGTATATCATCTGTAATCTTGCTTTCAAAATTTTTCAGCAAGTCATTCACTATTAAAATTCATTTTTGATGGATATATTTTCATTAGATGTGATGATGTGGTATGAGGACTAACGAGTCCAAATTTTTGCTCATGATCTACAGTAATTGTCACTTTCATATAATCTTTCGGAAGTAGTCTATTATGCAGCATGTCATCTGGGATATTGAACACTCTAGCCCTCACTAAAAGGTGATATGTGGGTGTTGATAGATATAAATCAAAATCACTATCACCTTATGGAAGATCAGTATAGGAAAAGTATCAGTGTTTGTCTGATTCAAATTTCATGGGAACAATTATTATAATATTTATTTCCACAGTTAAGACAACTCTTTGAGGGGAATGGCTTGCCTCAAAGTTGTTGGGGGTGGGGCGAGATCTTCACGTGCTGGTTGTTCCTATGTTTTGTCTTCTCCTTGATTCCCAACCATAAAAGATTCTATCAACTCTCCCTGCCATTGCAATCATACTTCAGGGGTTTCTAGTTTTTTTCTCATTTGTTTCAATGTTTCATCTCTATCATCCATTTTTTTCTTTTCAAAATATACTAAGGGTGTCACCCTAAACCCCCCACCCCTGACACGACCGTATTTTTATGGACGCATCAAAGCCATCAATAATAGGTCTACATCCACTACAGGAGTAGCTGATTCCTATTACAATCGGATATAGGAATATAACTAATTATTTTTATGTAATAGTAATTTAAAATAAATATTTTTATCGTCGTGTCATACTTACTCAAATTTCCAACACTTTTTTTGTGTTCACATATACTATCTTCCCTTCATTATTCACACATGCCTCCTTCCAAAGAACATGACTTGGGATGGAAGTGTAATTGGTTTTAGACTCATCAGTCTACATATGAACATAGAAAGATAATTATGATGTTGTTTGTTGGAACCTAACAATATTACTCTAAATTTAAAATACGTACCATTTTCTTTTCTAGTGAAGCATACCCCATCCTTGATTTATGATAGGGGTATGCTGGTTTTGATGCACATTCTTTATTTTCTTTACAGAGTTGTTGTTTCATAAATGAAATATTGAAAATCAAAGTGATGAATACAGATATCCTCAAACAGCGTATTATCACCCACAATGTACCTGAAACTTCTCATCCCCACTGCGGGCAATAAATGCATCCCATGCTTCTTGGGATATCAGGTGATAATAGACAATGGGTGGGTGCGGGTTTATTTTACCATTGGAATCTTTCAGCTTAAATCTTGTTAAAATAGTGCGAAAACCTTGATCAATCCTTTCTGAAAGCCTTAGTACATAATCCTTGTGTGAATCTTCTACTATAAATGTATTCTACAAGAGATGGAGAAGAGCAAGGCATTGTTGCATTATTTTATTTTCTATTAAATTAAAGAAATAAATTCATAATGTTATCGTAATTTCATCCCAGATTTGAGAATTTAGATCGGATACAATATGGTGCCATGAATCTATGTCAATCGGCACGCGTTGCTGAGTGAAAACTCCAATTTAACTACTAAACATAGGCATGTTTGGATTCACATTTTGGACTTGTGCACTCCATATGATGTCAAATTTTCTGCCTTTTCTTTTCACCATATGATCTTTGGCTAACACCGTCAAACTACGACGTACCTGTGTTTTTTGCAACGTCAATCCTTCATTCCGGACCATTTCATTGATATCAACATCATCTATATGTTAATCAGAAATGGTAGCAATGACATGTGATGATGGTTGTTGGACCTCAACACTAGGAGAAGTGGGAGCCTCAAGAGCAGCAGGAGCCGTAGCAGCAAGAGCAGCAGGAGCAGCAGGAGCAGTAGGAGTAGCAGGAGGAGCAGCAGGAGCTGCAGCAGGAGCAGTAGTAGCCACTGCAGTAGTCGCAACAGCAGTAGTAGTATCCGTTTGAGATACTTGTTCAGCCTCATGGTTTGGAGCACCAGAATGTGAAGAGGTCATTATCTAAAAAAGTGGTTGAACAGTTAATTTAGATTACATAAATTCAGTAATGATAAGATAATAAATTGAGATAACATGATCTATATTACAAATAAAATATAACATGTTTATTGAACTCTCATTGTTTTTTTCAAAGGCTAAAGGTATTTGACACCTCTATCGATTATCCAAATCCCTTCATTGTGGTCTCCTATAAGAAAAAAGATCATCTACATTGGGACCGCTCCGAAATTATTACGACGTACAACTGAAAGGATCATCCGCAACTGAATTTCCATCGGAACCTTCAATAGTTTTGGACACTGATAGAATAATCGAGCACTTTTGGATTGCGGGATTTGGAACATAAAAAACATGTACCGCTTTTGATGAAATTATAAACTGTTCATCTTTGTACCCTTCATTACTAAAATCAACTTTCACAAATCCCCATTCATCTATTTTAACACCATTTTTTGTTATCACCCGATTTTCCTTGAAAAATCGTCAATTGGAATGCTGTATAATCTAACTCCGATATTAGTTTGATAATGCCAAAGTATGACATATTTTCATAAATTGGATTTTTGTCCTTACTAACAGAAACATGAATCGCTTCAGCCACTAGTGTAACTCCACTATTTTACGTGGTACTATCTTAATCATATTCATTTGTATAGAATGTATAACTATTAATTACATAACCACTGTAAGATAATACATAATCACTTAGTCCAGCGGCTAGACATTGAAGTCATTATGAAATTGAATTCGGATTTTCATCCAACTGCTTAAAAATATGGTCCTGAAACCATCCTATAAACTGGTGATTATGTGTATTTGATAACCATTTTTCATCCCTTGATGGATTCAACTGTCTAAGAATTTCTTTTTGAGTTTCAATATATGGAGAAACCTCCCAAATATTATGAAAAACATAATGGTGGGAATACTCTCGGTCTGTAATGCTGATTGTCACAACATCTCTTCTAGAAATTCCATCACCCTCAATGCGTTCAGTGTGATGAGATTTCAGGAGACCAATGCCATCCACATTAGATAGGTATTCGGTACAAAATTCAATGGATTCCTCAACAATATATCGCTCCACTGTACAACCTTCTGGTCGACTTTGATTTTTGACATACCCTTTCAATATCTTCATGTATAATTCAATAGGATACATCCATATATAGTGAACATGACCACAATGTTGAATCTCTCTCACCAAGTGAATCATCAAATGAACCATCATATCAAAGAATTTTGTCGGGAAGAATATTTCTAATTCACATAATATTATGGAAATTTCATTTTCCCATAGCTGGAATTTTCACCAGGTCTAAAACATTGCTACATATAACTTTGAAAAAGAAATAATGTTTGGCTAACATATGATGAATATTCATGGGGAAAATGCAATGTAAAGCTATAGAAATTAGATATTGCATCAAAACATGGTAGTCATGTGATTTCAATCCTTTTAACATCAAATCATTTATTGACGCAATGTTCATGATATTTGATGAATACCCCTCTGGAACCTTTACACCATTTAAGAAGTTGCAAAACAACTATCTCTTCTCCCTAGAAAGAGTATAAGCAGCTGGAGGAAGAAACATTTGATTTTCACCCTTCACGGGAGCCAACTATTCTCGTGTTCCCATGTCAACTAGGTCCAACCTTGCCTTAATTCTATCCTTTGTTTTTCCAGGGGAATTTAGCAACGTTCTGATTAAAATGTCACATAAATTTTTTTTCCACATGCATCACATCATGAAAATGTGTGACGTACAAACAATTCCAGTATGGTAATTAAAAAACTGATCACTTTTTCCATCTGATTTTTGTAAGGTTTTTCGAAAATGGTTTACCAAAGACACTGTTCACATCTTTTAAATTCTCAAACAGCTGATCACCTGTTAGTGGAGATGGTGTTGCGCATTGTTCTGAACATCCATTGAATGATGTCATCCAAGATCAGTACTATGATGTCCTAGAAACATTGATTTTGAGGAATGTTTCAACCTAATTGATTCTATATCTTCTTCGTACACGGGACACCCTTGAGTGCTATTAATTTTATAGCCTGACAAATTTCCATAATCCAGGATGTCATTTATTGTCCAATACAACATCTCTCTCAACGTGATGTATTCACTTTTATAAGCATCATACAACATAACACCTGAATCCCACAATAACATCAAATCCTTGATCAAAGGATCCCAATAAATATCAAATATCTTTACCTGGTTATTTTGGTCCTGATATAAGCATAGATAACATGATGAATTTATGTTTCATACATAACCAGGGTGGAATTTTATAATTTACCAACATAAGAGGCCATGCACTATAAGTGCTAGTCTGAAAACCAAAAGGATTTACTCTATCTGTAGATAACGCAAGACGAAGGTTTCTCAGCTTTTTTCCAAATTCTGGATACCCATGATCAATTTTCTTCCATTGAGGAGAGTCGACCAGATGATGTAATTTCTATCTTTATTTCTTTTATCTGCATGCCATGACAATTTTCTTGCAGTTTCTTCACTTCTATATAGACGCCTAAACCTTGGAATGATTGGAAAGTACCATACAACTTTTGTAGGATTGAATTCATCATTCTTATATTGAGAAGAACCACACTTTGGGCATTCTGTAAGTGATTTTTTCTCCTTGCAAGACAATATACAGTATTTCATGTAGGCATGTATTCTTTCAGAAATCATACCCATCGAGCGTAACATTCGTTTGGCTTCATATGTCTGTCTTGAGAGATCATTATCATCAAGGATAATATCATTCATGAGAGCATGTAGTTCCATAAAACTGACATCACTCCATCCATTTCCTTCCTTCAATTTATAAAACTTCAGTAGAGTTGAAAATGTTGTATACTTAGTGCAACCAGCATACAATGGCGTCTTTGCCCAACTCTTTAACTTCTCAAAAAAATTTGGTTAATCATCGAGTTCATCTTCAATTGTCTTTATCATTTCCAAAATATGATCTTCGTCATCATTGACATATATAATCACATCCTCCATACGGTCTTCTTCATTATCAATATTTTTAATCATATCTGAGTATCCATAAAACATAGTTTTATCCCAACCAGTAGCTATATTCTCTTTTTCTCCGTGTTTATTCCAAAATTTATAACTCTGATATATTCCATGACATATCAAATGTTCTTACAACTCCTCCGGAGTAAGTAGTATAGAATCACAACAACATAAACCCTAAAAAAGGATTTGAGAAGGATCCTTTGAGTGATCCTTTGCAAATTTGATGAACTCTTTCTCTCCATTCTCTAACTCTATTGTCAAACGATTAACATCCATCCAATATTTATTCATAATAATTTTATTTGAATCTCAAATATTAGTATTTATGGTTCAAGTACACAAAACAAGGCATCCAAATACAGTAGAATAGAACCACTTCCTTATAAAAATAGAGATTAATAGAGTGTAACCCTTAGTATTTATTCATCTTTAATAAATATAATTACTTTATATTCATTATAGTTTCCTCAAATCACCATAGTCTAATCCCAAGAATAATCAATAATGATACATCTACCACTCCTAGGTCTATTACCTACATTCAATATCATCATGCCTAAATACCAATATATACACACAAACACATGTCACAATCACATAAAAAACATATCCACATTAGAACCAAAGTGCCAATATGGATTTCAATCAGGTTACTCGACTCAAGTGGTGGTGTGTATGAAATAATAAGAAATTATAATAAGTATATAGTCACACATAAATCTCAAACTGGTGATAATAATCCAATAAACCCATGGTATCAGTCCATCTATCAGAATACACTAAGGAGCCCATATGCGAGAGTAGTCCCAGGTGGTGAAGGTTCCTGAGGTGGAAGGGGCAAACATGTACCTATCGAGGTTTGAGGTCAGGTCACTATGGTTGAAGGTGGCCCGATACTCCTACAAGGGTTCATTCCATATTTCACAAACCATGTCTTGGTACCCTAGGATGTTAACCCCCTACTGGTGGAAGTGAAACTATTCCTAATGATCATGCCAAGAAGAAATGGAAACCAAGAGGGGGGAGTGGTTCACAATACCTCAAAAAAGATGAAAATAATGGTATATGAGAATAGGTTAGTGGATTTCATGTTGGCTAGACACCTATACAATAGACTCCACAAGTGGTGATGACCCCTGCAGTTGTTGCACTAGGTGAAACTGTCACCATAGAAGCTGAGATCAAAGAGGCCCTTCCTAGCCATGAACGGAACAAACTCCATGATGGCCTTCTTCTGGAATGGGATTCTACCTTTCCTTTCCTTTGGGTTTGAAATGAAATTAATTTTACCCCCAACAAACAATGGATGGTGGTCG
Organism: Viscum album; assembly: GCA_963277665.1. NCBI lineage: Eukaryota > Viridiplantae > Streptophyta > Magnoliopsida > Santalales > Viscaceae > Viscum > Viscum album. The sequence goes on along the minus strand of OY728122.1, from coordinate 699,180,158 downwards.
GGATCATAGGTATTTTTTTCACTCCATAGAGATTATCTTTGAAGAGGGCCATAGCTTCCAAAAACAAAATTCATAAGGAAGGAGGTTTTACCGTTGGACACCTTGGTAGTGATTAATTGATTGAAATCTTGAACAGTCTCAAGAACATATTTATTGTGTCAAAATACCCATTTGTGTCTGTTGGGGGCGTCAGAGTGTTGAAATCAATGCAACATAATCTTCCAGGAGAATTCTATGATGATTATAGGGTTTTTCTGTTATTTGACAACAACAACAATGAAATTATACTTTTTGAATTATATGATGAGGAAGTCCGATTTAACATGGGAACTAAGACCATGAGTATTTCATATGAAGATAATAATGATGGGTAGGACATGGCTCTGGCATTGGATCTAGAGAAAGTATCCTTATTGAAATGCGAGGATGATCTCTCATTGAGGTCCCTTGATTTTGAACACGTTCATAATTCCTTCTGGTTGGTAAGCTTTATAAGAGTGGGAGATGAGGATAAAAAGGGGTAGGGGAAGGATGGGTAAAGAAATGTTGGGGTTGGTGAGGTATTTCACTCTAGATCAATAAATATTTGGAGCTGTATGACAGGCTCATAGCCAAGGGAAACAGAACAAACACTGTTAGGAAGGGGTCTGGCCACTACAGTGATGTAGTCAGTAACATCAGCGAGGGAGAAGGATAAATATGGAGGTTGGGGTGGAAAGGATAGGAATATTGATGGTTTGGACATCATTCCATACAAGTTCACTACCAGACAAAGTCACTTAGATAGCATGAAGGAAAGAAGGGGGGAACCCTTTGAAGAAAATAGGTTTCAATCATTGGATGAACTAAAAATGCATCAGAACTAGGTGGTGTTGTCCTTGAAGAAAAAGTTTATCCTTCTTTCCTTAATTTATGGTGAAATGGTGTTGGATCTAATGGAATCGATGATACCTAGGAGGGATCTAGTGAAACTAGAATCCAAGTGGAAATGAAATTAAATTTTTCATAAACTTCACTCTGATAGTGTAAAATCATTGATCGCCATTGATGGTGAGAATATCAATATTTACAGCAATACTAGGTTTCTCAAGAGATATTTTACATGAATAAACCATCCCTTTATTATGATATATATGGATTTGAACTAAAAATCCAACAACCTATTTATATTTTTTTCGTGTGGTGTTGAGCGTCCATAAACCCCTTCTCACATCAGGTCGTTATTCTTACATGACACGCCAAAAATTCTCGGCCACACCCACTTTGGTCCATGAATCATGAACTTAATCCTTTTTAATCCCCTACCCAAATTTCACATGGTTTAGGGACTCTATCGATGGAAAATTCACCTCAGCCTCACTATATGTTCTAGTTGCAGGATATTAAACCGTGTGACATTTTAGTAAAATATATTCAACCTTAATATATGTTATCATAATCCTAATCACATTATATTAAAATGTGTGTCCAATTTTTTCATAACATGAAGTTAAAAAACATGGTTCATGTCCCTCTTGTATGATATAAAACATTGAAATTAATTTATCCTTCAACCGAGAGGGATCCCTCTTTCTGATGCCGATCACCTACCACACCATGTTGAAGAACTAAATAAGGATTTATTCCCATTTTATATCATGGAATATCAAGTTTCTGAAAAATTATATATCATTGGCTCAGATCACTCATTGAACTACCTCAACACTTCCATCAATGAAAAGAAGTTTTTCTCCCACTCATGGATGCACTCCATCTAGGTGCGTTCTGAAATGTGGTGGCAGAAAACCAAGGTTGTTAATCCATCACTAAAAAATTTCAAAAACTCATCTTCATGATGTAATAATCCTTAAACATAGGTCCTAATAATTCTAGAAAAGTATGTGTAAAAGGGGACCAAAAAACATTTCCCACCTGGTCTGGCAACGCAAAGATTGAGGGCGGTGGAGGTTTGGCAAAGCGAAGATCCAGGGCGGCAGAGGTCCGGCACGAGATGATCAGGGGAGGTGGAGGTACGACAACATGAAGCTCGAGGGCGGCGGAGGTCTGGAAACGCGAAGCTTAGCGTGTGGTGGAGGTCCGGCAACACAAAGCTCGAGGGAGGTGGAGGTCCGAAAACGTGAAGATCAGTGGGCAGTGGAGGTCGGACAACGAGAAGCTCGAGGGTAGAGGAGGTCCGACAACACGAAGATCAGCGGGCAGCGGATGGGAGTCGTAGGGTTCCATTACTGCGAGAGCTTTAGTTCGTGATAAAACGAGGGCACTGTGCAATCGAATTTATAAAAAAAAGGCACTATGGTTTTATTAGTGCTTTTTTTAGTGCTGATAATGGTCCTCTTTATCAGCGCTAAAAAATCACTGATAAATCCTTCATGTATCAGCGCTAAAATTTTTGAACTGATAAAGGGAATCTTTATCAGTGCTTTTCTAGCACTGATAAAGGGTCTTTTTATCATCTCTTTTTTATCACTGATAAAGGTTACCCTATATCAGCGCTAAAATTTTAGCACTTAAAAAGGGATTTTTTTATCAGCGTTTTTCTAGTGCTGATAGAGGGATTCATTAACAACACTAGAAAAGCACTAATAAATAAGCCATGTATCAGTGATAAAATTTTAGCACTAATACATGATATCTTTATTAGTTCTTTTCTAGCACTGATAAAGAGTCCTTCTATCCGCGCTAGAAAAGAACTGATAAAGAATCTATTTATCACTGTTAAAATTTTAGCACTGATACAGGGTTTCTTTATCAGTGGTTTTTGCTTAGAACTGATATAAGGTGGTGCTTCCGTTGCCCTTTTTTGAAGTAGTTTCTCAAGGAAAAATAGATCCCATACAAAGATACATCTACTTATCTAAAAGGGGAACTGTACTAAAAACACTCTGATAGAATCCAAAATGGAGTATCGAGTGTCATCACAACCCAAGAAACTAAACATCGAGCCCAATGATCTCCACAAAAAACAAAAATATGAATGTATGATAATAAAATATATCAAGAAGATCATATACTAACATATAGGCTCCAATAATAATACCTTTCACCCTATAAAGTCAGATACTATGCTCCCAAAGAATTAGCTACAATGTATAAATCTAGAATTTTCCATGACCTTGATGTATAACCTGACTACCCTAAGAAATTCCAATCCATTGTAACTATAAAACTAGTGTCAGGCTATATTTTCTAAGACCAACACATCGGCCTAGTCGGGCTGTTGCACTCTGTCTTCTTTCCTGATGAGAGGCTGTTGACCCCAATAATGAATGTGGAGTATGTGCATACCCTATATCACTATATGATAGAGGAAAGGTCATGAAAACCCATTGTATATGGACCATCCTATCACAAGATCATTACTCATTTGGGTTTCTATCACACTGGAACTTATTTTTTCCCTACCTCCCACACTAATGAAAGAAAATAGAACTACATAAATGCATATTTTGTTTTGTATTCCCCTCATGATATGAATCAAAACATCTCTTTCTTCCACTTGAAACAACACCACGGGGTTGAGAAGATGAACTACCCTTCTCTATGTCCCCAACTTCTCCTAGTTTATATTCAGTAATCAATATCTAATTTTCTATTTCTGATATAGTTTCATGAAGAATGAAATTCACCTATGATCAGATTTCATAACTAAGACTGACCAAAAATAGAAAAGATTCAGAAAAATATTCCCCTAATAGAACATGTAAGAAACATTGGAGCTCTATGAAATGGGATTAATAGTCCATGACTAAAACTGTTTCCTACTCCAAGTGCATAAACTCTCTATCTCCATGGTCCCTCAACATATTAGGATAATAATAATCATATAATGATATCTAAAAATTCCTCCTGGAAATATCCCAATGAAAATACATCTAATTAATAACATACAACCATCTATTGGTTTAATCCCATAACATATATGTAGATAGATTCACTCTTCTCTTGGGAGGTGGCTCAAGATTCTCAAAAATATTTTTTATGACCTCAATCCATTACTCTACAGCCTATGGTCCACATCCTCTAAATAATGGGTGGATAATGAAACTAGAACTCAAATGTAAACTCTTACATAGTCATATAAGGCTATGGGGATATCTTATTAGTCTACATAAAGCGTAGGAACCCATATTTAAATTGGGCTTCATCACCCAAATCAGGTATAACAAGTGGTGTCACAAGTGGCATTACGTGTGTTTCTACTTGTCGTCCAGGGTTTACCACTTCTATAGAATGGGGTTTTCCAACCTCTTGGTGCACACCTTGAGAGTTTTGTGGTATAATTTCTCTAAATTTCCAAACACATTCCAAAATATAAATTTTAAAATAATAGGATCTCATATATATAAAGAGTATAGGCACAAGACTTCCTAAATACATGTCACACCCCTCATTATTATCCTAAATCCATGTTTGGGTGAAGTATTGATAATAAGAATTCTATAGATAGTTTCTACTTCCCAATAATAAGGTCATTCTAGGGTTGTGTTATTTTATAATAGTCAGGGGTTTAGGGGTATAGACTTTCCATCGCACGTTATAGAGAAAAAACCCTTTATGCTGTAATTAGAACCATTGTTTAACGGAAATCATTTAATTTTAGGATTTTGATTCATTTCAATTCATACTTTTCATATTAAAAAATTTATTAAATTGTTACATTATACATATTAAAATTTCATATTTATAAAGGCCCATACATATTATAAATTGAATTGTATCATCAATTTAATCACAACCATGAACAGATTTTAGAACATGCGACCAATGGTCCATGCCGTAACATAACATAATTGACTAATTAATGTTTCTTCATCATTTTATATAGGAAAAAACTATTAGGTTGATATAGATACTTTATGTAACCAATTATATTTCTCAGTCCTCTATAAGAAACGTTAGTCAAATATCATTTATATCACTCAATAAACATACAAAAAATATCATATAGTTAGAAAATGCAATCAACATGGAATGGTATAATTCATGAAATATTGTTCTTATATTGTGCCTAAAATGATTCATGATCAATGAATTATTTCCATAATAGGCCATGTAAAAAATGTAATCCAATATCAGAATAATGATAATATCATATAACATGTGCATCACCCAATGATAGAATTAAATAAACTACAATAAGAATACACCAGAACATCTTATCCCATCTCAAGAAATTTGGATTTTCAATGCATGTGGGTAAGCTAATACTATGGATAAGATCATTACCATATTTTGAAACATTCATAATATCATATCTAATATTCAAAATTGATTATACAAAAGAAAATAAATTCCATTGTTACTACATTGTGATGTCCGGAACCCGACTCAATTAATAGTAATCGAACATGGATGACCACATGGACTTAAGCATGCCTCCTCATATGCTAGAGGTTGAGGACTAGTAGTGAGGGATGATGTTTGAATAATTGGGAGAATATAACATAATGATAAGAGTCGATAACAATAGTATAATCAAATCAATCAACAGTAGAAGAATATAAGATAACATAACCATTGATAATTTAATATCCACCACATAAATAACCATGTAATCTCATATGAATTACTCATATAAATATAATGATCATGGAATTCTATACATAAGATACAATATACATGGAAATAGAAATCTAGTATAATACATCTATCAAATGTAAAAAATAACAAAAAGATACTATCCCTAGATAACATCATGAGCCATAGCCCGATCATATTCTCCCCTCCTTCTATGTAACCGTTAAGTAAGTACTGTCATGTGGGTTCTTTCCCCAATCCATACCTTTATTCAGGAAGATAACCAAGTACCCAACAACGCCCCAAATAGGTTACGAGATAAAATGTACTAGGACACCACCAAAAATGACTCTAATGATTCTAGTATGTACATATAAGTTGAAGAAGTGTGAATATATAATGAGAGTACAAGTAATAATAAGTATAATTGATACGGTCTAGACTATCAAGACTAATTATATTTAAGAAACTATATCATAAGTTCTAACTATACATAATTATAATAATCATCAATATTCTGGATTGACTAATCATATAACAGATCAACATAGGTTTGGATCCAAGGAGTAGAAATATCCCAGGAATCCAAGTGATTAGGATCCATGGAGTAGAAATATCTACGGAGTACAAGTATGTTGGGTATCTATGTAAATATAATTCATGGAGTAGAAATTTCCATGGAATCCAAGTGAGAAAATATGTTATATCCCTAGTGTAAAAATATATAATTTATCATAATAGGTCATGAGATCCCATGATTTTAAATTTACAAGGAATCCTAATATTTGGTCTTCAGATCCATGGAGAAGAATTTTATTAGGCATCTTAACTTACTATGTAATCCCAATACAAGGATTATAAATGTCAAATCCATCGAAGTTGGTCATCACATCCATATTTTGAACCCTCCATTGTCATCATAACCAATTCATAAGTAATTTCATTAATCATTTCAGTAATTACATTATAATCATAAAAAATATGGGGAATTATTAATTTCATACCTTCTATTTACAAATGACAAGGTTCTATAAGGTTCTCGAAACCTATTACAATCCAATTAAATACCATATTCAATTCCCAATAAAGTATAGCTGACCCAAATCACCCACTGGTTAAATTTCAATAGATAAAGGGAATAAAAAACCCTATGGGTGGTTTGGGTTGAGGTCTAAAATTTACAACCTAACATAATGCTGCCATAGTATGTTGTAAACATGAATTTGAAATTTAACTCAAGTGATTTTTAATATAGTAATAATTTCCTGAAAATTATGGGATGTAACACAATGATAATAGGGTATAAACAACCATAATTTGAGTGAAAAGGTTTGAAAAAACTACCTTAATATTTTATAAGAACAGTCATATAGTATTAGAATATGATTCAGTAATGTTTAGAATAAAATGAAAGAATATATGGAAACCCAAGAAATATGGAATATTAGATCACACCAAAATAACATTGTCAATAAAGAGACAACCGATGAAAGGATACTACAGAATTTAGAAGTCACATTAGGATATCCAATGATATTGGAAAAATTATAATACGATTCTAGATGGTTAAATAGGGCCAATTAATAGCTCAAATTATTAAGGATATCACAAGGGAGGATAAGAGACAATTCGATAGAAATGAGAAGAAAGAGGGGTGAGGTATTTTAAAGAATTAAGGGAAGCATGCTATTTTTTTCCAAGAATTAAGGCGGTCAAATGGTTTGAACACATTGTTGTAAAAATGTGTACCAACCATTTTCTATGAACTTCCTCAAGCCCCCACCCCCCCCAATGTTCATGTATCATTTTTAGACAAGCAATGTTCTGATTGTGCCATTTTCCTCTTTCAAAAATCATACAACAAATGCATGAGCGTGTGGCTTGTGTCTCATTATTAAGGAAAGATGTGAATCCCTAATATATGAACTAAACACCCAACATGGTTTGACCAAACCATGTGGGCGGGGATTCATGGTTTCTTTTAAAGGTGTGACCCAGCTACATCCTCTAAAATCACGGGCTTTGGCCTCAATACATGCCCCAGACACCCCCATTTCCTCTATGACCCCACTAGGAACTTGCATAATGATAGAAATGATGAAATTAATGGAAATAAAAGAGTCACATACCTCATATAAAATATTTTTCTAACATATTATATGATCCAATTAAAACATTACAATACCCTTTTATCAATAATTATTTTTTAAATTCCGTATTATTTAGTGTACATTGTTCCGTGTTTCATGTAAGTTTTAGTTTGGTAGCATGGTTCCATATACATTGATCATAGTTCCATAATATATAGAGTTTTAATAATTTTATAAATAACATGTATATTCATTACAAATATATTTATAGGTATGCATAAATGGTATAGGTGGAAGAATTAATTACACCATTCATGAAGATGGTAGGTTATACGTATGCCTGAATTTTATTTTCACTTTAAGATGGATGGAATAAAATATAGAAAAATAGTAATTAACCATTACATAATCATTATTATATCATAAATTTCATATATATGCGTGTAATATATCATTATTATCATCAACTTGAAAATAAATTTAAAAAATAATCACATCGCTCTATGGTGGTGGTGGTCCACACATATGCATTACCGGTGTTATCATTTTCCTACAAATTGGATGGAAATAAGGTAAATGTGATATTATATTTATATAAGTTTATTTATTTAATATATATATATATATATATATTAAATCCATTATTATATCGATCCATGATAGTCAGTGATGGACAATGAATTACATTGGTTAATGAGGAAGTAGTATGTCTTATACAGAAGTGACACTATTATATCAAATTTAATGGAAGAGAATATGGATAAATATTATTCCATCAACAAAAAATACTTATATTCTTTATAATGGTGTTATTATAGTTTAATTATTAATACATAATTTTATGTGGTAAAATAAAAATTTAAGAGAAAGATAGTGATGAAGATGATTACCTTTTCTTAGAAAAACAACCATTGTATCTCTTATTAAGGAAACTAGGGTTCGTATTTTGGGAAGTAAAACACCAATAGAACATGTATAAGTATGTTGGGGTGGAATCCTCAGAGGGGTTGGTTATGATAAATGGATCAATAGGTGTGAATGAGTGATGGTTGGAGGTGCTCTTTTATAGTCGAGGGGAGTGAATCACATGTAAATATAAAACGTTTGAAAATAATTCCAAGAAAATTTCTTGGAAAAATTGATAAAAAATGGGTAATATTTTAAGGTCCTAATTTTATGGTGCAAATATTACCAAAAAATTTCATTTCATAATGTTTTCAGTTTATTTCAACCCTTACCCTTTTATGTCAATCCTCAGTAAACCCATTTTAACCTTAACCGTGATAATTAATCTTTTACTATTTTTACTAGTAATATTGACAAAAAAATTAATTAAAAATTGTTAAATTATATTAATTTTTATTATTAAGTAATATAGAGTCTATTTTATAAAATTCAATTAATAGAATTTAAATAATTTATTTAAAAACTAAACCTTTAAATGTTGTTGAAAAACAGTATTTTCAAAAGAGTTCCTTTTTGAATTGTAATATGATCTTACATTAACTATATGACTAGTAATAATAAATTTATGGGATAATATTTATAGATTAAGATATATAATATAAAAATTTCATGAAAATCAATGATCATAAAGTATTATTCTATTTATTTAAAATGGAAGTACATTAAGCATTTAAAACTATTTTTTGAAAATTATCCCTTTTTTACCTCCAAATGATATTATATTTATTTATATCAAATTTATTTTCAATACATGGTTCTTCTTTATATTATCAATAAAATTTATAAATAAATGTTTTAATAATTTAATACTACATTTTTAATTAATCATGAATGTTTATTTACAATGGAAGATTCCAAAAACTCATTCTAAGATTATTTTGACCATGTAACTTCAAAATATATATTCATCCTATCTAATTATAAATTTTGTTCCATGAAAATTTAAAATATTTATATTATTATGATTTTATTAAAATATAATGTTCACTTACTATAATTGAATCTCTAAAGTTACAAATTCAGTGTTGGATGCTTTTTTATCTTGATTGGTATTGTTGGTCATAGTGGAAAACTCATGAGGGGATTTAATTGAGTTTCCATAAAATTTCTATTTAAAGAAAATTAAATCATGAATATGCCAATTTTAATAAAATTATTAGTCAATAAAAATTATATAAATATATAATTTTTTTTCATGTAGCTTCTCAATGATTGACCAATTCTCAGTTAAAATAATGTTTGAAAGCACTTCAACTTTTGAAAAAATATTATTTGATAAAAAATAAATATAGATAAAATTAATATTAACTACCACCATAATTTTTTGATAAATATTTTAAAATGGATATATCTTGGAACATTAAAATACAATAAAAATGTATAAAAAAAGAGGAATTTAAAAAAGTTTCTTAGTATAAAGATAAGACTTGATCGCTTCAACTTGGAAATCACCCCTACCAAAAATATTATTAAACAATAAAATTGAACCATAACCAAGATTAGGTTTAATAGAACACAGAAGTCAAGTTTTTCATGGAAAAAATCCTATTAAATAGTTATATGTTGGATAGAAACAAGTAATGGTCACACAATACCTCTTCCACAATTTTCATGGATATAAAAATGGAGAAATTTGAGTGAGATTGTCAAGAAATCTCAAATTAAGTAAATGAGACTATGTTTTATAAATGAATAGAGTAAAACTAAATAGATATAAAATATAAATCATTAAAATAGAGGTCAAGTAATTAGATATGAGAAAATTTAATGGTGGTTGACCTAAATTTCTTCAGATGTTTAGAGGTCCCCGAATCTATCTTTGTATGAACCTTGAAAAGGTTTCAAAAAATGTACAAAAAAATAGTTTCATGAAGGTCTACAAAATCCTTCGAATTTTGGTCTATAGATTCTCAGAGCCCTTTCACAAACACATGTTTTAAGTATTATTCTTTATTCAATGTATGATGTTTATTATTATTTATAAATGCATCACTATCATACCCGGTGGAGTTATATTGAACTTATATCTATCCAGGTCCAATTATCCATTGGTAAAAATGATATTATAACTTCAATACTCATACTAAGAAAAAAAATATCATCAAATAATGAATTTTTATTTAATGAATTCATGTATAGGTTGAGAATAATTATTTATAAATCCATGTAAGACTGACTGAATTTAATTTTTTAAACAGGTCATGAGAGATATTAAATTTTTGGATGAAAATATAGACAGAAACTATAATGATCAAGTGGTAGAAAATCTAAATGGTAAGAGTGGTCTGATGGTACTGAATAAATAGTCTAGATGTAGTCTATCCTAGTGGTGTAATTCTTGAATGGTATAATAGATTGGTGGTAGATCATTCCAGTGGTAGATCAGTCTGGTGGTAGCACTATCCAGTGGTAGATGTGTCTAGCGGTTGATCTGTTCTAGTGGTAGATGTGTCTAGTAGTAGACCTGTTATAGTGAGAGATGTTTCAAATTGAATATTTATTCTAGTGTTATAATTTTCCAATGTTATGTTTTTTCTAAAATTAGATCTATTGAACTAATGGTAGATACATACTTTTCCAAAAAATTTCAAATTTTTACTAGAAATTATTTTCTATCATACAACATTAAACTTATTAGAAATATAAAAAACAAGATTCATGATCATTAAAATACTAAGGTTTCCCCAATGTCCCCCTTTTTTTGAAAAAAAATAATGGATTTTATGACCATGATTTTAAAAATAGATATATAAATTAGTAGAGATGAATATTAATAATTTTATGCATAACATTTTAAATTAATTATGTGATCAGTTCTATCATAAATTCCATTCGATTATACTCCACCTTATGGGATTATCAAAAAGAAATGGAAATAAAATAAAATATATGAATATTAAAAATAGACAATAGATAGTAGATACTAAAGTAAAAGTTTACATCCAAAAATTGAATAAAATGAAAATAAAATCAATATAAAAAACTAATTGGAATTCGATCCACTCTCTTCCTTAGAAGAGGAAGAAGGAATAAATGGATCCTTTACTTTACTAATAAATAGTGATACAAATTTTGTGGAAAAGGGTTTAGGAGTTGGTGGAGGATGTTCCCTGATAATGAAAGGCATGATATTCCATATTCCCTCAACTGGAGTCATGCTAAAATGTCAAAAATCAGTAAGAAGTGGTGTTAAAGGTGGTGAAAAGGTGATAGAATTGAATGGTATAACCTAATATGAAACCACTATTGTCCAAGAAGAATTCATAAACTATCTCATTAATTAAAAAAATTTGAGATAATGTGTCCACCATACTATATTTTTTTGAAGAACTTCTTCTTCTCTTCCACAAAAATCGTGATCAGAGGGACCATAAAATTTAGATAATTCTCTTCTCCCTGAATTCCCTAGTCACAAGAGTAATTTTTAGGTTCTCATAAATAAAAAATAGTGATCATTTTTCAATTATTTTTATATATATCCTTTAATGGTATTATTTAATAGCTTTAACTATAGTATCTATATCACTCTTATCATCGTTCAAGTATTCTCAAAGCAGATTATAAATATGGTTACCATGTTCCATTATCGAATGGAGTTCCTTCTGATAAGAGGTTGAAATATCACCTATGATAGTATGCAATTCCTATAATAATCGATCAAGTCATATCTTTATCAACTGAAGGAGGAGTAGTAGGTGGAGCACTAAAAGTTGAAGCACAGACTGTAGGATGTGACACCAACCTCCCCAAAAGTGATAACTGAATTTTGAAAAATCTACCAATCATCTCTTTCATGATGAATATAACATCTTATATCTGTTAAACAAACCATTGTTCTCAATTTCTTGTTCATTCATTTTCATCATCATCTTTGTTTGGATACGAGAGTTGACTAATTTGAATAATTGTAGTGTATTGGATTCATTGATTTTCATCACTTAAGGAGGAAAAGATAGAAGAATCCCACTTATATCTGATAACTGGATTAATCCAAAGGAATCCATGTAATATTTAGTAACATAAATAACAGTAAGAGAAGGATTAAAATGATGAGATTAAATTATTTTTTATCTAGGAAAGTTAGACTCCACATATCCAAACTCAGCTGTATGAACACCAAAAGGAAAAGCTTATAATTATCCCACCTCATCAATCTATTCAACTATACATCCTTTAAGATCCTTTTCCACAATAGATATAGAAGGTATACCATGATCAGGTGGACTGTAATGGTCATCATCACCGCTATATGACTCCGATTACACAATCTCTAGCTGGGTAGATCCTGGGGATTTATCCCTCTTAGAAGGTTCTCTATCATTATCTCTATCAGAGACATTTTACCCTTATATACTTTATGAATCCTGATCCTCATCTCCATTTCCATACTTGGAATTAGTGTACAACTCAACAACATCACTTGATCTCTCAGAATAATAGATCTTAGAATTTTCAACATTTGAGAGTTCAGTTTCCTCAGAATATTCATATACACATAGTAATAATTATCTAGCAGGAAGATGAAGATATGGACTATTAGGTCCATAAGAATCATTAGGGCTTCTAATCACATCTGGGTCACTTCCTTATTCTAATGAAACATTCACTAATTCTTCTTCCCTATCTCTAGCTTCATCTTATTCAACATCAACCTCATCTTCCTCATCTGAGGAATATTCAACAACATTATCTGGCCCCTATGAAGGAACAATCTAGTCCCTATGACTAGGAGGGTTCTACATAGGATTAAATTAACATAAATATTATTATTATTAGCCACCCAATATCCCATTCAAGGGTTCTAATAAACAATAATTCACTTATAGGTAAAATGACATAGATAGAATCCTCCATAACTAAATACATTTTCATTATCTCTAGGAACTAAATTTTGGATTCCAACATAGTTAAAATAAACATGAGTTAGATCAAAGAATTATATGTTGATGAAGTCTTAATAATTTCCATTATATGGATTGTAAGGTATCCATAAATTTTATCTTGTCTCATATTTTCATAAAAAATAATAAAAATATATCCTAGAAACTCAGATTTTTAATGTCCCCCTTCATTGGACAAAGAATTTGATGGATAAACATAAAAAAAATCAGGCATTCCCCATCAGTATCTACATCTCTAGGCCTTAAAAAATATTATTTACAGTTAAATCTAATAAAAAATCTGCATTTATGAAAAAACTATTCTTGGGAATGAGTCCCTGAAAATCATTAGATATAACATTATGAGGTACATTGAGGCATTTGTACCAATTTTTAGATGAAATGATCACTAATTTGAGATAAATTGCGGTCTTAAAACAAAACTAATACTATGAAAGGTGATAAAACTGGTAAACCAACCAAGTATATAATGTTAGGTCCTTCCTTGATAACCATTTGATCCATCCTTGGTTCTTGATCACATTCAACACTAGTAGCTTTTTTGAAACTAACTATTCATTATCTATTTACATTTCAGAAGAAACAAATCAAGATAATATTTAGGGGTTATTTGGTTTAAAAATGGTGGACTAACTATATTAACCTCATGATTTCATGGACAGACATAATTCTTTAGTAGATGAAACATTGTAATTTATTAATCTCAAAATATTTTGACTAGTTTTAATGAACAATATTGATTACAAGGAGGGTTATAAGTCGAGAGAGAAAGGATAAGGGAAGGTTTGAAGGACACTGATATAGAGGGTCCTCAAATTTTAATATTATTTTATCAATTAGAGATTTAGAGATGAAATATATAATAAAATATAAATAAATAAACCCAATAAAAATTTAATCACAGAAAAGAAACAGGAGTGGTAGTATTCAATTAGATTCACTTGAACAGTAGAAAATTAACTACATATCACTAGTGGTGTATTCGATATAGTATAACCCCACCTATAGAATTTTTTAATAATTAAATATGAAGTTAAATAACTAATCAATTATTTTAATTATTAGTTCATGTCTGATATATCTTCATATCTTAGAATTCAAAGGCTTTATAAATATATCTACAAGCTGATATTTAGTTCCAATTAATTAAAGAGTTATATAAATTTTTTGAAATGATATCTCAAAAAGTGATGTATACTAACAATATATGTTTTCCTAGAATGAGATAAGAGATTATTGGAGATATTTACCTCACACATATTATCACAATTTATAAGGACTTGTTGAAATTGATATCCACAGTCTAGTAATACATGTTTCATCCCTAGAGTCTCCTCACAATAGCTTCTAATAGTTATGTACTCATCCTTGGTATTATACAATAAAAATAATATTTTTTTACTACACTATGAAACTAGTGACTCTCAAAAAAGATGACATGTTCTAAAGGTGATTTTTTCTTTCTGACTGATAGCCACCAAAATCTGTTAATGAATTACATATTATATTGAATTATTTCCTGCGAGAATAACATAGTCCTAAGTTGGATGGGTACATGATGTACTTAAAAATTATTTTAACAGAATGTAATGTGATTATTTAGGATTTTATTGAAAACCGAGACACATAAAGACAATAAACATAATATTTGGTTTTATTGACATTAATTATAGAAATATTCTAATCACATCTTTGTAATTTTTTTGATCAACAAATTTTCATGCTTCATAAAGATTTAGTTTTCATGTTTTACTCATATAATTATCACTACTCTTTGTACTATCAATACCAAAACTTTTTTATAAGGTATTTGGTGTAATTAATTTGATTTATAATAAATCTATATTTATTTTTAAAAATTTCAAAACCAATGATGAGATATAACATACCCATTAAACTCATTTAAAATTCACATTTCTCAATTTTTAGAAAACTAGTACTTAATGAATTTCTAGAAGATTCAAAAAGTATATCATCAAAATATATTTTTACTACTAAAAAATATTTTGAAATTATTTTTATAAATAAAGATGGATTATATATTCCTCTTGTAAAACCTTTTGAAATGAAAAATGAATTGAGCCTATCATACCAAGATATAAGAGCTTGTTATAAGCCATATAAAATTATGTGAATTTAAAAGAATGATTTGGAAAATGTGGATTTTTTTTATTCTAAGGGGTTGATCAGTAAAAGAATCCTCTAATATATTACCATTTAAGAATTCACTCTTAACTTATATTTGATATAGTTTGAAATTAAAATGTGATTCCACAGAAAGAAACATTCTTATGGATTCAGTTATAGCTATTGGTGAAATAATTTCCTCATAGTTAATACCCTTTTCCTGACTATATCCTTGTGAGAACAATATTTATTTGTTTCTAACTATAATACCTGATTGAAAACCCTTTATTCTAATCACCCATTTAGTTAAAATAGTATAAATGTATTTAGGTATATCCACTAATTCCCAAAATTTATTTATTTCAAATTGGTTGGATTATTATTAAATTTCTATTACCCAGAATTCATCATTAATTTCATAATTTCTGTTCTTAGGTTCATGTTTTGTTAAGAAAACGTTATGTTTGAGTAGTTTTATAATAGAATATCTAGTTTATGTTCCCCTATCAATGTTTCCAACTAAATCACCTGAGGGATGATATATATGAGTCATAACAGTTCTATGAAATGATGTAATTCATATTTCATTATCCTCTATAGGTTTAAGATCATATTTTTAATTAGAACTGGATGATTTTTCTACATGTTATATAGAATAGTTGGATGGTTTATCATTTATCTTTAGATCAAACAGATCATCGTCATGGGTTTTGAAAGTAATCTTGGTCTCATGTGGATCTATTTCATCTAACTTAACCTGTATAGATTATTCTATAAACATAGTCCATTTATTAAATAAACTATATGACTTATTGGTTTTAGAATATACAATTATAAGTATTTCATCACTTGTTGATGCAATTTTTTTAAATTATCCCTTTTATTTAGGGAAAATACATTTCAATAAAATAATATAATGTAATTAACCTTTGGGTTTCTTCCATTTGAAAATTCAAATGGGGTTTTAATTAAAATTGGTCTTATGAAAACTCTATTGATTATATAGCTTGTTGTATTAATAGATTTTACCCCCAAAATGTAAATCATACTCATTTGGAATTATTTGGTTAATTTCTTGATGGGTTTTATTTCTCATTAATACAAAACTATTCTGTGGTGGGGTTTTAGGAGAAGAAAAGTTATGATTTTAGCCATGTTGTGAGCATAATGTTTCAAAATCATGATTTTAATACTCAAAACCATGATAAATTCTTAAGGTATTAATTATAAGTTGACTATGATTATTAATAGTTTTAGAATACATAGAAAAATAAGAAAAAGCATAACTTTTGTGATCTAGAGAGACTTCACAATTGTATCCATACAATTCATCTACTAGAATATAAAAATTGGTATTCCAATTCATTTTATATTCTCCATAGGGCCAAAAAATCCTTGTGAACCAACTCTAAGGGTTGAGATGTTGAAACTTATTTATTTGGTTTGAAGGAGATTTTGTGTTGTATTCCTTTTTAACATGGGTTACAAAATTTTCCATTTGGTGATTCTAGTTAATGAATATCCTTGACTAACCCATTCATAGTAATCTTTCTAAGTGATGAATAATGCAATGTCTTAGTATCCTTTTCCAGATCTAATAATCTTTTTCAAATGCACTTAGATAGGAAATGCTTTGATATGAAAAGGAATCTAATGTAACAACATAAAAATTATCATTTCTAAAAGTAATGAAAACTAGTGTATCATCATAATTAAAAATGTTGTGGCATAATTTTCAAACATATCATGGAAAAATCACCACATAACTATGAGATTCTAGGTAGATTATACTTAATCCATGTACATATAAAACGTTGGAAATTAAAATAGTATTAGAGTTACCGATTTGACAAAGACTAATTATTTTTCCTTTGGAATTGTAATCTAAGGTGACATGTGTACCATAAAATTTTATTAGATTCTTGAAGCTTGAATAATACCCAGTTATGATTCTAGTGAATCCTATTTTCAAATACCATATGTTCTTACTGGAAATTTTTAAAAATGATTTCTAAAAGAAATTTAAAATGAAATTATCTTGGTACCCAAATCTGTTAGGGTCCAATGATATTAATAATAAGGGTTTTAGGAATCCATAATAGTTTAATAGGTTTCTTGTAGTAATATCTGAGAATGTTAGAAATAAAAAATTTATTATCTCCATAATAATAGTATGTTTTCACTGTACTGGTAGAAATATAACAAGAAATTAATTTATTCTTATTGATCTTTCCCTAGCCAGGATGACATGAAATCCCTATGGTATACTTCATTGTAGTTTGATTTCAAAGAATTAGGGTTAATGTACTTATTCCATATATGAATCTCTCCAAATAATTCATAATTGTTCATTGGATATTTTTAGATCATTATTTTATTTTAGTAGTTAAAAAATTTTCAACTTTTCTATACGAAGATCTATATTAAGGTGAGAAAATGATGCTTCTCTAAACTTTTTTCATTTATCTTTAAGTTTGTTGAATGTGTCCTACAACATATTGAAATATTTAAACATTTCTTTAGTTGTCATGTTTTTTCACTATTTTAATCTTTAGAAAGGTTGTAATTATGAATAGGAAATGCATAAAAAATATTAGATACCTTAGGTATGTTTTTCATAAAACACATATTAGATATACCAAGATTATCTTATATACTTGAGTCTAAATCACTTGAAATATAATTTGAAGCACTCCAAGATAATTTTATATCCTTATTACACCTCTTATATCTATCAACATAATTTTTCATAGACATTAACAGAAGATATTATTCTTTGATATGGCATTTTATCTAACATTCATGGCAAGTTATTTAATTTGTAGAATCATCCATTTGTCCATTATTTTCTCCAGTTACCTTTTTTTCATAGTTACTTTTGTAGTTTGACTTATTTAATAATTAATTAATTTTGTAAAATTTCCCAAATAATCTATCTATGTAATCCATTCCTTCTTCAGTATCATAATATGATTTTCCCTCGCATGAGCTATTTTATGTAATATTATTTTTTTATCTTTGAGCCAAAATACTTGAGTGTAGCTGAATCTGTCTTTGGTTCATCCTCTTCTTCTCTATTCACTTTATGTTCTACTTTATACATCATGATATTTCCTTTTAGATCATTAATAATATATTTATTATATCACATAACTCTTGAATTGGAAATGAAGTTCCTCTCCATTTGTTATGTAAACATCTTAGCAGAAGCATCACTTGATCATTGTTAGCAATTCATGTCCTAAAACAACTATAAAACCGTACATTAATTGCACTATTATTTTTCAACACTATAAAATAGTGCTGATAAGTGGAATTCTTATCAGCTCTAAAGAAAGTGTTGATAAATAACTCCTTTATTTGTGGTTTTTTTAGAACTGATAAAGGGGAGCCTTAATCAGCACTTTATTTTTATCACTAATAAAGGGTGACTTTTATCAGCACTTTATGTTTAGCACTGATAAAGGCACGAATAAAAAAATTGAAAAAATGAAAAAAATCACCTATGAAAATTTTACAAGTTATTTTAATTAAATAATTATTGATAAAAATGAGTAAATTCATTATACATTATAAAATATTAAACATATTATTAATTAGATAATTATGATAATTGACATTTATAAATTATATATATATATATATATATATATATTAGTGTATATAATTATGAGTTATAAATTACAAAATATTAATGTGATTTACATTGAATCGTCATATATTTAATGAATAATGGTTTATAATAAAAAATTAACATGAATTAAAAATACTGACTAATTGCATAATGTAACAGATATATAATTGAATGTCATTTTATTTTTCAATTTAACATAGGTCAAAGGTGTATTATATTGATTTCATATATACGTAATTAATGACTTTTTATATACAATGCACTCAAAAAAAATTTGTCCATTTTTTAAATATTGTTAAAGTGTACTTATTTTTAATTTATTCAATTTCACTCATTTTTAACATATATGCATGGACTAAAAATTAGATATTCTTTAATAATGTTAAAAATATAATTTTAAGAAAATATTTATAGATTAAAATATTTATAAATGTACATTTACTTTATTTATACAATTATATATTTATAAATATAAATAAATAAATATTTTTTTAAAAGTGTTTATATAATTATATATATTTAAATAATTATTAAATTTATAACAGATTTAATTAAATAATGAATATATCACCTATAATTATATTTTTATATATTTATTAAATATATATGTATAATTATAATAATATATATAATGAAATGAATAATATTCTTAAAAATATTTCAAAAATTATAATGAAATAATTACAAAATTATAATAATATATTTTTAAGATGAAGAATATTTTCTATATTTATTTTTATATATATTTCTTATGTATATAACTATATTTACAATTTTTTATTTATAATTATTATAATAAATAAATTATCATCAATTAAGTGATAAATACTGATAGAAGAATCTTTATCAGCACTTTTTTCTCGCTGACAAAGATGAGAGTTTATTAGTGCTTTTTAACAATGATAAAGACCAATATTTATCAGTGCTAATACTGAACTGATAAATATTCCTTTTTTCATCGCTTATTACTTAAGCACTGATAAAAGGACTCTTTATCAGTTCTTTTTTGTAAGCACCGATAAATGTGTCCTGGTCTTTTTAAAAAAACCAAACCATTTGAGAGTCTATCACAATATCAGAACCTTTCCACAGAAGCCACCCACTGCTGACGCTACTCCTCGGTGAATCGAAGCTCGAATCACACCACTCGACTACCTCCATTTGCTCGAACATCTCATCTGACATCCAATGTTTGGTTGCAGTTAGTGTTTCCAAAGAGGGTCTTCTATTTTCTTAAACCTAATGAGGAAGGCCTTCTGATTTCATTTGTATATTTTTTGTTTCTTGTTTTATTTCTTATTTTACGATGCCGTTATTTTTGGTCTGGTTATTGTATACTATTTTGATTTTAGATTAGGAAGAGAATTATCTGTTAATGATCTGTTTTTTGATTGAGTACCAATGCTTTGGTCTTTTTAAATTTTTGTTTTGAATCAATTTTCTTTATTGTATATTGTTACATCTAACGAGATCACCACATCCTAAGGGCCTATATTTACCCTTAGATTCACCATCCAAGTGGACTTTAATCCAACATATAAATGAAGGCTTCAAAACAACATCCAATGTACAAGTAGGAGGAATGATGTTAAGATTAATAAAAAGGAACCATGAAATAATCAAATCCTGAATGGAGCTATGGAATTAGTCCCTTCAATGTGAATTGGGTTCCCATATAGCAGAAATTAGGCATGATAATGAGTAATGATTATTGAATTTGGTTTTTAAGTTTAAAAAATCATTTTGAATTCTCTAAATGATAAGTATTATTTCATTTACAACACCCTAAAATTTGTTACATGTCTAATCGAACACCTAAAATCTATACATAATTCAATTAATGGAATTTGGAAAATGATATTTCCTTATAAAAACAACATGTAGAAATCCTTTAACTATATTAAAGGGATTTCATCAGAGTTTGACTGAAATTATGTTTTGTGACCATAATTTTTCTAGGGTAAAGATGTTCTTCAATTTTATATTCATCATGGGATTTTTTCATAACATGGATATCATGGGTTGTGGATTCATGTAGTAATCAAGTACCAATATATGTATTATTCAATCCAAGGAAATTTATCTTCTTTATAATAGTCTTTCAATGCATAAAATGATTCTGGAAATTGTATACAAATGGATGAAATAATGTAAGTCATATCCTCAGTCACAAGAAATGGTATAATTTTTTTTGTGGCATTAATTATTAATTAAGATATCTGAAACAATAATATAATCACATAATATGATATAATATATTTTAACACAAGAAACAATATTGATGCATTAGGCTTTGGAATATCATATCATTCTATATGTCTATTTATAATATATTATGTGATAAAATACTCTATTTTCATGTCTCAAAATAGTGAATCAATTCATGTTTATTATATAGATCAATATTTGAAAATATGAGTACTATTTAAAGTGAACATTTTCTTTTTCTTTGAATATATCATAAATTATGATAGATAATTGTATATTATCTATTTCCTTTCAGGGAAAACCAATTATAAGAAATGACGGAGATTTATACTATATCATGGATTATGAAATAATGTCTTTTATTAAATATATTTTGAGGA
This sequence comes from Viscum album, assembly GCA_963277665.1. NCBI lineage: Eukaryota > Viridiplantae > Streptophyta > Magnoliopsida > Santalales > Viscaceae > Viscum > Viscum album. The sequence continues at coordinate 699,158,335 of OY728122.1, read as the reverse complement.
ACAATATTATTTTTCTAATTATCCTTTATAAAAGGAATAATTTAATTTATAATATGATTATAATTTTTTAATGAAAATTTATTTTGTGAAACTGAAATTACTTATAATTTTTTTTATATAAATTTTTTATAAAGTATTTAAAATTAGTTAATAATGGATTATAGAAAATTTAAAAAATTCTTGTCATTAATATTAATTAATATTAGAAATTTAACTTTTATATATATATATTTAATGTCTTATTATTTTGATAATTAATATCTTATATGTATTTATTTATAAATTGTATAAAATTAATATTTGATTAACCCAATAGGATGGATATTAACCTTAAATTGATGCACACTAATTACTTTAAAATGAGAATGAAGATAGAGTCAAAAAGTTCATAATGTTTGCAAGAGAGAATGTAGAAGACCCTTAAAAAATCCTTTGTCAGGGTTTACATTATTTTTATTCTTGAAAAATTAGTTTGGAAGAGTTGGAACAACATTTGGTTTGTCATGGAATAGATGAAATCTATAAATGTTGGACTAAACATTGGAAAAAACTGAATGTGCAAATCAATTAGAATGAAAATACTGTTTATGAATCATTTGATTTGAATACCTTTGTAAAATATGGAAGAGATTGTATGGATGAAATGACACTGGAAATTGAAGATGACCTTTGTGATTGTACAAAGTTGTTTGAGGAGACAAATAGTTGTTCCAAGAAACTATTATTTACCAATTTTACTAATTATACAACATTTTTAGTTGTATTGATGTAATATAATTTGAAAGTTGGTAGTAGATGGATTGACAACAACTTCATAGAACTAATTTTTCATCTAAAAGATATGCTATGAGGAGAAAATGAACTATCATACCGAACACATTATTCTAAACTAATGTTAAATTCAATGAGCCATATCTCTAAAAAAGCATGATTGTACCAATTATTTTATATTTTTTTGTAAGGAAAATGAATCACTCAAAAAATTCCCTATGTGTGGCGTTGATCAATACAAGAAAAATGAATCATGTCCTTCAAAATCTGAATGGAATTTTCCTATCATATAATGGTTTAGAATAATATATGGATGAATGTAAACCGCGATACAATTAACATGTCATTAAGATACATATATTAAATATAGGAACCTATTTCATCTAGTAGATTCACCTAAGTGGATGAAAATTTATTACGAGTTTTCGGAATTTGAATATGATTCAAAAAACTCTAATCACGCAATATCTTAATATGGAATAAATCATTTTGGTGTATAGAGTAGTACTCATAGAACATGCTCATTCATATTGGTAAATTATAACTTCCCTCTATGGTTGTGTAGGAATTGAAAATATATTATGTTGTATCTACTTATATCTCGACCAAAGCAACCAAGTAAAGATATTGATGTCTTATTGGCTCCATTGATCGAAGATCTGAAATTGATGTGGGATATAGGTGCTACAATGTATGATGCTCATAGAAGTGAAGAATTGACATTGAGGTTGATGTCTTATGGAATGATAAATTAATTCCCCACTTAATGAAATTTATCAGGCCATCACATTAAAGGAATGATGGGGAATCCCATTTATGAAAAAAGCACATACTCAGTTAGGTTAAAACATTATTCAAAGATTTTGATTTTCAGAAATTGGAAATTTTTACCTCAATGACATAAATAGCGATCTTATATGAAAACATTCAGTGGGAATATTGAACATGGTACAACACTATCTCCATAAATTGGTGATCAACTTTGGAAATAAGAAAAAATTATTGACACTGTTTTCAGTAAACCATTTTTGAAAAACCATATAATATCATGTTGGAAGAAGAGACAAAAGTTTCATTTAATTTCTGTATTGGAATTTTTTGTATACAATAAATTTTATTTATGTCATGTTTATATAAAAAATTTATATGATAATGTTACTATAACATTACTAAATATTCTTGAAGAAAAGATAGAATCAAGGCTAGGTTGGTCATGATTGAAATATAGATATTGGAAAAGATTGAACTAGTGAAGGGTAAAAGGCTGACTTTTCTTCCTCAATATGATTACACACTATCTCAGCAAGAAAAATTTCAATTTTTCAGTTACACTAATAGTGTACGTGTTCCATATGGATATTCATAATATATCAATAATGTCGTGTGAATGACTAATCTGAAGTTACAATGACTAAAATCACACTACTGTCATGTTTTGATGGAAAATATAATAAATGTTGCATTTCATTTTATTCTTCCTCAAAATGTAAGACATACAGTTACTAGACTCTTATTCTTTTTCAAATCCATATGCAGTAATTTTATAGACTGGGAAAGTTTCCCATCATGAATATGGAGACTGTAGTCGTATTATTTGAATTAGAGTTGTTCTTCCCACCATCATTTCAATGATAAAATGTTCCACAGGATGGTTCATTTGGTTAAAGTGGATGAACTATGTGGTTCTATAAATTATATATGGATGTAACGCATTGAATTTATATAAATATTTTAAAGGGTATGTCAAGAATCAATGTTGGCTAGAAAGTTGCACTACAGAATGAAATATTTATGAAGAAGCTATTGAATTATATATCGATTACCTATTAGATGTTGAGAAAATCAATCCCCCAAAGTCTCATCACAGGGAATTACCTATAAGAAACTGGATTTGTAGAATATATTATTTTATAATTACCCTAATATAGTGGGGGAAACCACATCATTACATATTACATAATTGTGAATATGTTGATCCATATATTGAAGCCTATAAAGTAATTCTTAGGGGTTTGAATCCATCAAGGGATGAAGGATGGATATCAAATACACATAATCAAAATTTTATTTGATGGTTCAAAGATCAAATTTATAAGGATTTATATGAAAATATGAATTCAATTGCTGAAATACTTCAATGGCTAGGCATTAGATCAAATGAAAATGTTAAATCTCACACTGGTTTTGTAATCAATGGTAATATGTTCAACAAAAAATAATGTTATGACTTCAATATGATTTAAACAGCAGTGTTATGCTTGTTTATGAAGCAATTCACATATCTACTTCTATAGATATAATTCCAATTTATGAAAATATGTCATATTTTGGATTTATCAAATAGATATATGAGTTGGATTATTGAAAATTTCAAGTGCCTCTTTACCGTTGAAAATAGGTTGGCAATATCAATGGATTGAAAGATGGTGAAATGGGATTTTTGAAGGTGAATTTCAATGTGGAAGGGGAAGAAGATGATCCATTCATAATTGCATCACAATCAGTTAATCTATTTTATGTCTCTAATACAACAAACAAGAATTGGTCGATAGTCCTTCTGGAAACTAAAATAAATGTTGAGTTAGTTGAAAATTCAACTGAGGATGACCCTTTCATTGGGTCATCATGATCATTTCATTCCTTTCCCAAAATATACAATGTCTTGTACGTTAGAGGGACCAATAAGAGGGAATTTAGATTCTCAATAGAAAAACCAAATACATTAAACCATTAAAAATTGAAAGAGTGTTCAATGAGAAGGTACAAGTGTTTTTTAATATATTTTGTTTTTCCCCATAATATTATATGTTATTTACTACATTAACACCATCTAAAATAAATTTTTTACTACTCATGAAGACAATGTCTTATGTACATGATGATATTACCAATCCATCCTAAGAACAAAATATAATGAATAAAACCATTTGAAAGGATGTAAAGGTAATGTTACGATATACTTTCTCTATATTATTGGAAAAATATATAATGGAACATAGATTTAATTATTATTATTCCATTTAGGGTTTTTTTATTTTAGATCATTTCTATCCATGTGTCATGCCTTTGTAATAAGAAAAACTATCCTGTTTTTTCTTAGTCATATTGGTAATCTTGATGTTTTCATAGTAAAATAGTTATACAAAGAGTTAATGAATTATTTAATATTTATGTTTAATTTATTTTTTTTAGTATTACTTTCATAATAATTGTTTTCTTATACAGGTGTAATATTTTGTTTGAGTTGGGGTACTCTGTCCATATTTTATGCCTTTCTGCACCAAAAAATCCATATAATTCTTCTCCCTCAATATTATTTCACCCCTATAGTGGTGAATTTATCACTTTCTTTCATGTTATATCCACTATATTACCAAGAAGAGAAAATAAACTACCTTTTCTCAATTATAGATGTCACATTAATGTTTTAAAAGTAAAATCATTGTCCATATAATTAATTAATTTTTTCATATTTATGTATAATTTATTTTTTTTAGTAATAATCATATAATAAATTTTTTCTTATAAAGGTGGATTCTTTTGTTCGAGTTGGGATAGTATCTCTATATTTTATTCCTTTATGCACCAAAAATTCCACAAAACTTTTCTCCCTTAAAATATTTTCTACCCCGCAGTGGGGTATTTATCAATTTCTTTCACGTTCCCTCCACTTCCTTTGTAGTAAGAGAGATGAATCTTCATATGCTCAATTACATAGGTAATATTTATGTTTTCACAATAAAATCATTATATATAAAATTAATAATTTTTTATTTATGTTTACTTTTTTTATTTTTAGTATTATATATATAATTATTTTTTTAAACAAGTGGATTATTTTGTTCGATTTGAGGTGGTTCTTCCATCTTTCATGCCTTTCTCTGCCAAAACATCCACATACTTGTTCTCTCTAAAAAAATTTCACCCATGAAATGTTGAAATATATCACTTTACTTCATGATTCCACCATTGCTCAATCATAGAGTTAATCTTGTCATTTTCATAGTGAAATCATTTTCTATTGAATTATTTTATTATTTCACAATTGTGTTTAATTTATTTCCTTTTAGTGTTACTCATAATAATTTTTTTCATATATTGGTGGATTATTTTTTTCGAGTTGATTTGGTTTGTTCAATGATTCTCATGAAATTTTTGTAGTTCAACTAAAAAATTCAATGGAAATAATGGTAACAATGATAGTTTGGATTTTTTAGACATTGGGACATGTAGGAATCAACCACACCTAAATATGACACATGATGTGATCGATATGGCTCCAAGTACAAATTTCAATATAAAATCAACATTAATTTTAGTATAAAAGAAAACTGAAATACTCAAAACTTAGAAAACACATTCATATTGTTTTGATACATTTAGACAATGATCTATAACTCATTTCGGGAATGTAAGTATCAGCAGAACCTCAATCCAATACACTATGTGCTCAATATGGCACAATGTGTATGCTATCAGTTTAAAATCGATATTTCAATTTAAAAAGTGGTAATCATTGAAAATTGAGAAAACACGCTCAGATTTTTTTGATAATTTATGACATCAATTCAAAAATCTTTTGTGATGTGTAGGATTCAGTATCATTCCAAACAGATACCCAGTGTGATCGGTATGAGTCAAAGTGAGAGTTTCATGTTTACAATGACATTTAAAAAAAATAAACTGATATACTCAAAATCATGAAAAAATATTCATATTTTTTTATTATATATTAAAATGATCCATAAGTTATTTGGGACATGTAGAAATCAACCACACTTCAATCTGATGCCCAGTGTGATCGGTAAGACTCTATGTGAATTTTTTATTTTAAATTGACATCAATATAAAAAAATAGGACTTCTCAAAACCAATAAATCACATTCATATTGTTTTTGAACATTATTAAAACTATCCAAAAATCATTTGTTATGTGTAGGAAATAGTCACACCTCAATCTGACGTACGGTGTGACCGGTATGACTGAAGGTTCTTCTTTTTTATATAACATTGTTATCAATTTTCGTAAAAAGGACAACTAACCTACTCAAAACCTAGAAAAACATTATAATTATTTAAATATTTTTTTAAAATGATTAAAAGACATTTTTTATGTGTAGGAATCATCCATATCAGTCAAAGTGCATGTTTTAATTTTAAAATGACACTAGTGCAGAAAACGTTTTTTACGTCACCATTTTTTACGTCGGTTATATAAACCCGATGTCATAATATGTAAAACGAGGTTTTTTACGTCGGTTATTTCTTAACCGACGTAAAAATTTGTATTCGGTACACCTTTAACGTCGGTTATTATTATAACCGACGTTATTAATCGCGCGGCTTCGTTTTTTACGTCGGTTATGTTTATAACCGACGTAAAAAAATGCGGATTTTGAGCCCTTTATAACGTCGGTTATAAACTAACCGATGTAACAAATGAATCGGAGGAAGGTTTTTACGTCGGTTATTGAAATAAACGACGTTATAAATGTTTTTAAAACAATTATCACGTCGGTTATTGAATAACCGACGTGATAACTCATTTAAAAATTTACCCAGACCCGTGGATTGTCATTCGCGAGTTTACCTTCGACAGTCGCGACTCGTCTCTCTCGCGCGTAAACCCGAATCGGCTCGTCCATTTCGTTGGTTTAGATTCGTTTTGCGATCATCGTTTCTCATATTTAATATCCTCGGATCAATCATCTAAACTCGCAGCACTCAGGTAATCCTCCCACTCGTTCGTTTTTTTTTCGCAAATAGTATATATATATGTGTTGTGATTTTTTTGTTGAAACTAGCTAAGATTCTTCGATTGCAAACCCTTTTAACTCATTTTGGCACCATAATCTTATTTATCATCCCTAGATCTATTTGTTCGACTTGCAATATTGAGTAATTTTATGATTTCACTAATTTTTCATCATTTTCTATAAATCCCCGAGAGGGTTGGGGCGTGTCCATTTGGATGGGTTGCCCTTTTACAGTTGTTACTACTTTATTCACACACAACCATGGCATAGGTGCATGGATTTGGGGTCGGGGGGTGTCCAGGGGGGTTTACAAGGGGGTGGGTGGGTGTGGGGGGCTGTCCAAGGGTGTGGGTGGGTGGTCGGTGGTGTCCAGGGGGGTGTCCAAGGGGGTAGGGGGTGGGGGTGGTGTTTAGGAGGGGTGGGGGGCTGTCCAGAGGGTTGGGGGTGTCCAGGGGGGTGTCCAAGCAGGTCGGGGGTGGGGGGTTGTGTCCAGGAGGGGTGGGGGTGCTTTCTAGAGGGGTCGGGGGCTGTCCAGAGGGGTCGGGGGTGTCCAGGGTGGTGTCCATGGTGGTGTCCAAGGGGATGGGTGGGTGTGGGGGGCTGTCCAAGGGGGTGGCGGCCTGTCCAGAGGGGTCGGTGGGGTGTCCAGGGGGGTGTCCAAGGGGGTGGATGGGTGTGGGGGGCTGTCCAAGTGGGTGGCGGCCTCTCCAGAGGGTATTTGGGGTTGTCCGGGTGGGTGGGGGGGCTGTCTAGAGGGTTGGGGGATGTCCAGGGGGTGTCCTAGGGGGTAGGGGGTGGGGGGTGGTGTCCAGGAGGGGCGGGGGGCTGTCCAGGGGGGTTTACAAGGGGGTGGGTGGGTGTGGGGGGCTGTCCAAGGGTGTGGGTGGGTGTTGGGGGGTGTCCAGGGGGGTGCCCAAGGGGGTAGGGGGTGGGTGGTGGTGTTTAGGAGGGGTGGGGGGGCTGTCCAGAGGGTTGGGGGGTGTCCAGGGGGGTGTCCAAGCAGGTCGGGGGTGGGGGGTTGTGTCCAGTAGGGGTGTGGTGCTTTCTAGAGGGGTTGGGGGCTGTCCAGAGGGGTCTGGGGGTGTCCAGGGTGGTGTCCAAGGGGATGGGTGGGTGTGGGGGGCTGTCCAAGGGGGTGGCGGCCTGTCCAGAGGGGTCGGTGGGGTGTCCAGGGGGGTGTCCAAGGGGGTGGATGGGTGTGGGGGGCTGTCCAAGGGGGGGGATGGGTGTGGGGGCTGTCCAAGTGGGTGGCGGCCTCTCCAGAGGGTATTTGGGGTTGTCCGGGTGGGTGGGGGGGCTGCCCAGAGGGTTGGGGGATGTCCAGGGGGGTGTCCAAGGGGGTAGGGGGTGGGGGGTGGTGTCCAGGAGGGGTGGGGGCTGTCCAGAGTGGTCGGGGGGTGTCCAGGGGGGTTTACAAGGGGGTGGGTGGGTGTGGGGGGCTGTCCAAGGGTGTGGGTGGGCGTTGGGGGTGTCCAGGGGGGTGTCCAAGGGGGTAGGGGGTGGGTGGTGGTGTTTAGGAGGGGTGGGGGGCTGTCCAGAGGGTTGGGGGGTGTCCAGGGGGGAGTCCAAGCAGGTCGGGGGTGGGGGGTTGTGTCCAGGAGGGGTGGGGGTGCTTTCTAGAGGGGTCGGGGGCTGTCCAGAGGGGTCGGGGGGTGTCCAGGGTGGTGTCCAAGGGGATGGGTGGGTGTGGGGGGCTGTCCAAGGGGGTGGCGGCCTGTCCAGAGGGGTCGGTGGGGTGTCCAGGGGGGTGTCCAAGGGGGTGGATGGGTATGGGGGGCTGTCCAAGGGGGTGGATGGGTGTGGGGGGCTGTCCAAGTGGGTGGCGGCCTCTCCAGAGGGTATTTGGGGTTGTCCGGGTGGGTGGGGGGGCTGCCCAGAGGGTTGGGGGATGTCCAGGGGGTGTCCAAGGGGGTAGGGGGTGGGGGGTGGTGTCCAGGAGGGGTGGGGGGCTGTCCAGAGGGGTCGGGGGGTGTCCAGGGGGGTTTACAAGGGGGTGGGTGGGTGTGGGGGGCTGTCCAAGGGTGTGGGTGGGCGTTGGGGGTGTCCAGGGGGGTGTCCAAGGGGGTAGGGGGTGGGGGTGGTGTTTAGGAGGGGTGGGGGGTTGTCCAGAGGGTTGGGGGGTGTCCAGGGGGGTGTCCAAGCAGGTCGGGGGTGGGGGGTTGTGTCCAGGAGGGGTGGGGGGCTGTCCAGAGGGGTCGGGGGGTGTCCAGGGGGGTTTACACATCGATTTATTTTATATTTCAAAATTTTTTACATTGAAATTATGATTTTTTTCATATAAACATATATTTGTCTTATCTAAAAAATATATATATTTTTGCTATTTGTTATAGGTAATAATGAGTCGAAGTTGGATTACGGCACATCGAATGAGCAATGAATATGAGGAAGGTGTTGATGCCTTTTTGTAATTTGCTAAACGAAATGTTCCAAGTAGTGACATTTTTTTCTGTCCATGCCTGATATGTCTGAATATGAAGAAGTTGAAAAGTAGAGAGATAAAAGATCATCTGATTTGTCATGGTTTCAATCCGAGTTACAACCCTTGGATTTGGCATGGCGAAACTGGACAGAATGTCACTGATGATAATGAATCGCAAGATGGTAACTCCGATGGAATTGAAGAAATGATTCGCGATATTGTAGCAGAACAAATTGAGATAGAACCGACAGTTTCACGTCTATATGGTGATGCTGAAAAACCATTATATCCTTGTTGTACAGATTTTACGGTTTTGTCGGCGGTGTTAAGATTGATTAACCTGAAGGCGAAACATGGATGGAGTGACAGAATTTTTACAGAGCTGCTACAATTGATGAAAGACATTCTTCCAAAAGATAACGATCTTCCAGATTCACATTATAAGGCCAAAAATATATTATGCCCGATGGGATTGGGATACAGGAAAATACATGCCTGTCCGAATGACTGCATTATATATAGGAAGGAATATGAATTTCTGAAAGAGTGTCCTAAATGTGGGACATCACGGTATAAGGTGAAAGAAAAATCACAAGCTGATGTAGAGATTACAAAGCTCCCTTCAAAGGTATTTTGGTATCTTTCTATAATTCCTCATTTCAAACGTTTATTTTCTAATTCACATGATGCAAAAAGGTTAAGATGGCATGCTGATGAGCGGGTATGTGATGGAAAAATACGTCATCCAGCTGATTGTCCACAATGGAAGAAAATTGATGCCCAGTACCCTACATTTGGAAATGAAATTAGAAATCTGAGACTAGGCTTGTGCACAGATGGAATGAATCCATACCGAACCCTCAGTAGCACACATAGTTCATGGCCTGTTTTATTGCTAATTTACAACCTCTCTCCTGAAGTTTGTATGAAGCGCAAATATGTCATGTTGAGTATCATGATCTCTGGTCCAAAGCAACCCGGCAATGATATTGATGTATACTTGTCACCGCTGATTGATGATTTGAAACTGTTATGGGCTGATGGTATTAGGGTGTATGATTCTTATAAAATGGAATATTTTCAACTGCATGCAATGCTTCTATTCACTATAAATGACTTCCCAGCATATGGAAATTTGTCTGGATACAGTGTTAAAGGTCATAAAGCATGTCCAATTTGCGAACAACAGACGTCATATTGTCAATTGCATCATGGGAGGAAAACAGTGTACATGGGTCATCGAAAGTTTTTGCCTATGGATCACCCTTATAGAAGACTAAAAAAGGCATTCAATGGCTCACAAGAATTTGAGACTGCTCCTCAACCTTTATCCCCAGAATTGTATTTTGAGAGGGTGAAAAACCATGATGTGACATTGGGAAAGACACAGAAATCTGGTAATGATAGACATATTTGGAAGAAAAGGTCAATATTTTTTGAGCTACCATATTGGAGGTATCATGAAGTCAAACATAATATTGATGTCATGCACGTGGAGAAGAATATCTGTGATTCTTTGATTGGAACATTGCTAGATATTAAAGGAAAGACAAAAGATGGGTTGAATGCAAGGTTAGACCTACTGTCAATGGGAATACGTTTGGAGTTAGCTCCCACTCCTAAAGGAAGACGAACATTTCTTCCCCCGGCTTGTCATACATTATCGAAGAGGGAGAAAAGTAGCTTCTATCAGTGTCTTCATGATATCAAAGTTCCTCAAGGTTATTCTTCAAATGTAAAAAATTTTGTCTCATTGAAAGACTTGAAGTTGATAGGTATGAAATCACATGATTGTCATGTCATGATGCAACAAATTCTACCAGTTGCACTGCGTGGAATATTGCCCATCCGTGTCAGAAAGACTATAATGAGGTTGTGTTATTTTTTCAATTCAATTTGCAACAAGGCGATTGATGTGAATGCTTTGAACATTTTGGAAAAGGATGCAATTTTTATACTTTGTCATTTGGAAATGTATTTTCCTCCAACTTTTTTTGATATGATGGTGCATTTAATGATTCATCTGGTTCGAGAAATAAGGCTTTGTGGACCTATATATCTTCGTTGGATGTATCCTTTTGAAAGGTATATGAAAATATTAAAGGGATATGTTAAAAATCCATATCGACCTGAAGCCTCCATTATTGAAAAGTATATTTCTAAGGAGGTAGCAGAGTTTTGTACGAGCTACTTGGCTACGGCGCAACACATAGGTTTGCCTCCATCTCGCCATGAACGGGTTAATAATGAGGGAAAGGGGATTCGTGGCTTGAAAGTCAAATCACTGTTAGCTGAACATATGAAGAAGTTAGAATCATACATCTTGAATAACATAGCTGATGTTCAACCGTATATCACATTGCATATTAATGAGTTGAAACAATGTCATCCAAAGAAGAAAGAAATGTGGATTTTGAATGAGCACAACAAAACTTTTTTGCCATGGTTTAAAAAGACCTTGCTTGGTAGATCAGATGTATCAGAGACATTAAAATGGATAGTGGGTGGTCCATCTTTAAATGTGATAACATGGTCTGCTTATGACATTAATGGCTATACATTTCATACGAAAGCTCAGGACAACAGAAGTGCAGTTCAGAATAGTGGTGTATTGGTGTTTGCAGAAGCAATGCATTTTTCGAGTGCTAAGGACAGAAACCCAATTTCGGCATCAAGTGCATATTATGGAGTGATTGAAGACATATGGGAGGCTGATTACTTTAAAATTAAAGTTCCCGTTTTTAACTGTAAATGGTTTATCGGTAACAACAGTGTCAGACACGATGAATTTGGAATGACACTTGTTAATCTGAATAGATTGGAAGACACAGCTGATTCTTTTATAATGGCAACACATGCCAAACAAATTTTCTATGTAGTAGATCAATCAGATATGCAGTGGGCTGTTGTTTTACAAGGGAAAAACCAATATGTTGGTGAGGATGAATTTGATGAAGATGCTGATTTATGTGAGATCCCTACTTCCATGGAAAGATTAACAGAACATAATGATGAGTATGTTGAAGACATGGTTTGTGCCATAAGGAACGATCACGACGAAGGAATTTGGGAAAACAATCCAACTGTACATTCCTAAAATTACAGGTAACACAAGTTTATTACTTGTTTACATTTAGTTTTTTCATATAATGTTAGATACTGTAAATTTTTTAGTTATTAAAACATGTATCAAACCAAAACGATAAAACAATAAAAACCGTAAAGAGGAGAAGTCCTGGGCGCACCGGCTGGCCGGTGGTGGATCACCTGTTGGCCGGTGGTCCAGAACAAAGCTCTGTCTGGTCCACCGGCCGGCCGGTGCTGAGCCAGCGGCCGGCCGGTGGTCCAGACAGAGAGCCTTCCTCTCTGTCTGGACCACCGGCCGGCCGCTGGATCACCACCGGCCGGCCGGTGGACCAGACAGAGAGCCTTCCTCTCTGTCTGGATCACCAGCGGCCGGCCGGTGTTGAGCCAGCGGCCGGCCGGTGGTGAGCCAGCGGCCGGCCGGTGGCACCAGGCAGTGGGCAATTCTACTGCCTGGGTCCTCCGGCTGGCCGGTGTGCTCACACCGGCTGACCGGTGGACTCAGTGAGTCCACTTTTCAGCTTTCTTCGGCCAACTCCTTGGCAACCTTTTGCCTCTGTTTACCATGTTTATCATTGTTTAACATGCTTACCATATTACCAATGTTTACTATTATGTAATTTAGTACACTTTTCTATTTGTGAACTAATGTTTGTTTTTTTGATTTGAAGGAAAATGACAGATCAATCAGTTGATCAGCCACATGATTCTGGAGATGAGCATATTGGTCATACATCTGGGGAGGAACATTCACATGCTCCTATTACGAAAAAGAGTTCAAAGGTTGGTAAGCGTGGGTGCACACGTTTACCAAAATTATCACTTGCCCGTACGAAGGAGGAGAGGATAGTCGTGGAGTTTGATGATGATGATCTTCCTAGAGGTCCAAATGCTAACGATTTTAAGGGTTTTGTAGCAACTCAGGCTAAGAGCAAAGTAAGCATTCTCTATGATGATTGGAGAAGTGTGGATAAGGCGCTAATTTCTCAGTTGTGGGAGACCATTTTGGTAAGATCTTTTGCTATTGTTTGACTGTTCTTTAAATGTTTCTAGTATATATAATATTTTTAACCTCTTTTTTATCAGATGACATTTGATATTCCTGACACTGGAGGAGTCAGGAAGAAATGCTTATCGTTGGCTGCTAGGAGATGGAGTGATTTCAAATCAACCCTCTCATCTGATTTCATTTATGGTCATAGGAGTCGTGAGAATCCATGTCGTATATATCCTTTTATAGATGAAGACACATGGAGACAATTTTTTGAAAGTAGAAGAAAAGAATCATTTTTGGTAAGGGAAATGTAAACTTTTATAAGCTTTCTTATATAAATGATCTTATTATTGTTTTGTTAATGATTACTTATTCTTAATTTACAGCAAACAAGGAAAGCTCATCAAGAGATCCAATCTAAAAATGTATACCCTCATAGTTTATCTCGGGGAGGGTATGCATTATTGGAAGAACAAATGATGGCAGAAAAATTTCAACAACTAAGAGCTGAGTCTTCAAGCTCGGGAGAGGTGGCCCCTCCATCCCCTCCATCTAGACATGAGAAATGGAAAAGAGCTCGGAAGGGCAAAAAAGGACAATATCTTTCGGAAGAATCGAGACTCGTAGTTGAGAGGATTGTAAGATATCTATTTTATTTATTTAAGTTTACTATTTTCGTCATATATTTCCAATAATTATAGAAATGTTCAATTAATTATTACTGGACTCTCTTGAGGAGCAGAGTTCACAGGGGACATTTACACCATCTGGGAGGGAAGATATTTTATCTGTGGCATTGGGAAAGCCCGAACATCCTGGCCGTGTAAGAGGATATCCGGCAGGTGTATCGGTAAGAAAAGTGTTGCCACGTTCCTCAACTTCTAACGTTTAGGGAGTTTATAAAAAAAATAGAATCCTTGGAGGCTGAAGTCCATAATATTAATGCGATAATGGAGGAAAAGATTAGAGCATCGGTGCAGTTAATGTTTGCAGACTTGCAAAGACAATTTCAGGGTGCAGCTCCCACTCCACCTCTCCCAGTAGCTCCCACTCCCCACCTCAGCCTGCGGACCCCATTTTTGATCCTCCTCCTCCGCCGCAGCTACCTACTTATTGTGAGTTGTATGTTGATGATCCTCAACATCATATAGTTGCATATGGGATGGTATATTGTATAGGAGATACAGTTCATCATCAACAGTTAGAGGTAGAGAATCAGAGGGTCACTGTACAGGATATTATAGATAGATCAGCTCGGATACCATTACCTACAGATGATTTCCTCTTTCTCATAATATTTGAATTTGATTTATTCATTATACACATTGACTACTATCCTTTTCCTTTGTAGCTTTTTGATGACCCTCAACCCTTTACTGCTGAAGATATCAAACACTTACAAGTGGAGTGGTCAAATTATTTTACAGGTTTGATTAACTTTTAGTTGTTTGTAATGTAAATTGTAATTTTGAATATTGTCAATGTAATTGTGTATTTCGTAGTCGTTTAGGTTGGATTTAGTTTTTTTTTGAAGTTGACAGTGTAAGTTTTGAATGTTATGGGTGTTCGGGGGGTGTAAATGAGGGTGGGGGGGCTGTCGAAGGGGTGGGGGGTGTCCAAGGGGTGGGGGGTGTCCAAGGGATATGGGAGTGGTGTCCAAGGTGTCTGGGAGTTCTGTCCAAGGGGCCGGTTGGGTGTAAATGAGGGTGGGGGGGCTGTCCAAGGGGTGGGGGGTGTCCAAGGGGTGGGGGGTGTCCAAGGGATATGGGAGTGGTGTCCAAGGTGTCTGGGAGTTCTGTCCATGGGGCCGGTTGGGTGTAAATGAGGGTGGGGGGGCTGTCCAAGGGGTGGGGGTGTCCAAGGGGTGGGGGGTGTCCAAGGGATATGGGAGGGGTGTCCAAGGGGTGTTTGGGGCTGTCCAAGGGCTCGGGGGGGGGGGGTGTCCAAGGGGTCTGGGAGGGCTGTCAAGGTGTGGGGGGGGGGGTGTCCAATGGGTGTTTGAGGCTGTACTAGGGGTCTTGGGGGTGTAAATGAGGGTGGGGGGGCTGTCCAAGGGGTGGGGGGTGTCCAAGGGGTGGAGGGTGTCCAAGGGATATGGGAGGGGTTTCCAATGGGTGTTTGAGGCTGTACTAGGGGTCGTGGGGGTGTAAATGAGGGTGGGGGGGCTGTCCAAGGGGTGGGGGTGTCCAAGGGTTGTGGTGGGGCTCCAATGTGGTGGGGGAGGGCTGGCCAGGTTGTTAGGTGGGTATAGATGAGGGTGGGGTTCAGTTGGGGCTTGGGGGAGGGCTGGCATTGTTATTTTTGTTTGGTTTCTGGTTGCTTTTTGGTGAGAGCAGTGCAATTATTTAAAAAAAAAATTTCTTTCACGTCGGTTATTTTATAACCGACGTGGTAAATAAATCGGCAGGGGTTTATCACGTCGGGTTTTTCTAGAACCGACGTGATAAACCGTTCCCGGGGCTTTTATCACGTCGGTTCTTAACATAACCGACGTGCTAAAAGGCCTGGGAATCGATTTACCACGTCGGTTATTGGATAACCAACGTGCTAAAATGTTTCCCAGGCCTTTTTATCACGTCGGTTTCTTAAATAACCGATGTGATAAACGATATCCCAGGCGTTTTATCATGTCGGTTTAGGGAATAACCGACGTGATAAAGCCCCCCCGCGCATATTTATCACGTCGGTTATTATATGAACCGACGTGATAACCACCGTGATGTTAGGGATATTACGTCGGGTTTTAAATAACCGACGTAAAAAACGCTATTTATAACGTCGTCTGTATTAACGTCGCCTAAAAACCGACGTAAATAATAAAAAATAACCGACGTAAAAAATGTTTTCTGCACTAGTGTGACATTTTATTAGGAATGAAAAGTTACATACTCAAAACAAAGAAAACACATTCAGATTACTTTGATCCTTTAAGAAAATGATCCATAAATGATTTGATGTGTGAATGAATTAGCAGCACCTCAATCTGACTAATGGTGTGACTAGTACGACTCCAACTATGTGTTTTTATTTAAAATTGACATCATTTTTTGTAAAAAGGGGAACTCAACTACTCAAAACTGAGAAAACACATTCATATTTTTTAAATAATTTTTGAAAATGATCCATTTTACATTTGTGATGTTTTGGAATCACCTAAACCTTAATCTGATACACAGTGTGATTAGTATGAGTCAAAGTATGTGTTTTAATTATAAAATAACATTTTTGAAAAAAAGATAGGTGATATACTCAAAAAAAAGAAAACGCATTCATATTCTTATGAAACATTAGGACAATGATCCATAAGTCATTTGGGTCCTATAAGAAATCAATTGTAACTAAATATAATTCACGTTGTGACTAGTATGATTCCATGTGTGTCTTTTTATTTAAAATTTCCATCAATTTTAGTAAGAAGGACCACCAACCTACCCAAAACTGAGAAAACGCATTTATATTGTTTAAATACATTAGAACAATAATACATAGATCATTTGTGATGTTTATAAATCAGCCGCACCTCATTTTAATATACAATGTGATTTTTATGAGTCAAAGTGCGCATTTCAATTTTAAAATGATATTTTAGTAAAAAATATAAGTGACATTCTCAAAACCAAGAAAACACATTCATATTGTTTTGAAACATTTGGAAAATGATCCATAAGTCATTTTGGAAATATAGGAATTATCTACACCTCAATATGACACACAGTGTGACCAGTATATCTCAATGTGCATCTTTTTATTTAAAAATATCATAAATTCTATTAAAATTGATAAATATCCTACTCAAAATCAAGAAAACACGTTTGGATTGTTTTGATACTTTACAAAAATGATCCATAAGTAATTTCTGATGTGTAGGAATAAGTCACACCTCAACTCGATACACGAGTCTGATATGACTCATGGATTCTATAATTAGTTTAAAATATGCGTTTTAGTTCAAAAAGTTAAACTCACTAAAAATTGATCAACATGCTTGGATTTTCTTGATAATTTAGGAAAATGATTCATAAGTAATTTTTGATTTGTAGGAATCAATTTCATGTAAAACTAAAAAATTATGTGATCAGAATGTGTCAATGTGAATGTTTCAATTTTAAAATGTAATTTTAGTAAAAAAATGAAACTTACATACTCAAAATTAAGAAAACACAATCATATTGTTTTGATACATTAAGAAAATGATCTACACGTCATTTGAGATGTGTTGGAATCAGCTACACCTTAATCCAGTTCATGTTGTGACTGGTATGACTCCACATGCATATTCATATTAAATTTTTTTTCAATTTTAGTAAAATTAACAATTTATTTTAATTTATTTCTTTATGTTATTACTAACATAATAATTTTTTTTCTTATACAGCTGTGTTATCTTTCTCGAGTAGGGGTGGTTTGTTCAGCAATTGTGTGATTCAGGTTAGGATTAAATGATAACGAAACATTGATGTTTTTTAATATATGTAATAATTTTTATTTATGTAATTTTGTTAACCAAAGTATGAAATGACTATAATATAGTGTTATTTTGTGTTTTATTTGAAATTTTCATTTTGTTTAAATCTTGTATTTGTACTTTTTTCTATTGATATCTGGTGTGTTTCCGGTGCTGTGTTGTACTGTTACAACACATTGTAGTGGTGCTACAGTGTGCTATTGCAGCACACGTAAGTATAGAACTTTATCAGGGCCTCTATAAGATTTGATAAATGACCGTTAATCATCACTTTTATCCACACTGCTAAATAGTTCCATTATTACGGTTAATTAATGTTCTCATTAATAGTTCCTTTATGAGTGATTTAAAAATAATTATTAAAGTTCCCATTTATCAATGATTTTTCTAGCACTGATAAAGGAACGATTTATAAGAAATTTTTCAATGCAGATAATAGACCAAGTCGTTTAACCTCTCTCATGTATTCAGCTCATTTCTAGTGATGATAAAGTCCATTTCTAGCACTATTAAAGGAATGTTTTGTAGTAGTGTGAGTGAATACATCATGTTAATAATATCATTGATCCTAATATAGATATTATTAATTGGTTCATCAGGTCTCATATTTAAGGTATCATATCTAATAGTATATTCATTCAAACACATTTCATTGACATTTGAAGTTCCTTCATCAAAAAAACCAAGGTATCCAAAATATCAAAAACAGTGTTACAAGATGATATTTTGTTTAAATCATCATCTCTAAAGGAAAAATATTTATCATTCATATCTTTATATTAATTTTTATAAGTTGGTTTAGTAGTATAACACCATTCAAATATAGATTCTTTGGGTAATTCACATTTATCCTCAACGATAGTCCAAATATCATGTCCCATTAATTCATTATGCATTTTTATTTTAAAATTCTTGTAACAAAAATTTAATTCTATTAAAATAATGAAGACAATTATTAGTAGTTCCCGATTTTATATTATTATCCATAAAGATATAATCTTTGAATAAAAATAATTTTAAGATAATTAATTAAATATAGATTATCGTACTGAAATATTTAGAAACTTATTTGATAAAATATTTTGTTCCTTGGGGAAAAATAAAGAGGTGGCCTGAATTGAGTTTCCAATCATTTTTATGTTAAAAAAACATTAAAAATTATGTTCCCCAAATTTATAAAAACGCCCAGTCAATCAGAATTGTAGAAATATTTAACATTATTTTCTTATAGACGTTTAAACATTTATTAATGATCAGTTAATATAATCTTTGAAATCACTTTAACATTCGAAACCAAATTACTTGATCAAAAATCTATCGAGAAAAAAAATTAAGATTAACCATTAGAGTAACGTTCTGATTCATATTTTAACATAGATATAGATTTGAACTTTGAAATATAGAATCAAAATTGATAAAACACATAGTGAAATTTAAACAATGGGTTTAGTATCACCTTGAGACTTAATCCCCTCTTCTTAGAAATCTCCCACTATAAATAATTATACTAAACAGTAATCCAGATCATCATCCAAGATTGTTTTTTAATAAACTCAACATAGAAGTATTTCTAGGAAGAAATCCTCTTTTTTTATTCATGGGATAAAAAATGTACAGGCCACACATGTCCTCTTCCACTGTTTACCTTGGTATACAAATGGAGAAATTTGAGAGAGATTGTTGATCACTCTATAGTTAAGTAAAATGGACTCTGTTTTATAAATAAAGTGTGTAAAACTAAACATAATGAAAATATAAAGCATAAATAGAAATAGAAAGTGATTGGAGATGGGGAAATGTGATGATTCATTATTATAATTACTTTATATGTCTATAGGTCCTTGAATATATGTTTATAATAATCATCAATAGTTTCAACAAAATGTACATAAAAAAAGTGTCGTAAAGGTTTGGAAAATACTAATTATTTCCTAATATAGATGTCTAGAGTCCCTCCACACTCAAGTGTATTAAATATTATTTGTGATTCTATATGTTAAGGTTAGTGTTATCTATACATGTTTTTAAATAATGAATGAGGGAGTTATGTGAATTTTATATTTCCCCAGGACCCAAAATCGATTGAAGAAAAATGGTAATACAACCTGAATCGTCATACTAAGAAAAAAATCAGGACATGTTGAATTTTTTATTTACTTAATTTGAGAAGTTTTTTACGATTAATGATTCTTATATCTATATGTGTCTGACTGTATTTGATTCCATATACTATATATTGGATATATTAAATTTTGAAAAGAAAATCTCGAAAAAAGGTAGAAATATAGAAGTATAAACTCTAAATAGTAGGAGTTCTCTAAAGATAAAAGTAGAATAATATAGCATCATCTCATCTTGATGGTAGAGTCATTGAATAGTAGGGCATATTATTAGTATATCATCCTAGTTTTAGATAAGTCTAGGGATAGCACTGTCTAGTAGTAGATCTATTTTTCCAGTAGATGTGTCCAATAGTATGTATTCTCTCATAGTAGATGTTCCCAATGGTATATCTAACCCGGTGGAAGATCTAATGATATATCTATTCTAGTGGTATATTTTTTTAACGATATATCTCATCTGAAAGTAGATCCATTGAACTAACAGTAGATCAAAACTTAGTGAATTTATTCCACAATTTTACTTGAAAATGATTCAATATAATAAAAAATTAAACCTGTTAGAATAATAAAAAAATTATTTTGTGATCATTAAAATAATAAAGTAATAATAGGTATAAATGCTATATTTCTTGATTTTTTTGGTATTAATTAAATAACCTTGAAATTTATGTATTTGTACATTAGTGTCCATTAGATGTTGTGTGGTTTTTATCAACATGAAAAAGAGATCTCATTGAGGATTATATACACCTAGTGACCTATGAGAAATTTTAAATAAGTATTAGAGATGCTTGTTTTTTATTCTATTTCATAATTATATTTTTTAAATAGGTCATAGAAGAACTATAAATGGTCAATAGAAAATAGGGAAAAAGTGTCACTTATATGTGAAAAAGTGTGACTTCATTTACAAGTTCTATAATTTATTATATACTTAAATTGTTATTTTCAAATTATAAATTCTTATAAAATGTAAACTTTATAATCAATTAGGAGTAATAAAATCTCGATATTATGTTCTGAGATTTATATATAAAATAATTACGACCAGTACAAATATAGGTCTCAATAAGGTTATAATTTATTATAACTCATCCTTATATTTTTATTTTCATTATTTTAAGAATCAATATTGAATATTTTTTTTAATTTGTATCTTTTGGATAATAATATCCCTTATGATTGATGTGAGTTAAATCATCTTTATAGATCATGGGATGATTATTTTTCTTTTTTGATTCAGTTTTAGTTTATCTTTTTTTGTAATATAGATTTTTAATTATAAATTTGAACTTGTTGAGTTGTTTTCTATTTTATATATTTTATTAAAATATTTTTCATAGAACTGTATCATGATACTCTATATTATTTGTATTTCATTTATAAAAATTTTAAAATATATTTTGAAATAAAATTTTCAAATAAATTAATATTTTGACATTAAATTTATTTATAACCTATGTAAAAAATTCAATTCAATGTCAAGTATAAATAAAATAATATAAATAATTTTTTTATATTGGTTAATTAAGAAAAATGATGAAAAAATTATTTTACATTGTTTATTTAAACATTGTGTCAATGTTTGGATGATTTTACGTTCTATGATGGTTTTCTATAGAAATTATTATGATAACCATAGTGAAATATAACTTTATTATATAAGTTAGAAAAATATTTATAATTGTGTATTATAATTATGTATCTCTATTTATTTTTAAAAATTAATCATACATAATATTTATTTAAATTAAATTTGTTTTCAAAAATGTTATTTCTTAATAACATGGTTTAATATTTTCTATGATCTTTGGTTGTTTTATTTCATTATACACATTATTTTATTTTTTTATTTTTTATAAAAAATTAGGAATTATGTGCAATACCCTAAAGCAAAACCAACAACAACATTTAGGGGGACCCAGAGGTAAACCCCCATGGGATGTCTATCCTTTGAGGATCACACAATGTTTGGTTCATGAGTTGCATATTCTACAAGTGTGTAGCCCTGTGGATAAGACCCGAGGAGTGCACCAACAAGGATTGGGAATATGTCACCCTCATGGGCTGCAGGCTGTGTATGTGTGCTTGTGTTTTAACCTAAAATGTTTTTTAGTTCACCATTGTTAATATACCACTTGGACTCCTTCAGGTTTTTTTTGATGTGGGATGATGTAAAAAAACAAGGAGTTAATCTCGGCCATTGAATCATTTAAATCTCACCCATTGGATTTCTTTCTCATCATACACCCATTTTTTTGAACTCCAGTTCCCCTATTTTCAATCTGCTTCATCTCATTTCAATTTCAGTTGGTTATCCTATAAACCTATGAGTGAAAATTGGTCTATTCCATTCATAACTTAGTTTCTTCTTACCTACATTTTAATCTCGTTTTTCTTCATTTGTTCAAAGGTTTTTCATCTCTTAAATCTTCTCCATTGGTGGTTTGACTATTGAAATTTCTTTGAAGAACCTCACACTGTATCTAATAGAGATAACTGAGTTCTCTGAAACATAATGTATTATTTAATTTTCTCTCGGTTAATCTATTTTTTTCTCTGTATTTTTTCCAACATTGTGCACCACATGTTCATCGATGTTTCTTTTTCTCCACTAGTTTTCATTCTCTATCTGGTATGAATCATAGACTCTATGTTGGTTGTACTTTAAGTCACAATTATAAAATTTCCAATGGTGGTTGATTATTCACCATTGGAATATTACTAATGTATTGTTATTTGACCCACCATTGTATCCCAACAGAGGGCTAGTGACCCACCTCTAGTCCTCCACGATGGGTGATTTACCGACTATTAGACATCACGAGTAGTTAACCTACCTACCATTAGACATAAATAGTGGATCATCCTAAACACCAATTTTCTATGTTCCATTGTTTTACATAACCTTAGAACACGGTACTTTGGTCTTCTCCTTTGGATGTTATTAAATATTTCCATATCTTCAATTGTTTTTTTACAATATTAATTCTTGGCACTATCCCTCATCGAGCTACTTTAGGAGATCTTACATCTTCTTTTGTGACACCGATATTTAGTTTTTTTTGTTTTTATTAATTTATTTTTATATTATTATTTCTACTAAATGTTTCTAATTATTCTTTTTTGAAGGATCTCTATGGTATTTTATTTCATGATAATCATGGTAGTGAATTCCTTTTAATTTCTTTTTATATTTTTCTTATTATTTTATGGTTAATTGAATAGAAATATTTTTGTTTTATCCATACCTAAAATTAATATATTATTTGAAATATTTCTCAAAGTTCCATCATTGGAACCCAATGGGAGGTCTTGTGTCAATGTTGGAATCCAATGGTTAGACCTGAGTCACCATTGAACATCAAACGATAGGTAATTTTATATTCTTATCTTGGATCCTTTTATTGTTAAGATTCATGGAATTAATTTTATTTTTGTTTAATTATTATTATTTTACATAAAATTGAAAATATAGGTAAAGATCAATTTTTCCAAAAATGGACATCTCTAATGGTGTGTCATGACCCACCACACTCATTTTCAACGGTAGGTTCTGAATCACCATTGGTTCAAAAAAATTGTTTCCAAAAATTTAATTTCCTATATTTAATAAATTTTATTAAAATTAATTTATCTCTTAAATGTTTTATCTTTTGATTTGGAAATATAATTGTAACAACATGTTAAAATAATTGAACCATTATTTTATGCACACTACATAATGAAAAACGATTACTCATACAATGCCCTATTTTTCTATTATTTTGTGGTATGCATAGTGTGGGAGATTAGGTTTTCATTTCAATATTTTTTCATTTTTTATTTTATAAGAATTATTATTCTTAATATATAAAATGTTTTATTTTAATAATTATGAATAAAAATATTTAAATTTATTTATTTAGAACATAAAATTAAAAAATAAAATTTAACAACCATATTATAATATTTTTATACTCTAACAAGTGTCATGCTGACATTGGACACAAACACACTCCAGTAGATCTAAATTTTAATGATTTGGGAGATCTCTTCCGGCATAAATACATGTACTACTTCAGATGATTCATTCGACAAGAATATGATGATACATTTTCTACTTCTCTCAAAATTGATCATGAAAATTCATTACATTTTTTTATTCTTCGGTGATCACTGAATATCATTTTCACATTAATTTTCCACATATAATGTAATCAAATGAAAATGAGTGTCACAGGATTTATAAATCGTCTTCCCTATTTTATTTATTGTTTTTGCTATTTTACCCATTATAATACTTCTTGTCACCTATTTGACCACTAGAGATTTGGTTTAATACAATCCTATCCAAAAGATATAATTGGGTTATTCGAAATATTTAAAAGGAAGGTCGGGTTGTTCCTCCATAAATAAAGATGTTAGGTTGTAACTCCTTAAAAAGTTAGGGGTTATACCACAAGGTGTGAAAAAGGTACGTTTGTAATTTCCTGTAAACAGATTATAACTCCCATTAAAAAGTTAGGTTTTTAGTGCATACAAATCTCCTCAAAGAGGATGGAATATTGATAGGATGACCATGATCCTGGTGGTCTAAAACTCAATAAAAAATTTCTACGTTATCTGTTTTGTTTCTGCTTTAACCTTTTACACTCTTATAACTCTTTTAAATTAGTTATTGAAATAATAAATTAAAAAGGACTATTCACACCCTCTAGTAACTAATTCCATACCAAGGGTCCAAACAATTGGTATCAAATCATGGTTCTTTTTTAAGGATTTGGTTTTATTTGTTTCATTATCTATTTATGAACTAACCATGATCCAATAATTAATATTCTAAGGAAATGATCCACTTCATGTTATGGAAAATGATGATTTCAAGATATTGAATCCCATTATACCACCTCACAATAATCAAAGTGACTATGTTTACTAGAATGAAAAAATGTAGGTATTTATTAAAAATATAGGTCTTGATTATTGGGTTATAATTTCAAAACCATATAAACTGTATGAAGTTTATTTAGAAACTATTAGCGATAATAATGCTTCAAAATGAATTTTAAATAACAAAGTTATGAATTACTTATACTGTTATATAAGTAGAAATATGTATAGTCATTTTTCATCTTTTAAAACTTCTCATGTAATTTGGAGGACATTAAATGTCACACATCCTGGAAATAATAAGTTTTAGTAAAGAAAACTAGGTATATATAGAGTTGAGTTTCAAGAATCTGGATGACTGATCAAGTATGATTAAATGATATGTACAATAAATTGACCAAATTATCAAAAACATGGTTTTACACAGAGATACCCTGAAGAATGAATATCTCATTGATAGACCACATTGATATTTACACATGAGATGGAATTTTAAAAAAAAATTCTTTTGGATAAAGTATGTATTTCACTAAATATTCTAGGGATGAGTTGATAGGAGCTCGTCTTCAATATGAGTTGGAAATGACGAATGATAACATTGATGACTATGATAAAAGGAAAAGTATTTCATTTAAATAAAATATAAATATCATTTCAAATTAATTTGATTCCAAGTTACAACAAGATTATAAGGATGAAATTGAAAATTTCACAAAAGGAGTGTACAAGTACATAATGGGGAAGAGTTGATTTAAGAAGAATCCTAGAAGATAATGTCAAAATAATTTAATAAAAGTTAGTAAAATAGGTATAAGATTTAAATATCATGTTTCTAAATTGATATTTTCTGAGTGTAGTAAAAGGTCAATATAAAATTAGACTATCCCAAATTAAAAACAGATCGAAAAGAAAAACGATATATGTAGGGCCAATGAATGGAATATCATGATAGATAAAGTTACATTGAAATGTCAGAAACCAGGTATTTTTCTTCTTAAAGTGAAAAATATTTTACAAATCTATGTTTTATAGAGACTACTGTAAATAATGTACACATTGATTATAAATAATGTTCTGGTTGTGAATTAGATATTGAAAGTGAAGTTAACGAATTAAGTGATGAAAATGAAGAATTTAAATGCAATATCGTGAAGGTTTCAAATCTGTATTGGGATCTGCATAGATGAAAAAATAATATTTAAAAAGAAAATAAAAATCTAATATTTATTTTTATGTAGTATAGAAGAGAAAAATATTTTACATTATAAACTATTAAAATTAAAACATGAGAATATAAGAATAAAACATTTCATGAAAAAAAATAATGAGGATCATCATAGAGGATTCAAATTAGTCTGTGATAATTTAGATAAAATTAAAAATTAATTAACGAAACTTAAACAGGAAAATAAGAAACGGAAAAATTATGGATCATGTTCAAATGTGAAAATGTCTAATGACATGAAAGTTATATAGAAAATGAATGAAAATCGTAAAATGGATATTAATGGATTAAATAAAACCTTATCTATTTTTTTTCTATTCAAATAGAAATATGAGAAAATAATTTAAATGAACAAACCCAAATATGATAAAATATGTTAAGGTTATAATAATCAGGTTTCTAAGATATATAGATCTGTTTCAATAAAATGCTAAAATGTGAATATTTCAAAATCTACTTGTTTTTTATGTAACATGAAAGGGAATTATGAAAACTTTTGTTCTTTAAAGATTAATCAGACATTAGGATATACTAAGAAATTCATTTATAATAATATTACTTTGATATTACCCTATAATAAATATCTCAAATCTATATGAGTTCCTAAAACGTTTTCTACTAATCTAGTTTGACCCAAACTAGTGTGGGTACCGAAACAACTATATACTTGATTTGTTTTGTAGGAGGCCTACCTCAAGAGTTACAAAGTAACATGATTTGTGGAAGGTGGGTTTATAAGGAACAATAATAGTGAATTTTATAAATTCATATCATTTAACTCTGGTGATGGAGGTACTGTCACTTTTAATGACAAATCTAAATGTATTGTTAAAGGTTTTGGAGAATTAGGTATATTAAATAATGTTATAATTTCTAATGTACTTTATATAGGATGATAAAAACAGAACTTACAGAGTATATCACAAATTTGTGATAATGAATTAAAGTTAAAATTTAAATATAATAAATTCATTGTTTATGAAGATAATAAATTCTTATTATTTTCTAATAGAAAAGAAAATATATATTTTATTTATTTTTCTGAAGTAACCCAATAGAATATAATATTCATTAATATTATAGATACAGATCACATTATGTTGAATAGAAGTTTGTGGCATGATCATCTTTAATAGTTGTACAGGTTTGGTAAACATGACTATGTTCTGGAACATCTAAAATTCAGTATATGTTGGTATTATATTTATGATTATTATATAAAAGGTATAAAGCACAAAGATACATTTAGGTATGTAAATATGGTTAATACTAATAGATTCTTAAATCTAATTTATTATGGTCTTTTTGGACTCATGTGAACCACCAATTTAGGATAAAAAATATATGTTTCTATAATTGTGGATGATTATAGTAGATTTACATGGACCATTTTCTTATATCATAAAAGTGGAAAATTAAACAATTATATTAATTTCTATAATATAATTCATAATTTGAAGGGTTATTTAATTTATTCTATTAGAAGTGAGAAATGACGAGAACCTTTGAAATTTGAATTTGAAAAATTCTACAAAGCGAGTAGATATTTTCATAATTTTTATACCCTTAAAACACCACCGTAATGTGGTGTTGTAGAGAAGAAAAATAAAACTATTTAAGAAATGGAAATAAAAATTCTTAGTGAATTAAACCTTCAAAAATATTTTTGGGATAAATATATTAACAATGTATTCTATATATTAAATAGAGTTTAAATCAGTTCCTTATTAAAGAAAAATCCCTATGAACGTTTTATGAATAAAAAACCCAATAATTTTTATTTCAAATTTTTTTCTATACTTTCTATATTTTAAATACTAAATATAATATAGAAAAGTTAGATTCAAAAATTGACGAACATATATTTTTAGGAAACACTTATAATAGTGAGACTTATTGAGGATACAATAAAAGAACCATGAAAATGGAAGAATCTATGCATGTTATGTCGATTGAAAATGATTAAAAAAATAACTATTCTATTGATATTGTTGATGGTTCTAATGAATTTAACATTGATGAAGATAAAAACAAGAATAATGACATAACAATTGAGGAGGAGAAAATCTCATCTCAATCTAATCCTTTAATTTATAAAACTCACAAGGATCACTCTTTAGAAAATGTTATAGGAAATGATGAATTTTGAATTTAAAAAAGGCATTCAGTTTTAACTTTATATGATAATTCTTCCATTGTAGATGTTTTTTTCCTAGTTAATATAAAATATAATTTGAAAGATTGTAATTGGGTTACTATGACACATGATGAACTTATATAATTTTATAATAATAATATATTGAATCTAGTTGAGTTACCTAAAGATAGAATGTATGTTAGAAACAAATGTATTTTTCAAAATAAATTCGATGAATCTGATAGTATAGTCATAAATAAATAATGATTAGTTTTCCAAGTCTATATTCAAGAAAAAGGAATTGATTTTGAGGATTATTTTCCACCACTTCCTAATTTAGAAGACATTTGGAATTTATTATCTTTTGAATGTTTTAATAGATTTAATCTTTTTAAAATGGATGTAAAAAGTGTATTTTTAAATGGTGTGATTTTAGAAGAGTATTATGTTTTAAAATAATAGAGTTTAAAAAATAATGAAATTTCAAATCATGTTTTGAAACTATCTAAAGCATTATATGGTCTTAAGAAATATCCTCAAGCATGGTATAGAATAATTACTTTATTATTAATTAAAAATTATTTTGTTATGGGTGAGGATGTTCCTAATATATCTATAAAAATTGTTTCAAATGATATAATGATGACACATATTTATGCTGATGTTATTATTTTTGAATGACAAATGATAAACATTGTAATGAGTTTTCAAATGTAATGAAAAATGCATTTTATTTGATCCTAATGGGGGAATTAAAAAATTTTTGGTTTACAAATGAATCAATGGAAAGATGGTATTTTCTTAAATCAATCTAAGCATTATAAAGAACATGTTAAACTGTTTAGACTTGACTCTTATAAAACTTTGATAACCCCATGGAGTAAAAATGCTAAACTGGATGAAGATGGATATAAAAAGTCTTCTTGTGATATGTTATATAAAGGAATGATATAATGTTTTCTATATCATACTAATTCTAGGATAGATATCATGCTTGATCTTTTTATGTGTCCTAGACAATTGTTAAACTGAAAATAAATTCCCATAAATATGTTAAAAGAGTAATTAGATAAATCATTGGTACTGTTAGTATTGAATTGTTTTATTCTAACGATGTCTACTTTGATTTACTGTCTTACACTGATTCTCACTTTGGAGGTTGAAGAATTGACTGAAAAACCACTTCAAGTATGTGACAATTTTTAGAAAAATGCTTAATTTCTTACAGATCAATGAAACAACTCCCAGTACCACTATCCTCAACAGAGGATGATTATTTTGCTATAACTAGCTGTTTTTCAGATAGTGTTTGTGTAAAGAAAACATTGTATAATTTTAATATCAGTTTTTATAAAATTCCAATATACTATGATAAAACTAGTAATATTTAAATCCCTAAAACCCCTCTACATCACTCATGAACTAAACATATTGATGTCTGATTTCACATTCCTAGAGATCATGTAAATAAAGGTGACATATTTTTAGAATTTGTTTCTATTGAAGAATAACTCACTGCTATTTTCACAAAACACCTAGAATTTATTAAATTTGAGAAAATAATGGTTGAATTAGGTATGTTTCATGCTTAAATTTTTCATAGTATATTTTTTTTGTTTTTTATAAATCTATTCAATGTTCTTTAGTTGATATCTTTCTCTCAATGATATTTTAAACTGTCCTTAAAATGATAATTAGATCATTCTGGTTAAAAATTAATATTCAGAGTAACATTGTATCATTTCTTCCATCCTTGAATATTAAAATCTTCAACTATTATAGTAATTATTTTTGATTTAAAGAAAAATTTTTAATCTACTTTTTGATACATTTAAAAAGTGATGGAAATTTATTGAATATTGAATAATATTATTTTAAGTTGGTTAAAATTTTAATAAATATTATGTTTTTTAATTTATGAAAAGGGGGAGATTTTTTTTACTGGGTATTAAAAATATTGTATCTCTCATTATTTTGGTAAATTAGTATTAAATAATATTTAATTCAATTCAATTTTTTTTCAAAAATATTATTTCTTATTAAGTTGATTTAATATCTTGTTATGATATTTTTTTTATAATTTTTATTTTGTTTTTTTATTTTTTATAAAAAACAATCTATTCTACGATATCCCCTTAATCTAACCCTACAACCACATTTAGGGGGACCCTGAGGATAACCCCTATGGGGGGTCCCACCTTTGAGGCTCATAAAAGCCTGGTGCAGGAATAACACATGCTATAAGCATGCAGGCCTATTTATAAGGAATGGGTAGCATTCCTAGAATGTTTTTTCATTGGTTTTTTGCATTGAACATAGGCCATGTATGTGTTCTTGAGTTTTAATTTGAACTAATGTTTAGTGAAACTTGCTTAGTATACTGATCAACCTCCATCCATTGGTTTTGATGTGGGATGATGTAAAAAACAGGATTTAATCTCAACTATTGAATCATTTAAATCTCATTATTCTAATTATCTTCTCTATAGAGGATCATTTTTTAAACTCCCATGATCATATTTTCAATCTGCTTCATTTAATTCTAATTTCCAAGGGTTCTCCTATACACCTATGAGTGAAACGTTTTTAGTAATTCTCATCACCAAGATTCTTCTGAAATTCGGTTTAATCTCATTTTCACTATTTTTAGGGTTCTTCCTCTCTTTAGTCTTCTAATTTTTCTATATGACCGTCAAAAGTTCTCTGATTATCATGAAAATGTATCCAATAGAAATGACTAAGTTCCCTCAAGATTAATGTTTTATTTTGTTTGGTCTCAGTTAATCTGTTTGTTTCTCCATGTATTTTTTTCAACAGTGAGAACCTCATGTTATTTTTAATTTCTTCTTCTCCAATTTTTTTCAGTTTATCTCTATTATAAGGCTTAGACCATCTATTAGTGTCACTAAAAATCACCATTGAAAAAATTCCAATGGTGGGTAAGGATTCACAGTTGTAATATTATAAACAATGTAATGGATTGGACATCTCTAGTCCCTTACATTGTGAAAATAAAATGGTTGAAGTGTTACGGGAGGTTATAGTGAATCATTTAATGAGTTTTTTGAAATTACAGTTTTCCAACTGTAGGTCGTGATGGTATGTTGCAATGATGACTCACACTGGTAGGTCATGAATGTTGGTCGGGACTGGTGATTCCCAAATGTGAGTCGCACTGGTTGGTCATGATGGTGGGTCCAGAATAGTGATTCATAATGGTGAGTCACACTGGTAGG
Organism: Viscum album; assembly: GCA_963277665.1. Classification (NCBI taxonomy): domain Eukaryota; kingdom Viridiplantae; phylum Streptophyta; class Magnoliopsida; order Santalales; family Viscaceae; genus Viscum; species Viscum album. The sequence continues at coordinate 699,127,250 of OY728122.1, read as the reverse complement.
TGGCGAAGGAGAGTCACACTAATAGATCGTGATGGTGAGTCACATCGATATGGCAAGATGGTGAGTCAGAAAGTTGATCCAGGACTAGTAGCTCATTGAATGGTGAGTCACACCGCTGAGTCACTATATGGCCCCAGCCTTAAACATTACTTAATATTAAATTAAATGAATAATTCCAATTGAAGATATTTTTAGGTTTAGAGTTTTAGAGAATTAGATCATAACTATTACATCTCAAAAGATTACAATGTATACACTTCTACTAAGTTTCTATAAAATAAAAACTCTCAAAAAGAAACATGTATAGTTCCATGTTTTAGATAGAATGACTTTCCCTTGATCCCATCCTTCACCCTATTCCACAATAAGTCCTATGAATAACATTTCAAAAAAACATGGTGTGAGCATAAAAAGCTCAGTAAGGGATACACACAGAGTGAAAACTATTAGTTTTTCAAACAACAAGAAAACCATGTATAATTTATCAAAGTAATACCTTTCACCTTTATGAAGTTGTAAAAACTATTCACTGAATAAAAGATCATTACTACCCTTTTGTAACCAAAAGATTACCATAAAACCCATATAAAGAACAAATAACTTATAAAGGTAACTTGGGACACAAACATACTTAAGTGGAATAACCATACGGTAGACTTCCACACATATCACTTAATGGAATAGCCATACAGCCGACTTCCAAACCCAATGCATTAGAGGTTATAATGTAACCACCCATCCTGGTATTCACGGCACCATCTGTCATATAGTTTATCACGTAACCACCCGTCAAATGTTCATGTACCAATACAAAATCATAACATATAAAACAAATATAATGGAATGAAAAAATTTCCACACTTTGATCACAATATATCACTTAAATATATTTACATAACAAAAACATTATAAAAAACATTTTCAATACCAAAATACATAAAATATTATATGATTTTTATTTTATTTTAAAAACATTACGGCTTGTTGAGGAAGCCAAAGACCAAATAATACTTGCGGCGGTGGAAAAGTTTGTTGTCACCACGTACGTTTAATAAAACATTACTTTTTGTCATTTTGTAAAACGCTTCCTAGAAAATGATTCACTTTGAATGAAATGAAAAGTAAAAATTGTTTTAAACAGAATATAAAAGAAAGTCTTGTATTAGAACAAAATATGCCTCAATGAAAGGAGATTGAGACGAAGTCCCTTACCTCGTGTCCAATGTGACTCAATTTCTCTTTAGTCTCCTGAATAATAAACTAATGTTAATTTATAATTTCTTAAGAACCTTTTTCAAGATTATTATTCCTTTTATATCACTTATTTACCGTTTATAAACATTATGTAATCATTCAAGTTAAAAATGTTTGTTTTGTCGATATTTGGTTCTTAAGTTGAAAGTGGACTTCTTACAATTACATGTTGTTCATGTTGTCAAAGGTTCATTATATACAGAATGATATTAATGATTTGGATATCATATATATCATATATATCCAGGAAATACATTTATTTACAATAGTATATAACATTTAGTGGTAAGAAATAAAATGCACCATTCATGGAGACGGTAAGCCGTACGTACGCATGAATGATACTTTCATTTCTATTTCATATTTAACGGAGTGAAATCGTAATGATATAAAGGTATATTATAATTACAGTATAATATCATATATAATATCATTAACTTCGTCCTTTATACGTCCCACATATGGCATTAACGAATCAAATCACTTTGAGGGGGCGATCGTCCATACTTCCTAAAAAGAAATTATCGCGTTTACCCATAATGGAAACCATAAAGGTATGCCATAAATGAAAAATTCAGATACATAAAGAAAACATAAAAATAAAATAAATCATATATAAATATATTTAGATCTTAATGGCCACCATGAAAGGTGTTAAAAGAATATTGAACAATCATCGTTTTGTGAGGCATAAAATCACAAACCACATAAACTATATGTTCTTTAACCATTAGATGAAGGTGTGTGTAGGTGTAGATCTAATACTTCTCATAAAAAAATCCTAGTATATTGAAGATACTGGTTTTCTTACAAAATAAAGGAAGAAAAAGAGTTTAGGGGGTTGGAGAAGCAAAATAAAACACAAGAACACAAGAGAAGACACTACCTTTAAAACAGGTACACTACAACAAAAGCCGGTCCTATCGGCGGTTTTTTTCCTGTTTAGCGGCGGTTTAAAACGCCACTATATTGTGTTGCAGCGGTTTAGAAAATCCGCCACTAAGTTTGGCGTCGGCAATCTATTAGCGGCGGTTTTTTCGATTCCGCGGCGGTTTTAGAAATGTGTCGTATATCCGTTATTTAGCGGCGGTTTATCTTCATTTAGTGGCGGTTATATGGGTATCAGACATTTTTTTATTCGCGGCGGTTTTAACTACCGCTAAATTCAGGCGTTTGATGCGCCTATTCTGCGGCGGTGAAACCCACCGCTAAATATAAACATAATATATTTAGCGGCGGTTAAAACCGCGACGAAATGCTGCCCAGTTCATCATTTAGCGGCCGTTTTAACCGCCGCTAAATGCTCACAGGTATGGCATTAGCGGCGGTTAAAACCGCCGCTAAATGTTGAACTGGAAAAACAAATATGTTGGATCTGCTCCACCACTGCCCTAAATTTTCCAAAAACCACAGCCAATGATACTTGAATGATTTAAACACAATATAGTGACATTGTGGGTGTCACAAAATCTTCACAATCTAACTTTATCCCAATAACATTCACAATAAACATTAATAGGGTTATAAGATAACCAAAACAACCAAAACATAAAGACTTTTTTTGGACACTCAACCTAAACCTCAACAAAATGATCCAACATTGAAAATAAACAAAAACAAAAGAAAACTGTGGTCAGGGTGTGACATTCTCAGATCTAAAAAAAGCTCATATCTGGGAATTAATTTTGATTTTTTTCATAGAGGAAACATCCATGATTTGTTAATTTCTTCCTTTAAGTGTGTTAACCTCATAAAGAAATTGACAATTAGTGGTAACATTGTCTCCAAGATTGACATAAAAAAATCCTTCGACACTATAGATTAGGGCTTCATGTGTAATGTTCTTTCATGTTTTGGATTCAATGAAAAGTTTATTAGCTTGATCAAAACTCTTTTTGGGTAATACCCTATTTATATCTTAATCAATGAATACCTAGAGGTTTATTTTTGGTTCTCATGAGGGGAAATACAAGGAGACCCCCTCCCAAAAATCATTTTTACCATTATAGAAGACCATCTCAGCCATATTTTATTCCATATGGTTGATACTTGTGACATGAAACCCATCATGGTATCACGAGGTTCTTCAGAACCATGTCATCTCATTTTTGTTGAAAACATTATAATTTTTTCTTAGGGAGTTATGAGGAATATCAAAAACATCATGAAGGCCCTTCTTCATTAAGATTGTTTCTTAAGACAAAAAATAAGTTGGGGAATTAGTTCATATACATTAACAAGAATATCGCAAATCCTAAAAAAATAATATTGATAGATGATGTGGGTATTAGGGAGGGATCTTTACCTTTTACATATCTTGGAGTTTCCATGTTTTGGGGAAGAACACACGCCTCCTACTTTATCAATATTCTCAGTCAGATTTAAAGAACGCTGGCCTCTGGGAAAGAAATATCACACTAAATGGTTAGCATAGATTTCATTTTTAAAGCATGTTGAAATATAAAAAATGGTATAATCCTTCATGGTTTACTCATAGACCACCTTGGTCATTAAAACCATTAATTCATTGATAAAAAAAATTATTTGGCGTGGGATTATATTAGAGAGAAAGACTATTACAGTTTCATGCAATCAATGTTGTATGACTTATGCTCTCAGGGGCCTTGGGATCACAAATATGACCCTATTTAATCAGTCTCTTCAAACTAAATTTATTTTTAAATTAATCAAATCCAATTTTGAAGCCTTGGATTTTCTCATATCAAGGATTGTTTAAGAACTAAAAAAAATAAAATTATGATACATGGAATCCTTAATATGGCCTGGTCTTATGGTAATATTTCACAAGATCTTATAGAATTCTCATTAGATGGTCAGTGTTAACTCTTCTTCAAATTCTAGACTGCTAATTGGAATGGAATACCACTCATGGATAAGATTAATACCATGGCTCAAAATATTTATTATATCATATCCCTTAAAGATCAAATGGATAATCTCAATCTTCTACATGAGATTTTACATTTTTTCTCAAATTGGTATTCCTAAACTAAAAACAAATTGGTATTCCTGGACCCATTGGAGTGGTGAAAAAAATTTAAGGCCATGACAGAGCCTTTTATCATTAACCTTTCATGCCTTATCCATTTATGGTCATGGGATTGGTCTTTTAGTGTGATACATATTGGATATGGATCCAATAGGGGTATGAATATGGGTTACATATATGGTATTCTCATTGGATGTGGTATCATCACATGCATATTGCATTAAGAATCTTTTTTTCAACACATGAGGAATCCAGAACACAATAAATAAAATGCATAGAAGGAAACATGAGAAATCAAGAAAATGTTATGACATGGAAATGATTGGTGGCAACTATGTGCCATAAATGTTACATATACAAACCAATTGTTATCATACTTGTTCAACACATCAAAAATACTACTACTCATCATCTGATGCTGCATCGTCACCCTCTCCACCTTCATCTCCACCACTTGCTGCCACCTGTACGAACATTATATTGAAAATTAAATATTGTTGCATATTTATAATAAAAATTAAAACCAATAAAAGTTTGAAAACTAAATGATTTTGATTTTTTTGTGATTTACCTGCACACCACTACCCGATGCACTACCACCGGGGCATATCTGCTCATATGATGATGTATTTCAAGCAACTCTTTCTGCAAATCAGATATCTGATTCCCCTGCTGGTGAACTGTGTTTCTTAGAGCAGACATATCCCTCTGAGCATCTTCAGGTATGAAATGACTATAACCAGGAGTAGATGAGGCCGAAATCCCTGATGGCATGCAAAAGACATCAGATGGTACGGGTCCCAAACCCATCCTGCACACTCTACCAGGATGCTCCTTCCCAAGGACTTGACCAACCGGGTCATCCTGGGAGACTGAGTAGGATTTCCGAGGATTGGCATCCCATATTTCGTTAATTTTTACCTATAAATCAAATATCAATATATATTAACACAGTAAAAACTGATATTAAGTTATTATAATAAATAATTGACTTCATACCCCAACTTCTCTGGCAGGTTCATTAACAAAACTTCCATCTATTTTTTATGAACATCCAACCACAGTTCTGTTTGGGATGCTTCATGCCCTAAACTCTGTGACTACATTAAACAAAGATAAATCATCAATCAAATATGTTAAATAGATAATATTATCTTATAAATATTTAAACTAATTAAAATATTACCAATGACATTCGGCTTCTTGAAAAGATTTTTGAACCCGTAGTGTGCGGGATTACCTGCTTCGCCCGGTTTGAAGCATTCTTTCTTGAGAGATCCTGAAATAAATAAAATTCAAATTAACAATATTGTATTCAATGTCTATCTCCTCTTCATGTACATGTATAAATGTAAAATGAGGATAATATAATAATATATATTTCAATACCATCCGCTTCTCATCACGATGTCTATCGACAAAAACCTTCCACTGTTCTTTCGGTACCCCACTGGGTATCTTCTCATAATTCTGCTGCACGGTCAATGAAGAATCGTTGACATCACACCACAACCTCCATTTGAAATCTTTCCATTTTTTCCAAGATTTTTCAATGTCCACTTCCGTGCTATCACATCAGCAACAGTAAAGTGGAAGAACATCTGTATACAGAAATTCATTTTTAATATATTAGTAAAATGACATTCAATTAAACCATAAAGTAATAAAATTACCTTTATCTGAGAATCATAAACTTCATTTTTCCAGTTTGGAGGCATATGCCTCCAATCATCATACGAAATAGGCAGGGAAACGGGCTCCGCTGCCAGCTGACCTATAATCTGACCAAGTAAACCTGCGGCGTCATCCGTCGGGACCCCATAAGAATCAAATGGCACCACTATCTTCTTGCCATGCATGTTCCAAACATCAGAACTTTTTATGTCTCTTTCCACGGTTTAATTGTCTTCATCTGCAATGAGAAAACAATTACTATAAACAAAATGCAATAAATTTATTTAATTAAAATTTGTACCTATGACTGTGACCCTCCAGAATATCCGTGATGAACTGGAGGGGGCGTGTCGCTGCCCCACTCCTGAAGCTCCTGTAGGGGGAGGCGATGACTCATCCTCTAATTAGGAATCCACTGATGGTGTCAGAGATGGTGCAGGGGGAGATGATGCCGTGGGGACAGATGGATCGTTATCTGTCGCAGAAGAAGAAGGAATAGTGTACCGCTTCTTCCTTGGCATTCCTGTCATTTAATAAAATAAAATTATGTTCAGAATATATATTTCAAAATATTTATGCAGAAAAAAAAATTAAAAATGATAATAGATGCCCAGTATTAACAAACAAAATATATATAACAATGATAATGAATGACTACATAAATGAAACAAGTAGTTGCTAAATGAATAAATAATTGTACATACAATCATTTTCCCCTTCAATCATGTCGGTTTCCTGCTCCATTGCTTCATCCACTTCATTCATCCTTGCTAGACCAATATTTTCAATATCATGATGGACAAATAATTCTGCTTCCTGTTGTTGATGAAATTCAATTGCAGAGGTCAAATCTTCTACTTCATCACCCATATCATACAAATCTCTTTGTATTACGTGAGTAACTACACTCCACCCTTCATCCACAACATCATTCACATAATATACCATTTTTGCCTACGATGCTAAGATATATGGATCATGCAGTTCACGATCACCAAAATCCATCAAGCGAGAGAAGTTTACAGAAGTAAATTGCAAGGAATCTCTTTTAACACCTCTGATAAAATCGACCCATTTTCATTTGAATAAAACAACAGAAAAATGCCCGTGGTAGTTTAATTCAATAATATCATGCAGCTTTCCATAGTATTCCACTTCAGCAAATGTAAAAATACCACTATTCTGTGTTTTCAAACCCACTTCTCGATCGACTGTACGAAATCTAAAACCATTCACATTATAAGCGTTGAACTTTCTAACTTGTTTTATAGGACCTCTAGCAAGAAACTTAAAATCTTCTGAAAAGTCAGCTCGAGTATCAGTATTCATGATCTAAAAAAAATATAATTTAATAGATTTGTAAATTGTATGTGTCAAAGTAATATTCGTATTTATTGCAATATTTATAAACTTACACGTCGTGAAACCCATTCTACCAGCTCTTTATTCACAGCTTTCGTTATATCTTTTTCATTTCATGTTCGGCTTCTCATTCGTCTCTTTGTTTGTATCCTCAACTCTTCAATAAATGGTTCTGCAATTTCACTATTCAGCAGCACATATCTATGTGCCTGTAATAATTCCAATTCTGTTAGTGTCGTGTATGAGGTCCTCCCAACTGATCGGCCAATAGCAGGAAATATTTTTGATTTCTGATGCATTTGAGATTGATTTGATGTGTCGTCAACACGTCCAACTCGAGTAAATATTGTCTCAATATCATCCAAATATCTGGAACAAAAGGTGAGACACTCCTCGGCCAAATAGCCTTCAGCAATAGAGCCTTCTGGTTGAGCTTTATTTCTCACGTATGCTTCCAAATGCCCAAGATATCTGTGAAAAAAATAATAATATTATGCATTTATTTAAATGCCAAAAAATGTTTACTTTACTGAAAACATATAAATAAAATACCTCTCAATTAGATACATCCACCGATAATGAACGGGGCCTCCTAATTTAGCTTCGTCAACCAAATGCACAGTTAAATGCATCATGACAGTAAAAAACGATGGAGGGAAGATCATCTCCATTGCACAAAGGGTCAATACAAACCTCTCCTGTAGGTTGTCAAGCTGAAATGGATGTAGAGCTTTTTCACATAACTGTCTGAAAAATGTGTAGAAATGGAGTACAACAGCAGTAACTTTTTCAGTTAATAATGTACGCAATGCCAATGGTAGTAACTGTTGTAACAAAACATGTGAATCGTGACTTTTCAATCCATATAACATACGATTCTTCAAGTCAACACACCTCGAGATGTTACTCGAATACCCATCAGATACCTTCACATTCTTTAAAATTTCAAAGAACATATCTTTATCCCTATTTTTCAATGAAAAAATGGCCGGAGCATACTTTTCATTCTCATCTGGCCAGAGATCACGTTTTATGTTCATTACATGTAAGTCTTTGCGAGCATTGAGATGATCCTTCGACTTTCCATGCTCATTAAGTAATGTGAAAATCAAATTATCACATACATTCTTCTCAATATGCATCACATAAAGATTGTGGCACAAAGAATTAAATTCCCAATACAGAATTTTGAAGAATATACTTTTTTTATTCCATTGTTGCGTTCTGATTTCACTTGACGATGCACTTCGCACTCGTTTTCCGCTATCATTCAAATGATGAACCTTCCCAAATTCTGTTTTAACATTTTCAAGCTGTGTCAATATTACAGAACCGGTTAACAACTTTGGAGGTGGTCTACGATCAGTGCAACCATTAAATTTTGATTTGTTCAGCCAAAATCTATGAGATACATCAAGAAATCTTCAATGGCACAAGAAGCACCATTTTCTACTGTGAGGTAGCTGTTTGGGCTCGAAATCAAAGTTACAAACGGGATAAGCCAAACCCGTATAAGTGTTCCAACCAGATAAATTCCCAAGCCCAGGGAAGTCACTAATGGTCCACATTAAAGCAGCATGCATTTTAAACATTGTTTTAGAAGAAACATCAAAGGTCTCAACACCGTTGCTCCATAACTCCTGCAATTCTTCAATCAAATTCTGCAGGTATACATCAATATCATTTCCAGGAATTTGTTTTCCAGGAATAATCATCGAAATGATAAAAGATGTTTGTTGCATACACATCCACGGAGGCAGATTATAAGGGATCAAAACAACTGACCAAATGCTATAACTCGTACTCAAAGTCCCAAATGGGTTGAATCCATCGGCAGAAAATCCCTATCGAACATTCCTAGGATCAGCTGAGAAATCTGGATGTAATGAATCAAATGTCTTCCACGATTGGGAATCTCGTGGATGTCTCATTAACCCATCATTGTTATTATCTACAGCATGCCACTTCATGTGTTCGGTGGTTTTTGATGACATGAATAATCTTTGCAATCGAGGCTTCAAAGGAATGTAAAGCAAAACTTTTGCAGGTGTGTTCCTTTTCTTCTTCTCCGTGAAATTATGTTCAGTCATACTTCCAACATCACCCTTTGACTGCCATCTAGAAGAAGAACATTTCTTACAATTCTGTCTACTTGAATCCTCTCCCCAGTAAAGCATACAATCATTGGGACACGCATGTATTTTTGTATAATTCAGACCAAGCTTGTTAACAACTTTTTTCATATCATAAAACAATTCTGGGATTTTTGCTTCAGGAAATGCATCACGAATCAATTCCAATAACATGGACATTGCCTAATTTGTAATTCCACATAGACATTTGATATGGTACAACTTCAATAGAAATGAAAGCTTTGAATATTTCAAACACCCACTGTACAACTCTTGATTTCCATCATCAACTAAATCATGAAATGCATTTTCCTCACTGAAGTTTTCCCTTCCATTTGGCTCCACAGAATCAAGAGGATCCAATGATATGTTACAATCTTGATCTGCTTGTGTTACAGTCTCAGAAACATCACTTGTCACGTTGCAATTTGTAGCACCCTCTTCTTGTTGTTCTGATATGTTTTGATGCTCATAGTGGTGTCTTGCAGTGCCGAATGCATCATTTATGAGGTTTTGCATTTCATTTTCCATTGTCGAAGAACTTGGGACCTCATTCTGTGGATTAACATCAGTCCTCAATCTTTCTGTATTGTTTGATTCTCCATGCCAAATCCAACACAAATATTGCTTAGGGAATTGCTTCAGTATTAAATGTTCATAAACTTCATCTCTCTTCAACCATGTTCTAAATTTACATTTAGGACATTGACATCTTATTCTCCCTTCAACGGATCGATTAGAAATTGAAAAATCTAAAAACCCATTCAAACCCTTAACATATTGAGATGTGTTCCTTGGTAATGTGATCCATCTTTTATCCATGTATATCACAATGTGCCTACACAAAATATACGATAGTGTAAGATTACAGAAACATAATATAATAAAGATGAACCATTGACCATAAAGTATGCATAATATAATAAAGATGATTCATTGACCACATTTACCATTTCAGACCAACTGAACAAGTCTGGTCCATAGGAGACAGTGTCAACACCTCATTGATGAGCAATAAGAATATCGGGATACACACTTATCATAACACCATCGATCACACATTTATGTTGCCTCAAACAACACCCCTTTGATGTGTGATCGAAACTGATCATAATGCATTTTAAATCAAGTTAACTACATTCACTGAAACCATTTTCACAATGGGTAATGTTTGTTTTATTGTTCTAGGGAAATCTAAATGGACACATTTAAGTTTTGGGGTTCATCTTGTGATGGAAGCATGAGACATGGTGTTTGAATTTCTTGAATAAATTAGTGATAATGACCCTCCTAAGGTGGAGAGAATTATGTTAGTCATGGAAATGTGGAGAAAACTGTGGAGTGGATGTGGAGGAATCAAGGTTCCAAATAGAAACCTATAAGGGACATGTTTGGGGTTCTTAGGGAAGGCCAGGTGGAACTTCGATATGGTGTGTGTAGGTGATGGAGGTATACCTTAAGTGAGAAGGCTTCGTGTTTGGGTAGAGGGGCGACATGCCAATAGGGGAAGTTGGGAACCAACGGAGTGAGTTAGCAGGAATGGAAAGACATAGTTGGATAGAAAGGGAATGGATGTGGTGGGCTGCGAGGCACCTCAAGTTAATGTTGAAATGATAAGTTTATCCTAGTAATGTGAATGAGTTTTGAAGAAGAACCAAGTAGTCCTTGGTTGAGATATGGATGGTGAAAGTGTGAAAAATCTGGGTAGTTTTGGCAGAAATAATGAATGCTAGAATTGGGTGGAGTTTTCATGGATGTTGTGAGTTGGAAAACATGTTAGGGAAGTTTTGAAGGTTGAGTTGAGGTTCTGTTGACCTCTTTTATGATGAGTGAAGTTCTCAAAACTAGAAAATTGTGGTGACGAAGTAAGTAATATGGTGTTGAGAACCATGGAAGGAAAGTAATCGATTAATGGTGTGGCTAGAGTTTCAAGTTGGATGGTCTCAGGTAGGAACCATATTAGTGTATTAGTTTTGGTGATGGGTGTTGGATCAGGTTTTGGATGGTTGAATACCTTGAGATGAAGGTTATGCTTGGGTTGTGCTTTAGATGTTTGAAATGGAGTGAGGTTGTTGGGCCTTGAGTTCTGGATTGATGTAGGTCAGAGAATGTGGTTGGAATCTATGTATCCCTTCAGCGACAAGGAGTTTGTGTCACCATTATAATTTTGGTAACTAGGTGAGGTGGTGCTAAGAATTTTGGGCCATGAGTTGTGGAGAGGATTGGAACAAAGGTGTTCCGATTGGCTCTCCACAGGGTAGTGTAGTGCCTTATCGATATCCTCTTGTGCGGTGGTATAGTAACATTACCTAAACCTTTAATTTTCATTTGATGTTGATAATAAATAGTTGAGAGATGAACTTTAGTCATTTTTATTAAAAATACACACTATAAACCTATCAATTATCCTTGAGAGATGAACTAGGGTATTAACTAGACCATAAACCAACTTTAAAGCTATAATCAATTTGACGTGTCATGACAATGTGGTCAGTTCCTATTGGCAAAACCAAGGGGATCGACACTACAATGTCGATTAGGAAACCCTAAGAGTGGGAGAATCCACAATGGGAGATTTCGGAACCATCCTCACAATAAAATACACAAATCAATCACCATTTTCCATGATTAAAATTTCATTTATTCACTTAAAATAGGGAGTTAAATTATCTATATGTTTTTGTCGGTGCTTCCCATCATTAAATATCTTAATCACTATTCGATGATAGAAAGTTGACTCAATTTATTTACTTTAGTCTATTTTTAGATTAATTATTTGGGAAATACACCTCACCCTATTCATTTGAATGGTCATGGAATAAAATCCCAACCATGAAAACTATAAAAAAATACCCCATTAAATCATCATATAATCATTCTATAATCACTAATTAATCATAACACCACTTGTTCACACCAGGCTTCCCCACACTACTGAAATTCTATCACATCAATGTCTGTACTTGTACCCACCAAAATGAAGTGTGAGCTGATCACTAGATGAATTTACCCCCACCCTCTTACATGTTTCTCCATAATTTCTAGATCTCCCACAATATCTCACCCTAGTGGATTTTTATAGACCACTTTACATCGTCAAGATGAAATTTCCCTTGATTTCAACCCCAGATGAACACTCTTACCACATTGATATTTTATTATTATCCCATTATATTATGATATACATATGAATTAAGATCCAAATCAACCAACCTTATCACCTATTTACAAAATCACCACCTTAAATCATTAGTACGAGTGTATCCATTTCCTAGAATTCTTTCCTTACACCCCATCCGTGAATCACCTTGAAAAGGTTTCCTTTTCCCAAAACCCCATTAATATTGAATGTATTTATATTTTTTACTCATATCTTAGTGTATAATTTAGTTATCAAGACTTCCATGCATTCCAACCATGCTTCTAAAAACTTACAATCATCCTAATTTCCTTATGAGTAAAATAATTATGCTAACATGAAATCCCTATCTCAAATGAATGATAAGTATCTTATCAAAGGTCACTTTTTCCTAGATTAACTAACCTTTATAAGGATTATTATTGATAACTATCCAATTATTATTTCACATGGATGAATCATTTTTCCACATTATCCAAATCATCCCAAGACTAGGCTGAATATGATATTACCTTGCAACCCCAAATCAATATCCCTATTTTTCAACATCTGAGAATAAATACATATTGAATCAAACCCAAGTCAAGTACCAAATCCCTTAAAAATCCTGCAAAAATAAAAAACACAAATTATCCTAGACAAATCATAAGTCCTCACCCCTATCATAGAACTAACCTTCAATGATAATAACACCCTCACCATAGGTTTCACCAGATGGCCGGGTCTATGGGTACGATTCATGGATCATAAACTTGGTCATTATATCTAGTAAAACCTATAATACAACTTGAAATACATTTAAATTTTATATAAAAATCACAATCAGTCACCCCCATCAATATAAAATAATACCACAAGGATAGTCACACTTATATACATCGCATATCTAGTATATTATGAAGTAAAACTCTTAGATCGTGGCCAACTAAGATATCAATGATCAACCTATTAATTCATTATCAAGTGATCATTGGTGATGTTTAATCCAACTAACATAACCCTAATCTACAATTTACCCTAGTCTATTAATTAACTTTACACCAATTAATCATTTAATTCCAAATTAATTACTAACCAATAACTTTTAATTAATCCAAGACTGTTCTCATTTTCATTTAAAAACACTATCGTATCATCATAAAAATAATGCATCAACATTGTATCCACACAAATAATTTTCTCATTATGAAATTTTATATGGTTCATGAATAATCACATGAGTATGTCAACCAGTAGACATAGAGAAAACTCACTTTGGGGTGAGGTCGAAGTGAGAAAGGTCGTCGGGAGAAGGGGGTCGCGGGTTTCCGATCACAGGCACCGCCGGAGGAGGTCGTGGGGTTGCCGGAGGAGGTCGCGGGGTCGCCGGAGGAGGTCGCGGGATCGCCGGGGGGTCGCGGGGGGCTGCGGGCGAGTGTTGTAGGGAAGGGCCGCGGGGGGCTGCGGGCGAGGGTTGCAGGGAAATAGGGGTCGGGGTAGGGAAGGGTCGGGGTTTTTTAAAAAAAACAAAGTTTTAGCAGCTGTTTATTAAAAACCTCCGCGAAACGTATTTCGGAAAACGTTTAGCGGCGGTTTTGTGAACCACCGCCACAAAACCGCCGCTAAACACTGTTTATTTTGTAGTGGTAACTCTTTTTGATTTGAGCTCAAAGGCTTCTTGGGAAGACTTCTGCCCAAAGTGAGGGTTCCAGTAGTAATAGAGGGATTTTTAGAGACACAATGGGCAGGGGTTGGCCGAGCCAAAGGCTTGAGAGGTGTGTGTAAGGTGTTTGAGGTGGGGCACTTTTATAAGAGGAGAGGAGGGGCACTCTTGGATTGTTAAAAAGGTTACTTTATTATAAAATGAGTTTAGGTTTTTAAAGGTCCCAAAATTATATATTTCTAGTATAAGGTTATAAGAGTTCTAAATCCACCCATCTAATATGTTTATTACAAGTTTAGGTCTTAGATTTTACATTATCTTTGCATTTTATTTAAATCGTTAAATAATTAGGTAATAGTTGCATCATCATGGTGTCATAAATAATTTAATTTATTTAAGGACTAAAAATTATAAATGAAATATAATGATTTATGAAATATTTTTATCTTTATAAGGAATATTTGTAGTCAAAAATATGACTTGTATAACCCCATTTAAAAATTCTTTTAGTAAAATAACTCATGTTTGTGACATTTTAATTTTAACTTTAAATAAAAAGTTTTTAATGTCCTTTTCCTACAAAAGTGGCTCCATGGGGTCCCCATGTTGAACCATGGATTGTCTTGGTCGTCCATGATACATCCAATAAGGGTAGGACATGTGTCTAGGTCATATCATATTATTAAAACCTTATTTTTACCTTAAATTACACTAATTACCTCTAATCACGATTAAAAACTTAAAAGTTACTATTCACCAAAAAATTATTTTAATCCCATGAATCCACATTTTACTTCTTAATGACAAAAATTTATGTCATATTTTTTAAATTAAAAACACAGAGGTGGTTAAATTTCATTTAAATGAAAAATCAGTTTTTTTTAAGTAACACTTAGTGATTTCACAATTCATCAAAAATTGATGTTTTTCAAAAAAATACCAAAAATTCGCCCTAAGATATATTTGATATTCCAAATTCAAAAATGATGTCTATTTTACAAAATTCAAAACATATATGTTGAATTAATTAATTTAATAACTAATTCCCACTGTCAAAACAAATAGCGTGTTTTTATGAAACAAAATTTATCAAAAGATTGACACTAGTTTAAGTCCAATTTCAAAGTGAAATTAATTCCAATGACCACAATTGGATTAAATGGTAAAAATATATTATAATTGAACATTAAAACCAATTCAAAATACAATATAATAATATAAATATGTTATATTAAAAAGAGTTTTTGAATTGAAATACAACATTTTTCACTATTCATTAAAAATTGAACTTTATCGGAAAAATACCAAAAATTTAGAAAAAGTAAATTTTGATGTACCGATTCTAAAGAAGAGTTTTATTTGGTCCAATAGAATGTATAATAGTGACCAAAACTATATTTAAAGAGGGTTCTCCATCAAAAGGCGATAGTTCAACCTTTTAGTTAATATTAGAGTATCTATGCCTAAAATTGAATTCTTTTCATATTTTAAGCCTTTAACCTTTATTGGATAAATTTAAAAACATTTAAAAAACATATATAATCATATTTTAGTTATATATATTCATTCCCTCCAATAAAATGACTACGTGTTAACTACCATTTAAAATAATATTTTTTTATTACTAGTGTGTAACGTAAGATTTCAAAGAAACTCTTTGTTGCGTATCAGGTACGCTATCAAACATAGAAACCCCTTTAATGTAAAATTAATATTTAATTCAAAAATATTAATAAATATGAAAATGTGTTATTCTTTATTTACCTAGGATGTTACATCCTTCCCCCTCTTTTGGGAATTTCCTCCTCCCAATTTTATTCACTTATCAAAATAAGTGTGGGTAATTATCCCTCAAAGAATTTTCATATTCCCACGTTGCCTCTCCAACCATATGGTTTTTCCACAAAACCTTTTCCTGGTAAATTACCTTATTTCGCAACACTTTCTCTCTTCGGTCAAGAATCTGGACTGGTTTTTCTTCATAAAAGAGATTTTCTTCCAACTGAACTACCACTAGGCTCAAAACATGATATGGATCTTGAATATACATTCTCAACATCGAAACATGAAAACCAGTATGTACCTGAGATAAACTCAGAGGTAAAGCCACTCAATAAGCAACTGATCCAAATTTCTCCATAATTTCATATGGTCCAATGATCCTTGGACTCATCTTTCTTTTCTTACCAAATCGCATCACACTTTTCCATGGTGAAACTTTGAGAAAAAAATGATCACCTACCTCAAAAGAGAGATCCTTCCTCCTGTTGTCTACATAACTTTTCTATCTGCTCTGAGCTGTTCTCATGTGTTTATGAATCAGCAGAACATTTGCTACCATCTCTTCTACCAATTCTGGTCCCATCAGCTTCCTTTCACCTACTTCATCCAAAAAAGCTGGAGTTCGACACCGTTTACCATATAATGCTTCAAACGGAGCCATCTATTTACTGGAATTAAAACTGTTATTATATGAAAATTCAACCAATGAAAGATGTTGGTCCCAACTTCCCTGATAATACATCGAACAAGAACGTAGCATATCCTCCAAAGTCTTAATTGTTCGTTCTAAATGCCAATATGATTGAGGATGAAAAGTTGTACTAAAATTTAATTCAGTACCCAACGACTTCTGAAGGTCTTTCCAAAAGATAGAAGTAAAACTGGGATCACGATCAGATACAATGGAGAGGCGAACTCCATGCAACCTGACTATCTCTTTAAGATACAACCGAGCATGTTGATTTAGAGACAAAGTATCTCGAATAGGAAGGAAATTATCAGATTTAGTCAAGCGATCAACAATAACCCAGATTACTTTATTACCTCGAGATGTCTTTGGTAATCCCACAAAAAAGTCCACGGATATATTTTCCCATTTCCACTCTAGAACTGGTAAAGGCTGAAGAATCCCTTTCGGTAACTGCTACTCTGCTTTAACCTACAGACAAGTCAAACACTTCCCAGTAAAATCAGAAATATCTCTTTTCATTCCATCCAACCAGTAATACTCCCGCAGATCCATGTACATCTTAGTACTTCCAAGATGAACTGAAAACGGGGAACTATGAGCCTCACATAACAACTCATTCGTCCACTGTTAATCACTAGGCACACATAATATCTTACCAAAATTCAAAACACAATCATTATCAATGTTAAATTCAGGCAACTTACCCTTCTGAACCAGCTCTACCTTTTTCTGCAACCCACCGTCTTTCTTCTACGCTTGCTTAATTATATCTGATAGGGATGATCTCACGGATACCTAAAACAAAAAAGAAGAACTTCCTGCACCAACAAATTCCATCCCAAAGTTCATCAAATCAAAAAACCAAAGGATCTCATTCCAAACGTAGCATTTTTAATGAAGCATTACATTTTCGACTCAAAACACCAGCCACTTTATTTGCTTTTCCCAGATGGTAATGAATTGTACAATCATAATCCTTGAGTAATTCTAGCCATCTCCTCTGTCTCATGTTCAATTATTTCTGAGTGAATATATACTTTAAACATTTATGATCAGTATATATTTCACACTTTACTCCATACAAATGATGCCTCCAAATTTTTAGAGCAAAAACAACAGCAGCTAATTCTAAATCATGTGTAGGGTAATTTACCTCATGAGTTTTCAATTGACGTGAAGCATAAGCAATTACCTGATCACTTTTCATAAGGAATAACCAAGTCCTTTCAAGTAACCATCATTTTAGATAAAAAACTTACCATTCCTGGAAGGAAGTTCCAAAACTGGAGCATTCACCATTCTTATTTTCAACTCCTGAAAACATCATCACATTCTTTTGTCCAGATAAACTTAACACCCTTCCGAGTTAGCTTAGTCATTGTGCTAGATAATCATGAATAATTTTCAACAAACCTTTGGTAGTAACCTTCCAAACCAAGAAATCTATGGATCTCAGTTACATTTGTGGGTCTTGTCCATTAATCAACAACTTTTGTTTTAGCAGGATCAACAGTTATGCCATTTTTTGAAACAATGTGACCAAGGAATGAAATTTGTTGTAACCAAGGCTCACACATTCTGAATTTTCTATACTGTTTATTTTCTATTATGGTTTGCGAGATAACCATTAAATGACTTTTATGCTCCTCTTTAATTTTAGAAAACACCAAAATATCATCAATAACACAACCATCATTTATCACCTGATTCAACTGAGCCATCACTGCAGTAAAGTGCTCAATTCTGATTCTGACCATCTCAGTATGCTGATTTGGAAGGTCATTTCCCACAGTATTCCTTCCCAAAAAATCTTCTTTGTTTCCTCTAAAAAAAACCATTCTTAACACTGAAATACCGTAGGTGAAGCAACATGGTAATCTGTAAATGCTATATCATTTCAATCATACCATAAATTAATTTATAAATTTAAAAATTTTCTAACTCCTAAAGTTGTCTAAACCGACCTCTGATACCAACTATAAGGCCCCAGCCTTAAACATAACTTAATATTGAATAAAATGAATAATTCCCATTGAGGATATTTTTAGGTTTAGTGTTTTAGATAATTAGATCATAACTATTAGATCTCAAAAGTTTACAAAGTAGACACTTCTACTAAGTTTCCATAAAATAAAAACTCTTAAAAAGAAAACATGTCCAGTTCCATATCCTAGATAGCATGACTTTCCCTTGATCCCATCCTTTACCCTATTCCACATTAAGTCCTGTGAATAAAATTTCAAAAAAAACTTGGGGTGAGCATAAAAAGCACAGTAAGGGATACACAAAGAGTGAAAACTTTTAGTTTTTCAAACAACAAGTAAACCATTTATACTTTATCAAAGTAATACCTTTAACCTTTATGAAGTAGTAAAAACGCTTCACTGAATAAAAGA
Organism: Viscum album; assembly: GCA_963277665.1. Lineage (NCBI taxonomy): Eukaryota > Viridiplantae > Streptophyta > Magnoliopsida > Santalales > Viscaceae > Viscum > Viscum album. The sequence goes on along the minus strand of OY728122.1, from coordinate 699,108,168 downwards.
TCATTACTACCCTTTTTCAACCAAAATATTACCATAAAACCCATATAAAGAACACAAACCATATAAAGGTAACTTGGTACATAAACATACTTAAGTGCAATAACCATACGGTCGACTTCCACACATATAACTTAATGGAATAGCCATACGACTGACTTCCATTACCAATGCATTAGAGGTTATAACATAACCACCCGTCCTGGTATTCACGGCACAACCCGTCATGTGGTTTATCACGTAACCACCCGTCAAATGTCCATGTACCATTATAAAATCATAAGACATAAAACAAATATAATGGAAAGAAAAAATTTCACACTTTGATCACAATATATCACTTAAATATATTGACATAAAAAATCACTTATAAAAACCATTTTCAATACCAAAATACATAATATAGTATAAGGTATTTATTTTATTTTAAAAACATGATGGCTTGTTGAGGACGCCAAAGACCAAATAATACTCACGGCGGTTGAAAAGGTCTTTGTCACCGCGTACGATAAAAGAAACATTCCGTTTTGTCGTTTTGTAAAATGCTTCATAGAAAATGATTCCCTTTGAATGAAATGAAAATTCAAAGGTGTATTATACATCGTATAAAATAAAGTCTTGTATTAGAACAAAATATGCATCAATGAAAGGAGATTGAGACGAAGTCCGTTACCTCATGTCCGACGTGACTCGATTGCTCTTGAATCTCCTGAATAATAAACTAAAGCTAATTTCTAATTTATTAAGAACCTTTTTCAAGCTTATTATTTCTTTTATATCACTTATTTCCGTGTTATAAACATTATGTAATCATTTAAGTTAAAAATGTTTGTTTTGTCCATATTTGGTTCTTAAGTTGAAAGTGGACTTATTAGAATTATATGTTGTTCATGTGGTCAAAGGTTCCTTATATGCAGAATGATATTCATGATATGGATATCATATATATCATATATATGCAGCATATACATTTATTTACAATATAATATAACATTTAGTGGTAAGAAATGAAATGCACCGTTCATGGAGATAGTAAGTCGTACATACGCATGAACGATACTTTCATTTCTATTTCATATTTAATGGAGTGAAATAATAATGATATAAAGGTATATTATAATTCTAGTATAATATCATATATAATATCATTAACTCCATCCTTTATACGTCTCATATATGGTATTAACGAATCAAATCACTTTGAGGGGGCGGTAGTCCGCACTTCCTAAAATGAAATTATCGCGTTTACCCATAATGGAAACCATAAAGGTATGCCATAAATGAAAAATACAGAAGCATAAGGAAAACATAAAAATAATATAAATCATATATAAATAGAGTTATATCTTAATGGCCACCATGAAAGGTGTTAAAAGAAGATTGAACAATCATCGTTCGTGAGGCAGAAAATCGCCAACCACATAAACTATATGTTCTTTAACCATTTGATGAAGGTGTGTGCAGGTGTAGCTCTAATACTTCTCATAACAACATCCTATTATATTGAAGATACTGGGGTTGTTAGAAAATAAAGGAATAAAAAGATTTTATGGGGTTGGAGAAGCAAAATAAAACATAAGAACACAAGAGAAGACACTACCTTTAAAACAGGTAACTCTTTTTATATTAGCTCAGAGGCTTCCTTGGGAAGACTTATGCCAAAAGTGAGGGTTCTAGTAGTAAGATAGGGATGTGTAGAGACATAATGGGAAGGGTTTGGCTCATCCAAATTCTTTTGAGGTGTGTGTAAGGTGGTAGAGGTGGGGGACTTTTATAAGAGGAGAGAAGGGGCACTATTGGAAAGTTATAAAAGGTTACTTTATTATGAAATGAGTTTCGGTTTTTAAAGGTCCCAAAATTATATATTTCGAGGATAAGGTGATAAGAGTTCTAAATCCACCCATACAATAAGTTTTTTACATGTTTAGGTCTTAGATTTTACATTATCTTTTCATTTTATTTAAATCGTTAAAAAATGAGGTAATCGCTGCATTATCATGGTGTCATAAATAATTAAATTTATTTAATGTCTAAAAATTATAAAAGAAATATAATGATTTCTTAAATCTTTGTATATTTATAATGAATATTTATAGTAAAAAGTATAACTTGTATAACCATATTTAAAAATTGTTTTAGTAAAATAACTCATGTTTGTGACATTTTAATTTTAACTTTAAATAAAAAGTTTTTAATGTCATTTTTCTACCAAAGTGGCTCCCTGGGGTCCCCAAGTTGACCCATGGATTGTCTTGGTCGACCATGACATAGCCAATAAAGGCAGGACATGTATCTAGGTCATTTCATATAATTAAAACATTATTTATACCTTAAATTACATTAATTACATCTAATCGCGAATAAAAACTTAAAAGTTACTATTTACCAAAAAATTATTTTAATCCCATTGAACCATATTTTACTTCTTAATTAAAACCACATATGTCTGATTTTTGAAATTCAAAACAAATAGGTGGTAAAATTTCATTTAAACAAAAAATAAGTTTTTTTAAGTAACACTTAGTGGTTTCACTATTCATCAAAAATTGATGTTTTTCAGAAAAATACCAAAAATTCACCCTAAGATATATTTGATATTCCAAATTCAAAAATGATGTATATTTTACAAAATTAATAACATATAAGTTGCATTAATTAATTTAATAAATAATTCCCGTTGTCAAAATAAATAGCGTGTTTTTATGAAACAAATTGTATCAAAAGATTGACACTAGTTTAAGTCCAATTTCAAAGTAAAATTAATTCCAATGACCACAATTGTATTAAATGGTAAAAATATATTCTAATTGAACTTTAAAACCAATTAAAAACACAATCTAATCATATAAATAAATTATATTAAAATGAGGTTTTGAAATAAAATACTACATCATTCACTATTCATTAAAAATTGATCTTTATCGGAAAAATACCAAAAAATTACACAAAGTAAATTTTGATGTCCCGATTCTATAGAAGTGTTTTATTTGGTCCAATAGAATGTATAAGAGTGTCCAAAACTATATTTAATGAGGGTTCTCTATCAAAAGGTGATAGTTGAACCTTTTAGTGAATATTAGAGTATCTATGCCTAAAATTGAATTCTTTTCGTATTATAAGCCTTTATCCTTTATTGGATAATTTTAAATACATTTAAAAACATATATAATAATATTTTAGTAATTTCTATTCATTCCCACCAATACAACGGAAATGTGTTTACTACCATTTAAAATAATATTGTTTTATTACTAGTGTGCAACGTAAGATTTTAAAGAAACTTTTTGTTGCCTATTGAGTATGCTATCGAACATAGCAACCCCATTAAAGTAAAATTAATATTTAATTCTCAAATATTAATAAATATAAAAATGTATTATTCTTTATTTACCTGGGATGTTACAGTCACAATAGTATGTCACTACAGTAGGTTGTGATTGTGAGCCAGAACAATGAGTTTAGGCCAGTAGCTCCCTGAATAGTGAGACACATAGGTATATTGTGGTGGTATCTCACACCAGTGAATCAAACTGGAAGCTCAAACTGCTGACTCATCCAATGGTGAGTCACTTCTAGCAGTTTGTAAAAATATTAGTGTTCTTCCAGTTTTTCTAGTTTCACCTATTTAACAGTTTATTGATGAAAAGTGTGATTATTAAATTTTTTAATGGTTTTTAGAGCCATTTCAAGTCACATATACCCTCTAAAAATTGGAATATTCCTTTGAATCCCAAACAGTGTTCTCTTGGTCATGATTTGCCTTTAATTCATTTTAAAAACCATTTATCCCATTGATTTATGATCTAGCCTTTCTATATCCAAGATATTTTCTTCCTTTTACATTTCCCTTTCTCATGATATTAGACGCCCCCAGAATCTTTCATCCTTGAGGATTCATTATTTTGTTCTATAGATTTTGGACTGAGTTTCCCCCTAGGTTTTTACTACTGTATGTGCACCCCTTCTTTGGCTCATTAAGGAAGTGATGATCTCTTCTTCTTCCACGTATGGTTTCCTTCACATATCTCTTCTATATATCATGAGGGGTGGTCATATGAATGTATTTTTTTTAATATAGAATAATTACAAATTAATAAAGATAACATAATTGGTTTTAGATCAGTATTCATGGAATAAAAATTGTGATGTATGATGTGTCTGTTTTTTTATTATTGTTGTGAATTATACGAGCTAAATTCCCTACATAAAATCATGGTCACTGGGGGTATATGTTTGTGCACTGAGTAATGATTTTAGAATTCATGATGTTTTTTTGAATAATTGTTATGTAGTCGGTTAACCACATTAATTCGGCTAATAAATAGACTCCACCAGATCAAACAGCTTCTATGCCAACCCCTAAATTAACTAGTGGAATTAAATAATGAATATCTTGTTAAATCTGAATATATCTTTATTGGGTTTGTGTGGTGATGTGATTGTGGTAACATATGTGCACATGGGGTTGGTTTGGTGGATGTGGTGTGGGTATAAAGCTTGGCTACTGATAATGGTTGTGATAGGAGGTGTTCCTGGGTGTAGATATAAGTTGGGGATTTTCTCTATTAGAAGGATGGATTGGTCAGAAAGAATTTTAAGAATAATGATCACAATGGTTGGTATGGGTAGTTCATCTATAGTTTCTCTGTGATTATAATGCAGAAATCTTCAAACCATGTTTCGGGATCGATGTATGTTATGTTATGAATGGGTGTCAAACTGAGAATAATTTGGAGTGGGTTAATTTACTGTGGTTCTCCTTCATTTTTTTGAGTTTTATTGCACTTCCTTTTGTGGTATGTGTTATTTATTTTCTTGGGTAGTTATGGATAAAATAATTACGTTATATTGTTGAGATAGAAGGAGTTGGTTTGAAAATTGGAAGGGGTTTGTCAATGAAAAGTTAAATGGTGGGTTGCATAGTTAAATATGGTTAAAGATGAATAATGTAATGAATGAGTGTTAAGTGAAATAGTATTGGGAAGATTCTTTAATATATTAACTTGTGAGGTGACTATTGATGATACTAATAAATGCATGTAGAGGTTGTAGTTGTTGTGAATCCCATAGGTTGGTATTGAGTGCTTGATACTATATACATACAAATATTTATATGTCCTTGTGATTTCTATATGTACCCACCCAAATTGTGAACCATTTCCCAAACACCCCATTGTCACAGGGGAGGGTTTCTTTCCCAAACTTCCCAGTGATAGGATAGATAGATGGTCACCTGATCTTCTCTGCTCCTTTTTCCATGTGGTGATAGCACAAGATTTTTCAGGTAGGTTGTGGTTTGTGAAGTCTAGGTGTGTGCAGTGGAGTAGTTTTTCCCAGGTGTATTCAAGATGATATTTTTTTTTGGTTGTGACCTATGTTTGTGTGATTAGGATGTGATTTTTTGTTGTTGTGAGGCCCATGTGTGTGAATGAGGTATGTGACGTGTCTTAGTTGTGGCCCCAGTGTCTGCGGGTGTGATATATTATGGATGTCAGGCCTAGGTGCGTGCATGAGGGATATGGTATGATATGTTTGGAAGAGGTTGGTGTGCTAGGATGTTTTATGTTTGGGTGTGAGAGAAGGTAATCAGTGGGAAAGTGGTGTGGGGTACCCCATCATCGATGTGCTTACTATATTACTTTACATGACTTGTGTAACTTGGTGAGCGTGCCTTGATGAGGTGGTGATAGTTTCTATAACTTCTTTGGTGTTGTTGGTACTTCTTTTATCTCACACGAGTATAATTCTCTCACTTATGCATGTGAGTCTTTGGTTTTCCTGCTGAGTATACTGGTATTCTCACTCAACATATATAAAACTACATTTTGGTTTCCAGGCGGACCACAGGGACCTTGTTGGGAGATACTAGCTCAGACATTGGGATAGTCACTATGTCATTTATTATTTTTACTTTTGGTACTTAACTTGTATTTTTATTGCATTTTTAATAGTTTTATTTTGAATATGTCAGTGGGATGGTTTTGGATTTCTTTTATATATATATTTTCCTAGAATTGTTTTGGGTGAAACAACATATATCCCAATATTGTTTCTTTCAAAATGAAAATGCCATCCATTTTTAATGAGATTTTATACCATTGGTGCTGGTCTCCACCACGGGACCTACTGAAGGTGGTACTCGGGGTCCATTAACTCCTTTTCACTATTTCCTACTCAGGAGGGGCATCTTTGGAGAGAGGGGGCTATGAAATAATGGTATCAAATGTGAAGGTTGAGATATAGAAGGAATTTCTAGGTTAGGAACCATGATGATTACATGGGTTAGTAAGGCAAAAGTGTTTGGATATATTAGTTCATGACATATGTATAGGAAGACTTACTAGGACTTGAGATTTTAGGCCCTCTGTGATATGATGCAAGGAATCTGAGCCCATCGAATGACCAAGTGAGGCTACAGTTGTTGCAGGGTAGATAACATATTAAAGATATCTACCTCATAATGACTTGGCTTCTTTTTTGAATTGTGTGTTTTAGGAAATTTGGAATGCATGACTAGAAATGAGTTAAAATTAGTTAAAAGGAATTTTATAAAAATTCCACACTATCCAACCCTAGTTATTCCTTGTTTTCCTTTTATGATATGGAAACTGGTTGTCATCTTCCTATGGCTGAAGAAGTTGTGACCAAATAGGCAAATCTAGTTGATCATCGGAGGTTTGATCTAGTACAAGAGGAAAAATAGTGGTAGATAATGTTACATGCTTTCCAATGACAATACTTGGGAATGAATGAGGGTTGTATTTCATACATAAAGATTGAGAGTTTTCTCAAGGATCTTGAGATGACATTCAGTTTGATCTGGGCCCCAAAAAAGTATTGGGTTACATTTATAGTGATCTAGATGTGGGGAGCTGTGTGTAAGTGGTTGACACTGTTCCTGTTGGAGAGGAAGGAGGTTGACGTTATGTGGGTCGATTTTGAGAAGGTGCTCTAAGTAAAATTAATTTCATAAACCTTCAAATCTGAGACGATATAGGATTTACTCTCCCTCTATAAGGTCAGTATGTCAGTATTGGGGCTAGGGATTAATTTTAAGGATCCCCTTTATTTTTCCCCGGATGTCTTTCTGGATGTGAAGTCTTGTGTGAGACACATATAGGATGAACATCATCCTTCTATCCAGTATACAGTTACTCCCTTTATATTTCTGACTAAAATAGAGGTTTAGAAGAAGTTAGAGGTTAATGAATTGATGTAATAATGAGGGATTCTATCACGAGATTGGAGCCAGTTGGGTTATTTGAGTGGTAGGGTTACTTGCAGCAAGGCTCGGGCTATAGGGACATTGAGGTTTCACCCATTGGGAATTCAATCTTAGCAGTTTCCATTCGAATCATTTTCTCATTCTGCCTTTCACATGGTCTTGGGGCCGATGTGATCTTTTGTGGGGTTCAGGGACATATTCATAACTAGTTCCCAATGGACATTGAAGATCAGTATGGTAGTGGTGGATAGGTTCAGAGGAATCCAAAACAAAATTTCCCAGTTAGGAAATTTTAGCAGCATGGAAAGTAGGATCATGCTCCACCAAGGGGAGATGGAATAGGTAGGGGCCGAAATCAGGTTGTTCCTCAAAGACATTGACCTGAGTTTGGTTGTGGAGGAGGACATCAGTACAGGGGAATAAGAGGTGGGAATGGTTAGTTGCATGTAGTAGAGGTAGTAGCTCAAATAGAACCATTTATTATTTGAGGTATAATAAGTTTGTTTAGTAACCTTTCTTGTTATTTGTTTGATTCAAGAGATTAAATATCCTTCATTTCACCCATTCAAGCCTATACTCTAGGAATATACATAGATAGGATTTATGTGCTCTTGGTTTTGAGTACAATAGTCAGAGGTCAGACTATCTTATTTGATATGTGTCAGAGATGTAGACTGATGATGGGGCTGCATCAGTCATGTGGGGATCTTTTTCTTCTAACTATGTAGCCATACGATTTCATTCTTAGTATCGACTGGTTGTACTTTGTTCATTCCGTTATCGACTACTTCTATAGGAGAGTCATGTTTTTAGACATGGATCGTCAGATTGTGGTTTTCATTGGTGAATGGTGTTTTTAGGTGGATGGTTAGTGTTTGGATCCTATTCATTACTTGTTGGATGAGTTGTCATTGGAGTCATCACTTATTAGGATGAAAGTGGTTCCTCTAGTTCTTGGGGAGTTCAAAGATGTTTTCCTAAGGAGGCTTTGACTCTACCCCCTAGATGTGATGTTGGGTTTGGGATAGGCTTGCATCTAAATTCTTCTCAAATTTTGATGGATCCTTATTGGATCACACATTCTAAGTTGAAAGAGTTTAATATTTATATTGATGTTCTGAGGAAGAAGGGATTTATCCAGTCTTGTGTGTCACAATGGGATGCTCGAGTGTTGTTTTCATATAAGGAAAATGGTAGTATGAGGTTGTGTATAGACTAATGGAGGTTGAACCAGGTGATAGTCAAGAACGCTTACCCTACTTTGAGGATGGATGATCTTTTTGACCAGCTAAGTGGGGAGATTTGGTTTTATAAGATGAATCTATACTCTAGATATCACCAGTTTATGGAAAAGAAGGGTGATATCTTGATGACTACTTTGATGTGTAGGTATGGACACTTTGAGTTTGTAGTAAGGTCATTTGGTTTTATGAACTCACCATCCGTGTTCATGGGGCTTATGAACTCCATCTTCCATGAGTGACTACACAGGTTTGTTATCATGTTTGTCGATGGAATATTGATCTTCTTGAAATCATAGGAGGATTGAGATGAGAATATTAGAAATATTTAACAGGTTATTTGACGCCACCATCTCTATGTAATGTTTCCCAAGATAATGTTTTGGACATGAGAGGTGTATTACCTTGGGCATGTGGTGTCTCATTAGGGTGTAGCAGTGGACCCATCGAAGGTTGATGTAGTATTTGAATAGAGAAGTACCCAATAATGTGTCATAGGATCATAGTTTTCTTAGTATGAAGGGATATTATCAGAGGGTTGTACTCAATTTCTCTCGATTTATAGCTTCTTTGGTAGCTATGACAAAAAAAGACAAAGATTTTTTTTGGAGATAGGAGGGAGAGAGAACATTTTCCTATCTGAAGGGGATGTCGGTCAGTGCTCTAGTTCTCTAGTTTCCTTAGGAAGGGGTGATTTTCTAGGTGATTTGGGATGATTCCCGTTTAGGATGGGGATGTGTATTGATGTAGCAATGGTTAGTGATCTCTTATTGGTTTTAGCAGTAATGTCCCCCTGAAGGTAATAATGCCACAAAAGATCTATAGCTAGTAGGGGTTGTGTTTGTGTAGAAGTTTTGGTAGCATTACCTCATAGGAGAGAACTTTGTTTTCTTCATGGATCATAGGAGTTTGAGGTAAATATTTTCCTAATAAGACCTGAACATATGAAAACAGTGGTGGATGGAGTTTCTTCAGGACAATGATTTTGAAATCCCATATACCTCCAGAAAGGAAAATGTTATGGGTAATTCTTTGAGAAGGAAGTCTCAGAAAGAGGTTGTTGGGAAATCTGTGGATGATTGGAAGGGAATGGAGGAGTAGACAACCTTACACATGGATGCAAGTGTGGAAAGTGGTAGAGGCTGTTTGTTTTAGATGATGATGTACTATTATCAAAATTAGTAGGTGGACGAGTCTCATTGGGGAGACTCATAGGCATAGGGGTTGCATGATCATGTTGACCATAGTGATTCTTTATATGGATAGTCGAAGAATGTTCTGACTCAGATACCATTTCTCAAAAGCTTGTTTGTTTTAGTGGTGTTGCATGAGGGTATCCCCCATGAGGTCCACAGATTCCCCTTAGGTATAAACCAAAGAGTTTCCAAGAAGTAATGTGGCATGAAGATATAGTTTTAGTGTCCCAGGATTAAACGGTCTATATAATAGTTTGTGGAGAAATGCTTAGTGTTTCAGTAGGTAAAGGATGAGCACAATGTTCCCAGTCATTTGTTGCAAGCCTTATATGTCCCTATATAGAAGTGGGATAATATATTTATGGATTTTTTCACAAGGTTACCCCGAGATCAGGGAGGCTATGATGCTATATGGGGAGTAGTGGATCAGCTGATGAAATTAGATCACTTCTTAACCATTAAGGATTCGGGTGCAATGGATTCCTGGAAAAGATGTATATAGATGAGGTGGTATGGTTTCTAGGAGTCTAGAGATCCATTTAATAATATTAGGATACACGTTTAACCTTGCGAGACTAGAGGGGATTGTAGTATGCCTTTGGCACCCAGCTACACATCAGAACTACCTTCAACCCTCAGATAGATGGGAAGACAAAACGGACCATCCAGATGTTAGAAGATATGTTGTGAGAAAGCTTATTAGACATTAATGGATCTTAGGTACAACACTTTCCCTTCGTAGAGTTTTCTTATAATAAAATCCACCACCCATGTATTGTCATGTCTCCATTTTAAATATTTTTATGGAATACTAATTAATTAAACTTTTTTCTAGATAGAGGTTGGGGAGACAACTACTCTTGGACCGGGCGTGGTGATGAGCACGACCAAGAATGTTCAGCTTGTCTGTGAGAGGATTAATGCAGTGTAGGACTGGTATAAGTCATATGTTGATCACATGAGGAGGCCCTTGGAGTGTGAGTATGGGGACCGATTATTCTTTAAGGTGTCACATTGAAGTGGGAACGGAATTTTTGGATGATGGATTACGTTTTCTCCCTAGTTCATCAGACCCTTCGAGGTGTTGGGGTGAGTTTGTTAGGTGGAATAACAATTGGTTCTTCCACCATAGATAGAGATGACCCACACCATATTTCACATATCTAAACTTCATTGTTATCTTCACGATGACTCCCATGTCCTTAACTGGGAGGATTTGGATATCGAAGATGACATGATGTATATGGAGTGACCAGTAGATATCCAGGATCATCAGGAGATGGTTCTGTGTGGGTGGACCATTCCTTTGGTTCTTGTGTTGTGGAGGCCGGGTGTCCTGGAGGATATTACTTGGGAGAGAGAAATGCATATGTGTTCCTGGTACCCAAAGTTGTTTTGATCTTTTCATTATTCTAATTTTCCTTGTAATCTGATATTGGAACCTTGTTCTCTATGGGATGGGTTGTTTCTTTACTTCATAATGTGTGATAAAGTACTAACATGTGGCAAGGGGAGGACCCAATTCATAATATATATGAATTAATGGGGATGTGATTAAACTGGTGTGGGCGAGTATGTTCCACACAAAGTGGATAGTATCTTGTCATGGAATATGGGTTTCTCAGGTTCGTGTTTTCAGATATTGTGTAATGATTTCTGAGTGGTGTTTTGTGTGGTTGTTTGGGTTATAATATGTTAGGGGAGTTGTTTTTTGGATGAGGAGTTTTCCACTCCAACTTGTGAAAAATGTTGAGTGGTTTAACATTGGATGTTGAGGTGTTTGGTTGTTAGCGGTGTTTTAACTATAGTGGAATCCATTATAGGTATCCCATGAGGTGGTTTTTTGAAACATGTTTTCATTATAGGGTTGGTGTTGAATTCTCAAGCATGAGGATGGTTTTAGAGGTATCTAATGTAATGGACTGGACCTCTCTGGTGAATCACTTTTTGAAAATTCCAATGGTTGAAGTGTTCTAGGAGGTCATGGTGACTCAATTCAATATTTTTCCAAAATTCCTATTTTCCAATGATAGGTATCAATGGTGAGTCGCAGCGGCGACTCACACTGGAAGGTCATGATGGTGGGTCTGGACCGATGAGTCGCAATAGTGAGTCGCATCAGTAGGTCGTGATGATGGCTCGAGACTGGTGAGTCACAATGATGAGTCGCACCGATATGTCACGATAACTAATCAAAATTGTGATTTTCACTGGTAGGTCATGCTGGTGAGTCAAAATAGTGAGTCTGGAATGGTAGCATGCCAAGAAGTGAGTCACGCTAGTGATTCATAATGGTGAGTCACAGCAGTAGGTCATGGTGGTGAGTCATAAGAGTGAGTTAGGACCAGTAGCTAATCGAACAATGAGTCACACTGATAGGTAACAAAGGTTGTTCGAACTATTAAATCACACCAATAGCTCACATAGGTGACTCACAATAGTAGATCGCACAACTGAATAATCCAACGGTGAGTCATTTCCAATAGTATGTCAAATTTTATGTTTTATTTCAGTTTTTCTATTTTCACCCCTTTAATATTTTCATTGATGTAATGTTTTTTATTAACATATTTAACGGTTTTTGGAGACTTTTTGAGTCATAACTATTTTTCTAAAATTTGAAGCTTCCATTTACTCCTAAACTAAGTGGTCTTTTCTAGGATCCGTATTTATTGGCTTCTAAAACCCATTTCTCCCATTGATTTGGGATCTGGAATTTCTAGTGCCAAGATATTATATTATTTTTGAATTTTTATTTCTCTGGATACCAAACATCCTCGGAACCTTTCTTCCTCAAGGATTCGTGTGTTTTTTATAAAGCCTTTGGATAGATTTTCCCCCTGGTGTTTTTTGGTTCTCTGTGCACCCATACTTTGGTGCATTAAGGTTGTACTGATCTATTCTTCTTCCATGTAGGATTTCATTCATCTCTCTCTTTTATATATTGTTCTTGGTGGGCCTATGAATATCTTCCTTTTGAATACAGTGAAATACCAAATTAATAAAGTTAACTTAATTGGTTTGAGATCAATATGCCGGGTATTGGAAAAGTGATGTATGATTTGTTTAATTTTTTTGTATTATTTGTGAATTATATAGGATGAATGTGCTGATGAAAATCACGGATGTTGGGGGCTTTGTTTTCACAATGAGTAATGATTCTAGAATGCAAAATTTGTGTTTTTTCTATCGAAAAATTGTTATGAAATCGGTTAACCACATACATTAAGCTAATAAATGGATTCCCCAGGATCATACTTCTTATGTGATAACCCCTAAATTAATAAGATCAATTAAAGAAGGAATGACTTGTTAAATATTAATATATAAATCTTTGGTTAGTGTGGTGATATGATTTTGGGCAAGGATTTTCACATGTAGTTGGTTTGATGTAATCGATGTGGTAATGTTTTGGGGCAAATGAGAATGGTTGAGATAGGTGGTATTACTATGTGTGGCTATATGATGGGGGTTTTCTCTATTGGGAGGATGTATTGGGCAGTATGAAATTAAAAAACAATGATGAAAATGGTCGGTATTAGTAATTATTCTGGAGTTTCTCCTTGAGTAGCTTGCAGAATGATTCAACATTTGTCTTATGATCAATTTATGTTATTTCAGGAATCGATATTAAATTTATTGGAATGTGAATTGGGTTAATTTACCCGGGTTCACCTCAATTTTTGTGACATTAATTATGCTTCTTGTTGTTGTATGGGTTACTTAGTTTCCTAGGTAGTGAAGAAGCAAATAAATACATTATAATGTTGAGATGGCCTGAGTTGTTTTGGAAAATTTGAAGTGGTTTGTTAATGAAACGTTAAACGATGGGTTTCACGGTTAACTATGGGTACATCTGAATAATGAAATGAATGGGTTTAAAGAGAAGGATATTTTTGAATATTCTCTAATTTATCAATATCTGAAGTGATTGTTGGTGATACAAAAAAATGCATGTAGGGGTAGCAATTTTTTTAAATCCCATATGTTGGGATTGAGTAGTTGATACTATTTATATATAAATATATTTTATGTTCTTGTTATTTCTATAGTCACCCCACCCTAGTTGAGCACCATTTGATGAACACCACATCATAATGGTGGAACATGTCTTTCCCAAACACCCTTGTGGGAGGATGGATGGATGGCCACCCGATCATCAATGATTCATATTCTAGGGGTGATTGCCCAAGATTCATAGAGCTGGTTGTGGTTTGTGAGGCCTAGTTGTGTGTGGGTGAGTGGTGTTTCCCAGATGTCTTCGGGAAAAGATTTTTCGTGGTTGTGGCCCATATGTGTGTGGATGGGATGTGATGTGTTGTGGTTGAGAGGCCCCGATTTGTTCAGGTAGGATGTGATGTGTTGTGGTTGTGGACTAGGTGTCTATAAGTAGGATGTGTTGTTGATGTGTGTCGTAGGTGTGTGTGGGTGAGATGTGGTTTGATATGTTCGAAAGAGGTGGGAGCACTAGGACATTTTCCATTAGAGTGTGGGAGCAGCTATTCAGCAGGAATGTGGTGCTGAGTACACTATCATTGATGTGATTACTAAATTAACTTACATGACTTCAATTACTTGGTGAGCGTGCCTTGGTGTGGTGGGGATGGTTACTATACCTTGTTAAGTACTGTTGGTTTTAATATTTTCTCATGGGATAATTAGTATGACTTTCTCACTTGTGCAAGAGATACTTTGGTTTTCCAACTGAGTATAATTGTATGATCACCCTAGATATATAAAAATGATTTTAGGTTTCCAGGAGGAACACAATGACTATATTGGGATATACTAGCTCAGTCTTCGGGATAGTCATTGTGTCACTGCTTAGCTTTACTTTTGATACATACCAAGGAGTTTCATAGAATTTTTAATTGTTTTATTTTGAACATGCATGTAGGATGATTTTGGATTTCGTTTATATATATTATTACTAGTTTTTTTTGGGTGACACATCATATCTCCCGACATTGTTTCCTTAAAAATGGAAATTCCTACAATTTATTGTGAGATTGTATACCCTAGGTAATGGTCACCACTTCGAGGCCTACTGGTGGTGGAACTTGGGGGTCTTTATCTCTATTTCTCCCATTCCATCTTAGGAGGGGAATCCATGGAGGTATGGGTCATGAAAAATTGAGGTTAATTTTATCTATCATTGTAACCCATTGATGGGTTAGTGACCCATCACCGGTCCACAATTGTGGGTGATTTTCCCACCATTGGACATCAATGGTAGGAAATTGACCCACCATTGGACATCAACGATGTGTCATCCTACCCAAAGGTTGTTTGTGTTCCTTTTCTATACATATCCTCAGGAAAAGTTCCTTTGTTCATATCCTTCATTTTATATTAAACATTTCTATATTTTCATGTTGTTTTCTTGCTATAAAATGTCCTAGCAGTAGCCTTCATCAATATATTGTAGGAGATCTTACATCTTCTTTTTTTTTCTAAGGATATTTTATTATTTTTTACAATTGTTTCAGTTTATTATTCTTATTTTTATTTGAGGTTTTTAGTTATACTTTTGTGTAGTATCTCTATATTATTTTATTTCATAAGAATAATTGAAGTAGGTTTATTTTAATATCTTTTTTTTTGTTTTTATTATTTTATTCTTAATTAAATAATAATAGTTTTGTTTTATCAATTTGTGACTTTAATGTATTTCTTAAAAATAATTTTCAATGAGACACATTTAGACATCCAATAGTAGGTAATTTTTTATTAATCTCTTGAAGCATTTTATTTTTAAGATACAAGGAATTTAATTTATTTTTATTCAATTATTTTTATTTTTTTCTTAAAATTTCAAGGATTAGTAATGATCTATTTTCCCAGCATTGATCATTTCCAACAGTGTTTTATGACCCACTACTCTATTTCAATAGTAGTTCATGAACCACTATTTGTGAAAAAATTGTTTCCAAAATATTTTTAACATATATTTCATTAATGTTTTCCAAATTAATTTCTCTCTTAAATGTTTTATCATTTAATGTTGAATTATAATTGATATAGTCTATTAAAATAATTGTACTATAATTTTTCTACACTAGTAAATGCATAAATGTAACTCATAAAATGATCTTTTTTCTAAAAAATTTCTATTTGTATAATCCATTAGATTATGTTTTAATTTCCATAATTTTTGAATTTTGAATTTTAGGAATTATTATCCTTATGATATTAAATGTTTCATTTTAATAATTCATGAATAAATATTAGTCTGGTTATGTTTTTAATCATATGACATTAATAAAAATAGGTAATGGTGATATTATAATATTTCTATACACTAACAAGTGTCATACATACATTAGACATGGACACACTCTTATAGATCTCAATTTTAATGATTCGAGAGACCGCTTTAAGGATAAAACACATGTACCAATATAAATTAATCATTCTATAAGAATACCATGTTACATTTTCTACTACTCTCAAAATTGGTCAGGAAACTTCTTTGATTTCTGTTCTTCTACTGTGATCATTTATGATCTTCATCACCTTCATCCTCAACCTCTAATGTGATCAAAGAACACAAGTTTCAATGCATTTTTAAATAATATTCTATTCTATTGTTTTATTATTTTTCGTTATTTTATCCATTATAATACTTCTTATCACCTATTTTTCCTCTAGAGTTTTGGTTTAAGGTTTTCCCATCCCAAAGATGTCATTGGGCTATTCCTCCCATCTAACAGGATGGTCCGGTTTTTCGTCCTAGACAAAAGGAATGTAGATTATGACTCCTTCAAATTTTAGGGGTTATAAAACCATGTGTGAAAAAGGTAGGTCTGTATTTTTATGTATATGGGTTATCACTCCCATTAAATATTGAGTTTTTAGTGCATACCAGTATCCTTAAGGAGTAGATTATATATATGATATGAATTGTATCATGGTGATATAAACCTCTATTAAAACATTCAATGTTAACTATTTTATTTATATTATAATGTTTTAAAATATTATAACTCTGTTAAGTTATTTTATATAATAAAAAATAAATAATAACTATTCACCTCTTTCTAGTAACTATTTCCATACCAAAGGACTTAACATAACTGACATAAATTTTTTTACAACTACACTTACAATAATGTGACTAATTAACTAATGTAAAAAATAAAAAAAGTATCATGGAAAATACATTCCCATTCTAGTGGATGATTGTATTATCCTTGATGTTCTGAAATCTATGGTTTGTATAGTTGAATAGATAATATTAATCTACAGTGAAATGAAACTGATTTACATATTTTAGGTTATTAATTATAGAAAAGGTAATATTAGTCATAATTATTCAAAAAATTTATCCACAAAATTCCATTAATATTTACAAATCATATTTTACCCATCAAATTATACCTTATTATAAAATAAAAATTTTCAAGACTATAAAAGTTGACATAGGAGATTAAATTTACTAAATAAATAAGTATACATTTAGAGGTGGTGAATGTAGTCTATTTTTAGAGGAATACCCATATTCTATATCATGTTTAATTGACTGGATCAAAAAATTAATATATATGTATATATATATATATAATCTTGATTCACTTTACAATAGGAAACACAATAAAATGGTCATTGGTATATGATTTTCAAAAGAATAGTAAAGTTTTATATAAATAACATGATATTAATATAGATCACTTATCAATTGTTCCTTAAATAACGTAATTTTCATATATTGTCTGTTACCTACTCACTATTATTAATAAAATAGTGTTTCAATTTTTTTAAAAAAATTAACAATTTAATTGTAATGGAATAATTATTTTTTTATTTATTCGAAAGAAACTATACCATAAAACATCTATTATTTTAAACTATATATCTTTATATAATAAATTGGAAGTAGTAAAATTGGATTTCATGATTCATGATAACATAAATATGAGTTATAGGTATATAAAATGTAGAAGAATAATAAAATTAATAATGTTCTCAGAATTAGCTAATAATGTTTAAGAAATATAAAATACATCATATACATATAAACTATAGTAATATTATAATAAATATATTTATCTAATCATCTATCATTATCCCTACAATTTGATTGTTTGCAAAATCTATTCTAACACATTAGAGTTAAATTCTTTTTCAGTATCAAAATTCCCCAAAATCAGTATATATTAAATAAAATACAATTATAAAATAAAAAATAAAAAATAAAACTCAAATGTAAAAATAAATTATTAATTATTAGTATAACCTGAATCAATATCAAATTATTTCAACACAAAATATTGATAAAACTGAATTATCCTGTAAAATTAATAGAGAATTCACTAGATAAAAAAATAAGGATAAGATTTAACATTAGAATGTGAGATAATATACTGTTGAAAAAACATACAGCTGCATAACAATATGAAATATGATATTGCATGGAGGTCCATAACCATCAAATTTATCGTCATCTACACATCATTATCAAATTGAAACATATTTGTAGAAGTAAAACCACCACACTCATCATCATAGGGTTGGTAAATAAGAGATTATGAACCACTAGGGGGAAATAATTCTAATAAAAATGTCATCAATGTATAAAACTGTTTTGTCATCCATAATATAGTCATTAAAACACTAAAGTTAAATCTACACAAATAATGTATACTTGATAAAATGATTTTTTTTGAATATTTTACTTATTAAAAATGATAAAATTTCCTCACATTGTGTTTAATGTGTTTATTTGTAAAATATTTGGGATTATATCATTCATTTGAAAATTTGATGAAAATTCCAATTTTACCCTTTATAGTGCACTATAGTAATTCGAATAAATATATTTTAATATTTATTATTTTAACATGAAATTTTGTACAAGTGTTCTTGACATAATGGGATACAACTTTTGTTTAGGACATTGAAGCATATTCGTGAATTTGTTTAGACTATATGGAAAATGAAGTAAAAGGTTGGATGGACCCGCTCGATTGGACATTTGTTCTGTATTAGGGCCATAACTTCTTCATCCAAGAATGGATTGAGCCCAATGGTTTAGAGGATATATCCAACCCAAATTTAAATAAAACAATTTTTGGAAGACAACTGGTTCACTTGTTTTGGAGGTCAAATATGTGGTGGAAGTTGGATTAAAATATTTTGCCATGATTCCCCATTCACACATGAAACCTCTTTAAACCTATCCTCCTATCCACTCAATAAATTGATGTTTTTATCATTTTTAGGGGTTGGGACGTTTATTAGGAATTCTATTGAAGAGGAGAAGTGGATACACTCCCATTCTCAAACCATTTCAACAAGGGTAGCTCTTGAAGCAAGGATCTCTTCGACGAAGCCTTCTTCTTCTTCTTCTTCTTTTTCGTGTTGTAATACTCATGTTTGAGTAAAAAATTATTTATTATTATTTTATTTATTATATTTTGTTCTATTTTGTTCAAATTTATTATTCTCATAATCTTCTTAATTGGGCTGGAATCATGAGTGGAGACGATATGAGGTTCTTCCCTTTTAATCCTTTGTTAATGCAAAACCTCTCCACAATGACCACACCGCCCCTGGAAGAGTAGTTTTCTTATTGATCGATCGATCTTGAAACCTCTTCATATAGTTATTTTAAATCATTGAGCTACATTAATTCACTTAATATGATCAATGAATTGACTTTTTTATATTTGAAGAAACTAATCAAGTAATTGAACAATTAACACAAAAACACGTGAGGTCGAGTATTGTGTGTATTGTGAGAGCACGATCTTAATTGGTAATACAAGGCCACACAGGATAAATTTATAGAGTTTAAAATATTCATAAAAACAATTCAACCTCATTTTCCAGAATGCATATGTTCCATAAATTACCGCTGCCCATAACATATCCTTACAACATTAATCAAAGTAGGGTGTTGTGATTTCATGTTTCAAAGATACCCTAAGGTACAACTCACTCATCATTGTGGTAAATTTAATTCTCATAGGGTTCAGGGGTTGACAAGTTAGGGGACCATAATTAAGTTGATGTTAATTTATATAATAATGATAAATAATTGAGTGAAGAGGTAGTGTGAGATCGATTACTCCTTTTAAAATATTTTCTAAAAAACATCTTCTTGTTGCATCTTTTTATTCGAACGTTATTTCAATATTGAAAACAAAAAAATGCAACGTTCTTCTAGAAAACTTCATCAAGGTTTATAATTGATAAAGAACCCCATCCTTTCATATATTGTTTTATTATTTTTTATTTTATTTCTATAATACCTTTAAGATGTAGTTTTAATTTACTTCCTCCATTGAGAGACGACCTTGGTCAGGCACTCAACAGCAACCAAGTACCCAAGAAAACAAAATTCATTTGAGAGAACCCACAACAACACCATTTAAATTTGCACCATTTCTAGGGAGGCAAGTAATTATTTCAAGTAGTTAGAGGTATTTGTTTTATTTAACATTTTATTATCTTCTTCTTTTCTTTGTTCCTTTTTTAACCAATCGGATTTTTTTCTCTTCTTATTTTATTTTCTTCTATATTCTTTTTGGACCATCAACTCAAACATCTCATTTTTATATTAATATGTTCTTCATTACATCATTTCATTTTCATTTAATTTATGAGACAAACTAATCCTGAATATCTCTTAGATCTTGACCTTGATATTAAACGTAGCCTTCAGGATCGAATCAGATAGTCATAGTCTATGGGAATTTTCAAAATTCAATCATTTAGAGAAATCCTCCACTCCAAGAACTGGGAAATTAGAAAAACATATATGTCCAACTTAAAAAAATAACGAATGGCTGAAAACAATAATACTGAACTTTTTAGAACCATTCAAGAGTTGGATGCACCTGATATTAATTATTAACCAAATTGCATTGCATACCCAAATCATGAATCGGGCTTTGAACAAAAATCCAGATTAATACACCTTCTTCCAAAATTTCGTGGCATATCTGGTGAGGATCCAAACAAACACCCTAATGAATTTAATGTTTTCTTTTCAACCATTACACCTAGAAATTTCATTGAAGATCAAATCAGGCTAAGGGAAATCATGTTTTCACATGATGGAGGTGAAAACGATTGGATGTATTTTTTAAAACCTTAAGATGTAACGTGTTGGAAAAATTTAAAACCTCTTTTCATGAAGATATTTTTTCCATAATCAAGGCCCACATACATTCTAAAAGAGATCTCAAGGATCCAGTAATCATAAGGGGAGTCAATGTATGAGTATTGAGAGTGATTCATGAAGTTGTGTGCAAGTTTCCCACATCTCCCAATCACGGAGTAACTACTCATCCAGTACTTCTACGAAGGAATCAAATCTATAGAGAGAAGAATGGTTGATGATGTGGCTGGAGAAGCCTTAGTGGAGAAGATGCCAGTAGCCACACGAGCATTAATTGACATGATGGCCCAAAACTCACAACAATTTGGCGATCGAGGTACACCGCATGTTATGAGAGTACATTAGGTAAGTCCTTCTTCTCTTGAGAGTAATTTAATTGAATCTATGTTGGAATAATTGACCAAAATGGTGAGGCATATTTCATTCTCTCAAAAAGCATTTCAACCCCAGACTTCAAGGCCTTGTGGAAATTGCACCGAGAAAATCCACCCAACTAGCTATTTCCCCCAACTACAACAAATAGAAGATTCTGTAGCAGTGTTTCCTGGGTGACCATATCTACTGCAACAACAACCATATCCCAAAAAGAAGCTTGATTAATTTTCACCAGTATACAACCAAGATTTTAAGGATCAATCAGACTTGAGGTACGGCTCTGGACAACAACAAAGTCCCCCCTTTCAAAAAAAACATCCAGCAACATCCACCATACCAAGAGAGTTTCCAACAACCCCAAAGGTGATTTTATGTTCAAACATTGACAATTCAACTACACAAGAATCCCCAAACCAAGGTAGATTGTAAAACTGATGATCTTTTGAAATAAATTGTTCTTAATCAATAGAATGAGCTGAATAGTCAAGGTTCGGAGTTGATGGAGTTGATGACATAGTTGAGCAACATTGCCACCACCCACCATGAACTAGTAAGTAATAACTCCGAGAATATTCCTTCCCAACCTACTCTAAGTCTCAAGGGGAATGTTAGTGCCATCACATTGATATGTAAGAAAAAAACAACTGATATTTTTTCCCTATCATTCCACCGGGATTCAACTCAACTCTAGAAAATACCAATTCAAAACCAGCTGATAAGCAACAGAAGGAGAAAGATAAAAATAAGAAATAGATTAATGATGTTCCTCATAAAATCCTTCCCCTTCAAAACAGGGTTGTACAAACCAAGAAGAGGGATAAAGTGGACATGATAAAAAACGTTTTCGATACATTTAAGCTTGTGGAGATCAACATCCCTTTACTTGAATCCATCAATCCAATCCAAAGTTATATGAATTTTTTAAAAGAAAATTGTTCTAATCAAAGAGGGATTGAGGGAAATGAGAGGATCGATCATGGAAGGAATATGTCATCACTCATTACACCAACCCTACAAATTCCAACAAAGTGAAAGGATCCAAGGGCATTCACCGTCCCATGATCCATTGGAAAGTTCCACTTTTCTGATATACATTGTGATTTAGGAGCTTCCATAAATGTGATGAATCACTAAGTATTCTCTTCTTTGTTGAATGGTGAGTTTTAGCTGACAAGTGTAGTGGTGAATTTGGTGAATAGAGCTACAAAATATCCATCGGGAGTCCTTGAGGATATACTTTTTTGGGTAAGAGACATGATCTTTCTGTTATATTCCTATATTCTTAACCTTGAGGATGGTCAGGTAATTTATCATACTCCCATTATATTAGGTTGACCCTTCCTCAAAACTACATAATCAATCATAAATGTCCATGGTGGTACACTTTCCATGTATTTTGGGGATTATGTTGTGATATTTAATGTTATGGACTCCATGAAGTACCACTCAGAAGACCATTATATGTTTGCTAACTGACCTTTTGAACCACCAAGTAAAAACCCCATGGATTTTGATTGTCCAATTCTTATGGAGATTGTGATCATTGGTTCTAGTTTGATGTCTTAGAGCACTTCCACACACATTTTTAATGAACAAGTCTCTCATAGATTTGATTTTAAAATGGATTCATATTCTGATTTTGATCATCTGATCTATGGTTATGAGTTGGCTGTTGAGTAAGCTGGTGGATTTGATGTTTTATTCTCTGATTGTGATGATTTATATTCTATTACGAATTCTATTTTAGCACGTATTTCAATTCCTTCAGTTTCCCCATCCATACATCACCCCCTTCATTGGAACTCAATCCATTTCCACGAAATCCCAAATACTAATACTTTTTCAGTTGTGAGAAATTACCTGTTAACATTGCTAACAGTCTCCCTTTTTAACATGAAGATAAACTTTTGAATCTTTTGATGGAGAACATGAATGAAATCGGTTGGACCTTGGATGACATGTCAGGTATTAGCCCCTCCATTTACATGCATAGGATTCTTTTGGAGGATGGGGCTAAACCAAATAGGCACCCACAAAGGAGACTTAATCCAACCCTTCTGGATGATGTTTAAAAAGAGGATGAAAAATTGCTCGAGGTAGGTATAATTAATACCCTTTAGGAATCTCAGTGGGTGAGTCCTATTCAGGTTGTGCCTGTGAAATGTGGTGTTACTATTGTTAAAAATGAGAAAGATGAGTTAGTTCCAATGAGGGTGAAAAATAGTCGGCATGTGTGTATTGATTATAAGAAACTAAATCAAACCACTCGTAATGACCATTTCACTCTCCCATTTATTGATCAGATTCTTGAGGGACTAGCTGGGAAAACACATTATTGTTTATTGGATAGATTTTATTGATATTTTCAGGTACCTATTACTCTGGAGGATCAGGAGAAGAAAACATTCACTTGTCCCTTCTGCACATTTTCTTTCCGGAGGATGCCATTTGGGCTTTGAAATGCCCCAGGTATCTTCCAAAGATGCACGGTGAGTATTTTTTCTGATTTTATTGAGACCTACATGGTGGTATATATGGAGGTTTTTACAATGTATTGATTCGCAATTGATGAATGTCTATGTAGTTTGGTAAAGGTGTTGTATCATTGTATTGAGAATAATCTAGTCTTGAACATTATAAATTTTCATTTCATCGTACAACATGGAATTGTCTTAGGGCATGTATAGTCAAAACATGGGATAATGGTTGTTAGATATAAGGTAGATATTATTTCATCCTTACCATATTCTTCATGTGCGTGTGATGTTAGAACTTTACTAGGGAATGCATGATTTTATCCACGCTTCATCAAATATTTTAGTAAGATTGATATTATTATGTCGCGATTACTTCAAAAGGATTATGATTTTGTGTTTGATGATTTATTCAGGACATATTTTGATGTCTTAAGGAAGTTTCTAACCACTCCACTGATCATATATCCCCAATGGTTGGACCTTCCATTTTAGCTTATGAGTGATGCCTCCAACATTGCAGTTGGAGTTGTCTTATCTCAGAGGGTGGAAGGAAGTTCACAGGTGATTTATTATGCATCAATTACACTAGATTCAGACCAATCAAATGACAAAACTCTGAAAAATGATTTTATTGCTATAATATTCTCTTAAGAAAAATTCTATTCATATTTATCGGGCTCTAAAGTAGTTTTTTTCTCACCATGTAGCTCCGAGGTACCTCTTGAAGAAGATAGATGTAAATCCCATAATTATCTAATGGATGCTGCTTCTTTTGGATTTTGATATTGAGATAAATAACAAGAATAGGTTAGAAAACCTTGTGGAAGACCACATGAGCAGGTTTACTCATAAACTAGAGGCTGAAACCTTGGACAATGTAGCACGTCGAGACACTTTTCCCAATGAGCATCTTTATTCCATCTAAAGTACACATCCTTGGTATGCTGATTTAGTGAAATGCCTTGTCTCATTATAAATCCCTATAAATTTAAACAATCATCTTGTCCAAAAATTAAAGAGTGATTCACGATTTTATGTTTGGTTTGATCGATACATCAAGAACATGTGTAGTGATCATGTTATTATGATGTGTGTTTCTGACCATGAGTTTGAGTTTATTCTTCATTTTTTCCATACACTTTCATGTGAAAGACACTTTGGACCCCAACAGACAGCTAGGAATGTTTTAGACTCTAGATTATATTGGCCTAGCTTATTCCATGATGTTCATCTATTTTGTATGTCATTCTCTCTTTACCAACATACATGGAACATTTCTAGGAGAAATGAGATGCCTTAACAACCCATTATATTTTGTGAGATTTTTGATGTAAAAGAAACTGATATTATGGGTACTTTTCCATGTTATTTTGGTTTATTATTCATTTTGGTTTCTGTTGATTATGTGAGTAAATGGGGGGAGGATAAGGCCACCAGGATTTATGATTCTCATGTTGTTCTGGAATTTTTCAAAGAAAACATTTTTTGCAAGTTTGGAGTACCGAAGTCCATCATCAATGAACAGGGGACACACTTTTTCAATGATAATTTTTATTCCATTGTTCAGAAGTATGGGGTTTCATACAAAATATCAACACCATACCACCACAAAAAAATAGTCAGGTTGAGGTTTCAAATCGTGAATTGAAACAAATTTCGTTGAAAACTACTCAACAGAAAAGGATGGACTGGAGGAAGTGCTTGGATGTTGTGCTACTGGATTATAGGATTGCATACAAGACACACATTGGTATTTCCCCATTTGGAATTGTTTTTGGGAAACCATTTCATCTACCCATGGAGGTTGAGTATCAGGCTTGTTCGGTAATAAATAAATGCAACATGGATTAGGCCCAAGAAAGAATTCAGCCGAAGCTACAAATTCAAGAGAATTAGGAGATTCAATTATCTTTATATGATAACTCAAGGCTCTATAAGGAAATATCCAAAGGAACTCATTACAAAATGATCCAGAAAAGGAAATTTCATGTTGCAGAGAAATTCCATCTCTACAGTTCACGATTGAAGCTGATGCCCAGTAAGTTGCATTCCAGATGGTTGGGTCCTTATATTGTATCTAATATTTTTCCTTATGGTGCAATGGATATCACACAAGAGGATACTAGAAGAAGATTTACTGTCAATTTGAAATTCCTAAAGAATTACATTGGGTGGATTCCAACTAATGTAGTGGATTTCATCACACTTCATGACCCCAAAATCACATTATCATATCAGGTTGTTCCTAACACTTTCAATTTTATATTCTTTATCCTATTTAAAATTATACATTTTATGTGAATATATCATCTCATAGGTTCACATTGAGTACAATGCAATATTTTAAGTGTGTGGGAGTGGAAAAAATTTTGGGGTAGATATTTAGGATTTTCATTAGTGTGTTTTATGTGTATTTTCTACTATGTTTTTGCTTAAAATTTTAAAAAAATAATAAAAAAAGAAAAAAATATATCACATAACATTCTCAAGTTGAATATATAAAAAATGGATATTTTCAAAATTCATTGGTAGAAATATAAGCATATGTAATATTTCATCATCAAGGTTTGACTTTTATAAAAATTGAAGTCATCAATGATTTTAATGGTTGTGTCATTATAAAACATTTCAGATTTTGACATAATTATTTGTGGTATTTGTTCATGGTAAATTGTGTTATTGATTTTTCCACACAAATTTTGACCAAATCATGACTTCTGAGTTTCTCTTACCCAATTTAATGTATATTCAGGGTAAGTAATTCTTTTCATCTTATAACATTGTATTTCCAAAAGTTAATTTTTATTTTTGATCATTTCCGTCATTATACCAGATTGACCTATATGTGTGCACCTAATATCTGACTATTGTACACCCTATATAAAAATTAAAAAAATTACAAAAATCCAAAAAAAAATCAATAAAGAGGGGAGGGAAGAAATGTACAACATGTGGGCATATTTAGGTCAGGAACCAATTGGTTGTCTTCTGGGAATGATTAAATGAGTGGGTTTTTGAAATTTAATACAGAGGATATTGAAAACGATTTGTGGAATAGAATAAGGTAAGAAGAAAAGTTTTTAATGACTTGAATATACTAGATAAAGGGTGGCGAGACATGCTTGGAACGGTTGGCAGACACACACGTGGAGAATTAGTGGCATCGTAGACGCAGGACTTGTTTCACTTTGATTAGTTTTATAAATCACACTAGATTTTCATTTGACACAATTTATGAGACAATGAATTTATAATTTATTCATATTGAATATTGATAAGATTCTTACATTTCCTATATTTGCACTCTGGATTGAGAAATATGAATACGCATATCTGGTCACAATTTTTTTTCAAATACATGATATAAGGTTCTTCCAAGGAGTGAAAAAATGTAAGTGTGGGGGATTTGATAAAACACATTTTTATGGAATATCTTATTTATAATAAATTATAAAATATCCTAAAATTGTGTTAAATATGATTATTTATAAAATATTTGGGATTAGATCATTCATTTGAAAAGACTATTAAAATTCTCGTTTTACCCTCTATAGTGCACTGTAGTATTTCGATGATAAATATTTTAATATTTATTATTTGAACTTGAAATTTTGTAAATGTTTTCTTGACATAATTTGTTACAAAATTTTTTTTCAGGAAAGTGGATCTAAATCGTTAATTTTGTAGGACTAAATTTACTATGAAGTCAAAGGTGGGATGGACCTTCGAGATTTTACATTGGTTTTGTATTTAGGCCATAAAATAATTCATTGAGATTTTATTGGGCCCAAATTTTTTGAGGTTCTCTCCAAAAAAATGTATCACAAATCATACTTCTATTAGAACAGCTGGTTCACGCGTTTTGGATGTCAAACGGGTGGTACAAGTTGGATTAAAATATTTACCCGAGATCCCCCATTCACACTTGAGACCTCTTTAAAAATATCCTCTACTCCACTCTATAAATTTATGTTTTTCTCAATTGGAGGGGTTGGTACATGAAGTATTAAGTTTAGGGAAAAGTATAAGTGGATCCACTTCAATTATCCAACCATTTCAATAAGGGTTTCTCTTGAAGCAAGGATCCCTTCAACGAAGCGTTCTTCTCCTTCTTCGTGTTGTAATAATTTTGTTTGTGTAAAACTTATTTGTTATTCTATTATTAATTCTATTTTATTCTATTTTATGAAATTTATTATTATATTAATCTTCCTAATTTTACTAGAATGAATAGTGTATAAGATATTAGGTTCTACCCTTTCAATACTTTTCTCATGCATAACATCTCTACAATGATCACACTGCCCATGGAAGTGTAGTTTTCTTAGTGATCGATCTATCTTCTAACCTCTAAATTTAATTATTTTGAATCATTGAGATATTTTAATTCACCTAATATCATACATGAACTATGTTTTTACTTTATAAGAAACTAATCAAGCAATTGAACAATTAACACAAAAACAGGCGAGTTCGAGTATTGTGTGAATTGTGAGAGCGCGATCTAAATCGGTAATACAAGGTCACATAGGATAAATTTGTAGTGTTAAAATAAAATACCTAAAAAAATTCAAATTCATTTTTATGAATGGATATGTGACCTAATATACCCTTACCATAATCTATCCTTAGAATATCAATCAAAATAGGGTGTTGTGATTGCATGTTTCGAAGATAGCCTAGGGTTTACCTCACTTCATCTTTGTGGTAAAGTTAATTCTTATAGGGTTCAACGGTTAACAAGTTAGGGGATACTAATTAAGTGATTTTAATTTACATGATAATGATAAATATTTAAGTGAAGAGGTATATTTAGATAGATTGCATCTTTTAAAAAAATTTATAAAATAATTATCTTATTATTGTGTCTTTCTAATCGAACTTCATTTCAAAATTAAAAACAAAAAAAATGAAATCTTATTCCAGAAAAACTCCTCCAAGTTTATAATTGATAAGAAACTATCCATTATTTCACGTAGTTATTTTATTCTATTTATTTTATTTTTATAATACCTTTAATAAGTTTTTTTTAATTTACTTCCTCCTTTGAGAGATTTCCTTGGTGAGACACTCTACTGAACCCAAGTACCCTAAAAAATAACACATCATTTCAAAGCATCCACGACAACGCCTTTCATTAATCAAAAAATCAAATTGTTCATATGTTTATAATATCATTTTATTATGTTGTATATCATTATTTATGAACTCAAACAACCCATTTTTTGTGGTTTTTTTGAAATACAATTGTTACTCATTGTAGGAAAATACAAAGTTAGTAAAATTTTCATTTCAGGTGTTCCTGAATAAAATCCCAATTGTTTGGATCATACAATACAAAATGGTCTCTATTTATCTATAAAGTTTTTTAAAACTATTTAATTAAATAAACTACCAAATTATTATCATGTATTTAAATACCTAAGTAAACATAAAAATTATGTTTTCAAAAATATCAAATAATTTTTTTTCAGTGCCTTTTTTGTGGTGTTATGGATTTAATGGACATAATTTTGCATATAGTTTGAGGATAAAACTTTGTAACTTGGGGGTTGAACCTCAATATATATTTTCTATTTATTATTTAAATTTTAACAGTGAAAAAATAATTATTTTTATCTTATAAATATATTTATGTATCACAAAAAAACTAAATAAACAATTACTTTAATTTTCTTATGATTGGGATCACTAGGGTTCTTGAGAGTGTGTAAATATTACACCACCAACATCTTTTATCCTTATATGACTATTGAATTAATGAAATTTTTTATAGGAACACATAATAGGAAACTATAAAAATTTCATATGGTCAATGAAAAATACTAAAAGTATACCTATAACTTAAGAATCAACAAATATTATATCATCATAGAATATTTAATGATTAGGTAATAGTTAAATAAACAAAATCCCTTTATCTGAGTTATAATTATTTGAATCCATTACTAATATATATGAAATTTATATTCCCTTCAAAGTTCACCAACCTTCAAAAGGGAAAACCCCCTCAATGTTTCCCTAATTTGAAATTTATAACTTCACTATATAAATTAAATAGAAATTTATATATTTGAATATATGATGATTTGATAAAAAAATAATTACCCAAATCTATTCAAAATCTCTATCTTTGAATATAAAATCAACATAGTGCTATGATACTAGCTGCATTGAAATAATATCACTATATCTAAACGTTGTTCCCATGAAACACTTGAATTCATTTCAATAATTATTAATTTTTTTATTGTATTAATCCATAACCCATATCTATTTATTCAAAACATAATTTTATTGTGTAGGAATGCAATATATGGTAGAATAATATGAAAAAAACCAAAAAATAAAAAAATTATTAATAATGGAAATAAATAATAATATAAATAGTTGAAAAATATTAAAAAAATTAATATTTTTTATGTATAATATAAATTACATGATCCTTAGTATCAAAAATATCCTCAACAACACTAATGGGATATTTTCCACTCAGAGATGTTATACCCTTATGAAAGATAAAATGAAGAGCATGCTAGGGAGTAGGTGTGGAAAGAATAAACTCCAATGAGCCAACAATATATGGAAGAGAATATGATATTGAAGGAATTATGTAATATGTATTTTATGGGTAGTAAGAGATCAAGGGAATAAAATGTCCAATTGCCTAAACAAAAATATATAAACATGATTTATTTAATGCAATTTGTGAGATCACAGAAAATAATATTGGAGTCACTCTAAGGAAAGTCATAAAAACAAAAAGGGGAAATGAATTTTATGCATTCTCACTTGAGATGTAGAGCCATGGAAAAATATTAATCATAATATATGAACATTTATTAAATCATTATATATATATATTAAAAATATATAATCATTGTTAGCACCTGGGTATTATTCAAACTTCTTATATGCATTGTTCATTATAATCAACCATGCTTATTTTATTGTTTTAATAATTTGACATGATCTATAAAAAGTATTCAACAATTATATCTAATGGAATTAGATATAAATATTTACTAAAAATTTTCAAATTTTTAATAAAATAAATATAAAAATGTAAATATTTTAACACAATTATTATAATATTTTTATATAAAAAAGATTGCATGTATTATCAATATAGAATTACAAATAGTATGTAAAAATTAAATATTTTTTCAGAATAAACTATATATCAATGTATCATTTTCATAAGTAGACTAAAAAATTGATTTAATGGTTCATTTTCACAAAACCATTATTTAGTATTAGAAACAAATTCATAAAAATCATTATTTTCATGATAATAATCAGTTATAAAAAAACTTAAATAAATATATATAAATATATATTTATCATTATGAATTCGTTGTTGAGTAAATATGTCAAACCTCTTATATTTCATTATAAATCATCAACCTTGAGATTAATCATCCAAAATAATTATTTTCTCCATATCTTTATAATACGATACATCAATAAAAAGATTTCCATTTCAGTTTATATAGAAAAATAGAATGTTTTTTATTCATTCCACATGAATCATATTTTTTAGTTTTTATTTTTACTAAATAACTATTAATAATGAATTTATAACCAATTAAAATAATTTATTTTTACTCATATACCAAATTATCAAGAACAATTTTTATTGATATATCCTCTTGAGTTATTATGTTTGTTTTTATACTATTCTACGGGTTTCAAAGGACTATGTAACACTTATTAAAGTAGAAATGTTGATCAAGAAACCCTAAACCCAAGATCTATATATTATGAAATCAAAACTATGTATAAAATTAAATGAATAACAATTTGTGTACCTTACAGTAATGTTGGAAAAGTATTCTATTAGTAAATACAATTTTTATGAAGATAATTTGTAATAAACCAATTATTATCCTTTAAAATGTATCTATAGGATGTCATAAATCACTCAATAATTGTTTTGGATTGTCCTAAACACCCATCAAATTATAGTATGTCTCGAATCTATGGAAGGTGGAGAAGAGAGCCTTGAGAGAATCAGATAGGATGGTATAAAAGATTGGATAAACATTCAGTGTTCTTTGATATGGTATATAATCCCAATAAATGTTCTAAATCATTTTATTCATTTACTATTGTATTTATAACAGACAATTAAATTTCATGTTGTTATAATCTATTTGTAATTTCTCACCTGATCATGTATGCATTTATCATATAAATGCATCCAAAGATTATACAATACATTTCATCATAGAAAAAATATATTATAAATTATATATTATATAGTGATGGTTCAAACATTAAAATTTATCATTATACCACCCTTGTTAATCATATGACATGAGTAACTGTATAATAAACTTCAAAATATTACTATAACATACATAATAAAATTGTAAAAGGTAGTGTTGTGATTTCTCTATATGACGAAAAATGATATCCTCTATGGAAGGATATGATTTTCTTTGTTTTCACTTATTTAATACATTGAGACATGTATATATCATCACATATGATATAGTGTAAACAAATCATAAGTATTTATGGATCCAGAAAATATCATTATCAATAACAAACATACATTAAATCCATATAGATTCTTTTCCATTTTACATTATATTGTATCATATACAATAACATGAGAAACCATATCTAAAAAAAATTAGAAATATTTTCAAACATTTTTGGATGTATTTCATCAACTTCACCATGTATAACAACATATGTAATGCCTTGTTGAAATCCATCCAACACTAATTTTGAATAAACTTCATAGCACTTTTAGAGAACCAATCTGAGTTTCATAAGACCGAATACCCATTTATTTAACCACAATGTCTGGCCCCCATAACTTTGAATATTTAAATCAAATATTAACTCCCAATTTCATAAATATAATAAAATAGTTTCCTTAAGTAAAATATCAATACAAATAAGCAATAAAGGTATCTGGGATGAGTTACATAGAATATTTGTATCTCAGTACCATTGTACACTAGTTGTATCACATTAAAGTTTGTATAATCATATAATCTTATTTTCTTGGACATAAATTGACCATGAGATAGTGAATATGTCAATATAATATATCCTACTCATAATATAATTATTATCTAAGAATGATATGACTAGAAGGATAAACAGAGTACAAGTCATTCACTAGAGTAGATGAACAAATCAGATTTCAACTATTCAATTAGATAAGAATATATTTTGTGCCTTTTCTATGTGTGGGTGTAAAATCGTTTTTTTCAATCCCAATCATGGGCTCAAATTTCATACCCATGTTATGAGATGTAAAACAATATCTTATGTAAACCTAAATTGATGTCATGATCAACAACATACCCAACCATCTCCAGATTAGCATAGCCTCAATTATGGAATAATAATGCTATCAAAGTATGTTGTTTCTAATGCTCAGAATTATTGAAACCTATGTTATGGGGATTCATTTTGAAACATACACCCCTAGTTTACCAATGACACAGTGTTTAAAACTATATATCATATACTTGGTTGGTCATCCAACACCCAAAAATCCTTTAATATCTCATGAGAATATTCTTCATCATTATTAGACATGATATCTTTGATAACCTTTACATTTAAATAGAACCCAAAATATTACATGATAAATTATAGTTAGGTACAACTCAAGTTCATACTTCTATAGGTCAATTATAATTTCCATTATAGAATATATACAAAAAACATAGAAGAATGATAAAGTGGAGACTACCTTTTTTTATAAATGATACTTTTTCATTCTGATACACTTTTAATAATACTAACAAAAACATATAAAATCACCCTTGTAATAATATCCCATATGTTACACCCCCCAAATAGGCCTTATGTTTTCTTAACTTTTAGGGTTTTTTAAAACTGATTATATATATATATATATATATAATTTTTCCACATATCTATGTGACCATCCAATAAAATACTCACACTGAATCCCTTTATCATGTAACATCTTTAACAACTTTTTTTGAATAATGGCAACACATATGAAAAATATTC
Organism: Viscum album; assembly: GCA_963277665.1. NCBI lineage: Eukaryota > Viridiplantae > Streptophyta > Magnoliopsida > Santalales > Viscaceae > Viscum > Viscum album. The sequence goes on along the minus strand of OY728122.1, from coordinate 699,074,524 downwards.
CTAATGTTAAACTCTTTGAAAATATATTTAAAACAACTTAACTTCAAAAAATAAAATTCGATGATCTTTATAATTTTTTTCAACTTAAAAACTCTAACTAATTTCATCATCAACATTTTCACACCATTGCAATTAAAAATTTTCCCTTGAGACCATTTTGGTAACAAAATTAAATCGTTAAATTATATTTCTTTACCAACATTCCATAAACACTTTTATAATGTAAATTAACATTAAAATTAAATTTTAACTAGTATAATATTTTATTTTAAGATTTTGGAACTTTTAAAAGTATGAACATACTCTATCCGACATTATAGAAACTATATTCTTTCAAGAATATCATGGTTCCATTAAAAAATTTGTAAGGAAATAATATGTATTTACTTTAGGGGGAATATTTAAGAAATATAATATTTTACTATCGTGTATCATAATATTTTCTATATGTCTAGAGTAGTTTTAAAAAATGATCCTTTATACATTAAAATATTCCATTTAAGGTTACTGTAATCTTGATTCCCCATATTTTGGAAAATATCATGGATTATATTTTTTATAATGGGTAAATTATTTTTGTCCGTGATTTATTTTTTAACAATGTTATAGAGTTTGATGCATCATAAACCATGTGTTTTAAAACATCATATCATTTTATTTATAACAACTCTTTGTTGAAAAATAATTTCTACTATTATATACGATAAATGAGATATGAAAACACATACTTTATCTAAATGTATATAAGATTGAAATAATCCTTTTCATTCAAAATAATACTTTTCTACAATATTTTAATTCATAATACATGTCTAACGAATTATTTATATGATTTTAAGTGATCTATAATTATAATATTTGTAAAATATACTTTTAGAAACCAATTCCTTTAAAAATAAATGAATTCAGTCATATAATTTTGACACAGGACATATAGTCTCCATGTTTTTTCAACCCCATTCCAGAATTATAGGTAATTATATACTATGAAACCACCACCCTTACTTCTAGATACCTATTTTTGGTTTTAATTACCTAGGATAATAATTGGAATAATAAAATATTTATCTTCTGACTTAAAATATTACCCATTTGTGTTATCAATATAGTATTGAAATCAAGACATCTAATTTTTAGTTCATCTATTTTTATCACTTTATGAAAATTGATTAATATTGTATTAAAGTCATTCAATCCTTAAAAACATTACAAATGATTATTGTAGAATTAAAAATCCACAAGAAGCCATATAGGATACCTTTAGTAATTCCATGTCACTAAAATTTTAAATCTTATTTAATATATGAGTTTAGGATACATTTACTTACGTCATATTGCATCTAATTCATTTGAAACCACCCCCAAATCAATCATTACTTCTCATAAGAATCCTGAAACCCTTTCTGAACAAAAGTAATTTTTGGTTACTCGTCAAGGTTTTTATTTAAGAAATAATGTATTTATTCTTACCTAAGAAATATTATTATGTTTCTATACTAATCTAGAATTTATGGTAGTAGTTTTTTTAACAAGCATACCTATGTAAAAAAAATGCACCAGATATGGACTTCACATGGTGAGTTGAATGAGGAAAATAGAACAAGTAATGTATATAAAGAAAAAATAAATCAACATAAATCAAAATTAGGAAGAATAATATACAACCATATCCATACAATCTATGAAAGGCGAAATAAATCCAAAATCAAGAATAAAACCAGACCATTAAATCACCATGTTACCATTATTCACCTCTAAACCACCCCACTATAAAGGAAAATACCAAATGATAATCTGGCATGATATAAGATGCCCTACCCTTAAACTATATCTTGTAATTGAACATATATGAATACCCAAAGGAAAAACTAGGATGTGAGAAAAATTCCCTCTAGGATATCACCAGAGTGTCTATACAAGGTATAATACCAAGAATGAAATATATTTAGCTTTTAAAACAAAATAGTTTTACAAATAATTTTCATAAATACAATTCATTTTTATATCATTTTACCCCTTTATTTTTCATAAAATAATTCATATTGTCAAACTATAAATAAGAAAATTATAAGTGATATAAATAAGAAAGAATATCCATTTATCAAGAGGTACCAAGTAAAAACATATCCATGAAATAACCTATCATGAAAATTTGGTTGATATAACCTCATATAAAAACATCTGAGAGAAAATCCGTGATAAAAACAACCATGTGATAGATAAATGTAAATGAAAATTCACCTCATAATTTTACCTAGCCTCTAGGATAAGTCATAATAGACACAAAGGATCCTAAATAGACATAACTTTAGATCCAACTATTATTGTTCCCTACAAAAGTCTATCGATATCCTAATGGTTATCTCCTAGCAGTTATACACATACTCAGGCTACCCGTGTGTCTTTCCCGATGCACCCATTGTTCCTAATGTACTAATTTTCAATGTACATTTTCAAAACCACGCTCACAATTTTATAAAACATTTTCTAAGACAATACATTACTTTTTGATGTTTGAAAATCCATTTCCAAATCAATAAATTCCATTTTAAATAAAAACCTCTTTAATAACATTTTCCTTTAAAATCAATCCTTTTTAAAATACATATCTCTTCAAATAAATGATAATCCTAAAGGAAATGTACAAGAATGATAAACAATTCATCAAATTAACCCATTATTTTGAAACACCTACTAAAAAATAGATGCCACATGAAATAAAATGGTGACTGGAAGCCGTAAGACATTCCTTTGAAAGACAAGGCACACCATGAAAATAAAATAGATCGATAGAAAACACTATCCAATAAGAAATCTAAATAAAACTATATCCAAAACTGTAGCTTCAACTAAATCCAAATAAGAACCATAAGGAATTATTACTCGTAGAAATGCACCACCACTATAACAATTATAAATAGTTGATATAAATGATCTAGAAGGTACAAAGGTATCAAAAATTTCACTTAGAGATTCCTGGTTGAGATATATATGGGATGTAATGAATGAAAAAATAAATCTTCAATGAAACAACCTAAAATCCCAAATCATGATAATTACATGATGTGTAATCCCATTAAACATTTTTAAACCATGAACTTATAGAACAACAAAAAAACATCTCATTTTTGTTAAAAATATTATTATTGATATTACACGACTTGAAATATTTGTATGGTGTGTAAAACCTTCACATCTTGAACATGTTTCATGATATCTTCTTGGAAGACATTAAATGGTTTGTAACAGCTTTACACGACATGTAATCACATAAATATAGAAAGAACAGTATGTTTTAGGCAGAAAACTCAAATAACCCACTCTAAACATTCAACAAAAATTCGAAGAACCCCGCTAAGTCTTTGAATCATTTATATTCAGAATCCATTAATTAAAAAAAATCCCTAAACATTAGGTCATTATTCATATAAAAATCTCTCCATCCCTAAGAAGACCTCAAAATCACCCAAATAAAAATAATAAAAAAATCATAAACAAGGGGGTACCTGAAAAGTTTAATGGGGTGTTACAATATCCCCACTATAAACACATTATCATCCTAGAAATCCATCATTTTCATCAACTCAATAAAATAGAAGGCCACTACTTCCTCATCTACAATTCCATCTCTCAGGGATCATGGCTATCTCATACACACTTCCACAGTACCCAAACTAGAGGAATGTTTTTACCACATGGTACCTTTTCATAGAAATCTATAATCCTAATTGGATGCTCAACCCATGTGGCGTCAGTCTCCATATCAGTATCCCCTCATAAAATCACATCTTAAGGATATGATATATAACTCCTTAGTTGGGAAACATGAAACAAAACAAGGATAAAAGTCAAACCAAATTATAAGTCCAACCAATAGGCCACCTTCTCAAGTTGTCCAGCTATCTCAAAGGGTCCCACAAACCTCGTTTCCAACTTACCCAGCTTACCCAACTCATGATGTACTAAGAGAGATGAAGCTCTTTAAAAAACCTAATCACCCACCTAAAACTCTAAAGGACAATGATGATATTCTATATAATATTTCTGAAGTCTCTTTGATGTGATTAATCTCTTACGGATCAACTGCACCCTCTCTGTCTTCTATAGAACAAGACTCAGCCCAACCAAGACCACTGTCCTAATGATGACAACCAAAATAGAGATCTACGTGGTTTCCAATAAAATGCCTTAATATTTGACATCCTAATAGAGGCCTTCTAAAAATTTTTATAGGAAAACTTTAGTATAGGAATATTATTTTCCCAATATCAACCAAAACTAGGAACACAAGCCCAGAGTATATCCTCCCCATATGATTGTAGATGATAATTTATGATCAATATAATATGGGAACCCATTGTCTCCTGAAAAACTTTTCAAAACATGGATGTGAACTTTGGGTCCCTTTCAGATACAACTTTAGAGGGAACCCCGTGAAGTCGAACAATCACTCAGATATACAAGTCCCCAAGACGTCCCACCTTTATCTCCTCTATAATAGGGAAAAATGCATCGATTTCATTAGTTGATAGATGATAATATATGTAAAATCCTTCTTACTAGGAGTCCATGAAAAAACAATGACATAGGCCATGAAAATATCATTCAACTTACACATTTTAATGGTTATGTGTTGAAAATAAACTTGCAGGTCTTTAGTGTTACACTGAATTATCTATCATGTAAGACACTGTAATAAAAAATGAACAATTGACCACATCATCCCCTTCAACCAATATCAATGTATCAAGTCAGGATAAATCTTGGCATCTCTAGGGTGAACATATTAACAAGACCAGTGTCCACTGTCTAACCACTACACCCTTAGGGAAAATAGAACAACCAACCTACTATGAAAACACAAAGTGACATTGGGACACTAAGAACACTAACCCGAGGTATCCCCATCATAAAATCTTTCAAAAAAGTGATGGCACTCAGTGTCTTCCACATACTCGAGATGAAATCACTCATCCGAAGACGAGTTATCTTTTATGAAAGCTGGGGACACTTTTCCTTCAAGAACTTTTACTCATAAACTTATCTTATAAAATAAACTCACCCAATATCATTACTAAATCAATTCCTTCATGGATTTTATTACAAATTCTCTACTAAATTTATCATAAAACCACATTTCCCTTCCTCGGGTTATAGGAAATATCAAAATCACGGTTCTGAAGATACTCCAAGTAGTACCTCTATCACAAGTTCAGATATCCCAGATTAAAAATATATTTCAGTCTCTTATAATTATAATTCACACTAAAAGACTCCTAAACTAGATAGTGATACCATTTTTAAGAGAATTAATAAGCTTTGAAAACTCAATATCATTGGTAATTCTTCTCGTGAGGGCATAAATATAGTTAGCCATTGGCCACTAGCTGTTTCCCCTATATCAAGAGACATCCCAAATCTGTACCCGAGTCATCATAAAAAACATCACAACCCAAACCTAGTTTTTAAATAATAAAAACTGGTGTTGAAGTCAACCTCATATGTATATCCTTAAAATATCTATTTAAATTGAAATTCCATTAATACTTTGGAACTTTATTGGTTAAAATAGTCATCGAAGATGCGATCTTAGAGAAATACTAAACAAACCATCTGTAATAACCATATAAACTGAAGAAGCATCATATCTCAAACACAAATTTGGCTTCTCACATGAAATAATTGCCTTTATATTTTAAGGATCCATTGAGATTCCCTTATCAGATATCACATGCACCAGAAATTTCACATCCTCTATACAAAACCCACATCTGGAAGGATTACTATAAAGATAGTGTTCACCAAGATTTGATGAATGATATCCAAATGGTCCCTATGCTCCTCCTATTACTTGAAGTACACTAATATATCCTCAATAAACAGAACAAAAAATATTCATAGAACTGATGAAAAATATGGTTAATTGAAGTCCTAAATACCATAAGAGTGTTATTTAGAATGAATGAAATAACCGAAAACTCAAAATTCATATACTAGATTATAAACATTTTCATAGGAATATCAAATTATTAATCTCTCAACTAATAATACCATGATAATATCCCGATATTTGAAAACTAATATGCCCCTCCGTGATGGTCAAAACGTTCATAAATCCTATGAAAACGATATTTTATATCAATGATCAACTGATTTTACATCTGATAGTCAACACAATGTCAAATACTGTCATATTACTTCTTATCAAAGAGTTCTAGAGAAGACCATAGTGACATGCTAAGATGAATAAATAATTTAGTCTCTATATCCTCAAGCTAGACTATAACTTCCACTAACTCAACATGTTCTATTTGATAAGATGGAAAAGAAATGGGCATCATACAAGGGAGAAATCCAATATTAATTTTGACCTCTCTCTGGAGATGTAAACTTGAATATTCATCCAAAAATTCCTCAGGGTATGCAATCAAAAGTACATGAATTTGACCACCGAAATAATGGTCAACTGCATCAAGAAACATCTTTGAGAATGAGCATGATATTAACCAATCATAAAGAACAAAAATACCAAACCTACCTGATCTAGAGTCCCACTCTCCCTAAAAGATATGAGTGACCCCATCATTAGATAATAACTGTACCCAATAGTAATAATTGACTATTTTGTAATTAAAACACATAATCTAATCAACGTAGATAATCACGTTTAATATCTCAATATCAAGCATCATGAAGTCCCATTCTACTTCATAGTTGTAAGTCATCAATCGACACACAAGGAACAAGAAACCTTGTTCAGACCTTTTTATTAAAGGCATGGAAAGATACAATAATTAGGACATGAGTTAGGAATGCAATCCGAACACATAAAATAACTTCGAGGGTATAAAATAATGAGGAGAACCTATATCAGACATCAAATGAACCATAGATGATGAAATAAACACCATGCCTCTAACATTATTTGGACCTACTCCAGATTACTCTTGCACATACTCAGTCACATAAAGTCATATGGTATTAGCCACATTAACATCTCACTTGTCCTGTTGATTCGACCCACCCCCATTAGAAGCATCAAAACGAACATGAAAACCCTTGGTGAGTGTGAATAAAATCTCACTACTTAGGGTAATACTTTCATAGAAATGATTTAGATGGACCAATATCCCGCAATGAGTAAAATTATACGGATCCTTTATATAGTTAGATTTGGTATGACTAGACTACCCACACTGACATCCAAGAACATTTTTCTTCCCTATCAAGGACCCTAGAATTGATCCTAAAGAAAACTAACCCCCCTTGAAATTCCATTTCTATCAACAAGACACACTATAGATAACAAATGCATCAACAAAATCTCTAACCAAACCTGTCTTCCAAATTATGTCAAGATCAACCAAAGATTCCTTATTAACTACTTCCATAATAGTCAGAAGGAATATGATCATCAATATCAACCTAATATTAGGTCTCAATCCCAACTCAAACCTATGATCCTTAAGGTACTCATTAGTTATAGGCTATGGTGTCAGATGCACCAACTAATCAAAATGGTTTGAATAATCCAAAATGGTACATTCCCACTACTCTTAGGTCATAAAATACTGGGTCATTTCTATATGTAACACCTCAAGTTAAAACTGTTAATTAAATATTTTCTTGAAGGAATCCCTTGTAATGTCTTTATGCAACTAATATTTCATAATAGAGTCCCAATATCTCTTTCTCTGTCCGTTGGACATGTATATGGAAAAACAAAATTTGAGTCTTTAGGAGTCTCTAAGAAATTTATGACCATCTCAATATACTCATGAAAATCCTTATATTTCTACGTTCCTTTATCACCATGTAATATTGGTTGATGATTCTTAGTAAACATACTTCAAGGATCCACCATATATCCATGATTCTCAACACACAGATGACCTAGAGTCTAAATAGTGAATATAGAAACATCTACCAAAGAATGTTCCACTAGAAGATTAGACAAAAAAACCTATCTCATAGATTCCTCTCTTGAATTTTTAAGATCCCTTCTCAAAGACATTTTCTATTAAAAAAAATAAAATAACCAAGTAGATCATGTGGACAACCCAAAAATCTAAGGGCCATCTCTATAATTCAAATCAATGATTTATAAAAATAACAATTTAAAGAAGTTTAGAACTATATCAATGAAATAAAATGAAAAAAATGAATAAGAAAATTTAAATAAACATCCCATACAGTTCATTCAAATATCCCCAAAACATAAGTCTTAAACCTGGTAAAAGTCCCTAACAACTCCTGAAAACTTGAGTTCAATCATATAAGTTATCTAGATATGCCTCTTTTTTTCACCTACTAGTTTAATTATGATGTTCTTAACTCCTATATACCTCACACATATAAACAAACCTATTCAATGTTAAGACACATTAGGGAGAGCCTTCCCTCTAATACCAAACGACTACAGTCCATCCCAAGTAAACCAAAACATACACCCAAGTCATCTGTTACATTTCAAGGTGAATAAGGGAAACATAACACTACTTTTATATAACAAAATAAGGGATAAAACTAGATTAATATATATAATAAAAATATACAACTAGATCAATACAGTCCATGCCGAACTGGATAAATATGAAATTCTGAGTGTGAGACCAAATCAAAAAGCTGACATGATAAAAAATCTCATTTTTACCTATATCCTAAAATACACCTTCTAAAACCTTACAAACCAAAAATTAGAGTGTGAGACCAAATCCTTGTAGGATACAACCATATTTTATATTCAAGGTCTAATATCAAGAATGGAATAGTTTAATATTTTAAAACAAAATAGTTTTACTAAGAATTTTCATAAATCCAATTCATTTATAAATCATTTTCCTCTTTGGTTCTTATAAAGTATATTCATATTCTCAATCTAGAAATATGAGAAGTAGAAGTGATATAAACATGAAATCATATACATGAATCAAAAAGTATGTAAGTAATCACATATCCATGAAATAACGTATCATGCGAAGCTATGTGATACATCCTCATATAAAAACCCATGATAAATAATACCTGATAAAAAAACCATGCGATAAATAAATGTTAATGACAAAGAATCTTATTTTGGGCCCTTGTCTATTGAAAATTTTTCACTAGACACTCAATATCTGAAATTGGCATAACATTGGCTCCAACCAATATCAGGTCCTACCACAGTCCATCAATATCCAAAAGGTTATCTACCTGTGCTTCCACATACAATAAGGATAACCTTGTACCTTTATAGACACACCCAATGCTCAAAATTATAAAAATTACAAAATAAATTTTGAAAACCATTATCATGATTTTATAAAAAATTTCCAATCCAATCCAATTCACATTAGTGTTTGAAAATCCATTTCTAAATAATGAAAATATATTTTAAATGTAAAATTTATTTAATAACTTTTCATTTCAAATAAATCCTTTGAAATGACATTTCACATCAATGGAAAGAATGATCCAAAGTAAATTAACCTGAATAATAAGTAACTTATAAAATTAATCCATTTTATAGAAACTCAAACCTCAAAATGGAATAAAACTAGTTTTCATTAACAAAAATTATTAAAAACCATGAAAATTGCCTTCAATAGACAATGAATTCCATGAAATTGGAATAGATGAATAGAACCCACTATCCAATCACAAAACAAAACATAACCATAACAAAAACTTCATCCACAACCAAACAAAAAGAAAACCAAATGAAAATGTACCTAGATAAATACAAAAAACGATAATAATGATCAATCCCCATATGAAATGATCCAAAAGTGTCATAGGTCTCCAAATTCACCACTGAGATCTTCTTGCTGGTGATAGAGAAAGACTGTAATGAATGAAATAAGAAATCCCCTTTGAAACACCCTAAAACACCAACTTGGGACAAATATACAATTTCTAATCCCATTAAACATTTTGTAATCTATAAATCTGAAGTACACAAAAAATCCCATCACATTTTTATTAAAAAACAATTTATTGATAGTAGATGATTTCAAACCAGTACATGGTGTGTAAACCCATCACGACTTGAACCTATTTCATGGATTCAACCTAGAAAAAATTGTTTGATGTATAATACCTTTACGTAGTGTGTAATCACCAAGAATACAATAGAAACTATATGTTTTAAGTAGAATACTCAAATACCTCACTTTGAGTGTTCTCCAAACATGAGAGGAATGCTTATAAGTCTTTGACATTTTTATTCCAAGACTCCATTAATTAAGACAATCATATATCACTAAAATGTAGGTTATTTTCTGTAAAACAGCTCTTTATCACTGATAATCCCACAAACACAACAAAAATAGATGATAAACAAAGCATAAAAAATGGTGTACCAAAAAAGAATAACAAGGTGTTACAATTTACATTAACAAGGATTTATTTCCAGATCATTTTCAATGATGATGATGCCATTTATCTACAACTTAATCACTTATCATACAGTTATCATGTTTTACTTCCTTCAAATTCCATTTATATTTTTATTTTCTAGTTAATAATATTTTAAATAGGGTTAAGAGGGAACCCTTACTATACCATAAAGTCATAGTGACCCATTGTATGAATACATGAAATTTTCCCCTAACACCATGTCTTGGCATGTACCAGAACACTATTGGACCCTAGGCTATACCACCTTGCCTTGAACATTTCTCATGCAGTTCCCTACTATGGCTAGTCGTCCTACAACATTGGATACTTCTCCACTTCACATCAATTTAGCAACATGTCATAGTCTTCCACCTAGAATTTATATGATCATCATCATGTCATCATGTTCCTCCTTAATGATTTCTTTTAGCCTTTAACTAAACCATTTTCCTCTATATTGAACTATGGTTATTGCGATGCACCATGGTCACTCCCTTTAACCCATGGTGTTTTCTTGAAATTCCCCCAAATTCAGGGTATCCAAGGTTTGAACACCTATTGATGTACTGTTATGAGGGAGCTTTTAACACTTGTCTTGGGCCCCGAATGCAAATATCTTATTCTAATTTCAAATAATATAGATTTTTTTAAATGTACCCCCACTATAATGATGACCAATTTTAATATTTCTATCATATCAATTACATATCCATTATCTATATTTTACTAATAAAGGAGTCCACTTTAGATTTAATCTCATTCCATTTCAATTTAGGTTAGTCAAATTCCCAATAATATCACATATGACTCTTGGATAGTTGATGAAACCAATCCTTTCCAAATCCATTATATAGATAAACTCAATTTTATTTCTTGTATATACTATATCATATAATTTTCATCATATGTGTGACCTAAATCCATTAATTAGGTTGGTTAACTAACTCCCAGGGTTAACCATTTACACTATGTGTATGTACACAAATTTTCACTCAGGTATGGATCCATTATATTTTAGTCTAGATCATTGATTTTAACTTAATATGGATTCATAAGTGGTTAGAAAATGTATTAGGGGTTTTTTGGGCACGTTCGAATCCTAGAGTACATCTGTTTAGAAAAAACAAGCTTGGCGCACGGTTTTGAAAACAGTGCGGATTGTGTTTTTTTAGAAGAGAGACCTCGTACAGTTGGCGCATGGTTTTTCATGCTAACTATGTGAGAGCCCCTCTTTCCTAGTTATTCACGCATGGTTTGTGAATGGTTTGTCAAACCATGTGAAAAAACCATTCACATGGTAAATTTTGGGTAAATTTTTAGTTTTCCGTTAATTATCTAATTATGATCACTCCTTCTCCCCTAATCTGAGTTTAAGCAGGATTAACCTATTTGTCTCCCAATTTGGGGATTTTGGAAGATCTAACCTTTGAATAAATAGTTATCCTTCAACCATAAACTGATCAAGCATCCGTTCATCATGATGGATGCACAACTGTAAGTACTTGAGTCTCCTTAATCCATTCTCCGTCTCTTTTTCTCTCAGCTGAAATATTAGGGTATGAAATTTTTTCACTTTTTCTTATATCTACTCTAATCTGTGCCAAATCTAAGGTCAATACTGGAGGAGGATAGTCATAAAACCATAATGTTGGTGGTCTATAACTTATCTCTAAAGTTCATTGATTTTGGATTTGTTGTGTGGGGCCCACCGATTTCATTGGGTGCTATTTATAGAATTCATATTCCATGTTTATAATCATTATAACTGTATGGTCAAAATCATTCCAAATATGTGATTAATTATTGGTAGTTATGACCACAACTCTATACATACCCTATCTAAGGTTATTACATAGTTGTGGTTTAGTGTTTTGACACATTTGTTTGGTCATTTGGGTGTTTCATGGCATGACCACTCTTATGGTACGCTTTTCTATATTAAATGGATTGATTTATATTGTGAATTGCATAATGAAAATTACCATAAATGCGTACCACATGACCCGATTAAGGTAAGATCTTCAAATTGATAATTTAATGTGAATGATTTATTGCTTTCATATCAATAGAACCCCTCACCACATTAATAAAAGGTAGTGTAATGGACCTTGAATACAGAATATGCCTTAAATAGAATAAATGGTGGCATGCTACTTGAACTTCTCACACTAATGAAAAGCAATGCATGAACCAAATGGCATGAAAAAAGCGATACATGCTACTTGACCTTATCACACTAATAATAGGAACAGATTGAACTGAAGGAGATATTACATGACATCATAATTAAATAGAAATGGCATTCCTCGAGTTCGCCTTGGATTTTGATCGGATAATTCCATGAGAACTCAGGATCCTCAATCCAATTCAAGGATACAACTTTCATAGGTTAAGAACCACCAAGATACCAATCCTTTTGTGTTCTTGGATGCCTAGTATGACACTATAGGATCCCACCATATTATTACAGGATTCCACAGATACGCTCCATAGATCCATCATTGACAAGTTGGTGACACGGTTACAGCCAATAGGGCCCTATCTCGGCTTAGCCCCATATTACCTTGGACGATCACATTGGATTCAGTAGGGACCTTATTGTATAATGGATTGTCCAAGCTCCTTGGATTAAACTTTTATCCTTATATATGATACAATTATTTCGGAGTTGGTGACCCTAAAGGTCTACATCACCTTGGTAATTACCTTGGGACATCACCAGTATATATCATTGACCATAGTTCCCAATATATACATTGGAAGCTTCAATATTTATACTATAATGTGATGATGTCAGTTCTGACCATTCTACACATGAAATATTAATAAAAATTAGTAATTGATTAGTAAATGAAATGGTTACATGTATAGACACTAGCCGAGGGAAGATAACAGTACCTGTGTGTTTAGTTACATTATACTGATTTACTTTATATATGCATGCAAGCACACTATTACATTTCCATTACACAGGTTGGAAGTTATAAAAAATATTGGTGGTGGAACACTAAGATTTATCTCACAACCTCTCTGGGTGATGTTGGTACCCAAAGTAGATTATATGGTTGCAGGTGTTGACAGAGGGAAGCACATAGCATCAAACACTTGATTGATAGTTGTTTAGTATGGATTTTGATAGAATATGACAATGTTGGAACTCATTATGCATAGGATAGTCATTTATTACCTTTATGATTTGTGGAACATGTTATTCTTGTTGTTTGTATCCATGGTTTCCATCTTTCTTGTACATGAAATATCATCAATTGCTAAATGTTTTCCAGTTTTTTCAGTTAATATAATTATTGTCCACATTTTCTTCTATGCCTTATGTTTTTATTTATTTCATTTTACTTTTACCTATTTTTACTCCCAATCGCTACACTAATCATTGGTAATTAGGGCATAGTCTCCCCATAGACACAGCCCAGGCCCTCGCTGCAAGTCGAAAGCTTCTGATATTTTGGGAGATGCACTTGAGGCCGAGTGGCTCAGCAGGCTTGGGGAACCCATTAAGTGGAATCTATGTCCAATACATCAAAAAGTGGTATTATAAGTGTGTTATTTTATTATATAACTATTTAGATAAAATAGATTGGATATTAGGAACTCTTGGGACATGGTCATGAGACATCGTTGGGAGCCGTGAACCCATGTTTGGGGTAAAATCCAAGTTACCCAAAATTTAATTACTGTTTAGTTTGGCCTATTACAGTTGATATTATTTCACCATTGGGAGACAAACATTTGGTATGGTGTTGTTGAATATTTCATTGATTGAGTATTTATTTTATCCTTAGCCCAAAGATATTTGGGAAAGGATCATTTCTACATGAATCATTAAAGGTACCTAGAATTCACATGACTTGCATATTTCCATGCAATATTTATACACCTCACTACTTTGCATTGCATGATATGATTATGATTGTTGTGTGATTATATGATAGTTTTTTTTGTAATTGTATTATTTTTTTAGAGATTGATTTATTTTAAGTCTCAATTCATGAGGTGTATGGTCCCTCATGGGTTGGGATGAGTATTTTATCAAGTCAAGGAATTATGCTATAAATAAATGGGTGATGTTTCGGGTGATAAGTCTATGGGAACTCATTCAACATAAATGGTTACCCATTATAAGGTGAATCCTGAAATATAAAATGAATTTATTGCACATCCATATCTCTCCTTTTCATGTTTGTGAAAGGATGAAGATTGAACCTGGGAATTCACTACAAAATGACATGAAACTTATACTTGAGCACTTACTAATACCTAGCCGTCTAAGAATGTAGTTTGGGATATCATGCCATGGATTGTGAGTTTTATTATGTTTAGCTTCTACATGTGATGATATCTATGATTATAATAATGTTTTGAGTTATGTGATTCGAAATTGTAGATCATTGATGCCATGATCTAGTCGTATTGTACTCCAGGTGGGTGACAAAGACCATGCTCCATATGTTGTGGGCCTTGAGTTACTAGTCTTACCTCTAGAAGTTCCACTTTAGGCACCGCCTGCTATACATGATATGGGAACTGATCCCCAAGTTCATCAAAGTTTTCTACATCTAATTAATCCCATTCATGGTGGTCCACAACTTGCACCCATGATGGATGATCTAACTCGTGAGTTCCTGCAGCAGCATCCTACTACTTTCATTGGGGGTGGATGTATGCAGGATTTTGAGACTTGGACAGAATCCACCATATCTATTTTTGGTTCATCTTGAGATGCCTCTGGAGAATAGGGTCAGGCTTTCAACACACATGCTTCGATATTTGGCAAAGTGATGGTGGGATGTGATTACACATGTTTGTCATCATCAGGGCATGTTATGGGACGATTTACATACAACCTTTTGTGATCAGTTCATTCCTCAGATACTGAGATATGACAAGGCCTGAGAGTTCATACATATTGAGAAGGGTTCAATGCTGATCCTAGAATATTCAGCATGTTTCATGGAGTTACATTGATTTCCCACTCCTATCACGATATGAGCTTTCACGTGCTATAGTTTTTTAGGATAGGATCTAGTATGCCATTTGTATACAGGTCAATGTCATTCACCTACCGAATTTTTATGTAATAGTAAATTAGGCTCTTATCATTGAGCGTAACTTGAGGGACAAAAATAGTACCTGTCATAGAGGATCAGTGTCAAGTCATGATAGTAGTTCTTTCGGTGGAAGGAAACATTCCCATGTGGTTTATTTTCAAGGAAGTGACAACCAGAGTACCCATTTGGATAGTTCATTGGTGTTTCATCAGTGTGGAAGATGAGGGAATTCAAAGACTCAGTGTGATAGAGACCCAATGGAGTGCTGAGATTGTGGTCGTACATGTAATCTTCATCGATTCTGTAGGACCTTTCCACCAGTTTTGAGTGCAAAAGGATCTGCAACAGCTCCACCCTCAAGAGAGAGTTATTTTACATTGCATTAGGAGGGGAATTGGAATAGCACTGATAGTTATAGCTGAGGAGGAGATCGTGGTTGTGGTATCTAGACCCATGATTACCAGCCACGCCAAGAGATCAATTTTGATCATGATAGTTCATATATTACACATGGATGTGTATAAGGTCAGTTGCACCCACTATAACCAATACCCGAGGATCAAGTTACAAGACCATCTACAGTACAAGGTACTAATCTAGTATCCTCTTCTTCTGTATTTTTTTATTTGATATAGGACCTTCAAACTCTTTCATCACTATATCTATCCTGGTATGTCTCGAACAAGATATACAATATTACTATGGGGTAATGACCCTAGATACACCATTAGAGGTATGAATACAGGGAATACGCCAGTTTAAGGATTGTCCCCTTGAGGTAGAAAGTTACTCGTTCTTATGGAACCTCTTTTTCCTCAAGATAATAGGCTTCGATGTCATTATTTGGATGGATTGGTTGGTTCACTATCATGAATTTGTGAACTTATATCATTGGAGTGTATCTTTTACATCACGAGAGGGTGGATGTTATCTACATAAGGGTGAGTGAGATGTCCAGGCTAGTAGAGTTGGACTAGAGAATCATGGGCTGGGTGGAGTGGATACCTTGATTTCAAATATATTCAAGGATGATTCGGGTTTACATTAGGATGATTTCTCTCGAGTAGTAGATCATTTCATGGATGTTTTCCCCAAATTTTTGTCTAGCTTACCTCTTGAGAGAGAGGTAGAGTTTAAAATCTAGTTTATTCCAAGAGTAACACTATTGTCCATTCATCATTACAGGATGGACCCTACAGAGTTTTAGGAAATCATGTGGAATTTAGTGTATTTAGAGGCCAAATGTTTTATATTACCCAATACAACCTCTTGGTGTTCTCCCAGGATTTTCTCTAATAAGTAGGAATGAACCATACGTCTATGCGTGGAATAAAAAAGTTTGAACTAGCTTATGATCAGGAACTGGTTCCACTACCTCCAATATATGATCTCTTAGACCATCTATTAGGAGAAAAAGGTCTTCTATAAGATCGAATATAGATTAGGTTTTCATTATGAGTGATTCAGACCATCATACATACCTCATAAAACATTCCGTAGTAGGTATGGTCTATATGAGTACCTTGTTATGCCATTCAGTCTTACGATTGTGCCTTCGGTTTTCATGGCTTTAATGAATAGGATTTTCCACCAAAAGTTGGCCTCTTTTTTGTGGTCTTTCTAGATGACATCGTTGTGTATTTTCAAAATTGTAGAGACCGTGAAAAACATCTGGAGATTATTATGATTAAACTGAGAGTGAATTGAATTTATTCCAATCTCACTAAGTTCCACTTATGGATCCACAATGTCCACTTATTGAGTCATATTATCTTGGAATAAAGATTATTTGTTGAACCTAAAAAGGTTAGTCTTGTAGTTTCCTTGTAGTATCCCTTGCACGTGATTGATATATAGAGTTTCATGGGGGTGGAAGGATATTAAAAGAATTTCATACAAGATTTTCTCTCCTTTCATAACCTATTACTGGTCTTACAAAGAAGGGTGTCAAGTTCACATGGTTAGAAGCATGTGAGAAATCCTTTTAGGAGGTGAAAGGGAGGCTTGTATCACCACCTATTCTAATCCTTCCCGAGACAGGTATAGGTTATGATATCATCTATGATGCATAAGGAATTTTCCTAGGAGAAGCATTGATGTAGGAAGACAAAGTCATTACATACAAATCTCGACAGTTAAGTCCACATGAGAGAAATTAACAAACGCATGACATTGAGCTAAAAGCAGTTTTCCATGCCTTACATTTCGCCGCATGACTTGAACCTTAGACAGTGGATATGGGTCTAATACCTACAATCCAATGATTTTGATCTCTCCTATATGCCTAGGAAGGTAAATGTTGTTGCAAATGAATTGAGTCAAAAAACTAAAGCACATTCCATACAACAATCCAGTTGTTATGGAATGTTAATGTCCCTCTTTAATGACCTTCTTCTAGAGTTTCATGATAGTCATGACATGTCTTACCAATCAGCCTTGATAGTTACCTCTTCTCCTATTAAGAATCTAAAGAGTATGATGTTTTCAAATCCTGAAGGCTTGGTTATCCATGATAGTATCTTAGGGGATAACCCACCTCTAGATCGGATTGTGGATGGAGATGACATCCTGTGTCTATGTGGCTGTATCTGGGTTCCTAAATATATGATAGAGGAGTTGATGAAGGAGTATCACAGTTCTCAGTGGTCAGTTAATCTAATCATATCGAAGATGTAATGAGATATATGATGCCAGTATTGGTGTCTTGGGATAAAGAATCTAATAGCATGTTTTATTACAAGGGGTTCCACCAGTCAGTAGGTGAAGGAGGGGCACCAAATACTTGCATGCTTGTTACATCTACTTCCATTCCCAGAAAGGAAATTAGAATATGTTTCTAAGTAATATGTAGTCAAATTATGTAGATCACTTAGGGTAGAGATTCTATTTGGGTATTCATTTACCTACTAACAAAATCATTCCACTTCATTCCTATATAGGATACCTTCTTAGTTAATGAGTTTGGAGGACTATTTTTCCATGAGATTGAATAACTACACTGGGTTTTACGTACAATCATTTTATATAGGGATTCTTATTTCACATCATGGTTTTCGTAGGGATTATAGAAGGCTATGAGAACATAGGTGTTTCTAAGAACAACTTTTCACCCTCAGACCGATAGACAATCAGAAAAGACAATATAGGTTCTAGAGGATATACTACAATCATGTGTCCTTAATTTCGGTGGTTCTTGAGAGAATCATATCCCTCTCGTCGAGTTCGCCTACAATATCAGCATTATAGAAACAATTCTGATGGATCCTTTTCAAGATTTATGTGGTAGGTCATTCCATTTATCCTTGTACTAGCTAGAGGCAGGCAAGGAAACCTTACTAGGCCAACGTCTCATTCAGGAAAATTTAGAGAAAGTTTAGCTGATCATAAAGTGTATGACTGGATATTCGTCTAGATAGAAATCATATGCTGATCACCCTTGATGGCCTCTTTAGTTTGAGGATAGGGATCATTTTTTTTCTTTAGGAATCAACCAGTCTAGGGATTAGATGATTACAAAAGAATAGTAAGTTTCCACCTCATTTTATACGGCCTTTTGAAATTCTAGAGAGAGTCGGGTCGGTAGCCTATCAGTTTCTACTACCTCAGAGGTATCATTCCATGCACGACGTCTATCATATTTCATAGTTTCAACAATATCATGTCAAACCATATCATACTTTTGATCCCAAGGAATTTTACTTAGATTATGATGCTACCTTTGAGGAGTATGTAGTACACATCAGTGATTGTAGCACGATGGGTCTCCAACGATGGTCTATCCCTCCAGTACAGGTTCTATGGTAGCACGACCGAGTACATGATGAGACATGGGAGAGGGAAACCAACATACATGATCAATTTCTAGAGTTGTTCTTAGGCAATGTTTCTCTACCTTTGTAAGGTGAACTCAAAGACGGGTTCTTTTAAGGGGGATGATTGAAAGAAACCAGTTTTTCACTCAGGTATGGATCTTTTAAATTTAGGTCTAATTATTTACTTTGGAAATAATATGGATGTATAAGGGGTTAGAAAATGTCTCAGGGGTGTTTGTGGAATGGTTGGTGCCCGCAACCAATATTTTATTTTAAAAAATTAGGCTTCATAAATGATTTAGAGTAAACCGTGTTGGAATTCAACATGATTTGGAAAACCATTTGGATTGTGTTTTTTAGATAAAGCCACATCGGATGATTGGTGCACAACTGTGCAGCCTAATCATGCTAGTTCCATGTTTTCCCTGGTATTAGTGCATGGTTTGCATAGGGTTTGTTAATCCATGTGGACAAATCGTGCATAGGTTTAATTTTGGGTAAAATTCAGGTTTTTCCATTAAGGATCTAATTATGCTCCCTAAGTCTTCCCTAATCCATGGTTATCCAGGATTAACCTATTTATTACTCAAATTTGTGATTTTTTAAAATCTAACATTTGAATGTAGATATCTACTTCATCTGGAAACCGATCGGGCTTCTGTTCATCATGTTGTATGCACAATAGCAAATACTTGAGTCCGCTTGAGGCGTTCCCCATCTCTTTTCTCACTTGACTGAGAGATCGGTGTATTATAATTTTTATCTTTTTCATAGAGATAATCCAATATGATCCAAATAAAGGGACAATACCGAGGGATGATATTCATAAAACCCTATGGTGGGTGGTCTCTAACTCATCCCTAATTGTGTGGGCCCCACCAATTTCATCAGGTGTCATTTATCGAATTTATTTTCCATGTTTATAATCATTATAACTATATGGTCATCCTATTTTTGAACATGTGATTAATTGTTGGTGATTATGACCATAATTCCATCCCTTTATTTTGGAATGTTATTTTATAATTGTGGTTTTGTGTTTTGACATGTTTGTGACACCGTTTGGGTGATCCATGGCTTGACCACTCTAAGGGAAATCATTTCAATATTAAATGGCATGATTTATATTGTGAATTTAATAATGGAATGTACCATGTATGTGTAACACTTGACCCACATAATTTAAGTACTTCAAATTTATAATTAAATGTGAATGACTAGTTGGTTGCATATATAAAGCACCCCTTACCACATTAATGGAAGGCATTAGAATGAACATTGAATATGAAATATTACATAAATAGAATAAATGGTTATATGTTACTTGTCATTTTCACACTAATGAAAGTCTAGGAATGAACCAAATGACATGATAAAAAGGTTGTATTCTACTTTACCATATCACACTAATGAAAGGAAAGGCTATAACTGAAGGAGATAATAAATGACTTCATAATTAAATTTGAATGGACTGACTCGAACATGCCTTGGATTCTGATTGGGGAATGCCATGATCCCTAAGGAACCCCACTTTGATTCAAGGATACAACTTTCTTTGGTTGAGGACCACCAAGGTAGAGATCCTTGTCTGTTCTTGGATGCCTAGTGGGACACCATATGATCCCTCCATATTATAACATGATTCCTTGGATACACTCGTTGGATCTACCATTGAATATTTGGTTCGATGGTTACATCCCATAGGGCCCTGTCTCTGCTTAGCCCCATCTTACCGTAGAAAATCACCATGGATTCAGTTGGCACCTTATTGTGGAATTCCATGGACATGCTCCTTGGATTACACTCTTATCCTAAGACATGCTGAATTTATTACTGAGTTGGAGACCGTTGAGGTCTACATTTCTTTGTTTGTACCTTGGGACTTCACTGGAATATATCATTGACCATGGGTTCTTTAATACATCCGGAAACCTTCACTATTTACACTATCATGAGGTGATGTCAGTGAATGCCATTCCTCAACTGACCTATTAATATAAATTGCTAATTGATTACTAAATTACCTGGTTACATTTCCAGACACCACCTGAGGGTAGAAGCATGTACATGGGTGTTTAGTTACATTGTATTACTTTACATTATATATGAATTCTTTCACACTGTTACATTTCCATTAGAGGAACCAGATGTTATAGACCCCGTTGGTGGTGGCCCACTGAGATTTATCGAACACCCTATCCAAGAACTGGTGGTACTCGGAGTAGATTACATAGTTCCAGGTGTTGACAAATGGAAGCAGATATCTTCATACACATGATTGCTACCTGTTTAGTATGGAGAATGATAGAAGAGGATCAAGTAAGAACTTGGGATTCCTGGGATAGACTTTGACATCCTTTATGATTATGGGAACATGTCATACTACTGGTTTATATCCTTGTTTTATGACTTTCTTGTACATGTCATATCAACATTTTCTAAATGATATTCCAGTTTTTTCAGTTATTATTACTATTGTTATTATTTTGCATTTTAATTGTATTTAAATACATTTCTTGTGCTATTTAACTATGTTTACACTTACCCACTTCAGAACACATTGGTAATTATTGCATAGTCTCCCCAAAGACACACCCTAGGCGCTCGCTGCTGGTCGGTAGCGTATGGAATTCGGGGAGATACGCTTGAGGAAATGTGGCCCACCGGACTTGGGGAACCCCTTAAGTGGAATCTAGGTCCGGGACATCACTCCCTGGATTACACAAGGTAATCCATGGGAACCTATATTTAATATGAAACTACTTGGATGAATGATATCGGTCTCGAAATATGTTCTCTTGAGATGAAATGTGACAAAAAATATTTTAAAGGTGTGTTAATGATCTCAATATATAATCTCATGTCTTATATCAACATGTATTAATGATCCTAATTATTTATTTTTGAATGTGATTACAAATAAAAAATAAATTTTTTAAAACCATATTGATGGTTAACTCTTTAAAAAACTTTTACCTTACTCTACTAACCCAAATTAAATTCAAACTATATTTACACATATCAAAATGCATGTGATTCATAAGGTACATGAAACCATTCCTGGGAAAGGTTTATAATTACATGAAACCAATAATCCCTAAAAGAGTACTCATGGATGATGGGTAACCAATCGGTACATTTCTTAACACATCATAATCACCCATGCAACTTTGGAGTCTAACTTAATGTCCAGCTACCCATGATTATTTACTTAATAGATACCCTAATTCAATTAAATTATAATAGCTAATATGTATAAACTATAATTAACTTCTTAATTAAATCTCTATAAGAAAAATTCATTGTTATAAAATACTTAATCAATATCCATACCTAACTTGTTACTTTTTATAATCATGTATGATAAATTATATAAGCAGTTTAGAAATTTATACTAAATCATACATCTATTCATAATACAAAATATAAATTCATGAATAAATCATTAAATATTACTAAATAAATGAACAATTCATGAATTTATACATTATATAAATATTTATGAATTATTTTCAAATAAAAAAATTAGAAACAATTTTTTTATAATCATCTCTTAATGAAATTATATAATTAAATTAATATAAATAATTTATATATATTCTCATCATAAAATCCTTCATATTATCTTTTTATAGGGAATATAATTAAATATATGATATTCAAAATATAAATATTTCTTATTTCTTATTAATTATGTAAACATTTTATATAATAAAAATATAAAACATTTAATATTATTTATAACATGATAATATTAATTAATCAAAACTAAATTTTATATTTGTTAAATAAATTATCAAAATAAAAAAAATTAATTTGAAAAATTAAAAATTTATTAGTATAAATAATTCACCATTCAAAAAAACTGCTTTTTAATTTACCTTATATTTTTTAATGAATTACCATATAATATCTATATAAAAAATAAATATCAAAATTATAAGTCATTATATACAAATTAACTATTATTTCCTATTAAAAATTAATAATATGGGTATTTATTTAGTAAATGTTTAATAAAAATTTAAAAATTATTTATGAACACCTTATGATTAGTTAATTTATAAAAAAAATATAAATTAAATAAATATCCTAAATATTTTTTTTAATAATTTAAATATATTTCATAAATTTTATGACTCAATTTATAATTGAAAAATTATAATTTTTTTCAATTTATATCATATTTTACAATATACATTATATCATATTATTCAATTCAATTAAAAACCAATATCACACATTATGATTAGTATATCACAACCTATGATAGATAATATTGAATTATCAGTAATAATTTATGATACCATCCATGTTGTATGGTGGAAATTAGTTTTAAAACCATACCATGATTTATGATTGTGGTTTTTAGTTTTCAAGGATATCATCCTTTATGGGAACCAATAATATTTTATAACAAGAATTGGTATAATCATTACAAGATAATGCTCAAATTTTTAGCCGAAAAATAGTTCTTATTGGTGTGATCATATAATTTGATTCAACATATCACAAATTATGATATATCAAAATACAAATGAATTTCAATAAAATTTTTGTAATTATATCATACATCCTTCAAGATGAACATATCATATCGTGCGATATTGTTTATTGAAAAAAATATAGTACAAAATCAATGACATATTTTATTATACTGACAATCATATAAATTTTTTAAAGGAAGAATTATATCTTTTTTATGACATTCATTACAAAATCTAATTCTTCATCATTTTTAACATGATTTTGAGAATAAAAATGAATAACATGTCTTTGACACAATGAATAGTTTTTAGGAACATAATAACACATATTCGAGTAGTGTAAGTCATAAATAAACCTAAATGAAATATATCTATTCTAAAAAATTGAAACAATGTGTGACATACATTGATGAACAATGTCTGTACCATTCATTGATGGTTTATGAATCTTATATCATAAAAAATATATTTAATTAAGATCAATGAGATGAAACAAATGGGGTCCCTCCTCCAGGATGTATCTAAAGGCTAACTTGAGTCACACAACTAATGGGTGGAATCCTCTTTAACTCGCACAATATTCTAGTACCTATTTAAGAAAAAGAAAAAGGATAATATATCTTTTGACCAATCATCCTAGATGGAACACAATAATTGATGTAATTTTCATGGACTTTGACCTTTTTATATAGGCTAAAATGATGTTACTAAGCCTTCAATGAATTTAATCTTACATTTATAAAATTCTAGAATATGAATTTTGATTATAAAATATTTGTCACTTCTTGAAAAATCATTCTTTTATTTATCATATAAATTCATTCAAGGATTCTCCCATGTATTCCATCTAATGAAATGTACATTTTTAAATAAATATTACATTGATTAAGGTTCAAATATTAACATTTAGTTCTCTACTACCCATGTGAATCTTGTGATATTATTAGACAATATCATACCATTTATATATTTATAAATAATAAAAAATTACATAGATAAATGTGTTAGTGTGATATCTCTATATCACATCAAATAATATCTCTTACCAAGGCATACAATATAACTTGGTTACACTTATTTTTTAACTTATGACTTGTATATATCATCACATATTATATCGAATAACTAAATCACATGTATTTATGGATTGAGGGAATGTCACCATCCTTATCAAATTACTATATATAAAATTTCTATTATTCATAAATAGAAATTTAACAAAAATAAGCAATGTGACATATTTTATATAGTTATATGGGATTTAATCCAACAAGGAAAATTATAAATAAGTAACATTTTTATCATTATAATATTTAAACAATGATGATTAATATTTATGATATCCATTTGATTCCTATAACATGATTGGATATTAAATTAAAAAAATTATTTCTAAATTTTATTTATATACAATAATTAATAATTGATGTTACATATTTGATATATTCATCAAGGAAATCGGAATTAAATATTAGTATGGTGTACCATCCCCATACCTCATGGATCAAATTAATCAATGTGTATGAGTCCGGAAGTACCCATTGTTATGGAAGTTATCAAAATGGTTCACAAATTGGATTCAATTTCTAATATTCATTTTCAATATGTCTATTATACCTCGTATCATCACAATCCTAACATATAAAATTGAATTACATACAATCTAGAAAGAAATAAACCATTAATATTTATTCATTTGGATATTTCTTATTTTGTACATAAAAATTCATACTATATATATATATTGGTGGTGTATATCCAACAATAATAAACTAGTCCACTATGAAACCCTTCTATGGGACGGTGAAAATTAAGATACATTATACATGGGAAAATAGTTGAAATGATTTTTCATAATATAAAAATATTGATTAGGGTATCTTTTTATATTTTATTTACATCATTATTAATCAATATTTTAGAATATATGTCTCTTAATAAGTCATGTAATCAAATAAAAACCACCTTAAGGTTTTTTTGAACATATGTTGAATGATTAATGTAATAAACTCTTGTAATATTATTAATAATGTGATTTCTAGGATTTTAGTTTCACATATTAAGTATTCAATTTCTTTGATATATTTCTTGATAAACCAAGTTGAACCTAGAGACCCTTTAAGATGTGTAAAAACTACTCTATCTTGGAATTCATCCTCATGTGACAAGATTGGGTAAAATTACACAGATTTTTTCCAATTTAATGCGGACGAATCTTCTAATTAATATCTTCATATTTAATAATCAAGATACTATTAATATGACATTTATTTCCCCTTAATATTAAAAATAAATACAACTTAGGGTTCGTAGAATATTATTTCAATATGAATCATAATAAAATAATGTTATAGTAAATTAGATGGAAACTAAGGAAAACAAAAAATTACTATTTTTATATAACTGATGTACGATCCTTTATGAAGAAACCTTTTAGCCAACAACAATTCTAATAATTAATTTCTAAATATATACAATGTTGTAGTCCTTTTCTCAAAAACATTATTATAATATCGACAATCACTTCTATATAGATTTATCATTGTTAGGATTCACTGATATTCTTCAAAAATAAATTTCTATAATGTTTTTATTCTCCTTGATCAAATATCATTCCCATATATTTGAAAAGATAAATTCCCCTTAATTATTAAAATATAAATTATTAAATAGTAAAGAAAATAATTTATGGTTTTCAAAAGAGAAAAAAAATTATTAAGTGACTCATTTATAAAAGTATCATGTGAAGGTATCCCCACATTTTAAAACTAAATATACTATATTATCATCAGTTCTAAGAACACATCTATATTATTCACAATATCATTATATTTATAAATATTTATAGTTATTAAAGTAATTCTATTCTTCCAAAATATCCAATGTGAACGATTATATATGTGAGATATGTCAATAGAAGTGTTGTACATAAAATGTGTTTTTATAAATAGACTAAAACCATAAAAAGATAACCCCAATGTCATACTACATATATCAAATTTACAAAAAAAAGGAAATTTTCTACAAAACTCATAACATGCTAATCCATCCACCAGGCACACTAATTACTCACTTGTTTAATTTCCCTCTTTATTACATAAAAAAACTTTTTTTTCTTATATAAAAATTCGTTGAAATATCAATAATTGAGGGAAGTTCCATTTCACCTTCCATGTAATATGGAATATTTTAAAACCCTGTTAGGATTATATATACATGTAACCTGTTTTTCTTATAGTTTTTAGTGATGAAATTTAATTTTAATATATAATAAAATCACTAGTACATGCATGTTTTCAATTGAAAAAAATACATGTTGATCAATTAACATTGATGTCTATAGTAATATATTGGAATAGTTTCACTCTCAGGAATTAATTACTTCAAAAATTCAACTATATATTCAATACCACTTTTACTAAATATATATAATGTTTTTTCATGAAATAACCACTTTAAATTTTTTTTATTAGTCATCTTATCTCAATCAGGATACACTGTTGTTTGGTTATCCTATATTACTCTCTAAAATCCATTTGTGTCACTGGTGTTCCTATTAAATCTTAAATTCTTCTATTGAATTTGTACTCAATACATTTTTTCTACTAATGGTATACATACATGCAATGAAACAAGAGGAAATATATATAATCCCTTACTATTCAAATATATATATAAAATGCAAACAAATTAATATCAATTATATAATGTTTTTATCCACACCATAATTGTTTAGATCCATTATCTTTGGATACATGGAAATATAATCAACTAGTAAATAAATTTTCTATATCATCTCCCACTTATTTCATCATAACTTCAACTCTTCTTTGACATATCATACATAAAAACTATTTCAATAACACGGAGAAAGGAAACATAAGGAAACAGTGATATAAGAAGCTTAGTAAAGGTAAATATAAGAGATGAGGGTAGTGGGATCAGCCTCTGAGTGGAATCTCTTCCTCGCTTCTACACTGCTAGTGTTCTTAAGTTGCTTTGCAGTGGGGGAGGTCGGTGCACTTCACTTTGGAATCACCTCCCCCCTCCTTCTCCCCCATTTCATCATCGGTCCATGCCTCCTTTGGGTTTTTCTTCTTGTTGATGGCTTTTCTTATTCCTGTTTTAGGTGGGGCTTCTTCTCGGCGGTGGCTTCGCTGGAAGAGGTAGGCGGTCCGGTCCTGGTCGCTTTTCCCTTTGGTTTCCTGGCGAGATTGAACCGTTGCTCTGGCCTTCAGAACCTACGCGACTCTCCTAGTTGGTTAGCAGAGATGGTTTCTTAGAGGCTTTGGGAAGTGCGGTTGGTCAGGTCTTTGGTGCTCCAGGAGGCGGGTGTTTCTTTCGGTTGCATATCATTTGAAGCCTTGTTCAAACCCTTTTCTGCCCTGGCTTCACACCCCTTTCGTTTTTCTCCTTTTCGGACAACTTCACAGGTTGCAAGTAAGCTTTAGGAGGTGTGTTTCATTCGGTCAGGGTATCCCAGAAGGCTCCCTCAGTTTGACCCCACTTGTGGTTGTTTTCTATTGGAGATTTTCTTTGATTATGGTATTGATTGGAAGTTCTTCTCTTCCAACGTGATTTTCAGTGTTTTCTGGTTTTTCTCTGGTTTTTATTTTGGGTTCTGTCCTTGTTGAGTCGCTTATTTGGATTTCGTCGTTATCGGGCATGTGGCCTCTTGGAGGATTGGTGTGTCATGAATCTGTGATTTTGCATTGTTTATGGTGGTGAGGGTGGATCGAAGTTAGTTTTTTTTTGTTTTCTCAGGTGGTGTATTGTGGATTTTTATTTTAGCTACTTGGCAGTGATGATCGATGGATGTGATTTTGGTGAATGTGAAGCATTGGCGCTGATATGTGGTGTCTCTAGAATTTAGACCTTCCTACCTTTTCGTTTCTCTGCTCTGGTTCCAGGTTACCTCCAAGCTCTCTAAGGCGGAGCAGCGCGGTGGTCTCCACGGTCCTTTGGGTCCTGAGTTCGAGCGGCTTGATTCAGGGAGCCTGTCGTCGTTCCTGTTTCGGTGGTGTTTGGTTCAGAGTGGCTGGTGACAATGGGGCAAGAATGTTGATGTATTTGTTAGTGGTGTGTTGATGGAAAGACGGTGATGGATCCTGGATTGTGACATGCGGATGGTGCTTCTGGCGGTGGATGATGATGATGGTGAAGGATACTCTGGTAAGGACATCGGCGTAGTTGGAGGTGGTATTTATGAGTAGCGGTGATGATGAAGGTGACTGGATGTTGGATTTCATTCGGCTCAAATCGGGGCAGGTGAGTGAATTACGTGGCTCATGGTGTCTCTTGGTTCAACCCAAATGATGTGGTTGGCACGTGGCCTAAATGTAGTTTTATGACTCTGAATTTTGTATTAGAAGTTCACGGTGTGGAACTTTGGTTTTGAACAAGTGGGACGTCATGTTTTTCTCATGATATTGGAATGTGGTGTGTTTTTGTGATATGGTGGAGTATTTTTAATCTTGTGATGTATTGTTACCACTTACCCTTAAAGTGGCTATTAGAAAATATCAAAAAATATATTTGGAGGTAAGGGTAAATAAAATAGATATCAATGATCACATAAGAATAACCTGGGAATAAGGGTATAAGAACATGATGTTAATTTTTCAAAACCATACCATGTATATGATAGATCATAATAACTACTAGAAATATATATTTCTAGAAGTTGCCATAGGTGTCCGAAAATGGCCTTTATGTAATGCCTTATGACCGATTTTGGTCGTTGCATTTTCTCCGTTGATATTAATCAACACCAACGACCACATGCGGTCACTAAAACTACCATTTAAACCACCTGTATTTTGGTGTTTATCATGTGTTGGGGAATGTGGGGCATACAAGAGGTAATCAGAAGAGGGACCTGAGCATGGGACGTCATCCCTGGAAGATGAACAGTGGTTGGAGATTGTGTTTGGGATGACGTTATGGGATTGAGTGGTGGCGGTCAAATTTCAGGGCTGACAGGTTCATTGGAGGTTTTAGTTGGGCAGAATGGCGGAAAAGGGGGATGGCAATGGGGGTTACCTTTGGTGATTAGGGGTGGAGGCATGGAAGAGGGGGGGGGGGAAGTCACTTTGACACCTATTATGGTGGGGGAAATTGGGGAAGACAATGGTGGGGGTGATAAAAATCCCACCAATTTACATTTCTGTATTAGAGACCACTATTAGTAGTCACTAATACTATCATTAGAGACCTCGAATGGAGGTCACCAACTTCCATAATGTATAAATCCAAATTTTTTGTAGTAAATATTAAGTCATTTCATAAATTATGGAAGTTTATAAGACTTGAATCATAAATTAACCAAATAACATGATCCATGTGATCATAATATAGGAATTAAAAATGGAATTGCGGCCTATATATATGTATATAAAATTATTAACATAGTATTCATGGATCCATTACATGGATGTCACTGTAGAATGGTCTCACTCCCTAAACCATATTAGTAGTCAAGGTTTAATCATGATACTATCATAGTGGACAATGTCCCTTGTTGATCTAGGTCCACTCACCATTCCAGTCTGATTTTTCTCATGAGAGATAAATCCTTACCCGATTAATTGATGTGTGATTTATGTCTCACAATTCACATAGTTCAAATCATTTATATTCATTCCAGAAGATCATAAAATATTCATCATATCTATAACCCTGAAAGAAATGGATTTCATAAACATTTCATCACAACATAACCTAGTAAAGAACAAGTTAATTCAAGGGTTCTTGTCTTTTATTAATAGATTTACCATTAAAATACCGTCAAAACATTCTTGAGGAAGATAACCATTTCATTTTAAAATATCTTAATAAAAAAATGAAACAAATATTTTGAAAATCATCTTCTATGAAAATAACCATTTGAACATTTAAGGGATGATTCAAATAAAAAATTATTTATGATGATGGTAAAATCCACTCATGTTGTATAAGGTAAGGATAATTCCATCAATTCTTTTTTCAGAATATTTACAAAGTACCTCGTTTGGAATGTTATGAGAAAATTCATTTTAAACCATTTCTTAAAAAGTAAAACTCAAGTCCAACTTAATTTAAAAAATCATTGGATAATATTAAAAACAATTCATCAAACCTTTTTAGAAGATATAGATGTAGAATAAAAAGGTTTTTTTGACCATAGAGAGGAATGAAATCAATTTTCCTTAAAAAATATTTTTAGTAACTTCAGTACATAAGATGAGGAAAATGAAAAGAAAATATATATTATAAATAAATAACCATAATATAACAATTTAGTATTTTTATTGAGAGATATATCATAATATTTCTTCATAAAATACATATTCATAATCAATCCTAATAAATAATGAAAATGTGACATACAACCCCAACATTGAATTTCCCTTGATTTGAATGAAATATAACCTACAAAATATTAAATTTTATATTTTTATAATTCTATAATATAGTAATTTCATAATTATAATATCTTATATGATACATTTATAACATTTAAACACCACATATGATAAGAAATTACTTATTAAAATCTTCTTTTCTAGGTGTTAACTATTTTGTTTATCATGAGTATTTCAGCCCAGTAGTTCTATTAATTTTACATTTATCATGGTTCCATAATATAAATAATTTTAAAAATTTTATAAATTTCATATATATTCATTTTATACATATTTAAATTCATCCATTAAAGTTAATGACATAAAGATAAAATACATTGTTTATAGAGATGGTTGGTCATATGTACGTTTGACAACTATTTTCATTTTTCGACAGAAGGAGTGAAAGAAAGATAAATAATAACATACCTTTATAAGATCATTATAATATCATATATATCATATATATTTATAAAATTAGTCATCATTACCATACAATGAAAATATAAATTAAATACAAATCACATCGCTTTGTGGTGGTGGTAGTCCACATATACACACAAACTACATTATAGATTCCCAAAGGATTGGTTGGTAAGTAGGTAGAAGGGATATTATAATTTCAGAAGTATAATTTTGTCATAAATAGAATATATAAACATTAAAACCACCATAATACCTATCCATAAAATATGGATATGAAAAACTAATTGTATCACTACGTGGAGATAGTAAAACATATGTATGCACGAGAGATACTTTCACTTCTTGTTTGACAAGAAATAGTGTGTATAAATGTTTTTTCATAATAATAATAAAATTTCAGAAAAATTATAGTACCTAATTTATTTATTTATGATAAATATAAATGTTTTATAGGAGTTAATGAAGTGGTTAAAATAATGTGATTGGGTAAGGTGATTACATCTTCTTTGAAATGACTCCTAAATATCTCCTCTAAAAGGCTCCAAAGTTGGACTATTGGGAAGACCAGGAAATATATAATTTGTATATGGAAGTTTATAAATGTAATTTTAATATTTTTCATGAGATATAAGGATCAAATTCGTGTAAATAATTTAGGTAGGTAGGTCCCTTTTATAAATGAGGCGATGTGTACTTTTGAAATTTCATAAAAGATTAAATTATAATAAATTCAGTCTTAATCAAAAGAACACCAAGTGTATAGGGAATATATGATAAGGTAGTATAGTTTTTTAATCCAATAAAAAAAAAATTTTACATTTTTTGTTTCATTTTAAACCTTACCATTTTGATTATTCCTTAGTTAAAAAATTTTAATTTTAACTATGGTAACATATATTTCTATATTAAAGGGATGTAATTTTTACTTATAAGGTGAAAATTTTCCCACAAATGGAAAATTTATGATATTTTAGACCATATAATATCCAATATTTTTATTTTGATATTTTGAAATTTTTTATATAATTTAATAAAATTTTATTTTGATAAAATATCACTATTTTCAATATTGACACTATTCATTTAATTTGACATAAAAGTCGTAAAGATAATGTTTTTATTAAAATAAAATATTTTATAAAATTAATAATATGTCATATTTTCTTATTAATGTTTTTTATTACTATGAATTTGTCAAAGTATATAACATTTGATTTTTTAAGATCATTTCATTTATTTTCCCTTTAATTGAATAAATACTACTTTGGCATTGTGTAAGAATTTTAGAAACTTATGTAACACCTACCAATTATAATTTTTTAATATCATGTATATAATTTCATTATTCATATGATTAAAATTAATATTCACTCATAACTATTTTTATTACTATGTGATGAGATAAATGATATTTAAAACTAAGAGTGACATTCTGTAACATTCCTTGATTTAAATAATATATAATTCATTTTCATTGAAATGAGTCTATGAAAAACTGAATTTCTTCTTAAGGTGTTATGATATGAATTACTTTCATATAATAAGAATTCACATAAAAAACTTGTGGACATATCACTTATTTTTAACCCAGATTAACACGATTTAGACTTTGTCGAGGTGATAAATTTTACTACGGTTACTATTCATTTTGACCAAATAATAAAAGAGGGACATTTAAAAAAGTTTAATATACTAATTATTAATCGTTAATTAATTTTATATAATTTAATAACTATATATGTAATCAATTAATTTTAATTTTAGTACACAAAATTTGACAAAAAAATAATATTAGAAAAATACATTTAATCATAAATACTGATTTATTATTATCATATTCCTAGGAAAATATTTATTTAACGGTTAAAACATTATATCAAGTATATAATATATAAATTTGATTAAAATAATTGACATATATATATTATTTTAATTTATTTATAAAACTACATTGCATGTATACAAACATTTAAAAAAACATCTCTTTTATTTGCAAATATTGTTTTTAATTATAATCATTTGATAAATAATGAATTTATTATATAAATATAAATTTTTAATATTTTTTTATAATTTAGTAATTTTTATTCATACCCACTTATCCAATGGATAGAATAGAATAGAGACAAAATATTTTGATAATGTTAAGAGGTCTGTCTAAACAAACTTTTTAATGTAAGACAATTTATTGAAGAAATCAAATTATTTAAAAAGAAATATTTCATAAACATACCAGGGTGTTACATTATACCACCCTTAAAATTAATTTCACCCTCAAAATTCATCACTATGATACTAATAGAAGAGGATAATCTTAAAACGTCACTTCCTCAGGTTTCCATGTAGCTTTATCAAAATGGTCATTTCTCTACAAATCATTAACCAGGTGAGTGTACTTCTTTCGTAGAACATTATCTTAAGGATGTAGAATCTGCACTATTTTTTCATTATAAGAAATATCATCCTATTTTGGTATGGACTCTATGTTTAGTAAATGTGAAAGATATGTTATGGACTTCCTCGGGAGATATATATGGACCACATCATCAATTTGAGATATTCAGTGGAAACACCAATCGATTGGCTACCATACTGATATGATCAAGAATTATCAAAGGATATATATAACTTGAGTTTAACTTTACCTTCATTATAAATATCATCACCCTAATCTAGATATATATTCACTGTAATACCATATCACCAACTTCAAACTCTAAATCATTCTAAATATTGTCTTAGTCGACTACGAGATGCTCACTCTTATGTTATATTGAATCTTTTTAAACATATATTATATTTCATCACCTATATTAAGTTACAATAAGTTTATATATCTAACTTAATTACAGAATTATAGAGTTATTAACTTTCTACCAAATATTTCTTCACATGGATCCATTTGAATTCTGGAGTGAAATATATTATTGTATTGGAATTCCACCCAAGGAATGTGTTGATCCCAACCACCTTTGAAATCCATAGAAAAATAATTCCCCATATTATCTAGATATTGAAAGTTCCTCTCATACTAAACATATATCTAAGGATGATAATTATTTTTAATAATTTACTATATATCATGAAATTTCTAAATATTCCTCCAAAACACCAAGGATAACCTCAGATCCCAATCTGATATAATTGATAATGGGACAACATGAAATCATAAAACATTTTTAATTTATAAATGAGTAATTTGAACAAAAGATAATTATTATCTAATGGAAATTAAGTGTTCTAAATTCATAAGGTAAACTACTATAACCCAAATATAATAATCCCCTTTAGATGTTTTGAGGATTTAGGTGAAAAAATAAATGGTGATGTTTCCCATTTCTATTTTGGTATGAGTAATGGTTATAACTTCCCCTTAGAATAATATCTCCCATTATTAACTTTAGTAAACTTAAATCAATTATAAATATACTCTATAATATATCACTTCATGAAATTTCACAAAAAATATCATGTCAAATCTTTATGCATATTCATAATTATATGATAAATAAAGAATGAAGAACTACAAGAATCATCCATTATCTACTTATTTAAATATTATACCAAAGGGAAACATACATTGTTCTTGAACCTTATTATAAACATACAATAATGGTTTGACTCATGAACACTTTCCACCTTCTTTTTTATCACTGCATCTTCCTTCTGTGCCACATTAATATTCACATGGATATACAGTTTTGTACTAATTTGAGAAAGATAAGATTTATCCCCTTAACGATTTCAATATCCATAATTATTAAGTCCATAAATATCAAATATTATTTCTATCATAATCACAGGTAATCTAGCATGATCATTTTGACTAAGAGAATATGCCACATTATTCTCTTTCTTGGGGAGGTAATGTATTGAGTAGTAAAAACATTTAATCAGTTCTAACCATATTATTTAGTGCATGTTCAGATCTATTTGACTGAAAATATAATTTCAAATTTTGTGATCAATATATTTGTCACAAAATTCTCCATACAGATAATTCATCCATATTTTTATTGAAATAATTAATATATCTAACTCCAAATCAAGCGTTGGGTAATTTTTTTCATAGACCATTAATTATCAAAAGTCATAAGATATAACCATATTATTCTTCATGAGGATGAATCCTTGTACTGTATTTGATGCATAATTATAGATTAAATACCCCTGTCTAGTACAAGGTAGTTTCATAATATGTGCACTAGCTATCCTTCTATTTTGTTCCACAAAACAATCCCCACATTCATCCAACGAAAGGAACTTGGATCCCATTGGTGTTAATGTACAGAGTCGATTCTGTATCCACGAATAATTTTCACCAAAAAATTAACAATATTCATCCATCTTATGAAAACTATGCATCACAGTCACAATGGTTAGTCTAGGAAATAATTTAATAACTTATATCTCAATAGGGTCTACTGATATATGCACACATGAGATTATATTTCATATGAATGAAACTTTATTAAGTTAAAATTCACACTTGGAAAATGTTTCATAAGTATTATCCTTAATTATAATCTTAACATAATTTTCAAATTATATTCATGATCTTACTTAATATTTGAATAAATAATAATATTGATTATAAAGAATACCATAAACTTCTCACGACAGTATATAAAAACTCTATTCATGAAATCCATGAAGATAGAGGGGAATTACTTAGACTAAATGGAATCACTAAAAATTCATAGTTTATATATATATTGTAAAAAATAATTTCTTAGGTGCATTACCCTTCTCGACCCTCAATTGTTGATATCCAGAATAAATATCATTCTTGGAAATGTATAAGACTCTATTCAGTTGATCAAAAAAGCCATCAATAAGGGTAGAGGATAATTTGCATAATAGAGATCTTATTTAGTTATATATAATCAAAACAGAGCTTAATTGATCCATATTTCTACTTATCAATCCAAATAGTTGCACCCTATGGTGACGCACATGTCAAAATTAACCCCTTTCAATATTATCCTACTGTTTCTTCTTGAATTATTTTAACTCAATCTTGGACATTCTACAGGGTTCCTTGGAAAAAAGTGTGGCACCAAGTATGAGTTCTATCGAAAACTCAACTACATGATTCAGTGGATGACTAGGAATATATTCCTCAAATAGATCAATAAACTCTGAAAAATAAGAACATATTAAAATTTTGAGTTTCTACACAACCATATAAGATAAACCCACCATTTGAATTAGAGTCATGACATAAACAATGGATTTAATTACCATCAGAAGTTTATTTTTTTCATCACATTTATAGGTGATAATAGTTTGGTTCCTAATAACTAATGTTACATAGATTTCATTGAAATTTAAGTGGGATTTATGTAAAGAAATGGAATCCATGCACAAAATAACATCAAAATCAATTAAGGGGTGTATGGAAGTATTATTCAGAAATAAATTCCAAAAATATTCAACCAAAGGGGAATAAAAGTCTTGGGATGTGATCATAGTACAATTAGGGGCCTCAAATATCAAATCACTCTCTAATTTTTAAGGTGGTATTGTGATAATCTTACCTTTCACCATGTCGTTATCATACCCCCATTAAAAATAGTAATCACTTGATATTTCTCATTTTCTATAAGATTAAGTGGTTATTGACATCAATCATCATCATCAACCATCATATTTTGGAACAGGTTTGTATAATTTCTATACTCATTGAATTTAAATCACTAGAGTGTGGGTGGTATATTCTATGATTATTTCTATATATTTTGATCATCATCCAACGTTTTCCCATCACTTTTGCATTCAATTTACTGATGAACTTATTTTCCACACTTAAATTATTTTCCAGTTCACTTAAGATAAATTCCACCATGTTTCCTTACAAATTCTTCGCATAAAAATGATATTATTATTTTATCAATGGTTTTTATAATTTATTTTTAATATAATATTTATTTTCTTATCACAACCATGAGGTTGATGGGTAACTCAAATCGTTTTCCTCACCATTAGAGAACATTGAACAATTAATTTATAGCTACTAGTGTCCTTTATGTATAATTACCTTTAGAGAATTTCTTTTAAGCCAATGAAGATTCATTCAACCTTACTTATCCATTTTATATATAAAATAAATGGAAAGTAATTATTGAAAAAATAGGATTTTAAATTCATCCAAATCTATAGATTCATTTTCTTCTTGTTATTTTCTGTTCTTTTTAAGAGTCTACCAATGATCTTCTTTTCCTTCCAAATGATAAACATCCAAAATAAATTTCTATTGTTATAAACACTGACAAATTGAAAATAACTTTTTAATGGAACAAGTCAATTGTTCAGTGACTAGTGGATTAATAAACCCACTAAAAGAAGGTGGATGTTGCCTCATGATGCACTCCAAGAAACATGGTTCTCTTCTTTGGTCATTTATAAGATCAACATTAATCATATCATGAGAAAGTTGCGTGATAATAGAAATGATATTATTCTTTCCAACTCCGATAACATTCGGTTTCTCTGGAGAAAAATATTTTCATTTTCCATCCTATTCAGCATTAACATAATTACCTTGGGTTCTAACCATTGAGTAAATCTAAAAATCATTGACGGAGTCATGATATTGATGTTAGGAAACCACATAATCTTGAAAAATAATATATAGGATGTATGAATAATGAAACCTTATTATAAGAAAACATATGATTAAGTTATGTCATTCATTATCATTACAAAGACTTTTAGTGTTTTATCCTATACATAGACTTACCCCAGAGCTCTCACTAATGTTTAAATATCATAGTTTAAAATGGTTTACTAAACCCTAGTATGATACCAACTATAGTGAACCATAATTTTTAATCATAGATGTTATATCTAAATAGACCCAAGCTAGAATTGTTTTGGCCTTATATCATTAGAAACATAGAAATGTAAACAAAAAGTTCATGACATTTCAATTTCATATGAAAATAATTTCTTCATAAACAATACCCTTCTTATACATACCATAATTAATACCTTTCTTCATATCTAGGGGTGGAATTATAAGAAAAGGTTGAGCTCAGATGCTAAGTACAGGTAAATAAGGGATATATAAATGATCACATAAGAATAACATGATAATAAGGGTGTATAAAAATGATCATAAAATATAGAAACCATATAATTAATATAATATATCAAAATCCCAATTCATGGAATAAATCGTGGTAGTTCATAAGGAATAAATCAAAAAAGAATCAAATAACCTGATCCATGAGGTCATAATATAGGCATAAGGAATGGAATTTTGGATTAAAAATAAGAATAGATAATCATTTACTTGGTATTCTAGGATTATTTCTAAGGCTATTATAGTGTAATGTTTTCACTCAAGAAATCATTTTTGTAGGCTAGGTTTACTCCCAAGATAATCATAGTGGTTAAATTCCCTCACAAAACGGTGTTCACTCCCTGTTCATGTCATGTTTATCTTATGAGATATTAATATTTACCCAATGCATTGGTGGGAGATATATGTCCCACCCATCACATAATGAAAATAATATATATATGTCATAAGATAAAAAACTATTCATCATATTAGTGCCCTGAAAAGAAATGGGTTACATAAATATTTCACCATAGAATAACCCATGGAAAAGGAATGAGTTTCATACATATCATTCTATCATAAAAGAAAACTATACATAGAAAAAATAAGGATGATATACTTGTATAATAACCCTAGTAAATTATAATATAAATCATGGATTTTTATCTTTTATGAATAGAAGTACCATTGACAAATCATTAAAACATTCTTTAAGAAAATAACCTTTTCAATTTGAAATAGATTTTAAAAAAAACTAAGAATATATAAAGAAAAATATTTTCATTTTATAGATCCATGGGATATTTTCAAGGAAGCTTGAATGAAAAAATTATACAATATCATGAGAAAATATGTTCATGTCGTATAAGTTAAGAACACAATCCATCCATACTTTTTTTGGAAAAGTCAAAATTACATTATTTAAAAAAAATAGAATATTCATTTAAAATTTACTTTTAAAAAGTAAAAAATGATTTAATATTACTTTAAAATATAACAGGAGAATAGTAAAAACCCTCTTCAAAACATGGATATGAAATTGAAAGGTTTTGTTATTAGAATATTCAAATAAATTTAATTTTCCTTAAAAACAAATTTTTATTTTCATGAGTAAATAAGATGATAAAAATGAATATAAAGCATGTAGTTTATAGAAATAATCAATGGATAAAAAAAATCCAAAAGATCATTTATTGATCTATCATAACATTCATCATCATAGAAAGAGTTATAACAAGTTCCGATAAACAATAGTATTGTGACATAAAAAACTAACATCGAGTTCGCATAATAGAGAAATAAATCTAACCTATTATATAATAAATTTAAATTTATTATAATTATATAGAACAGTAATTATAAGATCCATGATTTTATGGAGGTACGCTATTTTTTAAATTTTGGTTTAAAATTCTAAAATTTTGTTAATAGAATTTTTACAGAATGTACACGGTGTCTCGAGTGTGTCCCAAGGGTTTAGGATATGAAAGGAATGGGAATTTGGCCATCCTATGAAAGTTTTAGGGTTGGAAAATGATTAGAGGTAATAATACTAGACTAGAGGTGGGGTACGCTGTTTTGTAAACCATGAAAATGTAGATGATGAACCATGAAAACATGGATAGACCCATTCCACACTATTGGGGAATGGTTTGTCAAATTGTACAGGCTCCCCAGGTAATTGTGGGACATAACCCCTCTTGTAAAGTGGCTTGTGAATGGTTAGCTTATTGTTTGGTAAACCATCCGGCCAAACCATGAACCCCCTTAAAAAAGGTATTTTACCATTCCCCCCTTGGGATTTTATGGGTTCTCACCCAATTTCTCCTGTCATTTCTCCTCTATCTACCCTAGTGACTAACCATTTCAACCAGGACTACCCAAAGAAAAATCTTCTATTATTTTAAGCCATTTAGAGCACCGTTGGGAGGAGATAAAATATTTAGGTGCGTCTAACACTTCTCTTTTCTCTATTTTCATGATTAGGTCTTGTAGTTTTTATCTTTTTATTTTAAACACCAAAAAACCTCTTTTTCCAAGGGATCATAGGTTGGGGATTCAAGGTGTTCTTGAATCCAAATCTATGGCTAAGTAAAAGAAAGTTTTCAACTATGTATTTGAGGTTGGCAGTCTATAAGTTATATCCCATAGTACATATGTCTATTTTTGGTAGTCTGGTTGTGTTATTGGTTCTTTCTTGTGGTACATTCGATTCCATTAGTGATATTTTGTAAATTATTCAGTTTAGTGATGAATTGAACCCCTATTATTATCCATAGGATGAATTGAGGATGATTAGACCAGTTTAGTTCCACTCATCGAGTTCACCAATATTCCCAAACATGGTAAATTTTATTGTTATGCATATAGTTGATTTTTTTTAATTATATCCCATGGTAAATAAGATTATATATTTGCATGAATGGGAAAGATGCTCTAATGGTAACTATTTCTAGTCGTTAGCTTAGAATAAGGGGGTGTTTGGTTTAATGATAATTGGTTAAATGATAAATTAGTTATGAAGGGTAATTGGTCGATTGTATAAGTTATGTGAATGATAAACCGGTAAATTGGCTAAGATATGTAAATGATAATGTGTAAATGTGTTAAGGAATGTAATTTTTTGAATGTGATAAATGGATTAATGAAGGGGAATTGATGAATATAGTAAATGGCTTATGGTGTGAGAAATTAAATTAGGTTAAATGGGTTGTGCAAATGTAAATTGTAATTGTTATAATGGGTAAGAGCTTGATGAATTTTTACATGTCGAATGAATATGAAAAGTGAATGATGTTTAATTGGTCAAAATGGATTGAAATTTAAATTGATGTTTATTTATTTTTATTGATAGTTTGACATTAGGGTTCATTTGTAAAAATGTTAAGGGTTTGATGATAAATGAATTGTTAATAGTAAATAAGTCCCCAATTTAATGAATGTGAATGATTTATGTATTCAATGATTTTTGAATGGTGATTTATTTGTGTATTTTTGAATATGGTTTTAAAAATGGTATAAGTGGTAAATAATTAAACAATCATGTGAAAATGGCTTGGTGGTGTGGGATAATGGACCGATTCTCGTTCCACAGGTCGAGTTGAACTATGGCTCTAAACCCCACCCATAGAATTCACAGGTTTGGGTGTCAAACTGAGGATCTAGGTGCCTAACGGATGAATTTTATTATGGTACCTAGAATAAGTCTCCAAGTAATGTGTGTTGTAAAGGTTTATGAAATTTTTATCCCTTTTGAGATAGGGAACTTTACTTATTCTTTTATTCATAGAAATTTACCAGATTAGGCCGTTTCAGCAAATAATTTAACTGAAGAACACATGGAAAAGCGATGAAAATGAATTAAGTTATTTGAGTGGTTAAAGTTAATATTTTTAACTAATTGAGCATGTTTTTTTATCTCTTACTTTTCTTTAACTTTTTACTTGCATGCACTATGTATTAACTAGATATTTTGTAGACACCTACGGTGGTGGCCTACAATGTTGTACTCACACCCCGCTCGAGCCTCCAGTGGGTACCCAAGTAGATTAATTTGTTATAGGAAATGATAAGGGAAACGACCTTATGAAAGGATGTTGAGTTGGATTGGTTCTTCATGGATGGGTATACAGAATTGGAGTTAGGACCCATTTTGGGGACTCCACTATTTGTCTTTATTTTCATTTTTCCTTCACTTTTTTTTACCGTGAGCCTGAAATGGAAAATTTATTGTTGGTTGTTGTTTGTACCCAGTTCCAATAAATGGTTAGTAATGAATATTTATAGTTTATTTTTTATTGATTCATTTTTTCATATACTATTTATTGTGTCTTATTTTGGTAAATACAGTATAGTCTCCCCACATGATCCATTAGACCCTCACTATTAGTTGACAACATATATATATGGGGAGGCACACTTGAGGTCATTTATAGTCCTGAGTCACGGAATCCATTTTGTGTCTTCCTGGCCGAAGACTTTACAATGTGGTATTAATTGAGTTATTTTCTATATTTTACTATTTAGGAATGGTATATGGGAGATTAAAATGTGTTTTGTCTACGAAATGAGACTGTTCTTGGGAGTAACTAACCCATATATTGGGGAAAACCAAATTTCTCACGGTGGGATTGTTGTTCTTGAGGTGTGTTGCAATGTTTGTATGATATTTAACCATCTGGAGATGCACTTGTTATGTGATTTTATTGTTTTATGATATTATGATCATGGCCAGAATGGAACATGATTTTCCATTCATCCGTCATTATAGTCACCTAGGGATATATGTGGCATGCTTCATGGTAGGAACACATGAGAAGGATGTTTGAGATATGAAGGGTAGAATTCATTTTTCATTCGTGAATATTTTTTAAAAAAAGGGTGTCTATTAAAGATGATGAAAATGGGTAAATGGAAATAATATTAAAGAATGCATGAAGAATTTTCATTAAAATATTGGTTTTAAATGAGGTAAAAATATTTCTTGTAAAAATTTTTGAAATGGGAAATGTTCCTATGATATAAATATTTACATTATTAAAGTGGAAAGAGTTATATGGCATTTCTAATAAAAATTTATTATGGTTATGTGAGTCGGTTTGTCACTTTTGACCATGACCTATGGTATGAATGGTTGAGAGTAGTGTTCTAGGAGTGAAAATATTCACTGGGAAAGTGTTTTAGAAATGGGATGGTTATGGATAGTGGAGAGCCTTCTTTTATATAAAATATTTAATCTTGATGTTATGTGATCTAAGAATCAAATTTCAAATTATAGATAAATTACACAATGATGACGTGTTTTGGTTGAGGCACATGAGAATATCATTGATAATGCTTCACTCATAGTAGAGAAAGAGGAATCATTGGTCTAGGGTGAATGAGGATAGGAGTAGTTCTATGAAAAAATTTCTTGTTTTTTGGAAGATTATGGAACCTGAACCAGTGTAGTTCATTCAGAGCATGTTCTTCATAATGACAGAGTTCTAGTTGTAACAACTTATGATGTTTTCTAGAGACGGTACATTTGAGAGATGAGCATGTAGAAGGTTGGAACATGAAGGGAAATAGGTTGTGGGTATCCATAGTTTAGTGTAAGGAACATATGTATGTGTGGTTTGGTAATTGAGAGTGCCATATTTTGGGGACCATAGTGAGTCTGATATGTTGACTTG
The DNA here is from genome assembly GCA_963277665.1 of Viscum album. NCBI lineage: Eukaryota > Viridiplantae > Streptophyta > Magnoliopsida > Santalales > Viscaceae > Viscum > Viscum album. The sequence continues at coordinate 699,030,728 of OY728122.1, read as the reverse complement.
AGGGGTGGCCCTTATTATGCCATTGTCTAAGATGTGGCTTTGAGGTTAAGTGGTGTCGTATGGAATAACGGATGTGGTAACCCTTGTGGGTTATTATTGGGAAGGTTCCATTGGGGTTTGAAATGTATATCATGTTTCGTGGTACCATTAGTGTTGGTTGTTTTATTATGGTCTTGAAACCTAGAGTGATATATTTCCTCGGTGTGTTAGATTCCATGTTCTCGGATGGGGGTAGTAGAACCATCCATGACTGGTGACTTTTTAGAATTTTTACTTATATAGCATAGAGAGGGGGACTAAGGAATTATTACACCAAACCATAGATTGGGAAGTTAGTTTTGTTTGTCCCTCAAGAGAGACCCAAGTGAGTGGTTAACAATTTTGTAACTCGTGAATTTGTAAGGCACAGGTGGATGTTTTGATTTTGGAAAGGTGAGGGTTTGGAAAAGAGTGATGAGTGGGAATGATAAGGGTTTTGGGAGACATGGCTTATGTTTTGATAATGAGTTTCGGTCTTTGGAAAATTTAGGGTGACCTTGAGGGGGTTTAGGCCTTTGTTGTAGGTGATGTGGAATGAAAATCATGCATGGGTTATTTAGAGGAAGAATCTATGACCGGCTGGAGTCATCAAGTTTCTATAAAATGTGCATTATTATTCGTTAGTTTATCAATGAAAGAAACACTTGAGCATTTGAGGTTGGTTTTAAGGGGAAAGATCATTAAGTTCCATGAAACGATATATGATAATGTTTGATGTGGTTAGAGAGTTGAATTTTGTGGAAGATAAATGGATGAATGATGCCTGGATAAACACTTTTTTTATGAGATTAACGGCAAGGGTGAGGGGTGTTCATTTAGTTGGACTATTTTTGTGAGAGGTTTGGTTGTTGGATTAGAACATTGAGGATGACTCTATTCTGAGGAAGATGACAGACCTGGAGGAATGGTTAGTTGGATATGAGGATGTTTGGGTTTGGTGGTGTATGACTCCTAAAGTATAAATTTGGGATTAATATGTGGTCATAGGGAGGATCGGGACCTTGTGGCCTCATATGAGGTCCACATGAGGGTGCACACTGGTAAGGCCCAATGCTATTCGTGAGGGATGAATAGGTGGCCCAAGATAAACATCTTTCTTTATCCATGAATCCAAAATGGGAAGCATGAATATTTGAGGTATCATTGGTTTTTTTTGATGTGGTTGGACATTGTGTTTTAGTTATTAACCACCAGGGGTTTTCTTGATGAACACGTGAGGCATGGTGGAAATAGTTCCATGGGAAGCATTGGTTCATGGATACTTCATAGAGATCTGGAAAGTGGTGGCGAGTTTGGTTGGAAACCCCACTTGAGTTTTGGTGACATGGTATTGGTGAGGTGTTAGTTGGAAAGGAATCCCGGCACTTTCAACAGGTTATGGTGTATGAGTAGTGGAGGTAGTATCAATGATGGACTTTTTTAGTAGTGTTCATTGATGATATACCAACATAATTATATATAGTTATGATCACGCCAAATATCCTGACATCATCCCATGTACAGTGCAATTTCTTGGTATTTATGCCTAGACACCTGGATCTATTTTTTTGGATGTTGGGACTCTGGGAGTTTATGAACACAGAGCGGTGTATATGGAGATGAATGATTAAAATTACACCATCAACCATTTACGGGTGAGTTCCTTGGGATGTACTAAAGGTCTATGAATGTCTCGGGATCCATTCTACGAATCTGGGAATGGGGAGTGGTTGATGTGGGGTTTTCTATTCTGGTGGAATCTAGATGACAAAATCCCTGTTTTGGGGATTACACTTGTGTTTTATGTGTCATATATAGTGGTCGGAGTTACTTTAGGAGAGCGTTAACAATGAAACTCCTAATGTGGGGAGTGGTAAGTAGTCATGGAGGTGTAGAGAAAACACTGGGGGTGGATATGGTGGAATCAAGATTAAAATGGGAAACTAATGAGGTGTACGTTCGGGTTCCTCAAGAAGGATCAGGTAGGCGTTGGATGTGGTGATTTATTGAGTAAAGATATGGCTTCGGGCTCAGGGTGGTTCTAAGAAGAATCCAATATGCTTGTGTTAGATCCATTAATGGGACTGGAAATGGAGTTTGGGTGTTACAACTTCATCTAATATTGGAAATGTACTCGAGAATGTGGGTTTATGTATCCTTGTATTGTTAATTGGTGTAAAGGAATCCAGGATATGCGATGTTGTGTTGTGCTAATAGTGAAGCCTAGTGTTTTCAAGATGAGTTGGCCAGGGACAACATGACATAGTTTGGGGAACTAATGAAGGAGGTGGGTTTTCAACAACTAGAAGAGTGTGGTGGTGAGATAAAGTACATTTTAGGGAGTACCATTGTAGTAACGAGGTTGTTTGACAACATGAACAGTGTGTTAGTTTTGATGGAATCATGTAAGTACATGTCCAGTGTTTTGGCCTCGACAATGAGTGTTGGATCAGATCTTGATCTGTTGACTGTCATTAGTATTTGGGTTGTGTTTTTGATGTTTGGTTATGGAATGGGATATTTGGAACTCAAGTTTTGGATCGATATGGGTCATGAAATGTGTTTGAGAAAACCGTGATTTTCTTTGGGTGGTGTTGAGTTTGGGTTATTGTTGGAGTTTTAAAATAGTTAAAGAATGGAACAAGTAAATTGGGCCATGAGTTTTAGAGCGAATTGAGCCGATGCTTTTCTAATTGTCTCTTCCATGATGGTATGATTCTGTGTGTGAATCATCATTGTGTTTCATTGTTAGAAGATGTTTCCCAGGATTCCCTATGAAGTTCTTGTTGTTGATGTTTGGTAAGAGGTTGAAGCATTCTTGAGGAGAATCCAGTTTGTTTTCTATTATAGAGAGAAATTAATATGGGGAAAGACCATGCCTTTGGATTGAATTTTGTGGAAGCATGGTAATCTTTAAGATGATACTAAGGAGAGAGAGACAGATATGTAGTCCAAGTGGCCATAACACTAGTTTCCACAAAATCTCTGTAATGCTTAGAAGTGATTCTCAAAGATTATTCATTATAATGTGGAGAGGTTATAGGATCCTAGACTTGATAAAGTTATTCCCCTATTTAAATTGTGGTTTAAACCTATGAAATTGGGTTATGGTAATTTTTAATGAAGATAATATTAGGCTCAAGGGTGTCCTGGGGGTTTGGAAAATGATATAAAGGGGAATTTGGCCATTCAGTGCATGTTTAAAGATTGGTACATAGTTAGAGGTAACCACAGGCCCATGGCATGCTAGCCTGAAGGTTGGGTTCACTATTAATTAAACCATGTATTGGGGGAGGTTGAATGGTGTGAACATGGACCAAGCCATTCCAGACTGTTGGTTAACTGTTTGTTAAGTCGTGCGGGCTCCCCAAATAATTGTGAGACTTAGCCCCCTCTTAAATAGATGCTGGTGCGTAGTTGCAACATGGTTTGGAAAACCTTTCAGTCAAACCATGCACCCAATTAAAAGGGTTCTTTTACCATTTACCCCTTTGGATTTTAAGGGTTCTCTCCCGATTTCTCTAATAATTTCTTCTCTATCAACCATAGTGATGAACCATTTTGACCAAGACTTCTCAAGGGCCGATCTCCTATAATTATAAGCCATTTGGACCACTATTGGGTGAATATCAAAGATAATAGTGAGTCTAATTATTCTCTTTGCTATCTTTTCTGGATTTCAGCTTGTAAGTTTTCTTTTCTTATTCCGAATCCATAAACACCTCTTTTTCCAAGTGGATAATAGGTTAGGGATTCAAGGGGTGATTGAATTCGGTTATAAGGATAATGTTAAGTGAGATTCAAACTATGGAGTTGAGGTAGATTGTCTATAATTTATATCCCCTAGTCTTGATGTCGAATTTTTATGTGTGATTGAGTTATTGGTTTCTTCCAATTGTGCAATTCATGAATTTAGTGAGATTTGGTAATGTGGTTGGGTAAATGATGAATTCAACTCCTCTTGATCCTCGTGGGATGCATTCTAGATGATTCGATTGGTTTAGGGACACCCATTGGGTGTTCCATTATTAAAAAACATATAAAATTTTAATGTTGTGCATAGAGTGGATTTTTATTGAATTTGACACCATGGAAAATATGTTTAGATGATAGCTGAAAATAAAAATAGGAACTAATGTTAATTGTGTCCAGTAGTTATCATGGAAGATGGGGTTTTTTGGTTTAATGTTAATGGGTTAAATGAATTATGGGCTGTGAAGTGTAATTGTTTGATTGTATAAGGCATGTGGATGATAAATGGGTAAATTGGGTGAAGATATGTAAATGAGATTGTGCAAATGGGTTAAGGCGTGTGATTTGGTGAATGTTTCAAATGGGTTAATTAATATAAATTGTTGAATATTCTAAATGGGTTAATGTATGAGGAATAGAATTAGGTAGAATGTGCTATCCAATTTAAATGTTAATTGCGCTAATGGGTTTGAGATTAATTATGGTTTACATATTGAATGAATATGAAATGTGAATAGTGATTAATAGTTCTACATGGAATGAAAATGAAAACGATGTGAAGGAATTCTGATTCATAATATATAACAATGGTTAATTGGTCATAATGTTAATGGGTTAATGAGAAATGATTTTTAAATGGTAAAAAGGTAATCATGTTATAGAATCTGATTAATTTATGAATTCAATGATTTATGAATGGTGATTTATTTTGAATTTTTTTGAATATGATTTCCAAAATTATATAAGTGTAAATGGTTAAAAAATCATGTTCACATGGATTGGTGGTGTGTGATAATTGGATGAGGCTCCTCACATGTGTTGGTTTGGATTGAGGCTCTAAAACCCTCCATTATAAGGCATTGGTTAGGGATTCAAACTGAGGCTCGAGTCCCCTAATAGATGAATTTTATGATACTACCTAGACATAGGATCCAATGTAAGTGTGTTGTAATATTTTATGAAATTTTTATCCCTAATCAGATAGTGAACATAAATTATTCCCTTATGCATTGTAATTGACCGACTTAGTCCACTGGGTAAATAATTTAATTGGTCAACCTATAGAACAATTGATGAAAATTGATTAAGTGATTAGAATATTTAAAGAGAATACTTTAAACTAAGGGAACCTAAGTTGTATTTTCATTCCTTTTCATTTATTTATTACTTTCATACACTATGTGTTTAGACAGAATATTTTGTTGGCACCATTGGTAGTGTACTACTAAGTTGTACTCACCCCATTCTCAGGCTGCCATTGGGTACCCGAGTAGAATTATTGGTTGCAGGACATGAAAACATAAAAAAGGCTTATTCTTGGGATTTAATTTAGTCTTGGGTTGTCCACGAATGGGGATCTATACATGGAGTTTTGACTCATTTATTTTTCATTGTTTTTGGGTTTCCTTATCCTTGGGCATTGTTAGCGTGACCTGGCATATTTATTGTTTGTTGTGGTTGGTACCCGGTTTGCGGAAATGGTTATTAATTCATGTATATATTTTATTGATTATTGTTTCCATTATTTTATATGTTGTCGATTATTTCTTAATTTTGTAAAGATGGTATATTCTACCCATGTGATCCATTAGACCCTCACTGCTAGTCGGCAACCTCCGGTATACTAGGAGGCTCACTTGAGATTATATGGTGACCCGAATCGAGGCCTCTGTTTAGTGGATTTTAGGAGGGGGATGTAACAGTAATATTTATGCTTATAATATCATATATTATCCCGTTATTATGTTTTTACACCCCCTTTTACCAATCATTCCTTACTTAAATCTTCATTTCATGGTGTTAACAATTTCATTTATCTAGAGTACTTTAGATTAGTAATCACTGTCCATAAAAATTTATGTTTTTCACATTATATAAAAAATATTAATCATGATATACATATTGTATATATTTATTATATAAATATTTTTATTTATTCATAAATGTTTTAGATGGATAAATGAACGATGCCGTTTAGGGAGATGGTAGGCCGTACGTACACGTGAATGCTATTTTCTTTTTTAGATCGATGGAATTACAGAAAGATAAATATAAAATTAAAATGTAAAGGATAATTATTATATCATATATATAATATGTATTAATAATATTTTTCCTCATTACCATCAAGGAAAATATAAATGAAAAACGAATCCCATTGCTTTATGGAGGTGGTAGTGGACATGTATTCACGAACGATGTTATTATTTCATAAAGTATTGGATGATAAGTAGGTAGATGTGATATTATAATTTATTAAGTATAATTATGTCATAAATATAATATTGAAACATTAAACTCATCATAATACCCATCCATAATATATGGTGATGAAAAATGAATTGTTTCTCTATGTGGAGATGGTAAGCCATACTTACGCATGATCAATACCTTCACTTATTGTTTAATGGGAAAGTGGGTGTATAATGTTTTTTTAATAATAATAATTGCATTTTAGGATATTTTTTACACTTAATTTATTATTTTATGATTGATTCCATATATTTTGAAGAGGTATATTTGATAATAAATGAAAGGGATTGGGTAAGTGATTAACTCTTCTTTGAAATTACTACATTAGATCTCATCTAAAGGGCTATTTGTATGGACTTTTGGGAAGAATATAACCAATTAAATGTGTCTAGGTTTTTTTATAAGTGTAATTTTATAGTTTTATTGATCTATAAGGATTAATACGATGTAAATAAGTGAGGGAGTAGGTTTTCATTTATAATTGAGGTGAGGGTATGTTTTGGAATTTCAAAAAATATTAAATTATAACAAGTTCATTATCAATAAAAATTCATCAAAAAGGTCAGGTATTATACTACTAATAAGATTAATTTTTTATTTCCAAATTTAATTTTGGAGAAAAGTAGCAAACCATACATGTTCAAGGCCAAAATCATTAGGCACAGTAATAAATCACAAAGTCGTTAATAGTGAGACTAAAGATATTGGAATTGCTTACCCGATATATTCCCCAATGAAGGGCATGGGTTTTTTTTTAGGTTTGTAATACCAACATACAATGGAATTGAGACACGTTTTCTTTGTCTTTTTAAACCATATCATATGATTTCCCCTTAGTTATCTAATTATTATTTTACCAATGGTAACAAGTTTTTCAAATTAAAGGGTTGTAGTTTTTAATTACAAGGTGAAAATTGGACCATAAATGGTCCAATTATGAAATTTTATACTATATAATATCCAACTTTTCATATTTGAAGATTTTTAATATTTTTAAAAAGCATTATAAAATATTATTTTCATAAAATATCATTATTTTTAATTTGGACATCGTTATTTTAATTTTACATAAAAGAAAGAAAGAAATAATAATAATTTAAAATTAATATTTTAATAAAATACACATATTTTATATTTACATATTTCATTTATGTAAAATTATAAATCAAAAAAATTATATATCTTTAATATTTTCAAAATAATTTATTTTATTTCTTAAATAATATAATAAATATTTTTTTGACGTTGTATAAGAATTTAAAGTACATATAAAATAAAATAAAATTATAAATAAATTAACATTATCTATGAGTTCCTTATTAACAAAATTTCAATTATTAATCATACATATCCATTCCCCACCAATTTTTATACATAAAGGATATTTAAAACTAAGTGAGTGACATTTTGTAATTTTCATTTATTTAAATAATATATAAGTCTTTTCTAAGAAAAGTATACATTCAACAACTTAATTTCAATAATTGGGTGATATGTGTCGAATCAAATTTATCTATTATTATTATAAAAAATAATATCCATATTACTTAGATTTAACTTAGAATAAACTATTTAATCTTTATTTAGGTGAATTCTTTTTCCATGAAAACTTGCATATTGACCAAAAATAATAGGGGTTTATTTACCAAATATGCACCTACTGATTCTAAATATGTAATTAATTTTATCTCAATAAATACATATAAATTGAAACAATTTATTTTATAGTAAGTGTTAAAAATTTAAAAAAAACTTCTTTTTAGATAAAATACATTTTAAGAAAAAAATTGGATTTATTCTCATATTTTGCATAGAAACATATTTTTTAAAATATTTATAAAATTCTATCTTGAAAATAATACATAAATTTTATTAAAATTATTCAAAAATAATGATTGTTTTAGTTTATTATTAATAATACATTCTTCATATAACCTTTTTTAAGAAACATCACTTTAATTTCCAATTATTGTTTAATTTTTTAATAATAATAATTTCATAACAAATGAATGAATTTAATAACTGTCTAGAAGGTATATTTTTCTTAATTTTGTCATTAATATTCAAACCCACCAATCTAACAGTTATGCGATAATGGACGCATAATATTTTGATATTGTTATGTGGTTCTTCTATACCCGCTTTGGCATGTAATGTAAGATATTAATGTAAAAGAATTATTTAAATATAAATATTTCTTTAAAATATTAGGGTGTTGAAAAATATATAAAATTTCATATATTATAAATCTCTAAATAATTTATCTCTTTAATATCTACTTATTGGATTATTTCTCTATTATGATGTTAAACCCTGTAGTTATTTTGAAAACTAGATATAGTGATATAATAATTAACTTAATTTCTTGTTAACTATGGGTTAATGATGAATTTATAATAGGAATATAAAATATCATCTCCCTTTAATGAATTATTGTTTTTTAAAATATATTTAATGATCATTAGACACCCGATAAAAACTATATATCAAAATTTTATTCTTTTTAAAATGAAAAATAAAATATTAGATTTTCCAATTAAAGAACACTTTTAATATAATTCATTGATTAATATAAAAAAGTATTCAAATTATAATAATAACATATCAAATCCAATGATTCAAAATTTAACACAATTGAATGAAATAGTTAATTACCATAAAATAAATTGTTAATAATATTTAACTATATATTTTATTAAATATAAGTTATAAAAAATAAACTATCTGATTAACCTTTTTATTTGTTTTTCGTAGTTAATTGAATGTTAATATTAAAATTCAAACATCATTAATAAGTTATTATTACTCAAGGTTAATAAAATATAAATATTATTTACAAAAATTCTTATTAATGTATTCTGATAAGATATTCTTAGTTTTTTAATATACAGAACATAAGTGAATCACCAATATTATTAATAAAGTTTCCAACTATTATGCATTTTAAAAACATTTTAAAAAGATATTATACTATTAAAATAACATTTTATAACAAAAATAATAATTTTAATGTTAATATAGACTTTATATGACATATATTGAATAAAAATGATGCTAATTCCAATGAAAAATTATATAAACATTAAAGAAATAAATAATTTTTATAAAATTATCTTAAAAATAAAAATAAAAGATATATGGAGATGGAAAAATACATATTTTGTAACTTTTTCCATGGTGTCGTTGAGGAGGGGATTTTCATCTGTGATTTCATGGATAATTGATTCTTGAGTAATGGTGGGGGTTGTTGGATAATGAGATAGATAAAGTGGGGTTTTAGGCCAATAGAGGAGAATATTGAGTATAACATTGGAAGAAAGTGGAATCATGTTGTGGATAATGATGATTATACGATATCATGAGGCTTAGAAGGATATGGAATTGTGATATAGGATATAGGGTGGGTGGTTATCAGTAGAGGAGGGTGGGGGCGGGGTAGAATGAAATCTAGAGTTTTTTGAGAACCAATATCCATTATGTCCAAATAATGGATAAATGTTTTTTTAAAATGAATTATTCTATAGAAACTTTTTTTTATTCATGTTAATAAAAATCTATAAGAACATGGTTCCATATAGCCATGGATATTTATTGAAAAAATAAAATAAAATAACCATATTCCTATAGTTTTGGAAACCAGTTACATATACCTATCTAAATCCATGGTTAAAAAGAACGATTTTAATAACCTAATACAAGAAAGTCGTTTTTTAAAACATTTCTTTATATACCTACTATAATACTATATAAAACCATTAAAATCAGACTAATTTCAGAATATGAATATTCTAGTAGTGAAAACCATTTATATTAACTATTAACATGACTTAATGTTATATAATTTGACTTAAAAAATCTATCCAAACCCACAATTAACACCTACAATACACCTAATTTACTTGAAGGAGCCTTTTGGAGAATTAAAAGATTCATCAAGATCATCATGTAACAATTTATTAATTCATGGATTGAAAGGATCAGAATTATATTAAAGGTTTGAAATCCCCTGATATATTTTACTTGTATTTATTCAATTAGTTTAATTTGTATACCTCTTTAAGTATTTTATCAATGGATTATATTTAGGATTAAATTTATCATGTGATATAGTTATCATTTGAAACATTTTTATTAGGTTTAGTGTAGCATTGTGAAACTCAATTTTTGGGAATTGGGATTGGTAAATATAGATCTATTAGTTTTTAAATACTTGCAATTGTTAGGTGACTCAAAATTATTAGTCCTTATTTTTCATGTGTATTATTCGTAGTTTATTTATTGAAAATGATAAATTTTATTCATTATTTTCCAATAAATATGGTTTGGTGAATTTTACAATGATAAAATTCATAGTAATTATTTTAAAGATTGATATAAAAAATTATTTTTGGATGTTTCATTTGGTTAATAATAACATTTTGTCTCATTAACACGTGATGATTACTTAAAGAATAAGGGATAAAATGTTATAATTACCTTGAATATTTTATATTAATTATACATTTTTCATATATGTGGGTGCCATATTTAGGTAAAAGTTAAAATATAAAACACAACACGATGTAACAAAACAAAACACTACTTCACTTCATTGATATAGAACATTACACATAGCGAATAGATGAACTCTTTAAATTTCAAAACATGACAATGTGTGAATAAATTCAAATAAAAAACATAGGTAGAAATTTATAATCCACTGGACCACGATCACCTAAAAATATTACACTCACAAAAAACACTCTAAAAATATAAAAAAAAAATTAGAAATAATTTTTTCATAAAGAACATTGATAGAAATATTGGTTACTAATTAATGAAGTGAATAAGAGGTATTTACACTAATTATAAACCCAATATATCTATAAGAATTATAACATGTCCATTAGAATAATCACTTGGTCATTAGAGCAGTAAAATAAAATGTAAAACATATTTATAATGAATAGAATAAATAAATAAATAAAATATAATAATAGTATAATAAAAATATTCAAATTAGGAAATTGGAAGAATGTAAAAGTTTATGTATTTAATAGTGTGTTTTTAGTTATTTTATAAAAACCATTATTTTTATTTTAGAAATTCAATAATAAAATTTTAAAATTCTAAAATAGTTTTTTTTAAATGGATTTCGTTTTTTAAATCATGATGAAAAAATTATCTAAGAGTGATTCATTGGTAATTTTTTGAAAGACATGAATTTTCAAATAAATAATAAAAATATTGTTTTCAAATACCACATGTTTTATAACATAATATTGTTATATTAATTCTATAATAAATTAAAAAATGTGTTTATTGACAAAACTCGAGTTTAATAAGATAAATAATTAATTTAGACATAATAAATTCAATTTCAAAATAAAAAATTAATATTCAATGTCTAAAATGAAAAACTATTCAATTAGAAAATTATTTATTTAATTTCTTTCTCCATTTATTTTTTATAAACTAATAAATTCAATTTTTTAAGGTTTATAGTCTCAGAAAAACAAATTTTATAATGAAATTTTATTCAAAATCTTAATGAATACAAATGTTTCATGTTTTTGTCTTGAAATAATATTGTATACATTTTTTACTAAAAAATCCCCTAAAGTATAAATACCTCCTATCAACCACCTAGAAAATCACAAAACAAATTATTATAATAGTACAAAATATTATTAAATTAATCCCCTTTAATCATCCTAGTATATTGAGATATATTTTGGTCTCATCTAAATCTAAGAATCCCAGGAATTAGGCCTAAGAACTGGAGAAAATTCTTAGATAAAGGTATCCTTCTATATTTTATATTTCTAATTACAATCACTCTATTCCAATTCAAAATTATAAACCAGTAATTATAAATTTAATTAATTAATACATTAAATTTTTTTAATGATAATAATATTCCATAAAAATATTATTTACAATATTAGTATACATAATATATCTCTCCCCCATATTTGGAAAAGTCGAGTAAATGATCAGTCTACCCACCCATGAGGAAGTTTTCAGTTATATATTTATCATCATATTTACATATAGTTTGTATAGAATATATATATAAATATATTTTGTTATTATTATACTATATAGTTATTATAATATATTTATAATGGATGTGTATTATCACTCCCTTAAACATTGACACAGTCCCATTAATGATCAGTTTACCATTTATGATGGTTTTTAAAATTATTTTCTTATCACCTCCTTCGGAAATGGTTTACATAAGATATGTATAATTTAAAAATTTGTACTTTTATATATTTCTATTATTCTATATGAAATTTAACTAATGGATAAATAATAATTAATCAATACTATAAAATAAAAATAAAAATTAGATAATACAAAAAAAACATACAATCAAAGCATTTTATCATCAATTAAATATTAATAAATAATTTTTTCTGACTATAATTGATCAAGAATAATATAACTGAATGTATTTTACCCTTTAATTTTTTTAATTACAATAATTTTATTATACTGGTGGGGTAAACTTGATAAAGTAAAATAGAACATAAGGATAATGGACTCTTGAACTCAACACTTTATTTCAAACCTATCCTCTATTACTGAAAATTTTACCATGATTCTTATAAAATAAAATAATAGTGAATTTTATTTTAATTTAAAATTTCTTATTTTGGGGATATGTTTTATTTTACTTAATTAGGATTAATTCTTCACTTAATATGATAATTTCTGATATATAAATTCATTTATAAACATCACATTGATTTTTTGTTGTTTTTTATTCCTTATATAACCAATTATCTTTTATATAAAATTCAACATCTAAAATTAATTTTTCCCTTACTCTTTTGGAAATATTAAATGCTTATTCATGATATATGACTTTTGAAATTATTATTAAACCCATTATCTTTTCATGGGTTTATTCCAGGATTTTGATTAATGTACATTTACATATATGTTTCATTCATGACTAAGAGGATATTAATATGTTATGGCTTGGAATGGAATTATATATAATTATAATTAATTGTTCAAATTATAATATCTTATAAGATTATAATGTATTGATATGATATAGTGAGATTTATCTATAATGTTATACATGTACATGATGTGATAAAAATTTTCTATAAGGTTAGGATTTCTTAGTTGCAATCCATGACTTATGTTTATGATGTTTCATGATTATGAATATTCCACCTTCCATGACATTATCATATGTTTTTATGATTATTTTCATTATTTTATGATGCTATGATGGTGATTATTATTCTCATCAATGTACTCATATTGATCCATGTCTCATGAATTTCTTTTTTATTCTTCCCATTACTAGTATATTAACTCACCCTTTCAAAAACACACTTCTTTAGGTGATTATATAAACTAAAACGATTATGAAGGCCTATAAAATGAATATTAAAAATGAACATTTTTTTTATAATTTTATGTCTTTTTTATGTTGAATAACAAAATGTTCATTTTTAATAGATGTATATAAGGTATATGTAATGATATTTGGTATCAGATCTAGGTTTAGTTAATTTTTGAATTAGGTTAGTATAATATCACCTAGGTTAAACATAGATATTTCATAGTTCAATATTTCATCATTGAATAACTCATATGAATATGATTTTTTATCCTTGATTTATTTATTTTTATTTTAATCTAACATTTTCAATTTTTGGAATTTGTGGGAACTAGTTGAAAAAAATCCAATAACCCATGTGATGATAAATATAATGATTGTTTGAACAACATTCCAAATGTAATAGATGATAGTGTTCAAAAAATCATGGACGTATTTATCCAGCTATCCTAGGTTAGGAATAATTACCTAAACCATATGGAACATACATCTTCACCTAAGAATGATAAATTAGATACTCTGTTCTTCTTATGTTAATGACCACTGAAATTTAGTGGATCTTATGATCCTCTTTCTATAAAATAATGGTTCAGATCTGGGAAAACATACTTCAAGGCTTCATTATTTTTATCATGAGAATGTTAATTTAGTAATCTACCCCTTCAAATAATATGTTGATTAGATATATACATTGATCAGGAATACATATCCAAATGATTATGTTGGATAATGGGATTATGAGGATTTTTATAAAATATTTCTTAAAAAGTATTTTAATTAAAACATTTTATACAAATATAAAGAGATAATTTTCAAATCCAATTTTTTTGGAGAATGATTATATTGTAATAAATGAGGAAAATTTAAAAAATATTGTACGATACATCTTGGATTTTGTTTATATTTGAGAAAACAAAATAGTTGTATTATTTAGTAGTATAAAACCAAATATCATTAAATTTATAGTTATTAAATACATTATAATTTATCATTAAGTAATTAAATGTTCTCTTAAAGAAGAGATTGATCTTAGTGAATGGTTACGTAGACATGGAGATGAAAAATAAGGATGAAGTTTAATGGTAGATGATCAAACAATAAAGGATAACGATGAATGAAAATCCACCCACCCACATTTATGAGTTTTAGAGAGAAAAAATTTGTAAAATATCTCAATGAAATTTGGAAATGGTTCATGTATGGAGAATAATAGAAAAAATATTAAGAATTCTAAAGGGAAATGGAGAATCTAATCAGTGTGATTTTAGAACATAAGTCTCCCCTCAATTCACTACCCATGGTCTAATGATTCAACTATAAATAACTTGGTTAATTATTAAACTAGTGATATAAATCAACATTCCTTGATTTTAATCAATTTAAACATCCACTTATGACAAGAGATTAAGGAAAT
The DNA here is from genome assembly GCA_963277665.1 of Viscum album. Lineage (NCBI taxonomy): Eukaryota > Viridiplantae > Streptophyta > Magnoliopsida > Santalales > Viscaceae > Viscum > Viscum album. Next base: position 699,015,723 of record OY728122.1, on the reverse strand, counting down.
GCTAAACCGATCACCACCAACATGATAGAGAAAAAAAATATACTAGTTCAATATTTACTAACTATTCACTCAAGAATGGTGAACATTATATTTGACTAAGGTTAAAATAATTTCTTTTATACCATATAAGTTTTATAGAAATATTGAATCTTTACCCAAATACCATAATGCTGAGACATCTATGAAGTCACATAATGGTGCAATTATTATAACCCAAGTATTAGGATATTCCCTAATTATATCTATTTGAAGATTATTCTATAAAATATCATAATTATTCCTTTGGTGGAATTTTATGTTCTACTAGGAATGGATATTCTATCTTTATCAAGATCCTATATCAACTACCGATACAAGAAAGAAACATTCTATAACTAAAACCATCACATGATCCTATTCATATACAAGGAAGATTATTAATCATATTTTTCAAAACATTCAATGTTGTGGGTATTTATTCCTAATGAAGAATCATATATTTCTCAAATGGTTGAGAAAAAGTGTAGGCCTTTATGAAATTCCTATTGTATGGGAATATACTAATGTATTCTATGAATAGTTTCATGATTTACACCATTTTATAATGTATCGTTATCAAAAAAACTTATACCTGGTGAAACACCTATATCCAAGATCCCATATAGGATTACCCTAAAAATAGAATTTTAAGAAGAAATAGTTAGACAATTTGGATAAATAGTTCATATTCTATATTACATTACTTTAGAGTGAAATAGTGATTGGTGTAAAGAAGAAGGAATGTTTAGTATGGATTTTCATTTATTACCAAGATCTCAACATTGATTAATTAATGAAAAAGTATCCTCATCCATGGATTGAGGACACATTCAAAAAACCATTTGGATATAAATACTTATCAAAAGAGTATTTTGGTCAGGATATCATCAACTAAAGGTGAATATATATGATATTAATAAAAAAGTTTCCATATTATATATATAAACCGAGAGTTCAAAGTGATGTAGTTAGAACATGAAAATTCTCATAATATATATATAGAATTGGTGAATAGATTTTTGGAGATTTCTTGGTTAACATTATTGTAGTATTTATTGATGATACTCTTATATAATATAATATCAGATAATAACATGAATAATATAAATCAATAATGTAAAGGACTTTAATGAATGATAATTTATATTATAATTTCAACAAGTGTCACTTTAAGACGAAAGAAGTCACATTATTTGGGAATATGTTCCCCAGAGAAAAAACTTGTATGGATATTTAAAAGAAAAAGGTGATAGAATAAAGAACATAACTAACATGTGTCATGAATTTCAATATTTGTTTTTATTTATCTAGGTACTACTAACACTTCGTGGGAAATTTCTTGTGATTTTATATCCCACTAACTATGTTTACATGAATAAAAGTCATGTTTGTACAAAATAAATAATGTTAAGGGAGATTTGGGGATCTCAAGAAGACTTTATTCCTTTTAGATGTACTCATATAACCCTATATCAGAGAGATACTTGTAGAATATAATGATGCTTCAATGAAAGACTTTGGATGTTTTCAAACGTTAAACAATAATGTGATATGTTAGGATTCATTATAATTGAATAAATATGAATATTATTATACAACAGACGATCTAATGTTTTCTACTATGATATTTTCATTATCATTTTTTATAAATTACCTTTATTGAGTGAATTTTAAAAAATATAATAATCATAAGAGTTTAAATTGTGTATTAACATAGATTCTTTTCAACATGAATCGACAATGATGTTTAGAATTAATCAAGGAATATGAATTGTTTATACATTACCCCCTTTTGAATGTAAATAATATAGTTTATGTTCCTATTATAAATAATCCTTTTACCCTATTTAAAGTTTGAAATGGATTTTGGGTGATGTTTTTGTTTTTAACAGGAGATGTATATCTAGATAATTTGTTGAATTTAATATAGGATGAGTGAGATTGATGGACCAAACATCTAGGGATAATTTTTTAAGGGGAATTTAAATTTTTAATCAAAATTTCTATTTGGTTGAGAGAATTTAAAACAAAAAACACACACACATGAATTAAATCCAAGTGGATAAAGACTCATCCCTCCCCAAAAGAATTACAATACACCTACTTTGGCCATTTTAATTTTTTTATGGCTCTAAGGAACTGGGTCATGGAAGACCATTCTTCTTATCCAGCATGCCTATTTTTAGGCTCAAAGTCAGTTTTAATGGAAGGATATTGAGAATAAATGATAAATTAATGAGATTTACCCATATTTTTTTTATGATGAAATATTAATGGAATGGAAGAGTTACAAAGATGATATTATTTAGAGATGTTAAGATAAAACATGCACTAAATTTATCTTATAAATATTAAATTCACTATTTTTGAGAATATATTATTATTAAATAAGAAGGAATTGTTTGAGGTAGTTAATCCCAATTTAAATACTCAAATAGAGGTTAATTATGTTTTAATTGACATAGTTATTATGTTTAATAGTTTAGTGGAGGTTTGATAATTTTTAAATTCATTTGATATATATATATATATATATATATTAATTAAAGTGGATGTATATGTTTCAAATAGATTTGAGTAGCCCGAAGATATGTTATGGAAATTATGGAGTTTTTGATTTTTTTAGAATTTTGGTAACAAAAACTATATAAAGTTTTAGACATAAAATTATTCAATGGAAATAACATTAAATATTTTTTCATATGTATTTGTAAGATATGGTGGTTTATTTTTAAGATGCATTATTTGATACATATTATTCCCTAATTGATATATATAAATAATAATAATGTTACACTACATATGTAAGATTTATATTAGTTTTCTAGAGGATTCATAAGAAAATTTTAAGGATTCATAAGAATTAAATTACTAATGGATTGAGAATATTAATTTTTTGATTTTTAGTATTTATTATATTTTATGAAATATATAATATTATGTTTTTAATTTGTATGAATAAATCATAATTTGAAAAAGGCTACATCAGATTAATTATTTACTGTTGAAGATTAAAATTGAATTGTATAGTATTAAACGGAAACATTTTAGTGGTAAGGTGTGATTAACTTATTTTTCCAATATGATATGTAAAAATAATATGAAGGCATGAAAGAATAATTTCTAATTATGAATTGATATTTTGACAGAATTATTAAGGTTGGTATTTTGTGAATTTAAATGGATATTTGTAGAAACAAATTAGAATAAATAAATAATAAAATGCATTAGTGTTCTTCATTGGTTAAAAATTAAAACTATTTTTGATTAATCATAATTCAATCTATGTTGTCTTTGAGATGATATATGAAGAAATGTATCAAACCATAATGAATAATACCTCACCAAATCCAAATGAGTCTAGAAGAAGAGGAAAAAGAATATCAGGTAATGAGATGATAGTCAGAACTAAAAGTTTTTGAACGTGTTCAATCATATAATTATTAAAGGGAAAATATAATTTATGGATGATGACTGATAAATATAAGTTGACAATTATGGTGAATAAACTAGATGAATTTGACAAGATATTCACATGAACCAATCCATAATATCCAATATGATTATTCAAAATCAATTGATTAAAATAATTAAGTTATTATTTATAGAAAGAATATTTGGACAACTTAAGGGTGAAATATTTTTGAATAATTAAATAAAAATATGTTGAATATCACTAGGGTGATAATTTTTTTTCAATTATTAATATTTGATAAAAATTTGAGACCAAAGATGAGATATTTTTTAAATATTGTTTCATCAGTTTTAAATGTGGTATCACATTTTGAATCATTTTTTGAGAATAATTTATTTCAATTAATTGAAATAATATCCTTGTGAATTATTTCATGGTTTAAAATTTAAGTAGAATAATTATGGAGTGATTGTAAAAAAATAAAAAAATAAAATTTCTGAAATACCTTATGTGTATCAAAATTTACAAAGGATTGGAGAATCCAACTATCTTCGATTAAAAAACTAAAGTTTCAAAGGAGTATAAGAAAATAAAGAAGAATAAGTGATAGGGAGAGAGAGTGATGTTATGATTCTACTTTTTAAGAACCTATACATAGATAATCAAAAACTACTAAGAGTTAATTCAAATTTAAGATTATTACAAGACTCGAATAATCATTATAAGTAAGAATACAATTTTTTTATACATGTTCTCGTACATATGTTTAACATTATAAACATGATATGATGATGTCAGATTTTATGTTTCTATTTTTAAAATCTAATGTATATTAAATACCTCAATTAAAGGTAGAAGATCTTACCATTGTAATTTAATGACATCTTATAGCATATTGATGTTTTTTCGAGAGTGTGGTTAGGAAGAAATTTTTAAACTATAAGATGTTAGTATAGATAAATAGTTAGAATATTGTAAACAATCATGAGATAGATGTGTATTTACTTTTAATTATTATTTAGTAACCTAAAACTCATAATCCTAGTAGACATATCAAAGAGTGGGTTCCCATATTAGGATAAAACCATGTAAATTTATAATATGATATGAACAATTTACTTTCTGTCTTTTATGCGGTGTGAATGAATTGAGTGAAATGTGAAATATCTCTACATCCAAATTTATTTACAGGTTCAAGTACATTTAAGGAAAACTAATTGAGAAAAATTATGTTGAAACTAATTCACCCCTATCAAAGTGAGTGGTTGATTACACTATACATTTCATTTTGTTTTATAATAGGTTTTATATATAATGGGATCTTTTTCAAAAAAAATTAAGTGAACTATATAAATTATAGATTTAATAAATTTTTTGAGTTTCTTAGAAGGAAACTCTAGAGGTTATCTTATCATAAAATTTAAAGAACTAATATATAGTTAATCAAAGAATCTGAGAAAATTATTTCATATAATAAATGAAAATGTTGATTTTTCATAACCCACCACCACTACAAACCCCTATGACCCCTAGAGACAACCTCAATTGGGTTTTGGGTTTCATACTAACACAATGGTTAAGAAATGTGTAAATAGGGGGAAATATATTTTATAAATCCATAGAACATAATAAGAAGAACTCCAATCAACACTATATTATAAATAAAATAATATCCCAAACTATCTATAGTATATGAAAATTTTATAAAAATTCAAGTATCCAAAATAAAATTTTAAGAGTAAAAATATTATACATAAAAACCAATTGAAACTCTAATTTATAATCTAGTAGGGGCCATATAAATCCCAAAAATCTTCCAAGATACGTAGAACACAATTTGTTTTTTAAAATTTGGGAATGCATACATGTATACTTAGTCAGTCCTCCTCAAGACCACTCTTGAATGTGTATAGAAGGTATACTATGGATTTAGTGGATAAATAGATAAATTAATATGCACCTATTGGGTTACTATATTACATACTCACTAATGATCACTCAAAAAATAGATCATCTATTTATAATAATGTATTATCCAATAATTTATTAAATGGATACCCCAGATGAGTTCCTCATTGGTTTATCACTCTCAAAATCCAACAAAAACAAATTATGGTGTTTCTATCCATTATATATACATGCAATTTTACTAAAAATGTAGCATAGAACATAGGATGAAATGTTTCCCTTCTACACCCAACCGATATAAGGACCAAAGTTCTCATTGGAACTAGTAACAACGAATCTATAACCATAATAGCACAATATATCCAAATATTGAAGACAAATAATAGTCCCATTATAGTAAGATATCCTGATCATGAAGGACATGTGCTTCTTACCCTTCTCCAACCATGAGTAACTCACACTGTATATATACCTCATCTTTAGTAGTCCATATTCCAATAACCTAGTGACATTGATTAATTTTTACATTAGTATAACATAAAAGGGAACTCACCGTAATGAATCAATCTGTTTACCAGTATTGGGAGACTAGATAGATATATTAGTTTCATATTACATTCTAAAAATAAAACATATCACAAAAAATGTAATTTCATCCTTAAATACTATTCAAATATTTCATCTCCATATACTGGGGAATGGAAAACATTATAATGTGTCAGATAAAATAATCCGGGAGGAAAATCGTAAAATAAAATATATTAGAGGTAGATAATGCATAATCAATATTGAAAAGTGGATAATAAAGACAACTTCAATTTAAATAAACAACTTCAGTTAAATTTACATCCATTTATAACATAAATATAACAATCCCTTCGATAATAAAAACTAAATTCTCAATAATAGAAATGCATAAATCCAGATATCCCTGATTTTCCATAAAGGACTTATCCAAGTTATCATAAATCAAACCTTCAATTCCTTGTCTATGAAACATTCATTTTATGGGTAGGTATAAAAAAATTACCAAACTAATGTGGCCACATGTTTTGTCTCATGAGGCTCATAAATTCATTGAGGGGATATCTGTAAGTGGGCCCATCTATCATGTGCACATACAATTCATTACTCATATAGATTTAATGGTTATCACAATTAATTCTTAATATTACTTATAAATAAAAAATTATCCATATTGAATCAAGAATATATAATATTTCCCTATTCAATGAAATAAATTTTAAGAAAAATTCCTTTTACTAATACCATATAGTGAAATTGTATATGGTTAATATATCTTCAATGTAATATAAATGGTACTAAATTGGCCATGATATTGAAGATATATAAGTAATAGAGAAAAAGAATGTCCAATGAATAATGGTGGGTGTGGGGTGATATAGAACATTATAATAAGAATGTGAATAATCTCAAAATAAGGTATCCTAAATTATCAGTAAAGGATGATAGAATACCATCATCTCATTACAAATGAATGTTTTATTGTAAAAAAAATACATTTGAAAATAAAATCACAGGAAAAAATAACAATTAAATACCATTAATTTTGTGTGATAATTGAGTTGTAAATCACTTTTTAAAATTATCTCCATTCCGTTAAGAAAATACTACCCTTTTATTTTGAAATCATTTATAATAAAAATTCCCAAAATATTGGGTATTTTTTTTCTGAAAATAACAATGGAAACATATAAAGTATATTTTTAGGTAAATAATTTTCATGAAATTTGGAAATTATATTCATACAAAACCACTTTAAATAATGATTTGGTTCACATTTTTATAAAAATATAAAAATATCTTATTCAAAAAAAAGAAAATTTGTTCCTTTTAAAACATTGTAAATAAGGTCTAATATGGTTAAAAATAAATTCAAATAATTATTGGAGTTTAAATAAGAACATTCCAAAAAAATATTTAATGAACCTCTTTACAGAAGAAAAATAGTTTCGAAGGAAATAATTAAAATATGAATTTATTTAAAATAAAGTCCCATACCTATAACTCACTTTATAAATATTGATCCATAATATAAGAAATGAAAAATAAACATTAAAACCAAAAAATAATTAGAGGATAACAAAATATATGGTATTTTAGATATTATGGTCCTATAATGTTATAAAATTAAATATGAATATAAACTATCAAGAAATAAAAATAAATTATAACAGAAACCCCTTATGGATTTTATAACATTTCAATCAAAACCAATTAAAAGAGTAAAAATGGATTGGAACTATAAAAACCCTAAATAATGATTTATTTTTTATATAACATGTCAAATGAGTATTATATACCCCATGTGAATTAAAATAGGTGTATAATATTAACAAGTCTCCATGATGTGAAAATGAGATAAAATTACCCTTACTGTGGGTCTCTGCTTAGTTGTATACATTTGATCATCCAATGTAATGAATTATATTTATTAACTAATATATTTTTAACAAACCAAATAATTATATAATAATATTTTTTATATTTATTTTTATTCATGAGATATATTCATTAAAAAAATTAAAAAAATGGAAATAGTTTTATTAAACTAAATCATTATTTTATTTTATTTGAAAGATTATTTTTTAAATTACATAATTTTAATTTAAAAAAAATATTTTCATTCATGATTACTCATGTCAAAATTATCATCAAATAATGTTTGGATAATTTTATGAAGATATTTATTTTTCAGTGAATAGTGAAAATGGAGGATTTTATTCAAAATTATATTTTATTTTTGACTATTTACAATGAAAAATTCTATTTTTGATTACTATTAAAGATTGATCAGTTCCTTTTAATTTTAATTAATCTAATTATTTTTTTTAAAATAGAAATTATACTTTAATTTATTATAAAAACATTTCATACATAAAAGGGGAATTTATCTAAAAAATTCAAATTTTCTCACAATTTTCTGTTTAATATTAAATTTAAATTTAACATATATATTTATAAAATATTTTAAAATGGATAAAATATTTCTAATTAGGGGGTCCAAATTTGTTATATATTTTCTTTTTGTTTTTGGTAAATATGAATAATAACCTTACTGATTTTGTTACCATGGTAAAGGGTAAATTAGGTAATTAAGGTTTTAAAAAAAATAGAAAGGCTATAAAATGCCCCCAAATAATTTCCTAGATTTAGTTCTATTAGTATATTTCATGAATTTTAATACAAATTTAGAATATATGGGATTTTTATCTGTTATTATGTGATTATAAACTTTATAATAATTTATGTAATGAAAATTTAAAAATGTCACACTCTAGTTCTTATTAACTAGAATATTTTTATCATGGGTATAACTGGAGGGTATGTTTGGTTATAAATATAATTTATAATAAAACATTATTCATATTTGTCTTGATAATTTATTTTAAATTTTTAGTAAAGAAATAATTACCTTAAATTCTTACTCAATGTTGACGTAATAATTATTCAATTAGTGTGAAAATAAAATAAATGATTGTAAAAATATTAAATGTAATATAAATTGAAATAATTAATGAGATAAAATAATTTTAATATAATTATCCCATGGTAGGGACATGTTAATTTATTATATTATAATTCCTTGGTTTCTTTGATGTTATGAAAGTTAAAGTATTTGATTAAATCAAAAATTTACATTATTGAAATTTCATGAAAATAATATTTTATAAATGATAACAAATTCCAAAAAAAATACATTGTCTCGGTGAATAGGATATGAATTAAATTTTAAAAAATGGCCCATATATGGACCTCTTTTCCATTTATTGTGACTATCATGACTCGTAAAGAGTAAAAACCCTTGTTGTTCTGTTATGTGGGAAAAAAATTAGCAATGGGTTCCAACTAAATGGTAAGGGTAAAATGTGATTTAAAATTTTCCAATTTTTTTTATACGAGTTAACAGAATAATAATATTGTATTAGAATATAATAAATATGGATCCATTTGGGCCTTGAAACTAATTTATATTAAATTATTTTTTTAATAAATTCCAGGAGCCCATCTCCCCTATCATATAAAATGGAACTACTTATTTTCATTTATTCACATTTAAAAACAATTTTAATATAAAAATACGAAAAAACCATTTATGGTATCCATAATCTCATTTTGGAGGTCCTATTTTATTTAGAATAATAGTCTTAGAGGTAATAAGGTTTTAATAAAAAAGAAACTTTCCAAAGAAGAGGCATAGTTTTTAACAACATGTTTCATTTTTATTTTTTTCATAAATATCCATATAATATTATTAAAACATGATAAAATGAATCCAAAAATTATTATAAATATACTTATATATATTATTCTGTTAGTGTAATAACCTATATCCATCTCAAACCTCCATCAAATGGGAGAGGAATTAATCATTCGTGTGTATGACAGACTACACCATCACAAACCGATGTATGTTGCTTTCCATCACTATTTATAAAGACTGCTCATAATGATAGATTTAATTTATATATATTATATTCATGAAATATTTATATTTATAAAAAATTTAATATATAACTTAATTTCATACATTTTCATTCATTGAAATATGATAACATTGTTCGTGCGTACGTATGGACTACCACCTTTACAAAGCAATGAGATTCATTTTTAATCCCCACATCACATGGATGACATAAATAAGTATAATTAAATAAATAATATAATATCTATGATATTATTACAATTATTAAAATATAAAATAATATATAACTTCTTTCCGTAATGTTCACTGAAAAATGGAAATGATTTTAATCCGTACATACGACCAACCATCACCATGGTTGTATCATTGTTTATTTTTCATAACCACATTTAGTGGATTGATTTAAATGTATTGTTTATTAATAAAAATTATAATTATTTAATTATTTTTCTTCTGGGGATGATTTAATAATGACCTCTTGGACTATAGTCTACATATCAAAGTCATTTGGGACTAATTAACTGAATATCATCAAAACATCCGATGTGAAGATAAATGATTAATTAATTTTTATAATATGTTAATAAGTGATATAAAAGGAATAATAAAATTTAAAGATGTTATAACTAAAATAACTAATTAAAATATGTTTATTATTTAAGAAGATAAATAAAATATGTGATTATTCAGGCTCAATGTAATAGACTTTCATTTAAAAATACTCTTTTAATGTTTCCCTTATAACATCCTTTTTTATTCATATCCATATTTCAAAATGTTTTTATTGAAACATTTATATATAAATAAGTGAATTATAATTGAAATTTTATGTTTCTTTTCATTTTCTCTAAATATTTTCAAAGGGAATATTTTTATGGAATGTTTTAATGTTATTTACAAAAAGATAAAAGTAATGTTCGTTTTTAACATAAATGGTGGAAAAAACATTCCAGATTTCATAAACGGTATTTCAGTTTTGGATTCATTTAAAATAATTTTTTTCTTAGAATAAAACCCATTATTATCTATTTTCTATTTATTTTTATAAAGGGTATAAAATGGAATGTATTTTTTAATATCCAAAACTATTTTCCTTTGGATTCAATGAATGTTTTTTTATTGGTGTAATTTATGTAATTTGTTGGGGTTCATGAGAATTAATTTTAATGATGTTTTATTCCATTTTAAATTGAGGGTGGGTTAAAAAATTTTATATCCATGGTGAGTTGGTTATGTGTATGGAGTTAACAAATTTGGTTTCTCCTAAATGCTAATCAGAATATACTATGATGGTTATTCCAAGTATAACCATGATGGTTATTTTAAGTTTAACTACAATTGTTACTACTAGTTTAACCATGTTTATTATTTCCTATTTTTTTAATATTGATATAAAAATTATTTTTCATGTTACCTATATGATTTATCTTATTTTTCTATGAGTATTTATAGGAATCTTATGATTTCAGCAGGTAAAGGAAAGTATATTCTACTTCATTATAATGGGAAGTAAAAAATTTGTGAAAAAGTTATCATGAGTTTTTAATTATTTCAAATATACCTTTACGAGTTTTATTAATTCCTTTAAAATTTATTAAGAAATAATTTACGTAAATATTTTGATAGAGAAGGTTATTTCATGGGTAAGAAAATTTTTATTTTGTGCCCAAAGATTATTTTGATAAAGGATTTTTTGTAAGTATTCATAGACTAAAATGTTCTTATATTATTTTTATGTTTGTTATTGAAATTTCTTTGCTCATACAATTATTTTTATCATAGGTTTTAAGGATGGGTAATGGAAAATTGTATGTCAAGTTGAATGTTGTGAATATTTTTTAGGAAAATAAATAGTGTTTCATTCTAAAAGATATATATTATGGGCAAAATGGAAAATGATTAGAATTGCCCACTTTTTACAGTAAGGGTTTGTCATAGAATAGTAATGAACTATCTCTATAAGATTCCAAACCTAAAAGATATTTGGGAATTTAAGTTTGTGAATTATATTTTAAAGTAACTATAATAGGTACTTTTTTAGGCTGGTTCCTTATTTGATTGGGAAAACATTTTATACATATACCATTATACAATTATTTTTCTAATATTTTGAAATCTATTCATTGAATAGTTAATTCAAACATACACCGCAATAATTTGTTAAACTAATTAACCCAAAACTACATATATATATTTTTTGGTGGTTAAAGGAAATATTAAATGGTTCAATTATTTAAATTTTTTTATAAAATAATGAATATAATTTTAATTAATTATATACAATTTTAGAAACATCCATGCATGGTGGTAATAGAAAAATCACATTCCATTGTGGACGTTGTTGTCCACATGTACGTATAAGTGTCGTTATAATTTTATAATAGATTTAAGGTTAATAAAGAAAATTATATCTTATATTTAAATAATTACTATTATTTCATAAATTAGATATATATTTATTTATTCCACATTTATAATAATCCAACTATGTGGTCATGAAAAATGAATTATACAGCTACGTGGAGATGGTTGGTCATATACACAAATGAGCAATGTTTTCATTATCCATAGGATGGAAAGGATGTAGAAAATTATTATTCTATAATAATAATAAAATCTTAATAATTTTTTTTGTTTTAGATTAATTTTGTTTTAGTGGCTATAATTATCATAGAAAAAGGAGATGATGTAATATTCTTGGAATGTTTCGGGTAATATGACTTCCTCTTCGTTAAGAGACCTCTTTTAGATCACACCTTAAGACTTATTTGTATTGTCTTAGGGTAACACAAGGGTATCAAGAATTAAGGGAAGGGAGATAATTTTTTTTTTCAGGGATTGAGTAATCTATAAGGTGAAAAGATTGTGAATTAGGGAGGAGAAGAGGTACACAATTAAAAGTGAGGGGAGGGACACACATGTTATTATCTAAAAGATTTATAAAATATAATGCCATTTTCCTGTAAAAGTGATACGAAATTATCATATATTTTAAGATAAAAAGGTAATATTTAAATAACACCATCTAATGATGTTTATTAAATTATTTATTTATTATCATGTTGCCCTATCCATTTATTTTTTAACCATGCTATCTCATTCTACCTTTAGAAAATATTTTCCATGGTTACAATTAATTAAGTCCAATAATTATGTTCACAATACTATCTACTATTTATTATTATGATTCTAAATATGGAATCCCTATTACGTAATTAAAATCCAAAAATTTTCATAAATTATTTTTAATGTAAGTTCCAAAAATTCAATGAAAACCTCTTTTTGAAAAAAAAATGACCACGTTAAGTATAAAAATGATTTTATAGTATAATATATAATTATTTTATTAAATTGAGAATAATTAGATTATGTTAAATAAACAGTGACTTATTTGTTTTTAAAAAACCAAAATGTAAATTTACCATGTAAATACTCGATTAAGAGGGAAGAACTAAAACTAATTTGTATTAAAAAAACAATAATTAGATTTTTATAATTTTAAGAATATATTAATAATTTTAATATTATATTTTTATATAAAGTATACTAATTATTAATATATATATATTTCTATAAATATTTTTCTTTCATAAATAATCATTTTATTTTTATATCATTACATCTTCATAAATGTGTCGGTTTTTGTAAAGTCGGTATTTCTTACTATTCACACAAAAATCAAGCTTTTTAGTTAAATATAAAAAATTTGTCATAATACTATTACGAAAAATATTTTTATAAAAATGTTACCCATTTTTAAAAAAATATTATAAAAGTGGAAAATATTAATTATGATATTCGTTCACAATATTCCATGAAAACCATTTTTGAATAATAAAATGACTTTAATCAAGTTACATACCTAATAACCACTATTAAATGAATTTTAATTCAAAAAATTGGATATATAATGTACTTATTTCATTATAAATATTTATCAAAATAAATTAAAATACACTGGTAACATAAAAATCATATTATAAAAAATATATCTTTTTCCCATAAATGATTTTATCTTCATTTATGATAAATTCATATGTATAATTAATTATTCATTTTATTAAGGGAAAATAACATAAATATACATTTACCCTCCACGCCAAAAACTATATTATAAATATCATATTTAAATAATATTATTTCATGGATAATTTAAGATCAGGACTGCTAGTGGAGTACACTATCAAACATAGTGTTATTTTATTATTAAATAAAATATATGGGCATTATAAAATCACTATCGCATAATCATTCATCCATTTATATAGTAAATAAATTCCCATCATAACCATTCTATGTTTAGAAGAGATAATGGAGAAGAGGGAGTAGTCATCCATTTGTTCCCTAACTAACCGGGATGTTTTGGGAAGTCAGTCGGATAATGGTTAGTGAAAAGGGATCTATTAATGTTTTCCTAGAAAAACTAGACAATATAAATTAATGTAAAGTGGATAAAAGGGTTCACAATATTTTTATTAGGTTTTTTATATGTACCTATTCATTTCTTTGATCGGTTGTTCTCCCTAATCTAGGATTTTATACTATTATCGATGTAATAGCCCGAGCTTTTATGAAAAATATTCGTTTTAATTTTATTAATGTCTTGTTTTGTACTCTACACCAAAAGGATCTTGCACAACACGCATCCTTGACTTGCCTTGCATTACACACAATCGCAACCTTCCTCGATAGCGTGTGTAGTACGCAATACTGAGTTTCACGAAACAACAATATGCTATTAAAATATTATTAAAACTAGCCTTTATGAATAGTAATACCCACTTTTTAAATTTTAGAAAATTTAGATCTGAAACTGGACTTCATTTTTGGATTCGGAGTATCGAATTTAGCCTAAGGTGAAATTTTGGTTCTTTTCGAATAACTTTCATATTCTGATGAATAGTGAAAATTACTAAATTATAATTAAAACAACTTTTTTAATCGAAATAATTAATAGTGATAAATCATTAATTTGAGTGGTTTTAAAGTATATTTAGAATATATTTTTACAATTTAATACAATTTTGGTCATTGGATGTAATTTCACATTTAAACCAGACATAATCAAGTGTCAATCTTTTGATAGATATTGTTTCTTAAAAACACCCTATTTGTTTTAACAGCGGGATTTATTTATAAAATTAATTAATGCAACTTCTATGTTATGAATTTGGTAAAATAGACTTCATTTTTGAATTCGGAAAATGAAATATATCTTAGGATGAAATTTTGGCATTGTTCTGAAAAACATCAATTTTTTATGAATAGTGAAACTACTAAGTGGTAGTTAAAAAACTGATTTTTTCACAAAACTTAATTTTACCGCTTCTGTGAATGGAATTTCAAAAATCCGAGAGACACGATTGAGGTCAGTAAGTAAAATGTGGTTCAATGAGATGAAAATAATTTTTGGTGAATAGTAACTTTTTACTTTTATTTACCACGGTTAAAACTAAATAGGGTAATTAAGGGTAAGAATGATATTAATATTACCCTAACACATGTACTAATTCTATTGGACAAGTGTATCTCGACCAAAAACAACCTTAAGTGTAAAATATTATCATTTAGGCCCACTTGGATTAGATTAGGACATTTATTATTATTTTATTCAAAGAAGAGTTAAAAGAGTTAAAATCAATGTTTATTTACTAAAACATGTTTAATATAGGGTTGTACATAAGATAAATTCGATTTTAAATATTCATTAGAAAGCTAAAAATATTTCATACATAATGGTTTTTTATTTGTAATTTTTAGACATCAAATAATTTAATTTATTTATGGCACAAAGATGATGCAGTAATTATCTTATTAATGAAATATTGACATAATTGATATTATAAATACCAAAATAAATGTAATTTAAGACTTTTTATGAATTACACTAATTTTATAGGTTACTATGATATATTAGTATTGATTTAATCAACTTGGTTCGAACATATAATTCTGTTATGACTTTCACAAAAATAATATATCAAATAGTGTCAAAATTGACACAAAATAGTTCTTAAATATAATATTATATTATTAATTGTTATTTTATTCCTAAAAATCTAAGGTTCGGCCAAATGACTTATATAAGGATATATATATTAATAATAAACAATTTGGGATTCTTTTGGCATGTTATAGTAAGTGTATTAACCATATGGTGTAAGAAAACAAAAAGACACGGTAAAAGTTAAATTATTTAACTTAGAGTTAAATCTAATTGATAAGGTTAAAATAATAACCTAAACTTGTCTAAATCATATTGGTTGATAGGATTTCGACCCATCCCCACTTTACCTTCGAAATAAGACCCTTTGGAACCATTATAAACCGATTTTGACTTTAATATAAAATAATATTTTGAGATATTCCTAAGGTGCCCCTCTCCTCCCTTATAAAAGGGCACCTCCTCCCCCTCCTCCTCACACCCATTTGAGCACTATGGCTCGGCCAACCCCTTCCAAAATCCCTTCTCCACTTCCCTATAATAATCCTAGATGTCCGGGTCTTCTACAAAGACCAATCGTAGTTCCCTAAGTGGAGGATTTAAAGAGGCGTTTCAAAGAATAGGTAATATCCATTACCGATCTTTTTCTATTTCGTTCTTCTTCAACTTCTTCTTCTTTAGTTGTTTCATGATAAAGTAATAACATCAGAATATATTATATAATGATATGTTATTATAAATATGAAGCAACTCTAATTAACCTTCTATCCGTCCTACGGAAAAAGGAAATCATCGCGCGTGCGTACGTACGGAATACCGTCTCCACGCCGTGGTGTAATCTATTTTCTGCCACCACCTTAATTGGATGGTTATAAAGGTGTAATGAGTAAATATATATGATTATTATAAAGTGATATTGATACTGAAATAGTATACATACACTTCAACACAATTCCACGACCATGGGAACGATATCATCGCTCGTGCGTACGCACGGACTACCGTCTCCACGACGCGATAAGATTCATTCTCAATGATCAACCATTCATGAATGATTATAAAGTATATATAATAAGTACTAATGAAATATATGACCTAATAATGATACTGGAATTATTTATATTTATATGTATGTCATCTACTTAATTCCATTCAATTCAATAGGGAAACGAAATCAGCGTTCATGCGTACGTACGGACTACCGTCTCCATGAATGGTGTATTTCTTTCCATTTACTGATTTATTATATGTGTATATTCTGAATATATATATATAAATCATGTTTTATATTCTGGAATTAAGTAATCATGATCTAAGTAATCATATGAATAATTACAAGTTAAAAACACGAACGACAAATGAGACGATTTTACCCAAAACGCTACATTAACATGAATTTACAAAAGAACAGGTAATATAAAGTCATAAGTGGACCATATATGATATAATAACAATGAATATGATTCTGTAATAAGTCAATAACATGATTTAAATCATTATATAGGAGTTTCAGACACTTACAAAGCAAGTCGGACCTAAGGTAAGGGAATATATCACAATCTCATTTTATCCGAGATTGTTTAAACTTTGGTATTTACTGGGGTGTATTTTATCATCCACATCCATGTTTCCTAAATATGTAATATTATTTCCATCCACGTACAATTGTTTAAATCCAATTTTACCCTTCGGTGAGTTTTTAGTAAAATATATGAAAGGAATCTTTTGTCGTTTTTCGTACGAGGTACTTTTTGACTTTTCCGACAAAAGTACGAAGAATGTTTTTTTAACTTATACGGCAAGAATGGATTTTTAAAACATTATTTACAAGAAGCTTCCTTTACAAGTTTTCAAGTTTATTTTTAATCAACTTCTTTTAGTTTAAAATTTTATGACATGTTAAGAAATGAAAAGTGTTTTTGAAGTAGAAAGGATATTTTCCTCAAGAATGGAGTTCAAGTGTTTTATCAAAATTATTTTCCATCTAAGATAATATTGGGTTCTGTTTCTATCGCTATTATTACATGGATTTGATTATGTTGTGATTGAAATATTTTTATGAATCCCTTTATCTTATATGAATTGTTTTATTATGTCATGATGTTTAAGATTCCCATTTGTATTAAATGGGTTATGCAATGATGTATGATTTATGATTTTGTGGAACACATAAGAATGGTATCATTATGAGATGGGTGGGACCTATATCTCCCTCCAATGCATTGGATAATGATTTTATATCTCATGAGATAGACATGGCTGGAATGGTAGGTTATACCGGTTCAGTGAAACAGGACTGAAACGAGGGTGACTCGGTGCAGAAAGGGACTTTGTCCACTAAGATAGTCTTGGAAATGAGTCTTGACTAACAAGAATTGATTCTCTATGATTATGTGTGTATGCCACAAAGTCTCATGTTTTATGTTATGATTATTGTGATTACATTTCACTGCCATGATTTATCCCATGTTATGAAATTATGTTCTCTTTTGCAGGTTATGATTTTCAAGAAGATATGATATGATTTTTATTTCCTTTATTTACCCTTACTGAGCATTTGTGCTCACCATTTTATGTCTACTTTTCCCTAGGACATAAAGAATGGTTTTAGGTATAAAAAAAGAGGAATATCTTTATGGGAGATGTTGAATATCTTTCACTAGGATTAGAAGATTATATTCCGAGTTTCCAAAGACACTAAACTATTATGATCCTTATGTGTGTGTTTTTGTTATGTACTAAGTATTCCGCAAATGTAAGGTAATGTCCATGTATGTCAGGCTTCGGGTCTCTACAGTTGGTATCAGAGGAAAGGTTTAGTCAACCTTTGGAAACTAGGATGCGAGAACTTTAGTGAGATCCCTAGAGATATTTGTAAGGTATGTCTAGGGATTTCCCTAAGGATAAGTATACGTATAGGTTATAGTACTAGAACTACGCTAATGATCATAGAATTAAACCTAAAATGTTAGATATTGAAGGTACTCCCCCTTTATTATGTTGTTTTCCCTAGCATGATTTTTTCCTCTCACACTATTCTTTTTGGGTTTTAGACGATGGCTGGAACCCGAAGGAACCGTGTTGATCAATGCAATCAACAATGCAATGATTGTCCTCCTGAACAAACATATGTTATGGGAGATGGAGTGAAAAATCTTATTGCTATCCTTACACAAGCTATGAATCATTCTAGACATCCAAATGAGCAGAGAAAGGAACAGTATTCTATTGAGTCCTTCATGAGGCAACGTCCAACTTCTTTCAGTGGGACTTCCAATCCACTTTTTGCTGAACAATGGATCAGTACCACTGAAAAGATATTTTCAGTTCTTCAATGTTCTGAACATGATAAAGTCATCTTAGTAGTATATCGTTTGGAAGGTGAAGCTGATCAATGGTGGAATCTTTTCAAGAATACGAGGCAAAGGGATGAAATTGATTCCATGGAATGGGACGAGTTCAAGAACTTATTTTTCAATAAGTACTTCCCTCGTATTCTCCGAAAAAATATGGAGAAAGAGTTTCTTGAACTGAAGCAAAGGGATGATGAATCTGTTGGTACCTATGAAGCAAATTTTACAAGACTTGCAAGGTACGCTTCTGGTATTATTATCCAACCTGAGAGTAAGATCAATCGATTATTTAGTGGCTTAATACCAAGTCTTCGAAGGGCGTTAGCCATAAGGGACTTCAATAGCTACGAGGAAATCGTTCGATGTGCTCTCAAAGTCGAGATAGAGATTGGAGTAACCCATCAGTCATATGGGTTTGATAAGAAGAGGAAAATGGAATTCAAAGGAAAATCTAAAGAGCACACTGAAAAGAAGATGAGCTTTCCCTTATGCTCAAAGTGTGGAAAGAAACATGGAGGGAATTGTCTTAAAGGGACAAGTAAATGTTTCAAATGTGGAAATGAAGGCCATCGGGCATTTGAATGCCGCGATAATGGGAAGAAGAAGTCTAATGATTCAAACAAAGGAAGGGATACACATAATGAACCTACTACACTTCAATGTTTCAAGTGCAAGGAAATGGGGCATTATGCTAATAAATGCCCTAATCCAAGGGTTAGTGATGATCGACATGAGCAACCGCTTAAGGCAAAGGACAAAGGGAAGTCACATGCGATCACTATTGGCGATGTTGAATATGACAATGATGTGGTGGAATGATTAAGTGTTTATGTAATGGGATTCCAAAATAATGTTGTATCGTGGAGTATTGGAATATTTATGTATTGGTCTAATGTGATATTCAAAGTGATTGAGATATTTTTGGAAATAAGATGATATGCTCATAATGAAGGGAAAACGAGAAAACGAAATGTTTAACAGTATTCATGAGCTCCTGATTGATATATGAACTAAGTGATATCATGGTTTGATTATATTGAATTTTGAGGATTTTTGTATGTGGAAAGTGTTAACTTTTAACTGCATTCATGTTTTCACTAAGGTTCAATGGGTATTCAAGAGAGTACAAGATTAAGGCCTTTGAATTTTTGGAATGTGACCAACAAGATATATCTTATGATATATGGGGATCAATGATGGTATTAAATCTCTGAGAGTGGACGACAGTATTATGGATAAGCCTAAAGATTAGAATGGATTATGTTGGACATAAGTTAGGATAAAAAGTTTTTTGATATTATTGATTGGATGTTATAGTAATATAGCTTTAGAAAAAGGACAACCTGCAGGACGGGCGACAGCCCATCGCGTCGGACAAGGCTGTGGGAATCGAACCCACAACCGAAGTGCGACTGGACTTTATCGCCTACCACTGGCCTACAGGAAGTCCCTGTTTAGTAGAAACTAGTTTTATTATATTAAGCAGTGTGATATATGAAGTATAATTTCATTTTAGGAACCATATATGATTAATCTCACTATAGATCGACTTATGTATATAATTGTTGCTAACCTTTTGTTTGAGACAGATGGAATGACCCGTCATTCTATTACATGATCTGCTAACACTTCACGAATAACAAATTCAACTTCATTTATTTAAGAGATTATGTGGAAATTGTTCAAGGAATGAACAACAGTGAGATTGTACCAAAGTAAAGTAAGTATTTATTCTAATGAAAATTTTCACCTTTAGGGAAATGATCTTGAAAACCAAAAATGTTGTCCTAGTGATATTATACCTGATGAATCAGATGGTACCTTATATCATCACAAATCTATGGATTTGTGATTACTGGATTTTCCATATCCATGTTCTCTGCCACTCTCCATCAGAACATGATTGTTAGATTTCTCTTCCATATCCATATTTTCACCTATGTGGAAACCCAGTTATTAGTTTATTTGGGTAACCGTTATGTTTCATACTTTTGTTTTTAAAGATTTGGTTTGGTGTTCCTTTTTACGATGTGGGTTTCGATTAAAGAAACTTTCGAACAGTAAACCATTTATAACCCCGACGAATTTCGTGGGCGAAATTCATTTTAAGGGGGGTAGAATGTAACAGCCCGAGATTTTATGAAAAATATTCTTTTTAATTTTATTAATGTCTTGTGTTGTACGCTACACCAAAAGGAGCTTGCACAACACGCATCCTTGGCTTTCCTTGCATTACACGCAATCGCAACCTTCCTCGATAGCATGTGTAGTACGCAATACTGAGTTTCACGAAATAACGATATGCTATTAAAATATTATTAAAACTAGCCGTTATGTATAGTAATAACCACTTTTTAAATTTTAGAAATTTTAGCTCTCAAAATGGAATTCATTTTTGGATTCGGAGTATCGAATTTAGCTAAGGTGAAATTTTGGTACTTTTCGGATAACTTTCATATTCTGATGAATAGTGAAAATTACTAAATTATAATTAAAAACAACATTTTTAATCGAAATAATTAATAGTGATAAATAATTAATTTGAGTGGTTTTAAAGTATATTTAGAATATATTTTTTCAATTTAATACAATGTTGGTCATTGGATGTAATTTCACATTTAAACCAGACATAATCAAGTGTCAATCTTTTGATAGATATTGTTTCTTAAAAACACGCTATTTGTTTTAAGAGAGGGAATTAATTATAAAATTAATTAATGCAACTTCTATGTTATGAATTTCGTAAACTAGACTTCATTTTTGAATTCGGAATATGAAATATAGCTTAGGACGAAATTTTGGCATTGTTCTGAAAAACATCAATTTTTGATGAATAGTGAAACTACTAAGTGGTAGTTAAAAAACTGAATTTTTCACAAAACATAATTTTACCGCTTCTGTGAATGGAATTTCAAAAATCCGAGAGACACGGTTGATGTCAGTAAGAAAAATGTGGTTCAATGAGATGAAAATAATTTTTTGTGAATACTAACTTTTTACTTTTATTTACCACGGTTAAAAGTAAATAGGGTAATTAAGGGTAAGAATGATATTAATATTACCCTAACACATGTCCTAATTCTATTGTACAAGTGTTTCTCGACCAAAAACAACCTTAAGTGTAATATATTATCATTTAGGCCCACTTGGATTAGATTAGGACATTTATTATTATTTAATTCAAAGAAGAGTTAAAAGAGTTAAAATCAATGTTTATTTACTAAAACATTTTTAATATAGGGTTGTACATAAGATAAATTCGATTGTAAATATTCATTAGAAATATAAAAATATTTCCTACATAATGGTTTTTTATTTTTTATTTTTAGACATCAAATAATTTAATTTATTTATGGCACAATGAAGATGCAGTAATTATCTTATTAATGAAATATTGACATAATTGATATTATAAATACCAAAATAAATGTAATTTAAGACTTTTTATGAATTAAACTAATTTTCTAGGTTACTATGATATATTATTATTGATTTAATCAACTTTTTTAGAACATATAATTCTGTTATGACTTTCACAAAAATCATATATCAAATAGTGTCAAAATTGACACAAAATAGTTTTTAAATATAATATAATATTATTAATTGTTATTTTATTCCTAAAAATCTAAGGTTCTGACAAATGACTTATATATGGATATATATATTAATAATAAACAATTTGGGGTTCGTTTGGCATGTTATAGTAAGTGTATTAACCATATGGTGTAAGAAAACAAAAAGACACGGTAAAAGTTAAATTATTTAACTTGGAGTTAAATTTAATTGATAAGGTTAAAATAATAACCTAAACCTGTATAAATCCTATTGGTTGATAGGATATAGACCCATACCCACTTTACCTTCGAAATAAGACCCTTTGGAACCCTTATAAACCGATTTTTACTTTAATACAAAATAATATTTTGAGATATTCCTAAGGTGCCCCTCTCCTCCCTTATAAAAGGGCACCTCCTCCCCCTCCTCCTCACACCCATTTGAGCACTAAGGCTCGGCCAAACCCTGCCAAAATCCCTTCTCCAATTCCCTAGAATAATCCTAGATGTCCTGGTCTTCTTGAAAGACCAATCGTAGTTCCCTAAGTAGAGGATTCAAAGAGGCGTTTCAAAGAAGAGGTATTATCCATTACCGATCTTTTTCAATTTCTTTCTTCTTCAACTTCTTCTTATTTAGTTGTTTCATGATAAAGTAATAAAATAAGTATATATTATATAATGATATGTTATTATAAATATGAAACAACTCTAATTAACCTTCTATCCATCCTACGGAAAAAGGAAATCATCGCGCGTGCGTACGTACGGAATACCGTCTCCACGCCGTGGTGTAATCTATTTTCCGCCACCACCTTAATTGGATGGGTTTAAAGGTGTAATGAGTAACTATATATGATTATTATAAAGTGATATTGAAACTGAAATAGTATACATACACTTAAACACAATTCCACGACCATGGGAACGATATCATCACTCGTGCGTACGTACGGACTACTGTCTCCACGACGCGATGAGATTCATTCTCAATGATTAACCATTCATGAATGATTATAAAGTATATATAATAAGTACTAATGAAATATATGACCTAATAATGATACTGGAATTATTTATATTTATATGTATGTCATCTACTTAATTCCATTCAATTCAATAGAGAAACGAAAACATCGTTCATGCGTACGTACGGACTACCGTCTCCATGAATGGTGTATTTCTTTCCATTTACTGATTTATTATATATGTATATTCTGAATATATATATATAAATCATGTTTTATATTCTGGAATTAAGTAATCATGATCTAAGTAATCATATGAATAATTACAAGTTAAAAACACGAACGACAAATGAGAAGATTTTACCCAAAATGCTACATTAACATGAATTTACAAAAGAACATGTAATATAAAGTCATAAGTGGACCATATATGATATAATAACAATGAATATGATTCTGGAATAAGTCAATAACATGATTTGAATCATTATACAGGAGGTTCAGACACTTACAAAGCAAGTCAGACATAAGGTAAGGGAATATATCACAATCTCATTTTATCCGAGATTGTTTAAACTTTGGTATTTACTGGGGTGTATTTTATCATCCACATCCATGTTTCCTCAATATGTAATATTATTTCCATCCACGTACAATTGTTTAAATCCAATTTTACACTTCGGTGAGTTTTTACTAAAATATATTAAAGTAATCTTTTGTCGTTTTTCGTACGATGTACTTTTGGACTTTTTCGACAAAAGTACGAAGAATGTTTTTTTAACTTATATGGAAAGAATGGATTTTTAAAACATTATCTACAAGAATCTTCCTTTACATGTTTTCATGATTATTTTTAATCAAATTCTTTTAGTTTAAAATTTTCTGACATTTTAAGAAATGAAAAGTGTTTTTGAAGTAGAAAGGATATTTTCCTCAAGAATGGAGTTCAAGTGTTTTATCAAAATTATTTTCCATCTAAGATAATATTGGGTTATGTTTCTATCCCTATTATTACATGGATTTGATTATGTTGTGATTGAAATATTTTTATGAATCCCTTTATCTTATATGAATTGTTTTATGATGTCATGATGTTTAAGATTCCCATTTGTATTACATGGGTTATGCAATGATGTATGATTTATGATTTTGTGGAACACATAAGAATGGTATCATTATGAGATGGGTGGGACCTATATCTCCCTCCAATGCATTGGGTAAAGATTTTATATCTCATGAGATAGACATGGATGGAATGGTAGGTTATACCGGTTCAGTGAAACAGGACTGAAACGAGGGTGACTCGGTTCAGAAAGGGACTTTGTCCACTAAGATAGTCTTGGCAATGAGTCTTGACTAACAAGAATTGATTCTCTTTAATTATGTGTGTGTGTCACAAAGTCTCATGTTTTAAGTTATGATTATTGTGATTACATTTCACTGCCATGATTTATCCCATGTTATGAAATTATGTTCTCCTTTGCAGGTTATGATTTTCAAGAAGATATGATATGATTTTTATTTCCTTTATTTACCCTTACTGAGCATTTGAGCTCACCCTTTTATGTTTACTTTTCCCCAGGACATAAAGAAAGGTTTTAGGTATAAAAAAAGAGGAAGATCTTTATGGGAGATGTTGAAGATCTTTCACCCGGATTAGAAGATTATATTCCGAGTTTCCAAAGACACTAAACTATTACGATCCTTGTGTGTGTGTGTTTTTTTATGTACCAAGTATTCCTCAAATGTAATGTAATGTCCATGTACGTCAGGCTTCGGGTCTCTACAATCGAGGTGACTATAATTTGTTTGGTGTTTCCCAGACAATAACTTTTAGCTTCCCACTATAATTCTCTTAAAAATTTCACATTGATATTATTGAAATATCTTCACACTATACTCCTGGATTCCCAATATTACTTCACTACATACATTGAATCCCACAGGTTCTATGGGATACCACCATGTAAATTGAATTACATATTTTGAATCATACTTTGGATGTAAATAAACAATTCAGTACCAGATGATTAAATATAAATAAGATAGATCCCCTTCTCAACAGTAGTGTCTTTTAATTTCAACACCTCTTTAAGAATTATTTCATCTCAATTATTATATATACGATAGTTCATAGATATTCTTCAGAACATATTTATTTGCTTCTTCACTCACTGATCTCCAGTGATCTGTAATAGCAATCAAATATTTAGTATTATGAAAGTTCAACACCTATAACAGTACCATACAAAATACTGTAGATTACTACTTAACTATCGCCTCACAAATTCTTCTTCTCAACTTTGACAGATTGATCTGATTATAGAATCATTGCCTAATACTTCTTCCATTTCCTTCAGCTTTGATACATAGTTGATCATCACTTTATAATAGGCTCATCATGCCCATCTTCTCCCTCAAGAGTTCATCATAATATTTATTAAAAAAAATATAAGATAGAAAATTATAAAATTTTATAACACTCATATTATTTTTCATTTTATCTGAATTTCAGTGGAAATTATTATTTTTTAATTTGTAATATTGAATATCCTAGCATATAATACAGTTCCCACAACACGCGATTAATTCTCCACAATTGTTTTACATGTGTTTCCTCTAGTAATCTATTTATTATTTTTTAACTTCTAATTATTGCCTCTTATATAATTTTAGTAGTGACAATACTTTAATCTTTTCAATTAATTTTCATTTTTCATGTTAAAAAATAGATATTATAGTGTCTTACAACTTCTTGTCGTTGGTATAGATCCTCCCTATACCACTTCTCTTCAATGTAACTCCTTCAAAACCGTAAATTTTACTATAATTGAAAATCTTAAATCTTTTTACATTTTTATCTTTAATCTCATTGAAAAAAAAATATTTTATATAGTTTGAAACCCATAAAAAAATTTAATTAGTTCTATTTATACATGTGATCAAGTAATTTCATGTTAGTATCTTCTTGCTTTAATTATTAAACCTCTCTTTTTAGTTTTTTATTTAGAATTTTAACCTCTAAAGTAATAAATATTTATAACTCCCTATATATTCTTGTAACTATATGTTTCAAATTAATATAACCTCCTTCATGATTATTTTTTATTATTCCACTATAACAACATGAATATGACACAATGTTATTTTTTCATCATGGAGTTGAACCTTGACTAAAACTAGTCAAGAATCATGATAAACTACCTTATGATCCAGGTATTTATTTATACAGAGCTTATAACTAAGGAAATTATAATTTTATATTTTAATCAATTCATGTATAGTTTTTCAAAATTACTAAAATAAAACCATGAGACATTAACATCTCAAAACAATCCCCAAATAATCACCAATACAGTTGAAATTCCTACTCACACATGATAGTATCTCCTAACATATTCTAATATTTGTATTTCCACATTTTAGTTTAAAATCATATTACTATATCTTATATTGTGAATGGATTATTAAGTTACCTGGAGGTTATAGATTGACCATATAAAATTCCAACCAACCATGCCTCCTAACCATAAAACATATATTGACCTTATGGATAACATGGTTCCTTGATTGACCGTACAATTTAATTCATCATTATTTTTGTATCCATGAATCTAAATGACTATTAATGGATATATATAACAAACATTTAAGGATGATCAACCAAAAAAAATTAAAAGAAGTGATTTGGAGGCATCACATAGTCAATTTATTGACCATGAAGTGATGGAAATTTTATTGACTACGAGGAAAACAATTGTCACACGGTACCTATAATGCATGAAATAATCTTCTTCATGAACCACCATGACCCATGAATTATATATTTATATAGTTCAGGTAGTGGATCTTACAGTATCATCTTAGTCGTGGTTTTAGTGCCTCAATTTCCTCCACACATCATTCTAATTTTCAAATCCATATGTGTTCTGTGATGGATGATTGGATGCATTGATCTTTTTTTTCATTTGGATGTCCTAGAATGAAAATCATAATCATGGAAAACCTTATCATATCGAGAGGTTTTATATTCTGTTGTGACTCAATTTGATTAGATTTTGTGCCATTTAAATTCTTTGAAATCTTTCGACTTAACATTTATGGACACCCATATTTTATGCAACCTTTTTTAAATTTTAGGAACAGTTTCCATAACATGAATGAGTCTCAAATTAGAAAATACTAATATAGGAATTAAATTAATAAGAAGATACATTTTTTAAAACACTAAATGAAAACCAATTGAGCTTAGTGGTTCACTGAGGTTGTCAAACCTGACCCTCAAATCAAGGCTTACCACTAACACCTCACATTAAAAATGAACTAAATACCCCATAAAAACATTAAATTCAACAATATGAACTACAAATCTTCTATGATTCACCACAGAGAGCCTTGGATTGTTGGATTTGATCTTTTTACAATACCTTTTAGGTTTTTGGGTTGCTCAACTAGCTTTCTTGGGCTGATCCCAATATTTTTTTACTAAACAACCACTAAAACACTTAGACAAAAACCAACTAATATCATGTATCTATATAGTTATTCATGATTATTTGACTTATTATATTTAATTTTCTTGAAAAAAACACATGGATTAATTCTCATTTTGAAAAAATATATTCTTTAAAAGTTCATCAATTAAAAATATTTTAATTATCATTTTCATTTAAAATGGAATCCAAATCCATTATTCTTTACCCCAACCCCTAATACATGGGAATAAACATCATCATCTTTGATCGGTGGATACACAGTACATCACCCATATTTTCTTGAGCATTAATTGACTTCTTCAAACAATAACTTCACACATTCTGAAATTAACTTTAATACCCCATATTGGATTGACTTTCAATA
Source organism: Viscum album (assembly GCA_963277665.1). NCBI lineage: Eukaryota > Viridiplantae > Streptophyta > Magnoliopsida > Santalales > Viscaceae > Viscum > Viscum album. Next base: position 698,987,256 of record OY728122.1, on the reverse strand, counting down.
TCAATTTTAATCCATAAGTAAATGTTTCTATTCTCCCCCTTATTAATAATAAATATAATGGAGTGGAAATTTTCTCCCTCTTTATGTGTGGGATACTCTTATCTATTTGTTTTATAAACATATTCTTACCACGATCTTACACATTCTTAAGGGATATAACAAACCATTTATTTAGTAGAAATGAGAAATGACTAAGTCAACTCTATATATACATGGGAAATATTGGTGTAGAAAAAAAGAGTGATTTTACCAAAGAATCAATGATATCCATTTACACTAATTAATATAATACCAATTAGGAAATAATTTATTAGGGTATGATCAAAAGATTATCAAAAATTTATATAGATCTATACTCATCTTTAAAAAAGATATCATAAATTTCAAGTGAATGTAATATTCCTCATCTTTATAAATTTAACATTCACTCCACTTTTGAACTAGTTTTATTATAAATAAAAATAAACATGGGAAAGTGATACTCACACCTTAATCTGAATATTTTTCATGGTTGTCCAGAATTCCATTTCTATAAAAAATTAGTAAATTTCTTTCTCCATAATAATTTTGTAGTCAGCCTCTCAAAGAATTATCTCAAAACATAATGACATTCAATCCCCATTATTGAAACAGAAATATAGTTGAAATGGGAATGTGATAGGATTCATCAACTCTTATGTTGTATCATTAGGGGTGAGATATATTTCTCAACCATAATTCGTTTTTCATTACATTTCAAAAATTACTACTATTATTTATATATGAATCCATTGTAATTTTCCAAATATGACAATTTTTAGGCATTATATACCTCTTTTTTATTTCAACATACAAACTAACTAGAAAAATTTTCAATGTATTTATCAATAATAGTAGTCTCATTCTTAGATGATTTATCGACCTCCTTGCCACTTCCAACCATTATGTCTATATGATAAATATACCATTAGTTTTATAAAATTCCTATATCATAGGTGTGAAATTCTTCTATGAATCATATTTGATATTAGGGACAAACAATTCTTTCCCTATCATCTACAATAGATCTATATATTCTCTTAAGGTAAATATACACTTTTTTGAGTGTATCCAATAAAAATACACCTTCTAGAAAAAAAATCAATTCATCATTGAGTCACCAAACATGGGAAAATTATATTCTACATTATATTTATTCTCAGGAGTTACATTCTTAGCTCTTTTCTTCATAAAAATTCCTTCACAAGGATGACAACCTTACTTACATATCCATCTTGTCAATTTTTCTACCCCTTTTTACATACATTCTATCATCTGATTACAATAACATATTATACCATAATTCTATATCCATGCATCCAAACTTTCAAAAACACAAAAAAGTTCCTAAAAACCACCTTATTTGATGTTTTTTATCTTTCATTATTGATTTTATAGATTTTTATGATTGTTAATTTTGGAAACTTTGACCATTATTATAGACTCATTTTGGGGGATGGTACTTGTTTATTTTTTACCATCCACCCTTGAAGGCCTTCGGGCCATTTGAGGATTAACATGAGATGGGAATTTAAGTTGGAATTCCAGTTCATGGAACATTATGTTTAGTGAACTCTTATAATCCATAACAATGCCTGGTTTCCATTTCCATTTTCATTTATCTTATAATTTTCAAACTAATTAATATTTTTTATTCATTTTAACATACATTCATGATCCTTCATCAATTTTGATTTTATCTATATCTGAGCAATGCTGACACCAATAACATCCTGACGCGACTCTACATACACATGAATCATATTTTCATAATCTTTTTTAACTTTTTTACATTATAATAATGTTATTATTTCATGTTTTATTTAGCCATTAATATTTTTTCTCTATACATCTATACGGATTTATCCATGTCATTTAATTTATTAATGATAGAGTTTCATTTTTGAAGCTGTTCGTCCAATGGTTTCAATATTTCCATAACATCTATTATGAATTATGACTTATCATTATATAGATCTTGAATAAAAAATATATTGATAAAAAACTATTATGATATTTATTTAAATAATATACCTCCTCATAATATATGTTATAAACAACTTTATATCCATCAATATCATCATAATTGGAACTAATATCACCACACTAACTACCCTATTCTTGTGTTGAATTAATCCTTTTTTCGTGAGGTTCTTCTCAGACTTTTGACTTATTTATTTCTCATATTTTCCATATTCTTAGGATATTATCTAAAATGTTTAACAACATAAATAGAAACCAAATGCTATTAGATTGTATTGACTAATCCTAATATTTCCTTATTAAACAGTCATTTCTCCTAATGATAGTATGAACAATTAAAATCATTATGAATCTAGATACAGTGATGTATTTTCATGAGTTATAGGGTGTTTCAAACCTCATTTAATATAATAAAACATGGGGTTGAGCTTGAAAAATGATAAAAGCATAATATGGTTGAACCTTGAGTTTATAAAAAATTTATATTTACTGGTAGTTCAACATTTTTAATACCAAGTAGAGGTAATTTCTTTTTTTCCATAAATCAATAAAATTATGAATCTCATTTCACCCTAATAACCACATTCAAGAAACACTCCCAACACAAACATAAAATCTATGTAACATAAGAACAATAAAATTAGTAAATAGATACACATGTTTTAAGAGGTTATTAATTTAATCCCAAATCAAAATTTATATTTTATTTTATTGAAAATATACTTTAAGGAAAAGTGGGAACCATTCAAAGACATTCACTATAGTGCACCATCATACATGACCATCCAAAAACAATGTTTCAAAATTCATAAAATTAAAAAAAATAGAAATCATTGTCACTAAAAATGTCTCCACGAACTTGATTCAAATTTAAAATAGCACATCATCAATTCCATGAGCCATGAACCATCCATCCCATGTCATACAACCACCATATCCATGAAACCTGATTCAAATTTCAAACAGTACATCATTAATGCCACGAGCCACGAACCATCCAGCCGATGTCATACAAACACCATCACCCACGTCATTGCCAATCACTATGAACAGCGATTCCAGAGATGAAATTGTCATCAACAATCAATTCAGCAACACTAAAAACCTCATGAAGCCTCCCATACAGACTCACTTCCCAATGAACCATGGAGACCACTGCTCCACTCCCCCTCAGAGTGAATGGTTAGAACTTGTATCCAGAGCATAGAAAAATGTGGGATTTTGTAGGAACAATGTCAAGAACCTCCTCAAAACCTAAACTACGCAGAAGAGGTCACTGCACCACCATGTTTAATATTTAATATTTTATTACACAACATAATAACTAGTTCCACGACCTTTTATAGTGGTACTTAGATAGTCAAATAGGTTTCACCAGCATCCAATATTAATAGTCCACCATTTTTTGAATTCACCATTAAACTGAGTCATACACAAGCTCAACCACAACATATAATAACCTATTAATGGAACCCAACGACTATTCTATAGATCCATAATATTTTTGTGAACATCGGATAATATCTCTTGCAGGACGAGGGTTCCCATTACCACTATTATGATAATAACCAAGTGAACTATTGAAGTATAAAATTATGGTGAGTGAATGTTCAATGAGGAAATTCCAGTGAGTTTAATAAGTATATTTACCCAAAAAAAGGTTTTATGTGTCCATTACAAAATACTTTACAAATGGTACAAATTAGTAACACAAGATAATAAAAATAAACATTAACTGGTCAATGAACAAATAATGAATGATTATATTAAATGAGTAGAAATGGTAATACAAATGAATAAGGTTATGAAATAGTTTATTACTATGGTTAAGTTTATGAAATAGGATATTAATGAACCTTTTTTGAAGTTGAGAGTAATGATAAGGGGTATTTGTGATGTCCCATCTGGACTCAATCTGTAACAGTAGCCGAACAGGTGGCGACATGGTCTCAAGTGCCCCAACCCATATGCTGGAGGCTACTAAGAAGTAGTGAGGGTCTATAAGAGGATGGTGGGGGATATTATAACCTCATTATTAGAGTGTGTAACATTTAAATAATAGTATTAATAAGTAGTGGGAGTAAAATAAAAAAATGACCAGCAGTGGAAAAAGTAAAACACATATATGTTTCAAGTAAACTAGTATAAAAATATCCATATAAAAATGATGTCATGTATGTATAATGTTTAAAACGGAATGCTGAGAAACATAGTAGCATACTTATACAACATACTATAAATAATTGAACATGACATAAAATGATATCTCTAATATAATCAAAAGATTATGTTTAGTACCCTTCTCCCATACTCCATCCTAGTACATAAATTAGGCATCCAAAGCTAGAACCATCCCTTTATCCCTACCTGTAACCACAAGTTCGGTCCAGTTACCAATCAACAACCGAAATATGGTGTGAGAAATACTTAGTAGGAAAACACCAATAGTTTATAATTCCATAAAATTAGGGAATATACAATGAATCAATGTATAGGAATTAATATAAACTATAAATGCAATATATTAAAAAATATTATACTATGTTTATGATTGGTCACCCTTCTATTACAACGCTCATCTGCCTAATCAAGAATATATTTTAGTGATCACCAATTATTATTTAATTTAGAAAAATATTATTGGTTCCAATATCATAGAGAAGGAATCCCATATTTATAATATACATGTAATGTATAAACACATCACAAGACATTTATAAATTTATGAGGAATAAATAATGGTTATCATATGGGTATAACTCCGATCGAATCCAATCTTGTTTGTTGAATTGGTAAGTACATCACTTAAATTAATTAATCAATTAATTTCATTGAAGCCAGATCCCATCAATGGTATTATACATAAGAAACATTTATATCACTCTATGTGTACTATAAACCTCCCATGATAGAAGATTTTCCAAGGAATCCCTTAAAAGGGTCCATGTATCACTTTAGGGTGGTATAAATTCATTAACATATAATTCCATCCTTATAATTACACATAAGGAACCCATGTGTCACTCATGGAATAATGTAAATCACTTAACTCAACATCTTCCATTATAATTCTATTTAAGGTACAAAATTTTCAAACCAATCATACCATAAATCCATCTACCCAAGTGCTCCTGCCCATGATATTCAGGTGAGATCTTATATACCATCTGCAACATGATTTAAATCCATTTAATAATTAATTATAATTAAATATGCTTAATGATTCCATCCTTGGATTTTTGAGTTAGAACCCTTGTATCTCCCAAAACACTAAATAACAATTTTTCATATTCCTCAGTCTAACCATACCCTTTAACATCATCCTTAGTCTACGTGAACCATAAAAATAATACAGGATAAAGCTACTCACCTCGAAAGGTAGTTAAATTTCTTAGCATATTCCTAGAAGGATGATCATGACATATTCATTTTATTCACATTAATTAATTATATCCTCCCTATAATAATGGATAAAGAACAAATATTATAAGGTGAATCAATTCATAATAAAATCACGATTGTTTCTACTAATTTAGTATTACACCCAAAGGGTTAATTAATTTGGGGTCCTAAATCGACATTGATGATTACATGTCCAATGGGTAATATAAACATAGTACAATACTTTTAATTCAAGAATTAATCACTTTAAGAAGTGACATATGGAAATATCAGTGCTTAACACTATGACACAATATAGAAAAAATAGATTTTTTTGAAAAATCATTAAACCACCTACCTTATATTGGTAGCATACTTCGCAAACAATATCATATTATGAATCAGTTTAATGTGGGATTAATCAATCAAATATAAAAACACCATGAAAATATGGAATAATAGCTTCAATGGATTTATAATTCTATACAGAAAGAGAAACAATAGAATGAAGAAAGAGTATTGAAGAGATTATGATCAAATAACCAATGTGAACAACATATAGAGGAATGGATTCCAAAAAGATGATTAATATGAAATCCTAGTGATATTAACGAGTCGATTGAGTAGAGGGAGAGGGATTCTATTCAATTCGGGAAGAAAAAGGGAGGATGTTGGTTCTAAAGATTTAAAGGGAATAGGGTAATTCCCCATTAATTTTTAATGAGATCAGTGGTTTTATGGTGTAAATAAGATAATTAAACCATAAATTCATTCTATAATAGTTAATCACCAAGCCATTTATGTTGTACAAAGTGTTTACACACTAAATTAACTCTTTACATCATAAATCACCAATTTAAACTGAAAATTTTTCTACAGTCACACTTCTTCTACAACTCCTTCTTCCTCCTAGAAACACCCAAATTTCCATGATAGATCATTTATAAATATCAAAACCAAAAAACTGAACTAAATTAAATAAAGTTCTAAATTGAGAATTAAAGGATTATTACCTCAAGAGAAAACCCAGAATCTTACAATCTCCCCTCCTAAAAACATTTCTTCACTAATTTTCTCTTTTGAAGGAGGTTGAGTGTCACTTGATAAAAACCCTATCCATTGATCAAACAAAATAACCTCCCTCTTTCAGGTATCATTTTGTACATGTTCATGCTACCCTAACACCCATACTAGAGGAAATGAACTACCTCAGAGATCCTTCTCTCTCTAGTGAACGATGTGAATAGGTTACTCTTCAATGTAAACATCCACTTATTACTCATTACCTCTATGATAAACAATACGAGATCAGTATAGATGATAAAGGTCATGAAATGATACATGAACGATATCAAGAAAGTATTGGTACATCGAATGTAACTGAAACCTATATAATACCTACCCGACTCTCCCTAATTTTTTTAAAGGATTTATATAATGAGGTGATAGATTACATCATCTTTGAATATTTATATTCCACAGTCCAGGTGAGTCATTAAATACTACATGATATCCAATTATGAACTCAATCGATCATATATGGTGACTGGAATATGATTTATGCCATGAATGAGCTATATCCATACACTTTATGATATGTTTTACCTTCTCTGAAGTCTCCTAGATGTGCTGAGGTCCTAGTAGGACTATCTATCCTACTTATAGCTATCATATGGGTTTATTAAATGAAATACTATATAAATCCTCATAAATATCCATCTTTATAGTTTCCACAAATCTAATCCAGAACACGTATGTGTTTCTACCATAAACCGCCAAAATCAATGATTCATTCTAAGAGCATGTCTTCTAAAACTTGTATCATATTCTCAAACTAACCATTGTCTTTGGGTGAGATAAATTATTCAAAATTATCTATAAACCTACTTTCTTCAACAACCAAAGTTATTTTGACAACAAAAATCATGTTTCTATGTCTGATACAATTGTAAATGGACTTTAATGAAGGAATATGAACTCTTTGACATATATCCTTAAGTTCATCCATAGAAATGGTCTCTCGAATAGGTAATAAATTAGAAACATTTTTTAACCTATCTATAATCACGCATACTATATCACAGCTTGAGGTGATGTAGGAAAACCCTTCATTGAATCAATATTTAAATCATCCAATTTCCAATAAAGAATGGGAAATGGATTCAAAAGAACTACTAGCCTTTTATTTTCTACATTCACTTGTTAAAAGACGAAAAATTGAGTAATGAAACCAGCTATCTCCATTTTTATACCAGGCCACCAATTCTAGAAGAGTAAATTATAATTCATCTTCATAAGTGAAAGATGTGATTTCAATGGAGAGGAATGTTATTCGCATATCAATTCCTCCTTTTTTCGATAAGAATTTAGACGATTCCATGAATGTTCTAGACTCCAGCCTTATTAACGATCATATGAGGAGGTGGGTCCCCACCTGAAATACATTCCCTCAAGACCAATCCATTGGGATCAGAATTGTAGCTCATATTTAAAATATAATAATGTTATGTGTCCATAGAGAGTGATTAGAGTATAATCTATCCATAATGGTCATAACCGTCTAGATGCATCTCATAAAAAGTTCAATCAACTACCACTCACTACTGGCCTCCTAAACTACCTGTGTCTAAGTCATCTAGCTCTGAGAATCAATATAAACACTTCTTTTACTAGGCATATATAAAAGATGAATTTAAAATTACTACAAGTATTTAACCCATCTTCAATTCAAGAGATTGAATTCATTCTTTGTAAATATATATACATGAGGCTTATGTGGCCTATGTAGACTATAAAATTATCTATCAGTAAGTAATGACTCCAAATACATAAATCATGAACCAAAACTGCTATCTCTAGATCATGAATTAGGTAATTACACTCATGTGGCATAAACTGATGAGTCTCATATACTATAACTTGATCTACCTTCATCAGAACATCTCTCATCCCTATTCCTAATGCATCACAATAAACCATGTAGCATCTTCCAGGATTATGTAAAATCATGATAGGCACTAAAGTAAATCTCCATTACATCTCAATGAATGATTTATCACTTGATTCAGACTATATAAACAAGACCCCTTTATTATTCAAGCCTATTATTATTGATTAAATATGCGAGAAATCTTTTATAAAACACCAATAATAACTTTTTTGTCCCTATTAATATCTATATGTAAAATAATTTCATGGTTGTCTCCTAGAAAACAACGACTCTTAACTTTTTTGGGTTAAATTAAACTTCTATCTATGAGATAATGTGATCCAAAAAGTGGAACTTATTGATTACAAAGTTGAATTTGGTTATCCTGTCTTATGTATTGTTCTCTCTCAGTTTTCGCAAAATGTTATCAATATTTTGGGTATGTTTATGTTGAGTTTGTGATTATATGAAGATGGCATCCATGAATACTTCTAAAAATTGATCTAGACATGAATGGAAAAAAAATTCATCAAATCTATGAATACATTTAGCATGTTAATAAGATTGAATTACATGACCAGATATTCATATATTCCATATCTACTATGAGATATTGTATTTTGTATATCTAATGGTTTAACATTCACCTAATAGTAGAATAACATCATATTGATCTTGAAAAAAACCTCACTCCTCAGAGCTAGTCAAAAAGGTCATCTATAAGTGGTAGTGGATACCGATTAATAACCATAAACAGGTTCAACTGAAGTTAATCCACATAATGTCTGAAGGTATCATCCATATTTTTGGAAAAAATGACAGGTGAACCTCATGGGGATATACTGGGCCATATAAATCCATTAGGATCCAAGTCCTCTATCTACCTCTTGAACTCGTAAAACTCAGCAGTTTCTATCCTATATGGGGGAATGGATACGAGAGATTCTCCTGGAACTAGATCATTAGTTTACATAACCGCAATCTCAATAGTTAATCTAGAATTTTTTCCAAGGAATATGTCCTTAAAAAATCTAGTATTGGTGGAAACCATCCTGAAATGTTCCCAAATCATCCATATAAAGGCTATCCATCTGGGCTTCCACCCTGCCTAGCCCACAATCCTTGGGTCCTGGTTGTCATTCCTGGATATCCTTTTCACCCTTGTGAATATAACTATCTCCATGTGGTGATGTTAATTTACACCCTATGATGATAGAAGTATTTATAATCATTTTGAGGAACCATCCAGTCCATATTGAGAATGATTTCAAAACCTATCATCTTGAGGACAAAGATGTTCCCTACGAAACGTCACCCACCTTTCTCAAGGGGGAACTCAATACACTATTGTGCAACATCCGATAAAATTCCCAATAGGTTATCAAGTGTTAGCATGCCATAGGAATACTACATCTATACAAAAATTATATTTATAATAGAAATGGATATGAAGGAGTGGAAGAACACATATTCAAAAGATTAATAAAGAGTATGTGATACTATGATCATACCTATGACCATTGATTGACATGAGCAATGATCCTCATGGTTCGTATCCACTACATATATTTGTCCCTATGTAAAACCCTGATATATAGCTATAATACCATAGTAAATACTACTCTACGGGAACTATAAGTTATTTGTTTGGCTCCCTCATCCATGACCACCACCTTGGTCTTATGGTTCAGTAGTGCCCCAGCTCCCTACCTAACGTGGGACTACTGACCCAACCCTATATGATAGATTCAATGTAAATAATCTCTCACAGACCAATAGAGGAAATGGTTTACAAAATTGATAAATATGACCAATGTTTTATAAAGAACATTACTGAATTGGGACCTTGATAAACTGGGTTTTTGTGTGTCCTATCCTACTAAACTAATGTCATAGTACCTAGCTATATGAGTGCATAATGTTGCAGCTGCTACTACTATGAGTAGAGTAAAAAAATGCTTCCTACTGATAGTGAATGCAGTTTCAATTCAAGGAGACAAAAATCTAGGACACACATCTCCCTCCTATCATATTTCCTTCTCAATGATATGTTCTTGATTCAATATCTATGATATCTTAGTATACTAGAAAACATTTTCTTGTGATCTGACGTCATACATTAGACCATCCTCGAATCATCTAGCCCTAGATAAATCATCTCCTAGAAGGATCCATGTGAATCATTGGAGCTCTGTGAAACGGTCAATGTAGTCTATGAATAAAAAATCACCCTACTCTATGAGAATAAAATCTCTCGCTCTACCGACCATCAATATCATAAGATTGAACTAATCATAAAAGGTCATCCATAAATCCCTTTAAACCAAATTCCAAAGATGATTTTACTAGTTAATAATGTCCCATAACCACTTAGTCGAATTTCATATAATATATGTAGAGATATTCAATATCCTCTTAGAAGATGTTTCAAGATTCTCATAAATAGATATCATGGACTTTATCCATGAATCTATAGCATGTGGACCAACATCCCTTAAAAACATGGGATGATGTTGTAGCTGAAACAGACTCATAAACTCTTCCACAGTCGACAAAAGTCTTGGAACTCCCTAAAAGGTCTGCATCATTAATAATAATCCATATCAAATATGGGAATTGAATCCCAAATCATGTATATATGGATGTCCTTCAAGTGGAAGAACTGGGGGTAATACTAGTGTCTCAGGCCCTACTACCTATAGAGCATAGTCATGACCACCATATGGGAACACGATTTGAGGCCTTCTTGGTATAATAGCTCAAAAAATACCAAGAACACACATAAAATAATGTTTAAATAAATAATGATCATAGACATAAGAATAGGATAGTTACAAACCATTCTAAATAATAATCAAACCACTTCGATTACTCCTGAATTGTGGTCTGTTCATTTTATATGATCATCGAGAATCTAAAATGATACTGTCTACTTCCCACTACCAAGTTCAGGTTAGGGTAAAGATATATATTTCATATTATCGGTTAGGGTATATATTGTTTCAGTTTTAAGTTATATAGTAAAACACCCTTTGGATAAATCCATATGTATTTTATTTTAAAATTTAATGTATAGGAATGGGCATCACCATTTAATGGTAACCATTTCTTTTAATATTCAAGAATCAAAAGTTTATACTCATTTATGTATATCATATTGACCTATTATATATGTTACCATATCAAAATTGTATTGTACTATTCGTTATAAGTTTCAATTTTCACTTATTGTAACTATAACCAGTCTTTTACATTTGACATCATAATTCCAAAAGTCCATATATGATGGATTGATTATATGGGTTACACTTCCCGTTTTATTATTTTCCAAAACTTTATAAATTTTTATTGGAATGAATTTAATAAAAAACATAATTTTTTTTTGTTTTTGAAACCAATGTTCCATGGATCATGCATTTCATAGTTGGTTAATTAATGTTCCACTATCAAGCTATAATGGGAAACACTATTTAGGTTGATGTGGACACGTTAATACCCAATATTATATCACAACTATAATAAGGAATGCTATCATAGAGAAACAACACTGGTAAACATGGTAATAATCATAGACAAGTTGTATTCAAGTAATCATGTTGAATAAATACCTAAAATGGTATACAAATAAGAATTGAACATAATCATGAGGTCAATCAATGAAATCTATATGGCATGACATATGCATGGCATGCGAATCTCTATGTGCCTATGACAATTGATGCAGTAATACTTCTTTTCCTTAATAGTCCATGAGTAATGATAAATCATTAAAATAACAACCACAATAATGAAACCAATCATGTGTATCACCCAATGGGGTAATCAATAAATCTGAAATAGGCATAATCTAGAGCAATAATTAAATTCCAAGGAAATATGGATTATCCTAGAATGTAGGTTAGCTACTCTAAGGAAGAGGTTCATTACAAAATTATGACACTCACGTGGCCTCATGTCTACCAACAAAAATAATACTATTAATGTAGAATAATGTTCTTCTACCACATTTTGACATCCCATCTTTGCTCACACAACATCATTAGCTGAACTAGTGTTCACATAGCCTTAAGAGAATCGCCCCCTATGCCATAGGCATCTTAATAGACTTGAGTGTCTGTACGAGTATGATGAAGATACTATACACTCATGATCAAGGTGTGGAACCTTAGAAACATAATAGAATGAAATAGAAGAATAAAAATAAATAAATAACCATCAGTGTAGTAAGTAAAACATCCATATGTCATAAATATACCGGTCGAAACGATATTGAAATACAAAATGACGTTATGCTTGTATTCTATAAAAAAGGGAATGCATGGGAAATATAATAGTATAAATATACATTATGATATAAAAATGAATAATATATAAAAAAATATATATAATAGAATCATGAGCATAATCTTGGTACTCTTCTCTGATACTATATCCTTGAATAGAAATCAAGTGTCTAAAGATGGACCCTTCCCTTTGCCCCTATATGCAACGTTGAAGTATGTCAAGGTACTAATATACTACCCAAATAGGGTGTGAGATATACTCATTATTTCTCCACCATTAGGGTCTAATTCCATTTAGAGTAAGAATATAAAAATATTTAGTGTGTAGGTAGAAATGTAAACTATAAATGAAATACATAACAATAAATCAGATCAGGTTCTGAACATGACACCCATTTGATACCACCAACTTCAGCAAAGGCTAGAATACCTATTAATGATAACAAATTAAGATTTAATTTTTAAAAAGTTACTCAGGACCAACATCAAATTTAATGTATCCCGTGTAGATGATATCAATGTAAGGGATGAGAATTTTCCCAAGGCATTTATAAATTTACAAGGAATAACTAAGGTACATCATATATGTATAGCTCTAACTAAATCCAAGCATGTTTCTTGATATAGAAAAAAATCATTTAAAACAACTAATCTGTTAATTTATTAGAATCCTGATCCCATAGAATGATATATATATGAGAAAAACATGTAACACTCCGTGTGCGCTATCAACCCATCACCTTACAAGCCCGTCAATGGAATCCATCAAAAGTGTCCAGGTATTCCAATATGAATGGTATAAATTCACTTTTTTTATCTGATTTTATCCTTTTAATTCCATATATGGAACCCAAGTTTCACTCATGGTGTAATATAAATTACAACCCTTTGAGTTCATCCTTATAATTCCACGTAAGGAACCAAAGTGTCACCCCTAGTGTATGGTAAATCCACCCATCCAAGTGTGTATGACTATGAAATTCATGTGAGATCCCCCTTATTTTACATGCCCTGATGTAAATCCTCATAATAAATTATTATAATTAATTAATCTAGAAGAGTCCATCCATTTCATTCAGATTCAAAACCCATGGGTCACCCATGAAATGGAATAAAGAATTGTTATAGTCCCTCAACATAACCACACCCATTAATGCCTACTTTAATCTATGTGAGCCATAAATTTTATAAGCGATACGAATAAATCACCTCAAAAGGCAGTTAAATTTCATATAAAAGGCTTAGAAGTCCTATAATGGCATAATCAATTCATTCAATTAAGTACTCATACCCTCCCTATTATAAGGGGTAATGAACCCACCTTAGAATATTATTCAATCCAAATAAAACGCATGGTTGTTTTTTATTTCAGAAACAAACCCAAATGGGTTTTTCTAATTGGGTTCCTCATCCATCATAGGAGATTATGTGGCACATGGTTCATATAAACATAGGAATATAATTTTAATTCAATAAAAACTATGTTTAGGATGTTCTTCATGGAATTAATAATGAACAACAAAATAGAGAAATATATAGACAAGTATAATTTAACAGAAAAACATGATAGTACCTAAATTATCTCAATAGTATTCTCCTTGTCCGATTTCAAATTCTGATTTGGTCTTGTTTAGGAGAAATTGAATAAATTGATGAACTCTATGAAAATAGGAAAAAATATCTCACATGGATTAATAATTATATATGAAAAAGATAAATGAAGGAAAAAGTAAGATGATTAAATAGATTACAAGTATAGATCCAACATAACCGATGGAGAGAGAATCAAACACTGGATGAAGGATTGATCCGAAATCGCATCTGGGGCTAAGGGTGTGTCTGTGGGGAGACTATACCCTTATATCTGAGTATAGAACAATGATTGTAATCAGAATAGTCAAATATTGGAAGAAAACAAATAACTAGCAGCAGATAAAATATAGAATAATGTAGTAATAAGTAACCCAAAAGTAGTTATATACAATAATTTATTATTTAATGTCTCTAAAAAATAGTAAAAAGGTATACATGTATCTTGTACAATATATGTATCAAAAGGTATAAAAGAAAAAAAATACTATCACCAGATAGCTCCAAAATCCTAGCTCAGTCCTGTGTTCCCATGATCCAAAGAAATGAAAAAGTCAACTGTGGAATAATGAATGATTTCCCCAATCCTTAACAGTATCCATTACCTATTTATGGGTATCCCATGGGGACTAGAACAATGTGTGAGATAACACTCATTACGCCACCACCAATGATGTCTATAAAAAATGTAGTCTATCTGATATAAACATAGGTGGTGTGCAATATATCAAAGGTATAAATTCACTGAATGTAATGTGTGATCTAGTACAACCTACCAATGATCACTACATACAATAGTAAATCTCCCATAAATAAGGGAAACTGTAAATCATAAATATAAAAGTGTAACATAGTCCAATCTATTAACTATAACATGATACATATTCAAGGGCTATATGAAAATCAATAAATAAATAACAATCTCACCATGTTATCGAGTGTAACTACCATTTCTACACCATATAGTCCTATATACAATACCCACCATGTCAATTCTGAATAATCCATAATATATCATATTAATAATGTACATGCCATGTGATCAGTTGTGTTAGACCATGAAGTGCCATATCAAAGGTATAAAAGACCAAGGAATCCATATTGAGTCCCATAAGCATCTTAAAGTAAACACTCTAACAACCTGGGTGGATTCCATGGAGATTTTCAATAGAACATTTATAAAACAATTCCAAGCAATCATGATCCAAGGGGTATAAATTCTTGAGGCATCCTACATAATCGGGATTCTTGGAGAAAAAAATTCCAAGGCATCCACTTGCACAATCAAGGCCCATGGAGCATAAAGTTACATAGAATCCTATAGAATACAAATCTATGGAGCTAATACAAGGTATCTACTTCCAAAATCTATGTTCATATAGTTAAATTTTTTATTTCAAAAGCATTCACATTCCAGGAGTTCCTCAAACTCATATAACAATTTCAAGTTAATAATTAAAATAATTCATATCATTTAATCACATGGTAAAGGAAGAAAAACCTTCTATTAATATTTAAAATAAATTCTCATTCAGTTAAAAAGGGATCCTCTAACTAGGAGAGATCACTCACACCCAATAAGTGGTATAAAACAAGGTAGTTTAGAAGAAACACCCCATAGGAAGACTTGTAAGAGGATAACAACCTACAATAACCGTATATGTACTAAAGGTAAACATAACACGTTGCAATTAATTTAATTAAGGAATTCATTTAATTTTAGGGGCCCTGCTAGAATGTCTAATGTGCTGCAAACCTAAAAATAGGTATATATAAAATAAAATCATGATGGAAAGGTATAAAACAACAAAGTATGGTTTAAAATAGAGATATCATTTTGTATTGATCTTTAATTTGGTATAGATCTAGATAAACAAGAATGGAAAATATCATAGAATAGAGAATGTTATATTTCACTTAAAAAACTCTGCCGATATGAAGAAAAATGTAGAACATAACATGTTGATAGTAGAACATACCAGTGCGGATCCAACAAGACAAACAATGCCTGAATATGGATTTAGATGGTGGAACATTGTAAAAGACTATGGATTGAGCTTAAAAGGTATCTCCCATGACATGGTACTATCCATTATAGTAATAGAGAAAACATTTATGGTTTTAATGTTTTATATGGGAATTTTGGTAATTTATTACATTTAATCATGATAGCATAGTTCGGATTTATGGTTGTACAAAACATGTTCCAACCATGAACCATTATCTATCTCAATGGAGACCTCACATGGTTATGGTGTGTAGTCAAACAAACAGAATGGTGACCATGACCTATGAATCTTCTAAAAATTGAATGTGGCTCACATGGGCATGTGCACCTAGATGCATGATTTCCTCATACCATGCGACCTCCTCCAACCCTCTATCTAGCCTCGAAAGGTTTACTAAAACCATGAATCTTGGGTCCCAAGGATTATACAAACTATGGAACCTAGCTATTTTCCTCCAAAAGTCAGGCTATGGGCTCTAAACAAACACCAAACTCCCCCGGAACTGCCATGATCTCCTTATAAACAGTGACTAGATCAAATACATGGATTTAAATTGAAAAACATAACATCTTTAACTCATAGAAAAACCTTATATATTATAATATTCCCCACTTTAAGTAAATTTTCCAATATTTTCACTTACATGGGTGGTCATGAACCACCTAAGAATAACTCCGACCATTAAGTACATACATTAGCTTCCTACTTTAATGTCTTATTATATATATTTTAGTGCATCCACAAAACCCATAATATAAGAACCAACCATTCGTGGAGAAAAATCATGCTCCTTTCAACAATACAAATAAGAAGCTCCTCGAAGGACACAAAAACTTGTTTCTCAACCTCATCTGGCTATAGAGTGTGATATTGTTCTAAGTGATAACGATGTATCTGAGATATGTAGAAGATATCATGAATATAATTGTACCTATGATGTAATTGTAACTATTAAGATAAAGTCCAAAATCTCTCTAGAATCTCTAACATGTTGACATATCGTAGTGAAAGATTACCCTCTCTTCAAATCCTTATATGTACCAGCTTTAGTGGGATACATAAAAATACCTGATCCCGGACCTCGAACTCAATATTTAATTCATAAGTATCATCATAATATTTCTATCTAAACATTTTGGTAGCCATC
The DNA here is from genome assembly GCA_963277665.1 of Viscum album. Classification (NCBI taxonomy): domain Eukaryota; kingdom Viridiplantae; phylum Streptophyta; class Magnoliopsida; order Santalales; family Viscaceae; genus Viscum; species Viscum album. Next base: position 698,969,916 of record OY728122.1, on the reverse strand, counting down.
AATTTCAGAATCAACTGCATCTGCTCTGAAGTCCCCTAAATGAGATGAGGTATGAGTAAATATGCATCTCCTGCCTCTATCCAACAAAGGGGTGATTGTTATGATCTATATTAAAATCCTGCAAAAGAGCCATATATATCATATCCTAATAACTATTGTTAAAAGTGAATTATACAGGGTGTATATAACTACACAATGATCCCAAAAAATCAAGGACACATGCTCTCAACATAAACGATAAAAAATGTACAGTGTTCCCGGATTGGCCATCACTCTGAGGGTGGTATACTGTAATCAAAAGCACATGGGTACCCAATGCCCTCAAAAAACTCAACCAAAAATGTAATGTAAAAGAGACATCCCCATCTAATATGATGGTCCTAATAACCCCACAAAGTCACACATTCTAAAATATGTAAAATTTTACATGATCATCTAGGGAGAAGGTCTCCATGATTAATTAGGAATGAGAGGCCTTCATGAGCCTGTCCACAAAATCTAAAATAGCATCACTGATTCAAGGAGACCTATGTAATCCGGTCATGAAATTCATCACAACATATTAAATTTATAACTAAATAATGGGTAAAAACAGTAAAATATTATCTTACTGTTGGTGTTCCACTTTCATCTTCTGTCAGGTGGAACACCTCATGAAAAAACCATCCACCTCATATTTCATCCTCAAACACCAATATTGGCGACACTAGTCACGATAAATCTTGGTAACACCAAGATGTAAAGCCCAAACTGGAACTTGAAATTATCACATTATCTCCTCAAATAAGTCTACTATAACCTATAGACAACGATGTATATGAAGATTTTCATCATGTACCATACTCTTACCAGGAGGTGGGTCCTCACCTTCCACATTCTCCCATCGGGATATACCCATAAAATCTAATAATTGTGTCATCCTCAATCTATCCAGAAGAGTAGATGTCACTACCAAGGATGAGATAAAAGTCTGAACATGTCCATATTTCTCCTCCAAGTTCATCTTTGAGAAAAAATCCATAAGCTACCACTCACTGCTAGCCTCCTACACTGCATGTATCTAATTCCTCCTACTCAATGAATCCAAAATGAATTTAATTTTCCAGGCATATAGGCAAGATCAAAGTCAAATGACTACAAGTACTCAACCCAATATCATTGTCTCATATTAAGTACATTCTGTGTAAATATATACTTGATTATTTTTTAGTCTCTGTACAACAAAAATTTTCTCCCTGTAAATAGTTCCTCTAACAGTGCAAGGAATGAACCACATTATATACCCTAAGATAGTGTGTAAGTTAATTCCTCTCATTTGAACTCAACTAATGATTCCAATACAGCATGAATCTATTCCCCCACATCCTAACTACTCCTATCATAATACCTGATACATCATAACACACAATGTCACACTTCTTCATCTCTAAAAGAATCAAGAATAGTGTTAATGTCAGTCACCCTTTTAGATCTTGGAAGGATATATCACATTTATATCACAATAAAAACTTAACACCCTTCTTATTCAAGAACATAAAAGGTTCGTCTAAGAATGATAAGTCCTATATTAAATACCTATAATATCGAGCTATCCAAATGAAACTTCTTATATAAAAGACATTCTTGGGATACTCCCAAGAAATAAAATCTCTCACATTCTCTAGGTCAACCGATACTACTATATCTGAGGTAATATGACCCATAAAATGAATCTTACACCTTAATAAGTATAACATTGTGAGATTAGCATGTAACTTATGCTCCATTAGTCTATCCAAAATTATCTCAAGATGTTTTGGATGTTCATCTCAATTGTGATAATACACTAAGATATTTTCCACGTATACCACTATAAACGAATCCAGATAAGGATATAAAACTCAATTAACTAGTTCCATGAAATCTAATGGAATTTTCATAAGACTGAATACGATAAAAAAATTCATATAGACCATACCTTCTAGGGAAATCATTATGAGGTATGTTCATAGGTAAAAAACATGTTAGGTGATAACTTGATCTGAAATCAATCTTCACGAAAACATGAGATCCTTTAAGATGGTAGTAGAGGTCATCTATTAACGGAAAGGGATACTGGTTATAAACTGCCAACTAGTTCAATTTCAGTGATTTTTCACATAACATGAGGGTACTGTCCACCTTATTCATAAAAAGGGCCGATGAAACACATAGAAAATTACCAGGTCATATAAAAACCTTTTCATCTAGGTCCCCTAGCTTCCTCTTAATATCCTTCAACCCTGTAGAAGACAAACAATAAGAAATATTGTATTATAGTACATATCCTTAAACTATCTCAATATAGAACTCCACCTCTCTCTCTCGAGGTAAAATAAAAAATTCTTACATGAAAATTTCTCTGAAACGATGAACCATTTTAGTAAAATCTCCCTAACCTATTCCAAAATCATACATATATAAACTACCAAACCAAAAAATCATCCCAGCCATCCCACAATAATCTAGTATATATCTACTTTCCTTGACATCCCATTCACACTGGAGAATAAAAACTCCACCCTCTGACGAGGTGAAGGTCACCCTACGATAATTGAAATTGATATGGGATTGATAAGAAACCTTCCATTCCACACCAAGTATTATGTAAAACCATACCATCTTGAGGAAAAAGTTTCCATATGAAGTGACACCTACCTCTCTTAAGGGTGAGCACCCTCCATTAGATTATACCCTCCATTGTGAACCTCAAAGGAGTATCAAAGGTCATAATTCCATCAGAAAACTCAAAAAAGATCCCAAGACTATCAACTATAGGTAAATTTATAAAACTTTGTGATAAACCTATATAAATAAAAGAGAAGATACAAGAATAGAGGCTAATAGGATCATACATATCACTGTTGATGGAACAATGCTCTACTCCTCTGTTATAGGATATATAGAATATATCTAGCCCAAGTCGTGGCCCTATGAAACAACTTCACTACCCGGAGTTGTCCCACTCTTCTATATAAGTACAACTATTTCCTAGAATCTATAGTCACCACAACCACTTCATCATACATGGATTTTATTATTCTGTCTCCCAACCTGATGGCGATATGTGAATGCTTCTCCTAAACATTGAGTTGGAGTTAACCCCCTTATACTTACTACTAGAGGGAAGGGCCTGAAAAATTTTGGTACATAACCCATCTTTCCATATGATCAGAGATCAATTGGGTCTTGATCAAATTGATTCATTATATTTCTATATCTCCCACATTTATGATAGATGATCATACTACCATCCCTAATGGCATGGTAGATACTCCCATTAAAAGAAGCCTTAAAATGGTGCTTCCTTAAACTGGAATATGAAACAGTAGGTCAAGAGATTAAAGTTCCCTACTCTAAACCCCCATATTTACGAAAGATATGCTTGGTACTCAACACCTCATTCATTATATCATTAATAGTTTTCAACCAAAAAACATTTAAATATTATCAAAATACATTCATGAGACCATTATTAATGTTTTTCTCCCTCTTTTTCTCATCAACAATATATATCAGTGAAAAATGAAGAATCCATGTAAAGAATGATGAATATTCCTTAATAGTCATAGTGCCCTTCTCGAGATGTATAAAATTATTGGTAATTTCATCTATTTGTGTCTCAGGAAATAAGAATTTGTAAAACCTCGATTGGAAATCATTCAAAACCATATCCCACAATGTATCATCCTATTTTGAAACATCCCACCAGCATTCAGCTACTCTTTGAATCATGTATATTGTGAGTTTCAATATCCTCTTAGTAGGTGTCTCTAGATGATCAAGAAATAAGAAATTGTCTCTAGAAACAACACAACAGCCTTTAAACCACCACCCCCCAAAAATGTGGGATAATGATGCTACTGGAACACACATGTCAGTTCTTCCACGTACGATGAAGGTTTCATCACTCCCAAAAAGGTATATAAGAATCTTTGAAAACTCTCATGGAACTGTGCCTCATCCCCCATGTTTGGAACTACTACTGGTGCCTTGTCTGACACTACATAAGGATCTACTAGTATCATATGACCCACCACCTCTAGATAATGGTCGTATTCACCCTCCTAGCAAAAAATTTGGGGTCCTCATGGTGGTATGTATATACAATGAAGAAAATACATCTAATATATGATCAATAATAATAATACCACATCCTTCATATAAAAAATTCATACCCCTCTACCTACTCCTAAATCGAGGATTGGGAAAAAAAGAAATAGTCACAAAAAGTACCAGAGACACTGCCTACTATGCACTCTAAATTTGGGGCACACTAATGATCTCTGTTTCACCAATTCAATTTCATTTAAATTCATACATTTTTTTCTACTCCCTTTTAATTGGTTGAAAAAAATGACTCACAACCTCTAATCCATAAGAGACCATAAACCTTATGAAATGAAGTGCAGTGTCTACTTGTTTAATACCATAACATGTTCCATTCTATGAAACTAATGGCCGTTGACTCAATGTTTCATAATTAGATTCTTAGTGTGTGTGCTATAGCATAAGTAGGAAAACACTATTTAGGTTATGACTGACATTCTATATACCAATCATGTTTCAAAATACTATACAAAAATTATTTATCAATAAACATGTATATCACTCAAGGCACACATATAACAATGTCATGTAGTTAAGAAATTTATCCTATATAGAATGACATAATGCATGGAATTTAAGTGATAATAGGTTCCTAAAATTTTGCATGAGATTAATTCCCTCATCTCATTAGGAAATAGTAAAAATATATAATAACAATAAACACCAAACAACATGTGCATCACCCAATGGTGGAATCAAATAAACATTAATAGGAAAATACAAAAAATCAATTTCTCATTCAATGAAATTTGGAATTTTCCTATATGAATTTTAGATACTCCTAGGAAAAAGTCATTATCAAATTCCAACACTTACTAAGGTCATGTCTATTGTCTAAAAATAATATGACAGAATTGAAAACACCTATGATATCACTTTGCAATGTCCTGACCTTAGAGACACTAAATGGTACATCGAGCCTATAAGTCACATGGCCTCAAGCACACCTCCTTGTACACTAGAGGATGTTGACTAGAAGCACGGGCCTAGTGTGTTTCTGTATGGGAGACTACTCCCTCACATAGTACTGTAACATTTTTAGAGGAATTAAAAAATTCAATATGAGAACCATATTAACAATTGAATGGATATAAGAATCAGAAAATTTAATAATAAATAATCCAAAAGTAGTCATATAAAATGTGATGATCATGTCTTGAATCTAAAAAATAGGATAATAGTTATAAAAACATTTATTACAATACCTGTATCAAAAAGAAACAAATCCCAAAATGGGCTATCTCCAGATTTCCGGATGATCCATGACCAGTCCTATACTCCCCTACCCCTAAGCAATAAACAATTTAAGCCTCATAAAATGGGAGATTTCCGTAGTCCCTACCTACATCAATGAATTCTATCTATGTACCCCAAAAAGACCTGAATATGGTGTGAAATTACCCGGAGTAGGCCACTACCAATGGTGTATATAACAAATATAGTCTATGTGATAAAAAAATGTAGTGTGTAATATATCACTGGTATAAAACTAGTAAATGTAAAGTGTGATCCTATCCAAATTTACAAGGATCCCTATAAACAACAGCCAATCTCCCATAAACAAGTGAAGATATAAAGAAAATATAATAAAGTTCAATACAATCCAGTCTACTACTATTACATGATAATCATTCTGTGACTATCTGTAAACCATAACATCCATAAGGACTTATTTTGTAATCAAGTGTATAAAACTACAACAACAACATTGTATAATATAATATAATATATAATACCCATAACAACCACTTTTTTTTAATCCGAATTATATCATATCCACAATATACATTCCATGTAATAAAAAATTCCCGAATATGAATGGCCGAATACAAGGTATAGAAGACCATGGAATCCACATCATGTCCTAAGAGAATATCAATGGAAAATCCATATTGACCTTGGTCGAGTCCATCGATCATGTCAATATCACATGTCCTACATGAGCCGAAGCAAGCTGGATCCAAAGGGTATCAAGGCCTAAGGCATCCTGTGGAATTAAAATGGATGTAGAAAAAAATTCCAAGGCATCCACTACCATAATCAGAATCCATGGAGTAGAAATATCCTTGGAAACTATAGAATTTTGATCCAAGGAGAATGTCCAAGTCATTTACTAACATAATCAACCATCAAGAGATTTCATTCATCATTTCATAAACATTCACATTCCATGAGTTTATCCAGCTCATATAATAATTCAAATTTTATAATTAAAAGAATTCACATCATGTAATGACATGGAAATGCGGTATATTTATCTCCTAACATCTCAATAAATTATCATTCAGTTAAAAAGATCTCCATTAAACTAGGGAAGATCATTCACGCTCCATGAGTGGAGAAATATAAAAGATGAAAAGATAAAACATACAGGTCTCCTAGGTTGGGAATAACAACCTAAAACAATCACAAATGTATTCACGGTAAATTTAACAAATTCTAATTAATTTATTGAAGGAATTAATTAAATTTTAGGGGAAGATATATAAATCATGGTATGGTGTACAGTTGTAACTAAAAATATATAACAAAAAACCCGGAGTGAATGGTATAGAACACTTAACATAGGTTTGTAGAAGTTCACTATTATATTATATATCTCTGATTCCATCCAAATCACATGAAGAATGAAGAACATACAAAAATCTAGAAAATAGGGCATAAAAATGTAAACCTAAATAAGTCCATCGATATTGAGACAACCGAATAATGACATAAGTTGATAAAAGAAATTACTATAAAGGATCCAAAAAGATAAATGGTGTTTTAATCTCAATAAAGATGGAGAAGTGGTGGAAATTCATATTGATTGATCTTCCATGGGATATCTATCACCAAGTTGCTATCTTCTATATTAAAAGATAAAAAAGTTTTATTTGTTTAATTATTTCACATGCATTTTGGTCAATTCACACATTTTACCATGGTCAGATAATTTTGATGCACGGTTGGCCAAACCATGCACTAACCTTGTACCCTTTTCCCTCTCAATGGGTATCTTGCATGGTCATGGTGTATGGTTAGACAAATAATGCACCAACTGTGCAGTAAGACTTTACTAAGATCTATAGGAGGCTCAAACTATTGTGTTTCCCTTACTACCTGATTTCCAAAAACTGTGTGGCCTCTTCCATCCCTCTATCCATCCCCTCAAAGTATACTTGAAATATATGGCTTATAACACACGATTTATACTAACCATGTGACAAAGTTGATTTCAAAAAAAAGTAAGGATCCAATAGCTGAATAAGAACCACACACCCTTAAAACACATTTGATCTCATTAGACACTCTCATTATGTCAATGATATATAGTTAAACTAAAAAAAAGATCTGAACCTCAAAAGAAAACCCCAAATCTTACACTTTCATGCACAATGAAACATCAAATAATATGTTATAAAATATGGAATTCCCCCTCTCTCTTCCCTTATGACTATGGATGATGGGCCATTATTTTATTTACTTGGGATCATATCACCTCATATAGGTATTTTTAAAATTTAGGGAAAAATTAAGGATATCTATCATATTTTATGGCATAATGAACCTCATAAAACACATTGATCACATAGATACATAATTTTTCATGATCCTCCACTATGAAAGTGTCCTTGATTGTTATGAAATGAGATGATATGGTTAGTCTACCAATCAGAACCAGGGTTCGATTCACCCCAAGAGGTTTACAATGTAACCCAATTATAATGTCCATGGATATCTCATAATATTTTTTGGTGGGTATGGGAAGAGGATAAATTATATAATAAGGACCATGGTTATCTGTATTGATATGATAATAATTATATCTATGGGGAATTCAATACTCCATATCACATCTCTTACAAGGTATCTAGTATCAAGTTATGGTCATAATACATAATTTTTTACCATAGTGAACATCCCACTAAGAGTTATGAAAATAATTCATCACTAATATACTCATGGAAAAGATGTCCCCATAATGGGTTTCAAAGTAAAAATACAATCAAGAGATAGAGACCACTCACAAGAGGTTTCTACACCAAATTAAATTCTCCCAATTCACTGTCACTCATCTTTGTCGTAGTTTCTGTTAATGGATGAGATTTGGAATAGTGGGAATAAAATTAATATTACAAATAATTATATTCTCACACCCTTTATTATATTCCAAATATATCCCAAAAAGTGACCCTTAAAATTCTCCATTCACCACTAAAATCCATAAAATCATGAAAAAATAATTTCCCACTAAGAGAATCAGTTACCACGTTCTGTTTTCCTAGAAAATATTTGAGATTAAAATCAAATTTCTATAGATACTCCCCCGCCACCTCTAACTAAGATTAAATGATTTTTTTTGAGAATATATATCTTAAAAACTTACGATCAGAATAAAAAATGAATATCTCCATTGAAATATTATTCCACCAACACTTAAGTGTTTTTATAACTAATGAAAGCTCTGCACATGGATCAGGAAATTCCTCTCTAGTTGTCGAAGCCGGGGAGAACTATATCCAAACATGTGATCTCCATGATTGAGTACAATACCTAAACACACACCTAATGCATCATAGTGATAGAGCAAATATTTTCAATTAATTTATATTGAATATCATTGTTTATACTCCAAAAAAAGTGTTATTGGATGGGTAATTGTCATGTTTTTAGGTTTTAGTGTTATTTTGAACCCAAATGTGAAAAACGACTATTTCTGGATTTTTGACAGATTTTTACGTCAGGGGTATTTCGGTCATTTCTGGAAAAATAAAATTCCAAATTTTCTGATTAAAATTTTGTTATAATCCTTATTTTATGTCCATCATTTTTGTCTTCTGGACCAGGAGCTGATTCGGCCATCTAAAGGGTCTAACAATTCATTGAAGTTGGGAATTTTTCCGGGCGGACAGCATGGACCCACCCAACATAAAAGACATCAAACTCGGCTTACAATTATCTAAATGATGTGTTTCCACCTGGGATATGACGAGGACATATAGTGGCGACTCTACAAGAAATTTGGTGAAGTTTGGAAGTCATTAAGGAGTCCATTAAACGACATACATTTGGAGGAACCATCCTGGAAACTTCATCCAGAAACAGAAATCGAGAATGAAAAATTCATAACTCCTCCATCCGGTTTTCAAATGAGCTGAAATTTTGGGGTGAGACGGCCAAGATAATTGTGCACAACATTCATGAAGGGTGGAACGCGTGAAGAGGTCATTAATGGGGTCGAAAACGCTCAACCTTTCGGGGGTCCAATTCTGCCTTTAAAAGGAGGAGAGCTCCTCCCCCTCAAGACATCCCATTCTCCATCCACTTCTTCAAGGCACCAAGGAGGAGATCTCCACCGAGGGAGGCCGGCCGCAAATCTTCCACATTTCTTTTTATTTTATTTCTTTTCTTTATTTTTAGTTTTTAATTGTAATTTAGATTTCTAATAAATTCATGCATTGTTTTTATTTTTGTGTCCACCGATTCACCCTCTTTTCTTCCTCTCATCTTACCATCGTGAACTATAATACTCATGATCATGAGTAACTAATCCGAGGAATATCCCGAGGGAGTAATCAGGTTCTTGAACCCAAGTCCATATTTTTAATATTCTTTGAGTTAATTCTAAGGATAATTTATAGTGGGTGTAATCCTCACAATGGTTGTCTAAAGATTAACTTCTTAATCTACAACCATTTTCCCTCGATTGAGGAGGTGGATGGAAGGTGTTCTTGGCGATCGCTAAGTAGGCTTTTCATTCACAAAAGAGGTAGAATAAGGTGTGCACACATACGATGGAGTGTGTACACTAAGAATATTTGAAGCTGGCCAATGAAGGTGCTCCCTGAATATTCTCTCGGGAGAACTTCCTTTCTTCCCTAATTACATTCTGTTTAGCATTGCATGGTAATTTAGAATTAAATTTTAGTTTCATATGATTTATGAATTTAATTTATTTTATTAAATTACATTTATTTCATAAAATACTAAACAACAAAAAAAAATTAGATTAGGTGGAATAGAAGTAGTGATTTATTAACCACAAAAGCTCCTCAAGAGAACGACCTAGGTCAGCCCCTGTGCTGCACTTAGCTATAAATATTTTTGAGAGCGTGCACGACAACGCTTCGTCACATAGTCATCCACATATCCTTGATTGGTCACAGATATAATTAAGAAATGAGATGAGGTGAATTTCTACCTTAACTCGTCATAGGATTCTTATTATTTTTAACTCTAATAATTTCACCCATTTCAGGTGAGATAAATAAACGGTAATGAAATATTGGATATTACCTTCTATAATAGATCGTAAAATACCTTTAAACCCAAAAAATCTATTAATATAAAATACATTACTTAGGTATTACATAAACATATCATCATTAACTATCCTAGGATCAATTGAAATTCTATATTCTGTTATAACATACCACTAAATTTGACTTATTAGGTTTATAAGAAACACATTGATGACTTAGAATAGAGTTACTGATCTTGAAAAGCCTTCAATGAAATCATTATATGATTCTAAAACTCTCCTTACATTTATGATAAATTTAGATTATCTTCTACAAACACCGAATTGATAGTTTCATAGTACCTAGGAAATACCAATTTCATTAGTTTCTTGAAGACTAATATAGAATTGGTTGGAGTAAATGACCATATTAGATACTCAAAGTGACAATGCCTATATCTGAAGAAAATATTATGATTTTCAAACTACCTTACTCCTAGTTGATGAAATCCCAATTAGAATTCAATCTTTGGGAACAACATTGACACCATTATCTGATCAAATATTTCATCAATATGGGAAATGATAAATTTATTCATAATAGTCTCCCAATCGATATTTCTATAATAAATGCATAAGCATAGAGTCCCATGCACTTTATTAGAAAAGAGTACCAAGGCATCCTATAAAAATATAATAGGATAGATATTACTCTTATATTATAATCCATATTTTTGGATCTTAAATTCATTTAATTCAATATGAAAAATATTATCAAAAAATTAAAAAATTGGATTTTCACTGGGAAATAAATCAATATAAAACATAAAATCCTACTTTGAGGGTTAACAAAAATTTTTTCTAAATGAACATAGAAACACCCAAAAAAATAGGGGAAGAGTGATCCTAATGTCTCTATAATTAGCCTTTATTATAAGAGATAATATCAATATTTCAATTTCATCAAGATGAAATCCCTCCCTACTAGACCATGGGTCCCATTACCCTTATAATAGATGATATATCCCATTGTGGGTGGTGAAGGTCCCCTTTAAATGACAATAAATCAACTGAAGGACAAGAAAATGTAGTTCAATCCATCTTGATTATGTTTTCATAGATATCAATCTTAGGAAAAATGAAGTTCTATAATAGCACAACTTTTTATATGAAGGAAAAATATAAAGTTAATCACAAGAATTACTATATCTTCTTCATTAGAGGTGTGTATATCTCCATAACATAGGGTATAAGATTGAAAATTAACAAGACTATGACAAGAACCTATCAATTTGGCTATGGATGGGACAAACCATCCCCTTATTCTATACCTATAACTATTCATACCATGAAGTTGGTGAGATTTTTATCCAATAGAGTATTATCTTAGGGAAATTTATCCAAGGATTCATTTTAAGGGTTTTCATGAGGTATTTAGGAGGTAAAATGCTATATATAATTAAATAAAAATATTGGAAGATAAAAATAATAAATAATTCCAAATTTAACCATCAACATTTTATCAAAATCCATTAAGCTTTTAAAACCATTGGAAAAGGGGAATTAAAAATAAATAACCCATTCAATTCGAAGCCATTAGAACTGGGTGCATAGTAAGAATCTCATGTTTCATTCTTGTGGAAAAAATATAATAACTCATTGGTTTGGTAAAAATATAGGACCTAGTGTCCTCAATTTTCCCATGAAACTCAAGGCTCGATACAAAAAAGTGTTGGCTATAAACCGCTTCATACTTACCTCCTATGTTTTTTACATTTCTATCTTCTATCTAACTAAACCTTCCCAAATGAAATATGGAAAATCACATATTAGATAACATCATTTCATAATCCAACCAATTATTCCCATGCCTTAGGAACTTAAAGTAGTATCTGGTGAGTATAGAAGAGAATTTCTAATCCCTTGGAGATATAATCATGTTCCATGTCCTTAATAAACAGACCATACGAATTGATTTCCTAATAAACCATCTAGAGGGGACTAACAATGTCCCTTACATGGACTCTTAAAATTTTATTGCCTTGAAATTATATATATCATCCCAAGAAAGGCCTGCATACACTCACTAGTTGTATATAGTTTATTAGAAAGACTAGAAAAAAAGGATAACTAAAAGTGATTGATGGGATTTTCATTAGATAAATACAAGAAACATTATTTATAAAAAACCATATGAAAATATTTATTTACATTTTGAAATGAAATCGGAAATTAAAATTACCCTTAACAATTTTATCCATGAATGAAAAAAGGAATCTAAATAAACTTTCCGAAAATAAACCCCTTGGAATAAAATTTATGCTAGTTAAGGTCATAAGAATCGTATGATTCTTGTACTATTTTACATATCGAACCCATCATATACTATTCATGGAAGGAACTGATTGGGATAAATACATCAATTCCTAGTGGTAAATGATAGCCATTACACAATATATTTTGTTTTTATGGAGTAATCCATGAATAGGTGGGGAGTTTCATGCCTATATGTAATTGTAATAGTCATGTCAGCTATGTACCTGGCTTCCCATATGTTTTTTATGAAAACAACCCAGGTTTTTCCTCCATCGGGTGCCCAAGGTGGCCTACAACACATCCAAAGGGTATTACTAATCATCAAGGGAAGGATAAAAGTTTATAGGAATCAATAATGTTGAGGAAATAATTTCTCCCAATAATCAGAGTTATAAAATATTGGAAAAATAGGCATGAACTATCTATATATCAAAAATCCATTCTGGAATTAAATAATAAATAAAAACAAAAAAAATTTTAAATCAACAATAGATATAAATATAACTATTACCTATACTCATCCCTAACACCATCACATATAAACGAGACCACAAAAATTTTCCTTTCATACGTCCACTAAAAATATAACACAAATTCGAATTAAATTAATAGATAGAAGGAAAATGGATTACTTTTCTAGTGTGATAAAGGAAAATAAAATAAAAAAACAAATAGAGATAATTTTATGTTATTTTATAAGTCACAAACCAAATATAAAATCACAATTATTTATGTGTGGTAAATCATAATTTAATGTCAAAAATCACAGTGCAATAGATCACAATGTAAAAATAAGATCTGTAGTTATGTCATACTAAAACAAACCCAATGAATATTTCATTAAATAAGGATAAATTCTGTGCTAGTTTTGAAAAAAACATATTAAAAAATAGGTTTTCTATAAATGAATATATAAAGAACCAATATAATTTCATAATCCTTACTTTTTTATTTTATTTACATGAATAGAATCACTTATAAAATGATTATATTTTTCTATGGAAGAATTTTTTTGGAAACCCATTTAGAGACCATCTTAAAATCAATTTTTCTCAAAAATATTTTTATTTCAAATATTTGGAAATTTTTATGGAAATTTGGGGGAAAAGACTTATGTTAAAGTAATAAATTGAAGGAAAAATGGAATAATTTAATATTTATAAAGGAAAATAGGTTCTACAAATGTATAATATAATGAAAGATATATTTTTCTATAATTTAATAATTTTATAAAATAAATAATTTACCACACATTATAAATTTAATAAAATAGAGGAATGAACTATAAAATTAACCATTTCATAAAAATTTATAATGGAGAAAATACATAGTACCTCTAAGATTAGTTGGAACCCTAAATACTTGCACTATCACCTGATCTAATATATCAATATCCAATGTGCGATCTCACCACTAAGAAGAGAATTCCTATATTATAGAGTGTTAGTTCTACCTATCCATGAAACCACAACTAATAATCCATTAAAGAGTATATGCTATGGCATAGTGGTGTAGCATCTCCCTTCAACAACACTAGGACTTTAATATAAGTTTCATTTTATTAGTAAAGTGGTGCAATCTAATGTGATATGTAATCTAGTTTCCCCCTTAAGTAGGTGACTTACCATGTTCTTTAACCATGTCAATAAAAAATCAGTTTCAATTTAAAATAAAGTGCTTTTAATCAATAGATGAAAATACAAATCATTTTTTAAAACAGACATGCTCTTTATACATTTTTCTCACAAAATTCAAGGAAAATATTTATGTATCCCTAAATCATATAATTCTACCATATAAACTAATAAATTCTAGTTTTCCTTATTTAAAACATTATTTATAAAACACCACAAGAAATATAAAAAATTCTAATCATGATTTCAAATAATAATTTATAAATCCACTTTGAATCACTTTTGAAATATGATTTGGATATTAATTTTTATTTCTAAATTACCCTTTTATTGTTTTTCTCACATATATCCACCCTCATGCAATTTTTTTTATTATGTCATTAATTCTCACACTATAATGGTAAATGGTATAAAATTATAAATATATATTTTCACTCATTTATATATGGAAAAACAATGAATACCAAAAGGTTAATTTCAAAACAAACCCCTTTTTATTCAAAAATAATTATTTTAATACTACTTAAGAACATGAATATTCATGTTATTAAATGAAATTCCATGTAAAACCAAAATTACAATTATAAGTCCACTTAATGAACCAAAACATATTTTAAATTTTATGAAATTATTTAAAAATATAATTTTATCTTTTTATAAAAAAATTGGTGTCCAAAATTTAAAAAATTATTTCCAATTTTTTTAAAAAGGAAATAAACTATAATTTACTAAGAATCAAGTTAAAACCGCTACATATTTCCAAATAAACATAAATAACATTTAATTTTACAATTAAATTTAAAAAAAGTATAAAAATACATGAAATCGTTGTTTTATAATTTAATGAGAAAATTAAAGGGGTAACATACCTTTATCCAAGTGAAAGACATCACAGTTGTCAGATGTCACTAGGAAATTATCCAATATGAGTCATGTGAACCCTAGTTTCCAAGGATCAGAAAATAAAATCTCCGTAATCCCATTAGGTTTTAATAATGTTTTGTGAACTATAACATATGGAGAATAAGAAAATAAGAATTTAGAAATAAATGTGAACAATGGGAGAGGAAACCTAACTTTTCAAGATCAAACTCAAATCGTGAAATAAAAAATTATAAATTAATTTAAAATGGCGAGGAAAAATGGAATATAAGGATGGGGTCTTCATAATATGAGATGAAAAAGTATGTGATAGGTAGAGATAGAGTGTAGTATTTTTAATAAAAAGGTTGGAGGGGTGGTGTATTTTAGTAAATTACGAAATTTTAAAGAGTCATGAAAAGCACATGGGTTGGCTGTACAACTGGAAGATTTTTATTCCAAACATTTTTTCCTATATATATGGCCTATATTAGCCCATATGGATTGGTCACATGGTTAAATTAATCATATAATGGATATTCAATTCATCTATGTCTTGTTGGAGTTGCATTCACGTGGTCACCCCTAAGTTTTAACTAACCATTTACCTATGAGGAGATTCTAAAAATTTAAAATTTACTCATGGATTAGATTTTTATTTGATAACATGGTAGGAAATATTAAAATAAATTAAATAAAGAGAAAAATTGGGTTTAGGGTGTGACAAAATTCACACCTTAAAAATTTATTATCCCAGAAATCCTTGGATGAAAATTTTTACTCAATAAGGAATAGGGTTCAACTACCTCATAAATGATAGCATCATGTATACATGAAGAAAGACTAAGATTATGGATAAATCCAGAGAACATTATACTTAATATGGAAATAGTGCATTTCATAATTGTCTGATTATCTCATCACAAACCACAATAAAAGACTACAATAGAAAATAATCATGGAATCAATTTAAAATCAAACATACCTCAAAATACAAACATGGATTCAAAATAACATCCTAAGGTATAAAAACTAAACCAAATAATCATCGTTTCTTTATGGATGGGTTTGTTGGGGGGAAAAAGGAAAAAAGTTTTAAAATATATAAAGGAATACTTGGTCTACACAAAGGAACCAACTATGGTGGTCCCCCAACTATAAATATTCCAACAACTTGAAAGAAAAATGGAATGAGAGACCACCCCAAGGGAATATATTATAACCAAAAAGGCTCTAAATTGAGAGAGCCTAACTGAAACACTCGATAGAAGACACACCCAATATTTAAAACAAATTAATCCCCTATGTGAATAAAATATTTAGACTAATATCAAATAAAACAAATACAGACAAGGTAAAAAAAATTAGATAATATAATTCCCCATAAGAATTACATTAACCAATGTCATATTCAATAATAAAATTTTAGGAACTCAAAACAACCTAAGAGGGGAGGGGTGAATGAGGGTATCAAATTTTTCTTCTAATGTGATGGATATTGTTCTGATGTTGGTATTAACTTTTTAAATATGTCTAATGAAATAAAGAAGTAATTGAACTTTTAGAAAGAGGGATACAATACAAAAAATTTATTTGTTTTACCACTATAGTGTCATTCAATGATCTTACACTGACATTGTGTCTGTTTTTTTAAATCCACTAATATTCACTAGTTTTGGAATAAAAAAATTATGAAACAATCAATCTATACTAGGGCCATCTACTTTACAATATTATATTTATAGTACACCGTCTCCCTCAGAACACTTCTGTCAACACCCTGTGGCTCACTACATTAGGGGAAGTCTTAGTTAGTTTAACGACTGAAGGTTTTCTCAGTAGATTAAAATTTATCTCTTTTTACCGGAAGATAATGAGACTGTCCTTACAATTTATCCCTGAGTTGATTTACTTGAAATCACTATTCCCTTAAACTAGTTGTTCAACACCCCTATTTATGATGCTCCCATACTTCATGAAACACCTTAATGTTTCAACTATTTACTAATATTCATGAACAACATTATTTTTTCAAATCTCCCAACCTTTAAAAAACTCAAAGCCTACACAAAACAAACTCCCTTAATGTTTCCCACCACCTTCATAGAACATTATCCATTCATGATTATCACTACATTTTTGGAATAGAATACCTTTAATAAGCTTGCTGAGTAATAATGGAATTCCCAGTCATCGAGAAAATCATTTTTCTAATATACACAAGCATTGGTCATGACTAAAACTATCCTCTCATGATGCACATGCACATAATGGATACCTTGTTTAAAAACAATTCATTATTCATGAATTTAGACGGATTCAAAAAATTTCTCTAATTATTTTCTTGAAAATGAATTTTGAGTAGCCACCTAGTTATATGAAATTGTCTTCATGAAGACCCCACTCCTCTAGTGGGCTTTTCCAGATCTTCCAAAAACACCTCTGTGAAGCTCCTATATTCTCCAAGCACTAGGTAAATTTAAACCATTCTATAAGCTTATCAATATCACGTAGAATAACCTTCACACTATCACATATTTAAAAAGATTCTGGTTGTCTCCTAGAATCACGGTTACACCATCACGCATTCACATGCATCGTTTGTGATAATTCATATTTTTCTAAAGATCAACATTGGTGAAGCATAGTCTTTATGAAACTCAATCCATCAAAATAAATGAGCTGATACAATCCTAGAAAACCAAATTTTGTGAATCTTTCTCTATCCTCCTAATTTTAATCCCCAAAAATTGTAAAACACTACGAAATTGTGACACATTCAACATTGTAGCCATCTTGTACAATAAGATAACCTTCCTTGCGGAATTCATAACCAACCAAACATGTATTTAAAAATAAACTCAAAATAGACTCTATTTCAAACATCTATCTATGATAGGACATTGTTATAACAATATCCCATTTAGGGTTGATGTAAATCTATTAAATAGATTCAATAAATCAACATCAATGAAATGAGAGTAAAAACTCATCCAACACTCTAAGTCTATGTGAGAAATGTTTGTTGAAAAAAGTAATAGGGAAATCATGAAATGGGTTTTCATTTTTTGGAACACATAAATATATTCATTATAGACTTGATTAAATATGGATAGTTTCCTTATAACACATAATTATCAGCATGTCACAGAAGTATTGAATGGTTTTTTAAAATCATGTTACTAAAAAACCTTTATAACATTGAATTTATCCATAACCCCCTTTGTAAATATAAATAAACAGCCTATATTTTTTATTTTTGGAGCTAAAAATACCCCTATATCATATATCCCCTATAAAAATGCATCACTACAACAAACAGATTAAAATAGTTAACTCAAGTGGGGATAAATGAACAACTGTAACCTCCTCTTGAACTATGAGGTGGCAGAAATGAGATGTTCAACCTATGTTTATTGTAAAAATTTTATACAAATGGAATATTTAGAATGTTATCCACTTGTTCGTCAGTTTCAACATGGTCCATTTTAATCAAACTATGTTTGTGTTTTTTCCTATTAAAGCGATATCTAATACCAATATTTTTTTATGAGATTTCTATGCCTGATACTTCATAAGAGTGATCACATACTATTTTTCATAGTAAATCACCATCAATTATTTCACCTCATCAATAATTTAAGTTATTTGTTGCTTCATCTAAAATATCTAAGTTCTAGACTATGTATAAGAGATAAACTATTCTTCAGTCATACTAGGAGAAGTCATTATAGATTTCTTGTTGAACCATCCCACATATTTTTTTCCTATGAGTATTGTCCCACCACATATGAACATTCAATCCATAACATATCCACACATATCATCATGATAATATTATAATAATTAATTATCTATTTCTTTTTCAATGTATAATCCAAAATGGGGTGTACCTTAAATATACCTCATGATTTATTTAACTACTGGAAAATTCTATTCCTTTGGATTACATTAAAAGAGGGATACTATGCATGTCAAAAAGTTGATATCTGGGCATGTTCTAGTCATGTATATTATTCTTCCAATGATTCTACTATATGATAAGGGATCTATAGATTTCCAATACTCACAATTTCCAGGTTTTTTACCAACTATTATCGGAGTCAACATTGGTTTGGTGTCATGGATGTTAAAATTATTAAAAAAATCACATTCATATTTTTCTTATGAAATGAAGGTATAATCCTTCTTTGAAACCACATATCATCCCAAAAATTATGTGGGTTCACAAATCATGGACATTTTAAATTAATATTTCATGTAATTATAATATTATTTCACCAATCCAATTATGATTCCACCAAACATAATGTCATCTACATACACAAGATCTTAAAATAGTTCTTCATATGAATTATTCACCTAGATATTATGATCAATAGCTCTTATTTTTAATTGAAGTATCTCCATATAATCTTCCAATCAAGAACAAAATGCTCACAGTGCCTACATTATACTGTTGAGAAAAATCTTCAAGAAACACATAGTCTCTTCATTATTTCCCATTAGAAATCCCACTTGTTGTTCAATGTGGACTTTTTCTTCCAGAACTCCATTTAAGAATTATATTTTTACATTAATATAATAATATTTTAATCCTATTTGAATTTTTATAGAAAGTAAATTCCTAATAAACTCCAGTCTAGATACTAGATAAAACATTTCTTCAACATCAATGCCATTAATTTTTTAATAGAAATTTCACACCATGAATGCCTTTTTTCTGATCACATTTCTAAGTCCGTAGAATCTATATTTAAATATCCAATTTTTTCTAATAAAATTGTGATTTTCAGGTATATTAACAAGATCACATGTCCATTTCTTTTCAATTTGATGTTGTTCTTTATTCATGGCCTTAACCCATGGTTCATCCTTCTCATATTCTTCAAATGAAGGAGGTTCCATAATTGATAGGACGAACGAATGTGATTCAATGCACATTCTCTGTGTCTGTGTGGGTGTGGTATAATCATAAATGATGTTAAATTGATGAATTATTTATCTTATATTTCTCATTTGAGGTTCAAATAGAGTTTCATCAACCATGGTTTCCTATTCTGATTCATCATTTGAATCATTATAATTTTGTGTGACTTGAATGTTTTTTAATCCTTCAACTGGTTATGCATTTAAATATATCCCTTTTCCATTTTATACTTCAACTTTTACCATATCAGTATATGATATAGTCTAGGTATTTATGGTTTAATATTTAATGATCTTGATATCATTTCTTTACATAATTTTCCATGATTATTTTTGTATCATTTTTTGGCTTTAGTCTTTATTGAATATCCATGGAATACTCCCCCATATGTTGTATTACCATACTTTATTTGATTTCATTCAATGTTCCAGATGAAACATTTATTTCAAAAAACACAAAAATAATTTATATGGGGTTTCTTCCATTCCATAAATCATATGGTTTCTTGGTTTCTCCCATAAAAAGTATATTTTGATTTCGAGTGTACACCTCTACCTGAAAAACCTTATTATAGTAATGATGAGTAATATAACTCTCAATTATCATATTTCTTACCTCATGTTTTATATCTTGTTTTTTGAGGTAATATATAAATTCAATTGATGTGTATTGTCCTCCATTTTCTGATCATTGAATTTTGATTGTTCGATTAGTTTCATTATAAGATATTTGATGATAACATTTCCTAAAATCATTCAATTTTTGTTACATTTTTTAGTAATTAAATAATTAAACAATATATAATCATAACCATCATAGAATAAACTACCTCTCCCTATATGTCCTAGTATAATTCTTTAGAACACATAGGTCTATGTGGGAAAGAGAAAGCTGATTGGATTCCTTTTCATTCTTAAACCAATATTAACTCCAAACCATATTTCCTTCCATGCATGCATCCCATGCCTTTTAAAAATCATGATTAAAATTGGGAGTATTGACATATATAATAATCATAAATATATTTTCAATACTATATTGATTAGTGTGACCCTACCTATTGTGCCACAACTTGTTTTCTTCTTCAATTGTTAACAATCAAATTTTATCTTTACTATCAACCAGGTATAAATTTCCATATGTTTTTTATTCATTCATTAGATAATTTCATATTATTCCTTGTATAGTGCACCCATTTTAATTAAATGAAACTATATATTACAATTCTCAGAGGTAACTCACACTCAAAAGATTATGACACAAAAAAACTACATTGAAAACTTCAGTTTTCCATATCTTATCATTTTCAAATTGTATAATTCTACTAAATTTAATCATTAAAGAACCATCATTGCCAAATATCAATATTCCATCAACATTTTCGTATTATTTGTTAACAAATATACATTTCTAATCATTTTGGGTAAGCATCTGCTATTAAGAATCCAATTTCTATTGTTCTTTGTAGCTTTGAGTGCTATTTCTACGTGGTTGGATTTCTTGATTTTCTTATTTTCCATCCATGAGATACTTGATTGAGAATAGGATAAAGATGTCATTTCCAATATATTTTCTATATAAAGGGTTCTCCGAACTCCTAAAAATATTATAAAGTATAATACCTATTTACAAGTCTAACTTCACATGGTTTGAGTGTATTGAATTATATATATGTTCGATAGGTAATGTTTCCACCTTTCCTCTACTATCAATGAATAAAATTATGACCATATTTAGAATAGTGAAAAAATATCTATAGAAATTATTAATTCTATACGATGAATGATATGGTCTCATTATTCTTTGTTGAATTCCAAGAACATACCCATTCAAATATCTCTTTTTCTCTTCATAGTACGACATGGTATGGACCAAAAAACTATAGAATTGACTTTTCAGAAGAGGAAATTTCTTTGTAATTAAATTCCTCCCCATTTCCACTTATTTTGTAAATGTAATTGACTAGAAATCATATTTGGATACCTAAGGATAATTTTCATCACTCATTTATATTTTATTTGAAACTTTCATTTTTTCGACATCTGGAGCCTTTATGATATGCCTAACATTCTGCTTCCCTTTATTTTTTCTCAAATTGTTTTGAGTATTTGATGTTTTAACATAAAATCTAAGTCTACATTTTCCTATACATGAGGATATCAGATAATTAAAGGTTTTATTTACTCTTTTAGAACCATTTTTAACTCCTTATATTATCCAGACATCAAAGAATCTAGAAAACAATATTTTCTTATTTGTTTCCCATGATTTTGATTCAGTTACTAGTTTAATCCTTAAATTAACAACTTCTTATTCAATTACCTCATCCGTCATGGGATTCTAATCCAATTTTGACGTATGTAAATTGATGTTTTTTCTTAATATTTAATACTGAGCTTAAATTCCACAACTTCTTCTGAGATTTCCATAGTTGTTAAATTTTCTTCTTCCCCTTCTTATAGTTGATCAATTTAAGCTTCATTCTGATTAACATACATTGATGACTCTTCACGAATGTCTCTCATAATTCTATTTCTTTTTTTAATTTCAATATTATCAAGAGGACTATCATGTTCCACATTAATATTAAAACACCAGTCAATATATTATCTCTATCTATTTAGGGTTCTTCCTTTTCAAATTTAACCACCATGGATGCCTAGGATTTAAATTTGAACACTTTTTATGCATTCTCCAAAAATTCATTATCATCTTAATATTATTTACATAAGAAACTGTTTATCTATAATTTCTTTCATGATTGGAAGTCTTCAATGTTGGTGAACGATTTCAAGGGTTACTTCATGATTTATTCTTCACTTTATTCATCATCAAAATTCATTGGGCTCTGATAGAAAATGGTCCCAACTCTACCACATCAAAAATAGTCCAAAAAATCTTTACATAAATGTACATTTTCCTATATTAAATTTCATATAAAAAGAGAAATACCACTATCTTAGTAATTTTATTATTCAATAGTATCACTATAAATTTCATGTGTATTCTTGGATTTGAATGCCAGTTCCTTGCATATTAGATTTTTCTCATTTTTGGGTTGAATATAATTTCATAATCTTGAATAATTCTTAAGATACAATCAAAAAAAGTTTAGATAGATCCCTTTCTATATGTTATAACACATTTGGATGGTATTGATCACGAAACCTTATTAATATTTTCATACCAAATTGAATATGTTTAATTTCTTCCCCAACTCCTATAATTGATCCAAAAACTTCTAGAATTATAATAAAAAATATATTTTCATTTTCATTAGGATGAATTAGCAGATCATTGAACCTATTTTTAAAAACATTTCATATGTAATCCTTCACTTTTTTATGGCCTCCATATATATTTTACAGTTTTTCACAAATAGAATTGGATGAGGTGAAACTCATCACCATCAAATAGATTTGATTAGATTGAGTGGTAGTAAGAGAATTTTAGGCATTGGCCACTTCATCAAGAACTTCCCTATCTATTTTAGTCATAGAAAGACTTATCTCATGAGTGGCATGAATCCCTGCTAATGTGGAAAAAAAGAACTTCTATTCCAAGGGATCATAGATCAGATCTCATATTCGTTTTCAAAATCTGAACGTTAATTCTATAAAAGAGGGGTAATCCCCAGAAATTTTCGAAATTATAAATGAAAAAATGATAAATTTTACTCCCACAAACTACATTTTATACCACAAGTATTTCCCTAAAACACCATGAGTGGTGAGGGTTGAATTGAGGATTCAGTTGTTTATTTTAAAGTAACATATGTTATATTCACATTGGTAGGAACTTATTAAACCAATATTATCGAATCATTTAATAATTAAACATCCACATGAAGATAGACATAAAATTTGTTATCCTTGGTTTACTGCTAAGGGATATTCATATGACCATATGCTGACAATGTGTCAATCCTACTTAAATCAACTAATCTTCGCTAGTTGTGGAATAAACATGTTCAGGTATAGTCACTCTAGGACAAGCACACTTCCTTTATAATATTTTATGGATATAACACTTCCTCCCTCATAAAAAATCTGTTCAATCCCCATAGATAACTTCTTTGGGTGATGTATTACTCATTTTGATGACTATAAGATCCCATTAGTAAATTGGAATTTATGTCATTATCCCAAACTATCATGAGATTTTATTATACCGTATCCCTGAGTGGATGTACATCAAATCACAGTTCACATACACTATATGTTAGACACTATTATGCACGAAAATCAATGAATTCTTAAAGAAACCTTTGGGTTTCAAATAATTACATATATTCATGAAACCATTCACTTTCATGAAGATACAAACCATTTTGGATCACACATCCTTCATGGAACCAACTACCTTCATAGAGCTCACTAGATTTGTGGAATAAAATACCTTCCAAAAGACACTGCCTTCTTGAGACCGAATACCATTGTGAAGCTCAGTGAGTCATCACATTATAACCAGTCATCGAAAAAATTCTTTTTCTAAAATCATAGGTTTTTTTAAATACTATGAAATTATTTTTGAAAAGATTAGGCTCAAAAGGAATAGATGATTCATGAAGATTTTATCCCTCATCAATTTATACTTATTCAATCTTTTTTCTAATTATTTTCTTGAAAAATTATGTGGTAGTAGTTGACTATTTATAAGAATGAGCTGTTACAAAGATCCCATGCATCTAGTGAGATTTCCTCACACCTCTAAAAACATCTTTGTGAAATTATTCAATTCACGAATCACTATAAAAATTTAACCCATTCACAGAGCTTCTTGTAGTCAGGTAGAATCACCACCACATCATCAAATTTTTTGAATCTTCTCATAGTGATGTTGATTCACCATCATTCCATCATGAATTAATGAGTCTAATTCATAATGATCTATATATTTATGAATCTCGTAGTTCACAAAACCTAGTCTTCATGATGTTTATGACATTACAATATTTGAGATGAGACAATCCTTGAAAAGTACCATCAACATTGTATCCAAATTTTAATTTAAGATAAATTACATTGAAAACTCTATGATCTACCCAGTGTGGATTGAAAAAAAAAATTGGACCACGTTTCTTTTTTCCAGCTATGGAATACCTTGGTTCCAACAAAAATAAGGTCCCTATATTTGGTCATGAGATATAGTAATATATGAATTTTCATTTGGTACACCATAAAATAGTGAACCCTATATATCATATAAAACATATCACTCATATTAGTCTCAGACATGATCACCCAATCCATCCAATGCACTTCCCATAAATGTAAAAACATTATCCCTGAGCTATAATCACATTAATGGTGAGTGGATAAACAAAATAAATTTGGTAGAGGGAACAAACAAAGAGGGGTATTGGTTAAGAAATACCAATGAAACCCTACCTAACATATTCTAAAAATGATCAATCCCCCCAAAATAGTTAAACATACCAAACCAATGGTGATACAACTAGAAAATTAATAGAAGGAATCATATAGGGAAGACACACAAACATTTAATCTAAAACATTATAGAGGACTATGAAAATAACATAAATCATAATACAAATTAATACATATATCATAATTCAAAAAAGAAAGGTTTAAAACAAATCAAGGGCCATACCCAAAGAAATACTTGAAATATTTCAATACACTATTTCTTAAAAACTACCTACTCCAATTTAAAAAAAAGTTTTATAAAATATAGTACAATATAAGAATGATGCAGATTTTTAAAAACATAAAATCCATTTATCAAATTTATAGAACCAGAAAACACCATATATGATCCATTTTATAAAACCAATATCAACTTTGGTAGAGGCCTCTTAGAATTATAATCAACAATCATTTAGAAATTACCATTAGAAAAATTAATCACTCATTTTTAAAACTAATATACATAAATGTTCAAGAAATCCCTATTTTCACTTTGAAACTCTTTATTTAAAATTAAAAAAATGACTTTTTTTTTGTGAAAATCATTTATAAATTTCAATAATTAAATTACACAATTGAAATAATTACTTTTAAAATTATAATCCATAATTTACAAAGAGAAAAATAATATAATAATAAATGAATTAAAAAAATAAGGCCAATACATAATTTAATGAAGACGTAGATTTTGTTTGGATATTATCCACATGGATTTGAATATAAGGTTCCAACCACACAACCATCACTAAGATTCTCATTGAACCAAGAACTCATGCACCACGTTGAATTACATGCTCTATGATTTTACTCGGTATCACTAGTTCAATATCATTGTAATCCCCCAAAATATATATGTTTATATGAAAGAATAAAAAAATTAAGTCAAAATTGAAATCTTGAAGTCCCATTGAAAAATAAAATTTTGATGTTAGAAATAGTGAATTTATATCTCCCAACACCTAACTCAGTAGTTATTATATTCTAAAATCCATTACACCAAATAACACAAATAATTAATTGTTCTCTAAAACCTAGGTTCACATAAAAAATAAGAATCTATTACCATTTTTTCATGAAAAAATAACTTAGTATTTCTAACTATTGGATGCTCGGGTTATCCCTCAATATAATTGATGGGCATTCTTAATCCCCATGGGTTAACTACAAGTGGATGGGAATCAAGAACAGACTTTGGGAATTAGTCTTTCCAATAAACATAGTTACAAAAGGTGGAATAATGAGCATAAAGTATATATATATTAGACATCCACTCCAAAATCCAATGAGCAATAATAAATATATTTAAATAGACAACATATATAAATTTAACTAATGCCTCCACATAGACATGTAGAAACTACTCCCACCAAGTGTTTTTCCTCTAGAAACCAAAAATATAATACACCACTAATTAAATTTGGGATAATAAGGATAAAGTCTCACTTTTACAATTTTATAAAAAAACTAAAATAAAACAAAAAATTATACATTCCTTTATGTGAATTTACCAGTAACCCTATGAAATTAAAATCTCAACCCTCCTAGAGCAGTAATAGATATTCCAAAAATTGAAACAGAAATGAAACATATAGGTGTGAGAAAACAAGTTCAGTGTGTTTTCCAAATAAAAATAAATCCAAGTTTAAGTCATTAAATATAGATATATCTTATTATATTTTAAAATGTAATATTTTTTCAAAATAATTATTCCATAAATGAATATATAAATAACCAATATCATTCCGTAAACATTTTTTTATTTTCATTAAATAAAAACAATCACATAGAGAAAGGTTCATCATTCTATGCTATAATTATATGAAAATAAATTTTTATATAATATTCAATTTTTTTCAATGATATTTATATTTCAATGATTGAAATGTTTTAAAGAAGTATGAGAAACACACATTTTGAATAAAAAAATATTTAATGAAATGTAATGACATGCTTTAAGAGGTTAAATGGAAAATGTTCTATATTTTATAATATAATGAATGAAATAATGTACCATACTTTACATTAATATAAATAAAGAGAGAACCAAACATTAATTATTATATAAAAGATGGGAAAATACCATAAAAATAACCATTTCATAAACATGAATAATGGGAATAGTAGCTACTTCATCTATAGTCATTGGGGACCCGATGATCCTTATATCATCTCATGATCTAGTCATTAAATATCAAATTTGCACCCCAACTACTAAAGATATCATTTCTATGGTCTAGTAGGGTAGTGTATCTCATTAAATACACTATATCCAACAATCTTCTAAGGAGTAATTTTTTTGTACTAGGGGTGTTCCGTCTCCCATCCATGATACCATGACCTTTATCTACGTCACGTTTTGATTATATAATTTCATAATACAAAGAATTATGTATTCTATTCATAGACATAGATACTCTATTTCCTTTTTTTCTGATTTTCAATAAAATATCAAATTATTTTTAATACAACAGTTCTGTCATCGACCCATCACAATCTATATCAATTTTCAAAACACACATTCCACTTTAAACCTATTTTCTAAAAAAATCGAGGAAAAATATTAGGCCACTATAAAGAATATAATTCAACAATATAAACTAAAATAATATGTCTTCAGTAAATTTATTTTTTTATATAACACACCACAAGGAATTGAAATCATTTTAACATGTATTTTTAATCATATTTTGGAAATCCAATTTGAAACACATTTTATAGTTTTGTTAGATATTAAATTAGATTTATAATTTACTGTTATATTGTTGTATTTATAAACAACCACTTATTTATATAATATTTTTTGTTATTATATAGATTAAAAAAACTCTCAAGGGAAATGGTACACACACCCAAACAAATATTTATATTTTCAATAATTTATATTTTCACAAACAAATAATTTCAAAAATGAATTTTTAAAACTCAAAAGTTTTTATTCAAAACCAATTTTTTAAAATATTAAATTGATACATGGAATTACTAGTAATTAATTGAAATTATAATTAAAATTAACAACCCATTTTAGAATCCAATCAATGAACCAAAAAATTTGTCGACAACCTGAAAATAATTTTAAAAGGCAATTCAAGATGTTTGTTGAACTTTTAACAAGGGAATTTATTTAAACCCATATTTATAACATTGAAAATCAATGAAAACCCATTATATTTCCAATGAATTAATTGAAAACATTAGTTAATTTAATGGAAACATCAATCACTGGTAATATTAAAATTTAGGATAAAAAGGTATTAAAATATATGTAATCATTGTTCCAAAATTTAAATACCATATATAATGGTAAACATACTTCAAACCATGTGGGACAAATTTCCTTCAGAGCATGTCTCTATAATAATCCTATAGATGAAGACTCAAAATATGAAAAACCCCAAAACCATTAGGGTTGGACCAAGGTAAGCACACCATAAGGGAGGGAGAATAAATCAATAATAAAGAAGAGATAAAAGAGTATAGATGGAGATAAATAAAAAATAGTGAAGATCAAACATTAAATTGTGCTGAAAAAGGGCCTGAATTAATGGTGTAGCGGGAGGAGGAGTGGTTCATGTTTATAGGGTTCTTCATATAATATGTAATTATGTGAAATGGAGAGGGATATAGTGAATAGTGTTTTTTAAAGGGGACCGTTTATTTTTATAAATATTTTTTAAAATATATGGGAACTGGTTATGTTTTTTCCATAGGGTTAAATAATATGTGTGCCAACTATATGGTACTTAAAAAATTTTCTAGAACATCACACATGGGAAGGCTACATGGTTTACGTAACCATGTTATGACCTTGAAATTCAACGAAATACACATAGTTTCAACATGTTTCCCCTAAAATGTGCATCAATAATTCACCAATTATAACAATTTAAAAAATGATAATTTACTATTGTTCTAGTCTAAAAAAGGTTCATTTTGTAAAACACATCACATGAAACCATCATTTCCATTTATAAAAACCTTTTTTAAAACAAATCACATGAAAAGATCATTTCAATATATAAAAAACCATTTTTAAATTAATTGATTTTCTAAAATAAAAAATATCTGTTTTAGAAAAAATATATTATATGTAATCAGTTTTTAAAATGAAATATTATTTTTATTAAAATCATAAAACATGCATTTTTAAAATTAATAAGAATACAAAGAAAACCCTAGTCCTATATGATTGTAAGGAAGGGTGAAAAAAAAGAGCAGATGGATGAGAGAACCAATAATTTTAGGGGGAACTACTTACCCAGGTATTTATTTAATACCCTAGGTGAAATCTCATTCTCAAATCTTACAAAGGAGTGAGTAAGAATGGGATCAATTCATAAGGGACCTCAGAGGTTCGAATTAGAATGAGATGAATGGAACAGGTTAAAATCTGTACGTGTAAAATGGTAATTTAATATTATTAAATAATCATTGTAGGATGGGTCATTACATGACCTACCCAATCATGGAATAACCCACCTTCTAAAAATGTACCCCTGTGCTACATGTTTTAATCATGGTGTGACCTACCTTGGTCGCAACATGACATACCCCACTATATAATTAGGCCCTTTACCTAGGTTGGTTGGTAGTGTTACCTCTTTTATATAATGTGTGACCCAACTATTTGAAAACTTTGCACATGATATAGGATCTGTCATGGGGTATCCTCCATTGGCCATGACATGACCTAAATACAGTTCATGACTATAGTTATTCCTATGTAAGGTTTTGGAAAGAACTCCCTAGACCAAAGTATTAATCGACATAAACCAGTAAATTTAGTTTACCAAAATTTCGAAAAATAGCATGAAATACCAAAAAAGTTATATTAAAAAAACTAAATATAAATTTTTTGTACCTCAAAATGACTCCATGGTGTAAAATAAATTAAATGAGAATATAGGTTTTTATTGTAAATTATTTGAAACAATAATATATTGGTTATTATTATAGATTAATAGAATAAGTATTATATAAAATTAGATCATGTTTAATCTATTAAATGTATTTTAATTTTGAAATTTATTTATTTTTTTCCTATTATTTATTATTTATTTATTATTCTATATTTTCATATTTTTAAGATGAGGGAAATATGTTTATGTACAAGACCCTACATTTCAAATAAAAAATTAACGTAATGGGAATTTTAATATAGTAAAAACCATAAATTATAATTGATTTTTTTTCTCACATTTGGAAAATATATCCAAGGAAATTGTCTCCAATAAACAAATATATGTGTGATGGTTGAATGATATTGAATTTGAATATTAATGATATTTTCTTAAAGAAAAAATTTTAAATTTCTTCAAACGATAATAATTTATATTAAATGTGGATTTTAGTAAAGTATAATTTATTATTATTCTTGATAATACTATCTAAAAATATAAGTTAATTAGATAATTATTTTATATGATGAGAAGTTAGTAATGGTATGTGTATTAAACATTTTAGGGTGTTTGAAATAAATATTATATATCGATGTAATGCATAATAGAAATATATTACATATAATTTTAAAACATTATGTTTTAATTAAATATGTTACATATCCTATGAATATAATTTCTTTTTTTCCATGACACAAAATTTAAAAAATATCCACATCCTTCAAAATTTGTTACGGATTCTTAGATGAGTTTTCATTTGTCACATTTTGGTTCCAACACAATATATTTCTTTTTAACATGGAAAATATTATGTGTTTTGGAAATTTTTCTCCTTTTTAGTATTTTAGTAGTCTAAAAATTTATATATGACCACATCTTGGTCTGATTATATTAGTTTTAAATCCTTATCAATATTTATACTATATTTATCTTTTGATTTGGTATGTTTTATCAAAATTTGATTGTGTATAAAATATACACCACTATATTCTTACTGGTTCTATACTAATAAGAATATATTATTTAGTCATGAAATTTATCTTTAGATTGTATTATTCTTAATCTATTTGGGGACTGGATTTTGATTTTCCTATTCAACAATTATTTCTGGATGATAACATATGAATTATTTTATTGTATTCCCAATAGTGTTATGAATTTTCTTAATTTTCACTAAAATAACACTTTTATTCTAAAAAGTAACCCCTGGGATATAGGAATATTATATCATGTGATCTACAATAAATTTTTTATCTTCTTAGTTGATAATATTTTCATATTTATGGACTTAGTCTTATTATTTAGAATACTAAATATGAAAATTATATTTTTCAAAATATATCAATTTTAGTAATAATGTCATTTTTTTATTTTTTATTTATATTAGGTTTTATTTATATTAAGTCAATATTTTGGATACTATGATTTTATTTAATATTTAATTTTAATAATGACGTAAATATTTCTATTTAATAAATTTAAAATAGTCTAAATAAAATTTATTTTTTTTAATCTTCCATTGTGCTATAGACAAGTTTGTATAATTACATTATTATGCAACCTTCCCATATAAAAAAGGATACTTTAAATTTTTAAAAAAGAAAATTCAAACTAAAAGGATGTTTAACAATGTTATGTTTCAAATGAATTATCATATTTGATAGAAATATAAGAAAAAGGATACTATCACAATAGGTAAATCTATCAATTTTAAACCGATGTATTAGGAAAGTGAATGTTACAAAAGCTATTTTTCTGTTATATTTATAATAAAGTTAAAAATATATATAATTTTAGAGAATAAATTATTAATTTATATCTTTTTAGTATTAATTTATTCATAATGTGATAGGGATAAAGAGTTTCCCAAATGATCCATGCATGTGGATATCTTGGCTTTCTTATATATCAAGGTAAGGCATATACAAAGAAGTGTAGGTGGACATGTGATATGAATGTAAAAATTTATAAGAAAATCTTATTATATTATATAATGAGATTACAATGAATAAATATTTTTATAAGGCGTGAGAACCATTCCCTAAACCAAATAAGTAATATTTCAATTCCACATTTCAATTGTGTCGTTGAGGCTTATTCTAATAAATTTTGTACTTGAATCACCCTTTTTCTAGACCTAAAAGGTATATTTTTCCATATTTACTCCTCTTTTATTCCACCAATTATGTAAATAAAATTACATTAGTTTTTAATTGTAAGGATTCCATAGGTTTTTTTCAATAGGGTGATAAAAATATAGTTTTTTAAAAGTTTGTTGGTAAGGGGTTATTTTCCTTGAAAAAATAATATTTTATGACTAAAGTATTATTCAAAAAAATTTCCACAAGAATTGTAACAGAAGATTACATATTTCTGTTTTCCTAAAAATTATTTAATTTTATGGGTTGGTTTAAAAGTTTATTTCATTGTATTGAAAAGATGTTTAATTGTTTTTCATGATGACAAATTAATCACAATATTTTTTTTCCAAATTATCATACTTTGTAATTTTATATGATGATGAATTTTCTTATGATATATCCTTATAATACCTTGGGTAATGATTTATAATATTGATAAATTATGATTGAATAATCTTGTAATGTTATTACATTATAAATTCCATTATAAGGGTCATTTGTAAAAGTGATTGTGAAAATGATATCTGAATATACCTTCATAGTGTTTATTTTATTTTAAAGAGTTTTATATTTATATGTTTGGATATAAAGAAAAAGTAATTTTATTTTATGAGAAAATAAAATTATTTTATCTCTTTAAAGTTATAGGTTTATATTTTAAATAATGTTTATGTGATTCTAATGATTTAAGGTTTTCATAATTTTTTATTTTTTCTCAAGGACTATTCAAAATAATTTTCTTTCCATATTATTACTTATGAGTATAATTTAAGAAACAATTTAGGGAAAATAATTTTATTTCATGTTTAGAAGTAATCTTTATGTCAACTAATGGTTCTATATTAAAACTGATCACTTTGACAAGGGTTTTTAAGTATTTCAATTATATAAAAGGTCTTAATTTTTTATAACCATTATTAAGATTTATTTTAGTATCCCATGATTTGAAGTTATTTTTATAAGGAATAAGGTTGAGTAAAAGTGGTTATGATGTTATAATTTGGGTGATGGGTTTTTGAATTTGAATAAAGAAGGTATATCATTTATATAATTTGATTTTGTGAAAAATATCCCCTTTGGAAAGAAAATTATATGTTTTTTATATTAGTTATATTTATAATTCTCTAAAACCATAAACATAAATGATAATGTAAAATAAAATAATGAAATATTTTTTATGAATCATGTGATCTTAGGATGATTATGTTTGGGGTGTTACAATTGGTATTAGAGCTGGGCTTGGATAACTTTATTGGATATGAAACTTCCATTTGCGGATAATTTAAGTGTTATGGATATCACTATGGGTTAATAAGTTGAAGGGCGATCATAAATTCATATATAAATAAAATATTTTCATTATTTAAAATGAATTTTATAGGTAATTAATAATATATGGGAATTTTTAATGGTTTTCCGAATAATATATGTTTCTTATATATATAATCCTTAAATTTAGAATGTGATATAATGTGAAGGATAATTGGGAAGAAGGTTGGTATATTTTTTAGAATATTTGATAGAAGGTATAGGTAATATTTAGGATTGAAAGGTAATTTAATGAATAAATAATCATGGTTATATAGATAAAAAGGTATTTTTATATATGGAATGTAATTTGCGAAATATGGATAAAATTGAGGGACTAAAAATTATTTTATCAAAATAGGGTTTTTTGAATTCTTTTTCTATAATTTTAAGAAAATTATATGATTAAAGTTTATATAGAAAATTATTGGAGTGTATGACCTTTTATGTATAAGTAATTGTTATTATTTGGGGTATACATATTTATATAATATGTTAAAGATTATATTATTTTATGATTTTATTTCGTGGTTATTTTAGTTATTCAGGGGAATGTATTAATTTTTTGGATTTAGAAAATTGTAAAGAATATTTTAGGGGATTGTTGAGGTTTAACAATTTTTGGGATAATGGTTACGTTCATTATTAGAGAGTACACATGATCTCAGAATGTATGATTTTTGGGCTTCTAATTTGGTAAGAATGATTTAAAATAATTTATTATGTTTATTTATTTTTTGGGATTTTAAGAAGAAAAATAGTAAGGGATCCTATGATATTTTTATGATATTATTTTTTTGGATGTTAACATTTTAGTTTTTAATTTAAATGTTTGTTATGATTTTTCATTAATAAATATTTGGTTTTAAATATTAAAAAAGAATACATATAAATAAGATAAAGTTGATTCTTTCTGTTCTAAAAATGAAGGTAAAACTGATTTTGTTAACAATAAATTAAGTCAACTTATGTCATATTTTCTCATTACTGATTTGGTTCCATAATATATGTAAGGATTTCACATACAAATTTATTCTCACTTTTAAATAATAAATAAGTAATTATTATTTGAAGTACTCTATTGAAATATTTAAGGAGTTTTATTTGTTTCAATCAATTCCATAAATTATGAGAAGTATGCAAAAATATTATTGAAGTATATTTCAGATGGTTATTGTTTTTTTATTTTATAGAAGGTTTTCTTGTTTTTATAGATTTATTTATTTTTATTTATGTATCATTAAATTTGTATAAATTCAGAATCGTAATAAGGTTTTTGTGTTTCTATAATATTCCTCAGTTTTATAATATAATGTAAGAGAAAAGGGTACATATTTTTAAGAATCTTCCCATTTTTGGAGATATTTTGATAATGATTGTGGTTCTTAGAGTTTGACTATGTAATTTTATGTATTATAAAATCCACATAAATTGGAATTTGTAAGATAGTTTTGGAATATATATAAGATTTAATAATTTTGTAACATATTAGAAGCAAAACAATATACCCAATATGAATATTAGAGAAGGATTTCATATTATATAACGATTTCATAATATACTATCATTTTATAAGAAATGATAGTCCCATGAGAAACATGTATTTTTTAAAAAACATCAGTTTACTTAAGATATGAGTTTCCTTAAGATCTAAAAATCCCATTATATAATGGCCACTTTATAAGTTACTCAAATCAAATATGATATTTAGAAACTTGGAATATAATATGTTTCTATCATATAATATATCAATTTTAGAAATACATGATCATATCAAAATATGCTAGTTTTCAAGGTAAATAATTGAGTTACGTTAAATCTAAAAATTCATTACTATTCATTATTTTATATATTTCATAAACTATTAGTTAAAACAATTATTTATGTAGAGATTCAAGGTAATCTAAATGGTATTTAAATAATTGTTTAATTGGTGGACGTTTTGGTGATTTTCATATAGTTTATAAATTAATATATTTTTTATTATTAATTTTAGTGAAATATATTATTCTTATGGGAATTTACATATATATATGAATAATGGTAAGTTTTTATATTATAATGTGGGAATAATATTCATGAATTTATTTGTTTATAAATATAATGAATAATGAATAAATGGGTGTTTGATAATCAAGAACTCAAGAAGATGATACTATAATACATTGAAGATCATTTATTTTGAAGAGAGTGAAGAACTGATAGGGATTGACATGTATATTCTTTAATATTCTTAAATAGGTTGAGGAATAAAAATTTTATTATGGATCATATAGATGATTTCTTCAGAGGAGGATGGAATGTTGAAGATAATAGGCATGGATTATGTTGAACTTTCATCATCTAGAAGTTAATTTCATCCTAGAAATAGATTTTTTCTTTGATACTGGGGTGTCATATAGTGAATTGAATATCAGATTTATTCTCAATATTTTATGGGGACACCTTAATAATTGGTGGTTCCAGTATAAATAATTTCATAATGCATTTGTCGAAAGTAGAAGATACCTACTCATTTCAAGAAGTGGATGATATATGATCACACTATGTATTAAACTTGTACAACATTTTTGATCACTAAAATGATATTATGATATAAAATATGAAGCTCAAGAGAAGGGTTGACATGATATGGAGTAGGTTCTTACACTTAGGTCTAACCTTATTAAAATAAATTATGTGATGATTGTTATTCTTATTTTTGTATATGGGTGAAGAATAAATTTTTCATTGGGGATTATGAATTTAATTGGTAACAAGGGTTTATTTAAAAATAATGAGTTTTTAAAAATGGGGGCCACTGACCCACTTCCGCTGTTAGTGGTTCCCTAACTGATTTGGGATCCACAAGTGGTATTAATGAAAACAACTTTCCCTTATGAATCTATTATTTCTATTGTAACCCACAGATAGTTTGAACACAACAAATAGTAATGGAGATCCCATATTTTATATTAATTACATTAATGGTTTGGAGAATAGATGTTTCTATACTATATTTGACAATGATTAGTGGTTATTTATGTTGTTACTATGGGGTTTACACCTCCTAAAAGAAATGATCAGATTAATTTAACTAAAAAGATAAATCTTGAGGTATATGGGAAAGCTTGAAATGCTATTATATCATCCTTATTAAACAATATATATATATAATATAGAAGATTTCATAGATGTTAACAAATTTGGGAGAAACATTCAAAATAGATTTAATCAAAAAGTTTTCATTCATTGATGTTATATAATATATATCCCTTGATGAATTTTATAGTACTCTTCTCAGTTATGATTTTATGAAATTTCACGTTTTTAATGATAATTCCAGATATGATATGTAATTTTTTAAAAAAAATAATTTGATGATCAAATAAGAGGATGTTTAATCTTCATGTGACTCTAAATAAAAAAATTAATGTGATGAAAATTATGAAAAGGTTATGGATTTTTTCACTAAAAATATTAAAATAATAATGGGATAATAAAATGAGAAACTCCTACTCAAATTTATTTATATTTGGAGGAGTATGGAAATTTTAAGATAAATTCCCAAAAAGATATAAGAGTGTGGTATATAAAGAAGATGAATATGGCGAGAAAACTCAAATAAAATATAAATGAAAATTATTCAATGAGTTAACAAGGTATGATGAAGTAAGAAATAGACTATAATAAAAGATTATGATAAGAATATTGAGTATATAGGTAGATGACTCTCCATATTGAATAAATTATTTCAAGTAAAATTGTGTAGGAAATGATGCCAGTTTCAAAGAACATATTGGGAGAAATGAAGATAGAACAATATAATAAGAAGAAAGAGTAGAAGAAACCTATGTAGAGCACATGTTAAGAACTGAACATGAAGTGTGCCTTGAGAGAATAGAAAAACACAAGAACAAAATAAAATCCATCAAGGATTAGGTTTTTAAATTATTGTAATATGAATATGATTTTCATTGGTGGTATACTGAACATAATGAGGAAACCATGGTTCTCAAAGTATAATTATCCAAACAAGAAATAACCATAAAAAATATGAAAAGAAGATGTTTTTTCAATAATGAAAACATAAAAAGCTTTAATCAATGTGTCTTGAGGGTGATTAAACCCTTGGAAAAAATTAATAAGTTCCATGATAATGATATTTAAGTGATAATTCTTTTATGTCAATGTAATGATAAATATATTTCTCAAATTCTGGAAAATTGTTACATGAATCTTGTAAAAATATAAAGAATGTTATAGCTTAAAATAATGATTTTTTAATCATACTTTGGAAGAAATGGATTGAGAAAAACTCATAAAGGAATTATATTACATACATTAGTGTTAACAACATTAAGAAGAAGAAAATTTCATCAAATTTATGGTAGAATAAAGATAATTATATAAAAATAATAAACAAGCCAAAAATTACTTAATGATCTAACATTTTTTGGAAATAACTAGGTTAAAATGATAATTTGGGTGCTATGAGGTGATTGGGAACAAATAATATCATTGCAGGTATGATATTTCTCTTCCATAGAGATGTATAAGGAAATAATTTATTGGTATCATTTCAAATAATAGAAGTAGTATATATGTGAGAAGACATACAATGATGGAAATAATCAAATGAGTTTCTTGCAAAATAAATATTTTGAATTCCATGAGAAGATCTATTGAAGTGTTTACTAGTAATTCCACAATCTATAAGTGTGTAGGGTTGTATTGACATTTCAAAAACAGTCTAAAACATTATTTAGTTTGGGGAATCAATAAATTAGAAGGAAAAGTCACTGATTGTATAGGTATATCTGAAATCCAAGATGGGGAGGAAGACATGGATCCTTCAAAGTGGCTACTTATCACATATGATATGGGGAACCCATGTCTTGTAAAATATTAAAGTGTATTTTAGTGGTTATTTGAACTTTGGTAATGTGATATCAACAAATATTAGGGGGATTGGGCCAACTGAAATTTAGTTTCAAAGGTTTAAATCACATGAATATCTACTTGTGGATGGACTCCAGAACTACCTATTGAGTGTGATTCAGTTATGTGATGATTTTAATGTTGTCATGTGAAAATAAATCCCATTACATATTAAATATAAAATTATTAAATAATCATAACAAATGCAGAATTAAATAGTGGTAATCTATTTCAAATTATAGATCAAATGGAATCTTATTATCTTATTGTTAAGGAAGAGAAAATAGTTTTCCATCCCATTTACATGAATTTTTCCAATTTTTCTAGTGAAAATGTTGTGATAGATCTATCCCATATTTGTAAAGAAATAAATATGATATTCTTAACCATATAAAATAAGATGATGGTCCAAATAAAGCACAATAGAGTAGAGATAAAATCTACTATATGACATGAGATGATCCACTAATATTTTCATGGACCAATGATAAAAAATTAAACTACATGTGATATTTATTTTATTATATTTTTTAATTAATATATAGGTATGACTAGACTGTTATTCGTGTCTCGAAAATTATAATTATTGGATGTTTTTATATGCTTTACAAGAGATTTTAAAGAGAACATGAGGTTCACATCAAGATATTGAGGACAGATGTTTGTAAGGAGTTCATTGGAAGTTCATTAAAATATTATCTTACTAATTTTGGAATCATGTAAAAATATAACCCCCATACATGCATCATTTTTTTATAGAATGAATAAAAGTCTAATGTAAATGGGATGAATAATTCTTGCGAGTTTGAGAGGTCAAATATGGTAAAAATATATGATAAAGCTAATAAAGATGTTATTTTGGGTACCTATCAATTGTAAAAGTATACATATTCTGGAATAAAATAATTAATAAAGTGGATGACTATCATTATGAGAAAATCATTCATAATAACCCAAAAAATTATTCACTAAAATTACCAAATTATTTTTTTATGGAATAAAATGATTATTTTTCTGTGAAAAATAGAAGTGAAAAGCTTTTAACTGGATCACTACATTCCATAAATAACTTATAGTTTTCTAGTGATGAAAATGAGATATCGGGGAATGAAAAACATAAGTTCAAAAGGATAAAAAATCACATGGAGATTGAAAATATCATTGGATGTCTGTTTACACCTATTAAAAAGAAGATAAGTATGAAATATGAAAATAAAGAAACATTAAAATCTCAAATAAGAATACAACTGTTTGTTGAATAAATAAATTAAAAATATTGTGATGGATCCATGAATGAGAAGACATATAAATTAGGGAATAATTCTAATAAAGAAATTCTTTCCAAATCCCATAAACATGAATAATATTGGGGCCAAGTGGGTATTTAGGGGCCTGTAAATTTTAGAGGACATGTTATTAGGATCTAGGAAAACAAATTTGGATAGGAAACTCTCAACTCAAAAGAATTTATTTTAAAGATATCTTTGATCAAGTGCCATGGTTTGATGCTATGAAATTGTACCTAAAACGTTTTACTTATTGAGAGTGTAAGATTTATCAAATGGATTTAAAATCATCCATCTTCAATAATGATCTAGAATAAGTAGTATATATTGAGTTTCCTAAAGGTTTTTATGTTGATATTGATAGTTATATGGTTTAAATGATTATGATGGTCTTATATTGGTTAAATTATGCACCCAAGTCCTAGTATATAAAGTTATAAATCTACTAAAATAAGTTGACATTAACTCAAGGGAAGGTGCAAAAAAATTACATAAAGGATATAATTAATGTACACTTATTAGTATAATATATATTTATTATGTTGTCTTTGATAGATATTAAGAGAGTGAGTTCAAATATTTTTCTAAAAAGATGATGAAATAGTTTGACATGTCCATGTTTTGAGTGAAAATAAAATTCTTCGGATTATAATTTAGGCAAGAGTAAAATTATATATTTTTATCCTAACATAAATATTCAATGTAATTATTGAAAACAATTGAGATGGAAGGCTCTAAGATAGATTCTACACCTATACTGCTTGGTTTAGGACATTACTAGGACAATTGAGGTGAACTTTTAAATATAAACAGATTTAAATTACTAATTGGTAACATGGCCAACTATACTAATTCCATACATAACATTTTATTTATAGTTACTATGTGTACTAGGTACCAGAGTGATATAAATGAATCACACTTAATGAATGTAAATAGATTCCTCAAATACATCAAAGGGAATTTTAGGTTTTGATTTCTATATGAGAAATTATAACTCCTATATTTTTTCAGATTTACTAATGTAGATTTGGTAGGTGATTGTGATAATAGAAAGTCCACATCATGTAGATTATTTTTACATGGATGAATATATGTTTGTTTTCATTGAATGAAATAGAATGCAGTCAAACTACATACCATAGAGGATGAATAAATTACTACTACTACTTCTTGTACTAAAATTATTTGGATGAATAAAAATCATAACTATTTTATGCTACAGATATGGTGAAATTGGAATATTTATCATGATAATAAATGTGATATTAATGTTTCAAAAAATAATATGAAACAATAAATATAAAATTACATTTAGATTAGGTTTCACATCATTGTGTATATTGTTCGAAATAGTGATTTCAAGTTGTAATTCACTCTTATAAGATACTGACTTAATATTATTTTCAATAAGTAGATTCACAAAGTATAATTTGAGACACTTTGGATGAACATGAATATTCATCCTATCAATCTCACTTCAGGTCCATCTGGAGTAGACCCCCATAGATATTCCCATATCATTTTGAAAGAGTGAGAATAAGAGCACAACTCTTTATCATAAAGGGGGATAATAAGTGCCTATATTTTATATTTTTATTTAAATATTGGAAATATTGTTGGTGTGGGATGTGGGATAACATTAAGAATTTACATATAGTATTTTGTAAAAGATAATTCAAAATAATTGAAAAAATATTTAATGTCATCAAGGGATGAAATTACCTAAAAAACTACATTATCTTGTTGTGTATTTTTGATATGTCTCTATTATAAGATAGACTGTGATTGGGTCACTCTTGGGTGTTTTATTTATTGTATCTCCCAATCTCATTATTCTTTTCATGAAAAAAAAATTGTCTCTTATGTATATATTGCTTTCCTTTTAGTGTTTTAAACTCTCTAATTCCATATAAAGAGAAGACTTTGGTTGACTTTCTAAATCTCTTATATTTATTTCAAAGATAAAAATTAGATGTGGTCAACGACATAGAAATAAGTATCCTAATGATTAATATACATATGGGTAAAATAAATGATCCTTATAAGGTATTAGAATGTGGTTAAGGTGAAATTAGTGGAATTTGAAGATGTGTAGGTTCCACTGGATACTTGATGTAGTGCACTGGCTAGTAGGTGTCTCGTGTCCAGTAGCATGTATTCTCTTATAGGACCACCAGCTACCCATTGGAGGAGCATCATCTTGCAGGTAGATCCAAAAATATTCCATCTCTTTACCCAAAGGTTGTTGACCGGCTGTTTTCTAGTAGTAGCTACCTAGATGTGTTTCTCTACTAGCTACCATCTACCCACATGATTCCTTGTGAAGCTACTAGGTACATGGTGGCGTCCTAACATCCCTATGGATGATGGATTATATATGGTCAGAACTGAAATTCTGATGGTCTTAGATGAATTAAATACACCCAAATTATTCCAAAATATTCTGGGGACCTTTGGATCCTATAAAAGGATTCTCTTGTACCCTTGTAAGTTACACCTTTCTCCCAAACAACAATCTTGATGTGAATCAATTCCAAATTTCTAGGGTTCTAAAGGCTTGTCTAAGAGCCAACTCCAAAGTTCAACATCCATCAAATGATCTCATCCTTTATCTCAATTATCTCATACTCTATTGTAATTTATCCATCAATGATATTTGTGAGTAACTTGTAATCATTTTTCCTAAAGAAAACCCTGTTATTATTGGCCTGTATTCTCTATTGGTTTACACTACAGTAAAAGTGAGTGGTGAGTTACTTGGATATAGGGAATGATCAAGAGGGTGATCAGAAAACTAAATTTTTGGGGTTCTAATTATTAACATCCATTTAGGTTATGGTATTTATAAAATAATCATATTGAGTTGAGTGGTGGAGACATAGTGGTATACATAATGCTTTATCTAAAATTCTTATCATTTGTTTTTATCCTTTATTTATTTTTATGCATTGAATGTTTTAACATTGAATCACAAAATTTTATAAATTCGGTTAGATTTTTTGTAAGAGTATATTACATTTAAATTATATTTATTTACAGGAATCAAATTAATC
Organism: Viscum album; assembly: GCA_963277665.1. Taxonomy (NCBI): domain Eukaryota; kingdom Viridiplantae; phylum Streptophyta; class Magnoliopsida; order Santalales; family Viscaceae; genus Viscum; species Viscum album. Next base: position 698,926,789 of record OY728122.1, on the reverse strand, counting down.
TACTATGGAATGTTTTATTTCAAGTTTAATTTTCTTAAAAGAAATTACTTTTCAAATTATACTTTTATTATGCCATTATTTTTTATAAGAAAAATTTAATCACCTATTTCTATAATCCAAGACTAATAATTATTATCAAAGAGAGATTTTAATTTTTGTAAAAAATATTTTTTCCAATATTCTGTTAATTTTTGTTGTTTTAAAAATTTATCTAATTTTTTTGGTAGATGTTGTTGTGGAATTTAATTCCAGTTCACATGGGAATTTTTTTATTGAACCAATAATTTCTATTGGATGAATTAGATATTAAATTTTCTTGGTAATAATTTTTATCTTATTGAAAAATATTAATCCACGAGGATATTCCCCCCAATAAATCTGAAGAAAATAGAAATCCAGAAGATTTTATGAGTATTTACACAAAAAAACAATATATGAATGTGTTTTATGATTGTGCTGATATAAATTAATTCAATCATGTTTGTTCTTGACAAAAATTCTATGATATTTAAAAAAATTAGACATTACACATGATGGCATAAATAATGTGATGATCAATACATTATATAAGTGCATTAGAGACTTTAAAATTTTTACTATGAATTCTATTGAATCTATTACATTTATATTTATGATATTAACTGATATATAACATGATATAAAATCTTTGGATGATAAATTATATACAAAAAAATTGTAAAGAAAATTATTTGGATTTTACCAAGATCCTGAGATACTAATGTAATGACTATTCATGAAGCCAAAGATATGGAGAAAATGAATGTCATGGAAATAATCAAATCCTTTTAGACAAATTAAATCTTGATAGAACAATAATTGGAGTTGAGGAAAATTAATCCAAATAATTCTATAAATATATTTCATTTTTTACTACCAATGATGAATTTTCTGGAGGTAAGAGACTTGAGAGTAATATTTTTAGAGGATTACTCTAAAAATTATACCATAATAAGAGCATCGACAAGTTATCCACAATGTAAAACAAAATTGTGGAACCATAGGTGATGTGATTTAAGTATAGAAATAATGGTCAAATTAAGACAGAGTTCCTCATATACAAGAAGATTGTTTGATAAAATAATCAAGGTAAAAATGATATCAAATTTATTATTTCAAGTGAAAGTAATGATTATATGGACAATATAATCACCTTCTCTAAGTGAAACAAGCCTGAATTACCTTATAGAACCAATTAATAATGTCATCAAAGAAATTATTCTCTAATGATAACCCCATGATTTAATGTGGCATGAAGATTCTCATTGATTGAGACACATATGTGGAGGCCTCTGAAAAATCCTTAAAATTAGAAAATCAATAGATGTCACATCACATTCATCATTAATTCTAATGGTAACATAATCGATGATTATAACATTAGTTTTTATTACTCGATTTTAATTTAAAATATTTTATATGTAAAATTAATGAATCAAAATTTACTTATAATTATTGAATTTTTTGATATTGTTTTTAAAACCACATTCAAAAAGTAATTTTTATTTTTTTTATGAATTGAAAAGAAAAACCTTTTTTTAACACATCATTATTTAAAAAAATTAATAAAATTAATTTATGAAATATTTCTATGAAAATGGAATATATTTTAGGAGTTGTGGTTTTTGGAATAGATGTGTTAATAAATATATCTCACATTCTCTCGTAAAACACAACTATTATCAACTGGTGTGAGATACTCCAAAAATTCATTTCAATAATGACTTTAATGAGAAGCATTTCTATTTGGTAAGCAGCACAAATTACATTAACATTATAAAAAAGGAATTTTCTATTTAATAGATCTGGAATTAATTCATCTTTACCTATTTTTTCCATCTGAATTTGAATGTCTAGGAGGAAAATAAAATAATTTTCTAATTTTTTATAACGTTACAAGATTCCCTTATGCTTATTTACTAACATATAAAAGTGAAGGATACAAATGTTTCATCTTGTTTTAAAAAAATCATGAAAATGAAAATGGTTTTGAAATTATTACAATTCAAAGTGATATTAGTTGGGAATTATATAATTACTAATTAAATGATTTGTGTTATTAAAAAGACTATAATCATTCTTTATCCCCTCAAACTCCTCGAAAAAACATGGTAATATAAGGGAAAAATAAATCAATATAATAAATTACTCAAACTCATTAAAATTAATTATATATTCCTAAATATTCTTGGGATTAGGCCATGAATAATACATGATATACCCCTAATTAGGCCATCGTTAGTCTATTTCTTAAGATAAACCATTATGAAATTTGGTTTATCAAAATCATAAGGTATTCTTTGTCAATTTTTTGGTTGAAAATGATTTATATTAAACACTAAATTATATCATAAAATAATAAATTCTAAATTCAATTAAGGTTTATTTATTTGGTGATCCAACTCAATAAAATCTTACCATGTATTTTACGAAAGGACATAAATGGTGGAAGAATTAATCCATGTTGTTTATATGAATATTTTCCAAAATATTCTTCTTAAAATGTTTTAAAAAATGATTTTCTAAATTATCATTTTCAAATGAATTATATTTATGAATAACAAGAATATACTTTAAATACTCTACCAAATATATTAATAAAATCTAAAGACCAACCCTATGAAAATATAATTGAATTTTTACAAGTGGGAACATGTACTCATAGAACTGTCTAAAATAAAGTAGAATACCTAACCTCTATGTCTGACATTAATCCCCCAAACTATTATAAATCTTTTAATGATTAAAATTTAATACTTTCAATGCATGTGTAGCTAAATAAACTCCCTATAAATGATATATGGAACAATATTTTATGATATGATGATCAAACCGTTATAGGATCTAAATGCGGTTTAAAAAATAATCTAGATGAATATGGTAATATAAAAAAACCAAACTCATTTAGTTATAAAATTAATAATGGAGAATAAGTAATGAAAATGTTGAATCCTTTTCTTCGATAATTTTTTTATAATCTATCAGAATATTTTTTACATTTTTTCTCATATAAATTTCAAAACCTTTCAAGTGGAAATAAAAAATACATTTCAAAATGGTTTTATTTGGAAAATTTTCTTATGCAATAACAACAGGGTTTTCAAAATACCTTTTTCCAAATTCTATTTCAAACATATTAAATATATTTATGGTTTAAAATAATTCCCTATAGATTTCAATGAACTCCATTTATATTATCTCCTTCCAAATGGTTTTAAAATGGGGAAATCAAATTAATATATGTTTTTAAAACACATCTTAAATGTGTTACTACACTTTCATGTTTATGTTAATGATTTTTTTTTTTGATCCAACAATGAGAAACATTTTTTTTATTTTCTGATTTATTGAAAACATAATTTGATATGAGCTTTTTTGGTGAACTCAAATTCATTCTTAGATTTCAAAATTTTCAAATAAATGATAAAATATTTTTAGAAGATGGAAAATTAAACATTATACTCTTAAAATGATTTTAAATGAATCTTAAATAGAAATTAGAACACCCATATGTACAATTTGTATGTTGAAAATGGAAAAATATAGTAAAATTGTTGACAAAAAACATTATAAAAGAATGATTGGTAGTCTAATTTAACTTACTATGACTGAGACTAATATCATGTTTATTACTTTATTATACACTCATTATCAATAAAATACTAAGGAATAACAATTTAAACCTATGAAATGAATATTTACTTATTGAAAAGCATAAAAATACTTGTATATTTTATCCAAAAGAAACATCATTTGAATTATCTTATTTATCTTGGGATGATTTTGGTGAATTCTAAAAATATAGGATAAGTAATTGTGGAACTTTTCAACTACTTGGAAAATTCCACATTTTCTAGAGTAGTAAGAAGTATAATTATATTTCTATTTCTATAGCTCAAGTAGAATGCATAGTCACTGGGAGTTGTTATACTGAAATTATATAGACACAACATGATCTCAGGGAAATTGGGATAAAATTTGACCCTATAACTATCATGTTAGATAATAATAGTTCCCTAAATATCTCTAAAATTCCTATCTACCACTCTGTCACCAAACACAGTGATCGTCAAAACCATTTCCAAAGATATCTCTTCTAAAAAGTATATATCTTACTATAATTTGTCCAAACTTAATATCCGCTTATTGATATTTTTAAAAACCTATATCTGTGGATCATTATTAATTCATTAAACGATATTTCTGAATTTACAACTTGTGATATTCTTCGTTTTATCTTTGGATATCTGAATTTATCTTTTTAAATTATTTTGAAATCATGAATTTCATATTAAATTATATATTTATTTAATTGTATGTGATCCCTTGGCTCACCCATGTTATCATTTATGGGGGAGACTTATATATTTTATTTAGAATCATTATTTTTGTGAGATATTTTATTTTCAATATTAATTAATGAAATAATTTTAAAACAATTTGTTATTTTCATAAAATTCAACATCATATTTTTTTAAGAATAAATAATTTTTAAAATATTTGTAATTTTTTTAAAATAACCATTGATACATTTTATTTTATGCTGTTAATTTAAAATTAAATTTTAAAACTAATAATATTTTCTTTTGTATACTCATTTTAAAATGAAAATGTCTGTTTTTATCTCTCTTAGGGAAGATTAAGGATAACTAAAATTTATTTTATATACTTGATTCTCTAACATTCTTCATATTGAGTTGACTTTTTAAAATGGAATTCACAATATGTGTCATAATAATTTATTTAATTTCTGAAGTAATTTACCAACATAAGATACTTTTAATGGATAAATATTTCAATTGAGGTAAATTCAATCAATGGAGAAACGTGATTTCAAGGAAAATGTATGTAATGTTTCATTATTTTTTAATTATTTAACTCTAATAATATATCTTTTTCTTTATTTATTATTCTTTTTATCATTTCATATCCTTTTATATTTATTTATTCTTTCTCAACTATTTATCATTCCAATCCATCTCTCTACAAATTATATTATTTTGGATGTTTTGAAGTTAAGATGTATCTTATGAAAATTCTCTCTTTTCGATTATTATCTATTTCTCTCTTCTATTTTATATTTCTCATTATATCTCTAATAATAATATTTTTTTTTGATTTTGGATATGAACTGATATTTATAATCCTGTAATAATTTTTTAAAAAAAAATTGGTTTCATTGTTTCTCATTTTGATAATTATAAGGCAGTGAGTTATTTTTTGGCCTTCAAGGGTCAAATTTTGAATGATCATTTTATAAAAAGATGTGATTTTAATTTTTCTTGTTTTTTATTATTGATATATCATATAAATGATCCTTTTTAAATTTATTATTATATTTTTAAAGATATTTTTCTTTAATATATTGAATTTCCTTTGATGATATAGATCTCTCTTACTCTTGATTTATGAATAATTTATCATTTTATGTTAAGTGTCTTAGATAATCAAAAAGGCGTATATTATTAAACCATTACCTCTCAATGTGTTTATAATGAAAAAAATAAACTCTTTTAAGAATATAATTATTTCATTTTAGTTTTTTATACTCTTTATATTCATTTAAAGAGAAGATTTGGTTTCAATTTATGGACTTTTTAAAAGTCATTTCATGGTCACCACTTTGTTCTATTAGAATGATTAGAAATTTTTGTATTCATTATTAATGTCAATAAAGCATATTATGAGATCATTAAAAGAAAATTAAATGACGTGGGTGTGGCATCAATTTAAATTGAAGGTCTGAAGGATACACCGGTGTTGATTCCTTGTGTCAAGTAGTTGGAATTCTCTACTAGGACAGTTGACAACCTAGTAAAGGTGCAGTGGCAAGATAGTCGTTTCACTAGTGTTATGAATCTTTACCTAAATTCTATTGTCTATCCTTTCTCTATTAGTACATAGATGATGGGGTATATTTAGTTGCACATGGCTCTAGGCATCCCACCAGCTCATCAATAGAGGAAACGATGTATTTAGTGGCATCGAGATAGCCCTAAAGAGAATGAATTATATGTGGTAATATGTTAATTAATGATTGTGTTCAATGGACTCAATACACCAAAATAATTCTAAAAGGTTGTTAGGCCTTTTAATGCTTATAAAAGGATGTTTTTGGTCCCCACACATTATACACCTTTTCTCCTAAACAACATTCATGATTCAAATCAACACCAAATTGCTATATCTATCAAAGCATCTCCAAGACCCAACCAAAAAGTTCTAAATATTTCAAATGTTATCTTTCTTTATCTAAAATCTCTCAACCACTATTTTACTTCACCCATAAAATATATTCTAAGTGTGGATTATAATTGGTTTCCTAAAAATAATCTTTCTCCTTGACCACCATTTTCTAAAGGTCCGAACTCTATTAAAGGTGTAGGATGAGTTACATGGATACCATTAATGATAAAATGGGCTAAAAAACCATCATTTTGAGGTAAAAGTTTCTTAATAGATATTGAGATCAAGAAAATTATAAAATAAGACTCTTGAGTTGAGGGGTGGACACGTAAGGGAACACATCACGCTTTGGCCAAACTCTTAATCAATTTTGTTTTCCTCTATTTACATTTCTACAATGTATCATTTTAAATCCACTCACAAACTATCATAAATTCATTTTTATTTTTTCCACCCATATATTATTTTGATAATATATTTGTTAACTCAAATTGAATTTATAATGCTTTACATATTTTATTTGTCAATTTATTTTCTAATAATCATTCCCTTTTAAAATGAACCAGGCAATATAATTTTATTCTAAAAATGGATATTCAAACCCAAAAGCTTTAATATTCAACCACCATTATTTATTTTAAAACCAATTATGGAGTTTCTCATGGTTGAAAAAAACTCGATGTGGGTGATTAAAATACCCTATAGAATTATTAAATTATTTTTATTAGTTTGTATCCATTAATTAGATGATGTGAAGGATGTTTAAATATTTTTGGATTATTTTTGAGAAAGTCTATGAAGGATTGTGGCTAAAATTCTATTATTATGGAATTTAAACTATCTTAAAATATACTTTGTTTTAGAATTCATAATTGTTTTTAGTGTTTTCATTAGATACCATATCTTTTTAAGAAAATGGAAGAAAATTAAATACCTAGTCAATATGTATGGGATGTATTTAGTAAGATATCATTATTTTATAGAATATCTTCATTTCATGGGATATGATGATCCCACATGATACTAGTCATTTTGAAATATGTTTCAGTAGTCTGTATAAGATTTGATTTTTGGATGATATAACCATCTTGTAATAAATTTTCCATTTCAAAACATACTATAATCTTGATTGATATTTCATGAATAATATTTTTACATTTCTTAAGATTATAGTTTTTATAGTACATTTTCATGTCATAAGATTCTTCTTTTCTTAAAATATCCCATTTATGTATGATATGCACCGTCTATAAGATATCAATCCATAAAAAATGATTAATAAAAACTTTTATCATTCTTTTATGTTCATTATTTATTAAATATCATCATCATGTAAAAAATCCATGATTTTATCCAATATTAAATGGAGTTCTAGTGGTATATAAATGAAGATTGGATGAGATGATTGTGTTGTATTTTTCAGAGATTTGTCAAATCAAAATATTTGGAATTGTTTATCATAGTCAAAGCTTATATTCTTCAAGAAATTTAATTTTAGTTTCTAATGAGTAGATTTTTTATATTATTTAACTAAAATAATATTCATGTATTTATGTAAATAATAAATTAATATTTGGTGAATAAAATGGGTTTTTGAGAATTGATAACTCATGAAGTTGATAATATGTTACCCTAGAGATAAGTTGTACCATGGTGAAAGAAGAAATATGAGTGGTTAAATTTCACTACATATTAGATATATTAAGTGGGAATGGAAGGTTTATTATATTACTAATCATATAAGATACTTCTACTGTGAGTGAATCATACAATTTTCACACATACATGCTCTCAGGCATGAGAAAAATATTCTGAAGAACTGATTGAAGAAGATGATGTTCATGTTATAGTACTGACATGAATTTATAATATTATGTATACCAAGAAGAATATATATTCTTTTATGGGGAGGGATATAGTATTGGATTTAATATATAATTCAAAATTAAGTGTATAAGCGGAATTCTTAAGAATTTATGGTTCTAGTATAAATGATTCCTTACATAATTTTTGTGAAGTAAATGAGGCCTACCCCTTTTGTGAAGTTTATGATTCCTATAAAATCACTGCATGCAACTTTAAATATATTTATGGCCATTGAAAATTTATTGTGGTAATAAAAAACATGAACGAAAAATAGGTTAGAAACAAAAATGAGTAGGCTCCCACACTAAGGCCAATCCTTATAAAAATTTCCACTATAATTTTTTCCTTCTTATTTTCCCAAATGGGTGAGGACCAAAACCTAATGAGTGGACCATGAATTTATATTTTCATAAGATATTAATTTAAAAGAAATAATTTATAAAAATAAATACCATTTCATGCCCCCTATGTGATTCAATAATTGATCTCAAGTATAAATTATTGTAGAGTCATGCTCAAATGATTTTGAAAAATTTTCCAACATTTAACTCACTTGTAATAAGATATATGACTTGTAAACACCTCTCCTATTCCATGAAATTGAAAGAGATTTTGAACTATTCATGATCATATTTTTGAAACCTAACCCTCTTATAATTATTGAGATGGAAGATATTTTTTTGGTATTTATACATATTTTAGACTATCATGAAACTATGGGGCATATAAGTCTCTCATAATAGTAGTAGATGAAGGTAATCAATGAAAAACATATATGTTTTTTTTTAATTTTTTGACTATTAAATATATGGAATACTTTTTATTATTTGTGAAAACATATTCTTGAAAATTATAAATTTTATTAGATTAGATTATGTAAAAAAATATTATCTACTTAGTAATTTTAGAAAATATTTTTTCTATAACACATTTTTGGAATTATATCTCCAGTAATTTAGAGATTATAATATAAATTGTACTATGAAAAAAACATATTGATGAGTATTAAAATTATTTTAAGTATTTATTTTAAGTGTGGCTCATCCCCCTCTTGGATAAATATGATCATGAATGTTGGGGGATACCTAGTTATTAATCATTTTATAAAAGTTATTTCTGTTACGAATATTAATAGTTTGAGGTTGATGGGATATGATTATAGGTAAAAAGTATTATAAGACATCGAAGTTGGATTTTGTATAATTGTTTTTATATTTTTAAATAGTGATGTTTGTATTTGTTATACTAGAGATACAATTGAGAAGATATAATTTTTGTAGGGGGTGGGGTATAATAACCAATGTCTTAGTTTGAAATTTATTTTCATAAAATAAAATGTGTCCCCTTAAAAATACAATTATATGGAATAAATAAATATAGTATAACATTGGTGGAATAAATGATACAATGAAAATAAAAAATTAAATACAATGAGTATGAGTAATATGGTATAATAATAAAAATAATACAAAAGTGTTGAATTTTTGAAGTACACATTGTTTTAATCTCCCATAAAGATGTTCGCACCATAGATAATAATAGAGATAAGGAATATAAGTAAAAATATGGAAGGAATTTTGTGGTTTATTTGAGTGAATGGATGGTGTAGATATTTGTATGGGAAATATGATCATTGTAGGATGCCATTTTAAATCCAACAAAGTAGATGATGGGTAATGAATATGAGATTTCAGGAAATAAGAGAAATATATGATTAATTAATTAAAACAAAAAGATTTTATGATTTAAATAATATTATTATTAATTTTTTTATTCAAAAAATTTTAATATAATATACAAATTATTAGTTTTGAAGTTAAATTTATTATTTTATGTTAAACATGATTTATAATATTTATTTATTTAATTATAAGATATTTAATTTTATAATAAATATTAATGTAAAATTATAAGTAAATAAAAATAATATATATATTCATAATAAATTATTCTAAATAGTTATTTTGGGAATTTATTAATGGATTAATAAAATAAAATTTATTTAAACTCACATGGATTTTAATCTAAAAAATTATTTTCATTTTGAAATATATTTTTTATCATTCCTAATTTTTATATAATTTTTTTCATTATTGTTTTGATGTATTTTCCTATTTACAAGTTTTCAGAAATATTGTCCAGTAAATAACCACATACTTCTTATAATTTTTTTTAATAATATGAGTTTTATTAATGTTTAAAACCTTCCATTACAATTGAAAAAATTTATGTATCTTACATCTAGAAAATTTCTCCAAGAAGAACATACTTATCAATTTAAATAACTTCTGAACTAAAACTATATATATCCGATTAAGTAAAAAATTCAAATCTTTAAAGGTCTATAGATATTATATACGAAGAATGAGGAAATTCTCCTAAGTAAACTAAATTATATATAATTAGAAGACAAATATATATATATATATATATATATATCATGTTTTGGTTTTATAAATTTTAATATAATATATATCAAAAAAATAATATTTTAAAAATAAATTATGGAACACAATTATATTACTTTTTGAGAATTTAGTAAGGGGAAGTATATTATCCATTATAGAGAGTTTGGAAAAACAAATATGTACCGATTTCCTATTAACGAAAAATATAATACATATAAATTAAAAATATTATCTATAAATTTCATATGTTACATATATAATGAATTTTTTTCCTTTTCCAAATTACTATATAGTAGAAAATATTATGTATCCTTTGAATGTTTTTCTTTATTTACTAAGAAGTTTTTCTCTTCTACATTTTGGTATGAAATATGTATTTTTTATTTTATCCAAGAAAATTTTACATGTTCAAGGAATGTTTTTCCTTCTTAATATTTTCATTTTGTGAAACTTCATACATCACTTTGATATGTATTATTTTCATAACATCAAAAACATTATCCATAGATTTCAATTTTCAATTATCCTAATATTTTTATCTATAATTATTTATCAATTTTTGATCAATTTTTTCCATCTTGAACACCTTATTATTTCAATATAAATTTATCCATGCTTTTTTATTATCTTTTTCTTATATTACTCTTCAACTCTTGGATGTTTAGATTTTTTTGATCGTAGACTACCTTTTTTCTAGATGATAACTTTTGAATTATTTATATATTTTTTTTGATAATCAAGAAATTTATTATTTTTCCACCCAAAGAACTCTATTTAAAAAATATAAATCACAATGATATGGTTATATCATATTGTTTTATTTTCATTCATTATTTATCTTCTAATTTTATTATATTAACATGGTAAGGGATACAATTTTCATATCAATACTTCTTAACATACCTCTTATATATTTAAAATATTAATTTTTTAATACTTTTGTACATTGATGTTTTTTAATTTCTAAATTGTTTTACTTCTATTAAGTGAGGATTTTTTATCCCACTATTTTCTTTGATATTTATTTTTGTTAACTAAGTAGATATTTATATTTAATAAATTTTATATGGTGTAAATATAATTTTATCATTTTATCTTCTAATGTTAAATAGAGGGGTTTGGATAGATATATTCTCACGAAACCATACAATATATAAAATGAAATTTTGAATGATAATATAAAAAAGTAAAATTAAATAGGTATTTAAATATGTTATGGTTTTCACTTCATTAGCTTGTATGATTGAATTATAAGATAATGGTTGCTATAACAATAAGTTAAGCTATCAATTTTAAACCAATTAATTATGAAATATAAAGTTATATAACCTCTTTCAAAAAGATTTTTAGAATAAATTCGATAGATTAATATATTTTAATAGTAATTTGGAGTGGTTGTGACTATCTAGGTATGTGTATAATTTTTTGGATATTTTAAGGTATGTTTGATACAAATTAGTACAATTGAATTTATGAAATGAAAGTAATATTTTATAGAAATTAATGTTAAAATTATTAAAATATATTATTATGAGTTATGAATATTGAAAGTGGATAAAAACAATTACTGTATGAAATTGGGTAAATTTTTAATTCCATATTATAGAGGGGACACTATGGGTTTTCATACAAAATGGGTGTGTACCTCGTAATTGTTTCACACTAATATGATATAGCTTTCCATCTATATTATACTTATAATCTCCCAATAATCTAAATACATAACATTTCATTTTCATTTGTAACAATGGGTCCTTAATGTTTTCCACAACAGTGATAAAAATGTTGTTTTTATTTTGGAATTAAGGTTATGTGGCTGTTTTCTTTCAATATATACTATTTTAATGTATAATTTTTTTTATTTTTTTATAAGTTTGTTGAAAAAACTTATTTATCGGTGGGTTCCCTAGAATAAAATTCTTATTATGGTGTTTTTAAAATTTTAGGTTTAGAGATTGAAAAGTATGTTTAAATGAGTTTTATGATGATTCGAGACAGATTCTTAATGTTTTGATCAAATTATGGTTGTTGGAAATTACATATGATGATGCGTGAGAAAATGATACATCTCTCAAATTCGTGGGTAATTATTTAATAATTATAATAAGAGTTCCCCTTGATCACATCTCAATGGATCAACAATTTAAAAAAATTAATTGGATCGAGTTTTAAAAATTTCAGTGAACAGGTTCTCATTAAGAAATTATTTTATTTGAAATTTTTTATTTACAATCCCAATGGATCCCCATGATTAAAAAGATAGTAAGAAATTATATTTCCCTCTATCAATATGTGAAACCACAAAGTGCATTTTTTTCAATAAATATGGAAATATTCATATGCCACAACCTATAACCTAGAAAGAGAGGTTTTTGAAAGCTTGATTAACTGCATAATGAAGTTTGAGTCCATTTAAATACAAATCCTATTATAATTCATCAATCCTATATCAGGAATTTCAATAATTATTCCCTTCATATCTAATTCATATGAATCCTCTATAATGTATTCTATTTAAAAAAATGAGATTGATAATTGATGATCATTCATAAAGATTCATCCACATTATTTAGGTCTAGAATTATATTTTTAGGAACCATATGTGTTAATTTGTATCCAACACAAAATATTTTTTTATTAAAATAGGTATAAAACTATAATATTTCCATCAGTTATTTAAAATAATCAATATTCCATAAATTGATAGCTATTTAATAGATCTTCCATCCCAAAAAATATTCATAAAAGCTTCCATTTTAGTGTCTGAGAGGATATATCTAATATCCACAGTGACATCGATAGAATTTCCATCATGTATACAAATGATTCTTGTACACTAAATTATGTACTATAACTCTTCCACAACAACCCAAAATAGAATTTTGAAGAAAAAAATTCCTCTATAGAGCTTCTGTGTGCCAGAAATAAATTAGTTTATTTATAGTGTATTACCTCAACATTGAATTGTTTTGAAAATATAGCGCACAAGGAAACTACAAAATTAATGTGAAATAATGCATGACAAATATATCCTTATTTAGTTACTTATACACGACATCTAGTGAACAAATATATGTCGGTCTCCTGAAACAGGTCATCAGTAGGGAGCCTTCTTAGAGTTTCCCTCAACATTTTAATGTTACTAGAGGGATAAATCAAGGGTTTCCCAATGGGATAAATATGAGGGGTGGTTTATTCTAGTCTACACACAAAACATCCATAGTAGATTATAAAAGTAAGTGTTCATTGGATGTAATGTTTCCAAATAAGAGTGTCTTTCATATTATTGAAATGATAAGAAAAAATTGAATCTGTCCAATTTGAGGGAATATGGTATTGGGGGAGATGTTTTTTATCCTCAATGTATATTTCATTATCACCAATATATTCACAGTGATTCTTAGATAGAGGGGTACCATACCAATTTCATTTCCCAAACATAATATCAGAGTTGAGGTATGACAATAACAATAAATCCTTCATCACAAAAGCATATCCTTTATGATGAGCCATATATTATTACACATTAATTCCTAATTTATTAAATAAAAAACAATTAATACAAAACATGAAGATCATGAGGCCTAGTTAATTTGGGTAATTATGTATATATAATTAATACATGTATATAAAATACAATTACATTATTTAAAAACTTTATAACATGTTCTTATATTATAAAGATCTTCTAAAACTACACTGGATAACATGGGGATGTACATAATAAAATGGTGAGCTATAAAGACCAATATGTGAATAAAGAAAGCATATAATAAACTAAATAAGTATATGTCATCAAAGATGCATATCAAGGTATCATAAGAGTGGTGAGAATTATAATCTTCAACAATTAGGACTGATTAACATGAAAACATAAAGGAAATATAATAATGGTGAAACAACGAAAAACTTTACATCATAAACATAATTCAAGGATATAACAATGTGTTCTTCGGATAACCTCCCATAAACATAAATGGGATCTCATTAGATAAAATCCCAACTCAATGCATTAGAGGGTTATATAATTCGGGGCTAACCCTTCCCTTTCATATCATGAACATACATTAGTGTACCACTTAGATCATATAACTTAAGGTTGTATTTAGTCAATTTTATTCCATTTTTTGAGGATTTTGGGTTAAATATTTGATAATAAATAATCAATTATATATTGGAGAAACTAGTTGAATACACTTGAATGGAATTGAAGATGGGTGTTCCTATACAAATGATAATCATGGAAATCATATGATAATTTTTGCAGTATACCAGGTGTACATAAAGGATTATAGAAGGGGTTAATGAGAAATAATGAGGTCTATAATTACATGGTAATCCTAATGAATGAATGTGGGATTTTTATAAACATATCCTAACCTTAATGATTGGAAGTCAAATGGTTTGACATAATGAAGGTCCTTGAATAAATATGAGAAGGATAAGATCCCTTACCTTGAAATGGAAACTCTAAAATATTGGGAGGATATTATTAAGTGTTTGGGGGAACCTTGAGAGTGATATAAAGGGAAATGGGTAGATTAAATTTGTGATTAAATATTTTGTCGTTAATATTAATGGGAGGTTGAGTTGGTTTATATAGAAAAAACATCGGATAATTATTTTTTAATTTCCCTATATTGGTTTTGGACACTATATGATAATGTAATAAAAAAAATCCTTACAACTATTAATTCCCATGATTTATTCCAATTTATAGTGGATTTAATTATTTAAGAAGGATATGAACAGGAAACTTTAAAATAATTTCCCTGGTGATGTAGAAGTGGGTCATGTTTATAAAGAATATATTTTAAAACATTAAAATATACTATATGTTTTGGAGGATTCATTAAGGGTTTATCAAATTAATCAAATAAACATAGAAATATATTATGTTAATGTAAAAACATAATTTTTGTTCAGTAAACTCTTTAATTTATTTAGTACATCACTTTGAGGGTATTATGATGTCATAATACATATCTTATATTTATACCATATTTTATTTTGACCAAAAAATTCAACTATCTCAGAAAGTTATGAAAAAATAATTTTTGGATAATTTTGATGAATAGATTTGAAAAATAATATTTATTTTATCAAAATAATTTGGTAAATAATATAATTTAATTCTTTTGATAAAAATCTCCACATATTGAAAATTACTGGTTTTTCGGACAATAATATTTTTTAGAACATTATAAAAATTACTTTTTACATCAAAAATTTATATAAGAATTTATATTTAATAATTATTATTTTTTAATAATATTTTATTAAAATAATATTTATTTTGAAAATAGTTGAATTCATCAAAAATATTTTATTAATTGAAACTATATATATTTTATAATAATATGATTTGTGTTTCATCCAATCCAAATATAATATTTACCAAACTCATTAATTAATCATTTTAAAAGTGCTCATCATTATGGATAAATATATTTATTTATTTATTGAAAATATAAACATAAAAAATTATACTTTAGGGTCTATATACCTAAACATATATGGAACTATTGAATGTACTACGAGTAATATTTGTGATGGGGATATTTTGTTGTGGTGTTTCTGCAAACATGGTTTGGGTTGTGATCTCGATGATCCTGAAAATCCCTCATAAATGTGTTTTCTCATGATCAAGTTATTGAATATCTGCTTCTGATTGGTTAAGGTAAAATCCTAGAGATTCTATCATCCTCAAAATCTCTAATAAATGGGATTCATAAGGTTTGATTCCACTTGTCAAGTCCATCTCATCCATTTTATATGTCAAATGGAATTTATCCTAACCCTTAATACACATATCATATTTGTGACCAAATAATGGCTATATTATAAATGTTTATTATACTGAATGATATTTTAAATTTTAGAGACCATGTGATGATGTAAAATAAACAAAGTAGAGCATGTGTTTTCTATAAGTAATTACCTAATTTTTTAAAAATAATTTAATTCATAAATCATATGGTCATTACATTATTACCCCCTTCAAAAATTTCATTCTCGAAGTTTTCATTTCATAAAAAAAATGGATGAGGGTACTTTTGTTTCATCACCTCTTTTGGTTCACATGTTTTTTATTCAAATTTATTATTCCACCACAATACACTGACCTTTTATGTTGTATTGTTTCATATAACCCTATATATATGATATAAAATATTAATCTTCTTCAATTTATATGAGGGATCACTCTTCAATGGTAGCACCTATGTATTCAGTACACGTGATGGGTCAAATATGAAATTTCTAAAGTAGGATACACATAACACATATTGTAATTCAGATAGATTAGGTGAGAGTGGTAGTCTATAGGACACCACTCTAAAGTAATCATGAATATATATAGCTACCCATTCACATTAAATATAGTATTACATGATTTAATTTATATCTACCATACAATCAAAAACCATGTTTTGAAAATAATAGAGTCTTGGGTAGATTGGGTATATAATTAAAATAATAAAACTATAATAATATATGTTTTCATTAATACCTATAAAGTGATCCTAAATAGCTTTTATCTCCATAAACTGTATAGGATAATATGGGTAATAACTAGGAAAATGATATGATATAAAATTCCAATCAATGTAATAAACAAGGAAAAGAAGCATATCACATGAGTTAGAAGGAATATCATCACAATATAAAAGGAATGGATAACGAGTAAAAATTTAGAGGAATAACATATAATATATGGAATCACCTTATCATGAAAATATATAAATTTATTAGAAACATAAATCATGACATAAACATGAGTTAAGACTAACATCCTAGATGATATCACATGGTGGAAATTTCCAAATAATGGATTAGGTTTACTCCCTATTCCCATATGTAATGTCTCATGAGACTAGAAAATATCAAAATAAATGTGGTGGTATCAAGTAACAATCATTATTATATGTACATGAATATTTGTGACACATATTGAAATAAAATATAAGGAGTAAACATAAAGGGTATGCATGAAAAGAAATGGGTTTTGTAATCATGTCACAAGGAATAACCAAAGGGCATAGCATAATGGTATCAATGAAATAATGGATTGAATAATTATTGAAAAATAATATAGTAAAAATAAGAATATACCAGGAATAAAAATGTCTAACTAATGTTAGAACATGAGAAAATTGTTTAGGTTACTTTATAAATGTGCCACTTTACTACAGTTTTGGGAAAAAGAATAAATAGTAATTAAAGGGGATAAAGGAATAATTATTTATATAATACAAGAAATGAATGAAAATATTTTTGATGATAAAATGATTGATTTTAAAAAATAAGTCTGGCTTGGAAAAATTAATGGAGTGTACCTGAAAATGGGTAAAAAAAATAAAGTTCACATTAATTAGGTTTTCTTCTCGATGGTAACTGAGACGGGAACATTTTAAAACATGTATTTCCCAATAAAATAAAAATTAATTGATATAGATATATATATTTTAAACATATATATATATAGAATATATGGAAATTATATAATAAAAATTAAGAGTTAAATTGAGGAAAAGGGAGATAAAGCATTACCCAAAAGACATATGGACGTTTGGAGAGATCCTTTACCTTATGTTTGAATAAGTTTTTTATTTTCACTTAATGTACAGGATAATAAAACAAGTCTCCTTTATTACCTAATTAATAATATTTTTCAGTAATATTTTTTTTATTATATATATTTTACGTTCACCTAAGTCCATATTGATGAGTTATAATTTTTAATGTTTCCATTCCAGGAGCTTTATAGTTTCGTGGTCGGTTCACATGAGTATAATTATGGATGTTCATGTAAAATGGAAATAAAACAATAGAATTAAAATTAAATAGTACTAATGAACTTTAATATGTTTAAATGGTCCCATATATCATTTTTTTCTTGCATGGGGTTAGATTCTTGAGTAAAAACGAAATCATTATGTGGTTAGTTCATTTTGGAGGTTACAGACCACCACAAACTAGTTTCACTTTATTTAATATTATGTATAAATATATGTTTCAGAACATAGAATGAGTTATTATATAATTATTAAAATCTAATTTTTTCATAATTAATGTTTTATGTCTAGAAATTAAGGTGGTTGTGGAAAACAAAAACTCATTATTAGTAGAGACGGTTTACCGCCAGAATTTGGACAATGGTTTTATTTCATTGATAAGAGGAGAAAGGAAAAGGGATTGACAGAAGATATTGAATTTGAAATATTTAATTTTGTTATATACATGATAATAAATTAATTGTATCATTATGGATGAAATAAGTGATGAGAATTTATAATAAGGAAATAAATTATAATTGATAGTTTTAGAATGGTACCTCTTGAATATCATCTCCTTGAAAGGCCAATTAAAGAACATTAAACTGGTATTTTAGTGAGAAATAAATCACTTGTACATAATTATAGTGTGGAGTATAGGGTTTTTAAGATATTTAAAATCATCATGGATTGTAATGTATGAGGTGAAGGGGTTGTGAGTGGTGATATTTTTAAGGGGAGGAGAAGGGAGCTTTCGATTATTATTTTCAATTTCATATTATTGAGGCTTATAAATATAAATTTGATTGATTATTGTTTCTATATAAATTAAATGGTGAATATTTATTCTAAAAAATGGCTGCTTACAAAATCCCTGACTCAAAAATCCTTTTTGGCTTATAATGTTAAAAATCATACATTACATTATTTCACTATTCACATGAAAATCAAATATTTTAGAAAAACTATAAAAAATTAATCTAACCCTCCTCAATGTATAGATATCAAAAACTGAACCCATTTTATTAAAGTAATTTAAAAAATATGATAATTTTAATTTTTTAATAAAATCCTCATTTATTTTAAAAATATAGATCTCAATATTTCAATCAATTTTATAAAACTCTAAAAAATTACTTATTGTCACATAAAATTATATAACCATTATAATTAAGAAAAATATTAATTTATAAATCCATTATATAAATATCAAATTAATTTTAAATCAGTACATTTATTATAATAATGGGATTAAAATTTTTATGTTTTATAAATATACCAAGACTTAATTTATCAATTTTAAAACATTTATTTTCTTTTTTACATTATTTAAATATATTATATTTTCATTTTATTTGATAAATAAATATTATTTTATACATTCATAGGGGTGTTTTTTATTCTAATGATGAGATTACAATTCCAAACGGCCATATTACTATTCAAATAGTTAGGTTATTATTCCAATGGTCTGATTACAAGTCAAACGACCAGATTTATAATGGTCATATGGGTCCCATAATTAATGTAAATACATATTATTCCATCATTAATTTATTTAATTCTAGTTTCTATCAAGTTTATATATACTTTCATCATCAAAATTCATATTTTATTATTAACTTTAATTTTTTTTTCTACAAATGTTTTCATGATTATTGTCATTTTGGTGGATCGAGCTGATCCAAATTTTCCTATTCTCAATATATTATTTTCTATTTATTATACCACAATAATATTTGTAATTTTTAATGGTTTATTTGATAAATATCTATCATTATTCATTTATAAGAGTAATTTTTTTTATTATTTCTCTATGTAATGTATTCGATTTATACTATATGAAGTAATTATAAGAAGGTAAATTCCATTAATAAAATTATGGATCATTACATTTTTCCAACCTTATTAAATGTCACCCTCAAAATTTTTTTCCTACTAAGGTGATAATAAGGGGTCATACTTATACTTTATTGCTTCCTTTTGATACGATGTCACCCTTTCAAATTTATGGGTTTTCATTAGTAATTTAACCAGGTAAGTGGCCTTGTTGTGTAAATCTTTGTCTCTATAGTCCAAGATCTTCACCAATTTATCCTCATAAGAGTGTTAATTTTCCATCTATACCCCCTCTAAATTAAGTACTTGCTAGGGATATATTATTTACATCCTTAATAGGGATATGTGGAATACATGATTTACTTGAGACATGGTTAGTGGATGTTCTAGTTGATAGACTACAACTTTGATGTGATCAATAATCTCAAAGGGGATAATATACCGATGACATATCTTTCCCTTCTTCCCAAATCACATGAATATCTTGCAATGATATATGCCAAAAAATACCATATCTCCAACCCCAATCTCCTGGTCCCATCAATGATCATATTCACATATCTTCTATCGACATTTGGATCCCTTAATGAGCTCATAAATATTCTTCACATTTTCTACCATTTTCTCGACCATTTTTTGTCCCAAAAGCTTATGTTCACCAAATTCATCCAATCATGCAGGTGTTCTTTATATTTTTCCATAATGTGCTTCATATTGATCCATTTGCATTTTTTATTGGAAATTATTATTGTTATTAGATAACTCCAATAGAGGAATATATTAGTCCCTTCATCATTTGGAGTCAATCAAGTACGATCTGAGCATATCTTCCGTTTGTTGAATAGTACACTCATACTAACCATTAGTCAAGGGGTGACAATACATACTGAATTAAAGCTATTTATTTAGGTAATTTTCGATACTTTTCTTGATAATGGAGTTAAATCTTCGATCTTGATCAGATATAATTGATAATAATATTCCATGTAGCCTCACAAATTATATGATTTATATCAGCGCAAGTTGGCCAAGTGAGAATACATCTCAAATTGAAATAAAGGGATAAGTCTTTGTAAAATAATCCACAATTACCCATATATCATTATTTCTTCTGGATATCTTTTTATGTCCACTTACAGTGTATGTGGTGATGTTTTCCAATTTCGTTGTAGGAATAGGTAATGGTTGAATCATCCCCTTAGACTTTTTCCTTATATCTCACACTTGAAAACTTACCTTGAAATTTTATATTTAAATAGTGATCTAATTCTCCATATTTTCAAACCAATAGTTATATAAAATATCTTGATGCATTTTTGTGGTCCCTTGGTGGATGGAGAGGGTCAATATATCTACATCATTCAAAATCTTCTTATTTGTCTCAATATTTGATGGTACACATAGTTATGACCAAATATATTATGAATACATTATCATCATTTCCTAATTTTGATGATTTCATTTTATGACAGCTACCACCATCTCTTGAATTTCCACACCATTTCCAGGATAATACATTATCTTGTCTAAAATGGATGGTCGAGTAATAAATTGAGAAAGGAATGATTATGTTCCTAATTTTATGATCCTCGTGTGTGTCTTTTTCTTGACTAAGAACATTGGATCCTTCGGAATTATTATCATTGATAATTTTGTTAGATCATTTCTATATAGAGTATCTCTGACTTTTTTAGTTTACCAGAATGGTAGTGGATTGATCAGGAATAATACTTGATGAGATATAACCATCTTTGATGGAAAATATTAAGCTCCTTCAATGTGAGAAAATATTTAAGGTACTTGTGATTAGTATATATATCACACTAATTTCAATTGAGATAATGATGCTAGATTTTTAATGTGAATATCACATCCCCTAACTTCAGATCATGAATGTGATAGTTTATCTCATGAAATTTCAGTTTCCATACGGTTGAAGCCATGAATTTTTCATTATAAATTATTATACATCTTAAGAACTTATTTTATGCATCTATATATACCACAATGTGTTCCCCACTTATGGATAGTGTAACCACTAGTGTAGTGATAAGCCTAATTATCAATTATTTGAATAATCCTTCAAATTCATTATTCTAGAAAAACTCATATCCCTTATAAGTTATCTAGGTTAGTTTGTTTGACTATAATGATATGTTCCTCAAAATATTTGGTAATACCCAACTAGACCATGGGAACTATGAATCTCTATTATAGATGCTGGTTAGGGCCACTCTATAATTAAGTTTATCTTTTAAGGTTCCACAGATACCCCTTTGATGTAAATAACATTCCCCATTAATGATACTTCCTTTATCCAGAAATTTCATATATTATAGTTTGAATATATTTAATCCCATCACAAATTATTTAGAACAATATTAAAATGATCTCCATGCTTTTACTTTCTCTTGGAGTAAATAATAATATCATCTATAATAACTACAAAAAATATCTCGTGGTAGTCTATATTAATTATATTCATTATGTACATGAAAATTTATAAATTATTAGTGAGTCCAAAGGTAATCACTACAAAATAATAATTCTGATACCTCATTATAAAGGCAGTATTAGGAATATCTTCTTTCTTCACCTTTAATTGGTGATATCCCAACTTATGATCCACCTTATAGAAATAGTTGGCCCCATGTAGTTGATCGAACATTTCATCTTTAAGTGGAAGTGGATAATTTTTCATTATCGTGATTTTTTTGAGCTCATATTAATCATTGTTGAGGCTCATTTATTAATCATTCGTCTTGAAAAGAAGTAATAGAACTCCCCATAGTTATGTACTCAGGAATTTAAAACCTTTTTCTAGATTCTCCTTTAACTCTATATTTATTTCATCCAACTCCTCAGTTTCGAACAAATATTGAGTCATTGGTATGGGTAGAGAATGAGGTATAATTTCAATAGAGAACTCAGGCTCCCATTTAGGAAGAAAATTAGGAAATTATTTAGGGAACATAATAGGGTATTCCCACACAATGGGAATGTATACAGGAATTATCCACTCATTTGTCTTAATCATTTGAGAAAGATATTACTTATCATATGACAATAATATCCATTCTCAAGAATTAAATTCCAAATGATATTCCTCATAATCATCACACATTTATAGAATTATAGGATGCCTTAGCATGTGATGAGTGATATTTATTTCCAAAAATTTGATGTTGGACTTATATAAATATATCAAATCCATGACGAATATAGAATCAAGATCCACTATGAGATGTAAGATGGTTTTTTTGGGGAGGGATAGTCCCCAAATATTGACCAGGAGGATTTATAAACATTAGATGGCATAATTTCCTCTTTCACCATTCTCAAGGATAACTCACCCACTATATTTTGATGTAGTTTTGGAACAGTTATACTAAACATGTAAGATATGAAATAATTTGTAGAACTAGTATAACAAAAATATTTTTTTATATTTTGGATTGAAGAACCAGTGTTCTGATCACCACATCATTATCATGATCCACCTAAATAATTTTTATTTCATGTTACCTTTATTTCTTCAATAGAGGATTCTATCAATGATTTTCTCTAGAAAACATTGTCATATAGAATTAGTGCACATAATTCATGTGTTCCTTACTATTAAAAAATTAATAAAGGACGAGAGTTGATATGAAACAAAATTTATTCTTATAAATTTGTAAGATTATTCGTATCCATTTTGAAATTGCAATCCTGATACCTCAGTTTTCTACATTTGAAGCATCTCTTAGTTCCCTTTTGATAATTCCTATGATACTTCTTCCCATACTTTTGACTTGTGGGATATTGGGTTTTCATTCTTACATGGGTTTTATCTGTTGATCCTCCCATAATAAACATTATTTTCATCTTTTTTTCTCATATCTATGAGACCAATGAGAGTCTCCAATCTCTATATCATCCTTAATAGAACAATAGAAAATATCCTCATACCTATCAAAGTCTCTAATCACTATGGATTTTAATACACTTTTCTTTAATCCACTAAATAAGTTATCATACTTGGATTCAATATTCGTAAATATCTCGTGGCATATCATGAAGTCCTCATGATGTTATCCATTAACACCACTATAGAATCAACATCCTTTTAATTTAGTATGAGGAACTACCTCTCTATGTTAATATGGAGAGTTAGTGAAAATTAATTTTTGAATAATATTTTCCTGAACCCTTCTAATTACATGGAATCTATATCTTACTTATAAATTGTGTTTTGGATTAGTGTCCATAATAGATCACCTCCCACAACAAAAGGATAGATTACCAAAATGACCTTCACTTCTTTAAAGCACTACACAATAATGAATAACTTCTCAGTAGAGTTAATCAATTGTTCCATGTATAGGGGATCAGAAGATCCAAAAAAGATATGAGTCCTTTTTCACATAATTGATTTAAACAAAACATGAAATTTCTTAGGATAAAGGTAGTGTTCCAAAAAATTCATGTAATTATTAATATCATGATTAAGTTCATCCAATACTTTCATGATGTTTTGAGCTCATGTTTCCATCAGGTTTGGCATCCCATTAGGGAAGTCATCAGATTGGTTAATTGATCATTTCCTCTATCTTCCATCCGTTAAATAAAAAAAAATTAAATAATGGGGGATTTAATAATTAGCTAATGATAATATAAAAAGGAAAATATGAACATAGAAGGATAAACTTATAAACATAAATTATTTCCTAAATTATGATTCCATAGGTTTCAATATGGGTTATCTATGGTGATAGAATTATTCCTAGGGTTGTTATTAATGTTTTCTAATACTAATCCCCAAAAATAACTAGATCATACAATGGTACAAATTATATTTTCCCATGCCTTGTGAACATACTATTATATGATTTAAAACATTATTATGCATCAAATACAAATCAAGGATCAAAAAACCTAGTTCGTTTAGATGATTAGGAACATAATTAGAAAATATGAAACTATAATAAAATATATTGTTATTATTCCCCATAATTAGTTACTAACACCCTTTGGTTTCCAATATCTTTATAGGATATTCTAGAGAATACATAGATAGAAAAGATGATTGTAAAATCCTAGTAAGTGAATAAATATAGGAAATAAGCATATCAAATGAGACAGAAGGAATATTATGATAACACAAAGGAATGGGTAATGAGTAAACATATAGGGGAAAAATATAGACCTTGTAATCATATGGTCATACAAATATAAGAATTTGGAAGCAACATATACCATGACATAAACATTAGTCAAGGATAACATCCAAGATGATATCACATAGTGGAAAAAAGGCATATAATGGATTAAATTCACTACATAAACCTAAAAATAACCTCTCATGACACTAAAAATCACTCAATGTATTTGAGTAATATTTGGGTGAACCCATGATAATATTCCCATGAATATGTGTTCTACATAATTAAATAAAACATAAGGATTAAACATAATGCTTACTCATGGAATGAAATGGGTTTCACAATCATGACATATGGCAGAACCAAAGGGTGTATCATAATGGTACCCATGAATAAATTGATGAAATACATTTTAGACAATAATATAATAAAAATAATAATAAATCACGAATTATTATGTCTAACTGATGTTTGATCATGAAAATGAGTGTTTAGGTAACTTTATTAATGTGCCACTTCAGTGCGTTTTCGGGAAATGAATAATGAATATTTAAAAAGAATAAAGGCATAATTATTTACATAAACGCAAAAAAATAAACTACAATGTTTTATCCTGATAAAATGAATTATTTTTTAGAATATGGGTTACCTAAAACATTTTATGGAGTGTACGTCAAAATGGGAATGAAATAAAAGAGTTCTCTTTATTCGGGTTTGCCTATCAAGGGGAATTCAGAAGGGAACCATATAAAATTTGTATTTACACATAATACAAAGATGATTTATGTTAGATATATGTGTGTGGAACAAATATATAGAATATATGGAAATTATATAAGAAATATAAAGAGATAAATTGAGGAATTGTGATACAAAGCGTTTCCGAAGTGAAATATGGAGTTTTGGAAAGATCCCTTACCATATGATTGAATGCGTTCTTCACATTCCATTAATGTCTCGGATAATAAAATTAGTTTAAATATTTAATTAATTCAGAATATATTACATGTATATTTGAATTATTATAATTTTATTATGTTTATTTATGGCCATTTAGATAAGTTATAAAGTAAAATTTCATCGTTTTGGAAGTATTCGTTTCACAGTTTCAAGTTTTCATGGATAGTTGACTTATGTATAATTATATATTTTTATTTAAAATGGAAATAAAAAACTATTTTATTAATTTAATGGTATTAATTAATAAAAATTAGTTCAAATGGTTTCATATATCATTTTCATTAACATGGGGATGGTTCTTTGAGTAAAAGCGGTATCATTATGTGGTCAGTTCCTTTAGGTGGGTTTTACAACAATCAAGAAACATTTTAATTTTATTTAATTATATATATATAAATAAGTTCATTAACATTAAATGAGTTATAATATACTTATTAAAATGTTATTTAACTATAATAATTGTTTTATGACCAACGATGAAGGCTATAATGAAAAACAATAACTCATTATCCCTAGAGATGATTAAATACCATAATTTGGACAATGATTTATTTTCAATGAATTAGAGTAGATATGAAAGTGGATGGATATAATATATTAAATTAAAAATAAAAAAATATATAATAATTACATGATACTTTATTTTTTATTCTTTATTCGATGAATGAGGTGAGGATAAGGTATAAGAAGAAAGAGATTAAAATATATACTTTTAGAATGTTACCTCCTGAATATCACATCCTCAAAGGAAACCGTAAGGATCTTAGAATTGACCTTTTCGGGAGACTATAAGCACTCGAATGTGGGGATAGTGTATAATATAGGGTTTAGTAGATATTTTACAAGCTTGACGACTAAGATGGTGTATGGAAAAGTGTTTGTAATTGGTGGTAGTTAAAAGGGTGGAGAGGTATTTTTTTATTATATTTACTTGTTTTCTATTTTCAATCAAAAATATAAATAGTATTGATTATTGTGATTGAAAATAGTAAATGGTTCACGTGAGTTTGAAATAATGGGTTCTTACATCATCCATGACTCAAAAATTAATGTATTTTCTTTGTAATGTTAAATATCGTAAATTACCTTATTTAACTATTCACCCAAAATTAAATCATTTTAGTAATTAAAAAATGTAAACATTCCATTATTTTATATTTATATTTAATAATTTAAATAAAATTTACATAAATAATTTTATAAATTTTATAAATTTAATATTTAAATAAAATATTCATTTATTTAAAAAATACAGATTTTAATATTATAATTGATTATATAACACCTTAAAAATGGAATATGTTCTAAAAAAATTCTTATCATTATTATAAAAATAAACATTTTATTAAAATCCATATTATATTAATAATAAAAAAATTTATTCATTAAATTTATTATAAAATTATAATAAAAACATTTATGCTTTATAAAAATACAATCACATAATTTATCATTTATAAAAAATTTATTTTTATATACAATGATTCAAATATATTATATTTTCATTTTGTATAATACCTAAATATTATTTTACACTACCATAGGTGAGGGTACTATTCTAATGGTCTGATTACTATTTATAATGTTCATATTAGTATTCTAACTGTTAGATTACAATTCCAATGGTTAGATTTATAACAGTCAAATGGGTTCCCTAGTTCATATATAAAAATCGTAATTAATTAATTATTTAACCACATATATTTTATCCTAGAATTATATATACTCTCGTATTATAAATTAACATTTTATTTCTGACATAATGGTTTATTTCTATAGCTTTGTTCATGAGTCGAATAATTTTTGCAGGTCGAAAAATCCAAATAATCCTATTATTATTCCAACAATTTATATTTATTGTACCTATATAATATTTGGAATTATTATTTGTCTATTTTTTTACCACAGTATGATTATTCATTTATTAGAATATTGTTTTTATATCCACCCAATATTTTCTTACATGACTATTGATCATTTTTTTTGATAAATAGCATAACTGTGTTACTTTTCTAGGATCAAACCATTTCCTGTCTTGGTAAAATTAATCCCATAAAAAAATTTACATAATAAATCAGAAAAATTATTTAATTTTACCTTATCTTGAATCTTTTTGGCCATGTAATCACCTATGGATATACATCGATGAAAGGGGTGAGCTAAATTCTAAGTAAGAGGCTAAATTAAAAAAATTAATCAATATAACGTGGGTGAGGATAATCATCATAATCATAAAATAAGAATATGATATTAATCATAATCATGATTGAAATCAATAGATAAAGGCGTGTATAGTGTCAAAGTATAAAAATAAAACATCATGACTCAGTGGGCACATAAAACACATAGTTGTGAACAAAACTACTATCATGTTTAGGCTAACATATGTGTATAATCATAAAATCATCATTGTGAAAATAGATAGAATCATGTTCCCAAATATTTTAGATTATCTAATGAGATTAATCACATTAACCAACTAATTTGCGTGTTATATAATTCTACAAACACCCATCACATCCTAAAATTTATATAATTCGGAACACCATAGAGAACGTATAATAATAATAGTCATAAAATAGTACATAGAAAGTAATGGGGTTCATAAGTTTTTCCCAAATCATAAATTCATGAATAAACATTGGAGGTTATAAAATGAAAATTGTAAAAAAAATACTTCGTATAAGAATCATTAATCTTGACTGAAGAAAAAACTACCTCATGGGAGTCAAGACATGTTTTTTAAAGAAGATTTATTTTGGAAAATATTTATATGTTTCATAAAACCATGTAAAAAATATATGTCATGAAAAATAAAACAGAATAATAATAAAATTGTGTTTAAGAAAAATTAAATGTAAATCCATATAGGTGTTTCTATGAATGAGTGAAAACCTATGGAAATGGAGTTGTGTTCAGGAATCCACTTACATTAAATCCTACTTAATTTCATAAGTTTTGTGCCTCACAAATAATAAAATTATAACTGTTAAAACATTGAACTAAAATTTAATTATAGGCATTAATAAAACTATTTATAAATTATAATCATTGAATTATATTTCATAATTTGTATCAATGAAATTAAAGTGTTTTAATAACTTGTTTTACTTAAAAATTTCCTATATTGGAATGATTATTCTATTTTATTAAATGTAATTTATATATTAGTATAATCAATTATAGATGAATAAAATAAATGTAATTATATTTTTATAAATAATATATAATTCATAATTTCTATAACGTCTCAGACCCCAATATCCTAGAGTCGGTACTGAAACATGTCTTGTAATTATTTTTAATAAAAGAAACTAAATAAATACACAACACATTACACAATAGATGGCCTTTACCGATCTATGTTTTCAAGAATTAAATACCACTATTACATTTCATCATAATGGTACAAAAATAATATTGAAAAAATAATAATATTTATTGTGCTTCCTCCATATAGAAAAATACATCAATAATAAATCTATTAAACCTATAGAAACTAAATTTAAAACATATAATGATCATTTAAAATTCAAAATAAGGTGTTTTGAAACAATTAATAAATTCATTTATTTTTTTAAAAAATAAAAAATCATAATTAAAAATGAGATTTTACTAACATCTGAATTCTAAATAAATAAATTTAGAAAATCATAATTTTCTCAAAATAATTATAACTAAAAAGATATTTGGAAACTCTCCATTTAAAATAATAATTTCTGGTGGGTCATTTACGATACATATTATACCATAATAAAAAAAATTAGGTCACTAGTCATAAATAATATAAAACAAATTTACCTTAAGACTTATGGGTTCACTCCCTATAATGTAACATTACATACTAGTTCCTTTTTTTAGAACACTTTAAATGGAACTTCTTTTCTTAGTCCTTACATTAAATATATAAAAATTAAATAAATAATAACATTTTATTTTATATAAAATAACTTTTATTATCACATGCCATCAGTATATTCTTTAGTGATTTTAACTAATTTTTTAATGAGAATCCAATGATTGAAATAAAAATATTTATTTGAAGTTCACAATTAAAACCGACAGTTAAATAAGTACACACTTGATCTAAAATGCATAGAATGACATTTATAATTGAGATGATGGTCATACCTAATTACGCATGTCATACTAAGTGGTGAAGATACAATTTCAAACATGAAATAATAGCTTGTTTAGTATTATCATATAAAATGATAATAAATATAATTTATAAATAAAAGATACATAAAAAATATGAACCACAAAATTATAAACTAAGAACAATTTCAAAACCATAAATTTAAAATGAAACTAAAAGTCTAATCCATTTTATTTCATAAAATAAATCGATATATATATATATATATATATATATATAAACACATATATAAATCATTATACATAAAATGATAGAATGAAAATAAAGAACACTTTGATAAAAATAAATGATTTTCATACAAAATATTAGCTTAGAGATAAAAATTAAAACCAAACCCCTATTGAATAAAATTTTAAAGATAATATATATATATTTATAAAACAACATAACATGATCATAATAATTAAACCCATACAAAAAAGTGGTTTTAGAAATACTCATTTGAATCAAAACCCTTATATTATATTTTTTGAAAATAAATAATTATATATGTATATATATACATATATATACACAAATACATGTAACACACACACAGATTGATATATATATACGTATATATTTAAATCATTGTAGGATGAATATTGTTTAATTAAATAAATTCTAAAATTATTAGTGTTGAAAAATATGTATAATGAATATAAACAAATTCTTATACATACTTATGTATAAACCAGTACACACACACACACCCACACATATATATATATATAAATCATTATAAATTAAAATTAAATTTATCCATTACAAAAAAATTAGAAAATAATAAATCCCTTACCAACCATAGGGTTTAGAATATATTGTAAAAAATACCCTTATCACACACACACGCACAGGTATATATATATATATATACTGAAAATAGATTGTTATATATGTGAATATATGAAAACACACACACACACACAAAGACAAACAGACAGACCCACACACAAAAATATATGTATCAAATTATAAAATTATTATTAATTTAATAACGAAAATAAATCATTATAAAATAAATTTGAAATTAATTCCCCTACCTTACTTTGGATCAATGAGAAACTGTGAGCTACTAAATTTTCGATCATAATGAAATTGAGGATTTTGGAGGATAAGGGTCGGCTATTTCAATCTATGTTTATTGGGGGATGAATAAAATTTTCTATGATATAATAATTACACCATTATGAAAAAATTTCTATGGGAATTGGAGCTATTTTGAAAATTTTCTCGAATCAATAAAAATCATAAATATAATAATCACATATCGATGTTAGACAGTGTAAAAAATTAAACTTAAAATCAGGTGATAATTTTAATATGTTTATTTTAATGGATGGTTATGGTGAAATATTTGGCTTTGGATTATACAATCGACATCAATGTCAAAATAGTATCGATTTGGGGTCGTGGTCGACAAGGACAACAATAGAGGAGACACAACGAGACGCATCGACCTACTGGTTTTAGTCCGTGAGGAGAATGTCATTGTTCTATAGGGAAGAAGATAGTAAAAATAGCGGATGACATGAATAATACCATGGAGATCGTTGGGTTGGGATAAAACCCTAACATTTTAAGGGGGAGGCCCGATCAAGGTAATGGGAGGTGGAAAACCAAGATTTAACCCGATAGGATCATGTACTTAGGATTTGAACCTAAAATTAAAAATGCATCCCACATCAAAACCAACTGGTTTTAGGGGAAGCCTTATAAGGCTGGATGCAGAGGCCATTACTCTAATGACACAACACACACGCACACTAGGGAGGCTTTGACATGGCCTTCCCACAGGGTCCATAGCCCTACCTATACACGAATCTCTTCTCAGGCCCCACCATGGTTCAGAAACATGCCTCACCTATACACGAATTATCCAGCTGCCCTAAATATTCTTATTTTCTGCCCCCACTGGACCTTGAGGTCATGGCCTTAAAGTCTGATCTCTGTTTTGGGGGGTAAATAGAAATTCTTTTGATAAATATTAATTATAAACGTGATAAATAAAATATATGTACTTATATATGTGTATATATATAACACTTTAAAATTAGATTTTCATTCTTATTAAAAAATAATATATATTTTTATTTTCTCCTAAGGATGTAATATACTATTAATAATTAAAACATTATATTTAAATAATTCTATTACATAAAAATGTATTTTAAATGTATTTTAAAATTTTAGAACATCCAATGGTTAAAAACATCAATGGTTATTAAAAATAAATATGAATTGTTATTTTTTACAACATTCAGAAAAAAGTATAAATACTAATCTAAAGTATTTCTATAAAATTGAGAATTATTTATATCATAAAATAATGGTGGCCTATATATCTCCAACTCTTCGGGATATTACTATACTACTCTATATATCATTTTCTATTATGGAAAATCGGAAGGCTATCAACTACCCATTTGGTATACTTGTTTTATATGATGGTGTTATAATTATTATGATGGGTCTTGTAATGAGTTTTCTGAAGTAGTGGAGGTCTATTTCTAGGTAATAATATAATGTATTAGTGTTTTATTAAATAATTTTATTTCTTGAATATTCTTACTACATTAATTTATCCAAATCATATATATTTTATTTTCATAAAATAAAAATAATACTAATTATACTATTAAAACATGGGATCAAGGCATTAAAACTTACATGCGTTAATATGGTTATAATAATTGTCTTGGAAATGTATTCATAGATAATCAACTTCCCTTTAAAGGGACATTGTGGAAAGGGATGGAAAGAGAAGTATGAAATTTATATTTGTTTTATATATTATAATTGAATTTGGAAAACATCATTAAAATAATCTCAAATTACAGTATAATGTGGATTTTAAAGGAAGAGGTAAAAATAAGAAAGAGAATAAGAAAAGTGGGAAGAGTTAATCTAGACATACTCCCTCCTTCGTGTATCTTCTTTTGTATGAAATTATAAGTCCATGGTTATTGTAGTTGGATTGCTTCAGAATATCCCTATAGAATCTATGATTCTTCAAGAGGAGGGTTTTGATAGATCTTGGGCTATGGAATTTGTGGGTGTAGAGGACTTATATGGGGAGGGATATTGTTTATTTATACTTTAGGGGGTGTGTATTTTGAGAATAAAATATTACATAAAATAATATATCAAAGGTGAAACTTGAAATAGAGAATTTTGATATTTTAAATCAGATATTAATTTAATTTAATAATTTTATGACTTAAAATAACATTTATAAAACTAATTCATTAGTTTTTAAAAATGGAAAGTGGAATGAAATAAAATTTTCTATATTAAGGAATCACTTTTAACTTTTTGTTTTTGAATGTTCTTTTTTAGTTTTGGAAATTGAGCTTATTATATTTAACAAACTATTTTTGAAATTAAATATACCATGGAATAAAATGATGTTATAGAAAGGGTTATATCATTATTAAATCATGAATGTTTTTATTTCAGTTATACCGGTTATGTGAAAAGAATAATTTTTACTATTTACCCTAAAATTGAAGTACTTCATTCAATTACCAAATAATCACCCTTGAGATATTTTAAAATGATGCTTTCAAAAATGATATTTATTTTCTCAAAATAAATTTATAAAATTGGAAATTTTATTTCTAAATATTAAAATTATGAAATTTACGAAATTCATTAAAATACAGATTATTAAAAATGTGCCAATATTTTCATTGTGTTTCTTAGTAATGATATATCAATAATTGGAATTATAAAATTTATTTTTACATAAATTAATAATGATAAATATTATTTATATAATAATTTATTATTTTTTGGGGAAATTAATATTCAAACGGTCATGTAACTATTCTCATTGGCCAGGTTACTATTACAATGGCCACATAACTATTCCAACGACCATTTTACTTCTAATAAATACAACCTCATTATGTAACATATTATTTATATATATTTCAGTCATGGTTTAATGTTTCCATTTTGTTTAATGTTTCTTTGTTTACTAGTATTTATCTTCCTCTCTATAGTTTTTGGTGTGGGGGTGATGATTCTAGTAGATTGGGGAGATCCATACTTTCCAAATTTATGTTTTTAATTGTTTTTCCTGTTGTAATGTTTGGAATTTTAATTGGTTTTATTGTAGATTAATGTAACAATATTTAGTAATAAATTAGAGTCTTTGTTAGTTTCTCTATATTATATAATATAATTCAACACACATTTATTCAGGATGCATTTTTTTTTAAAAAAAACAGGGTCATTATATCCTTCCCTCCTTAAAAAATTTCACCCCAAAAATCTAAACTTGTAGTTTGAATTGGGAATAGGTGAGGGTTATTTAGTTTCATTGTTTCCTCTAGTTTCCCTGTCACCTCTTCATAATTATTATAACTCCATAACATCTTGAAAAGGTGAGTAATCTAGTTACGTAGAAATTTTCCTCTATGGTTTAACATTTTACTAGTTTCTCTTTATATTAGAGGTCATTTTATAGGTGTACCACCTCTTGATTTATTACATGTGATGGTTCATGTATACACTTCCTTTGGATTGATACATGGAATACATCGTGATCTTGAGCTATACATGGTGGAAGTGAATGCTGATAGGCCACTACATCATTACGATCATGCATCCCAAAGGGGATAATGTAACATGGGAATAAGATTTATATTCATTTAAAACCACATCAATCTATTCCATTGTGATATTTGATGAAAAACATTATCTCAAACATTGAACTCCATGTCCATTCATCGATTTCCAGCATTGTTATTTTCTAACTCTGAGATGCTTTTTTAAGTTGTAGGTTGGATAGAACTATATCTATCAGCTCTTTCAAAAGATCACGTGCAAGTATATATTGTCCTCTAACTCTCTCTGAACGAGTTGGTGTTATACATCGATTCCCATACAGAGCTTGATATGGTTCAATTTGAATATTTGAGTGGAATATGTTGTTATATCAAAACTAAAACAATAAGAGATTGAGATCCCATACTCCTTCAGATTCCATTTAATGTTCTTTTATCATGTCTTGCAGAATCTAAATAGTCCTTTTCGATTGCCCATTATTTTGTGGGAGACATTCCATGTTGAAATTAAATTATGCACATGATGAATCTCGATGAATTAAATATAATTTATAGGTGATATTTGGATCGAGATCAGAGATGATTGAAAGTAGAACCCCATGCATCCTCACTACTTCCTCCACATATATCATGGAAATTTTTTCAAGAGATAAATCATCATGAATACTGATTGAGTGGGAAGTCATGGTGATTCGATCCACAACAAACCATATCACATTATTCCATTTGGATATTTTCTGGAGGCTAGTGACAAAGTCCACTGTGACATTCTCCAATTTTCTGATTAGTATAGGCTTTGGTGGCATCATCCCTTTTGACTGTTATCATCACCTTTTACATTTTTACATACCAAAAACATTAATATGTACTCAAAAACAACATTCTTTATGTTACCCCACCATATGTTTTCTTTAAGATCATGATACATCTTGGTACCTCCAGTATGGATAGAGAAAGGCGATCTATGTGCAATATCCAATAGCACTTTCTTCATCTCAGGTGATGAAGGAACACAAATCCTTGTTCCAAAAAAAATCACACCATCATAATCAATATGGAACTCTTGTATCAACCATTACTCTAATGATTTCATATTATTTTTTAGATATAGATCATCCTTTTATGACTCCTTGAACTTATCTTGGATGGATGGTTGTGAAATAATTTGGGAAAGGAAGGATGTATTCCCTACTGTTATGATTTCTAGATGGATCCATTGCATTTCTATGAATATAGGGTATTTTTCAATCCACATCGTGGATAGAGTATCATGTTATTTTCTTCTAATAACATTAAAAACATTATATGTATTTCATGAATGGTAGTTAATAGAGAACTCATAGTCCATGTTTACCTCTAACCATCTTCTTTGATGCATGTTTTTCTCCAACTATGTGAATATATACATTACTCTTTTATGATCGGTATATATATCACAATTATCGTTGTATAGACAGTGACACCAAATATATAGAGTGAAAATTATTTCTTCTAACTCTAGATCATGTTTCAGGTAGGTCTTCTCATGGATCCTTAACTATCCTAATGCATATGCTACCACATTACCATTGTACATGAGTAAAGAACACATTCCATTCTTTGAACCAAAATTGTATGTCACAAAATCTTTTCAACTTATTGGTAGTGTGAGTACAGTGTCAGTGACTAGCCTATCCTTAAACTCCATAATGCATTCCTCACATTATTCTATCTAGACACACTTTATCATTTTCTATGTTAACATATCTAGCAAGATGGAAAATCATGAAAAAATTATCACAAAACATAGATAGTACACAACCATTCCAAGAAAACATTATATTTTTATGACACTAGTGGGTCTGGGCCATTCCACAATCTATTTTTTCTTTAATGGGTCTAAATAAGTTCATTTAATTTTGACATTATGCCCCATGAAAGATACTTCATCCTTCCAAAAGGCACAATTTATTGAATTATCATACATTTCCCCCTTCCTTAAAATCTATAGAACAATCCTAAGATTATCTTTATGTTCCTCCATTCTATTAGAAAAAATAAAATACTTTCAAAAAACACTACAACAAATATGTTGCGGTAGTATCTAAAGACATTATTCATTAAATCCATGAATATTTTAGGGGAATTAGTATGTTTGAAGCAAATCACTGTGAAATCATAGTTCCAATACATTTTACATAAATTAGTCTTAGGAATATCTTTTTTATTAACCTTCAATTGGTGATATCGAAAATGAATATCCTCCCTTTTGAACTACGAAACTTATCGTAGTTGATCAGACAAGTCATAAATCGTTAGAAGAGAATACTTTTTCCCTACAGTGATTATACTGAGCTATCGGTATTTGGTACATATCCACATTGATCCATCATTATTCTTGAAAAAGTGAACCAGCACAACCCAATGTGATGCACTAGGGGTATGAACCCTTTTTCCAAATGTTATTGTAGAATCTTCTTTAACACTTCCATTTTGACAAGGGCTATCATGTAGGGGAATTTTTAGAAAATATTAGCTCTAGGTATGATCTCTATTGAGAACCGAACAATATTATTTTTTTGAAGTTCAGATAACTCTTCATGGAATACATCAATTTTTTCCCTAATACTGGGAATTTCCTCTAAGTTGATACCTTCATTTGATACAACTATTTAAGAAAGGTATTCTTATTTATAGGTTATCCTGGCCCACACTATTGAGGTATATTATAAAGGAGGTTCATGATCTTCCTTAAATTTGAATATAAGAATTGGATGGTTCGGAATAAGAAAGGAAATATCATTTTCCCAATAGTTTATGTGTGATCTATATAATGAGATTTAGTCGATGCCCAATATTGAATCAATTTTACCAAGGGAAGTATTAAAAGATTCACTAGAAGTATCATCCCACGTATACCAATAGGAGAATATTCCAACACTTGTGTTCTAATTATTTCACTACGAGGTTTTTTATAGGTATATTTTCTTCATGGAATCGTGTATTTGATTCTACAATTATAGAAAACATATAGGATATAAAGGAATGTGTAAAACCTGAATCAAATAAAACATTTTCCATTAATCAGTGAATAGGATGTGAAACATGTATGAATTCTTTTTCAAGATCCACATAATCATTATTGATGGCCTTATCATTCCATTTCTCATTGGGATTTGGTGGCTGCGGACACTGACTACCCTCAAAGACATGAGGTTTTTGGAATTGTCTTGCATAGTTACCTTTCTTCCTATAGTTGAGGCTTTGAACTATAGGTGGTGAATTATGTGGTTCTATACCTTCCTCCATCATGTTGTATATATTCTTCATGTCTCTTAAACATTAATGAAAATTGTGGGATTCTCTCACATATTTGAATTATTTCCCTATCCCTTTGAGACAATTCCCATGATGCTTTTTCCCACATTTTTGAAATGTTGGTAGTTGGATCCTTTTTCCTATTTTTCAATTGATTAACCAGCATGAAACTCCATCCTCTCTTTATTTCGTTCATTAACATGGTATCATTTTTTTAATTCTATCTCTACATTGAGAGCACATCAGCACACTTCTTCAAAACTCCAAAAGTCTGAGATTGATAGAGCATTTGAAAGGAATGTATTTAAACCACTAAAGAACCATTCTATTTTTCATTAGTTATTGATAAAAAACCCAAGGTGTATCTTGTGGTCCTTGTGATGTTTTATACATAAGCTATAATAGATTCAAATTATTTTACCTCAACTCTTTGATTTCTCTCTCCATATTTCATTGATGAGTTTGAGGGAAATAATTTGGATAAAATATTTTCTTAAAATCTTTCCACTACATATCTTATATTTCATCTTTGTTCATGATGTTCTTTAATAATTCCCAACATTTATCAGATTCTATATCTAAATGATAATCCAAAACATTGACCATATTTTTCTCAGATCGATAGATCAAAAAAATATATACTTCATTGAGATAACCAACTATTCCATCAAAAGTATTTCAGAAGTTCTTATAAACTCTGGTCGTAATTTAAACATAAAGGATTCAATGGATACTTTTTCCTTATTTAGTGAAGGTGGATGTTCCACATGACTCAATATATTATTAATTTCCCAATATATAGGGGTAAGTGTTTATATAACTTTTTGAACTCCACTTCCCATGTAATTTGGGAAGTTGTTTGAATGAGCATTAAATTGTACCTTACATGGGTTGTTTTCCTGATTTCCCATGGTTCACACAATTTTTAAAAATTGAAAAGGTTAAAAAAAATTATTTCAACAAAACAGGAATAAATATTTTATTCTTTTGCACAATTAACTCTAAAAGAATATATTATGGTATCTCTATGTTAATTGTTTTTTAAAATATAAGATTCATATATGTTTACATATAATTAGTCTTATCATAGTGGTTTTGGCTAATTATTTCTAATCCTAATACCCAAAATAACTAAAGTGTTCTCATAAACCAACTATAGTTACCTACTTTTTCTTACATGACTACTACATCATTTTAATGATAAGAAACATAATAGTATTACATATCCTATAAAAAATGGTTTATTATATTGGGAAAATTAGACTCAAACATAAATTTTAAATAATAAAACATAAAATTTATTTAATTCCATCTTCTTCAGCTTCTTAGTTACCCTCATAGTCTCTTTAGTACAAGTAACCACCTTGGGATATACATAAATGTAATGTGTTATCTAAAATCTTTGTAAGAGGAAAAATAAGAACATGAATCAATATAATGTGGGTAATCATAATAGTAATCATCATAACATAAAAATAAGATAATAATATTAATAATTATTGGATAAATTAGATAAAACTATGATAATTTTCAATGCATAAAAATGAAATATTATGTCTTACTGTACATCTACTACACATAGTTTTGGACAACACTAGCATCATGTTCACTCAGAAAATATATGTAGAGTCATGGCATCATCATTGTGAAAAAAATATAGCATCATGTTCATGAATATTAGAAATGATTTCATCAGATACATCACATTACCAAATTAATTTGAGGGCTATATAGTTATTATTCCACCTGTCACAGTATAATATTTACATATTCATGCATGCCATATAGAACACATAACAATCATAGTAATAAAATAAGTAATGGAAAGGAATGAGTTTTTTAAATAATTTCATAATTCATAGATTAATGAATAAAATATGGTGTTCTAAAAATAAAACGTAAAATAAAGACATGGTATAAGAATCATCAATGATGAGTGGAGAAGAAACAATCTCAAGTGTGTTGAGATGGGTTTTTGGAAAAAGGGTTCTTATGTAAAATCATTATATTTGTCATAAAATCAACTTAAAAACATATATATCAACAAAAATAAAATGTATAAATATTGAAAAAACATTTTAGGAAAATTAAATGAATATCCACTTTGAAATTATAGAGAAAGGGGGAAATCCCAATGAAATTGAGTTGGGTCCAGGAATCCCCTTACCTTAATTCCCACTTAATTTCAACACTTTTAGGCCTCTTGAATAATAATATTATGTTCATTAAAACACTGATACAAAAGTAAATTTTAGTTATTTATAAAAGTATTTAAATAGTATAGTCATTTAAGTCTATTTTTAAATTTTTATTGATGAAATTGATGTTTTTTAATATCAGGTTTTACTTAAAAATTTCCCATTTTACAATAATTTTGTTATTTTATTAAATATAATTTATATAAGAATATAATTAATTCCAGAATCATATAATACAATAAATTAAATTTTTATAGTTCATATATAATTCCTAATCTATATTAATTAATTTATTATAAGAATTTTCTAGGCAATATATTCGTAGGTGGTTAAACAACCTTTACCAAGACGTTGTTGAAAGGGCGCAAAAGGGAAATATATCTTTTATATGTGTCAAAATATGATAATTACAACCAGTTAACATCATTAATATAATTTTACATTATCTTATATTTAATTTTATATTATATGGTTTTGAATTGAAGTGGGTAATAATAATACACTAAATATTAAAATAGGTAATGGATAATTGATACTTACTCTCTCCTCATTGTAGATTCTATTGTACGACACTATAAGTACAAGGTTATTGGAGTTAGATTAATCTAGAATGTACATATAGATTAAATGAGGATTAATAAAGAATATTTGTGTAGATATTGGGCATTGGAAAAGGTGGTATGAGTTATTTAAAAAGGGGGTAGAGTGGGGTTATTTATACATGAGGGGAGAGGTATTTTTAGAATAAAATATTGAATCAAATAATATATCAAAGGTAAAACTTGTAATAGATAATTTTTGACCTTATAAATAATATATATATATATATATATATATAATATTGTGATTTTAAGCCATTAAATCCACTTTATAATACGAATTCATAGTTTTCTAAAAAGAAAAGTGGAAAGAATGAAAAATAGTACTTAAAAGAATCACTTTTGACTTTAGAATTTCGTAAGTTCATTTTAGGTTTGGAGATTGAGAATATTTTATTTTATAAAAACTTTCTGAAATTAAATATACCATAAACTATAATAAATGTTTATAATGTATTATTTCTTTATTAAATCATGAATGTCATAATTTGAGTTATACTGGTTATGTGAAAAATTGTATTCTTCATATTCACCCAAAAAATAAATTATTTTCGAAAATTTTCAAACAAAATAACCACTAGAAAATTTTGATGGTCGGATTTCAAAAATGATATTTACTTTAAAAAAATGAATTTATAAAATAGGTAATTTTAATTTTTAATATAAAAGTAATGACTTTTATGAAATAATTTAAAATTCATTTTATTAAAAATGTTCTTATATTTTCATTGAGTTTCTAAACAATGATATTTAATTATTTGGAATTATAAATTTTTTTTATTTACCAAAATTAAACATGATAAATATTATTTATATCAAAATTTATTATTTTTGGTGAAATTACTATTCAAATGGCCACGTTACCATTACCATTAATCATGTTACTCTTCAAACTGTCGCATTATTATTCCAAAAATCACATTAGTTCATACAAATAACACTTAATTATTTCACATAATATTAATCTAAATTACTCTCATCATTCAATATTTAGATTTTGTATAATTTTTCTAGGATTACTAGTATTTTTCTTCATGTCAATAGTGTTCTTAGTGGGTGAAATTATTATAGTAGATTAAAAAGACCCATAATTTCCCATTTTAGCTTTTATTTATTTTATTTTTTCCCCAATTGAAATGATTTTAATTTTAATTGGCTTTGTTTTTAATTAATGTAATAGTATTTATTAATGAAATTTTTTTTGGTTTCTCTATATAATATAATAAAATAAGACACACATTTATTCAGAATTTTTTTACTAAAAACAATAGATCATTATAGTTTTCTAGTTTCTCGATGTGATATAAGTGATTTGTACTACATAAAATAATTATAAGAAGGGAAAATAAATTTATAATATCATGGGTCATTATAATCTCAAATGGGTTGATATATCTTGGACCTATATTTGACTTCGTTCTAGAATCTCATATTCTTCCTAAACGATATATGAAGGAAAAATTTATCTCTGACCTCAAACTCTATGTTGCATCGATGTTTCTCTTCAGTGTTTATCTACTAACTTTGTAAGGATTTCATAAGACCCAGAATAATTTGAACCTTCCCTATAATATATTGGATAAAACCCGGTCCCATCGGCTTCCTCTCTCCAACATTATCTCAACATGTTAGTGTCTGACATCTCCTACCATGTAAGGGCTCATAATTTTTCATTTCAATTATCGAATAGTAACTATTGTTATATGAGGAATTCACTAGGGGATGGTGTGAATTCCAAAATACATTAAAATCAGTTGAAACTAATCATATTATACCCTCTTTAGTTTGAATTATCCTTTTAGACTGAACATCTATCTTAAGGAGATAAGTAGTGATGATGCTCAATTCAATATTCAATTCATGATAAAGTCTTCTATATAACCTCAAGGTAAAACATAAATCTCAATTAGATACAGTAGAGTGTTTATTTTCATGTTTTAATACAACATACTTAATGTATATATCATTGATTTTGTCATGTGAAAAATATTACTTCATAATAATTAAATGTGATGAAATTTTAAGGTAATGGACAACCATCTATATAGTGATATTAAATTTTAGGGTTCTACGGAGTCCAATGATGAAATCTGTGGATTTTTTTCCCATTTCTACACTACTATGGGAAAGGGTTATTAATTTTACTTATAGTTATGTTTTTCTCCATTGACTTGTTGTAACACCATGAATCAAGATACAAACTCTGAAATATATGTTATCTTGTTATCCCACTCGAAAGTTCTGCTTCAAAAATCTATACATTTTAGTGACTCATTGATGAATAAAGAAGAATGTGCTATTAATGTAATATTGAAGTTCCATTTTTTAGTTCAGGTTTTCATGGGAAACATATTCAGGTTACAAAGGTTATAACTCGATCTCTAGAAATGTTGGCCTACATAATATTCGTTACCTTATTCTGTAGCAACATATCATCTTTCTAGGCCCCCTTGATCCTCCTCAGAAAAGACGGTTGATAATTTAATTGATCAAGGTAAGGTTAAGGGACATTAATTATTATGAAGTCCAAAATATTTATTTCCAAGAATATTATATCCTCTACAATACTCATCATGCATAGATTTTTATGATCCGTTCGACTTAGAGAATTGTCCAATTGTTTTACATCCCAGGATGGTAATGGATTGAATAATCATTATCTCTGATTAGTTATAACTAAATTCATTGGTAAATATTGAAATATTTTTGTGTGAATATAAATTTTAGAGTTTTATGATCTTTATATATATCACACATTTCCTCATATTGATAATTTCACCAATATTCATTCAAATATCCTTGTAGCTAATTCTAGATCATGTGATGGGTAGTTCTACACATGGATCATTAATTGGTGGGATGAATTGGATATCACTTTTTAATCTTCTATGAGTATAAAAAATCAGAAATTTTTAGACACATCACTATAGATTAGAAATACTTCCCCACTGATGGGTATTCTAAGAATAGGTGAATTTATTACCTTCTTCTTTAGCTATTTAAATATTTCTTCACACTCATTAGTCAAGAAAATAATAAATATATTCCGATTATTCTTTGTTAGTGGGATTTAAAATCATGAAAAGTTTATCAAAGATCAATGTATATACCCACATAATCCAATGAAACTATATATTTTTATTATAGATGATGGGCTAGCCCATTCTTTTATTTCCCCTAAATTTGAAAGATCTATAGATATCCCCTTAACGATGTTAAAATTCTCAAATAAATTTAAATTATCCTGAAAAAAACTAGCATTTAGTGTACTATTCATAAAACATTTCCCACGTTAAGGCCCATGGTATAGTATTTATATGATTCTCATATTCCTCCTTGATTTTGGAGTAGATAAGAATATCGTCTATAGAGAATAAAAAATGCCAAGGTAATCCCTGAAGACACTTTTCATCATGTCAATGACGTAGATGGATAATTATTGAGTCAAAATTACATCGCTATAAACTCAAAATTCTTGTAAATTGTAAGAAAAGTAGTTTTCAGGATATCCTCCTTTTCCAGCTATACATGATGATATC
The DNA here is from genome assembly GCA_963277665.1 of Viscum album. Lineage (NCBI taxonomy): Eukaryota > Viridiplantae > Streptophyta > Magnoliopsida > Santalales > Viscaceae > Viscum > Viscum album. The sequence goes on along the minus strand of OY728122.1, from coordinate 698,882,248 downwards.
ATGACTGAATATCTACATGAGAGAAGTACTGGGATTCACATATATGATCAAACAAGTCATCAATGCATTGTATGTGACAGTTTTTTTTATTGTGATCTTTTCATATTCATGATAATTAATTCAGAGACAAGTCGACCCTCTATTCATATTGATGAAGACTTTCAGTCAACCCCATAGTGAAGAACATGTCCATATAAACTGTTTATCCAATTTATTCTTTAATTATTTCTTTTGTTTTTCAAGCTCAAAAATTGAAATTTTATATAGTTTCCTAAATATATATAAATCAATAGGTATGATATTTTTTGGTGGAAAAAAATAAAATTATTTGAGAAAAAACTGGAAACTCCCTTACAATGGTAAATACATTAAGGATGATCTTCCCTTTAGTCTCAAACATTTGAGAAATATATACTTTCTCCAGGGGAAATAATGTACATGCTTGAGATGATGAAACAAAAAGTGATTGATCCCCCTCCTCACACCTATATTGAATAGGATAATGATTCATGATACAAATGGGGATTTATTTCATTCATAAATTTTTGTTTTTTCTAAATAAGGAAATCTAATGCATAACTATAATTACATGAAATTGCACTAAATGGTATATAAAAAGGGTTTTTTTGGTTATTTGTCCTGTAAATAATGAAATAGGAAGAGTTATATACTTGAGAGGAAATAATTAACCCATTCACTACCTTTATCGATAGCTCAACTTCAATTTTATTTATGGAATTTGAAACTATTGAGATAAGATTGAATGCGTAGAACCATAAATAAAAAAGTAGATTCACTATTCTAGAATTAATAACTATCATACATATCAATAACTTATTATTAGGATCCACATCATTAGTTGTGATTGTATAATATTTTAATTTATCTATTTTCCATGGAGTTTTTTCTGTTGGTTATTATTGACAAACCTTGTCTTAGAGAATTTATTCTCATAGTGTCTATATTCCTTATAGTTGAAACATTGGACAATAGGATGAGGGTTGTATGGATCATTCCATTATTCCATCACATAAGTGGGTTTATCTCTTTGATAATAACTATCAAGGTTTCATTCCTTTCATCACCTAAATCATATCCTTTTACTATTTAGGAAATTCCCAAGATAGTTCTTCCAAAAAAATTGGGTTCTGAAATGTTGGATTTTATTTCCATCGTTATATTTATACATTTTTTTCACTAAAATAAAAATCACTTTTCCACTTATTATCTACATGGGAACCTTGAGAATCATTTATATTTACTTTTATGTTGACGGAATATTGAAAATCGTTCTCGTAGATATCAATGTCTATATTCACTAAGGGTTTTCATAGACTCAGCTTCATCCCTCCAAAAAAAGAGGTCGATATTACTTTTGGGTGTAATGACATAGCTGGAGGCATATCATGAAAGTATTGTGAAATTTTCCTCATATAATCTGATGGATTCATTATAAAATTTCCTAAGGTTAAGGAATTACCTCTCTATTTTTAGTCAAAAAGTGTGAGGAAAATATATTTTGGAGAAACATTTTCCCAAATTCCTTCCACTCCATCTCTTTGATATCTTCCTTTGGAATTATATTTTTTGACAACATCCACCATTGATTAGATTCACCTTCAATATAGTAAAAATATATCATCAACATTTATTTTTGGTATCCATTAAGGATGAATAATATTATTTTAATAGATTAAATCTATTGTTCCATGATTGAAGGATTGAAATAACCATAGAAGGGCATTTTCCTTTATAGCATAAACGTCTCAATTGAAAATTTCAGTTTATTAGGGGTATTTTTTCATTCCTACTAATTTGGGTTTCTATTGAATACCAAAGTAAATGGAGAACGTTTTATCACGACGTTCATCATTATTTCTCAAATTGATAAAGGAATCTTGTATAGGAATTCATCACATTCCCCCACATATTTTGTTGACTTGATTCCTCTTATTTTTTTCCATTAATTGTAATAAAGGCAAAATTAAGGAATATTATTTTTGAGTTAATAAAAACATAAATGGGAAAACATGATCACTTTCCCCGCAATTATAATGGTTCATAATGATCTTTTGAATATTTCAAAGCATATCCCTTAGGTGTGTCAAACCTGGTGTTTAAAAACCCCAATTTTTATGCACTTGGTTATGATTAAGTCCATCTTAATGCACCCTTTTATATATTATTACCTCTAGGTATAACTGTTCTACAAAAACATCCACTTATAATATCAAGACAAGGAAGTATCTTCTTAGAAACCACTTACTCAATAATTTTTCAAAAATTACAGATATTATTTATGTTTAGTCTTATCTTAACGGCTTTCAATAGAGGTTTTTAAACCCAATGTCCAAAATAACTAGACATTCCACTAATACTAACCATGAAGAGCCATATTTTATGAAAACATAATTAATTATTTCCTATATAAATATACACTCAATACGAGCTAATAATTTTGTGTTTCCTAGTGTCTTTGGGTAATTAGTTACATAAAATTACAAAATGCAATATAAATTCAAATAAAATTATTTAAAAACTCAATAAATTGTGCCTATAGTCCTTATATCCTCAAAAATTAAACATGATAACATGGGGACATACATAAGAAATAGGGGATCTATAAATCTCTGTAAAGGAATAAATAATTAAAGGATATGGAAAATTAGTTATAATATCTCAACCTTCTGTAGATTTATTCATGCTTATATTAAAGTCATATTTTTCATTGTTTTGAGTATATTTTAATTGGGTTTTACATTTGGTAATCTTCATGTGAAATAAGATAAATTTGGATATTTTTTCAAGAATAAGTGGGTAGTGCATGGTAGGCATTCATTTTTTCTAAACTATTCACCTACCCATATAGAAGCATCAAAAATCAAATAGAGTGGGATTTCAGGGTTAGCGCATGGTTTTTCAAACTATGTTCCCTCTTTGATGAAACTGTAAACCCCTTTTGATGAGCTATATACTTAAGTATTTCATAGTAAACCATGAACACATACCTAGAAAACCTTGTACGTAGAATTATTTACCTTGAAATTTTATTTTAAAATTCTACCCCCCCCCCCCCAATTCAGCCTCATTAATTCCCTCTCAATATGTGAAGTTATAATTCATTTTTTGAGGTCTTAGAGAGTAATATATTTCTCCATGACCTCCATTCTTGATGAATCAATGATCTAGTTGATGGATCTTCCCTTCTTTCTGTATGTAATCTCTTTTTGATTGGTTACTCTCTCTCTCTCTCATCTCCCTTCAGGGATAATGCATGATGTTTTATCCTTTGTTGGAAACGGTTATATCTAGGTTTTAAATTATGTTAATCCATTTTATATGGTATATAGGTTTTGGTTTTAAATATCCTTCTCCATCATGAAATAGATCTTTCTACACAAATTTAGTGGTTTTTTTGGAAGGCTTCAATAAAAGATCATTATTTAAGTGGTATAAATTTCAACACTTATAGTCTTCATTTTAATTATACATATTTAATTGTGAAATTATAATTTCCACATTCGGATACTATTTCATGAATTTTTAAAATAATTGGTTAATTAATAAATTGAATCATGGAATTGAAGGAATTAGGTGGTTATAAAATTGGTTGAAATTAGGATTATGAAAATAGAGAATAATGGGATGATGAATTGATTGATTAATGGCAATTAATGGGTGGTTGGATCATCATTAAATGTGAAATGGTTTAAATGAAAAAATTTCTTATGAATATTTTAACGTTGAACTATTCATATTATTCTATGTGATTGAAGTGATTTACCAAGATAGTTTGATAAATTGATATGGTTCATTGTGAGGGGAATAATTGATAAGAATATTAACAATGATTAATCCTAACATGGGTGATAAATGTGATGTTTATAAAATTTTTGGTATTTTGATATATTGGATAACTTCTATAGGACATGGACTGATGCTTCAGAATCTAATATGTGGCATAAATTATTGTGGGACATAAAATGATTCTTCCAAAACCCATATGTGATAATAATGAGGTTTGGGATAGGGATTAGTGCTTCAAATTCCTAGAATGTGCTAAACATAATGATGTAGGCCCAAAAGGATGGAATTAGTCCATGATTCTATGTAGAACTGATATTAATTTTAATTAAACGATTGATAAAATCCCATATTATAACGAATGGACTTTTCCCTATGTGATATGGTTTAGTCGCCAACACTGGATAAATAATGTATTTATGGTTGGGGTGTCATTGGGAACTCATGGGAATTATGTGGTTGATAAAATAAAAATGAAATGTGTTCAATGTTTAATTTATTGTAATTTATTCTTTATAAAACTACATACACTATAATATTATGGATATTATTTTAGTTGTCATTGGTGGTGGAATACTGAGTTTTACTCACACATACTCAGTCTGGCAGATCGCTACCAGAATAAACATCATGTTTTTCAGATAGGATAGGGGAAAGATCCCTATCTTAGATGTATATGTTGGGATATAGCATGAATAAGGTCACAATACATGATGTTGGGACTTGTTTGGAATTTTTCTAGTTATATTTATTTTTGGATTTTCATATTGTCACTTGACACAAATGTAAAATTACCTATCTACTACTTTAGTTTGGATATTTTACCTTATTTTGGTTTATCATGTGGTACTAGTTTGTATTGGTTATGTTATTATTATACTTTTTGGTTATATAATTAGGTTATTATTTATTTATTTATGATATTGTTAAGATTTGATAATGATTGTATAGTATCCACATGTTACATATTTTTCCCTTGCTACTATTCGGTAGCCTCTAGCATATAGTGGGGCATGCCAGTGGTCACATAGTTAACCATAATAGGGATAAGATGTGTAGAACCGAACTCAAGAATTTATAAGCTAGTATCAAAGGAAATTTTCTTTTTTTTCTACTGTATTACTATCTGGTAAAGGAAGAAAGTTGACTAGGATTATTTATAACTTTTTCAAGATCTCATTAATGGGAGTTTCTAACCCATTTACGGTGGTATAAAACAAGTACCAATTGTGGGATTATTTTTATTAATGATGTATATTATGGTTGGATGGTATTTTACCTTGGTTGATGCACTTTTTGTTTGATGTGATTAATTTTCGGATATTTTATTCATGGCCTGGTATGGCATGAAGGATGAGTATATATGTATCATTATAGAACTTAATAACTAGTGTGACATGAATAATTTTAGGCATGCAGAGAAAAGAAAGATTTTGGGTGAATTGTTTAAAATGGAATTATTTTCTTTCCCATGTAGATTAAATGAAATGTTGCTAATCTAAGAGAGAGGAATTCCTATTGAAGAAGAATGTGATAATTTGAATTGGAAAATGTAAAGACCCGCAAATTTCAAGGAAATTTTTTTCTTAATTTTCTTTGGAATTTTACAAGAGCGCAGCTTCAGACGGCACCTGATTCCGAGGCCCGGTGTGCCCGGAATCAATTTCCGAAGTTTGGCTCGGGTACGTTCAGTGAACGGACGAGCGGGTTTTTCTATCTTTTGAACCGGTGCCCGGAATCGAATTCTGAGGGCACCGATGAAATCGCAGCGCCGGTATTTGCTTAGGAACGCCTCTTCCGGAGTTGCGTTTGCTCAGACGTGGTTTTTAAATTTTGCGGCTTTAAGTCAGAAATAAAATAAAGTTTGTGCGACAACTTTATTTTATTTCACTTAAACTGCTTGGAAGCCACTTAAAGTCACTTAAAGGCGGCTTGAACTGAGTTGAACTGGATAGGATGCTATCCAGAAATATCCTACCCCTTGGTAGGATATTTGTGCGGTGGGACCCGCACGAGCCCCGCCGTTTCATTCGCTAAGTAACGCACCCGCGAAAACCCGTCAAAGTAACTGAAAAGTCAACCGACGCGTTTTCTTTAATTCTTAACAGACCATTTAATTGGGCGGTTTATTTCGTAAATTAAATGGACTGTTTCTTCGTGAATTAAATGGGTCGTTTCTTTCGAATTGATGGGTCGTTTCTTAACCGGTTTCGTGTTGGCATGTTTATAAAATAAGACCAACCTAAAAATCCTTGGAAAGGATTTGAGAGAATCTTCGTTCCTCCACCCTCTCCGCGAAGAACGCGAAGAACGCGAAGAACGCGAAGAACGCGAAGAACGCCGGAACCGGAATCCGACGACGCACGATCCGCGACGTCAACAGCTTTTCCGAGACCTTCTTCTTCTTCTTCTTCGGTGCCTCTTCTTCCGCGGCGAACCTGCGATTGGCGGTTAAAGATTGGCGACGCGACGCCGGATACCGCGACGACACGACGATCTCCTTCTTCCGCGACGAGCGATTCCGCGACGAACTCTCGTCCGACGACGACTTCGAGGTAGGGTTTTATTTTGGAAAAGTTACCCCTTTTAAATTTTCTCGTGAACGTTCTTGAAAATTTAAAAAGCCGGTTTCAAGCGAACAATTTTATCTTTAAATAAAATTGTTGGATCATGTGTTGATCATCTTATCTTTTCCTCCCGTTGTTTATGACTAACGCGGAGGGTGCGGGTCTAACGAACAAGACCCGACAACCCTCCGCCAATCTTCCTTTTTGTGCGGATTTGGCGGGCGACGACAAAAGCACGACGCAAGGGCCATTTGTTGATTCCGCAGTGGAGGACGCGTCCCGGGAGGAACGATGGCGCAGACGGGAGGCAAAACGGGCCACCGGAGCAACTCCGGCGGCCCGCGGAAGGAGGCGGCGGCGCGGGTCGCCGGCGCAGCGGCACCGGCGACCGGAGGCGGCGGCGCCCGGCGCGCCGCCATGGAGATCTTCCGCCGCGGCTGAAGCCGCGGCGGCGGCGGCCGGTTCCGCGGCCGCGTGGAACCGGGAACGGACGCGGCGGCTCGGCCGCGTCCGCGTGACAGGCGGCCCCCCCGCGTGGGCCGCGTTTCTCCAAATGCCGCGGGTCAAACCCGCGGCGGCGGCCTGCTCGGCCGCTCGGCCGAAGCCGAGCCGGCCGGTCCGGTCGGCCGGGCCGCGCCCAGGCCGGACCGGACCCGGCCGAGCCGGTTCGGGCCGGCCCGGTTCGGGCCGACCCGGTTCGGCCGACCCCAGGGGGGGTTCGGGCCGGGTCGCCCCGGGCCCGGAACCCCCGTTTCGGGCCTTCTTCGGTCTTTCGCCCATATCTTGGGCCAGGGACCTCCGATTGACGAACCGTCAGCGGATACACGATCCTTGGATCGAGACGGTCGTTTCGGTATATTACACTCAAGGTTTCGGAAGACTTTGGGTTCGGCCGGGTTGGTTCGTACACGAAACCAACCAGGCCCTCGGAGCGGAAACGCTCATAACTTGAGCTACGGACGTCCGATCGACGTACCGTCAGCTGTGGTAGTTTCCTCTGAGTGAGACGGAACTTTTGGCATACTCCGCCCGAGGATCGGACACAGGCGGAGTACGGTCGGGTTGGTTTTGCCCTAAAAACCAACCGGGCCCCTGGGACGAAAATGCCAATAACTCTCAGACCGGGCGTCCGATTGACGCGCCGCCTGTTGCGTTGAGATCCTGTTGTCGATACGGAACTTTTGGGTACATCAACTTCGGACTACGTGTCAGTTGATGTATCTGCCTCTCGGCTCATGGAGCGGACCCTCCTAACGAGCTCGCTATGTGCGGGAACCCTAGTGCTGGCTGTGACTTCGACGACAGAGCAGAGATCCTCCGTGGACTGCGACGACGGCAGAGCAGAGATCCTTCGTGGACTGCGGCGACGACTGTGCAGAGATCCTCAGTGGACTGCGTCGACTACTGCACTCAGCGATCCTACGTGGAACAGTGCTACCGAACCTGTGCGAGCTGAATCTTCTTTTTACCTTGAGCGGTGGAGCGCTTGGGTGTAGCGGCGGACCCGTGGTACTTGACAGTGGTGGTGCACTTGGATGCAGCAGCAGACCCTTGGCGGTGGAGCGCTTGGTTGTAGCGGCAGACCCGCGATACTCTACGGAGTGTGTGCGCTTGGTTGTAGCGACAAACCCGCGACGGTGGAGACGTGCGTGCGGAGTACGGAGACCGTGTGGATGACTGAGACCTGACGACTGCTTGACCGACTCGACTTGGAGTGAGTCGACTAGCCCAGTGGACGGAGCGCCCAGAAGTTGGCAGCAGACCCACGGCGGACGGAGCGCCTGGTAGTTGGCGGCAAACCCGCGGTACTCGACAGGAGGAGTACCTCAGTAGGCTATCTGGGTGAGCGCCCGGTATTTGGCAGCAGACCCTCAGCGGACGGAGCGCCCGGTAGTTGGCAGCAGACCCGCGGTACTCGACAGGAGGAGTACTTCAGCAGTCTTAGGTTAGTGAGCAGTACCTCGGAGTCGTGACAGGACCACTGTACACTTCAGAGATGGGGCTCTTCAATATTTACGGTTTCGATAATGAAAATCCTGGTTGAGCTGAATCTTATGTTACTCTCCTTTGTGGATTGTGTTGAACTATCCTATGTGGATTTACTGTTTACTCTCCTTTGTTGATTGTGTTGAACTATCCTATGTGGATTTACTGTTTACTCTCCTTTGTGGATTGTGTTGAACTATCCTATGTGGATTTACTGTTTACTCTCCTTTGTGGATTGTGTTGAACTATCCTATGTGGATTTACTGTTACTCTCCTTGTGGATTTGAGTCTTGCTTCCTTTGTGGATTGAGTTGTTCTTGAGCTCGTGAGCAGAGCTAGAATTGGGGACTTAGGTATATGTATGGGCATATACCTAAGTCGAGTCAGATGTTACTTCGTGATTGCATCTTTCTTTTGTGCTATATCCTTTGTGGATTTCGGGAGACCTTCGGGGGTCTCGGGGTCCTTACTGAGTAGTTGTACTCACCCCTGCACGGGCTATGCCCGCACCTTGTTGTGTTGGTTGCAGACGACGGACAGCGCTGATCACGGTTGGGGCGTGGAGCAGGACGGTACCTGGAGGTGGACCACTGGGCGGGACGTGCTCGGAGCGGACGTGGGACCCGAGGAGCCTGGAGGCTATCTGTACCCACCCTTCAGGTGGGATTGCCAGTGGACGACACGAGGCCGCTGTCTTTTCTACAGTTGCTATACTTTACTTTTCAGTTGTACTTTACAGTTGGGCTTGTATTTCTGGCCCCCTTTACTTTTCTGCACTTTACTTTCCGCTTGCTGACTCTGTGTGGTTGTTACTTATAAAGGCAATGCCTTCCCTGTTTACTGGGATTTTACGCCTTGGTGCTAGTCGCCAGCCCCTGGCCTATGGAAGGCGGGCTTGGGGTAGTCACGGCACGGGCCCCGAGGACGGGTCGTGACAAATTGGTATCAGAGGAGTTCAGTTCTACCGCAGACTCTGGTCTTTTTTCTATGTGAAGCAATAGTGTTTAGTATATTGAGTGTGGTTATCAGTCCAGGGAGTCCAGTGTTGGTGCGGCGGCCGACGTATCCGTACACCAGGACCCTGACTTCTGATTTCCAACTTAATGCACGAAAACACTGATTGCGTGTGTGTTTCCCAAAAGGTTTAAAGTCAGCTCAAACCAGGTCAGCTCACCAGGTATAAATCGTTGACCGTGACACAACTGTTCAGGATGTCACCATGCAGATAGTTAGCTGGAGTTCCGAGAGAGTTCTCGATGATGGCCCACCGAGCAGCGAGACCCCGGTGCAGGGCCCTTTTTCAGTGTTGGCACCTTCGGGTGGTGTACCAGCAGCACCACCACCCGTTAGGCAGAGGATGCCACTAGCTGACAGTGCACGCTAGCAGAGCGCGATGCACGAGTTCCAGCAGTAGAGGCCTCTGAGGATACGAGGCGAGACAGATTTCCCAGGCAGCAGTGGACTGGATGGAGGCGGTTGCTAGAGTTCTACGCCTAGCTTGGATACTAGTAGAGCGGATGATGATCTTAGCTTCTGTTGTTTCCAGTGAGTGACCATGAGGTTGGTTCTTATAGTAATGAGGCTTCGGTACGCGAACCGATACCTGGGATAGTACCTACGGGTAGTACGCCAGCTATGTCACTACCTGTTGGTCAGTAGACACTACCGGCGGTACCGGTAGCAGAGAATCACAGGCTTAGTGCCTTACATATGTTTTAGCACCAGATATCCCTCAAGTTTCGAGGTGAGCCTGACTCGTAAGTGGCTGAGGACTGGCTTGAGGAGGTGGTTGTGAGTTTTCTGGAGCTAATACAGCTTCGACAGTACGACATGTCGGAAGCAGAGCACTCATCGTGGCTTACCAATCAATCGAAGTACTCGTTGGTTACGTTGTGATCAGTTCCTTAGACTCGAACTTCTGAGCGAAGTGTGTCTAAGGGAAATCCGAACCATTACTTTTCCTCTATGCATTTCTACCTATGCTAGGATGCTAGAGAGAACCTTTGTGGTTGTGAACGTTAGCAGTGAAAGGCAGGAAACTAGCGCCAGTCTCAGAGACTCGGGCGTGTAAAATGTTTCAGGAGGAGGAAGTGCTAAGGACAGATGAATCTGCAGGGTAGCAGACGTGGAAGCGGAGCTTAGAGAGCAGCATGTGGTGGTGTACATTTCGACATGTTACGACCACCCGACTTAGTAGTCCCCGCCAGGCTCAGGGAGCAGGAGGGCTGGGGAGGAGAGTAGCTGCATTGCGGTCAAGGAGTGTGACCCAGGAACTCTAAGAATGATTCGGGGTACGAATTATGTCTACTACGAGCTGCCATATCTATAGACATAGGAACCGATCATTCAACCCTTCCACGAATCATGTCCCAGACCTAGAGGTTCCGGGTAAGCCGTAGACTTGACCCTCACGTCTGGAGATACCCTTGGGAGGAGACTCGATAATCACACTTACGCCGACGGTGTGATTTGACCTCGAGGCGAGAGTTTCGGTTGGAATCTCTTGGTGGCAGCGTAGAGGCCTTACGACGTAGATCTGGGTATGATTCACAAATCATACCCCGGTTGACTGTTTTAGGCAAACGTCGGAATGGGTTTTCCTTGGTCGGCGAAAAGGAAACCCTGGGCAGCACATGTTAAACTCAGGCATAAGAGGGTGTGGCCGATCACTCTTGAGTTGGTCAACCCTACCCTTGTGGCAGCAGGAGTTTTGAGTTTCAGTTCTAACCTAAAAAGGGAAACCTCTTGAATTCGAGGGGGACGAACACGTTCTTATACGGTCTCAACCCGATGAGGTTTCGGAGATGTGGCCGAGGCGGCAGGTTATCTCCGAAGTTCGATGGGCCTTTCCAGGTCCTCAGCAGGATAAGAGAGGTGGCTTATCGCCTGGCTCTACCACCTCAGTTGCACCGGGTGCACGACGTCTTCCACGTGTCTCAGCTGAGGAGATACGTGCACGACCCGATGCACATCATCGACTATGGGGAGCTGGACGTGGACGATGGGGCGACTTTTGCGGAGGTCCCAGTGGAGATCGAGGATCGACAGGAGCGGGTCCTACATGGGCGGTCGATTCCTCTTGTGCGCGTCAGATGGCAGCACGAGAACCTCCAGGAGAGCACTTGGGAGCGGGAGGCTCTGATGCGTGCTCAGTACCCCCATTTGTTCCCCTAGTTTTTGATGTATCTTTACGGGGACGTAAAGCCCTGAGGTGGGAGTAATGTAAAGACCCGCAAATTTCAAGGAAATTTTTTTCTTAATTTTCTTTGGAATTTTACAAGAGCGCAGCTTCAGACGGCACCTGATTCCGAGGCCCGGTGTGCCCGGAATCAATTTCCGAAGTTTGGCTCGGGTACGTTCAGTGAACGGACAAGCGGGTTTTTCTATCTTTTGAACCGGTGCCCGGAATCGAATTCTGAGGGCACCGATGAAATCGCAGCGCCGGTATTTGCTTAGGAACGCCTCTTCCGGAGTTGCGTTTGCTCAGACGTGGTTTTTAAATTTTGCGGCTTTAAGTCAGAAATAAAATAAAGTTTGTGCGACAACTTTATTTTATTTCACTTAAACTGCTTGGAAGCCACTTAAAGTCACTTAAAGGCGGCTTGAACTGAGTTGAACTGGATAGGATGCTATCCAGAAATATCCTACCCCTTGGTAGGATATTTGTGCAGTGGGACCCGCACGAGCCCCGCCGTTTCTTTCGCTAAGTAACGCACCCGCGAAAACCCGTCAAAGTAACTGAAAAGTCAACCGACGCGTTTTCTTTAATTCTTAACAGACCATTTAATTGAGCGGTTTATTTCGTAAATTAAATGGACTGTTTCTTCGTGAATTAAATGGGTCGTTTCTTTCGAATTGATGGGTCGTTTCTTAACCGGTTTCGTGTTGGCATGTTTATAAAATAAGACCAACCTAAAAATCCTTGGAAAGGATTTGAGAGAATCTTCGTTCCTCCACCCTCTCCGCGAAGAACGCGAAGAACGCGAAGAACGCGAAGAACGCGAAGAACGCCGGAACCGGAATCCGACGACGCACGATCCGCGACGTCAACAGCTTTTCCGCGACCTTCTTCTTCTTCTTCTTCGGTGCCTCTTCTTCCGCGGCGAACCTGCGATTGGCGGTTAAAGATTGGCGACGCGACGCCGGATACCGCGACGACGCGACGATCTCCTTCTTCCGCGACGAGCGATTCCGCGACGACCTCTCGTCCGACGACGACTTCGAGGTGGGGTTTTATTTTGGAAAAGTTACCCCTTTTAAATTTTCTCGTGAACGTTCTTGAAAATTTAAAAAGCCGGTTTCAAGCGAACAATTTTATCTTTAAATAAAATTGTTGGATCATGTGTTGATCATCTTATCATTTCCTCCCGTTGTTTATGACTAACGCGGAGGGTGCGGGTCTAACGAACAAGACCCGGCAACCCTCCGCCAATCTTCCTTTTTGTGCGGATTTGGCGGGCGACGGCAAAAGCACGACGTAAGGGCCATTTGTTGATTCCGCAGTGGAGGACGCGTCCCGGGAGGAACGATGGCGCAGACGGGAGGCAAAACGGGCCACCGGAGCAACTCCGGCGGCCCGCGGAAGGAGGCGGCGGCGCGGGTCGCCGGCGCGGCGGCGCCGGCGACCGGAGGCGGCGGCGCCCGGCGCGCCGCCATGGAGATCTTCCGCCGCGGCCGAAGCCGCGGCGGTGGCGGCCGGTTCCACGGCCGCGCGGAACCGGGGACGGACGCGGCGGCTCGGCCGCGTCCGCGTGATAGGCGGCCCCCCCGCGGGGGCCGCGTTTCTCCAAATGCCGCGGGTCAAACCCGCGGCGGCGGCCTGCTCGGCCGCTCGGCCGAAGCCGAGCCGGCCGGTCCGGTCGGCCGGGCCGCGCCCAGGCCGGACCGGACCCGGCGGAGCCGGTTCGGGCCGGTTCGGGCCGGCCCGGTTCGGGCCGGCCCGGTTCGGGCCGACCCGGTTCGGCCGACCCCAGGGGGGGTTCGGGCCGGGTCGCCCCGGGCCCGGAACCCCCGTTTCGGGCCTTCTTCGGTCTTTCGCCCATATCTTGGTCCAGGGACCTCCGATTGACGAACCGTCAGCGGCTACGCGATCCTTGGATCGAGACGGTCGTTTCGGTATATTACACTCAAGGTTTCGGAAGACTTTGGGTTCGGCCGGGTTGGTTCGTACACGAAACCAACCGGGCCCTCGGAGCGGAAACGCTCATAACTTGAGCTACGGACGTCCGATCGACGTACCGTCAACTGTGGTAGTTTCCTCTGAGTGAGACGGAACTTTTGGCATACTCCGCCCGAGGATCGGACACAGGCGGAGTACGGTCGGGTTGGTTTTGCCCTAAAAACCAACCGGGCCCCTGGGACGAAAATGCCAATAACTCTCAGACCGGGCGTCCGATTGACGCGCCGCCTGTTGCGTTGAGATCCTGTTGTCGATACGGAACTTTTGGGTACATCAACTTCGGACTACGTGTCAGTTGATGTATCTGCCTCTCGGCTCGTGGAGCGGACCCTCCTAACGAGCTCGCTATGTGCGGGAACCCTAGTGCTGGTTGTGACTTCGACGACAGAGCAGAGATCCTCCGTGGACTGCGACGACGGCAGAGCAGAGATCCTTCGTGGACTGCGGCGACGACTGTGCAGAGATCCTCAGTGGACTGCGTCGACTACTGCACTCAGCGATCCTACGTGGAACAGTGCTACCGAACCTGTGCGAGCTGAATCTTCTTTTTACCTTGAGCGGTGGAGCGCTTGGGTGTAGCGGCGGACCCGTGGTACTTGACAGTGGTGGTGCGCTTGGATGCAGCAGCAGACCCATGGCGGTGGAGCGCTTGGTTGTAGCGGCAGACCCGCAATACTCTACGGAGTGTGTGCGCTTGGTTGTAGCGACAGACCCGCGACGGTGGAGACGTGCGTGTGGAGTACGGAGACCGTGTAGATGACTGAGACCTGACGACTGCTTGACCGACTCGACTTGGAGTGAGTCGACTAGCCCAGTGGACGGAGCGCCCAGTAGTTGGCAGCAGACCCACGGCGGACGGAGCGCCTGGTAGTTGGCGGCAAACCCGCGGTACTCGACAGGAGGAGTACCTCAGTAGGCTATCTGGGTGAGCGCCCGGTATTTGGCAGCAGACCCTCAGCGGACGGAGCGCCCGATAGTTGGCAGCAGACCCGCGGTACTCGACAGGAGGAGTACTTCAGCAGTCTTAGGTTAGTGAGCAGTACCTCGGAGTCGTGACAGGACCACTGTACACTTCAGAGATGGGGCTCTTCAACATTTACGGTTTCGATAATGAAAATCCTGGTTGAGCTGAATCTTATGTTACTCTCCTTTGTGGATTGTGTTGAACTATCCTATGTGGATTTACTGTTTACTCTTCTTTGTGGATTGTGTTGAACTATCCTATGTGGATTTACTGTTTACTCTCCTTTGTGGATTGTGTTGAACTATCCTATGTGGATTTACTGTTTACTCTCCTTTGTGGATTGTGTTGAACTATCCTATGTGGATTTACTGTTACTCTCCTTGTGGATTTGAGTCTTGCTTCCTTTGTGGATTGAGTTGTTCTTGAGCTCGTGAGCAGAGCTAGAATTGGGGACTTAGGTATATGTATGGGCATATACCTAAGTCGAGTCAGATGTTACTTCGTGATTGCATCTTTCTTTTGTGCTATATCCTTTGTGGATTTCGGGAGACCTTCGGGGGTCTCGGGGTCCTTACTGAGTAGTTGTACTCACCCCTGCACGGGCTATGCCCGCACCTTGTTGTGTTGGTTGCAGACGACGGACAGCGCTGATCACGGTTGGGGCGTGGAGCAGGACGGTACCTGGAGGTGGACCACTGGGCGGGACGTGCTCGGAGCGGACGTGGGACCTGAGGAGCCTGGAGGCTATCTGTACCCACCCTTCAGGTGGGATTGCCAGTGGACGACACGAGGCCGCTGTCTTTTCTACAGTTGCTGTACTTTACTTTTCAGATGTACTTTACAGTTGGGCTTGTATTTCTGGCCCCCTTTACTTTTCTGCACTTTACTTTCCGCTTGCTGACTCTGTGTGGTTGTTACTTATAAAGGCAATGCCTTCCCTGTTTACTGGGATTTTACGCCTTGGTGCTAGTCGCCAGCCCCTGGCCTATGGAAGGCGGGCTTGGGGTAGTCACGGCACGGGCCCCGAGGACGGGTCGTGACAGAAAAACTTGTTTTCTAATGATAATACTTGATAGATGAGAAATTTTAACATATTTTATCCATGAACTAGATGATGGATGGTCAAGGGTAGTGACAGTGCCTCTATTTATACCGAGTAGAAGGTTATTGGGATGGAGTGTTATGGATTTTTTTCAATCCCTACTACATAAATGTGTTAATTTTCACTAATGTTTCCTAATATGTGTATTTGAAATTTTATATATATTCATAAATGATGACAATTGATGAAAAGATGATATGGGTAATTGGTTATAAATTATTCTCCTATAGTGGAATCACGCTTTAATCATTCATTGTGAGGAAGCTAGAGAGATGTCATGTGAGAAATTTTATCAGTTTGTATAGTTAATGGAAAGAGACACCAGTTTGATGGTGAAGAGAATGTTTGACTTTACATGGGAGTTCTAATTACATCACCCCCCAAATATCAGCAAAGATATTGGACCTGAGGAATCTGAGTTTTGTATTGAGTTTTTTTAGGCAATTCATTACTACTTGGAGACTCCTCCTAAAGAGAGAGTCAAACTAGGTTCTTATATGTCATACTGTTAGTCAATTATTTTTTGGGCTATACATACAAGAGATGGATAGTGGGAGAATATGAAGTGGAAGGACATTCAAAATAATTTCTTCATGCACTTTTAATATGAGACACTAATACAGAAGAGGGAAGTTTAGTTTATGAGTTTTCCCCTGAGGAGTATTTCTGTGAGGGAAAATACAGGTCGCTTTACTGATTTGAATCACTTTATACCAACATTGGCAAGAGATAAGGAGAATTCAATAAAATAGTTTTAGGATAGTATTAAATGTTAGATAATTTACCTGGTTAATATATTTTGGTAAAAATGATTTCATAAGTTGTAAATCAAGAGCTCATTTCTTAGGGAAACATGAATGAGTCTTTCGGTGATATGCAGGTGGTTTCTACTAGAAAACAAGATGGTATTTCTTATATGATTTGGAAGCATCACAATGATAATGTTAACCAGATTAGTGGAATGTAGAGTGGATAGGGGAAGGACCTGTTACTCATTACATGACTATAGTGATCTTCCATCAATGCAGTAGGCTCAGTCACATATGTTTGCAGTACCCCCCCGACAACTAGTAGAGTGACAAGCTTGCATAAGGATAAGAAATTGACTACAATTATATAGGAAACCAAAATATATGGGTATTAAATGTGCATTTTGAATGAATAAAAGTGATGGAAAGAGATCTTCTACCCCATATTTATATGATAGATGGAATTCCACTGGACATGGTGGTCAAGGCATTGGATGTGGTACTTTTGGGAAAGAGTGCATGTATCAGAAGAGTGGGGCAGTTCAGGGACATAGACTACGTCATAGAGAATGTCAACAGGATAGATGAATGTAGATCATCCTTCACTTTTGTATAGTGAGTCTCGACCATTGAATGTCACATGTACTATTATTATACTTTTAGTTCTTTTTAGTTAATTATTTGATACTGGTTCCTCTCATTATTTTATATCTGAAAAACATATGAATGGTTTGAGTTTGAAAATGGAGTATCTAAGGGGGTTTATGACAATCGATACACCATTGTGAGTATGGTCTAGAGACATCTGTTTATGCAAGGGGTGTTCTCTCAAGGATGCATAGTATCATTCCTTATATGGTCTTTCTATAATTAACATGTCAAATTTTTTACTTGATATTGGGTATTGATTTGATAGTATAATACCAAGACCACTTAAATTATTAGCACTTTATAGTTACCTTTACATCTATTGAGGGTAGAATTATATTCATCATCGTGTGTGGGATATCAAGGCAGGTTGGGCAGAGCCAGTTCATTAGGATCAGGTGGTGTTCATTTCCTAGGTTTTAAGACATGTTCTAGATGACGAGGTTGTGAAAAAAGGATGTATTTCCTCTTATAATAGATTAGTTTTAGGATGTGTTTCCTAAGAACATATCAATTATTCCACATGATAGATATATTGAGTTTATTATTTAGATTATGCCTAGAGATAAGAAACATTCCATTCCAACATATAGAATGGTAGCAACATAGTTTCAATAGCTTAAGACTCATCTAGAAGAGCATATGGATAAGGGATTTATCTTTCCAAGTTTGTCTCCTTGAGGGTCTCAATTATTTTTTTATAATATGACTGAAGGGGTAATGATATTATGTGTTTATTGATATAATTTCAATCGAAGGATAGTTTTGAACTGAAATCCCCTTCCATGTATTAATAATCTCTTTGACTAGTTGATAGGAGCTTGTGTTTTCTATAAGATTGACATGAGATTGGGGTATTAGTGGTTGATATTTAAACCATAGGAAATACCAATGGCTTCTACTAGAAGAAGGTTTGAACTTTATGAGTTCATTATGATTCCATTTGGGCTAATTAATGATCTGGTAGTGTTTACGTAATTGATGAAAGAAATATTCTACTCATACCCAGATCAATTTGTGGTTATTTTTGGGGATGATATCATGGTTTAGTCCACGAATCATGATGATCATGCCTAACATATTAAAATCATCATGAGTACATTTTTAGATAATAATATACATGGTAATAGATCTAAGTGTAAATTTTATAATTATTTGGTACATTGGGTCACATAATCTTAAATAAAGGTGTGTTAGTGGACCTAGAGAAGTTTCATGATGTGGTTTATTGTGAGAAATTGAAGAATACTTTTTACATCCATAGAAATCTGGAATTAGTAGGATACTATTGGAGGTTTATATAGGACTTTCTCACATGGAAACAACATTTTTTGGATTGATCATATAAGGATTTAATTTTTAATAGTATGAAGCATGTGATAATGCTTTCTAGGAGAAGAATGATTGTTTGATTACCACTCCAATCATGATCCTCCCTGAGCCAGGGGTGGAGTATATGGTGTTTTGTGATGCATCTAGAATATGAATACAAGTAGTGTTGATGTAGTTTGATTTAGTTATAGAATATGGGTCACAAAAGTTGAGGCCACATGAATAGAATTTCCATATTCATGATCTTGAGTTATTTGTGGTGATTTATGCATTGATGTGTTGGTGGAACTATATTTTGGTCAAAAAATATGTTGTTTATTCACATTGTATGATATTAACATATATATTTTCATAGTGATATTTTAATCTCTAGAATCATAGGTGGGTGGAGTGTTTGAAATATTTTTACTTGGATTTTGTATATATGTCAAGGATGGGAAAAACATTTGTTGCTGCTTTGATTTGGAAAACCAAGACTCATGAAGTTCAGGATTGTAGTTCTATGTGGAAGATGATGAACTTACTGGCTGAGATGCATGTTGTGATTTGGGAGGTCTCAGAACAGATGACCATTGTCTATGAGTTAGTGGAATCCACACTTTTAAACGAGATCAGGGAAAGGAAGTATGAGGATCTAGAGTATTTTCATGGAGGGGAAGCCTTAAAGGTGAGGACTCACCATTCGATTTGACTATAGATGAGGATAAGATCATCTATGCTAGTAATCAAGTTATTATTCATATGTGTATTCAAGATGATCTATACATTAATTTCATGGATTTAAGTTGGAAATGAATATGGGAATTACTAAAATGTACCTTTACCTAGGTCGACTGTTTTGGTGTCACAACATGCAAAAGGAGGCTGCAGGGTTCGTGACATGATGCTACACCAGTTAATATGTTAAGGATGAGCATCAATGACCTAGTGTATTACTACATCTATCGACCAAAATGGAATTAAAGTAGGATGATGTTACCATGGGTTTCGTGTTGGGACTTCTAAGGAAACCTAAGAATAATGACACTATTTAGGTGGTTGTGGACCAATTGATGAAAGGAGAACATTTCTTACCTATAACAGAGACATTCATAGTAAAATTTTTGGGAGACATGTAAGTTTGAGGGATATTATATCTTTTTGCGGTTCTACGATGTATAGCATCATTCTATGACTCATGTTTCAATTCAAACTTTTGGAAGGGGTTACAGATATTATGGGGAACCCATTTATTGTGAGTATTTCATTCCACCCATAGAAATATGGGAATTCCAAACATACTATTCTTGTACATGAGAATATTCTACTAGAATATGTTCTATACTTTTGTGGTACATTGGAGATGTAATTGGAAAATGATGAGTTATCCTATAATAACAGTAATCAGGAGACTATTCAGATGTCACCCATATGAGGCTCTTTATTGTAGCCCATGTAGAACACCTTTATGTTTGATAGAGATGTTTGAGTCAGAGATATTGAGACTAAGTATCATGCATGAAATTTTAGAGGAGTTTCATAAAATTCAGAAATGTATAGCTATAGAATAGAGTTGGCCAAATTTGTATGCTAATAGATGAAAAAGTCCCCATGAATTTACAATGGGTTATTGTGTGTTCCTTTTAGGGTCATCTAGATTGGATCACCATTGGATTCAAAGACATGATAAGTTGGAACCCGGGTTTGTTTGAACTTTTTGAATGTATAGAGAGAACAAGGATGGTGGTGTGTTAATTTTCTCTTCAATATAGGTACAGTTATATGAAATATTGTTTTCATGTGTCACAGATTTGAATTTATCACCCTGAGCTTTCTTATGCAATGGATGTGGATGATGTTGAGCTTGAGACTGATGCATCCATTGAGGAGCATCCAGTACGTGTTGTGGATTTCAGTGAGAAATTTTTTTTGTGTAATACCATACCAATAGTTTAAGTATTGTGGAATCATAGTCATTTTTTAGAGGAAACATTTGAAAGATAAGAAGATATGTGGTCTCGGTGTCCTCATGTTTTTACCTTAGAATCATAGAGATACTTAGGAGTACATCCCAAGGATTAGCTTTTATAAGGTGGATAGATTGTAAGATCATGTAATTATATAGATATGCATCATGATATTTTTAATGTATACTTTTTCCTTGATTTGAGTATATGTTTTATGGGTTTGACTTTTGGGATCCTTTAGGTGAAACATGATAAATTTTGTACTTCATAGAAGAAGAAGTGGCAGTGCATGGTTGGAACAAAATTTTTCTAAACTGTGCACCTACCCCCATAAAATTGTGCAACCCCAAAAAGAGGAGGATTTCATGGTTGGATCACGGTTTTTCAAAATGCGTACCCTCTTAGTAGAAACCATGCAACCCTAATATGAGGTTCATAGTTCAGGCACATGGTTTCCCAAACTATGTGCCCTTACCTAGGAAACAATTCAGCAAGTATTATTTTCTCTAGAAACATATTTTTAAATTCCATAACCCCCTCCACATTCACCCATATTCATCCCCACTCAACCTAATAAGTTCTCCATCATTTTTGAACATCCTATAGGTGATTAAAAGGCACTAAAAATCTCATTCTTGAATAAAATATGATCTGATTAATGGATATACACCTCTTCAGGTATGTAAACTCTTCTTTAATGGTTCTTATCTCTCCTATAACTCATACTAGATGAATAATATTATATTTTCCTCTTTTATAATGGTTTAGGTATAGGTTTTCATGTATCATAATATGTTTGATGTAGGATATACTTTTTGTTTCTAAATCACTTCTAACATTGTGAAATTATTCATTCTGTATCAATTTGGGAATTTCCATTAGGGATCATCCCTAAATGATCTTGAGGTTTGTCGTAATGTATGTTAATTGTCATAGAAATTATATTAATTACATGCATGTAATTGGGAAATTGTAATTTCGAAATTTGGAAATGACTTCTGGAATTAGATTAATTAATTGGTTAATTGATTTATGGAATAATGGAAGTGATCAACTGATGTGATAATGAAACTGGTTGAAATTATGTTTATGAAATTGGTGAATAATGGGATGTTGAATTTATTGATTATTTGTAATAAATGGTGGTTTGATTAAACATAATGTGTTTATGGATTATATAATTAAATGTTGTGAAATGGTTTAATAGTGAATTTTTCATATTATTCTATGTGATTAATGTGATTAACCACGATTGTTTGATAAATGGTGATGGTGAATTATGAGGTGGATATTTTATAATAAAAATAATGGTGATTAATCTACAAAAGATTGATATACGTGATGTTTGTGACATATGTGATACTGTTATATATGTGATAATGTGTATGGGAAAAGGACTGATGCTTAAAAACCCCATATGTGATTATTATGAGTGTGGTACATATAATGATGCTTCAAAATACCATATGTGATAACAATGAGGTTTTTTCTTGGTATTGATGCTTAAAAAGTGCATGTGGTGCTAGAAAAGACATTCTAGGCCCAAAATACAAGCATTGGACTATGTTTCCAAGTTGGCATGATATGAAGAGTAATTAAATGATTATATAAATACCATGTTATAATGAATTGTGATTTCTAGATGTGATATGGTTTAGACTCCAACACAAGATGAATGTCACACCCAGACTTTGCGTTAAAGTATGTTTTAAATTTTAGTTTCTACCTCATAAGTTTATCTTCCTTTTTTAATAATCATTTGGATGAAATGTGGGAAGAGCAGACAAGTGTTCTGTGCTTTTGTACTGATAAATGAGCATCTCCTTGACAATGCCCGACGTGCGATCAGGGGACAGGAGAAGCCGTATGGCTACACCAGTTTGATGTGTGGCCTTCCCAGTACACAAGTGGTTAACTAACTTATTGAAAAATAAATATAAAATCATTATAACAAATTTTATCATTATAATTTTTGATATTTAAATTATGTTATTTCTATTAACAATATTAAAATTAAATAAATATATTTAAATTATTCGTTAATTAGTATCAATATTAAGTTGATTATTATTATTATTATATTTGTTTTTAGTTTTTTAATTTTATCTTTTATTTATTTCTTTTTTCTATTTCTTTTTTTACTCTTAATTTTCCCCTCTCTTTGCCGTTAATTCTTTCACCTCCCGGGTGTGATGTGGGTTTCCTCTCTTAGAACCCTAGTAGCCGTACAAACCTCATTCCACATCCCTTTAGATACTGGATCATCCTCCTCCAGTCCAGCAGCAGCAACACCCTTCCCTACTGCCTAGCACCGAGTCGTGAGGCCCTTCTATACTACCTCGCACTAGGCCATAAGCCCTCTACCCACTTCAGGGATACCAGATCCAGTGTCCGCTTACTTCCAGATGAGTTTCTAGTCCATCACAGCTCTACGTTGGCTCCCTTTTCTCGAATGAACCGTTGCGATAGATTTTATTCTGTTTATCTTCTTCAAGTTTTGTTGTTAGTTAGAGTTAGCTTTTGTTTTTCGTGGTGGCCCATTCTTGATGTGATTACTATAATACCTTGTTTCTATTGTCTATTCCTATTTATAGAGGTGTGGATGGAATGCGGGGCTGTTACACATCAAATTTGTGAGGTTATTCTTACACCAAGGTAGGTGTTTCCACACACAAATATTAACTAATGATCATTTGATTGTTTCTTTAATTAATTTAACACCATATTCAATTATATTTCATGCTACCAAATTATTATTGACTATGTTATATTGTTCATTTTGTTTTTAGAAGTATGTTTAAGTGATTTTAGTCAATTTTTATTGTGAAATCTAGTATTGGAATATTTATTAGTGTTTTGTAAATTCTGTAGTGAGTGTGTTAGGAAGTGCGGATGATACAATTATGATTTGGCATGGTGTCAAAATGTGATTTTCATGGAAAATGTTTTCAGTGAGGTTTGGCCTTTATAATTTTGTGACATGTTTTGAAACTACTTAATAAATGTTCATTCAATTTTCTTAATTAAAAAAGTGTTTTTAAAATTATTAATCCGGTTTAATTTACTGTGTAAATAGAGTACATTATGATCTAAAAATATTTTGGTGTGCATATGGTTTTAAAAGAATATTTAAGTGTTCAAATGGTGTTTTTTTGTAATAAATCGCGATGTTTTGATCTTACGTAATAATGTGACATGTGATGTGAACATGGATTTTAAATGAGCACAAGGAGGGAAGCTTGTGGTATTAGTTGGGGGAACTAGGACTAGTGGGATAATGCTCTTTAGGTGGCATTGTCCGGGTTTCCCCAGTAGGATAGATAATTTCTACACTAACTTATCATATAGATGACTATGGGTCATGGTTTGAAATCAATATTTACTAAGGGTCATGGTTCCAAAGCCATGTTTTCTGGGGATCATGGTTTCTAAGCCACAGTTTCTAAGGGTCGTGGTTTCTAATCCACATTAACTCTCGGTTGTGGTTTCTATGCCATGTTTTCTGAGGGTCATGGTTTCTAAGCCATAGTTTCTAACGGTCGTGCATTCTGATCCATGTTTCACCGAAACGCGATGTTCTAGGATCCAACTTGTTGCTAATGACTAAAGGGCCTCCCCGTATTTTGGTGTCTTTGGTTACTTTTCACACACCAATGATACATGATGTGTCAATTGAGATACTACACAAGAAAATGTGTTTTTGTTTAAAACATTTTTTATTTGAAGTTTTGTCTTAAAAAATGTTTTCATTAAATTTGTTCAAGAATTTATTTCATTATTTTATTTATCATTACAAATTTATTTTTCTTTTAATTCTTGTGAATGAAATATATTATTGGTGGCATCCTACTATGAAATCTCTCACACCCTAATTACACATTTTTGTGTAAGTATATTTGTTTATTTCTGATACAGAATGGGGTCCAACTTTTGGGAGAGGTGGTTCGGGTTGTTAGTGGATTTATTTGCATGGTGTTGTGGTGATAGCTTGAGGGTGGTGTCCACACCCCAAACATCAGTTTTGTTGTTTTTTTGTGGTCACCATACCAAGTGATAGTTCTTGTTTTCATTTCAATTTGAACATGAATCTAAAATTTTGGTTTGTGGATAAAAGGCTCATTTGGTTGTGACTGTCAATTTTGGTCCACTTTCATATTGCTGCTTGTTTAATTTATATTTTTTATATGGAAAAATTGTTCCCAAGCATTATTTTGTTATCCGGGAACTTGTGCCGACCTATGGGGATCGAGAACACCCTTTGGACTTTGTTGCGGTCCGGGTCAGCCACCAGCTGGTTGGAGACCCGATTTGGTTCGTGAAAAAATTGAATCAGAGAAGGTTTTTATCTTTGGATTTTTTTATTTGGGATGAGTCTGGTTAGATAGAAGCTAGGATTTTCGAGGCTCAGTGATTTTGTTTAGATTAGGGTGCCTGGAAAACACACCTCATGACAGACCTTAAGTCTTCATGGGATATCATGAATCTTTTTTAACCCTCCTCCTGGTAAAACGTTCAGGCTGTAGAATGTACATGGACATAGGGTGTGGGAGAAGCGGTTTAGTTTTGGTGTTTATCTAGTATGTTTGGTTTACTGATGCCTATAATTCATGCTAAAATTTTATTTTTCCATTTTATTGTATTAATGATGCTCTTATGTAACTATTGCTTTTTGAGGAAGAGTGCCTCCCCAAAAATTTCCCTTGAATTCATAGGATGATTCTGGGGAATGTTCTCTTACACAACCTGATTAGAGGTTCATAGAAATTGTGCTCCATGTTGTTCACAATTTTGTACAAGGGGAGACACCTGCCCCCACTCCTATTCCAGCTGGAGGAGATGAGTCTGGCTCCAATAAGGGTAAATCTTAGGTGTTTTTGAATAACAAACATCCTTCATTCAGAGGAATTTTAGAACCTAAAGTGGTAGAGGAATGGCTTGAAAAGATAGAGCATATGTTCGAATTCCTTGACATGGCTAAGGAGGTCAGGGGGAAGTGGGCCTCATTTTAGCTTTAGGGTCCCAGTTGCAAGTGGTGGGAATCAGTGGTTCAGGTAGGGAAGAATGAGAAAGTGACTTGTAAGGATATCAAGGCTATATTTAATGAGAAGTACTATCCCGAGGTCCTGACCTATGCCAGATCCTAGGAGTTCATGGATCATTTAGAAGGGAGTCAGACAGTGATAGAGTATGAAAACTTTCTTTTTGAGCTGGTGTGGTATGCAACTGACATTTTATTCAAATGAATCTTGAAAATCTCAGTATTTTGAGGAAGGTCTTTGTCCAGAAATTTACTCATATGTATTGTTCTTCAAGATTGGATCATACGTAGAGGTGTTTAATTGTGCTTGCATGGTTGAGATTTATCAGAGAGTAATGTCAGGGATTCATGGATCAATGTTAGTGTGCAGAAGTGTAAGTTCATCTGATAAGAAGAGGAAGAATGATGAGAATAGGAAGAAGGGGGGTGGCAGCTCTGGCCATCCTTATATCTGTCACTATTGCTACAAGGTTTGTGATGTGACATCAGTGTGGATAGGTAAGGAAATTCAAACCTTCATGTCCACACCATCCCAGGCCTTGCCATGGGTGTGGAGTCATGGTATATATAAAGTGATTTTAAAAGACTGTAAACACTTACCATAGTGGTATTGGATCTCCGACTTCTAGAGGAGTATCAATTATGTCAGATCCGACCAGGATGATGGGGTCTCGGTTTGGTGGTCATGGAGGTAGGACAAGATCGTCATTTGGATAGATTCAAACAAGGGAAGAGCCACTGGACAGTGGTCTTCCTGAAACCGGGATCATAAATCTACATGATATAGATCAGGTGCGAGTAGGATCTGTTGCAGTACCTTCGATAGTTAGAGGTACCATTTAGTTTTTATCTTCTATAGTTATAGTTTTATTTGATACTAGTGCTTCAGTTTCCTTTATATCTTCCCATTTGGTGAACCTATTAAACCTACCAACCGAACTATTACATTTTTCCATGGAGTTGGTAATGATGTTGGTGAAAAATAGGGAGCAAGGCCTTAGTTTTCCATCATGTGGGCTCTCTGTCT
This sequence comes from Viscum album, assembly GCA_963277665.1. Classification (NCBI taxonomy): domain Eukaryota; kingdom Viridiplantae; phylum Streptophyta; class Magnoliopsida; order Santalales; family Viscaceae; genus Viscum; species Viscum album. Next base: position 698,855,906 of record OY728122.1, on the reverse strand, counting down.
CAAGGGTCGGGATGGAGTGGAATTTCTTGGTCTTTTATATTGACCTGTTTGATGTGATCCACAACATGAAATGGCTGGTGTTATTCCAAGCACATATTGACTACTATCAGTGATGAGTTTGTTTTATTTCACATAATAGGACCCCAAAGTATTTCATAGGGAATGTGATCCTCAGTCTGGTTTCATAGGATCCCCACCACCTGAGTTAGGGAATCTTGCTTATCATTTATCATTGCTCACAATGGAGGACATCGGTGGTGCTTCTCAAAGTAGATTATATCCAATAGTGGATGAGTTTCCAGAGGTATTCCTTGATGATTTCTCACGCATACCCCTAGAATAGGACATGGAGTTATCAATTAAGTTGGAACCGGGAACACAAACTATATCTCTTCCATCATATCACACGGACCCCACAAAAATGAGGGAATTAAAGATACATCTGGATGATTTTGGATCCAAAGTATTCATTTCTCCGAGAACCTCTCTCCAGGCCACCCCAGTTTTATTCACGAAGAAGGATGATGTAACCCTCTAGTTGTGCATTGATTACCAGAATTTGAATAACGTAACAATACTAAATAAATACCATTTCCCCATATTGACAATTTATTCGACCACATGAAGGGAAAAATGTGGTTCTCAAAGATAGACTTGTGTTTAGGTTACCACCAACTCAGGGTGAGAGAAGCATAAATTCTGAAGTTGGATTTCTGGATATTCATTTTCAGTATTTGGTCATTCCTTTCGGATTGAAAAATTCATTGGAAAATCTTTATGGCACCCATGGATAGGGTGGTCTACCAGTATCACGACTACTTTTTCATGGTATTTGTGGACGAAATCCTGGTTTATTCTGGATCCGAGGAGGTACATAAGAATCACCTACTGATTGTTTTGGGCGCTTTGCAGGATCATTTCTTGTATGCCAAACTTTCCAAGTGCATATTTTGGATTAGGGAAATGAAGTTTCTGGAGCATGTTGTCTTCTAAAAAGGAGTTTCATTGGATCCTATGAAGATCAATGCAGTGATATCTTGGAAAAAACAGATGACTGTGTTTGAGATTATGATTTTTCATGTCTTGGTATGTTATTACAGTAATTCTCTTGGATTTCCCATGGTTCCCCCCCCATAACTGCAATCACCCAAAAATGAGTGAGGTTTTATTGGATCCCTCAGTGTCAGGCATCATTTGAGGAGTCTAAGTGGCAGTTGACCACTGCACCTGTGTTGATCATACCAGAGTTTGTGAAGGGATATGTGGTATTGCGGGATGCTTCAGGTACATGCCTGGGGTAGGTACTCATGTAGGATAACCATGAGGTGGATTATGGTTTTCTCCAGCTCCATCCGTATGAGAATAATTATCGAACTCATGTCGTGGAGTTGGCAGCAGTGATGCACACCTAAAAGGTCTGGCATCACCTCCTCTTTGGGGATAAATTTGTGGTCTATTCTGACCATAAGTGCCTAGACTACATCTTCTCTTATAAGGATATCAATCTATGGAAGCGAATTTGGATTGAGTATCTGTAGGGATTTGACATTGACATTGATTATACCCTGAGAAATTTTAAAGTGGTGGCTGATGCTTTGAGCAGGAAGGTACCAGTACATGCATTGTGGATGTCCAACGATGAGTGGAATTTTATGGAATGGCCTTTATAAGGCATTGGGGATGCATATTAAGACGATCATGACGTACCAACCTCAAAAAGATGTCCAGAAAAAGTGGGGTAATCAAAATATAAAGGACATGCTTCATGCATGTGTGTTGGATTTCAGAGGTTCATAGGATAGCCAAATGGGATTGTTTGAGTTCTCTTATAATAATAGTTTCCAATACTTTATTAAAATGTCCCCATTTTAGGAACTCTATAGTCAGCCTTGTCGGTCTCCTTTATGTTGGGATGAGGTAGGCGAGAACTCACTTTTGGGACTGAGCATTGCGTAGGCGACTTATGAGAAAGCCATGTTTGTCTGACATTGATTATTGATAGCATAGAGTCTCCACAAATCTTATGTTGATAAGAGGCAATTGGATCTTGAGTTTTCATTGCGTGACCATATTTTCTTGATGGTAGCCCCTCGCTTTAGTCACTGCCACTTTGGAATGCAAGGGAAGCTGATGCCGAGGTATGTTGTGCCTTTCGAGATAATTGAACAAACTGGGAAGCTGGAATACAGATTAGCTATTCCTTCTCAATTGATGTCTATCCCTAAAATATTCCATGTCTCCCAACTGAAAAATTACAATCATGATCTGTCACATGTGTTGAATTGGTAGGAGTTGGAGATAGATCCTGACTTGTCAGTATTTGAACGTCCAGTGTAGATAGTGTATTCTTAGGGGAATTTGCTTCATGGGAAGCCCATTCCCTTAGTTCACGTTTGTTGGAAGAATTGAAATGAAGTACATGATACATGGGAGTAGAAGTCATGGTTGGATCTGGGGTAACCATTTATATTCTCTAATAAGGCATCGAATCGACATTGCGAGGGTGGAAAGTTTACATGGTGGGGAGAATTATCACACCTGGACTACACATTACAGTGTGTTTTTAATTTTAGTTTTTACCTCAAAAGTTTATCTACCATTTTAATAATTGTTATGTTGAAATATAGTCTGAACTGACACTAGTTTTGTGCTTTTGGGCTCATAAATGGGCATCGGCTTAACAATTCCCAACTAACTGGCAGAGCACGATTGAAGTTGTGTGGCTTCGCAAGTTTGATGTCTGCCATGCCCGGTGCATAGGTGGTTAACTTACATAATGGAAAATAAAACTAAAATTATTATATTTATTATTATCATTATCATTTTTTATTTTTAAATTACATTATTACTATTAACATTATTGAAATTAATTAATTTAAATACTGTTAATTATTAATTATTATCAGTGTTATTATGATAATTATTATTATTATATATATTTTTATTATGTTTTATTTAAAATTATATGTATTTCATTTTTCTTTTTCAATTTTTCTTATTCTTTTTTCCCCTATATTTTTTCCTCTCTTTGTTGGAACTTATTTCTCTTACATGGCGCACTGCGGCTTCACTCTCTTAGAACCCTAGCAGCAGCACAAACCTCCTCCCACCTCCCTTGCGAAGCCATCTCCTCTACCTCTATTCCAGCAGCTGCGACGCCATTCTCTACTACATCTCACCTAGCCGTGATGCCCTTCCCTTATTCCTCACACTGATTTGTGTGCCTCCTCTCTACCTGGACAATGTCTGGACAAGCGCCCCCTCCCTTACAGATGAGTTTCTGGCATAACACAACTCCATGGTTTCTCCCTCTTCTCATCCAAACCATTGCAATGAAATTTTTTTCAGGTGATATTCTTCTCACTTGGAGCAAGGTTACAATTAGGTTCTGTGTTCGGAGATGCCTGCTCTTGAGACGATTAATTTAATACCTTGTTTTTGGGTATTTTTGTGTTGGCAGAGGTGCAGTTGGTATACAGGGGTTGATATATAATAAATTCATGAGGTTTTTCTTTCATCAAGGTAGCTGTTTCCACACACAAATATTAACTGATGATTGTTTTATTGTTTTTTAATTAATTTAGAAACTTTTTCAAAACGTTTTCTTGTTAGAAACTATTTTTGACTATGTTCTATTGATAATTTTTATTGTATAAATATGTTTAAGTGATGTAAGTGAATTTTAATTGTGAAAACCCACTTTAGTCTATTTATCAGTGTTTTATAAATAGTGCAGTGAGTGTGTTAGGATGTGAAAATGAGGCAGTTTTTCTTTGTCTTGGTGTCAAAATGTGTATTTTCATGGAAATTGTTTTGAGTGTGTTTTTTCATTACAATTTGCTACATTTTTGGATGATTTTTAATAAATTTTCTTGTATTTTTATTTAATTATAAAAGTGTCTTTAAAAAATTATGTAGCTAATTTCATTTTAGGTGCTTGTGATGAAAATTAGGTTATAAAAATATTTTTGTGTATGTATGGTTTTAAAATATTTTTTCGGTTTGCAAATGTTGTGTTTTTATATGGAAGAACCAAGTTTGGATCATATGTAATAATGTGACATGTGATGTGATCTTGGATTTTAAATTATAACAAAAATGGAAACCTGGCGTATTAGGTGGGGGAACTTGTACTAGTGTGATAGTGCTTGGGAATAGTCTTTTTCCCCATTTCACTAGAAGGACAGACAATTGCAACACAACATAAACATATTTATGACTATAAGCCATGGATTCTAAGACACAATTACTAAGGGACGTGGTTTTTAAGACACATTTTCTACGGTTAGTGGTTTCTTAGCCACTGTTTCTTAGGGTCATTTTTTCTAAGCAACGTTTCACCGACACACGACGTTCTTGGATCCCACTTGTTGCTAATTCATTGAGGTCCTCTCTCATATTATGGTTCTCTCAATTACATTGAGCACACTAACGATACATGATGTGTCACTTGATAAGATACACAAGAAAATGTGATTTTGTTTAAAACTACTTTTCTTTAAATTTTCTTCTTTAAGACTGTTTTAATTTAAGTTATTCAAGAATTTCATTCTTTCATTTATTTATCATTGAAAATGTATTTGTATTTTAATGCTTGTGCATGGAATATTTTCTCAGTGGCATCTTACTGGGTGATTGATCACACCCTACTTACACATGTGGGTGAAATTAGATTTTTTTATGTCTGCTACAGATATGGGTACAACTTTTGGGAGTGGTGGTTCTGGTTTCTAACAGACTTCTTGTCATGGTGTTGTGAAGATGGCTTGAGGGTAGTGTCATATCACTAGGTGGCAGTTTTTGTGTTGGTTTTTGGTCACCCTACCAAGTGGAAGTTTTTATTTGGTTTTCAATTTAAAAATGAAACTCAAATTTTTGTTTTTAGTTAAAAAGGTTTGTTAGGTTGTGAACTTCAGTTTTGGTCTACTTTCATATTGTTTCTTGTATTATTTATATCTATTTATTCAGATAAATCATTCACAAGATTTATTTTGAAACCCGAGCACTTCTTCTAGTCTGTGGGGATCAAGAAATGCCCTTTGGGTTTTGTTGCGGGCTAGGTCAGGCACGGGATGGATATAGACCTGATTTGGTTCATGACACGAAGCATGTAATGATGGCTTAGGTGTCATAGTGAACCCGAGTAAATTATGTGGTTAGTTAAAAAATAATGTTATTTGTCAACTATTTTATTTATTTTACATTATTATTTAGAAAATAGTATACACTATTACAGATTTAATATTGTTTTAGATGTCATTGGTGGTGGCCTATGGAGTTGTACTGACACACAACTTGCGCAGTCTGATTAGTACCCAAGTAAACTTCATGTTTTCTAGACAAGATAGCAGAACGATCCCTCTGTTTGATGGATATGTTGATATGGATCATAGATGATGAAACCAAAGATGATGTTGGGACACAATTTTTAGTTTTAGGGTGTATTTATTTTTGGGGTTTTCATATTGACACTAAACACATATAGATCATGATATATCAACTTCTCTAGTTTAAATAGTGTTTCCCAATATTGGTTTATCACGTAATACTAGTATGTATTGGTGGGGGTATTATTCGGGTTATTGGTAATTTAATTTGGTTATTATTTATTTATTTCCCCAAATGTTCTACTTTGATAAAGAGGGAATAGTCTCCCAATGATACATATTTGATGTTTACTGCTAGTTGGAACCCTCTAGCATATGAGGAGGCACACCTGAGGTCAGGACAAGTGTCATCTTGAGGCATAGGTGTGTGACACTCGACTTAGTATTTTACATTAGTACATGTAACCCAAGAGGCATATAATGGTAACATAAGAGGGATGAAAACAATAAGAATGAAAAATGATGCATGATATTAAATGATAAGATAAGAAAACATTGGAATGTGGTAATAATATAAAACATGACATCGTAACATAATTCAAGGATAGCTACTAAGAAAAAAATCTTAGTTTTATTAAAATTCCAAATTTTTCAACATAAAAAAATATCATGATATATAAATATTACTAAATTAATTTGAGGGATATATATTTACGAGCCCACCTGTCACATTCATATCATTAACATACATAAGCGTGACACATAGATCATACAAAAAAAGGATATATTTTTTCAAATTTATCACAATGATTAAGAAGGGTGGGTTAAATACATGTCAATAACCAGTAAATTAAGAATTGTAAAAACTAAGAGAATACCATTGACTGAAAATGGAGATTATTGTTCACTAAAAAAATGTATGTCATGGAAATTTGTAGGATAATTTCAGCAGCATAAAGGGTGTACATAAATGTTTATATAAATGGTGAATGCGAGTGAAAGGGTATCTTATTAAATGTTAATTGTAAGGATACTAATAATTTGTCTCTTCAAACATATCCCAACATGAAAAATTGTAAATAAAAATTCATGACATAATGTAGGGCCTTGAATAAAGAGTAGAAGGAGAGGATCGGTTACCCTACGAGGGTGCTCCTAAAAGCATGGGAGGGTATTCTTAAGAGCCTGTGAGATCCTTAGGATGGCTTGAGAGAGGTATGGGTAAATTATATTCATCCTACAAAAGTTCTTTGTTAAGTGGAATGGTAGTTTGGGTGGGTTTATAAATCAATGGAGGGGATAATCATTTATTAATTTCCAAAACAATGGTTTTTAACTCTATATGATAATGTAAATAAAAACAATAAATATTACAATAGTTTTTACAAGGATTATGAAAAACAGGAGTGGATTTATTTATTTTATAAGGATAATAACTGAACTCTATAAAATAATTTACTTGGGGAAGTGTATTCTATTAATGTTTATAAAGAAATAATTTTAAAATATAAAAGTATAATATAGATTTTTGGAGGAATCATTATGGATTTATAAAATTAAAAAAAATAACCTAAAAATAAATTATTTTAATGATAAAACATATTTTATTTTGGATACTAAATATAGTATTTATTACAAACCATTGGTGTTTTTATGATGTCATAATACACATTATATTTTTGGAGTAATTAATTTTGATAAAAAACATTTACTATGTCAGAAAATTATGAAAAATTCAGAATTAGAAAATTTTGATGTTCTTATTTCAAAAATAATATTTATCCTATCATAATATATATCTAAATATGATAATTAACTTCTTTAAATAAAATATCAATATTTACTAATAAATGCAAGTTTTTTAACAATTAAAATTTTCTGACCCTTATAAAAAAATAAATTTGGATTAATAAAATAATATTTTAATATATATTTAATGAATATTATTTAATAATAATATTTTATTAAAAAATAATTTATTTAAATAATTATTGAAATCATAAAAAAGTGGTTCTTGATTGAAATTATATATATTTCCCAAAAAAAAAAATATTTGTTTCATTGTATCCTAATATAATCATTATCAATCACATTATCTAATAATTTAAAAAGTATTTCTAATGAAGGATATATATATAATCATTATTTTATTAAAAAATGAAATATGAAAAATATAATTTTGGGGTCTTGATACATAAATATTTATCAGACCAATGAATTCCTTAATTGTAACTTCTGAGATGGTAATATTTTCTTATGGGGGTTTAACAAACATGGTTAGGTCAATGATCTCGATGTGCTTGAAATTATACCAAAAATTATTTTTATGTTACATTATCTTTTGAATCGTGGATTGGACATGGTCAGTGGAAAAGACCACTAATTCTATCTCTCTTTTAAGCTCCAATAATTGTTATTCATACAGTGTAACCCTTCTAGTTGAGGTTATCACATCCATTGTTAGTGTCAAATGGAATTTATCATAAACATTAATATACTATTCATAATAGTTATATATAATTACTATATTTTCAACCATTATGATTCCTAACAGTATTTTAAATTTGAAGACTATATAATAGTTCAAAATAAAAAAAGTATTGTAGGTGATTTATATAATGTATTCTCTCATTTTCAAAAAAAAATCTTTTATAAATGTTTATTTCTTTACAAGATTTATTCTTTTAAAGAAAAATATAGGATTAAGGATTTTAAGAATTCTGATATGAAGATATAGTATAGATTCCAATTTTTAAGGAGTGGTCCCTACATTAATATCTATGGAGTCTCCAAATATACTTGGATTAGAGAGCCTTACTAAATAAAAAATGTTCATGAATCCCATCCCTCCATCCTTTGGACCAAATAAAATTTTTATTTCATATTTTAAATAAAAAACCACTTTTATGGAAATCTTGTAAAATTCTAAAGAGGTAGAGGGAGTTCCCTTTCCATGAGATAAGTTGATCATTATCTCAATAATATATGGTATTAAAATGAGAAACCTTATTCCTTTCATAGATTAAAGGGATGACTAAATGTGACAAAGAAAAATAACCTTCCTTGATATCCAACATTATCATTATTCTTAATCTCCTATATTGATTGAATTTATAACTGAGTATGATCGATGATTTATTCCAACTAATGTTCCAGTTTGTAATAGAACCCAAATTCTAAGAAATTATTTAATATAATTAATATTATTCTTGTAATACTAAATAAATATATTGATATTAATATCATATAAGAGTTTCTATGATCAATTACCCCCTTCCATCTTGATTAGTCTTGAGGGAGCCATAATCCACTATGTCGAGAATACACATTCTTATGTAATATTCTACAATTATAAAGAGTGAAACAGATACACAATCACCATAACTCATACCACTAGAGAAAAAAATATCCTATAGAGAATTTATTTATCAAAATAGATACTATATTATCTTTTATGATAGTGAGGATTATATTAGTAAAAAATCATGGAAACCAAATCTCTAAAAAATCTCGTTCATAAAATATGAATTGGGGATATTGAGAAATTGTATAATATCATGCTTGAGAGAAATTATCCCATCCATCCTAGGATTTCCCATCATATTAACAAATTTATAGGTTTCCAAATGATAGTATTTAATTTTCTTACTGTGGAAAATCCATAATGATTGGTGGATATCATAATTATAACAATAGTATATATCTTTTTAGAAAACAAAATACTTATAATATTGTATGTTGTGTTATCTACATAAACATTTCTATAAACATTATGATTGTTGTGAAATTTTTTTTAAGGATGACGACTTGAAATTCTGAAAAAATCCATTAAGGAAATATTCCATTTCCGAAAAAGATACAGATTTAATTTGGGAGATAATTTGAAGAATATCCAATTTTTCTTGGAAAAAAATTAGTGAATCTTTAAGGGACCAGGAAATTCCTGTATTTTAAGAAAGAGCATAAATTTTTTTATAATCTATGTCTGGTAGTTGAGTAAGAATCCCATTTTTCATATGATCATATAATCTAGGAATAACAACCTTGAATATTCTTGTGTTGACATAATTTCCATTATTAAATAACTTATTGAAATTTTAATGAGTGTTGTTATTGATATTTCTCCCCCTAATTGTGATCTCAATTCCATATTTCATGTATGTGGTATGTTTAAAAAAAATAGACCTTCTATAGATTATTACCAAAAGAAGTATTTTTATACCCCTCCTTCATCTATTTAATCCTAAAATTTTTCTTTAAAATATCCTATTTCATGAAAATATTTTCAATGATTTATTCAAAGCTCTAAACATCCAAATTAATGTGATATAAATCAAAATCCTAATTATTACTATTATTTAGATTAAATAGTTAATTTTAAAAACACTTAATGTCCACGTATATATATGAGAAGATATATTTTCTCCAACCCCTCAATCTGAATTTATGCTTCTTTAGTTTGGTTACGGAATAAAGAAGATCAAAAAGTCATTGAATAATATCCTAATAATCATTAAATTTACCCTTGTAACATTGGTGTTTGGCCAAAACATTATTATATCTGAATGTAAGGGAAAACAAATCATTCTTTTTAATAATAATAGTAAGGATATGATGATGATTAGAGTAATTCATCAATTGGGTCATATACTAGAATTATTCCCACTACTCATGATAATTCAAATTAGAAAAACTGTGATCATGTTTACCTGACATAACTATATTAGAAGCCTTTCAGCAGAAAGTGAATCAATCACCATAAAAAGATACCTCTACCTAATCATTAAAATCAATAAATTCCCAAAATTATATATACTAAATTTTAATATTATTTTACACCATTATATCTTGTACATGTAGAACAACATTGAAGTCCCTAGTAATAATACAAGGGTATTGACTATTAATCTTGAGAGTTCTCATCTCCTTCCATAAGGCCCTTCTCCCCTGATAAAATGAAAGGTGATAAAAAATAAGGGAAAAATCTCCCATCAAAATTAATCAAAGTAGTGATAATTTCTCACTAGTTTAGAAAAATGAAAACATTTAAATCTTACTAGAAATTGAAACCCCAAGAGTTTCCAAAATAGTTGTGTGGAGATTAATCCAATAGTGTTGTATCCTAAACCATTGAAATTAATCCCCTTAAATAGACAAATTTCATCTATAGGATTTATAATCCCTACCCTGGTAGGATATTGAATCAAGTTAAAAATATTAAGGGTATTAGTAGTGTGAATATTTAGAAGCCCCTAAAAATTAAGGAAATAATATTCATTTCATATATTAATTATATTTTAACAATTACAAATCAGGGCTGTATTCTCAGAGATGATTTTATATTTAGGCTTACCCATCATTACTCCATGTAATACTTAATAGGGATTAATTGATTAAGATATACATTCCTTATACTAATTTTATACACCTTTCTAAATTATTAATCATTTACCAAATATTGGGGGAAGGTTGACTAGAAAATATCTTTCATTCTCTTTGACAAGGTTCAAAATACCCAAGGAAATATGTGAATTAAGGACCACTGCCTTGAGAATCTTAGTTCCCTAAGGTATCTCCCCCCCCCATTTTATGATTTTGGACTTACCTTTGGACTCCCCAATAGAATTTCTTGATATACCCAAGTTGATTATTGGTTCTTAGTTCAATTTTTATGCTGAGAAACTATTGGGTTCCCCTTATGAGTAGAAACTATAGAGAGGGTCCCGTTTCCAACGAACAAACAAGTCTTACATAGAGGCACCTTATTGATCAATTCCTCTTTAACCAAAACACTCTTCTCATTTCCAAAACCAAATTCATATATAGTAATAAAATTCCTTATTATAACGGTAGTGAAAAATTAATTGGTTATGCACTCAATAGCATGGTCTTCCTAAAGAGAACAATAATACTCCTTATCTTTTCCTCCCATATGAATGATGGACACATGGGACTTAGATGGGTGTAGAACTAATATCATATCTAGAATCTGTGATATTGTAAATATATATTACTTTTTTGGTAAGGGATTATCCTTTTCACCTATATTTTTTTTACCAGCCAATATTATATGATTACATGACCCATTATTTTTTCATGTCACAAACGGATGAAATATATCCATATTCAAAACAAATTATATATTATTTCCATAAAATGGTGGTATTATTTTCTCTAGGTATTTGGATATCAATATCAATTATAACCCTTGAATAACAACATTTTTTACCTTTAATGGCATTATTATCCTATTTTAGTGGGACCCTATACAAGAAGAAAGATTATACAAAATAATGGGGTGCCATAATACCCAAAAAATACCTGGAAACATAAACCATATCATTGTATAAGGTTGATTCAAATTATAGGGATTAAAATTCATTTCACAAGATTATATCATAGAAACATAAGAATTGAGATTATAGAAACTAGAAGCCTAGGTAGTTGAGCTATCTAATTCAGATTAATAAAAGATGGAAATATCCGAATTCTTATTTGTAAATCCCTATATCAAAGAAATATTTAATTTATTGGGTCCTATGATAAATGTTTTATCGGCCTTTTCAAATATTAAACAACCAATTAATGAAATAAAATCAATTACCAATCCTTTCTATTTATGAAACTTGATAAATAGAGTTAAATAATTTACCATCCCCATTTTTTGAAAATCACATCTCATTTGAGTCATTCATAGAAGAATTACATTGAGTGTCAGATCCCTTTTAGAAGAACATGGAAAAGGTTATGCCTTTCATGGATTTCATGTAGGTCCCCCTAAGCTTATCAAGAATGAAAATCAGTTCCATGGGAAAGATATCAATCAGTATGATTGGAATTTATAATAAAATTAGGGATTAAAATATAAAAACATCTAGTAAACCAAATCTATATAAGAGGACAATCCAAAGGATTCTATTCCCTAATAGGGTAATGATTTATTCTCTAGAGAAATAATGTCTTAATTAACTGGTGTAGTAATTCCATTGTACTGGTGGATCTAACATATATTATTAATACGATTCACCAATAATCCATTATGGATTTTCTATATATACAATTTTTTAAAGGGAAATATTGTATTTTATGAAACATGATGAATATTTTATGAGAAAATGAATGTTTTTGAACTTTTAAATGGTAAATGATTGTATTTAAATGATGGTTTATGATCTCATAAAGACATAATGTGTTCATAGGTTTTATATTTTTTATTATCACAATCAATATCATTTCATTTCATTATTCTTCATTTTTAGGTTGATTTATGAAACAGTTTTGAGAAAACTGTTGATTTTATTATTAAATGTATTTTTTATAATGAAATGGTTCAACATAAAAAATACGTATTTTTTCAAATTTATTAACTATTTCAATTGAATATAATGTTTTATCTTTATTCTATACATCACACCATGCTTTATTTGGTCATCCCATTTTATCAAAATATTTTTACATTTCTTTAGGATGTGTAATAATGATTATGATGTACTTGTTTGAGTTATGATGTTTTATAATTTATTGAATTAAGTTCATCCTTTAAATAATTTTTATTAATGCAAAAAATATCCATTTTTTGAAAAATAAGGGTTTTATGTATGTGTTTTTCCTAATTCGCTAAAACAGAAGACCCAAATGGTCATGAAAATTTATAAAATTCAATATTTATTATAATTCATGTAATTATAGGATGGTTATTTTTAGGTACTTATGATAACTTTATATAATTTCATGGATTTTTAGTTCTAGATGTAACTTTGATATAATATTAATTGAATTTTTCATACACATCTAGGGTAGAATATTATAAATGTGTTTGAAAAGAATCCATGTACTATATGAAGTATACCTCTCTCTAAAATTGCTGAATAAATCAGATGATAATCCGAACCAATAATTACATTATTTATCTACAATTTCTTACATTTTATTAAATATTTTATTTCTAGTCCATATATATGATGTTATAATTCTTTAGTATCCTTATTTATTTCATCTTCATGTGACAACATATTATTTGGAATCTATTTCTATAAAACAAGTTTGTGATATATTAGGTTAATGAAATATGACGCATTACTTTTTTAGTATATGGTATTTGGTTAAATATTTAATATTATTCTATCTTGATGGATCATTATTTTTTCCTCTCATTTAATAATGTATTCTCTTTCAAAAACAAGCTTCAGTTTTTGGTACATGCATGGGTTATATCTGAAAATTATCTAAATCAATCATTTATTTTTGATATAGTATAATCTATTTTGTATATTATACGAATCACTAGGTAGTATTTCATTAAAAAATTTCATTAAATAATTTATTCCAGTATTATAAAATCCATAAATTGTTTTACCATTATAAATTATCATTAAAATGTATAGTATACTCATTTTACAACATTCATGATATACTATGGTGAGAAAATATTCCATCAATATTATATATTTCTCATCATCCTCACATTTTTTAGAGGATATAAACTACATAAACATATTCAAGTCTTCTTATACAAGTATACATAAATATTCAACTTTATATTTTAATGGAAGAAAAATCATTCCAAAAACTATCCATACCAATCCTTTTAGATACATCATTTTTCTCATCCACCTGTGCCTTTTTCTATCTTATGATACCAAAGATGATAGATTTTATAGAAACGATTTCTTGTGATATGATAGCTTATATATTTAATATTTCACCATGTTCTTTCAACACTACCATAACTTGGGGATCCAATTTATCATCCATCTGAATAATTCTCAGAATAAAAATCCATAAATAATTAAATAAATTCTCAAAAAAATCATGTATCCAATCCGTAGTCTATAATCAACTTCTATCAATTATAATTTATAATATTATAGTGTTATTTACAACAAAAAATTTACAATTTTTTTAAAATTAAATATTTAAATTAAATATTTAAATTAAATATTTAAAATAAAATATTAACTATAATAAAAATAATAATTAAAAAATTTCAAAAGATAATGATCATTATAATTGAATTTATGAACTTTATTTTGATATTGATAAATGTTTAAGTACTAAATAAAAATTACTATGGTCTATTATTTATTTTAATAATTTTCCCCAAATTATCTAATAATTTATTAAATTATTACAAAATTGTTTATATGTATCTATTTAATTCATATGAAAACTAAGAAAAGAGGAATCACGAATTCTAAAATTATAAATATAATAACATATAACATTATTATTGTTTACCTTCTTTTCATGAAGTCAAATAAAAATATTTCTCATTTTTAATAAACTAATAAAATTCATAATTGATAATTATATATATATATGTGTTTCTTTTAATGGCTACCAAATATAAAAAAATTAAAATTATTTAATGTGTTTTCTAAGGATTGGTTTTTATAGAAACAAATATTAGACCACTAGAAACAGTTCTCTACCCTATAATGAATCCTTAATCTAAATAAAATTATAAAAATTGTTTCACTAATTATTTTTTTGGATTTATGGCCTTGTCAATTTTTTTTACTTTTGGAGGCCTTTAGTGAGGTCACATTGTCATGTTAAAGAATAAACCAACTACGTAGACTCTATATGATTAAAATATCAAAATAAACCACATTTTTATATTTTTATTAGAAATATATATTAAACATAAAAAATTAACTAGTGATAAATTAATTTTCTACTACAATTCACATTAATAAAAGAAAACCCATATATATGAATATATATGTTAAACAATAATATATTATATTATAAATTTTGGGACAAAAAAAATAAAGGATGATTAATATTAATTTTTTTGAATAATAATTTATTTTAAAATCATTTTAATAGTACAGACATGAATAATTAACCATGTTATTATGATATTAAGGAATATACATTTTTAGGTATTCTAGGACTCAAGTTAATTAATAGTAGGAGAAAAAAATCCAAATTTTCTAAAAATTAAAAACAAATGGAATCAAATACTAAATAATGATAAATGAGATATAAAATTTTTGATTTAATACTAAAAATAAAAATGGATTATACTAATAATCTATTTTGGTTATTCATCATCAAATTATGATCTGTGTTGAATAAATTAATCTTACAGGAAAGGAGTAGTGAACATTTTGTGTTTCTATAAATCAAGGGATGCAATTTTTTATTGGGTTTAACAATCGAGAGATGGGATAGTCAATACATAGAGGAGGGTAGTTTGATTGATCTTTGGATATGAGCAAGGAATCAAGAAACTATCATATAAAGGGGTAGAAGTATTTTGGTTGTGTCATCTTTGGATAATGGGGAGTTCAGATGTTGTTTAAGGGTAACTTATATTGGCAAAATCTTTAAAAATAAATGATGTACTCAAAAATAATTTATATATCTAACAAGGACCATGTTTTTTTATAACCGTATATCCATAGCCTTATATTACCATGAAAATATGCTGGCTATTATTAATTATTTATGTGGTCCACTTATACTGTTAATTTCAGGAGCCCTAATACCATGGTCCTGGTGGAACCTGGTAGTAGATGTATTTTAATTACATTATTTAATAATATAATGTTTTCTAAATTACACATCATTTATATTTATTCATCCACTTGAGTGTTTTGGTTCAAAGGACACCATTGATCGACATCTTTTACCCAATAATAAACTTCTGGAATAACAATTACAATTTCATTACTTCCTAAAGATTTTAATATTTTTTGAGAGATTTACTCCATTTCATAGCTACCAATCGATTTTTAGTTCCAATAAAATTTGATGTCCTTCGTTATATAATGTTATACAACATAGGATATTCAGTCTACGAAACAATAAGATTCTCCATATGAGAAATTTTATTTTTTATAACTTCAGTTAGGTTCCCTAATATGGCCATGAATTACTTATTTCTAAAACTAAAAAGATTGTATTTCAATCCAATAAAATGTAGACACTGTATATGGGTTTTTAATAAAATTTCTTATTTTAGAAATCATAACAAAAATAATGGCACTCAATATTATTTCAAATAAACATCATGATTATTGAAAAAAAATTAAATTAAAAAATGGAAAAAGTTCTCAAATAATATAAGGGATTAACATAACTATTTTATCAATAATGTTCTCTAAAAATTTTGTTCCTAAGGTTTAGATTATAATTTAGTTGATACAAACTGTAAATACATTGAATTTATAATCCCAGAGATGAAGGTTACTTTATTACATTGGCATAGTTACATGAGATCTAATCCTAGAGGATCCATCAGCTTAACAGACATGAAGAACCAAATACATATATGATTTTCATATATCATATTAAATATATAGAACATATCATTAACAAATGTCCTTACCTACTTTATATTATTTATAAAATCCTTACTCATATCCAATGGAATGTAATATAAATAAAATGGTGAACTTAAATTCATATTAAGGGTTATGTAAAAGGGAAGCTATTAAGATTAAATAATGCATAATCAATGTGAAATGATATATAACTAAAACAACATTCCATTTAATAAATAAAATTTGAAAAATGTTTCGATGAATAATATCATGGATAACAATTACTAAATTTTCAATGAATAATGTTATCAATATTTGACATAATGATTTCTGACATCATGATATCAATACTATCATATCCTTGTGCCATGACAGTTTAATTGATAGTTACGTATACATAAGAAACCGATTTACTACTAGATTATTGATTTATATCATGTTACCTATTAAAGCATAAGGGGTTATAAAATTATGGTCCACCCCTATCAATATTTTTCCAAATTCATTAATCATATATTGAATGATCAATTCTAATTCATAAACAATATTCCTTATCAAAATTTTTTGATATCGAGTAAAGAATATGAAAAATAATTAATTCCCCAATAAATCAAATAACTTTCATATTAAAATACCTTATGTAAAAATGGTATTGGTTTACAAAATAATCATTTCTATAATACAAATAAAATTTATATTTGAAGGAAAATTTAATATCCAGGGATCACAATAATGTGAATGTTTCAACAGAAAGTTAATTTCCATGATATTAATCAAGATATATAAGATAGAAATCAAAAAGATGATTTTTTTGTAAAATTGATTCTTTAAAATAATAGATGAAAATGAAAATGAAACATTTGAAAAATCATTAAATATATTTCTTTTTAAAACCATTGAAACATACATAAGAAAAAAATGGCATAAAACAGTAATAGTGGTGGTAAATTCTACTAATATTGTAAATGTTAAAAGCAAACATTCCTTTTGTCATTTTATATTTTATGGTGAAAATGAATCTTTTTGGAAAATAGTTTAAATATTTATTTCAAACCATTTAAAGAATAATTTATAAAATAAAATTTCTTTAATAATTTGTTTATGAAATAAATATCACCTTTATAATAATTTTTGGAAAATATGGTTACATTAGAAAAATATCCCTAACCAAAAGAAAGGATGAGGTCATATTTTCTTTTAAAATACCTCTTGAAAGAGTAACATTAATGGAATCATTAATAATCATAAATAAATTTATATTCATGTTAAATACCTCAAATGGTAATTATATACACCTACTATAAATAAATAGGTGCATACTACAATACATGACTTAATAAAGAGTAAATTGAGATAAAATGGCTTACATTAAGTTTGAATTTCCTCATAAGTGATCTAAAATAATAAATAATAATTTTAAATTAATTATAATTATATTCCATAACCATATTAATATCATATATGATCCATTTATAACATTTTTTCTATTGTTTTTTAACAAACTTTTATTATTATCATTATTTTGGGTGTTAACTACTTGGTTTTAAAAGTGAATTTTGCTTCAATAAACATAATACATGCATCATTATCATAGTTAAATCATATAATTATTTTTATTCAGGATATAAATATCAAATATATTCAATATATAGATATTTATAATCATCCATAAATTATAGAGATAGAAAAATGTATTACACCATTCATGGAGACCGTAGGCCGTATATATGTATGAACGATGTTTTTATTTATTGATGGCTGGAACAAATGAAAGTTAAATAATGAATAAAATTTAAATAATAATATATTTTCTTATATATCATATTTATTAAATAAATAAAAAATTATAAACACCCATATAAATTGTAAATGGTAAACTGTTCACATTACTTTTTGGAGGTTACCCTCCACACGTAAAATGAGAATCATTATTTGTTTCAAAAGAATTTAAAGGTAAGTTGGTAAATGAGGTATTAGAATTAAAGAATAAAAAATATTTCAAACATATCATATATAAATATTATTTATATCATTACAACCATCCAAACGAAATGCTGATGAAAAACAAATTACACTGTGCCATGGAGACGGTAAGCTGTACATACACACGAGCAATGTTTATGATTTTTGTATGATATAAAAGTGATAGAAAATATTTTTAACGTAATCATCACAATGTATCATCATATTTACTATACAATACTTATTATTTAATGGTGGGTACAGAACTTTAATAGTATTGATAATAAGAAATAATGTTGAATGAATTGATAAATGATGTTTCCACTTCTTCTGTAGACTTCCTATAGATATCATATTAAGAAAAATTTTCTTGGTATTTTGGAATAAAAAACCTATTGAAATTTTATAATGGTGTTGATAAGGAAATTTATTATGGGTTTTTTTTAGATGGGTTTCTCAAATTTCAGTGAAGAAAAAACAGATGGGATGTCCTTTTATATGTGAGGGGAGAAACATTCTAAGAATTTCCTAATGCAACAAACTAAAATAAGTTATTATTTTTATCTCAAAATGTATAAAAATTTATAAAATTATAAGATAATATGAGGATTATTCTGAATCATCTCATTCAATAAAATGAGGACATTTTATAGTTTTGTTTTCATCCATATATTTTAGTTTTAACGCATATTTAATCCTTTTTCCAATTACAACAATATTAAATTTTTCCATCCTCTATGGGTCATGAATATTTCTATTTGAGGAAAAGTCAACCATAATGGACCATTAATTATGTATAAAACCATATACCATTAATTTTTCTGCGGATAAAGTTTATATGAAATCCAAATCACTCAATAAAATATTATGCATTTGATAATATTATTAATGTAATTTTTAACTTCATTCGTTTAATTTTAATTTAAATACATCAAGAAAATTATTTAATATGAATATATTTTTTTTCACATCTCTAATACATGATATATATCCATAAAATTCATTTTTCACTATAACTCACTGAAAAAAAAATATTATTTTTAGAGTTTTTAAATGAATTTATTTTATTTTTATATTAATTGAATAAATATTGTGTTTCTGTTGCGTAAGAATTTATAGTTACTATTTCACCACTAAAAATAAAAAATAAATTAAAACGATAAAAAATAATTTATCTTTAGAATAAAAATTTATAATCAAATATACTTTATTTTTGTACTTATTTAAAAAAATTAATATAGTAAAACAACGAGAATGATATTATTGAAATTGTTTATATAAAATATTAAAAAGGTTAATATATTGGAAAAATGGAAAAGGGAAAATATATTTTATGACTTTATGATTATGGATGAAATATACTCATAAAATAAAATAAATTGTAGTTCATCTTTTACTTTTGGGTCCTAATCACAACATTTTTACCCTTTATTAACCCATTTTACCTTTAACGTGGTAAAAAATTTAGTATAATTGATATTCATAATGAATAAAAACAAAAGTAAAATGTTAAATTTTTTTTCAACTCTTAAATATTATTATGGAATCCATTTATCGCCATTCAATTTACCGATTTTGATAATTTAATTTAAAATTAAACAAATAAAATGTAAGAAAATTGACATTTTAAGAAAAAAATGTTTTTATACCAAATTCAAATATAAAATTAACTCCAAAGACTATACACAGATTATGTTTAATAAAACATAATTAATCTATTTTTGTAACTAATATAAAATATTTTTTAACATTATAAATACTTTATAATAAAATATAGTTCTCTACAAAATTAAATATTTTTTTACTATTCCTTTATAAATCAAAATTTTTATTCAAAAAAAGTAATATTAATATAATTTAGATATAATAATTTAAAAAATGATATTATTTTTGTCAAATAAAACTTATAAAATATCAATAAAGGTATTACAATATTTATTTTATAAATCAATTGAAATAATTTTCGAAGAAAGGGTATATTTTTTAAGAATAAAATGAATTTACTAAAAATTGAGTTATTATTTACTAATAATTTATCAATATATTTATATTGAGTAAGAAATTTATATATATTTAATAAGGTGTTTAATTCTATTTATACCCACTAATTTAATGTCTTGGTTATGACAATAATTTTTAAATAATAATATTTTGTGATTCGTTTAAGTTCAACGTTGTGTGTTGTATATGCTATCAAATGAATTGATATTTTAAAATATTGAGGTGTTATACTATACCAAATTCAATATATTGTTTCCTAAAATTATAAACTTGGTCCTGATAATTAATGGTTTTATATTAGATAATATATTTATTGAAATCCAACACAGAAAAAGGGTTATTTGTTTAAAAAAATAGGGAAAGGGGAATACAATTGTCATCAACAAACTGGGTTTCCAAATAAAATAGCATTAATGCGAAGTGAAAATATGGAAATGGGAGAGAAAGATAACACCCATTTAAAAATTGAGTGTAAAAGAGAACATGATTTGGAAAAAGTTAATGATCAGAAAACCCTAAATTTGTGATGGCTTAAAAGTCCCTCAATTCATTAGAAATGATCATAATGAGATGAATTTTTTATTTCAAGATCATTTTCATATATTTTTGGAATTAATCTACTATATAGACTAAGAAAATAAGGATATATACTTACATGACCAGTTGAATTTAATATCTTAATAAATTTTTACTTAAATCTCATCCTTTCTTCAAACAATGATAATTATTATTGAATTTTTTATACCCAAATAAGTAAAATTAGATTTTAATAAATTATAAGATCCATAATCAATAACCAATTACTTAAAATATTAACAATATTGTTTTGGTTATCACAATATATCAATTAGAATCCAATTTTTAACTCAAACAGTTCACAAAATATTTAACCTTTGATAGACTGTAAAAATTTTCTAACCAAGTTCAGAATCTAAAATTTTGTAATAAAGATAATAAATTAAAAAAAAATTAAAGTTATCGTGAATCCATAAAGTAAAATAAAGTAGCTCTTAAATTTCAAATATATAATGCATTTGTCATATATTCTCCAGAAACATGGTAATAACCTAAATTACTATAAAACCATAATGAAAACCTACATACATCGAAACTTTTACATAGGCCTTATTACTTAAATAAAATTCCGGAGTACAAAATATTTTCTATTTAAACCAAAAAATTTAAAAATAATATCATAAATTAATTTTTCATCAAATCCGTAACAGTTTTCATGGATACCATAACAATAACATTAGTCCATTAATTTCAATTATCTCTTTATACTAAATAAACATTACGAATTTAAAACTTGTTGAATATTAAGGTTTATATTACCTATAATTATGTAATTTCCATAAAATATCACCTTATCATTAAGTAAAATTTATAGGCCATCAATATCGTTTAACATATGCTTTCATAACATTAATGTAAAACCACTTTAGAAAAATCATTATATATTTCATGAATCTTATACCAAAAATATCATTGAGAAACATAATTGTTGAATCCAAATATACAATTAATTTAGTCATTCTATTTCATTTTTCGAAGTAGCGTATGTTTTTCCCTACCCCTTTGAATATTCTACGAAATGTTCTCTTGATGAATGGATTATTGGGTTGAATAATTATGACAACTCGAAGTTTTTGAATGATAATGATTTCATGAAAATGTGTGTTATATTATTATTCATAAAACATAACTATATCTATTAACTAATGAAGTGTTTATAATTGAAATGTTACCATTGGGTTTCAACTGTTTTGTTTGAAAAGGTCAATATGACCATTGAACACAACAATCATAATAATAAATTTAATGTTATAATTATTATTATAAATAGAAACTATAATGGTTAATTAATGAAGAAAGAAGAGTCGATAGAATCTTCTAGTAGAGTCATTATATAGTAATACCATATTTTCAGAACCTAGGAGGGAGTTAGAATATTTGGGATTCAATTTTTACCAAGCCCAATCTGATCTTCAACATGTCAATCTTGAATGAAATCACATATAAGAGAAGTTCATGTTAGTGGAAATTATCACTTGGGCAATGTTATCCGAGCCACCACATGAGTCTCTCATTGTTGCACACCATATCCTTATGTATTATGAGGGTGTTATAAGGGGTTATGTTTCAAATAAATAGTTACTTATTTTATAATCACTTTTATAAATAATGTTTTCTATAAATTCCATTTCAGATTTAGGTTTTCTTAAAAATTATGAAAAATTTGATAGATTATTATTTTTGGTTTAAAATTATACTTTTCAGAAAAGATATAATTATTATAATAAAATATGGTATAATTAATAATTATTATTTTAATGATATAGTATTATTAAAATAATCTTATTTATTTTTAAATGATAAAATAATTTTATTTTATTCAATTGTCCGAAATATTAATAAGCACTTTCTATGAGATTTTTTTAATAAATAATATTTTTTATATGTAAAATTTAAATTTAACACAATTATAGAATTATTATGCTAAAATGAACATTCTTTTTTAACTCATCAAATAAATATTAGGTTACGGTTAATCAATGAGAATTTTCTAAAATATATTGTTTTTCTGAGAATAGTAAAAAATATAGTTTTATGTTTTTGTTATGTTTAATGACATCATAATGATGTAATAATTAATATAAAATTATGGTAAACTATTTTGGATTAACATAATCAAATATTAATCCCATGAGGAAAATACCGGGGGAAAATACCGTGGGCAAGCCCATGATTTTTTTATAGCTATACGAGGGTGTCCAAGGAAATTAATAAAAAACTGTCAATTTTTCAATAAATGACCACCAATTTGTCCATTATATTTCTTCCCCAAGTAATTATATATGAATATATGATATTATTACCTCCCACGGATTAATCAAGACCTAATTTTCATAAGCCTCATGTTTTAAGAACCTTATTCATGTTTAAGGAAATCTGGACATAGCTTTTCCTTTCATGTTTCATTTTCATGTGGATTGTATTTATAATTTTCATTCTAGGATCATATATCCATTTTATTCTATTTATTTACTATATTTTGGGTATATAATTAATTAGATAAACTTTTCCTACATATTTTTTTATGTTTTCTAAAACCATGTTTCATACACCTTCTACTGCAAAGATTTCTTCTCAAAATTTCTCTCTTTTTTGAAAGATATTATTTTATTTTATATTTTGAATTCACTAACCACATTCTCATTTAGAGGTATTCACATGGATTTAAAAATTATATATTTAAATATAGGATTAAAATATATAAACCCACCTTCCTTTTCAATGGATTTAAATTGACAAAGGGATCTTGTATTTAAATACTTTCTAAAACACAATAATTATAATTTGAAACCATTTTTTTGTAATCCATGAGTTATTTATGAAATGTTTTTTAGGATATATGTGTCTCACATTAATTAAGGAATATTAATTATGTTACCTAATATAGATTCAATTCATTGGTTAATGAATTTAATTTCAAGATATGACATGTTTTACAATACTTTGGTGAATAACCTTGGTAATTTTTATGACACCTTGATGAAAAACCATGGTTATATGCTTATGAATGACTCAATTAAATGTTTTACCAACATTTACATTTAATAATTCATCTTATTTTTATTTTTATATGTATATTTATCATTTTCTCATTCATTTATGATGTTCTTCGTATTCTTATCGACAATTCTCATGATCACTTTTAAACTATTTCCCATAGTTTCCTTTACTAGGCCTTATACTCACCATTTCGGTTGATTTATGTACCCAGGTTATGAGATAAAATAATTTTTATTATGATGAACCTATGTTGAACACTATAAATTGTATTTAAATATTTTTTTATGCATTCTTGTATTATGTACCTTATTTACAAGACACTAAACTTTATAATATCCTCTGCCAGAAAAATGATATTTAGTGTATTCCAATAAAATGGTAGGATTCCATAGTTTTTGTTAAAGGATGATTTATTTATTTATAGATATTATTTTTTAAAAAATTTATGTAGAATTTTATGGATAATTTAAAATTTATGAAAAACATTCTGGTATTTTGGTGAAATATTAAGTATGTGGTTTCTGAGAAAACAAATCCCTCTTTGGATGTGAACAAGTCAATGTGGCACTAGAACATATGTATCATTGGGTAAAACAAGAAAATATTTATTTTAGTTAGACTCAAACAAGAACTAGTGTATGATAACGAGCCTTATTGAACTCCTTGTCTGACACTTCGAGGGTATATGATTGGTTAATCACAAGATTTTTATAAACCCTTATGAAGGATTTATAGAGAATGTAATAATTGTTATAGATTAACATATTTAAGAATTATTATTGAGGTAATTAAATTAAATTAGAATTATAATATTATTAAACTAAAAATGTTTCTCATAATGGTTTTATAATTTGAGAATTATAGGAAATAGGAGAAATTGCATAATGATGATCATAATAGACCAGGAAATGGTGACTTTCTGATGGAATATAGAATGGAAAATTTCATAATAATGATGAATCAAGTTACTCATGTTATGTAAAATAATGTAAATCATGCTGAGAGATAGTATTCACCTTGAATGGAACAATTTTTTTGATTCATTATGATACAAAAACCAACTTATTTTAGTGGATCTCCAGACCCTTTTATTTATGAACATTGGATATGGTCTATTGAAAATATATTTTATATAATTCACTGATTGAAAAAAGTAAAACTCACCATGGTTGTGTACCTCTTTGTGGTAGAGTAGATCAATAGTGTTCATTAATAAAAAATATGAATCCAAAGAGGGAGATTGAATCTGTGGAGTGGGAAGAGTTCAGGGTAATTTTTTTTGAAAAATTATTTCCCCCATTCGATGTGAATGATAACAAAAAAGTAATTCCTAGAGCTTAATAAGAAGGAGAATGAATCTATGTGAAGCTATGAGATGAACATAACAAAAATTCATCTCTCCAAATCATTATTTTTTTGGATCCTAATGGAATGGTCGATAGAATATTTGATAGACTATGCCCCCATATATAGAAGAATCTCTACTAACAAAGATGATGAAAGCTATGTAGATATAATATGAAGTGATATGAAGGTCTAACTAGCGTTTAGTGAGATGTAGTGGTTTCTGAAATCAAATGAAAAGATGGGATCATTAGAGAAGATAATGTGGATGAGATTTAATGTAGGAAGGGGAAGAATGTAAGTGAAAAATTTCACATGCAATTAGTTTGCGAAGAAGAATTCTGGTAACTACTTTCTCGGGATAGAAAAACATTACATGTGTGGAAGAGATAGACATATCTTATAACGACCCATACTTTACATACATTGTTAATACTTCAAAATTGAAGCACACTTATTACAACATATGACAAAACCACAAAGGACCGTATAGGTATAGTGTCTTTAGAAACTGGGAAACAAAAACAACTGGTTCATAAATCTTCTACAGTGTCTCCCAATTATTTCATCATATCTAGGGTCCCTTTTAGCATATTCTACTTAATATCCATCTTCCTGGCCTGGGGAAAAGAAAACCTAAAATGGTGAGCTCAAATGCTCAGCAAGGGAAAATAAAGGAAATAAAAATCATATCATATCTTTTTGAAAATCATATCCTGCAAAAGAGATCATAATATCTTAACATGGAATAAATCATAGAAGTGAAAATGAGATCCCCATAATCATAACATAAAACTTGAAACTTTGTGGCATGCACACATAATCATGGAAAATCATTTCTTGTTAGTCATGACTCATTGCCAAGACTATCTTAGTGGACAAAGTCCCTTTCTGAACCGAGTTCACTCCTCGTTTCAGTCCTGTATCACTGAACCGAAATAACCTTCCGTTCCAGCCATGTCTATCTCATGAGATATAAAATCTTTACCCAATGCATTGGAGGGAGAAATAGGTCACACCCATCTTATAATGAATCCTTTCTTATGTGTGCCACATAATCATAAAACATACATCATCGCATAACACATGTAACAAAAATGGGATTCTTGAAACATCATGACATCATAAAACAAATCTTATAAGGCAAATGACTTCATAAAAATAATTCCCTCATAACATAATCAAATCAATGTAATTAAAGGGATAAAAACAGAACCCTTTATTATCTTAGATGGAAAATAATTTTGATAAAACACTTGAACTCCATTCTTGAGGAAAATATCCTTTCTTATTCAAAAACATTTTTCCTTTCATAACATGTCATACGACATTAAAATAAATGAAGTTGATTAAAAATAAACTTGAATACTTGTAAAGGAAGCTTCTTGGAAATAATGTTTTAAGAATCCATTCATGCCGTATAAGTTAAAAAAAAACATTCTTCGTACTTTTGTCAGAAAAGTCAAAAAGTACCTCGTATGACAAAAGATTCCTTTCATAGATATTACTAAAAACTCACCGAAGGGTAAAAATGGATTTAAACAATTTTAGGTGGATGGAAATAATATTACATATTTATGAAACATGGATGTGGATGATAAAATACACCCCAGTAAATACTTACGAATAAACAATCTCGGATAAAAATGAGATTGTGATATTTCCCCTTACCTTAGGTCCGATTTGCATTGTACGTGTCCGAAGCTCCTGTATAATGGTTTAAATAATGTTATTGACTTATTCCAGAATCATACATGTTGATATGATATCATATATGGTCATATTATTAGCTTCTTGTTAGTAATATTTCATTGTTACTTGTTACTCGGGTCTTTATAACTTTTTGTTCTTATGCGTGTTTTGTCGAATAAATTCTTATTCTTATCTTTAGGTTATAGATACTTCATTTCCAGAATGGTATTAGTGTATTATATACCATATTCATTCATTCAATTCATTTATATAATCATTATGAAATGAAGATCATGTAGAACGAGTCGCATCACATCGTGGAGACGGTATTCCGTACGTACGCACGAGTGATGATATCGTTCCTATGATCGTGGAATTGTATTGGAGTATATATATATTATTTCAGTATCAATATTACTTCAAAATAATCATATATAGTTACTCATTACACCATTATACCCATCCTTGTAAGGTGATGGTG
The DNA here is from genome assembly GCA_963277665.1 of Viscum album. Classification (NCBI taxonomy): domain Eukaryota; kingdom Viridiplantae; phylum Streptophyta; class Magnoliopsida; order Santalales; family Viscaceae; genus Viscum; species Viscum album. Next base: position 698,828,250 of record OY728122.1, on the reverse strand, counting down.
GAAAATAGATTACACCACGGCGTGGAGACGGTATTCCGTACGTACGCACGCGCGGTGATTTCATTTTTCCGTACGATGGATATAAGGTGAATTAGGGTTGTTTCATATTTATAATAACATATCAGTATGTAAGTAATACTGATGTTATTACTTTGTCATTAAACAACTAAATAAGAAGAAGTTGAAGACGAATGAAATTGAAAAGATCGGTAATGGATATTACATCTTCTTTGGAACGCCTCTTTGAATCCTCCACTTAGGGAACTAAGATTGGTATTTGAAGAAGACCAGGACCACTTGGATTATTCTAGGGAAGTGGAGAGGAGAAAATGGCAGGGGTTGGCCGAGCTTGAGCGCTCAAATTGGTGTGAGGAGGAGGGGGAGGAGGTGCCCTTTTATAAGGGAGGAGAGGGGCACCTTAGGAATATCTCAAAATATTATTTTATATTAAAGTGAAAATCGGTTTAAAATGGTTCCAAAGGGTCTTATTTCGAAGGTAAAGTGGGTATGGGTCGAAATCCTATCAACCAATAGGATTTAGACAAGTTTAGGATATTATTTTAACCTTATCAATTAGATTTAACTCTAAGTAAATTAATTTAACTTTTACCGTGTCTTTTTGTTTTCTTTCACTATATGGTTAATACACTTACTATAACATGCCAAAAGAACCCCAAATTGTTTATTATTAATATATATATCCTTTTCTAAGTCCTTTGGCCGAACCTTAGATTTTTAGGAATAAAATAACAATTAGTAATATAATATTTGATTTAAAAACTATTTTGTGTCAATTTTGACACTATTTGATATATGATTTTTGTGAAAGTCATAAAAGAATTATATGTTCGAACCAAGTTAATTAAATCAACACTAATATATCATAGTAACCTATAAAATTAGTGGAATTCATAAAAAGTCTTAAATGACATTTATTTTGGTATTTATATTATCAATTATGTCAATATTTCATTAATAAGATAATTACTACATCATCTTTGTGTCATAAATAAATTAAATTATTTGATGTCTAAAAATTACAAATAAAATATCATCATGTATGAAATCGTTTTAGCTTTCTAATGAATATTTACAATTGAATTTATCTTATGTATAACCCCATATTAAAAAATGATTTACTTATTAAACTTTGATTTTAACTATTTTAACCCTTCTTTAAATAAATTAATAATATATGTCCTAATCTAATCCAAGTGGGCCTAAATGATCATATTTTATTCCTAAGTTTGTTTTTGGTCGAATTACACTTGTCCAATAGAAGTAGGACATGTGTTAGGGTAATATTAATATCATATTTACCCTTAGTTACTCTATTTACTATTAACCGCGGTAAAAAAAATAAAAAGTTACTATTCACCAAAAAATTATTTTCATATCATTGAACCACATTTTAGTCCTTGATATTAACCATGTCTCTCGGATTTTGGAAATTCCATTCACAGAAGCGGTAAAATTAAGTTTTATGCAAAATTCAGTTTTTAACCTACCACTTAGTGGTTTCACTATTCATCAAAAATTGAAAGTTTTCAGAAAAATACCAAAATTTAACCCTAGGCTAATTTCGATATTCTGAGTCCAAAAATGAAGTCCATTTTGAAAAATAAAATTTATAAAATTTCAAAAAGTGGTTATTACTATTCATAACGGCTAGTTTTAATAGCATATTGTTGTTTAGTGAAACTCGGCATTGCATACGACGCAAGCTATCGAGGAAGGTCGCGATTGCGTGTAAAGCAAGCCAAGCAAGTGTTGTGTAGAAAAAGATTCCTTTGATGATTTATATAACATAAAAGTCTCGGGTGTTACATTATACCCCCCTTAAAAAGAATTTCGCCCTCGAAATTCGTCACTTTGTAACAAACAGATGAGGATAATTCTCCCTCATCATATCCTCAAGCTCCCATGTAGATTCTTCAAGTTGGTGGTTCCTCCATAAAACTTTCACCCATCAAGTGGTCTTGTTTCGTAGGACTTTTTCGCTACGATCCAGAATCTCTATCGGTTGTTCTTCATAAGAAAGATCTTGCTCCAGCGGTACAACTTCTGAGCTGAGTACATGTGAAGGATCTGGTATGTACTTTCTCAGGAGAGATACATGGAACACAACGTGAACTTGAGAGAGATTCGATGGAAGTGTCAATCGGTAAGCTACCTTCCCAACACGATCCAGTATTTCGAAAGGACCGATATATCTAGGGCTCAACTTCCCCTTCTTTCCAAATCTCATAACCCTCTTCCAGGGAGATATTCGTAAGAACACTTTATCACCCACTTCAAACTCTAGGTCTTTTCTTCGGTTGTCGGCATAACTTTTCTGTCGACTCTGAGCTGCTCTTATGTGTTGTTGAATAGATCTGACTTTTTCTGCCATTTCATCAACGAGATCAGGTCCTAATAGCTTTCTTTCCCCAACTTCATCCCAGCAAGTTGGAGTCCTGCATTTATTTCCATAGAGAGCTTCATAAGGAGCCATCTGAATACTGGAGTGAAAGATATTATTATAAGAAAATTCTACCAAAGGTAGGTGTTGATCCCAACCTCCTTTGAAATCCATAGAGCAAGCTCTCAACATATCTTCTAGGGTTTGAATTGTTCTCTCAGACTGACCGTCTGTCTGGGGATGATAAGCAGTGCTGAAACTCATCTCTGTATCCAGAGTATGCTGAAGACTTCGCCAGAACTTCGAGGTAAATCTCAGATCCCGATCAGATAAAATAGAAAGTGGTACTCCATGCAATCTTACCACATCCTTTACATATATCCTGGCAAGCTGATCTAGAGAGAAATCCTCTCTAATAGGAATGAAGTGTGCAGAATTTGTAAGACGATCAACTATGACCCAGATAGCATTATTGCCTTTGGATGTTTTAGGAAGTCTTGTGACAAAGTCCATAGTGATGTTTTCCCATTTCCATTCGGGTATGGGTAATGGTTGTAACATCCCTTCAGACTTCTGTGTCTCAGCTTTAACTTGTTGACAAACCAAGCATCGAGAGACATATTCAGCAACATCTCTTTTCATGCCATCCCACCAGAAGTACTCTTTCAGGTCCCTATACATCTTCGTGCTTCCAGGATGAATAGAGAATGATGAACTATGAGCCTCATCCAGCAGCTCCTTCTTTAATTCGGGGATGGGAGGAACACAAACCCGATTCCTGAACTTTATTTTCCCATCACAATCAAGGTTGAATTCAAGAACATTTCTCACCTTCTTTTGTAACTCGACATCTTCTTTCTGTGCCTCTTTAATCTTCACATGTATAGATGGTTGAACATTCATTTGAGAAAGATAAGATTTTTCCCCTTCCATTATAATTCCAAGATCCATCCTTTGTAAATCCATAAATATTGGATCTTTTGTGATCCTCATCATGGATAAACTAGCATGGTCTTGTCGACTTAATGCATCTGCCACCTTGTTTGCTTTCCCAGGGTGGTAATGGATTGAGCAGTCATAATCCTTAATCAGCTCCAACCATCTACTTTGGCGCATATTCAACTCCTTTTGTGTGAAAATATACTTTAAACTTTTATGATCAGTATAAATATCACACCTTTCACCATAAAGGTAATGCCTCCAAATCATTAATGCAATGATTACCGCAGCCAACTCCAAATCATGTGTTGGGTAATTTTGCTCATGGATTTTCAACTGTCGTGAGGCATAAGCTATCACCATATCATTTTTCATAAGAACACACCCCAATCCCTTCTTGGATGCATCACTGTAGATCACAAGCCTTTCTCCACTACAAGGCAGTGTGAGCACAAGTGCACTGGATAACCTTCTTTTCAACTCCTTGAAATTCTCTTCACATTCCTCGGTCCAGACAAACTTAACTCCTTTCCGAGTCAACTTGGTGAGTGGATTAGATAATCGTGAAAAATCTTTTACAAAACGTCGATAATATCCAGCCAAACCAAGAAAACTTCGGATCTCAGTTACTGTTGTTGGTCTTGACCATCTTTCAATAACCTCTGTTTTTGCTGGATCCACAGATATCCCCTCTTTTGAGATTATATGACCCAAAAATGCAAATTTTTGAAGCCAAAATTTACACTTGTTAAATTTGGCATAAAGCTTCTCCTTTCTCAGGGTCTTCAATATAATTCTCAAGTGATCTTCATGCTCTTACTTGCTCTTTGAATAGACAAGAATATCGTCTATAAAGACTACCACAAATTGATCAAGATAGTCTCTAAAGACTCTATTCATTAGATCCATGAAGATAGCAGGGGCATTTGTAAGACCAAATGGCATCACTATAAATTCATAGTGTCCATACCTTGTACGGAAAGCCGTCTTTGGTATATCCTCCCTTTTGACCCTTAATTGATGATACCCTGAACGAAGGTCAATCTTGGAAAAGTATTGAGCTCCGCGTAGTTGGTCAAATAAGTCATCAATGCGTGGGAGAGGATATTTGTTCTTGATAGTGATCTTGTTAAGTTCTCAATAATCAATGCAGAGTCTCATTGATCCATCTTTCTTCTTAACAAATAGAACAGGTGCTCCACAAGGTGACGCACTAGGGAATATGAATCCCTTATCAAGATTCTCTTGGAGTTGCTTCTTCAATTCCTGCAACTCAATTGGGGCCATTCTATAAGGTGTCTTTGAAATAGGCAAAGCACCCGGTACGAGTTCTATTGAAAACTCAACTTCACGATTTGGTGGAAGACCCGGTAATTCCTCCGGAAAGACATCATCAAACTCCCGTATGATAGGTATATTCTTAATCGTGAGTTTCTCACCAACCATTTGAGATAAATAACCTTCATTTAGTGGAATCAATACCCATAAGATGGAAGAAATTTCCACTGGAAGATTATGTTCATCCTTGCATTGATAGACGATCGTAGATTGATCTGGAATATGAAATTTGACTTCCCTTCTTTGGCAATTGATATGAGCTCCATGTAGAGAAAGCCAATCCATGCCAAGAATCACATCAAATTCCACTAAAGGAAGGATCACAAGATTTGCAGAAGCACTTTCCCACAAACTTCGATCGGAGAAGAATTATAAACTTTTGATGCGACTGTTGTGCCATTAGGTGTTGTCACAGCTAACTCAAAATCTAATTGTTGAGGTAATACGGTGATACCCTTAGAAAATTCTTTAGAAATAAAAGAGTGGGTGGATCCAGAATCAAATAAAACATTTTCTACTTTAGAGTGGATGGTAAGTGTACCTTTCACCACATCGTTATCGTACTCCACATCGCTGATAGAAATTGCATGTGACTTTCCTTTGTCTTTAGCCTTAAGAGTTTGTTGATGTCGACCATCATCATCAACCCTTGGATTTGGGCATTGATTGGCATAATTCCCCATCTCCTTGCACTTGAAACATTGAAGTGTAATAGGTTCATTCTGCGTATCCCTTCCTTTGTTTGAATCATTGGAAATCTTCTTCCCATTATCACGGCATTCAAATGCCCGATGACCTTCCTTTCCACATTTAAAACATTTACTTGTCCCTTTAAGACAACTCCCTCCATGTTTCTTTCCACACTTTTAGCATAAGGAAAAGCTCATCTTCTTTTCCGTGTGCTCTTTAGATTTTTCTTTGAATTCCATCTTCCTCTTCTTATCAAACCCATGTGACTGATTGGTTACTCCAATCTCCATCTCGACTTTGAGAGCACATCGAACGATATCCTCGTAGCTATTGAAGTCCCTTATGGCTAACGCCCTTCGAAGACTTGGTTTTAAGCCACTAAAGAATCGATCGATCTTACTCTCAGGTTGGATAATAATACCAGAAGCGTACCTTGCAAGTCTTGTAAAATTTTCTTCATAGGTACCAACAGATTCATCATCCCATTGTTTCAGTTCAAGAAACTCTTTCTCCATCTTTGTTCGGAGAATACGAGGGAAGTACTTATTGAAAAATAAGTTCTTGAACTCGTCCCATTCCATTGACTCAATTTCATCCCTTTGCCTCGTATTCTTAATAAGATTCCACCATTGATCAGCATCTCCTACCAAACGATACATTTCTAGGATGACTTTATCATGTTCAGAACATTGAAGAACTGAAAATATCTTTTCAGTAGTACTAATCCATTGTTCAGCAACTAATGGATCAGTATACCCGCTGAAAGAAGGTGGACGCTGCCTCATGAAGGATTCAACAGAATGTTGCTCCCTCCTTTGCTCGTTTGGAAATCCTGCATGATTCATAGCTTGAGAAAGTTGTGTGAGCATGGCTACAAGATTTTGCATTCCAGCTCCCATATCGTTTGGTTGTTCAGGGGGACAATCATTGCATTTCCCATCGCATTCCGTATTAACACGGTTCCTTCGGGTTCCAGCCATTGACTATAACCAAGAAGAATAGTGTGAGCAACACTAATTATAATAGGAAAACCACATAATTCAAGAATAAAATTTTCATGCTTAAGGTCTTATCCTAGGTTATTCATGGCCATTTCTAAAGCACAAATATTGTGTTCTATGCTTAGACTTATCCTTAGGGTTCTTACTAAGGCTTTCACATCCTAGTTTCCAAAGGTTGATTATACCATTCCTTTGATACCAACTATAACGACCCATACTTTACATACATTATTAATACTTCAAAATTGAAGCACACTTATTACAACATATGAAAAAACCACAAAGGACCGTATAGGTATAGTGTCTTTAGAAACTGGGAAACATAAACAACTGGTTCATAAATCTTCTACAGTGTCTCCCAATTATTTCATCATATCTAGGGTGCCTTTTAGAATATTCTACTTAATATCCATCTTCCTGACCTGGGGAAAAGAAAACATAAAAGGGTGAGCTCAAATGCTCAGCAAGGGAAAATAAAGGAAATAAAAATCATATCATATCTTTTTGAAAATCATATCCTGCAAAAGAGATCATAATATCTTAACATGGAATAAATCATAGAAGTGAAAATGAGATCCCCATAATCATAACATAAAACTTGAAACTTTGTGGCATGCACACATAATCATGGAAAATCATTTCTTGTTAGTCATGACTCATTTCCAAGACTATCTTAGTGGACAAAGTCCCTTTCTGAACCGAGTTCACTCCTCGTTTCAGTCCTGTATCACTGAACCGAAATAACCTTCCGTTCCAGCCATGTCTATCTCATGAGATATAAAATCTTTACCCAATGCATTGGAAGGAGATATAGGTCCCACCCATCTTATAAAGAATCCTTTCTTATGTGTGCAACATAATCATAAAACATACATCATCGCATAACACATGTAACAAAAATGGGATTCTTGAAACATCATGACATCATAAAACAAATCTTATAAGGCAAATGACTTCATAAAAATAATTCCCTCATAAAATAATCAAATCAATGTAATTAAAGGGATAAATATAGAACCCTTTATTATCTTAGATGGAAAATAATTTTGATAAAACACTTGAACTCCATTCTTGAGGAAAATATCCTTTCTTATTCAAAAACATTTTTCCTTTCATAACATGTCATACGACTTTAAAATAAAAGAAGTTGATTAAAAATAAACTTGAAAACTTGTAAAGGAAGCTTCTTGGAAATAATGTTTTAAGAATCCATTCATGCCGTATAAGTTAAAAAAAACATTCTTCGTACTTTTTTCGGAAAAGTCAAAAAGTACCTCTTATGACAAAAGATTCCTTTCATAGATATTACTAAAAACTCACTGAAGGGTAAAAATGGATTTAAACAATTGTAGGTGGATGGAAATAATATTAAATATTGATGAAACATGGATTTGGATGATAAAATACACCCCAGTAAATACTTACGAATAAACAATCTCGGATAAAAATGAGATTGTGATATTTCCCCTTACCTTAGGTCCGATTTGCTTTGTACGTGTCCGAAGCTCCTGTATAATGGTTTAAATAATGTTATTGACTTATTCCAGAATCATACATATTGATATGATATCATATATGGTCATATTATTAGCTTCTTGTTCGTAATATTTCATTGTTACTTGTTACTCGGGTCTTTATAACTTTTTGTTCTTATGCGTGTTTTGTCGAATAAATTCTTATTCTTATCTTTAGGTTATAGATACTTCATTTCCAGAATGGTATTAGTGTATTATATACCATATTCTTTCATTCAATTCATTTATATAATCATTATGAAATGAAGATCATGTAGAACGAGTCGCATCACATCGTGGAGACGGTATTCCGTACGTACGCACGAGTGATGATATCGTTCCTATGATCGTGGAATTGTATTGGAGTATATATATATTATTTCAGTATCAATATTACTTCATAATAATCATATATAGTTACTCATTACACCATTATACCCATCCTTGTAAGGTGATGGTGGAAAATAGATTACACCACGGCGTGGAGACGGTATTCCGTACGTACGCACGCGCGGTGATTTCATTTTTCCATAGGATGGATAGAAGGTGAATTATGGTTGTTTAATATTTATAATAACATGTCAGAATGTAAGTAATACTTATGTTATTACTTTGTCGTGAAACAACTAAAGAAGAAGACGTTGAAGACGAAAGAAATTGAAAAGATCGGTAATGGATATTACCTCTTCTTTGGAACGCCTCTTTGAATCCTCCACTTAGGGAACTAAGATAGGTCTTTGAAGAAGACCAGGACCTCTATGATTATTCTAGGGAAGTGGAGAGGAGAAAATGTCAGGGGTTGGCCGAGCTTTAGTGCTCAAATTGGTGTGAGGAGGAGGGGGAGGAGGTGCCCTTTTATAAGGGAGGAGAGGGGCACCTTAGGAATATCTCAAATTATTATTTTATATTAAAGTCAAAATCGGTTTATAATGGTTCCAAAGGGTCTTATTTCGAAGATAAAGTGGGGATGGGTCGAAATCCTATCAACCAATAGGAGTTAGACAATTTTAGGGTATTATTTTAACCTTATCAATTAGATTTAACTCTATGTTAATTAATTTAACTTTTACCGTGTCTTTTTGTTTTCTTTCACTGTATGGTTAATACACTTACTATAACATGCCAAACGAACCCCAAATTGTTTATTATTAATAAATATATCCTTATCTAAGTCATTTGGCCGAACCTTAGATTTTTAGGAATAAAATAACAATTAGTAATATAATCTTTGATTTAAAAACTATTTTGTGTCAATTTTGACACTATTTGATATATGATTTTTGTGAAAGTCATAACAGAATTATATGTTCGAACCAAGTTAATTAAATCAACACTAATATATCATAGTAACCTAGAAAATTAGTGGAATTCATAAAAAGTCTTAAATTACATTTATTTTTGTATTTATATTATCAATTATGTCAATATTTCATTAATAAGATAATTACTGCATCATCTTTGTGTCATAAATAAATTTAATTATTTGATGTCTAAAAATTACAAATAAAATATCATCATGTAGGAAATCTTTTTAGATTTCTAATGAATATTTACAATTGAATTTATCTTATGTATAACCCCATATTAAAAATTGATTTACTTATTAAACTTTGATTTTAACTATTTTAACCCTTCTTTAAATAAATTAATAATAAATGTCCTAATCTAATCCAAGTGGGCCTAAATGGTCATATTTTATTCCTAAGATTGTTTTTGGTCGAATTACACTTGTCCAATAGAATTAGGACATGTGTTAGGGTAATATTAATATCATATTTACCCTTAGTTACCCTATTTACTATTAACCGCGGTAAAAAAAATAAAAAGTTACTATTCACCAAAAAATTATTTTCATCTCATTGAACCACATTTTAGTCCTTGATATTAACCGTGTCTCTCGTATTTTCGAAATTCCATTCACAGAAGCGGTAAAATTAAGTTTTATGCAAAATTCAGTTTTTAACCTACCACTTAGTGGTTTCACTATTCATCAAAAATTGAAAGTTTTTAGAAAAATACCAAAATTTCACCCTAGGCTAATTTCGATATTCTGAGTCCAAAAATGAAGTCCATTTTGAAAAATAAATTTTATAAAATTTCAAAAAGTGGTTATTACTATTCATAACGGCTAGTTTTAATAGCATATTGTTGTTTAGTGAAACTCGGTATTGCGTACGACGCAAGCTATCGAGGAAGGTCGTGATTGCGTGTAAAGCAAGCCAAGAAAGTGTTGTGTAGAAAAAGATTCCTTTGATGATTTATATAACATAAAAGTCTCGGGTGTTACATCTCTCTCGGAAATATCATAGTGAGGTGAAGACTCAATTTCTCCACACAAAAGACAAAGTTAAGATGGTGAAGTCCTTTCCTAATGTAAAATGCTCCAAGTGTATATATCTTGGACACTTTTCCAATCACTGCCCAAATCCTAGGGTAGTGGTGGGGAATCACCATATACCTCAGGATAGGACAAGGGAGAAAGGTCGTGCTTTTTCCATCACTATGGATATAATTAATGCTCCAAATTATGTGGTGTCATGTATTCTCATTATTTTCTCAAAGCTAGAATGTACATTGATTGATTCCAATTCTATACATTCCTTTATTTCCTCTATGATTGAAATGAATATATAATCAATCTCTAAACTACAAGAGGTATAGAAATCAATCAAGACACTTAGAGGGATTATCCCAGAATCAATAATATATAGAAACTATAGTATTCACTATGGTGAGCAACATATTATCATAAATCATGTACCTATTACCATTTTGTAATTCAACATTATACTAGGGATGGATTGGATCTCAACTTATAATTATAAGATCAAGTTAATAAGTAAGGGAATATTAGTAGTCGTGAAAGGAAAACCTACAGTTTTTTTAAAGTGGAGATATCTCGACCAGAGATTTGCCTAGAAACACCTCCCATATAGTTTTTTATTGATATGATCTATGAAGATTAAGAATAAATTTAATGTATACTAATATATAAAGTCCCCATCATTCAGTGATACATTGATGCATTTACTAATGATTTAGCTAGACATCCCCCAAAAATAGAGGTAGAGTTATCCATTTAATATGTTCCGGGATAAAAGGCAATTTCAAAGACCGTATATAGAATAGAAAATGTGTTGTTATAATAATTAAATAAGCAACATAAGTAACTTTTAAGGAACAAGTTTATCAAACCATATGTGTCTCCTTGTGGGTAACTTGTTCACTTTGTGAATAAGAATAATGGATCGATGAATTATGAATTGATTTTAGAGAACGTAACACGATAACAATGAATAAAAATTACCCTCTTCTATGAATTTATGATTTATTCGACCAGATTTATGGGGCTCAATTCTTCTCCAAGATTGATATTTGATATGGTTATCATCAATTGTGGGTAGTGATATAATATATTCCAAAGACATCCTTCCAATCATGATATGGGTATTATGAGTTTGTTTTCATTCCATTTGGATTGTCTATTGATCCTATTATTTTTATGCATTTTACGATTAGAGTCTTTATGGACTACCTAGATAACTTGGTGGTATTTTTTACCAATCATATTATGATATATTCCAAAATTTATGAGGAGCAAGAGGATCACCTAAGGTTTTTATTGAAAACATTGAAGAAGGATAAGCTATTTGGAGAATTCCATAAATAAGAATTTTTGATACAAAAATTTTCTTTCTTGGGTAACATTGTAACCAATGAAGGAATATCAGTTCACCTTACAAAGAGAAATGTTGTGGTGGAGTGGCCTAATATTAAAATATAAATTTATCTTCATAGATTCATTATTTTAGAATTATATTATATGAGGTCAGTGAAATTTGTTTCCAAACTTTACAATCCATTAAACAAGTGAACTCGAATAGGGGTTAGGTCTATCTGGAAAAAAGGAGACTGAAGAATATTTCTAAGAGCTTATGAAGAGGTTTTCTACTAAACCCATGTTAACTCTAACCTGTATTAAAGAATTATTTATTATTATTATTGATGCATCTCTGAAAGGGATTGATTGTGTCCTCATGTAAAAAATAAAAGGTGATATCTTATGCATCATGATAGTTGAAGCCTCATGAGAAGAATGATACTATGAATGCTCTGGATTTAGATGTACTTATTTTTTTAATTATATGAAGGCACTATCATCATGGGGAGATATTTAATACAGACAAAGACCACTAATGTTCTAAGTATATTTTCACAAAAAATGGAATTGAACATGAGATAGGGGAGATGGTTAAAACTTATTAAATACTATTATTGTTCAATTAATTATCAACTAGGAAGAGAAAACAATGTCATTGATGCATTAAGTATGAAAGGCTCTGTTATGATGGAAATGATGATGATTCAAGGGGATCCTTTTATAAAATACCAAATAAAATTAGACATGAGAATCTTAAGGGAAAAGGCATCATCTAACCAATCCCAACTAATTTCCCAACCATTATTATTATAGAAGATCAAGAAATATCAAAAATAATATCATTTATTAATGAAGAAAGTGGAGGTTCTGATAAATGGGAAGATTCCTGCATTCAATATTAATAAAGAAGGTGTACTAAAATTGTATAAAAGGCTATGTGTTCAATATATTCCAAAATTAAATATGGAGTTTATGGAAGAACCTCTTAGATCTACATTCTCTATTCACCTTGGAAGCACTAAAATTTATATTGTTCTTCATAATCATTATTAGAGGGATAACATGAAAAGGGGTATTTTTGAAAACATTAGAATGTTACTAGTTTTTCAACAAGTTCCAAAAGGGTGATAAATTCCTAAATGGGTTTTACAACCACAACCCATACTAGCATTGAATTGGGGAAAAATCATGATAGATTTTGTCACTAGTCTCCTGAAAATATCCGATGGAAAAAATGAGATTTGGGTTATAATGGACCATCTCAAAAATGATTCCCATTTTTCTCTATTAAATAATAATTCTCCCTTTACCAACTCTCTATGATGTATGTAAATTAGGCACACATTATATCACTTTTAATCATGGTCCAAGGTTAACATCAAAATTCTCAATAAGTCTTAAATATAGTCGAATTATTGAATTAAAATTCACTATGACCAATCACATTCAAACTGATTGCCAATATTAAAGGACTATTTAGACAATTGGTGACATGGTGAGAACATGATCAATAAAAATTAAAGGTTTATTGGATCAACATCTCCCAACAGTCGAGTTCTCATACAACAACAACTTCTATTTCAGTATTCAAATAGAACCCTGAAAGCACTATAAGGGGTGTTATATAGAACACTTGCTATCTGGGATTAAGTTGGTGAGAGAAATATTTTTTGGGTATGATCATATGAAATAGATAATAGAAAAGTTTCTTTTCTCTAACAACACATAAATCATGCTCATAGATAGAAGAATATCTTTGTTGAAACCCATCGAAGCGACATGGAGTTTGATGATAGAGATAAATTCTTCCTTAAAATTTCACAATGGAAGAGAATCATGTAGTTTGGGAATAAATGGAAGGTCTACGATAGGTATGTTTGATGAAATACTAAATCAAAAAGGAGAATTGTCTTATCGGATTGCACATCCTCGAAATCTAGCTCATGTTCTTGATGTTTTCCATGTATCTCTTTGATAAAGTACATACCTGATCCTTCACATGTATTAAATCCAGAGGTGGTACATGTAACATCCCAAGTAAATAAATAATACTACATTTTAATTTTTATCAATATTTGTGAATAAAATGTTAATATTACTTTAAAGGGAATGCTATGCTCGATGGCGTACCCAATATGCAAGAATGGTTTACTTTGAAATCTTACATTGTAGACTAATAATATAATAATATTATAATAGTTAAAGACTAGATGTTGTAATAGAGGGAATGAATAGAAATAAATACAAAATTATTACATATGTTTGTTAAATATTTTTACATTTATCCAATAACTGTTAGAGGCTTAAAATCCAAATGAATCCAATTTTAAGAATAAGTACCCTAATATTTTTAAAAGATTGTTTTACTACCTTTTGATGTAGAACCTTTTATAAATATAACTTTTGAAAATTTTATATGCTCTATTTGTCAAAATAAACTTATTATTTATGATTGGGACATTTAAATTTACTTTGGTTAAATTTGTGGTATTTTTCTGACAATATTCATTTTTAATGAATAGTGAAAAATACTGGATTTTACATCAAAACTGATTTTTCATCGAATTTAAATATATCATTAGATTATATTTAGAATTTTTTTTAAGTATAAATAGTATATAGTTTTAACATTTAATTCAATGGTGGTCATAATAATTAATTTCACTTCGAAAATTGACATAAACAAGTGCCAAACTTTTCATAGATATTGCTTCAAAAAAACCGGCTATTTGTTTTGACAATGGGAATTTATTTTTAAATTATTTATTGAAAATATATTGTATGGAATTTGGAAAAATGGATTCCATATTTGGAATCATAAGGTCCAAATTATGTAATTAATACTCTTGTTTTTGTACATTATGAATAGTAACGATGGTAATTATCTTTAATTATTGTGATTAATTAGTAATCGGGTAGTTAAGGATAATAAAATAATATCATAATAATGAAAAATGACCCCAACATGTGTCCTAATGCTACTTGATGTCTCATGTCCGACCATGGGATGCCTTGTGACAAACTTTGGGACCCCATGGAATCACTTTTGTGTGATAGTGACACTTTAGCATTTTATTTTTTAAAGAAAAGAAAATATAACAAAAGTATGTATCACCCAAGTAAAACAATATTAGATTTGTCTACGTAAATGATCTCTTGAACTATAAATATTCATAGGAAATATAATAATAATTCCTATATCATAGTATTTGTTATATAATTTTTAGACATTAAATAAATTAATTTATTTATGACACCATGATGATGCAGCGATTAACTCATTAATGAATGATTTAAATAAAATGAAAAGATAATGAAAAATATAAGACTTATACATGGAAAAAACCTATTGTATGAGTATATTTAGAACCCTTATCACCTTATTCTCTAAATATATCAATGTGGGACCTTTAAAATTTGTAACTCATTTTAAAATAAAGTAACATTTCTTGACATTCCATGAGTGCCCCTCCTCCCTCTTATAAAAGGCCCCCACCTATACCTCTTTACCCACACCTCTCAAGCCTTTGGCTCCGCCAAAACCTGCCCATTTCATCTATCCACATCCCGGTATTCATCATTGAGGCCTCACCTTAGGCAGAATGCTCTTCAAAAAACCCTTTTGGTTCAAACCAAAGGGAGTTACCCGATTTAAAGGTAATGTCTTCTCTTATGTTCTTTTGTTTTATTTGCTTCTCCATCACCATAAAACCTTTTTATTCCTTTCTTTTGTAACAAAACAAGTTTCTTAAATATACTAGTATGTTTTTATAAGAATTATTCGAGATACACATACTCACACATCCATCTAATGGTTAAGGAGCATATTGTTTCTGTGGGTGGTGAATTACAGCCTCACGAAACGATGATTGTTCAATATTCTTTTAACACCTTCAAAGGTGGAAATTATGTTGACACTGTATTTTATATATGATATATATGTTATTTATATTTTCTATATGCTTCTTTATTTTATATTTAAAACATACCTTTATTCTTTTCAAGTTGTGAAAATGCGATAATTTCATATGAGGAAGTGTGGACTACCGCCCCCTCAAGTGTTGTGACTCGTTCATGAAATAAATGGAAAGTATAAAGAATTAAATTAATGAACATATTTGACATATATAACATATATATTATGCTCGATTTATAATATTTATATCTCTCAATTATTTTTAATTCCATTAATATGGCAAAGAAATGAAAGTAACATTCATGCGTACGTACGGCCTACCGTCTCCATGAACGGTACATTTCATTTATTTTTATCTCCAAATGTTATAGAATAGTATAAAATGAAAATTTACTGGATATATATGATATTTAAATCATTAATACTGTTCTGGAGATGATGTACTTATAACTACATGGACAATTCTTTTCAAACAAGTTCATTTTTGACTCATGTACCAAACATCGACAAAAAACTTCTGATATGAACACACATAATTAAAAAAAATTTATAAAATTATAATATGTGATATGAATATAATAATGAACATTAAATTAGGTACATAATAAATTATAAATTGACAAAATTTTATTATTCGGGGATATAAAGAAATGAACAAGACAAGTCGGACTTGAGGTAAGGGATCCTACCTCTCTCTTTATTTTTAAGTACTCTCTTTTATGTCATTTATTATAAGCTCATATTTAATATGTTATGGGATGTTATTTTATATTTCTCATTCTGTACTTTTTATGTTCATATTATGAGATACCATATTTGATCTCATAAATCCATTTTTGTATGTTTTAAGTGGCATCGTTAGGCTGCCGACTTTTCATAAGGGATTTTTCATCTCACTTTTATTCTCGTGAGATTTATACTACATTTTCCACCATTTTCTTTGAGTGGTGTATGTACTACCAATTAATCTACTCTTTGTGTAAAATAATTTAGGTTATGGGTATTTACATCTTCATTTTATGACCCTTCTTTCATGGGGTGTACGTTTTGAAAGTTGCCCAAATCTGTAAGGAAAGCTTTAACACTCCTCTTTTTAAAAGACTTATTTTATTATGTCTTTTAGTTTACATCTTTTTATGTTCGGATATATTCCTCTATATCCTTATTGATGTAAATTTTTTGTCCAAGTTCTTAGATACCATTTTCTCTCTAATAAACCAATTTTATTAATTTTAAAGTGACGTCGTTAGGCTGTCAAATTTTACCAAGGGAACTTCTTAGCCCAATTTCGATTTATTTGTGTTCAACTTGTAGTTATTGAAAGTGTCATCCTATGAATATGTGTGAATGACATCTGCTTGATTTACACTTAATATCCACTTATATTGGGTGTATTTATATTTGTCACACATAATTATGAGATTTATTTATCCTTAATTTAAGGATACCTTTTTATAAGGGATTTAAACTCAATTAACATTTCTATTCATACTTCATTGTTGTTATATGCCAATTCACTCTTATATGGTGTATATACTGTCCTTTGGAATATTAATACATGAATCCCTTTATTCTCATGATATTATAGAGTTCTGATTAAATGTTATTCCTCAATTATTTTATTCAAGTGTCTCTCATTTTGTTAAAAACCCTTTAACTAAAATATCTTTTTAAATGTTTTAATTATTTATTATTATAAATATTTCAAATTAATATCCAGGTTTTAAAAATGGTTTTAAGGATTTATTTATATGGATATTAATGTTTTAAAATGTTAAAATCTTTAAAGTGGTATGGGACACTTTGATTCAATAATATCTTTATTAAATGTTTTAAATGGTTTTGAAAATTGATTTTTAGAATGGATTCAATATTTCAATATCTTAAAATGTTCTATTGTTATTGCAGTGTGGGAATTTTATCTTTACTTTATGCTTAATTTATGTTTTATGATTATGTTATGGTTTTTGGGCATTATTTACGAAGACGGTTGGTTCTGTGATAAACTAAGGGCGGGTGAGCCCGATATAGCTCTCCAATGCATTGGGTAATGTAAAGGGGTTAAAGGCTATGGTTTCTCCGAATAGATATAGGGAATATACTATGATGGGTATTCCAAACGTAACCATGATGGTTACTCCCTACGTAAGAATGTTATGAATGCCTCATGTTACCTTTATGTCTTATGATTTCTATTAGTTATTCGTAAATCTTATGATTTCATGAGGTATGATAAAGAGTTTATGTTTTATGAGTAAAGTATGATTTCATTGATTCTTGTGTATACGTGGATTGATGATTTATTTCCATATTTTTATAACCCTTACTGAGATTTTTATGCTCATCCCCAGTTTTTGAAATGTTTTTCACATGACATAAAGTTGAATAGGGTCTAGGATGGGATCAAAGAAATGTCAGGCTATCTAAAACAAGGAACTAGACATGACTCTTTTGTTCAAGAGTTTTTATTTTGTGAAAAAAATGGAAACTGAGTTGATGTGTATACTTTGTAATCTTTGAGATGTAAAAGTTATTTCATAACTCTCTAAAACTCTAAACCTGAAATATCCTCAATGTGAATTATTAAATTTAATTCAATAATAAGTAAGGTTTAAGGTCGGGTCCATATAGTTGGTATCAGAGGTCGGTTTAGATAACTTTAGAGGCTAGAGTGTTGTTTAAGAAAAAGTGGAAAATTGGGTATAAACACAATGGTTAGTATATTTGATGGAGTCATGTTTTTTTAAAGTTACAATGAGTTTGAGATAACTTGGATAAATATATCTTTGTGATTATCTTCCTCTTTATTATATGATGATTTTACTGATATACTCACACTGACCTTTTTGGTTTTCGTAAATGACTGGATCTACCAGGCACTAAAGTAACAGTGGATTTGAAGAAAACTGTGACGATTTAATGAAATAACAATTGAATGATATGGGAGCTTCAATGAGAACTCTTGTGGTTATCCTCAACAATCTATCTGGAGTCATGATTGACCACTTGAACTTTAGTGATTTTTATAAAGCATCATATATGCGAGAAACAAATCCCTACAGATGTTCAGGTAATAATCTTTAAGGTATGTATGTTCAAAAACCAATGTGTCAAAGATGTGGAAAGAAACACGTAGTAAAATGTTTCCAAGGGACATAAATATACTATAGATGTGGAAATTAATGTCATAAAGCAAGAACCTGTCATGGGAAAAGGAAGCATCTAGTAGACTCTAGAAAAGGGAAAGACGTTCTTTATGAAGGATCAATTAAAGGTTTTAAATGTGGTGTGCATGTTCATTATGAAAACACATGTCCTATGAAGATGTTTTGTGAATGGGGTCACCATGATCGTATAAATATTCATTCACCAATACCTAATTCCATTCTGATGGAGGATGAAGAAACTGACAATGACCAATGAAAGGTATGGATTATTTCTTAACATATGGTTTCCTATTATTGGAATCTTATGATATGATTCATGATTTTGTTTGTAGGAAATAATTATTTCAGAATAATTTGAAAAGGAATGGTTAATGAATCCTGAAGAATGTTGAATGAGTAAGAAGTCAACATATAAGGGATTCAACAGTTATGGTAGATTTTAGGATGGTGAAATTCTTAAATGAGGTAAGTCTCTTTTGATGATGGGGTTACATTTGAAGACTTTTTATAGTATATGTAACCCTGATGTTTGATATATGAAAATTTTATTCAAGGAATAATTATACGTTATTTTGAGGATATAGTTATAATGAACCATTTTGGTTTATATGATCCTTGAATTTGAGGCAATTACTGGTTAATACATTTTGGGTTACAAAATGAAAGTTATTAGATAACCATTGTGGTTAAAATATGTTATGGTTATTTTTTTAGATTTTATCTCTTTTTGGGGAATTTTTTAATAGTTATATAGTTTTGGAAAAGGCACAATAGGTAGACCACGTGATAACCCGTCGCGTCGGACGAAGTTGCGGGAATCGAACCCACAACCCAAGTGCAACTGGTATTTATCGCCAACCACTGGAATACGTGAAGTCCCTAGTTAGTTTGATTGCTTATTTTTAGTTAGATGATTTTATGAATGAATAGTAAGTTTATTTTGGGTTATCTATGGAAATTATTAGCCTATCATTAAGGATATGTGATTAGGTTAATTACTTTTCAGTATGAGACATTAAGAGTAGATGATGTTATTTTGGAGAAAAATGATAAGATTTATATTAGAATACTATGTGATTAAATCCTTCAGATATTTGGGTTTCAATATTAGTTTGGATTACTTCGAATAATTTTATGGATATATGTTTATTGAATGGTCTTTGTTGGACTTTCATTTTTGATTGACAAATTTTGGAGATTAGGTGTAGTTTTTCTTTTTGTAAAAAAATTATCTTTTTTGGGTATTATCTGATCTCATAATATACTTTTTAGTTTGGTTTTGGTTAAGGTATAAAGACATGGGAAATATATAGTTCTCTTTTTTGGAAAAGGTGATTCTCAAAAAGTTCATTATAATACTCTTAATGCGAACAAGTATTCCTAAATACTCGTCTTTTGGAGGAAATATGAGTTTAACTAAGGAATTTAGTAAAAGCTCAAAGTCTACATGACAATTAAGAATGTTTCCTTTTGATTTATTTAAGCTCATAAATAAATTCCTCAATTAAAAGTGACTTAAAACAAAAATGTTGTTGGTTAACTTTTCCTATTGGGTATCGAATACCGTTTAACCCATCACATGTTTGTGATTTTCTTGTGGTTAATTTTCTCCTAGACATGTTTAATATCAATCTCCATCAAAATATGACCCTTTTTTTCTCCTCCATATCCATGTTTTCAGGAAATCATAGTAAGGTTTAACACGGGTGACTTTTGTACTTCTCTTTCTTTCTTTTAAAGTGATAGTTTTACTGACTCTTGTTCCAATGTGGGACTTTCAATGAAGTTTCCAAGCCCAATTTTGAAATTGAGAGGACGCAATTCCCAAAAGGGGGGAAGGATGTAACATCCCAGGTAAATAAATAATATAAAATTTTAATGTTTATCAATATTTGTGAATAAAATGTTAATATTACTTTTAAAGGAATGATATGCTTGATGGCTTACCCAATATGCAACAATGAGTTTCTTTGAAATCTTACGTTGCACACTAATAATATAATAATATTATAATAGGTAACGCCTAGCCATTGTAATTGTAGGAATGAACATAAATAACTACAAAATTATTACATATGTTTGTTAAATATTTTTACATTTATCCAATAAATGTTAGAGTCTTAAAATCCAAATGAATCCAATTTTAAGAATAAATACTCTAATATTTTTAAAAGATTGTTTTACCGCCTTTCGATGAATAGCCTTTTTTAAATCTAACTTTTGACAATTTTATAAGCTCTATTTTTTAAAATAAACTTATTATTTATGATTGGGACATTGAAATTTACTTTGGATAAATTTTTGGTATTTTTCTGACAATGTTCATTTTTAATGAATAGTGAAAAATACTGCAGTTTTACATCAAAACATATTTTTAATATAATTTAAATATATGGCTAGATTATCATATTAATTGTTTTTAATGTGTAATTAGAATATATTTTTACCATTTAATTCAATTTTGGGCATTAAATTTAATTTCAATTTTAAAATGGACATAAACAAGTGCCAAACTTTTCATAGATATTGTTTCAAAAAAACCCGCTATTTGTTTTGACAACAGGAATTATTTTTAAATTTATTATTACAATTTCTGTGTTTTTAATTTGGAAAAATGGATTCCATATTTGGAATCAGAAGGTTGAAATTATATAATTAAGACTCTTTTGTTTTTGGACATTATGAATAGTAACGATGGTAATTATCTTTAATTATCGTGATTGATTAGTAATCTGGTAGTTAAGGATAATAAAATAATCTAATAATAATAAAAAATGACCCCAAAATGTGTCCTAATGATACTGTTTGTGTCATGGACGATCATGGGATGCCTTGTTCCAAAATTTGGGACCCCATAGAATCACTTTTGTGTGATTGTGACACTTTATCATTTTATTTTTTAAAGAAAGGAAAATATAACAAAACTATACATCACACAAGTAAAACAATTTTAGTTTTCTCTATGTAAATGATCTCTTAGACTATAAATATTAATTGGAAATATAATAATATTTCATACATAAATGTATTTTTTTAATTTTCAGACATTAAATAAATTAATTTATTTATTACGCCATGATGATGCATTGATTACCTCATTAATGAACGATTTAAATAAAATGACAAGATAATGTAAAATATATGAATTAAACATGTAAAATCCTATTTTATGATTATATTTAGAACCCTTATCACATTATCCTTGAAATATATCAATTTGGGACCTTTAGAATTCGAAACACATTTCAAAATAATGTAACATTTCTTGACTTTCCATGAGTGCCCCTCCTCCCTCTTATAAAAGGCCCCCACCTCTACCTCCTTACCCACACCTCTCAAGACTTTGGCTCGACCAAACCCTCCCCATTAAATCTCTCCACATCCCTCTATTCATCATTTAATCCTCGTGTTAGGCAAAATTCTCTTCAAAGAACCCTTTTGGTTCAAACCAAAGGGAGTTACCCGATTTAAAGGTAATGTATTCTCTTATGTTCTTTTGTTCGATTTTGCTTCTCCAACCCCCTAAACTCTTTTTATTAATTTATTTTGTGACAAAAACAGTATCTTAAATATATAGGATGTTTTTATAATAAGTATTCGAGCTAAATTTACAGACACATCCGTCTAATGGTTAAAGAACAAACTGTTTCTGTGGATGGAGAATTACTGCCTCATGAAACGAAGATTGTTCTATATACTTTTAACACCTTTAAAGGTAGCCATTATGATGCCACTATATTTTGTATATGATATATATGGAATTTATGTTTTATATATTCTTCTGTATTTTATATTTAAAACATACCTTTATTCTTTCCATGTTGGGCAAATGCGATAATTTCATATGAGGAAGTGTAGATTACTGCCCCCTCAAGTGATGTGACTCGTTCATACAATACATGGAATGTATAAAGAATGAAATTAATGATATTATGTGACATAAATAACATATATATTATACTGGAATTATAATATATATCTCTCAAATATTTTTAATTCCATTAATATGGCAATGAAATGAAAGTAGTGTTCATGCGTATGTACGACCTAACGTCTCCATGAACGGTTAATTTCATTTCTTTTTGTCTCCAAATGTTATGGAATAGTATAAAAATAATATCTACTCGATATATATGATATTTAAATCACTAATACTATTTTGGAGATGATTTACTTATAACTACATGGATAATTCTTTTCAAACAAGCTCATTTTTTACACATGTACCAAACATCGACAAAAAACATCTGATATGAACTCACATAATTATCTAATTATTATAACATTATAATATGTGATATGAATTGAATAATAAATTTTAAATTATTTCCTTAAGAAATTATAAATTGACAAAAGTTTATTATTCAGGGATATAATGAAAGGAACAAGACAAGTCAGACTTGAGGTAAGGGATCCTACCTCTCTCTTTATTTTTAAGTACTCTCTTTTATGTCATTTCATTTAAGCTCATCTTTGTTATTTTTGGGGATGATATTTTGCATTCATTATTATGTAATTTTTATGTTCATGTTATGAGATACCCTATTTTATCTCATAAATCCATTTTTGGATGTTTTAAGTGGCGTCGTTAGGCTGCCGAGTTTTCATAAGGGATTTTTCATCTCACTTTTATTCCCGTGAGATTTATGCTACATTTTCCACCATTTTCGTTGAGTGGTGTAAGTACATCCCATTATTCTACTCTTTTTGTAATATAATTTTTTTAATGGTTATTTAAATATTCATTGTATGACCCTTCTTTCATGGGGTGTACGTTTCGAAAGTTTCCCAAATCGGTAAGGGAACCTTTCACACTCCTCCTTTTAAAAGACTTATTTTGTTATGGCTTTTAATTTTCATCTTTTTATGTTGGTATATGTTCCTCTATATTCTTTATGATGTAAATTTTATTTCCAAGTGATGAGATACCATTTTCTCTCTCATCAACTAATTTTATGAATTTTAATATGATGTCGTTAGGCTGTCGAATTTTACCAAGGGAACTTCTTAACCCAATTTCAATTTATTTTTGGTCAACTTGTAGTAATTGAATATGTCATCCTATGAATATGTGTGAATTAAATCTTCTTTTTTACACTTAATATCCACTTATATTGGGTGTATTTATATTTGTCACACATAATTATGAGATTTATTTATCCTTAATTTAAGGATACCTTATTTATAAGGGATTTCATCTCATTTAACATTTCTGTTGAGACTTCATTGTTGTTATGCACTGATTCACTCTTATATGGTGTATATACTATCCTTTGGATTATTATATCATGAATAACTTTATTCTCATGATATTATATAGTTCTGATTAAATGTTATTCCTCAATTATTGAATTCAAGTGTCTCTCATTTTGTTAAAAATGCTTGAACTAAAATATCGTTTTAAATGTTTTAATTATTTATTCTTATAAATATATCAAATTAATATCCAGGTTTTCAAAATGGTTTTAAAGATTTATTTATATTGATATTAATGATTTAAAATGTTAAAATCTTCAATGTGGTATGGGACACATTGATTCAATAATATCTTTATTAAATGTTTTAAATGGTTTTGAAAATGATTTTTAGAATGGATTCATTATTTCAATATCATAAAATGTTATATTGTTATTGCAGTGTGAGAATGTTATCTTTATTTTATTCTTAATTTATGTTCTATGATTATGTTATGGTTCTTGGGCATTATTTACGAAGACGGGTGGTTCTGTGATAAACTAAGGGCGGGTGAGCCCGATATATCTCTCCAATGCATTGGGTAATGTGAAGGGGTTAAAGGCTATGGTTTCTCCGAAGAGATATAGGGAATATATAATGATGGGTATTCCAAACATAACCATGAGGGTTAATCCCTACGTAATAATGTTATGAATGCCTCATGTTAACTTTATGTCTTATGATTTCTATGAGTTATTCGTAAATATTATGATTTCATGAGGTATGTTAAAGTGTTTATGTTTTATAAGTAAAGATTGATTTCATTGATTCTTATGTATACGTGGATTGATGATTTCTTTCCAAATTGTTATAACCCTTAATGAGCTTTTTATGCTCTTCCCATGTCTTTGAAATGTTTTTCACAGGAAATAATGTTGAATAGGGTCAAGGATGGGATCAAGGAAATGTCAGGCTATCTAAAACAAGGAACTAGACATGACTCTTTTGTTCAAGAGTTTTTATTTTGTGAAAAAAATTGAAAATGTGTAGATGTGTCTACTTTGTAATCTTTGAGATGTAATATTTATGACTTAATTATCTAAAACTCTAAACCTGAAAAGATCCTCAATGTGAAGTATTTAATTTAATTCAAGATTCAGTAAGGTTTAAGGCCAGGTCCTTATAATACAACTCGAACTTTTCCTTTATTATGAGGAGCACATGGTGGCAATCTTCTATTATAGAGGCAAGGTTCTATGAAACAAGACTACCAACCTTGTTGAAGGGTTTTGGAGGAACCAAAAATATGATGAATCCTTGTGGGATCAAGATTAAAAAATAATGAAAAAGTACCCACACCATTTCTCAAATGAGGGAATGTGATGAAATTTAAAGGATACATTTTCTTAAGGGGAGAATAATGTAATAACCTAAACATTAAGAAGGATAAATGTTTCCTGAAAATGGGATTTATTAGATTTTTTACACAACAAAACAATATCAGATTACTAATTAATTGAGTGTAATTAAAATGTGACCATTGGGTTTTGACCGTTATATGACCATTGGTAAATTATGACCATTGTTCTATATGACTGTTAGAAAATATTCTCTGAATAATTATTTTTACTTCATAAATATTCTTATAAATTGAAATAATAATCGTTAATTAATAAAGAAAGAAGATTCTATGTCCTTATCTAGAAGAGTCATGCCACATGAAGCCCATTATTCAAAACATATGAGGGAGGTAGAATATTTTTACATTTATCATGACTATGTTGGAGATGAGATTAAATATTTTATGCTTGAACAAAATCACATAAATGAGATTTTCAGGTTAGAGGACATTACCTGTTGAGCAATGTTAGCAGAGTCGTCCCATGAGTCTATCTATATCAAAAAACTCACCCTTAGGTCTTATTAAGGTATTCTAAGAGGTTATGTTTCAAGGACATAGTGAATTATTTTATTAAACCATTTTATAAATATAATTTTCCTTCCATCAATTATATTTTGATTATATATTTTCTTAAAATAATATGATGAATTAGATAAATTGTTTCTTTGGATAAAATTATAAATTTTTAGAAAAGATATAATTTTTATATAAAAAATAACATATTATTAATAATTTTAATGTTAATTTAATATTATGACTAAGACACTATTATATAATTTTAAATTCTAAAATGATTTTTTTCCGGTGTCAAATATTTTACTAGGCATTTTTATTCATTTTCTCTCCACTATTATTTTGAATAATTAATGTTTTTAATATTTAAATGTATAATTTTTCATAATTAGAGAATTATTATTATAAAATAAAAATTAATTTTAAAATCATGACATTAAAATTAGGTTAGTGTGAATATATGATAATTTTATAAAATATTTTGTTTTTCAGGGAATAGAAAAAATACAGTTTTGAGTATTCAGTATGTTTAATGAAATAATAATGATTTAATAAATATAATATAAAATTATAGTCAAATATTTTTGATTTAAATAATTATAAAGGTATACCATGTGGATAATATAATGTAAAAATACCATGGTTAGGCCCATGGTATTTTCATATATCACTTTTGAGGTTTCCAAAGAAATTAATAAAAAACACCCTCAATTTGGCTATAATTACCCACCAATTTATCCTTTTTATTTTATTACCAAATCATTATTCATTAATATATAACATTATTACATTTAAAGGAGTCCTCCAAAGGTATTATCAACCCCCAAAATCTTGATCCTGCATATATTAGAATACATAACAAGGTAAGGGAAATCTCAACTTCTCTTTTCCATTTGAGTTTTCTTTTTTATGTGTTATGTCTTTCTAATATCCATACAATGTTCTTCATTACATTTTAATATATATTTTTAATATATTTAAATTATTATACTATTGGAGGTCCCTTTTACCCTGTCTTTTTTATGTTTTCTAAAACCATGTTTCATAACTTATATGCGACATTATTTTCTTCCAAAATTTTCTCTCATTTTCTCATGAAATTATTTTATTTTATTTTGTGAATAACCAAACCTGTTTCATATATAGGTTTATTCACATTTATGAAAAAATTATCTATCTAATTATTATATTAACAAAAATTAAACCCACCTTCCATTTTAATGGGTTTAAAATGTCAAAAGGAACTCGTTTTTAAGGAGTTTCTAAAATAACCTAATTTTGATATAAAAACAATTTTTTATTATCCATGGTTTATTTATGAAATTTTTTATTATGATCAATGTGGTTAACATTAATTAATATATATTAATCATGCTCCCTGATTTCTCTCCAATTCATTTGGGAAATAATTTAATCACTCAAGAAGAAATGTTTAACAGTACCTTGGTAGTTTTTGTCACACCTCTGTGACAATCCTTGTTGATATGAATATGAATGAATCAATTAAATTTTTAACCAAATTTAATTATTATAATACTTTTTCATTTCACTATTACATGTCACTTTCTTTTTATATCATGCATTTATTGTATTCTTTAAATTCTTATTGATAATTCTCATGATCGCATGTAAAGAGTTTCCCTTTATTTCTATTACTTGGTCTTATACTCACCAATTGATTTGATGTATGTCCCCATGTTTTTATATGAGGTAAATATACATAGGATTAACCTATTATTAAAATATTAATGTGAATTATAATATTTTTTTTCTTTTTTTTCATCTATTCTGTAACTTATTTCCAACACATTAAACAATAAAAGGTCCCCTATTTGTATAATGTTGTGTAATGTTTTGTAATAAAAAGACGGGATTCCATAATAATTTCCAATATCTTTATAGTTGAATCACATGATAGTGGCAATTATTTATTTTAGTTATAATCATTGTCCAACTGAACCTTATCTCTCAACTTGTAAAAAACTCTCAAACCCTTCATAAATTTTCCAGATTTTTTTATGTCCACATTTCTAATATTATTGAAATTTCTTAAATATCTTCTTCTTCGTAGATATGTTAAAATTTTCTTGGCATTATTACAACCAATACATCTATATATTTCAATTTAAAAAATATGATATAGATAATTCATCCTCATTCATAATGGAACCGGATACTATATCATAATATTGTGAAATTTTTTGAGAAACTAGAGTCCTTTAGAGACTCAGCTTAATCCCATCAAAGAAATATTAACTCATACTTCATGGATTATGTATATAGTCTAAATAATATTTTTATTTTTTGGAAAAGTTATCATTATTTTCTTCCACAATTCATCCGTGTGATTTATTGTGAGGAATATCCTCTCCATTTGAACTTTCAATTCTAATGGGATACAATCCACAAGGAAAATCACAGTAAAGGTTCTCCGTTATACAATTTACATTTCATTAACCACTTTAATGTTCTCTATAAATGACCACCATTGGTCAAAATCTCCTTAATATTAATAAACATAAAAAATAAGCATTTAACCTATGTTTCAAAAAAATGTAGTTAATATCATATCAAGATATATAGTCCATTAATCACAAAGGATAACTAGTTTCACTTAATGATGGATGCTTTTGTCCTTTGATGTGATCCAACATAGGACACTCACACTATGGAATTTCTTTTAATCCATATATGAATGGTTATTATTCATAACGTAAGTTAGATTCCCTAATATGGACATGATCTAGTCAATCCCAATGCCTGCTATATTGGCATTCTTATTTGGGAAATCCTTACATTATTTATGTGTGTTTATTCCCTTTAATCCTTTAGGTTCCATAAATAAATATTGGAACACACTAAGTTAGCTCATAATCATCATGAATGTTGAGTCATAAAATAATTTATATATAATTGTAAGTCTTCTCAAATAATATAATTTATTATCATAAATCTCATGTCAGCTACATTTACTTAAAATATAGTTCCCAAGGATTCTACGAAACTACCTCTGATACCAACTATAAAGAATCAAAATCTATTATCCTAGATTCAGTGGTTAATTTAATACATAGACATAGATAAAAGGGATATAATCCAGAAGGTTTAATCATTTTTGTAGTCTTACAAAACTAGATACAGACATGATATCCATAATACAATGTAAATATAAAAGAAAAATACCATACAAAAAGGTATTATATCCTTGATATTATTAATACTATCCTTCTTCATATCCCAGTGAACAAAAAATAAATAAAAGGGCGAGCTCAGATTATGAATAAGGATTCTGTATAGTGAAAGATATCATAGATAAGTAAGGAATAATAAATATGGTGATAAAAATAACTGCAAAAATATTCTATTTAATCAATACCTTGATCTTAAAAGGAATACATGGATAATAACAATGAAGTAATGTATTGGATAATAAAAACTGAATTATAAAGTTTGGAAAAGATTAATATTAGATGAAATGATTTTAGACATCATGATAACTATAAAGTCAAAGGCTTATGATAAGATAGTTTAATCAATGGGATGGTATACAGTAGAAACCCATTTAATTCTTGCTTACTAATTTGTCCCATGAAACCAATTGATTCACAATTGGGATATAAAATTCCAAGACATAATAATCACTTCATTTCCAAATTCATTCATAATATATTTAATAATAAACATAAATTCATAATAAATATTCATTATCAATAAATTTATTTATCGAGAAAAGAATACGGACTATAAATAATTACGTAGTCAATCAAATAACATTTCAAATAAAACAAAAGATATAGAAATTGTATATGGTTTAGGAAATAATAATTTCATTGATACAAAGAATTTAGATATTTAAGGGAAATATAATGTACAATGATAATAATAAAGTGAATATTTCATAATAAGGTGTATGTGCATGAGATTAATCAAGATATGAGATATATCCAAAAAGGTATATTTTATATTAAAATTAGTTCTTTGAAAAAATAAATGAAAATTGAAATGAAATATTTAAAATCAGTTTTCATTAATGGTTTTTCTTCTTTAATCTATTGAAATTATTGATAAAAATATAAAGGTTGTAAAACGATTATGGTAGTGGGAAAGTCTACTAACACCATATATGATAAAAGAAAACATTCCATTTGAATTTTTATAATGAATGATAAAAATAAACTATTTAGGACAACATTAGAAATATTACCTTCAATCCATTTAAAAATTTATATATATTTTTAAAATTCCTTAATTAATTATTTTATTAAATAGAAAGTTTCTTTCTAAAACTATTTTGAATAATATTAATATCGAAAAAAAATATTCAAAATTTAAAGGAGTAATATAATCAATTTTGATTTTAAACATTATTCCTAAAATACTAACTTTATTTAAGGAATGAATAATCATGGATAACGTTTTATGAATTCCAAATACCTAAAATGGGCTACAATTACACCACATAAAAATAAATTGGTTTATAACATAAAATATGTCTCAATGGAGTGGAAATGGAGATGAAATCCTTTACATCAAGATTGAATTCGCTATATATTTTGTAATTTCCTATATATTAATTATAAAATTATTTTACTAGTATAAAATAATTATATTTATATCATATATGATCCATTTATGAAATTTTATCAAATAATCTCAAATAATTTTTTATTTTTATCATTATTTTGGGTGTTTAATACTTTGCTTTTCAGGTATATCTAGATTTGGTAGTCTCATTCCTTGTATCTTTTCCATGGTTCAATCATCTCTAGAAGGTTATTAATGATATAAATTTAATATATATTGAATATATATATATATATTGAATCATCTAAGACAATATTGATATTGAAAATTGAATTACACTACTTAAAGAGATAGTATGTCATACGTGCGTATGAATGATGATTTCATTTTTCAATTGATGGATATTTATAAAGGTAAAATATAATTATCCATTAAAATATAATTCTATTTATATATATATTATATATATTCATTAAATATAATCTTACTACCACACATGTAAAATCTAAATGAAAAAACATCCACATTGATTCACGGAGGTGGTAGTCCAAACGCACAGACGTGCAATGTTAATGTTTTCATATGGATCAGAATGAAATAAGCTATATATGATATAATAATTTTAGGAGAATAATTATGTCATAAATTTCATATGTAAACATCAATTAAATTTTTATTTTCATCCATGTAAAATGGTGCTATAAAAATAATTACATCTCTATGTGGAGACAGTGATCCATACATACACACAGTCAATGTTTTATCTTTTCTTATGATGGAAAGTGACAGAAAATGGATATAAATTAATAATAATAATAATAAATTATAATATTTATGATACAATATTTCTTATTTTAGGATAGTTACAACACATTAATAAGATTTAGAAGAATAAATAAACTTGAAGGACTCGACAAAGATAATTACCTCTTCTTTGGTAGACTTCATATCAACCACTTCTTATGGAACTTAAAATTAGTGTTTTGGAATGTGAGATAATTCTATAATATGAAGAAATGTTTTCATAATCAATTTTTTTCAGGGGTTTCTTTGATCGAATTTTCTTAAAATAATTTGAATAAAATACGGAAGGGGAGTCCTTTTATAATTGAGGGGAGGGAAATTTTGGAATTTCTTAATGAAAAAAATTATTTTAATTTTATTCCCTCAGAACATAGCTCCAAATTGATACAATTAGAAGATAATTTTATGATGAATCAAAATAATATAATCCAATAAAATTCTGATAATTTTTATTTGTTTTTCACCCTAATCTTTTTTTAACCCCTCTTAACGTTTTTGACAAAAACCACAATATTAATTATTTCCATCCCTTAAGGGTCATTAATGTTTCAATATGAAAAAAATGGCATTATAAATGGGCATAAATTGATTTTTAAACCATATCACATTCATTTTTTGGAAGTTAATATTTTTATAAATTTTAATTAATTTAATAAATTATTATTTGTAACAAAATTTCATTAAGGTTATTTTTAACATTGCTCATTTGATTTGACATTAAAAACATACTTAAAATAGGTAATTTGAATATATATATTTATATATAAATATATAACATATAATACTTTATATATAACCAAATAATTATTTTGTTCCTATAAGTTACGCAAAAAAAATTATTTTCAGAGTTTTTAAAATAATTTATTTTATTTTTTTATTAATTTAATTAATAATATGTTAGTGTTGTGTACGAATTTAAGTTTATAATTTTAACACTAAAGTTAAAAATAAATTACCATGACAAAACTAATTATTTATATTTAAAATGACTATTTATAACTGAATATACCTTGTTTTTAGTCCTTTGTAAAAAAATTAATGATAATACAACAAGTGGAAAAACATTTTTTTGGGATTTTCTTTTAAAAATTATTATAACGGTCAAAATCATGAAAAAATGGGGTAAAGCTCCTATATTATAAGTTTTTATGATTATGGATATTATATATATATATATATAAATTAATGTAAGTGTTAGGGAAATTTTTTATTCCTTATCATATTATTCTTACCCTTTATTAACACATTTTACCTTTATCAAGGAAATAAAATTTTCTTCAACCACTGTTTATAATGACTAAAAATAATATGAAATTCATTAAAAATATTATTCCAATATATTAAATATATGTAAACCAAATATTATGATTAAATTAAAAAAATTATCAAAATTTAATTTAAAATTAATCCTGTAAAACACAAGGAAATAGATTTTTTTTAAAAATCCTTTTAGGTATATTTTTTCTATACCAATATAACGTATAAAATTCATTTTAGAGACTATAACTTAATTAAATTTAATAAATAATAAATAATTTATATTTAAAACTTGTCTAAAATATAAATTTTCAATATAAATACATTAATATAAAATAATGCTTTCAATTAAATTTAATTTTTTAACTATTCATTGAAAAATAAAACAATTTTGTAAAATGTCAAAATAACACCATAAAATAATTTTTATATAATGTTTTCAAAAAATATTTCACTTTTTTAAAAAAATTATACGATTTCTAGAAATTAATTATTATATTTTTCTCAGAAAAATAATTTCAAATCATTTTTTGAGAGATTAATTTTATGAAAAAATAATTTACTATAAATTGAGTGATTATATACTAATAATTTGTCAATATATATTTTTGGTGAGTAGAACTTTTATATGTATATTATATGGTATTTAATATTATTCATTCCATTTAATTTAATTCCTATTTAAAAATGATTATATTCAAATATTATTATTTTGTGGTATGTATAAGTTCAGTGTTTCATGTTGTCTAAACTACTGAATATAGTTTTATTTTAAAATATTTGAATGTTACATGCATATCCATATATGATTATATATATTAGTAGGAATGGGAAAAACTATATGAAGTGTATGTTGAATTATTTAATTGTAGTTTAAATTTTTATGGGTATTTTTGTTATATGATTCAAATTTCTCTTTGACATAATGCCTTTTCAATTTTGGGATTTTTAACATTATCCATGTTTTTATTATAAGGATTTAATATTCTAATATTTAATGTATGGGTTTTCATATTTTATTTTCAATAAATAATAATATAAGGTATTCAGATATGGTCGACATGGTGTGGTATTTATTTCAAATTATTAGTTGTTATATTCTAATATATATAATTAGTTATCATATTATAAATATATAATGTGGAGATATAAAATATTATAACCAATATGAAAATATATAATTATCAATTATGTGATGTCACTTTTAGATTGATTTTTGTGACTAAGATTTAATTTAATTATTAAAATGTTTTTATCTTACGTTATCATTTCTTGATAGTAAGAATGAGTATAAAATATCTTCTTGCATTATTTTATTCATATTTAAGAATAAGAAATTATTTTTTTTACCTTTTTTGTTTAGTAATGTGGTTATATCATTTAATATTTTTTATTTGATTCATGGATGTTCTTGTATATACCACTGGCTACATGACGACTTGCTGATCTTGATCCAAAATGTTATAATATCTATTTTTATAGATTCTAGGTGAATATTTATATGTGATTTATTCATACATATGTTTAATTATGGGTTGTAATTTTTATTTTTGTTAAAAATTAAGATTGATTAATTTTACTCTGTATTGATTATCTTGAACTTAACAAGACCCCAATCAAGAATAATTATCATCATCCCTATATTAAGGTTTTGTTCGATCAATTATGATTAGATCAATAATTTTTAAAGATTTATTATTTATTTGGATACTATTAATTGTTCAAAAAAAGTGAATATGTACCCATGGATACATTCCATATGTAGTATAATAATTTTTAATTTCTATTTATTCCATTTTTTTAATTAATTACCCCAATATCCTTATTGATTTGATGAATAAATTCTATAGAGAATACATTTATAAGTTACTCGTAGTCATAGTATATGATATTATTATATATTCAATGAGCAAGGAAGATCATGAAGATATCTAGTTATCTAGATAATTTTACTAATGAACTAAAGAAGAATTTGTATGATAATTTTACCATGGGTGAATTTTGGATGCATACAGTTTCATTTTTGGGTCATATATGCTTAATAGAGTGTATATCTGTAGGACCATTAACAAATGGTGTTATTGAATGTTTGATCACATGAACTACAATGACTATAATATTTATTTTACTTGGGTTATCTTGATATTATAAATTCT
Source organism: Viscum album (assembly GCA_963277665.1). Lineage (NCBI taxonomy): Eukaryota > Viridiplantae > Streptophyta > Magnoliopsida > Santalales > Viscaceae > Viscum > Viscum album. The sequence goes on along the minus strand of OY728122.1, from coordinate 698,793,792 downwards.
ATGGTAATAATTTATCATAACTTTATAATGTAGACCCCATTTTAACTTCAATAGGATTTATATTCTTTGGGCCTGATGAATGTGAGTAAAATTAAAATGATTGGAAAATAAGTTTAGTAAATGAACACATTCTCACACTATCATGTAGTGAAGAATGGTTTTTCATATATAGTTACTCATTTAAATTTTTTTTGTTATGTGTCAAAATATAGAATGTGGATATATAATTACTCACACCAACTTAAAGTTCATGAGAAAAATTACCCTACTCATGGATTGGATATAACTATGATTATTTAATTATTAAATATATAGAGGAATTTTATTTATATTGAATGGTGTGACATGAATAATGATTATGAGTTTCTAAATTTTATATTCACCCATAAATAGTCGAATATGAAAAAAGAACATGTCAGGTGCGAATAAATATAATGACTACTTAATACATTACCACAATGGAACTAAAACAAGCTAAATGATGTTCTGAATTAAAAGGATCATTCTAGATTATCTATAATGATGAAAAAAATTAAAATATTTAATTATTTTCGAAGGGTGGAACTTGAAATTATAATTGAAGGGGATAAATCATATCTTACTGTAATGAATGTTTATCCATCTATCAATGTATGGATTAAAGTGGCACAATAAGTAGATTTGGAGCTAAAAAGGTAAAAATTATTTCATAGTTGGAACATGATTATTAAGGAGTGATAATTTTTATAAACTAAGTATGTTTTGAATCGATACCCTAAATCAATATGGATCTATTAGACGAATCCAATATCTCGTCATTATCTATTCATCTAGGAATTATAAATATGTATAGATTTCATGATGTGTATTTAAAGTGGGAAACAATTTAGAGAGTTATTATAGAGTATGTATCTTAATGATTAGTATGTCAACAATTTATGGTTGAGAGACAAAATTATAATTGGTTTTTATAATCATTGCCCATACTAGAATAAAAATTTCAAAATATTATCCTGTATTTCATCATCAGACTTCCCAAAACATCTAAATGCATTAATGATCTTTGGGTTGAATGATATTTCCTTATAAAATACATATATTCCATTCCAATATGATAATATTTCTATCTTGATCATATTTCTATAATATAAATTATGTATGTTTTGAGGATTCATGGCTTACAACATTCTATAGTATCTGATCATGATAATAGGTTTACCACGATACTATAGAGATGTATTTTGTGAGATATCCATATGGGGATCTATTTCTATACTTTATTACATCGTCTTGCAAATGGTCTGTCTAATAGAACCATTCAAATCATAGAGGATCTACTAATACCAAGTTCCCCATAATTCAAAGATCATTAGTATTAACACCTTTCACTTCTCAAATTATCTCATAAAAATATATTTCACTAAAGAATTCAAATGGATCCTCATGAATCCATTTGTGGAAGAAATTCTATAACTCCAATGAGTTTTGATGATGTTATAAAATTAAATTTATAAAGAGATGGTATTTATATGAAAATGTAAGAGAATGTTGGACCCATTCAATACCACATCAAGGAATCTCCTAGAAGAAAATGAGTTATACAAAAAATAGTCACTAAAACATATAGTTTGATGATAGGGATAAGGTCCTCCTATGAATGTATCATTAGAATAAGGTATTGAGATCTATTACGAAGGGAATAATTGGAATTGGTTCAAAAAATACGAGTCTATAGCCCATGTAATTGGCTACAAGCCCACTAGGCTTTTGGGCTATGTAATGGGTCTCCCTCTCCTAGTAAAAAGGGGTATTAGCTTTTCATTAATAATAACAGGAGGATTTGGCCCCAACCCTTAAAAAAATTAATAATGGTATAATGATCCATATATATATAAATATTAATTAAAAATTATTTATTGAATCGTGATTTTATCTTATTGTGTGTGTCTTCCACTTAATTCCTATAAAATTCACAATGTGTTCATTGTATAACTTACAGGCTAGTACATAACAAATCCATAAAATGTAATAATAATAAAAGTTATACCACTAGATATTGATATTTATTATAAATTAATAATATTAGTAATATTCTATAAAAGATATAAAGTGTTAGGGAATAAGACTACTCACCCGGTTAATATTTTCTAAGGAATAAAAAATATGATGAATTTACACGGGAACCCAAGGATGTGATAAAACAAATATATACTCATTTTTTATAATATAGATGGATATTTTTGGATGAAATTATTTTTATGGTGTGGTATAATGTAACACCCAAGCATTTTATAATTCTTTCCTTTGAAAATAACTTAAAGTATTGAATAGATTTCTTTACACACAATACTGTATTTAAACAAACCATGTTATTTTATTGAATTATAAATATATAATGTTATAGTTTTCACATAATTGTTTAATTTGAGGATATTAATATGAATAAAAATTTATAAAAATTATTTTTTACCCATGTAATGAAATAAATCAATAGTTATCTATTGATAAAATATTTCAAAATGAAATTAATGTTTTTTAAAAAAAACTGTATCTTTGCAAAAATTGTATTTTTTTCTTAAAAATGAAATTAATCGCCATTAATAATTTATTTTAGTGAATTTTATGGACAAGATATTATATAATTTTTTTAATACTCCTTGATGATATTTACTAGGAATGTGATAAAATAAATCCATTTTTATTCTTATAAATACATTTCTCTTAAAACTAGATTCATATAGTTTTGAGGGCTTGTTTTAAAATTTAGTTCTAAGAATTCTACAAATTTATTCTTGAAAAATAGTTTCTATTTTTGGAATTTGTATTTTCGTATTTGGAAAATATTATTCTTTTACTTTTCATCATTATGAATAGTACTAGTTATAAACATGTGTCACCTCATTGAGGTTAAAACTAGTAAAATGAAGTCATAACTATTTGATATGGCCTAGAACCCTCCAAAAAACATTCATTTAATTCATTGCTAAAATATTATGTGTATTTTTTATGACCCTTCCCCTAGATCCCATGTCGTGACTACACCAATCTAGCCTCATATAGGTTAGGGGCTCGAGACTAGTTCTCAGTAGGCATTTCCCCCAAGTGGGAGGCATTTTCCCTAGTACCTATACTCATGAACCTGTCTCTATGTAAAAGATGAAACTAAAAACACTCATTAAACATGGATGAAAAAATCTATGGAAACCCACTTAGATTATGGTACAGAACATAATAAGGGGTATAGAATACAATACCCAAAACAAGGAAAATCTGTGAATTAGAAAGCACACTAGTCAATGGAAACATGTATGCCGAAAACCCTACCAAAAGGGTATGTGAAGGGTTGATTCTTAAATCCATAGTAGAAGACCTCTTCTATCTTATCTCATTAGGCACCACATAATCCTGGACCACCTAGGTCACTATCAAAACATATGTCGTATACATAAGACATTACACATGCAGATAAAGCCTATACAGGGGTGATTAATACATACTCATTAGGACACCCCAAAACTACAATATAAATACCACAAAGGAAAGTACACATAGAGTATTTCCGTCTCACTCAAGTATAAATCAAAAGCATTAAAGGAAATACTATTAGATATAATAACATAACACCTAGTACTGCTGAGTCACTTAGACTTGCTGAGTCACTTTGCCCCGCTGAGTCACTGAGACCTGCTGAGTCACTTGGTCCCACTAATTCAATTAGACCCGTTGTAGTCTTAGTGTTATCATCATAGCCATATTTAGGATTCCTACCCATAGGGTGTTTTTCTGGGATAACATAATCCTCAAGAAAAAATTTTTATGTCGACTTCAAGGAAATCCTTCTTAGAGTATCACAAAATAATCGCATTGTTTCAAGGGTCCCAATGGCGCAAATAGCTCGTTAATTAGATGTACATTTTTAAAGTTACTGTAAATTATGTGAAAGGAGTTCGTGGGGTTTGGGTCCATTTTGACCATGTCAGACTGACCTGACATGACCTGGCCTAGGCCCATTGGCCAATATTTTTGGTTCCGACCTACCCCATAGGGTCAACCCGGCCCATTGGCCCCATCCGGGCCCAGTGTCGGCCCACTTGGCCAGCACGGACCGCTGAAGTGTGCTAGTTCATCTCGACCAGGCTTGGTGGCTGATGCGTTCTCTCCTAGTCATCATGGCAGGTGGTTAACATCCTCATTCTCCATAATTAATCCCATAAACTGCATGCCAGTGCACACCCGCGGATTAGCAGTGGGTCTTCCAACCAGATGCGGTGCCCCACCGGTGCTTCTGCTCCGCACCAACGTAGACCACCTGGCCGCGGCCACCGCATTCCATCAGACATTGAGTCAATGGAATCCACCACCAAAAAATCCTTCCACATTCATCTTAGCCCTCCTAGACATGGTATTCTGCCGATGATGCGGCCCACCTGACCATATGGTTCCCCGCATAGCATCTCCATCTCCCAAAGCCTCTTGTCGCGGGCAGATATGTCATTGTAGTCCCTCTTGGGCCACAGATTTCCATCGTAGTTGGATATCGAGTTGGTGGCTGACATATTCGCACAATGAAGAATGGTAAGATCACAAAAACACCCAAATCGGAAAGATCTGGTCCTTATTTGCATTGGCCCTGATCTATCCACATTATAATTGAAATTAGGGGGAGGAGATTACACTTATAATCATGGATCACATAAAAACATGGATGAACCCGTTTCAAATTACTATAATCAAAAGCATCCCACATACTCAATCGATCAATGGTTAAACCTGTTCATGGGCTGTTCCGCCTTCCTCACTCAAATAATTAATAGGGAAAGAAATAAATCAGTTTTAAATTAACTCATACCTATTATTAGATCGATTGTTGGTGAAAAACGGAGTCACACTGCTGTCGTTCATTGATCCCAGATCTTTGATCCATCGTTGATGGGAAAATTCTTCGAAAAAGATGTGGTGTTCATTATCATTGATGATCCATCATTCACCAATGAAATTCCATCCATGATTCAGAGGAAACTCTAGGATCCTCTCCTAATCATGTATCCCTATTAGACCATTAAATAAAGAAATTGTGTTCCAGCATTTCTATTACACTCAGTCGCATCATCGTTAGGCTGTTCCACTATGAAAGGAAACAGAATATGTGTCATTTCACTACAGAGTGACATTTTTTATAAAATAAATGGTCATAATTTTATTTTATTTTTGTCTTTAAAACACCCAAAAATTTATATTTTAGCCTCAACCGCGTCAGTCGATGTTAGGTCCTTCATATGGAAAGTCGTCATTCCAAATGCAACAGTTCCCTCTTATTTTTAATATCAGCACCAGTTTAGAAGTTTCCAAAAAAAAGTACACATTCAACATTTTACAAAAAGTTCAAAAAATTATTCTGGCCATCCCGGGGCTCAAAATCATGTACTGTGTCCACACCTTGTTTGAATAAATCTATATAATATAAAAACAATTACATTAAAAATCCAAGACAATATATTCTCCCCACGTTAGGGATTTATATCCACAAAATCCAAAACATGTGCCAAAAAATCAAATGGGGATACTAAGAACAAATATGAGCCTCCCCCTCCCAAGTACTCTCCTATATATTATTTTTTGACCACCGAATGTGCACCAGAGGAACTAACCACCCACAAAGGACCTGCTCTACTGGATTCCCTATCTATACATGGAACACCTCAAACATCGCCTCATCATCAGGGTCCAGCTCATCCAATTAAATGATGGGTGATGGATCATGAACTTACTTCCTCAACTATGACATGTTAAATACATCATGAAACAAATGCATCTGTTGCGGATTACCTAGGTTGTATGGCACCTCGACAACTCTACCCAAAATCATCAAAGTGTTGATGAATCTCGGAGACAATTTACCTCCCCATCAAAATCTATGCAATCCCAACAGAGGTGAGACATTAAAGAACACATAGTATCCCTCCTAAAACTCCATGGTCGTCTGTCTCATCTCAGGACAACATTTCTACCTTCTCTATGTAGTCCTCATCCTCTACTGGATGACTTGTACCTTTTTTATCGTAACTCATACCGACTCTAATCCCATGAGTGCTGAATCCCCTAGGTCTATCCAGCATAGCATTTATTTTGCATGGTCATCCATAAAGAGACTCGAATGGTGCCACACCAATGGTGGAGTGGTAGTAGTTTTTTATTAAAAACCCACTAGTGGTATGTGGTCCTCCCAACTGTGACCAAAGTCCAAGATGAAAATAATGAGGCATACATTCTAAACCATGGATTGTCTTATCCGCATGTCCAATTTTCTTGGGTTGAAATATCATGCTTAAGCAGATCTAAGTCACAAATTCTTCATAAAATCTCCTCTATAGCTAGGATGTGAAGTAGGCATCATGGTCTGAAATGATGGTCAAAGCAACACCATGAAGATGAAATATCTCTTAAAAATAGATACCGCACAATATTTATACCAAAATCTGGTCCCATATGGGTTGTAATTTGTCCAACATGGTGAGTTGGTCATGGATCACCCAGATAGTATCGTGTCCCCTAGACATGCGTGGTAAACCCATCACGAGGTCCATCATTATAAAATTTTACTTCCTATCTGGTAAATTAAGAGGTAAAGAAATTCCATCTTAAACCTAACGCACTACCTTCATTTACTGACAAGTGAGGCATTAAGAAATTAACATTGTGACTTCCTTATTCTTCCCCGGCCACCATAACTGACGTCAGAGATCCTGAAAAATCATTTCCACTCTTGTATGTACGACCAAAGGGGAGGTGTCGAACTCCTTCAATACCTCCTCTCACAATGTCATTGGTAAAATGGTGTGCCATATCAAAATGGTGATATGCTCCCAACCTATAGAATATCCATCATAGGCTTTCCCTTTGAATAACATAGAAAATTGGGTCTCATAGTCAACATCCCCTAGATTTTCCTCCCTAAATCATAGTATGACTGGTGGAGTGACACCCATCGATTGAAGGTAAGCTACTCCATCACCATCCAAGAAGGATATATGCATAACGACTAACTTATTTTATAACTCAAACAGTAATTACATGATGGTTCTCCTACTGAGAATGTCTTCCACCACGTTCTCCTTCATAAGAGTATAGACAATATTGATGTCATAAACAGGGAGGAACTCTATCTACTGCCTCTATATCATGTTCACATTCTTCTAGGAGATGATATAGATAATAATTTTTTTTGTTCAAAGTAGAGGGTAAACCACCCACCCATCAAGTAGTTCCTCCATATCTTCAAATCAATGACTGATGATTCTAGCTCTAGATCATGGGTCGCATAGTTCTACCAATGTTCTCTCAGCTGCCATGAACTGTAGACAATAACTGGTTACCCCTACATCAGGACACAACCCATTCCGGTCTATGATGCATTACAGAACACCACATACCCGACTCAATCCTCTAGCAGTCTTAACATGGGGGGGGGGCACTCTTCAATATCCATCTCAACTCCTAGAAACTCTTATTTCAAATCTCCGTACACACGAAGGGTTGTCCCTTCCATTTGAAATATGATAAGGGTTCTAATACAATGGAATAGTTGAGAACAATCCTCTGTTAGTATCCAGCCACACCCAAGAAACTTCATACCATGGTCACACTCCTCGGTGGCTCCCATGAAAGCACCACCTCTTCCATCGCTAGATCCAATGATAATCCAACTTATGATATAATGTTCCCAAGAAAGTGGAACATCCAAATCTAGAACTAACACTTTGATATATTCCCATAAATCTAGAGGTAACAAAATATAACCATGACCATCCTCAGGTGTGTCGTGTGCTACTCCTCAAATGTCGAATACAATAGGACATCATAATTGAAGACCATAATGAACCAGACATTGTAAGGCTTGAAGATCCTGTTCAAGAGTCCAATGAACACTATTGGGGAATAGGTCTTACCGAATGGTATCACCAGGAAATCATTGTTTCCATACTGAAAACAACAGGATGTATTTGGTACATCCTCATCCCATACACGAAGCTCATGATAGCCAGACTTGAGTTCTATCTTTGAGAACCACCTCACTTCCTTCAGTAGGATGAAGAGGCCATTGATTCTTAGTAGTGGATATTTTTTCTTTATAGTCATATAATTCAAGATCCAGAAGTCCACACACAGTCTCAATCCTCCTTTTTTACATCATGGAAAACATAACTAGGGTTGCCCAATTTGAAAAAATGGGCCTCGCAAAGCCCTCACTCTTTAGTTCCTCTAATTGTACCATTAACTCATGAAGCTCCAAATGAGCCATATGATATGCGGTTGTGGGTATCAGTTCTATCTAGGGGAACATGTCAATGAAGAAGTGAACCTCCATGTGATGAGGTAATCTCGAATCATTCTTAGTGAAGATGTTATTGTACTCATTCCCCACTGAATGAAATATAATACTACCCTATTCTACCACAATAATGGAAAGGTTTCCCTACTGGTGTGTGATTGGATACTCCCTCCTCTGAAGATGTCTATCATGCGCTGCAAAGATTACCTTTTCACTAGAAAATGAAAAACATGTCCCATCTCTGATGACACACCACACTCGATGCCTAAAATAGTAAATATCAGCATGGAATTTGGATAACTAGTGTATACCCAAAATTATGTCGGAAGAACTCAACACTAATATTAGGAGATCCCATTCGTAGATCTCGACTCCATGAGTAATCTCTCACTATCGGTACCAGTGAATGATCTTCAAATCCCCTCTCATAAGAGTCTCTTAGAGTAAGGATTCGACAAATGACTCCAATAGAATATTTGAGCTCCAAACAAGGACTATGGTAATGAATGACTGACTAGAACCTATATATAGAAGAGAATATTATATGGTGGAAAAGGCACAAATCATACCTTCAATCATCTCTTTAGAATTGGGATCATAGCCCTCTATTTATTGAAGGAAGGACCACCCCTATCCACATGATCCTAGATCTCATGTAAGACCACCTAGGGGTGGTGGTGGTGGTACGTCAAATCTCCACCCACCACATGATACTCTTCCTGCACCTTGTCCAATTTTTCCACCCTACGGACCACCCTACTCAAACCTCTACCTCTACCTCTGTGGTCCCTCGACTGTAAGTCGATCATCAATGTTGCAGTTCGGGCAAACAGGATCCATGTGCCCCAAACCAGCACATAAGTAGCACACCCTCCTATTCTTCTGATTCCTTATACCCTAGGAGACTTATAACACTAACCAAGTGTCCTGGGGTCATCACAAAGAAGGCTTGACCCGGTTGGTCCCCTATGTCGACTACATGTTGCCTTCTACTGTAGACTCTTCCACTTGGTGTCTGTTGGTAGCTCCCTCTATTGGTCCTTACTCTACCAAGAAGTTCTTCACTAATAGAGCACTATGTAGCACCCTGACCGCGGTATGGATTCTAAGAGACCCCATGGATTCCTTGATATCCTAGTGTAGTCCCTTATCAAAATCCCAATCCCTGAAGAACGGGTCTCATGCCTTGTATGTGGAATAGAAATAAAGATACATGATTCTCGAGGAGTACTCTGTTATTGCCAGGTTAGCATACTATAGGTGCAGTATCTATAGTATTTGCACAGAGCATAACATCACTCAAAAAAACTCCTTCCTAAATAGGTGCTCATTGTCTGCCCAAGTGAGGGTATCCTCATCAGGCACCTAGATTATCAAGCTCCAACATCTCACCATAGAGCTTTGAAGAAGGCTCACTCCTAATACCATCATCTAGTATTGGGGAATCTTGAGTGGATAGAAGACTCATGTAACCACCATGAGCCAATCTACAGCCACCCGAGGGTTAATCTCACCCCTGAACCTAGGATGTCCCAGCCTCTGGAACACATGAAATGGACTAAACTAGTGTACATATTCTACTAGTAGCACTAGGAGGAACTACAAATCTCTTGGTGGTGGTATCACTGGTACACCAATGAGAGGTTCTATCACTAGAAATGGACCCTACACTGATACCTCATTACTCAGTAGACCATCCTCGTGGTCACCCAATGGAATCTTGGCCAGCTATCTGCAATGTGGCATCATAAATTGTTCAATATGAACCATGTTCAATAGAGTATACCGGGTGAGATGACTCAGGAAGGACCAGATAACACACTAAAATCAGATATGATTAATGTCCCATTTATTTCTTTACAACCAGTTTTTTCATATACCTAGTTGGAATGTTGGTGTCTCAAGTCCTACTGTATAGATACGTCAATCGCCGCCCCAACACTGGAGTCCTTGTTTGAATTCCATACATGAAACACTTAACATGGTTTCCCCAAAAAAATCTCACTGACTCTCGGTCCCAGTGTGGAAGTGAACCTCCCTTTGATACCACTCTATCACAACCCGTAACTTGGGTCACATGCCATGCCTACCCAAAGACCACCTCCCATAGGCTAGGGGTTGGCGATTAGCACTAAGTAGGAATTTCCCACAAGTGAGAGGCATTTTCCCTAGTACCTGTATGCATGAACATGTCTCCAAGAAAAATCTGAAACTGAAAGCACTTAGTAAACATCAATGAAAAAAACAATGGAAATTCTCTAAGGGTAAGGTACAAAATAGAAAAAATGGTCCATAATATAAGCCCAACAAAAAACGTAGATCTATAAACAAGCGAGTACATAAGTTACTGGATACCCATCTATAGAGATCCTAACCTAAAGAGTAGGTTAAAGGTAGATTCTGAAAGTCGCATGAGCACTCCACGCCAATCTGATCTCTATGGGCACCACACAGTCCTGGAACACCTTGGTGTCTTTCAAATCATCATTCTTATCCACAATACATGACACGTGTAGGAAAATCTCGTGCAGGGGTGAGTAAAACAATAATCATTAGCACACCCCGTAACCCTAAAGAGAAGACCACAAAGGGAAAACCACAAAGGAATAACCACAAAGGAATGTACACACAAAGTATTGTCATCTCACACATGTACAAATCTAAAGCATGAATGGAAGGACTATTAGACGTAATCACAAAACACCCAGTACAGCTATGTCACTTATACCCACTGAGTCACTTAGACCCACTGAATCACTTAGACCCACCGAGTCACTTATACCCCCTAATTCACTTAGTCCTGATGTAGTCACTGTCTCCTCATCAAAGTTAGACATAGGATTCCCGTTCTTAGTGTCTTTTTTTTGAGAACATAATCCTAAATCCAAACGATGTATATCATATTCCATGAAAACCCACACATATTATTTCAAAAGGACGGTCGCATCGCAAGGGACCCAACCCCACAAACAACATTTCAATTGGGCGTACGATTAGAATGTTAGGGGAAATTATGTGAAAAGGGGTCGATTGGGTCCATATCCTATCTGACATGGTTAGACCAACCCGAGCTGACCTAACCCAGGGACCACTATCCTAGCCCATCCCCACCCTCTATAGCAGGCTCATTCATCTTGCCTGGGAGGGAGGTTTTCATGTCCTATCCTGGTCAATGGAGACGTTAGTTGTTGGCCACGCTCCCCACACACAGTCCTATGGACCAGGTGCCAAGACACAACTATGGCTGAGCCATGGGTATTCTGACCTGACATGACGCCCCACCGACACTGCTACTCCACACCACTATCGCCCATATGGATTCAATCTCTACTCACCATCCATATCATTTGGGAGGGATCCTTCATTTTCGGCCTTGGATATGGCGGCCTCCATCACCTCCATGGACCTACTAGCCGTGACAGTCCAATATAACTGCAACCCCCTAAACAGTAGTCATCCACCGATGATACTAACTGTCTGACTGTGACCATACCCACTTACAACCACCATATCTCGGGTCATCCTTCCATGGGTGGATATGACTCTCTGGTCCCTCCTGGGCTGTGGATTACCATCGATGTCAGCTGTCGTGTTAGAAGCCAAGATTGTTGCACCACGAAGAATGGGGAGAACATAAGAATGCCAAAAATGAATGGATTTATGCATTTTTTTGTGTAGGACCCTATCCATCCATGTTAGAATTAAAATCATGGATCACATAAAAATGTGGATGTCCTCGATTAAAATTCCTGCAATCAAAACCATCCCACAGTAGAAATTGATATGCAGGTCAACCTATTCATGGTTATATCTGCTATCATCACTAAAATCAAGAACATTGAATTAAATAAATCACTTATAAATAAAACCTTACCAAGGATTGGACCAATATTTGGTGAATAATGGAGCTGCACTACCATCACTCGTCGATCCTAGATCTGCAATCCATTATTGTTGGTGAAATCCTTCATTGAGGAGAGAGAATTTTTTATTATTGGTGTCCCATCATTCACCAATAAAATACCTTCAAAGACATAGAGAAATCCCTAGGATACTCTCCTAACCTCGTATCCCTGTTAATCCATTAAATGAAGGAAACATGTTTCATTTTTTCTATTATGCAGAGTTGTAGCATTGTTACGTTGTTTCATTTATGAAAAGAAATAATTGTCGTGTCATTGCACTGTAGAGATACATTTTGAATAAAATAAACATTCTTATGTTTATTTTATTTTTTATTTAAAACACCCAGAAATTTGCTTTGACCCTTGACCCGTGATTTTCAAGGTTAGGTCCTTCATAAGGAAAATTCGTCATTCCGGACATAGCGGTGCCATCATATTTTTAATCTAGGTACCAGTTCAGATGTTACAAAGCCCTCACAAGTGAACTATTTAATAAATGGTTAAAAAATTATTCTGGGCACCCAGGGATCAAAATTATGTTTCATCTTGACATTGGGATTCAAATTAATCCATATAATTCAACAAAATAAATGGAAAATACAAGAAATTAAAATATTCTACTCAATTTTTTGGATATTTATTGTCACTTCCCCTTAATAAGGAATTTAATATTAGTTTTATTAAAGAATAAATAATAAATTCCACTCAATTTATTTTAACCTCACTAATATTTTTTCATGGTAAAAAAAATAGATTATATATGATAATAAATAATTATTTTAATTGTTAATTAATTTTTATCAGTATAATTTATTTTTAATTTTTATTGATGGAATAATTACATGAAATATATATTCATGTTTTTAAATGTACTTTATTATGTTATTGAAAAATTAAATAATTATTTATAAAAATATTAAAATTAATACAATTTAGATGAGAAATTTGGATCTGTGTTTTTAGTATATTAATATAATATATAGTGCTAGGATAAAATATTTTAATCAAATTTAATTTGTATATTTTTATTTGTAATGTTAATTTATTTGAGTTTTCTTAAAAATATCCTTAATTGTTCTTAAGATAATTTATAAATTATTTAATGAACTAAAATTAATAACAGTATTTTATTTTTTTTAGTGAGAGGTATATGGTCCATAATATTAACCTTTTCCCACTTATTGGTCACATGTAATTTTATGAAAACATTTATGAAAACTAATGAATAAAAATATTTGACATCATAGTAATAATACAAAGTTTCAATGTGGGTCAAAACTAAGAGATGATGTTTTAAACAACACGTAATCATTTTTAGATTTTATTGGATGTTAGGATTTTGATTCATAATAACAATATAATTGAAACAAATAATTTTCTGGCCACATTAGCTTGAAAATTAATTTATATTCATTTAATACTTTTGATAATTCCCTAATTTCCCATACCTTCACTTATAAATGTAAACCTCATCTACACTATTATTCAGTATGTTTGAGAATTTTATATCATCCAAATCGAACCCTAATACCATTGTAACAACCATTATCTATGACTAAATATGATAGATTGAGCATTATACCATCATATCATGGATTAAGGTATAATCCTAATGATGTTTCTTAATGAATAGTATGTTAGAGTGCTTATGAAGATAGTAATATTTTTGGTAAGTGTTTAATGCTACACTCCCATTTTAATGGTATTTTTTAGGATTAAATTTTTTATAATGATACAAAATGACGTTTATATCCCTAATCATATGTACAATATTCTCCAATATTCTTTTTTGGATTACATGTTTTCCTTTCATTTTCTCTATTAAAGTAATCAAGAGTCAGAAAGGATGTTTTTAGGGGAATCTTTTCTTGTTTTAATATTTTAACATTCTTTCTTCCATGAATTTACATATATTAATTAAAATGATTTTTATAATTTTAAAAATAATTATTATGATTGTTTAAATTAATTGTCACCCATGTTTCACATTCTATAAAAATGTTTAAAATGAATCATCGTATCATTTTTCAAACAAGGTACTATATAATGTTTTCCAAAAATTGTGAAATATGTAATTATTTTAACAAAAATAAAAAAAATAGTATTTTACAACAACATTAAAATTTATATAATTGAATATTACTTTTCCTATTTCCATGGTAACTTTCAATACATTTTTTTCCTTATTGTTTTATATTTTTATATTTTAAATAATCTATTTCAAAATTGAAAATGGTATTTTCTAGAAGACTATTTTTTTATCATTAAATTCCTTTTTCTCATCTATGATAACATATTTTGATGTTACATGTTGTCCATTTGGGATATGATTCTATAATACCAACCTTGTTATATCTCTGTATATTTTGTAGTTATGATGATGAATAATTAATGATACCGATTTTATTTTCTACATGATATGTTATAATAGAATGATAAATGTTTTCATGAAATTCTAATATGTATATGAATTTATTGTGATTTATTTATTGGTATGTCCATTATATGGCCACAATTTATTTTTTATATATTTTTTTCTTATGATCTCAATGGTTAAAAAATGTATATCATAAGATCAAAAGAGTGTACACATGAGGTTCTACAAAACCTAAAAGAGGCTATGCATGTAGATATCCATGACCTAAACAAGGTAAACAAGTTATTATCCAATCAGTAAATTTTTATGGATAACTTGGATGGTAGTATTTACATAAAATTGTTATGATTATTATTATTCTAACATTTAGGTCACTCATTCAATAAAATTATCATAGCAAAATGTTATGATCATAAGGAGTATATAATTTTATTAATTTTTATCCATGCCTTTTGAACTGATAATATATTCAATTAATCATGATTATGAAATATTAATTTATAGTTATGGTTTCCAAATGTATAGATCATGTTTTATGAAACCCTTATAATAATTTTATGAATAAATAGTCATTAATTTCTCTAATTGTTTTACTAGTACTGAGTATTTAATCTCACCCATTTTTATTTTTGATTCTCCCTTGGATATGAAAAATTATCTTATGTGTGATATTTCTATGAAGGGTGAAGGGTTTTATATACATAGTGTGGAATGATATAGTTCTTTTATGTAATAGTATTTTATGTATTCATCATTCAAAATAAATTAAACATTTATAGTTCTAGTATGTATAATAATTAGATATAATGAAAATTCATCTAATAACATGTAATATTTATTTTTTAAATTTTTGGGTCTACTCATGATGGGTTTTCTTGTTATGTAGTATATAATCCATATGATCCCTATTATTCATTTTTTAATCCTCATAATAGAGATCATGTTTCTATTAGTAATGATAGGACTTCACTATATTCCAATAAATTCTACTGGATGGAGGTTAACTAAAAGATGGCTCAAGAATGGGGTTCAGGTAACAACAATTTTTTATATTCAATTGATGATAAATTATTCAGATAATGGTATTGTCTAATGACCATTTTATGTGGTTAGTTTTAATGAATGAAGTTTTATAAAAACTACCAAGTTTCTCCACTATCTGTTTTGATAAATTGATGAGTCATCATTCACTATCTATTATTTGTTATTATTATATATTAATTTAAATATGATATCAATAATAACCATGTCCAATGGTTGGATATACATATGTCTCACACAACCATGTAACTATATAACTAGTCATAACTTACTATATGTGTGTTTAACCACTAGTACATTTTTTTTTATTTTACTAATATTATTATTGTAATTATTGATATAATTCACTATCGTTTGAAATATTAGTGAAAAATATATATCTTCTAATATTAATGGAATTTAGTACAGTTTCTACCAAATATATAGTAAATAGTGTTTAACCCATGTAAAGTGAATGTGTTGAAAATTTTATTTCTTGTGTAATTTCCCTTTTCAAAAATGTTTTTTGTGAGGTGTGTGAGATATTATTGTCATTTCACGAAGATGACTTGGTTTGGTGAGTAGTATATGAGTTATTTAAATACCATGGTACACAGAAATGAGGGATATCTTTTTGGAGGATCTATTCCATTACCTGAATCATCGAATGGATAAATTTTAGTGAAGGAAGTTTGTTAAAATTCACCAAAATTGGTATCTGGGATTGTGGTTGTTTGATCTATCATCATCACACTCATGGTCAACGTATTTAAAACTGACTATCTTTCTTGGGTGTTTTTTATGTTTCTTTATGAACTTATGATCATTAGATGGATTATAATCTAAATAATATACGGTCCACCAATACAAGTCTGATTGAAAAAGTTTCAGGTTATGGAGAATATTGATGGACAACTATCTTATTTTAAATGATTATAACCATTCATTGGTAGGAGTAAAATCGAAAAATATAAATCAATCATAATGGGAATTAATAGAGAGAAATTATATTGTTTTTATGTAGATATAAATTTTTCAGAATATTTCCATTAAATTTAAAGATGTCAGTCCTATAGTTGAGATGGTGTATCCCTATGTAGACATCTATAAATGGATGATAACACATAACAACGTGTTCAAGATGTATAGGTTTTACATCATAATTCTATTAAAAGGTATTAATATGATAAATCACTTGTATACTGTTATCATGATTCAATTTAATCAAAAAATAGTGAGGGTGGTTTTTTGGATGATTTTTTGGAGATTATACTACTATCATAACATATAATTTCATTTCATTTAATGTTAATGGTTGTTATAAATTCATGTGGAAAAATAACTTTATTTTTGAGGATATCAGAAAATAATTCATTAATGAAGAACTAATATTAAGAGAGGTGGATAAGACTTTTGAAAAAAAAAAATTATAAATTCATAGGGAAATGATTTCTCGACTAAATTTAAAAATCAATTGAAAATATTGGAAGTTATATCCTAAGATATATTTGAAGAAAAAAAGTAGGCCTTAGTTATATAAGTTGGTACTGTGGGAAGATTAGACACCGTAAAAAGGATTTTAGAAATTACAGATAACCCAATGTTAGAGAAGAATATTTAAGGTCATATTCTATGTCTATAACTGATGAAATTAGTATCATAGTACTAAATGTCAATAATAGTATGGATTTATGTATTATTGAATCGGGAGCATCAAACCAATCAACATTAATTTAGTCGTTTATGGTGAATTATATCTCCAAGAAATTTTAAAACATACAATGAGTAGATGATAATGCTCTAGATGTAATGGGAATACAAAATCCTAATGAATGGAGTAATAATTTATTCTTCTTATCAAAGAAATAATTCCTAATATTCATGGGATTATAGAAGAACCCAATTTCCATTGGATGACTTGATGGGGTGGGATATGGGACTAGATTTTACATTGAAATTTTGAAGTGAATTAGAAATCCATGGTCACTGTAAGAGGATTAAACAATGAGTCACTATATCTAACAAGAATAATAGATGAATATGTAATTATTTTTAGAATAAATTTTGATAAAAAATAATTGTGGACTTACTCAGTTAGATATCTCAGTGGGAACAACATAAAGGTTCTAAAGGAAGAAAGTAATGATTAATATTAATAACACTGAGATTGGAATATATGAGACATTTCATCTTGGGAAATAAAATATGGTTTCATTTAAATTTAATGGATAGAGTTCTCAATCCTAGATGTTAGAAAATGTATATTCTGATATTTATTGTGCAAACCTAGTCTACTCTCACTGTGTGTCTCTTTATATCATAAATTTAATTGATGATGTGATTAAGATTGTATGGGTTTACATTATGTAGAATAATTTAGGTGTTGATTAATTATTAATTTGATGGAATCTACAATTGAAGGGTATATTACAGTATGCATAATTTTCCATAGATCAAATATGAGTTGAAAGGACATTTGCAAGAACATTTGAACTTTTATTAGAAGAACATGATTAGGATATAGAGAACTACACCCAGTTCACTACAATAAAATATTGTAGTATAAAAAGAAAATTAATTTTTAATATAAAATTTTCTTATTATTAGGGTACACTTGATATTTCACAATGAAATTTGGTAATATTAATAAGACATAGTAGTGTACATAGATAACCAAATTCTACCCACTATAATGGTCTATGAAGTTATAAAACAACTATGGTCCAGTAAGAAACTTGATGTTCATTCCACCATAATGTTTTTTTATGATAGATTAGATCTATATGGATGATATGAATTATGATAATCTTATGAAAAAAATCAAAGGCATGATTCTTTATTAGATAAGGAAATGAAATTGTATTGATTTAGAATATGGGAGGATGAAAAATTACAAGTATACATAAGTCAAGATGTTTATTTCAATGAGAAGGTTTTATGAAGGGAATTAAAAATTTATAAATGATATGTTCAGAGTAAGTAATCCACTAATTAAGTCCATGTTTTCTAAAATAGAGATACCCAAATTAAATAATATTAGAAATTTTTAGACGTATGCACTTAAGATATTGATGTCATACTGATGAAATATGTTCTATAATTATCTTGATCTATAGAGGCTTGAATAAGGGATCTGGAACATGGTGAACTAGAATATATAGTACTATAAATTGAATATTTTAAGAAGATAAAATTCTAAATATCAATTTGAGATATATTTCTGATTTAGGATGACATTCCAAACTTTTGGGGCCAACATGAACATTCTATTTCCAAGAGATGGTGGAAAAACAAAAATATCAGAAGATTTTGAGAATCCTAGAGATAGGAATCCATGTTTCATAATGTATTTTCATTATATTAATCAAATAAAACACGGGAGTTGATTGATTTATGATGGAGAAAAAATAGTTGGAAAAAATTAGTGTTAAATTTTAATGATGAAGTTTTCAAAAAGAAGTTTTATATTGAACTATTGGTGGTAAAAGGATTCCAACAAGAGGGTAATAACATATTATAATTTTTTGAACTAATAGTTATGAAATATGACTTATTAACAATTGTCAGGATTGTATCCTATGATAGTTTTCACATAGGTAATATGGATGTAAAGATAACCTTCTTACCTGGTTACATAGATTAAAGAAATTAGATAAATAAACTAGTATGTTCCAATGATGATCAAAAGAGTGAAATTGTGTATAAATTAATGAGAATTAACTACATCATGATGTAAGAACGAAATTAATGGAACAAGAAATTAAATTCTTTTTTGGATGGTGAATCTCACATGTAGTGTGATGTGGATCATTTTGGATATCCTGATGTATGATATAATTTATATTTTATCATTCTTCTTTTATATGTGGATGATATGTTGCTAGATGGTATGTAAATTAGATAAATTTAGGAGTCGATGCCCGGATTTTCTAATATATTTGTGGAAAAATATCTCATTTGGGCCAAAACTAATTTTGGAATGACTATTGAGAGTAATAATAAATCCAATACTTTTATTTTATCTCAAATGGATTATATCTAGAAGATTATAGAGAGATTTAAAATGTATTTATGTAAGATGTTATCTTCTCAATTGACTAAACTCATTATGATATATATGGAATTTTATATACCATAGAAGATGATATTCATTAAATGGGGAATTTTCTTCTTGAATTCGTGGTATGTAGTATTATCAATGGTATGCTATGTGCTAAAGTGGACATTAAATTTGAAGGGGGATGGTATAGCAACATTATCATTATTCCTATTGTGTAAAATTAAGAGGCGATAAAAAGGATCTTTTAGTACATAAATGAATCACATGATACAACATTTTACACTTAGAATGATGATCTATTGAAAGGTTATATCATGGAAGTATTTTTTTGGTACACTAACATAAATAAGAGTACTAATGTGTTTTGGTTAACCTATATTGGAATGAATATCATATAAATATCATGGAAAATATTACTAGTTAATTTTCACCATATTTTTTTTGAGTATATAGAAATCATAATATTTTAAAAGGAATTGGTTGGGTGGTTGTTCTTAATAACATATCTCTCAAAAATTTGGAACGTGCGATTCTATTTTGTGATATTAAAAGAGAAATTTACTTGTCATGGAATTTATTGTATTGTGAAATGATAAATTACATTGACATTAAATATATCTTTATCTGGAATTTGAAGTTGGAAATGGTACTAGAGTAATAAAATATAGTAATAAATAAGATTCCAAAAATCATATCCACTAAGAAATTATATTGATTAATTCTAATGGGACACTTTACATTGGAGGGAGATAGGTTAATTGAAGGATATTGAGGTATCTAAGTGTTATTTTAGTTAAAATTTAGTGGTTGTTCATATGTATTGGTTTTTTTAGTGTTTCGTTTATAACATAATTTATATTGTTATATGTTTATATATGTGAAGAATGCTTGATGTTAAAATTTATTGGAGAAAAAAATATGAAATTTGAAATATCAACTTGGATTGGTGATTTTCTAGAGGTTTCAAAAGCACTACAATGGTTTATAATTTTAGTAGATTGTGGATTCACAAAATAATAATATATAGTGGTATATTTAAACTGAATATGTTTAGTGTATACAGTATGGTTAGTCCTCATGGTTATATAGTTAGAGTATGGGTAACCATTCAATGTTTACAAGCTATAGTGATCAGGTTAAGATTGTAATGGAATGTCAGCTATTAACATATTCAATGTTGATCCATCCATGAATCACAGATGGAGGTGAATATAGATAACAAGATGGAGGTTACTATAAATAATTTGGATCACCGGTACATGTGTTATGATTATATTGATAGATTACATGAAATTAGTGATAAAATAGGGAATAATTTCTAAATTGTATACAATAATGTTTTTAAAATTTTATCCTTTTTTTATATTACATTTTTCTTGATTATTGTGTGTGAGTTGTGTTTGTTTCTCTTGAGTGCGTCAAATGTTCACTTAGTTTGTTGAGTAGTGTTTGGGGTCCTTCTATCTTTTAGTATACCAATACGATAGAGTTCATTTCTTAGAATATATTCTACTAAATGAATCATCTTGTCGATAACATCAATTTAATGCAAGTGGGTGTGTATTCCCAATAGTTATAGTTATACAACCTCTATGAATAGTACATGTGATGGATCAGATATGTATTTCATCATTATCTATACATGGAACACATAAACCATGTTGGAGAGGTGTGGTGGTGGATTCAATAAATAAGCAACAGTATTTACACAATCAGGAATATTCATGGGAAAATGTATCTATGGATCAACTATCTCATTTTATATAAACCCTTGTACCTATTATATAATCATATTTGATAGAATAATATATCACTAACTATGAAATCTATATCTCATCGATTATTATCTAAAAGGATTTACTATCATCTTTATACGTTAATAATGTGTAATGGAATAGATTGACGATTATTTTTTATTTCCTAAGAAAGATATAGTCCTAATAACATTCTTTATCTAACTTCAACCCAACCAAGTAGATTTATGAATCTCTTTTGATACAAATCCTCAAATGGTTGCATTTTAATTCTTGAGTAGAAGATATTATTGGTGATACATTTACCAAAGGAATATTTTTATCCCACCATATTATAAAATCCATCGAGAAATATAATAGGATATCATCCAATGTATAAATGTTCCTTTCATAATTATCATTTTTTTATGTATGATTATTTTTTAAAAGGTTCATTCTTTTATCTAGTTCTTATAGAAAACATCCGCAAAAAATTAATGTAAACCTCATATATTAATCAAATACCATTGAATCTCTTACTCCCTTCATCCTTACCTTCTTCCCTTATGAATATATTATCATGTTGATCAAGTAAGTAACCCTTTTGATTATAAATAATGTTCACTAAATTTATAATTCAATCAATAGTAAACCAAATGTATTTTTTCCTTTATATTTCTTTGAAAATCATAGAAGAAACAACATTTTGATTTATACCTTTTTCCATTTGGTAATGGGTAGGGGATTATTTATACACCTATGCATCTTATGCTCATCCATGAATTGTGGGAAGACTTTAAATCAATATATATTCTCTATAATATATTTATTTCATGTACCACCACAATAAATATTCCATCAGATAACAATTTATCATTATACTTCTTGGGATAATATATAATAATGATATTTTTTTATTTTATTAATGTTTTTCATTTGTTTAAATATGGAAGGTGTTCATATTTTTATTCTAAATACTTTTTTTCAATAATTTTTTTGATTAAAAAATAAATTACTTTCCATCTTATTTTATAGCTCCATATTATTCATTCATGCATCATTTATCATTACATAAATATTATATTATGTAATAAATTGTGAAAAATGTGATTATTTTTCGATTTTGATATGATTTCCCTATCCATGCATCGAATATCCTAAAAGATAACAAAATATTACCCCTTCTGATTATTGTATAATCCACCTTGTTCCATCACATGATGGTAATATACTAAGAATGTGTAACCCTTAATCAAACCGAACCATCTCAACTACCTCATTTAAACAACTTTTTTATGAATATAAAAGTTTGGAACTTATATAAAATATATATATCCCGCTTAGGTATATATATATATATTTCCAAAAAAATAACTAACAAAAAAGTTATAGTCCTCCCGAGAACATGTGTCAGGGAACATTTTTTTAGGTCTGTATTCTATTTAAGGAATAACACCAACATATAATTTTTCATATAAATAAAACCCCTGACCTTTTCTATAACATCTTTGTATAAGAAAAAAA
Source organism: Viscum album (assembly GCA_963277665.1). Taxonomy (NCBI): domain Eukaryota; kingdom Viridiplantae; phylum Streptophyta; class Magnoliopsida; order Santalales; family Viscaceae; genus Viscum; species Viscum album. The sequence goes on along the minus strand of OY728122.1, from coordinate 698,770,865 downwards.
CAACTTTTCAATTAGTATTTCTACTATATCTAGAATTAATAACCTCTTATTAATATCATTAAATCATTCTTCATATTATTAAATCTGTCAAAATATATCTTCATCACATTTTAAGTTGGTTATAATATTTTAAAATAATAATAAATATATCAAAAAGAGTATAGAATCGCTAAACAATATAAGAAAACTATTGATACCTTTTATCGATATTTCTCTACAACATTCTTTAATCACATATATATTTGATGAGTCCACGAATATACATTCCATTATAACTGTATGTCCAAAAGAGGATAGTTATTTTAGTTACATTTTCACATGTAAAATTTTCAATACAATTTATATTTTATTTTATTCTTTAAATAAATTTAAAATAATATTTATATTGAATATCCCATATAAATGTGTGATTATTTAATGATGTATGGGTGAATTACTTATCCCTTTTTATTTTAAAAATTATCTCATTTTAATTTAATCTTGGTTTCAAGTTAATACCCAGATCTACTCTTCTTTAATCTCACCCATTTACTGCAAATAATACTATATGTCCGCTGTAAGGATCTTCATGGTTTACCCTCAATGCAAGATATTACATATTTCTATATTGGGAAGTACCACCAACATATATTATAAACTATATCACAAGGTGATTAAAAAAATAGTAGGTTATACCCCGAATTAAAATTATTTTATACCCCACATCACAAATCAACCATTGACAGTTATTTATAACCACCACTTCAAACTCTTACTCCAGTTATTTTTTATTACCCCCAATCTCATGATTGTTTTGTAATGGTTTCAATCCATTGATAAATATATTTTCTATTCCCCAATGTTAAAAAAATGCTAATACAACTCTATATTCTTACTGGATCAATTTGACTTCTTTTTTACAATTATGTAATAACAATAGCCACTGATTAGGTCTATTAGTCTTGCTAAAAAATCTTCAACACCTGTATATAATCAAATTCCTCATTAAATAAATTATTGTTCCATCCGTCCTCGTGTTTTGAATTCATGGTATCACTTGAATGTGTTCTAGTGATTCACACAATTTCATTAATATTTTTTCAATCAAATAAAAGTATTTTACTACTCAATGTAGTTTTCCTTTTTTATTTTCAATTAAAATATATTAAATATACTTTATACATGTGTTTTATGTTATAAACCCTATCACACCTACTTTATTTATTATAATATTTTCTATGATTTTCACAGGTTCTCTATCTTATATATTTTATTCCAATTATATTCTAAAACCTCATTCATGAAAAAGACCATACAAGGCCTTTTGCTTCAATAATATTCACTTAATATAAAGAATGGAACATCTTCTTAATCCACACACAAAAGAGTTCTTCAGGAATATTAGAAACATCATTTATTTTTGTAAATTTATTTATATTAAAATATATTTTTATTTTCCTCATTTTATATAATTGGATTCATGAAACCAGTGGTGTGTGAGAACATAAGTCATCATATAACCCATAAATGTGTTTTGTGAATGAAAGTGTTTTTTTAACCAAAAAAACTTCATGTAAGGCTGTATTTTAAGATAAAATGTAGTGTATGTGATATCATCTTATTCTTGAAAAAATTATGAGTTCATTATGTCTTATTATTATTGTAAATGGTAAATATGTCACATATAACAAATGGAATCAAACACTATCGTCCTTGGATGCTCGATATTAATAGGAGTTATTCCTCTCTAATAGAACCGATAATCATTCCATTACCAAACTAAAATTAAAATAGAGCATTAAGGATAAATAATAATATATCTCCTTATTATACAAAGTAAATTATTTTTCATAAACAAAAAAACCTCATTTTTCACAATTTTGAATGAGGGTTTCCATTTTATTATTTGGCATTAAAGGACACCAAGAAGTATGGTGTCTCAACTTCATAAGGCTATCTTATTATTTCATAATTATATCTAACATGAATGTTTAATATAATCACATAAACACTTTTGACTATATGGTATGTGTGAAGTCCTTTTATACATTCATTGTATGCTCACTCAAATAATGTTATTTGAAATATCACATGCATGTAGGTTGGAGATTTCGAGAATGGATTTCAAATGATCAATAATGCGTCATATAAACTTTTTATTCGATGTTGGTATGGATTATTTGAATAGTTATGTGATAGTATATACATAGAATGATAAAATCCTTACATCGAGTCGGCTAGGGATACGATAGGTTGAAGATTGATCTCTAGGTGTATTAATGAATCATATTATTTGGACTTGTAAATAAAGGTAATTACCATATTTTTGAAAAATAATGGAATAATATATGTCTTATAGGGGATGAAATCAAAAATAAACATAGTTTGAATTCAATATATAATAAAAAATACCCTTAAAACCATTTTTTGTGATTACTATGATCCTCACCTATTTCCCACTAACACCAACCAATGTTTTAACCCTCCACCAATATAGGGTCCCTCAATGTTGTTCCACTCGTCCCACATGCCGATATATGGGCATTGATTTCCTACTAATTCTTACCTCCTACAACACATTTAATCTTTCTGAGGTGTTTCTCCCACATAGAGGAAGGTTCCTCCCACCTTACATGGATTGGGCTGGTTCTTTATCTTTCATGGATGACACAATTTTATAATAATGGGAATATCAATATTTTCTTAGTAATAACTAAGTAAATGACTACCTATTACACGTGAAATCATCCAATCATTTCCCAAAATCATTTAATTTATTTATATAAATTCCATCAATCAATATTAATTCCCTTTTTTAATTATAAAACTAGATTATCAAATTTATCAACAATTTTTCATGACCTCAAAATCCATCTCAATATTTTGGTAAACAATGTTTCAAATGTTCAATAGAATTGAAACATATCTTTAAGCCTAATGACCTATTCAAAAATAATCACAATTATAACCAATTAATAAAAATTTATGAAAAATAATTAACATTCTTTTTCAATCAATAATATTTCATATCTTATTGACATCAAATGAAACTCAAAAACATTTTTCAAAAATCTATAAATATGAGTTTTTTAAAACACAAAACAAATTCATAATGAAAATATTTGAATCTATATATTATTCATATCCACCTTACAGAAAAAAAAGAAAATGGGGTATATATGGGTATGAACTTTAACTTCGTCTTTAGCTAATATAAGAAATACCATTTTAAAATTTATCTCATCTCAAGTAATGGAATCATACTTTTAAAAAATAAATAAAATTTTATTTAATAAATAATATTTGTATGTGATATAAACCAATTTATAAAAAAAATATTGGAAGAGAATAATACATATCCTAAAAATATGCATTAATGTGATATCATTATCAATCTCATTTTAGAATCTTCATTTCAATAATATTTGAGTGACTTTTTAATGATATATCATATTCAAATATTTACAAATTCATAAAAAATCATGTTAATAAAATTGTACTCCCACTACATCTCATATTTCTCATGATCCATCACTATACTTTATGAAGTAGTTTTAAATAATTTGAATAAATAATTTTGTGTGATTATCATACCCCATCATTAGTTTTTTTCACCCTAATTGAATGCACATCAAACATCATCATGAAAATTTATTTTTCTCTTTAACTTAAATTTAATCTCCTTTAATTACCTATAACTTAGTTGAAATAAAAAATAATAATGGAATTATGTGGTACCATAATGTCCCTTATAATATATATTGAGACTATGAGTCTCCCCTCATTCTGATGAACTCCTTCTAATATTTAGATCCAGTGTGGGATGTTAATTCTTCATTTTTATCATTATTAATTTATTTTATAATTGTATATTTCCCATGATTTATATTTTTATTATGATTTTCTTGCAATATAATTTTAGTTTATTCCTCTTGGACTGGTATTATTCTCATGCAATATTCTCTCCCATTCCAAATTCATTCACACCTTTCACACAATATAATTTTCAATTCGTACTTTGTAGTTGAATTCTCATTAACATTATCTCATTTACTATCACCAATTCTATCATTTTTCCTCAACAATATTTTGTTCTTCATAAAAGTTTTAACCATTAATATTTGGTCTATCAAGATAACTAATCTTTCTTCCTAATGTTCAATGTTTTCATGATACTATTATATTAATAATTTCACAATAAATCATTATTGGCCTTCTAGAATTAATTTTCCTCCACATAAATATTAATTTATTCTTCTAATTTGGTTAAACATTTCATAGAATTGTGCCCCTATTGATTTTATAATATCTTGGTCCCAAACCACTTCCTTTTATGGAATGATCTCATTTTATTATTATAGAAATCCTTTGATGATTGACTTATTCTTGGTTGTAACAAATTATACAACAATTTGTATGATTTACGAACAAATAGTAAGAAAACTATGAATGTACTGTAGACAATGATCTTCAGAGAAGTTATTGTTTTTCTTTTAATGTTTTTTTTTGATTTATTTGAATGGACTATGGGTTCTATTCAAAGTGAGGAACGACTATCTTAAAGTATTATACTATCCCTTTGATGTCGAAGATGAATTCTCACATTTCCTTTTGGTAGAGACTGATATCATCTTGACTTTAGCACTATTACAAGCTGTATTAAAATGTGTAAATTGTGAATGATTTGAAAAATAATTGGCCTCTCTCTATATACCATTCATTTCACTGGATTGATAGGATTATCGATTACAATAAATTTATATATTGAAGTCATATCAAATTTTCATTAACTTGTTGTTAGTAGTAAGACACTTTTATTACATCTCATATAGGTCATCCACTTTTCATCCATTCAATCATCAAGTTCATTTCTACTTCTTTCAAGTTCAATTACTCATTACCCATTCATCTTAATTTCATAAAAAATTGCTATTAATTCCCATTAATACTTTAATAGATGTTGGTATTTCATTATGATCTATTCTATAATTTTCTATATCATACTATTTCATATTATATGATCATATCTCATTATGATGTATCATCCCTTTCTTGACACACTCATTGTTCATAAAAGTTTTCATTTTAGTCACATTATTTAATTTTATCCTCTTCATGAATTTTGTAATTAACTCATTAGAATATTATAAATCCCCCTTTAGAGTCCAATCTAATTTTGATCTCTTATCTCCATCATCACTACTTGAGGATTCAGGAACTTTTTTTAAAGGAGATAAAATGTTGAAATTTTCATTATATTGCCTTCTTGAAGATGATAACTATAAAATTATCTCTGTGTTCAAAAAATTATTCTTCTTGATAGGAATCCTTTTATTTTATTTCTCATACCTCTACATATAATAAATCTTATCGTCTTTATACATCTCACAACTATAAATTTTCTTCATTTCATATTTACTGGTAATGTGACCACAACTATTTTAGTTCCAATATTTGAGTGATTTTTTACCTTTTTCTTTCTAGTATCCCATTCTTATAACACTTTTAACTATGTCCTTCATTTTATTGAATTCCTCCTCTACATCCTTTTCATCAGAGTCACATGATTCTAGACAGTTTTCATTTTTGTCTCTAAATTATATCATTTTTAAAAGGATATTTCATCTCTATCATTCTTGATGGTTGTTTTTTCTTTTCAAAACTCATATTCTAGAAGAATACATTAATTTTATTCCAATTATTAATCTTCCTGATCTATCTATAATAAAACATTTGGATCGAATCTATCTAGAATGTTCATCATTAGGTTCCCCTCAATAGTATAATCATATATATTTCCAATGAAACAATTACTTATGGTGATAATATCATTCAATATTTTAATATAATCATCAATAACTTCATCATTACCAATATTGATATATCCAAATATAACTCTCTATAATTTTATATTAGGCTTCGTAACATTAACATTTCCATTATAAATGATCTTTAGTTAAACCCAAATTTGTTTGGATGTTGTAAGTCCCAGGAATATATTGTCTACCTTTTTAGTGAGTGAATATAATATTAAATTTTGATATTTTCAATAAATTTATATATTTCACTAAATTAAAAAATACATAGGTTAATTCCCATAAAATGATAAATTCCCACTATTTATGTATCATTAACCTGTACTCTTAGAGATAGAATATCAACAACTATACTATTTATCTAGTTATGGTAGCTATTACATTCAAATTTTGGACCAACCTAGACATAACATAGGTTATCCATTATCAATTTCTAATAGAATTTTCAAAAGGCGACCTTATAATTGATACATATTAAAGTTCCCATATCATGAACACCGAGTATGGGAGGGGAAGAATTAGTGATAAATTTTTATTTTATAAAATCATTAATCATCATTTAGCCTCCTCTTCAGGTGAAATTATGGATTCACTCTTCTTGTAACTCGTAATCTCAACTCACATAATGTAGTAAGTGAAAGGGTTGGATTTATAAGGATCAACCTAAATGTGTGAGTTTACACCTTGCCATGTTAGTGAGCCCCCCAGTCATGGATTCCCAACTATAAAATAAGTTGACAAGGAATTATAATTAATTATTTTTCAAATTAAAATATGGTTATACAAGATTTCTGAAAATATTCTTCAAAAGATGGTTGCCCGCCCCCTCCCCCAACTATACTCTCATACATCAATGATTGGTTAATCCCCCTATTCAAATGATTCATTGGAAACAAGTTTCAATCCCTTGATATAAATCTCTTATACTCTTTGTTTCTCCTACACTAATTGATGATGATCATTATCTACACACGTGATGGATCAATTGTCCTACTTGGGTACACTTCAAGAAGTTTAATAATTTCTAATCAGTTTTTTATGTATTATTGAATAGCTATGATCACTTGTGTGTGACCATCTTCCTTAGTGAATTAATTCTTAGAAAAATATTCTTTATAATGATGAATTCAAAACCAACCCAGAATGTGTTCAAATGATTCAAATAATTTTTTCAATATTTATTGTATGGAAGAATAATATTTAACAACTCGTTGTAGGATGGCCGTTATATCACTTCAAATATCAAAAATGTAATTATTGCATGTGTTTCATGTTTTATTCCCCAATATACCACCATTATTCACATTGATATTTTATGTTATTTTCTTGGGATCACTATCTTATTTACTCGCTATTGGTGATATTGATATTATCCATGTATGAATTGAACCATGTATGGTCATGTCCATTAATCTAACTCATGAGATAGTAATTTTGTCCTATCTTCCTCCTCCATTCATGGAATGAAGTGCTTCTTGAAACATAAGAACTTATTGTATTTTTGTTACATTATGAATATGATGTAATTGTTTTGGTCTTCTTCCATTAATCCTTTGTTCTTAATTGAAACCAATTGTTCAAGAGATCTCATGTTATTTATAAACTCTATAATATTCTAGGCATTATCGAGAGTTAATAAAATATAAAGAACATTCTGTAACACTAGATGTGAATATCAAAATTTAAACTTGTGATATATTTTTCTTGTTTATGAAACAATAGATATTACTATGACCTTTTGGGATAAAAATATCTCTATAAAATACCAAATTACTATAAACACTCTCGGCCTCAAATAATCAATATTTATTGGGAAGGATCCTTTATCATTACATCTATAATCATCAGTCTTCTAGAATATGATTTCAAATTTAATTAACTTGTTTTTAATAATATCATTGATGATTCTTTAAACACATGGTTTTTTATAAACCATTTAATATCATATCATTAAAAATTTTTAATTTGGTTTTCCTTATTTGTATAGACCCAGAAATTCCTTGTAATTTTTTAATTAAATGGGAATTTTATGAGTTCGGTAAAATTGAAGGCGCGTGATTCTGAGGCCCAGTGTGGCCGGAATCAATTTCTGATGTTTTGTTCAGGTACGTTAAATAAATGTACGAGTGGGTTTTTATAAATTTTTAACCATTGCATAGAATTGAAAACCAAGGGCACTGTTGAACACGTAATGCTGGTATTTTCTTAGGAATACTTTCACCTTGATGATAGTTGGTTGAGGGTGAAAGTTAGTTTTTGGGTTTTTCATGGAATAATAAAATAAAATAAATGCATGTTTTATTTTATTTTATCTATTTTAACCACCCATGTGGATGTTGGAGGTGGGGACCACCACACATTAACCTCCCATAAGAGGTTATGGTGGTGGGGCCCATAAGAACTTAACCTCCCACGATAGGTTATGGTGTGGGAACCACCCGGTACTAAACCCCCCATTTAATTGGGGAAAACCTTTCAACTCCCTCATAAATGAGGGAGAGTCTCTTGACCTCCCTTAACTAAATGGTTCCACCACCCCCATATTTTAATGTTTTCAACCCCCCCCCCCCTAAATAATTGAGCCATATCATTTAATTAAATGATACAATTTGAATTTTAAACCCATCAAACAAAATAATAGAAAATCTATTATTTGGAGGGGATGTCTTTTCATTTATAGGGAAAAGGATGGAAATAGAGGATTACAGCTCTTGGGAGAAAACCCTCCAACGAAGAATGCTTCCTCCATGAAGAATGATCCTTCTACGAAGAAAGTCGACCTCGAATTTGACTTACTTTATTGGATCTTACTTCAACATAGGATGTGTTCATCTACAGAGAATCGACATCCACCTTCTTACGCCAACGTCAACCAACATCAAACAAGGTAGGGGTTTATTTTGAATATGTTATTATTCCCTTTATTCTTCCCTTCTAAAACCAAGAATAATTGAGGATTTTTTCCTTGCATGTTGGGAATAATTTGTTGTGGAAAGGGATTCATGTTCTTCTTTTTTACCTTCTGTTGAGCAGCTTGGTCCCATTCTAAACGTGGCGGGTGCGGGCAAAACTAACATGGCCCGACCCCTCCGCCGATCTCCTTTGGTGATCTTTGCAATGGAGAAGGATGAAAATGTACATGGGGGAGCACAAGAATGGTGACCAAAACCACCACCAGCCATGACAAAAGAAACGACGCATGGAACCACCCTGCGGCACCGCTGCCCTGCCGTGCCCTCCCAGCAGCTCCGTCCGAGCCACCTGCACCTTCGTGGTGGCCCCGCGGCTCCATAGTCCTTGCACCCTATGAACCTCGTGCACCACACGACTCCTCCTTCCACATGCCACATGCTCTCCATGGATCCACCGTCCGCGCGTCCCATGCCCCCAGCGGCTTCGGCATCGCAGCGCCCTCCCGAGCCTCCCCGATGACACCAGCCTCCCGATCCCCGGCTGCGATGGCCTCCCATGCCCCTCAAAGTGCCCCGACCAAGACGGTCTCCCGTGCCCCTTGCGTTTCCCCAGACGAGCTGACACATGCCCTCATGGTGCCCTCTGGGCCGAGTCCCCCATGTGGCACCCTCCGGGCCAATCCTCCCTCACGCAGACCCTTGGCCGGTCCGTGCCCTCTCGGCTCTCCGCAGCCCCTCACGGCCTACTGGGCTAGGCCCAGTGTTCCAGACTGAACCCATCTGGCTGGCCTGCTCAACAGGTCAGGCTAGACCCAACTGGTCAGGTCGGGTCGACCCGAACTAGGTCGGACCGGACCCGGACCCACTAAGACCCTGTTACTTTCTTTTGGCCATATATATGGCACCAGACATCCATTTAATGAACCGTCGTGGCACTGGAAATATTGGACAATGATGGTCTATTTGAGTATACCCCACTAGATTTTGGTTTATAGTTGAGATATAGTCAGGTTGGATCATGCTGGAATCCAACCGGGCCCCAGAAACTAAATTGAAAATAACTCACAGACTGGGCATCCGATTGACACACAATTAGTTGCATTGAAACCCCTATGACATTGAGGACATTTGGGATACTTCTTCTTGGGAATTCATGATAGTTGAAGCATTTACTAGTAGCTTGTGGAGTGGTTCTTTAAGAGATGAGCGTGCATTTGTGTAGGAACCTAGTAGATGGATAAGAATTGACGACTGCTGACCGTTTGACACGAAGTGACTCAACTATCCCAGTGGAAGTGCTTGGTTGTGGCAGAATACCCATAGAGGAGGAGTTCCTGGTTATGGTGGTGTACCCATGGTACTCAACAAAAGGAGTACCTCTGCATGCTATGAGGCGGAGCGCCTAGTTGTGGCGGTAGACCCACGGTGGGGAATGACTCTGTGTGATGCAGCAGACCCATGGTACTTGATAGGAGGAGTACCTCAGCAGTCCAAAGTTAGTGGTAAGCACCTATGCGTGATGCGGCAGACCCACTGTACTCGATAGAGGAGGAGTTCTCCAGCAGCCGAGGGTTCAAAATGTTTTTACCCCTAGAATAAATCTTGGTTTGGGCTGAGTCAGTACTTTTGTGTTTTCCACATGATTGGGATGGATCACTTGATTACATAGTTATATGTATGGGTATATAACTAAGTAAGGTTATCTATTGATTTCATACATTGTGGTTTATCGTTGTTGGATTTTGTGAGACCTTGAAGGTCTTCGGATCCCTACTGAGTATCATTATACTCACCCCTGCATGGGCTATGCCCACACCTTGTTGTGTTGGTTGCATACGATGGACAGTAATGACTGACGCTATGAGTAGTAGGACAGGACGGTACCTGGAGGTGGACCTTATGATGAGTCAGTACACGGAGGAGATGGACAGACGAGTACTGCTGAGGAGGCAATCTGTACCTACAATTCAGGTGGGAACCAAGGAGGATGACCCAGTAGCTGTTTTCATTTTTCGTTAGTAGAGCATGTACATCCAGTTCCTTGTATTTAACAGTTGGGCATGTATTTCCCGCCCCATTTTCTTTTCAGAACTCTTTTGTTATGCAATTTACTTAGTGTTTTTTATCCATCTGTGTGCTCTATTTTTTGTGTTTACAGGATGTAAAGGCAATGCCTTCCCAGTTTTAGGAAATTATGCCTTTGGTTCTAGTCACCAGCCCCTGGCCTATGGGAGACGAGCTTGGGGTAGTTGAGGCATGGGCCCTGGGGGACGGGTCATGAATAAATGGTATCGGAGGAGTCAGTTCTACCGCAAGAACTTATGAATCTTATATTTCATTATATGAAGAAATATTGTTAAGGGTAGTAAGTGTGGTTCTTAGTTCAGGGAGTCCAGTGTTAGTGTGGCGGCCAACGTATCCAGACACCAGGACCCAGACATCTGATTTCAGACTCAGTGCATGAAAACACTAATTGCTTATGTGTCTTAAAAAGTTATCTATAAGTCAAATCAACAAGGTAATCTCATCATGTATAATCTTTCGACCATGTCACATCTGTTTCTTTCATGATAACTCCACGCAGACAGTCATATAGTGTTTCTAGAGTCGTACGCACGGACATCCCACCGAGTGATGAGGCCTCAGTGCAGGGCCCTTTTCCACTGGAGGCACCAGCGGTACCTTTCCACATTGGACCCCTGATGCCACCAGCCCCAGTAGCAGACGATGCACACCGCTTGAGAGCATTGCATGAGTTCCATCCCTAAAGGACACCCAGGTTCATATGAAAGACGAACCCTGAGGCAGTTGAGGATTGGCTGGAGGCTGGGGTGATAGTCTTCCATCTAGTAGGGACACAAGAAGACCTCATGGAGATTCTTACTGCCATCCTTCTACAAGAAGCAGAGAGCAGATGGTAAAGCTTGATGTTCTAGGTTCATGATGAGATGACACTTCTCTGGGTAGACTTTGAGAGCCTGTTTCTGGAAGAGTTTGTCCCAACGACTCTCCGCATAGTGTAAAAACAGGAGCTACTTCATCTGCAGCATGGCAGCATGACAGTGGCTCAATACTCAGCGAGGTTCACAAACCATTCACGTTACTCCACCGATATGGTGCATGAAAGATTCATTAGGTCCTAGACCATCGATCAAGGACTCAGGTGGGAGATCAGGGCTTCAGTGATCTCACTCAGCATCTCGACGCTGGTGGTGGTTTTAGAGGGAGCCCACCTGGTGCATAGTTTCCTTGCTGAGAAATCTCCAGCAGCCAGATCCACCACTAGTCGACACGTAGAGGAGTCTTCAACAGTTTTTAGCAGACAGATTCCATTGAGGACAAAGAGGACTATATATACAGGTGTATTAGAACATGACTCATGATTGGTTGTGCGGGACACCCAAGATGGAGAAAGACAAGCCTGGATAGGGCAATGTTACACATGTAGCGGGCATAGTCACATGGGTCGTGACTACCTGACCTATTATTCAGATGATCAATAGATGGTCAAAGGACTACCCAAGCAATGATAGAGATTCGATCGAGGAAGTACACATGGCATAGGAGGACGTGGCAGAGGATATGGTCATGCACCTGGCGGTGGGAGACATTTCGAGGTGTTACTGCCGCCACCATGAAGAGGTACACCCCAACCGCAGGGAGCTAGTGTATAGGGGAGTTCTCAGCTCCAGGAAGCTGAGGCTTATGATCACAACACTCCACAGATAATTCGTGGTATGATATATATCTGTTCCACTATAGATGTATAACTTATAGACATAGGTTCCAGTCATTCATTAATTTCAACTTCACTCGTTCAGAGATCAGAGATTCCGACAGATCTGTTGTCTTGATCCTTACGGCTAGAGACTCCTACGAGAGATGAATCGATGATTTAGAACTGGTTCCGGCAGTGTGAGCTTACTCTAGGAGGCGATATCTTTGTATTGGATCTCTTAGTAGAGGCATTGAGGCCTTAAGACATCATCTTGGGTATGGACTGGTTATCTACAGTCCATGCTCAAATTGACTATAATAGGAGCAAAAGTGTGGTGTGTCCGCACGGATGGGAACAGGTTCACCTTCACCGGTGAGAAGGGAGCCTATGCAGCATTGGATGGACTTACTCAGAGGAGAGTGCAGTCGATCACTCATCAGTTGGAAAGCCTTACCCTCAGAGCTATTGATGTGGAGAGTCTGAGTTATCCGGTAATGGTGGATCACTACATGGATGTTTTCCATGATTATGTCATAGGTCCACCTCCTCATCGAGAGGTGGAATTTTACATTGACATGTAAACTGGGATGGCACATATATCTACACCATCTTATCATATGTCTCCCGTGGAGCTTCGTGAGTTGTGGGTATAGCTATAGGACTTGCAGGGGAAGGGATTCATCCGGCCTAGTGTTTCACCTTGGGCATCCCAGATTCTGTTCGCCAAGAAGGCGGATGAGAGCTTGAGGATTTCAGTCGACAACCGGAACCTGAACCAAGTGACCGTGAAGAACAAGTTCCCACTCCCGAGGATTGAAAACCTCTTTGATTAGTTGAAGAGAGCATGGTGCTTCTCGAAGATATAACTTAGATCCGGCTATCACCAGCTCCAATTGTTAGATGAGGATGTGATGAAGATAGCTTTCAGATGTCGGTACGACCACTACTAGTTCTTGGTTATTCCTTTCGTTGTAACCAACTCTCCATCGATGTTCATGGGACTCATGAACATGATATTCCTACCATACCATTATCACTTTTTCATATTCTTCATCGACTACATTCTGATCTACTTCACTAATGAGGAGGAGCATGCCTATCACCTGTGGGTGGTACTGAACACACTATGAGATCACCAAACGTTATGGTAAGCTCTTGATGTACCATTTTTAGACTCGAGAGATTTACTTCCTAGGAAATGCCATATCGGAGGCTGGAGTTGTAGTAGATCCATCAAATATTGAGTTGTTACTTTCTTGGGATCCATCCAGGAGTGTGACGAAGGTACGAAGTTTCCTGGGGTTGGCTGGACACTACTGGTGGATTGTGCTATATTTCTCCAGAGTTACAGCACCACTATCAGCTTTGACGATGAAGGGGCAGCCATTCGTGTGGTTGGAGAGATGCAAACAGAGTTTTCAAAAGCTGAGGCAGAGGATGACTAGTGAACCCATCTTGAGGCTACTGGAGAAGGGCGTAGAGTATGTAGTTTTCTTCGACGTATCGGCAACCAGACTTGGATGTGTCCTGATGCAGGAGTGAGCAGTGATCGCATATGGTTCACGACAGCTGGGACAACATGAGAAGAACTATGCTACCCATGAACTGGAGCTAGCAGTAGTGGTCTTCGCCTTTAAGATGTGGTGACACTATCGGATGGTGGAGCTCTTTACAGTGTACTCTGATAATAAGAGTCTCATGTATATATTTTCATATAAGGACCTGATCATGAGACAACGACGTAGGCTTGAGTTCCTATAGGACTATGAATTCGTGATAGTCTATAATCCTAGGAAGTGGAACGTTTCCACAGATGCACTCAGCAGGAGATCTGGTATACAACTGCTAGTCAAAGCGGCGGAGAAGCTAACCGCTTTGCAGATATCCTTTGTGGATAGAGATGGAGTAGCTTTTCTTCAGTATCTTACAGTCACTTACCCACTTCTTCAGTGAGTCAGGTAGGCACAACATGGGTATATTGACTGCGAGACACGACGTGCTCAGATATACATAGGGAAGGCACCTGATTGATTTTCTGAAGGTGTTGAGCATGTCATCCTCTTTAGAGGATGTACCACGGTACCAGTGTCACATCATGATGTAGTGTTGAGGGAGTTCCACACATCTCCTCTAGTGGTACTTCCAGGAGTGGCGAAGATGTACCAGGATCTCCGAAGATAGTACTCGTGGCTGGGAATAAAGAAAGATGTGGAAGAGTTTGTTTCTTGATGCCTCACTTGTCATCAAGTGAAAGCGGAGAACCAGGTACTAGCAAGCTTGGATCAGCCTTTAGAGGTTTCAGAATGGAAGTGGGATGGTATATACATTGAATTATTGATAGGACTTCCACGTACATCCAGGGGACATGACTCGATTTGGGTGGTCATCGACCGACTCCCCAAGTTGACCAACTTCATACTAATCAGAGGAGGGTTCAATATAGATCTTGGGATTCCTCTATGTGCAAGATATTGTGAGGCTACATAGTGTACCTTCTTCTATTGTCTCCGATCATGATGCACGTTTCACTTGCTGGCTGTGGAAGGGGTTGCAAGAGGATTTTGGGGAATAGCTTTGTTTGAGCACTGCCTTCCATCCTCAGATGGATGATCATACTGAGCGGACTATTCAGACCCTCTAGGACTTGATCCGTGCTTGTGTCCTTGACTACGGTCATAGTTGGGTGGATCACATGCCTTTGGTAGAGTTTTCATACAATAAAAACTATCACTCCACCATTGGGATGGAACCTTTTAAGGTGTTATATGGGTGACCTTTTAGATCACCATTGTGCTAGTCTGACCTCGGGGAGTCAACAATAGTGGGACCAGAGATGGTATTGGCTACCACTGAGAAGGTTGAGATCATCCAAGAGTAGATGAAAACTACACAGAGTAGGCAAAAGTCATATGCGGATAAGAGAGGGAGACCTCTGGAGTTCGAGAATGGAGACCACGTCGTTCTATGGGTCTCACCCCAATGAGTTCTACATAGATTTGGTCGCGATAGCAAGATATCTCCGAGATTCATCGGACATTTCCACGTCCTCAGTAGAGTTGGAGAGGAGACTTGCCACTTAGCTCTAACACCTCAGTTGCACCAGGAGAACGATGTCTTCCACATATCCCAGTTGAAGAGATACGTGCACGACCCTTATCACATCATTTACCATGGTGAGATGGATTTCAATGATGATGAGACTTTTATGGAAGTTCCGGTAGAGATCGAGGATCTACAGGAGTGAGTCCTTCATGGATGATTGATACCTCTGTTGCGTGTTCACTGATAGCAAAGGAACCTCCAGGAGAGCACTTGGGAGCGGGAGGCTCAAATGTGTGCCCAGTACCAGAGATGGTATTGGCTACCACTGAGGTGGGGAGACTATAATGACCCAGAAATTCCACATAATTATTTTTAATTAAATGTGAATTTTATGAGTCTGTGAAAATTGATGGCATGTGATTCCGAGGCCCGGTGTACCCGGAATCAATTTCTTGAATTTTTTTGGGTACGTTTAGTAAATGTATGAGCAGGTTTTTTTAACTTTTGAACTAGTGCTCGGAATTGAAAAATGAAGGCACCGTTGAACTCATAGCACCGATATTCGCTTAAAAAGACTTTCAACATTACTGTAGTTTTTCGATGTTGAAAGTTAGTTTTTGGGTTTTACATGGTAATAATAAAATAAAATAAACTCATGTTTTATTTTATTTTATCTATTTTAACCACCCATGTGGAAGTTGGAGGTGGGGACCACCACACCTTAACCTCCCATGAAAGGTTATGGTGGTGGGGCCCACCTGAACCTAACCTCCCATGAGAGGTTACGGTGTGGAGACCTCCTGAAACTACCCCCCCCCCCCAATTTAATAGGGGGAAAACTCTCAACTCCATCATAAATGATGGAGCATCTATGGACCTGCCTTAACATAATGGTGCCATCCCCCCCCCCCCCCACCCCCTTTAATGGTGTCAACCTCCCCCTTTAATTAATTTATCCATCTCATTTAATTATTTTATAAAATTTAAATTTTAAACCCATCAAACTAAATTATAGATAATCTATTATTTGTAGGGGATATCTATTCATTTGTTGGAAAAATCATGGCAAAGGAGGATTAGAGACCTTGGGAGAAAAGTCTCCTACAAAGAACACATCCTCCATGATGAACGCTCCATCAACGAAGAACGTCATCTTCGACTTCGACTTCCTTTATTGGAGATTTCTTTGATGTAGGATGTGTTCATCTACAATGAATTGACATTCGGATTCTTCCGCTGATGTCAACCAACTTTGAACAAGGTAGGGATTTTATTTTGAATATGGTATTGTTCCCTTGATTCTTCTCTCCTAAATAAATGAATCATTATGGATTTTTTCCTTGCGAGATGGGAATAATTTTTTTGAGGGAAGGGCCTGTTGTTCTTCTTCTCTCCTTTTGTTGAGTCGCTTGCTACCACTCCAAACGCAGAGGGTCTGTTCCAAACTAACATGGCATGACCCCTCTGCTGATCTCCTTTGGTTTTATTCGTGACGGAGAAGGACGACAACCTATGTGGGGGATCATAAGAACGGTTTTCAGAACCACCGCTGACCGCGAAAGAGCAAATGACGCACGGTGGCATCCCACACCACTACCGCATCGCGGTGCCCTTGTGGCAGCCTCGGCCGAGCAGCCCACACCCTCGTGACGGCCCTGTATATCCGCCTTCCGTGCACCCCACGCACCACGTGGCTCCGGCCTCGTGTTTCCCTCTCGAGCCACCTCGTCCGCACCAGCCGCCGGCCTCCCAAGCCCCGTCCGAGCTAGCCACTTTTTCCCCTCGCGGTGCCACAGTCGAGTCGGCCTCCGGTGCCCCACGTTGTGCCCTAGCCAAGTAGGACTCCCACGCCCCTCGTCGTGCCCCGGCCGAGCCGGCCTCCCGTGCCCCTCGCAGCGCCCCGGCTGAACTGGCATGTTCCCCTACAGTGCCCTCCGGGCTCAATCGCCCACGTCGCACCCTCCAGGACAATCCACCCTCACTCCAACCAGCGCCTGGTCCGTGCTCTCGTGGCCAGTCTGCGCCCTTGGAGCCGGTCCACGCCCTCTCGACTCTCTGCGGCCCTACGTGGCCAGCTGGGCTGGGCCCAGTGGCCCGGGTGAAACCCAATGGGCTGGCCCGCCCAACGGGCCAGGCCATACCCAATGGGTCAGGCCGGGTCGACCTGAACTAGGTTGGTTCGACCATGACAGACCAAACCTGAGCCCACTACGAGCCCTTTACTTTCGTTTAGCCATATCTTTGGAACTAGACATTCATTTTTCGAATTGTCAGTGGTGCTGGTAATCTTGGAGAATGACTGTACCTTTGAGTATACCCCACTAGAATTTGGGGTATAGTTGAGATATGGT
The DNA here is from genome assembly GCA_963277665.1 of Viscum album. Taxonomy (NCBI): domain Eukaryota; kingdom Viridiplantae; phylum Streptophyta; class Magnoliopsida; order Santalales; family Viscaceae; genus Viscum; species Viscum album. Next base: position 698,753,047 of record OY728122.1, on the reverse strand, counting down.
CAGGTTGGATCGTGCACGAATCCAACCGGTCCCCCGGGACTAAATGACTAATAACTCATAGACCGGACGTCCGATTGATGCACCGATAGTTGCATTGAGACCCCTATGACGTGGAGAACCATTGGGATACTTTTCCATGAGACTTTGTGGTAGTTGGAGCATTGAATAGTATCTTGTGGAGCAGATCATCTAGAGATGAGTGAGCATTTGTGCTTGAACCTTGTTGCGGGCGGAGACATGACGACTTCTGACCGATTGACTCAAATTGACTCGACTAGACCAATGGGGAGAGCCTGGTTGTGGCGGTAGACCCATGGTAGAGGAGCGACTGGTTGTGGAAACAGACTTGCGGTACTCGATAGGAGTATTACCTCTGCAGGCTATGAGTGGGATCACCTAGTTGTGGCGGCAGACCCAAGGTTGGGAGCGGCTCTGTGTGACGTAGCAAACCCACAGTACATGAAAGGAGGATTACCTCTGCAGTCCAAGGTTAGTGGGAAGCACCTCTGTGAGATGCAGTAGGCCCACTATAATCGATATAGGAGGAGTTCTCCAGCAGCAAAGTTTTCATGAAGTTTTTACCTCTAGAATAAATCTTAGATTGAGTTGGGTCAATACTTTTTTGTTTTTCTCATGATTGAGATGGGTCACTTGATAACATAGGTATATGTATTGGAATATACCTAAGTAAGTTTATCTGTTGATTTCATAATTTGTGGTTTATCCTTGATGTATTTTTTGAGACCTTGAGGTTCTCGGGGTCCTTACTTAGTATTGTTATACTCACCCCTACACGGGCTATGCCCACATCTTATTGTGTTGGTTGTAGATGATAGACTGTGCTGACTGAGGCTGAGAGTACCACGACTAGACAGTACACAGAGGTGGACCTTTAGACGAGTCGGTACACAGAGGAGACAGACGAATGAGGAGTCCTAAGGAGGCGACCTGTACCTACCCTTAATGTAGGAACTTTGGAGGATGACCCAGTAAATTCTTTCCTTTTTCTTCAGTTGTAATTGTACTTCCATTTGCTTGTACTTTCTAGTTGATCTTGTATTTCCAGCCCCTTTTACTTTTCAGCACTCTTTTGTTATGAAGTTTACTTAGTTTTTTGTATCCAGTTGTGTGCTAGGTTGTGTGTGTTCACAAGATATAAAGGCAATGCCTTCCTAGATTAAGGTAATTATGCCTTGGGTGCTAGTCACCAGCCCCTGGCCTATGGAAAGAGGGCTTGGGGTAGTCACGGCCTGGGCCCCAGGGGACGGTTCGTGACATTATTTATATTTCAGATAATTAAAACTTCAAAAACGTGGCTTCTCAAAATCACATGATCATCTATTTATTTCATAAAAACATCACCCAAACATCTGATATAGAATCACAAACATCAACTATTATTACTGAATTACACATTAGAGAGAGTTTGTTCATTTTCATAGTGCCTGAACCAATAATTTTCTTCAATTGTTCACATGCATGCAATATGGAGATTCCATTCATGGATTAAGGATGATCATTCCAACCTTATATCATATTTATGGTAAAAATGATAACTTTTATATGTGTATCATACTCACTAGACATTTTTTGAATAAATAAATCCCAATATATATGAGGGAAGGGATGTGGGATGTGGAATATGACCCCAAAAGTGATCACATATATCATATTAGGTTTTTAGGCTTTTAATGGTATTTCTATATATGTTTTAAATGGATGAATAATAGGAGTGTTTCATGATCCCACATTAGATATATACTTCGTTTGAATATGCCTAACGAGACAATGCTCTCCTCTAGTCGATTAAAAGTGATTATTGGGGTTTACTCCAAATTCTTGTTTTATCAACCCATTATGATACCCTACACTGTTATTCCACCCTGAAGATTCATTCTAATTCTTTTACATGCCTCTACATTCACACACCTGCATGACTTTGTAGGCATCCTAATACACATGTGTTCTTTATGAGAAATATGTCATGTGTGGTAGTGTCCTCCCCCCACATGTGCGGTGTCAAACCAGTTCCTTAGCATCCCTAGTTAGCATACATTTTAAATAAAGACTAACCCAAAATTTAATTATTAAAAACATTAAATTTATATGTATCCCTTATTTAGTATTCCACTTAATTTTTATAAATCATATAATTTATTTTATAAATTTTAAGAATCAACATCATTTCTAATTTTAAATTCCAAAACACATTTTTTCAATTTTTCAAAAAATCATTATGAATAATATATTTTTCATGTACTTGAATTTCCTTAAAACCTCTCTATAATGTTTAAAAATATGTTTTGGTTGTTCTAAACCATTATCATGTGTCTATGATCTTAAATATCTGTTCACCACTCATTAAAATTAGAGATGCATAAAACTAAGAACAAAACACTTATTACCTTTCCTTTTCAGTCACCAAGATGTCAAACATTTTTGATAAAAAATGCATCTCAACTACACTGTGGTCAACATATATTCTTTCACTTTCATATTCTATATAATAATATCATCAATATAGAATATAAAGAATACATTTTGGTAATATATGAGTAAAATTTTCAATGAATCTATGATGTTATTTGGGATATTTCTATGTACATAATTAATCACATGGAATTCATATAGTGTTTAAGTTTCATTAAAGGTTGTCTTGGTAATATCCATTTATTTCACCTGCTATTGATGATATCAAAACCAAAGGTCCAATATTGAGAAGTATTGACCCCACAGTTTATCGTGTTATTCATCTGTACATGTTATATTATGGTTTTTCTTTAATAAGATTTTGTTAATATATTAATAATAAATTCAAAGATAAATAAACCCATTCTACATCTTCTAAAAAAACAGGTTCACCCTATAGTGATCCACATGGTCATATAGAACCATTTTAAAATATAGCAATAATTTTTTTTCTTAAATTACTATAGTTAATTTATTTAAATTATAAAATATTAAATGATATAGAAAAAAACCTATGTATGTGTTCAATTAGAAAATCAGTAACATGAATTTGGGGATGATCATGAAACATATTTAAGAAATACAATGACAAGATCCTATCCAATTTCCATGTGAACCATAATTTCTTCTCTGCAATACTTTTGATTAAATTATTATTAATTAATATGTATCAATACCCGTATAAAAGGATTAGTTTTCAATGTATTTTTCAAATCATTGTTTTACTAATTTATGATAATGAGATGATTTTGAACATGAATGAGAATAACTTATGATGCTAATTTATTTGAGATATTTTTAGGGAGATACATTTTATAACCTATATCACTAAAATTTATCAACAAAAACAATATTGAGATTTATATGTAATATTTTCCAAATAAACATTTATTATAGATGAGTTGTAACTTAAATTGTAATTATTTCAGCATAAGGTGTTTCCACCAATAACTCAATATCCAATGTAGGATTTTCTGAATAAATAATATTAGAAAAAATACTAGACATGAAAAAATAAATAAAAATAATATTAAATAATACTATCAAATTTATTTAATGGATAATATTTTTATCTATAAACTACTTTATTTTTATGAACCACCTTGGTGGTTTTCACCCTATAAGATCTTTTATTCTCCCATAGTTTCAGAGGTTAATATGGGTGATTGAACTCATTTCACCGTGAAATGGTTTCAGATTTGTTGGTGATGTGTTATATGGAACATCATTCTACCCCATCATTCCATTCATCCTATTTATATTTAATTTTAAATTTTATACTTGAGGGCCTCATCTACCACATATTAAGCATATTCCTAATCTATTGATCCAATTTTTAAGTCATTCATCCTAAATATTTGACATGTTGGTGGTTCATTTTATTTCATAATTTATTATCATTCATGTTTCTATGAAGGTATATTTTCCATTATATATCAAAAAATGAAAATTTTGAATTAGAATAATCAATATTCATTCAAACATAAGAGTAAATAAAACAATTCCTTGATCAAAGACCATTATTCGACCAATTCAGTTTGAAAAAGATAAATATATATATATATATACCTTTTCATGCTTGAAGATTTTATTAATATAAAAAAATTCCAATAATGTTGATCCATTTCATAATAATTTTTGGATCATAACATCAATTAATGAATGGTGGCCATAATCCTCTGAAGGACTCGATTTTGAGGCAATCCATTTTATAATATTTTGCAGCACATTAATGTTATTTTTATAACACATTTGTAATTATTTCGTAACCGTCATGTATTTCACATCATCTTCTATACCATTTAGTTATTCATTGTGAAAATCGACACATTAATTGTTTAATTGGTTCATTTTTGTTCTATACTTTTTCAAAAACTAAATGGTTTCACATGAGTAATAAAGTACCATAACTAAAGAAAATAAATCCTAAAAATCCTAAAAATATGAAAAATCCAATCATTGAGGTGTTAATATATAAAAAATATTTCAAACTATGAAACTTTTGGTTTTATAAATATTATATTCAGTTTTATGATTTTATTATTAATTATCATAATCTATAAAATTATCTAAAGCACACTCGAATATCAACTAATAAGAGACAAGCATAAAATTCACAAATATATATATATATATTGAATCATATTTAAAAATTAAATATTACATCTAAAGAATAAATAACACTCATAAAACCAAAATATTAGTTTATTTAAAGATTAACCTAAATAACCAACTTATTTCATGATATAATGCATATTTCTTCCAAATCATTCTTCCAAATTGACTCTATTAAACGAATATCAAAAATAATGGTCTTCATCATTACTTCGGGAAAAGGAAACATAGTAAATGGTTTATCACAAATTATTATTAAGGTAAAAACATTTCAATGATTCATAAGGGAATTAATAATAGAAAATTAACATATGAAGAAACAAGAATGTTGTATAAGTTTATTGATTAATGGAATAGAATCATATAATCAAAATATTCTGTAATAAGTTATGAATGATTGATCAAAAATCATTTCATAAGAACATAAAAAAATAAAAGGATCATCATGAAATCATAATAATTAATAAAAAAGAAGGTGGAATAATTTTAAGTGAACCATGGTAATGTAACCATGGAATATAGAAAAGTTAAAATCATATAAAATAAAATAAATATCAAGGATTTATGGAGATAAATTCATTACATAATTGATTGGGTTTCACTTCCCACGTCCCATAAAAATTGAATTGGGAATTACTATCCAAATACTATAATATAGTGGATATTGAATCACTACCCAGATCATATTTTAATCTATTGAGATATATATATCTTCCGAATGTTTTAGAGGGATATATAATTTTGGGAACAAATAAAAACTAATGATATAACATTATGTATGTGTTACTCATGAAATCAATCATCAATCACAACATCATTAAATGATAGAAACAACATGGGTAGAAAACATTTACCTAAGATATTTTTTAATCATTTAATAATTTGATCATGTGATAAAAAAAATTCAATCACGAAAAAAATCTTATCATAAGTGAATTTATAGAGTGATGCATGATGGGTACAAACTATTTATAAATGATGTGTCTTCTAACGAATGAAATGGAAATGGAAGAGAAATCATGAAATGTGTTTTATTTAAAGTTGTGTGAGTGTGTCAAAAAAATTAATTTTATTTTTTTAATCAATATAATAAATGTATAAGATACCTTTAAAACATTATTATAAATATAAACAATCCAATAATTTAAAAAAAGGAAATAAATATAAATGTGAATAAAAATGTGTAAAATATAAAAATTCTTTTAAAAATAATGAAATATATTAGAGTAAAATTTTAAGGTTTTAATGTATCCCAAATTGAAAAAAGGTATATAAAATTTGATTTTAAATTTTTATTATGGGTTAAATGAATGTTAATTAAGAGAATATATTTTTTTCATTAAAAATAAATAAAATTATGATTTTTATTGTAAAAAAGCATATTTTCGGGGAAGATTAATATCAAATAATGTGGATGAGAATTTTTCTTTACTATGTCATGTTTTTTATGTAAGAAATGAGTTAAAAATAATATTTCAAGAAGAAATTTTCTATGTAAAAAATGGAGATAAAAATATTAGATATAAGTTTTTTATAATATATCAACAATAATTGAGAAAATTCACATAAGATAGAGAGTAACTTAATAATATGAAATCAATTTAAGAAAACCCCATACCTTTTATTTCTACTTAATAAAATATTCTATAAAACCCTATATAATCTATTTTGGGTTATTATAATTTTTTATATGAACTTCAATTTTATTTATTTTCCATAATTTTATATAATTATATTCTTTACACATAATTTAATCATTTATATTTATAATTTATCATTGGGTGTTATTTATTCAACTTGTTCGACATTTTCTTTGGTATTGTGGTTTCAATCTATAATCCTTGATAATAGATTCAAAAACTCCACATGATGTTTATATTGGTGATATTTTTAGACTTCTAGATTCTATTAATTATTTTATAGTTTTTCTAATGTTCTGTAAGGATTGATTATAATTTATAAATATGAATGAATATTTAATTAATTAATAAAATAAATTTTATTAATAATTATAGTTATATATAATATCATTTCATATTTAAGAAAATAATTTAAATTTATAAAAAATCCTACATACTACTTGTGTTTAAGATTTCATTATTATTCAATATTTAAATTTTATATAATCATTCATATAGGTGGTAAAACAAACCCAAACAAGAATATGATATAAAAAATTATTGATTTAGATTATGTTCAAATAAAATTTTAATATCAAATTTATAAATGAATAATTATTTAAATAAAATTTCAAATAATATTTAATAATATCTTTATATTAAAAGCCCACATTGTCACATGTTTCAAATTTTGATGCAAATTCAATTTTTTATGGAATTATGATTTTTTCCTAGAATGGGATTCTAATCTAGAATCAATGTACTAGAAAATCATACCGATGTATTTTTCGACATTTAAGGATGATTGTTTTAGGGTTTAGGTACAATGGTAATCATATATGAATTCATGGGGTAAACTAAAAATTTGATGGGTCTCCAAGATGTAGACTACAGTGAAACCCCATGTGTGGGAGCATGGCGTGGGCTGTGGAGATTATGAATTTCATAAATGGAATTTGGAAATAGTGAAAAAATATAGTATTTGTTGTGAGATGTACTTCGGAGAGATCACACCATATATAGAGGGAACACAATGGGGCCCTCCTGGTGTGCTTTTTTAGGACATACCACTAAGGGGATATTCAAAAAATAAGGATATAGGATTCATGGTTGGGCCCTCTACCTTTTGATGGTGAGTTTTTTTAAAACTGAGGATCCCAAATTGAAACATGTATTAATAGGGATTACCCACTATATTTACAATAGAATACATCTTGAAGAGTCGTTATAATACATTCCACTAGATTTTCCCCCTGAGGTGGGATACAATGTGGAGCCTTTCTCCATGCTATAGCCACAAACCAGTGGGTGGCCCTTTTCACCACAACCTTTGTGGTTTCTATACGAGGAATCCATATAAAGGTAGATTATGTTGTATAATATATAGTAAAACTTTAATAAGGTATATACACTTTTATATATGTGAATATTATTAATTTCATGTTTTCCACCTCTTCATTCTAAGTCATTATGTCATGGGTGGATAGCCACTTTGGTCTACTATCCATCTTTTCTCACATCCCTTCGATCCCCTATTCCCTAGGATAATTCTAGTGTGTTTTCATTGGAAATTAATATTGTGTTCTTCCTTCATTTTCTCCTTTGTATAACTTTAATTTTGGTTCCATTTGGGTAGGTTTTCCTAGCTGATTCTATGATAGAATGGTGGAAAATATGTGTGGATGATGTCGATTTTTGGTTTCTTCTCAATATGCAGCCCCCAAAAAGATTATCAAAAACTATTAGTGAGATATTTTCAGGGTAAATGATGTATAGTGAGTTTTAAGGAATAAATTCATCTTTAATTTAATTATTTGAAATTAAATATAACTTTTTATAATTAAATTGTATTTATCTTTAATGAGATAGGTCATTAAGATCATGGACGAGCAGAGTGAGGGAAAATTGTTTTTTTGTGAGGGGTTAACACAATTATCATGGTATGTCGCCCCTATATTACAATTATATATATTTATTTTTATGATATTTTTATCATGTATATTGCATGTGTTTGTGTAGAGTGATTAATGACCCTGAATACATTGGGTCGAAGTTGTAGTATCACATCGAGACTCAAAATATAGGAATAAGGTTCCATTACAATTACATAAATTTGGAATTTCCACCAACCCATTCTCTATTTGGTAGGGTAATTAATTAATAATATGAGATGCATTGTGTAGGTCTTGTGGTATATTAAATATTGTGGTTATCCTAGATTGGGTTCTAAAATGAATGGTTAGGAATGTGAGGCTCAAGGTAGAGTGAATTTTTGTGTGATGGCCTCACATCTCACAAGTCTCTAGGGGAACCCTCCTGGGATCAATGGCTAATCTTGGAGAGAAAGGTGATCAATATATGATCTTTGTGACAAGATATGTGTTACATATAGGTGCTTCCTCTATTTAATTATTTGAGGGATCTCCCTTAGTAGATGAGTTATGGATCCTCAATATGAGTTATGGAAATTTCATAGGGACTTTGAATTGAGATTACATGGGGGGAATTGTTTGGGGAATAAGAAAACACTAATTGACTCCATGATTGGGTATAGTCTATAAGAGGTGAATATATATTGGGTGATGGATATTGGTTTATTTTGATGACTAAGATGAGGTGTTGGGTTGTAAGGGACAATAAATCTATTGATTGGATGGGTTTGTATGTTGGTATATGCACAATATTTATTATTTCATGTGTGTACATGTTAAAAAATCTAGAATATAGTTGTTTTGTTGGATCATGAGTCCATAGACCTTCAATTAGTGACATAGTATTGATGGGATCCCCATGCCTGATATGAGATCCTATTTTTTCATGAGATCTAAGTATTCCTTGTTCAAGATGGTATGGCATGAGACAAGTTGGATTCAGATTGAGAGAGAAGGTGTTTAGATGGAGCATGAATATAATGATATAGTAATTTTCATGAATGTGCATAATCATGAGTGAGAAGTCCAGTCATGACATGGTTTTTTGTGAGATGTCGATTATAGTTGATTGATAAGGTAGTAGATAGAAATGTGGGTGATGCACCCTACCTAGAGTGATATGGTAGTGTTTTGGGACTTAAATTTGGGACCATAATGTGTTACTTAATGTATTATTTGAGACATGTGGACACCCATCCTCGTATCCTCATGTATGATTTATGGTTTAGTGAAATGACTCACCCTATATCTCCAGTTATGGGATTTGATTATAGGGAAATAGTAAGTGGTGACATTAGGATACCATCATGGTAAAAAAGAAGTTATATTTTTGAAACATAGTGGTATGGTTTTAAAAAAGTATTCTTATAGGTGTCTGTACCTCATTATGTGTTGTGATAGAATGGTTAGTAGAATAATACCAAAAAATTTATTTTTAGGAGTTTACCATCTTTATTGATATACTAATATATGATGAAATATATTTAGGTTTCTTGGTGGGGCCCTACAATATTTGATTCTCACACACAAATTAGTCATCAAAGTGTATATGTAGTCATTTTTGTTTCATTAATGGTTAAAAAATACCTCAGGATGATTATGATAGAATACATTAATGGTATATCATCATAGTGAATGCCAAGTTGAAATGTGATTCCATTTGGTCATGTGTATGTATTTTTTTCATTTATTTATTTTTTATGTGTGATTAGACTAAGAGTAAATCAATTGGTATATATGACTATGTGATTTATTCAATTATTTTGATATATAATTATGATTGAAATTTTTTATAAAATAATGATTTAGTTGAACATTTTTTGGTTATTATCTTTTTTATGACATTAATTTGTTGGAGTATTCTCCTCAGTGTATAAAATTTATCCCCATCACTAGTCAACAACCTATAGTCTGTGAGGAGGTTCATTTTAGGGCACATCATCCTTTATGCCATATTATTGATATGATTTGGGTGATATAAACGTTACTAAAAAATTATTTGTTAATTATTTTTTAGATATGGTAAAATATTTATATACGGATGATTCAATTCATGGGTAGGATCATTGGATGGTTCATCATGAGTAAATTTTTTTTCAGTGAATCATAGGTTACTATGTTAATTAGACTGATATTTTTGGATTCAATTTTATAGTTTGGATATTTATTCAAATTTTATGTATGTATTTGAGATCATAATTTTCGTTTTGGATCGTGGAAAATAGATTTAAGAGGCTTCATACATATATTATATTTTGAATTTAAATTCAAATATCACATGTTTTAATGTGATTGATTGATTTAGTTATGGTAAGATAATCTATTTAAAGTGTCAATGACACATTATATGGATTTCTCCCATGTAACTTGTTGGTGGAATGCATCTTAGTGGGATCATTATTGTCACCAATGTGTGGATTTTTGATATCTGGTTATATGTATCAATGACGATATTTTATAGTGATAGATGTAAAATCCCTTAGGTGATGTATAAGAAAATATTGATGTTTTCTTACAACAAGTTTATTCCTTTGGGGTAACATTATCATTCTATAGTATTCCTAATGGGAAATCTAGAGATGTTGGTTTGGATTCTTAATGTGTCAATGATACCATTATGGCGATTTACCATATAGTTTTTTGGCGGAACTGTCTATAACAAAACTGGATAGGTACATGGATATCTATAGTCTGGAAAAGATAATCCCTCTGAATTCTTTGTGGTCAGTTTCGAGACCAATTAGAGAGGTATTATTTTGATTCATGTGCCTATTTATTTTGGATGTGCTCTTATGGTGCGGTGGTAGTGTGGTTTGTCACTTGTGGATTATGAATAACACTTATGTGGGGTTAATCCTATTGTAATACTTAGCATGAGTGGGTTTCATTATGATAGATGGATGTTCTTACATGTGAGAGGAGAATGGTTGATGGGTTAGAGATATGAGGATATGATATATGAGACATGAATCAAGAGAGTATGATTTGGGCTATGAAATCAAATTACATGAGAGAATGAAGAAGTTGAGTTTAAGAAATATTGGGGTAGATAGTAGGTACGAACTAATGAGAGAATTATTTTTAGGAATAATCTACCTAAAAAATAGAAAGTGATGTTGGTGGGACTTTTTGGGAAATTTCATAGTTTTTGAGGGTAGGTGTGTGATGGTTAGGATAAGTTACCATGGTCGTGTGGATTGTTGAGTGGACACATGTAGGTCAATAACTGATATATGTTATGAAAAATTTCAAGAATTATTACTTGGGGACTCAATAAAAATATGATATTCTATGTGTCTATAGAAATTAGTGACTGTGTATTCGGTGGTTGAACACATGGGTGATGATGGACACCAAGGGGTTGATTTCTAAGGATTTGTGTAAGGGAATGAATATGGTGGGGAGAATTGTATTAGTTTTGGGTCTATAACACTCATATTAGAGAGTTTTTGGTTGTGGTGATATTGGTTAGGGGGTTGACAAGGTGTAACCATAGTTATGTTAGTTATATGTTCCACTATTATAGGTTTCTTTGGAGAATACTAGATTTGAAAGGATGATGTAGTGTTGGTCTCACTAGTTATTCTAGAATCAATATCAATGTGAAATTTAGGTGTTCTGACCATGAGTTAGATAAAATAAGAAATGGTTCCTAGGTTAAGATAATGGTGTCTGGTATTATTGGTTGATGATATAACACTGGAGTTACACGGGAAGATGGATTTGACCTTCTTTGTTGGGTTTTGAATATTTGTTAAGCTTATAGCTGTTACGAAATCAAGATCAGTTGAGTGGTGTGATGACATGTTGGCGAGTTAGGTCGAAAATTATCAATAATGGTTTGTCGAAGGAGGTATTATCGGTGTTATCAGGATTAAATGTGTGTAATATTTTCAAAACCATGAAGATCAAACTATTGGGATAATGGAAATTGTAATATCCAATTTGGAATAAATTTATATGATGTGGAATACCATATGTTTTTTGATAAATCATGTGAACTCATTGTTATTTCTTGGGAGATACTAGTGTAGAAAAAGTCGTCTCAGTGTTTGAATTGTTGATGAGTGGGTATCTCCATCCTTTTTGAGTAATGTTTCTCTTATTTAGAGTTACATAACAAAAACATGTTCGTTGTTATGTGATAGAATGTGGTGAGTCCATAATGAATTGGTGATAGTGGTAGGTTGGGATTGATGCATGGAGTAAAATCTTGGATTCTTGAGGATTAGATGAATTATGTTGTCGATTTTATAATAACAAACCTTTTTAATAGTACCAAAATTTAGATGAAATAAATTTTTTTGATCTAAACGGGGTTCCATTTCATGAATTGTGATTCATATGATCAATTTGAGTATCGATACATCTCAAGGTGACGTTTTTGGACATGGTTGAATCTACAAATTGTGGTTTAAGAACATATATCAATGTAAACAATGGGTAAAGGCGTCTCAGGATTTGGTTATGGATGTAGTATATTAACCCGGAGAAAAGTTTGGGTTTTGAGACATGACATGGGATGTGACCATTATTGTATTTGTTTTCAAAATGAATGGTATCCTTGACGTTATAGATATGGGTTACCTCAAGGTATCATGGATGTAAGTACCATGACACAATAGGATATTATTCCATGCGGGTTCTCATTTGAGGGATCCCAATAAAATAGCCAATTTTGGCTCTTATAAAAAGGAAAAATGGGATATATGGTCATTCCATCTCTGTTTTGAGGATTTTTGGTGCGACAATCAAGGAGGGGACCCCAAAGATTAACCTAGTGGGGAATCCCTATGTCATTACCAAAGGGCTATATTGTAGTGATTCCATGGGAGGGGGTCCATGGAGATGTCTCCCTTGAGTTGGTTAATGCTATGAATACTTCATCCACACCACGCATGGGGACCCAAGGGAGGGCCCTAACCATCCAGTCATGGGGACGTCTCTAAAATGAAACCCCAAGTAGGAGACCCTCATCATGTTCTCTATAAAAAAACCTCAAGATGAGCCTTGTGAGGGTATTTACAGAGGAAGAACTACAATTTTAGGGTTAAATGACCTTCATTTTTTGACATATATTCATTTATGAAGTTCCATTTTCCTTATATCTCCCACCCTCTTCCTCATTTGATCCCCTATGTCAGGGGATGGTTTTAGTTGTCTTCCGAAAATTATTTTAGGCAGGTTATTACATTAATCTAATAATTTTTATCACCTTTCATAGCACTTCGATGTTGGCTTGATTTGGGAATGGTTTTGGCGCCAATTCCAATAGAGAATTGTTAAGTATTCAATAGATAATGGGTAAAAAGAGTTTCTATACTAGAAGAGGTTCCAAAAGGATAATCACACACTATTGAAAGAATATTACATACAACGATGATTAACATCATATTTTTAGGTGAAAATTTCTGTTAAATTTTATTTTTAATAATCAGTTATAATTTTTCAAATTTAATTATATTTTTTACATGGCCTGAGAGAGGTTCCAAAGAGCTTGGATGATCTTGGGTGTCGAAAATTAGAGAATGATGACAGGTTAATACAATTTTCATGGTTGGTTCCTGCAATGATACATTTATATATGTATATTTATTCCTAACTGTGAAAGCCTTCATATTTTATGGTTCTTGGTAGAGTGATTATGGACAATTTTTATTTTCAGTAGAAGAGGTAGGATGAATTTGAGACTCCAATGGTTAAAATACATTCCTTTTAAAATTTCTGTAAATTGGGATCACTGGATGACAAGGATTCTAATGGGAGGGGGAATTGGTAGAGTTAATCATTGGCATTGGATATATATCATGGTATGAAACGTGATGCTAGTTTCCTATGATGGGTTTCTTGAACTACTTGGACTATGGGAGAGACATGGGGTCGAGTGAGGATGGGAAGAAAAGCACACATCACAATATAATCTCCGAACTCGGTCCTATGATCAATTGGGAGTCCCGATTTTTTATGCAGGTATGATAATTTCACATAGGATTGATGTCTATGATAAATAGTGGTTTCCACTATGTGATGTTTAAAAATATCACAACTATGAGATGTGAGATCTGACCCTTTTATGGGTAGTGGTAATTAATTAAGGTAATGGAATTTAGATTAAAAGAGATACATGGTGGAGTAACGAAACCCCAATATCAATGCCATGATTAGGTAGAGTGTATGAGATTTGTTTCTACAATGGGGTGATTTATAGAGGTAGATATATGTGATCTAAAATAGGGTATGGGTCCATAGTGATAAGAACTATACTGATACACTCATGATTTGTGTGGTGGTTTTCATTCCCTTTTAATTATTTCAAGCGTATTCCTCTGATAGGAATGAAAATATGTTTTAAGGGATGGATCCTATGTCATATCCCCTCTATGATTTATATGGAGTTGGTAGGATCATCATCAGTAGGACGAGATCATATTTGAACATGAATTCATAGAATATCATTAGTGAGAAGTTATGTCTTGATACTGGTTGTCTTCGCCAAGAGTGGGAATGTTTTGGTGTGGAACATTCCATGATTGTAAAGGAAATGATCCGAATAGATGATATTCTTGTGTTAGATGTTTGACTTGGTCATTGTGTGGTCAATGATTTGGATGATAGAACCTACCCCAGTGATAAGTTATAGGGATGGTAGATAGACACAAGTCCCTAACTTTATTAATAAGGTGGAATCTAAGTATATGGATTAGGGACCCTACATCAATACTTTATCAAGTAGTGAGGAATTTTCGACACCGAACCATATATCCCATGGTAGAAATTGATGTTTTGTATGATTCCTGGTAAGGAATAAGCCTTAAACTTTACATTATCTTGAATTAAGATAACAATTCACAATGAGGATATTTTCAGGAATATATCTTTAGATACTTTGGTCATAACTTATACATAACAACATGAATATTACATGTAGACACTATTACTCAGTATCTACTTTTTCATAAAATCAAAACTCTTAAAAAAGAATGTTTAGTTCTATGTTTTAAAAAACATTAATTTTCCATGATCCCATCCTTGACCCTATTCCACAGTATTTTATGATAAAAATAGTTCAAAAACATTTTATGAGCATAAAAAGCTCAGTATTGGATACACAAGGAATGAAAACTGTTAGTTTTTCAAAATAACAAGTAAACATTGAATACTACAATGTAATACATTTCTCATTTAAGAAGTATAAAAACACTTCACTAAATATAATATTTTTTCATACCCTTTTGTAACCAAAAGATTATCATAAATCCCCTAGAAAGCAACATAAATCATATAAAGGTAACTTAGGACATAAAAATACTGAAATGGAATAACCATACAGTTGACTTAAATACATATCACTAAATTGAATACCCATATGGACGACTTCCATACATAATGCATTGGAGGTTATTGTGTAACCACCCATCCTTGTTTTATCATGGAACCTCCCAATATTTGGTTTATCATGTAACCACCTGTCAAATGACCGAGTTCCATTATATAATCATAACACATAAAATATTGAAAATATCAACATTTCACTACTAACATTTCATTTGTAAAAACAAGAAATCATTTCAAGGTATTAAAATAATCAATCCATTTAAAAAATAATTTTCAATAACAAAATACCCAAAATGGGAATAATATATTTCTTTTCCTTTCAAAAGCATTAACTCTTATAGAGGAAGTCGAATGATGATTAAGGTGGCGGAGAGGACATTGTTGTCACAAATGTTAAAAACATTAATTTTTTAATTTAGTGAAATTATTCATAAAAAAATATTCCATTTGAATGAAATTAAAAATCAAAGGGGTTTATTATACACCATGTAAATGAAGGTGGTGTATGTTATTAAAACATGTTTCAATGAAAGGAGATCAAAACGAAGTCCCTTACAACGTGTCTGAATTGACTTGTTTGTTCCCTAATTTCTAGAATAATAATCTTAAGTTAATTTAAATTTTCTTCAAAACATTTTTCATGTTTATTATTCATTTTATATAACTTATTAACTTATAATATCTGTTCTTTAATTATTTGATTTCATATCGTACATTTTTTCAATGTTCGTAACTTGAGTCAAAAATGAACTTGTTATAATTATAAATTTTCCATGTGGTAAAAATTCCATTATCTTCGGAATTATATTCCTGATTTTGATATCAGATATATCATATATATCCAGTATATATGTATTTAGAACAGTCCATATCATTTGGATATATGAAAATGAAATGCACCATTTATGGAGACAGTAGGTCGTACGTATGCATTAATGCTACATTCATTTCATTTTTTCATTTCTATAGGAATTAAAACCAAATGATACATAGGTATATTGTTATTAAACTATAATATTATATTTTGTATATGTTACATATGTTCATTAAAGAAAAACTTTATACGTTCCATGTATTGTATGAACGAGTCATATCACTTTGATGGTGTTGTAGTATGCACTTCCTCAAACGAAATTATCGAATTTATACAACCTGAAAAGCTTATTGGTATGTTTTAAATGATATTTATAAAAACATAGATATAAAATATATATCATATATATAATATTTAATTACAGTTCCATCATAATGGAAACCATGGGAGGTGGTAGGGTAAAATCGATCAATCATCGTTTCGTGAGGCAGCAGTTTTTAGTACATAGAAACAATATGTTCATATCCATTAGATGGAGGAGTGTGTAATTGTAGTTCAAATAATTATCATAAAAAAACATTGTATATTGAGTATACTGGTTTTTTTATATAATCAATGAATAAGAATATCATAGGGAGTGGAAATAAAAAAATATGGAATGAAACATGAGAGAAGACATTAACTCAAATCAGGTAACTTCTTTTGATTTCATCCAAAGGACTCTCATAAATTGCCTTATGCCTAGGGTAAGGATTTTAGGAGGAAGATAGGGATTTTGGGAGATTGTTTGTGTAGATTTTGGGTGTCCCATGGGGCTATATAGGTGTTATTAATGGGTTAGAGGTGGTGTCCTTTTATAAGAGGGAGAATGGGCTCTTAGGAATGTTTGAACGTATTATTTTATTATAAAATTATTTTCGGTTTCAAAAGGTCCAAAACCCATTAAATTATAATATAAGATGAATATATGTCGAAATAAAATCATCAAATTGGAATTTTATAGGGTTTAGGTATTTTTTAATCATTATCGTTTTCATTTATCCCTTTGTTAACTTATTTAACTTTTACTAGGTATTCTTGTATATTCAAAATATATGGTTAATATATTTACTATAAAATAAAATGATACCCAAAATTGATCATTGATGAAAATTTTAACATCATATATGTCATTTGGTCGAATAATATATTTTTCTAACTATTTTATTATTTAATAAAATGTTAATTTTTTAAAAAACTCATTTATGTCAATTTTTATACTTTTCATATCATGATTTTTTTATAAATCCATAAAAACTTGATCAATTAGAAAAACATCATTAATTAAAATATAAAAAGTCATAATCATCCTTAAAATATGTGGATATAATAAAAAGATTCAAAATAAATTTATTTAAATATTTATAATCTCATTTATTTAAAACATTCATTAATGAGGTAATAATTACATCATCATTCTATCAAAAATATATTTATATATTTTATGTCTAAAAATTATAAATAATATACCATGATTTAGGAAAGATTTTTCACTTATTAATTAATATTTATAGTCAAATATATCAATTATATAACCCCACATTAAAATTGTTTTTGAAAAAAAATACATGTTATGGTATTCTTATTTTTTACTTTAAATAAAAAATTATTAATGTAATTATCTTAACGAAGATTTTTCCAAAGGCCAAAAGATCTAACCAAGTATTATATTGGTCATCCATGACTCATCCAATATGGTTAGAACAAGTTTTAAGGTAATTTTATATTATTATAATTAATTTGTACCTTGAATCACCCTATTTACCCTTAACTGCAGTAAATAAAAATCTAAGTTACAATTCACCAAAAATTATTTTTAACCTATAGAACCAAATATTTCTTACTGAAGAAAACCATGTATGTCATATTTTTGAAATTCAATTCACCGAAGTAGTAATATTTCTTTTAAACGAAAAAGTTAGTTTTTTTAACTACTATGTAGTGTTTTTCAGTATTTATCAAAAATTGAACATTTTCATAAAAATGCCAAAAAATCACCTCAAGTTATTTTTGATATTCCAATTTAAAAAATGATGTCTTTTTTACAAAAATTAAAAAAATAGAAGTTTCATTAATTAATTTTAAATTAATTTCCATTGTCAAAACTATAAAGTGTGTTTTTAGGAAGTAAAAAAGACAAAATGATTGATATGTGTTTATGTCCAATTTCAACGTGAAATTGCATAAAATGGCCAAAATTAGATTAAATTGTCAAAATATATTCCCTTGAAACTATAAAACCATTAAAAAGATAATATAACCATATAACTAAATCAGATGAAAAGACAGGTTTAACTAAAAATGCAGTATTTTTCACTATTCAGTAAAAAATGAACATTATCAACAAAATACCAAAACATTTTCTAATGTAAAATTTTATGTTCAGTTTCTAAAGAATATGTTTATTTTGAAAAATAGAGTATATAAAAGTGATAAATATATATATATAAAGGGTTTCCATCAAAAGATATTAAAATGAATTTTAAAAAAATATTATTGTTTTTCATATTTAAAGTTGGATTCATTCTTATTTTACTCCTCTAAAACATGTTGGATAAAAGTAAAAAACAATTAAAAAACATGTGAAATTATGTTGTAGTTAGTTATGTTTATTTTATTTAATACAATGGCTAGGTGTTAACTACCATTTAAAATAATAATATTATTATATTATTTTTCAGTATAACTCAAAGTTGTGTGCAACGTAATATTTCAAAGTAACCCTTTATGTAGCATTGAATAAGCTATAAAAAATGCACCCCATTTATAATAAAATTAATATTTAATTAATAAATATTAAAAAAATTTAAAATATTATCTTTTTTATTTACATGGGATGTTACATCCTTCCCCCCTTTAAGAAATTGTGTCTTCTAAATTTTAAAAATGGTCTTGGAAATTTCATTGAATGTCCCATATTAGAAAAAAGATTCAATAAAAATATCCCATTAAATGAAAAAAGAGAAGTATAATGGTCACCTGAGATAAACCATACTATGATTCCCTGAAAATATGGATATGGATGAGAAACTAAGAGGTACGTTCTGGTGGAGAGTAATGGAAAACATGATGTGGAGAAATTTAACAATGAGAAAACCACAAACATGAGATAGGTTAAACAGACATTGATTCCTTAGTAAGAAAATTTAATGAACATTGTTTTTTGTTTTAGTTTCCTTTTCATAAAGTAGAAGAAATTTATTTATGAGATTGACTATGAACATAAATAAATATAATTTCCTTTCAAGTTGAGTTTTATCCATTAATAAATATCTTCCAAAAACACATCTTTTCTCCAAAATATGAGTATCCATGGTGACATGGTCACACCTAATGTGATAAAATCCACTTCTAGAGAATCACCTAATCCAAAAATAGGAACGTTATATATTTCTCATGTCTTTAGTCTTTTAACAAAAACCAAAATGGTTAGTACAAGATCATATAATCCCCAAAAAGGATAATCATTTATAAAAAGAAATACTACTCTTAATATCCAAATTTGAACAAACAATACCCAAAGTTCAAAAAAGGCCATTCAATACACAATCTTCCTTGAAATCCTTCAATATAATCCAAAATAAGATTGAAACTCAAAATTCAGAAGAATTTAATCACATAGTATTCCATAGTAAATCTTAACATTTATTTCCAAAAAACATCGACTACTCTTAAAATATCATACTGATGTTTAATTAACCAAATAACTTATTATCTTTGATAGGTTAATCATTTCCACAAATAACCCAAATTTTTATATGTCCAAAATATAAACTGATATTCTTCCTAAATAATATTCTACCATTACTCCTCAAATTAAATCCCATAGTATTCTATTTTCCTTAGGCATATAGTGTTCCCTAAAAGAGAGAACATCTTCCAAAAAACCGTTATCAGTTAATCACCAAATCATTTTCTAATTCTATGTATATCTATTTGATAAATCATTTGTTCCCAAAAGAAACATATAATTGATCCATAAGATAAGATAAATAAAAATAATTAGTCATACTAACCATGGACATCACGTAGTGTAGTGGTAGGCGATAAATCCAAATCGCATTTTGCTTGTGGGTTTGATTCCTACAGCTTTGTCTGATGTGATGGGTTATCACAGGGTTTGTGTTTTGTCCTTTTTCAAAAAAAATTATACTTTTATAACATTCCAAAAAATGACATAAATTCCTCAAAAATTACTATAACATATTTTAACCACAATAGTTATCTAATACCTTTTATTTTGTATCCCAAAATGTAATAACATTTAAATACCTCAAATTCAAGGATCATATAAACCCAAATGGTTCATTATAACTATATTTACAAAATAAAAGATAAATCTTCCTTGAATAACATTTTCACATATCAAATATTAGGGTTACACATAATTGAAAACTCTTCCAAAGTAATCCCATCATCAAAAGAGCCTTAATACTTTTAAGCATTTCATCATCCAAAAATCTACCATAACTCTGGATTTCCTTATATGTAGACTTTCTACTCATTCATCTTTCTTCCTAATTATTTAACCATTATTTTCCATTATATTTCATAATAATTATTTTCAACCAAAAAAATCATGAATCATATCCTATGATTTAATAATATTGAAACAACATCTAAGAGAATAATCTATACCTTTTATTGGTCATTCTCAGTTTACTCATCCTAAATTGGAATGGAATTAGGTATTGGTAAACATATATTTGTACAGTTTAGCTGATCCCATTACCAAGCCTTTTTCTTAGGACATCTATTTGTATTATGACCATACACGCCACATATAAAACATTCAATTTATCCCTCAAGAAGAACACCGTTCCGTTTCCCGGAGTCAACTAGATGCTTCCTTATTTTATGGGAGGTTCTTGGTTTATGACCTACATTACAACATCTATAGCATCTTATAGTACCTTTGCAGAATTTTCATAAGTGTTTATTTCAACATCCTTGAAACATTGTTTTTTGAATATACATACCATTATGATTATTACATGATCATCCATAGGTATTTGTTTCTCGCATATACGATGCCTTATAAAAATCACCTAGTTTTGGGTGGTCAATCAAGACTCCAAATAGTTGGTTAAGAATAACCACAAGAGTTCTTATTGAAGATCCCATTTCATTTTATTTCTTAATCAGAAAACCATCAAATTTTTCTTCATATCCATTTTCACTTGGGTGCTTGATAGATCCAACCATCTACTAAATCTAAAAGGTCCAGTGTGATTATATCTATAAAATAATAATATAATTTCTTATGAGGAGGGTAAAAACTAAGATATACTTATTCATGTTATCTTAAAATATTTCGATATGTCTAAAAAACTAAGACTCTTTCTAATATGATAATCATTATGGTTATGTCACATATGCTTAAATAACACCCTAACCTCTAAAGTTATCTAAACAGACCTCATATACCAACTGTAAGGACCCGACCATAAACATTACATAATCTTGAATTAAGTTATTAATTCACATTGAGGATATTTTCAGGTTTAGAGCTTTAGAGAATTCGGTCATAACATAATCATAACAACTTGGATATTATATGTATACACTTCTAGTTAGTATCCATTTTTTTATAATATAAAAACTATTAAAAGAAAAGGAACAATTATAGATCTCTGTTTTAAATAGTATGACATTTCCATGATCCCATCCTTGGCCCTATTCTACATTATGTCTTAAGAAAAAACATTTCATAAACATGGGATGAGAATAAAAACTCAGTAATGGATACACAATGAAGGAAAACTTTTAGTTTTTCAAAATAACAAGTAAACAATTAATACAATAAAGAAATACTTTACATATTTAATAAGAAAAAAACCTTTTCATATAATATAATCTTATTTCTTACCCTTTTGTAATCAAAGGATTTTTATAAATCCCATAGAAAGAAGCATAAATCTTATAAAGGTAACGTGGGATATAAAAATACTGAAATGGAATAACCATACGGTCGACTTCCACAAATATCTCTAAATAGAATAGCCATACGACTGACTTCCATACCCAATGAATTGGTGATTATAATGTAACCACCCATCCTTGGTTTATCACAGCACTACCCGTCACTTGGATTATCATGTAACCACCCGTCAAATTTCCAAGTACTATTATATAACCATATCATATAAAAAACTAAAATATCAACATTTCACTACTAAAATTTAAATTAAAATATAAAGAAATCATTTCAAGATAATGAAATTGTCAATAAATTTCAAAAACCCATTTTCAATATCAAAACACTGAAAATTGGAATAAGGGATTTCTTTTCCTTTTAAAAACATTAAGGCTTATAGAGGAATCCAAATAATGATTACGGCGGCGGAGAGGACATTATCGCCACCAACGTTAAAAACATTCTGTTTGTCGTTAAGTAAAACACTACATAAAAAAATATTCCCATGTAATGAAAGTAAAAGACAAAATGGTTTATTATACACCATGTAAAAGAAGGAGGTGTATATTATCAAAACATGTCTCAATGAAAGGAGATTTAGATGAAGTCCCATACCTCATTTCCGACATGACTCATTATTTCTTTAATTTCATGAATAATAAAAATAAGTTAATTTCTATTTTCATGAGAAAATTTATCTATTTTTTATTCCTTTTATATAACTTATTACCTTACAAAAACAATTAGTTTATTAATAAGTTCATATTGGACATTTTGTCAATGTTCAGAACTTGGGTTAAAAACGAACTTGTTATAATTATAAATTCTCCATGTGGTCAAAATTACATTATCTCTAGAATGATATTTAGGATTTAGATATCATATATATCATATATATCCAATATATATTTATTTAAAATATTTCATATCATTTGGATATATGAAAATGAAATGCACCGTTCATGGATACGGTAAGCTGTACGTACACATAAACACTACTATAATTTATTTTTTTCATTTAAAAAGTAATGAAAACAAAATTAAAAATAGGTATATTATAATTATAGTATATTATTATACTTTATATATTTCACATAATTTCATTTACATCATCCTTTATAAGTTCCCTGTATGGTTCGAATGAGTCTTATAACATTGAGGGGGTGGTAGTCCGCACTTACTCAAATGAAATTATCATATTTAACATCATGAAAAACATAAAGGTATGTTCTAAATGATAATTACATAATCATAGAGATAAAATAAATATCATATGTAATTACAATGTGATCATAGTGGCCATCATGAGAGGTGGTAGTGGAAAATAGAACCATCATCGTGTCATGAGAGAGCAGTTGGTCGTACACAGAAACAATATGTCTGTATCCATAAGATGGTGGTGTGTGTTAGTGTAGTTCAAATCATTCTTGTAACATAAAAATAGTATGTTGAGGATAATTTGAATGTTATATAAACATGAATATGAATATAATTGGGTGTGTAGAAGGAAATATAATGGAATGAAACTGGAGAGAAGACGTTACCTCAAATCAGGTAACATCTTTTTATTTCAGCCACAAGGCTCTATTCAATTGCCTTATAACAAAGGGAAGGGTTGTGGGAGGAAGAAATGGATGTTGGGAGATTATTTTGGATGATTTTGGGAGAGAAAATAGGCTTGAGAGATGTGAGTAATGGGTTAGAGGTGGTGTCCTTTTATAAGAGGGAGGAGGGTCTCTTTAGGAATCATTGAAAGTGTTACATTATTAGAAAATTATATTCAGTTTAAAAATATCTATAACTAATTAAATTACAATATAAGATGAATATAAGTCGAAATAAAATCATCCAATAATAATTTAATAGGTTTTGAGTATTTTTAAATCCTTATCTTTTTTATTTAACCCTTTGTTATCTTATCTAACTTTTACAATGTCTTCTAGTATATTCATACTATATGGTTAATATATTTACTCTAAAATTTCATGTGACTTAAATGGATCCTTAAGGACATTTTTTACATCACATATTTCATTTTACCAAATCATATTTTTATGACTATTTTATCATTTAATAAAATGTTAATTGTTTGAAAAACTAATTTATGTCAATTTTTATACTATTTATATCATGACTTTTTTAGAAACCCATAAAAACATGATCATTTAGAAAAAACATCATTAATTAAAATATAAAAAGTCATAATCATCCATAAAATTTTTGGGTGTCATAAAGTGTTTCAAAATAACTTTATTTTAATATTAATAATATCATTTATTTAAAACATTAGTTAATGGGGTAATCATTATATCATCATTGTGTCATAAATAAAATAATGTATTTGATGTATAAAAATAATAAATAAAATAACATGATTCAGGAAATATTTTTTCCTTTTAAATTACTATTTATAGTCCAATATGTCAACTGTATAACCCCACATTAAAATTGTTTTATAAAAACAAAACATGTTTATGATATTTTATTTTTACATTAAATAAAAAGTTATTGATGTAATTATCATACCCAATTGGCTTTAAAAGGCCAAATGATCTTCCTAAGGTTTATATTGGTTTTCCATGACTCATATAATAAGGTGTTGACAATTGTTAATGTAATTTTATATTATTATAATATTATTTTTACCTTGAATTACCCAATTTACCTTTAACCGTGTCAAATAAAAATCACAAGTTATTTTTCAGCAAAAAATACTTTTATCCTATTAAACCAAATTTTACTTACTGTTGACAACCATGTATGTGATATTTTTGAAATTTAATTCACAGAAGTGGTAAAATCTCATTTGAAGGAAAAATTTGGGTTTCTAACTACTATCTACTGATTTCACTATTCATCAAAAATTGAACGTTTTCAAAAAAAACCAAAAATTCAACTAAAGATAATTTAGATAATCAGAATTCAAAAATTATGTCTATTTTACCAAATTCATAATATAAAAGATTAATTAATTAATTTAAAAATAATTTCTTTTGTCAAAACTAGAAAGTGTGTTTTTAAGAAGTAAAAACTACAAAAATAATTGACATGTGTTTATGTGAAATTTCAATGTAAAATTATTTCCAATGGCCAAAATTGGATAAAATTTTAAAAATATAATTCATTTAATATTTAAAACAATTTAAAAATACAATCTAACCAAATAAAAAATCAGATTAAAAGACTGTTTTGACATAAAATGCTCTATTTGTCACTATTCATTAAAAAATATTCATTATGAGAAAAATACCAAAAATTTACCCAAAGTAAATTTTGATGTCCTGATTCTAAAGAAGAACTTTATTTTTTCAAATGGATCATATATATGTGATAAAAACTAGATTAAAAAAGGTATCTCCATATAAAGGGATAAAACGACTTTTAAAAAATATTAAAGTTTTCTTATGCTTAAAATTGGATTAATTCTTATTTTGAGCCAATAAAACTTTGTGGATAAAAGTAAAAACATTTATCAAACATGTGAAATAATATTTTAGTTAGTTCTATTCATTTCTTCCAAAACAATGGTTAGGAATTAGATACCATTTAAAATAATATTAATATTATATAATTTTTCGGTATAACTCAAAGTTGTGTGAAACATAAGATTTCAGAGAAACACATTGTTACGTGTTGAGTAATTTATCTGTAATAGCATCCCCTTCAATCTAAAGTTAATATTTAATTCACAAATATTAATAAATATGAAAATGTCATATTTTTTATTTACCTGGGATGTTATATTCCCTACCCTAATTCATCATGTTTGGATTGGGATTCTAATGTGCAGAAATATGGAAATGATATGATTCTATCTTGGTTCCAAAATAAATGAGGTCCAGAATTGTGGTATCTTAGTTACCACATGGTTTTTTAAGGGGTGTGTGAAGCTCTATGAATCTCCTGTGGACCTGGTAACAACACATCAACTTAAAGAACATTTTTATTTCTTCCTTTATAATCTTAATAAATAAAGAAAAATATAAAAAATGTAATGTATGGGTTCATGGTGAAAACCAAGTAAGTTTTATTCTCACACACTATATAGAAACCATATTAATAATATAAATAATATGATTGATTTCAAGATGAGTACAAAAAATGTTGTGGATTGGGATGGATCAACTCGATGATATCATATTATAGGGAGTGTGGTATTTTATAGGGATTGAAGAAGGGCATGTGTAGGTATTTTCCCCTTTTGAATATTTTTTATATGCAACTGGCCCCATCGAAGATACAGTGTGATATATGACTTCATGGATTCTGTATTGATTTTTTTTTATGTAACATAATTGTTACCATATATAATGTTTTGTAATATATTATGTTATACGACATAGATTCTATATCAGAGTCTATCATTTTATTTATTAGGCTCTCCCTATAACTCCAAACTCTATAGTGCATTGGGTAGTGCACTTGAGTATAAAAATCCCATCATCTCAAAAATGTTTTCTATGATGAGGTGTTATATGGATGATCTTGTAATGACCCCAAAATTCAATTTAATTTTTTTAATTATATGTGAATTTTACAAGTCCGTAAAAATTGATAGCGTTTGATTTCATGGCCCAGTGTTCCCAGAATGAATTTATGAACGTTTTTTAGGTACGTCTAGTAATCGTGTGAGCGTGTTTTAGTTACTTTTGAACCAGTGCTCAGAATTTAAATCTGGGGGCACCGTGGAACTCGCAGCACCAATATTCGATTAAGGAGACTTTTACCTCGACCATAGCAGGTCGAGGGTAGAAGATAGTTTTTATGTTTTTCATGGATGAAGAAAAATAAAATATTTAACATTTTATTTTTCTTTTGAAACCCCTCCTTTTGAGTTATGGGGATGGGGACCACCAGAACTAGAAAATAGTATTTTGAATTATAGTGGTGGGGACCACCCGAACCCCTCTTTAATGTGGGGAAGTCCCTTGGAATCCTCCCATTTAATTGTCTCAACGCAATACAACTGATTGTGTTTTTTAATTGTGCTAATGCAATACAATTAATTGTGACATTTAGTTATGCCAGCATTAATTGTGCCAATGTAAATTTATTTGATAAACCTATTTTAATTTTTTGGCTCCTCATTTCCTTGGGTAAATATTTGGTGAAAGCGAGGCTTGGGTGGAACATTAGAGAGACTCCTTCTCTGACAAAGAACCCCCTCTCCAACAAAAGACATACTTCGGAATCAAGAATGAGGATGACACAAGAGCCCAACTTCAGAAGCGTGTTGCGGAAGCGATGATCGTTGGCACCCTCATCACCTTCACGGACTTCTTCTTGCGACAACTCCGATGAGAAATCAAGGTAAGGATTGTTGTTTGTATATCTCTTTCCTTGTTCTTGACATTCATCTTGATTTAATAAAAGTTATATTCATCTTTATTCAAGAACAAATAAGCTTCTTTCTACAATTCTAACGCGGAGGGTGTGGGACAAAAGAACATGGACCGACCTATCAGCTAAATTTGTGGGATTTTGATGGTCTTGAATCAACGGAGACATTCCGATGTGAGTGCAGAAGTCTACGAAATGAAGAATGGGACACCGGGGCCCACTTGGTGACTCGAGGAACGTTGCCGGAAGGACTCGGGAGTGGCAGTTGGAATCTCAGCCAGCTGTGACGATAGAGACGGCAAAACCATGCCGCCAGAGAGGGGTTGTGGCCCGTCATCCACAGCGGAGAAAGGGCTACGGACGGCGCACAACTAGTTGCGTGAAGGGGAGGCGGTTGAATGAGTCGGCGACACCGGGTGTGCAAGAGCAGCCTCCTTTTTCCGCAGCAGTGAACGGAGGGCAGCCAGCTTGATGTCGGGTACCGGTGGGGGCATGGCATGTGACCACGCTACGGAGGAGGACTGGTCGTCTGGCCAGCCGCGAGCCACTCAGCAGGCCGCGCACCGCTGGCCACCTATCGTGGGCTACACCGGGGACAACCCAGTGGGCCAGGCCAAACCCAGTCAGGCCGAGTCAGATCCCGGGCCAGACCCGGGTTGGGTCGAGTCAGAGCCAAGGCCAGACCCGGGTCAGGCTGGGTCAGTCTAATCGGGTCAGACCAGACCCGTACCAGCTTCGACCCTTTTCACTCTTTCAGACATAACATGAGATACGAGAATCTTTTTGATGAACTTTCTATGGTGATGGAAACTTTGTATTGATACCATCCTTTTGGTATACCTCACTTGAGGTTTGGATAAAGTTGGGGTACAACCGGGTTGGATCGAACACGAATGCAACTGGGCCCACGTGACTAAAAGGCCAATAACATACACACCAAGCGTCTGATTAATGGATTTTCTACTACTTTGAGACCCCTATCAAGTGGTGGTCATTTGGGTTACTTCTTCATGGGACTTCATAGCAGTTGGATTATCGACTTGTGGCTTGAGGAGCGGAGCCTCCTAGAATCAAGCAAGCTTAGTGCGGGGACCTTGAGGCTGGATATAACATTATAAAGGGATCATGTTTGGGTCTGTGCTTTGGGATCCATTGTAGGTCTTTGCTTTGGGATCGTACATGGGACTATGTTCTAGAGTCCCACTTAGACCGCCTTAGGAAATCCATGTGGGACTACTCTAGGATCCGATGTGGGTCTGCTGTACTAGGATCCTACGTGGGACTGATGATTATGATCCTACATGGGTCTACCTCTTAATAGATTAAGATGATTTAGTTGTTACATCTATTGATCTTTACTTATGTAACTAAGTTATACTTAGTGTGAGTTGAGTCTTTTCCTTTGTTATTATCTTCAATGAAGCATACCTTTGTGGTACTTACCTTAATTGTGACACCTTTGTGGTATTCTTCTATGTGGTGTTACCTATGTAGTGCTTACCTTTGTTGTGTTACCATCAGGGTACTTACCTTTGTGGTGATGCCCTTTTGATATTCTTATGTGTGTTGTTACCTTTATGGTACTTAGCATTGTGGTGTTATGTTCATGGTATTCTTTCCTTCATGGAATAGTTGTACTTTGGCTATGGATTTGGGTCTTGATTATCCTCATGAATGAGATGGGTATACTTAATAACTTATTTATATGTATGGGAAAATACCTAACTAGGGTTTGCAGTTGTTTTCAAGCTTTTGGATTATCCTTTTTGGATTATGTGGGACCTATGAGGTCTCGGGGTCCCTACTAAGTATCGTTATTCTCACCAATGCATGGGCTACACCCGCACCGTGTTCTGTTTGGTGCAGACGATGGACAACATTGATTGAGGCTAAGGGTATCAGGGCTGGAGGTAGCTTGGAGGTGGATATTAGACAAGGCGTACTGTAGTGATGACTGTTCCAGAGCTGTACCTACCCTTCATGTAGGATCCTTGGTGGGTGTTCACAGGATCTATTCCAATTTACTTGTACTTTCCTGTTTTCTTGTACATTCTAGTTTGTCTTTTATTCTAGCCCCTTTTTATTTCTGTACACAGCTTCATTACTATATAGTTTTACTTTGTGCATGTATCATTAATTGTGCATAGTGGTTTGAGTTTATAGGTTATAAAGGAAATGCCATCCCTATTTTAGTGAATATTCCTTTTAGTGCTAGTCTCCAGCCGCTTGCCTATGGAAGGCGGGCTTGAGGTAGTTACGGATCGGGCCCCGTGGGATTGGTCGTGAAAAATTTGTATTAGAGAAGTCAGTTCTACTATAGAACATTGGACTATGATCTTTTTAATGGAAATAGTGTTTAGTGTAGTGAGTGTGGTTATCAGTTTAGGGAATCTAGTGTTGCTGTGGCAGTGGATGTATCCATACACAAGGACTCTGATTTCTGATTTCTGACTCAGTGCATGAAAAAACTGATTGCATGTGTGTTTTGAAAAGTTTTCTTTTTGAACTCTTTGAGTCATCTCAGCAGTTATATTTTATGGATCGTGGAACACCAGTTTCTTTACAGAGTTCCTCCATGCAGACAACCATCTAGGGTTCTAGGTATAGTATGCAAGGATATCCCACCTAGCGATGTGGCCTCGGTGCAGGGCCCTTAATCAGAAGTGGCACCAGTGGAGGCCCCAACGGCACCATTACACGTTGGTCCACCAATGCCACTAGACCCGGCAGCAGAGGGTGCACACCCCATAAGCATGTTTCATGAGTTACAGCACCAGAGGCCACCTAGGTTCAGGGGTGAGACGAACACACATGGGGCTGTGGATTGGTGGGAGGTCATGGTGAGAGTCTTCCAACTAGTAGGGACACCATCTGGTCTCATGGTGATCCTTTCCGCTTGTCTTCTATAGGAAGTAGTAGGTAGATGGTGGATCATAATGCTCTAGGTTCAAGATGAGGCTACACTTCTCTTGGAATAATTTGAAAGAATGTTTCAGGAAGAGTTTTTTCCAATGAGCCTCCGCGTGGTGCGCATTCAGGAGCTTCTTCATCTGCAGCAGGGCAGCATGGTTGTGGCTCAGTACTGAGTGAGGATCACCAAACTCTCACGCTAAACCACTAATATGGTTCAGGACCCATTCTTGAGGGCCCAAACCTTCGAGTAGGGACTCAGGTGGGAGATCAGGGCTTTGATGAATTCTCTTATTATCCCAACGCAGGAAGGGGTTCTAGTGAGAGCCCTCTTAGTGGAGCATTTTCTTGCTGAGCAGTCACCAGTAGCAAGACCCACCACCGAGTGTCATGTAGCCAAGTCTTCTATAACTGGCAGCAGACAGATGTCACAGAGGTCCAAGAGGACCAGACCTACAGGTGGACGACCAAAGGATTCAGGGTCGGTTTTGCAGGTCACCGGAAACAGAGCCAGTCATGCAAGGAGTAGACAGTGTTACGCATGCGGCAGGAAGGGTCAAATGGCTCTTGACTACCCTACAATCCTTATAGATGATCAAAAGACTGTCGAAGTACTGCCCAAGAAAAGATAGAGGTTCGACTGAGGTGGTCTGTAGAGAGAAGGTGGGCATGGAATAGGAGCAGGTCGTGCAACTGGAGGTGGGAAACGATTCGAGAAGTTATCACCACCACCACTAGGTGGTCAACCCCGACCATAGGGAGCAGGTGGACATGGAAAAGTTCGACTCCAGGCGGCTGAGGCCTACGATCACGACCCTCCAGAGATGATATGAGGTATGTTTTGTGTCTACTCCACCTTAGCTGGTGTACTTATAGGTAAAGGTTCCAGTCGTTATTTTATTATCACTACCCTCATTCAGTGCTCCGAGATTCCGATGGAGCCATTGGATTGATTCTTATGGCTAGAAAATCCTACAAGAGAGGATTTGAAGATTACACACCGGTTTCGGCAGTGTGAGGTTACTCTAGGAGGCGAGAGCTTTGGCTGGGATCTCCTAGTAGTGGCATCGAGGCCTTAGGATGTCATCTTGGTTATGGATGGGTTACATATAGTCCATGATTAGATTGATAGTATTAGAGGAATATTTTGGTGTATCTGTGAGGATGGGACTAGATTTACTTTCTCTGGCGATAAGGGATCCTTTGCAGCACATGATGGACTTACCTAGAGGAGAGCACAACAAATCACTAATAAGTTGGCTAGACTTACCCTCAAAGTGGTTGATGTGGAGATTCTGAGTTATCCTATAGTGGTGGACCTGTAGGAAGATGTGTTCCCTGATGATGTTTTGGGTCTACCTCCACATAGAGAGGAGGACTTTTACATTGTATCATACCCCTGGACAACACCGATATCTACACCAGGGTATCAGATGGCTCCTGTAGAGCTTCGTGAGCTGCGAGTACAACTAGATGAGTTACACGGGAAGGGATTCATCTAGCCCAGTGTTTCTCCTTGGGCAGCCCCAATTTTGTTTTCCTAGAAGGTGAATACGAGCATGAGACTTTGTGTTGACTATCAGAGCCTGAACCAGGTGGCCATGAAGAACAAGTACCCAATTTAGATGATTGACAAACTCTTTGATCAGCTAAAGGTAGCACGGTGGTTCCCAAGGATAGACCTCAGGTTAGGCTATCACCAACTCAGATTATAAGATGAGGATGTGGAGAATATTTCTTTCAGATGTCAGTATGGCCACTATGAGTTCTTGGTTATGCAATTTGGCATGACCAACATTCCAGTAGTGTTTATGGGACTCGTGAACAATATCCTTTAGCCATACCTTGATATCTTTGTTGTAGTCTTCAACAATGACATTCTGATCTACTTGACTATTGAGGAGGAGCATGCCTATCATTTGTAGATAGTTCTGGACACACTTCGAGAGAGCCAGATTTATGGTAATCTATCAAAGTTCCAGTTCTGGATCCGAGAGGTTCACATCCTGGGACATGTCATCTTGGAGACAGGAGTTGCGGTGGACCCAGCAAATATTGAGGCTGTACTTGCTTGGGATCCACCCTGGAATGTGACAGAGGTACGAAGCTTCCAGGTTTGGGCTGGATACTACTAGAGGCTTGAGCCAAATTTCTCCAGAGTGACAGCACCTTTATCAGCGTTGAAGCAGAAGCGGAAACCCTTCGTGTGGTTGGAGAGATAACATTGGAGTTTTTAGGAGCTGAGGTAGAGGATGACTAGTGCCCCCATCTTGAGGATTTAGGATGAGGGAATTGGGAACATATTCTACTGTGACACATCAGGGACCGGGCTTGGATGTGTCCTGATGCATGAGTGAGAAATTATTGCATGTAGTTCTTGAAAGATGAGATAGAATGATCATAACTACGCTACCCATGACCTGGATTTAGTAGTAGTGGTCTTCTCCTTGATGATGTGGCAACATTACTTGATGGGAGAATAAGTTATAGTCTAATATGATCACAGGAGTCTCAGGTATATATTCTCTTAGAAGAACATGAACTTGATACAATGAAATTTTATTGAGTTCCTCTTGGACTATGACTTCGAGATAGTCTATACTCCTGGGAAGGGGAATGTTGTAGTGGATGCACTCTGCAGGAGATCTGGTATACAACTGCTATGTGAGGTGACAGAGCTTCTGGTAGCTTTGCAGATATCCTTTGTGGATCGAGATGGAGTAGCCTTTCTTCAGTCTCTTACAGTCACTCCCCCACATCTTTAGCGAGTCAGGGAGGCACATCGTGGGGACACTGACTGCGAGGCTCTACATGCTCAGATATCCATAGGACAACCACATGATGGATTTTCTAAAGGTGGGGAGAACATCATCAACTTTAGAGGAAATACCATGGTACCCGTGTCGCTTTTTGAGGAAGTATTGCTTGAGTTCCACACATCCCCTCTAGCAGTACATCCAGGAGTGGAAAAGATGTAACAAGATCTCTGACGACAGCCCTGGAGGCCAGGAATGAAGAAATAAGTAGTAGTGTTTGTCTCTCGGTGCCTCACTTGTCAACATGTAAAGGTGAAGCATCAGATAACAGCAGGATTACTTTAGCCTTTAGGGGTCCCATAGTGGAAGTGGGATGGGATATCCATGTACTTCATGACAGGAATTCCATGTTCATCTAGGTGTCATGGTTCTATTTGGGTGACCGTCGATCAACTCACCACGTCAGCCCACTTCCTACCGATTAGAGATCAGGGTCATGTAGAGAGTTTGGGATTCCACTATGTGAAGGAGATTGTGTGGATAAATGGGGTACCCTCAACGATTATCTCTGATCATGATGCATGTTTCACTTCCCGTCTATGGAAAGAGTTTCAAGCGACTTTTGGGACATAGCTTCGTTTGAGAACTGCCTTCCATCCTCAGAATGATGGCCAAACTGAGCGGACCATTCAGACCCTCAAGGACATGCTGTGTGCTTGCATTCTCGACTTTGGTCGTAGCTGGGAGGATCTCTTTCCCTTGGTGGGGTTTTCATACAACAACAACTATCCCTCCACCATTAGGATGAAACCTTTAGAGGATCTGTATAGCCAAACTTGAAGATCTCATTTGTGCTGGACTAACCCAGGGGAGTCAGCACTTATGGGACTAGAGATGGTCCAGGCTACCACAGAGAAGGTACAGATCATCCAGGTGCGTATGAAGACTTAACAATGCTGGAAGAAGTCTTATGTTGATAGGAGAAGGAGACCTCTGCAGTTCTAGGATGGTGACCACATCTTTGTACGAGTCTCACCTCAATAGGTTTTGAAGAGATTTGGTCGGGCGCAATTTATCTCCGAGGTTCCTCGGAACTTTTCATGTCCTTATCAGAGTTGGAAAACTGGATCACCACTTAGCTCTTCCACCTCAGCTGCACTGGGTGCACGACGTCTTCCATGTATCCCAAATGAGGAGATATGTGCATGACCCTTCACACATCATTGACTGGGCCGAATTAGAAATCGATGATGTGGATACATTTATGGATGTTCTAATAGAGGTTGAGGATTGAAAAGAGCGGGTCCTTCATGGGCGGTTGATACCTTCTGTGTGACAACATTGGTAATATGGGAACCTCCAAAAGAGCACATGGGAGTGGGAGGCTCAGATTCGTGCTCAATATCCCGGCTTGTTTTCCTAGTTTTTTTAAAGGGTATATCGGGGACGCAAAGCACTAAGGTGGGTAAAATGTAAACACCCTAAAATTCCATGTAATTTGTTTAATTATTTGGGAATTTTACGAGTCCGCAAAAATTGATGCCGCATGATTTTGAGGCCGGGTGTGCCCAAAATTAATTTCTGAACTTTTTTTATGTACGTTCAGTAAATGTACAAGCGGGTGTTTTCATCATTTGATCTGGTGCTTGCAATTGAAATATGAGGGCACCGTTGAACTCGCAGTATCAATTTTCACTTAAGGAGACATTCTCCTCGACCGCAGTAGGTTGAGGGTAGAAGATAGTTTTTTCATTTTTCTTGGATGAAGAACTATAAAATATTTATGATTATATTTTTCTTTTGAAACCACTCCATTTGAGTTATGGCGGTGGGGACCAGCCAACTAGAAAATCCCATTTTGAATTCTTGTGGTGGGGACCACCCAAACCCCTCTTTAATATGGGGAAGTCCCTTGGAATCCTCCCATTTAATTGTGTCAATGCAATAAAAATAATTATACCATTTAATTGTGACAACACAATACAATTAATTGTGCCATTTAATTGTTCCAACATTAATTTTTCCAACATAAATTAAATTGATAAACCTATTTTAATTTTTTGGCACCACTATTCCTTGGGAAAATCATTGGATAAAGGGAGGCTTGGGGAGAACTTTAGAGAAACTCCTTCACCAACATAGAACACCCTATCCAACAAATAACATACTTCATAATCAAGAATGTGGACGACACATGAGCCCAACTTCAGAAGCATGTTGCGGAACCGACGATCATTGGCACCCTCATCGCCTTCACTGACTTCTTCTCACGACACCTCCAACAATCATTCAAGATAGGGATTGTTATTTGTTTATCCCTTTACCCATTCATGACGGTCATCTTGATTTAAGAACATTTTTATTCTTCTTGATTCAATAATAAATAATCTGCTTGATACCATTCTAACATGGAGGGTGCGGGCCAAATGAACACGGCACAACCTCTCTGTAAACTTTGTGGGATTTGGATGGTCTTGAATTGACAGTGACATCCTGAGGTGAGTGTGGAAGTTAATGGAATGAAGAACGAGCAACTGAGGCGCGCACGGTGACATGAAGAATGTAATCAGAAGGGATCAAGAGTGGCGGCCGGCACCCCAGACGGCTGGGACGATGGCAGAGGCGTGACCGCACTGCTGAAGAAGGGCGTGGCTTGTCCGCCGAGGTAGAGCAGGGGTGGAGGCCGATGTAGGTTTGGCCGCATGAAGGGGATGTGGCGGCATGCGTCCATGCCACCATGCATGCCAGAGCCTCAGCCTTATGTCGCAGCAGTGAGGGGAGGGCCACCGGCTCACGGCTGACTTCAAGTGGTGGCACAGTGCGCGACCGCACCACGGGGGGGGGGGGGGGACTAGCCATCATGCTAGCCACGGGCCACCCAGCGCGGGCCAACCATCATGGGTCGGGCGGGACCTAGCAGTTCGAGCCGGACCCAGTCAGTCTAGGTCAAACCCATGGCAGGACTACGGTCATTCCAGGTCAACCAAAACCTGGTCGGGTCAGCCGAGGCTGGGTTAGGCTGGGTCGGTCTGACCGGGTCGTACAACACCCAGACCAGCTTTGACCCTTTTTTCTGTTTCGTCCATAACCTGTGATACGGGCATCCATTTTGATGAACCATCTATAGCACTGTAAACCATGGATCGATAAGTTACTTTTGGTATACCTCACTTGAGTTTTGGATAATGTTTGGGTATGACCGGGTTGGATCGAACACGGATCCAATCAGGCCCTCAACACTAAAAGGCCAATAACTTACTGATCGGGCATCTGATTGATGCCCCGTCTATTGTGTTGAGACCCCTATCACGTGGTGGTCCTTTAGGATACTTCTTTGTGGGACATCGTGGTACTTGGAGTATAGACGTGTGCCTTGAGGACTGGACCCTCCCAGAATCTAGTGAGATTAGTGTATGAACCCTATGGCCTGTTGTAACATGATAAAGGGATCCTATGAGGGTCTGTGATTTGGGATCCTATGTGTTTATGTGCTTTGGGATCCTACATTGGTCTATGATCTAGAGTCATACATGGACCACACTAAGAAATCCATGTGGGACTACTCTAGGCTCTTAAGGGGGTCTACTGTTCTAGGAAACTATGTGGGTCTAGTGATTTAGGATCCTACGTGGGTCTACCTATTAACAGAGTAAGATGATTCAGTTTTTACATCTAATCATCTTTACTTTTGTACCTAAGTTATACCTGGTGTGAGATGAGTCTTTATCTTTGTGGTAATCTTCTCTGAGGTGTACCATTGTGGTACTTTCCTTCGTGGTGACACCTTTGTGGTATTTTTCTGTGTAGTGTTACATATGTGGTACTTTATTTTGTGGTGTTACCTTCGTGGTACTTACCTTGGTGGGGATACCTTTGTGGTATTCTTTTATTTGGCCTTACCTTTTTTGTACTTACCTTTTTGGTGTTACCTTCATGGTATTCATTCCTTCATGGAATAGTTGTACTTTGGATAAAGATTTGGTCCATGAGTATCCACATGAATGATATTGGTATACTTGATAACTTATGTATATCTATGGGAATATTTCTAAGTAGGGTTGTCAGTTGTTCTCATGATTTTTGGTTTATCATTTTTTTATTTTGTGAGACCTCAGAGAGTCTTGGGGTCCCTATTGTGTATCGTTATACTCACCCTTATATGGGCTACACCCACCCCTTGTTGAGTTTGGTGCAGACGACATACAAAATTGATCGAGGCTGAGGGTACCAGGGATGGAGGTAGCTCAGAGTTGGACATTAGATGAGATGTACCACAGTGAAGACCATTCGAGAGCTATTCCATCCCTTCAGGTACGATCCTTGGCAGTGTTCATAGGAGTTGTTCTAGTTTACTTGTACTTACCAGTAGTCTTGTATTTTCCATTTGGGCTTGTATTAGGGCCCCATTTTCTTTAAGTACACACCATGTTTACTATGTAGTTTTAATTTGATCTTGTATCCTACTTTCCTTATAGTTTTGTGAGTTTACAGTTTGTAAAGGCAATTCCTTCCCAGTTTTTGGGAAAATCCCTTTTGGTGCTAGTCGCCAGCCCTTGGCCTATGGGAGGCGGGCTTGAGGGAGTATGGCATAGGCCCCAGGGGATGAGTTGTGATGGATCTTGTTAATTTAAAATATTAATGGAAAATTTAAAACTCATGTTGAAGTATTAAATCCATCATTAATGACCTTCTTTAAAACAAAGGATTTGGGGAACATTATTGTGACAATAAGTATTGAATCATGTGATTAGATTAAAATATGGAAAAATGGATAGATACTGAATAAAGAAATAATGTAAATGTGTGTCTTAATGTGGGAAGTGGATGAGTAGTTTTTTATGTGAGTTTCAATTTAATTTCAGTAAATACACATTCATTAATGTAAATGGAATGAAAATTTACAAGTCTACTGGATAAAAATGGGAATTATTTAATGTAGGTCATGAATTCCCTCATCTATATATTCTAGAGAAAATTTTTACATATATTATATGACTTTACTTGTTGATTTAACCAATTTACATCATTTTAAATATTATTATGGAGAAACATTTTTAACCTTTGTAATTTTTTTGAAAAAATATAAAATTAACATTATTACCTATTTTTTACATCATAATTCCAAATTTGAAATCAATTTTATTAAATTAAATTTCTATAAAATAAAAACATTAAAATTTAGATAATATTAATAATTTATAAAAAATGATTTTTGAAAAAAATTGTTTACATGAATGAATATTTATTTATAACCAAATAATAATCATTCAAAGAATTATAATTCTTTTCTATATATAAATAATACATTTGAATAAATTTAAAAATTGAAATATATTAAATTAATCATTTAAATAAAAATTTATAATGTATAATAAAAATATTTTTTAAAATTATTTCATTTACCAAAAATAAATAATTTTTTGTTCCTTTTAATTACTAAATTTTTTTTCTAGATATTTTTTTTTAACTTTACTAATAATTTTATTAATTATTTTAATATATTTTATTAAAATAATTTAAAAAATTTAAAAAAATTAATTGAAATTAAAAAATATATAAAATGTCACTTAAAAAATTAACAATAATCATTTTTAAAAAATCATTAGTTACATGAATAATTAAATGTTTATATTATCCTAATAACTACTTATAAAACTCCCCAATCCCTCTAAAATATCCCAAAAGTTGAAATAATAAGTGGTGGTAGTCGTGAGTTATGATTCATTTAGCTTGAATCAAATAATTATTTCTCTGTGTTTGAGTATCCTCTCTAGAAAATTACACTCAATCTGTACTTATGTAAGTGAAACAATTTTTCTATTGAGGGAATCCCCTTATGAAAATATATTATTTATTTACTCAAACTATTCGAAATCATGTAAAATACATCTATTAAATGGTTAAATAACATTTCCCTTTTTTAATTAAGATAATTATGTAATTACATGTATTTATAATAACCTTATAAAATTATATATTATAAATATAACATATCATTATTCCATTAAGTGATTCATATATATTATTTATACAAAAACAATAATACGAATTATCTCAAGAATTAATATTATATAAAATTAATTTATATGCCCAACCACGATATTTTTTGAATTAACATATAATGATCTCATTCATAATTACTATTAAAATACATTTTATTAAAAAAACATATTTAAAATTATTCTCCATATTCACACAATTTGTTTCTCTGGATCTTAATCATATTTATAATTTTTTATTCATATAGTTATCATGGAAAATATTATCATAATGGGAGATTATTATGATGAGTAATTAAACTTTATATTGTTTTTATTTACATAAGAATATTTATTTTTTAAATTTATTAATTATGATTAACATATTTTTAATAAATATTTCATTATAATATTTAAAAACAATAGAATAATAAATTTATAATTTAAATTCATTTTAACAATTAGAAAATATATTTTTTATTTAATGAAAAATAAAAAAAATAGATTATCAGTTTCCATCCATTTAACATTGATAGAAAGAGAGTGGATGTTTCCCCTTGAATTTTCTTAGTCCATTATTATATTTGAGAAAATTAATGATATAATGAAAACAAAAAAATTTCCATCAAAAAATCGTCAATATTGAACTTTTTCATTTCCTTTAAATCCAAATATTATGACATCTACTTTAATATTTAATTATGAATACTAATTATCATCACTTAAAACATTATTATTATATAAATTCATCTAATTATACAATATTTGGATATTTTACCTCGATCATCAAGACCTAAAAATTGATGTTGTATGTCAAAAATGTATTAATATCATTATAATGTTTTTGTATTTAATAATTTCAAACACACTGTATAGGTATTATAGAATCACATTAACCCAATCAAAAAAATGTTCGACATAGTTTTTCAAATGATTCATAAAGTTATATTATTTTTTAACAAAACAATTAATTATTATCTCAAATATAATATAGTAACCTTCATTGACATTCTATAACATTTCTCACATTGAACATCAAAATTTTTATTATGTAACTTTGTTTTATATTTTATTGTAACACACTCCCCCTAAAAAATTGATTCATATGGATGTGATATATACCTACTAAATATAAATTTTGAAGAGTGATCCTTTATCCATATTTATAAAAAATTCATAGATAACAACTATTTACACATCCATTCATAGATATCATATTTTTTTTCATTTGATTCTAATAAAAGGAGAAGTTGTATTAATCAAATATTGATGTTACATTCACATATAATTTAATATCATACAACGAGATAAAAAATTATAATTAATTATTTTCCTCTGACACCACATGTATATCCAATAAAAATATGATACCCCAATAAGGGGTGGATAATGGAATATTAATGGAAATTATACCCTTCCTAATATCATGATTTGAAGTTACTTAAAATAAAAATATCTTCCTTACCATTTATAAAA
Source organism: Viscum album (assembly GCA_963277665.1). Lineage (NCBI taxonomy): Eukaryota > Viridiplantae > Streptophyta > Magnoliopsida > Santalales > Viscaceae > Viscum > Viscum album. The sequence continues at coordinate 698,712,348 of OY728122.1, read as the reverse complement.
TAAAAAAAGAGAAAGATCCATATGTAATTTTCATTTCTCTACCCATATTGAGATATGTACAAGGATACCACACACAATTATATATCGGTGTAGTAAAATCCAATAGTAATACTACTTTTTGAAATGTTTAGGGTGGTTTCATTATCTATAATGTTTGAAAATCCATCATAATATTCGGTGAATCACTAATATCATAGTCAAGAATATCGTACTACCCTTCAGTATTACACATATTTTTAATATAAATAAAAATATATATTATCCATTGTCATAGGTGTCATTATAGTTCTTGTTTTTTACGATTTGTGATATCCCATTTCCAATTTTTTATGAATCATCTAAAAAGTTAAAAAATTAAACTTATTTATAATAATTCTGTCTCTAAAATTCTCTCATCAAATTTATTTTCTTCTTTATATTGAGATCATATTACATTTATTCTAGAGAAGGAACAATATTCCCCTTGAAATAATAAATGTAATCATTCATTAATCATCAAAAAAATTTCCCAAAAATATGAAAATATAGAACGCATGGGTCAATTGCTCAAAAATTGAGTCAATTTCCATCCCTTTAAATTGAAAATATGCTACATTTAAAATAATAATTGAAAGAAAGTATCTGTAGAACACATGATTAATCTTTTAATGGTTTATTATTGACCATGATATGTTGAGTTTTTCATTGCATGGGTTCTATAGACCAATACCCTGAAATATAGTATCTACATGAAATCTTGTAGTTTCTATTATTTGGAAACAAATAGGAGATAAAACCTACTGTCATGTTCTCTAAAAAATATTTGTTTCTTTCAAATTTACAGTTACAAATCCAATACCCAAATATAATCTTCAACTACCATAAGGTCTGCACAAATTTCATCAAACCATAGAGATCACCATGATCAATTTTGTATTCCCTATAACATATAGTGGTTTACTAAAAAATATTATTAGGGAAATAAATTAATATATGAACAATATAATCTTAAAAAAAATACAATATAATAAAATTTTTCCCAATCATGATATTTTTACTAAAACATTTAATATAACAACATCAATTCATGATATCAACCATGATTTTTTTAATCCATCTACTCATTCTATTCAATCTTACACAATAACCACAACGACCAATTGTAGGGGTCCAAATATTTTTAAAAAAAATTAATATCCCATAAAATAATTATTATCTTTATGACATAATTTTATTTACTTAACAAAAAATTAATCACTAGTACACTAGATATCCTCTAATCATAACATCACTTAATACTATTCCTTATCATTGACTGTTTTTTATGTTAATTATTTTCAAAAAAAATTACATAAATAAATCTAAGTAAACATAAAAAAATTTATATTTGATAAATATTATTCCATTTTAAACTTTCATAATTTATTATCTTATGTTTTGTTAATGATAAAATATCCCCCTTAAAAATGGTTTTGGGTCCATATTTTTTAAATTATTTTACAAATCATGTAATAAGAAATTAAAATGAATTATAATTTCCTAGATACATGACTAGAATTTATTTACACTAAAAAAATAAAATTTGAATAATATAAAATTTAATAGATGTGTCATTAATATTTATAGAATTCAATATTTAATGATAAGAATGAGGAAGAAAAGAAAAAATTACTTATATCAATCATATAATTTAAAACAATCCTGAATCGATGGAATTCCATATATTAGTTTTGCATACCCTAATTATAAAACAAAAAATAACAAATTATATAAAATGTTTGAAATGATTAAATAAAATATCAAATATGCATAGATATTCCTAGTGTACTAGGACCTTCTTATCATCTAAGTCTCAATGCATTGATGCCTATTTCATTCATAATAATCTCAATATAGCGATTAGAAATATATTAATATTAATATATATTTAAGATGAATATAGAAATTGAACTTGAAAATGATTCATGTAGATTCATGTTTTAATATCAAGACATGATTACATTAGGGAAAATTACTAAAATAACCTAAAAAGATTTGATGTTCCACATGATACGGTATCTAATTTTTAAAATATGATTCTCAATATGAGGATCAACTAATATCTACTAGCGAAATATCAAGACTGTGGATATAATCTTAAAATAGAAATAGTTTTTAAAAATCTACATAAAGATGAGATAAACATAACCATATTCTTTACACACAAATCTCTCCACAAATTAGATGAAGATTAGTGATAGAGTAACAACGTCAACTCTGGTGTTTATGGAATTATAGAAGGAACATGTATTTCATAGAAACATTAAATAAACATAAAAAATTTCTAAAATTATATAAGAGTTTCCTTTCAGGAGAAATAAGTATGGCTAAAAGTATAGGATTTTCAAAGAGATACAATATGTGGATCAAAAAATAATATATAATCCAAAATTATAAAAAGAATATAACACATAGGAAACAATATGTATCCATTAGAGAAAAACTAGTCAATGGATGTATTTTGTTTCTTATATAATGGATTAGAAAAATGTTACAAGTTGAGAACTCAACAAGGATAAGACCAATAAGGAATATATAGAGGCTATGCAATCATAAAAAATCAGAGGCCCATTGAAAGGTCTATTGAATCTTCCCATGGAAATAATTTCTCAAAACACAAATGTAAATGAATTACCATGGATTTTGTTTTTGGGAAATTAAATAAAAATAATTTTTTTAATTTAAAATGCATTGAAAAGACATTTTAATAATTATTCCACATTTAAATAAAAAGGCATAACCTGTTATATCAAAAAAATTTCCTTTCAATATTGTTATTCAAATTTCTATATATCTAAAATCCATAAAATATAACAAAATTATTACAAATGAATGACCCTATAAAAAAAATATAATGAGTTTTTATATATATGTATCTTATTGAATAATATATTCATAAATTCAGTAACTTCTATAATACAATTTAATCTAATATATTCATTTTTGTATGGGTTATTTGAACTAAAATTAAAAACATGATTTGTGGAATATATAATGTTAAATTGATACTATAGAATTTGTTATTTTTCTATGAAGACATTGAAATATAAATAACTATATAATTTATTTCAATAGATTATTTAATTTACTATTCATAGTCTATAGACTTAGACTCAGGGGTAGATAATTTTTCCATTAAATACATGTTAATTTTTTTGAAACATTTTCACACACAAAATGAAAAATTGTATGTATTTTATTTACATGTGTGAATATTGGTGCGACAGACAAAATTTATATAAAATATCACACCATGTGTAGTCTATAATTTTTTACTGGATCCAAAACACATATTAGATTATATTAATAAAATCAAGGTAGAATCATTTAAGCATGCTACAGAGGAATCCTAAAATTTAACAAGAACATAGTTATGTTTTTATCATTAAAAGAAAAATAAATCATTAAATATGTCATAGACTAAAAAATAACTTCTGTAATATTAAAATATTGAATTCTACCCATGTAAGATTCAGAAATCGTTATCGTAAGTGAATGTGTAAGAGGAAATATAAAATTTTAGCGTATTATTATATTAACCATTTTAAAATTATCAAATAAAGATAACTTTATAATTTTTTTGATAAGAGGATCTGAAGATAAACATAGAGATATATTTTACATATCATTAATAATATCCATACTAGGAATTTTCTTAACATTATCATCACATATCATCTGAAAATAAAATTTACATGGGGATTTTATATGATCTATTAACCTCAATATGTTTTAAAATAATTAATATAACATCAGAATATGTGAAAAGATATTCCATTTCAAGCAATATATATTTTAAATATATAAATATGTCAAACATTATGTGGTTAAAAACATTTTTAACATAAATGAATCAAATTATCAATACCAAAGACTAAATGAATATTTTAAATTACAATATGATTTCATTAATAAAAAAATTTCAAGTGATTTAAGATAAATGTTATAACCCTATGTTGGAAGACATGATATGTTACTGAATTTTAAAAATTATATTTATATTTTTCATATGAATAGATTAATGTTTCTATCCCTTGGTCATCTTAAGGTATGTGTTATATTTATCCATTTTTCTTTTTCCACACGTATTATTATTTTTATTGATAATAAAAGTATTTATTTATAATTAAAATAAATAAAAATCAATTTTGTTATGGTTTTATATTAATTAGTGAGTTAAATAAAATAGAATAATGAAATTTATATGTTCAGGAATCATGGGTGAAACCTCGGGATTACCTAACCAAATCAATCATTGTCATGAATGGGTATTCCTATTATCATTATAATAGAGTGAGTATAAGACCTTATATCCACCACATAATAATTTATTTACCTTAACAAGAAGTAATGAACTAAACCATAGTGCACTGGTTAAAATACAACCTTTTTTTGGAAATAACCATCTTTAACAATTTAATTGGGATAACACATTTCCACACAATAATTTATAATTATAAATAGTATGAGTGAAATAAAAAGGGGAAGTATTTTAAAAAATAAAAGTGTAATATATTTAGAAATTAATATTTATCACTTATATATGTAGACACAATATTCATTTGAATATAAATTTAGAAAGGAAACAAAAAATCATGAAGGAAAATAAAATTTAGAATAAAAAACTCCATCGTTTATCTCAAACAATTACATTTTGAATGTATGTTAAGAAGACAATGGGATCAAAAATAAATAAAAAATGGATTATGAGTTGATCTCTACACAAAAAAATTATTACCATACTCTTAATTAGGAAAACCATGAAAATTTACATGAAATTATATCCCCCAAAAAATTTGAGTCAAATTAAAATATTAATTGGATCTAAAAAATATACCACACTTGGGATAGAATATTTATCTTGTTATTTAATAAATTTATACATGAATTATATTTTTCATTCCTCATCATTTGTCAATAATAGATTTTATTTGAAATGTAATAGAATGTAAAGTAAATTAATCATAAACAATAATTTTGATCTACATTAATAATTTCTGATACATATTTGCGTTAGAAAGATTAGATAAAGGCCATTTCAATGTTAAGCATAATTAACAAGGGATTCCATAATTGGATAGTAGCGAAATATTTGTACTGTTTTTTTAGAATTCACTAATTGGTATTTTTTTATAAATTCGTGGTATGTAGTGTATTTGAATTAGTGATAAACTACAGTAGCTAGGAAGTGTCGTATGCTTGAGCATTGTTTATACTACAGATCGACCAATCTGAGGGTCGGTATTCTTTTAATTGATCTAATTAGGTGTTATATTATTACATTTAGTGAATTTAGTAATTATTTTAAATACTAAATGATGATGGAAAATTATTGATTGACTAATATACCCATGTAATATTTGAGATTGGTTGCAGATATGCTTCTTGGTGATTTGATGATGGACTTCTTTATTTGGGATCAGGGTATTTAATATAGATAAATATTTTCACTCGGTAGTTTGTAAATGAAATTTTTAATCTTATATGTGGGAGTTAAATATCTTAGATGAATTAGAACTATCTTATAAAGATATATTTTATCAAATTCAATATTTTCTATTATGTTGAGACTATTTTTTTACTATAAATTATTGGATCATCTGAATAGATGAAGTATATTTTTCAGGAACATGATTTCACTACAAATCCATTATGGGTATTCTATTCATCCCATCCTTGAAGAGTCTACTGCCATCATAACATTTTTTTGTAGACACTTTATAGTGAAATTATAGATTCATATGAGTTTTTTAGTCATGTGTTTATGTCCAGGCCATGAGTTTAGAAAAAAATTTAATAGGTATCGTATAATGATGACCCCATCCAATATAATATTGATATACATATCGCAACTATCAGTAAATATATTTAAACTATTTTCTTATAAGAAAATGAGTTTATTCTTAAATCATTGAATGAAATTTTGTATAATCTCAAGTTTGACTTCATTTAATTGAATCAATGATGGGAGTGGTTTACTTTTTCATTGGTTTTACTATGTGGGGATGCATAGAATTGTTTCTTCGGTTTGGGCTTCATGGATGGATATGGGGATTTCTCTTTATTAATCATTAATAAATTATCTAACATGATTATTGAACTAGGATAATATTCTCAATGAAAATACATGGGTAATACATGATATAAATGATTTTTTCAAATTTAATCTCAATATAATATTGACTTCCCTTCTCATATAAATATTATTAATAAAATATATTAATATTTTTCTTATTATAATCATTCAAAAATAATAAAAAAATCTATACAATCAAAAATGAAATCTAATTTCTTATTTAAATCAAAACTATACAAAAATAGTGAAAATTAGTTATATTCCTTTATTTAAATATATAATGGGGCTTATTTATCATGAATTAACTAGATAAAATATATAATATATAAATTTCAGGTGAACTTAAGATCTTATTTATTAGGTAAATCATCATCAATGTACTTTAACACAATATTATTCATCAAAAAAGAGATCACAATAAGGTTCATACAATTGATTTTATCATAAAAAATAATTCCCCAATTAATTGAAATTCAAAAAAAATAGTCAATTTCCAAAAACAATTTGAGATAATCAATTTAAATATCAATAAAAATTTATACTAATTAGTTAACACATATTTTACAAAGGGGTATGAACCATGCCTTTTTGGAGTTATCTCACGTGCTATTTCAGATACATTTTTTTACCTAAATAACATTGATGGGAGTTATGATATGCGGTGTTTTTGGGTGGAATTTTCCCGAAATTTAGAGAAAAATGGTCTATTCATGGTCATCACATGGTTAGCGTAAACCATGCACCCTTCCCATCTTACCGTGTGAAACCAGGAAGAGATGACCACATGACTAGTGCAAGGGATGACAAACCATGCACCCAAACCTAGGAAATCATTCGAGGTTGCATAGAGAGGTATGTACTGTTGGTGAATGTTTTTACTTATCATGCCCCAATTCTTATAAAACCATGTTCTCCATTTTTAATTACCCGAAAAATTATTTTAAAATCCCCCAAACCCTCAAAAAAACATCAATTTACACCATGGATTAGGACTAAATGTTTTTTTGCATAATGATAGAGATTTTTGAAGGGGTTAAAAAGTTGTCTGACCTCTGTTATTCGAGATTAAAACCCTGAATAAAACATCAGGTCTTCTCTCGATATGTGGATCTCATCTATAGGAAAATCCCATTTATTATTCTCGATTTCCATAATCTTTTTATTGAAGATATCCACTATTTCATTTGATCTAAACCTACTTCGTGAGATACAAATCTAAGATTATAGATCTAGATCTAGATTGAATAGATTTTTATTTCCATATTTTCAATTAAGGATTTATATTGGGAATTTATATATACATTATTATGATGCCTATATTTTAAGGCATTCCCTTGAAAGAGTATCTTTCAGTGAATCGATGTATGTGTTCTAATATCTAAATCTCATAGTATTGGATTTGATTTGTGTATGAAAAATGTTAGAATTTCTAGCATTCTAATGAAATTGAATTCCAAAATAGGGTTAATTAGGATGGCCAATAGATTTATTAAATAATTGTTGAATTAAATGATTAATGGAGGATTTAATAATGAGACTAAGGGGTTTCTCGATTTAATTATTAATTTGGGGAAATTGATTAGAAGAGTTAGGGGTTGAGATATTGATAATTGATCTGGGGATTAATTATTATACATTCAAATGGATAGATTAATATAATCAATTGTGAAATAATTATTGGCATTTATACAATTATCTTTATAATTAATTTTGGGGTTATTTATCAATAGTTTAGATTTATAATGATATAATTAATTTAGAAAAATTAATTATGAGGTATTAATTATTATATTAATTAATTAATTGATGATTTAATTAATTTTGTTGGAACTGTTAATTAACTGGGGTGTTAATTAATCTAATTGTTGTATTTTGCTAATTGTTGAATTAGTAATGTAATTTTTGTGCTGAATTAATTATGAAATAATATTGTGAGTAAAGAAATGGGAACATGATCATTTAATTGAGAATTTATAATGGTAACATGGTCGTTGAACTTATGAGTAGACGAATGGGAACTTGGCCATTCAAATGAGAAGTATAAATGGTAACATCATCATTGTACTTATGAGTAAAACAATGGGAACATGATCATTCTCTTGAGAAGAAACAATGGTAAAATTTATATCTTACTTATGAATTTTTAATTGGTAACTTTGGAATTTGTGTGTGAATTTAACAAATAGTAATAAAGGAACTCCAAGATATGCTTTCACATGATTGTAATTCAAACTCTAGCAAGAGTCAAATCAAGGACTAAGATGTCATATCACATTTGAAAACTATAAGATCTGGCTTGAGATGAAGTGGGTTTTAAGATATGATATTACTTAGATAATGCTTCAGGAACAGGTATGAGATGAAGTTAGTATTGAGGTATGAGTAACCCCGGTAGCCCTGGAGTTAAAATGACCAAATAAATAATCAATGATAATGTGATAATTGTTTATTTCTGTATTTTCATCATTTAATTAGAGAATTTAATACATTACCTTTTGAATAGACTTGTTTTACACACTGTTGGTGGTGGCCTTCTGAGTTTTACACACACCCTACTATGGGTACATGATTGGTACCCAAATAGAGTTTCATATTTCAGGATAGTTTAATGGAAAGGGCCCAATATTAGATTTTTTATTATGGCTAGAGCTTGGATAAGAGAACCATGTATGTATTGGGACCCATGTGGGGAGTTGTAGTGACTTTACACTCAATTTCATTATTAAAACCTAACACTTATATCGGCATCACAAGATTCCCCTTACAGTTGAGTATTTCATTTTCCAATGGATTTATTATGACATGAGTATTATTATGATTTACATATGCTTCCTCTATTTATTATCTAATTCATCTAATGTTTTACTATAATAAAAGAGGGCATCGTCTTCACATGTCTGACTTACCAGACCCTTGCTCCTAGTCGGCAGACCTTTGAATACATGGAGGTGTGCTTAAAGTCATGTGACTGACTAACTCAGGGAACTGTTGTGTGGAACCTGGGTCAGGATGTTACAATGTGGTATGATAGGTGTTTTCGTTCTTCATATATTATATTACTATTTTTGGAAAGATAGATTGGATAATAATATGAGTCAAGGCTTGGTAATGAGCTCGTGAATGGGAGCTTCAAACCCATGTATAGGGGAAAACCCGAGTAATTACGGTGGTTTTATTGTTTTTATTGTTTGTTGTTACTATTGAATATTATTTCACCTTGGGCGACACACTTATAGGGTGATGTAATTGCTACTTCTGATATTTTTCATGTAATGATTTGTGGCAAAGAATGGAACATGAGATGACTCTACGTACATCACTCTAGCCACTCAGGGTTACTGTGACATGCATCATTTTTGGCACACACTGCAAAATGAGGTATGGGTAAGTTGTGAACTTAATCAGGTTTCCTTATTTGTAAAATTAAAATGATAAATGGTGCATAAGATGAATTGAGAATAATTGTAAAATGATTAAAAGTGATTATAATTTGGTCACCAACTGAGTAACATGATTATGATAGTGTGTTTACCCTTGTTAACTGAAACATAGGAGTAGGATGGTTAAGGGTAGTGATAGCACCTCGATCTAACCATGTGGTGATGTTTGGTGGAAAAGACGTGTTGCTGAATATTTTGATTAATCACTAATAAAAATTTAGTTATTTGCGATGGGACCCTATTCCAAATGACCCATTATAAAAAATTGCGTCGCAAATATGGGTTTTTGTGATGGAAAATTGCAAATAACAATCCTGTGGTATTTAAAAAATAATTATTTGTGAGAGGACCATCACAAATACTTGAAAAAAAATAAAAAAATATATTAATAAAATTTTATAAAATAATATAACTAATAATAAAATAATATTAAATAACAATAATTATAATAAAATAATTATATTAATAACAAAATAATATTAATAAAATAATTATTATAATAGTACTAATTAAATAATAATAACAAAATAATAATATTATAAATAATAATTATAATAATAAAATAATAATTATATTAGTTATAATAATAATATTATTAATAATAATGGTAATATTTATTATTATAATAAAATATTTATTATTTTATTGTTAATAAAAATAATGATAATATTAAAATATTAAAATTATAAAATTTTGAAAACCTAAATATTGTTAAATAATGTTATTAAAAATAATATAATAAAAATAATAAATATAGAAACAATATTAAAATAATAATTTCAATAAAAAATAAATACATACAAAAATAAGTAAAATAATAAATGAAATTAAATAAATAAAAATGTAATGATATAATAGAAAAAAATAAAAAAATTATTCACAAAAATAATAAAAATGCACTATGTATAAATGTAAAAATATAATTTTACAAAAAAATGGAATTTAATTTTTTATTTATAAAATATATATATCACTATGGGATCTTCTGGTGGAGCTTCCATCATTGGGGGGATTCTAGAGGAGTCGAAGTCACTAGGGGATCTTTTGGGGGAGGTGGAGGAGCTAGAGGAGATATTGGAGGGAATTCGATCCCATAAACCATGAGTTATAAGATGAATGTACTCCATCGTCAACTCGTGTTGTTACTACTACCATTGACACATCTCCTCCTACTATTGTTGTTGTTGTTGTTGTTGGGGCTCTTCCAAATCCCAATGAATACTCTCTATAAGCTCACTATGAGCACACAGTTGCTTCTGATATTGTTAAGAAGATGTCGATGACTCTCCATGAGCTCCTCTCGAGCTAGACGACAACATCGTTGTAGTCCCATAATAACTTCCAGGCATCAATCAAAAGCTCCTACCAACAATTTGGCCTTACTCAAAGGCATATTGAGTAACCTGCATCCATACTGCATCATCAAATCAGTGCACACTGGTCTAACCCTTAGTCTCAGCCTGACTCTTAGTCTATTTATTAGATGGTGTATCCTCATATGACTCCTTCAATTTCAATTTAAAATTAAAATAGTTAAAATTTTATTTGAAGTTAATTTTAAAACTCAAAATGAAATTACACTAACCATTATATAATTCTGGTGATAAAATCTAATCTCTCCAATGGTTAGATCATTTTACATCCTCCTATGAACGTCAAGTTCCATAATATCAGGTTGTTTGACTACCTATATGAATATAAAATAAATATTTAACATTTAATGCTACATAAATTTTTTATAAAAAAAGTACATACCATATGTTCTCTGTGGGTACTGAATGTACAACAATCAGCACGACATTTCACATCCTATCTCCCATGGTTTTTACCTACATATGATCTCTTCTAAAAAAGATCACCCATCAAGAGTGAACATAATCTATACCATACGTAAGATGAAATTTAATCAGGTTGGTGTATGTGACAAGACTCATCATAATCTATTACTTATTCTTTATTCATTGATTTCCTTCTCAAATTGTGCAAAAAGATGATATTAACGCTCATACATAAACCTCTATCATGCCTTACAGATAGTACCATGCATGCTTTCATTGATGGGATACTATAAAACCTAAAAATAAATTATTATATCATGTTATAAATTAAATAAAACTAAAAATAAATATAATTTTTTTATGTACAAAACAATGATCAAACATGGAGTGTTGAATGCAAATAGGAATATAAACCCATGTGACCCATGATTCAATAAAACAATTTCCCAATATAGAGCTCCCTTGTCCAAAAAATATATGTTAAAAGATGGGAAACAAGAACAAATAATCAATTAATTATTATATAAATAAATTAATGAAAGCTATCTAAAATACATTGGAAATAATACATATATATGTGTGGATCGTGGCCAAATGTGGCCATGGATCTAAGATATGGTCAAGAATAATCAATCAAGAAAACAAATACCCCCTATAAGCCATAACTAAACTTCTTGAAGTTTGAGATTCGGATGATCCAACATCATGCTCATCCAATTATAAATCAACCTCCTATAACTGATGAAACGAATCCTCATCAATCTGAAACAAGAAATTATTTTATGATAGAAACTAGTTAAAAAACTATTATATATAGAAATATATTATATATAATTATAACTAGCATTTAACCATGTAAAACATCATCTAAATCCTCATCTTCATATCTAATGATGTCAATGTATTTATATTCCTCCTCAACATCATCAATTTCTGTATGCGTTTTAGTTTCATCATCTAGTATCATTTCAAATTCAATTGTAACATCATTAGCATCATCATCACCATCAAACATTAACTATGGAGTTTCATCATCGATATTCATGTCTCTCCATGAAAAAGATAGTTTTGGAGGAGTCTCTTGAAAATTTTCAATTCCTTTAACTTTAACAGAACCACATTCACTATTAGTAAATTGATTTTCCCAAGATTTCACTTTTATAATTCTCCACCAATCACTAAACTCTCTTGACATAGAATAGTAACAAGAATAATAAATTTTAGGTTCTTAATTATCCAATAAATATGGTTCTTTTACTGTAAGAAGACTTAAATATTTAATACACATGATTACATGGCTCGGATGGTCATGTTCGACTCTCTTAGTTTCCATACACTGAAATTAAAACATCATTATGTAATTTTTCCGCAGATAACATAGTTCAATATCTTCATCTAATATACCATAAAAGATTAATTTAGTTTCTCTATGATAAGAGCCTCTCAAGAAAACACCCCTATTTATTGATTTTTATTCCCATATGCATGTGTATGTAATCAAAATCCATTCACCACATATTCATTATAATATTCAACCATATTGGATGGTGGGTTACTCAATACACACAATCAATTATCAATATTCTTTGCATGTTGAGATACCTTCAAATTTGTTAAAAAATTATCATTATAACACGTAATAAAATTATATTATATGTTAAACCAGAAATAATCTTTGTTACCATTTTTTTAAACAATTAAAAAAATTATTTTTTAAACATTCATAAAGAGAAAATGCTGTAATTTGGGAAGGTTGTTTCTTGATATGATTATCATATAACATACACATATAATAATATTAATTTACAATAAAAAGGATTATAGATGAATTGATAGGAACACTCGTAGAAAAAATGGTTTCATTTCATCACACATGAGCATAAACTATGTATGAACTCTCTGATATTTTTCATCTGAAATCCATCATTCCAGAACACCACTGAAGCAAACTTCGGTCTGATTAAAAAAGGAAAATGGATTACACATTTCATATTCAACATTACCCTAATTATGTTACATGTGGACTTGTTTAGAGGGATTTTTTGATTAAAAATAATGACATCAAAAAAATAAATTTCTTCATATTAATATGCTTATGTAATTGAGATTTTAGCCAATGCTTTATTACATACTTTTTTTCAATTTTTTCATGCATATCTCTAATGGGAACATCCATCAGAACTATAAAAGACCTCCACATTTTTCTTCTTGCAGCAAATGTTATATTAAATGTTCCATTGAGTCAAATAAATTTGGGGGGAATATTTTTTTTCCCATTTTACATAAAATTAAAACAACATCTTCTTGTACCATACATAGTGTTTCGTAGTATTTTTTTCCCCAAAAAAATGTCTTCGGAAAAATATGATATATCTTTTATCACATCCCAAATCATATAATTTCACAAATCTCATAATCAAATCAACAAAGCCTTTCAATTATTACATGAACTTTGAATCTGGTAATATTACCATTTCTATCACATCTTCCCAAATTTAACGCATAACCATCTGGATTTCTCAAATCTATAATCCACTGACAAAATAATAATAAATTTTCTTTGAATATTGTATAAGATAGTTTTTCTTCATTGTCTTAAATGATCTAACATTTTCAAACTACTTAAGTTCTGGCAACCTGCAAATTTTGGAAAGATCAAATCACTCCTTTACCTTATCATTGGTCGAACCTGGTGTATCCAAAACAATATGAAATAAATTAACAAAACTATTCTTCTCAATATGCTTGACATTTAAAATGTGATGTATCAGAAAATCATACCAATATGGAAGATCCCAAAATTTCAATGTTTCATCCAAAAATGTTCATTCTCAAAGCCATCAATATTCTGTTTATTGATTGTTAGTCCAAATGTGGTGGGAGTTTATGAAGAGACAATTTATTTTAACTCTAAGACATGATATGATTGTTGTAGTTCCCTATATTTCAATTGATCCTTTTCAAAAATTATATTTTTTCCTCCAAAAAGGATTATCGGTTTCATGCAATCTGTGATGACATTAAAAAAATTAATTTTTTCTTTCATTGGAAAGAATAAATATATTTTTTTATCTCATACAACACTAACATGAATGAAAATTAAATTTCCATTATTCAAACACTTTTGAGGAAAAAGTGACAAACTATACATGACTTTACAACATAAAATAACTAAACCACAATGGTACAAATGAATAAAGAAAAACAATGTCAATCCAACACAGAAGAGACCATACCTAGCATAAAAAACAATATGATCATCTTCCTTCTACTCCTCACTATAGGCATGCTTTCCGGTGGATGAATTAACGAGCCTGAAATTGATGGAAAATCCATACCCTCTTAACCATCCCATTCTATAGTGAAGACTAAGAGAAAACCCTATACTCTAAAACCCATATGGATCATCCCCTTGTGTGACCAATGAAGTGACCCTCAAACCTCTCACCACATGGGTAGCAAGGAATCACAATGCGAAGAAAACATTCCACAAAATCAATGCATTCATCCAACAGTTACACAAACCAGTTTCATATCCTCCATATATATTGCAGAATCTTCCCAAAACTGTTTAAATATCCTTCATGCTCCAACATTGTGAAAATCAGAAAAACCGAACAGAAATCAACAACCGTTGCTAAAACCATGTCGTTTCTGCAATGCTGGAGCATACCAAATTCAAAACATGTATCCAGATTCAAACCGAAAAACAACTACACATCCAAATTTCACAACAAGGAACCTAAAAATGCAGACCATGGGACAAATAAAACCCGCCAAAAACCTGATCTGCAACCCGCCGCCGCCTTCAAAACTATAAACAGTGACCATATCTTCCCAATGCAACAAAACGATGTAGATTAGTGACAACATCGACACCTCAACAGCTATAAAATCATTCCATGGACTTATAGTGCGCTTCCAAGAGATCCCTATCCAACGAAGGGCATGATATGGATAGAAAATGGTGAAACCACTGTGATATTTTATACAGCACTTCCATAGGGAATACCGCATGACATGACCCACTAGACTAACATGTCAAATGGAAGCCAAGCCACAGTGAGGAAGAGGAAGACAATGGTGGGGGGAGAAAACACTAGGACGGAGGAGCCCCTTACGGGTGTGTTTTAGGAAACATATCATACAAACATGATTTTGGGCTATGTGTATTGTATTTAGATAACATTCCATATGATGGAAAGTCACTAATTGTCAACATCAATATAGCATTAAATAAGAAATTTTGCTTATCTATAACATTATATGTACTGACACCATAACTCCACAATAAATTTAACTCATCAATAAATGGTTTTGGATAAACATCAATATTTATTTTCAGAAGTCTTGGAATTAATAAGGTCAAAAGAATATAGGGATCCTTCCTTAGTATCCAAGGATGTAAATTTTTTAGCATTATAAAGACAAGCCAACATGAAAACTAACTAATTTAATAACCAAATGGTTAAAAACCATGAGTAGAAATACCAAATTTCACATTATAGGGTTCTAATGAAAAATAATTATTTACATAATAAAAATTCATCCATGAATCACCAAAAGAGGCATGATTTATGCTTTTATAAGTTGAAATATTGATTTTGTGTCATGATATCAATTCCATTGTGTTATGATACATAAATAAACATTAAAATTTGGGTGTAAGCAGAAAATATCTCAACTATTTTAAAGAAATCAATTAGACATTCCATGTTCATCCTCTTTATACCTCAATTTTCTAGATGTTGGACAACTATCCAGGGAATCATTTTCATGATAATATAATATGAAATAATTTGAACACTCATGACTCTTCTAATAAACTAGACCTAGATTATGAACCAACCTCATTCCCTCAAAGACATTTGTAGGCAACTTATTTTTTTCAGGTACAATTTTTTAACCAAAGAGAATATCTAATAGAAAAAACTATTTTCAATTACATCATATGTATTAATTGCCATAAATTTTTCTTTCCCTTAAATTTTTATTATGTTACAACTATGATAGATGACATCCCTAGTGAATCTCAACAACTAATAAAATTGAGATGGTTCCAACTTAGAAGTTAATTCAATATCATACTGATTTTCAGTTTGTGGAAAAAACACACCTACCACATAATGTACTAATGTTTCAAATTATGATGGATGTAGAACCACATTATTATTATAGCCTATGGAATTCCATTCACCATGTTGATAGCGAAAAATATAATATGGTTGAAAACAAAAACACAATAGATCACCCCCATCATTTTCAACTATGTCAAATGTTCTCAGATGACAATTTTTACAAGTACACTTAACTATCCCTTCCGAAACAAATTATCGTTTTGATGATGAAAATGATAATAAAGCTTTAACCCCCTTTAAATATACATGATATAAACTAGAACCGTTAGAATTCCTATGGCAATTTATCCAACTTTGGTTATCAAATAATGACTGTTGTTGACTTCCTTGTTCTAGATTTATATAAATAAATAATTGATTTTTTAATAATTTTTTATGAAGAAAGAACTATCCAAAGAAGAGAATATAATTAAACTAAAATTTCTAGAAATTTAAAATAATTTCTATTACTTCATAGTTATATATGGTATTTTTAATATTTATACTAATATAATCTAATTTATAATAAATTGTACTAAATACCACAAATTATTAGTAAATATTGCTAATTTAAACTAACAATAGGAGACACAATTTCCAACAGATTAGCGGAAGGTCTTTTTCCTAATGACTCGTCTGCTTGCATCTTTCTTTGACTGAAATCATTATGAAAAATCAACTTTGACGTATGCATATCCCTTTTTTATGCATGAGAATACAGATATGGGAGGCCTCACTGCTCTACTATCCATTCTTGTACATAAGAAAATAGATAACAATACGTGGGAAAATATTTTTTATAGTTATTTTAGTAGGATAATATTACAAGGATATTATTAGTCGGGCAAAACAAATGTCGCCAATCCCCATGAAATTGTTGCATTTATTGGTAATTATTACTCCACTAGAAATTGTGTCTATTAATTAATAATTATTGGTAATTATTTCTAGTTATGCCTAAATATTCTTAATTGTTACTAACTATTAAGGATTATTACTGATTATACATATTTATTAATAATTGTTATCAATTTTTACTAATTGTCACTAATTATTAATAATTATTACTATTTATTACTATTTATTTATAATTATTACTAATTATCAGCAATTATTATTATTACATACAAATTAATATGTATTATTACAAATTATTTCTAATTATTAATAATTAATACCGATTATTACTTATTAATACTATTTATTACTAATTATATCTATTTATTGCTATTTATTACTATTTGTTAATATTTTTTACTATTTATTACTATTTATTCCTATTTATTATTATTTATTCCTAATTATAACTATTTATTAGTAATTATTACTAAATATTACTCATTATTACTAAATATTACTGATTATTACTTATTATTATTATTATTACTAATTATTACTAATTATTAAAAATTATCATTTATTTTTAATAATTATTCATATTTGTTAATAATTATTACCAATTATTCATATTTATTACTAATTATTACTAATTTTTCATATTTTTCTTTAATTGTTTGAAATTATTTATATTTGTTACAAATTATTACTAATTTTTACTAATTTTTACTAATATCTACTAATTATTACTATCTATTACTAGTTATTACTAATTATTCATATTTATTACAATTTATTACTATTTATTCATATTTGTTACTATTTATTTCTATTTATTACTATTTTTTACTAATTTTGTTTTCTAATTATTTCTAATTGATACAATTTATTACTAATTATTTCTAATTGTTACTAAATATTATTAATTATTATGAATTATTATTAATTATAACTAATTATTACTAATTATTACTAGTTTGTACAAATTATTTATAAATCATCATATTTTTACTAATTATTACCAATTCCTATAAATTTTTACTAATTATTAATAATTATTACTATTTTTAAATAATTAAATTGTGTATTATTTATTACTATTTATTCCTATTTATTCTTATTTATTACTACTTAATCCTATTTATTAATATTTATTCCTAATTACTACTATTTTCTACTGTTTAGTCTTAATTATAAATATTTATTTCTAATTATTCATAATTATTACTAATTATTACTAATTAGAAATAATTATTCATATTTGTTAATAATTGATAATAATTATTCGCATTTATAACCAATTATTTCAAATTATTCACATTTGTTACTAATTATTACTAATAATTCATATTTTTTATTAATTATTACTAATTATCCGTATTTGTAACTAATTATTTCTAAATATTTTTAAATATTACTAATCATTACTTATTAATCATATTAATTACTAATTATTCTTATATATTCACATTTATTACATTTTATTGTTAATTTTAACTAATAATTATTAATTATTACAAATTATTACTAACTATTCATATTTATTACTTTTTATAACACATTATTTATATTTGTTAACAATTTTTACTAATTATTACTACTTGTTACTAATTATTACTAACTATTACTAATTATTCAAATTTAGTAGTAATTATTATCAATTATTCATATTTATTATTAAATGATATTTATTATTCGTATTTGTTAATAATTATTACTAATTATTTTTATTTATTATTAATTATTACAATTTATTACAATTTATTACTATTTAATACTAATTATTCCTAATTATTCTTAATTATAACTAATTATTTCTAATTATTGCTAATTATTGCTACTTATTACTAATTATTCCAACTTATTCCTACTTATTCCTAATTATTACTATTTATTACTAATTATTAATAATTATTACTAATTGTTAAAATTAAATAATATTTTTTCTATTTGTTACAGATTATTACCAATTATTACGAATTATTAATATTTATATCTATTTATATCTATTTCATACTATTTCTTACTAATTATTTTCAATTATTACTATTTATTACTACATATTACAATTTATTACAAATTATTAATATTTATTAGTATTTATTATTATTTATTACAACTTATTACTGTTATTTTTTTTAAATTATTATTAATTATAAGTATTTATTACAATTTATTATTAATTATTTGTTATAATTTATAATTATTACTAATTGTTACTAATTATTAACTAATAGTTACAAATTATTACAAATTATTACAAATTATTACAAATTATTTCTATTTATTATTAATTATTACTTATTATTCATATTTATTAATAATTATGTTTAATTATTAAAATTAATTAATGATTATTACTAATAATTACAATTTATGACTAATTTCTAGTAATTATTGCTTATTCCTGCAAATTATTACTATATGTTACTAATTTCTAATACATACAGCTAGTTATTAATAATTAATTATAATTATCACTAATTATTAATAATTATTTCTAATAATTGATAATTCTTACTAATTATTGCTAGTTATTACTAATTATGACTGATTATTAATGTTTTATGTAATTAATAGTAATGGCTAAAAATTAAAAATAGTTATCATAATAACAATTAATTGATACTAATTATTACTAATCACACATAATTATTTGTAACAATTAATAATGAAAAATTAAACTCTCTAATTCTAATGTAAATATATTGTAGATAATTAACAATAATTATAAATAATATAAAATATACTGATTTAAGTCATAAACAAATGAAAAAGACAAATACCTTAAAATTGAAGCTCTCTTAGGATATAAGACATGAATATTGATCTGATGTAGTATCCTTACTTTGAAACAATTTGAGATGGAAAATCTGAGTGGAAAGGCACAGAGAGGTGGAAAAAGGAGTGGAATGGGGAAAAATCGGATGAGGGTATATATAGGTTAGAGTTTTTGTGATAGGAGGTCCATCGTAAATACCCACCCTACTATTAATTATGGGTGGCGGTTAAAAGTGTATTTGCAATGGGAGATAAACCCCATCGTAAATACGCAAAAATTCCAATGGTCATTTGTGAGAGGTACAAAAACAAATCAAAAATACCATTCCTGTGGTTTGGCGTGCAACCCACACCAAACCCTTTATGACGGGAACTTAATCCTCGTCATAAATAGTCCCCCTCAACCGACTATCTTCAATGAGTGACTTTCCAATCACAACCATCCCATCAAAAATATTCAATTTTCCCATAGTGTATCTTCATAGGTAAAGGTTATAAGGTTTTTATGAGACCTAAGATGTGTGTTTGGAATTGTAGAGAGTATGCCTCCAGGATACTTATTGAGGGGATGACAGAGGGGCAAGGATGGGAGTGGACTTCTAGTTAGGGAACTTGAGCCACAGATGGTGCCAGCTGAAGATGAAGCTGAGCAGTTCAGAGAGAACGTTTCTCATTTCCCGCAATTCAATGAAAAAGACCCATGGCTGGTTGTGAAAATCATTTTTGAGTTGATAAGGGAGTTTCAGTTGCACCACCCTCCAACTATTACTACAGTGGGTGGGCCTGATGTAGTTGAATTCTGGGTTGGGTCAATTTTGAAAATGTTGGACCATTTGGATAGTCCAGCTGAGAGGATGGTCAAGATGGCTACTTATATGCTATGGGGATCCATGAAGCTCTACTGGATTATTCAGGTGTGAACTGGGAAAACTAATAGTGTGTTATAGAATGACTTCTTGGAGGGGTTCTTGGAGAACTTCAATCAGGAGATGCAGAGACAAGAGAAAGCTGTAGAATTCATGCATTTGACCCAAGGGATCATGTCCGTGACAGATTATTCTGGATGCTACACATATATGGAACAGTTTTCCCAAGCATTATTAGAAGATGAGGCTGCTACGGTGAATCATTTTCAGGAAGGGCATTAGTGTGAGATTATGTCCAAAGTAAATCTTTTCCGATGGACAAATTTTTTTTTGAGGTTGTGGATCAGGCTCTCATAAGAGAAGGGATCCTGAGGGAGGATTCCAGTAATGTATAAGTTTTTGTTACTGGTCAAACCAGAGGTGTGACTTTCGAATGTAGGAAGCGCCATTGTGATAACTTTATCCAGGGCAGTGGGTAGCAGAGTACTCAGATAGGAGGGTCAGTTAGACATGATCTTGCTTGGTTGACCTGTCAGTAGTGTGGTAGGCTAGGACACTATCAACAACACTATACCTGAACACCAGTAGAGTGATGGTCTTGGGAAAATATGGGACACCTACAGATGTTCTGTAGGTCACTGTGACAAATTAGTGCTGAGGGAGTAGCTGTGCAGAGTCAGAGTTTAGGAAGTGGGTCTTCTACACCATATTAGTCTTGAAGCTAGAATTTTACTATCTGTGGTAGAAGAGGTAGTGGACATGGTGATATATGGATAGAACACCCTATCAGTGGAGTGTTGTTCCTTAGGGGAGTCAGACAAAATCCCAGGGAAGAGGGGCAGGATGGTTACATTTAGTGAAACCTACACATCTAGAGGGATAGGTAGGGCCATAAACTTTGACAAGTTATATTCTAGTAGATTCTAATTTATCTAGTCTTTTATCTGATATTGGTGCATCTCATTCCATTATATATGTAAATCATATTAACAGTTTGAGCATGGTGGTGGAGTTTTTGAGTGGGAAATGATAATAAATACAATGCTGGGAGTGCAGTCTAGAGATATCTATCTATGCAAGGGATGTTCACTAGAGATCTGAGATTATAATTTTCTAGGGGATCTCTATATTTTCAATAAGTCAAGCTTTGACCTAATTATGCATATAGACTAGTTAGTCCCCTACCGATCCCACATCGACTGTTACCATATGAGAGTTACGTTTATATCTCCTTTGGGTGACCCGTATATTTATCGTGGAGAGTGGGATATCATGACCCAAATTGCATGTCTATTATTGTATGATAGGGGTTTTTGGAAATATTTCCTTCCACCTATATTAGAAGTTTTTCAGGATGTATATCCTAATGGATTCTTAGGGCTACAACCTGACACAGATGTGGAATTCACTATTGATCTTATGTCGGGGGTTGAGCTAGAATATATTCAACCATACACAATAGAACTGACTGAGCTTCAAGAGCTAAAAAAATATTTGCAAGACTTGAAGGAAAAAATATGTATCTATCCATGTACGTTGCCTTGGGGATCACCTGTTTTGTTTGCAAATAAGTATGATAGGAGTTTTCGTATGTCTGTCGATTACTAGAATTTGAAAATGATGAATTTCAAGAACAGATATCCTCTTTTATGTGTCGATGACCTTTTGGATCAGTTATAGGGTGATCAAATCTTCAAAAAGGTTTTGTTGAGATCAGGGTATCATCAGTTGAAGGTACAGACTTCTGATATATTGAGGACTACTTTTTGGAGAAGGTATTATCTTTATGTGTTTATCTTAATGCCCTTTGGGTTGAAAAATGAACTATTAGTCTTTCTATCTTTAATGAATGTGATCTTTCACTCTTACCTAGATCAGTTTGTTATAGAATTTATTGAGGATATCTTGATGTACTACAAGACACATAAAGATCATTACCAACATCTTGACATCATCCTGACTGCACTAAGAGAGAATCATCTATATTACATTCTATCTAAATTCCAGTTTTGGATTGATCAAGTACACTTCTTGGGAAAAATCATCTCATAGGTAGGGGAGTTGATTGACCTAAAGAATGTTAAGGCTATTTTTTTAGGAGCATCCCAAGAATGTTTTAGATATCCATATCTTCGTGGGGTTAGAAGGATATTATTGGAGGTTCATCAAAGACTTTCCCCATTAGGCATCACTAATTTTGGGCTTGACCAAGATGGGGATAATGTTTGATTGGTCGAAGGAATTTGAGGACTCCATCCATGATTTGAATAAGCACTTGACATCAGCATGGATATTGATCCTAACTGAGCCATGTGAGGAGTATACAGTGTATTGTAACACATCTTGGATCAGACATGGATCAGTGTTAATATAGGGAGATTGAGTTTTGGATATGGGTATCGATAGTTCAGAACACATGAATGAAACTACCCTATGTACTAAATCAAGATAGAAATAGTGGTTTATAATCTTATGTATTGGCAGAACTACCATTTCTGAGAATAGTTTCTATTTATACAGATCACAAGATCTTGATGTATATATTTTCATAGCATAATATGAATCTTCTGAATCAGAGATATCTAGAGAATATGAACTCATTTGATTTTGAACTGGTATATATATCAGGGAAAGAAAATAGAGTGGTTGATGCCCTGAGAAAGAAAAATTAGACACATATGGTTTAGGAATCATGTGAAGAGTTGATGATTGTGGCCATATTGGCTGAAATGCATGTGGTTTTTTGGGAGAGTCAATAGCATATGACACAGGTTTTGGTTTTAGAGGAGTCTACATTGTTGAGATTGATTAGGGATAAGTAGTATGAGGATCTAGAATTCATACCCTTGATGGAAAATATTCTAGGTGGGGACACATCTTTTGACTTGTTGATAGATGATGATGAGATCATCTATGGGAAGAATCAATTTCTAGTACCTACGAGCATGCGAGATCATCTCATGTCATAATTTCATGCCTCAAAATGGGCTTTGAATCTATTTGCAACCAAAATGTACCATGACCTATGATGACAGTTTTGGTGGCATGTAATGAAAATGGAGATAGTATGGTTTGTGACAAGATGCCTCACATTCTAGCAGGTGAAGGCAGATTTTCAATGGCCTGGAGGTTTTTTATAGCTGTTTCCCATCCCATAATGGAAGTGGGATGTCGTAACCATGTATTTTTTTGTGGTTTTCCTTAAGAAATTTATGAAGAATGATTCTATTTGGGTAATTTTGGATTTACTGACAATAGTAGGGAATTTCCTCCGTATAAGGGAAACTTTTACCGTAGTGAATTTGGGAGAACTATATGTTTAGAAAATATTTCTTGTATTTGTGGTGCCAAAGACCATAGTTGCAGACGATGATTCACCCTTTGATTCACGCTTCTAGAATGGATTTCAAAAAGAACTCGGTGCACATGTCTTATTGAGTATAGATTTCCACCAACATATAGATGGGTAGTTGAAACATACAATACAGGTTCTTGAGGATATGCTATAGTCATGTGTGCTTGACATAGGTGGGTTATGGGAGAAGCACGTTTCATTGGTGGAGCTCACCAATAAAAATATTTATTAGGAAACTATATAGATGGAACTATACAAGGCTATTTATGGTAGGCCATATAGATCACTTCTATATAGGGTTAAAGAATGTGATTTTGAGTTTTTGGGACTGAGCCTCATGGAGGAGACAATGGAATAGGTGTAGTTGATTCAAAAATATATGGTTGTGGCTAAGAGTAGGCGTAAGTCGTATGCTGATAGATAAATTTGACCCCTACAATTTATATAGGATTATCCTGTGTTCCTTCGGGTAAAACAAATATTGGGTCATCGTAGGATACAGAGATAGGTAATGTTAGCTCCCAGGTTTTTTGGACCATTTCAAGAAGTGTAGAGTATCGAGCTAGTTTCATTCCAATTGGATCTTCCAAAAAATACATCTCCATGCATGATGTATTCCATGTTTCACAACTATAGGGATATCACCCTGACTCTTCTCATATGATCGATGTGGATGAGTTTGGACAAGATATAGATGAATCCTTTGAGGAGAATTTGATGCATGTTTTGGATTACAGTGAGAATGTGTTACGGGGAAAGATTGTGCTAATAGTTCCTGGTTTATGGAAACATGGATGTATATATGAGGAAACATGGGAAGGGATATAGAAATGAGGTCTCAATGTCTTGGTCCCTTTGGATCGGAATTTTAGAATGTCATGGAAGTACAGATCACGGTTGATCTGTTATATGGTAGAGATATTGTAAGATCTCAAACTTTTATGGAGTTAACACAGGTGGGATTTTAGGTACTTTTTTAATCATACATACCATTTATTATAGTTATGACATGAAGTTTGTTGAGGTATTTTTTTAATGAAATTTTTAGAAAAATTCTATGAGCATGGTTGGCGAACAATTAGGTTAAATCATGCGCCCATCACATTTAACCATGGAAATGGAAATAGACAGGTTTGTATGGTTGATACAGGGTTTGAAAAACTATGTGCCCCAAACCAGGTAACTGTGAGACCATAGATAGTGAGGTCTGCAAAGTTGGTACATAATTTTCCTAACCATTATCCATTTCCGAGAACACTATGCACATAGTTTTTAATTACAAAAATGATTGTCTTAAATTTCCTCAAAATCCAAAAACACCTTCTTTTTGTACTTGGATTTGGACTAAATGTTTGTTGGAAATTGAAGATCTTTCTTGAGGGGATCTAAGGTCATTGGACCTATATTCTTCAAGATTCAAAGTCTAAATTGAAGCTATACTATTCTCTTGGTAAGTGGATCTCATCCAGATGCATATCTCATTCTGTATTCATTATTTACATCATCTTTGGATGGAAGATATCCACTATTCCTTAGATCTAAACCTATTTGGTGAGATCTAGATAAAAAAAATTAGATCTAGATCTTTATATCTTGGTTTTTAGTTTGGGATTTAGATCTACAACTCAGATCTATATTGTTTCACTGCTCAAATTTTGGGGATTTTCATTGAGAAAACATCCTTCAATGAATAAAAGTAGGTAGTATAAAATCTAATTACCATAGTTTTGGAACTACTGTGTGTATGAAAAACTTTATAATTTCTATCATTATTTTTAAATTGAATTACTAAATTGGGTAAATTAGTTTGACTAATTTATTTATCGAAGCATTTTTTTAATCAAACAATTAATTGAGGAATTAATCATGAGACTAAGGGGTTGCCCTATTGAATGATAAATTTGGGGAAATTGAATATGGGATTTAGGGTTTTAGATTTAGATAAATAATCTAGAGGTTATTTATGGGGTATTGAATTAGCTACATAATGATAATCAATTGTGAATTAATTATGGTCCTTGATACAATGATCTTGATAATTAATTGTGGGATCAACATTGAAGAGTTGAGATTTAGGCAGAGATAATTAATTATGGAAAATTAAAGATGAAGTGTGAATTGGGTGATTAATTAATTAAATGATGAATTAATTAATCAGGTTAGAATACTTAATTCATCGTGGATTTAATTAAGGATATTGATGTATTTATCAAATTATTGATTTAGTAATGGAATTAATGTGGATAATCAATTATGAATTATTTATGTGAGTAAATGAATGTGCACATGGTCTTTCAATTGAGAACTACTAATTGTAACATGGTCATTTTACTTATGAGTAAATGAATAGGAACATGGTCATTCATATGAGAAGTATAAATGGTAACATGGTTATTGTACTTATGGGTAAAAGAATTAGAACATGGTAATTTTATTGAGAATTAAGAATGGTAACATGGCCATATTACATTTAAATTTATGATTAGTAACATCTGAATTTATGTGTGAATTAATATAATGATAACAAAGGAACTTCATGATATGGCCTCTCATGATAATACTGATAACCTCGGCATGATTCCAATCAGGTACTGAGATATCATATAACCTTGGAATACGTAGAGCTCCAGCATGAGTTGAAGAAGGTATTGTGGTATGATATTACCTAAATAATGATATGGGCTCCTATATGAGATGAAGTTGGTATTGAGGTACAGGTATCCTCAGGAAAAATAGTGTTAATCAAACTAAATAAATAATAACTGATAATGTGAAAAATAACTATTTACAGATTGTCTTCTTTTCTTTATAGAACTGCATACACTAAATTTTGACTACATCGGATTTAGACACCATTGGTTGTGGCCTACTAATTTATACTCACACCCTACTCATGATTCCTAATTGGTACCTGAATAGACATTACTATTGTAGGATAAGTTAAAGGAATGGTCATTGCATTAAATTGTTGATTGGGGTTGGATCTTGGATGAGGGAACCAAACAAGGTTGGGGACCCACATGGGGAGTCGTAGTGTCTTTACATTTAGTTTCATTATACATACATAGCACTTATATTATCATATCATGTTTTCCCTTAAAGTTGAGTATTGTATTTATTTTTTGGTTATTTTTGACATGATTATTGTTTATGTTTTTCATATGCTTCCACAATTTGCTCTCTATTTTAGATAGTGTTATACTCTGATAAAAGAGGGTGTAGTCTCCCCATGACTGACATAGTAGACGCTTGCTTCTAGTCAGCAGCCTATGGCCTATAGGGATGTGCACCTGGGGTCATGTGACCAACTGGATCAGGGTATTTCTACAAGGCACCCAGGTCTGTATGTTATAATAGTCATTACAGTTTGAGAATAAAAATTATGCAATGTAAATTAAGGATTTAATAGGTCAGATCAATCAATAGGAAGATAAATATGTTTAATATTCTAACAGATTTTAAAATTCCATGAAAATCAAAATTATTAAGAGAAACATATTCATCATATATAACATACATAAATCTAAAAAGAAATAAAATCATTTCAGTTTAATTAACACATTTGTGAAAAATCATTTTTTTAAAAACAGTTCAATTCAAAATCTTTTTAAATAGTGGAATTAAATAACATGTTAACAATTTATGTTCTATTAATCTCATTTTGAAAACGAATTAATTTATTTAATAAAATACATAATCATGGAAAAAAAATAGACATTCATGCCTAGTTTGATATATTGTTTTCAATTCATTAAAGATTAATTCATAAAGATTAATTCATGAATTTAATTCCCATGATTTTATTTCCCTAATCCATAAACATTTCCACATTTTATTTATATTAAATTCACATTTTATGTCCTACTGTAGAGACCTGATGCTTGAAATACATAGATATTACATTACTTTTGCGGAATATATAATACTTAACAAAATCAGACACACAAGGACCGTAATAGTTTAGTGGCTTTGGAAACTTGGAACGTAATCTTCTAATCGTGGTGAAAGATCTACAACATCTCCCAAAAAGATCTTACACTTTTTTTTTCTTTACCTAAAACCTTTCTTTTAATCCAGGGGGAAAATAAAACATAAAAAGGGTGAGCTCAAATGCTTAGTAAGGGTAAAAAAAATAAATATCAATCACATCATATTCATAAGAACATAACATTTTTGAAATCTTAACCTGCAAAAGAGATCATAATTTCATAACATGGGATAAATCATAGTAGTGAAATGTAATCCTAATAATCATAACAAAAATCATGAAACATTGTGGCATACACACATAATCATAGATAATCATTTCTTATTAGTCAAGACTCATTGCCAAGACTATCTTAGTGGACAAAGTCCATTTCTGAACCGAGTTCATTCTTCGTTTCAGTCATGTTTCACTGAACCGGTTTAACCTACCGTTCCAGCCATGTCTATCTCATGAGATATATAATCCTTACCGAATGCATTGGAGGGAGATATAGGTCCCACCCATCTCATAATGATACCATTTTTATGTGTGCCACAAAATCATAAATCATACATCACTGCATAACCCATGTAATAAAAATGGGTATCTTAGACAACATGACATCATCAAACAATTCATATAAGATAAAGGAATTCATAAAAATAATTCTATCACAACATAATAAAATCCATGTAATAATAGGGATAGAAACAGAACCCTATATTATCTTAGATGGAAAATAATTTTGATAAAACACATGAACTCCATTCTTGAAGAAAATATCCTTTCTACTTCAAAAATATTTTCCTTTATTAGCATGTCGTGCAATTTTAAACCAAACGAATTTGATTAAAAATAAACTTGAAAACTTTTAAAGGAAGCTTCTTGGAAATAATGTTTTAAAAATCCATTCATGTCATATAAGTTAAAAAACATTCTTATCGTACTTTTGTCGGAAAAGTCAAAAAGTACCTCGTACGAAAAATGACAAAAGATTACTTTCATATCTTTTACTATAAACTCACCAAAGGGTAAAAATGGATTTAAAAAATTGTATGAGGATAGAAATAATATTAAATATTGAGGAAACATGGATGTGGATGATAAAATACACCCCAGTAAATACCAAAGTATAAAAAATCTCGGATAAAAATGAGATTATGATATTTCCCTTACCTTAGGTCCGATTTTCATCGTATGTGTCTGAACCTCCTGTATAATGATTTAAATAATGTCATTGACTTATTTCAGAATCATACTCATTGTTATGATATCATATATGATCATATTCTTAGCTTCTTATTAGTAATATTTAATTTTTACTTTTTATTTGGGTGTTTATTGCTCTTTGTTCTTATGCGTGTTTTATCGAATAAATTTGTATTCTTCTTTTAGGTTATAGATACCTCATTTTCAGAATGGTATTAGTGTAATATATATCATATTTATTCATTAAATTCATTTATATAATAATTATCCAAATGAAGATCATGTAGAATGAGTCGCATTACATCGTGGAGACGGTATTCCGTACGTACGCACGAGCGATGATATCGTTCCCATGATCGTGTAACTGTATTGGAGTGTATGTATACTATTTCATAATAAATATCACTTTACAATAATCATATATAGTCATTATTTAATCCATTATACCTATCCAATTAAGGTGGTGGTGGAAAATAGATTACACCACGGCGTGGAGACGTTATTCTGTACGTACGCACGTGCGGTGATTTCGTTTTCCGTAGGATGGATAGATGGTGAAATAGGGTTGTTTCATACTGATAATAACATATCAGTATATGAGTGATACTGATTTTATTACTTCATAATGAAACAACTAAAGAAGAATAAGTGGAAGAAGAAATAAAGTTGAAAGAATCGGTAACAGACATTACCTCTTCTTTGAAGCGCCTCTTTGAGACCTCCTTTTATAGCACTAAAATTGGACATTGAAGAAGACCAGGACCTCTAGGATGTTTCTAGGGAAGTGGAGAAGATAATTTTCCAGGGTTTGGCAGTGTTTTGAGGCTCAAAGTGGTGTGAGGAAGAGAGGTAGGAGGTACCCTTTTATAAGGGATGAGAGGGCACCTTTGGAAAAACTAAAAATATTATTTTATTATAAAGTCATATTAAGTTTTAAATAGCTAAAAATTGATTTATTTAGAAGATAAGGTAGGGATGTTTCGAAATCATCTCATCCAATATAATTTAGACAAGTTTAGGTTCCTATTTTAACCTTATCATTTAGATTTATCTTTAAGTTAAATAATTTTACTTTTACCGTGTCTTTTTGTGTTCTTACACTATAAGGTTAATAAACTTATTATAACAAGTCAAACGAACCCCAAGTTGTTTATTATTAATATATATAACCTTATCTAAGTTATTTTTCCGAAAATTAGATTTTTAGGAATAAAATAACAATTAATAATATACTATTTTTTTAAAAAACTATTTTATGTCAATTTTGACACTATTTAGTAATTGATTTTTGTCAAAATCATAAAAGAATTATTAATTCGAAAAAAGTTAATTATATCAATACTAACATGTCATATTAACTTATAAAATTAGTGTAATTCATAAAAAGTCTCAAATTATATTTATTTGGGTATTTATAACATCAAATATGTCAATATTTCATTAATATGATAATTACTACATCATCATTGTTTCATAAATAAATTAAATTATTTAATGTCTAAAAATTAAAAATAAAATATCATTATGTAGGAAATCTTATTATCTTTTTAATGATAATTTTTAGTCAACAATATCTTATTTATAATCCTATATTAAAAATTATTCACTTATTAAACATTGATTTTAACTATTTTAACCCTTCTTTAAATAAATTAATAATAAATGTCCTAATCTAATACAAGTGGGCCTAAATGGTAATATGTTATTCCTAAGGTTGTTTTTGGTCGAATTAAACTTATCTAATAGAATTATTACATGTTTTAGGGTAATAATAATAGTATATTTACCCTTAATTTCCCGATTTACTTTTAACTATGGTAAATCAAATTTACCGTAGTTACTATTCATAACTCCCAAAAATAAAAAGTACCTTATTAACATAATTTGGACCCACTGATTATAAATATGTAATCCATTTTTCCCAATTCAATACACAAAAGTTGCAGAAATTAAATTAAAATTAATCTCGTTGTCGAATGAAAATGGGTTTTTCTTTAAAACATTGCAAAAGATTGAATTGACTTAACCTACAAATTCAATGTAAAATCAATGCTAATGACATAAATTATATTAAATGGTAAAAATATATTCTATTTATACTTTAAACCCATTAAATATTATAATTTAACCATATAAATTATTATGATGAAAAAATATTTTTTTAATTAAAATATAGCGTGTTTTTACTATTCATTAAAATATGAAAGTTATCGGAAAAATATCAATACTTAATCCAATGTAAATTTTTATATCCTGATTCAAAAGAAGAATTTTATTTTGACAAATTGAACTTATAAACATTTCAAAAACTAGATTTAAAGTGGGTGCCCCATCAAAAGGAGGCAAAACTGCATTTTTTGAAAAATACTTATTTTACCTGATAAATTTATTTAGTTCTTATACCATGTTCTAGAAAATCTGTAAGATGAATAATAATGTTATAAAATTCAAAATTTAGTAAATACTATTCATAACTACTAGTTCATAATAATATTATAATAATATATCATTGTTTAGTAAAACCCGGTATTGGGTACGACACACGCTATCGAAGAAGGTCATGATAGCGTGTAATAAAAGACAAGTCAAGGTTGTGTATAGTGCAAGACTCCTTTTTTGTTTTGTTATAATAAAATACAACCATTTTTTTCATTTATACATTGAATATATATATATATACTCAATGTTGCGTAGAATGACTATTATCAAACGAACTTGAAATTGTGTGTAACACAATATAAGAAAAGTGTTGCGTACACTAAAAGCTAATACGATGTTGCGTATAACACAAGATAATCTTGGTGTAGCATACATCAGAAGATTTGAAAGAAATTAAAATGAATATATCTTATAAAATCTCAGGTTATTACATTCTACCCCCTTAAAATGAATTTGGCCCTCAAAATTCGTCGAGGTTATAAATGGTTTTCTACTTGAAAGTTTCTTTAATTGAAACCCATATCGTAAAAAGGAATACTAAAACATAACTTTAAAAACTAAAGTATGAAACTTAATGGTTACCAAAATTAACTCATCAGTGGGATTCCACGTAGGAGAAGATAGGTGAAAATATGGATATGGAAGAGAAATCTAACCATCATGTTCTGATAGAGAGTGGTAGAGAACATGGCTATGAAAAATCCAACAATCACAAAGCCATAGATTTGTGATGATATAAGGTAACATCTGATTCATCGGATATAAGGTCATTAAGAAAACATTTTTGGTTTTCAAGATCATTTCCCTAAAATTTATGAAATTTGAATTAGAAGAAATAATTTCATGATTTTGGTATAGTCTTCACCGTTGGTCGTTCTTTGGACAATTTCAACTTCATCTCTTAATAAAATGAAGTTGAATTTGTCATTCGTGATGTGTTAGCAGATCATGTGATAGAATGATGGGTCATTCCATCTGTCTCAAACCAAAGGTTAGAAAAGTTATCAAAAAATACATAAGTCCATC
This sequence comes from Viscum album, assembly GCA_963277665.1. Taxonomy (NCBI): domain Eukaryota; kingdom Viridiplantae; phylum Streptophyta; class Magnoliopsida; order Santalales; family Viscaceae; genus Viscum; species Viscum album. The sequence goes on along the minus strand of OY728122.1, from coordinate 698,679,439 downwards.
TATAGTGAGATTAATCATATATGGTTCCTAAAATGGACTTATACTTCTTATATCATGCTTCTTAATATAATAAAACTAGATTCTATTAAATAGGGACTTCCTGTAGGCCAGTGGTAGGTGATAAAGGCCAGTCGCACTTCGGTTGTGGGTTCGATTCCCACATCCTTGTCTGACGTGATGGGATGTCTCCAGTCCTGCAGGTTGTCGTTTTTCTAAAACTACATTACTATAACATCCCATAAATAACATAAAAATAAGTTTTATCCTTAAACAATACTAACTTATGTCCAACATAATCCATTCCAATCTTTAGGCTTATCCAAAATAATATTTTCTAATCTCATATTATAGTGAAAACGATTACCAAAGAGTTCATACAACTAGCATGTTAATACCATTGTTGATCCCCATATATCATGAGATATGTCTTGTTGGTCACATTCCAAAAATTAGAAGGCCTTGATCATGTATTCTCTTGAAAAAAAATGAATACCCATTGAACCTTATTGAAAACATGAATGCTGTTAAAAGTTAACTCTTTCCACATACCAAAATCCTAAAAATTATATATACTCAAACCATGATATCACTTAGTCATTATATCAATCATGAGATCATGAATACTGTCAAACATTTCATTTTCTCGTTTTCCCTTCATTATGTGCATATCATCTTTTTTTCCAAAAATATCTCAATCACTGTCCATGGTTACCGGTACCATTGAAAACCACGATAGACCAATACATAAATATTCAAAATTCCACGATACTATAAACAACATTATTTTGGAATCCCATTACATAAACACTTAATCATTCCACCACATATTTGTCATATTCAACATCGCCAATAGTGATCGCATGTGACTCCCCTTTGTCCTTTTCCTTAAGTGGTTTCTCATGTCGATCATCACTAACCCTTGTATTAGGGTATTTATTAGCATAATGCCCCATTTCCTTGAACTTGAAGCATTTAAGTGTTGGTGGTGTGTTCTCTGCAGTCTTTTCTTTATTCACATCATTAGAAACCCTTTTTGCATTACTTTGACACTCAGTTGCTCGATGACCTTCTTTTCCACACTTAAAACATTTTCTAGTCCCTTTAAGACAATCTCCACCATGTTTCTTTCCACACATTGAGCATAATGAAACATCCATTTTCTTTTCACCATTATTCTGAGATTTCTCCTTGAGCTCCATCTTTCGTTTCTTGTCAAATCTATGAGATGGATATGTAACACCAACTTCCACTTCTACCTTGATATCACAAAGCACAATTCCATCATATCTACTGAAGTCTCTTATAGCTATTGCCATTCAATGATTTAGTTTTAAGCCACTAAATAATCGATCGATCTTACTCTCAAGTTGGATAATAATACCAAAAGCAAACCTTGCAAGTCTTGTAAAATTTACTTCATAGGTACCAACAGATTCATCATCCTTTTGCTTTAGTTCAAGAAACTCCTTCTCCATCTTTGTTCGGAGAATACGAGGGAAGTACTTATTGAAAAATATGTTCTTGAACTCGTCCCATTCCAAGGACTCAATTTCATCTCTTTGCCTCGTATTCTTGATAAGATTACACCATTGATCAGATTCACCTTCCAAACGATATACTGCTAAGATGATTTTATCATGTTCAGAACATTGAAGAACTGAAAATATCTTTTCAGTGGTACTGATCCATTTTTCAGCAACAAGTGGATCAGAAGACCCACTGAAAGAAGGTGGACGTTAGCTCATGAAGGACTCAATAGAATATTGTTCACTTCTCTACTCTTTTGGAAGTCCAGAATGATTCATAGCTTGTGTAAGTATAGCAATAAGATTTTTCACTCCATCTCCCATAACATTTGTTTGTTCAGGAGAACAATCATTGCATTGTCCACTGCATTTATCAACACGGTTCCTTCGGGTTCCATCCATCGTCTAAAACCCAAAAAGAATAGTGTGAGAGGAAAAAATCATGCTAGGGAAAACAACATAATAAAGGGGGAGTACCTTAAATATCTAACATCTTAGGTTTAATTCTAAGATCGTTACCATAATTCTAGGACTATAACCTAAACATATACTTAACCTTATAGACATCCCTAGACATACCTTATAAATATCTCTAGGGATCCCACTAATGTTCTCGTATCCCAGTTACCAGAGGTTGACTAAACCTTTCCTCTGATACCAACTGTAGAGACCCGAAGCTTGACATACATAGATATTAAATTACTTTTGCGGAATACATAATACTTAACAAAATCGGACACACAAGGACCGTAATAGTTTAGTGTCTTTGGAAACTTGGAACGTAATCTTCTAATCGCGGTGAAAGATCTTCAACATCTCCCAAAAAGATCTTACAATTTTTGTTTCCTTACCTAAAACCTTTCTTTCAATCCTGGGGGAAAATAAAACATAAAAAGGGTGATCTCAAATGCTCAGTAAGGGTAACCAAAAGAAATATCAATCACATCATATTCATAAGAACATAATATTTTGGAAATCTTATCCTGCAAAAGAGATCATAATTTCATAACATGGGATAAATCATAGTAGTAAAATGTAATCCCAAAAATCATAACTTAAAACATGAAACATTGTGGCATACACACATAATCATAGAGAATGATTTCTTATTAGTCATGACTCATTTCCAAGACTATCTTAGTGGACAAAGTCCATTTCTGAACCGAGTTCATTCCTCGTTTCAGTCCTGTTTCACTGAACCAGTTTAACCTTCCGTTCTAGCCATGTCTATCTCATGAGATATAAAATCTTTACCCAATGAATTGGAGGGAGATATAGGTCTCACCCATCTCATAATGATACCATTCTTATGCGTGCCACAAAATCATAAATCATACATTATTGCATAAACCATGTAATAAAAATGGGATTCTTAAACAACATGACATCATAAAACAATTCATATAGGAGAAAGGAATTCATAAAAAAAATTCCATCACAACATAATCAAATCAATGTTATAATAGGGATAGAAACAGAACCCTATATTATCTTAGATGGAAAATAATTTTGATAAAACACTTGAACTCCATTCTTGAGAAAAATATCCTTTCTACTTCAAAAACATTTTCCTTTCTTAACATGTCATACAATTTTAATCCAAAAGAAGTTGATTAAAAATAAACTTGAAAACTTGTAAAGGAAGCTTCTTGGAAATAATTTTTTAAAAATCCATTCATTCCGTATAAGTTAAAAAAACATTCTTCTCGTACTTTTGTCGGAAAAGTCCAAAAGTACCTCGTACGAAAAACGACAAAAGATTTCTTTCATATCTTTTACTATAAACTCACCAAAGGGTAAAAATGGATTTAAAAAATTTTAGGTGGATGGAAATAATATTACATATTGAGGAAACATGGATGTGGATGATAAAATACACCCCAGTAAATACCAAAGTATAAACAATCTCGGATAAAAATTAGATTGTGATATTTCCCTTACCTTAGGTCCGATTTGCTTCGTAAGTGTCTGAACCTCATGTATAATTATTTAAATAATGTCATTGACATATTACAGAATCATACTAATTGTTATGATATCATATATGGTCATATTCTTAGCTTCAAATTATTAATATTTCATTGTTACTTGTTATTTGGGTGTTTATTTCTTTTTGTTCTTATGCGTGTTTTGTCGAATAAATTCTTATTCTTCTTTTTGGATATAGATACCTCATTTACAGAATGGTATTAGTGTAATATATATCATATTTATTCATTCAATTCATTTATATAATCATTATGAAAATGAAGATCATGTAGAACGAGTCGCATTACATCGTGGAGACGGTATTCCGTACGTACGCACGAGCGATGATATCGTTCCCATGATCGTGTAATTGTATTGGAGTGTATGTATACTATTTCAGAATCAATATCACTTTACAATAATCATATATAGTAATTATTTACACCATTATACTTATCCAAGTAAGGTGGTGGTGGATAATAGATTACACCACGGCGTGGAGACGGTATTCCGTACGAACGCACGCACGGTGATTTCATTTTCTGTAGGATGGATAGATGGTGAAATAGGGTTGTTTCATACTTATAATAACATATCAGTATATGATTGATACTGATGTTATTACTTCGTAATGAAACAACTAAAGAATAATAAGTGGAAGAATAAATAAAGTTGAAACAATCGGTAATGGACATTACCTCTTCTTTGAAGCGCCTCTTTGAGACCTCCTTTTAGGGAACTAAAATTGGTCTTTGAAAAGACCAGGACCTCTAGGATGTTTATAGGGAAGTGTAGAAGATAATTTTTCAGGTTTTGGCCAATCTTGAAGGCTCAAAGTGGTGTAAGGAATAGAGGGATGAGGTGCCCTTTTATATGGGAGGAGAGGGGCACCTTTGGAAAAAAAAATATTATTTTATTATAAAGTCATATTCGGTTTTAAATAGCTCCAATTTGATTTATTTAGAAGATAAGGTAGGTATGGGTTGAAATAATCTCATCCAGTAGAATTTAGACAAGTTTAGGGTCCTAATTTAACCTTATCAATTAGATTTAACTTTAAGTGAAATAATTTTACTTTTACCATGCTTTTTTGTGTTCTTACACTATAAGGTTAATAAACTTACTATAACAAGCCAAACGAACCCCAAGTTGTTTATTATTAATATATATAGCCTTATCTAAGTCATTTGGACGAACCATATATTTTTAGGAATAAAATAACAATTAATAATATAATATTTGTTTTAAAAACTATTTTTTTCAATTTTGACACTATTTAGTAATTGATTTTTGCGAAAATCATAACAGAATGATTAATTCGAAAAAAATTAATTAAATCAATACTAACATGTCATATTAACCTATAAAATTAGTTTAATTCATAAAAAGTCACAAATTATATTTATTTGTGTATTTATAACATCAATTATTTCAATATTTCATTAATAAGATAATTACTGCATTATCATTGTGTCATAAATAAATTAGATTATTTAATTTCTAAAAATTACAAATAAAATATAATTATTTAGGTAATATTATTAGAGTTATAATGAATATTTGTAGTCTAATTTTCCTTATATATAACCCTATATTAAAAATTACTTACTTATTAAACATTGATTTTAACTATTTTAACCCTTCTTTAAAAAAATTAATAATAAATGTCCTAATCTAATCCAAGTGGGCCTAAATGGTCATATATTATTCCTAAGGTTGTTTTTGGTCGAATTAAACTTATCCAATATAATTAGTACATGTTTTAGGGTAATAATAATATTATATTTACCCTTAATTACCTGATTTACCTTTAACTATGGTAAATAAAATTTACCATAGTTACTATTCATAATTCTCAAAAATAAAAAGTATCTTATTAAAATAATTTGGACCCACTGATTCAAAATATGTAATCCATTTTTCCAAATTAAATACACAAAAGTTGCATAAATTAAATTAAAATTAATCTCGTTGTCGAATGAAAATGGGTTTTTGTTTAAAACATTGCAAAATATTGAATTTATTTAACCTACGAATTCAATGTAAAATCAATGATAATGACATAAATTATATTAAATAGTAAAAATATATTCTATTTATACATTAAAACCATTAAATATTATAATTTAACCATATAAATTATTACAATGAAAAAAGTTTTTTTAAAATTAAAATATAGCGTGTTTTTACTATTCATTAACATATGAAAGTTATCGGAAAAATATCCAAACTTTATCCAATGTAAGTTTTTATATCCTGATTCAAAAGAAGAATTTTATTTTGTAAAATTGAACTTATAAACATGTCAAAAACTATATTTACAGTGGGTGCACCATCAAAAGGCGGAAAAACTGCATTTTTTGAAAAATACTTATTTTACCCGATAAATTTATTTTGTTATTATACCATGTTCTAGAAAATATGTAAGATGAATAATAATGTTATAAAATTAAAAATATAGTTAATAATATTCATAACTGCTAGTTCATAATAATATTATAATAATATATCGTTGTTTAATAAAACCTGGTATTGCGTACAACACACGCTATCGAAGAAGGTCATGATTGCGTGTAATGCAAGCAAATTCAAGGTTGCGTATAGTGAAAGACTCCTTTGTTGTTTCTTTGTAACAGAATACAACTATTTTTTTCATCTATACATTTAATATATATATATATATATACTCAATGTTGCGTAGAATGGCTATTATCAAATGAACTTGAAATTGTGTGTAACACAATCTAAGAATAGTGTTGCGTATACTGAAAGCTAATACGGTGTTGAGTATAGCGCAAGATAATATTGGTGTAGCGTACAACAGAATATATGAAAGAAATTAAAACGAATATATCTTATAAAATCTCGAGTTATTACACCTACATTCTAAGGAATATTTATATATTTTATCATTTAAGATATATAAATTTTAAAATTACAATCAATCATGATTTAATGTATAATCAAAATTTATAGTGTATATTTATTACCTACAAATAATATTAGACCATAAAATTGAACTAATCATGAGGTCCTTTCTAGAATATAATTACCCTAGATATTAGAATATATTACTACCCAAATAATTATTTATTGGATTTCTAGTTTCATATATGATAGCAAACTAAACCGATATGATACATTATTATAATATAATGTAGAAATTAATAAATTATGACTATGAAATGTGAAACATCATTAAGAAACTCACATTAATAGTAAAACATCAAGTAAATAAAAAGTAGATAAAAATTATTACAAAAACATATATATTATTTCCTTATATTTCATGATTATTATTAAATAATTAATTTATTCTCTTTATAAATATGAAATTATTTAAATTTAACAGTTATAGGGAAAATAATTAACATGAAATGATTAATACAATTCAATATTAAAATGGAATATTTTCTATTTATATTTTTTTTTCAATTTAATTGGTTATTTTAACAAAATATTTCAGTGTTTACAATATATATATATTAATACTCATTTAATTTGTAGTTAATATGAAATAATATTTAGAATTTTAATTTTTTAAAAGTTAATTAAATATAAAAAAGTTTTATATTATACATTATTATTTTCGTTATAATATAAAATTTAATATTTCAGAAAATTTTTTTCAAAATAAGAAAATTTTTTATGGATTTTGAATGTATGGATATTATTAGGATGAATTTTTTTGATTTTATTGAAATTCCTTTTTAGAGAATATTGGAAAATACAATTTTTACCAATATCATAATTTTTCCTAAGATCATCATTTTATAATCATGATGTAATTTTTTTTAATTTTTTTTAAATTAATATAATTATAAGGAATAAAATAAATAACATACATTTATTATGTTAAATTTTGAAATCTATGCTTGAGAATTTGGAACCAATGTGATATTTTATCATAATAAGAATCTATTTTTTGTTCTTTTCCTTACATTATTTATTAACAAAGTTACATTTTATTTCTTATTTCTATTAATTAAAAAACTACTTTTTTAACAACAAACTAATAAATTATGTTTGAATAAATCTTATAAATGAATACAAAATAAATTTATTTTTATAATTACAAAAATATTTTACCAAAAACTGTATTATTGAATTATAAACACATTTATTAAAATTTCTTTTTAACTATATATAGGAAATTTTCACTACCCATCCCTCGGGGCCCGTGCTGCGACTATCCTAATCCCACCTACCATAGGCTAGGGGATGGTGACTAGAACCGGAAAGACGTATCCCTAAAACCAGAGGCATTGCCTTTTTAACATGTATAGACACACAGTCTAAGAAAATAACAGGAAGAAACCATGATGTAAACTACTATAGAAAAAGTGTGTTGGAAGTAAACGAGAAGGAATACAAGCCCATCTGAAAGTACATGTATAAGGACCTGGCCTTAAACGATACATAATATTGAATTAAATAAATAATTCACATTTATGAACTTTTCAGGTTTAGGGTTTTAGAGAATTTGGACATAACTATTACATCTCAAAATATTACAAGGTAGACACTTCTACACAATTTCCATTTTTTTACAAAACATGAACTTTTGAAAAAAAGTGTCATGTCTAGTTCCATGTTTTAGACAACATGACTTTTCCTTGATCCCATCCTTGACCCTATTCATCATTAAGTCCTATGAAAACATTTCAAAACATGGGATGAGCATAAAAGGCTCAGTAAGGGTTATAAAACAAAGAATGAAAACTTTTGTTCAAAAATACATACAAAACATGAAATCTTTTACTTACATCGTGAAATCATAAGATTTATGAAAGACACATAGAAATCATAAATCATAAAGGTAACTTGTGGCATCCATATCATACTTACATTGTAGCTATCACAGCTACATAGGGAGTTACTCTGGAATACTCATCACAGTGTATTCCCTAAATCTCTTAAGAGATACATTCACGTTTACCTCCATCATGGTACCCAATGCATTGGACTGATATCTCGGGCTCACCCTCCCTAGGTTTATCATAGAACCACCCGTATACGTAAATAATGCCCAAGAACCATAACATGATCAGAACACATAACATAAGCATAAATGAAAGTTAACATTTCCACATTGAAATTATAAAATATCATTTCAAGATTTTGAAATAATAAATCCATTCTCAAAATCATTTTCAATAACAAAATACGTAGAAAGAGTATATGGTATTTATTTTTCCTTTTAAAATCATTCCGGCTTATTAAGGAATCCAAAGATCAAACAATACTCGCGATGGCGGAAAGGTCATTGTCACCGCATACATAAAAAAACATTCATTTTTTTCGTTTTGTAAAATTATTCGCACAAAAATATTCCCTTTTAATAAAATGAAAAGTAAAATGGGTTTATACACCATATAAAATAAAGTCGTGTATAAAACTAAAAATGCCTCAATGAAAGGAGATTGAGACGATAGCCCTTACCTCGTGTCCGAGATGACTCGATCTTTCTTTAATCTATTGAATAATAAACTAAAGTTAATTTCTACTTTCTTAATAAACTTTATAATGTTTATTATTCCTTTTATATCACTTATTACCATGTTATAAATATAATGCAATCATTCACGTTAATAAAGTTTGTTTTGTAGATATTTGGTACTTGAGTAAAAAATGAACACCTTTTATTTACAAGTTCCCCATGTGGTCAATAGTACATTATATCCAGAATGAAAATCATTATTTAGATATCATATATATCATTATATCCATAATATACATGTATTTACAATAGTACTGAACATTTGGAGGTAAGAAATGAAATGCACCGTTCATGGAGACGGTAAGCCGTATGTACGCATGAACGCTACTTTAATTTCTATTTCTTATTTTAATATAATTAAAAAATAATTATACATAGTTATATTATAATTAAAGTATAATAAAATATATTATATCATTAAAACCATCCTTTATACGTCCCACAGAAGCCATTAACGAATCACCTCACGTCACTTTGAGGGAGCGGTAGTCCGTACTTCCTCAAATAAGATTATCATATTTACCCACTATGGAAACCATAAAGGCGTGATATAATTGGGAAGTACAGAATCATAACGGAATAATAAACAGAATATATATCATATATAAATACAGTTCCATCATAATGGCCACCATGAGAGGTGGTACGATGAAATTGAACAATCATCGTTTTGTGAGGCGTTAGTTTTCCATCCACAGAAACATTATGTTCTTCATCCATTATATGGAGGTGTGTGTAAGTTTAATTAGAATAATTCTCATAAAAACATCCTAGTATATTTAGGATACTAGTTTTGTTACAAAATAAATGAATAACAAGAGTTTATTGGTTGGGGAAGTAAAAAAAAATAAAACAATTTAAGAGAAACTGTTACCTTTAATTTGGGTAACTCCCTTTGGTTTGAACAGAAGGACATCTTGAACTGCCTTCTTCCTAAGGTAAGGCTTATAAGAAGAGGAGAGGGATATAGGGAGATTAATTGGGTAGATTTTTGACGAGACAAATGTCTTGAGAGGTGTGATGAATTGGTTAGAAGTTGTCTCCATTTATAAGGGAGAGGAGGGGCTCTTTAGGAAAGTGTGAAAGTATTATTTTATAATATAATGATATTCAGATTCTAATTGTCCAAAAATAATTATAGTCAAAGATAATATGATTCATGGTCGAAATAAAATCCTCCAATCAGAATTGGACAAGTTTTGAATAATACTTGTATCATTATAATCTTATTTATTTAAATCATTTATTAATGAGGTAAATATTGTATCATTTTTGTGTCATAAATAATTTAATTTATTTGATGTCTAAAAATTATCAAAAAAATACTATGATATAGGAAATCATTTTATATTTCCAATGAATATATATAGTTGAAAATATGACATATATAACACCATATAAAAATTAATTACTAAAATATTTTTGTTAATGTCAATTTTTTCTTCACATTAAATTAATTATTCTAAATTGTCATTATGACTCCCAAGAGGATCAATGGGGTCCCAAAATAGACCCAAAGATGACCATGGTCGTAAATGACTCAACCAATAAGGTTTGGACAATTTTTAAGGTAATTTTGAATTATTATCATATTCTTTTAACCTTGAATTACCCTATATACCATTAACAGCGGTAAATAAAAGTCACAAGTTTGTATTCACCAAAATTTATTTTAATTTTATTGAACCAAATTTTACATATTCATAAAAAACATGTGTGTCGGATTTTCGAAATTCAATTCACAGAAGTGATAAAATTTCATTTAAATGAAAAAGTCGGTTTTTTAGCTACCACTAAGTGGTTTCACTATTCAACAAAAATTGAAGTTTTTTAGAAAAATACCAACAATTCATCCAAATCTATATTTGATATTCCAAATTCAAAAATTATTTATTTTTTTCCAAATTCAAAACATAGAAGTGGCATTAATTAATTTTAGAATTAATTCACGTTATCAAAACAAATAGCGTGTTTTTAAGAAATAATAACTATCAAAAGATTGATAATTGATTATGTCGAATTTCAAAGTGAAATTAATTTCAATGACCAACATTGGATTAAATCATAAAAATATATTCCAATTACACTTTAAAACCAACTAAAAAGATAATCTAAGCATATAAATAAATCATATTAAAACGTAGTTTTGAATTAAAATACAATATTTTCACTATTCATTAATAATGAACTTTATCGGAAAAAATTCCAAAAATTTACAAAAAGTAAATTTTGATGTCCCAATTCTAAAAAAGGATTCTATTTTGTCATATATAATGTATTAAATTAACCAAAACTAGATTTAAAGAGGGTTACCCATTAAAAGGTGATAAATCTGCCTTTTAATGTAAATTATGCTTAAAATTAGATTCATTCACATTTTAAGCCTATAACTTTTTATTGGATAAATGTAAATACATTCAACCATGTATAATCATATTGTAGTTAGTTTTGTTCTTTCCCGCTAATACAATTTCTAGGAGTTAACTACCGTTTAAAATAATAATATTATATTATTAGTGTGCAATGTAAGATTCCAAAAAAAACACGTTGTTGCGTATCGGGTATGCTATTGAACATAGAAACCCATTTAAAATAAAATTAATATTTAATTCACAAATTAAATATGAAATATATCTTATTCTTCATTTACCTAGGATGTTACATACTGCCCCCCTTTTGGAAACTGTGTCCTCCCAATTTTTATTCATTTATCAAAATAAGTGGTGGTATTTATCCCTCATAGCATTTTCAGATTCCCACGTTGCATCTTTAACCATATGGTTCTTCCACAAAACCTTTACCTGATGAATCACCTTATTCCGCAACACCTGCTCTCTACGGTCAAGAATCTGAACTAATTGTTCTTCATAAGAGAGATTTTCTTCCAACTGAACTACCTCTGGGATCAAAACATGAAATGGATCTGGAATATATTTTCTCGACATCGAAACATGAAAAACATTATGTACCTGGGATAAACTTGGAGGTAAATCCACTATATATGCAACTAATCCAACATTCTCTAGAATTTCATAAGGTCTAATGAACCTCAAACTCAACTTTCCCTTCTTACCAAAACCCATCACACTTTTCCATGGAGAAACTTTAAGAAAGACATGATCACCTACCTCAACGGAAAGACCCTTCCTCCTGTTAGCTGCAAAACTTTTCTGTCTGCTCTGAGCTGTTATCATGTGCTTATGAATCAACTGAACTTTCTCTACCATCTATTCTACCAATTATGGTCCCATCAGCTTCCTTTCACCTACTTCATCCCATAATGCTGGAGTTCAAAAATTCTTTCCATATAATGCCTCAAATGGATCCATCTGTATACTGGAATGAACGTTGTTATTATAAGAAAATTATACCAAAGAATGTTGATGGTCCCAACATCCCTGGTAATCCATCGAGAAACAACGTAACATATCCTCCAAGGTTTGAATTGTTCGTTCTGACTGCCCATCTGATTGAGGATGAAAAATTTTACTAAAATTTAAATCAGTACCCAATAACTTCTGAAGGCCTTTCCCAGAGTTAGAAGTGAACTTGGGATCACGATCCGAAACATTGGAGAGGGGGACTCCATGCAACCTGACTATCCCTTTAACATACAACCGAGCAAGATGATCTATAGACAATGTATCTCTAATATGAAGGAAATGAGAAGATTTACTCGATCGGTCAACTATAGCCTAGATTTCATTATTACCTCAATAGGTCTTTGGTAATCCCAAAACAAAGTCCATCGATATATTTTCTTATTTCCACTCCAGCACCAGTAAAGGCTGAAGCATTCCTTTCAGTAACTTTCGCACTTCTTTAACCTGCTGAAAAGTCAAACACTTCACAGTAAAATCAGCAATATCTATTTTCATTTAATCCCACCAGCAATACTCTTGAAGATCTATGTACATCTTAGTACTGCCAAGATGAACTGTAAACAGAGAACAATAAGCTTCACATAACAACTCATTCTTCAACTCTGAATCACAAGGCACTCATAATCTCATTCCAAATCTCAAAACACAATCATTATCAACGTTAAAATCATGAACTTTCCCTTCTGAACCAACACAACCTTTTTTTATAACTCACTATCTTCCTTTTGTACTTTCTTAATTCTGTCTGATAGAGATGATTTCATTGACACCTAAAACAAAACAGAATAATTTCCTACAATGAAAACATCTATGCCAAATTTCATCAAATCAAAAACAAAAGGATTTTGTTCCAAACGTAACATGGTTAATGACTTATTACATTTTCAACTCAAAGTATCAGCCACTTTATTTTCTTTTCACATATGGTAATGGATCGTGCAATCATAATCCTTGATTAATTCCAACCATCTCCTCTATCTCATGTTCAATTATTTCTGATTGAATATATACTTTAAACTTTTGTGATCAGTATATATTTTCCACTTCACTCCATAAAAACGATGCCTCCAAATTTTTAAAGCAAAAAACAAAAGCAACTACTTCCAAATCATGTGTAGGGTAATTTAACTCTTGTGGTTTCCACATGACGTGATGAATAAGCAATTACCTGATCATTTTTCATTATGAAACAACCGAGTCCTTTTAAAAAAGAATCACTATAGATAACAAACTCACCATTTCTGGAAGGTAGTGCCAAAAATAGAGAATTCACCAATCTTTGTTTCAATTTCTGAAAACAATCATCACATTATTTTGTCCATATGAACTTAACACCTTTTTGAGTTAACATAGTCATTGGACTGGATAACCATGAAACATTTTCTACAAATCTTAGGTAATAACCAACCAATCCAAGAAATCTATGGATCTATATTATATTTTTTGGTCTTGGCCATTCTTCAACAACTTTTGTTTTAGCAGGATCAAAAGTTATCCCATTTTTTGAAACAATGTGACCACGGAAAGAAATTTGTTGTAAAAAAAACTCACACTTTCTAAATTTCCAATAAAGTTTCTTTTCTTTTATGGTTTGAAAGAAAACCCTTAAATGACTTTCATGTTCCTCCTTACTTTTGCAACAAACCAAAATATCATCAATGAAGACAACCACAAACTTATCCATGAACTCACGGAAAATTTTATTCATAAGATCCATGAATACAGCAGGTGCATTGGTTAACCCAAAAGGAATAACTAAAAATTCATAATGGCCATATCTAGTAAGAAATGTGGTCTTCGAAACGTCTGCTTCTTTTATTTCAACTGATGGTACCCCGACCTCAATTCAATCTTCGAAAAATACTGAGCTCCCAAGAGTTGATCAAAAAAATCATTGATATGAGGCAAAGGATACTTATTCTTAATAGTGATGTTATTAAATGCTCTATAATCAATTCAACATCTCATTGAACCATATTTCTTTTTAACAAACAAAATATGAGCACCCCATGGTGATATTCTAGGTTGAATGAAAACTTTATCTAATAACTCCTCCAATTGCTTCTTTAACTCTAAAAGTTAAATTTGAGACATTTGACAAGGGGGTTTTGATGTTGTCTTAGCATTAGGAAATAAGTCAATGGTAAATTCAACTTATCGATCAAGTATAATACCAGGAATCTCAATAGGAAAAACATCAAGGTACTAATTTACCACTGGAACATCATTAATCTGAACAGTTCCTTTGTTTTCAACTATATGTGCAAGGTAACATTCATTTCCATATTTTACTAGTTTCTCAGCTTCCTGATATGTTATCAACATCAAGGGTTCATTTTTGAATACAAACTGTAAATATTTATGAAATGAATCCTCTTTAGCTCTGCAGTCAATCTTAGCATGATAAACAGAAAGCCAATCCATTCCCAAAATAACATCAAACTCTACTAGAGTCAAAACATTAAGGTTTGCAGGTAGATTCTTTCCACACACAAGGACATGAATGTTCTTATGTTTTATTTTTGATTCCAAATTTTTTCTAGGTGTTTTTTCTGTAATTTTAGTATTCATATCATGAGATGGAATTCCCAATTTAGTAGAAAACTTCTCAGAAATGAAAGAGTGTGTAGACCCAGAATCAGACAACACATGGGTATAATCTGAACAAACACACAGTGTACCTAACACAACTTCATTTGATGGCCCAACATCTGCTAAAGTATTTGCATAGGATTTCACCACCCCTTTCTACTTGTAGTCTGGTAGCTTTCCTTCAGTTGAGTTATTTGTTGGAACCTCATTTTCATAATGACCCATTTTATTGCACTTAAAAAATTTTACTAACTATAAATCATATTTTGTATTACCATTACCCTGATCTTTTTTGGTGAAATTACGAGCCTTATGTCACATTTTACCACATTGGTAGTACTTACCGATATTAAAAAGACATTCCCCAACATGCTTTTTACCACAATTTTCACAAACTGTAAACTAAAGTTTCTTACCATCAGACTTTTTTGAAGAGTTCTTCCCTTTCACCTGCAACCCCGACCTCCTATAATGTTGTTTGTCAAAAAATACCTGATCATCGGCAAACTCCTTTTCCACCTTCTCTTCACAACGAATAGTTTTTTTCATAACTTTTGAACTCACGAGAATCTAAATCCCTTCTATACATTGTCTTTAATCATGAGTAAAAACGGTTTATTTTACTATGAATATCTCGTATGAAATTTGGAGAATACATTGCCGGTCGAGTGAATTTTTATTCATAAGCAGCCACTGAGTCATCCCCCTGCATCAATTCTAGGAATTATTTTTACATCCTAAGACGATCTACCTTAGGAAAATATTTCTCAAGAAACATACTTTTGAACTCATCCCAATCAAGAGCATCAATAGACTCCCAATCCCTGATATTTTTTACTGTCGACCACCACTGATTAGCTTCATCTTAAAAATGGAAAATAGAAATACTAACCTTTTCATGTTCTGAACAACCCATGACATCGAAAATCTTTTCGAGTGCATTAATCCACCCTTATGTGTTAATACCCATAAATTTCAAGGATTTTTTTTTCATAATTTTTTTTGGAATTTTACAAGAACGTTGTTTCTGACAGTACCTGATTCTGAGGCCCGGTGTGCCCGGAATCATTTTCCGAAGTTTGGCTCGGGTATGTTCAGTGAACGGACAAGTGGGTTTTTCTAACTTTTGAACCATTGCCCGGAATTGAATTCTGAGGGCACCGATGGAATCGCAGCGCCGATATTTGCTTAGAAACGCCTCTTCTGGAGTTGCGTTTTCTTGGGTGTGGTTTTTAATTTTCGGGTTTAAAGTTATGAAATAAAATAAAGTTGTGCGACAATTTTATTTTAATTTCACTTAAAGCCACTTGAAAGCCACTTGAAAGCCACTTGAAGCTGCTTAAGCGGAGTTGATACGGATAGGGTGCTATCCAAAAATATCTTACCCCCTTGGTATGATATTTGTGATGTGGGGCCCGCACAAGCCCTACCGTTTCATTTCCACTAAGTAACGCACCTGCAAAAACCCATCATTATGAAAGTCAACTGACACGTTTTCGTAGATTCTTAACGCACTAATTAATTGGGTGGTTTTCTTCGTTGAATTAATTCAATAAATTAATTTATTCGTTTCTTAACCTATTTTCAATCCGTTGGCGTAATAATAAAACAAGACTAATGCACAACTTCTGGAAAAATGTTCATTGAGAGGATTTGATAGAAACCAAGAGTTCTCCATCCTCCTTCGCGAAGAACGTGAAGAACGCAAAGAACACTGGCCTCCGACGAAGAACGCCGAACCTGCGGAAATTGACGACACGATGTCGTGTGCCGCGACGCCGACGTTTCCTCTCCTGCGACGTTCTTCTACGACGTTCCTTAATCCGCAACAAAATCTTTGATCACCCGTTGAGGTGAGAGATTGTGTTTCTTTAATTTTCTTGCAGTTTATAACTCAATATGGATTTAATTATTATTAATTAAATCTATATGTTCTTGAACCTCGGAGTTCGTCAACGCGCACCGTATTCCGCGACGACGCGACGCCCTTCCGCGATGACGCGGCACCCTTCCGCGATGCGACGATCGCCTCCTTCCACGGCGATCTTTTCCGAGAAGAACACGCGTGCGACGACTTGACGAGGTAGGGGTTTTTTTATTTGAGAACAATCTTTTTTTCCCGTGATTGTTTCTTTTAAAACAAAGAACCCGGTTTCAAAGAGAACAATTTTAATTTATTAAAATTGTTGTGGTTATGTTTTTTTATGTGTTGATTAATCCTCCCAACTGTTATCGCCTAACGCGGAGGGTGCGGGCCAAACAAACACGGCCCGAAAACCCTCCGTAGTTCTTCCTTGTTGTGTGGATTTGGCAGGAGACGACGAAACGGACCGCAGAGGCAATTAAATGATCCCGCAGTGAAGAACGGAACCCGGGAGGAACATCAGCACAGACGGGAGGGAAAACTGACCACCAGAGCAACTCTGGTGGCCCGCGGAAGCCTCCGGCAGTGCGGGGCGCCGGCGCGGCGGCTGCGGCAGCCGGAGGCAGCGGCCAGTGGACCCGCGACCGCGCGGGTCGGGCTCTCATGCACGGGATGCGGCATAGCCGCATTCATTGACTCCAGCGCAGCCCCACGCGGGGCCACGACACCATCTTCCCGCGGGGGCGGCGCCCCGCGGCTGCTTCGCCCGGCCGCTCGGCCAAGCCGAGCCGGGCCGGGCCGCGCCCTGGCCGGACCGGGCCGCACCGAACCGGGTCGGCCAGGGCCCATACCCCATGTCTTCGGACCGTTTCGGTCTTTTGACCGTAGCGTGAGGTACGGGCCTCCGATCAATACACCGTCAGTGGAAACATGATCCTTGGATCGAGACGGTTGTTTCGGTATATCGCACTCAAGGTTTTGAAATACTTTGGGTTCAGCAGGGTTGGTTCGTACACGAAACCAACCGGGCCCTCGGAGCGGAAACACTCATATGTTAAGCTTCGGACGTCCTATTGACGTGCCGTCGAATTTGTTGAATTCCTCTAAGTGAGATGGATCTTTTGGCTTACCCTGCCTGAGGTTTGGACGTAGGTGGAGTACGGTCGGGTTGGTTTGCCTTAAAAAACCAATCGGGCCCTTGGGACGAAAAAGCCAATAACTCTCATACCGGGCGTCCGATTGACGCGCCGTCTGCGACGTTGAGTTCCAATTGACAATACGGAACTTTTGGATACATCAACTCTGGACATTGAGTCAGTTGATATATCAGACTCTCGGCTCGTGGAGCAGACCATCCCGAACGAGCTTGCTGTGTGCGGGAACCCTAGAGCTGGCTGCTACTGCTGCTGTGACGACGATGACTGTACATAGATCCTCAGTGGATTCGACTGCGACGATGATGAAAACCGTACGGGAATCCTCCGTGTTTTCGGCAGTGACTACTACGGTACATCTTGGGATACATCAACTCCGGACTACATGTCAGTTGATGCATCGACCTCTTAGCTCATGGAGTGGACCCTCCCAGAACGAGCATGCCATGGGCGGAATCCCTAGAGACGGTTGAGACTTGACGACTGCTGATCGAACGACTCGGTGTGTTACGTAGAGCCTAGTGAGGAGCGCTTGGTTGTAGCGGTAGACCCACGATGGAGGTGCGCTTGGTTGTAGTGGCACAGGGGAGCGCTTGGTTGTAGCGGCAGACCCACGACGGAGGTGCGCTTGGTTGTAGCGGCACTGGGGAGCGCTTGGTTGTAGCGGCAAACTCACGAAGGAGGTGCGCTTGGTTGTAGCGGCACAGGGGAGCGCATGGTTGTAGCGTCAGACGCACAATGGAGGTGCTCTTGGTTGTAGCGGCACAGGGGAGCGCTTGGTTGTAGTGGAAGACCCACGACGGAGGTGCGCTTGGTTGTAGTGGCATATGGGAGCGCTTGGTTGTAGCGGCAGACCCATGACAGAGGAGCGCTTGGTTGTAGAAATAGGCCCACATTACTCAATAGGTGGAGTACTACAACAGTCCAAGGTAAGAGGGAAGTGCTTGGTTGTAGCGGCATTACCACTGTACTTGATTGAGAGGGAGTTTCCCAATAGCTGGGTTCAACTTCATGATCGATCATGTGTGGGTCTTTGCGGGGGTTAGTACCTATCGATCCTTGTGGGTCCGATGACTTAGATGGATCAGTGATCATCTTTATCGTCATCCAAAGATGTGTACCTGTGTGAGCTGAATCCTGTGTTACTCTCCTTTGTGGATTGTGCTGAGCTATCCTGTGTGGATTTACTGTTTACTCTCCTTTGTGGATTGTGTTGTGCCATCCTGTGTGGGTTTACGTTTTGCTTTCCTATGTGGACTGGGTTGTTCATGGGCTCGTATGTTGGAGCCGAACGGGAATTGATGACTTAGGTATATGTATGGGCATATACCTAAGTAGTGTCGGATGTTACTTCGTGATTGTATCTTTCCTTGTGTTTTATCCTTTGTGGATTTCAGGGGACCTTCGGGGATCTCGGGGTCCCTACTGAGTAGCTTATACTCACCCCTGCACGGGCTATGCCCGCACTTCGTTGTGTTGGTTGCAGACGACCGACAGCGCTGATCGTGGTGGAGGCTTACGGAGTAGGACGGTACCTGGAGGTGGACCACTGTGCATAAAGTACTCAGAGCAGCCAGGTGGACCCGAGGAGTAGTGGAGGCTATATGTACCCACCCTTCAGGTGGGACTTCCAGAGGACGACTCGACACTGCGGCTTTTCTTTTCAGTTGTTGTTTTCCCCTTTCAGTTGTGCTTTACAGTTGGGCTTGTATTTCCGTCCCCTTTCACTTTCAGCACAGCTTGTTACAGTTATTACTTAGTGTTTACTTTTCTACTTGCTTACTCTGTGGTGCTTGTTTACTTTTCAAAGGCAATGCCTTTCCTTTTTCTGGGATTTACACCTTGGTGCTAGTCGCCAGCCCCTGGCTTATGGAAGGCGGGCTTGGGGTAGTCACGACACGGGCCCCGAGGACGGGTCGTGAAAAATTGGTATCATAGGTGGTCGTTTCTACCGTAGACTCTGATCTTTCCTCTATGAGAAGCAATAGTGTTTAGTGTATTGAGTGTGGTTATCAGTCCAGGGAGTCCAGTGTTGGTGCCGTGGCCGACATATTCATACACTAGGACCCTGACTTCTGATTTCCGACTTAATGCATGAAAACATTCATTGCATGTGTGTTTCATGTTTTCTTTGTGATTACATATGTCAGCTCACCAGGTATACAGTTCTGACCGTGTCACACCTGTTTCTTTTCAGGATGGCCCCATGACGGCAGCCAGCTAGGGTTCTGAGAGTGGAGCGTGATGACAGCCCACCGACCGACGAGGCCTCGGTGCAGGGCTCCTTGTCAGCAGAGGCATCGGCGGTACCTTTACCCACTGAGCCACTGATGCTACCAGCCCCAGCCACTGACGATGCACGTCACCTTGGTGCACTGCATGAGTTCCAGCGCCAGTGACCGCCCAGGTTCCGCGGGGAGACGGACACTCAAGCCACCGAGGACTGGCTGGAGGCAGTTGTACGGGTTTTCTGATTATTGAGGACACCAGCAGACCTCATGGTGATCCTCGCAGCGAGCCTCCTGCACGCGACATCATGAATATGGTGGAGCTTGATGCTCCAGGTGCACGGCGAGGCATCTCTCCTCTGGACGGACTTTGAGAGTATCTTCCGCTTCGAGTTCGTCCCAGCCACCCTCCATACGGTGCGCATCCAAGAGCTGCTACAGCTACGGCAGGGCAGCATGACAGTGGCCCAATACTCAGCAAGATTTACTGATCTCTCGCGCTACTCCACAGATATGGTACGGGACCCGTTCTTCCTGGCCCGGACCTTCGAGCAGGGACTGAGGCACGAGATCAGGGCTTCGATGATCTCCCTCAACATTCCAACTCAGGTAGGTGTGTTGGAGCGAACCCTCTTGGTGGATAGTTTCCTTGCTGAGCAGTCTCCAGCAGCAGGACCCACCACTAGCCGGCATGCGGCAGAGTCTTCTGCATCGGGCCGTAGACAGATGACGCAGGGGTCCAAGAGGACTAGACCTACAGGTGGTCGACAGCATGACTCTGGATCATGTGTGCGAGGCACTCGGGGTGGACAATGACTTGCCATGAGAGGGCAGTGTTACTCCTGCGGTGGGATTGGTCACATGGCTCATGACTATCCGACCCACCATAAGGATGACCAACAGATGAACGAAGGACCCCCCAGGCAGAGGCAGAGGTTCGATCAGGGCGGGCCGCAAGGAGCAGGCGGCCATGGCAGGGGAGCTGGTCATGCAGTTGGAGGTGGACGATGCTTCGGGGTGTTTCCACCACCACCACCAGGAGGTCCACCCTGACCACAGGGGATAGGAGGACATGGGAGAGCTCAGCTTCAGGCAGCTGAGGCCTATGATCATGGAGCTCCGGGAGCAAATGGATAGGAGCGGAACTAGTGGACACGTCTTTTGTACTTCTAGTTCCTTGTTGCTATTGTGTAGTGTCTTTGTATTATGAGCTACAATAGTAAAAAATGCTTACCTTTGTGATGTTTTCATTCTTGTCCTCTTTTGTGTTGTTATTAGAGGTTTCAGTTAGACTGTTGACTTGACCCTCACTTGTGAGACATCTACTGTAGGAGACCCAGTTACCACACACTGATGCCGATAGTGTGACTCAACCCTTGGAGGCGAGAGTAAATGTTGGATCTCTTGGTAGTATCGTCGAGGCCTTACGACGTCATCCTTGGTATGGATTAGTAACATCCATGTCGAGATTGAATGTATTAGGCAAAGGAAGTGGTTCATCCAGGGGATGAGACCAGATTTCTCTTATCGGCAAAGGAGAAATCTTAGCAGCACTTGTGGGACCGAAGATGGTCCATGCCACGATAGAGAAGGTCCAGGTCATCCAGGAGCGGATGAGGACATCTCAGAGCCGACAGAAGTCTTTTACTGACAGGAGGCGGAGGCCACTAGAGTTCGAGGATGGCAACCATGTCTTCTTGCGGATCTCACCTCGACGGGGTTTACGGAAATTTGGCGAGGTGACTTATCGCCTGGCTCTACCACCTCAGTTGCACCAGGTGCACGACGTTTTCCACGTATCTCAGCAGAGGAGATACGTGCACGACCCGATGCAAATCTTTGACCATGGAGAGCTGGTCTTTGATGATGGGGCGGCTTTTGCGGAGGTCCCAGTGGAGATCGAGGATCGACAGGAGCATGTCCTACATGGACGATCGATTCCTCTAGTGCGCTTCAGATAGCAGCTCAGGAACCTCCAGGAGAGCACTTGGGAGCGGGAGGCTCAGATGGGTGCTCAGTACCGCCTTTGTATCCCTAAGTTTGTGGTGAAGCTTTACAGGGACATAAAGCCCTGTGGTGGGAGTAATGTAAAGACCCGTAAATTTCATGGAATTTTTTTTCTTCTTAATTTTCTTTGGAATTTTACAAGAATGCGGTTTCTGACGGCACCTGATTCCGAGTCCCGGTGTGCCCGGAATCATTTTCCGAAGTTTGGCTCGGGTACGTTCAGTGAACAGACGAGCGGGTTTTTCTAACATTTGAACCGGTTCCCAGAATCGAATTCTGAGGGCACCGATGGAATCGAAGCACCGATATTCTCTTAGAAACGCCTATTCCGGAGTTGCGTTTGCTCGGGTGTGGTTTTTAATTTTTGGGTTTAAAGTTATGAAATAAAATAAAGTTGTGCGACAATTTTATTTTAATTTCACTTAAAGCCACTTGAAAGCCACTTAAAGCTTCTTAAGCAGAGTTGATACAGATAGGGTTCTATCCAAAAATATCCTACCACCTTGGTAGGATATTTGTGAGGTGGGGCCCGCACGAGCCCCACCGTTTCTTTTCCGCTAAGTAATGCACCCGCAAAAACCCGTCATTATGAAAGTCAACTAACGTGTTTTCTTAAATTCTTAACGCACCAATTAATTTGGCAGTATTCTTCTTTGAATTAATTCTATGAATTAATTTATTCATTTATTAACCTGTTCTCAATCCGTTGGCGTAATAATAAAATAAGACCAACGCACGACTTCTGGAAAAATGTTCGTTGAGAGGATTTGACGGAAACCAAGAGTTCTTCATCCTCCTTCGCGAAGAACGTGAAGAACAGGAAGAACGCGAAGAACACCGGCCTCCGACAAAGAACGCCGAACCCGCGGAAATCGACGACGCGACGCTGTATGCCGCAACGGAAACGTTTCCTCTCCCATGACGTTCTTCTGCGACGTTCCTTAATCCACAACAAAATCTTCGATCACCTATTGAGGGGATAGATTGTGGTTCTTTAATTTTCATTCGGGTTATAACTCAATATGGATTTAATTATTATTAATTAAATCTATATGTTCATGAACCTCGGAGTTCGTCGACGCGCACCGTATTCTGTGACGACGTGACGCCCTTCCGCGACGACGCGACACCCTTTCGCGACGCGACGATCGCCTCCTTCCGCGATGATCTTTTCAGCGAAGAACACACGTGCGACGACTTGACGAAGTAGGGGGTTTTTTTATTTGAGAACAATCTTTTTTTCCCGTGATTGTTTCTTTTAAAACAAAGAACCCTGTTTCAAAGAGAACAATTTTAGTTTATTAAAATTGTTGTGGTTATGTTCTTTTTTATGTGTTGATTAATCCTCCCAACTATTATCGCCTAACGTGGAGGGTGAGGGCCAAACAAACACGGCCCGACAACCCTATGCAGTTCTTCCTTGTTGTGCGGATTTGGAAGGCGACGATGAAACGTGCCGTAGAGGCGATTAAATGATCCCGCAGTGAAGAACGGATCCCGGGAGGAACATCGGTGCAGACGGGAAGGAAAACGGACCACCGGAGAAACTCCGGTGGCCAGCGGAAGCCTCCGGCGGCGCGGGTCACCGGCGTGGCGGCTCCAGCGGCCGGAGGCAGCGGCCAGCGGACCTGCGGCCGCGCGGGTCCAGCTCTCACACACGGGACATGGCATAGTCGCGTCCGTTGAATCCAGCGCGGCCCCACGCTGGGCCGCGGCACCGTCTTCCCGTGGGGGCGGCGCCCCGCGGCTGCTTCACTCGGCCGCTCGGCCGAGCCGAGCCTTGCTGGCCCGACCGGCCGCGCCGCACCGAACCGGGTCCGACCCGGTCGGGCCGACCCAGGGGGGGTCGGGCCGGGTCGGCCCGGGCCCAGACCCCCCATCTTTGGACCGTTTCGGTCTATTGCCCGTAACTTGAGCTACAGGACTCCAAACGACGCGCCGTCAGTGGCAATGCAATCCTTGGATCGAGATGGTCGTTTCGGTATATCGCACTCAAGGTTTCAGAATACTTTGAGTTCGGCCAGGTTGGTTCGTACACGAAACCAATCGGGCCCTCGGAGCGGAAACGCTCATATCTTGAGCTTCAGACGTCCGATTGACGTGTCGTCGAATTTGTTGAATTCCTCTTAGTGAGATGGATCTTTTGGCTTACCCTGTTCGAGGCTTGTACGTAGGTTGAGTACGGTCAGGTTGGTTTGCCTTAAAAAACCAACCGGGCCCCTGGGACGAAAAAGCCAATAACTCTCAGACCGGGCGTCCGCTTGATGCGCCGTCTGCGACGTTGAGTTCCTGTTGACGATACGGAACTTTTGGATACATCAACTCTGGACTTTGAGTCAGTTGATGTATAAGCCTCTCGTCTCATGGAGCGGACCCTCCCGAACGAGCTTGCTGTGTGCGGGAAGCCTAGAGCTGGCTGCTACTGCTTCTGTGACGATGATTACTGTACATAGATCCTCAGTGGTTTTGACTGTGACGATGATGAAAACTGTACGAGAATCCTCCATGTTTTCGGCAGTGACTACTACGGTACATCTTGGGATACGTCAACTCTAGACTACATGTCAGTTGATGCATCGACCTCTTAGCTCGTGGAGTGGACCCTCCCGGAACGAGCATGCCATGGGCGGAAGCCCTAGAGACGGATGAGAAATGACGACTTCTGATCGAACAACTCGGTGTGTTATGGATAGCCTAGTGATGAGCGCTTGGTTGTAGCGGAAGACCCACGACGGAGGTGTGCTTGGTTGTAGCGTCACATGGGAGCGCTTGGTTGTAGTGGCAGACCCACGATGGAGGTGCGCTTGGTTGTAGCGGAAGACCCATGATGGAGGTGCGCTTGGTTGTAGCGGCACAGGGGAGCGCTTGGTTGTAGCGGCAGACCCACGACGGAGGTGCACTTGGTTGTAGCGGCACAGGGGAGCGCTTGGTTGTAGCGGCAGACACACGACGGAGGTGCGCTTGGTTGTAGCGGAACAGGGGAGTGCTTGGTTGTAGCGGCAGACCCATGACGGATGTGCGCTTGGTTGTAGCGGCACTTGGGAGCACTTGGTTGTAGCGGCAGACCCACGACAGAGGAGCTCTTGGTTATAGAAACAGGCTCACAGTACTCAATAGGTGGAGTACTACAGCAGTCCAAGGTAAGAGGGAAGCGCTTGGTTGTAGCGGCATTACCAATGTACTTAATGGAGAGGGAGTTTCCCAATAGATGGGTTCAACTTCATGATCGATCATGTGTGGGTATTTGCGGGGGTTAGTACCTATCGATCCTTGTGGGTCCAACGACTTAGATGGATCAGTGATCATCTTTATCATCATCTGAAAAAGTATACTTGTGTGAGATAAATCCTGTGTTACTCTCCATTGTGGATTGTGCTGAGCTATCCTGTGTGGATTTACTGTTTACTCTCCTTTGTGGATTGTGTTGTGCTATCCTGTGTGGGTTTACGTTTTGCTTTCCTTTGTGGACTGGGTTGTGCTTGGGCTCGGATGTTGGAGCCGAACGGGAATTGATGACTTAGGTATATGTATGGGCATATGCCTAAGCAGTGTCGGATGTTACTTCGTGATTGTATCTTTCCTTGTGGTTTATCCTTTGTGGATTTCGGGAGACCTTCGGGGGTCTCGGGGTCCCTACTGAGTAGCTTATACTCACCCCTACACGGGCTATGCCCGCACTTCGTTGTGTTGGTTGCAGACGACGGACAACGCTGATCGTGGTGGAGGCTTGCGGAGCAGGACGGTACCTGGAGGTGGACCACTGGGCGGAACGTACTCGGAGCGGCCAGGTGGACCCGAGGAGCAGTGGAGGCTATCTGTACCCACCCTTCATGTGGGAATTCTAGAGGACGGCTCGATGCCACAGATTTTCTTTTCAGTTGCTGTTTTCCCCTTTCAGTCGTACTTTACAGTTGGGCTTGTATTTCCGGCCTCTTTCACTTTCAGCACAGCTTGTTACAGTTTTTACATAATGTTTACTTTTCCGCTTGCTTACTCTGTGGTGCTTGTTTACTTTTCAAAGGCAATGCCTTCCCTTTTTCTGGGATTTACGCCTTGGTGTTAGTCGCCAGCCCCAGGACTGTGGAAGGCGGGCTTGGGGTAGTCATGGCATGGGCCCTGAGGACGGGTCATGACATTCTGCTAGCACCAAATCAGATGATCCTCTGAATGATGGGGGGTGTTATAAGGCCCCAGCCTTAAACATTACTTAATATTGATGTATTTCAAGAATACACGTTGAGGATATTTTTAGGTTTAGTGTTTTAGAGAATTAGAACATAAATCATGCATTATATTCCACATTTAAACAAAGTGGTTACATAAAATATAGTATTCATTTTTCCCATCAACGGAAAAAAATTTAAAATAAAACATGGTTTCTTTCTTGACACTTCCTTGACACTATCATCACATCATATACCTTTCCCTTGACCTGGGAAAAACATTTTAAAAACGTTGGATGAGCATAAAAATCTCAGTAAGGGATATAAAAGTATGAAATCAAAACATTAGTCCATGTATGAAATCATACATTACTCATAAAGCATAAGAATTTTAATATACCTCATCAAATCATGAATAAAACATAGAAATCATAAGACATAAAGTCAAGTTGAGGCATTCATAACATTCTTACGTTGGGAGTAACCCTCATGGTTTTGTTTGGAATACCCATTATAGTACATTCCCTAAATCTCTTCGGAGAAACCTTAACAATTAACCCCTCCGCATTACCCAATGAATTGGAGTGCTATATCGGGCTCACCCGCCCTTTGTTTATCACAGAACCACCCGTCTTCATAACAATTTCCAAGACCCATAACATAATCATATCACATAAAACATGCATAAAGGAAACATAAAATTTCCACATTTCAATAAAAAGATATCAATACAACACATTTATGTAAGAAAAACATTATGAAAACCATTTTGAATACCCAAAGAAATGAAAATTATATCATGGTATTTATTTTTCAATTAAAAAAAGTTATGGCTTGTAGAGGAAGCTGAAACTCAAATAATGTTCACGGTAGTGGAGAAGTCGTTGTCACCGCATACGTACGACAAATAAACATTCCTTTTGACATTTAGTAAAACACTTCGTATAAAAAATATTCCTTTTGAATAGATGTAAAACTCAAAGGGGTTTATACAAAGTATAAAAGAAATTTGTGTATAAAACAAAATATTCCTCAATGAAAGGAGATTGAGACAGAGTCCCTTACCTCGAGTCCGACTTGACACGATCATTATTTAACCTCCTTGAGTTAATTTCTACATGCTTATGAACCATTATCATGTTCATTATTCATTTTATATCAATTATCACTATGTAATTATTGAAGTTAATAATGGTCGTTTTGTCGATCATTAGTACTTGAGTAAAAAATAAACTCTTTGTAATTACAAGTTGTTCATGTGGTAAAATATACATTATATCCAGAATTACATTCAGGATGTAGATATCATATATTTTATATATATCCAGTATAAACATGAATTTATAATATTACATAACATTTAGAGGTAAGAAATGAAATGCACCGTTTCATGGAGACGGTAAGTCGTACGTACGCATGAACACTAATTTCATTTCTATTTCGTATTTTATGGAATGGAATCATAATGACATAAATTTACATTATAATTCTAGTATAATATCATATATAATATCATTAACTTCATCCTTTATATTCACCACATATGGCATTAAGGAATCAAATCACTTTGAGGGGGCGGTAGTCCGCACTTCCTAACATAAAGATATCGCATTTACCCATAATGGAAACCATAAAGGTATGACATAAATGAAAAATACAGAAGCGTAAGGAAAACATAAACATATTATATATCATATATAAATATAGTGTAATCTTAATGGCCACCATTGAAGGTGTTAGAAGAATATTGAACAATCATCGTTTCGTGAGGCAAAAATTCACCATCCACGGAAACAGTTTTCTCTTTAACCATTAGATGTAGGTATGTGTAAGTGTAGCTCGAATAATTATTATAACAACATCATAGTATATTTAAGGTACTGTTTTTGTTACAAAATAAATGAATAAAAAGAGTTTAGGGGGTTGGAGAAACAAAATAAAACAAAAGAACATTAGAGAAGACTTTACCTTTAAACCGGGTAACTCATCTTGGTTTGTACCAAAAGGGTTTCTTGAAGAGATTTTTGCCTAAGTTAAGGCTTCTAGGATGAAGATAGGGATGTGGAGAGATAAAATGATCAGATCTCTTCCCAGCCAATGGCTTGAGATGTGTGGGTAAGGAGGTAGAGGTGGAGACCTTTTATAAGATGGAGGAGGGGCACTCTTGGAAAGCCAAGAAATGATACTTTATTTTAAAATGAGTTTCGGATTTCAAAGGTCCCAAATTGATATATTTCTAGGATAAGGTGATTAGGGTTTTATATATACTCAAAAAATAGGTCTTTTACAAGTGTAATTCTTATATTTTACATTATCTTTTAATTTTATTTAAATCGTTCATTAATGAGGTAATCGTTACATCATCATGGTGTCATAAAAAATTTAATTTATTTAATGTCTAAAAATTATAAAAAAATACTATGATGTAGGAAATATTTTTATCTTTCAAATGACTATTTATAGTCCAAGAGATCCTTTATGTAGACAAAACTAAAAATGTTTTACTCGGGTGATACATTCTTTAGTGATTTTCCCCTTTCTTTAAAAATAAATTGATAAAGTGTCACTTTCACCCAAAAGTGATTCTATGGGGTCCCTAAGTTTCTAACAAGGCATCCCATGGTCGTACATGACACAAGAAGTTTCCCTAGGACACATTTTGGGGTCATTTTTTATTATTATGATATTATTTTATTATCCTTAACTACCCGATTACCAATTAATCACGATAATTAAAGATAATTACCTTCGTTACAATTCATAATGTCCAAAAAAAGAGTCTTAATTTCATAATTTGGACCTTCTGATTCAAAATATGGAATCCATTTAACTAAATTCCAAATGTATAAATTGAAATAATTAATTTAAAAATGATTCACGTTGTTAAAACAAATAGCGGGTTTTTTGAAACAATATCTATGAAAAGTTTGGTACTTGTTTATGCCCAATTCCAATGTGAAATTAATTAGAATGACCAACATTGGATTAAATGGTAAATATATATTCTAATTACACTTTAAAACCAATTAAAAATATAATCTAACCATATAATTAAATTAGATGAAAAAATAGTTTTGATGTAAAATGTAGTATTTTTCACTATTCATTAAAAAATGAACATTGTCAGAAAAATAACAAAAATTTATCCAAAATAAATTTCAATGTCCCAATCATAAATAATAAGTTTATTTTGACATATTTAGCTTATAAAATTTTCAAAATCTTGATTTAAAAATGTTTTTCCATCAAAAGGCAGTAAAACAATCTTTTAAATATATTAGTGTATTACATGCATAAGATTGGATTTATTCTCATTTTAAGCCTATAAAACACTATATAATTCATTAATAGACATATATATGAATATCTATTATTCATTACTTACTTGGGATGTTACATCCTTCCCCCCTTTAGAAAATTTCATCCCCGCAATTTATTTACTTGTCGAATAAGTGGGCATATTTATCCCTCATTGCATTTTCAGATTCTCATGTTCCCTCTTCAATCATGTGGTTTTTTCACAAAACATTTACTTGATGAATAACCTTATTCCATAACACTTTATCCTTATGGCATATAATATGGACCATTTTTTCCTCATAAGATTGATTCTCTTCCATCTGAACTACCTCTGGGCTCAAAACATGAGATGGATCTGGCATGTACTTCCTTGACATTGAAACATGAAAAACATTGTGTGCGTGAGATAAACTCGGAGGTAAAGCCACTTGGTATGCAACTGATCCAAATCTCTCCAGAATTATGTATGGTCCAATGAACCATGGACTCAACATTCCTTTCTTACCAAATCGCATCACACTTTTCCATGGAGATAATTTGAGAAAAACATGATCACCTACCTCAAAAGAGAGATCTTTCGTCCTGTTGTCCACATAACTCTTCTGCCTGCTCTGATCTGTTCTCATGTGTTTCTATATAAGCTGAACTTTTTCGGCCAACTCTTCTACCAATTCTGGTCCCATCAACTTCCTTTCACCCACTTCATCCCAAAAATCTAGAGTTCGACACCGCTTCCCATATAATGCCTCAAATGGTTCCATCTGTATACTGGAATGAAATCTATTATTATAAAAAAACTCAAAAAAATAATGACGTTGGTCCCAAAATCCCTGATAATCCATCAAACAAGCATGTATCATATCCTCCAATGTCTGAATCGTTCATTCTAACTACCCATCTGATTGAGGATGAAAAGCTGTACTAAAATTTTATTCAGTACCCAATGACTTCTGAAGGCCTTTCCAAAAGTTATAAGTAAACCTGGGATCACGATCAAATACAATGGAGAGGGGAAATCCATGCAACCTGACTATCTCTTTAAGATAAAAATGAGAAATTTTATCTAGGGAAAAATTATCTTGTATATCATGGAAATGAGCAGATTTAGTCAAGTGATCAACAATAACCCAGATTGCATTATTACCTCGAGGTGTCTTCGGCAATCCCACAACGAAGTCCATGGATATATTTTCCCATTTCTACTCTGGAACTGGTAAAGGCTGAAGCATCCCTTTCGGTGACCACCTCTATGCTTTAACATGTTGACGAGTTAAACACTTCACACTAAAATCAAAAATATCTCTTTTCATTCTGTTCCACCAGTAATACTCTTGAAGATCTCTATACATCTTAGTACTGCCTGGATGAACTGAAAACGGAGAACTATGAGCTTCAAATAACAACTCTCTCTTCAACTGTGAATCACAAGGCACACACAATCTCTTCCCAAATCTCAAAACACAATCATTATCAATGTTTAATTCAGGAAAATTAACTTTCTGAACTATCTATACCCTTTTCTGCAACTCACAGTCTTGCTTCTGTGCTTGCTTAATTCTATCATATATAGAAGATTTCACTGAATCCTGAAACAAAATAGAAGGACATCCTACACCAAAAACTTCTATGCCAAAGTTCATCAAATCCTTAACCAAAGGATAATGTTCCAAATGAAAAATTGTAAATGAATCATTACTTTTTCGACTCAAAGCATCAGCCACTTTATTTGCTTTTCCCGGATGGTAATGAATTTTACAATCATAATACTTGATTAATTCCATCCATCTCCTCTATCTCATGTTCAATTCTTTCTGAGTGAATATATACTTTAAAATTTTTTGATTGGAATATATTTCACACTTTACTCCATACAAAATATTCCTCAAAATTTTTAAAGCGAAAACAACATCAGCTATTTCCAAATCATGTGTAGGGTAATTTACCTCTTGAGTTTTCAACTGACGTGAAGCATAATCAATTACCAGATCATTTGACATTAGGACGCAACCAAGTCCTTTCAATGAATCATCATTGTAGATAACAAATTCCCCAATCCTGGAAGGTAGTTCCAAAACTGGAGCATTCACCAATCTTCTTTTCAGTTCCTAAAAACAATCATTACATTCTTTTGTCCAGATAAACTTAACACCCTTCTGAGTTAGGTTAGTCATTAGACTAGATAATAGTGAAAAATTTCTAACAACCCTTCAGTAATATCCTGCCAAACCATGAAAAATGCGAATCTCGGTTACATTTGTGGGTCTTGGCCATTCTTCCACAACCTTTGTTTTTGCAGGATCAATAGTTATCCCATCTTTAGAAACAATATGACCAAGGAAAGAAATTTGTTGCAACCAAAACTCCCACTTGCTGAATTTCCCATAAAATTTCTTTTCTTTTAAGGTTTGAAAAATAACCCTTAAATGACTTTCATGCTCCTCTTTACTTTTAGAAAACACCAAAATATCATCAATGAAAACAACCAAAAACTTATCCAAGAATTCATGGAAAATTCTATTCATAAGGTCCATGAATACAACAGGTTCATTGGTTAGAAACAAGGCGTAACTACAAATTCATAATGGCCATATATTTTTACGAAACATGGTCTTTGAAATATCATCTTCTTTACCTTCAACTAATGGTACCCCAATCTCGGGTCAATCTTTGAAAAAAACGAAGCTCCCTGGATCTGATCAAACAAATCATCGATATGAGGAAAAGGATATTTGTTCTTAAAAGTGATGGTATTCAAGGCTTTATAATCAATGAAAAGTCTCATTGAACGATCTTTCATTTTAACAAATAAAATAGGAGCACCCCATGGTGATGTGTTAGGTTAAATGAAACCTTTCTATGATAATTCTTGTAATTCCTCCTTCAACTCTAGAAGTTCAAATTGAGCCATTCAATAAGGGGGTTTTGAAATTTTCCTAGCATCAGGAACTACGTCGACAGTAAATTCAACTTTTCGATCTGGTATTATTCCAGGAAACTTGTCAGGAAAAACATCAGTATACTCATTTACCACTGGCACATCATTAATCTGAATAGTTCCTTTGTTTTCAAAAATATGTGCAAGGTAACATTCATTTCCATATTTTACAAGTTTCTCAGCCTCTTGATATGTTATCAACAGTGTGGGTTCATTCTTGTACACAAACATAAAGTCTTTCTAAAAAGAAACTTTTTTAGCTCTACATAAAATATTAGCATGGTAAATAGAGAGCCAATCCATACACAGGATATCATCAAACTCTACTAGAGGTAAAACAATAAGGTTTTGAAGTAGGTTATTTCCATAGATAAGGATAATAAGGCTCTTATAAATTATTTTTGCCTCAACATTTCCCCTAGGTGTTTTTACCACATGTTTAGGAGTAATTTCTTGAGATGGAATTCCCAATTTACTAGAAAAGTTTTCAGATATGAGAGAATGTGTAGACCCTGAATCAAACAACACATTAGCATAATATGAGAAAACAAACAATGTACCTGATACCACTTCATTTTCTGGCCAACAACTGCTGAAGTAGTTGAAAAGGATTTCACCACTCATTTTTGCTTGTAGTCTGACTTCTTCCTATCATTTGAGATCTTTGTCGAACACTCGTTTGCATAATGACCCATCTCATTGAACTTAAAACATTTCACTAACTGTAAATCTAATTTGGTCTTACCATCACCTTGATCTTTTTTCAGTGTAATCATGAGCCTTATGTACCATATTACCACATCGATAGCACTTTCCAGAATTCAGAAGACATTCCCCAGCATGCCTTTTACCACATTTATCACAAACTGAAAACTTAGTTTTCTTACCATCATACCTTTTTGAATAATTCTTTAATTTCTCCTTCCACCTCAGTATCTTCTTTTTTGGGTTGTTTTAGAACACTTGATCATTGGCAAACTCCATTTCCACCTTCTCAGCACATCGACCAAGCTTTTCATAAGTTTTGAACTCACGAGAAGCAAATGACCTTCGATAATTTTTCTTTAATCCTGAGTAAAAATGATTGATTTTACTATCATGGTCTCGGATAGAATTTGGAGCATACCTTGCCAATCGAGTGAACCTTTATTCATAAGCAGCCATTGAGTCATCCTATTGCCTCAATTCAAATAATTTTTTTTCTATACTATTCCAAACAGCCTTTGGAAAATACATCTCAAGAAACATACCTTTGAATTCATCCCAGTCGAGAGCATCAATTTCATCAGCGTCCCTGATATTTTTAAACATTGACCACCATTGATCTGCTTCACCCTCTAGACGGTAAATTGAATGACTAACCTTTTGATTGTCTGAACACCCCATGACATTGAAAATATTATCCAGTGCTTTAATCCACCCTTCATCTAGAACATGGTCAGATGATCCTCTAAATGATGGGGGATGTTGCCTCATGAAATGTTCCACCACTAACATGTTACTCTGCCGTTGATCTGGCTGATCTCATGCATGGATACCACTGCCATTTATCACTTGAGTCAACTGCTCCATTACTGCAACAAACTATTCAGTTCCAATTCCGAAAATCTCAGGATGCTGATTCAGAAGGAAATTTCCTATTGTATTCCTTCCTCGCACTGCTTCCCTGTTTCCTCTGCGGAAAACCATTCTTAACAAACATGTCTTAAATGAGGCAACATGGTAATCTTCAAATTCTATATCATTTTAGTTTGACCATAAAAAATATTTTTGGATAATCATTTAATATAATTATAACTCATAATGTTATCTAAACCGACCTCTGATACCAACTATAAGGACCCATCCTTAAACATTGCTTAATCTTGAGTTATTTAAAAAATACACATTGAGGATCTTTTCAGGTTTAGAATTTTAGAGAATTAGAACATAAATCATGCATTACATTCCACATTTAAACATAGTGGTTACATAAAATATAGTATTCATTTTTCTCATCAACGAAAACATATTTAAAATTAAACATGGATTCTTTCATGACACTTCCTTGACATTATCATCACATCATGTACCTTTCCCTTGACCTGTGAAAAACATTTCAAAAAAATGGGATGAGTATAAAAAGCTCAGTAATGGATATAAAAGTTCGAAATGAAAACATTATTCCATGTAAGAAATCATACTTTACTCATAAAACATAATCATTTTAACACTCTCATCAAATCATGAATAAAACCTAGAAATCATAAGACATAAAGGTAACTTGTGGCATTCATAACATTCTTACGTAGGGAGTAACCCTCATGGTTACGTTTAGAATACCCATCACAAAACATTTCCTAAATCTCTTCAGAGAAACCTTAACGTTTAACCCTTTCGCGTTACCCAATGCATTGGAGAGCTATATCGTGCTCACCCTCCATTATTTTATCACAGAACCACCCATCTTCATAACAATTCCCATGAACCATAACATAATCGTATCACATAAAACATGCATAAAGGAACATAAGATTTCCACATTTCAATCACAAGATCTCAATACAACACATTGATATAATAAAAGCATTACGAAAACCATTTTCAATATCAAAATAAATGAAAAGTAAAACATGGTATTTATTTTTCATTTTTTTTTAAAAAAAGTTATGGATTTTAGAGGAAGCCGAAACTCAAATAATGGTCACGACGGCGGAGAAGTCGTTGTCGCCGCATACGTACGAAAAATAAACATTCCTTTTTTCATTTAGTAAAATGATTCGTATAAAAAAGATTCCTTTTGAATAGATGTCAAAGACAATGGGTTTTATACACCTTATAAAATAACGTTGTGTCTATAACAAAATAAGCCTCAATGAAAGGAGATTGAGACGAAGTCCCTTACCTCGGGTCTGACTTGACTCGATCATTCTTTAACCTCCTGAATAATAAACATGAGTTATTTTCTACTTGCTTAAGAACATTTTTCAAGTTCATTGTGCATTTTATATCACTTATCACTATGTAAATATTTATGTTAATAATGGTCATTTTGTCGATCAGTGGTACTTGAGTCAAAAATAAACTCTTTGTAATTACAAGTTGTTAATGTGGTAAAATATCCATTATATCCAGAATTACATTCATGAAGTAGATATCATATATGTAATATATATCTAGTATATGCATGAATTTATAATATTACATAACATTTATAGGTAAGAAATGAAATGCACCGTTCATGGAGACAGTAATCCATACTTATGCATGAACGCTACTTTCATTTCTATTTTTTATTTTATGGAATAGAATCATAATGACATAAACGTATATTATAATTACAGTATAATATAATTTATAATATCATTAACTTCATCCTTTATACGTCTCACATTTGGAATTAACGAATCAAATCACTTTGAGGGGGCGGTAGTCCGCACTTCCTAAAATGAAGACATCGTGTTTACCCAAAACGGAAACCATAAAGGTATGACATAAATGAAAAATACAGAAGCTTAAGGAAAATATAAACATATTATATATCATATATAATTATAGTGACATCATAATGGCCACCTTTGAAGGTGTTAGAAAGAATATTGAACAATCATCATTTCTTGAGGCAGAAATTCACCATCCATGGAAACAGTATGGTCTTTAACCATTAGATGTTGGTGTGTGTAAGTGTAGCTAGAATAATTAATATAAAAACATACTAGTATATTTAATATACTGTTTTTGTTACAAACGAAATGAATAAAAATAGTTTAGGGGGTTGGAGAAGGAAAATAAAACAAAAGAACATTATAGAAGACTTTATCTTTAAATCGGGTAACTCCTCTTGGTTTGTACCGAAAG
This sequence comes from Viscum album, assembly GCA_963277665.1. NCBI lineage: Eukaryota > Viridiplantae > Streptophyta > Magnoliopsida > Santalales > Viscaceae > Viscum > Viscum album. The sequence goes on along the minus strand of OY728122.1, from coordinate 698,642,982 downwards.
GGTTTCTTGAAAAAATTCCTGCCTAAGTTAAGGCTTCTAGGATGAGTAAAGGTAGGTGTAGAGATAAAATGAGCATATAGTGGCCGATACAATGGCTTGAGAAGTGTGGGTAAGGAGGTATAGGTGTGGGCTTTTATAAGAGGGAGGAGGGGCACTTTTGGAAAGCCAAAAAATGTTACTTTATTTTAAAATGAGTTTCGGATTTAAAAGGTCAAAAATTGATATCTTTCGAGGATATGCTGATAAGGGTTCAAAATATACTCAGACAATAGGTCTTGGACATGTTTTAGTCTTATATTTTACATTATCTTTTCATTTTATTTAAATCGTTCATTAATGAGGTAATCGTTACATCATCATGGTGTCATAAACAATTTAATTTATTTCTTTTCTAAAAATTATAAAAAAATACTATGATGTAGGAAATATTTATATCTTTCAAATTACTATTTATAGTCCAAGAGATCATTTATGTAGACAAAACGAAAAATGTTTTACTCAGTTGATACATTCTTTAGTGATATTCTCCTTTCTTTAAAAATAAAATGATAAAGGGTCACTTTCACCCAAAAGTGATTCCATGGGGTCCCTAAGTTTGGCACAAGGCATCCCATGTTCAGATATGATATAAAAAGTAGAATTAGGACACATGTTGGTGTCATTTGTAATTATTATGATATTATTTCATTATCCTTAACTACCTGATTACCAATTAATCACGATAATTAAAGATAATTACCGTTGTTACTATTCATAATGTCAAAAAACAAAAGAGTCTTCATTAAATAATTTGGACCTTATGATTCCAAATATGGAATCCATTTTACCATATTCCAAACATAGAAATTGCAATAATTAATTTAAAAATGATTCCCCTTGTAAAAACAAATAGCGGGTTTTTTTGAAACAATATCTATGAATGGTTTGGTACTTGTTTATGCCCAATTCCAAAGTGAAATTAATTCTAATGACCAAAATTGGATTAAATGGTAAATATATATTCTAATTAGACTTTAAAACCAATTAAAAAGATAATTTATCCATATAATTAAATTAGATGGAAAAGAAGTTTTGATGTATAATGCAGTATTTTTCACTATTCATTAAAAATAAACATTGTCAGAAAAATAAGAAAAATGTATACAAATTAAATTTCAATGTCCCAATAATAAAGAATAAGTTTATTTTGACAAATAGAGCTCATAAAATTGTCAAAATCTTGATTTAAAAATGGGTTTCCATCAAAAGGCAGTAAAACAATCTTTTAAAAATATTAGTCTATTCCATGCTTAAGATTGGATTTATTCTCATTTTAAGCCTCTAAAACACTATATAATTCATAAATAGACATAGATAAGAATATCTATTATTCATTACATACATGGTATGTTACAGATTTTGCCTCATGAAATGAACCACTACTGACATGTTCCTCTGTGGTTGATCTGATTGATCTCGTACATGGATACCAGCACCATTTATAGCTTGAGTCAATTGTGTCATCGCTGCAAATAACTGTTCAGTTCCAATTACGACCATCTAAAGTTGCTGATTTGGAAGGTTGACTTCCTCTTGATGTCATCCCAACACATCTTCCATGTTTCTTCTACGTAAATCCATTCTGAACACAAAAATATCATAGGCGAAGGAACATGGTAATCTAGAAATTCCATATGATGTCAATATTAACATAAATTACTTTATGGATATTAATTTAAAAATACCCTAACACATAAAGTTTCTAAACCATCCTATAATACCAACTATAAGAACCCAACCTTAAACATTACATAATATTGAATTAAATGAATAATTCACATTGAGGATCTTTTCAGGTTTAGAGTTTTAGAGAATTAGGACATAGCTATTAAATCTCAAAAGATTACAAGGTAGACACTTCTACATAGTTTACTTTTTTTTACAAAACATGAACTCTTGAAAAAAAGATTCATGTCTAGTTCCATGTTTTAGACAACATGACTTTTCCTTGATCCCATCCTTGACCCATCTTTAAGTCCTGTGAAAACCTTTCAAAACATGGGATGAGCATAAAAGTCTTAGTAAGGGTTATAAAAAAAATAATGAAAACATTTGTTCATAAATACATAAAAAACATGAAATCATTTACTTACCTCATGAAATCAAAAGATTTGTGGAAGACACATAGAAATCATAAATCATAAAGTTAACTTGTGGCATCCATGTCATACTTACATTGTAGCTATCACAGCTACATAGGGAGTTACTTTGGAATACCCATCACAGTATATTCCCTAAATATCTTAGGATAAACATTCATATTTACCTCCGTCACGTTACCCAATGCATTGGAGATCTATCTCGGGCTCACCTTCCCTAGGTTTATCATGGAACTACCTGCATACATAAATAATTCCCAAGAACCATAACAAGATCATAACACATAACATAAGTATAAAGGAAAGATAACATTTCCACATTACTATAATAAAATATCATTTCAAGATATTGAAATAATAAATCAATTCTCAAAATCATTTTCAATACCAAAATACATAAAAAGAGTATATGGTATTTATTTTTCCTTTTTAAAACATTCAGGCTTGTCAAGGAAGCCAAAGATCAAATAATACGCGCGGCGGCGGAAAGGTCGTTGACACACCGCTTAAATAAAACAACATTCCTTTTTTCATTTAGTAAAATTATTTTTATAAAAACATTCCCTTTGAAGAAAATGAAAAGTCGAATGGGTTTTTACAGCGTATAAAATAAAGTCATGTATAAAACTAAAAAAGCCTCAATTAAAGGAGATTGAGACGAAGTCCCTCACCTCGTGTCTGACTTGACTCGATCGTTATTTAATCTCCTGAATAATAAACTAAAGTTAATTTCTACTTGTTTAGGAATCCTCTTCATGTTTATTATTCCATTTATATCACTTATTACCATGTTATAAGCATTATGTAATCATTCAAGTTAATAATGTTTGTTCTGTGAATATTTGGTACTTGAGTAAAAAATGAACACCTTATATTTACAAGATTCCCATGTGGTAAATAGTACATTATATCCAGAATGAAAAACATTATTTATATATAATATATATCATATATATCCATTATATACATGTATTTATAATAGTACATAACATTTGGAGGTAAGAAATGAAATCCACCATTAATGGAGACGGTAAGCCGTACGTACGCATGAATGATACTTTCAATTCTATTTCTTATTTTAATGGAATGAAAACATAATTTTAAATAGTTATATTATTATTAAAGTATAATATAATATATAATATCATTAAATCCATCCTTTATACATCCCAAATAAGTCATTAACGAATCACATCACTTTGAGGGGGCGGTAGTTCACACTTCCTCAAATGATATTATCGTATTTACCCACTCTGGAAACCCTAAAGGCTTGATATAATTGGGAATTACAAAAGAAAAAGGGAATCATAAACATAATATGTATCATATATGAATATAGTTCCATCATAATTTCCACCATGAGAGGCGGTACGATGTAATTGAACAATCATCGTTTTGTGAGGCATTAGTTTGTCATCCATAGAAACATTATGTTATTCATCCATTAGATGGAGGTGTGTGTAAGTGTAGTTCGAATACATATCATAAATAAATCTTAGTATATTGGGGATACTGGTGTTGTTAAAATATAAAGGAATAAAAAGAGTTTAGGGGTTAGAGAAGTCAAATAAAATAAAACAATTTAAGAGAAACTGTTACCTTTAATTTGGGTAACTCCTTTTAGTTTGAACCAAAGGACTTCTTGAAGTGCCTTATGCCTAAGGTAAGGCTTCTAAGAGTAGGAGAGGGATGTAGGGCGATTAATTGGATAGAGTTTGGACGAGCCAAATGGTTTGATAGTGTGAGGAATTGGTTAGAATTGGTCTCCATTTATAAGGGAGAGGAGGGGCTCTTTAGGAAAGTGTGAAAATATTATTATATAATATAATGATATTAAGTTTATAATGCTCCAGAAATCATTATAGTAAAATATATGATTATTCATGGTCGAAATAAAATCATCTAATAATAATTGGACATTTTTGGATAATATCTTAATCATTATAATCTTATTTATTTTAATCATTTATTAATGAGGTAAATACTACATCATTATTGTGTCATAAATAATATAATTTATTATATGTCTAAAAAATATCAAAAAAATACTATGATATAGGAAATATTTTTAGAATTACAATTAATATTTATAGTCGAAAATATGACTTATATAACACCATATAAAAATTAATTACTAAAATATTTTTGTTAATGTCAATTTTGCCTTCACATTAAATTAATTAATCTAAATTGTCATTATCACCCCCATGTGGCTCAATGGGGTCCCAAAATTTACCCAAAGAATACCATAGTCGTAAATGACTAAACCAAAAAGGTTTGGACAAATTTTAAGGTAATTTTAAATTATTATAATATTCTTTTAGCCTGGAACTATCCTATTTACCTTTAACCGTGGTAAATACAAGTCAAAAGTTACTATTCACCAAAACATTCTTTCATCTTATTGAACCACATTTTAATTTTGATAACAAACATGTATGTTGTATTTTTGAAATTCAATTTATAGAAGTGGTAAAATATCATTTAAATGAAAATGTCAGTTTTTTAACTAACACTAAGTGGTTTCACTATTCACCAAAAATTGAATTTTTTCAGAAAAATCCCAAAAATTCAGCCTAAGATATATTTGATATTCTGAACTCAAAATAGATTTCTATTTTTTTAAATTCAAAACATAAAAGTGGAATTAATTAATTTTAAATTTAATTCCCGCTATCAAAACAAATAGCGTGTTTTTAAGAAACAATAACTATCAAAAGATTGATACTTGTTTATGTCAGATTTCAAAGTGAAATGAATTACAATGAAAAAAATTGGATTAAATGGTAAATATATATTCTAATCACACTTTAAAACCAATTAAAATGATAATATATCCATATAAATAAATCATATTACAACATAGTTTTGAATTAAAATACACTATTTTCACAATTCATTTAAAATGGACTTTATCGGAAAAATTTCAAAAATTTACACAAAGTAAATTTTGATGTCCCCATTCTAAAAAAGAATTCTATTTGGTCATATAGAATGTATTAAAGTAACAAAAACTAGATTTGTAGAGGTTTCTCCATTAAAAGGCGATAAATCTACCTTTTAATGTAAATTATGCTTAAAATTAGATTCATTCACATTTTAAGCCTATAATTGTTTTTTGGATAAATGTAAATACATTCAAACATGTATAATAATATTGTAGTGAGTTTTGTTCATTCCCACTAATACAACGGCTAGGAGTTAACTACCATTTAAAATAATAATATTAAATTATAAATGTGCAACGTCAGATTCCAAAAAAACCAGTTGTTGCGTATCGGGTACGCAATCGAACATAACAACCCCTTTAATGTAAAATTAATATTTAATAAAAAAATTAAACATGAAATATGTCTTATTCCTCATTTAGCTGGGATGTTACAAAAACTACAACAGAAAATTACTAATACAACGAAAAAGTACAAAACAACTCCAGGATCATCCCCCGAGGATCCTACCTAAAGGGTATGTACAGCTCATAATCTGTAGCCCCTGCATCACATCACACCCAATGGTTTACCACTAAGTATCATCCAGTACGGGCTCCCTTATCCCTGATTAATGATGTTTGTTGTCTGTATAAGACACAATAAGTTACAGACGAAGCTCGTGCAGGGGTGAGTATAACAATACTCAGTAGGTACCCCGAGACACACATAGGTCTCCTAGAGTTCCCCAAATGAAATACCACAAAGAAAGACATCAATCTCAAGCAGGAATCAATAGACATCAACTCTACTTAAGTATATTCCCATACATACACCTACGTTATCAAGACATCATCATCTCATACTTGATGGAAGAATACCACAAAGGTAACACCATGAAGGTAGAAGTACCACACAAGTACCACCATAGAGACAACACCACAAAGGTTAAAGTTCCACACAAGTAACAACACAAAGATAGAAGTATCACAGAGGTAACACGACGAAGGTAGAAGTACCACATAGGAGACACCACGAAGTTAGAAGTACTACATTGGTAACACCACGAATATTTAAGTACCACATAGGTAAGGCCCCAAAGATAATTTTACCACACAGGTTACACCCCAAAGATAGGAGTACCACACAAGTAACACCTCGAAGGTAGAACTACCACACAGGTAACACCATAAAGATAGAAGTACCACATAGGTAACACCACTAAGATAAAAGTACCACATATGTAACACCACTGAGATACATGTCCCACACAAGTAAAACCAAAAAGACAACACCACAATGGTATAAGTACCACACAGGTAACCAACTAAGACAACACGCCGAAGGTAGAAGTACCACATAGGTAACACCCCGAAGATAGATATACCACACATGTAACAACACAAAGATAACACCATGAAGGAAGAATTACCACAAAGGTGACACCTAGAAGGTAGAAGTACCACAAAGATTACACCACGAAGATAGATGTACCACACAGGTAACACCACAAAGATAGAAGACTTCGCTCACACCAAGTATAACTGATGTACAGAAGTATAGACGTTTAGTCGAAAGCTAGATCATATTATTTTGTTAAGTATCCCTTATTTTGACCCACACATGATCGATAGGTAACTAACCCCTGCTGACCCTCATATGATCTGACCTACAAAGGATATATAGGTATCTAACCCCCGTTGACCCGCACAGGATCTGACCCGCACATGATCAGTATGTGCGGACCCACACAGGATTGTTGAGCGCTTACCTACACAGGATATGACCCACACATGATTAGTATGGACTAACCTGCATAGAATTGTTGAGCACTGACCCACACAGGATCATTATACACAGACCCACATAAGATCCCTATGCGCTGACCCACATAGGATCTTATTGATTCTCACCCACGCATCATTGATGTTCTTTCTTCATGTTACATCATGTTAGAGGATTCCTCACACCCGGTGCGCTCGAGTTCTGTAGAATCTGCCTCTCAATATATTGATAATACATTGACCACCACTAAGCTCCCAAAAGGAGTAACCCACAGGACCTACATGTCATAAGGGTTCCAACGTGATATACGGCGCAACAATCGGATGTCCGGTCTGTGAGTAATAAGCATTTTAGTTCCGAGGTCCCGGTTGGAATCGGGTTTGATCCAACACAGCCATTCTCCAACTGCTTCCAAAATACAATTTATGTATACCAAAATTACCTTCTCATTCCATGTATCCCAACACCATAGATAGTTCTCCAAACCGACTTCTAGTTCTCATGATTTGGCCCTTTAAGTGTTTCTAGGTCCGGTCGGGCTCCTGTCAGGTCTGTCCCGGTCGGACGGACCCGGTATGGGCTAGGCCACACCAGACTCGTCCCACTGAGCCATGGTCTGGCATGTCCCACAAGAGCGTGGCTTGAAAGGGCGGCCCTACTAAAAAAGGGATGCCCTACCTGAAAAGGGCGGCCCGCATGGGTGGCCCGCTTGGCGAGCAGCCAGGCCGCATGTGGTGTGGCCAGCAGGTGCGCTGTAACGCCCAGACACTAGTTACCAAGAGTTGGTGCATTATTTTAATACATTGTCACAATTACAAGGAATCAAGTCCCGAAGGATAGATCAGTTTAGCAGTCTTGGAAATAAATTACATACATCAACTTCACATTACAATTTCAAACATACAATACAATATAAATAGTTCTTTGAGAACTCCATTATTCCCTTTTCTCTTAACCCAATATATTAATCATTATACACTTCTTGGAAGTCCTAGAAAAATAAAACATAAGAAATGGATGAGCTCAGATGCTCCGTAAGGGTAAACAATTTAGCAGAAGATAACATAAAAAATAGGCATGGTGAATAATTGAAAACACATGCCTTCACAAATAATAAACAAGAACACTTTATGATAGAAATATTAGATGAGTAAATAATGCCATAATAAAACATAGTTATGGGTATTCTACTAGTAGAATAACCACATGAACAAACAATATTAATTTAATTTTGAGGGAATGTATAATCACAGAAATTCTGAATCATTTCGTCAAGGCCTCGACCGAGACGTCTAAAAATTATTTAGGTCTCAGCCAAAACTATATATCACATTAGGAATGTCCTTAGCCAATTTCACATCTAATTGTCTCTTGAGACATACCAATGCATCGAGAAGCTATAGCAAGCTCCACCAGTCACTTACTATGTCCAATAAATTCCTCATATGAAAAGGTTGAAACATAACATAAACATTCATTTTGGAACTAGCATACGAAATGACAATAATTTAACTATAAAATATGAATGGTATAAAAATCACACATCCACAGTAAAATATATCACAAAACCATCTATACAATATGGAATATTTTTATCCTAATAAATCAACCTCGATCAAGAATAATATCCTATAAAGGATGTTGGCATAGTTGAAAATGATAGGTACAAATCTTTGAGAGAAATATCCCCTTTTCATGAAATCATTTAAAAGACACATAGTTTATAAAGGAAGTCATTTAAAAGATAGTTTTGAATCAAATTGTCACATACCACTTTGAAACATTAGAAAGTAATTAACATACGAGAACATTCATATCCATATAAATAAATCCTTAAACCCATTTTTAAAACATGGACATTAATGAAAAAGGTTTAGAAGAATAAATCATCAAAACATTTAAAATGATGATTTAGTAAAAAATTCCAATAAAAAGAACCCATTTTAAACCAATTATATGAAAAATATACATGGATATTAAATATTTCCCAAGTAGATACTTTCATAAAAACAACTTCAGATAATAAAGAGATTTTGAAATTACGCCTTACTATGCACTTTTTATTGGTCGAGGGTATGTTTAACATCATGTATAATGACCATAGTATGTTATTAAATTATAAAAAAACCATATTCATATTTATTATATCATAAATGATTCATTTACGACTTTATAATTCCCATTTAATAATGATTTCCATTTTAAATTAACATTTCGGGTAATAATCACTTTCCTTATCGTATGCATTTTAACTGGTTATTCTTGACCGTATCATTTAGATCATGATTTAAATACTTCTAGAATATAAACCTTGATTTATATATAATTTTTTTTTAGAATATAAGTGTTTATAATAGATAGATATATTAAATGGAAGGTATAGTTTATGGATACGGTATGCCGTATGTATGCATAAACGTTGTTCTCGTTTTCATATTGAATTAAACGGGAGTAACTAAATTAGATATATGTATGTATACACACACACACACAAAGATATATATATATATATCTAGTACCATTATTATGTCATATATTACATAATTACTAATAATATATATTTTTATAATCATCGTAGAACGGGGAACGTGGGAATGAATATCATTGCGCCGTGGAGACGGTAATCCATACCTATGCACGAGCGAAAATATCATTATATTGATTGGGAAATAATATGTAACTGGATTTAATATCATATATATAGAATAATTAATATGTTATATTTTTTTATTTACATCAGTTACACTCATTATTATACCCATCCAAATAATGATGTGTCTGAATAACAAACTACACCACGACGTGGAGATGGTAAGCAATACATACGTAAGTATGGTGACTTTGTCATTTATAAGACGGATAAAATAATGATTTCAGTTGTAACATATTTATAATAACATCATAGTATGTTTAAGGTACTAAAGTTAATATTTATATATGGAAACAACAATTAAAGAGGAATTGTATGAAGAAAATAATGTGAAAGAGGGTAGTGAAATTATTACCTCTTCTTCGGGTGTTTCCTTTTGAGTTGAACAAAAGGGCTCCATTGAAAGGTTTTCTAATCAATGTATGACCACTAGGTCTATGTGATGGATGTTTGGAGGATATTTGGGCAGGGTTTAGCTGATCCAAATTGATTTGGAGGGAAGGGGAAGTTCCCTTTTATATGAGAGGCGAGGGGCACCTTAGGAAAAGATTGAAATATTATTTTATAATAAAATAATTATCAGTTTCTAATGGAAAAAAATGATTTATTTCAAGGATAAGGTTTTTATGGGTTGAAAAACACTCAACCAAATGTTGTTAGACTTGTTTGGGTAACCATATTAACCTTATATTTTATATTTAACTCTTAGTTAAATAGTTTAACTTTTACCATTTATTCTTGTATTCATATAGTAATTTATTAATAAACATTCTATAAAATTCCATGTGAAACTCAATTGGTTAATTAATGACATACCTATAATTATGTATGTTCTTTGGCAGAACCATATATTTCTAGTACTATTATATTATTTAATAATATAATTGTGGGTTTAAACACTCATTTATGTAAATTTTGACACTATTTAGTATTTGGTTTTTGTGAAAGTCATAAAAAATTGATTACTTCGAAAAAAATAAATTGAATCGAACTTAACGTGTCATATTAACCTATAAAACTCGTGGAGGTCATAAAATCGTTGAAATTATATTTATTTTAATATTTATAATACCATTTATTTGATTAATTAATTAATAAGGTTATTAATGTATCACAATTGTGTCTGATATTAATTTAATTATTTAATGACTAAAAATTATAAATAAAATAAAATGATGTATAAAATATTTTTATATATCTAATTAGTATTTATTATTGAAAATATAACTTATATTACCCCATTTAAATAAAATTTTAGTAAAAAAATATTTTTATTCCATTTTTGTCTTTGCTTTAAATTAATTAATATAAAGTGTCATTATCACTCTAATGTGGCTCCATAGGGCCCCAAAATCGACCCAAGGATGCCCATTGAAATAACCCAAAGTTTTTCAATGGAAAATTCCCTTCTTATATTTATGTCATAAAATAACATGAAAACACAAAATAATGAACTACTAAGTGATAATTGACCTTTAAACATAATTTATTCACCCCTATGTTTGGAATTTTGAAAATCAAACATACACGGTTTTGTTCAGAATGATTTTTGGATTCTAATGAAACAAAAATAATCTTCGGTGAATAGTGACCTACCCATATGAATAGTAAAATACCCTTATGAATATTAATATGACCGTTAAGAATAGTAACTTATCCAACATAAGAGTAAAATTACCTAAGCATAATAAAATAAAATTTAGACATCTTAGAAAGTGACAATTTAACCTTAGTAAACGTTTTTGGTATTTTATAATTCATAAATAATTATTTATAATTAATTAATTAATTTAAAAGATTATTTATTTCCCTGAAATTTATTCATAAATTATTTAATCAATGTCTAATATTTTTTAGATAATTTTATAAGACCCTACGTAATTTTCGAAAGAACTATAAAATCAGATTTAATCTTAAAAACAGTTTTTAAGTAAATTATGATTTTAATTAAATCTTAAATTAATAATATATAGAAAATTATTTTTGAAAAATGGAATTCATTTTTGGATTATACACATCTAAAAATGGTAGGCGTAAATTTTTGGGTTTATTCTGAAATACATCAATTTTTTGGTGAATAGTAAAAAAAATACAGTTTTTTCGCATAATCGGTGTATACTAAATTGCATCATTGATGATTTAATGATGACATACACATTATGGAACTTTAGTTTAGTCCAAAACATATTAAATTTCCTAAAATTTTCCTTAAAATACAATAAATCCAATTTTCAAACCTAAAAAGAACTTTCCAAAGCCTAAAGTCAAAAGGTGATTTCTTAAAGTGTCTTTTTCTCTTTCTTTCACTTTCCTTTTAATAAATTAATGAATTAAAATTATAAAGAAAATTAAAGACTAAAACGAATTTTATTATATTAATATATGATTTAGGATGTCAAAAGAACTACTATTACAAGTCTAACTCTTGATAAATTATTTTATATAATTGTTTTATACTAAAAACACCTCCCTCCTCGTGTATAAATAATTCCTCCCCCTCCTCTTGCCAAACCACACCTCTCAAGATTCAAGAAATATTTAATGTTTACCCAATAATCTCCCCTAGACCCTCCCCCACATCCGAGATCTTATGGTCTCATCAAAAGACCAAACATAGGCCCTTAAGGAGGTTCTCAAGTGAAGGATTCTAGAGGTAATTTCTCTCCCTCTTCTCCATTATTATCCTTTCAAGTTCAAGTTCATTTATTGATCTCTCCCCACCTATTTTCATCAAAATTGTATTGAAACTCTAGTATTATACATCTACTAGAATGTTATGATGCTAATGGGATATTATATCACCCCACCCCCTTTCCCTCTTCCTTTTATTTTAATAATGAGAACGTTGTTCATGAGGTGTTAAATTTATCACCTTCAAAAAATGACATGCTCTCTTCTTCAATTTCTACCTTCAAATTTGGTAATGAAACCATTTTTATGGTTGAACCAGAATACTTTATATGTATTATGTTCTATTTTATGTTCTGGAAATAACCTATGGCCGTATTACTATGTAAAAAGTTAAAACAAGTTCGTTGTGATCCAAAACCGCTCAAATTAACCGAAATAATCATCATTTAATTATTATATAATGATTCACCCACATGGATCTAATATAATTCATTATAAAAACATTAAATCTCCTGTAATATCACTAATAACATGTAATATCATTTCTGGATGTTTACCCATGATCAACCCGAACTTCAATTTACGAATACAAGTGAACCACCCAAGAAAACCCATAAAAACAAACATCCCCGAACAATGTTTTTAAACTCTATAAGTCATCCAAAGGAACATAATATGACCTAATGATAAAAAAATGAAACCTATTAATGTACACATGGTTCTGGATTTCTAATTAATGAATATAATGTCATTATATAGGAAATTAAAGAGAAGGAAGCATTCGGGTACAAGGTAAGGGGAAATCTCAAACCTAATTTTCTTCCTTCGGGTTCTCCCTCTTTCACTCCCTTTTTGATATGGTTACTCCTCAAATATCATTTTTTCATAATTTCCTTTACATTTCTGGGATATACATGTTTTTCACTGGTTTATATGTCTAACAAAATGTTCTCCAGAATAACTCTTCTTTTAAAAACACCCCGTTTACTTCTCACTCATAGTGAACGATTCTTTTAACATGTATGTTATCCTCTATTTATTTTAGGAACCAAAAGCTTATGAGTATTTTATTATGAGATGAAACCCATTCCTTTTCATGGGTTAATTATGTTAATTTATGTTATATGTTCATTGTGGAAAGATTGATAAATGATAATGTTATGATGTGACGGGTGCGCCCGGAATTATATAGCGCAATATGAATGTTTAAATGTGATGGGTGCGCCCGGAATTATAAAGCGCTCCAATGTATTGGGTAAAGTAATGAATCTCATTAGTAAATGTGAAATGATGTGTGAACAAGATTCTATCTTGGTTTACATGTATGTGTGTTAGTTAACCACTAAGACATGATGTTTCATTTTTATGCATTGCCACATTTCAAGTCTATTATTTATGCTCCTCTCATGTTCAAGATATTTTTCCTATGTTATGATTACGCTCACCCCATGATATATTGTTCTTATCTATCCTCTTACTGGGATTTTAGCTCAACCCTTTTTATGTATATCTTTAGGTGGCTACATGTACTAAGGAGAGGACATGTGCCAATAAGAAGCTATAGAAGAATAAATTAAATGAATGTTTATGCTCGATGTTGTATTTGTTAGGTGTGGTCCTAGTTTTCCCAAGACACTAAACATTTGGATCCTCTACGTGTAATACTATTATGTTGTTTTTTTTAAATGATGTAACAGTAATGTAATAAAAGGCTGGTTCACTATAGTTGGTATCAGAGGAAAGGTTTAGTTAATTTGGGAATTAGGATTAGTGAACCCTAGAGAAAACTTCTAGTATGAGACTGAGTAAAAATATGCACACAAGAATATTTACCAAGGGATCCCATATGTTATGTTTTGGCATAATTGTTTAAATTAATAAGTTATTCATGACTTGTTTACTTATGCTTTGTTCTAACCTTTTCTATTTTATAAAATGTTGGGAAGTAGGAGAAATCAGGCCAACAACTCATGTGAGGGCCAATGCAATGATTGCACAAATGACATACCCAATGATTTGGGAGGAGGAGTTCAAAACTTCATGGCGATTATTACCCAATTATCTCAGGTTATGAATAATAACCATAATAATGGGGAATGTCCTCTTTCACCAAAGAGGGAGAAACTAGCTATCGAATGTTTTATGCGGCAACGACCACCGACGTTTTGTGGATCTTCTGATCCACTAGTTGCGGAACAGTGGGTCAACTCTATGTAGAATATCTTTTCTGTACTTCACTGTTCTGAGATAGAGAAGTTGACTCTATCTGTCTATCATCTCGATGGCGATGTTGATCAATGGTGGGATTTGATTAAGAACACCATGCCAAGGGAGGAAATTGAAGAGATGGAATGGGAAGACATTAAGATAATGTTTCTTAACAAGTATTTCCCATGAACTCTTTGCACGAAGATGGAGAGAGAATTCATAGAGCTAAAAAAAGAAGGATAATCTATCAGAACCTATGATACGAATTTCACAAGGCTTTCAAGGTACACATCATGTTTTGTTATCAACAATGATAGAAAAATTGAGAGATTCTTTAGTGGATTAAAACCACACCTTCGAAAGGATCTTGTAATTCGAGACTTTTGGAGTTATGAAGAGGTTGTTTGGTGTGCTCTCAAAGTGGAGATGGAGTTTGGAGAATGGTCCCATGGATATGTTGACAAGAAAAGAATGATGGAGTTTCAAGATAGTGGATCTAATGATAAAGGTGGGAAGAAAAATCAACGCCCCACATGCCAAAAATGTGGGAAGTTGCTCAATGGGAACTGCCTCAAAGGGACGGGGAAATGCTTCAAGTGTGGGAAAGGACACCAGGATCAAGAGTGTCGAAAATACATGAAAAGGAAGGATAATGTTGCTGATGAGAAGATAAAACCACTCGTGGTTCAATGCTACAACTGTAGGGAGCTAGGGCACTATGCACACCAGTGCACTAAACCTTGAGCTCTCGAGGGTAATCAGCGTCAAAAACCACCAAAGCCAAAGGAACAAGGGAAGGCTTATTCCATCACTACTGTGGAGGTGGAGCATGATAATAAAGTCGTACAAGGTAAACTTCCTATTCATTAATGAATGGAAAAAAGTTTTATTTGATTCTGGTTCTACGCATTCCTTTATATCTTGCAAGTTTGATAGAACTATAGAATCGAATCCCCGAAACCCTGAAGTTGAGATATCTGTAAAAACACCAAGAGGTGAAATCATTGAAACCCAAGTGTTTAACTCTTCTCATGTTGGCCTATGTGGTATGATTCCTCCGGAAAATCTTGTAATACTTCCCTTGGTGGAATTTGATGCTATAATGGGAATGGATTGGCTCTCGGTATATAGAGCACATATCAACTGTCGGGAAAAGGAAATATATTTCCATATTCTGAACCATCCCATGCTCCCCTACAAATGCAAGTAAGACCATGAATCTCCTTTGAGAAATCCTTCCATAGTTTGGTGTTGATTCCCTATGAAGAAGCACACCTCGCCCAAATGGTTGAGACTAAGGAAAGTTCCAACCTTGAAGAAATGCCCATCGTGAGGGAAAACAGTGATGTATTTCCCAAAGAGTTACCCAGAATTCGCCCAGATCGTGAGGTAGAGTTCTCAATTGAACTCATACCCGGAGCTTCTCCTATCTGAAAGTTCCCCTATAGGATGGCTCCTATCGAACTGGAGGAGTTGAAGAAGCAGCTGCAAGAGCATCTGGAAAAAGGGTTCATATGCCCTAGTGCATCGCCTTGGGGTGCGCCAGTGCTCTTTGTGAAGAAGAAGGATGGAACAATGCAGCTGTGTATCGATTATCGGGAACTCAACAAGATCACCATAAATAACAAGTATCCTCTCCCAAGGATTGATGACTAGTTCAACCAGTTAAGAGGAGCTCAATACATCTCAAAGGTGGATCGTCATTCTAGATATCATCAGGTAAAGGTGAAGAAGGAAGATATTCATAATACTTCCTTCCGTACAAGGTATGGGCACTATGAGTTTTTGGTGATGCCCTTCGGACATACAAATTCCCCAGCAATCTTGATGGATTTGATGAATATAGTATTTAGACATTACCTTGACAAATTTGTGGTAGTGTTTATCGATGATATTCTCATCTACTCCAAGAGAAAGGAGGAACATGAAGAACATCTAAGACTTGTGTTGGAGACATTGAGGATGGAGAAGTTGTACACCAAATTCATCAAGTGTGACTTTTGGATGAATCAGGTCACGTTATTGGGTCATGTGATCACGAGTGAGGGAATTTCTGTGGATCCTTCAAAAACAATGGTGAACGAGGAATGGCCCAGGCCCTCTAGTGTCACAGAAATCCATAGTTTTCTTGGATTAGCTGGGTAATTCCGACGTTTTGTGAGAAACTTCTCACGATTGCCAAGCCCACTAAATAAGTTAACAAGGAAAGGGGTAAAGTATGTCTGGATGGAAGAATGTGAGGGAATCTTCAAGGAGCTAATGAGAAGGCTGATCCCTATACCTGTACTCACACTACCGAAAAGTAGAGAATGTTTTGTGAAATACAATGATGCTTCAAAGAAAGTCTTGGGTTGTGTACTCATGAAAAATGATAATGTGATAGCCTATGTCTCACGACAGTTGAAGATCCATGAGCAGAACTACCCAACGCATGATATAGAGTTGGAATCCGTGATTTTTGCCTTCAAAATCTAGTGGCACTACCTTTATGGTTAGAAGTGTGACATATACACCGATCAAAAGAGCCTAAAGTATATATTCACACAAAAGGAGATCAACAAGCATCAAAGGAGATAGTTAGAGCTAATCAAGGATTACAATTTCTCTATTCACTATCACACTGGAAAGGCGAACAAGGTAGCTGATTCTCTAAGAAGAAAAGAACCTTCTACTCTATCCATGTTGTGGACTGAGAAAGACCCTATATTCTTGGATATGCAAAGAATGGATTTGGAAATCATAAGGGCAGGGTATACATCCTACCATGCCCAAATGATTGTGCAACCATCCATACAAGAGAAGATTAAGGAAGCACAAAGGGATAATGTGGTGATACAGAAGAGGGTGAATGTAGTAATGGAAGGGAAGCTGCAAGAGTTCCATATCGACGATGATGGTGTGATTCAGTTTGGAAAGCGGCTTTGTGTGCCTTCATGACCCAGGATAATGAAGGAGATATTGGATAATTCACATAGCTCAACTTTATCTATCCATCCTGGGTGTACCAAGATGTATCGTGATCTCCGAGAACACTTCTGGTGGGATAACATGTAGAAGGAGATTGCGGAATATATATCAAGGTACATGGTATGTCAGCAAGTTAATGTTGAGAGAAAAAAGTCTAATGGTATGATGCAGCCATTGGCTATACCCATGTGGAAATGGGAAAATTTTACTATGGACTTTGTCACAGGACTCCCGAAGACGTCAAAGGTAAATAATGTGATATGGGTTGTGGTTGACCGACTCACCAAGACTTCCCATTTTATCGCTATTCAGGAAGACCTCTCGCTTGAACAACTTGAAAAGATATATGTGAATGAAGTGGTGAGACTGCACGGTGTTCCACTCTCAATTGTCTCTAACCGTGATCCAAGGTTCACATCTAAATTCTGGAGGAGCCTTCAATCTTCGTTGAGTACTGAATTAAATTTCAGCACGGCCTATCACCCCCAAACCGATGGCCAGTCTGAAAGGATTATTCAGACGCTTGAAGATATTCTAAGACCCTGCTCTCTAGAATTCAAAGGTGGATGGGATCCGCATCTCCCATTGGTTGAGTTCTCATACAACAATAGCATCCACTCGAGTATTCAGATGGATCCTTATGAAGCTCTTTATGGGAAGCGATGTAGAACATCAACCTGTTGGGATGAAGTTGTAGAAAGGAAGCTACATGGACCTGATCTTGTTCACGAGATGACAGATAAGGTTCAAGATATCCAGAAACACATCAAAGCTCCTCAAAGTTGGAAAAAGAGCTATGATGACAACCATCGAAGGGACTTGGAGTTCGACGTTGGAGATAATGTCTTTCTTCGAATATCTCCATGGAAGAGAGTCATGCGATTCGAGAAGAAAGGGAAGTTAATCCCTAGGTATATTGGCCCTTTTGAGATCCTTGATCGTATATGAGCCGTGGAGTGTCATTTAGCACATCCACCGAATATGGCTCATGATCATGATGTGTTTCATGTATCACTACTGAGAAAGTACATACCAGACCCCTCACATGTACTAAACTCAGAGGTGGTGTAGCTAGAATGTGATCTCTTCTATGAGAAGAATCCATTTAAGATTCTGGATTAAAGAGATAAGGTTCAACGCAACAAGACAGCCCATCTTTTCAAAGTGTTGTGGAGGAACCATAAGTTTGAGGAAGCAACATAGGAACCATAAGAGGCAATGAAGGAGAAGTACCCTCACCTTTTTGTGTAAAGTGAAATTTCGGGGTCGGAATTTCTTAAGGGGGGATGAATGTAACGATCCAAAGTTTTTCAATGGAAAATTCCGTTCTTATATTTTTGTCATAAAATAACATGAAAACACAATATAATGAACTACTAAGAGATAAGTGACCTTTAAACATAATTTTGTCACCCCTATGTTTGGAATTTTGAAAATCTGACATACACGGTTGTGTTTAGAATGATTTTTGGAGTCTAATGAAACAAAAATAATCTTTGGTGAAAAGTGACATACCCTTATGAATAGTAAAATACCCTTATGAATAGTAATATGACCCTTATGAATAGTAAACCATCCAAAATAAGAGTAAAATTACCTATGTATAATAAAATAAAATTTAGACATCTTAGAAAGTGACAATTTGACTATAGTAAATGTTTTTGGTATTTTATAAGTCATAAATAATTAATTATAGTTAATTAATTAATTTAAAAGAATATTTATTTCCCTGAAATGTATTCATAAATTATTTAATCAATGTCTAATAGTTTTTATATAATTTTATAAGACCGTAGGTAATTTTTGAAAGAACTATAAAATCAGATTTAATCTTAAAAACTGTTTTTTAAAGTAAATTGTAATTTTAATTAAATATTAAATTAATATTATTTAGTAAATTATTTTTGAAAAATGTACTTCATTTTTTGATTCTACATGTCAAAAAATGGTAGGGGTAAATTTTTTTGGTTTATTCTGAAGTACTTCAATTTTTGGGTGAATAGTAAAAAAATACAGTTTTTTCGCATAATCGGTGTATACTAAATTACATCATTGATGATGTAATGATGGCATAAACATTCTTGAGCTTTAGTTTCGGACAAAACATATTAAATTTCATAAATTGTTCTTTATAATACAATAAATCCAATTCTCAAACATAAAAAGAACTTTCCAAAGCCTCATGTCAAAAGGTGATTTCTTATAGTGTCTTTTTCTCTTTCTTTCACATTCCTTTTAATAAATTAATGAATTCGAATTATAAAGAATAATTAAAGCATAAAAAGAATTATATAATATTAATATATGATTTAGGATGTCAAAAAAAAATACTATTACAAGTCTAACTCTTGATAAATTATTGTATTTAATTTTTTTATACTAAAAACACGTCCCTCTTCATGTATAAATAAGCCCTCCCCCTCCTCTTTCCAAACAACACCTCTCAAGCAACAATCACTATCTAATATCTGCCCAATAATCTCCCCTAGACCCTCCCACACATCCAAGAGCTTCTGGGCTCATCAATAGACCAAGCATAGGCCCTTAAGGAGGTTCTCAAGTGAAGGATTCTAGAGGTAATTTCTCTCCCTCTTCTCCTTTATTCTCCTTTCAAGTTCAAATTCATTTCTTGATCTCTCCCCAACTCTTTTCATATAAATTGTATTGTAACTCCAGTATTATACATCTACTAGAATGTTATTATTCTAATGGGATATTATATCACCCCACCCCCTTTCCCTCTTCCTTTTATTTTATTAAAGAGAACGTTGTTCATAAGGCGTTAAATTTATCACCTTCAAAAAACGACATGCTCTCTTATTCAATTTCTACCTTAAAATCTGGTCATGAAACAATTTTTATGGTTGAACCAGAATATTTTATATGTATTATGTTCTATTTTATGTTATGGAAATAACCTATTGTAATGACCTGTAAAATTCAAGGGAATTTTTTTCGTAATTTTCTTGGGAATTTTAAAAGAACATAGTTTCTGACAGCACGTGATTCCAATGCCCGGTGTGCCCGGAATCATTTTCCGAAGTTTTGTCTCGGGTACATTCAGTGAACGAACGAGCGGGTTTTTATATCTTTTGAACAGGTGCTCAGAATTGAATTCTGAGGGCACTGATGGAATCACAGCGCCAGTACTTTCTTAGAAATGCCTCTTCCGGAGTTGTGTTTGCTCGGGTGAAGTTTTTAATTTTTTGCATTAAGTGAAGAAAATAAAATAAAGTGGTGCG
Organism: Viscum album; assembly: GCA_963277665.1. Classification (NCBI taxonomy): domain Eukaryota; kingdom Viridiplantae; phylum Streptophyta; class Magnoliopsida; order Santalales; family Viscaceae; genus Viscum; species Viscum album. Next base: position 698,622,434 of record OY728122.1, on the reverse strand, counting down.
ACAACTTTATTTTATTTCACTTATAGCCACTTAAAGCTACTTAATCTAAGTTGAAGCGGATAGGGTCGAACCCAAAATATCCTACCCTCTAGGTGGGATATTTGTGAGGTGGGGCCCACACGAGCCCCACCGTTTCTTTTCACCTAAGTAACACACCCATGAAAACTTCTCTTCAATGAAAGTCAACTGGAGCATTTTATAAAACTCTTAAATGCTCCTATTAAATAGACCTTTAAGTCATTACCATTAATTCACCAAATTAATGGTTCGTTTATTAACCAGTTTTTCAAACTGTTGGCATAATAATAAAATAAGACCAACGCATGTCTTCTTGAGGATTGCTTGTTGAGTGGATTTGGAGAAGACTCCAAGGATTGAGTTATTCATCCTCCATTTCAAAGAACGTGAAGAACAAAAAGATCATGAAGAACACCGGCCTTCGACGAAAGGTGACGAAGAACACCGAACCCTCGGAGATCGATGACGCGACGCCGTGTACCACGACGCCGACGAATCTCCTCCCCTGATGTTCTTCTGTGACGATTCTCCTCCCGCAACAAATCTTCGATCAACAGCTTGAGGTAGGAGATTACGGATCATTTAACTTTTCATTTGTCGATTTTACCCTCAAAATTTATTTAATTCATGAAATTAAATCTGTGTGTTTTCATTAACCATCGGAGATCGTCGACGCGATGCCGTGTACCACGACGACGTGACACCCCTTCTGTGACGCGACAATCCTCTTCTTCCGTGATGATCAATCCCGTGAAGAACTCACGTCCAATGACTACTATGAGGTAGGGGTTGTTTCATTTTAAATCATTGTGATTTATATCCCCAGTTGTTAAATATGATTGTTTTGAGACTTTAAAAACCGCTAACGCGGTGGGTGCGGACCAACGAACAAGTCCGAACCCACCGCCCTTTTTTTTCTTATGAGCGGATTGGCGGGCGATGACAAACAGGGCCGCAAGTTAATTTTGAAGGCTTTGCAGTTAAGATCGAGTTCCGGGATGAGTACTGGCGAAGACCGCGCGCAAATCGGACCACCGGAGCGCATCCGGTGGTTCGAGGAACCCCCCGCCAGCGTGCTGCCGAGAAGACCCGCCGCGACTGAAGCCGCGGCGGCGTTGGCCAGTCCTTAGGCCGAGCAGGACCGCGGCGAAGGGAAGCGGATTAAGCCGCATCCGGGTGTCACGGAGCGGCCCCCGCGTGGGGGGCCGCGGTTGCGTTGCACGGCGCCTGGCCGGCGCCAGCGCGCCGGGCGAGCCGCCCAGCCGGACCGCCGAGCCGGGCTGGGCCGTGCCCAGCCGGGCCAGGCCGCACCGGTCGGGTCGGCCCGGGCCCCGACCCCCCATTTTCGGCACCTTTTCGGTCTTTTGCCTGTATCTTGAGCTACGGGCCTCTGATCGATGTGCCGTCAGTAGCGATGAGATCCTTGGATCAAGACAGTCGTTCGGTATATTACACTCAAGGTTTCAGAATACTTTGGGTTCGTCCGGGTTGGTTTGTGCACGAAACCAACCGGGCCCTCGAGGCGAAAACACTCATAACTTGAGCTCTGGATGTCCGATTGATGTGCCGTAGACTTGGTTGGATTCCTCTAAGAGAGAAGGATCTTTTGGCTTACTCCGCCCGAGGATTGGAAACAGGTGGAGTACGGTTGGGCTGGTTTTGACTTAAAAACCAACCTGGCCCCGGGGACAAAAAAGCCAATAACTCTCAGACCGGGCATCCGATTGGCGCGCCGTTTGCGACGTTGAGTTCCTATTGACGATACATAACTTTTGGATACATAAACTCTTGACTATGTGTTATTTGATTTATCAGACTCTCAACTCGTGGAGCGGACCCTCCCGAATGAGGTTGTTGTGTGCGGGAACCCTAGAGCTGGCTGCGACTACGACGACGACGACTGTGCAGAGATATTCAGTGGATTCGACGACGATGACTACAACACTCAGAGATCCTACGTGGATCAGTGCTACCAATCCTGTGTGGGTCCGATCCTTTGTGGGTCAGCGCTTAGTGGTTTTGTGTGAGCCAGCGCCTACAGATCCTGTGTGGGTCTTATCCTGTGTGGGTCATTGCGGGGGTTAGTTACCTATTGATCATGTGTGGGTCAGACCCTTCCTGGGTCATTGCGGGGGTTGGTTAGCTATCGATCCTGTATGGGTCAGACCATTCCTGGGTCATTGCGGGGGTTAGTACCTATCAATCCTTTGTGGGTCTGACGGCTTAGATGAATCAGTGGTTATATCTGATCATCTCTATCGTCATTCTAGAAGTATACCTGTGTGAGGTGAATCCTGTTTTTCTTTCCTTTGTGGATTGTGTTGTGCTATCCTGTGTGGATTAAGTTTTGCTTTCCTGTGTGGACTGGGTTGTACTTGGGCTCGGATGTTGGATCCGAGTGAGAATTGGTGACTTAGGTATATGTATGGGAATATACCTAAGCAGTGTCAGATGATACTTCGTTAATGTATCTTTTCCTTGTGGTTTATCCTTTGTGGATTCTGAGAGACCTTCGGGGGTCTTGGGGTCCCTACTGAGTAGCTTATACTCACCCCTGCATGGGTTATGCCCGCACTACGTTGTGTTGGTTGCAGACGATGGACATCGCTGATCGTGGTTGAGGCTTGCAGAGCAGGACGGTACCTATAGGTGGACCACTGGGCGAGACATACTCGGAGCGGACGACTAGACCCGAGGAGCTATGGACGGTATCTGTACCCACCCTTCAGGTGGGATTTCCAGTGGACGGCTCGACATTACGGCTTTACTATTCATTTGATGTTTTCCATTTCGAGTTGTACTTTACATTCAGTTTGGGTTTGTATTCTGGCCCATATACATTTCTGCACTTACTGTTGTACTTAGTTTTTACTTAGTGTTTACTTCTTATGCTTGCTTGCTTTGTGGTGTTTGTTTAATTTACAAAGGCAATGCCTTCCCTTTTTATCAGGATTTACGCCTTGGTGCTATTCGCCAGCCCCTAGCCTATGGAAGGCAGGCTTGGGGTAGTCACAGCATGGGCCCCGAGGATGGGTCGTGACAAATTGGTATCAGAGGAGTTCAGTTCTACCGCAGACTCTGATATTTCTTCTATGTGAAGCAATAATGTTAAGCATATTAGGTGTGGTTATCAGTTCAGGGATTCCAGTGTTGGTGCGGCGGCCGACATATCCGTACACCAGGACCCTGACTTCTGATTTCCGACTGAATGCACGAAAACATTGATTGCATGTGTGTTTCGAGTTTTCTTTGTGATTACATTGTGTCAGCTCACTAGGTATATTGTTCTGACCGTGGTGTATCTGTTACCTTTTCAGGATGGCCCCACGACGACAGCCAGCTAGGGTTCCTAGAGTTGAGCATGACGACATCCCACCAAGTGATGAGGCCTCAGTGCAGGGCCCTTTGACAGCTGAGGCACCGGCGGTACCGCTACCCGCCGAGCCACCGATGCTACCGGCCCCAGCCGCTGACGATGCACGTCGCCTTTGTGCACTGCACGAGTTCCAGTGCCAGCGACCGCCCAGGTTCTGTGGGGAGATGGACCCCCAGGCAGCTGAGGACTGGCTGGAGGCAGTGGTATGAGTTTTTCGGTTAGTGAGGACACCAGCAAACCTCATGGTGATTCTCGCAGCAAGCCTCCTGCACGTGGAAACAGGAAGATGGTGGAGCTTGATGCTCCAGGTGCACGACGAGGCATCTCTCCTCTGGATGGACTTTGAGAGCCTCTGCCCCTCGGAGTTCTTCCCAGCCATCCTCCGTGCGGTGCGCATCCTGGAGCTTCTCCAGCTACGACATGGAAGCTTGACGGTCGCCCAGTACTCGGCGAGATTTACAGACCTCTCGCGCTACTCGATAGACATGGTGCGGGACCCATTCTACCAGGCCCGGACCTTTGAGAAAGGATTGAGGCATGAGATCAGGGCATTGTTGATCTCCCTCAGCATTCTGACCCAGGCAGGAGTACTGGAGCGAGCCCTTTTGATCGAGAGCTTTCTTGCTGATTCTTCTTCAGCAGAGAGACCTACCGCAGGGCGACAGGTAGCAGATTCTTCTGTAGTAGGTAGCCGACGGATGACTCATGGGTCCAAGAAGACCAGAACCTTAGGCAAACGACCTCAGGACACTGGCTCAGCAGTGCGGGGAACACATCGCAGAGCCAGTATTTCGAGAGGCAGGCAGTGCTACGCATGCGGCATGCAGGGCCACATGGCTCGTGACTGCCCGACCCGCCGTGCCGAGGAGCAGCAGACGGTTGAGGGGCCACCAAGGCAGAGGGAGAGGGTCGACCGTGGTGGTCCACAGGGAGCAGGAGGACGAGGTAGAGGAGTTCGCCGAGTAGCAGGTGGTGGGAAACGCTTTGAGGCTCTACCACCACCACCACCACCAGGAGGTCCACCCTGACCACAGGGAGCTGGCGGGCAGAGACAGGCACAACTCCAGGCAGCGAAGGACAACGACCACGGCACGCCTGAGATGATTCGAGGTACAATCTGTGTCTATTCCACCCTTGCTGCAGTTCTTATAGACACAGGAGCGAGTCATTCTTTAATAGTCGCTGCCCTTGTTCGGAGCTTGGAGATTCCGACAGAGCCGTTGGCTCGATCCTTATGTTTAGAGACTCCTACGGGAGAAGACTCGACGATTACGCGTTGGTACTGGCAGTGTGAGCTTACTCTAGGAGGCGAGAGCTTCGGCTGGGATCTTCTTGTAGTGGCGTCGAGGCCTTACGACGTCATCTTGGGCATGGATTGGTTATCTACAGTCCATGCATAGATTGACTGTATTAGGCGCAAGGTGAGATGTGTACGCACCGATAGGAGTAGGTTCACCTTCACCGGCGAGAAGGGAGCCTTCGCAGCACAGGATGGTCTTCCGCAGAGGATAGGACAACCCATCACTCATCAGTTGGCTAGCCTCATCTTAGGAGCAGTTGACCTGTAGAGTCCTAGTTTTCTTGCATTGGTGTATCAGTACACGGACGTCTTTCCCGACGACGTTCCAGGGCTACCTCCTTGCAGAGAGGTAGACTTTTATATTGACCTATACCCCGGGACAACCCCGATATCGAATCCAGCGTATCGGATGGCCCCCTCTGTGCTTCTAGAGCTACGGGTACAGTAGGAGGACTTGCAGGGAAATAGATTCATCTGACCCAGTGTTTCACCCTGGGCTTCCCTGATATTGTTCGCCAAGAAGGCGGACGGGAGCTTGCGACTTTGTGTCGTCTATCGTCACCTGAACCAGGTGACAGTGAGGAACAAGTATCCGCTACCGAGGATTGATGACCTCTTCGATTAGCTCAAGGGAGCATGGTGCTTCTCGAAGATAGACCTCAGGTCAGGCTATTATCAGCTTAGAGTTCGGGACGAGGACGTGCAGAAGACGGCCTTCAGATGTCGGTATGGCCACTATGAGTTCGTGGTTATGCCATTCGGCGTAACCAATGCTCCAGCGGTGTTCGTGGGCCTCATGAACAGGAACTTTCGTCCATACCTCGATCGATTTGTCGTGGTCTTCATCGACGACATTTTGATATACTTGACGACTGAGGAGGAGCACACCTACCACTTGCGAGTTGTACTGGACACACTCCGAGAGCACCAACTTTATGGAAATCTCTCGAAGTGTCAGTTCTAGATATGTGAGGTCCACTTCTTGGGACACGCCATCTCTGAGGTGGGAGTTGCGGTGGATCCTGCGAAGATCGAGGCAGTGCTAGCTTGGGAGCCACCCAAGAGCGTGACAGAGGTGAGGAGTTTCTTGGGACTAGCTGGATACTATCAGAGATTTGTGCCTGACCTCTCCAGAGTTGCGGCACCACTCTCAGCTCTTACAAAGAAGGGGAAACCCTTTGTGTGGTCAGAAGGATGTCAGCAGAGCTTCCAGGAGCTGAGACAGAGATTCCCCAGCACCCCTATCTTGAGGTTTCCTAAGGAGGGAGTATGGTACATAGTCTACTGCGATGCTTCAGGGACCGGACTCGGACGTGTCCTGATGCAATAGCGGGTGGTGATCGCCTATGGATCACATTAGTTGAGGCCGCATGAGCAGAACTACGCTACCCATGATCTGGAGTTAGCAGTAGTGGTCTTCACTCTGATGAAATGGCGACACTATCTAATGGGCGAGCACTTTGCAGTCCTTTCTGGCCATCAGAGTCTCAGGTACATCTTTTCTCAGAAGGACCTGAACCTGAGGTAGCGGCGATGGCTCGAGTTCCTCCAGGACTATGACTTTGAGATAGTCTATACTCCTAGGAAGGGGAACGTGGTAGACGATGCTCTCAGTAGGAGGACGGGCATTCAGCTACTCGAGGAGGTGACAAAGCATCTAGCCGCTTTGCGGATATCGTTTGTGGATAGAGATGGAGTAGCTTTCCTTCAGTCACTCACAGTCTCTCCTCCACTACTACAGCGGGTCATAGAGGCACAGCGTAGGGATGCTGACTGTGAGACGCGGCGTGCACATATATCTTCAAAACAGGCACCTGATGGTTTCTCCTTTGAAGCAGAGCACGACGTCCTTTTGAGAGGATGTACCTTGGTACTAGTCACTTTACGAGAGGAGGTGCTAAGAGAGTTTCACACTTCCCCTTTGGCAGTACATCCTAGAGTGGCGAAGATGTACGAGGATCTCAGATGACAGCACTGGTGGCCGGGCATGAAGAATGATGTGGTGTAGTTCGCTTCTCGATGCCTCACATGCCAGCAGGTGAAGGCAGAGCATCAGGTACTAGCATGCTTGGTAAAGCTCTTGGAGGTCCCGGAGTGGAAGTGGGACTGGATATCTATGGACTTTGTTACTGGACATCCACACACTTCCAGAGGTCACAACTCCATTTGGGTGATTGTCGACCGACTCAGTAAGTCATCTCACTTATTACCCATCAGAGAGCAGGGCTCAGTGGAGAGCATGGGACGTCTCTATGTTCAAGAGATTGTACGGATTCACGGTGTGCCATCGTCTATCGAATCTGATCGAGATGCTCACTTTACTTCCCGGCTTTGGAAGGGGTTGCAGGAGGCGTTCGGGATGTAGCTATGTGTGAGCACCGCCTTTCACCCTCAGACGGATGGCCAGACGGAGAGGACCATTCAGACTCTTGAGGACATGCTCCGCGCATGTGTCCTCGACTTTGGTCGCAGCTGGGAGGACCACCTACCCTTGGTAGAGTTTTCGTACAACAACAGCTACCACTCCACCATCGCGATGGCACCATACGAGGCATTGTACGACCGACCTTGAAGATCTGCTTTGTGCAGGACAGACCCTGGGGAGTCATCACTTGTGGGACCAGAGATGGTCCGAGCCATGACAGAAAAGGTCCAGGTCATCCAGGAGCGGATGAGGACAGCTCAGTGCCAGCAGAAGTCTTATGCTGATAGGAGGCGGAGGCCACTAGAGTTCAAGGATGGCGACCAAGTCTTTTTACGTGTCTCACCTCGACGTGGTTTACGGAGATTTGGCTGAGGCGGTAAGTTGTCTCCATGCTTCATCGGACCATTCCAGGTCCTCAGCAGGATTGGCGAGGTGGCTTATCGCCTAGCTCTACCACCTCAGTTGCACCGGGTGCACGATGTCTTCCACGTATCTCATCTGAAGAGATACGTGCATGACCCGATGCACATCATTGACCATGTGGAGATGGATGTTGATGATGGGGAGACTTTTGCGGAGGTCTCTGTGGAGATCGAGGATCGACAAGAGCGGGTCCTACGTGGACGATCGATTCCTCTTGTGCGCATCAGATGGATGAACGGGAACCTCCAGGAGAGTACTTTGGAGCGGGAGGCTCAGATGCATCCTCAATACCCACATTTGTTTCCCTAGTTTATGATGTATCTTTACGGAGACGTAAAGCCCTGAGGTGGGAGTGATGTAAAGACTCATAAAATTCAAGGAAATTTTTTTCTTAATTTCCTTGGTAATTTTACAAGAACACAGTTTCTGACGGCACGTGATTCCGAGGCTCGGTGTGCCCGGAATCATTTTAAGAAGTTTTGGCTCGGGTACGTTCAGTGAACGAACGAGCTGGTTTTTCTAACATTTGAACCGGTTCTCAAAATCAAATTCCGAGGGCACCGATAGAATCGCAACACCAATATTTGCTTAGAAACGCCTCTTTCATAGTTGCGTTTGCTCGGGTGTAGTTTTTAATTTTTGGCGTTAAGTGTAGAAAATAAAATAAAGTGGTGCGACAACTTTATTTTATTTCACTTAATGCCACTTAAAGATACTTAATCTAAGTTGAAGCAGATAGGGTGGAACCCAAAATATCCTGCCCTATAGGTAGGATATTTGTGAGGTGGGGCCCGCACGATCCCCACCGTTTCTTTTCCCCTAAGTAACGCACCCGCGAAAACTTCTCTTTAATGAAAGTCAACTGGATCATTTTCTAAAACTCTTAAACACTCCTATTAAATGGACAGTTAAGTCATTACCATTAATTCAACAAATTAATGGTTTGTTTCTTAACCTGTTTTTCAAACTGTTGGCATAATAATAAAATAAGACCAACGCATGTCTTCTTGAGGATTGCTTGTTGAGAGGATTTGGAGAAGACTCCAAGGCTTGAGTTCTTCACCCTCCTTCACGAGGAACGCGAAGAACGTGAAAAACGTGAAGAACGCGAAGAACGCCGGCCTTTGACGAAAGGCGACGAAGAATTCCGAACCCTCGATGATCGACGATGCGACGCCGTGTACAACAATGCCGACGAATCTCCTCCCCCGACGTTCTTCTACGACGAATCTCCTCCCGCAACAAATCTTCGATCAACTGCTTGAGGTAGGAGATTGCGGATCTTTTAAATTTTCCTTTGTGGATTTTACCCTAAACATGTATTTAATTTGGGAAATTAAATCTGTGTGTTTTCTTTAACCCTCGGAGATCGTCGACGTGATGCCATGTACCGCGATGACGTGACACCCCTTCCGCAATGTGACGATCCACTTCTTCCTTGTTGGTCAATCCCACGAATAACTCACATCCGACGACTACTACGAGGTAGGGGTTGTTTCATTTTAAATATTTGTGATTTATATCCCCGGTTGTTAAATATAATTGTTGTGAGACTTTAAAAATCGCAAACGCGGTGGGTGCGGACCAACGAACAAGTCCGAACCCACCGCCCTTTTTTTTGTTATGCGCGGATTGGAGGGCGACAACAAATGGGGCCGCAAGTTAATTTTGAAGGCTTTGCAGTGTAGAAAGAGTCCCGGGATGAGCACTGGCGAAGACCGCGTGCAAATCGGACCACCGGAGCGCGTCCGGTGGTCTGTGGAACCCCCCGCCGGCGCGCCACGCCGGCACGGCGGCGCCGGTGGCCAGAGGCGGCGGCCGGTAGAAGACAGCCGCCATGATACGGTGGCGCTGGCTGGTCTCGTGGTCGAGCTGGACCGAGGAGAAGGGACACGGCTTATGCCGCGTCCGTGTGTCACGGAGCGGCCCCCGCGCGGGGGGCCACATCTGCCTTGTGCAGCGCCCGGCCAGCGCCGGAGCGCCGGCCGAGCCGCCCGACCGGACCGCCGGGCCGCGCCGCGCCGGCTGGGTCGGACCCGGACCCGGGTTGGGTCGACCCGGTTCGGGCCGACCCAGGGGGGTTGGGCCGGGTCGGCCCAGGCCCAGACCCCCCGTTTTCGGCACCTTTTCAGTCTTTTGCCAGTATCTTGAGCTATGGGCCTCCGATCGACGCGCTATCAGCGGCGATGCGATCCTTGGATCGAGAAGGTCGTTCGGTATATTACACTCAAGGTTTCGGAACACTTTGGGTTCGGTAGGGTTGGTTCGTACACGAAACCAACCAGGCCCTCGGAGTGAAAACACCCATAACTTGAGCTCCGGACGTCCGATTGACGTGCCGTCGACTTGGTTAGATTCCTCTAAGTGAGACAGATCTTTTGGCTTACTCCGCCCGAGGTTTGGACACAGGTGGTGTATGGTCAGGCTAGTTTTGACTTACAAACCAACCGGGCCACTGGGACGAAAAAGCCAATAACTCTCAGACCGGGCGTCTGATTGGCGCGCCGTCTGTGACGTTGAGTTCCTGTTGACGATACGGAACTTTTGGATACATCAACTCTGAACTATGTGTCAGTTGATGTATCAGCCTTTCGGCTCCTGGAGCAGACCCTCCTGAACGAGCTTGCTGTGTGCGGGAACCCTAGAAATGGCTGCGACTGCGACGACGACGACGATTGTGCAGAGATACTCAATGGATTCGACAGCGACGACTAAAGCACTCATCGATCCTACGTGGATCAGTGCTACCGACACTATGTGGGTCAGCGCTCAGTGGTTCTGTGTGAGCCAGCGCCTACAGATCCTGTGTGGGTCGGATCCTGTGTGGGTCATTACGGGGGTTAGTTACCTATCGATCCTGAGTGGGTCAGACCCTTCCTGGGTCATTGCGGGGGTTAGTTACCTATAGATCATGTGTGGGTCAGACCCTTCCTGGGTCATTGCGGGGGTTAGTACCTATCGATCCTGTGTGAGTTGAATCCTGTTTTGCTTTCCTTTGTGGATTGTGTTGTGCTATCCTGTAGCGATTACGTTTTGCATTCTTGTGTGGACTGGGTTGTACATGGACTCAGATGTTGGAGCCGAATTAGAATTGGTGACTTAGGTATATGTATGGGCATATACCTAAGCAGTGTCAGATGTTACTTCGTGATTGTATCTTTACCTTGTGGTTTATCCTTTGTGGATTCTGGGAGACCTTCGGGGGTCTCGGGGTCCCTACTGAGTAGCTTATACTCACCCATGCACGGGCTATGCCCGCACTACGTTGTGTTGGTTGCAGACGACGGACAGCACAGATCGTGGTTGAGCCTTGCAGAGTAGGACGGTACTTGGAGGTGGACCACTGGGCGACATGTACTCGGAGCGGACGGCTGGACCCGAGAAGCTGTGGAGGCTATCTGTACCCACCCTTCATGAGGGATTTCCAGCGGACGGCTCGACGTTGCGGCTTTACTTTTCAGTTGTTGTTTTCCCTTTTGAGTTGTACTTTACTTTCATTTTGGGTTTGTATTCTAGCCCACTTACTTTTCCGCACTTACTGTTGTACTTAGTTTTTACTTAGTGTCTACTTCTTCTGTTTGCTTGCTCTGTGGTGTTTTTCTACTTTACAAAGGCAATGCCTTCCCTTTTTATTGGGATTTACGTCTTGGTGCTAGTCGCCAGCCCCTGGCCTATGGAAGGCGGGCTTGGGGTAGTCACGGCACGAGCCCCGAGGATGGGTCGTGACACTTATGTCCATATTACTATGTAAAAAGTTAGAACAAGTTCGTTGTGATCCAAAACCGCTCAAATTAACCCAAATAATCATCATTTAATTCTTATATAATGATTCATAAACATGGATCTAATATAATTAATTATAAAATAATTAAATATAGTTTAATATCACTAATAACATGTAATATCATTTCTGGATGATTACCCACGATCTGCCCAATCTTCAATTTCAGAATACAAGTGAACCACCCACGAAAACCCATAAAAACAAACATCCCTGAACGATGTTTTTAAAATATATAAGTCATCAAAAGGAACATAATATGACATAATGAAACCAGAATGAACCCTATTAATGTACACATGGTTCTGGATTTCTAATTAATTAATATAATTTCATTATATAGGACATTAAAGATAAGGAAGCATTCGGGTACAAGGTAAGGGGAAATCTCAAACCCAATTTTCTTCCTATGAGTTCTCCCTCTTTCACTCCCTTTATGATATGGTTACTCCTCAAAGATCATTTGTTCATCATTTCCTTTAATTTTCTAGGATATATATGTTTGTAACTGGTTTTTATGTCCAACAAAATGTTCTCCAAAAGAACTCTTCTTTTAAAAACACCCCTTTTACTTCTCACTCAAAGTGAACGGTTCTTGTAACATGTATGTTATCCCCTCTTTCTATTGGGAACCAAATGCTTATGAATATTCTATTATGAGATGAAACCATTTCCTTTTAATGGATTCATTATGTTAATTTATGTTATATGTTCATTGTGGCAAGCATGAAAAATGATAATGTTATGATGTGACGGGTGCGCCCGTCATTATATAGCGCAATATGAATGTTTAAATGTGAAGGGTGTGCCCGGAATTATACAGTGCGCCAATGCATTGGGTAAAGTGATGAATCTCATTAGTAAATGTGAAATGATGTGTGAACAAGATACTAGCTTGGTTCAAAAGTATGTGTGGTAGTTATCCACTAAGACGTGAAGTTTCATTTTTATGCATTGCCACATTTCAAGTCTATTATTTATGCTCCGCCCATGTTCATGATCTTTTGCCTATGTTATGATTATGCTCACCCCATGATATATTGTTCTTATCTATCCTCTTACTGGGCTTTTAGATCAGCCCTTTTTATGTATATCCTCAGGTTGCTATATGTACTAAGGAGAGGACAAGTGCCAATAAGAATCTATAGAAGAAGAAATTAAATGAATGTTTCTGCTCGATGTTGTATTTGTTATATGTGGTCCTAGTTTTCCCAAAACACTAAACCTTTGGATCCTCTATGTGTAATACTATTATGTTGTTTATCTTTAAAATGATGTAATAGTAATCTAAGAAAAGGCTGGGTCGCTATACCCATTCTCGTACATGTATCAACCAATAGGAATAGGACATATGTTAGGGTAATTTAATATTGTTATAATATTATTTGTTTACCCTTATTTACTGGATTTACCCTTTAGCCATGGTAAATAAAATATTTTCTGAAGTAATTATTCATAATGTATAAAATTAAAAGTTACCTAATTACACAATTTGGACCTCATTATTCTAAATATGGAATCCATTTTTCAAATTCAAAACACATAAGTGGCAGAAATTAATTTAAAATAAATTCTCATTGTCAAAACAAAAAACCGTTTTTTAAGAAATAATAACTCTAAAAAGATTAGCACTAGTTTATGTCTAGTTTAAATATGAAATTACATAAAATGAAATAAATTTAATTAAATGAAAAAATATAATCTAATTATACATCCAAACCATTCAAATTAATTATTTAAAACTATAAATTTTTTCGATTAAAAAACGAGTTTCCAATTAAAATTTAGTATTTTTTACTATTCATCAAAATATGAAAGTTATCAGAAAACTACCAAACATTTATCCAATCTAAATTTTTATGTCCCTATTCTAATGAAAAATTAATTTCCATAAATTTAATATATAAGAGTTTCAAATATTGGATTTAAAAAGGGTTTTTCATTAAAAGGTAGAAAAACTGCATTTTTTGAAAGATACCACTTTTATCATAAAAATTTATTTTTTCTTATATTAAGTCTAAAAAACAAAAAAGATGAATGTTAAAATTATATAGTATATATAGAATTTAAAATTTGGTTAATAATATTCATAACATTTTTTTGAACGGCTAGTTTGGTAAGTCGTGGTGCGCTCAAACTCATTGTTTCATATATAGAAAGTTATTAAATTACTTTGAAGAGATAACATACAATGAAATATTGGGGTGTAACATTACCCCCTCCAATAAATTTCATCCTCATAATTTTAAGATATTCTTTGAATGTAAAATGTTAAAAATTGAAAAATACCTTTGTGGAAAACCCACATCGGAAATTGGTTCAATAAAATTTTGACATAATAATAGGGAAAGGGAAATGAAAAGTCACCACAAAATTATGATCTCGATTAAGAAAACATTGGTGGAAATTAGAGACACATAATTAGAGGAAAACATAAATATTTATAGGTAATGATTGAGTTCATCAATCAAAAACAAGTGTATTATTGAGATCCTCAAATCCATCAATCTATGTTGATTTAAAATATCATCGGTTCAACAAAACATAAGGTATTAGGATAAATCATTTCTTGTTTTATGAACCCTTCCATAATGTTTAATAATTAATTATTTCATAGAATAAGAGGAAAAATATATACTTGACAAGTAGAGTTTCATCCTTTAAATAATTCATACCACAAACTCATTATTCACTCCCAATGATTATATGATTCAAAAATATTCTATTTATCCTAATTTTATCGGGTTCCAAAAATAATTAATTTATAATTAATTTTTTAGACTATTTAACATATACTACATTATACAAAATAGGTCATCATGTAGGCATGTGGTAGGTGATGCACCCTTGTCGCCCTTCGGTTGCGGGTTCAAGTCTCACATCCATCCTAAACGCGACGTGTTGTCGCCTGACCTCTAGGTTTTCCTTTTTATAAAAATCCAAAAAAAATCTGACGAAATTATTTAACCATAGAAATAGTATCCATTGTCTAGATTAATCCATTCCAACCTTTATTCTTATCAAAAATACTTCTGTCCAAACACATAGTCCAAAATTTATAAGGAATGTAAACACAATGAAGATCTTTTTTTCCACGTAATAACATGTGCATACCATCATCATGTATTCTTTTAAAACATGGTAACACCCTGAATTACCATAAAACCTTATTCATAACATTCATGATCCCTTATTACTTATAGAATATTGTATATACTCCTTATATCTAAAAATGTTGAAATCTCCAACAATGATAGAACATACAAACCATTAATCAGTTTCAAGGTAGTCACGAATATCCAATATAATTTATCCAAATCAATCATATCTTATTCAAAAATCACTATCTCAGTATCAGAATCATATTATGGTTATCTTTCTCTCAAATCTATATTTTCTAAAAAAATTAACCTACTACTGTGTCACTTTTCTTGGTTCCACACAATCTCAAGTCCTTAATGAAATAATACTGTAGTACAACACTTATATACTCTATATTTCTTAAAACATTTACATTATTAATACAATAATCAAATGACAAAATACATTAATAACAACATAAGAAATCAAATCATTCTTCTTCTTCTTTGGTAGTATCATAACTTGATCATTATCCAATAGCATAATTTGTGGTATACTATGATGATTTGGACATTGATTCTCATAGTATCCCAACTCCTTGTATTTGGAGTATTGTATATTTGAAACCTTTTTTTACCCTTTCAATCATGTACTTGGTGTCTTTTGTCTCCACACATATAACAAACTCTCATTCCCTTCAGGAATTTACCAAGGTGATTTTTTTCCACAGTTATCTCATATGGGAAAATACTTCATTCCCCTCTTCCTTTTATTCATCTTTATCTCTTTCATCCTTTTCATCTATTGCTTCCCTTCAAATCCATATGACTCAAAGAATTCGTTACTTATATTATTAACACATGATATTATTTCTTCATATGTTGAGAATACGTGGGAGACTATTTCCTTTTTAAATGATGGATTAATACAATAAATGATATGATCCCTCTTAATCTTTCAATCATAAGTATTGCTGGAATTCTGATTCCTTCCATTAGGCGTCATTTCTAAAAAAATTTATACACAAGGTTAGTTTATTAATCACAATGCATGATTTCAAACATGTAAAATATTTAATGTAAATTTAAAATATTATGCATATATTCTATAATCATAAAATTTTTTCTTTGGGGAAGTAATTACTCTTAATTCCCTCATAATGGATGGTAATGAATATGTGAATTATCCTAAGCATATCCCATGGGAGTTTCATAACCAAGTGTGCATCCAAGCTCGTTGTCGTGTACCAGGATACCCTGGGTCAATCCTAAAACTCCTTATTAGAGTTTTCACTCCTAGGTTCATCTGGTCAAGAGCCGCATCTACCTACTCATATCCAGATAGGGATGTATTGCTTGGAAAATACACAAAATCACTACATTACGAAAATTCTAGGAAGTTCTTCTATACTAATCCTAGAAGTCTATCATAGGGTAGTTTGCTATAATTAGAGTTTATCTAAATCTAGATTCAATGGTTTGTACTAAACTTCCTCTCATTCCAACTATAACGCCCCAACCCCAATTACCCAATGTCGGTGAATTATTTTAATAAATTGTCCTGATTACAAGGAATAAAGTCCTAAAGGACCGATCCGTGTATTAGTCTTGGAAATAGATTGCATATATCAACTTCACATTATAATTTCAAACATAAAATATAGCATAGATAGTTCATTGATAATTCCATTATTCCCTTTTAGCTAAACCCCATAAATCAATCATAATACACTTCTTGGAAATCCTAGGAAAATAAAACATAAGAAAGGGGTGATCTCAGATGCTCAGTAAAGGTAGACAATTTAGCAGAAGATTACATAAAAAATAGTCATGTTGAATAATTAAAAAACAAAAGCCTTTCAAATTATAAACATGAACCCTTTATGGAAGAAATATGAGATGAGTAAATAATTCCATAATAAAACATAGTCATGGGTATTCTACTAGTCGAATAACCACATGAACCATCAATATTATTTTCATGATGAGGGGACGTATAATTCCAGTTATTCTGAAACAATTTGTCAAGAACTCAGCCAATATATCTAAAAATGATTAATGCCTCATCCAAAACCATATATCACATTGGGAAAGGCCGAGACTAATTACTCATCTAATTTTCTCATGATACCTACTAATACATTGAGGAGCTATAGAGTGCTCCACCCATCACTTACTATATCCAATACATTCCTCATATGAAAAGGTTGAAACATAACATAAACATTTGTATTAGTACTAGAATATGAAATGTCAATACTTTAACCATAAAATATGAATGGTATAGGAATAACCCATACACAATTAAATATATTAAAAACCATCAAAACAATATGGAATAATTTTATAATAATAAATCATCCTTGATCAAGAATAATATCCCGTAAAGGATGTTGGCATAGTTGAAAATGATTGGTTCAAATCTATGAGAGAAATATCCACTTTTCATGAAATCTTTTAAAAGTCACAAAATTTTAAAGGAATTCCTTTAAAATATAGTTTTGAATCAAAGTGTCCCATACCACTTTGATTCTTTTGAAAGGAATTAACATTTTAAAACATTCATGTCCATATAACCATTTTGAAAACATGGACATTATTGAAAAAGGTATCAAGGAATAAATCATTAAAACTTTTAAAATAATATTTTAGTAAAAAATTACCATAAAAGTGTCCCTTTGAAAACTCTTTTATTAAAAATGGACATGGATATTAAATATTTTTTCTAGCAGATACTTACATAAAAACAACCTTGGATAATAAAGAGATTGTGAAATTAACCCTTACCGTGCACTTTCCTTTGGTCGAGGGTACGTTTAACATAATGAATAATGACCATAGTATGTTATTAAATTATCAAATAACCATATTCATAATTATTTGGTCATACATGATTAATTTATGACTTTATAGTACCCATTTAATAATGATTTCCAAGTTAAATTAAATTTTTGGGTAATAATCGCTTTCTTTATCATACGTGTTTTAACTTGTTATTCTTGATCGTATCATTTAGATCATGATTTAAATACATACAGAATATAAAACTTTATTTATATACCATATATATATATATAATATAAATATTTATAATTGATATATATATGAAATGGAAGGCACCATTTATGGAGATGGTAGGCCGTACGTACGCATAAACGCTGTTTCCATTTTCATATCGTATTGAACAGAAGTAACTGAATAAGATATATGTAAGTATACACACAAAGAAAAACAAATTTATATATATATATATATAGTAGCATTAATATGTAATATATTACATACCTATTAATAATGTATATTTTTTATAATCATTGTTGAATGGTGAACATGGGAATCAATCTCATCGCGTCGTGGAGGCAGAAATACGTACATTATCACAAGCAACAATATCATTATATTTATGGTGAAATAGTATGTAATTGGATGGTATATCATAAATAGAGAATAATTAACATGTTTTATTTATTATTTACATCAGTTATACAAATTATTATACCCATCCAAATAACTAAGTGTTTGAATAACAAACTACACCACGACTTGGAGACGGTAAGTCCTACAAACGCACGTATGGTGACTTTTTCATTTATAGGATGGATAGAATAATGAATATGGTTGTAAAATATTTATAATAACATCACATTCTGTAGAAGGTACCAGAGTTATTTTTTATATATGGAAACATCAAAGAAAGAGGATGTGTAAGAAAAAAAACATGAATGATGGTGGTGAAATTATTACCTCTTCTTCGAGTGATTCCTTTTGAGTTGATCAAAAGGGATCCACTGGTTGGATTTTTGATCAATGTAAGGCCTCAAGGTTGTTGTCAGAAAATTTTAGAGATTATTTGGGTAGGGGATGGATGATCCAAATGGCTTTGAAGGTGTGATTTTGAGAGAAGTGGAAGTGCCCTTTTATAAGAGAGGTGAGGGTCACCTTATCAAAAGATTGAAATATTTTTTTTATAATAAAATAATATTCGGTTTCAATGGCTCCAAAAAAATGTATTTCGAGAAAAAGGTGGGTATGGGTGGGAAAAATCTCAACCAATAGGTTATAGACAGATTTGGTTCGCCATATTAACCTTATCTTTTAGATTTAACTCTTAGTTAAATAGTTTAACTTTTACCATGTATTGTTGTATTATTATAATAATTGGTCAATAAAATTACTATAAAATTGAAATAGAACCTCAAGTGGTTAATTAATGATATAACTTCCATTATATATGTTCTTTGGAAAAAACATGGATTTATA
Source organism: Viscum album (assembly GCA_963277665.1). Taxonomy (NCBI): domain Eukaryota; kingdom Viridiplantae; phylum Streptophyta; class Magnoliopsida; order Santalales; family Viscaceae; genus Viscum; species Viscum album. The sequence continues at coordinate 698,603,771 of OY728122.1, read as the reverse complement.
GGACTATTTTATAATTTAATAACATAATATTTGTTTTAAAAATGCATTTATGTCAATTTTGACACTATTTAGTATTTTATTTTTGTGAAAGTCATCACAATGTGATTACAATGAACCAAAAATAATGATTCAACAATAGCATGTCATATTCATTTATAAAATTAGTGGATTTCATAAAAAGTTTGATATTATATTTATGTTAATATTTATAATACCATTTATTTGGTTCCTTCATTAATAAGGTAATTACTGCCTCACCATTGTTTTATAAATGAATTTAATTATATAATGTCTATATATTGTAAATAAAATAAAATAATGTAGGAAAAAGTTTTATCTTTCTAATGAGTATTTATAGTCGAAAATATAACATATAAAATCCCATTTGAAAATTTATTTTCAAAAAGAGATATGTTTATGTCATTTTTGTCTTCACTTTAAATTAATTAATATAAAGAGTCATTATCACTTTCAAGTGGCTCCATGGGGTCCCAAAATCGATACAAGGATGCCCATGGTCGAACATGTGTTAACCAATAAGAATAGGACACATGTTAGGGTAATTTAATATTATTATAATATTATTTTTTACCCTTATTTACAAGATGTACCCTTTAGACATGGTAAATAAAATATTTTCCGAAGAAAATATTCATAATGTCTAAAAATAAAAGTTACCTATTTACACAATTTGGAATCCTAATTACATATATGGAATACATTTTTTTAAATTCAAAACATAGAAGTGGCATAAATTAATTTAAAATTAATTCTCGTTGGCAAAACAAAAAGCTTGTTTTTAAGAAATAATAACTCTCTAATGGTTGACACATGATTATGTCTAGTTTAGAAGTGAAATTACATGAAATGACCTAAATTATATAAAATGATAAAAATATAATCTATTTATACTTCCCAACCATTCAAATTTATAATTTTACACTATAGATTATTTCGAATGAAAAGTTTATTTTAATTAAAACTTAGTATTTTTTCACTAATAATCAAAATATGAATGTTATCGAGAAAGTACCAAACATTTATCCCAATTAATATTTTTTTTCCAATTATAAAAAATAATTTAATTTCGCTAAATTTAATATATAAAAGTGTCCATTATTTTATTTAAAAGGGTTCGTCATTAAAAGGTCGAACAATTGCATTTTTTAAAAAATACCTCTTTTATCATAAAAAATGAACTTTTTTATAATATCTATATCAAACAAAAAATATGACCGTTAAAATTATATAGTATTTATAATATATAAAATTTGTTTTATACTTTTCATAACCTTTTTTTGAAAGGCTTGTTTGGTAAGTCGTGGTGAGCTCGAACTTGTTGTTGCATGTAGAGGAAGTTATTGAATTATTTTGAAGATATTACATACAATGAAATATTTGGGTGTTACATGAGTGGAATGTTGTCAACCTGAGCTGGAAAGGGGTGTGAAACCGCCCCCGGGTATTCTGAACGACCCAGGGCTGTACGAATTCAAGAAACGACGACACCACATGGGCACCACCCGGTCACCGTGGAACCCGTCTGAGGCGCGGGTTCGGCCTCCACTATGGCTTCAGATGCAACCCTCTATTCGCCGGTAGCACGTTGGCGTGCTAACTACCCGCTCGATGGCAGCACGCTGGTCGAGTCACCTCCCCTTCGGTGGCAAACCGACGTGCCGACTACCTTCTCTGATCACTACGACTGATGAGCCACAAACACTTGCTCACAGGCGGCGCGTGATGACAAGCCGCACCTCCTCCATGGCTAACCAGTGTGGGACGCTCCGATGACTATCACGGCTTAGTGTCATAACTTACTCTGGCGGCACGCGTTGGCACGCTGCCTCCTTCGAAGACTTTAATGTCTCGGATTTTCCATTCATTATTTTAAAAATATGTGGGAATTATTTTGAGACCAGTCTTCGAGACGACGTGCAATTACGAGACCCGGTGAGCCCGGAACAAATATTTGTATTTAATTAAATAATTAAATTACGCCCACATGCGGTTTTCCTGAAAAAGTTGAATATATCCCAAACGGGTGCTTGGATCAGAAATCTGAGGGCATCGTTGCATTCAAAATAGTGATTTTACCTTAAGCGAGACCTAACATCGGCCGGCGCAGGTCGGTGGTGAAATCTAGTTTTTGGACGTAAGAGTAATAAAATATTTTATTCTACAGTGAAATATTTTTAAAACAGTTGCAACATATATCTTTTATCCTTTTTAAATAAAGTCTTGCGCAGGGGTCCAGGGTTACAAACCTCATAACCCTAAAACCCTTGGTGGCTCTGGAGGCTCTGGAAAAAACCTCCCGAAGCGGCGACGATGTGGAGATCAGATCATCATCAGCAAACGCCGTGGATCCAGGTAGGATATTTGTTTTTTATTTTTCCATTCATTGTTCTTGATTTCTATGATGAACACAGAATAATCTTCGAACCTATTAGCCCGCGGATCGCTCGTTTTGTGGGCAGGTGTGATTTGGGGTTTTTATCAGGAGATCAAATACTCGAGATTTATAATCTTTTTATTGTTATGGTTTTAATATAACGACAATGAACCCGGATCGTCACGAACAATGATCGAGGTTCATCCCTCTTGTTCGATTCTTTGTATATTTTTCTCCCTCACGTTCTTCGTTGCGTTCTACGCGTTCTTAGAGGAAATCGATCATTGCGCATTCGTTTTTTGGCGCAAATATCCGATATTGTAGATCAAACCCCAGAGTGATGTCACGGATGTGCGACGACGGTTTCGTTGAACGATTCAGAGAAGATCGAGAGATATGAGTTTTGGGGGGTTTTTCTTCAGACGGATCATTCGAGATTTATGATCCAATTTAAGGACCGAAAACACCCGTTACGGTGTTCTTATGATGAAATAAACCAACCCCTCGAGTATCGGGATGAACAGACGAGAACCCGTGGATCCGAACGATCAGCCGCGACGCAAGGAGGAAGATGACGTTTCAGAAAATATCCCAACTACACGGAATGTAGTATGGGCTACACGGCGTGTGTTCGTCGGTGGGCCACCTGCTGTGTACTCCGAGATTACATGGACACGTGTTGGTTACACGGCCAAGGACACAGTGTGTATACCCCTCCCCAGCCAGACCCAACCAGATACACGAAATACCCCTTGTTCTCTTACATGGGCAGGCGACACGGACATAGACCATGTACGGGCATATGGCCAGCGTACACGGAGCAGGCCCCAGGTTCCCAGACACGGCGTGTGATTCTTCTACACACCATATAGTTATTTTCTATCCGACAAGCCGAATGACATGGCCCGTTTACACGGGCAGTACTCGGAGTCAAGGAACACGGCGTGTGATTCTTCTACACGCTGTGTAGTTGAGTTTTACATAGCTTGAATGGATGACATGGGCCATTTTCACGAGCATTACCCGGAGTCAATGAACACGGCGTCTAACCATACTACACGCCGTGTAACAATTTCTTCATGGTTTGAGACAGTTTCCTTCTGTAACTTGGGCTAGTTTCCTTAGGGTTTGTCCCCTTGGTCTTTCTCCTGAAGGTTCCCGGTATCATTTCCTCCATACAGGAGTATGATCCCTTCAGTAGGACTTCCTGAATAGAGTTATTGGAATCCCCTCTACGAGACTTAGATCCCGATCATCTATTCATTCCTGGAACCCTAGGCAGAGTTCTTGGTATCGACGTGACCAACTTTACCCGGGTTCCAATCCTCTGCATAGTGGATTGGCTCAGACTAAGTTGTCAGAATCACCCTTTACTTGGTAGTGATCTTCATATGAGCATCATGTTCCCAAAGTACTTGTGTAGTGTGTTCTCCTGGAACGAGTACTTTGTATCTCTCTCTTCAGACCTAGGAGTGTGTTTTACCTGTTGCATGCTTGGTGGAATCTTCGAGCTGGATCTTAGGGCTGGTTTGAAATGGTCATTTGTGTATGAGTATATCTGGATATTCTTGTCATATGTTCTGTAGACATATGTTGTGTAGAGTTGACTGTATCTTTCTTTTGTGGTATTTCAATTTTTATATTCCCTTGTGTTTATGGGGCATCCTACTGGGTATTTTTTTACTCACCTCTGCATGGGTTTTTCCCGCACGTGCCGTGTCTTTTGTAGACGAGTGAGCCTTTGACAGGATTCTAGGCGGACCAGGACCGGATGGTACTTAGTGATATTAGGCAGGCCGAGGTGTGTTCCTATGACTACAGATTACAGTCCCATCACCTTTATTTACAGTTTGGACTTTGTTACAGACTCTCTTTTTGTGGGATTGTACTTTTGGCCTAGGGTTTTACTTTCTTGTACTTTACATTCCTATCATAATCTGTTAGTTGGGTTTTAGTGTATGCATGCATCTTTTCCCTTAGTTTTTACATTTTAGATTTATGGGCATGAAGATGTGTGTGTGTGTGTGTACAGGTTTATAGGCAATGCCTCCCATGTTAGTAGCATGCCTACTTTGTGCTAGTCACCAGCCCCTAGCCTATTAGAGGCGGGCTTGGGGAGTTACAGCACAGGCCCCACAGGGACGGGTCGTGACAGAGTGGTATCAGAGGTGGTCGGTTCTACCTTAGGACAAAGAGTCTGTGAGTTGGTTTGGGGAAATAGTGTTAAGTGTTTTGAGTTCGGATTTTAGGCCATGGACCACAGTGTTGGTGCGGGCGACCGACGTATCCATACACCAGGACTCTGATAACTTGTTTTTCGACTCGGAACATGATAACCCTAGTTCCCAGGGGAAAATAATGGTACATGCATCATATAAGAAAGGGTTGTGGTTTCCAGGTCCATCTTGTGTCAGCTCCCTAGATATACTCACTGACTGCGATACATCATGTTTTATTACAGGATTCCTCCTCGACGCGCACCCACTAGGATCTAGCAGCTAGATCACGAGGATGATCCCCTCAATGATACAGCCTTGATACAGGGACCAGATCCCCCAGTTTTACCATCGGGTGGTGTGCTGAAAATACCGCCACCTGTGGAGCAGTGTTTAGTGCCTACTGTACCAGTGGAGGAGGAGCGCAGGCTGAGCGCACTCCATGAGTTTCAGAGATAGAGACCCCTCAGGTTTTGAGTCAAGCCTGACCCTCAGGAAGTAGAGTTCTAGCTTGAGGTAGTGACCAGAGTCTTCCGTTTAGTTAGGACACCAGCAGACCAGATGTTGATCCCGACAGCGATCCATCTGCAGGGCTCGGCCTGACGATGGCAGAGTTTGGTTATTCACACTCACAACGAGGCGACTCATGCATGATCGGAGTTTTAGCATCTCTTCATAGAGGAGTTTTCACCTGTTACCCTAAGATTAGTATGTATACAAGAGCTTCTTCAGCTCTAGTATGGAACCATGATGGTGGATGTATATTCATCGAGGTTTACCGACCTCTCATGGTACTCGTTGGATAGGGCCTGAGATCAGTACTTTAGAGCTCAAACTTTTGAGCGGGGATTGTGTAGAGATATCCGAGTTAGTATAATCCCTATGATAATTCCCACTTATGCTGGGGTGCTCGAGCGGGCTTTAGTGGTTGAGAGCTTCCTGGAAGAGCAGAGACAGCCGGCAGTAGTCAGTAGTGAGCGAGCTGGAGCAGAGACCGTGGCAGCAAGGAGCCAACGCCAGGGACCCAGGTGTGGGAGAAGTTTTAAAAGGAGATCCCAGGACAAGGGATCTTCCCTACAGGGATCACAATGCGCATCCAGCCAGCCTCGAGAGAGGTGATGCTACTCATGTGATGGCAGGGGACATCCTGGTCGAGATTGTCTGACCCGCTGTACTACTAACATGGGAGCAATGGATGGACCACCGAGGTAGAGGAAACGTGTGGAGAAGACAGATTTGTGGGGTGAAGAATGTGGTATGGGAGCTGGGAGAGCAGATTGAGGTGATTGGCATTTTGACCTTTTACCTCCACCACCCCTGGAAGTCCACCCTAAGTTCAGGGGTCCAGTGGATAGAGGTAGCAAAAATTGAAGGAAGCAGAGGCTTATGAACTAGGTACTCCCAGAATGATTAGAGGTACAATCTGTGTCTTTTCTTCTTTGGATGCCGAACTGATAGATACAGGTTCTAGTCATTCCATTTTGGCTACTTATCTTGTTCGAGACCTTGAGATTCTTGTTGAGTTATTGACTTGACCCTTACTCTTAGAAACAGCGACTGGAGAAGATTCAGAGATCACTCAACTCTGTAGATAGTGTGAACTGACCCTTCGATGCGAGAGTTTCGATTGGACCCTCTTGGTGGTAGCGTCGAGCCCTTACGATTTCATTCTTAGTATGGATTGGTTATCCACAGTTCATGCCCGGATTCACTGTTTTAGGCGAAGGGTACGGTGTGTCCGCAGTGATGGAACAAGGTTCTCTTTTTTCGGTGAAAGAGAGACCTAGGAAGCATAGGATGGAATCGTGCATAGGAGGGTGAAACCGATATCCTATCAGTTGGATAGCCTAGCCCTTGGCGCATCATACGTTACAAGTTTCTAGTTTCCAGCAGTAGTGGATGAGAATGAAGACGTCTTTCCGGAGGATGTCCCCGGACTACATCCATGTCGAGAGATATATTTCTGCATTGAGTTGCAACCCAGGACGACAAAGATATCAACATCATCATATCGGATGGCTTCTGCAGGGCTTCGTGAACTGAGGGTGCAGCTGGAAGACTTGCAGAACATGGGATTTGTATGACCCAGTGTTTCACCCTGGGCGGACCCAGTGCTATTTGCCAAGAAGTAAGATGGGAGCTTGAGGCTATGTGTGGATTACCAGCGCCTGAATCAGGTGACTGTAAAGAACCAGTATCCACTACCGAGGATCGATGACCTCTACGACCAGTGAAGAGGGGCGCAATGGTTCTAGAAGGTTGATCTATGATCATGTTATCACCAGTTGCGATTACGGGATAAGGATTTACCAAAGACAGCTTTCAGATGTCGCTACGGTCACTATGAGTAATTGGTGATGCCCTTCGGTGTGACGAATTCCCTGGCAGTATTTATGGGACTCATGAACCAGATCTTTCAGCACTATCTGGATTGGTTTGTAGTAGTCTTCATCGATGATATCTGTGTGTACTCTGTGTCTGAGGATGAGCACGCGAGACACCTATGGATGGTTTTGGACACACTCCGAGAGCACCGGTTGTATGGGGAACTCTCGATGTTCCAGTTCTGGATACAGGAGGTTCCCTTTATGGGACATGTTATCTCAGCAGATGTTGTAGCCGTTGACCCAGCCAAGGTTGAGGCAGTGCTAGCATGGGGGCCACCCTGGAGCATGACAGAGGTGTAGAATATCTCTAGGATGGCAGGGTACTCTCAGAAGTTCATTCTTGATATCTCCAGGATTTCAGCACCCATGACAGATTTGACCTGAAAGGGGCAGCCATTCGTGTGGACCGAGAGATGCCAACAGGATTTCCGGTAGTTGAGACAGAGTCTGACGAGTGCCCCGATCATGAGATTACCAGAAGATGGTGTCGAGTATGTAGTGTTCTAGGACGCATTAGGAACCAGGCATGGTTGTGTCCTGATGCAAAGGCAAGTGATGATTTCCTATGGCTCATGTCAGTTGAGGCCACACAAGCAGAAGTATGCAACCCATGACCTTGAGTTGGCAACGGTGGACTTCTCGTTGAAGATGTGGTGGCAGTACCTGATGGGCGGGCAGTTTACCATCTACTCTGATCACAAGAGTCTCAGATATATCCTTTCGCTGAGGGATCTAAATTTGAGACAAAGACGATGGCTTGAGTTCCTCCAGGATTACTACTTTGAGATCATTTACACACCTGGGAAGGGGAACATTGTGGCAGATGCTCTCAGCAGGAAATCCAGTATGCAGTTGCTGGATGAGGCAATGAGGCATTTGGCCTCCATACAGTTATCCTTCATGAATGGATATGAGGGATCTTAACTTCAATCGATGGTTGTTACCCCTCTACTCTTACAGCGAGTCGGGGAAGCACAACGTGAGGATGCTAGTTGTGAGACTCTACATGCTCAGATATCCACAGGTGATACAGCTGATGGATATTCCTAAGGTGGGGAGAACAATGTTATTTTTAAAGGGTGTACAGTAGTACCAGTGATGTTGCGGGAGGAGGTTATGAGGGGGTTCCACAAATCCCCTTTGGCAGTACATCCAGCCGTGGAAAATATGTATCAAGACCTCGGACATCAGTTCTGGTGTCCAGGAATGAAGAAGTGTGTGGCAGAGTTTGTTTCTCAGTGCTTTAACTATTAGCAAGTAAACGCTGAGCACCAGGTACCAGCGGGTATGACTCAGCCCCTTGAGGTGCTAGAGTTTATGTGGGATGTAATATTCATAAACATAGTGATGAGGCTCCCATGTACGTCCAGGGGAAACAATACCATCTGGGTGATCGTTGATCTACTCACTAAGTCGGCCCACTTCCTAGCTATATGGGAGTAGAGTTTAGTAGAGATCTTGGCATGCCTCTACATGTAGGAAATAGTTCGAATTCATGGAGTTCCATCCATGATCGTCTCAGATCGTGATGCTCATTTCACATCCCGTTTGTGGAAGGGTTGCAGGAAGATTTTGGGACTCAGTTACTCTTGAGCACAACGTTTCATCCCCAGACTGATGGTCAAACAAAGCAGACCATCTAGGTTCTGGAGGATATTCTTCGAGCTTGCATACTTGACTTCAGTCGTAGCTGGAGGAATCACCTACCACTGGTGGAATTTTCTTATAATAACAGTTATCATTCCACTATTGGTATGGCACCATTCGAGACTTTGTACGGCCGACCTTGAAAGTCACCACTTTGCCGGACTGACCTAGGAGAGTCAGCACTCATGGGACCAGAGATGGTGAAAACTTCTATAGAGAAGGTGCAGGTCATCTAGGAGCAGATGAAGTCTGCACAAATTGGCAAAAGTCTTATGCCAACAAGAGGTGGAGGCACATGGAGTTCGATGAGGGAGACCATGTGTTCCTTTTGGTCTCACCTCAACGGGGATTGCGGAGGTTTGGATGAGGTGGCAAGATATCTCCGAGGTTCATCGGCCCATTCTAGATTCTAAGTAGAGTTGTTGAGGTGGTGTATCGCTTGGATCTACCTCCTCAGATGGACCGGGTACACAACGTCTTCCATGTGTCGCAGCTACGGAGGTACGTGCATGATCCATCGCACGTCATCGACTGGGGAAAGCTGGAAATCTATGATGGAGCGACCGTTGCTGAGTACCTAGTAGAGAGAGAGGATCAGCAGGAGAATATAATTTGTGGGCGAGCTATTCCCTTGGTGCGTGTCCGGTGGCCGCACAGGAATCTCTAGGAGAGCACGTGGGATCGGGAGGCTCAGATTCGGGTGCAGTACCAACATATTTTTTATTAGCCTTTGTTTTGGATTTTTGGGGACGTAAGTTCCCTAAGGTGGGTGTTATGTAATGTCTTGTATTTTACATACATTATTTTAATAATTTGTTGGAATTATTTCGAGACCAGTCTTCGAGACGACGTGTAGTTCTGAGGCCCGGTGAGCCCAGAAAAAATGTTTGAATTTTATGAAATACTTAAATTATGAACGCGTGCAGTTTTGATGAAAAAGTGTAGTAACTCCTAAATGGGTTCTCGGATCAGAAATTTGAGGGCACTGTTGCATTCAGAACAGCGATTTAACATTATGTGAGGCCTAACATCGGCCGACGCAGGTTTGTGGTGAAATATAGTTTTTGGACGTAAGATTAATAAAATATTTAATAAAAAATATTTTATTCTGCAGTGAAATATTTTTAAAATTGTTGCAACATATATATTTTATCCTTTTTAAATAATGTCTTGCGCATGGGTCCAGGGTTACAAACCTCATAACCCTGATGTCCTTGGTGGCTCTGGAGGCTTTGGAGAAAACCCCCCGAAGCGGTGATGACGCGGTGACCAGATCTTCACCAATGAATGCCATGGATCCATGTAGGCTGTTATTTTTTGATTTTTTCTTTCCATGTTCATGATCCCTATGATGAACACAGACTAATCTTGCTAACTGATTAGACCGGAGATCGATCATTTTGAGGGAAGGTGTAATTTGGGGTTTTTATCGGGAGAACAAATACTCGATATTTATAATCTGTTGATTGTTGTGGTTTTGATATAACGACAATGAACCCATATCATCACGAAAAATGATCGATGTTCGTCCCTCTTGTTTGATTCTTTTTACTTTTTCTCCCTCGCATTCTTCATTGTGTTTTTTGCATTGTTGGAGGAAATCGATTTTTTCACATTCGTTTGTTGGAACAACGATCCGAGATTGTATATCCAACCCTATACCAATGTCACAGAGGTGCGACGACAGTTTTACTGAATGATTCGGAGCGGATTGAGAGATATGAGTTTTCGGGCGCTTTTCTTCGGATGGATCATTCGAGGATTATGATCCGATTTAAGGACTGAAAACACACGTTACGGTATTCGTATGATGAAACAAACCAACCCCAGGTGTATAGGGACAAACAGATGAGACACTGTAGATCCGGAGGATCTACCGCGATGCGAGAAGGAAGACGGTGTTTCTAAAAAAAACCCGACTAAACGGGGTGTAGTATGGGCTACACGGCATGTGTTCATCTATGGACCACCAAGAGTGTACTATGGGATTACACAGACATGGGTTGGGTACACGGACAAGAACACGACGTGCATACCCCTCCCCTTCCAGACCTGACCAGATACACGGGATACCCCGTGTGCTGGTACACAGGCAGGTGACCCGGAAAAAGACCGTGTTCTGGCACATGGCCAGTGTACACGGAGTGAGCCCCAGGTGCTCAGAAATGGCATGTGATTACTCTACACGCTGTGTAGTTATTTTCTATCTGACAAGACGAATGACATAGGCTATTTACATGGGCAGTACTCGGAGTCAAGGAACACAGCGTGTAGTTGAGTTTTACACAGCTTGAATGGATGACATGGGCCATTTTCATTGGTAGTACCCAGAGTCAATGAACATGGTGTGTAACCATACTACACGCCATGTAACCAATTCTTCATGGCTTGGGCCAGTTGCCTTCTATGACTTGGGCTAGTTTCCTTAGGGTTCGTCTCCTTGGTCTTTATTCTTAAGGTTCCTGTTGTCATTTCCTCCATACAAGAGTATGATCCCTTCAGTAGGACTTCCTGAATAGAGTTGTTGGAATCCTCTCTGTGAGACTTAGAGCCAGATCCACTATTCATTCCTGGAACCCTAGGTAGAGTTCTTGGTATCGATGTGACCAAGTTTACCCGGGCACCGATCCTCTGCTTAGTAGATTAGCTCAGACTGAGTTGTCAGAATCACCCCATGACTTGGTGGTGATCCTCATATGAGAATCATGTTCTCAATGTACTTGTGGAGTGTGTTCTCCCGAAACGAGTACTTCATCTCTCTCACTTCACACATAGGAGTGTGTTCTCCCAGTTGCATGCTTAGTGGAATCTTCGAACTGGATCTTAGTGGTGGTTTGAAATAGTCATTTTGTATGAGTATATCTAGATATTCTTGTCATATGTTCTGTAGACATATGCTAAATAGAGATGACTGTATCATTATTTTATGGTATTTCCCTTGTTTTATTCCCTTGTGTTTCTCGGGCGTCCTAATGGGTATTGTTATAATCACCCCTACCCGGGATTTTCCCGCACGTGTCCTGTCTTGTGCAGACGAGCGAGCCTTTGACAGGATTCTAGGAGGGCCAGGACTGAACGGTACTCAGTGAGATCAGACAGGCCGAGGTGTGTTCCTACGGCTATAGATTGCAGTCCCAACACCTTTCTTTACAGGTTAGACTTCGTTACAGACTCTCTTTTGGTGGGATTGTACTTTTTCCCCAGGTTTTTAATTTCTTGTACTTTAATTTCCGGTCGTACTCATTTGGTTGGGTTTTTGAGTATGCATGAATCTTTTCCCTTTTAGTATTTTTTAATTTTCATCTTTGTGGGCTTGGAGATATGTGTGCGTGTGTATAGGTTTATAGGTAATTCCTCCCATGTTAGTAGCATGCCTACTCGGTGCTAGTCACCAGGCCCTGGCCTATTGGAGGCGGGCTTGGGAGGTATCGGCTCAGGCCCCACTGGGACAGGTCATGACATAGCCGGCCAGTGTCGCCTCGCTAATAGTCTTCCACAGAGGGAGCAAGGATTGCAAATTAGCGGAGGGTTTGGGATGGGTTCGTTAGGCCTGCGCCCTCCACATTAGCTTGTAACCATGGGGAAGAATTTAAGGGTTTAAGAAGTTCGCTTGAAATAAGCAAGAATCAAACTCCTACCTCAAGAACGATGTAGAAAATTCCATGGTTGAGTAATTGGGAAGGTGTTCACCGTCCCTCGAAACTATCCTCCAACGAAGTCACTCGATCGTTGATCTTGGGGTCATGGTTTTGGTGTCTCTCATCCCCGATCTCCAGAACTGGCTCTGTCCTCTAAGGTTTTGGCGTCTCGGCACTTTTTCAGTACTTCACAGCTTAGTAAATCTATCTGATACCACTTCCCAAAATCTCTATAAATATTAGAGGGGGAGGGTACGTAACGATGTTCATAATTAATTGGGGATCATTTATTAGTAACCATTCTAATTCCCCAATGTTTTTGTTTCTTAGGAGTGAAATCTCAAGCCATTTATTGGTTCAACATGTCGTTGGTCCCACATTGCGGCTTTTCCATTGGAGGAAAAAGAAAGGAAACAAAATAACAATTTTATTTTGTTTATTCAATTATAAAGTCCCAAAACATAACTTTTTCTCCAGAACTACTTTGGTCAATGTGATGTCTCCCTTAAGAGAATCCCAACACTGCGGATTCCACGACACCCTTAGATGTTTTATCTGATCACCAGTTCAAATGTTTGAAAATGCCGATCCCGCGTTTATTGAACATACATGAAAAAATGTTTAGAAAATTATTAACAGTCACCCTCGATTTGTACATGTCAAGTTTAGGCTCTTCCTAAGGAGAATATTCCCTCAAAACCTCAACGGTACTCTCATATTTTAAATCTGAGTTACCCATTAGATGTTATAGATTTTACAATAAAATAATTGTCATTTAATTATTTTATTTACGGCCAAAAACTAACATTCACTGGTAGCATGCGATAGACAATGTTAGTATCTTTCTAAAGAAAGAATACCCTCATGATCTCAGCAATGGTCTTGGATATTTAATCTGAGTCACCATTTGTGAGTTATAAGCTTTTAAAAAATAAATTTACATTATTTAATTATTTTATTTAAGGTTATGCCATTTTATAGTTTTCAAATAGGAGGCATGCACTAACTAAAATTAAGTCTCACCTAGAATAAACCTGCCATCCTGAACGCAATGGTTCCCTCATATTTTTAATCCATGAAATTGTTTAAGATTTATCACACTTTTCCAAGAAAATTACTTACAAACACTAATTAAAGCTTAACAAAACTTCAGCAGATCATTCCAGGCACTTTAGGCATCTGAATTATGCGATGTCGGATTTTTTGGTATCAAAATAATTCCATATAATAATAAAAATTACATGGAAAATCTAGGTATTTACATTCTGTCCTCCTTAGGGATTTTCTCTACTGAAATCCACTATATTGACTAAGAAAACAAATGGGGGTACCGAGCATGAATCTGATCCACCCACTCCAATGTTCTCTCCTAATGGTTCATGTACTATCGGAAAACGTGCACAAGAGGTATCGACTTCCCACGTAGGACTTGCTCCTATTGATCCTCAATCTCTACTGGAACATCCAAAAATGTCTCCCCATCATCAAAGTCCATCATTTCGTTGTCGATGATGGGTTATTGATCATGAACACATTTCCTCTGTTGTGTCACATGGAATACATTTTACACCTAGTGAATCTGTGGGGAAATAGATAGATGGTACACCACAACTCCCACTCTTCTGAGAATCTAGAATGGTTTGATAAACCTCATGGATAGATTGTTTCCCTGACCAAACCTCTGTAATCCTCATTCGGGTAAGACTCGTAGGAGGACATGGCCTCCCTCTGGGGACTTCAAATGTATCCATCCCCTATCGGCATATGACTTCTTTCAGCTCTGTGAAACCTTCACTTGATGATAAGTGAAACATCGTGATACATACTCTGAAACTTCTGCGGGGAACTGAAAACCCAAAACACATACTCCCACGAGTGTAAGGTTGGTCGACTAAAGAGTGATCAGTTTCACCCCCTTCGCATGAGTTTATCCTATGCTACCTAGGTTTCCTTTTTTTTCGACCAAGGAAAATCCAATTCCAACATTTTAGATAAACCACAAAATTTTTTCCTAATACAATCAATATAGGTATGAACTTTGGATGAACGGTCCATACCCAAACTAACGTCGTAAGGCCTCGACGCTGACACCAAGAGATTCCTACTAAAACTCTTGCCCTAAGGGTTAGATCACACTATCTTCATAAGTGTGATTATAGAGTGTGCTCCCAAAGGTATCTCTAGATGTAAGGGTAAAGTCAATGGTTTAACCGAAAACTCTAGTTCATGAAAAATATTCATGGAAAGAAGGAATTATTAGTTCTAATTTCTATTAATAATTCCACAAGTAGTAGACACCGACCGTACCTCTAATCATTCCTATATCTCTTGGGTCACAATCCATGACCACATGCAGCTACTCCCTTCCCCTGTCCTCCGTCTCCTTAAGCCCTGTGGGGACCACATTTACGTGGTGGTTATAATATGTGGAAATGTATACGACCTCTTTCCTCTCTCTCCTAGATCCACTCCCACATCCACTGCCCTATAGATTCATCTATCCCTATCACTTTGTCTTACCAAAAAATTTTACAAGCCCAAGTCTCTGAGACAGGTGTCAGTTTTAGACTTTCCCACTGTTAACATTTACTTGTTGCATCCACTCAGAAAATGAATATTCAACTATAAAGGCTCTATCTAGCAATCTAACATAAGTATGAATGCATAGAGGAATAGTGATATCTCATTTGTCCCTAAACAAAACTCACTCGGAGGTCTGAGCCCTGAATAACAGACCGTACTATATTCATCAGGTACCTGGGATGGTCGGTACACCTTGATGAATACTTAGCAAATAACATGTCTTCC
Organism: Viscum album; assembly: GCA_963277665.1. Taxonomy (NCBI): domain Eukaryota; kingdom Viridiplantae; phylum Streptophyta; class Magnoliopsida; order Santalales; family Viscaceae; genus Viscum; species Viscum album. The sequence continues at coordinate 698,588,680 of OY728122.1, read as the reverse complement.
TGCAAAAGCTGTAGAAGCTCTAGGGAACACTCATCCCTTGGATCTTTATGGTACGATACCACCTTCTCTGAGGAAGGTTCACAAGCTAGTCCACATAGAAAGTCACCTCTTCACAAGATCAAGGTAATCTAAACCTTATAATCACCCTGCTAATCCCCATAAAAGGCTATCTACAAGGTCCACCATTTAATCGAATGGATCCCTCTCTAGATGGAATCTTTACCACCTCCTCAAGCCAGTCCATAGCTTCCTGTGGGTCGGGATCGCCTCGGAACATTAGGGGTATCTAATACCAGAACATGTATAAGGCACTAAGCCTACATGTGTCCTCTATCAGAACTGCTGGTTGTAACTACAGACCAACGGGTAGTGATATAACTTGTATATAACCTGAAGGTACCATCTCAGGGAAACCTTACATGTACTAAAGCATCATCAATATATAGTCCATCCTCATTTTCACACACTGATAAAGACTAGAATCTAGGATTACTATCTAATTAGCTGGTGTCCCAACTAGGTGAAAAACTCTAGCCACAACCTCCAGCCAGTTCTCAACTGCTTGGGGATCTGTCTCACCTTGGAACCTTGGAGCTCTCTACCACTGAAACTCATGAAACGTGCTCAGTCAACATGCACTCTCTCCTAGTGGGGTTGGTGGAATTTGTTACCCAATGGGTGGTGGTGCTACTGGTGCACCACCCGAAGTTGCAAACACTATAAGAGGGCCCTGCACCGAAGCCTCATCTATCGGTGGTCCATCATCATGTACTCTCACAAGAATCCTGGCTAGCTATCTATGTGGAAACATCCTGATAAAGAATAGGTGCGCCAATGTCATCAAGTTATACCTGGTGAGATGACTCAAAGTAATCGTAAGAAAAACATTTCGAAAACACACACAATATGTGTTTTTGTGCGATGAGTTGGAAATCAGAATTTAGGGTCCTGGTGTATGGTTAAGTCGACTTCCACACCAACAATGGATTCCCCAAACTGAAAACCACACTCATAACACATAGCACAATTGCAAAAAATAAATATTCGAGGCCTCTTTTTTGGATTGATATGACTCCCATTGATACCACTTTTTCATAACACGTCCCTCAGGGCCCATGCCGGGGCTACCCCAAGCCTACCTTCTTTAGTCCAGGGACTGGAGACTATAACTAGAAAGGTGTATCCATAAAACAAAAAGGCATTGCCTTTTTATAATGTTCAATCACACATTCCAAGAACACAACAAGAAACAACCAAGAAATAAACAGCTATAGTAAAATTTTGATAGAAGTAATGTGGTCAGAATACAATCCCAATTGAAAGTAAAAGTAAAATGGAAAAGTAAAAATACAACAAAATGGGACAAAATAGCTCTTTGATCATCAATCGAAGATCCTACCTAAAGGGTAGGTACACCTCACAATCAGTAGTCCATGCGTCACATCACGCCCAATGGTTTAACTCCAAGTACTGTCATGTCCTAACTCCGTTAGCCTTGACCAATGTTGTATGTCGTATTCGAAAGAGAAAACAATGGTGCAGGTGAATCCCATGTAGCGGTGATTATAACAACACTCAGTAGGGACCCCAACACCCCCATAGGTCTCCTAGAGTTCAAGAATTAAAATACCACAAAGCAAGACCTCAATCTCAAGCTTGAAGTAATAGACATCAACTCTACTTAGGTATATGACCATAAATATACCTATGTTATCAAGACAAGATCATCTCATACAAGAAGTAAGACTACAAAAAAGGTAACACCATTACGGTAGAAGTACCAAACAGGTAACATCACCGAGATAACACCACAAAGGTAGAAGAACCACACAGGTAACAACACAAAGATATAAGTACACCACAGGTAACACCACAAAGGTATAAGTACAACACATGTTACACAAGAAAGATATAAGTACCAAAAAGGTAACAACGTGAAGATAGAAGTCCCACAAATGTGACACCACTAAGATTGGAGTATCACAAAGGTAAAACCACAATGGTATAAGTAACACACAGGTATCACCATGAAGATAGAAGTACCACCCATGTAGCACCACGATGATAGAAGTACCACATAGGCAACACCAATGATATAGTAGTACCACAAAAGTAACACCACGAAGAAAACACCACAAAGGTATAAGTACCTCAAAGGTAACACCACTAATGAAACACCACAAAGGTAGATGTACCCCAGAGGTAACACCACGAAGATATAAGTAGCACAAAGGTAACACCCCAAATATAGATGTACCACATAAGTATCATCACAAAGATAACACCACAATGGTAAAACTACCACACAGGTAACACCACGATGGTAGATGCACCACACAGGTAACACCACTATGTTAGAAGTTCCACACATGTAACACCACAAAGATAGATGAATCAACTCACACCAGGTATAACATAAGTAAAGAAGTTCAAATGATTAATTGTATTCTAGATCATATTATTCTGTTATGTAACATTGCATTTCACCAAAATAAGAAAAATAGGTATCTAAACCCTACCTAAACACACATGATCTGACCCACAAATGATCGATAGGTAACTAACCCCCGCTGACCCACACAGGATCACACCCCCATTGGATCAGTATGTGCTCGCCCACACAGGTTTGTTGAGCACTAACCCACAAAGGATATTACCCACACAGGATTAATATGCGTTAACCCACACATGATCATTGAGCATTGGACCATAGAGGATCTGATAGATGCTGAAGCACACATGATCAATGTTCTTTCTTCATGTTACAGCTTGCCACATGATTTCTCACACCCGGTGCACTCAAGTTCCATAGAATCTGCCTCTTGAGATATCATTCAAACTTCACCCACCACTATGATCCAAAAATAATTAACCCAATGGACCACCATGTCGTAAGAGTTCTATCATGACATACGACGCATCAATTGGACACCTGGTCTGTGAGTTATATGTATTTTAGTTTTGAGGGCCCGGTTGGATTTGGGTTTGATCCAACCTGACCGTACTCTAAATATTTCCAAAACTCAAGTGGAGTATAAAAAAAGACTATCTCACTCCAAGGATCCCATTAATGGAGATGGTTTTTCAAATGCATGTCTGGTTCTCAAGATATGGTCCTTTAAGTGTTTCTAGGTACAATTGCGCCTATGTTCGGTCCGACCCGGTCAGACTGACCCGGCCCGACCCGGTCTTGCCTGGGCCACACCAAACTCAGCTTGGTGGGTTGAGGTCCAGCCTGTCTCACAAGTGGGTGGCCCTCAAGGAGGCAGCCTGCAATGGGTGGTCCGTAAGGGCATCCTGGCCTATAAGGGGGAAGCCCACTGGGCGGCATCCCACTGGGCAGGCGGCTTAGTGGCATGGGGCGAGGATTTATGGGGCACGACCCTCTATTTTCCTGAGTAGGCAAGGGGTTGAACCCCCCCCCCATTATTAATAGCTCGGGGCCGTTCGACTTCATGAAATGGCGGCGTCACATGGGTGTTGCCTGGTCGCCTTGGAACCGGCCGAAGGTGTGGGTTCTGTCTCCACTGTAGCCCTCTTCTTATCGACCGTGGTCGTGCGATGGGCCGAACACATTCTCTGATTGTCTCTACTAATGAGACACGACCCCTAGCTAACTGGTGGTGCGGGATGGCCGCTCTAATGACCGACATGACTTAGTTCCACTACCTCATCTTGCGGCGTGTGTTAGTGTGCCACATCCTTCATAGCCAGTCAGTGCCACTACGATGGTAGTCTTCCACAGAGAGCGCAAGGGTTGAAAATTACTAGAGGGTTTGGGCCGAGTTCATTAGGGCCACACACTCAGTGTTATCTAGTAACCATGGGTAAGAATTTAAGGGTTCAATAATTTCACTCTAAATAAGGAAGAATCAAACCCCAACCATAATAACGATGGATAAACTCTCGTGGTTGAGAATGTGGGTCAGTGTTCGTTGTCCCTAGCAACTTGCCTCCAATGACATCGATCGATCGTCAATATTTGGTTTGGTGTTTTGGTGTCATTCCTCACCACTCGTCGGAACCAGCACCATCCTCCAAGGGTTTGGCGTCTCAACACTTTTTTAGAACATCAGTGAATGGTGAAGTTTCCTAATACAACTCCCTAATCTCTATATAAATATGTGAGGGTGAGGGTAAGTAACATCGTTGAGAATTAATGGGAACTCATTAATTAGAATGTAATATCCCAAGTAAGAAAAGAATTATGGATTTTCATATCTATGTATATTTATGAATTAGATAGTGTTTTAGAGCCTTAAAATGAAAATAAATCTAATCTTAAGAATAGAATACTCTAATATTTTTTAAAAGAATTTTTTACCGCCTTTTGAGGGAAAACCTTTTTTAAATCAAACATTTGAAAATTTTATAAGCTCTATTTGTGAAAATAAAGTTATTATTTAGGATTGGGACATTGAAATTTTCTTGGGATAAAGTTTTTTGTATTTTTATGACAATGTTCATTTTTTAACGAATAATGAAAAATACTAAATTTTACTTCAAAACTGCTTTTTCATATAATTTAATTATATGGATAGATTATATTTTTAATTGGTTTTAAAGAGTATATAGAATATATTTTTACCATTTAATCCAATGGTGGTCATTTTAATTAAGTTCACTTTGAAATTGGACATAAACTAATGTCAAACATTCGATAGATATTATTTCTAAAAAACCTGCTATTTGTTTTGACAACGAGAATTATTTTTAAATTAATCACTACAATTTATGTGTTTGGAATTTCGTAAAATGGATTCCATATTTGGAATCATATGGTCCAAATTATTTAACTAATACTATTTTGTTTTTGGACATTATGAATAGTAACTACGTTAATTATCTTTAATTATCGTGATTAATTAGTAATCGGGTAGTTAAGGGTAATAAAATAATATCATAAAAATAAAAAATGACCCCAAAATGTGTCCTAATTCTACTGGTTGTGTCATGTCCGACCATGGGATTCCTTGTGCCAAACTTTGGGACTCCATGGAATCCCTTTTGGGTGATAGTGACATTTTATTATATTATTTTTTTAAAGGGAAAGTATAACCAAAGTATGTATCACCCAAGTAAAACAATTTTAGTTTTTTCTATGTAAATGATAACATAGAGTATAAATTTTCATTAAAAATATAAAAATATTTACTACATCATAATGATTTTTTTATAATTTTTAGACATTAAATAAATTAAATTATTTATGACACCATGATGATACAGTGATTACCTCATCAATTCACGATTTAAATAAAATGAAATGATAATGTAAAATCTAAGACATAAACTTGTCAAAAACAAATTGGATGGGTGTATTTAGAAATATTATCACCTTATCCTAGAAATATATAATTCTGGGACCTTTAAAATCTGAAACTCATTATAAAATAAAGTAACATTTCATGAATTTCCAAGAGTTCCCCTTCTTCCTCTTATAAAAGCCCCCCAATTCTACCTCCTTACCCACACATCTCAAGCCATTGGCTCAGCCAAAAACTTCTCATTTTATCTATCCACATACATCTCTTAATCATAGAATCCTTACCTTAGACAGAAAGCTCTTCATGAAACCCTTTTGGTTCAAACCTAGGGGAGTTACCCTATTTAAAGGTAATGTCTTCTCTAATGTTATTTTGTTTTATTTTCCTTATACAACCCACTAAACTCTTTTTATTCCTTTATTTTGTAAAAACACAATTATCTTCAATATACTAGTATGTTTTTATGAGAAGTATTTTATTTACACTTACAGACACCTCCATCTAATGGTTAAAGAACATACTGTTTCTGTGGTTGGAGAATTCTTGCCTCACAAATCGATGATTGTTCAATGTTCTTTTAACTCCTTTCATGGTGGACATTAAGATGTCACTATATTTATATATGATATATATTCTGTTTATATTTTCCTTAGGCTTCTATATTTTTCATTTATGTCATACATTTATGGTTTCCATTATGGGTAAATGTGATATCTTCATTTTAGGAAATGCGGACTACTGCCCCCTCAAAGTGATTTGAATCGTTAATTCCATATGTGGGATGTATAAAGGATGGAGTTAATGATTTTAAATATGATATTATACTGGAATTATAATAAATCTTTATATCATTATGATTTCACTCCGTTAAATACGAAATAGTATGAAAGTAGCGTTCATGCGTACGTAAGGATTACCGTCTCCATGAACGGTGCATTTCATTTATTACCTCTAAATGTTATGTAATATTATAAATGCATTTATATACTGGATATATATGATATATATGATATCTACATCATGAATATAAATCTGGATATAATGGATATTTTACCACATGAACAACTTGTAATTATAAGAAGTTTTTTTTTGGCTCAAGTACCAAAGGTTGACAAAACGACCGTTATTAACTTAATTAATTACATAATGTTAATAACATAGTAATAAGTGATATAAAAGGAATAATTAATTTTTAAAAGGTTCTTAATCATGTATAAATTAACTCTAGTTTATTATTCTAAAGATTAAAGAACAATCAAGTCAAGTCGAACATGAGGTATGGGACTTCGTCTCAATCTCCTTTCATTGAGGCATGTTTTGTTTTATTCACAACTTTCTATAATACAATGTATAGACCTCTTTGAATTTTACTTTTATTCAAAAATTATCTGTTTATACAAAGAGTTTTACTAAACAACAAAAGGGATTCTTTTTGTCTTACGTATGTGGCGACAACGACTTCACCGCCGCCGTGACCATTATTTGAGTTTCATATTCCTCTACAAGCCATAAGATTTTTTGAAAATGAAAAATTAATACCATTTTTTACTTTTCTTTTATTTTGGAATTGAAAATGGTTTTTATAATTTTTTTATTATATTAACTTGTTTTTTTATATCTTGTGATTGAAATCTAGAAATATCATGTTTCCTTTATGCATGTTTTATGTGTTACGATTATGTTGTGGTTCTTGGGCATTTTTTATGAAGATGGGTGGTTCCATGATAAAATATGGGCTGGTGAGCCCCATATAGATCTCCAATGCATTGGGTAACATGAAGGAGTTAAATTCCAAGGTTTCACTGAAAAGATTTAGGGAATATACTATGATGGGTATTCCAAACGTAACCATGAGGGTTACTCCCTACGTAAAAATGTTATGAATGCCTCAAGTTACCTTTATGACTTACTTTTTCTAGGAGTTATTCATAATCCATATGATTTCATGTGTTATGCTTAAGTTCTTATGTTTTATGAGTAAAGTATGATTTCGTTAACTCTTATGTATACATGGACTAATGTAATCATTCCGTACTTTCATATCCCTTAATGAGCTCATTATGATCATCCCAAGTTTTTGAAATGTCTTTCATAGGTCAAGGGAAAGGTACATGATGTGATGATAGTGTCGAGGAAGTGTCAATAATGAATCCATGATTTATTTTAAATATGTCTCCTTTGATGGGAAAAAATAATATAGTCTTTTATGTAACCACCTTGTTGAAATGTGGAATGTAATGCATGATTTATGATCTAATTCTCTAAAAATCTAAACCTGAAAATATCCTCAATGTTTATTCTTGGAATAACTCAAGATTAAGAAATGTTTAATGCTTGGGCCTTATAGTTGGTATCAGAGGTTGGTTTAGATAACTTTAGGAGTAAGAATTGTATTAAATGATTATCTAAAAATATTTTTTTTATGGTCAAATTTAAATGATATAGCATTTGGAGATTACCATGTTGATTCATCAAAGACATGATTGTTTAGAATGGTTTTCTGCAGTGGAAACAGGGAAGCAGTGCTAGGAAGGCATACAGAAGGAAATGACCTTCCGAATCAGCATCCTGAGATGGTCAGAATTGTAAATGAATAGTTTGTTATAGTAATGGTGCAGTTGACTCAAGCGATAAATGTTGGTGGTATCTGTGCACGAGATCAGCCAGATCAACCGCAGTGGAACATGTCAATGGTGGAACATTTCATGAGGTAACATCCCCCATCATTCAGTGGATCATCTAACCCTGTTCTAGATGAATGGTGGATTAAATAATTGGAGAATATTTTCAATGTCATGGGGTGTTCAGACAATAATATTTTAGACTTTCTGTTTACCGTTTGGAGGGTGAAGCAGATCAGTGGTGGTCGATTGTTAAAAATATCAGGGACACTGATGAGATTGATGCTCTTGACTGGGATGAATTTAAAGGTATGTTTTTTGAGAAATATTTTCCTAAGGTTGTTTGACTTAGGATGGAAAAACAATTCTTGGAATTGAGCAAGAGGACCACTCTGTGGCTGCTTGTGAAGATATGTTCACTCGACTGGAAAGGTATGCTCCAAATTTTATCTGAGACATTGATAGTAAAATCAATCATTTTTACTCAGGATTAAAGCCAAAATATCGAAGCGCATTAGCTTCTCACGGGGTCAAAAGTTATGAAAAGCTAGTTCGATGTACTGAGAAGGTGGAAATGGTTTTTTTCGATGATCAAGTGTTCTATAACAACCAACAAAAGAAGAGACCAAGGTGGCAGGAGAAAGGGAAGAATTCTTCCAAGAGGTCTGGTGGTAAGAAAACTATGTTTTCAGTTTGTGATAAATTTGGTAAAAGGCATGCTGGGGAATGTCTTCTGAATTCTGGAAAGTGTTACCGATGTGGTAAGATGGGACATAAGGCTCGTTATTTCACTGAAAATGATCAGGGTGATGGTAAGACCAAATTTGTTTTACAGTTAGTGAAATTTTTCAAGTGCAATGATATGGGTCATTATGGAAACGAGTGTTCGACAAATAGCTCAAATGATGGGAAGTAGTCAAACTACAACCCGAAAGGTGTGGTGAAATCCTTTATAACTACTTCAGTAGATGTTGGGCCATCAAATAAAGTGATATCAGGTACATTGTTTGTTTTTTCAGATTAAGCCAATGTGTTGTTTGATTCGGGGTCTACACATTCTTTCATCTCTGAATATTTTCTAGTGAATTTGGAATTCCATCTTAAGAAATGAATCCTGAACTTTTGGTAAAAACACCTGGGGGAAATGTTGAGACAGAATGAATTTATAAGAATCTTTCTATCCTTATCCGTGGAATGAACCTACTTGAAAACCTTATTGTTTTACCTCTAGTAGAGTTTGATGTTATCATGGGTAGGGATTGGATTTCTATTTACCATGCTAAGATTGATTATAGAGCTAATGGAGTTTCTTTTCAGAAATACTTTCAGTTTGTGTACAATAATGAACCCTTACTGTTGATAATATATCAAGAGGCCAAGAAACTTGTAAAATATGGAAATGAATGTTACATTGCACATATTGTTGAAAACAAAGGAACCATTTAGATTAATGATGTGCTAGTGGTAAATGAGTATCCTGATGTTTTTTATAACCAGTTTACCGGAATAATACCATATCGAGAATTTGAATTTATTGTTGACTTATTTCCTGATGCTAATCCAATTTCAAAACCCCCTTATTAAATGGCTCAAATTGAACTTTTAAATTTGAAGGAGTAATTGCAAGATTTATTAGATAATGGTTTCATACGACCTAGTACATCACCATGGGGTGATCCTGTCTTATTTGTTAAAAATAAAGATGGTTTCATGAGATTTTTCAATGGTTATAGTGCCTTTAATAACACCGCTGTTATGAACAAATATCCTTCTACACATATCGATGATTTGTTTCATCAACTCCTGGGAGATCAGAATTTTTCAAAGATTGACCTGAGATCGGGGTACCATCAGTTGAAGTTAAAGGAAGCAGATATTCCGAAGACCATTTTTCATACAAGATATGGCCATTATGAATTTTTAGTAATGCCTTTTGGGTTTACTAATGCACCTGCTGTATTCATGGACCATATGAATAGAATTTTCCATGAGTTCATGGATAAGTTTGTGGTTTTTTTCTTTGATGGTATTTTGGTTTTATCAAAAAGTAAAGAGGATCATTAAAGTCATTTAAGGGTTATTTTGAAAACCTTAAAGGAAAAGAAATATTATTGAAAATTCAGCATGTGTGAGTTTTGGTTGCAAAAAAATTCATTCCTTGTCACATTGTTTCTAAAGATGGAATAACTATTGATCCTACAAAAAAAGGTTGTTGAAGAATGGCCAAGACCCAAAAATGTAAGTATGATTCGTTGTTTTCATGGTTTGGTAGGCTATTACCGAAGCTTTGTTATAAAATTTTTATGGTTATCTAGTCCAATGACTAAGCTAACTCGGAAGGGTGTTAAATTTATCTGGACAAAATAATGTGATGATTGTTTTCCAGAATTGAAAAGAAGAATGGTGAATGCTCCAGTTTTGGCACTACCTTCTTCGAATGATGAGTTTTTTATCTACAGTGATGCTTAATTTAATAGAATTGGTTGCATCCTAGTGAAAAATGATCAGGTAATTGCTTATGGTTCATGTCAGTTTAAAACTCATGAGGTAAATAACCCTACACATGATTTGAAATTAGATGTTGTTGTTTTTGCATTAAAAATTTAGAGGCATCATTTTTATTGTGTAAAGTGTGAAATATATACTAGTCACAAATATCTAAAGTATATATTCACTCAGAAAAAATTGAACATGAGACAGAGGAGATGGCTAGAATTAATCAAGGATTATGATTGTACAATTCATTACCATCCGGGAAAAGAAAATAAAGTGGCTGATGCTTTGAGTCGAAAAAGTAATGCTTCATCAACCATGTTACATTTGGAACATGATCCTTTGGTTATGTATTTGATGAAATTTGGCATAGAAGTTGTTGGTGCAGGATGTTCTTCTTTTTTGTTTCATGTATCAGTGAAATCTTCTCTTCAAACAGAATTAAGCAAGCACAGAAGCAAGACAGTTAGTTGCAGAAAAAGGTAGAGCTGGTTCCATAGGGTAAGGTTCCTGAATTCAACATTGATAATGATTGTGTTTTGAAATTTGGGAAGAGGTTTTGTGTGCCTTTTGATTCACAGTTGATGAGAGATTTGTTATGTGAAGCTCATAGTTCTCTATTTTCAGTTCATCCAAGCAGTACTAAAATGTATAGAGATTTTCAAGAGTATTACTGGGGGGATGGAATGAAAAGAGTTATTGGTGATTTTACTGTGAAGTTTTTGACTTGTCAATAGGTTAAAGAAGAGTGGAGGTTACTGAAAGGGATGCTTCAGCCTTTACCAGTTCCAGAGTGGAAATTGGGGAATATATCCATGGAACACATTATGGGGTTGTCGAAGACTCCTCGAGGTAATAATGAAATCTGAGTTATTGTTGATCGTTTCACTAAATCTTCCCATTTCCTTGCTATACGAGATACTTTTTCCATAGATAAACTTTCTCGTTTGTATATTAAAGAGATATTCAAGTTACATGGTGTTCCCCTCTCCATTGTATCTGATCGTGATCCTAGGATTACTTCTAACTTTTGGAAAGGCCTTCAGAAGTCGTTGGGTACTGAATTAAATTTTAGTACAACTTTTCATCATCATTCAGATGGGAAGTTAGAACGAATAATTCATACTTTGGAGGATATGCTACGTGCTTTTTCAATGTATTATCAAGGATGTTTGGACCAACATCTTTCATTGGTTGAGTTTCCTTATAATAACAGTTTTCATTCCAGTATACAGATGGCACCATTTGAGGCATTATATGGGAAGCAATGTCAAAATCCATATTTTTGGGATAAAGTGGGTGAAATGAAGTTGATGGGACCAGAATTGGTAGAAGAGTCGGAAAAAAATGTTCAGCTGATACAGAAACACATGAGAACAGCTCAGAGTAGGCATAAACATTATGCGGACAATAAGAGGAATGATCTCTCTTTTGAGGTAGGTGATCATGTCTTCCTCAAAGAATCACCAAAGAAAAGTGTGATGTGATTTGGTAAGAAAGGAAATATGAGACCAATGTTCATTAGACCATATGATATTCTGGAGAGGTTTGGATCGGTTGCTTACCGAGTGGCTTTACCTCCGAGTTTATCTCAGGTACAAAATGTTTTTCATGTTTCAATGTTATGGAAGTACATGCCATATCCATCTCATGTTTTGAGTCCAGAGGTAGTTCAGATGGAAGAAAATATAACTTATGAGGAACAGCCAGTCCAGATTTTTGACCATAGGGAGCAAGTATTGTGGAATAAGTTGATTCATCATGAAAAGGTTTTCTGGAAAACCCACATGATTGTAGATGCAACATGGGAATCTGAAAATGCAATGAGGAATAAACACCCCCCACTTATTCAATATGTAATTAAATTGTGGGGACACAATTTTTAAATGGGGGAAAGGATGTAACATCCCATGTAAGTAAATAATTATGGATTTTCATATCTATGTCTATTTATTAATTAGATAGTGTTTTAGAGGCTTAGAATGAGAATAAATCCAATCTTAAGCATAAAATACTGCAATATTTTTTAAAAGAATGTTTTACTGCCTTTTGATGGAAAACCTTTCTAAAATAACACTTTTGACAATTTTATAAGCTCTATTTGTCAAAATAAACATAGTCTTTAGTATTGGGACATGGAAATTTACTTTGGATAAATGTTTTGTATTTTTCTGACAATGTTCATTTTTTTAATGAATAGTGAAAAATACTACATTTTACATCAAAACTACTTTTTGATCTAATTAAATTATATGGATAGATTATCTTTTTTATTGGTTTTAAAGTGTGAATAAAATATATTTTTATTATTTAATCCAATGGTGGTCATTGGAATTAATTTCACTTTGAAATTGGACATAATCAATTGTCAAACATTCTATAGATATTGTTTCTAATAAATCGGCTATTTGTTTTGACAACGAGAATTATTTTTAAATTAATTACTAATTTTTTTTGGAATTTGGTAAAATGGATTCCATATTTTTAATCCAAATTTCCAAATTATGTAATTAAGAATATTTTGATTTTGGACATTTTGAATAGTTACGACGGTAATTATCTTTAATTATCGTGATTAATTAGTAATCGGGTAGTTAAGGGTAATAAAATAATATCATAATAATATCAAATGACCCCAACATGTGTCCTAATGATACTGGTTGTGTCATGGAAGACCATGGGATGCCTTGTTCCAAACATTGGGACCCCATGGAATCACTTTTGGGTGATAGTAACATTTTATTATATTATTTTTTTAAAGGGAAAGTATAACCGAAAAATGTATCACCCAAGTAAAAAAATGTTAGTTTTGTCTGTGTAAATGATATCTTAGACTATAAATATTTATTGTAAAGGTAAAAATATTTCCTACATCATTTAATTTTTGTATATTTTTTATACATTAAATAAATTAAATTATTTATGACACCATGATAATGCAACGATTACCTCATTAATTAACTATTTAAATAAAATGAAACTATAATGTAAAATCTAAGACTTACACTTGTCAAACACCTATTGTATGGGTGGATTTCGAACTATTATCACCTTATACTTTAAATATATAATTTTGGGAACTTTAAAATCCGAAACACATTATATAATAATGTAACATTTCTTGAATTTCCAAGAGTGCCCCTTCTCCCTCTTATAAAAAGCCTCCACCATTACCTCCTTCCGCACACTTCTCAAGCCATTGGATCGATCAAACTCTTCTCGTCTTATCTCTCCACATCAATCTCTTAATCATATAATCCTTAACTTAGGCAGAAATCTCTTCAAGAAACCCTTTTGGTTCAAACCAAGGGGAGTTACCCGATTTAAAGGTAATCTCTTCTCTAATGTTCTTTTGTTTTATTTTGCTTATCCATCCCCCTAAACTCTTTTTATTAATTTCTTTTGTAACAACACCAGTATATTCAATATACTAGGATGTTTTTATCAGATGTATTTTATTTACAATTACACAAACCTATATCTAATTGTTAAAGAATATATTGTTTCTGTGGTTGGCGAATTTCTGCCTCACGAAACGATGATTGTTTAATCTTCATTTAACACCTTTCATGGTGGCCATTAAGATGTCACTATATTTATATATGATATATATTATGTTTATGTTTTCATTATTCTTTTTTTCTTTTCATTTATGGCATACCTTTATGGTTTCCATTATGGGTAAACATGATATCTTCATTTTAGGAAGTGTGGACTACCGCCCCCTAAAAGTGATTTGAATCGTTAATGCCATATGTGGGATGTATAAAAAATGTATTTAATGATGTTATATATGATATTATAATGGAATTATAATATAACTTTATATCATTATGATTTCACTCTATTTAATACGAAAGATAAATGAATGTAGCGTTCATGCGTATGTACGGCTTACCGTCTCCATGAATGGTGCATTTCATTTCAAACCTCTAAATGTTATGTAATATTATAAATGCATGTATATACTGGATATATATTATATATATATGATATCTAAATCATGAATATAATTCTGGATATAATGTATATTTTACCACATGAACAACTTGTAATTATAAGAAGTTTATTTTTGGCTCAAGTACCAAAGATCGACAAAACAACCGTTATTGACTTAAATAATTACATAATGTTCATAACATTGTAATAAGTGATATAAAAGGAAGAATTAACTTTTAAAAGGTTCTTAAGAAAGTATAAATTAAGTCTAGTTTATTATTCAGGAGATTAAAGAACGATCGAGTCATATCGGACACGAGGTATGGGACTTCTTCTCAATCTCCTTTCATTGAGGCATATTTTGTTTTATACAAAAATTTATTTAATAAGGTGTATAAACACCGTTGAATTTTACTTTTATTGAAAATGAATCTTTTTATATGAATCATTTTACAAATTGACAAAAAGAAATGTTTTTGTCTTACGTATGCATCGACAACGACTTCTCCGACGTCGTGACCATTATTTGAGTTTCAGCTTCCTCTACAATCTATAACCTTTTTTGAAAGTGAAAAATAAATACCATGTTTTAATTTTCTTTTATTTTGGTATTGAAAATGGTTTTGATAATTTTTTGATTATATCAATGTGTTTTTGATATATTGTGATTAAAATGTGGAAATGTTATCTTTCCTTTATTCATATTTTATATGTTACGATTATGTTATGGTTCTTGGGAATTGTTTATGAAGATGGGTGGTTCCATGATAAACTAAGGGCGGGTGAGCCATATATAGATCTCCAATGCATTGGGTAACACTAAGGAGTTAACTGATAAGGTTTCTCTGAAGAGATTTATGGAATTTACTGTGACGGGTATTCCAAACATAACCATGAGGGTTACTCCCTACATAAGAATGTTATTAACTCCTCAAGTTACCTTTATATCTTAAGTTTTATATGAGTTATTCATAATCCATATGATATCATGATGTATGTTTATGTGCATATGTTTTATGAGTAAAGTATGATTTCGTTAATTATTATGTAAACATGGACTAATGATTTCATTCCCTACTTTTATATCCCTTACTGAGCTTTTTATGATCATCCCAAGTTTTTGAAATGTTATTCACAGGTCAAGGGAAAGGTACCTGATGTGATGACAGTGTCGAGGAAGTGTCAAGAATGAATCCATGTTTTTTTTAAATATGTCTCCTTTGATGGGAAAAAATAATACAGTCTTTTATGTAACAACCTTGTTGAAATGTGGAATGTAATGAGTGATTTATGATATAATTCTCTAAAACTCTAAACCTGAAAATATCCTCAATGTGTATTCTTGTAATATCTCAATATTAAGTAATGTTTAAGGCTAGGGCCTTATAGTTGGTATCATAGGTCGGTTTAGATAACATTTGGAGTAATAATTGTATTAAATGATTATCCAAAAATATTTTTTATGGTCAAATTGAAATGATATAGCATTTGAAGATTACCATGATGCTTCATCTAAGACATGTTTGTTTAGAATGGTTTTCCACAGAGGAAATAGGGAAGCAGTGCTAGGAAGGCATACTGAAGGAAATGACATTCCTAATCATCATATAGAGATAGTCGGAATTGGAAATGAACAGTTTGTTGCAGTAATGGAACAGTTGACTCAGGCGATAAATGGTTGTGGTATCCAGGCACGAGATCATCCAGATCAACCGTAGAGGAACATGGTAGTGGTGGAACATTTCATGAGGCATCATACCCCATCATTTAGAGGATCATATGACCCTATGCAAGTTAAAGGGTGGATTAAAGCACTGTAGAAGATTTTCGATATCATGGGGTGTTCAGAAAATCAAAAGGTTAGTCTTGCTGTTTACTATTTGGAGGGTGAAGCAGATCAGTGGTGGTCAATGGTTAAAAATATCAGGGACACTAATGATATTGATGCTCTTGACTGGGATGAATTCAAAGGTATGTTTCTTGACAAATATTTTCCTAAGGTTGTTCGACTTAGGATGGAAAAACAATTCTTGGAATTGTGGAAAGAGCACAACTCAGTGGCTTCTTATAAAGAAAGGTTCACTCGACTGGCAAGGTATGCTCCAAATTTTATCTGAGACATTGATAGTAAATTCAATTGTTTTTACTTAGGATTAAAGCCAAAATATCTAAGGGATTTAGCTTATCGCGGGTTCAAAATTTATGAAAAGCTTGTTCGATGTGCTGAGAAGGTGGAAATGGAGTTTTTCGATGATCAAGTGTTCTATAAAAACCAATAGAAGAAGAGACTGAGGTGGCCGGAGAAAGGGAAGAATCCTTCAAAGAGGTATGATGGTAAGAAAACTAAGTTTTCATTTTGTGATAAATGTGGTAAAAGGCATGCTAGGGAATGTCTTCTAAATTCTGGAAAGTTCTACCGATGTGGTAAGATGGGACATAAGGCTCGTGATTGCACTGAAAAATATCAGGGAGATGTTAAAAGCAAATTTGATTTACAGTTAGTGAAATTTTTCATGTGTAATGAGATGGGTCATTATGCAAATTAGTGTTTAACAAAGAGCTCAAATGATGGGAAGCAGTCAGACTACAAGTAGAAAGGTGTTGTGAAATCCTTTACAACTACTTCAGCAGATGTTGGGCCATCAAATGAAGTGGTATCAGGTACATTGTTTTTTCAGATTATGCCTATGTGTTGTTTGATTCGGGGTCTACACATTCTTTTATCTCTGAAGCATTTTCTAGTAAATTGGAAATTCCATCTTAAGAAATGACTCCTGAACATTTGGTAAAAACACCCGGGGGAAATGTTGAGGCAAAAAGAATTTATAAGAATCTTCCTATCCTTAACCGTGGAAATAACCTACTTGAAAAACATATTGTTTTACCTCTAGTAGAGTTTGATGTTATCTGGGGTATGGATTGGGTGTCTTTTTACGATGCTAAGTTTGATTGTAGATCTAAAGAAGTTTCTTTTCAGAAAGGATTTCGGTTTGTGTACAATAATGAACCCTTACTATTGATAATATATCAAGAGTCTGAGAAACATGTAAAAGATATAAATTAATGTAACCTTGCACATATTGTTGAAAACAAAGGAACCATTCAGATTAATGATGTGCCAGTGGTAAATGAGTTTCCTGATATTTTTCCTGATGAGGTGCTCGGAATAATACCATATCGGGAAGTTGAATTTACTGTTGACTTAGTTCCTATTTCTATGCCAATTTCAAAACCCCCTTATCTAATGGATCAAATTGAAATTTTAGAGTTGAAGGAGAAATTGAAAGATTTATTAGAGAAAGGATTCATTCGACCTAGCACATCACCATGGGGTGCTCCTGTCTTATTTTTTTTAAATAAAAGATGATTCTATGAGAATTTGAATTGATTATAGAGACTTGAATAACATCACTGTTAAGAACAAATATCATTTTCCTCATATCGACGATTTGTATGATCAGCTCTATAGAGCTCA
This sequence comes from Viscum album, assembly GCA_963277665.1. Lineage (NCBI taxonomy): Eukaryota > Viridiplantae > Streptophyta > Magnoliopsida > Santalales > Viscaceae > Viscum > Viscum album. The sequence goes on along the minus strand of OY728122.1, from coordinate 698,570,885 downwards.
GTATTTTTCAAAGATTGACCTGAGATCGGGGTACCATCAGTTGAAGGTAAAGGAAGAAGTTATTCCGAAGACCGCGTTCTGTACAAGATATGGCCATTATGAATTTTTATTAATGGTGTTTGGGTTGAACAATTCACCTACTGTATTCATGGACCTTATGAATATAATTTTCCATTAGTTCTTGGATAAGTTTGTGGTTGTTTTCATTGATGATATTTTGGTGTTTTCTAAAAGTAAAGAGGAGAATTAAGTCCATTTAAAGGTTATTTTTCAAACCTTAAAAGAAAATAAATTGTATGGGAAATTCAGAAAGTGTGAGTTTCAGTTGCAAAAAATTTCTTTCCTTGGTCATATTGTTTCTAAAGATGGAATAACTGTTGATCCTGCAAAAACAACGGTTGTTGAAGAATGGCCATGACCAAAAAATGTAACTGAGATTCTTAGTCTTCTTGGTTTGGAAGGCTATTACAGAAGGTTTTTTAGAAATGTTTTATGGTTATCTAGTCCATTGACCAAGCTAACTCAGAAGGGTGTTAAGTTTATCTGGACAAAATAATGTGATGATTGTTTTCAGGAATTGAAAAGAAGATTGGTGAATGCTCCAGTTTTGGAACTACCTTCCATGAATGGTGAGTTTGTTATCTACATTGATGCTTCATTGAAATGACTTGGTTGCATCCTAATGAAAAATGGTCAGGTAATTTCTTATGCTTCTTGTCAGTTGAAAAATCATGAGGTAAATAACCCTACACATGATTTGGAATTAGCTGTTGTTGTTTTCACTTTAAAAATTTGGAGGCATCATTTTTATGGTGTAAAGTGTGAAATATATCCTGATAACAAAAGTTTAATGTATATATTCACTCAGAAAGAATTGAACATGAGACATAATAGATGGATAGAATTAATCAAGTATTATGATTGTACAATTCATTACCATCCAAGAAAATAAAATAAAGTGGCTGATGATTTGAGTCGAAATAGTAATGCTTTATTAAACATGTTACATTTGGAACGTGATCCTTTGGTTAAGGATATGATGAAAATTGGTATAGAAGTTGTTGGTGCAGGATGTTCTTTTGTTTTGTTTCAGGTATCAGTGAAATCTTCTCTTCAGACAGAATTAAGCAAGCACAGAAGCAAGACAATGAGTTGCAGAAAAAGGTAGAGCTGGTTCAGAAGGGTAAGTTGCCTGAATTCAACATTGATAATGATTGTGTTTTGTGATTTGGGAATAGGTTGTATGTGCCTTGTGATTCACAGTTGGAGAAAGAGTTATTATGTGAAGCTCATAGTTCTCCGTTTTCAGTTCATCCAGGCAGTAATAAGATGTATAGAGATCATTGGGAGTATTATTGGGGGGATGGAATGAAAAGAGTTATTGCTGATTTTACTGTGATGTGTTGGACATTTCAATAGGTTAAAGCAGAGCAGAAGTTACCGAAATGAATGCTTCAGCCTTTACCAGTGCCAGAGTGGAAATGGGAAGATATATCCATGTACTTCATTGTGGGGTTGCCAAAGACGCCTCGAGGTAATAATACAATCTGGGTTATTGTTGATCGCTTGAATAAATCTACTCATTTCCTTGCTATATGAGATAATTTTTCCCTAGATCAAACTTATCATTTGTATCATAATGAGATAGTGAGGTTACATGGAGTTCCCCTCTCTATTGTATCTGATCGTGATCCAGGTTTACTTCTAGCTTTTGGAATGGCCTTCAGAAGTCGTTGGGTACTGATTTAAATTTTAGTACAACTTTTCATCCTCATTCAGATGGGAAGTCAGAACGAACAATTCAGACTTTTTAGGATATGCTACAAGCTTGTTCAATGGATTATCAGGGAAGTTGTGACCAACATCTTTCTTTGGTTGAATTTTCTTTATAATAACAGTTTTCATTCCAGTATACAGATGACACCATTTAAGGAATTATATGGGAAGCGGTGTCGAACTCCAAATTTTTGTGATGAAGTGGGTGAAAGAAAGTTTATGGGACGAGAATTGGTAGAATAGTTGGCAAAAAAAGTTCAGCTGATACAGAAACACATGAGAACAACTCAGAGGAGGCAGAAAAGTTATGCGGACAAGAGGAGGAAGGATCTCTCTTTTGAGGTAGGTGATCATGTCTTCCTCAAAGTTTCACCATGGAAAAGTGTGATGTGATTTGGTAATAAAGTTATTCTGAGTCCAAGGTTCATTGGACCATATGATATTCTGGAGAGATTTGGATCAATTGCTTACCGAGTGGCTTTACCTCTGAGTTTATCTCAGGTACACAATGTTTTTCATGTTTCAATGTTATGGAAGTACATGCCAGATCCATCTCATGTTTTGAGTCCAGAGGTAGTTCATATGGAAGAGAAGCTACATTACGAGGAACAACCAGTCTATATTCTTGACCATAGGGAGACATTATTACAAGATAAGGTGATTCATCAAGTAATGGTTTTGTGGAAAAACCACATGATTGAATAGGCCACATGGAATTCTGAAAATGCAGTGAGGGATAAATACCCCCCACTTATTCAATAAGTAAATAAATTGCGGGGACCCAATTTTCAATAGGGGAAGGATGTAACATCCCAAGTAAGTAAAGAATTATGGATTTTCATATCTATTTTTATTTATGAACTAGATAGTGTTTTAACGGCTTAAAATGAGAATAAATCCAATCTTATGTATAAAATACTCTAATATTTTTTAAAAGAACGTTTTACCTCCTTTTGATGGAAAACCTTTTTTAAATCAAACTTTTGACAATTTTATAAGCTCTATTTGAAAAAATAAACTTATTCTTTAGGATTGGGACATTGAAATTTACTTTGGATAAATTTTTTGTATTTTTCTAACAATGTTCATTTTTTAATGAATAGTGAAAAATACTGCATTTTACTTCAAAGCTTCTTTTTCATCTAAATTAATTATATGGATAGATTATATTTTTAATTGGTTTTAAATTGTAAATATAATATATTTTACCATTTAATCCAATGGTGGTAATTGGAATTAATTTCACTTTGAAATTGTACATAAACAATTGTCAATCTTTCGATATATATGGTTTCTAATAAACACACTATTTGGATTGAGAACGAGAATTATTTTTAAATTAATTACTACTATTTCTTTGTTTGGAATTTGGTAAAATTTATTCCATATTTGGAATCAGAAGATCCAAATTATGTAATTAAGACTCTTTTGTTTTTTGACATTATGAATAGTAACGACGGTAATTATCTTTAATTATCATGATTAATTAGTAATCAAGTAGTTAAGGGTAATAAAATAATGTCATAATAATAATAAATGACCCCAACATGTGTCATAATGCTACTGGTTGTGTCATGGCCGACCATGGGATTCCTTGTTCCAATCTTTGGGACCCCATGGAATCACCTTTGGGTGATAATGACATTTTATTATATTATTTTTTAAAGGGAAAGTATAACCAATGTATGTATCACCCAAGTAAAATAATTTTAGTTTTGACTGTGTAAATGTTATCTTGGTCTATAAATAGTAATTGGAAAGAGAAAACAATTTCCTACATCATAGTGTTTTCTCTATAAGTTTTAGACATTAAATAAATTAAATTATTTATGACACCATGATGATGTAGCGATTACCTCCTTAATTAACGATTTAAATAAAATGAAAAGATAATGTAAAATCTAAGACATACACTTGTCAAAAACCTATTGTATGGGTCTATTTCAAACTATTATCACCTTATCCTCGAATTATATAATTATGGGACCATTAAAATCCAAAACCCATTATATAATAAAGTAACATTTCTTGAATTTCCAAGAGTACCCCTTCTCCCTCTTATAAAAGGCCCCCACCTCTACCTCTTTACCCGCACCTCTCAGGACATTGGCTGGGACAAACTCTACTCATTTTATCTCTCCACATCCCTCTCTTCATCATAGAAGTCATAACTTAGGCAGAAAGCTCTTCAATAAACCCTTTTGGTTCAAACCAAGGGCAGTTACCCGCTTTAAAGGTAATGTCTTCTCTAATGTTATTTTGTTTTATTTTGATTATCCAAACCCATAAAATCTTTTTATTCATTTCTTTTGTTACAAAACTTGTATATTAAATATACCAAGATTTTTTTATTAGAAGGATTTTATTTACACTTACATACACCTCCATCTAATAGTTAAAGTACATACTATTTTCGTGGCTGACGAATTTATGCCTCACGAAATTATGATTGTTCAATCTTATTTTAACACCTTTCATGGTGGCCATTAAGATGTCACTATATTTATATATGATATATATTATGTTTATTTTTTCCTTATTCTTATATATTTTTCATTTATGGCAAACCTATATGGTTTCCATTATGGGTAAACGCAATATCTTCATTTTAGGAGGTGAGGACTACCGCCCCCTCAACGTTATTTGAATCGTTAATGCCATATGTGGGACTTATAAAGGATGGAGTTAATGATGTTATATATGATATTATACTGGAATTACAATATACCTTTATATCATTATGATTTGACTCCATTAAATATTATATATAAATCAGAGTAGCGTTCATCCGTACTTACGACCTACTGTCTCAGTGAACGGTGCATTTCATTTATTACCTCTAAATGTTATGTAATATTATAAATGCAAGTATATAAAGGATATATATTATATATATGATATCTAAATGATGAATATAATTCTGAATATAATGGATATTTTACCACATGCACAACTTGTAATTATAAGAAGTTTATTTTTGGCTCAAGTACCAAATATCGACAAAACGACCGTTATTAACTTAAATAATTAAAAAAATTTCATAACACGGAAACAAGTTATATAAAAAGGATAATGAACATTGAAAATGTTCTTAAGAAATTAGAAATTAACTCTAGTTTATTATTTAGGAGATTAAAGAACGATCGAGTCATGTCGGACACAAGGTATGGGACTTCGTCTCAATCTCCTTTCATTGAGGCATATTTTGTTTTATACAAATCGTTCATTAATACGGTGTATAAAACCCTATTACTTTTAATTTTATTCGAAAGGAATAATTTTATACGAAGCCTTTTACTAAACAAAAAAATGGAATGTTTTTGTCTTACGTATGCGAAGACAATGACTTCTCCGCCGCCGTGACCATTATTTGAGTTTCAGCTTCCTCTACAAGCCATAACCTTTTTTGAAAATGAAAAATAAATACTATGTTTTAATTTTCTTATATTTTGGTATTGAAAATGGTTTTGATAATGTTTTATAATATCAATGTGTTTTTGATATCTTTTGATTGAAATGTGGAAATTTTATGTTTCTTTTATGCTTGTTTTATGTGTTACGATTATGTTATGGTTCTTGGGAATTGTTTATAAATATGGGTGGTTCTGTGATAAAAAAAAGGGTGGGTGTGCCCGATATAGCTCTCCAATGTATTGGGTAACGTGAAGGAGTTAAACGCTATGGTTTCTCCGAATAGATTTAGGTAATATACTGTGATGGGTATTCCAAACGTAACCATGAGGGTTACTCCCTACGTAAGAATGTTATGAATGCCTCAAGTTACCTTTATGTATTACATTTTCTATGAGTTATTCACAAACCATATGATTTCACGAGGTTTTTTTAAGTGCTTATGTTTTACGAGTAAAGTGTGATTTCATTAATTTTTATGTATACATGGACTAATGTTTTCATTCCGTACTTTTATATCCCTTTCTGAGCTTTTTATGCTCATCCCATGTTTTTGAAATGTTTTTCACATGTCAAGGGAAAGGTACATGATGTGATGATAGTGTCAAGGAAGTGTCAATAGTGAATCCTTGTTTTATTTTAAATATGTCTCCTTTGATGGGAAAAAAGAATATAGTCTTTTATGTAACCACGTTGTTTAAATGTGGAATGTAATGCATGATTTATGATCTAATTCTATAAAACTCTATACCTGAAAAGATCCTCAACGTGTATTCTTGGAATAACTCAAGATTAAGTAATATTTAAGGATGGGGCCTTATAAGGAACCTTCCTAATTCAACAAGGTCGATGATACTTAGGATTAAAAGTGAAATCCATTTATTTTATTGAAACGTCATGGGTCCCACATTGCTACTTGTCCGTTGGAGGAAAAATAAAAGAAACAATATAACAATGTTCTTTTGTTATTATTTTAAAAAGAACCAAAACAAAAAAAAATTCTAGAACTACTGATTTCAAAGTGATTTCATCCTTCAGCGAATCATGACGCTACAGATTCAATGGTGACATCATATTTTTAATCCGAGCACTTGTTGAAATGTTAGAAAACGCAGCTCGCACGTTTACTGAAGTTACCAGAAAAAATGTTAAAAAAATTATTAACAGTCACCCTCGACTCATTCAGGTCATGGTTAGGCTCTGCCTAAGGATAAAATTTACTCAAAGAATAATTTTAATCACATATTTTCAAGACAACATACCGTTTATAAGTTATGGATTTTACAATAAAATAATTGTCACTTAATTAATTTATTTACGTCCAAAAACTAACATTCATTGGTGGCCCATGCCGACCAATGTTAGTATCTTTCTAAAGAAATAATACCCTCATGAGCTCAGTGGTGGTCTTGGATTTTTAATCTGAGTCACCGTTAGTGAGTTATAAGAATTTGAACCATAAAATAACTTTATTTAATTATTTTATTTACGGTTATTCCATTTTCGGGTTTTCTCACATGTGGCCTGCACCATCTAAACTTATGTCACTTCTAGGGTAAACCTACCATCTTAAATTCAATAGTGCCCTTAGATGTCTGATCCAAGAAACCTTTTAATATTTATTCCACTTTTTCAGGAAAACTACTAACGTACACGAATTAAAGCTTAATAGAACATCAATGGATCATTCCGGGCACTCCGGGCCACAGAATCACGCACTGTCAGATTTCATGATCTTTATATAATTCAATGTAATTTAAAAAAATTAAATGGAAAATTCATGTCATTACAGAATTGAACATTGAAACTATACATTCATATTTGATTTAAAAATATTTAAATTACTTGATATTTTTCATTTATTTTGTATTCATAAGAAATATGTTACTAATGTAAAAATTGATCTACAACAATGGTAAAATGGGATAAAATTATGTCATAAGAGCTCAATATATCATAAAAACCTATATAAAAATGTTTCCATGAGGGATTTATTAAAAAACCCTTATCCTTTATATTTTATTTTCAATATTTTACCCGCATTCCATTGAATTTTAATTTAATTTAATATAATAATTAATGCATATTTACAAAAAAGATACTTCTTACCGTTATAAAATGAGATGTATACCTCAACTAAAAATAATCCAATAAAATTTGAATACATCTCATTAAATTAAAATATATAATTTCTTAATATAAATCTCCAACATTATCACAATTCGGATCCAAATAATAATCACTAAACTAATCATTTCAATCAATCAATTCAATTAGTTATTTATGTCCTCAACAAGAGTATAATCCACACCATAGTTGTTTCTTCTATATCATTCTAATAAACCATCCTAAAAGCTTACTATAATTATAATAACATAATTCCACAAGTATAATTATTATATTTAAATATAATTATGTTGATTGCACAACCATTTTCTATTTCCAACCCATCCATTAGAGAATGAAAATGTTGGTTGTGTTATATGTGGACCACCACCTTCAAGGTTAATGTATACAATTTTTCATCACTCCCTTCTGTGGATTATTTTAATAATTTATATAATGAATGAAAATAATAGTTAAGAATTTTTTTTAATATTATGTAAAGATAAATTTTTCATTCTGTTAATAGTATTAATAATAAATGATGATTGTAAAATTTTCCCCGCAATCTGAGCATTTTAATAGGAATGTATGATTTATTCTTATTCATAAATATCATTTATCCTCTACTTATACTTATGAATTTTTTCTATCAAAATAATACAAACTAATTAATATAAATACACTCATTCATAATTATATTATAAATAAATCAATTCATAATAATACTTATCCTCTTGTTATATCTTGTTCTTGTTTAGGATGATTTTACATCCTACAAAACAAATTCCATAAATATTAAATGTCAATGAATATGGAAAAGTAATTACTAAAAATAATTGATATTAATAATTAAATTATAATATTTATTGGTTCTATAAATTTAATATTTACATTTAATACCATTTTAATATACATCCTTTTGTTTGTAATCCAGATTAATAAAACCTGATAATCATTTATTCCATTATCACAGACCGTACCCACTTATTACATATAATTAATAAGATATTTTATAAATAATTTTATTAATATTATTCTATTAACTTTAGTAATAAAGGATTTAGAACCTCTATATTAAATAATATAGATTGATTCCCCCATTACAAAACATGAACAAGATGAATAAAACTATTAACAATTGATGATGAAAATAAACAATTACTGATAAAAATATTTATGTAATTTTTTTAAATGATGTTTATAAAAAGTAATATATATTAAGAAGGTTTATAAATAAGTGAACAAAATAGTTATTTTTATTAAAAATTTTGTGAGAAAATTTCTGGAAAAGTGGAAATCCATGGTAAGGTATTTTTTGTCTCAATTTCAGTTTATCGAGGAATTATTCATATTTTAAACATATTTTCATTTATATGTGGTACATAATACCCATTGAAATATTATATCATGAGTCTATTTATACTCAATGAATATCATGTTCCTCCACATGTTCTTCCATTCATGGGTGTTTTGATTATAGAATCCATAACTATTTATTTAAAATCATTTTTGTAAAATATTTGAATTCTTTTAACCAACAAATATTCCACTATCAATATTGATCATACTATTTCAATATTTATTTTTTATAAAAGTTATTAAATATAGATGTTTATTTTAATAATTCTTTGAGTTTTTTATCAATGGTTAAAAGGTATATTTTCTAACAAGTTCAAATGGATCATTTCTCAATTTCTATTTATGTTATGAAAAGAATGGGGTTTTGCTATTTTCCACATGAAAACATTTACTAAAATTATGTAAATTCATCATTTCTATGATCCATTCCCTTGTTCCATTATTTTTCATTGAAAATACTACATCCATTTTTATTGTAAATTTCGGTTTTTAATAGTTACAAATGAAATTAGACATTTCATCCTTTTTCTTTAAATCATATTTCGAGGACTTTTATTGAAATTATTTTTTATATAATTCAATATCCTTTAATTTATTATGATCCAATGTTAATATAATTTATATATACCATACATCATATTTTTCTTGATGACTTATGATAATTTTTTGAATAAATTTTCTGGAAACCCTTTTTATTTCCACTAGAAATTATGATATAAAGTAATTATGAATGATGTTATGTTATTATGTAATGAATAATTAGTATTTATCATTATTTTATGGGGGATCCTATATATACCTCCAATTCATTGGTTAGTGTTGTATATTTCATGACAGAATGATTATGTGTGGAAATAATTTCATTTGTTCATAACATAATGTGTTTGAATGAATGTGGATTTTGACATAATAATTCAAGTAAATTAATCGTATTGTTAATGGCATAATAAAGGGCCATGAGTGGGTTTTATTTCATTTCAATTAATTTAATGATTTTATTTTTAATAAATTTAATTTATTTTCATTATTGGGTTTGGTGAAAACGTTATAACCACATAAACTATTTCCAACTCCAAAAATCCATCTTATGAAATGATTTAAGGACTTATTTTGATGGTTTAAGATTATTTTACCTTGATCTATGTCTATGTTTATGTTTTATAGTTCTATAATGACCCATTTATTATCCTAAAATCTCATGAAATGATCACAATGTACAATCATTTCTTATAATTATCTTTTAGGTTTTTTAATTTATTATGTGGTAACTATTTATAACTAAAATAACATATTCATAACTAAATCAGTACAAAAAACCATATTAAAAACTTTAGGTTTCATAATGGAAACTTTTATATACGTTTAATATAAATCAAAATAAAATTAATATAAAATTTAATTTTAAATTAAATCACTATATATATAAAATTGTTTTTTTATAATCATGTTTTCTTCACCATTGAGTGATGTTAATCTAATTTATTAATTAATTGAAATATAATGAACTATAATTTATATATTTTTAAAATTTATATTCAATTAACTTTTTTAAAATGAATAAATTATTTAATTTGATTGAAATTAAACAATATTGTCTACAAAAATCTTTAAATATAACAGTTTTACCGATATCATGGCCATTAACATCATCCATATAGACCAAACTTATATGAAAAAAATTAAATCCAAAATTTTAAGTAATATGATCATGTTTATATAATATTTGAAATAATTTTTGTAAAAATATAATTTCTAGAAGTGGTAAAAAATATTTTTTTTAAAATATTAGTGAATATCACAGTTTTAGTGTAAAATATTACTTCTATTTCCAAAATGATAGACCAGTTCCTATAAATGAAACATTGTTATTATAAATGATTTATTTGATACACACATATATATAGAATTCAAAATATTAATTTATCATGGAAATATTATACTATTTAAGATTTTATCTCTATCATTAATTTTTTTTCTATTCTCCCAGAAATAAATAATTTCAGAAAAAATAATTTTAAGATAACACTAAAATTATTGATCCATAAAATTAATTGAATTTTTTAAAACTAAAATTTAATATATTACTTCTAAATTAATATATTAATAAAATATCATTCTAGTTTTCAATATCTAATAGTTTTGGGATGTAATGTTTTTTATTATATTGTAGAGTATTAGTTATTATAAAACATATCACCAATTAATCCATATTTTTTTCAAAATTAAATGAAATGATAAAAAATGAAAAAATAATTTCCATTGATGTTTAATTAATTATTTTATTTATATGTATTCATATACATTTTTTTAAATTTTTTTCTTCGAATTTTGGGTATATATTTAGTATACTGTTAGATGAATTTAAACCAATTTATGTAAAAAATAAAAATAACCACCCTAATGCCCTCCCTATGAACATATTTAATATATCAAAAATAAAATCATAAAATAAACAATCTCCTGTACATATCCTAAAATATGTCATATTAAATATTAGGAATATGGGGAATAAAGTAAAATATTATTATAATAAAACTTATCCTATGAAACATTTCATGTATTTTAATGGCTTGGGAAGTTGAAATTTAATGTTATGTATAAAGTTGATATAAAGGTGTATCATTCATAATGGTTACCTCAATCATATTATATCCATTGAATTCACTCATAATGACTTCAAGAAATAATAAAATCAATTTATTGATTAAAACACATAAATCCAAAGTATCCCTAAAAAATGAGGGCAATAAAATAAATATTAAAAATGGGGTCATATTACCCAACATGGATTTAAATTAATGCAGGTAAATCACTATTTCACATGAATTTATATTCAAAGTCTGTACTCACGAAAATTATATAAAATTAAACACATATTGAGGATAAATATATTTTTAAACATGTGGTTGTTGAGTTTAAATATTATGGTAACATTATTTAAAAGTTATTTGGTATTTAATACACAGAAAATGGAGGAAAATGGGTTGTCAAGACCAACCCCTTTGGAAATTTGGAACTTGAAAAAGGAAAGGCATGGGATGACCTAGATAGGGAACACGAAATTGAAACTATTGGATAGGATATTATAAAAGTTATTGAAGAGGATGTACTAGGTATTATCTCAAACCCAAAATATGATTTGGATCTAGCAGGTCCTTCTTCAGAGGATTCGGCTCCTTTGATTCCTCTTTCGAATAAATCAAACACTGATTCATTTGATCAGTATAATAAGACTCATGACCTCCAAGAAACCTATAATAAAGAGCATAATCCTCCCTCTGATAACCAAACCTCTTCCCCTGAAAACACCATCCTAGATGCGCTTCCCCCATATTAAAATGTAGTCAAATTTAGGAAGGTGGAACATGATTATAGGGATGCCCTTCTTTCCTCCCCGAGCAACAATGATAGGACGCTGGAAGTCAGGGTGTTCCTCCTAGAACAGACTGGGAAAATGTCACCTCCATGCTGTCTGGTCTCCCTGGATGTGCAACCTACTGCCTTTAAGGATTACAAATGGCATCGAGAATATTCTCCTTCAAACACTCACTCTACCTCGGACACTTACATACAAGGTGAAAAATATAGAATTGTTTTGGGCAATACAGATGCCTCTAACCGCCCTTTGGCCCCACAATAATTACAGGTTACATTGATTAGTACTCCATGGGAGGCTTCTTTTGGAATCTCAACAAGGTCAATGACCGCAGGATCCAAAACGTATGGGGACAACCCCTCCAAAAAAGTCCAAATGAATTTGTTATACTGTAATTGTTAGGGTATTGCCAACCCTAACACCATTAATGTTATAAAAAGGATTATTAATACTCACAACCCTAATCTTTTGAATATTACTGAATAAAAAGTAAATCAAACCATTAGAATCAAGCCTTCATCCCCCATTGGCTACTCTTTCTTAGGGTATTGTAGTAATGGTAGATCTACTGAATCATTATGGTTATTTTCTCACTCTTCTATGCAGAATGTTAAAGTTTACAATAGCTCGAATCAATCTATTTCCTATGATTATATTTTTGAGTATGATCATGTTTATACTACTTTTGTTTATGCTTATAATAGATACCATGATAGGATATATCTTTGGAACGAGCTCACCCATCTTAGTAACGCTATCCATAATCCTTGGTTTATAGTTGGGTACGTTAATTCTATTTTATCTCTTAGTGAGAAAGTAGGTCCTTCACATGAATCCATATCTACTAGGGAATTCAAAGCTTGCATTGGGTTCAACAACCTTACAGAGGTTAATCTAATGGGTGCTAAATTAACTTGGTATTGAAAAAATTACAATAGGATGGTGGCTAGTAAACTTGATAGGGCTTTCACTAATGACCTTGCCCTAGATAAATGGGACAATTTTCTAGTATCACTCTTACAAAGATTGCTTCTGATCACTATCCCATATTAATTAGCTTTTCCCATAACACAAAAAACCTAGGTCCCATTTCAGATATAACACTACTTGGTACTCGGACCCAGAATTTATGAATATCATCAAAAACTCATGGGCTAATACGCATAGTCAAAAGGATGCATTAGTCTGCCTAGTGAAATTGAAAATTCTTAAGAAAATTCTCAAAATCTGGTGAAATTATAAAACAAATGAAATAGATAATAAGATCACCCTTCTAGAAAAATAACATTCTCAAATTCAAAAGGCTAGTACCTCCTCTAACTTTTCTCAAGACACCCAACATGAAAGCATCATTTCCTCAAAACTTATCACCCTGGTAAACTATAAGGACAACCTTAAAAAGAAAATATTTAAATCCAAATGGGTTAATGATGGGGATAGGAATACTATATTCTACAATGACCTTCATAGAGTTAAAAAAGATTATAGGACTCTTTCCTATATTAGAGAGGGGGATCAAATTTTTGACACTGAGCAAAGCATTTCCAATCATGTGATATCTTATTTGCATAATATCTTCAATGGAACTGTGATAGATAAAGATATCATATATGATGTCATTCCTGTACGGGTTACTGAGGAAGAGAACTCTTTGTTTAATAGTATCCAACATTACCAAGAAATTAAAGACACAATATTTAGCCTAAACGCTAATGGTGCTCTGGGGCTAGATGGTTTTAATAATGGTTTATATCAAAAACACTCAGATGTGATTTAGGAGGATGTTGGTAGCATGGTGAAAACATTATTTTCTAGAGTATTTCTCCCTCATGGATTAAATTTTCAATTCATAGTCCTCATCCCAAAATTTGAGAATGCGGATGAACTTCACCTCTTCAGGCCCATAGCTCTCATAAACTCTCCCTTTAATATTATCACCAAATTAACGGCAAATAGAATTTCTTCTATTTACAATCTAATTGCCTCCTGGAACCAATTTGTCTTTATAAAAAGGAATATCTATTCAAGAATGTATTTGTATTGTCTATGAATCCAAAAATCTCTTAAACATGAAAAATCATGGAGGGAATGTTTCCATTAAACATGAAATTGCAAAGAATTTTGATACCATTGATTGGAATTACATATATAAAGTCTTTATGCAGTTTGGATTTAATGGTTTCTTCACAAACATAATTAGAAACCTGTTTAATTCAGCCCATATTTCCATACTCATTAATGGCTCCCATAAAGGTTATTTGAAAAGTTAGAAGGGATTTAGACAAGGAGACCCTCTCTCGGCTATTATTTTCTCCATTACTGATGACTATATAAGTAGACCTCTTACGCTATCTATAGGAAAAGGTAACACAAAATCTATCACTACCTATTGAAACATGAATTCCCCCTCAAACCTTCTTTATGCCAATTAAATTATTCTCTTTATTTAGGGGACAAAATAAATATGAATACCCTTAAGGCCATCCTTCTTCACTACCAAGAGGTGTCTAGTCAACACATCAACTAGCACAAATCTTACGTCTACATCGCCAAATACTTTCCCCCTGTAGGAAACTAATTATCACCAATACCCGAGGTTTTAAGGAGGGAACATTACCCTTCACTTATCTTTGTATTCCCATATTTTGGGGTAGACCCATAGCGGCTTACTTCTCCCCCATCATTGATCATATGGTTCAATATCTTTATTCTTGGAAGGGTAAGAACCTCTCATTGGCTGAGAGAATTTGACTTGTTAAGTCCACTATTTTCTCCAAGTTTGCTTACTCTATGATGATTTAGAAATGTCTGATGGGTCTCCTAAAGCACATTAATGTGGCAATTAAGAACATTGTTTGGACTGGGAGTACTCTAGAGAGAAAACTGGTTATTGTCCCCTGAACCACTTACTGCAAACCGATTGATAAAGGGGGTATTGGTATTAAAAACCATTATTATTTTAATGATTCTATTCAAGCTAATCTCATGTGGAACCTCAATCATAATAACTCTCATTCCAAGGATTTTCTTAGGGATTGATTCTTTCACAAGCTCAGAAATAATCAGAACTACTTTATCACATCTTATATTTGGACCACCATTAAAAACACATTCACTTCCATTATAACTAATTCCAGATGGATGGATTGAAAAGATTAAAATTTAAATTTTTGGTTAGATAACAGGACTGGCTCTCCCCTGATATCTTTAATTCCCAAAATCCGACCTCCACCCCACATCAATGACACTATAAAGAAAATCATACATTCTCTAAATATTTGTTTACCTGAGGATATCAAACACATTGGTGATAGTTATCACTTAACTAATATGGACAATTTTCATATTTGTGAATCCACTCACAGTGGGGTTCTTGACTCTCAAAATTAATACAAACACTTTTTCAAAAATGAGGAAAAAAACTTAGCTTGGTTAAATAACTTAAATAAATCAGGGATAAAACCCTCAAGATTCACCCCAATTTAGCACATCACCCATGGTATAATCCCCACCGATACATTCTTACATGTTTTGGGATTAATCTTTGTTCTAAATTCTATATGTGTAACCAACAATGAGATAATATTAATCACCTCTTCCTTTCTTTTGATACAGAAACGTCTCTCTGGCATTATATTTTTATCATTTTTGAGTGTAGATGGTTGTTTTTTAGTTCTATAACCTCACAGATACAGTGGTGTATGGACCAACCTGACTCCCAACAGATCAAGAATCTTTTTGTTGCAGCTGTAGCAGTACTCCTTTGTGTGATCTTGTATGGTAGAAATGATCTTACATTTTGTAACAATTCATCCAAGCATAATTCAGGTAAATTGAAAATTCTCCTCGCGATATGGGAGGCGGCTTCGATTCAATAATATCATTGCTGCAACTCGGTTCGTGACCTTGTGATTCTTAAGCATATTGGAGTTGAGGGGAATTTCTCTCAACTGAGATATACCATTGAATTTTTGGCATCCCCCTCCCCTAGGCTAGATTAAAATCAATGTGGATGGTGCCTCTAAAGGAAACCCTAGCCCAAAAAGTTGTCGATCCATCTTCAGAAATCAACTCGACTAGACGCTTGGCTGCTTCTATGGATCCTGTAGTTTTTCATCCTCCTTGGAAGCCAAGTGATGAGCATTATCGATGTTATCTCATTCACCATGCTGCACAACTAGAATAATATCTAGATTTAACGTGACTCCACCACTATTTTCCAATCCATCTGGAATGGTACCATTCATATTTCCCGGACACTCACTATGTGCTGGATGGATTGCCTAAACTCGCTCTCATATATCAACTACATTGTAATGCATATGTATCGTGAAGAAAACATAATAACTGATGGACTTACTAATAAGGGGGTTTCACATGATATTCTTTGGATGGATGATCTTCCAGCTGAGTTACTCTCGCTTTATGTTAGTGAGGGGAAAAAGATTCTTTATTTCAGACATGTGTAACCATTTATTTCTTTCATTAAATTTTGTGTTTTGGTCATTGAACAGAACACTACCTTCCAAAAAAGTTATTTGGTTTTTAATAATGTTTATTATTATTCAATTAAAATCATGGAAATGGTTGGAAATCAGATGGAAAACCCCAAAAACAACATTATATAAAAAACATTTAGTATTTTTTTTTCTATCATCAAAATAAACACACCACGAAACACATCCAAATAAAATAAGATGAAATAAAATCAAATAACATATAAGTGTTGTATATTTATCACTACATGAAATTGAAATGATGTTATTTACCTATTATAACTCCTTTTTACTAACAAAAATTTTATTCCGAAACAATTTTATAACAAAAATATATGTGTAATAGAAGGAAAAGTCCATGATGTTATTATTATCGATCAATAAATTTTGGAAACATTTATCCCCCTATATTTATTTTTTCAAATTATGTTCATTATATTTTATAAGATGTTTTAAAATTTTAAATACAAAAATAAAATTGAATAAAAACTAATTAGTTTAAAAAAAATTAAATGAAACTAATAAAATACATAATATTAAAAAAATTCCTCTAAATAAGCATTGTATTTTTATTATCAATTTATATTATGTTTCATGGTCATTAATTGTCAAAAGGGGATATGGTTTACTTAATAATAACCATATAAAATTATTCTTTTAATAAGAAAAAATGGACACTATAATTGGATCTCCGCATTAATAAAGTGAAATAAATTTACCCCTTATTTATTTAGTAAATAAATTTGTATAGGAAGAAGAAAATTATTAAGGTCACTCTTATTTAACTTCAGTATCTCCCCAAATAGAGTCTATTTTTGAGTGATCATGGTGTATATGCCTCTCCATATGTATCATGTTATCTTCAAATATTACCACATATTTGGTGTAGTCATTTATTTTATCAACATAAGTATTGCATTCAAATGATATTGATTCAAAAAAAATTATACAAAATAGAGTGTTTTGAAAATTCTTGTGGTGTTAAAAAACAAAATCAATTTAATATAGCATCCACTACAATTAACTATTTATATGGAAACTCTTACAATCTATTAAAATCCTTTAACGTGTAATTCATAGAATTTATCATGAATGAATTAAAACAATATTCCATAATTTATTCCTTATCTAATGTGTTTTCTTTTAATTTTTCCAGGTATGTAATAAATGGAATAAAATTTAAAATTTCAAAACAAGGGGTATTATTTTACATTTTTATTTGATGAAAAATAAAATGATATACATGTAAGTGTCTATCATATTAATTTTAGGACATATTTTGTTACTATTTATTTTCACGGAGTGACACTAATAGGTATCTTGATGTAAAATAATAGAGATAATTATTTTTCAATAGTGTTTAATATTTTATTATCACATCACTATAATAAACTATTGGAATTAAATCTTATTTAGATTATTCTGGTATTATCTCCATGAACTATTAGATAATAATATACAACATTGAAAACTGATACATTAACTTCTCTATTTCTGCAAGGTGTTCCTTTTTTGGTTTTATAACACCATCATAGGCAATATTATTTCTAATTAAATTTTTTTTGCTTCATTATTTCAATTATTATATTGTAAATACTACATTTAGTGGAAACCTTTAGTGTATTTACATTACATAATCCTATGAAAAATATTCATTGTCATTAGAAAATTTTATTTTCATTTGTGAGTTTATGTGAAAAAATATTGATGGTTAAAGTGATTAATGGTATTGGTGTTTAAATATTCCCATTAAAAATTTAATTTGAAAATTGGTATCTATGAGTTGTCTTAATTAGGACTTGAAAAATATAGTTCTAGTATTTACACTATTCAGTTAGAGAACTATCAAATATATCATTATAGCCATGGTGGGGTGTTTATATAACCTTCACAATTGGTGGGATATGATAAATTTTTTTAACACAATATATTCATTATTTTCGTTGGATTTTCGATGTGATATTTATTTAGAACATTGTCATTAATGAATTAGAGGATATTTGGTTTTGATTTGGGTGAATTTAAATAAACTAATTCCAAGGAAACTATGTATTTAGAAAAATTGATAATCCATATGGGGTGTGATGCAAGGAAAAAAATAATTTAAATGGATTTTTTGAAAATATTACTTTTTTGGTTATGGACTCATGGTGGTATGGTGGTAGACCCTGGGACAATGAAAAAAGAATATTTTAGATTTCCCATATTCCATATATTTTGTTGAAAATTCCCAAGGATATGCTCTTATGGTGCATGGAATACTTTTTTAGGACTAGAGAGTGTGACCTTTTAACCTGGGTGTTAAAAAATGATGCCTCTATCCAGTGGGTCACATGTCCTCAAGCACATATCCCATTATTATAGAGGCTTAGGAATATTAGTGAGGGAATAAGGTGTTTCCATGGGAAGACTATTATGTCATGTGAGAGTGTAACACATTGGTTATAACAGTAACAATGTAGTTATAGAATTTAATAAGTAACTAAAATATGATAGAAGATAAAATGAAAAAGACTGCATAAATAACGAGGACAGAAATGATATCATTTACAATATGAGTATAATTTAATGTATCCAAATGGTTGAAAAAGGTGCACATGCACATTGTAAAGTACATGTATCAAAGTAAAAAAATACTATAAAGGAATATCTCTAGAAAGAGTCACAATCCTAGGTTAGTCTGGTTCCCTGTTTCTCTTAAATAATGAAATATTCAATCATCATATATTGAGAACTTAGAATAGTCCCTACCTATATCCGATAATTATATCTGGGTGCCTAACGGTGGCCTGAACAGGGTGTTATATGACACTAAGTACGCTACCACCAGTGATCCCTAAAAATAATATATTCCATGTAATATGAAAAAACCAGTTTGTATACATCATTTGTATAAAGTAATGAAAATAAAGTGTGACCCTATCTATCCAAACATGTATACTTGTAAAAAATAAGAATAAATCCATATAAGGGATATATAAAAACATGAATTAACAAGTGATACTATCTGTTCTACCCATTGGAGTCAAGAACCCATACTGAGGATATCAGTAAGAATATAAAAAATATCTACTTCCACTACATCATGTAATAAAATGTCAATATAAACAATCACCATGATCTGTATTCAAATTTTTAACCTCAATAAATGTCCCATAGTTTATTCTTGTGATAGAACACAAAGGGAATGATACATTGTATAGAATATTATGTCATCCTGATTGAGTCCCCAGAGCATCTCAATTGAAGCTTGGTAATGTCATGGGTTGATTCAATGGAGCATGTTAACTTATAATGTCCAACATGAGTATATAAAAGAAACATCTAATCAATATAAAGGCCCATTTAATCCTAATTAATAGGTATCTAATTAGTAAATAGGTCCATGGAACCCAATACCATAATCAAGACCCGTGATGTAGAAAAGTCTATAGAGTCCTATGTAATTAGGATCCAATGAGATCATTAGAGGAATCCACTATAAAAAAATCATCATCTCAGTCATTAATCATTTCTTGGAGGGGGTTATTCCATACTATTCAACATTTACATATAATCCATTTTAATCACATGCAATAACATTCAATGTAGACAAAATACATATCCTATCAATTCTATCTAAATCATTCCTTTTATTCAATGACGGAAAAGTAAAAAAAATGTACTCGCAACATTAAAAATATATATTAAATTCTCATTCAGTCTTCCACTAGAACTTGTGATATATCACACACCTAATGATGTGGTATAACATAGGGATTATATAAGAGAACACCCCATGGATAACCTAGGTTAATGATAACAACCACAAATAATCACAAAGGTACTAGTGGGAAACCTAAAAGGCTCTTAAATAAATTAATCAAGGATTATAATAAATTTTTTGGGTAACATAGGAATTTATAGAGTGCATCACAATGAAAACTAGGATTTTAAAACTTCAATACCTTTTTTAAATGGTATATAACACCTACAATCTATCAGTGGTAGAGTACTCATCCATTGTCGAGCTACGATTCAGTATATATCAGAAGATAAATTATGAACTTTTGCAAATCCTAGAAATAGATCATAATATCATGCACCTAAATAACTCCATCGACACCTAGTCAAATTAATAATGACATATAATGTATGAATAACGTACCATGATGGATAAAATGATAAATTCAGTGTTCAAATTAGGTTTCAGATGATGAAACAAGATCTAAGATTATGATTTGGGCTTCAAAGGGAGGAACCAACATGATAATTCTATCCGTTGATGGAATAAATAAAATAGATTTTGGTTATAATGAAATGTATGGTCAAACATTTCATTATCAATATTTCAACTAGGTCACATGGTTGGCCAAATCCAGAGCCAACCATGCCCCCTTCACTACCTCATGGGGAACCACACTCGAATAATGTTCACTATTGGAAAAACCTTGTGCAATCCATGATGCAGACCCAAGATAAAACCTATATGTGGATTTCTATTGAGTGTTAACTAGGATTCATTATTTCCTCAAACCATGAGGTTCTACCCACCCTCTATCCATCCACACATTCTTTCCTAAAATTTTATCCACTATAAATTATAGTTTATATTAGTCATGTTTCCATGATGACTTTTCCAAAAACTTGTTCTGTAATATTTGAACAAGTTTCAAACAAACACAAATCTCCAATTTTCTCACTGGAAGAACACATTGTGTAATAACCTAGGAGTTCAATGAGAGACAAATGTATCCATACCCCATAGTAAACCTGAGGATCTTACAATCATCCTCATTAATGAAATTAATCCCAAAAATTCCCTTCCAATGGTGGTCAAGAAACAATTGAGAATATCTATGGCCACTAAGCACATTCCTCGTCCCCTTACTCGAATGACTCATCTTATAAATGGTCATGATGACAGAGCACCCATAAAATAGGTACTAAATGTCATTCGGGATTCATCAAGCTCCTATCAACAATAAAAATAGGATGCTCCTAAACCAATGCATTTCCCTATAGATCATCATCATCGAGCTACAAAGTGTGAGATTGGTCAATGTGATAACACCACAACTGGGATTCATGGAAGACATCATGTATGGATTGGTAATAGTGGGATAGCTACAACCAATATGCTACTAACCCAACTCCCTCCATAATCTCAAATTTCTTGATATATCAAGGTGAAATATTATATTGTCTTATAATCCATCTATTTCCCAACCTCAATGATATACAAAAATAGTCTTGATCCCCAATATCCAACTGTAGTGGTCACTGATAACTAGTAGCATATGATTTCTATCATGATTGTGCAGTAACCATCTGATTTTTTATCAACTAGACATTCTACAAAGTCTCCTTCATGGGAAAATGTCTATGAAATGTCACCAATCCTACTTGTAACTAGAAAAGAGATGATCAGAATGGACTACCTGTAACTCCACAAGAATTTCAACCAGTGCTTATATTTTATCTAAATATTTATTTTGAAAGGTTTTTAATTATTAATTTTATAAAACTATATTATTTTGTGTAATAAAAATAATGTTTTTATTCAATATTATAAAATATTACTTTTAATTAATATTTTTCATTAAATAAATTAATATTTTTAAAATATATTTTTTATTCAAAAGTCTTCCTTAATATTTGATGTTTTTAAAAAAAAATTATTATGAACAATGTATATTTATTTTAAATATATTTTTCACATGTGTTTAATATTTTTATGATTATAATAGTAAAAAAATAGAAATGATAATAAAAGGGAATTTATAAAAAGAAAATTATTAATATATTTAAGATAATATATTTTGTTTATAAAAGTTTGAAATTATAAATATATATATAGTTATATTAATATAAAAAACATATACATATATATATATTAAATTTAAATGAATTGAACATATTAAAAAAACATAAAACATATAAAAAAGATTATATATATATATAATGGCTACTTTTTTATAATGGAACATCATTTTGTTTAAATGAATGTAGTAATATCATAATGTTTTAAATATTCATGAAAAAATGATGATAATATAATAACCTATTAATATAATCAATTATAATAATAATGATGGGGTTTACAAAAGATGGATAAAAGTCAATGAAGAATATATAAAACATAGGAGAGATAAGTGTGTGGAAAAAAAACACAAATTTTTAATGATAAATAAAAGAAAAAACGACAATACAAAAAGAAATATGAAAAAAATGATATGCTTGAGATGAAAAATAAAGTTAGAAAACCATTAAGAGGAGAGAGATAACGTGAGAGTAGATAAAAAACGAAATTTAATAATACATTTTTAATATGTGTTATTTTATTAATAAGACACACACTTTATATATATCTATATTTTAAAAACAAAAATAAATAAATATATATTGATACAAAAAATTATCAAACCAATTATTTAATAATAAATAAAATTCATGTAAATTTTAAATAATGGTAAAATGAGTCAAAAATAATAATAAAATGATATAAAAATGCTGATAATTTATAAAGTTTCATGGTAATTAATAGTGACTTGTAGAAACATATGATGAACTGTGATTGATTGTGGAAAAAATAAATGACCCATACAATTTTTAAAAAATGATAAATATAAGATATAAATATAGTGTAATGAATGAATGGTGGGTATGAGTCTTTCTTTAGTTTTGAATTAAAAAAACAAATATTAAAAATAAACCACGCCTAAGGAACCATCGTTTCATTATAAATATATTTAAGGGAGAACATCTCCTTCATGTGGATAGAACAAATATTCATACCACTTTCTGGGGATCATGCTCTTATGTAGGCAGCAGATTACCCATTCCCTTTTAGTTTCCACTATCAAGTAAGGGATTTTATTAAAATTTGTTTGTTTTGTGAACACATATATATATAGATAGTTAAATAAATATATATATATGTTTGTTATTAAACCATATATTTTTAATACAATTTATATATATGATATGTATTATTGTTTTAAATGATCTTTCCCCTCAAATCATATGGTTGCAAGGGTTTCATGTTTTCATACTACACACATACATGTGTGTGTGTGTGTCTATATATACATATATACATATATATATATATATATGAATTTATACAAATATGAACACATTAAGTGGATTTGTTCTTTCTTGTTTACATATGAGATATAAATGGTATTTATCAACTACCAAACTAGTATTTAATGATTTTTGTGTGAATAATTTCCTATATTGTTTACATAATTGCATGTTATAATTGTTATTATTTTATGTGTAATTATGGGCCAAGTTATTATTTCATTTTTGAAGTCACATATATATATCTTAGCATATCATGCATGAATAGATATGGACATCATCTATATTATGTGAGTAACTTCAAGCATTATGAAATCTTTCACGCACTTAGACCCTTATTTCATGAAATTACGATTTTCAAATAAAAGTGTATTTTTTCCAAGTATGGGATTCTCTCGTAGATGATTTTAAATCCTTTTAAGAAAATGGGGATGACATGAGTATGATTGTTTTCTACTGAAGAAAATAATATTATTTAAGTATTTTGAAAATGATTTTGGGTAAAAAATAAGAATGGAAGGTCTATGGGAAAATGTTTTCAAAATTGGCACTGGTTAGTTTCGTGACGTTATGGGGAGTGAACCCATAAGTCTTAGTGAATACTAGTGGCTCTATGTATGTATTTTAATAATGTTCTACCATGTATTATTAATGACCCATAGAAACATAATAATTTCAAATGATAATTCCCAATAACTTTCTATCATAACTATTTTGGGAAATATCATTTTCCTATATATATTCAAGTATTCGTGAAAATCTATTTTAAATATTTATATTTATTTCAAGGGATGCTTTAAGAAATTTATCGATTGTTTTGAAACCAGTTATTGGGAATTTTATGCTCACCATACATATTATAAACACTTTTTCTGTTTAACATACTTGCTACATTGAAACTCTGTTTTGGAAGAAACACACTGAAGAATCATTGTTTTCAATTTTTATATTTTTGATGAAATGTATGTCAGGTATCTAAATATCCAGAACCTAGACAGGTAAAGTGTCATTTTTTGAATTTAATGTTGTGTATTTATTCAGGTTTCTTTTATAAGCAAAGTACACAACATTTGTGAGGGTTGAACACTGGTTTTGGGTTCGGGTTGTTATAATTGGTATCAGAGGAAGAGTGTTTATAATTTTGGAAAATTAGAATGAAATTAATAATTCATATGTGTAAAATTATTTTCCATGGGTATAAAAATGAATTGTGGTGACAATATTCTTTATAGAGGGTGGGGGATAATGTAACACCCCAAGAATTTCAAATAGTGCATATATTTTATTTAAATATTTATTCTCAACGATTTTTAATTATGACTTTTATAAAACTAAATTATTTTGTGTAATCAAAATAATTTTTTATTCAACATTATAACATATTACTTTCAAGAAATATTATTCTTATTAAATAAATGTATTTATTAAAATATATTATTTATTTAAAAGTATTTCTTAATATTTAATGTTTATAATATATTTTTATTATGAACATTGTATATTTGTTTTAAATATATTTTTACACGTGTTTACTATTTTTATGATAATATTAGTAAAAAAAATACTAATGATAATAAAGGGTATTTTAAAAAAAATTATTATTATATTTATGATAATATATTTTGTTTATAAAATTTTGAAATTCTAAATATAAATATAGTAGTATTAATATGAAAAATTAACATATATATATATATATTAATGTTAAATGATTTGAACATATTAAAAAAATAAAACATATCTAAAAAACTTATATATATATATATGCGCAATTTTTTTTAATAATGCACCATCATTTTTCTAAAATGAATGAAGTAATATCATAATGTTTTAATTATTCTTCAAAAAAATTATGATAATATAATAACATATTAAAATAATTAATTATAATGGTAATGATGGGTTTTACAAAAGATGGATAAAAGCCAATGATGAATATAGAAAACGTAGGAGAGGTAAAGTGCGTGGAAAAAAACACAAAATATTAATGATAAATAAATGAAAAAATGATAATATAAAAGAAAATTTGAATAAAAAAGATTTCCGTGAGATGAAAAAAAAGCTAGAATACCTGTAAGAGGAAAGAGAGAATGTGAGAGAAGATAAAAAATGAAATGTAATAATACATATTTAATATGTGTTATTTTATTAACAACACAGACACTTTATATATATATATATATATTTAAAAAATAAAATATATAAATATATATTTAAAAAAATACAAAAACAAGTTATTTAAAAAGAAATAAAATTCATGTAAAGTTTAAAAAAGGGTGAAACGAGTCAAAAAGATAATAAAATGATATAAAAATGATAATAATTTATAAAGTGGCCTGGAAATTAATGGCGTCTTTTGGAAAAATTTGGTGACCCCTAATTGATTGAGGAATAACAAAATGACCCATACAAAGTTAAAAAATGATAAATATAATATATAAATATAGTGTAATGAATGAAAGATGGTTATTAGTCTTTCATTCGTTTTTAATTAAAAGATAAAATAATACAAACAACCCACACATAAGGAACCTGTATTTTTTTATAAATAGATACTAGGGACAACCCCTCCTTCATGTGGATAGAAAAAAAATTCATACCACTTCATTGGATTCATGTTCTTATTCAAGTAGTAGATTACCCTTTCCCTTTCAATTTCCCCTATCAGGTATGGGATTTTATTAAATTTCGTTTGTTTTGGCAACACACATATATAATGTAACATAAATATATATGTTTATGAGTAAAACAATGTCTTTTTAGTAAAGTTTATATGTATTATAAGTCTTCTTATGTTAAATGATCTTTCCCCTCAAATATTATGGTTGCAGGGGTTTCATGTTTTCAAACTAGATACACACATGTGTGTATGTATATGTATATACACATATATATATGTACACATTTACTTGCATACAAATATGAACACATTATGTGGAGTTGTTCTTTCTCATTTACTTAGAAGATATAAATGGTATTTATCAACTACCAAACAATTGTTTAAAAATTTATCTATGAATAGTATTCTATATTCACATTGTTTACAAAATTGCAAGTGATAATTGTTATTATTTTATGTGTAATTATGGGACAAGTTGTTATTTAATTTGTGAAATTTCATCTATATGTCTTACCATATCATGCATGAATAGATACATCCATCATCTAGCTCATGTGAGGCATTTCAATAATTATGAAATCTTTCATGCACTTTGAACCATCTTTCATGTAATTAAGGTTTTTCAAATAAAAGTGTGTTTTTTCAATGTATGGGATTCTCCCAAAAATGATTTTAAACCCTTTTGAGGAAATAGTGATGACATGAGGATGATTATTTCTTTAAAAGAAAATAATACAATGTAATTATTTTGAAAATTATTTTGGGTATGAAATTAGAATGGAAGGTCCATGGGAAAATGTTTTCAAAATTGGCATTGGTGAGTTTCATGACGTTATGGGGAGTGAACCCCTATCTCATAGTGAATTCTAGTGGTTGTATGTATGGATTTTAATAATGGTATTCCAAGTATTATTAATGACCCATAAAAACATAATAACTTCAAAGGAGAATTCTCAATAGCTTTTAAACATTCTGTTTTGTGATATACCATTTTCGTATATATATTCAAGTATTTGTGAAAATATGTTTTAAATATTTATATTTATTTCAAGGGATTATTTATGAAATTTATTGGTTGTTTTGAAACCCATTATTGGTAATTTTATTCTCACCCTATGTATTATAAACACTTATGAGGTTTAGCATACTTGCTACGTTGAAACTCTGTTATGGAAGAAACACACTGAAGATTCATTGTTTTCAATTTGTGTATTTTTATTGAAATGTATGTCAGGCATCTAATCTTCCAGAAACAAGACTGGTAAAAGTTCCTCAGTTCAATTTAATTTTTTGTATTTTTTCGTGTTTCTTGTATAAAAAAAGTACACAACATTTGTTAGGGATGAACTTGGGTTTCGGGCTCGGGTCGTTATACTACCTTACCACACCAGATATGGTTCAGTCTATATCAAATCACGAGAGCTATTTTTGTAGTAAAAATTCATCTAAGGGTATATTTCCCTCCATTGATCCCCTAAAATATAGGACACATGATGATACGAACTCTTCAGGAACCTAAATCAGGCACTAAAACTGACAATCAGTCTTAGGGTGGTATTCCATGCTCAGAAGAACTTGTGTACCAAAATCCCAATGCAAACTCTACAAAAAAACATTATGTATTATAAGAATCCAAATTATATATATTAGTCTAAAGAACTCCTTGAAGGAAAAATATCTAAAAGATATAAATTCTCAAAATATCATATACTACTAAGGTCACCTGAATTAGTAGGAAATGAGCATCTTTCACGAGCTTATCCATAATAACCCTTAAAAAATCACTACCTCGAGTAGACATCAATAACCCAGTCATGAACTCCTTCAAAAAATATTCCCATTTTCATATGGTAATGGGTAACTATTGTAATGGTCTTTCTAGTCACTAGATTTTTACGTACACATACAGAAAGGTGGAACACCTTGTTAAAAAACATGGTACCTCAAATTTCATCGCTGACCACCAGTAGGGGAGATATAAATCCTGGTACCTCTTAGTAATTCTAGGATTCATTGAATACACTGATGAATCAATATCTAGAATTATCTCCTACTAAATTTCTAATGGAACCCATATATTTCCATGAATAAATTAATTTTCATGCTTACTCATAGTCCATATATGAGGTTGGTCCTTACCGACCAAACAATCCCATTGAACCAAGCATTCGAAATCTGATAACTATATCATTCTCAATCAATCCAGTAGAGTGGATGTCACTTACATTGAAGGTTTAAAATCATTTCCTTGGAAATATTTTACTACTATGTGCACATCTATGAATAATTCCATAAGTATCCACTCACTACTAGCCACCTAAACAACATGTATAACAGTCCTCCTGTTTAGTGCATCATCAACTGCATTTCCACTACTAGGGTTATAATCAAGATAAAATTCAAAAGACTATAGGTAATCAAACCATCATAACTTCCATATATTCAAGTAATAATATGTCAATATATAATTTATAATTTTGTGGTCTGTGTACACAAAAAAATTGCTCTACTAGTAAATAGCGCCTCCAATAGTGCGAATAATATGCAAAAATAAATAAATAAAGGTAATTCATTGGGTAGTTCATCTTATTTGGTCTCAAATGAAATCACCCAAAAAGCATGACACAATCCTCATACATCATTACTCATCTTATCATGATACATGATTCATCACAATATAATGTGATGATCCTAGCTAACTCTGGAAGAATCAAGATTGGCACTAAAGTTAGTCTCCCGTTAGCTCATAAAAGTTATCTTGTAGGTATCTTATGATTAAAAATCCATACCCTTGTTAGTCATTACCATAATTTTTGTTGTAAAATATGATAATTCCTATATAAAATTCATGAAATATAAATCATTCTCCAACAAAATATTTATGTCAAAGCAGTTCATAGGATACTCCGATGAGGCTACACTTCTCACTGTTTTTGGGACTACTGATACTCATGTCTCTAATATAATATTATGGTATATCTGAATATTATTGATCCAGAATAGGAACATTGTGATCTTAACATATAACTGATTCTCTCTTAGTGTATTTGAAATAATATGACTATATTAGTAATTGTCAGGTCAATTGTATGAATACGTGAACATATTTTTAATGAATACTACCATTAAAAAATGATGATAATGATGGAAAAAGGTATCATAATCTCCATAAAAATTATGTGAATGTTCATGAGGCCAAGAAACATAACCAAATACTCAATAAACCATACATTATATAAAATGATGTGCGTGGTACGTCTTCAGGATGAACAAGTACTGGGTGATCACCATCTCTTAAATACATATTCGAGAAAAGATGAGAACATTGGAGATGAAAAAGGTGATCATTTATCTATGTTATGGGATCCCATTTCTTAACTATCAGCTGGTTCATTTTTTGATAATGCACACATAGCTTGAGGGTACCGTCAAACGTTTTTAAAAAAGAGGACTAACGAACCCCATTGAGAATAAATCGTCCGTATAAAACCCTTTGGTTCTATGTTCTCTAACTTCCTATTGATCACAAACAGCTCCATAGTATCCATCCTATAAGGAGAAATGGATACTATTGAGTCCCCTGGTCCCAGATTGATGGAATTATCTGACTCCCTCTAAGGAGGTAAATTGGAAAATACATTTTGGAAAATTTAGCTGAAATAATCAACCATTGGTGGAATGTCTTCCTGACACATTCCCTGATCATCAATATACATACTCTCTATTTGGGATATCGTCAAACCCAATAGAAGATTTTAAACTCCAACTCTACCTTAATGAACATGTAATTCATCCCTTTGAATATAAATATTTACCTCTAGTGATGTGATGGTCACCCTTCGGTGAAGGAGGATGACATGGGTTCAAATAGAAACTCTTCAGTCTACCAATGTGTAAATTCAAACACTATCATCTAAGGGAAAAAAATCAAATATAAATTGAAACCTATATATCTCAATGGGGAACTCCCTTTACTTTTTTATACCCTATGTTATTATCCTGAATGGAGTACCCAAGTTTATGTGCCATCAAAAAGTTGAAAAAGGATCCCAAGGATCTCCACAATCGGTAAATATTTAAATCTAAGAGAAGATGATATTTTGAAAATAGTACATACTAGTGTAGAGGATATGTATAACAAAATTCTAACCATATATGACTTGTTGGTTTGATCTATAGGTGTAGGTTGTACTAAATATATATGATCTGATTCTAATCCATGTGAGACAACCTCATGACCCAGGGTAGTACCAAACCGCTATATAGTTACAAAAGGTGCATGGATTCCCCATCTATGAACAACACCTCAACATAATGAACATATACTAATTTATCTCCCATTCTCGGGTGGAGATGCGAAACCTACTCTAAAACATAGATTAGGATTTCACCCACATCTATTGACTACTGGAGGGAAGGTCCTATAGAAACGATGTATGTGGAGTATCTTACAACAAGTTCAGAACTCAACTAGGTCTTAATCCCAATAATTCCTTATATTTTCATACCTCACACACTATTGTCATATGATAGTACTAGTTTTACTAATATAATGTCCAGTACACCCCCCCCCCCACAAGAATCCTTAAAATGGGGTTTCCTTCTACTAGATGCTGAACCACATGGTTAAAAGGATATAATTCCTCACTCTACACCCCCTACATCCCTCAAATTACACTCAGTGATAAGATCTCGATTAAATATATCTATAATATAATTAAACCAAAATAGGTTGACTAGATAGAGAATTAAATTCTTAAGAACTCCCTCAAAGCATCTCTCCCCTGAAGAATAATTAGCAAGATAAATAAGTTGAAAACACTAAATATATATGAACCATGAGGAATACTCAATAAAAATCATATAACCCTACTCTGGAAGCATATAATCACTATCCATTTTATCACTCCGAGAATTCAAGAAAAAAATAGTCATAATAAATTGATTTTAAATTCATCCAAACCTTATCTCTTATACTATAATCCTTGTTCAAAAAATCCAACCAGGGATTAGATGCTCACAGAAGCATAGATTTCACAATCTACAATCTCCTCTCTATAGGTGTATACAGATGCTCAAATATAGAAATGACAGTCTATATCTAAATATAAGTATCATGTGGACATCTATCCCCCAAAAACATGAGAGTATACTGTTGTTGGAAAGAACACATCAGCTATTCCATAGTTGAGGTAGTCTACAGTGACCCATGAAAGTCATGGATAAAAAAATATAAAACTATCACAGAACGCTGTCTCAGCACAAATATCTAGTGGTAAAACTATTTAATCACTCATCTCTATAGGATTTCCCACTAGTATCAAATGTTCCTCCACCACTAGAGCATGTATATCACCACCCTCATAGTGTATAAATGAAGGTCTTTATGGTGGAATATCTTTATAATGAAAAAAAATCATAAGAAAGGATTGAAAATGAGAAGTTTATAAATAAAAAATTGGATAGGTCTAATCCCCCTGATTAAAAATCTACACCCCTCTTCCTTCTCTAAAAGATAAAAATGTTAATTGGAACTATAGTAAAGTACCAGAGACACTGCTTACTAGCCATTAGAATGTCAGGTAACGGTCAAGTTCTCTATTTAAAAAATTCATAACCAATTAAATTATGAATAATTTAATAATTTCATTTAAATAGGTAGAACTAAATGGTTCACCAATTTCAATCCATAAGGGCTGATAAAAATAAGAAACCGAAGAATGGCATCCACTTAAACCAAACCAAAACCTATTCCAGTCAATGTGACCAATGGTCTATGAATCATAATATTATAATTAACATAACATGGTGTGTATAGTATTCTATTTAGGAATATTCCATTTCATTATAATATGGTATCTATGTACCATTATTTTTAAACAATTCCCTACAATAAACATTTTCCAAAAAACATATATATCACTGAAGGAACACATAACAAATTCATTAAGTCAAGAAATTCATCTAATATGTAATGGAATAATGTATGGCATATCAATATTATTAGGTGGACAAAATTATCCATGAGATTTATACCCTCATCTCATTGGGACAAAAATTAAAATATTCAATCACAGTAAACAATAAACCTAATGTATAACACCCAATTGTGGAATCAAATCAACTATAATAGTGAAAATTCAAAAAATAGAAATTTCTACTCTAAAAAATTTGGATGTTTCCTATATGTGGGATAACTAGTCGTAGGAGCAACACATTAAAAAATTCACATAGATTTTTAATATCCAATCTATTTTCTAAAATATTTAATCCAACAAAGAAAAACTATTGTGATACCACATTGTAACGTCCTGATCCAGTAGCCACAAAATGGTTCCTCAAGACTTTGGGTAACATGGACTGAAGAACCCCTCACTGTACAATAGAGGATAATGACAAGAATTATGGGCCTCAGGTGTGTGTTTGGGATAAAATTCTTTCATTCTAGTGTGTATCACATCCGTAATTATCATTGAAATAATGCAGAAAAAGAAGACAAAAACTAAATAAATATAGAAGATAAAATCCAGAAGACTAATGATAAATAATCAAAAAATAGTATCATGTACAATATGATGATCATGTCGTTTCTATAAAATGAAATAAAATTGGTATAAAAGCATTAAGTAGAGTACTTGTATCAAAATTCAAAAGGACAAAAGGAATATCTTAAGATGTCATCATGATCATACATCAATAATGTGATCCTCTTATCCTAAACAGTGATCCTGTCATCCATATTATAATGGGAACATTTCATGACCCCTAAACACCTCATGTAAGTATCTAGAGTTACCCAATGGTGGGCCAAATCGGGTGTTATATTACACTATCGTTGCCTCCCCCAATTGTGTAAATAAAAAATATTGTTCTCTTAATATTAGAAAAATAGGTTTATATTGTATCATAGGTATACAATAATGAATATAAAGTGTGAAATTGTCCAAAAAACATGGATCTATGTAGAAAATATAAATAAACCATATACATGGGATAATACAAAACATGAATAAATATGTTATAATCTTTAGTCTACCTGTTGGAAAAAATAGTCAAGGTAACATTGATGTATTTTCAGGTTTATTGTGTTTGTTGACAAAGAGTGTTTCTATGGTGATTTTTCATGATCAAGATGTATTTTTTACAATAAATGATGAAAAATAAACCTGACAAAGGAATCAATGATATGTAGGTAGTACAAAATTAACAAATATAATGTGGTACCATTTTCTAGTGTTTTTCAAATTTTAGGGCCTCAAAATCAAGTAAATGGATAAAAGTGATTTTGGGAAAAGATGTTGTGTGCATGATCGAAGGAGATTTGGAAACTTGCGTGTAATGAATGTTTCATGATTAGAACATCAAAATATTGAAAAATTAATTAGGTGAATGAATGATTTGAAAATGTGCACGAATGATGAGGTTGCATGAAATAAACTTCTGCTCCCAATGTGATGTGAAATTGGGTTTTGCGCGCGTAGAGGGGATCATGAAAAATGCATCAAACCTCCTATATAAGGGTTAGAAATTCCTATTAATAAGATTTTTCCCCCTCAATCAAAGTATCTCAACACTTATAGAGAATACGAGCTCTAGATCGTGTAATAATTTCAATAACACAGAATTGTGTCAAAGAATTGGAGTTCCACACAATCTAAGAATGTTTCATGCAAGATTGGAGTTGCACGTAAGATTGAAGATGCACATAAGAAAATGTTTTTCATATGGGGAATAAAACATGCCTTCAAGGTGCATTATCGGTTTCATGATTGATTTGTGTTTCCCATAACAACTGGGGTGAAGAGGTATTCATCTGTGGATGAAAGTGGAACATCAATAAGGAATTTATCTATAGTTGATGATATAGAATTCAGCATAGATAATAAAGGGACTTATAAGTCAATAAACTATGAGTGGATCTTCTTAAGAAATAGTGATGACAATTCAATTGAGATTGCAGTGATCTTTCAAGTTATGATGGTTTATAAAATAGGAGGGACATTGAGTCCACTCTACACAATTTAAATAATAGTGGTCTCTTACTAGATTTGGAACATCAGAACATCATCGTTGTATAATCCATGGATATTTCCTACTGAGGGTGAACCATGTAAAATTTCTATGTATCATTCATCCTTTAATTTATATTCACACATATTTAAGGGAAATGGAGATAGGAGATTTTTTTTAACAAAAAAACAATATTAAAAGGGGTATTTGTTTAAATCTTTCATTCTCTAATTCAGCCCCCCTCTCATGGCATTTAACCTAGTTGACCTAACACTACCAACTAATGTAAGAAACACATACTGGGGATATCTGTAAGAATAGAAAAACTATCCCTAATGGTAACACTGTGTAATAAAATTTCAATATCCACAATGAACATGTGATTTATTAAAATTATGAACATACACAATGGCATCGATGTGTAATCCATTGTTAGAGCACAAAGGCATGGGTCCAAGGTATGTAAGAAAAAGGTATCCTCATCGAGTCCCAAGATCAGCTTGATGGAAACTCATAAAATACATGGGTGGAGTCCTTGGATCATGTAAAGTGGGCATGTATAAAATGTGTCCAAACAAGATAAATCCAATGGTTTTCAAAGCTGTGTCATCCTATAAAATTAGGATTCAAGGATTAAAAACATCCACAGAATCCATTATCAAAATTAATACCCATAGATTATTAATATCCATGGTATCCTATGGAATTAGGATCTATAGAGCTCGACCATGGAATACACCACCATAATAAATTCATCTTCTCATTGATTAAATATTTCAAGAATTTTTTCTTATATTCCCTTAAACATTTTCATATAAAATATTATAATAATGTGAAATAGTATTCAAAGGAGGAAACATCTATCCCATATAAATTAAATTTTATTTATACCTTTAATTTAAATATGATGAGGTAAACAATTCACACACAACATTAAATATTCAATTAAATTCTCATTCTATGTCCCAGAAAAACTGTAGAGCTTGAACACAACCAAAAATAAGGTATAGCATAGTGAATATATAATCTCACACACCATGGGTGGCCTATCTTGGGTCTAAAAACTGACAAAAGTAAAAATAGGTTGCAGTTAGAAACCAAAACATGCCCCAATCAAGGCTTCCCATTAATGTTTGGGGAAATCTGAATTTTTTTTCATATAACACAATGAAAACTAATCTTTTAAAACCCCCAAACCTGAGGGAAAGGTATAAACCACCTATAGTATGTCTGTGGTAGAGTAACTATCAACTATCAATCTCTTATTTTGTGTAGATTCGGAGAAAAAATAATAATGGATGAAAATCATTAATATAGTTCATATTATCATAGAACTAAATAAATCCATATATATGAAGATGAAATAAGAATGACACAAGACAAAGGATGAAATTATAGGTGTGGATCCAATATGAAAAAATCTATTCAAATCAGGTATCAGATGAAGAAATAGTAAGAAATCCTAATATTTGCGATTCAACGAGAGTTCCCAATTTGGGAAATATTCACAATATAAGACGAAATAAAATTGATTTACATTATAAGGATATTTATGGGTTAAATGGACAATTCTCATATTTTAACTTGGTCAAATAGTTTGGCTTTATGATTCTAAAAACGGGGTGCTAACCATTCTCCCTTTAATACCTCAGGGGGGTCATTGCATGGTTTATAGGCATGGTTTGGAAAACCATGCTAGAGACATGCCTCATGTCTCTCTTAAAAGATGAAGGTGTCTTGCATCAGAGTGTGATGTTGGATAAATTATTTCCTCAAACTATGAAGCCTCTTCCAACAATATGGTTATCCATGCTTGGTTTCTAAGACCATGTGGTCTATGTTTCATGGATTCTACTAACCATGCATCCCAAAAACCATTTTCAATAACTGTGTTTTAGATATTTGAACAAACCCCCCAAACACCCAAAACACTTGTGCTCAAAATATGCACTAATAATAGGTCAAAACAATGGTAGAAAACTGAAAACCAAAATTATTGAACTGTAAAGAAAAACTAAAGATCTTACTGAGGAAACAATTGAGGATTGGCCATATGAAACATGATATGATGTGGGGAGTATTCATGAGGAGACAGTAAAATATTTCTAGATGAGAATTATAGAAAAAAACTAGGATTCTTCAATGTGGGAAATTTTATTAGGATGGATAATTAAGATCATAAAAATCCATTTATACATCAAAATTCATAGATAATAATAAGATATAGTTGTATTTGTTATTAAAAATATGTGATGATGGAAAATAATTAATTTAAGAGATACTGTGCTTAATATAAAAACCGAGAATTATAATTCAAGAAAATTTTGGGGAAGGAACATGAGTAAAAATTTATTGATAGTGAGAATTTATTTAATAACACTCCCATTTAATTTTAAAATTTGACTTAGGAAGTTATTTAATGATCCAAAGTATCTGAAAGGGTTATTGATTGAACTATGAAACATGTCTATTAATTGTTCGAACCATGAAATATGTTTTAGTCACTAAATATTAATATATTAAATTAAAAATTAAAAAAATAAATATAAAAAGGAAACTACCACAGCTAATAATTAATAGCACTATAAATACTAGTGGTGGATAAAAAACACCTAAATTAAGTGAGGACTGGGAGAAGAATAATTTTAAGACAACGATTATGGGAAAATCCATTGTAAAGGAGAACTCTAATAAGAATAAGGTAGTAAAAATAAATTTGAAAATTGTAAATCTAGAAGAATGTGAACGAAAAATATTTATTTAAAATATTCCAAATTGATTAGATTCTATATTTATTGATTTTATCGGAGCATTTGATTTTATGGATACATATAATCATATCTTGGTATAATCATTCACTTCCTTAATAAATGTGAGGCTATGAATCATGGATAATTCAGCATAATTTCACAAGAGTAATGACATTAGAAAATCTAATATCAATGTTACAATAGTGTAAAATTATTTATTATGTTAATAAATTTGTATGCGTAGTTTCCAACCTATAAACATCCAAAAATGGTTCTTATTTATGCTAAAATAACAATTGAAGAGAAACTAAAATTATAAATCCATTAAGATGAGCTACTATGAAAATGAAAGGGTAGTTTTAATAGATTAAAATTCAATAGAAGTCCGATATACAAGGATTCGATATAGTGGTTTCTCATCAC
Source organism: Viscum album (assembly GCA_963277665.1). Lineage (NCBI taxonomy): Eukaryota > Viridiplantae > Streptophyta > Magnoliopsida > Santalales > Viscaceae > Viscum > Viscum album. Next base: position 698,533,490 of record OY728122.1, on the reverse strand, counting down.
ACAGAACTAGAGACAATTTTTTTGGAATAATATCTATAGGTATGATAAAGTATATGTAAATTTATGAAATGATAGATCACTCCATTAAAAAGTAGTTGGAAGAACTGTTGATTGAGAGAATAAATAAAAATCCAATTAATTCTAATTGTTAATGATTTATAGAAAAATATTTTTTTTGTATATCTTCTATTTAATAATGTGTATGACATAATCTTCACAATATTTATATTTTATAAGGATATTGTAAAATGAAACATTTAATAGAATGAAATGGGGAATCAATGGAAACTCATTTCATATTTCCAATGATCAAATTTAATATTTCATAAAATTGAAATAGGTGGATAATCATTGGAACAAAATCATTACCCATTAGGGGAGAACAATATAACTAAGATATTGAGGACTAATGTCTTGCAAAATTCGCCAATGAAGAATCATGAATGATTGGACACATCATAAATAGAATAAATAGAAAAGGAGTTCACATTTATATATTATTTATATGAATACTAATTTCAAAAATATGTGTAACATCACACACATAATAACCAACATCAAAATTATACTATTAACTTCAAATAATGAAAACTGATGTGTAAAAGTGACATTTAACGTCAATATTGTATTAAATAATATTAAACACCATTTATAAACATTTAAATATATTCATATTTCATTTTCCCATTTTTTCAATTCTGAATTTTTTCAAAACCTAACTTCTATAACTTCCATGTTCACTCACTCTTCTTCCTTCAACTACAATCCACTGCCACAATCCTACTCATTTCAAATCATTCTACCTCCATAGCACACCTTCCAATGTCTTTCTCGTTCTCCTTTCATCTTTATACTTCGACCATCTTCCACCCCATTTGGCCACCAACCTTGTCGTCCAGTTTCACTCCTCCATCTCATGCATTTTGGCATCCATCAAATACATTCTTTCCACCCCCATAATGGATCTATTTCATATATCCCAATTTTTTGATACATTTAAAACGTTAATTTATATGTTTAGAAGATTTATCAATGTGGAAGAGAAATTTAATTTAGGATTAATTTTTGATATATTTGAATAAATAAATAAATTATCGTATATACATATATAAGTTTATATTTTATTCATTCTTAAATGACATGAACACTTATTGTGATTTTGAATAACTTTTATTGATAAAATAAAAGGCTATTTTTACCCTATATTTTTTTAACAGATGAATATATATATATTATTATATTTGGGTAGAATCTTTACATTATTTTTAGTGAAAATTCTATTTTCTCTATTTGTGTGCCTTTGTAATTATTTTTTGATAGATATGATTACATGATTATAAATATTTTTTAACGATTTTTAATATATTTGAATATGTAAAAATTATTATATGTGTAGGAACTTATATATGGTTATAAATGATAACATGTAGATAAAAAATTATATATATATATATATATATGTTTATAGTTTTAAATGAAAAAAAATTTCACATATATTTAAAATTATGTTACATATAGTTTATATATTATAAATTTATATATATGTGCATATATATAAATTTGTTTTAAATTTATTTACATATTCAATAAAAATTTATATTTTTTTTATGTTTTAGTGTATAGTTTTTATATTTTTTTAATATATATATATATATTTCTTATATATTTGAATCATTATTATTTTAAATTATATATGGGTATATGTTTTTATAATTTAAATTTATATAATTAATTTTATCATATTTATATATTCATATATTTTAAAAAAAATTTAAAATTTATATATTTATATATTTATATGTATTATAGTAAAACATTTATGTGATTACATGTCTATATATAATTTTAATATGTTTATTAAATAATTATATGTTTATATATTAAAATATTTATATATTTACATTTTTTAATTTTTTAAATTTTAATTGTAAATATTTTAATGTTTGTATGTTTATAAGTTTTAAATTTAACTGTATATATATATTATATGTTTTTACATTTTAATGTATTTATTATTTTAATTATTGCTTTATATAATTGATGGACGGTAGATGGATATATATATATATATATATATATATGATGAAATAGAGATAAATATTAGAAATAGATTTGCTAATTTAAAGGAATTTTAGAATTTGAAAATTGAAGTCAATGAAATGATTTTCACTCCACGGATAAATTGTCTGAAAATGAGAAACTAAAGTATGTAAAAAATTCCTATCATATTTTATATGGTTTTAATCATTGATATAAATGTTATATTTGGAATGGTTTAACAATAAATAAGTCAAGATCTAATATTGATGGAGATGTTCATTATGTAAAAGTGGATCAAAATTTATGAATTAATTGTAGGAATTGAAGTCATTAGAAAAATAAAGTTTTTTTAATGAATGAATTGACATGATGAAAAGATACTATCTCTACATTTAAAAAAATTGTGTTTTCAGTAGTGATGGGATTGGTTAACTAAAAATCCATAAACAGTGGGAGTGATAAATGTTTCACAAAATTTCTTAAACATTTGAATGAGTTACTTATATAGGGCTACATGATTCCTAATTATAATTATGTTATAAAATAAATATTATGTTTACTAGGACAGTGGCATAAGAAAATAAATGATTTCAATAATTAGTTGGTTCTGTATGTTTTGGTATATAATTTTGTACCAAACATTCATTACCATATGGCCTAATGATATAAAATATATGGTAGATCTATCTATGATTCATTATTTTGGATAGACACAAAATCCATTACTATTGAAATATATTGTCTTCTAATAATTATTATTTGGATGAATTTATTTCCAAATTCAAAAAATTCAATGAGGCTTTGAGATTGTAAAATTCAAGAATATTTGATGAAAACCTATGTTTCCCAATTATTTCACTATGATGAATGATATTTGTTAAAAAAATTAGTTATTTTGGAAATGATTTTATAAATTTTATAATTTGACACTATATATATGAAATTAATCTATATAACAGCGTTGGTAGATAATATTGTTCATTAACTAATGGGAATGAATCTTAAAACCCATCCCCAGTTATATGTATGAAAAAAAAGATTATAAGTATCTTGATTATTTCATGGATAAAGTAGTTGGAAAATGGAATTTACATTTATCTTTCAATATTTAATGATGATATTAAATTTAAAACGGAGGTGGGTTTAAATTTTTTTGATGTAACCTATAATGGTTATTTTCTTTTGTGTAGTATGTTATTGTTTACTATGAAGTACTTTCCACCTAAGAAAAAATTATCTTGATGCATTGTTAATGGGAATAATTGTTATACAATTCATGAAGAGGGGGTTTTATATCATTAATTTCATAATGAGAGAAAGATGTTGTAAATGGGTGATGAAATATAATTATACATTAATTATTCTTATCAAATACTGAATTAAATTAATTTAAAACATTAAATGAGTATGCCTTTCCCTAAAAACCTTTTTTAAGAAAAGAACATTATAATGTGTTTGTAAGAACCCATATCTCTTTTCAGGTACATTTTTCCTTTTTCTGTAGTTTTTGAGAAAAATGAATTTTTTGGAAATTTTATATGTACACGCCGTGTACTTTCTGTGTACATGCCATGTACTCTTTCCCCGACTCGAAGCCGTGTGTTGGCCGTGTCCGGGCCACACACACGGTGTGTAAGGCTGAGGTGGAGGCCGGTTTTTTCAGAGTACGGAAAATTCGAAGTACACACCGTGTACTAAAAAAGTACACATCGGGTACTTTCGTTTTTTTATGAAACGGACCGAGGTCGCTTCTAACACCCAAAATCTTCTTCTTCTTCAGTTTTTGTCCGACCGAAGCAACCCGTACAACCGAATCTTCAACGAACTCCCGCCCTGCCATCCGTTTTCCGATTCGAGCACGGTCAGTTGCGTTGGAATCGAAGCGGTGAGTTCTTCCTTATGCTTTAGCCTTTTTTCTTGATTCCTCCTCGTTTCCATGTTATCGCAGGTTGAGTGTTTTTTGTGTTTTCTCAGATCTACTTCATTCCAAGGGGAATCTGTCATCGAGGTTCACATATATCGATCTCCTAGGATCGAGGTAGGTGGTTTGTGCCTTTCTGAAGAAAGTTGATGAATATTTATGTGAAAATTCCACTAATACCCTTGAATGGGGTATTGCGTGTTTCCTGTTTTTCCCTTGTTTTTTCCTACTTTTCTTGAATGCTTTAGTAGAGGTTATTTCTTGTGAGTAGTGTAATTTATTTTGTGTGCAGGTTTCTTTTCCATGCTTTTTTTCCTGTTGGGAGTTTTTCCAGTTTCCATACCTTGTTGTATGATAGTGGAACTGTCTCTTTTGTTATTGTTGAGCCTTAGTTGATAGACAATTAGTTCTTGAGGTTTACTTGGATGATACACATGCACTGAGAATGTTTAGTTATACTCAGGACTGTGAGAACCTAGAGTAGTAGACCAAAGGGAGAATTGACGGAAGGGCTTCTCCAGAGTGTCTTTTAATTACGACATGAGACTATAGGGGGAATTGACGTTGAGTGCATACCCAGAGATTCTGTAGATCCACGACGTGGGCCACATGGGGAATTGACGTTGAGTGCTTCCCCAGAGATCCTTTAGCACGATACGAGGCTATAGGGGGAATTGACAGTGAGTGCTTCCCCAGAGTGTCTGCTTAATTAAGTTGCTGAACCAGAGGGGTGATACTGTGTGTGCCTCCTAGAGGGTTTCTAGTACTTAGAGGTTGAACTGTAGGGGTTAGACTATGGGATCTACCCAGAGGGTTACCTGTTTTCTTCTTGTTATTGGCTGCTTACTTGTGTGCTTTACTTGTTAGAGCTGTGGATTGTAGTTGCTTGTGTTTTCCTATTTACTGCTTTTTGATTATTTACTGCCATGTATTCATTGACTGTTAGGCACAAATATTTGGGTAGTTTCCTACTGGGATTGTATCTCACACCCTGTTTGGGCCATGCTTTTGGGCCAAGCAGACTATGATGCTGCAGGTATATATAAGGGCAAGTGCCCTTCTACTTTAGGATCTTGACTGCACCAGGAGATGGGGAGCATGGGACCGAGCCGTGGCTCGCGATGCTGAGGAGCTTACTTTGTTTTCTTTTTCACTTGGTTTCAGTTGTATTTAAGCACGTTGTTGTGTTTACTATTTTCCTTAGATACTTGTACCTTCTTCATCATTTTCATCATAGCTATATATTTACATTGCTTCCGCTATTGTTTTCTGTTGGTATGCATGTTGTTTACAGCTTCTGCTATTTATTGTTGTTTTCTTACCTTGTATACCTTACCTAATGTGGGAATAATTTCTCCACCAACTCACCAATGCCCTCGCTGCTAGTCGGTAGCCACTGGCGTTCGGGGAAACGCGCTTGTGGTCATGTGGCGAACCGGGTACGGGGCACCAATGGAGGGGCTCCGGACTCTGGACGTTACAAAGTTGTATCAGATGGGTTCTATTCTCTTTCTTTACTGTTTGGAGACCTTAGCCAGGGATAGGACAGATTCGGTACTTGGCATTAAGCTATGCTCGGGAGTAGCTAACCCATGTACAGGGAAAAACCATACTACCTCGTTAATTGCAGTTGCTGATTCTGAGATTTTATGGTTCATATGTTTTCACCTAGAGTGATTCACATGACTTGTGCAGTTATTGTTTTGATATTTCGGTTCTATTTCTGTTTCAACCCGATGAGATGAGGGTATGCCATTTCATGCATCATATAGGAACTTGTAGAAATCACATGTCATGAATTCTTGCCATGCCATCTAGGGTGCATTAGCGATTGCATGCTGTTGTGATAGGCTCTGTGTAGATTATGCATGTTGTTTTGATAGATGCTTGATAGATTCTCTAATATTATGTTATAAACTGTTGTGTTGTTCTTGTTTAAAGTGAACGCCAAAAATTTGGTTCTTGAGGTGTTATGGCCCCTCACGGATTGGATTTTGGCATCTTTTCTCCTTGTTTTTGTATTCTGGAATTCTGTGTAGTTTCTGCGCTACTGCCCAGAAAAACCCAGAATACACAACGTGTACTTTTTAGATACACGCCGTGTAGTTTTCAGGCTGTGTCACTAACTGTGTGAGCAGAACACGGTGTCGGGGGAGTAACTTCGGGAACACGCCTTGTACCATTGGTACACGCCGTGTGAGTTCGGAGCTGTGTGCCCGGCCGTGTCCCTAATAACACGGGTGGGGGAAGCTCAGGTAGAACACGTCGTGTCCATAGGGAACACGCCATGTAGTCCTGTCCAGGTACTCGGCCGTGTCACGACCAACACGGGTCGGCGTTACCTTCTTTTCCACATGCTGTTTTTGTTCATAACACGCCGTGTAGTCTTGTCCAGGTACCCGGCCGTGTCACGAAGAACACGGGACGGTGTCACCTTCTACTATACATGTCGTGTTTGTTTGGAGCACACCGTGTATGGTTCCTCCATTTAGACGGCCGCGTGCTTAACAATATGGGCCGCCGAAGCCTTGTCTAGTCCATGCCGTGTTAGTATCGAACACGCCGTGTAGTCTTGGGTTGAGTCGGACCGTGTGGGTTAGCCGTGTAATGAGACTCGGGCAGGGGAATAGTTTTCAAGTACACGCTGTGTGTTGGGGTCAACACCCTGTGTAGTTTGAAGTGTACACGACTTGTAGGGTAGAGGTACATGCCCATGTCAGTGGATTAAGTAGATACACCGTGTAGTTTTATACACGCCGTGTAGTCGTGTTTTCCAATATTATGTGTTTTTCTTCCCCTGTTCCCATTTTTTACTCTTGTGTTCTCTGTCCTTGTTTTCCTGATGTAAGGTGTTCTTTTGATCTTTCAGAGCTATGCCTCTAAGACATCCTCTGGTCCTACGTCTGTCGTCAGGCAGTGATCAGACGCTAGACAGCGCTGATCAAGGGCTTTATGTCGATACCCCAGTCGAGCCAGCCTTGGCACCGGTTGTCATACCAGTTTCAGGCGCTGATGCGATGTTCAGGGAAGGTTTCATGAGGATGATGTAGGCCTTCCAAGGAGCACTGCCTCCTGCCTCATCTATGGCAGACTTGACGTGGGTTTTCCAGCAGCAGCAACCTCCCACGTTCTCGGGGGAGGGAGGACCTCAGGCTGCAGAGTCATGGCTGGAATCCATGATGACTATCTTCGAGCATCTGGAGACACCTCCAGAGAGGCGGGTCAAGCTCTCCACCTACATGATCTGAGACTCCGCCAAGAGGTGGTGGGACGTGATCTCACAGGAGGGTCGGTAGCAGGCTATGGCTTGGGAGGAGTTCTAGTGCGTGTTCTACGACTACTTCTACCCGGAGACCCTGAGGGCCAATCGAGCCTGGGAGATCATGAGCTTTGAGCAGGGTACTCTATCTGTCCTGGAGTATTTCTCTCGTTTCACTGAGCTGCAATGTTTTACACCCCAACGGGATTGGAGTGGGGTGTTCGTGGAAAGGAAGTTTGAGGATAGACTCAGGCGTGAGATCCTCTCATAGTTGAACATCTTCCATCTGACTTCCATTACTTCCATCGTCAACCAAGCACTGATTGCGGAACGTAATCTGAGAGACTCTGGAGCTGCAAGCCAGGGCGGTTCTACTTCCAGAGCTAGCTTTCCCTCAGATGACAGCAAAAATAACCATAGGGAGACTACACATGGTGATTCGAGGAAGCAAGACGCATATTCCGGCAGCCATGTGACATGATACCTGTGTGGCCGGACAGGGCACACGATTCCGTAGTGACAGAGAGACCCCATGGAGTGCCGATCATGCCACAATATGGGTCACCTTCAGCGTTTCTGCCAGGTTTTCTCACCAGCAGCAAGTGACCGGGGTTCTTCTATGACCCCTCGTACAAGAGCAGCACCGCCAGTTTCTCACCAGTAGGGAAATTGGAGTTCTTCCGGCCGTTCAGGCTGAGGTGGAGGTCGAGGTCGTGGCGGTCAGCCACCAGTTCCTCATCACCAATAGGGCGGTTCAGCTCAGAGTGGTCAGCCAGGGGCGTAGGGCCGCGTCACGTGCCATTCTTTCGCCGTGGAGCAGACTTATCAGGAGTAGGATCCCGTCACTTCTACTGTTCGAGGTAATATTTTAGTAGCCTCTGTTTTATCTTCAGCCCCTTTCGATACTGGTGCTAAGCTCATTTTTATCTCTGTTGCTGTTGTGGAGAGCCTTGGACTCTGTGTCTTTTCTTCTGCTGACTCGTTGACACTAGACACACCTTTGGGAATGAAGACGTCTAGTGCACGCCAGTGTAGAGAGTTCCCTCTTGAGGTTTAAGGGTATCGCTTATTATGAGATATCTATGTCCTAGAGATGACAGGCTATGATGTCATCTATGGCATGGATTGTTTGATTCCCTTTCAGGAAGTCATCGACTGTTATCGCCGTAGAGTGAGTTTAATTTCACTAGAGGGTGATTCATTTCTTCATAAAGGTGAGTGGGATGTTCGGACGAGTCAGGCAGGACTCAAGCATCCTGGGCTAGGAGGGGTGACAACCCAGGTTGTTAGTCATTACCTGGATGATTAGGGGACTCCACAGTTGGACTTTCCTCCAGTGATGGATTGCTTTAGGGATGTCTTTCCAGAAGACTTTTCGGGTTTGACTCCAGTGCGTGAGGTAGACTTCTCTATTGAGATCGTGCCAGGAGCGGCACTGGTGTCCATTTATCCCTATAGGATGGCCACACCTGAGTTTCAGAAGCTCGAGAAGCAGTTGGAGGAGCTACAGGCTAAGGGTTTCATCCGAACGAGTACTTCTCCTTGGGGTTCGCCTGTCCTGTTTGCAAAGAATGAAAATGGTACCCTTCGACTTTTTGTGGATTATTGGAGGCTGAACCAGTTTACGGTCAAGAACCGATATCCCTTGCCACAGATCGATGACCTTTTTGATCAGATTATAGGATCCTGGGTGTTCTCGAAGATCTACTTGAGGTCTGGCTATCATCAGTTGCGCGTTAGACCATCAGATATACCTCTAACAAACATCAGGAGCAGGTATGGTCTATACGAGTATACAGTCATGCCGTTCGGTCTCACCAACGCACCTACAGTTTTCATGGCACTGATGAACCGAGTGTTCCATCCTTACTTGTATTCCTTCATTGTGGTCTTCATGAACGATATCTTGGTGTACTCTCACACTCGACACGACCATGCCACACATCTTGAGATCGTTCTAAGTACACTAAGAGAGCATCGACTTTATTCTAAACTCTCTAAGTGCCACTTCTGGATGGATCAGATTCGCTTCTTGGGTCACGTCATCTCAGAGGCAGGAGTATCAGTGGACGTAGAGAAAGTGAGAGCTGTAGTTTCCTGGGAGCATCCGAAGAACATTTTTGAGGTACGGAGATTCCAAGGGATGGCTGGATACTACAGACGCATCATTTAGGACTTTTCTTGTCTAGCAGCACCTTTGACAGGTCTGACCAAGAAGGGGGACAAGTTCTTATGGTCAGATTCTTGTGAGTCATCCTTTTAGGAGCTGAAAGGGAGGTTGACGTCAGCACTGATACTAGTCTTTCCAGATCCAGGCAAGAGTTACACTATTTACTGTGATGCATCGGGTATCGGGCTGGGAGCTGTGCTTATGCAGGGAGATGGAGTCATTGCGTACGGGTCTCGGCAGTTGAGGCCACATGAGAGGAACTACCCTACACACGATCTGAAGTTGGCAGTTGTTGTTCATGACTTGCACTGTTGGAGACATTATCTTCTGGGAGAGCACTTTGTGGTCTTCACTGACCACAAGAGTCTCAAGTATATCTTCACTCAGCGTGATCTGAAAGTGAGGCAGCGCAGGTGGGTCGAGTATCTTCAGTCATTTGATTTCGATCTTGCCTATACACCGGGAAAGGGAAACACCATGGCAGATGCGTTGAGCAGGAGAAATCAGATTCAGGCAGTTCATGAAGCCATTATTGAGTGGAAGCTGATGGATTTGTTCTCTAAGATGAATCTGGAGGTGCACGACAGGCGGGGATAGACTTTTCTATCTTCTGTAGCTGTTACCTCCACGCTACTTGATCAGGTACGGATGAGGCAGCTATCAGACTCGGAAGGCTTAGTCCTACGGGAGAGTGTGTCAGGAGGAGACAATCTTCCTGGTTGGACAGTGGGTGAGGTTGAGATCTTGCATTTCCAGGTACGTGTATGGGTTCCAGCAGACATATGCGAGGAGCTGATGTGGGATTTCCATTCCCCTGTTTGGGAAGTTCATCCTGGCGTCACAAAGATGTATCGGGACCTTCATCACCAATACTAGTGGCCAGGTTTGAAGAAGGATGTCGCTAGTTTTGTCATGAGATGTTCTACTTGTCAGTAGGCGAAATCAGAGCATCAGTGTCAAGCGGGGCTTTTACAGCAGTTACCCATTCCAGAGTGGATGTGGAATGATGTTTCGATGGCCTTCGTGACCGGGTTTCTGAGATCACCTCGGGGAAATGATGCTGTTTGGGTTTTTGTCGATAGGCTTACGAAGGTTTCTCACATCTTACCGACCAAGGAGACCATTAGTGTCGATGATCTGGGACGACTTTACATCGGGGAGATCATTCGTCTGCATGTTGTTCCACGCTCTATTGTTTTAGACATACATGCATGCTTTACCTCTCAGTTCTGGCAAGGAATTCAGAAGGCCTTGGTTACACAGGTACTTTTGAGTACAACATACCATCACCAGACTGATGGCCAGTCCAAGCACACGATCCAGGTGCTTGAGGATATGCTCCGAGCTTGAATCATTGACTTTGTCGGTTCTTGGGAGAAGCATATTACTCTAGTGGAGTTCGCCTACAACAACAGTTTCCAGGCCACCATTCAGTTGAAGCCATACGAGGCTTTGTACGGTAGGCCATGCCGATCACCCTTATGCTAGCTGGAGGCAGGAGAGGCATCTTTGGAGGGACCTCGTCTTGTAGAGGAGACTTCAGAGCAGATAGAGCTGATTCAGAAGAGGATGGATACAACATAGTCTCAGCAGAAGTCTTATGCTGATCAACGGAGACGACCTCTGGAGTTCGAGGTCGGTGTTCTGGTCTTCCTACGTGTCGCACCGAGGTTGGGACACAAAAGGATTCTGTGACTGGGGAAGCTTTCACTGCGGTACATCGGGCCGTTTGAGGTCTTGGAGAGAGTGGGGCCGGTCACCTATCAGTTGTAGCTACCTCAGATATATCGGGCCCTGCACGACGTCTTCCACGTCTCTCAGCTCCGACACTACTTTTCAGACCCGTCTCACGTCTCTCAGCCCGAGGAAGTGGAGCTTGAAGCAGATTCATCGTTCGAGGAGCATCCTATCTGGATTGTCAATCGTAGTATGAATGTTCTCCGCAGGCGGTCTGTTCCTCTGTTACGAGTGCTATGGCAGCACGAGCGAGTACATGACGTGACCTGGGAGAGGGAGACCGATGTACGATCGCAGTGGCTAGAGCTGTTCGGGGTTTCTCCTTCTCCACCTCGTTAGGGAAATTTGAGGATGAATTTCTTTATGGGGGGAAGTTTGTAAGAACCCGAATCTCTTTTCAGGTACTTTTTTCCTTTTTCTGGAGTTTTTGAGAAAAAATGAATTTTCTGGAAATTTCAGAATTACACGGCATGTACTTTCTGTGTACACGTCATGTACTCTTTCCCTGGCCCGAAGACGTGTGCTGGCCGTGTCCAGGCCGCACACACGGTGTGTAAGGCTGAGGTAGAGGCCGGGTTTTTCGGAGTACGGAAAATTCGAAGTACACACCATGTACTCAAAACGTACACACCGTGTAATTTTTTTTTCATGAAACGGACTGGGGTCACGTCTAACCCCCAAAATCGTCTTCTTCTTCTTTAGTTTTCGTCTGCCCGAAGCGACCCATATGGCCGAATCTTCGATGAACTCCCGCCACTCCATCTGTTCTCCGATTCGAGCACGGTCAGTTGCGTTGGAATCGCAGCGGTGATTTCTTCCTTCTTCTTTAGCCTTGTTTCTTGATTCCTCCTCGTTTCGAAGTTATCGTAGGTTGAGCATTTTGTGTGTTTTCACAGATCTATGTTGTTCCAAGGGGAATCTGTCATCGATGTTCATGTATATCGATATCCTAGGATCGAGGTATGTGGTTTTTGCCTTTCTATATAAATTTGATGAATATTTGTGTGCAAATTACACCAATATCCATGAACAGGGTATTGCGTGTTTCCTGTTTTGCCCTTGTTGTTTTCCTTCTTTGCTTGATTTCATTAGTAGAGGTTATTTCTTGTGAGTAGTGTAATTTATTTTGTGCTCAGGTTGCATTTCCATGCTTGTTTTTCCTGTTGGGCGTTTTTCCAGTCGCCATACCTTGTTGTAGGATAGTGGAACTATCTCTTTTGTTACTATTGAGCCTTAGTTGATAGCCAAGTAGTTCTTGAAGTTTACTTGGACGATACATACGTGCTGAGAATGTTTAGTTATACTCAGGACTGTGAGAACCTAGAGTAGTAGACCAAAGGGAGAATTTATGGAAGGGCTTCTCCAGAGTGTCTTTTAATTACAACGTGAGACTATAGGGGGAATTGACGTTGAGTACTTCCCCAGAGAGTCTGTAGATCGATGACGCGGGCCACAAGGGGAATTGACGTTGAGTTCTTCCCCAGAGATCCTTTATCACGATACGAGACTACAGGGGGAATTGACGGTGAGTGCTTCCCCAGAGAGTCTGCTTAATTACGTAGCTGAACTAGAGGGGTGAGACTGTGTGTGACTCCCAGAGGGTTGCTAGTACTTAGAGGTTGAACCATAGGGGTTAGATTGTGAGATATACCCAGAGGGTTACCTATTTTCTTCTTGTTGTTGACTTCTTACTTGTGTGATTTACTTGTTAGAGCTGTGGATTGTAGCTTCTTGTGTTTTCTTATTTACTGATTTTTGGTTATTTACTCCCATGTATTCATTGACTGTTAGGCACAAATCTTTGGGTGGTTGCCTACTGGGATTGTATCTCACCCCCTGTTTGGGCCATGATTTTGGTCCCAAGAAGGCCATGTTGCTACAGGTATAGACAAGGGCAAGCGCCCTTCTACTTCAGGATCATGACTGCACCAGAAGCTGGGGAGTATGGGACGGAGTCGTGGCTCGCGATGCTGAGGAGCTTACATTGTTTTCTTTTTCACTTGGTTTCAGTTGTATTTCAGCACGTTGTTGTGTTTGCTATTTTCCTTAGATACTTGTACCTACCGCATCATTGTCATCATAGCTATATATTTACATTGCTTCCGCTATTGGTTTCTGTTGGTATGCATGTTGTTTACTGCATCCGTTGTTTACTGTTGTTTTCTTACCTTGTATACCTTACCGAATGAGGGCATAGTTTCCCCACCGACTCACCAAGGCCCTCACTGCTATTCTACAGCCTCTGGCATTCGGGGAAACGCGCTTGAGGTCATGTGGCAAACTGGGTACGGGGCAACAGTGGAGGGGCTCCGAACTCGGGACGTTACAGTGGTGAACAACATTAACATCACATTTTGGATGATTTAATGTTATAATTACAAATAAAATTCATAGAAAAAATGAATTATTATATTTGATATATCATATTATTGTTTTCTAAGGTAAAAAATAAAATAAAAGTTATGCATGATAAGAAAAATATATCTTAAAAATCGATTAGAAATTTTATTTATATAAAATGAAATTAAAAAATATAGATTTAATTGAATATTGGATTTAATATATATTTGAATAAATTTACAGTTATCTCTAAATATGAAATGAAGGAAAATATATTTTTCTTTGGCTTGTTAATAAATGACAATCAGTTAATTTATGACCATTTTTCAATTTTAACACGGTATTAATGTACATAATGGGTATTATTAACATGTGACAATCAGTTTCCTTGAATTATATTAAGTTAATAAGCACGTAATCATATAAAAATCAAATATTAATACAACAACTACTTATAATCTCACTACATGAAACATTGTTGACTCATATCAGAAGTACCACCATCAGGCTGTTCAATTGATTAAATTCAATTTGATGTGATATTGTAATTCTAAATTTGATAAATAAATTTTCAAATGGATACTTTCTCATTATTTTTCCACTAGATATATATTTTCCACTAACATTTATAAATACAATTGTACACCCAATTATTATTTTTTTGTGGGAGATAAAGATATATGGGTAAGTATATTATAATTGAATGTATCCATTTGAATAATATTTTAAAATTATGAAGGCTTATGTTAAATTTACACAATTTTTTGAGGCCATTATTATTTAAAAACATACATTAGAGGAGGTGGTTAAATTTTTTAACTAAATACTAAAATGAAGTGGAGCACATTGTTATCATTATATATCAACATCTTATAGTTAATAGTGAAGGTAAGAGTATCTATTTAATAAAATTAATGATAAATTTTGGTGATGTAGTGATATAGAAATATTTAAAAATTATGAACAATGAATGTGAGGATTAGAAATATATATATTATCACATAATGATGAATTGAGGGAACAATATATTAAATAAATTAAAAATATTTGATGAATGAGAAAAAATTATATTTCACAATTTAAAGAGATAGTTAAGTCCCATAAATCAACATTATAAATCATGGAAGTGATAGTTTTTGAAAAAACAGTTAATTTGAGCACATATTATGTTTTTGAAAATATTTCCTATGAATTTTAAATAAAAATATAGACAACAAGATTACCATTCAAAATAGTGTGGAAACATTCATCATTAATGTAATTGTTTCATCAATTTTATATTGTAGAAGTTTAATATATTTGTCAATGACAAATATTAATTTTTTAAAGGATATATTGGAAATTTGTTATACTAAATTTCGAGTACCAACCTTTATGTATATGTAGGATGATTGTAACAATAGTGTGAAAGATTGTTATTATGGATTTATACAATTTTATTTTAATGTTTTTAGTTTCAATTAGAAACCATTTATCATATTGATGTAAGTGAATAATTAGTTTATATCATTAACTAGTCAAAAAATAATGGATGGCTGTTTTTCAGAGGAAAAGTTTGTTTGTGTGATGAGGATATTAATTATGTAGTGGTGTGATGCGAGATTTCACCAACTATTAGAAATTTTCCTACAGATAAAAATAATTTATTTATAGACATGATAAATGATACAAAAATAATAACATATCGGGATATAAGAAATATCATCACTACTATACTAATTACACATTAAAATACCAAATTTTGTAAACATCAATTTTTTAAAAAAACTATCTTTTACATGGATATATAAATATATAGATTTTGATCAATTCAATAATATTTATTAATTTAAATGTTATCCTATTTCAGTTGAATATTGTTTTAATGTGTCACGAAATTTTTGTGTGGATATTTCATTCAATGCATAATTTTTATTTATCAATATTAAAAAATAAATATTAGTTACCCTAGAAAATATAATTTACTATCTATTATGAAAATTATAATTATTCCATAAAAAAATATTGAAATTTTATTCTTATAAAGTTACATAGAATTCAGTTAATGTAGTGTACATATATTTAAATGATGGCATGTGTATATCTCCTCATAAAAATATATATTTTCTTGTTAAATTATTTAATGAAAATAATCATATGTTTTTCTAAAATATATGTTGAATTATTGGTAATCCTAATATTATAATGTCTTCTTATTATACATATAATAGGATATGAAATGTTATTAGACATGTAAATATATATTCAACAGAACCATTAATTACTCATAGATAGGAGTTGAGGTTTATAATTCAATTTATTGATAATAATAACCATTTATACCAATATGAAAATTATTTTTGGAGTTTTATTGACATTTACATTCAAGTTAAAATTAACATATTATATCTTCATTGAAGTGTTGTAGACTAGATTATGAAAGATCAATTTTCTGAGAGCATAATGGTATCTAAACTAACTAATTTATTTCCAACAATTTAAATATTATAAAATTCAAAGGAATGAAATTTTATATATTCAACTATACATGACATTAATTTATATCGATAAATTTTTTTTAATAATAGTTCTATTTCCACTATGGTATTTTGATAAAGGTATCTCAATTTTTTTTTACTATAGTTGACATTTTCTAAATAAAAGAAAAATTTAAATATATTCCTCAAATATTTGTTTGTAGAATCAGAGAACCGGAATAATTTTACCACATTTCAATAAAACGAATAATTACTTATATCACAATATATATTTATATCATCAGTTATTGAAATTTAATAATAATTGGTTGATGAATTATTTACATATTATTATATAATAAATATCTTGGTTATCTCACCCTTTAATCTAATCATATAATTTATAGATTTTTCACTATCACATGGATGATATCTTTTACATAAAGATAAATGAATGCCAAAATCATTTAAAAATTAGTAGCTAATTCTAGTAGAATAAGTGAAGAGGATCAGTTTCATCATCAATCTCAATGCACTCTAAATGAAAAAAACAAAATAGAATTGATTGTAAAAATGGAGGGTATCTTATTAATGAATCAAAAAAGTATGAGATATGGATATAATAAATTATTGATTTTTTTTCTTGAATATTGTAATATATGAAATTAATTTAACTAATATAATATTTAAAATTATTAGTTTGAGACTCCCTTAAAGAGTATGAAACACAAGGGACCTTTATCCCTGAGTATAGTATTGACATTCATGTGATTTATTTATGTTATAAAGAACACCTAATCTGTATATATATTTATGATCCTGGTGTTAATATAAGAATTTTTTATATTTTTGTGTTTCCAATTGATGTAGGTAAAATATATAGGTGATATAGCTCTCACAATGAAAAATAGTCCAGAGACAACTAATTCAATGGATGAGTGAAGTAAATCACCATTACACTATGTATTGTAGAGATACTTAGATGGACAAAACCTATGTAACTAGCTTATCCAAATCATCCATCACCTCATCCACACCTAACTGGGTTTTGTGATTTTTTGTGGGATATCCTCATTTACATATTATGGAAATGAAAATGTAAAAAATATAGGGGATTGTATAAATCATTATATATATATATATATATTAAAATATAGTATGAGTAATAGTATATGTTATTGTTGATCCAACAACTCATGTTTCATTTCATAAAAGGAAGTTACCCATGTTGGACAAATTTTAGGATTTTGTTCACCGGGAATAGTTGTTGGTGACCTTTATGTAATATATGTGGTATATATATTTTATTATTACTTTTCAGTTCAAATATATTTTAATTTTTTATAATTTATTCATATATAAGAGTATCTAAAATTATAGTAATTATTGAAAACAAACAATTGTTTTAGAGATAAACAATTGGATATTTCACTATTTTTTATGGATAATAAATTATCAGTGAATAAATTTATATTAGAGTATTATCATTAATTTCTGATGTATTTTGTATATTAAAGAGATACTGTAATTTATGTATATTTTAAAAAGACATATTTGACTTCTTTATTGGTTATGAGCTCTTGGAACTTGTGGTGTAGTTTTTTCCCATGCAAGTCAACATCAAATTAAATTTTCATTTCATTATGTGAATAGAAATTTCAGTGATCTAATTATTTAAATATCCAAATATGTATCTCCACATTATTTTCATTTAAAATTATAATACATCACTTTCTATGTTTAAATATCCAAAAAAAATTATGTAGTTATATAATACATTAGGAACCCCACTAGGGTTAAATATATATATATAAATGACTTGAAAAAATTATGTTAAAGAGTTATATTATTATATTACTTCAACGGTAATAATAAATATATAATTATTAAATACTATCCATTATAATGAAACTCATGATAAATTGTTGATATTTTTTTCTAAATTAGAGGTTATGAGTATTAATCCAACTTAAATGCACAACCCATTGGATATACATTTTACTAATTGATGTTTGTGAGTGTTTACAATTATTTAATTCATATGTATTTTTCTATTCTATTAGTTCATGAATCCAAAATTTTATGTGTTAGATATATTTTTATGTATAATATATAAATATTTTACATTTCATAGAAGTTGTTTAATATTATTCTGTCATGAATAAAGAACTCATGTGTAATTAGTTATGTTTTTGTGTATGTAACATCTCAGGTAAATAAAGAAAATGACATTTTGATATTTAATAATATTTATGAATAAAATATTAATATTACTTTAAAGGAAATACTATGTTCAATGGCGTACCCAATACACAACAATGATTTTCTTTGAAATCTTATGTTGCACACTAATAATATAATAATATTATTTTAATTGGTAGTTAACCCCTAGCCATAGTAATGGCAGGAATGAACAGAACTAACTACTAAATGATTATATATGATTTTAAAATATATTTTCATTTATCCAAATAAATGTTAGAGGATTAAAATGGAAATTAATCCAATTTTAAGCATAAATCTTCTAATATTCATTAAAGGGTCGATTAACCGCCTTTTGTTGGAAAACCTTTTTTAAATATATTTTTGAAAATTTTATATGTTATATTTGACAAAATAAAATCCTTCTTTAGAATCAAGACATCGAAATTTACTTTGTGTAGTTTTTTGTTATTTTCCCAATAAAGTTCATTTTTATATGAATAGTGAATATGGTGTATTTTAATTCAAAACCTCCTTTCAGTCTAATTTATTTATATGGTCAGATTATCTTTTTAATTGGTTTTAAAGTGTAATTAAAATATATTTTTACAATTTAATCCAATGGTGGTCATTTCAATTAATTTCACTTTGAAATTGGATATAAACAAGTGTTAATCTTTTAATAGATACTGTTTCTTAAAAACACACTATTTTTTTTGACAACGGGAAATGATTAAAAAATTAATTAATATAACGTCTATGTTTTGAATTTGGTTAAATTGATATCATTTTTGAATTTGGAATATCAAATATAGATTAGGGTTAACTTTTTGTATTTTTCTGACAAATGGTCATTTTCAATGAAATGTGAAAAATACAAAATTTAATTTAAAAGTGCCGTTTCATCCAATTTATTTATATAGTTAGATTTTCATTTTAATTGGTCTTAAGGTGTAATTTAATTATGTTTTTATCATTTAATACAATTTTGGTCAATTTATGTAATTTCACATTTAAATTGGATGTAAAAACAAATCAATCTTTTGATAGATTTTATATCTTAACAACCCATCTTTGGTTTTGACAACGAGAATTATTTTAAATTAATTACTGAAATTTCTGTATTTTGAATTTGATAAAATGGATTGCATATTTAGAATCATAAGGTCCAAATTATGTAATTAAAAATCTTTTGTTTTTGTACATTATGATTAATAACGACGGTAATTATCTTTAATTATCGTGTTTAATTAGTAATCGGGTAGTTAAGGGTAATAAAATAATATAATAAAAATATAAACTGACCCCAAAATGTGTCATAATTCTATTTGCGGTGTCATGGCCGACCATGTTTTTCCTTGGGATAACCTTGGGACCGCATGGAATCACTTTATTGTTATAGTGACCTTTTATCATATTTTTTTAAAGAAAGGAAAATGTAGCCAAAGTATGTATCACCTAAGTAAAACAATTTTAATTTTGTTTAAATAAATGATATCATTGACTATACAAATTATTTGGAAAGTTAAAAATATTTCCTACGTGATGGAATTTTTTTTATAATTTTTTTACATTATATAAATAAATTTATTTATGACGCCGTGATGATGTAGTGATTACCTCATTAATGAACAATTTAAATAAAATGAGAAGATAAGGTAAAATATAACACATAAACAATTCAAAAACATATTTTATGGGTGTAAATAGAACCATTATCACCTTATCCTTGAAATATATAATTGTGGTACCTTTAATATCTGAAAATCATTTTATAATAATGTAACTTTTCAAGACATTCCAAGAGTTCCCCTCCTCCCTCTTATAAAAGGCCCCCACCTCTAACCCCTTACCCACAGCTCTGAATCCTTTTTCTAGACCAAAATCTACTCAATTTTTCTCTCCACATCCCTCTCTTCATCCTAGAAGCCTAACCTTAGGCAGAAAGCTCTTCAAAAAACCCTTTTGGTTCAAACCTAAGGGAGATACCCGATTTAAATGTAATGTATTTTCTTATGTTCTTTTGTTTTATTTTTCTTATCCAACTCCTTAAACTCTTTTTATTACTTTATTTTGTAACAAAACCAGTATATTCAATATAATAGGATGTTTTTATGATAATTATTCAAGATAAACTTACACACACCTTTGTCTAATGGTTAAAGAACATATTATTTCCGTGGATAGTGAATTACTGCTTCACGAAACGATGATTGTTCTATCTTCTCCTACCACCTCTCATAGAGGCCATTATGATGGAACTATATTTATTTATGATATATATTATATTTATTTCCCCTATATTCTTATGTATTTTAAAATTATAACATACCTTTATGCTTTGCGTGTTTTGCAAATGTGATAATTTCATTTGAGGAAGTGTGGACTACCGCCCCCTCAAGTGATGTGAATCATTCATTAAATACATGGAATCCATAAAGAATGAAATTAATGAACTTATTTGACATATATAACATATATATTATACTGTAATTAGAATATATATATATCTCTCTCATTTAGTTTTAATTTCATTAATGTTACAATGAAATGAAAGTAGCGATAATGCGTACGAACGACCTACCATCTCCAGGAATTCTGCGTTTCATTTTTGTCTCCAAATGTTATGGAAGAGTATAAATTGAATATATACTGGATTTATATGATATTAAAATCATTTATTATATTCTAGAGATGATTTACTTATAACTACATGGGCAATTATTTTCAAACAAGTATATTTTTGACTCATAGACCGAACATCGACAAAAACATCTGAAATGAACTCACATAATAAACTAATTATTTTGACATTATAATATGTGATATGAATTGAATAATAAACTTTAAATAAGTTCCTTTAGAAATTATTAATTGAACAAGGTTTATTATTTAGGAATATAAAGAAATGAACAAGACAAGTTGGACTTGAGGTAAGGGATCCAACCACTCTCTTTCTTTTTAAGTACTCTTTTTTATGTCACTTCTTTTAAGCTCCTCTTTCTTATGTTTGGGGATTTTATTTTATATTAATCATACATTAATTTTTATTTTCATATGATGAGATACCCTAATTTATATCTTCAATCCATTTTTGGATGTTTTAAGTGGCGTCGTTAGGCTTCCGAATTTTCATAAGGGGATATCATATCTCAATTTTAATTCCGTGAGATTTCCATTGTTCGCCACTTTTTTATTGCATGTGGTGTATTCTGTTCTTCCATTTGATATATATTATCATGATTATATTTATATTCATGGTATTATAAGATTCATATTGTTTTTATTATATTTTTTCATACAACTCGATTGATTACAATGAGGTATGGGTTTTTATCTTACTTTTTATTCCCATGAGATTCATACTTTATTTGTCACTATCTCCGTTGAGTGGTGTATGTAATGAACACTATTCTAATAATTGAGTAATATAATCTCATTTATGGGTATTTACATCAGCATTGTTTGGTCCTTCTTTTATGGGGTGTATATTTCAAAAGTTACCCGAATCGGTAAGGGAACCTTTCACCCTCCTCTTTTTAAAAGTCTTATTTTGTTAGGTATTTTAATTTACATCTTGTTATGTTGGGATATGTTATTCTCTATCCTTTTTGGTATAAATATTATGTCTAAGTGATTATATACCCTTTTCTCTCTCATCAACTCATTTTCTGAATTTTAATGTGACGTCGTTAGGCTGTCAAATTTCTGTAGGGGAACTTCTTAACCCAATTTCAATTCTTTGTATCAAAACTCTACTTCTTGATTATGTCGTACTATGAATATGTGTTGATGAACTCTGATTGTTTTACAATTAATATCCTCTTATGTTAGGTGTATTTATATTTTCAACACATAATCATGTAATTGATTTATCCTTAATCTAAGGATACCGACTATGTAAGTAACTTCGTCTCAATCTCCTTTCATTGAGGAAAATTTTATTTTATACAAAAATTTATTTTATACAGTGTATAAACCCCTTTTACTTTTACATTTATTGAAAAAGAATATTTTTATACGAATAGTTTTACAAAACTACAAAAGGTAATTTTCTTGTCTTACATATGCGGCGACACCGAATTCTCTAACACCGTGACCTTTATTAGAGTTTCAGCTTCCTCTACAAGACATAACTTTTTTAAATAAAAAATAAATTCCATGTTTTAATTTTCTTTTATTTTGGTATTGAAAATGGTTTTGATAATGTTTTTATTATATCAATGTGTTTTTTATATCTTGTGGTTGAAATGTGGAAATGTTATGTTTCCTTTATGCATGTTTTATGTGATACGATTATGTTATGGTTCATGGGCATTGTTTATGAAGACGGGTGGTTCCGTGATAATATAAGGGCCGGTGAGCCCGTGATAGCCCTCCAATGCATTGGGAAACGCGAAGGAGTTAGACGCAAAGGGTTATATAAAGAGTTTTAGGGAATATACTGTAAGAAACTGGTTTTTTCAATAAAGGACTTTGGAATATTCTTGATGTTATTCCAGAGCAGCACCTTCAGACGGCGTGCGATTCCGAGCCATGGAGTTGCCGGAATTAAATTTTCAGTGCATTCACACTGGATACACCAAATAAATGGGATAACAGTTAAACGGTGCTCCAGATCAGAGATCCGGGTGTACGAATGGGTCAGTAATGGAGTGTTTACCCTAGGAACGACATAAAACTTGCCAGCGCGGGACGTTTGGACCCCTCGCTCACTTTCGGAATGTGAAATGGATAAATTAAATAATTAATTTTTTCGTTTAATGTCTTAACTCAAGTATATCTTAAACGATGGCTCATATTAGAAAACCGAGGGCATCGTTGAGTTCATAGCATGCCGTTTACCCTAGGAGGGGTGTAACATTCGTGGGCGCGGCCCGTCTATGAAAAATGGCCCCGGGGGTGTTTTTGTAATTTAGCGGCCTCGGGCGTTGAGTTTAATTAATTTTGTACAGGGCCTCGAATTAAAATTCTGAGACCCCCATTGTGCTCGGGAGGTGGTGTTTACCCTAGGGGTGGATTTACCTCGACCCCATCGAGTGTTTCGTAAGCGGGTCATTTTGGGGATTTAATTAATTAAGGTTTTAATTAATTTTCCCTAAAATAAACATACACCTCTCTCCCTCCTCCTCCCCCTTCTCATCCTCTCGAAGAAGGCAGAAACCCAAGGATAGCTCTCCTCTGAAGCTCCTCCTCCCATCTCCTCTCCTCCCCTCTCCAAGACGAAGCTCCGGCGGATCACCGAGAAGCATCAGGTTGTACCCTGCAAGGTAGGATCTTGCTTTGTTTTTAAATTCCCACACCTCCCTTTGAACTAAATTTTTTTCATTAATCTTTTGTTAAATATTCTATCAAATCCCATATATGAGTAGTAGAATTTATAATCTGTCCAACACATTTTTTGGTTCTAAAATCTGAGACCCGATGAGCTCGCAATCACCCGTCGAAGGTTGCGGGTTTTGTTTGTTTTTCTGGCCGGTTTGGAGAGTCTGGCCGGTTCACGGCGGTAGGACCGGGTGTCGGAGGCAGCGGTCTGTGGAGGCTGCGGGCGAGTCGGCAGTTCACGGCCGCGGGTGGTCGGGCGAGCCGGACGACAAGCAGAGGGGGCCGGGGTTCTGGAGGTGGACCGACGACTTTCCCAGGCGTCGCAGATCGGGTCATCAGCGGCTGAGGCGGCCGAGCAACTGGCCGAGCAGTACAGGAGAGGTCGGAGGGCCTTCAGTAGGGAGCTGCGGTGAGACTGGGCGATGGTCGGTCGGACGACATGGCGTCTCCGGGTGAGGGCGGCCAGCAGCAGGGAGCTGCGGCGAGGTCGGTCGTCGGCGACCCGGGTCGCACGGGAGGAGGACCCTGCTGGTCTTTGTGCTGGAGAAGAAGACCGAAGATGCAGAAAAAAGGATATTACTTAATTAAATTAAATATTAAGTTTAAAATAATCAATAATAATTTTTTATTATTATTATTTTGGGAAATGATTTATTTTTTTAATAAATCATAAACCGGGAGTCCGTTTTGAGCGCTGTTAGTGGCGACACGTTCATTGGTGCGGGAGGGAAATTTTAAGATGGTTTTGGGGATTTTTAAATCCCTGAAACAGGGGCCTCGGTAGCATGACACTCCATTAAGTGGACGTGCACCTTTTCTCCGAGGATCTTGTTTTGGGCGGCGCGGACACATCCGATGTCCGAATTGAGCGCCGTCAGTGGTGTTGTGACCCTGGTTCTGGGCTGGAATTTTCTAGTATGGTTTCAGGCGTTGACACCGGAGTTGAGTTGTTGGCCCAACGTGCCGTTTCTTGAGCTGTGTGCAGCGCTTTACAACTTTTTCATCAGGCGTCCGTTCAGGGTGTGCGAGTAGTCGATTCTGGATGTTTTTCCAAGGTGATTGCAAATAGTGCAATCCACCCGCTCTAATTCGGCACGATGGTGCGGGCCCTAAGAGGGCCGTTTGGGCGTTGCCGGTGATTTTTCCATCTCTATTACCGGGAAACCTTTTTGGACAAGTGAATAGTCCATTTCGCATAATTTTTCGAGAGGATCATAATGGCGTGATTCGTTTGTTGTGTTTCGAGACCGAGATGTGGGTCCCATGAAGCACCGCTCATGTGCGGTGCTTCAGAAGGCATCTTTTTCTCTGGATATCTGTTCTTCTCATGTGAGCAGGCCTTTTGACATGTATTCTTGAGGGGATCGTAATGGTGCAATGTACCCGACTGTTTTCGGGACCGAGGCTCAGGATCACTAGACGTTGTTCGGGCGTAAGGAAGTGTCGGCAAATTTTCCGTCGGATATCCTTTTGAGGCGAGTATGTAGTCTATCTCGCATGTCTTTACGCAGTGATTACAACGGTGTAAATTGTTCATGCGATCATAACCTCTTAGATGATCTTATTAAATGTGGAATGTGAAGGTGCTCTGGTGGTGGTTCTTCCTGCGGTGTTTGCAGAGAACCCTTGATGTGTGATCGAATGCACTCTCGTTTGAGTGAAGTTATGCTTAATGAAATTTGGATGGTTGTGCCTCAGCCATTGAGGTGTAAGGTTGGAGTTGTTACGTCACGCCCTCGCATTGACGTTGTGTGCCGGGTGCATGTTAGACTTTGGGCTATAGACATGGTATACACTAGGAGTATACGGGAGCACTGGGAGGTACATATGTATGTTGGTACCTGAGAATGTTTGTGCACTTGGTCGGGGTTGACTTGGGGCCACACGTCGTGTGGGACCCATGTGTGTGTCGTGTTATGGTTTACGTACTTTTGACCTCTCGTGACGTAGAGGGTTCCTCTATTCTTGTTTGTTGACCAGCAGGGTTGAGTTTTCCCCTGTTCCTGTTCTCTGTTTTTGACCGACGGGGTTGATTTTTCCCCTAGTTCCATTCTCGTTTGGCCGATAGAGATGGTTTGGTTCCACTTTTTCTTCAGCTGCGAGGGGTTTCAGTAATGTGCCCCTTCAATTAGACTGCGGATCAGTTTACGACTACATGTGATCGTACAACGTGGGTGTTTTCCCACCTTCTGGGATGAGTTATCTTGGTCCACATTGATAGTGTCTCAGCGGATTAGAGCGGGATCTCCTTGTGAGGCCTGGGGAGTTTCTCCCGTTCCTTCGTGACCCTTGGTAGAGTTCTTGTGCATTCGGTGTGACCAAAACATTACGAAGACACTGATCCTCTACCTAGGAGGTGGTTTCCAGCACGACTGAGGTTGTTTCCAGCAGGTCTGAGGTTATTTCAAGCAGGGCTCTCCAGTTGTTCCATCTAGAAGGGATGGCCAGTACGGCGGTGTTCACCGAGCGGTACCATCCAACAGGATTGTCCAGAGCAGTTTCGGGTTTACCTATAGCGGGGCTGGTAAGTGTTCCCTGATGTCGGGCTTACCTCGAGCTGGGCTGGGCAGTGGTCCCCGATGCTGGTCTTACCTCCAACTTGGCTGAGCAGTGGTCCTGGATGCCGGGTTACCTCCAGCTAGGCTGGGAAGCAGTCCCGTCGATGACTTTAGTTGGGTCTCTCTCCAGTGGTTTACCCTGTTACGGGACTGGGCAGTGCAGCACCCGTTAAATCTTACCGGGTCTCCCTATAGTGGGAACCCATTGACTTCCAGGGACCCTTCAGCAGGGCTGGGCAGGGGGTCGCCTGTAGACTTTGAGGAGACCTCTCGACTATGGGGCAGTGACGAGTTGTGGTTTGATGTTCCCTCAGAACTCTCAAGTATGGGGATCTTTTCCCCCATTGAGATGTGTCCATGTGACGTGACCTAAAACCGTATAGGCGAGTCAGTGCCGCCCAAAGTGGATAGTGTCGAGGTGTGGTGGTTTGAGCCCCTTGACTTGTAGTTCGGAGCAGACGTGCGGGATGCTGGGAATCGATGGTGTTTACTTTTGGGACATTTGGAAACTCACTTTTCTTGGGATGAGCTACGGGATGGAGATCCCCTTACGATCTTGTTCGGGCTTCTTGATTGATCATATGAATATATATATACCTTGTTCCAATACCCACTTCTTGGGCTTGGTTACTCTCCCTCCAGGAGAGGCGAAGACGTGTGGGGTATGCTACATGATTTCTGTGTCTAGCTTCTCATGGTTGGACGAGTCAACTCTCCTGCTATAGGTAGAAAAGACTCGATTAGAGGTTCATCTTCTCACCATTTCCATCTCCTTATGTTTGGACAATTCTTCTTCCTTTCTCTTGTTGGGTTGAGCTGGACTCTTTACTTCACTTTCAGTTGTACTCCTTTACTTTTCCTGTTCGATATACTGCTCACCCTTCGGTACCTCCTTTGTTTCTCCCTCGAGCATTCGGGGTATCCTACTGAGTATTTTTATACTCACCCCTTCTTGGGATTTTCCCGCACTTGGTGTGCCTTTGCAGACAACAGACAGGTTGGCCATGAATTCAGTGGAGCTTAGGAGTTCAAGAGCATGGTCCGCGTGCGGTGGTCATGGTTAGGTCCCAAGTGGGGGACCCCTTCGAGCTATTTTATTTTGTTTATCTATTTCCGAGTTGTGGCACTTTTTAGTTGGGTGCTTGTATTTCCCCTTTTCTTTTCAGTGTACCTACAGCTTTTACTTTGTACTAATTGGAGGTTGATGAACTTTTGGTGCTTTATATATAGCAGTTGCACTTTACACAGCTTGTCTTTTCTCTTTTAATCTGCAATTTTTCATTGATTGTGCTGCGTGTGTGTGTACAGGTACTTAGGATAAGGCCTCCCCGTGTTTTTGTGCCTTCGTCACTGGTCGTCAACCCCTGGCCTATGGAGGCGGGCTTTCGGTAGTTGCGGCTCGAGCCCTGGTAGGGTCGGGTCATGACAAAGTGGTATTAGAGGGAGGTTCATTCCTTGGGTCATTGTGCGGACATTCCTAAAAAGGAATTGGTTGGGATTTTGGGTAACAGTGTCAAAGTGTCTCGAGAGCGGCTCACAGGCCGGAGATTCCAGTGATGGTGCGGCGGCCGATGTATCCATTCACCCGGACCTTGATAACTCATTTGTCGACTCGGCATGATGATACACTTGTTGCAGGGAAAATTGGTTTGTGAATCACATAGGATTGAGTCTTTGACTGTCCTTCTTGAGATAGATCCCCGTTGTTGTTACTCTTATATACATATATGCTCATCTGACCGCAGTACTCCTTGATTATATTCAGGATGTTTCCGCGAAGACAGCCAGCCAGGATACCAGATTTGGTTTGTGATGAAGACCCTGTGAGCTATGAGGCCTCAGTCTAGGACCCATCATGTGAGCCCCCTTCTCTGGGAGGGTCAGTAGCAGAACCCCCACATGTTGAGCAGTAGACATCTTTAGTAGAGCATGCGGGGCTTGAGCACAGGTTGACCATGCTCCGAGAGTTCTAGCGGTAGAGACCGATGAGGTTCAGTGGTGAGCCAGACCCTCAGGCAGCAGAGGTTTGGCTAGAGATAGTGATTTGCCTTTTCAGGCTTGTGAAGACGCCGCCAGATCAAAGAGTGGCTTTGGTAGCCAACCTTTTTCGTTGAGTAGCATGGCGTTGGTGGAGTCTGGTGACTCAGTTTCTTGACGAGTCGTCACATTCATGGGGTGACATTCAGTTGTTGTTCCATGAAGAGTTTTTCCCTCCTACTTGTGCTCCATTTGAATTCAGGATCTCCTGCAGTTTCAGCAAGGAGGGATAACGGTGGATGATTAAGCGGCTAGTTTCGCAGAACGTGCATGCTTTTACCCAGACTTGGTCCACGACGACAACATATGTGCGCGGAAGTTTGAGCAGGGTCTCTGCCGAGAGATTCGTGCGGTCAAAGTACCCTTGGGCATTTCGACATATGACGGGGTGATAGAGCAGGCACTGGTGACAGAGGGCTTCCTGTCACGTTCTAGAGTGTGTGGTGGCAATAGGAATGTCAGATCTGAGACGACTGCCACAACTAGTGGGCGTCTTCAAGAAAAACCTCAACGCATGTGGCTTTCTGACAACCAGGCACATGGGAATGGTCGTACACCACAGTGCCTCCAGAGGGAACCAGTGCAGCCCAAAGAGAGTCGGTGCTATGCATGCGATGGGTGAGGTTACCTGCCATGGGACTGCCCGACCAGGCATGCAGAGAGATTTGTGTCGGTAGCAGGTTCACCACCACGATGGAGGCAACGTCGTGATCATAGTAGTACCCAAAGAGGTGGTGCTAGCAGAGGAGCGGGAGGAGACGGTAGTGGAGGACGACCTTACGAGGTCTTCCCATCACCACTAGGTGGTCCACGTCAGGCTCTGGGAGCGGACCGTTGGGACCGCAAACAACCGCGAGCTTTGGATGTCTACTATCCTACAGAGCATGATGTGATAAGAGGTACACTCTATAGCTATTCTACCTTTTTTCAGTAGAATTGTTAGACTATGTGCGTAAAATGATTTTTCTCCCTGCTCATTGCTTGGGTTTTTACCAGGGTGGCGTGGGGCGTCGGTGTAACCCTGTGTTGGAAAGGAAGAAGTCCTGTGACCTTTTTCTCTAGTCTATAGTGTCGACTCCTTTGCCTTTTGAGTGTGTAAGAGAGTCTTGGTTGTGGTACATCGACTGTGAAATCTTGCATGACCAGATATCCTTCGGGGTTTCACCATATGGATGTTCTGAAGGAGGGAATCACCATGCCTTTTTCCTAGTGTGGGCGGTGATTCCAGTCGCGGAATGCGATGTAGGGGTTCAGTCGGGGAGTTGATCTACCCCCGAGAGCCTTCGGCCCATTTGAGACCATGCGAAGGGATGTCGAGGTTCCCTACCTCCTTTCTCTAACCCCAATGTCTGGAGTGGATGGATGATGTCTCCCGCGTGGTTTACCTGAAGATACGTGTGCGTGCTTCTATGAATGCCATTGGAAAGGGACGGACTCGCGAAAACAGATCAAATCCTTTGGTCCGTGTGTGGTGGCGCAGAGCAGTGCAAGAGTTCTTCTGGGTATAGGAGAGCCAGGTGTGGGCTTAGTACCCTGAGATGTTCCCAGGTTTTGCTTTTCGGGGATGAAAATCTTGAAGGATGGAATGATGTAAGAACCCGGTTTTTGGATATAAATGACTTTGGAATATTCTTGATGTTATTTCAGAGAAGAGCCATTAGATAGCGTGCGATTCCGAGCCCCAGAGTGGCCGGAATTAAATTTTCAATGCGTTCACACTGAACACACCAAATAAATGGTATAACTATTAAATAGTGCTCTAGATCAGATATCTGAGTATTCAGATGGCTCCAGAATGGTGTTTTACCCTATGAACGACATAAAACTTTTCGGCACGGGATGTTTGGACCCCTTGCTCTCTTTCAGAACGTGAAATGGATAAATTAAATAATTAATTTATTCATTTAATGGCTTAACACAAGTATCTATTAAACGGTGGATCAGATTGGAAAACAGAGTGCACCGTTGAGTTCAAAGCATGCCGTTTACCCTAGTAGGGGTGTAACATTCATGGGTGCAACCCGTCTGTGAAAAATGGCCCCGGGGGCATTTTCGTAATTTGGCAACCTCGGGTGTTAAGTTTAAAAACTTTTGAACGGGGCCTCTAATTAATATTCTGAGACCCCCGTTGTGCTCGGGAGGTGGTGTTTACCCTAGGGGAGGCTTAACCTCGACCCCATCGAGTGTTTCGTAAGTGGGTCATTTTGGGGATTTTATTAATTAAGATTTTAATTAATTTTCCATTAAATAAACATACACCCCTCTCCCTCCTACTCCCCCTAATCATCCTTTGAGGGAAGGAAGAAACCCAAGGAGAGCTCTCCACTCAAGCTCCTCCTCCCATCTTCTCTCCTCCCCTCTCCAATATGAAGCTCTAGCGGATCACCGAGAAGCTTCGGGCTACACCCTGAAAGGTAGGATCTTGCTTCGTTTTTAAATTCCCGCACATCCCTTTGAACTCAATATTATGCATGAATCTTTTGTTAAATCTTCGATCAAATCCCATATATGTGTAGTAGAATTTATAATCTGTCCAATGCATTTTTCGATTCTAAAATTCGAGACCCGACGCGCTCGCAATCACCCGCCGAAGGTAGCAGGTTTTGTTTGTTTTTCTGGCCGGTTTGGAGAGTCTGGCCGGTTCACAACGGCTTGACCGGGCGTCGAAGGCGGCGGTCCACGGAGGCTGTGGGCAAGTCGGTGGTTCACGGCCGCGGGTGGTAGGGTGAGCCGGACGACAAGCAGAGGGGGGCTCAGGGTTCTTGAGGTGGACCGGTGGCTTTCCCAGGTGGCGTGGCTCAGGTCTTCACCAGACGAGGCGGCCGAGCAGCCGGCCGAGCACTGCAGGCGAGGTCGGAGGGACTTCAGCAAGGAGCTGCGGCGAGACCGGGCGACGGCTGGTCGGACGGCAGGGCGTCTCCGGGCGAGGGCGGCGAGCAACAGGGAGCTGCGGCGAGGCCAGTCATCGGAGACCTAGGTCGCGCGGGAAGAGGACCCTACGAGATATTGTGCTGGAGAAGAAGACCAAAGTAGCAGAAAAAAAGGAGATTATTTAATTAAATTAAATGTTAAGTTTAAAATAATCAATAATAATTTTATTATTATTATTATTTTGGGAAATGATTAATTTTTTTAACAAATCATAAGACCGGGGGTTCATTTTGAGGGTTGTTAGCAGCGACACGTTCGTTGGTGCGAGATGGAAATTTTGTGATGGTTTTGGGGATTTTTAATACCCCAAACATGGGCCTTAGTAGCACGACACGCCTTTATGTGGACGTGCACTTTTTCTCCGAGGATCTTGTTTTGGGCAGCGCGGACACCTCCGATGTCCGAATTGGGCGCTGTCAGTGGCGTTGTGAACTTGGCGTCCGGCAGTAGTTTTCTAGTATGGTTTTGGGTATTGACACCGGAATTCAGACGTGGGCCCCATGGGCCATCTTTTGAGCTGCGTGCAGCGCTTTACAACTTTTTCATCAAGAATTCTTTTAGGGCGTGCGAGTAGTCGATTCTAGATGTTTTTCCATGGGGATTTCAATGGTGCAATCCGCATGCTCTAATTCGGCCCAATGGTGCGGGCCCCACAAGGGTCGTTTGGGCGTTGATGGTGATTTTTCCATCTCTATCACTGAGCGACCATTTTGGAAAAGTGAATAGTCCATTTCACGTACTTTTTCAAGAGGATCGCAACGGTGTGATCCATTTGTTGTGTTTCGGGACTGGGATGCGGGTCCCACGAAGCACCGCTTGTGTGCTGTGTGCCAAAATGCATATTTTTCTCCTGTTATCCATTGTGATCAAATGAGCAATCCTTTTGACATGTTTTCTCGAGGGGATCGCAATGGTGTGATGCGACTGACTATTTTCGGGACCGAGGCTCGGGATCATATGATGCCGTTCGGGCGTAAGGCGGTGTTGGAAACCTTTCCGTCGAATATCCGTTTGAGGTGAGTAAGTAGTCTATCTTGCATGTCATTCCGTGGGGATTACAACGGTGTAATCCGTTCAGGCGAGCAGAGCCTCTTACATGATCTTATTAAATGTGGAATGTGAAGGTGCCCCGGTGGTGGTTCTTCCGGCGGTGTTTGCAGAGAACCCTAGGCGTGTGATCGAATGCACTCTCGTGTGAGTGAAATTTTTCTTAATGAGATGTGGTTGGTTGTGCCTTAGCCATTGAGGTGGAAGGTTGGAGTTGTTATGTCACACCTTCGCATTGACGTTGGATGCTGGGTGAACGTTAGCCTTTGGGATGGAGACGTGGTATACTCTGGGAATATATGGGAGCCTTGGGAGGTACATGTGGATGTTGGTACCTGAGAATTTTTGTGCGCTTGGTCGGGGTTGACATGGGGCCACACGTCGTGTTGGCCCCATGTGCGTGTCCTGTCATTCTTTACGTACTTTTGACCTCTCACGACGTAGAGGGTTCCTCTATTCTTTTTTGTTGACTAGCAGGGTTGAGGTTTCCCCTAGTCTTGTTCTCGTTTGCTGACCGGAAGGGTTGATTTTTCCCCTGGTTCCGCTCTCATTTGGTCGAAAGAGATTGTTTGGTTCTTCTGTTTCTTCAGCTGTGAGGGGTTTTAGTACCGTTCCCCTTCTATCGGACTATGGCACCATTTACTACTCTGTGTGCTCGTATAGTGTGGGTGTTTTCCCACCATCTGGAATGAGTTGTCTCGGTCCGCTTTGACAGTGACTCAGCAGATTGGAGCGGGATCGCCTTCTGAGGCATGGGGAGTTTCCCCCATTCCTTCGTGACCCCTGGTAGAGTTCTTGTTGATTCAGTGTGAACAACACTTTACGCAGGCACTGATCCTCTACCTAGGAGGTTGTTTCCAACAGGGTTGAGGTTGTTTCCAGTAGGGCTGAGGTTGTTTCAAGCAGGGCCCTCCAGTTGTACCATCTAGCAGGGATGGCCAGTAAGCGGTGTTCACTGAGTAGTACCATCCAGTAGGGATGGCCAGAGCAGTTTCGGGTTTACCTCCAGTAGGGCTAGGAAGTGTTCCCTGAAGCCGGGCTTACCTCCAGCAGGGCTGGGCAATCGTCGCTGATGCCAGGCTTACCTCCAGCTGGGCTGGGCAGTGGTACCCGATGTCGGGTTACCTCCAGCTGGGCTGGGCAGCGGTCCCGTTGACGACAGTAGCCGGGTCGCCCTCTAGCAGTTTACCCTGTTATGGGACTGGGTAGTGTGGCACCCGTTGACTCTTGCCGGGTCTCCCTATAGAGGGAACCCGTCGACTTCCAGTGTCCCTCCAGTGGGGCAGGGCCCGGGGTCGCCTGTCGACTTTGAGGAGACCTCTCGACTGCGGGGCAGTGACGAGTTGTGGTTTGACATTCCCTCAGAACTCTCATGTACGAGGATATTTTCCCCCACCGAGATGTGTCCTTGTGACACGACCTAAAACCTTGTGGGCGAGTCATTGCCGCCCAAAGTGGATAGTGTCGAGGTGCAGTGTTTTGAGCCCCTTGACTTGTAGTTCGGGGCAGACGTGCGAGATGCTGGGCATCGATGGTGTTTACTTATGGGACTGTTGGCGACTCACTTTTCTTGGGTTGAGCTACGAGATGGAGATCCCCTTATGTTCTTGTTCGGGCTTCTTGATTGAGAATATGAATATGTATATACCTTATTCTAGTACCCACTTCTTGGGCTTGGTTACTCTCCCTCTGGGAGATGCGAAGATGCGCGGGGTATGCCACATTCTTTCTGTGTATAGCTTCTCGTGGTTGGACGAGTCTACTCTCATGCTATAGGTAGTTAAGACTTGACGAGAAGTTCATCTTCTCACTATTTCCAGCTCCTTGTGTTTGGACGAGTCTACTTCCTTTCTCTTGTTGGGTTGAGCATGACTCTTTACTGAAAATTCATTTGTACTCATTTAGTTTTCCTGTTTGATCTACTGATCACCCTTATGTACCTCCTTTGTTGCCCCCTCGAGCCTTCGTGGTATCCTACTGAGTGTTTTTATACTCACCCCTACTTGGGCTTTTCTCTCACATGGTGTGCCTTACAGACAACATATAGGTTGGTCGTGACTTCAGTGGAGCTTAGGAGTTTAGGAGCTTGGACCGCGTGTAGTGGTCGTGGTCAGGTCCCAGGTGGGGGACACCTTCCAGCTATTTTCTATTGTTTACCTGTTTCCGGGTTGTGGCACTTTTTATTTGGGTGCATGTATTGCCCATTTTAATTTTAGTGTACCTCCAGCTTTTACTTTGTACTTATTAGAGGTCTATGCACTTTTGGTGGTTTATATATAGCAGTTTCACTTTACTCTGCTTGTCTTTTCTCTTTTACTATGCACTTTTGCATTGAGTGTGCTGCGTGTGTGTGTACGAGTAATTAGGAAAAGGCCTCCCCGAGTTGTTGTGCCTTCAGCGCTGGTCGCTAGCCCCTGGCCTATGGAGGTGGGCTTGGAGTTGTTGCGGCTCAAGCCCGGGTAGGGTCAGGTCGTGACATATATTGTGGTGGGTAATCCAAATGTAACCATGAGGGTTACTCCCTATGAAAGAATGTTATGAATGCATCATGTTACCTTTATATCTTACGATTTCTATGAGTTAATCAAAAATCTTATTATTTCATAAGGTCTGTTAAAGTTCTTATGTTTTTAGAGTAAAGTATGATTTCATTAATTCTTATGTATATATGGACTAATGTTTTCCTTCTATATTTTTATATCCCTTACTGAGCTTTTTACGCTCACCCTAAGTTTTTGAAATGTTTTCCATAGGACATAAATCTGAAAAGGGTCAAGGATGGGATCACGGAAAGACATTATTTCTAAATCATGGAACTTGAAATGTTTATTTTTGAGTGTTTTTATTTTATGAATAAAATTGAAACTGTGTAGAATTTCCTACTTTGTAATCTTGTGAGATTTAATAGTTATTTCCTCATTCTCTAAAACTATAAACCTGAAAAGATCCTCAATGTGAATTATTCATTTAATTCATGATTATATAATGTTTTAAGGCTGGGTCCTTATAGTTGTCATCAGAGGTCAATTTAGATAACTTTAGATGTTAGAGTGTTATTTAAGTATAAGTGACAATTTGTAGATATCCAAAATGGTTATTATAATGGATGGAGTAATTGTTTTTTATAAAGTTGGAATGTGTTTGAGATAACATGGATAACTATATCTTAGTGTTTATCTGGATAATTATTATATGAAGATTCTAATGATATACTCACACTGAAATTTTTGGTTTTATTAAATGGATGGATCTAGCATGAGCCAAAGTAACAGTGGATATGAATAAAACTGTGACGGTTTTCTGAAATAACAACTGAATGATATGGGAGCTGCAATGAAAACTCTTGTGTTTTTCCTCAACCAACTATCAGGAGTCATGATTTACCACTTGAACCTTGTTGATTTCTCTAATGCATCATGTACGAGATAACCAACTCGATGTGAATGTTCAGGTACTAATTATAAAGGTAACCATTAGGGTTTATATGATCCATACATTTGAGGTAATTATGGGTTACTATATGTTATGATGGAAAATGAAAGTAATGAGATAAACATGAGGTTAAATTATGTTATTGTTATTTTTTATTATTTTATCTCTTTCTGGGGAATGTTATAAGTATTATATAGTTTTGAAAAAAGGACAACATGTAGACCGTGTGACAACCCGTCGCGTCGGACAAAGCTGTAGGAATTGAACCCACAAAAAAGTGTGACTTGGTATTTATCGTCTACCAATGGACTACGTGAAGTCCTTGGTTAGTATGACAAATTATTTTTAGTTATATGATCTTATGAATCAGGAATAAGTTGATTTTGGGTTATATATGGAAATGATTATCCTATCATGGATGATATGTGATTAGGATTGTTACTTTTCAGTATGAGACTTTAAGAGTAACTGATGTTATTTAGAGATAAATGTTAAGAGTTATCTTGGAAGACTATGTGATTAAATCCATCGGAGATTTGGGTTAAATTCTTAGTTTGGATTACATTGAAGAATTTTATGTATAGCCCTTTAATGAATGGTCTTTGATGAACTTTGGGTTTTTTTGGACAAATTTTGGAGATTAAGAGTAGTATTTCTTTCTATAAAGGATTATCCTTTTTGGGTACTATCTGATCTTGTACTATCAATTTTTTGTTTTGGTTAAGGTATAATGACATGGGAAATATATAGTTCATATTTTGTGTGTTAGGTGATTCTATAGAAGTTTATTATATCACTCTTAATATGAACAAGTCATCCTGAAATACTCATCGTTTGGAGAAAATTTGAGTTTTTGTTAGAAATCTAGTAAAAGATGATAGTCTACATGACATGTGAGTATGTTTCCTTTTGATTTAGTTAATCTCATAAATTAATTCCACTATGAAAAGTAACTTAAAACAAAATTGTTGTCTGTTATCTTTTCTTACTGGGGAATCAAATACCATTTAACCCATCATAAGTTTGTGATTTTCTTGGGGTTAACTTTCTCATAGTTATGTTTTTTATCACTCTCCATCAGAACATGACCCTTTTTTTCTCCTCCATATCCATGTTTTCATGGAATCCTGGTATGGGTTATCTCGGGTGACCTTTATACTTCTATTTCTTTCTTTTAATGTGATAGTTTAATTGACTCCTTTTCCGATATGGGGCTTTCAATGAAATTTCCAAGCCCAATATTAAAATTACGACAGAATTCCCAAAAGGGGGGAAGGATGAAACATCCCTGATAAAACAATAATATGGAATTTTCATATTTATTAATATTTTTGAATAAAATATTAATATTACTTTAAAGGTAATTCTATGTTCAATGGCATACCCAATACGCAACAATGAGTTTTTTGAAATCCTAGGTTGGACACTAATAATATAATAATATTATTTTAAAAGGTAGTTATCTCCTAGCCATTGTAATTGTAGGAATGAACATAACTAACTACCAACTGATTATATATTCTTGTCAAATATTTTTTCACTTATCCAAATAAATTTTAGAGGCTTAAAATGAAAATGAATCCAATTTTATGCATAAATCTTCTACTATTCTTTAATGGGTATATTAACCATCTTTTGATGGAGAACCCTTTTTAAATCTATTTTTGGCAATTTTATATGTTATATATGACAAAATAAAATCCTTCTTTATAATAAAGACATCAAAATTTACATTGTTTAAATTTTTGTTTTTTTTCTGATAAAGTTCATTTTTAATGGATAGTGAAAATGCAGTATTTTAATTCAAAAACTAATTTTAGTCTAATTTATTTATATGTTCGGATTATCTTTTTAATTGGTTTTAAGTTGTAATTAAAATATATTTTTACCATTTAATCCAATTGTGGTTATTTTAATTAAATTCACTTCAAAATTGGACATAAACAAATGTCAATCTTTTAATAGATATTGTTTCTTAAAACACACTATTTGTTTTGACAGCAGGAATTGATTATAAAATTAATTAATGAAAATTATATGTTTTTAATTTTGTAAAATTGATATCATTTTTTAATTTGTAATATCAAATATATCTTAGGGTTAATTTTTGGTAATTTTTTGACAAATGTTCATTTTCAATGAATAGTGAAAAATACTGCATTTTAATTTAAAACTGCCTTTTAATCCAATTTATTTTTATAGTCATATTGTCATTTTAATTGGTTATACAGTGTAATTTAATTATTTTTTTATCATTTGATACAATTTTGGACATTTTATATAATTTCACTTTTATATTGGATGTAAAAACAAATCAATCTTTTGATAGATTTTACTTCTTAAAAACCCATCTTTGGTTTTGACAACAAGAATTATTTTAAATTAATTACTGAAATTTTTGTGTTTGTAATTTGATAAAATGGATTCCATATTTTGAATCAGAAGGTCCAAATTATGTAATTAAGACTCTTTTGTTTTTGGACATTATGAATAGTGACGACGATAATTATCTTTTATTATCGTGTTTATTTAGTAATCTGGTAGTTAAGGGTAATAAAATAATATCATAAAAAATTAAAATGACCCCAACATGTGTCCTAATTCTATTTGTGGTGTCTTGTACGACCATGGGATGCCTTTTTCCAACCTTGTGACCCCATGGAATCACTTTAGCGTGATAGTGAACATTTATAATATTTTTTTAAAGAAAGGAATATGTAGCCAAAGTATGTATAACTTAAGTAAAAAAAATTTAATTTTATTTAAATAAATTATATGTTTGACTATAAAAATTATTTTTAAATCTAAAAATATTTCCTACATGATGGTAATTTTTTTATAATTTTCAGACATTAAATAAATAAATTTATTTATGACACCGTGATGATGCAGTGATTACCTCATTAATGAACGATTTAAATTAAATGGGAAGAT
The DNA here is from genome assembly GCA_963277665.1 of Viscum album. Lineage (NCBI taxonomy): Eukaryota > Viridiplantae > Streptophyta > Magnoliopsida > Santalales > Viscaceae > Viscum > Viscum album. The sequence continues at coordinate 698,495,101 of OY728122.1, read as the reverse complement.
AAGGTAAAATCTAAGTATTACACATGTCAAAAACCTATAGGATGGGTGTATTTGGAACCCTTATCTCCTTATCCTCTAAATATATAATTGTGGGTCCTTTAATATCCAAAAAACATTTTATAATAATGTAAACTTTCAAGACTTTCCAAGAGTTCCCCTCTTCCCTCTTATAAAAGGCCCCCACCTCTACCCCCTTACCCACACCTCTCATGCCTTTGGATCGACCAAACTCTGCTCATTTTATCTCTAAAAATCCCTCTATTAATACAAGAAGCCTCACCATAGGCATAAATCCCTTTAAGAAACCCTTTTTGTTAAAACCAAAGGGAGTTACCCGATTTAAAGGTAATATCTTTTCTTATGTTCTTTTGTTTTATTTTTCTTCTCCAACTCCTTAATCTCTGTTTATTACTTTATTTTGAAACAACACCAGTATCTTCAATATACTAGGATGTTTTCATGAGAATTATTCTAGCTAAACTTACACACACCTCCCTCAAATGGTTAAAGAACATACTGTTTCCATGGATGGCGAATTACTGCCTCACGAAACGATGATTTTTATATCTTCTCCTACCACCTCTCATGGTCGCCATTATGATGGAAATATATTTACATTTCATATATATTATATTTATTTCATCTATATGCTTATGTATTTTACATTTAAAATATACCTTTATGATTTTCGTGTTGTGCAAATGTGATAATTTCATTTGAGAATGTGTGGACTATGCCCCCTCAAGTAATGTGACTTGTTCATGCAATACAAGGAATGGATAAAGAATTAAATTAATGAATTTATGTGACCTATATAAAATATATATTAGAATGTAATTATTATATATATATATATATCTCATTTATTTTTAATTCCATTAATGTGACAAAGAAATGAATGTTGCGTTCATGCGTACGTACGACCTACCGTCTCCATGAATGGTGCATTTAATTTTTATCTACAAAGGTTATGGAATAGTATAAAATGAATATATTCTGGATATATATGACATTTAAATAATTAATTCCATTCTGGTGATGATTTAATTATAACTACATAGGCAATTATTTTCAAGCAAGGTAATTTTTGACTCATATACCGAACATTGAGAAAACCGTATGATATGGACTCACATAATTAACTAATTATTATAACATTATAATATGTGATATGAATTGATTAATAAACTTTAAATTGGGTCCTTAATCATTTATTAATTGACCAAAGATTATTATTCAGGAACATAAAGAAACGAACAAGACAAGTCGGACTTGAGGTAAGGGATCCAACCTCTCTCTTTCTTTTTAAGTACTCTCTTTTATGTCTCTTCTTTTAAGCTCCTATTTATTATGTTTGGGGATGTTCTTATATATTTCTCTTACTTTAATTTTTATGTTCATATGATGAGATCCCCTAATTGGTATCTTCAATCCATTTTTGTAAGTTTTAAGTGGCATCGTTAGGCTGCCAAATTTTCGTAAGGGGATATCATATCTCACTTTTAATTCCATGAGATTTACATTGTTCGCCGTTTATTTATTGAATGTGGTGTATTGTGTTATTTAATTTGATATATATTATCATGATTATATTTATATTCTGGTATTCTGTGATTCATATTGTGTTTATTATATTTTGGTCATACGACTCGATTGATTGCAATGAGGTATGAGGTTTTTATCTCACTTTTTATTCCCATGAGATTCATGATATATTCATCACTATATCTGTTGAGTGGTGTATGTACTGACAATGATTCTACTCTTTGTGTAATATACTCTCATTTATGGGTATTTACATCAGTATTGTTTGTTCCTCCATTCATGGGGTGTACATTTTGAAAGTTACCCAAATTGGCAAGGGAACCTTTCACCCTCCATTTTTAAAAGACTTATTTTGTTAGTTCTTTTAATTTATATCTTGTTGTGTTGGAATATGTTCTTGTCTATCATTATTTCTATAAATATTTTTTCTATGTGATGAGATACCCTTTTATCTCTCATCTACTCATTTTCTGAATTTTAAACAGACGTTGTTAGGCTGTCGAATTTCTCTAAGGGAACTTCTTAACCCAATTTCAATTCTTTGGATCAAACCTCTACTTCTTGACTATGTCGTACAATGAATCTTTATGGATGACATCAGATTGTTTTAAACTTAATATCATCTTATATTTGGTTTATTTATATTTTCCACACATAATCATGTAATTTATTTATCCTTAATCTAAGGATACCGACTTGTTATGTAACTTCGTCTCAATCTCCTGTCATTGAGGAAAATTTTGTTTTATACACAACTTTCTTTTATACGGTTTATAAACCCCTTTAAATTTTACTTTTATTCAAAATGAATCTTTTTATATGAATAGTTTTTCTAAACAACAAAAGTGAATGTTTTTGTCTTACGTATGAGGCGACACCGAATTCCCTGCCGTCGTGACCATAATTAGAGTTTCAGCTTCCTCTACATGCCATAACTTTTTTAAATGAAAAATAAAAACCATGTTTTAATTTTATTTTATTTTGGTTTTGAAAATCTTTTTGATAATGTTTTGATTATATCAATGTGTTTTTGAAATCTTGTGATTTTAATGTAGAAATGTTATGTTTTCTTTATGCATGTTTTGTGTGATACGATTATGTTATGGTTCATCGGAATTGTTTATGAAGACGGGTGGTTCCGTGATAAACTAAGGGCGGGTGAGCCCGTGATAGCTCTCCAATGTATTGTGTAACTTGAAGGAGTTAAACGCTAAGGTTTCTCCAAAGAGATTTAGGGAATATACTATGGTGGGTATTCCAAACGTAACCATGAGGGTTACTCGCTACATAAGAATGTTATGAATGCCTAAAGTTAACATTACATCTTATGATTTATATGAGTTATTCATAAATATTATGATTTCATAAGGTATTTTAAAGTTCATTTGTTTTAAGAGTAAAGTACAATTTCATTGATTATTATGTATACATGGACTAATGTTGTCTTTCCATATTTTTATATCCCTTACTGAGCTTTTTACACTCACCCCATGTTTTTGAAATGTTTTCCACAAGACATAAAGGTGAATAGGGTCAAGGATGGGATCAAGGAAAGACATGTTATCTAAAACATGGAACTAGACATGTTTCTTTTTAAGAGTTTTTAATTTATGAAAAAATGGAAACTGAGTAGAAGTCCCTACTTTGTAATCTTATGAGATGTAATAGTTATGTCCTAAATCTCTAAACCTCTAAAACTGAAAAGATCAAAAATGTGAATTATTCATTTAATTCAACATTATGTAATATTTTAAGGCTAGGTCCTTATATTGTATGTAGATAACATCCATATTAGTTAATTGTATTTTTAATAAATATAGATATAGTGGACCATATTTTCAATGTGTTTTCTCATAACCATAGTCATAACATGAAATAGCTAGTGATAAATAGGGTAATTATTTTTCATGAATCATTTTATACCATTTGGACTAATTTGACCATAGATTTTCACATGTTTAGTTTGATTACAACCCTTATATTTGTATCAAGTATGATGTTTTTTAAATATTATGAAATTTCCTATATTTTTTGATTTTTTAGGTTTCATCATATTCAGTATATGCCATAAACCACCATTTATGATCAATTTCAGACAAATTTATTGGATATATTAATATATAAATGTATATAAAAATTGTTTCGTGTAAATGTTTTTTTTCTGGAAAATTTTTTTATAGTAATGTTTAAATTTATTTTTTATATATTGTTTCTTGTTTACAATAATACTATATTTTTTATGACATGCAATGGGATATTAAAAGTATATATATTTTTTTAAAAAATATACAAGTTTTTATGTTGGTTTTCAAAAAAATAAATTTTTATGTGACATTTAATTTTATTCATTATAAAAAATAATTCATAAAGTGACTATCAACATTAGTTTTATGAAAATGAACATCTATATATACCCAAAATATTTATATAATGATATTTTTTTTATAAAACCCAACATTTAAAATCACTTTTAATGTTTTTTTATAATAACTCGCATTGAATGTGACTTTTAAATGTTAGTGTTTAAAAAATAACATTGAATTAACTTATGTATAAATATTTAGTTATAATTGCGACATCCATTTTTATAGTAATTGTTTTTAAAATACACATTAGATGTTATTTTTTGTAAATATAAAGGAATCTATACTATTAACATTAGATTTGCTGATATCAATTTTTAACTAACATAAAAATTGAAAAATATATGTTGGTCGGAGTGGATACTAAAGAGGGGGTGAATTGACTTCCAAATAAAATTTCTGTTAAAAACGTTTAGGATTAACATCCCCCAAATTAAAACAGCCCAGTCAATTAAGGCAGTAGAGATATAAGTGAATTATTGTTCAACATGTTTCTCAAAGGTTGATTACATCTCAGTAGAGTCAGTATGAGAACTAACTCCACTTTTGAAACAAGTTTACTAAAGAAATCAGATATACACACTAACTAGAACTAACTATCATAGTGAATTTAAAAATAGATTTATGTTTTTGTTAATATAAGCACAGCGGATAGGAATAAAACCGAGTAATAAAAGGGGAACACAACAAATTAAACAAGAGGTTCAGTATTAAGACAATACCTAGTCCTCTACACATGGTGATCACCTTCCACAATGAAATTATAATAAAAGTGATACATAACCTGTATTGGGATTTACACCAGTTTTCACAAACTGTCCAGGTTTGGCAACCTCTACCACAGTTCTACGTGGGAAAATAAACATCCAAGCCACCAAAGGCTTCTTCCACATTTATATGTGGGAAACAACTATAAAAGAGAGTTTGGTATTGGGATTTTCAATATCCCTCAGTTCAATCATGAGAGTTAGTGTGTGTACCACATACACATTGCTCACAAATGTAAAGTATTCAAACACATTAGAGATAAAGAAAGTAGGGATTAGTTTAGAATGCTCTGTTGTGTTGGCAGATCAGCTCTGGACTCGTTGGAATGAATGAGATTAAGTTTTGGTCCTTCTCTACAAGTTGACTCAAAAAAATAGTGTCGCAACTTTCTGGTTTTGACTTCCAGATTTAGAGATGATCAGATTCTTTGGTTTGAATCTCTTCATAGCACACCACGAAAGCTTGAAGGAGATTCTTTCAAATGATCATGTTGAAGCTCTATGTTATTATGAATTAGTGCTTGAGGGTTATTCTTCAGATTGTGTATGGTTCTATCTTATGAGTGTTCTATGTATATTCAATATATCCACGCCACTTTTCTTGTTTCTATATGTATTAGCTGAGCCACTCTAAATGTATCTCTCCTATATATACACTCTCTTCCAGTTCAACCTTTTCTCATTTGGTTCAAGAGGGGCCGATAGGAAAAATGTTTCAACCACGTGTGGTCCCCCTCATACACCGTATTGTTTCCTGATATGCTTGAAAATAACATTAAATAATGTCAGGTGCATTAATATTTCCAGACATGACCGTTATAATATTATTACTAAAATTGGTAATGAAAGAATACAATATCATTAGACTTGTAGCAGGTGCATGTCACATGGTAGACTTCAACTATGGTCCTTCCAACTGTGGACTTCAACGGTAGTCTCTTTGTCTGTAGGCTTGTAACGAGGGACATTGTGTTTAGTGGATGTCTTGTAATGGTATCTATTTACTCTATGTAATAGTAGCTCCTTATCAGTGAACTTCATCGGTTGGCTCAACAGTAGACCTATAGCAGTAATTTTCTAATAGGTAGATCTGTTAAATCAGACTACTTCAACAGTGACATTTCTAACTGTAGGCTTGAATAGTGAAGTTCTAAACAGAATATTGGAGAAAGATTCTGACAGTGAACTTCTAACAGAAGGTTTGTCATAGAAGTGACCTTGTGACAGTAACTCTTTGTTTGTGAGCCTTGATAAGTAGATCATCGGTAGACATGTGACACTAACCTAGTACCGGTAGCTTCCAACAGTGACTGTAAATCTTAAACGGTGATCTTCTATCATCAGTGACTTAGAGTGACAGTGAGATATAAATGTGACTTTGAACAGAAGCCTATTACTAGTATCCTTTAACAGTGAACTTATATTTAGATATATATAAACTATAAGCTAATGCAGAAAAGTCATGAGACATAAGAGTATACATTGTTTAAGATAAGATAATTATAAATTAGATTAAAAATATCAGTAACTGACTTAATATATCATGATCAATATTTAAACCTGATTTGGGATTATCAAAATAGGTGAGTCCAATAATATCCCCCTTTTTGATAATAACAAATTATGTCAGTGTTTGTTAAAGATAAATGTCATATATAATGAAATTATTAAACTAAGATAAAAAATGTCTCAAGTATCATAGATTAATAAGAGTGTAAAACTGGAAAATATTAGTACATGGTATCAGAGAGAATGGCAGATAATATTCAACATAGTAGCATATTAGAAATTTTCTCCCCAATCACATGATTAGTCTAGAATTAGCACAATATTTCTAAAAATAGAACAGTATTTATCCCCCTTTGTGATTATAAAAAATAAAGACAAATGAGATAATAGAGAAAGCTTGTATTAATAAAAATTTTAGTACATGACCCAAAAATAATACATAGTCCTTATAAAAAGACTTAAACAGACTCAATCCACAGCAGCCTCAAGCAAGCGATCTTTCCCTTTGGAAGTAGAAGATGGAGAATGAGTTGGTGGATCAATTGGTTTAGGAATGGCTACCGGAATGACTGGAGGGGCAGAAACAGAAGCTCCTATGGGTCTGTAGTAGGTTGCTCACTGAGGAATTAGTGGAGTAAGGCTTCTGATAGCTTTAGTAGGAGTTATAGTGGAAGATCCACTGTGTTGAGATGTAGGTAAGGCAGGAGGGATAATGACAGTGGTACAGTCCACATGGAGAAAGGGTAGAAGAAGGTTTCTGAAATCCATAATAATTCTTTCTCCTCTTTACATAGAAAATAAAAAAATCATCTTTATTCTCCAAAAACTTATCCAAAGTAGGGGTCAATTCTCTAATCTTGATGACCTACTCCTTGAATGCCTGAGTCACTGGAGGCAGCTTCATATTCTCTATCAAGAGCTTGAAGTGGTTGGTCATTTGATGCTTGGTATAGACCTTCTCAAAGTAAGAATATACCTTATTCTTAATGGCCTCTTGAGAAGCAGTAGCTGCTCACAGGTGGTCATGAACAAAACTTCTAACTTCCCTAGTGGTAGCAAGTACCTGAGAATCAGAGGTGCCACTGGTGCTGGCCTAAGCAAGCTCTTCCTAGATCATAGACTAGATATGGTCAATGGTCATAGAGGAGCTAGATGAGGGAAGAGGTTTGAACGAGAAAGACACTGTATCTTTGAAATACTGAGTCAAGTTACCAATCACCTTCTGAACAAGTGAATCTTGACTGTTCATATGTTCTTTGACTGATTTCTTAAACGCTTAAAAATCATCCACAAACTACTTGACTACTTCTTTGATATAACGAATCTCAGCATTCGCTTGGTTTTGAGAACTGATCATGGTAGTCAATGAAGCAACTGATTGTCTTAGAGAAACCACAGCTCATGTCCAGCTTTCAATTTGAGTATGGCACACTTTAACTTCATCGATCATTTCATTCACTGGACTAGACACATCACATCCCAGAGACAGCTCGTGGGATTTATCCACACTCCTCATCTCTTCAACCAGGATTTTCATCAAATCTTCCACTGATTCTATCACTGTCTCTATCATTTCATACTTTAAGGACTCAAGGTCCTCCTTGGTTGCCAAATTGTCAGCCATAAATACTGGAATACTTTCAGGTAGGATAATAGAATCCATTTAGGGCTGGTCTTCCTCATCAGAATCTCCATAATTGAGTCCAAGTACCATATATCCAAGATCTGATGACCAACCTTCAATGTCATACAACACAAAAACTGAACTAAGATGCTCCCCCTCACTTAGATCTCTCTCCTGAAGAATCTCCTCCATCTATTCTGTTGTAGGTAACTACACAACCTCCTCTGCAACTCCAATAGATTCAAAAACCACTTTCTCTATTAGTTCAATAGTAGGGTTAGTATTATCCTTCTCTTAGTCATCAATGACTCCCATATCAATGGCAGTAGACGCCACTCCTGCATCCTGACTAGACACTATCTTGTCTGTACTATCTATCAGAGGGCTCAAACTGAGATCTTATTCTTCATTGTTCTCATCATCAGCTTCAGCAATAGCCTTCTTTCCTTCATCCTTATCACAAGATTCCTCAGCCTCATCCTCTTTAGAGGTGTCCTTGACAATTTTCTGATATTCTTCTTCTTCTTCTTCAGTGGTCTCAGTATAACTATCCTTCAGAACAGTCTCTCTTCTAGGCAGTTCTTTTGGAAGTCTAGCTGCTCCGAAAGCTACTGTCCTTATAGGACTGTGAGGAAAATATGGATCACACCCATAATCAATGGGGGTGTTCACTCTTTCAGGGTCTATAGCTCCTTCATCTTCCTCCTCATCTGAATAAACCTGTTCTGGCTCATCAGGCTTCAGGCCTGGATCTCTCTTGTCTTTTGGCCTAGATGGGTGAGTAGTAGGGTGAAACCTTTCATACACCTTTCCTTCATCATTCATCCATGTCCTCTTCTAGGTATTCTAGCTAATTTTTATGAATTTGAAAATCACCTTGGAGATACATACACTGTTCTTGGACACTATCATTTCTTCTTGATTTCCAGCCACACCCTTTACCTTTAGAATTACTCATATAAGATTGGCATGGAATAGGGAATTGGACATTGAGATTGCCTTAGTCATATCCTCTAATTAAGCCATCAGTAACCTACATAGGTTAATTTTCTTTCCGTGATTCAGTAAGTACATTAGGAATATTTCCTGGTACTTTAGTTCTGTGAAATCTCCTCTCCTGGGACTAATTACATATTGAATAAATTTGAACAAAAGCATGTCTTCTCCATTCATCTTAGCTGTAATGATCCTCCTTGATTTTCCATCTCCTGTTAGTTCTTCCATAGCTTTTTCATATTCAAAAATAGTACTGTCTGGAGGAGCCACTCTAGAGTAGTAATCATGTACTCCTTCATGAGGAACTCTCAAATAGGTAGCCCACTCAGCAGACGTGAAATAGACTTCATTTCCATTGACTCTCGATATTAGCTTATGCACATCATCATCCTATTAGAACATCAGATACTCTTATAACTCTTTCAAAAGATTCGGGTAGTATGGTCTATTGTTATTGGAAAAACATTGGGTCCTTACATGGGTATCTAGTACTTCCGGTACTAATGACTTGCTCGGCAGCAACCATTCTTCACATAACTCCTTCTCAGTAAAGATTTGTCTCTTGGTAATATTCGGGTTGACAGGTCCTGTTGGAGTATTACTGGTGCCACTGGATTCAGATCGAGTCCTCTTTGGCCTTGGTGCATCCTCATTGACAGTTGGGGGTCGCTTTGATCTACCCATAGAGATTTAGAGAGGTTAGAGGGCTCAGGTGAAGGGTTACGGTTTAGGAATTTCGAGAGCAAGGTTCAAGATTGAGAGAGTAAGGTGGATTGAGATATGTTCATTGCCTTTGGTTTTATCATTTATGGATTAAAACCAAAATAAAATAGAAATAATAAATAGGAATTAAAATTGTTCGAATTCCCGCAAAAATAAAGACAAACAACGAAGTATCCAACAGTGAGATGTACCAGTGAGGTACACTGGTGATGTGAAATGGTGAGGTATAACAGTGAGGTGTAATAGTGAGGTCTAACAGTGAGGTCCAACTATGAGGTCTAACTATGAGGTCAAACTGTGAGGTTTCACTGTGAAGTCGAACTATGAGGTTTCACTGTGAATTCCAACTGTGAGGTTTCACTGTGAAGTCTAACTCTGAGGTTTCACTGTGCTGAGGTTAATCATACCTAACTCATGTTTGATGAAATTTAACCTCTCAAAATTAAAAGTCATTTTGAATATATCAGCCAATTGATGTTCAGTGCCAATGAATTCAAGAGTGATATCACCCTTTTGATAATTATCCCTCAAAAAGTGATTTCTCACATCAATATGCTTTGTCCTAGCATGAGATACTGGATTTTTGGAAATTCTAATAGCACTTGTATTATCACACATTATAGAGACATGTTTGAATTGATATCCATAGTCCAGTAAAGTGTGTTTCATCCATAGAATTTGAGCACAACAACTACCAGCAGCTATGTACTCAGTTTCAGCAGTAGATAATGAAAAAGAATTCTACTTCTTACTACACCAAGATACTAGTGAATTGCCTAAAATGTGACACGTCCCAGAGGTTCTTTTTCTATCTAACTTGAAACCAGAAAAATCAGCATCAGAATAACTCAACAAATCAAACGATTATCCTTTTCGATAAAATAATCCTAAGTTGGGAGTATGTTTGCGATATTTAAAAATTATTTTTACAACAGTTAAATGAGATTATTTTGGATTGGCTTGTATGTGAGCACACATGAATACACTAAACATGATGTCAATTCTACTAGCTATAAGACAGAGTAGACTTCCTATCATACCTCTGTAGTTGGGTTGATCCACTGGTTCTCCAGTTTCATCAGCATCCAAATTACATGTGGTACTCATAGGAGTGTCATTATCTTTACTACCATCCAAAGAAAATCATTTTAAAAGATCCTTAATATATTTACTATGATTAAAAACATTGCCATTTTTATTTTGAAAGATCTGAAATCCAAGGAAAAATTTGAGTTCTCCAATTAAACTAATTTCAAACTCATTTTGTATCATTTTTTAAAAAGAAACACATAATGAATTTTTAGAAGATCTAAAAATAACATCATCCACATAAATTTGAACTATCAAAAAATCTTTATAAATCCATTTAATAAAAAGATTTGGAGCAGCTATCCCTTTGGTAAAACCTTTTTAAATAAGCAAAGAGCTAAGCCTATCATACCATGATCTTAGAGCTTGTTTTAAGCCATATTATGCTTTAGATAGTTTAAAAACATGATTGAAAAAATGGGTATTTGTAAAACCAGGATGTTGTTCAACAAATACATCCTCAACTATATAACCATTTATAAAAGCACTTTTAACATCTATTTGATAATGTTTGAAATTCAGATGAGATGCATAGGCATGTAGTATCCTAATAGCTTCTAATCTAGCTACAGGTGCAAAGGTCTCCTCATAGTGTACTCCTTCCTCTTGACTATATCCATGTGCAACTAACCTGGCCTTATTTCTAAGTATATTACTAGACTCATCTACTTTGTTCTTAAACAACCATTTAGTGCCTATGGTCAAAGTGTCCTTGGGTCTTTCCACTAATTCCCAACCTTTGTTTCTTTCGAACTGATTTAGTTCTTCTTGCATATCCATTACCCAAAATTCATCATTGATAGCATAATTAATATTTTTGGGTTCAAGCTGTGAAAGAAAAGCTTGATGTTCAACCTGGTTTCTTAGAGAAGCTCTGGTTTGTGTTACTCTATTCAAATCACCTACAACAACATCTAGAAGATGATTCATAAGAGTCCTAGTACCTCTAGGAAGGGTTGAACTAGATTCTTCATTGTTGTCTGTTGGTTCAGAATCGGTAGGAGCAGATTCTGGGAAATTTCCAGAACTGGATACTTTTACAGGGGATTCACTATTTTTATCATTAATGTTCAGATTTGACAAATCTTCCTCAATATTTTCAAGAGATGTTTTAGGATCATTCGGATCGGTTTCATTGAATTTGATATGAACTGATTCTTCCACACATTTGGTTTTCTTATTGAAGACTCTATAGGATTTACTTGAAATAGAATAACCCAGGAAAATTCATTCATCACTTTTGGGAGAAAATTTGTCAAGATTATCCTTAAAATTAATAATAAAGACTTTACAACCAAAAACACTAATGTAATTAACCTTTGGCTTCATATTATGACAAAATTCAGATGAGGTCCTTTTGAGAATAGGTCTAATTAATACTCTATTGATAACATAACAAGATGTATTTACAGCTTCAACCCAAAAATAAATGGGTAAGTCATACTCATTAATCATACTCCTTTAAATTTATTGAAGGGTCCTATTTCTCTTCTCTATAACTCCATTTTGTTGAGGTGTCCTAGGGGTTGAAAAGTTGTGACTATAGCCATTTTGTTGAGGTTTCCTAGGGGTAGGAAACATTTTGTTTGGCTAAAGAGTTTAAATCAACAGCATATACATTCTCATTTCTACATGCAGTGAAAACTAAATCATTTTTTGAATTAAAAACATTGCATGAATCATTCTCAAATTTAACATTAAGTCCATAATCACATAACTGAGATATTCTAAGTAAATTAAACTTTAATCCATCAACAAAAAGTACATTATAAATTAATATTGTATCCGAGTTACCAATCTGGCCTAAGCCGTTGATTTTTCCTTTTCTATTGTCACCAATGGTGACATGCCCACCATCAACATTAATTAGACTCTTGAAGAAAGAATATTCTCCTGTCATATGTCTTGAACATCAACTGTCCAAGTACCATAGAGTGTTACAGGAACTCTTTAAGCAATTTCCCTGAAAAACAGTTTAAACATGGGATAATTTTGGTACCCATGATCATCTTGGGTCCAGAAAGGTTATCCAATAAAACTTTGGGAACCCATATTTTCATTATAGGTTTCCTAAAATAAACAATCATATTTTGAGACATAAATACATTATTAGGTCCTTTAGAAAATTGATTCTCAAAAGATGATCCAGAATTAGCAGTGAACTGTCCAGATTTTGGAACAAATTTGGTTTTTCTAATTTTTCCTTGTCCAGGCTAATATCCTAGACCAGTTGTATATTTTGGAGAAATATGTTTTCCTAGAAACTGTTTCAAGTTATCCCTACCAGTAGTGAACTTCTCTATATCCTTTCTTAATTGTTCATTAGATAATTTGAGCTGAGTGTTCTCTTTCAACAATTGAGCATTATTTTCTTTTTATACACTTAGATCTGTTTTAATATTATTAGTCAAGGAATGTTGTTTCTGTAACAATTTATATTTATGTTTTAGTTCATTGAAGTTATCATCCAGTATATTGCAATATTCAAATAGTTCATCCTTAGACATATTTTCATCATTATCTGAATCACTGTTATATCTAGAATAATAATAATTTAGAATATGGGAAACATGTACCTCAGATATGTTAGTCAGGAATCACATGTTGGCATGATTCTTTTCAGAATTAGTGGATTCTGATTCAGTTGTGCTGTCTTCCGAAGCACTCCAGGTTTCTTTCATGGATTTCTTATACTTCTTGTCCTTATAATCATATTTCCTTTTGGATCTTAGCCTTGGACAATCAGCCTTGATGTGTCCTTTCCTCTTGCATTCATAGCAGACTATATCATCTTCCTTATCATATTTCTTCCAATCCTTCTTCCACTTACCTTCTTGATCATACTTACCCTTGTAGTTTGGTTTTATAGAAAACTTTTTCTTCCTATAGAACTTCTTAAATATCATGGCTATTTGAGACATTTCTTCATCACTGTCTGAATCTGAATTTTCACTAGTTGAACTTTCAATAGGTACATGTATTTTCTCCTAGTCTTTGCTTTTTGAAGCAGTAGACTTGAATTCCAAGGATTTTCTTTTGGGTTCACCATCTTCTTCTTTGTTCACCATTTGTTCTTATTCATACATCATTATTTTACCAATCAACTCCTTAACAGGTAGCTTGCTGATGTCACATAACTCTCGAATAGACACAGAAGTGCCTCTCCATCTGTCAGGAAAACATCTCAATATTCTCATGATCTTATCCTTCTCTGGAACAACTTTTCCCAGTGAACTCATGGTGTTGACAATTTCATTAAATCTAAGGTACATGTCAGAAATGGGTTCATCAGGTCTCATCTTAAAATTATCATATTTAATAGAATAAGTATTTTAATCTCATTTCATATACGTTGGTTGTTCCTTCATGAGAAACAGCCAAGGGGTCCTAGATTTCATTAGTTGTTTTACATGCAGAAATTCGATTAAATTCCCCATCTCCTAAAGATCAGTAAAGGGCATTCATAGCTTTACAGTTATTGTTAAAATCATACTTTCTAGCATCATCCCAGGTTGATTTAGCAATTTTGGGGATCTCATGTTATGATTCTATAGCAGACCAAATATCAAAACCAATACTTTCTAAATGAAATTTCATTTTGATTTTCCATTGAGCATAATTCACACCATTAAAGAAAGGTGTCTTGTTAGTAGCAGGACCGTTTAGTCTATTGTCCATAAATATATTTTATAAAATATTTTAAAGAGATATAATTTTGAACTAACAGAAATTTAAGATCTTTAAGGTAAAACTAAAATCACAGTTTAAAAAATATAGGGTTTGAAAACTTTTTTTAAATAACAATGTTGCCTCTGATACCAAATGTTGGTCGGAGTGGATACTCCAAAGGGGGGTGAATTGAGTTCTAATTAAAATTTTTGTTAAAAACTATTAGGATTAAAATCCCCCAAATTAAAACAGCCCAGTCAATTATGGCAGTAGAGATATAAGTGACTTATTATTCAACAGGTTTCTCAAAGTTTGATTACTCCTCAATAGAGTCAGTATGAGAACTAGTTCCAGTTTTGAAACAAGTTTACTAAACAAATCAGATATACACACTAACCAGAACTAACTATTAGAGTGAATGTAAAAACAGATTTATGTTTTTTCTAATATAAGTATAGAAGATAGGAATAAAATAGAGTAATTAAAGGTGAACACAAAAAATTAAACAAGAGGTTCAGTCTTAAGACAAGACCTAGTCCTCTCCACTTTGTGATCACCTGCCACCAAGCAATTATATAAAAAGTGATACACAGCCTGTATCGAGATTTACACTAGTTTTCAAAATCATTCCAGTTTTTCCAACCTATACCACAGTTCTACGTGGGAAAATAAACTTCCAAGGAACACATGGCTTCTTCCACAGTTATACGTGGGAAACAACTGTAAAATATAGTTTAGTATGGGGATTTTCAGTATCCCTCTATTCCATCACGAGAGTCAGTGTGTGTAACACATACCCAATGCACAAAAATGTAATGTATTCAAACAAAGTAGAGATAAAGAGAGTAGGGATATGTTTAGAATGCTCTGTTGTGTTGTCAGATCAGCTCTGGAATCGTTGGAATGAATGAGATGATGTTTTAGTCCTTCTATGCAAGTTGACTCCGAAACAGAGTGTCAAAACTTTCCGGTTCTGACTTCCAGATTTAGAGATGATCAATATCTTGGGTTAGAAGCTCTTTGCAGCACACCACGACAGCTTTAAGAAGATTCTTTCAATTGATCCTATAGAAGAACTATGTTATTTTGAATGAGTGCTTGAGGGTTCTTCTTCAGATTGTGTATGGTTCTCTATTATGAGTGTTCTGTGTATATTCAATATATCCATGCCACTTTTCGTGTTTCTTTATGGTTTAGCCGAGCATTTCTTAATGTCTCTCTCTTATATATATACTGTTTTCTAGTTCATCTTTTTCTCATTAGGTTCAGTAGGGGCCGACAAGAAAAATGTTTCAACAAAGTGTGGTCTTACTCGTACATCGCATTGTTTCCTGATATGCCTGCAAATAACATTAAATAATTTCTGGTGTATTAATTTCTCCAGACATGACCGTTATAATAGTATTAATAAAATTGGTAAAGAAAGAATAGAATATCATTAGACTGGTAGCAGGTGCATGTTACACGGTAGAGTTCAACTGTGGTCTTTCCAACTGTAGACTTCAACGATAGGATCTTTGTCTGTAGGCTTGTAATGGTGGACATTGCGTTTAGTGGATTTCTTTTAATGGAAGCTATTTACTCTATGTAATAATACCTCCTTATCAGTGAACTTCATCGGTAGGATCAATAGTAGACCTTTAATAGTAAGCTTCTAATCAGTAAATCTGTAACATTAGACTACTTCAACAATGACCATTCCAACTGCAGACTTGAACATTGATGTTCTCAACAGAAGACTAGAGAAAGTGTCTGATAGTGAACTTCTAACAGAATCTTTTTCATAGCAGTGACCTTGTGACAATAACTCTTTGTCTGTGAGCTTTGATAAGCAGATCATCAGAAGACTTGTGATAGTAACCTTGTACCGGTAGCTTCCAACAGTGACTGTAAATCTTCAACGGTGATCTTCTACTGTTAGTGACATAGAGTGACACTGAGCTATAACAGTGACATTGAATCGAAGGCTCTTACCAGTATCCTTTAACAGTGAAATTATATTTAGATAAATCTAAACTATAATATAGTGCAGCAAAGTCATGATACATAAGAGTATACATTATTCCGGATAAGATACTTATAAATGTAGATTAAAAATATCAGTATCTGACTTAATATATCATGATCCACATTTAAACATGATTTGGGATTACCAAAACAGGTGATTCCAAAAATATCTTATATTTTAATGTATAATTTCTATTTGTTCATATGATATATTCTATATGAAAATTATGGTAAAACTGATTCATAATATGTAATAGATCATAACCAAGAATCCTTTTTTGAGTTGTTAAATGTTGATGTATGCATTACAATGAGCATAAATCAACCAATTGAGATGAAAACTTCATGAATTCTGTTGATGAATTAATGTGTATGTGTTATTTCTATTTCATGTCAACTAAATTATAATTTATTAAGGTATTTAACAATTCATAGAGGTATTTCAAAAATAAAATGCGACATGCTATAGAAATATTTTGATCCAATAATGTATTTTAATACATGAATAAAGCCTTTAAAATATATGTTTAAATGCATGGAATGATTAATGAATATAGTTATCTATACATAACACAATAATACGTGATAATGTGTAAAAATTAGATTGTTTTTTAAATAGTAAGAATCATGTTATAATAACATCGAATATATTAGTAATTCTTGAGAAATGACATACTATAAGATTTACAGATCCTCAGCTAGTGCATATATCAGCCTTATTTAGTGAATATTCAATATGATTTATCGTTTGGGAGGAAGACTAACCTAAAGAGTTTGATTTTATATTAAATACTTATTACATCTCAGTTAAGGATAATTATTTGTTAATTTTTAATTAGATATTTGATGAGGGAATGATTCTTAGAAATAAAAACAATAAAAAATGAAATTGGTGTTTTCACAAAAATCAATAGAAGTTCATTGATAAAATTTATGTGAATGTTTTGGAAAATAAAAATTATTTTTTAATATAATATCTTATTTATTATATTGAATATAATCATAGATACAATGATGAAAACCATGGGAGTGATAATGTTAAAAAAACATTTTCAATACTCAATTGATAATTCATGAATCATTATTGATATGGAACCCCCTTAGTAAGGTAGATCTGAGGTTCAAAGACATAAAAAAATGTTGAGTTAGAAAAAATCATTAGAGACAATGATAAGGATATTGAATCCTAGTGGTGTATGAGGAATATAAATCAAATGTTCCTTCATGGTAAAACTATAATATATTAGAAAGGAATTAGAACATTATGATTAGATAACCATTATAGAATAAGTATTTAATAATATTGAGAAAAATGAAACATCATATTTAGTTTCACAATAGAAAAATAAATTTTTTTATCATATTTAAATGGTTTTTAAAATAAGGTCAATGAAAAAGAGGAAGTATCATAATATAGTGTTGATATTGTATACATAGGATACTATAAAAATGATGGTTTATATATTAATCAAATTTTTTATCTTAACATATGTATTGAAAATTAATATTTATTATGATATATTCAATATTTTTAATAATTTTGTCAAAAATTATGTGAATTCAACATTCCTAAATGTTCAACTTGAGGATGAAGTTTACATTTAATAACCAGAATAATTAATTCTAAATATAAAATTTTCTTATGTGTACATGATAAATAATTCAAATCATAGGATTAACCATGTTCCTTGAGAATGGTATTAAAATACATCAAATAGTTTAGGGAATGATAAGTTCATAATGTAATGGTGTATAAATAAATATATATCAAAATAGATATTATAAAATATCTTATTAAAACTATTTATGTGGATGAGTTTTTTTACCATAATGAAAAAATAAAATTTTGAGAAATTTCCTCCCAAATTGAAAATTAATTTTGTGATGTTAATTATTTTAAATAAGATTATATTTTTTTGGCTTTTATGTTATTAAAATATATGTTTATATATTTCCCTCTATTGAAATGCATACTCTATAGTTGTTAAATAGTTTTGGTATTAGAGAATCAATAGAGTTCTCCTCATTTATATAACATTGCATCATGTTTTCATTAGATAATTATGGATGGAGTGTGGTTCCAATGATGTTTATAAGTCTCCTTAGATTCATTATTTACATAATTGTGTTAAGATATGATATAATATTTTATGTTAAACTTTTTTATTATAATAATAAAAACAAAATGATTCACATATTATGGTTGTGATACATATCATTCACTACATTAATGAGATAGTTTATTATAGATTTTTGTGATAAAATACGTATATTTTGTATTATATTCCTGTAATGAGACAAATAGTGAATTTTAAATTGGAGATAAAAAATTAGATTTGGAGTTAAATTAATTCTATGAGGAATGCGTGTTTCTTGGAACATTAAGAATAAAAAGTTAGAAAAAATATGATCCTAGCTATATAGATATTTTATGGAATTACCTGACACAAATAAAATTATTCATACATATCGACATCATAAGGACCTGGGGTTAAATGTTTTCCCACCATTATATGACTGGGTGTGGAAACAAATACACAATCACCATATCCAATAATGAATAAAAATAGTCATGGTTGAAGAACATTTATATAATGGTCAACATTATCAAAGTGATGGTTGAATGTGGATATATTGTATTTGAGTAAATTTATGTAAAGAATAATTTCTTTTATATATTATCAATTCCCTATAGAAAATATTTCTTCAATTACACTATCATGTTGTAAGGAGTAAATTATTTCAATAAAACCTAGCATATTCACTAATTTATTTTTTCATCAGTTTATCTTTTCTATTTCTTTATAATGGTACATAATTCAGTGGATCTCTTTATTCATGGGGTAAATGTGTAATTTTATTTATATAGGTAATGATCAAGGGGAACTAAATATGAACATATTACCATTTCAGGGGATACAAGAGATTTGTGATGATAAATAAAATAGTAAAAGCTCATATATTGATTTATATGTATGGATCACAAGTAAAAATTAATTTTTTTATAATAAATAAAGATGATATAATTATATATATTTCAATATGTGTTGAATGAAACCAAATAAATGTGAGGTTGTTTAGATTATTAATTAGTGTCAAAGATGGATAAATGTATCTATTTAATAAAAATAGATCATACAAGTAATTATTATAGAAATAAGTTTATTATAGAATCCCAATTGTGATAATTATTGAGATACTATTTATGTTTAATATAGGTGATAATGTATACCACACTGTATATAATAATTTGGAATAAGGTTTTGGGGAATCGAGAAGGTTTTTTGATATATTAAAAACTACAATGCATAAAACACATATGATGTTTTTAGAATACATCCAAAGTATATTCATATTAAATTATATTGAAATAAGTACTAAAACTATTTCATATTATTTTTATGAGTTTTTTTAGTGTTTATAATTTCCAAATTTGATTCAGGGAAGAAATTATTTGATAAGAAGTATTCATGAATTTATATTTGAAGCAAAACATTTCTTATGTTTAAATTTTGAATAATTATTTTTGAGTTTATAGTATACAAACAATGTAATATATTATTTCAATATTTTAAGACATTGGGATTTTATAAGAATCTCATGACTAGTGCGATAAAATTCAGATATTTTTTGGGTTTATAATAATTAACGAAAAGTGTATTATAATTTCAGACACATCATAAAACATTCTTACTAATTCTTAGTACTTTCATACTACTTCATTATACATATGGAAACCTTATAATATGTTATGTTCCTAAGAATATCTAATTTTCAAAACATTAAAAAAGGAAATGTGTTACACTGGAGTACAAAAGGCCTTCTAAAGGGATCATCAGACATTCATTGACATCATCATAATATTATAATCTTAGGATGTATCATCTGTTAGATGAAAATTTGAAAATGAATATGATTTAAATGTATTATGAAAAAATTATTACAATGAAAATTTAAATACCATTGATGTGAAATTTTAGTACAATTTGATATTACCAAAATAAATAAATAAATATATCTTGATTAGTATATTTTAATGAATGACAAATTCAATTGATACATGTGTTGAATTTCAAGGATTTAAATTTCAAAATTAATTTTGATTCAATCTAATATATTTTTTAGAATAATTCCATCTAGAAAGAAACTTATTCAATCCACAACTGTATGGATCCATGATCATGATGATATGGAATTCAAAGTAAGTTAATGATGTACGATTATTATAGATTTGTAAGGGGAAATTATGTTGAGTGTTTAAGGGTATTTTAATAATGAAATTTACATATATTTAATGAGTTTTAAATCATGGGATCACATTTCACAAAATAAAGGTAAATTTGTATATTTAAACATGGAAATAGTATTCAATTGATAATTTTGTGAAGAATAATATTATAGTAGAAGAAGATAGTGTGAGAGACCTTGAAAATAATGATTACACGAAATAAATTATAAATAATCAAATAATAGAAATCCTTTAATGTTTCTCTCATTCCAAAATAGATTATCATATCAAATTACAATGATACTCTTCTAATTACTACTCTGAACACTTAGAATTATGAATTAAATTGAAATTGCTACCACTATTTTCAAACTCATAATGACCTTGAGAAGATAAAAACCATCCCATACTGTGATATTCATATATTATGGAATAATACCATAATATAACAATGGGATTAAGGGAAAGGTTAATAGGATTATACACTAAGGAGGAAGAATCTATAGAATAAATACTTAGTGGTTCAAATAAGAATAATTAAATTTTGGGGGTACCAGTATTAAAAACACTAGCATATAGTGAGATAAATACTGATTTTTTAGATAACATTATTATATTATATATAATAAATAAACCATCACATAATTTATAAAGTTAAGGGTGATGATATATGGTATAGTTTACATAGGGTGTGTGGATGATACATTTTCCCACATATTATTTCATTCTTTTCTAGGAACCTATAATCGCTGCAATAAAATATTGATATTTTTTGTATTAAGAAGATTAAAATAGAACAAGGAGTAGGTTTCCTCTTTATAGATTTACCTTATATGGAAACATTTATATAAACATATTATTTACTATAAATTTCATACTAAGTTAAATGCTTTCTGTGCATCATTATATCCAACACTATAAATCTAGATAAACATTCATATTACATTAGAGGATAACTATATTTGGGAGGTAAATCTTGATATAATTTAGCCATACTAACCCACCTCAATGTTAATACATTATCCAATAAGAACTTTAAATGGTACCATTCCATCTTTCTATAACTTTTATTAGATCTATTTTTTATTCCAAAATTATTTTAATAGCATATATATTATATAGATTTCATTATATTTTTTACATGATTTAGATAGAGAAAAAGGTAGTTGCATATATGGATGATAGTGAAAAATTATCATCTATAACTGTAATAAATATATTTAAAATAAATTAAATCATTCAAAAAAATTATATTGAAGGTTTATAAGGTTAAACCACTACATGAACCTAATTATATATAAAAAGGTCATTTATGAAATTATTATCTGTTTATACATTTAATGAAACTAGTCTTGGAATTTTATAAAATGAGGCAGATGACACAATCCAAACTGTTGAATACATTTTCATTCTAGTTGAACATTATTTGAATAAATTTGTTTTTAATATACCTATTTACAAACATAATGTTATCAAGTTAATTATTTATGATAAATAATAATTAGTAAAATAAATTAAATAAATTTATAATTCACTACTTAAGATGTTTCAAAGGTGAATTTCTCTCATATACCATATAAATGGGAATATATATTTTATATTACTTGAAAATTATATTACATCTTTAGTAGAAGAATATATTCAAATGAAAAATTTTCATCTATTGAATATTACTTTTAAGAAAATTATTTTGAGAATATTTTGATATATGTATTTCTTAATCAAGTTAAATATAGATAGATACAATTATAAAAATCTTCCATCAATATTAAAAATTATTAGTTAAATGTGAATTGTTAAATGAATAAAATACATTAAGAACTCTATATAAAAATCAATAATAATAAATGAATGTAAAATTAAAAAATAATGAATTATTGGGAACGAATTTTTTGAGCAGTTATTTGATAGTAGAAATCCATTCATATAATTTTTTTTAAATGTGATGTGGAATTGATGAATTTAAAATTAAAAAAAAAACTATTTCTCCCAAGATTACTATAAACAAGGTTGATACTGAGAAAGAAGCTTTTGGGAGTCATTCATCCATGGATACTCACATTAGTCAAAATTAGTTCATGAAATCATTCCTTCATCAATATATAATAATATCTTGGATAAGGTTAATTGAAACCCTATATACATTAATTTTTGATAATACCGAGTTTTCATCTAATGTAAATTATAAATATGAATGTATAAATTCTTGGATGGTAAAAAATTTACAATTGTTCATCATAAAATTAAATGTTTTTATTGTAATATCCCAAAAACATAACTCCATAAGATGTTTCCAAAATGTTACTTCATCTACAAAAAAATATAACAGTATCAATTTTATCTATATCATATATACATGTAAAAAAGCTTTATTGGAAATTAATGGTACAATTATATATTTTGAGATAATTAAGTTTCATATATTAAGGATATTTCAACCTATAAAACCAATGTAAGAAATAAATATTGGGTGAGTAAAGATGGTGAACAAAGAATAATTTTTATATAAAAATTGAATTTTTTTAAGAATAAATGTTTTCACTAATAATAGTTTTGATTCCATAGGGAACTTCTTTGAATACTATTATTCATGTGATTAAAAAATATAGTATAAACATGTTCCATATAATAAAAATAATATGATAGTATGAGGAGATATTCACAAAAGAAATATGAGAATTCTAGAAAAGGAAATGAATATTAATTGGGAGAAAAAAGTCATGAATGAGTTTAAGAAGAAGAAGATAGTTGAGATGTACACTCCCAAGAAGTATGAAAATAAATCTTTAGTGGGAGTCATACCGATAAGATCGAGAATATTCAATTATTTAATGAGAGTTGGCATCATTATCAATTCTAAAATATTCAAAAATAACAAAAATAAAGAAAAAATGATAAAGAAAAAAAAGATAGTATTTAAAAAAACAATTGATTTAGTGAAAGTCATACCTACTTATGAGACGGAGAAATTTCATAAGAGGGGAAACACTAAATCCAATAATAATCATATGAAATCATTGAGAATTATTATTTTATAAAATAGATTACAAGACTACTTTTCTAATCCAACTAATAGAGTAAAACATATAGAAAAGGAAAATGTATATATGGAATGGAAATATGTTATTTAACATGAATAATAAATCTAACATAAAGATATTTTTCCTAATACTAATAACCCATTATTTAAAATATTAATTTTTGGATGACATAAAGAAGCTATAAAAAATGGAAATATCTATGTTACTATACTTCCAGGTTAAAATGAAAGGCGTGATATGATTAAAGAAACATGAATGGAATCATTGGTATAATATTAACCGGAATAAAAGGATAATATAACTATTAAGAATTATATTAATTATAAAAATAATAATAAATAATGTATAATCAAGGATATTCTGAAATACAATTGAAAAAATAGGAAATTCAAAAAAAAGGAATCTTAAATATAGAGTTGAATTGAAGAGTGGTTTGGGGTTGGATCAAAATATCAAAACTTCTACTCCAAAAAAATAATGAATAATTCTCCTTATTACTATGAATAATTTTTATATGTTTTCATGATAGTAAAAAAAGATTATAATTGAATGGGGAACTATATGATGTTTTTATGACTAAATAGTAAAATAAACTTCCCATCATAGAGTGTTGTACCAACCATGAAAACAAGAAATTATCACATCACATGAGTGTGAGTAAACATGAATAGGATCTATCAAAAAATAATTATTTATTTAATATTAAATTTAATTACATCCCCTTAAAATGTTTATTTATGTATAATATTTTCATGATAAATCCTTCATTACAACCCCTAAAATAAAAAATATAATTGTATATCACATAATTGATAGAATTATGGACATAACTGTGATATTATTTAAAAAATATTATTTTAATACACAAGGTTCTACCATGATCACATATATTTTAATAGCTGGATAATTATTATTATGATGTTTTTGGTTTCATCCTTCTCTAGAAAATATAAATTATCCTATAAATCAAATAAATGTGGGAGAATATGGTCTTTGGGAACAATATAAAATGATAAAAGATTAGTGGGATCCTTCCCTAGTATTTCTTTTAATTTGCATCCTCTAAGTGGGAGAAATAAAATAATGTTTCTCAAATATTGACATGATGATTTTGTGGTATTTAACAAATGTCCAAATGGGGATATTAAAGTGCACAATTATAGAATAAATGTATTATCAACTAGTAAAATTAATGTTATGATAAACTGTCAATAGGTTTTGCATTGTATAATTAGAAATATAATGATTCATCCATTATTACTTAGTGGTAAGGAATGTAGAATTTTAGTTGAGCTATATAGATTTTGATTATAGTTATTATAAGATAAGATTTATTGTAGCTACAAAACTGTAATGATTTATGAGTTTTTCATCCTTTTAAGAACAATTATTCATAAATAATCACTTTTTATATTTTTTTGGAACATGATTTAGTGGAATCCATATATTTGGGAGATTAAATAAATAATTCGAGGATGAATCTCTAAAAGATGTTTTGATAATCTATAAAATTTATATTATGATCGAAATCTATTGAAATCATTCATAAAAGTCATTGGATGATGTTTTCAGTTTATTTGGTGTTTTTAAAATGACTATAGTTGAACTAAATAGGCCATTATCTAATTTTAAGAATTCTTGAATTTAGAGTTCATGTATAAATTTAGAAAATAATTACTTCATAACTGACATTTATGGGTCTATAAGACTTACATACTCCCCATAGGACACTATGTTGATTTCATAAAACATTGTGAGTTTAAATTACTTCATTGGCTGGTGTGATAAAATTTGGATAAGTATTTGATATTATATTAATTTATATAACGTTTTGAAAACTATTAGACTCCATTAATGTCATAATAAATTCTTTATAATACACCCACATGACTTTGTAATACTTATGAAAACATTAGAAGACATTGGATAAGTTCATAGTACATTCATGTTTTTCAAAAACTAAAAAGGCATTCAGTTACAATGGATTTCTTATATTATTCTAAAATTCCCTAAATACTTTCACTAAATTGGTATCACTTTTAATTTCCCCATAAATATCATATTTTTTTGAAATATTTAATGTAATTTGATTTTGATGTTCTATAAAATAAATATTTTTAGTAAAATGGTAATAAATTAATTGTTAATTGTTTTTTAAATTTTTACATTATTGAGGAAAATAAATAAATCATAAAAGATTTATATATTTGAAATAATTAATTAATTTTGTCAATGATTAGGTTTCTCTTTTATTTATTTAATTATCATTATTAGATAAGTAATTTTGATTCTTGATCATAAATTTTTGAGATGAATTCCACACCATATAAAACTATTCCATGTTAAAAATAAATGGACATATATACAAGTGGATATTTAATTATAAAAAGAATTAATGAAGTGTATTTCATAAAAATTTATAATAGGAAATTATCTCAAGTGATAATAATTTTTTTAATAAATATGTTACATCGTATTAATTGATATTAGAATAAATGGATCTCCATGACAAAAAAGTAAAAAGATGTTCCCATATTGAATTGTATAAATAATAATAACATGATAATTCTATTAATAAAAAATATTAATGTCGAAGAATAGAATGTCAGATACCTTATACACATATATTAAACTATAAAAATTAAAAATGGTCAAATAACCAAATCACTTTTACACTACTCTAATTTTAAAAAAGATTATCTACTCGATGCAGAAGGTGAATTTTACTACACCAATGAATAAAATCTGTGTTATGGACTGAGAATAAATCCAAACTACTAAAATTTTGTTTTTATTCACGAATAAGGTGATATGGAAGAACACCATCATAGCTAATGAAATTCATTTATGTGTAATAGGACAAATGATGCTATGTGAGAAGAATATAAAGGTTGATGAGCTACAATAACAATGTGAAAAAATCTATTTAATGCCTACCAAATGTTTCATTGATAAGAAATTGATGATTGGTGGTCCTAGTATAAACAACACCTCCCCATAAGGAAATGGATAATGGTATTTTTGAAACATTACTCAACTATAGAATGTGGTATATAGATCCCTTCACTCATGAAATATTTGGAAGAGTAATTATATGGATGATAGTTATTATATGAAGTGTGGATGATACCTACCAAATCCATTATGTGGCATATGAATAATAACATGTAATAATTATATTCTAATAGTTATAATTCAGGTATTTAAGAGTTTCAAACATTGTATGGTGTATGTATCCTAATTATAAATTAATATAGAAAAATAATTTTCTTCTATGTTTTTATTCTATATTACATACCAACGATTGGGTTGAGGGTATATAATAATATCAATATATTTTAAAAATGACTATGGTTTTAGTATTTAGAGGGGATAACTATTATAGGAAATTAAGACACGATAAATGTTAGGCTCACTAATTCATTCCCCCATTAGAAATCATTGTATGATCAATTGGTAACTTTAACATGTTTATTATAAACATAGTTTGGAATATTTATGAGTATATTATATTTAGGGTGATTGAAAAATTTGGTTATTAGTGAAGTACCTCATGTAGTGAATTTCCAAATATGGAGTTTTAAGTTACCCTCAATTGAAATATGATTAATATTGTACTGATCTTTACACTAATAGGTCATAAAATACTCTAAACACCCATTTTTTCCTTTACTGTAGTTATCTGAAAAACTTCACAATTAAATGAATACTATGAATTCATTATTTATAACCTTAAAACATGATTTTTAAGAGATAATTAGTGTTATATTAATTTTATCTATGGGATTAAATTATTAATATGCATTTTATAGTTGACTTGTATGGTAATGAGTATAGAATTCATGAATAAATATTATATAATTTGTTGTGTCTCAATGAACCTGTCATATTGTTGGATCCAATATGGTTTGTGAATAATTCATAGTAAAATAATCATTTCACTAGTTATTGTATCTAGTGGTCTGGTCATTGGCCATGTGTTGATATAAAATGAGATTTTCAAAGTTCAATTTTGGCACGAACAATGGGAAAAATCCCAGGGATATTATTTTTTGTTATGGAGATTACTCTTTGAGGACACAAATTGGGATATCATAGCTAAAGAAGATGAAACTTTTTTAAAATGGGCATTTAACATCCCATATATTAATATATAAATTCTTATATACCATGATTTTAAGAGAAACAACGACATAATAAATGAATTTTAGGATGATTATAAGGATTAATAGGTTTTTTGATGAAATAGAAAATTCATTATGGATCTATAATAATCGGGGGAATATTTAATGCTGAATACAGGGATATGAATCCAAAATTTTCATTTCAATTAAAATTTTATATTGACCAAAAATTATTATCTGGTACAGTTATTCAAATTTGTTTTTCTTTTTTGAAGGAAGATATATCTAAAAGTGTGAAATGTTTTCAAGAAATAGGTTGATATAGAAAATATATGGCTTAATAATTGTAATTTAATGATGATATAAAGACTAATCTATAACCAAAAACTCAATTTCAAAGTACTATACTTTATATAAATGAATGGAATGTCTCACTTTATAAAGTGTGACCAACATTTAGACAATCAACTACCCATTACAAATAAAATTTCAGTGAGATTTTTCCTCAATATATTGGAATGATAGGTGGTGCATATTTGATTAAAATTTATATCAGTCTTGAAATTGTAATGTTATGATATGAACACTAATTTCTCATTCATTTACTAGGAGTTTTGGATTATAATCCAAGTTCATTATTTATTCTTGTTGACTATAAGATATGAACAAGTCCATTTTTCTAGTAACTATTGTTCACCATGATTAACCACATGTTAGAAATATTTGGTGAACTAGTTAAAAACAATTCTTATATATATATATTATTTTTCACAAAATATAATCATTATTTCATTTTATTTGATATTTTTTGGACTTACTTATGAAGAGAAAAGGAGTCTATAATTTAGTGTTTAGGTCACCGCTTATTAAGTTATCCCTTAGGTGAAACAACATCACCAAGGATTATCACCATGGTAGTAAGAATATTATTGGATGTAAATTCCATCACTCCATGAGGTTCATCACATGGGAAAATAACCCTCTCAAGTGCCTAAAAAGAGTAATTTTAGGAGCTTGAGAAGTTATGTCTTGATTCAGTTTTTTTCAGTACATTATATGATGAGTATTCAAGGATTTATTGTTTAGTATAAATATTAGATGAAAATACTCTCATATTTAATATGCCTTTTATAATTATAGGTAGTGATTTCTAGGGGGAAACATTTTTGTGGTATCCAGTAAAACAATACTATATCCTATATGAAGGGTTGAAAACCCAATAGATTATTATCAAAGCTCTAGGAATAGTTTTTTATATCTCGAGTAATGTTAAGGGATAATTTTGGAATCAAATTTGCATACTCAAAGTGGTTTATTAAATTAGACTAACTACCCTCCCTTGGATCTATCAGAGTTCAAACTATAACCCTTATATGTGAGGATATTTTTTCAGTCTCTCATGGGGTGAGTTTGGGGTTTCATGTTTTTTATAAATTACATACGGGTATTCTCCCATTGTTTGATGAATTTCCAAAAGGTCACTAGTGACCCCATTGGGAAAAAATTCTATAATGTAGTGATCTAGAGTATAAAAGATAAAAAATGTTGGTAAGGTATGACACATTGTTTTTTATTACAGACGTAGTTCTGGGTTTGAAGCACTTGGGTTGTATTAACTGTGATATTTTTTGGAACAAAAATCAAATGCTCCATAATATTCATGATATGATATTAAATATATGGAATATATTCATATTATTAAGTGTTATATGGGAATACCGTCTTCTTTCTTAATAGGTCAGGAAAAATATAAAGATTTAAGGCATAATGAAGCACAAAATTTTGACTTTCTATAATCTACTGAATTGGAAAAACATATAGCTGTATATCCCAATAGTCCCATATCGATTATTTCATTATTAATAAATCCAAAATCCACCATTCAATTAATTTGTCATAGTATCCCCATTATCAAATTCACATTGTTTCACTTGGTATTTACTTGATACCAGTTTATAGGTTATGTCATATATATACACTAGATAATATAGGATTTGGGTCACTACCTCATTTATTTATTTCCCTTAGGGTCCCTTCCCATCATTCTAAAATCCCTCTTACTAAGGAGATGAATCTTACGTTATAATTATAAGGAATTTGAAATTTTCCCATAACCCAAAGTGGAACATAGAAATTATCCAAATAGTGTGTCCTACAAGGGGTTTGGAATGATTCTTCGAATTTATACAAGAGGGTGGTTAGACCAATGTCCATACCTATAAGGTTTTCTAGAATTTAGTTCTATCAATAAAACCCTTAGTGTAATCTAAGGGATTTTATCCCATTCCAAAAAAATCTATTACCATGTTTTGGCTTCAAAAAATGTGATATACCTTTAAGTGGGGTTAATCGTGTTATGTTAGATTAAATTGATACTCATATGGATCTTTTTATGTTATGACACATAAAATTCTTCATAATTTAATATATAATATTGTATACTGGATTTTAATTCATAAAAGATACATTGTTTTTTTTATTCACCCAAACATTATTAATATAAAGAGAAAACGTTGATGAAGTTTCAATATACCAAAATAATTATGGGAATCCAATATTTATAATGTTTTAAATGGACCCATTATCCCTTGGTTTACAAGCACAATAATGTTTATAAATCACAAGAATTTTAATGGGAAATTACTTTAAATTTAATTAAAATATTCACCATATGCAGTAAATCAATAGTGTTTTCAACATAATGTGTGAGTCTGAAATCACTTATTTCGAAAAAAAATGTTGACTATGAATTTAGCATATAAATTATGTTCAATTACCATTATGCTCCCACAAAACGTTTTTTCACAACTGATGCTCTCTTGAAATATCATTCAAAAAATACTTTTTTCACATAAAATCATTTCTATGTTCAAATATTGGTCATGTAAATTTTGTTGAACAAGTAATAAATTCATTAAATTCTTATATTAATACTTACCTCTTAACATTATATAGAATCAATTAAGTTTTCATCATTCTTAATGATGATATGAGTTACCAATTGATAGAAAAAACTAATATGGGAATCATTCTTCACACAACCTTGTGGGATTCTTGAAAAAATTTCACCTTGAATTCATGAATATCATTAAGTTTTAATAATATTAATTTTGCGAATTTCCTTATTTTTTCCATGATTTCACATAATTTCATGAGAAACATTAAAGTGATCCCGATTATTGTATAGTATTATCAAAATAACATTAAACACTTCTAATGAGTTTACATCAAGAATGAATCATACCATTATTTATTTTATTACTTTATCAGAATGATTTATCAACACAAATGATCCATAACACCTAAAAAAATCGTGGCATTTGTAATAACACTTGTCAATATGATTTAACATTGATAAATCCTTAAAATCCATTATAGAGAGAATATATTTCACAATTCAATTTTTCGAAATTTTGTAATAAAATTAATAATAAAATTATGATATAAACATGAAAAAATTAATGAAATAACAATGGAAGACACTAAAAATTATACCAAATTTTAATCGTATTACCTTATAGGCTTATCAAAATTTTATATATACTTTTCATATGAATAAGGGAATGTTGCTAACTATAAGGTCATCCCTATTAAGGCATGTTATTATCTAGTGTTACTTAATTTCACTTGTTATAATTTTTCAAAAAATAAAATAAAGAGAATCCTAATTAATAATTGTATGGAAAACCTAAGGAGACTGCCCAAACATATAATCCATTTCACATAAATATTATTTATATTATTATTTAAATTCTGTTAACGAATCTATGGCATTAACCTAAAAATAATACAATGTTTTAAAATAATTATTTAGATTTCCATAAACCACTATACATTCAATCGAATGATTCCTTATTTTGAAACATTTATATAAATTAATTTCATTGGGATTAAACATCCCATCCAAATATAGACTATTATTCATGTGGTGAGTTAATCAAAATATAGGAGAGTAAGAAGACGAAAATATCCTACATTTAAATTCAAATAACTATTACTTATACACTATAACACATGAACAATTATGAAAAAAAAATAAATAAAAAACTTATTTGGGTCATAAAATCTAGTAAAAATAACTCTATTAGTCATCAATACATACAGTTACCTAGAAAATTAAAATGGTTATTCACTACCATTTATATTTTTAATAATAATTATTATAATGTTATTTTTATAACATAATTGTATAAGTTTAGAAAATTACACATTTTTTGTCATACATAGTCTACTTCATAGTATTGGGGACATGAATTATAAATTATGAAGGTAGTGTTTGTTTCATAGTATCATTCTTGATCCATGTTTCTTGCAAGGGAACTCTAAATTATGGAATAATGAATCAAAAATTTAATTTTTCAATATTAATGTTCCCAATACTCTATAGAACTTATTTATAAATTTTTATAAGGATATTGTTGAATATTGTATATTATTAAATGATTATTAATTATTTTTTAAATTTTCATTTTATGATTATTTTATACGGAAACCACATCATGCATTCAGAGTGGAATTTTGAGTCTACACAAACCTGTTTTCCATAGACAGGTAATAAGTATGTCTTTGAAATATATAGAGTGGAATATATATCAGTCAAGATGAAGGGTGCTAAAGAAAATATTGCCACATTATGGGGAATTATTATTTATTCTTTGTATCTCTTATAAATTTATGATGTATTTTTTAATCCATTCACTTTCTATAGGGATTATAAAACCCTCATAGGCATCACATATGATGGAAAATATTCGCTCAAACATCAGTTTTTTACCTCCATGGTAGAGATTAGAAACATCCACATGGAACTACAAGAGTGTATGTATTATTAATATACTTTTTACTTGAACATTCCACAAATTCTATTCTAATTTATCCCCCCAAAATAAAAAACTTCATCCTATAAGAACATATTTTAACTAGTCTATCACTTTGAAACCATGATCATCCATCCCATTTTTTCACATTATAACATCCATTAGAGTGGTAAATAGTGGACCCTTCTCGTCCACCTAGGAGGACCCTAAAAGGACCTTTATACTATTTCCCGGTTAAAACTCATATTCCTCTCAATTTAGGCAGGGTGTCGTCCTTGTATAATATCAAGATTCCCAAATCCATCAAAGTATAAATATAGATGGTGGTACTCCTCTAAGGCAACATGGTGAATCAAAGTTGATGGTTAGGGAAAATACCATTATAAATTATGAAATTTGAATCACGTCAGATGGTGATAGTGTATTTCTTTCATAGATGGAATCATTCAAGGATGTTATAGGTCAAGGATTGGTTGAGTGATGATAGAACCATTGATTTATTCTATGGTATTTCATTATTATTTTATATTAATTAATTCATCATTCACAGTAGAATAGACATATTAAATGGAGGTCCTTTAAGAATATTCATCCCCTTTACTCCAACCACTAGAATATAAAGTTACCAAAACACATTGTAGTCCCTCAATTTCAATGTGATTTACTCATGCATCCCATTTAATATAACTAGTTCCAATGTTAATATCACATTTAGAGAGAATCTCTAAATCCAACTAAGAGCCTGCGATGCACGATAGACCTTCTATTGATATGTATGAAGAGGCATATAGAGGATGCTATCATAGTATCCCTCAGAAGTTATTATAGTGAAACATAATAAGGATATTTATATATTAAAAATGTTTTGATCAAATGGTTTTGATTATTTAAAGTCTTATTATATCATAAATGAGATCAATCAAATATGGAATGTAATTTATGTATCACAGTAACTCATATTCAGAGAAAAACTAGCATCACAATCCTTTAATCTATGAGATATATCCCTCAAAGTAGAGTCTCATTTTTTGGGGGACATAGTGGAATAAATGAATCAAGATTAAAAATATGTAATTTACGTAAAAAGGCTCCAGTGAGATAAAAACACCACTATAGAGATGATAGTAATGCACCCAATTCTATTTTAAGAAACAATGACCGGAGAGAAGAACACTTATACTGATGTATAGAATCTCCAACTTACTAACGAGGTTGAGTATCTAATTTTTCTAAATATCTATATTATGATAGTAGAGTCAATAAATAAATGGATTATCTCTAATTGTTTTTAGAGGTTGTCATATAGTTCCCATTTTTTGAGAGGCTATAATGTGTGTGTTTTAAACTAACACATTTAGGTTCAATGAATAAAATTTATGTTTCCAACCATTTTCAACATCTTTTTCTATCCTAATCATCTATGAAGTATTTTCAATTTATCTATTAAAGGGGAAACCCCCTGATAATTGAACCCATCATTACCTTGAATGATAATAGAAGACGTCCATCAAAATATTTTATTACTTGAATAAAGGGAATTTATTTTAGGAAATGTGATCACAAATGGGGGTAGGTATATCTACCATCTCAAAAACAGTAGAGTTGGTCCCTTCAAATAGAAATTGGGATTTATTCATGGAAATCTAATCACAGATGGGTATTATCATATTTATTATCAATTTAACACTAGAGATAACCCATTTGAATATGTGAAATTTCCGATGGGACTTGTGCTCATGACTATGTATAAAAATATACATCATCACCATAACCTATGATATAGTCTATTTAGATAAAGATATTGATAAAAAAGAAAAATATAATTAACGGTGATCATTAGAATGAGGATTCCAATTTTCAGAATGGATCAGGCACCTTGAAATCATTTTTTTCCCTCACATATTCAGGGACTATTTCAAGAAATGTATTATTGGAATAGAATTATTCTATATATTATTTTCATGGGTTAATTGACCAACTAGAAATAGATTTCATCCAATTGTTATTTAATTATGGACACTATAATATTTATATATTAATTTAATTATTCATTCCATTTACTTTTTTCACCATAACATTTTCCTAGGTTATGTTTGGGAGAGAATTAATGGTCTCGAACTTAGTTTTTCTGCAGATGACATTTATGGGTTTTATCAAAATAATGAATCCACTTGTCCTTCTCTATAAATAATATTTTTAATGATTGTGTGAGATTATTTTCCATATGGTTGAAACTCATGTTTTTTCCAGCAACCCATTACGGGGTTTCAACCTTTAGAATGTCATGTATTCTTCATTAGGATATTGATTTTCAGGTAATATATATTAAGTTATGTAGTATAACATCATTTATCTTTCATACATAGATATTAAATCATTATAATGATTGATGAATTAAAAAACAATTATCCAAAGGATTTGTTTCTTGTGAAAATTAGGACCATAGATAACATTTACAAAATAAAATAAATTTGTCTAATTCCTTCTTCTCTAGCATATTACTATCCCTTGTGTTCTCTTTAGTACATGCAACCACCTGAGTATATGCATGAAAGAAAGTGGTGAGTTAAAAGCCCAGTATGTGGGTATATCATAAAATTTATCAATATAAAAATGGGTTAGGATAATCATTATCATCACAAATGGTAAAATGATAATAATCCTGAGAGTAAGCACGGAAAAAGTGTACATTGCGGAAATTTATAAAAATGGAACGTCATTTCCAAGTTGTGAACTTCCAAAAATACATAAATTTATCTCATGAGATAAATAACATTACATAATGCATTGGATAACTATATAATCTTGAGTACACCCATCACATCTTATCATTCACATTCACTATAATATTCTAGGCACACACATCACACCATTACATTAACATTATCATTCATGCCACATAATATATATATATCAATATAAGTAATAAAATAAATTGAGCAAAGGAATGAGTTTCATTTCATAAAGAGTAAATTCATGAATAAACTTTTGGGTTCCCAAAATAAATAGTGAATACCATATATGGTATAATAATAATTAATTTTGAGTGAAAAGAAATAGCCTTATGGGAAGTAATAGATGTGTTTGTAGAAAAATAGTAATTTTTGGAAAAATCCTTCCATTTTTCAGAAAACCATATTTTTAAAATGTATATACTATAAAATTTGAGATAATTTTGAATAGATTATATTAACGGAAAATTCATGTAATATCCATACATAAAAATGGGTATAAATAGAGAAATTCCAAAGAAGGAGAATTGGGTTCGAGAATTCACATTACGTTATGTCTGAATGTATTCTGCACTTTAATTTCCTAGATAATCAAATTAAATTCAAAAATTGACAAATATAGTAAATTTTGTAGATGAATATTATTTTTTATGGTTTTATTAAAATCATTTATTGGATTTTTGATGAGTTGTGTAATTTAATTTATTATTCAGGAGTATTCATTTTATTGGTTAGCAAGATAGGTTTACATGAATATGAGTATGGAAGTTTCTATAGAATGGGTATAATTGTCCATAATTGAATAAATATTTTATTAATAAACATCCAGAGATTTAAATTGTTATATA
Organism: Viscum album; assembly: GCA_963277665.1. Classification (NCBI taxonomy): domain Eukaryota; kingdom Viridiplantae; phylum Streptophyta; class Magnoliopsida; order Santalales; family Viscaceae; genus Viscum; species Viscum album. The sequence goes on along the minus strand of OY728122.1, from coordinate 698,459,019 downwards.
TATCATTTGGTTCAACGGAATAATGATGAATCATTAGATGAATAGGTAATGATAATCATTTGGGTTAATTTTGGCAGTTTTTGAACAAAATCGATTGGTATAGTCTTGTAATATGAGGTAAATACTTTAGTACTAGAACATAAATAGGGTTATAACATATATATTAATATATTTTACTCCATTATTTTGGTTTTATGATTATAAATGAATGTGTTAATGGAAAATGAAAATGCATCGTCCCTGATGTTGGTAATTTGACACAACACGGGGGACGATTTCATTTCCTAAATAAAGGAGAATGATACAAGAGTTTGATGGTTTATTATACATTTAAATGATATAATAATAGTATATTAATGATAATGGAGTTATCATGAACATTTTTTTAGAGGAGTTGAGGAGATAATGATCAAATAATAATTAAATTAAAATAAATTAAAAGAAAACAGAAGTGGATTTTACCTCTAATATCTCTTATCCTTGAGATCATCCATAGGGAAAAGGATTTAGTCTTTTGATGAGACCATGGAATCTCATATGTGGTTAAGGGATTGGTAATATAAATGATCATAATTTGGATAAGGCTCAAATATTGAGAGGTGTGAGTAAAATAGGTGATGAGGGGTGGTATTTATAGTGGAGGAGAGGGATGTTTTCTCATTATTGTACTCGTTAGATTAATATTTTCGTTTAAGAATATGAATAGTTTGATAATTATCACTAATAATATTAAAATAATGATTTACGATTATATATTTTGGGCTTATATTAGACACACATCATATATGACTCATTAATTCTTGTATTTAGGTTTTATCATAAATTATCAAATTTCAATAATGAAAAAAAATTCATGTATTTTAAAAAATACAAAAAATTCATTCTAACCATTTTTTGATATTTATAATTTAAAATTTATCTCAGTTTTATGAAAATAATTTTATAAATATTATAAATTTTAATTTTAATTAGAATCAATACTTAATCGCAAAATATAGATTTGAAAATTAATACTGATTTTTTAACACATTGAAAAAATAAGTATGGTCTCATAAAACATTATTAACATATGAAGATAAAAAAATATGAATTTATGAATAAATTTTATGAAAATATATTTTATATTAATTTATTAAATGGATCATAAAATTTTAATTTAATATTTATGACGTACAAAAATGACAACACTCAATTAATAATTTTTAAAGCATTTATTGAATAATATGATGATATAATTATATCATGATTTAACTTATAAGAAGAAAAAAATTTATTTATAGTTTCATGGGTTTGGTTACTATTCATTTGACTAGTGTACAATTCATAAGGGTCATATTACTATTCTTAAGGTCTAATAACTATTTATCAATATAGGTACATTAACATCTATAAAAACTTCTTATTTCATTAAATATTCATTAATAATGTTTTTATTAAGGTATCTAAGTGATTTTATGTGATTTATACTATATTAAATTATTATAAGTAGGGAGAAATTCCATTGATAAATGTTTTGGTCATTACATTCTTCCCTCCATTTTAATTTCTCCAATTAAATTTGGTTTTATATAAAAAGATGAGGGTATTTCACCTTCATCACATCCTCTAGATCCCAGGACTCTTTTAAATACATTTGGTTCCACCAAAACTCATTAAATTTTGTTGTGTAGAACCTTATCTCACTAGTCTTGAATCTTTACTGGATACTCCTCTTATGAGAGGTCAGAATCTAGTAGTACAACCTTTGGATTGAGTACATGTGAGAGGTCAATTATATAATTCTTCAACAGTGATATGTAGAACACATTATAACATTGATCCATATTCAGTTGAAGTGTATGATGAAAGGCCACAACTACTATGTGTTCAAGGATCTCAACTGGGCCAATGTACCTTAGTATTATCATCCCATTCTTTTGAACCTTAATGAATCTCTTCCATGTGCATATTAAAAGTAAGACTCTAGCATTAATGTTGAACTCCAATTCTCTTTAATTATTTTCATCATTTCTATTTTTCTAAATCTGTGTAGAATTGATATATTTTTGGGTAACTTAAAACTTCTCTTCCATATATTTCACATGATTATGTCTAAGTAGCCTTTGTTCTCCCACTTCTTCTCAATAGGATGGAGTTCTATATTTATATTTTTATAGAGAATCATATAGATCCATCTGAATACTTGAGTGAAATATATTGTTTTATGATAAATCAACCAGTTGGATATTCTACACCATCCACCTTTAAATTCCTTTGAGCTTTCTCATAGCATTTCATAATGTGTCTGAATAGTCCTTTTAGATTGACAATTAGTTTTGGGTGATAGTCTATGTTGAAATTCAATTTAGTACTAAAAAAATTATGAATACACCTCTATAATTTGGATGTGAACCATCGATAATGATTAGATAAGATCAAAATGAGGACCCCAAGTAGTCTCACTACTTACTACACATAAATTTTGGTAAGATGATCGAGAAAAAAATCATCCCTTCTTGAAATAAAGTGGGTAGTCTTGCTAAGTCGGTCCACCAAAACCCATATTGGATTGTCTCTTTTGTATGTCTTCAAGAGACTAGTAATGAAGTCCATGGTTACATTCTCCCATTTCCATAGAGGTATAGTCAATGGTTTCATCATCCCTTTCGCATTATGTCACTCTTATTTAGATTTATGAAATATTAGGCACCAAGATTTATACTGAATAATACCCATGTTCATGTTGTACAACCAAAAGAGTTCTAGGAGATCCCAATGCATCATGGTTCTACATGCTGAATGGAGAAATCTAAGACAGTTCATTATAAAATATATCCCATTTAAACTCAGGTGGTGAAGGCACAAAAATCCTTTTCCCAAAATAATTTGCACCATAATAATTGACACTGAACACTTGAAGCTTCCCTTACTTTAATAAATTCACATTAATATTCTATTTCATAGATGGTTGGGAAATCATTTTTTCTTTTCTATATGTATTACCTGCAATTTTTATTCTTGAATCCATCTTTTCATCTCTATGAAGAGAGGGTCTTTCTCAATATGCTATATGGATCGTGTAGTGGGTTCTTTTCTACTAGGAGCACAAACTTCTTTTTTCACCTTAATAAGATGATAGTGATTTGAGTAATCATTGTCCTTAATATACTCTAACCATATCCTTTGATGAATGTGGATATCCTTTTTTTAAATATGTACTTTAGGATATTATGATCAGTAAATATGTTACACTTCTCTCCATAGAGGAAGTTTCGCAATATTTTCAATGAAAAAACATAGCTGCTAGCTCCAGATCATGCATTAGGTAGTTCTACTCGTGGATAATCAACTATTGTGAGGGATATGCTATCACATTATCATTTTTCATGATTACACAAACTGATCCATTCTTTGAAGCATCACCATATATTAGAAAAAATTATAAACTTTTTGAAAATCTGAGTAAATGAACAGTGATCATCCTTCTCTTTATATACATGAATCATTCCTCACATTCATACATCCAAACATATATTACACCATTCCTTGTTAGCAGAGTTAGTGGGATAGATAATCATGAGGAATGTCCCAAAATATTTTGGTCATACTATGCTGATTAAGAAAAACTATGAATTTCCGTGACACTAGAGGGTATTAGATATTCCCCAATTGCCTTGGTTTTTTGAGGGTCAATAAAAATTCCTTCAATGATTAATGTAAATCATGTGATATTATATAGATTTTATAATTTAAAACTAATAAAAATTCATATTCTATGTTTATTACTTTAATTTTCATCTAATATTATAATATTCATATATTTGGTTCTTAAAATTATTAACAATATATTTTTAATGAAAATCCAAAATTATTCATTCCTTGGATGTTGAACATCTTATTCCACTTAAATTATCACTAAAAAATTATGTATGTTTTAAAACATAAAAATAATTCATTGAAATATTCATTTTCATTATTTTTACAATATTTATAGTGGAATAAAATAATTTTTTTATTGAAATGTTTTTCTGAACAAGTAACTTTTCTGACATTTTACCTAAGAATAAAATGAATGTTATCGCTTAATATAAATGACACGAATGGATATTACTACAATAATTAAAATTATTTTCATTGAATATTTTATTAATTATTCCATATTTCATTTCAAAGAAAAAAATTTCCTTAATATTCTGTAAATATTTATATTTTAAATAACTGATTTCTAAATGAAAATGGTATTTTTCTCAAGAAATGTTCATGAGTTATTTCATTCGAATGTTCATATATAAAAAAAATTATTGTTAATTATTATTCCCTAAAGATATGATCCCATGATACCAGCCTTATTACTTCTGTAGATGGTTATAAATTATGATGAAGAAATATCGATGAATACATATTTATATTCCATGAGTTAAGATATGGAAAAATTATAATGGTTTTCATGGAAAAGTATCATATATATAAGTGATTTATGATTATGTGATGGTTAGGTATATTTTTATTACACCCTAATATTTTGTTAAATATTTATCAATAAATAAATTTTAATTTTTTGATTAGTTTCAACATATGAAACACTGATTTTAAGCAAACCATGATATACTATTGAAATACTATTATTTTGTGTGTCTGTTTTCGTCTAGCCATCAGACTATGGTGTATGAATATGAATAACTCTGTTATGATAAATATTTTTTTAAAAAAAATATAAAATGAATAAAATGAATAAAATATTTATAAATTTTATATAAATTTTAATAAACATCATTTTAAAGTAACATTTTTCTTTCACTAAACAAATGTTTAATGCGTGTAATCTATTTTTAACATAATATAATAAATTAATATATACATATATATTCAATAATTTTTTTTACAATTCACATAATATTTTTGTAGTCATGGTATAATTATAATTCTATATTCATGGTTAAAAAGTTATTTACAAAAAAATAGATTTGAAATGTTTTATGATTTTTTTTTTGAAATTAATATTTCCAGATATATAAATTTAATCACGGAATATGGATCCATTATTTCGAATCGTGGGATTTAAAATAGGTAAATATATTTGTTTTATTTATTATTATTATTATTAGAATATTTGGAAAAATTGTTTTACCATTGTATGGGAAAACCTAGGAAAATAGAGTTAAAACATAGGGATAATTATTTTAGTATTCTCTAACACATTCATTTTTTCTAATGGATTTTTTGAGTCAAGAAATATACATATTTTTTTCAAATATATGTCCTATTACTGAATTCTAATTTTATTATTCCCATTATATTAATTTTTGAAAAAAATAAATAAATAATGTCACTATCTAGAGCTTAATATATCTAATTTTTTATAAGGTCAAAATAGGTTAATATTAGTTTTAAAATTTAATTTCAAAATAATATATTTTCTCTATCATTTTAATTTATTTATAATTTTTACTGAATTATTAATAACCATAAATTCCTACATAATACCAAGAAAAAATTTATTCAATTTTAAGAAAAATAGGAAAATTATTTTAAAAATATAGAAAGAAATAAAATATGGTTGAATTAATTGTTTGTAAAAATTTTATGGGTATGTATAAATTTTTTGTAATTTGTGCATGATTTATGTATGAATTAATTTTCCATGACGTTTTCTTTAATGACAAATTCAATGAAAAATTTTAAAAATTCCTTTTGTTATATTTTCTGTCAAAAATATAAAATGAATTTTTTAAAAATAATTAAAAAATTAAAATGGAAGTAGGTGGATGATAAATTGTTCATAATTTCATCTATTTTCAATTGATGTGATAATTGATAACATATATGTAGAATTATAACCCTTTAGTATATAAAATTGTATTACTATTTTCAAGATTGAAATTTTCTAACAAGGTTGTAAAAGAAAAAGATAAGGTCAAAAATTACACAAAAACCAATATAAATGTCATTGCATTAAGATATATTATCCATATAATTCTATTCTTGAATTTATTTCAAATTGGATTCATTATTATCAAGAATGAGTTAATTTTATTTTCCTATTTATGGTAATTCCATGTGTTTCTTTTACCTTAGTTATAAAAGGAAACCCTTTCACCAAAATAATTACACCACATTAAGCTATATAGCATGACCAACCCGCATAAAATTTTATTCTAAACAAAACATTCCTTAAATTACTGGTTCATACATTCTTACAAGACTATTCCAAGGGTCATTTATGAAATATCTGAAGGAGGACACCTATATAAGAGGTAGTCATCACACCTAACCAAATTCAATTTATTTATTTTTTGACCATTTCTTTTATCTTTGGTGTTTATCATAAAATAATAAATTCAATATTATACATATATTTTTTTATTATGGACATGAAACCCAAATTTTCCACTCTCTTTTACTTGAAAGGGTATACTGAAAATATTACGCATCTGTACATGTGGACTACCACCTCAATGTAAAGATACATTTCATTTTCTATTACCATATTTAATGGATGGATACTATGATGGGTTTAATGATTATATTATATATTTAGTCTATAAATAATCTTCTATAAATATTATATAACATTAATCTTCTTACCCTATAATCCTTGGAAAAACGATAATGTTACTCTTGCGTACCTATGGAATACCACCTCTATAAAGTGATGAGATTCATTTTTCAATTCCAGCATACATATATTCTATTACAGGTAGATTAAAAGATATTTTATGATACATATGATATATAAGTGATTCTGGTATGTTGAATTAATATTATACTTTCATTAATTACATATATCAAAAATTTAATACATCATACATGCAAACATATAACTTATTGTGTTCATGAAGAGTGTAAATAATTTTTCTATATCTATACATTATGAATAAATAAAAAAATACATATAATGAATATATTATATATATATATATCATTATTAATATTCATGATTTTATTTATACATGACCAATGTACAAGGATCATAAATACCAAAAAGAAATTTTCATGGAAAATGAAATAGTTGACACCCGAAAACTGTGTTTTTTAAGAAATTATTAATAAATTAGTATTGAAATTGGATAATGGGATTATATATGATATTATAACTATTTAAATTATATTTTTTTATCAAAATATAAATATATTATATTTATTATAAATGAGGTTAGAGTTCCATCAATGTATTTGAAACTTGATGTATGGGTTTTATTTTACAATCACATTATTTAAATGGATTGTAAATGATTACTTTTATTATTGTTAAATTTCAAGATATATCACCAAATAATATCACTAAATTTATTTTCCTATATTTATTTATATATAATATTTTTCTTACTTTCATTTTTCTCTCTCTATGTACTCATGATAACAACATAGATTTTTTTTTGAAAAAAATCAACAATATTTATATTTTATGTCAAAAATCATTTTTATTCCATGTGTATGTTTTTAAAAAAAATTAAGAATTTTTTTTACAATAATATTATTTAAAATAATTATAACAAATTATTTATTATTAAATAATGGATTAAAATGAATATTCCATTAATTTTTGAAATATGGGTTTTTAAATGTTTTCCAAAAATTTGAAAGGAAACATTATATTAATGTAAATGGAATGAAAATAATTTCTAATAGTCATGAATTATAAATGAATTGAAGACGAATTGAATGGTTTTGATGGTTCATTACAAAGAAATTTTATTCTTCATATTTGGTATTTTTTAGATTGTAATAAATTGATTTCAAAAGAGAACTTTATTTCATCAAGAAGCATTACAAATATCTTATACTGGTATTTTCATCTATGTTGAAATAATTCAAGGCATATTATTCTTAATGAGGGAAATCCACTAGTTATTCCATCCTCTTCAATTATTTGTATGTATTATGATGTCTATTATTTGAGGATGATTTTATGAAACCTTTTTCTTTCCCATAGGTCAATTAGGTTATAATGAAACCATTAGGAAACCCATTTATTTTTCATGGGTTATATTATGCTCTTATAGTTATGTTTTTATAAAAACCATTTTAATTTCATGCATTACACTATGATTAATTATTTATTATCGTAAGTTATACATATGTATTGTTTTCATTGTGTTCCATGTGATCTAAGAATTATATATTCATGAAATACATCAGGTAAATACAGATATATCATTATATAAGATGGATTAGAATGGGGAGTTAAACTAGTTTAGTAAGGGGTACTATCATGTATAGAATTCTTGGGACTGAACCATAAAGAAGGAAATATAAATTTTTGGAATGAACCCAATTAAACTTGATAGCCATAGAAGGGAGCCTTGAAGACATTGGATATTATTTTCTTCTATTTTGTGTATTCCAAAAACTCATGTGTCATTCAAATGTTATGCTATCATGGATCATGTTATTGGATTCATTTTTGATTCATGCCTTCTGAACATCATTGATTTACACCAAGGAGTATGATTATTATTAATGATATTTACCTTATGGTTTTCAAATGTATTTATAATGTTATCATATAGTTATTCTCATTTTAGATTTAAGGGATCACTGATATCTCTATTTTTTATACATAATGAGACTCGTAGATCACCCTATCTAATGTTTCCTTTCCCCTGTTTATGACTATTTTTTTTAATAATTTTATAAATAATAGGGTTTAAAGATATAAATACCTTTATAGGAGATGATATTGATATCTTATGAATACATTTTTTATATACAATATTTTCTAATGAACCTATTCCTATAAATTCTTATGTGGATTATAATTTTATTTATTTAATAATAATATAATTTGAGGTGGGATTTATGTATGATATTCTTGGGTTTTTATATTTATTATTTGAATAATTTTTATATATTATCATAAAAATGGATGAGAAGAAGTTATTGAGAACCCTTAGGATCATCCTACGAATATGATCACATCTTAGGTTATGGTAAATAAATGTGTGTTTTTCCAAGAAAGACATACATAATTAGATAGTATATGTGGATGTAGTTTTTAAAATATATTTATATTGCGATAATAACTACTAATATAGTTGGTTGAGTATATGTGGACCATCATTTTAGTGAATGGTGATATATCAATTACTATTATTCTGGTTGTAAACTCATAAGTGATATTCATGTGTTAATTCAAATTTTATTTTTGAACCATTATGAATTATTTTTATAGTTTATTTCAAAGGATGATTATGGTTAATACTATAATTAAATATACTGGGAAGAAGGATTCATGGTTTAGATATCTTTTAATTGTTCTTCTATATTAAATATTTTTCAACTATGATTTTTTTTCCCACACTATTATTTGCCTTTTATATAACATATTGAACCCAAAGGAAACTTTTTAATGATAAATTTTATAAATAATGAAATGATTATACACATGAGGAACTCATTATTATTATATTTTCAGTGGAAATTTTGATTCCAATATTATGAATCATTATAATGAAATGAATTGGATTTTCTTCCAAAAGATAAAAGTGGGGAACAACATTCTATTGAATCTATACGGAGGAAATATCAAAAATAATTTTAGGGGGTCCAGTGATTGAATAGTTTCTGAGAAATATAGGAGCACCATTGAAAATATATTTTCTATTCTCTAGTGTTTGGATAACATTAATGTTATTTTCGATGATAATAATTTAAAAGTTGAAGTAGATCAATGGGGGTCTCTTATTAATACAATGAGGAAATATAAACAAATATACTCAATTTAGTGGCGTGTGTTTAAGAGGTATTTTTTTGATAATTAGTTTTTTATGAAAATGGGAAATGAATTAAATGATATAAATTAGAAGGATTATAAATATTTTTCACCTATGAGAAAAATTTTGAAACCCTTTTGATGTAAACCTATACATTTGTCCTCCAAAAATAGAGTAACATTGTTTGATTATTAATTAGATTAAATTGATGTATCTTAATGGATATATCCATAAATGAATTATGTAGCTATAAAGAAATAATTTAATTAGAAATCATAGAAGAAATTTAGGATTGAGTTACCCATAAATCTCAGTGTTATGATAAGAATAAAATATGGAATTCAGAGGAAATACTAAAAATCATGAAGAGTAGAAGATGATCATTCCATTACACTCAAAGTAAGAAAGGATATATAAAATAAATTATCTCAGGAGGATGGGTATATTTTTATATGAGGAAATGAGTGTAATGAAGAAATTGAATACCAATGTGATGGGAAAAATAAGTTAGCTACTTTTAGAGAAAAAGAACCATTTAATTCACCACACACTCTTGTGTTTTAAATGATATGAGTATGAGAATTATGCCTACCATTTCTCAAATTTGAGGGTCAACTGTGATGATTGTTTCTATAAACCACTTATGACTAAATAAAAATATAAATACCAGGTGAAGTATATATTCAATAGGGGATATGATTATGAAGTAGTGAATAGTAGTCTTACAACCAATTCTATAATCAATAATGTCTTATTTTATTCTAGATCTACTGAAACATATCTAAATGAATAATTTGATAAGGGTACCACAATATTACCTCAATTATTAGATATTGAATTAGTAGAAAAAATCTAATGGTATTATGATCGAATCTAGAGTCCATGATTCATCCCTAATTATTATTTGTTGGAATGTGATTCTTTCAAATCATGTCATTCTTCCACTTTGAAAATTTGATTCTATCTTGGGAATGGAATTTATATATTTAACATAATCCCACATTAACTTTTAATTAAGGGATATAATATTTGATATTATAATCCAACCTATGATCATATATTAGTGTGATGATAAATATTATATTAGAAGAGAAATTTGATAAATTCTATGGGTCTTGATTCCCATTTAATTTTTTTCTCATATGATAGGTGTAAAATAAATCATCAAATATATTCCCATTGTGAGGGAGTTTTTAAATGTATTTAAAAAAGAGTTTCTTCATCATCATAAAAAAATAGAAGATTATGGTTTAATAATACACATAAATGGTGAAAAAAATATTTAAAACAGACCATGTTGAATGGTCTTGATTGAGTTGCAGGAATTTAAAAAGTATCACCAAGATAATATTGAAAAGGGAATAATTTTACCATGTGTATCCCATTAGGGTTAAAAATAATTTTAATATTAGTAATGATGGATAAATGTGTATCCACATTGATTAAGGGTTACTTAACTAGATCACTATCAATAATATGTTTTCTTTTACCATTTATTGATAAACTGTTTGATCATATATGTGTAGATTAAGAATTTTTGAATATTGAACTGAGTTGTAGATATTTTCAATTAATTGTTAGTAAAGAGGATATAAAAAAGATATAATTTCAAATAAGGTATTAACAATTTGAATTTATAATTATTCAATTTGGTCTTACTAATTCCCATTCTATCTTCATGAATTTAATTAATATACTAATTATAGATTACATTGGTATATTTTTGGTATTCTATACAGTTAATTTTATGATATACTCCAACAAAAATAATGATCATTAACGACACATGTGGATTTTACTAAATAGCCTATAAAAGGATAATTTTAAATTTAAATTTATTAATTGTAATTTTTGGATTTTTAAATTTCCATTTTATGGGTCACGTAATATCAAGTGACGGAATATATAGAGACCCATAAAATATGGATGTTATTGAAAGTTTCTTAATAATTACCACTAATATAGAGATCTATATTTTTCTATATTTGTATAGATATTGTAACGTCTAGTGTTTCTGAACAGGTTTAAAATACAAAGGTTTAAAAAAATCGATTTAACAATGAGTCAGTTTTTTGTAAAATGAGGTCTAGGTTTTATATAGAGTGTTGTAAATCCTAATTGTGTCGTTTATAGACTAGCGTAATAACCCTGTAATTTTAGCGGAAGTGCTGATGAGTCTCAAGGGAACCGAATCTGGAAAAGTCCACTTTAATGGATCAGCACGAGTAGTGCACATTTGCGGTCCAACCCATGCATTTTACCCTGTATAATAAATTATTGAATTTAATTGAAGAAGATTTCATGAGATATTTTGATTAATTAATAGAATTTTTCAATAATAATAATAATGAAGTTATTATTAATGTTATTGGAGTTGTTTAATTAAATGAATGATAAATAATTAATTAAAAGATGGATGAAGAAATTAATGTGGATTTCAGGATAATCGAAAAACCATTTTAATTAAATGAAGAGTTCAGAATTATTAAAGGATCATTTATTATTAAATAGAGTAATGTGCTAATAATAATAATTTTATTATTATTATGGTGTCATAAATTATTTTGATTCTTTGAGATTATAATTGCATGTTAAAGGAGTGTATCTTTTGTGAGTATTTAAGGTTGCTTTTGATCTTCTCAAAGAAACATTTAATTAAATGAGGGGTTTCAGATTTAAAAATGTCTTATTATTAAATAGAGTTGTAGGGTTTATCAATGGTTTGAATAATAATAATAATGATATTTTTATTATTTTAGTTTTATGAATGATTAAATTTGTATTATTATAGAAATTAAATTAGGGATTTTGATTTTAAATAATTGAAGCTAAAAAATGAAATAAATAATTATTGTGGATTTAAATATCGAGGTTTTACTTAATCAAAAGAAGCATTTTATGGTTTCTTTTAATACAATTTAATTATGGGGGGTTTCAAATTAATATTTTAATTAAAAGGGGTGTTTTAGTTTTAATGATATAAATAGAAATGATAATAATTATATTTTTTTATTGTAATTAAAATTATTATTAGGAGTAGTGTTATGTCTTTAGTATATTAGATTTTTTTCAAAAGAAGGGGAGGAACTGTATAGGGGAGGTGCGACCCCACCACCCGGTTCTTCTTCTTATCATGTGAGGTGCAGCACATACCTTCTTCGCATGCCTCCTCCATGGAGTTCTACACAAAAAAAGTTACCCAATGCACTACCTCTTCCCCATTGTCGGATCTCCCTCAGCTGGAACTCACTACAGTAGCGCGACACCCCTCAGGCAGCCTCCCCATAGCTCCCAACACCCCCTTTCCTAGGTCCTTTGTCCGTGAACATTTTCTTTGAATTAGTCCTTTTATTTTTTTAAATATTCAAGATAGGATCTCCTATGATGTTTCCCATCACAACTTTTAAAAATTCATGGTGTTTCGATCCCCATTTATTTTTCTCGAAATTTAGGGTTTTTGTTGTAAACTAATTTTTTGGTGTTCTTCGATTCCATGGTTGGACAACGAGGTTCTGGGGATTCATTGGTCGGCATTCTAGATACCGCTGACAATGACAAGGAGGTTCGGGCCAATTGGGTTCATCAACGTTGTTCATATGTAAAGAATTATACCGTTGTTTGGTTTTTCACCACCTAATTAGTAGTGTCATATTTTATCTAAGATCCTGGTATCTAGCTGTAGATGCGTAGACCATGAATCATTGGTTTTGGATATCCGATGTTGTTTTGGTGTTTTTGATAATTTTTTGCAATGTGTGCTCATGTGAAAATATATATTTAGATATATATGTATATATATATATAAGTTGTGTGAATGTGACTGCATGCCATTTGCAACTGATTTTCACCTATGTAATTAAAATGACATCACACCGAGGTAGGCTCCCAAATCTCTACCACATTATTTAAAAACTATAGCACCATTAAATAAATTGAGATTGTGAGTTTCTTTGATTATGGAACTGCTTATTTTTCTTGAAATACTGATTAAATATAAACTGTTGGTTAGTGGTAATGTCATTCATGCTTATTGTTGTTTGGATTTACATATGTTTTCTTCTTGTGCTGATATAAGATATGTCGATGCTTAGAACATTTTTTGTTATTAAATAATTCCTCCCACGTGAGATAAATGAGGACTTGATCTTGTGTTGGTTTTAATCATGTAATTCAAAATTAGTAAAAGTGATATGACTAAATAGTTAAATGATTTGAATGGGGCATAATGGGTAAGAGGTTAATTAATTTAGTAATTAATTATCAATTCACATGTTAGAAAAATGGTTTTCTTCTTTTGAATATTGAGAATATTTAATATTTTCACATGTTTGAAATATAAATTGGAAAGTGGTAATAATTAATGGATGGATCAATTATTACATGATAAATGGTAAATGGGTAATTAATTGAGGAAATGGTTAAAGAGATATGATTTAATAAATTAGTTTTTGAATTAATTAATATACACGCATTAAATTTAAGATTGTGAATTGATTGATTGTTATGACTATTGTCCAATAATAGATTTGGATGCCTGGTTATTTTCTCTTCCATAGGTCCATTATGATGGTGTGGTCGAAAAATATGATATGCTTTTTGAGATGGTTGCTAAATATGTGGGGATTGTCTAGCATGTTTGACTTAGGATGTTTACAATGTGCATGTTCATTGTAAATGTACTTGACGAATCACTATTTCAGTGGATGGTTTAAGTCATTTTATAGAATTGGGATGATTAAATGTTGAGTTAATTATTTTGTTGGCTTTCCAAGAATAATTTATTGTTAATTAATTATTAACTGTTGAGATATTGAGTGGTTAATTAATTGTAGAATTATTTTTTGGGAAATTTATGTTGTAAATTAGTTTTTCAATTAATTAATGGATTGGATTAATTAATATTTGAATTAATTAATTGGTTTGGTTGGGGTGTTAGACATGTCATTCTAATTCCATGATAAATATTTATGTATGATTGATAAACGGGTTGTGAGACAGAGACCGATGCTCCAAATACTCACGTGGTGCTAGACATGGCGTTCTACACCCAGCATGCAGGAAAATATTCTTTTATGGGAGGGAGACTGATGCTCCAAATTCCAATGGGTTGTGAGAAAAGGAGTGCCGCTCCAAATACTCACGAGGTTGCTAGAAATTATACTCTACTCCCATTAATTGATATTGGACTATGAGTCCAATTGGTCATACATGAAATGAATTAATGGATAATGAATACTATTGTGACTTGATGATTGTGAATTGAATATAATAAAGGGTTCAGACTTGTTAATGAATTGGGTGAATCACAGTTATTGGACGAACCCAGGAGTGAATCACCAATTTTAGTGGATGGGCTCAGATATAGTATATTAAAAATTAAATTGAATATGACGTGTTATCCATGCCAAAGCACAAGCTTGTACTTAGTCTTTACCTTGATTAATTAAATGGTCTTTAAATACATCTGTGGTGAGGGACTTATATGAATGGTGTCTAGCCAAAGCCAGATCATGAGAATTATGTAATTTATCAAGGTTTGAATAAATGATAAATGGAAATAAATGTGTGATGTTTGTTAGGTATACATGAAAAGTGTATAATGCATGTTCAAACACCAGCTGAGAGATCGAGCAGTTACTTGGGTATATAGTTACATGGTATTTCTTACTTTAATTATTCATTATTTCACATTGTTTAAATAATTTATTGAATGTTTGGATTTGGGATGGACGTAGGTGGTCCCGACCTACTGATATTTATCTCTCACACCCTACTCGGGCCACCATTACACTCAGGTACTCGAGTAAATTCTATTTACTTACAGTATTGTGATGTTTCCATTTACATGGGTGATAGGAGCATAGGACCGAGTGGAAGATCACGATGATTTAGGAGACCGCCCTAAGGGCTTTGAGTCATTGTTTATTTATTTCATTATTAGAATGTAAAGCATGGTGTTTTGGTCACTATTTCCCATTTTGTTATATTAGATTTTCATTAATGCATCTACTGTATAATTGATGTTGGCCAATTTTATAAAATGAGTAATATTTTTCATCCCCAACTTTATCATTTATTAGACTACTTGGGTTATTTATTACCATTTTCTATTAATAAACTCTACTATGAGGGTATAGTTTACACGATAACTATCCAAAGACCCTCGCTACTAGTTGACAGCCATTGGCATACACGGAGACATGCTTTTGGTCATGTGGTGACTAGCCTGGCCACCAGTTTAGTGGTGATCCAGGTCAATATGTTACAATGTGGTATCAGAGGGTTCTTTTCATTTTGTCTTTCAGTTTGGGGTTGGTAGACAAGAGACTAGGAATATGTTGGAACTTTTGTTAATATTCGTTCTTGTGACTGATCACCCCATGAATGGGAAATGACCATGTGGCTAGTAATTGGAATTGATGTTTGTAGTATATGAGTATACAGTTGATATTATTTTACCTTGAGTGACTAGTGTATTTTCTGATGCTTATAGATTTTTAGAATTTTGAAGGGAAAAAATTTCTTCGCCTGATAGGGAAAATATGTTTCATACCTGCATCATCATAGGAATATAGACATAAAAATTCCATGCTTGTAACATGCCATGTATTTATATTAGTAGGATGCCTGTAAATTTGGATTTTGTGCCTTGGGTGAAATTCCATGTTTTGATCTACTTAGCATGCGTCTGTTGATAGAATGTTTCATTGATATATCTAAAATTCATAAGTGATTATATGCCATACTACCTCAGTTATTATTATGTCTGGTTATTGTTCCATGGTTTTTTTTATATGATGCTATTGTGTTACTTCTTATACTAACATGTAAGATATGTTTTATATATTAAAGGGTTACTAAACATAAAATCTTAAATGAATATTTATTGTGATAAATGGGATCCATGTTTTAGAGATATGGTGTATGGGAACTTTATCGATTGGTAGATGTCCACCCATGTGTTTGAACCTTATATAACCATAGTATGTTTGAAAATTGTTATAAATGTAAAACTGCAGAGTTTTGATTGATATGAACTATTTTTGGGTTGCTTTTTGAAGAACCTGGATTGAATAAATAGCACCCTCTGAGGTAGACTTTTTGGTAAATAGAATTTAGAAGCTAAATTTCCTATTTATATTTGGATAACTCTATATGAGAAATTTTTAAAGAGGATGCTTTTGAAAGCATGCATATTTTTCCTTAGGGCTTTGTTTTGAAATCCAAGTGACTTGTTGTGAAAAAGTACTTGTGTTTTTGTGGAAATTTACTGCAATGTTAAAAGGCTGGAATGAATTAATTAAAATGGATGAAAGATAAAGGGGATTTTTTTTATTGGTGATTTATGTTTTGCGCGACCGAGAGAGAGGGTTGAAAATTATGTTTCATAAGGGGTTAACCCGTGGTAGGTATTACCATTAGAATGTTCTAGGTCGTTAAATTATGATTGTCCCACTACTCAGTAGAACATCTTGGTACTCAGGTGTTATGGCCCACCGATAGGTTTATGTTACGATTTTTAGAATCAATGTTTAACGTGGTGATCGTGGTTCAAGGAACATCACATGCTTCCATTAAGGTGTTCTGAAATAGCATGCTAGTGAGTGGCTGATATTTTATTTCTACATCATGGAAAATTCAATGGTAGGTAGTGTCACATCGATTTTGGTAAACGTATCAGCAGGTGACACCATGCTTTTTGAATAGAGTCATCCAGTAGTATTACGACTGATCTTTTTAGTGACCTCGGGTTTCTCTTAGTTCCCTCTTCTAAATACAAAGAGAATATATCCTATATTAACCACATCACGGAGATAGTAAGATAACATTGGTATTACTACGCACTACAGTTTACATGTTGTCGGTCTTGATGAGTGGTTTTTATCTGTGAAATACACGAGATGCATTGTTTCATTGGGATACTTGTTTATTTGTCTTAAGGAACATTTCTATTCTTTAAAATAGCCTTGTGATGGATTGACCTGAAAATTTCACCTTAGGTTGGGTACAAAATTCTTTATACATATAGATGGGTTTGGAATAGTTTTAAAGGGACGTCTTTAGATAATGGGAGAATGTAGGTTTTGGGTCCGCAGCGTCTTTTGAGGGATGCATGCCCAACCAGTTCTCTTAGTTGATTGAGATTAAACCATTTTTGGTTTATGAGGTCCCCTTAATAGCCTTAGATATATGCTTTTTTTGATCTTTATTCTATAAACTGAGCTTTGGATATAGTTTTAAAGGCTTCTCCTTCAGTTCTGTGACGGGTTAAAGGTGTGTTTGGAATTGGGAACAAAACACATTAGTACTAACAAGATTAAATGACCTTGGTATGTTGGTTGTTTTAGTAGTGGTTCTTAATTACATCCCAGGTACAAGAAGTTTTCATGGTGGGTTGATTGTAAATCTCTTTGTTTTGGAACCGGGTTAAAATACGAAGGTTTTCAAAAAAAAAATCGGTTTATCATCAAGTCAGTTTTTTTAAACGAGATTCAATATTTTATTATGAGTGTTGGAACACATAAAGGTGTTTTTTTTGGACTAGAATAATTACCCTATAATTTCAGAGGGAGTTCTCATGAGTCTCGGGAGTATTGAATCCGGAATAGTCCACTTTAATGGATCTGCATGGGATTGCATGGTTGCGGTGCAACACATGAAGATAACCCTATTTAATAAATTATTTTTTTATTAAAGAAGATTATGAGAGATATTTTTATTAATTTAATAAATTTTTTAATAATAATAATAATGAAGTTATTATTATTGTTATTATGGTTGTTTAATTAAAATAATGACAAAGTATTAATTAAATAATAGTTGATGAAATTAATGTGGATTTTGAGTTTATCGAAGAACCATTTTAAATAAATGAAGAGTTTCAGAATTAAGAAATGACCATTTATTATAAAATTTGGGAATGTGCTAATAATAATAATAATATTATTATTATTTTTGTGTCATAAATTATTTATATGCTTCTATAATTTAATTACACATTAAAAGAGTGTATCTTTTATGAATATTTAATGTGGCTTTTAATGTAACAGCCCGAGATTTTATGAAAAATATTCTTTTTAATTTTATTAATGTCTTGTGTTGTACGCTACACCAAAAAGGAGCTTGCACAACACACATCCTTGACTTTCCTTGCATTACACGCAATCACAACCTTCCTCGATAGCGTGTGTAGTACGCAATACTGAGTTTCACGAAACAACGATATGCTATTAAAATATTATTAAAACTAGCCGTTATGAATAGTAATAACTACTTTTTAAATTTTTGAAATTTTAGATCTCAAAATGGACTTCATTTTTGGATTCGGAGTATCGAATTTATCCTAAGGTGAAAAATTGGTACTTTTCGGATAACTTTCATATTCTGATGAATAGTGAAAATTACTAAATTATAATTAAAAACAACTTTTTTAATCAAAATAATTAATAGTGATAAATCATTAATTTGAGTGGTTTTAAAGTATATTTAGAATATATTTTTACAATTTAATACAATGTTGGTCATTGGATGTAATTTCACATTTAAACCAGACATAATCAAGTGTCAATCTTTTGATAGATATTGTTTCTTAAAAACACGCTATTTGTTTTAACAGCGGGATTTAATTATAAAATTAATTAATGCAACTTCTATGTTATGAATTTGGGAAAATAGACTTCATTTTTGAATTCGGAATATGAAATATAGCTTAGGATGAAATTTTGGCATTGTTCTGAAAAACATCAATTTTTGATGAATAGTGAAACTACTAAGTGGTAGTTAAAAAACTGAATTTTTCATAAAACTTAATTTTACCGCTTCTGTGAATGGAATTTCAAAAATCCGAGAGACACGGTTGATGTCAGTAAGTAAAATGTGGTTCAATGAGATGAAAATAATTTTTGGTGAATAGTAACTTTTTATTTTTATTTACCACGGTTAAAAGTAAATAGGGTAATTAAGGGTAAGAATGATATTAATATTACCCTAAAACATGTCCTAATTCTATTGGACAAGTTTATATCGACCAAAAACAACCTTAAGTGTAAAATATTATCATTTTGGCCCACTTGGATTAGATTAGGACATTTATTATTATTTAATTCAAAGAAGAGTTAAAAGAGTTAAAATCAATGTTTATTTACTAAAACATTTTTAATATAGGGTTGTACATAAGATAAATTCGATTGTAAATATTCATTAGAAAGATAAAAATATTTCCTACATAATGGTATTTTATTTGTAATTTTTAGACATCAAATAATTTAATTTATTTATGACACAGAGATGATGTAGTAATTATCTTATTAATGAAATATTGACATAATTGATATTATAAATACCAAAATAAATGTAATTTAAGACTTTTTATGAATTCCACGAATTTTCTAGGTTACTATGATATATTAGTATTGATTTAATCAACTTGGATCGAACATATAATTCTGTTATGACTTTCACAAAAAATCATATATCAAATAGTGTCAAAATTGACACAAAATAGTTTTTAAATCTAATATTATATTATTAATTGTTATTTTATTCCTAAAAATCTAAGGTTCAGCCAAATGACTTAGATAAGGATATATATATTAATAATAAACAATTTGGGGTTCGTTTGGCATGTTATAGTAAGTGTATTAACCATATGGTGTAAGAAAACAAAAGGACACGGTAAAAGTTAAATTATTTAACTTAGAGTTAAATCTAATTGATAAGGTTAAAATAATAACCTAAACTTGTCTAAATCCTATTGGTTGATAGTATTCCGACCCATCCCCACTTTACCTTCGAAATAAGACCCTTTGGAACCATTATAAACCAATTTTGACTTTAATATAAAATAATATTTTGAGATATTACTAAGGTGCCCCTCTCCTCCCTTATAAAAGGGCACCTCCTCCCCCTCCTCCTCACACCCATTTGAGAACTCAAACTTGGCCAACCCCTGCCAAAATCCCTTCTCCACTTCCCTAGAATAATCCTAGAGGTCCTGGTCTTCTTCAAAAACCAATCGTAGTTCCCTAAGTAGAGGATTCAAAGAGGCGTTTCAAAGAAGAGGAGGTTCGGACACTTACAAAGCAAGTCGGACCTAAGGTAAGGGAATATATCACAATCTCATTTTATCCGAGATTGTTTAAACATTGGTATTTTCTGGGGTGTATTTTATCATCCACATCCATGTTTCCTCAATATGTAATATTATTTCCATCCACGTACAATTGTTTAAATCCAATTTTACCCTTCGGTGAGTTTTTAGTAAAAGATATGAAAGGAATCTTTTGTCGTTTTTCGTACGAGGTACTTTTTGACTTTTCCGACAAAAGTACGAAGATTGTTTTTTTAACTTATATGGCAAGAATGGATTTTTAAAACATTATTTCCAAGAAGATTCCTTTTCAAGTTTTCAAGTTTATTTTTAATCAAATTCTTTTAGTTTAAAATTTTATGAGATGTTAAGAAATGAAAAGTGTTTTTGAAGTAGAAAGGATATTTTCCTCAAGAATGGAGTTCAAGTGTTTTATCAAAATTATTTTCCATCTAAGATAATATTGGGTTCTGTTTCTATCCCTATTATTACATGGATTTGATTATGTTGTGATTGAAATTTTTTTATGAATCCCTTTATCTTTTATGAATTGTTTTATAATGTCATGATGTTTAAGATTCCCATTTGTATTACATGGGTTATGCAATGATGTATGATTTATGATTTTGTGGCACACATAAGAATGGTATCATTATGAGATGGGTGGGACCTATATCTCCCTCCAATGCATTGGGTAAAGATTTTATATCTCATGAGATAGACATGGCTGGAATGGTAGGTTATACCGGTTCAGTGAAACAGGACTGAAACGAGGGTGACTCGGTTCAGAAAGGGACTTTGTCCACTAAGATAGTCTTGGAAATGAGTCTTGACTAACAAGAAATGATTATCTATGATTATGTGTGTATGCCACAAAGTTTCATGTTTTAAGTTATGATTATTGTGATTACATTTCACTGCCATGATTTATCCCATGTTATGAAATTATGATCTCTTTTTCAGGTTATGATTTTCAGGAAGATATGATATGATTTTTATTTCCTTTATTTATCCTTACTGAGCATTTGAGCTCACCCTTTTATGTTTACTTTTCCCCAGGACATAAAGAAAGGTTTTAGGTATAAAAAAAAGAGGAAGATCTTTATGGGAGATGTTGAAGATCTTTCACCAGGATTAGAAGATTATATTCTGAGTTTCCAAAGACACTAAACTATTACGATCCTTGTGTGTGTGTTTTTGTTATGTACTAAGTATTCCGCAAATGTAATGTAATGTCCATGTACGTCAGGCTTCGGGTCTCTACAGTTGGTATCAAAGGAAAGGTTTAGTCAACCTTTGGAAACTAGGATGCGAGAACTTTAGTGAGATCCCTAGAGATATTTATAAGGTATGTCTAGGGATGTCCTTAAGGATAAGTATACGTATAGGTAATAGTACTAGAACTACTCTAACGATCATAGAATTAAACCTAAGATGTTATATATTGAAGGTAATCCACCTTTATTATGTTTTTTTCCCTAGCATGATTTTTGCCTCTCACACTATTCTTTTTGGGTTTTAGACGATGGCTGGAACCCAAAGGAACCGTGTTGATCAATGCAATGTACAATGCAATGATTGTCCTCCTGAACAAACAAATGTTATGGGAGATGGAGTGCAAAATCTTATTGCTATCCTTACACAAGCTATGAATCATTATAGACTTCCAAATGAGCAGAGAAAGGAACAGTATTCTATTGAGTCCTTCATGAGGCAATGTCCACCTTCTTTGAGTGGGACTTCCGATCCACTTGTTGCTGAACAATGGATCAGTACCACTGGAAAGATATTTTCAGTTCTTCAATGTTCTGAACATGATAAAGTCATCTTAGCAGTATATCGTTTGGAAGGTGAAGCTGATCAATGGTGGAATCTTATCAAGAATACGAGGCAAAGGGATTAAATTGAGTCCATGGAATGGGACGAGTTCAAGAACTTATTTTTCAATAAGTACTTCCCTCGTATTCTCCGAACAAAGATGGAGAAAGAGTTTCTTGAACTTAAGAAAAGGGATGATGAATCTGTTGGTACCTATGAAGCAAATTTTACAAGACTTGCAAGGTATGCTTCTGGTATTATTATCCAACCTGAGAGTAAGATCGATCGATTCTTTAGTGGCTTAAAACCAAGTCTTCGAAGGGCGTTAGCCATAAGGGACTTCAATAGCTATGAGGAAATCATTCGATGTGCTCTCAAAGTCTAGATAGAGATTGGAGTAACCCATCAGTCATATGGGTTTGATAAGAAGAGGAAAATGGAATTCAAAGGAAAATCTAAAGAGCACACTGAAAAGAAGATGAGCTTTCCCTTATGCTCAAAGTGTGGAAAGAAACATGGAGGGAGTTGTATTAAAGGGACAAGTAAATGTTTCAAATATGGAAAGGAAGGTCATCAGGCATTTGAATGCCGCGATAATGGGAAGAAGATGTCTAATGGTGCAAAAAAAGGAAGGGATACACAGAATGAAACTACTACACTTCAATGTTTCAAGTGAAAGGAAATGGGGCATTATGCTAATAAATGCCCTAATCCAAGGGTTAGTGATGATCGACATGAGCAACCGCTTAAGGAAAAGGACAAAGGGAATTCACATGTGATCACTATTGGCGATGTTGAATATGAAAATGATGTGGTGGAATGATTAAGTGTTTATGTAATGGGATTCCAAAATAATGTTGTATAGTGGAGTATTGGAATATTTATGTATTGGTCTAATGTGATATTCAATGTGATTGAGATATTTTTGGAAATAAGATAATATGCACATAATGAAGGGAAAACGAGAAAATGAAATGTTTAATAGTATTCATGAGCTCATGATTGATATAAGGACTAAGTGATATCATGGTTTGAGTATATATAATTTTGAGGATTTTGGTATGTGTAAAGTGTTAACTTTTAACTGCATTCTTGTTTTCACTAAGGTTCAATGGGTATTCAAGAGAGTACAAGATCAAGGCATTTAAATGATTGGAATGTGACTAACAAGATATATCTTATGATATATGGGGATCAATGATGGTATTAAATCTCTGAGAGTGGACGACAGTATTATGGGTAAGCCTAAAGATTAGAATGGATTATGTTGGACATAAGTTAGGATAAAACGTTTTTTGATATTATTGATGGGATGTTATAGTAATATAGCTTTAGAAAAAGGACAACATACAGGACGGGCGACAGCCCATCGCGTCGGACAAGGCTGTGGGAATCGAACCCACAACCGAAGTGCGACTGGCCTTTATCGCCTATCACTGGCCTAGAGGAAGTCCCTGTTTAGTAGAAACTAGTTTTATTATATTAAGCAGTGTGATATATGAAGTATAAGTCCATTTTAGGAACCATATATGATTAATCTCACTATAGATCGACTTATGTATATAATTTTTGCTAACCTTTTGTTTGAGACAGATGGAATGACCAGTCATTCTATCACATGATCTGCTAACACTTCACGAATAACAAATTCAACTTCATTTATTTACGAGATGAAGTGTAAATTGTTCAAGGCACGAACAGCAGTGAGATCGTACCAAAATAAAGTAAGTATTTATTCTAATGCAAATTTTCAACTTTAGGGAAATGATCTTGAAAACCAAAAATGTTGTCCTAGTGATCTTATACCTGATGAATCAGCTGGTACCTTATATCATCACAAATCTATGGATTTGTGATTACTGGCTTTTCCATAGCCATGTTCTCTACCACTCTCCATCAGAACATGATTGTTAGATTTCTCTTCCATATCCATATTTTCACTTATGTGGAAACCCAGTGATTAGTTTATTTGGGTAACCGTTACGTTTCATACTTTTGTTTTTAAAGATTGGTTTTGGTATTCCTTTTTACGATGTGGGTTTCAATTAAAGAAACTTTCTAATAGTAAACTATTTATAACCCCGACGAATTTCGAGGGCGAAATTCATTTTAAGGGGGGTAGAATGTAACAGCCCGAGATTTTATGAAAAATATTCTTTTTAATTTTATTAATGTCTTGTGTTGTACGATACACCAAAGGGAGCTTACACAACACGCATCCTTGACTTTCCTTGCACTACACGCAATCGCAACCTTCCTCGATAGCGTGTGTAGTACGCAATACTGAGTTTCACGAAACAACGATATGCTATTAAAATATTATTAAAACTAGCAGTTATGAATAGTAATAACCACTTTTTAAATTTTAGAAATTTTAACTCTCAAAATGGACTTCATTTTTGGATTCGGAGTATCAAATTTAGCCTAAGGTGAAATTTTGGTACTTTTCGGATAACTTTCATATTCTGATGAATAGTGAAAATTACTAAATTATAATTAAAAAATCTTTTTTAAAGGAAATAATTAATAGTGATAAATCATTAATTTGAGTGGTTTTAAAGTATATTTAGAATATATTTTTACAATTTAATACAATTTTGGTCATTGGATGTAATTTCACATTTAAACCAGATATAATCAAGCGTCAATTTTTTGATAGATATTGTTTCTTAAAAACACGTTATTTGTTTTAACAGCTGGATTTAATTATAAAATTAATTAATGAAACTTCTATGTTATGAATTTGGTAAAATAGACTTCATTTTTGAATTCGGAATATGAAATATAGCTTAGGATGAAATTTTGGCATTGTTCTGAAAAACATCAATTTTTGATGAATAGTGAAACTACTAAGTGGTAGTTAAAAAACTGAATTTTTCATAAAACATAATTTTACCGCTTCTGTGAATGGAATTTCAAAAATCCGAGAGACACGGTTGATTTCAATAAGTAAAATTTGGTTCAATGAGATGAAAATAATTTTTGGTGAATAGTAGCTTTTTACTTTTATTTACCACGGTTAAAAGTAAATAGGGTAATTAAGGGTAAGAATGATATTAATATTACCCTAACACATGTCCTAATTATATTGGACAAGTGTATCTCGACCAAAAACAACCTTAAGTGTAAAATATTATCATTTAGGCCCACTTGGATTAGATTAGGACATTTATTATTATTTAATTCAAAGAAGAGTTAAAAGAGTTAAAGTCAAAGTTTATTTACTAAAAAATTTTTAATATAGGGTTGTACATAAGATAAATTCGATTGTAAATATTCATTAGAAAGCTAAAAATATTTCCTACATAATGGTATTTTATTTGTAATTTTTAGACATCAAATAATTTAATTTATTTATGACACAATTATGATGCAGTAATTATCATATTAATGAAATATTGACATAATTGATATTATAAATACCAAAATAAATTTAATTTAAGAATTTTTATGAATTCCACTAATTTTCTAGGTTACTATGATATATTAGTATTGATTTAATAAACTTGGTTCGAACATATAATTCTGTTATGACTTTCACAAAAATCATATATCAAATAGTGTCAAAATTGACACAAAATAGTTTTTAAATCTAATATTATATAATTAATTGTTATTTTATTCCTAATAATCTAAGGTTCGGCCAAATGACTTAGATAAGGATATATATATATTAATAATAAACAATTTGGGGTTCGTTTGGCATGTTATAGTAAGTTTATTAACCATATGGTGTAAGAAAACAAAAAGACACGGTAAAAGTTAAATTATTTAACTTAGAGTTAAATCTAATTGATAAGGTTAAAATAATAACCTAAACTTGTCTAAATCCTATTGGTTGATAGGATTTCGACCAATACCCACTTTACGTTCGAAATAAAACCCTTTGGAACCATTATAATCCGATTTTGACTTTAATATAAAATAATATTTTGATATATTCCTAAGGTGCCCCTCTCCTCCCTTATAAAAGGGCACCTCCTCTCCCTCCTCCTCACACCCATTTGAGAACTCAAGCTCGGCCAACCCCTGCCAAAATCCCTTCTCCAATTCCCTAGAATAATCCTAGAGGTCCTGGTCTTCTTCAAAGACCAATTATAGTTCCCTAAGTGGAGGATTCAAAGAGGCGTTTTAAAGAAGAGGAGGTTCGGACACTTACAAAGCAAGTCGGACCTAAGGTAAGGGAATATATCACAATCTCATTTTATCCGAGATTGTTTAAAGTTTGGTATTTACTGGGGTGTATTTTATCATCCACATCCATGTTTCCTCAATATGTAATATTATTTCCATCCACGTACAATTGTTTAAATCCAATTTTACCCTTCGGTGAGTTTTTAGTAAAAGATATGAAAGGAATCTTTTGTCGTTTTTCGTACGAGGTATTTTTTGACTTTTCCGACAAAAGTACGAAGAATGTTTTTTTAAAAATATACGGAAAGAATGGATTTTTAAAACATTATTTCCAAGAATATTCCTTTACAAGTTTTCAAGTTTATTTTTAATCAACTTCTTTTAGTTTAAAATTTTATGACATGTTAAGAAATGAAAAGTGTTTTTGAAGTAGAAATGATATTTTCCTCAAGAAAGGAGTTCAAGTGTTTTATCAAAATTATTTTCCATCTAAGATAATATTGGGTTTGGTTTCTATCCCTATTATTACATGTATTTGATTATGTTGTGATTGAAATATTTTTATGAATCCCTTTATCTTATATGAATTGTTTTGTGATGTCATGATGTTTAAGATTCCCATTTGTATTACATGGTTTATGCAATGATGTATGATTTATGATTTTGTGGCACACATAAGAATGGTATCATTATGAGATGTTCGGGACCTATATCTCCCTCCAATGCATTGGGTAAAGATTTTATATCTCATGAGATAGACATGGCTGGAATGGTAGGTTATACCGGTTCAGTGAAACAGGACTGAAACGAGGGTGACTCGGTTCAGAAAGGGACTTTGTCCTCTAAGATAGTCTTGGCAATGAGTCATGACTAACAAGAAATGATTCTCTATGATTATGTGTATATGCCACAAAGTTTCATGTTTTAAGTTATGATTATTGTGATTACATTTCACTACCATGATTTATCCCATGTTATGAAATTATGATCTCTTTTGCAGGTTATGATTTTGAAGAAGATATGATATGATTTTTATTTCCTTTATTTACCCTTACTGAGCATTTGAGCTCACCCTTTTATGTTGACTTTTCCCCAGGACATAAAGAAAGGTTTTAGGTATAAAAAAAAGAGGAAGATCTTTATGGGAAATGTTGAAGATCTTTCACCAGGATTAGAAGATTATATTCGGAGTTTCCAAAGACACTAAACTACTACGATCCTTGTGTGTGTGTTTTTGTTATGTAATAAGTATTCCGCAAATGTAATGTAATGTCCATGTACGTCAGGCTTCGGGTCTCTACATTTAAGCTCCTCAAAGAATCATTTAATTAAATGAGGGGTTTCAAATTTAATCATGTGTTGTTTTTAAATAGAGTTGTGGGGTTTATAAAAGGTTTGAAGAAATAATAAAAATAAGATTATTATTATTTTACTTTTATGAATGTAATAATATTAATTATTATGGAAATTAAATTCGGGGTTATGATTTTGAATAAATGAAGGTTAAAAACGAATTAATTAATTAATGTGGATTTAAATGGGGAAGTTGGACTTAATCAAATGCGGAATTTTATTGTTTATTTTAATAAAATTTAATTATGGGGTTTATCAAATCACTATTTTAATTAAATGGTGTGTTTCAGTTTTAATGAAATAATTAGAAATGACAATAATAATGATATGATTATTGTAATTAATATTATTTTTATGTGTAGTGTTATTCTTTTTAGTATATTAGAACTTTTTTAAATAATTGGAGGCACTACACTGGGGAGGCATGACCCCCCCACCTAGTTCTTCTTATTCTCATGTGAGGCGCAACACTATCCTTCTCTGCATGATTCCTCCGCATGGTTCTCCACTGAACAAGCTACCCATGGTGTGACCACCTCTACATGTCCGAATCTACCTCAAACAGACACCCCTAGCAGCAGTGCACCCCAGAAGCCTCCCTGTAGTGCGTAACACCACCCTTTCCCAGGTCCTCTACCCGTGGGTAGTTTCATTGAATTATTCCTTGGATTTAGTTGAATATTCAACGTAGGATCTCTTATGATTTTTCCCATCATCACTTTTGTAGATTGACAATGTTTCAATACACCATTATGTTAGGCCAAATTTAGGATTTTTATTGTAACCCAGATTTTTGGTACTCTTTAGTTCTAGGGTTGTGCAATGAGGTTCTTGGGATTCATTACTCCATGTTCTGGAAACTCCTACCAAAGGTGATAATTTTTTGGCCGATTCGGTTTATCTACAATGCTTGGAGGTAAATAATTGTACTGTTGTTTAGTTTTTCACTCCCTAAATAAGAGTCTAACATTTTATCTAGGTTATGGTATCTAGCGGTAGGTGCACCGACCTTGCAACATTGGTTTTGATCATCTGATGTTGTTTGGGTGATTTTTTGAATTTTGTTGCTGGGCATGCACATGTGATAATATATATTTTGATATATATATATATAAATACAGTTCGCATGTGAATGTGTGCTATTTGAAACTGATTTTCTTCAAGTACATTATTATACTACATAATTAAAATGATATCACCCTAAGGTAGGGTCCCAAATCTCTATCAATTTAAATAATAATTATAGTGTCTTTAAATAATTTTTAGAATGTGAGTTTCTTTGATTATGGAACTGTTATGTTTTCATGAATGATGATTAAAGATAAACTACTGGTTAGTGGTAATGTCATTCATGCTTGTTGTAGTTTGGATTTTCATATACCTTTTAGTTTTTCAGATATAAGATATGCCGATTCATGACACTTTTGATATTATTAAATGATTCCACCCACTTGAGATAAATGAGGACTTGATCATGTGTTGGTTTTAAGTATGTATTGCTAAATTAGAATCATTTATATGATTAAATAGTTAAATTTTTTGAATGGGGAATGATCAATAATAGGGTAATTAATTGTGGAATTAATTATCAAGTCACGTGTCCGAAAAAATATGGCATTTTTTTGAATATTGAGAAAATTGAATATTTTTGATTTCTTTGGAATATAAATTGGAAAATGGTAATAATTAATGGTCGGATTAATTATTACATGATAAATGGTAAATAGATAATTAATTTATGATATAGTTAAAGAAATAGGATTTAATAAATTAATTTTTTAATTGATTAATTTTCCCGCATTAAATTTAAGATTGTGAATTGAGTGATTATTATGACTGTTTGTCAATAATACCTTTGGATGCATGTTTATTTTCCAATCCAAAACTTTTTTAGGATTGTGTTATCTAAAAATATGATATTCATTGTGAGATAGTTTCTCAATATGTGGGGCTTATTCAGAATGTTTGACTTGGGATGTTTACGACGTGCATGTTAATTATTACAGTCCTGGACAAATCACTGTTTGAGTGGACATGTTCAGACTTATTAATTATTTGGGATGATCAAATGTTGAGTTAATTATTTAGTTTTCCTGAAAAGAACAATTAATTATGAATTAATTACTAACTATATAGTTGTTTAGTGGTTAATTAATTGTAGAATTATTTGACATGAGATTTATGTTGTTAATTAGTTGTAAAATTAAATAACGGATTGGATTAGTTAATTTTGGAATTAATTAATGGAGTCGTCTGGTGTGTTAAACATGGAATTATACATCAGTGATAATTATTTCTGTATGATTGATAAATGGATTTTCAGATAGGGATAGATGCTCCAAATACTCACTGGATGATAGACATGGCGTTCTACTCCCACCTTGTATACAAATATTCTATTATGGGGCAGGGATTGATGTTCCAAATACCCATGGTTTTTGTGACAATGGATAACACTCCATATATTCATGATATTTCTAGACATGATACTCTACTCTGATTAATTTATATTGGATTGTGATTCCAATGGTTCATAAATTAAATGAATTAATGGTTAATGAATATTGTTGTGACATGATGATTGGGAATTGAATATAAGAAAGGTTTCAGACTTATTAATGAATTGGTTGAGTCACTGTTAGTGGAAAAAATCATGATCGAATCACTAATTTTAGTGGATGGTCTTGGACATAGTATATAAAAAATAAAATTGATTATGACTCGTTATCTAAGACAAAGTACAATCATGGATTCAGTTTTTACCTTGATTACTTAGATGGTCTTTAGAGACATGTGTTGTGAGTGACATATACGGGGGATGTCGAGCTTATCTCGGATCATGAGAATTATATAATTTATCAAGGATTAAGTAAATGATAAATGGAAATGAATGTGTGTTGTCTGTTGTGTATACATTAAATATATATAATGCAGGTTTAGAAATGAGATGAGATCTAAAGTAGGTACATGGGTATATAGTCACATTTTACTGCTTACATTAATTATGCATGTTTTCAAAATGATTAAATTATTAATTAAATGTCTGGATTTTGGGTAGACATCGGTTGTCCCAACCTATAGAGATTTATATCTCACTCCCTACTCGGGCTGCCATTGCACTAGGGTTCCTGAGTAGATTCTATTTGGTTGCTGGATTGTGCTGTTTGAATTTCCTTGGGAGATAGGAGCAGAGGACCGAGCAGAAACTCAGGATGTTTGAGGAGACCGCCCTTGGGTCTTTGAGTCATTGTTCATTTATCTCTATATTGGAATGTAAATCATGATGTTCTGTTCAATAAATTCTATTTTTTTTGACATTAGCATGCCATGAAAGCATCTACTGTATAATTGATGTTGGCCACTTTTATTAAATGAGTACTATTTGGCTTCCACCACTTTATCATTTATTAGACTGCTTCTTCTATTTGTTACCATTGTCTATTACTAAAATCTGATATGAGGGTATAGTCTCCCCAATGACTATGTATAGATCCTCACTTCTAGTCGGTAGCCTCTGGAATATGGGGAGACGCTCTTGTGGTCATGTGGTAGCAGGTTCGACCCCCGGTTTAGTGGTGAGCCCGGTTGGGACGTTACAGATATTATAAATGTTTTGTTGAATTGTTTTCATGGTTTTACAATCCACTCATCATGTTTACTCATAATTGATATATTTTATTTTGGATAGATATATGTGAATACAATTTTTAGAAGATTAAGATAATTTTAGAAAACGCACCCATTATTATGTTACCCTATTATGAAAAGAGGCTTGTGATCTGTAGTGATTCATTAAAAAAGGGAATGTAATGCATCTTTATTAATGATGATATATTTATAGGATATGACTCATTCAAACATAATGTTCATTGATAAAAGTACCAATATCCTGATTTATAGATACTTGTGGAAAATTTTACATTGACGTTATAGGTGAATTATCATTATAAAGGTGGGAAATATATACTAATTTTAAAATTTTAATCTATATATTCACCCAAAAAGAGATGAATATGGGAAAAATAAGATGGTTGGAGTTGATTAATGATTATTTCTACTCAATACATTACCACACTTTGAAATTGAATATGGTAGATGATGCTTTTAGTTAAAAGGACCAACCTTTCTTACCAACGATGATGATCACAAAAGAACCCATATTTTTGGATTTGAAAATGGAGAATATAGAAATTATTATGGAAATCTATAAATATTATCGTGATCAAATTAGTGTTCAAATATCTATCTCTTTTAGGATAAAATATCCATATATTAAGGATGTGTAACAACTGGAGAAGGTTAGAAATTTTCTTATGTTAAAACTTGTTTATGACAGAATGATAAGGTTCCATAACATCATATGTGTTCCATCAATACCTTATTTTAAGAATGAGATTTTGGATGAGGCCCATAGTTCATCATTATTAATTCATCCTTAAACTATGGATATTTATAGTCATCTCAAAGAGTATTTACGGTGAGAAAACATGAAGGAAGATATTATGGAGTATATATTTTAATGAATGGTGTGTCAAAAAGATAAGGATTAGAGGAAAAATTCTATGTTGTTATTGTAACCATTTCCACTACCAGAATTTATATGGTTAAAAACAACATATATTTTTTATAGAACTCTAAAAACATCTAAATTACATAATTATATTTCAATTATATTCAACAACCTTATGCAGTTAGCACACATTATTTCTATTAGAGGAGATTTATATCATGATAAGATTTCGAGAATATGAATTAATTAAATATTTTGGTTACATTGATTAATAAATTCTATTATATATGATCATCACTATTATATTACCTTGATGATCTAGAAAATTCTTTTTTCGGATCTCGATGAAATATTGAGTTTGGTAATGCTTATCATCATCAGATTGATGTTTAGCCTATCAGATCCCTTTACACCCAAGATGGTATATTGAGATCATGCTTTATGAATTTCAAGGGTCGGTTGGATAACTAGGTTCATATAGGATAATATTCTTACATTATTTTCTTTCACTCAATCTTTTAAATGGATCCTTAAGATTCTCTCAATGGAAAATAGTTTTTTTTTAAAAGGTAATGCTTCGGTCAAAAGACCAAAGCACAAGATATATACGAAAGCAAGAGGATTACAAAGTTCGGAAAGATGGGATTTTGTTACAGTCTCTCTCAAAGAGCGGCAATAAGTCAGCTGGAAGATTGTCAAGCCAAGTCATGCTCTGCTGAATACCTTTGTTGGCGAGAGCATCAACAATAGAATTCGCTTCAATGGAAAATAGTGTTGAACTAAAACGTTAGAGGATGATGTTGGAGAAATAAGGCTATTAAGGCCTAAGATATCTAAGGTAATTGAAAATAAATTCAATTCCATGTTACAATACATTATGTTAGGTTACATTCAATAGAATATTTATGATGATAATTATCAGTGAAATATAATATTTGATGTTAGTAAGAAGGTTTTATAATAAATTTATCTATGGATGTGGTTTATTAGATTTATAAAGGAAAGAATACTTAACACAAGGAATATTGGATCCTTAGATATTTTTGATCGAGTAGGGATGGTATCTTATTGTTTAGATCTTACAAAAAAATATATGAATCTCAAGATGTGATCTCTGCATCTATCCAAAAATATGTACATTCTTAATATATCACATATAAGGAACTCATTGGTCGTTCCATTGTAGAATGTTCATTTTAAAGATGAAAAACTAGTATAAATCATAGAACATAGAGATAATTTATATTTGAACAATAATACATAGCTTTTAAAGATCTATAGGGTAATAATAAATTTGAAGAATCTACATGGTAAATTTATAATGTGATGAAACTGATATTTAGTCATTTTATTGTATCAATGTTATAAAATTTGAAGGAAAAATCACCATAATGGGTTGTATAATATAACACACTTAGAGTTTTAATATAGTTAACTTAAAATAAATTTGAGTTCACTGATATCTTACATTAAACAAAATATAACACCCAATGCTTTTGTGAAATATTTTTTCCCAAATAAATTTAATAAATTTGATATTTTTCATTATACACAACACCTAGTTTAGCTTTTTTACACATAATACTGATTTTATCTAGTATTACATGGATAAATGATTTTAATCAAAACATGACATACTATTAAGAAATTAGTATTTAATATGATAGTTATCACCGAGATAAAAGATTGGAGGGTAAAAATAGGATTATATCAATAATAAAAATATATGTTTTAAAAATGTATATATAATGAATTCCTTTTTGAAAAATAATTATAAATGAAAATTAAAACCATTTGAAAATAAATGATATCATTATTTTTTGTGAGAAAATAATTTTGATGAGAAAAAATTGTTTTATCAAAACAAAATAAATAAATAAATTTAGGTGAATTAATTTAATGATATTTATATAATACCAACTCCTGAATCTATTAAACATTCTTCTTATGTGTTTTCTAAGAAAGAGATAAAAATAAATCCAATTTCTTCATAAATAAATATTTTTTCTTAAAGCAGTATTGTCGCCTTTTTTCCACAATTATTTTAAAAATAACATTGGAACATTTTATAAAATTTTTTTGATAAAAATATACATCATTATTTAAATCACTATGTCAAAATTACCAAAGGGTGAGTTGTTAGGAATTGTCTAAAATTAAATTTTTTTATTGGCTATGAAAAATACAGAATTTTAGTCGAATAATAATTTTCATTTAATTTATTTATAAAATATAATTATATTTTCCATTTGTTTTATGTTTAAATTGTTCAATTATACATATATTAATCAAATATATTTCATTTTAATAATTTTTATAACAATATTTGATATAAAAAAGAAGTAATGATTTAATTAATTTCCCTTAAAAACCCCACGTTTTCAAAGCATATAAGGGAATAAATTTTAATATAATTATTCCACTTATTAGGATGTAATTTGGAAAAATTACTTCATTATTTTTAAGGAAAAAAATTTATATTATCAAATAATTCCATCTAAATTCGTTAACATAATGAACAGTAAAACAACAAAAATTATTTACCACGATTAACGTAAAAATGGGTATACTAGGGATTAAACTAAAAAGGTAATGGAGAAAATGAACAAATTTTTTTATGAAATATATTTTATGGGAATATTTAGATCCCATTATGTATATTGAATGATAATAATCCATTTCATACCCCTGTGGTATATGAAAAATGTAGTTACACCTTTTCATTTCAAAAATTACTTGTGTGCTAGTCACCTCACATATAATAGGCCACCTCATCTCCTCTACAGATATCAACTTGAAATCATTTTATATTGGAAATAAACATCTCAAATAACTTATAAAAGTCTATTCAATCATCCTATAATACTTATTTTATTTCATTAAGGCATCATATGAAGGAGTTTGGGGAATTCCTAATGTGGTTTCCTGAAGAAGGTGTAACGTTCTTCAGAAAGACTTTTTTTCATCCTCAAACTCCTTAAATTAATAGTAAATCATGATGATATAATAACACAGAAATATTTCATGTATTATGATATTATTTTTTTATGGTAATTTACTATGAACATATTCACTTACATAAAATCTGTTATGAAATCCTCATTCATGTGTGTGGGATACTACTGTCTGGTGAACTGATGTGATCTTTTCTTTCATTACCAAATCACATGGTTGGGTATGATGATTGATATAGAGAATATATTTATTATTTATAACATAATTATAATATGAAGTAATTATATCATATATTAATTTTTTACATTCCATTACTCAGAGAATATTATTAGGTTGCTTGTCTATACAGTGGACTACCACCCCATGAACCGATGTGATTTCTTTATTGCTAATTATTTAAAAGGAAGATAATAATAATATATTTAAATAATATAAGTGATATACATGACTTAATTATTATATTTATGAAATATTTATTATTATTAAAAGATTACATATCATTTTATTTCTTACGTTTTCACTCACTGAAAGATGATAATGTCATTCGTGTACATGGGAACTACCTCCTCCATGAAGTGATGTGACTCACTCTTTTCATCACTAAAACATATTGATATTATGTATTAGTAAATTTAATGTAATAATATAATATTTATTAATTTATTATCACAATTAAATGATAAAAAGTTACTTATATCATTTTAATATTAATCATTGAAAAATGAATGATTTACTCATTAATATGTATGATATACCATCTCCATGATGATAACACATCTTAATTACAAAAAAAATATTTCCTTATTTGACATAAAAGAATAATTGATGTATATATATAATATTTTTTGAAATTATTAGTATTTTGGAGATAATGTAACCATGGTAAATGTAAGAGTGTAGAAAATAATAAATCAATACATGTATGAAAAAAAAGCGGTTACAACCAAAAACACGATAATAAGAAAGAATTATTAATAAACTGGTGATAAATGGTAAAAATTTAACAATATTTGGAATAATATATATATTTATTATTCTATTAAACTTTTATAATTAACATTTTTTATTCTATAAGAGTTTCAAACATGTACTATGGAAGTTGAGACATAAAGTAAAGAATTTCTATTCACTCTTTTATTTATGCAAGATATATAAAACATTTCCACTAATTTACTTCTTGTGGTGTATATAATAAACCCTTAATATGTTATACAATTAATATTCCCCTACTAATAATATTTAGAGAGTTAATTTATGTTATTATTTCTTGTGTCTTGAGATTTATGTGATTATTAAAGTAGTAAAAGATTTCTAGAATCTCTTTTATTTTGGGGACACATATATTAATTTACCACATATTTATTTTATGTTGTGTATATACTTCTGATGAATTTATTTTATGATTCTTATTCCTAAAATTATTACGATTTTAA
Source organism: Viscum album (assembly GCA_963277665.1). NCBI lineage: Eukaryota > Viridiplantae > Streptophyta > Magnoliopsida > Santalales > Viscaceae > Viscum > Viscum album. Next base: position 698,422,035 of record OY728122.1, on the reverse strand, counting down.
TATCCATTTGAGGATAATTATTTAATGGGTTTCATGGTTCAAAGGTTACCAAAGAGGTAATGGATTTTTTCTCAATTTTTTTCCCTGATAGAACTGTTTTTGTTAGGCATGTGTCTAATTTTATGAGGTCTATATATAGAAACTTTGACATGTAATATCATGAATTTACCTTGTAAAATGAAATTTTATGTTTCATTTAATGTTATTCCTTCATGGGACATAGAATTAAATGTTACCAATGTGCTAAATATTTATGTTATATTATCATTGTTTATCAATATGGTTTATGATTATGTTTTTTATGATGCAATATTATTATCGAATTTTCTATAAAGTCATGAATTATCTTAAATAATAGTGTTTTAATGAGCATATATTTTTCCCATTATATTTTATGTGTTCATGTATTCAATAGTTCAAAATAATTGTTTTAATAAAAAATCATCATTATTTATCTCTTCACATGAAAATCCATTTTTCTCCTATAACATTGATTTCAAAAAAAAAATTTCCAAATTGTTATTAAAAATAAAAAAATAATTGATCAAAGATATTTTTACTAATGATTAAATTTTTGAAAAATGTTTTAAAAATAATTTTCACATCATATTCCAAGAAATGAATATTTTTCTTTCACAGAAAATTTGAAAGGAATAATTAGTTTACCATGTATAGTAAGAACAAAAATTACTACTGTTATGACTATTATATTCTTTGAATATTCTATTATATTTTTTCATGTTATTTTCAATGAAAATTACATTCCAAATTATTTATTTTTTGAAAATATTTATTTCTAAGGGGAAACTCTTTTTTCCTCCTAAAAATTTTTAAATGATTTTTAATGAATTCATTATATGTTTTCAATGAAATTTTTAATGAAAAATATTTCTAAAATTCTTTATGGATGTACAGTTTTGAAAATTTATTTTCAGAAATAATTGTTTTTTCATTATGATATGTTCCATGTTATCTTTGAATATCATTCTCCATCGAAGATCATATCCTATGATATTACTTATATTTTTTCTGGATATATACCATATATACCATTGATATTATTTATCCGAATTTATTAACATGAAATGATGTTAATGAGAATGGTTTCTATTCCACAAGATATACTAATAGAAGATTATTATAAAACCCACTTCTACAATAATATTTTCTTATATGATGAAATAATGAAATTATTTTTAAACCAAGATATTTTCAAAAAGTCATTATATGATGAAATTTTTTTGAAACCAAATTCATTTCATTGGTTGGGATACATTGAATTTTCTCGGATCTTACAAAACCCTTAAATATGATTTTAATTATGTGATAGTTGGGACCTATATCTCCCTCTAATTCATTGGGTAAATATGGATATCTCATTAGTAAATATGTTCTATTTTAACCTGATTACATGTTCATATTGTTATTCATGAATCTTATTACAGTATCACTATGTTATATAGAAAAATGATTATATGTTCATAGTGTTATGACTGTACTAGATTATATGTTTAGATTACTATATGTGGACATATATTTAATGTCCATAATGATATTTGTGGACACAATTTCATGTCAATATTCTTATGTGATGAACTTTTTTATTTTACATAACATAATGAGTTAACATGCCCCTATTTATACATAATCACAATGGTATATGTAAATATGTATTCTAAAAATATATTTCTCATTCCAATTTTATACCCTCATGGATTGTATTGTTTGATTCCGTTGTGATCTTTGATATTTATGGTATGATTTTAATATATTATGATCATGTTGTAATACACTTATATTAATGATATGCTCATGTATCTCCAATGTTTTCTGTTACTAATAAACTATTCTCAGCTGTACATATTTTTTATTCCCCATGTAATGAAGAAGGGTATAATTAGGGTGTGTTTGTGAAGAGTAATCAGGGAAATTATATTTATAGAAGGCACTGAATATTATTAACCAAATTAGAAGATAGTGTACCTTGTCTCTAAAGAGACTAAACTGTAATGGCCATCGGGAATGATTTTGTTTAATGTATTGAATATTCATCTACAAATATGTAATAATCATGTCTGATAATCCTGGAATGAAGTAATAGGTATTAAAGGATATGGTTAGCTAACCATTAGGATATAAGATTAGAGAAAATTGGGGATATCTGTAGGTATAATTAAATTGTATTTAAGGGATGTCTCTAAGGATATGTCTATGTATGATTAATTGTATAGTAAAATTTACAGAAAATTTATTAAAGGATATAGAGAGTGGTTTCTAAGAACATTCATCCCTATATGGATACCACAAAAGGGTGTGGATCTAGAAAGAAATGTACCTATGGTTAATAAAAATGGAATACTAAAATTAAGCTAGACCAGATCCTCACTAGGTGCATGATAATGGGCCTTGCATTACAGTTGGATTAACACTCCTGGGCGATATGCTTTGGAAATTCACAAACTCATTACAATCCATCCTAATGTATTAACATATATTATGAATATGACTAAATTAGGATAAACATAAGGTGTAATAAATTTAAAATAGGTTCTAATGAATTAGAAATCATTTAAGGGACATTTTTATGAAAATGTATTTTTTCCATGGTTATTAGTGTTTCTCATAGTTAAATTTTTTAGATATGGAGGGAACTAGAATGAACTATGTAAACAGTGAATGTGCAGGGAAATTTATGTATAATATGACAAATGGGATAATGACTAGATTAAATGATTTATTGATTATCTCAAAAAAAAATTCAAGGAATCTGCTTATTATTGTACACATTAACCAACTATCAAACTCACTAAGGAATAAAAAAAGAGAATTTGTTCAGAGTTTGGGTGGTGGAGAACATGGAGGAATTAATACTCAATTTCTTATTTATTGATAATTTTGGAAAATAATTTATTTAATGAATTAGAATCTGTTTTATATGTGGAGAATAAGGGCATAGATTTATCCATTACCAAGAGAAAATGAAAATTACTATTATCAAAATGGATCAGAATATTGGTGTCACTTTGGTATTATCAATGGATTAATGTTTTAAATGTGGTATGTATGTGAATTATTTGAATATATTCCCTAGTTATAAGTCTCATGAAGAGAATCGAAATGTTCATATTAGTAACATTTATACCACTAATGATCAAGAATCCACAAATGAAATATGAAATATATATTCTATTATAATAGTATTTCTTATTACTAACAAGACATGGATAATTAAATTATTTTTCTGAATGTTAATAAATAATTAGCGTTTCATATTGATTTAATAAGGTATTAATGAATAATGTGACAAAGCCTAGATAATTTATTTGGAAGGAAGTGGTATTATTGATGTTTTTGTGTATTAGAATTAAAGAATTAGTATATATAAATCATGAAATATATAACTATTTTTCAGTATAGGTTTATCATTATGTATTTTCAATAATATTGTGAATGGTTATGATGAAATAGAAAAGTGGTTTAATTGTATAGTGATATTCATGGAAAACATAATACTAAGTTAAATATAACCCTTATCAAGATCATGATGGCGAGATAATGATTTTGGGATAAATAGGTAACTGATATGGATAATGTAAATTATATGGTAAATAGAAATAATTAATGATTATTTGAAAATGTTTTTTATGATATCATTGATAGAGTTTACATGATTTTTTAATTTATGGAATATATCCAATTATATGTGTTTTTAAGGAATAAGGAAGAATGTTTATTTTTAATATATTTTATGTTAATTGTGGTTATGAATACGTTTCAACAGTATACTTGAAAAATGTATTGATAAGTTTGTTATCTGAAAATTAAGAGCCACATTAAGTTGTCTTTGGGATTAATGGTAAGTTGATTTTAAAAAACAAGTGAACTTATTTAAAATGATTTTGAATATAATATTTTTAATTGTTTATAAGGTTAACCATTTATGAAAATCAATATTTAGTACTATAGATGTGTTTTTAGAGACAAAAATATTAATTCTATATAAAAATATTTTTCATTATTAGATTACTTGTGTTAACTATATTTTTATAAATAGAGATAGAACGAATGAATTTTCATTCTATTATATATATTATTATTTGTTAGTGTTTCAAGAAAAAAATCATCTTCATTTCATGGAGTAAGAGATGAAGTGTAAATTTGTTAATTTACAAGTAAAGGATTTTGTTTTTCTTTTTATACAAAACAAGGTAAATCATTAGGTATATTGATAATTTAGAAATTATAGATGATATCAGGATGGAATCTTATCGATTAATGCATCCATATAACCTTTCTCATGTTTTATATGTGTTTCATGTATCTACCATAAGAAGATATATATCTGATCCATTCCAAGTATTGAAATCGAATTCCATATCATTGAATAATGATATTTATTTTCAAAAACAACTAGTAGAGAATCTATATTAAATTTATAAGGTTATGGTAAAAGAGACCAAAAAATAGTTTAATGTTATATGAAAAAACCCCCACCTTAAGGAAGCTACATGGGAACCTAAGGATGTAATGTGGCATATGATTCCACATCTTTTGGAACCAAAGTGATTAATTTTGTGGGTGAAATTTATTTTATGAGGGGTATAATATATCACAATGAGCTTTTTGAAATATATTTTTAAAAATAAATTAAATCATTTCGATATTTTCATTACATGAAAAACTGGGATAATCTTGTGTTATATTAATCATTTTTTTCTTGTGTTATACTCAAGAGGTGACGGAAACAGCTCTAGCATAATAGGTGGAGGTTGTCTACCATACACAACTGCAGGCTGGGTAGAAGGGGGAGGTGCAGGTTTCATAGGAGGCAGCGATGGTCCTGGATGAAAATGTTGATAAGGATGACTATGAGTAGGTTGTGGGTGTTATGACCTCCAATGTGGAGGATTCCCTTGTCATGACAGATGAGGCACCACATTTGCAGTCAATGCAACGGAAAAGAGGGCGTCATCCAGTGCCTCAAGGTGGAGCACGAGGTTGGGGCCGGCCTAGGAAGAGGTGATTTTTATATCTTTTTTCTGGTTTGAATTTTCACTTTTGAACATTTACTCCTTGTCCTCTTGCACCTTTACTTTTATTTAAAAAAATTCGGCGTCATGGATCCCAATCCATGGCGGAGCCGTTTTGGTATTGTTATGCACAAAAATATGTTTGATCATGATAATGTAAATAATTAACATTTTTTGTATGACATTAATGTTTTTTTATTGAATATATCCAATCAAATTTTTGAAATTGATCATATGTGTTTTATAGAAAACTAATATGATTAAATTATGTTTTATGCTTAGAAACAATATTTTCATAAAACTAGTTTTGTCGAATTTTTTAAAAATTATTTTAAAACATATATTTGAAAAATTTATTTAATTTATTTTCAAAATTAAATCATATTTTTTAAATCTCCATGAAGAAATTAGATATGTGTGTAATTTTTAGATTTTTCAGAAAAGATTAATTTTTTGACGTGTAGTGAAATATAGTAAATTTTAATTGTAATGAGTCTTTTGTTATAAATATTTATAGGAATAAATTAAAATTTAACTTTTTTAATTTTAATTATTTCATTTAAAAACATATTAATCCAATTTAGGTCGTTGGAAAAATTATAATTTTTAATCATGATATGAAAACCTTTTATAAATTTTCAATTTTTCCCTTTGAAAACATATCTTCTAGTAGTGTCAGCAAGATTAATGTTAAATTAACATTTTAAACTACTATGAATGTAGTTTTGAAAAATTTATTCTAGGTTTTTAAAAATAATTATATAAATTATCTTAATAGTTTTAATTATATTGTTACCATTTTGAATTTAAAAATAAACTAAAAATTATTTACTGCATTTATGGTAAAAATGGGTTTACAATGGTATTAGACAAAAAAGATAAAGGTTAAATGACTTAAAAATTGCACAAAATCTATTTAATTTCGGTATTTATAACCTATAACTGTATAATTATCTATAATAATCTATTTTTTAACATTTATCATGTGAGTAATGTGTGCACACATTTTTCTTTTGATGCATTATGAGTGTACCACTCACCTCAATTAAAAAAGCCTTCCCCTCTCCTCTACTTGTCACATTATAAAACCCCTTTGATTTTGTAAATAACTTACAAATTCAATTCCTAAATTTCCTAATAACATCATATAATAATAATTGTTTTCATAAATTCAACCTAAGTTGGATTTTGTGCAAACCAAAGGAGGTTACCTGAAGAAGTGGTGATGTTATTCAAATACCTTTTTTACATTATTTATTCATCCACCTCCTTCATTTATTATTGATTAATTTTGAAATAATAACCTAGTTATTTTAAGCATATTAATATTTTTTAAATTTTATGGTAATTTCATAAAACCATATCCACTTACATCAAATTGAGTACAAAATCATTATTTTTGTGTACGGTAGACTACCTTATTGGGAACCAATGTCAATTGTTTTACCATTACCACCACTAATGGATGGGTTTGATTATGGATATATATTATATATTTATATATAATATTACCAAAAACATTATACCTGTAAAGTCATTATATAAAATATAAAAGTTTTACATTCCATTTTATAGTGGATAAGATAAATTCTCTCTTTCTTACAATGGACAACCACATCACGAAGTGATGGACATTTTTTTCACTAATTCCATATATTAAAGATAATAAGGATATCTATAATTTATATATGGAATATAAATTACATAATTATGATATATATTAAAAAAATTTCATTTTTAAAATATAATCAATCTTTTTAATTTTTAAATTTTTACACACTGAAAGTCGAGAACATTTTCTTGTATGTGTGGACTACTGCCTTCACAAAGCGATGCGACTCTCTATTTTATTCATCACACATATAGGATGACATGTTTAAGAATATTTAAATTAATTGTATTTAACTAATTAAATTATGATCATTATTTAATGATAATATATTACTTGACTCGTTTTTATAATGACCATTGAAAACTTGAAATGTTACTCAATCATATGTATAACCTACTATCTCCAGGATCGTAACACACTTCGTTTCTCAAAACCAACCTTCCTGATTGTTTTTAAAAGAATAAATGATTTATTAATATTATAATTATCTCATTATTATTATTATGGGGGTTATGGAACCATGATCAATATATTATTATGGAAAATAAAAAATCACAATGTATTCTAAAAACAACGTGGTTATTACACAAAACATGATTTGAACATGACATTTTTAATAAACATGAAATACATGGTCATAAGTAAATATTATATAAGTATAATATATATAATTATTTTTTGATAATATATGTACAATAATTATACATTTTTTATCCAGGAGGTTCAAATGTGTAAAAATGAAGATGATACATATGGTATGATATTTGGATTCTCTCTTTTATTTTTGGGAGATATATAAAAATTGAAAACATTTTTATTTTTTGTGGTGTATATAAATCCCATTTTAAATTTTATATCATGAATATAAAAAATTTCATGATACTCAATGTATAATTTTATTTTATTATTCCCTAGAGCTTTATATTCAACATATTACTAAAAAATTAATGGTTTTGTTGCATCCCATTTATTTTTAAGAGATATATACAAAATCAACCCCGATTTCAATAATTTAATATATATAATTCATTGGAAGTTATTTTATGATTATTATATTATAAATATGGTTATTTAATTATATTTTTTACTTATATTTAATGTGTTTTATGGTTCAAATGTTACCAATGATATAAATTATTTTTTGTCTCAATTTTTCTTCCTTGAGACATATGTTATGTTATATACCTATAATATTTTTTAGGGTGTATATACTACCAATTTGATATGTAATATCATGAATTTATTTATTATAAGTATATTTTATGAACAATTTAATATAATTAAAAATATTGTATTACAATACAATGGTCCTAATGTTTTTTTTGATTTTATGTTACAATCTCAATAAATATCATGATTTTTATGATTTTGATTTCAATGATAAATTATTATATCTAATTTCCCATGAAATGAATGAATATTATGTTCCTTTAGTTATTTCATAATAATATATTATATCCCTTCCTTTTCCCCTATTTATGTACTAAAATGTTCAAACAAATGAATTTTTGATAAAAATTAAATATTTATCTACTCGATAAAAACCCATTTTATTCTAAAACCATGATTTCTAAAAAAATAATCATAATTGTTTTTAATTTTGTTCTAATAATTTCTTAAAGACATTTTTATCAACAATTTATTTTTTAAATTAGTTTTTATAATGAATATTCGGTTCATTATTAAAATAATTACCTTTCAACTACAACAAAATATGTTAGAAGAATTTTTATTTTAACATGTAGGAAATTAACTAAAATTCCCACCATTATATAATTTATTTCCATTGAATATTCATATATCATATTTCATTATTTTTTCAAGGATTATTATTTTCAAATTTTCTAGATTTTAATATTTTTTTAAATAGGAATGGATTTTTCACCATTAAATGTTATCTAATACTTTATTTATATGATTTTAGGATTATTTTCAAATAAAATAATTCCATTTTTTTCATTTTTCTTTTCATAATAGTTTTTCATGAAAAATATATTATACATAATAAATGATATATGTGATCTTTCAAAATAATTTCAGTTCTATGATTACAACCTTTGATGCATCATATTTTTTTATGGGAATATTAACCATGGATTCAAATATTAATCTTTATAATAATGGTTTATGTTGATAATATTTTTATGAGGACCATTTCTATTAAAATATATATACCTTGATATAGTTACTATGAAACACTACTCTTTTTTATTGGGTATTTCAATGAAAAATGAATATATGATTATGAGACATGTATCTTTTCTAGAGGATATGATATGCTTAATTTTTTAAGAAACCTATTTCAAATAATGGGTTATGATGTGATGAATGTTTTATGATCTTATTAAACAAATACGAATAATTTTAATTAAGTTATGTGTGTGGCCTAAATTTAAATCTAATTAATTGGGTAAAAATTGATAATTCATGATTAAATATTTTATGTGTGAACCTGATTAAATGATCATAATTTTACATGTGAAACTGGTTACATGTTGAATATTTTATTCATGAACCTAAATATAAGTTCATAACGTAATGAGTGACCAGATTAAAGGTTCATAGTTTTATGAGTGGACCTATCTTTACTACAAGAATACAGAGCAATAGCCCAAGACCTATATCCCTGGTTATCCAAAATCGTGGATATTGGTAATTATACCAAGGCTATAGCCAAGGTTTTACATAACAATGTGGCTATTGTGTATATGTTTGAAGGTTATAGCCAATGTTCAGTGAAATTGTGGCTATGATTTTTTTAGTAGATATATCCATGGTTAAGGTAAAAAAGTTTCTATATGGTCTTTTTACAAGATCTACAACCATTATTGGGGTAAATATATGGCTATAAGGTATTTCTATAAGTGTTATAGCCACACTTTTTATAAAATTGTGGCTATAGAGTATTTTTTTAGGGATATATCCATGGTTTATATAAAACCATATCTATAACCCTAATCTATAGCCATATATTTACAGAAACTATGGATATATAATATTTTTTGATTTTATGTAGCCACATTTTCTTGAAACTATGGATATAGGTCTTCGGCCCTTGCACGATAAACAAATTAACCCATAAAAAAAATACCATGAAGGGTTATAGGCACGGTTTACATGCTAAAGCCACAATTTTTAATAATATATCTAAAAATATGTATATATACCTGATGTTGTATGTCATATAACCATCAGGCTACTGGTGCGTAGAGAAAAGATATAAATATTGAATCCATCTTGTAACGTATTATTTTGGGGTATAGCCATGATTTACTTAGGCTATATCCATGATTTTCCATCATGGAAATAGTTCTGTTTCTATAGTGGACAACCATGTATATAGACTAACAACGATGATGGAAAACTATGGGAGATATTACCACAATTTTTAAAACTATGGTAATATCCCTATTTCAATTGTGGAAAACCCTAGAAATATCCTATAGAACCATGGTTATAACTTTTAGCAATAGCCACACCAATATGTTCCACAGTCAACTGGAACCATGGCTATAGATTATAGAAACAATTTTTACCCCTATATACATGGTTTTGGTGTATAGTTATAGAAAAAATATATACTTATTCTACCATTACCATAATATTATTCATGAACCTAGATTAATTTCCATAAGTTTGTGGGAGGTCCTGATATCATGAACTTAACATAATTAGTCAAACTATATTTTTTTATACTTGTTCACAATGTTATTAGATGATTTTTTACTGAAATCTATGCCTTATTCGAAAGTTAGACTCTCATGTGTTGTTTTATTTTATTCAGTTTTTATTAATTTAACATGAACTCCCAATCATTATTCCATGACTCAATATTATGATCATTGATATTCAAGGTACGTTTTTCAAATGTCATGATCATGTTATGATACCATTATATTCATGTTATTTTATCATATGTCCTTTTATTACTCTTACTAAGGATCTGGTGTCACCCTTTCTTATATATCCATTCCCCATGTTGTGATGAAAGGTTTTAAGTTGGGTATGTTTTTGAGGAGTTTTATAGGGGAGGATATTTATGGTAAATGTTGAAGATCATTAGCCAAATTAAAACATTGTGTACTAACTCTCAAAAGCTGATAAAATTTTACGGCTCCTAGGAATGTGTCCTTGTATTGTATTAAATATTAATTTAAAAATAATTAGTGTCTATCAATGTGAAACATGAGCCACTATACAAAACACTAAGATTAAATGAACTGTGATATACCAGAAAAAACTTATTTTCTAACATTACATGTATTACCTTTAATATAGCTTGGGGTGTATGAATATTAATTACTTAACGATGGAGAATGTATGATTTACACATGTATAAAATTAATTCACTCATTATCAATTGAATATAATTTAAAATAAAAATCATTTCTATGTAAAATATCTGTTTTTTTGTTTGAAAACATATATTTCTTCATGTAAAATAATTTTAAAACAATCAATTAAATTAAATACAATTTTATGATTTATTTTTATGAAATTTGTATATAATATATTCAACCAAATTTTTTAATATTAAATTAATTTTTTTACTTATCATGGGTTTTGAATCAATCTTACTTCATAATCAAAAATGTATTTTCTGAAAAAATGATTTTCATCATGTTTTGTGTACTTATTCTAAAATGAATCTCTACCACTTATAAATATTGAATCTTAAAATATAGATACTATAATTGGTATTAGAAATTTAAAATTCTGTAAACTTCTGAATTTTATTTTTTTCCATTATGAATAGAATCAATGGTAAATTTTTATCACCTCAGTAATGGTAAAACTGGTAAAAGAAGGTTGAAAATGTGAGATTATGCATATAAATTTCACTAACACATTAATCTAACCTGTTTGATGAGTGGAGTACATCCGTTTCCATAAATATTAAAAATATATGCCTACATGATCAATATTACATTGATTATGATATTTATATTAAATTTATAAAAGATTGAATATTAAAAGTAAATATCCTTACTTTATTAGATTTATTTGTTAATGGATAATAGAAGTTATTTAAAATTTAAAGTTAATATTTTAAAATTGATTTAATTTTTTATATTATTAATTATTTTTAGTGAAGGATTAATCACCTTAAATTATTGAACTTATTTGACATACTAATTATTCAATTAAGTGAATAAAAAATTAATTGATTTTAGAAATATTAGAACTAGTAAAACTTGGATGAATTATTGAATTAAATCAATTTAATAGATAAATATAAAATAATATATGTATTTTAAGTATATATATAAGAATTAATTTTCATCTAGGGTATCTTTAAATTCCACTAAAATGAATATATTCAAAAAATATATTAATCATATTTTATGTACAAAATATTTTGTAGACTTATTCAAAACCATTAAAAATATCAAAGATGACAAGTAGAATGACATGTTGAAAACAATTTCATTCATTGGAAATATATGACATATTTTTTATTTTTTAAATTGTATTATAACCATTTAATAGTAAAAAAGTACCTATCATGGTTAAGATTAAAATTTGATGACCAAGAAGGTGAAACCCACATATAAGGACTATAATGTATCTAAAACCATCCAGCATTTACTTGGATGATTATATTTATACAATATACTATTTTTCTTAATATCTCTATCCATTTGGTCTAATTTTTCTTGGGAACGACTTAATTATATTTTAATCATTTTTATAATTTCGAATGTGTCATTTCCCTCCATTATACAATGAATCAACATCCTTCTTTTATTTAAAACATTGATCCAAATAAATCATCCATAAGTTATTCAATTATCTTATGATGATATGTAGACACAAATTATAGGTTCTGCTGTTGTTAAAATAACTTCCCATTTGATTTTAAGGAATAATATAAAGGAGGTCTCTCAATGAAGGGGTAATCATCTTAAATGACATATACAAGTTTATTTCTTCTTCCTCCACATCTAAATATATTTTATGGAAAAAAAATTGTAAATTATTTGTCCTCAATATAATAAAATATTATTATGATCCTGAAACCACAATTATAATACATCTTTTCCATCAAATTGGCTTTGAATATTTTTCTCATGAGTATGTGTGGAATATCACCTTTATGTGGGGATACAATTCACTTTCAATAAAAAATCATGGATAGTTATCCGGATGTGTTTAATTTTAATATATGATATTTATGATATAATTGTATCTATAAAATTATAATACCATATATACCTTTATAACATCCAATCTATTGGGAAATGATAACATCGCTTATGCCTTCGTGTGGATTGCTATCTCCCTAAATCAATGACATTCATTCCCCAATTCCATCTTAGAAGGATATAAATAGGGATAAATTTAATGATTATATATGATATAATAGTTAATTATTAATATATAAATAATGTTTACCTTTTTTTGATTCCAAATGTCAAATTGAAAACATTATTCACGTGCACGTATGACCTACCATATCAATGGATGATGTAATTAAATTTTATATCACTATCATTTGTGGATAAAACTAAATATATATTTATTTTTAATATATATGATATTTATATAATCATTAACATTTTATAGATAAGGAAACTGTCACAACCCCCTCCCCACAATATGAACCCTTCCTAGGCCGGCAACGAGAGAAGAGAGATAATGACCCCCGAGTCCCGCCTCCAGTAGGCCCCGAGTTGGTGACTAAGAACGAGGGAATAATAAACACACAAATGGGAGGCATTACCCTCTAAGAGAACACATGCAGAAGAGAGAGATAGAATAGACTCCAACCAACTCCAACTCAGAACTGAAATATAAAAGAAAACCCAAGTACATATATAAAATTCCATGAAAAAGTACTACAACTGAAAGGGAAAACTACAAGTACCCAAAAGAAAGTAAAAACGACAATGACCACAAGCCCAAACAGCTCCTCCAACCACAAGCTAGTAGTAACTAGCTTGATCTCCAACCTGCTCAAAGTGACCTGAAAAACAGTTTATATATACGTAGGGTGAGTATAACAGTATACTCAATAGGATCCTCCCCTAAGCCTCTCGTGCAATGTAAAGAAATCATGCTAAAGAACAGTGAACAACAAGTGAAACTAACTCATCACCTAAATAGGTATACTATGTTCCCAACCTCACCATGAATACTCTCACCATGTAATGCATAAAATAATATATCATATAGTAAAGAATATCAAGGGTACCCCGCTACTAATTCCCCACTGGTTTTCCGCTTTTCCCCAATGACATACATCCTGTCAATCTCTCTCCAAAGGCTTGCCTGTATACACTTGGGCTATGCTCCACAATCTGCACCTCATGCACCACAATGGCTTGCCCGCAGAAACATGGGTGAAGCACCACACCGTCCTCACAACCAAAAGTAACCAGGTAGTTTCCGGGAGCCACCACATCTTACATAACATGTATCATACGTCGGGTATAATAACTCAAGCCATTACAGCCCATACACCGAGTAAGGATCCTCAATCCATCATAGCCTATACACGTTACACCAATAGTAGTCCATAGGATACTATATCTAGAATATATGTGTGTGAATAACCACAAGCCATTACAGCCCTCTACACACAAATATTGTGCAACTGACCATTGTTCCTCATGGCACAAGATTCTACCAAGAGAAGAGTGTGGGGTCAAAGGGGGTAGTCAGCCATTCATCCTCCCCCCCCCCAAGGCTCAGAATCCCCTGGGTGTCAGTTGCCCTTACTTCTAGGGTGGGGTAACGCATAGAAAAAAAAGTACAGAATATATTATAAATCACAACCACACTATGGGGATAACATAGTCTTAGATACAACTACAGCTAACTTCTCTCAAACTCCAGGCTGCCACTTCTAAGACTAGGTATCCTATAAGCACAAAACCATTTAAAGGGATATATTATATTACTTCAATACCTTTTTATCAATTCCATTGTACATTAATTAATTATTCAAACATTAATTAAACATGAGAAATTCCACATTAAACTGAATTGGAATCACATTCAAAATCAACTGTTCATTCTAAGATTCACATCACCATTAAATTTCAGCATCTCCATACCTATGGATTATCACCATTTAATCAAACTTTCATTATAGAATTACTCTCCCATATTCCCAGGCATTCTTGAAAGGCATCATATGCTACTAAACACAATGGGGGCTCAACACGGTGAGAAGATAAACTACCCATCGAGTCTTTGCTGCCTATAGAAAGAGCATAAACCCATTCTCCCTTGAGAGGCTAAACACGGAAAGCACGTGGCATACCCCGCCTGTCTTCACCTCCTTCGGAAGAAGGGTTAGCAAGAACAGCTACCTTGACAAGTGGGGAAAATTAATGAAGATAAACAACCAAAGAATCAACAAGCATCCAACAATCACATCCATCCCATTCCATCATCACTTGTGTCCTCCCTGACACCCACATGCATAAACCGATGCTTCTCGCCACTCTAGGCGTCATTCGTTGCCACAACCACAAGGCCTACCTGCCTCCACATATCACAACACCCCACCAGGGTCACATCACAGCACAAGCTACAATAAAACCCAACATCAAATCAATGGGCTCTTAACCCTTTAACAATCAAGAGGGTAACTCATAACCCTTTAATAAATTCCCACCCAATCTGTTCTCCAATCCATATTGAATTAGCAGATCACCACCGGGTAGAGGATGACGATAATGACACTTGGAGGAAGACACTCCGAGAGTTTCAGTGCCAGAGTCTATAGAAGTATGAGGGCTCTGTTTCAGATGCAGTCATGGAGGACTGGTTGTAGGAGGTTGGCGTTGGATTTTGTTCGATTCGTGCTCCGAAGGAGCACGGGGTTTCCTTGGTTATGAAAATGATGCGTGGAGCAGTGAGGAAGTGGTAGTTCTTATTCCTCGGGGACCGTGAGGAGTCAACGATATCATGGGAGGAGTTTCGAGACATGTTTAGAGTCGAGTTACTTTCCTCGACTGCAAAGGTGTCTAGTTTCCCGGAGCTTCATACCCTTCAACAGGGGAGCTCCAGTGTTTGAGAGTTTGGAATCTATTTTAGGAACCTCTTACGATATAATTCAGACCTGTACCAGATGAGGAGGCCAAGGCGAGGCATTTTGTGGAGGCTTTACGCCCAAAGATCCAGCGTCAGGTCACCCCATTTATGCTGAAGACATATCTTGAGGTGCTGGCGTGGGTAGAGGTTGTTGAGAGGACATTGGCCAGAATTGGATCATCACGAGAGGGGGATCGTCATGATCCCTCACAAAGAAAAACTATGGTCTGGGGTTCCTAGCTTTCAGGGCAGAAGAGTTTTCATTCAGTCATGGGAACGTCCCAGCCCTTCACATCTCGTTTCTCCAGAGGCAGCAACTCCCAGGCCTCTACCAATGAATCAGGAGCTTTTTTTTTTCATGTGGTGATCATGGTCATCATCAGCGAGAGTGCCCAACCTTTCAGAGTGGTCATCATGAACCAGGCACTACACTACAGGTTCCTCCGTTGAGTTAGTTCCAGCCGAGGTAGCAGCAGCCAGTTGCACCAGCATTAGATCAGCAGAGGGTAGATGGAGCAGGCAGAGGATAGACCCCTGATGCTCCCCGTCCTCAGAGAGTAGAGCGCGTCTGTGGTGGTGGTTTTCATCAAGGTCAGAGAGGCCATGGAGGAGGTCATGGTCAGCTTCATGCTCTAGCGTTTCCAGGCCCAGGTGAGCCAGATGTCGTTCGAGGTACCCTTTGCTCGTTTTCTACCATGGTGTATGCCTTGTTTGATTCAGGAGAAACACACTCCTTCATATCACCTACACTTTTCCATGCTTTGGTACTTGAGGTAGAGAGGCTTCCAGTGCCCTTGGCGTTGACTACGCTAGTTGGAGGTCGAGCCGACTTGTTTGAAGTATGTAGAGATTGTGAGCTAGTTGTGGGGAAACACCTCTCTTGGGGAGATTTTCTATGTTTACGAATAAAACCATATTATGTCATACTCGGCATGGATTGGTTGTATTCGGTGTAGGATATTGTGGATTGCTTCAGGAAGGTCGTTTTCCATGGTGCAGATGGAGAGAAATTGGAGTTTGTTGGTGAGCGCTTCGTGGATTTCACTGATCATAAGAGTTTGAGGTATGTTTTCTCCCAATATGACTTGAACATACAATAACATCAGTGTATGAAGTTATTATAGTAATACGACTTTGAAATATCCTATACACCTTGAGAAGAGAATGTTGTAACTGATGCGTTGAGCTGAAATTCACGTAGTGATGCTGTGCGTGAATCTGGTGATTCTTAGAGAGTAATGGAAGAACTATCACCATTGCATCTTGACATGGGAGAAGGAATTCTCCAATCCATGTGTTGGGGCAGCGTGTTGCTTGTTTTATGTAGGGTTGGAGGAAGTTTTTGTATAAGAAATCCTAAATTATGGGGGTGGGAAGACCTAATACCTAATCGAGATGCATTAATATGGATGCGATTAAACCCGTGCAGGAAAGTCAGTGCCGCCTAAAGTGGATAATATCTCTAGATGGGGGAAGGAATTCCCTGACTCATATTATTATGATAATGTTCGGATTCCTATTATGATGAGAGCATTGAGAGGTATCTTGCGGGGTGGTTGTTCGGACCTTTCCCTTTTTATGAGTTGTTTTTTTATTATCTAGGATGAGAATGTTTTGAGAGGTATCTCATGTAATGGACCGAACCACTCCGGTCCATTACTTTGTAAAAATTTAATGTGGTCAACCAAGGTGCGTGTTATAATAATAAATTGTTTTGATAATAATAATTGATAAGGGTGGCGTGAAAATATTTGGTGTTAATTAGATTAAATGGTTTTAATTTATTCATTGTGAAATAAATGAAATAAAATTAAATGTATTTAATTCAATGAGGGGTGTCGCATGGAAAAAATTATAAAGGAAAAAATTATAATAAATGAGTTGCATTTAATACATTATAAAGGAATGAAATGCATGGGGCTCAACCCCTTATGGCTGAATCCAACTTGTATTTTGGAATATTAAAATAGTTATAATAATATTCATTTAATATATAATAATAATAATAATAATAATAATGAGCATAAACAATAATAATAATAATTAATGATAAAATTGAAAGAGGATTTATTACTATTAAATAATAATGGTAAAGGTGGATTGTTGTTGTGTAATAAATGGAGAGTTTCCATAATATAAAGAGTTTCCATTAATTTGTATGTTTCCATAATGTTGTCATTTCCATAAAATAGGGTGTTTCCATAATGATGGGTGTTATTATTATTAATTGTATTAATAATAAATTTTAAGAGAGAAATATAGTTGTGTGTGAGTGTTTGATCATTTATCAAATTTTAATAATCATTATGATATTAATGCCAATAATGTTAAAATAAAATAAATATGTTAAAAGAGGAGTCAATCAAGGGAGGCGCCACTTTTGGTGTAGTGAGGGAATTGTGGAAGAGTTAGATTGAAGAGAGAATATGAGATATCAAAAGTTGAGAAATAATAAAAGAAAAAAAAGGAAAGGCTATCAAGGGGAGGCGCCACTTTTTGGAGCATGAGAGAATTGTGGAAGATTGGAAAGAGATTGGAGAGAGAAAGAGTTTAAAGTAAATAAGGATCTGAAATTTAAAGAAATAAAATAAATAAGTTGAAAAAAAGGAAATCAATCAAGGTGGAATACGGTGAGGGACACCAAATTGATAGATTTGGGCGTTACATAGAAATAAATGAATTAAAATAAGAATAATAATATAATAATCATATTATTATTTTTGTTGGTAAAACACTTTTCTACCCGTAACTTATTCGTGCGACCTCAGTTTCGCAAACCGTCAGCGGCAGTGCGACCCAAATTATGAGATGGACATTCCGAGTCCAATATGGGATGTCGCTTTCCGGTTTTTGGATTGACTACCCAAAGCACTCGGAAAATAATAGATTTAATATTATTATTAAATCTTTGACCCACCATAACTCCCTTGTGCAACGTCCGATTGACTTATCATCAGTGGCGATGTGATCCTGTCATTAATACGATCGATTTAAGTCTAATGTGGGATATTAAATTACATTTCATGGCTCGGGTCCATAAAACACCCAATAATAAAAATATTTTTATTATTATGAGATCTTGTATTCAACGTATCTCCATCATATGGTGTTGGAATGGTGAACTGTCTTTGACGTTGCAACCCTTAAATTAAGACTGATGATTCAAAGACCATAAATCCTATATTAATTATTCTTATGGATTGGGATGTTTTTACTTAGTCAAAACTGCACGAGTTAATGTGAACCGCATTTAATGGGGAATTAAGCGTGTCTTAAACCATCGCCCCATTAATTCTTTAAATGGGAAAAGATATCATCCTCCCTTGTTCTCCCTTTTTGTTCTATGATATGATATGGTAGAACCTTTCAATCCTTCCCGTAGGAGTTTCAAAATCAAAATTCACTCCTCAGATTGATTCCGCTCTGTTTTGATGCAACCAAGCTGTATCGATTAATCTTCGATATAAGGTATGTTTTTATCTTCGTTCTATTGGGATTACATTCCCGTGTTTTTCCTTTCATCTTATAGCATGTAATCTCCATTCTTCTAATGGGGTTTTCTTGGGGTTTGGTTGGTGCGGACGTACTGTGGCATCCTCAGGTGGATGCAGTAGTCGCGAGAGGACGATCGTGACCCGTTTTGTGGATAAAGAATGTCAAGAACTCTTCGAGGTAGGGTACTCATAGATTCTCTAATTGTATATGTGAAATCGTAGAATTAGCATGATTTATCCATTTAGATCACAATGAAATTGACCTAATTAAATACTTGAACTGGATTAAAAGAATTGGTTGATCGCATGTTGTTGCTTTGTACCGTGAAAATGGTTTGCCGCATGTTTCGATAGATAGAGTGATATCTATGATTTATTTGATTATTTGTTCATTCTTGATGGATATTTTTAATGAACGTAAAGCTGGAATTAATTTGTAATTAATTGGCTAAAGATAAAGAGGCATGTAAATGAATATAGATGTTTCCGTTGTTGTAGTTGTTCTAATTTGAGGTTAATCAAACTAGGGAAGTAAGCATGGTTATTTAATTGTGATAGATTACTGATTAGGTCTCCCATAATTGGAACCTAGGAATAAAAAATCTGCTAATTCAACATGGATTGGAGAACAGATTGTGTGAGAATTTATTAAAGGGTTATGAGTTACTGTCTTGATTGTTAAAGGGTTAAGATCCCATTGATGTGATGTTGTGTTTTCTTGCTGCTTGTGATGTGATGTGACCCTAAAGGGGTATTGTGATATGTGGAGGTAGGGAGGCCTTGTGGTTGTGGCAGCGAATGACGCATAGAGTGGTGAGAAGCATCAATTTTTGCATGTGGGTGTTAGGGAGGACACATGTGATGATGGAATGGGATGGATGTGATTTTTGGATGCTTGTTGATTCTTTGGGTGTTTATCTGCTTTACATTTCCCCACTGCTCAAGGCAGTTGGTCTTGTTAACCCTTCTTCCGAAGGAGGTGAAGACATGTTGGGTATGCCATGTGCTTTCCGTGTTTAGCCACTCAAGGGAGAATGGGTTTATACTCTTGCTATAGGCGGGAAAGACTCGACAGGTAGTATATCTACTCACCGTGTTAATCCCCCTTTCTGTTTAGTAGCATAGGGTGCCTTTATAGAATGCCTGGGAATATGGGAGAGTAATTCTGTAATGAAAGTTTGCTTAAATGGTGATAATCCATAAGGATGTAGATACTAGAATTTAAAGGTGATGTGAATCTTAAAAGGATCAGTTGATTTTGAATGTGATGCCAATTCAGTTTAATGTGGAATTGATCATGTTTAATTAATGTTTTCAGAATTAATTAATGTACAGGGGAATTAATAAAATGGGAACGAAGTAATCTAATAAGTCCCTTTAAATGGCTATGTGCTTATAGGATACCTAGTCTTAAATGTGGCTGCCCGGAGTCTGAGAGACGTTAGCTTCAGTTGTTTCTATGACTATGATATTCCCATAGTGTGGTTATGAGTTATAATATATTCTGTACTTTTTGTGTTTCTATGTGCTACTCCACCCAAGCAGTAAGGGAAACTGACGCCCAGGTGATTCTGAGCCCTGGGGGGTTGTTTTCCCCAACATTCTGATGGGAGGATGAATGGCTGACTACCCCCTTTGACCCCACACTCTTCTCTTGGTAGATACTTGTGCCATGAGGCACAATGGTTAGTTACCCCATATATGTGTGTAGATGGCTGTAATGGATTGTGGTTATTCACTCACATATATTCTGGATATAGTATCATATGGAAAACTATAGGGGTAATGTGTATAGGCTATAATGGCTTGAGGATCCTTAATCGGAGTATGGGATGTAATGTCTTGAGGTATTATACCTGACATATGATACACGTTATGCGAGCTATGGTGGCTCCCAATAACTACCTGGTTACTTTTTGTTGTGAGGACAGTGTGGTGCTTCAGCAAGGTGTCTGCGGGCAAGCCTTTGTGGTGCATGAGGTGCAGATTGTGGAGCTTAGCCCAAGTGTATATTGGTAAGACTTTGGAGAGATATGCACATGATGTATGTAATTGGGGAAAAGCAGCAAACCAGTGGGGAAGTATTAGCGGGTAACCCATGATATTCATTACTATGTGATATATTCTTGTATGCGTTACATGGTGAGAGTATCCATGATGAGGTTGGGAACATAGTATACCTAGTTAGGTGACGAGTTAGTTTCACTTGTTGTTCACTATGATTTAGCATGATTTCTTTACATTGAACGATAGGATTAGGGGAAGAACCTACTGAATATACTGTTATACTAACCCTACGTATATATAACCTGTTTTTCAGGTCACATGGAGCAGGTTGGAGATCAAGATGGTTACTACTAGCTTGTGGTTGGAGTAGCTGTTCGGGCTTGTCGTCACTGTCATTTTTACTTTGTTTGGGCAATTGTAGTTTTCCATTTCAGTTGTAGTACTTTTTCCTGGCATTTCATATATGTACTTGGGGTTTCTTTTATATTTCAGTTCTGAGTTGGAGTTGGTTAGAGTATATTCTATCTCTCTCTTCTGTGTGTGTTCTCTTAGAGGGTAATGCCTCTCATTTGTGTGTTTATTATACCCTCGGTGCTAGTCGCCAACCCGGGGCCAACTGGAGGTGGGACTCGGGGGGTCATTACCTCTCTTCTCTCATTGCTGTCCTAGGAGGGGTACACATTGTGGGGAGGGGGTCATGACAGAGTGGTATCAGATGCCTGGTTTATGGATAGGATGGAGTTTGGAGTTAGGCACATGTGAGGTTTCATGGGATGGTAGGGAAACATTGTCATTCATGTTTAGAAATTAAGGTAAACACTGGAGACCAGCTAAGACATAGGCATTTAGGGCCCCCTAGGATCTGACGTACGTACCTTTAAATTTATAGTGGCTACTAAACAAAGTGATATTGGTTGCAGGGTAGAGACCTAGGAAAGGATCACACATCATTCTTCCTTGTGCCTGTGTTTGTATGGGTAGACCTTGGGATAGGTTAAACTAAAATTAATAAAAGAAAACAATTAATTAATTAATGTTGAGTCTTCCATGTTCTATACTTAGGAGCTATAATAGTTGTTATTTTATAGGTATGGCTCCAGGTTAACGTCCTCGTCAGGTTTGCGCAAAATATGTCCAGTGGACTGTTCCAGTAGATCACCGCCGGGTAGAGGTTGAGGATAATGAAACATGGAGGAAGACACTCCAAAAGTATTAGTGCCATAGTCTATAGAAGTATGAGGGCTCCGTTTTAGATGTAGTCATGGAGGGATGGTTGGAGGAGGTTGATATAAGCTTTAGTTCGATTCGTGCTCCGAAGGAGCACTGGGTATCCTTGGTTGTGACGATGCTGCATGGAGGAGCGATGAAGTGGTGGTTCTTGTTCTCGGGGATCGTGAGGAGTCAACGATCTCATGGGAGGAGTTTCGAGACATGTTTAGAGTCGAGTTACTTTCCTTGACTGCAAAGGTGTCCAGTTAGCAGGAGCTTCTTACCCTTCGACAGGGGATCTCTAGTGTTCGAGAGTTTGGAATCCATTTTAGGAACCTCTTACAATATGCTTCGGACCTGTTACCAGATGAGGAGTCCAGGGCGAGGGATTTTGAGGAGGCTGTGTGCCCAGAGATCCATTGTTAGGTCACCCCATTTATACTGAAGACATATCTTGAGGTGATGGTGAGTTCAGAGGTTGTCGAGAGGACATTGGCCAGAACCGGATCATCACGAGAGGGGGATCGTCATGATCCCTCACGAAGCAAAACTATGGTCTGGGGTTCCAGGCTTTCAGGGAAGAAGAGTTTTCGTTCAGTCGTGGGAAGGTCCCAGCTCTTCACATCTCGTTTCTCCGGAGGTAGAAACTCTCATGGCTCTGCCAAGGGATCAGGCGCTTGTTTTTTTCTTGTGGTGGTCATGGTCATTAGCAGCGAGAGTGCCCAACCTTTCATAGTGGTCATCGTGTACTAGGCGCTATGCTACAGGTTCCTCCATTGAGGTAGTTCCAACCGAGGCAGTAGCAGTGAGTTGCACCAGCATTAGATCAGCAGAGGGTAGATGGAGCAGGCATAGGAAAGCCCCATGATCCTCCCTGTCCTCAGAGAGCAGAGCGTGGCTGTGGTGGTGGTCATTATTAGGGTCAGAGAGGCCATGGAGGAGGTTGTGGTCTGGTTCATGCTCCAGCGTTGCCATCCCCAGGCGAGCCAGATGTTGTTCGAGGTACCCTTTTCTTGTTTTCTACCTTGGTGTATGCCTTGTTTGATTTAGGAGCAACACAATCCTTCATATCACCTACCCTTGTCCATGCATTGGGACTTGAGTTAGGGAAGCATCTAGTGCCCTTGGCGTTGACTACGCCAGTTGGAGGTCCAGCCGAATTGTTTGAAGTATGAAGAGACTGTGAGCTAGTGTTTGGGCAACACCACTCTTGGGGAGATTTCCTATGTTTACGAATACAACCATATGATGTAATAATCGGCATGGATTGGTTGTATTTGGTGCAGGCTGTTGTGGAC
Source organism: Viscum album (assembly GCA_963277665.1). NCBI lineage: Eukaryota > Viridiplantae > Streptophyta > Magnoliopsida > Santalales > Viscaceae > Viscum > Viscum album. The sequence continues at coordinate 698,398,340 of OY728122.1, read as the reverse complement.
TGCTTCAGGATGGTCGTTTTCCTTGGTGTGCATGGAGAGAAAGTGGAGTTTGTTGGTGAGCTCTTTGTGGAATTCATTGATCATAAGAGTTTTAGGTATGTTTTCTCCCAATATGACTTGAAATTATGATAACGTTAGTGGATGAAGTTCTTATAGTAATACGACTTCAAAATATCGTATACACCTTGATAAGGGAATGTTGTAAATGATGCGCTGAGCCGAATGTCACGTAGTGATTCTGTGCGTGAATCTGGTGATTCTTAGAGAGTAATGGAAGAAATGTCAGCATTGCATCTTGACTTGGGATAAGGAATTCCCAATCCATGTGTTGGGGTAGCGTGTTGCTTGTTTTGTGCGGTGTTAGAGGTAGTTTGTGTATACGAAATCCTAAATTATGGGGGTGGGAAGACCTAATCCCTAATCGAGACGCATTAATGTGGATGCGATTAAACCCGTGTAGGAAAGTCAGTGCCGCCTAAAGTAGATAATATCTCAACATGGGGGAAAGAATTCCATGACTCATATAATTAGGATAATGGTCGGATTCCTATTATGATGAGAGCCTTGAGAGGTATCTTGTGGGGTGGTTGTTCAGACCTTTCCCTTTTTATGAGTTGTTTTTTTAATTCTTGAGGATGATAATGTTTTGAGTGGTATCTGATGTAATGGACCGAAGCACTCTGGTCCATTACATTGTAAAAATTTTATGTGGTCAAGCAAGACGTGTGTTATAATAATAAATTGTTTTGATAATAATAATTGATAAGGGTGGTGTGAAAATATTTGGTGTTAATTAGATTAAATGGTTTTAATTTATTCATTGTTAAATAAAATAAATAAAATTAAATGTATTTAATTCAATGAGGGGAGCTACATGGATTAAATATAAAGGAATAAATTATAATAAATGAGTCGCATGTAATAAGTTATAATGGAATGAAATGCATGGGGCGCAACCCCTTACGACTGAATCCAACATGTATTTTGGAATATTAAAATAGTTATAATAATATTCATTTAATAGATAATAATAATAATAATAATAATAATTAGTGTCAATAATAATAATAATAATTAATGATAAAATTGTAAGAGGATTTATTACTATTAAATAATAATGGTAATGGTGGATTTCTGTTGTGTAATAAATGGAGAGTTTCAATAATATAGAGAGTTTCCATTAATTTGTATGTTTCCATAATGTTGTTGTTTCCATAAAATAGGGTGCTTCCATAATGATGGGTGTTATTATTATTAATTGTATTAATAATAATGTTTAAGTGAGAAATAGAGTTGTGTGTGAGTGTTTGAACATTTATTCAATTTTAATAATCATTATGATATTAATGCCAATAATGTTAAAATAAAATAAATAAGATAAAAGGGGAATCAATCAAGGGAGGCGCCACATTTTGTGTAGTGAGGGAATTGTGGAAGAGTTAGATTGGAGAGAGAATATGAGATATCAAAAGTTGAGAAATAATAAATGAAAAAAAAGGAATGGCAATCAAGGGGATGTGCCACTTTTTGGAGCATGAGGGAATTGTGGATGATTGGAAAGAGATTGGAGAGAGAATGAATTTAAAGGAAATAAAGATTTGAAATTTAAAGCAATAAAATAAATAAGTTAAAAAAAGTAAATCTATCAAGGTGGAATCGGGTGAGGCGCACCAAATTGATATATTTGGTTATGAAATAGAAATAAATCAATTAAAAAAATAATAATATAATAATAATCATATTATTATTTTTGTTGGTAAAACACTTTTTTGTCCGTAACTTATTCATGAGACCTCAGTTTCACGAACCGTCAGTGGTAGTGCGACCCAGATTCCGAGATGGACATTTCGAGTCCAATATTGGATGTCTTTTTCGGGTTTTTGGATTTACTACCAGAAGAGCTCGGAAAATAATAGATTTAATATTATTATTAAATCTTTTACTGCCATAACTCCCGCGTGCGACGTCCGACTGACTTCTCGTTAGTGGTGATGTGATCCTCTCATTAATACGATCTATTTATGTCTAATATGGGATATTAAATTATTTTTCGTGGATCGGGTCTATAAAACAACCAATAATAATAAATATAGTTATTATTATGAGATATTTTATTCAACATATCTCCTTGATATAGTGTTGGAATGGTGAACCATCTGTGAAGTTGCAACCCTTAAATTAAGCCTGATGATTCATAGACCATAACTCCTATATTAATTATTCCTATGGCTTGGGATGTTTTTACTTGGTCAAAACCGCACTGGTTAATGCGAACCACATTTAATGGGGAATTAAGCGTGTCGTAAACTGTCGCCCCATTAATTCTTTAAATGGGACAAGATATCATCCTCCCTTGTTCTTCCTCTTTGTTCTCGGCTATGAGACACTAGAACCATTCAATCCTTCCCATAGGAGTATCACAATCAAACATCACTCCTCAGATTGTTTTCGCTCTGTTTTGATCCATCCAAGCTGTATCGATTAATCTTCGATATAAGGAATGTTTTTATCTTCGTTCCTTTGGGATCACATTCCCCTGTTTCTCCTTTCATATTATAGCATGTAACATCCATGCTTCTAATCGGGTTTTCTTGGGGTATGGTTGGTGTGGACGTACCGTGGCATCCTCAGGTGGATGCAGTAGTCGCGATAGGAGGATCGTGACCCATTGTGTGGATAAAGAACATCAAGAACTCTTCAAGGTAGGGGACTCGTAGCTTCTCTAATTGTATATGTGCAATCGTATAATTAGCATGATTTAGCCCTTTGGATCACAATGAAATTGACCTAATTAAATACTTGAAGCGGATTAAAAGAATTGGTTGATCGCATGTTTTTTCTTTGTATAGTGATAACGGTTTGCCTCATGTTTTTCTAGATAGAGTGATATCTATGATTTCTTTGATAAGTTGTTCGTTCTTGATGGAAATTGTTAATGAATGTAATGACGGAATTAATTGTTAATTAATTGGATAAAGATAAAGAGGCATGGAAAGGAATATGGATGTTTTCATTGTTGTAGTTGTTCTAATTTGAGGTTAATAAAATTAGGGCAGTAAGCATGGTTATTTATTTGTGATAGCTTATTGATTAGGTCTCCCGTAATTGGATGCTACAAATAACAAATCTGCTAATTCAATATGGATTGGAGAACAGATTGTGTGAGAATTTCTTAAAGGGTTATGAGTTACCCTCTTGATTGTTAAAGGGTTAAGGTCCCTTTGATGTGATTTTGTGTTTTCTTACTGCTTGTGTTGTGATGTGACCCTAGAGGGGTGTTGTGATATGTGAAGGCAAGGAGGCCTTGTGGTTGTGGCAGCGGATGATGCCTAGAGTGGCGAGAAGAATCAGTTTATGCATGTGGGTGTCAGGGAGGACACAAGTGATGATGGAATGGGATGGATGTGATTGTTGGATTCTTGTTGATTCTTTGGTTGTTTATCTGCTTTACATTTCCCCACTGCTCAAGGAAGCTGGTCTTGCTAACCCATCTTCCAAAGGAGGCGAAGACACGCTGGGTATGCCATGTGCTTTCCATGTTTAGCCTATCAAGGGAGAATGGTTTTATGCTCTTTCTATAGGAGGAAAAGACTCGACGTGTAGTATATCTACTCACCATGTTGAGCCCCCTTTGTGTTTAGTAGCATCAGATGCCTTTCTAGAATGCCTGGGAATATAGGACAGTAATTCTGTAATGAAAGTTTGATTAAATGGTGATAATCCACAGGGATGGAGATACATGAATTTAAAGGTGATGTGAATCATAAAAGGAGAAGTTGATTTTGAATGTGATTCCAATTCAGTTTAATGTGGAATTGATCATGTTTAATTAATGTTTGAAGAATTAATTAATGTGCAGTGGAATTGATAAAAAGGTAATGAAGTAATCTAATAAAACCCTTTAAATGGTGGTGTGATTATAGGATACCTAGTCTTAGAAGTGGCATCCCAGAGTCTGAGAGAAATTAGATGCAGATGTGTCTAAGTCTATGTTATGCCCATAGTGTGGTTGTGAGTTATAATATATTCTGTAATTTTTGTGTTTCTTTACGGTACCCCACCCTAAGAGTAAGGGAAACTGACACTCTGGGGATTCTGAGCCCTGGGGGGTGCTTTCCCTAACATTCTGATGGGAGGATTAATGTCTGACTACCCCCTTTGACCCCGCACTCTTCTCTTGGTAGATACTTGTGCCATGAGGCACAGTGGTTAGTTACCCCATATATGTGTGTAGAGGGTTGTAATGTCTTGTGTTTATTCACACACATATATTCTGGATATAGTATCCTATGGACTACTATAGGTGTAACGTGTATAGGATATGATGGCTTGAGGATCCTTACTCGGAGTATGGCCTGTAATGGCTTGAGGTATTATACCCGACGTATGATACACGTTATGAAAGCTGTAGCGGCTCTCGGAAACTACCTGGTTACTTTTGGTTGTGAGGACGGTGTGGTGATTCGCCCAGGTGTCTGCGGGCAAGCCTTCGTGGTGCATGAGGTGCAGATTGTATAGCTTAGACGAAGTGTATACAGGAAAGCCTTTGGAGAGAGATGCATAGGATGTATGTCATTGGGGAAAAGCGGCAAACCAGTGGGGATGTAGTAGCGGGTTACCCTTGATATTCTTTACTATATGATATATTCTTGTATGCGTTACATGTTGAGAGTATCCATAGTGAGTTTGGGAACATAGTATACCTGTTTAGGTGACGAGTTAGTTTCACTTATTGTTCACTGTGCTTTAGCATGATTACTTTACATTGCACGAGAGGCTTAGGGGAGGATCCTACTGAGTATACTGTTATACTCACCCTACGTATATATAAAATGTTATTTAGGTCACTTGAAGAAGGTTGGAGATCATGCTGGTTACTACTAGCTTGTGGTTGGAGGACCTGTTCGGGCTTGTGGTCGCTGTCGTTTTTACTTTCTTTTGGGTACTTTAAGTTTTCCCTTTCAGTTGTAGTACTTTTCCATGGAATTTCATATATGTACTTGGGTTTTATTTTATATTTCAGTTCTGAGTTGGAGTTGGTTGGATTCTATTCTATCTCTCTCTTCTACATGTGTTCTCTTAGATAGTAATGCCTCCCATTTGTGTGTTTAATATACCCTCGGTGCTAGTCGCCAACCCGGGCCTACTGGAGGCAGGACTCGGGGGTCATTATCTCTCTTCTCTCGTTGCCAGCCCAGGAGGGGTACACATTATGGGGAGGGGGTCGTGACAGAAACTATCATTGAACTATTTTTACATGAACTATCAAATTTATATTATCAGGAAATGTTAAAAAATTTACACCCAAAAATGATGATTTTAATATTGAATTATTAATAAATGTGCATTGAAATGTTATAAGAGGATCATAATGTATATTATATTGATTACAAAGATTATAAAATATAATTATAATGAATTTAAATTTATTATGATTAAATTTATATGGCGTTCAATGAATGTGGAACATGAGGTTTAGGATTTATGATACAATATAATAATTTATTGGGATTGTTTTTATTATGAATTCAATGATGATATTACATGATTTGTTAATTAATATTCAAATGAATATTTTTATAAAATTTTTATTTATAAATAATAAAAATATTTTTATATTTTATCTCTTTATGTACTCATGATATGAGGATAATATTTTTAATGAGAAATCATCTTCATTTATCTTTTTTGTTGAAAATCATTTTTAATTAATGCCTTTTTTTTCAAAAACAATTAAATAATTTTTTTATTTTAATATGATTTTTTAAAGTCATATTTTCCAATTATTAATTTTTTCTTAAAAATAAAAGGAATAACCTCTTAAAATTACATGAGAAATTCTTTTGAATTTATTTTAAAAAATGTGAATGGAATATTTTTTTTAACATACATTCAATAAAAAAATTTCCAAACCTAATAAACTATAAATGCTTTGAATATTCCATAATATTTCTTCATTTTTATTTGAAAATAATGTCTTTAATTTAATATTTGCGAAATTATTAGTTTTTAAAGAGTATATTTCAAAATGATATGTTTAATTTCATTAATAAATATTCCATATACCTTCTAAAGGAATTTTCAACTATGAAGAAATTCATTGATGATTATTTTTATTTTTTAGTGATATGATCCAATTATATAAAAACATTCATTATTTGTATGTATTTTGATGATAATTATTTATGGATGATTATATGAAACCGAATTTGTTCCCACAAGTTACATATGTTATGAGGAAACCCTTTTGAAACCTGTTTTTTCTCAATGGATTATGCAACAATGTAATGATGAAATTTTTATGAAACCTATTTGTATTCAATCATATATTTTAATATATATTATTTATTCTCTTTTAACAAACATATATAAGTTTTTATTTTTTTGATAGTTGATCTTGGAATTATATATACCTCTAATTCATTCAATATAGATTTAAATGTCATGAGATACTAAGACTGGAATGAGGAATAAACCAATTTCAGTAAGTGACTTTTACACTATGATTGACTTTGATTGTGACATGTATATAGATACAATAATTTTGATAATGAACCAAATCCAAATAGGATAGTCTTGCAGTGAGACTATACTAATAAGGAAAGGCTTTTTTATTCTTTTGTGTGTGCCAAAACACATGTATTTTGTAAATTTTATTTTCTGTCATGGCTCATGTTCATTTACTCATTTATGATATGGGTTTTATGAACTAATAAACCTTAATCCAGGATATGGAATTATTATATAAGATATTCTAGGTATCATTTTAAAATCTTATAATAATGTTATCATATTCTTATGATCATGTTATGTTAATGTGGTAATTGATATAATCCTTAATTAACCTTACTAAGAATTAAAGATCACCCTTTCTTACGGTTTCGTTCCACTAGTTTTGAAGAATGGTTTTATGTATGATAATCATATAAAGGGATCTAGTTATGAAGAACATATTTTGGGAGAATGTAGATATACTAAAAAAAATTTGTGTATGTTTCCATGTTTTCAAAGAAACTATACCATTATGATTATAGAATTGATCAAATTTTTTTATTGAATATTAATATAACAATACTTCATATTATTTTTTGAAATGTATGAGTACCTATAGTTATAGTAATTCACTTCATTAGGTTGTATGATAATGTTATGTCATGAGATGATTATGATAAGTGTGAATATGATTATTAATATCAATGTCATCATTTTAATGTTTTATTGTGATTACTTCAAGCTATTATCAAATGATTTTTTTCGCACAAATTATTCTGAATAGATTTATTCTTATTTCTATGTATGAGTATGATAAATTCAAGATATAACCTGAATATTATGAGTGAGCATGATAGTTAATATCTACATTCAAAATATTATGATTTTTTATGATTATGATGTCATGTGCTAATTTCAAGACTCTTTAAGAATAAAAATTTCCTTACCACAGTTATTGATAATTCTTCTCAACTATGACTTTATTTCAAATTTTATTGTTTATAATTGTTATATTATTAGAATTTTATGTTGAGAATAAACACATTTTTATGTTACATTACCCTTATGATCATAATTTTCCCTATTATTATTCATAACTTCCAAATTTACACTTATTAAGAATCATTTCTCACCCTTTCTTTTGTTCTCTTTCCCCAAGTTGTTTTAGAAGGATTTAAGTGCTATATGAATATAACAGAACATACATGAATATATTTCTATTATATTATGATGTTTTTAAGGAATATAGGGATTATGTTTCATTTCATAAAATACATAAAAACATATTTTGACGTCGAGTATGTAAAAATTTGTTATATATATAATATTCATCTAGAATGATGTTGTATACATGTATGTAATTTATAGGTCACATAATTTTTTATTAATGTAATTCATAGATAGTTTAAGATAAAAATATTATAAATGTATATAGAACACATAGAAGATAATATAAATTATATAATAAAATCATATATTATAGAAAATAAATGCATGCATTTTTCATGAAAAATGAATTCATGTTTCAAAATTAGAAAGTTGATGTGACTTTGGGATAGATTTTATAAGGGGTAATAACTTAAAATAGTGTGGATTGGGTATTAAGTTGGTCATAATAGATAGAAAAGTAGTGGAATGAAGACCACCCATCAGGATAGACACTTATAGGGTATATTTTATGGTTAAATCACAGTAAGTATGTTAACTATTTAGATGAATGAGAGGATAAAAACATGAGAAAACATTGACACGACATAATGATATTAGATAAAACTATAGTGTCTTGGGTTGGAATAAGGATTAAAAATTGATGACAAAATAATAAAAGTCTTCATAATAATATGATTCTTAATTTTATTATTGACATTTGAGACTCAGAATATTTTTTTAGGTTTTAGTAATGGGTTGAATCTTGATGGAATTATATGATAAAAGATTATGATGACCAATTAAATTAAAATCCTCATGATTAACCAAATGGATTTATAGGTAGGATTCATTATCTTGTTATTGTTATCACTAAAATCTCATAATACATTATAAATAAAAAATGATTATCTTCTAAATATACTATGTAGAGAGTAACATGGAATTGATTCATTTATGCAAAAATGTCCCCCTCATTCCACCGGTCTTTTGATCCACAAGTTACTGAGCAATTGATTAATAAATTGAAAACTAAAATTTTCATTATTTAATTCATAAATAATTAAAAAAAATTATTCATAGTTTATCACATGAAGTGCATATCTAATTACTGTTGGAATATTATCAAGAATATGAGGTAAGTGGAAGAAATAAACTTCATGGAATTGATGGTGATTAATAGGGTATTTCTCAGAAAATAATTTCCTTCAAACATTGAAACAACGATTTCAAGGGGATTTTGTAGAGAAGAAATGGACGGATGGTAAATCCATCGGTACCTATAAATACAACATCATAAGACTTTCACAGTATGAATCTTCTTTTATAAATGACCCATAGAGAAAAACTGATTGATTTTTTGTGGACTCAAATAATTTATTTATAATGTTTTATTTATAATATACCATGGTGAAAATGATTAAATAATTCAATTATCGATAGAATAAAAAATAGAATATGAGAACTCGAATAATTTATATTGTTTTATTTACAGGAGGAGAAAAATAGAGCTTTAAAGAATATTTATTGGTAAATACCATAGATGAATGGTTTTCTATTGAGATAGTAAATTTAAACAGTGGATGGAAAGTTATATAAAATAAATATATATTATAGAGGATTTTATTAATGAAGTTTATTATTCATGTCGAAATGAGATTGTTAATTTTGAAAATTGATGTCCAAATCTAAAAGATAGTGAGGATGGTATTACACAAAAACAAATTTAAAAATGAAAAATTTATGTATTTTTTATCAGAACTAAAGTGGTTCAAGAGAATGATGCATTGAAATATACACTCACTATCCCCAATATAAATAAAAATACATTATCTGATTCTAGTTCTACCCACCTTTTTATATCTTAAGAATTTTTTAATAGTACAATATCACCACATCCATTATTTGATGTTGTGATTTATGTAAAAAACAATTAATAGAAATATATTTGCACTTGATGTCAATATATATTCTTTGATATAAGTTTTTGGGAATAATTTTTCCAAAAATTTTATTATTCTCCCTCTTTTTAAATTTCATGTATTTTTGGGAATCAAATGAATTTATCCACAAAATTACTATATCCATTTCTATGGAGGGGAATCCATTTTTTATATTCTATATAATCCTATATTTTTCTATCAATTATAGCATTTATATAAAATTTTAATAGGAAATAATTCAATTGTATTGGTATTACAACCTATTCGTAAGGTATATTTCTCTAAAATAGTTATTGTAGAAACTAATCATTGAATTTATTTTTACTATCACTTTTTTTATTTTAATCATGATGAAAATTATATCCTTCACCCAAATATTAAGGTTTATTATTCAATTAAATACATAATGTGGATACAAATGTTTCAATTACTCCATATAGAATGGACATGAATAAGTTTATAAATTGTTAAAGCAACTCAGATAGAATGATGATAAAGGATTTATAAACCCATGACATCACCACAGGGTGAATCTATTCATTTTTTAAGAATAAATATGGGATAAAATGGATATTTTCATTGATTATAAACAACCTAAAAAGATCACTATTAAGAAAATGCATCATTTACACCATATTAATGACCTATTTATACAACTATTAATAGATAAATTCTTTTAAATTATTTAACTTCATTTGGGATATCATCAATTAAAGGTCAATAAGGAGGAAATTTGGATTACAATATTTTATATGAGGTACTATAATTTGGAATTTATAGTAAATCCATTTAGACCACTGATACTCCCTCCATCGCCAAGAAACTAATCAATAGAGTTTTTAGATATTTCATAGATTAGTTTTGGTAGAATTTATAGAATATATCTATATATATTCATTACGAAACGATGTGAAAAAGGTTATTTGATTATTTTATTGAATAACCTTTGGATGTAGATGTTGTATTCCAATTTTAAAATTTTTGAATTTTAGATATTGAAGGTTTAATTATTGTGTTATATAATCTCATGAAAGGGAATTATGGTAGTTCTTTCATGTATGGATCTTATTGAGAAATGGCCTAGAAAAAACACTAGGACTGAGAACCTTAGTTATCGTGGATTGGTTGGATATTATCAAAACTCTTAGAGGAATTTAAAAATGTTATATAATCAAATAACAACAATGACAAGTAAGGGACCCAATTTCCTATTAATATATGAATGTGAAGAAAATTTCTAAGCATTAATAATAAATTCTTTCAATACATACATGATTATACTACCTTATAGTAGACAATTATTTTGTTATCAATATTTATCCATTGAAGAGTGGAATAAGATGCTTCCCCGTGGAGAATTATATATTGATAATATATTCCTCGCAACAATTGAATATAAAAGAGAAAAAAATTATCCATATCCCGAATTAGAGTTGGAAGTTTTAATTATATTGATGATGATATAATGAAATTACCATTATACAAAATGGTGTGATATATAATTATATATCCCACATGTAGAGACCAAGACCCTAGTAACCCATATCTAGAGTCTTATTCATTACAGTGGCATAAGATACAATGAATCACATCCTAAAGTATTGGATTATTTAGTAGTCAAGGTAAAATATATATATACATGAGTCTTGTATAACATTTGAATTGAAAATTTATAATAAATATTATTTTCGATAATAAATTATTCCCTATATAATATAATTTCATATTATTCATAGTAATATTCGTGGATTAATTATAATAGAATGAAAATAACGGTGTTCTAAAATTCTTAGTAATATTTATTTATAATCGAATAAATCCAGAATAAATGTAGAATCATCATTAAGGAATGATAAAAATGAATAGGAAACTTTTTGAACACAAGTTCCATTTAAAAAATTGACCAAAATAATCCATTTTGATGTAAATAACCAAGAAACATTCCATTTAAATAATAAAAAAACTATCATAACTAGATATGACATAATCCCTATGGTAATGATGAAAATAAAAACACATTCCATTAATAAATATATAATAATGAAATTAATCCACAGATAATATCTTTTCTAAAATCTCAATGGTATTAATAGCTGAACTCCAAATGAATGAAATGATAAGATATTTTATATCAATTTTCCTCTGCACATTATACCTTTACCATCAATACCTTTCATATAATTTTATAGTACATCTTGGGTGGAAAAAGAAAATAGGTAACTCTAGACGAATGATTTATCCCATGGGACTATTGATGAATCTAGTGGATATTGATAAAAAGTCCACATAAAATGTATTTCCTTTCTATATCATTTCTCATTTATTGAATATTCGATATAATTCATAAAAAATGTTCCTTATCATAATATATCAGTATTGATTAAATGATATATATTTATCAATATTACCCTTGTAAATATAATAAATATCAATGTAAAACATTGTATATAGAAATGAGATATATTTTAGGCAATAAAAATATCCATGATAAATTAAACAGATATTTTGGGGAAATTAAATGTATAATTGAAAAAGAAAAATTCGAGGGATGGTTAATGACTAAATGAATGAATCAAGGTAGTTAATATCAACAATTTCCTTTTTAAAAATGATATTAAACCATCTATAGGAAAAAATGGATGGTATCAATTAAAAATATAACATTTTGGTTAAGAATTAATGGTTATTCTCACAGATTAAAACAATAATTAAAAAAATATTTGGTAAAATGTACTTTTCATTTTGAAAATAATGTTTTGAAATATAAAACCTTCTGAAAATCCTTTTATTTGAAAATACCTTTTAAAAACTAATAATAATGAGAATATTAGGAAAACAAAATTTCATTAAAAATATACAAGTATTATTTAAAATGGCGATTCTAATAAATGATGGATTTTATGTTTGTACATCCCATCCAACTAATAATAACATTCCTTTTTTTCTATAAAAATTATATAAACTTTTCTTATTTAGAAAACTATAAGAAGATTCTATTAAAAGTTTCTTTAAAATCCAAATGAGAATAATTATTATAATTAAATACATATTCTTCTTATTTTTGTGTAAAAAATAAAGAATGAAATAATGGTATTAATAAATGATTTTTAAAATGTAAAAATATATTTGAAAACATTTGTGTAAAACATGGTTTCAAAAGAAAATTGATTTCCGACCAAAGAGAGAAATAGAGTAGGATTTTGTCAAAAACATTATTAATTATTTTCATCTCCAATGAGAGGAAAAATGGTAAAATTATTTTAAAATATCATGAAAAACATGAAAATTTGAAAATTAGTGTGTTTATTTAAAAATAATCATATAATTATATTCAATATAAATTCATGAGTCAAGAATCTCAATTAAAATTTGGTTGTGATGTAAACCCATGGATAGATCATAATGTGGATGTGAGAATCAGTCACTGATTTAGTCATGTGTATTATATGTAAACCCATATAAAAAAGTTTTAAATAAAACATATTTGAATCAAATTTCATTATTCACATAATCTCATTGTATTAATGAAAATTAAGATTTAATATAACCCAAATAAAAATAAATTGAGTTATTAATTATTTACCAAATTGTAACTTTTAATTCAAATCCCCTTAGATAAAATAATTCAAATTTAAATGTAATATAAAATGATGAAGTAATTATTCATGATATTACATGTCAAAGGGTAAGTATATACACCATATAAAAAATTAGTTTCATATCAATATAATATTCCTCAATGAAATGAAATTGAGATGAAATCTATTACCGTACTCTTCCTTTTGTATGAAAAAGAATTGAACTCTTGTATATTTGATTTAATCATGTTATTAACATAAAAAAGAAACATATTAATATTTATAATATCATATATTATTCTTTTATGACATCTTATTATAAATTCATTACAAATCCCTCATTATTATTTTTTCGAGTGTTAATTTCCTTATTTTATCATGCTCATATCATCCTAAAAGTTCTGAATATTTCAAATATTATATAGTTATATATTCTCCAGATTAAGAATCATATTTTTTTATATTTTTACACAAATTACACTACAAAAAACCAATCATCAATTATGGTTATGAAGGATTAATTATGATACACTCTAGAAGATGGTATGCTTTACATATGCATGAGTACTGTTTCCATTTTTCAGAGATCATTATGGAATATAGGAAAACAATATTTTAAAATATATTAATTTTAAAAATATTATATATCCTATATTATATTCTTATATGTATAATCTTTGTGGTTTGGTGATGAAAATAGAGTCACATCCCTTAATGATGTTATTATGAGTGTGGTTCAGTAGTCTACACATACACAAATGATTTCATCGTGTTTACATGAGTTAAAAGGAAAGATATAAAATGATATATAATAATTTCAAAATGATAAATATTTAAAAAATAATAATATGTCAGTTAAATCAGATAAAATCATTAATATTAAAATTATATCCTTCGATGTGATGTATTATTGAAATACAAATCACATCGCTTGACGAGGTAGTAGTTCGCTATACACATGAATGGCATTAGTGTATCTCGAATAAAATAGAATTTAAAAATATAGATATTATATAGTGATTTAGTATGTATAAATAGATTATAAATATCATATTTATAACTTATATTCATCATCATGTCCATCCATGATAGGTGTAAATGGAAAAAATGAACAATAAAGGTCCACAAAGGGATATCCTCCTTACACATGAAGGATTATTTAGTAACCCAATTGAGAAATGTGAAGATGGTTCTAAGTCATACACTTATTAAAAAAATAATTGTATGTTTAATATACTTATTTTACAATATCATCATTGTTTTAAAAAAAATTAATAAGGTGGAAAAAGAAGTAAAATAATGACACTTATAAAAGAACATTACCTCTTCTTTCTTTATCATAATTAGGTTTTTATTAAACTCTTCCTATATGAGATTTATGCTCATAATATGGATTCATGAATATGGGGAGGGATTTTGGGAAGTTATTTGATATTTTATTGGCCAAACCAAATGGTTTTGATGAAGTTTTGTAGAGAGGTTAGTGGGTGGCCTTTGATATGTTAAGGATATGACACACTTGGTCTTTTTGAAAATAATTGAGTTCTCCAAATCTTTTGATAGTGAAAAAGTTTCCTAAATATACCATTATAGAACCTTATAAGTTTATTTGTCTAAATTTCCTTAGAAAATAGTTTTTTGAGAAATTGAGATGTATTTTGTTTCCCAAATATTTTTTTAGCCTACTATAAAGCCATTTTACCAAAACTACAACAATTAATTTTAACTGCATTAACTATTTATTTTGGTATGCAATTAAGATGAAATTGTATGAAATTATAAAATTAATTATTTTAAACATGAATTCCATTTTTAGAAATTAAATTTACATTGGAGGAAAAAATTAATTTCAAATTAATCCTACAGCTACGATGAGAATGAAGGGTTTTTCTGTAACAAAGTTTCAAAATATTATAATAATTTTATATGAAAATTTAATATGAACATGATTAAAAATAATAAATTGGAAAAAATAATATAAAAATTATGTAATTTTAGTTTATAACTAATTAAAAATATAGTCTAACAATATAAATAACTTAATAAAAAATGTGTATTATAATTAAAATTAAGTATTTTTCACTATTCATTAGTAAATTATACTCTACAAAATATTAAAAAACATCCTAATATAATTTTGATATTATGATTTAACAATTAAATTTTGTTATTTACAATTCATTTTCTAAAATATGTAAATATTAATTTTAAATTAAGTTTGAAAACTGTGAATTAATCCTCTTTTAAAAAAAAAAATTTTTTCATAGAACTTTTTTAAATGATAATTATTTGAATATTTAACAAATTTATAATTAGTAAAAATGTTTAAAATATAATTTTTGTATTAGTTATATAATACTATATTCAACTTAAATTTTTATGTTTAAGTGATAAATTTAAAATTAAATTACAATAGTAATAATATATTATTTTTTGGCAAAACATTGTATTATATGCAACCAAAGCTATGGAAAAAATTAATAGTTTCTTGAATCATATGTTATTTAAGATGATAAAAATATTAAAAGGAATAATATTTTAATTACCCAATGTGTTATATTATATTCTATGATATTTGTTTTGTTTCAACAATTCTACTAAGATTTTTTTTTTGTTTTATAATTTCATGGTGTTACATTCTCCCCAACATAAATAAATGACACCATCTAAATTTATCTTTAGATCAGTAATAAAGGGTTTTAATTTTATATATATGATTTATTAAAATCCCACATAGAAAAGGTTTAATTAAACATACATTTAAAAAAATATAAATGGGGATTACAAGGGTCATATGTAATTTCACATAAATTGGATTCTACAAAGGATAACATTATTGGGATGAGAGGATGTGGAAATAGAAGAAAAGAGTAAATATATTTTAAGACTTATTGATTTCATTTATCACAATAACACGGATGATCAGTGGATTTTTATGGGTTTCAATACCACCAATTAGGGAATATTTGTATGTAAACTTGATTTTAGGATATTCTTGTAATATGTAAACATTTTTTTTCAAGAATCAATTACTATATTTATGAATTATTTTATAGTCTAGGAATATAAAAAAATATTTTTACATAACACATTTCTAATTTATAAGCCTAATTTTATCCTTTGGTTGTGCTTCCATCAAATTATAAATCATCACTTACTCCAAGAAATAAATTTTTATTCCTTAATCACAAAAATTCAATTTTAAGAGACCGTAAGATCTATAATACATATATTTATATCCATATCTAACTATTTTATTAATTTAATAGTGTAGAACAAGCTAACTAATAAATTAATATATAAAAAATTAATAACACCAAGAAATGATAATTAATATTTATTTTAGAAAACATTGATCTCATGATATATTGACCATGAAATATGGTAGGCTAGTGGTTGGTGATAAAACCTTATCTTCCTTCTGTCATGGGTTAAAGCCCCACTACTTTTCTGGATGTTATGAGTTGTCATCCTGCTTGCGGGTATTTTTTTATAAAACTATTTATTATAATTACTATATAATACCAAAATACAATTATGATGTACATCATTGAAATAAAATCAATCATTAAATTACCATTTTACTATGGTTTTCACCAAAACATATTATTCTCACAATGTCTAATAATCTTACAAGACTATTATTAAAATTTCATTAGTGATCATATAAACCCTAATGGTTATCAATAAAATTAATCATATTTCTATAAAATTTAAATTTATTATTGGTAAAATAATTTTTTCATGAAATATATTCTAAAAAAATATATTTTATGACCATAAGTATCCCCCAAAATTTTCTTAATCATGTTATATCACTATGATGTTTTTTTTGAAAATGGCATGTTTATGAATTCAAAATTATGATCAAAATTAAAATCATTAAGGCAAGATTCTATCCATAACTCATATGTTAATGAGTATATATATTATTTAAATAGGTAACACATTTTAAAGACATTTCATAATTCAGATACCAAAATACCATTGGTAAAAATATATTTTCAATTTAATTATTACATACAAATACAAAAATATTTCATCCATTACATTCCAACATAGGTCTTACTTTCCTTAGGGTATATCCTAGTTATTTTATTATCATTATATTTTTAAATCTTTAATATATGACTTTAATGAGAATCTGAATTATCCAATGCATATCATATGAGAGTGAAAAACCTGGTGCAAATTATGACCCACATTCATAAATCGAGTAATTTTAAAACCAATCCCGACATGCCTAATTATAAGTTATTACCCATTGGAAAATATATTATAGAACCAAATGTACATGTAGTATCTAGATAAGGATGTATGTCTTTGATAAACTAAATAATCCCAATATTACCAAAACATTAATATATTATTTTATTCTTATCAATAAAGTATATCATATAGTTATATTCATTATACTATGTTATCATTAATTTAGTTCCCAAGGTTTATAATAAACATAATATGATACCAAATATAGTGACCCTGACCCCAATATCACAGAGCCAATGATTTATTTCTTATATTTTCATAAGACACAACTAATCACATTTTAATAGTCTAAATTGTATAGTAGTATTGGTAAATTCGATACATAAATAAGTCGTGTATTACATTCAAATATAAAATTTAGAATACATTATTTTCATGAATAAATTTTTTTCATCTAGTATATCCTTTAATATCAATAATTGGACACTTAATGGATTCCTAGGAAAGGAAAAAAAATATGGGTGAGCCCAATTTCCTATTATGTTTTAAGTTCAAAAGAAGTAGTCTTCAATAAATGAAGCAATATCATTATGGAATGAATAATACAATATATTAAATATATGAACTGAAATTTCATTTATATAATTAACTGGAATAATAAAATGAATGATAAATAATTAAAATACAATCCATTTAATCAATAAAAAATCTTAATTGGATAAGGCATAATCAATATGGAATGGTAAATAACTGAAAATAGATTCCATTAATCAATAACAAAGAATGAAATGAATTCATATATAATATCATCGCAAGAATATCATGGATAATAATAATTTAACCTTATTTAAGGAAATTCATAGATATCAAATGTCATGTTTCCCAGGAACATGAATGCTTTCCATCGATACATGTCAAAAGGTGGTTTAGAACATACTGGCTGAAAAAAACTTTTAGTTAAGCCAAGATAACTGATTTTTCCCATGAGCCTATTTATAAATTGAGGGGATTTATATAAATACCCCTTATCCAATTCCATGTATTTTCATATCATTATTCATATATAGAATATTCCATTTAATTCATTATTAATATTCTTATTCTAAAACTATCTGTATTGAGTAAAGAATAAAAATTTATCAATATATCCATAGTTAATCAAATAACATTTGAATTATAATATCATATATAGAAATTAGATATGGTTTAAGGAATAATATTATCCATGATAAGTAATATGGATATTTATGGGGAATATATTGTCTAATGTAAAGTGAATAATTCAAGTAGAAACTAATTTCTACAAGAATTAATCAAATAAGTGAAGGTTAATTAAGGGTTTTTGTCACTAGTGATTAAAAATATTTAATTATTTTCATGTGTTCAATATCGTTTTGTTTTTGAAAACCACTATTTAAAACCTAAAATAGTTTGAAAATCCTATTCTAGGTAAATTATTTTTAAAAATTAATAATGTTCATTGTAGTGGGAAAATAATTTCTGTAAAAAAATATTATAAAAATGAAAAGGAATATTCAAATAAATGATGGAGGTTAAATCCATTCATTCAATACAAATCCAAAGAATATTCCTTTTCCACTGTAAAAACATATGAAAAATTCCTGGTTTGTAAAATGATAAGATGATTCATTTTAAATTTTTAGTAAAATCCATACTCAAATAGTTTTTTAATATAAATATAGAAACCTTTTAAAACATTTAAAAAAAATTAAAATGTTTAAAATTTTATTCAAAAAATATATTTTAAAATGGTAAAATCATTTTTGAATAGTTTTTGAAAACATGGTTTTTGAAGAAAACTGATTTCTAACCGAAGAGAGAATTAAAGTCGTATATTATTAAAAACAATTTGTCAATTATTTTATATAACAATGAGTAACAAATATCACTATAATGAATAAAAAACCATAAAAATGAAAGGGTTTATTAAATAAAGATCAAATAATTTCATTTAATTTAAATTGATTATTAAGAAGTCATTATTATAGTGAGATTGTGAAGTAAAAATTTCGTTGATCAAAATGTTAAAGTGAGAATCAACCAATGAATATATTAAGTGTATCAATTTTAAATAAAATTTAATATAATCCAAATTCAATGCAAACATAATTTTAGAATACCAATTATAATTAGAAAGTAATATATCCTAATGAAAGGAAATAGAGTTATGAAATTCGTTACCACATGGTAACTTGTAATTAAAATATTTGTAGATGAAATAATTCAAATTGAAACATATAATAACATTAATAATGAATTATTCATGATATTACATGTCAAATAGGTGGTATATACCCCATATAAATGAAATTAGGTGCATAACAATACAATATCCCCCATTGAAATTGAATTAAGAAGAAATATTTTATATTACTCTTGCTTTTGGTTGAACCAGATCTAACGTAATGTATAATGGTTTAAAAATTTATATTAACATAAAAAACCATATTAATATTTATAATATTATATAAAATCCATTTATATAATCTTATTACATATTAATTAGAAATGATCCATTTTTTCATTGTTTCAGGTGATAATTTCCATGTTTTCTTATGTGTGTTTTCTCATTAATTATCCAGTTCTTGAAAATATTATTTCTTTATATAACATCCATAATAATAATCATGGGATAATTATAATATATTGGCAAAAATTTAACTTTAAAACCAATCATTAATTATTGTTATGAAAAATTAAATACATTGCAATCAACGAGATAATAGGATGTGCGTACGCATGAGTAAAAATTAAATTTTTCATAGATCAGAATGGAAAGGGGGAAAGTAATATTTTAACATTAAATAATGATAAAAAATTTATCTGTATAATTTTATATACTAATATATATATATATATTATCCATAGGATTTCTTGATGAAAATAATGTCACATTGCTTCATGATGTCGGTAGTCAACACATACTGAAATGATGTAATAATTGTTGCATGAGTGGAAAGGAAAGAAAGAAAATGAAACATATTATAGATAATGTCACGACCCGCCCTCGGGGTCCGTGCCATGACTACCCCACGCCCGCCTTCCATAGGCCAGGGGCTGGCGACTAGCACCAAGGCGTAAATCCCGGTAAAAATGGGAGGCATTGCCTTTGTAAAGTAAACAAACACCACAGAGTAAGCAAGCGGAAAGTAAACACTAAGCAAAAGCAGAGTACAACTGAAGTGCGGAAAAGTAAATGGGCCAGTATACATACCCAAACTGAAAGTAAAGTACAACTCAAAAAAGGAAAACAACAACTGAAAAGTAAAAGCCACTACACCGAGCTGTCCACTAGAAATCCCACCTGAAGGGTGGGTACAAATAGCTCCACTGCTCCACGTGTCCCGCCGTCCGCTCCGAGCACGTCCCGCCCAGTGGTCCACCTCCAGGTACCGTCCTGCTCTGCAAGCCTCGGCTAAGATCAACGTTGTCCGTCGTCTGCAACCAACACAACGTAGTGCGGGCAAAGCCCGTGCAGGGGTGAGTATAAGCTACTCAGTAGGGACCCCGAGACCCCTGAAGGTCTCTCAAAATCCACAAAGGATAAACCACGAAGAAAGGTACAATCATGAAGTAACAACCGACACTGCTTAGCTATATTCCCATACATATACCTAAGTCATCAATTTCAAATACGCTCCAACCTCCAAGCCCAAGTACAACTCAGTCCACACAGGAAAGTAAAGGTATTCCACACAGGAAAGCAAAACGCAATCCACACAGGATAGCACAACACAATCCACACAGGAAAGCAACAGGATTCATCTCACACAGGTATACTTCTTCGAAAGACGATAAAGATGATCTCTGATCCATCTAAGTCGTCGGACCCACGTAGGATCGATAGGTAACTAACTCCCGCAAAAGACCCACACAGGATCGGGCCCACGTAGGACCTGTAGGCGCTGGTTCACACAGGACCGCTGAGCGCAAGGACCCACACAGGATCGGACCCACACAGGATCGGGCCCACACAGGACCTGTAGCACTGATCCACATAGGATCGCTGAGTGCTGAAGTCGTCGTCGTCGAATCCACACAGGATCTCTGTACTATCGTCGTCGCAGTCACAGTAGCATTAGCAGTCACAGTCACAGAACAGTCGCAGCCAGCACTAGGGTTCCCGCACACAACAAGCTCGTACAGGAGGATCCGCTCCACGAGCCGAGAGGCTGATACATCAACTGTCACAAAGTCCAGAGTTGATGTAACAAAAAGTTCCGTATCGTCAACAGGAACTCAACGCAACAGACGGCGCGTCGATCGGACGCCCGGTCTGAGAGTTATTGGCATTTTCGTCCTCGGGGCCCGGTTGGTTTTTAAGGCAAAACCAACCCGACCATACTCCACCTGCATCCAAACCTCGGGCGGAGTATGCCAAAAGAACCGTCTCACTATGAGGAACACAACAAAGCTGACGGCACGTCAATCGGACGTCCGTAGCTCAAGATATGATCGTTTCCGCTCCGAAGGCCCGGTTGGTTTCGTGAACGAACCAACCCGGCCGAACTCAAAATGTTCCGAAACCTTGAGTGCGATAAACCGAAACGACCGTCTCGATCCAAGGATCGTGTTTCGGCAGACGGTTCGTCAATCGGAGGTCCGTGGCTCAAGTTATGGCCAAAAGACCGAAACTGTCTCCAAAACGGGGGGTCCGGGTCCGGGCCGACCCGGCCCGACCCCCCCTGGGTCGGCCCGAACCGGGTCGACCCGTACTGGGTCGACCCGACCCGGTCCGCTGGACCCGGCCCGGCCGGTGGCGGCGCGGCGGCGCGGCTAGAGTGTCGCGCATGTGCCGCACGCGGGGGGTTAAACCCCCCCTTTTTTCGGATCTCGGTCGGCGTTTCTTTTGTCACACGGGACCCGCGGGTCCCGCCTCCTATCCAAACCGGCGGCCGGCGAGGCCGGCCGCCCCTGGCTGCTCTGCCGCGACCCTTCTTGATCTCCGGCGCCGGCGGCCCGGCCGGCCGCCGGTCGCCTCCTCGTTCCGCCGCGGCCCGTCTCTGGCCGCGGTCTCTTTCGTAAACAACGACGCGGTGCGTCAGCTCCGCATTTCTTTATCGCTGCTCGCTCCGGCCATAAATTCATTTGTTCCTGCGTGGTGCGACGACACCGCGCTGTCTCCGCTAAATCAACACGAAAGATTAGAAGGGGGAGGAGAATCGGTCGTGTTCATGCGGTCCAGTCTCCTCCCGTTATAATGATAACAGTTGGCCAATCGTATAAACAAAACAATGAACGTTTCACAAATTTTTAATAAAATTTGGAACTACGCCCAACTGATTATTATTTCATGTTCGAGGGAATGAAACACGTAATTTGAAAAGGACAAACCCCTACCTTGGTTCTGGAACGAAGTTCGATGATCGATAACGATTCGCGGAAGTCGAGCGTTGCGGTGGTCGGCGTCACGGAAGAAGAACGTCGATGTCGCGATTATGTCGTCACGGAAGACGGTTCCCGAGAACGTGGAGTTCTTCGTCGAAGTTCGAAGGTTCTTCGTGTTCTTCGTCAGAGTTGAAGAAGAAGAAGAAGGAGAAGCTCCCAAAATTCCTCTAAAGGTGGTAAAAGAAATTCAACCAGAATAAAATAAGCTTTAAGCTTATATTATTAAATAACTTTACCACATGAATTTCAAAGGTTTTAATTGAACAACTCACCTCAATTAATAATTAAAGTTGTCAAACATTAATTAAAAGGAGGGTTAATGGGAGTTTTGAGGGAAGATGGAAGGTTGTGTTTCGTGTGGGCCCCACCACACTTAATCCTCCCAAGGGAGGTTAAGTGGATGTGGGTCCCACTCCCAACTCCCTTTGGAAGGATTTATAAAAAAAATCAAGTTAAAATAAAAATTTTTATTTCACAAATTTTATTTAACTTAATCTAAAAACCCAAAAACTAACTTTCAACCCGTAATAAACGCAACTTCCGAAAAGGTCCCCTTAAGCGAATATCGGCGCTGCGAGTTCATCGGTGCCCTCAGATTTCAATTCCGAGCACCGGATCAAAAGTTAGGAAATCCCGCTTGTTCGTTCACTGAACGTACCCAAGCCAAACTTCAGAAATTGATTCCGGGCACACCGGGCCTCGGAATCAGGTGCCGTCAGAAACCGCGCTCTTGTAAAATTTCAAAGAAAATTAAGAAAAAATTTCCCTTGAATTTCACGGGTCTTTACATTACTCCCACCTCAGGGCTTTACGTCCCCGTAAAGATACATCAGAAACTAGGGAAAAAAATGAGGGTACTGAGCACGCATCTGAGCCTCCCGCTCCCATGTGCTCTCCTGGAGATTCCCGTGCTGCCATCTGATGCGCACAAGAGGAATCGATCGCCCACGCAGGACCCGCTCCTGTCGATCCTCTATCTCCACCGGGACCTCCGTAAAAGTCTCCCCATCGTCAACGACAAGCTCCCCATGGTCAATGATGTGCGTCGGGTCATGCACGTATCTCCTCAGCTGAGACACGTGGAAGACGTCGTGCACCCGATGCAACTGAGGTGGTAGAGCCAGGCGATAAGCCACCTCACCAATCCTGCTGAGGACCTGGAAGGGTCCGATGAAGCGCGGAGATAACTTGCCGCCTCGGCCAAATCTCCGAATACCACGTCGAGGTGAGACCCGCAGGAAGACGTGGTCGCCATCCTCGAACTCTAGTGGCCTCCGCCACCGGTAACCCCTTCCAAAGCCGGGAAGTAAAGCGAGCATCTCGATCGGAGACGATAGATGATGGCACACCGTGGAGCCGCACAATCTCCTGAACGTAGAGACGTCCCAGGATCTCCACTGAGCCCTGCTATCTGATGGGTAAGAAGTGTGCCGACTTGGTGAGTCAGTCAACAATCACCCAGATGGAGTCGTGACCTCTGGAAGTGCGTGGAAGTCCAGTCACAATGTCCATAGATATCCCGTCCCACATCCACTCGAGAACCTCCAAGGGCTGTACCAAGCCTGCTGGTACCTGATGCTCTGCCTTCACCTGCTGGCAGGTGAGGCATCGAGAAATGAACTCGGCTACTGCCTTCTTCATGCCCGGCCACCAGTGCTGTCGTCTGAGGTCCTGGTACATCTTTGCCACTCCAGGATGTACCTCCAAAGGAGAAGTGTGAAACTCTCTCAGCACATCCTCTCGAAAAGCGACTGGTACCGTGGTACGTCCTCTGAAAATAATGTCGTGCTCTGCTCCAAGGGAGAAACCATCAGGTGCCTGTCCCAAGGATATCTGTGCACATCGTGTCTCACAGTCAGCGTCCCCACGCTGTGCCTCCCTGACTCGCTGCAGTAGTGGAGGAGTGACTGTGAGAGCCTGAAGGAAGGCTGCTCCATCTCTATCCACGAAGGATATCTGCAAAGAGGCTAGCTGCTCAGTCGCCTCCTCAAGTAGCTGTATGCCCGTCCTCCTGCTGAGGGCATCAGCTACTACGTTCCCCTTCCCAGGAGTATAGACTATCTCAAAGTAATAGTCCTGGAGGAACTCGAGCCATCGCCGCTGTCTCAGGTTCAGGTCCTTCTTTGAGAAGATATACCTGAGACTCTGATGATCAGAAAAGACTGTAAAGCGCTCGCCCATCAGGTAGTGTCGCAATGTCTTCAAAGCGAAGACCACTGCTGATAACTCCAGGTCATGGGTAGCGTAGTTCTGCTCATGCGGCCTCAACTGACGTGATCTATAGGCGATCACTGCCCGCTCCTGCATCAGAACACATCCGAGTCTGGTCCCTGATGCATCGCAGTAGACTACGTACCCTACTCCCTCCTCGGGCAACCTCAAGATAGGTGCGCTAGTCAATCTCTTTCTGAGCTCCTGGAAGCTCTGCTGACATATGTCTGACCACACGAAGGGTTTCCCCTTCTTCGTCAAAGCTGTGAGTGATTCCGCAACTCTAGAGAAGTCTGGCACAAATCTCCGATAGTATCCAGCTAGTCCCAAGAAACTCCGAACCTCAGTCACGCTCCTGGGTGGCTCCCATGCTAACACAGCCTCGATCTTCGCGGGATCCACTCCAACTCCCGCCTCAGAGATAACGTGTCCTAAGAAGTGAACCTCACGTATCCAGAACTGGCACTTCGAGAGCTTACCATAAAGCTGGTGCTCTCGGAGTGTGTCTAGTATAACTCGCAAGTGATAGGCGTGCTCCTCCTCTGTCGTAGAGTAAATCAGAATGTTGTCGATGAAAACCACGACAAACCGATCGAGGTATGGCTGAAAGATCCTGTTCATGACAGCCATGAACACTGCTGGAGCATTGGTTACACCAAAAGGCATAACCAAGAACTCATAGTGGCCATACCGACATCTGGAGGCTGTCTTCTGAACATCCTCGTCTCTGACTCTGAGCTGATGATAGCCTGACCTGAGGTCTATCTTCAAGAACCACCGTGCTCCCTTGAGCTAATCAAAGAGGTCATCAATCCTCGGTAGCGGATACTTGTTCCTCACGGTCACCTGGTTCAGCCTACGATAGTCAACACAAAGACGCAAGCTCCCGTCCGCCTTCTTGGCGAACAAAATCGGGGAAGCCCAGGGTGAAACACTGGGTTGGATGAACCCCTTGCCCTACAAGTCCTCCAACTGTACCCGTAGCTCTCGAAGCTCTGCGGGGGCCATCCGATATGCTGGAGTGGATATCGGGGCTGTCCTGGGGTACAAGTCAATATAAAAGTCTACCTCTCTGCGAGGAGGTAGCCCCGGAACGTCGTCGGGAAAAACGTCCGCAAACTGATCCACCACTGCAGGAAAACCAGGACTCCGCACGTCAACTGCTCCAAGGATAAGGCTAGCCAACTGATGACTGATGGGCTGTCCTCTCCTCCGCGGAAGTCCATCCTGTGCTGCTAAGGCTCCCTTCTCGCCGGTGAAGGTGAACCTGCTCCCGTCGGTGCGTACACATCGCACCTTGCGCCTAAAACAGTCAATCTGTGCATGGACCGTAGATAGCCAATCCATGCCCAATATGACGTCGTAAGGCCTCGACGCTGCTACAAGAAGATCCCAGCCGAAGCTCTCGCCTCCTAGAGTAAGCTCACACTGCCGGAACCAGTGCGTAATCGTCGAGTCTTCTCCCGTAGGAGTCTCTAGCCGTAAGGATCGAGCCAACGGCTCTGTCGGAATCTCCGAGCTCCGAACAAGGGCAGCGGCTATGAAAGAGTGACTCGCTCCTGTGTCTATAAGAACTGCAGCAAGGGTGGAATAGACACAGATAGTACCTCGAATCATCTCGGGTGCGCCGTGGTCGTAGGCCTCTGCTACCTGGAGATGTGCCTGTCTCTGCCCGCCAGCTCCCTGTGGTCGGGGTGGGCCTCCTGGTGGTGGTGGTGGCAGAGCCTCAAAGCGTCGCCCACCACCTGCTGCTCGGCTAGCTCCTCTGCCTCGTCCGCCTCCTCCCTGCGGACCTCCACGGTCGACCCTCTGCCTCTGCCTCGGTGGTCCCTCAACCGACTGCTGCTCCTCGGCACGGCGGGTCGGGCAGTCACGAGCCATGTGGCCCTGTCCGCCGCACGAGTAGCACTGTCTGCCTCTCGAAAGACCGGCTCCGCGCTGTGTGCTCCGCACTGCTGAGCCAGTGTCCTGAGGTCGTCTGCCCGAAGGTCTGGTCTGCCTGGACCCCTGAGTCATCCGTCGACTGCCTGCTGCAGATGACTCTGCCACGTGCTGCCCTGCGGTGGGTCGCTGCGCTGGTGTAGACTCAGCAAGGAAGCTCTCGATCAGAAGGGCCCGCTCCAGTAATCCTGTCTGAGTCGGTATGCTGAGGGAGATCAGCGATGCCCTGATCTCGTGTCTCAAACCCTACTCGAAGGTCCGGGCCCGAAATAATGGGTCTCGTACCATGTCGGTCGAGTAGCGCGAGAGATCGGTAAATCTCGCCAAGTACTGAGCGACCGTCATGCTGCCCTGCCGCAGCTGAAGAATCTCCTGGATACGCACCGCACGAACGGTGGCTGGGACGAACTCCGACTGAAAAAGGCTCTCAAAGTCCGTCCAAAGTAGAGATGTCTCATCGTGCACATGGAGCATCAAGCTCCACCATCGTCCTGCTGCTGCGTGTAGTAGGCTCGCAGCGAGGATCACCATGAGGTCTGCTGGTGTCCTCACTAGCCTAAACACTCGTACCACTGCCTCCAGCCAGTCCTCTGCTGCCTGGGGATCCGTCTCCCCACGAAACCTGGGCGGTCGCTGGCGCTGAAACTCATGCAGTGTGCTGAGGCGACGTGCACCGTCAGCGGCTGGTGCTGGAAGCATTGGGGGCTCGGCGGGTAGAGCTACCGCCGGTGCCACTGCTGACAAAGGGCCCTGCACCGAGGCCTCGTCGCTCGGTGGGCTGTCGTCACGCTCGACTCTCGGAACCCTAGCTGGCTGCCGTCGTGGGGCCATCCTGAAAAGGAAACAGGTGCGCCACAGTCAGAACAGTATACCTGGTGATCTGATATAAGTAATCACAAAGAAAACTTTGAAACACACACGCAATCAATGTTTTCGTGCATTAAGTCGGAAATCAGAAGTCAGGGTCCTGGTGTACGGATACGTCGGCCGCCGCACCAACACTGGACTCCCTAGACTAATAACCACACTCAATACGCTAAACATTATTGCTTCACATAGAAAAGATCAGAGTTTGCGGTAGAACCGAATTCCTCTGATACCAATTTGTCACGACCCGCCCTCGGGGTCCGTGCCGTGACTACCCCAAGCCCGCCTTCCATTGGCCAGGGGCTGGCGACTAGCACCAAGGCATAAATCCCGGTAAAAAGGGAAGGCATTGCCTTTGTAAAGTAAACAAACACCACAGAGTAAGCAAGCGGAAAGTAAACACTAAGCAAAAGCAGAGTACAACTGAAGTGCGGAAAAGTAAATGGGCCAGTATACAAACCCAAACTGAAAGTAAAGTACAACTCGAAAAGGGAAAACAACAAATGAAAAGTAAAAGCCGCTACACCGAGCTGTCCACTGGAAATCCCACCTAAAGGGTGGGTACAGATAGCTCCACTGCTCCATGGGTCCCACCGTCCGCTCCGAGCACGTCCCGCCCAGTGGTCCACCTCCAGGTACCGTCCTGCTCTGCAAGCCTCAGCTAAGATCAACGCTGTCCGTCGTCTGCATCCAACACAACGTAGTGCGGGCAAAGCCCGTGCAGGTGTGAGTATAAGCTACTCAGTAGGGACCCCGAGACCCGTGAAGGTCTCTCAAAATCCACAAAGGATAAACCACGAAGAAAGGTACAATCACGAAGTAACAACCGACACTGCTTAGGTATATGCCCATACATATACCTAAGTCATCAATTTCAAATACGCTCCAACCTCCGAGCCCAAGTACAACTCAGTCCACACAGGAAAGTAAATGTATTCCACACAGGAAAGTAAAACGTAATCCACACAGGATAGCACAACACAATCCACACAAGAAAGCAACAGGATTCAGCTCACACAGGTATACTTCTTCGAAAGACGATAAAGATGATCTCTGATCCATCTAAGTCGTCGGACCCACGAAGGATCGATAGGTAACTAACCCCCGCAAAAGTCTCACACAAGATCGGGCCCACGTAGGATCTGTAGGTGCTGGTTCACATAGGACCTCTGAGCGCAAGGACCCACATAGGATCGGACCCACACAGGATCGGGCTCACACAGGACCTATAGCACTGATCCATGTAGGATCGCTGAGTGCTGAAGTCGTCATCGTCGAATCCACACAGGATCTCTGTACTGTCGCCGTCGCAGTCACAGTAGCAGTAGCAGTCACAGTCACAGAACAGTCGCAGCCAGCACTAGGGTTCTCGCACACAGCAAGCTCGTACAGGAGGATCCGCTCCACGAGCCGAGAGGCTGATACATCAACTGTCACAAATTCTAGAGTTGATGTAACCAAAAGTTCCGTATCGTCAACAGGAACTCAACGCAACAGACGGCGCGTCGATCGGACGCCCGGTCTGAGAGTTATTGGCATTTTCGTCCCCAGGGCCCGGTTGGTTTTTAAGGAAAAACCAACCCGACCGTACTCCACCTGCGTCCAAACCTCGGGTGGAGTATGCCAAAAGAACCGTCTCACTAAGGGGAACACAACAAAGCTGACGGCACGTCAATCGGACGTCCGTAGCTCAAGATATGAGCGTTTTCGCTCCGAAGGCCCGGTTGGTTTCGTGAACGAACCAACCCGGCCGAACTCAAAGTGTTTCGAAACCTTGAGTGCGATATAACGAAACGACTGTCTCGATCCAAGGATCGCGTTTCCACAGACGGTTCGTCAATCGGAGGTCCGTGGCTCAAGTTATGGCCAAAAGACTGAAACTGTCTCGAAAACGGGGTGTCCGGGTCGAGGCCGACCTGGCCCGACCCCCCCCCCTGGGTCGGCCCGAACCGGGTCGGACTGACCCGGTCCGCTGGACCCGGCCCGGCCGGTGGCGGTGCGGCGGCGCGGCCCGGCCAGCAGTGGTGCGGCCAGAGTGCCGCGCATGTGCCGCACGCGGGGGGTTAAACCCCCCCTTTTTTCGGATCTCGGCCGGCCTAAGGCCGGCCATTTCTTTTCTCACGCGGGACCCGCGGGTCCCGCCTCCTATCCAAACCGGAGGCTAGCGCGGTCGGCCGCCTTCTTCTTCTCCGCTGCGGCCCTCGCCGTGGCTCTTCCGATCTCCGGCGGCCGGCGAGGCCGGCCGCCCCTGGCTGCTCCGCCGTGGCCGTAGGGCCGCGGCCCTTCTTGATCTCCGGCGCCGGCGGCCTGGCCGGCCGCCGGTCGCCTCCTCGTTCCGCAGCGGCCCGTCTCCGGCCGCAGTCTCTTTCGTAAACAACGACACGGTGCGTCAACACCGCATTTCTTTATCGCTGCTCGCTCCGGCCATAAATTCATTTGTTCCTGCGCGGTGCGACGACACCGCACTGTCTCCGCTAAATCAACACGAAAGATTAGAAGGGGGAGGAGAATCGGCCGTGTTCGTGCGGTCCGGTCTCCTCCCGTTATAATGATAACAGTTGTCCAATCGTATAAACACAATAATGAACGTTTCACAAATATTTAATAAAATTTGGAACTACGCCCAACGGATTATTCTTTCATGTTCGAGGGAATGAAACACGTAATTTGAAAAGGACAAACCCCTACCTTGGTTCTGTAACGAAGTTCGATGATCGATAACGATTCGCGGAAGTCGACCGTCGCGGTGGTCGGCGTCACGGAAGAAGAACGTAGATGTCGCGGTTATGTCGTCACGGAAGATGGTTCCCGAGAACGTGGAGTTCTTCGTCGATGTTCGAAGGTTCTTCGTGTTCTTCGTCAGAGTTGAAGAAGAAGAAGAAAGAGAAGCTCCCAAAATTCCTCTAAAGGTGGTAAAAGAAATTCAACCAGAATAAAATAAGCTTTAAGCTTATGTTATTAAATAACATTACCACATGAATTTCAAAGGTTTTAATTGAACAACTCACCTCAATTAATACTTAAAGTTGTCAAACATTAATTAAAAGGAGGGTTAATGGGAGTTTTGAGGGAAGATGGAAGGTTGGGTTTCCTGTGGGCCCCACCACACTTAATCTTCCCAAGGGAGGTTAAGTGGATGTGGGTCCCACTCCCAACTCCCTTTGGAAGGATTTATAAAAAAAACATCAAGTTAAAATAAAAATTTGTATTTCACAAATTTTATTTAACTTAATATAAAAACCCAAAAACTAACTTTCAACCCGTAATAAACGCAACTTCCGAAAAGGTCCCCTTAAGCGAATATCGGCGCTGCGAGTTCATCAGTGCCCTCAGATTTCAATTCCGAGCACCGGATCAAAATTTAGGAATTCCCGCTCGTTCGTTCACTGAACGTACCCGAGCCAAACTTTAGAAATTGATTCCGGGCACACCGGGCCTCGGAATCAGGTGCCGTCAGAAACCGCGCTCTTGTAAAATTCCAAAGAAAATTAAGAAAAATGTTCCTTGAATTTTACGGGTCTTTACAGATAAATATTGAGAAATATTTAATTAACATAATAATTATGTTTTGAATATCACTTATAATAATTAACTTTATCTTTATCGCCTTCTATGTATATCGTTAGTGAATGATTAATCAGATTGATTCGCGAGGCAAAACTCCTCCATACAAAGAAGAGATATTATCTTAGATTCTATGGAATTTAAGGTTAAATTATATATAATATATTATCACTCAAGGGGATTAAATATATTAAAAATATCATATATATATATATATACTATTTATCAATAAACATACAAAACCTTTAGAGGTGAAAATTGAAAAACGAACAATATAGATTCACGAAGCAGTAGTCCATCATAGACACAAATGACGATTTCATAACCCATTTAATGTTAGTGGAGGTGTTTTAAAGTAATTAAAATTTTATAACAAAAAATATATTATACTGAAGAAAGGAGTTTAATATATCATATTAGTTTAACAAAAATAGTAAGAGTTGGAGAAGCTTGTAAAATAAAGACACTCATTGATAAGTATTACCTCTTATTTGGGTATCCTCCTTATAATTGATCTAATACCATTCTAGGATGGATTTCATACACTAATAAGAATTCTAGAATAAGGGGAGTTATGTTTGGATGTTATGTGGGCAGTATTTGGTTTATCCTAAGGGTGTTGAATGTTCTAATAATAAAGGAGAGAGGTGACGTTTTATAAGTGAGGGATAAGACACAATATGTATTTCTATGAATAATTGATTTATCCAACATATTTATAAGTTAAAAGTGCCAAAAAATGTACCATATATAAACATATAAGTATAATGGATAGACTAGTGATGTAAAATATTTTTTAGAAAAGTTTATATGTCATTTTACCTTTATCATTATAGTTTAACCCCCAATACAACCATTTGTACATTAATTTTGGTAATTAATTTTTACTAAATTCAATATTTACATTAATAAAAAATTATGTTTGAATAATCAGACATTATAAATTATTCTCTATCTGAATTTTTAATAAATTTTTTCAAATAAAATTCAAAAAAGTAGAATATTTTAATTTAAAATAAATCTCATAGATACGATGAGAAGTAATTTTTTTAATGTGAGAATTTTGAAAAGTATACAATGTTTTTATATACAAATTAAAAATTAAAATGAATAATATGACCAAAATTGGATTAATTTTTATAAAAATATAATAATTATACTATATAACTAATTAAAAATATAGTTTAACATTATAAATAATATAAATAAATAGTAGGTTTTAAATAAAACATTAGTAATAGTCACTATTCCTAAAAATGAATCTTCTATGAAAAATACCAATAATTCACCCAATCATAATATATATATTATTATATAAAATGTTTTTTTTATTTTTTCATATAAATTTTATAAAAGTGGTAAAATAAATTAATGTAATTCCCTAAAACATGACCAAATCATCTTTTAGAAAAAATTGTGTTTTTATAAAGGTATTTATTTTCTAAGTAATTATAATTTATTCTATTAATAATCAATATAAAATTAGTTATATTGGGTAAAATATATTTTTTTATTTTTAGTTAGTCATATTCATGCCTTCTATTATAATATTTAGGAGATAAATTTCTAATGGGCCTTATGTCGTTGTCTCCTCTCTGGAAGGTGAGCTATTGTGGGTAATCACTAATTTAGAACATGCTAAACAGAGGGGTATAAAAAAAAATATGGTTGGAATTTTATTCTACTATTGATGATCATGATATCATAATTTATTCACCTCATATCCTTTGGAGACATTATTTTTATTAATTGTTAATATTTTCCCACATCTATTGATTATATAGTTACTCATGGTTTTAGGAAGGGTAATAGTTTGGCAGACAGTCTTTCCAAAAAATGTGTTGATGGGAAAGAATTTTTTGGTATGATCATATTATTTTATATGTTATCCCTAATTTTTAGAGGGAAAATTTTAATTTTATTCCACAAAGAGAAAATTTTAATTTTACTTCTTCAAGACTGGTTTGACCTGTTGGGTTTTTATTAATAAAGGGGATCGGTTTTCTAGAAGGTGCTAATACTTTCCAAAAAAATATAAAAATACATCTAATATATATGATTTTTTATATGACGAATCTTGGAATCATGAGGAATGTGGAAATATCATATCATTATCAAATTAATATTCAATAGTCTATCCATGTGAGCATTAAATAGATGCTGAAGATGGATGTAGAACAACCCAAGAAGGTGAGAAATTTTTGTGACTTAAATCATGAATGTTATGGAATTATACAATTAAATAATTTCAAATATATATCATTCATATAAGACTTGAATATGTTTTTCATAGAATATGTTCATAGTTCAAATTTTTATATTCATCTTATATGTATCAAGATGTATAGATATCTGAAAGAGTAATTATAGTAAATTACATGAAAATGAATAATGTAGAGTTTGTATCATTGTTATTGTTATGTTAGAAAGTTCATGTTATGATATGAAAATAAAAGGTTATGTTAAAACCATTACCCATATTAGAATGGAATTGCGAAAAGATTACCATATATTTCTTCATCAGATTACCAAAAGCATCTTATGGGAATAACGATATCCGCACTGTAGATAATCTTCTTAAAAAATCATAACATTTCATTATAGTTAGAAAATATTTTACTTTGGTCAAATTTATAAGATATACATTAAGGAATTGAAAAAAATTCATGTAGTACAATATTATATTTTATCTATCAAGGATCCAAGGTTTAACTTAAATTTCTTGGAAAATTCTTCCACTGTTATTAATTACAAATTTCAAATTTATATCTACATGTAATCAATGGATAGGAAGTCAAGATGTGAGGAAAATTAAATCCCTTAATATATTTATAGTTATTTTTTATTTATTTTAATTGTGGATAGGATAACGATCATTCCTGTGATAAATTTTAATAAAACAATAGCTTTCCCTCATGATTAATGATAGCTCCTTATAAGAAATTGAGTGAAGAATGTGATGAAGTCTAATGTGTTTGGATAATTTTTAAGAGATAATTCTATTAATAGTCTACCTAGATAATGAAATAGCAAAAAATTATTGAGACATTAAATATAATGTCAATTACTATCAGAATTCATAGAATATTTATGAGTAAAATCATTAGTGATATATAAAGTGCCATATTGTTGACTTAGTATTCCTATAAATATACCATTTGGAAAATTTCATGATTTTTTTGGAAAGAAGGGAATTATTCACCCTAAATAAATCATTCCCTTTAAAAATACTAATCATGTTAGCATTACTGATCATCACATGAATCTTCGATCGAATGCATTTCAAAGTCATGATGTGTTCTATATATCTCAAACGTGGAAATAAATACCACATCCATCAAAATTTAAAAATGAAGAGTTCATACCTATAGATCATGAGCACTCATATGGGGAATAAAAAATATAAATTATTTATTTGATAACTTATTAGTTGTGTAATAATATAATTGAAAATGTGAATGTTTTATGGAGAAACCAAAAATTGGAATAAGCTATACATGAGCCTATGGATGTAATGGAGCGGATTTATCCCTAATTTTTTTATTGGGGTGGTATTGTTTCATGGGATAAATTACTATAAGGGATTATAAGGTTAGAACCTAATATTTTGTAATATATTTCTCTCTAAATAAGATGTATTTCTTTGATAGATTACTTTACATGCAACACTGTTTTTAAATAAATAGTGCGACAATACTAAATTATTATTATATAATTACATCCATTATCATGTCAATATTATATTATTTGAATTAATTATAATAACAAAATCAGGAAAATATGTATACTTGTTATCTATAATGAAAATTTATTTATTAATTCATAATAAATAAGTACTCAATTTGTTGTAAAGTAATTTTATGCATCCAAAATAAATTATCCTAAAAAATGTGGCTTATTTAATTTTTTGTGTGTCGGTATTACAAAAAATTTATATCACATCTTGAAAATTTTTATTATAAATATATTATCGTTTTGGGATATCACCAAATCACAATTTTCACAAGGTGTAATTTTGATATTTTCTAAAAAGAGTAATGATTCATTAAACATTAAATAAAATAAAGAATTCATAGACAAATACTTTTTTAATTCATCTATATAAAGAGTAACATTTATTTTTAATTTATTTTATTAGTTAATTTTTATTAAACATAATGCAATTAAGGTCATTTTAAATGAAATATTCATTAATTTTGATATAAAAATTTTTTTATAGTTAAAATGGTATTTTTTGGGAAAATTGTTTTCATCATGTTTTGTTGAATTATTTTTAAATAAATCTACACAAATTAATGACATTTAATTTGATAAAAGGAAATGTATATATTTAATTATTATTCATTAATTTGTTATGAGGTCACTTTTTATATAATTAAGAGTATCTTCTTTAAGAAAAATATAAGATACCATGTTAATAGTTAAAACTAGTTAGCAAGGTTAAAACTAAAATTATAAGGGCATGTAAGTCCTAAAAACTTGAATAAATCCTACATAACGGTAATATATCAACAATATATCTATTTTTTTAATTATTATTCTTTTGGAATAATCAATATTAAATAATATATCAATATATTTAAAAATTTCCAAAATTTAAGAGTGTATAACATCCATCACTTATAAATGGAAACCCCATTTCTATTCATATCCACACATCATGAGTTTCATTGGTTATCCAAGACCAATAAAATTTCGTTCTGAATGTCCCTCCACATGCCCTATATTTTGTGACCCATCCCAGAAATCCTAGACCTAATATCAGGATACATTTTCAATGGAATGATTAAAAGAGATCCAATACTGAGAGATCATAGAGATTAATAGTCTGGGAAAACTAGATACATACCTGATTCTATTAATAAAAATTATTATAGAAATTACTACAAAATTTTGTATTTGGAGGATAAATTTATACCCAGTTAGTATATACATGCATATATTTCATAGGAAACTTCAAGGATTCCTTGGGATGGAAAAAAATAAGGATGACGTCAATTGCTCGGTAAGGGTAATGTAAAAAAAGGTAGTAATGTATCAATGAGAATAATAAATATGGAAATGTAAAAGTAAGACACATACAATGTAATTGGTAAAATGAGATGGAAGTGAGTAAATAATATTGAAAGCAACATAAAAGAAAACTCCATCTATTTAAATAATTGGATTTGCAAAATTAAATATTGAAAGGAAACAAACCAAAAACACATTGAATATAATCAATGAACTAATAATTAAATGAGTTTATATACATTTTAATATAGAAAATATCCTAGATAATAAATACAAAATCAGAATTATGGTATTACTTTGTTCATGGGAATCATGTTTGGGGCACATGAAAACATATACTGTCAAGACCATTCACAAGATGGTTTAAAACTATAAGCTAAAACCAATTAAATTTATTAATCAAAATTCACTCATAATAACCCATTAATTCATTAAGGGGATATATATAGTCGGAGTCCCACTCATTTTTTGGGTCCAAATCAATCCACATAGCGAATAATCAATTTAACTATAAGACACATTGACATTTTGAATTTCTATATTGAATAAATAATATGGATTTATCAATATTTCCCTAGATATTCAAAAAGAATTCAAATTAAACATCATATCATGAAATTATATATTGTTTTCGAAACAAACATATCCATTATAAAAGACAAGGGTAATGATGGAAAATTCAATGTTCAATGATCATATGAAATTGAATATTTTGAGGGGAACTATTAATGGAATCAAGGAAATGAATGATAATAGCATCCATTCCAAATTCATTAAAAATCCATATAGTAGATTTATATGGATGTTATAGATATAAAATTTCCCATTTAGAGTAAGGATAAAGGGATGTTTTCATTGAAGAAACAGATGGTGAACATTAAAAATAATTTTTTAGGAAATATCCACTGTTTTTTAAAACCTTTTCTTTGAAAATCACTTTTAAAAACATAAAACATTTTATATAGGGTTAAAATTCCATTGATAAGTAATATTTATAAGATAAAAAACATTTATCATATATTTTTTATAATCATGGTTTTGAGAGAAAACACATCTTCAACTAAATTGTGAAATTGAGATGGGGTTTATTATAAACAAATTCAAAAACCTGTTGAATACCAAAGAGGTGGAAAATAGTATTATTACTTGAAAAATGTCATTAATTAAAAGTGGAGAAGAAAATTATATTTTTTATTGAATATTTGTCATATAATGTAAATTAATGAAAATTCAATAAAAAACAATGATGAAAAACGGTATTATAAAGTAATCCCTTAAAATACCTTAATGTTGATGTGAGAATAAATCAAAAAATTTATTATGTTTGTAAAATTAAAATAAATAAATAATTTGTGGAAATAAAAAAATAAATAGTGAAAAATTATTACACATAAAATCATATTATATTAAGAACAGTGAGGTTATAATATATCCCAAAGAAAGGAAATTGAGTTAAAAATTCTATTCTACTTATTTAGGATTAATTCATCTCCACATTTTTGTGATAATTCCTTTTGAAACTAAAAATATCATGAATAGTTAATGGATCAGGATATTATATGTAAAAATGGAATTATTAACACCATATATGATAAATTAGGAGAAAATAAAAAAATATGTCTCAACGAAAGGAAATTAATATGAAGTCTCTTATTAGTTAGATGATTTTTAATTTGAAGACCCAAATGTCAAAATCATCAAATTAACCATTTAAATAACATTAATATAAAATTATTCATTATATATTTTATAAATATTGTTTTCAAATACACCACATAAAATAAGTTAGTGGTGTTAATGGCATATGCCTCAGTGAATGAAGAATGAGAAAAGATTCCATTTCCTTATATTTCTTGCAGGTGAATATCATTAATCATCCAGAATAATGGGTTTGAACATGTAACTAACATATAATATAACCATAATCATATTTAAAATATCATATATTATCTTCGCGTAATATATTATTACACTTTTTTAATAATCATTTATTATTTTCACTATTGCAGGTGTTAATTTCCTTGTTTGTTGAGTATGTTTTAACATGTTAATTTTTATCCTATTACTCATATCAGAATTATATCACCACAAGAATTTAAAACAATATTTAGTTATCATATATATAATTTATATATTTATTTATAATAATCCTTAAAATTTGGAGATAGTAAATGAAATGCACTGTTCATGAAGATTATACGTCGTACGTACACATGAATGCTACATTAATTTCTTTTCTATATATAATATAATTAAAATTAAATGATATTTATTTATATTATAATTAATGTATCATATATACATATCATATTTTTTACATAGTTTTATTAAAACAACCCTTTATACAATCTATTTATAGTGCATATGATTTACATTGCTTTGAGGAGGTTGTAGTCCACACTTCCACATAATATGTTTTTTGATTAGAAAAAAATTTAAATACTAAAGTTATGTGTTATTATTAAATTAAATAAGAATTATAAAATTATGAAAAATCATAAATATCATACAAAACAATAGTTTCCATAATTTTTCCCGACAATGATAGGTGGTAAATGAAAAATAAATGACAACATTTCGTGAGGCAGTAGTTCACAGTACACATTAATGGTATGTATGTTACCCATAATATGGATGAGTGTATAAGTGTAGGTCAAACTCTTAATATCTATTTTTATTTTTGTTACTATGGTTTTTATATAATCATTTAATACGGAGAGTTCTGGAGGGTGGATAATGAAATAAAAAGAAAGTGATAGTTAAGGAATGTTACATCATTTTAGGGTAACTCCATTTGGTTAAAATAATAAGGTTTCCTTCGGTCCCTGTCATCCAAAATTGAGGATTATTGGGAATGAGTATGGATTTTTACAGATTATTTAATATGACTTGGTATGTGAAAAATATATTTAGTGGTGTGAATAACTGGGAAGGGTAATTTCATTTTTATAATGGAGGTCGAGTGACATTCTTGTAAATGTTTTAAAAAGAAATTCCACCGATGTAATTTTTTTGAAATGTGGCCCCAATAATGGTTAAATATTGATTCTAGGTACTATAGGGTCATCATATTTCCATTCAATAACTTTTTTAAAATTTTCATGGCCATTTTGGTCCTCATGATATAGATTTAGTCCATAGTTAATATAATTTTTCTCTTAATCGTCATCATTAATTTTAATATCCTTCAAGAATATTTTTTTTTGAAAAAACATATTTTTAAATAATTTGAAATTAAAATTAATTATGATTTGTAATATTTAATCCATTTTTTCACATTCTAATCATTGAAGTGGAATAAATTATTTTATATTTAATCCCATATATGCGATAACAATGATGGTTTGGAAAGTAAAATAATCAAAAGTTCTCTATATTTTTTAATCAACTTCAAAGTGAAATTTAGTAAAATGAATTAAATTGGATTAAGTTATATACAATGGATATATTTATAATATAAGAATAATCAATAATATTGTTTAACCTTATAAATAAATTAGATGAAAATATAGTTTTGAATTAAAATTTAGTATTTTCTACTACTCATCAAAAAATGAATCATCATAGAAAAAAAAAATTAATTCAACCTAACATAAATTGAATATTTTTATTTCAACATTGGGGTTTGTTTTAAATAAATTTTATAAAATTTCCAAAAATTATTATTTAAAATATGTTCTCCATTAAAAGGCAATCAAACTATCTTTTATTGAAATATATGGTTTTATGACTAAAATTTAGTTTGTTATTTTCCAATTCCAATCAAATGTATTGGATGAATATAATTATTTTATTTAATATATAAAATATATATTTTATTAAAATCATTTTCTAATTGAAATAAAAATAATTTATTAAGAAAACATTAATTTGTGTACATTAAAATGATTCCTTTATATCCAACCGGTTGATGTTTCAGTTTCTAATTAATTATTAACAACTGAATTCAAATAATATTATGATAGACCATATATTTTAATATTTCACTTAATACTATTAATAACCACTAATTTAATGGCTAGGTTATAATTTATTATATAAAATAATAATGTTTTATTGAACTATTATTTTGAGGTAAAACTCGATCTTGGGACTAACACAATCCATTGAAGAAACTTATTGTTGTGTGAGAATCATGCTAAATTAATATAATGTTCATTGAAATATATATCAGGGGTTAATTTAATTTAAATAATTTAATATATTATAAAGTCTTATGATATTATATTCCCTTACACATTTGGTGTTTCATGTTATACACGCTATAGAATATAATACTATTACATTATAGTTTCAGGGTGTTACATTTTCCCCACCTTAAATAAGTAGTCTCCAAAATTTATGCATGATATTGGTTATATATTATTTGATACTTACTATGGTTAATTACACATAATTATAACTGTCCATAAATCATCATCTATAAAATAGAGAATGGAAAATATAAAGGTTGCAGAGATTAACATGTAACTAGGTCTCTTAGTAGGAAAACAATAGTTCCATGTGGAGATTCAAATTTTGAGTAAAATTGTAACAATTTATAGGTGTTATTGAGGTCATAAATCATAAAAAAGTTAATTATCAATATAAATTTAAGGGGTCTCAAATTCATAAATCCATGATGATTTAAAAGACCTTCAGTTCATCTAAAAATATGTTATTATGTCAACATTTTATTTCTAAATCATTTTCCTAAAGTTGGGTAATTCTTTTAAACATAAGAATATATGTAAATATACATACTTGACATATTTCTATAAAAACAATTTTCATCATTTTTTTCATTTATCAATTTATAATTCATCCATTGCTTCATCAATTGGTTATCCAAAAATAAACATTGACTCCTAAAGCACTAAAATTCACTTTTAATGGATCCGATGGTGTATAAAACAGTGGAATGTTTTTCCATTTCTCAGTAACTATTCTCCAAAGCCAATATGGGTAACACATTAATATCTAAATATAGAAATAAATTCTAAAATTTTGAAATTAGTTTTTATTAATCATGTTTTTTAAATAAAAACAATGACATATTAACCAGGGAACTATATATGTAAAGGGTTGGTGTTAAAAATTTACCATACTTTATTTAAGGGTTCAAGATTCATGGAATTTCTCGACATTTTTGGTTGTCACCTAGAATAGAGGTTTTTTATTTTTTAAAAAATATGTATATAATTCGTATAACATTTTGAAAAGTATTGTGGAAATATTTTAAAATAATTAACAAATATTCTTTTCACTATGGTTTTGAATACACAAATTTTTTAAAATTTTTTGTAATATTTTTTTCCACCCAAATTCTTATCTATACATTTAAAATTATTTATGAAAATTAATAAATCATAATTACTCAAATAATATTTCCACTAAAACATTTTATTTCCTTAAATTTCTCAAAAAAATTTGTAATCACATAATTCATAATGAGATGTTTAGGCCTTGGGACTTAAGGTCAATCATAATATCATAATACCATGTTGGTATCTATTATAATTAACTTAATTGAGAGATATTTTCTTATAATTTTATTAATAATACTTAAGTGTTCCACATTTCTTATAAATAAAATTCTATTTCTAAGAACACATCAAGAATTTAGTTCTAGAATCCCAGTAAATACTTCAACCATTTTTTTATGCATTAGTCACTTCATGGTCTATGTTTTAACTTAGGAAATTAATTTTCATTATATATTCAAATACATCATACTTGATTGTAATGGAAATGGGAATTAACCTATGCATATCCCCTATGAATTTCAAACAAGGTGCGCATTAATGTCTATTATCATGTAGCAGGTTATTCTCGATTCAGGCTTGATGCAACATTTCCGAGTTTTTAAGCCCAGGTAATTCTATTCTAGAACCACACCCACTTTTATT
The DNA here is from genome assembly GCA_963277665.1 of Viscum album. NCBI lineage: Eukaryota > Viridiplantae > Streptophyta > Magnoliopsida > Santalales > Viscaceae > Viscum > Viscum album. The sequence goes on along the minus strand of OY728122.1, from coordinate 698,356,079 downwards.
ATCTAGAAAAATATGTATTTAAAGTACGACTCACATAATCACAACCTTATAAAAATTATATGATGTTATTCTATACTTATTTTCAAATTCACCTTTATGGAAATGTTCCCTAATCAATGACATTCTAAATATTGTTCGAAAGGTAGATACTTAATTTCCTATGATACAAGCTGGTGCAACCCAAACTCAGAAAACATGGAACCAGTGTAATTATCCCATTTAATTTTTATGACTACAATTAATAAAATACAGAAGGATCAAATAGATTAGTATTCTTGGTAAGCCAGTTAAATATACAAGTATTGTAATACAAATGAATACAGTAATTACAACATAATTTATTTTTCTTTTGAGGATAACTTTATTTACACTTACCATATACTTACATATCCATCATTGAACACTTCTTAGATTCATGGGTAAGGAGATAAAATAAGGCTTTAATTGAATGATATGTAATGGTAAATCACAATGGAAGAAATAATGAATCAATTTGAATTGTCAACATGGAAAGGTAATGACTGAAGAAACATTCCATGTAATCAATCAATGTTGAAGGAAGTGCGTAAAAATTATTGAAAGGTAAATAACTAAAAACACATGCCATTTAGTTAAATGAATATGGAGAAATCAATATGACAATGTACAAAACTGATAAAACATTCTATTTAATCAATTGAATTATAATGAAATGAATCTTTAAAATTTTTCATAGTGAAAATCTATTGAAAAAAACACTAAATAAAATTGAAGACAATTATTAATTATTGGTGGTCATGTCTGAGGCGCATGAAAACCTATAACATCAATACCTTTTATGATATATTTTAAAAGTAATGGAATAAACCTGTTTAATTTTCGAAAATAATATGTTTTCTATGAACCAATTGATGCTTCAAGGGGATATATAATGTCTGGGTCCCACCCCTTATTATCTATCCAAATCATTCCTCATATTGAATAATCAATTTAATTAGTAGACAATATGAATTATCAAATATCCATATTGAATAAGGAATATAGATATATCAATATTTCCATAGATAATCAAATTAATATCAATGTGAATAACATATTTAAAAATGATATTATTTTTTTCAATATATATATCCATGGTAAATGACCTGGATAATTAGTAGAAATTAAATTTTTATCTATCATAGGAAAGTGAATATTTTATTTGGAGTAACAGTGGAATAATGTAAGTGAATTTAGATACTATCCTTTAAATAATATATCAAAAAAAACATACATATGAATAATAACTATGGAATCTATAAAAAATATCACATGTATAATAAGGATAATGTGTTGTTTTCATTGATGAAATAGAATAAGAACATTAAATATATTCATTAGAAATATATCCTTTTTTCAAAAAACTTTTGAAAAACAATTATGTTGAAAATAAAATTTAAAAATATAATAAAAATTAATGGGTGAAAATTCATTTGGTAAATAATTTTTAAAATTATGAAAACATTTGTCAAAAGATATTTATAAAACATTTTTTTGATAGAAAACTGATCTCTAACCCAAGAGATAAGTGGAGGATAGTTTTCTTAAAAACGTTTTTTAAATCATTTTTAGTACCAAGGGTGTAAAAATGGTACTATTACATGATAAAGGTCAATAATAAATATTGTATAAGAAAATTAAAGGGTATATTGACCAATTATCAAATACTTTCCTCTGATGATAATTCAATTGTTAACAATCACGAACAAAATGAGATTGTGAAGATAAACTAAGATAAGAACATAATATTGTTGTGAGAATCAATTGAAAAATAGATTATGTCTATCAAATTTAATCCCACATGAAGATATATTACATACAACTATATATATTAAATCATTGTTACACACATTAACATAGAATATTAATGATAGTGACTAATTAATATATCCAGATGAAAAGAAATTGGGTTATGAAATTATATTCCACTTGGAAACACTTCATTAAAATACAATTTCAAGAGATAATTCAATTTGAAACTAAAAATATCATGAATAATTAATTAATAATTATATTATATGTCAAAGGTTAAATATTTCCACAATATATAAAAAATTTGGTCCACAACAATAAAATATTTCTGAATGAATGAAAATTGATATGAAGTCCCTTATTCCTTGTAACTTTTGAATTAGAAGAACCATAAGTAAAAATAATCAATTGAAACATTAAAACACCATGAAGATAAAATTATTCATGATATATTATATCAAATGTGAATGTATATGTATCACAAAAAATAAGTAAGTGGTGTTCATACCGTTTTCCTCATAGAAAGAAAAGTGCCACAAGAATCCCATACATTGTGCCTACATTAAGGTGAACATCCATGAAATTATTTAATAATGTTTTTAAAAATTTCATAAATACAATAACCACATCCATATTTAAAATATCATATATTAACTTCTTTTAGTATCTTATTACCTATTTATTAACAACATTTACTTTTTTCACTATTTCGGGTTTTAGTTATCTAGTTTTTCAGGTATTTTTTAACATTTTATTTTTATTCCTATTAATTATATCATGATTTAATTATCTCTATAATTTATTCATTATATAATTATCATATATAGCGCATATATTTTTATTTATAAATATCCATGAAATTTGGTGATAGGAAATGAAATTCGTTGTTCATGGAGATCGTATGCCGTATGTACACATGAACACTATATTCATTTAATTTTCTTATTTAAAAGAATGAAAATTAAATGATTTAAATTTATATTAAAATTAAATTATCATATATACATTTATATAATATTATATATATTATTATTGAAATCATCCTTTATACATTCCATGTATAGAATTAACGGATCACATCGCTTTGAGGAGGCGGTTGTCCACACTTTGACAAATGATGTTATCATATTCCAACACATGGAAATAATAAAGGAATGTGTTAATAAAAATTTCATAATTATATAGAAATTGTAAATATCATATATATCATGTATTAAATTCATTACAATAATAATTCAAACCATGAGAGGTGGTAAAGGAAAAATCACAGACTTCATTTCATGAGGTGATAGTTCGCTATACTCATTTGTGGTGTATTCGTCACTCATTTGAAGGAAATGTGTATAGGTGTATTAAAACCCCTTAGAATAAAAATAACTCATAATATTTCGTATAATGATAATATTTTATAGACATTTAATTATAATAATTGATGAGGGGTGGAAGTCATAAATTGAAAGTGATCATTGAAGAATGTTACCTCGTCTTCAAGTAACTCCTTTACGTTTATACAAAATCTTTTACATGGATCCATTTATACTAAAATTGAGGATTATTGGATGAGTATATTTATATTGGTATATAATTTTGGATTAATTCGGTGATCAAAAGGTTTTTTTGTTGTGAATATGTGGGTGGGGTGAGTACCTTTTTATAGTGGAGGAGTGACAGTCCTGTAATTTTTCAAAAAAAGAATTCATATTAGGCTTTACCTATTAAATATGGATAACATAATGATCAAAATTAGATACTAGGGATTATATGGTCTAAATATATCTATAAAATATATTATTTATATGTTTAAAGGTAATTTTGGATTTTCTGTGTATTGTTTAGTCCATTGTTAAGCTAAATTTTCCCATAGTTATCTATCTAATTTTAATCACATCCACTAATATTTAATGTAAAAAAATAATCTTACCTGATTGGTCATTATAAATTTTTAAAATTACAAATATTTGATCCATTTCTCCATAATTCCAATCAAATATTTGGCTGAAATTAATATTGATTTAATATCATAGATGAGACTATAATGCTGGTTTTAAATGTAAAATGTTCAAAAGATTACGATGTTTTTATTTTCAATTTCAAGGATAAATTGATTCCAATTATATAGATATTATATAATGGTATATAATGGATCTAAATAGACATTAAATCAAAAATTTATTTTTTTATTAAAAATAAATTAAATGAAAAATTCATTTTAAATTAAATTTCTATATTTTTCACTTTTTATAAAAAAATGAATCTTTATAGAAAATATCAAAAATACACCCTAAACAAATTTTGATATTTCAATTTCAATTTTTTTTAATTATTAAATATAAAAATTAAAAAAGAGACAAATATTTTATTTAAAATAGGTTCTTTAATAAAACACATTTAATATATCATTAAAAAAATATAGTTTTTTCTAAATAAAATTGGGTTTGTTACAATATTATTCCTATAAAATCTATTTAAAAATACCAAAAATATTTTTTTAATATAAAAGGCATATATTTCATTAATATCCTATGATAATTAAAAATAATTTAATTTATTAACATAACATGTTTTTAGGATCATGAAAATATTTCCTTTATATTTAATAGGTTTATATTTTTATTTATAATTAATTGGTATCCAAGGAATTATTATTTTATTGTTATAGACTATATATTTTTGTTGGTAAGTTATTAATTTTTATATCTTTTAAATTAATGTCTATTTTATATATTATTTTATTAAATAATATTATTTTGTTAATATAATGATGTTCAGTAATCTTGTGTGTAATGAAATCCTTTGAAGAAAATAGTTGTTCAGTGTGAAACAAAATAACTTAGAATCAAATGCAATTTATGATATATAATGGGTTAATTTTAATTGAGTTGTAAATATATATTAATGTCTCACAATAATAAATCCCCTTAAGTGATTTTTGATTCATTTCAAAGATGCTATAGAATATAATGTTCATACATTAGAATTTCAGCGAGTTACACTACAGGACTTGGTTTAACCATAATAATATCCTTTCCATGCTTATGGTTTAATATAAAGATGTTTTCTCAAAGAAGAGGTATAACAATTTTATGAGTACATTCAATTTTATTTGTTCTTCCTCGATCTATGAACCTCTTGAATACACAATACAATTATGAATATTGTACCATAATTATAATGATAAGTTACTATAATTATTTAATAACCATCTTCCACATGTTTTCAATTAAATGGGAAATAAATGTCTCACCGATGCATATATGGGGACTAGCATCTCCACGTACAGATATAGATCATTTTACATCACCATCAACAGTTGATGGTTATTGGGACAGATTTAATGTTTATATAGGATATTTTAAAAAATTCTTAATGTAAATAAAATACAATATCTACCATCTAACTCTCTCATTCGTTAGAATAAGATAATGTCACTTTTATATAGGCGTGGACTACCACCACCATGAGGTGATGCGATTCATTGTTTATTTTTTTCATTACATTAATGGTAATTATGATATACATAATAAATACATATTTTTTATGATATATAAATTATTTTTGGAAATATGAATTATTATTTAGCTTTATTTTGTTCCATTTGTCAAAAAGTTAAATAATCACCCATGTATACATAAAAACGGTAATCAATATATTGTTATATAAATCATTTTTTAATAATGACTTATAATTTTTTTTTATAAAATTTTTTATAATGAATAAATATAATAATAATTTCATTATTAACAACATTGACATGTTGAAAACAAATTATTTTTTGTATTGACCGTAACCATCAATCTGAACAGTTCTAGGAAAAAAAACCTGTTTATACCATAATTTATATTTTAAAGAGGATTTAATTATAAAATGTTAATTAAAAATTATAATTGAGTTTTACATAGTATTTTATATCTAAATATATTTCTATAATATATTTATATTAAATATCTATTTTTAGTAATTTTGTTTTTAATGCGTTTGAAGAAAAATTAGACTTCAAGTTAGATATTTATCTTACAATCAAATTTATTTTCAAGATTTTATATGATTTATTTATATAAACATATGTTATATAGATTATATCCTTCAAACCCCACAATTTTTTATATCCTATGGTTATTCCAGGAATTTTTAATTAAGAGTAGAATTTTCCTCCCTTTGGTGCTTAAGATGTTGTGGAATTGTTTTTAGTGAAAAGTGGAACATATTGCCACCTTGGATGATGATTATATTAGTGATGTTCATGCCTCAAAAAATATTTTGTTGAATATTAAAAAAAATACATAAAATGATAAAAGTTTATTTTTTATTACCTTTTCGTTTATTTAATGTTTCTTATAATTAATCTTTATAGTGAAACATTTTCTGAATATGTCATTTTTTTCGTATTACAACAAAGATAAAAAACTGTTCTCTTTCAAGATATAAAATATGAATGGATATTTCTACAATAATTTTTTTCATTGAATATTAATTTAAAATTTTCCAATATTCTATTCAAATAAAATGTTTTTCCTGATATTTTATAAATTTCTATATATTTAACAACTGATTTTAAAACTAAAAAGGTATTTTCCAAATGAAATTTTCAAGTGATTGTTTATTTATATTTTAATATTTGAAAGAATCCATTTAGGATAATTATGATTTATTGGGGATATAATCTAATGATGCCATAATTATTCTTTATCTGGTTGTTTATTAATTACGATGTTACAATATTTATTAAATCTATTTTATTATTCAGTGTTTAAGCTATAACTGAATGATGAATAATTTCATGAATTTTTTTCATACATATGAATGAGTTATTATTTTGAGATGATACAATATTTCAAATTCAATGAATTTATTTGTTAATTTGATATATAAATCTCATAAGGTGATGTGATAAGAATGGAAAGTGTTTTAAAAATATACATTCCAAATTTTATGTGTGGGAAGGATTTATTCAATTTTTAATCAGAATATTAAACGTGTATGTGATTACGAATATATTTTTTTTATTTGGGTCTATGACAATGATCAATTATAGAAATGATCCCATGATTATTAGTGAAATTTATGGAGAATTTTTATGTTTTAATGATAATTACTTCCTATACTTTGGATGCCACATGCCTTTAAAATAACTCTTTAATTTGGATTAATACTTCAGAATGCTTATTGATTAATAATATTTACATTTCATCATTTTAGATTTTATGATCTTTGATCATATTTGTATGATTATTTTTTATAAATAACATTTAAATTATTATGTTATAATTCCCTTATGACCACTTTATACACTATAATTATTGATATCTTTCATGTTTACCCTTAAAAAAATCGATGATATCCAATTTTTATTATTTCATTCACTATGTTTTGATGGAATGATTTTTTTGTGACATGTATTGAAGGTTAATAATATGAATATATTTGTGGGCGATTAAGAAGTTATTTTATTTAATATTTATATTATGTATATACTCTATAAATACAATAAAATATTTCTATTCTCATTTGTGTATAAATGGGTTATGTATCTAATATTCATCAAGACTGTATAATATTTATGAATGTTATAATTGAGTAACCTAAATATTAATAATAATATTTTCATATATAAAATGGGAATAGATAGAAATGAATCTATGGCGATGTAAAAGAATCAAGTTGTTTCCTTCATTTAGATGAACAAACACATGTTGTGGGAGGATCCTAAATATTAATAAATCAATTAAGTGATTCCTTTTATTTCTAAAAATCTTAAAAGAGTTAAAGGAAAATTCAATGAAATTATATCTCTAACATTCATTAGAAGATAAAAATTATGTTATCTTTTATTTGACTATATAAATAAGTATAAAGTTGATGAAGAAGATAAATATCCTACTAGGATTTCTTCATAGGAAATGATAAGTAATTTGAGTTCGTAGTAAATATTTTTCAAAAAGAAAAATTTTCTTTTATAAGAAGATAAAATTTCATAGGAAACTACAGTAAAAAATGAAACGGATTGTGGAGGACCAAGGGATGAAGTCATCATGCCAACTATATATAGAATACATAAGGAGGAAAAAATGGTGATGAAGATATAAGTGAGGATATAATTTATCATTATGATTAACATGAATAATCCCTTGAATAAATAGAAATCATGAGGGATAATGAAAATAATTATAATATTGTATTACATGAATCTAATTTTTTCATTCAAATAAAGGAATAATAAATTCATAATTGAATGATGAAATCGAAAGACTCATATATATATAATCTAGTATCATCAAGGGATATTTTTTGAACATGTTTTGATTTAATGAACAAGTCTAACAACTTGAAAAATTACATAAAATGAATATTGAAAATAGTTGAATAAATCGATGTATTGGTTATAATGTTTAAAAATTACTATAAGGATCATGAAATAATCATCACATTATGAATTACATAGTGTATTTTTATAACTATATCATCTAAAGAGGCTATGTATGCTCTTGGGGAATTTATAGGATGAATTTTGGATTTCTCATGTGTTCAGATAACTGGTGATAAATGAATCTATATTTTGATGGAATATCACATGTGGGGAGAAACTTGGGTAGTATTTAAACCTCAATCATAGACACCCTAAAGAGATATTGTTTCCGACTACACAATAAATATAATCATTTGTATATTAAATGTGTGAAAGTGAAAACTGAAAATCATGACATTGTGTTGTGGGATGTTCTTCCTTTCCAAATAATGTTTATCTATTAAAAAAATTATTTTAGTGTACACTAATGCTTAATATTAGAATATTTAATTTAAACTTTTCAATATTGTTTAATTACTTAAATGTTTATGGAGGTTTTGTGAAAATTTTATTAAATTGGGAATCAAGGGTTAAAATGAAGGATCTGAAGGACACCCAAAAGGGTGAAAAATATTATCTAAAACTATCCCATAACATTATAAAAACACAATATTTATTTTTAATTTTTGATTTTGGGGACGAATTTACTGAACTAGATGATCAATAGTTTCATCTGCTATTAACTATGGGGGACCAAAAATGTTGTCTCAGGAAAATAAAAATTTTGAAGGATAACATTGTTGATTTTTTTTGTCAGAGAAATAGATCAGTCCAAATCATAGATATAGAGATAATATACAAATCACATACGATGGGGTGAAATAACTAATCGTGGGAGTGATGAATGAAAAGGATGGAGTGTCTAGTTTTTTAAAAAAAGATGGGTTTAAAATTAATGTCTTTGTGAATTAAATAATTGCTTAAAGAGAATATAGTTAAACATATACTATTTTTGATGACGGTATCAGTCAAATGCTTTTCAATATAAGCTAACTCTGTTACATGGGACGTGTCATGGTGTACAATAAGAATATATAAATTATCATAAGATGATATGGATATATAATATTTTATATAATGTGAAAAAATGTAATTTTTATCTCATAGGTGACGTTGAATGATACATGTTCCCCAAAGAGGAAGAAAATAGACATTAGAACAAGTGGTTCATCCATTTGAGTTATAAGACTCAACAGAAGTTGGTGAAAAATGAAGGTGTTTTTTATTTCCCAAATATCCCATTTCATCATAATTGGAAATATGATTCCTTTGAAATGGGGTAGATTATCTTAACAAACCTAAAATCCAATGAAATTAATGTATCATACCATGATTAAATATTAAATATTTTCTATTCTTTTGATTCTAATGTGTATTATAATGTCACGACCCGTCCTCGGGGCCCGTTCCGTGACTACCCCAAGCCCGCCTTCTATAGGCCAGGGGCTGGCGGCTAGAACCAAGGCGTGAATCCTGGTAAAAAGGGAAGGAATTGCCTTTGTAAAGTAAACAAGCACCACAGAGTAAGAAAGCGGAAAAGTAAACACTATGTAAGAACAGAGTACAACTGAAAGTGCAGAAAAGTAAATGGGCCAGTATACAAACCCAAACTGAAAGTAAAGTACAACTCGAAAGGGAAAACAACAACTGTAAAGTAAAAGCCGCTACACCGAGCTGTCCAATGGAAATCCCACCTGAAGGGTGGGTACAGAGGGCTCCACTACTCCACGGGTCCCACCGTCCGCTCTGACTACGTCCCGCCCAGTGGTCCACCTTCAGGTACTGTCCTGCTCCGCAAGCCTCAACCACGATCAACGCTGTCCGTCGTCTGCAACCAACACAATGTAGTGCGGGCATAGCCCGTGTAGGGGTGAGTATAATCTACTCAGTAGGGACCCCGAGACCCCTGATGGTCTCGCAAAATCCACAAAGGATAAACCACAAAAGAAGATACAATCACGAAGTAACAACCGACACTGCTTAGGTACATTCCCATACATATACCTAAGTCATCAATTCCAATACGCTCCAACCTCCGAGCCCAAGTACAACTCAGTCCACACAGGAAAGTAAACGTATTCCACACAGGAAAGAAAAATGTAATCCACATAGGATAGCACAACACAATCCACACAAGAAAGAAACATGATTCAGCTCACACAGGTATAATTCTTTGAAAGATGATAAAGATGATCTCTGATCCATCTAAGTCATCGGACCCAAGAAGGATCGATAGGTAACTAACCCCCCGCAATGACCCACACAGGATCGGGCCCACACAGGACCTGTAGGCGCTGGTTCACACAGGACCACTGAGCACAACGACCCACACAGGATCAGACCCACATAGGATCGGGCCCACACAGGACCTGTAGCACTGATCCACGTAGGATCGTTGAGTGTTGTAGTCGTCGTCGTCGAATCCACTAAGGATCTCTGTACTGTCGTCGTCGCAGTCACAGTAGCAGTAGCAGTAGTAGTAGCAGTCACAGTCGCAGCCAGCTCTAGGGTTCCAGCACACAGCAAACTCGTTCGGGAGGGTCCGCTCCACGAGCCAAGAGGCTGATACATCAACTGTCACTAAGTCGAGAGTTGATGTATCCAAAAGTTCCGTATCGACAACAGGAACTCAACGTCGTAGACGGCGCGTCAATCAGACACCTGGTTTGAGAGTTATTGGCCTTTTCGTCCCAGGGGCCCGGTTGGTTTTTAAGGCAAAACCAACCCGACCGTACTCCACCTGAGTCCAAACCTCGGTCAGAGTATGCCAAAAGATCCGTCTCACTAAGAGGAACTCAACAAAGCTGACGGCACGTCAATCGGACGTCCGTAGCTCAAGATATGAGTGTTTCCGCTCCGAGGGCCCGGTTGGTTTCGTTTACGAACCATCCCGGCCGAACTCAAAGTATTCCGAAGCTTTGAGTGCGATATACCGAATCGACCATCTCCATCCAAGGATCGCATCAGCGCTGACAGTGCGTCAATCAGAGGTCCGTAGCTCAAGTTATGGGCAAAAGACCGAAGTGGATTCGAAAACAGGGGGTCCGGGTCCGGGCCGACACGGCCCGACCCCCCCTGGGTCGGCCCAAACCGGGTCGACCCGACCCGGCCCGTCCGGTGGCGCGGCGGCATGGCCCGGCACGGCGGCGCGGCCGGTGCGCCGCTCGGGTGCCACGCGCGGGGGCCAAGGCCCCCGCCCTTCCAGCTGGCGGCTCGGCTGGATGTCGCGCCGTGGATCAAACGACCCCCCTCGTGGGGGCCTTCCTTTGAGAAAAACGGGGGGGTGCTGCCCCCCGTTGGTGTAACCGCGCCACCCCCCCCCCCATTATGGGGGGTCCGGTTTTGGCCAGTAGGGGGAATTAATTCCCCCGGTTCTTCTCTCTTCCGGCCGGCCCGACCTGGCCGGCCGGTCCTTCCTCAATGGAACCGGCAAGGCCGGTCCCCTTTCCGGCTTCCGACACCGGCGGCACGGCTAGCCGCCGGTCTTCTAGTTCCGCCGCGGCCCAGAACCGGCCACGACCTTCGTCGTCCGGCACGGTGCGATGTCTCCGCGTCCCTCCACCATGGCCCCGCTCCGGCCGCGACACCTTTTGGTTTCCTTCGACGCGGCGCGACGACATCACGTTCATGATAATCTTTCAACTGCGCGGCGCGACGGCCACGCACACTATTTTCCGTGTGATTCCCGCATGGTGCAATGGCACCACGCCATCTCGTTCATCCATAAGAAAAATAATAATATTCAAGAACAAAGGAGGGGGGATTCGGCCGTGTTTGTGCGGTCCGGCCCCCCTCTCGTTAGACGATATCACATAAACATTTATCCTCAATTTTGTCATGCTAGAACCAAGAACGAGAATAAATAAATAAGCAACAACAAACCCCTACCTCAGTTTCAAGAACGATGATCGTCAACGACCCGCGGAAGACGAGCGTCGCGGTGGTCGGCGTCACGGAAGAAGGACGTCGATGTCGTGAAGCGAGGATTCGAGGTTCTTTGAAGACGATTTCGTCGCAGGAAATCTTCGCGGAAGAGAAGACGCGGAAGAAGACGTCGTCGGTGTCGCGGGTATGGCGTCACGGAAGACGATTCCCGAGAACGTGGCATTCTTCGTCGATGTCCGAAGGTTCTTCGCGTTCTTCGTCAATGTTTGAAGAAGAAGAAGAAATCTCCAAATTCTCTCAAGGTGGCTAGAGAATTCTAACCAAAATAAAATAATCTAGAGTCATATTTTATATACTCAACCAAACCATTTTTGAAATTCAAAGGGTTGAATTTAAACAACTCAACCCATTTAATAACCTAAGTTGTCTAGTTCATTAAAAAGGGGAGTTTAAGGGAGTTTTAAAAAAGGAGGTGAAGAGTTATGCTTCGTGTGGGCCCCACCACACTTAATCCTCCCAAGGGAGGTTAAGTGGATGTGGGTCCCACCTTTAACTCCCTTTGGGATAAAATAACCAACAAGTTAAAATAAAAAGTGTTTCCACATTTTTATTTAACTTCTTCTAATTTCTTCCAAAACTAACATTCATCCCACATAAAACGCAACCACGGAAAAGGTCTCCTTAAGCGAATATCGGCGCTGTGAGTTCATCGGTGTCCTCGGATTTCAATTCCGAGCACCGGATCAAAAGTTAGAAATTCCCGCTCGTTCGTTCACTGAACGTACCCGAGCCAAACTTCGGAAATTGATTCTGGGCACTGCAGGCCTCAGAATCGGGTGCCGTCTAAAACCGCGTTGTTGTTAAATTCCAAAGAAAACTAAGAAAAAATTTCCCTTTAATTTTAGGGGTCTTTACATTACTCTCACCTCAGGGCTTTACGTCCCCATAAAGATACATCAAAAACTAGGGGAAAAAATGAGGGTACTGAGCACGCATCTGAGCCTCCCGCTCCCATGTGCTCTCCTGGAGGTTCCCGTGCTGCCATCTGATGTGCAGAAGAGGAATCGATCGCCCAGGTAGGACCCACTCCTGTCGATCCTCTATCTCCACCGGAACCTCCGTAAAAGTCGCCACATCGTCAACGTCAAGCTCCCCATGGTCAATGATGTGCATCGGGTCGTGCACGTATCTCCTCAGCTGAGATACGTGGAAGACGTCGTGCACCCGGTGCAACTGAGGTGGTAGAGCCAGGGGATAAGCCACCTCTCCAATCCTGCTGAGGACCTGGAAGGGTCGGATGAAGCGCGGAGATAACTTTCCGCCTCGGCCAAATCTCTGTATACCACTTCGAGGTGAGACCCGCAAGAAGACGTGGTCGCCATCTTCGAACTCTAGTGGCCTCCGCCTCCTGTCAGTGTATGACTTCTGCCGGCTCTGAGATGTCCTCATCCGCTCCTGGATGAACTGGACCTTCTCTGTCATGGCCTGGACCATCTCCGGTCCCACAAGTGCTGACTCTCCAGGGTTTGTCCAGCACAAAGGAGATCTACAAGGTCGGCCATACAATGCCTCGTACAGTGCCACCCCAATGGTGGAGTGGTAGCTGTTGTTGTACGCAAACTGCACCAATGGTAGGTGGTCCTCCCAGCTACGACCAAAGTCGAGGACACATGCGCGGAGCATGTCCTCGAGAGTCTGAATGGTCCTCTCCGTCTGACCATCCGTCTAAGGGTGAAAGGCTGTGCTCAGACGTAGCTACGTCCCAAACGCCTCCTGTAACCCCTTCCAAAGCCGGGATGTATAGTGAGCATCTCGATCGGAGACGATAGATGATGGCATGTCGTGGAGCCACACAATCTCTTGAACGTAAAGACGTCCCAAGCTCTCCATTGAGCCCTACTCTCTGATGGGTAAGAAGTGTGCCGACTTGGTGAGTCGGTCAACAATAACCCAGATGGAGTCGTGTCCTCTGGAAGTGCGTGGAAGTCCAGTCATGAAGTCCATAGATATGTCGTCCCACTTCCACTCCGGGACCTACAAGGGATGTACCAAGCATGCTGGTACCTGATGATCTGCCTTCACCTGCTGGCAGGTGAGGCATCGAGAAACGAACTCTGCTACAGCCTTCTTAATGCCCGGCCACCAGTGCTGTCGTCTGAGATCCTGGTACATCTTCGCCACTCCGGGATGTACCTCCAAAGGAGAAGTGTGAAACTCTCTCAGTACCTCCTCTCGCAAGGCGACTGGTACCATGGTACGTCCTCTGAAAAGGATGTCGTGCTCTGCTCCAAGCGGGAAAAAATTAGGTGTCTGTCCCAAGGATATCTGTGCACGCCGTGTCTCATAGTCAGCGTCCTCACGTTGTGCCTCTCTGACCCGCTATAGTAGTGGAGGGGTGACTGTGAGAGACTGAAGGAAGGCTGCTCCATCTCTATCCACGAAGGATATCTGCCAAGAGGCTAGTTGCTCCGTCACCTCCGCGAGTAGCTGAATGCCCGTCCTCCTGCTGAGGGAATCGACTACCACGTTCCCCTTCCCAGGAGTATAGACTATCTCAAAGTCATAGTCCTGGAGGAACTCGAGACATCGCCGCTGTCTCAGGATCAGGTCCTTCTGCGAGAAGATATACCTGAGACTCTGATGATCTGAAAAGACTGTAAAGCGCTCGCACATCAGGTAGTGTTGCCATGTCTTCAGAGCGAAGACCACTACTGCTAACTCCAGGTCATGGGTAGCGTAGTTCTACTCATGCGGCCTCAACTGACGTAATCCATAGGCGATCACTGCCCTCTCCTGCATCAGAAAACAACCGAGTCCGGTCCCTGATGCATCGCAGTAAACTACGTATCCATCTCCCTCCTCAGGCAACCTCAAGATAGGTGCGCTGGTCAATCTCTGTCTCAGCTCTTGGAAGCTCTGCTGACATCTGTCTGACCACACAAAGGGTTTCCCATTCTTCTTTAAAGATGTGAGTGGTGCTGCAACTCTAGAGAATCTAGCACGAATTTCCGATAGTATCCAGCCAGTCCCAAGAAACTCCGAACCTCAGTCACGCTCCTGGGTGGCCCCCATGCTAACACATCCTCGATCTTCGCAGGATCCACTGCAACTCCCTCCTCAAAGATAACGTGTCCCAAGAAGTGGACCTCACGTATCTAGAACTGGCACTTTGAGAGATTACCATAAAGCTGGTGCTCTCGGAGTGTGTCTAGTACAACTCGCAAGTGATAGGCGTGCTCCTCCTCAGTCGTAGAGTAAATCAGAATGTCGTCGATAAAGACCACGACGAATCGATCGAGGTATGGCTGAAAGATCCTATTCATGAGGGCCATGAACACTGCTGGTGCATTGGTTATGCTGAAAGGAATATCCAAGAACTCATAGTGGCCATACCGACATCTGAAGGTCGTCTTCTGCATGTCCTCGTCTCTGACTCTGAGCTGATGATAGCCTGACCTGAGGTCTATCTACGAGAACCACCGTGCTCCCTTGAGCTGATCAAAGAGGTCATCAATCCTCTATAGCGGATACTTGTTCCTCACTGTCACCTGATTCAGGTGACGATAGTCAACACAAATTCGCAAGCTCCCGTCCGTCTTCTTGGCGAACAATATCGGGGAAGCCCAGGGTGAAACACTGGGTCAGATGAACCCCTTTCCCTGCAAGTCCTCCAACTGTACCCGTAGCTCTCGAAGCTCGGCGGGGCCCATCCGATATGCTGAAGTGGATATCGGGGCTGTCCCGGGGTACAGGTCAATATAAAAGTCTACCTCACTGCGAGGAGGTAGCCCTGGAACGTCGTAGGGAAAAACGTCCGCAAACTGATCCACCACTGCCGGAAAACCAGGACTCCGCACGTGAACTGCTCCAAGGATGAGGCTAGCCAACTGATGAGTGATGGGCTGTCCTCTCCTCCGCGGAAGTCCATCCTGTGCTTCAAAGGCTCCCTTCTCGCTGGTGAGGGTGAAACTGCTCCCGTCGGTGCATACACATCGCACCTTGCACCTAAAACAGTCAATATGTGCATGGACCATAGATAGCCAATCCATGCCCAAGATGACGTCGTAAGGCCTCAACGCTGCTACAAGAAGATCCCAGCCGAAGCTCTCGCCTCCTAGAGTAAGCTCACACTGCCGGAACCAGTGCGTAAACATGGAGTCTACTCCCGTAGGAGTCTCTAGCCGTAAGGATCGAGCCAACGGCTCTGTCGGAATCTCCGAGCTCCGAACAAGGGTAGCGGCTATGAAAGACTGACTCGCTCCTGTGTCTATAAGTACTACAGAAAGGGTGGAATAGACACAGATAGTACCTCGAATCATCTCTAGCGCGCCGTGGTCATAGGCCTCTGTTGCCTGGAGCTGTGCCTGTCTCTGCCCGCCTGCTCCCTGTGGTCGGGGTGGACCTCCTGGTGGCGGTGGTGGCAGAGCCTCAAAGCGTCTCCCAACACCTGCTGCTCGGCCAGCTCCTCTACCTCATCCGCCTCCTCCCTACGGAACGCCACGGTCGACCCTCTGCCTCTTCCTCGGTGGTCCCTCAACCATATGCTGCTCCTCGGCACGACGGGTCGGTCAGTCACGAGCCATGTGGCCCTGCCCGCCGCACGAGTAGCATTGTCTGCCTCTCAAAAGACTGGCTCCGCGCTGTGTGCCCCGCACTGCTGAGCCAGTGTCCTGAGGTCGTCTGCCTGATGGTATGGTCTTCCTGGACCCCTAAGTCATCCGTCGACTGCCTGCTGTAGATGACTCTGCCACGTGCCGCCCTGTGGTGGGTCGCGGCGCTGGTGTAGACTCATCAAGGAAGATCTCTATCAAAAGGGCCTGCTCGAGTACTCCTGTATGAGTCGGTATGCTGAGGGAGATCAGCGATGCCCTAATCTCATGTCTCATAACCTGCTCGAAGGTCCGGGCCCAGAAGAATGGGTCTCTTACCATGTCAGTCGAGTAGCATGAGAGATCCGCAAATCTCGCCGAGTACTGAGCGACCGTTATGCTGCCTTGCCACAGCTGAAGAAGCTCATGGATACGCACCACACGAAGGGTGGCTAGGACGAACTCCGAGCGGAAGAGGCTCTCGAAGTCCGTCCAAAGTAGAGATGCCTCATCATGCACCTGGAGCATCAAGCTCCACCATCGTTCTACTGCTGCGTGTAGTAGGCTTGCAGTGAGGATCACCATGAGGTCTGCAGGTGTCCTCACTAGCTTAAAAACTCATTCCACTGCCTCCAGCCAGTCCTCTGCTGTCTGGGGGTCCGTCTCCCCACGGAACCTAGGCGGTCGCTGGCGCTGAAACTCGTACAGAGCTCCAAGGTGACGTGCATCATCAGCGACTGGTTCTGGAAGCATCGGTGGCTCGGCGGGTAGAGCTACCGCCGGTACCACTACTGACAAAGGGCCCTACACCGAGGCCTCGTCGCTTGGTGGGCTGTCATCACGCTCGACTCTCGGAACCCTAGATGGCTGCCGTCGTGGGGCCACCTTGAAAAGGAAACAGGTGTGCCACGGTCAGAACAGTATACCTGGTGAGCTGATATAAAGTAATCACAAAGAAAACTTTGAAACACACATGCAATTAATGTTTTCATGCATTAATTCGGAAATCTGTAGTCAGGGTCCTGGTGTACGGATACGTCGGCCGCCGCACCAACACTGGACTCCCTGGACTGATAACCACACTCAATATGCTAAACATTACTGCTCCACATAGAAAAGATCAGAGTTCGCGGTAGAACTGAACTCCTTTGATACCAATTTGTCACGACCCGTCCTCGGGGCCCGTGCTGTGACTACCCCAAGCCCGCCTTCCATAGGCCAGGGGCTGGCGACTAGCACCAAGGTGTAAATCCTGGTAAAAAGGGAAGGCATTTCCTTTGTAAAGTAAACAAGCACCACAGAATAAGCAAGCGGAAAAGTAAACACAAATTAAGAACAGAGTACAACTGAAAGTGCGGAAAAGTAAATGGGCCAGTATACAAACCCAAACTGAAAGTAAAGTACAACTCGAAAGGGAAAACATAAACTATAAAGTAAAAGACGCTACACCGAGCTGTCCAATGGAAATCCCACCTGAAGGGTGGGTACAGATAGCTCCACTGCTCCACGGGTCCCACCGTCCGCTCTGAGTACGTCCCGCCCAGTGGTCCACCTCCAGGTACCGTCCTGCTCTGCAAGCCTCAACCACGATCAATGCTGTCCGTCGTCTGCAACCAACACAATGTAGTGCGGGCATAGCCCGTGCAGGGGTGAGTATAAGCGACTCAGTAGGGACCCCGAGACCCCTGATGGTCTCCCAAAATCCACAAAGGATAAACCACAAAGGAAGATACAATCACGAAGTAACAACCGACACTGCTTAGGTATATGCCCATACATATACCTAAGTCATCAATTCCAATATTCTCCAACCTCTGAGCCCAAGTACAACTCAGTCCACACAGGAAAGTAAACATATTCCACATAGGAAAGCAAAACTTAATCCACACAGGATAGCACAACACAATCCACACAAGAAAGCAACAGGATTCAGCTCTCATAGGTATACTTCTTTGAAAGACGATAAAGATGATCTCTGATCAATCTAAGTCGTCGGACCCATGAAGGATCGATAGGTAACTAACCACCCGCAATGACCCACACAGGATCAGGCCCACATAGGACCTGTAGGCGCTGGTTCACACAGGACCGCTGAGCGCAATGACCCACATAGGATCGGACCCACACAGGATCGGGCCCACACAGGACATGTATCACTGATCCACGTAGGATCGCTGAGTGTTGTAGTCATCGTCTTCGAATCCACTAAGGATCTCTGTACTGTCGTCGTCGCAGTCATAGTAGTAGTAGCAGTAGCAGTAGCAGTCACAGTCGCAGCCAGCTCTTGGGTTCCCGCACACAACAAGCTCGTTCAGGAGGGTCCGTTCCACGAGCCGAGAGGCTGATACATCAACTTTCACTATGTCCCGAGTTGATGTATCCAAAAGTTACGTATCGACAACAGGAACTCAACGTCATAGACGGCACGTCAATTGGACGCCCGGTCTGAGAGTTATTGGCTTTTTCGTCCCAAGGGCCAGGTAGGTTTTTAAGGCAAAACAAACCCTACCGTACTCCACCTGCGTCCAAACCTTGGGCGGAGTATGCCAAAAGATCCGTCTCACTAAGAGGAACTCAAAAAAGCAGACGGAACATCAATCGGACATCCGTAGCTCAGGATATGATTGTTTCCGCTCCGAGGGCCTGATTGGTTTCGTGTACGAACCAACCCGGCCGAACTCAAAGTATTCCGAAACATTGAGTACGATATGTCGAGTCGACCGTCTTGATCCAAGGATCGCATCGCTGCTGAGGGTTCGTCAATCGGAGGTCCGTAGCTCATGTTATGGGAAAAAGACTGAAGTCGATTCGAAAACGGGGGGTCTGGGTCCAGGCCGACACGGCCCGGCCGGCGGCGCGGCGGCGCGGCCCGGCACGGCGGCGCGGCCGGTGCGCCACTCGGGTGCCACATGCGGGGTCAAGGCCCCCGCCCTTCCTGCTGGCACCGCGGCTGGATGCCGCGCCGTGGATCAAACGGCCCCCCTTGTGGGGGCCTGCCTTTGAGAAAAACGGGGGGCGCTGCCCCCCTTTGGTGTAACCGCGGCCCCCTCGCCATTATGGGGGGCCAGTTTTGGCCAGCCGGGGGAATTAATTCCCCCGGTTCTTCTCTATTCCGGCCGGCCCGACCTGGCCGGCTGGTCCTTCCTCAACGGGACCGGCATGGCCGGTCCCCTTTCCGGCTTCCGACACCGGCGGCCCGGCTAGCCGCTGGTCTTCTCATTCCGCTGTGGCCCGGAACCGGCCACGACCTTCGTCATCCGGTGCGGTGCAACGGCACCGCACCCCTCTGCCGCGGCCTCGCTCCGGCTGCGGCGCCTTTTGGTTTCCTTCGACGCGGCGCGACGGCGTCGCATTCATGATAATCTTTCCACGGTGCGGCGCGACGGCGCCGCGCAATATTTGCCGTGTGATTCCCGCCTGGTGCGACGGCACCACACCATCTCGTTCATCCACAAGAAAAATAATAATATTCAAGAACAAAGGATGGGGGATTCGGCCGTGTTTGTGTGGTCCGAACCCCCTCTCGTAAGATGATATCACATAAACATTTATCCTCATGTTTGTCATGCTAGAACCAAGAACGAGAATAAATAAATAAGCAACAACAAACCCCTACCTCGGTTTCAAGAACGATGATCGTCGACGACCTGCGGAAGACGAGCGCCACGGTGGTCGGCGTCACGGAAGAAGGACGTCGATGTCGTGAAGCGAGGATTCAATGTTCTTTGACGACGATTTCGTCGCGGAAAATCGTCGCAGAAGAGAAGACGCAGAAGAAGATGTCGTCGGTGTCACGGGTATGGCGTCGCGGAAGACGATTCCCGAGAACGTGGCGTTCTTCGTAGATGTCCGAAGGTTCTTCGCGCTCTTCGTCAAATTTGAAGAAGAAGAAGAAAGCTCCAAATTATCTCAAGGTGGCTAGAGAATTCTAACCAAAATAAAATAAGCTAGAGTCTTATTTTATTTACTCAACCAAACCATTTTTGAAATTCAATGGTTTGAAATTAATCAACTCAACCCATTTAATAACCTAAGTTGTCAATTTCATTAAAAAGGGCAGTTTAAGGGAGTTTTAAAAAAAGGAGGTGATGAGTTATGCTTCGTGTGGGCCCCACCACACTTAATCCTCCCAAGGGAGGTTAAGTGGATGTGGGTCCCACCTTTAACTCCCTTTGGGAGAAAATAACCAACAAGATAAAATAAAATGTGTTTCCACATTTTTATTTACCTTCTTATAATTTCTCCCAAAACTAACTTTCATCCCGCATAAAACGCAACCTCGGAAAAGGTCTCCTTAAGAGAATATCGGCTCTACGAGTTCATCGGTGTCCTCAGATTTCAATTCCGAGCACCGGATCAAAAGTTAGAAATTATCACTCGTTCATTCACTGAACGTACCTAAGCCAAATTTCAGAAATTGATTCCGGGCACTCCGGGCCTCAGAATAAGGTGCCGTCAGAAACCGCGATCTTGTAAAATTCCAAAGAAAATTAAGAAAAAATTTCCCTTGATTTTTATGGGTCTTTACATATAACATTTCATTCAGGCAACATTGAACTAAAAAAATTAAAAAATTAATATATGATAGTTAAAATTTAATCATAGAAATAGATGTTAAAAATAGATAAAAATGAATTATTAAATATTTATTGAAATAAAAATAAAATGAATTATTCATTCTACACCATTAATAAAAGTCAATTAGTGTAAAAAATTAATTATTATTACATATTGATGATTTAAAATGTATCTTTCTGAATAATTTGATTTTTGGTGATTTTTAAAAATATTAATATATTAATGATTAAATATAGTAACATACGTTTTATTAGTAATTTTATTGAAAATTAATAAGAATTGATAATATTTTTTAAAATTTATTATCTTATGAATACAATTTTCATTATATGTTTATATTTTTTAAAATTAAATTATGAACATCTTGAATTTAAATTTTTAAAAAATAATTTTCCATTATTGTAAACATGTCGATATTATATTAATACTAATTTTTATGATTATTAAAAATTAGATAATTTTTATTTGAATATTTAAAAATAATAATATTACTAAACACATCAATTTTATGACAGTGTCGTTTAACAAAAATATATTTTTATCTATTTTAAAATATATATATAGATATCATTTATAATTTCAGTGTTTCATTTATAGAACTCATGATTATTTTTTTGGAATGATGGGTAATATTTCACTCTCAGAATGATTTAATTTCTTATATTAAACAATTATTTTTTATAATTTTTATAAATTATACCAAAAAATTCATTTAAAATTATGTATCAATGGTATCATATTTATTAATCTGGTAAATTTCATTTTTATGACATAAATATATGATTTATATAATTAATTTCAATCACTGTGATAGTGGTAAACTGTTATATTCAAGGAAATGCTATCTTAATATTGGGTAATTTTATCTCATTAACTAAATTAATCAATTAGAAAAATTTAAATTGATAAACTTATTAATAAAAATTTTAAATAAATTACGATTCAATCAATTACTAAAATTTACAAAATATTATTAATAATATTTAATATTGAAAACAACATTTTTCTGTATACTAATATATATATATATATATATACAATTTTCAATATCGAATTTTTTCAGTAATTATTTATTGAAATTGATAAATTTGAGATTAACTGTATATTCAAAACTCCAATGTTTTGTAATGATTTTTATTTTAAATGATTAGGGAGACATATGATCCTTTTGTATAAAGTAGTTACCCAGATAAAAATAGAAAAAAGGTAAAACTAAAAGTATAAGAAAAAATAAATTTCAAAATGATTATATCATGTCTATAAACACATGGTTGATTATTTATCAAAAAAATATCACCAAATACTCCATTATTTCTCATATTTCAAACCCTTGATCCCTCAATAGTGTTACAAAAATAGTTAAAATAATTGGTGTTCACCACCGTGATCTTTTATGCACTTACAAAAGGGGACACATTCACCCATTCAATCCATTATTATTCCACTTAATTTCATCCTAAAACTCATAAAAATTTATTATCAAAATATCTTGTATCATTTTAACATTCATTTGGTCTCAATTATCTATATTAATCATTTTGTTTTTAGTATACTTCCATGAAAATGTTCAAGGTCCCAATGTGAGGTTTATATAGTGGTTATTTTTTCATATTATTTACCATAAAAAAACCCTAAGAAAATTTATATAATTACATAAGTATCAATATTATTCCAAATTATTATTTTAATAATAGAATAACCACTATTTATTCCATCCCATACTCTTATAAAAACAAAATAACATTGATCATGTGATGTGCAGACTACTGCTTATACAAAAAGACATCCTAGGTTTTTCTCTAACAAAAATAATCACTATTTATAAGGATCTAATTAGTGAATAAAGGTAAAATATATAAATTAATTATGAATAGGAAGAGACCAATCATAATGTACCTTCATTTTCTCTCAATTTTTTTAAAAAATGAGAATCATAACCATGTTTTGTGTGGATTACCGACGACCCAATGAAATGTTTTATATTTTTCATATTCACTTTAAAAAATATTAAATTATACAAAAAATTTGACTAATAACTATTATAAATAAAAATTTATCATTATTCTGATTATATAGAAAAATTATTTCAAAACAAACAATTTCATATATATATAATGTCCCATCAAATTATGGTATGATCATGTATAGGATGGTTTATCCACCCAAATATAAAATTCAATAAAACTATAACATGGATGATTTTAGGAACAAATATACTAATATTACTATAATTCAATTATAAAATAAATATTATTTTTGTTTTTATATAATTGTAATATTTAGTAATTAACTACAATCATTGATTGAATTTTTTTAAAATAAGCACATGAAAATTAAATATCCATAAAAATATAAGAAAAAAATTTTATAAAATAAAAAAAATTATAATAAATTGACAATATTAAATTAAAAATTTATTATTAGATTTCATAATAATTTATCTAATGATCTTAATTTCATTACTTTTAATGTTTACCTCTTCTACAGATCAAATGAGTAATAATGTAAGGGTTTGTTCGAATTCCATTTTCTTCCAGAGAGTTAAAAATTTTCTTACCAAAACTCTATTGTTCCATGATTAATTTATTCTCCTTGATGAATTAAAATTATTTTATATCCACATTAATTTTGTAGATTCTATGATTCTTTATTATGCCCCCATTATCAAATTATTATTACCTCAATGATTATGATACTTATAAGGGTTCTTCATCTAAAATTTCAAAATATTGGTACATGATGATGTTATAATATTTTTTTTGATTGTTTGGTGGACATACTACCCATTAAATATTTTTTATCAGTATTATATCAGTATCTATAGTATATAATTTTTGATTTCAAATATTATCCTTTATCAGATATTTATTTGAATTTATTAATTCCTAAATGTTACTTATATCAATTTCAAATTCCATAAGACCTAACTGACATAGCACGCCATAATTTATTTTATTTTTTTATTTAAAGAAATATATGCATCATATAAAATTAAATTTTTTTAATTTCAGATTATTACACTAATTTTGTTTTGAGTCTTTTTTTACCAATATTTTAATGGTGTTTACATTACAATCTTTTTTAATTGAGATATGAATTGTATTCATAAACAATATCAATTTTTCATTTATGAATTGTTCATGGAATAATTTCAATATAATCTCAAAATATTTACCTTTGGGGGATTAAAAATTCATAAATATATTCCTAAATTTTTCATTTGAAAACAACCTCTATTAATGGCATCATTTTTTTCAATTCCTTTCGTCATTGAATACACTATTTTTCCTTACATTACATTTAAGGAATTTACTAATATAAACACAAATTGGTTGGGTAAAATATTTAATTAATCGTATAAACCATTTTTTATATGGTGTTATTTTGATGTATTCTTTCACAGTTATATATTTCAATTATTGATTTGAGAAACATGGAAAATTCCTGTAATTGTAAATCAAAAATGAATATATTTCTATTAAAACTGAATATTTGAAATATATTCCTTATATATTCCATTCCATTATATGATGAATGCATTGGACATAATTTGGGATGGGTGGATCCTGTACAAACCCCTATGTTCATCGACTTGTGTGATGAGACAAACTAGCTTGAACATGTTGTTTTATGGTTTCCCAAAACAAATATTTCGTAGTCATCGAGCCTTGATGGTATGATCAGGACATCTATGATCATGTCATATTGACTATAAGAATTTAATTTCTTGTCCAATTTTTTTAATTTCATTCCTAAGTAATCATTTATTGTAATCAAAGTGTTTGTTTATTGATATATCAATCATGGATATTTTATTAATATAGTTTCAATTGATTATCGAATTATTTATATTATTTATTCTTCAATATAATTTAGTCTCATCTAATGATAATTTCTGTTCATTGATTATCATTGCTTATATTACCAATTAATTTTCATTTCAGCTAACTAATTATCATATTTCTATTTTCCCTATTCATGATGATATTTACTACACATGATATGTTTAATAGAGCAGATTATGCGGGGAAAATTGATGGAGATAGTGAATTCTAATAACATAATAAAAAGTTTATTATATTTGGGGAACATGTATATTTCATTATATAAACATAGGAGATGTTAGTTAAAATTTATTTTGTAAATATTTAAAATTATAAAACTAAAGTGACTGTATTATATAATATACTCAATATTTTTCAGTAATATTATAACTATTGATCGTCATAGTTTCATCTCTTTTGTTGATTTGAAAGAAGTTATGTAATGAGGGTGGTTATTCCCAGTGAATTGCATGATTGCAGGTATGGGGATTTATAATTGGTATCAATAGTGGGTATGGAAATAATTATAGAGTATAATTACAATAGGTGATGATAATTTAAGATTTATAAGTGTCATTAAGGTTTGATATGAAAATTATTATGATAATTTCAATGGGATATATAACCCTTTAAGTTAGTTTATGTAATATTGAATATTTTTGCATAGAGATATGAGATCTTTATTGAGATCCATAAAGAAAAAAAGGTATATGTCTATGTAAATAACAACATCCCTATTTTTATAATATATATAATTGTTGGTTCTCATAGATATTAAATCATAGTATAAATATTGGAAAGTGTATATTGTAGTGGATAATATTTTCCTAGGTATAATCATCGCAAAATAGTATGGATTAGGGAAGACTCAATTTTCTCTCTACTACAAGTTAAGGGGGGCCTATGATTTGACACCATGATAGATATTCCCAAGGGGTTTGATTTGGTTAATCAGATTCAAATTACATTCCATTATGATGAATTTACAATGTTATGTAATTATGTTATGTAAAGATAGAGAACCCATCCGAATGAATCATTGATTGATCTAATATTGATTTTGGTTGAAAAAATTTCTAATGTAATAATTTTAATGATTAAGACACGTTGAGGTTGAATTTAATTATCTTATGATAGTATTCTTATGTTATTAATCACTCTGTTAAAATATTTTTGGTTTTGGTAATGGTAAAACCATATGTAACCAAGATAAATATGTATTTAAGTGAAAATAAAAATAATCTTTAAACAAATAACATATCAAGATAAGAGTTGGAGTGAGAAATCATGTTATTATGTATAACTAATAGTCAAAAATTATGATTAACAATATAAATATAATTAAATCCCTAAATAAAACAATGAATATAATAGTCTAGTTTCATGGATGATTGGGTTATTTAGAAGATGTTTAAAAAATGATTTAATATAATATGTGTTAAGAATATGGGATGAAGCTCCATAGGGCATTCATGAAGTGAATGTGAATTCACTATAAGTTTGAAAATGATAGACATCAGTATCTTGGTGTAATAGAAAGAGATAATATACAAAAAAATCATTTCATCAATTGAATGGAAATAAGTAACTACTAAAATCAATGATCTAATCGAATATCCAATGTGGAAGATTGTTACCAAGAACTACTTAGAAAATTGAAATATGAATAACCTATACAACAATAACTATTGAAGAGGGTCATTATTATTCACACTAGATTATTCAATGTCTATTCACATGTATGTTTTCCTCAACTAATATATATTATATTATAAATAAGAACACATGTTTGAATGAATATTTTTAAATCTTCTAAATGGTTTGTGGGATGTTTCTTCTTAATCATATTGTTTTCCCCCTAAAATAGATTTCATATTAGGAATTGATTAACTCAATTTGATAGGGGATCATATGAATTTTTATATTTTTAAATATTAATATATTTCCTAAATCAACCAAATACAATATAACATTTTTTACTATTAATTTCCTATGGAAATTATTTTTAACATATAGGTCATGATACCCAACCATGAGTTTATTTATATGATGAAAATTTAAATTTCAATCTAATTTGAAATTAAGCCATAAATCGTTTTCATTTTGTGGATACACTCAATAATTATACATAGAGGAAAATAATTAATATTGTATGTACATAATTTATTAATATTGGAAATGTAATACCACAATATTCAAAATTATACATTTTAGTTCCTTTCGAACATAATGAGTTAAATATCATGTGATTCATTGTGCACCAAACCAAAAAATGAACCACAAAGGAAAATATGATTGTTAAAATGTATTCATAGAGTTGGAAGCTAAATATGTATATAAAATAATCAAATATATATAAATATATGGAATAAAAAAATAATATTTCCTGTTAATTTCTAAGGAATTAATAAAATTAAATTATTATTTCTAAATAATTAATTATATTAAATTATTATCTAATATTTAAGCTTTCTAAAAAATGAATTTTTTCCGTTTGTAGTAATCTAAATATATTATGGATAAAAAATATAAACACCAATTACATGTGTAAATTATAAAAAATATGAATAAGCACTCTCGATATTTAAAAAAACTATTTTATTTTGAAAATAGTTTTCATTATATTTTTATATTTATATTAAATGTTAAAATATAAAATGTTATTCTTTTAATAAGAATAAATTAAATTTATTTTTAGATTTATCATATAAATATTATTATAATATTTTTTTTGGGACTATTTTGAAATAGTTTATGTTTTGATGATTATTTAAAAAATACTTATATTTCAAAAACGGTCAATTTTATAAGATTATTCTAATAATATGATGACTGAGTTGTTTTTTAAAATATACTTTCTATAATATATATAACTAAAATATTTCAATTAAAAATTTTGTGTTGTATTTTCAAAGCCCTTGAATATAATTTTGGAAACATTACGAATAATTTACACTTAAAACTACAATTTTGACTAATATTAATAAAATTAACTTGATCGTATATAGAAACATAATCCAAAAAATAGATTTCATAATTTACAAAAAAAAATTATCATAATATTTAATAAGTTCAATTTCATTTCTGGGAATAAATTATGATTACTATGATTAATGTTAATGAGCATCATAATTATTAAAATATTATTTTTTAATAATTATTTTTTATATGTTGTGTAAATTGTATATCATAAATTAAATAAATCGATTCTAAAAGGGAATTTAATATAATTATCAATCAATTTTTTATATATATTTCATCTAATTTAATTAGTAATAAATTTTAAATCTGTTTTATTTGTGAAAATAAAAGAAATCCTATTTTTTAAATATATAATTTATTTAAAACATTTAATTGTTAATTGTCAATTATTTAGAAATTGAGTTATATCAGATGTAGATTAATTTCTTATTAATCATATCCATAATTAGAATGATGGGTTATTATATATGTCATTTAAAATTTATGATACTTGGATAAGAAATATCTATAATGGTTGAAAAGGTAAATGTAAAATACATAAGAACAAATGAAATATTATATTTTTTAAAAATTTGCACAAATACTTGTGTGAGGATTTATATAACAAATATCACATCACAGTAAACTATTTACCACTTTATGAAAAAACGCCTCTGGAATAACATCAATCTATTATTGAAAAATAATTGTTTTTCAAAAACTATCCATTTTTTTCTCTTAAAAAAGGCTACACTTCCACCACTTCATGCA
The DNA here is from genome assembly GCA_963277665.1 of Viscum album. Classification (NCBI taxonomy): domain Eukaryota; kingdom Viridiplantae; phylum Streptophyta; class Magnoliopsida; order Santalales; family Viscaceae; genus Viscum; species Viscum album. The sequence goes on along the minus strand of OY728122.1, from coordinate 698,327,358 downwards.
TCACCCACTGATTCAAATTTCACTGTAAAAGTATATCATTTTTATCCTCCTATAATTGTATCTCACTATAAGGACCTCGACAATAAAACATTACATAATCTTGAATTAAATGAATAATTCACATTGAGGATCTTTTTAGGTTTAGAGTTTATGAGAATTAGGACATAACTATTACATTACATCTCATTAATTACAAAGTAGAAACTTCTACATAGTTACAATTTTTTCACAAAATAAAAAACTCTTAATAAAAGTGTCATGTCTGGTTCTATGTTTCAGATATCATGATCTTTCCTTGATTCCATCCTTGACCCTATTCATATTTATATCCCGTGAGAAATATTTCAAAACATGAGATGAGAATAAAAATCTCATTAAGGGTTATAAAACAAAGAAATAAAACATTAGTTCAACAATACACACCTAACATAAGCACTTTAACATACCTCATGAAATCATAAGGTTTAAATAGTATACATAAATCATAAATGGTAACTTGTTCTATCCTTAAAATACTTACGTTGTAGCTATCACTGCTACGTAGGGAGTTACATTTGGAATACCCATCACAGTATATTCCCTAAATCTTTTAGGAGAAACATTCATGTTTAGTTTTGTCAAGTTAACCAATGCATGGGATAACTATCTCGGGCTTACCCACCCAAGGTTTATCACGGAACAACCCGTATACATAAACAATGCCCATGAACAATAACATAATCATAACACATAAAACAAACATAATGGAAAGATAACATTTCCACATTGCAATCACAATATATCATTTAAATATATTGACATAAGAAAACCATTATGAAAACGATTTTCTATACCAAAATACGTAAAAGAGTATATGGTATGTATTTTACTTTTCAAAACATTACGACTTATTAAGGAATCCATAGATCAAATAAAAATAACAGCGAATGAAAGGTCGTTGTCACCACATACGTTAAAAAGAAACATTCAGTTCTTTCTCATTTAGTAAAATTATTAGTAGAGAAAATTTTCCATTTGAATAAAGGTAAAATTCAAAGGTTTTTATACACTGTATAAAATAAAGTCGTCTATAAAACAAAATATGCCTCAATTAAAGGAGATAGAGACGAAATCCCTTACCTCGTGTCTGATTTGACCCGTTCATTCATTAATCTCTTGAATAATAAACTAAATTAAATTTATAATTTCATAATATCCTTTTTTTAAGTTTATAATTCCTTATATATCACTTATTAACATGTTATGAACATTATTTAATCATTTACATTAATAATGGTTGTTTTGACGATATTTGGTACTTGAGTCAAAAATGAACTTCTTATAATTACAAGTGGTTCACGTGATCAAAATATCCATTATCTACAAAATTATATTCATGATATTGATATCATATATATCCTATATATCAAGTATATGTATGTATTTTTAATAGTACATAACATTTCGAGATAAAAAATGAAATGCACCATTCATGGAGACAGTAAGTTGTACGAACCCATGAACGGTACGTTCATTTCTATTTCTTATGTTAACAGAAATAAAACATAATGATACATATATATATTATAATTATATTATAATACCAAATATAATATCCTTACCCTTATCCTTTATACATCCCATAGATGGCATTAATGAGTCATATCACTTTGAGGGGGTGGTAGTATGTACATCTTCAAATTAAATTATCACGTTTACCCATAATGGAAACAATAAAGGTATGATAAAAATGGAAAATTCAGAAGAATAAAGAAAATATAACCATAATATATATCATATATAAATACATTTCAATCATAATGTCCACCATGACAGATACTAGGATATAATTGAACAATCATCATTTCGTGAGGCATTATTTTTCCATCCACATAAACAGTGTGTTTTATACCCATTAGATGGAGGTGTGTGTTAGTGCACTTTGAATCCATCTAATAACAATATCCTATTATATTGAGGATACATTTTTTGTTAGAAATGAAAGGAATAAAAATAGTATAGTGGTTGGAGAAGTAAAATAAATGAATATAATTTATGAGAAATCATTACCTTTAATTCGTGTAACTACTTTTGGTGTGAACCAAAAGGGTTTACTGAAGTAACTTATTCCTATGTTAAGGCTTCTAGGAGGAATAAATGGATTTTTAGAGCTTATTTTGGTAGTTTTTGGATAATTCATGGGGCTTGAGAGGTGTGAAGAATGAGTTAGAGGTGAGGGCTTTTTATAAGGGGGAGGGGCTCTTTAGGAATGTGTGAAAAAAGTATTATATTATATAATGATTTTGGGTTTATAAATGTCCGAAACTAATTAACGTAGAAGATAATAAGACTCATGGTCGAAATAAAATCATCCAATAAGAATTGGACTGGTTTTGGATATTGTTTTAATCTTTATAATGTTATGTATTTAAATAATTTATTAATGAGGTAAACACTGCATTATTATTGTGTCATAAATAATTTTATTTATTTGATGTATAAAAATTATTAAAATATACCATAATGTAGGAAATATTTTTAACATTACAAAGAACATTTGTAGTCTTAACGATAACTCATATAAACCTATGTAAAAATTAATTTATAAAAAGATATTTGTATATGTCATTTTTTCATTTACTTTATGTTAATTATAATAAAGTGTCATTATCACTCTTCAATGGATCCATGGGTTCCCAAAATAGACCCAAGGAAGACCATGGTCGGTCTTGACTCATCAAATAAGGTTAGGACAAGTGTTAAGGTAATTTTCTATTATTATGATATTATTTTATCCTTGAATTACCCTATTTATCTTTAACCGCGGTAAATAAAAGTCAAAAGTTATGATTCACCAAAAACTATTTTCATCTTATTGAACTACATTTTATATACTAATAATAAATATTGTGTATGATTTTCGAAATTCAATTCACAAAAGTGGAAAAGGTTCATTTAAATTAAAATGTTAATTTTTAACTACTACTTAGAGGTTTCACTATTCATTAAAAACTGATGTTCTTCCGAAAAATTCAAAAAAATGCAGCGTAAGCTATATTTTTTATTCCAAATAGGCAGGAAATGAGTAGATTTATTCAATCGATCAACAATAAATCAGACTGCATTGTTACCTCAAGATGTCTTTGTTAATCCCACAATGAAGTCCATGAATATATTTTCTCATTTCCACTCTGGTGCAGGTAAAGACTAATGAATCCATTTTAGTAACTGCCACTCTTCTTTAACCTACTGACAAGTCAAACACCTCATAGTAAAGTCCGCAATATCTCTTTTTTTCATCCCAACAGTAATATTCATGAAGAACACTATACGTCTTAGTAATTCAAAGATGAACTAAAAATGGGGAACTATGAGCTTTATATAACTACTCATTCTTCAACTGTGAATCACAAAGCACACATAATCTCTTTTTAAATCTCAAAAAAATAATTATCAATGTTAAATTCAAGAAACATACCCTTCTAAACCAACTCATCCTTTTTCTGCAACTTACTGTCTTCATTCTATTCTTTATTTATTCTGTCTGACAGAGATGATTTCACTAACATTCGAAACAAAAAAAATGAATTTCCCACACCAGCTAATTCTATTCCAAAGTTCATCACATCAAAAAACAAAGGATTTAATTTTAAAGGTAGCATGGTTAATGAAGCATTACTTCTTCGACTCAAATCATCAGCCACATTTTTTTTCTTGAATGGTAATGGATCAAGCAACCATAATCCTTGATCAATTCAAACCATCTCCTCTGGGTTATGTTCTATTCTTTCTGAGTGAATATATACATCAAATTTTTTTTGTCAGTATATATTTCACAATTTACTCTATCAAATGATGCCTCCAAATTTTTAATGCAAAAACAACAACAGCTAATTCAACATCATGTGAAGGGTAATTTAACTCATGAGGTTTCAAATGACCTGAAGCATAAAAAATTACCTAATCATTCTTCATAAGTACATAGCCATTTCCTTTTAATGAATCGTCACTGTAGATAAAAAACTATCCATTTCGGGAAGGTATTTCCAAAACCAGAGCATTCACCAATCTTTTTTTCAATTCCTAAAAACAATAATCACATTATTTTATTCAAAAGATCTTAGCACCTTTTCAATTTAACATAGTGAATGGGATATATAACCATGCAAAATTCACAAAAAACCATTGTTAATAACATTCCAAACCCAGAAAAATAAAAATCTTGCTAATATTTGTGGGTCTTGGCCATTCTTCAACAGATTTTGTTTTAGCATGATCAACAATTATTCCATTTTTTGAAACAATGTGGCCAAGGAAAGAAATTTTTGTAACCAAAACTCACACTTTTTGAATTTCCCATACAGTTTCTTTTCATTTAATGTTTGAAATACAACCATTAAATGACTTTAATGCTCCACTTTACTTTTATAATAAACCAAAATATCATTAATGAACAGGACCACAATCATATCAAAGTAGTCAGAAAAAATTATTTTCATAAGATCCATGAATATAGAAGGTTCATTGGTCAATCCAAAAGGCATAACTACAAATAAATAATGGCCATATCTAGCTTGAAATGCGGTATTTGGAGTGTCTACTTCCTTTACATTCAAATGATGATATCCCGACCTAAATTTAATCTTCGAAAAATACTGAGCTCCTGGATTTTATCAAACAAATCATCGATATGAGGAAATTGATACATGTTCTTAACAATGATGTTATTCAATTCTATATAATTAATGAAAAGTCTAACTGTACTATATTTAATTTTAACAAATAAGACAAGAGCACCCCATGGTGATGTCCTAGGTAGAATGAAACCATTATCTAATAACTCCTAAAATTTCTACTTTAACTCTAAAAGTTTAATTTGATTCATTCGATAAGGGGGTTTTGAAATAGGCTTAGCATTAAGAACTAAGTAAATAGTAAATTCAACATCATGATCAGGTATAATACCAGGCTACATATCATGAAAAACATAAAGATACACATTTACCCCAGGCACATCATTAATCAGAATAGTTATATTGTTTTCAACAATATGTGCAAGGTAACATTCATTTCCATATTTTACCAGTTTCTCAGCTTCCAGATAGGTTATCAAAATTAAGGGATTGTTCTTGTACACAAATTGAAAATATTTTTGAAATTAAAAATATTTCTCTATACAATCAATCTTTGCATGATAAATAGAAATCCAATCCATACCCAGAAAAAAAATCAAAATCTACTAGAGGAAAAACAATAAGGTTTGCAGGTAGATTCTTTCTGTACACAAGGATATGAAAGTTCTTATAATTTCTTTTTGTCTCAACATTTTCTCTAGTGTTTCTACCATAAGTTCAGGATTCATATCATGAGATAGAATTTCCAATTTTATAGAAAAAATCTCAGAAATAAACGAATGTGTAGACACGTAATAAAACAACACACTGGCATAATCTTAAATGACTTTATGTACCATTTTACCACGTCTGTAGGACTTGAAAGAATTCAAAAGGAATTCCCCAGCATGAATTTTTCCACAAATTTTACAAAATATAAACTTAAGTGTCTTACCATCAGACTTTTTTGATTAGTTATTCCCTTTTGTCAGCCACCTCGACCTCTTATTATATTGTTTGTCGAAGAACACCCGATCATCGGAAAACTCCATTTCCACCTTCTTCACACATCTAACAAGTTTTTCATAGATTTTGATCTCATTAGAATATAAAGCCCTTCAATACATTTCCTTTAATCCTCAGTAAAAATGGTTGATTTTATTATTAATATCACATATCAAATTTAGAGCAAACCTTACTAGTCGAGAGATTTTTCTCCATAAGAAGCTACTAATTCATCCGCCTACCTCAATTACAGGATTTTTTTTTCAATCCTAAGATGAACCAACTTAGGAAAATATTTATCAAGAAACATACCTTTGAATTCATCCCAATAAAGAGCATCAATATCCTTACTATCCCTGATATTTTTCTCCATCAACCAACACTGATCAACTTCACCATTAAAATGGTAAACAACAAGACTAACCTTGTAATGTTCTGGACACCCTATAAAAAAATATTATCCAGTGCTTTAATCCACCATTTAGCTGGTAGAGGTCCATATGATCCTCTGAATGATGTGGGATGTTGCATCATTAAATTATACACTATTGACATATTCCTCTATGATTGATATGGATGATATCGTGCATGGATTACACCACCATTTATATCCTTTTTCATCTATGCCATTACTGCAACAAACTGTTTAGTTTTGATTCCAACCATCTTAGGATGCTGATTTGGAAGGTTGTATTCATCCTAATGTCTCCCAACATAGATTTCCTATTTCCTATGTAAAAAACCATTCTGAGCACATAAATAACTTAGTTGAAGTTACATGGTAATCTGTAAATGCTATATCACTTTAGTCTTACCATAAATTAATATATGGAGATTAATTTAACAATATAATATCTTTTAATGGTTTCTAAACTAACCTCTAATACCATCTATAAGGACCTGACCATAATATATTACAAAATAATTAATTAAATGAATAATTCACATTGATGATCTTTTTAGGTTTAGAGTTTTAGAGAATTGGGCCATAACTATTACATTACATCTCAAGAATTAAAACGTTGACACTTCTACTCAGTTTCCATTTTTTACAAAATAAAAACTCTTAAAAAAGATTCATGTCTAGTTCTATGTTTTAGACCGCATGAATTTTCCTTAATCCCATCATTGACACAATTCATCTTTACGTCCTATGAAAAACATTTCAAAACATGGTATGAGCATAAGAAGCTCGGTAGGGTTAATAAAAAAAAGAAAGAAAACATTAGTTCATAAATACAGACATAAAATAATCTCTTTAAAATTCTTCATAAAATCATAATATTTACAAGGTAAACAAAAATCATAAAATGTAACTTCAGGAATCCATAACATACTTATGTTGTAGATATCACAACAACGTAGGGAGTTACATTTGGAATACCCATCACAGTATAATCCCTAAATCTATTATGAGAAACATTCATGTTTACCTCTGTCACATTACCCAATGCATTGAAGAGCTATCTCAGGAACACCCGCCCTAGGTTTATCATAGAACCACCCTTATACATAACCAATTCCCAAGGACCATAACATATTCATAGAATATAAAACAAACATAAAGGAACGATAAAATTTCCACATTGGAATAACAATATATATTTAAAATATATTGACATAACAAAACCATTATAAAAAACCATTTTCAATACCAAAATATGTAAAAGAGTATATTGAATTTATATTCCTTTTAAAGACATTACAGCTTTTTAAGGAAGCCATAGATCAAATAATACTTGTGGTGGTGGAAAGGTCATTTTTACCTCATACATTAAAAGAAATATTTTTTATTTTTCATTTAGTAAAATGATTAATAGAGAAAAGACTTATTTTAAATAAAAGTCAAATTCAAAGGGTTCTATACACCGTATAAATGAAATTTGTGTATAAAACAAAATATGCATCAATGAAATAAGATTGAGACGAAGTCCCTTACCTCAAGTCCAATTTAACCTGTTCATTCATTAATCTCAAGAATAATTAACTAAAGTTAATTTATAATTGCTTAATATCCTTTTTCAAGTTTATTATTCCTTTTATATAACTTATTACCATGTTATAAACATTGTGTAATCATTTATGTTAATAACGGCCATTTTGTCAATATTTGGTACTTGAGTAAAAAAATGAACTTCTTATAATTACATGTTGTTCATGTGATCAAATATCCATTATATCCAGAATGATATTCATGACGTAGATATCATATATATCATATATATCCCATATATTTTTGTATTTATAATAGTACATAACATTTTTATATAAGAAATGAAATGCACCGTTCATGGAGACAATAAGTCGTACGTATGCATGAACGATACTTTCATTTCTATTTCTTATTTTAAGAGAATTAAAATATAATGATACATAATTTTATTATAATTATAGTATAATATCATATATAATATCATTAACTCCATACTTTATACGTCCCAAATTTGGCGTTAACAAGTCATATCACTTTTAAGGGCTGTAGTCCACACTTCCTCAAATGAAATTATCACGTTTACCTATAATGGAAACAATAAAGTAATGAAATAAATAGAAAATACATAAGCATAAAGAAAACATAAACATAATATATATCATATATAAATACAGTTCCATTATAATGACCACCATGAGGGGTGGTAGGAGATAATTGAACAATCATTGTTTCGTGAGGTGTTAGTTTTCCATCCATAGAAACATTATGTTCTTTACCCATTAGATAGAGGTGTCTATAAGTGTATTTCGAATACATATCATAAAAAATCCTGGTATATTTATGATACTAGTTTTTTTATAAAATAATGGAATAAAAATATTTTAGGGGTTAGAGAAGTGAAATAAAAGAATAGAATTTAAGAGAAACAGTTACATTTATTTTAGGTTACTCCCTTTGGTTTGAACCAAAAGGGTTTCTTGATGTGTCGTCTGCAAAAGTTAAGGATTATATGACAAACAGAGAGAGCTTGAGAGCTAATTTGGGAATATTTTGGATGAGCCAAGGGGCTTTAGTGGTCTGAGGAATGGGTTAGAGGTGAGGGATTTTTATAAGGGGGAGGAGGGGCTCTTTAGGAAATAGTGAAAATATTATTTTACTATATAATGATTTACGACATATAATGGTCCAAAACTATTTAAATTAAATGATAATTTGACTGATGTTAGAAATAAAATAATCCAATACTAATTGTACAGGTTTTGGATATTGTTTTAATCTTTATAATATTATTTATTCAAATAATTTATTAATTATGTAAACACTCCATCATTGTTGTGTCATAAATAATTTTATTTATATGATGTCTAAATGTTATTAAAAAAATTCCATGATGTAGGAAATATTTTTTATAATTGAAAATAATATTTATAGTAAAAAAGGTAACTTATATAACCCTATGTAAAAAATAATTTATTAAAAGATACATGTTTCTGTCATTTTTGAATTTACATTCTGTTAATTAAAATAAAGTGTCATTATCACTCTTATGTGGCTCAATGGGGGTCACAAAATAGAACCAAGGATGCCCATTTTAGGTCATGACTCATCCAATAATGGTTAGATGTGTGTTACGGTAATTGTTTTTATTATGATATTCTTTTTACCTTGAATTTTGCAATTTATCTTTAAACGTGGTAAATAAAAGTCAAAAGTTACTATTTACCAAGAAAAATCATCTTATTGAACCAAATTTTACATAATAATAAAAATATTGTATATCGGCTTTTCAAAATTCAATTCACAAAAGCGGTAAAATTTCATGTAAATGAAAACTTCAGTTTTTAACTACTACTTTGTGGTTTGACTATTCATAAAAAATGATGTTTTTAGAAAATACCAAAAAATAATCCAAATATATATTTGATATACAGAATTAAAAAATGATTTCTGTTTTAAGAAATTCTAAACATATAAGTTTTATTAATTAATTAAAAATAAATTCCCATTGTCAAAACAAAGAACATGTTTTTATGAAATATTTACTTTCAAAATATTGACACTTGTTATGTCCAATTTAAAAGTGAAATTAATTTAAATGACCAAAATTGGATTAAATGGTAAAAATATAATCTAATTAAACATTGAAACCAATTAAAAATATAATATAACCATATAAATAAATAATATTAAATGTCTATTTTGAATAAAAATACAGTATTTTTCACTTGGGATTAAAAATTGATTTTTATTAGAAAAATACCAAAATATTTACCCAAAGTAAATTTTGATGTACCAAATCTAAAGAATAATATTAATTGTTCAAATATAACATATAAAAGTGACCAAAACAATATTTAATGTGAGTTTTACCATTAAAATGTGGTAAATTGACCCTTTAAATAATATTAAAGTATTTATGCCAATAATTATATTAATTCAAATTTTAAGCCTCTAAATTATATTGGATAAATGTAAAAACATTTTACAAACATATATAATAATATTTTAGTTATTTCTATTCATTAAAACCATTACAACGAATATGTTTCAAATACCATTTAAAATAATAATATGTTATTGTAAGTGTGCAAAGTAAGATTTCAAAGAAACCCGTTGTTGTGTATCGCATACACCATCGAACATATCCACCCCATTAAAGTAAAATTTATCTTCACTTCACCAAATATTAATTTATATTCAAATGTAATATCCTTTATTTACTTGGGTTGTTACATTCACTTTATATTTTGTTGGTATAATTTAGTTTTCATAATCCTTTTTTCTCCATGAATTATTTCAATAGATATTTTAGCATCCCAAATTGAGTATTACATAATCCTTATCATTTTCATCTTATTAATTACTTTCCCAAAAATTCACAAAATATATATAAAAATAACTCAATATTCTTTTTATATAGATGATTTGTTATATTTATTGGAAAAACCATATTTATACATTTCCATTAACTTATAAAAACATAAGAACATTGATGTTGAGTTGTGGAAACTTTCACCTCTACACAGTGACATATTTGTTTCACCACCATATCTATTAATTTGTTATAAGGATGGAATTGAAGAATAAATGTAACATATAGAATATAATTTTCAATATATAGAGATAAAAACAATACACATAAATTTCATCTTATTTTTCGGGAAATGAAAATGTTAACCATACATTATGTGGGGTGACACCTCCGTGAAGTAACATTTTTTTCATCTTAATTTTCAATATTTATCCAATATATAAAAAATAATATTCAAAACCATAAAAAATTTATATATTCTCAATATGTTTATTTTATAATAATATTGTTCAAAAATAAATAAATTTCAAATCATACTCACTAATCAAATTATGTTATGTTCTGATTTGGGTTAGTCTAATGTTCAACATGAAAAAAAATATATACAGTGTATGAATATGGGAACATAGATACTAATATTATTACAACATAATAATAAATATGGATTGTTTCGTAGTTATATGAATGTTACACTAGGTATTTAACCACCATCATTGATTGATAAAATTAAAAAATAATCCATTTGTGATTCAATTTTCATTCAATCATAAACAAAAGGAAAATATAATAAATCAATACCATTTGATATTTAATGGTAGATAATAAATTAAATATATGTGAAATATATTCCTGATATGTTTTTAAATGAACTTAATTTTATCATTCTTTATATTTGTTTCATATATAAAGATAATATTGATCATGGAAAGGGGTTGTGAAAACTCAATATTCTTCAATTCTGTTTCAATAATTTTTATTGAAATTATATTATTAGAACCATGATTTATTTTCCCTTATTTTTAAATTTTATTTTATTTCCACCTAAATTAATAGGGCTTTACATTTTTTCTTTATATAATCATTAACAAATGAATCATACCACTATAATTATGTTACTTGTTTTAAATTGTTGACTCAAATTTAAATTTTTATACATATTTATGCCGTACCCATTCTTTTATATTTTATAATGTATATACCTCCCATTGTATATTTTATCCCTTTGTTTTTTCATTATTGATGGAATTTAATGTTCTATTTGAAATTAAATATTTCAGGGGGTTTGGATTTGAATTTTTCTAAATTCATAAGTGTTATTTCTCTCTATTTTTATTTCTATGAGACATGTTCGATATTTCACGTCATATATTATTTTTTGTAGTGTTTAAATTGACCTATTAACATCATTTAAAATTTATATCATTAAATTTAATACTATTCCTATAATCATCATTTGTTTGAAACATCCTATTATGATAATGTTATTTATGTCTATGTTTATATTCATTGGGGTAAGATTCATATTCACCACTTATTTCCTTTTTTGGGTCTAAATATTTTCCATTGATTAATTTATAAATACTATATTGTTATTTTATCTTAGAGGATTAAACATGATAAATTTTATTAATGCCTTTTTCTAACAATTCCATCCTCTATTATAAGCATGACTTTTCTTACAATGTGTTTCTTAATTTATTACCCAATTTTTTGTAACGTTATGTGAAGGTAAATAATAGAAAAATACATGGATATATTGGGTAATATTTATACTTAACTCTATAACGCTATCACTTTACAACATTCTTTTTAGGTATTCTTATATAAAAAGTAATTCCATTTATTTATTGGTGAAATATTTAAAATCCACAGACTTTTTCTATAATACAAAAGTCTATTTGTTATTAATTAATATTGGTTAGGTATTGAATAACTTTTTATTCTATCCTTTGATGAATGAAATAGATATATTTAACAATGTTTGGGGCTAAAACTATCTATTGGATTCACCTATAGGTAGCATGTGACAAATTTTCAATGGTATTTTGGGGCATTCCTACATAGAACAAATATATCTAATACATAGAGAATTTATGTTAATATCATTAAGTATATAATTATGATGTATCAGATCAAAGGTATTTATACAATAATATATTTTTATATAAATTAATATTTATGAATAAGATATATATTTTACTTAAATGTGACACATTTTTTGACATCATACTCGACCCGCCACAATGGGTTTCTCTGAAATCTTATGTGGCACACAACTTTGATTTATATGGGAAAATAATACAATAATATGATTATTATTTTAAATCGTAGTTAACGACTAGCTGTAATATTATCACAAATTAAAGTAACTATATAAAATTTTGTTACATATGTTTTTAAAATGTTTTTACAATTATCTAATAAATTTTAGAGGATTAAAATGAGAATGAATCAGATTTTAAGCATTAAATATTCTAATATTTTTAAAAGGTCAGTTTACCACCTTTTAATGGAAAACCCTTTTTAAATATAGTTTTTTTCACTTTTATATGTTCTATTTTAAAAAAAACTTCGTCTATAGAATTGGGACTTCATAATTTACATTGGAAAAATTTTGGTAATTATCTGATAGAGATTATTTTTTAATGAATAGTTAAAAAATACTACCTTTTAATTCATAACTATATTTTTATCTAATTTATATATATAGTTATATTATCATTTTAATTTTTTTTAAAGTGGAATCAGATTATGTTTTTATCATTCAATCCAATTTTTGTTGTTAGAAAAAATATTAATTTTATATTGGACTTAAACACATGTCAAACATTCGAAAAAAATTTCTTTTTAAAAACCCGCTTTTTAGTTTTCACAACAAGAATTAATTTTAAATTGATTTCAGAAAATTCAATATATTTAATTCTGAAAAATGATTTGATATTTTTAATTATAATTTCCAAATTTTCAAAATATGTACTTATATTTTTTGACATTATGAATAGTAACTTGAGTAATAATTTTTATTTACCATGGTTAAATGGTAAATCTTTTAAATAAGGGTAAAAAATATAATAATAATATTAAGCTACCCATGCACATCTCATAATCATATTAGATGATATATTTCTGACCAAGGGAATCCTTAGGTTGATTTTAGGACCCCATGGAGCCACTTGGGTGTGATTGGGACATGTTATAAGATTTAATTTGAAGTAAAGAGAAATATAAGATAAATATGTATCATTTACTAAAAAAATTAATACAGGGTTATATAATTGATATACATGACTATAAAAATTTATTATAAATATAATTTGATTTATTACATCATGGTTTTTTATTTATAATTCTTAGGGATTAAATAAATTAATTTATTAATGACATAATGATAATCCAGTGATTACCTTATTAATGAAGGACTCAAATAAAAGATATTATAAACATTAGAATAACTATAATTTTTATATTTTTATTCCATCAAATAATTATATGAATGATGTTGACATATTATCTTTGAGTTAATTCCTCTTTGAAAAATGAACCATGTTGTTATGACATTAACAAAAATCAATTACAAAATAGTTTCAAAATTGACATAAATGTGTTTTTAAAACAAATACTACTTTATTAAATAATATAATAGTCTTAAAAATCTAAAATTAGGCCAAATGAATTATATAATGTTAAAATTTCATTAAAAACCCACTTTTGGTTCTCTAGTCATTTTATAATAAATATAGTAACCATATATTATAAAAATACAATAAGACATTGTAAGAGTTAATGTTTCTAACTAAGGGTTAAAGCTAAATGATAGGGTTAATTTTGTGATCTAAACATATCTAAAACCTGTCGCTTGAGTGTATTTGGACCCATTATCATCTTAACATCTAAATATATAACTTTGGTTCTATTTTAATTCTAAAATCATTTTATAAAAAATAATATTTCAAGATGTTCCCAATGTGCCCCTCCCTCTTATAAAAGGCCACCACCTCTACCCACTTAATCACACAGATAAAGCCCCTTGGATCATAAAAATTATACTGAAATAATCTCCCATGATTCCTTAGTTCCTCTTATAAACCATAAACTGGGCATAAGGATATTTAAAATTGTTGTTGGGACCAAATCAAAGGGAGTTTCATGTTTTAGAGGTAGCACCTTCCCTAGAGTTCCATTATTTTATTTTCTTTCTTCAATACATATGATCTTATTATTATATTATTACACAAAAAAGAACAATATACTCAATATACAAGTGTGTTTTTATGATATTTATTAAAACTAAACTTACACACACTTCCATCTATTGGATTCAAACATACTATTTTTGTGAATAGTGAACTACTACCTCATGAAACAATGATTATTCAATTTTCTCCTACCACCTATCATGGTGGCCATTAATATGGTACTGTATTTATCTATGATATAAATTATATTTATATTGTCTCTATTTTTCTGTATTTTTTTACGTCATACATTTATACTTTCCATAATGATTAAATATAATAATTTTATTTGAGGAAGTGTGGTCTACCGCCCCTTCAAAGTGATATGCCACATTCATTACATACATGGAATGTATAATGGATGTAATAAAAGATCTTATGTAACATATATTACATATATATTACAATGGAATTATAATATACCTATTTATCAATTAGTTTTCATTCCCTTAATATGATAAATAAATGAAAGTAGTATTCATGTGTATGTATGGATTACTGTCTCTATGAACAGTTCATTTCATTTCATGTCTCCAAATGTTATGGACTAATAAAAATACATATATATTATATATATATTATATTAAAATTATAAATATCAATATGGGGATGAATTAATGTAGACTACATGGACAATTTACTTCCCAACAAGTTCATTTTTCAAATCAAGTATCAAATATAGAAAAAACGTCCGACATGAACCTATAAAATTCTATAATTATTATAACTTGGTAATAAGTGATATAATGGGAATAATAAACCAGAAAAAGTTTTTAAATCAAGTATAAATAAACTTAAATTTATTATTCATGGAGATAAATATTGAACAATGCAAGTCAGACTCACGGTAAGGGACATCATCTCAATATCCATTTATTGAGGCATATTTTGGTTTATAAAAAAATTATTTTATACCATTTATAATCATATAATTTTTATTTTAATTTAATTAAATCGGTTTCCAAAGAAATCTTCTTTTTAAAGAATCTTTTTACAAAATGAAAAAATGAATGTTTCTTTTTAATGTACGCAGTGAAAACAACCGTTCCACCTCCACGACCATTATTTATTATTTGGATTCCATAACATGATATAATTTTTTATAAAAAGAAATGTAATTACTATATTCTTTGTTAGGTATTTTAGTATTGAAAATGGTTTTTGAGAATGGATTGATTATATCAATATATTGAAATGATGTCTAATGATTGAAGTGTGGAAATGTTATTTTTCCATTATTCTTATTCATGTGTTATGATTATGTTATGGTTCATGGGAATTTAATATGTATATGGTTGTTTATGTGATAAAACAAGGGTGGGTGAGCCTGGGATAGGTCTTTAATGCATTGGGTAACATGATAGAGGTTACTGTTAAGGGTTCTCCAAATATATTTAGGGAATATACTGTGATGGGTATTCCAAACATAAACATTAAGGTTAATCCCAATGTAGCAACGAATGCTAAAAAGTGTGTTTTGGATTCTACAAGTTAGCTATATTATTTTTAATTTCTATGTATTGTTCATAAATTATAGGATTTCATGAAGTATATTAAATAGATTATGTTTTTTAATTGAAAATTATGATTTCATTGATTTTTATGTATTCATAGACTAAGGTTATTTTATATCCCTTACTAGGATTTTTATTCTCATCCATATTTTTGAAATAATTTTTAGAGGTTATAAATAAGAGTAAGATAAAGTAATAATTCATGAATATTTTTAACAGGAAAATAATTCTTATTTTATTATAGAGATTTATTATTATGATGAAAATTTGATAGATTAGAAGGGTCCACTTCGTAATATTTTAGATGTAATGTAATATTTATTGACTAATTCTCTAAAAATATAATCATAAAAATATCCTAAATGTGAAAGAATGTAAATTCATGATAAAAAATAATGATTATATAATTATTAAGGCTTGGGAATTATAGTTGGTTTCTGAAGTCACCTTAAATAACTTTAGGAGTTAAGAAACTATTAAATGAATATCCATTAATTATTTTTAAATTATGATAAGTTGGAAATGATATAGCATTTGAAGATTACCATGTTTCTTAGTCTAAGATATGTATGTCTTCAGAATGGTTTTCCATAGAGGAACTAGGGTATCTATAATGGGATTCCATCAAGAGGGAAACAACCTAACAAATCATCAATCGTAAATTTTCATAATCAGATCTAAAATGTCTGTTTTAGGGATGTAATAGTTGACTCAGGCTATAAATGGTGGTTGTATCCATGCATGATATAATCCATATCAACAACAAAGGAACATATCGGTAGTGGGGAACTTCAAGAGGCAACAACACCCATCATTAATAGGACTATATTACCTTATGCTAGCTGATGGGCGGATTAAAACAGTATAAATTATTTTTGATGTCATGGGGTGTTCATAACATCAAATAATTAGTCTTTCTATTTACAGTATTGAAGGTGAATCCGATCAGTGGTGGTCAATGGTTAAAAATATCAGGGATGGTAAAGAGATTGATTCTCTTGATTGGGATGAATTCATAGGTATGTTCCTTGAGAAATATTTTTCTAATGCGGTTTGACTATGGATGGAAAAAATTAATGGAATTAAATAAGCAGGATGACTTAGTGGCTTCTTATGAAGAAAACCTCACTTGACTATCATGGTGTACTCTTAATTTCAAATGGGATTTTGATAGTAAAATCAATATTTTTTACTTAGGATTAAAGCCAATGTATTAAAGGGCGTTAACTTCTCTTGAGTAAAAAAGTTATTAAAAACATTTAAAATGTTAAGAGAAGATGTAAATAGAGTTTTCTAATGACCATGTGTTCTTTTAAAAATAATAACATAAGAGTTCAAGGTGGCACACGAAATGGAAGAACTCTTTAAAAAGTCTCTTGGTAAGAAACATATGTTTACAGTTTGGGAAAATTGTGTTAAAAATCACACTAGGGAATGAATTTTGAATTTTGGTAAGTTCTTCAATTGTGGTATAATGGAATATAAGGCTCGAAACTTCATTGAAAAATATAATTTTAGCGGTAATATAAAATCTGATTTATATGTAGTAAAATTTTTTATGTGAAATAAATTGGGTCAATAAGAAAATGAGTGTCTGATGAAGAACAAAAATAATAGAAATAAGCCGTAAAAAAACTGACATTGGTGGTGATATCATATTGAAATACTTCACTAGATGTTGGCCCATTAAATGGAGTAGTATCTGATGAATTTTTTTTCTATTCCATTTATTCCTATATATTTTTTGATTCTAGTTCTACCCATTCATACATTTCTGAGAATTTTTTAGTAAAATTGTAATTCCATCTCAAGATATAAATCCAAAAATTATGGTAAAACACTAGGAGAAAATATAGAGACAACAAGAAAATATATAAAACTTATTGTCTTTGTGTGCATAAAGAATCTACCATCAAACCTCATCGTTTTTACACTTATAGAGATTGATTTTATTTTGGGTATGGATTGGATTTCAGTTTGTCATGCTATGATTTACTTCAGAGTTAAAGAGCCTTATTTTTAGGAATCATTTCAGTTTGTGTGCAAGTATAAACCCTTACATTTGACAACATATTAGGAAGCTATGAAACTAGTAAAATATGGAAATGAATTTTACCTTTCACATATTGTAGAAAAATAAGAATAGTTCAGATTAATGATGCGCTAATGATTAACGAGTATATTTATGTTTTTCTTGATGTGTTGCCTGTTATAATACCTAATCAAGAAGTTGAATTTATTTTTGAATTGGTTCCTAATGCTAGTTTAATTTCAATACCCCCTTATCAAATGGCTCAAATTGAACTTTTAGAGTTAATGAATCAATTCTATGAGTTATTAGATAAATGTTTCATTCGACCTAGCACATCTACATGTTTTCTCTTGTCTCATTTGTTAAAAAATAATGATGGTTCAATGAGACTATTCATTGAATATAGATCCTTGAATAACATCACTGTTAAGAATAAGGACTTGTTTCTTCATATTGATTACTAGTTTGATCACCTCTAGGGAGTTGAGTGATTTTTAAAGTTTGACTTGAGTTTGGGGTACCATTATTTTAATATAATGGAAGAAGATATATTGATGACCGCATTTTGTTTTAGATATGGCCATTATGAGTTTATAGTTATTCCTTTTGGGAGATCAAATGCACCTACTGTATTCATAGATATTACAAATAGAATTTTTTGTGAGTTCATAGTTAAGTTTGTGGTTGAGTTTGTTAATGATATTTTTGTGTATTATAATAGTTAATAGGATCATGAAATTCATTTAAGGGATGTCTTGAAAACCAAAAAATAAATGAAACTGTGTGGTAAATTATACAATTTTGGGTTTTGGTTATAACAAATTTCATTCCTTGGTCACATTGTTTCTAAATACGGCATAACTGTTGATCCGGCTAAAACAGAAGTTGTGGAAAATGGCCACTTCCAAAAAATACAACTATGATTTGGAGATATATTGGTTTAGAAGGTTATTACATGAGTTTTGTTGAATATTTATCCTGGTTATCTAGCCCACTGACTAAGCTTGCTCTAAAAGGTTTTATTTTCATATGGACAAAATAATGTGATAAATGTTTTCATGAATTGAGAAGAAGATTGGTGAATGATTCAGTTTAAGAACTACCTTCCGGAAATAGTGAATTTGTTATATATAGTGATTATTTGTTGAAATAAAATGGTTGTGTCTGAATAACAAATTATCAGCTAATTACTAATGCTTCACGTCAATTGAAAACTCATGAGTTAAATTACCCTATAAATTATTTGGAATTATCTTCTGTTGTTTTTTATTTGAAATTATAGAGGCATCATCGTGATGGAGTGAAGTGTGAAATATATACTGATCACAAATGTTTAATATAAATATTTCCCTAGAAATAATTAAACATGAGACATAAGAGAATGTTGGAATTAATTAAGGATTACGAATATAGGATTCATTACCATCAAGGAAAGTGTAATAAAGTGGCTGATGCTTTGAGTCAAATGTGTAATTCAATATTAACCATGATACATTTAGAATGACATCCATTGGTTCTTTAGTTTGTGAATTTTTTATTGGGTGTTTCAGGTGTAGGGAATTCCAATATTTTGGTTCATGTTGTCGTGATATCATGACTATTATATAGAATAAAGAAAAATTATAGTGAAAATAGTGAGTTACAAAAAAAGGATGAATTAGATCATAATGGTATTTTACCTGAATATAACATTCGATAGTGATAGTGTTTTGAGTTTTGGAAAGATATTATGTGTTCTTTGTGATTCATAGTTTAAGAAAGAGTTATTATATGATTCTCATAGTTCTCTATTTTTAGTTCATCGTAACTGTACTAATATGTATAGGGATCTTCAGGAGTATTACTGGTGGGATTGAATGAAAAGATATATTTCTGACTTTACACTGATATTTTTGATTTTTCCACATGGTAAAATAGAGTGGCACATACAAAATGGATTCTTCATTCATTGCCATTTCTATAGTGGAAATGGGAAAATTTGTCATTGGATTTTATAGTGGTATTAACAATTACTTCTCAAGGTAACAACATAAATTGTTTTATTGTTGATTGATTGTTTAAATATACTCATTTTATTTTTTTTCTAGATAATATGTCTCCAAAACAATATTCACGATTGAATATTAAAGAGATCGTTTGGTTACATGGAGTTCCCCTCTCCATTGTATTTGATCATGATCACATTTTCACAACTAACTTTTGTAAGGGCCTTCAAATGTTGATGGGTACTGAAATAAATTTTTGTTCTTCTATTCATCCTCAATCAGATGGGTAGTCATTATGAAATATTTAGAAATTAGATGATATGCTATGTTCATGTTCAATTGATTAACAGGGATGTTGGGACCAACATCTTTCTATGGTTCAAATTTCCTATAATAACAATTTTATTCTAGTATACAGATGACGCCATTTTAAGCATTTTGTGGAATGGGGGGTTGAAATCTATCTTTTTGGGATGAAGTAGGTTAAAGGATGTTTAAGGTAATATAATTGGTAGAAGAGATTTTAGAAAAAGAATATTTTTTTAGAAGAACATGAGAATATATTAGAGTAGAAAGAAAAGTTATATGGATAATTGGAGGAAGGATCATTCTTTTGCTGTAGGTGATCATGTCTTTCTCAATATTTCTCCATAAAAAGTGTTATAAATTTCTGTACCAAGGGAAATATGATTCCAAGATTCATTGGACCCTATAAAATCTTGGAGAAAGTGGGATCAGTTCCCTACATAGTGGATTTACCACCAATTTTTTCCCAGGTATATATATTTTTTCATGTTTCAATGTTGAGAATGTATTTGAAAAATCAATCTCATGTTTGGAGTGCAAAGGTAGTTCAGTTGGAAGAGAATTTTTCTTATAAGGAACAGCCAGTCCAGATTCTTGACTGTTGAGAGAAAGTGTTGCGAAATATAGTAATCCATTAAGTAATGGTTTTTTGGAAAAACCATATAGTTTAAGTGTCAACCTGGTGATCTGAAAATGCTCAGAGGGATAAATAACTTCACTTATTTAATAAATAGATAAAATTATTGGGACACAATTTCAAAATGGAGGGAATGATGTAGGATCCAAGGTATTTATAAAATAATAATTTTTTATCTAATAAAACTTATGAAGAAGAAAATAATTTTATGTTTGAGGGAAATTTTTTCAGAAAACGTACCTAACATCCAACAATGGGTTTCTAAGAAAGCTTACATTTCACAATACATTGAGTTACACCAGAAAATATTACAATTATAAAATAATTTTATAAAATGGATGTTAATTCATAGTAGTTATATTGGAAGGAATGAAAATAACTAACTAAAATATGGCTACATGTTTTTATAAATGTTTTTACATTTATCCAATAAATATTAGAGGCTAAAAATGTGAATGAATCCAAATTTCAACATAAAATTCTCAAATATTTTTAAAAGCTTGGTGTACCTCTATTTGATGGAGAACCCATTTTAAATATATATTTTTCTCTTTTATATGTTCTATGTGAAAAAAACTTCTTCAACAGAAGAGTGACATCAAAATTTACCTTTGATATATTTTTGTAAATTTTATGAAAAAGGTTATTTTTTAATTAATAGAGAAAAATACTTCATTTTAATTGAAAACTACCTTTTCATTTAATTTATTTATTCTTTTAGATTTCCATTTTAATTGGTTTTAAAGTGTAATTAGATTATGTATGTATAATTCAATCAAATATTGGTCATTATAAGTAATTTAACTTTTAATTTGGACATAAACACAAGTCAATATTTTGATAGTTTTTATTTTTTTTTAAAAATTGGCTTTGGTGATTGACAATAGAAATTAATTGTAAATTTATTTCTTCAAATTTTGTATTTTGAATTGAAAAAAATGGATTCCATATTTGGAATCATATGTTCCATATTTTTTAAATATGTACCTATTAATTTTTTTCATTATGAATAGTAACTTTAGTAATTATTTTTATTTTCCATAGTTAAAGTGTGATCTAGAAAATATGGAAAATAATAATATTATAACAAAATTAAAAAACAATAATACATATCTTAATCCCATTTGATTATATGTGTCCGACTATAGGAATCCTTGGGTCGATTTTAGGACACAATGTAGCCACTGGGGTTTGATAGTGACAAGTTATATGAAATAATTTAATGTAAAGTGAAATATAACAAAAATTGTAACATTTATTAAAAAAATTTTAATATATAGTAATATAAATGATAAATTTGACTATAATTATTCATTATAAATATAAAAATATTTCAGACCCCAAGTTATTTTTTTAAGATTTTAAATAAATAAATTTATTTATGACATAATGACAATGAAGTGATTACCTAATTAATGAATGATTCAAATAAATGTTATTATAAATATTTAAATAAATGTAATTTGAAGATTTTTATTCTATCCACAAATATCCTAGATTATATTTACATATTATCTTTGAGTTAATGGCTTTTTTAAGGAATAAAGTTGTTATGACTTTTAAAAAAATTAATTACTAAATATTTAAGGAAATTGGCATTAATGAATTTTTACAAAAAATTCTATTTTATTAAATGATATTATAGTCCTAAAAATCTAATATTGGGACAAATTACTTATATTATGTTAAAAATGTAATATATGTTCCACTTGTGGTTCTCTTGTATTTTTATTGGAATTATAGTTACCATATATTATGAAAATACTAGAAGACATGGTTAGAGTTATTGTTTTTAACTATGGGTTAAAGCTAACAGATATGGTTAATTTTGTGACCAAAACATGTCCAACACAATTTTTTTGAGCTTATTTGGACCCATAATCTTCTTATTCCAGACATATATCTCTTTGGAATGATTATAATTATAAAATCATTTTATAACTTAATAATATTTGAAGACTTTCTTGAAGCACCCCTCCTCCCTTTTATAAAAGGCCACCACCTCTACCCACTTACCCACACATCTAAAGAACTTTGGATCATCCAAAATCGGCTAAAATAATATCCCAAAATTCCAAAATTCCTCCTAGAATCCTTAACTTATACATTATTCAATTCATGAAAGCATTTTGGCTCAAATAAAAAGGAGTTACTCATTTTAGAGGTAGCGTCTTCTCTAAAGTTCCTTTCATTTATTTTCCTTTTTCAATCCATATGATATTTTTTTCTATGATTACATAACAACATAATTATCCTCAATTATATAGTATTTTTTTAGGATAGGTATTATGACTACACTTACACATACATCAATCAAATGGATACAGACATAATGTTTCTGTGTTCGGTGAAATACTTCCTCAGGAAATGATGATTGTTCAATTTTCATCCACCACCTCTCAGGGTGTACATTAATCTGGAACTATATTTATATATGATATATATTATATTTATATTTTATCTGTGCTTTAGTATTTTTTATTTACATCATTCTTTTAGGCTTTCCAAAATTTGTAGTTATGATAATTTCATTTGAGAAATTGCGGACTACCGCCCCCTCAAGGTGATATGACTCGTTAATGCCATACATGGAATGTATTCAAGATGATGTAAATGAAATTATGTAACATATATAACATATATATTATAATATAATTATAATATACAATTTTTCATTTAGTTTTCATTCCATTAATTTGACAAAAAACGAAACTCACATTCATGTGTATGTACGAATTATTGTCTCCATGAAAGAGGCATTTCATTTATTATCTCCGAATGTTATAGACTATTATAAATATATATATAAGGTATATATATCATATTTAAATCATTAATATCACTGTGGATATGATATAATTTTGACTACATGGAAAATTTACATCAAAACAAGTTCATTTTTTGACTTGAGTACTGAATATCAACCAAACATCCAAGACGAACTCAAATAATTAACTAATTATTATAACATGGTTATAAGTGATGTAATAAAAATAATAAATATCAAAGAGGTTATGATGAAATTAGAAATTAACTTATGTTTATTATTCAGGGAGATAAAGAACGAACAAGATAAATCGGTCTCAAGGTAAGGGACTTCGTCTCAATCTCCTTTCATTTAGGATCATTTTATATTATACCTGAATTTCTTTTATATGGTTTTTAATTGAATATTTTTTTAATTTAATTAAATGGTTTTCCAAGGAATCATTTTTTAACAAATCATTTTACTAAATGAATGAAGGAATGTATATTTTTAACATACGCAGCGACAATAACCTTTCTCCCACCACGAGCATTATTTGATATTTGGATGCCTCTAAAAGATTCAATGTTAAATAAAATGAAAAGTAAATACCATATTCTTTTAGGTATTTTGGTATTGAAAATGGTCTTCTTGAATGGATTGATGATATCAATATATTGAAATGATGTCTGGTCATTTCAATGTGAAAATTTTATTTTCCCTTTATGGTAGTTCATGTGTTATGATTATGTTATGGTTCTTTGGAATTGCTTATGTATATGGTTGGTTCTGTGATAAAATGATGATGGGTCAGACTGTGATAGATCTCAAATTCATTGGGTAACATGAAAGAGATAAATATTAAGGTTTCGCCTAATGTATTTTTAGAATATACATTGATGGGTATTCCAAACGTAACCATGAAGGTTACACCCTATGAAAATGTGAAAGTTACAAATTATGTTATGGATTCCACAAGATACCTTTATGATTTATGATTTCTATGTGTTATTAAAAAATATTATGATTTCCTGAGGTATGTTAAATATCTTATGTTTTGTCATTGAAAATTATGATTTCATTGATTTGTATATATTCACGAATTAATGTTTTTTTCAATACCTTACTCTAATTTTTATTCTCATCCCATGTTTATGAAATGTTTTTATCAGTGTATATGGAAGGGTAAGATAATAAAAGAATTTATGAATATTTTTTATCAAGAAATTAATTCTTTTTTTATTTAAGGAGAATTATTATTGTGAAAAAATTTGATATAGTAGATGTGTATACTTTTTAATATTTGATATGTAATATAATAGTTATGGCCTAATTCTAGAAAAATCAAAACATGAAATGATCCTCACTATAAAATTAAGTAAAATCTTGATCAAAATCAAGTTTATGCAATATTTCAGGCTAGAGACTTTTAGTTGGTATTAGAGGTTAGTTTAGATAACTTTAGGAGTTAGGATATTGTTAAATTATACCCATAAATTATTTTTACTTTATTGTACGATTGAAATGATATATCATTTGAATATTACTATGTTTCTTCTAGTAAGATATGTATATGTTGAAAATGGTTTTCCATAGTGAAAACAGGGAAACTATGATTGGATGACATCAAGAGTAAAACAACCTACCAAATTAGCAACCATAAATGGTCGGAATCAGAACTGAATAATTTGTTGCAATTATGGAATAGTTGACTCAGAATATAAATTATGGTAGCATCCATGAATGAGATAAGATAAATAAACCAAAAATTAACTTATCAATTGTGGAGAAATTCATGAGACAACATCCTCCATCATTGAGAGGATCATCTGACCCTGTGCTAACTAAAGGGTAGATTAATGCATTGGAAAAGAGTTTCGATGTCCTGGGGTGTTCAGAACATCAAAATGGTAGTCCTGTTGTTTACCATTAATAAGGTGAAGACAATCAGTGGTTGATGATGGTTAAAAATATCATGGAATGTGAGGAAATTTATTCTCTTGATTCGGATGCATGCAAAGGTATAGTCTTTGATAAGAATTTTCTTATGGAGGTTTTCTTTAGGATGGGAAAACAATTCGTTGAATTCTGGTAAGATGATGACTTATTGGCTTCTTAGGAAGCCAAATTCAATCAACTAGAAATGTATGCTCCAAATTTCATATGCGATCTTGATAGTAAAATCAATCATTTTTTACTCAGGATTAAATCTCAAGTATCAAATTTCATTAGCTTCTCAGAATTTCTAATGTTTTGAATAACTTGTTTGATGTGAAAAGGAGGTAAAAATGGAGTTTGATGATGATCAGGTTTTCTTTGAAATAGAACAAAATAATAGGTTAAGGTGCAAGAAAAAAGGGAAGAAATATATAACAAGGTCAGAAGGTAAGAAAATAATGTTTACAGTTTGTCAAAATTGTGGAAAAATCAAATTGGGGGATTCCTTTTAAATTATGCCATGTTCTTCTGACGTAGTAAAAAGGGAAATAATGCATCTAATTTCACTAAAAAGACGAGGGTAGTATTAAAATAAAATTTTATTCATAGTCAGTAAAATGTTTTATGTGTAATGAAATGGTTCATTATGAAATCGAGTGTCTGAAGAAAAACTCAAATGGTGGAAAGCAACCAAATGGTAATAAAAAAGGTGCAGTAAAATCCTTTCCTACTACATCATTACATGTTGGTCCATTAAATGAAGTAGTATCGACTAATTTTTTTGTTCATTTAGATTATTCCAATGTGTTTTCTGATTCTAGGACTACATAATTTTTCATTTCTGAGAAATTTTTATGTAAATTGGGAATTCTATATGATGATACGAGTCCTGAAAATGTTGTAAATATACCTGGAGTAAATGTTGGGATTAGAACATATAATAACCTTCCGCTCCTTGTTTACGGAAGGAATCTACCTAAAAACCTCATCAATTTTCCATTAATAGAGTTTGATGTTATTTTAGGTATGGATTGGACTTCCGTTCATCATGCTAATATTGACTACAATGGTTTAGAGGATTATTTTTAGAAGAAATTTCAGTTTGTGTACAATAATGAACCCTTACTTTTGATAACATATCAAGAAGATGATAAATTACTAAAAGATGAAAAAGAATGTGACCATGTACATATTGTTGAAAAAAAGAACTCTTTAGATTAATGATGTGATAGTGGTCAATGAGTAACATGATGTTTTTTTGATGATTCCATGGTATAATACCTTATCAAGAAGTTGAATGTACTACTGAATTAGTTCCCAATTCTAAGATAATTTCCAGACCCCCTTATTGGATGGGTAAAATTTAACATTTAGAGTTAAATAAGAAAATAAATGATTTATTATACAAAGGTTTCAATCGACATAGAACATCACTATGGAGTGCTCCTATTATATTTGTTAAGAAGAAATATGGTTCAATGAGTCTTTTCATTGATTATAGATCCTTGAATAACATGAAAATTAAGAACAAGTATCATTTTCCTCATATAGATGATTTTATCTCACATCCTGGGAGCTCTATATTTTTTAAATATGGACATGAGGTCGGGGTGTAATCAGTTGAATGTAAAGGAATTAGTCATTCTGAAGACCACATTTTGTACTAGATATGGCCATTATGAGTTTTTAGTTTTTCCTTTTGGGTTAAATGATATACCAGCTGTATTCATGGATATTATGAATATAATTTTCTATGTGTTCATAAGTTCGTTTTTGATTGTGTTTATTGATGATATTTTTGTATATTCGAAAAGTAAAGAGGATCATGATTGTAATTTAAGGGGTTTCTTGAAAACCTTCAATGAAAAGTAACAATATGATAAATTCAACAAGTGAGAGTTTTGGTTACAATAATTTTCATTCCACGACCACATCATTTCGAATGATGGATTAACTATTGATCCTGATAAAATAGAAGTTTTTGATGAATGGATAAGACCCACAAATATAACCGAGATTCATATTTTTCTTCAATTAGCTGGTTATTACTGGGCTTTTGTTGAAAATATTTCATTGTTATTTAAAAAACTAACAAAGATAACTCGAAAAGGTGTTAAGATCATCTAGAAAAAAGAATATGCTGAATCTTTTCAAGAATAGAAAAGAAGATTTGTGAATTCATCAGTCTTGGAGTTTATTTATAGAAGTAGTGGATTTTTTATCTATAATGATACTTTGTTGAAAGAACCTAGTTGTGTTATAATGAATAATGATCAGGTAATTTCTTATGCTTGACGTCAGTTGAATACTCATGAGTTTAATTACCGTACAGATGATTTGGAAGTAGTAGTAGTTGTTTTTTTCATTGAAAATTTGGAGGCATATTCAGTGTGGTGTGATGCGTGAAATATATATTAATAGAAAAAGATTGAAATATATATTTACTCAGAAATAATTAATCATGAGATAGAGGATACAGATAGAATTAATAACAGATTATGATTGCATGATTCATTAACATCCTGGAAAAGAAAATAATGTGGTTGATTATTTGAGTCAAAAGAGTAATGCAATATTAACCATGCTACATATGGAATAAGACCCTTTGGTTTTTGATTTGATGAATTTTTAATTGGAATTTATTGGTGTAGGTAATTTTTCTATTTTGTTTTATGTGGAAGTGAAATCATCTCTATCTGACAGAGTTAAGCTAATGTAGAATGAAAATAGTGAATTGCAAGAAAATGTAGAATTGGTTCATAAGGGTATGTTACCCGAATTTTACATTGATAAGGACTCTATTGTGAGATTTTGAAATAGATTATGTGTTCCTTATGATTCATCGTTGAGAAAAGAGTTATTGTATGAAGCTCATAGTTCTAGTTTTTCAGTTTATCCTCACTGTACTATGATGTACATATATCTTTAGAAGTATTACTGGTGGGAGAGAATGAAAAGAGATATTCCTGAATTTACCTTGAGATGTTTTATTTGTCAACATGTTAAAGAAGAGCGGTAGTTTCCAAAAGGGATTATTAATCCTTTTCCAATACCATGGTGAAAATGGAAAAATTGGTCCATGGATTTCATATTGGTATTACCAAAGACTTCTTGAGGTAATAATGAAATATGGGTTATTGTTGATCGATTGACTAAAACAGCTCATTTTCCTTCTATTCGAGAAAATATATCTCTAGATCACCTTCTATGATTTTATATTAAAGGGGATAGTTAGGTTACAAAGATTTCCAATCTCCATTGTATCTGATCGTGATCTGAGGATAACTTCTAACTATCGAAAGGGACATCAGAAATTTTTTGGTACTAAATTTAATTTTAGTACAACTACTCATCCGCTATCAGATAGGTAGTCAGAACAAACAATTCGGACATTGGATGATATGATGCGTGCTTGGTAAATGGACTATTAGGGATGTTAGGACAAATATCATTCTTTTGTTGAGTTTTTTTATAATAAAATTTTTCATTCGAGTATACAGGTGGCACCATTTATAGCATTATATGGAAAAAGGATTCAAACTCCAACTTTTTTGGATGAAGTTGGTTAATGGAAGTTGATGGGATGAGAATTGGTAGTAGATATGGTATAAAATGATCAGTTTATTCAGAAGTACATCAGAACAAATCATAGCAGGCAGAGAAGTTATGTAGATAACTAGAGGAAGGATCTTTCTTTCGAGGTAAGTGATCAAGTTTTTCTCAATGTTTCTCTATGGAAAAGTGTGATGTGTTTGGGTAAGAAGAGAAAGATGAGTCTAAGGTTCATTATACCTTATGAAATCCTAGATATAGTTGGATTAGTTTCCTACATAGTTGATTTTCCTCTTATTTTATCATAGGTACAAAAAGTTTTTTATGATTCAATGTTGAGAATGTATATTCGAGATCCATCTCTTGTTTTCAGTGATGAGGTAGTTTAGTTAGAAGAGAATCTTTCTTATGAGGAACAACTAGTCCAGATTCATGACCCCTGAGATAATGTGTTGCAGAATAAGTTAATTAATTTTAAAATGGTTTTTTGGAAAAACTATATGGTTGAAGAGGAAATGAGGGAATCAGAAAATGCTATAAGGGATAAATACCTCCACTTATTTGATAAGTAAATAATATTTTGGGGATGGAATTTACAAAAGCGAGGAATTTTTTAGGTTCCCACATAATTATAAAATAATAATTTATATATATATTAAAATTTATGAATGAGTATTAATTTTATAATAAAGGAATGCATTATCAGATAACATACTCGATACGTAATAATGGGTTTTCCCTATAATCTTACGTTGCACGAAACATTGAGTTATACTGGATAATAATACAATAATATTACTATTATTTCAAATGGAAGTTAACACCATTCTGTTATATTGGTGGTAATGAACCGAACTAACCACAATATGACCACACAAGTGTGCTAAATGTTTTTATATTTATCAAATAAATATTAGAGGCTTCAAATGACAATGAAACTAATTTTAAGCATAAAATACTCTAATATTTTTAAAAGGACGGTTTAACACCTTTTGAAGGAGAAACCATTTTGAATATAGGTTTTATCACTTCTATATATTTTATTTGAGAAAATAAAATTCTTATTTAGAAGTAGGATATCAAAATTTACAATGGATTTTTTAAGTAATTCTCTTATAATGTTCATTTTTAATGAATAGATAACAATACTACATTTTAATTCAAAACTATCTTTTCATCAAATTTATTTAAAAAATTATATTTTCGTTTTTGTTTGTTGTAAAGTGTAATTGGATTATGTTTTTATCATTAAATCATATTTTGGTCATTGGAAGTAATTTCACATTTAAATTTAACATAAACAAATGTAAATCATTTAATATTTTTGACAACTTAAAAACCCACTTTTTGACAACAAGATTTATTGTTATATTGATTTATGATAATTATAGGTTTTAAATTTGGAAAAATGGATTGCACGTTTGGAATCATAAGTTTCAGTATTTTTAAATACATACCTTTTATTTTTGTACATTACGAATACAATCTTCAGTAATTATTTTTATTTACCATGGATAAAAGGTAAATTCGTTAAATAAGGGTAAAAAATATTATAATAATATAAAACTACCATAACACATACCTTATCCTATTGGATGAGATATTTCCAACCATTGGAATCCATGGGTCGATTTTAGGTCCCCCTCGAGACACTTGGGTGTGATAGTGACAATTTATGAGAATTAATTTACAGTAAAGAGAAATAAAACATAAATATGTATCTTTTAAAAAATCAATTTTTTTATAGCGATATAAAACATATATATTTGAATATAAATATCCATTAGATATGTACAAAAATTCTTATATCATGGTATTTTATTTATGATATTAAGACATTAAATAATTAAACTTAATTATGACACAATTATAATGTAGTGATTACCATATTAATGAATGATTCAAATAAATGTAACTTAAATATTTTGATTCCATCCACAAATTTTCTTGAGGATATTAACTTATTATATTTGGTTAAATGCCTCTCTTACTAAACAATCAAGTTATTATGAATTTAAACAAAATCAATTATTAAATATTTTCAACAATGACATAAATAATATTTTAAAAAAAATACTATTTTATTAGATAATATAATATTATTAAAAATATTAGATTTAGATAAATTACTTATATGATGTTGAAATGAAATTTATGATCCATTTGTGGTTCTATTGTCATTTTATAGTAACTATAGTTACCATATATTTGGAAAATACTAGAAGACATGGTTAGAGTTAATGTTTTTTTCTAAGGGATAAAGCTAACTGATAAGGGTAATTTTGTGACAAACGCATGTCCAAAACCTATTGGTTGAGATTATTTAGACCCATTATCATCTTATTCTAGAAATATAACACTTTTTAATGATTATAATTATAAAATTATTTCATAATAAAATAATATTTCAAGAGATACCTAAAGTGCCCCTCCTCCCTCTTAAAAAGGCCTCCACCTCTACCCACTTACTCACACCTCTCAAGCCTCTTGGATCATCCAAAATATGATAACATAATCTATCAACATCCAAAAATTCTACCTATAATCATTAACTTAGGAATAATGGAATTCTAGAAAGCCTTTTCGCTCAAATCCAAAGGAGTTACCCATTTTAGAGGTAGCATCTTCTCTAAAGATACTTTATTTTATTTTCCTTATTCAATCCTTATGATCTTCTTATAAAATGATTAAATAACAAAATTAGTATCCTTAATATACTAGGATATATTTTTCGAAGGTTTTTAACTTCACTTTAACTAGCCTCAATATAAAGGATACAAACATATTGTTTCTTTATATGATGAACTACTGCCTCACGAAAGGATGATTATTCAATTTTCTCCTACTACCTCTCATGGGAGACTTTATGATGTAAATGTATTTATATATGATATATATAATATTTATATTTTCAATATTCTTCTTAATTTTTATTTACATTAATCTTTTATGCCTTCCAAAATGTATTAATTCGATAATTTCATTTGAGAAAGTGTGGACTACCTCCCCCAAAAAGTGATATGACTCATTCAGGACAATAATGGAACATATAAAGGATCACATAAATGAACTTATATAAAATATCTAAGATATATATTATACTATAATAATAATAT
This sequence comes from Viscum album, assembly GCA_963277665.1. Lineage (NCBI taxonomy): Eukaryota > Viridiplantae > Streptophyta > Magnoliopsida > Santalales > Viscaceae > Viscum > Viscum album. The sequence continues at coordinate 698,294,955 of OY728122.1, read as the reverse complement.
ACATATCTATCATTTATTTTTCATTACATTAATAGGAAACAGAAATGAAAGTAGTGTTCATCCATAAGTACGTTTTAACATCTCCATGAACGGTGTATTTCACTTCTTATCTCCAAATGTTATGTACTATTAAAAATAAATAAATATTGGATATATATGATATTTAAATCATTTAAAATCATTAAATAGATGATGTAATTTTGACTATATGGGTAATTTACATAGAAACAAGTTCATTTTTTTGACTCTAGTAGAGAATATATACCTAATGACTAACATGAACTAAAATAATTAACTAATATTTATAACATGATAATAAGTGATTTAATGGGATTAATTTAAATGAAAGGGGTCCTGAAGAATTTATAAATAAACATATTTTTATTATTTAGGGAGATAAAGAACGAATAAGACAATTCTAACTCAAGGTGAGGGACTTCATCTCAATATCATTTCATTGATTCATATTTTTGTTTTAAAACGACATTCATTTATACATTGTATAACTGTAACATTTTTCTTTTAAATTAATTCAATGGTTTTCAAAAGGAATATTTTTTTGTGAATGGTTTTACTAAATTACTAATTTAATGTTTCTTATTAATGTACGCGGTGATAATGACTATTCCGCTACCACGAGTATTTTTTGATATTTGGCTTCCTCTAAAGTCTATAATATTTTATAAATATGAAAAGTAAATAACATATTCATTTTTTAGTTATTTTGGTATTGAAAATGGTTTTATATAATGTATTTATTATATCAATATCATTAAATGATGTATTATTATTATAATGTGGAAAAGTAATTCTTCCTTTATGCTTGTTCATGTATTTTGATTATGTTATGGTTCGTGGGAATTGCTTATTTATACTGGTGGTTCCATGATAAACTGAGGGCAGTTGATCCCGTTATATCTCTCCAATGCATTGGGTAACATGATATAGGTAAATGTTAAGGATTATCCTAAGAAATATTTTTAATATATTGTGATGGTTATTCAAAATATAACAATGAAGGTTAATCCTTATGTAGCTGTGAAAGCTAAAAAATAAGCATGTTATGGATTCCACAAGATAAATTTATTATTTATGATTTCAATTTGTTAATTATAAATATTTTGACCTCATGAGGTATGTTAATGATCTCATTTTTTATTATTAAAATATATGATTTCATTTATTTGTATTTATTCATTGAATAATGTTATTTTATATCCATTACTAATATTTTTATACTCATCCCATGTTTTAGAAAAATTTTCACCGGGTATAAGGAATTGGTAAGTGAAAGGAAGATTTCAAGAATATTTTTATCAAGAAATCAATTTTTTTATTTATAGAGTATTATTTCTGTGAAAAAAATTGGATTTAGTAGAAGTGTGCACATTGTAATATTTAAGATGTAATATAATAATTATGGAATAATTCTCAAAAACTCAAAACCTAAAAAGATACTCAATGTGAGACAATATAAATTAATGATAAAAAATAATGATTAAGTAATGTTTAAAGATGAGACCTTATAATGAATGTTTTTCATAAGGTCAATATTGGTTTCCCAACATTATGAGTTTCCTTGTATGGTAGCAATTTTTATTAATTTTGGAACATATCTATTTGTATTTCAACCATCAATATATTATGCACATGGTTTCTTTTGATTAGGGAATTATTGTACATGTCTATTATTTCTATATGAATTACTCTTATATTAATGTAACTCATCTTCTTTTATTTTATGTTTTTTATTCTTACCCATACTAAGGATATTCGCTAACCGCTATTTATGTTTTAAATTCCATTTTTTATGAACAAATTAATTACAGAAAAAAATCTAAAAGAATATCATGATTAGAGAATAATTTGGTATATTTTTAAGACTTATCATGGACTATGTAGTTTCTCTTGTAGTGAAAAATTGTACACTTTATGGGATATACATGTTTTTTTTCATAATAAGATACATAAAACTCATTAAAACACTAAAAATATGTGTTCATTTGAATGTAATTTACTCAGTATTTATTAGTGAGAATTTAGTTATTGATATTTCAAATTGTATTTCACTGGTTCATTGAAAATATAGTCTATGAAAATGGTATTTATTCACACTAAATTCTAGGAGTGTGTGTACATGGATTCGTATTTGGTATGAAATAAGAGTTTAAATTGAATTATAGATTATGATTTATTCATTTGGGGATAATTTGGGAGTTATAAATTTCATTAAGGGTTTAAAAGTAAATTTTGCTTATAATATATATTGAATAAATAACACATTATGTGAATAGAGGAAATATTTATTATTTTAAGGATTGGGATTTGATATCTTTAGTGAAATCCTAGGGATGAGTCTAAGTGATTAGAATATTTATATGATAACATCCTAAAGTTATTAAAAAATATATATTCTATGGTTCTCCTTGATTTTATATCCCTTTCTGGATATATGAAGGCATATACAGTTTCAGAAAAGATTCCCATAGTGAAAATTAACTTGTAAACCCTTAGTAATTGATGAAAAAAATAGAAGTAATTTTAATTTTTATCGATTATACTTTTATATAATTACATTAGTATAAATGGGTAATTAATAAGACTGACATATCCTTTAATATAATGAATTTACAATGATTTGATTAATTTTATGTTTTTTTTAAAATATAATTATATTATTGAAAAAATATATAAAGAAAAATATTATTATTAATTTATAAGAAATGTGAAGATGAATAATGAATGTTTTTAAATTGTCATATTCTGAGAGAAAAAATATTTCTTTATATTTATATTCTTTTACATAATAGTTAAATACTACAATTTTAGAATATCATTCTTAAAATAATTCATTTGTAGAAATATTCTATCAATATTATGTTAATATTATTTTTTTCTGATTTTCTTAATATATTTGTTTTCATTAATGAATATTGGAAAAATATTGATATTTAGAAAACCATCAGTTTTTTGAAATTATCAAAATACAATAATGATTTAAAATTTTTAAATCATTTTAAATAAATTGTATATATATTTATATATATTTATAACTAAAATAACTAATTTAAAATAACTATTTTTCATTTATAAAATATATTTATTTCATTTTGGAAGTATAATTAATATTTTACTTTAAAAAGTGGATTATTCGATTATATTATAATATTAGTTTTAATCACCAATAAAAATTGAAGTCAAAATATGGATATCAAATTTTATATCCACATGATTTTTTATTTAATACGGTAAATTTTTTTTTTTATAATCACCTATAATAATTTATGGTTTTGTTTAAGTAATATTTTGTAACTTGTATGTAATAAAATAAAATAAACTCTTATAAAAAGCGAAATGACATTAATATGTTAGGATAAATTTATATAAATAATAACTCATTAAATTGGGAGTCAATATTAAATAACATTATGAATTCTTTATTTTAAAAATAATAATTTTCTAACAAACCATTTTTCTATATATTTATTTTTGTTTAAAAGTATTTTTTCTATTAAATATACATTCAAATAGATTAAATATAGATTGTAATTATGTTCTTATAATTTATATTTTATAAGAGGGGTTATTTTAGATGAATATTTGAACATAGGGTAGTTGTGTAAAAACTAGTCACGACAGTAAAAAGAAAAAAAGGCAATGTAAAAACATATTAAAAAAACGAATAAAAAATATTTAAAAAATATTGGGAAATATAGGTTTCAGGATTTGTTGGACCATATTTACAACCAAAATATATTATTTCTCAATTTTGAATCCATTGAATTATTAATAGTTTCATTATATTTTTAAAAATAATAATGGTTGTTCAAAATAGTGGTAATTTATTCGCATATTAATGTGGAATCTTCCACCCATTAATGCCAAAAAAATTAATTACAATTGGATCCTAAAAATATACTATTTATTTCCAATTATTATCCATTCTTGATTTGACAGCCCTTTATTGAAATTATTTATTCTAACCTTTCTTTTACAAGGATACTTCTAATAGAATTTTCAAGGACCCAAATGAGTATTAAATAATCCCTAACTTTTTATATTAATTATATCCAATCCAAAACTATCCAATACAAAGTTATATAATGAAATAAATTTTATTATTATAATTTCTTTGTACAACACACGCAATGGAAGAAAACACAACCATAGACTCGACCCTGCGATGCATGACCCAAACCCATCCCACCCTAACCACTCCGCTCGCCCGTGGGGTGATAAATGTTATTATTATATTTAATTATTATATTAATGTAACTGTCCTTATTTAGTAATTCACGTCCACATATAATAAAATATATTTGCGATTCTGGGTTGTGAGGGATGCTGCCTCTATGAAGCTATTTCAATCATTTTTCACCACGCCCTCTATTAAATGTTTATAAGGAAGTAATGGATAAATAAATTTGACAAATAAAATAAATATATTGATATGAATAGATAAATTATTATAGTCCATAATTTTTTCTTATCTTTTGTGAAATGAAAATTTAAACATTTCATTGCGCGGACTACCACCCTCATGATGTAATGTTTTAATTTTTCATCTGGATTCTCTATATATATCTAGGAAACTAAATATACGATCCAAAAACATAATAATTATAATTAATATGTAATATATTATATTATAATAATATTATGTCTAAATGAATAATTTATTAACAATAGTCTCCAATCTAGTTATGTTATATTAATTTTTTGGTTGATCTACCCACATATTTTAACAATGGCATAAAACAATATAATGGTTGACTATGGGAACATATATTATAACATTATTATATTTTAATATGAATTTCATTTATTGTTTTGTGGTTATAGAAATGTTATATTATATATTTAACTTCAATATTATATTGCTAAAATTATAAAAACAAGAAAATGTTGAAATAATTTTCAACTAAACATAAAAAAACCTATATTATAAATCAGTATAATATGAAATTATCTGGTTAATATTATAAGAAATATAGAAAAAAAGGTTCTTATGAATATTTCTAATAAACATACTTTTATTACTTTAGTATTTTTTTGACCATGTTGAATTAGTCTAAAATAATTTTTTGGTTTGTATTTGCTCCATTTTATCCCGTTGAATTAAAAACATTCTTTTAAAAAAATAATTAGAAGATTGATTTATTATATCTAATGGATATATGAAATATTATCCCTTTAATCACATATAGGGTTCTAAAATTCTTCCTCATGTCCTCATTATTTATTGATTCTTACCTCAATTATTAATTTTCTTGTAAGGGTTCTCAATATAAGATTTCAATTCCCTGAGACATGTTTATATTATACACTTTTTTTAATATTAAATTGGGTACTTACTACTTAAATTATATTTTATATCACGATTATATCATTATTCATGGTATTTAATGTTTTATATGAAATTATATCCTTTAGGGGGTTGTATTGAATGTTTCAAATCTTATAACTATAATTTTTCTCAATTTTTTATTCCATGTGACTTTTTTATATTACACATTGTCATTTATTTTGTAGAGAGTATTCAATTCCAAATTTAATTGATTAAAATTCATTATATTTAATTTCCTTTGAATTACACCCTTGTTGTTTTCAATCCCATGTTATAATTATTGTAAGGGTGTTTCCTGTAATTTTTTTCATTGGGATATTATTGTTATTCAATACTTGTGTCATTTTATGGTATATATATTTAATAAAGATTAAATTCCAAGTACTCCCATTCTATTTTCCACTATGAAATTAACATTTTATAACTCAATCTTATATTTTTTGTTTCCAAATCAACCTTTTTAATATGCATGAATTTTCATTAAATGACTTTCATATGTGAATACCACATTTCCCATTACATCATTTTTAAGGGGATTTAACATAAAATATAAAACATTAATGGATAAATTATAAAATTGAATATTTACCCCATTATATATATGGTGTTTTTTTAAGGATACATATATGAAATGAAATTACATTTACTAATGGTGGAAATATTAAAAATATGTATACTTGTAGTTCTAATATAGATTTCTGCAGATTTTTACGGAATATTTTCAATATATTATTCAAATTATTCATTAATTTTAATGATGAATTCATCATCGAAATAATTTATAGGTGGTCTTGAATTATACCAAGATAAATTGATAGGCCATGAGGCAGAATATCTAGGTTATTGTAGTATATTCCAAACAAGAACAAATATTTCATAAACCCCTGACCTTAATAGTATGATCTAATTTCAAACATACTAATGTCATGGATTAAGGAATATAATTTTTTTTTAAAAATATTATGTTTTTCATTTATTTGTAATTGGTTACTATTACCAATGTATATATTTATTGATACTTCAATTTCAATTATTTTATGCTCATACATTGGTTTTATTATAGTGTTAATTTGATTATCAATTATTCCTTCATTTTTTATTCCCATTTAATAGTCACTTATGATATTTAATTTTTATTTAATTTTTTTGACTCTTATTAATCTTGATATCACACATTATATTGAATACCTTTTCATAGGTTTTAATGAAATTAATTTGCCATAATTTATCTAACATAATACAATGTGTTGTTATATTAATGGGATTTGTTAATGATGCATGATGTATTATGTAGTATCATATATAGTGGAAGGAATTATAAATTTGATGATATATTCATGTGTTTTATATTTTTGATTTTTTTTCCCAAACACTATAAAACTATTAACATAAACGATCCATTTAACATATGTGACACAATAATTTTAGTGAGATTTTTACTACTGATGGTTGAAATTAGATCGCAACGGTTTGATCAACTATGGTGTGAAAAGATGTTTTTTATTTATGCACCACTAAAAAACTCAATTTATATATTGATGGGCTTTATCAGTTATTTAAAAAAAATGATAAAGTCCCCCCATTATTAGTGCTAGAAAAACAGTTCTGATAAATGGGGTCTTTTAATAGTGATATTAAAAAAGAACTAATTAATGGGGGAATTTATCACCAATATGTTCCAAGCATTTATACAGTCTTCCTGTTATCAGTGATTTTTTTCTAGTACTAGTAATGGTTATATTTCATAAAATAAAATATTTCCTTAAAAATAATAAAATAATAAATATATATATGTTTATATTTATATAAATGTAATAATTTTTTTTAAATATATTTTATAAAAGGCCAAATATTAATTTACACTTATTATATATGATATTTAGTAGTAATGGATTATAAAAAATAAAAATTTCTTATTAATAATTAATAATTATTATTGAGTAAAATCCTTCTAATAACATGTGGTTTTTATAAAAATTAAACTAATTGTTGAAAGGTCTATTTTATATTAAAAACACAACTTGATCATAAAATAGAAATAACTTTTTATTTAGGAATCCTATTTCTTCTCTATCAAACATCAAATTTAATCTTTTTATGACCTCTACACAGAAGTCCGTTGAGTTTCCCCAATAACATTATTTGAGGCCAAATAGGCCCACACACCATCTATAATAGTGTTTTCCTTCAGAATATCCCATTTGTTTTGATCATTTTAGAGAATTTCAGCCATGACTAAGGTGTTCTTTTGTTCTATTTTCAATTAAGAATAATTTTATTCATAGGGATTACATTTTAATTGATATTATTATTTTAAAATATTATCATTTTTCTTAAATTTTTTTATAATTAATCATATTCATATTTTCATATATTTACTTATAATAAATCACATGTATAAACACCCAAGTCAATATATTTATGCAAAAATATATTATTAAATATATAAAAATAAATTTATAATTCAATTAATTTAATGTACAAATTTAATCATTTCATTTAGCCTATACAAATACATTAACACATGTATATATATATTCCTATACAAGTAATGTCTATATATAAACATGTGTATTTTAATAATCAATTATATATTTATATATATATATTCTATTATATGTAAACAAATGCATATTCTAAAATAGGTTTCTAAAAAAATATCTAACAATTTATTACATTATTAAATACATCTGCGCATATGTGGATGGATTTTAGAAAGAATTGGTAAAGGCATGGATTAAAGAGGTCTAAAAAATCCAACATTATCATCAATGTTGTCTTCGTAGCTAAAAAAGACATAATAAATGCCTTATGTATCAGCATTCTTTAGTGATATCAGATGGGGCCTTTATCATTGATTTATAGATCACTGATAAAGAATCCCCTTTAATTTTGCTTTTGTGATCTGTGATTTATAAGAACTAATAAAGTACCTTTACAAACAACATTATAATCTATATTTGTAGTGGTTACATCGGATTAGAGAGTATTTGTCAGTGCAGAATGAAGGGTTTTTATCAAGGTTACGTTAACTAATACATATAGATGTGTTTGTAACATTTAAACCTAATGAAATAGATAGAATTAGAATATTTAATTTTTATGTATGATTATATAGGAAGGTGGTAATAATAATGAATTCTAAAAAATAAAAATTATTCAAATACAGTATCCATTATCTAAGATTGAATGAAAATATTTTTGTCATAAATACACATATATTTTAGATTTTTAATGGATCTAAATTTATCAAAAATAGGGATGATTAATTTCTTGGAAAATATGGAAGTCAAAATTATGTTTATATAGTGAGGAACCCACAAGAAAATTGAATTTTTGAGAGGAAAACCCACATTATCAATAACATCACCCATAAATTTCCCATTTTAATGAAAATATCAGAGAAAATATGAGGGATGAAATAGTCACCTTGAATTTTATCTCCAATAGAGTATTGTTGTGTCTAAATAAAGACAAAACACCATATGAAATATATTATTGAAAGTGTGATACCCCAATTTAATTTTCAGTGTTTATGAGTAAGTGATTTATTATCAATAAGAACAGAGAATTATTTTTATCTTACTTACGTATTTTCATTGGATATTTATCCTAATGTATTATATATATGTTCTATAAATAATTATTTGGGAAATAGTTTAATTCCAAGATGTAATAAATTTTGATAATTAGTAGTTTATAAAAATGTGTCCAAATTGTTAAATTTAAAAAAAATCATAGAGAAAAAATAGGTTTTTGATGGGGAAATTGATGAGGAAGTGTATTGATAAAGGGGTACCTAGGGGATATAGAAGAATCATATGAAACATCATATTATATTGAAAATGAAATAGTGATAGCACTATGAATTGGAAATATATTTATTCCCAAATCAATATAAATAATATTATTGCTAAGTAGAGAACTTGGGTTCAATGTAGAATGATGAAGGCTCAATAGAGCATACCTACTCTGTAATACGTAGAAAAACAACCATTGAAGACGTAGTTATATGTGATAATTGGGTCCTAATGATGATTCAATAAATTTTATATATCATGAAGAACCAAATAAGGGATGTTTCCCTGTGTATTGAGAATAACAGTGTTGTTAGTAGCGAATGGTGTTTCTGGAATAAACTTATTAAACATGGAATATTTTCAATGAAATAATCACACCTTCTATTGAATGTTAATTCTAAAATAGGAGGATTCATGGTAGATGATTCCTTTTCACCTATGTAATTTCATCAGACTATATGATTACTTTATGATGTCATTTATGAAAAGGGGTTTATAGTATACCAAATAGATGATAAGTTAGCATTACAAAACTATTTTTTTTAAGAGGATGACTAAATTGGAAAAAATTATTGTTTGACCATCAATTAAAATGAATATAACATGTTTTAGGTAAATAATTTATTTTATGGACTAAAAAATCACAATGGTGATGTTAAAATTGATTGGATCAATATTTAATGAGATTTCTATTTCTAGGAGGTGGGATTTGTTGCAACCCCAACATTGAGAAAGAAAAATGTGAAATATAAGGTGGAGTTTATTTAAAAGGATGTAATCACATATAATGTCTTTTGTGAAACCTAATGAATTTTATTAATTCTTATGTAAAAAATTTCAGATGTCTTCGATTGTTGATTTTTAAATTTTCCCTTGACTTACAGGTGATAAAAATAGACAATTTTTTTTATTTCCAAAATAAAATAACTCAATGAGGTTCTAAAAAGAATCTAAATGGATTATTTGATTCCAATGTTATATAAAATGACATCCCAGATGAAATTAAGAAAAATGAGGTTGAAGAATAGGTTGATGTGATACATAATTGATATATTATTATTATTTTATTTTACATAGTAACCACATGACCATATATAGTTTTCCACATCTCAGGCTTCCAACTATCTATGTTTTCCTAAGTGAATTAATACACAAGTAGTGATAATAACACTCTCATATATCAACCAAATATTTAATTTTTATTAATATTATTGTTGCTTAACACATCAGGTACTTTTATTCTTTACCGATAATGATTGGCTGAGATCAATGGAGGAACGATATTCATCCACTGTTTTTGTGTTTTACTATGTATGATCATGTATTTGTTGATTTAGTGATAAGAGAATTTATATCTTATTCAGAAGAAATGTGGATGAATATATAACATCCACTAAAATTTGTACTCAATTTATAGGAATGAAAAAAACTTCAATATAATTTCATTGGTGTGGAATCTCATATTACTATAAATTATGATTACATTAGAGCTATAAATCATATAAAAATAACTTTCATCTTTTATTAAGTAATAAAATTTAGATATATTATAAATTTATAAAGGGGACAATTAAATAATTATGTTATAGTGTGTGTTAAAAAAATCATGTGATTGAAATTATGATAATTTCGTTACTAAATGGAAATTTTTAAAGGCTTTGGTTCTCTCTTGGAGTCTAACAGACTACATTAATGCATATGATTTGGAAAAGGAACCCCACTTCTCCATAGATGTTACATTAAATTTAATGGTATGAATTATTTCATAAAATAAATTCTTAAATTGAAACACTTAATTATGATCATATTGATAAGTGATTTTGAAAAGAGAAGTATCCAACCCATGATCTTGATTTGGAAGCTATAATAATTACATTTAAGATATTAATGTGGATGATTCCACCGATTAATGCCAAAAATATTAATTAAAATTTGATCCTAGAAATATACTATTTATTTCCACTTATTATGAATTCTTGATTTGACAGTCCTTTATTAAAATTATTTATTCTAACCATTCTTTTACAATGAGACTTTAATAGTATGTTCAAGGACCCAAATGAGTATTACATAATCTCTAACTTTTTATATTAATTATATCCTATCCAAAACTATCTAATACATAGTTATATAATGAAATAAATTTCATTATTATAATTTCATTGTACAACACACTCAAAGGAAGAAAACACAACCATAGACTCAACCCTGCGACGCACGACCCAAACCCATCCCACCCTAACCACTCCGCTCTCCCGTAGGGTGAAAAATGTTATTATTATATATAATTATTATAATAATGTAACATTCCTTATTTAATAATTCACGTCCACATATAATGAAATATATTTTCTATTCTGGGTTGTGAGGACTACTGCCTCTATGAAGCTATTTCATTCATTTTTTACCATGCCCTATATTAAATGGTTATAAGGACGTAATGGATAAATAAATTTGACAAATAAAATATATATATTAATATTAATAGATAAATTATTATATTCCATAATTTTTTCTCATCTTTTGTGAAATGAAAATGTAAACATTGCATTGCGCGGACTACCACCCCCATGATGTAATGTTTTATTTTTTCATCTGGATTCTCTATATATATCCATGAAACTAAAAATACAATCCAAAAACATAATAATAATAATTAATATATAATATATTATATTATAAAAATCTTATGTCAGAATAAATAATTTATTAACAATAGTCTCCAATCTAGTTATGTTATATTAATGTTTTGGTTGATCTACCCACATATTTTAACAATGGAATAAAACAATATAATGGTTGACTATGGGAACATATATTATAACATTATTATACTTTATTATGAAATTTTTTATTGTTTTGTGGTTATATAAATGTTATATTATATATTTAACTTCAATATTATATTTCTAAAATTATAAAAATAAGCAAATTTCGATATAATTTTCAACTAAACATAAGAAAACCTATATTATAAATCAGTATAATATGAAATTATCTGTTCAATATTAGATGAAATATAGAAAAAAATGTTCTTATGAAGATTTCTAATAAACATACTTTTATTACTTTAGTATTTTGTTGACCATGTTGAATTAGTCTAAAATAATTTTTTGGTTTGCATTTTCTCCATTTTATACCAATGAACTAAAAACATTCTTTTAAATAAATAATTAGAAGATGTATTTATTATATCTAATGAATATATAAAATATTATCCCATTAATCACTTATATGGTTCTAAAATTCTTCCTCTTGTCCCCATTATTGATTGATTCTTACCTAAACTATTATTTTTCTTGTAAGGGTTCTCAATATAAGATTCCAATTCCCTAAGGCATGTTTATATTATACACTTTGTTTAATATTAAATGGGGTACTTACTAATTAAATTATATTTTATATCATTATTCTATCATTATTCATGATATTTAATGTTTTATATGAAATTATATCCTTTATGGGGTTTTATTGAATGTTTAAAATCAAATAACTATAATTTTTCTCTATTATTTGTTCCATGTGACTTTTTTTATATTACACATTGTCTTTGATTTTGTGGAGAGTATTCAATTCCATATTTAATTCATTAAAATTGATTATATGTCATTTCCTTTGAATTCAACCCTTTTTATTTTCATTCTCATGTTATAATTATTGTAAGGGTGTTTTCCTGTCATTTTTTTCATTGGGATATTATTTATATTCTATACATGGGTCATTTTATGGTATATATATTTAATAAAGATTAAATTCCAAATACTCTAATTCGATTTTCCAGTATGAAATTAAAATTTTATAAATCAATCTTATATTTTTTCTTCCCAAATCAACCTTTTTAATATGCATGAATTTTCATTAAATGACTTTCATATGTGAATACCACATTTCCCATTACATCATTTTTAAGGGGATTTACCAGAAAATATAAAAAATTATTGGATAAATTATAAAATTGAATATTTACCCTATTATTTATATGGTTTTTTAGGGATTCATATATGAAATTCAATTACATTTACTAATTGTGGAAATATAAAAAATATGTATACTTGTAGTTCTAATACAGATTTCTGTTGATTTTTACGGAATATATGAAATATATTAATCAAATTATTCATTAATCTTAAGGATGAATTCATCATAAAAAATATGTTATTGGTGGCCTTGAAGTAGAACCAAGATAAATTGATAGGCCATGAGGCAGGATATCTAGGGTATTGTAGTATATTCCAAAAAAGAACAAATATTTCACTAACACTTGAACTTAATAGTATGATCTGATTTCAAACATCCTAATGTCTTGGATTAAGGAATATAAACTTTTTTAAAAAAATAATATGTTTTTCATTTATTTGTAATTGGTTACTATTACCAATGTATTTATTTATTCATACTTCAATTTCAATTATTTTATGCTCATACATTCGTTTTATTATAGTGTAAATTTGATTATCAATTATTCCTTCATTGTTTATTCCCATTTAATGGTCACTTATGATATTGAATTTTTATTGAATTTTTTTGACTCTTATTAATCATGATGTCACACATTATTTTGAATCCCTTTTCATAGGTTTTAATGAAATTAATTTCCCATAATTTTTCTAACACAATACCATGTGTTGATATATTAATGGGATTTGTTAAAGATGCATGATGTATTATGTAGTATCTTATATAGTGGGAGTAATTATAAATTTGATGATATATTCATGAGTTTTATAATTTGGATTTTTTCCCAAACACTATAAAACTATTAACATAAAAGATCCATTTAACATATGTGACTCAATATTTTTAGTGAGATTTTTACTACTGATGGTTGAAATTAGATCGCAACGGTTTGTTTAACAATTGTGTGAGAAGATGTTTTTTATTCATGTACCACTAAAAACTCAATTTATATATTGATGGTCTTTATCAGTTCTTATAAAAAAATGTTAATGTCCCCCCATTATTAGTTCTAGAAAAACAGTTCTCATAAACGGGATCCTTTAACAGTGATATTAAAAAAGCACAAATTAAGGGGGGACATTATCACCAATATCTTCCAAGCATTTCTATAGTATTCCAGTTATCAGTGATTTTTTTCAAGTACTAGAAATTGTTGTATTTCATAAAAAACATATTTCATTAAAAATAAAAAATTAATAAATATATATATGTGTGTTTATATTTAAATAAATGTAATATTTCTTTTAAATATATTTTATACAAGGCCAAATATGAATTTACACTTATTATATATGATATTTAGTAGTAATAGAATATAAAAAATAAATTTTTTTAATTAATAATTAATAATTATTATTGAGTAATATCCTTCTAATAACATGTGGTTTTTATAAAAATTTATCTAATTGATGATCGATCTATTTTATATTAAAAACACCTCTTGATCATAAAATTGAAATTACATTTTATTTGGGAATCCTATTTCTTATCTATCACACATCAAATTTAATATTTTGATGTCCTCTACACACAAGTCAGTTGAGTTTCCCCAATAACATTATTTGAGGCCAAATAGGCCCACACACCATCTATAATAGTGTTTTCCTTCAGGATATCCGAATTTTTTTGATCATTTTAGAGAATTTCATCCATGACTAAGGTGGTATTTTGTCCTATTTTCAATTAAAAATAATTTTATTCATAGGGATTACATTTTAATTGATATTATTATTTTAAAATTTAATCATTTTTCTTAATTTTTTTATAATTAATCATATTCATATTTTCATATATTTACTTATAATAAATCACATCTATAAATACCCAAGTCAATATATTTATGCAAAAATATATTATTAAATATATAAAAAATATATTTATAATTCAATTAATTTAATGTAAAAATTTAATCATTTCATTTACCCTATACAAATACATTAACACTTATATATATATACCTATAAAAGTAAAGTCTATATATAAACATGTGTATTTCAATAATCAATTATATATTTATATATATATTCTAATATATGTAAACAAATGCATATTCTAAAATAGGTTTCTAAAACAATATCTAACAATTTATTACATTATTAAATCCATATGCGCATATGTGGATGAATTTTAGAAATAATTGGTAAAGGCATGGATAAAAGAGGTCTAAAAAATCCAACATTATCATCAATGTTGTCTTCATAGCTAAAAAAGGCATAATAAATGCCTTATGTATCAACATTCTTTAGTGATGTCAGATGGGGCCTTTATCCTTGATTTATAGATCACTGATAAAGCACCCCCATTAATATTTTTTTTGTGATCTTTGATTTATAATCACTAATAAAGGACCTTTAAAAAAATTATAATCCATATTTGTAGTGGTTACATCGTATTAGGGAGTATTTTTCAGAGCGGAATGAAGGGTTTTTATCGAGGTTACTTTAACTATTACATATAGATGTGTGTGTAACATTTAAACCTAATAAAATATATAGAATTAGAATATTTAATTTTTATGTATGATTATATAGTAAGGTCGGAATAATAATGAATTCTAAAAAATTAAAATTATTCCAATACAGTATCCATTATCTAAGATTGAATGAAAATATTTTTGTGATAAATACACATAAATTTTAGATTTTTAATGGTTCTAAATTTATAGACAATAGGGATGATTAATTTCTTGGAAAATATGGAAGTCAAAATTATGTTTATATAGTGAGGAACCCACAAGAAAATTGGATTTTTTAGAGGACAACCCACATTATCGATAACATCACCCATAAAATTCTCATTTTAGAGAAAATATCAGAGAAAATATGAGGGATGAAATGGTCCCCACGAATTTTATCTCCAAAATAGTATTGTAGTGTCTAAATAAAGACAAAACACCATATGAAATATATTATTGAAAGAGTGATACCCCGATTTAATTTTCAGTGTTTATGAGTAAGTGATTTATTATCAATAAGAACAAAGAATTATTTTTATCATATTTATGTA
This sequence comes from Viscum album, assembly GCA_963277665.1. Lineage (NCBI taxonomy): Eukaryota > Viridiplantae > Streptophyta > Magnoliopsida > Santalales > Viscaceae > Viscum > Viscum album. Next base: position 698,278,845 of record OY728122.1, on the reverse strand, counting down.
TTTTCATTGGATATTTATCCTAATGTATTATATATATGTTCTATAAACAATTATTTGGGAAATAGTTTAATTCCAAGATGTAATAATTGTTCATAATTAGTAGTTTATAAAAAAGTGGGAAAATTTTGAATTTTAAAAAAATCATAGAGAAAAAATAGGTTTTTGATGGGGAAATTGATGAGGATCTGTATTGATATATGGGTACCAAGGGGATATATAAGAATCATATGAAACATCATATTATGATGAAAATGTAACAATGAGAGCACTATGAATTGGAAATCTATCTATTCCCAAATCAATATAAATAATATTATCGCTAATTAGAGAACTTGGGTTCAAAGTAGAATGATGAAGGCTCAATAGAGCATACCTACACTGTAATAGGTAGAAAAAAACATTGAAGACGTAGTTATTTGTGATAATTGGGTCCTAATGATGATTCAATAAATTTAATATTTCATGAAGAACCAAATAAGGGATGTTTCCCTATGTATTGAGAATAAGAGTGTTGTTAGTAGTGAATGGTGTTTCTGGAATAAAATTATTAAAGATGGAATGTTGTCAATGAAAAAATCACACCTTCTATTGAATATTAATTAGAAAATATAAGGATTCATGGTAGATGATTCTTTTTCACCTATGGAATGTCATCAGACTATATGATTACTTTATGATATCATTTATGAAAATGGGATTATAGTATACCAAATAGATGATAAGTTAGCATTACAAAACGATTTTTTTATAGAGGATGACTAAATTGGAAAAAATTATTGTTTTACCATTAATTAATTTTAATATGACATTTTTTAGGTAAATAATGTATTATATGGTCTAAAAAACCACCACGGTGATGTTAACATTGATTGGATCAATATTTAAAGAGATTTGTATTTCTAGGAGGTGGGATTTGTTGCAACCCCAACATTGAGAATGAAAAATGTGAAATATACGGTGGAGTTTATTTAAAAGGATGAAATCACATATAATTTCTTTTGTGAAACCTAATGAATTTCATTAATTCCTATGTAAATAATTTCAGATGTCCTCGATTATTGATTTTTAAATTTTCCCTTGACCTACAGGTGATAAAAATAGACAATTTTTTTTATTTCAAAAATAAAATATTTCAATGAGGTTCTAAAAAGAGTCTAAATGGATTATTTGATTCCAATGTAATATCATATGACATCCCAGATGAAATTAAGAAAAATGGGGATGAATAATAGGTTGATGTGATACATTATTGATATATTATCATTATTTTAATTTACATAGTAACCAAATGACCATATATAGTTTTCCACATCTCATGATTCCCAATATCTATGATTTCCTTAGTGAATTAATAAACATGTAGTGAGAATAACACTCTCATATATCAACCAAATAGTTAATTTTTATTAACATTATTGTTTCTTAACACATCAGGTACTTTTAATCTTTACCGATGATGATTGGCTGAGATCAATGGAAGAACGATATTCATCCACTGTTTTTGTGTTTTATTATGGATGTTCATGTATTTTTTGATTCAGTTACAAGAGAATTTATATCTTATTCAGAAGAAATGTGGATGAATATATAGCATCCACTAAAATTTGTACTCAATTTATAGGAATGAAAAAAAATGTCAATACAATTTCATTGGTGTGGCATCTCATATTCCTATAAATTGTGATTACTTTAGATCTATAAATCATATAAAAATATCTTTCATCTTTTATTGAGTAATAACATTTAGATATATTATAAATTTATAAAGGGGAAAATAAAATTATTATGTTATAGTGTGTGTTAAAAAAATCATGTGATTGAAATTATGATAATTGTATTACTAAATGGAAATTTTCAAAGGCTTTGGTTCTCTCTTGGAGTCCAACAGACTACATCATTGAATATGATTTGGAAAAGGAACCCCACTTCTCCATAGATGTTACATTAAATTTAATGGTATGAATTATTTCATAAAATAAATTCTTAATTTGGAACACTTAATTATGAACATATTGATAATTGATTCTTGAAAGAGAATTATCCAACCCATGATCATGACTTGGAAGCTATAATAATTACATTTAATATATTAATACCTTATCTCTATGATAACATATGTGAGATATAAAAAGATGATAAATGCCTAAAACAAATATTTTCAAATAAAAAGTTATACATGAGGAAAATTTTATGGCTCTAGAAACTCAATGATTTTTATTTCTCAATACAATACCACCCAAGGAAATATAATAAGGTAGAAAATTCAAAAAGAAGAAAATATCATGGAATTATAAATGAAATAAGGATTTATATGGATGATATATTCATTGATCTTGTAGATATGTATATGTGAATCACTAAGGAAGGAGAGACAGGACTCATTTATAAAATAATAGTGAAACAATATTTATTAGAAAAGATAAAAAGTTCTATATCTAATAAGAAGAGTATTCATAAGAATATTATATTTTTGAATGATTGGAAATTAGTAGACTTCATTTTTGAAGTTGGTATTTGGAATTTTATTAGAGATTACGGGTTCCATTTATAATTGTGTTGAAAATTTAATTTTACAAGTATTATCAAAGCTCAATGCTTTTTAAATACCTTTAATGAAAAAATATGTAATGGGATTTGAGATAGAATTATTTCGATAAATACATGAAGTGAGAAATTAAGTATTATGTGTTCAGATGTTTGGTTTTTGAACAATTTAACACTGTGAGACATCATCACAGAGGATTCATACAAAAACCACCTATTCCATTATGGAAATTGGATGAAATTACTGTGGGATTTATCAAAAGACTCCAAATACTCCTATAAAGTAGGATAAAATTTTTGTTATAGTTGATCACCTAACCAAATTCACTAATTTATTCATTAATAGAAAATATTAAACTCAGGAATGCTAAAAAAGATTATTTTAATAATGTTTTAATACATTAAAGGGAAACTAGTTCAATTGGGTCTAATCAAGATCCAAGTTTTACATTTAAATTTTGGAAGATTCAACATAAATTTCTTGATACAAGATTCATTTGAGAACTTTCTATCATTATGAAATAGGTGAATAGTATAAAAATGACTATTTAAACTATGTAAGAAATGTTGATTTCATGCTCACTTGAATTTCATGGTTTGTGGGATTATTATTTTCCATTATTACATTATTCCTATTATAATGTTACTATTTAACTAATAAAATGGTAACAAATAAATAATTATGTAGAAATATATGTTTCACTCCAACGTGTTGGGATCAACTTGGTGAAAAAATAGTCCCAAAACTTGTTGAATATTTAATGACATAGATAAAGACTATTCATGATCATATTAAAATAGATTATTGTTTGAATAATATTTGTACAGATAATGAGAGGAATAATTTGGCATTATATGTGGGAGATCTTGTTTTCATGAATTCATATCTATTGAAAGGGTTTATAAGGTTATGTAAGAATTGGAAATGGAGCCCTAGGTATACCAGACTCATTTAAATTCCTAAAATAATCTAATTTATTTAGTATCAATTGGTAGTTCCCCCAAATCTCTCAAAATTACAATATGTCTTACTAATATCATTATTATAGAATTACATGATATACCCAACTAGTATACTCACATATGATGAAATATAATTATGACACGATTTATCAAACTATGAATAAAAAATCCTCATTAATGATTCCAGACAGAAAGTATTTAGGAATTTGATTACTTAGTCCGTAATGGTACTGTAGAGAAATCAAAATATTTAGGAAGCAACATAGGAACCAGAGAATATAATATAGAAGAACAATCCTCATCTATTTAGAAGGTAATATCCATGAAATTTCAAGGATGAATTTTATTACTAGTGGAAAATGTATCCCCCAAATACTTTATAATGTATTTCTATAAGAAATTATTTAAATCTATTGGTAAAATGTGATGCATGTAACATCAGGTTTGAACGAAACATGATAAATTATTCAAAAATTATTTAATTATGACCACTCTAAAATAGTTCTTAAATTACTATGAATGAATAGAAAGAAATTATGAAAAAAATATATAGTTTCCACACAGAAAGTTTTGGTCTATTTTATAAAAATGAAAATTATAAATTTTTTAAAAAACTAAATTATTTACAAAAACAGTAGTTTTTATAAAAGATAGTTTAGTCATGTTTTGTGAAATCGATTTAAAATTAATACATTCCACTTTTAGAAAATTTATTTGATAAAAAAACTACATTATTAAAAATAATTCTAAAATTATGTTATAATGAATTTTTGGGATTTATTTTTGAAAAAAATCATTTTTTAGATAAATCATGAAAAACACCAAATTTTAATTGAGAACTATTAATTATTTAGATAAATTTAATGTTAAATCTTATTTTTAATTTGTTTTAAATGAAAGTTAGTTAAAAATTATGTTAATTAATACAATTTAGGTTAGTGGAATAATTTTCATTTTGAGTGTTTATATAAAAATCTTGTAAACATTTCGATATTTTCTATTTCAAACCAAGTTTTCTTGTCATGCTAGTAGGATTAATTTTAAATTAAAATTTACTAATTATTTGAATTTAATTATTTAAAATTTCTTAAATATTTTAAATAATAATAATTTATAATTTTTATTTAGTTTAACATACTTTTTTACCAAAATAAATTATGAAATAATAAAAAATAATTACTGGGGTTTATATAAAAAATGTTTCACCATGGAGTTAATGAAAAAGGATGAGGGAACAAAATGACAAAAAAAATTCTAACAAAATTATAATGGACAAATATCGAACTAATATCCTATAGATTCTATAATATCTTTATTATTAAGTTTTTATGTTGATTAAAACATCATTATGATTGAATCCATTCTAAAATTACAAGTTTGAAAATCAAATAACTCATTAAATGCCACACCTATCCTCTCTTTTCACCCATTAAAAAACCTTTGGTTTTTCAAATAAATAACCTACTAACAATAAAAACACCATCCTATAATCCTATAATCCTTATTTTCTTTCATAAATCCAACCTAAGAATGATTTTGTGTAAATTGAAGAAGGTTACCCGATGAAGAGGTAATATTTTCCAATGATTTGTTTTATTTAGTTATTTTTAAACCCCCTTAAATTATAATTAAAACATCCAGATATTATATCCTTATTTTATTATATAATTTGAGATATTATTATGTCAATTTAATTACTCAAAAAACATTCGTCTCTATCAAATTTGTAACGAAATAATCATTCAAGTGTACAATGTTTTATAGCCCTATGAAAAGATGCCCTTGGTTTTTCCTTTATAACCATTAAAATTCTTAAATGATTAGTGATAACATGTATATAAAAAATATTTATGGAATTATTATATTTATATTCAATATATCATATATTCCTTTTTAAAATTTATATTTTGTAGGGGATATGATAACCCCACTTCTATGTGTGGATGACTATCGCCTTGCGATGTAATGGGCTTATTCAGTAACTAATGAATTAAATGGAATGTAATAAAGTTAAAGTTAACAATTATATTTTATATAAATGAAATAATTATGAAACTAATAACATAATTATCATTATTAAAATATATTATATCACTTTTTTTCTACTCACATAATGATTATCAAAACATTTGTACATGGGTGGACTAGAACATTCATGAAGCGATGAGACTCTATTTTCATAAACACACCACATTGATGATATATATAAGTTTATTTAAAGAAGTATTATTATATCTATTATATTATTATCATTTTTAAATATAAAATATTACTTTCTTTCATTCCATAATGATCAATGAGAATTGTAAATGTTAATCATGCGTATTTATGACCTACATTATCTATGATCGTAACATAATTAATTTATCAAAAAACCTCATTCATGATTATAATTAAAAGTGTAATTGACTTCTAAATATGTTTATTGTTTCATGATTAGTATTATTTAGATTATGGAAATATATATTGTACACTTTCATGAAAAAACACAAATGAGAAAACAAGGTAATTTACATAAGAAACAATGAATGTCTTGAAAGATTATTAAATAACAGGTGATAAGATGTTATAAAAGGATAATACATGATATTATAGATGTTAATATGGGTTGGATTTATGTTCAAGTCATTTTAAAAACATTTATATAGGTTTTTATATCATATTCAATCAAAATTAATCATGAGGTAAGGGATTTCAACTCAAATAATATTCTTTTAGGACATAATTATAATTATGCACCAATTAAATTTAATGTGATGTATATACTACCCTATTAAAATATAATATCATGACTAATTAATTTATAATTGTATTTTGTATTTTACAATGAATACCTTCATCCATATTAATTTTAAATCATAATTTCCATGGGTTAAAATTAATTATACAATCACACGTTCTTTTGTGACTGTTAATGTTCTCTTGAAACAATAAATTTATTATAATAATTTTTTATCAATAAAATTGATTCCTTTAAAATGTACTCATTTTTACATGATTTATATGTTTATCTATGAAACAATAAACCATTTTTACATATGATGTTTTCTTTGAGGGGTTCTTTATTAATTGGGGAAATATTTAAAATATATATCCTTTACTCATTATATCATGTGGTAAAAGGTCATTATTGTAGAGGTATCATGTTATAGGGACATGAGATCTTGTAATTAATCATTTCTTTCATTTATATTTTGTTATTATTATTATTATCCAAGATATTTTAACTATGATTTTATATCTAGATGAATCACATTCTCGTTTATTGATTAAATCGAATGTGTTTTTAGTTATTTATATTTCAATATTGATTCCGACTTATCTTATCGTTATAGCAAGGTAAAATAAGTGGATTGTGTGGAATTTTATTTACCTTGGAATAATGATTAATCTTATTTAAAAATAATTTCTTCTAATAAAATAATTATTTCCCTGGTTAAAATAACATTCAAAATAAACATCATATATGAAATAGTATACGAATTAAGATAATAATCATATCCAAGTTAAAATAAATCGGATATTTACGAGATTTGTAATTTCAAATTAAAACTGATATCAACTAGGAAGTGGATGCACCACATAAGGATGCTTAGTCTAATAATACCATCTATGTCTTAATGAAATAGAAATTGAGACAAATTCCCCCACCACGTTGTAATCAATCGAGTTAATAATCATGAATTTAATCACTAAATACCATGAATATTAACATTATCATGATATAATGTATCAAATATTAGTAAACATACACCACATTCCAGAAATAAGTTGTGACCAATGGAAATCTCATGAAAAAAGTGAAATATGAAACCCCTGACAAAGATTGTATCACTAGAGTGAGGCTAAATAAATGAAATAATTAAATGTGAAAAATAAAAATCCAAAAAATACAAGTGTATATACAATATAAAACAATCAGAGTTCTTTCACAAATGATTTAGGAAAAACATAACCAATGAAATAGGTGTTTATGTAAAAGAATGAAAATTGAGTTAAGAAATCACTTACAGTATATCGGTAAGGTATCATGTGTACTTAAGATGGATTAATGATAGAGAAATGGGTTTCACATAATTTAAACATCATGAAGACAATATGGGAGAGTTGATTAATCATACCTCATCACTATTAATTAAACATAAAAGGACATAACACAAATGAAAATATTGAATAAAAGTGAAATAGAGAGGATCCCTTACCTTATGCTCGAACGTGTTATAAATTGCCATATAATTATTTTTAGTTATATACCTTGAGGATGACTCATTAGTTAAAAGTTATTGATAAACTCTTGGAATGATATGAAGGGTTTTTTCATAATGAACTTGTTTTGTGTTATTATTTTATATTATGAGTGTGTAAGGATTATAGAACATTTAATAAGGTAAAATATATATATATTATGATCTAGTTAAATAGTTAATAAAAATTCATGACAAGTCTGTATTATATTAATAGAAATATAAATCTCGTCATCCTTGAATGTGACAAATTAACACATCTCGGACACTATTTTCATTTTTAGTGTAATTGGTGGGGGAAAGAGAGATGATGATGAAATATTACATTAGAATAATAAAATTCATGTCCATGTATGAAACAGTAATTATCCTATAATTTGTCTCTGGTAAGGATAGGAGAAATCAAAAAAATAATGGAACTTTTAAAAGAATTTGAAAGAAAGGGGAAGACAGGTTCAGCTGTTGAGTACTCCTCCTTGATAATCTCTATAAGGCCTTTGTTTTTTTCCATTTGATAAGACATGAAATTATAGGACGTAAGGAGAATCCTAAGGAGAGTTTTGAGAATAATTTGGGCAGGGTGTTAATCTTGAGATGTGTGGGAGGAAGAGGGGTTAGGGTTGTTTAATATAGTGGAGGGGAGGATGGTTTTCTAAATATTATAACCATTAATGAATTATTTCTTTACAAGACAAGAAATAATTAATATTTGATGTCATAGAATAGTAAAAAGACCATGTGAGTATATATTTGGTTTCTTACATCACTCATGATGCATGGAATAGTTAATTTTAATTTTAATTTATTTATACACTAAATTAATGTATTTTATTATTCACCCAAAATTCATGTATTTGAAAAAAAATCCCAAAAAAACACTCGAACCATTTTTCAACATGTAGAATCAAAAAAATTAACTCCATTTTTCAAAAAAATTCCTAATTATGATAAATTTTATTTTTAAATAAAATAATTATTTAATCAAAAAATTCAATTAGTTAAATTATTCATCTTTATTTTTAAGGTGCCAAAATTTTATTTACACTTTCATGAGTATAGTTACTATTCATAAAAGTCAGATTACTATTCATAAGGGTAGGTTACTATTAATATGGGTATGTTACTATTCATAAGGGTATGTTACTGTTCACTAAACAAATTCACATGATTTTATAAGACTCCAAATATCACCTTAATCACTACTCTGTATGTCTGTTTTTCGAAATTCAAAACACATAAGTGGAAAAATTAATTTTAATGGATTGGTTATTACTATCTCCTAAATAAATTTTTTTTTTTCAATGAAACTATTTGACTTATGAAATATAGGCTATCTAATTTATTAATAGTATTTAAAATAAAAATACAAAAAAATGTTTGGCGTGTTATAGAATTGATATAACATTTATCCGGATTTTTAATTCTAGGGAATCATAACTATTTTAAATCCTTCATCCAGGTTTTCATGTTCGATGACCATGTAAGTTTTTGTTATGAATATACTTATGTTTTATTCTTGCCATCATACTCTTATTTTATTCCTATACTCCCATATCGTATTAAATTTTAAATTTTTACATTTACCCTTACTAAGAAATTAAGCTCATACTTTTTATGTTTAATTTTACATTGGTTATAGACATTTTTTCAACTAATTATGTACATAATGGTTCAATATTCATGATGATGATGACATAAAGTGGAATTTAAAAAGGTTTCTCTGGTGGGATATGATGTTAATAATTTTGAACGAGTTGTTTATGAATCCATTAAGATATGAATTTGTCAAAATTATCTAAAACTTGAAACATAAAATGTATTTCAGAATTTATGTCATCCAATATTTCCATTTTGTTTCTATTAGTTAATAATTGATAAAATTATGCCACATTTATCACTATTAAAATCAGAAATGTAAGGTTTCTATTTTCAATGTCGTATCTGGGAGTGTGGGTTCAAGGTTGTTATGAATATCCTATTTCATAATATTCATTAACCATTTTAGGATCTAAATGACTATTCATAACATCAATGACTACATTGACTAAAAATGAGTTCTTAACAATAGTCTCAATTTACTTAAAACATAGTCTTCAGTTAGAGAAATTTATTGTAATTTCATCTTAATAAAGATCATGTACCTTCAATACATTTACGTTATCATTGAGTACATTTTAAATAGAAACCAAAATAGTTTCTTTCCCTTTTCCATGAAGAGTATTTTCATATATTGAACTAAGTTGTATCCCCTAACTCAGGCATGTATTAGAATTATTATTGGTAATACAATCATATTTCCCTTTAGTGACATCTATTCTTAACAGTTCATTAACATCCTAAATATATTATATTATTACTTTTTTGAATCATTTTATGCATTAAGAAAATGATTTTATAAATTGTGAAAGTTAAGGATAATTTTTAACTTTAATTTAAATCATATTTCTCCATGTAATAAGATGTATCAATGATGTCATATTCCATGATATTTTTTTTTTCGGTTGATTTCTCCCTTTAATGTTTGAAATATTTTTTCATTATAATGACAATTATAAAATCATTGTGGTAATACATATCATTTCATAATCTCAATACAATTAATGAATAAAGAAGATTCTAAACTAGAACGTATTAAAAATATAATTTGGGTTCCCGTATTTTTTTCATATGGGGGTGTGATAGGCTTAGATGCAACATAAATAATTATCATCAAGTGTGAAATATTTGGTTCATGGTAATATGATAATTATAGAGGGTAATAATCATGATATTTTTTGGGATTATTTGAAGTGGTTATGATATATAAAAAATTACATGTCTCCATGTGGAATGATGTTATTTATATTTCATAAGTTTTGGTCGAGTGATAAGTTATTATACTATATAAATGATTCAGCTATATCATTATGGTTAGGAACATGAGAAATGGGATATTAAACACATGTTCCATGTGACATGAAAATTTTATTAAATGAAATTTATGAATACTTAAAATCATAGTCATGACTAATATGCATGACTGGATAATATTGTAATTGGTCTAAACATATACATTAAGATTGTATTTTAAAAAATTCTATTTTTTTAATTGATAAAAAACACAGAAGGTACTTTAAAATTATAAAATAAATCATGATCATACATTATCACAGTGGTCCCAATGGAGGATGAATAGGACCACATATATTTCCAATAATTCATTCCAATAACCTAGGGTATTCAGTGCCGAATTTGGTTATGATAGTCCTATAATTAATATTCCTTGAGAAAAGGTAGTGAATTAGAAATCATTGGTTGTAAGAACACATTAATAAAATGATATATGATCATGTATATAATTAACTATTTTCCCCATTATTATTGACCAAGTAAGACCCAATAAATCCATAAACATAATAAATATACAGTGATTAGTAAACATTTTATTTTCAATATTTGGTATGACTATACAAGTATATGAATAGTGAAATCTATATGGAAGTATTGAAATATTCTATTGAATTCATATATTCTCCTTACTAATGTTTATTTTACCGAGGTACTCGAAAAGTAATTCATCTACAATATCAATTTGATATCCATTACCATAAATATCTAAAAAAGTTATTAAATTGAATCATTACATGAGAGAAAACAAATCATTTTTTATCATAATTTGTGTAACACACGAGATACATATTTTTTCTCTTATAAGGCCATTGATTCAGTATACACTACGGGTAAGTTTATATACATTAGAACATATAATTTTATGTATAACAAAATATTTCTCATATCTTTGAATTTTGTGAATCATGGCCCTATTAGTGAGGAAAATATCTTCAATATAGAAAATATTTCCATTAGATCAATTTATGGAATGAATCAATATTATATAAAATAAGACATACATATAATAAAAAAATAATTGATTTAATTATAAAGATGTGATATTCATTATATATTTTTTAAATTATATTTCCTTCTATGTCATTCATTCATGATATACATTCTCAGTACCTAGATTGTGTACAAAATAAACATAAATTTCCATTATCCTCATATCATCATCATTTTTAAATTTATTGTTAGTAAAATTCACTTCAGTAAAATTTTCCATGAATTTAATATATATTTTTATAAATATAAAAAAATACTCATGTGTATAACATGTATGTGATAAATACCCTTGATACCACATTGAAAACATTAACATTAATATTCATTTTTTATTGGTTGTTTGTTTCAATAATGGAATACAATAAGTGGTCCCATTTACTATTCTAATGTGGTGCATTAAAACCTTGAGAATATTACATTCAATGGAATCAATTTCTTAAATACATTCCTAGAAATTGATTATACGAATTCACATTATCTTCAGGGAATGGAGTCACCCCGGTTGTTCAAGAAACATGATTCGTCATTAGGAGTTCTTTATTTTTTCAGCAATAAGGAGGAATAAATGTTTCAAAAGTGTTTTGAGAAATTTTTTTGAAGATATGGTTATTATATAATATTATTTGAATAATGAAAAGTATAATATATTTTTCCATCATATTGGTGTCATTTATAATATATCCATAGAATTTTATTTCGGTTGATTTTTAATCATGGATAAGTTGTAGTCAATAACTGATATGTTGTATTACAATTATAAATGGATATACTAGAATCATTATCATAGAAATATTACAACATATAGGTTATCATACCTACCAATGGGTGTATTTTATAACACCGGATGATTCTTTTATGATGAGGTTTCCATTCGTGAAATACTCATGGAGGTGATGGTAAAAGAATATTAGGGATCATGCATGGTGTTTAATGGAAGTGTGACATCTAATATATAATTTAGTATCTAAGTATATTTTCATCGAAATGAATCTTTACATATAGAGTCCCTGAAAATAAAATCATCTTATCAAATTCCAAAATAAGAAATCTAATATTCATAATATTCTATATATAAAATTTATCTTACCAATATAACAAAAAAATTTACATGGAAGAGAAATCATTCTAATAATGTGTTCTACAACAGATCAATTATAGGTTCTATGAATCTTGAAAATGTGAATCAGATGTCAATAAAAGATGAAAATATAATTACTTTGTTTTTTTTGGAATGGTATTGAGAAGTAAAAAATTACAAGGATCATAGAAGAAAAAATGAACAATGGACAAAGAGCACATGTTTAGGAAATAAAATAACATTCATAAATTAACATATATTTTTACATATTTAATAAACATAACGTGATCTAAAGGCCAAGATTAATCTCTACAAATAAAATCCACTGGTGTTTATATAAAAAAAGATTTTTAATATGAATATTTTTTTGGGAAACTAAAATTCTTCTTTAACTAACAAAATTTTAATCCACATAAAAAATGAGAATTTATTTAAATTTATTTATAATAAAATATGTAACACAAGATATTAAATTTTCTTTTATAGAAAATGAAACACCAAAAAAACACTTCCCATGACTCAATCACTGGAGATCCAACCCGCAATATATATATATATATATATATATGATTTATAAAATGACCAACATATATATTTTAATTAATATGATTTATATTACTATATTATAACTAAAAATCATTGTCAGTCATATTTTTAATTATATTTATGAATTCTTATAAAATTTATATTCCTTATTTAATATAATTTAAAATATATTTCTATTCATTATAAAATGAATATTTAAAAAACTAATTTAAATATAATTTAAATAAATATATACTAAATGAATGAATTTTAAAATATATATACTTTTATTTATATTATATGTAAAAATAAAGATATAAAATTTAAATATACATTTTTATAGATACATAAATTTGATTTATTTAACATAAAATATATATAAATATTTTTTTATTTTTAAAATTTTTTATAATAATTATATAATTATAATTAGAACCATATAATTGTGTGCGTATTAAAATATAGTGTTATGAACTGTAAAATTAAATATGAAAATAAATATATTAATACAATAAATATTGTTCATATTTGAATTAATATTATTAGAATTTATGTTATATAATTAAAAATATTCACATAATATTGTATTTTGGTTTATGAATGAGTATGTATGTTGATGAATGTATGTTTCATTGACTGTATGTATGTATGTGTGTGTATGCATATGTAGGTGGTTGTATATGTTTTTATTTTTACACATGTTTATGTTTGAGTATATATCTGTTTGTATGCATAAGTATGTGTTATATGTGTATGCATGTGTTATATATGTGTATGTGTTTCCTTATGTGTATGTATATGAATGAATCTATTTAGTACGTGTATGTATAAATATATTTATGTACATTTATATGTGTATCGATGTTCTTGTATGTGCATTCAAGTGGATTTACATGCATGTCTGCATATATATGGGTATGTATATATGTGCATGTGTATGAGTATGTGAATCTATGTGTATATGTACGTATGTGTATGTATATGTATGTATCTATTTATATGTGTGTATGCTTATGTATGTTTATAAAGCATATATATATATATCTGTGTGTGTGTGTACATGTATGCAATTCTATGATTGTGTTTTTTTATGTATTTATGTGTGTTTCTGTATTAGATTGTGTGTATGTATATGTATATGTAATTTAAATATCAATTAATTAAATTTTTTATATCCATTAATTTTGAATATTTTTATAACATGTATAGTTAATATATTTTATTCATGTTAATATTTATTTTAATTTTTTATTTTTTAATTATTAATTCTTATTCATTTTTAACATATATTCATCTAATTATATTAGTTCACTTTTAATGTAAATTTATTTCTATATTCTATTTAATTATTTCTTAATTAATATCTATTTATTGTTAATATTTATTCATTTATTATTATTTTTTTGTTTTGAATTATTTTTTTATAAATATTTATACGTTTCTTAATAACAATTTATAATGACTTTAATATATTTTTAATTTATATAAATAATTGTTATTAGTTTTATTTTTTATATATTTTCATTAAAATAATTATAAAATAATTATTTTTTCATCATATAAAACATTATTATAATACGTTTTGTTTTAAATGAAAGTTATAATATTTTTTAAAATTATAAAAGGAAATTTATTCTATTTTAATATGTCATTAAAATCTATAATTACAATTGTTAATTCACCATTTCCAAAATTATTAATCAATTGATATATAATTATTAAAATTTATTCACTTTAAATATTTATCCATTTATCATTATTTATATTTTTAATATTTAACCACTTTAAATATTTTTTAATTTATTCAATTTTAATATTTATAAATTTAATATTTCTATAAATTATATCATTTTTTGATTATTTTATTATATTTTAATTTTTCCACATTTAAAATATTGATTTATTATTAATTAAACTAATTAATACTTAATCATTTTTTCATCTAAAATCATTTTAATTATTTATAAAAAATAATTTATTCAATTTTATTTAGGTATTTATTATATATAATTTATATTTAAATGCTTGGTTTAATATTTATTCATATATATTATAATATTTATTTATTTATAACTTTTTTAATATAGATAATTTCTTTAATTTTTTCCCATTTAGTATTTATTTAATTAAATTATTTAATATAAATGATAATATATTAATATTTTTATATTTTTATTATTGACATTATTTATTCATTTAATATTACATATTAATTTTTATTATTTTTGAACATTATTATATTATTATTTATAATTTTTATTCTAATAAATATTGTAATTTTTTATTATTCATGTCTTTATAATTAGTACTACAAAATACCAGGAGACGTGCACACCTGCTTTTAAAAAAAATTATTAGAAATAAAAAGTTAATAGAAAGGTAAAATAATGACGGATGGGATATAGCATAATAAAACGTTCTCTATGAGCAAAAACAACAACATAAGAATAAGATCAACACCTGATCTTGGTAAATGTCTTCTTCACCATCAGTAGTTTCCCACTCTAACATTGAGTTCCTCTGGTTGAAGGTCACAACATTTTTCTTCTTGAGCCATCCCTGCTCCAGAGAGAGATGTATACATCACACATGACCATGACCGTGACTGAATCCATATCCCATAGTGCAATACTCTGATATATCCTAAATCATATCCCTTGGGGGTGAGTCCTTCGCATAATCCAATGTAGCCTGACCACTCCCTCTCACATGATATTTGGGGTGAATCCCTCGTTTCTATGGCTTGGGTTGCATCCATGTTTCATCCAGTTCTTCCTCTTCCACTTCATGTTTATTCGCCTCTATGGAACCCTTCTTAGAATCCATCATCTCCTAGAAATTATCGGTATTATTAGACATATTTGGAGATAGAGTAACACATTCATGGTCATCGGTTTCAAGAGAATCCACATTATCCATATGTGGAGGACAATCTATGGGAGTCATCACATCCCCCACATCTTTTAGTTTCAGATATCAAAAGTCATCATCCATTGTTGATTCAATCATCTCAATAAAATATGATGTTGCAACTGCATCATCCTTCTTATTCAGAGGGTTGCTCCTATTTTTGTAAAAAAACATTTTGGTATCATTCATCGTCCATTCTGTCTTTTGATAAAGTCTAGTTATTCATTTTTTCATCAGCCTGCAGACTATTATAATGACCAACAGAAACCTGGTAATTGTCGGGATCTTTACATGCAAAGACAACTAGTCTATATAATTGTGTTTTTATCACAATTCTAATTCTCCTGTATTAGATTTAATAGACTGGATAGTCTAGGTACAATGTATATAACATTTGATGCTCCCATATTTTTTAAAATCCATAGGATAATTAAAAAATCATTTTTTCATAACGTGGATATCCCTGAAAACATTTTGTTCATGAAGAACTTATTGATCCAATACATCTTGAATAACTACTTCAATATTTTCCTACTCATTAAAGGACTTTACCTCAAAACTATCCAAGAAGACATCATACTTTGTTTGAGTGGAGAATACAACCTCCCTAGGAAGCCTCTCTCCCATAATGGGAACAACAACATTATTATGATCATCCTAAGGATTTTCCTCACCAACAATTTTTTCCATTTATTTCATCCCACACCATAAAATCATGAATACTAATGGAATATATCTTCCAAGGGATCAATGATCAACCCTCATCCGTAATAGATAGATTCATTGGACCTACCTTTGAATTCTTGTCAGCAGCTTTCTTGTCCTCTGAGATAGTTTTTTCCACCTTCAGAGTCTTGTATTTTTTATACATTTACTATCATCATGTCCCTTATTAGAATAGGAGGTGGAAGTTTTTAGTATCTCTCAACATAGAACATAATGTCCAATGACCATGCAATTTACACAAAATTCAGGTATTTTTTTCGTATTCATTTATCAGTATGATTTCATCATTAATAATTGACAACATAACTTCTTCAACAATGGTATAACATAGATAAATTTCAATAATAATAAGAGAGAAATGCCAAAATTTTGATACCTATGTAGCTTTATCCATTTTTATGAGAATATAAAACAATAATGCAATATAATAAAGGATTTGGGGGTGCTAGAGGATCCATTTTAAACCATAAACATAAAATAACACTTGGAAAAATTAATGTCATACCTCAAAAGGTCGAATCTTTGGTCCAATTCATGAATGTGAAGAACTCCATGTTTGAAATATATTGAACTACAAAAGTTTATTTTCCCATTGATAAATGTATGTTTTATCAAAATAAAATTCTCTTGTATTGATATAACCCTATCATTTTATAAAAACATCCCTAATAGAGATCAGTTCAACTCAAGAAATTCATACTCATATAGAAGTTAACACATTCTCCTTCGAATTTATTGGTTGATTCAATACACTACCAGAGGTATATTAGTCATTACTTTTTTTATAAATCATGCTTAGTTTTCCTAGTTTTTTATCCATCCCATATACTAAAATTCCACACCATAGATACTATCATTACCCATATAATTCATTACATCACAATAATGATTGATACATTATAGTAATATTTTTTCTCTATGAACATTCATCTACAACATGCATCCACCAACTATCTAAAACATTCCTTCCATTTTGGAATCATCACCACATACTTCCATATATACATAATTAGTTTAAAAAATATTTTATCTATTTCTATGTATAAATTCCAATATTTTAACAATTTTTTTATATTACCTTGAATAGATTTTTTTTTGGAAATTATTAATATTTTTACATAAAAATACTATCTTGTGATAATTTATAGTATAAAACCATTTTGGTGTGTCTATATTTTTTTTTTAATTGTTACAATTGAACTTACATGAGAATATAAAGAGTTAAATAACATATTTAAAATAACATTTAAAGAATTTAAATTGTAAATTATGGAATGGTATACCATGATACATTAGAATAAAATCAAATAATAATATTTTCCATCACATTCTTAAAACAACGTTTTTCCATTAATAATATTTTTTAAGATATGTAATTATTGCAGGATGGTGGTTTTTTGGAAAACAATCTCCTTGATATAATTTTGGAGAATGAAAAAATTAATGTATTATTTTCCATAATGAAGGTGTATTTTATATTTAAAGCATTTCAATGTATTCTTCCATAACATTTCTTTAATTACTAGTTCAATGACATTATGTTGATAAGGATATCTTGAAATTGTTGATAAATTAATATTTAAAGAAATTTAGATTGGTTTACAAACCTTACACCTTCTATTTAAAATGTTTTTTAATTTAAAATTCTTGAACCAAATAAGAAATAAATAATTTGAAAATAATCTCAACATTACATGAAACAAAAGTTCTAATTATCGAGGGTTATTTATCCAGATGAATTTTGGAGAAACTACTTTTAGGATTCCGTTTGTGAGATATAAAATGATACCCAAATTTTTTTAAAAAATTTAATAACCACAATGGATGTGATATAATGTTTTTAAAAAATTGTGGAAACATTGAGAAAACATCAGAATTTTTTTCATATATATTTTAATAATTACATAACATAATATATTCCATAATACTTATCGAGTTGAAAAAATATATATGTTTTTTCACATTGATAAATAAATGGAAAAAATTATCTCCCTCAATGAATCCATTCCAAAAATATAATGAATTATGAAATGTATGTTAATAAAATAATAAATAAGTGTTATTATAATTTTATTCCATAAAAAAAATCATATTCATATCATCTAACATATTTTAAAGGAAAAATTATATAAAATGGGATGATTATATGTTTGTGTGTATAAATAATGGCACGGTAAGAATCAAAGATCATGCCTTCTTTGTATTTATTATTTTTATAGAATATTAAAAATGTTGAACAAAATATTATTTATATGAATAAAAAATCAATGATTTTCAATTATATGAAATAGGAGTATAAGGATGATATTAAAGAGTTCATAAATATTGAAATATAGAATTCATATGATCATTTTCAAATAGTATGTTCATTTTTTGGAAATAGGTGAGCTTTAATTATAGTAAGGTTTTTTTAAATGTAATAGTACATATTTTTATATTTGATAATATCATTAGAAATGAAATTATCAAATATTATTAATTTGATTTTATGAAATTAATTTCACTTTTGAAATTATCATATAATAATTATCATAGGGTGAAAGATTCATATTTTACTCTGATGATGTATTTTTTGATGAATAGTAAAAAATTTGATTTTTCATATATTTTAATATCATTACATTAAATAAAAAAAATTAATGATGAAAAATATTTTTATTTCATATTAAAATAATATTAAATATATTAAAATTAAAATAAATGAATTATATTCATTATGTTTCATGATTTTTATTTAAATAAATTCTTATTCTTAGAAACTCATTTTCCAAAAAAAACTCTTTTTCATTATGATTTATAAATTTATGGTAAAATTATTTTTTTCAAAGTTTATAAATTGAATCCTAAAAATCAGATACCGTTTTTGGAATTTGGTGGATCAAAATATTTAAATTTTCCCATTATTGGTTAATAAAATTAGACTAGTAACTAAGGTAAAATTTATGACATTCGCAATGTGAAAATCAAGTAATCAAGGTTAAAAATAATGTGATAGTGCTAGAACCTCACCATATCACTTTTATTTATCTTATTTTATTCTATATTTTATACCATTATTTTTTAATATTCAAAAATAATGAAATTTCTTACATCATTCACTTTATATTAATATTTATATTATTTTACCTAAATAAAAAGACAAAAATTCTACTTTATTAATTTTAATATATTTAAAATTTTGTGATGGGTATGAAAATTACTAATACAAAGTTTTAAATGTTTTGGGATAAATGGTTTTTTATCATTTTATTTTTAAATTTTAGCGATCATATAATTTGCTAAAATACTTATGCAATGTCGACAAAATATTTATTAAATTAAATGAAAAATAAAAGGATTTATTTGAAAATACAATAATGGTAAAAAATTAGGTATTAATATGGAACCATGAATTTTATTGTCATTTATGAAAAATTAATGAGGTTTTAAAAAGTTATGTTTCAGTTAAATATTAATCATGTTTCCATTAATGTCAATTTAAATGAATTGTGTCAAAAATTACATTGTTGATATTTCATGAAAAATAATATTTTATTAAATTATATAAAAATCATAAATACAATGAAATATTAAAATTATGATCATTAATGGTTGGATATTTTATATGAGTTCCAGTTATGTTAAAATTATTAACCTATAAGTAAAATGGTAGCCCTTAGAGATATATAAATTCAATACTTTTGTTAAGGTTACAATTGTTTACCAGAGGGGTTATACCAAAATAAAAGGATTATAATATATAATAAATCATTGAAAATTATTTTGGTTTATTTTATTTCATTCATATTATATCCTATATTTTAAATTATTTACATAATTTTCAACTTTCCCAAATAAATGAATTTATTATATTTAAATACATTTGTTAATTCAACGTGTGTCCTTTCATTTACTATAAAAGGAACCATCAATCCTCTCTTATATAAAAATAATAGAGAATATTATATTTTCCAAACCATTATAAAAAACTTTTTAAAAATATTTATACATTTTTTTATGTTTTAGACATCCTAAGGTCCCAACCTGATGTCCCATAAGAGTATATCTAAAGAAGCACTTTCATAGAAGAGGGAATCTCCTTTATCGTCTCTATAAAATATCATTATTCATAAAATGAATCAAAATCTATTTGAATAATCCAACAATAATAACTAAATAATCATGAAAATACTAATATATTATTTTTGTTATGTTACAACCATTTTACATATAATTTTGAACTTTATGAAAATGGAAAACAATACTCATGCATATGTACGACATGTTGTTTCTATATAACGATGTAATTCATTTCTAATAACCACTTTACATGGATGGTTATAAATATCGAACTAATTAATATTTATGAAATCAATGCCAAAATTATAATTCACAAAATATAATATCTTATGTAACATCTTACCTTCAATGAATTGGAAAACAATAATGCCACTCATGTGAATGTGTATACTACAACCACCACAAAGTGTTTTGATCTATTTTTTATTTTATATTTACATGAATGGTAATAAGGATAAATTTTATATACCTAAAATATATATATCATGATTAATATTAAATAAATTTTACAACTATAATCAATGTACAAGGACTGGAACATCGGTGACGAACCATGCGTGAGAAAAAAAAGAAATTGACACCAAATTAAATGATAATAATTAAATATTATTGATGAATGAGGGATTAGATTTTATAATAGGATAATATATGAAATTATAAATGTTAATATAGTTCTTGAAGAAATTAATTATTTTTCAGAACCTATTATATTGGAGGTTAATGAATAGTTATATAGAGGAATCACGTTTTAAGGGATTTCAACTCAATTTCTAGTCTATGAGGAGATATTTGATATTATGATCATATATATTTATATGAGAGTTATATAATACCCCTATGAGTTCATTATCTTGAATATCTATTTATCCATTATAATTAATTTTTCAATTCATGTTTACTATTTCATGGGGTTAAAATTTTAAACATTTCAAATAGATTAGAATTTATTTTACAATACCATTTTTGAGATTTCTCTTATATTAATTGAAGGAATAAGATAATCTATCCTTAATAAAATCCATATATTTAGTTATAATCAAGATATTTAATTTTTTTTAATATTTTAGTCTATCTTTTACTCCCCTTGGAACCTGAATCTATCAAATTAATGATTAAAATAAATGTTTGGCTTATTTCACATTTTGATTGGGAATATTTTTTACCCACATATATATTATTCAAATTAAATTAAATAATAAATTTTATAAGTCACATATTTTATTACGGTCATTTTAAGTTATAGTTTAATTTTTAAATAATTAAATTTAATATTTATAATGTTGTCCCAAAACAGTAATTTATAACATTATTTATAAAAATTCAAAGGAAATGATTTTCTAATATATATTTGGTAAATAAATTTCACACCACCATACATGTTTGATGATAATAACATCTTCTTTATGATTTTAATGGTATTACGAATAACACATTTTATTACATATTTTTTATTCAATTTCCTTTAACTTTTTGAATGAAATGAAATAATTAAAACACCAATATTTTGGAATAATTAATCGCAATTATTAATAACTTAGTAATTTTGTGTTCATTAATGTTATATTTAATGTGCCACATTCTTATGATAGTTGGAAATTAAATTCTTCTTAAATATCCATATTCATTATAACATTGATATGTGTATTGTATAAATTATATACCATATAATTGTATAGAATATTTACTATATAAATTTTTTTACTAAGAAAATTTTGCTATATAATAAAAATTTCTCAATTAATACATTTCTTAAGAAATGTTCTTTATGAAAAAATGGATAAATAGTATTTGATGTGTCAGACTAGGGTTGTTTTTAACCCATAAATCCAATTAATTTTTGGATATCAATTTACCTCTTAAGTTCCAACTATGAAGGGGTTTAATTTTGGAGGAAATCATCTATATATATTTGGTCCCATGGTTATTCATTATTTTACTCTTAAGGATTATGTTGAAGAGATTGTTTTTTTATTTATTGTAGGTGGAGAAAGGTTTTATCATGGTTAGAGGAAACTGTGAGACATGCATGAAAAAACAATATGATCCATGTTATTATCCAATTTTAGGGTTCAAAACACATAAAAAGTTAGTCAATCCATGTTGTAAGAGTGTGGGGAGGTTCTGTCTCATGGTATAACCATTTCTCGCAGCTGGAGCACAGTTTACAAAACTGTGCTTCCAAATCATGCGAGGTTCCCAGAACTTATATTTTATGAAATTCTAAATATACCCCCATCAATATTTTTTTATCCGAAAATGGACTATTATTAATCCTACTGGTTTTTACATCCCTAAAATATCACTTACCATTTCTCCAAGCCATCTCCTTCATCTTAAGTGTTGATCGAAGGTATTTCTTCATGTTAAAGGGAGATTTACCAAGCTTATATCTTATGCTCTCAACACAATTCATTCTTATTAAATTTTCTATATATATATATATATTTCCAAATTCAATGGTCCAAGGGATCTAGTGTTCATGATTACCTTGATTTTTTGGGTTTTTAATTTAGTTTTCCTCTTGGGTTTTCTTGGATCATGGAACCAATATGAGGCTGTTTCAAGAGTGAATTTTTGAAGTCCCATTAGATATATGTAGGTTTCCCTTTTCACATTCCATTAAATTCAAGAATAGTTGTTTTCATGCTTTTAGGTCCATCCTTATATGCTATATAGTGATGTGTGATATTTTTAATATTTCATAGGTGTGAGAAGTGGTGATTTCTTCCATGTTATGTGATAAATATCATTGTTTTGTAAAATAATTCACATCATTTGTTAGATAAATTAGAGAGTTAAATTTTTAATGGTATTTTGGGATTTTCATTCATAGGTTGTATTTGTAAAGTTAGGAAATCTAAATAGTGGGTTTGGTTTTATCAAATGGATTAATAAATGGATCTGGACATGAATGAGATGCGTGTTCAAATTTTGAAAATTGAATGGATAGTGAAAATGATGTGTGACCCATTTGGCCTTTTAATGAGAGTTATTTTGGTTTGAATTCATAGAGTGAGTAATGGAATGATATTTAAAAAATTAATTTTCAAATAGAAAATGATTCTTTTTTAAATTTTTGGAAAAGTGGAATTGATTCTATTTAAATGATAAACCTTGATAACTATTTGGAACTTTTTTAAAATTACAGAAAATTGTTACTCTGAAAACACTCCTTGTATCGTCTTCATCCCATATTTATATTCAACTGTTGGTACGTCACCTATTTGGAATCATTATGATCCATTTTTTTCGGGTGGCAATTCCTTTATGTGTAATCCTCTTGACCTATTTACCTTGAGGAGAATGAGAAATCCTCATTGCAGAATCCATTGAGATTTATTTATTAATAGCAATAGATTGATCCTTAGAGTTCCTCAGGTGATTCCAGTTATGATGATTATTGATAAATGATATGTATTAATATCATTGGATGATCGGATTCATTAGTTGGATAACCACCTTTACACTATTAACATGTGAACCTTTAATAGTGTGTGAATTTTTTGAGAAAAATTACAACGATAGATAGAATTATGATCTTACTAGTGGCCCACGGATGGCAATATTTTTTTTATGATTACTATGGGACACTTCTCCTCAGTCTATACTCGTTAGGGTGTGGAAAAGAATATCAGGGAATTTTATGTCATCGAGTGCGACATGATTTTTAGTACTATTCAAGATATATACTATGTTCTGTATTTTTACAAGCTCCTTGGATTATCTGTTTTATATTTAAACTTACTAGTCTATAATCAATTATTTATAAAGATTGTTATTTTTTATACATGTTTATATATTTAAATTTCCCTATAATGTGATAATTTTTAAGGCTTACATTTAGGGGGTACTTCTTGGAAAGAAGTTGTATGTTGGATTTCAACAGATAATTTTAAATGATTTTGAAAACATTTTTTACACATTCTCTTCCTTTTTTAAAATGGAAATGTATTCCATTCTCTCTGAAAATATAACAATTCCATATTGGGAGGAATTTTGTTGTAAATGGAAATATAGAAATGGAATGTGTTTAGTTTTAAAGCATTAAATATATAGAAGATCATACAATATTATATTGTACTTTAAACCAGAGGTTGATGTTTCTTTTATTTTAAAGGAAGTGTATTGGGAATATATTTCTTCAGGAATGTCTAATCATTTTTAATACTCACTCAAATAGTTTATTCTTGTTTTTAGACCTTAATTTATGTTTTAACCTTGGCCTTGATCTTGATATAGGATTGTTGATCATGGAATCTCAATGTAACCCCTATGGTTACACGAAGATATTGTGGTTTTCAAGTTTCAGTATGGTTTTTGTTATTCAATTTTTTTATTTTTATAATTAAAAAATGGTGTGAAATTATATATATATATACAGGGATGATATTTTTATTTATAATTATCAAATTTTTTTAAAATTTCGATAAATTATTCATTTTGGTTACTCTGTTGATGGACATCACTAGTTTCTAACTCGTGGGGATTGGTAGTGCCCATCAGGCGTTATCATCGTCCAACATGGTAGACTAGTTTGTGGTCGACATAGGTTGGTTGGTTAAAAATGGTATTAGATATGCTTGTTTTCTTATAGTACTAAACTTTTAGGGCACCCATTATTATTTTGGATTTCAGGGTAGATGGGTTAGACTATCAGAACAAGGGGGGAAAATCTGGGGGAGAGCCTGGACTACAATTTTTGGAACAAACCTTGAGATTCCATGGGAAGTCATTTTACGATTTTTTTTCCTTCGGTTTATGTTGGGTTTTCTATGTTTGCGATACAAAAGGGGAGTTAGGAAAATTTTAAAATCAAGTTCACAAGGACCAGAATTCCATATGAACTGGAGACATAGTCCAAGAAGGCTATTTGTGATGGTGGTTCGATTGGCATTTGACCACCAAACATATAAAAAATTCATCCATAGACACTCATTTCTCCCTTGTGAGTTTTTTTGGGTCTTCCTTAATTTTTTTTTATTTTTTAATAATTCATTTTAATTTGTGGAAATTTTATTTTTATTGGTAATGGTTGGACTTTTGGGAAGTGGAAAATGGATTTGTAGAATCTCTTTTGTAGTAGGATTTATAAATTTGGATTTTTATAAAATTATTGTTTGTGGTGAAATGGAAATGGTTTAATGTGATAGTATTTTTATTATAAAAATTGGGAGTTATTAAAACATTCATTTCTGGAAATAAAAAATTTACATTGAAGAAGTTTCTTTCGAAATTTCTTTTAACTGTGACGAAATGGATTAATGTGTAGTGTTTGAAGATTATTATTTGACTTGGTGGTTGTTGAGTTTGTTTTCCATATTCTATATGAAGGATTATTATATGGAATTATGATTTTGAGAACACTTGATGATGATTTGGTTTTCATTGGGCTCTTGGATTTACTATTATTTTGTGTTCTCCCCCATAATGATTTGATGGATATTCGAGGAACCACTACGGGTGGTTCTCCATTAATGGTAGTTTGAATTTATCAAACCAAATAATTCCTTCTTGAATTTTGAAATTTTAGTCATTCTTTCTTTTATGGTCAAGAGGATCCTTTCCTCGAAGAAAATTTGATGTGGAAAATTGAGAAAACATCAATTCCATTGTGTTCCTTGAGTCATTAAAGGTAATGTTTTATAAGTTTATGCTCGATGGTCAATACTAGATGTGGTGGAATTCGATCTCTCAAACCAGGCCTCTAGATAATTATATAAGGTTATTCTTCGTGGATTTGACTGTCTAACAATATTGATATGAGGATATAAAGGTGATAAAGTGGATGGAGGTGTACTTTTTTCATAATGGTGATGGGTTGGTGTTAGTTTTCTAATATATATATAGATATGATTTTTTATCTACTCGAGAATTTATTAGCTGATTTCTTGATGGATTACCATTTCGATTACCATATTCGTCCTTCTCTTTAATCAATGGTGTCAGAGTTTGGCTAAACCACATTGGTCAATTTGGTGAGGTAAGATTTTCATAATCAAGTTGTTTTAAGAGTACCTAAGGTAGTAAATCATCATATAGTCCCTAGACGTGGTGAATGTAAGTTTAGTAATGAAAATATGATGTGTCCTAAAGGTGTTGGTTCTAACTATAGTGTTTCAATACCCCATGATATTTATTCACATTCTATGTGTAGGATCATGGTGGATCACAATTGCAGTTGGACATATCATAATAATTAATCACCTCAAAATTCCCTAAGTAACTCCAATATCTTGAATTCCTAGGTCACTTTAAATGGTTTTGTTATGATGTTTCCTAGAGGAATAGTAAAACTAGGTCTACCACATCAAAACACACCCCTACCCATTTAATATTAATGGGTTAATCAAGGATAAGTTTAAGGTCCCATGCAATGAATACCATTATTTTTATAATTCATATGTATGGTGATGATAACTGTTATAGTTATCCCATTAAATTGTAAAATTGGATTCTATGGGACTCCTGGGATATTTTGGTTTTATAGAAGTGTGTGTTTCCTTGAAAAGTTATAAATATTTTTTCTTACGTTGGAAATAAGAAGTCATGATAAAGGATTTTCAACTCCAAACTATGAGGTATCATATTGTTAAAACACTATGGATCTATCCATAGTCCTTTATGTGAATGTTGTGCACAATCGTGAATCCCAGTGGTGTGAGGGACCTTGGAATAAATCATTTCTTTAGTGTGGGAATGGATAATGTTTAATTATTACTATAGTGCTTTCTTCATCATAATGGTCATGTTCTGTGGGATGATTCAAACACACCTTTTTTCCTTTTATTGATACATTGCGATTGGAACGTTCATCCATCACTATAAGAAGTACTGCTAGTCTTTTTTTCATGGGATTTTAGAAATTGTTCCATTTGTGATGTGGACCTCTGAATTTTGGCTCCATGAGTGATCAACGTTTGTATGTTCATTATAGGTTTGTCGTGTGGTTCAGATATTCTTTCATAAAAAATTCCCCCTTTGCGGTGGTGGTTGTTAGCAAGGGTTATAGATTGGGATACTTGTTGAATGTATAAAATAGCGGGGAGACCCACCATAGGTCTCATTGCAGTTTCATCTGATGTCGATCAATGTTACATGGTTTCTTATAATGGGTTGTCTGTTCAGTCCTCCTATGTTTGTAATACTGTGTAGCTTCGGTTCCATTTTGACAATGTGTTGTTCAATATTATGTTATATTGATTCGAGTTCCTTTTTATTTGGAGGATTATTTGGACCCAACAGTACACCTAAAAGGTATTATTTGTTGTACGGTTGTGAGAGTTGTAGTTTGAGTTTTATATTGATTTTCAAGAAGTGATGTGACTTCCATTTGGTGGTGGTGGATGTGATTTTCGATTGAGAAGTTTGATCATGTGGTTTTAAGACTCTTTTATTGTTCGATTAATCAACTAGAAAACATGGTGGATTTCTGAGGGTTGAAATGATTATGGGGGAGAGAATTGTCACACATAAGTTTTTATTTTAAACCTTTGTTCCAATTTATTTTTGGATATCTATTTCATGCTTGTTTTTTCGGAGTAATGAGGATTATTTTTTGAATTAATATTATTTTTATAATTTTTTCCAAGGATATTAATTAGTTTCCTCAAGTATTTTTTGTTGAAAATATTTTGTTTTGGGAATTACAGCACATGACCCATTTTTTGTGCATAGTCAAATTAAAACCTATGATATGCTCCAGAAAAAAATGTGGTCTTTAGATGCTTCTATTTAAGGGTGAAAGTATCACACATAATTAGTAAAACTATGAGGTTAGTGGTTTATGAAGTTCTATCTTAAGGAAGAACAAATTTTCATAGTTGTCATACAGATTACTAAATTGTGCAGCCATTATGGGCAAGGTTCCTAGATATTAAAAATTGGGAAATTCCAATTCCACCCCTTCGGATTTTTTACCCAAAACATTTTATTCTTCATAATTCTGGTTTATATGGTCCTAATGGATACCCTCCAATCTTCTCCAAGACTCCTCCTTCCTTATAAGTGTGTATCTAAGGGATTTCCTCACATTTCATGAGTGATTTCAAAAGGTAATCTCCTCTCTTCCCCTTCCTCTTCATTCTTTTACCATTATCACTAGAGATATCTTTGTTCCATTGAAATGAGATTCTAGGGGTCATATATACCATGATTTATGTCAGAGGGTGTTTTTTATTGGAGGTTCCTCTTTGTTATTCTATGGTCTTAGAACATTTATGAGGTTTTTTTGGGTGTTCATTTGTTGAAGTGTCGTAATATTGTAGAAGGTTTCATTTTTTTAGTTTGTATTGTGGTGATTTATTCCATCCAATTTGATAAATAGCTTTATTTTGCTAAATATTTCATAAGAAGTGTTTGATGATACTCGTGGTTGTGTTTTTCTTGTGATTTGGAGATTATTAAGCATTATTTGGAATTTTAAATGTTGTTATGACATCTAAATAGAGGTTTTTTATTTGTTAAATGGTGTTATGAATGGTTGAGGACATGAACCAGACATATGTTTATCTTTTGAAAATGGAATGAGTAGTTATGATGATGTGACACTTGTTTGTCATTTTAATTGTAGTGGTTTTTGTTTTCAAATGTGGTGAGAGAACATCAATGATATTTTTAAAATGAAATTTGAAAATCTAGAATTTTGTGTTTGAACCTTCTTATAATGGTGGATTTTATTTTATTTAAAAAGAATTCTTGAGGCTTGTTTTGATATTTTGTGAAATCCATAAAAATGTTTATTATGAAAACCCTTCATGGATAATATTTTTCCATATTTATATTTAATGGGTTGGATTTCATCCCAAAAGAATAATTATGTTCCATTTAAGTGAATGGGTGGGATTTTCTCTCTATAGTATCCTCATGACCCAAATACCATGAGCATAATGTGAGATCCTCAGTGTGGAATCCTTTGAGTTAATTTTTTTATGGAAATAGAATGTTCATTGGGGTGGCTCAAGATGATGAATGTTGTGTGGATTATTTAAAAATAATATGTGTTCATGTAATTACATGCTTAGTTGGCATTGGTTGGCTCACCCATTTCATTATCATGACATGGGAACCTAGAATAGTGTGAAATTGTTTTTGATAATGATTGATGCACTAGTTTGGATTATGCTCTTACAATTGGAACATTGTAGGGGGCTATATTTTGATTATAATATCTATGGGATAGTTCCCTTCAATCAGTAATATCTAGGGTGTGTCTGAGTGTGTTGGTGAATTTTATTTCATAGAGTGGGTCATCATTTTCGTGATGATTCGAGATGTATAGTATATTCCAAACTCTTCACAGGCTCTTAGGTTTCTCCCATGTCTGTTGGAACATTGTATTTTACAGCTGATGATTGAGATATATTATTAGTTTTTTATATTTATGTGCCTTTTTAAATTTCCATTAATATGTGATCATTTATAGGTATTACATTCTTAGAGTAGTTCTATGATAAAAGTTTTTATTTGGCTCTTCAATGTTTTATGGATAATGGATCAAATTTTTTTTCACACATTCTATTCCTTTATAAAACTGAATGCACATTCATTTTTCTTAGAAATAGTAATGGTTACCTCTGGGGGTGAATGTAGTTTTATATGAAAAAATTGAAATGGACTGTGTTTAGTTTTAAAGGGGAAATTTTAAGAACTTATTACTTTATTATATATTATTTCAAACATGAGGTTGGTGGTTTTTTATTTTAAATAAATAGCATCGTGAATAGATTTGTTCGGGCACTCCTACAGATTTTTAATATTCTTGCCTATAGATTTTACTTGTCTTTAGTCGATGGTGTAGGTTTTCATATTGGTCTTGGTCATTATCGGTGATGAATGATCTTGTTATTAGAGTGTGTCCCCAAGGTCACATAGAGACGTTGTGGTCGTGAGGTTTCAGTTTTGTTTTTGTTGTTAAATTTTGATGTATATTAAACCATGTAAAATGTATTTTGATTTGTTTATATATATATTGGGATACTATATTTATTTCCACTGTTCATCATATTTTATTATATTGGGAGAAGGTTTTCCCTTTGGTTATTCTATGGATTCTCAACACCATTTTCCAGCCAATGGGGATCAGGAACACCCTTGGGGTCTTATCTTAGGCTGAATTGGGTGACCAAATTGGGGTCAAATCTAGTTGGATCATGACATGAAGAAATCATTTTCATGATTTAATAGTTGTTTCCCAGAGTTATGAAACCGTTATTTGTATTGATAGGTCTCATGAGACAGATAAGTTAGCCATATGTTTAAAATATTTTTTTGGTGTCTGCCTACCCATAGTGTAAAATATCGTGTAACCATAATTTTATGTTTGAGATATCATGATGTCTTAAATCATGAAGTCCAAAATTTTGTATTTCCATTATTAAGAATTTAGTTATTATTATCTGTCAAATTATTATATTTATATTATTAATCAATTCATTTTTTACAAATTTTATTTTTTAAATGTATTTTTTTCAGTTATTTACCCTTCCATATTGATAATATTATATTGACTAATATTATATTCTATTTTACTCAATACATTTTGAGTATTTTTTATAACCATTATTTGTTTCCCCAAATGATATAAAAATAAAATATTTGAATGAGTTTCAAGGATGTTGCATTCTTTTTGTTATGTTTATTAATTTATGCCCTATGTAAAATTTGAATCATGTGTATATATATTGTTTTCCACATACACTAAAATAATTGGTTCATTGTGATTAGATTGCCTGTATCATTGACAATGAGATAATGTAGAATGTAGCTCTGGGTTATAGGAGCTACAATTGTTATCATTTTCATTAGAGGAAGTTTAGTACATACATTGGGAACTAGATGAACATAAATAACATTTGAATTATGAAAATTCCATATAGTATTTGATAAATTTTTCCATCATAGGTTTATTTTTATAAATCAATATTCAAGATCCTTATGATCTAAAGGTCAATGTTCAATTTTTTGAGATGATTCATAATATAGGAAATATAATAAACACCCATGGATAATGTAGGCATTTCCTAAACAATCAGGCTAATTTAACCTATTCTACAATTGACAAGATCATGGAAATATTAGGGAATCTAACCTAGGTTATGTATATTAACAATTAACATAGGTTGAAACATGTTTATCTATGAATTGATAGACTTGTATTGGATTTTTCTCATTCTATAGTATCCTCCTTAATTTTTTTGAACTACTTATACATTGTTAGTCATCCATTAGATTAATTATATTAAAATTTTATTTCTATGCTTGGGATATAATAAATAGGAAAACATTATATTGGTTGTTTTTTGTATTATAGGATTTATTGATCAATGAAAAATATTGATACATAATACTAGGTAGGATGCAGAAATAGAATATATATAATGGCTATATTTTAGAGTAATATTTTTATGTAAATATTTTTCAATAGAAAAATGAACTGAATTGAAGAGAAAGTTCCTTATAATAATTAAAAATTATGAAGAATTTTTTATCATTTATGATACTAACTTTTCAATACTATACATATATTCTACATATTACATATATACTCTAGAGAACAATATTGACCATTTCTATACAGGCCTTAATCATTACCACATAAGGGGAATGTTTTTTTAAAAAATTTCATTATACGATGAAATGATATTATGTTCCCTCAAAAATGAGAATAAATTTTATAGATCCTATAATTTTAGGGGAAATTAATTAATTATATGTTTTTCTAAACACCGTGAATATTATAAATCATGAAAGAAGAAGAACGAAAAAAATAAATTTTAATCATGTGAAAATTATGGAATAAAACATCCTAGAAAATGATTAAATGGAAGGTTATTTTTTTACAAGTGTAATGATATGGGTCATCGGGATAATGAATACAAGGGGATGAAAGAAGAAACCCAAATTCCTCAACTATAAGGAAATGGGTCATTATTCACACTAATGTCCAAATCATCAAGGAAACATACCATAGAAGTTGTCACGAGGAGAAGGAAAAGCAGATGCAGTCAATAAATATGAGTTTGAATTTTTTAAAGATATAGTGGTATGCAATTTAATAATAATATAATATATAGATAATTAATTTTTTTATTCTAGATATTCACACTATTGTATATCATTAATATTTTCATAGAAAATTTTATATTTTTGTAGAATTTATGAGTATAATTTTCAGTAAAATATCTTAACGGATATCTCACCCCAACAAGGATAAGATAGTCATTTAAAATCATGAAAAATAAAAATGCCATATTTTCACACTCTATTATAAAAATTTTGGTGGATTTTGATATAATCCTTATTATAGATTTCATTTTAGAATATTAAAAAAATATTGATTACAAATAAAAGTAAATTACCTTTCATAATGATGGTTTGGAATTCATTTTCATTATAGGGGATACTTAATTATCTAAGTCAAATTTAGATCGAAACCAATTAAAAATTATTAATGAGATTCTTTCAAATGAATGTAAGGAAGAATATATATATGGAAAGGGTAATATTATAATTGATGTTATACCTATCTTATAAGAATAAATGAATATTTTTCTAAAATAATTACTTGTACATTCTCCATAATTTGATGTTGAGTTTTTCATTGCTTTAACCCACAATACAAGACACATAGAAATGAATCCCTTCTGAATAACAACTCTGGAATCAGTAGAGTTGAATAGAATTCTACCTGAGTTGTGTGAAAAGGTATTTATATAACTAGTGTTTCACTTTGCATAGCCCCTATTCCATTCATTAATAATAATGATTGATCAATGTGTATATACATTGATTATAGGGTAATAAATGTTTTTAATATAATGAAAAACTATCCTCAATCCCATGTTGATGACGTGGTTGATCAAATTTATAGCGATAAATATTTCTAAATTATTTTCCATTATTCTTAGTATAATTAATTGAGATTAATTAATAAAGATATTATGAATACATAATTTCAAATTATTTATGGACATTATGATTATAAATTAATTCCATTGGGAATAACTGATGAA
Organism: Viscum album; assembly: GCA_963277665.1. Lineage (NCBI taxonomy): Eukaryota > Viridiplantae > Streptophyta > Magnoliopsida > Santalales > Viscaceae > Viscum > Viscum album. Next base: position 698,244,907 of record OY728122.1, on the reverse strand, counting down.
CACTCTATATTACTGGATCAAATGAAAAGGTTATACAGGCAATACTGGGATAATAATTTTTTTGGTATTTCTCGAAGATATCATTTATAACATAAAATCAATGAGGTTCATGAGAATAAGTTGTGAATCATTATTGAGAATCTTATTGAAAATGAGTTATTTAAGAAATTTTTAAAGTGTGAATTTTGACTTTAAAAACATTCTTTTATTTTTAAAATTGTCTATGTATATGGAATCATAATCTATCCTACGAAGAAAACGTTAGTTAAAAATTATACAACAATAACAACCATAACCAAGATTCATTATTTCATTAGTTAGTTTGGATAGTATCTGTGATTTATTCAGAATAATTCCAAATTGGATAACCCATTAATGATGATTAAACATAAATTTTTATAGATAATATAGATAATGAAATATTAATAATGTTTTCATGAATTGAAGTGAATATTATTGAAGGTCTTGATTCTAACTCTATAATCAATAAAAAATATATTTGTGATATATAGTGATGCATCGAATAAGGGACTAGGTTCGGTCCTTATGTATTTAGATAAAATTATCGTATATGTGCCATGGTAGTTAAAGAATCATTAATAGTACTACAATAATCATGGTATTAAGTAGTAATCAGAAATTTTTTTATTGAAAATATAGATATATTATATAGATTATATGACATATACACTACGAATACGAGTCTAAAATAGAACTTTTCACTGAAATAACTCAATATGGGGAAAAATATATGGCTGGAGATACTCAAGTATTATGATTTCGTAATACACTTTCACCCATAAAGGGAAATAAGGTAAATGATGTGTTGATCGTGATAGATCATAGTGTTCTGAAAAAAATGAGGATTTATAGTTATCATATGTCCTTGGATTTAGTGAAGATTGATATTTGAATAATCGTGGAAGTGTAAAATCAGACATTATAATAATGATTTCCAAAACAAAAATTTTATCAATGATAAAAAGGTATAAGAAATATTATGCTATTTTTTAAAAAATTATGAATCCATGAATGATTTGATATTGGAATACATCATATAAAATGACGATGTTCTAGAATTATGAATAATGAAATGTGGTACATATATACCTAATATGAAAAAATAATTATTATATTATTCTCTAGGTCAAATTTCTCTATAATCGTTTCTATCATGAAGATGTATATAGGTTTGAATGAATATTTATGTTGGGATAATATGGTGTGAGATGTTTTTGATTATGTTTTAATATGTTTGGGTTTTAAATAGGCGATGTTTGAGAGATAAAATCCTATAGGTTTCATAAATACTTTAACTATTATTATATGGAAATGGGATGACATTACTATGGAATTTTTCACAAGATTACTAAAGTCTCATAGAATGAATGATCCAAAATTGGTTATTATTGATTTACTTACTGAATCACCACACTTTGTCACTATTAGAGATGATTAACTTCTTGATAACCAATCACGACACAATTTTAATGATTTTGTATGACATCATGGTGCCTCATATTTTACTATGTCAGTACAAGATCGATGATCTATATTATAATTGAAGAATATTATTCTGAATGATCTAGATAATGAGCTTCAATTAAGCAGTACCTATCACCATAAAAACTATGGATAGTCTGAACGGACTATTAAAAAATTAGAATAATTTTCAGGTTGTTCCCACTAGAATTTCAAGGTATGTGGGATTAATATTTACTGTGGACATATTATTACTATAATAGTAGTTTTCATTAACTTATTCACATTGAGATACATATAACATTATATGGAAATAGATTTAATACTCCATCTAATTTGGATGAATTAAGTGATAGAAATAATATGATATCAAAAACTATTTATGAGACAGTGATAAAGTTATACATTATTCCAACCAATATAAAAGATCTCAAATAATTGAAAATCATTATACAAATTACTAAAGGAATGTTTTAAAATTTCATGTTGGAGATCATATTTTCTTTATGCATCCCCATGAAAATGTGAGATAAGGTTTGTTAAAAATCTTATTCATTTACAAAGGGACAGAAGATATTTTTAAATTATAGAATCAAGTGGAGTTGTGGGTTACCATTTACATATTCCAACAAGCCACTCAAATATACATGATGTCTTCCATATAAATTTTATTATTGTGAAGAGTCTATCTAGATTTTGGACTAGGGAATAAGTTTCCATGAATCTGTTGACTCAAATAGAAAATGAACTTTGACGAAATTCTCGTATTGAATAAGTGACATGGGTACCTGATAAATTATAATGATAAAAGACCCCATTGTATTTTTTGTAGTTTTATTCTATAAATCTAAATATATAAAAAAATTTATGGAGGGATTCATGTTACACTCGATCATCAATTACAGTAATCTTTTCATTCTAAAAGAAAACATTGCACAATAAACATAGTTTTAATCAACAATGAGATAAAACCTTAATTATTAAATTTTATAAATTAAATTATAAAAAATTATTTTTTTAATTATCATTTAAAAATTTTCTTAGGGAGAATTTTTTGGATTTTTCTAAATTGGTCAATTTTTCAAAGAATAAGAAAAAATAATGATTTCTTAAATAAAATCATTTAATTTAATTAAATTAATTAATTAAATTTCCCATTATATTATTAATTCATTTTTAAATAAAAAAATAATCCATTTCATTTATATTTATTTAATTTGTATTCAAAAAATTCATGATTATTATAAAAATGCTTTTTAGGCTAAAAATGCATTTTTCTAAAAAAAAACTATTTTTCGTTGGGTTTTCCGGATTTATATTAAAATTAATTTCTAAAATATATGGAAATATAATCTTGAAAAATATAATCCATGTTTATATTTATGATTTTTTAATTTTGAAAACTGGATAATATAAATATTTTTCTATTATTAATAGTAATAGTGGTTAAATTTATCACATACGAAAATGTTAAATCAAATAATTAAGGTTAAAATTAATTTGATAAGGCTTAAACACACCCTAAAACTAGTATTTTTTTATTAGATATTTTTTTTATTTGATATCCATTATTCAAAAATATGGAAATTTGTTTCCACTTCCCTTGGATTATAATATTGATATTAATTAATCTAAATATAATGTCAAAAATGCCACTCTATTGGTTTCAATTTGTATAATATTTTTGTATGGGTATAAAAAACATATTTTATTTAATAAATTGTTATTTTATGGATAAATTAATTTATTATAATGGTAATTTATTTTTAATTTTTTGTTATGTCTAATTAAATTTAATTCTTATGCAAAGCTGACAAAATATTCATTCAATTAATATAAAAGTAAAATAAATCAATTTCAAAACACTAAAAGTATTATTTTCTCATTGAGTTATAATAAAACAAATTTTTTAGATATGTAAGAAATATTAAATATTTTTCAAACACTATATTTTAATTTTTTATTTATCTTGTTGTCTTTATATTCAAATTAAATGAATAGTTTTAAAATTATATAATTAAATTACTTAAAATCATAAAAATCAGTATATTGGTAAAATAGGATAATTAATAGTCAAACATATCATTATTTATCTAATTTTTTAAAAATTCCAAACATATAAGTAATATTATAACACCTTATGAATGAAAAAGTTGTTACTACTGTTAATGTTAAAATTATTTAGTAAGGGGTGAATAAATAATATATGGTTTGAAGTACCACATACCCATAAACAAATTTTTTTTTTCAATTATTTAAAAAATTTAAAATATTATATTTTAATTTATGGGAAAAATTTTCCACTTTAACAGGAAAATTATTTTATTATATTTAAAACATTTTATTAATTTTATATCTATCTTTTTATTCACTATAATAAGGGACCACCTCTCCTCTATTCCGTAAGCCGCCTAAAGATTCTTAGATTAACTCAATATTTCGAAAAACACATTTTAAAATCCTTATAAATTTTATATATGTCCTGGTATTCCAAATATAATAATCCTAGGCAAGTTATGAGAAGATCTAAGATGTATTTTTGAAGAATTGGTAATCACCTTTACCGACACATTCCACTTTATTTCTCCAATAAATTAATCTAAATCTATTTTATCATTCCAAAAATAATAATTAGTATATAATCAATATACTGATATGTTAATATGATTATAGTTATTTATTTTTCCATCAATTTTTTATCATATAAAAAGTTAAAACATCACTTTTGTGTACGTACAACTTATCGTCTCCACATTGTAATATAATTCATTTGTTGTCGCCACTTTAATTGAATGGTTATAAATATCATGGTAATGAATATATATCATATTTATTAAATAAAGATGATTATTTAATTATAATATCATATATACTTTATTACAATTCATTCCAATGGAAAACAACAAAGTCACTCACCATTACATGTGGACTACCACCTCATGAAGTAATGAAGCCAAATTTTTTATTTCCTCCTAACATGGAATTTAATAACAATATTGTTAATGGATATATATGATATTAACATGATGATTAAAATTTTCATATATTATTGAACAATAATATTTTTATATGTATCAGATCTCCCATGAAAAACATGCATTTGAAAATAAATTAGTGAACCCCTAAACCAATGATAATAATAAAATATTTTTAATGAATGGGTTTTTAAATGTCAATAGAGGATCATATTTGGTATTATGAATATTAATATGGTTTTATTAAAAATTAATAACATGGTTAAAACCATTATATATTATGCTAAAACACACTAATCTATGGAGAAACTTGAGGAGCTAGATTTTGTTTGAATTTCCACTCCACCGAGATATATTTGGTATTATGCACTTGAAAATTTTTATTTTGTGAATATAATATCGCATTGAGGTATTTAAAATGAATATATATTAATTATTATGAATATATTTTTAATTCACCTCAGCTATTTAAACTGGATACCATTTTAATGTTAACAAAGTGGTAATAATTTAATTTAGAATATCATTTTTTGGGATTTCTAATACATTCAACGATAAAATTTTATAACTCATAAATCTCAAAATCTATATGTTTTCTTATCAAATTGATATATATGTAGTTTCCATATTTTATTCCAACATTTCCTCTCTTGGGAACTTGAATCAATAAAATAATCATTTTAAACAAAAGATGATATCATTTTTTTTATGGGGTATATTTCTCTCTCATGTCCAGGTTTTTGAAAATTTATTTACAAAAGACATTTTTAAGACTAAAATATTTTATTAAGGACATTTTATGTTATCCAGGGGTTTTTAAAAATTTCTATAGAATATTTATAATTTTTTCCAAAAATAAACATATTAAAAATTTATTACCAAAATAAAAAATGAATTTTCTTAAATATATGAGGACAAAGAAATTTTCCATCATTATAAAAATTTTAAACTCTTAGCATCATCTAAAAGTTGTTGATAGTTTTAAAAATATTACTCATTCCATATACAATATTTTTATATTTTATTTCTTTTTGTAATAATTATTTAAATAGAATTATATTATTACAAAACCAATATTTTTTATTATTCTATGGTCATCTTTTTATCTTAGGGTTTTTCAGTCATTATCTTTTTGTTGAAACTTTCACATTCTTATGGTCAATTGATATTACATTTAACTTAAATATAAATATTCATTTTTTCATGGATATGATTATTTTTAAACGATAAACTATTTCTACATATGGCCTTACACTTTTAATGTTATTTTATTGATTAGAGAAATATTGATATTTAATAAGTTCTACTCAAAACAGCCATTCATTGATATCGTATACTTTATAGGAATTAAATATATCATTAAAAATATAAGGAATTTATTAGAAATGAGTTGATAGGTAGGTGATATAATTATATATCCCCTTGATGCATTTATAGGTCTCACAATAAAAATTAGTTGGTTGAAAATATTAATTTGTTATTGGGGTATACATTTAATAGTTCTTTATTTTTTGGAAAAATAATTTAATGATTGATATATTATAATGTCTATGATATTGAAATCCAAAAATATCCATTTCCATCATTGAGAATTCAGTTATTATTATCTATGTTATTACAATATTGATATTATCCAAGGATTGTTTTTTTTCTCATGTTATTGATTAAATAAAATGTATTTCCAGTTATTTACCATTCTATATTAACGAGGTCTTATTTAATTTTAATAGTTCTTATTTTACTCAAAAATTATTTATCATTTTATCTTTTCCTTATTTCTATTCCTTTCCAATGATGTGTGGATGACATCGCTAATCGAGTTTCATGGTTGTTAAAAGTTATATATTTTTATTTTTTATTTTTTATTGTCCATATAGAATGGGTATCATGTATATATCATGTTTACTAAGAATACAAAACTGATATACCTAATTAGATTATATTTATCAGATAAATGACAATATAATAAAGGAAAAATTGTATTGGTGTTAATGATGTTTTGATTGTTATGGTCTAAATTATTGTTATTAGTTTAGGATTTTTAGAAAAGATATAGAAGAACACTTAGGTTATCATGGAATTGATCAAAATTATAAATGTTAGAATAAATAATTGGAAGAACTAAATGTATATAGATATTGGTTATTAGAAAATAGTATTTTATATCATATGTCATGATTTCTATTGTAGACAATTATGGAGTGAATAATAATTTTTAGGGATCGTCTAAAATGATTGTAATAATAGAAAATGATGGTGGTTGTTTTGAAGAGATAGTAATAAAAGGAAAATATGAATTTCATTAATATAAAAAAAATTGAGATGTTTTTGAGTGGTGAAAATATATCATTGTATACTAATGTACACTAATGAAAAAAATTATCCATAATGAAGCTATATAATTTGACTGCTGGGAATCAATGGACTAATTCCAAATTTATAGATCTACATTCTCTTTCAAATATTCCACTCCAACATTTTAATTTGATTACTTGTAAAAAATATGATTCCAAAATAACTCAATGTTCAATGCATATGATCTTTGAAAGAATAAATTCTGCTCAAAATTATTTTTTGTAATTCTAAAATGACCATTAATCCCATAAAAATCTTCCATGGTGTAGTAAAACTCAATAAAATAATGACAAATAACGTAACTTAAAAATTTTGGGCAAGATTTCAATCATTTTTTTGGATTAAATGACTATATAGATGTGATGAGATAACATTTCAATCTATTTTTCACACATATATAAGTAAAAAAATAAAAAATCCATCACTTTATAAACTCTTAATAGTGAAATAAAATTGATCATTAGTATCCAGATATTATTTATTAGCTGACAATCCACCATCCTATTCTATCTATGGATAAAATGAATCCATTTTTTATATGAATTATCATATATAGTACTTTTCCAATTATGTCATTAAATTATAACATTCCACCATTTTTATCCATGATGTGAAAATACATTATGTTGCCTTTTTTTATAATAGGATCCAAACCAATTGGTTGATGATCATTATGTTTAAGTGTGCCCAATTATTTATGGTTTTAAACTATTGAGGGATTAATTTCTTATGTTGTTTTATGATAAAACAAAATAATATTTCATGTTAAGGTAACTTTTTAATGAGATGATAAAAAAATATCAAATAGATGTAAATTTTTCATTTCATAGAAATAATTTAATTATATGGTTCCCCATTTTTCCAGAAACAAAACATTCCATTATGTTGAAATAATCCTAAATTACTATATTTCTAGAACATAAAAAATAATTACCTCCATAGAATATATATTGATCACAGATGAAATTATTTGATTGGGATTTTTTAGGATGTAATGAACCATATCAACTCACAAGTGATAAATAGTTTATGAATATAAAATATATTATATAATATTTTTATAAAACATTTTATGGAAATCATCTTCAAATTTAGTGTAAAATGATTTCTTTTTTTCTTAATTATGTATATATGAAATTTTAATATATCATAAATCTCCATAATTTCATTCTAAATGAAATAATTTATGTTATTGATTCCTTAGAATGTTATAAAATTCATTCATCATGAAAAGATGGAATTAAGGTCAGGTTAGACATGATAGTCATGGGATAAAGGAATTTATGTTCTAATAAAGGGTGAATATGGAATTTTATTCCACTAGATCTTATATTATTCCCAAGAAAGAGAGATTTCAATTTTTCAACATCTGATTTTAAGTAATTCTGATAGATGGATATTCACCAAATGTCATGAATATAATGTTGATGTCTGATTTATAGTTATATTTCTAAAAAACACATGAATATTATGTTTTGATAAAATATTTAATGAGTGTGAAATTATTACAAATTCATCCCAAAAATTCCAAACACACATAAACCTTGATTTGAATCCATATTAATTCAATATATCATAATGTAAATCATCCAAAAAAATATATACTTTTGGAAAGGGAAATTGTTTCCATTTTAAATGAATTACAAATTTCCTTCCAACTTTGATTCCATTATATAATGGTTTACTGTTATGTTCACATAGTCCGAGTAATCTTTCATTTTGTTCTTATGAATTATAAATTCATTTACCCCATTGTAAATTATATACATATTTTGAATTTGTAAATAAAATTTAAATTAATTAATTCCCATTATTTTCATAAATGACTTCCTTAACATATGTCAATGTGTTTGATTCCAAGCACCAAACACAACAATTAATTTAAATGATTCCACAATATATTTTAAAAATATTACTATTTATGTATAGATATTGAAAAACGTTTTACTGATTTGGTAGAAGTTAATAAGAGTAATCACATTGTGATAGATATATATTGTAAATGAAATGTGATTTTAAGATGATTGATATTGAATTAATTTACTTTGAATAACTAGTAATTTAATTTATTTTTTTTATAAAATTAATCATTTAAAAAATTTCCATTTATTATATATGTATTTACAGATGATATTAAATATGACTAATAATAATTAATGAAGGAAATTTTCATTTTCAAATTACAACATGGTTTAAATAAAATTTTAGGATGTCATTCATTGACTGAATTTTTAAATTTTGGATTTTAAAATTACTTAAAAAATAACATAATATTTTAATTCCATATTTCAACATTGTCTTATTAAATATTTTTTGATTTTTCAATAAAATGTCGGTTTTAGTAAAAAAAGGGATTCAAAGTAATTATAACATGTATTTATTTATTATTATATAATACAATATTATGTTTTAAAAAAATTATGTATAATAATTTAAATTTAATTGAAAATATTAATCAATATAAAATATTATTACATTTTTAGTAAATCATTGAAACCATTTTTATAATTAATTAAATGATACATTAATAAAAAAATTAGTTTTTTTATTTTCATTTAATTTACTTTTTTTATGTAGATTAATTTTTGGATTTTCATATATTCCTCATATAATTTTTTAAAAGATTCTAATTTATGTACTTATAATTAGTATTTGTGTTAATTTTACCGTATATATAAATTTAAAACATAAAAAACGGATTTCTCTAAAACATGTTTAATGAGTCATAACATTTATATTTTAAAATTAACATTTCTTAACTGGAGAAATTTTATTTGATAATTATTAAATTAAATTTTAAATAACAATGTTCAAATTGTTAGGTTTGGTCAATTTTAAATTTGTTTATTAAATGAAATTATTATGATTAATAAATAGTTACTCTGATAAAAAATGAAAATGGTAAATGGACTTCTACATTGGGGGAATGGAAAAAAACATGTCAGAAACTTGTTTACATATGGCTCTTTGGGTATTGGATCAACCAAAACTCATCGATTTCATGAGTGATATCTTTTTAAATCCCATTACCCATTAATAGTGATGATGACTTCTAGAAATTCATTGGTAAATATAAAAACTATCATTATCTTCACTAATAAAATAGTATAGTATTCATTAATTAAAAAGTAACGTATCCATCAAATTTATCCTTCAATTTTTTTTATTTTTTTTTTCTCATTTAACCCCATCACACTTTCAAAAGTGTATGGCTGCCATTTTTTCACAAGGCCCTCATTTCCTAGGATACCTCAGAGGAAAATTATTGTATCTGAAATGAGTTTAATCGACTAATTAATTTTATTCATTATTATATTAATTTAAATTTATTCTTGATATAAAAATATGATGATATTTGAATCATTCATATCATATAATGATACTATTTTATGGTTTTTATCATTTTTATATTTTCATAACTCATCAACTAAGAAAAACTAAACAATCATTTACATGTTGTGAAAACTACCACCTCCAAGACTTAACACGTTTCATTATCTCTCACCTAAAATAAAAGTGGTCTATATTGATGTGATTAATGGATAAATATTATATTTATGTTATCTTTATGATTTTTTTGTAAAATATTTGAACCTATTAATGATATGAACTATAAATAATCATTATTAATTTAATTATTTAATACAATCATTTTAAGGGGATGATCATTCCTTCAAATTGTGTATGGTTTTAACATACATTTATAATTCTTATAATGAATTCCATATAAAATATAACACAATAATGAAAACTAAATAAGATTATTAATCATCTATTATATTGATATTACAAAAAAACCCACCTCATAATATTATAAAATTACCCTAACACAAAAAAATTACTATTTTATGGCTAAAAGTAGACCCATATAACCTAAGGGTCGGATTAGATTCATTTTATGGAATTTTGACCATGAAAATAATTTATTTATTAATAATACCAAAGAAAGTGACAACATGTCACTCTCTTAAATAATATAAGTATAATAATTTTAATTTAGAGATAAACATCATAAAACTTCGAACATGAATAGTATCCAGAAATATAATAAAATTATCTACATCATGATAATTTATTTAGAATTTTTAGGGATTAAATAATTGTCATTAATGGTGATACATTAATGATACAGAAATTATTTACTAAGTGGGAAATAAGTAATATAGTTTTTATTGAAATAATAATACCCATTAAAATGCCCAAAAACCTGACCAAAACTTATTAGTAGTGTATATCTACACCTAAATAATCCAATGACCTAATATATAACCGTTTGGAGCCTTATAAAAGTGATTATGACACTTATATTATTTTATTTTAAATGATGCCAAAGTTGTCACCTTCATAATTTAATAAATATAACAACTTAAATATTGTTATTTTAAGATGATAAATTCGAGTAAAAGAATTATTGTGAAAGTTAATATATTTCTCTTCATCATAGGATTTTATTTTTAATTTTTATGCGACAAATAAATATATTATATAATTATACAAAAATGTTGTAGTAATTATTTTATTAAGAGATAAACCAAATAAATGGTTTTAAAAATAATAAAATAAATATTATATGAACTATTTAATGTGATCCACTAATTTTATAGATACATATGACCTTTTATGAATCTATTAATGCTTTTATTATGAACATATATTCTGTATAAATGTTATTTAAATTCAAATAAATGAATAGTGTCAAAATTGACACTATTGTTATTTTATAAAAATAACATATTATAAAATTGTTTAAAAATAAAAAAAATATTTAAAAATTATAAATTTATATTTATATGGTCTATAATTTTTTAAAGTAAACCATTATGGAAAATTCACAACAAATAAGTAATTATTTGTTATAATTTAAAATTTAGAATTTTATTACCATAAATAAACTTAAATAGATTAAATAAGGATAAATCAAAATGATAAGGTATAAAATAAGATCCAAACATGTATAAATTTGATTGTTAGATGATATTACAACCCTATCACATCTAATATTAGAATATGAGTCATTTTTTTAGGTTTTTATGTGGGTTTAGATTTATTATAAATTAATATTTTTAAGAATTCCAAAGGTTCCCCTCTCCTCCCTTATAAAAGGGCAGCTCCTCCCTCTCTTCCACACACCACATTGAGCCTTAAAGCTCGGCCAAACCCTGCCCAATTCTCTTCTCCACTTCCCTAGAAACATCCTAGAGGTCCTGGTCTTCTTCAAAGACCAATTTTAGTTCCCTAATAGGAGGTCTCAAAGAGGCGCTTCAAAGAAGAGGTAATTTCTGTTACCGATTCTTTCACCTTTATTTCTTCTTCCACTTATTATTCTTAGGTTGTTTCATTACAAAGTAATAACATAAGTATCACTCATATACTGATATATTATTATAAGTATTAAACAACCCTATTTCACCATCTATCCATCCTACGGAAAATGAAATCACCGCGCGTGCGTACGTACAGAATACCGTCTCCACGTCGTGGGGTAATCTATTTTCCACCACCACCTTACTTGGATGGATATAATGGTGTAAATAATATATATATATATATGATTATTGTAAAGTGATATTGATTCTGTAATAGTATACATACACTCCAATAAAATTCCACGATCATGGGAACGATATCATCACTCGTGCGTGCATACGGAATACCGTCTCCACGACGCGATGAGATTCATTCTCAATGATTAACCATTCATAAATTATTTTAAAGTATATATAATATGTAATCATGAAATATATGACATAATAATGATACTAGATTGATGTGTATATATATATATATATGTATTTCATCCAATTAATTCCATTCAATTCAATAAGGAAACGAAAATAACGTTCATGCGTACGTACGGCCTACCATCTCCATGAACGGTGTATTTCTTTCCATTTATCGATCTATTATATATATGTATATTCGGAATATATATTATATATAAATCATGTTTTACATTCTGGATGTAATTAATCATGATCTAAGTAATCATATGAATAATTACAAGTCAAAACACGAACGACAAATGAAACGATTTTACCCAAAACGCTCTTTAACATGGAATTTACAAAAGAACGGGTAATATAAAGTCATAAGTGAACCCTATATGATATCATAACAATTAATATGATTCTGTAATAAGTAAATAACATTATTTAAATCATTATATAGGAGGTTCAGAATACGTATGAAGCATATCGGACCTAAGGTAAGGGGTAATTTTGCAAATCTCATTTTTATCCGAGATTGCTTATTCGTAAGTATTTACTGGGGTTATTTCTATCATCCATGTCCATGTTTTATAAAAGTGTTTTCATGTATGTTTAATATCCTTTTTACCCATTTTTGACTTTTACTATGTGGTATGTAAGGAATCTTTTTTTTGTTTACGTTACGAGGTACTTTTTGAATTTTCTGGAAAAAGTACGAAAAGAATGTTTTTTTAACTTATACAGCAGGAACGGATTTTTACGGTTTTCTAAAGCCTTATTTTCATGAAGATTTCTCCAAAATATTTCATGACTATTTTCAACAAAATCTCTTTCTTTTAAAATTTCATGACATTTTGTGAAAAGAAAATGATTGGAAGAAAAAAGGTTATTTTCCTCAAAAATTCATTTCATGTGTTTTATCAAAACCATTTTCCATCTAAGATGACATTATTTTCATATGTTTATGTTTCAAGTATAATGTCTCTATGATTTTCATGGTTTCACTTTTCTTATTATGAAATGATATCCATTTCTTTTATATGGATTCTGTGATGATGTGATGTTGTTTATGAAACCCATTTTATTTATTAGGTTATTATGAATGATGTATGTTTATTTTGTGGCACAAGTAAGAATGATTTCATTATGATATGGGTGGGACCTATATATCCCTCCAATGGATTGGGTAAAGATTTATATCTCATGATATAGACATGGCTGGAACGGCAAGTTAAACCGGTTCAGTAATACAGGACTGGAACGAGGAGTGAACTCGATTCAGAAAGGGACTTTGTCTACTAAGATGGTCTTGGCAGAAATACCTTGGCTACTATGGAAATCATATCATGTGATTAATGGTTTCCATAATTACATGTTTTATTCCCATGCTATTTTATCATTCTTAATGTTTCTTTATGATATATGCCTTACGTACTTCCATGTTTTATGTAATTTCTAAAGCGTTTGATGTTTAAACATTATGTTCTTGTTTTTAAGTTCAAATGTATATGGTATGTTTTATTTTATCCATGCTTACCCTTACTGAGCATTTGAACTCATCCTTTTTATGTTTTCTTTTCCCCAGGATATAAAGAAAGGTTTTAGGTAAAAAAATAGGAAGATCTTTATGGGAGATGTTGATGATCTTTCACCACGATTAGAAGATTACGTTCCAAGTTTCCAAAGGAACTAAACTATTACGGTCCTTGTGTGTCTGTTTTTATTATGTATTAAGTATTCCGCTAAAGTAATGTAATGTCCATGTACGTCAAGCTTCGGGTCTCTACAGTTGGTATCAGAGGAAAGGTTTAGTCAACCTTTGGAAACTAGGATGCGAAAACATTAGTGAAATCCCTAGAGATATTTCTAAGGTATGTCTAGGGATGTCCCTAAGGATTAGTATACATATAGGTTATAGTCCTAGAATTATGGTAAAAATATTAGAATTAAACCTAAGATGTTAGGTATTGAAGGTACTCCCCCTTTATTAGGTTGTTTTCCCTAGCATGATTTTTGCCTCTCACACTATTCTTTTTGGGTTTTAGACGATGGATGGAACCCTAAGGAACTGTGCTGATAAATGCAATGGACAATGCAATGATTGTCCTCCTGAACAAACAAATGTTATGGGAGATGGAATGAAAAATCTTATTGCTATATTTGCACGAGCTATGAATCATTCTGGAATTCCAATTGAGCAGAGAAGGGAACAACATTCTATTGAGTCCTTCATGAGGCAACGTCTACCTTCATTCAGTGGGTCTTCTGATCCACTTGTTGCTGAAAAATGGATCAGTACCACTGAAAAGATATTTTCAGTTCTTCAATGTTCTAAACATGATAAATTAATCTTAGCAGTATATCGTCTGGAAGGTGATGCTGATAAATGGTGGAGTCTTATCATGAATACGAGTCCAAGAGATGAAATTGAGTCCATGGAATGGGATGAGTTCAAGAACCTATTTTTCAATAAGTACTTCCCTCGTATTCTTCGAACAAAGATGGAGAAGGAGTTTCCTGAACTAAATAAAAATGATGATAAATTTGTTGGTGTATACGAAGGGAATTTTACAAGTCATGCAAGGTATGCATCTAGCTTTATCATCCAACTTGAATGTAAAGTTGATCGATACTTCAGTGGCTTAAAACCAAATCTTCGAAGGGAATTATCTATAAGAGACTTTAGTAGCTATGAAGAAATTGTGCATTGTTCTATCAAGGTAGAAATGGAGGTTGGTGTTACTTATCCATCTAATATTTTTGACAAGAAAAGAAAGATGGAGTTCAAGGAGAAATCTCAAAATAATGGTGAAAAGAAGATGACTGTTTCCTTCTGCTCAATGTGTGGAAAGAAGCATAGAGGAGATTATCTTAAAGGACTAGAAAATGTTTTAAGTGTGGAAAAGAAGGTCATCGAGCAGCTGAGTGTCGAAAAATGGAAAAAGGGTTTCTAATGATGTGAATAAAGAAAATACTGCACCACCAACACTTCAATGCTTCAAGTGAAAGGAAATGGGGCATTATGTTAATAAATGCCCTAATCCAGGGGTTAGTGATGATCTACATGAGCAACCACTTAAGGAAAAGGACAAATGGAAGTCATATACGATCACTTTTTGAGATGTTGAATATGACAACGATGTGGTGGAATGATTAAGTGATTATGTAATGGGATTCCAAAATAATTTTGTATATAGTATCGTGGAATATTGGAATATTTATGTATTGGTCTATTGTGGTTTTCAATAATTTTATTGTACCGGTAACCATGGAATGTGATTGATATATTTTTGGAAAATAATATGATATGCGCATAATGATGGGAAAATGAGAAAATGAAATGTTTGACAGTATTCATGAGCTCATTAATGATATAAGGAGAAGGTTATATCATGGTTTGAGTATATAGAATTTTTGGATTTTGGTATGTGGAAAGAGTTAACATTTGACAGCATTCATGTTTTCACTAAGGTTTAATGGGTATTCATTTTTCAAGAGAATACATGATTAATGTATTCACATGATAGGAATTTGACCAACATGATATATGGGGGATAAATGATGGTATTCACGTTCTTGGTTGGTGACATTTCAAGTAATTGTTTTCTTTATACTATGAGCTTGGACCGAAGTATTTTAGATAAGCTTAAATATTGGAATGGATTATATTGGACATAAGTTAGTATTATTTAATGATATTTTTTTTCAATATTATTGATGGGATGTTATAGTAGTATAGTTTTAGAAAATGGACAACCTGCAGGACGAGCGACAGGCCATCGCGTCAGACAAGGCTGTGGGAATCGAACCCACAGACGAAGTGCGACTGGCCTTTATCGCCTACCACTGGCCTATAGGAAGACCCTGGTTAGTAGAAACTAGATTTATTTTATTAATCGGTATGATATATGAAGTATAAGTTCCATTTTGGAACCATATAAGATTAATCTAACCATAAGATGGACTTATAACTTTTGCTAACGTTTTGTTTGAAATAGATGGAATGACCCATAATTCTATCACATGATCTGCTAACACATCACTAATAACAAATCCAACTTCATTTATTTAAGGGATGAAGTGGAAATTGTTCAATTCATGAACAACAATGAGATTGTACCAAAATCATGCAAGTATTTATTTGAATTCATCAACTTTAGGGAAATGATCTTGAAAACCAAAAAATGTTGTCCAACTGCTCTTATATCCGATGAATCAGATGGTACCTTAGGTCATCACAAATTTATGGCTTTGTGATTGTTGGATTTTTCACAGCCATGTTCTCTGCCACTCTCCATCAGAACTTGATGGTTAGATTTTTCTTCCATATCCATATTTTCACCAATGTTCTCCTACATGGAAACCTAGTGGTGAGTTAATTTGGGTAACCATTACATTTCATACATTAGTTTTTAAATCCAAATTTTGGTATTCGTTTTTACGATGTTGGTTTCTTTTAAAAAAACGTTCGAGTAGTAAACCATTTATAACCCCGATGAATTTCGATGGCGAAATTCATTTTAAGGGGGGTAGAATGTAACACCCCGAGATTTTATGAAAAGTACTATTTTTAATTAATTTCTTGTTTTGTACACTACACCAAAAGGAGCTTGCACAACATGCATCCCTGACTTGCCTTACATTACACGCAATCACGACCTTCCTCGATAGCGTGTGTTGTACGCAATACCAGGTTTTACTAAACAATGATATATTATTATAATATTATTATGAACTATCCGTTAGGAATATTATTAACTAAATTTTAAATTTTATAACATTACTATTCATCTAACACATTTTCTAGAACATGGTATAAGAACAAAATAAATTTTTCGGGTAAAATAAGTATTTTTCAAAAAATGCAGTTTTGCCACCTTTTGATGGTGCACCCACTTTAAATATAGTTTTTGAAATTTTTATAAGTTCAATTTGACAAAATAAAATTCTTCTTTAGAAT
This sequence comes from Viscum album, assembly GCA_963277665.1. Taxonomy (NCBI): domain Eukaryota; kingdom Viridiplantae; phylum Streptophyta; class Magnoliopsida; order Santalales; family Viscaceae; genus Viscum; species Viscum album. The sequence goes on along the minus strand of OY728122.1, from coordinate 698,227,427 downwards.
CAAGAAATAAAAATATACTTTGGATAAATTTTTCATATTATTCTGGTAACTTTCATATTTTGATGAATAGTAAAAATACGCTATATTTTAATTAAAAACAACTTTTTTCATCGCAATAATTTATATGGTTAAATTATAATATTGAATGGTTTTAAAATAAAAATATAATATAATTTTACCATTTAAAATAATGTATGACATTAACATTGATTTTACATTAAATTCGTAGTTTAAATCAATTCAATCTTTTGCAATGTTTTAAAGAAAAACCTATTTTCTTTCAACAACGGGATTAATTTTGATTTAATTTCTGCAACTTTTGTGTATTGAATTTGGAAAAATGGATTCCATATTTGGAATCCGTGGGTCCAAATTATGTTCATAAGCTACTTTTAGTTTCGTGAATTATGAATAGTAACTACGGTAAATCTTATTTACCATAATTAAAGGTAAATCGGGTAATTAAGGGTAAATATAATATTATAAAATTACCCTAACACAAGACAAAATTCTATTTTATGGCTAACAGTAGACCCATATAACCTAAGGGTCGGATTATATTAATTTTATGGACTTTTGACCATGAAAATAATTTAATTATTATTAAAACCAAAGAAAGTGACAACATGTCACTCTCTTAAACCATATAAGTATAATAATTTTAATTTAGTGATAAAAATCATAAAACATCGAACATGAATATTCTCAAGAAATCTAATAACATTATCTACGTCATGATAATTTATTTATAATTTTTAGGTATTAAATAATTGTCATTAATGGTGATACATTAATGATAAAGAAATTATTTATTAAGTGGTCAATAAGTAATATAATTTTTATTGAAATAATAATACCCATTAAAAGGCCCAAAAACCTGACCAAAACTTATTGGTAGTGTATATCTACACCTTAATAATCCAATTACCTAATATATAACCGTTTGGAGCCTTATAAAAGTGATTATGACACTTATATTATTTTATTTTAAATGATGCCAAAGTTGTCACCTTCATAATTTAATAAATATAACAATTTAAATATCGTGATTTTAAGATGATAAATTCGGGTAAAAGTATTATTGTGAAAGGTATTAGCTTTATCTTCATCATAGGATTAAATTTTTTATTTTTATGAAAAAAAATCAGTATATTAAATAATTATACAAAAATGTTGTAGTAATTATTTTATTAAGAGATAAACCAAATAAATGGTTTTAAAAAAAATAAAATAAATATTATATGAACTATATAATGTGATAAACTAATTTTATAGATACATATGACCTTTTATAAATCTATTAAAGCTTTTAGTTCGAACATATCTTCTGTATATATTTTATTTAAATTCAAATAAATAAATAGTGTCAAAATTGACACTATTGTTATTTTATAAAAATAACATATTATAAAATTGTTTAAAAATAACAAAAAAAATTAAAAATAATATGTTTATATTTATATGGTCTATAATGTTATAATGTAAACAATTATGTAAAATTCACAACAAATACGTAATTATTTGTTATAATATAAAATTTAGAATTTTATTACCACAAATAAACTTAAATAGATTAAATATGGATAAATCAAAATGATAAGGTTTAAAATAAGATCCAAAAATGTCTAAATTTGATTGTTTGATGAGATTAAAACCATATCTCATCTAATATTCAAATGTGAGTCATTTTTGGAGGTTTTTAAGTGGGGTTATATTTATTATAAATTAATATTTTTAAGAATTCCAAAGGTGCCTCTCTCCTCCCTTATAAAAGGGAACCTCCTCCCTCTCTTCCCCACACCACTTTGAGCTTTCAAGCTCGGCCAACCCCGGACCAATTCTCTTATAAACTTCCCTAGAAACATACTAGTGGTCCTGGTCTTCTTCAAAGACCAATTTTAGTGCCCTAAGAGGAGGTCTCAAAGAGGCGCTTTAAAGAAGAGGTAATTTTCGTTACCGATTCTTTCACCTTTATTTCTTCTTCAACATATTCTTATTAGGTTTTTTCATTATGATGTAATAACATAATTATCACTTAAATAATGATATGTTATTATATGTATGGAACAACCCTATTTCACCATCTATCCATTTACAGAAAACGAAATCATCGCGTGTGCGTACGTACAGAATACCGTCCCCACGCCGTGGTGTAATGTATTTTCCACCACCACCTTACTTGGACGGGTATAATGGTGTAAATAATAACTATATATGGTTATATTAAAGTTATATTGATTCTGTAATAGTATACATACACTCCAATAAAATTCCATGATCATGGGAACGATATCATCGCTCGTGCGTACATATGGAATACCGTCTCCACGACACGATGAGATTCATTCTCAAGGATTAACCATTCATAAATGATTATAAAGTATATATAATAAGTAATCATGAAATATATGACATAATAATGATACTGGATTTATGTATATATATATATGTATGTCATCAAATTTATTCCATTCAATTCAATGAGAAAACGAAAACAACGTTCATGCGTACGTACAGCCTACCTTCTCCATGAATGGTGTATTTATTTTCATTTATCGATCTATTATATATATGTATATTCTTAATATATATTATATATAAATCATGTTTTACATTCTGGATGTAATTATTCATGATCTAAGTAATCATATGAATAATTACTAGTCAAAAAACAGAAGACAAATGAAACGATTTTACCCAAAACACTCTTTAACATGGAATTTACAAAAGAACAGGTAATATAAAGTCATAAGTGAAGCCTATATGATATCATAACAATTAATATTATTCTTTAATAAGTCAATAACATTATTTAAATCATTATACATGAGGTTCAAAATACGTACGAAGCATATCAGTCCAAAGGTAAGGGATAATTTTGCAAATCTCATTTTTATCCGAGATTGCTTATTCATAAGTATTTACTGGGGTTATTTCTATCATCCATGTCCATGTTTTATAAAAGTGTTTTCATGTATGTTTAAATTCCTTTTTACCGATTTTTTACTTTTACTACGTGGTATGTAAGGAATCTTTCGTTTGTTTACGTTACGAGGTACTTTTTGACTTTTCCGGCAAAAGTAGGAAAAGAATGTTTTTTAACTTATACAGCACGAACGGATTTTTACGGTTTTATAAAGCCTTATTTTCATGAAGATTCCTCCAAACGATTTCACGACTATTTTCAATAAAATCTATTTCTTTTAAAATTTCATGACATTTTGTGAAAAGAAAATGATTTGAAGAAAAAAGGATATTTTCCTCAAAAATTCATTTCATGTGTTTTATCAAAACCATTTTCCATCTAAGATGAAATTATTTTCATATGTGTATGTTTTAAGTATAATGTATCTATGATTTAAATGGTTTCTCTTTTCTTATTATGAAATGATATCCATTTATTTTATATAGATTATGTGATGAAGTGATGATGTTTATGAAACCCATTTTATTTATTGGGTTATTATGAATGATGTATGTTTATTTTGTGGAAAAAGTAAGAATGATTTCATTATGAGATGGGTGGGACCTATATCTCCCTCCAATGCATTGGGTAAAGGTTTATATCTCATGAGATAGACATGGCTGGAACAGCAAGTTAAACCGGTTCAGTAATACAGGACTGGAACGAGGAGTGAACTCGATTTATAAAGGGACTTTGTCCACTAAGATGGTCTTGGCAGCAATGCCTTGGCTACTATCAAAATCATATCATGTGCTTAACGGTTTCCACAATTACATGTTTTATTCCCATGCTATTTTATCATTCATAATGTTTCATTATGATCTATGCCTTACGTACTTCCATGTTTTATGTCATTTCTCAATCTTTTGATGTTTAAACATTATGTTCATGTTTTTAAGATCAAATGTACATGGTTTGTTTTATTTTATCCATTCTTACCCTTACTGAGCATTTGAACCCACCCTTTTTATGTTTTCTTTTCCCCAGTATATAAAGAAAGGTTTTAGGTATAAAAAAATAGGAAGATCTTTATGGGAGATGTTGAATATCTTTCACCACGATTAGAAGATTACATTCGATGTTTCTAAAGACACGAAACTATTACGGTCCTTGTGTGTATGTTTTTGTTATGTATTAAGTATTCCGCTAAAGTAATGTAATGTACATGTACGTCAAGCTTCGGTTATCTACACTTTTAATGTATTGACATACCCTTATACTCATTTCCCTATACGTTGAGATCATAATATTTTACCAAATTCTGATTTTATGATGCTCACTAAGATATAATTTAATTTTATTAACATGGGGAATAGTACTGAAAATCATTAGTTTTTTATTCAAATTTTGAATATTATTGGAATGATTACTATATAATTTTTGTATGTTTAACTAATTTATCCAGATAAGTTATGATCATGTTATCCCTTTTATTTATATGGGGAAATCATTGGTATATTTGATGATTTTTAACTAAAAGAATAGGTTTTCCATGTATTGATATTATTTAATATTTATTATAAGGATTTATATGTTTTATTGAGTTAGTTGATCTTTAGGGAATGGTTTGAATTATATATTTTAACTACTTTGGATAATTGGATTAAATTATTCGGGCGATGAGTGGAGATAAAAATTATAAATCCCCTTAAATATTCAATATATCTCATTTGAGGAAATATGTTTTGGTATATATTGTATTCCTATCTAAATAATGAAGATGATTTAACTACATTCATGATCATATGTAATATTTTAAAAAAATGATTTGATAAAGGTTTTTTATTTCAAGGATCATGTACTCAATAAGGATGAGATCCATATTAGGGATATTGGTTATCTCATTTATTTATTGGTACATATCATGCTTCCAATTACATGTTGATTATGGATTTATGATATTATCCTATTTTGGCCATTATATTAATTTCATATCTATTTGGGGATTTCCTCAGTAGAAATTTTTTCTCTTTCTAAGAATTTGAGCAAACAACTTTTATGTTCCCACTTCCCAAGGATATCTAGAAATATATACACATGATAGGTATATAAGGATAATATGTATTAATGAATTTATGGGTGGAATTGAAGATAAGTGATGGATTAAGAAGTTTTATATATTATAGGAACGTTATCCATTTGAAACATAGAACACGGGATAGATAATTTTTTTGTATAATAATTATAATAATATACATAAAAATATACTTCTGATGTATGTGATGAAATAATAAATATTGATATTTTAGTTATAGATAGGTATATCAAGGACATTATGGTTATTATAACAGAATTCATATAATATATGAGTCTATGATCATAGGATTTTGGAGCAGGGTCTAAAATGTCATAGTTGGTATCAAATGAATAATTTAGATAAATTTTTTGATTAGGAAGTCTATTAATAATAATTTAATTGTTGATATAATAAGTTTTATCATTATATTAAACCTATATAAAAATATTGGGATATTTTAATGATTTATTTTTAATGTAATAATGATGATTTTATTTGGGTATAATGATAATATAATTTTAGAGAAATAATTAGTAAAAACTCCTTGTATTAGATAAAAACATGATGATTTAGTAATTTATATATCATATTATTTCCTTGAAATTCATCCTTGAATGGATACTACAAGTGGATGTAGGATCTATTATATTTGTTATAAGGAGTAATAACATTGAAAATGGAAAATTAGTTATTAACTCATTCATTGCCTAGTGCAAGACAAATATGCCTTACTGAACCCCACTGTGTCACCCCTTCTGGATATATGTTGGTTGATCACCTTATTATTAAAAACCATTAGGAATAATTAATTAATTATGATTAATAATTTTTTTATATAACTTATTATAAGAAATAACCACGGATAACCAAGGATTGATCAAAGGAATCCTAGGTTGTAAAAAAGTTACATAAGTTTCAAAAATTAGTCAAAATTGAATAAATAATTGAATTTATTTTTTAATATTCATAATTTGGATATTATCGCAATCATTTTTATTTTTATATATGGAAAAAATAGTATCACATAAATGAAGCATAGGAAATTTTGTATCTAGGAAACACAATGTCTTTTAACTGAATAATAGAGTATTCATAAATGGTTAGGAACATTATTACATTTCTTTTATGATGGAAAATTATATTTTTCTAGTCTTGAGTATCTTATTGAGGTTTATATAATAATATAAATTAATTCTGGATAAACATACCAATTTTTATTAGTGAATTTATGATTATTCATGATATTTGTATATATAATAAATGATAATTAGGATTATGTGAAACATATAATAATTATTCCTAATTATTTTTACGTATAATTTATAGAAAAATATATTAAATTTTTTTAATAATCTTCAAATTTGATTTCAGGATAAGGATACATTTTTTGGGATCAAAATTTGAGATAACATGTTTGAGGTGTGGATAACTATCATGTTGAAGATACACATGTACCTAAGATAATAATGGATGGTTTTGTTCTGGGGAATTATGACTGATGTTAATTTTTACCCATGGGATTTATTTTGGATTCGTGATATTTTTTATGTTCAACTCATTATTTCATTATTATATATGGTGACTAGTGTGTGACCTTATGAATTAGTAGTTGAGGGTTAAGGATTGGGTTTTTTAGAAGAACATATATCCTCATTGTGGATTACTATATTAGAGACTCAAAAAATGTTTTAGGAAACATGTATTTTTGAGAGAATATGACTTTTATAATGACTAATGTTTTTTTTATGAAGGATAAGTTGTATTTTAATTGCATAGATTTTATTGATAATTGATAATTTTTGTGGAAATGTTTTATTTATATTTTATGTATTTCATTAATATGTATCAGAGAACCTTACTCAACATAACCTTGATAGATACAAGACATATATATGTCAAAATATATAGTGATATAGGTTGATCCAAGTCTGATAATAGTTGACTTATACAAACTATATGCTAACATGATAATGTCATAAAGGGAGACATCATGAAGTTAAATTTTATTATGGCTATTTTTGAAAATTCACTTATAATGGTATTTCATCATGATTAAAATTTTATTTTTAGTAAAGGATATAACTGGAAGGAATCATTAGTTTAAAGGGAAATGTGTAGATTACTTTAATTAACAACCCATGAGAAAGAGAGATAGTGTTACGAACCTTAAGGTTTTTCCATCCCATCTATCAAGAAATATTTTTTACAATGTGATCATTATCAAAGTACAAATAACACTAAGGAAAATGGAGATGGATTACAATTAAAAATTAAGTGATGAAGTTGAAGATGGAAAAAGGATTTAAATGCCTATATATACAAAATTTTTGAAGAAGAATATGGAAAATCTACATAATGAGATAGGTAAATTTTATAAGAGTATAAGAAAAGGATATAAAAATCACATTTTTATTGGATTGTAAGAGGATGAAAATATACATTTCCTCATTTGAATGTGTATAATAGAAGATGAGACTAGATGTACCCATACAACGACCAATGAGAGAAATTTCCCCAATAACCAAGTAAAGACCCAAAAATTTCAAGGGAAATCGTTTTTCTAAATTTTCTTTGGGATTTTACATGAATGCAGTTTCTGACGGCTCCTGATTCTGAGGCCCGTTGTGCCCGAAATCATTTTTCGAAGTTTGGCTCAGGTACGTTCAGTGAACGAACGAGCGAGTTTTTATAACTTTTGAACCGGTGCTTGGAACGGAATTTCGAGGGCACCGATGGAATCACAGCTCCAGTAATTGCTTAGAAATGCCTCTTCCGGAGTTGCGTTTTCTCTGGTGTGGTTTTTAATTTTTGGGGGTTAAGTGAAGAAAATAAAATAAACTGGTGTGACAACTTTATTTTATTTCACTTAAAGCCACTTAAATCTACTTAAGCTGAGTTGAAGCGGATAGGGTGCACTCCACAATATCCGACCCTCATGGTAGGATATTTGTGAGGTGGGGCCTGCACGAGCCCCACCGTTTCTTTTCCTCTATGTAACGCACCCGCACCCCCTCTTAATGTCAAGTAAACTCTTGCGTTTAATAAGTTATTAAACGCCCCTATTAAATATTGGTGATTAAAGCGTTGCATTTAATTCAATGGAACTAACTGTTTTAATATTATTAAATGCAAACTTATGACTTGGTTAATAAAATAAGAGATACACTTATTTTGTTTGGGGGGTTAGCTGGTCGAGAGGATTTTGGGAGAAAGATCCAAGGCTTGAAGTTCTTCATTCTACGACGAAGAACGCAAAGAACGCATCGCTGCCTGCGAAGAACGCCGCCCTCCGACGAAGGTCGACAAAAATGCCGGATTCTCGGAGATCGATGACGTGACGTCGACGATCCCCTACCCATGACGCTTTCTTCCGTGACGAGAAAATCCACGGAGAACCCTCGCTCGACGACGCTTGATGTAGGGAATTGTTTTGTGAATATTAATGAACCCCATGTTACTTCCTTCTAAATCAAAGAATGCGGATCAACTAAACATCAAGTTGATCCGAGAAGAATATATTGCGGGTTGGAAATTCTTGTTTGTGGGAAAACTATAGGGGTCATTTTGAATATGATTTTACCTATGTTTGTTTTCCTCTAAGGCAAGAACGCGGACCAACCAATTAACTAGTTGGTCCGAGGATTATTATTGCGGGTCGTGGTTCATCAAATGCTGGAATTTTGTGGTGTTGTTTCAAACCGCTAACATGGTGGGTGCGGACCAACGAACAAGTCCGAACCCACCTCACTTTGTTCTTGGTGTGCGGAACGGCGGATGATGACAAAATGTGCAGCAGATATGATTTGATGATTCCACAGTGAAGGACGGGACCCGGGATGAGCTACAACGCAGACGGAAGTGAAATCAGACAACTGGAGCAACTCTGGTGGCCCGCAGACTCCACCGGCGGCGCCGGCAGCCGGAGGCGGCGGCGGCCGACCAGACCCATGACCTTGCGGGTCCGGCGAGACACGGGACGTGGCTTTGCCGGGTCTGCTGACCAACCGAGGCCCCACGTGGGGCCGCGGCTCCTCATTCTGTGGGGGCAGCACGCCCTGCGGTTTCCTTGTTCGGCCGCTCGGCCGGGCCGAGCCGAGCCGACCCGCCAGTGCGGGCCGGGTCGCGCCCAGGCCGGGCCGGGCCACTCTCGTCGGGCCGGGCCGGGCCGGGCCGGGTCGGTCCGGGCCCAGACCCCCCGTTTCCAGACCATTTTGGTCTTTTTCTCATTACTTGAGCTACGGGCCTCCGAACAACGCGCCGCTAGCGGCGATGCGATCCTTGGATCGAGATGGTCGTTTTGGTATATCACACTCAAGGTTTCAGAATGCTTTGTGTTCGGCCGGGTTGGTTCGTACACGAAACCAACCGGGCCCTCAGAGCGGAAATGCTCATATCTTGAGCCTCAGACGTCCGATTGACGTGCCGTTGACTTTGTTGAATTCCTCTAAGTGAGACGGATCTTTTGTCTTACTCCGCTAGAGGTTTGGATGTCGTCAGAGTGCGGTCGGGTTGGTTCGCTCACGAAACCAACCTGGCCCCTGGAACGAAAACGCCAATAACTCACAGACCGGGTGTCCGATTGACGCGTCTTCTGTCTCGTTAAATTCCTCTAGGGGAGATGGAACTTTTGGAATACTTCTCCCTAGTTTTGGTTGCACTTGGATAGTGGCCAGGTTGGATTGCACCCGAAATCCAACCGGGCCCCTGGAACGGAAAATCTGATATCTTTCAGACCAGACGTCCGTTTGACGAACCGTCTGCGGCATTGGTGATCACGTTGAGAAACGGTCCCTATGTGTATACCCTATGATATTTCGGGGTACAGTTGAGTTATAGCCGGGTTGGGTTGCACACGAAACCAACCAGGCCCCAGGGACGAAAAGGCTTGTAACTCACAGACCGGGCATCCGATTGACGCGTCGTCTGTTGTGTTGAGACGCCTATGACGAGATGGTACATTGAGATACTTCTTCATGGAACCTTGTGATACTTGTAGTATCGACCAGAAGCTCGTGGAGCAGACCCTCCCGGAGATGAGTGTGCGGAATACGGAGACCGTGTAGCCAGCTGAGACCTAACGACTTCTTGACCGATCGACTTGGTGAGTTTCGGATAGCCCATTGCGGAGTGCTTGGTTGTAGCTGCAGAGCCATGGAGGAGGAGCGTTTGGTTGTAGCGGTAGACCCACAGTACTCAACAGAAGGAGTACCTCTGGAGGCTATGAGGGGAAGCGCTTAGTTGTAGCGGCAGACCCACGGCGGGGGAGCGCTTGGTTGTAGCGGCAGACCCGTAGTACTCAATAGAAGGAGTACCTCTTGAGGCTATGAGGGGGAGCGTTTGGTTGTAGCGGCAGACCCATGGTGGGAAGCGCTTGGATGTAGTAGGTGGCCCACAGTACTCGATAGGAGGAGTACCTCAGTAGTCTTAGGTTAGTGAGCAGTACCTCGGAGTCGTGACAGGACCACTGTACACTCCAGAGATGGGGCTCTTCAGCAATTACGGTTTCGATAATGAAAATCCTGGTTTGAGCTGAGTCTATGACCTTTGTGTTTCCTCATGATTGATATGGGTTACTTGATAACTTAGCTATATGTATGGGCATATACCTGGGTAGTGGTTATCCGTTGATTTCGTAATCCTTGTTTTTCCTCATGATTGAGATGGGTTACCTGATAACTTAGGTATATGAATGGGAATATACCTAAGTAGAGGTTATCTGTTGAGATCTTGTTTGTGGTTATCCATGTTGGTTTTAGTGAGACATTTAGGGTATCGGGGTCCCTACTGAGTATCGTTATACTCACCCCTGCACGGGCTTTTCCCGCACCCCGTTGTGTTAGTTGCATACGACGGACAGTGCTGACAGAGGCCGAGTGTTCGAGGACTGGACGGTGCCCAGAGGTGGACTAGACGACGAGTCTGTACCCGTAGGTGGAATACACCACGAGTCAGTATCCGGAGGAGGACTTCATGACGAGATGACACTCGGAGGAGGTTGACGGGCGAGAGAGTTGTGGAGGCTATATGTACCTACCCTTCAAGTAGGATCTGTGGTGGATGATCCAGGAGTTGCACCATCTGTACCAACCCTTCAGGTAGGATCCGAGGAGGACGACCCAGGAGTCGCTTCTGTCCTTCCAGCTGTTGTCTTTTTCTGTTGTACTTTGTTCAGCTGTAGCTGTACTTTATTTTGGGTTTGTATTCTGGCCCATTTACCTTTAATCACTTCTCTTGTACTTATTGTTTTACATACGCTTCTACTCCGTGGTGGTTTGTTTACTTTTATAAAGGTAATGCCTTCGCAGTAATCGGTATTTATGCCTTTGGTGCTAGTCTCCATCCCCTGGCCTATGGAAGGCGGGCTTGGGGTAGTCACGGCACGGGCTCCGAAGACAGGTCCTGACAATTGGTATCAAAGGCGTCAGTTCTACCGCAGAACTTATAACTCTGATATTTTCTTTCTGTGAATCAATAGTGTTAAGAGTACCGAGTGTGGTTTTCAGTTCAGGGAGTCCAGTGTTGGTGCGGGTGGCCGACGTATCCATACACCAGGACCCTGACAAATTATTTCTGACATTGTGCACGAAAACACTGATTGCGTGTGTGTTTCCAGAAGTTTTTAAATGTCATCTCCAACCGGGTCAGCTCACCAGGTATAAACGTTTGACCATATCACGTTTTTTCATTCAGGATACCTTGACACGGACGACCAACTAGATCCTAGAGGGATGTGCGTACTGACAGCCTGTCGAGGGACGAGGCTTCGGTACAGGGCCCTCTTGCAGTTGAGGCACCAGCGGAGGCACCGGAGGTACTATCATACGTTGGGCCACCGATGCCACCAGCCCCAGCAGTAGGTGATGCACGCCACTTGAGCGTGTTGCACGAGTTCCATCGCCAGAGGCCACCCAGGTTCGGGGGAGAGAGGGACCCGCAGGCTGTCGGGGATTGGCTGGAGGCTATGGTGAGAGTCTTCAGGCAAGTGGGGACACCGGCCGACTTCATAGTGATCTTTGCTACCAGCCTTCTTCAGGAAGCAGCAGGCAGGTGGTGGAGCCACTTGTTCCAGTTTTACGATGGGATGACCTTCACATGGGAAGACTTCGAGACCTTCTTCAGGGTGGAGTTTGTGCCAGTAGCTCTACACCCCGAGCATGTACATGAGTTTCTACCTTTGCCGCATGTTTTTCGATCAGTAGCTGTGTCATCTTTGGGGAGTAGACAGTTGATGCAGAGGTCCAAGAGGACCAGAGCCAGCCGTACGAGGAGCAGGAAGTGTTATGAATGCGGCAGGAAGGGTCACCTGGCACGTGACTATCCGACTCCTCGTACAGTTGATCTGCATGCATTGGAGGAGCCACCGAGGTAGAAGCAGCGACGAGTGCTTGAGCAACAGCCGAGCAGTGGAGAAGGAAGTAGAGCTCTGGGAGCAGGTGGACAGGAGCTGAACTAGTGGATACGTCCCTTGTACTTCTAGTTCCATATTGATGTTGTATTCGTGACTTTGTACTATGAGCTGCAATAATAAAAAGACACTTATCTTTGTGATGTTTTCTTTCATATCCTTGTTTTTGGCTGATACTGAGTGGTCCTGGTTAAAACTGTTGACTTGACCCTCACTTTTGAGATTTCTACTGGAGGAGACCCAGTGACCTCACACTGATGCTGACAGTGTGACTCGACCCTTGGAGGCGATTGTGATAGTTGGATCTCTTGGTAGTTACGTCGAGGCCTTACGACATCATCTATGGCATGAATGCATCCTTCATGTCAGGATTGAATGTATTAGGCAATGGGCGTGGTTCATCCAGGGGATGAGATCGAGTTTCTCTTTTTGGCAAAGGATAAATTTTAGTAGCTCTTCCAGATCGTAGGCAAAGAAGGTGCAGATCATCCAGGAGTAGATGAAGACTGTATAGTGCAGTAAGAAATAGGAAACCGGTGCCAGTCTTAGAGACTCATGCGTGTTAAATGTTTCAAGAAGAGGAAGCTTTAATGAGAGATGAGTCTGCGAAGAGGCAGACGTGGAGGTAGAGCTAGGAGAGCAGCATGAGGTGGTGTACATCTTAACATGCTACAACCACCCGCCTTAGTTATCCCCGCCAGGATCGGGGAGCTGGAGGGTGGAGGAAGAGTGCGGCTGCATGCGGTCAAGTAGTGTGACCCAATGGCTCTAAAAATGATTCAAGGGATAGTCTGTGTCCACTACTAGCAGCTGTAGTAACAGACGTCGATATGAATCATTCCTCACTTTCACAAATCTTATCCCAGACCTAGAGTTTCCGGTAAGCTGTGGACTTGACCCTCACGTCTAGAGATACCTTGGGAGGAGACTCGATAATCACACTTACGATGACGGTGTCGTCAGACCCTCGAGGCGAGTGTTTCGGTTGGAATCTCTTGGTGGAAGCGTCGAGTCATTACGACGTTGGTTTGAGTATGGACTGGGCATCAAAGTTCATACACAAATTGACGGTATTAGGAAAAAAGGTTCTGGTTTAACTACGACATCGGGATAGGTTTTCCTGGGTCGGTGAAAAGGAAACCCCATGCAGCACAGGATAAACTCATGCTCAGGAGGGTGCGACCGATCACTCTTGAGTCGGTCAATCTTACCCTTGTGGCAGCAGTCGTTTTGAATTTCAGTTATAACAAGAATTGGAGGCCTCATGGGTTCGAGAATGACGTCACGTCCTTATATGTGTCTCACCTCGACGAGGTTTACAGAGATGTGGCCAAGGAGGAAAGTTATCTCTGAGGTTCAGTGGACCATCTTAGGTCCTCAGCTGGGTGGGCAGGGTGGTTTACCGCTTGACCCATCCACCTCAGTTGCACCAGGTGCACGACGACTTCCACGTATCTCAGCAGAGGAGGTACGTTCTCGAACGTTCGCATATCATTGACCATGGGGAGCTGGACGATGGCGATGGAGTGTCTTTCACGGAGGTTTCAGGGGGGATCGAGGATCAACAGGAGTGGATCCTACGAGGACGATAGATTCCTCATGTTCACTATCTTTGGCAGTACGGGAACCTCCAGGTGAGCACATGGGAGCATAAGGCTGAGGTGCATGCTCAATACTGCTTTTGTGACCCTAGTTGTGTTGAAGCATTACGGGGACGTAAAGCCCTGAGGTGGGAGTAATGTAAAGACACGGAAAATTCAAGGAAATTTTTTTTTCTAAATTTTCTTTGGGATTTGACAAGAACGCAGTTTCTGACGGCGCCTGATTCCGAGGCCCGGTGTGCCTGGAATCATTTTCCGAAGTTTGGCTCGGGTACGTTCAGTGAACGAACGAGCGGGTTTTTCTAACTTTTGAACCGGTGCTCGGAACCAAATTCTGAGGGCACTGATAGAATCACAGCACCGGTAATTACTCAGAAATGCCTCTTTCGGAGTTGCGTTTTCTCGGGTGTGGTTTTTTATTTTTGGGGGTTAAGTGAAAAAAATAAAAAAAAGTGGTGCGATAACTTTATTTTATTTCACTTAAAGCCACTTAAAGCCACTTAAAGCTACTTAAGATGATTTGAAGCGGATAGGGTGAAATCCAAAATATCCTACCCTCTTTGTAGGATATTTGTGAGGTGGGGCCCGCACGAGCCCCACCGTTTCTTTTCCTCTAAGTAACGCACCCGCACCCCCTCTTAATGTCAAGTCAACTCTTGCGTTTAATAAGTTATTAAATTCCCCTATTAAATTTGGGAGATTAAAGCATTGCATTTAATTCAATTGAATTAACTGTTTTAATATTATTAAATGAAAACTTATGAGTTGGTTAATAAAATAAGAGATACACTTATTTTTATTGGGGGGTTAGCTTGTCGAGAGGATTTTGGGAGAAAGATCCAAGGCTTGAAGTTCTTCATTCTTCGACGAAGAACGCGAAGAACGCATCCCTTCCAGTGAAGAATGCCGCCCTCTGATGAAGGTCGAAAAAAATGCCGGATCCTCAGAGATCGACGACGTGACATCGACGATCCCCTACCCGCGACGCTTTCTTCCGCGACGAGAAAATCCGCGATGAACCCTCCCACGACGACGCTTGAGGTAGGGAATTATTTTGTGAATATTAATGAACCACATGTTACTTCCTTCTAAATCAAAGAACGTAGATCAACTAAATTAACAAGTTGGTCCACGGATTATTATTGTGGGTTGTGGTTCATCAATTGCTGGGATTTTGTGGTGTTGTTTCAAACCGCTAACGCGGTGGGTGCAGACCAACGAACAAATCCGAACCCACTGCCCTTTGTTCTTGGTGTGTGGAATGGCGGACAATGATAAAACATGCCGCAGAGATTATTTGATGATTCCGCAGTGAAGGACGAGACCTGGGATGAGCTACGGCACAGACAGAAGTGAAATCGGACCACCGGAGCAACTCCGGTGGCCCGCAGACACCACCGGCGGCGCCGGCAGCCGGAGGCGGTGGCCGACCAGACCCGCGACCGTGCAGGTCCAGCGAGACACGGGACATGGCTTTGCCGCATCCGCTGACCAAGAGCGGCCCCACGCGGGGCCGCAGCTCCTCTTTCCACGGGGGCAGCACACCCCACGGTTTCCTCACTTGGCCACTCGGCCGAGCCGAGCCGAGCCGACCCGCCGGTTCCGGCCGGGTCGCGCCCAGGCCGGGCCGGGCCATTCGGGCCGGGCCTGGCCGGGTCGGATCGGGCCCGGGGAGGGTCGACCTGGTTCGGGCGGACCCAGGGGGGGTCCGGCCGGGTCGGTCCGGGCCCAGACCCCCTGTTTCCGGACCTTTTTTGTCTTTTGCTCATAACATGAGCTACGGGCCTCCGAACGACACGCCGCCAACGGAGATGCGATCCTTGGATCGAGATGGTCGTTTCGGTATATCACACTAAAGGTTTCGGAATGCTTTGGGTTTGGTCGGGTTGGTTCGTACACGAAACCAACTGGGCCCTCGGAGCAGAAACGCTAATATCTTGAGCCTCGGACGTCTGATTGACGTGCCGTTGACTTTGTTGAATTTCTCTAAGTGAGACGGATCTTTTGGCTTACTCCGCTCGAGGTTTGGATGCCGTCAGAGTGCGGTCAGGTTGGTTCGCTCATGAAACCAACCGGGCCCCTGGAACGACAAAACCAATAACTCACAGACCGAGCGTCTGATTGACGCGCCGTCTGTCTCGTTAAATTCCTCTTGGGGAGATGGAACTTTTGGAATACTTTGCCCGAGTTTTGGTTGCAGTTGGATAGTGTCTGGGTTAGATTGCACCGGAAATCCAACCGGGCCCCTGGAACGGAAAAGCTGATATCTTTCATACCAGACATCCGTTTGACGAACCGTCAGCGGCGTTAGTATCACGTTGAGAAACGGTCCCCATGTGTATACCCTATGAGAGTTCGGGGTATAGTTGAGTTACGGCCGGGTTGGTTCGCACACGAAACCAACCAGGCCCCGGGGATGAAAAGGCTAGTAACTGACAGACCGGGCGTCCAATTGACTCGCCGTCTGTTGTGTTGAGAATCCTGTGACGAGGCGGTCCTTTGAGATACTTCTTCTTGGAACCTTGTGATACTTGTAGTATCGACCAGAATCTCGTGGAGTGGACCCTCCCAGAGGCGAGCGAGCGGAATACAGAGACCGTGTAGCCGGCTAAGACCTGACGACTGCTTGACTGATAGACATGGTGTGTTTCGGATAGCCCAGTGGGGAGTGCTTGGTTGTAGCGGCAGACCCACGAAGGAGGAGTTCTTGGTTGTAGAGGAAATCCCGCGGTACTCAACAGAAGGAGTACCTCTGGAGGCTATGAGGGGGAGTGCTTGGTTGTAGCGGCAGACCCACGGCGGAGGAGCGCTTGGTTGTAGCGGCAGACCCGTGGTACTCAACAGAAGGAGTACCTCTTGAGGCTATGAGGGGGAGCGCTTGGTTGTAGCGGCAGACCCATGGTGGGAAGCGCTTGGTTGTAGCAGCAGGCCCACAGTACTCGACAGGAGGAGAAACTCAGCAGTCTTAGGTTAGTGAGCAGTACCTCGGAGTCGTGACAGGACCATTGTACACTCTAGAGACGGGGCTCTTCAGCAGTTACGGTTTCGATAATGAAAATCCTGGTTTGAGCTAAGTCTATGACCTTTGTGTTTCCTCATGATTGAAATGGGTTACTTGATATCTTAGGTATATTTATGGGCATATACCTGGGTAGTGGTTATCCGTTGATTTGATAATTCTTGTTTTTACTCATGATTGAAATGGTTTACTTGATAACATAGGTATTTGAATGGACATATACCTAAGTAGAGGTTATCTGTTGAGATCTTCTTTGTGGTTATCCATATTGGTTTTAGTGAGACCTTGAGGGTCTCGGGGTCCCTACTGAGTATCGTTATACTCACCCGTGCACGGGCTTTGCCCGCACCTCGTTGTGTTGGTTGCAGATGACGGACAGTGCTGACGGAGGACGAGTGTTCGAGGACTGGACAGTGCCCGGAGGTGGACTACACGATGAGTCAGTACACGGAGGTGGACTACATGACGAGTCAGTATCCGGAGGTGGACTTCACGGCGAGACGACACTCGGAGGAGGTTGACGGGCGAGAGCGTTTTGGTGGCTATCTGTACCTACCCTTCAGGTAGGATCCGTGGTGGATGATCCAGGAGCTGCGCCATCTGTACCTACCCTTCAAGTAGGATCCGAGGAGGACGACCCAGGAGCCGCTTCCATCCATCCATCTATGTTCTTTTTCTATTGTACTTTGTTCAGTTGTAGTTGTACTTTCTTTTGGGTTTGTATTCTGGCCCATTTACCTTTTAGCACTTCTCTTGTACTTAGTGTTTTACTTCCGCTTGTACTCTGTGGTGTTTTGTTTACTTATATAAAGGAAATTCCTTCCCAGTTATCGGGATTTACGCCTTTAGTGCTAGTATCCAGCCCCTGGCCTATGGAAGGCGGACATGGGGTAGTCACGGCACGGTCCCCGAGGACAGGTCATGACAAACCATCTGATCTAGGAAAATCTAATGCCACTACTATTAATGAATCAGATAATTAGTTTCCACACTATATATTACAGAATCATATTTCACATATGATTTCTCTTAATTATTTAAATCGAGTTATAGAAACCACTTATTTTATTATTATCATATCAATATAGTTTTTTTCTTATTGGATATTATTACTTATATATCACGCTCTTACTCCATCAATAGAATTATATTGGATATTACGAATGGAATATTCCTATTAATAATCAATATACCATAATTTTTCATATAGATAAATCTAAATCAACATCCTAAAAAAATCCATGATCATATAGAGGTTCATGTTTGATTATGAGTTTCTTATAATAATTACAGGAGTCAAATTAGGAAGATTATATTTATTTATTGGGGAGAATATAACAACCCAATATTTTAACATATGATTAACATTAAATAATTAAATTATTCTATATCGTTCACCACACATAAGACGATGAAATTAGTGGAATCCATGATATATTTATCTTGTGAATTTTTAGTGGATAATTGGGAGGGAATGTACTTGAGAGGACTTCATAGTCCGTGGATGAAAAAGGGGTGGAAGGGGAATTGAGATGCGGGGGGACTGCATTGTAGTTAAGGGTAAGAAATCCAAAGATCAAAATGATTACTCCCAGCTACAGTTGCACATGGAAAAAATATTTTCTAAGAGAACCAAAGTGACGGACGGTGGAACAACAGTCATAAATCAAGAAATCAGGAATTGTTTGACACTGAAAAATGAAAAACAAAAGGACAAAATAGTAAACATAAGAAAAAAGGGTCAGGTAAAGCTAACAAAAAGGTACATGGTACCCAAGAAGAAGGAAATGAAGATGGAAAAAAAAAATAGATCATATTGTTCAATCAAATGAAGATGTGTAGATAGAGTTTTTTTAGCTTAATGCTTCGAATGAAAAGGGGGATAGAATCTTTGAAATAGAATTATGAGTTGACGTCAACGTTGTTCAAAGTGATTGGATGAAAAAACAAGACATAATTTTAGAACAATACTTCAACAAAAGTAAAATTAATGCAGAGAAATATATAAAAAAATTGGATAATATGGCTAACCATTTTGAGGAATTAGTTTGAAAGGACCCGTAAATAAAGATACATGTTATTCTTTGGGGTTTATACAAGGTTAGTGACTCCCATAATTTCAGTCTCATTTTTAAGGTTTTTGTTATTTCCAATTGTGTTTAATATCACAATATGTAGAAATGATATGATTTCTAAATTTCCCCCCAAAAAAGATTTTGAAATAAAAATTTACTTTTCAGACAATATGATTAACTGCTATAAGAATTGAAATTCTATAAAAAATTAATTTTACTTTTAATACAACTGATATTCAATTATATCACCTAAAATGAAAAATGTAATCATTTATTATTTATAAATGGATTATTATTAACTAATATCTTCTAAGGGGAAAAATTGTTATTTTGGGAAGAAATTTAATAATAATTAATTATGTTTTATTTTAAAAAAATTTAATACCAATAACATTGGTAGATGATATAAAATGAGAATAATAAAAGTAAATAATTAAAATTTTCATTTTTCAATTAAAATATATTTCAAATATATAATATAATTTTAATTTTAAAACAAAATTTTAAATTTTAAAATTTTAAAATAATAAAATTGAATTTCATTTTTGAATTACTTATATCAAAAATGGATTATTTTGAAATTTTGATCATTATCTGAAAATTGTAAGATTCAATCTAAAAAAATATTTTTCAAAAAAAATATTTAACTCCTATAACCTTATAATTATATATTAATGACATATAATTTTTCATAAAAATTTAATTAATATAGATATAATTTTAAGAAAAAAATTATTTATTTTAAAATATTTCTTGAAACATGATATTATTTGGAAATGTTTTTCATAAATAATTAAAATGTTACATTAATATAAACATTGTATTCAGTGTGTTCATTGAATCCTAGTTTTTTTAATGGGTGGTTACATATTGTGTGTAATATTAAGTGTCTTATTTATAATAACTCCATTTATGTCAATATAATCAATATCCATGATAAATTGTATATATATATATATATATATTAAATCGATAAAAAAATTATTTCCCTGAAAATGGTTTTACACATTTAAGTGTTAATATATTAAAAATAACTTTTCATACCTATTGAAATCATATATGAAAAAATTATTTTAAAATTTAAAATCTAGAGTCTTAAATTTTAATTCATAAAATTTTAATTATGGTCATTAATATTAATTACTACAGTGAAAAAAATTGTTATCCAAGTTGAAATTAAAAATTTTAAGAGGACTTTTAATCGGGGAAAATGCCAAAAAATCCTATAAAATGTTTAATAAATGATTTTTGTGGAAATTCATGACAAAAATACACCCCATATACTCATTGTTTTCATATATTAATCCCTTTACCCTATAATGTTGTAATAAAAATATTCAATTTCAATGGGTATTTCCAAAACTACCATTATCTTCACTTATAAAAGCCTAATATATTCACCTCTTTGAGAATAATATAAAATAATATTTTCTACATAAAAATATTTCATATTTATACACATATAAACCTCTCATGAATTTAAAATATTTTGTTCACCATTAGTTAGTTAGTGGCCTTCATTTCTAAGGAGACTTCTAAAGAAAATTTAAGTCCATTCCATGAGTATTAATAACTTAGTAATTTTATTCTATTATATTTTTTCCTCAAAAAATAATATATATAAGTATGTCTTTTATATAATATAATTTAACATTATTAAGGGTATTATCGTTTTCTTATTCATATACCCCATCCGCTATGAAAAACAAAACTTCCATTCTTATATAGTGTGGACCACAACCAACATTATGTAAAATGTTTTATTTTCTTCACCACCATACAAGGTATGATATTAAAAGATAAAAATGTTGTTAATGACATAATTAATGTACTGTTTTGAAAAATATAAGAACCTTTTAGTTTAATAATGAACAAAAAGTCACAAATTTAATCATTTAAAATAAACATACTGAGAGGATAATCATTTATTTAATTTTTGTCACATTTTCACACCCATTACTTCTTATTGTATTTTTAATAACTATGATATCTGACCTTGATAATAAATAAATAATATCATTATTCATATAGTATAATGATATTATAAAAAACTCACCTCATAATTGTTCATTCAATCAGGGTGTGTTAATGTTTTGGGAAGTTTGACCACAAAATTGAGAATTATTATTAATTTATACAATGAATATATTTGTGAACATAATTAATATTATAATATTCTATAAATTATTAAATAATAATTTATTTTTTATTTTTTATGAATAATTAAATTTTTAATTAATAAAACACACATTGATTTTCATGAACCATCGAAACATGCATACGATTGTTTACATTAATAGGGATAAAGGATAAAACTCTCATGAATGGATTTTGAGACATCATAAATATTTTTACTTAATCCTTAAATTAATATATAATTTTATTTTAATGATTATATTCTAAAGAATAATAGACATAGATTACACTATAATGAAAATGATACAATGATCAAAACTATAGACACCTGATGTGAAAAATCGGAATAAATCATGTATGGAATGACTATTTATGAAGAGTATAAATAAAAATCCATAATAATAGGTTTTAAATTAAATTATTAAAATATATATGTTTTTAATGCATGATTTTAATGTCTTCTATGATTTCATGACAATAGTTAAGGGTTAACATATAAAAATATTTTATTGAAAACACATTTAATATAATGAAAATAGTTTCATTTATATAGTTTATATTATAAATTTGTGGGATATCATGTCATGATGTATATTTGAATAATGTTATTTTTTTCAAATACATTCCTGATTTTACAAGGGGTTTTTATTAATATAATACTAAATCATGATAGGTTTTCTTGATCTCAATTATAATTTTTTAAGACGTAAAAAAATTGGTAAACCATGATTCCTTAAAATTTTATATTTACTTAAAAATGATTTATTTTTATCATAAAAAATGTATTTAAGGGGATATATTATCAAAATTATTATCAAAAATTCATGTGGGTATTTTTATATTTTCTTCCACATCAGTAATGATTTTTGTTACAAAAAATACGCATCATTAATATATAAGGTTTTATTAGATACATTATTCTTCAATGAATGGTTTATAATAAAATAATAACTTTTTGAATATTATAATACATTTTGGGAAAATTTTATTATTATATAAATACAATTTTATTAAACTTTTCACATTGGATTTTAAATAATAGAAATTTTATTTTTAAAAACCCTTTCATAATAAAATTATTTAGATCCACATTTCCTATAGGAATCATTATATAATTTCAAAGGATCCATTATTCAAGACTCATTTATAAGTAATGGGATTAAATGAGTTTTATCTACATCATTTGAAAATTAGTTTTTATAATTAACCTGTAACTTCCTCTTTTATGATAATGATAAAAAATATTTCTCAAAGATCTATTTTGTTTTATCTTCCATTTTTTTATTTTCTTTTCAACATGTGTTATCTAATATTTTGTCAAGTTAATGATTATCCTCACACACACACACACACAGATATATATATATTATCATTTAGGTAAAATGAACACACAATTCTGAATATTCAAATTCATGATTCCTTCTTGGGTGGTTTCATTCAAGAATTAATTTGTAATGATGATTTGTATTTAATTTTTTATCTTTATAGGTTTCATTTTCACATAATGGGTCTACCATTTTTAAACGATCTATCTATTTCCTATAGATATGTTTTGATTATGTTTTAAAGTATTAATTTAAAAATATATTCATTTATCTATATGATGTGGTCATCATGTGTTACATAATTTGGATAGGATGATCTCTTCCATGAATAAATGTTATTTTGTTGAAATAGGGAAAAGTAATTGCATTCCATGTATTTTTAATAGAATATGAAATAATATTTTCATGTTCAATTTTTAATGTTTGATAATTTAACTTCTTTCCCATGCTATGTTCTATTGTTGTTATCCCTTCCATTAACATGTGGAAATGAATTAGAATTCACGAGGATTATTGAATACCAATTTAGGTTTATCATATATTGATATTATGTGTCCATAATTATATGGATAAATATGTTTTATTGAGAAATGGGATCCTCATGGAATGTTGTTAAGGGTTTTGAGGACTCATATGGTGTACGAATTAGACATAAACCGGTTATGAGTGGGGCATATTGTCACGAACCTACATGGATCGACCTTGAATGGGTCACCCAAGCTGTTCCGCGACATGTCCTGAGGGGAATTCCCGATCACCACGGGATAGAAACCAGTTTCAGGCATCAAAGTATACACGAGGGAATGATTTAAGCCCATGAGGTAAAACAAGGATTTGATAAATATATAGAAAAAATAGAGAATGTAGTAAAACAACAACTGAAACTTAATTAAATGAAGAACCAATCCAGATACAAAATACCACTAAAAAGAAAAAAAACTCAAAACAATACCCCACTACATGTATCTCTGTGTGACCCCTTGTTTACCTCCATTGAAAATAAATAAACTTCTCCCACATGATAAGCCACTAAGGAAAATCATGATTAATAGCTGATTCTACAACAAAATTGGTGAAGGATATGCATGAGCACAAAATTGATCAATAGGGATTCCAAAATTAAACCACTGAATCCATGTGTTTCTTTTCCCAAAGATGTCTGATGACACAAGTTTGGAAATACAATTATAAAAATAAGTTTTCCCATTTAAAAAAATAACACCTCTTTCTCACTATGAGAATCAACTCACACCATATATTATTTCAAAAATAGTTTACCATTTTATAAATAAAACCAACCATTTGACATCCAGGATGTTCAAAATGGGAGATGGGTAAATAAAACAAGATGAAAATAACTAGTGTAGTAGGAAATTATCATGATATAGAAGCTGAAAGTAAATCAGTGTAGGAGAAAATAAAAAATCAATAATGGTTGTAACTATGGGTGATACTGAACATCCCTAGGCAACCCCCGGACACACTTACTTCAGAACCACCTATTGGTGTATGGTGAGTATGTGGGGGAACTTATTTATGGGTTATGTGGATGGAAATGGGTGGACTCACATGTTATGATCCCTAGGACGCCTTGGGTTCATTTTAATATCTTAATATTTTGGAAATTGGTTTTTCCTTTGGGAGTGGATTTTTTTGGCTTGTTGAAACTGGTTTTGGTATATGAAAATTGACCTTGGGATAAGACAATCGTGAAATTTAAATGAAAATTCAGATTTCGGAAAATATGGGTTTGATGGTGTTTATATTTGAATGGATTTGGGGAAATTTTTCATGGCTTGGGGTGTTTTTTTCGATTGTGTTTTGGCTTGAGACAGGTTTTGGTTTTGTGTTTCTTATGTCATTTATAGTATGCCCCCAAAAAAGGTCCCTAGCATTGCCGATGAGTCATGTTTTGGTTTCTATTTATTTTAGTTTCATTTCCCATTGAGGGGTTGGAGGTATGTTAAGGGTTGTGGAATGACTTGAGAGAAGTGGAGTGTGTCATTTGGTATTTGGGAAGTCCCTAGGTTGTGAAGGTTCATGTCATTTTGGGTTTTATAAAGGTTGATTTTGGGACCACTGGAGGTTGGTTGTCTTATCATCATTGGGATTTGGGGAGTAATAGGTGATAATTGGTTTTTGTTAAGGTTCCCTATCTGTTGAGGAGTGCGTGCATGAGGAACCATCCCTAAGAGGTTATCTTCATTGATCCGGGAACCTAGTTCTTCAGGATGTGTTCGGGCATACCATCAGTATAGCTGGTTTGGGCATTCCAAGTCATATGGCCGCATCCCTCGGAAGTCATGACATCGTGTGGCTATTCAGAAAACCAGGAGGAGGTTCTATGGGAATTGTCGTTCGAGGAAGGAGTTTTGATCTGGTGATTCTAGTGTCTGACTTTGAGGCATAAGATGCATCAGCCATCAAAGCCCCAATCTCAAGTATCGGTATAAAGCTCGCACATAGTCAACATGTCATAGGCCTGTGATACCATTCTTGGTTCTTTATCATTCATATTGGAATAGACACACTCAGGGTTCCCTTATACTTTTTTTCCTACTAGAGTAAGTTCATCTTTTGTTGTGATAGTGTATTGAACTATTCATTTTGTGATCGTAGTAGATTATTTCTTTTGAATGTAACCTTAATAATCATTTGTTTTTCTTATTAGTGTAATTGGCCTTGTGTGGGTTGGTCCATGTTTTATTAGTGATCGTTTATAGATGTGAGGTGTTGGGGTATTTTAGATCAGTGTGTGAATTTATTAGTTCTGGTAGTGTTTTTATAGGGAGTTCCTTATTTCGGTGCCCTGGCACGTTAGGTGGTCTTGTGGTGGTTTTTTGTTTAAGTCTCAACGGTCCGGTTCACCTCATGTGTAGAAATCAGTAAGTTTGTTTGGAAGTTAATAGGTTCCCACCAGGGTGGTGTTTGAGTTCAAATTCTTGCATTAAGGGAATTCTTATGCTGGGGAGAATCCTCTAATTTTCCCCCCTTGTTTTGTGCTATGGTTTTTCTTTGAGTTGGTCGGGGTGTAACTTGTAAAGTGAATAGTTAGCAAAAGGCTCATTTTTTTGCCAAATAGTTGTGGAAGTGCATTGTCCAGTGTTTTGTTTTTCCTTTAGAAGGGTGACTTTCTCGGGGAAGAATGTTTTGTGGTTGGGAGAATTGTCACTCCCTGACCTTTTAATTTATTTTATATCGTTATTTCATGGCTTCGGTTAGTCTGGTCTATGTGTGAGACCCACACATGTGTGATATTCCATATAGATTACCAAGGGCCATATCCATTCCTCATTGAAACCCAATCATTTACTAAAACACTTCCAATTTTAAAAAATCCACTTACTAATTTAAAATCATTTTAGAGATAACATTTTCATTTTAAAAAACTCCACTTCCATTTCCAAAAGAATTTTTTCACCAACCGAAATCAAACGACATACAACATACAAAGAACCACCGGAATGAGGAACTATCAGTTACACATAACTCAAAAATATGTTTGTGAGCCATGCCCAATGTAATAATTAATTACTAGGAGGAATTGAAAACATGTACTTGGATTCCACAAGGGTCACTACTTTATGTGAGGTCACAACGTGACACTGAAATGCCTTTGTTTTCATCCCTCAATCCAAAACAAAGACACAAGAATAAAATCCTAAACTACCCTTGGAAACTCAAGGATCAGAACGAGCAAGGGTTCATGAAACCCTTCTTGAACCTACCTCTTGAGTCTATATATTCTTAATATCCATCTACAAAACACCCCAGATAACATGGGCCTCCAATGTTACCATTGTTTCACGAACCAACCCGGATCGAACCTAAACCAGTCATCTAAGCCATTCCGCGACACATCTCGAGGGGTGTTCTCGATCCCCCTAGAACTGAAACTTGTGTTGGGCATCAAATTATACTAGTGGAAATAATTTTAGCCCACGATATAATGGAGGAATAGATAAATAAATAGAACAAATGGAGTATGATACAGAACGAAAATTGAAACTTAACTGAAAAAAGAACCAATTTAAATACAATGTACCACTAAAACGAACAAAATTGGAAATAAGACCCTCCTATAAGTATCTTCTGGTGACCCCTAGTCACCTCCAACCAAAAGCCCAAAACTACTCCCACCTGAGAAACAACTAAGGAAATGCATGAATAATAGTTGAGCCTATAACTGGAATTTTAAAGGATATGCATTAGCATAAAAATTCCCAATAGGGATGCCAAAAGTAAACAACTAAATCCAAGTGTTTCCTTACCCAATGTTGTGTGATGACACAAGTTTGGAAATACAATTAAGAAAATATGGTTTTTCTATTTAACCAAAATAACACATGTTTCTCAATTTGAGAACCAACTCACGCCATATAATATTTCAAAATTAGTTTACCATTTTATAAATAAAACAAAACAAGTGATATACAAGATGAAAATAAACCAGTATTGTAGAAAATATTCAATAAATACAAGATAAATGTAAGCCAATGTTGCAAAAAATAAACAAGAAATACATGCTGAAACTGTGGGCGATCCAAAACATCCCTAGAAAACACTAGGACACACTTAGTTTGGAACTATCTTTCAGCGTATGGTGAATCCCCATAGTCTATCACCCATTTATTGCCCTCATAAAAAAAATCAGCAGAAAATCCCTCCTGGAATCTCTATCTTCTAGGGCCACCAACCCATTTAATCTGGGTTGTTGAGTAAGCATCACTCGATAATCTATAAGTTAACCAGGACCACATGTTGGTTATATTAATATTGTGTAATTAGGAGGACCTTGCACGTGTAACTCATCTCATTGCACTAGCCTACCCCAAACATAAACACCAACATATGATAACCCTTAATTGATATCCCTCCTATAAATGTTCCCTGTATATATATAAATACATTTCAATTCCCAAGATGGTGCCAACTAGGCAGCTGTAACATATGAAATATAAAACATTTCAATAAACATTTAAGGTTTCCAACCAGGAACACACCTTTATTCGAAATATCTTTCATGCACCACTCTTACATTTACAATGATAAATGGGCCCTTAGGTTCTAAACACACATTCATACACTTCACAATTATCAAACATGTTTTTCACCATTTCTGACCCACCCAAAAACATGTTTCATACCAAATGGACAAGCCTTAAAGAATGCATTATAAACCACGATTTCCAAAACACTTAATGAAACACCAAAACCATATTTTAAAATCATTTTTAAACCCACTCAAGGGGACCAACATTATTTGAAAACTAAAATCCATTTAGAAAACTAAACTTCCCTGAAATCCCCAATTACCATAAAACAATAACTGGTAACCATCATTATTTAGAGAATATAAAACAGTCCATAAAAAACATTAAACCCTTTCCAACACATTTTTACATGTTTAGCATTCTACACTAATATCAAACCATACTCACCTTAGATCCTCTTTTGAAATAAGATGCACACCAAGAAAAAAATTTAAACTCTTGCTCTTAAAATCACCACTTACCCACATTATTTTAAATGAACACCAACAAAATACATTAAATAAATTAAACCCTTAAAAAATATTTTATCATAATAACCATCCCATAACACAACCAAAAAATGTTCATTAATAAACAATGTAGTTTTAATATAATAACTACGATACATTTCATAAGGGAACAATTCCTTCTTAAGGAAACACAATCAATTCAAACATGTTTCTTAGGTATCATAAAACTTTTCAATTTATCCTAAAACTCATTTAAAAAATATTTTTAACAAATAAAATAAATTCCAAATTGATATAGTAATTTAATTAATTGTGTCATTGTGTTGTGAAACTATTTTAAAAATTTATTTAAAATTGAAAGCATCAAAGAAAATACTTTAAGAATGAATAACATGGAAACACATACCAACACCTCATGCGATTTCCATGATACTTCATCAGGAGGAAGAACGATTCCCTGCAGACAAAACACACATCCTAAATCCAAAGTAAACATGAGATACACATTAACCATATCGTTGAGGCTACACCCAAAAAGAAGTACCACATTGAAACCCTATAAATAGAGAGAGGAGAGGAGAATATGTGAACAGAATGTACCAAAAGGAACCATCAGAAGGAGGAGCAGACACCATAAGAAGTTTCGGAGGGGAGGAGGGAATGAGTGAAGGGGGGTATGAGGAAGAGGGTTGAATGAGGGTAGCGGGAAGAAGGGGTGAGAAGACAAGATAAAAAATAGGTGATGTGTGAGAGAATAATGGGAGATTGGTTATTAGAGAGGGAATTTAAAAAATAAATGAATTAATGCTGGGGTAGGTGAAAAATTGGGTGATTGTAGAGCGGGAATTAAAAAAGTTAAATGAATTAATGGAATATAGAGGGGTGATGTGTGAGGGAAATGAAAGTGGGTAGGAGTGATTGGAGAGATGAAGATAATGGAGAGAGGGATAAAAAGGTAAATAAATGGGAGAGATGGGAGAGGCGTAGAGAGAGGGTGATTGGAGAGAGGAATACAAAAAATAAGATAATAAATGGGAGTGTGGGGTGAGGTGGGGAGAAAGGGAGATAATGGGGAGAAGAAACACAATAAATAAAAGAAGATTGGGAGAGTGGGTGTGTGTGAGGGTGAATAGGGAGAGAGTGTGTGTGCATAATAGGAATAATGGGGTGTGCGTGTTGGGAAAACGAAAAGAAAAAGAAGATTAAACCCCTATAAATTTAAGTACAATACCAATAAAGTATAAAAAATAGTGTTAATAATAATTATAAAAAAATTAAAATTTAAATAACAATTATAATATCAAAATTTTCATAACAATATTTATAATAATTTTAAAAATTAAATAATCATAACAACACCATTATTTTTCATAATGCTAATAATAATGATAACAATAAAACTAATCATAACAATAATCATAATTTTATTCATTTTATTTTAAATAATAAAAAAATTCATAAAAACCAAATAATACTTATATTTAGAACAATTTAATGACAATAATATTTTTATCAATTTTAATTTAAAAAACACATTTTTGTCCATATAATAATGTTATTATTATTATATCTTTTAAATTTAATTTATTTCATTCTGATAATGTTTTTTTATTTTATGTAGTGTGTAAGCGCAGGGGAAATCTAGGTCAACCGCATTGTTACCGCCAACCATGTGGCCCTTGTGCATCGTTCTGAAACCCAAAAAAAAATATCAAAACAATTAATCATGAATTCAACCCGCAACCTGGAAAGACTAACAGAAGACAAGAAATAATGAACTAATAATAATTTAAAAGGTCAATGTATGACACAAATCATTATATCACTCCTTAATGCATTGATAGGTCTGATGACACAAAATTGGGTTGATTATTTTTTCAATGATTTCCAATTTCACAAGATGTCTTGAATTTGGTCTCAATGGCAATTAATGTGTTCTGTAATAAGGAATTAATAGGTGGTTATTGATGTCTTAAAATATTCATTCCATCATTTTGAGGTAAATTTTTTGGATATCAATGATTTTTTTATCACCCCTGATATATCATGGTACCAGTTTTAAGTTGTTTATGTATTTATTGTTCTTAGATATTCCTACAATCATATGTATTCCAAGATTATTCCATAATTTGTTCAGTTTTAATTTTTTTCCTTGATGATAATTTTATGTCAACCCTTATTATTCTCTATTTCCTAAGGTTGTGGAGAAATTTATTATGTAATGAATGATTATAAGGGAAACATGGGTGAATCAATTTGTGGTTCTTGTTGAATACTTTTTATGAATTAATTAGTTTTATTTATAATTGGAAAATTGTGTATTTAAAATACAAAACATGTTATATTTCAGTTTCTATTCTATAATAATTCTGAAATGTTCTAAAACAGAATATATTCATTAGGTGAAAAGACATTATAATAATGATTGATTTTATAATTATGAATTTTATTATTAAGGATTTTATGGAAGTAATAAACGAATATATGTACAATATTTTTCTATAAAAATAAGATTTGGGTTTTTGGGTACAGGGTTTAATGGAAGTTGACTAGAATATTATAGTTTAGAGTAATGTTTATTAAAGTCACTGAATTATATACCGACTACATTCCTGATATGTGTAGAATTAGTTTGATAAAATAGAATCACATTTAGAAAATTGTGTATGAAGTATTTCTAAATGATATGTTTTTATAATAACTAATATAAATTCATATTAGGACCCCCTTTACATTTTCTAATAACATTATAGTGTTTTCAAAATATTTTGAAACACATAATGTAATTTTTATTCATCTGAATCAATGAGTGATTGAATGATTGATATTAAATACACATATTGAATAGTGAAAGACTAATTTAAAGACCATATTTATATGGAGTTATTTTCTAAACTAATTTCAATTCCATGACAACTTTAATGGATTTACACATGACCAAGTGCTCAAGTATTTTCTTACAATGTTGATGTAACTAATAGTTAGTATTTTCTTAAAAGGGACTAAGAAGAATTGAATAAGATGAAAAAAATTGAGTTACTATTGTTATGAAAGTTATGCATGTATCTTCTTCCAAGAATAGAAATTGAATTTACACAAATATTCTGTATTTTATCATCAATAAAAAATAGGGTATAGATTCATATTTTTCAATGAAAAAGGGTTTATTACAAGTATGTTTTAATATAAATCATCTATGATTCATGAATATTAATAATAATAAGGAATGGTGAATTTTTTACTATTAATAATGAAATAACAAGTTATACATGAATTTTATGTCATCGATACTGCAAATAAAAATTGCTTATTTGTTCTATGTTCGACCTAACTAGTGTAGTTTCAAATGATAATTTCATTGGTAATTACCCTTTAACCAAGATTTCGTAATCATTTCATGGTGTTTCTATTATATATATCTTCATGAAAGTTATAAGAGACCATAATAATGATATTTGGATACTTTCTAGGGAATCCAAATATGATTAATATTTAAAGATAAAATGGAGTGTAATTATTAATTTAATTAATTTTAAAATGTATAATAAATTAGATCATAATAAAAACTATTGTATAATATATTTATGTAATGAAAATTACATTTATAACTAATTTTTTAAATAATAAATTCCTCACAGATTGTTTCTCTAATCTCGATGAACCCTAAATCTGAATGTTTCATATAAGGAATTAACAATGTTTCTAGAATGAGATTGTCATGGTTGGATTTTAAGAGATTGACCAAGTGTAGTTCATAGGGTAAACCCACTGTTCATGATGTGAATTCATAAAGAATGTTTTTGATGGATCTATATTAATTTGGTTCACAATAAAGAAATACTTTTATATGGTAGGAAAACATTACTATTTTTTCGGATATGATAAAAAAATAAATTTATTTTTTAATAGATGTGTCTATAAAGGTAAGAATAATGACACACAGTGAATTAGGGGTTCCCATGTCCATTCATGACTGGAATCTGTATGCCATGTTGAGAAATGATTATATCCAAACAAACTCTAGATTATGGATCCCCTCATGTTTTAATCATTATTTTCATGTTTACCTCAACCCTTTAGTGGTTTCCAGGTGACTATTCAAGGAATTTAAACAAATTTTTGTTATATTTTATCATATCCATTCAAGAATTTATTAAAATTGATGACAGATGAGTTCCCTTATATTCCCACATTAATTTCCACCAATTCATTTTTATTGGGAGGATGTGACTAGGGTTTAATTTAGTTGGGGTGTTTTAATGGATAGAGATTTATTGGCATTGTTAGGGTTATTTTTAATTTGGTTGTTCCCTATTAGGTTTGATATGGTTATCTAATTTCTTATTCACCATTCTCATCTAATCCATATAAAATATTCCAATTAATGTTTTTGATCACTGTTCACTCTTTAATTCATGAATAAATGAAATGTTTGGGATTTTTTCAATTATATAGATGAATATTCATGGATAAATTTACACGTTAATAAAATGGAACTAATGAAATACAAGTGGAAGGGATTTATTTGAATTTTTTTACCTATTTCCAAATATTACAATTAATATTTCTCACCGTGAAAATGTGTTCTTTTATGATGACCATGGTGTTGCTACTGTGAATTACATACCCTTAGTAGGATTAATTTTTTAAATTTATCTTTCATTAAAGGGTAATCATTATCTGTAAAATAAATTAGTTCTATGGGAATTAATTTTTTAAAAAAATTAACATGAAATATATGATAAAATATCTTGGAAGCCCTTTTTAGTTCATATTTTTTTAAATTCCGGAATCTATATTTTCAATTATAATTTATAGTGAGCTAGTAGTGACATTACTAATGTATTTTTGGGTACTATGGGTTTTTTTGTGTTGATTGTGTAGGTTAGAAATTATGTGTGATGTGATAAGGTAGTAGAAATGTCATTTTGGGAATAGGATTTTTTAGGATTGGTTTATGTGGCCAGTTTGTGGTCGGTGATATATTATGTTTGAGTAATGTGTGGATCATGGAAAGGGGTGTGAAATTTTTACTGTCATGTTTAGGGGTTATTATGTTGGATTGTGTTGTATTTTACTAGTAACAATAGGTTGGGGTTAGTAATTGTGATACAGTAATGGAATGAGATTGAAATATAACATTAATGGGTTAAATTAAGCATGTGGTATCTCATAAATTTTATGAATGATAATAAATAGGTTAGAATGAAATTGTATGTGCCTAAAATTTAAAATATTTTGTGCTTGAGAGTGGGGTTTCTTAAAATATTAATTTGAATAATTCATAAAAGGAAAATGAATAAAAATGTGAAAATTATTGAGATTGGTATATTATGTAAATAAATAAGGAAATTTTGGGATGTCTGTGGAAATATTCTGCGGTCAGTTTCATTTGGTGGTGCATGTAGTTCATCGTGGATGTCATGGGATCATATGTTTGTATAATGGGGTATTCCATTATTGTTTATGTGAAACCCATGGAAGGGTATTGTGTTAGACTAATTAATATTTTATTTTTACGTGATTGATAAAATCACCCCACTTGAGCCGAGAGTCTCATACTAACACTGAACATGTGTCTTATGATCATGGTGTTTTCACCACTTTCATTATGAATGTAGTAATGATATATCTTTTGGTGGTTATGCCTATTGAAAATGCATTATTTAGTGTATATTCATAGATATAATGTATTAGTATGTGGAAATTCCCAATAGTTATGGATATGTTAGTGGAGTTTCCTAAAGATAATGTAATAATTATTTTAGATACCTTGTGGGGGTGTAATTATGTATAGTGGATGTATAATAGTGATTCATGGTGGGTTTAATGTATGGTAAGAGGAGGGAATGATCTTGATTTCCTCCATGTTCATGATGTACAACTTCTTAGGATGTTATAAGAATGGATGATGTTGAGGTTGTGGATATATATAAAAAATATATGGGGAAGATGTTATGGGGAACCAATATTAATATTCTATTTTATCTTATCACAATTAATTTCTTACATTACTTAATTAGTGAGACGTAGTGAGGTTGGGATGGATTAGTTATCTGGGTTAGGTGTGTGTTAGTTCTATTGTTCATTCACTTGAGAATTGGTATTATCTTCAATATTTTGTATGAGATAAATTGGCTATGACCCAACTATGTATAGATTTATTACAACCTTACATATATAGAAATTGTTTCAGGTTTCTAGGATGGTTTTGGACACAAATATTTACACTAATAGATTATAGGTTTGAGTTTCTATGTATTACATACCTTAATATTTACATTGGGTATGGTTTTATTTTGGATCATATGTTTTTAATATTTTACATTCATAATTGAATGATGGTATTTTTATATTTATATTTTATTTTGGGGATCGTTTATTTTCATATTATGAATGGTTATTGACTAATTGTTTTTTTTAAATTAATTTATTTTATATCTTATACAATAAAAGATAGTCACTAACCCAAGGCCAATTGAATGTAAGATATGGCGACATCCCCTTCTCTTTATTATCAGACAAGGATTGGTACCTATAGAGAAGGTGGCGAGGATTGAGTGGTACAAATTATTTTGGATGAGATATAAGATGTATCTTAGTTTTTTGTTCATTTCAAGATTACATGGTTTTGTAGGGAAATTATTTTAGTCAGTCATATATCATGCTGAAAGTAAGAGAAATATTATATGAAAAATTATTTAAGGGCTCTATGACCTTATGCAATGGCCATACAAATTCAAGACATTCTATGTGATGTGATGTTTATTGTATTTTACAAATCGAGGATAGGTATATGAATCTTTTTTTAGATATTTTAATTGAATGGGGTGTTGTTAGTAATTAAATATATTTTAAATAATTTATTATAAACAAATTCAATGATAACTAAATTATGGTCTATCTTTTTTTGAAATGATTCGAAGTCAGAACCACATGTAGTTCCGGGATGAGAGGATTGGTCATCTAATCCATTTAATCATTTTTGGATTGACCCAACTATGTAAGATCAGATATAGAAAAATATGTTTCATGATTTATACTATTAGTGTCTAGAAAATATTTAGGGTATGTTTTCTAATCCAGAGGTAGAGTGATAGGATGGAATATTATGAGATCATATTTAGTTTGATTTGGACCTTATCTCAGTACTCTGTTCCATTATAGACATATCAGATTCATGGAGTGGTGCCTTTATGGTGGAAGTTATATATTGGAGAGTAGAAAGAGTTGGATATTTCCTATGAAGAATGAAATTAGAATCTTTTTTCAATAGTTCTATCCTTCTATGATAGAGAAAACATTTTGGATTTATCTATTATTGCTTCTAGATGGAATCCAGTGCATGAAAATAGTTAGGGTTAGTCTCAAAGACCATTTGCACTTTTCTCTTGATCTTTTTGACGTTGGGGAGACTCAAGCATGGTGTTTTGAGGAGGAAATATGTTTACAAATCTCATATAAAATCACAATGCTGATACTTTCTATATATATTCATGTCTTGAAGAAGGAAGATATAATCAAGAAGATTTATTCAGAAGGAGGATTTACGAAATAGAGAGGCCAAGAATGTAATTTGTGGAGTATAGCTGCAAGATGCTGATCACTTATACTCAGGAAATCAAGGCTCAAAATGGTAATAATTCTACCACAATGGGGTATTATACCCTAATATTGTGATATTAGTTCTTAATAAAATACTATATTTTTTCATTTTTTATGATATATCTATTTGGGTAATGTAAACCATCACTATTAGTGTCTGACTACTTTAGGAGGTTAGTGTGTTAGTTTTTTTGAGCCCCATTCAATCTGAAACAATTTTAGTTTACCATAAAGGTATATCCGAAAAATTGAATTTCAATGTAGGTTATATAGTTTGGTTAGTAGGTTATGATCAGCTGATATGAGATGATGGGGATATATTATCGACCCCATGATGGACATCATCCACATGGACCTATAAAATAGGTTATTTATAGGGGTTTTCAGTAGGGAGTTATATGATTTGGCCATGAACATTTGAATTATATGGAGGTTATAAGACAATAGGGGGTAGAATATGTTTGAGGTATACTTAATAAATCAATATCCTTAGTTTCTTCATTTTTAATTCAGAATCCCCACACTCCTTCACTACACTATCTCATCTCGATTCATTTGGACAAAACATAGATAAAATTCGTGTTACCCTGGTATTTATGAAATGTTTGATTAAGATCTATGTGTCTCACATGAAAGTAAAGAAATATTGATGGGTGTGCCCTGATAGCGCTCCAATGCATTGGGAAAATATTTAATCTCTAGAGATGATAATAAAAACGATACCTTAGTGAATAACCTTGGTAATTATGACACCTTGGGGATGGGCCTTGGTGATATGTTTATGAATATCTAAATGAAATTTTGTAGCCACATATTCATGTTAAGTTCAAAGTTATTTTCTTTATGATATTCCTATTCTTCCATTTCTCATGACTTTATGTTTTTATTTAAGTTCCTATTGATATTACAAGTACATTAATTCCATGGTTTACCATTACTGGTCCTTCTAATCACCCTTTCCTTTGATTTCTGTCTTCAGGATATGAGATGTCGTAAATGTACATAGGATGAAACTATGATATATCCTTAAAAGTGGTTTATAATAATGTTTTATGTTGTTCTCATGCTTTTTGTTCCTGATTTCCAAGACACTATACTTTAATGATCCTCTCTTTTTAAATGTAATGAATTGTTATGTAATAAAAAGGCGGGGTACTATATTTCAAATATTCAATGTTCCATTTCATTATATATAACCATGAGGTTGTGTGTGATTTCCTTGTAATTGATCTTTATATCTTTAACCTCATCATCGACAAGTTCTATATGTGTACGTTGAAATCATAAATAAATTTTTATTGTCCACAAGTAAAATTTTTTATCAGTTGTAAGGGTGATTCATTTCATTTTTGATTAGTGGGATCCTAGATCAGTAGTAGTGTACCTAATTATTTTTTTTGGCTGGACTGATCCCATTCCATTTTACATAAAATTTTCATTAAATTTTTGGGTAGAATTTATAGTAGTTCATTAACTTCCATAGTGGATGAGTACCCTATTGATTTTTCTAGGATACAACCCTAAAGGGAAATTTAGTTTTTCAAAAATATAATTTCTTGGAGGAAACCTATCTATTTAACATCTATCCATAAGGAAACTTCTAAGTTTAAATAGATTAAATATATACTCAATTAACTTGAGGATGATGTATTAATTCATCTATGTTTGTAAAATTTGGATTCACTTGTTATCTTCTCAAAGTATTCTGATTAGAGCATCCAAATTTTTATTAATTACCAAATATATAATCAAGATACTATTTAAGAAATGCATCATCTAAAAAGGAATAAATACTTATATTATCATCATATAGGAACATAACGGTCTTATAAGTTTAGTAATTATTTGGGGTACAATCATTTTAGGGTCAAATTGGAAAACAATCCTTAAACACCCTTGAAAAAATGATAAGAACACTATCTAGATTTTTATGCAATTTCATCTCACTAACTCACCTAAGGTATTAAATGCTTTGATGAATGATGTATTTCATCAATTCTAGTATTCATAAATATTTTTTTAATATTTTTGTGTAATAAAATTCAGAGGACATACATAAGGATCATACGTATATCATCCTCAAAACTTTACATGAACATTATCTATCTTAAAGCATATCTATATTTGATTGTTTGAAGAATGAGGTAATTTTTTTGGAATTTTTTTATTTAATATGGGAATCTCAAATAATCTTGTAAATATTCAACCAGTTATATATTGGAAGAAATCATGAAATTGTTTCAAGAATCACAGTTTTCGGGGTTTAATAGGCTTTTTTAAATGTTCTATCCGAGAATTATTCAATCTTGTATTTCAAGTCACTATGATATCCATAAAAGTGTTATGTTTTAATTTAATGATAAGTGACAAATATAATTTTAGGAAATTATGGTTATATTGAATATAAATCCAATTTCAATTCATCAAGAACTAATTTTAGGAAATAATGTTTTATAAGATGCCTTACGTATAGGATTAGGGTGTGCTATAATTAGAAGAAAAGATGTTGTGGTCTTTTTTTAACAGAAACTATTTCATCATGAGAATAATTATCCTCCCCTTAATCTCATGTTTCATATTGCGGTTCATTATGTTAACACTTGGTGTCACTATCTCTCAGGGGATTGAATTTTGGAATATTCATATAACAATATCCTGATGTATATTTTTACACATCGGGATATAAACTTTTGATAAAAATTCTATGTTGATTTTATCTATATATTTCATGTTTATTTTTAATATACACCTATTAAAAATATTTTAGACACAAATAAACTGAGAAGAAAATTATTGAAAATATCCTTAATGGAATCCATATTGGGTGATATTTTGTGGGTTTTTTTCACTTAGATGATCTTGGATGTTTAGGAGGATCAATGGGATCTATTTTTAGAATGTTCAAAATATAACAAATCACCTGATTATTTGATTTATCTTAGTCATGAAACAATCATCAATTGTAATAATATTTATAAAACAATAAATAAAATGAAGACCATAAGAGATTAGACTCAGTTTCCTAAAGGTTTATATTTTTTCTTTAGGTTGTTTTTTATTATGATATATCTGAAACCAGTAATAATGTACAATGATAATTTTTTCAATTTGGTATTTTCCCCATTAAACTGACCTGATGTATCTTGATTTGATATGATCGTAGTAGTGTATTGGGATTATTCAATCGATTGTAATCATTCTATCCTTATTTTGTACATGTCAAAATATTATTTGGATGAACTTGAGCCCTTCAGATTTCTTGCATACATTACCAATTATTGTGTGTAAACAAGACTAGATATCCATAGATTCCATTTTTGGTTTATAAATGACACGTAGTCAGAGAGATATGAATTGGGTGATCACTGATATACTTAAAACTCATCTCATGTACATCTTATCATAGATAAAAAAAATTGGTGAATATTGGTATCATGTATGTATGTGATATCATGATGCTCCATGGAGAGACTTTTGTGGTCGTTTCTAATTAGTACCAATAATATATAATAGTGTTTTGGAATGGTTTTCAATTGGTATGGGAAACAATATGATTTTAAGCATGGAATATAAGAATTATGTGAATATATATATATATATATATGGAGTTCTCTATTTAGTTTATTTAGGATATACCTTTCATATGGGTTCATTATTTTTGTATTTCATGTGAACAAATACACAATTTTAAAAGTTTTCCTATAATAATAGTTATCATGGATCAATTAAAATATATTCCCTTGATTCTCTTTATGGTCAACCATGTATATCACCCTGATGTTTGGTGGAATTGGGAGAATGGTATTTGAATAGACCATGACTTGTTTATAAGATGGTATAAAATGTGAAGTTAATCTAAAAGAGGATTTTGAAAGCTTTGAGTAATCCTAAATCCTATGAAGGCTATCATCATTTATTGTTTTATTTATATTTGGATCATTAAGATTATCTCATGTTGACTCCTCATTTTGTAAATTATTATTTTTGTAAGCAAGGTATGTTCAAACTAGTGTTCATTTTCCATTTGAATGTAATTGGAAAACTCAAAAAGATGGATTTCCATTCCATCTCGATATATTTATTTATTTCAATTTACTAAATTTTTTTTTTCCCAATAGAGGATGTATCTAGAAAATCCATCCAATTTCATAAAATGATAGGATACTATGTTTGAGCCCGACACATATGTCATTGATAAACTATATCTGAATATATATCAACAAGATAGATGGTGAAAGGTAAACAAATCCATTTGGTATGTATATTGTTCATATATTTGTGGGATATCCACGAGATGTGTGAGATGGAATAACATATGATTCATAATAAAACTTCTCTATTTGTGAGTAAAAATTCTTGAGTGATTATAATGTGTCTAAATCTTTTATGATTTGGAGAATTGTAACCCCATGACATGTTGAATCAGGTGAAAATACTCTCTTGTCTTTTTAATTTTATTATGATGGGAAATTGAGTTTCAAGGTGCCTTAAAAATGGGTTTTTGGGTATTATGAGGTAAAATATCTAGTACCATTGGCGTTGTTGTTTATATGGTATGTTGGTATGTTTCCAATAAAAAATAACTAGAGCCATTATGCCTAATGTAGTGCATAAACCCAACCATCGTTGGTTGGTGGTATCCTAATGTAGCATGACCATCATGTTTCACCATATTAATGGTAGAGAAAATTTACTACCATAATTGTATGATATTTTGGGCTAGGGAATGGTTGGTTCATGTGGTCAGTCTCATGGGGTGGCCACCCTGCCACGTTAGGAAGAACCAATGTGCTATGTTAGGAATTTTAGTTTTTCAAAATGCATGTTTGCCACCTGAACATATCTGGAAGGTTACTAAATCAACGTTCTACAAAAATGAGTGTTCATGATGTATATGTTGACTTGGTTTCCCCCTTCTTAAACTAATTTTTCTCTACTCATTAGATCTCATTATATATCGAGAATTCAAGGAAGGTATTTTGAGCGTAAATTTCTCATTTAGTAGTGTATTAGGGTGATTAACTTCTTCTTTGGACATGCCTTTGTAGATCCAGGTTCTAACATATCAGATATCTTCCCCAAAAATCATCTTATTTTAAGGAAATAATCTTTTTTATTTTTTATTTGGTAAGTTTATCTATAAAATATTTCAATCCCTAGTTTTACAACATATTCTTATGAAAATTCATTGCGTTAATTTATTAAATTCATTAATTTGAAATTTTTGGGGGTTGTTTAATGAAATTATATCTTAGGTGGATTGTGAAACGGATTTAAATTGATTTTTCTTTAAAATAACTTTTTGAACCCTTAGACTTATACATGGTGATCATGTTATGGGTTGTTAATCATGGATATGGTTCTCCCAGATCCTATATTATTGCTTATTGAAATTACACTCTCGTGTTGGAATATATTATAATTATTTAAATTATGTATCATACTTATAAATGAACAGATGAATATCTTTTGAGATATATGTACTTCAATTAGTTTCCAATATATTTTCATTCATTTATATAAAAATATTTTAGTGGACTTAACTATTAATTGTTTTTTTGTAAAAACCGATGGTTGTTTTTTAGGAATGGATTTTAAAATGAAGAATAATTATAAAAATGTTTTCCTTATGATTATTATAACAGATGCATGTGGATATATGTGGTATACATTCACTATGTTATCCTGATGATATTTAGTACTTACACCTAACATTTTCCATTATGTATTTTTAGATTCTGGTTTTTAGTATAAACGTAAATTGAATAGAGTCACGTAGATCATATGATTTCCTCAACTATTGTTTCCATTGTAATGGGTGGAGACAGTTGTGATAGATGTTCCCATGGAGATTTGGTTTCTTCATTTTTCATTGATTTTTTGTTTTCATGTGAGTTTATCTTTTTAGATATTTTTATTCCTCATGATTATATATACATTTTATTATATGACATAATTTGATGGATAATCACACTTCTGTTATACATCAAGCTTTTTTCACTTCTTTTGATGATTTACACCATAAAATGAACTAGATTTGATGATATCTAATGTTGACACAAGATTTTTCATTACACATAGAATCATTTTAGAGGATTATAATGTGACATATTATATCATCCAACCACTTCCATTGAGTATTTTTGGTCATGTTAGTTCCCAAAATAGTCTTAAGTAATGATGGGGGTTTACAAATACATTTTTGAACAAGGAGGGTAGTTGTTGTAATTAATGTTAATTTCATGGTTTGAATGAGTTATGGAATTATTTATGGTATTTTTTGATGTCTTAATGCTTTTTCAATACATGGGGTCCTCATGGTTGGATTGTTTGATGTTTCCTATGTGTACGTAATGGTGTGAGATCTTAGAAATTCTTTTTGTTTTCTTTTATGTCAATTTGGATCATTATATGAATATTCATGGTGTCAATTATTTATGGTTTTATGGGATTTGATTACATGAATTTCAATAGAGGTTTTTGTAGAACCCTGAACCATTTATGCACCTAAATGGTTATATGGGTCAGGTTCCAATATGACTTATGCATGCTACCATATATGAAAATATTCCATGACTAGCTTTGATGGAATTAAGAGGTGATAGTGGTGAGACTATACCCTTTGGTGATAATATAATAATACTCTAAAATCTATAAATTCATCGAAAAAAATACGAAAAACCACTGGATGAGTAATCCACCAAATGGTGAAGAAAAATCAATACAAAACAATAGTAGAAACGTATGAAACAACATTACTGGACTAAATTAACAACTATAAATGACATTTATA
Source organism: Viscum album (assembly GCA_963277665.1). Taxonomy (NCBI): domain Eukaryota; kingdom Viridiplantae; phylum Streptophyta; class Magnoliopsida; order Santalales; family Viscaceae; genus Viscum; species Viscum album. Next base: position 698,184,983 of record OY728122.1, on the reverse strand, counting down.
GGTTCTAAAAAACATGAATACATATTAGGTCACATAAAAAAATAGTATAATTTTCTATAATGGAATACAGTAGTATAATCATATAGTATCATGCTGATATAGAAAGAGAATAAAAATAAAATTCAACTGATGTAAAAAAATAATTGTCACATTCCTTCGATCCATACAAATACCACTACAAATATATATCTCCTTAGCATAAAATATACCTATGCAGAAATCCATAAAGTCTACACATCTCCCAAAGGGCCCTAGTAGGGTGTAATAAATAATCTTACTTTGTAGAGACCCGAATCATGACATACATATATATTACATTACTTTTGCGGAATACATAATACATAACAAAAACAGACACACGAGCACAGTAATAGTTTAGTGTCTTTGGAAACATGGAACGTAATCTTCTAATCGTGGTGAATGATCTTCAACATCTCCCATAAATATCTTCCACTTTTTGTTTACTTACCTAAAAACTTTCTTTTAATCCTGGGGGAAAATAAAACATAAAAAGGGTGAGCTCAAATCCTCAGTAAGGGTAAGCATGGATAAAATAAAACATACCATATACATTTGAACCTAAAAACATGAACATAATGTTTAAACATCAAAATCATGAGAAACGACTTAAAAATATGGAAGAACATAAGGAATATATCATAATGGAACATAAATCATGATAACATAACATGGGAATAAAACATGTAATTGTGGCATCCATTAAGCACATGTAATGATTTCCATAGTAGCCAAGGCACTGCTGCCACGACCATCTTAGTGGACAAAGTCCCATTCTGAATCGGGTTCAATCCTCATTCCAGTCCTGTAATACTAAACCGGATTAACTTACCATTTCAGCCATGTCTATCTCATGAGATATAAATCGTTACCCAATGCATTGGAGGGAGATATAGGTCCCACCCAACTCATAGTGAAATCATTTTTACTTGTGCCACAAAATAAACTTAAAACATTCATCATAACCCAAAGAATAAAATGGGTTTCATAAACATCATCCCATCATCACATAATCCATATAAAACAAATGGATATTTCACCATAATAAAATTGAAACTATTTAAATCATAGAGACATTATACTTGAAACATACACATATAAAATAATGTCATCTTAGATAGAAAATGGTTTTGATAAAACACTTGAAATGAATTCTTGAGGAAACTATCCTTTCTTCTTAAAAATCATTCTCTTTTCACAAAATGTCATGCAATTTTAAAAGAAAAGGATTTTGTTGGAAGTAGTCATGAAATCATTTTTTGTAAGCTCCATGAAAATAAGGCTTTATAAAAGCGTAAAAATCCGTTTGTGCCGTATAAGTTAAAAAACATTCTTCTCGTACTTTTGCCGGAAAAGTAAAAAAAGGACCTCGTAACGTAAACAAAAGAAAGATTCCGTACATACCATGTAGTAAAAGTAAAAATGGGTAAAAAGGACTTTAAACATACATGAATACACTTTTATAAAACATGGACATGGATAATTGCAACAACCCCAGTAAATACTTATGAATAAGCAATCTCGGATAAAAATGAGATTTGCAAAATTATCCCTTAACCTAGGTCCGATATGCTTCGTACGTATCCAAAAATCCTGTATAATGATTTAAATAATGTTATTGACTTATTACAGAATCATATTCATTGTTATGATATCATATATGGTTCACTTATGACTTTATATTACCTGTTCTTTTGTAAATTCCATGTTAAAGAGCGTTTTGGGTAAAATCGTTTCATTTGTCGTCCGTGTTTTGACTTCATATGATTACATAGATCATGATTACTTTATTCCAGAATAAAAAACATGATTTATATATAATATATATTACGAATATACATATATATAATAGACCGATAAATGGAAATAAATACACAGTTCATGGAGACGGTAGGTCGTACGTACGCATGAAAGCTGTTTTCGTTTCCTTGTTGAATTGAATGGAATTACTTGGATGTCATACATATATATATACATAAATCCAGTATCATTATTATGTCATATATTTCATGATTACCTATTATATATACTTTATAATCATTTATGAATGGTTAATCAATGAGAGTGAATCTCATCAAATCGTGGAGACGGTATTCCGTACGTACTCACGAGCGATGATATCATTCCCACGATCGTGGATTTTATTGGAGTGTATGTATACTATTACAGAATCAATATAACTTTACAATAATCATATATAGTTATTATTTACACCATTATACCCATCCAAGTAAGGTGATGATGGAAAACAGATTACACCACAGCGTGGAGACGGTATTCCTTACGTACGCACGCGCAGTGATTTCGTTTTCCATAGGATGGATAGATGGTGAAATAGGGTTGTTTCATACATATAATTAACATATAAGTATATGAGTGATACTGATGTTATTACTTCATAATGAAACCACCTAATAAGAAGAAGTGGAAGAAGAAATAAAGTTGAATGAATCGGTAACGGACATTACCTCTTCTTTGAAGCGCCTCTTTGAGACCTCCAATTAGGGTACTAAAATTGGTATTTGAGGATGCCCAGAACCTCTAGGATGTTTCTTGGGAAGTGTCGAAGATAATCTGGTAAGGGTTGGCCGAGCTTGAAGGCTCAAAGTGGTGTGAGGAAGAGAGGGAGGAGGTGCCCTTTTATAAGGAAGGAGAGGGGCACCTTTGGAATAACAAAAAATAATATATTATTATAAAGTCATATTCGGTTTTTAATAGCTCAAAATTGATTTATTTCGAAGATAAGGTGGGGATACATCGAAATCCTCTCATATAATATAATTTATACAAGTTTTGGTCATTATATTAACCTTATCTTTTAGTTTTAACTCTTAGTTAATTAGATTGACATTTACCATGTCACTTTGTATTTTTATATTATATAGTTACTAAACATACCATATACAACCAAGAGACCCAAAAATGGTCCATTAATGATACACATATCATGATATAAGTATCTTGGTGAACCATAGATTTTTAGGAATATAATAACAATTAATAATAAAATATTTGTTTTAAAAACTATTTTATGTCAATTTTGACACTATTTGGTAATTGATTTTTGTGAAAATCATAACAGAATGATTAGTTCTAAAAAAGGTAATTAAATAAATACTAACATGTCATATTAAAATTTAAAATTATTGTAATTCATAAAAATTCCCAAATTACATTTATTTTGATATTTATATCATCAATTATGTCAATATTTCATTAATAAGATAATTACTGCATCATCATTGTTTCATAAATAAATTAAATTATTTTATGTCTACAAATTATAAATAAAATAAAATTATGTAGAAATTCTATTTAGCTTTATAATTAATATTTATAGTCAAATTTATCTTATGTATAACCCTATATTAAAAATGATTTAGTTATTAAACATTGATTTTAACTATTTTAACCCTTCTTTAAATAAATTAATAATAAATGTCTTAATCTAATCCAAGTGGGCCTAAATGGTAATATTTTATTCCTAAGGTTGTTCTGGCCGAATTAAACTTATCCAATAGAATTAGGACATGTGTTAGGGTAATAATAATATCATTTTTACCCTTAGTTACACTATTTACTTTAAACCGTGGTAAAAAAAAAGTAAAAAGTTACTAATCACCAAAAATTATTTTCATCTCATTGAACCATATTTTAGTCCTTGATATTATCCATGTCTCTAGGATTTTCTAAATTCTACTCACAGAAGCGGTAAAATTATGTTTTATGAAAAATTCATTTTTATTAACTACCACTTAGTGGATTCACTATTCATCAAAAAATGAAAGTTTCTAGAAAAATACCAAAAATTAGGCCAAAGCTATATTTGATATTATGAATTCAAAAATTATGTCTATTTTACCAAATTCAAAACATATCAGTTGCATTAAATAATTTAAAAATTAGTTCCCGTCATCAAAACAAATAGTGTGTTCTTAAGAGATAATAACTATCAAAAGATTAACACTTGTTTATGTCTGGTTTAAATGTGAAATTACATCCAATGACCAAAATTGTATTAAATTGTACAAATATATTCTAAATATACTTTAAAACCACTCCAATTAATAATTTAACACTATTAATTATTTCGATTAAAAAAGTTGTATTTAATTAAAATTTAGTAATTTTCACTATTCATCAGAATATGAATGTTATCCGAAAAGTACCAAAATTTAACCCTAAGATAATTTAGATATTCCAAATCCAAAAATGATGTTAATTTTGAAAGATAAAATTTATAAAATTTCAAAAAGTGGGTATTACTATTCATAAAGGTTAGTTCATAATAATATTATAATAATATCTCATTTAGTGAAACTCGGTATTGCGTACTACACACGCTATCGAGGAAGGTCGTGATTGCGTGTAATCCAAGGAAAGTTTGGGATGCGTGTTGTGCATGATCCTTTTAGCGTACAACACATGAAATTAATGTAATTAAAAAGAATACTTTTCATAAAATCTCGGGGTGTAACATTCTAGCCCCCTTAAAATAAATTTCGCTCTCGAAATTCATCGGGGTTATAAATGGTTTACTACTCGAAAGTTTCATTAATAGAAACCCAAATCGTAAAATGGAATATCAAAACCAATCTTTAAAAAGTAAAGTATGAAATGTAATGTTTACCCAAATTAACTCATCACTGGGTTTCCACGTAGGAGAACATAGGTGAAAATATGGATATGGAAGAGAAATCTAACCATCAAGTTCTTGATGGAGAGTGGTAGAGAACATGGCTATGAAAAATCCATTAATCACAAAACCATAGATTTTTTATGATCTAAGGTACCATATGATTCCTCAGATATAAGAGCACTAGGACAAGATTTTTGGTTTTCAAGATCATTTCCCTAAAGTTGATGAAATTGGAATTAGGAGAAATACTTTCGTGATTTTTGTACAGTCTCACCGTTGGTTGTTCTTTGGACAATTTCCACTTCATCTCTTAAATTAATGAAGTTGAATTTTTCATTCGTGATGTGTTAGTAGATCATGTGATAAAATGATGGGTCATTCCATCTGTCTCAAACAAAAGGTTAGAAAAGTTATCAAAAAATACATAAGTCCATCTAGAGTGAGATTAATCATATATGGTTCCAAAAATGGACTTATAATTCATATATCATACTGCTTAATATAATAAAACTAGTTTCTACTAAACCGGGACTTTCTGTAGGCTAGTGTTAGGCGATAAAGGCCAGTCGCACTTCGGTTGTGGGTTCAATTCCCACAGCCTTGTCTGACGCGATGGGTTGTCGCTCGTCCTGCAGGTTGTCGTTTTTCTAAAACTACATTACTATAACAGCCCATCAATAATATCAAAAAAACTTCTATCCTTAAACAATAATAACTTATTTCCAACATAATCCATTCCAATATTTAGGCGTATCCATAATACTACAGTCCACTCTCATATTATAGTGAAAATGATTACCAGGGATTTAATACCATCATTGATCCCCATATATCATAAGATATGTCTTTTTTGTCATATTCCAAACATTCGAAGGCCATAATCATGTATTCTCTTGAAAAAATGAATACCCATTGAACCTTAGTGAAAACATGAATGCAGTTAAAAGTTAACACTTTCCACATACCAAAATCCTCAAAATTCTATATACTCAAACCATGATATCACTTAGTCCTTATATCAATAACGAGCTCATGAATACAATCAAACATCTCATTATCTTCTTATTCCTTCATTATGCGCATATCATCTACCTTCCAAAAATATCTGAATAACCTTCCATGGTTACTGGTACCATTCAACATATACTTTCAAATACAATAGTGTAACAACACTTAGATGATTCTTTATTCCATAGTACCATTAACTATACAGCATAACTCTCGATAAACATACAATCATTCCACTACCTTCTAAAACAACTGACTGAGCTTCAACACTTCTTTCAGCTCATATATCATTTTTAGTCTCCTCATCATCATCCACATAAATACTACCCATATGAACATGCTGATTCTCTTCATGATATTTTCCATTAAGGAATTGGTTTGCATAATGCCTGTACATTCCTCTTTTAAAACATCTAATCATTGTTGATGTCATAGCAATACCATTATCCTTGTCCATGGTGTTAATTGGACCTTTTCCATTGCACTTAATGGCTTTGTGTCCTTATTTTCCACACCCAAAGAATCTTCTAGTTCCTTTGAAACAATCTCCCTGATGCGTCTTTCCACATGATTTACAAGAGGGAAATTGAACATTCTTTCCTCTATGATCATCATGAAAATCCATCTTTCTCTTATTATCTGAGTCTAGAAACTTACCAAAGTTGAGATTATTGATCATATTATGAGATTGCTGATTAGGCATAATAATGATGTTTGGACTTCCATATCCCGTTTCATTTTGTTTCTCATTAATAATATCATTCCATTGTCTGTTATATCCTCCATTATCATGAATCTTCATGTTTCCAACCATTTTCTAAAACCCAAAAAGAATAGTGTGAGAAGAAAAAATCATGCTAGTGAAAACAACATAGTAAAGGGGGAGTTCCCTCAATATCTAACATCTTAGGTTAAATTCTAAGATCGTTACCATAGTTCTAGGACTATATCTTATACGTATACTTATCCTCAGGGACATCCCTAGACATACCATAGAAATATCTCTAGGGATCTCACTAACGTTTTCGCATCCTAGTTTCCAAAGGTTGACTAAACCATTCCTCTGATACCAACTGTAGAGACCCAAATCTTGATGTACATAGATATTACATTACTTTTTCGGAATACATAATACATAAAAAACAGACACACAAGGACCGTAATAGTTTAGTGTCTTTGGAAACTTGGAACGTAATCTTCTAATCATGGTTAAAGATCTTCAACATCTCCCATAAAGATATTATACTTTTTGTTTCCTTACCTGAAACCTTTCTTTTAATCCTGGGGGAAAATAAAACATAAAAAGGGTGAGCTCAAATCCTCAGTAATGGTAAGCATAGATAAAATAAAACATACCATATACATTTGAACCTAAAAACATGATCATAATGTTTAAACATGAAAATCTTGAGCAACGACTTAAAAATATGGAAGAACATAAGGCATAGATCATAATGGAACATAAATTATGATAACATAACATGGGAATAAAACATGTAATCGTGGAATCCCTTAAGCACATGTAATGATTTCCCTAGTAGCCAAGGCACTGCTGCCAAGACCATCTTAGTCGACAAATTCCCTTTCTGAATCGAGTTCACTCCTCATTCCAGTCCTGTAATACTTAACCAGATTAACTTACCATTCCAACCATGTCTATCTCATGAGATATAAATCTTTACCCAATGCATTTGAGGGAGATATAGGTCCCACCCATCTCATAGTGAAAGCATTCTTACTTGTTCCACAAAATAAACTTAAAACATTCATCATAACCCAATGAATAAAATGGGTTTCATAAACATCATCCCATCATCACATAATCTATATAAAACAAATGGATATTTCACAATAAGAAAATTGAATATGTGTAAATCATAGAGACATTATACTTGAAACATACACATATGAAATAATGTCATCTTAGATAGAAAATGGTTTTGATAAATCACTTGAAATGAATTCTTGTTGAAAATATCCTTTCTTCTTAAAAATAATTATCTTTTCAAAAAATGTCATGAAATTTTAAATGAAAAGGACTTTGTTGAAAATAGTCATGAAATTTTTTGGAGTAATCTTCATGAAAATAAGGCTTTATTAAACCGTAAAAATCCGTTCGTGCCGTATAAGTTAAAAAAACATTCTTCTCGTACATTTGCTGGAAAAGTCAAAAAAGTACCTCGTAATGTAAACAAAAGAAATATTCCTTACATACCATGTAGTAAAAGTAAAAATGGGTAAAAAGGACTTTAAACATACATGAAAACACTTTTATAAAACATGGACATGGATATTTTCAACAACCCCAGTAAATACATATGAATAAGCAATCTCGGATGAAAATGAGATTTGAAAAATTATCCCTTACCATAGTTTCGATATGCTTCGTATGTATCCGAAACTCTTGTATAATGATTTAAATAATGTTATTAACTTATTACCGAACCATATTCATTGTTATGATATCATATATGGTTCACTTATGACTTTATATTACCTGTTCTTTTGAAAATTCAATGTTAAAGAGTGTTTTGGGTAAAATCGTTTCATTTGTCGTCCATGTTTTAACTTCATATGATTACATAGATCATGATTACTTAATTCCATAATATAAAACATGATATATATATAATATATATTCATAATATACATATATATAAAATATTGATAAATGGAAATAAATACACCGTTCATGGAGACGGTAGGTCGTACGTACGCATGAACGCTGTTTTCGTTTCCTTGTTGAATTGAATGGAATTAATTGGATGACATACATATATATATACATAAATACAGTAACATAATTATGTCATATATTTCATGATTACTTATCATATATACTTTATAATCATTTATCAATGGTTAATCATTGAGAGTGAATCTCATCGCGTCGTGGAGACGGTATTCCGTACGTACGCAAGAGCGATGATATCATTCCCATGATCGTGGAATTTTATTGGAGTGTATGTATACTATTACAGAATCAATATCACTTCAAAATAATAATATATAGTTATTATTTACACCATTATACCCATCCATGTAAGGTGGTGATGGAAAATAGATTACACCACAGCGTGGAGACGGTATTCATTACGTACGCACGCGCGGTGATTTTGTTTTCCGTAGGATGGATAGATGGTGAAATAGGGTTGTTTCATACTTATAATAACATATCATTATATTAGTTATACTGATGTTATTACTTCATAATGAAACCACCTAATAAGAAGAAGTGGAAGAAGAAATAAAGTTGAATGAATCGGTAACAGACATTACCTCTACTTTGAAGCGCCTCTTTGAGACCTCGTCTCAGGGTACTAAAATTGGTATTTAAAAATACCAGAACCTCTAGGATGTTTCTAGAGAATTTTATAATAGAATTTTGCAGGGGTTTTCCGAGCTTGAAGGCTCAAAGTGGTGTGAGGAAGAGAGGGAGGAGGTGCCCTTTTATAAGGGAGGAGAGGGGCACCTTTGGAATAACTAAAAATATTATATTTTTATAAAGTCATATTCGGTTTTTAATAGCTCCAAATTGATTTATTTAGAATATAAGGTGTGTATAGGTCTAAATCCTTTCATAAAATAGAATTTATACAAGTTTAGGTCGTTATATTAACCTTATCTATTAGTTTTAACTTTCAGTTAATTAGATTGACATTTACCATGTCACTTTGTATTTTTATATTATATAGTTACTAAACTTACCATTTACATCCAAGAGACCCCCAAGTGGTCCATTAATGATACACCTATCATGATATAAGTATCATGGCAGAACCTTAGATTTTTATGAATATAATAACAATAAATAATAAAATATTTGTTTTAAAAACTATTTTATGTCAATTTTGACACTATTTGGTAATTGATTTTTGTGAAAATCATAACAGAATTATTAGTTCTAAAAAGTTACTTAAATAAATACTAACATGACATATTAACATATAAAATTATTGTAATTCATAAAAATTCCCAAATTACATTTATTTTGATATTTATAACATCAATTATGTCAATATTTCATTAATAAGATAATTACTGCATCATCATTGTTTCATAAATAAATTAAATTAGTTTAAGTCTAAAAATTATAAATAAAATACCACTATGTAGAAAATCTTTTTATCTTTCTAATTATTATTTATAGTCAAATTTATCTTATGAATCAATCTATATTAAAAATTATTTAGTTATTAAACTTTGATTTTAACTATTTTAACCCTTCTTTAAATAAATTAATAATAAATGTACTAATCTAATCCAAGTGGGCCTAAATGGTCATATTGTATTCCTAAGGTTGTTTTGGCCTAATTAAACTTATCCAATAGAATTAGGACATGTCTTAGGGTAATAATAATATCATTTTTACCCTTAATTACCCTATTTACTTTTAACCGTGGTTAAAAAAGTAAAAAGTTACTATTCACCAAAAATTATTTTCATCTCATTGAACCACATTTCAGTCCTTGATATTAACTGTGTCTCTAGGATTTTCGAAATTCCACTCACAGAAGCAGTAAAATTATGTTTTATGAAAAATTCAGTTTTTTTAACTACCACTTAGTGGATTCACTATTCATCAAAAAATCAAAGTTTCCAAAAAAATACCCAAAATTAGGCCTAAGATATATTTGATATTATGAATTCAAAAATGATGTCTATTTTACCAAATTAAAATAATTATAGGTTGCATTACTTAATTTAAAAATTAGTTCCTGTCATCAAAACAAATACTGTTCTTAAGAGATAATAACTATCAAAAGATTGACACTTGTTTATGTCTGGTTTAAATGTGAAATTACATCCAGTGACCAACATTTTATTAAATTGAAAAAATATATTCTAAATATACTTTAAAACCACTCCAATTAATAATTTATCACTATTAATTATTTCGATTAAAAAATTTGTTTTTAATTAAAATTTAGTAATTTTCACTATTCATCAGAATATGAATGTTATCCGAAAAGTACCAAAATTTCACCCTAAGCTAATTTCGATATTCAGAATCCAAAAATGATGTGCATTTTGAAAGATAAAATTTATAAAATTTCAAAAAGTGGGTATTACTATTCATAAAGGCTAGTTCATAGAAATATTATAATAATATCTCGTTTAGTGAAACTCTGTATTGCGTACTACACACGCTATCGAGGAAGGTCGTGATTGTGTCTAATGCAAGGCAAGTCAGGTATGTGTGTTGTGAATGCTCCTTGTAGCGTACAACACACAAAATTAATGAAATTAAAAAGAATACTTTTCATAAAATCTCAGGGTGTTACATACATGGCCACCACAATCATCTTCCTATCATTAATATGTGATAAAGAATGTGTATCTAAATAAAAAAATATAAAAAAAACAACCCACATTCATAATAACATCCCACTTCAATTTTTTTAGAAACTACATGGAAGTGATCACCTATGTCAGACATAGCTTCAATACCACAGTGGATAGAAGTATTAACCTTATCCTAAGGCATCCCCTGATTTAAATCATCCCAGTTGAACCCTCATTTTCCACCTCTAATAAAACTGGTCAGAAACACATGAAATAAAAAACCTCATGTCCAACCAATATAAGACATCTTGAAGGTACACCCAAATAAATTACCTATCTCAAATCATATAAAACCATATTGGTTCAACACATGACATTTTAGGCACAATGATACCTATCCTCCAATAATTACATCACCATCTCAATAACAAATTTCCTGAGGTAAAGTGATGTTTTTCTTCCCAATCAATTCCTTTCTCAATAGACAAAAGTATTATGAGCCTAATACCATAAACATAGGTATCCACAACATCAAATAATATCTCCTCACTAACCCCATGGATTTATATGTAAATAAACTCCAACCATTTCGCTATGATTCAACTAAAGGAGTCCTCTTCCCACATGTGTGGTCAGTACCAGATCATCATTTGATTCCTACTATGTACAAAATTCTAAATGGATAATTAGATAACACAGGTGAGATGAAATAACTAAAATATCCCTAATTCACATCATCTGGAATCTCATTCCCAACTGACTGTGTCACTCAATTTGATGGCTAACTCCATCCAACGTCACAGGAGCCAAGGTTGTATCATGAACACCTTGTTTCCTCAATCGATGATTATTTCACCCAAATAATGATCAATAGAAATCAGAACATATATATATAGATATATATATATTGTCCAATTCCCAACATGATAATTAGATCACCTTATCTCAAGTGGTCATCACCGCACCAATCCTCAGACCAAGCCCACCCGATTCACATGAAAATCAGTAATGCATAACTGAAACCTATAAAAATCAATTTAATGAAATAAAAGAATACATACAGACATTACCATGTGTTATATGGCTTCTAACATATCCTAACAAGAATAAATAAAGTTATATAATTATCAAAAACATCCCACAATTTCATAATGTGAAAATAACAATAAGCATTCAATTTTTTAAGATCTCGCTTGGCCAATAAAATGGTTCACACAAGTTCACACACATAAAATAATTGAAAAATCACCATGAAAGTTGGTAACAACATAAATTGTGTTCGTATAAATCCATGCATTCAATCATATCATCTAACTCAATACGATTTTTAAGAAATCATCATTTATATGAATGTCCAAAAAATAGGGTAAATCGGATCACACTGATTTAGCACTCCATTAAGAGAGATCATATTAAAAAAGTGGAAAGTGGACTCATGGTCATACCAATATAGATACAAAAACATAAATGGATCAATAAATTGTGTTAATAAGAGTGATATTTCTCAAATAAAAGTGGAAGTGAAAGGGAGGAGGTACCCCTCCTATATGTGACCACGTAATAATAATGAATGGTGGAGTAAAAGAAAAAGGGTAGGAAGGAAAATGAAAATTTCAATCTTTTGAAGGGTGGTGTGGTCAGTCCACTCCATTTGTAAATAAATCTGCAAACCATGTAACAGAAACTTCTCAATCCCATATATCACACAATTCATGGGTATGGTTTTCCAAACACTGTGAGATCCATGGTTGAACCCTCTGTAAAAAATTTCAAACATCGACTCATGACCTTGCACTGAATCACTAATGGGTTTCCAAACCATTTCTAGTAGACACAGAGGGTTGTAAAATTACTCCTCAAAGGCCTCATGGTTTGTCCAAATCATGCATGTCATTCTATGCACTATTGTATCAAGGGTGTTCAGTTCCTAACACACCAAAAACCCAACCAAAACTAAGAGATACTTTATGACCATTAATAACCATCCTAAAATAAGGGCATGAGTCAAACTATAACTGATATTTTAATAATTTTTTTTATAATAGAATTGGTCTACCAAGAAAACTATGAAAATTCAAAATGGATGATGATTTTGACCCACTACAATAACTAAGGACATTACCATATCCTCATCATAACATAGCACACCCCAAGATATAAAAACTAAGAGATGGTACCGAACATATCCATACCTTTAAAAATAACCTGGACTATCTTATTATTCATGTAAAAATTCTACTCTCTTGAGGTACTCCCCATCATAGAAGATACATACCCTGGTCGCTTCATGACTAACAGAAAAAATAAAAAATATATCCCATCAAGCACCAGTTGAATCAAGGGTCCCCACATGAGTATCATCTCTATAGCACCTCATCCAGTTCTACAGTTTCAAACCTGACACCAATCATGTCCTACATGTCATAGAATTCATTCCTTGTGTGCTTTCTTCATATGAAACCTATGAGATCCCACATATCATCATTTGAAAGAACTAGTCATGTTTCCTCACATCTTATTCAGGACCTACATCACAACAATTCCTATATTGAAATTCTATTCATTATCCACACATACAATGATGGTCATAAAAGAAATCATTTTTACACACAACACACACACACAAATATAACACCCCTACGAATTCCACCCTATTAACAAGTGTTTGGTTATCCCACAAATACATATTTTTTCCCTCGTGTATCCAATGTATACATGCATATTAAAAGTTCATGAAAAAATTAATTAATAATAAAAACGGGTACTTATATGGTATTCATATAACCATAACTAATTCACCATCCTTCTATGACACTATAAGATATAGGGAATGCATCTGGACTGAATCCCAACTACAAAAAGCATTCCCTCCATACAATGATGCACCATCCTCCATCAACTAATGCAACGGATGGGTCCTACGATCTCTACCATGAACACTACATGAATAAGAATCCTAGCAACCAACTCCGGGCACTGCTCCTAATTTGATCTCCAAACACCATGTTTTCTCCAGTCCCTAGCTAATGGATGGCCAAATGGGATTCCTGCAAAACTTATCAATTTTCTATACATGGCTACATGCTTGGTACTCCTTCGATTATTGATTGCACTACATCCACACATGACCCAACTACACACACTGGAATCACCCCATCAAAAACCCACTCTATGGTGGTCCACCATATTCATTGGATCGATATCCCTATTGGAACACCTCTTGGCCTTGGTCTGAGATATCTTTTTTAACACCATTGTGATGAACCGACGTAATCATATGGCGAAAATATGGATTTTCCTTCAAATTAAACTTGTATATGAGCTTCTGATTCACTACCTATAAGAATGAGGCTATCCTAAATATGTTTACCATCATCAATATGGTGTTTCATAATTCATCCCCAAAAGGAATCACTCTCTAGGTGTTGATTCCCATCCAACTGAGTGAAAAATGAGAAAACTCAGTGAATGTTACTACATATTTCATGATATAAATGACTCATACTGAAGGATAAAGAACACTTGAGCTCCCACAACCATCAATTTAACTAGGAAGAATTTCTCAATGTACCTGGGAATAATGTCCTTCTGGGCTAGTCCCTCATGTCTACACTCTTGAACCTGTAAATCCCACAAGAACTTAGTCAGACCTCTAAATATATATTGATACATCTTCACCCTCAAAGCTAAGTGTCTATCATGATTATAAAATTCCATCTCCATTGAATCATTATAGTTCTAAATCTCTTGTAGTATTTCATCACCTAGTAATATTGGTGGGGGATTCAACTAGAACTCTCAGGCTAGGTTTTCCATGGAAGTATTTGATCCTTGAGCTCCAATGTCAATCCCATGGTTGACATGTAATAGGTTTTTTATGAGCTGATCATTAGGAAACGATGCAAAATTTATCAAATCTAACATCTAACCCACCTATACTATAACTTCTACCAGATCCTTTACCTATGGAACCTTCTCAACTTGACCCTCCAGGGCCTCATCCCACCCATATGGGTCTCAACATATGCATGATCATGTGAACCCAAAACATCACCCTCTTAAACCTCCATTTGAGACCATATATGTGGCATCATAATGAATACCAATATAATAGTCATACATCCCTGATAACATATATATAACACAGATTGAGAAAATGGTAATATGAAGAATAATCCTTTTACCAATCCATTTCCCTATCACAACCATGTCTCATGACATTTTGTCTCTTAGCCCCATATCCTCCCATATCAGATCAAGGTATATCATATGACTCAGGCCACACACAACTTTATAAACCATGTAACCTCAATCAGAAAACCATGTTTCCCTACATGGTGATGAAAATCAAACAATATCATTATCCATGCATGATCATATAAAACTTATCCAATATATATATGTATTACCTATCATAATAAACATTTATCATAGGAACATGAATAGTTTAATTAACAGACTCACTCAACCAATAGTCCAAGATATTTATTTATAGAATGGAATTATAAAAGATAAAATCATGTGATCTTATCACAATAATATTCATAAAAATATATCACATCCACTGAGAGATCTTCTGACCAAGTGAGAGTCACACAAATTCATAGATTTGAAAGCCCATCTACAACCATGTTATCCATTATAAATACATGTGTGAAATGAAGCTTAGTCTCATAATTGTATTCATGCAATCCATCCATTTAGCCATAAGTCTCCATGAGTTATGAAAACAATTGTTCATACTATCTTGAATAAGAGTGAAAGAATTATTTTCCAACCAATAGTTATTCCAACCTTTCATTTTTAAAAACTATATAGAATTTATAATTCCAAGCATCTCCACTTCAAGAGAAGTTGACACACCACATGATCTATAAAAGCATCCCATGACAATATCCTTATTTCCTCAAAAAATATCACCACATCTTGAGGGTCCTAGGTTTCATTTAGAGGAACCATAGGTATTGATTTTAATCCAATTATTGATGGGAGGAAACCAAAACTTTTCAATAGTACATATAACATGTTTAAAATTCCCAATAACATTTAATTATAACAAAATAGTGAAATCCGGCCTAATGTTAAAAGAATGACCAATTCGAACCACACGAGAGTCTTTAATTACAGAAAAAACATTTTGTATATCCATCTTCAAAAGAAAATCCTTCCCAACATTCCATGAGGCATTGTGACTCAACAGAATGGATTTCAGCCATTCCACAAAAACAATGCTGAAAATTGAGTGCACCTAGATAGATATTTGAAAAATCAGACAGCAGCAAAAGAGGACCTAAAATAATAAAAAATAAAGTCCATTCAATCAGAAGACTTAATTTATACCATTCCAAATAGATGAGGATATTGCATAGCTAAGAATGTGATTATCCACATTATCTATGTGATGATGAAATATGAACCATCGAGAACAAAGGGATAATTGAATTTCTATATGATATCAAGAGTTGAAATTCTATTATAATAAATTGTCTAGAAAAGAATTAACTTGAAGGTCTGATCTGATACTTGTTGAAAAAATTTATCCAATTTAATTCAATATAGGAGACCATTGTGGAATGCTAATAGAAGAGGTTACTAATGAGAATTCAATTTCTGGACGGTTCCTAGAATAGAAAATTTTGGCAAGAAACTAAGTCATAATTATCAATAATTTCATGATGATCGTTATGAAATATAGGTTGGTTGGAATCGAAAAAATCCTCAACAGATAATTAAGTATCAACAATCAAATAAGTGGTATAAAAATTATCAAATAGATAAAATATTGTCTAGTAATCAATCCAAAACATAAAATGGAAACTTCAATTCATAATCCATCTTGAGCATGTAATGATATTATGAAAAAAAAACTTATGATTCCTGTCCTAATAGAATAATCCTGGTAAGAGCCACTTCCATATTTTAGTTTGTTAGAGATATGTGCTTTAAGAAACCCCAATGAATATAAATTACTATTTATGAGACTCCAAGAGAGTCTATCTAGAAGAGAATCATTAAAAATCCCAATATTATTAATACCCATTCCACCATTGAATAAGGAAATACAATTAGTCTTCAAAGGAATAGTAACTAGATATCTTTAAAAATAACATTTTTTTCTGACCATAAATCATAAACATCCACACCTTTCCTTACCTGGGGAAGGGTCCAATTTTATACCTTTCCATACCAGTTCAAGGTATTCATAGCATAATAGATAATAACTAATATCCAAGTGAACAATTTTTTGTGTAAATCACCTCAACTTCAATCTGAAAAAAACAGAACAAAAATTCTCACCCCTAGAAACTTGGTCAATACCATGTAAATGTGGATTCAAGAACCCAAACACAAATAGTAAAACTAGTTTAAAATAACTAATATCCAATATACTATATCCCAAATCATATGGCCAAGATACTGCTAAGGGAAACTCCTCGAATACCATTTATACCACAATGACCTATTTAGCCACATGAACTATTCTACGATCTGAGTTCCACTAGGCCTCAAGAATTCCAATCCATACACTAAAGGCCACTCGACTAGTAGTTAGGCTGTAAATATGAGATAATGGGGAGACTATACCCTCATTTGATAATATAATAATGTTCTAGAATATATAAATCAATGGAAAAATAATAGTAGAAATTGGACCAATAAACCACACATAGAGGAAGCACACACAATAACATTCAATAGTGAAAACATACACAACCGATCCGTGGAATAAATAATCTAGAAAGTAATAAAATTTTTAGATACCAACATAGAAAATTCATACATATAATTTTATATATTAAAATATTCTATGTGTAGCCAATGGGAAACTATAGTATTTACATATAACAACATGGTGATACAGAAATAGAATAAAAAAACACCTTATATGAGGAAAGAATCCATGGCCCCATGACTTCCATCCTAGTTTTGTTCCACAACAAAGATAGATCTCAAGGACCCCAAAAATTACTAGAGTGAAAATACATATATTCTACCCGCTTCCCAAATGTCCCATGATGGGTGTCAGAAGGAATCTCAGTAGGTCACAACAAATGATGGAACATCAGAAATCAATGATTAATAAGGTGTATCAAAAATAATAATATTTAATATCACAACACATATAAATAATAATAACCCACCCCCTTGTGCTCAATAGAAACAAGGGAGACCTCATCTTCTTCGGTTAATGTCAGAATACCAAAGTGGAGAGAATCAATATCCTACCCCAAAGGAATACCCTAATATAAATTAACCCTCATGAACCCATTGGGTACACTTCTAGTATAATTATTAGTAAGATTATGCCATCAAAAATATCATTTAAAAACCACATCTGGTGTTTTCATGGCATTCCCGAATCAATTACCCATTCCCAAGGGCCTCAACTCATAATACATCTCAACGGGTCAAAGCACGATGTTCGAGGAACAATGATATCATTTATCCAATAACTACATCATTGAATCAATAACCAAAATACCAGGATATGATGATATACATCCTTCAAAAAATTCATATCCCAGTGGCCTCAATTATGAAGAGCCTCATCCCCCAACCAACAGTGTCAACACCATCAACTGAAGGTTCTGAATGCAGTGGAAGTGTTGTAGTTGGGAGGTCCCAACATTTATTTTTTGTAATTGATGACCAATCTGGGATCAATATGAAGATGAAATCCAATATCCATAGATTGAAATCAATGACTTAGAAAAAGTGAATAATGGTGTCGGATCTGAGAAAGAGGATCTTTCGCATTGTGTTTGAAATTAATTTAATAGTTTCTGAAGAAATTAAAAACCTAGATCTTCGAAACATACTTCATGGGCCATCATTGACTATAGCATCCCGTCTTTTTATCACATAAACTTTCATTACATTTTACAAAACCGAGGATCTTTAAGGTTTAGTGGCTTGGAAACCAGGAACATAAAACATTAAAAGAACAAAAACACTCTTCTTAAACACTTGAAAGGATTATCCTTAAGTTCATCCTAGGTTCATTACTTCATCTCATAACCTGGGGACAAACATCAAAAGAAAGGGTGAGCAGAAATCCCAGTAAGGGAAACAAGAGAAACATTTTACATGTGAACTTGAGATACTTCAATAAGGACATGAAAAGGAATTTAAGGCATGAGAAAGAAATAATGAGGTACATCAAAAAAAATAACATTTTTCATAACTTGAAGATGTGGCTGCAACATTTAATATTGACAATCGTTTCGTTTCACCAAGGTCCATCCCCAAGGTGTCGTTAAAAATTACCAAGGTTATTCACCATGGTGTCGTTAAAAATGGACATCTCTAGAGATTAAGTCTTTACCCAATGCATTGGAGCGTTATCAGGGCACACCCTTAAATTTGCCTTTATTATCATGTGAGCCACATATATCATCATCAAACATTTCATAAATAACACATATAGCATAAAATTAATGGGTTTCATTTCATAATCATAACGTTTTAAAAACTGCTTGAAAGACTTGATCTTTACGTTACATTAAACCCACGGAAAGGGAAAGCGGGTATCATGTATGTAAATCCGAGAATTTAAAATAGAACATTTTTATATATATGTGAATACCCCTTTAGAAGAAAGAGCTTTGAGTATTCACTTAATAATATAAAAGAACTTTATAAAAAGAGAGAGACATTTTGAGATGGAAATTATGCAGCATAACGGTTTTGTTATGAGGTTTTAGAAGACATTAAAAAGAGAGGGAAAATGGGTCAAACATTCATAAATGACCCATAAAATAGTAGATGGACAGAATAAGAAGGATAAATGATCATGGTAATGAAATTTCAAGGACATACCATTTGAAATGAAAAACATTGAAGGAAGACAAAAAATTAGATTTCTCTTATGAAAGTTCGGCAGCCTAACGGCGTTACTTAAACTTCAACAAAAATGATTTGAAAAGATCAAACAGGGTCTCTAATCATGTGAAAATAAGAGTTCAGTATGATAGATATAGAGATAATGCCCCAACATAATTAAAAAGGAACTTGAAAGACTTGACATGAAAGTAGAATTTCAAAATGAGAAGGGTGAAGAACCACTTAAAAATTCGGCAGCCTAACGGCGTCACTCAAACTTCAGCAAAATTGAATTGACAAGGTCAAATAGGGTCTCTCATCATATGAACATAGGAGTCCAGTATGATATATATATATATCATACCCCAACATAAAAAAGGAACTTGAAAGACTTGACATGAAAGTATAACTTTGAAAAGAATGAGAAGGGTGAAAGAATCCCCTAAAAATTCGGCAGCCTAACGACGCCACTTAAAACTTCAAAATACTGAATTGAAGAGATCAAATGGGGTCTCTCATCATATGAACATAAGAGTCCAGTATGATAGATATAGAGATCATACCCCAACATAACAGAAAAGGAACTTGAAAGAATTGACATGAATGTAGAACATGAAAACGAGAAGGGTGAAGAACCACTTAAAAATTCGGCAGCCTAACGGCGCCACTTAAAACTTCAAAATATTGAATTGAAGAGATAAAATGGGGTCTCTCATCATATGATCATAAAAGATCAGTATGATAAATTTAGAGATCATACCCCAACATAATAAAAAGGAACTTGAAAGACTTTACATGAAAATAGATCTTGAAAAATGAGAAGGGAGAAAGAGTCTGTTACAAAACTTTCGGCAGCCTAACGGTGCCACTTAAAACTTCATAAAACGAAATAATGAGAGTAAGAGGGGATCTCTCATTATATGAACATAAAAAGGGCAGTAAGAGGAGTATAAAAGAACATCCTATAACATAAGAACATGTAGCATAAAAGGAATTACATAAAAGAGATTACTTGAAATGAAAGAGAGAGGTCGGATCCCTTACCTTAAAATGTAACTCTTAAACCACAAAGGTTGGGACCTTGAGGGCTTGGGGGCACCTTGGGAGGACTCCTTGGGAGGTAATGAGACCATAAATTAGTTGGGAATGAGTGGGGAGTCGAATGGATGAGTGGAGGGCTTGGTATTTATAGGGGAAGTGAGGGGACAAGGCATTAATGGCCAAGGGACACCTCACATGTGCTTTTCTCAAACCCATGTGCTCTCCATTCGCATTTATCATGAAGTTAGGCCACATGGGGCCCCCAAAACAATAATTCATCACCCTTGGCCGGCCAACCCTTAAAATATCTCATGACATCATCATGACACAATTATGATGTCATTAAACATACCGAAACCCTAAAACTGCATTTTTACTATTCACTGAAAAATTCATCTTTCTCTGAAAAATCCCAAACATTCACCTTAACTAAATATCGATTCCCTAATTAAATTTATGAACTCCATTTTATAAAAATAATTTTCTAAATATTTTTAATTCAATTTTTAAATAAATTCACTATTCACCGAAAATTCATTTTTTTTCAGAAAAATCCCCAAAAATTACCTTAACATAATATCGATGCTATGAGTTCAAAAATGAAATCCATTTTATAAAAATAATTTTCTAAATATATTTAATTAATTTTTTAATTAAAAAACACTATTCACCCGAAAAAAACTAATACTTGAATAATAATTAATGAAACCGTTATTTAACCATTTTATTGAATCACATTACTTAATCAGGGTGCCTAGATTATTTTAAAACTTTCTTTAAGTGAGATTACCAATCCATTTGGTCACATTACTAATCCTAAGCGTAAAATCACTATTCACAATTTACTATTCATCAAAAATCAAGTTGATCTTATTAGACTCTAAATTTCGTACTGGACATAATTGTATAAGACCATTCTTTGAAAATCATTACACATTTTTAATTATTTCAGGTTTACACAACCATTTTTAAAATATCCTTTTTCTAAAATTCATCAAAAATATGCATACAATATTTATCCGGTCATTTCAAAATTCATAAACTTCATCATAAGAAGAAATCCCAATTTTTATTTAAAACAAGGATTACACAAGGCAGTTACGGTCTCGTTACATAGCCCCTTATAATACCAGCATTGGACCTAAGAGTAAGGTGTGCTAGGGTGATAGAATCTTGGGGCGGCTCAGTCAATATTTCCCGAGTAGTAATTTCTATCAGTTTGAACTTCTCACGAAGGAGATTCCGTTCTAGCTTTACATGATGAAGTTCGGCTTGGATTTGATCCAGAGGAAAGCCCAATGGTGCTACCTCCTTCCCAAGCTCTGTTAGATGGGCTTCGATCGGTCCAAGACTACTAGGTGAGGCCATCAAATCTTCTTTCTATAATAATTAACCAAGATTACTTGTATTTAGAGACAATAATCAAAACATTGTGTTCACAGTGGTCATATATGACCGATGGTCATATAAAAATCAAAACCCAATGGTCTCATTTTAATTATAATCATGCTTATCAAATAAAACATTTTTGTTGAGTATAAAAATAAAATAAAATAACACATGAAATTAGGAAACAAGATTTATTCAAAATTTTTGGCCATTACAATCTTCCCCCCTTAAGAAATTGCGTCCTCGCAATTTTTAAAATTGGGTTTTGAAATTTCATTGAAAGTCCCACATCGGAAAAAGAGTCAGTAACACTATTACTTTAAAAAAATTAAAAGGGAGTACAAAGGCCACCCGAGTTTACTCATACTAGGATTCCATGTAGGAAACATGGACATGGAGGAGAAAACAAAGGGTCACGTTCTGAGGGAGAGTGATAGATAACATGATTAGGAGAAAGTTAACCATAAGAAAATCCCAAACTTATGATGTGTGTAAGCGGTCTTTGATAAACTAGTAGGAAACGTAAACCAACAACGTTTTTGTTTTACGTTCCTTTTAATAACTTTGAGTAATTCATTTACAACATAGAACAAAAACATAAGGAAATATATCTACATTCATGTAGAGTTTCATACTTTAATAAGTTTCTACCAAAACTAATCTTTTCTCCAAACGATGAGCATTCAAAACTACTTGGTCTCATCAAAACACAAGAATCATCTTCTAGAGAATCACATAATCCACAAAAGATCAACTATCTATTTCTTCTATCTTTAAACATTATCCCAAAAACATAAAGATTAAGGTAAAAAAAACTCTTCAAAAAGAAATAATCCCATAGGAATGGAAACTACTTTTAAATCTTCAAGTTCCATGGTACTACCCAAAGTTCATCATAGTCCATTCCGTAAATAATGGTCCTTAAGATTCCTCAAAATAAACCAAACTAAGATTGAAACCCAAATACAAGAAAGATGTGATAACATAGTCTTCCAAAATAAACTTCATTGTTTATATCCAAACAACATCAACCACTCCTAACATCTTATAACAAAAGTAGCTAACCTAAACATATTTTACCCAAGGTAGGTTAGTCATTTCCATAAGTAACCTAAATTACTATAAGTTCACCTTAAATTCATCGATTCTTCAAAATATAAGTCAACCTTACTCCTCAATGAAAATACCGTAGTAATCTATTTACCTCGATCAAATATGGTTCCCAAAATAATGAACGTCTTCCAAAATAATAAACATATTTTAATCCCATAATCATCCTTGTCATATTAATACGACAATCGTTGCATTTCCTATCACATTGGTTGTCGGGACATGTTCTTCCATTTCCCACCATTAACTAAGAAGAGAAAGCATAATTAGGGGCTTAAGTACTTAGCTAATAATCATGAAAAGGAACTGAAAGCATATAAGGATAACTTGTAGATGAAAGGTATACCCTAACTTGTGATCTCCTAGGTTCCCATATAGGTTATGCATGATCATATATTCTTATGTGAATCTTTATTTTATTTTATCTGTGTTCCTTTAACAATGGTTCATACTAAGCTTATTAATTTACCAAAGCATATCCCCCGGGAGTGTCATAACCAAGAGTGCAGCAAGGCCCGTTGTCGTGTACCCGTTCCCATTCGAGTCTACCTCCAAGCGGTGTTTTCGGGTTTTACCCCTATGTACATCTGTGCCAGAGCCACCTCTACCTGTTCGTATCCAGACAGGGATGTATTTGCTTGGAAACCCCTTACTCAATCCTCACCAAAATACCAGGAATATTTCCTATATTTATACTTTTCTATAGGGTTCTTCCTAGTGTTTTCATATCCTAATTTCCACAAATAACTAAACCATCCTTTGATACCAACTATAGCATCCCGTCTTTTTATCACATAAACATTCATTACATTTTACAAAACCGAGGATCTTTAAGGTTTACTGTCTTGGAAACCAGGAACATAAAACATGGAAAGAACAAAAACACTCTTCTTAAACACATGAAAGGATTCTCCTTAAGTTCATCCTAGGTTCATTACTGCATCTTATAATCTGGGGACAAACATCAAAAGAAAGGGTGAGCAGAAAGCCCAGTAAGGGAAACAAGAGAAACATTTTACATCTGAACTTGAGATACTTCAATAAGGACATGAAAAGGAATTTAAGGCATGAGAAAGAAATAATGAGGTACATCAAAAAAAAATATAACATTTTTCATAACATGAAAATGTGGCTGCAACATTTAATATTAACAATCGTTTCATTTCACCAAGGTCCATCCCCAAGGTGTCGTTAAAAATTACCAAGGTTATTCACCATGGAGTCGTTAAAAATGGTCATCTCTAGAGATTAAGTCTTTACCCAATGCATTGGAGCGCTATCAGGGCGCACCCTTAAATTTGCCTTTATTATCATGTGATCCACATATATCATCATCAAACATTTCATAAATAACCCATATAGCATAAAATAAATGGGTTTAATTTCATAATCATAACGTTTTAAAAACTGCTTGAAAGACTTGATCTTTACGTTACTTTAAACCCACAGAAAGGGAAAGCGGGTATCATGAATGTAAATCCCAAAATTTAAAATAGAACATTTTTATATATATGTGAATACCCCTTTAGAAGAAAGAGCTTTGAGTATTCACTTAATAATATAAAATAACTTTAGTAAAAGAGAGAGACATTTTGAGATGGAAATTCTGCAGCATAACGGCTATGTTATGAGGTTTTAGAAGACATTAAAAAGAGAGGGAAAATGGGTCAAACATTCATAAATGACCCATAAAATAGTAGATGGACATAATAATAAGGATACATGATCATGGTAATGAAATTTCAAGGACATACCATTTGAAATGAAAAACATGGAAGGAAGACAAAAATTAGATTTCTCTTATGAAAGTTCGGCAGCCTAACGGCGTTACTTAAACTTCAACAAAAATGATTTGAAAAGATCAAACGGGGTATCTAATCATGTGAACATAATAGTTCAGTATGATAGATATAGAGATAATGCCCCAACATAATTAAAAAGGAACTTGAAAGACTTGACATGAAAGTATAATTTCAAAACGAGAAGGGTGAAGAACCACTTAAAAATTCGGCAGCCTAACGGCGTCACTCAAACTTCAGCAAAATTGAATTGACAAGGTCAAATAGGGTCTCTCATCATATGAACATAAGAGTCCAGTATGATATATATATAGATCATACCCCAACATAAAAAAGGAACTTGAATGACTTGACATGAAAGTATAACTTTGAAAAGAATGAGAAGGGTGAAAGAATCCCCTAAAAATTCGGCAGCCTAACGACGCCACTTAAAACTTCAAAATACTGAATTGAAGAGATCAAATGGGGTCTCTCATCATATGAACATAAGATTCCAGTATGATAGATATAGATATCATACCCCAACATAACAAAAAAGGAACTTGATAGAATTGACATGAAAGTAGAACTTCAAAACGAGAAGGGTGAAGAACCACTTAAAAATTCGGCAGCCTAACGGCGCCACTTAAAACATCAAAATACTGAATTGAAGAGATAAAATGGGGTATCTCATCATATGATCATAAAAGATCAGTATGATAAATTTAGAGATCATACCCCAACATAATAAAAAGTAACTTGAAAGACTTTACATGAAAATAGATCTTGAAAAATGAGAAGGGAGAAAGAGTCCGTTACAAAAATTTCGGCAGCCTAACGGCGCCACTTAAAACTTCATAAAACGAAATAATGAGAGTAAGAGGGGATCTCTCATTATATGAACATAAAAAGGGAAGTAATAGGAGTATAAAAGAACATCCTCTAACATAAGAACATGTAGCATAAAAGGAATGACATAAAAGAGAATACTTGAAATGAAAGAGAGAGGTTAGATCCCTTACCTTAAAATGTAACTCTTAAACCTCAATGGTTGGGACCTTGAGGGCTTGGGGGAACCTTGGGAGGACTCCTTGGGAGGTCATGAGACCATAAATTCGTTGGGAATGAGTGGGGAGTCGAATGGATGAGTGGAGGGCTTGGTATTTATAGGGGAAGTGAGGGGACAAGGAATTAATGGCCAAGGGACACCTCACATGTGCTTTTCTCAAACCCATGTGCTCTCCCTTGGCATTTATCATGGAGTTAGGCCACATGGGGCCCCCAAAACAATAATTCATCACCCTTGGCCGGCCAACCCTTAAAATATCTCATGACATCATCATGACACAATTATGATGTCATTAAACATACCGAAACCCTAAAACTCCATTTTTACTATTCACTGAAAAATTCATCTTTCTCAGAAAAATCCCAAACATTCACCTTAACTAAATATCGATTCCCTAATTACATTTATGAAATCCATTTTATAAAAATAATTTTCTAAATATTTTTAATTCAATTTTTAAATAAATTCACTATTCACCGAAAATTCATTTTTTTCAGAAAAATCCCCAAAAATTACCTTAACATAATATCGATGATCTGAGTTCAAAAGTGAAATCCATTTTATATAAATAATTTTCTAAATATTTTTAATTAATTTTTTAATTAAAAAACACTATTCACCCGAAAAAAACTAATACATGAATAATAATTAATGAAACCGTTATTTAACCATTTTATTGAATCACATTACTTAATCAAGGTGCCTAGATTATTTTAAAACTTTCTTTAAGTGAGATTACTAATCCATTTGGTCACATTACTAATCCTAAGCGTAAAAAAACTATTCACAATTTACTATTCATCAAAAATCAAGTTGATCTTATTAGACTCTAAATTTTGTACTGGACATAATTGTAGAAGACCATTCTTTGAAAATCATTACACATTTTTAATTATTTAAGGTTTACACAACCATTTTTAAAATATCCTTTTTCTAAAATTCATCAAAAATATGCATACTATATTTATCCGGTCATTTCAAAATTCATAAACTTCATCCTAAGAAGAAATCCCAATTTTTATTTAAAACAAGGATTACACAAGGCAGTTACGGTCTCGTTACATAGCCCCTTATAATACCAGCATAGGACCTAAGAGTAAGGTGTGCTAGGGTGATAGAATCTTGGGGCGGCTCAGTCAACATTGCCCGAGTAGTAATTTCTATCAGTTTGAACTTCTCACGAAGGAGATTCCGTTCTAGCTTCACATGATGAAGTTCGGCTCGGATTTGATCCCGAGCAAAGCCCAATGGTGCTACCTCCTTCCCAAGCTCTGTTATATGGGCTTCGATCGGTCCAAGACTACTAGGTGAGGCCATCAAATCTTATTTCTATAATAATTAACCAAGATTACTTGTATTTAGAGACAATAATTAAAACATTTTGTTCACAGTGGTCATATTGACCAATGGTCATATAACAATCAAAACCCAATGGTCTCATTTTAATTATAATCATGTTTATCAAATAAAACATTTTTGTTGAGTATAAAAATAAAATAAAATAACACATGAAATTAGGAAACAAGATTTATTCAAAATTTCGGGCCATTACATTGACCATATAGAACAATCCTTTTGGATTTCCATCATTGTGATTACGAGGATCCAATTTAGAATTCCTCTAATTGTGATCCACACATCCTACAACAGTCTCTGATCAACACCACCTGTTCTCTGTGTACTGGCGTGGTGGAACGAATGTATTGTATCGATCATTCTTCATCGCTCGTTCCCCAGTCTTGATAAGCATCTCTTATTCTTGAGAGGGAGAGATGAGAGGAGATAAAAGAGATAATTTTTGGCTCAATAATTATCAATTTATCAATGTTTGGCACAATAGATGTTGAAGCCTATTAATTGACATGGGGTTTCAGTTACCATATTTAATTTGGAAGCAACAATTAAATTCAGTTAAATGTGTTAGGGAAAACCTGTGTCACCTAATAACAATGAACACATCATTATTTGTGGTTTTCCAACTTGCGCCAAACATAACCATAAATGATGTCTCATTCCATATAATTGAAAAGTTATTATGATTATATCTTTTACAAACATTATAAAAATTACTTGCAGACTTGTAAATAATTAATTTAACAATATATAATGTCTTGGTCTGGTCAAACTTCTCTTCCATTTATTAAACTCCAGATAAATATTTTATTCTCTTAAATAAATAATTTTATTTAAAAGATAGTAAATACATATTTATTAAATTTTCATGAAAATAAATTAATATATTTTATTCCCAATTCAGTGAATAAATATTCCTTTTATTTATGTTATCATTTTACAAGAATAAAATTATCCTCGGTCTTGGGAGTAATATTTATTACATTATTTAAATTCAAATAGAATTTAATCGAGACCACCATAAACACGTAGTGTGTGACCCTTTAGGATTCATTCTCATTGGAATTAGGTGGGATTGTAGAAACTCCAAGAATACTGTCTAGAATGATTCATGCCACACAGGAGAAGGAACTTGAAGTTTCAATGACGACATCCACATTCGAACCGTCACTGTGTAATATAATCCCTTTGTCACAATATATCATCATGCATGTTTCATGATAGTGGCATCAACCTATATACATGATTCGTCATTCTTTGAATACATGAAATAAACTCTTTATTACTATATGGATATGGAATTTGGGGTGAAGGTTATATTTTAATCAAAGGTCCGAGATATCAACTTCCATAATGGAAGGGATAAATCCTTCCTCATCATATCCATTAAAAACATGTCATTCGTGACACATCCCATGTACCCTACATCACCCAATATATGGAATGAAGGTTTTTGTCAGAAAATCTATGTGTGCAAGTCATGACCAGTATTAATGATAATCTTGAAGTCTATGATCCATTACATTGGCACGTAGATAGAAATATCTGCTGAAACCAGTACATGAGGAATTATGACTGGCATGTATGTTGTCATAATCACCCATCTTGGCGATTACCATGTCAGAGATTCGTGAGAAAAGTCTCATATACTTACGATTTCTCTCACCTTACAGATTGTATACTATGCATCCTATCATTGTATATTTTCCTACTGTAGAACGATATTTAATAATATTGTCATAACACTTCAATGTTGTCTACATAGCGGGGAATTTCTATGACCATATCAAGGAGACAAATACTCAAGTAAATTATTACATTATAGTCATGTAGAACAATGAAAAATTGGAAATAATATGTTTCATATTTAAATTCATTAAATATTCATTTAATCAATGTACAAAAAGATTTCTCTAGGACAACATCTCCAATAAACTCCCTCTTGGACAAGATCCAATTACCTACGACTTCATTCCTCTAGTCCTAAAATGATGATCATGTATCTGATGGGTAAATACTTTAGTCAAGAGGTCCAACACGTTTTCCTCTGTGGAAGTACTACTCACTTCAACATCACCTCTCTGAGAAAAATCACTAAAGAGATGATACTTTTGTAGTATGTTCCTCGTCCACTGATGTGACATTGGCTATTTTGTGAGAGCCACTAATGATGTTTTATGACAATATAGTGTGATGAGATCTTCACTTCTAGGTACCACATCCAGCTCTTGGATGAAGCTCTGCATCAAAACTACTTCTTTAGTTGCCTCATAAGTTGGGATATACTCAGACTCTGTAGTTGAATCTGCAACCATTCCTTGAATTGAGCTGTTCTAGAATATGTATATCCTTTATGACTTTATATCATCTTTGTAAGTCTAGAAACTAGAATCAACTTATACTATGATGACTAGATCCTCATCTCCTCCATAAACCGAGAACATATACTTAATACACCATAGATACTTATGGATTGTCTTGAAAGCTATCCAATGGCAGTCACCTTGATCATATTGATATCTTCCCTTTACACTCATTGCATAGGATACATATATCATAGTTCATAAAATATCATACATGATTGAACCAATTTTTGATGCGTATGGAATCCTTTCTATTATCCTTTTTCCTCATGCATCTATGGTCACATTGTGTTGTAATGATGAAAGCCAGGTGATGCTGGCAACAATCACCTCTGGGATTGTTCCATACTGAATCTCTTTAGTATGTTGTCAGTGTATGTAGTTTGACATAGGCCTAGGAATCTCATTGATTTATCATCATGGATCTGGATCCCAAGAATATATGATGCCTCACCTAGTCCTTCACGGAGAATAAATTATTCAACCATGCCTTGATAGACAATTAGTATGGTATTTAACTTCCAATATTTAATATGTCATCAATATATAATATTAGGAAATTGTTGGCACTCCCACTAAATTATTTGTAGACACATGGCTCACATTCATTCTTTATAATCCCAAATTTAATTATGGATTTATCAAAATGAATGTTGCATGACCTGGATGCATGCTTTAATTTGTAATTAGATTTTCTAATCTTGAATAACTTATTTGCATCATTTGGAGTCACAAACCCTCTACGTTGGGTCATATAGACATCTTCTTGTTGTTTCCCATTAAGGAATGTTGTTTTGACAACAATTTTCCAATTCTCATAGTCATGGTAAGTTGAAATTTCCAATAGAATTAAGACAGATTTCATCGTTGCATCTAGTGAAAAGAGTTCATCATATTCAATTCCCGGACTTTTTTAAACCCTTTAAAAACTAGTCCTTCCATATAGGAACTTATTTTTCGTTAATTTTCTCATTTCATATTGAATATCCATTTTCAACTACCTAACATTACATCTATTAGAGGATATACCAAAATCTATACTTGGTTTTGATTCATGGAATCTATTTTAGAATTCATGGCCTCTTTCCACTTGGAATCAACTATGTCATGTACTACTTCCTTTGCGATTAGAGGGTCATTATTGTCAACCTATAACGAGTCACCATCCTTAGTGACTAGAAAACTGTACTGTTCTGGTTCTCTAACCTCTCTGGTAATCCGATGTAGTACTTGTGTCTCAGCAACAGATCATTCTTCCATGAGGATTTTTAGAATCTGATCCGCTACCAACTATTGTGTACCTTGAGCCTTGACTTCATCGAAGTCTATCTCCCTCCCACTATCTATTTTAGATATGTTCTCCCTATCAACGAATATGGTGTGTCTTTTCACTATAATTTTTTTTCTAAGGGTCTTATAGGTAATATCCTTTTGTTTCATTGGGTTATCATTTAAAGGTGCACTTTTTTCCTCGGGGTACGAGTTTGTTACCTAAAGCGGCCTTAACAAATGATTTGCTTCCCCCACACAAGTAAATTTCATAACAAGGATTTTATTCCCCTAGAAAGATAGTATGGAATAACATTTATCAATTTATTTGGTTCTTGGTTTAGTATGTGCACCTATATTATTAACGCATATCTGCAAAATAAAAATAGAAGACTTGCATGACTCGTCATTGATCTCGCTATGTCCAAAAGGTGTGGTTCCTTCTTTCACTTACACTATTCCACTAGGTGTTTCTGAAAAACTGAGATGGGATAGGATCCCAAACATTCATATGTAATTAGTGAAGTCTTGATTAATATATTCTCCACCACAGTTTGGGTGGTGTTTCATAATCTTCTTACCACGCTACTTCTCAACTTCATTCTTGTATTACATGAACTTATCAAAATAATTTGACTTATACCTCAGAAAGTAGATATATCCATATCTAGTAAAATAATCAGTAAAATTTATGAAGTATGATTACCCACAACTTGATTTAACTGTAAATAGTCCACACACATCAGTATAAACCTATTCAAGAACCTCTTTGTCTCTTTCACCTTTCTAACTAACTGGGGATTTTTTCATTTTTTCTTGTATACATGCATGATATAAACCATGTTGTTTTAGTCTGGAAGAATCTAAATATCCATCTTTATGTAAATTTTTCAAGAGTTTCTCAATTAAATGAGCTATCCATTGATACCAAATTTGAGTGTGGTATGAGAAATGTGGAGTAGTTTCGTTATCAATTTCCATTGCATGGTTTGTGCAATACAACATATAAATACCATTATATAAACAATCCATACCAAAACAAATGCTATCATTATAAATGAATGAAAATTCATTTCTTAACATGAAAATAACTCCATTTAAATATAACTTTGGATATATAAATAATGTTTTTGGTTATAAAAGAAAAATAATAACAACCTCTTAATACCAATATCATTCCAGTCTATGATGTGATTTGGTCGTTGCCGACAGCTACACCAGAAAGTCTAACTCTATTAGATTCTCATAGATATACCTCCCCTCTATAAATATTCTTGAATATACTTTGTTCCTATATTTTTATACATATGTGAGCACCACAAGATGTATCTAATAACTAATTTTTAGAAACAGATAAAATAAACTCAATAACAAACTCACCTAAAGCTTCCCCTTACTCTATTAGTTGGGTGTAGTTTTTCTTTTATTGGCCATTCTTGCCAAATGTGAAGCTAATAGCTTTTTGTTCATTTATATCCCCCTTCATCTTCCTTTTCATGGAAGGGCATGAAGATGCATTGAATATAAATATCCTCACCATACATTCATCTTATTCACAATAAGGATAGAATGATTTTCAAGCTACATGTTTTGTTTCCAATTGGGGAAGGAGGATAATAAGATCTAGTAAATACTTCTTAATGTAGATCATATTGAAATTCACAAAAAAACTGGAGATGCTCTGTGGGATTAATGTGAGAATTAGATTGGCACGTAGTTATTCAGCTAGTTTAATGACCAGAACGTCCAAATGCTCAATTTTTCCAATTAGTATGACTATGAGAGGCCCAATTAGGGCACCCTCTCAATGAATACTATGAAAGAGTGCCTTGGAGATCTCAAACAATTTCTATCTTTATCTCTTATAGTAAACACAATGGATGTGCTCAATCATGCTATAGGAGCCCATGTTTTCATGTGACTTAATCAGTTCACTAGAAATTTAGGATAACATCAAACAATTAACATATTCCACTTCATTCATATGATTTTTGTAGACTTGGAAGTTTCATCACTCACCTCTTGTCATGAACCAGCCTGAGTTGACCCTGAACTAGTCATAAGGGCCAGCCCATGACAAGTCGTGAGAGGCGTTCCTGATCCTCCTGGGATGATGAAAAGCCCAAAGGTAATAAATTGAGTACAGAAGGGAACGATTTCACCCATATATAAACAATCAAACAAACAGTGTGAAGAAATGGACAACCTAAAATACCTTTATATAAAAACTGTACTGAACATTATTTGTTCATGAAACTGAAAGTACAACTAAACCAACAACTCATCTGACCAGACTCAATAACCAACTGACTCCATGTGACCCTTCTGTTCACTTTTCAATATAATGATCACATATCTCCCAAGGTGATAAAACTCAAGTTGAAACCTACACAAGGTCTAAAAATAGAAGAAGACTATATGATGGAGTATTAAAAATCAATAGGTTAGCCCGATATTATATTCCACATGAACATCCTTTAAAATAAAAGAAACATCAATTTCGTGTTTTAAATACAATATATAAAGTAATGTTTTCCAAATGCGGTCACATGCTATATAAAAAATTTACTAGACAAAACCATGCATGTTTTATAAATAAGAATGCTTGTAACAATTTTCAAAGAGATGCAACTTCAAAACGAATATAGTTTTCAAGAGGGATACTTTAAAGAATTAACACATTTAAATAATCACAAACACTACTGAATGTAACAAACAAACACACTATATTCCATAATTGAGTATAAAATAGACAATGATCACAAGTTCAGCGAACACCCCTATGCACTAGTTAGTTGTGAGCCCAAAGTACTTCGTATCATGGTGAATGTAAACATTATAAATATCTGTTCTTGTGCACACAATCCCCTATTAGAGAGAATAACCACAAACTAGTGTCCCCCCAACATCATCATCATCATTGTTTAGTACGTTCTGTCATCGTTAAACATGCTACTTGAAACATGGTCCAAACCCCACAGAATCACTAGCATACTCGTACATGTCCACCCACCAGGATACCTAGGATTCCCTTTTGTGATCAATCAAGTAACAAATATTTTCAAATACACTTTACACAACGAAATTCCATTAAAAATCAATAATCACACAATCATACCACAAAAATGCTTCACATTTCTTTCAAAAATCAATAAACCACTAAAAAGTTTCGTAAATCAAATTCATGGAGTATAACGAGGCACTGCACATAAAATCCATTCAAAAATGCTCTTTTAAGACCACAAACCCATCAATAACATAACAACCCAGATTTGGAATCCCCAAAAATAGTTAATAAATCATTTTCATGGACCATAAAATTGACCCAAAAGAAAGAACATTAAATACACATGGAAACCATTTTTACAAGAAAAAAACAAATGCCAAACTGGCCATTAAGCCTTTCTCAAAACTATCATTTGACCAATGTATGGATTTTAATTTTATTAAGGAGGTGTATAAAAACCATTTAATATATCATATAACAATAATAAATCCCTTAAAAAATTCTGGTAACATATTTAAAAGATAACCATTTTCATAAGGATTGAAACGGGCCATTTTCCAACAACTTGGGTGAAAACATGTTGTAAACCAAAACCCATTTGATTGTAAAAAGAAATCCAAATTGGAATGACATATAAGGACCCAAAAATACCATTTATTATTCTTCCAATTAATTTCTAAATACAAACATATAATTTTTATATCAAATATAACACATAAAAGTTAACTGGACAATTTAGCAAAGACATGACATGCCCTTTTAAACAAAAGAAATTAATTTAAGAGCATGAAAAGGAATAAAGCACAAATTGCATGCAATATTATATAAAAGATAATGTAAAATATTAAAAATACCAAAAAACAGGTTTTAAACCATTGAAAATAGTTTCTAAAGATAGTGTAACATTTAAACAAACACTAAGCGTGTGCCATTTTGACAAAACAACATTACCTTTCGTAAAACAAGGATTAAACAATGATTTTGTACACCCAGAAAATTATCCAAATGCTGAGAATAATAATAAAAACATATATCAGAATAAAACTATAAAAAATGAATAATATTAAAAGATAAAGGAATGTGCAAGGGATATCCTACCTCAAATCTTTGGTGTAATGGAAATGCACACCCAATAACACTATTCGAGGGTTTACAAACCCTAAACCTATGCCGACCAGACCAAATCAGAAAAAACCCCCAAAATATCATAGGATAGAATAACCCTAGGTCAATCATGACTAGTGTAGATTACAAAATGTAGAAATAATTAAAGGAGGAAGAAGATATTGGAGAAAGGAGAAGGAATCTCACCTTTTCAACTAGAAAACTCTTTGTATTCCATTAGATATGCACCCATATTGAAAAGGAAATGTCTAAAAACTTCTTAGAGAGCCTCCTATGGTCTGGAAGAACTAGGGAAAGATGATTTGTGGACAAAATAGTACGAAGGGAATGATTTATGGATGAAATAATTTACCTTTTTTATTCTGGACGATTTGAGATACATTGAGACGTTTTCCCTAATCTTCGACTCAAATGAGCTCCAAAAAGGTAAATTTGATAATGGTGGTGAGTATAGGGTATTGGATTCTAGTGGTAGGTGGAATTACCGATAAATATTAAAAATGGAATTAGATATAAAAGAAAACAAATTATTTTTTTAAAATTGAAAATGGGACCATTGGTTGGACCAATACCTAAATAAGTAACCCAAATTCACCATGATTATGAATTTATAAGGGGTCAAAAGGCTATTTTAGTTTTTATATGTCAATGTAGGAACCATGGAAAGTGTAAAGAGTCAAAAAATGAAAAAAATTAATGAGTTATAAAAGAATAAAATTATTTTTTAAAATCTAGAAATGGGCTCACGATTGGCCCAAATCATGAAGTAACCACCTTTTCTCCAAAAACTCCATAACAAGCAATGTAGAACCCAAATTTTGTTGAATAGATATATATGGTAGTCAAAACTCAAAATTAATCTCACCCAACACCCAATAAATGTATTGGGATTTTTAATGAACCGAATCAAAACCATGACATGAAAAGCAAAAAATCCTGGTGTGACAATTCTTCCCACCATTAAATCGTTCTGCCCTCAGAAAGACATAACACATTATAGGTGATTGATAAACACCTAAGTAATAATTATCTATATGGTACAACCTACTAATCCAATGTAACGACATTTACTATTAATGGAACTTAATACTCTTACCTCAACCAAAACACATACTCTCTACCACTTCCTGAGAATCAACAGAAAGATCAAGTCACTACCTCCACAACCAAACCAAGAAACCGATTGTTGGGCCTTCTACCAATGGACCCAAAAATCACCCAAACCAAAAATAACACAAGAAAACCAAAGATTATAGTGAATTATGGAATGTAATAACCACCATTTGGATACAACTAGAACTACATGAGTTCTAAGGAAGAAAAAATATCAATGAGGCCCATGGTGGGTCTCCCCACCATTAGAACCCAATATGCAATGAACAAAAAAGAATTCAAAATTTACTAGAATTGGGAATCACTTATACAGGATCACCAAAACTCTCCCAAATAAACCTACAAACCCAAGTTAATATTGTTACAACAATAACATCAAAACCACCCACTCCTGAACAGAGGGGACAAGAATTGATCCAACATTTTCAGCACTAATCCGGACCCCCACCAATCGTGTATGGGAGGGAAGGGGATACAATAATTAAGCCACAGAAACATAAAATGAAACAAAGAAACTACCCACACCTCTCTACCTATGAATAGGTAACACAAAGACTGCACCCTATTTTCACTGGTGGTCCCCACAGGGACATTGATAAAAAACCCATAACCATGAAGGCATAACCATAGACACTGTGTGAGGGTTAAGTCCCCTACGATTGTTGCAGTAAAGTGAAATTCAAAGAAATGAGGATCCAAAATAGAGATATTGAAACTACCGTACCACAGTGGTGGATACAAGAGCCTGGTCGATCTCCCCTCACCTATGGTGATTTCATGAATGCATGAAAAGCATCACTCCGAGGCCAATGGCTGGATCCCTGATTCTTAAATCATCTGATGCACCGCAGTCAGGGTGCTAAGGATCACACCACTCAAAAAAACTCACATGATCAACAAAACACCTTAATATAAAATAGAAAGACATAGATATTTATTATAATTCTTTATCACTCCGAATGATGGGGCAGAATGGGCATGGAATATAACAAAACACATCAACATCACTCAACACAACTACTTTGTGCAAAAGAATTATCATGACCTGGAAGCACATTAGATCGACCTCAAAAAGTTATATATTCCAAAAATCAGGTTTAGCCATCATCAGAAGAGTTGTATTTAACATTTTAAATGAATCCATAGGTTGATCAACCGGAAATATTTCAAACAGAGAACAATCCACGGTCACATCAAAACATCAAACACATCTTTAGAAACCGAATGAACATTTCTCCAAAACCGAGCCACCAACAAGATCTAATATCAAGATAAAACAATAGTGTGACTTCTACATCACATGGAAGAGTACTATAAAAAATACTCTGATAAGACATAGAAAAAAATATCCAAATAACCATTGGTTTATAAACAAAGGACATAATTTTTCTGCTCAATACACTTTTGAAAAACAAACTAACTTGGTGGGTTCCCACATTCACCAGTGGTGTTTCACCAAATCTCACCCACATGAAAATTTCCAAGACACACTGGGCACCCAAACAACTTTACATATAGGCCATCCTTTTATATATAAATAAAACCATACATGTGAGAAGCAATGAAAACAACAAAGGCTAAAAAAACAAAATCATTCCAAAAATCATGTACCTTCAAAAGGAACACCAACCACCATGTCAGAAACCATTTTCATATTTAAAAAAAAACCTCAATTCATCAAGAACCATTTGCATAAAAAAATCCCCCTTTTTAGGTTGAGACCCAGATCATGGCTTACATGGACATTACATTACATTTTTGGAATACTTAATACATAAAAAAACCGACAGTCAAGGACTGTAATAGTTTAGTGTCTTTGGAAACTCGGAATATAATCTTCTAATCGTGGTGAAAGATCGTCAATATCTCACATGAAGATCTTCCCCTATTTTTTCTTAACTAAAACCTTTCTTTAAATCTTGGGGAAAAGAAAACATATAAATGGTGAGCTAAAATTCTCAGTAAGGGTAAGCATGGAGAAAATAAAACAAATCATATACATTTGAACTTAAAAAAACATGAACATAATGTTTAAACATCAAAATATTGAGTAATGACATAAAACATGGAAGTATGTAAGGCATAGATCATAAAGAAACATTAGTCATGATAAAATATCATGGGAATAATACATGTGGTTGTGGAAACCATTAAGCACATGTTATGATTTCCATAGTAGCCAAGGCATTGATGTCAAGACAATCTTAGTTGACAAAGTCCCTTTTTGAATCGAGTTCACTCCTTATTCCAGTCCTGTATCATTGAACTGGATTAACTTTCCATTCCAGCCATGTCTATATCATGAGATATAAATCTTTACCCAATTCATTGGAGGGAGATATAGTTCCCACCCATCTCATATTGAAATCATTCTTACTTGTGTCACAACAAAATAATAAATCATGCATCATAACCCAAAGAATAAAATCATTTTCATAAAAATAATCTCATCATAACATAATCCATATAAAACAAATGGATATCATTTCATCATAAGAAAATTGAAACCATGTAAATCATAGAGAAATTATACTTGAAACATACACATATGAAATAATTTCATCTTAGATGGAAAATAGTATTGAAAAAACACTTGAAATGAATTCTTGAAGAAAATATCCATTCTTCTTCAAAATCATTTTCTTTTCTCAAAATGCCATTAAATTTTAAAAGAAAATGATTTTGTTGAAAATAATCATGAAATTTAGTAGAGTAAACATCATTTAAATAAGTTGTTATAAAACTGTAAAAATCTATTCATGCTGTATAAGTTAAAATAACATTCCTCTCGTACTTTTGTCGGAAAAGTAAAAAAGTACCTCATATGGTAAACAAAAGAAATATTCCTTACATACCATGTAGTAAAAGTAAAAACTAGGTTAAAAAAACTTTAAACATACATGAAACAATTTTTTGAAAACTGGGACATGGATGATAAATATAACCCCAATAAATACTTACGAGTAAACAATCTCGGATAAAAATGAGATTGGAAAAGTTATCCCTTACCTTAGGTCTGATATGCTTCGTACGTATCCGAACCTCCTGTATAATGATTTAAATAACATCATTGAATTATTAATGAATCATATTCATTGTTATGATATCATATATGGTTCACTTATGAAATTATATTACCCATTCTTTTTTAAATTTTAAGTTAAAGTAGTGTTTTGGGTAAAATCGTTTTATTTATCGTACGTGTTTGGACTTGTTGTTCATGATATTATTATTACTAATATCATGATTTAATTACTTAAAAAATTTAAATAATGATTTATATATAATATATATTCAGTATATATATATATAATAGATAGATAAATGAAATGAAATAAACCGTTCATGGAGACGGTAGGTCGTACGTACGCATGGATGTTTTTTCTCTTCCTTATTTACTTGAATTGAAGTAAGTAGATGAAATATATATATATATACATAATTCTAGTAGATTTATCATGTCATATATTTCATTATTATTCATTATATATACCTTATAATCATTCTTGAGTGGTTAACATGGATAATGAATCTCATCGCATCGTGGAGATGGTAATCTGTACGTACGGACAAGCAATGATATCATTCCCATAATTATTGGATTGAATTGGAGTGGATGATAGAATATATCAGAATCATTATGATGTTATAATAACTATATATTGTTATTCATTACTCCATTATACCCAACCATGTATGGTGGTGGTGGAAAAACATATTAAACCACGACGTGGAGATGATATTGTGTACGTACGCTTGTGCGGTGATTTTGTTTTTCAAAGGATGGATAGAAGGTTAAATAGGGTTGTTTCATATTTATAATAACATATAAGAATATTAGTGATACTTATTTTATTAATTTATGATGAAAAAAATAAATAAGAATAGGTTGAAGAAGAAAGAAACTTGAAAGAATCGGTAAAAGAGATTATCTCTTCTTCGACGCACCCCTTTTAAGCTTGCACTTAATCCACTAGAGTTGGA
This sequence comes from Viscum album, assembly GCA_963277665.1. Classification (NCBI taxonomy): domain Eukaryota; kingdom Viridiplantae; phylum Streptophyta; class Magnoliopsida; order Santalales; family Viscaceae; genus Viscum; species Viscum album. The sequence goes on along the minus strand of OY728122.1, from coordinate 698,144,608 downwards.
ATTTTGAGGAGACCGTAAACTCAATAATGTTTATAGGGTATTTTATAAGGGATAAGGTCAGGGGTTGGACGATATTGATGGCTCAAATTTCTGTAAAGGGAAGAGGGATGAGGTGCCCTTTTATAAGGGAGGATAGGGGCACCTTATCAAAAACATAAAATATTATTTTATAATAAAGTCATATTCGGTTTCTAATAGCTCAAAATTAATTTATTTTTAAGCTAAGGTTGGGATGGGTCAAAATACTCTCAACCAATAGGTTTTAGACAAGTTTAAGTTACTATATTAACCTTATCATTTATATTTAACTCTAAGTTAAATAATTTAACTTTTACCGTGTCTTCTTGTTTTCTTACACTACATGGTTAATAAACATACTATAACAAGACAAACAAACACCAAGAGGTTAATTATTAATATATATAACCTTATATAAGTCATTTGGATGAACCTTCGATTTTTAGGAAAAATATAATAATTATTAATATAATATTTGCTTTAAAAACTATTTTATGTCAATTTTGACACTATTTGGTAATTGATTTTTGTGAAGATCATAACAGCATGATTAGTTCGAAAATAATTAATTAAATAAATACTAACATGTCATATTAACCTATAAAATTAGTATAACTCCTAAAAATTCTAAAATTACATTTATTTCGGTATTTATAACATCAATTATGTTAATATTTCATTAATAAGTTAATTACTGCATCATCATTGTGTCATAAATATATTAAATTATATAATGTCTAAAAATTATAACTAAAATACCATTATGTATGAAATATTTTCATATTTATAATTTAATATTTATAGTTGAATTTATCTTATGTATAACCCTATATTAATTTTTTTTTACTTATTAAACTTTGATTTTAACTCTTTTAACTCTTCTTTGAATAAAATAATAATAAATGTCCTAATCTAATCCAAGTGTATCTAAATGATAATATTTTATTTCTAAGGTTGTTTTTGGTCGAATTACACTTATCCAGTAGAAGTAGGATAGGTTTTAGGGTAATAATAATATCATATTTACAATCAATTACTCTATTTACTTTAAACCGTGGTAAATAAAAGTAAAAAGTTACTATTCATCAAAAAATATTTTTATCTTATTGAACCAAATTTTACTCCTTGATAATTAACGTGTCTCACTCATTTTCGAAATTCCACTCACAGAAGCGGAAAAATTATGTTATATGTAAATTTTCAAATTCTCCTAGGAGGTGGGTAATAGACGGTGAAAAGTTCAATAAAATTTTTATTTATCTAAAATTATTATAAAATGACTCCAATGAATTATATTGAACTTATATAAGTATTATGTATCAATTTTGACCTAAAATAAATTTAAATAAAATAAATTTAAATAAAATAAATTTAAATAAAATAAATAAATAATTAAATAAAAATTATGTTTTTAAATAGTAACCTAGTGTTTTCACTATTCATCAAAAATTGAAAGTTTTCAGAAAAATACCAAAAATTAACCCTAGGCTAATTTCGATATCCGAATCCAAAAATGAAGTCCATTTTGAAAGATAAAATTTATAAAATTTCAAAAAGTGGGTATTACTATTCATAACGGCTAGTTTATAAAATATTTTAATAACATATTGTTTTTTAGTGAAACTCAGTATTGTGTACAACACATGCTATCGTGGAAGGTCATGATTACGTGAAAAGCAAGCTACGTCGGGGATGCATGTAGTGAAAGATCTGTTTGGTGTTGCGTATAAAAAAATCAAAACATATTTCATTTATACAATAAAAAAATCAATACTTAATGTTGCGTAGAATAATTTCCATAAAACAAACATGAAATTGTGTGTAACACGAGCGAAGAATAGTGTTGTGTATACTGCAAGCTAATACGGTGTTGCGTATAGTACAAGCTATTCTGGGTGTAGTGTATAATAGAATACATCAAAGAAATTAACAATAATATATCTCATAAAATCTAGGGGTGTTACATTTCATTTTTAACATCTTTTAAAACAACCAAGCTACTCCAAACAACCCTTACAATTTTCAAAAACATAGTAAGGTATATTTTTTATAATCTGATGGCCATTAGGAACAATACCCTTTTTACAAAAACACCAACCGCTTAGAAACAAATTTCAAAAATGATTTCATCAGATTCAAACAATTTTCAAAATCCCAAAACACCCAATTATAAGAAAAAGATTCAGAGTCACATTAAAATGATTCAAAATTTCAAAACATTTTATACCAACAAACCACAAGGTCAGATTATGGATAGCCCAATTCTGTAAAACCATTTCCACTTCCATTTTTTTCAAAAACACAACCTTACAAAACAATTCTTATATTTATATTTGGAATACCCATTTTCAACTTTTAAAAATTCAATTATTTCTTTAAAACCCATTTTTATAATTCTCATATGAGTATTTTCAAAACAATAGTTCATAATTCAAGAAAGTTCAATGATACCCACAAAAGGTAACTAGTGTCGGTGGGTGACTTGACTATATGGTTGGCAGCCATATGTCAATCACAACACCAACATAGAGAGACTGATTAGGACCATGCCCCATATTCACATGGATTTCTGGGCCCTATGAGCTCACTGTGGCCATTAGTCAAACTCCCCTTGTTATATCCCAACAACAAAAAATCAACAAGAGCATAGGAAACTAATAAAATCGGACATCCCATGAAAACTTGTGTATCAAATACAGCAAGAGTTTGCGACACTCTTACTGCATGTACCCATCAAGCCCCAAAAATCCTACTCCATATACATTGACATACCCTGAAATAACAAGAGTTCTCTAAAAAGAAATGTCTACTAAGTGTTGACTTCCTCTGATACCATTTTTTCATGAACCTGCCCGAGTCGACCCAGAACCGGTCATGAGGGCCAGCCCGCAACAAGTCCTGAGAGGCATTCCAGATCCTCTCAGAATGGAGAAAATCACCAAGGGAATCAATAGAGTAAACAAGGTAAATATTTAACCCATATATAAACCATCATACAAACAGTGGAATGAAACGGACTGCCTGAAATACATTTATATAAAAACTGAAGTGGACATTATTCATACAAGAAACTGAAAGTACAAAAAAACTGACAACTCATCTGACCAAACTCGATAACCAACTAAATCTATTTGACTCTTCTGGTCACTCTCCAACATAATTATCACACATATCCCATGGAAATCGAACTCATGTTCAAACCTCCATAAGGGATAAAAACTAAAGAAGACTGTTGGTGTGAGTATTAAAACTCAGTAGGTTAGCCCGATATTCTATTACCCATGAACATCCATTAAAATAAAAGAAACATCAATTTAACATTTTAAATACAAGATATATAGGTATGTTTTCCCAATGAGGTCCCATGCTATATAAAAAAATTTCCGACAAAAACATTCATGTTATATAAACAAGAATGCTAGTAACAATTTTCAAAGAGGTGCAACTTCAAAACGAAAATAGTTTTCAAGAGGGATTATTTAAATAATTTAAACATTTACATAAATCACACACACTACTTAATTTACAAACCAGACACACCATATTCCGATGGTGAGTACAAAATAGCCAATGAGCACAAGTCAAGGGAACTCCCCTAGGCACTAGTTAGTTGTGAGCCCCTGGTACCTCATATCTCCCTGAAAGTAACCATAATAAATATATGTTCCTATTCACAGGAGCCACTAGTAGTGATAATACCCATAACCTAGTGTTCTCCAACAACATCATCATAATAGTTTAGTTAGTTTTTTCATCATCAATCTTACTATGTGAAACATGGGCCAAACCTCACGGAATCACTAGCATACTAGTACACATTCTCCCACCTAGATACATGAGATTCCCTTTTGTGAAAATCAAGTTACACATATTATCATATACACATTCCACACAAAAATTAAATTACCAAACCATTAACAAACAAAAATCCCATAAACATGCTTCACATTTCTTTCACGAATCAATAAACCACTAAAAAGCATCGCAAAAAAATTTCAAGGAGCATAATGAGGCCTTTCACATAAAATAAGTTCAAAAATGATCTTTTAACTCCACAAACCCATAAATAACTTAAAATAAATGATTTTTCAGCCCCAAAACCAATTAATAAATCATTTCCGTGGACCATAAAAGTGTCTCAAAAGATTGAACATGAAATACACAAGGAAACCATATTTACAAGAAAAACATTCCAAACATTCCTTTAATCCTTTCTCAAAAATATCATTTGAACAAGGTATGAATTTAACTTTTATTAAGGAGGTGTATAAATACCATTTATAGAATAAAAACACATTCATAAATCCCTTATAAAATTCAGGTTACATATTAAAAACACAACCATTTTAATAAGGACGTGAAACGGGCAATTTTACAACAACTTAGGCCAAAACATGTTGTAAACCAATCCCCATTTTTTTGTAAAACCAAATACAAATTGGAAAGACATATAAGGATAAGAAAATACCATTTATCATTATTCCAATTCAATAATAAATCCAAACAAATAATTTTTAAATCAAACATAACACATAAAATCCAACCAGGCAATTTACTGAATTCATGACATGCCCTTTTTAACAAAACAATATATTTTAAGAGCATGACAAGGAATAAATCACCAATTTCATGAAATATTTTATACAAGATACTCTAAAGTATTCAAAATACCACAAAACCAGTTCTAAACCTCATAAAATAGTTTTGAATGATAGTGGAACATTTAAAAAAACACTTGGTGTGCACCTTAATGATAAACAATATTACCTTTCGCAAAAAAAGGATTAAACAACCATTTTGTAGACAATGAAAATTAACCAAATGCTTAAAAATAGTAATAAGCATATATATCAGATGAAAACAATAATAAAATTATGAATCTTAAAAGATAATGTCATGTGCAAGGGATATCCTACATCAAATCCTTGGTGTAATGGAAACACACACCCAATATCACCATCTGAGGGATTACAAACACTAAACCTATGAAGAACATACCCAAAATAAGAAAAAACCCATAAAAATTAATATTATTGCATAACCCAAGGTCTATAATGACATGTGATGATTATAAAACCAAGAAATAATGAAAGGGGGAGGAAGATGGAGTTGAAAGGAGAAGTAATCTCAACATTTCAACTATAAAACTCTTCGTCTTCCATTAGATTTGCACCCAAAGGTAAACAGTAATGGATTGAAACTTTTTGAATTGTCTCATAAGGTCTATAATAAAAATGGAAAGATTTTTTGTAGGAAAAATAGTACAAAAGGAAATATTTATGGATAAACGGATTTAGCGTTAAGATTTTGGACGATTTGTGAGACATTGAGCAGTTTTCCGTAATCGGCGACTCATATGAGCACCAAAATGGTAAAATAGATAATGGGGGTGAGGATATGGGTAGTGTTTTCTAGTGGGATCTGTAATCGATGAAAAATATAAAAAAATAAATTATATATAAAAGAAAAAAATTATATTTTTAAAACAGGAAATGGGCCCTTGGGCTGGCCCAATACCTAAATAAGTTACCCCAACTCACTATGCTTATAAATTTATAAGGGATTAAAAAGTATATGGAAGTTTTAATATGGGATTTTAGGACAAAAATGAGGTTAAATGTGTAATAAATGATAAAAAATGAATGAGTTATAAAAGAAAAAAATATGTTTTTAAATCTGGAAATGGGCTCACGGTTGGCCCAAATCATGATGTAAACACCCTTTCTCTAAAAACATCTAAACAAGAAATAGAGAACCCAAATTAGGGTGATTAGACCTATATGGTAGTTAAAAAATCAAAATTATTCTCACCCAACACCGTATAAAATGATCATGATTTTTAATGAACCTGATCCAAACCGTGACATGAAAAGAAAAAAACTGTGTGTGACACCTCATGGGCAGGCAGATTAGGTATTGAGGACTTCAAGATGTAAGATTTCCGTTCATGGTATAGAATGACCTGAATGATTCTAAACCAGTCCTGGAAGTTACATCTAGTGTTGATGTTTCCTTTATATTTTATTGATCGTACAAATAGTGTGGTTGACATGTATTTCATTTGTATTGTATAATCAATAGGGAAGATAATTAGTACTTTCCTGATTACATTTTATGGAAATAATAATTTTATTTTATTAAGTCGCCCAGTATTTTATCAAGACCCGATGGCCATCATCATTTAATATGGAATGTCTATATTTGAGGATATTATAGTGGCATGGATTTATATTCCGCTTCATATATCCCCAACAAGTTTTGTTCAAGAAATTTGAGGGTATTTAGGTAGGTAGTTCTTTTCCATCTCTGGGATTTCAGCTCATTGATCCGTTGAGTGGACTTCCCAATCCTAAAATCCTAACATGGATTTCATTGTCACTTTCATACAAATTTAAACCATTTCCATAATGTAATATCCTTCTTTATTTAAAATGGTTATGTCAACCCAAAAATTTCATATGATCTTCCTGTATAAAAGTATGTGTCCCATCAAGGGATGGTCAAACACATCGTTTTATTGAGCCTTTCCATTAACCAGGTAACAGAAGCCTTAGCATGACATAATATTTTATTGAGGCATTTTTTATCTTATATGTAAATTGGCTTATTATCTTTATCACATTATCATTAATATTTAGTGGAACTTGCTTTAGTGATTAACCATGCATTGACAATATGTATGCATAAGCTTGGTTTATTTTAGTTCCATATTCCATGATTATTAATTCAACAATTATTCAGTAACCACAACACATCCCAAATGTAAACTCATACATCTTAATGAAATAAAATACAGTAATGGGAATGATCATGAGCTCTTATAATGTTTATTTTATCTATTGGTTGATAAAATAATATCTTACTTAGGGGAGAAAAACAATAATCCATTAATGGTTCATGTCTATAGATTTCCTCCTATCCACCATTATATATCAAACGATTTGTTTCACCTTGTCTTCTTACTTGAACTGCCTCTACAAGCTTGAGAAATTTTTCCATTACATATACTTTTTATCTCACATGTAGTTAAATGGTAAAAAGGAATTACATAAATGAAATAATGGGAACACATGCCCTATATATTAATGAGGAGAGATGGTGTGGAAACTGACAATTTAATTTAAAATAAATTGAAAGGAATCCAATTACATACAAGGGTCTGGTCTAGCTCATGATCATCCACATACATTCAACGAATTATGCGTTTAATAAATCTAGCATTCAATTCGTGAATCATTCTTATTAAGATAAATCCTACTTGAATCAATTAATTATTTTCTTTAATTAGTGACTCATTTTAACTTAATAATTTTTGTAATTTCCTTATGATTATAATAAATAACATTTGAGGTAACATGGTGAAAACCTGTTCAAATCTACATGATATATAATTACGAACATTACACAAACATTAAAGTATTAATTCTGTGTAATTTGGTAATGTACATGGTATGTAGTTCTGAATACACGACATGTAATTCCTTCACTATCTTATCTAATGTACACACCTAATGACTTAGTGTGTGATGCATACATTAGGAAACATATAGTATATGGCCTGTCTAGTGGGCCACACACCGTGTTTTCTTCAGGTTCTACAGTTACCGGTCAGTTTATCCTTGAATGTGACACACGGTTTGGCCCTTGACCCGAAGGTAATACATGCCCTATCCAGTGGGCCACACAACGTGTAATCCAACTTATTGAGTGTAGGTCTATCTTGGTTAACACCTAGAGTTAGAATTAACTACACTGCATTTCACTATTTCCATCTTCTTGAGTAATTTATGAATTACACTGAATTCATTGAACACAACAACACAGTGTATAATCTTGATTTCACGGTATGTATGGAAGACAACATGATGTGCAAGTCCAAACACATGACGTGTACTTTGGTTTCAACTGGAAAAAATTATCATTCCTCCTAATTATTTTCTTACATTAATTATAATCCAAAAATTATTTTTGTCTATTAAATATATGAGAAATGAAATGAGAAAGAACAAATCATGAAATTAAAATTTTAATAATGATTAAAAATGAATTGAAAAACTAAATTATTAAATCATAAACCAGAAAGAAGTTATTTAAATAGTTATAAACAATGATTTTCCTGCTTTGATACCACATGATGATTTCCAATATAGTAAAAGTGTTGCAGTAGGGAGGTCCAAACTTTTCTTTTACTATAATCGATGACCAATTCAGAATCAATATGATGATGAATGCTAGTACTCACATATTGAAATCAATGATTTATACAAAAATAAGAACAGTGTTGTTTATGGGAAAGAGGATCTTACACATCTTATTTATAATTAATTTTATAATATCTGAAGAAATTAAATTCATGGGTCTTCAGTAATTTCATCGTTGACAATTGTTGATTATCCAGAATGACCCTTCTAGATTTTATTCATGGATCTTACGGGGATCCAATGTAGAATCCCTCTTGTGCTGTTCCACAAATTCTTATGTGGTCTATGATCAATTCTACTCATTCTTTGGATGCTAGAGTGGTGGAATGAATGTCTTGTGTTGATTTTTCTTAATCTGTTGTTCATTAGTCTTAATGGAATTCTCTAGTTCTTAAGTGGGAGAGATAAGAGGAGTCGAGAGAGAAAATATTAAGCTAAATAATTCCCAGTTCACTGAGTTTTGGCAGAATATACTTACCTACCTATTAATCAACATGGGGTTTCTGTTAAAATATTTAATTCCAAAATATCAACTAATGATAATTATAAGTGTTAGATAAAACACATCCCACATAATAACAAAAACATCACCATTATTTGTCGGGCTCCAACTTCTGCAAAATGGAACCCAAAACGAAATTTGGTTCCACATAATGATAATAGTATGATTATTACTTCTAGTGAAAAGTAGACAATCATTATTTACCAATTTTTAAATAATTAATTTATCAAAAGACACAGTCTTGGTCTATTCGAACTCCACATCCAATTATAGAACACCCGAATAAAATATTTTATTCTATTATATAAATATGTTTTTTAAAAAGTAGTTAATAAATATTTATTAAATGTTAAATAAAATAAATAAATATATTTTATTCACAATCTGGTGAATAAATATTTATTTAATTTAAGCGATAATTTTATCTTCAATAAAATTATTCTTCTATATTGAGAATAATATTTATTCAATTAATTAAATTCATATAGACATTAATCAAGACCACCAGAAACACATAGTATGTGACCCTTTAGGATTTTTTCTTGATGGAAATAGGCGTGCTTTCTTAATGTCAAAGATTACTGTCTAGAAACAGTTCAAGGCACCCAAGAGAGTGAACATAAAGTCCCCGTGACAAAATAGACATATGAACACTCACTATTTTATATAATCCCTTTTTTACAATATCTCATCAAGAAGGATTCATGAGAGTGTCATCAATATATATTCTTGAAACGTACTTCATTGAAATAAACTCATCATTACATCCTTCTAATGGAATTTAGGGAAATGGTTCTATTTCAATCAAATGGTTGAGATATCATCTTCCATAAATTTAATGGATGATGATTCCTAGACTTATCCATTAATAAAAATTCATTCGTTACACACTCAATGTACCCTACATCCTGACAACATATGGTGTTGCTGTTTACGTTAGAAAATCTAGGTGTGTGGGTCATGACACGTATTAATGATAATATTAAAGTCTAATGACCAATACACATGCTCGCAGATATTAATATCTAATGACCCCAATACATATGGAATTATTGATTCCAGGTCTATTCTCATAATCTCCCATCTTAGAGATTACCATGTGAGATCTTCATGTGAAGATGCCTCATTTTCTTATGAGTAATCTCACCAGAAGGTCTATGTACTATGTGTCCCATAATAGTATATAATCCAACTATATAACAATATTTAGAATATTTTCAAAGAAAATCATGGTTCCCATCATAGTGGGGAAATCCTATGGCCTTATTAATGTGGCAAATACTCTAGGAAATTATTACATTATAGTAATTTAGAACAATGATAAAATGTAATAAGATGGTTAATATTTAAATACATTAAATATTCATGTAGTCACTATACAAATATTTGGTTCTTGGACACACATCCAACATCAACCTATGGCTCCCCACCATCCCTATTTAATTATACAGAAATTATCTCCAACTATTTACATATGATGTAATTATGGGTGGAATTTACCCGCACGAGAGCTTAGTACAACCTAATAATCCAAGTCATACATTGTGAACATCAATCATAATGGAATATTGGGATACAAATGTGGGGTAAAATCACCAAAATGACTATAAGACACACCATATATCACTTCCTATCCATGTGAACATGTATCTCAATATAATGGATCAATATATCCAACATCATATGAGCTATGTATATAACCTAATGACCATCTTTCCTAATTTGATGAACATGTCTCCCAACCATTGAACAAAATCACTCTATATATATATATATATTGATCCATGAAATTCTCGATGATACCATTGAATTAACTCAAGTGGACATCACCCCCTCAATCCTCTGGCTATGCCAAATCGGTTCCGTAGAATTAAGTCATTCATAGAAGAATAATATAAAATTCAATTTATTAATGTTAAAGAACCAGGGTGAACCTACCCATGTTTTTCATGGCCAATAGTCTAGCCTCAGAAGAATAAATATGGTTATGGATTTATCAACAGCATACAATGATATCATACAGTTAATTTAACCAGAATAATTCAATTTATTAAGGTCTCTCTCGGTCAACAGAATTACACATACAAACCTACACCAAAAAAACATGTCACAACCTAACACAAAGGGGATTGAGCTGCAGCACCGAAGCCTATCTCTAATAGGCCAAGGGATATCATCAAGATCCAGGTAGGCTATCACACAAATGGGAGGCCTTCGCCTATTGTAATGGTATAATCACACCCACATACAACTTCATCAAATAATACAGATATATATAGAACTGAAAAATAAATTCATGTGTATATTTATCCCATAACCAGAGTACAATAGAAGCACATAAGTGGAAAATAAAGTTCCCACCAAAGAAAAATATAAAAGTGTATAACAAGCTCCGAATAAGGGGATCCCTGCCAAATTCACCCACTAGAAATATCCCCATCCAAGCTCCAGTCAACACCACGATCAGTCAAGCTCTGTATTCTCTTCCTGCTCTGAGTCCTCCCGGGGAAGCATCAAAAGGAATTTTTCCTACATAAGATAGAATACATGTTCAATAAAATCTCATGAAGAGTTGAGTATAGTGATACTCAGTAGGAGCCCCAAATACCCCAAAAGAAAATGAGCAACTGAAAGACATCAGTCAGATAATTGTAGCTATAGGGAACCCTAATGAGTAAGAAATGTCATCATGAGACCATCACCAGCTAAACAAAACTAGTTAACTCGAACCATATGATGTGTCAATGAAGAAGTGACAAAACCACAAGGAAAATCAAGAAATAAAACCATAAGGACTCATCTGAAGCACCAAGCCTCATGAGGTTCCAACCTCATCACCAGTGACAGGTTCCTACTAGAGGCTCTACCGTTAACATAACACTGATCCCATCTCTATAACCTAACAAAAGAGGTCACAAAAACACTGACCTGCACCCATTTCATGTTCAAAATAACCATGGAGCGTCTCCCACCTTTCCTCTTCCCCATAATTGATGGATCTCTAGCTCGCAATATAACCCATAAATCATATGTTGCACCTCTCTGGATAGGGTGGGTGCATACCTTGCTCTATTGAGGGAGCACTAACCCCTAACTAGGAATTCAAAAATAATAATTGCAGGTCCATATCCCTGATGTATCTTGAATACGTGGAGGAACTACTCTGTAGGTGTGAAGTTATGCCTTGGTGCGACAGAGAAGTACCAACCTGCGAAATGTGATCTTACACCCTAACACAATATGGGAGAATCAATATTTATAATATTGTCCCACACCCATGTTAGGGGAGATCTACTACAAGTAACTTGAGCCCACACCCATAGTTGGGGAACACGACACTGAGGATAGAGGACCCACACATTTAAATGGAAGAGGAGTACCAACTCTACCATCAAACAAGATTGGAGATCATGCACCCTGTCACGGTAAGGGAGTAGTCCATATTTATGAACAACATGGGGAACTAGCACCCTGGTCCATCAGGGAAATGAAAACCCAAGAGGATAAATTGCTAATGGTAAAAAAACCCACTCACATGTCGTATGAAGTCTCGTCTCTACCTAAAAAGATAGGTAAATAAAACCTGCACCTAGCCCATAAGGGAGTTCCTGATGCATTGTATCTCTTCATAAACCACCGATTGAAAATATTAAAATAGCACCACTATGAAAGAGTCTTGCTCAATTCAGGCTGGATCATATGAAAAAATCCATAATGTAGTCCACCATCATGTTCTATGTGGAAGAACATGCAAGATAGTCTACTTACATTCCCAAAATATATAACCTATTAAAAGGGTACTTTTCTCCACAACATGCCCAAACATGTCATTGTGGGGCCCCATGGCTCGATCTTAGAATACAAAAAACATATCACACCATTATGATTCTCACAAAATAACACCGAATTGAGTACTCATTCATTCAAAATGGATACCTAGTGAAAATCTACATTTCACTGCAAATTCCCAAACCGGACCTCATGGGGCCCACACCCTGATCTCGGTTTAAACAATTAAAATTGGTTTTGAAAGGTATTAATTAATTATAGGGTCTCTACACCACAGATAGAATGTCAGACATACATCATACATAAGAGCTATGTTGATCTAAGAAGCTCCAAATAATAATAATTACATTATTATAATTATTAACATTATTGGATGTTTCATGCCACAAAGTCCCGAGCCAGTACGAAAAGTCCTAAAAGGTTCTCAAAATGTCTTCCTTGAAATAGGGGTCGTGTCGCCATAGATGACACACAAATCAGACCCTTGGTTCACATGTTACAGGGGTTTTAATCATAAAATCCCCAACCTAAACCGGCTTAGACCAGTCAGTGCATCTCATAGATGTCGGACCGTGCTCATAGATGCCAGCTGCCAGCTCCCCACTAGCTCCCGACCATCCCCTATCCCACATGTCACATGCCTCTCTGTCTTTCCAGGCTCTTCCACACCCCAAACCTCTTCGGATATTCCATCTCTGAGCCCGTGAACCGCCACCTTCCCCGGGCCACCAGGAACACTCCAGGGGTCAAAAAATGAGACATGTTTTGGAAACCATGGGACCCTACCCTCAAAGCCTTGATTATAATCAGATGAAAACAATTCATAAAAAATAGTATCAAGATTTAAACTAAAATCCTCCTACCTCGAGACAAAATACTAAAGCTTCAGGGTCATATCTGTGCTCTAAAGCCGCTGAAAAATGATCTGGGAGCGATCACCATCATGTTCAGAGTCTGACATCACCTCATTCACTCGATTTTGATCTCATATTTTTTATTGGAATTGTAGGGTGGATGAGGAGTTCCTCATTCTTGTGTTTCTAGGGGTTAGGGAGGAGAAAGAATTTTTTTAAAAAAAAATAAATCATTTCCCCCATTTAACTTCTCGTCAACATGCCTCAATTCAAAAACCCTAGTATTAACACTTTTATGTCATTCCTAGGGTAATCGAGATTTTATGAACCCTACTATGGGCTCAAAAATTTTATCTGAGACTCTTTTTAGGAGTTATTCTATCTGATGTCCTAGATAAAGTGTTTTAATTTATTTATGTAATCCCCCTCGATAACGTTTCCCAAAGGATACATGCTGCCACCAAACATATTTCCTACCTTGGGTAATCCGCATGTTGCGAGCTTATCCATGCCCTCGAGAATTATTTTATGACCTACTATCTAAGAGGTAACATGTTTCCTCCATGTGCATAGTATTAAAATAGTGAATATATTTATGAAATGTATTCCGCACACACCGGGCCATAGAATCTCACACCGTCTCAGCTCTTAGCTCTAGAAAAATATTCTGAAATATTCCATGCTCTAATATGTTCAAATAAGAGTTGCTACATCCTACCCAAAATAAGTCTATTCTTCCATGAAAAAATAATTCTAGGAAGAAGGGATAGAAAATTGACTCTCAACTAGGTTTCCATCACCAACGAGTTCACCAAAACTAGCACAAATTCGATCAAGGGTTCCCATGCTACCAACCATAACACAATAAGTGGAAACTCAAGGGTTACCACACCCATGTCCACCACAACACAAGTCAGTATCATTCAACTAGCACATGTCTCCATAGCTATGATATGTAGGAAAACCAAATCCCTCTCCTCTAACAGTCATAGGGTCTAGCAGTACACCACCTCTCTAACATGATGTAGAGGCCAACTAAACCACTCCTAACACACAAGACAAAGTAACTCATCCACAACACCTTAATACTATCTACTTTAGGAAAAAACGGAATTACCCACACAGGTTTAATGACATGTCAATAATGCATCTCAGTTTTGAAAGTGTAACTCATTTTTTTAACTCTGAAGCCATGTCAAACAGCACCATGACCTCATCAAGCAACTCATGTACCTGGCTGATGCCGAACACGTGACAGTATAATAAAAAAAACAAGGCTACCTAGAAACACACATTGGGTCTTACCAAGACCATTTAGAAAGCTTCCCAACACACAGCCCCACCCTGAATGCACAAGTCAAAGGGTATTTTCCACCACTCCTTGACACTATCCTATTTGGGTGGAATTGTATCGCCCACATAATTTTATTCAAATCCAAAAAATGTATCTCGATAGGTAAGGGATCCATCTTAATCATAAATTCCAAGATAAATAGAAAAACACTAACATTGGGTCTCACCTACGCCCAAATAAAACATCAAGAAAGATACAAAAGGGGATCAGACCACCTAATAGGGTCTAAAAAAACTAGTAAACCAAGTAGAATGTACACAGTGCATACCCTTATCCATCCATTTAGATTATAGGTCAATAGCCTCTATTGTATTCAGTTTCTCTCTTCCTCATCGACCAACACCCTAAGCCTGGTGCGGACCACCTGGGGGTGTCTGTGGTTGAAACTCTAACCACCTTCCACCTCCTACGGTTGCACCTGATCCTCCACCATGTCATCCACCATAAAACCTCCATAATCAAAATGCTTCCTCTGGATAGGAGGTCTATCGAATGTATCCATCTCACTATCATAGAGGGTAATATAATCTCCAGTATAATGTACTCGTTCATTGCGAGTATTATAGTTCTTTTCCAAATACTGACCAGAACCCTGGCATGGTTCCTACCTCTCAAAACCACATGCCATAGTTTGGTCATGGGTATTCCTCCTGTACATTGATCCAGAAAATGTCCCAGCTAAAATTGACATCTCAACATAAAAAACCATAGTAAAGGAAATCCCACCTTTCCCACTGCCGAAAAGATCTCTACCACTAGAGCATGCTTCAGTACCCCCTCATTGGTGAGAAGGAACAAGGAGAGCACATTTACTCAAACATCGATTTAGAGGCCCTACTCAAACATTTGGGCCATCAAGAATGGGTCCCGGACCATTTCTTGTGAGTAATGAGACTGGTCGTTAAACATCACCATGTACTATTCCAGAACCATGCTACCTTGCCGAAGATATAGAAGGACCTTGATCTATACCACCCTCAGCATGGCTAGATAAAAAAAATCCGAAAAGATCTTTTCAAAATTAGGCAAGGTCAGCATCTCCTCTTTGTGGGTTTGTGTAACAAGAATCCTCCATATCCTGACCAAACCATGAAAATAGATTCCCACTAGGACCACCATATAATATGGTGGAGTCCTCATAAGGAGTAATACATGTGAGACTATACCAAGATACTCATAAGCTACCAAGGTGTCTGGGTCACGCCAAAACCACAGAGGTCAATGACTCTGAAAATCGTGCTACGCATCCAACTTGCTTGAACACTCATCTTGCATGTCGGATATAACATGATGCTCGATAAGTGGTGGCTCAAGTGGAAGAATAACTTGAGGTATAGTCTTATGACATGTTCCCTTCATCAAAGGGTCATTTTGGGGAGGATCATCACCACAATCCCATCATAGAACCCTATCAAGATTTCATCATGGAGGAATCCTTAAATAACCACTTGACGAACCACAACCAATGAGTATATCATGGGAGATGACTCAAGAAGGACAAGTGTAACCCCACAACACAGTACTATATAATTCATGTACCATTATATCACAATGACTTATGTCCTAATGTCACGAGTAGAAAGGTAGGTTATCCAAGTCATGGTGAATGGATATATTTGCTGCTGCGACAACACTGGAGTCCCCGGCCTGAATGTCAAACTTGAAACATCCTAACAGTAAAACTATGTAACCTAATACAATATCACAACTAGACCAACTATTACCTATGGTTCCAAAGTTGTGACCTCCTTTGATACCACTCTTTTAAGACCTTACCTACTAGGGATCAAGGAGTGACACCCCAACCCGGTCTCCAATACGCTAGGGACTGGCATCTAGCACTAAGTAGGCTATCACAGACATGGGAGGAGTTAGCCTATCAAACCGGTACACACACACCCACATACACCTCTATGAAATAGTGAAGATATATGTAATAACTAGAAACAAATTCTTGCATTAATCTATTCCACAACCAGAGTACAAAAATAGTACAAAAAGGTAACATCCAAGTACCCCCAAAGAAAACAATAGAATCATCCATCCTTCTAAGAAGAAGGAGATCACTATCAAATGAACCCTCTAGAACGATTCTCATCCATGGTCCGATCAACACTGGCCAGTCTATCTCTCTACACTCCACATTCTTTGGGACCTCTAGGGACTCCACCCAAAAGAATGTGTTCTGCAAACACACAATACCTATACAGTAAATGCATGTGTATGGGTGAGTATAAAGATACAATGTTGGAACCCCCAAAACTCCAAAATTAAAGGAGGAACTGAAATGAGTCAGTTAGATCATTCCAATCAGTGGAAACCCAAATGAGATAGAAACTTAATCTTGAGACCATTCCAAGGTAAACACGATTTTTCAGCTCAAAAAATTCATGTGTGTCAACAAAGAAGTGACAAAACTACCAAGAAAACCCAATAAAGACACTATATGGACTAATCTTGGGTACCAAGATTCATGAGGTTACAACCTCACCACAATCAAAAGGTTCCTACATGAAGATCTATTGGTAAAGACAAAATAAACCAAACTCTAGAACCCGAGACATGATAACATGCCAACTCCGAACTATGCATAGCGCAATGTGGGAAGGACTGTAGAGAGTCCCAAACCTCACCACTGCCATGTAGTCAAGGGAGTATGAGATCCTAATCTGACATGCAAAACATCTATTGCTCCTGTCTAGAGGGGGCCATGCCTCGTTCCATTTAGGGTGCACTAAAATCTAACTATGAATTCATGAATAATAAGTAGTGGGGCCCTCTCCCCACTACAAAATGGACACAGGGGTGAACTACTATGTAGGTTTGATCCCACACCCTGCTACGATATAGGAGTACCCCTAGTGAAATGTGAGCCCAGACCCTAAAACTTTAGGGGATAATTACTCCGTAAAATGTTGGATTGAACCCATGATAGGGGATCACCACTACTAATATCGTGAGCCCGCACCCATAGTTGGGTTACACCACACCATGGATAAAGGACTCACACCCTGGTATAGTAGGGGAGTACCGACCCTACCATCGGACGAGATTGGAGAGCCCACACCCTGTCATGGAGAGGGAGAAGCTAACTGCAAAAACATCATGGGGAACCTACACCATGGTCCTTCAAGGGAGTGACAACCCCAATGGAAGACTACCTAAAGGTAATGAACCTATGCCCACATCATGGGGAGTCTTGTCTCTACCTAAACAGAGATTAAAGGGACACTTTTTCCCTGTCCATAAGGGATTACCAGACCCAACATCTTTATTCACAAAACACCGATCACAAACATCTTCCCAGCACACCATTTCAAGAGTATTGATATATTCAAGACACCTCATATCTATAATTCTATAATAGAGGCCACCATCATGTTCTACATTGAAAAACAAAAATGATATGTTACTTATTTTCCCAAAAATAGATAACCAAGAATAAGGGATCATTTTTCCCCCACAAGCCTGAGCAAGACACTGTGGCAACCATTCCCCGATATTAGAACACATCAAGTTGATCACAATATTGAGATCCTAAAAAAATAAAAAGGGATCGACAAATGATTCATTCAAAATGAACAACTAGGGAAAAATCACATTTCACCGTAAATTCCTATACCAGGCCTTATGGGAACCACACCCTGATCTTAGTATAAACATACGTAATCAGTTTTGAAACTTCGGAATTAATTCTAGGGTCTCAAAACCAATAACGGTGCATCAAACGGACATTATACACAAGAGATACATGTGATCTCAGAATATCCATATAAAAATAAAAATAATATTATTATTATTATTAGACGTTTCATGCCACAATGATTCGAGCCCGAAAAAAAAGGTACACAAAAATGTAACAAAAATTTCTTTCTTGAATCAAGGGACGTGTTTCCACAGACACCATGCATATCAAACCCCTAGTTTTCATGTTACGAGGTTTTTAAAAAAAACCCTATTTAGAGCCAGCCCAAATGGCCTGGACTGGCCTGGACAAGCCATTCCGGCTCATAGGTGCCAGACTGTGGCCCAGCCACGCCCACCCACCATGGTTCCCATTGGCCCCCATTCATCTACCAACAACACCGCCAAACATGCACCACATGCCACCTTGTCCTACCGGCCTCTATCATGCCATCCCAGAGGCCACCGCACTACCCGCAACCTCCACCACAACAGAGCCAACATCACTGGATATGTGTGATGCCACAATATGTGGACTACCAGGAACACTCCAGTGGTCGAGAAATGAATCTGTGACATGTTTTTCAAACCTTATGACCTGATATATATAACCATCATGAAAATTCGAAGAAAACATTGTATTAAAAGTGGGATCAGGATTAAGACTCAAATCCACCTACCTCGGGGTAAAATAATGATGCTTCGAGGTTAGATCCACCCTCTGAAGCTACTACTACACTGTAAAGACCCGTAAATTTCAAGGAAATTTTTTTTTCCTTTTTTTCTTAAATTTTCTTTGGAATTTTACAAGAACGCAGTTTTTGACGGCACCTGATTCCGAGGCCCGGTGTGCCCGGAATCATTTTCCGAAGTTTTGGCTCGGGTACGTTCAGTGAACGGACGAGCGGGTTTTTCTAACTTTTGAACTGGTGCCCGGAATCGAATTCTGAGGGCACCGATGAAATCGCAGCGCTGGTATTCGCTTAGAAACGCCTCTTCCGGAGTTGCGTTTGCTCGGGTGTGGTTTTTAATTTTCGGGCTTAAAGTTAAGAAATAAAATAATATTGCGACAACTTTATTTTATTTCGCTTAAGCCACTAGGAAGACACTTGAAGCCACTTAAAGGCGGCTTGAACTGAGTTGAACTGGATAGGATGCTATCCAGAAATATCCTACCCCCTTGGTAGGATATTTGTGAGGTGGGGCCCGCACGAGCCCTTCCGTTTCATTCCGCTAAGAAAAGCACCCGTGAAAACCCGTCTTAATGAAAGTCAACTGACGTGTTTCTTAAAATCTTAACAGACCATTTAATTGGGTTGTTTCTTTCGTAAATTAAATGAGTTGTTTCTTTCGTTGAATTAATTCTACGAATTAATGGTTCGTTTCTTATCTTTTGAAATTCAAATGTTTAGTTGTGTAAATAAAATAAGGCTTAAGGTTATTTTATTTTGGTTAATATCTTTGGCCACCTTGAGAGCTTTTGGGAGATTTTCTTCTTCTTCTTCAACTCTGACGAAGAACATGAAGAACGCTCAACTTGACGAAGAACGCTCAAGTTCCGACGAAGAACGCTGCTCCGCTCTTCTTCGTCTTCCGTGTCAACGAGAGGGAACGCCGCTTCCTCCTCGGATCCCCTTCGTCGACATAAGAGGTTTCGCCAACGACGTATCACATCGGACACATCTCTTCGTCAACGGAATTGACGAACGACGACCGCGACGCCCGATCTCCGCGACGTTGACTTCCGCGGACGTTGTCAAATCTTCGAACCTATACCCGAGGTAGGGGTTGTTATTTTTTGTTTAATTATTCTATTGTTGCTCATGGTTCGCATGACTAACGCGAGGAATTTGAATATTTTAAGTTGAGTTATTATTTTAACGTGAGGGGGCCGGACCGCACGAACACGGCCGAACCCCCCTCCAACATTCTTGTTGTATTTCTTGCGGGTGGAAGCAAAGTGGCGTGGTGCCGTCGCACCACACGGATAATCGTGCAATTATTTTGCGCGGCGCCATCGCGCAACGCCGAGGAAGAATCTTCAAGAACGCGACGCCGTCGCGCCGCGTTGAATGGAATCAAGGCACGGCGAAGGGGCGCGGTGCCATCGCACCGCGCCGGACGACGAACACCGCGGCCGGTTCCGGGCCGCGGCGGGACGAGGAGACCGCGGCCGGTTCCGGGCCGCGGCGGGATGAGAAGACCGGCGGCCGGGCCGCCGGCGTCGGAAGCCGAAGGCGGGACCAGAATTTCCGGTCCCATTGGTGAAAACCGGCCGGCCAGCTGGCCGGCCGGATGGCATTAAGCCGGGGGAATTAATCCCCCGGCCGGCTCACAAAACCCCCCTCTTAATGAGGGGGGTGGTTCCAAGAAAGGGGGGGGGGGGGCAGCAGCCCCCGGTTTATTTCCAAACCGGCCCCCACGTGGGGGGCCGTTTTTCTGCAAAGGGCGCGGCTTAGCCGCGCCGCTGCCTCCAAGAAAGCGGGGGCTTTGCCCCCCGCGCCGCCTCCATGCGGCATCAGGCCGCCGCGGCCACCACACCGTCGCGCCACCACCGGGCCGCCGCGCCACCGCCAGGCCGCCGCGCCACCGCCGGGCCGCCGCTCCACCGCCGGGCCGCCACGCCACCACTGGGCCGCCGCGCCACCGCCGCGCCGCCGGCCGGCCGGCCGGCCGATCCGACCCAGGGGGGGGGGGGGGGTCGGGCCGGGCGGTCCGGACCCGGACCCCCCTGTTTCGAACCAGTCTCGGTCTTTTGGCCATATCTTGAGCCTCGGACCTCCGAATGACGAACCGTCTGCGGCAACGTGATACTTGGATCGAGACGGTCGTTTCGGTATATCGCACTCAAGGTTTCGGATTACTTTGAGTTCGGCCGAGTTGGTTCGTTCACGGAACCAACCGGGCCTTCGGAGCGGAAACGCTCATATCTTGAGCTACGGACGTCCGATTGACGTGCCGTCAGCCGTGTTGTGTTTCTCTTAGTGAGACGGATCTTTTGGCATACTCCGCCCGAGGTTTGGACGCAGGTGGAGTACGGTCGGGTTGGATTTGCCTTAAAAATACCAACCGGGCCCCGGAGACGAAAATGCCAATAACTCTCAGACCGGGCGTCCGATCGACGCACCGTCTGTTGCGTTGTTTTCCTGTTGACGATACGAAACTTCTGGCATCCTTCGACTGAGTTTTGGATGCAGTTAGTAGTGGCCGGGTTGGATCGCACCCGAAATCCAACCAGGCCCCTGGAACGGGAAAGCTGATATCTTTCAGACAGGACGTCCGTTTGACGAACCATCAGCGGCGTTGGTGTTTACGTTGAGTAACGGTCCCTATGAGTATACCCTATGGGAGTTCGGGGTACAGATGAGATACGGCCGAGATTGGTTCGCACACGAAACCAACCGGGCCCCTGGGACGAAAAAGCTAATAACTCACAGACAGGGCGTCCGATCGACGCGCCGTCTGTTGCGTTGAGACCTCTGTGACGAGACGGACTTTTGAGATACTTCTTTGCGGGACTTTGTGATACTTGGAGTATCGACCAGTAGCTTGTGGAGCGGACCCTCTCGGAGACGAGCGTGCAGAGTACGGAGACCGTGTAGCCGGCTGAGACCTGACGACTGCTTGACCGACTCGACTTGGAGTGAGTCGACTAGCCCAGTGGACGGAGCGCCCGATATTTGGCGGCAGACCCACGGCGGACGGAGCGCCTGGTAGTTGGCAGCAAACCCGCGGTACTCGACAGGAGGAGTACCTCAGTAGGCTATTTGGGTGAGCGCCCGGTATTTGGCGACAGACCCTCAGCTGACGGAGCGCCCGGTAGTTGGCCGCAAACCCGCAGTACTCGACAGGAGGAGTACCTCAGCAGTCTTAGGTTAGTGAGCAGTACCTCGGAGTCGTGACAGGACCACTGTACACTCTAGAGACGGAGCTCCTCAGTAGTTACGGTTTCGATAATGAAAATCCTGGTTTGAGCTGAGACTTTTGACCTTTGTGTTTCCTCATGATTGAGATGGGTTACTTGATAACTTAGGTATATGTATGGGCATACACCTGGGAAGTGGTTATCCGTTGATCTCATGATCCTTGTGTTTCCTCATGATTGAGATGGGTTACTTGATAACTTAGGTATATGTATGGGCATATGCCTAAGTAGAGTTTATCTGTTGAGATCTTCTTGTGGTTATCCTTGTTGGTTTTAGTGAGACCTTGAGGGTCTCGGGGTCCCTACTGAGTATCGTTATACTCACCCCTGCACGGGCTATGCCCGCACCTCGTTGTGTTGGTTGCAGACGACGGCCAGTACAGAAAAAGGCCGAGTGTTCGAGGACTGGACGGTACCTGGAGGTGGACTATACGACGAGGCGGTACCCGGAGGTGGACCACTGGGCGGGACATACTCGGAGCGGACAGCGGGACCCGAGGAGCAGAGGAGCTATCTGTACCCACCCTTCAGGTGGGATTTCCAGTGGACAACTCGGCGTAGCAGCTTTACTTTTCAGTCGCTGTTTTCCCTTTCGAGTTGTACTTTACAGTTGGGCTTGTATTTCCGGCCCCTTTTTACTTTTCAGCACTTCTTTTTGTACTTAGTGTTTTACTTCCGCTTGTACTCTGTGGTGCTTGTTTTCTTTTATAAAGGCAATGCCTTCCCAGTTATCGGGATTTTATGCCTTTGGTGCTAGTCGCCAGCCCCTGGCCTATGGAAGGCGGGCTTGGGGTAGTCACGGCATGGGCCCCGAGGACGGGTCGTGACAAATTGGTATCAGAGGTGGTCGGTTCTACCGCAGACTCTGATCTTTCTTTCTGTGAAGCAATAGTGTTAAGGGTACCGAGTGTGGTTTTCAGTTCAGGGAGTCCAGTGTTGGTGCAGGCGGCCGACGTATCCATACACCAGGACCCTGACAACTGATTTCCGACTTTGTGCACAAAAACACTGATTGCGTGTGTGTTTCAATGGTTTTTCCCCTTAAAATAGCTCAAACCAGGTCAGCTCACCAGGTATAATCGTTTGACCGTGTTACGTTGTTTCTTTCAGGATGCCTTTTCTCGGACGACCAGTTAGATCCCAGAGGGATGTGCGTGCTGACAGCATGTCGAGTGACGAGGCTTCGGTACAGGGCCCTCTTGCAGTTGAGGCACCAGTGGAGGCGCCAGCGGTACTACCATACGTTGGGCCACCGATGCCACCAGCCCCAGCAGTAGGCGATGCCCGCTACTTGCGCGCACTGCATGAGTTCCAGCGCCAGAGGCCACCCAGGTTCGGGGGAGAGACGGACCCGCAGGCGGCTGAGGATTGGCTGGAGGCTGTGGTGGGAGTCTTCAGGCTAGTGGGGACGCCATCAGACTTCATGGTGACCTTTGTTGCCAGCCTTCTTCAGGCATCATCATGCAGGTGGTGGAGCCACTTGTTCCAGTTTTGCGATGGGATGGCTTTCACATGGGAAGACTTCGAGACCTTCTTCAGGGTGGAGTTTGTGCCAGTAGCTCTACACCCCGAGCATGTTCAGGAGCTGCTGCCTTTGCCGCGTGTTTTTCGATCAGAAGCCGAGTCATCTGTGGGCAGTAGACAGATGATGCAGAGGTCTAGGAGGACCAGACCAGCAGTTGGGCGATCTCGGGTTTTAGGACCGGTGGTGCGGGGCACCCGGAGAGGGAACAGAGCCAGGCGTGCCAGAAGCAGACTGTGTTACTCATGCCGCGGAAAGGGTCACCTGGCACGTGACTGTCCGACTCCTCGTACAGTTGATCCATAGGCTTTTGAGGAGCCACCGAGGTAGAGGCAGCGACGAATTCTTGAGCAACAGTAGAGAAGTGGACAAGGCAGTAGAGATCCTGGAGCAGGTAGACAGGAGCGGAACTAGTGGATACGTCTCTTGTACTTCTATTTCCATGTTGATGTTGTTTTTGTGTCTTTGTACCATGAGCTGCAATAAAATAAAGACACTTATCTTGTGATGTTTGCCTTCCTGTCCTCTTTTGTGATGTTACTGAGTGGTCCCGGTTAAACTGTTGACTTGACTCTCACTTTCAAGATTTCAACTGGAGGAGACCCAGTGACCTCACACTGATGCCGAAAGTGTGACTCGACCCTTGGAGGCGAGAGTGACAGTTGGATCTCTTAGTAGTTACGTTGAGGCCTTACGACGTCATCCATGGCATGAATGCATCCTCCATGACAGGATTGACTGTATTAGGCAATGGGCGTGGTTCATCTAGAGAGGGGATGAGACCAGGTTTCTCTTTTCGGCAAAGGAGAAATTTTAGCAGCTCTTCCAGATCATATGCAAAGGAGGTGCAGTCCATCTAGGAGCGGATGAAGACTGCACAATGCAGTAAGAAACAGGTAACCAGTGCCAGTCTTAAAGACTCGGACGTGTTAAATGTTTCAAGAAGAGGAAGCTTAAAGGAGAGATGAGCCTGCGAAGCGGCTGACGTGGAGGCAAAGCTTGGAGAGAAGCATGAGGTGGTGTACATCCTAACATGCTACAACCACCCACCTTAGTTATTCCCGCCAGGCTCAGGGAGCTGGAGGGCGGAGGAAGAGTGCGGCTGCTTGCGGTCAAGGAGTGTGACCCAATGGCTCTAGAAATGATTCAAGGGACAGTCTATGTCTTCTACTAGCTGCTGTAGTAACAGACGTCGATATGAATCATTCCTCGCTTCCACAAATCTTGTTCCAGACCTAGAGTTTCTGGTAAGCCGTGGACTTGACCCTCACGTCTGGAGATACCTTGGGAGGAGACTCGATAATCACACTTACGCCGACAGTGTGGTCAGACCCTCGAGGAGAGAGTTCTGGTTGGATTCTCTTGGTGGCAGCGTCGAGGCCTTACGACGTTAGTTTGAGTATAGAATGGGCAATAACTGTTCATACTCAAATTGACGGTTTTAGGCAAACGTTGGGATGGGTTTTCCTTGGTCGGCGGAAAAGGAAACCCCAGGCAGTGCAGGGTAACTCTTGCACAGGGGGGTGTGCGACCGATCACTCTTGAGTCGGTCAACCTTACCCTCATAGCAGTAGTCGTTTTGAGTTTCAGTTCTAACAGAAATGGAGACCTCCGGAGTTTGAGGATGACGACCACGTCTTCTTACAGGACTCATCTCGACGAGGTTTACGGAGATGTGGCATGGGAGGAAAGTTATCTCCGAGGTTCAACGGACCTTTCTAGGTCCTCAGCTGGGTAGGTGAGGTGGTTTACCGCTTGGCCCATCCACTTCAGTTGCACTAGGTGCACGACGTTTTCCACGTATCCCAACTGAGGAGATACGTGCTTGACCCCCCTTCGCATATCATCGACCATGAGGAGCTAGACGGTGGCGATGAGTGTCTTATACAGAGGTTCCTGTGGGGATCGAGGATCGACAAGAGCGGATCCTAGGAGGATGGTCGATTCCTCTTGTGCACTTTCTTTGGCAGTGCGGGAACCTTTAGGTGAACACATGGGAGCGGAAGGCTCAGATGCGTGCTCAGTACCGCTTTGTTTCCCCAAGTTTGTGGTGAAGCTTTATGGGGACGTAAAGCCCTGTGGTGGGAGTAATGTAAAGACCCGTAAATTTCAAGGGATTTTTTTTTCTTTTTTCTTAAATTTTCTTTGGAATTTTACAAGAACGCAGTTTCTGACGGCACCTGATTCCGAGGCCCGGTGTGCCCGGAATCATTTTCCGAAGTTTTGGCTCGGGTACGTTCAGTGAACGGACGAGCGGGTTTTTCTAACTTTTGAACCGGTGCCCGGAATCGAATTCTGAGGGCACCGATGAAATCGCAGCGCTGGTATTCGCTTAGAAACGCCTCTTCCGTAGTTGCGTTTGCTCGGGTGTGGTTTTTAATTTTCGGGCTTAAAGTTAAGAAATAAAATAATTTTGCGACAACTTTATTTTATTTCTCTTAAGCCACTAGGAAGACACTTGAAGCCACTTAAAGGCGGCTTGAACTAAGTTGAACTGGATAGGATGCTATCCAGAAATATCCTACCCCCTTGGTAGGATATTTGTGAGGTGGGGCCCGCACGAGCCCTGCCGTTTCATTCCGCTAAGAAAAGCACCCGTGAAAACCCGTCTTAATGAAAGTCAACTGACGCGTTTCTTAAAATCTTAACAGACCATTTAATTGGGTTGTTTCTTTCGTAAATTAAATGAGCTGTTTCTTTCGTTGAATTAATTCTACAAATTAATGGTTCGTTTCTTATCTTTTGAAATTCAAATGTTTAGTTGTGTAAATAAAATAAGGCTTAAGGTTATTTTATTTTGGTTAATAGCTTTGGCCACCTTGAGAGCTTTTGGGAGATTTTCTTCTTCTTCTTCAACTCTGACGAAGAACACGAAGAACGCTCAACTTGACGAAGAACGCTCAAGTTCCGACGAAGAACGCCGCTCCGCTCTTCTTCGTCTTCTGTGTCAACGAGAGGGAACGCCGCTTCCTCCTCGGATCCCCTTCGTCGACATAAGAGGTTTCGCCAACGACGTATCACATCGGACACATCTCTTCGTCAACGGAATTGACGAACGGCGACCGCGACGCCCGATCTCCGCGACGTTGACTTCCGCGGACGTTGTCAAATCTTCGAACCTATACCCGAGGTAGGGGTTGTTATTTTTTGTTTAATTATTCGATTCTTGCTCATGGTTCGCATGACTAACGCGAGGAATTTAAATATTTTAAGTTGAGTTATTATTTTAACGTGAGGGGGCCGGACCGCACGAACACGGCCGAACCCTCCTCCATCGTTCTTGTTGTATTTCTTGCGGGTGGAAGCAAAGTGGCGCTGTGCCGTCGCACAACGCGGATAATCGTGCAATTATTTTGCGCGGTGCCGTCGCGCCACGCCGAGGAAGAATCTTCAAGAACGCGACGCTGTCGCGCCGCGTTGAAAGGAATCAAGGCACGGCGAAGGGGCGCGGTGCCGTCGCACCGCGCCGGACGACGAACACCGCGGCCGGTTCCGGGCCGCGGCGGGACGAGGAGACCGCGGCCGGTTCCGGGCCGCGGCGGGATGAGAAGACCGGCGGCCGGGCCGCCGGCGTCGGAAGCCGAAGGCGGGACCAGAATTTCCGGTCCCGTTGGTGAAAACCGGCCGGCCAGCTGGCCGGCCGGATGGCATTAGGCCGGGGGAATTAATCCCCCGGCCGGCTCACAAAACCCCCCTCTTAATGAGGGGGGTGGTTCCAAGAAAGGGGGGGGGAGGCTGCAGCCCCCCGGTTTATTTCCAAACCGGCACCCACGTGGGGGGCCGTTTTTCTGCAAAGGGCGCGGCTTAGCCGCGCCGCCGCCTCCAAGAAAGCGGGGGCATTGCCCCCCGCGCCGCCTCCGTGCGGCATCAGGCCGCCGCGGCCCCCACACCGCCGCGCCACCACCGGGCCGCCGCGCCCTCGCCGGGCCGCCGCGCCACCGCCGGGCCGCCGCGCCACCGCCGGGCCGCCGCGCCGCCGGCCGGCCGGGCCGACCCAGGGGGGGGGGGGGGTCGGGCCGGGCGGTCCGGACCCGGACCCCCCCCCCCCCCCCGTTTCGAACCAGTCTCGGTCTTTTGGCCATATCTTGAGCCTCGGACCTCCGAATGACAAACCGTCTACGGAAACGTGATCCTTGGATCGAGACGGTCGTTTCGGTATATCGCACTCAAGGTTTCGGATTACTTTGAGTTCGGCCGGGTTGGTTCGTTCACGGAACCAACCGGGCCTTCGGAGCGGAAACGCTCATATCTTGAGCTACGGACGTCCGATTGACGTGCCGTCAGCCGTGTTGTGTTTCTCTTAGTGAGACGGATCTTTTGTCATACTCCGTCCGAGGTTTGGATGCAGGTGGAGTACGGTCGGGTTAGATTTGCCTTAAAAAAACCAACCGAGCCCCGGAGACGAAAATGCCAATAACTCTCAGACCGGGCGTCCGATCGACGCACCGTCTGTTGCGTTGATTTCCTGTTGACGATACGGAACTTTTGGCATCCTTCGCCCGAGTTTTGGATGCAGTTAGTAGTGGCCGGGTTGGATCGCACCCGAAATCCAACCAGGCCCCTGGAACGGGAAAGCTGATATCTTTCAGACAGGACGTCCGTTTGACGAACCGTCAGCGACGTTGGTGTTTACGTTGAGTAACGGTCCCTATGAGTATACCCTATGGGAGTTCGGGGTACAGTTGAGATACGGCCGAGATTGGTTCGCACACGAAACCAACCGGGCCCCTGGGACGAAAAAGCTAATAACTCACAGACCGGGCGTCCGATCGACGCGCCGTCTGTTGCGTTGAGACCTCTGTGACGAGACGAACTTTTGAGATACTTCTTTGCGGGACTTTGTGATACTTGGAGTATCGACCAGTAGCTCATGGAGCGGACCCTCCCGGAGATGAGCGTGCAGAGTACGGAGACCGTGTAGCCGGCTGAGACCTGACGACTGCTTGACCGACTCGACTTGGAGTGAGTGGACTAGCCCAGTGGACGGAGCGCCCGGTATTTGGCGGCAGACCCACGGCAGACGGAGCGCCTGGTAGTTGGCAGCAAACCCGCGGTACTCGGCAGGAGGAGTACCTCAGTAGGCTATTTGGGTGAGCGCCCGGTATTTGGCGACAGACCCTCAGCGGACGAAGCGCCCGGTAGTTGGCCGCAAACCCGCAGTACTCGACAGGAGGAGTACCTCAGCAGTCTTAAGTTAGTGAGAAGTACCTCGGAGTCGTGACAGGACCACTGTACACTCTAGAGACGGAGCTCCTCAGTAGTTACGGTTTCGATAATGAAAATCCTGGTTTGAGCTGAGACTTTTGACCTTTGTGTTTCCTCATGATTGAGATGGGTTACTTGATAACTTAGGTATATGTATGGGCATATACCTGGGAAGTGGTTATCCGTTGATCTCATGATCCTTGTGTTTCCTCATGATTGAGATGGGTTACTTGATAACTTAGGTATATGTATGGGCATATGCCTAAGTAGAGTTTATCTGTTGAGATCTTCTTGTGGTTATCCTTGTTGGTTTTAGTGAGACCTTGAGGGTCTCGAGGTCCCTACTGAGTATCGTTATACTCACCCCTGCACGGGCTATGCCCGCACCTCGTTGTGTTGGTTGCAGACGACGGCCAGTACTGACAGAGGCCGAGTGTTCAAGGACTGGACGGTACCTGGAGGTGGACTATACGACGAGGCGGTACCTGGAGGTGGACCACTGGGCGGGACATACTCGGAGCGGACAGCGGGACCCGAGGAGCAGAGGAGCTATCTGTACCCACCCTTCAGGTGGGATTTCCAGTGGACAACTCGGCGTAGCATCTTTACTTTTCAGTCGATGTTTTCCCTTTCGAGTTGTACTTTACAGTTGGGCTTGTATTTCCGGCCCCTTTTTACTTTTCAGCACTTCTTTTTGTACTTAGTGTTTTACTTCCACTTGTACTCTGTGGTGCTTGTTTTATTTTATAAAGGCAATGCCTTCCCAGTTATCGGGATTTTACGCCTTTGGTGCTAGTCGCCAGCCCCTGGCCTATGGAAGGCGGGCTTGGGGTAGTCATGGCACGGGCCCCGAGGACGGGTCGTGACATACACGATCCAGGAGCGATCTCTGTTAAGATCAGAGTATAATGGCACTTTGTATTCTGTATTTGGACTCTAGTAGTTCATCAGTGAAGGAGGATAGAAGATGTGTTCCTCCTACATGTGTTTCAATTTCTTGGGAAGACAAGTGATATATTTATTTAAAAATTAAATCATTTTCCCCATTTAACTCCCCGTTGACATGCCCCCTCCACTAAAAAGAAACAATAGAGACAACACTATATCACAACTTGGGCAAACACAACGATTTAAACCAAAAACATGGGCATAAAAATTTGATCCCATACTCCATTTAGAAGTTATTCGATCTAATGTCCAATATAATTTAATTTAATTTATTTATGAAAACATCATCAATAATGTTTCCCAAAGGAATCCTACACCCACAAAACATATACCCAACCTAGGATAAATGGAAAACCCCTGCCTCAAATATTCCCTAAAATATGTGATCTGATGTACTGTTTCGAGATAATTCAATTCCACCATGTGCATAGTATAATATTATAGAATATTTTTATAAAATTTATTATGGGCACACTAGGCCACAAATTCACACGCTGTCTCAGAATGATCCTTTTGAAATATATGTATAAATATTTAAATATATAATATGGAAAAACCTGAGTGGCTATAATAAAACCTAAAGTTCATTGAAATAGATGATCCCCAACTAGCATGTGTTGGTAGAAGTCCACTCATCAGATCATAACCTCTAGCTCGAGCCGATTTGGAAGAAACCAACCTCTTTGACAAACATCTTGAAATTATGATAAATAGGCTTTCATGTATTTTGAACTATGTCGGAAAAATAAAATGATTAAATATGCAAGTAGATTAAATGGATTATCAATAAGTTTCCAATTCTATAGATGGATCTCGAAATAGATATCAGTTGGTTAAGATGGCTAAATGCATGGTTGATGAGAAAGGGAGGAGGAACCCCCTGTTGTGTGTGACCATGGAAGAAGAATGATTTTGGAAGTGAATAAATAGCATAGGATAAAAACATACTCTTTAAACTTTTATTGTGTCACACAATTTAATCACACAGTTTGAAAAAAATGGGTTCCAACCATGTGCCACTCACCACCCATGGTCCTGGCTTGCATTGTTCATGTTAATGTATTTCCAAACATTGTACAAATTGTGCATGAGCCCTCTATAAAAATTTATTGAAAGGTATAAATAGAAATGAACCTCCCATATTGAATATTTAATAAATCATATTTAATATACATGGTGTGACACACATTTACTCCTATAAGGATGCACAATATTTTCAAACTACACACCATGGTCTCTGCAACCTGGAAACATAGGTTTTTAACATCCAATGCACCATAACCAATCCAAAACCCAAATAAAATATCCTATACTTATGAATAATAAAAAAATAAGGTATTCTCTGAAATTGAAATCCTAGAATTTAGTTTTTCTTATTGATAATGGATTTTCTCTACCCACAAAACTATTTAAATTCAAAACATGTTAATATTTTGACCCAATCCCAATACTAGGAATGCAACGGTTTTCCTAAAAATGTTATTATTTTGAATACACTTTTCACACAATGAATATTTGGATCCGATGTATGTTCATTATGTTAATTAGTATGTCACACCAAGAATGGGAGGTCATAGTACAAGTTATAAAT
The DNA here is from genome assembly GCA_963277665.1 of Viscum album. Classification (NCBI taxonomy): domain Eukaryota; kingdom Viridiplantae; phylum Streptophyta; class Magnoliopsida; order Santalales; family Viscaceae; genus Viscum; species Viscum album. The sequence goes on along the minus strand of OY728122.1, from coordinate 698,113,015 downwards.
GTTAGATAACCTCTTATTTCTATCATTATTTACTTTTAATCTGATCCATTGGTTGGATGGAAGGTGATTATAGGTGGACATTCAATATATTCTTATAGGATTTAGCTTTCGGGACCAATGGATTCATTATCGGTGATTCTAAGTGAGTTCCCTTCCTTTCCCTCTTTTTCTTTCACCCTATTATACATTATGAATAGGTTATGATTATAGAGATGTTCAATCTAGGAGAGGTTATATTGGAAGATTGTTATATATTTTTATGGTTTATTTGGATTATGGGATTCCTTGTATGTAATTTATATTGATCATAACTGTAAAGAACTCATCCATAAACATTACATATTCTAGTGAATTTAGAATATAATTCACATAATCACTATACCAAGAATCTGTTCAATTTAGAGTTTTATCGAAATATGAAAAACTCTTACATATTTAACACATAAATTACAAGTGGAAACTTTTAAAGAGTTTGTAAAATTTCATAAAAAATTTATTTAATGAAACATAATTCTTTTCTAAGATAAATCTTCACAATTTTTCCCTTTATCTCATTATTTTCCCTACACTTTATTAAGCCATGTGAGAAACATTTTAAAATTTTAGATGATCCCAAAAGCCTAGAAAGGGACATTAAACGAGGAAAATCAATTATTCTAGTGAAAAACCTGGACTTCCGTGAAATATTTTCCTTTATCTCATTTTTTGAAGAAAATGTAATATTTCATTTTTATATGAAAACACACACAATTCAAGCTCATAAAAATTATTAAAATCAATATAAAGAAATAAGAAAATAATTTTTAGAATATTAGAGAATAACATTTATAAAACTCTTTCAAAAACCCTTTAATGTAGAATAATCAAACTTACAACTTCCAATATAACCAGTAATCAATGAAATAGAGATTTATAATGGGGATCACCCTTAGTATAAGATATATAATTATTAGTCGTGATCTATAATGGGTATCAACCACTCAAAAAATCTATCTAGGGTTCCCTCATGAGCTATAATGGTGATAAACCCTTCATATATGCAATAATGGGAAATACCATGAGCAATATTGGAAATAAATCCTTTGTATAAATGTTATTACCAATACGATAACGTTTCATCTCAATATTACCCAATGCATGGGAGGTTATTTGATAGCCACCCAGGATTGTTTTATCACATGACACCCTTTCATTGGATAATTAGATAACCATCCATCATAGGGTTAAAACATACCCACCTATTTTGATAAAAAAATTCCATGAACCATAACATAAACATAAATCTTCTTATTTTGAATAATAAAAACAGTCTGTGGAGAACAAAATCATTTCTTTTTTGAATCACTAGTTTTGAAAAATAGCTCATGTACAATAGAGAAAAATTTATTTAAAATTAACAAATTAGAATTTTAAATTAAGCTTCAAAATATTAAAGTTACATTAATATAGGAAATTATAACTTTGGTAAATATGTATCAAAAATAATATTTTTGAAAAAGGAACATTAAAATTTTATTTTTAAAGGAACGTACATTTCAAATATCATATCATCAAGTTGATAATTGATCATCTGAATTGATTGTGATTATCCACTATAAAACTAAATAAAAAATGGAAATAAAACATAATAGATTAAACATTAATTTCACACTTAATATTAGCATGACGTGGTCATGATGTTGTGGCATGACCCAAATAAGGAAAATTGGGATGACAATTTCCTTGTACTTTAAAATCTATAGAGTATTTTGAACCATAAATTTAATAATTATCAAATGAAAAATTTAAAAACTAATATAATTGGATGAATGATTGTACATATCAAAATGGAATTATATACATATCGAAAAAAGAAATTAGTGGTGAATAAGGAATATATCTCACATGAGTAAAATGTGAAATGAGAACCCCTTATCTGTAGATTCCTTTCAGTTATGGATATATTAAGCTAATATATAATGGTTCAACAAATTTTATTATCTCATAAAAAACAATATTCATATTTATAATACATTATTTTACTATTTCATAACATATTATGACCTATTCATTAATAATATTTCAATATTTTCATTGTTTTGTGTGTGTTATTTACATGGATTCAGGATCAGTTCATTTTTGTAAAATTATAGATGATCTTATAAAATAGGATTACATGTACAGAAGTTAAATTAAATAGTTTTAATTCACATATATTAGTATATATTATCCCATATATAATTTTTATTTCGTATATGAGGATGATTCATTTAATAAAATGTTAATGATAATGTTTTAGATATTTTTTGTAGTATTTATGAACACCCTGAACTAATTTTATTTTGTTTAATATTATGTGTATATATTAGTTATAGAACATTAAACATTTTATAATAAACCTACTATATTGTTATTTAACAATAATGATAATTTTAGGACCATCCTGGAAGGATGTAATAAAAATGATTAATTATTATTCAAGGAGACACTATGCCTCCATAACTTGGGCAATGGTTTTGTTGATTTGAATAAGAGGTGATGATAAATGAAATGGTTATGAAATATTCCACTAAAAACATATCAATAAAATATATATTATTCTACCATTATCATGACTTCATTTGTGGAAGCTTTGAGGAGAAAATTGAATAAAAAAAAATTAAGATGTGTGGTTTGTGAAATTTACCTCTTGAATTTTACATCATTGATGGAACTCTAAATGACCATGTAATTTTTCTTCTGGTGATACTAGAAGGATATGAATGTAGTGAGTGTTATGTGGAAATTGTTTCTTAGATATTTGATGTTTTCATAGTCTTGGGAGGAGAAATGGTATGTTGAGGGGAGGTATTAATAATTGTTGATGGGTGGTTTTATGTGATTAAATATTTATTATTGTATATATAAAAGAAACAATATTGAGGGGGAATTATTTAATATGAGTTATATTGATAATTAATGTTTTAAAAGATTTTTATTACTATAAAACATATTAATCAACCAGTTAATATTATAATTTTTTTAATTAATTTACCATTTTAAATTATCCTATTTCATTATTTTACATAAACCACCATAACTGATTAATTTCACCATTTTATCTTATTTATGTCTAAAATTTAAAATGAACATTCTACCTAATTTGGTCTTCTAGTAACAAATGTGTAATCTATTTAAACAAATTCAATTCATGTGTTGGGAAAATTGGATATAAAATTAATTCCACTGATCATCAATAAATCGAGTTTTTTAAGTTCAAATGTTCAAATGTGTGAAATATTTTTATATAAAATTTCAATTTGAAATTGATTAAAATAGAGAAATATGACAAATTTTTGTTTAAGTTTACAAATTATACTTTAAAACAAATATATAATACAACATATCTATATAAATAAATTAGAAAAAAAATAAATTTTCAACTATAAATCATAATCATTCATTATTCATCATAGAATGAAACTTATCTAAAAAACCAAAATTTCACTCAAAGATAATATTGAAATTAAAAATTAAAAATTAAAGTTAATTGTTTCGTATAAAATTTATACAAATGTCAAAATTCAGTTTTACAACAATTGTTCCATCAAAAGGATGCAAAATGTCCTTAAGAAAATTTACAGTTTTTTATTCTTAAAATTTTATTTTTTATAATCATAAGAACATAAAAAATATTCGGTGATTTTATAAAATTGAACTAAATTCATTAAATATATAATTAATTAATATATTTCAATAATAATGATTAATTTAACATATTAAGATAAATTTTCATTGGGGGAAGAAAAGGTGTTTTCATTTAAAAAACTAAACCACTATATTCAGTTGGTTTTTATTTTCATTTCTAATCAATTTTGTAGAAAATGAATTTATTTTATAAAAATGTGTAAATAATATATTCATAATTTTTATAATCTCATTAACCATGTCTATTCCTATGGAATGGTGATAAATGTCACATTTAAATAATAATAGTTAGTCATATGTTTATGCTCGATGGGGTGTATCTTCTATATCATTCAACATAGTGTTTTGATTAAAATTACTTGGATCTTCCACTATCCCCCATTTAATAAATATCATCCCCACAATTTTAACCATGGATTAAAAGACTATTGTATTGACTTCTCCAAATACCTTTTTTGAAGTCCAACATATAGAAAGGATCAAAAAAATTTCTTTTTGAATTGATAGATAGTAAAATTAATGAGTTTGCCTAAGATAACACATATTGGGTTTCTATGTAGTAAAGCATGAACATTGAAGAGAAAATATAAAATTCAACGACTAATAGACTGATAGAAAATGTGTTCATGATAATGTTAATCACTACAAAACCCTTCATTTGCGACTCGTTATAAGGCCATTGATTTATCAATATGAAAATTAAACATAAATTGTTTTTGTTTAAAAATAATTTTCTTAAAATGAGTAAACTATTTAGTAAAAATACTAATAACATAAGATAACATATATATATATAATAGGTATAATATCATCCTTTAATAAATTCCACATAAATATTATCATTTCCTTAAATAATGAGTATTCAAGATGAATTTTCACTCCTGAATCTTTATAATCAACACTTATAGATAATATATTCCATAAAAGTATAACTGTATTTTTATCCTCTCTATTGGTATTATCAATAACCCAAATGCTTATTACAATATAATTTAAATAATAAATCATTATGATATAAATAACTAAATTAATTACCTCTAAATTTCAATAATAATACTCAAATTTCAACATAGATTATTTAATAAATAATTATTCTTAGGATTCCTCAAAAAATTGTTGAATGAAATTTGATTTGAAAAAAAGACATATTTGATCACCTAGGCTTCCAATAAAAATTTAATATTTATCCTTAAATAATTTTAATCACATTGATGTATAATACCAGAATTGTAATTTTCCAAATCTCAAAATCTCCATGATATGCTAATTATTTATGAAACAACATAAATCCACAATAAAATCTCAGTTCACTAAAAACCAATCCAACCATTACTACTCGACTAAAATTATATTTTTACCCAAATCATATTGGGTTTCCAAATTAGTGAAAATCATCCAAAATAACATATTTCCCATAATCACCCAATCAAATTTGAATCCCATTGTTATAAATATGATAAAACATATGTTCCCAATATAAAAATAACCTTTACCTGTATAATTGTTCAAATTTATTAAAAAATAGTACTAAGCCTAAAAACACGTTGGGTAGTGGTAGTCTATGCACCCTTTTCACCCTTTAGGTGTGGGTTTGATCCTCGTGGCCTTTTTAGATGTGACGAGCTATCACTTATCCTATTGGTTGTGCTTTTTCCAAAAATATATATTAATATAATCCTTATAAATTTATAAAAATTTCAAAAACCTCCTAAAAACAACCATTAAATATTTTATCCTCCAAGGTTATATCATACCATTCATTTTTCCTACCAAAAGTAATATCCCCTAATTACATCAAATTTAGAGATCATACAATCGAAAAATGCTACCAATTCTATTATATTTTTTTAAAAAATGTAAAGGAATTATCTCTGAAATAACCTTTTACGTATCCTATAATTAATGGTTACATGTACAATATAAATTATCAATATTTAATTTCTTTTCAAAAGTATCGATTACATATATCATATGTTTCCAAATTTATGGAAACGAAAACAACTATAGAAAAATGAATATGAATTCCATGACTCTGAAAATATTTTTTAACTATGAATATATCCTAAATTGTAAAACTCAAAAAATAAACACATCATTCATTAAACTACCATATCAAACACATAACAATGCTTTGTCATCTTATTCCTTGACACATTATTTCTACAATAAAATATATCAATTATATCAAAATTATTACTCAATATAAACAATAAATGTTTTCCATAACATTAAAATTATGTCTAGAAAAAGAAAAAATAATTCTTCCTCAAATAATATTTTCACATGATAAAAATAAGTGTTACATATAAATCAATTTAAAAAAGTCTCTCAATGTACTCAAATAATCAATATACTATTATTACCTTTAATATTTTCATTAATCATAAATATATCATAATTATTTATTCCATTAAATGTAGATATCATATTATTTTTTTACTCACAATCTGTTATCTATCTGTTTCCATCATATTCATCAATACCTGTTTCCTTTGAACAAATTCTGATTCATCACATAAGACTCATCAATATAATATCAAGATCAAATAAAAAATTCATACCTTTCATATGTCATTTGAAGTCTCATAAACGTGAATTATAATGGAACTAGGTATTACTAATAACTATTTAGACCAAGCTACAGATACCATTCATGAACCATCTTTGTAGGACACTGATGAGCATAATGACCATACTACCCACATTTACAAAAATATACTCGGTAATATAGAAATAAATTCTTTCATCTTCATAGATTTAACGTAACAATTCCTTTTTCATTCCTAGTTAATTTTTTTATGGCTACATTTTCACATATAATACCTATTACCATCCAATTAATACATTTTATAATCTTATTATTTCAAAAATTTATTAATCATGGGGAATTGAATATATTTAACTTTGTGAACTCTTTTATATGAACATCCATAGTGATTTATTTGTCTCATATTTTATGAATTAAAAGTTCTCCATGGTTTAAGTGGTAAATCATTACTCCCAATAGATGGTTTAGATTAATTTTAATAGGTCTCATTATTTATCCTATTTCATTTGGTTCTTTCATTAGAAAATTACAAAATTTTAATTCACATCCATTGATACATTGGTTCTAACTAGATCCGTCCATTTTATAAAAGGAAAATAGTTCATGTGAGTACATCAATAAAAGAATGTCATACTATATTATAGGGAGGATAAAAATTAGGATACCAGTATTGATGTTATCTCAAATTCATTAAATTTATCAAATATTTCTATTAATATGTCTACCATTATATCCATAATAGTTATATATGACTTGTAAATTATGTTTCAATAACATTATAAACTCAAATTTTTTCTAAAATTTGATTTTGATACCAACTCTAAGGTCCCTACCTTAAACAATACATATTCAGGTAATTTTTAAAAATAATTCAAAATATCAAATTACCTATAATATTGTATTTTTAGAGTTTTTGAGAATTAATAAAATCCTATACAATGTAAAGCAATAAATTATAAGTGGAAACATTATCACAATATTCATTTTTCCAATTAAACAATTGTCATTATAAAAAAGGATTCCTTTCTAGGATAATCCTTCCCAATTTTCCACTTGATCTCACACATTTCATTTCTATTACTTTAACTATGTGAAATGTTTTTTGAAACATGCGATGAGACCAAAATCATAGTAATTGTCTAGAAAAGTGTAAAATATCTTAATATAGTGAAAATAAATAATTCCAATGAAATATTTAACAATATCTCAATATTTTTCAAGAAAATTAAATATTTCTTTTTTATATGTAAATCCAAAAACTTCTAACACATATAAAATAATTAGAACCAATAGCTACCACAAGAAATCAATTTTTAGAAACATAGAAAATTGCATTCATAAAACCCTTCAAAAAACATTTTTTAATATGATTACAATACACCAAAATTCTTACATAATAACTTCCCTATGTATTGAAGATCAAAAATGGGACTCACACTTCATATCAGCTATGTTGAGCACACATGTGAGCTATAATGGGGCTCAACCCATTATATAATCAATATTGGGTACACCCATGAGATATAATGGGGAATAAAAAACAATATAAACTATTTAAAGATCACACATAAGCTCTAATGGGGCTTATCCCATAGTATAAATGTAATAGCCCTATGGCCAACTTCCATCTCTAGAGTACCCAATGCATTGGGTGTTATAACACAGCCACTCATCCTTGGATTATCTCAAAACCCCACATCATTGGTTAATCATGACACCAGCATTAATTAGTTTATCACATATCAAAAACTCATTAGATTATTAGTTAACAGCCTTTCATTATAAAATAAATTCCCAATAACTATTAAAAAATCATAAATCCTGAAATATTTCATCAAGAAAACACTCTTTCAAGAAAATAATCCTTTCATTTTGAAATCAGACATTTTGAAAAACAGTGCACATTCAATGAAAATTATTTCAATCAATGTAACCATATAAAATTTTAAATTATGAATCAAAATATTTAATATACATAAAATCGTAGACTATCATTCTCTAGTAATATGTAAAAAACATATTTGGGAAAAGGAACTTTAAAAGTAGATTTTTGAAGAATGTCTTTTAAAGATATCATATCATTGAAGGGAAAATCAATCAAATGAACCTATTTTGTCTATACAATGTAGATCTATATAAAATAAGTGTAATTAAAGCATAAAATATTAAAATTTACTTCACACATAATATTATCACAACATAATAAATAAGTATAATTTTAACAAAAAAATTTGAAATTCATGTGAGAATTCACATATAATTTGTAATCAGTCGAACCATATTCACTATAAAGGTAATAATTATCAAATGAAACATTGAATTCCATAAAAAATTAAAATCATGATATGATATATCATTGTTAAATTTATAGACCACACAAAATAATTAGCGGTGAAATCAAACAAAAGAACAAACTAAGACGAGAAAACATTACAACTTCCTTCCCATTAGTTTTTTCAAACATTATCCTGATTTGTAATGATTAGAAATAATTTTATTAACTCATTATGAAACTATATTAATATTATTAATACCTTATGCGGGGATTTTATAAAATCTCATGGTCTATTCATTAATAATGATTCTTTATTTTAATGGTATTGGGTGTCTTCGTTTCATGGTTTCGTCATTAGTTCATTTGTGTATTGTTATTAATGTTCCTTTAAAATGGGATGATAACTCCCAATAGGGATTGAAATAATTTTAATTCACTTTGACATGTAATAATGGTCACATAAATATTTTTTATTTCATTTATGAGGATGATTTAGTTGGTAAAATGTTAATAAAAAATGTTTTGTTTATTTTGGATTTTTTTTCCGAACACCATGATCTAATTTTATTTTATTTAATATTATAAGAAGACATTGGTTTTATTAAATTAAATAAGATATTATATAAATATTATAATATTATTAAATCTAAATTATACATTTACTACCATCCATGAAGTAAGTAGTGGAAAATGAATAATCATCATTCATAGAGACGATAAACTGTCATTATTTGGAAAATGGTATCGTTTCATTGAATAAAATGTAGTGTGAAATGAAATTGTTCTAGGATATTAAATTTAGTTAATAAAACTCAATTATATAAATTAATATATTTTTATAAATTCATTATGGGTGCATGAGGTGAGTTAAAAATTGAATAAGAAAAGAAATCAAGATATGTTGCTTAAAAAAATTACCTTTTCAATATCACCTATTGGAACGACACCTTAAAGACCATGGAATTATTTTTGACAATTATACCATCACCACACGGATGTGGTGTGACGCCTTGACCCAGGAGCTGCTAAATGGTGCTCCGAGCCAGTTGTCCACATGCCCTCAAGATCACCTCCCCTTACGCTAGTGATTGCCGACTAGTAGCGAGTGTCAGGTAAATCAGTATTTTGGAGACTATACACTCTGTTATTAGAATAAAACAAAAAAAGAAGAAAATAACAATAACAAAGTGCATAAGCATATATAAATAACCATAAATGATCCATGACATATGAAAATCATGCTATAAAATACAATGTTTAACTGAAAGCTAAAGCATTCTATGACAATGACAGATGCAAGTGTCTTAAGTGCATATAAATGTAAAGACACAACAAATCAAAAATGGGTCCCAATCCATATCTGGTTCCCTCTCGCATTCTCCAATCCGAAACAGAAATCTTTACCAAGGCCTTGCCCTTATCCTGTCCCGCAATAACAATGTCTTCTTTGGTGATGATCAGGCAGCCTGAATTGGGTGTGAGAACAACTTAGTATGCCACCACCAACATTGTCTAAAACGAGTCAAATCAAAATATAGTGCATGCATATTTATAATGTAATAAAAATAATTCATAAATTAAATAGTTATCACATTGTCATTCAATTATTAATCATCACATTAGGCCAAGTTCAATTCATATTTCCCATTGGAATCATCATTCATTGTCATTAATCATTGGGTGTAGGTCATCATGCCTAGAACCAAAAAGATCATTTGAATCATCGTTTATTATTATCATTAATCATTTGGTGTAGGAAGTCATGACTAGCACCAAAAATCCCATTGAGTGTTGGACATCAAGTTTGGCACTCCAATTCTCATTTGGTGCAGGTCATCGTTCCTAACATCCTTACATCTAAGCGATTATATAACTATTATAGAGGAACACATTCTCTATTTCCCAACTTATACATTAGTCAAGCATGACATACATAGCACCACAAATTATAACCCATTTTATCATTCTTTGATTCCCATGAATCTTCCACATTAATCATTTACTAATACAATGATTAGTTAAACACTTAAAACGCCATTAGTTAATTCAACAATTAACTAAGTACATAACACATTAATTAATTCATCAAATAATTAATCAATCACATACATTTTCATTCCATAATTAATTCCTCACAATTAATTATCCATTTCAAAACCATCAAGTCATAATTAATTCTCACAATTAATTATCTTTAATAACATCTTGACACATAATTAATTATCCCAATTAGTTACATTTTTTCAACATCTTGACACATAATTTAATTCTCAAAATTAGTTATCTTACATAGACAAACATAATTACATAATTAACTTCCCCCATTTAATTATATTTCCACATTTAAATTAATATCTCAATTACAATACCAAATCTCCAAAAAAAAATTTGTAAACCCGAATAATTTTTTTCATGATACAATTATCAATTAAATCAACATGGAATACCACAAGTCAAATCCATATTATTAATTACACCAATTTAGGATTTCAATTATTAAGGGGAAACTAGAAAACTCATAAACTCATACACATATCGTAAATAATGACTATGTTGTTTCTATTTAGACCACCTACCTCGGTTTATTGAGGGAAGTTAGCCCAATTGAAATCCCCAAAATCTGAGTGGCACAACATTGTCGATCAAACTCTGAATATAAGTCCTGAAAACCAAAATTATTATTAAAGGCATCAAGATATTGAAAATATATTTCTAGATCCACAATCCTAAATCAAGATTCCATCCCATAGGTTTAGATCTATGAAAATGGTGCAGATCTTCCTTGAAAATATCACGAAAATATAGAGAAAGGAACAAGAGTAGAAATGTTATGAAATCCACTTAATGGGATAAGAAAATATATTCAATCCAGACATTCTATCTCAAAGAACTATGTTAATATTTCCTTGGAATCTCTTCATAAGGCTTTGGGAATACCTAGAATCTGTCAAACCCATTCCTAGGTCAAAATATGAAAGTCCTAGGGGGGGAAGGTTGTTTTAATCGAGATTTTATGATATTAAAAACCATGCGCACAGTTTCCTAGGAAAGGGGACATGGTTAATAATATCATGTGCCAACCATGAAGACTCAACTTCTCACTTCTGCATGGCTAGCATGGTTTGGTCACACGGTTTGTCAACCCGTGCGCAAACTATGCAGACTCCCTTGTTCGATTTCGTACGATTGGAACAGTTTTGTAACATGGTTTGTCAAACTGTGTGAAAACCATGCACAACCCACTTCCTTTTATTTTTCCTTAAAATTTCTTCCAAAAAAACCCCAATCCACTAATCCAAGTTAAATGTACTTAAACACATCAAAAAGTACCTAAAAACATGTCTGAGATGACTCCAGAAATGGTAAGAATCTTACAATCTCCTCACCTTTTAACAACTCGTCCTCGTGCTGCACTCTTGAACTGATCTAACATTCCAAGCCAAAAAGATTGGGTTATTGATCCCTTATTTTTGTTTACTATCCCAAAGATTCCAATTGAACATTTCCATGTTTGTAGAACACATTAACTAACAGAAAGGGATTTCCCCGTAACACTTTCTCCCTGCGACCGAGCACACGTCTCAGATGCTCCTCAAAGGACGCATATATATAGAGATCAACCTATTCCACATCAATCACACGTAAAGGGTTGGTGTGATACCTTCATAGTTGTGACACATTAAAGACATCATGGATAGCACTTAATTTATATGGAAGTGCTAATCGGTGTGCCACCAGACTGATTCTCTCCAGCACCTCAAACGGTCCCAAAAACCTTGGTGCTAACTTTCCAGGCCACCGTATCCTATGGTGACCCAATCTATGAAACACCAAAAGTAATACATGATCACCCTCTGTAAACTATAGTGGTCATCCCCGCCTATCATCATATGACTTCTGTCTACTCTGATCTATAGCCATACACTTTCGAATATACTGTAGTTGCTCTAATGTCTCCTGAATGAGTCTGAGTCACAACAATTCTGACTCACCCCCTATAAACAACATAAAGGTTATCTACATGGTCTACCATAAATATCTTCATATATTTCCATCTATATAGTTTCTTTATAACTACTTTTATAGAAAAAATACACTAAATCCATGTGTTTCTCCCAAGAAACACTGATGTCATGAACACATTCTCGTAGCATATCTTTATAGACATTCATGGTATGCTCCAACTTTCTATCTTTCTATGTATGGATGGTTTTACTTAAAAAAACTTCTGTACCAAACACCTTCTATAAACCCTTCCAGAAGTGTAATGTAACATGTGAATCGCGATCTGAAACTATAGAATATGGAACCCCATGAAAACGAACTTTCTCTCTCTTGTAATGTTCCCCCAACCGACCTAATGTAATGGTTCCCTTAATAGGAAAGACGTGTGGTTCCATCATTTGTCAATCCACAACTTCCCAAATAGAATTAGTTTTTCCTAAGTATCTTTGGATGTCCAACAACAAATTCCATTGTCACATCCTCCCAGTTCCATTCAAGAATAGTTAACAATTGCAATAAGCCTCCAGGTCATTCATGCACGACTTTCACCTATTGACCGGTGAAACATCTTATTACGAACCCTACTATATCCATTCTCATACCTCGACACCAAAACAATCATCGATGATCATGGTAAATTATTGTTACCCCAAGTTGTACCTCCCACCTTGATGTATGAAATTATCGCATAAATTCCTTTTTCATACTCATAGGCAAAACAACATAATTTAGCATAGTGATGATCTCATCCTCATCTATTTTCTAGTATGAGGGTGTCTCCCCTCCTTCAAGGATTTTTTCCAATTATAAACACTCAAAATCCCAGTACTAACTGCCCCTGACCAATCTCAAGATTATAGACTCCACTACTACATAAACATGAGTCATCCTCTCCAAAATATAATGAACAACCAGATGCATTTCTACCCGTAAAGTCATTATCTTCAACTCCGCACTCGACTTATGATAAAACATGAATCAAATCACATCATGGAGGTTGTAATCCATATCTAAAAGTGAGTAATGCTTTCATTTTCAAAAGGATGTATATTTTAGAAGATTAATATGATTTAATAATTTATGAGGATGTTTTATTTGATAAATATTCTTTAGATACATTTAATCCATAAAAATAACCTTCCAATACAAATAGTGATGTAAAATTAATCATATCACAATGTGGGGGAGGAAGTCCACATATACGTAGAAGAAATACATTCAATTACCATTTGATGAAAGAAGTTTAAAAGGGTTGTTTCATAATCTTTATAACATCTCAATATATTGATTATAATCAATTCATAAAAATAGTATAGATTTGATTGATTTATTGGAATTAAAATAAGTGTGAAACGTGATAAGGATCAGTAAGAGCATATACAACCTCTTTAAAAATATCTTATATTAATCTATTCTTATAGACCCTTTGGTTGATATCTTAAAAATAGAGGCACATCTAGGGTGTCGATACATATTTTTGAGATTATATTTGGGTAGATTTTTTAGATAAATGTAGCATGTGGTTTGTATTATAGTTGGGAGTGGGTTCCCTATTATATGTGAGGGGAATAAAACACATGTACTTAATTAGAATATTAAAATTTTATAAAGGTGGAAAAAATATAAAGCTTTTAAAATTTATTTCAATAAAGGTGATCAGAATATATTTAATTTAAATCCATTATTCATCTATTATTTATATAAATTTAATTTTATTCTTACCCATATCACTTATGTTTAATCTCTAGTTAACACCTTTAACCTTCACTATAGTGATTAAAATTTTCCATGTTTACAATTAATAATGAGAATATTATGTTGAAGGCATAAAAAATAATAATTATGTTGATTAAATATATTAGAAAATTTTTGTGAATTTTTTATCAATATTTCTAATAATATCAAATTAATATAATTTCATAAATTTTGAGAAAAAATTCTGCAAAACAGATTTCTAAGCATAAAACACAGTTTATCTTCGTTCTAGACCACGAAAAAACTTTTAAATTAATGATAAAATATTTTGTAAAATATGTTATCAAGATTATTGACTAAAATAAATCATAAATAGTGAATAAATAAATTATTTATGGAAAAAATATATGTGAACAAAATATTTTATAAAAAACATTATTATTTACTATAAATTGATTTCATTTTAAATTCCAAAAAATTGAAAACTATAGAATTTCCTATTTATATAGTTAATAAAAGTTATTTCCTATATTTTAGTTTATTATATGGAGTACTTCAAATCCTGCATCTTTGTGATAACTTCCATATCAATTAAAAATTCATTGATGTTTCATGGTTCTTAAAAACTCAATGTTTCTTGTAAATAAATATATCAAAGAAACCAATATTACTCAAAAATAAATATACTACAACATCCCCAGGTGAAACAAAAAAATAAAAAATATTTCACTTCCACTACATGGATATTCATAATAAAAATAATTTTAACAATGAACAGTCTTCTCAAATAATCCCTCTTGAAAAAGGATAATAATTGACAATAATAGCATTTAGTTGTAAATTTCAAATAACTGACTTAGAATATGAAATATTAGAATAAAAACTCATACTAAAATTAGATTTGGAAAAATCCTAGAAAATAATTTTCTTATAAATCATGAGATTTAATGCTTATAAAGTTCAATTTTATTTACATTATATCTTATGATCCTTGAGATGATATACCTCTAATAAATTATGTTATAGGAAACTATATCATTCTAATTATAGAGACATTAGTGTGAGTTATTATTAGACCAAAATATTATTCATCATCTTCCAATGAACTCACATTATCTATTTACCTTTTGATAAATTAAATCATACACAACTAGGGTACTCAAACATATAGTTACTTGAATGTTTCTTGAAAAATTGATTCTATAAATAATCATTATTAATCATAACGTACTAGAAAATATCATATAGTAAAATAAAAAATTACTTATGTTGATATAGATATATATATTAGATTATTACGAATTTAAAAACCCATGATAATATTTTTTTTACTCAATAGTATCCTCCTTTTTTAAAATAATTAACAGAAATGAAAATTTACTATTGACATAATTAGATAATATTTATATGATATGATGAAAAGAACTATGTTTTCATTAATGTATTTAATATATTCATAGTGTTTTAGTGAAAAGTAAGTTTCAAAATTCACATCCGTTAGTAAATGATCAAAACTTTTTTATAATCATGATCTTAAAATATATTTTATATTTTCCTCACATTTTTTAAATTCCATTACATTGTTTAATTTTTTACATTTTTTAGTATTAGAAATGAAATTTTTAAATAATTTTATAAAATAATCCCCTATTATGATTCTTAAAAATAGTTATTTATGGAAAAAACCCATCAATAACCTACTATAGAAATTAAATTATATTAATCTCATTGAAATCTACACATTCGATAGTGAATCTTTTTTAATTTATTACTAAAACATAATATTTAAAAAATATATCTTAAAATAAGAATTAAAACAAATTCTTTTCATTTATATAATGGTATTATCCCCAATCATAACATGCTATAAACACTGAATAAGTCGTGCATCAGGAAATATGAAACTAAAAGAATATAAATCATTTATCATGTGTAAATGTAAATCCCAACCATAGAAAAAAATTTAATATCATATTTTGGAATGATACACCCATAAAATATAAACACAAGTGAAACATGTAATTTTTATTTTTTATTCTATAATCACATTTTGGGTTGTTATATATATTCATTTATATGAAATAGAATATTATTTGATGTGATACTAGATTTATCATAATCATTTGCATTATCTCCTTACCTTTGAAATTCTCTTCATGATCACCTCATATTTTACAATGAAACAACATTTGTATAGGAGAAACCTACTCATCATGAACATGATCATAATTAAAAATAAATTATTTATATTTATTAGACCGTTTAAAAAATAGAAAAATCAATGAAAAAAATATATAAGAATTCATAAACTTCTTCACAACTCATAAATATTATCATCTAATAATTGTTTTTAATTTACATTTTGTAATAAAACAATTTTAACATGCATATTATTAACTATGATATTATGTAATGGCAAAATTGTTTTTATAAAATAAAATTATCTCTTAAAAATTATTACAAATAAATTTTTACCATGATTCATTGATACTATTTTCTTTCAATGGTATATAATAAAAATTCAGACTTTATTTTATTTAGAGGAATGATATAAATGATGGGTTATGCCTCTAGGTTAGAAAAATCATGTTCCTAAAAAATAAATTGACTTACATTCCAATGTGATATTTCTAGATAGGAACATTCTACTTATTGAGTATAGGGAATTGATTTTTATATATGGTATCCTTCAAAGCAGTCAACTAAAAAATATTTCATTCATGTATTCAATTTTGTATTTATTATTATATTCAAACATTTCACTTAATTAAACCATTTTAATATATATTAATATGATCTCATTTAATAATATTCTTCCATGATAAAATGGAATAATAACCCCTCTATTAAAAAAATTCAGGTTCAACTTGGTAAATAATTTGATCCAATTCATTACCATTGATGGATATTCATCCATTTTTAATTGCTTTCCATTTTATTATCCTTTTCCTAGACATAAAATTCTATGGAAAAATATATTTGTGTTTTTAATTTAATGATCATTAATAATTGTAATAATCCCCTAGAAACCGAAATATTTTATTGGTATGTACTAAAATTATTACTACTCGAGAGTGGAGTCATCTCTAAATAAAGTAATCATTAACTAATAAACGATGGTAGTGAAACCATATAGGATAACTTATACAGATGAAGTTTCACTAGTGGGAAATCATATGGTAATGTTGGATTTAAATTACATTGGAATAAATATATATAATAATATGATATTAAAAAATCATGTTTTTTCATCTATCTTATTTAAATATTTATTTGGTTTTTTGGGAGATAATTCATGTAACTCACTCTGTCACTAAAAATATTGAAATTACAATGGTGGGAATGCTATGTGTTTTTAATCATGATTTTATTTTTAGATAACATGAATATAGAAACTATATATTCCAAAAATTATAAATATTAAATTATTTATTTAGTACACATAGATTGGTTTGTTTTACTACTATGTTTATTGAATGAGTATTACAATCATAAAATAAAAAAAAGAATATAATAATGGAGGAAATTGATGTGACTATGAACATTAATTAATATATCATAGATGGATAGATTAGTTCATCAATGTAAAACTAGAATGAATTAATAATATCAAATATCATGAGGATTCAATGAATAAATTTATAAATTTTAAATCTAATATAATTGTCTCTTCAAACTCTTGTGAATCTGAGTCATAGGGAAGCGAAAAAGAAGAAATAGCTTGCATGAAGAAAATATTTTTTAGCATTTTTTTAAAATTACTAAGGATTCAAGAATATATTTATACAGAATAATAAAATTTATATAATGATATAGTATCAATGAATCAATGAGAAAATTTATTTTCATCCTGGTTTTAGAGATAATTTGATTTTATAATAACCATTTTACCATGACATATTATCAAAGTTAATAATATGCATGTTTAAATTTTTCTCTATAAAAATATAAATTCAAAAAAAATTAGTTTATAATATTAAAGAGATGTGAGGATGTTTAAGGAATATAATAGATTATATTCAGTGAGTTTTCAACATGTTTAAATGGATTATCCTTTAACAAATTCAAAATATACATAACTGTTAAAAAAATATAATATTTTATAAAGTACTCTTATAAAAAATGATATTAATTTTGATTCTATTTCAAGATCAAGATTTAATATTAATTAAAAATATTCTGAGGATAAAATCATTTATAAAAAAATAAAAAAATATTTAGATATATTGGGTAATTATTGTGTTTTAAAAGAAGATAAAAGAAAAAAAAAGAAATGAAAATAATAATATATGAATATTAAATTGTAAAATGAGAAAAATAATTTTATTTCTTTAATAAATAATGATTTTTAAAATAATGGGATTTCTGATGTATTGAAATAAATATTAAAAAATTTGAAATTTAAAGAAGAGATCTATTGAATTAAATAAAATTATTCTATGAAATTGAATTTGAATAAAATAGATTAAATATGTTATTAGTTAAAATAAATTTTTCATCAAAATTTTTTTCCAATGGAATGTTTATTCTGAATATATATGTGCTATATTTAGTAATTTATTATTATATAACTTACATGAACAACATGATAAAACAAAATATTCTTTTGTATATTAATTTAAATTTTAAATTTCGATAATAATTATTTCCATAATAATGGAATGAATTATAATAATATATATAATAAAAAAAGATAAAAATAATAAATTTTGTACCTCCTTGATCACTCATAATAATATCAGTCACAAAAGTCATTATAGAAATAATGAAAAATATTAGTAATTAAATATTTATTATGAAAATAAAAAAAATTATATATTATTTGGAAAAAATAAAATTGGATATATAATTAAAGCACTATAAGGAATTTATTTTATGTTGTGTACTTATATGAATATTATAGTTCAGACCCATAGAATGGTAATCTATTAGTCAAAATAGTAATTTGATTGTTGTAATAGTTTTTTATCTATTAGGAATGTAATGCTCTCTATAAGAATAGAAACCTTACATATTAAAGTGTAAAATAATATTTAGATATATTATAAAATGAAAATATGACACATTAATACCCTTCTATATGTAAATAAATGTTTTAAAAATGAAAAATTATGTATTTCTATTTTCTAAAAACATAAAATTTTTAATAATTTCTTTTAATAAATAAAATTTTTGAATGGAATTTTATATCATTAAAATATATTTATAAATTATTCTTTAGAAATATTTTTATGATAAGTTAATTTATTTCAAGATAAATAATTTTTCTGAGGGTCAGAAAAATTATCATATCATTAAAATTTATATTTTTCAAATAAATGAATTTTTTTTATAAAATTATAAATATGATTTTCTGAAAATTATTTTCATAAACTGGATTCCATGTTTTGATTCCAAAAATAAAAAATGGTAAAAGTAATTTTTTATTTTCCAAAATAGGTCAATTTTTTTGTAAATAGAGAAATATGGTAAAATACAGTATATAAAATTATGAGGTAAATATATGAAAATTTGAGTCTTGGATATTGTGAGAACCCACTAGTTCACACTCAAATTAACCACTATCAAAATATGGTTATAATAATAAATTCAATTTTTATTAATGAGTTAAAATAAAAAATAATGAATAAAATATTCCAATCACATCTTTCTATAACTTATACATTCCAACCCATAACACACCTACTCCTAACAAATTCTAATCCTAGGATAAATCCAAATTTCAACCCAAATAAATTTCCAAACCACTCATCATGTATTAGTGAAACTATTCTCATCCAAATTCATATTCAAGGACCCTGAAGTGGTTGCTTGAGAGGATGCAACTAAAGGAAGTGGTAAATTTCATGACTATCCACATTCCATTTTATTATTCATTTACCAAAAACATTTGTTCTCTATAATAAAATCATGACATAGAAAACAAAATACAATAATATGATTCAATTATGGAGGAATATTAATCTTCTACCATAACATTAATTTATTTTTAAATGGATGATTTTTTAACTATTTGGTTGGTTCACAACCTCTATGAACAACACACTTAATTTTTCTTCAATACTTACAAGGACAATTATAATACTGACTAATTTTCCAGTTTTAATATGATGATTGTTTTATAATCTATTTAATTTTTTATTAAAAATGTAATTTAATAATATTAATATAGTTTTTTGCAGTCAACAAATGACATAAATGAACTAACCATATAATTTTAACTTTTTTACTTAAAGAATAATACCTATATTAGAAAACATTTGTATATTATAGATAATTTAGATATTTTTATGTACATTTATTTTAATTTATTATACTTTTGGGGTCTTTTTCTATATTACATGAAGTTAATCAGTTACGAACTTGTTATATGACCTTGAAATCATGTAATGGGTTCCCTTGAAATCATGATATTAGTTTTTATATCCTAATTAAATGGTGTCAAAATTATACAATTTATTTATAATAAATCAAATATAGATGTAAAAGGTAATAAATTATTAAATTAATGAATTTAGTTTGATTGTTCTAGAAATTATGTGATGTTGTAGAATTGTTTTGGAACATAAGTTAAGGAAGCACCCTGAATGAAAATTTTTATTTGGCTTCTCACATTTCTATCACTAAATCACGATGTTTATAAAATTTTTGTCATAAATTTTTTTACCTTATTCTTATATGTCTCATCAATATATAAATACATTATTATCTCTTCCATATATAGGGTAATGGAATCAATAATATCATTTTATGATAACCATCTTTAAAATTCATCCTGATTAAAGGGAACTTCTCTAAACCAATATTCATTTATGTTATACTAATTTAAAGGCATTTCACATTATTTATTTCATTATATAATGTTATATTAATGGAATTACCATCCAATTTTACATATTATATTCATATAATATTATATGTATATTATTTCCCCAAAATCCATGACCTGATTCCTTAAAACACAATTTTGAAAGTCCATTTTTATATAACACTCTCAACCATTTCTCCAGAATTTGTTATGAAAATAAAATCATATTTTGAGACATATTCTTATAAACTCATATATTAAAATCAAAAATAGTTATTACCTTATTAAAGTTTTAAACATCCTAAAATATCCTTTCATTATGATATGAATTTACGTTACGAACCACATTTACATCCATGTGTAATTCATATGTTTATTCATTATGAATGATTTTATTTTTTGGAACACATAACCTTGTTTATATTATGATGGGTTTAACTAAATAGTTATCTCCTATTTTTTTAATGTTTTTTTCTTATAATAGGGTATATATGTGATTCAAGAGATAAAATAATCCATGATGGGACATTTTCCACCATGTGATCAAGTCTTTGTAGTTGGCATTTACATATTCTTATTTCCTAATTTATGTCTAAACTACATTTCTATGATTCCATTCTCTTATGATATCATGATTATTATTTTAGTCTCCAATATGATTATTCATGAGAATTATTTTATATTATATCATTTTATTCCTTCTAACTCAAATACAATGCTTAATTTTCATGTTTATTCCAATACTGACTTTTTTACCTTTGACTTGTTGTTAATTTTCTCCTAGGAAATCATCTAGTGTGTCCAAATAGAAATGGTATTTTATAGAATATTATATAAAATAAATAGAATAAGTTTTTTAGTCACATTATTATGTTCTAGTTTTGTAGTCTTCTAATGACATTACAAATAACCATATATTTTTGGTATTTGTTGGATATTTATGTTAAAATCATTAAAAAAATATTTTTAAAGGAACTAGGTCATCAAATTTAATATCAATGGAATGGATAGTTATTTTTTTGGATTATGAGATGAATATTTTCTTGGAGATCCCAATGGATATGTCTATTTATAGTTTAGAATCTATAAATACTAGTGAAGCATATATAAAGTGGTTTTTATTAAAATACAACCCTATATGTATACTATAAGTGGATGTGGATTTAAAAATGTTATACCTTAGGGTAATAAGTATACAAAGGGTATATAAGATATTAAATTTATCATCACAAACTACATGTAAAAAGGCCTTATTGCAGACAAGGTATGAAATTCCCATGGAATAAGCCCTAAAAAAATAATGAAATTTCTAAGAACTATTATAATGATTATGAATAGATTATGATGTTAGAAAAAAATATTGGAAACCATCTATAGAAAACATTTATTACTTCTTGGAGATTCATAAAATTGGTTAAAAATTTCATTTATATAACATTACTTATATATAGAATTTTTCCCTTTTACTATGTATTTAGTTAGAGAATTATCATCTGTATTTTTAATTTCATTGTTTTACATAATTTTTGGAAATTTGAGGAATCATTATAGAAATAACATTGTTAGAAATGTGATGATTTCATGAATGATATTAATAACCATATAAGATTAAATTATGAATACATCATGAACATAGTAGCTCTGGTAAATATATTTATGAAAAATAACAAGAACCTAGTGTAACAACTTCCTTTTCCTATGAAAGAGAAAAATTTTGTGAAGTTTGTTCCATGAAAAGTACCTCCATTCTTTATTACATCTCTTCACATCCTCCTAATTGAAATTTTTTTTCCTTCAACTAAAAATATATTTCTATCCTCCAATACATAAAATAAGAGATATTAATTATTTCTATTTTTAAAGGGCCATGGAAGAAGGGTAGTGGTGGAAAATAATCATTAATTTTAATTCCAATTTTAAAATAAATTCCAGTGAATATTAACGATTCAAGAAGATAAATTGATATAAATATATTGTTTGAAATATCTATAAATAAAT
Source organism: Viscum album (assembly GCA_963277665.1). Lineage (NCBI taxonomy): Eukaryota > Viridiplantae > Streptophyta > Magnoliopsida > Santalales > Viscaceae > Viscum > Viscum album. The sequence goes on along the minus strand of OY728122.1, from coordinate 698,090,020 downwards.
GTAAAGAGTTTCCCTTATTCTGATGAAATAGAAAGATGATTATACCATGTAATATGTGGAATACATCTCCTAGATTCCATGGTATACCTCTATATTTATCCTCGACACTAAAAGTAAGGTCACCTGTTTATTTATATTGTTAAATCCATATCTATGAAAAACATTGGTTATTCGAGACTATGACATCTATATTGAGATTGTTTTTTATTATATTTGAGATATTGAATAGTGAACCATAGTTGACACATGGGGATTGAGATAAAAATTCGAATATATAGTTAAATATTAGAGGATAAACTGATAAATCCCATGGAGTTAAGAAATATCAACTACCCATATGTCAAAAGTGTAGTATGGAGCATCTCAGAAACTAAATTGAGGGAAGCATGATATGTTTCATGTGTTAAAAAGAAGTGTAATCATGATATTTAATTCATAATAGATATAGATGAACTAACAAATATGATGATAGATAATAATATTCAGATTAACACCCATCCAGTTGTATATTTTTTCAACCTCATGGAACATATGCATTATGACAGCCAATGTAATTAGATAACAGTTTTTGAAAAATGTAAATGATAAAAATACCAAGGAAAAGTGATAATGGAAGGGATTTTTCTTTATCTAATATAAATTTGGATCTAGTAGTCCATGTGGGAATGGTAAAATGGTTTTTAATTCATGAATTGTGAATATACTTTTATTTCATGTTTTAGACATTATTTTAAATCCATAATTCTTGGTACATCTATTCAAACACTGCCTGAAAATGTGGGGTTTCAGTAATCATTGAGAATATAAAATGTAGAAATGGTTTCATCCCAGGTAAATAGACCTCCCTTGTCAATTTTTGAGGATTTATCCTCCTATAAAATTAATTTATACTTCCTTTAGTGAAATTATAAGCTATATTGTAGGTGGATTGGTTTTACTAATATATTTCCAACAATAAATGTTTAGAGAGGGAGATCACTATTCAAATCCCAGGTCATCCCCTAGTTTTATATATGTGTATATTGAGGATTAAACTCTATTGGAATCATCAAATTATGATAAGATTTTCATTACTTACAAAAAATAATACATAACTCAAATTATTTAGACTAATAAGAGAATAATGATTGATGGCATGCCCATTATGAGGAATTATACTAGTGTTTTCACAGAAGGTATTAAATTTATTCTTCCTAACTAAGAGGATCAGTTCACAAGAAAATTTGTAACTCTATATCTTGCAATATCCTAGAATCCCTACAATAATGGAACACACTATGTTGGATGAACTAATGTACTTATCACAATTCAATTTTGACATGATTTTTATGTAGGATTACTTCATTATAAAGGTTGCATGACCTCTTCATCTAGAAGAGTTATTTTTAAATATGCCTCTACATTAATTATTTTTGGCTCTATTAAATCTTCTTAAAGAACTAGAAACCACTTCCACATATAGATGAATTTTTAATCAAATATCGGAGGCCCAATATTTCACTATAGTGTAAATTCTGTCAAGATATCATCAATTAAATTTAAATAAGGAATTTATTCCCAATTTTACATTTTAAAAATAAAATGGACAATATTACTTTATAGTGATTTCCTTCATACTTAAAAATTCTTCCACAATATTTATTAATATATGGAATAGATTTTTAATGATTATCTTTAATTGTATATTGCTTATAGATGATATTATTATATAATCCAAATTAAATTTCATTAATGAACAATATTTTAAACTTTCATAAAGGCTTTTTAATAGTTGTAGAAATATAAATGGTACAATAATTTTGTGATCTAGATAGAGGAAGTATCAATATTGGGAATGGTATAACCAACATGTGGTTATATATGGTCAAATCTAAGTAAAACTATAATTATGAGTATCCCATACCATCATCTGTAATATAGATATATATCATAATTGGAGAATCTATGTATTAATAATTATTTTTAATATTTGAAAGAGTGTCTTATATAAGGACCAAACCGTAAAACATTACATACTATTGAGTTATATACAATAACAAACATTATTACACATTGAGGATCTTTTAAAGCTATGAGTTTTAAATTATTATGTAATAAAACATACATAACATCCTAGAATCATATATGAGGATACCACTAAAATAATATCCATTACTTAAAAAATATAAATACCTTTTAATAAAAAATTATTTCTATGAAAAAAATTCATAACACTTCACTTGAATTTATTCATTATCTTAAAAATCCTTATATTTGTAAATAAAATAAAAAAACATGGGATAAACCAAAAAAGCTCAATAGGGGTTATAATGAAAGAAATCGTTAGACAAGTGATAACATAAAAACCAATAAAACCCATTTCATAAAAACTACTTATAATGCATATAAATATAATATAGTTTTCATTATACATATTTATCATATAACTATTACAATCTCCCTTACACATTGAATAACTATTCAGTCAACCACCATCTATAGAGAACCTAATGCATTGAAGTGCTATAATGGGGATTACCCATCATATATTGAGTTACAATAGCCCCCAGCAAAATTATATTAAGTTATAATGGGATCCAAACAATATAAAAATGTCTAATGAACTTATCATAGTAACAAAGAATCATGAATTGAAGAGAAACCACTCATTCCATATATATATATATATATTAACAGTCTTTTTAAAATTCATTAGAGATACTTTTTAAAAGAATTTTAAAAAAAGGTACCTTACATATATAATTGGAGTAAAAATTAATATAATCGAATGGATATGTGTATAAAATAAAAAAACATAATAAAACATAATATAAACATACATTATTCACAAAAATAATATCAATACCACTTAATTGATAATGTTGAAGGTTAACCCAATGAATGGATGTTGGGTTATGAATTCCCTTCCCTTGGGTTCCTCTTACATCAAAAGTGATTAGAACTCCTTTATAATTGTTAATGTAGTGTTATTAATAGTTTATGGAAGCATAATTATTTTTATAACACCTTATATGAACTTTTTATAACATTATTCCACCTATTAATTTATAATATTTCATTTTTTCTATTGTTTTAGGTGCATTCTTTGCACGATTTCCATGGTCAGTTCGAAAAGGATCTCTCTATCGAAAGGAAGGGAAACTAATCAAGTGAAATTATATGTTATTAACATGTTTAAATATTATTAAACGATTTTATAAATCATTTTTGTTATATTTTATGAGGTTTAGTAATTAGATAAATCATTAGTGATAATCGTTATTTTAATTTGTTGAATTTTGATCATTAATAGTCACTTTGGTTTTTAAAAAAAATATTTTTCATAAACATTTGTTTTGAAACCTAATATATCATATAATATGTATAATAAAATATCATTTAAAAATATAAATGGTTTTATGAACATATTGGAAGGATTTATATGAAATTAAATACACATCATCCATGATGTCGGTAAATCGATACAACATAGATGGTGTTTTTATTTTTGGAATAAGAGGGAGAGGAGAATAAGTAAGATGGTAATTTTCAAATTAATATGATAAAATTATAGTATGTAAATGATATTGTATCTTTCATCCCTCTTGTATAAGGGGAGAGAAAATTTCATAAGAAAAGCAAATGAATTGAAATTAAAATAAAATAAAATTAAAGTGGATTTTTACCTCTTGATGTGTTCTTGTTGAGATCCTCCTTATATCCTTTGGAATTGGCCTTATGGTGATACCAGATAGTCTTAGACGTGTGGAAGAACCTTGGTAAGTTTATTGGGCATAATTTAGACAATTAAAAAAATCATTTGAGAAGTGATAGGTAGATGGGGTGAGGGTGGTTTTTATAGTGGAGGAGAAGAGGGGTTTCCCATTATTTTAATAATTAGTTTAATATTTTTCCTCACGATTACAAATAGTTTTTATTATTGTGACAAAAAATAGTAATATGTGTATATGAGTTCGAAATAATTTTCATTTATATAATTCATTGCTTAATCATGATGCTTAAATTCATATATTTAGCACATTTTGTAAATTATTGAATTTCAGTATACACCAAAAAATTCATGTATTTCAGAAAAATCCCAAAATTTCACCACACCCATTTTTTGATGTGTATTATTAAATAATGGTCTCCGTTTTATAAATATAGTTTTTTTAAATATGATAAATTATTTTTTATTAAAATCATAATTTATTCGAAAAATAACTATTTTAAAAACAATACCTCATTTTATAACACCTTGAAAAAATAATTTATATATCATAATGTTTTCATACAACCAAAAGATAATAATTTATTATTACATCTCTTGAAAATAATTTATCATTTAAATTATATAATTAATAAAAACAATTGTTATATATTTATAAACTAAGAAGTACCAATACATATATAATAATCCGATTGTCACTTATAAGATGCATTTTTATTATATATTCATGGGTGAGGTTACTATACATTTGGCCGATTTAGAATTCATATGTGTCATAATACTATACATAATGGTATATTACTATTCATAATGGTATGTCACTATTTATAAGGGTATGTTAATATTCTCTAACAATTATCTTTGTCCTATCATACTCAAAATAACATATTTATCACAACCATGAATGTGTGGGTTTTTATATTAAAAATACAGAAGTGGGAAAATTATTTTTAACTTCTATTTTATAGATATCTCCTGAAAATTGTCAATATATGGAGACATAGTGTTGAATTAATTAAATGAAATTTATTTGCAAAACATTGGGGTGTTATATTCTCCCCACATTCTAGAAATTTTTCCCCACAATTGTTATTTACTTATTAAACAAGTGAGTGTTACTTTCCCTCATATCATTTTTAGACACCATATTGCTTGTTCAACAATGTGGTTTCTCCACAAAATATTTACCTAGTGAATTGCCTTATAAACAATAATTTATTTATACAGAAAATTATCTGAATAGGTCTCTCTTCATAAGAATTTTTCTCTGCAATTTTAACTACTTCTAGGATTAATACATGAGATGAACCTGGTAGATACATTCTCTAAATCGAAACATGAAAAAATTGGGTAACATAGATAAAAACTAAGTCAAAGGTGCTTGAGGGAAACTGGTCCAAATTTCCCTAGGATTTAATAAGGTCTAATTAACCATTTAATTTTCATCCCTTTTTACCAAAATGAATAAAACTTTTCTATGGATAGATTTTATAGAAAACAAGATCACCTACCTCAAATTAAAATTTCTTTCCTCCTATTATTTTCTAAAAATATAATTCTTTTATGAGCTTTCTTCATGTATTTATAAATAATTTAAACTTGTTATGCCACTTCATCTACTAATTTTTGTTCCATAAACATCCTTTCCCCAACTTTATTCCAAAATTCTAGAGTTTGACACTTCATTCCATATAGTTCCTCAAAAGGTTCTGTCTGTGTACAAGAATGAAAATATTATTATAAGAAAACACACCAAAAGAAAGATTCTCATCTAAACTTCCATGGTAGTCCACTAAAAACGCTTATAGAATATATTCAAATGACTGAACTAATCTCTTTTTCTATCCCTCAGATTGTGGCTAAAATATAGTTTTGAAATTTAATGTTGTGTCCAATGACTTCGTAAAGCCCTTCAAAATAATAAAAGAGAACCTGGGATCACAGTCAAATACAATTGAAAAAGTAACTCCATATTACAAGAAAATATCATTGAGGTACAGTCATGAAATATGTTCCAACAAAATAATATTTTAAATAGGATGGAAAAGTTCATATTTATTTAGACGATCAAAAATTACCTAGATTTTAATTTTTCCACAAGATGTCTTCGGTAGTCCCACAATGAAGTCCATGGATATATTTTTCCATTTCCACTATGTTACTGGTATAGGTTTCAACATCCACTTTGATAATGTTCACTCTTATTTAACCTATTTACATGTCAAAAATTTCCTGGAAAATCAGTAAAATCTCTTTTCATTCCATCCCACCATAAATACTCTTGAAGATCTTTGAACATCTTTGTGCTACCAGGATGAACTGAAAACAGAGAATTGTGAGATTAACATAACAATTATTTCTTGATCTACAAATCACAAGGAACATATAATCTCTTCTGAAACCTCAAAACAAAATTCATATCATAGTTAAATTTTGGTAGATAACCCATTTTAACCAATTCTACATTTTTCTATAACATTTCTTTTTCTTTAAGTTCTTGCTTAATTATATGTGACAGAGATGGCTGCCCTAAAACCTGAAACAAAAGAGGGTAATTTCCAACACCAAAAAATTCCAAAAATAAGTTTATCAAATCATTAACCAAAGGGTAAAATTATAAATGTATCATGGTTAATGAAGAAATAATTTTCTGAATCCATGCTTTGGCCACTCTATTTTCAATTCTAGGATGGTAATGAATCATGCAATCATAATACTCAATTAGTTGATGAAATATTGTTTGTCTCATGTTTTATTCATTTTGAGTAATTATATTCTTAAAATGTTTTTTGTTAGTATATATTTCACATTTTATTCTCATACAAATGATGCCTATAAATTTTTAATGCAAAAAACAATAGTATCTAATTCCAAATCATTTGTTTGATAATTTAACTCGTGAGGTTTCAACTGAAATGTGGCATAAGAAATTACTTCATCATTTGAAATCAGAACACATCCATGTCCCTTCAAATAAGAATAATTATAGATGGAAAATTAAACACTTATGGAGGATTGGTTTGGAACTGGATCATTCACCAATCTTATTTTAGATTCCTGAAAACATTCATCCCAATATTTTGTCTAGATGAATTTAACTATTTTCTATGTTGACTTAATTTATTGGCTAGATAACCATGAATATTTTTCAAAAAAACCTCTTTTAATATCCTACCAATCCATGAAAACTATGAATCTATGTTAAATTATTTGGTCTTTGACATTCATCAACATTTGTTTTAATTGGATCAATAGTTATGCCATCATTATAAAAAACGTTTCTAAGTAAAAATATTTGTTACAACTAAAATTTACACATGCTTAATTCTTTATACAGTTTTCTTTCATTTTAGGATTGGAAAACAAACCTTATATTTTTCCATTATCCTCTGTGATTTTAGAATATACAATAATTTCATCAATAAACCCAACCATAAACATATCTAGGAACTCATGAAATATTCTATTCATAAGACCCATGAATACAAAAGTTACATTGGATAATTCAAATGGAATAACAACAAATTCATAATGACCATATCTAGTATGGAAAATAGTTTTGGGGGTGTATTCATCATTTACATTCAACTGAAGGTAACCTGGCATCAGGTTATCCTACCCAGACTATTGTGTTTTATATAGTTGATAAAACATTAATAAATATGAGGCAAAGGACAATTTCATTTAATTGTGATGTTATTTAAGGCTCTATAATCAATGAAAAGTACCATTGAACCATATTTATTTTTAAAAAACAAGACAAAAGAACCCCATTGAGAAGTTATGTGTCGAATGAATCCTTTATCTAATAGTTCCCACAACTAGTTTTTTTAATTATTGAAGTTTAATTTGGGATATTTGATAAGGGGGTTAAAAAAATTTCATACCATCACTAACTAATTAAATAGTAAACTCAACTTCTCGAATAGGAATAACACTAGAAAAATAGTCAAGAAACACATCTATGTATTCTTTTACCACAGGCACATCTTTATTCTGAACATTTCTCTTATATTCAAAATTATGATAATGATAAATTTAATTTCCATTATTTATCTATTTCTTATCATCTTGATATTTTATAAATGGATTGCGATTATTCATTTACAGAAACAAATGTTGTTTCTAAAAAACAATCTTCTTCTTCTATGCAATCTATCGTATCATGATAAAAAGAAAGCTAGTTCATAACCAAAATAACATAAAACTCCACTAAAGGAAATATAATAATGTTTCTAGGGATACCATTTCCAAAGAAAAATATAGGTAGATACTTATAATATCATGTTTCAACAATATTTCCTCTATGTTTTCTTACCATGAGTTCTGGTTTCATTTCATGGGGTTGACTTCCCAATTTTACAAAACATTTATCAGAAATGAAGGAATGTGTAGAACTCTAATCAAAAACACTTTTGGGAAATCTATAAATACAATTAATACACCTGATAAAACCTCATTTTATTCTTCAAAATTATATGAAGTGGTTACAATGGATATTTCCACTCCCTTATGTTTCCAATCTCGCTGATTTCCTGCCAGAGTGACTAGCTTTGGACACACATTAGCAAAATGACCCAATTCATTATACTTTAAGCATATCACCATCGTTTTCCCCTTAATTTTCAGATAATTTTACATGAACTCATTGGACATGTCCCAAAACATTCCACATCGGTAGTATTTCCTACAATTTATAATACATTAACCAGGATTATTTTTTCCACACTTTTCAAAATAAGGGAGATTGATTTAACTATCTATAGATTTCATTGATGAATTCCTCCCCAATGTCTACTATCCTAAACACTTCTTATTCTTATCATCATGAGGCACATACGTGTTAAAAAATCATTTTAATTAATTATGTTTAATGAAAAAAATTTATCAGATCTTTTAAAAATTCATGAAGCCAAATCACTTCATAAAAATGGTTTCAAACCAAAATAAAATCAATTAATTATACTATAAAGATCCCAATTAACATCTATTATATTCCTGGATAGTATTGTAAAACTGGTTTCACATGATGTCATAAAATCTTTATCTTTCTTCTTCTATCAAAACAAATTGTTCTCCATTCTTAGTAGAATATTTTTAGGAAAATATTTTACTAGAAAAATACTCCTAAAATAATCTCATTCTATACTTTAATGGATATCTATTTCTATGTTATTCTTAACTATGGAGCACCATTGATTAGATATACCTTCAAATCGACAAGTTTTTAGTATTTCCTTTCAACTTTACGAACATCCCATGACATCAAATATCTTTTATAGTGAATTTATATGTCCTTCGGTTATCTCTAGATCTGTGGTTCCACTGAATACTAAAGTACATTGCCTCAAAAAATGAGCCACATAAGACATTTTTCTTCATGTTAGGACATGTTCTTCTCTATCATGGATACCACCACCATTTTTCTCCTGAGTCAACTGATCCATTGCTGCCAATAAACTGCTCGGTTCTGATTCCCACCATTCTAGGCTACAGATTTAGATAAATATCATCTATAGGGTGCCTTCCTACTTTAGCATACCTATTACTATAGTGGAAAACCATTCTAAACATTAATATCATAGATAAGAAAATATTGTAATATTTAAATCCTATATCATTTAAAATCAAACCTAAAGTAAAATTTCTTTTTTGGTATTTTATTAACATCGTCCTAACATAAATGCTGTCTAAAATAACCATTGATAACAACTATAAGGACCCCGCCTCAAAAAATTAAATATTATTGAGTTATGGAAAACATCATTAATTATTACACCTTTAGGATAATTTCTAATTTATAGTTTTATAGTGTTAGGATGTAAAACATACATAACATCCCAGAATTATACATGAGGATACCACTAAAACATTATCTATTTCTTCGAAAATATAAAAACATTTTAAATAAAACATGATTTATTTGAAAAATAATCTTAAAATTAAAAATGACTTAATTAATTCTCTTACACATCCTTATAACCTATACAAATAATTTAAATACTTGGGATGATCAAATAAATCTCAGTAAAGGATATAATGAAATAAATCGTTAGTCATGTGATAAAATAAAAATGAATAAGAACCATTTCATAAAACCTCATAATCATGCATAGAAACATCATGTAGTATCCTTGGGAAATATTTACCAAATAACCATTACAATCACTCATACACATGGAATAACCATTCAGTCAACTTCCATCTCTGGAGTAACCAATGTGTTGGAGAGATATAATGGGTCTCAACCGTTATATCTTGAGTTGTAATGGGATAAACAAAACATATATTGAGCTAAAATGGGTTCAACCCAACATATCTTGAGATATAATAGACTCAAACCAACATAAATATGTCCTAGAATCATATCATTGTAATACAGTATCTTGAAATTATGAGAAACCACTCACGTGATATACATTAAAAATCAATGATTTTGATATTCATTAAAGAGGATTTTAAAAGGATATTAAAAGTAAAGTCCCTTACAAATATAATTAGAGTGAGAATAAAAAGAATGGAATAGATATGTGTATACACTATAATTAATAATTATAAAACATAATTTTAAAAAATCATAACACAAATAATCTGGAAACCACATAATGAATAAAGTATAAGGTTAACCCAAAAAATGGATGTTGGGTTAAAAATTACCTTACCTCGGGTACTTCTTATTTAAAACATCATTAAAACACTTATATAATGGTTAAAATAGTGTTATTAATAATTTAAATAATTATAATAATTTTGAAATCACCTTATATGATCATTTTATAACAAAATTGCACATATTAATTTATATTATTATGTTCTTTCTATTATTTTGGGAGCGTTTTTTAAATGATTTCCATGGTCTGTTCGTAATGGATTTCCCATTAGAAAGGAATAGAAACTAAATAATTTAAATGAAATGTAAAAAACTGATTCCATATTATTAAATAATTACATAAAAAATTTATTTATATGGTATTAGGATGAAAAATTAGATAAATCATTATAGAGAGTCGTTAGTTTATTTTGGTGAATTTTGATCATTACGATCCACTTTTGTTTTATTAATTAATAGTATTCATAAACACTAGTTCCAAAACATATTATGTCATATAATATATATAAAACAATATTTTCTAGCCATATTAGTGGTTTAATGAAAATATTTGAAGGATGAAAAGGAAATTGAAGACACATCGTCCATGATGTCTTTAAATCGACACATCAAGGATGGTGTTTTTATTTTGAGAATTAGAGGGAGAGAAGAAGAATTATAATGATTAATTTTCCATACACAAGATTAAATTACAGTATATATATGATACTTTAGATTTCATGCCTCCAAGATTAGGGAAGGGGTTATTATTTTATGAAAAGAAAATGAATAGAAATGAAAATAAAAGGAAATAAAAGAGGATTTTTACCTCTTAAGATCTTCTCCTTGAGATACTCTTCAAGTCCATTAGTATTGGACTTTTGGTGAGACTAGAATGTCTTGGATGTGGGGAGAATTAATAGGAAAAAGACTATGAAGAATTTTGAATCTTCTCAAATCATGAGGGGTGTGAGAGGAAAAGGGGGTGAGGGTGGTTTTTATAGTGGAAGAGAGGAGTGGTTTTCATTATTTTATTCATTAGATTAATATTTTTTCTCCTGAAAATTTATAGTGATAATTATTTTAACCAAAACTACTAATATTTTTATGTAATTGTTAACCAATTTCCATTTATATAATCCATGACTCATGCATGACGCATTAATTCATTTATTTAGCACATTTCATAAATTATCGAATATCACTATTCACTAAAAATTTCATGTATTTTAGAAAAATCCAAAAACTTCACCCCAACCATTTTTCAAGGAATATAATTCAAAATTTAAATCTATTTTATGAATATAATTTTATTAATATGTTAAATTTAATTTTTATTTAAAATAATAATTTATTCAAAAAATAACAATTTTAAAAACTAAAACTGCTTTTATAACACCTTGAAAATCTAATTTAGGTATCATAAATTTATCTAATAAACATAAGATATAAATTTATGTTTAAATATCATTATAATAATTTTTTTTAATTGTATTATTTAAATAATAATAAAAAATTAATTATTTATTTATGACTTACAAAAATACCATTACTTATATAATGCTCATGTTGTCACTTATATGATTCCTTTTTATTATACATTCATCGGTGATGTTACTATACATTTGGATGATTTACAAATATTAAGGATCATAATACTATTTATAATTGTATGTTACTATTCATAAAGTATGTTTCTATTCATAAGGGTAAATTAAAATTCATAAAAACATTATGTTGGTCATATGAGACTCCAAAAAACATACTGATCACAACTGTTTATATCAATTTTTAAAAATTCAAAATAGAGAAGAAGAAAAATTATGTTTAATGTCTAGTTCATAACCATCTCCTTATAACAATGTTTCATTGTTTAGAGAATCAGTGTTCCATGGATTAAATTAAACATATTTTTTAAACCATGGTGTCTTAATGCTTATACCTGCACTAATCCTCATATGTCTCTCAAGTGGGAAACATTATGTGAAAAATAGTTATACTTCAATGAAGGTATTTGGATTGTGACTAATGAGGAATATTTTTTTATTTCTTATACCTAAAGGCAATTGAAATTTCAAGACTAGAACAACTAATGTCATGATCTAGAGTTCACAATAGTAACAATTTCATTTGATATTTAATGGATCTATCACTATGGGTAGAAGTGTGATATATATACAGATCATAAGATTCTTAGATATATACTAACATATATTGAGATTATTATTTTCTAGTAAGTCATGATTGAGATACTCAAGAACAATTATTGGTAAATCAACTACAATATTCAGATGGTATATAATATTGTTTTTGATTTATGTCAAATAGATCTTTAACCATTTATAGTGATGATAATTTATAATAATCCCTCCTTAAATTACATTTAAAATATTTACATGTTGATGATAAAATAAGGATGATTATATTTCCATTATCAAATGATTTATCAACCAACCCTTCTACTTTAAATAAATTCTTGTCAAAGATTTCATTTGAAAATAAAAAAGAATATAAAATATATAAAAAAGGGAAATACTAATATTTATAAATTAATAATCATGCAATTATAAAATTTGTTATTTAATATATATACCATCAAATCCTAATTTTAAAAAAGTGTAATTGAATAATAGAAATAGATCAACCATATCCATTAATCCAATAATAATGAAGATGTTTTGAGATTTATGAGAGTCATACTAGTGGAATGATATGAATATGGATATCATAAAATATAAATAAAAATTCTTTGTATATATGTAGGTGAATGAAAAAAGAAAAAATTAAATGGGGTGATGCAAGAAATAAAATTTCACAACAGAAAATGGGAAAATACCACCATAGATTATGCCACTAGTCATCCCAATACATCAAAGTGTAAAAAATTATATGTGTTGTTATTGATCATCATTCTAAAAAAACTATCACTAGTATTATAGAGGAATTCTCACTCGATAAATATAAATTTTTATACTTTTATAATGTGGTGAGGTTTCGTGGAATTAAACTATATATTGTATCTCATAGAGATCCAATGCTTGACTTTATACTCCTAAAATGACTCCAACAAGATCAAGAAATTGATTTTAAATTCATTAAATATTACAATCCCTAATTATATGTCCAGTTTGAGTTGAATATCTATAGAATGCATTATGTATTTAGATAATGCTCGATGTAATTTAATGGATGATGGGATCGACATTGTCATATGGTCAAGTTCTCAAACAATAAAAGATTCCACACAAACAAATAAATACCTCCATATGATTCCCATTATGGGAAGTTCTATTGAACACCTTAATTTTGGGATGAAGCTAGTGAACATTATATTTTAGGACATGAAAGTGTAAAATGAATGCTTGAAAGTGTCAAGACCATTCACTAGTGCGTCAAGGTCACCTAAAAGAGTTTGAACATCTATACTGAAAATGGTCTATGATACCAAATTTATTGCATAAAAGATAATATGTTCCTCAAAATATATTCATAGAAGAGATTCAAGTGATTTGGGTAGAAGAGAAATATATGAACTAGATACATCATACTAAGTTAGATTCATTATCACATTGGTGATGTGCAATATCGACTAGCCCTATAACAATCTCTTTATAAATTAAGTGACACATTTCCCATATACAACTTGAGGAATTACATATTAGATTACTCATAATTATTTCATTTGTATATTTTAAAGTGGGAATATAGTCTCTATAATGATGATCACCTAGTGATGATATGGGACCATTGAGTTAATATTATACATAACAAGAAGTCATACTTAGTCAGACCTCTAAAAAAAATCTCTTAAGTAAAATGTGGATATGTGGGATCTAGAGTAAGAAATAACGTATAATTACCATCATATATTTTCAACATAGTATATGAAACCAAATTCTAAGTGATAAATATAAAAGGGGGATATAATGACCATGAAATTTATTAGTGGTATTTAACTTCATAATATATATAAACATATTATATTTTACAACATATTATTCCTTAATTCAAAATCACCACATAATGACAGAAAATAAATTTTAATATATTAAGTTAAACAATAAATTCATTTAATAAATATAAACATATGAATTTAATGTTTCATAATTGGGAAAACAAAAAAAATAGATAATAATAATTCGAAAATTTTGATCTCCTCGATCACCCAGATCAATCGCAGATATATGAAAACAGTATAGAAAAGAAGCAGAATATTAAATATGAAAATTCAAATTTTAAAATTTTAAAATGTCAAAAAATCAAGAAGAAAAATCAAATTTTTATATATTGAAATATGAATTATTTATAGAATTTAGGGAACTAATATGACCATGGAAAATCTGACTGTTAGAATAGTACTATGGTTGTTAGAATAGTATTCTAACATTTAGAAATAGTATCTTGGAAATTAGAAAAGTAACCTCCCCTTTTTATTTTTTAAAAAATATTTTCGATTCTTTTAAAACGTAAACATGATATACTTATTACATGGTGCATTTAAAAAAATATTATAAATTTTATAATTTCTTTTTTTTTTATTTTTTTAAAATTATAAATCTTTGAATATAAATTTTTTTTATAAATAATTTGAATTATTAAAATTTTACTTTCATAATATGGATTCATTAATTTATATTAATGTATATTACAATGTTTAGATATTTTTCAAACATTTGATGTAATTTTCAAAAGAATCATAAGAACTATCACAACATTAAAATTGATGATTATTAAATAATTTTTAATTTCTTATAAAAATTAAATTTATTTAAAAAAATTAAAAAAATTATTTCATTTTTTGAAAATAAAAACTATAAAATGATAAGTTAAATTTTATTTATTTTTAAAATATAGTTTATTTTTTCTATTATTTAAATACGATAAAATATAGTATTTAACATTATAAGATAAATAGAAAAAAATTAGTAATAGATGATGTAAGAACACACTGTTTAAAAATTATGGGAACCATTTAATTTAAATAGTAACAATATTAAAAACTATTAGTATTACTTTTTCTCTAAAATAATTAACTAATGAATATAATTTTCCATAACTCCCCTCTCAACCCCTTGTAAATACCACTCAACACCATGCTTTCAACAAAAACATTATATTCATTGTAATGTTTAAAAATTATACCATACACTTTTATAAATAATCTCCTCCTAATTTAAGTTCACATTGTCTTAGAAAAATTATATTCTATGGATCCATATGGGTTAGCCCTAGTGGAGGCGGCAAAAGGAAGATGTAAAAATTTCAACTAACCTCTTTAAATTTAATTCAGATTCTACCACTTTCTTATATTCTCCATCCACCATAACAAAATAAATTATATTTCCCAAGTATACTGATATATAATTATTTTATTGTTATATAAATCATCTACCATCACTTCAAAATATTCTTAAATTAATGTGTTGTTAATAGTATGTTCAGTTCACAGCTTTCATCATCAACACTCTTTTTTTCTTCACCACCATCAATAAATATTATGACAAATAATATTATAGTCATATGTGATTATAATAATTATATTATAATTTATCTAATGTTATAAATTGTTTTAATAATAATTTAATTAAATAAATTGTATATAGTTCATGATGTTTGGAAAAACAACCTAAATGAATTAAACATATATAGTTAACAGTTTAACTAATAGAATAATCCCAATATTGGAAATCATATGAGTAGTATGGATAATTAAAATACCAAAAATTAAACATATAAAATGTAATATAAATTAATTTATTCTAATATAAAAATACCATAACATCAATATTTATCTGTAGCTGATCTATACAATGAATCATAACATGAACACCCACAGAACATCAGAATTTGTCATTATATCTCAATGAAATAGAAGAAAAATAGTAGGATATAATTATAAAAAGTAATTATTTTTGGATATTTTTATAAATTATGTAAATAATAGGTTAATTTATTTTATTTATGTTATTAGTTTCATATATGTAACGATTGTGGTACAAAAGGTAAACTATCTCCTTGAACCTCCCTTTCATCAATGGATTATGGCCATTCCCTCTCTAACTCTCTTTCTCTTTCTATTTTTTTTATAAAATGTTTCAAAATTATATATATTACACTTTTTTATATACATAGTTTATTCTCCCATACATTGAGGGGTTATACTTTGTATACATTAATTTCCTAAATTCCATCATTAAAATAAAACCTGACTAAGGGGAACATTTATACTATTTTGATATTTTTAATTCTCATTTAATGTCATTATTCAATTTCATGATTCCATAAAATAAAGTAATACATTATATATAATTAAACTTGTTTTACTATGGTTTTCAATGAAAATACCATACATATTCGTTCTCAAAAAAATTCATTAATTGATTTCTTAATTCAATGTTCTGTATGTTAATTTCTATTTTCAGTTCAATACCCATTCTCATAAGGTTTTTCAAATGAACACCATATTTTGTGACTGGTTGTTTATTACTATGATATGAATGTAAAATATATTTAATCTCTTATAATCTTTGATTTATTTGTGAAATATTATTTGATTACTATATAAGGAAATATTATGTAACTAATTTCATTCCATGTGTAATTATTATGCTTATACTCTATGATTTATTTCATTTTTTGTCAGACATAAGAATATAAATTTTATGACGTGTGCAATAAGATAGTGATCCAATTAATTTATTAATTTTTTTGACATATGAGATTGTATTAATGAGATTTGGGATTAAACAAATCGTAAAATCGGACTATGTACACCATGTGATGATGTATTTGTATTTAACCTTGAATTATGATTATGTCATGTTTTGTGATGTCAAAAGATTCATATTTTTCCATCAACATATGATACCATGTTTTTATGTTATCGGCGCATATGATAATTCAATATCTCTTTATTATATGATATCATTTTATTTTTTCTAAATATTTCCAATTATTTGAAATCCTCTTTAATACCATTTTATGTTTTTTAGTTCCATTATTTTGTGTCTATATTCCCCAGGCCATCAGATGAAATTTCAAGATCTCAATGGTATTTTAAAAATTATTATATAGATTAATTTAATTTAATTTTATTATATTTTCACATTAATTATTTGTGATATAATATTCTACAGAATGTTTTCCCTTTGATCCTTGGATTGAATTTTTTATTTATGTTCAAATTCATGTCACAAAATGTTTAAATGTATACAGTTTCTAAAATAAATCTATTAAATAATAAATTTAAGAAACTCAAAAATGAATATAGAATGATATAATCTACACATTGAAATTTATATGCGAATATAAACTATGATTTATTTTATATTTTAAATGAATGAAATAAAATGAAATATCATATTTTAAGTCCAAAATAATATGTATCTAAATTTACTAAATTTAATGGAATTCCTGAAAAAATGATTCAACAATAAAAACAAAGAAAAATATGATTGTTTATATTTATAATACTATATTAACAATGATGGATAATACATTGTTTATTAGATGATCATGAGGAATTATTTTGAGTGTTACATATTTTATGTTTACATTTCAAGACCATTAGTTGAAATAATTTTAATTATTATAAATTAAATATTATTCCAAATGAAAAACTCTTATTTCATATTTTATCTATTTTAACTAATTTTTTTTGAATGATATTTGAGTGCCTAAAATGTCTATTACCAATTCAATTGGTCCCAATATAACTTGGGTGCCTAATCTATCCACTATTTTATTTATTTCAATAAATCAAACATTGTTGTCCAAAAGAACCACACTATAAGTATTGTTCATTCCAAACATATAAAATTTTAAAATTCAATATTTTTTACTATTAATTCATGTGATGGATGAACTATTTCATTTATTTTGAATTCTAAATTATTGATTTTTTTCACAGATCTATAGGTTTCTATATAACTATTCTCAACTCAATAGTTATTTATCATTATTTTTTGACATAATTTTATTATATAAAAAATTTTAGATGATGGAGGGAACATTAAAATAAAAAATAATATGCGTATTTTTTATATGTATATATATTTTTAATTTTATAAAAATAGAGAAGGAATTATTAATTCAACTAATTTTATTAAAACTAAAATGATAATATTGTTTTTTAAATTATTTGGGAAAAAAATGAAATGTTATGTAAAAAGTACCTTGGACATTCCATCATTTAGTTTATGTATAATTTTCTTAATAATGGAAATTTTATTGATTACCTAAGTTTAAAGAGTGTAAATTTATTTTTCTTTTATTCATGTTTTAATTTCAATAAATTTAGTGATACATTTAAACTGTTTAATGATTTTATTACTAATCGCTCACATGAATTATAATATCTTGATTTATCCAAAACTACCAATTTTTTTTGTAAATATGTATTATGATTTAATTCATAGTTTTCATTGAAAATTCACATGGACTTATTAGATAACTCATATTATTCGACCATTCACTATGTTTATTGCATTATTCCAAATGGTCCAAACAAAAAACAAAATTATTTAATAATATCAATTTGAATTGATAGAGGGTGTGATTTTTTAAATCTTTATTTGGAGGAATTATATAATCATTATGTATATATATATATATACATGCTCCAGGAATACAAAAATAAATATCGTTGAATGTTAAAAATGATCAATTCATAAAATGGACCAATCAACATTAAATGAGTATATGTTTCCCAAATATTTTAGGTAGAATTTTCAAAAAACCATCTAATGATATAAAATATTAATATATATATAAATTTTAAATATGAAATTCATTAAATTGATTAATAAATTAAAACATTACCTAGTATATATTGGGGTATTTTTTATTGAGTTTTTATCATAATCAATAGATATATACATTATATGTTTTATAGGTAATTTTATAAATGAATATTTCAATGATATTATAATGAAAAAACGGAATATAGAATATTTAATAAAAAAATTAGTTTTTTAATATTTTAAGAATTTAAAATTTAATGAGTATAACTATAATATAAATATAGGTTTTATTAATTTTCATGAAGAATTTACAGGGTATAAATTTTGTGAAGAAGTTATTCAATATCATAATGTATCTCTTTCCAAGAAAAATTCCACTAATCAATTTCAACCTGAAAATGGAAAAATAATAAATATCACTATATGTAAAAAGTTATTCAAAATTTGTATCTAAAATCCACACAGGTAAATATAATTGAATCATTTTTGTGATAATACTACTCTAGTTTATAATTTTTTGGAAAATAATCATAATGACTTTTCAAACGATTGAAATTATTTTATTTATACACATGATGGACAATAACAACTTTTATTAAATACAGTTTGAGATCATTTTGATAATATAAATGATATTTATATGTCATATGAACTAAATATTTTGTCCTAAATTAATTGGATGAAAAAAAAATATTGTAAAAAATTTATATATAATTTATTCCAAAGTCTATTCTTAAGAAAAATAAATATTCAATGATGATTCTATATTCCCAACATAAATGATCTAAATTATTCATATTTATTTATCTTATTGTTCCTTTAAATAATTTATATTTTTTCAATTAGATGATAGATTAGTATTAATTCAATTGATTAATTTATGTGAATGTATTTATTAAACATTCAGTTATAGATGAAAACCTATCATACATAAATATTACATCAATTTAGAATAATATACAATAAATTTCAATAAGATAATTCTGTGGAACATATAGAATTAGTGGATTTTGAGACTACATACAATATATTATTAATTCATTAAAATTATATAAATGTTTCCCAAAAAAATAATCCCTTTTTAAACTCTTCCTGTTTATACCCTAAATAAATCCATTCGTCATATTACATTGAATAAACATAAGAAAGGTTGAACTTAGATATTTTTTAAGGATAAAAAAGGGATATATCAATATATCATGAGCATAATGCTATTATTAAAAGTATAATAGAATATCGAAACCGTACACTATATATATGAGATCATAAAATTGATTCATTAACTAAATAGTAGTCTTTCATATGACATAAATAATAATGGAATCAATGAACATAGACCGTGAGAGTTTAAAATTGGAATTAGACATAGAGTATTGGAATACATATAATAATAGAAGACCTTATGTCAAGGATAACCACTCAGACATTCATAACATGTTAGGCTTGGGATAAACGCACATGTACCAACTACGGGATTGGGATAACCACAAGTATACCCTTTGTTTTGGCATGGGATAACATCATGTATAACCTCTATGATAATAGAAAATTAATACTTACCCACAAAATTATCTTGAGATATAGTTCCCACCCATTACATAATAAAAATCCTACATATGTGTCCATTAGGATCATAAAACATTCATCATAACATAACCCATGAAATGAAATTTGTTTCATAAAAAAAAATTCATCATAGTATAACATGTGAGGATCAAATAGTTTTTTAAAAAAATTATATAATAAATATAATCCATCAATAAATAAAAAAATAGTTTATTATTTTATCATGTCCCTATTAATAAACTAACTTAGAGGATTCCATCCTATATGAATGTTTTCTGTGAAAATTTACATTGAACATTTCATTAAGAATATAACATTATATTTAAAATCACCCTTTTAAGCTATAAATTCATCAAATATTTCAAAAATTCATTTCGTAAAAAATAACCTTGAAATCATATAATGTATTATTTAAAAATAATTTATATAGTTTCTTAATGAAATTATCCTTTCCACATTGGTGATTTTTTTTTCGAAAAATAAATAAAATTTGAAAATCCATTTAGTTTAACATATCTATTAAATATTATAAATTAATATTTAAATAATTGATTGATCCTGATGTATGAAAATTACATAAATGTTAAAAAAATATATTCCATTCACATTTTCGAAAAAAATTCAACAAAAAATTTTATGAAAAAGATAATAATATTACACTATATTTTTAAAAAAATTAACAAGGGAAAAAATTAATTCATAAAATTCCAAAGTAACAGTACAAAAAATTATTTTTTATAAAAAATATAAATGAACAAAAAAATTATTTTTGACCAGAGTGAAAATTTATTTTGATTTTCATTAAAACATTCTTCTAGAATCATAATCACATATAGAGATGATAGTAAATAGAAAACATTTATTTTTAAGAAATAACAAAAGTGGAATAAAATTCATGAGTCCCTTTTGAGGTGGATAAAAATATTTCATCATCAAAAAGTATAATCGTAAACTATCTAGATGAACAATAAGGTCATTACATCAATCCCATTTCACATTAGTTAATTTTTAATATTGAGTCCCATTAAATAATAATATTAAAATTAAAATTATATATTATTAATATAATTATTTTCATTATATATCATTACAATGGGGATCTATATACACATTATAAAAGTTGATATTATAAGGCCCCATGCCTTAAACCTTACTTAATCTTGAGTTATTACAAGATTACACATTTAGGATCTTTTCAGGTTTAGAGTTTTAGAGAATTAGATCATGAAACTTTCATTACATTCCACATTTAAACAAAGTGGTTACATAAAAGACAGTATTCATTCTTCCCATCAACGGAAACATATTTAAAATAAAACATTGATTCATTCTTGACACATCCTTGACATTATCATCACATCATGTACCTTTCCCTTGACCTGTGAAAAACATTTCAAAAACATGGGATGAGCATAAAAAGCTCAGTAAGGGTTATAAAAATATGGAAAGGAAACATGAGTTCATATATACATAAGAATGAAATCATACATTACCCATAAAACCCAGGTACTTTAACATACCTCATAAAATCATAAATAAATCATAGAAATCATAAGACATAAAAGGTAACTTGAGGCATTCATAACATTCTTACATAGGGAGTAACCCTCTTGGTTACGTTTGGAATACCCACCACAGTATATTCCCTAAATCTTTTCTTAGAAACATTAACATTTCACTCCTTCGCGTTACCCAATGCATTGGAGAGCTATATCGGGCTCACCCGCCCTTAGTTTATCACGGAACCACTCGTCTTCATAATAATGCCCAAGAACCTCAACATAATTGTATCACATAAAACATTCATAAAGGAAACATAAAAGTTCCACCTTTCAATAACAAGATATCAATACAACACGTTGATATAAAAACATTATGAAAACCATTTTCAATACCAAAATAAAAGAAAAGTAAAACATGGTATTTATTTTTCTTTAAAAAAAATATATAGCTTGTAGAGGATGCTGAAACTCAAATAATGGTCACGGCGGCAGAGAATTCGTTGTCGCCGCATACGTACGACAAAAACATTCCCTTTTGTCATTTAATAAACACTTTGTATAAAAAAGATTCCTTTTGAATAAACATAAAATTAAAAGGGGTTTATACACCGTATAAAATAATGTTGTGTATAAAACAAAATATGCCTCAATGAAAGGAGATTCAGACGAAGTCCCATACAAAGACGGTATCCTTGGATTAAGGATAAATCAATTACATAATTATGTGTGACAAACGAATACACGAAATATAAGTGGGTATTAAGTGTAATAAAATCAGAGGTTATAAACACATATTCATATAACTACATATTCAAGGAGTACAAGCTTATCCCAAAGAATCAAAATTGGGTTAAGAAGTTCCCTTGAAAAAATTTGACAGCCTAACGGCATCACTACAATATTCAAAAAATGAGTTGATGAGAGATAAAAAGGCTAACTCATAACATGGAAATAAAATTTAAATCACTAAGGATATAGAATAACATATCCCAACATAATGTTATGTGGATTAAAAGACATAACAAAAAAGTCTTTTAAAAATAGGAGGGTGAAAGTGACCCTTACTAAGTTGGGTAACTTTTGAAACATACGCCCAGTGAACGAAGGACAATACAACATTGATGTAAATACTCATAAATTAAAGTATATTACACAATTAGTAAAATAATGTGCAGTACATACACCACTCAAAGGAAATTGTTGAAAATGTATCATAAATCACACGGGAATAAAAGTGAGATGAAAAATCTCTTACGACGACTAGGCAGCCTAACGACGCCACTTAAAACATCAAAAATGGATTGATAAGAATAAATATGGTCTCTCATCATATCAAAATAATGTTTACAGAAAGAGGAATATAAAAGAACATCCCCCAACATAACAAAGAGGAGCTTAAAAGAAGTGACATAAAGGAGAGTACTTAAAAAGAAAGAGAGAGGTTGGATCTCTTACGAAAATTCGGCAGCCTAACGGCGGCACTCAAAACATCCAAAATGGATTTATGAGAAAGAATAGGGTCTCTCTTCATATGAACATAAAAATTACAGTAAGAGTAATATAAAATAATATCCCAATAACAAGAAAGATGAGCTTTAACATGAATGACATAAAAGAGTGTACTTTAAAATAAACAGAGGAGTCAGATCCCTTACCTCAAGTCCAACATGTCTTGTTTGTTTCTTTATATTCCTTAATAATAAACATTGGTCAATTTATAATTGCCTAAGGACCTCCTTTAAATATTATTGTTCAGTTCATATCACATATTATAATGTTATAATAATTTTTTAATAATGTTAGTTCATATCAGACGTTTTTGCTGATGTTTGGTACATGAGTCAAAAATAAACTTGTTTGAAAAATGAGTGTCCATGTAGTTATAAGTAAATAATTTCCAGAATTGTATTAATGATTAAAATATAATATATATCCAGTACATATTCATTTTATACTATTCCATATCATTCGGAGATAAAAAACGAAAAGCACCGTTCATGGAGACGGTAGGCCGTACGTACGCATGAACGCTACTTTCATTTTTTCTTTGTCATATTAACGGAATTAAAACTAAATTATATATATATATATTAATTACATTATAATATATATGTTATATAGGTCACCTATTTTCATTAATTTCATTCTTTATACATTCCATGTATTGCATGTACGAGTCACATCACTGAGGGGGTGGTAGTCCACACTTCCTCATATGAAATTATCACATTTACATAACATGAAAAGAATAAAGGAATGGTTTAAATATAAAATACAGAAGCATATAGTAAACATAAATACCATATATATCATATATAAAATATAGTGACATCATAATTTTCACCTTTAAAGGTGTTAAAAAAATATTGATCAATCATCGTTTCGTGAGGCAGAAAATTGCCAACCACAGAAACAGTATGTTCTTTAACCATTAGACGAAGTTGTGTGTACGTTTAGCTAGAATACTTCTTATAAAAACATCCTAGTATATTTAAGATACTGGATTTGTTACAAAAGAAATGAATAAAAAGAGTTTAGGGGGTTGGAGAAGCAAAATAAAACAAAAGGACACAAGTGAAGACATTACCTTAAAATCGGGTAACTCCCTATGGTTTGAGCTCAAAGGCTTCCTTGGAAAGACTTTTGCCCAATGTGAGCCTTCAAGGAGTTATAGAGGTATGTGGAGAGACAAAATGGGCAGGGTTTGGCCGAGACAAAGGCTTTGGAAGTGTGGGTAAAGAGGTAGAGGTGGGGGCCTTTTATAAGAGGAGAGGAGGGGCACTCTTGGAATGTAAAGAAATGTTACTTTATTTTAAAATGAGTTTTGGATTCAAAAGGTCCCACATTGATATAATTTGAGGGTAAGGTGATAAGGGTTCGAAATCCACCCATACAATAGATTTTGGACATGTTTAGGTCATAGATGTTACATTATCATTTCATTTTATTTAAATCCTTTATTAATGACGTCATCGCTGCATCATCATGATGTCATAAATAATTTAATTTATTTAATGTCTAAAAATTATAAAAAATAATATAATGTAGAAAATCGTTTTATCTTTATAATGACTAATTTTTTTCCAAAAGATCATTTATCCATAAATAATTAAAAATATTTTACTTAGGTGATACATTCATTGTTACATTTAACATTCTTTAAAAAATAAAAAGATAAGAAGTCTCTTCCCCACAAAAGTGATTCAATGGGCCCCCCAAGTTTGGCACAAGGCATCCCATGGTCGTCCATGAGACCACCCGTAGCTTTAATACACATGTTGTTGTCATTTTGTATTATTATGATATTATTTTATTATCTTTAACTACCTGATTACTCATTAATCAAGATAATTAAAGATAATTACCGACGTTACTATTCATAGTGTTCAAAAATAAAAGTCTTAATTAAATAATTTGGACCTTTTGATTCCAGATATGTAATCCATTTTACCAAATTCCAAACACATAAATTGAAATAATTAATTTAAAAATAATTCCCGTTGTCAAAACAAATAGCGGGTTTTTTTGAAATAATATTCATGAAATGTTTGGCACTTGTTTATGCCCAATTCCAAAGTGAAATTAATCCCAATGACCATAATTTTATTACATGGTAAAAATATATTATAATTACACTTTAAAATAAATTAAAAAGATAATTTAACCATATAATTAAATTATATGAAAAAGCAGTTTTGATGTAAAATGCAGTATTTTTCACTATTCATTGAAAATTGAACATTGTCAGAAAAATACCAAAAATTAACCCAAGGTAAATTTGAATGTCCCAATCATAAATAATATGTTTATTTTTAAAAATATAGCTTATTAAATTGTCAAAAGTTTTATTTAAAAATGGTTTTCAATTAAAAGGTAGTAAAACAATCTTTTAAAAATACTAGTGTATTCAATGCTTAAAATTGGATTCATTTGTATTTTAAACCACTAAAATTTATTGGATAAAAGTAAAAACATTTAACAAAAAAATATAATCATATTTTAGTTATTTCTATTCATTCCCGCCAATACAACGACTATGTGTTAACTACCATTTAAAATAATATTATTTTATTATTAGAGTGCAACGTAAGATTTCAAAGGAACTCGTTGTTGCATATTGGGTAAGCCATCAAGAATAGAGTTCCATTTAAATTAATATTGACATTTTTTCCACAAATAGGGATAAATATAAAAATTTCATATTCTTTATTTACCTGCGGTGTTACATCCTTCCCCCCTTTTGGGAATTAGGTCCTCGAAATTCTAAAACTAGGCTTGGAAATATCATTGAAAATACCACATCGGAACAAGAGTCAATAAAACAATCACTTTAAAATAAAGAAAGATAAATACAAAGGTCACCCAAGTTAACCCATACTAGGATTCCAATTATGAAAATATGGACATGGAGGAAAAACAATGGGTGATGTTCTGATGGAGAGTGATTGAAAACATGTCTAGGAGAAAGTTAACCATAAGAAAATCACAAACTTGTGATGGGTTAAAAGGTATTTGATTTCCCAGTAGGAAAAGTTAAGAGACAACATTTTTTTTATGTTACTATTCATTGAGGAATTTATTTTTGAGCTTAACTAAATCATAATGAAACATACATACTTGTCATGTAGACTTTCAACTTTTACTAGATTCCTTAATCAAACTCATACTTTCTCCAAAAGACGAGTGTTTAGGAAGACTTGTTCACATTAAGAGTACTATAATCAACTTTTTGAGAATCACCTAATCCACATAAGAGAACTATATACTTCCCACATCTTTAGACTTTAACCAAAACTGAAACCAAAAATGTTAGTACAAGATCATATAATCTAGAAAAGGATAACCCTATATAAAAAAAATCTATTCTTAATCTCCAAAATTTGTCCAACAAAACCCAAAGTTCAATGAGGATCATTCGATAAAAAATTTGTCCATAAAATTCTTCCATGTAAACCAAACTAAGATTGAAACCCAAATATTTGAAGGATTTAGTTACATAGTCTTCCAAGGTACAAATAAACACCTATCTCTAAATAACATCAGTTACTCTTAATGTCTCATATTGAAAAGTAATTAACCTAATCACATATCCTCCATGATAGGTTAAAAAATTTCCATAGATAACCCAAAATCAACTTACTCTTTATTCATAAAATCATCTGACTAAAAATAATCAGTCAAACTAACCAGGGACTTCACGTAGTCCAGTGGTAGGCGATAAATACCAGTTTCACTTTGGTTGTGGGTTTGACTCTCGCAGCTTTGTCTGGCGCAATGGGTTGTCACACGGTCTGCGTGTTGTCCTTTTTCCAAAACTATATAATTCTTAAAACATTCCCCAAAACGAGATAAAATCTTAAAAAAAATAATCATAACATATTTTAACCTCATGTTTATCTCATGCCTTTCATTTTCCATTATAACATATAATATCCCATAATTACCTCAAAATTAAGGATCATATAAACACTAATGGTTACCTTTATAATTATTACCTGAACATCCACATCGATTGGTCATCTCGTACATGATGCATTACTGATCATACCAAGGTTCAAGTGGTTGATCATGACTCCTTGATAGTTGGTTTATAACAACCACGAGTTTCCTCATTGAATCCCCCATTTTATCTAGTATCTTAATCAGAGAACCACCATAGTTTCCTTCAAACCTATTGTCTCTTTGGTGCCTGCTAGATCCATCCATTCACTAAAAACAGAAATGTCAGTGCGAGTATATAAACAAAACCATCATGTACTAATGAGGAAGGTAAACACTAAGATATACTTACTCATTCACTTTATCTAAAACTAGGACTCTTTCTGAAATCCTAACCATTATGGTAATGTCACTTATGCTTATAGAATACCATAACCTCTAAAGTTATCTAAACCAACCTCTGATACACATTATAAGGCCCCATGCCTTAAACCTTACTTAATCTTGAGTTATTACAAGATTACACAATGAGGATCTATTCAGGTTTAGATTTTTAGAGAATTAGATCATGAAACTTGCATTACATTCCAAATTTAAACAATGTGGTTACATAAAAGATAGTATTCATTCTTCCCATCAACGGAAACATATTTAAAATAAAACATTGATTCTTTCTTGACACATCCTTGACACTATCATCACATCATGTACCTTTCCCTTGACCTGTGAAAAACATTTCAAAAACATGGGATGAGCATAAAAAGCTTAGTAAGGGTTATAAAAATATGGAAAGGAAACATGAGTTCGTATATACATAAGAATGAAATCATACTTTACCCATAAAACATAGGCACTTTAACATACCTCATAAAATCATGAATAAATCATATAAATCATAAGACATAAAAGGTAACTTGAGGCATTCATAACATTCTTACATAGGGAGTAACCCTCTTGGTTACGTCTGGAATACCCACCATAGTATATTCCTTAAATCTCTTCGGAGAAACCTTAACATTTCACTCCTTCGCGTTACCCAATTCATTTGAGAGCTATATCGGGCTCACCCGCCCTTAGTTTATCACAGAACCACCCATCTTCATAATAATTCCCAAGATCCTCAACATAATTGTATCACATAAAACATGCATAATGGAAACATAACATTTCCGCCTTTCAATCACAAGATATCAATAAAATACTTTCATATAAAAACATTATGAAAACCATTTTCAATACCAAAATAAAAGAAATGTAAAACATGGTATTTATTTTTCTTTAAAAAATTGTATGGCTTGTAGAGGAAGCCGAAACACAAATAATGGTCACGGCGGCGGAGAAGTCGTTGTCGCCTCATACGTACGACAAAAACATCCCCTTTTATCGTTTAGTAAACACTTCGTATAAAAAAGATGCCTTTTGAATAAAGGTAAAATTAAAAGGGGTTTATACACCGTATAAAATAAGGTTGTGTATAAAACAAAATATGCCTCAATGAAAGAGATTGAGACGAAGTCCCATACAAAGATGGTATCCTTGGATTAAGGATAAATCAATTACATAATTATGTGTGACAAAAAAATACACGAAATACAAGTGGGTATTAAGTGCAATACAATTAGAGGTTATTCACACATATTCATAGAACGACATATTCATGGAGTACAGGCTTATCCTAAAGAATCAAAATTGGGTTAAGAAGTTCCCTTGCAAAAATTTGACAGCCTAACGGCGTCGCTACAAAATTCACAAAATGAGTTGATGAGAGATAAAAAGGGTATCTCATAACATGGACATAAAATTTAAATCACTAAGGATATAGAAGAACATATCCCAACATAATTTTCTGTGAATTAAAAGACATAACAAAAAAGTCTTTTAAAAATAGGAGGGTGAAAGGTCCCCTTACCGAGTTGGGAAACATTCGAAACATACACCCTGTGAAAGAAGGACAATACAACATTGATGTAAATACTCATAAATGAAATTATATTACACAATGAGTAAAATAATGGGCAGTACATAAACCACTCAAAGTAAATTGTGGCAAATGTATCATAAATCTCATAGAAATAAAAGTGAGATGAAAAATCTCTTACGAAGACTCGGCAGCCTAACTGCGCCACTTAAAACTTCCAAAATGGATTGATGAGAGGAAATATGGTCTCTCATCATATCAAAATAAGGTTTAAAGAAAGAGGAATATAAAATAACATCCCCCAACATAACAAAGAGGAGCTTGAAAGAAGTGACATAAAGGAGAGTTCTTTAAAAGAAAGAGAGAGGTTGGATCTCTTACGAAAATTCGGCAGCCTAACGGCGCCACTCAAAACTTCCAAAATGGATTTATGAGAAAGAATAGGGTCTCTATTCTTATGAACATAAAAATTACAGTATGATTAATATTAATTAATATCCCAATAACAAGAAATATGAGCTTTAACAGGAATGACATAAAAGAGTGTACTTTAAAAGAAACAGAGGAGTCAGATCCCTTACCTCAAGTCCAACTTGTCTTGTTCGTTTCCTTATATTCCTGAATAATAAACTTTGGTCAATTTATAATTTCCTAAGCACCTACATTAAAGATTATTATTCAGGTCATATCACATATTATAATTTTATAATAATTGTTTAATAATGTTAGTTCATATCAGATGTTTTTGTCGATGTTTGGTACAAGAGTCAAAAATGAACTTGTTTGAAAAATGATTGTCCATGTAGTTATAACTAAATAATTTCTAGAATAGTATTAATGATTAAAATATCATATATATCCAGTACATATTCATTTTATACTATTCCATATCATTTGGAGATAAAAAACGAAAAGCACCGTTCATGGAGACGGTAGGCCGTACGTACACATGAACGCTACTTTCATTTTTTCATTGTCATATTAAAGGAATTAAAAATAATATATATATATATATGAATTACAGTATAATATATATGTTATATAGGTCATATATGTTCATTAATTTCATTCTTTATACGTTCCATGTATTGCATGTACGAGTCACATCACTTGAGGGGGTGGTAGTCCACACTTCCTCATATGAAATTATCGCATTTACACAACATGAAAAGAAAAAAGGTATGGCCTAAATATAAAATACAGAACCATATAGTAAACATAAATACCATATATATCATATATAAAATACATTGACATCATAATTTCTACCTTTAAAGGAGTTAAAAGAATATTTAACAATCATCATTTCGTGAGGCAGAAAATTGCCAACCACAGAAACAGTATGTTCTTTTACCATTAGACGAAGGTGTGTATAATTGTAGCTCGAATCCTTCTTATAAAAACATCCTAGTATATTTACAATACTTTAATTGTTACAAAATAAATGAATAAAAAGAGTTTATGGGGTTGGAAAAGGAAAATAATACAAAAGGACACAAGTGAAGACATTACCTTAAAATCGGGTAACTCCCTTTAGTTTGAGCTCAAAGGATTCCTTGGGAAGACTTCTTCCCAAAGTGAGGCTTCAAGGAGTTATAGAGGGATTTTTAGAGACAAAATGGTCCGGGGTTGGCCGAGCCAAAGGCATTGGATGTGTGGGAAAAGACGTAGAGGTGGGGGCCTTTTATAAGAGGAGAGGAGGGGCACTCTTGGAATGTAAAGAAATGTTACTTTATTTTAAAATGAGTTTCGGATTAAAAAGGTCCCACATTGATATAATTCGTGGGTAAGGTGATAAGGGTTTTAAATACACCCTTACAATAGGTTTTGGACATGTGTAGGTCATATATTTTACATTATCATTTCATTTTATTTAAATCCTTTATTAATGAGGTCATCGCTGCATCATCATGATGTCATAAATAATTTAATTTATTCAATGTCTAAAAATAAAAAAAAATATGATGTACAAAATAGTTTTAGATTTCCAATGACTATTTTTATTCCAAAAGATCATTTATGTAGAAAAAAATTAAAAATATTTTTCTTAGGTGATACATTCTTTGTTACATTTAACGTTCTTTAAAAAATAAAAAGATAAAAAGTCACTTTCTCACAAAAGTGATTCCATTGGGCCCCCATGTTTGGCATAAGGCATACCATGGTCGTCCATTAGACAACCCGTATCCTTAGGACACATGTTGTGGTCATTTGTTATTATTATGATATTATTTTATTATCTTTAACTACCTCATTACTCATTAATCAAGATAATTAAAGATAATTACCGTCGTTACTATTCATAATGTTCAAAAATAAAAGAGTCTTAATTACATAATTTGGAACTTATGATTCCAAATATGTAATCCATTTTACCAAATTCCAAACACATAAATTGCAATAATTAATTTAAAAATAATTCCCGTTGTCAAAACAAATAGCGGGTTTTTTTGAAACAATATTCATGAAAAGTTTGGCACTTGTTTATGCCCAATTCCAAAGTGAAATTAATCCCAATGATCATAATTGTATTAAATGGTAAAAATATATTCTAATTAAACTTTAAATCAAATTAAAAAGATAATATAACCATATAATTAAATTATATGAAATAGAAGTTTTGATGTAAAATACAGTATTTTTCACTATTTATTGAAAAATGAACATTGTCAGAAAAATACCAAAAATTAACCCAAGGTAAATTTCAATGTCCCAATCATAAATAATATGTTTATTTTGAAAAATAGGGCTTATAAGATTGTTAAAAGTTTGATTTTAAAATGGTTTTCAATTAAAAGGTAGTAAAACAATCTTTTAAAAATACTAGTGTATTCAATGCTTAAGATTAGATTCATTTGTATTTGAAGCCTATAAAATTTATTGGATAAAATTAAAAACATTTAACAAACATATATAATCGTATTTTAGTTATTTCTATTCATTCCTGCCAATACAATGGCTATGTGTTAACTACCATTTAAAATAATATTATTTTATTATTAGAGTGAAACGTAAGATTTCAAAGGAACTCATTGTTGCGTATTGGGTAAACCATCGAGCATAGCGTTCCATTTAAATTAATATTGAATTTTTTTCCACAAATAGGGATAAATATAAAAATGTCATATTCTTTATTTACCTGGGGTGTTACAGATATAGGTATAATAAAACATATTTCCCAATGAAGATAAATTTAGTAAAAAATATTTGATCACTTTGGGAAATTTTGAGTCACAAGCCCAAAGAAATAAATAAAATTAGTTGGAATAATATATCACATAATTTAATAATAAAAAAAACATAACAAATACATGTTTATTATATACACCTCAGAAAACAAACAAGTTGTGTGTAAGGCATGTGACCCACAGAAATAAAAGTTTGAATAAAATCGCTTACCTTTAGTCATGAATTTCATCATACACATTTATTATTCTCGTATAAAAAATAATATTTCATTATAAATATACTAAATAAAAATAAATATATATTTCATGCTATATACTATTTTATTATGTACTATTATTACACATTTGTTATCAATTCCACGTTAAAATCACATTTTAGGGAATAACTTCTTCGATTTTCATATATGTTTTGTTTTTTTATTTTCCATCCCCTTACATTGAATAAGGATAAATAATATCTAAATTTATAAAAATCATATAAATATATCAGAAGCTGAATTTAAATAAATATAAATAATATATGAATTTTTTTTGACATCTATTAGGGTGGTGGTGGTCTTCCACACACACGAGCGACATTATTATTCTAAAATGGGTAGGATGAAAATAATGTGGTTTCAATATTATAATTTCTCAATTATTATAAAATCAAATATATCTTATATAAAATCTATATCCATTATAATATCCATAAATGAGATTTGGTAAATAAAAACTATAACATTTTTTTCTAGGAGGATTCCTTTTGTACAAATGATTGATTATTTTATTTCTCATAGTATAAGAGTGGAAGTGGATATGTATGTTAATAAATTAATAATATAAAATATAATTATATTTGGAAATAATTTTTTTATTATAATAAAATATTTCAATAATATTTTTTAGAGGTGGAAGAAGAAATAAAACAGAACCACATGTTTTATAATTTTACCACTAAATCAGAGAACCTATCTAGGATTATAACTAATGCCTTACTGTGACGGTATACTAATCAATATAAGTACTCTATGATGATTTTTTGGTAATAATTAACATATTTGGGCTGGTATTGGTCAAATATAAGTGTTTTGGAAGTGTTAAAAGGATATAATAGGAGGTGACCTTTTATAAGTTGGGGAGAGGATACACTTGAAATGTTTTATACGAATAAAGAGTACAACATTTTTCTCATGAAAATGTGTTTGAAATTGGGTAATTATTTATATTTATATGTTATATTGTTTAATTTTTTCTATAAAATGGTTTTTGTAAATTATTCTATTTAAAATAAAATTGTATAGTTTTAGTTTAACACCATTGTAAACCTGTTTTATCCTTAACCGAAGTAACTAATTTTCATTGTTTTAACTATTAATTATACTGACAAATTAATTCTATTTTAATATTTAATATTAATTAATTCTATTAAGAATATTTAATCCATTTTTTGAAATTACATTCACATATCTTTCAAATTTTCTTTAAAATTAAATTCACATAGCTGACAAGTAAGCAATTGTACAATGAAAAAGGATAAAAAGTTTTTAATGTATGTATATCAGAATTAAAAGTAAAATATATTCCAATGATAAAAATTGACTTAATTGACATTAAATTGAACTAATTTTACATTTATTATTATATTAAAATAATTGGAATGTTTTTAAATGCATTAATAGAAATAAAAAATATTATTTAAAAATTGTTTTTTTCAAAATTTATTGAAAAATTTACCTTCTCATAATATCATAAAATCATCACCATAAGATAACATAGATATGATGAATTAAAAAAATAATTTTATTTTTTCAACCAAAATTTATTAATTTTTCAAGACTAATTTTATAAATAATTGTACAACATGTAACAAAATTAATTTTTAGCATAATGTTTGATTTATTCTTATTTAATTCTAAAAAAAATAAGATGAATGTAAAAAAATTGGATTGATTATTGTGTATTTACATATCATTAAAATACTTAACCAAATGTTATGCGTATAATTTTTGTGTACTAAAACATTTTTTAACCAAAAAATATTTTTTTTAAAATGATTTCTTTTATATTTTAAAATGGTTGTTATTATGATTTCCCATTAACTGGTTATCAATGAATTAATTTTATATATATTTGTAACCCTTAAAATTTATCAGTTTACTTAATCCTAATAATAACTTCTATTCCAATAGTTATGAAATAAATATAATATTAAATAATAATATTTTAATACTTTTTCTGTTATGTTTATTCATGAGATTAAATATAACAAAATATAAAATCATTATTTCATGTAAGAAATGATAATCTCTCTATTGAGTGTAATGAATATGATGAAAATTTAAAAAATATTTAAAAAATTGTATTTCATAAAATATTAGGTTGTTTCATTATAAACCCTTAAATAAATTTTTTCATTGTAATTTTTTCATCTTCTCCATAATCATGTATTTTATGTTATCAAATATATTTATGGAAAACCCATATCCAATAAATGGATTATAAAAAATCCTTCTGAAAAGAAAGAAGGGATGATGAAAGGTAACCTATAATAAAACAAAACAATATTTTCGTGTAGGATAAAATTTTTGCAATGTGAAAAAAATACATGGAATTTAAAATTAGTATCCAAATACTAATAGTGAGTGATAAAGAACAATTTTATATAAAACATAATGACCACAATGCCATAAATATATAATAGGAGAAAGGCCATTCATTCATTATAATTACAGTTAAATGTATAACAATTTTTTCAAGATCATTCTTTCTAAATATGAGGAATTGTCAATGGAAGATATATATACTTTATTTCATTCAATTTCATAAGAACAATCTCATATTTTGGTTGTTCCTAGAAAAATTTACACATTGTATATTACTCTAAGAGATTAATTTTTAATGCATGAAGAAGTAATGGATAATAAAATCCATAAAATAATGATATGAAATTCTTCCCAAATATATCTATTATCTAGAAAAATCATCAGAAATGGTTTTCCAATATTCATAGGTCCTCTTATGGTTAAATAGTAAATAAATCTATAAATCCTCTTTCAAAGTTAACCATAAACCATTACATGAATGGATAACCTTATCACCCTTCTAGAATTCAATATTTATAAATAGGGTAACTAAATTTTTGTAAATAAAGATAACATTCAACCCACAAATGACATTTCTTGTCTCTTAATGTTTACATGAAAAATGTACTAATACCATAGTTATATATCCATATGAAACACGGTAATAACCAAAATTACAATAAAACAATAACAAAACATATTTTAATTCTCATTACATAAATAGAACCATATAATTTTTAACAAATTACTTAATTATAATAATGTTGTAAACTCCATCAGGTATAACATAAAAAACTTTCTCAAAAAATCATTAACCACTTCCATTTTATTAAAAACATTAAATTTAATTTATGCCTATAAATAATCTATTTATCCAAACAAAAAAACATTTTCTTAGAATTAGGAAAATATTGTGGGTTATATTCACTTAATTTCATTTAAATATCACATTTCTATAAAATAGATTTTTGGTCATCAGAACTTTTTAATATATTCTATAAAATCATTAAGGAAATACATATCATGAACAATCCATTGAGGCTTCATGATTCAAATAAAAATATACTGATGAAAAAATTTCTTCCTAAACATGAATCTTATAATCCCAATACATTAACACATATATCATTCCAAATTATTCATACACATTTAATTATGCTTTTTTGTCTTCTTTTCTTAACACTTCTTTCCTTTTGATTTTTCATTTTTAGTCTATTCGAAATAACAATTAATTTTATAAGCTTACTGATTCTCTTTATTATATTGTCTTCAATGACATTTATTTTCATGACTCCAATTCTTGACACATTTTAAACATTAATCCATCAAGGATACCTAATTGAAACCATTTTTTACATTTTTTTAAAATAAATTTTCCTATATAATTGCTTTAATTGTTTTCCTTATATTCTATAATTAAAAATTATTTTAGATCCTTTAAGAAAACCACTTGGGTACTTCATCCTACATTGTTGATAGTGAGGAAACTAAATCATAATTCCTATATAATATCCATCACTAAAAATCAAAGGGACATGTTTCCTTCTATTTTTAGTGAGCCTAAGATTTGGGTAAAGTGAATATTTTCAAATTTATATCATGAATATTAATTAAGAAAAATTAAAATATCCTTCATTCAACTAATCAAACGCTTTTTATTACCAACAATCATTTTCTATCATATTCTATGTTATTCTAGATTTTATTTGTTCCCCCCATTCACTAAAATGAAGAACCATTCTTTGATAAATGATAAAAATTATAGGAAATAAATTTCTCATGAAAAAAATTATAGAATGTCTGAATCATGAAACATCCTTTTTACACTATTAGACCTTAGGTTTAACTTAGGTTATTCATGGTTATCATATATTAAAATCCTCTATGATGGTTTGTAATGAGTTTTAAAATTTATAAGGAACATCCCTTTGAAGAGTCAAACTAGGTGTGTAACAAGGCCCATTTTTGTGTACGAAGTTACACTTGAGTCGATACGCACACACCTTTTTAAATTATATACCCTCTATGTACATCTAAGGTAGAGCGTCATCCCCTTTTATTCATAGAAAATGGATATAATATAATATAATCCACTAGATTTATCCATCACAAACATTCTTGTATATTTTCTTATACATATAACTATCCCTAGATATAACCTTATACATTTCTCCAAACAAATCAAGAGACATTTACCTAGGAACAACACTAAAATTTTCTAATCCAAATTTCCAATGATTAACTAATCCTATCCAGTGATGTGATATCTAGAAATCCAAACTTCTATTACATAAATATTATATCGTTTTAGATAAATATTCAATACATTTCAAAAATACATGATTGTGGACAATATTGGTTTAGTTCATTTAGAGACTATATACAACATATTCATCCTTACGTAATTCTATTCATTTTTCGCCAAAAAGATCATCCCATTTAGTTATATTTATAGGCCTAATCTGTAAAAAAAATTAATTTCTTGGGGAATGGAAAAATTAGAATGGGTGATCATAGATTCTTAGTAAGAGTAAATAGAACAGACATCAATATGACATGCTCATAAAACAATGAGAACATGGGAATAACATTTTAACACATTAACCTACATATCATTGATCATAAATTTGATTTATGGGATAAATACTATAATTTCATGAGGAATGAAAAATAATGTTATAAATGAATACATTGAAGGATCACATAACAATTGAATATGATTTCTTATGGAAAAAACATAATCATAGAAAATATTTTGTCAACGATATAATCTAAAAAATTCTTAACATGTTAGGATTCAGCTAGCCACCAATTTACATAATTCATGATTGCGATAACCTATTATTCACCTGCTGTCCTCGAATGGGACATCCTATTATATACCCTCTAGTCTCATATATCTTTAATCATTACCCAATGTATTAGAGGATGATAGAGGTCCCACTGATCAGATAAATAAAATCATATATACATGTTCCCTAAGATCCTAAAACATTATTCAGATCATAATCCCTCAAAATAAAAGGGTTTCAGTAAACATTTCATCATAGCATGACCAATTAAGAATAAATAGGTTTAACAAAAATCATTATATTATTATAATAAATGAACTATATATGGAATAACAATGCTATCATTTCATTTTGTCCTAAATAAATTTTAAGTAATAACAACGGAAGTCATCATATAAGGAAAATGATTTTTATGAGATGTTACATCAAACACTTCTAGATGAATATTGCATTTCATTGAAAATAATCCTTTTAAAATTTGAAATTCATAAAATATTTCAGAATAATTGTCTTACATAACCCTGGAAATTTATAAATTATAATTTAAAAATAACACCAACTATTTTTTCAAAAAATATAACTTCCACATTGTAAAAAAATTATAAAATAAAAAAAATTATAAATAAATTTATTATAAAATAACATTTCAAACATATTAAGGATGATTTAAAGCACTGGGTATTTTTGACGTTTGAAAATATCATTAATGTTAAAACTCATATTCCATTGACATTTTCAATAAAATCCAAACAGTAGTTATTTTGAAAAAGACATGAGGATTTATTTTGAATCATTTATTAGAATGTCAAACATGGGTTGAAATTCTATAAAAGAATACCATAGTTAAATTAAAAAAAATGTAATCAATTTTAGAAAATATTTTTGTGGGGGAAGAAATGTATTTTGATCAAAGAGAAATATAATTTTATTTTTCATTAAAAACATTAATTTTCGAAGCATGAGTATATAAAATGTTGTAAATGAAGAGAAAATTAGATTCTAATGACATAAAAATATTAGTATAAAATTCATGAGTCCCTTTGAGATAGATCATATTAT
Source organism: Viscum album (assembly GCA_963277665.1). Taxonomy (NCBI): domain Eukaryota; kingdom Viridiplantae; phylum Streptophyta; class Magnoliopsida; order Santalales; family Viscaceae; genus Viscum; species Viscum album. The sequence goes on along the minus strand of OY728122.1, from coordinate 698,050,953 downwards.
ATCATAATAAATATCATAATCAAATAAAATTTCAATGAACAGATAGATCATATTGTTAAAATCATACCACATTGGTATCTTTTGAATTATAAGTCTTATTAATGAATAAAACTGAAATAAAAATTTCGTTTATTTATTTAATGGATATTAATGATATAACATGATAATGGGTGTGTATATATATATGTCATAAAACACTATAGGTCCATAACATAATGTATCACGAAAAACAATCAAATTGAGACAAAAATCCCTTACTACTTCGGTAACCTTTGAATCATAAGACCCATGAAAGAATGAAAATAATATTGATATTTAAATACCATAATTACTGGAGAAGAAGCATATAATAATTACTTGGGATGTATATTCTCCACAAAAAATAAGCAAGTGGTGTATAAGCCAATTGTCCCATAAAAAATTTAGAAAAAATCCCAATCTTTAAGTGTTGACATCAATAAAACACATTCAAACATCTTATATAATAAATATATTTTTTATTAATATTTAAATGTATCATAATCATGTATATATTAGTTTAATATTTCTTGTCCAATTTTTTTAACAAGGTTCCATAATGTCTATATTTTTAACCCTAATATAAATATCATATATTTTTAGAATATATGTATTTAGAGTAATCCATTAATGTTAGATATTGAAAATAAAATGCATTGTTAATGGACACGATTGGTCGTACAAATGCATCAACATAGTTTCCATTTGATAAATGGATTAAATAAAGTAATGGTAAATAATATTATTAATTTTAAGAATAATTTATTTTTCATATATATATATAATTTATTCATTAAATATTCATTAATTACCATCCATGAAAAGCATTAGTGATAAGAGAATCACATCACTTCCGGAGGCGATAGTCCTCCCTACACGCAAAAGATGCTATCGTATACCCCAAGGAATGGAAAGTAATAATTTATATGTTATATAATAATTGAATAAGTATAACTATATTTAAAATATCATATATGTTAATTTAACATATCCTAATGACCATATAAGTAAAAAATAAATGAAAAACCCTCACATCTGTTCATGTTGTCGCAGTCCGCTGTAATCATGAGTGACATTAGTGTTATACCACATGTTTTAAATTAATAAATTATGTGTGATATTATAAATATATATTTTTAATAATATTATAATTAACATATATTAATAATAAATCCATCATTATATCCAACTGTGACTGGTGGTGATTGGAAACAAATAACATTAGTTCACAAGGTGGTACCACGCCAGACACATGAGCGATAGTTATGTTAACCATTATATGTAATTAGATATAGATATAGGATATTACATAAATATAATCAAAATTATTTATTGGGAGATATTTATTTTATATTATAATAAAAAATTACTAATATTTTATGTAGGTGAAAAGATAAATAAAACAAAATCACAAGTTTAAGAATTTTTCCTCTTCTTCGAAGAACATCGTTATGATTATACCGAAATACTTATTTAGAGGTTTTAATAATCTATATAATACCTATAGTATTAGGTAAGGTATTTAATTATTTTATTTGAGAAGTTATTTTCCAAACCAATGGGTTTTGGAAGTTTAAAGTGGATATGAGAGTTTTTCCTTTTATTCATAGAGGAGTGGATATAATTGGAATTATTGAAAAGATTAAATTGTATCCACGTTTTTCACATCCCAAAAAATAAAAAAAAATTAATTATGTCAATTTATATGTAATAAACTCTAAATATTTAATTCTAATTATTTTTGGATAATTTTATAAGTCTTATTACACATTATCTCTTTAGTTTATGCCAGAAAACCCCATTTTATCTTTAATCATGATAATTAATTTTTACTATTTTACCAATTCAAAATTTTTAAAAATTAATTTAAACATATTAGATAAAATTGTTTATAAGGATTAAAAATATGGATTTATTTTTTTATATTCAATTGAAATAATTAATACTCATTAAAATAAAAATTAACTGGCATACATGATAATAAAGTTATCTTCCAAAGATAAACTATTAAAAATATTAAATAGTTTGTATATAAAATTTAAGCATTTAAATTATTCATGTGAATTAAAATGTATTAATAAATATATAATTTAACTAATGTAACATTTAAAAACATATAAAACGTTTTTTTAATTTTTTCAAATAGTTTGAATGAAATAAAAATTTATAATAAAAACCAGAAAATTTGACTTTTCATTAACCAAAGTACATTTTTTTGAAAATTATCAAACAAAATAACCCTATGATCATCGTGAAATGATAATTTCAAAATTAAAATTCATTTATTCAAAATTATATATTCTATAAATTAAATAAAACTCTAAAAATGTGTGTGTAATTTGTTGTAAAACTGCTTTATATAATATATTGGATTTATTCTTATTTCATTCCTAGAAAACACAAAAGATAAACGTTGAAATAGTTTAATTATTATTTAACATTTTTACTTCAATAAATTCATTAATCCAATGTGAATTATTTAATTTTTTTATAACAACACAATTTTTCTCATAAAAATATTTTTCAGGAAATGAATACCTTTATTTAAAAATGGGTTTCATTTTTATTTAAAATAAAATGGTATACTAAGAATTATTTATATATGTTTGTGTGAACTATATGATTTAATTTTTAGAGAATGTTACTTATACACTCATTTCAACTATAAGGTGGTATCTATCATATTAAATAGTATTATTTTAATATTATGTCACATTTAGTTCAAACATGGTGTTCCATGTAAGGAAATACAAAATCGGTGTTTCATGTAACATGAGAAAATATAGGTGTTTAATATTACACAATATAAAGAAAAAAATAAATTTATTCCATAATATTTATTTCAAAAAATGGAATCATGTTAAAATTCACATGGATTTGAAAATTAAACGTTTTCCAATAATGGTTTTTAATTTTCGAAAACATTAGTTTCCCTTAAGTATGCCCCTGGAGATTGGTATGTTTGAGTTTAATTTTTTTCATTGATTTTTTTAAAAAAAAATCTCATTTTGGCCCCACATTTGAATTATGAATTATTTTACTAGTTTTTTATTTGGTAAGAGATATGTTCATTTCAGTTTGGTTGGTTTATCAGATGATTTTTTATAGAATTAATGTTTATATTATATAACATGTGAATATTACATTAGTTTTATGGTTTTATTTTTTTTCATTTCAATTTTTTCAATGACCTGGTGTGTATAAACCCATATTTTTAATGGTATTCCATCTTTGATTCTTTAATTTGAGTCATAGTAGCAGATTATAATTTGGATAATATGATCTTTTTTGGGGGGTAAATGGGATAATGTTCTATGATGTTTGTTTTTTTATTAGTGGTGTCTAGATATAGATATCTTAATTGGTTTAAGGGGGGTTTTCCATGAATTTGAAGGCCTTGGAGGTGGTTTAGTTATTTTCATATGAATTGGTATGAATGAGTGTGTACATGAATATTACATGCCATATACATATTAGAAAATGTGGAACTACTAACAGACATAGGCCATGAACCAGTACATGATGTGGAATGGTTACATGAAAAGTAAACCATTAGCATGATGTAAAGTTTGAGAAAAAATAAAAATAATATGAGACATTTTTTTCTTATCCCTTTAAAAATAATTACACGATATGTAATTGTGTAACATGTCATTTAATATCTTAAGAACTAGTTTTATGTCTTTTCATGCAGATGATTTCTAATTCCCCCTCATGTGAATCCTTCTCCACTTGAACGAGGAAAAACTCCATGAATTTTTAGAATCCATTCCTTTATTTTGGACATCCCATTTGAATGATTTATCCATTATATGTCATTGGATTTGGTTTTTTCACTCCTCTTATATTGTTCTATATCAGTGTAGTGGAATATTTGGACCACTTTTGGGTGCGATCACGACCATGGTTGTTTTAGGGTACTCTTGTGATCTTCTAAACCTACATCCCCAATGGTTTTACCAATTATAGATGCTACATTAATCAGAAGTTTATGGTAGGGGATTAATCATTAACCCTAAGGTTTATATAGTTTAAAAACATTACAATATTGAAATTGAACCAACAGAACTAATGCCCAAATTAATTAAAGGATGAATTGGATTATTCTTTGGAATACCTATAGATCCAATTTTTTATGACATTAAATAAGGATACCATTTAAGTGATAAAACCCTTGATTATAAATAATCTGACTAATGAATTATTGTGTGATTTTCATATCATTAGTTTTAGTTGATTTTTAGATATTGATTCACCATAGATTTGTTTGATTTCTGAGATAACTAGAATGTTATTGGTTTATGAACAAATAATATAAAAGAATTTGTAATTTAATGTTTAAAGATAATTTTCATAATTATTAATTGATATTTTTGATGGGGATTGGGATATCCTATCTATTATGACTCAATGTGAATATGTTCCGAAAAGATTATATAATAGGAATATCACTGACAAGTGTTGTAATGCTAATATACTCGGCTTTGAACTGATAAAATGAAGAAATGATTACATACCAGGATTTTCCCTATTAAAATGATCAAATTAATATTTTGTAAACTCATCCCTAATACATGATTAAATGATAATACATCAGTATTTTCCCTAACATGTTATATAATACTTATGGATTGGTCTAGGATAAGACTTATTACCAAAATGTGTCTATAGTGGGATTGAACTGTATTTGTGGAATAAATAGCACGGACATTTGTGTAGTTATGGTGAGAATAGTTATGATGCATGATCATAGATATTCCATCAATTCCATAAATACTATAATGCTTTCCCATGGATATATGGTTCTATCTGGAATGTATGTCCTACATTCTTAGAGATATTCCAATATGTTGTTGAAGTAACATAATGTGGTATTAATTTTATAATTTAATTAATTAATTAACCTATTCATTTCATTGTTTCATAAACAAATAATAAGAAAAGTTTTGTTTATACATTGGTATTTCTCTCTACTGATTTGTACCCACACCTTACTCGAGCCATTGTTTAGTATCTCATTATATTAAATGGATGTCATATTGGACAAGGGAAAGAGCCGTTTTTATTATTTTTTATAGGATTGGGTGGAGTTTGGAGAAAGGACCAATAATGGGTTTGTAAATGGGGACTTTGAGTTTATTTGTAATGAGTGATTCATTTTTTGTTTTAATTTCAGTTTCAAATTTAGTTACATCTCAGCATGACATTACATTATTCCTTCATTATTTGTTATAATATTCAATAATCATTTATAGTTGTTTGTTTTTCCTCTTTTAATTTCCTAGTGATATGATATATTATTTCCAATTTTCTATTAATATTTTTATGTAATTCATAATATTTAATTATTCCAATATGTAACACCATACTAGGGGATATAATATCCCGACTATACTGATCACACCCTCTATGCTAGTTAAAAGCCTCTAGTGTATGGGTGGGTAATACTTGGGGTTTCTCAACTTTCCCTTTTTGGATACGTGAGAGACCATCGTATCAGGGGGTTACAAACAAGCATTAGTGGATGCAGTGTTGGTGAACCAGTGAAATTTGTCGATGTGGTATCATGTTAAGAGCCCAAAAATTACACTGAGATTTATATTTTATGGGTTCATAAGGGTTTTACTAGTTATTTAATCAGGACATCTCCTATTTCGAAATATTGTTATTCATATATGCTTGAGAAGGATATTTTCTGTAGTTGAATGGATAAATGACCTCAGAATCTATCCACAGTTTACTTATAATGGGTGACTCATATACTCTGATCATTGACACATCTTCAGATGGACTCATATATTTGTTTATGTAGTATGATTGACTGGTATGTTCGGCTTCAGATAGCTGAGACTAGAGGAGAGAAATAAACCTACTCATGATCAAGAGTTAGAAATGGTGGTAAATTCCTTCATATAGTAGAGACATTATTTCATGGGTGATATTTTTGTGTTATAAATATATCACAAGAGCCTCAAGTACATAATTTACTAGTATGACATAGACCATGAACAAAGGAGGTGTTCTATGTGTACGCAATCATTCGACATCGATATGGATTATACACTGGTTAGGGGAAACATGTTTTCTTATTAATTGAGCCAAAATACATAGACAAATGTAGTTAACGAGTCTTGTTAAAGGTGGTGGGTGGTAAAACTCTTTTCACACTATCATCATGATTTTCATGAGTCTCAATGATGTGTATCTCTAATTCCATCTTCTGTTATATCTATGATTTTGGACTAGATAAAGGTAGTTGAGTTATCTGATCCATATGGTTTACTTATGATAAAATAATTCTATGTTGGGGAGACACCATTTGGATTGTTTATTGTTAAAGATAATTATTTTCTTTCTTCGTGGAAGCATATGGGTTGTTAAGGTCTTCATAGAGGAGCTGATGAGAGAGTATCATTCTTCTAGATGGGGGGTACATCCTAGTTTGTGAAGATGTATCATGAAATCCATATTGAGGATGGGTGATCAGGAATGAAGATGAAGGTAGAAATATTTATTGAAAGATGCCTCTCTTATTGACAATTGAATGTCAAGCATCCTTATATTGGTATTATTTTCTTTTATTTTCCCATTCCAGAGATTAAATTGGATACTGTCATTATATATTTTGTGATATGATTATCTATTATAACCCATAATAATGATGTAGTAGGGGAGATCATGGATCGACTGGAGAAGGTAACCCACTTCTTTCCTATCATGGAAACCTTCATATTTAATGATTTGGGTAGTATTATTTGTAAATTAGGTGTTTCAAATATAGGGTTTTCTAAAGAGTAATATTTTATAAAGATGCTCTCATTTCAAATTGTGGTTCTAGATTGGTATACAAAATGCTATGGGATTTCCTTTTCTCTTGAGTATAGCCTATCATCCACAAAATGATGGCCCATCTAAGTAGACTATTAAGGGTCTGTATGATATATTAAGTTCTTGTGATTTTCATTTATGTCATTCATCAGATAATTATATTGAACTCATGTATTTTTTTTGTAATAATGACTATCAGGATAAAATATCGATGGAGCCTTTCGAGGATTTGTATGGCAGTTTGTGTAGTTCTCTATATTGTTTGATGGAATCTAGTGAGCTGGTAATTTTTTGTCTTAGTCTTATGAATGATACATCTGATATAGATCAACTAATTAGGGGTTGGTTAGTGACCACATTGGGTTGGCGCAATTCGTATGATGACCATTAGTGAAAACATTTAGAGTTTCATGTTTTTAATCTTTTTTTCCTTTAGGTTTCACCACAGATGGATAAATTTCATATTATGAAATATGGAAAGATCGCGCCCAAGGTTTTTATGTTGTTTGAGATTTTAGAAATGTTTTCTCTAGTGGAATTCTTATTAGAACTTCCATACAGCTATAGTGAAATGATGATGTGTTTGATGTGACTTATTTTCAATGATATTATCCAAAAACTTCTCTTTTGGTAGATATATAAGACATTGAGAATACTTATGACACATCCATTTATGATAATATTATACATATTGTAGACCATATTGAGAATTATCTCCAAGATAGGGCAATTCCTTTGGATTGAGAGTTGTGGCATCGTGGGCACGTTTAGTATGATACCTAGGAGAGGGAGTCTAATATGTAAGAAATTTTTCCATACATGTTCATTGAGACCACATAGTTATTATTGATGTAGCTCGGTGAAGAGATATTTTATTTTTTTGGATGTTTCAAGATCCCTTCGTTTTCCTACTATATCTTTCCTTGAGTTTTGGGTTTAATCCATGGTGGATGAGTCCTATTCAGAGACAGATATCCTTTTTTGAGGATAAATAATATATTTTTTGGGTATTTATGTTTCTTTTAATTAAATGATTCCATATATAGATGTTTTAAATGGTTTTTTCAATGTTTTACATTATTTAGAAGGTTTTAGAGGTGGATGAGGTCAATTTACTGGAATTGGAATTGAATCAATCTTCTACATGATTACACGTTATGTACCTATTTCACTATGTGTAACTGCCAACAAAACTAGGTCCTAAACTAGTATAGGGTGTGGTTGGTTAGAAGTCATGTAAACCATTCACATTATGTAAACATTGATCAGGGTTAAATATAATCTAATGAGAGGGGTTGTTGGATGTATCCCTCTAGAAATAATTATATGTTGCGAAAATGACATACATGACATATAATATCATAAGAATATTATTCAAGTAATTTTTGAATTGTTTTTCTCATTTTCCCTTTAATTATTCATTATAATATCGACCATGGATGAGATCCAGGTATTTTTTGATGTCTTTCCCACTTTTCAGACATCCAGTTTGTGTGACTGATCCCTAGTGAGTCGTTAGATTTGCAATTCCCTTACTCTTTTATTTTTCTCCATTATGGGGGTGGAATCATTGGACATACTTTGGTTTTTATCTTGTATTGTGTTGTTTTGGGATACTCTTATGATCTTCTTCACCTTCCACTTCATTGTTTCGTTCCTGTTGAGTTATTTCATTAATCAGTAGTTAATGTTATAGGGTATAAAAAAACACTACGGTCTATTTAATTGAAAATTATCTAAAAAATTGAAGTTGTGATAACATAACGTGTGAAACAATAATAAAATGATGAAGTGGGTTATTCAATGGATTCATTTTTTAGATCCAATTTTTATGATCTACCTTACGACAACCATTCAGGGTTTACAGACCCTTGATTGTTAATGAATTGAATAATGGATTTTCATAATTCTTAAAATGACTGTAATGTTATTAATTTATGAAAAAATGATAATTGAAATGTATAATTGAAAGATAAGTGGAAATTTTCATTGTTATTCATTGATCATTTTTGTGATATTATGATATATTTGTTGTTATGACTTCTTGTTATTAAAGTCTGATATTATTATTTATCGGGTGTTGCCCTAACATGTGTTGTAATGATTATATACCAGTCTCATTCCTCATTAAGTGATAAAATGATTATATGAAAGGCTTCTCCTGATTAAATGATAAAATTATTATATACTAGGATTTCCCCTGATACATATTAAAATGATTATACATCGGTCGTGGACCTAACATTTTTTTAAATTCTTATACATAATGAATTTAAATGATTTATTGCTTAATTTTTTATATAGTGGGTATGAACCATATTTATGGAATGTATACCATAAATATATTGTTATGGTATTCATGTTTGGGATACATGACCAAAGATATTATTTCATGGCTTGTATGTATATTATTCATTACCAGGGATATATGTTTTCGATTGTTATATTTGTGTTACATGGTTTGAAATATTATGTCATGGTTCTAAATCGAGTTTATTTGGTATTAATTTAGTTGTTTTATTAATTTTCAAACATTTTTAATACATTATTGCATGTACTTATTATCAGGATAGTTATGTTTTGAAAATGTGGGTTTGAACTACAAAGTTATACTCACACCCAACTTGGGCCATCATTAGGTACCTGAGAATATTATATATAAGTAGGATTGGTTAAGGGAAACGGAACATTATATTGATTTTTGACTTTCAAGATAGTTTCGATATTGGTGATGGTTCTGAAAGGGATTTTTAAACAATGTTCATTAAGATTATTTTTTTAGTGGATTCTTTTGTTGTGCTACATTTAGTTTTTAATTTGTTTATATCTCATCCAGAATTTAAATTATTCCATTTTTTTTTGGATTATTCACATAGCTATTATGGTTGGATCATTTTTTCTCGTATTTATTTCTGAAAGAAATGTGATATTGTTATAACTTTACTATTACTCTAATTATGTCATTTATTCTACTTATTTATGATGATATGTATCTCCATACAAGTGTATATAGTATCCCCCTATAATGATAAAACCCCATATTCTAGTCTATAGCACCTCACATACAGGGAGGCACATTTGAGGTCTCATAAGTAACCTTTTCGAGCAATATGAGAGAGTTATCGATTATAGGATGTTACATGATGGAATAATTTTTAATTAATATAACAAACAAAATTTCAAGTTAATATTTTTATTAATGGTTCCAATATGAATTTAAAAAAGTAATGAGTAATAATTCTAACGTACACGTAGATGAATCTATAAAATGCTCTGATAGTATAACATATAGTGGAATGATTTTAATTTTATTTTCTGACTACATCAACACCTAATAGCGTGTTTAATAATTTTTTCTTTATAAATATAATCCTAATGAAATTACTTTAATGGATGTTAAAAGAATTTTTTATATGTTAAAATGATTATATATACAATTTTTATTAGTTTTTGTATTTTTTTTACTCTCGTATGCCCATTCTATATATGTTTTTGGTATACATGTTAGAAATAGAACATATGGTATGTGTAACATACATGGTATAAGTTTCATTAGATAGATCTCTATAAAGAAACTACAGGATCCATTATTCACAATATAGGCATTGTATTATAGGCTTATGTAATTTTGTTATCAAATGAATTATATAAAATAATTATTATCAGATTATAATGTTTCATTTCATAGAATACCAATATATTATGATAATTTATTTTCAATTTATTTATATAAAAACCCATTTAAATATTCAATGATAAAAAATATTGATGTTCCATTTCATTTCTCAAGAGATCATGACAATATTGGAGATATATATGTGTAATTTAATTCACCTAAAAATCCTCATGTTTCTCTATTTAATAAACAACTGAATATAATGGATTCAATGAAAACATATTTTTATCATTGTATGATGGGTATATACCTGAAAATTTTATACCTAACATTTTACATGGTTTCAAAATGTTTTCAATTCAACTTTCTGAAGGATCAAAAAAAATTGGAATAAATATAATGTATTTTAATTTACACTATTATTTTATATTGAATATCTAGGATAAAATGATTACTAAACTCATGATTTTATGGTATATTTATTTTAATGCATAAAGGATTTTTTAGTTCACAGTATTCTCTACATCTTTTTAATGACTATAATAAGAATATATTGAATATAATCTTAACATATTTTTTATATTTTTAGTAATAAATGCACATTATATATGAATTATTTAAGGCATAATCATAAATGATATTATATTTTTAATCCCAATTTATTCATGATTTCTGTTATAACATGTTTTAATCATTAATGATTGAATGATATTCTTTTTTTTAATTATTTCATCTTACTACTTTTATTTGTTAAATGGGATGAACTTTTATTCTATTTTTTTTATAAATATCAAAATGGGAGAAAATTTATAATTTTTAGAATTGTTAGTTGTGTTAAGTAATATCAAAATGGGGGATACAATTAGTTTATATTTTTATATATTTTTTCATATTAATAATGATTTTATAAATTATTAGTTTATTTTAGTTACATTAAATTCTAAAATAACTTTATTATAACACACTGACATGGATGATAATCCCCAAGATGATTTTTAATATAGACTAATGTTAACCTAAAACAAATTGATGTTTCCACCTAGAGACAAAGGTTTATGGGTGTAATAGGGAGACTACACCATCAGTAAACATATTCATACACTATTAGATTATAATAAGATAGCTTATAGAGTATAAAGTGGATGATAAGTAAACATAATTTCATAAAATGTGTCACATATAACATCCTGATCCAAACAATAGAGTTTATGCCCGATGCTACATGACTTAATGCAAACCTCCCCTTAAAACAATGGTTGGATACTAGCAGTAAGGGTCTCAAAAAGAATCATTATGAAACTATATACATTATTAAAGTGAACAAAAGACTTAATAAGAAAATCATAATAGTATCACATCAATAAATAGAATATGGCTTACATGTATTGCAATTATTAAACAAAATAAAGAAGGATCCATGGTTTCGGGTATTGTCGGTAATAAAAGTAGTATATGATATATAGATCAAATTCTATTTAGCAACATTTATATACTCCTTCTCTAATAGCTCAACCATATTTCAAATGGACCATTCCCTTCATGAGGACCTTTGGTATTCAATCTACAGGTGAAACAAAATGCCCATGTAGGGTGTCTATACCATACTCGGATGGACCCCATTAATGTTCCTTAACACTATTTTTTGAAATATACAAGTGTATTCCATGAATTTAAATAGGGTACATATAAAAAAATATTTCGCAGAAGTAACATACATATTCCGGGTCCTTTGGGGATGTATCTGCATTATTATTCACAATAATAGGAGAAACATGCCTGTATCAGCGTAAATGATTGATGTACCACCAGAAATGAGCCTAAAAAACCCTCCTCGAGTAGATAGCCCTAATAATGTGACACATTCCTCTTGCATGGATAGTCGAAGTACATTCTAACCCATGTCTTCCACATTAATCATGAGTGGCTAGAAGAAACATTTGTCATAAATGAATTTTAAACTAAATTATAGAATATCCCTCCTATATTGATATCCCAAAGGATGTGACACACCCCACTGGAAAGAGTCTTCCATGTACATACCAACCTAATTTTGGAACATCCCTCTAGAAGGATGGTCTGAAGAATTATTCCCATCTGAAATTCCTTCCAAATAGGAAAATCCATTATGATCAACTGAAATAGATAGGAAAAATAATCTCTGATAAATGTAATAAAAATGAATTATCATAATCATATCATGTCCATAAGTACAATAAACATTTTTATAAAATTATATATGCATGAAAACCAATTATTGGTCAAAGTATACACATAAATATTATTTGATCAGTAATAAATCAAAGCCCTCATGGGGGACACACCAATGTTAATGAATAATTCCAAAAACACATAAAAATACTTTCTAAGGTCATGGTATTACTAATTAATGTACAATTGTGTCTGAATACATTTTTTGATTTATAAGATTAATTTCCTAGTAAATCCTCAATTCTTCAAATAAAATTAGTTTACAATTATTCTCCTAGAGAGAAACCAAATTCCACTAATGACATATTAATATGATTATAATTGTAGAAGACATTGAGGAAATTAGTTTGGAAAAATAATAAAACAAAAAACCGAAAATATAAATTGAGTGGGGGGGAGATATTGGAGGGAGGCATGATGAGAAAAAATGGGTGATGTGAGTAGTGTAGCCTGAGCCTCCTTAAGTTCATGCCCCTTTCCCCTGTTAACAATTTTTTAAAATCGAATCCTCATTATTCACTAAAATCCTTTTATTCATTCCCCATTTATGTACCTCTATTATTTTTCAAAATATTTCTAATATTTCTTCTTTAGTATCACCCCTTATATTTCATGTATTTTTATAATAAAAAAGTCATTTTAAACATATTAAATCCTGAATTTTATATATTTATTAAAAAGTTCTCCATATATATATAAACACACATTCTATAAATAATTAAATCTTCATATACATATATAAAATCCTAAATAAATAAATATATTTTTCTATTTTTATATATTATTAATATATATACACCCATATATATATATGAATATATATTTAACCCATATATACACATATACATTATACACACACACACACACACACACACATATACAAATATACACTACACACACAGAAACACAAATACATATATACCTATATTTCCAACCAAATTATATACATATATTAACAAGTCATATAAAAATAGTATTTTCCCAATTCAATAATAATAAAAATATTATAAAATAATATTACTATTATTAAATATATTACAATATTTTCAATATTTCAAATTTAAATATAACATTCAATAAATCTGAATACTTAATAAATATTTTTATGATCAATAGAATTATATTTGTTTATCAGAAGTAAAAATATAAATGTTATAATATTGATCGTCATTAAATATACCCTCAATATGAATAATCTGTCACCATTTAAATTAGCTTAATTACACATGTAATATCCTATTTAATTTCTGCATCACAAATAACAATAATATCATAAATATTTTTATTCTTGCCTGAAATGTTTCCAAACACCGTATTCAAAAATAGAATATATCATACCTAGTGTGAAATCCCATTTAGACCTATCATTGTCCTCACATTTTTCATATGATTCAAAATTTTTGACATATTCAATTATTTTTGAAAAATATATTATAAAAAATAATATAAATATTCGTCACGTGTGATTTGACCAAAAATATAACATGAAAAAATGTTATATCATGCATTGAGTAAACCTCTCATCCTGAACCTACTGGTGTTCCTAGGTTTCCCATATGAGAAACTCTTTGAGATATATTTCAATATTTGTGAAACATATACAATGAAACATAAAATAATATATTTAGTTTTCATTTAATTCAATTTCAAGGCTCTATAAGACTTATAATTTTGTGCTACCTCAGTATTAGGATCCATAAATATTTCGTATAATTTCATAAAATAGTAATAGATCTTTTGGCCATACATAAATTGCTTTAATACAAATATTTTGGGGTTTTTATTAAAAATATACATTTATCGGATGAAATTAATATTTAATTAATTAAAATGATTTTTTGATATACTCAAAATATTGATGATATTACAATTCACCCTTATATAAAATTATCATCCATGATAGGTATCCCTTTTTTTATTTCTCAATCAACACATAATAATGAATTTGAATATAAGAAACCTTCTATCCTTTCTCTATAACATGATGAACACCTTAAATGAAAACCAATCCTATGGAGTCTATGGGTCACATAGGGTTCTCCATGGAGTTGACCCTTAACCAAAGGTTTAACCCTCCTATTCTTAACCCTGATATCTATTTCTTCACATTATTCATAGTCGTCATATATATATTAATACAAAATATTTCTTAGTTAAAAAAATAAATTCTAATAACGATATAACAAAACTATAATCAATAAAGATTCATCCCAAAAAAGAGAATCTATTTTGAATAGATAGCACAAATTAAGAAATTAAATTATTGAACCACAATGCATCAGATCAACAACTACATATATGGAATTTGAACTTAGATTCCTAGTCGTTATGATGGAACACACTCAAATTATCATAAATCCCATATAAAATTCATATGAATAACCAAATGTATATTATATCAATGTTAAAAAAACATAATTTCCAATTTTATAGTAAGTCAAATGTCCATTATAGAATATTGTCCAGATAGTGGGATATTTCCCCAATCTATGTCCCAAACATCCAAACCATTGATTATACTTTACAAAATCAAGGTAAGATAAAAAAATATACTAAAACCAATCTGATGATGACTTTTTTTATTATCCTAACATGAACCACTAGGTCTTATCTAGATGTTATCCTACCTTGGGCATACCTCCCAGAATACGAAAGCATTCCAACTAACAATGAGGGTCTCAAGTGCATCCAAGGGGAGACTATACACTTCATTATGGTACACAGAATAAATAATAACCATATAATAAATAAATAATTTGTGTAACATGGGAGGAAAATTAATATGACATACATTTCTTACAATGTCTAATCAAACTAAACAAGGATTCATTGTACATGGAAAATCTAGTAAATAATGATAAAAGAAGGTTTCCCACTCAAACTCTACCTAGAAACATCCACATCCACTTCCTCTAACTAGTAAATAGTCTAAAAAAGGTACATATAACTGAATTATAATATGTGTATTGTGGAGATAGTGGTGGTCAAGGAAATACAATGGAGAGACCTATAGTTTATCATCTATTTTTTATCCAGTTTATTTACCCTGGACAAGTTTTACACTTTGTGGATATATTTTTATTTACTTTTCATGTATGATATTAATTTAGTTATTTTACATATTTATTAGGATGATTACTTATTTTATTTATTGTTTATTATTGATACCATGACATGATATTGAGTTTATATTCTCTCCAATGTCGAACTCAAAAGAAATTTTCCAGTCTTTAGGATCATGCATATGGGGAGGCGCAAATGAGGTCATGTATCACTATATATAAGACTTGGTAGTTTTGGTTGGGATATTACGTCACCCATGTTGAAAAATATTAATTACCCATCCTAAAAAATATTAATGGATGATATATAATATATATTTTAACTTGAAAATACAGAGAAATTGTGGAATTACCTTGAATCCCATCCTTGTATTTCTTCCCGCTCCATTCTCAACAACTCACCTACCATGAGTGGGACCCTTTAAATAATTTGGATCCTTAATCATAAAATATTCACATGAATAGAGTTTATTATGCTAGGTGTGAGTAAAAAAATATAATAGGACACTGCCAATTGATCATTAAATTGTGTATGCATGTAAAACAGTGTCTTTCATTATAAAATTAATTATTCATGAATGCACAAAAAATAACATGTTTTGAACTCATGTTTTAACCACGACACCATCAGTAATGGATGTAATTGTTTCATATATAAGTCCAAAGGATCAAAATATATCATTTTTATGATTTAAAATATCCTAGCGTAATCATTGTGAAAATATATCACATTACCCACTAGACATGATGTCATAATTTGAAACATTATGGTTACATCCCACATCTATTATTGTAAGGCCAAAATATCATTAAAATTCATCACTCGTCAAATTTCACGCCTCGTCTCCATATTTCCTTATATTTTCACTATTATAGGCTATAAGAACATATTATCCTTAGTTTCACATCAATTGGTTTTGCATCAAGGATCTCTTACCCTAAAAATTTATTCATGTCCATCGTCCTCATCATCTCATGTCATGTAAGCTCCCCAAATTTGAGATTAGAAAAAATTGAATACCCTTATATTTTGAGTACCTATATCAATACCTATAATATAGGTTAATTACATAAAATATACCCTACAAAATAAATGTATAACACGTATTATCATCAAGAGAATCAGTGGAAATATATAAGTTATAACGTTGATAATTTTTCATACATATCTATTAGATCATTTTAAGGATATAATATTAGAAAACCCGGGTCCAGAAATTTCGCATCATGGAAAATTAGGAGTATACATAACATTTACAAAAAAATAAACATTTATTTAATTCCTTCTTCCATGTCTTATAAATGTCCCATGTGTTCTCCCAAGTACATGTAATCCCCTGAGGATATACATCAAATAAATGGGTGAGATAAAATCCATGAAAGAGGATAGCAAAAAATATCAATCAATATAACTTGGAATGAGAATAATCTTTATCATCACAACATGGTCATAAGATCTTAATCATGATAGTTGTCATTAAATAAAGGCTTGGAATGTGACAATTCATAAAAGTGTAACATCATGTCTTAGTGGTCAACAACCGTGCATACATAGGTTTATCTCATACGATAAATCACATTGCCCAATGCATTGGATCACAATGTAATTCATGGTTCACCTATCACATATTATCATTCACATGTTCTATATAATTTTGGGGGCACCAATCACATCATAATAGTTACATTATCTATCGTGCCATAAAGAACATATATCAATCTTGTTCAAAAAAATAACCCCTGGAAAGGAATTGTTTTAATTTCATAGAGAAAAAATTACTAAATAAACAGTTGTTTTCCTTAAATAAAAAATTTAATATCTTATTTTGTATAATAATCGTGAATTTTGTGTGAAGATGAAAAAATCACATGAGATGTAAAAGATTGGTTTTTAGCAAGAAGAGTTCTTTTGAAAAAATCATTGTATTTTTCATGACACCAAATTTGAAACTTGTATTTACAAAAAATTTATTATAATGATTAATAGATGATATTTAAGTAAAATTAAAGGGATATAAATACTGAAAATGGAGGGGAGAGAAAATTCAATGAAGGATATTTGGGTTTGAGAATTCCTATTACCATATGCATGAATGCTTTATTCACATTAAAATAATCGATAATCAAATGAAATTCATTAATTAAAAAATTGAAAACCATTTATCCATGATTTTTTTTATTATTGATTTAATAATATTATTTATGGGATTTTATGAGTTATATTGTTTAACTTAATCATTTTAGAGTGTTTGTTTCTTTGGGTTTCATGATCTGTTTACATGATTATGAGTACAGAAGTTTATATAAAATGGGTATAATTATCGAAAATTTAACATATATGATATTAATTTACTTCAAGAGGTTCAAATGGTTATGTATATATTTCGTATAAATGTAATTATGATCAATAATTAGATAAATGGTTAAATATAATCAGTTGGGTTAATTTTGGGGGATTTCGATCACAACAAACCTGATTTATTTTATCATTTGGTATTATATAAATATATTAGTTCCATAAAATAAATAGGGTTATCAAATATTTTACACGATTTACCAACCATTTTAGTGTTTCTTTTAATATATTTTATGGTGTTGAATGAAAATTAAATCGCATCATCCATAATGTTGGTAAATTGACACATCATGGGTGATGATTTAATTTTTACGATAAAAGGGATAGAGAAAGTTGTTTACTAATGGATTATCAGTTAACTTGATAGAATTAAAGTATATAAACTATACTGGTGTTATAATTAACATTTTTAAAGAGTATTTGGGGAGTGAGATAAAATAAAATGAAATTAAAAGGAATTAAATGAAAAAGGAAGAGGATTTTAGCTCTTAAAAATAACCTCATTTAGAACCTCATTAGGGGAAGGGTTTTGGTCTTTCTATGATTCTAATGAATCCTTGAATTGGGTTAAGGGCATGGGAAGATACTTGAGAAGAATTTGGAAAAGGCACATAGCATGGTATGTGTGTGGAAAATTGGTGGTAAGGGTGTTATTTACAGTGGAGAATGAGGGTGTTTTGTCATCATTATACCAAATAGTTAAATATTATGGGCTTAATACATTGAATAGTTTTAGAATTATAAATAAATATAATAAAATATTTACTAATGGTATGATATTTTGGGCATAAATAAACAATACATTAGCTATGACTCATTAATTCATTTATTTTGAATTTATCATAAATTATTCAACTTCACTGTTAGAAAAAAATTCACATATTTTTGAAAAATCAAAAAAATCACTCTAAATAGTTTTTTATGATTGTAATTATATTTTGAAATCCATTTTATGAATGAAAATTCTAAATAAGATAATTTTTTTAATTAATATCATTATTTACTCAAAAAACACATGTTTTAAAATTTAAACTGATTTTCTAACACTTCTAAAAATTAAATAGGGTCTCATAAAATTATCTTACAATCATAAAAAACAAAAAATAATTTTTGAATACATTTTATGAGAATATATTTTCATTTAAAATATTTTATAAATCATAAAATTAGAATTAAAATTTTTATGCTTACAAAAATACCAATACTTAATTACTAATTTTTAAAACATTTATTTACATATACTATTATATTACTATATAATTATTTTATTTATAAGAATTATAACTTTTTTTTTATACTTTAATGGGGTTGGTTACAATTCATTTTTATGTTATATTTCTTATAAAGGTCATATTATGACTCATAAGGTTAGGTATCTATATCATTAGAATAGGTTCTTTAACATCTTGAAATACTTTTTATTTCATTAATTATTCAAATATAAAGTTTTTATTATGGTATATAAGTTATTTTATGTGATTTATTCGATTTTTAATTACTCTAATAAATGATGAATTCCATTGATAAATGTTTGGGTCATTACATTTTTTCACCCTTTTTTAATTTCACCCTCAAAATTTCATTTTACACAACCATGTGAGGGTACTTCTCCTTCATCACCTACATGGGTTCCTAATTTGATTATTCATACTTATGGTTCGACCAAAACAGTTTGGTAGGGTGTTTTTCCTTTTTGAATATAACATTATCTCTCTTGACTATATTCATTAAGCGATGCTCCTCATACGAGGGGTCGTTTTGCAGTTGTACCACCTCCGAATTCCTTACACATGAGGGATCTGGTTTGTACATCCTCAAAAGTGATACGTAGAAAAAATCATGATCCATAACCGTATTGGGGGGAATTTAATGTTTATAGGACATGGATCCTATGTGATAATGGATATAAATGGGGTAATGTAACTTGGGATTAGCTTCCCTTTGTTTTCAAACATCGCGACGCTCTTATATGGAGATATTCAAATGATGAATTTATCTCCAAAGTCAAAATCCAAGCCCCTTTCATTTTTGTAATCATAGATCATTTACCTACACTGAGTTTCTTTGATATGTTTTTGGCCAGATTGAATCTTCTCTATTTTCTCTTGCGCAAATTAGGTCAAAGTAACTTTCTCTCCCCCACTTCTTCCCAATAATTTGGAGTTCTATGTCACATTCCATACAGATCATAATATAGATCCATCTGAATACTCATGTGGAAGCTATTGTTGCATGAAAACTCAACCAATCTGATATTTTGATCACATTCTCCATTAAATTCCATTGACTAGGCTCTTATCATGTCCTAAAGTTTATGAAGAGTCCTTTCAGATTGACTGTCATTTTATGGATGATAGACCATAAAAAATTCAATTCATTACACAATTTGTGTTGAATACTCTTCCAGAATTTAGATGTGAACCATGGACAACAATCAGATATGATCAGAAGTGGAACCCCATTTATTTTGACCCCTTCCTTCACAAAAATCTTGGAATGTTTTTTGAGTGAGAAATAGTCCTGTATAGAAATAATATGGGTAGTCTTTGTGTGTTGGTCCACCACAACCCATAATGCATTGTTTCCTTTGGAAGTCTTTAGGAGACCAGTGATGAATTCCATGGTGAAATTCTCCCATTTTCTCATGGGTTTAGGTAATGGTTTCATCCATACATTAAAATTAATACATTCTACTTTAATATGCTATCATATCAATCACCTTGAGATGCAATCCACAATTTCCTTCATCGTGTTGTCCCAACAGAAGTGTTCTCAGAGATCAAGGTGCATCTTGGTCCTACCGGGATGACTGGAGAAATGTGAGTGATGTGCATTATAAAATAGATCACTCTTTGTATTATGTGAAGAAGGAATAAAAATCCTTTTTCCAAACTGGATCACACCATCATCATCAATATGAAATTCATGAAACTTCTATTTTGTTAATTCATTCACCTTCCTTCGTAACTCTAGATCAACCCATCACAAATCCACAGTCTTCTCTTTCATGGATTGCGGGGAAATAATTTGGCTATGGTAGGATTTACTCCCTACCATTAAGATTCTTGAATCCATCATTTTTATGTCCATAAAGATAGTTTCTTTCTTAATCTACTACATGGTTAGAGTAGAAGGTTGTTTTCTTCTAAGATCATCGACTAATTTGTTTTCCATAGTAGGATGATGGATTGTTGAGAAATTATAGACATTTTTAAATCAAACAATATCCTTTGATGTAGGTTGATCTCCTTTTGTTTCAATATACTCTTTAGGCTCCAGTGCATAATTTATGTGTCACATTTCTCACCATAGAGATATTGACAATATATTTTCAAGGAAAAATACCCACCTGCTAGCTCAGGATAGTTTTTCGGGTATTTCTTCTCATGAATCATAAAATTTGTCATGTAATATTCTATAACATTATAATTTTTCATGGGTACAAAACCCAAGAATTTCTTTGAAGCATCCCTATATATCCCAAAAATTTCTCCACTTTTCTGTATTGTGAGTGCATGTGAAATGATCAAACATCTGTTTAGCTCCATGAATAATTCCTCACATTCATCTATCCAAACATATATTACACCATTTTTTGTTAACATATATATTAGGAAACAATTTCATGATAATTTTTTAATAAAATTCTGGTTCTACCCAACTAATCCAAGAAAACTATGGATTTCTACGAAACAAGAGGGTTTTGTCCATTCCTTAATTGACATTGTTTTTTAGCGTTCCACATAAATTCCATCAATGGTGATCACATGTCCTATGAAATGTGACTCAGTTCATCCAAAATGTAAAATTTATGATCATGGTGTACAATTTATCCTTCCTCAATGTCTCTATAACAATTCATATATGATCCTTTATGTTCCTCCATTCTCTTGGATAATATGATAATATTGTTAACAAACACTGCCAAAAAATTCCAAGTTAATTTCTAAATACTATATTCATAAAATCCATGACTATTACAGGGGAATTAATAATTATTTAGGGAATCACTAAAACCTTTTAGTTCCCATACCATGTATGGAATGCATTCTTCTGAATATATTACTTATTTACATTTAATTGATCATATGCAGAACGAAGATCCACCTTTGATACGTTCTGTGATCCTTGTAACTAATTGAACATGTCATATTTCATTAAAACAAGTTACTTACTATTTAGATTTATCTTATTTTGATAATGATAATAGATGCACAATTGCATTAATCCATCCCAGTTTTTGAAAAATAGAACTGATTCACCCCAATGTGATTTACTAAGGCATATGAACCCTTTTCCAAAATTCTCTTTCAGATCTTCCTCAAATCATCCAGTTCAAACGACCCATTATATAGGGAATCATTGAGATAGGAGTAGATCTTGGTTTGACTTCTATTGAGAACTATACCTCATGATCTAAGAAAATTTCAGTTTACTCTTCAAGAAATACATCACTGTATTCCCTTACGATGGGCATTTCCACTTGGATGACACTTTAATCTAACTCAACCATTAGGGAGAGTTATGCCCCTTAATATGGAATAAACACAAACCTATTTTAATTGTTATCTATAGGTGATTCAAGATATTCTTTATATTTTTGGTTGATCATAGGATTGTTAAGAAAATTAAAAGATATCTCATTTTCCCGACAGTTGATGTGTTTTTTGTATAACAAGACCTAGTCCATTCCAATCATGAAATCAAATTCCACCATCGTAGGTATCATGATATTCGATGGAATAATCATCCCATATGAACCAACAAATGAATAGTCCAACACTTGGGTTGAAATGATTGCACCCAATAGGTTTTGTGTGGATATCTCTAATTCAATGTTCTAAGGCTTCAATTCATAACTTCTAAAAAAATTCCTAATATAAAGTAATTTATTGAACCCTAGTCCAATAATACTTTTTCCATTTTTTAGTGAATAAGATGTGTTCTCTATATGAATTCATTTTCTTTATAAACATTCACAATAGTGATGGAAAATCTATCACATTATCCATTGGTTTTGGTGGATGATGATATTGATTTCCATCCAGGACTAGAGGTTTACTGAACTGGCTTTTATAGTTCCCTTTCTCCCAATAGTATAAGAATTGAACCATGGGTGGTTCCTCATTTATTCCCCCACATTTTTCTACATCCTCATTAAATTCTGACATTCATGATCTGGGTGGAATTATTTCCCACAGTTATAGAATTTCCCCATCCCTTTGAAGAGGTTCCCATGATGATTTTTCATAAATTTATCACAAGTTAGTGGTTAGGATTTCATTCCACCTTTATCGTGGTATCCTCCATCTTGAAACACCATTGTTCGTTTCATATCACAATTTCCATGGGAACATTATCTAAATTCCATCTCTCTTTTGATAGAACATCTACCAACTACTTCATAACTCCCAAAGTCTCGAATTGATAGAGTAATTCGAAGGTTTGGTTTTAAACCACTAAATTATCTATCAATTTTCATATCATTTTTAATGAAAAAACCCAATGTGTACCTTTCAATCCATGTGAAATTTATTTCATATGCCATTATAGATTCACCTTTATTTTTCATCAGCTCTATGAACTCTATCTCCATAATTTTGTGATCATTATTAGTTAAATACTTGATAAGAAACATTATATGATGTTTTTACCACTCAATCTCTTCAATTTAATTGTTTTTATTGGTTTTTTTAATCAAATCCCACCATTGATCGGCGTCTCCATCTAAATGGTAAATGGAATTTGTCACCTTCTTTATCATAGAACACTGAATCATATAAAATATCATCTATATTGAGTTTACCCACCATTTAGTGGCTAGTTTATAATAACATCCACTAAATTTCTGTGGTAATTTCCACAAAAAATTATTCATTATCTAGTTCCTCCCTCTTAAAAGAATGTGGTGTTGCACATTATTCGGGGTATTTTTCATTACTTAATATATCTAGGTAAACATCTCCATGAAATTTTGAACTCCAACTCCCAAGGCATTGGGTGTATCATTTGGGCAATCACTCTATTTTCCCTCACATGGATTTCTGGTTTGGTTTCTCTGGTTTTCCTCCATTTTCAAAAATATTTAAGGTTACTAAAACTAAAATGTAAACATGTTTTAAATAGATTATTTATTCTGTTGTGAAATTAAGTATAAATGTATATATTATGCGACATCTATGCTTAGAATTTTATAAAGAAACGATTATTGGGTGATTACATTTACATAGTTTCATATATAGGGTTTTCACTAAGGGTCTCTAACAATAATTCCAAAATTAATAAAACTATGCTATGATACCAATTATAGCATCCCTGATTTTTCATACATATCTAATAAACAAAATTGAAGATAAAATAATTACAAAACCAAGATCCAAATAACTAGTTTCCTGGGAAAATTATGACCATACATAACATTTATAAAATAAAACATTAAAATTTATTTAATTCCTTCACCTCTAGCTTCATAGCATACCTTATGTCATGTTTATAATTTTTTATCACATAAGGATATACATAATAGAAATGGGTAAGATAAAATTCTAATAAGAGTATGGATAAGAACATTAATCAATAAAACATTGGTGAGAATAATCATTATCGTAAAAACAAGGTCATAGGATCATAATCATGAGATGAAACATTAAATAAAGGCTTGGAAAGTGGCGATGAAAAAAAATGAAATGACATGTCTTTGTGGTTACTATAATGTAAAGATAACTTTTTATCATAAGATCTATCACATTACCCAATGAATTGGAGTTCTATATAATTTTGGGAGCACCTGTCACATATTATCATTCACATGTATTATATAATTCGAAGTGCACCTTTCACATCATAAAATTTTCATTGTCATGCATGCCACGTAGAACGTATACCATTCTGGGTCATAAAATAACCCATGTAAATGAATGAGTTTCATTTAATAAATAATATATTCATGAATAAAATTTGGGGTTCTAAAAAAAAATTAGAATAACCTTCTTGGTATAAAAATCATCAATTTTTAGTAAAGAATAAACTATCTCAAGGGAATTAATAGATGTGTTTTTAGAAAAAAAGTTTTTTCTTTAATTTATATTCATTTGTCGTAAATCCATATTGGTAACATTTATATTCCAAAAATGATAAGATAATTATGAAGAAATTTTATTTAAGGAAAATTAATGGAATATACATACTAAAAATGCAGAGAAATATGGAAAACTCAAATATAAATATTGTGTATTATGAATTCCTCTTACCATATAACCAAATTCTTTGTTAACATTAATATCCTAGATAATAAAATTAAATTCATCAATTAAAAAATCCAGAACATTTTATACTAAAATTATTTTCATTATAGTTTTATTAAGATCATTTATGGTATTTTTAATGATTTATATAGTTTAATTTCATCATTTAGGAGTGTTCATTTTCTTTGATATCTTGGTCTGTTAACTTGAATATGAGTACGTTAGTTTATATTTAGTAGTTATAATTATTAAAAATTGAAAATAATAATTATCAATGAACAATATATGTTTAAATGGATATATATATCATTTCATTACCTGAAATTTGGATGAATAATTGGATAAATTGGTAAGGATAATCATTTGGGTTAATTTTTCCATTTTTTTAACACACTAAAGTTGATTTGTTTTATATTATAGTATTCTATAAATAATTTAGTCCCATAACATAAAAAAGGTTAAAAAATATATTTTAATGTATGTATAAACCATTATATTTTTTTATGATTGTAATTGAATTTTTTTTATGGGAAATGAAAACACATCGACCACGATGTCTGTAAATTGACACATCATAGGCGAAGATTGCATTTTTTTAAAAAAAGAGAGAGAAAAAAGATTTGGATGGTGGATATTCCATTAACATGACAGAATTATAGTATATAAATGATACTAGATATTCATAAACAATTTTATTGAGGAGGTTAGAAGAGAATAATAAAATAAAAATAAGTTAAACGAAAAGAAAAGAAAAAGGAAGATAATTTTACCTCTTCAATCTATCCTCCTTGAGAACCTCCTTATGGAAAAGGTTTTTTATCTTTTGATGATACCAAGGGTTCTGGGTCATGGGGTAGAGGCTTCAGAAGATACTTGAGTAGATTTTGGACAAGGATAAAATCTTTAGATGTGTGAGGAAAAGGGGTGGTTAGGTGTTGTATTTAAAGGGAAGGAGATGTGTGTTTTCTCATTATTATACTTCTAATTTCATTAATTCTTCATTTATAACATTTTTCTTTCGGTGTCTATGTAACTTGAGGGATTTCTAATATATAAAATTTCGATTAGAATTGATAAGTTCCATTTATAAATGTTTGGTTCATTACAAAAGTATATGTGAATAGTATCTAACAAGGTCTAAAATGATTTATTAGAATACTGATAGTAATAGGCATCAGGTATTTTGTCATGTGGGCTTCAAGCATATATAAATGAGATCACTAGTAATATTTTTCTATTAAACATTAGTAGTCTCAATATTGTAATAATGAATAATGTTTATATGAGTGACCAAAATTATAATGATGATCTTACCTTATCCTTGTTGGGGAAAAACTCCAAAACCAATCATAGGACACCATAAGAGTCACATCAAAGCACTAACCAGAAGAACCCCGCACAAAAAATCATTAGAACCAATAAAAAATAGAACACGTCATTGTTCTTGATTTTGATTCTAGATGATGTTATTATAATGGAAAAATTATTACACAAACATACATCTCATAATCGTATAATTGTGCTATAACTGATATTGGTCAAAAAACTGTAACTAACACTCTAGATCCATGACCATTCTTGCAATGATCTAAAAAATGCATCATTAGATAGATTCATAATAAATTAGTCTCTTAATGAATTTACATATATATTATTATTATCAATGTGAAATTGTTAGATCCAAATGAAACAAAGATAATAAATTTTATTGGTTCACATACCCTAATTACCTATCAACAAAACACTATGATCCACCAGAATTGATATTGGATGGAGTGGATCTATTGAGGGAGGGGTGGGGATACTCTATGATCAAGTGGGATACCTATAGGAAACAATCATTTTAAAATAGTCAATTATAGGATATTAAATAGGATATTTGGTTTAAAAAACTGTGACCACATGGTTCGGTCATATGGTTTGGCATAATCTGTGAAAAACGTGTGAGGATTTTTTCCTGTACATGGAACCCACATATTTTTGTGGAATAGTTCACTAAACTATTTACCATCCATGATTAATTACACGAGTATTAATTGTTTGATTTCTCATATGAGGATGCATAGTTTCATAAATGTTTTCATTGTTATTTCTCCACCCAATAATCCTCTTCTATAATACAAATTGTTTTGGGTTGAATCATTCTTGTTTGGGTATATTCCACTCTAATTTTCAATATATATAAATTCCTCTAGTAATATATTTAAAAACCATAACCACAAAAATAGATCCTATTTAATCTATCATTAAAAATCATATTGAAATGTATAAAATAAAATCATTACACACCATAAATTTTTTATGATTCTATTTAAACCTCTCATCTAAATAATAATCATCCCAAAGAAGCATCTTTATGAATCTTTTTAAAAAAAGCATGCCACGAGGATTTAATATTAGGATCCCACTACCAATAATCCTTTTATATCCTTACATGCTACCATAACAATTGAATAATTAGAATTTCATTTCCCTGTAACAACATCTCAATTTGATCTACAACTTGCATCAAGCATTTCTTATTTGATGCATTGGGATCCACCCCTACATCGTCATAGTCGATCACATGAATAGTAACATGGATATACTCCAAGAGATGTGTCACATGAAACCCATATTTAATAACACATTAATATTTATACTTTAGTTGATGGTAATAAATTATTTTGATATGATCAAAAATATCCAACTTCACTACAAATCATGGAGTTATTTTTTTATGAAAATTTCAGTTCCATGTAAAAAAATTCACCTACGAAAATGTGACACCCCTCCCCTACCTCATTGCCTTGAGGAGGAGGTGATATATTACTTGGCCTTAAGTGATGTTCCCAAGGCACCAAAGGCTGGAAGTACATGCCAAAGGTTTCGAGATCAAATTGGGGAACGATTATCCCTTAAGACAAAACCAAAAAAACC
Organism: Viscum album; assembly: GCA_963277665.1. Classification (NCBI taxonomy): domain Eukaryota; kingdom Viridiplantae; phylum Streptophyta; class Magnoliopsida; order Santalales; family Viscaceae; genus Viscum; species Viscum album. The sequence continues at coordinate 698,022,702 of OY728122.1, read as the reverse complement.
ATCACTACAACCACTATATGATGAATTTTAATAAAACATTCATGAATGTTTTCACAAAAGACAAACTAGTTGTTCAACAATAAAAACCAAAACCAATATAATACAACACAATATCAGAGTACTATGCAGAAGACTAAACAACAAAACAGCACGAGCCATGACACCACCACATCTCCAAACCAATATCCAAGCTCCAAGCTCAAAAAACACATCACAAGAATCACCATGAACCACTATAAATGAGATTCCTTACCTTTACCTATATCATGGTACACGACATCTGCAAAGACACCAAAGGGCCAAAGCAGGGGGTAGTACAACTACTCAGTAAGTTTTCCCAAAATGACTTCCCTACACACGCCACAAGGATAAAATCATTAGAACGTTTATATAAAATAGTTTATATAAAATAATCATAGTTATGTCCCTTACCATAAGCCAAACAAACCCTAACTAGGCCATTTCACCCAAACCATATAAACCCAGGGAAATCCAAACAATCTTGCCATGATCCAAACATGCCACACAAGGATTCCCAGTCAACCATGCCATGAAAGGAATCCAATTCAAACATTTCAAATTTCCACAACAAATTCCATCTATGCAATGTAACACACAAAAAAGCAACCATAATGGTGTGAATTCCTACCCAACTCGTTCACCCCATCTTCAGCTATTAGGACTTCTCCCCCATTACCTGACAACCCAAAATGGTAAGACTACCCGCCCATCCCATTTACCATTTATAGTGAGACTTCCCTCCCACTTCTATACAACCAACACAGGCCATAACTAACCATGTAACCCACCATGTTCATAAAAATATGAAATTCACCATTTCCATTACATGTGAATCCACTTCAATAAAACAAACATTTATTGAGACCACCCTTTAATAACTTTCCATACCAAACCACATTTCAATAAAACAACCATTTTCTCACATTATCTTAATCAAACTAACAAAACAACTCATTTTAATATCCCATTTTAAAATCACATCAAGAGAATTTCACCACATTCCCTTTTTCACATAAATCAACAAACCATCCCCCAAGGGATTTCCAACCAATTTCACACATCAACAACACAATTAACATTATGAAACACAATTTAATTGCAACCAAAACCAATAGTTCTAACCATGTGTAGTCGAGAGAGAGGCCACCTAACATTAGGGTTCTGTTGAAATTGACCCACAAGCAACCACTCTTCAAAACCGATGAACACACCAACAAAAACCTTTCTAGATCTCCTTCCATAACATCCAAAAACAATAAAATTAACATCCAAGGAAATCATAACTAAATATCTACACACAACGGGTGTAGATCTAGGAAACCGGGTGAGAGGGAGATGTAAATCTAGATGAAAACACAAAGAACCCAAAATGAGAGACTTTCCCGGGAGAAACCACCTTCAATCCACCAAGAAACTACTTCAAAATGCTTCCAAAATCAGTGTGAGATCACCTTCAACCCTTGAGAACCTAGAATCCTGAGTGAGGATCGTGTGGGAGTGGGGTTGGAGAGGAATGAGGCTATCCCGAGTGAACCCGGGTTTTAAAACCATAATTTTAAGGGGTCGCATGGTTATCCCACACGGTTTGACAAGTAGTGCACTAACCGTGCACACGATATTGCCTAGATTGGAGGGGTCCACCTTTTTGCCTCACATAGTTTGGAAAACCGTGCATAGGCCGTGCAAAGCCTACTATCTCCCCCTGCATGGTTTCCTGGATAACCCACACAATTTCCCCTAACCGTGCTCAAACTGTGCTTCCTATGAAAAGCCTCCAAACTTATTCAAAACCATTCCAAACTCACCCAACCTCTTCCCAACTCATCACATTCACTTTAAACACATAAGTAAGCATAAAAAAGGCTACATAACTTAAACCGGGTGTGCTACATTCTCCCCATCATTGTACTTTCCATCCTTAGAAATTAGTGAACCCACCCTTTGCCGAAAGAGTTTGGGCCATTGCTCGACCATCTCTTTCTCCTTCTCCCAAGTCTCCTCTTGGATCTGGCCATGCTGCCAAAAAACTCGAACCAAACCGATGCTTTTACCCTAAAATACTTTCTCTATCCTATCCACAACCTTCATTTTCATGTGCATAAATGAACCATCCAACTCTAGCTCAACATAATCACATCGAATAACATGGCCCGGATCCAGCTAATACTTTTTCAACAGAGACACATAAAACAAATAGTGCACCACACTGAACCTAGGTGACAAATCCAAAAAATAAGCCACCTCAGAAACCCTCTCATGAATCTAAAAAGGTCCAATATACCTTAGAGATAACAATACCTACTTCCCAATCCTATGATGTCCCACCCTAGGGGAGATCCTCAAGAAAACAAGATCACTCACCTAAAACGACAACATCTGTCGACGATGATCAACATACAATTTCTGACAACTCTGAGCCATCTCTATACTCTTCCTGACTAACCTAATATTCTCCGTAGTCTCTTGGAAAAGGCATGGTACAACCATCGGGGACTCACCCATTTCCACCCAGCATAGTGGAGAATGAAACGACCTCCCATACAATGCTTCAAAGAGTGCCATATGTATGGATTCCTGATAACCGTTATTGTATGAGAACTCAACCAATGACAAGTGATCCTCCCACGAGCCACCAAAATCCATGACCCAAGCCCGCAAAAAGTCCTCCAAAGTTTGTATCTTCCTCTCGGATTGACCATCCATCTGAGGGTGATATACCATGCTCATATTCAACTGTGTCCCAAGGGATTGCTGCAAGGATTTCCAAAAATGAGATTTAAACCTCAGATCTCTATCTAATATAATTGAACCCAGAACAACATGCCTTTTTACCGCCTCCCATATATAGATTTTTGATAGATCCTCCACCATATGAGATTCATGAATCAGGATGAAATGGGTCAACTTCATTATCTAATCCACTATCACCAAAATGGCATCATGCTTCTTGACCTTTCTTGGGAGACCTATGACAAAATCCATCACTATTTTCTACCACTTCTATACAGGGATTGGTAAATACTGTAACATTCTCATAGGCCTTTGATGATCTGCCTTGACCTGCTAGCAAGTCAACCATCTTGAAAAAAAATCCTCCACAATTCCATTCATACTAGCCCACCCGAACTGTGCTTTCAACGCATTATACATTTTCAGAATTCTTGGATGAACAGCCCACCTGGAATGATGATACGCCCAGAGAAGATCCTCCTGACAAGAAAATGGTACAACCATCCAATTGTGAAATCAAAAAATTAAATATCCCTTCCATTTCCAACCCTCAATAGTCTCCCCACCATTGAGTTTTGACCTCATGTTCACCCACTCAGAATAACATATCTGCACCTATTTAACCAGTCCAACCAAGTATGGAATCAAAAATTTCGGAAAAAAGACCATTCTATCACACTGGTCCTCACATTCCAACCACATGTCATCTATAACCGACATCAACTACCACTGGTTTGATTCCTTTTTCACAACTTGTGCATATGATTATCTACTTAATGCATCTACCACTGAATTTCCCTTACCCGGTGTGTACGTCAAGTAAAAATCAAAAATCTGGAGATATTTCATCAATCTTTTTTGCCTCAAGTTAAAATCCCTTGGTGAGAAAATGTGCTTCATGCTCTAATGATCTGTATATACCATGAATTTCTAACCAAATAGATAATGATGCCACACTTTCAAAGCATGGATGACTGCTGCCAATTCGAAATAATGAGTTCGGTAGTTCTTCTCATGCACCCTCAATTGTTGTGATCCATAAGCAACCACATGATTCCATTGAATGAGAATGCACCCTGACCCTGATCCTGATGAATCGCAATACACCACTTAACCTCTTCCTGGTTCTGGAAAAACGAAGATTGGTGCTGATGTAAGGTGACCCATTTTCTCTTCAGAACACTACAGACACTGTTCATTCAACTAGAATGGAACATTTTTTCTTGTCAAAACTATCATCAGTGAATGCAAACGTTAAAAATCACGATCAAAATGTTGATAATACCCAGCTAGGCTGAGGAAAATTTGTACCTCAGACACATCCTCTTGCAGTTTCTACAAGATAACAGCCTCTATCTTTTCCAGATCCACTAAAATTCCCGTTTCTGAAATGACATATCCCAGAAAATGGACTTCCTATATCCAAAAGTCTCACTTTTATAATTTGTCATACAACCTATGATCCCTCAAGATCCCCATCACCGTCGCCAAGTGATACTCATGCTCCAACCTAGTCTTATAATACACTATAATATCGTCTACAAACACCACCATAAATGAATCCAGATATCTCTAAAATATCGGATTTATCAATTACATGAATACCACTGGCACATTCATTAGACCAAAGGTCATAACCACATATTCATAATGACAATATTTACTTCTAAAAGCATTTTTAGGAATATCATCCTTCCTCAACCTCAATTGATGATATCCCAACCTCAGGTCGATCTTGGAGAACCACTGGGCTCCCCTCAACTAGTCTAACAAATCATCAATTCATGGAAGTGGATATCATTTCATTATCGTAACTTGGATAAGCAACGATAATCAACTTAGAGCCTTAATATTCCATCTGCCTTTTTCACAAACAACACTGAAGATGCCCACAGAGACGTGCTAGGCCAGATAAACCCTTTATTTTCTAGTTATTCCAACTAGACATTCAATTCCATCAATTTATTAAGTTCCATCCGGTAAGATATAAGTGATATAGGATTGGTCCCCAGAAGGAGAACAATCATAAACTCCACTTCTATTATGGGAGGTAACCTAGAGAATTCTTTGGGAAAAACATCCATGAACAGATCCACCACTACCGGAATAACACTCTGATCAACACCCTCTACAAATTCCAATGACATCCCTGCCAACTGACATGTTAACGTGACAACTAATAGTGCCAAAAACCCCATTTCACCCTACCTTTCATGCCTATATCCTCTAAAAATATGTCTAATGCCATCTTGTGTTCTAAAAGACATTGTTCTCCCATTAAAGTTGATTTAGGCCTTAAACACCACCAACCAATCCATTCCCAGCATTACATCATACCCATCCATCTCAAGCATTGAGAAATTCCACATTAGCTCAACCTTTACCACAATGACACAAAATGATCTACACAAGAAGGATCAACACTCTCTTCGACCCAAAAGAGTTTGAAGTTTCAGAACTAAAGGCATCATTTCAACCCTTAGACCCAGAATCTCAACCACACGTACAACAATAAAAAAGTGTGAGGCACCCGTATCAAACAACACTTTCATCAAGGTAGAATTTAAAAGAATAGTACATCGCACCATGGATGGTCCTGACTGATCATCCACCACAACCTTCTTGGATCCAAACAGCACCTTGGTTTCCATACTATGCTCTTTATTACCCTGCTAAGGAGTTTTGGTGTTCCTAGAATCACCATAACTGGCTTTGCTCTACTGACGAGGGGTATGCTAATGTCCCCATCCTGTCAATTCAAACGACGTCCATGATCCCTGGGGAGTGTCACGCGCACCTGAAATTGGATCATTCCGACAATAACATTGCAGATTCCCCATCTTCATACAATTTCCACATGCTCAAGGTTGTGTTGTACAATCCTTCTTGATGTGTGCCATAGAGACACACTGAAAACATCTTGGCTTTCTCTGGGGCTTCGTAGGAAGATATACTGATCCTGCCATCTTATTATGTGTCATACTCCCTCCGTGGGAATAAGTGTCCCTCCCCTGCTTGAACCCATTGTTAGAGTTCCCACTATTCCTAATGGGTACCACCATGCTTCCTCAGCATAGAGCTCCCAACATATCCCGCTCAACCCCCGATGCTTGTTTCACCATCTCTGTGTAATCACCAATACACAACACCTCTATTTTTGAAGGGATCTCTTGCCTTAACCCCACTTAGAAGATACTTTCCACCAATGACGTGCTACCCACAACCTCAGGTGAAAACCACACTATGCTCATAAACATAGTTGTGCACTCCGTCAAAGACATATTCACTTGTTTCAGACTGATGAAATCAGTTGTTCACTAAATTCTGAACATATGTGGGTAGAATTTTTTATTAAAAAATTCCTCAAAGCCTTTCCCCCTCATACCCTGGTATGTCCACTCTTGGACTACCAACTCACACCATTGGAGAGAAATATCCTATAGCTTATGTGTTTCTAGATTTACATTTAGCTCTACCAGCGTCCACAAAAATTCAAAAATTCAGTTCATTTTGGACAGGCACGCCTCTGACCTTCCCAGGTCCGAATTACCCTTAAATACTGGTGGATCCTGCCTTTGAAACCAAGACAGATAATCAACATTATTTGTCTCTTCCTCTCCATTCACTCTTCCCATAGCTTGAAAGGCTTGCACTATGCTCTGGACTAACTGTTGGTTCACCTGGGGCTCAGGCGCAACCACGTTGTCATTGGCCACATCTGGTTGGTCTCTACGACACCTACCCGGTGCTATTTCTATAAATAGAAAACAAAAAACCCTATGTCTCACTTTTTTAGAAATCAATAATTCCAATTTCAAATCTCATTACAGTACACTATCACAATGAGGCTTTCCACCTTTCCATATTTTCAATGTTTCACCATTTTTTAAAACCAAACCATTTTCAGAATACAAAATTTATTCACATTAAAATTTCACACATTTGAAAACACATTTCTCAATTCATCCCGGAAATAATTATTCCCAATGAAATATGCATCCTAGAGGTAATTCATCGCTTCCATGCATGCCATGCTTATCTAAATGGCTACACCCACGACAATGAGTTATCCAATGGCTATAAGTGTATCCAACTACTTATGTACCCAACTCCCTAGTTACGTGAAGTTCAACATAAAAGGGTTAGCTACATCCTTTTATGCTATACATTCCATGTTCTGACATTCCTACGTCTTGCTACTATCCCAACTCAGGGAATATACCACAATGAATGTCTACTCCAAATCCGAGATTCATCTCCAAAGGACCGAACAAGCTGATACCACTTGTAACACCCTGCCCCTACCTCATTGGCTTGAGGAGGGGGTGAAGGATTACATGGCCTTAAACAATATTCCCACGGCACCAAAGGCTGAAAATAAATGATGAGGGCTTTGAGAACAAATTGGGGAATGATTTTCCCTTAAGAAAAAACCGACCAAACCATCACTAAAACCACTATATGATGCATGTTAATAATACATTCAAGCATGTATTCCAAAAAGACAACCATGTTGTTCTAAAATACATCCCAAAACCAATAAATCCAATACTATATCAGTGTAATATGTGTAATACTGAAAAACAAATCACCATGAGACATGCCACCACTACAGCTCCACACCAAGATCTAATGTCCAAGCTCCACCAACACATCCCAAGCATCACCATGAACCACTAGCAATGAGATTCCTTACCTTTACCTGTACCCTGGTACACGACATCTGCAAAGAAACCAATGTTCCAAAGAAGGGGGTGAGTACAACTACTTAGTATGTTTTTTCCCTAATAACTTCCCTACACACACCACTAGGATAAAACCATTAGCCCATTTATATAAAACAGTTTATATAAAATAATCACATGTGCATCCATTACCATAAGACAAACACACCATTACCATTCCATTTCACCCAAGCCAAGTAAACCCAGGGAAATCCAAAAAATCATGCCATGAGCCAAACTTTCCACAAAAGGAATCCCAATAACCCATTCCACGCATGGAATCCAATTCAACCATTTCACATTTCCACAAAAAATTCCATCTATTCAAAAAACAACAACAAAGAAAACATAATGGTGGGACTTCCCGCCCAACACATTCACCAAATCATTATCTAGCATGACATCCCTACCACTACCTGAAAATTCAAAATGGTGGGACTTACGACCCTTCTCATTCACCTATTATAGTGATACTTCCCGCCCACTTCCATAGAACCAACAAAATCCATAACCAAGAATGTAACCCACGAAGTCCACAACAATACGCAATTCACCATTTCCATTACATGTCAATCCACTTCAATAAATAAAACAATTATTGAAAACACCCTTCAATCATTTTCCATACCAAACCACATTTCAATAAAAAAACCCTTTTAATTGAAAACCATTTTCTCAAATCATCTTAATCAAACCAAAAAAAGAACTCATTTTAAAATCCCATTTTAAAATCACATCAAGAGCATTTCTCCACAAACCCTTTTTCCCAAAAATCCATAAACCATCCCCAAAGGGTTTTCCATCCAATTTTTCACATAAACAACACAATTAACCTTAAGAAACACAAATTAATTTCAAAAAAAAAACACTAGTCCAAACCAAGTGGAGTTGAGAGAGAATCCACCTACCTATAGGGTTCTGGTGAAATCGACCCACAAGAAAATACACTTCAAAACTGGCAAACACACAACCAAAACCTCTCTAGATCTCCTTCCTTATCATACCAAAGAATACAAATAAACATCAAAGGCAATAAAAACCCAAGATATACATACAATTGGTGTAGATCTAGAAAACCGAGAGAGAGGGAGATGTAGATCTAGTGGAAAACACAAAGAACCCAAGATGAGAGACTTACCTGGGAGAAACCACCTTCAATCCACAATGAAATCTCTTAAAAATGCTTCCAAAATCATTGGGAGATCACCTTTAACCTCTAATGACCCAAAATCTTGAGTGAGTATCGAGTGGGAGAGGGTTTGGATTGGAATGAGGCAATCCTGAATGAACCTGGGATTTAAAACCCAAATTTTAAGTTGCTGCACGATTAGCCCGCACAGTTTGAAAAAATGTGCGCTAACCATGTGCACGCTACTACCTCGAGAGGAGGGCTCTGCATGGTTGCCTCGCACGGTTTGGAAAACTGTGTGTAGGCCTGGAAATGCCTACTGTCTCCCCCTGCATGGTTTCCTGGAGAACCTGCACAGTTTCCCCTAACCGTGCTCAAACTGTGCTTCCTAAGAAAAGCCTCCAAATTTATTCAAAACCATTCCAAACACACCCAACATCTTCCCAACTCATCCTACGCACTTTAAAATCATAAATACGCATAAAAAAGGCCACATACCTCAAACCAGGGGTGCAACAGAAAAAAATCCAATCAACAACACTGAAATAAAAAAAAATCTATGCTACTCGTAATTCAATAAATTCCTCCACTATGAATTTTTCAATCTCATTTTTATTAGCTTATCTCTCTTATATGACACTTTCACTATGCTCATCAGGACAACAATGACCTCATGTAACTCATTCCAATATATCAATGACCTCCAGAGACTTCCAAATATAACGTAAAATGGTCCATCCTCAAAGGAGTCCAAGAATTTTTGGTTTTTTAATTATTCGTCCAGGAATTGGTGAACATACGAAGAGCCCCAAAAAATGGGATGAATTCCTCTAATATATCATCCAAAATATTTTTTTTCATATTTGATTTAGAAATGATGTTTAAATGATACTTTGTACTCGGTTTTAGATAAATACCCAAAGCCTTATGTAATTACTACCAATACCAGGATTAAAAATACATTTCACGATAAAATAAAATGGTCAATGGATCTCCATTCTAGTGTATAATAATAAATGAATATATCTTTCTCATCTCATCCATGGAATTACTCTCAATGATCTACAATAATTATGAGGCATTCATTAGTTGATCAACTTACACACAGAAAACATCCAGACTCCACAGGTATTGGGGTAACCCCATTATAAAGTAAAGAATCACATCATGAAAATTCATCATTAGTATCAGATTAAGCTAAAGTAACCCATCAGGATATAGTTTCTCATCCAAACCTCTATGGTAAGTATGTTATCATTAAAAATGGATTTAATTTCCCATATCATATTAGTTGGAAACTACAGATGTTTTTGTCATTTTATATATATTTTTATCCCAGAAGCACTTCACAATTAGAATTATGATATTCTATCATTATCTCCTCTCTAATTGGTATTGGAACTAAAATCCACCCTTGTACACTAATCATATAATCATCATCTATTAACCATCTTGGAAATGGTTCACAAGAATCCAATTACTCTTCCATCACTTCACACTCAATAAATCACTCTTTCCTAGTTTTAAAATTACACTTCTAGAAACAATGATGTTAATATGGTTTCACATATCCCAACTCCATTAACCTCAACTTCACATATAATATAGTCTACTACCTTACTCATCTGATGTCATTTCTCCGATGATTTTCACTTCGTAATATTTTGTGTCTATGTTATTATTTTACTAAAATAATCGACAATGACATTACCATTCCATTAGACATATTCCATAACATAAATTAAAATATTTTGATACTCTACCCAATGATTAAATATCAAATTAGAATCCAACCAAGATATGATATACTTGAGGAACTATTGATATATGTAAGTAAAAAACCTCCCACTAAAGAGATAATTTCATCAAAACTATCGATCATGGATCATTATTGACAACACTAAGCCATGAACTAGTTTGTTCATCTCATGGGGTCTTTGAGGGAATCACTCATAATCATATAACTGATCCGTAGCATTTGAAAAGATCTCATCCCAGAACTTAAGGAATCATAGTACACTACCTATCTAATAAAATTATTTGGAAGAATCAAAATTAGTGTCAACATCAATCACTTCTTTAGATAATGAAAAACCTTTACACATTGATCAGTTTATTAAAAAATTACCCCTTTATTTTCTAGAACCAAAAGGGTACCTCTAAGCTGGATAAATAATAAATGAATATTCAATTGTATCTATCTCACATGATGAATCTTCTAATCTCAAAACCATTCCAAGGGTGGAAAACAAACCTCATTGCTTCCACCATCTCTGGGTCGTGTATTATTCAGCACTCAAAAATTAGATCACTATGAAAAAATTCCTCTTAAATAAAAAAGATACAATTCTAAAACATGGCATAAATATAATATTATTGGAGTGTACACAACATGGACTAATGGTTTCTATAACGAGTTTCAAAATTCAATGAATATATGGAGATAACATTAATAGTGAACTTGAAAAAATAATTGAGATGTTTGTGGAAAATATTATTTATGTGATCCATAATAAATTATGGGGAATTATGGAAACTATAAGGAATAAATAGTTACTCATAAAATCTGCATCTACTCATAAATGTTATTTCTGGTATATCCTCCCCTCAAAACCTCAATTTATGGTATCCTAAATGATGATTTTATATTTAGGAAAAATGAATCCCCCTAATTAATCATATATGTCATTTATCTAGGGAAAACAATACCTATTATTAAGAATCACGTAATTATGAATCATATTATCCACATAGGGTCCAATACTATCTTCCTCCTTCTAAAAAACAACACGGGAGTATACAATGATGACGTTCATAGTTAAATAAATACCATCACCTATAAATCCTCAATCTACCCCATGAATATTACTAGCTTAGTTAGTTCCATATTAAAATGAGGAATTGATATTGTTTACATTATATGAATAATCTCATACCGAAACTCATTCCCTTTATCTAGGGGAAGGATAAGGTTTTCATATGGAATAACATCCTGATAATTAACTACCAGAGGAGGAAATGTTGAGGGGGATACTATGAATTAGGATATGAGGTCCAATACCACTACATTAACTATAATAGCTCCAATATGGCTCAAATATAATCCTAGTATTTCGGTTTTGACAAGCCTGTCACCAGTCATCACAAACATCTCTCCCTTATTTTAAATAAAGGATAACCACCTCGAATCACAATCAATGGGAGAAATAAATATTGTAATCAAGTAAATTTGATGGATTACCTCAAATATTTTTATTTCAAGGACTTTGAAATACCATAAATATCAATAGATGGAATTAACCACATGATGATATTGGAATAACTAGTGATGAAAATCATTATTCTCCATAGGTGTAATGAGTGAAAGATTCTATGAAGGGAACATAATTAGTAATTCGAGATAGTCAAAATCATGCGTAGATATAAAATAATAATATGATAAATTATCTAAAAGTGTGATGGAAATAGAATAGTTCATTATGAATGTATATATAATTATCAATAATCCCTCTTTAAATAAAAATGATGCCGAGTTAATGTCATATATGTGTACTACTATAGCATATGTCCACTGAACCTGATGTTTATGAAATTACTAATTCAAAATCATCTATAGAGTTTGAAATAACTCATGAGGAAAAGTAAAAGATCCTTGAGTCATTAATTTCATTTTTATACACCCCAGCTGAATCCTACCCTCAATGATCTAAAGCCAAATGACTATTTAGGAACCATCATGACATAATTTAAAGATATTCTTTTGTTTTTATGTAGAACAAGTAGTAATTTACAATCATCCCATAAATAATATGCCTTTTAAATTATCTTAAAGGGATATAGAATTCTTATTCTACTAACCCATATTAATTACACACATTCCAAGTCCCCATTCTTCGACATCCTACTTCTATATGTGACAACTACCAAAAAATGGAGGTACACCCCTCTATGTACAGAAGGATGGATATAGACCAAATTCTATAATCACCTCCAAGGCATTATCAATAGATGTGACTATAAATTAAACCATCATGTACATCATTAGATGAAAACTCATAACCAACAATCAGATATCCGGATGAAAAAGGATGCCAGACTTCCTATCCTTATATTCCACACTCCTTACAATAGCGTGAATGGTTATATATTTTATGGAAACCAATAGGAAATAGGGATATAATTATGGATCCCTACTGAATATATGTTAATTTCGAGGAATGATCCACCTTTATCATGTATGTATTGAATCCCCGGATGAAAAGGATCTTAGTATCCTCATATCAAAGTCCCTTATATTTGGATATGTATCCCATGAAACCTCACATTCTCCTATTGGGTCACTATAGCATGAGTACCACTAGTATGGAAAATTATTCCTTCAATGTCTTCAAAATGTTGAATATTCCCTCAATGTTATCATTATAGTTCTTAGAATCTATTTCTCCCCTAAATCACTAGATATAGGGAAGATGCAAGAGTAATAGTTTGTGTAGTCAACCAATATCCATTTTATTTCTCATACAATGGTATGTAAATTACAAAATACATAAGGCTCTAGTGGCTCCAATGACTATAACATAATAGAATCTATGAATTAATACACTTTTGAATCTTCTTGCATAAATTTTGTTGTAACTTTTATTTTTTCCATAACGGGAGAATTTTGGCCTACTTCACTAAGTGGTCCAATCAAGAATCTCTAAGGTGGAAATTTCATAAATACCATGAAATCAATTAAAATTCCAATAACATGTATTTTTTGAGAAAAACTTATATATTTATAATGTGTATTTAAGGAAATCCAATATTATTACCTATCATTTGAGAAACCAACACAAAGTTTAAATATCCTTATTTTTTCAAAGGTTAAAGCCTAATCCCCCGAATCTACATATTAGTAACAAATATATATATATATATATATAGCATATCATAAAATTTCAACAACATAATTCAAGTATAAATATATCACAATTATAAGAATGTAGATATATCCCCCAACAGAGTATACAAGTCCATCTTAAAATAAAATCACAAAAAATATTATTTAGTCAACTAAAAACTATGATATGATCAAAATGTATATAAATGATACATGTTATATTGTATTCTAAATAATGATTCATGAACACTCTCAAATCCAATGAAACCGTAAGAATAATTCCATCACCAATATTTTCATGTTCCAATAATCACGTTCTAGTTAGGAACATTTATACTCCCCCACAGGATTTGTATATAGGCTAACTCCATTATAATGTGTTCCATGATAACCAAGAATAATTAAAGGCAAATAAACATTAAGAAAATTATGAAACACCCATACCCGAATCACTATGTTCGAACTATTGATCCCCATAACATCATGTGCACATCATAAAATACATTTTTTCTAACTACTGATTGGGGTATAGGGATGTAATGTGCAGGAAATACCTTTAGTAATCAAAGCAATATACCATAATCATTAAAACAATAAGAATCATAGCATCAAGCAGATGATATATGTATACCTAAAATAAAAAAATTAAAAATTTCCAAAAATATAAACAAAATATAATCTTAATGTGGAAAAGAATAAAATGGTAATAATGGTGTAATCTGAAAACAAAAATTACATCAAAATCTTCTGATGTCAATATCAGTATCAATACCAATACTAGCCTATATCTCCTACATAAAAATCATGACCCCAATCCATTATATGGATAAATATTCATAAAATATACATGTTTTTCCATATTCCTATATAATGTGGGACCAATAAATATGAGTATCACACCACCAATTTTTCATTAGCATGTGTTCACAATTGTAACCGTTGTATATCAATTGTGCATGAAAAAAATAAATAGTCATATGTGAGGAACTTTTATACTGACCAAGCCACAGTGAATATCGACCTTACATGCATCATATATATCTATGAGGGAGATTACTAAATTATTTCATTTGAGTTCTAAATCTACCAAATATATATTGATGATGTCTATCATTAGTCACAATTCATCTAGTGAGATCGGGAAGGTTATCACACCCCATATCTCTCAAGGGTCATGCCTCTAGGACATTAAAACTAATCACCAATAAAAATTTAGTCCTCAATGATATGATATAAAATCAATTCCTTAGGTCAGATAAAATATCATATTATCCCATATTCTACCGCCATAGGTCTGGAAATAGTAACATAATGACACTTCCCTTTTTTTAGGTACATTATCATCATTAACACATGTCTTTTACACTCCAATTATATGTGATATATATATCCTGATATCCCACCAGTACCATTAACCATGATTAATACCTCTATATACAAATTAATTATCCAAAATAAGGATTATAATAAAAGGGAAGAACATGTAATGTAATAAAAATAATCAATATAAACATAATAGTACATGTCATTAGTATATGACATGGTCTAACATGCTACACTAGCATAGTATTTGAGTGGGGAATCATATAAGTGCATCACACGATACAAAAACACATGCCATGACAATAAATAATTTTCAACAAAAACTAACATGTTTATCACATAATGAAAATGAGAATATGCATGAGTCCAAAATGATATGGAACATCCTACAAAAAGAATATTGATAAAAAAACATTTAAAATATTTTAGAGCGGATAAACGATGCATACATGAGATCCGCTTTTATTGAGCGTGAACACTATGAAACCATATAATTGGTCCTAAATCAAACAAATAAAATCTATGTAATGAAAATCCTGAATAATTACATGGAAAAAAGAATGTATTACCCTAACACACGTCTCGGAATCCACTAAAATTACTAGAATTGATATCGATTAAAGGAGTTTCCACCGACATTATAGATTCTCCATCATTCTAAAAATGATCCATGAATTCAACATTTCATTGAAACATAATCCATATACAATGAAAATAGATATTAGATATATGATTTATCTCATGGGATATAGGTTATATCTAAAATAATCTCATTAAATGGTTTTTTGGATAACATTCCTTTTTTATTGATTGTTATCATTCATAGATCGACTAAAATATATATTTAATGGATATGAAGTTGTAATGGAAGGATGTGGAGTCCCAAAGGTTGAGAGATATACCCTTAGGATAAAAATTGGTTAAAAATATGAAATTAATGGTCGTTAAGGAGGATTATCATATAATAAAACCATGTTCCCATGGTTTTGTCACAATTATTTCCAAACCATGGGCCAATATTTCTATGATTTATACCTCTCATAGAAAAATTCAATGTTTAGACACATTTATTTGTAATAATTACATATAAAATTATTTTAAATATGGTAATGTATTTCATCGGTTTTCATGTGAGGCCACACTTCTTGAAAAATCATGTTCTTTAACTATGGTCCACCCAATATGCCACTTTCACTAGCTTGATGGTTCCCTGTATAATCAAAAAAAATTGAAAAAAAAAATCTATAATAGTGAACCATAAATTGAACCTATAAAACTTTCTAAACCAATAATAACCCTCAGAAATCATCACAAAAATAATTTATCTTAAAAAACCATTTGAAAAAGTGTGAATGTTACCCCTAATTCATTAGAAAAAATATAATTTTGTTAAAAACACATTGTTCAAAAATAACTCATATCATTATTTTATAGAATTAAAATTTTTCATATATGTTTCAAATTTTATGTTTCAATTTTTTATATAGCTTTTATGATTATAATTTTTTAAAAAATAAAAATGTATTAGATGTGTTTTTTTTTTTCATAATTTTTTGTTGAAACATATTTTTGATAGAGAAAGATATAATGATGACTGATGAAATTATAATTAATATTACATAAAAATTATGTTTCACTGGAAAATATGTTTCAATGTTAAATGATAACATTCAAAAATTATGAAATCTATATAATGATAAATGAATAATTTAATGAAATATGAAACATGCTTCAAATTACAGTTTTTTGTAAGGTAATATGAAATTGTTTTTACAAATATATGAATGTCTTATAAATGTTATATTAAATTATTTGGAAAGGAATATAAACTATATTTTCTTAATTTTATATAAACTAATGTTAAATATTTTCAATTTAACATGATCTTTGACTCATGGTTACATATGAAATATTGATTCCCATGAGAAAAGAAATTATTTTTATTCACATATGAAAATATTCATATAAACGCTAATGGTGACACCAAAAAATGATAATTCAATAATGATGAAAGTATTGATCCTATAATACATACTATTATTCAATGTGATTTTGGATAATTTAATTCTCACTATTTTAATATGGTTAATTACTATATATTTTTGTGATTTGTATTATCTAGTATATTAATTATTGAAAAGTTCAGAACTCATAAAGAATATATGAAATTTGATGTTAAATATTTCAGTTTAGTGTTAAAAATATTATATTTCTATTATCTGAAAACAAAATTATTTAATTTTTATACATTTTTGAACCATGTGTACTTGTGATTGGTTTTAATTAAATGAAAACATGAAGCAGTCGTGGAACATGATAGGATTATCCTTCGTAATGTGACCTTGTTATATAATTAAAATATCAACACATATCATTTGGGATGCATAAAAATGAAATCCATGTGATAATTGAAAATTCCACTATTTGATATACTATTACATTTTTGTTATTGTATGATTACTATGGAATTTAAACATTTATTCATTTTTATATGTGATCAATTATCCATCCTGATTTATCATAATCATCGATCTTCTATTATATATTTATTTTTTCTTTTCAATGAGCTATAATATTACAACATTTTTTTTAATTGGATTATTAATTTCCCGAACAATCATTTCTTTTTCCTATTATAACTCCAAAACATATAATGTAATTTCCTAGAATTTATGTGTATATATTTTAAAATTATATGGAATTATTTAGAGACTAGTAGCTGAGACGACACATGATTTTGAGGCCCAGGTGCCCAAAATGTAATTGTGACCTTATTTTAATGTATGTTTAGCAAGAATTTGATAAGGTTTTCAAAACTTTTGAACCATTTCATGGATCGAAAATACTAGGGAAACATGGAACATAGAATGTTAGGATTCACCTAGAAAATACATAACTTTGAACGGAAAGGGTCTGATGAAAATTCTAATTTTTGGACATTTTGGAAAATAATAAAATAACATAAAAAGATATTTTATTTTATCTTTTTCACCATTGAGGGGCCGATGATGATGTTGTAGTGCATCTTTGAAGATCATTAATGGAAACACATAATGGAACATTTTTTTCAATTGTAACATCTAGGCTACTTCATAAATGAAATAGCATAACGACATGATATCACAACATAACAGAAACCGTGCGACGTGTTTTATTTTTAATAACAAATTTGTGAAATCAATTAGTGAATTTCGTATGATGATGAATGTGAAACCTCTCCCTCCCTCTCCCTTTGATGACGAATATTATCAACTAAAGTTAGTGAGATGGATTCGAGAGAAAAGAATGGAGATGAACACTAATGGAGAAAGGATTGATGAAAAATCAAAGCATTATCCCTCATTAGCGATGGATCCCCAAACGAAGTAGGGGTTGTTTGATTAAATTAATTTCCCCATTTATTTTCTAAATAGAATAATGAGGGTCAACCCACAAACAGGTTGATCGGTGGATCATTCGTTGACATGGGAGGGTGTCTTTTTCATGGGTTTCTATTGCAGGATTGGTATATTGATGATAGAACTATATCCCAAATCCCTTCTGCTTTAAGCTTATAACACGGAGGGATTAGGATAAAATTAACAAGGCCTGGTCCCCTCTACCTTGTGAATTCATTGTGGAAAATGTTTAAAAGGGTGGAAATGTAGTTTCAAGACCCTCTTTAGGAAGGCGGCAACTCGAGATGCCTGAAGGTGCAAGCGGTTTTAAAACCAGACCATTGAAGTGGATCTGGTGGCCCACGGAAGGTGTCGTAGGTGAAGCACCACCGACAGTGGTTGGAACGGGTGGGAGGCTACATGAAACAGCATCACATGCAGGTGTTCTGGTAGGCCCTCACAGACCTTGTATATGGAGGTTGCGCGCCCGGTGCGTGCCCTAGTGGAGGAGGCCACGACCCATCAGCCGTAGAGGTCGGCTTGACATTGCACCATCATGGTTCCATGTATAAGTGATTGGTGTGATTCTTATAGGTTGTGTGTGAAAAATTTTGGGTTGGCCAGCTGAACCGACCACGCACACCCCAAATGGACTGACTGAGTCCATCCTGGTTGAATCAGACTAGGAAAGCTGTTCTGGGCCGAACTGCCCAGCCCATTGAGCCAGGCGAAACTAGTAAGCCCAATGGGCCGAACCTGGCCTCCCAAGTGTCCTAGATAAACATTCAATGTGGACTGCCTTAGAAGATCGGGCTATCAGTATAAAATCTGGTCCACACTGTGGCTTGGGGGAGGAAAAGTGACCGACCCGCTAGTACAGGGTGAGCAGGAAAAATTTCAGGTCACTGGTTGACGAAGAGGACTAGAACCATGATAAAACTCGAGCTTCTCCAGTAAGGCCAAATGGGATAGGAAAATGGGCCAGGCATAAAGGATAGGTCATTCAGGACCCCAGGCCATGATTGGTCTGGTCAGTCCGACCGAGTCGGACAGGGATTGAATCCAACCAGATCCTATTTTTAAAAATACCCATATCTAAAAACTGAGCTTTCGTTTAACAAGTTGTCTATTGATTTGGGACCCTTACAATGAGACAATCCATTAGGTTACTCTATGTGAGACTACTTTGTGTTTTTAGTATGACTTATAGATTTAAGAGTAGATCCTCTCAAAATCAAACGTGCTATGTGTGGGAATCTAGTGGCTTGTTGTGACATGAAGAAGGAAGAGTGAAACTTCGTGGATTAGTATAAGAGAGATGCTTCATGGATCATCATAAGAGGGAGCCTTTGTGGATTATCAAAAGAGGGACCCTTCTTGGATCATCATAATAGTGATATATCATGGATTGGCTTAATAGTGCCTCTTTGTGGATCACCAATTGCATGACCCATCATGGATCAGTAGAAGAGAAATGATTCATGGACCATGTGAAAAGAGACACTTTGTGGATTATAAATAGATCCACTAAAAAGAATAAGATGATCTAGCTATATGACTAATCAACTATTATTTTATAAATAATTTATATATGGTGTGAGCAGTATATTTTTCTTTTTTATTTACTTTGAGATCTTGATTTGTGGTATTTCTTTTGTGGATTTCTAGATCCCTTCGGGGGGTCTCTAGGTACATTATGAGTAATGATATACTGACCCTTTCATGGTCTTCACCCGAACATATTATTTCCTATGCGGACGACATACATCTTTGACTAGGACATTGGGTAGTTAGTACAGGATAATGCTCGTACGTAGATCGACAGATGTGGTGTGATATACTGACATCCGATAGTGAGTTGTACATATCCTTCAAGTAGGATCCCCAATGGAAAACCTCTAGAGATTATACTTATTTTTCTATACATTCTGTTCCATTGTCCTTTTATTATGGCCCCTTTACTTTTAGTTTACACCATTTACTCTTAGTGGTGGTACTTTGTGGTGGTTTTTATATTTTATTTCGTTTGTGGTTTTCCTTTTGTAGTGTTCCCTATCTATGTGTGTACAGATTTAAATTCATTTCCTTACATTTTTTGGATATGCCTTTTTGGTGCTAGTCAATAGCCCCTGGCCTATGGAAGGTGGGCCTGGGGTAGTCACAGCATGGGTCCTGGGGGATGGGTCGTGACAAAGTGGTATCGTAGGGAATTTGGTTCTACCAGAAGAACTAAGAGTCTGTATTTTTTAGATGAGGAAATATTGTAATGTGTTTTGAGTTTGTATTTTTTTGTCAGGGAGTCTAGAGTTTGTGTGGTGGCCAAAATATCCATACAGAAAGACCCCAAATTATGTTTTTTTATTCAGTACACAAAAATACTAGTTTCATGTGTTTTGGAAATGATTTTCTCTTGATCTCTTTTGAGTCTTCTCACCATGTTTAAAATATTGACTATGATGCATCTGTTTCCCTAAAAGATACCTCCATGAAGAAAAAATATTAGGATTACAGTGATGGATCATGAATATGGCCAACCAAGCGATGTGGCATTGTTGTAGGGACCACTTACAGCGATAGAACCTTCGGGTGGTGTACCAGCAGCCGCACCACCCATAGAGGAGTATTTGCTTCCAGCTCCACTAAGAGACTGTGTACTGCGACTGAGCATGCCGAACAAGTTACAAATATAGAGGCCTCTGAGTTTTTGAGTCAAGATAGATCATCAAGAAGGTGAGTATTGGCTAGAGGCGGTTATGCGGGGTTTTCTCCTTATAGAGAAACCTACTGACCTGATGGTGGTCCTAGACACTAGACTTTTACAGGGCACGATAGGGAGATGGTGTATCTTGATGCTCCAGATATATGTGGATGTGACCCTTTCCTTTTTGGACATCAATAACCTATTCAGGGCGGAGTTCTTACCAATAAAACTATTCCCACTGTGTATTTAGGAGCTACTGCACCAATAGTGGGGAAACCTGATTATAGCCTAGTACTCTGTGAGGTTTAATGAACTCTCCTGCTACTCCACTAACATGGTATGTGACCCTTTCTTCCAGTACTAGACCATTGATTAGGGACTCCAATAAGAGTTCAGGGTGTCTATGATTCACTCAGCATCCTGACGTAGGCTGGAGTGCTAGATCAAGCTCTAGTGGTAGAGAACTTCCTAGATAAGTAGGCACTAATAGAGAGAGCCAATACTAGACGATATGTGGAAGATTCATCTATCGTAGGCAGTAGGCAGACAACACAGAGGCCCAAAAAGGCCAGACCTTCTGGAAGATAACCCCAGGATATAGGGTCATAGGCGCAGAGCTCACAAGGAAAAGGAGCTCAGCTAAGGGCCGGTGTTTGTTACTCATGTGGAGAACATGGAAACACAGCTCACAACTATCTGACTCCCTACATGGATAATCATAAAGAGGTAAAGGGACTTCCAAAACATCAACAGAGTTTCGAGTGAGGAGGTCCACAAGTTGGAAGACATGGCATGGGGAGTAGTCCGAGCGGCAGGCAGTGGAAGAGTGTTTGAGGTACTACCACCACCAGACCGAGGTGGTCCACCACAGGCCCAAGGAGCCGGTGGACAGGGCGGGGCCAGCTCCATGCGATGGAGACCTACATCCATGATGCTCCAAATATGATTATAGGTATGATCTATTTCTTATCCACATTAGATATAGTTCTTTTAGACACATGTTTTAGTCACTATTTCCTTGCCACATACCTCGTTCAAGCCTCAGAGATTCCGGTGGAGTCATTGGCTCGATCTTTATGATTAGAGACACATACAGGAGGGGATTCGATGATTTTACACTAGTTATGATAGTGTGATCTTACTCTTGTTGGTGAGAAATTTGGTTGGGATCTCCTAGTAGTAGAATCAATGCCTTACGACGTCATCTTGGGTACTGAATGGTTATCTATAATCCATACACATATCAACTATTTCGGCGTATAGTGAAGTGTGTCCATGAGGATGGGACCTTGTTTTCCTTCACCAGTGAGAACGGGTCCTTTAAAGCATAGGATGAACTGTCTTGGAAGTGTGTTCAGTCAATCACTCACCAGTTATCTAGCCTCACACTTGTTGTTGTGGATAAAAGGAGTCCAAGCTTTAATGTAGTGGTGGATGAGTATGAAGATGTCTTTATTAAGGCTGTATTGGGACTACCACCTCATAGGGAGGTATAATTCTCTATCAATATATACCTAGGTATAGCGTAGATATCTACACCAGCATATCAGATGGCTATTGTGGGGATTCAGGATCTTAGAGTATAGTTGGAGGACACGTAAACGAAGGGCTTTGTGTGACCCTACATTTTACAATGGGAATTCCTAGTGTTGTTCGCCAAGAATGAAGAATCCAGCTTGAGGCTATGCACGGACATTCGAATCCTGAACCATCTGACCATGATGAACAAGTATCCCATACAAAGAATTGATGACATCTTTGATCAGATAAAGGGAAAAACATGGTTCTCAAAGATATAACTCGTATCAGGATATCATCAACATCAGGTAAAAGATGATGATGTACGGAAGAAAGCATTTAAATGCATATATGGCCACTATAAGTTTTTGTTGAAGCCTTTTCTCATGATAAATCCCCTAGTGGTGTTCATGGAACTCATTGAAAAGATCTTCCAACCATGCCATGATTGTTTCTTGGTAGTCTTCATTGATGACATCATGGTGTACCTGGTGTTGGTGGGGTAGCAAAATACACCCCAAAGGATTATATGGACACACTTTGAAAGAACCAGGTTTATGGTAAGCTCTTGAAGTGCCGGTTCTCGATATGGGAGGTCTACTTTCTGGGATAGGTCATTTCAGTGTCTAGAGTTATGGAGGATTCGTCTAAGATAGAGGTAGTGCTTTCTTGGGATCCAAAGAGAAGTGTGCCTAAGGTGCGGAGTTTCATGGGGTTGGACGGATACTACTAGAGTTTCATTCATATATTCTCTACAGTATCATCACCTATGTAATATTTTATGACCAATGGAAAACTATTCATGTGGATAGAGAAATGCTAGAAGTGATTCCAGTAGCCGAGGTAGAGCTCGACGATTGCCCCAATATTGAGACTACTAGAAGTGGGAGTTTCGTATGTAGTGTAGAGACCCATAATTGATGTACATATAAATTTCATTACTTTTCTAGAATACTAAATAGATGAAAAAAGAATAGTCCCAAAGACCGTATTAGTTTAGTGTTTTTGAAAACTCAGAACATAATCTTATAATCATGGTGAATGATCTTCAACATCACCCATAAAGATCTCACCCTTTGGTTTTCTTACCTAAAACATTTCATTATATCATGGGGAAGAGAAAACATAAAAATGGTGAGCTCAAATGCTCAGCAAGGGTAAACATGAAAAATATAAAAACAATCCATAAACATTTTAACGTAAAAACATAAACATAAAACATCAAAATCATGAGCAATGATATAAATCTTGGCAGTACATAAGTCATAGATCATAAAGGAACATTAATCATGATAAAATAAAACATGTAATTGTGGAAAAAAATTAATCACATGATATGATTTCCATAGTATCGAAGGCATTGTTTCCAAGACCATCATAGGGTACAAAGTCCCTTACTGAATCGAGTTCACTCCTCATTCTAGTCCTGTATAACTGAACCAGATTAACTTTCCATTCCATCCATGTCTATCTCATGAGATATAGATCGTTACCCAATGTATTAGAGGGAGATATAGATCCCAAACATCTCTTATTGAAATCATTCTTATGTGTTCCACAAAACAATCATAAATCATTCATCATAAGCCAAAGAATAAAATGGGATTCATAAATACCATTCATCATAACACAATCCATATAAAACAAATGGATATGATTTCATCATAAAAAAAATCAAACCATGTAAATAATAGAGACATTATACTTGAAACATAATCATACTAAATAATGTCTTCTTAGATGAAATATAGTTTTAATAAAACAGTTGAAATTAATTATTGAGGAAAGTATCCTTTCTTCTTCAAAATCATTTTCTTTTCAAAAAAATACCACGAAATTTTAAAATAAAAGAATTTTATTAAATATAATCATGAAATATTGTAGAGTAACCTTCATGAAAATAAGGTGTTATGAAATCGTAAAAATCCATTCATTCTGTAAAAGTTAAAAAAACAGTCTCCTCGTACTTTTTTCAGAAAAGACAAATAGTTCCTCGTATGGTAAACGAAAGAAAGATTCCTTCCATACCTTGTGGTAAAAATAATAAAAGGGTAAAAATGACTTTAAAAGTGCATGGAAGAATAGTAAACCTTTTATGAACACATTTTGATAAAACATGGATATGGATGATAAACATAACCCCAGTAAATACTTACAAATAAACAATCTCGAATTAGAATGAGATTGGAATAATTATCCCTTACCTTAGGTCTGATTTCATCCATACGTGTCCGAAACTCCTATATAGTGGGTTTAAAAATATTACTAACTTGTAACAGAAGAATAATAATTTTAATGATATCATATATGATTCACTTATGATTTTATATTACCCGTTCGTTTGTAAATTCCATGTTAAAGTAGCGTTTTGGGTTAAATCGTTTCATTTATCATACGTGTTTTAACATGTTGTTCATGATATTATTACTTATATCATGATTTACAAAATTACAGAATGTAAAACATTATTTATATTTAATATATATTCAGTATAGAAATATATATGATAGATCGATAAACGGAAGGAAACATGCCATTCATGGAGACGGTAGGTCGTACGTACGCTTGAACGTTGTTTTCGTTTCCTTATTGAATTGAATGAAATTATGTAAATGAAACATATATATACATAATTCCAGTATCATTATTATGTAATATATTTCAGGATTATTTATTATATATACTTTATAATCATACTTGAATGGTTAATCATGGAAAATGAATCCCATTATGTTCGTGGAGAGGGTAGTCCGTACGTACGCACGAGTGAAAATATCATTCTTTTTGTATTAAAATCATATATAATTGGATGTTATATCATATATAAAGAATCATCATAATGTTATATTTTTTATTTATATCATTTATACTCATTATTATACCCATCCAAATGATGAAATGTTTGAATAACAAACTACACCACGACGTGGAGACGGTAAGTCGTATATACGCACATGTCGTTACTTTTTCATTCAAAGGATGGATAAAACAACTAATATGGTTGTAAAATTTTTATAATAACATCATAGTATATAGAATATACTGAAGTTATTATTTTATAATGGAAACAACAAAGAAGGAGGCAGTGGAATAAGAAAAGAACTTGAAATAGGTGGTGAGATATTTAGCTCTTCTTCGGGTTCTTCCTTTTGATTCGATCAAAATGGATCCTTAAGTTGTATTTATGACTAATTTAGGTCCTATAAGATGAAGGGAGGAAAGTTTAGAGGGTATTTGTGTAGGTTTTGTCTGATCCAAATTACTTTGGAGGTGTTAATTAGAGATAAGGGTGAGTGCCTTTTATAAGAGGGGTGAGGGGCACCTTAGGAAAAACTTAAAATATTATTTTATAATAAAATTAATATTTGGTTTATAGTGGATCCAAAGTGACTTATGTCGAGGATATGGTGGGGATGGGTCTATATCCTCTCAAGAAGTAGGTTTTAGACAAGTTTAGGACACCATTTTAATCATATCATTAATATTTATCTCTAAGTTAAATAATTTAACTTTTACTGTGTCTTCCTATATTCTTACACTATATGGTTAATAAACATACTATAAACTACCAATATAACCCCAATTGGTTCATTAATGACATATATATTATTATTTAAGTCTTTTTTCCAAACCTCATATTTTTTGGACTATTATACCAATTATTAATATAATATTTGTTTTAAAAACTCTTTTATTTCATTTTTGACACTATTTGATATTTTGGTTTTTTATAAATTCATAACAGCATTATTAATTCGAAAACAATTCATTTAACCAACCCTAATATGATATAGTAAACTATAAAATTATTTTAATTCATAAAAAGTCTCAAATAACATTTATTTGGGTATTTATAATATCAAGTATGTTAATATTTCATTAATAAGGTAATTACTGCATCATCAATATGTCATATATAAATTAAATTATTTAATGTCTAAAAAAAATAAATAAATTACCATTATGTAGGAAATCTATTTATATTTATAATGAATATTTATTTTCAAATTTATCTTATTTATAACCCTATATTAGAAATGTTTTATTTATTAAAACTTGATTATAACTATTTTAACTCTTCATTAAGTAAAATAATAATAAAGGTGCTAATCTAATCCAAGTGGACCTAAATAGTAATATTTTATTCGTAAGGTTTTTTTTGGTCGAATTAAACTTATCCAACAGAATTAGTACATGTGTTAGGGTAATAATAATATCATTTTTACCCTTAATTTTCCCTATTTACTTTTAACCGTGGTAAATAAAAGTTACAAGTTACTATTCACCAAAAATTATTTTCATCTCATTGAACCACATTTTACTTACTAATATCAACCGTGTCTCTTTGATTTTTGAAATTCAACTCATAGAAGTGGTAAAATTACGATTTATGTAAATTTTCAAATGCTCCTAAGAGGTGGGTAAAAGACGGTGAAAGGTTATATACAAAATTTTATATATCTAAAATTATTATAAATTGACTCCAATGAATTACATTGAACATATATATATATATATTATGTATCTATTTTGTCATAAAATAAATTTACATATAATAAATAATTATTTAAATAAATATTCGGTTTCAAACGATAACTGAGTGTTTTTTCACTATTCATCAAAAATTGAACGTTTTCAGAAAAATGCCAAAAATTAACCCTAAGATAATTTGAATATTCCGAATCCAAAAATGAAGTACATTTTGAAATATTAAATTTATAAAATTTCAAAAAGTGGGTATTACTATTCATAATGGCTAGTTTATATAATATTTTAATAACATATCGTTGTTTAGTGAAATGCAGTATTATGTACTACACAAGCTATTGAGGAAGGTCGTGATTGTGTGTAATACAAGCCAAATCAGGGCTACGTGTAGTGCATGCTCCCTTTTGTGTTGCTTATAACATAATCAAAACTTATTCTTTTTATACATTAAAAAAATCTATACTTAATGTTGCGTAGAATAATTACCACAAAACGAACATGAAATTGTGTGTAACACGAGCCAAAAATAGTGTTGTGTATGCTGCAAGCTAATACGGTGTTTCATATAGAACAAGATAATCATGGTGTAGTGTACAATAGAATACATCAAAGAAATTAAAAATAATACATCTCATAAAATCTCAGGGTGTTACATTATACCCCCATTAAAATTAAGTTTGCCCTTGAAATTCTTCGGGGTTATAAATCGTTTACTACTTGAAAGTTTCATTTATAGAAACCCACACTGTAAAAAGGAATAATAAAACATAATTTTAAAAAGTAAAGTATAAAATGTAACATTTACCCAAATTAACACATCACTGGGTTTCCACATAGGATAACATAGGTGAAAATATGGATATCGAATAGAAATCTAAATTTCATGTTCTGATGGAGAGTGGTAGGGGACATGCCTATGAAAAATCCAACCATCACAAAGCCATAAATTATTGAAGATCTAATGTTCCATCTAACTCATCAGATATAAGGGTATTAGGATAACATTTTTGGTTTTCAAGATCATTTCACTAATGTTGAAAAATTATTTTTTGCATAAGGAGAAATACTTACTTTATTTCAGTATAATATCATTATTGGTCATTCCATGAAAAATTTCAACTTCATCTCTTATTTAATGGAATGAAGTTGAATTTTTCCTTCTTGAAATGTTTGTAGATCATGCAATAGAATGATAGGTCATTCCTTATATCTCAAAAAAAAGTTTAGAAAAGGTTATTAAATATAAATAAGTCCATCTATGGTGAGGTTAATTGTATATGATTCCAATAATGGACTTAGACTCTAACTATCATACCGAATAATAAAATAAAACTAATTCTACTAACCAGGGACTTCCTGTAGGCCAATGGTTGGTGATAAAGGCCTGCCACACTTTGGTTGTGGGTTTGATTCGTGCATCCTTGTCCGACGTGATGGGTTGTCGCTCATTCTACAGGTTGTCCCTTTTCTTAAACT
The DNA here is from genome assembly GCA_963277665.1 of Viscum album. Lineage (NCBI taxonomy): Eukaryota > Viridiplantae > Streptophyta > Magnoliopsida > Santalales > Viscaceae > Viscum > Viscum album. The sequence goes on along the minus strand of OY728122.1, from coordinate 697,994,333 downwards.
ATACTATTATAACATTCTAGAAATAAAATTGAAATAAAAGTTCTCACCTTAAACAATACTATCTGATGTTCTACATAATCCATTCCAACCTTAGGACTTATCGAAAATACTTATTTCCAGACTCATAGTATAGAGAGAACAATTTCTAAATATGACATATAACAAGAACATGAAAAGCTTCATTTATCCCTCATATATCACAAGATATATCTTTTTGGTCACATTCCAAACATGTGATTACCTTAATCATGTATTCTTTTGAAACATGTATTACTATAGATCCTTAGTGAAAACATGAATTCTATCAAAAGTTAAGTCTTTGCACATACCTAAATCTAAAAAATTCTATATAATCAAACCATGATATCACTTTTTCCTTATATCAGTCAGGAGCTCATTAATATTATCAAACATTTCATTATCTCCTTATCCCTAGAGTATGCGAAGATCATTTACATTCTAAAAATATCTGAATATCAATTCATGGTTACCGATACCATTCAACATATACTTTGAAATACTTTAGGAAAACAATAGTGTAATAATCCTTAGATGTTTCTTTATTCCATAGTACCATTAAATTACCCAGAAAAAGTAACTCTTGATAAACATACAATAATTTCACTACCTTCTTAAACCATCGACTAAGCTTCATCATTTTATTGCTCAACACTTCTTTCATTTGATATATCATATTTAGTCTCCTCATCATCATCTACATACATACTACCCATACGACCATGCTGATTCTCTTCATGAGACTTCCCTTAGGGAATTGGTTTTCATAATGCCCAAATATTCCACATTTAAAACATTGAATCTTTGTTGATGTTTTAGCAACACCATTATCCATTTCTATTGGGTTAACTGAACCTTTTCCTTTGCAATTACTAGATTTGGATCCTTCTTTTCCACACCAAAATAATCTTCCAGTTCCTTTGAAACATTCTCCCTGATGCCTCTTACCACATATTTACATGATGGAAATTGAACTTTATTTCCTCTATGATCATCATGAAACTCCATATTTCTCTTATTAGCTGAGTCGTGAAACATTCCAAAGATGCGATTATTGATCATATTATGAGATTGATGATTATAAATAATAACTATGTTTGGACTTCCAAATCCTATTTCATTTGGTTTCTCGTGAATAATATCATTCCATTGTCCATCATATCCTCCATTATTGTGAATCATCCTATTTCAAGTCGTTTTCTAAAACCCAAAAAGAATAGTGTGATCATAAAAAATCACACTAAGAAAACAACATAATCAAGTGGAGTACTTTTAATCTCTATCATCTTAGGTTTAATCCTAGGTTATTCGTGATCATTATCATAATTCTAAGACTATAACCTATACTTAGAATTAACCTTAGGGACATCCCTATACATATCATAGAAATATCTCTAGGTATTTCAATAAAGTGTTCACATCCTAGTTTCTAAAGGTTAACTAAACCTTATCTCTGATACCAACTGTAGAGAACCATACTTGAAGTACATAAACATTACATTACTTTTGCAGAATACTTAAAACATGAAAATAACAGACGCCCAAAGACCGTATTAGTTTGTTGTATTTGGAAACTCGGAACATAATCATCTAATCATGGTGAAAGATCTTCAACATCTTCCATAATGATCTTACCCTTTGTTTTTCATACCTAAAACTTTTCTTTATATCCTGGGTAAAAGAAAACATAAAAAGGGTGACCTTAAATGCTCAGTAAGGGTAAACAGGGAGAACATAAATACAATCCGTAAGCATTTGAATGTAAAAACATGAACATAAAACATCAAAATCATGAGAAATGACAAAAATCTTGGTAGTACATAAGTCATAGATCATAAATGAACATTAATCATGATAAAATAAAACATGTAATTGTGTCAAACCATTATGCACATGATATTATTCCCATAGTATCCAAGACATTGTTTCCAAGACCATCATAGTGGACAAAGTCCCTTACCGAATCGAGTTCACTCCTTGTTCTCATCCAGTATCACTGAACAGGATTAACATGCCATTCCAGCCATGTATATCTCATGAGATATAAATCATTCCCCAATTAATTGGGGGGAGATATAGTTCCCACCCATCACTTATTGAAATCATTCTTAGGTGTGCCATAAAAAATCATAAATCATTCTTCCTAACCCAAAGTATAAAATGGGTTTCATAAATATCATTCATCATAACATAATCCATATAAAACAAATGGATATCATTTCATCATAATAAAAATAAAACCATGTAAATAATAGATACATTATACTTGAAACATAAACATACTATATAATTTCATCATAGATGGAATATAGTTTGGATAAAACACTTGAAATGAATTCCTAAGGAAAATATCCTTTCTTCTTTAAAATCATTTTCTTTTCACAAAAATACCATGCAATTTTAAAAGAAAATAATTTTATTAAAAATAATCATGAAATCTTTTAGAGTAATCTTCATGAAAATAAGGCGTTATGAAATTGTATAAATCCGTTCATGCTGTATATGTCAAAAAAAACATTCTCCTCGTACTTTTGTCAGAAAAGACAAAAAGTTCCTCGTATGGTAAACAAAAGAAAGATTCCTTCCATACCTCGTGGTAAAAGTCATAAAAGGGTAAAAATGAATTTAAACATACATGGAAGAATATTAAACATTTTATAAAAATGTTTTGACAAAACACGGACATGGATGATAAACATAACCCTAGTAAATACTTACGAATAAACAATCTTGGATAAGAACGAGATTGGAATAATTATCCCTCACCTTAAGTCCAATTTCTTCTGTACGTGTCCGAAACTCATGTATAGTGGGTTTAAAGATTTTATTAAATTTTAACAGAACCATATTAATGTTTATGATATCATATATGATTCACTAATGACGTTATATTACCTGTTATTTTATAAATTCCATGTTAATGCAGTGTTTTGGGTAAAATCGTTTCATTTATTGTATGTGTTTCGACTTGTTGTTCTTGATATTATTACTTATATACTAATTTACATAATTCCAGAATATAAAACCTGATTTATATATAATATATATTCAGCATATAAATATATATGATAGATCGATAAATGGAAGGAAATACACCATTTATGGAGACGGTTGGTCATATGTACGCATGAACGCAGTTTTCATTTCCTTATTGAATTGAATGGAATTAAGTAAATGAAACCTATATGTACATAAATCCAATTTAATTATTGTGTAATATCGTTCATGATTATTTATTATATATACTTTAATATCATACTTTAATGGTAAATCATGGAAAATGAATCTCATCACGTTCCTGGAGACAGTAGTCTGTACGTATGCACGAGCAACAATATCATTCTTTGGATATTAAAATCGTTTATAATTGGATGGTATATCATACACATAAAATCATCATAATTTTTATTTACTTTTTATATCATTTATACTCATTATTATACCCATAAAAATGATTAAATGGTTGAATAACAAACTACACCACAACGTGGAGACGGTAAGTCGTTCATACGCACATTTGGTGACTTTTTCATTCATAGGTTGGATAAAATAACTAATATGGTTGTAAAATTTTTATAATAACATCACAGTATAGAGAATATACTACAGTATTTATTTTAGAATGTAAACAACAAAGAAGGAGGAAGTGGAAGAAGAAAGGAATATGAAATAGGTGGTGAGATATTTACCTCTTCATCGGGTTCTTCCTTTTGATTTGATCAAAAGGGCTCCTTATAATGGTTTTCTGACTAAAATAATGCCTCTAAGATGAAGGGAGGATAGTTGAGAGGGTATTTGGGTAGGGTTTGGCCGTGAAAAATGGCTTTGGAGGTGTGAATTAGAAAGAAGGGGGAGTGCCCTTTTATAAGAGGGTTGAGAGGCACCTTAGTAAAAAACATAAAATATTATTTTATAATTAAATTAATATTCGGTTTATAAGGGCTCCAAAGTGACTTATTTCAATTCTTGGGTGAGTATGGGTCTAAATACTCTCAAAAAATTGGTTTTAGACAGGTTTAGGTTACCATTTTAACCTTATCATTTAGATTTAACTCTAAGTTAAATAATTTAACTTTTACCTTGTCTTCTTGTATTCTTACACTATATATTTAATAAACTTACTATAAACTGTCAATATAACCCCAATTGCTTCATTAATGTCATATATACTATTATATAAGTCTTTTGGCTGAACCATAGTTTTTTAGGACCATTATATCAATTAATAATATAATATGTTTTTTAAAAAATCTTTTATATCAATTTTGGCACTATTTGGTATTTTTTTTCATAACCGCATTATTACTTCTAAAAAAATTCCTCATACCAACTATAATATGTTATATTAACCTAGAAAATTATTGTAATGCATAAAAAGTCTCAAATCACATTTATTTGTGTATTTATAATATCAAGTATTTTAATATTTTCTTAATAAGGTAATTACTCCATCATAATTGTGTCATAAATAAATTAACTTATATAATGTCTAAAAAATATAATTAAATTACCATTATTCTGGAAATATTTTTATCTGTCCAATTAATATTTATAGTCAAATTTATCTTATGTATAACCCTATTTTAAAAAAATTTTAGTTATTAAACATTCATATTAACTATTTTTACTCTTCTTTAAATGAAATAATAATAACTGTCCTAATTTAATCCAAGTGGATCTATAGGGTAATATTTTATTCCAAAGGTTGTTTTTGGTCGAATTACACTTATCCAATAGAATTAGGACATGTGTTAAGGTAATAATAATATCATTTTTACCCTTAATTACCGTATTTACTTTTAACTGTGGTAAATAAATGTTAAAAGTTACTATTCACAAAAAAAAATCAACTCATTGAACCTCATTTTACTTACTGATATCAACCGTGTCTCTCGGATTTTGGAAATTCATCTCACAAAAGTGGTTAAATTATGTTTTATGTAAATTTTCAAATGCTCTTAAGAGGTGGGTAAAAGACGGTGAAAAGTTCTATAAGAATTTTATATATCTAAAATTATTATTAATTGAAACCAATGAATTAAATTGAAATTATATATATATTATGTATCTATTTTGACCTAAAATAAAAATTTAATGAAATAAAAATTTATTTAAATGAAAGTTTGTTTTTAAACGATAACTCAGTGTTTTTTCCACTATTCATCAAAAATTGAACTTTTTCAGAAAAATACCAAAAATTCACACTAAGCTAATTTAGATATTCCGAATTCAAAAATGAAGCCCATTTTGAAGGATTAAATTTATAAAATTTTAAAAAGTGGGTATTCTTATTTATAACAGTTATTTTATATAATATATTAATAACATATCATTGTTTAGTGAAACCCAGTATTGCGTACTACACACGCTATCGAGGAAGGGAGTGATTATGTGTAATGCCAGCCATGTCAGGGCTGTGTGTATTGCAAGATCCCTTTAGTATTGAGTATAACATAATAAAAACATATTTCATTTATACATTAAACTATATCTATACTTAATGTTCCATAGAATAATTTCTAGAAAATGAAGTTGATATTGTGTGTAACACGAGCCAAGAATAGTGTTGCGTATACTGAAATCTAATACAGTGATGCGTATAGTACAAGATAATCTTGGTGTAGTGTACAATAGAAGACATCAAAGAAATTAAAAAGAATATATCTCATAAAATTTTTGGGTGTTACATGTAGTCTTTTACGACACATCAAAGACTGGAGTAGGTTGTGTCTTGATGCATGATTGAGCAGTGATCACCTATTTATCCTGGAATTTGAGGCAGTATGCTATGTGTAGAGACCCGAAGCCTGATGTACATGGACATTAAATTACATTTTCGGAATACTTAGTACATAAAAAAACACACACACAAGGACAGTAATAGTTTAGTGTCTTTGGAAACTCGGAATATAATCTTCTAATCGTGGTGAAAGATCTTCAAAATCTCCCATAAAGATCTTCCTTTTTTTACCTAAAACCTTTCTTTATATCCTGGGGAAAAGAAAACATAAAAGGGTGAGCTCAAATTCCCAGTAAAGGTAAACAAAAGAAATATCAATCAAATCATATACATAAGCACATAACTTTTGGAAATCTTAACCTGCAAAATAGATCATAATTTCATAAGATGGGATAAATCATGGCAGTGAAATGTAGTCACAATAATCATAACTTAAAAAATGAAACTTTTTGCCATACACACATAATCATAGAGAATCATATTTTATTAGTCATGACTCATTGCCAAGACTATCTTAGTGGACAAAGTCCCTTTCTGAACCGAGTCACCCTCGTTTCAGTCCTGTTTCACTGAACCGGTATAACCTACCATTCCAGCCATGTCTATCTCATGAGATATAAAATCTTTACCCAATGCATTTGAGGGAGATATAGGTCCAACCCATCTCATAATTATACCATTCTTATGTGTGCCATAAAATCATAAACCATACATCATAGCATAACCCATGTAATAAAAATGGTAATCTTAAACATTGTGACATCATAAAACAATTCATATAATATAAAGGAATTCATAAAAATAATTCCATCACAACATAATCAAATCAATGTAATAATAGGGATAAAAAATAGAACCCTTTATTATCTTAGATGGAAAATAATTTTGATAAAATACTTGAACTCCATTCTTGAGGAAAATATCCATTCTACTTCAAAAACATTTTTCCTTTCTTAACATGTCATAAAATTTTAAACTAAAAGAAGTTGATTAAAAATAAACTTGAAAACTTGAAAAGGAATCTTCTTGGAAATGATGTTTTAAAAATCCATTCATGCCGTATAAGTTAAAAAAACATTCTTTTCGTACTTTTTTCAGAGAAGTCAAAAAGTACCTCGTATGAAAAATGACAAAAGATTCCTATCATATCTTTTACTAAAAACTCACCGAAGGGTAAAATTGGATATAAACAATTGTAGGTGGATGGAAATAATATTACATATTGAGGAAACATGGATGTGGATGATAAAATACACCCCAGTAAATACCAGAGTATGAACAATCTCGGATAAAAATGAGATTGTGATATTTCCCTTACCTTAGGTCCGATTTTCTTCGTAAGTGTCTGAACCTCTTGTATAATTATTTAAATAATGTAATTGACTTATTCCAGAATCATGATATCATATATGGTTCACTTATGACTTTATTTTACCCGTTCCTTCGTAAATTCCATGTTAAAGATCGTTTTGGGTAAAATCGTTTCATTTGTCATCCGTGTTTTTTACTTGTAATTATTCATTTGATTACTTAGATCATGATTAATTAATTCCAGAATATAAAACATGATTTATATATATTCAGAATATACATATATATAATATATCAGTAAATGGAAATAAATACACCGTTCATAGAGACGGTAGGTCGTACGTACGCATGAACACTGTTTTCGTTTCCTTATTGAGTTGAATGGAATTAAGTAGATGACATACACATATATACTCATAAATACAGTTTCATTATTATGTCATATATTTCATGATTACTTATTATATGTACTTTATAATCATCCATGAATGGTTAAAGTGGAGATTGAATCTCATCACATCGTGGAGACGGTAGTCCGTACGTACGCACGAGCGATGATATCATTTTCATGATTATTGAATTGAATTGGAGTGGATGATACAATATATCAGAATCATTATGATGCTATAATAACTATTTATAGTTATTATTTACACCATAATACCCATCCATGTAAGCTGTTGGTGGAAAACCAGATTACACCACGGCGTGGAGACGGTATTCCGTACGTACGCACGCGCGGTGATTTTGTTTTTCATAGGTTGGATAGAAGGTGAAATGGGGATGTTTCATATTTATAATGACAAATCAGTATATTAGTGATACTAATGTTATTACTTTATAACGAAACAACTAAATAAGAATATGTTTAAGAAGAAAGAAGCTTGAAATAATCGGGAGAAGAAATTACCTCTTCTTCGATACGCCTCTTTGAAACCTCCTCTTAGGGCACTAAGATTGGTCTTTAAAGAAGACCAGAATCTCTAGTATGTTTCTAGGGAAGTGGAGAAGATAATTTGTTAGGGGTTGGCCGATCTTGAAGTCTCAAATTGGTGTGAGGAGGAGAGGGAGGAGGTTCCTTTTTATAAGGGAGGAGAGGGGCACCTTTGTAATTCTTAAAAATATTAATTTATAATAAATCTAACCCCACTTAAAAACCTCCAAAAATGACTCATATTAGAATATTAGATGAGATAGGGTTGTAAGATCATAAACCAATCAAATTTAGACATGTTTGGATCTTATTTTAAACCTTATCATTTTGATTTATCCTTATTAAATCTATTTAAGTTTATTTGTGGTAATAAAATTCTAAATTTTAAATTATAACAAATAATTACTTATTTGTTGTGAATTTTCCATAATGTTTTCCTTTATAACATTATAGACCATATAAATTTAAATTTATAATTTTTAAATATTTTTGGGATTTTTAAACAATTTTATAATATGTTATTTTTATAAAATAACAATAGTGTCAATTTTGACAGTATTCATTTATTTGAATTTAAATAAAATATATACAGAAGCTACGTTCGAAATAAAAGATTTAATAGATTAATAAATGTTCATATGTATCTATAAAATTATTGGATCACATTAAATAGTTCATATAATTTTTAGTTTATTATTTTTAAAACCATTTATTTGGTTTATCTCTTAATAGAATAATTACTACAAAATTTTTGTATAATTATTTAATATACTTATTTTTTAGATAAAAATTTAAAATAAAATCATATGATGATTATAAATATATTACCTTTCACAATAATACTTTTACTAGAATTTATAATCTTAAAATCACAATATTTAAATTGTTATATTTATTAAATTATGAAGGTGACAACTTTGGCATCATTTAAAATAAAATAATATAAGTGTCATAATTGCTTGAATAAGACTCCAAATGGTAAAATTATCGACCACTGGATGATTATAGTTTAAATTTACATGACCAATAAGTTTTGGTCAGGTTTTTGTGCCTTTTATGGTCACTATTAGTTAAATAAAATCAATATTCTTGATTTTTCACTAGATAAATAATTTATGCATCACTATTGTGTCACAATTAATGATAATTATTTAACCCCAAAAAATTCTAAATAAATTCTCATGATGTAGATAATTTTGTTAGATTTCTGGAGACTATTCATGTTCGAAGTTTTATGATGTTTATCACTATGTCAAAATTATTATACATATAAGATATAAGAGAGTGACATGTTGTCACTTTCTTTGATTTTAATAATAATTAAATTATTTTCATGGTCAAAAGTCCATAAAATGAATCTAATCCGACCCGTAGTTGATATGGGTTTACTTTTAGCCATCAAATATAATTTTGGCATGTGTTAGGGTAATTTTATAATATTATATTTACCCTTAATTTCCTGATTTACCTTTAACTATGGTAAATAAAATTTACCGTAGTTACTATTCATAATTCCCAAAAATAAAAAGTAGCCTATTAACATAATTTGGACCCACTGATTCCAAATATGGAACCCATTTTTTCAAATTCAATACACAGAAGTTTCATAAATTAAATTAAAATTAATCCCGTTGTCGAATGAAAACGTGTTTTTGTTTAAAACATTGCAAAAGATTGAATTGATTTAACCTACGAATTCAAGGTAAAATCAATGATAATAACATAAATTATATTAAATGGTAAAAATATATTATATTTATACTTTAAAACCATTCAATATTTTAATTTAACCACATAAGATATTACGTTGAAAAAAGTTGTTTTTAATTAAAATATAGCGTGTTTTTACTATTCATTAAAATGTGAAAGTTACCAGAATAATATGAAAAATTTATCCAAAGTAAATTTTTATTTCTTGATTCCAAAGAAGAATTTTATTCTGTCAAATTGAACTTATTAACATGTCAAAAACTAGATTTAAAGTGGGTGCGCCATCAAAAGGCGGCAAAACTGCATTTTTTGAAAAATACTTATTTTACCCGAAAAATTTATTATGTTCTTATACCATGTTCTAGAAGATGTGTAAGATGAATAATAATGTTATAAAATTAAAAATTTAGTTAATACTATTCATAACGGCTAGTTCATGACAATATTATAATAATATATCATTTTTTATTAAAACCCGGTATTGCGTACAACACACGCTATCGAGGAAGGTCGCGATTGCATGTAATGCAAGCCAAGTCAGGGTTGCCTGTTGTGAAAGAATCCTTTGTTTTTTCGTATAATGTAATCCAACCATATTTCATTTATACATTGAATATATATATATATATATACTCAATGTTGCGTAGAATAACTATTATCAAAATTGTGAGTAACATGATCCAAGAATAGTGTTGTGTATACTTCAAGTTAATACGGTGTTGTGTATAGTGCAAGGTAATCTCTGTGTAGCATAAAACACAAGACATTAATGAAATTAAAAGAACATTTTTCATAAAATCTCTGGGTGTTACATTCTACCCCCCTTAAAATGAATTTCTCCCTCGAAATTCATCGGGGTTATAAATGGTTTACTACTCGAAAGATTGCTAAATAGAAACCCACATCGTAAAAAGGAATACCAAAACATGGATTTAAAAACTAAAGTATGAAATGTAACGGTTACCCAAATTAACTCATCACTGGGTTTCCACATAAGAGGACATAGGTGAAAATATGGATATGGAAGAAAAATCTAACCATCAAGTTCTGATGGAGATTGGTAGAGAACATGGCTATGAAAAAGCCAACAATCACAAAACTATTGATTTGTGATGATCTAAGGTACCATCTGATACATCGGATATAAGGGAACTTGGACAACATTTTTGGTTTTCAAGATCATTTCCCTAAAATTGATGAATTAAAATAAATACTTGCATGATTTTGGTACAATCTCACTGTTGTTAGTGAATTGAACAATTTCCACTTCATTCCTTAATGAAATGAAGTTGAATTTGTTATTCGTGATGTGTTAGCAGATCATGTGATAGAATGATGGTTCATTCCATCTATTTCAAACAAAAGGTTAGAAAAAGTTATAAGTCCATCTTATGGTTAGATTAATTGTATATGGTTCCAAAAATGAACTTATACTTCATATATCATACCGCTTAATAAAATAAAACTAGTTTCTACTAACCAGGGACTTCCTGTAGGCCAGTGGTAGGCGATAAAGCCCAGTTGCACTTCGGTTGTGGGTTCGATTCCCAAAGCCTTGTCCGACGCGAGGGGCTTTCGCCCGTCCTGCAGGTTGTCCTTTTTCTAAAACTATATTACTAAAACATCCCATCAATAATATCAAAAAAAATTATCCTTAAACAATAATAACTTATGTCCAACATAATCCATTCCAATCTTTAGGCTTGGTGAAAATACTTCGGCCCAAGCTCATAGTAAAGAGAAAATGATTACGTGAATGACATCATTTATCCCTCATATATCTTGTTTGTCACATTCCAGTCATGTGAATACCATAATCATGTAATCTCTTGAAAAATGAATACCCATTGAATCTTAGTGAAAACATGAGTGCTGTAAAAAGATAACTCTTTCCACATACCAAAATCCAAAAATTCTATATACTCAAACCTTGATATATCCTTCTCCTTATATCCGTTATGAGCTCATGAATACTATCAAACATTTAATTTTCTCCTTATCCCTTCATTATGTGCATATCATCTACATTTCAAAAATATCTAAATAACATTCCATGGTTACTAGTACCATTCAACATATACTTTCAAATAATTTTAGGAAAAACAATAGTGTAACAATCCTTAGATGATTCATTATTCCATAGTACCATTAACTATACAACATAGCTCTTGATAAACATACAATCATTCCACTACCTACTAAAACAACCGACTGAGCTTCAACACTTCTTTCAGCTCATATATCATTTGTAGTCTCCTCATCATCATCCACATAAATACTACCCATATGACCATGCTGATTCTCTTCATGAGATTTTCCATTAGGGCATTGGATTGCATAATGACCGTACATTCCACATTTAAAACATCTAATCATTGTTGATGTCGTAGCAATACCATTATCCTTGTCCATGGTGTTAACTGAACCTTTTCCTTTGAACTTACTGGCTTTGTGTCCTTCTTTTCCACACCCAAAAGCATCTTCCAGTTCCTTTGAAACAATCTCCCTGATGCCTCTTCCCACATAATTTACATGAGGGAAATTGAACTTTCTTTCCACTATGATCATCATGAAACTCCATCTTTCTCTTATTAGTCGAGTCAGGAAACTTACCAAATTTGAGTTTATTGATCATATTATGAGATTACTTATTAGGCATAATAACGATGTTTGGACTTCCATATCCCGTTACATTTGGTTTCTCATGAAGAAAATCATTCCATTTTCTATCATATCCTCCATTATCGGGAATCTTCCTGTTTCTAGCCATTTTCTAAAACCCAAAAAAAATAGTGTGAGAGGAAAAAATCATACTAGGGAAAACAACATAGTAAAGGGGGAGTACACTCGATATCTAACATCTTAGGTTAAATTCTAATATCGTTACCATTGTTCTAGGACTATATCCTATACGTATACTTATCCTTAGGGACATCCCTAGACATACCTTAGAAAAATCTCTAGGGATCTCACTAATGTTTTCGCATCCTAGTTTCCAAAGGTTGACTAAACCTTCCCTCTGATACCAACTGTAGACACCCGATGCTTGATGTACATGGACATTACATTACATTTTCGGAATACTTAGTACATAAAAAAATCACACACACAAGGACCGTAATAGTTTAGTGTCTTTGGAAACTCGGAATATAATCTTCTAATCGTGGAGAAAGATCTTCAAAATCTCCAATAAAGATCTTCCTTTTTTAACCTAAAACATTTCTTTATATCTTGGGGAAAAGGAAACATAAAAGGGTGAGATCAAATGATCAGTATGGGTAAACAAAATAAATATCAATCACATCATATACATAAGCACATAACTTTTGGAAATCTTAACCTGCAAAAGAGATCATAATTTCATAACATGGGATAAATCATGGCAGTGAAATGTAGTCACAATAATCATAACTTAAAACATGAAACTTTGTGGCATACACACATAATCATAGAGAATCATATGTTATTAGTCAAGACTCATTTCCAAGACTATCTTAGTGGACAAAGTCCCTTTCTGAACCGAGTCACCCTCATTTCAGTCCTGTTTCGCTGAACCGGTATAACCTACCATTCCAGCCATGTCTATCTCATGAGATATGAAATCTTTACCCAATGCATTGGAGGGAGATATAGGTCCCACCCATATCATAATGATACCATTCTTATGTGTTCCACAAAATCATAAACCATACATCATAGCATAACCCATGTAATAAAAATGGGAATCTTAAACATCGCGACATCATAAAACAATTCATATAATATAAAGGAATTCATAAAAATAATTCCATAACAACATAATCAAATCTATGTAATAATAGGGATAAAAAATAGAACCCTTTATTATCTTAGATGGAAAATAATTTTGATAAAATACTTGAACTCCATTCTTGAGGAAAATATCCTTCCTACTTCAAAAACATTTTTCCTTTCTTAACATGTCATAAAATTTTAAACTAAAAGAAGTTGATTAAAAATAAACTTGAGAACTTGTAAAGGAAGCTTCTTGGAAATAATGTTTTAAAAATCCATTCATGCCGTATAAGTTAAAAAAAACATTCTTTTCGTACTTTTGTCGGAAAAGTCAAAAAATACTTCGTATGAAAAACGACAAAAGATTCATTTCATATGTTTTACTAAAAACTCACCGAAGGGTAAAATTGGATTTAAACAATTGTAGGTGGATGGAAATAATATTACATATTGAGGAAACATGGATGTGGATGATAAAATACACCCCAGTAAATACCAAAGTATAAACAATCTCGGATAAAAATGAGATTGTGATATTTCCCTTACCTTAGGTCCGATTTGCTTCATAAGTTCCCAAACCTCCTGTATAATGATTTAAATAATGTCATTGACTTATTCCAGAATCATGATATCATATATGGTTCACTTATGACTTTAGTTTACCCGTTCGTTTGTAAATTCCATGTTAAAGAGCGTTTTGGGTAAAATCGTTTCATTTATCATCCGTGTTTTGACTTGTAATTATTCATATGATTACTTAGATCATGATTACTTAATTCCAGAATATAAAACATGATTTATATATATTCAGAATATACATATATATAATAAATCCGTAAATGGAATAAAATACACAGTTCATTGAGATGGTAGGTCGTACATACGCATGAACGCTGTTTTCGTTTCCTTATTGAGTTGAATGGAATTAAGTAGATGACATACACATATATACACATAAATCCAGTATCATTATTATGTCATATATTTCATGATTACTTATTATATGTACTTTATAATCATTCATGAATGGTTAAAGTGGAGAATGAATCTCATCGCGTCGTGGAGATGGTAGTCCGTACGTACGCACGAGCGATGATATCGTTTTCATGATTATTGAATTGAATTGGAGTGGATGATACAATATATCAGAATCATTATGTTGTTATAATAACTATGTATAGTTATTCTTTACACCATAATACCAATCCATGTAATGTTTTGGTGGAAAAACATATTACATCATGGCGTGGAGACGGTATTCCGTACGTACGCACGCGCGGTGATTTTGATTTCTGTGGGATGGATAGAAGGTGAAATGGGGATGTTTAATATTTATAATAACAAATAAGTATATTACTGATACTGATGTTATTACTTTATAATGAAACAACTAAATAAGAATAAGTTGAAGAAGAAAGAAGCTTGAAAGAATCGGGAGAAGAAATTATCTCTTCTTCGATACGCCTCTTTGAAACCTCCTCATAGGGCACTAAGATTGGTCTTTAAAGAATACCAGAACCTCTAGTATGTTTCTAGGGAAGTAGAGAAGATAATTTGGCAGGTTTTGGCCGAGCTTGAAGGCTCAAATTCGTCTGAGGAGAGGGAGGAGGTGCCCTTTTATAAGGGAGGAGAGGGGCACCTTTGGAATTCTTAAAAATATTAATTTATAATAAATATAACCACACTTAAAACCCACCAAAAATGACTCATATTCGAATATTAGATGAGATAGGGTTTTAATCGCATCAACAAGTCAAATTTAGACATGTTTGGATCTTATTTTAAACCTTATCATTTTGATTTATCATTATTAAATCTATTTAAGTTTATTTGTGGTAATAAAATTCTAAATTTTAAATTATAAAAAATATTTACTTATTTGTTGTGAATTTTCAATAATATTTTACATTATAACATTATAGACCATATAAATTTAAATTTATAATTTTTAAATATTTTTGTGATTTTTAAACAATTTTATAATATGTTATTTTTATAAAATAACAATAGTGTCAATTTTGACGCTATTCATTTATTTGAATTTAAATAAAATATATACAGAAGATATGTTCGAAATAAAAGCTTTAATAGATTAAAAAAAGGTCATATGTATCTATAAAATTAGTGGATCACATTAAATAGTTCATATAATATTTATTTTATTATTTTTAAAACCATTTATTTGGTTTATCTCTTAATAAAATAATTACTACAATATTTTTGTATAATTATTTAATATACTTATATGTTGCATAAAAATTTAAAATAAATTCCTATGATGATGATAAATATATTACCTTTCACAATAATAATTTTTCTAGAATTTAGCATCTTAAAATCACAATATTTAAATTGTTATATTTATTAAATTATGAATGTGACAACTTTGGCATCATTTAAAATAAAATAATATAAGTGTCATAATTGCTTGTATAAGACTCCAAATGGTCAAATATTCGACCATTGGATGATTATAGTTTAAATTTACATGAAAAAAAAGTTTTGGTCAGGTTTTTGTGCCTTTTATGGTCACTATTAGTTTAATAAAAACTATATTCTTGATTTTTCACTAGATAAATAATTTCTGCATCACTATTGTGTCACAATTAATGATAATTATTTAATCCCAAAAAATTATAAATAAATTCTCATGATGTAGATAATTTTTTTAGATTTCTTGAGACTATTTATGTACTAAGTTTTATGATGTTTATCACTATGTTAAAATTATTATACTTATAATATTTAAGAGAGTGACATGTTGTCACTTTCTTTGGTTTTAATAATAATTAAATTCTTTTCATGGTCAAAAGTCCATAAAATGAATCTAATCCGACCCTTAGTGGATATGGGTTTACTTTTAGCCATCAAATAGAATTTTGGCATGTGTTAGGGTAAGTTTATAATATTATATTTACCCTTAATTACCCTATTTACCTTTAACTATGGTAAATAAAATTTACCGTAGTTACTATTCATAATTCCCAAAAATAAAAAGTAGCCTATTAACATAATTTGGACCCACTTATTACAAATATGGAATCCATTTTCTCAAATTCAACACACAGATGTTGCAGAAATTAAATTAAAATTAATCCCGTTGTCGAATGAAAACGAGTTTTGGTTTAAAACATTGCAAAAGATTGAATTGATTTACCCTACGAATTCAAGGTAAAATCAATCCTAATGACATAAATTATATTAAATGGTAAAAATATATTATATTTATACTTTAAAACCATTCAATATTATAATTTAACCACATTAGATATTATGATGAAAAAAGTTGTTTTTAATTAAAATATAGCTTGTTTTTACTATTCATTAAAATGTGAAAGTCACCAGAATAATATGAAAATTTTATCCAAAGTAAATTTTTATTTCATGATTCCAATTAAGAATTTTATTTTTTTTTCAAATTTAACTTATTAACATGTCAAAAACTAGATTTAAAGTGGGTGCGCCATCAAAAGGCGGCAAAACTGCATTTTTTTAAAAATACTTATTTTACCGGAAAAATTTATTTTGTTCTTATACCATGTTCTAGAAGATGTGTAAAATAAATAAGAATGTTATAAAATAAAAAATTTAGTCAATACTATTCATAACGGCTAGTTCATGACAATATTATAATAATATATCATTGTTTATTAAAACCTGGTATTGCGTACAACGCACGCTATCGAGGAAGGTCGTGATTGCATGTAATGCAAGCCAAGTCAGGGTTGCGTGTTGTGAAAGAATCCTTCGTTGTTTCGTATAATGGAATCCAACCATATTTCATTTATACATTGAATATATATATATATATATATATATATATACTCAATGTTGCGTAGAATAACTATTATCAAAATTGTGAGTAACATGATCCAAGAATAGTGTTGCGTATACTGCAAGCTAATACGGTGTTTCATATAGCGCAAGGTAATCTTGGTGTAGCATACAACACAAGACATTAATGAAATTAAAAGAATATTTTTCATAAAATATCAGGGTGTTACACTATGTGACCCATGACCTTGAGTAAGCAGTAGTGGTATTTTTCTTGAAGATGTGGCGGGATTACTTGATGGGTGAACGGTTTGTCATCTACACTGACCAATAGTGTCTAAGGTATATATTCTCAAAGAAGGTTCTGGACTTGAGACATCGGAGATGGATGAATCTCCCCAAGGACAATGACATTGAGAAAGACTATACTCTTGGGAAGGGGAACGTGGTGGCTAAAGCACTCAATAGGAGGTTTTGTTTTCAGCTATTGAGTGAGGTGATAGAGAAGCTAGCCATGATGTAGATATGCTTTGTGGATGTTGATGGAGTATCTTACTTTCAGTCAATGGTTGTCAGTCCCCAGCTAATTCAGTGATTTAGGTAGATATAACTTTTAGATGTTTACTAACAGGGCCGATGTGCTCAGATATCCTCATGATAGGATCCTAATGAATTTTTTGATAGGTGGGGAGAACGTCATCCATTTCAGAGGACTCGTCGTAGTTCTAAAGATGTTACAGAAGTATGTGGTGAGGGAGTTACATACATTCTATTTGGTCGTACATCTTGTTGTGGGGAAGATGTACTAGGACCTTCTACATTAGTACTGGTGGTTAGGGATGAAGAAAACAATTGAAGAGTTTGTTTCATGATGACTCATATATTAACATGTGAAGGTTGAGCATCAGGTCCTTGTTGGCTTGACACAACTACATGATATAGAAGAATAGAAGTGGGATGGTACCTCTTTGGAATTTATGATGGTGTTACAACACATGTCAAAGTCCAAGATTCTCTCTAGGTGATTGTTGATCGACCCACCAATTCGGCTCACTTCCTACCCATATGGGAGTAGGGATCAGAAGAGGGATTGGGATGCCTATAAATCCATGAGATAATGCATATTCATGGGGTTTCATTAATGATCGTCTCCGAATATGACAAATGATTTACATCTAGAATGTTGAAGGGGTTGTAGGTGGCATTCAGGAATCAGCTGTGCTTGATCACTACTTTTCACCCCAATACATATGGTCATACAGAGCAGACCATACAAACCTTAGAGGACATTCTTCATGCTTGTGTCCTAGATTTTGCTTGCAGTTGGGAGGACCACCTACCACTGGTGGAGTTTGCATAAAAAAATATCTATCACTCTACCATTGGCATGGAACCATATGAGGCCATGTACGGGAAGCCATGCAGATCAGTTCTATGTTGGAGAGACCCAAGAGAGTCATCAATCATGGGATCAGAGTTGGTATGGGTTACCACTGAGAAGGTGCAAATCATCTAGGAGTAGATGAGGACAACACAGATCAGAAAAAAGTCTTATGCTGATCAAATATGGAAATCCTTATTGTTCAAGGAGGGCGTCCATATTTTCATTCAGGTCTCACCCTGATGGGGATTGCAGAGATTTGTCCCAGGAGGCAAGTAATCTATAAGGTTCATCAGACCTTTCCAGATTTTGAGCAGAGCCAGCAAGGTGGTGTACCGCCTAGATCTTCCACCACAGATAAACCTGGAGCACAATTTTCTTCATGTTTCGTAGCTAACTAGGAATCTGCATGATCTGTCACACATCATTGACAAGGGAGAGCAGGACATTCATATGGGTGATGATTGTGCATTTTCCAGTGGAGATAGAGGATCGACAGTAGTAGGTACTTCAAGGACAGTCGATTCCTATAGTGCGCATTCGATGGCAGCATTGGGATCTCCAAGAGAGCACATGTGGGGGGGGATACAAATATTCAGGATCAGTAACCCCATTTTTTTATTAGCTGTTTTTGGATTTTGGTGATAGAAATCCCTAAGGTGGGGAGAATGTAATGTCATAGAATTTCTTTATAATATTTTTTAAAATTATATGGAATTATTTTGATACCAGGTGTTGAGATGTAATGTGATTCCAAGGCCCAAGGTTCCCAGAATTTAATTTTGAACATATTTTAAATTACATTTAGTAAACATGTTAACTGGTTTTTCTATCTTTTTAACAGGTGCTCGGATCACAAATGCAAGGGCACTATTGATCTTGAAATGTTGGTATTTTCCTAGAGAGGACATATCATTGACCAACAACGGACATATTGAAAAGATAATTTTTGGTCATTTTAGAAAATAATAAAATTACATAAAAAGTATTTTTATTTTTTCATCTGCACCATTGAGTGGTGGATGATGGCACTATGGTGTGGCAGATGACAGTGCTAGAGTGAGGAAATGAGGTGAATTAAAGGAAACTCATGATGGCACATTTTTGTACAAGTGTAACAGCTAGGTTTTTTCATAAATGAAAAGGCATAATGAAGTGATGTCATAGTGTAACAGAAACATTATAATGTGTTTTATTTTTAAAAACACATTGTTGAAATAAGATGGAGGAATTTCCTGTATGGAATAAAATGGTACCTCTTCTCCCTCTCCCTCCGATGAAATATTCTATTGACGAATGCTAGTGGGGCAGATTCGGGAGACAATGAATGATGATGAACTCTAATAAAACAAGGATTGAAGACATCTCAAAGCATAATCCCTCATCATTGATGGAACCTCAATCCATGTAGGGGCTGTTTGATTAAATTCACTTCCCCATTCTATTTATAAAGTGAAGAACATGGGTTAACCCTTGAATAGGTTTACTCGTTGATCATTCGTCGTTGAGGTAGGGTTTCCTTTTCTTGGGTTTCTATAGCAGTATTGATGTATTGTTAATAGAAGGTTTTCTCCAAACCTCCCACTACTTTTAGCTTCTAATGTGGAGGGTTTGGGCCAACACGAACAAGGATCGACCAGCATCTTCCTTGGGTTTTCTTGGCCTATGAACGTTTGATATGGCTGCAATGAAATTTCAAGACCCTCGCTGATATGGAAGTAAACTGAGAGGCCCGAGGGTGCAACCGGTTTTGAAATTAGACCACTGGAGCAGACCCAGTGGCCTACGGATGGTGTCGGAGGTGTGACACCATGGGTGCGGTGGTGACACACTAGGAATGCACTGTGGTGGTAGAGGTTGAAACCTATCGGTCACAGTGTTCAGTTGGACACAACTCCAGCCTAGAACCACATATAAGGGAGTGGCCCACTCCTTGTGGGCTGCATGATAACAAAGGGGGACTGTCAGCTGAACCATTTGCGCACACCCCAACCGGACCGGCCGGGCCGAGTCGGGCCAGCGGACCGGGATACCCGAGTGGCCTGGTTAAACTTTCGAGCCAGTCCACCTTATTGGACCATGAAGGCTAGATAAAACTACACCTCATGGCTTCCCATGATAGGAAAAAGACCGGCCTGCCAGTGCGGGCCGAGTTGGATAAATTCCAGGTCACTGGGTGACCAAGTAGACTGCTCCCACATCCAACCTCATCTATGCCGAGTAAAGACCAATGGGTCATGCTAATGGGCCAAGAATAAAAGATGGTTCGTGTGGAACCTTAGGCTTGGATTGGTCGGGTCAGTCCAACCGAGTCGGAGTAGGCCCGAATCCCACTACTCCCTTTTTAAAAAATTTCCCATATATTACAGATTAGGTGTCTGTTCAACAATCCATCTATTGGGTTTGGACCATTACGATGAGTCGTTCCTTTGGGTTACTCAATGTGGTACTTGGTGGTGGTTGAGGTACATATGATGGATTGAGGAGTAGATCATATGGAAATGAAATATGCTATCTTTGGGACACATGTGGATAGCTGTGATACGAAGAATGAACAGAGACCCTTCATGGATCAGCATAAGAGAGACCATTCATGGATCATTATAATTGAGACCCTTCATAGATCTTCATAAGAGAGACCCATTTTGGATCAGCATAAGAGAGACCCATCGTGGATCACTAGTAGTGCCACCCATTGTGGATCAGTTATAGAGCGACCCATCGTGGATCAGCATCAGAGCGACCCTTCATGGATGAGTAGAAGAGTGGCCCTTTATTTATAAGTAGTAGATCCTATCAACAGAATAATATTATATAGCTTTACAACTAATCATCTTTACTTTTGTATTTAGGTTATACCCAATGTGAGATGTGTATTTTTCTTTGTGCTTTACATTGATATATTTCTTTGTTTTATTTACTTTATGGGTTGCTGAGAATCCTATGGGGGTCTCGGGGTACCTAATGAGTATTGTTATACTAACCCCTATACATTCGTCTCCCGCACCTGTTGTGTCTTGTGCAGGCGACAAAAAACTTTGACTGGGACTTTGGGAAGCTAGGGCTAGATTATTCTTGATGGTGGATTGATAGACGTGGTGTGCTATAGTCACATATGAAGGAGATCTTTACCTAACCTTCAATTATGATCCTTGGAAGATGACCTCCAGATATTTTACTTCTTTATATTTACATTCCTTCTATTTGGTATTATATTCTGGCACCATTACTTTCAGTTTACACCTTTTACTCTTAATTTTGGTACATTGTGGTGGTTGTACAATTTTCTTTCCTTTTTGGTTTTCTTTGTGCAGCATACCCAGTCTGTATGTGTACAGGTTTAAAGGAAATGCCTTCCCTTTTAGGGATATGCCTTTCTGGTGCTAGTCACACACCTCTTATCTATGGAAGGTATTCTTAGGGTAGTCACGGCATGGACCCTGGGGGACAAGTCGTCACAAATAATTCATTAATGTGTTGTAACTTTGCAAAAAAATGTTATTGTTTTTTAGATTTTTACTGCTCTATAAAACTTTCAATGGAATAGGTTGGGTTAAACATATAGTTGAGGATATGTTATTTCCTATAATGGGATACAAATTCCTCTTGAAGGAGAGGTTTATAAGGAATACCATTCCACTCAATGTGTAGATGGGATGAAATATTATATGTGAGATCATTCGACATAAACTACTATGAAAATTATATATACATTTATTTCAATTTCCACAAAATATTATTTTTTTCAAAAATATATTATATTTCATTGTTTCAACATGAAATAATATACTATGATTTGATACTAATCATTAAATTTTAAATCATATATTTACCACCACCTTCAAAAAACACTTATCATACCAACTTGGATAACAATTTTCATATTTTCTCATTCTTTCCATCATATTATTTATTTGAGATCGTATTAGTATTTGAAGTTCATACATCCTTAGAATTCTCTATGATTAACTTGGAAAATAATATTTGTAGATTCTATTATAGCCTATTTATTTTTTTAGAATAGTATTTCCATTATTATGTGTTTTTAAAAGGAACCATTTCCTTATATTAACTTGTTTGAAATGATGTCTGGATCAAAATATAAAATAAATTCAAACAGATCCACATGAATCAATAGTGATAAATAAAATTAAAAATACAAGTGTATAAGGGGATCTATTGTTTTTCCATTGTTATTTTTATAAATTCTCTATTCTATAGAACTATTGATCAATATGAGAGGAAATAATCATGGGACCATTCTTTTAAAGAACAAAATATTCCCAAAATTTATATTTGATGAAATTCTTCAGTTTGATTCTTTATAATGAATACAGAATTAGATCAATAAACCTCAGATAAAAAATTTAAACTTTTAATATCAATCCAAATGATGCCATTAAACAAATTAAATATGAATAGCCTAACAAAAAATAAAAAAAAGAACTCTAAAAATTTGTCATCATTGAAACCCTTCAATTACCCTGAGGTCCACTACACATTATATAGGACATATGTATGAATATTAATATTCCTTAATTGAATAGTTAAAAATAAATCCTTCCAAAAGCATATAATATATTAATATCATTATGATTTAAATTTTTAACGTTCCAAATATAATAAATTAACTTATATGGAAGTTAATAAACATAAGAAAATATTTTTAAATAAAGAAGAAGAAAAAATATGACCTTTCAATAGTTTAGTAAGGTAATGATATAAGATAAAAAATACCAAGAAGTTATCTAGCAATGATTTTACTCGATTAAATCATTTTAATGATGGTTCCAGGATATTTTATCTCAATAAAAAAACTCTTAGGATATAGAAATTTTACTATATGAAATTATAGCTAAAAATAGAGACAATAATACCCCTAAAATGAAAAGATGTATATCGTATGTATTATGTAAGTCATCAATCATGTTTAGAAAACACACTTATAAATGAAATGATGATTTAAAATATGTTTACAATAAAATGATATAACACTATGTAATGGATATAATAAATTAAATTTCGGTACAAAAATTGTTCACTGGATCTAAATTTATATCCAAGGAAAATGGACATGAATAAGTTTGGTTTTATTCCTAAAATATACCTTAGGCGCCAATATTTTTAGTTTATTTTCTTAAAAAATATATTCTATATACAATTAATCACTCTGATTTTTGATAAATTAAACCTTATTTTGAGATAATTATATTCTCTAATATCCACCTCAAGAGGGTTTATTATTAAATAGAGCACTTCAAGGTAAAAGATAACATGGATGTTAAACTACAGTTCATCTAATGGTTTCATTTACATGTCAAGAAGATGAAATCATAGCACTAAATTTTCCATATAATTCTAAAAATGTCTTTAATTAGTATTGATGGTTTTAATTTAATTATTTATACATTCAATTTCATAATTCATCTTATCATTCTAATTTTGGACTTTAATTAACAAAACTAAATATGATTTGTATTTTATAATTATATCTTTCAAAAAAGATATATATTTTCATTTAATTTTTTAAATTATAAAGGAAAACATATTTATTGACCTTCCTAAATATATAAAAATTTATTACTATAAATTTTTGCATTAGTTTATTTCATTGAACATTTCATAAATTCATTATTCTTTTCAGCAACTTTAAATTTGAGCCCAATGTACCTCATAATGATTTTTTAATAAGTTGATTGAGTTTCTATGATGTCATATACCATTTAATATATGATTTATAAAATATTAATATCAAGTATATAATATTATTAATCAATAAAACTGAATGAAAAATTAATGTATTAGAACATATCACCATCATTCTTATGATATTTTATTCCCATTAAGAATTTTTTTTGAAGATTATTGGATTGAAAAAAATATTATGTCCACACATATCACATTACAAATAACTATTTCTTTCACAAAATGATGTATCCTCATAATCTATCCATGAATACATTTTTTGATTTAATTTCATTCATTTAATTTAACTTTATTTATCATCTTTAATCTTTTTTATCATCCTCAAAAAATCTAAAATAGTATGCTCTATTATTATATATTCATAAAAAATTATTTATTATGATTCTCTTCTACAACTTCTATTAATAGTGATAATTATTATGAAACTAAGGCCAAACATTTTTCTATACAATTGTGAATTTTCTCCCCTAGTAAATTGAAGACAACTATCAAACATAAAACTTTTAGATTACTATCTAGCTATTGTATTCAATTTTAAAATTTGATCTCTACAAAATGAAGCTCCCACCATTTAGAAATTACCAAGTCTATTTTTATTTACCTCTTTTTTAGTATACCCATTTAATAAATTATCATACATCATGTGACCTTTGATATAATCATTTTAATTTAGTTTTATAATATTTTTATCAAAAAATAAATACTTTTTTGATTCCCATTATTTCAATATTATTTTTATAAACATATATATTATTTGATCATCATATAAATATTTATCCCCATGTGATTCAAGACAATTAAATAATTTCATCATAAATTGATGTATATGTGAAACCCTACCTCTAGGAATAAACTAAAATTCATGATAATCAGTCATGATCAAAGACCATTGGGATCGTAATTTTTTTTTAGATTTTTAGCATATAATATTTTTATATAAAATATGTTATTCTACAAAAATATTAATAGGAATAAATATTAAATTGAATTGACAACGGCATATTAATAATAATTATGAAATTAAATTAAAAAATATAACATTCTTATCATATAAATCATATAACATCCTTTAAATGATTTTCTGTCATCCACCAAAAAAATACAATTTCTCTAAACCAATATTGATATTGAATGTTTCTATTTTGTTAACCAATTTTCCACAATCACTACCATAAAATATTTGTAATAAATGAATATTAGGATTGTCTATATATTATATATTTTTTTGGGAAACCATTTAAACAAATTATTTTATATATTAAATTCTAACTTTATTCAATCTAAGTAACATCTATAAAACTAATGGAGAAAATTTAGAAAATTATGATTATGAATATTATATAATTAAATGACCCACTCTTATTCAAACATTTATCCTAGATATATATTGAAAATTTACTATAACATGTTTGTGAATTATATTTTATAACAACACACAATTTTCATACTTATCATGAATAAAAATTTTCAAAACAAATGATCATACAATCAAACTACAAACCATAGAAAACAAAAATAGAAATACATTCGAAATATAAATGACCAAACATATACAAATTTATAAAATGAAAACAAAACTATTTAAATTAAAATATTAAAAATAACAATGAAATACTATTCATATAGTAATGATAAAAATCAATAAATTTTAAAAGAATACTACTCCCTGGATTAATTTTTTATCCAATGTTATTAAGGGATCATAAATGTTATCTAATACTTTTCATTTCCAAACACCTAAATGTTATTGATTTTAAAACCATTAGATAGTGCTTTTTCTTCCAACATTTAATTTCAATGAATGCAGGCCTATCATATTCTATTATATTTATAACCCTAGATACTCCTATATACCTGTTGGATGCCCATAATCAAGATGATCGATAGCATTTAGCTTCCACATCCTGGAAGATCACGATCATGATGATAATATTATGTTGAGTATTCCTCATATAATTCCACAATAACTATGATGTGTATAAAATATTATTATAATATAAAATGATAATATCATTTCAATAAATTCATAATCACATGAATACTTAGTATTATACACAATAAGAAAAAAAATCAAATAAACTCTATAGATGACATGGTATTGTGAACGTGAACCAATTAAATGGTCATATAGTGTAATTTTATACACTTTATATCTTCTAATTAATTGACATATGGTGTTTTTAAATAAGATTATATAACAATAATGTATGTTTTATTTTTATAGTCTTCAATGACATTTGTATCTCCATCAAAAAATACATCATATTCTTATTAGGCACTCGCCAATATTCTTCACCATCTAAACAAGTCTGTCCTTCAAAAATATTGTTTTTATAGATCATGTGAACTGAATCTATCATGAAACATCAATTAATTATATTTTTATATTTCATCATAATATTTGTGAATTATATTTAATTTAATTTCAATCAACATACCATAAAAAAAAGAAAATAATTCATATTGATAAACTACAGCATGAATGTATCATAAATTTTTAAACCAATTATAAATCGAATCGTCATAAAATATTTATATTAGGGATAGAACATATACTTTCCATATTATGAGAAATACATCATTCTAAAAGGAATCACATAAAAATTGAAGGTGTATTTTCCTTTGAAAATAATGATGATCCAAATGTTATTGTATATGGAAATTCCAAAATCAATGTAATATATATTAGAGAGGTGGAGGGCATGGTGGTTTAAATACACTATCAAAAAATACTATATAAGAGTTATTTATTTTACATAGTAAAAATATACAATTTAATAAATAATTCTAGTATTTTTAGAGTATGAAACAATTTAATTTTTATGATAGGAAAATAATTTTAGGGGAATCATTACACGATTAGATGAGTTGATGACACATATTTTCTGACTATGGAAAGGGGAACAAGTTTTGGAACCCA
Organism: Viscum album; assembly: GCA_963277665.1. Taxonomy (NCBI): domain Eukaryota; kingdom Viridiplantae; phylum Streptophyta; class Magnoliopsida; order Santalales; family Viscaceae; genus Viscum; species Viscum album. Next base: position 697,967,086 of record OY728122.1, on the reverse strand, counting down.
GAAAATAACAAAAAAAAATCCAAAATTAAGTAAAATACATGATAATGAATAATGTGTGAAGGATTAATGGGAGTATCATTTCCAATTGTAGGTTATTAAGAAACAAGAGAAACCTCCACCTTATGTCAATGCATTGAAATAGTTTAATAGAACTAAGAAATTAAGTTATTATTTCTTATTTAATGTGAACCTAAATGGATAGTAGATCTGGGGGAAAAATATAATTATGTTAATTTAAAGAGATCTAATGAAATTTCATGGTCTTATCTTATTGTTGAAGAATAAAATGATATATATGGGGTTCTAGAAATATTATTAATAAATAAGAGCCTCATGATGGAAATTTGGATGGTAATGGTATTAGAAATAGTGAAGATAAAGGAATTGTTCTTATAATTACTCTTGATACCATATTACATGTTTAATATAGATGGTCAAATTATAAGTTTCTCTAACATTTTTCATGGTGATTTTTTATCAGGTTGATTTATCTTCATTGAATTTTTCTTCTCATGGTGACATGAACATGAGTATTATTTACACTGTATAATATGATGATGATTCATTATGGTGTCCTTTATGATCTTAGGATGTCAATAGATATAGACTCTTTTCAAAACAAAAGGTTATACAAAATTATAGATTTGGAACTATTCATATTTCCCTTCCTAGATGTCCCAAATTTCTATTATTGATCCTACTGGATATATAGTGGATGACTCACCAAATGAACTCCCTATGAGTTCCATTGGTGAAAATGTTATAATAGTTTATTTTTCAGGTAACAGTTGTACATAGAACATCAAGATCCTTAAATATTCCCATGGTCAAAGTAATGAAACTGATAAAATTTGAGGAATATGAATATTCACACTAACGTTATTTATATTACTATATAAAATTTAAATTTGATGAAAATTAATACTTCTTTCGGTTGTAATTATAATCATATTGTTCTCTCCAATTACATTAAATGTATTTTAAAAGGAATGTCCCCTAAAGATTATTTTTATTTAGATCAGAAAAAGGCACTAGGCTTCTTTGTTACAAAAGCTCCATATAAGGTACATGTTGAAAACTCAATAAATGAATCGAAATTTTTTTTACTATAAATAAATCTACTAGGAATAATAATTATGGTGGAATGAAAATGGAGGGTTTATCCACAAATCAATATTTAAATAAATATTAGGTTTTGGAATTTTTTGGGACTTGATAACCATGTCACAAATAGTTCTCTTAGGTTGTCTATCAAAAAGAATAATCCTAATGGTCTCAGTCCTTGATAGACTAAAATATTTTTTTATAGAAAGTTTATTTTTCATGAAATGTTTGTTTACCATCAGATAAGCACATATCATTCTATTAATGATATTAAAAGGATTTTGGTCTTGGTTCACATAGAATGGATTAGTTCCATTTAACATTTATATTGACCAAATGGTTATATTAAGTAATAAATTTCTGGGTGTCTGTAAAATTTTCAATTTTATATATTCATACAATGGATACCAAGAGAAAATAAATTTATGGATAGATATTTAGGTTTTATGTAATTAAATGATTGGTTTTTGTCTTCTTCTTTGAGATTCCAATTCCATCCTCAATACAGATGAAATGATAGCCCAATTTAACTCTTATAATTCAACTAGTGACTTCAGGGCTTGTAATGAAAATATTATTATGCCTGAAATCAATTTGGTTGGTGCCAAATAAAGTTGGTACATGAAGCATCTTAATAATGTGGTGACTAGCAGTTTGGACAGGGACTTTTTTTAATGATATATCCCATGTTGTTTAGAACACTGTTTCATTATCTATTGTTACAATATTTATTTTTTATCATTATCCTAAATTTAAATATATTTTCACTAGAAAGGTTTAACCACCTATTCCATTCAAAATCAATAGTGCATGGATTTTTCATCCTAAATTTAAACAAGTGTCTCAAGACACATATAATTCTTTAAAATAAATGGATGATTCCTTGGATTGTGTTTTAATGTTCAATATTCATTACAGTAAATTGAATTATTAGAGTCATGGTTACTTTAGCAATATAGAGTTTAAAATTATTCATTTTTTTTATTTTCTTCATGAAATTCAAGTGGGTGATAGTAGTTGTTATTTTTATACTGGTCTTGAACATGGATATGTGATTATTCCGGAAATGAATACTCTTTTTAACCAAAAAGAATCCAAGAAAATAGATGCCTTTAAAGTGATGTTTCTTATTAAGGGTGACCATAAAACTTAAATTTTAAATTCTCTTTAGATAACCAATAATATAAATATAAAACTAGGTATTCGCCATAACATTGGGGTGTTTCATAATAAAATATTTGATTAAGTGATCATGTTATTTCATTTAAAAAAATCCTCCTTCTTGGACCCAATAAAATTATTGATATTACAGAGGATATCATTCATATTACTAGTAAGGGATGATAACAATTCATGAATCAATATTCTTCCCCATGATTTTGAAATATAATAGGATTTTATGGATTAAATTCTTGAAGCTCTCCTAGTCTATATGGATTGGCAATAGATTTATTCTTAACTTATTGGGATATTATACATAGTAATGTTTGTAGACCTCTCAGTTATTTTTCATGTGTGGGAAGTTGAAAAAATGAATTTAATTCTTAGTTTGTATCCCTAATTCATAAAATGTATAATACAATTGAGTTTCATTTTCTCAGGCCTAGGGATTTTGTAAACACTGTCTATAAAATTATTGGAAAATTTTTTTCCAACTGGCTTGTGAGTATTATAAACAAAATTGTTTCTCCCAATTAGTTTGGATTCTTTAGAGGTGAAACACTATATGATTGAAATATTACTACTTATTCATAGGGGATTTATATTTATGGTTTTGATAATTTTTTTCTTTGTTGAAATTTGTATTAAATGAGTAAAAGCACTTTTGAGTTTAGCACATATTTATGTGGTTACCAATGGTTCCCCTACGGTATATTTCACATGAACTACAGTCTTAAGGAAATGTGATGTTGTTTCTTCCCTCGTTTTCTCCATTTGTAAATATTTTTTAATTGTTCACTTTCTATAGATGGATAGTTACAATAAATTAAATCCAATTAGATATTATATTGGACTTTTCACCTCCATTCAATTAATGTAAGCTGATGATATCACCATTTTAGTCACGACACGTCCCTCAGGGCCCATGCCCTGACTACCCCATGCCCGCATTCCATAGGCCAGGGTATGGTGATGAGAACCGAATGGCATATTCCTTAAAATGGGAAGGCACTGCCTTTAATCCAAAACAAACTCACATATTAGAACCCAAAAAGGGGAAACCACACAGACTAGAACGCAAAAAAATTAACTGTAAAGTAAACTATTGTAGTAATGAGTGCTGAAAGAAAAGGGGGCCGGAATATAAGCCTTACAATAAAAGTACAAGTACAACTGAAAAGGTGAAAAACATCTAAAAATTGAAATGAAGCTCCAGATCATCCACCATGGATCCTACTTGAATGGTAGGTACATGTAATGCCCCGGATCCGAAAGCCACCTAGAGGCTCCACGTACCCGGTTGGTCACATGGCCTCAAGAGCATTTTACCGAATGACAAAGGCTGTCAACTAGCAGCGAGGTCCGTGGGTGTGATAGTGGGGAAACTATGCCCTATTGGCAGAGTACACAACGGAAGAGAAAAACAATAAACAATATCGGTAGTAGTAAAGAATCCATACATAGGTGAACAACAGAAGACTAAATATAATAAACTGCAGGAGCACATATATATATGATGCATGATACATATTCCTTGAAAAACAGGCAAACAAGTCCTAATGTTGGAAATACCACAGTACTAAAAACAAATACAAAAGATAGATAAACAGATCCTCAGTATTGCTATCCTAGTATTGGTCCCATGCCATCCAACTCCACAATAGTCATGTAACTAAAGTCAAAGGGCGCTTGCCCTTGTCTATACATGCATCAATATAGTCCGTTTGGTCCCAAAAGTATGAACCAAACAGGGTGTGAGACTAAATCTCTGTAGGAAACCACCCATATATCTGTTCCAAATAGTCAGTGAATATATGGCAGGTAAAAGTATAGAAAACATTAAACAGGAACACGCGGAACAACAAACAACCCACAGTTCCATGGTCAAGCAATAGCTAACAAGAAGCAAAGCACAACAAGTAAACTTCTAAAAGTATTCACTGCCATTCACTCTAGTCCTACCTAACAAGTACCAACAACTCTCTAGGAAGTGCACTCATCCTAACCCCTCTGGTTTGATCATACGGGATTACAAATACTCTCTAAGGAGGCACACGCAGTCAACTCCCATTATAGTTTAGGGTAGTCAGGAACTCTCTGAGGAAGCTCGTGGAGTAAATTCCCCTTATAGTCCCATGGTCAAGGACTCTCTATAGAAGCAAACTCGGTCAATTACCCTTATAGCCCCGGTCATTCATAGACTCTCTGAGGAAGCTTACACTGCCAATCCCTCCTATAGCCTATGGTAAAGTGGTGATTCAAACATACAAAACAGAGAAACTCTGAGGAAGCTCACACGGTCTATCCTCGTATAGTCTAAACCAGTCAAGGACTCTCTAAGGAAGATCTCACGGTCTATCCCCTTTTATCCCAAAGTAATCCTAGGATCTCTAATGATTGTCACTTATTCAATACCCTCAAATCCTAAATCTCAAAGACTCTCTGAGGAAGCACACTCGTTCTATCCCCTTTTAGTCTACTACACCCAGTTCCTACCTCCCTGTGTAGGATAATGGCATAGAAATACAATATGGAAAAATTAGACATATAGAACTACATGGATAAATAGTTCTACATCATATCAAGCATGTCAGAAAACATTTCTCTATCCTACTACAATAGGCATGGAAATAGACAAAGCAGCCAAGGCAAAACAGGACCAATGGTCATAAACAGAATGTGCATGGGCAGAACCACCAAAGCACATCAGTTCAACCATATTCATATTCAAACATCCTCTATATAGGCATACTATCATGGCAGGAATATAACGAGGGTAAAACAGTGAACACACAATACCTCGTTCAAAGTTATTTGTGGAATTAGCACATAATATTCAAGTAATTTCAACATAAAGGCACAAACCAGTTACCTTGACGTTAGGAGATCGATATACATGAACCTTGAAGATTGATTCTCCTTGGAACATCGTAGATCTATGAAAACGCCTAAAACATTCAACCAAAGATAAATTGGAAAAGAGGAGGAATTGGAAAATGATGCTATAGGAGAAGGGAGATCTTACCACTACAGTTCCAACGCAATCGACGATGGTCGATTCGGAGAACAGACAGAGGCTTGGGGACTCGAAGAAGATCTACGGCCGTACAGACTCTCTTGGTAGATGAACACCTAGAAGAATATAGTTCTTTCCGTCAGACGCAACCCCAATGCTTTTAATGAAAAAAAGTAAACAATGTTTACTTTTGAAGTACACGGCATGTACTTTCTATTTCCGTACCCCGCATTAGGCGGCCTCGACATCACCCTTACATGGATGTGTGTGTGAACATGACACGGCCAGCACACAGCCTCCAGCGGCATCGAAGTACACGACATGTACTTATAAATTACAGGGTGTGTACTTAGAAAATTTCCATATATTCCCCCTATTCCCAAAAATGACCAGAAATGGAAAAACATACCTGAAAAAAAAAGATCTGGGTTCCTACAAACTCCCCCCCCCCCTCCTTAAAGAAATTCATCCCCAAATTTCCATAACGTGGTGGAGAAGATGAATCCCTGAACAGCTCTGGCCACTATGCTCGTACATCAGCCTCCCTCTCCCAAGTCTTGTCCTGCACTCACCCGTGCTACCATAACACCCATACTAGAGGAACAGAACAACCACATAGAACCATTGTATTGTGATCGACAATATGGACAGGATTATCCTCAAAAGATGAATCCACCTCCAACATGAGTTCATCGGGTTGGAAAGTGTGAGACGGGTCTGAAAAGTAATGTCGGAGCTCTGAAACATGGAAGACGTCGTGCATAGCCTGGTACCTCTGAGGTAACTGCAACCGATAAGCAACTAGCCTAACTCTCTCCAACACATAAAATGGCCTAGTGCACCTCAGTGAATGCTTTCCCTTTCTCTTAATCCTCTTGTTCCCCAACCTCCGTGTGACACATATTAAAACCTGATCCCCAACCTCAAACTCCAGAGTTCACCTCTGCTGATCAGTATAAGACTTCTGCCAAGACTGTGCTGTAGAAATCCTCTTCTGAATCAACTCTATCTACTATGTGGTCTCCTGGACAAGATGAGGTCTCAGCAAAGCTGCCTCTCCTTCCTCCATCCAACATAAGGTTGATCGGCATGGCCTACCATAAAAATCCTCATAAGGTGTCATATGAATAGTTGTTTGAAAACTGTTATTGTAGGAAGACTCCATAAGAGTTATATGCTTCTCCCAATAACCTCCAAAGTCCAAAATTCAATCTCGGAACATATGCTCAAGCACCTGAATCGTTTACTTAGATTGGCCATATGTCTGGGGATGGTAAGTTGTACTCAAAAGTATATGTGTACCCAAAGCCTTCTGAATCCCCTGACAGACCCGAGAAGTAAAACATGCATCCTTGTATGAAACAATGGAGTGTGGAACTCCATGTAGACATTCAATATCCAAGATGTACAACCGTTCTAGCTAATCAACACTGAAGGCCTCCTTGATCTGAAATAATTGAGAATCCTTCGTAATCTTGTCGATGAAGACCCAAACAACATCATTCCCTAAAGGTGACCTCGACAAACCGGTCACAAAGTCCATCGCAACATCATTCCACTTCCACTCCAGAAGCGGTAACTAATGCAAAAGACCTATTGTTCGTTGATGCTCCGCTTTCACCTGCTGACAAGTGGAACACCTCACGACAAAACTAGAAACACCTCTCTTTATACATGGCCACCAATACTGGCAGTTTATATCATGATACATCTTGGTCACGCCAGGATGAACTTCCCAAACTAAGGAATGGAAATCCCGCATCAACTCATTGTGTATGACTGCTCGCACCCATACGTGTCCCTGGAAATGAATGATCTCATCCTCACCTATTGTCCATCCTAGAAAAGGGTCCTCCCCTGACACACTCTCCCATAGGACAAGCCCTTCTGAGTCTGATAGCTACCTCATCCATACCTGATCGAGAAGTGTAGAGGTAACAGCTATAGATGATAGAAAAGTCTGCCCATGTCTATCGTACACCTCCAAATGAATCTCAGAGAAAAGAGCCATAAGCTGCCACTCACCGATAGCCCACTGAACTGCTTGTATCTGATTTCCCCTACTCAACGTGTCAGCCACTACATTTCCTTTCCCAGTTTTATAGGCAAGGTCAAAGTAAAATTACTGAAGATACTCGACCCACCTTCATTTTCTCAGATTCAGATCACGCTAAGAGAAGATGGTCTTGATACTATTGTGGTCAGTGAAAATAACAAAATGTTCTCCCATAAGGTAATGTCTCCAACATCGTAAGGCATGAACAACAACTACCAACTCTAGGTCATGTGTTGGGTAGTTCTTCTCATGTGGCCTAAACTACCAAGACCTGTACGCAATGACTCCATCTCCCTACATCAGCATAGCTTCCATCCCGATACCTAAAGCATTGCAGTAAATAGTATAGCTCATTCCTGGCTCTGGGAAGGCTAGTATTAGTGTTGAAATCAACCTCCCTTTTAGCTCCTCAAAGGCTGACTCAAATGAATATGACTATAAGATCTTCGCACCCTTCCTAGTCAGAACCATCAATGGTTCCTACAAGCGTGAAAAGTCCTATATGATTCGTCTGTAGTAACCAGACATACCTAGAAAACTACGCACCTCAAACATGTTTTTCCGGTTCTCCCAAGAAACTAACGCTCTCACCTTCTCTGGGTCTACTAATACTCTTGTCTCTAAGATAACATGACCCAAAAAGTGATTCTGATCCATCCAGAAGTGGCATTTTGAGAGCATAGTATATAATTGATGCTCTCTCAGTGTACTCAGAATGATATCATGATATGTGCATGGTCATGTTGAGTGTGGTAGTATACCAAGCTATCATCCATGAAACCCAACACCTTGGAATCCACGTACGGATGAAACAATCGGTTCATCGGTGCCATGTAAACTGCAGGCATGTTCATGAGACCAAACGGCATAACCATATACACGTATAGACCATACCAGCTCTGGAAGGCTGTAAGGGGTATATCAGATGGTCTATCACACAACTCATGGTAATCGGACCTTAGGTCAATCTTCGAGAACAACCGGGATCCTCGAAGATGATCAAAGAGATCATAAATCTTGGGCAAGGGATATCAGTTCTTGACTGTCAACTGGTTCAGCTTCCGATAATCCACACAAATCCTAAGGGTGTTGTCTGACTTCTTCACAAACAGTAGGGTCGAATGAAACACTTTTCCTACAACACCTCCAACTACTTCTTGATCTCTTTCAACTTAGGTTTAGACATCCTATAAGGGGGAATGGACACTGATGCTGCTCTTGGGATGAGATCAATAAATAACTTATACCTCACTCTCTAGTGGAAAAACTAAAAAGTCTTCTAGAAATACATCCCTAAAACGATCCACCACTGGAGAAAAGTATAACAATGAAGTCCCCTAGTCATACATATATAGACTAGCAATCTGGGTTGTAACTCCTCCTAGCCCATGATGCTCGGGTCTTGCTCGACTCGCCTGGACATCCCACTCTCCCCAATGAAGAAAATATCCACCATCTGGTGATATAAAACTCACCCTTCAGTTGTAGAAGTGGTAAACTTCCTGTAAGGGGACTAACCAGTCCATTATGAGAATGGAATCATGGATCATAATCTCTAGAACATAGAGGTCCAATAAGAAGTGACACGCCACAACCTAAAGAGGGAACTCTCTGCACTGGCATGTGCTAAATTTCCTCATTCCAAATGGTGTGTCTAGTGTCAACATGTCGGCAGAAGAAAAGATACAGAGCCCAAGGATATACACAATAGAAATAGAGATAATGATATGGGAAGCCCCTATGTCGAAAAGAGAAAAAGATAAAACTAATGCTACTAAGATCATACCTCGAATGGTGGAAGGTTCGGGATACTCCTCCTACTAGGTCTGCTCCATCGCAAAATTTTGTCCTGATCTACAGCCCTGTGACACTACCTAAACTCTCTGAGCTGATCCGCCTGGCTGTCGCAGATAGACCGGTGACTAACCACGTCGACCTCGACCTCCACGTCGGCCTGAATGGCCTGAAGAAATCTATTTCCCATACTGGTGAGAAACTGGTGGTGATGCTGCCGAACGCGGAGTCACAGAAGAACCCTTGTCTCCAGCTACTCATGGGAAAAACGTATAGAACGCTGGAGGTGGCCCATCCTGCCCCAATATCAGCACTACCTCGGGTCTCTCTAGAAATTTGGCCTCATATGCCTGCTCCTCCCGCACTGGTAGCACACCACGTGGCTACCAGAAGGTAAAACCTGCCTACTCCAATCTCCTCGAGAAGACTCACTGTGGAGCTTCCTACTATCAGTAGGAGGAATACTAACACTATATGCCAAACCACTCTAGATCACTGCCCTATAATCCCTTACATTATGCTCTATGACCAGCTCCTGGTTGACGATAGAGGATATCGAAGTCAACCTGAATATGTTCACCTAGGAACACATCTCCTTCCTGAGACTGTCCTCAAAATTCCTAGCCAGGAAAAACACATCCCCTGTTGGGATAGGTGTGAAATGTTGCAACTCCATGAAAAGAGAGAAACACTCCATCATAGAAAGAGTAATATGCTTTATGATCAATAACCCCCGGGCTTGGTCATCCATCATGTTCTCCAGGTAGAAGTAATCATAGAAGATACGCCGAAACTCCTCCCAAATTATATTCTGGTGGCTTCCCGCCTGAGAGATGACAACCCACCACCTCTTAGCGGAGTCTCGGAGCTTGTATGTCTCGAGCTTCAACCTCTTATCTGGTGGTACCTCGAGATGCTCGAAGATCGTGAGTGTGGATTTGAGCCACGACTCTGAAGCCTGGGGTCCTCTTTCCCCTGAGAAGGTGGGAGGATGCTGCTATTGGAAAACCTGTGTGAAATCAGCCATCGATGGGGAAGGAGGCTGCACATGTCACGACCCATCCTCGGGGACCGTGCCGTGACTACCCCAAGCCCGCCTCCCATAGGCCAGGGGCTGGCGACTAGCACCAAGGCGTAAATCCCAACAAAAAGGGAAGGAATTGCCTTTGAAAAGCAATCAAGCACCACAGAGTAAGCAAGCGGAAAAGTAAACACTAAGTAAAACTGTAACAAGCTGTGCTGGAAGTAAAAGGGGCCGGAAATACAAGCTCAATTGTAAAGTACAATTGAAAGAAAAAACATCAACTGAAAGGGAAAATTGCAGCGTCGAGCCATCCTCTGGAAGTCCCACCTGAAGGGTGGGCACAGATAGCCTCCACTACACCTCGGGTCCACCTGACTGCTCCGAGTACGTCCCGCCCAGTGGTCCATCTCCAGGTACCGTCCTGCTCCGCACGCCTCCACCACGATCAGCGATGTCCGCCGTCTGCAACCAACACAATGTAGTGCGGGCATAGCCTGTGTAGGGGTGAGTATAAGCTACTCAGTAGGAACCACGAGACCCCCAAATGTCTCCCGAAATCCACAAAGGAAAGATACAATCACGAAGTAACATCTGACATAGCTTAGGTATATGCCCATACATATACCTAAGTCATCAATTCCCGTTCGGCTCCAACGTCTGAGCCCAAGCACAACCCAGTCCACGCAGGAAAGAAAAACGTATACCCACACAGGATAGCACAACACAATCCACAAGGAGAGTAAACAGTAAATCCACACAGGATAGCTCAACACAATCCACAAAGGAGAGTAAACAGTAAATCCACACAGGATAGCTCAACACAATCCACAAAGGAGAGTAAACAGAAGATTCAGCTCACACAGGTATACTTCGTCGAAAAGGTGAAATGGATGATCAGGTATGGATACTGAATCATCTACGCTGGGACCCACATAGGATACAAGACCAGCACAGCTAGGACCCACATAGGATACAAGACCAGCTGTCTGCATTGATTCATCTATACTGGGACCCACATAGGATACAAGACCAGTATTGAATCATCCAAGCTGGGATCCACATAGGATACAAGACCAGCACCGCTAGGACCCACATAGGATACAAGACCAGCTGTCTTCATTGATTCATCTATACTGGGACCCACATAGGATACAAGACCAGTATTGAATCATCCAAGCTGGGACCCACATAGGATACAAGACCAGCACAGCTAGGACCCACATAGGATACAAGACCAGCTGTCTTCATTGATTCATCTATACTGGGACCCACATAGGACATAAGACCAGTATTGAATCATCCAAGATGAGACCCACATAGGATAAAAGACCAGCACCGCTAGGACCCACACAGGATCGGGCCCACACAGGACCTGTAGCACTGATCCTCGTAGGATCGCTGAGTGCTGTAGTCATTGCAGTCCACTGAGGATCTCTGCACAATCGTCGTCGCAGTCCACTGAGGGTCTCTGCACGGTCGTCGCCGCAGTCCACTGAGGTTCTCTCCACGGTCGTCGTCGGAGTCCACGGATGATCTCTGCACAGTCGTCGCTGTCGAAGTAGCAGTCGCAGCCAGCACTAGGGTTCCTGCACACAGCAAGCTCGTTCGGGAGGGTCCGCTCCACGAGCCGAGAGGCTGATACATCAACTGACACAAAGTCCGAAGTTGATGTTTCCAAAAGTTTCGTATCGTCAACAGGAACTCAACGTCGCAGACGGCGCGTCAATCGGACGCCCGGACTGAGAGTTATTGGCTTTTTCGTCCGAGGGGCCCGGTTGGTTTTTAAGGCAAAACCAACCCGACCGAACTCCACCTGCATCCAAAACTCGGGCAGAGTATGCCAAAAGATCCGTCTCACTTAGAGGAATTCAACGAAACAGACGGCGCTTCAATCGGATGCCCGGTCTGTTAGTTATTGGCCTTTCCCTCTCACACCCACCCTGGAAAACTTCCCAGGAGGTCACCCATCCTGATCGCTGCTCTAGACCAAGCACGCTTAACTACGGAGTTTTAACCACGTAGGCTCCTGAAAAAGAAGGTGCACCTTGAGTATAGTATATCGAAACGACCGTCTCGGTCCAAGGATCGCGTTGCCGCTGACGGCGCATCGTTCGGAGCCCCGAAGCTCAAGTTATGAGCATTTGAATGAAAACCGCCCGAAGACGGGGGGCCCGGGCCTGGGCCGACCCGACCCGACCCCCCCCCCCCCCCCCCCAGGGAGTCGGCTGAAACGGGTCGACCCGACCCGGTCCTGCCAGGGCGCAGCCCGGCCGGTCGGACCGGCCTGGCCCGGTTCGGCCGAGCGGCCGAAGGGCCAAGGCGCCGCGGGGCGCCGCCCCCATGGACTGGTGGTGTCGCGGCCCCCAGCGTGGGGCCGCGCTGAGTCAAGGATGCAGCTTTTCCGTGTCCGGGTGCACCGGACCCGCGCGGCCGCGGGTTCCGCCGCCGCCGGCGAGTTCCACGGGCCACCGGGATCGCTCCGGTGGTCCGATTTTGTTCCCGTCTGCGCCGCTGCTCCTCCCGGGACTCGTTCTTCACTGCGGGATCGTCAAACATCCGTTGCGGCACGTTCCGTCGTCTCCCATCAAATCCGCACAAAAACGAAGAACGACAGAGGGTCGTCGGGCCGTGTTCGTTTGGCCCGCACCCTCCGCGTTAGAGATAAACAAGGGAGGAATTGTTCAACACATGAACCGACAATTTTAATAAAATAAAATTGTTCAATCGAAACCGGTTCTTTAATTTTTAAAAAACGTTCACGGGAATATAAAGAGGGGTATTCCAAATTATAAAATCCCTACCTCGTTGGTCGTCGTCGTACGCACGTCCTTCGCAGAATTGCTCGTCGCGGGAGGTGGAGATCGTCGCGTCGTCGCGGAAGGGCGTCGCGTCGTCGCGGAACACAGCATTGAGTCGGCGAACTCAACGGACCATGAAACAGCAGATTTAATTTAATTAATTAAATTCGTGTTTTGGTAAGGAACCACGAAAGAGATTAAAAAGAAAGTCTGAGACTCTTAACTTAAGCAGCCGATCGAAGATCCGTCGCGGAGGAAGAGACGTCGCAGAATAAAGTTGTCGGCATTGCGTATCACGGCGTCGCGTCGTCAATTTCTGGGTTCGGCGTTCTTCGCGTTCTTCGCGTTCTTCGCGTTCTTCGCGAAGGAGGAAAAAGATACAAGGATTCTGTCTCAACTAGTAATCCCTCAAAAGATTTTGGTTGGTCTTATTTTATTAATATTCCAACACACGAAAACGGGTAAGAAACGACACATCAATTCGTTGAATTAATTCAACGAATGAAACAACTTATTTCATTTACGAAATAAACCACTCAATTAAATAGTCTGTTAAGAAATTAAGAAAACGTGTCAGCTGACTTTCATAATGACGGGTTTTCGCGGGTGCGTTACTTAGTGGAAAGAAACGGTGGGGCTCGTGCGGGCCCCACCTCACAAATATCCTACCAAGGGGGTAGGATATTTCTGGATAGCATCCTATCCAGATCAACTCAGTTTAAGCCGTCGTTAAGTGGCTTCAAGTGGCTTCCAAATGTCTTAAGTGAAATAAAATAAAGTTGTCGTAAAATTATTTTATTTCTTAACTTTAAGCCCGAAAATTGAAAACCACACCCGAGGAAACGCAACTTCGGATGAGGTGTTTCTAGGAGAATACCGGTGCTTCGATTTCATCAGTGCCCTCAAAATTCGATTCTGGGCACCGGTTCAAAAGTTAGAAAACCCCGCTCGTCCGTTCACTAAACGTACCCGAGCCAAACTTCGGAAAATGATTCCGGGCACACCGGGCCTCGGAATCAGGTGCCGTCAGAAACTGTGCTCTTGTAAAATTCCAAAGAAAATTAAGAAAAAAATTTCCTTGAAATTTACGGGTCTTTACATTACTCCCACCATAGGGCTTTACGTCCCCGTAAAGCTTCAACACAAACTAGGGATACAAAGGCGGTACTGAGCATGCATCTGAGCCTCCTGCTCCCAACTGCTCTCCGGGAGGTTCCCGTGCTGCCATCTGATGCGCAAGAGAGGAATCGATCTCCCACGTACGACTGATCCTGTCGATCCTCTATCTCCACCGGGACCTCCGTAAAAGTTTCCCCATCATCCATGTCTAGCTCCCCATGGTCAATGATGTGCGTCGGGTCGTGCATGTATCTCATCAGCTGAGATACGTGGAAGATGTCATGCACCCGGTGCAACTGAGGTGGCAGAGCCAGGCGACAAGCCACCTTGCCAATCCTACTGAGGACCTGGAAAGTCCCGATGAAGCGTGGAGACAACTTGCCACCTCGGCCAAATCTCTGCACCCCACGTCAAGGTAAGACCCGCAAGAAGACATGGTCGCCATCCTCGAACTCTAGTGGCCTCCGCCTCCTGTCAGCATAAGACTTTTGCCAGCTCTGAGCTGTACTCATCCGCCCCTGGATGACCTGGACCATCTCCGGCCCCACAAAAGCTGCTAAGATTTCTTCTTTGTCGATAAGAGAAATCTGGTCCCATCCCCTGGATGAACCACATTCTTTGCCTAATACAGTCAATCCTGACATGGATGATACTAATCCATACCAAGGATGACGTCGTAAGTCCTCGACGCTACTACCAAGAGATCCAACCGTTACTCTCGCCTCCAAGGGTTGAGTCACACTGTCGGCATCAGTGTGTGGTAACTGGGTCTCCTCCAGTAGATGTCTCACAAGTGAGGGTCAAGTCAACAGTCAAAACTGGAACCTCTTAGTAACATCACGAAAGAGGATAGGAATGAAAATATCACAAAGGTATGGCTCTTTTATTATTGCAGCTCATAATACCAAGACGCTACACAATAGCAACAAGGAACTAGAAGTACAAAGGACGTATCCACTAGTTCTGCTCCTGTCCATCTGCTCCCAGAGCTCCATGATCGAAGGCCTCAGCTACCTGAAGCTATGCTCTCGCATTTCCACCTACTCCCTGTGGTCGGGTCGGACCTCCTGGTGGTGGTGGTGGCAGAGCCTCAAAGCGTCTCCCACCACCTGCTACTCGGACTGCTCCTCTGCCTCGTCCGCCTCCTCCCTACGGACCGCCACGGTCGACCCTCTGCCTCTGCCTGGGTGGCCCCTCCACTGTCTGCTGCTCCTCGGTATGGCGGGTCGGGCAGTCACGAGCCATGTGGCCCTGCCCGCCGCACGAGTAGCACTGCCTGCCTCTCGGAAGGCTGGCTTTGCGCTGTGTGCCCCGCACTTTTGAGCCAGTGTCCCGAGGTCGTCTGTCGGAACCCTGAGTCATCCGTCGGCTACCTGCTGCCGAAGACTCCGCCACCTGCCGCCTTGCGGTAGGTCTTGCTGTAGACTCAGCCAGAAAGCTCTCGATCAGAAGGGCTCTCTCTAGCACTCCTTCCTGGGTCGGGATGCTGAGGGAGATCAGCGATGCCCTGATCTCGTGTCTCAATCCCTTCTCGAAGGTCCGGGCCCGGAAGAAGGGGTCCCGTACCATGTCTGTGGAGTAGCGGGAGAGATCAGTAAATCTCACTGAGTACTGAGCCACTGTCAAGCTGCCCTGCCGCAGCTGAAGAAGCTCCTGTATGCGTACCGCACGGAGGGTGGCTGGGATGAACTCGGAGTGGAAGATGCTCTCAAAGTCCGTCCAGAGGAGTGATGCCTCGTCGTGCACCTGGAGCATCAAGCTCCACCATCGCCCTATTGCTGCGTGCAGTAGGGTCGCCGCGAGGATCACCATGAGGTCTGTTGGTATCCTCACTAGCCCTAAAACTCGGACGACCGCCTCCAGCTAGTCCTCGGCTGGCTGGGGGTCCGTCTCCCCACGAAACCTGGGTGGTCGCTGGCGCTGGAACTCGTGCAAAGCTCCGAGGTGTCGTGCATCGTCAGCTGCCAGTGCTGGAAGCATCGGGGGCTCGGCGGGTAAAGGTACCGCTGGTGCCTCTGCTGACAAGGAGCCCTGCACCGAGGCCTCGTCACTCGGTGGGCTGTCATCACGCTCCACTCTCGGAACCCTAGATGGCTACCGTCGTGGGGCCATCCTGAAAGAAACAGGTGCGCCACGGTCAGAACAGTATACCTGGTGAGCTGACACAAGTAATCACGAAGAAAACTTGAACACACATGCAATCAATGTTTTCGTGCATTAAGTCGGAAATCAGAAGTCAGGGTCCTGGTGTACGGATACGTCGGCCGCCGCACCAACACTGGACTCCCTGGACTGATAACCACACCCAATACGCTAAACACTATTTATTCACATAGAAGAAAGATTAGAGTCCCCGATAGAACCGACCACCTCTGATACCAATTTGTCACGACCCGTCCTCGGGGCCCATGCCGTGACTACCCCAAGCCCGCCTCCCATAGGCCAGGGGCTGGCGACTAGCACCAAGGCATAAATCCCAACAAAAAGGGAAGGCATTACCTTTGAAAAGTAAACAAGCACCACAGAGTAAGCAAGCGGAAAAGTAAACACTAAGTAAAACTGTAACAAGATGTGCTGGAAGTAAAAGGGGCAGAAAATACATGCCCAACTGTAATGTACAACTGAAAGGAAAAACAGTAACTGAAAGGGAAAACTGCAGCGTCGAGCCGTCCTCTGGAAGTCCCACCTGAAGGGTGGGCACAGATAGCCTCCATTGCTCCTTGGGTCCACCTGACCGCTCCGAGTACGTCCCGCCCAGTGGTCCACCTCTAGGTACCGTCCTACTCCGCACGCCTCCACCACGATCAGCGATGTCCGCCGTCTGCAACCAACACAACGTAGTGCGGGCATAGCCCATGCATGGGTGAGTATAAGCTACTCAGTAGTGACCCCGAGACCCCCGAAGGTCTCCCGAAATCCACAAAGTATAATCCAAAAAGGAAAGATACAATCACGAAGTAACATCTGACACAGCTTAGGTATATGCCCATACATATACCTAAGTCATCAATTCCCGTTCGGCTCCAACGTCCGAGCCCAAGCACAACCCAGTCCACACAGGAAAGCAAAACGTATACCCACACCTGATAGCACAACACAATCCACAAGGAGAGTAAACAGTAAATCCACACAGGATAGCTCAACACAATCCACAAAGGAGAGTAAACAGTAAATCCACACAGGATAGCTCAACACAATCCACAAAGGAGAGTAAACAGATGATTCAGCTCACACAGGTATACTTCGTCGAAAAGGTGAAAGGGATGATCAGGTATGGATACTGAATCATCTACGCTGGGACCCACATAGGATACAAGACCAGTACAGCTAAGACCCACATAGGATACAAGACCAGCTGTCTGCATTGATTCATCTATACTGGGACCCACGTAGGATACAAGACCAGTATTGAATCATCCAAGCTGGGACCCACATAGGATACAAGACCAGCACAGCTAGGACCCACATAGGATACAAGACCGGTTGTCTTCATTGATTCATCTATACTGGGACCCACATAGGATACAAGACCAGTATTGAATCATCCAAGCTGGGACCCACATAGGATACAAGACCAGCACAGCTAGGACCCACATAGGATACAAGACCAGTTGTCTTCATTGATTCATCTATACTGGGACCCACATAGGATACAAGACCAGTATTGAATCATCCAAGCTGGGACCCACATAGGATACAAGTCCAGCACAGCTAGGACCCAAACAGGATCGGGCCCACACAGGACCTGTAGCACTGATCCACGTAGGATCGCTGAGTGCTGTTGTCGTCGCAGTCCACTAAGGATCTCTACACAGTCGTCGTCGCAGTCCACTGAGGGTCTCTGCACGGTCGTCACCGCAGTCCACTGAGGATCTCTGCACGGTCGTCGTCGGAGTCCACGGATGATCTCTTCACAGTCGTCGTTGTTGAAGTAGCAGTCGCAGCCAACACTAGGGTTCCTGCACACAGCAAGCTCGTTCGGGAGGGTCCTCTCCACGAGCCGAGAGGCTGATACATCAACTGACACAAATTCCGAAGTTGATGTATCCAAAAGTTCAGTATCTTCATCAGGAACTCAATGTCGCAGACGGCGCGTCAATCAGACGCCCGGTCTGAGAGTTATTGGCTTTTTCATCCCAGGGCCCGGTTGTTTTTTAAGGCAAAACCAACCCGACCGTACTCCACCTGTGTCCAAACCTCGGGCGGAGTATGCCAAAAGATCCGTCTCACTTAGAGAATTCAACGAAACAGACATCGCGTCAATCGGACGCCCAGTCTGTTAGTTATTGGCCTTTCCGTCTCACACCCACCCTGGGAAACTTCCCAGGAGGTCACCCATCCTGATCACTGCTCTAGGCCAAGCACGCTTAACTACGGAGTTTTAACCACGTAGGCTCCTGAAAAGGAAGGTGCACCTTGATTATAGTATACCGAAACGACCGTCTCGATCCAAGGATCGCGTTGCCGCTGACGGCGCGTCGTTCGGAGGCCCGAAGCTGAAGTTATGAGCATTTGAACGAAAACCGCCTGAAGACGGGGGGTCCGGGCCCGGGCCGACCCGACCCGACCCGACCACCCCCCCCCCCCCCCGGGAGTCGGCCGAACCGGGTCGACCCGACCCGGTCCGGCCTGGCCCGGTTCGGCCGAGCGGCTGAAGGGCCAAGGCGCCGCGGGGCGCCGCCCCCACGGCCCCCCGCGTGGGGCCGTGCTGAGTCAAGGACGCGGCTTTGCCGCGTCCGGGTGCACCGGACCCGCGCGGCCGCGGGTCCGCGGGTGCCGGTCCCGGCTGCCGGCGCCGCAGCGCCGGCGACCCGCGCCGCCGGCGAGTTCCACGGGCCAATGGGATCGCTCCGTTGGTCCGATTTTGTTCCCGTCTGCGCCGCTGCTCCTCCCAGGACTCGTTCTTCACTGCGGGATCGTCAAACATCCATTGCGGCACGTTCCGTCGTCGCTCGTCAAATCTGCACAAAAACGAAGAACGGAGGAGGGTCGTCGGGCCGTGTTCGTTTGGCCCGCACCCTCCGCGTTAGAGATAAACAATGGGAGGAATTGTTCAACACATGAACCGACAATTTTAATAAAATAAAATTGTTCATTCGAAACTGGTTCTTTAATTTTTAAAGAACATTCACAAGAATATAAAGAGGGGTATTCCAAATTATAAAATCCCTACCTCGTTGGTCGTCGTCGTACGCACGTCCTTCGTGGAATTGCTCGTCGCCGGAGGTGGAGATCGTCGCGTCATCGCGGAAGGGCGTCGCTTCGTCACGGAACACAGCGTTGAGTCGGCGAACTCAACGAACCATGAAACAACAGATTTAATTTAATTAATTAAATCCGTGTTTTGGTAAAGAACCACGAAGGAGATTGAAAAGAAAGTCTGAGACTCTTACCTTAAGCAGCCGATGGAAGATCCGTCGCGGAGGAAGAGACGTCGCAGAAGAACCTTGTCAGCGTTGCGGGTCATGGCGTCGCGTCGTCGATTTCCAGGTTCGGCGTTCTTCGCGTTCTTCGCGTTTTCGCGAAGGAGGAAAAAGATACAAGGATTCCGTCTCAACGAGTAATCCCTCAAAAGATTTTGGTTGGTCTTATTTTATTAATATGCCAACACATGATAACGGGTAAGAAACGACCCATCAATTCGTTGAATTAATTCAACGAAAGAAACAGCTCATTTAATTTACGAAATAAACCTCTCAATTATATGGCCTGTTAAGAAATTAAGAAAACGCGTCAGTTGACATTCATAATGACGGGTTTTCGCGGGTGCGTTACTTAGCGGAAAGAAACGGCGGGGCTCGTGCGGGCCCCACCTCACAAATATCCTACCAAGGGGGTAGGATATTTCTGGATGGCATCCTATCCAGATCAACTCAGTTTAAGCTGTCTTTAAGTGGCTTCAAGTGGCTTCCTAGTGTCTTAAGTGAAATAAAATAAAGTTGTAGTAAAATTATTTTATTTCTTAACTTTACGCCCGAAAATTAAAAACCACTCCCGAGCAAACGCAACTCCGGAAGTGGCGTTTCTAGGCGAATACCGGCGCTTCGATTTCATCAGTGCCCTCAGAATTCGATTCCGGGCACCGGATCAAAAGTTAGAGAAACCCGCTCGTCCGTTCACTGAACGTACCCTAGCCAAACTTCAGAAAATGATTCCGGGCACACCGGGCCTCGAAATCAGGTTCCGTGAGAAACTGCGCTCTTGTAAAATTCCCTAAAAAATTAAGAAAAAAATTTCCTTGATATTTACGGGTCTTTACAGCACTCCCTGGAATTTCTACATCATCCTCAGAAAACCCTCCCTAAACTTCTCTTCGACACCTACAACTGGTATAACTGATGGTGCCAAGTCTGTCACAATAGGAGGATCCATAGAATGTCCCTGATCCGCCATATCGGGCATCAGATAACTACCCTACAACCGGAGGGAACCAGAGGATGTCTCAGTGGAATTACTATGCACGGTAAAACTCACACCTTTGATTCAAGATTATCAAAAATTAAAAACATGAAGGACAATGAGGTATCATTAGAAAGAAATCATTCATGTCTTGAAAAACAAGACTACACTATGTGTACTTTTACAACATGACGTGTCCCTTAAGTCATTCACATGGGCGTGTACATTTGTCTAAACTGGTCATGTAACACCCCAAACACATGGCGTGTAGTCCGAACACACGACATGTGCTTGAATACTCTTCCCTGCCCAAGTCCTTCTACACGGTCTAGCCACAGGAATCTCTTAAGAAATACTACACAGCGTTTTCAAGGTGGACACAACGTGTACTTCGACAAGCTTCATCGGGCTGTGTTGTTAGCTACATGGCGGGCTACAAGGCTGACACTACACAATGTGTTCTAGGAGGGCACAAAGTGTATTAGAAGAGGTTACACCGACCCGTGTTGTTCATGGCATGGCCGAGTACCTAGGTCAAAATACACGGTGTGTAGAATTCAGACACTGCGTGTATGTGAAAACATAACACTACCCGTGTTGTTCGTGACACAGATGGTTACCTATTTTAGACTACACGGCGTGCTAATCTAGTACACGACGAGTTCCTATAAAAATTTTCACAACCCCGTGTCCCTTCCCACACAGTTTTTGACATGGGTATAAACTACACTACAAGTATTCATAAGGTACATCTCATGTATTCTGGGCTTTTCCGGACAGTAGCCTCAGAACTGCACCAGAGCCCCAGAAAACATTGAAAGACAAGCATTAGGGTGCCAAATTCCAACCTGTGAGGGCCTATACTCCCCACGAATCAAAGTTTGGCATCTCAAAAAAGTTATAAGCAAGGTAAACAAGCAATGATCCCCCAAATTCCGGTCCCTGAGGGCCCATAACACCTCAAGAACCAATGTTTTGATTCCATCTAACTGAAGTTCTATACAAAAATATTCCTTATAAAACAACCAGGATTCTATCAAAGAATCTATCGCAACAACATGAATAATCTAAACAACATATATCACATCAACATGAAATTTCTAATGCATTCTTGATGGCATGGCAAGAATTCATGGCATATGATTTATAACAAGTTCCTATATGATGCATGGGACAGAATAACCTCTTCTCATCGAGTTGCTATAGAAATAGAACCATAATAACAACAACAGAAACAACCCAAAGCATGTGAATCACCCAAAGGTGAAATCAAATAAATTGTAATGTTTTCAAACCAGTAAAATTGTAACAAAAGAGGTTGTATGGATTTTCCTTGTACACGGGTTTGATGCTCCTGTGCAAAGCTTATTACCATGTACCTATTCCGTTCTATCACGAATAAGTCAAGAGAAAAAAATTCTCTAATACCACTAACGCCCCAAATCCGAAAGCCACCCAGAGGTGCCCCATACCCAGTTGGTCACATGGCCTCAACCACATTTCCTTGAAATCCAGAGGATGTCGACTAGCAGCGAGGGACTTGGGTGTGATAATGGGGAAATTATGCCCTCATTATCAGAGTACACAACAGAAGATATAAACAATAAACAATAACAGAAGCACTACACAATACATACTCAAGTAAACAATGGTAGACTAAATATGATAAATAGTAGGAGAACAAATATATATTATGCATGATACATATGTCTAGGAAAACATCCAAACAAGTCACAATGCTAGAAATACAACAGTACTAAAAAAGTACAAAATAAATATAAACACCTCCTCATTATCACAAGCCTAGGCTTGGTCCCATGCACTCCAGCCCCATAGTAGTCATGTACCTTATGTCGAAGGGCGATCTACCTTGTCTATACCTGCAACTATATAGTCTGTTTGGTCCCAAAAGCATGACCAAAAAACGGTGTGAGACTAAATCCTTGTAGGCAACCACTCGAAGATTTATGCCTAATAGTCAGTGAATATTTAGCAGGGAAAAGTACATAAAATAGTAAACAAGAACATGATGAATGAAAAACAACTCATAGTTCCAAGGTCATGAAATAACTAACAACCAGCAAAGCACAACAGGTAACCTTTTGGAAGTACTCACAGCCATTCCATCTGGTCCTACCTAACAAGTACCAACAACCCACTAGGTAGTACACTCAGCCTAACCCCTCTGGTTTGGTCATACAGAATTATAAAGACTCTCTGAGGAGTCACACACTGTCAACTCCACTTATAGTCTAGGGTAGTCAGGAAATCTCTGAGGAAGCTTGCACAATCAACTCCCATTAAAGCCTCATGGTCAAGGACTCTTTGAGGAAGCACACTCTGTCAATTCCCTTTATAGCCCAGGTCATTCATAGACTCTCTAAGGAAGCTTACATAGTCAATCCCTCCTATAGCCTATGGTAAATAGGTGATTCAAAAAAAAAAACAGAGACTCTCTAAGGAAGCTCACACGGTCTATCCCCGTATAGTCTAAAGCAGTCAAGGACTCTCCGAGGAAGCTCTCACGGTATATCCCCTTTAAGCCCAAAATAATCCTAGGATCTCTGAGGATTTTCACTCAGTCAATCCCCACATAGCCTAAAGATAAAATACTCTCTAAGGAATCTCACACGGTCTATCCCCTTGTAGTTTACTACACCATGTTCTCATGGACCTATGTAGGATAACGGCATAGAAAAACAATATGGCCCAAGTTGACATACATAAATACTTGGATAAACAGTTCTACAACATATCAATCATGTCAGAAAACATTTCTCCATCCAACTACAATAGGCATGGAAACAGAGAAAGCAGCCAAGTCAAAACGGGTCCATCGGTCATAAACAGAACGTGCATGGGCAGAACCTCCAAAGCACAGCAGTTAAACTATATTTTTATTCAAACATCCCCAATATAGGTATACTAGAATGGAAGACATATGAAGAGGGTAAAACGGTAAACACACAATACCTCGTTCATGGATATTGGTGGAATTTGCACATAATATTCAAGGACACTCAACGGAAAGGCACAGACCACCTTCCTTGAAGTTAGGGGACCAATATACTTGAACCTAGAATCTTGATTCTCCATGGAACATCATAGATCTATGAGAACTCATAAAAATTTCACCCCATGATAACTTTGAAAAGAATATTAATTGGTTAATGATTCTCTAGGAGAAGGGAGAGCTTACCGTTGCGGTTCCAACGCAATTGGCAGCGGTGAATTTGGAGAACAGACGGAGGCTCGGGGGCTCGGAGAGGATCTACGACCGTACGGACTCTCTCAGACGAAGAACACCATGAAGAAGACAGTTCGATCCAGCAGACGTGACCTTGGTGCGTTTAATGAAAATACAAAGTACACGGTGTGTATTTTTGAAGTACATGGCGTGTACATGCTGTTTCCGTACCCCGCATTAGGTGGCCTCTACATCACCCTTACATGGCCTTGTGTGTTCCCATGACACGGCCAGCAGATGGCCTCTAATGGCATCGTAGTACATGGCGTGTACTTATAAAGTACATGACATGTACTTAAAAAATTTCTTGATTTTACCCCTATTCTAAAAAATGGCCAGAAAAGGAAAAACATAACTGAAAATAAGATCCATGTTCTTACATTACAACTCACGATCTGAAGTCCCTACATCACGTTATTCCAACAAGGTCCAACTCCAATCATCGCCTAGTCCAGGCACCCTCAGCCTCAATCAATGTTTCACATCATTTGCACTAGACACAAAAAGGTGTGGGCGAAGCCCATGGAGGGTGAGTATAACGATACTCCGTAGGGACCCGAGACCCTTGTAGGTCTCCTAGAGTTCCACAAAAGAAAAAACCACAAAGGATGAAGAAAAAGTACAAAACAATAGTCAGCTCACACCAGGATATATTCTAGGGGTAGTATCAAGTAACAACCCAAGTCACATCATCAAACTCCACGTCTGCAAGAGAACTCATCCCCTATCGATTATAGTTGGCATGTCACGTAACACAGAGGAACTTCCCACTAACCTTGAACTACTGAGGTACTGTTCCACATCCCATACCATGGGTTTGCTGGGTCACAAAGAGTCGCCCCCCCCCCCAACGTGGTCTACTAATGTACTCATCCCCATCGCGTACCGCGACTGCTCCCCACCATGGCCCTCCAGGTCACATAGAACCACCCTCCCCCATTGTGGTAATTTATGATACTCCTCCCCATTGCCTACCACTACCTTCAAGTCACTCTGAGTCTAAAAGTCAGCAGTCATCAGGTTTCAGAAAGTCACAGGGTTCCGTACGCAGAGATTTTGGGAGAACTACTCCCCAAGCAATAAGTAATATCTCAATTAGCCTGAGGTCTAAAAAATAAGCAACTTGATGATCTGAAAAGACATAAGGGTTCCACCGAAATAGACGACACATTAGTCAGATGCTCGGTGTGTGGGTGATTGGTATTTTAATGTAGAGGGCCTGGTTGGATTCGTGTGGGACCCAACCCAACCGAACTCCCTTTTTCACTGAAACTCTAATGAAGTAAGACAAAAGGACCATCTCACTCTAAGGGTCCCAACGCCATAGAAATTTCATCAAACGGGATTCCGGTTCTCAAAATATGGTCCTTTGAGTGTCTCTAGGCCCAGTTCTGGTCCGACCCGGTTGGGCTGACCCAGCCTGACCCGGTCTGGGCTGGGTCGAGGTGGACTTGGCCCGATGGGATGATGTCTGTCCAACTCAGAAGAGGGGTGGCCTGAAAGGGAATCCTGGGCCAAATAGGGTGACCTGCAAGGAGCAGCCCAGCCTGCTGGGGGCGACAGCCTGCTAGGGCGGTAGCCCGGTCTGGGGGCAGTGGCCTGCCGGGGCGGCGGCCCACCAGGGGGGGCCCGCTATGGCAGCGGCCAGCTCGGGCGGCATCCCAGTCCGAGGTCGGTGACCCGTATTGAGGGAAGTGTCCCGGTTTGAGGAAGGTGTGGCAGCCCCGTGCGGGGGCGATGACCCAGCTCAAGGGAGGCGGCCTCAAGGGTGATGCAACGGCCTGGTGTGAGGGGGAACCCCAGTCTGAGGGTTGTGGGCCATCTCGAGGGTGGAACGGCGGCCTGGTGTGTGGGCGGCAGCCCGGCTCGAGGGCTGCAACCCGGATCTAATGCGGTGGCCCGGTTCGATCTGACATGGGGGTGTAACCCCCCCCCCCACCCCCCCGACCTCTCAAATTCCCAAATGGCCCGGAGGACATTCGGTTAGAGAAGCGTCGGCACTGCATGGGCACCGCTCGGTCATCGTAGAACCCGCCAGAGGTGGGTTCAGCCACCGCCGTGGCTTCGGCCGCGGCTTCTTTTCTCTGGTGGTTTTGTGGTCGTGACACCTTGCTTCCCATGTCCAAGCATCTTTTCGGCCTCTTCGTCCATTCGTTGTAGCTAACAAGCCACAACCTTCCTCTTACAGCATGTGTCGATGCACTCACTGTCCTCCAAGGTGGCGCAAGGATAACAAGATAGCGAAGGGTTCGAGCTAGGTTCATTAGGCCTGCACCCTATGCGTTATCTATTAAACAAGAGGGGGGTTAAGGGTTTAATAATGATTGAATTAAATAAAAAATTTATCCACACAAAATTCCCCACAATAACCTCCCGCAAAGATGAATGAATCAATGGTCAACCCGTTAGTCGGTTGACCCCCATTATTCGAAAGAATATGATAATTCAGAATAGGTAATTAATAACGCAAAATGAAAATAACGCCTTACCATGATACATTAGATAGTTATCACGGTTGAGGGTATCTCATTGTTCGTCATCCCAGCAACAAGCAGTCCTCACCGTCACTCAAACATCAAACAACGGTTTGGGGATTCATTGTCGCATTTCACCTCTTACTGGGGTCGGATTAATCCCCCAATGTTTCAGAATTATGGCCCTCTAATATAACTTTGTTCATTGGAGAAGCACATCTGATACCCCTCTCCCATGCTCTATATTTATAGGAGAAGGGGAGAGTAAGTAACAATGTGGGGAGTTAATGGGGCTCACTAATTAAGAAGCTTCCTAATTTCACCCAACCTTGTGGCTACATAGATTAGAGGGTCAATCCATTTATTGGCTTGACACGTCGCCTGTCCCAACTTTTTGTTTTTCTGTTAGAGGAATAGAACAAAAATACAATAATAACATTATTTTATTTATTCTATTAAAAAGTTCCAAAAACTAACTTCTTCTCTCGATGGACTATTGTTGAAGTGATTCCTCCCTTAATTGAATACTGGCATTGTGAATTCAAAGGTTCCCTAAGATTTTTAATCCGAGCAACTGTTCAAAAGTTAGAAAATGACGCTCACACATTTACTAAACGTACCCAAAAAATGTTCAATAAATTATTAATAGTTACCATCGACTCGCGATTGTCAAGCCTAGGCTTTTCCTAAGTGAAACACACCCCAAAAAAACCCAAAGGTAGTCTCAAATTTCAATCCATGTTACCATTTAAATGTTATGGATTTTTTAAAATAAAATAATTTCCACTTCATTATTTTATTTACGGCAAAAAACTAAATTTTCACTAGTGGCCCCTACCGGCCGATGTTAGTATCTACCTAAAGAGATCATACCATCACAAGTTTAGCAGTGGTCTCTAATTTTAAATCCGAGTTACCATTCGTGAGTTATATGCAATTGAAAAATAAAATAACTTTATTTAATTATATTATTTACATATATTCCATTTTCATGTGTTCCCATAGGAGGCCAGCGCTGACTAAACTTAAGTCATACCTTGGGTAAAACAGCCATCTTGAGCGCAACGGTGCCCTCAGATTTCTGATCCGGGAAACCATTTAAGAGTTATTCCACAATTTTAGGAAAACTACTTACGAGCGATGTTTAATGTTTTAAAAAATATCGATGAATCATTCTGGGCACCCTGGGCCTCAGAATCACGCACTGTCATATTTTGTGGTCTCAAAATAATTCAATATAATTAAAAAATATATACGGAAATTATGGGACATTACATCCTCCCCACATTAGGGATTTTATTTCTCGAAAGCTAAAACATGGACTAAGCGAACAAATGGGGTTACTGAGCACAAATCTGAGCCTCCCACTCCCACATGATCTCTTAGAGGTTCCCATGCTGCCAGTGAACGTGCACTAGAGGTATTGACCACCCACGAAGGAACCGCTCCTATCGATCCTCAAACTACACCAGGAACTCCGTAGAAGTCACCCCACCATCAAATTACAACTCAACCTAGTGGATGGCATGCAATGGATCAAGAATGCTATCCTCGACTATGATGCAAGGAAAACATTATCAACATGGTGCATCTATAAAGAAATAGATAAATGGTACACCACCTTGCCCACTCTGTTGAGAATCTAGAAAGGTCCGATGAACGTTGAAGATAACTTTCCCTTGGACAAATCAATGAAAACCTCATCAAGGTGAGACCCATTGAAAGTCATGGTCTACCTCCTTCTGTCTCCATAAGACATATACCGGCTCTGAGCAGTTTTCTCTTTCTAACATGTGAGGCTTCGTGATAGAAACTCTACCATTTCTTCCTTCATCCAAGGCCATCAGTACTGATGCTGAAGGTCTTGGTACATCTTTTCCACTATAGTAGGTACCTTTTATGGGGATTTATGGATCTCCATCAACACCTCTTTCCTAAGTGTCACTGGTACCATGGTGCTTCCAATGAAGAGGATTAATTGCTCTTAACCTTTATTAAATCCTTGAGGAGACCGTCCTGAGGATATCTAAACACGTCGAGCCTCACAGTCAATGTCTCAAGCTGTGCCCCCCCAACTAATTTTTTGATGAATTTGGGGAGTGACAGTACTAGGTTAGAGGTAGTTTCTCTATCTTTAACAATGAAGGATATCCACAACGTGACTAACTGATCTGACTCCTCACTTAGCATTTGTAGACCAGACCTCCTACCGAGTGTGTCTGCTACCATGTTTACCTTTCCAGGAGTATAGACAATATCAATTTCATAGTCTTGGAGAAACTCTAGCAATACTCTTGGTCTCAATTTCATGTCCTTCAAAGTGAATATATTCTTGAGACTCTTGTGATCAGAGTATACTATAAAATGTTCACCCACTAATTAATGTTTCCACATCTCCAAGGCAACGAACACTACTTCTACCTCTAGGTATTGGGTAGTATAGTTCTTCTCATGTTGTCTCAGCTGTTGTGAACAATAAGTCATCACTGCTCTCTCCTGCATTAGGACACATCCAAGCCCGATCCCTGATGTGTTGGAGTAGACTTCATACACAGTGCCCTCATCTGGAAGCCTCACGAGGGGGTCACTCGTCAGTCTCTGCCTAAGCTCCTAGAATATCTGTTGGCATCTCTTCATCCACTGTAAAGGATTAATATTCGTTTTCAAAGCTATCAATGATGCAGTAACTCTAGAAAAATTGGGTACAAATCTATAGTAGTACCTAGCCAAAGCTGATGTCCCTCTCCCTTCGAGGAGGTAACCCAGGAAAAATCTTTTGAAAATATTTCCCCACACTCTTCCACTCCTGTTGGGAACTAAAAACCCAAAACTCCCACTGCCATGAGGGTATGGTTGTCCGACTCAAGAGTTATCGGCCGCACCCTCAAATGCATGATTTTATCCTATGCTACCTAGGATTCCTTTTTTGCCGACCAAGGAAAACCCCATTCCCACGTTGTAGATAAACCACAACCGTTTTCTCTATTATGTTCATTCTAATTATGAACTATGGATGCCCAGTCCATACACAAACTAACGTCATAAGGCCTCGATGCTGCCACAAAGAGGATCCAACAGGAACACTCACCTCAAGCATAAGATCACACTGTTGGTGTATGTGTGATTACTACATCTTCTCCAAAAGGTATCTCTAGATGTGAGGGTTAAGTCAACGTTTTAACCAGAATCTCTAGGTCTTGGACAATATTTGTGGTTGGAAGGAATGTTTAGTACCTTTGTCTATTGTTACGGTAGCTAGTAGTAGACATAGACTGTACCTCTAATCAATCCAGTAGTCCATGGGTCACACTCCTTGACCATATGTAGCTACTCCCTTCCCCTATCCTCCATCACCATGAGCCTGGTGGGGACCACATTGAGGTGGTGGTTGTAACATGTCAAAATGTATACCACCTCATGATGCTCTCATAGTTCCTCTTCCATGTTTTCTAGCCCTACAGATTCATTTGTCCCTATCACTTCTTCATCCCGGAACATTTTACACACCCATGTCTCCGAGATTGGTGTCAGTTTCCTGCTTTCATACTGCTAACATTCACTAGTTGTATCCTCATAGAAAAAAACAATTCCACCACAAAGGTTCTATCTTCCACCCTATGATAAGTAAGAATTCATTGAGGAATTTTGATGGCTCAAATTTCCATAGACACACCTCACTTGGAAGACCAATCCCTAAAGCACTAATCGTATCATATTCATCGAGGAGAAGGAATGGTCAGTACACCTTGATTAATGCTAATCTACTGACATATCATCCTACAAAAGTTGTAGAAGCACTAAGGAACTCTCAATCACCTCCTCAAGCCTGTCCTTAGCAACCTGCGAGTCTGGATCACCTCAAAACCTGAGGGGTATCTGATGCTGAAACACATGTAAGGCACTAGGCCTATATGTGTCCTCTACCGGTATCGCCAGTTGTAACTCCTGGCCAACATGCGGTGATATTGCTGGCACACTACCCGAAGGTACCATCTCAGGAAATAGTCCAAGTACCGACACTTCATTACCCGGCGGACCATCCTCTTGGTTACTCACAGGAAAGAAATAGAAGCCATGATCACAATATACTGAACTAGTGTTCCAACTCGGCGTAAAACTCTAGCCACAGCCTCCAGCTAGTCCTTAACTACCTGGGAATCTGTCTCGCCTCAAAACCTCAGAGGCCTCTGCCGTTGAATCTCGTGCAACGTGCTCAGTCGTCATGCACTATCAGCCAGTGTGGCTGGTGGTATCTACTGCTCAATGGGTGGTGGTTTTGTTGGTACAAAACCCGAAGGTTCCAACAAAGTAAGAGGGCCCCGCATCAGATCCTCATCACTCGGTGGTCCATCATTGTGTACTATCTCCAAAATCCTAGCTATTTGTATATGTGGTGGCATCCATATAAGGAATAGGTAAGCCATGGTCATTACGTTATACCTGGTGGGATAACTCTAAAGTAATCACAAGAAAAAACTCTTCAAAAACACACACAATAAGTGATTCTGTGCACTGAGTCAGAAATCAGAATTCAGGGTCCTGGTGTATGGATACGTCTATCGCCGTAAAAACAGTGGATTCCCCAAACTGAAATCCACAATCATAACACTTAACATTATTACCATAGAGAAAAAATAAGATTCCTAGTTCTTTGGTAGAACTGACTCCTCTGATACCACTTCGTCATGACCCATCCCCCAGTGCCCATTTCGTGACTACCCCAAGCCCACCTTCCATAGGCCATGGGATGGAGACTAGAACCAAAAATAATATTCCCTAAATTGGGAATACAATGCCTTTAAACATGTATAAACTCACAAATTAGAATGCAACAAGGTGAAACCACTCAGACTA
Source organism: Viscum album (assembly GCA_963277665.1). Lineage (NCBI taxonomy): Eukaryota > Viridiplantae > Streptophyta > Magnoliopsida > Santalales > Viscaceae > Viscum > Viscum album. The sequence goes on along the minus strand of OY728122.1, from coordinate 697,936,040 downwards.
GAACACAACAAAAGCAACTGTGAAGTAAACTATTGTAGTAATGAGTGAAAAATGTAAAGGGGGGAAGAATACAATCCCAACAAGAAATGTATAAGTACAACTGAAAAAGTGAAAAATAACTAAAACGTGAAAGGCAGCTCTGGATCATCCACACCGGATTCTACCTGAAGCTTAGGTACAACTCACGATCTAAATTCCTTGTGTCACATCACGCCAACAAGGTCAAGCTCCAAGCACTTCCCAGTCCTACCTCCCTCATCCTCAATCAATGTTGTATGTATTCTGTGTAACAGCCCGAGATTTTATGAAAAATATTCTTTTTAATTTTATTAATGTCTTGTGTTGTACGCTACACCAAAAGGAGCTTGCACAACACGCATCCTTGACTTGCCTTGCATTACACGCAATCTCAACCTTCCTCGATAGCGTGTGTAGTACGCAATACTGAGTTTCACGAAACAACGATATGTTATTAAAATATTATTAAAACTAGCCGTTATGAATAGTAATAACCACTTTTTAAATTTTAGAAATTTTAGCTCTCAAAATGGACTTCATTTTTGGATTCGGAGTATCGAATTTAGCCTAAGGTGAAATTTTCGTACTTTTCGGATAACTTTCATATTCTGATGAATAGTGAAAATTACTAAATTATAATTAAAACCAACTTTTTTAATCGAAATAATTAATAGTGATAAATCATTAATTTGAGTGGTTTTAATGTATATTTAGAATATATTTTTACAATTTAATACAATTTTGGTCATTGGATGTAATTTCACATTTAAACTAGACATAATCAAGTGTCAATCTTTTGATAGATATTGTTTCTTAAAAACACGCTATTTGTTTTAACAGTGGGATTTAATTATAATATTAATTAATGAAACTTCTATGTTATGAATTTGGTAAAATAGACTTCATTTTTGAATTCGGAATATGAAATATAGCTTAGGATGAAATTTTAGCATTGTTCTGAAAAACATCAATTTTTTATGAATAGTGAAACTACTAAGTGGTAGTTAAAAAACTGAATTTTTCATAAAACATAATTTTACCACTTCTGTGAATGGAATTTCTAAAATCCGAGAGACACGGTTGATGTCAGTAAGTAAAATGTGGTTCAATGAGATGAAAATAATTTTTGGTGAATAGTAACTTTTTACTTTTACTTACCACGGTTAAAAGTAAATAGGGTAATTAAGGGTAAGAATGATATTAATATTACCCTAACACATGTCCTAATTCTATTTGACAAGTGTATCTCGACCAAAAACAACCTTAAGTGTAAAATATTATCATTTAGGCCCACTTGGATTAGATTAGGACATTTATTATTATTTAATTCAAAGAAGAGTTAAAAGAGTTAAAATCAAAGTTTATTTACTAAAACATTTTTAATATAGGGTTTTACATAAGATAAATTATATTGTAAATATTCATTAGAAAGCTAAAGATATTTCCTACATAATGGTATTTTATTTATAATTTTTAGACATCAAATAATTTAATTTATTTATGACACAAAGATGATGTAGTAATTATCTTATTAATGAAATATTGACATAATTGATATTATAAATAGAAAAATAAATGTAATTTAAGACTTTTTATTAATTACACTAATTTTATAGGTTACTATGATATATTAGTATTGATTTAATCAACTTGGTTCGAGCATATAATTATGTTATGACTTTCAAAAAAATCATATATCAAATAGTGTCAAAATTGACACAAAATAGTTTTTAAATCAAATATTATATTATTAATTGTTATTTTATTCCTAAAAATCTAAGGTTCGGACAAATGACATAGATAAGGATATATATATTAATAATAAACAATTTGAGGTTCGTTTGGCATGTTATAGTAAGTTTATTAACCATATGGTGTAAGAAAACAAAAAGACACGGTAAAAGTTAAATTATTTAACACAGAGTTAAATCTAATTGATAAGGTTAAAATAATAACCTAAACTTGTCTAAATCCTATTGGTTGATAGGATTCAGACCCATACCCACATTACCTTCGAAATAAGACCCTTTGGAACCATTATAAACCGATTTTGACTTTAATATAAAATAATATTTTGAGATATTCCTAAGGTGCCCCTATCCTCCCTTATAGTAGGGCACCTCCTCCCCCTCCTCCTCACACCCATTGGAGCACTCAAGCTCGGCCAACCCCTGCCGAAATCCCTTCTCCACTTCCCTAGAATAATCCTAGAGGTCCTGGTCTTCTTCAAAGACCAATCTTAGTTCCCTAAGTGGAGGATTCAAAGAGGCGTTTCAAAGAAGAGGTAATATCCATTACCGATCTTTTTCAATTTCTTTCTTCTTCAACTTCTTCTTCTTTAGTTGTTTCATGATAAAGTAATAACATCAGTGTTTCTTATATACTTATATGTTATTATAAATATGAAACAACTCTAATTAACCTTCTATCCATCCTACGGAAAAAGGAAATCATCGTGCGTGTGTACGTACGGAATACCGTCTCCACGCTGTGGTGTAATCTATTTTACGCCACCACCTTAATTGGATGGGTATAAAGGTGTAATGAGTAACTATATATAATTATTACAAAGTGATATTGATACTGAAATAGTATACATACACTTCAACACAATTCCACGACCATGGGAACGATATCATCGCTCGTGCGTACGTACGGACTACCGTCTCCACGACCCGATGAGATTCATTCTCAATGATTAACCATTCATGAATGATTATAAAGTATATATAATAAGTACTAATGAAATATATGACCTAATAATGATACTGGAATTTTTTATATTTATATGTATGTCATCTACTTAATTCCATTCAATTCAATAAGGAAACGAAAACAACGTTCTTGCGTACGTACGGACTACCATCTCCATGAATGGTGTATTTCTTTCCATTTACTGATTTATTATATATTTATATTATGAATATATATATATAAATCATGTTTTATATTCTAGAATTAATTAATCATGATCTAAGTAATCATATTAATAATTACAAGTTAAAAACACGAACGACAAATGAGACGATTTTACCCAAAACGCTACATTAACATGAATTTACAAAAGAACAGGTAATATAAAGTCATAAGTGGACCATATATGATATAATAACAATGATTATGATTCTGGAATAAGTCAATAACATTATTTAAATCATTATACAGGAGGTTCGGACACTTACAAAGCAAGTCGGACCTAAGGTAAGGGAATATATCACAATCTCATTTTATCCGAGATTTTTTAAACTTTGGTATTTACTGGGGTGTATTTTATCATCCACATCCATGTTTCCTCAATATGTAATATTATTTCCATCCACGTACAATTGTTTAAATCCAATTTTACCCTTAGGTGAGTTTTTAGTAAAAGATATGAAAGGAATCTTTTTTCATTTTTCGTACGAGGTACTTTTTGACTTTTCCGACAAAAGTACGAAGAATGTTTTTTTAACTTATACGGCAAGAATGGATTTTTAAAACATTATTTCCAAGAATCTTCCTTTACAAGTTTTCAAGTTTATTTTTAATCAACTTCTTTTAGTTTAAAATTTTATGACATGTTAAGAAATGAAAAGTGTTTTTGAAGTAGAAAGGATATTTTCCTCGAGAATGGAGTTCAAGTATTTTATCAAAATTATTTTCCATCTAAGATAATATTGGGTTCTGTTTCTATCCCTATTATTACATGGATTTGATTATGTTGTGATTGAAATATTTTTATGAATCCCTTTATCTTATATGAATTGTTTTATGATGTCATGATGTTTAAGATTCCCATTTTTATTACATGGGTTATGCAATGATGTATGATTTATGATTTTGTGGAACACATAAGAATGGTATCATTATGAGATGGGTGGGACCTATATCTCCCTCCAATGCATTGGGTAAAGATTTTATATCTCATGAGATAGACATGGCTGGAATGGTAGGTTATACCGGTTCAGTGAAACAGGACTGAAACGAGGGTGACTCGGTTCAGAAAGGGACTTTGTCCACTAAGATAGTCTTGGCAATGAGTCTTGAATAACAAGAAACGATTCTCTATGATTATGTGTGTATGCCACATAGTTTCATGTTTTAAGTTATGATTATTATGATTACATTTCACTGCCATTATTTATCCCATGTTATGAAATTATGATCTCTTTTGCAGGTTATGATTTTCAAGAACATATGATATGATTTTTATTTCCTTTATTTACCCTTATTGAGCATTTGAGCTCACCCTTTTATGTTTACTTTTCCCCAGGACATAAGGAAAGGTTTTAGGTATAAAAAAATAAGAAGATCATTATGGGAGATGTTGAAGATATTTCACAAGGATTAGAAGATTATATTCTGAGTTTCCAAAGACACTAAACTATTACAATCCTTGTGTATGTGTTTTTGTTATGTACTAAGTATTCCGCAAATGTAATGTAATGTCCATGTACGTCAGGCTTCGGGTCTCTACATTCTGCACCAGACACAATAAGATACAGGCGAATCCCATGCAGGGGTGAGTATAACAATACTCAATAGGTACCCCGATACCCCTGTAGGTCTCCTAGAGTTACACAAAGGAAAAATACACAAATAATGAAGCAAAATTACACAATAGAATTCATCTCACACCAAGATTTGTTCTAGGGGTAGTAAGAAGTATCAAACCCAGTCACATTTTTGAATTCCTTGGCTACTGGGGAACTCTGCCTCTATCGAGTATTTTGGGCCTGCCGCGTCACACAAAGGTGTTTCCCACTAACCTTGAACTGCTGAGGTACTGCTCCTCATCATGTACCGTCGGTCTGCTAGGTCACACAGAGCCCCCCCCCCCAACGTGGTCATCTAAGGAACTCCTCCCCATCGTGTAGTGCGTAAAATCCACACATTGGACCATGAGATCACACAGAACCACCCACTCCCATTATGTTCTACTATGGTACTCCTCCCCATTGCATACAGCAGTAGTCGAGTCACTTTGAGTCGAATATTCAGCTCTCATCAGGTCTTGGATACTCGTAGGGTTCTGTATGTAGTGCACTTGGTAGAACTGCTCCCCAAGCCATTATTTTTATATTAACCTGCAAGAAGTATCATGAAGAAGTAACTTTATGATATTCCAAGTCATAAGGGTTCCGACACAACAGATAGTGCGTCATTCGGACGCCTGATCTTTGTGTTATTGTAATTTCAGTGTCGAGAGCCTAGTTGGATTTAGATGGGATCCAACATGGTCGAACTAAAAGATTATCTAAAACTATAAAGGAGTAATTAAAAAGTATTATCTCACTCCAAGGGTCCCAACACAATAGATGGTTTGTCAAACAGGAATCCGGTTCTCAATATAAGGTCCTTTGAGTGTTTCTGGGTCTGCGTCCGGTCCGACCCTGTCTCGGCTGGGCTGAGGTGGACTAGGCCCGTTGGGCCTAATTCCTATATAGCCCGTAAGAGGGGAAGATCTCAAGGGTGGCCCAACTAAAATAGGGTGGCCCAACCCCCATGGGGTGACCGCTGGCTAGGGCGGTGGCCCGGTCCGGGGCGGGGGGTGTCGCTAGGGCGGCAACCCATTATGGTGGCAGCAGCCCAGTCCGGGGGCAGTGGCCTGCTTTGGCGGTGACCCGTATGAGGGTAGAAGCCCTCTCTGAGGGCGATGACCCGACTCGAGGGCAGAGGCCTAGATCGAAGTTGGCGGCCCAGCTCGAGGGCGGTGCAGTGACCCGGTGAAATGGAGAAGACCTGGTTTGAGGGTGAAAACCTGACTTGAGTTCGGCGCAGCGGCCCGGTGCGATGATGATAGCCCGGTATGAGGGCGACAACCTAGTTCGAGGGCCGCAGTGTGGCTCTAGGGTAGCATGGTGGCCCGGTGCAAGGGAAGAGGCCCAACTCTAGGGCGGCGACCTAGCTCGAGGACAGTGTGGCAGCCCGGTGTGAGGGCGGGGGCCCGAATTGAGGTCGGTGGGCCGACATGAGGGTGGAGACCCAGTTTAAAGGTGGAAGCCCAGCTAGGTCCATCATGGGGGGGGGGGGGTGTAACCCCCTCATCATCCTGAATTCCCGAACTACCCAGATACCATTTGGTTGGCGAAGAAGCGGCATCGGGTGGGTGCTACTCAGTCATAGCAGAACCCATCAGATGCCGGTTCAACCTCCACTGCGACTTCAACTATGGATTCCATTTGCTGGTGGCATAGAGGTCGCACTTCCCTCCTTCCCATGGCCTGCTTTCATTCCAGCTTCCTCCTTCGTTCACCACGGTTGACGAGTTGTGACCTTACTCTTGCGGCATGTATCAATGCGCTCGCGGTCCTCCAAGGTTGCGCAAGGATATCAAGATAGCGGAGGGTTCGGGCTGGGATTGTTAGACATGCACCCTCCGTGTTAGCTAGTAAAAATGATGGGGGTTAAGATATTAATAATTATTGAATTAAAAAAAAGATTAAACCCATAATATTTCCCGCAATAACCACTCGCAAAGACGAATGAATCGCAGGTCAACACGTTAGTCAATTGACCCATGTACTTTGTATAATTTTAAGAATGGGGAAGAGGAAATCAAAAACGCACAACAAAAATAACCCCTACCTTGAAACATTGTAAAGCACTCACAGTTGAGGGAGTCTCGTCATTCACCGTCCCCACAACAAGCTGTCCTCACCGCCGCTCGAACATCAATCTCTACTTCGGGGTTTCGGTGTCCCACGTCACCTCCTACTGGGGTCGGCTCCATCTTCCATGGGGATGACATTATGGAACTCCAACAGAACATCATTTCATAGTGATGCTTTTCTGATACCCCACCCTAAAACTCTATATTTATAGGATAGGGGGGAGTAAGTTACGCTGTGGGGAGTTAATGGTATCATTAATTAAGAATCTTCCTAATTTCCCCCAACATTGATGATATGTAGATTAGAGGGTCAAGCCATTTATTGGATTGATATATCACATGTCCCACCTTACCACCAGTCCGTTGGAGGAATAGAATAAAAATAAAATAATAAATTAATTCTATTTATACTAACAAAATGTTAAAAAAACATTATTTTTCTCTGAATCTATTGCGGTTGATGTGAAGAATCCATTAAGTGAATCCTAGCGATTCAGATTCAATAGTGCCCTCATATTTCTAATCTGAAAAAAAGTTCAAAAGTTATAAAATTACACTCACGCGTTTACTGAACATACCTGAAAAAAAATTCAGTAAATTATTAACAGAAACCCTCGACCTGTGTCGGTCAAGGTTAGGCTCTGGATATGTGTAACATGCCTCAACGAACACAACGGTACTCTTGGATTTTTAATCCGAGTTACCGTTTAAAAGTTATGGATTTTTTACAATAAAATAATTATCACTTAATAATTTTATTTATGGCCTAAAACTAACTTTCACAGGTGGCCCACGCTGACTGATGTTAGTATCTTCCTAAAGAGAGCATACCCTCACAAGTTCAGTTTTGGTCTCACATTTTTTATCTTAGTTACCATTTGTGAGTTATAAGCATTTGAAAAATAAAATAACTTTATTTAATTATTTTATTTATGGTTATTCCATTTTCATGTTTTCTCACAGGAGGCCCGCGCCTACTAAACATATGTCGCCCCTAGGGTAAACCTGCCATCTTGAGCACAAAGGTGCCCTCATATTTTAGATCCATGCAACTATTAAACAATACTAGACTAATAATGGAACATTTTTTTTAATATAAAATCGTTAAAATATTTTAAAAATATTGTATTTAACATCAAAACATGATGGTGAGGATTACTTGAAAGCATATTACCATTGTAAGAGAAACCCATATGAATAAATAAATGGCCCAAATCCTGTACTTTTAAATTGTATTATATAATAAATTTTAAATATAGGGAGTAATTATATCATTATATATCTCCAATTAGGAATTATTTTTTCTAGGTAAATAGAAAACATCTTAAGAGATGTGGTATAAGAGGAATCCATCATTTAAATACATTATAATTTTTATAATAGATCTAATATCATTGAGGATAAAAACTAGAAGTTTGAATTAGATGAGTTTGAATTTATTATTCTAGGATACTCATTAGTGATGAAGGAATAAAATGGTTACAAAATAAATAGGGGAAAATAAATTAAAGAAAATATGTAACTACAATGCTAAAAAATTATACCTCTTGATGAAATGATTTTTTTAATTGAAAAATATTAATGAAATTGTGGAAGAATGAAATTCAAAATTAAACAGCTAACGTAGATCCCATGAGTATAAAGTTGATTCATCAAAGAAAAATAATAATTTTGAAAATGTAAGATTTTAAAACTAATATTTATATCAATAAGGGGGTTTCAAATCAATGATGTTAACATAATTACTAATAGGATATCCCTAATTAAATTAATATCATGAAAATTTTATAAAACACAATATTATTATGTTATTTAAAAGAAAATAATTTAAATAAGTAAAATAAAGATAGAACCATGTTCAATTAAATTCATTAGAGGATTCAATAAATTATGAAGAATTGTCCATGGTAAAATATTCTATAGAAAAAATTATAAAATTCAATAGAACCAACTGATTAACCAAAAAAATATATAGAAAAAAGAATGTTTGATTAAAAAAATAAGGGTTGGGGTGTAATAGATATACTCATTCAATTGTATGGATGTAAAAAACAAATTTCCCAAAATATCTTGGTTATGAACAATTAAATTATTCTGGGAAATTAGGAACCAATGCAGATTCATGGTGTTCCTTGTTGATAGTGAATTTTAATTCATTAATTAATTCTTTAAGGAAGATGTGTACTTTTAAAACCCATGTGGGTTTTTAAATATAAACATGGGAGAATGTTTTAAAAGTAGAGTAAGGAATTTTATTTTTTTATTTATGTGACAATGTAATGGTGTTCAATGATAGAAAACCCCTTTTGAAATAATGGATTCTAAAAGGTATAAGTGGTCATAATATCTACTTTAATAACTATATTGATAAAACGATGTCGGTGAACATTTTTGTAGATTTAATAATTATTAGAAAATCTTAAAAAGTACACTACATGCAATTATTAGAGTTTTTGTTGTGTTAGTTAGAGAAATACATGACTGGTGTGTTGTAATTGGGACTTGATATATATATTACAAAATGAAGGAATTTTTTTTCGAAGTATAAATATATGAATGCAGTGGTTAATATATTTGTATGGAAGGATTTATAGGTGATGATATGCCAATATGCAACCTAGATTATATTAGGATGCAATAAATATAGAAAGACATTTTTAAAATTAAATATTAGAAAATCATCATGTTTTTTATGTACATAATATAAAAGTGAGTCGTAGTTTCTTTTTCCACTTTTGTAGTCCCAATGTACAATATTTATCCTAATGAATGAAATATTCTATCTATAAAAGGATTATTCATCTTATAATAAGACTTATAGTTTTTTATTCTTCATCATGATTCATATTTATAGAAATAAATGAGATTAAAAATGTGGATTTAGGATGGTTCAACTGATGATAAACATTTTACAATTGGTAGTTAATTATATCGTATCAGTTTATATAAATCATGGTTTTACAAGAACCACATTTTCATTTTTCTATACTGTTTAAAAACTTAGTATATTTGTGGCTTCTAAATTGTTTACTCAATAATTAGTATTTAATAATAATTTAAACGATATCATAGTTGTTGTGAATACAAATTTCATTAAATGTGGGTAATATGTGTCCCATCATATAAAAAATAATTCCAATCTTTTAAAGATGAAGAACACAAAAATAACATGCCAATTAATCCATGATAATGTTGATATGTTGCTTCTAAAGTTAGAGTATTTAATAAATAATATAAGTTTTTGGACATGATTATATAATCAATACAAAAATATTTATTTACATATGTAATAGTTCACATTGGATTCCATCCATTTGCACCTAACGAGAGGGTTTGGATAATTAAGATAATTGATTGATTGTTGAATTTTGGATATGTTTCTAACCAGTACACTACATGGATCTGCATCAGATGAAGATCAGAGCAGGAATCTTTCTCTTGAGCATGTCATTCGGATTTGGAAGTTCAAGAGGGTATGGTTTTTCCATTGATACCATGCATGTGAATACATGCATTGGTCATCTAGCCGAGTGGTTATGCGATGGTGAAAGCTTATCATCACGTTGTAGTTTCTAGGGAGGAGCGGACCATGTAGTCCTGATCTGGGTTATCATCTTTCATGGTTTTAATTGGTTGTAATGATTGGATCTTGCAGTTTCTCACTTTTTCCTCAAAAGTATTTTGATAATAAAAAAGTTAATTCTCAGTTAGAGGGTTTGGATAAGGGATCTCTACTACCCTATAGATTTTTCCACTGATAGCATGGTGTGTTGATTGCATTGCAGTTCTTTTTTTTAAAATTTTAACACTCAATTTTTAAAATTTTGTGATACATTCCATGGATTCAATAAAAATATGTATAGGTTATGTGTGATTTTATTTATAAAATCTTTTCATAATTTTTAATGAATAATAAATTGATTTTTATAGATTATTGTCATATGAGAATATTATTTTATTGGATATATAGTGGAATCTTATAGTAAAATGTAGAAGTATATGTATATAAATGATGTGTTTATAGTAGGAAATTAAAATTTAAAAATTATTTCTCTAAATGAGTTTGATCAATGTGATAGTAAAATAGATAATGTGTAAATCTTTGGTAAATTTTAGGAATGATAGTGTGTTAATAATTTTTTTAAAGTCAGTTCATAATAATTTAGATGAAGATAAAATGGAATAGTACAAAAGGTGTTTTTATAAAACCCAAAAGGATTTGTTATTATTATGTATCCAATAGATTATTTTTGATTTGTTCTTTTTAAAATTACTTTTGGATGGAGACGTATATAGAATGATCAAGATGTCATACTATAGATATTTTGAAGATGATGGATGTACTTTTTACAGTTTTTTGTATGATAGAACCAACATTTAAGTATCATGTTATGATGTAGTGTATCACACATTAGAGTAATGGTTTTTGAATATTATAATGATTCAAATAGGTTTTTAGAGGCCACACTATAATGGATATATGGTTAGATAATATGTGGCCATATAAGAATGACATAATGCTTTTAAATATTATATTTTTAATGCTTCACTAGGGGAAAATTTATGTGATGTCATAATTTAGCTATGAAATTATATAATATTCATAGGATGGATTTTTTAGGGAATTTCTCACACATTGAAATAGGTGTTTCTAATTTTTAAATACCCACATCATTGATGATATTGTCATTAAATAATTAATAATTCAGGTCATTCCATAAGATCCATGTATAAATGAATATGGAATTTCAAAATGATTAAAATATCTATTTAATATGGTTGTTCTGTGATGTATATGCAGTGATTATTATTATAATACCAGGTAAAATAGTTAGATTTAATAGAATGATGATTCTATCATAGTGATCTAGATTAATGGGAACCCTCATTTTATTCTATTACATGTTTTATAGATTTGATGATATTATTATTGTGACAACCCAAGATTTCATAGTATGTTATATCTTCAATGTAATTCAATAACTAGCGCTACACGCAGCACTGAGTTCGAGCGCACCACAACTTACCAAACTAGCCATTCAAAAGGAAATTATGAATAGTATTAACGACATTTTGAATCTTATATACTCTATATAATTTTAACATCCACATTATGTGTTTCATATAAATAATATAATAACAAATTCATTTTTTCAGAAAAAAGAAGTATTTTTCTAAAAATGAAATTTTACCGCTTTTTAATGGAGATCCCTTTTCAAAACAAATACTTGACACTTTTATATATTAAACATATTGAAATTAAATTCTTCTTCATAAGGGGGAAATAAAAATTTAGTTTGGATAAATATTTTGGTACTTTTTTGATAACATTAATATTTTGACGAATAATGAAAAATACTATGTTTTAATTGAAAACACCTTTTTTAATCGAAATAATATATAGTGATAAATTATGAATTTTAATGTTTTTGAAGTATAATTAGATTATATTTTTATAATTTAATACAATTTAGTTCATTATAAGTTATTTCACATTTAAATTGGACAAAAACACGTGCCAATCTTTTGATAGTTTTTACTTTTTAAATACCCACTTTTTGGTTTTAACAACAGGAATTAATTATAAATTAATGAATTCAACATATTTGTTTTGAATTTGTTAAATTAATATATATTTTTGAATTTCGAATATCATAATTATCATAGGGTGAATTTTTGGTATTTTTCTGAAAACATTCAATTTTTTATGAATAGTGAAAAACCCTGCGTTATTATTTAAAACCGACATTTTATTTAAATAATTATTTATTTTATTTAAATGTTTTTTATGTAAAAATAGTTATATAATACCTATATAAGTTCAATGTATTTCATTGGAGATATTTTATAATAAAATTAGATGTATAAAATTTTATTGAACTTTCTAACCTCTTTTACCCACCTACTAGGCAGATTAGCAAATTTGTATAAAACATAATTTTACAACTTCTGTGAGTTGAATTTCAAAAATCCGAGAGACACGGTTGAAATCAGTAAGTAATATTTGGTTCAATAAGATAAAAATAATTCTGCTGAATAGTAACTTTTGACTTTTATTTACAACGGTTAAAAGTAAATAAGATAATTAATTGTAAAAATGAAATTATAATTACCCTAACAGAAGTCTTAATTCTATTAGAAAAGTGTAATTCGACCAAAAACAACCATGGGAAAAAAATGTGATCCTATTTGGTCCACTTGAATTAGATTAGGATATTTATTATTATTTTATTTAAAGAATAGTTAAAAGTGTTAAATTCAGTGTTTTATAACTAATTTTTTTTAACATAGGGTAATACATAAGATAAATTAGATTATAAAAATTAATTAGAAATATTAAAAGATTTACTACATTATGGTATTTTATTTATAATTTTTAGGCACTAAATAATTAAATTTATTTATGACACAATGATGATGCAATAATTGACTTATTAATGAAAGAATCAAATAAATGGCATTATAAATATCAAAATAAATATAATATCAACGTTTATATGACATACACGAATTTACAAGGTTTATATGACATGTTAGGGTTTATTTGATAATTTTTTTGAAGTGATAAAGTTTTTACGACTTTCACAAAAACAAAATACCAAATAGTGTCAAAATCGACATAAATTATTTTTAAAAAAAATACTATATTAATCATTGATATAATATTTCAAAAAAATATAAGGCTATGCCAAAGGGTTTAAATAATATTATATATGTCATTACTGAACCACTTGAGGTTTTATTGAAAGTTTAGAGTAAATTTATTAACCGTATAGTGTAAGAATACAAGAAGACACAATAAATGTTAAACTATTTATCTAAGAGTAAAATCTATAAGATAATGTTAAAAAGGTAACCTAAACATGTCTAAAACCTATTTTCTGAAAGGATTTAGACACATAACCACCTAATGCTCTAAAAATATTCATTTTTTAGCCATTATAAACCAAATAATATTGTATAATAAATTAATATTTTAATCTTTTCCTAAAGTGACTTTCACCCCTCTTATAAAAGGGAACTTCACTTTCTCTCAAAATCACAACTACCAAGACATTTGTCTCAATCAACCACTAGACAAATATACTCCCAACTTTCCTCACATAAACCTATATTTTTTACTTTGATCATAAAGCCAACCTAATGAGTCCTTTAAATCAACTCATAAGTAAACACCTGAAGAAGAGGTAATAATTTCACCACCCTCTTTCAAGTTCTTTACTTCTTCAACTTCCCCTTTCTTTGTTGTTTACATACCAAAATAATATAACTCCAATACATATTACATACTATGATGTTATTATAAATATTGTATAACCCTATTTTTTAATCTATCCATCCTATAAATAACATAGTCATCATAGGTGCGTACGTAGGGCTTACCGTCTCCACATCATGGTGTGGTTTGTTATTCAAACACTTCATTATTTGGATGGGTATAATAATGAGTATAACAGATTAAAATAATAAATATAACATTTTAATAATTCTGTATATATGATATACCATCCAATTAAATATGATTTCACAATCAATATAATGATATTGTCGCTCGTGTGTACGTAAATATTACCGTCTCCACGACGTGATGAGATTCATTCCCACGTTCATTACTCAACGATGATTATAAAAATATATATATTATTAATAAGTATGTGATATATGAAATAATGATTCTATTGGATATATTTATATTTATGTATGTATCTACTTACAAATATCTTATTCACTTACTTCTGTTCAATATGATATAAAAACAAAAACAATGTTTATGCGTATGTACGGTATACCGTCTCCATAAACGGTGCCTTCCATTTCATATATATATATCTATTATATATATATATATTAGAAATATATATCATATATAAATCAAGGTTTATTTTCTGGAAATATAAAAATCATTATCTAAATGATACAATCAATAATAACATGTTAAAACACGTATGATAAAGAAAGTGATTACTATGAAAAATGTTAATTTAACATGGATATCATTATTAAATTGGATTTATAAAGTAATAAATAAATCATGTATGATATAATAAATATTAAGACAATTATGGTATAATTTAAGAACATACTATGGTCATTATATAGGTGGTTAAACTTACCCTTGACCAAAGGAAATTGCAAGGTAAGGGTTAATTCTACAATATTTTTACTTATCCGAGGTTGTTTTTATGTAAGAATCTATTGGGAAATATTTATTATCCATGTCCATGATTTATAAATGATTTTTCAAAAGGATTCTTTTTAAGGGAATTATTTTACCGAAACATCATTCTAAATGTTATAAAGATTTATTCTTCAAAACCTTTCTCATTAATGTCCACGTTTTCAAAATGGTTTTAAGGATTTATTTATAAGGAAGTGAATGTTTTAAAATGTTAATTCCTTTCAAATATTTTAAAATGGTATGGGACACATTGATTCAAATCTATATTTTAAATGACTTCCTTTATAAATTATGTGACATTTAAATGATATCATGAAAAATGGATATTTCTCTCCATGATTTTTACTAATCATTTACTACTATGTGGATATCCATTATGAGATATTATTCTTGATCGAGGTTGATTTATTTCGATAAAAATGTTCCATATTGTATTGATGGTTTAGTGATATGTTTGGATGTTTATTTGTTATTTTTAGACCATTCATGGTTTATGGATAAAGTATTGACATTTCATATTCTTGTTTTAATATGAATGTTTATGTTATCTTTATACTTTTTCATATAAGGAATAAATTGGACATATTAAGTGACGAGTGGAGCCCACTATAGCTCCTTGATGCATTGGTAGGTCTCACGAGACAAACTATTTTCTAGGAACAAGGCCTTGACAAAATTTTATATGTAGTCTAGGGATGTGGCCTTAACTATTTGGTTATGAAGTCTGACATTATGCATTCCATCATTATAAAACTGGATATTGATATTACATGTGATTATTCGACTAATAGAATATACATGTGAATAAGTAAGTGGAATTATTTGATTTATATTTTCCATATTGTGCTACAGTTAAATTTAAATGGCTTTTGATTTAGTATTATACATTGCCTTAAATGATTATGATTATTTATTAATGATTTTTCTATATTGTTATCCTTACTGAGCATCTAAGCTCACCCCTTTATATGTTTTAATTTTCCTAGGATATGAAGATGTATATTATAAATGACCTACAGGGATAGTCTAATGGATAATAATTTGATCAATGGAGATAATATTGTTGTTTTTTATTTTATAATGTAATGTAACATTCATGTAAGTAATCTATGTTCAACGACTATTAAACGGATCATTCTATCGGGACTTGATTCATTATAATGATGATAATTTATTAAAATAATGCACAAACTCTAGGAAACTGGGGTCCGGGTGTTACAGTTGGTATCATAGAAGTTTTGCATCAACTGTGGAAATAGAATTAGATAAACTCTGATTATAGATCATTACCCTAAGATAAAAATTGAGGATTAGTATCGAAGAACCTCCCAGAATTTTGGTAATGTAGAGATTTTATTTATTTTACAAGCAATACATCCATGTATGGATACGAGAAGGTAGAGGAGGCTCTGAAATAGATGTACCTAGGAGTGAAAAAATTGATAAGGTGTTTCAGGCTTGACCAGGGGTATCCTAGAATACAACAACGGGCCTTGTTGCACTGTTGGTTATGACACTCCTGGGGGATATGCTTAAGATAATTCAAATTTTCATTACAAGCCATTATTAATGATTTAGGAGTAAATAATTCTATAATGAAAACATTTTATGATTATAGATTATATGCATAATCGTTTCAATTTATGTTAGGTATTTTACATGTTTGGAATTATGCATTTCGATTCATAAACTAACCAAGAGTATTCCATTGTTTAGAAATGGCGCCTAATTGAAAGAATGAGTATTCCAGCAATATACATGACCAAAAGATTAAGTAGGATCATATCTTCCAGGGTATTAATACAAAATTTAAAATGGAAATAGTCTTCCACATATTCTTATAATTTTAAAAAATAATAATTTTTTTTACTAAGATATGTTAAGAATTCTCTGAGTCCTATGGATTTGAAGGGAAGAAAGAGAAGAAAAGTATGGAAGAGATAAAGATGGATAAAGGGAAGTTGGGAAAGAAGGATTTTCCCATATGTGATAACTACAGAAATAATTACCTTGCTAAATTTGTGAAGGGAATTGGAGTTGGTGATAAGTGTCGAGAAAATGGTCACCATGTAAGTGATTGTAAGGGTAAGAAAAAGGTTTCAAATGTATAATGCTTCATCTTTAAGGAGTTTGGAAACTACACGAATCAATGTCTAAATCATTAGAGTATACACCAAAAGCTTCTATTGGATAACAATCAAGTAATGAAACTATAAAATATGTAGTAGAATGACTATAGTTCTTATGTTGTTAAATTATTGTGTCATTTGATTATTGTATTAATGACGTACAAGTTATAAGAATTATAAAGTATATAACAATTGTAATATAACACTATTTCATTAAGGACTTCCGATTGTGTGGAACCAAGAAAAGTGACTCAATAGCAGGTTAATGTTTTTGGAAAATATATGGTTGAGAGAAAGCTATACCATAATATAGTTGTGATACTACTGTAGTGATTTTGGAATAATATATGATTGATTTAGATAAATTATATCAGATATTTATGTCTACCATGAAACTGATTAATGATTTGTATAATCCATCATTGCTGGATTTTACAATATTTTTGGATAGAAGGAGTAAATCCAATATTCTATTAGGAATAAGGGATCAAGAATGTATTTAATATGGTTTTATGGTAATTTAGGGTGTTATAGTGTTTTAAAAGATTACATGTTGAAGGTATACACATGTTATTACGTGAAAAAAAGGATCTTCATTGTCTTTACCTTCTATATAAATTATATACGTTGAGTTTGGACATAAGTATTTTGGATAATTCTAAATGTTGGAATCGATTATGTTTGAAATTGGATACTATTGTTATGGTTAAATCATTTTTTATATTATTTTGTTACTGTCATAAAAAGGACAACCCGGAGGTCAGGAGACAACCCATCGCATCCAGCAATGCCACAAAACTTGAACACACAACCAAAGGGCGACAAGGGTGGATCACCTACCACTGTCCTAAGTGATCATTTGTTTTGTATAATGTAGTTTTTTTAAAATATTCTGAAAAATGAATTATAAATTCATTACTTCGGGAACCCCATATGATTAGGATAAATAGAATATTTTTGAATTCTATTATCTTTTGAAGTGAAAGATGAATTTGTGGTAGGAATTAGTTGAAGGATGAAACTCTACATGACATTAATATATATATATATATTCTATTATTATATGAATAGATTAAATCTTAATCTTTAGGGAAGAGATCATAAAACAGAAAATGTGTTATCCTAATACCTTATGTTTTATTGAACTGATGATATTTTAAATCATCAAAGATTGATGGCTTTGAGGATCTCAATAGTATACTTGTTTGTGACTGATGACCTCAATCACTCCCTATAAATATGTAGTTTTTCCCTCCAATTATGTGTCACTAATTGCCACAAATTTTCTCCTAATCGAGATCATAATTTGGTGTAGACTTTTTCATTCCCCTTTCCCTCTTATTAAGACTAAATACTATTAAACAAATTTTCAATGTGGGTTTTCCACAAAGGTATTTTTCTATTTTTAACCATTTATTTTTAAATATCAATTTCATATTGTGAGGATGAAATTTGTAGAAGGAGTGGAGAATTTAACACCCCAAGATTTCATAGTATGTTATCTCTTCAAAGTAATTGAATAACTAGTGCGACACACAACACCGAGTTCGATTACACCACAACATACCAAACTAGACGTTAAAAAAGAGGTTATGAATAGTATTAACTGTATTTTGAATATTATATACCCTATATAATTTTTACAACTATATTATTTGTTTATTAGACATAATATAAGAACAAATTCAATTTTTCTGATAAAAGAAATATTTTTCAAAATATGCAATTTTACCACCTTTTAATGGAGAACCCTTTTAAAACTAATATTTGATACTTTTATATATTCAATCTAATGAAATTAATTTCTTCTTTAGAATTGTTACTTTAAAATTCAGTTTGGTTAAATTTTTGGACTTTTCTGAAAACTTTTTTATTTTGACAAATAGTGAAGAATACTATGTTTTAATTGAAAAAAAAATTGTTAATTGAAATAATTTATAGTGTAAAATTATGAATTTTAATGGTTTTTTAGTATAATTAGATTATATTTTTATCATTTAATACCATTTAGGTCATTATAAGTAATTTCAAATTTGAATTTGACATAAAAACATGTCATTGTTTTGATAGTTTTTACTTTTTAAAAACCCACCTTTTGGTTTTAACAACATGAATTAATTTTAAATTAATAAATGATACTTCTATGTTTGGAATTATATAAAATAGAATTCATTTTTGAATTTTTAATATCAAATTTATCTTAGGGTGAATTTTTTGTATTTTTCTAAAAACATTCTATTTTTGATGAAATGTGAAAGACACTGTGTTATTATTTAAAACCTACATTTTATTTAATTAATTATTTATTTTATTTAAATTTATTTTAAGTAAAAATTGATATATAATACCTATATGAGTTCAATTTAATTCATTGGAGTCATTTTAAAATAAAATTAGATGAATAAAATTTTATTGAGCTTTTTATCCTCTTTTACCCACCTTCTAGAAACGTTAGCAAATTTGCATAAAACATAATTTTACCTCTTCTATGAGTTGGATTTCAAAATATCGAGAGACATGGTTAGTATCATCATGTAAAATGTGGTTCAATAAGATGAAAATATATTTGGTGAATAGTAACTTCTGAATTTTATTTACCACAGTTAAAAGTAAATTGGGTAATTATGGGATAAAATGATATTATAATTACCCTACCACATATCCTAATTTTATTAGAAAAGTGTAATTTGATCGAAAACAACCTTAGTATTAAAATATGATCAACTTTGTTCCACATGTATTAGATTATGACATTTATTATTATTTTATTTAAGGAATAATTAAAAGTGTTACATTCAATTTCTTATAACTAGAAACATTTTTAATATAGGGAGATACATAAGATAAATTTGACTATAAATATTCATTATAAATCTAATAATATTTCCTACATCATTGTATTTTATTTATAATTTTTAGACATTAAATAATTAAATTTATTTATGACACAATGTTGATACAGTAGTCACCTTATTAATGAAAGAATAAAATAAATTGTATTATAAATATTAAAATAAATATAATTTCAATGATTTTATGACGTAGAATAATTTTCAAGGTTAATATGACATTTTAGGGTTTTTTAGATAATTTTTTTCATAGTGATAAGGTTTTTATGACTTTCACAATAATAAAATAACTAATAGTGTCAAAATTGACATAAATTAATATTTAAAATAAATACTATATTATTGGTTTATTTAATATTCCTAAAAATATATGGTTCTCACAAAGGGAATAAATAATATAATATATGTCACTAATAAACCACTATAGGTTCTCTGTGATGTTTAGATTAAGATTATTAACCATATAGTGTAAGAATACAGGAAGGCAAGGTAAAAGTAAAACTATTTAACTAAGAGTTAAATATAAAAATAGGTTTAAAATTGTAACCTAAACTTCTCTAAAACATATTGGTTTAGGGGATTTTTACCCATAACCACCTAAGGCTCGAAATAAATTCATTTGGAGCCATTATAAATTAAATTTGACTATATAATAAATTTATATTTTAATCATTTCGTAAAGTGACCCTCACCCCTCTATTAAAAGGGAACATCCCCTTCTTTAAAAATCACAAATCCTAAGGCATTTGGATCAGAAAAACCCTAACCAAATATCCTCCCAACTTCCCTAAAATAATCCTAGAGTCATTACCTTGATCATAAGGCCATCCTATGGAGCCCTTTTGATCAACTCAAAATGAAACACACGAAAAAGATGTAATAATTTCACCAACCTCTTTCAAGTTCTTTTCTTCTTCCACTTCCTCTTTATTTGTTGTTTACATACCAAAATAATAACTCCAATAACTCCTAAATACTGTGTTTTTTTATAAATATGGTACCAACATATTCTTTATTCTATTCATCGTATAAATAACAAAGTAACTATATATGCGTACGTAAGGCTTACTGTCTCTACGTCGTGGTGTCGTTTGTTATTCAGAAATTTCATTATTTTGATGGGTATAATAATGAGTATAAAAGATTTAAATAAAAAATATAACATGATAATTATTCTTCATATATGATATATCATCCAATTACAGACACTTTCACTATCAATATAATGATATTGTCGCTCGTGCGTACATACAGATTACCGTCTCCACGACGCGATGAGATTCATCCCCACATTCACCACTCAACGATGATTATAAAAGTATATATTATTAATATGTATTTAAAATATGACATAATTATTCTAATGGATATATATATATATATATATATCTATTTACTTACATATATCTTATTCACTTACTTTTTTTCAATATGATATGTAAATGGAAACAACGTTTATGCGCATGTATGGCCTAGCGTCTCCATAAACAGTGCCTTACATTTTATATATCTATCTATTATAAATATTATTATTCTAAATATATATGATATATAAATCATGTTTTAAATTATGGAAATATTTAAATCACAAACTAAATTATACGATCATGAATAACAAGTAAAAACACATAGGATAAAGAAAGTGATTGTTACCCAAAATGTTAATTTAACATGGAAATAATTATTAAATGGGTTGTATAAAGTCATAAATGAATCATATATGATATAATAAATATGAATAAGATTATGCAATAATTTAATATCATACTATGTTCATTATAAAGGATGTTAAACCTACCCTCAACCAAAGTAAAGTGTAAGGTAAGGGTTAATTGTACAATCTATTTACTTATCCAATGATTTTTTACGTAAGTATATACTGGGATATATTTATTATCCATGTCCATGTTAAATAAATGTGTAATCAAAGGGATTATTTTTAAGGTAAATTTTTACTGAAACATCATTTTAAATGTTTTAATGATTTATTATTCTAAACATTTCTCAATAATTTCCATGTTTTAAAATTAGGTTTAAGGATTTATTTATATGGACATGAATGTTTCAAAATGTTAATTCCTTTAAAATGTTTAAAATTGATATGAGACACTTTTATTCAAAACTATATTTTAAATGAAATCCATTATAAATTATGTTACTTTTATATGATTTCATGAAAAGGGATATTTCTCTTAAATATTTTTACTGGTCATTTTCAACAATGTCAACATCCTTTACAAGATATTATTCTTGATCAAGGTTGATTTATTATGATAAAAGTGTTCGATATTGAATTTAAGGTTTTGTGATATGTTAACCTATGGATGTGTTATTTTTAAACCATTTATGGTTTATGGATAATGTATTGACATTCCATAGGCTAGTTTTAATATGAATTTTTATGTTATGTTTATACGTTTTCATATGAGGAATGCATTGGACTTAGTTAGTGATAGGTGGAGCCTGTTATAACTCCTCGATGCATTAGTCGGTCTCATGATACACACTAGTGATTTGGAATAAGGCCTTGACAAAATCTTAATTGTAGTCTTGGCACAAGGACTTTACTACTTGGTTATGAAGTCTGGCATTATGATTTCCATCATTATGAAATTGTATATTGATATTACATGTGATTATTAGACTAGTATAATATCCATGTGAATAAGTAAATGGAATTATTTGATTTATCAGGTCAATATTATGCTGAAGATTAAGTTTTAAAGGCTTTTTTACATACACATTACCTTAAATGTTTATGCTTATTTATGAATGTTTTATCTATATTGTTATCCTTACTGAGCATCTGATCTCACCCCTTTCTATGTTTTATTTTTCTATGGTTGTGATGAAGAATATTATTAATGAACAGTAGGGATATTCTAAGGTATATGAGTGTGGTCAATGGAGATAATATTGTTTTTGTTTTTTATAATGTAATTTAACGTTCATGTATGTAATCTATTTTCCAAGATTGCTAAATTGAATGGTCCTTCAGGACTTGATTCCTTGTAATTATGCATATGTATTAAAATAATGCACCAAATCTATGTAACTGGGGTCGGGGTGTTTCAACTATTGAATTAGATAAACATGATTTATAGAATTTTGGAACACACAATGGGGCTGCCAATTTTTTTTATAATGGTGTTTTCTAATTCATTTGAAATATTTCATTTCACTCTAATGTCACGTATTATTCCATAATATAGATGATCATGATAACATCATGAATTTATTTTTCTATATTTAATTAATCTTATTTGATCTTATGAATATGGTATTTCAACATATTTGGAGGCTTAATTAGAAGATATTTCTATTCAAAATTAAGTATATAAATTTATCAATGAATGTGGACATGTGGAGAATTTATTATCAGCATAGAGAAACTATTCTCTTAAGAATGGAGATGGATTATATTTACAAAATTTCATTGAATCACATTTTAAGTAGTAATTATGGTGAGATGAATGAATGGATATAAAAGATTATATAGTTATAGAGGATCATGGAGATCAACACATGGATGAAGTTATTTTTGATTAATACAACATTGGTTGTGTAATATCAGTCTTAGTTTAAATAATATATAGATTGTTTCCCCTGTAATATTATTATTCTTTATGAGTGATTTATGGATGGGAGTTCACTAAATATATTAGGGTTTAAAACATATAGGTTATGTTCATTATCACAATTTTTTTTGAAATCATATGAACACATAGTGATCATGATATATTAGTAAGTCTCGTTTTTATATTTTGTGGATTATACTTGTTTATCTAAACAAAGTAAAACATTATTTTCTCCCTTTATAAAATATTTTTGAATTTATAAATTTCATTAAAGAGAAATTGCATACTATGATATATTAAATGAGATTATTGGAAATATTCATTTGTTGATACTCACCCACCTCAATTCACCATCCTGAAAGGGTATATACCATTTGTGGGACAAATATGGTGTAGTATATATAGAATATATGAATGGTAAATGATTGATGGTAGAGATGAAATACATATCTAGAAGAAACCTTCAAAATATTATATGAAATACACCCTTTTAATAGTACAAAATTTCTATAAATAATAGTTTTATCACTTCTTAAGATTCCATTTTTGAAAAAATCACATCCCAATGGTTGAATGAAGCTATCTATATATGGTAAGTTCTATAACTGAAAATTTTAGAAAAAATATTTCTCTTTTAAACATGTTTTTGAAATAAAATTAAATATATATTTTTTATACTTTATATAATGTTTTTTAATGTTTATGTTTGATAAATATTTAATATTCTTGTAGATAATATTTTTTTACATAAAACAACTTTATCAGTAGAACATCACCAATGTAACATTATCTAAATAAGTTTGTGTGTGTGTTTATATAAATTAAATTCATGTTCTTTCATATAAAAATTTCATAAGAAGTTTCTTTTTTTTTCATGGAAATAGCATTATAGGAGTTCTGAAACACATCATCAGTTGAGTTAGGAAAATAGTGAATTAAACTGAAAGGGTAACAAAGGTTCTTCATGTTGTTGCAAATAAAAATTAGAATAATTAAATTTCAAAGCTATAGTGAGTTATTTCCTATTAAGATAAATATAATAGTTGTCTCACAGTAAAGAAGAATGGTATAATGAAAAATATATTTGATGGTTACAAATTTATTAAAGCATATAAAATCATATTACATTGAGTGCTTCCATTTGTAATCATTTATAATAGTTTTTTAGAAAAGAGAATATTTTGTGAGGATACCATCTAATGTATCTTATTTTACATATTTGATTTTTTAGGTATGATCTATGATATTGAGGGACCCATATTGAATATAGATAGATGTCAATCTAATCAGGCAGGGTTGATGGATTTCAAAATGAAAACAAAATGACATTTTGATCTTGCAAGATCGAGGCAGACTGGGGTTTTGGAAGATATACCCACAAAATAGTTTAAAAATTCTTACACCTATTATTGAGTCTACATAATTAATTTCTAATTTTTTAATTTGAATATCATACATAGTTGTGGAGATTATGATTATGTTTTGTTGTTAATACATTTTTGATTATATATAGTTTCATATTTACTATTTTTGATATATTGTTTCATAGTAACTATGTTTTCAATTTTATTAGAATAATATTATAATTATTTGTTACACATTATTTTTATTATAATAATATAATTCCAATTTATTTTTATAACTATTCATGATTTCCTTTATTTATTTATAGAAAAACTGAATTTTTAGATTATTGGAAAAAAATAAAATTCACCGCCCACATTTAGTATATCAATTATAAAACCATAGTAAATAACCTATTTATAAAAATCACTCCCCAATTAATGTATTAAAATTAACCCCATTTTAAATAGATAAAATTGTGCTTTTATTTGTGTCTATATGATCTCAAGAATGAGGCTTCTAAAAGATAACAAGGTTCATAGTGAAACAATACATCTGTATCATAACAAAAAATTAGTGATTTTATATTCATAAAACCATAACGATGGAATAAATATATCTCCCAATATATTGGGTTATATCATCAATTACTTTTCAATCATCAACTTGTCAATCTAAACATGATCAACAACCCTCTTCCATTATCCAACTTATTGAAAAAGAGAATTTTCTTATAAAATGTTTCCAAATTAATTACATAAATTGTAGATTTCACTAAAATAAAATTTCACAGAGTCAATGTCCTTATTCGATAATTTATTTGATCCTTGTCAGTAGATTAAATACTCAATGATCTTGATCCAATACCCTATACTCTAATCACATTTCTACCATCAGGTGTGGGACATTACTATATTAGTTTACCCTTCCATGGGGGAACATATTCCTCTCACATAAATATAAATAAAAGGAAAATCATCCCCCAGACTATACTGAATCCCATATTACTTATCCAAATCATTTACAGTTCCAAGTAATTCATCCATTAAATTAATAAGGAACAATTATATAATAATACTAAATATTCCTCATATACACACATAAATGAAAAAAAATTATTATTGGTGACACTTCCATTTTATTTGACCAATACATTCACACAGATAACACACAAGTGGAGTTCTACCTTATATGTAAGATAGTATTATTTACCATGGAAACTGTACTTATCATTATCTTATAATTAACCATCAAACCTACAATATATTATTATGAAATGTTGTTCGTAAATCAGAGTAGAATGATTAAGCTACCTAAAAAATCATTCCACTATTTTCTTTTCATATAATGATGATCAATTCATGAAATATAAAATATTACCAAGAAAATTATATTACATCATATTAGATAACATATCTCAGTCAACTCATAAATCACATTACTCAAATAATTTATTTCCATTAAAAAATATGAAAGAAAAATATATCTTTTATTAATGGAAAAATATATTACATCACTTGTATATGCCCCTATAATAGCATCATAAACTTGTAAAACTCTCCCACTTAAAATACTCAAGGATAAAATACTAAATAAACATATCTTAAATTCTATTCTTGGATATATCCATTTATCTTCAAAGAATTACATGAATATTCTACTTATTCTTGATTAATCCATATATAAAATATATTTCTAAATTAATTTTTAATACAGTGCGTGTCAATAAAATATAAAATTATATGAATTGACTCTATGAAGAACATTACTCCCACATAAATTCCAAAAAACCAAAAAATTTGTGGACTTTGGATATGAAACATCTTTTTAAGATTATATAATGATATATCATCAATCAGATCAGTATGATCATTAGAATAAATAAAAAATAATATTCCTTTCTCAATCTACTTTCCCATAGGATTCCATGATGATTTTTTTATAGAGTCACAGTTAAAGAGGAATTAATTCCCTTATCTTTTTGGTGTTGGATTGGAATCCATTATGTTTCCAAATCCATGAAATTATAAATTATCATATTACTACATAATGAATATAGTTCTTAATATCAATTTTAATTAATTAATGAAATATAAAACATGTTTTGTAACTCAATTATCATTTATCAACATAAGAGACTCAAATTAGATTGTCATTATCTAGATATAAATTTTTTATCTCAGAGTTTAGTAGATTATCTAAATGATGACAATATAAATTATCATCAAGTAGTTGTTTTAAGATAAAGTAATGGAAATATTTTAAATCTGGTAATAATCAAAAATCATTTATTTTTTAAATTACTATATATCTTATTAAAAAATACATTGAATCTAAAAAAAATTCACAATGGGATTATTAATCATATTCTACGTTTATAATTTCATTTGAATAAAACATGATACATATGAGGCATCGAGTAATTCCAGGTTTCCTCCATCCAGCCAATTGTAAATTAATTAATAGTAAATAATAGACTATATTCTATAAAATCATATAAAAATAACAACTTTATTCCATGAAAAAGGATATTTTACACTACAAAAATAGTTATCTAGTATACAGGGGTCAGTAATGTAAAATAATATTATATATATTATTCCATAAGTACACTTTTCACTAATTACATAGTTAGAAATATTCAAAAAAACATAGTGATACAAATTTTTAACACTATTAGAATGGATTAAAAAAATAGTATAGAGATATAGAGCTCCACATGACCTCATGAATGTATCCATATATAGTATAGGTTACTAAAAAAGTGTTAAGTGTTAATAGATAATATTTGTAGACCACACCTTCATTATGAAAAAAATATACAATTATATAAATATTAATAAAATATCATATATGATATACAAATTAATAAATTTAATATGAAAAAAAATCAAATAATAATATAATATCTCATGTTATATGTTACTCTTTGGGGTTTATGATCCATTTTTTGTTGTTATTATTATAATTATAATTTACGTCTATACTTTTAATGTATGTTTCTCAATTTTTTCAAATGGATTCAAATGATATTTTCAAATATATATTAGTTGTTATTTACAAAATAAAAGACAATTTAATCATTCACATATGGATAGTTAAAACAAAATCAAAAAAAAATAATGTATTGAAGGCCATGGGTTATTATATTCCATTGATATAATACATCCATTAAATGAGAAACAATGAATAAGGGAAACAATATAAAAAAGAAGAAAATATCTACTTGTTGGGAGACCCAATGATCATAATCAATGTTATTAATGACCAATATCCCAGAAAACCTATAATGATGAAGATATCAATGAACTTATAATTAATTACTTAAAACCTATAATATGAAATATGAACTATTCCAGGGGTAGTGAGAATTGGTTGAATGAATCATCTTGATGGTCTATATGTAAGAATGAAATATTGACATTATAAATATGGATTTTTAAAATATTTTCATTGAAATTGTTGAACATAGTCATGTATCAAATATTTATACTAAAGTTTTTCATTTTTTTGAAAAAATTAACTCATAATGAAATAAAAATATTATATTACAAATATTATATCTTCTAATATATATTTACATTGTCCCTTTATATATATATTATTATAATTAAAATATGATATGTTTTATATATAAAATCAATATAAGTATTTAAATATCAATGTAGTAGTATAATTAAAATTTGGAATATAAATAATTAATTTAAATTTTCTATTATAAGGTTTTCATTTTACATTAATATTTAATTTTAAAAAACAATTTTATAATATGTAGTATTTTTACCCTAATCAAATTTAATGAAATATTATAAATATTATTTTATATTATTTTATATATTTGAAATAATTCAATTATAAATATTAAAAAAATAATACTAAGAATCCATGATGCTTAAAAGTTACATTTTATATATGGACCATTCTATTTATAATTAATAATTTTCATTTTAAATATTAACATTAAATATTTAGAATTTTTATTGTATGAATTTTTTTACATTTTTTAATTCATTATATAAAGATAATAATGCAATATTAATTTTTATATTTTTTAAAAATCATTAATTTATTTGTGAAACCAGAAAAACAAATATTTTACTAATGCAGACATACCTGTATGACTTCGTAGTTTTTATAACCTTTTTGATGAAAATATATTTTTTTATATATTAAATTACTATTTTCAAAAATCAATTTAATGTTTATAAAACCCATAAATAATGATTTATAGTGCATTTCTAATATTTTGAATATACTATTTTTCATCTATTTCTTCGATTAATTGTGTTGATGGGAAATTTTGTTTTTATATTATTTTAATGTAAAAAAAATTATTTGGAAAAAATAAATTCCTAAATTCATCAGAATAAATAATCATTGATAATTATATTTGACACATAATCCTAATTATTAAAAACTACCTATTTAAAAAGGGGGTTTACCATTAATGTGTGATATTACTAAAATTAATTTCTCTAAATAATAGAAATAATAATTTACAAAATAATTTAATTCTTTAAATTAAAAATGTTCAAATTACTATTGAATTATAATTCCATTTTTTTCATTTGAATTATATTCCAATGGTGAAAGTGGAGTTTCCAAGAGAAGTGTTAAGTATCGTAAAATTGAGTGAATTAAAATAAAAAAATTAATAATGGATTTTGAGGGAATTATATACATTATATAATTCCCTCGCAACATATTTTTCTATTTTTTGTAGATTTTTTCCATGAATAATGATGTGATATTTTTAAGACATATTTAATTTTCTCAATAGTTCCATTTTCTCAACATAAAATAGTATAGAATATATAACCCATATCTCCACCCATTCCAAAATAATGGATCATTCAAAATTCATCCTTATCCTATCTTAAATATAACAACCATTCCATTAAAACATCGTTTTTAGGACCATTTTTTTAAATGATTATTGAATCATTTTTAAGATAAAAACATGATAGTAATACATTCAAGGATAAAAAGGTTAAGTATATTTAGAAAATATATTTTGATACATTACTTGTATGTAATAAAACATTAATATTATTTTAGTAATTCAACATTATACTTTTCTAATTTATGATTTTCACAATAGTACATATAAGAACATGAGTATATGCATCAGAGAAATGGGTGATCTAAAATCTCATTATGGGGAGGTATAACATAAAAGTAATAAGATATGCGAATTAATTATAAATGGGTAGGAATCATCATCACCATCATATCATAAGAATGAGATCATCATAATAATCATGTGGGAAACATAGGAAAATGAAAGAATTTTGGGTGGAAAATAATAATTAAATTTAATAACATTGTGGTCAAATTCCACACATTGTTTTCAAAATATATCTAATCATGATCATGCATACAATATATACTTAAATCATATGATACTAATTATGAACAACAGTAGAATAATTTTCATTGATAAACAACAAAATTTCATTAAATTTATCACATAACCCAATTCATTTGAGGGATATGAAATTTGGGGTCCATCCGTCACTTCAGTAAGTCCTCAAAATCATGCTTGCCCCCAAAAATGTATAAAAATGATAGAAATGATACAAATTCATAGAATTGAATGGTTTTTATAGGGATATAATTTATCATACTTCCAATAAATCCATATATAGTTCATCAATGAGTAAGTTAAATCATATTTTGGAATTAAACAACATCATTTTAGTATGCGTAATAAAAACTCATGAATAACCAATGTGATGTTTTTTGGAAAATAAATTAATTTTGATGAATCATTGAAATAGTTTTATAAATCATTTAAATTTATTATGAACATATATATCCCATATTTTAAATGTAAAAAATTATGAAATATATTTTTAGGTAAATTATAGTAAAATCCCTAATGTAAAATGACATTAAATATGGATAACATAAATTGACATAGTTTTGTGCAAGAATCCCCAAACATTAAATCCCACATTATTTTGACACTTTTCACCCTCCATCATAATATTTCTTTTAATTTATATGACTATAATATAATTGAATTATTAATGTTAGGTGACTCAGTAACATATACAAAGATGGTAAAGATCTTATAATTGGCTATTTATACATGATTATATGGGTATTTTTATGATAATGTATTAAAATATATATAATAACCTTGTTAAACCATTTAATAGGTATAATAAGGATAATTTTTGTCACTGTTAAATTTTAAAAATGGGTTTTGTAATTTTATTTCATTCCAAATATAAATTAGTTGTTTTAAAAAATGAATGTGTAAAAATGGAAAAAAAATATTTTAATGGAATATATTATACTATAGACATTGGAAGATAGATTTTATCTTCAGAAAAACATTTATCCTATTTATATTACGTATTCATAAAATTTGGTAAGGATTTTGGTTTATCCACAATTTCTAGAGTTTATTAGGTCATTATTACATTATAAAAAGTCAAATATAAAATAAACAGGTTACCAAAAAACAATATTTTTCCAATTAACCTAAAAATATTTATATTTCAAAAAATTGAAAAAAAATTACCCGTAGAAAATTTCTTTATGTTGATTCAATGAATAAAATTATTATTTTTGAAAATAATTTTCTATAAACAATAATAATATTTTTTATATGGACATTTATGATATCTATGGAGTTCTTTAAAATACTCTTTATTAGAACTGTGAATATATTTTTATATAGTTTTTAGTAATGATATTTTTATTGTAGAATTATAATATAAATAATTCTTTAAATTAATCATGGTAAATAATATTTATAAAAAATTATATTATATTTGGGTCAAAATACTTTTCTAAGGGTTATGTTAATATTTGAACAGTCATATTACCTCAAATAAATAGAGCTTCATTCTTTCTTTAGGAATTCGCGAAAATTCCTCTCACTATTCTATATTTTACATTATTAATATGATGAATTATTCATTTTTATTATATTTATCACATCTTGTTTGGTTCATGGTGTATATAATTCTAGAATATTTAAATGATCTATGTTTTCCCATTCTACATTTTTTGTTTAATGTATTTTTCCACTAAAATATTTGAAATTTTTGTTTATTTAGTAGTTGAATAATGTAATGATCCCCATTAATTATTTTTTTCAATTTAACTATTTTTGGTTCATTTATTATTCAATATAATATTATTCAAATTTATTTATGGGATAAATAACATTAAAAAAGTCAAGATCATTATATTCTTCCCCCATTCCTAAATTTTTTCCCCAAAATTTCAAAACTCCTTCTCTATCCAGAATAAATGATAGTAAATATATTTTATTTTATTCTTATATTAAAATGTAACTTCATCATATTTATAGTTTTTACATAAAACATCTATATGTTTAGTCGTCATATTTTGTAGAACATTATCTCCAGGATCCAAAATGACCATTAACTACTCTTCGTAAGAAAATCCATGATCATGGTTTACCACATTTGAATATAGTACATGTGGGAGACAAGTTTTTCACTTCATCAATATATATATATATATATATATATTTGGAATTCATCATGAACATGATAATTGTATGGTGGATACTCTATCAAATTGGCCACTACATCTATGAGTTCAAGGATCACAAAAGGAAAAATGTACATATGGCCATGATTTCATGTATTTCCAACCCATGAGACACTCTTTCAAGGTGTTATCAGTCGGAAAACATTTTCACAACTCTCACGATATACCAAAGATGGTTTATAGAGTATCTCTTATACTGACTCTAATAAGCATATGTATACTTTTTTATAGATTAATCATTTTCTATAATATCCTTCACCTGATCATATTAAAGTGGATTCTGTTCAACAACTTCATCGAAATAAGTAGAAGTTATATATTTCTTCAACAAATATATTCTCATATGGTTCCATTTTTATAATCATGTGGATGTTTTTTTGGTATGATCTCAAACTAATTGTATATATTACCCACATTAAACATTAAATTCAATTGAATATTATCTCTTAAAATCCAGGTGTGCCTAAATTTTTATTTAATATTGGGTAATTGTTTTGGGTGATATTTCATACTAAAATTCAATTAAAGATTTATATAATATTTATGAAATATCATGAGTATATAGTTAAACCATAGATCGCGGTGGATACAATAAAAGGTTTTTCCCAAAAAAACATTACAACTTCCATTATCTATGTAATTGGATTTTGGTTAAGAGAGAAATATTCCTAAATATCAACGAAGAGGCCATCCATGGTGATTTGATACATGAAAAGCTATATCGTATTGGTTCCAATGGATATCATTGGTATACTGGTGATAATGTAAATTCTTTTATTCACCAGTGCCCATTTGGTATAAATTTTGGACATTTTTCACAAATCATCTTTTTTTTAACATGAAAACACTTATTTTTCTAATTTTGACACGTTTGAATGCCTTAAGTGTTTTTTACCTCTTTATATTTTCTTTTTATTTTTATAAAGTAAAAAAAATTATATTTGTAAAACCTATATATTTAATTTTATAATGTCATGTATTATTTTTTATAAACTACTTTTTTCTATTTATTCAATAAATATTACAGATGGGAAATTAGGTTTTGGATTTTTTTTAATGTATAAAAATTATTTGAAAAAATATATATTCCTGACATTATTAAAATAAATACTAATTGATAATTTGTTTGATACATAATCCTTATTGTTAAAAATAAACTATTTTTAAAAGAGGTATTATAATTAAAGTGTACTATTACTAAAATTAATTCCGTTATATCATAGAAATTATATTTTAGAATATAATTTAATCCATTAAAATAAATGTGTTAAAATTAGTATAGAATTCCAATTTAAATTCATTCAATAAGAAATAAAATTCAATGGTGAATGTAGTGTTTCCACATGAGGTGTAAATTATTGAAAAGTTGTTTAATATAGTGAAATGGGTTGAATAAATTTAAAAAAAATGTTTAATAATGGATTTTGGATGAGTAATAGTCATTATATATTTCCACAAAATATATTGTTTTTCCATTTTTTGAGATTTTTTAAATGAATACTGGAGTGATATTATTGAGACATAATTATATTTTACAATAGTACCATCTTCTCAACATAAAAAAGGAGACCACCTCCAACCCATTTCACCACCCTTTCCAAATTCATGGATCATCCAAAATTCATCCTTAGCCTATACTAAATACAATGACCATTACATTGAAAAAAATTACTATGACAAAACATTTTATTAAATGACTACTAAATCATATTTAAGGTAAAAATATAATAGTAATACATTGAGGGATAAAGAGGTTGTCTATATTTATAAAAATAGTATCATAATTCACATTTACATAAAAAAATAATATTATATATGTCCTTAAACATTATCCTCTTTAAATTTCTCATGTTCTCTATAGTACATATAATCACCTAGGTATATGAATTAGAGAAATTGGTGAGCTAAAATCCATATAAGGGGGTATAACATATAAATAATAAGAAACATAAATAAATAATACATGGTTGGGAATAATCATATTCATCATATCATAAGAATGGGATCATCATAATAAAAATGAGGGAACATTGTAAAATGTGATTTAATGTAGGATATGCATATTAATGAAATGTCATAACATTATGGTAAAATTACAAACATAGTCGTTAACCAATATAGAATCATGACCATGCATAGAACATGTATATAAATCAAATGATAGTAATTATAAACTATGATGTAATAATTTTCATAGATAAAATATGTAATATAATTAAAATTTTCACATTATCCAATTCATTTGAGGGATATAAAATAATGGGTCTAGCTGTCAATTCATTAAATGCTCGAAATCAGGCATGCCACAATGAAAGTATAACATTCCTAGTAATTAAACAAACACAAGGAATTGAATAGGTTTTATAAGTATATAATATATCATACTTTTTATAAATGCCTAAATGGTTCGTAAATGAATATTGTAAATCATATTTTTTTATAAAATGACATCATTATAGAATGGATAATAAAAAAATACTAACCAATGTGATGTTTTTGGAAAATATATCAATTTTTGAGAATATATGAAATTATTTTAGAAAAAATTTGAAATTGTTATGAACAAGTATATCCCATATTTAAGTAGGTAAGAATAGTAAAAAGTAAATTTGGGTATAATATAGAAAAATACTTAATGAAAAATGACATGAAATGTGGATAACCTAAAATGACAGAGTTCTGTTCAATAATCCCTTTGCCTTAAATTCCACATTATTTTGACAATTTTTTCCCTCCATATCAAATTTTTCTTTATTTATATGACTCTAATATCTCAGAATAATTAGTGTTAAGTGTCTCTATAAAATATACATGGATGGTAATATTCTTGTGAGTGGTTATTTATACATGATGATATGGGTATTTTAGGATAAAGTAATAAATATTATGTAGCATCCATATTAATCCGTTTAATATCGATAATCTTAATAATTTATGCCAATATTAAAATAAATAAATTCTTTTTTTTTAAATTTTAATTCATTACAAATAGAAATTCATTATTTTTATAAAAATAAATGTAAAAAACAGAAAAAAAAAATTTAATTGAGTACATTAGACAATATACTTGGGAATATAAAATTTTTATTTAGAAAACAAATTTAATATATTTATATTACATAATTTTCAATTTATTTAATTTATTTGGTTGATCCAAAATTTTTATACTTTATTAGGTCATTATTACTTCATGAATAATCAAATTTAAAATACACTAGTAAACAACAAACTATATTTTTAATATTAACGTAAAAAATTTTGTATTTCAAAAAATTAACAAAAAATAACCCATATATATTTTATTTATATTGATTGAATAAATCAAATTCATATTTTCATTATAATTTTCCAACCAATGTAATTTCAATTTTTAAATTGTAAATTTTTGATATCTATGAAATTCATTAAAATACAATTTATTAGAAGTGTGAATATACTTTCATTGAGTTTTTAATTATTATATTTATATTATGGAGTTATAATGAAAATATTTATTTAAAATTAAAAATTTTAAATAATATTTATATAACTTTATATTATATTCTTTTCAAATTACTATTGTGATGGTTATGTTAATATTTGAACAGTCGCATTACCTCAAATAAATAGAATGTCATTATTTCTTCCAAAATTTACTACAATTCATCTCACTATTCTATATTTTCATTTTCTAATATGAATAATTATTTATTAATATTATATTTATAATATATATGGTTTTTCAAAGTGGAGATAATTCAAGACGAGTTGAATGATCCATGTTTTCTCATTTTACATTATCTGTTTAATATATATTTCCCATTATAATATTTGGAATTTTCCATGGTTTAGTTGTTTACAAATATAATGATCTCTATTATTGAAATAATATTTTTTCTATTTCCTTATTTGTGGTATGTATTTTATTTATGTATAATATAATATTGAATTATTTAGAGGAGAAATAATAACAAAAAATTCTAGATCATTAAATTATTCCCCCATTTTTATATTTTGTCCTCGTAATATCAACGCCCCTAATATGTTGAAAATAGATGATGGTACTTATATTTTATAACAAACATATATTTCAATGTCACTTCATCATAGTTATAGTTCATATATCAAAAATTTAAATGTTTTGTTGTCTTATTTTGCAGAACATTGTCTCTATGATCCTATATGTCCTTTCAGTACTCTCTGGAAGATAGGCGATAATCAAGGATTACCAAATATGATCTTAGTAATTACGGGAGACATGGTTTATACTTCATCAAGATATATATATTTGGAAGCCATTATGAACCTGAGCCTTGTTTTGCGGATATGCTATCAATTATTCCAATGCATCTATAAGATCCGTGATCTAAAAAGGATCAATATACCAATGAATATGATTTCAGGTATTTCCAACCCACATGAAACTCTTCCAAGGTTTTGTTAGAGAGAATAAATTATCAATAATATTGAACTATATGTGCATTGCATGGTTTTTAGCATAGCTCTTCTACCAAATCTAAACAGATTATATAGCCTTTTGGATGGATTGATCCTTTTCTATAATTTCTTTCACCAGATCAGATTCAAGTTAGTTAAATTATGAAACGTCTTCAGAAAATGTAAGAGTGAAATATATCTTCCCATATAGAGAGTCAAATGTTTCCATTTGAATATTAATGTGATGTTTATATTGTATGAGATCTAAAATAATTGTAAATTTTAATCAAATTAAACATTAAATTCTATTGTTTATGATATCTAAAAATCCATGTGTGTCTAAATATTTATTTCATATTGTGTAATTTATTGGGGTGATATTTCATACTATGATTTAATTCAATATTTATATCATATTTAATACGTCTCCAGAATATAAAATTAAACCAAAGATCATGATCGATACAATCCATA
The DNA here is from genome assembly GCA_963277665.1 of Viscum album. Lineage (NCBI taxonomy): Eukaryota > Viridiplantae > Streptophyta > Magnoliopsida > Santalales > Viscaceae > Viscum > Viscum album. The sequence goes on along the minus strand of OY728122.1, from coordinate 697,898,925 downwards.
TTAGATCCCCATATAACAACACATCTTCTATTGTATATTTAATTTGATATTTGTTAAGAGAGAAATATTCATAAATATCAATGAAGAGGGATACCCAGGTTATTCTATACACCACAACCTTTATTGCATTGCTTCTATTGGATATTATTTGAGTACTAGTAATAAATTAAACGCTTTTGTTCCCCTGTTTCCATTTGGGATAAATTTTTGAGATATTTCTAAAATCATTACTTTTTTGTGAAACTGGAAAAAATTTATTGTTCTTATGCTTATACTTTTGTACGACATTGATGTTTTCTAACCATTTTTGATAAAATAAAAATATTTTTATATAGTAAAATAAATATTTTATAATATCAATTTTATATTAATAAAACCCAAAAATACCATTTTATAATATCATGTAATATTTTATATAAACAATTTTCCATCTATTTAATAAATTAATTGTATATATGGGAAATTATGTTTTGGATATATTTTAATGTAAAAAAATTTATTTGAAAAAATATCCTCCTAATGACATTACAATAAATAATAATTTATAATTATGTCTGATACATAATACTTATTTTTAAAAATAATCTATTTTAAAAGGGGTTTTCGCGTAATGTGTTCTATTACTAAAGATTATTTCTCCAAATCAATGAAATTATATTTTATAAAATAATTTAAATCATATTAATAAAAATGTTCAAATTATTATTGAATTCAAATTTTTATTTTTTTCATTAGAATTACAATCCAATGGTTAAAGAGGAGTTTCCAGGGGACGTGTAAATTATTTTAATAGTGGTTGAGCATCGTGAAAGGGGATGAATTGAATGAAATAAAATGTTTAATAATTGATTTTTTAGAATTGGTATACCTTATATATTTCCCAAAAACATATTTTTCCATTTTTAGATACTTTTTCCATGAATAATGGTGTGTTATTATTGAGGCATAATTGTTCTTTACAATAGTGCCCTTTTCTCAACATATGAATGGATACTGACTCCAACCCATTTCTCCACCCATTCAAAATACAAATATCATCCAAAAGTATTCCTTAGCCTATCGTAAATATAATTTCCATTCCATTTAAACTATGTTAGCCGTGAACTAAATTTTGTTTAAATGGATATTAAATCATTTTTATGTTAAAAACACAATAGTAATACATTAATGGATAATGGGTTTAAGTATATTTTAAAAAATATCATACATCACATGTACATAATAAAATAGTAATATAATTTATGTCCTTCAACATTATCCATTTTAAGTTTCCCATGTTCTCTATATTACAAATAATAACATGAGGATATGCATCTGAGGAATGTGTGAGCTAAAATCCTAGTAAGGGGAGGTATTACATATAAGTAATAAGATACATCATTCAATTGTACATCGGTGGGAATCATCATCATCATCATATCATAACCATGGGATCATAATTATAAGAATGAGGGAAACATAGTAATATTTAATGAAATGTGGGATATGCGTAATAATGAAATGTTATAAAATTTTCATCAAATATCACACATATTTTTCAACAAATACAGAATATTGATCATATATAGAATATGTACATAAATAATATGATAGTAATTATTAATAATGATATAATAATTGTCAGAACCCGTCCCCCGGGGCCCGTGCTGTGACTACCCCAAGCCCGCCTTCCATAGGCCAAGGGCTGGTGACTTGCCCTGAAAGAAGTATTCCCTAAAATCGGGAAGGCATTGTCTTTTTATCTTGTAAACACACTCAACCAAGAACACAAAAAGATATGAACACATGTAAACTATAAAGTAAAAAAGTGTGTGTATAGTATGTAAATGGGGCCAGAATTCAAGCCCAACTTGAAAGTACAAGAAAACAAAAAGTAAAAGTAATCTAAAATAGCTATTATGGACACTGACCAAGGATCCTACCTGAAGGGTAGGTACTTCTCTCGAATAGTCGTATTTGCAGTATGAATTGTCTAATGTACACGTTTGAGTTACCTCCAGTCTAGGTACTCTCGTCCTCTGTCAGCATTATTTGTCATCTTCACCATACACAACATGGTGCGGGCGTATCCCGTGCATGGGTGAGTATAATGATACTCAGTAGTGACCCTGAGACCCTCTAAAGTCTCACAAGACCCAAAAAAGATAAACCACAAAGCATGAAAACATCTAATAAACCTACTTAGGTATATTCCTATACATATACCTAAGTTATCAATTATACCATCTCATTCATGAGGAAACTCATGGACCAAATCCTTAGACAAAGTACAACTGTTCCACAGAGGATAGAATACCACGAAGGCAGCACCACAAAGGTAAGTACCACAAAGGTAACACCACACAGAAGAATACCACGAAAGTATCACCACTAAGGTAAGTACCACAAAGGTATTCCTCACAAAAGAATACCACAAAGGTATCGCCATGAATATAGGTACCACAAAGGTACTCCACACGAAAGAATACCACAAAGGTATCACCACAGAGGTAAGTACCGAAAAAGGTATGCCACATAGAATATTACCACAAAAGTAAATACTAATCTCACACCAGGTATAAATTAGGTACAGATGAAAAGATTATTAGATGAAACTACTGAATCACCTTACTCTGTTAAGAGGAATACACACGTAGGATCCTAATTCATCAGACCCACGTATGATCCTAGTATAGCAGTCCCACGTAGGATCTTAGAGTAGTTTCATGTGGATTCCTAGATCAGATCCAAGTGAGACTCTTGAAAACAGACCCACGTTGGATCCCAAAGCATAGACCCACATATGATCAAAAATCACAGACCCACATAGGATCCTTTTCTCATGTTACACCCAGCTACAGGGTTCCTGCACGAAGCTCGATTGATTCCGAGAGGGTCCACTCTTCAAGACAAAGGTTGATACTACAAATACCACTAAATCCCACAAATAAGTATCTCAAAGGACCACCACGTGATAGGGGTCTCAACGCAATAGATTTTTCGTCAATCGGACGCTCGGTCTGTATTTTATTGGCCTTTTAGTCCCAAGGGCCCGGTTGGATTCGTGTATGATCCAACCCAGCCTTACCCAAACCGTATCTGAAACTAAAGTGGGGTATACCAAAATGAACATCTCGATCCAAGGTTTTCAGTTCCGTATTTGGTTTGTCAAATGGACGCCCATAACTCAAGATATGGCTGAAAGAACGAAAAGGGTCGATGTTAGTCTAGTCCAGTCCGACCCTGTCAGCCCGACCCAGCCCAACCCGGCCTGGGCCGACCCATGTCTGGCCCTGGGTCCGACCCAGCTCGCTAGGTCTGGCTTGGCCCACGGTGCATCGGCCTACGATGGGGCGGCTCGTGGTGCGGCGGCCCAACACGGCTGGCCGGATGGTTAGCCTCCTCTGTGTGGTATGGTCTCTGGTTGTTCCACCACCGACGACCGGATCTGCCAGTCTCCCTCCCTTTGTCACCGCAGCACAATGTCACGACTCCTGGTCTCCCTACAGTGCGTACATGCATTGCCACCTCCCCTTTGAATGGTCAGCCGAAACTGACCGCTTCCCTTGCTCCACCATGGTCGACGGGCCGCGAACCATCTCCGGAGGCATGATTGTGCTGCCACCATCTTCACGGTCGGTCGTGGTGTCGGTCTCCGCTCCCGAGTCCCACCGGTGCTAATCGCCAGCACTGGTGGTCGTCCTCCTCCATCGCAAAGATCGCATCATAAACCAAAAGGGTTTCGGAGAGGTCGGGCCATGTTCATTTGGCATGCACCCTCTGCATTAGAGCGGTTGTAAGCGGCTCATGCGGAGAGATTCAACATAAAAGAAAATTAATGAAGATAAATCAAAATCACACCCCTACCTCGGCGGTTCGTTGATGTCGGTGAGGAGGGAAAGACAGACATCGGTTCGTTGTCGTTGAAGACGTTCCTTGTTGGAGAAGGAGTTCTTCATTGGAGATGGGGTTCTTCATTGTAGAAAGTGTACTTCTTTAGATAAAGTGTTCTTCATTGTATAAAGGTGTTTATCCAAAGTTATCCCCTTTTGTCAACACTTCCCCCCCAATTCCACAAAAAATGAAATAGGTAACTTATTAAATTAAGTTTTGTTAATTTTATTAGTGTTATCCATTAATTATGTTGATTTTTTCATAATAAATTAAAGGAAGGTGGCATAATTTATTTGGAGAGAACCAATAGTTAGCTCCCCCATTAAAGAGGGAGTTCAATGGTCGGGTGGTCCCCCCAATTATTTTCAAATTGGGGATTTTTATAGCTCAGGAGGTCCCGACCACCGAGCTTTCAAATGGGATGTTAAAAATAAATGAAATATTTTTATTTAACTTATTTTTTATTTCCATGAAGAACAAGAAAAATAACATTTAACCTCGCCTACTGCAGTCAAGGTGAAAGTCTCCTTAAGAGAATAATGGTGCTGCGAGTTCAATGGTGTTCTCAGATTTCAATTACAACCACCGGTTCAAAAGTAACAAAACCCACTCGCACATTTACTAAACGTACCTAAAAAAGTTCAGAAATTCATTCTAGGCACACCGGGCCTCGGAATCGTGAAATTCCCATATAAATAAAAAAATAGAATGAATTATCTAGGTCTTTACAATAATTTTCTTGGATAATATATATAATCTCATTAAATATATCTCATTACCCAATTCATTTTTGGGATATAGAATTCTAGATCCTGTCGTCACCTCATTAAATGCTCGAAATCATGCATGCTAAAAAGAATGTAGAAAAATCATTGTATTGAAAAAAAAACATGGAATTGAGTGGGTTTTATAAGGATATAATATGTGATACTTTTTATAAATGCATTTATTATTCAAAAATTAATATGGTAAATCATATTATTCTATCAAACAACATCATTTTGGAATGGATAATAAAATTCAAGATAAACCAATGTGATGTTTTTAGAAAAAAATATAACTTTAAAGAGTCTATGAATTTGTTTCAGAAATAAATTGAACATTTTATGACCATGTATATCCCAGATATAAATTTTTGTGAATTTGGAATAGTAATTTTATGGAGATTACGGTAAAATCTTAAATGTAAACTAAAATGAAATATGGATATCTAAAAGGATAGATTTTGGTTCAATAATTCCAATACCTTTAATCCCACTTTAATTTGACACTTTTTTATTCTATCTTCATATTTTTTTAATCAAATATATGACACTAATCTTAATGAATTATGTTTGTTAGGTTACTCAGTAACATATAAACGGATTCTAAGGGTCTTATTAGTGGTTATTTATACATGATGATGTTAGAATTTTTGGATAAAGTATTAAAAAATTTATAATATCCATATTAAAACTTTTAATAGTGATAATCCTGATAATTTATATCAATATTAAATTAAATAAAAGGATTATTATAATTTTAAATCATTCCATATCTAAATTCTCTATTTATATAAGATGAATGTCGAAAAATGGGAAAAAATTATTTTAATGAATTCAATTAGACTATATACTTTGGAAAATAAATTTTATCTTAGAAAAAAAATTTATAAAATTTATATTTCTTATTTATAAAATTAGTTAATTTTTTTGGTTGATCCACAATTTATAGAGTTTATTTTGATATTACTGCATCATGAACAATGAAATTTATAATACAGTGGTTTCAAGAAAAACTATATTTTTACTATTAACAATGAAAATTTTTTATTTCAAAAAATTATCAATGAAATAAACCATACAAAATTTCTTTAGGATGATTAATTAATGAAAAATAATATTTTAAAAACAATTTTCTATACAAAGTAATTTGTATTTCTAAAATGGACATTTATGATTTCTATGAAATTCATTAAAATACTTTTTATTAGAAATGTTAATATATCTTTATTGAGTAATTAAGAATATTGTTTATATAATAGAATTATAATATAAGTATTTCACTAAATTAATCATAGAAAATAGAATTTATATAAACTTTTATTATGTTTATTGAAAATTATTTTTATGAAGGTTAATTTTAAATTTAAATGGTCACATTACCTCAAATAAATTGTACTATATTCATTTATTCAACATTCACTAAAATTCATCTGACTGTTCTATATTTTCCATTCTTATTATAATGAATTATTTATTGATATTCTATTTAACATCTCATGTGTGGTTAATGGTAGAGATAATTATATTGTATCTTAATGATACATGTTTTCCCATTCTATATTTTTTGTTTAATATATTTTTTCCACTATAATATTTGAAATTTTCATTGGCTTCGTTGTTGACTAATGTAATGATCATCATTTTTGAAATATTTTTTTGTCACATTCTTAATTTGTGGTACGTTTATTTTTGCATATAATATAATAATGATTTACTTAGGTGGAAATATCATTAATAAATTCAAGATCATTACATTCTTCCCCATTTTTAATAGTTTTCCAAGAAATTTTGACACACCTTCTATGTTGAGAAAAAATGAAAGTGATTCTATTTTATTTTATTATTATATTTCCATGTCATATAATTAAATTTATTGTTTATACATAAAATATATACAAGGTTAGTTTACTTATTTTGTAGAACAGTGCTGCTATGATCCTTGATGACCATTAACTACACTTTGTAAGAGATGTCATGATCCATATTCACCACATTCGAATTTAGTACATGTGGGAGGTAGGGTTTTTACTTCATGAAGATTTATATATATATAAACCATCATGAACGTGATTCTTGTTTGGTGGATATTTAGTACAATAATCCATTGTATCTATAATACTAATGATCTCAAAATAATTATCATACCAATGGATATGATTTCATGTATTTCCAACCCACATGACACTCTTCCAAAGTGTTACTAGACATAAAATGTTGTCACTAATATCAACCTCCATGTACCATGAATGATTTCTATCATACCTCTTCTATCAACTCTAAGTATCTTATATATCCTTTTGGATGGCTTAATCCTTTTCTATAATTTTATTCACCTGTTCATATTTAAGTGTCTTCCATTGAACAACTTAATCGGAGAAAGTATGAGTCCTGCATTTATTCCCATATAGAGATTCATATGGATCCATTTTAATAATGAATTTTATGTTGTTGTTGTTGTATTCTATCTAAACTAATTTTAGATGTTACCCACATTCAACATTAAATTCAATTGATTTGGATCTCTTAAAATCCATGTGTGTCTATTTTTTTTCATATTGTGTAATTTTTTGGGGTGATATTTCATACTAAAATTCAATTCAATATTTAGATCATATTGAATACTAATCCTAAATATAGAATTCAACCATAGATCATGATCGATAATATCAAAAGTGGATCCCCATACAACATTAAAACATCTATTAAATATTTCATTGAATACTGGTCAAGGGTGAAATATTCTTAAATATTAATAAAGTGTAATCTATGGTGATTCGATACTCTACAACCTATATCAGATTGACCCCATTGGATATCATTGGTATAATTGTGATAAATTTAGTGCTTTTGTTCTCCCATGTCCATTTGGTACTGAGAAATGGTTGAATCTACGCCTTGGACTATCCTTTATCTTTTTTAACATAATGAAATGTCAAACACATTGATATGTACTTAGAAATATCCTTATTCAAGTTTTCATACAAGAAGCTCTCTAAATTTTCACCATGAATCATGGTATATAAATAATGTATGGAGAAAGATTATCTATTTTCATTATCCAAAATATCAGTTTTCATCTCAATTCATTATGGTACACAAATCCATTTTCAAAACATGATGAATCTATCTTCACTAATGTGGAATTCATGAATATTCCACTACATTACATCTTTGACTATCTAATAAAGCTTTAGATCTTCCATTTTATCCTCATTGATCATATATTTGATATATTATGGAGAAATATTTTTTTAAAGGATGTATGAATTGATTAATGTTATGATTTTTGTAACTATCCATTTCATATCTATGATGATACTTTCTTTACCAATCTTCATTTTCGATATTGTAGGAGGTTCTTTTAAAGTTAGAGAATCTTCTCTACAATTCATCGTCCATGGATTGTATTGAATACAGAAATAACAGTCCTTGATCATCTCTAAAATTATTCATTGTTAATTATTTATCTCATATTGTGTGAATATATATATCAATATCTTATAATTAGTATATAATTTATATTTCTCACCGTAGAGGTAGTTCCAATAAATATTCAAAGAGAATATCATAGCATGAAAATTTATATCATGTGTTGAGTAGTTCTCCTCTTGAATATTCAATATTCATCAGGCATTGTCTATCACACTATCATTTTTTATGTGAACAAAACCAAATCCATTCATTTATGAATGTCATTATATCAAAAAAACATTTTCTAGTTATGGGTTCTCTGTGTATGGGAATAATTATTAGTCCTCTTCACTATCTCTATAAATATTTCCTCATATTAATCTATCTATATATAATTTACATTTTTACATGGTAACATACAATCTATGCTAGAAAAAAGATTAATTTCCCATGAAACAATATTTATACATTGCTAATCCAAGAATCTTATGGATTTTGTTAACACCTGAGGGTCTGTGCTATTTCTCAATTTCATTTCCCTTTGAAGGGTCCAACTAAATCCATCACTTTTATTCACATTCCTAAAGAATGTAACATACTGCATCCAATTGTCACACTTTTTCAACATAGCATACATTTTATCCATTCATAATTGATCCTCCAAAACCCTTATAGTATGATTATTATCCTCCATACTCATTGATTAAATGATAACCTTATCAATAAAAACATTTTAAAAATTTCATGGTTTTCATCAATGAATATATTCATCAAATATTTTGATATTTTAGTGGAATTAGTATGTATTAAGGGCATGATTATAAACTCATTGTGTCCATAACATTTATGTTCATATTATTATGATTATTTTCCTTATTTATTATATCGATGATATCTGTTATGAAGATCCACCTTTGACCAGTTTTAAGCTATTAAAATTTGATCGAGTGATTAATCAGCCCTTATCTAGCGATTGTTTTTCATTTTAGGGTCTTGTTATTCATTTTAAATCGACATATAACCACAATGATCTAATTTTTTGATGACAAAAACCAACACACCCTGAGGCGATTCTCTATTTCATATGAACCCTTTATCTTTGTGCTCTTTCAATATCTTCTTTAACACCTCTATTTGTATTAAGGACATATTATAGGTGATCATGGATGTAGGATAGACTCATATTATAATCTGTGTTGAGAAATATACCTCACTATCTTAGGGAATACTAGGTAACACTTTGAGAAATACATCACTATATTCTGTTATAATGGGAATTTCCTACTGATTAATACAATACATTAGCTCAACTATATGTGAAAGGTATGATTCATCACTGGGTATCAACACCCACAAAATTGGGTGATATTAAAAATGAGATTCATAATCTTACATGAATTTTGGAATGTACATGGGATATATGAGACTAGAGAAATGGATTTCCTTTTCACAAAAGATGATGTGAGTTATATATAACAAGAGCCAATCCATGCCTAGTATAGAGTTAAATTCCACCAATGGAAGATTTATGATATTTGTTTTAAGAACATTCTTATTGACCCTAATAGGTAAAGATCAAATTAGTTAGGTTGTAGTGCTAAAAAAACTACGTATTTCCATAGATAAATCTACATCCAGGTGTTAGGGTTATTATTCAATAGTTATAGAAATATTATGGAAAATATGAATTTATATAACCTTAAAAAAATAAAATAATTTCCATTAGTTAGTTAATAGAAATTATGTTTTTATTACTCTTTTCATTTTCCACATTAGTTGTAGTGATAACATATGCATTCCATTACTCCATAATCGATGTAGGCTGAAGTTGTTTGATTAAATTGAATGAACCATGATTTTGTACACTACCATACATAAATCCCCTTCTCCCTAAATTTAAAGCATTCATCCATTGGTTTTTTTAAAAGTTTCTTTATTTCCTACATCAATTTAGTCATATTATAAAGGTATCTTAAAAATTATTGAGAATGGTTTCCATCTCTCCCAAATGTGATTTATTTACATGTTCCTTTTTTGGAAGTTATATTTCTCCTTCTTTCTACATAATTGACATGCGAGGGTATTGATATTCATTCATCGATTTCCATTTTGTCCATCAAATTTAGCATCCATGTTTCTCTTATTATCTCATTATCCAAGGGAACATCCTATGAACTCTTTCTCTACCCTGATATAATAATGACCTTCATCTTAATTACTCCAAAATTCATCGACAAAAGGAGACTTTATAAGGTGTATCTTAAAATGTTTAATAATCTATATACTTTTAGAAATTTTAATAAAATAACCTAAGCCATATCAATCAACACTTATGAATGTTTTGCTATAATCCATGAAAAAATAATCCTCCATTTACTTAATCTTCATAAATTGAATCTATATCTATTTTTTAGTAAATAATAATTAAGTAATTAATTCATAATGTCATACCCCTATATTTATTCCATTTCATATTTTAGATTCAAATTAATTATCAATTCCCACTATTAATTGACCTATGTTTTTAAATGATATGTAGCCATGGTGACCATAGAATTCTTAGAATAGTGTAACACATTAAATATTTTATATATTGATATATCCGATGATTTTTTATATACATATTAGAAGATACTCTAAACATCATTGGTCATTTCTTGTAGATAACCCAAAACATCATTTTTCTTTTTTGAGTTATAGGGGATGTTACACATGATTTAGCTTATTTTTTTATATCCTATGACAAAAAGGCATGTATTACTCTGATTTTTAGAACTCCACATATAATTTTATTGGGAATGTTATTTTAACCATCAAATAATTGTCCCAAAATGGTTTTTTGGTAAAAAAAATATTATTGTTCCCTCCATATTAAAAAATAAAAAAGGGTTGAACATATCATAATTCAGTTAATTTTAAGAATAAATGAGGTTATGTTCGAATAAAAATCATCAAATAAGTAATATAAAACACATTTAAAATAGTCTTAAGGAGTGAAATTTATAATTATTTCTTTGTAAAAAGGGAAATATTCATTAGGATGGGAGTTGGAGAGGATAAAATATTCACAAGTCACTAATTTTTTTGGAATACCATCGGAATGAAAATTTTCTCCATGATAAGAATGCATGATGATGTAGTTTTTTTGGGAGAAAACATCCAATCATTTAAGCAATTTTGTAATCATTCTATATTAAAGTTTTATGTTACATGTTCAAATAGAATGAAAATTTTTGGAAGATTCACAGTCAATCCATAAGTTATTCTTGCTTTATTGACATACGATATACACTATGTTGATCCAATTAATAATTTTAGCATTCCAAGAAGAGGAAATTCATCAAGGGAGATATATTAATTCAAGGACATCACCATTATGAAATCTATAAATATCCATATAACCAATAGGACATGGATTTCATTAAGATTCTCTTTTAGAATTATATTTTATTATTTAAAAAAATTGTAAATTAAACATCTATTGAAATGTACATGAAGAAGGTATAATGTTACATAAAATTTTTAGACAAATTAGAACTATTAAATAAATGATATAATTGTTAAGGGTCCACATTGAAGAAGAATGGAATTCTACACAACCAAAATGATTTTTTGAATATAAGAATAAATACTATAATCGACATTGTCATGCATTATTTTATTCCTACCAAGCCATATGACATGGATGATCTAGATAATGGAAATTTAAAATAGATATATAATCTATTTGGTGGATGATATTTTAAACAAATACTTGAGGTGGTCCATTGTCGATTCCATGTGGTAGGATTTCTCATAGATGTCAAAAATGACAGATTAAAAAATTTAGGTACTGCGATAGTTGAGGAACATGTGATTAATATCCTCTCTAGTTTGTAGAATATATACACATCTCTAGAAGAGAGATATACATAGAGATAGAATAATCAAATCATCCTAAATCTTAGAGAAGGAATTCATTCATAAGATAGTAACCCTTAATGGAAAAATCCATTTCTTTCTAAGGAAATGGTAATATTAAGAGAGCCATATATATATCATTATTGTAGTATAGTTTCAAATTGAGAATTCCATCCACTACAGGCTCCCAAATCAAATGGTATTTTTTTATTAATGAAATAATAATTTTTAACAATAGATTTGATCTTAATAGGATGTGGGTGAAGTCATTCTTGTTGTTTACTAATGGTTGTGCTAGTGTAAATTAACAACAAATAATCAATTTTATTTTCAAGGAAAAATTATTTCCAAAGTCATAAAATATGGTATAACAATTTTTAGAACAATATTATTCATAAATTAATACTCCAGTATCATTTAAATTTGACATTTTATAATAATAAAATAAATAATTACCTTATTAATACAATATTAAAAATCATTTTCATAGAGTTTTTTATTTATCAAATAATATCATAAAGGAATGTCAATCTTGATATGCAGCATGGTATATTTTTCATGTACAGAGTAATAATCAAGTCACTAAAAAATAAACTCTTTTGGGGTAAGTACCCCTTGGTACATCATTTCTGGAGCTACATCAACATGTAATATCCAGAAAAGGTTTTATTACATAAATCTACACACTCTTATATATTTCCAAAACATATGACCGTAACCTATAAAAAGATGTATCCCTAGTTTTTTTACTATCATTTTCTAGAATTAATTCCCAAATTGACCAAACAATTCATATGAAAGAAACTATAAAGACCCAACATTCTCATCTATTTTTATTTCCTCATTTTTAAAATAAATAATGAAATAATGTTTCATTAATGGAATATTGTTTTAGTATAATGGTAATATCACTCCCAAAAATCAGATGTAGAAAAAATAATCTAATTATTATTTAAATAGTTATTATTTATCCTCTTAAATTATCTAACATTATCCTTGGTACATGTGTCATTTTATGATATTAATCAATGAAATGGGTGAGGATAAGGCCCAATAATGATAGAGATAATATAAAAGGATTAATATAAATGAGTCAAGATTAAATGGGTGGGAATAATTATAATAATCCTGTAATATTCATTTGATCATCATAATAAGCATGAGTGAATATTATATAAAGGCCTGGGATGTAAAATATTCCTAATAATGTAAAATCATAACAATGTTTTGAAATACAAAAAGTTGTTTTGAAAAAACATAACATCATTTTAAAACATTCTATATGTTTATAAATCATAACATCATAATTATGAACAAATATAGCAACATGATCATACATAAACCACTTAATCGCATCAAATATATCACATTAACCAATTCATTTGAGGGATATATTATATTAGGCCCACTAATCACATTATAAAATTCTCATATTTTTGTATTACACATAGATTGTATAACAACCATATTGATTAAATAAACACATGGAATGAAATGGGTTTCATAATGATATCTTATATAATACTTAATGGAAAAAAAATTTTGCTCTAAAATGAATAATAGAAATAATATTTTTGTGCAAAAAATCATCATTTTCGAGTAGAGAATAATCATTTCCAAAAAATCTCAATGTTATGTTTTTGGAAAATAATTTCATTTTTATGAATTAATAAAATTGGGTGGGAATTCATATTGATATTTTAATAATGTGTATAACCTAGAATATAAATTGGAAAAAATTTAAAAAACATTTTCAAAGATATTGCAGGAATATTTATACAGATGATGATTTTGAAGTGCGAATACCCAAAAATAATGAGTTTGGTTCAAGAATCATCTTTCCATAAATGTCGCTCAATGATTTTTCCTATCTTACAACCAATTCCAAGTTTTTCGTCATTTATTTGGATATAATTGCATAGAATTATAATAATTAGGTTACTCCATTAGATCACAGTTGATGTTATGGATCATAATAGAGGGTATTTTGGAAGATGTTTTTATTGGTAAGTGTAGGGTATGTAGTTTTTTAATGGAGTAGTGAATAGTTATTTATACATTATGAGTAGGGTATATTTAGGATAAAATATTGAATAAATATAAATATCCCTAATAGAACATATAATAGTTCTATTAATGAAATTTAAAGTGATACTTTAGTTAAATAAATTTATTCTTGGTCATTTAATGCTTTAAAAAATATATTTACTTTTAAAAAATGGAATATGGAATCCTAATAAATTGTAATTTTAATAGAATACATTAGACATTAGTCTTTGGGATGGACATGTTACATTTAGAATACTTGTTTACAACATTTATATTACTAATTAATAAAATTAATTTTTTGGATGATCTAGTATTTATATAATATATTTTGTCATAATTCAACATAAAGTTTTTAATTTAAAATAAGTAGGATATTAAAAAACTTTATGTTTAGAATTACCATAAATATTGATGTATTTCATAAATTAACAAAAAAAATAACACTTAAGAAATTTCAGTATAATAATTTAAAATGTGGAGTTCAATTTATAAAAATTATTTCCTACATGGGTTACTTTAATATTAATTTTTTTTAATTTTTGACAAAAAATTGAAATATAGTTTTTCAAACAATTTCATATATTTTCATTTAGTTCTAATATTATCTTTTTCTGAATTATTATAATTATATTTCAAAAAATTACTAATTATATTTATTATTTTTGTAAAATATAATTTTTTATGTAAAATTACTATTCAAACTGTCTGATTACTATTAGTTTGGCCCCATTACCTTATATAACTAAAACATCATTCCTTAATTCAAAAATCTCAAAAATCTTTATAAATGTTCTATATTTTCATTTCCCTTGATCTCAGTGGTTTACGAAAATTTTATTTCCTTTCCCATTAGTTTTTTATGGGATAGTATTATTGAAGATTATATTAACCCATGTTCTCTCTATCTTCTCTTACTATATAATATTTTTTTAATTTTAATATTTTAAATTTTCAGTGGATTAAGATCTCACAAAGGTATTTATCTCTATAATTGAAATAATTTATCCTTTTCATTTATATATGTGTTTTGTGTGTATAATGATGTATAATATAATAATAATTTTCCAAGAAATAAATAACATTTTAATGTCTTTTTCATTACATATGTCTCCTTAAAACACTAATGTCTTTTGTCTTAATGAGTTACCTAATGGTGAACCATCAATTGAAATGTAATCCTGTCAACCCAATTTCGATATCTCCATTATCCTTAAAGACCCCTAAACTCCACTCTATTAATTATAGAATTATAACACCAAAATTGGTACTATATTTATGTATTTCAAACTAATTTAATATAAATATTATACTTTCCCCAAAATACATTACGAAAAAGTAAAATGTCTTCATGTGTGTCTGTAGACTACAAACTCTATGAATTATTTGATCCATATTCCATCACCATTATACAAGTAATGTTAAAAAAATCATTAATTAAAAAAATATTATTTCTAAAATGTGATTAAATGTTTGAAATGATTGTTATTTACTTTCATACCCCCTCCAATTCCATGGAAAATTATTATTTTTTCTGTGCATACATGAAAACTTCCACCATCTGGAAATGAAATATTTCTATTCATAAACCCTTAACCTAGTTGAAATTACTAATGTATTTTTTATTTAAAAATAAATTGTTTGATAAATTATTATTTTATAATTATAATATATTACTATTTCTATCTAGTAAAAATAATATACAATTATAGTAACTTTAATCTGCTCTAATAGACGGTTTAAGGAACCATTGTAATTTTGAACATTTTGGGTTAACCATTGATACTAAGTTTGTATTATAATATTTGAATAGTATGCTACACTACCCTATAATATTTTGGAGAACATGATCCTATTTCCCAACACCTTTGACCATAGTCATAAATAAAATTGTTTTTAAGAAATTAACAAAACAACCATGAATACCATATATAAGTTAAAACCATAATAAAAAATCTTCCCAAGTGACTTTATATAGACCTTATATATTAAATATTTTAGAAATATATTTTATTTTTTATATTTTATATACTTAATTAATATAATTATTATGTTATGTGTTATTTAAGATAACTTTTGGACATGACTTATGGGGTTCCTCGCAAAATTGACATCTTTTTGGAACATTTTATTTGAAGAAAATATTTTATTTAAATTTGGGTGTATATTGAAATTTTAATTTTTAATATCATTAATGTCATTTACATTAATAAAACCATGCGTGTCCTATCACACTCTGATAAGAAGGTAACCCTCTTATATCTTCATTTAAAACAAAAAACCATTTGGTCTAGCCATGAACATCCCAAATACCTCAGATATTTCTCTCCCCACGTCCAATATTCCATATATTCTTTCTTAGATCCACCTAATAAGGCTTTTGTGAAAACATGAGGGTTTTTTTGAAGAAGTGGTATAATTATTATTCATGAATATTTATATTATTTATTATTACACCTCTATAAAATCATTTTATTATATAATGATTTAATCAAATTATTAAATAATGTATTTAATTGTTTTATTATTTCAATTTGACAACTTATATCTATATCTGACTGATCACATGAGAAAAGAAACTGATGATCTTGTATACTATGCATAACATTCTCGCAAACCCAAGTAATGTGTTTTCCATTAACACCTCTCGCGGTGTAATATAATTATATATTTAATGAATTTATATGATAATTTTGATATAATTATACTTATTTAAGATTAATCTTATGATACCTTCTTACCCTTCAAAATGATGGAAAATTATAACATCGCTTGGGCATACGTGTGGACTACTGCATCCACAGAGAGATGTGATAAGTTTTTTTATTTTCTATAGGCTAGGATGGTAATAAGTAAACATTAATTAATTTATTAGATATTTATATGATATTTATATTTTTATTTCAGATTAATTATTATTTTTCATTTTTTACTCTATCCATCAATAAAATAGAGATATCAATCATGGTTATGTACGACATCCCATCTCCATGAATGGTGTAATAATTTTTTCTAGAGAAAACAATTATGAATGAATTTAAATATGTAAATATTATTATATAAAATATTTTTACAATTATTAAAAATCCTAATATAATGTAACCGTAACAAATTTTTTGGTGAAAAATAATCAAACAAAAACATACATGAAAAAAGTAGTAGTTATTAACTGAAATAGTGATATTAACAATGATTTTTTATGGAGGGGTCGATAAAAGGATATAAGTAAATAATATATGGTATGATATATTTGAATATTTTATTATAATTTCTATATAATAAGTATATATTTATTTTACATGTTTTTTTAATGTGTATGAATAATTTTGAGACTTGGGGAAATGGATTTTTCCCTCAAATTGTCTTCATTGGGACATATATTATCTTATGCACCTATCTTATTTTATGATGGGTGTTTGTATATATATGTGTGTGTGATATTTTACAATTTATATCATGTATATATTTATTCTCATGATATTTAGTGATTCATTTAGTGTTATTATTTTATAAGGATTTTGATACAAAATTAGCCAAATCATGTTTGGTATTTTTGTATAAGATTATCTTATATGGGACAGAAGTTATGTTATGCACCTATCATATAACATGTGGTATATATATATATTCCCACATACATTAATATATTTAATTTATTTATTATCATGATATTTAATGTTTCAGTTAATGTTATTACTCTTTGGGGATTATTATTCCAAAGATACCAAATCAGATAGAGAATTTTATCTCATCATTATTTTTTAGGATTATATGTCATATTCCAAACATTTTTTTCATGTTTTATACACTACCAATGAATTAATTTTAGTATGTTTAATTTACAAATTAGATGGATTTACATGTCTATGTATGTTTTTTTATTTCATGGGGAGTATAATTCAAATATTAAAAAAGTGTTAAGGGTTTTCTTATACAATATCATTTTTCATTTATATTATTCATGAAAATATTACTAATGATGAAATATTATTCTATTTCTCTATAGAAAGACATTAATTTTTTCTCCTTATTTAATTTTTGTAAATTAATTTTTTTCCTTTATTGTCCCTCTTTTTATTTAATTAATTGAACAAAATGTTTTTCATATGGAAAAAAATTTATTTCTTTCTTTCATAGAAAATATCTATTCTTTCATGTCTAGGTTTCTCTAAAAGTTCCATAATGTTTTTTAATATTCCCAAAAAATTTAAATTTATTATAATTCTTTATATACTTTTTAAAAACATTTTTTTAAGGGAATATCCTTTTTATTTATGAAATGATGTACCTTTTAATTTTACTGTTAATATTAAATGAATCATTGTTATAACATGTATGAGATGAAAAATATTTTCAACAATCATGTCAAACCATTGATATAAAGAGATATTTACTTTTATAATTTTTCTAAAAAATAAAATTCCTTTATTAGTATTTGGAAAATATTCATATTTTAAATAATTTAATTCAAAGTGAAAAAAGAATATTTCCCTCAATAAATTTTTAATGTGATATTTCAATATAATTTTCAATCATAGATAAAATCCATCGATGTTATATCATCATTATTGGGGACTTGATTCCAGGATATAATAATTATTAATTCTTAACATAGTTAATGAAAATGTTTTTGAGATTCCTAGGAAACCCATTTTATTTCTTGGGATATGTAGTTACTAAATTATGAATTGACTATGAAACCCATCTCCTCTCAATAAGTTATAAAATAATGAAATTATTAGGAAACTAATTTCAATTTAAGGGGTTATGATATAATGAATGTTTTGTGATCTTTTGGAAAAAATATATATAATTTTAATTATGGGTTGGGTAGGCTCATAATTATATGTCCCTCCAATGTATTATGTAGTGAAGAGTATATCATGATATTAACAGGACTAGAACATGAAGTTTACTGGGTTTTGTAATGTACATTATCTAATATGAGAGTCTTGTGGGAGAACCATAACTACTATGATAATTTTTGTAGTGAAACCACTCTACAATGATAGTGTTGGAAATTATCATTGGATACTAATGATATAATTTTATATACTTTTGTCTATACTAAAAATATATGAATTATACAAATCTTATTCTCTCATTTATTAGTGTCTCTTATTCCCTTATCATTAATGTCTTATGAACTACCATGATTTATTTCATGAATCAAGTTTTTGATCAATGATATTCATGGTATGGTCTGAATATTTTTTTTTATCATATTGTTATAATGTTATTCTCATACTATATTGATATATCCTTTATTTACCTTGATATAACATATGATCTCACCATTTCTTATATTTCCATTACCCAGGTTATGAATTATTTTATTATTTATGATGTTTCTATGAATCTTCCTAAATATAGAGAACTCAGTAGGAGATTGTTGACTTCACTTATGAACTATTTATTTCCATATCAATGCTTCCTAGAGCCACTAGACATGTATGATTAATTCATGGATCCTCATGTTATGTAATTATTATTCATGTATTAAGATATGATATATATTTTTTAAATGTGTGGGTATATATAGTTGGTATCATAGAATGGTTCAATAATATTTGGGAAACAATGATGAGATAACATATGGTAAAACCCTCTAGATAAGTCTAGCGATAGTTAAATTTATAAAAAATGATGTGTAATTTTGGTAATCATAAATAATGTGGTTTCCATGAAATTATATCAATATATTGATATTATAAGATGATGGGGCTTAGGCATATATATACCTAGGGGTAATGAGTCTGAAATAGGTGTATTGGAAATTAAAGTGCTAATCATATTGGTGTGTGGTAATATGCCTTTTTCACTCCTGATTTCACAATCCTATTGTATATTTTTTTGACATTCACAAATGTATTATGAGACATCATCATGAATTTGAATATATTAAGACCATGAATGTATTATGTTAGAACAAATGTTTTATTTATTAAAAAGAAGGTTTCGTGATTTAAACATCCTATAAATTATTTTTCATTATTATATGGCTTCTCTGGTATGAATATTATTTCCCACACTATTATTTTTTGGTTTTAATCAATTTATAGAACCCAAAGTAATAACTTTAATGTTTAATGTAATAGATAGTGAAATTATTATACTCCCAATCATCCCAAATTTAGGGGAACTGAATGTAAAATATCTTTTTCTATGATCAAACAAAAATATGAAGCCACGATTCCTAATGAACATCTATATGATAAAATGAGGGAATGAAATTATATTGAACACTTTATGAGGAAACAAGCACCTTCCTATAGAGGTTCTATTGATCCACTAGTTATTGAGAAATCCATCAGTACTATTAAAAAAAATTCTATCCTCCCATGTTTGAAGGATTAAAAAGTAATTTTTCTTATCTATCTTTTTGAATTTTATATTGATTAATGGTGTACTATAATCTTGAATAAGGATAAATATATAGAAATTTATTCCACAGAGTGTGATGATTCTAAGAGATTAATTTCCAATTAGTACTTTCCTTGTATTCATAATATGAAAATGGATAAATAATTCCTTGATAAAAAACTAATGGATAAATAATCTATTGATATGCATGAGGACCATATTAAATGATTTTAATGGAATGCTTCTATTATTAGAAACCAAACAAAAATTAATGATGATAAACATTTCAGTGGCATAAAATAACGTCTTTAGTGAATATTTTCTATTAGAGACATTATTAACGCTGAAAAATAATAACCATTATGATATTAGGGTGGAACTTTTGAGCATAGTTACCAATAAATATCATGGATTTGATAAGAAAAAAGAATATAAATCAATTGACATTTAAATAACATAGAGAGAATAAAATTAAATTTCCATCACAGTAATTTTTTGCAAGGAAACATTGTGGAAATTTTCATAAGGGGAATTATAAATGTTTTTAGTGTGGGAGAAAGACCATCCCAAAAGAATATACAATTGAGGGGAAGAAAGTAGTTAATGATGGGAATAGAGATAATTCTCCATAGAATACACCACCATAAATCCAATGTTTCTTTTTCATGGTGTATGGGAATTTTGATAACCAGTTATCATATCCAAATTTTACTGATTATAATTAAAATCAATAACCATTTAATCCATGATTAAAATTGAAATATCAGGTGATTACTGTTTCTAATGATATGTGAACTAAAAAAGTGATAAAATTAAAATTTACCATCGACTCAATAATTTATAATTTCTTATTTGATTCTAGAACCACATAATATTTTAAATCTTAATTAGTTCATAATGTTATCAAAATAAAACCCAAATCAATTATTTATTTAATTTGTTGTGAAACCCCATAATTATATGATGATTGTATCTCATTTATATGAATCATCTCCGACAAATTGTTTCCGGAATATATTTCTTATAAATATCATTATTCTTTCTTTGGTCGAATTTTATGCTATCTTAGTCATGTATTGGATTTAACAACATAGATCACATATAAATTTTCATGTAAGGGAACTCTTGTTTGATAATTCAAACCAACCTAAGATTATCCATTAATGAGATGATAAATATAAACATCTGATGGAAATCACATAAAATGTTTGGGTATTGATTCTTATTCAAAAGTAATTCTTATCTAAGATTGTTGGGAGAAAATAAACATAAATGATATGGCAATTGATTCAGAGTCTGTTGATGACTTTCTATAATAGTTTTATTTTCTTCCACTGAATTTTCAGTCAATTTTTCAATATAACTCATACCTAGGGATATAAATATTTAAAAGACTTCCAATAGAATGTCCTAAATAATGTTTAATGAATTAAAGAGGAAACTCTGGGAGAATATTTAAAAATGATTTAATTTGAATATTTTACAACAATGAGGTGAATCGATTCATTTATTTATAAATAAATCTCGATATATGAAACTCTAAATTGACTATTAGTTATTTAAGAATATCATAATCAGGAATTATTCCCTACCATGTTTTGATGACTTGTATGGTTAACTACATGGATTTCAATACATTTCCACCATTGACCTTCATTCTAGATATCATCAATTAATGGTCTAAATTGATGTTATACCCATGAATGAATTTTTTATTGGGTAATGAAATAATGAGTATATAATTATTCCATTTGGTATTACTAATATCCCATAAAAATTTGTATATTTAATGAATAATGAATATATATATATTATTGATTAGTTTATGGTAGTAATTATAGATAACACTTGTATTTTTGAAGTGGTAGGAGAAATATGGAGACTATTTGGGAATAGTTAATAGGACCTCATTTAAGGATAGTTTTTTGAAATAATTACCATTTCAAACTTTTCTCAACAAAAAGTTTCTTTTTTTAGTAATATACTCTCAATTGAGGGTATCTTAGTGGACCTATTAATGATAGAAGTTATTGAATTCTATGTTAAAAATACATATATAAATGATATTTTCTATTTTTTTAGTTGGATATGATTGAATATTTTTGGATAATTTCTCATGCCAATAGAATCAACTTGCCATGTTAGGATAGAGGGGAACTATGTTCCTTTGTACAAGTGAATGTGATGATAATTTCATGGAATTTAAGTGGAATTTAGTAAGAACACGAAAGACTAAATTACCATATATTGGAGAATATATTTTAATATATAGTGATTCATCAACAAAGGGATTAGAATTCTTTCTCATGAATAATTACATGGTTATAACTTATGTCCCATGAATATTTATGGATCATGGGAAACATTACCCATATAATGATTTAGAGGTAGATAGTGTATTTCTTCCTTAAAAGAAGGAGGAATTATCTTTTTGAATAATGGTCTTATATATACTGATAATAAAGGTTAAATTTATATTTTTAACATTGAAATAGTTGAGTATGTGCAACATAATATTCTTAGAGAAGAATAAATCTTATGACTACTCAACACATTACAAGATTGGGAAAGAGAATAGGTTGGTGAATACATTATATTGAAGGGGTCAGGATAGATTATCTATAATGAAACCACAAGGGAAAAAATATTTATAGATATAAAAAGTATTGTTTTGGATGTCATAAAGGATAGAGATAAATATATCATTCTCTAGTGAGTGTTAAAACATCTATACAAGTGAAAACTAAAGAAGCATAAAAGGATAAAACATAGCTACAAAAGAAGGATGATAATGTTCTTGATGTCAACCTTGATTATGGAGGAATGATAAGGTCTAATAACTATGTATGTGTTCCATACTTACTTTGTTTAGTGAAGGATTAGTTATTGTATGTTCATTGTTATTTGTTCTCAATTTATCATATAATTTCAAATATGAAGGGATATTTAAAAGTGTATTGATGATGTGATGGTATGAAGAGACATATTATAGATATTTTATCCCAGTGCTTGGTAGGTCTACAATTTATGGTTGATAATCATTATTCTAAGGATATGTTATAACCATTACCCATAAAATAATGGAAATGTGAAAATAACACAATTTATTTTTTCATACTCCCTATAAAATTTAATTCCCATTATACTATTTCAGTTGTAGTCAACCACCATAAAAATGAAATGTACTTAATTCCTATTAGATATATTCTCTCTCTATATCAACTTTCAGAAATTTACATTGTGTAATTTTTCTAATTTTGTGGATTACCATATTCTATTATTTCCGAGAATGATTCAAAGTTTACCTCAATGTTATGGAGAAGTATTTATCAGGCTCATCATAAAAATCCATTTTCACTATAACATATCATCATCTGATATAAGATTGTTCTAATAGAACAATTCAAACACTAGAGTATTTTCTATGATGTTGTTTTGTGTATATCAAATTTGTTTTTGATTAACACCTCCCTCTATTGAAGTTTTCTTACAACAATAACATTCATTCAATCATTCAGATGGATCTGTATGATTCCATATATGGAATGGAGTATAGAACTCTATAATGGAGGGATGAGGTTGGGGAAACAACTATATTGTAACATTAGATAAATGATTAAATGGAGGATAATATTTTTTCCATTCATCAACATATAATTGTGTAAAAGTTGATAACAAGTGATGATGACAATCGTCGGTGAGATCTAGAGATCAATATTGGTGAGAAAGTGTTTTTGTGAATTTATATATAGACAATAGTTATGAGATTCCAGAATAAATAATATCTAATCCCTTGTAATAATGGACCCTCTGAGATTTTTTATTTATTAGGGATGGTTTCTTACCTCTTTGTGATTTCATCAAACATTGATCAAGTCCACGATGTGTTCCATGTATCTTTCTTGAAGATGTAAATACATAATCGTTCACATATACATAACAGAGTTGTTATATAGATGTATAATTATAATTTATAGGAATAATAAACTATGTATATTATATATTATTGATCGAATGTTCTAGGAATCAAGACTAGTCACCTAGAAAAAAAATTCTGGGGAAACCTCAAACTTGAGTAAACTATGTGCGTACCTAGGGATACAATGAATAAGAAGAATCCAAAGTGATTTGTATCAAATTAGAATAATATAATTTGATAAATTAATCTCAAATAGGGTAGCATATAACACTTTACATTTTTAATAATTTTTTTAAATGAATATAATTTATTTGATAAATTAAGTTATTTGTAACCTTGATTTTGAACAAACAACAACATTCTATGAATATTATTATTTAAACACACCTGTTATGAACAATCAATTAAAGTGTTAAATAATTAATAAGAATATAAATATTTTTAAATAATATATATTTATTTTAGATAAATAAAATAAATTTTTAAATAATTATATATTTTTTTTGAAATAATTATAAGCTACAAAAATACATTTCTCTCAAAAAAGGATTCATTCTTATTTTTATGATCAAATTATATTATTATTTATTTTCAAATTTCCTAAATTTTATTTTAAAAAAACTTAATTTTTTGAAATTTAAATATCAAAATTATCATTGAATTTTTTTTGGATTATCCTAGAAATATTAATTTTTATTGACTACTGAAGACACTATTTTTTATCTAAATATCATTCATTTTCAATAATTTAAAAAGTTATTTATTGTGATAAAATGGTTTAAATGAAAAATTAATTCAATTATGTTATGATTATTTCATCATAATTAATTGGAATGAATTTCATGTTGATTTTGGATAAACAACTATTTATTCTTATGATGAAAAATTCAACGGAAACAATATTTTTCACAACTTCTGTGGGTTCAATTTTATATTAAATTCTATATATTTCCTAAATTTACATTAGAAAATTAGATTCCATATTTGGGATAATAATAATTAATATTATATAATAAGTTCACCTTAATTTTTGGTCTTTATGAATAGAAAAAAAACAAATAATTGACCACAGTTATGTTTAAAACTGCCTTATCTAGGAGTTAAACAAAAACAATAAGGGTTAAAATAACCGAAAAACATGTCTAATTCATATTTTATGTCAATATTTTTAACTATAAATAATATATTTTTCTTAATGATCCATTATTTTTCAAATATGGGTATAACGTTTTCTCTTGAAAAAATACAAGTGTGTCCTCATCATCAAAAATAAAAGAGGAACTACTCTCATCTCATATTCACTCTTAAAAATATTTTTGTTTCGGAAAAGACCTACACACTTATAACATCCCCTAATCCATAACTCTCTCACATGGACAAATTAGGTTATTTATTGGACCTAAAGTACACCTCCTCATATTCGTGAGGCCGGTGACTATCAGTGGTGGTGTAAAGAACATATTTGAGATACTATACCCCCATGTAATGAGTTATAATAGAGAAAAAATAAATAAATATTAGAGTAATAAAAAATTATATGCATAGTAAATCACAATCCATAAACCAAAATATAAAATTAAACTTTATATTACAATAATATTAAAATGATAATGAAATGAAAATATCAAATTTATCTAAATGTAAAGATAACAGTAATACATATACAAGAAAATGTTGACACACAAAAACTAAAAAATTCCTCTTTTCTAGACCATGTGTATGACTCATATTAAACCATCAACCCATCCAGCAACGTATAATAAAAAAGGTCCCTTTTTCTTATCTATAAATATATCTTCATAATATACTTAGGTAAAAATGTGATGCCGAAATAGGGTTTGATTAAAACATAGAAGGTAGATTCCATTATTTATAAACAAAACATATCCAATAATAAGTTTTTGAAATAATTAATTGAAAAGGATTATTAATTAGGTGATTTGTTCAAATGAAATTCAACTGGCTTTAGAAACATGTTTTAATATCATTGATAATGTAGAACAACCATTCAAATCATAACCAAACATTAATTCAATAATCAAACAGCCAGATTAGGACCAATTTGAATTACAACATCACGTAGAAAACCCAATTATATAATCATTTGAACATATACTGTAATGGACCTTTATATAGGTATTTCATCATCCTAAGGAATAAATAATTGTAAAATCATATCAACATTACTAGGCATAGACTATTATATTATAATTTTTGAAAAAAGTCCATATTCCATTATATAATAACTTTAGAATCACTAGGAATATCCCTTTATATATTCATTTAAGTATCATATAGAATTTCTTTTTATGTAACCATTTCAAAACAACTGTCCATATCCTTTTATTTAGTAATAACATAAAAATCATAACACAAGTCATAACGGCCATGTAACACAACATAACATCATAACCCACAATGATCATTTCATCCAATTTCCATTTTCAATTGAATGGGCCATTTTTTCATTAAATTATATCATAACCCTTTTAAAGGGTAGTTTTCACACTCATTTTATATCAAATTTTCACGACTCATTCAATAATCAAGGGTTCCAATTTCAATGGTGAATCTATCATAGGTAATCACCTTAGGTCTCATGTAATGTTAAATCAGATATTCAAGACATTGAAAACATATTTATTATTTATTTTTTGGTTCTACTTGTGGGTAGGTGGAATCCATGTCTCAACACCATTATGTAAAAGGGATCCATTGTTTAGTCTAAAAATATGATTATAATAATTCATTATTCTATATTGTAATGTGTGAATTATGTCAGTGAAAAAACATAATATTGTGCATACATAAATGAAATGAAACAAACCACAGGGTATTATTCTAAAACTACTAGATTTATTCAGTGATTCGAGAAGCACCTTCATTGGGTAATTACAATGAGGAATTAAGGTGCAGTAGATCATTCAAATTAACCAGGATCACACAATATAATAATATAGTTCAATATATTTCATAAGATTACAACTATATAATAGATAAAAGACATAAGCATGTGGAAAACCAAAGATAGAAAACACGTTGGATGTTATTGTCAAGATTAAGACATATGAATGGGTAGGAATGGATCTCAAATACCCAAGATCACCCAAGTGTTTGAGATTAGAAGATACTTGATGGAGAAAATAAAACTAAACACACATTTTGGTTTTAAAATTAATTTCTTCACAGAATATCTATGTGAAAATGTTTCACCATTTGAATTTCTCAATTTAAGATGTATGAAAATATGTGTTACCATGAAGTAAAACAACTTTAATTGAGAATTTGACAACATATATAATTTTCATGGAACATAATAGTTTCATTCCCTTTACAAGTTCATTAATGATTCTTAAAAACATGTATATGTCATTAAAACCATTCTTGTAATGAAATTATCCAATATATATATTTGAGAGTATAATATATAGGAAAATAAAGGACCATATTCAAAGCCTTCCAAAACATGGATAACTCATAGAATAACTTGAAAATTTTGTACCTAGAATTAGTTAATTAAAACAATCAAACATCCCTAAACATGAGGTCAATTTACACAAAAAACTCTCTTTATCCCCAAATTATACTCAACCATGAATGTTTAAATATGATGGAAAATTCAATAGACAATTTTTTTAACTCAAATATCAAATGGGGACATTCTTATAAGAATAAAGATCTTCTGTGATGACCCAAAATTTTATCTCTGAAATTTCCATTATTATTATTATTATATCATTTAGTATAAAGGAAAATCATCATAAATATAAACTCATAAAAAATTATTACCAGAAATGATGAATTCTAATTTAGAGAAAAAGTATACCAATAAACATTCCCAAAATTACATCAACTCAATCAGTAGATAACAAGAGAATATGAATTGAATAACTTGTTTCTTCACCATCCATGAGAATAAACACATTCGTGAACAATTATTAAGTAATAAAATATATTTTTAAGAATTATAATTGTATTAGAGGTATTTATAGGATTTAGAGAACCCATATGAAAATTATAAATATGACCATTAAAATTGCAATATAACTATTGCAATAGTAATTTGGTAGTTAAGAATTGTAATATGATTGATAGAATAGTATCATAACATTTGGAAATGTAAAATAATATGTAGTAATCTTATAAAATAAAAATATGATATATATTTTAGTACCCCCGTTTAGAGGTATGTAACCATTTGTTATGCCTTTATTTGTGTTTAATTTTGTTGGGTGATATTTGGGGCTAGATTGGAATTGTTTTGGAAAACATTTGGTGGAATTTTTATGGAATTTTAGTTGATCATGGTTAGGGGAAGCCATGAAATAATACCAATAAACCATGTGATTTTTCACTATTCAGATAGTAGCATCTTCATGGTTAGTAGAAGGTTTGCCAAACTGTGTGAGCTAACAGTGTGATCAATTAAAATTTGTTTTCTTAAATGGGGTTAGATGGGATTTTCCCTAAACCTATCCTCTCTTATCCTATATATACCCCATATGTGATTTTATGTTCTCAAATGTTATAGGGTCTCCCCCGCAAATTTGGAAGAAAACAGAAGGGGTTTTTTTGTGGTTTGAAGGCGGTTCATCTCGGATAGGTCTCCCATCTTTGGTTTTTGTGGGTTTTTCTAGATATAGTCTTCCCTTTATCATGGATTTTCTATATATACATCTATTTCATGTATATCTAGGGTGTTTTTAGCGAAATGTTTTTATTTTAGGGCTTGTTGATGATATCTAAAGAGATATAGAGTGGTTTTGGTGGAGTTGTTGCCCTTATTTTTAGTGTGGTGGCATGTGGGTCGTCCTCACCAGCACCCAAATAGTCGGTGGCTTCTCTCTTGAATCCAAATTTTAATAACTAAAAGTCTAAAAGTCAATTGAATGTTTTTTTCTAGGAAATTTATTATGGTTGTGATATGTGATGCCTAGTAGAAACCTGTTTTATGATGATTTGGGGAATTTGGGGGAAATTGGTAAATATTGTGAAATGGGTTTTTTATCAGATTTTAAAATAATGTTTTTAAAATCAGTATAAAGATTGATTTATTGAAAATTGTTTACGAAAGATTTTTTTTAATTAAATGTTTTTTTATTGAAATGTGGTTTAACATGGATATGTGTTTGAGAGTGAATTCAATAAATGTGTGATTTATTAATGTAACTTGACCTATTATGTAGAAATGTTGATTGGAATAATTTTTTAAGTGGGTATTGGAAATTGTTGGGAGGTATCATTTTTGTAATTATGTATTGAAATGTTGTGGTGATTTTGGTAAGGGTCAATTCTCATGAGTTGGATGGAAGGTGTTTAGGAATATTGCATCAACAAGGTGATGGTCATGAATGTGCCATCATCAACAAAGGGAGGGGGATGGGTGTGGAGTCCCACACCAAGGATGGGCATGAATTCCCACACAATGGAAGAGATGGGTTGGTCATGAATATACCACCGTTAAATTATCATCATGATTGGTGAAGGGTATTAATGGTATATGTTGTGTGACATAATTATGTTTATTATTCAGATATGTTTTCGATCATGAAAAATGAAATGGATAATGAAATGTTTGTTTTTATTACATGGTTGTGCATTAAATTGGGTAATTTTTGTTGGGTAAAGATGTGTATATATCTTTGTTAATTTTTTCACTAGTTTGTGGACTTTATGAAAATATATTTATATAAATTTTGATAACATGTTCTATCCTTGTGACGTGTGTATGGAATCTATTTTGAGAAATTCTAATGAATATTATTAATCACACCTTCTTTGGTACTTTTGTGATTTTGCAGTGTCCAATTTGAAGACACATTTATAGTTAATGAATCTATATAATTTTTTGGAACAACATGATTCTTGGGTGATTTTAGTGGTTCTTGTATCATGGAGCTTGGTGTAGAGTAGTGGAGTGTGCCTATGTTTACCTTGGGTCTCTTGTTTAGTCTTCTGCTTGGTACTCCGATATTGGTGTGGTATGGTTTGGTTATATTGGATTTTGGGAATTTTTTGGAAAAGCTTGGATGTATTTGGGTAACATATGGTTTCGGTTTCAATTTTTACATGCATCATATAGTTTTTCTAGAAATTGTTTTTTTGGTTGTTTGGTTTATCTTATGGGAAAATAGTTCCCCAATTTATTCATGAAGCCATTGACATCCATTTCTATCCTTTGGTACCTTGGGAATTATGGGTATGTCTAATTAACTTCTCACGTCATTCGCAATCCAATGAGGAAGGGGCGGGATGATACAATTTTAATTATTTTGTTTGGTCTTTAACATTTAAGTAAAAATAGTTGTTCGGTCGTTTGGTGTTGATTGTTGGTCAGGGTTTTGATATTCATTCTCGGTCTATTCTTTTATTTGTGATGGTATCATGGAGTAGGATTGTTAGAACATGAAATTTATATCATAATTGGAAATATATATCCCTTTTATGCTGAACTTCATGTTACCATGGGTTTGGGTACATAAGTGTTTGGAGACACTTATAGGCATTGGATATGACATTTATGTTAGTGTATTCAATGAGATAATCTTGACATGGATGGTAGAAATGACATCTCATTGTGATACATATCTCATTGATAATAATTATTTATATTTTGATAAGAATTTTTTGATTTTTTCAAAAAATTAAGGGTTTTCAAATGTGTGGATTTTCAAAAGAAAATGGTTGTTGGTATTTTGAAAAAAGGTTTGATTTTTAAAACATAGTGGAATTTTTTTACAAAAATGGCCTAACATGAGAAATGTAAAATTGAGTAAATCCTGGTTGTGATAGTTTCTATGTAATTTAAATGGAAATTATAATCCTCCAATTTCTAGGGAGTGAGAATTATTTCGATTCTTGTTTTTATATAAATGGAATCAGGTAGGCCTCGTAGAAACCAATCGAAGGAAGCTACTGAAAATTTGGTTGCACCTAATCCCCAGGTGAACCTAAAGTTTGACCAAAGATTCATTCAGTATTGTTAAATAGTTCAGTCAGGACTACAATCAGATACACATGTTATGATATCTATCATAGTCTGAAAACCATGTAATGGATGTTTGACTTTCCTCATTAAAGGAGGTGTGAACCCTAAAACTGGGAGAAAGAGAAACACATACCCCTTTTTCTCAATGACATGGAGCACATTATAATTATACCACTAGATTGATAAAAATTCCTCCTCCACCCAAAAGTAAGATGGGATGTCTTCATTGTGTTTATTTTTTCCACATGAAGCAGGAATGTACGTCACAACCTCCAGCATGTCATAGTTGAAAGCATATGGGGCATTATCAGTCTTATTGTCATAATGCACTGAGTTTCGGTGTTTGTGAGACTCCTCGCGGATTGCATGAATCCTATAATATGACAGGATGAGGAATTAAAAAACGAATCATCATTATAACCACATTAGTAATGTTGATTCTATTAATTCCATGACTCCTCAACATGGGAAGTATCAAGAGGTTAATAATGACTAGAGTATGGAAGGAATGTAGTTGTTTGTAGTGGAGCAGGTTGTGGGGGAAGATCAGTCGGCACCATCCATGGTGTGAGGTATGATTCTTTTTAATAATACCATTACACTAGTGTTTTTTGATACATGTACATTCAATTCCATCTTTTCCTCTCATATCGTTGATCTTATAGGAAAGTGTTTAAAGGATTCATTTTTTAAAAATCAATCTCTTCTAGGTCAAATTGAATGTTGAGCCTTCTTATGTAGAGCATGCTATATAGTTTTCAATAGAGTTAACTTGAGGAGGGATTTCTTGTTTCTTAAGATGGATTCTTATGATATAATCCTATGAATGGATTGATTTACAATGTTTAAGGTCCTCATCAGCTATTATGTGAGAACAATTAGTTTTATGATGGAGGATGGAATCAAACATCTCTTCCTACAGGAGTAGGATGAAATATGGGGTGCAACAGGATTGTTGTCAGAAGCTATCAAAATGGTATCTTTTTAGTTATTGGATTTTTCATTGGAATCAATCAAAGTAGTTGAGCATAGATTTTTTCAGGGGGTTTTTGATTAGTTTCTGGATGTATTTCTCAAAGAGTTCTCATAATTTCCACCTGTGAGAGAAGTAGAGTTTACGATTGATCTCCATTCAGGGACCAGTCCAATCTCACATCTATCTTACATGATGGAACTAATATAATTCAGGGAAACAAAGGTGTGGTTGGAGGACATAGAAAATAATGGGTTCATTTGGCATAACATGTCATTATGGGTAACACCAGTTATTTTTGATAAAAGGAGAATGTAACCATACATTTTTGTGTAGATTTTCATAGACTTAATCACGTTATGATAATTAATTGATATGCACTTCCATGAATTGAGGATTTATTCGACTAGTTGAGAGGAGATCAATACTTCTCCAATATTTACATGAGGTCAGGATATCCTAAATTGCAGGTGAGGAAGGAGGATGTTCCCAATACAATGCTAAAAAGTAGGAATGGCCACTATGAGTATATGGTTATTACCTTTGTTCTAAAGAATTCACTGATAGTTTTCATGGAATTTATGAATTAGATATTTTTATGATATCTGAATTTTTTTGTGTTGATATTTTTTGATGACATACTGGTGTATTCAAGGATAGGGGTGGAGCGTGAGAAGCACTTGGAAATAGTGCTGGGGATCTTGAGGGATCATCTGGTGTTGTAATATTTTCATTTTGTGAATTTTTCATATAGGGGTTTTGATTCCTTATCCATGTTATTTATGAGACATGTGTTTTATTTGATCTAAAAAATATAGAGATTGTTATTTCATGGAAACCACCAAAGAACATTTTTGAGATACAGAGCTTCCTTATTCTAGATGGCTATTATTGACATTTTTTCATGATTTATCATGATTTCCCTCACAAATGAAAACTATTACATGGTATAATGGTCCATTAAAATGGATGAGTAGTTTCAGAAATGTTTTGAAGATCTAAAGGGTCGCCTTAAATCATCAACAACCGTGGTTATTACAGAACCAGAAAAATGGAATATGGTGTATTATAAATCATCAGGATAGGGTTGGGGTGTTTTCTCATTCAAGTGGATAATGTGGTTTAATATGGCTCATTGCAATTAGGTTTTAATGAGAAGAATTACCACACACATGATTTGGAGATGACGACAGTGGTTCATGCTTTGAAAATGTGGTGTCATTATCTCATTGGTGAGAAATTCATGGTGTTTACTGATCATAGAAGTTTAATTCATATTTTTTTAAAAATATATTTGAACTTGAGGAAACATTATATGGATGGAGTATCTTTAAATGATGGATTTTGACTTAATGGACACACCGAGTAAGGGAAATTCAGTGGTGGATGCATTATATGGGAAATAATATGTGAAGGTGGTGAAACATGCCTAGAATTAGTGGTAGTTGATGTTGTTTATAGCCGACATGTCGTTGGAATGTGAAGACCTGGGTGATAGATAAATCATGTTTCTAGTGTCGTCGGTTCCTGACTTTGTTGGTTTAGTTAAAGAGGCACAGTCATTTGATTCTTGGTTTATGGTGATGAGTTAGAAACTCAGTGCTAGAGAGACCATTGAGGGCTGGGAACTGAATGAGAATTTAGTTTTGTGTTTTCAGAATCAGATCATGGTACCAATGTCTTGTTAGGGGGAACATCTCTGGGCTTATCATCATTCCAGGTGGGGTGTTCATTTTAGATTCAAAAAAAGTATAATGTGATGATAGCATAGTTTTGTTGAGTAGTATGCAACAGAATGTGGTCAAGTTTTTTTTAGATGCTTGACATGTCATCAAGTCAAGGCAGAGTATCAGTGGCTTGTAATAATGTATCAATCCTTGTCTATTATTGTGTGGATGTGGGAAAATTTTCATTTTATTTTGTGATAGGTCTCCCAATAACGATTAGGAAGCATGATGCCATATGGGTGATTATACACCGGCTAAAAATTCGGCCCATTTCATCCTGATTTGTGAATCTCATACAATAGATGATATTTACAAAATCAATATACATAAAGTGGTAAAGAGGCATCATGTGACCATTTCGATTGTATCAGATTGATATCCAAGGTTCACATTTCATTTCTAGAAATACTTGCATAAATCCCTTGGTATACAGTTGGTGATGAGAATAACGTATCATCCTCAGACAGATGGCCAATATAAGAGGACGATACAAATTTTGGAAGATATGTTTTCGGCTTTTGTGATGGATTTTGGTTGTTAATTTGAGTAGAATATGTAGTTGGTTGATTTCTCCTACAATAATCGTTATCCGAAATAAATACATATGGCCCGGTTTGAGGAATTTTATGGGTGAAATTGTCGTTCTACACATTTTCGGATGGAAATGGGGGAAACATCAATGGTTGGACCAAGCCTTGTCTAAGAGATCACGGTGAAGATCAAGATGATCAGAAAGAGGATGGAGATGGCTGAAATTTTTCAAAAATCATATGTGGACCATCTTCGACAGTCATTTTCATTAGAGGTGGGTAATCATGTTTTATTGAAAATATATCCAAGATTTCAGGACCATTGTTTTGGAAATCAGGGCACGTTATAAATGAGGTATATAGGGACTTTTGAGATACTATAAAGGATTCGAGCGGTGTCTTATCAAGTGGACATTCCATAATGGTTTCGTTTAGTGAATAGTGTGTTTTGTGTGTCTCAATAGAAAAAGTATCATTTGGATCCTTGCCATGTGATTATATTAAATAATGTAGTGTTAGATTCATATTATTTTTAGGGCATGCGCCAGTGCAGGTTTTGGGGAGGAAAGAGAAATTATTTCATGGTAAAATCATCAATCTAGTTCGGGATGTGTCGTATCATGGTCATATCCAAGATGAATCATGGGGGCAGGAGAAAGAGATGGTTGAGCAATGGCATGAACTCTTTCATTGAAATCATTATTCTCTACATTCTTAGGATGGGAAGTCTAATGTTGGGGAGAATTTATTACCCCCATTTTGAGGCATGTAACCCATGTTTTTGACATTAGTTGTGTTCAATGTTGGTGGGTGATGTTTGGGAGAGTTTAGAATGGTTTTGGAAAAAAAATTAGGCATTTTTATGTTTGGATGGTATGATCATGGTTAAGAGAAATCTTGCAATAATCCTAGGTAATGGTGTGATTTATCACTCTTCAGACAATAACATCATCACATTTAGTGGACGGTTGTTTAAACCATTACGAGCTAACCGTGCATCCCATTAAAATTGGTTTTTTTAAACAATGTTAGTCGTGATATTCCCTAATTCTATTCTCTGTTCTCCTATATGAACCCTACATAGGGTTTATTATTCTAAAAGGATTGAGGGGATCTCCAACCTATTTTGTAAACTAGTCGAAGGGATTTCCTTGTGGATTGAAGGTGGTTCATCTCAAGTAAGTCTCCAATCTTGGTTTCTTGTGGTTTTATATAGATCTATTCATCCCTCTATCTTGGTTTTTCTAGATCTACATAATTTGAATGTAGATATATGGTTGTTGTAGACTAAAGTGACTATTTTAGGGATTTTTTATGATAGTGAAGGAGATCTAAAGTGTTTTCGGTGGAGTGGTTACTTGGACTTTGGTTGTGGTTGCTTTTGGCCCGACCTCTCCAAAACCCTAATTGTAGGTGGCTTCTCTCTCGACTCAACTTTTCTAGAACATGAAGGTTAAATTTTAATTGAATATTTTTTTTCTTGAAATTGATTATTGTTGTGATGTGTGATGCTTGGAGAAAACCCATTTTTTGATGATTTAGGGACTTTGGTGGAAATGGGTTATGATTGTCAAAGGGTTTTTTGTTGGATTTTATAATTTTTATTTTAAAATTGATTGTTTGATTTGTTTATGGAAAATGGTTTATAAAACATGGTTTTCTATAAAAGTATAGTTTAATTGAAGTGTGGTTCGACATGAAAAATGGATTGAGGGTGTATTCAAAAAATGTTTGATTTATAGAAGAAACAATACATATTATGTTGAAATGTCGTTAGTAATGATTGGTTAATTGGGCATTACAATTTGTTTGGTGGTATGATTTTGGTAATTGTGGATTGAAATGTTCTGGTGATTTTGGTAAATGTCGATTGTCATTATTGGATGGATGGTGGAAGGGAATTCAGCATTATCAATGTGATGGTTTTTAATATATCATTATTAAAAAGGGAGGGTTGTGGGCGTGTAGTACCACACCATGGATTGGCATGAAGTCCCACACCATGGAAGAGACGTGTAGGTAGTGAATGTTCAACAGTTAAAGTAGAATCATGATTATGTGAATGGTATGAATGGTATTTGTTGTGTGAAATAATCGTGGGTATGATTGAGATATATAGGAGGGCATGAAAATTAAATTTTTAATGACATGTTAGTTGGATTTCCCTGATTGCTCATTAAATTGAGTAAATTTCATTGGCTAATGATGTTCTTGGCTTGTCTTTAATTGTTTCACTAGTTCATGTACATTATATAAATTGTTTTATATAATTTTTTTAACATGTTCTATCCTTGTGCCATGTGTATGGATGTTATTCAGGGAAATCCTACTAATTATTATTACTCACCCCTACATGGGAAATTTGGTACTTTTTCTGATGTTATACACTAGGACACAGGTAAAGGAAAGGCATCTCTTTCCTTTTGTGGAACTTTGTGATGCTTGCGTGGTTTTCATGGTGCTTAGAGCATGGAGATTGGTATGGAGTAGTGTAGTGTTTATTTGTTTACCTCAGGTCTCTTGTTTAGTATTCTTCTTGGTATTATAATATCGGTTTAGTATGGTTTGGTTGTATTGGATTTTGGGATTTGTTTGGAATATCTTGTTTGTATTTTAGTAACATATGGTTCATGATTCTATGTTTACATGCATTATGTATTATTGTTAGTAATGTCTTGTTTGGTTGGTTGGTTAATATTAAGGGGAAATATTTCCCCAATATATTCTTGAAGCCCTCGACATTAATTTCCATCCTTTGGTGCCTTGGGAACATCGTGTAAGGCAACGTAACACCTCACTACCTTGTCAAGTCAATGAATAAGGGCAATGATGTTACATATTTATATCATGGTTCATGTAAATAAATATTTCAAAAAATAATGAATTATGTTTTTGTATTTTTATAAAACATTAATATTTTATTTTCAATTTTATAATGAATATAGTTATTTAGAACAAATTTTAAATTAATTAAATTGAATCATAATTTAAATTTTGTATAATAATTATTAGATAATTTCTTGGGAACCAAACTACTTTTTCAAAAGGACATAAATTTTTTTAAACAATTAAAATCGATATT
Source organism: Viscum album (assembly GCA_963277665.1). Classification (NCBI taxonomy): domain Eukaryota; kingdom Viridiplantae; phylum Streptophyta; class Magnoliopsida; order Santalales; family Viscaceae; genus Viscum; species Viscum album. Next base: position 697,861,349 of record OY728122.1, on the reverse strand, counting down.
TTTTTAATAAATGATAATTTTATTTAAAAATTATAATTATAATATACAAGAAATTATTTTAATAAAATCAAATATATTTTTTAAATATAGACATCAACAAATTGATAGGATATAATTTTTGTTTTTTTCTAAAATGTATGATTTTTTTTGTGAATAATGAAAATCTATAATTTATGGTATTTATCATTATTAGACAAATACATGAATTTTTGGGTCATTCATAATGTAATAACCTATTATTTATAATCAAAAATCACTAGATATTATAAATCATCTCAAAAACAAATACACTTTACAGTCTTGAGACAAAATAATAATCAAATGAATCTAATAATCAAAATACAGCCATCTCCTCCCCTTATAAATACCACCCCTCCCCACCCCATCTCCTCAGACATTCTATGATTTGGAGCATGCCAATATTCTTACTAATTAACATACCAAACCTATTATACATGTCATAATGTTTCTAGTCTAAAAAAACACCATTTCATATTTCCTTAATGAGGATCTTTAGGAGATGACTTTCAAAAAGTAAAATCCTCTGTCCTTCTCTATTAAATTCATTATTTCGTATACGTTATCCTTATCCCCTATCCAAAGTGACATGACAACTCCAATATCATATATATACTATAATTTTATTGTGTTATTCTAATATCCCTCATTAAATCCACTTCTCTCCTCTTGTTTTAAAAATTAAAACATCATCTCTAATATGTCGATTCACTGCCTTCAAGGACAACAAGAATTTGTTTTCCATTATTTCCTTCAAGGATGTTCATAAAAAAATTATTATGAATAAATAATATTGTATTATGTACTTTATTACTAATTTAATATTGTATAACTTATATATAGAAAAAATATTATATAAAATGATACTAGTTCATGATGGTCATAATAATCGCACAGATAAATTAAACATGTGTCATTAAAATTTTATCAAATGAATCATCCTAATTTTAGAAGAAAGATGATATATGGGTAAATTTATATGTATGGAAGTGAATTAATTTCTTATAATTTAACTTCATGAGTACTATTTCCATTTTCAAGAACATATATAAATACAAAAAAGTTAACCAACAATGAAACCACAAAACAAACGCTCCCTGAACAATGAAACTAGACATTATAACTCATCTAAATTGTCATAAATAAAATCCATAAAATTATAATAAAAAAATATATCTGAATAAGTTTATTCAATTTTATATAATTAATATAATCTGCTTATCTAAGACATTAAGTGAAGGTATGGAACATATTAAGACATATGTTAAGGGATCTCCTCAAACCTCCAATTTTTCCTTTCAGTTAAGGTTTCTATATATTTCCCCAAATTCAATTCTTCATTATACATGTATAAATATCACATATTATCGATAAATGTCCCAACCATATGAATCCATCTCAATTATTCTTTGTTTAAATGGAAATACATATTTTAAAACAGTTTTTTTCCCACAATTTATCTCAATAATATAACCCCATTAAAGTGAGATTCTTTGTTTTCTCCACATTTTCAAGTACACTTCACAACATTATTTTAAAAAAAAAATTACTATAATCATAAAATTTATTTATGGTTTTATACAAACAATTATTATTTTCCTTATTTAATTACACTATATTATTATCCAAAAAATCACCTTGAAGATAAACATTTCTAATGTTTCTTAACCACTATATTTGTTTTTTGAATTCATTTAGACATCAATATTCCTTATCTTTTACTATATTTTCTTTTTAAGTAACCGTGAATGATTAAATGGATTATTTTATATAAAACTTTATGATATTCCTTTGTTTAATCCTTGTGACAAGATTGAGTAACCCCTTTCATTCCATCAGTAACCATTCTATCTGGTACATACGATTTATTTCTTTATGTGGATTACATATGAATTTCAAAGTTATAGTGGGTGAACCCAGATAGTTATCTAATGAATTGGATAATTTTTCAGTCTCATGTGATATTATGTATAGGATTAAGGAGCATAACTATTCATTATGGGACTGTTTCCACCATGTGATATAGACTTGGGTGTTATCTTTGACTCATGTTATGTCATGATATATGTTGTTTCCATATTCCTATGTTTTCGTGATCATATGATTCTGTGATCTATATGTTAGTCTTTTATATTTTTATTCATGGTCTATTCGTTTTATGTCATTATGTTATTCCTTAAAACTCGTTTTCTATGATTCATTCTCATGTTTATTCCCTTGATTGGATTTTTAGAAAATACCTTGTAACACCCCAATATTTCAAAGTAAGGTATTTTCTTTAAAATAATTCAATAGCTTGCGCTACATGCCACACTGAGTTCATGTGCACCTTGACTTACCAAACTAGACGTTCGAAAGCAATTATGAATATTATTTACTGAATTTTGAATTTTTCTAATTGTATATAATTTTAGAATCTATATTATATGTTTCTTAGACATAATATAGGAACAAATTCATTTTTGCAGATAAAAAAGTATTTTCAGAAAATGCAATTTTACAAAAATTTAATGGAAAACCCATTTTAAAACCAATTTTTGACACTATTATATTTAATTTAATGAAATTAATTTATTCTTGGGAACTGGGACATTAAAAGTTATTTTGAATAAATCATTGGTACTTTTCTGATAACTTTCCTATTTTGATGAATAGTGAAAAATACTAAATTTTAATTCAAAACAACCTTTTTAAAAGAAATAATTTATAGTGTTAAATTATAAATTTGAATATATTTGAAGCATAATTAGATTATATTTTTATGATTTAATAAAATTTAGGTCATTATGAGTAATTAAACATTTAAATTTGTCATAAACACATGTCAATCTTTTGATAGTTTTTACTTTTTAAAAATATGCTTTTCTGTTTTGACAACGGAGATTAATTTTAAATTTATTAATGAAACTTATAAGTTAGTAATTTGGTAAAATAGAATTATTTTTTGAATTCATAATATCAAAATTAGAATAGGGTAAATATTTGGTATTTTTCTGAAAACATTCAATTTTTTGATGAATAGTGAAAAACATTGTGTTATAGTTTAAGACCGACATTATATTTGAATAATTATTTATATTATTTTAATTTATTTTAATTAAAAATAGATTTATAATACCTATATAAGTTAAATTTAATTTATTGAGTCATTTTTTTAAAAAAAATAGACGTATAAAATTTTATTGAACTTTTTACGATCTTTTACCCACCTTCTAGGAGCATTTACAAACTTGGCATAAAAATAATATTACTGCTTCTGTGAGTTGAATTTCAAAATTTCGAGAGACACGGTTAATATCCGTAAGTAAAATTTGGTTTACTAAGTTGAAAATAAACTTTGGTAAATAGTAACTTTTGACTTTAATTTACCACGGTTAAAAGAAAATAGGGTAATTAATGGTTAAAATGATATCATAATTACCCTAAAACATGTCCTAATTATATTGGATAAGTATAATTTGACCAAAAATCCTTATAATTAAAATCTGATCCTATTTGATCCATGTGGATTAGATTATGAAATTTAATATTATTTTATTTAAAGAGTTAAAAGTGTTAAATACAATGTTTAATAACTAAACCATTTTTAATATAGGGTTAAAACAATATAAATTCTACAATAAATATTAATTAGAAATATAAAAATATTTCCTACATTATTTTATTTTATTTAAAATTTTTATACTTTAAATAATTTAATTTATTTATGACACAATGATGATTTAGCAATTACATTATTAATGAAATATTAAAATAATTAATATTACAAATATCCAAATGAATTCAAATTGAGACTTCTGATGAATTAAAAAAATTCTAGGTTAATATTACATGTTAAGGTCAGTTGAATAAATTTTATTCTAAGAGATAAAGTTTTTATGGCATTAAAAAAATCAAATACTATATGGTGTCAAAATTGAAATAATTGAGTTTCTAAAAAAATATTATATTATTAATTGATATAAAATTCCTAAAATTCAACGGTTTGGCCAAAATACATAGATAAGGTTATATATATTAATAATGAACTACATGGGGTTCTCTTCACTTGTTATAGTATGTTTATTAACCATATAATATGAAAATACAAAGAGACATGGTAATGTAAAACTATTTAACTAAGAGTTAAATCTGAAATATAAGGTTAATGTGATGACCTAAACCCATCTAAAACCTAGTGGGTGAGATTTTTTAGACCCATCCCCACACTAGCCTTTAAATAATTCATTTTTGACCCATTAGAAACCGAAAAATAATTTTATTATAAAATAATATTTCAAGCTTTTCCTAAAGTGACCCTCACCTCTCTTATAAAAGTGCACTTCCCCTTCTCTTAATTTCACACCTCCAAAGCCTTTTGACTCGGCCAAACCCATCCCAATTATCCATCCAACATTCCTCTGATCATCCTAGAGGCCTTCCTTTGGTCCTAAATCCAACCTATGGAGCCCTTTAGATGAAATCAAAAAGGAAGAACCTGAAGAAGAGGTAAATACTTCATCACCTCTTTCATGTTCTTTTCTTCTTCCACTTCTTCTTTCTTTGTTGTTTCAATTCTAAAATAATAAATCTACTATCTTATATATAATATTATGTGATTATAAAAATTTTACAACAATATTCATTATTCTATCCAACCTATAAAAGATGAAGTCACCATACGTGCGTACGTACAGATTACCGTCTTCATGTCGTGGTGTAGTTTGTTATTCAAACAATTAATTATTTGGATGGGTATAATTATGAGTATAGCTGATGTAAATAATAAATATAACATGTTAATGATTTTTTATATGTGATATAACTACCAATTAAAAAATATTTCTCCATCAATATAATGACATTATCGCTCGTGCGTACGTACGGATTACCGTCTCCACGAACGTGATGAGATTCATTCCCCATCGTAATAATTCAAGAATAATTTTCATTTTATGATTAAAAAAAATGTTTATTAACATAATAAAATTATATATATGAATTAAATACATCTTATCTATTAAAAATATGGCTTACATAATCAAGTATATAAAAGAAAATACATCAGTTAACACCTAAAACATTGATACTACTAAAATATTATTAACAAATCAATATTAGAGGATCATATATGATATCGTATTTATGTATATAGTTCTTTTATAATTTAATAACATTGATTTAACAATTATAAAGGAGGTTTATGTACCATAGACCAAGGAAAAGTACACAGTAATGGGTTTCTAATCTCAATTTTAATTCCCAGAGATTTCCATTGTTTGCCAATAATTTCAAGCATGTTGTGTATTGTGTACTGCCATTTGATATATATTATCATGATTCTATTTACGTTACATTATTATGTGAATCATTTTGTGGTTATTAAATTTTTGTTATACGACTCTATTGATTACAATGTGGTAAGGAGTTTTCATCTCACTTCTTATTCTCGTGAGATTCATGATATATTGCCATTATTTCCTTTTGTGTGGTGTATGCACATCCAATTATTGTATTATTTGTGTAATATAATTTAATTTATGGGTATTTTCATCTTCATTTTATGATACTTCTTCCATGTGGTGTATATTTCATAAGTTACAAAATCGTTAAGTGAATTTCAAATTTCAATTTCCACTCATTCGGTTTTACTCAAACTTCATTGATTACATTACTCCAAGATTATGTATGAAATCACTATTTATTTACTTATGTAGTAATTTCCACTACACTTTGTGTGTATTTACATTTGATACACATAATCGCTCCATTGATAAATTCTCATGTAATCAATATAAACCTGATAAGAGTAATTTTAACTCAATTTCTATTCATTGAGTTAAATATCCAAGTCATTAGTGTTGTTTTAACATGAATATATGTGAATGTACTATTATTGATTTACACTGAATATCCAATCATAATGAGTGTATTTATATTTGTCACACATAATTATGTCTTTTATTTATCTTTAACCTATGGATATGGTCTTTAAAAAGGAATTCATCTCATCTTACATTCCATTTAGATTTCGTTGTTGGTATGCACCAATTCTCTTTTATTTGGTGTATATACCATAATTTGACATAGTATATCATAAATCCTTTTATTATCATGATATTATAATGTTTTTATAACATAAATTAATTGAATTCAAGAATCTCACATTTGGTTTGGAACTCTAACTAAAAAATCATTTTAAATGTTTTAAAAAATTATTCTTCTAAATCATTCTCGTTAATGTAGTTGTTTAAAAAAATTTAAGGTTTTATTTACATGGACATTAATGTTTTAAAATTGAAATTAATTTTAAAATTTTCAAAGTGGTAAGTGACACTTTGATTCAAAAATCTATTTTAAATATATTCTTAATAAATAGCGATACTTTTAAATATTTTCTTAAAAAATGGTTATTTCTCTCAAATATTTTTACTGATCATTTTGAACTATGTCAACATCCTTCATGGGATAATATTCTTGATCGAGAATTATTTATTATGATACAAATAATTCATGCTCTATTGATGGTTTTGTGATATGTTTGACTGTTAATGTGTTATTTTTATCCCATTCATGGTTTCTGGATAAATAATTTACATTTTTTATGCTAGTTTTAATATGAGTGTCTACGTTATATTTAATCCTTTTCATATCAGGAATGAATTGGACTTAGTAAGTGATGGGTGGAGCCTACTACAACTCCTCGATGAATTAGTAGGTCTCATTTGGCAAATACATGTGTAATTGGCCGAGGCTTTGCCCATGTGGATATATGATTTTGACTGAGGCCTAAATCATTTTTCGACATCTTGGCAGAGGCCTTGACCAGATGTTTCAGAATGTCTGACATTATGCATTCCATCATTATGAAATTGTCTTTGATATTACATGTGACTATTCAACTAGTAGTTTATCCATTTGAGTAAGAAAATTGCATTATATGATTTATTTTTTCCATATTATGCTGAAGTTTATGTTTAAAAGGATTTTGTTTTAGTCTTATACATTGCCTTAAATGTTTATACTTATTTATAAAAGTTTCCTCTATATTTTTATCCTTACTGAGCAACTGCGCTCACCCCTTTCTATGTTTTATTTTTTCCAGGATGTGAAGAATTATTTTATGGATGACCTGTAGGGATAGTCTAAGGATATAAGGGTGTTTAAAAAGGGTACAAAATGATGTTGATGTTTTTATTTCATTATGTAATGTAAACCTTATGAGTGTATCTAGTACTTCCAAGGCTACCAAACTGATCTGTCTTTTGAGACATGATTCCTTATATCATGAAAATTTTATGTAATAATGCACCGACTCTGGGTAATAGGGGTCGGGGAATTACATTTGGTATTAGAGAATGGATAGTACAAAATTTGGAAGCTTGATTTAGAGAAACTATGCTTAGAAAACACTATCCTAAGATAAAAATTGAGGATTAGTATAGAATAACATCAATAATTTTGGTAATGTAAATATTATGTTGGTTTTTCAAACAATAAATCCCTCTCTGGATACAAGCAGGTAGATGCGGCTCTGGCACAAAAGTACCTTGGAGTGAATACTCTAACAAGGAGTTTCAGCTTGACCCGGGGTATCTTGATAAATGAAAACGGGCCCTGCTGCACTCTTGGTTACGACACTCCCAAGGTATATTCTTCAGATAATTCACATTATCTTTACAAAACGATTTGAAATATTTTAATATTCAATGAGAATAAATAACCTTGGTTTATACTATGGTGTTATAGATTGAAAATAAGGTGTTATTATATTCTATAAATGACTTTTTGACCGACACTATACTTTCTTGTGTTAGTCAATGGATGGATTCCAAGGAAGTCGTAGTAACATTGAACATGATATACAAGGTGGGAATGGCGGTGGAAAGGAGAAACGAAATGGAATTTTGATAGTTGTAAAAGATATAGTGTTCATGTAGAATCAATTTTCCAAAAATATGTCCAACAACATATATATTAACTAACTCCCATACTCAACAAAGAAGAGAATGGAGGTGAATGATAAGAGCTGATATAGTGGAGAACTTAGAGAAAAGAAAGATCAATTTCCATCATGTAGGAAACGTGGAAGGAAGCACCTAGGGATGTTTCTCAATGGAACAATGAGATTCTTGATGTGTGGGAAAGAAGGACATAAAGTAATGAATTTACGAGAAAAAATAAAGACTACTATGTAAGAAAATAAAAATATTCCCAAGAATCCATTTACAGTCATTTTCCATAAATGTAGGGTACTTGGGAACTACCCATGTGAATTCCCTATCCAATAAGATAACCTCTTGGTCATGGAAGAACCTATTTGGAAATAAATTTAAGGGGAAATGTTTAAAATTATTAATGCTCATTATTGATAGGATTACTTTGGAATAATTTTCTCTTGTATGTGTAACCCTGCAATTTATAATATGAAAAATCTATTTTATGACGAATTGACTTTTCTATTGTTGATATTGTTTTAAATAACCATTTCGGTTTATATGATCCTTGAATTTGAGGAAATTATAAGTTATTAAATTTTGGGATGAAAATTTGATGTATGAGATAAAATTTGTGGTGAAATTATGTTATTGTTATTTTGATTAATTTATCTCATTTTAAGAACGTTCTAAAATTTAGTTTTTGAAAAAAGAGAACACCTAGACACTATAAAAATATGTTGTGTATGACAAAGCTATGGGAATCTTAACCCCAACCATAGTGAAATTGGGATTTTCTCCTACCACTGGACTACGAGAAGTCCTAGGTTAGTGTGACTACTTTTTCTAGTTAAATGATTTTATTGATCAATAATAAGTTGATTTTGGATCTTCTGTCTTATCAAATGGATATCATTATTATAGGAAAATGATTTTTGGATTAAGTGATAAATGTTCTTTTGGAAATGGTTCACACTATCAGGAATACAATATGCCTATGGAAAATAGAATACTATGGGATTTCATTTAAAGAGTAATGGTGGGTTCTTATCTATGTTTTTATTGTGGACATATAATGATTTGGGTTATTTGTGGAAATGATTAACCTATCATAGAGAAAATGTGATTATGTTAATTACATTTATGTATCTGAATTTAAGAGTAGTCAATGTTATTTGGAGATACAATTTTACATGGAATACTACGTAATCAAATTCTTCTATGTTTTGGGTTTCATTATTAGTTTAGATGAGATTGATGGATTTTAATGAAAATTGTTTATTGAATTGTATTTATTGAACATTGGGTATTGTTGGTTTAATTTTAGAAATTAAGATTAGTATTTCTTTTTGTAAAGGATTATCCATTTTGGGGATCATCTGATCTTGTACTGTCAAATTATGGTTTTGGTAGATCTCTAATGACAAGGGAAATATATATAGTTTATCCTTTGTAGATTATGTGATTCTCTAGTAGTTGATTCTAGCACTTTAGGTGTGACCAATTCATCTTGAATACTCATGGTTTGAAAAAAAAGATGAGTTAGAGGTATAAATTTATTAAAGGAAGAAACTATACATACAATTTAAGTATGTCTCTTTATGTTTTTAGTCAATCACATTAATAAATTCCTCAACATTATGAAATTGAACTTAAAAAAAAGGTTATTCATTTACATTTCATACTAAGAAACTACTGAATATTTATCCCATAACCAGTTTGTGGTTTTCTTGTTGATAAATTTCTCTTGATACTTGTTTTCTATCACTCTCCACCAGAACATGACACTTTGTTTATCTTCTATATCCATGTTTTCCTACAAGTAATCCTATTATGGGTTATCTTGGGTGACCTTTGTACTTCTCTTTCATTTATATAAAGTGATACTTTTATTGACTCCTTTTCCAATGTGGGACATTCAATGAAGTTACCAAGCCGAATTTTAAAATTTCGAGGATGTAATTTCCAATAGGGGGAAGAATGAAACACCCTAAGATTTCATTGTAAGTTATTTTTTATAAAGTAATTCAATAGCTTGCACTACTCGCAACACTAAGTTCGAGCACACCAGAACTTACCAAACTAGCTGTTCTAAAGCGATTTTGAGTATTATTAACTGAATATAGAATTTTATACACTCCATATAATTTTAGAATCTATATTATTTGTTTCTTAGACAGAATATAAGAACAAATTCATTTTTTCAGATAAATGAAGTAATTTTTTAAAAATGAAATTTTACCACCTTTTAATGGAAAACCCTTTTTAAAACCATTATTTGAAACTATTATATATTAAATTTAATTAAATTAAATTCTTCATTAGAATCGAGACATAAAAATTTATTTTGGATAAATTGTTGGTACTTTTCTGATAACATTTATATTATGATGAATATTTGAAAAATACTAAATTTAAATGGAAGACAAATTTTTTATAGAAATAATTTATAGTGTTAAATTATGAAATTGAATGGTTCGAAAGAATAATTTGATTATATTTTTATCATTTAATACAATGTAGGTCATTATAAGTAATTTCACATTTAACATTGACAAAAGCACATGTCAATCTTTTTGATAGTTTTTACTTTATAAAAACCCACATTTCGGTTTTGAACATTGTAATTAGTTATATATTAATTAATGAAAATTAAATGTTTTGAATTTATTAAAATAGAATTCATTTTTTAATTCAGAATATCAAAATTATCTTTGGGTAAATTTTTGGTATTTTTCTGAAAACATTCAACTTTTGATGAATAGTGAAAAACACTGCGTTATAGTTTAAAATAGAATTTTTATTTAAATAATTATTTAAATTATTTAAATTTATTATAATTCAAAATATACATATAATAACTTTGTAAGTTCAATATAATTCATTAGATTAATTTTATAAATACAATTAGAGGTATAAACATTTATTTAACCTTTTACCATCTTTTACCGACCTTCTTGTGGAATTTACAAAATTTCATAAAACATAATTTTACTGCTTTTGTGAGATTAATTTAAAAAATCCAATAGATTCGGTTAATATCAGTAAGTAAAATTGGTTCTATAAGATGAAAATATTTTTTGGTGAATCGTAACTTTTGACTTTTATTTACCACAGTTAAGAGAAAATGGGGTAATTAAGGGTAAAAATGATATCATAATTAACCTAACACATGTCCTAATTCTATTGGATAAGTATAATTCGACCAAAAACATCATTAGAAATAAAATATGAACCTCTTTGGTCCACTTGAATTAGATTAGACATTTATTATTATATTATTTAAAGAAGAGTTAAAAGAGTTAAATTCAATGTTTAATAACTAAACCATTTTTCATATAGGGTTACACACAATATAAATTCAATGATAAATATCCATTAAAAAGACAAAAAATATTTCCTACATAATGGTATTTTATTTATAATTTTTATACATTAAATAATTTAAATTTTTAAATGATGCAATGATAATGCAGTAATTATCTTATTAATTAAATATTAAAATAATTGATATTATAAATTTCTAAATAAATTTAAATTGAGACTTATGATGAATTAAACTAATTGTATTGGTTAATATGACATGTTAATGTTATTTTAATAAATTTTATTCTAAGTGATATAGTTTTTATGGCATTCAAAAAAATCAATTACTAAATAGTGTCAAAATTGACATAATTGAGTTTTTAAAATAAATATCATATTATTAATTGATATAATATTCCTAAAAATCTAAGGTTCAGAAATAGGACTTATATAATGTTTTATATAACAATAATGGACCACATGGGGTTAACTTGTCTTGTTATAGTATGTTTATTAACTATATAATATAAAAATACAAAGTGACATATTAAATGTCAAAAAATTTAACTAAGAGTTAAATTTAAAATATAAGGTTAATAAGATGACCTAAACCTATATAAGACATATAGGATGGGATGTTTTAGACTCCTCCCCACCTCATACTATAAATAATTTATTTTGGAACCATTATAATGTGGAAATGATTTTATAAGAAAATAATATTTCAAGCATTTCCAAAAGTGACCCTCACCTCTCTTATAGATGGGAGCTTCCTCTTCTCTTAATTTCACACTTCTATAGCCTTTTTTCTCGGCCAAAACCTTCCCAAATATCCTCCCAAATTTCCTCCATTCATCCTAGAGGCCTTCATTTGTTCATAAGCCAACCTAAAGAGCCATTTTTATCAAATCAAAAGGAAGTAATAGAGGAAGAGGTAAATATTTCATCACCTCATTCATGTTCTTTTCTTCTTCCACTTCCTCTTTCATTGCTATTTAGATTATAAAATAATATCTCCATTATCTTATATATACTGTGATGTTATTATGAAAATGGTACAATGAAATTCATTATTCTATCCGTCCTATAAATGGAAATCTCACCAAACGTGCGTACGTACAGATTACCGTCTCCACGTCGTGGTGTTGTTTGTTATTCAAACACATCATTATTTGGATGGGTATAATAATGAGTATAACTGATATAAATAATAAATATAAAATTTAAATGATTCTTTATATGTGATATACCATCCAATTACATATGATTTCTCCATCAATATAATGATATTTTTTCTCGTGTGTACGTACGGATTACCATCTCCATGAATGCGATGAGATTCATTCCCCATCGTAATATTTAAAGAATAATTTTCATTTTATTATTAAAAATAATGTTTATAAACATAATATCATTCTGGAAATTAATAAAATACATCATATCCATACCAAACATGTCTTACGTAACAGTGTATATAAGGGGAAACGGATCACTTGACACCCAAAATAATGATACTACTAAAATATTATTAACAAAGCAATATTAGAGGATCATATATGATATCATATTAATTGAGAAATATACTTTATATTATGTGTAATTACATCTTCATTGTATGATACTTTTTTCATGGAGTGTATGTTTCGTAAGTTTCCAAATCAGTAAGGGAATTTTAAATTTCAATTTCCACTCATTCGGTTTTACGCAAACTTCATTGATTACTTTACTCCAAGATTATGTGTAAAATGACTATTTTTTTAATTTTTTTGAAATGTACACACAATTTGTGTGGATATACTTTTCTTACACATAATCACTCCATTGATAAATTTTCAAGTCATTGATATAAACCTCATAAGAGTAATTTTAACTCAATTTCTATTCATTGAGTTTAACATCCATGTCATTGGTGTTGTTTTTACAAGAATATGTGTGAATGTACTGTGATTGATTTACACAAAATATACAATCATATTGAGTGTATTTATATTTTTCACACATTTTTATGTCATTGATTTATCCTTAACCTACGGATATGGTCTTTATAAATGAATTCATCTCAACTTATATTCTATAGAGATTTCATTGTTGTTATGTGCCAATTCACTTTTATTTGGTGTATATACTGTACTTTGAAATAGTATATCATGAATCCCATTATTCTCATGATATTATAATGTTTTTATTACGTCAATTATTTTTAATCAAGTGTCTCTCATTTTGTTAGGAACACTAACTAAAATATCATTTTAAATGTTTTAAAAATTTATTCTTCTAAATATTTCTCATTAATGTCCATGTTTTAAAAATCATTTTAAGGTTCAATTTATATGGAAAATATTTTTTAAAATTTGAAATTCATTTTAAAAGTTTAAAAGTGGTATGAGACACTTTGATACAAAAATATGTTTTAAATAGCTTCTAGATAAATAGTGAGACAAATAAATTTTTCCATAAAAAATGATATTTCTCTCAAAGGTTTTTACTGATTATTTTCAACTATGTCAACATCCTTTACGAGATTTTATTCTTGATCAAGGTTGATTTATTATGACAAAAATATTTTATACTCTATTTAGTGTTTTGTGTTTTTTTAACTGTGTATGTGTTATTTTTATACCATTCATGGTTTATCGATAAAGTATTGACATTTTGTATGATAATTTTAATACGAATGTATATGTTATGTTTAAACCATTTCATATAATGAATGAATTGTACTTAGTAAGTGATGGGTGGAGACCGATATAGCTCCTTGGTGAATTGGTAGGTCTCATTAGACAATTAGATGTGGAATTGGCCAAGGATTTTCCCGATTTGATATATGGTTTGGGCCGACGCCTAAATAATTTTTAGATATCTTGGCTGAGGCCTTGAAAAGATGTTTCAGAATGTTCAGAATTATTCATTCCATCCTTTTGAAATTGGGTATTCATATTTCATGTGATTATTCGACTAGTAGACTATCCATGTGTATAAGTAAATTGAATTATTTGATTTATCTTTGCCATATTTTTCTGAATTTTACGTTTAAAAAGTTTTTGTTTTAGTGTTATACATTGCCTTAAATGTTTATGCTTATTTATGAAAGCTTCCTATATATTGTTATCCTTACGAAGCATCTAAGCTCACCCATTTATATGTTTTATTTTTCCCATGATGTGAAGAACTAATTTATGGTTGACCAACAAGGATAGGCTAAGGATATAAGTGTGTTTAAAAATTGGACAAAATGTTGTTGATGTTTTTATTTCATGATGTAATGGAAAACTTATGAGTGTGTCTAGTACTTCCAAGGATACTAAACTAATAGGACTTTTCGGACATGATTCTTGTATCATTCCAATGTTATGTAACAATGCATCGACTCTCACTGACAAGGGTTGGGGCGTTACATATCTTTTGTCTATGTATTACCGAGGTTATCCAATAATGTTTTAGGATCTCAATGTTTGTTAGGAGAAAAAATGGAGATTAAAAAAAGTTTTTTTAAATTCTAATTTCATTTTTTCTAACTTTATAATGAGTCATCTAAAGAAACTATAATTTTCAATTATTTTTTTTGTAATTGATGGATAATTATGCTTATATTAATTTCATAAAATGTGTAGAAGAATATGTTTTCAATATCATAAAAACTCCCAAATATATAAAATATCATCCTCGAGATGCTCTACGAATTGTTATGGGGGTCTCATTAAACATAGCTGGCCACTATAGTCACATATCTAATCCCCTCTCCCATAAATCCACTTGAAAAAACCCATACATCCATTGTAATAAAAAAAGAGGTATATTGTATCTCTATAAATACATCTCACTATGGTCCAAAATTCATTATTAGATTATCCTGAAATATTTATCTATACAGTTATAATATCATCAACATAAATAATGTGGTAAGGGTCTGTAGGCTAACTCTAAAGCTATTGTAATGTCATGGCTCGGGTTCCACACATTGGTGCCCCATGCCAGTTTTCTACATGATCTCAAGTGAGCCTCCCCATAAGCTAAAAGCTTCTAAAGAGAAGTTAGGGTCTAATATCATTTATGGGGATACTAAACCCACA
The DNA here is from genome assembly GCA_963277665.1 of Viscum album. NCBI lineage: Eukaryota > Viridiplantae > Streptophyta > Magnoliopsida > Santalales > Viscaceae > Viscum > Viscum album. Next base: position 697,846,039 of record OY728122.1, on the reverse strand, counting down.
TTATTAATGAATCAGAATAAGAGAAATAAATAACAATAGGAAGATTATATAACTAAAACCCGAATAATAACAATAAAAAATGATAATCAAAAAAAGGAAATAAAATATCAAAAACTAAACAATAGATATGTAATTCAAGTACAACCCTAGTGACAATACACAAAAACCATAATAAATAATTAAATTTACAACTCCTGAGTAGTTCTTAAACCACATACATTACCATCATCCATTCCCCATATTGATTTATACATCTAACATAGGATTGTTGTACTTATTGTGTCATACAATCCTGAAATTTATCCATGTACCGATCAGTAAACCTGAGTTGGTTTTGACTAAAACTCAGCAAAACACCACCAAAGTAATCTGAATCATTATCCATTCAATATAGTGCACATAGTTGTATAAAGAAGCAAAAACCATCAATAATGTAAATAGTTTACATTTAATCCATTATTATTCATTAAACAACATAAACTCTTGGGTTCCTAAGGACACCCAAAATCTCAATACAAGCTTCATCTCATGTCGAATTCTGAACCATATCACAAATTAAAGTCACCATTCAATATAATACATGATATTTCACTATCCATGTTATTTAAATTTATTATCATGTCCAATTGAAACCATAGTCCATTTCCAATAACATGGGTGTAGAACATCATGTCTAGAACCCCATGGTTATTTATAGAATCAGTCCCAATCCGAGACCCCATGAGTATTTGAATCATGAGTCCATATCCTATAATAATATATTTGTGCATGGACATTGCATTGTATGAGTATTTGGATCATCAGTTAGTGTCCCAATTTCATTTATCAATAAATTACATATATCACATGTTTCACAATATCACATGTATTAGATTATCACATGTATCACAATATCACAATTAATGAATTCAAGATTTAATTAATACCACTCAAAAAATTAATATTGTTATCATTCCCTTAATTGATTAAAATATTAATTAAACATATATATTCCATTAATTAATTCAAAAATAAAATTAATTACATCAATTCCATTAGTCTACTCAATGTTTAATTAATCACATCAACCATATTAACTATTTAAAAATTTAATTACTCAAATCAATTACATTAATTAATCCGAAAATTAACAAATCATGTTAATAATTTTATAATCACAAAACAATATGTTAATTAATTCCAAAAATTAATTCATTCAATTCATAACTATCAACATCCCTATAATTTTTTCAAAAATTAATTATAAAAATTCAATAAATTCAATATCACGAAATTAATAACACCATAGTTAATTAATATAAGAAATAAATAAGTTGATTTTAAAAAAAATATTTTATAAAAATATAATTTAAATTTAACAATTATATAAAAATAATTTTAATAAATAGAATGGTATTCTAATAATAGACCACCTACCTTCAAATCGGTGATGAACACTCACCGATATATATCCCCAATTTTAGTGGAATAACGCAAATCACGTTGAAGAACAAGATCCTAATTCAAATCCTATATCCAAGATCAAATGAAAAAATATAAATCATACCACGATATATATATCTAATCTCAAAAAGGGAACACACCGCTTCCAATAATGGGATAATAAGAATGTAGTTATTAGAATCCAATTGGGATGAGATTCACTTATCAGGAGAGGTACAAATCAGCAATTTGGGATTTGAATCGTGATGAACGGATGTCCTATTCCCAACAAATTCTTCTTGGAGCCTCAAATAATGATAAAAAATGGTTAGGGTTGAGATAGGTCTAATTAAGGGTTACAATGGGGGGTTCCATAATTTTAAAACAAATTTCCATGTAAATTAAATACATAAGACCAGTTTCCTATGTAAGCTTTCTTGGTTTGTGAAACAGTGTTCCATAACCATGTTCCTCTTATAGGGGTAGTTCATAGATTATCCTTAGTGGGGATGTGATCATTCAAACAATTTTCCATCCATGTAATCCCTCTCTTTGAGGTGTTTCATGGGATTTTGGGATAGGGAGTACGGTTTGGAAAAACTATGTTCCAACAATGAACATCCCTATTTTATTCCAATATTCTCAAAATTTTATCCAAATTGAACCAAGGTAAAACCCAATCAAAATATTCTCAAAACAATGAAACAAATAATTCATCAAACAACTATTGACACATCTACAAAAAATGTCAGGATCAGACGATATCCCCACCTTATAACATCTCATCATTGAGCTATTCTCCAAAGAATAACAAAGATTCCAAGACAAAAAATATTATTCCACTATGAATGCTTATAATCTTCTATGTCCCATGTTCCTCAAAAAACATGCACACATTTCCAAAATACATAAAATATTGGAATATTCTTTCCCTATATCATATTATCACTATGACCCAATAGACATATCAAATTCTCTTAAAAGGAAAAATCTATCCAAAGCCTAATATCATACACATCGATCTCATGGTAAGGGACTAAGAGGTACCATTGAAGCTTTACCACATGGAAAAAATCATGCATTGTACTATATATTTGTATAAAAACCAATCAGTATGCCACCATCCTAATTCTATCCAAAACCACAAGAGGTCTAGTGATCTAGGGAACCAGCATACCTTGCCTCTATAACCTGGGGTGGCCCAATATAGGTGACATCTGAAAGAAAAAAGTTACCATCCTCTATAAAATTTTGGGTTCATTAACATCTATCAGTATATATATTTTATCTACCTTGAACCATATTTATATACTTCCAAATCTACTGAACCATCTTTAACCTCTCCAATTGGATACTTAGTCCAATCAATTCGTACTCACCTTCATACATCTTAGACAGAAGTGATCTACATGGCCTACAATAGAGATCCTTATATGGTTCCATCTAAATAGATTCCTGATAAATACTGTTATAGGTGAAATCCACCAGTTCAAGGTACTTCTCCTCAGACCCATGAATGCTTAGGACACACTCTTGATTCATATCGTCAAGAACATGTATAGTGAGTTTTGTCTTCCAATATATCTATGGGTGGAAAGACGTACTCAATAAAACTTATGTACCAAGTGAATTCTATAAACCCTTATAGAAGCATGATATAAAAAATGAGTCACTCTCTAAAACAATAGTCTATAGAACCCCAGGATGACAGAATATATCCTAAACAAAGATGTATCCTAAATGATCCACTAAGAATGCCTCCCATACGAGCAAGAAATGATATTCCAATGTTACAAGATACAAAATCACCCAAAATTGCATCATTATTTTGACAAGTTGTTGGGAGACACACCAAAAAATCCATACTAAAGTCATCCCACTTCAATTATGGAATGGGAAACAATTGTAGAAAACCTCCATGTCATCTATTCTTAGCCATCACCTTTTTATAGGTGTAGCATCATTTCACAAACCCAACTATTTCCTTTTTTATGCACGTCCCCCGAAACTATTGACATATGTCATAGTAAAATTTGGTCACACAAGGATACAATTAGGACATCATGGAATCTAATTCATGTATAAAATCCTCCCAATTTCTCGTAGGCATTAAAATTGATTCCTAACATAGATGATCCCATACCCGTTAATGCTCCAATCAGAAGGTGACAGCCACCCGGTAAGCTTTCCCTAAAGGAAAAACATTTCAGATCCTCATTATTTGTATCCCTGATCCACCTCAAAAGTGTATTATCTATTGAAAATGATATGAGTGTCATGTTCTCCTGACCCTCCAGATGCACATTAAGCATCAGATCCAGTAAATAATTCATCTTTCACTCATAATTAGACTCTTAAACTGCTGATGACTGAGTATTCCTTCTTAATGAATCAACAATGTTGTTTTCATTCCGGGTCATATATTCTAGATCAAAATCAAATGACTACATATAATCAAGCCATATAAATTTTTGATGATTCAGATGTTACGGTGAAAAGATGAACTTTAAGCTATTGTGATTAGTATACACAATAATCTTTTTACCCAACATATAATTCCACCAACACATTTTATCATATACCCCTATAGCTAACTTAAAATCATGAGTAGGGTAGTTCTAATCATGTGGCCTCAGAATCTGAGACCCATACATTACAACTGTATCTACCTACATCAATAATTCTCCAATACCATTTATAGAAGAATAAAAAACATTTTTTACTCCTCATATGGCTCATTTATGATCAACATATGTTTCATTTCCATGAACTTATTCAACTCCAGAAAGGAATAATCACTTGCTATGGATGATTAAAACATTACCCCCATTTTTTCAAGACCAAAAGAGGGGTTTCCAAATTAGAAAATTCATGGATGAGTATTCGATAATATCAAACCAATCCTAGAAATAAATGGATATCAAAAAACTGCTCCTAGATACATCTTCTGAAACCTTAACGGGGTCTAGTAACACAACTTCCTATAAGATAATGTGACCTTAAATGTTTACCTAATTAATAAAAAACTAATACTTAGATATTATGGTGTATAATTAGGCATCTCTCAGTGTACTCAGAATGATATCAAGATGTTGGGCATGATTTTCACGAGTGTTCGAGTACACCAGGATTCCATCCACAAATAATAAAACAAATTGATCTAGGAACAAAAGTTTAATTCTGTTCATCATCCCAGAAACCCTATGGGTTCATTATTCATCCTAAAATACTTCATGATGAAATCATATAGGCTATACCATATTCTTAAATAATTCCATGGTATAATATATAGTCTAACTCCAAATTGATGGTACCATGCTATAATGTCAATATTGGAAAAGATATATGCTCCCCTAAAATGGTGAAAAATATCATCAATTCATGGAAGAGAATATTAGTTCTTCATAGTCACCTAGATCAACTTTATGTAATCAACAAAGAAGTTTAATTTCACATCATCCTTATTTGAAAACAATAATAGGGAACCACAAGGTGACATAATCGTTTGGATAAATCCATTACCCCTAACTTCTCTAGATGATTCATGGGTTATTGAATTTTTTTTGGGTGTTATTTTATATGGTGGAATTGAAACTAGATTATACCCAAGAATGATATCAAGGGTTGTTTCTAAATCTCTCTCTGGTGTCATCCTTATGATGTCTTTAGAAAACACATCATACAACTTTTCCACTATGTGTGGAAAGACATCATGCTTTACACCACCATCATCTAACAGTAGACTTGAATCCTAGATGGTATTCTCCCCTCGTTTTGTAGTTATCCATCCTAGCATAACCCTCCTTGATATCCCATTCTCCATGGTGAATGTATTTGTGAAAATTCAGGATCCATAACATTCACTCTAATGTGGTAAAAACTATGTGGGCATAATAGTATATTAACTAGTCCATAATAAAAAAATTAGGTCAAATAATGAAAAGTTGTTAATGTAAAGATCCCATAGAAAGAAGTGCTCTCCTACCCCGAGAGAACACTCCTTTCCCAAAAATATGTACCTCGATTATGCTCACAAAAGTTTATCTATTGTCAGAAACCCAGTCATGAATTCCACTTCCATGCTCAAACCATTCACAAGTTGTTCATATATAAAAGAATGAGACGAACCACTATCAAATAAGCTAATAGCTTCCATATAATCAGCATGAATGGTGTCTTTCATTTTTTGTAGTCTATCCTCATTATCGACAAGTTTATGATTAAAACTATGAACATGTTTGTGTGTTCTTCCTTATGATGCAGTCTGAATCCCTTGAACAACTACACTCTACAGATACAGTCACTCATTATGAGAAGAACTGTATCCACTACCTCTAGTGACATGGCTAGTAGAACTATAACTAACGTACTGATATAGTGTAGAAGATCCCCTTCCCACAAATGGATTCTTCCTAGCTCCTCCATCACTACCCATGTGTTGTGGATTCCTATATATCCTCTGAAGATGACCCATCATGTCATAAGCCCAACACTCTACAAGTGGTTGAGGATAATATCTATGAAAGTTTCTCATCCTACCACACTAGTGGAAAGTAAATCATGTTTTGATACTATGTAATTGATCCGTGTGAATGTATAATCAAATTCCCAATTTTGTAGCTAATATTCTCGTAATGATGCTTTATATTCATGGAACTCACATATCTTCAGCATATAGTAGAAACCACCTATCCACCACTAGAAAATACCATTAGGTTCCCCTCTAATATGAGATACTGATTCACCAATAATGATAAATTCTCAACTATGATGATATTCACCTTGGACATAATTTCACATTTATGATCATCTTGAAACCACTTTACCGATGTAGCCTCAATTCCAAACAATTCTTGGAAAAATATCTGAAGATACGTAAATAATCCAACATAGCCCCTGGCAGGCATACTCCCCAAATTCAACCTCATAAACTCACCCTCCATATCTAATCTTATAATCTCTAGATAAAAGTGCTTCATGAACTTTTCCTAAGAGTCCTTCCACTCCATATTTTTTCATCCTGAGTCAAAAAGTCCGACCAATTCTTTTCTTTACCAAGTATCATGTTATCATCCAACAAGACTTTATTCTCAGTATGAGTCTCCAATTGGTCATATATTTCCTTGATATACCTAATCTAGAACTCCTCTACCTCAAGTCCACCCTCTCTGTTAATCATCTAAGGGTTCTCCAACTAAAACTCCCATGTTAAATCAAAAATACAATTTGAATCCCTCCCTGAGTCTCTTTCCATTAACTTCAGGACCTGGGAAAATGTATCTCAAAAATAATCTCAAACATCCTCACCTGACACTACCAGTGCCTCAGGTTCCACAACTAGAGGATCATCACTAGGCACATCCTCATTTCATATGATCAACTATCTTCATCATGGAGGAATATATATATAATGAAAAATCACACATATTATGACTCATAAAAAATATTAAGCAGTTTATGGGTATTCACAATAGGCAATAATATTTCATCTCCAAAACCCCTCCACATGATAAAAAACAACGCACTACCACGACCATTAACAATCCCACATCTTGGAAATGGTTAACAAAAGTGTAAAATAATTTCCATTTTAATGTATCATTAAACACCTATTTATTCACATATTTCATCAATTTTTATTATAAAATTACCTTTAGGAACATTTTTCATTTAATTTTCACATGATAAAGAAAATCACTTGCACATAAATACTCATTTTCAGACATTTAATTCTTTATGTGCGTGCCTAAAATGATAAAGCTCGCAAAATAATGTTGAGTTCCAAGAAAGATGCATGCATAATCAAATATCTGTCTATTTAGATCCATGAGTAATGTCTTATACATTCTCAATATCAATAATCAAATGACACAACAAGTTCATCACATATTGTTAAATGGAATAAAAAGTGACATCAAATACAAATTAGAATCATCCATCCCTGGGTCCTTGGTATTTCCACAATACATGGGTTAGGTAATCCCATTCATGAGCACAAAACCATGGATAACTCTAACTAGTCTCATGTTTACCATTCCAAGATAGTAAAACAAACGAAAATAAATTAAAACTACTCTTATACAACTTTGTAACATCCTAAACTGGGTTCACGCACCAGTTCCTCAAACAGGTTCACTCCATGATCTCAACGGTGTCACCCCTACACCGATGGCTATTGAATAGCATTTAAAGACCAATATAGATCTTGGGGTGACTGTACACTCTTTATTAAAGTAGAAATTTTTTAGAAATTCATAATAATATCTAATTGATGTGACCATTACTATAATAATACAAACATAACATGATGTAAATAATTGGAAAGAAACTATCCAAAACTAAAAAGAACGTATTTCATGAAAATATGTTTCAAGTGTCAATATGAAAACCCCTTAATAAATAATGACACAAAAAATCCAATGCGGGTCCTGAATCATATCAGATTCCCTCATCCATGCTCCATACTGACTCAAAAATCTGACATATGGCTCTTTTCCCTATCCCGCACTACAACTATGAAATCTCTTTGGGTATTGACCATGATGGTTTGGTAAGGTGTGTGTATAACTGAGTAGGCTGCCACTAATAGAGTCTAAAACAATATCTAGTCAAAATAGTGTATGAAGTTGAAAAAGAAATAAATGCCTACAATATTGTAAACAGTTTTCTTTTATTTAGTAGTTCAATATTTAACCAATCAAATGCTTGGGTTCTCGGGGACACCAAAACACTTAATAACTACTTCTCCCCTTCTAGAATCTAAAACATATCACTAATTAAATTCAAAACGCATTATAACAAATGGTATTTCATTATCAATGTAATGTCAATTCATACTCAGTTTCAATTGTAACTACAGTCTAATACCAGTATAATAGGAATAGAACGTTGTTTCCAAAACCCCATGGGTATTTAAAGAATTATTCCCTATCAAAATACCCAGGGGTATTTGGAGCATTAGTCCATGTCACCTATAATAATATTCCCATTCACGTTCTTGGCACTCTATACTTATTTGGAGAGTCAATCTGTTTCCCACACTCGTATATCAATCAATCACATATTTCTCTGGTATTTGAATATTTCATGTTCCACAATATCAAAATTTATTAATTCACAAATTATTTAATCCAACTCAATAAATTAATATTTATATCATTCTATTAATTTACTCAATAATTAATTTATCAAAACTATTAAAATAATTAATTAGACAATTAATTGATCACAGTAATTCCATAAATTAATTCATTAATTAATTATTCACATCATTTCCATTATATAATTAAAAACAAATTAATCACTTCAGTTCCAATAATTACTCAAAAAAATTAATTAATCACATGAACTCTATTAATTAACAAAACTATTAATTTATCACAAAAATAATTGTATAACCAAAAAATGCACATAAATTAATTAAAAAATTTATATATTCAATTAAATAATCTAAACATTCCCATAATTAATTTAACAAATGATAATTCCAATTAAATCAGTTCAATATCCAAAATTTCACAACCCCTTAATTAATTACTATAAAAATTATTAAATTCAATTCCAGAAAGTCAATTTCTAATAATTGAATATAAAATATATAATTAGATAAATTTAAATGAAATGAATTCTTTTTTATTTGAATAATTGAACACCTACATCAAAATCAGTGATGAACGCTCTCAAACGGAAATCCCCATTTTGAGTATAAAAACAAAAATCATTACGAAGAATGAAATATTGATTCAAATGTATGATCCATGATCAAATAGAAAAATATCCATAAAATCACAGATATATATTTAATCCAAACAAGGGAAAACATCCATTAAAGGACTGGGAGAATAATGGGAGAGAGAGAGGGAATCTAGTTGGGATGGGATTTACTTAATGAGTGAGGTGAAGATCTCCAATCCAGGAATCCAATCAAGAATAATGGGGGTAAAAATCCCAAGGAATTCATCTAGTACCCTCTAAAGATGAGATACTGTCTTTAGGGTCATGATATGGATGATTAGTGGTTAATATGGGGGGTTCTATAATTTTAAATAATTTTTTTTTGTAAATTATAAACATTTTTACAATTTTATGGGAAGGGTAGCATGTTTTCCTAAACCATTATCTTTAACTATGATCCTCTTTTATGGGGGTTTTGTGGTTTCCCCTAAGAGGGTACACAGTTTTTTAAAGTGTTCCCCATCCATGCAATATCTCTCTATGAGGGGTTTCAAGGTTTTCTATGCTAGAGAACATGGAATGGAGAAACTATTACCTAGCCTCATGATTTCCAATTTTCTTCAACTATCACCCAAACCTATCTAATATAAAACACCAAAAATATATTGTTAAAACAAGGAGAAAAAATTCCAAAATCAAATCTCATTACAACACTATAAAAGTTTTCATCTTACTATTTTGTTGCATGGAACCTGGAATTCAGGGAGCTGCAGTTTTGTGGATGTTCTAATCATTACGCCATAGGACTGACCCTTTCCACAATATCAAATAGCCTAAAAATATTGGGTTCCAGCTTAATCTATTTCAAAATACTGTGTTTCCACAAAATAGGTTACACCTTATGGAAAAAAATTATTACAAACCTTAAACACTAGAAGCTCTCTATAATTGTAATCATAAGATTTTTTCCATCTCTCAGTGGTCACTAAAAGCCTCTTAATCAACTAATCATACCATGAAATCTCATGTATGATACTATGTGTGACAATAATTGGCTCACCAACCTCCAACCAATAATGAATAGAACAGAACATCCTTTCAATCAATGAATCAAATAGATCAATTTGTTCTGATGACTATATATTTTTAATATAATGGAACATTAGGAGTGAAAAATGTTTCTCCAATGAACCATTGAAATCCAAAACCGTGGCTTATAACATATCCTATAGAATTTAAATAGGCTTTTTAGATCGTTCATCTGCCTATGGATAACATGTTGTCCTCATAAGAACATAAAATCCTAAATCCTTTAGAAGACCTTACTAGTACCAAGATGTGAAATGTGAATATCTATACTAAATGATACTCCTTAGAACACCATGCGACCATAAAATCACCAGCATATAAAGACTACCCAGACCATCAATAGTAATGTTACCTGGATAGGAAAGAGGATTCCTACCTTTGTTAGTCGATCTATGATCACCCACACTAAATAATTTATATTATGGGTCCTACTCAATCCTGTCAAAAAAATTAGTGGCAACATTCTCTTTCCATTTAGGAATGGGAAGAGGTTTCAACAACCCAGCCATAATATGATTCTTGACCTTCACCTACTAATAGGTGAAACATATCTCCATAAGAAATACTACCTCCTTCATTCCATTAAACCGGTACAATCTATAGTGACCGTGATACATCATTCTCATCCCAAGATGCACCACCCATATTGAACCATTAAACACTGTAATCATCTCCTGCGAGAATCTCATAGGATCCCATACATGAACATGGATGAAAGGAACAATTCAACTTCAATGTCATCAGCCTGATGGTGTCTCCCCACCTTATAAGTTGTCACTAAGAGCTATACCCATTGGATAAGATAAATGATCTATCTTGATCCACTCAAGAGGTATTTAGATAATTGATGTCGAAGTCAGATATAGTCATCTGTGGGACTTCAAAATATCTAACTACAAGTCTGAAAATGGCACCCCCATTCTCTACTCAAAAAATAATCCCTCACTACCTATTTCTGCATCATCTATCATAATTCAACAAAAACCATGTTTCTCTTACCTTGGTTATAATCCAAATCTATGTAAAAATTATATATATACTCAACTCACCTCATTTATTGAAGGTTTACCTCCCAAAAAGAAACAATATAACTAAGGACCTTTTATTTCATGTAAACCAAAAAAATATCACGCAAAACATAGTTTACATATCATCCTAGGGAATACACTACTATACATAGTTCACATTCATGAGAAGGATAATTCATCTCATACGGTATCTACTGTTTGAATCAATATGTAACAACAATATTCATGTATATAAGTACTCCTATGAGGCCAAAACCATATGGATCCCTATAAATTTTATATTCCATACATGGAATAGGTGAGTTGAGGATTGATGATGTGGTCATCCAACCCTTCAGGTCCTAAAAATATTCCTCCCTAGAATCAAAAAAAAAATTCTCCATTTCTTCTCATCTCGGAGATCAGTGATTCCAGTAGGTATATGTCATGGATAAAACATGTATAATAACCCATTACACCATAAAAAATATGAATGTTGAAGAAATAATTTTTTCACTACCAATATATTATGGTAGGATTCTTTTCGAATTCCACTGTCACCCCATTATCTGAGATGACTTGACCCATGAAGTGTACTTTGTAAATCCAGAAATTGTGTTTGGTTAGCTTGGCATAAACCATACACTATATCACTAAACTCAATGAGATGTCATGATGTTTGGAATGATCATCTACTAAATAGGAGTACACTAATATTCCACCGATTAAAACCACCAAAAAATGTTTTAAAAAGTGATAGATGATCCAATTAATCAATTCTATCAATACCTCTATGGAATTTTTATTACCAAATGACAACACTACATAGTTTTAAAATACATACGTGACCCTAATAGTAGTTCAAGGTAATTTTTATGGAATATCTCTCAAATTATGGAATCTTGGTTTGTAATTGACCATGAAGAATCTCTTAGTGGCCCTCAGCTAATCGAAGAGATCATTGATTCATCGAAGGAGATACCATTTCATGATGTTCATTTGGTTTAATATTTGATAGTCAAAGCATTTTCATAAAGGCACATCCTCCATAATGGACAAAATAACTATATAAACCCATAGTGATTTACTAGGATGTATGAATCCATTATCTTCTTGATCTTTTAACAGAACTTTCAGTTCCTAAATTTATGAGGGTGCCATACTGAAAGGTAGAATAGAAATTTCCTATTATCCTAGCATAAACTCGATCATGAACTCTATCTATTACGTAGGTTGTAGTCCATAAACTCATCAAGAAATAAAAAATTAAAATAGTACACCAGTAGAGGGGTAGTATGTAACAGCCCGAGATTTTATGAAAACTATTCTTTTTAATTTTATTAATGTCTTGTGTTTTACGCTACACCAAAAGGAGCTTGCACAATATGCATCCTTGACTTGCCTTGAATTACACGCAATCACGACCTTCCTCGATAGCGTGTGTAATACGCAATACCGAGTTTCACTAAACAACGATATGCTATTAAAATATTATTAAAACTAGCCGTTATGAATAGTAATAACCACTTTTTAAAACTCTGTAAATCTTATTTTTCAAAATGAACTTCATTTTTGGATTCGGAGTATCGAATTTAGCCTAAGGTGAAATTTTTGTACTTTTCGGATAACTTTCCTATTCTGATGAATAGTGAAAATTACTAAATTATAATTAAAAACAACTTTTTTAATCGAAATATTTAATAGTGATAAATTATTAATTTGAGTGCTTTTAAAGTATATTTAGAATATATTTTTACAATTTAATACAATGTTGGTCATTGGATGTAATTTCACATTTAAACCAGACATAATCAAGTGTCAATCTTTTGATAGATATTGTTTCTTAAAAACACGCTATTTGTTTTAACAGCGGGATTTAATTATAAAATTAATTAATGCAAATTCTATGATATGAATTTGGTAAAATAGACTTCATTTTTGAATTCGGAATATGAAATATAGCTTAGGATGAAATTTTGGCATTGTTCTGAAAAACATCAATTTTTGATGAATAGTGAAACTACTAAGTGGTAGTTAAAAAAAATTAATTTCTTCATAAATCTTAATTTTACCGCTTCTGTGAATGGAATTTCAAAAATCCGACAGACACGGTTGATGTCAGTAAGTAAAATGTGGTTCAATGAGATAAAAATAATTTTTTGGTGAATAGTAACTTTTTACCTTTTTTACCGCGGTTAATAGTAAATAGGGTAACTAAGGGTAAATATGATATTAATATTACCCTAACACATGTCCTAATTCTATTGGAAAAGTGTAATTCGACCAAAAACAAACTTAGGAATAAAATATGACCATTTAGGCCCACTTGGATTAGATTAGGACATTTATTATTAATTTATTTAAAGAAGGGTTAAAATAGTTAAAATCAAAGTTTAATAAGTAAATCATTTTTAATATGGGGTTATACATAAGATAAATTCGACTATAAATATTCATAAGAAATCTAAAAATATTTCCTACATAATGATATTTTATTTATAATTTTTAGACTTTAAATAAATTAATTTATTTATGACACAACGATGATGCAGTAATTACCCTTTTAAGGAAATATTAACATAATTGATGTTATAAATGCTCAAATGAATGTAATTTGAGACTTTTTATGAATTCCACTAATTTTCTAGGTTACTATGATATATTAATGTTGATTTAATCAACTTGGTTCGAACATATAATTCTGTTATGACTTTCACAAAAATCATATATCAAATAGTTTCAAAATTGACACAAAATAGTTTTTAAATCAAATATTATATTATTAATTGTTATTTTATTCCTAAAAATCTAAGGTTCGGCCAAATGACTTAGATAAGGATATATATATTAATAATAAACAATTTGGGGTTCGTTTGGCATGTTATAATAAGTGTATTAACCATATAGTGAAAGAAAACAAAAAGACACGGTAAAAGATAAATTATTTAACTTAGAGTTAAATCTAATTGATAAGGTTAAAATAATACCCTAAACTTGTCTAAATATTATTGGTTGATAGGATTTCGACCCATCCCCACTTTATCTTCGAAATAAGACCCTTTGGAACCATTATAAACCGATTTTGACTTTAATATAAAATAATATTTTGAGATATTCCTAAGGTTCCCCTCTCCTCCCTTATAAAAGGACACCTCCTCCCCCTCCTCCTCACACCAATTTGAGCACTCAAGCTCGGCCAACCCCTGCCAAAATCTCTTCTCCACTTCCCTAGCAACATCCTAGAGGTTCTGGTTTTCCTCAAAGAACAATTTTAGTTCCCTAAGAGGAGGTCTCCAAAAGGTGCTTCAAAGAAGAGGTAATTATCGTTACCAATTCTTTCATCTTTATTTCTTCTTCCACTTCTTCTTATTAGGTTGTTTCATTATGAAGTAATAACATCAGTATCAATAATATACTGATATGTTATTATAAGTATGAAAAAACCCTATTTCACCATCTATCCGTCCTACGGAAAAAGAAATCACCGCGCGTGCGTACGTACGGAATACCGTCTCCACGTCGTGGTGTAATCTATTTTCCACCACCCCCTTACATGGATGGGTATAATGGTGTAAAGAATAACTATACATAGTTATTAAAACATCATATTGATTCTGATATATTGTATAATCCACTCCAATTCAATTCAATATTTATGAAAATGATATCATCGCTCGTGCGTACGTACGGACTACCGTCTCCACGACGCGATGAGATTCATTCTCCATGTTAACCATTTAAGAATGATTATAAAGTATATATAAGAAATAATAATGAAATATATGACATTATAAAGCTACTGGATTATGTATATATAAATATATGTATGTCATCTACTTACTTCCATTTCAAGACAATAAGGAATGGAAAACAGCGTTCATGCGTACGTATGGACTACCGTCTCCATGAACGGTGTTTTTCATTTTATTTATCTATCTATTATATATATATATACTGAATATATATGATATATAAATCAAATTTTATATTCTGGAAGTAAGTAAATCATGATATAAGTAATAATAATGTCAAGAACAACAAGTCAAAACACCTACGATAAATGAAACGATTTTACCCAAAACGCTTCTTTAACATGGAATTTACAAAAGAACGGGTAATATAATGTCATAAGTGAACCATATATGATATCATAACAATGAATATGATTCTATAATAAGTCAATGACATTATTTAAATCATTATACAGGAGGTTCGGACACATACGAAGCAAATCGGACCTAAGGTAAGGGAAATATCACAATCTCATTTTTATCCGAGATTGTTTATACTTTAGTATTTACTGGGGTGTATTTTATCATCCACATCCATGTTTCCCCAATATGTAATATTTATATCCTTCTGCAATAGTTTATATCAAATTTTACCCTTCGGTGAGATTTTAGTAAAAGATATGAAAGGAATCTTTTGGCGTTTTTCATACGAGGTATTTTTTGACTTTTCCGACAAAAGTACGAGAAGAATGTTTTCTTTAACTTATACGGCATGAATGGATTTTTACGGTTTTATAAAGCCTTATTTTCATGAACCTTACTCCAAATTATTTCATGAATATTTTCAATAAAATCTCTTTCTTTTAAAATTGCATGATGTTTTGTGAAAAGAAATTGATTTTGAAGAAGAAAGGATATTTTCCTCAAGAATTCAATTCAAGTGTTTTATCAAAATTATTTTCCATCTAAGATAATAAAGGGTTCTGTTTATATCCATATTTTTACATTGATTTGACTATTTTGTGATGGAATTATGTTTATGAATTCCATTATCTTATATGAATTGATTTATGATGTCATGATGTTTCAAGAATCCCATTTTTGTTACATGTGTTATGCGATGATGTATGTTTTATGATTATGTGGCACACATAAGAAAGGATTCATTATAAGATGGGTGGGACCTATATCTCCCTCCAATGCATTGGGTAAAGATTTTATATCTCATGAGATAGACAGGGCTGGAACGGTAGGTTATATCGGTTCAGTGAAACAGGACTGAAACGAGGGTTACTCGATTCAGAAAGGGACTTTGTCCACTAAGATAGTCTTGGCAATGAGTCATGACTAACAAGAAATGATTTTCCATGATTATGTGTGCATGCCACAAAGTTTCAAGTTTTATGTTATGATTATGGGGATCTCATTTTCACTTCTATGATTTATTCCATGTTCGGATATTATGATCACTTTTGCAGGTTATTGATTTTCGAAAAGATATGATATGATTTTTATTTCCTTTATTTGCCCTTGCTGAGCATTTGAGCTCACCCTTTTATGTTTTCTTTTCCCGAGGATATAAAGAAATGTTTTAGCTAAAAAAAGGGAAGTTCTTTATAGGAGATGTTGAAGATCTTTCACCACGATTAGAAGATTACGTTCCGAGTTTCCAAAGACACTAAACTATTATGATCCTTGAGTGTGTGTTTTTGTTATGTACTAAGTATTCCGAAAATGTAATGTAATGTCCATGTAAGTCAAGATACGGGTCTCTACAGTTGGTATCAGAGGAAAGGTTTAGTCAACCTTTGGAAACTAGGATGCGAGAACTTTAGTGAGATCCCTAGAGATATTTCTAAGGTGTGTCTAGGGATGTCTCTAAGGTTAAGTATACGTATAGGTTATAGTACTATAATTACGCTAACGATCATAGAATTAAACCTAAGATGTTAGATATTGAAGGTACTCCCCCTTTATTATGTTGTTTTCCCTAGCATGATTTTTGCCTCTCACACTATTCTTTTTGGGTTTTAGACGATGGCTGGAACCCGATGGAACCGTTTTGATCAATGCAATGGACAATGCAATGATTGCCCTCCTGAACAAACAAATGTTATGGGAGATGGAGTACAAAATCTTATTGCTATACTTACACAAGCTATGAATCATTCTGGACTTCCAAATGAGCAGAGAAGGGAACAATATTTTATTGAGTCCTTCATGAGGCAACGTCCACCTTCTTTCAGTGGGACTACCGATCCACTTGTTGCTGAACAATGGATCAGTACCACTGAAAAGATATTTTCAGTTCTTCAATGTTCTGAACATGATAAAGTCATCTTAGCAGTATATCGTTTGGAAGGTGAAGCTGATCAATGGTGGAATCTTATCAAGAATACGAGGCCAAGAGATGAAATTGAGTCCATGGAATGGGATGAGTTCAAGAACTTGTTTTTCAGTAAGTACTTCCCTCGTATTCTTCGAACAAAGATGGAAAAGGAGTTCCTTGAGCTGAAGCAGATGGATGATGAATCTGTTGGTATATACGAAGCGAATTTTACAAGACTTGCAAGGTATGCATCTGGCATTATCATCCAACCTGAAAGTAAAGTTGATCGATTTTTCAGTAGCTTAAAACCAAGTCTTCGAAGGGAATTAGCTATAAGAGACTTCAGTAGCTATGAAGAAATTGTGTGTTGTGCTATCAAGGTAGAAATGGAAGTTGGTGTTACATATCCATCTCATGGGTTTGACAAGAAACGAAAGATGGAATTCAAGGAGAAATCTCAGAATAATGGTGAAAAGAAGATGAATGTTTCCTTATGCACAAAGTGTGGAAAGAAGCATGGTGGAGATTGTCTTAAAGGGACTAGAAAATGCTTTAAGTGTGGAAAAGAAGGTCATCGAGTAGCTGAGTGTCGAAGTAATGGAAAAAGTGATTCTAATGATGTGAATAAAGAAAACAATGCAGAGAACACATCACCAACACTTCAATGCTTCAAGTGCAAGGAAATGGGGCATTATGCTAATAAATGCCCTAATCCAAGGGTTAGTGATGATCGACATGAGCAACCGCTTAAGGCAAAGGACAAAGGGAAGTCACATGCGATCACTATTGGCAATGTTGAATATGACAATGATGTGGTGGAATGATTAAGTGTTTATGTAATGGGATTCCAAAATAATGTTGTATCTTGGAATATTGGAATATTTATGTATTGGTCTAATGTGGTATTCAAAGTGATTGAGATATTATGCGCATAATGAAGGGAAAACGAGAAAATGAAATGTTTAACAGTATTCATGAGCTCATGATTGATATAAGGACTAAGTTTGAGTATAGAGAATTTTGAGGATTTTTGTATGTGAAAAGTGTTAACTTTTAACTGCATTCATGTTTTCTCTAAGGTATTCAAGAGAATACATGATTAAGGACTTTGAATGTTTGGAATGTGACCAACAAAACATATCTTATGATATATGGGGATCGACGATGGTGTTAAATCTCTGGTAATCGTTTTCACTATATTATGAGAGTCGACTGCAGTATTATGGATAATCCTAAAGATTGGAATGGATTATGTTGGACATAAGTTAGTATTGTTTGTTTTTTTGATATTATTGATGGGATGTTATATAGTTTTGGAAAAAGGACAACCTGCAGGACGGGCGACAGCCCATCGCTTCGGACAAGGCTGTGGGAATCGAACCCACAACCGAAGTGCGACTGGCCTTTATCGCCTACCACTGGCCTACAGGAAGTCCCTGTTTAGTAGAAACTAGTTTTATTATATTAAGAAGTATGATATATGAAGTATAAGTCCATTTTAGGAACCGTATATGATTAATCTCACTATAGATCGACTTATGCATATAATTTTTGCTAACCTTTTGTTTGAGACAGATGGAATGACCCGTCATTCTATCACATGATCTGCTAACACTTCATGAATAACAAATTCAACTTTATTTATTTAAGAGATGAAGTGGAAATTGTTCAAGGCACGAACAACAGTGAGATTGTACTAAAATAAAGTAAGTATTTATTCTAATTCAAATTTTCAACTTAAGGGAAATGATCTTGAAAACCAAAAATGTTGTCCTAGTGATCTTATACATGATGAATCAGATGGTACCTTATATCATCACAAATCTATGGATTTGTGATTACTGGCTTTTCCATAGCCATGTTCTCTACCACTCTCCATCAGAACATGATGGTTAGATTTCTCTTCCATATCCATATTTTCACCTATGTGGAAACCCAATGATTAGTTTATTTGGGTAACCGTTACGTTTCATACCTTTGTTTTTAAATATTGGTTTTGGTATTCTTTTTTATGATGTGGGTTTCTATTAAAGAAACTTTCGAATAGTAAACTATTTATAACCCCGACGAATTTCGAGGGCGAAATTCATTTTAAGGGGGGTAGAATGTAACAGCCCGAGATTTTATGAAAACTATTCTTTTTAATTTTATTAATGTCTTGTGTTGTACGCTACACCAAAAGGAGCTTGCACAATACGCATCCTTGACTTGCCTTGCATTACACGCAATCACGACCTTCCTCGATAGCGTGTGTAATACGCAATACCGAGTTTCACTAAACAACGATATGCTATTAAAATATTATTAAAACTAGCTGTTATGAATAGTAATAACAACTTTTTAAAACTCTGTAAATCTTATTTTTCAAAATGAACTTCATTTTTGGATTCGGAGTATCGAATTTAGCCTAAGGTGAAATTTTGGTACTTTTCGGATAACTTTCATATTCTGATGAATAGTGAAAATTACTAAATTATAATTAAAAACAACTTTTTTAATCGAAATATTTAATAGTGATAAATTATTAATTTGAGTGGTTTTAAAGTATATTTAGAATATATTTTTACAATTTAATACAATGTTGGTCATTGGATGTAATTTCACATTTAAACCAGACATAATCAAGTGTCAATCTTTTGATAGATATTGTTTCTTAAAAACACGCTATTTGTTTTAACAGCGGGATTTAATTATAAAATTAATTAATTCAAATTCTATGATATGAATTTGGTAAAATAGACTTCATTTTTGAATTCGGAATATGAAATATAGCTTAGGATGAAATTTTGGCATTGTTCTGAAAAACATCAATTTTTGATGAATAGTGAAACTACTAAGTGGTAGTTAAAAAAATTAATTTCCTCATAAATCTTAATTTTACCGCTTCTGTGAATGGAATTTCAAAAATCCGACAGACACGGTTGATGTCAGTAAGTAAAATGTGGTTCAATGAGATAAAAATAATTTTTTGGTGAATAGTTACTTTTTACCTTTTTAACCGCGGTTAATAGTAAATAGGGTAACTAAGGGTAAATATGATATTAATATTACCCTAACACATGTCCTAATTCTATTGGACAAGTGTAATTCGACCAAAAATAAACTTAGGAATAAAATATGACCATTTAGGCCCACTTGGATTAGATTAGGACATTTATTATTAATTTATTTAAAGAAGGGTTAAAATAGTTAAAATCAAAGTTTAATAAGTAAACCATTTTTAATATGGGGTTATACATAAGATAAATTCGACTATAAATATTCATTAGAAATCTAAAACGATTTCCTACATAATGATATTTTATTTGTAATTTTTAGACTTTAAATAAATTAATTTATTTATGACACAACGATGATGCAGTAATTACCCTTTTAAGGAAATATTAACATAATTGATGTTATAAATGCTCAAATGAATGTAATTTGAGACTTTTTATGAATTCCACTAATTTTCTAGGTTACTATGATATATTAATGTTGATTTAATCAACTTGGTTCGAACATATAATTCTGTTATGACTTTCACAAAAATCATATATCAAATAGTTTCAAAATTGACACAAAATAGTTTTTAAATCAAATATTATATTATTAATTGTTATTTTATTCCTAAAAATCTAAGGTTCGGCCAAATGACTTAGATAAGGATATATATATTAATAATAAACAATTTTGGGTTCGTTTGGCATGTTATAGTAAGTGTATTAACCATATAGTGAAAGAAAACAAAAAGACACGGTAAAAGTTAAATTATTTAACTTAGAGTTAAATCTAATTGATAAGGTTAAAATAATACCCTAAACTTGTCTAAATCTTATTGGTTGATAGGATTTAGACCCATCCCCACTTTATCTTCGAAATAAGACCCTTTGGAACCATTATAAACCGATTTTGACTTTAATATAAAATAATATTTTGAGATATTCTTAAGGTGCCCCTCTCCTCCCTTATAAAAGGACACCTCCTCCCCCTCCTCCTCACACCAATTTGAGCACTCAAGCTCGGACAACCCCTGCCAAAATCTCTTCTCCACTTCCCTAGCAACATCCTAGAGGTTCTGGGCTTCCTCAAAGACCAATTTTAGTTCCCTAAGAGGAGGTCTCCAAAAGGTGCTTCAAAGAAGAGGTAATTACCGTTACCAATTCTTTCATCTTTATTTCTTCTTCCACTTCTTCTTCTTAGGTTGTTTCATTATGAAGTAATAACATCAGTATCAATCATATACTGATATGTTATTATAAGTATGAAACAACCCTATTTCACCATCTATCCATCCTACGGAAAAAGAAATCACCGCGCGTGCGTACGTACGGAATACCGTCTCCACGCCGTGGTGTAATCTATTTTCCACCACCCCCTTACATGGATGGGTATAATGGTGTAAAGAATAACTATACATAGTTATTAAAACATCATATTGATTCTGATATATTGTATAATCCACTCCAATTCAATTCAATATTTATGAAAATGATATCATCGCTCGTGCGTACGTACGGACTACCGTCTCCACGACGCGATGAGATTCATTCTCCATGTTAACCATTTAAGAATGATTATAAAGTATATATAAGAAATAATAATGAAATATATGACATTATAAAGCTACTGGATTATGTATATATAAATATATGTATGTCATCTAATTACTTCCATTTCAAGACAATAAGGAATGGAAAACAGCGTTCATGCGTACGTACGGACTACCGTCTCCATGAACGGTGTTTTTCATTTTATTTATCTATCTATTATATATATATATACTGAATATATATGATATATAAATCAAATTTTATATTCTGGAAGTAAGTAAATCATGATATAAGTAATAATAATGTCATGAACAACAAGTCAAAACCCCTACGATAAATGAAACGATTTTACCCAAAACGCTTCTTTAACATGGAATTTACAAAAGAACGGGTTATATAATGTCATAAGTGAACCATATATGATATCATAACAATGAATATGATTCTATAATAAGTCAATGACATTATTTAAATCATTATACAGGAGGTTCGGACACATACGAAGCAAATCGGACCTAAGGTAAGGGAAATATCACAATCTCATTTTTATCTGAGATTTTTTATACTTTAGTATTTACTGGGGTGTATTTTATCATCCACATCCATGATTCCCCAATATGTAATATTTATATCCTTCTGAAATAGTTTATATCAAATTTTACCCTTCGGTGAGATTTTAGTAAAAGATATGAAAGGAATCTTTTGGCATTTTTCGTACGAGGTATTTTTTGACTTTTCCGACAAAAGTACGAGAAGAATGTTTTTTTTATCTTATACGGCACGAATGGATTTTTACGGTTTTATAAAGCCTTATTTTCATGAACCTTACTCCAAATTATTTCATGACTATTTTCAATAAAATCTCTTTCTTTTAAAATTGCATGATGTTTTGTGAAAAGAAATTGATTTTGAAGAAGAAAGGATATTTTCCTCAAGAATTCAATTCAAGTGTTTTATCAAAATTATTTTCCATATAAGATAATAAAGGGTTCTGTTTCTATCCATATTTTTACATTGATTTTACTATTTTGTGATGGAATTATGTTTATTAATTCCATTATCTTATATGAATTGATTTATGATGTCATGATGTTTCAAGAATCCCATTTTTGTTACATGTATAATGCGATGATGTATGTTTTATGATTATGTGGCACACATAAGAAAGGATTCATTATAAGATGGGTGGGGCCTATATCTCCCTCCAATGCATTGGGTAAAGATTTTATATCTCATGAGATAGACAGGGCTGGAACGGTAGGTTATACCGGTTCTGTGAAACAGGACTGAAACGAGGGTTACTCGATTCAGAAAGGGACTTTGTCCACTAAGATAGTCTTGGCAATGAGTCATGACTAACAAGAAATGATTTTCCATGATTATGTGTGCATGCCAAAAAGTTTCAAGTTTTATGTTATGATTATGGGGATCTCATTTTCACTTCTATGATTTATTCCATGTTAAGATATTATGATCTCTTTTGCAGGTTTTTGATTTTCGAAAAGATATGATATGATTTTTATTTCCTTTATTTGCCCTTGATGAGCATTTGAGCTCACACTTTTATGTTTTCTTTTCCCCAGGATACAAAGAATGGTTTTAGCTAAAAAAAGGGAAGATCTTTATAGGAGATGTTGAAGATCTTTCACCATGATTAGAAGATTACGTTCCGAGTTTCCAAAGACACTAAACTATTACGATCCTTGTGTGTGTGTTTTTGTTATGTACTAAGTATTCCGAAAATGTAATTTAATGTCCATGTAAGTCAAGATACGGGTCTCTACATAGTATCATAGTAAATTCAACCATATTCTAGAGAAATTATTTCTATCTAATCCATGTGGCAATCCAATCTGCACTGAATTGGTCCAGCATTAATTTCTTTAAGATTCCACTTACCATGATGATGATAGAT
The DNA here is from genome assembly GCA_963277665.1 of Viscum album. Taxonomy (NCBI): domain Eukaryota; kingdom Viridiplantae; phylum Streptophyta; class Magnoliopsida; order Santalales; family Viscaceae; genus Viscum; species Viscum album. The sequence continues at coordinate 697,822,340 of OY728122.1, read as the reverse complement.
TCCTACTTCAAGAGATAGAATGGTAAATCATCTCCCATAACAGTCAATATGATCCAATTATATATCCTTAAAATCTATAAAAAAATTCTAATCGAAACATAACATATATGGAAAAAATCACAAATGAAATTGTAACCACAAATATTTTTGGAACATTCCCTGTAATGTTTTATATTATTTGACAGCACTCCCAAAGGTGTATAGATGGCCAATAGAGAAACTAATATTTCCACAACCAATCAAAATACAATTAGAAAAAGATTGAATACAATGTAATTTGATGATCATGTATAAATAAATAAAATGACGGTAGATGATACAAATATAGTACATATTATGGTATGGTTCCATCATCCAAACAAGATGGATTACATTAAATTGCCTAAAGCTGACATTCCCTTCCACATTAGTCTATGGTCTGACTTCCCTATGATGTTCTATCTATCTTCTACACCTGGTCCTAAATTTGGGTACCACACTCCCTTCATCTAATTTAAGATCAATTTGAAATAAATAAACTAGTCTATTGGGGGGTAAATAATTCCTTCTTGAATTCTGGTGTCTCTCATGATACCCTACCCTTACATTAATATTATTTGCCTATAGATTCCTAGGATTTTTATACATAGAAATCAAAACATATTTTATGAATATATATTAAATTATAGAAATACACAACCAAGAACCCAAATAGTTTATTACCTTTATTGATGGAAACATAAACACTAGTCTATAAGTAAGATCCATCATCTCCCACTAAATTCTTCATAACTAGACCCCTTCTTATACATCTAATACGTAATTCATATATTAAAAACCTATAGAAATGATGGGTAACCAAGGGTAATATTATACTATTATTAAAGTTAAAAAATGGATGTATATAAGAAAAAATGAACAAAATTTTATGAAAACATTAGTATAACATTTGAAAATCATATGCTACATATTGAAGATCATTATCATGTTTTATGGAATAAATATTGATAGTTCGCAATACAAAATTCCTAATAAAATAAAATAAAATCAGAAATTAAAGAAAAAGACATATAATTTAGGGAAAACACAAAAAAAAATGAAAATAATTTCCATATTAGTCAAGGCTCAATTCTAATATCATTATAGAGGAAAAAATTTTGTACTGAAACAAGTTCACTACATGTTATTTCCATGTATTACCTAACTAAGTTCACATCCTATTATAGAATAGTATTAATGCACTGAGATCACATATCATTCTTTTGAAGTATTAATGAACTAGGTTCACTTCCCATTCCATTCTTATGTTACGGAACTGGTTTCCCATCCCTTTCTTATCCATTTTTATTGCACTTGGTTCACATCAAATTCTAGTCATGTTTTACTGAACTAAGTTCACTTACCCTTCATGTCTTATATTACTAGACTAGGTTCACATCCCATTATAGTCATATATTACTAAACTAGGTTCACTTTTTATTCTAGGCCTATATTTTTTAACCGATTTCACATCCCATTCAAAAAATTTATTACTGAACTGGGTTTTCATTCCATTCCAGTCATGTATTACTAACCCTTATTTACATACTATTATATTCATATCTATCTCAATATATTTAAATAATTACCCAATTCATTGTATGGAGATATATGTCCCACCAATAGAATAATGAAAACCATATTTATGTGTTCCTCAATATCATAAACATTAATCATACCGTAACTGATGAAATGAAATGGGGATCAAAAAAAATTCATCATATGATATATTATGGAAAAGAGACTCATTTCATCATTATTTCATTGTATAACTACACCATAAATGATATATGATTCATAAATATTTCCTTATATTATTACCCATGGACGAGATATGGTTTTCAATAACATCATTCCATAAAAATACAAACCATCCGGAGAAAGAATGTGAATGGTTTCCTATGATTAAATGTCTGGTACAAAATAGGTAACACTAACAGATGTCATAATAGTTCTTATTTTCCTGTAATATCATTTTAAATATTTCTTGAGGATAATGATCGTTCCTCTTTAAAACATATTTTTAAAACATGCAAAAATTTTAAATACTTTTTAATTGAAAACACATGAAAATCTTATAGAGGACGATTTTAAAACCATTTAAAACTGTTTTTTAAATTTAAAACATTTTAGAAAAAAATTTCCATTAATATGATCTTAAAATATAATTTTATAAAAATTGTAAAATATATTTAGAAATCATGGTTCATTAAGAGAACATATTTCAGACTCAAGAGAGGAATAATGTTATATTTTCTAAATATCATTTTCGGAATTATCATAAGTACCAAAGAGTTTGAAAAAGGAAACATCACATGGAGATAATTTGAATAAACATAGGATAAGAAAATTCATGAGACTTATTGGGAGTTAGATCAAGTTATTTCAAAATTAGAGACTAAATCACAAACAGTCCCGATAAATGGTGAGAGTGTAACATAAAATCATTACTACTTTGGTAAGATTGAATTATAATCCTCCTGATGGAATAACACTAAATTGAAACAAAAAATATAATTATTATTAATAAATTAATGATATTTTTATTAAATATGTTTCATATACCCCTCATTAAAGAATATAGGTTCATAATATAATCTACATCTCGAGGAGGGAATATTGATATAAAAACCCGTTACTGATTTGGTATCTTTTAAACTATAAAACCCATAAATAATGATAATGAAATGGATATTTAAATAAAAAAGTGATAATTATAAACATCATAAAATAAATTTATGGTTATTATATATACCATCTAAAATACATAGGTATTTAATATTACATTTTTCTCATTCAAGTTAAACGTGATAATAAAAATTCCATACCTTAAGTATTGAATTCCGAAATAATCGTTCGAACATACTGTACAATAAATTTAATTTAATTTTAAAAATATTATATAATTATATTCTTATATATCACTCCATATAATGTTTTCATAGGAATATTTATAACCCATTTATTAACGATTACATGTTAATGATATGTTTCAGGTAATAACATCATTGTTTTACATAAATGTCTTGAATTGTTATTTTTTTGGTTCTATTAGATTAATCATTATTTCATTCTCTAAAAGGTGATAACCATGATAAAAAAATAACAAATATTTATTATATATGTATTTATAATAATTTATAAATCATATAAATAGTAAATGAAATACATTGTTCATGGAGACGGTATTAAATATGTACAAATGAATGATATTTCTATTTTCTTATGGGAGTGAATAAAAGAAAATTATATGATATAAAATAACTAAAAAAATATTTTTCATTTCATATATATCACAAATTTTAATTTAAAAAACCAAAATACATTCTATGTATTGTGTGAATGAATCGCAATGCTTCATGAGGCAGTAGTCATATTTACAAATGAACGACATTATCACATTCCCAAAAAACAAAATGAATGAAGGTATATGTTATAGAACACTTTTAAAATTATAATTAAATCAAGAAAATAATATATATATTTTATATTATGTAAACTAATCATTATGAACATCCTTCATATGTGGTAATGGAAAAGGTAACAACGCTAGTTAACAATGTGGTAGTTTTTCATACACAGAAACGCTGATTTGGTAACCCTTATGTTTCAATTGAAGATGAATATATGTAATTAAATAATGATAAAAAAATTAATGTTTTTTTAGGATTCCTTTTTTAATATATAATCATGATATAGAAATAATTAATCTTGTTCAAGAAGAAATAAAACAAAAAAAGTTCATTGAATAATGTTTTCTCTTCTTCAGGTATCCTCATTGGGTTTTCACTAAACGACTTGTTAGGATGGATTTATGCAAAAAATAAAGTTTATATGGTGAGGGTATGTATGTTGGTAAGTTATTTGGGTATATATTTGAAAAACCAAAGAGATTTATGGTGTTAATAAGAGTGGATATTGGATTCCCTTTTATAAGTGGGGGAGAGGAAAGACTTGGTATTTTTGAAAATAAATAAGTAATCCAATTTTTTTTAATTTAAAAAAAGGTTTATAATTAGTATATATTAATTAATTATTGAATTAATATTCAAAATATTTCCTTCCAATATTTTTTTACAACTATATGTGTTATATTTATCCTTATCTATTTAGTTTTTCCCTTAATAAACACATTTATATCTTAACAACAAAAAATAATTTTTACTACATTCATTATTAATTTTTTTTAAATTAAATATGACCTAGATATATATTAAAAAATATTATTATCCCAAATATTTAATACTTTTTTCAAAATTTCATTAATATAAGTGTAAAAAAAATTAATTCCAAATTAATCCGGCGAACGTGATGAGAAAGAGGATTTTAAAGGAGAAAAAGTTTGATTGACTACAACGTTTATATATCCAATTTCAATGTCAAATTTCTTATAATGACCAAAATTGGATTAATATATGTATAATTTAACTACTTATATTTTAAAACTAATTTAAAATCAAATTTCTATTTTAAAATAAATTAAACAAAATGCAGTTTTTAATAACTAATTGGTATTTTTCACTATTAAACAAATATAAAACATATCATAAAAATTACGTAAAATTGAAACTAATATCGTTTTTACCTTATAAATTCATCAATAAATGTAAAATTATAATATTTAACTTTTTAAGAGTTTGAAAAAATAATTTTACTATTTTTAACATGCAGACATAAAGATTAGTTTTTTTAAATTTTGTATTTTCATAACATATAAGACTTTACAAAAAATTATATATTTTATTATCAATATTTTTCCCATTATAAAAACGTTATACATAGTATTTATAGATTATTTGTTACTATTCATATCACTAGGTTTAGTATTTATTATATAATGATCATTTTTTGAATAACTATATTATTAATATATAATGGTTTTGTTAAAACATTGTATCTTGTGAAACATAGGCTGACCAAGTGTTTCATATAGAAAAACCATATATTGGGGTTTCATGTAGAAAAATCCATAATATTAAATTTATTTATTTTAAAAATTAATAATTGAAAAAACAATTATTGTGATGCATGCCCCCCCTAAAATTATTTTCTCACTCGAAATTCATCGTTTTGATAAAAAAAAATAAGGATCCTTTTGCCACATCATATCCTCGAGTTCCCTCATACTATCACAAAAATGGGAGTTTCTCCTCAAAACACTAACCATGGGTGATTTACCACTAAAATAAAGTAATATTAATTTTTTATATTTTAATAATCATGTGTTTCAATGTCCATAGGCATCAGTTTTAGTGCATTTTATTATTTCACCTCATTTCCCATCATTGTGCAATTCATTTTCAGTGTGGTTAATTTTTAGATAAACTAGCCTTCATATTGGGGAATTAATTATATAAATTATTTAAATTTTATGTTTTTTGATATTATTTATCAAATTTAGTGGAATATTTTTCATTTTAGTGTCAATTGATGGATCACAAGGGATGAAATAAATTATGTCCATTGATGTAGAAATATCTGATCAAATCATAATGGGCCTTAGGATAATCAAATACCAATGCATCCCACAATTCTGGCCCATTTAAGCTATAAAATTAACTATATATATATATATATTAAATTATGGGGACAATTTCCTTAAAATGTGGTGAGAGCTAATTCTGATGGTTTTAATTATATCCTAGGAGGCCAAGTTGAGGATTGAATTATGGGTTCAATTTCCTTCCCTATAAAATCATTCCACCATTTTGTGAATAATACCAATATTTCTTCATCCATTAGAATATTATTTTTTTAATGTATTATAAGACACTTGGAAGAACATATTTTTCTTATATGACCGTCCCATATTTGACTATATTCAATGTCAAATTTTTACCCTAAAAATATAGATGAAGTTTGTTCGAGTCTTCTGGAAATCATTGAAAAGTACAAATTCTTTTAATTAATCATTTTTTTAATATAATAATTAAATGGGATCTAATTACTAATCAATAATCGACCATTGTACCTATATTTTTCTATTTATTGTGTGATGGTGATGGAATTAATGGTGGATGTTGTATTATTTCAATCATATTGTTACTCGTTCATATTGTAATCAAATCATCATTTGTTCCCATGTATGTTTTCAAATAAAATTTTTTAACAATAAAATTTCTTCTTCATCACTCATTACTTTATTCCTAATATCATGAAGAAATCGTTTCCTTAGGTAGTTAATGGATTCACAACATGTTTTGTGAAATTATCTACAAAATGGTGTATTGATCATTATTTCATTGTTTTTCTTCTTCAATTCATCCTTCACGAGTCAACCTACTGCTTCAATTGGGAGCATAACATCAATGGAGGGATAACCCTATTATGGGTTGATTTTACAGAGTATAAATCTATTATATGGATGTTATTTTGTCATTCTATAAATTTTTAATGAGTTTATTATTTTATGATTTCCATTCGATTATTTATTTCCTTATTCATCTTTGACAACGTTAATGAGGACACGTTTTGAGTGCCACTATGATCAAATTTTATGTATCGATCATTTTTGTGATCCTCTAACTAAATTGGTGATTAGCCTTGAAATTAGGTAAGGATAAAATTGGTTAATTATTTTTTGGAGTTACCTTATATTTTGGATCCATCATGAATTACTCTTCTGAAATTATCTACAGAAACAAATACATCCAATCTATACCTATTAATAACTTATGATAAAAATCATCATTAATTGTTTCCATTCATATTTTTAGGCTTTATATTCTAAAATGAAAACATTTATCTTAGGTACTTTAGTATTTTAGTTTCACTATTTAAATCAACACCAATGTTGGCTACTTCAATGCCAAACATCCCACAAAATCTGTCTTCTCTCAGTTTTAAATCTTCTATCCCTCTAGATTTGATACCTAATTATACTAAAATGATTATTTAAACCTATAGGGTAAACATGGTTTTAACCAAATTTTTTGGTACGTTTCTAGGCAATCATGTTAGTCATCTTAGAAACTCATTCTATTGTCCCATGTTTCTATTTTTTCCACCCATTTAACTTATCATCACCATTTTGTTTATTATTTTCATTAACATGACCACCTACTCTCATGAAAACCAAAATTGACTGGTTTGGGTAAAAAACATAAGAAGTGAGGAGTCTAGTGAATATATAGGAATCCTTCACAATGGTTATAGTCTTCCTAATTCAATATATTCTATAATTTAGTTCAATATAATGGAGAATACTCAATAAAAAGAAATCATATTTCGAATAGGGAACCCAAATGGAAATCCAAATGGGAAATCCCTTAACAAGGGAAATGTTGCAAAATAGATCATGAATGACTACCTTACACCTACATATATTAATTTACCATCATTCATTAGGCATGATACCATAAGATATTCTCAATATGACTTCAAAACCCTTATCCTAAACTACCTTAAAACATTTCGTGGGATGGTGTATGAGATTCCTTACCTTCACAATAATGGATTTAAGGACATTGTTGAAACCTTGTTCCCACCAAAATAAATAGAATCAAGTAATATTATAATACCACATTTTTCTCTAAAAGGATTAGGAAAATAATTCCTCAAATAATTTAAGAGAATATCCATTCACTCTTTCGAAAAAAATATAAAGAGATTTCTAAAAAAATACTTCCCCCATCACATAACAATTGAAATTAAAAATTTCAACAAAAATTCCTCTAAATAATATGGTGAAACATTATATGATACCTGGTAAAGGTTCAAGGACAAATTCCTCATGGTACCACAATAATATTTCTTAATACTAGAATAATTGAGAATATTCATTTATGTTTTAGGGAATGAGAAGAAAAAAAATTATACATGATTTGTAATATAACATTCAAAAAAAAATACAAATAATGCTTATGAGTTTTTGGAAAACATTTTTGAACTTGAAAACATGGGAAATAATGCCTTAATATGAGAAGCCACCTAAACCTAGTGTATTTCATAATATTAGGGAACAATAAATTCTTAGGTAAAAATATGTTACACTCAATAAGAAACTTGAGTACATTAATCTTAGGTAGGCCCATTTAATTCATGTTATTAAACCAGTTTTAAAAATTTGTTACAAACATGACCACTAGACTAACAACTTCCCAACCATCTCTTTGATCAATGATTATTATTCTGAAGGACCACCTCTAAAGGTTAATTCATTAAACAATCAAAATATATGGTACCAAAAGACTTTCAACCAATGGTATAATGACAATCTAGGGATCTATTGGAATGAAAATCAGCATCCACTAGAAAAAGATTCTCAACTCTCCCCTTAAAAAATTTAAAACACATAATCAGTTTCAATATTATCTGGTCTAATATCATCATCCAACAGTAAAATTCAAAAAACCTATCTTGAATCCAAATAAAAAACCCATCCAATATCCAATGTATCCTATTAGGGAAGACTAACTAGCAAAGGCCCCTAATCAATATATCCATCACCCAATCCTTGAAAAAATGTGGAAAAAAATATAAAAAATAAAATGATGATTATAATCAAATAAACATGAACTATAAAAATAAAAACTGTAAAGGAAGTAATTTATACTCTTGTTCTTCTTCCCCCATACATTATGGGATAATCTAGTCACATCCAATCTTTTCTTGAGTGACTCAATGTTATGTCTATTTTAAGGTGTTTAAACCCCATTAAAAATCGTGAACCAACCATTCCTAATACATCCAATGCTTTAATATATTAATAAAATTATAATCAACAACTCAATGAATATATAAATTATAATGATAATGTTTAGGAACCACCACACACCAAAAAATAGAGTAACCTAGTTCATTCCACCAATGCATGAGGGGAAAATAGTATCCAAAATTGAATGAATATTTGATTAAAATATTCACACACATAAAGTTGAATATACCCACTCTTTTTTCAATTCAAACCATAGAAAAATACTCCAAGAAAATGAAGTAATATTTTACATTCAAAAGTATGTTTTCATAAAAATCCATGTCTTTTTGGAAGATAATGTGAGTACCCAAGTCTGAGGAACCATTCTACCTGAGTTAAAGGGCCCATGTTTTACTTACAAAAATGTTGAACTTGGTGAGAAAAAAATCAAGGCCTTATGAAATCTTGGATATAGAGTGAACTTCAATCCATATACAATATATATTCAATTTGATCTTGAGGATCTATAACCCTCTCCTGTCACACTCCAAATCAATAATCATAGTGGTGGGATTCTAAATTGTGTTTGGATGACGTTTAAGATAAATATGAAAATGAAATTTACCCTACTAACATTATTTCCCTTGGTAATCACCCAAGCATAGGTACAAGGTAGGAAACCCCCATTATTCTTGGTCATCCCTTCATAGAAACAATCAACTCAATCATTTTTGTAAGGTATGGGAACATGAAAATAACATTTGTATACATGAGAATTCATATCAAAAAATATATCTCGTGATATGATGTTAATGATAATGAGAATTTCCATGTGGTGAAGTTGATGTGTAATGTTGAAACTGAACATGAAAATGATCCAAAAACCTTATTGATATATATTTTAAGATTAATTATATTTTTTATTCACAAGTGTGAAATATGTATCCACGGATTGATTACAATTCAGAGGGATCCAATAGTAATTTTTCAGGATCCCCACTCAACAGATCTCTTTGATAAATCATAAACATCGAGTCCCCTCCCATTTATAACAATCATATGGATAGTTTAAAAGTTGAAACATCATTTCAAAAGGAACATATTTTGTTGACGTGTTAAAAAAAACAAATTAATATTCAATATCATAGCCTATGTTTGAATGTGTTATCCATCCTCATCTCTAATTCAAAGTCCATACATCCTGTTACAAGTATTACTTAATTGGGTATAGTCAAAACCCTTTGTTATTCATTTCATATTCTATTTAATATAGTTTTAGGATAATTATCGCTGATCTCTTCTACAAGAATAAGAAATAAATTGGATGGTTCATTTTCAATGTTCTTTAGAGTGGCCCATTCACTGAGACACAATGTATTTTTCTTCAATCCGAGTAAAAAACTCCAATCCCACACCAAATATTCAATTCTAATATAGTTGAAGTGGGGAAAATGAAATTCAAAAAATGTTGAAAGATGGAATTGGGTATATTGGGTATTTCATGTCAAGGAAATGAAATTAAACAATTTTTAGGAAGCAACCAGACTTCTGCATTGATTTTCTTTTGATATTATGTTTTTTATGGGACCCCCTTAGGGTTTCCAATGTGATCTAATGATTCTTTTGTATGATATTTATTAACTAAAGGTGTTTTTTTAAAATTGAACGCATTCCTTCTAGAGTATAAACTTATCCTATAATCCTCCATAGGGAGTATACTTGTAACATGTAGACAAAGTGATAAAATATTTATTTATGGTTCACAAATTAAAACCTGTTGATTTTGTTCCATGATTTCTTTTCAAATCACATTATCCCCCTTATTCTTCCCAATTCATAACTCTCTCGTCTCTTCCCTTTAAACCCCATAGAAAATTTTATTCTATGTTGGGGGAGTAAAAATATATATTTTTTTTAAAAATGTCTGTTGTGGAAAATTTCAAATTATTATCAATTCATGTGATAATTTTCATTTTCATAAATGAAAATTAAATGTAAAATGAATCATAATATCATGATTATTATTTTAATTCATGTTAATGTTAATGAGAAAAGTTTTTATAGAATGAGGTTGTGATATGTGATTTTTCTCTATGAACACTTTAATCCATTTAATCAAAATTCCAAAATTCATGTTGTAACACCCCACCCCAACCCCATTGTCTTGAGGAGGCGGTGAGGATTAAAAGGCCTTAAGCGACGTTCCTAAGGCATAAAAGGCTGGAAATAAATGTAGAGGGCCTAGGAACAAATTGGGGAATGATTTTCCCTTAATATAAAACCAACCAAACCATCACTAATAACCACTATATAATGCATGTCAATAAACAATTTAAACTTGTATTTCCAAAAGACAACCAAGTTTTTCAACAATTCAACCCCAAAACTAATACAATCCAAAATAATATCAGAGTACTATGTAGAAGACCAAACAAAAAACACCATGAGCCGTGACCCCCACAATAACTCCACACCAAGATCCAAGCTACAATATCCACCAACACATCACAAGAATCACCATGAACTACTAAAAATGAGTTGCCTTACCTTTACCTGTATCCCGGCACATGACATCTGCAAAGACACCAAAGTTCCAATGTAGGGGGTGTGTACAACTACTAAGTAGTTTTTCCCCAAATGACTTCCCTACATACACCACTAGGATAAAACTGTTAGCACATATATATAAAACATTTTATATAAAATAATCACATGTACATCCCTTACCATAAGCCAAACACACCCTTAACAAGACATTTCACCCAAACCAAGTAAACCAAGGGAAAGCCAAACAATCATGTTGTAAGACAAAAAAGCCACCCAAGGAAGCCAAATCAACCATGCCACAATCTGATTACCATTTCATATTTCACTCACAAGCCCCATCTACAAACATCACCCCCCCCCCAAGAACACAACATATCATGGTGGCACTTCCTATCCAAACAATTCATTACCAATCTACTCAAGTGGTACATCCCACTAAATTTATTTTAATGGTGGAACTTTCCTCCACTATCCATCCCCTTTTTATAGTGTTACTTCATTCCCACTTACACATAACATTAAAACAAGACAACACAACTGAGCATATGACCCATCAAGGCCACAAAAACATGCAATCAACCACTTCCATTACATGCCAATCCACTTCAATAAATCAAACATTTATTGAAAAGACCATTTAACCATTTTCCATGCCAAACCACATTTCAGTAAAACAACCCTTTTTATTGAAAACCATTTTCCCAGTTCATCTTAATCAACCAACAAAACAACTCTTTTTAAAATCCCTTTTTAAAATCACGTCAATAGTATTTTTCCACAAGCCCTATTTGCCCAAAAATCCCCAAAAGCATTACCAAAGGGATTTCTATCAGATTTCACACATCAACAACAAAATTAATTTTTAAGCAACACGAATTAATTGTAACCAAACAACTAGTTCTAACCAAGTGGAGTCGAGAGAGAAGCCTCCTACCTTTAGGGTTCTGGTGAAATCAACGCAAAAGCAAAAACTCCTCAAAACCGGAGAATGCACCACCGAAACCTCTCTGTTATCCTTCCATATCATCCAAAATCCTTAAAATTAACATCCAAGTCACCAAAAACCCTATATCTACACACAAAGGGTGTAGAACTAGTAAACCGAGAGAGAGGGGGATGAATATCTAGAGGAAAACACAAAGAACCCAATAAGAGAGGCTTACATAGGAGAAACCACCTTCAAACCACTACAAAAACCCTTCGATTTACTTCCAAAATCAGTTGGAGATCACCTTCAACCCCTGAGAATCCAAAATCTCGAGTGAGGCTCGAGTGGGAGAAGATTGGGAGTGGAATGAGGCAATACTGAGTGAACCCGGGTTATAAAACCCTACTTTTATGTGGTGTCATGGTTAGCCCGCACGGTTTGGAAAACCGTGCACCAACCATGCACACACTACCGTCTCAGGAGAAAGGGTCTGCACGGTTGCCTCACACCATTTAACAAACCATGCACAGGCCGTGCACGGCCTACTACCTCCCTCTACACGGTTTTCTGAAGAACCCACACAATTTACCCTAACTATGCTCAATCCATGCTCAAATTGTGATCCTTATGTAAAGCCAACAAACTCATTAAAAATAATTCAATACTCTCCCAACCTCTTCTTAAATCAACCCATGCACTTTAAACACATAAAAAGCATAAAAAAGGCTACATAACTCAAACTGGGGGTGCTTCATTCTTCCCACCATTGGACTTTCTTTCCTCAGAAATTAGTGAACCCGCCTTTTGCCGAAAGAGCTCGGGACATTGCTTGACCATATATTTATCCCACTCCCAAGCCACATCTTGGATCTGGACAAGCTTCCACAAAACCCGAACAAGACCTATTCTTTTATTGCACAAGACTTTCTCTTTCCTATCCACAGCCCGCATTGGCACATGCACAAATGAAGCATCTGGCTCTAGCTTAACATAATCCCATCCAATAACAAAGCCCAGATCGAGTTGATACTTTTTCAACTGCAACACATGAAACACATTGTTCACCACACTAAACCAAGGTGGAAAAGACAAACGATAATCCACCTCACAAACCCGCTCATGAATCTAAAAATGTCTAATATACCTCGGAGATAACTTTCACTGCTTCCCAAACCAACGATGTCCCAACCTAGGAGACATCCTCAAGAAAACATGATCACTCAACTCAAACAAAAATGGCCACCGACGATGATCTGCATATTATTTCTGACGACTCCGAGCCGTGTCTATTCCCTTTTTGATTGACATGATCCTCTTCGTAGTCTACTGGATAAGGCTCAGTCCTACCATCGAGGACTCACCAGTTTCAACCCAGCTTAGTGGAGATGACATGGTCGCCCATACAATGCTTCAAATGGAGCCATATGTATGGATGCTTGATAACTGTTATTGTATGAGAACTCAACCAATGACAAGTGATCCTCCCACGAGCCACCAAAGTCCATGACATAAGCCTGCAACATATCCTTCAATGTTTGTATCATCCTCTCGGATTGACCATCCTTCTGAGGGTGATATCCCGTGCTCATAGTCAACTGTGTCCCAAGGACTAGCGACAAGGATTCCCAAAAAAGAGATGTAAAACTCGAATCTCTGTCTTATATTATTGAATCTATAACACCATGACTTTTTACCACTTCTCAGATATAGATTTTAGAAATATCCTCCACCGTATGAGATTCACAAATCGGGATGAAATTGGGGGACTTCGTTAGCCGATCCACTATCTACCAAATGGAATCGTACTTCCTGACCATTCTTGGGAGACCTGTGAAAAAATCCATCACTCTTTTCTCCCACATACAAACAGGTATTGGTAAAGACTACAACATTTCTGCTAGCCTCTATTGCTCTGCCTTGACCTACTGGCAAGTCAAGCATCTCGTAATAAACTCAGCCACATTTCTTTTGATTCCAACCCAACAAAACTGCGCTTTCAACAATTTATACATTTTATGAATTCCAGGATGAACATACCACCTAGAATTATGATACGCCCTGAGAATAACATCCTGACAAGAAACTGGTACAACCATCTATTTCTGAAAACACAAAACTAAATCTCCATTCAGTTTCCAACCCCCAATGATCTCCTCTCTATTGAGCTTCGACCACATGGTCACATAATCAAAATCATGTATATGTGCATATTTAACCAGTGAAACCAATTCAGGAATCAACAAGACCCAAAATAATACCACTCTATCGCACTATTCCTCACATTCCAACCACATGTCGGTTATAACCAACATCAACTACCACTGGTATGATTCATGTTTCACCACCTAAGCTTATGATTTTCTACTTAATGCTTCCACCATCAAATTTACCTTACACAGTGTCTACTTAAAGTCAAAATCAAACATTTGTAGATATTACATCCATCTCATTTGCCTCTAGATCAAATACCTTTGTGAGAAAATGTGCTTCAAGCTCTTATATTCTGTATATACCATGAATTTCTCACCAAAGAGATAATGACGCCACACTTTCAAAGCATGGACCACTGCTTCCAATTCCAAATCATGAGTTGGGTAGTTCTTCTTGTGAACCCTTAACTTCTGTGATCGATACGCAACCACATGATTCCCATTCATGAGAACGCACCCCAACCCAGATCCCGATGCATCACAATACACAACATACCCTTTTCCTAGTTCTAGAAAAACCATGATTGGTGCTGATGTAAGGTGACCCTTTAGCTCATTTAAACACTGCTGGAGTTGTTCATTCAACTAGAATGGAACATTATTTCTTGTAAAAGCTATCATCGGTGAATCCAGACGTGAAAAATCATGAACACAACGCTGAAAATACCCCTTTAGTCCGAGGAAACTCCATACCTCAAACACATTCTTTGGAAGTAACCATTAGATAATAGCCTCTATCATTTCTGGTTCCACTGAAACACCCCTTTTATAAATCACATGGACAAGAAAACAAACATCATATATCCAAAAGTCACACTTTGAAAATTTGTCATACAACAAATGATCCCTCAAGATCCCTAACACTTCCGCCAAGTGCTACTCGTGCTCAACCCTTGACTTTGAATACATCAGAATACCATCTTCAAACACCACCCCAAATGAATCTAGATATCTCTGAAATATCTGATTCATCAATTCCATTAATACCGCTGGCGTATTCGTTAGACCAAAAGGCATAACCACATATTCATAAAGACCATATCTAATTCTGAAAGCTATTTTTGGAATATCATCCTTCCTCACCGGTAATTGATGATATCCCGACCTCTGGTCGATCTTGGAGAACCACTGGGCTCCCCTCAACTTCTAAAACAAATCATCAATTCATGGAAGTGGATATATGTTCTTTATCGTAACATGGTCATGTCGACGATTATTAATGCAGAGTCTCAAAGTTCCATCCGCCTTTTTCCTAAACAACATCAGCACTGCCCACAGAGATGTTATAGGCTGGATACACCCTTTGTTTTCTAACTCTTCCAACTGGACTTTCAGTTCTCACAATTCAGTAGGTTCCATCTGGTAAGACGGATGTGAGATAGGATTGGTCCCTAGAAGGAGGTCAATTGAAAACTCCACTTATCTTATGGTAGGTAACCTAAAGAATTATTTGTAAAAAACATCCATGAACTAATCCACCACTGCTGGAAGAACACTCTTCTCAACACCCTCTACAGATTCAAACAACAACACCACCAACTAATATGATAATGTGCCCAATACTAGTGCCAACAAACTCATTTCACCCTGACTTTCATGCCTCGCTCCTCTAAAGAGATGTCTAATTCCATCGTGTGTCGTAAAAGCCATTGTCCACGCATTACAGTCGATGTGGGTCTTAAAAACCACCATCCAATCCAATCCCCGGATTACATCATACCCATCCATCCCATGCACTGATAAATTCCACATTAGCTCAACCCCTCCCACAATTATACAACATTCTCTACACAACAAGGCTCGATTCTCTCTTTGGCCCAGAAGAGTTTGAAGCTTCAAAACCAAAGGCACCACTTATACCCTTAAACCCAGCAACTCAACCACACATGAAGCAATAAAAGAGTGTGAGGTACCCATATCAAATTGAATTTGCATCAAGGTAGAATTTAAAAGAATAGTACCTTACACCGTGGATAGTCCTGACTAATCATACACTACAACCTGCTCGGATCTGAAAAACATCTCGGTTACCACACAATGCTCTTTATTGCCCTGCTGAGGAGTTGTGGTGTTCCGAGAATCACTATAACTGACATTTCTATGCTGATGAGGGGTATGCTGTTATCCACATCCTGTTGAAGCATACGATGTCCGCGATCCCGAAGGAGTGTCACACACACTCATCCTAGGAGAATTCTGACAATACTGTTGCAGATGCCCCATATGATTACAATTGTGACATGCTCGAGATTGTGTCATATAGTCCTGCTTGATGTGTGCCGTAGAGCCACACTGAACATGTCCTGGCTTGCTCTGGGTCTTCATAGGAAGATTTACCGATCCTGCCATCTAATTGTGTGCCATACTCCCACCCTTGGAAAAAGCTTCCCTCCTCCACTTGATCCCACTGTTAGAGTTGCCACTATTCCCCATGGGTACCACGTTGCTTCCTCCGCTCGGAGCACCCAACAGATCCCACTCAGCCATCGATGCTCAATTAACCATCTCTGTGTAATCACCAATACACAACACTGCTATCATTCAACGTATCTCTTTCCTTAACCATTCTTCAAAGATCCTTGACTTCAACAACGTGCTACCAGCAACCTCGGGTGAAAACCTAACTATACTTGTAAACTTATTTGCATACTCTTTCATAGAAATATGCTCTTTCTTCAGACTAAAGAAATCAGTTGTGCGCTGAATTCTGAACATATGTGGGTAGAATTGTTTATTAAACAATTAGTCAAAGCCTTCCCATTTCATAACCTGGTTCATCCCTACTTTGACTACAAACTCCCACCACTGAATAATAAGATCCTCTGGCTTATACGAATCTAGCTTTACATTCATCTCTACTGGGATCCCCAATAAATCAAAAATTCTGTTCATTCTCGATAGCCATGCCTCTTCCCTTTCCGGGTCCGAAACACCCCTAAAGACGGGTGGATCCTTCTTTTAAAACTAAGCCGCATAATCAACATGCATTGGATCTTCCACAATATTCACACTTCCCACAGCTTGGAATGATTGCAATATGATCTAGACTAACTACTGGTTCACCTGGGGATCAGGTACAACCAATTTCTCATAAGCCACTTCTGGTTTGTCTCTACGACGCCTACCTGGTGCCATTTCTATAAATAGAAAACAAAAAAAACATGATTCTAAATTCCATAGACATAAATAGTTCCAATGTCAAATCGCCTTACACAACACTATAAAAATTAGGATTTCCACCTTTTTCACATTTTCCATGATTCACCATTTTTTAAAATCAAACCATTTTCAAAATACCACCAATTTCCATGTTTTCAATCCTATAGTTTTGAATCCCAATTCTGATTTTTCAAAATCCACACATTCATATCACAACATAAATCATTATACCCCAATGAAATATGCATCTTAGTGGGAAGTAATTTCACCCAATCATTCCATTCCCATATCAATGGCTACACCCTCGACATTGGCATATCCAATGCGTATAAATGTCTCTAACCACTTATGTACCCAACTCCCAGGTAACATGAAGTTCATCATATGTGACAACCCAATGTTTTTCAATAGAAATTCCCTTCTTATAATTATGTCATAAAATCACATGAAAACATGACATAATGAAGTAATACGTGCTAAGTGACCTTTAAACATAAGTTTGTCACTTCTGTGATTGGAATTTTGAAAATCTGACATACACGGTTGTGTTCAAGATGATTTTTGGAGTCTAATAAAACAAAAATAATTTTTGGTGAATATTAAACTACCCTTATGAATAGTAACATACCCTTATAAATATTGATATACCCTAATGAATAATAACCTTACATATTATAGTATAAAAATAATATTTATGTGAAAGTATGATGTACCAATATTTTAGAATAAGTAAATGAATATTTTAAAACTGTTTTTTAGTAATAAACCATGATTTTAACTAAATATTAAATCAATAATAATTGGAAAATTATTTATGAAAAATGGACTTTATTTTTGGATTCTACACATAGAAAAATGTTTGGGGTAAAGTTATGGTATTTTTCTGAGATACATGAATTTTTGATGAATAGTGAAATTCCATAATTTAATAAATAAGCTAATTATAGAGTCATGTGTGATGTTCTGCTGATATAAGCCCACTTGGTTCCATATCATATGATAAAATTACTATTATTGTTCATTTAGGACTCATTATTCCTTATCTTAGAAGAAATTAATAAACTAATGAATTTTATATTAAGGAAACCCCTCTCCGCTCCACTATAAATAGCACCCTTCACACCTTCATTTCCTCACACTTCTCACGTTTGAAGCCTTTTCTAAAACTCTACCCACACATCTTCCCTATCCCCTCCCCCATTTCTAAGAGCATCAAGTACAATTAATATACCAAGCATAGTCCTCTTAAGGAGGATCTCAAGAGGGGGATTCAAGAGGTAATTTCTCTCCCTCTTCTACCTTAATTCCCCTTCAATTTCATGTACTTTTCTTATTCTATCACCACTTATCATTGTCCAATTGGTATAGTAACTACAGTATTATTAATATAATGGAATGTTATGATAATAGTGGGATATTATATCATCCATCCAATTTCCCTCATCCTTTTATTTTATTAAAGCGAATGTTGTTCGTGAGGTGTTAATTTATCACCTTCAAGAATGACATGTTTTCTTCTTCCATTTCTACCATAAGATCTGGTCATCAAACCATTTTTATGGTTGAACCAGAATATTTTATATGTATTATGTACTATTTAATGTTCTTGAACTATTTTATGTACATATTACTATGTGATAAATTAAAAGAAGTTTGTTGTGATAAAAAAACAACCCAAATTAAACCAAACAATCATCATTTAATTTTTATCTAATGATTCATCAACATGGAATATAATATAACTCATTATAAGATCATTTCAAATTCTGTAATGTCATTAATAACATGTAATATCAGTTCTGGATGTTTACCCATATTCTACCCAAACATCAATTTATGAATACAAGTGAACTACCCAAGAAAACCCATAAAAACAAACATCCCCAAACAGTGTTTTTAAACTCTATTACTCGTCAAAAGGCCCATAAAATAACATAATGAAACCAAATGAACCATTTTAATTTATAAAATGTTCTGGAATTTCTAATTAATTAATATAATGTCATTATACATGACATTAAAGAGAAGGAAGCATTTGGATACTAGCTAATGGGAAATTCTAGAACCCAATTTTCATCCTTCAGGTACTCCATCTTTCACCCCATTTTTTGATATGGTTACTCCTAAAAAATAATTTTTTTAATAATTTAATTTCCTTTTATGGGATATACATTTTTACCACTATTTTTTATGTCAAAAAAAATGTTTTCCAAAAGAAATCTTCTTTTAAGAACTCATTGTTTACTTCTCATTCAAGTTTGATGGTTCTTGTATAAAATATGTTATTCCCTCTTTGTTTTGGGAACCCAATGTTTATGAATGTGTTCTTATGAGATGAAACAAATTCATTTAAATGGGTTAGTTATGTTCATTATTGATATATGTTTTATGTGGCAAGCCTGATAATGATACTATTATGATGTGACGGGTTCACCTGGAATTATATAGCGCAATATGAATTTTCGAATGTGACAGGTGCGCCCGGAATTATACAACGCTCCAATGCATTGGGAAAAGTGATGAATCTCAGGAGTAAATGTGAAATTATTTGGAAAAGATGCTAGAATTTTTCAAAATTATGTGTGGTAGTTAACCACTATGACATGATGTTTCATTTTTGTGCATTTCCACACTTCATGTATATTATTTATGCTTCCTCTCATGTTCATGACCTTTTTCCCATGTTATGATTATTCTCACCACATGCTATATTGTTCTTATAAATCCTCTTACTAGGCTTTTAGCTCACCCCTTTTGATGTATATCCTCAGGTGGCTATATGTAGTAAGGATAGGTCATGTGCTAATTAGAAGATAGAGAAGAATAAATTTAATAAATGTTTATGCATGATTTTGTAATTGCTTTATATGGTCCTAGTTTTCCCAATACCCTAAACCTTTGGATAATCTATTTTTAATACTATTATATTTTTTATCTTAAAATAATGTAATATTAATGTAATAAATGGTTGGGTCACTATAGTTGGTATCAGAGGAAAGGTTCAGTTAACTTGGGAATTAGGATTAGTGAACCCTAGAGAAAACCTCTAGCATGAGACTATGTACAAATATGAACACAAGAATATTTACATAAGGATCCCATATGTTATGTTTTTTGTATAAAGTTTTTAAATGAATAAGTAATTCATGACTTTTTTACGTATGTTTTGTTCTAACCCTTTATATTTTAGATAATGGTAGGAACCAGGAGAAATCAGGCCAACAACTCGTGTGAGGGCCAATGAAACAATTTCCCAAACGACATCCCCAATGATTTGGGATGTGGAGTTCAGAACATCATAGTGATGCTTACCCAAGTATCACTGGTTATGAACATTAACTGTAATAATGGGGAACGTCATCCTTAACCAAAGTGAGAGAAACTGGATATCGAATGTTTTATGAGGCAATGACCACCAAAGTTTAGTGGATCTTTTTATCCTCTAGTTGCGGAACAGTTTGTCAACTCCATGGAGAAGATCTTTTTTCTGATTAACTTTTCTGAGACAGAGAAGGGGACTCTATCCGTTTATCATCTTTATGGAGAGGAAGATCAATAGTGGGCTTTGATTAACAACACTAATCCAAAGGAGGAAATTTAAGAGATAGAATGGGAAGACATTAATATCATTTATATTAATAATTATTTCCAACAAACTCTTCACCCAAAGATGAGAGAGAGAATTCATAGAGCACAATAAAAAAGAATTAGAAACTGTCACAACCTAGGAAGTGAATTCCACAAGGCATTCAAGGTACACTTCGAGTTTTGTTATCAACAATGATAGCAAAATTGATAGATTCTTTAGTTGAATAAAACCACACCTTCGAAAGGATCTTGCAATTCGAGACTTTGGGAGTTATGAAGAAGTTGTTCGATGTGCTCTCAAAGTAAAAGAGTAGTTTGGAGAATATTCCCATGGGTGTGGTTATATGAAATTAAAGATGGAGTTTCAAGCCTATGGATCTAATGATAAGGGTGGGAAGAAAACTCAATTACCCACATACCAAAAATGTGGGAAGTTGCACCATGGGAACTGCCATAAAAGGATTGGGGAAATACTTCAAGTAAGGGAAATAATGACATCATGCTCAAGAGTGTTTAAAAAACATGAAAAGGAAGGATAATGTAGAAGAAGAAAGGACAAAACCACCCATGGTTCAATGCTACAACTATAAATAGCTAGGGAACTATGAAAGCCAGTTCACCAATCCTCGAGTTCTCGAGGGTATTCAGTGTCAGTAGCCACCAAACCAAAAGGCTCAAGGGAAGGCTTATGACATCACTATAATGGAATTGTAGCAAGATAATGAAGTCGTACAAGGTACACTTTTTATTCACTCAATAATGGAAAAAGTCTTATTTGATTCGCATTCTATGCATTCCTTTATATCATACAAGTTTGCTAGAACTATAAAATCGTAGCCTCGAAACCATGAAGTAGAGATATCTGTAAAAACACCAAGTGGTGCAATAATTGCGACCCAAGTGTCTGACTCTTCTCCTGTTGGCGTATGTGGGATGATTCTACCGGTGAATCGCATAATAGTTCCCTTAGTGGAATTCGACGCTATAATGGGAATAGATTGGATCCTGTTATATAGAGGACATATCAACTTTTGGGAAAATGAAATAACTTTTCCTATTCCAAACTATCCCATGCTCCACACAAATCCTTGGAAGATAAATAATCTCCTTTGAAAATTCCTTCATGTGTGTGGATGTTGATTCCCTATGAATAATCATACCTCTCCCCAATGGTCGGGTCAAAGGATAGTTCCATCCTTGCAGAAATTCCCATCGTGAGGGAATACGAAGATGTATTTCTTGAAGAGTTACCCAGAATTCCACCAGATCATGAGGTAGAGTTCTCAAATGAACTCATACCTTGAGCTACTCCAATCGCAAAGTGTCCTTATAAGATGGATCCTATTGAACTAGAAAAGTTAAATAAGTAGTTTAAAGAGCATCTATACAAAGGGTTTATATTCCCTAGTGCATCACCTTGGGGTGCATCACTTCACTTTGTAAAGAAGAAGGATGAAACAATGCGTCTACGTATCGATTATCAGAAACTCAATAACATCACCATAAAGAACAAGTATCCTCTCTCGAGGATTGATGACTTGTTTGATCAGTTAAGAGGTACTCAATACTTCTCAAAGTTGGATCTTCATTATGGATATCATCAGGTAAAGGTGAAGAAGGAAGATATTTAGATGACTGCCTTCCGTACAATGTATGGGCACTATGAGTTTTTGGTGATGCCCTTCAGACTTAATAATGCCCCTGCAATCGTTATTGATTTTATGAATAGAGTCTTTATACATTACCTTGAAAACATTGTGGTAGTGTTTATTGATGATATTATTATATTTTTTAAGAGAAAAAATGAACATGAAGAACTTATAAGACTTGTGTTGGAGACATTGATAATGGAGAATTTGTACGCCAAGTTCAGCGAGCGTGACTTTTGGATGAATCAAGTCACATTCTTGGGACATGTGATCACAAGTGAGGTAATTTTTGTGGATCCTTCAAAGACATAGGTGATTGAGGAGTGAACCAGTCCCTCTAGTGTCATAGAAATCCGTAGTCTTCTTGGATTAGCTGAGTACTACCGAAGTTTTGTGAGAAACTTCTCCCGATTATCTAGACCACTGACTAAGTTAACAAGGAAAGGTGTAAAGTATGTATGGACAGGAGAATGTGGGGGAAGCTTCAAGGAGCTAAAGAGAAGGCTGATCACTACACCTATAATCACACTACCGAAAAGTGTAGAAAGTTTTGTGATATAATGTGATGATTCAAAGAAAGTCTTGGGTTTCGTACTCATTTAAAATGACAATGTGATAGCCTACACCTCACGACAGTTGAAGATCCATGATCAGAACTACCGAACGCATGATCTAGAGCTCTCAGTCGTGATTTTTGGCAGGAAAATCTGGTGGCACTACCTTTATGGCGAGAAGTATGTCATATAAACCGACCACAAGAGCCTAAAGTATATATTCACCCAAAAGGAGCTCAACATGCGTCAAAGGAGATGGTTAGGGCTAATCAAGGATTAGGACTTCTCTATTCACTACCAACCTAGAATGGAAAACAAGGTAGCTGATGCTCTAAGAAGAAAGGAACCTACTACTCTATCCATGTTATGGATTGAGGAAGACTCTATCTTCATAGATATGCAAAGGATGGATTTAGAAATCATAAGGGCATGGGATACATCCTACCTTGTCAAAATTATTGCTCAACCGTCCATCAAAGAGAGGATTAAGGAAGAAAAAAGGGATGATGTGGATATAAAAAAGAGGGTGAATGCAGTAAAAGAAGGGAAGTTTCTAGAGTTCCATATCAAAAATGATGGTGTGATTTGGTTTGGAACGTGGCTTTGTGTGCCTTCATCAACCGAGATAAAGAAGGAGCTATTGGACGATGCACATAGCTCAACATTCTCTATCCATCCTGGGAGTACCTAGATGTACCATGATCTCTCAGAACACTTCTGGTGGGATAACATGAAGAAAGAGATTGTGGAATATATATCAAGGTGCTCGGTATGTCAGAAAGTTAAATAAGAGCGACAAAAGTCCAAAGGAATGTTGCTTCCATTGCCTATATCCATGTGGAAATGGGAAAATGTTACTATGGAAATTGTCACGGGTCTCCCAAATATGTCGAAGGGAAATAATGAGACATTGTTTGTGGATGACCTAATCACCAATATTTCCCAATTTTTCGCTACTCGGGAAGATCTACCTCTTGAACAACTTGCAAAGATATATGTGAAAATGGTGGCGAGACTGCATGGTGTTCCACTCTCAATTGACTCTGATAGCGATTCAGTGTTCACGTATATATTCTGGAGGAGCCTTCAACATGCTTTGAGTATGGAATTACATTTCGGCACGGCCTATCAACCCAAAACTGATGGCCAGTCTAAAAGGACTATTCAGACACTAGAAGATATGTTAAGAGCATGATCTCTAGAATTAAATGTTGGATGGGATCAACATCTCCCATTGGTTGAGTTCTAATATAAAAATAGCTTTCACTCGAGTATTCAGATGGCTTCATATGAAGCTATGTATGGAAATCAATGTATAACTCCAACCTTTTGGGATGAAGTTGGAGAGTGAAAGATACTTGGACCCGATCTTGTTCAAGAGATGACAGACAGTGTTCAAGTCATCTAAAAACACATCAAAGCTACTCAGAGTCAAAAAAGATCTATGCTGACAACCATCGAAGGGACTTGGAGTTCAACGTTGTCGATAAAGTCTTCCTCTGAATATCTCCATGGAAGAGAGTAATGAGATTTCGGAAGAAAGGGAAACTAAGCCCAAGGTAAATTGTCCCCTTTGAGATCCTTGACCGCATAAGATCCATGGCCTATCGACTTGAACATCCGCCAAATATGGCTCAAAATCATGATGTGTTTCACTTAACACTCCGGAGTAAGTACATACTGGACCCCTCATATGTACTAAACTCATGGGTGGTACAACTGGAAGATGATCTCTCCTATGAGAAGCATCAAGTAAAGATTCTGGACCAGAGAGATAAGGTTCTATGCAATAATACAACCCACCATTTTCAATGTGTTATGTAGGAACCATAACATTGAATAAGCTACTTGGGAACCAGAAGAGGCGATGAGGAGATGTACCCTCACTTGTTTTTGTAAATTGAAATTTCGAGGGCGAAATTTCATAAGGGGGAAGAATGTGAGGACCCAAAGTTTTTCAGTAGAAATTTTCTTCTTATAATTATGTCATAAAATTACATGAAAACACAACATAATAAACTACTATGTGCTAAGTGACATTTAAACATAATTTTTTCACCTCTGTGTTTGTAATTTTGAAAATCTGACATACATAGTTGTGTTCAAGATGATTTTCGGAGTCTTGCAAAACAAAAATAATTTTTTTGTGAATAGTAACCTACCCTTATGAATAGTAACATACCCTTATTAATACTGATATTACCTGATGAATAGAAACCTTACCTATGATAGTATCAAAATTATATTCAATTGAAAGTATTATGTACCTATATTTTAGAATAAGTAAATGAAAGTTTTAAAATTATTTTTTTGTATAAAACCATGATTTAAATTAAATATTAAATTAATAATATTTGGAAAACTCTTTTGGAAATTTGGGCTTTATTTTCGGATTCTACACATCAAAAAATGGTTGGGGTACATTTTTGGGATTTTTTTGAGATACATGAATTTTTGACGAATAGTGAAATACCATAATTTACAAAATAAGCTAAATAAGCTAATTATGGAGTCATGTGGGATGTTATGCTGATGTAAGCACACTTGGTTTAGGATCAAATGATAAAATTACTATTCAGGGTCATTTAAGACTCACAATTCCTTGTCTTAGGGGAAATTAATAAACTACTGAATTTTATATTATAGAAACCCCTCTCCCCTACACTATAAATACCAACCTTCACAACCTCATTTCCCCACACCTCTCAAGCTTGAAGCCTTGTCTAAACTCTTCCCAAACATCTTCATTATCCCCTCCCCCACATCCATGATCCTATGGTCTCAAAAAAAGTCCATTCATAGGCCCCTTAAGGAGGATCTCAAGAGGAGGATTCAGGAGGTAATTTCTCTCCCTCTTCTCCTTTAATTCACTTTTAATTTCCAGTTCTTTTCTTATTTTCTCCCCACCTATCTTTTTCCAAATGGTATGGTAACTCTAGTATCATGAATATATTATAATGTTATGATACTAATGGGATATTACATAACCCTAACCATTTCTCTCTTCCTTTTATTTTATTAAAGCGAACGTTGTTCATGAGGTGTTAATTTATCACCTTCAAGAATGAGAAGTTTTCTTCTTCCATTTATACCTTCAAATCTGGTCATGAAACCATTTTTAAGGTTGAACCAGAATATTTTATATGTATTATTTCCTATTTAAAGTTTTGGCACTATCTTATGTACCTATTACTAAGGGATAAATTAAAATAAGTTCATTGTGATCGAAAAACCGCCCAAATTAACCCAAACAATCATCATTTAATTTTTATCTAATGATTCATACACATGGTATATAATATAACTCATTATAAGATCATTTTAAATTCTGGAATATCATTAATAACATGTAATATCCGATCTCTATGTTTACCCATGTTCTACTAGAACATCAATTCATGAGTAAAAGTGACCCACCCAAGAAAAACCATAAAAACGAACATCCCCGAACAATGTTTTTAAACCATATAACTCATCAAAAGGCCCATTAAATAACATAATGAAACCAAAATGAACCTTTTTCATTTATAAAATGTTCTGCAATTTCAATTTAATGAATACAATGTCATTATACAGGACATTAAAGAGAAGGAAGCATTCAGATACTAGGTATGTGGAAATTCTCGAACCCAAATTTATTCCTTCAGGTTCTCCCACATGAAATCCATTTTTGATAAGGATACTCCTAAATAATAATTTTTTCATAATTTAATTTCATTTTCTAGGATATAAATGTTTATCACTATTGTTTATGTCAAACAAAATGTTTTCCAAAAGAAATCTTCTTTTAAGATCTCACCTTTTACATCTCATTCATGGTTGATGGTTCTTGTATCAAGTATGTTATTCCCACTTTGTTTTGGAAACCCAAAGTTTATGAATGTGTTCTTACGAGATGAAACTCATTCCTTTACATGGTTTAGTTATGTTAATTATTTATATATGTTCTATGTGGCATTTATGATAATGATAATATTATGATGTGACAGGTGTGCCCGGAAATATAGAGCGCAATATGAATGTTTGAATGTGACGGGTGTGCCCGGAATTATACAATGCTCCAATGCATTGGTAAAGTGATGAATCTCATGAGGAAATCTGAAATGATATTGACAAGATTCTATATTTTTTCAAAATTATGTATGGTAGTTAACCACTAGGACATGATGTTTTATTTTTATGCATTTCCACTCTTCAAGTCATTTGTTTATGCTTCCTCTCATGTTCAAGATCTTTTTCCCATGTTTTGATTATGCTCACCCCATGCTATATTGTTCTTATCTATCCTCTTACTGGGATTTTAGGTCACCCCTTCTAACATATATCCTCAGGTGGAAACATGTACTAAGGAGAGGTCAATTTACAATAAGAATCTAGAGAAGAAGAAATTAAATAAATGTTGATGATTGATGATGTATTTGCTTTGGATGGTCCTAGTTTTCCCAAGACACTAAACCTTTGGATCCTCTATTTTTAATACTATTATGTTTTTTATCTTAAAATAATGTAATATTAATTTAAGAAAATGTTGGGTCTCTATAGCATAAAAGTGTTAGCTATGTCCTTTTATTCTATACATTCCATGTTCTGACATTTTTACACTTTGATACCATCTTGACTCAAGGAATTTACCACAACGAATGTCAACTACAAATCCGAGAATCAACTCCAATGGACCGTACAAGACGACACCACTTGTAACACCTCGCCCCTACCACATTGGCTTGAGGAGGCGGTGAGGGTTACTTGGACTTATGCAAAATTCCCAGGGGGCCAAAGGCAAGCAATAAATGCCGAGGTCTCCAAGAACAAATTGGGGAATGATTTTCCCTTAAGAAAAAATCAACCAAACCATCACAAACAACCACTATATGATGCATGTCGATGAACCATTTAAACATGTATTTCTAAAAGTCAAACATGTTGTTCCCCAATACAACCAAAAAACCAATACAATCCAACACAATATCAGGGTACTATGCGGAATACCAAACAAAAAACACCACGATCCATGCCCCCAACCACAGCTCCAAACCAAGATCCAAGATCCAAGTTCCACCAACACATCACAAGCATCACCACAGACCACTAGCAATGAGATGCCTTTCCTTTACCTGTATCCTAGTACATGACATCTGTGAAGACACCAAAGTTCTATATCAGGGGGTGAGTATAACTACTCATTAGGTTTTCCCCGAACACGCCACTAGGATAAAACCATTTGAATATTTATATAAAAAATTTTATATAAAATAATCACAAGCGCATCCCTTACCATAACCCAGAGACACCCTTACAAAGCTATTTCACCCAAACAAAGCAAACCTAGGGAAATCCAATCAATCATGTCATAATCCAAACATTCCACACAAGGAGGCCAAATCAACCTTTCCACAAGCCGATTACCTTTACATATTTTACTCACCAGCCCCATCTACAAACATCACAAACAAAGCACACAACATATCATGGTGGCACTTCCCATCCAACCCATTCATTACCAATCCACTAAAGTGGTACTTCGTTCCCACTTGATTTTGATGGTGACACTTCCATCCACTATCCATCCCCTTTTTATAGTGGTACTTCTAGACCACTTCCACACAACATTCAATCAATCCAACACAACCAAGCATATAACCCATCAATTCCATAACAACATGCAATCAACCATTTCCATAACATTCCATTCCACTTCAATAAATCAAACATTTATTGAAAACACATTTTAACCATTTTCCAAGCAAAACCACTACTGGAAAAACGGGCTATACCCACGGTTTAAAACCGTGGGTATAGCACCCAAAACCGTGGGTATAGGCTATACCCACGGTTTTGGGAACCGCAGGCTGGAATGGCGTCGGTATAGGGGTTTTCACCTATACCCACGGTTTGGTAGAACCGTGGGTATAGGTGTGTCACAAACCAGCACCACGCTGCACAGCGTGGCAGGCAAATACCCCACGGTTTTCACACCGTGGGGATTTCAATTATTTTCGAAAAAGTCACGTTTGGAGAGGTTCGAACTCGCGCCTCACGCGAGGCAACGAGGCCGTGCACCACATCCAACCAACCAAGCTGCCATTTCAATATGTTATTTATATATATTTTTTCTTATATATATTAATATAGGTTCTCCGCATATTCAAAAATATATTCAGCTGGGATTCGAACCCACGCCTCTCGCTATAGACACCAACACAACAAGCGGACAACCAACTGAGCTATGCGGACTTTGTTTATTAAATTATACGCTGCTATACTTATATTAATAATATTGATAAATTTAAAATTGTGAGTTAATTGAATTCCAAAAACTGTGCTGGAGGGAATCGATCCCGCAACCGCACAGCAACCAAATCCCGCGCCGCACTGAGTGACCAACTGATCCAACGACGCTATTGATATATAATGATAATTTTATTTTAATATGTTAATATAACAGTTATAATCGAAAATAAAGGACCAGCGGGTTTCGATCCCGCGCCTCCCGTTGGCTGCCCAGTCACAGCGACCAACTCAGGCAACAATTCAACTGTTATGTATTTATACTATTTTATTCTTATATTAATATATCTTCAAAAAATGCCTATACCCACGGTTTTACCATGAACCGTGGGTATAGGGGACCTATACCCACGGTTCTCCAAAACCGTGGGTATAGGTCTCGATACTATCCCTATACCCACGGTTTCCCAAACCGTGGGTATAGGGGGGACCTATACCCACGGTTTTACACAAAACCGTGGGTATAGACCCATTTTCCAGTAGTGAACCTCATTTCAAAAAAAACAACCATTTTTGTTGAAAATCGTTTTCTCAGTTCCTCTTAATCAACCAATAAAACATCTTATTTTAAAATCCCATTTTAGAATTACGTTAAGAGTATTTCTCCACAAGACACTTTTTCGGAAAAATCCCTTAAACCATTAGCCAAGGGACTTCCATATGATTTCACACATGAAAAACACAGTTTGTTTTTATGAAACATAAATTAATTGTAACAAAACCACTACTTCTAACCAAGTGGAGTCGGGAGAGAAGTCACATACCTTTAGGGTTCCGGCAAAATCCACCCACAAGCAACTACTCCTCAAAACCAGTGAACTCACCACCGAAACCACTCTAGATCTCCTTTCTTAACATCCACAAGACTTAAAATTAACATCCAAGGAAACCACATCTCTAGATCTACACACAACGGTTTTATATCTAGAAAACCAAGAGGGAGGGAGATAAAGATCTAGAGGAAAACACAAAGAACCCAAGAGGAGAGACTTATCTGGGAGAAACCACCTTCAAACCACCGCGAAAATGGATCGATTTACTTCCTAAATCAGTGGCAGATCACCATCAACCCTTGAGAACCCAAAATCCCAAGTGAGGCTCAAGTGGGAGAAGATTGGGAGTGGAATGAGGCAAGCCTGAGTAAACCCGGGTTATAAAACCCTACTTTTAAGTGGTCGTACGGTTATCCCGCATGGTTTGGAAAATAGTGCTTGAATGGTTCTCATGCTACGATATTGGGAGAAAGGGTCTGCATGGTTTCCTCGCATGGTTTAACAAATAGTGTGCAGGCCATGCGAAGCCTACTGCCTCACCCTGCACGATTTCCTAGAGAACCTGCACGGTTTCTCCTAAACGTTTTCAAATGGTGCTCCTTATGCAAAGACTCCAAACTCATTCAAAACCATTCCAAATTCTTACAACCTCTTCTCAACACATCCCATGCACTTTAAACACATAAGGAAGCATAAAAAAGGCTACATACCTCAAAACATGGGTGCTGCACATGTATAATGGATTTTCAGTGTATTGTTTATATCTTGTGTCCCATTAGTCAGAGAATGGAGTTTGGGGACAATTTTAGTTTATTTAGAGTGTCCAATAAATCAAAATAATGAATGTGTAGAAAAGGTTTTGGACCAAATGTGTGGCATTCTTTAATTGGAAATGATGACTCGGTAGTTTTTTATACCATATATAGGAATTAAATCACTATTAATAATCATGGAATTGAAAATATGTGTGGCATTCGACCATTAGTAATCATGAATACATAGTTTCCTTTCAAAAAGTTGGTTATTTAATCCCAATTATTGTTAAGGAATAAATAAAAAATAAAAACAATAGAATAAAAAAATAAAATACAAATAAAACATTTGAATACAATTCATAAGGTTTAATGTGA
Organism: Viscum album; assembly: GCA_963277665.1. Taxonomy (NCBI): domain Eukaryota; kingdom Viridiplantae; phylum Streptophyta; class Magnoliopsida; order Santalales; family Viscaceae; genus Viscum; species Viscum album. Next base: position 697,790,861 of record OY728122.1, on the reverse strand, counting down.
TTCCCCCCTTACGCTTCAATTTTCCCACTATCATGAAAATGCATCCCTTTTCTATTCTAGTGAAAAATAAATAATCCTTCTAAACTGGAATTGGTTGAAATGTGTCATTAAATTTTAACATTGGAATGGTCTAGTGATATGGATTTTATTTTCAATTTATATAGTGTTAATTGATTTTGATAGGATTCATGATTGTCTTACATGTTGTCTTTTGGTGTGAATTATATATTAAAATTATTTTTTAAAAAGAGAATTCAATTTCATATTTTTTGAAATAATTTTTTCTCTAGACTAGAAATAGGAAATTTGGGGTAGTGATTATCCTCTAAAAGAAGATAATAATCATTTTTTATATTTTACAATTCATGTGTTTCATTATCCTTAACCACTGGTGTTAGTTTATTTTATTTTTTAAACGTTATTTCCCATTATTGTCTAATTCATGTTAAAAGTGGTTCAATATGGGACTAGTTGATCAACTTTTTATGGAATTAATTATTTCTATTACATGAATTATATATTTTTGTATATTAATGATTACATGTAGTAGAATATTTTTTATTTTAGGATCAACAGATTAACCAAAATGGAAGATTGACATTTTTCCCTTGTTGATGAAATTTCTGATCAATGCTTAATAGACCTTAGACACATAAAATTAAAATGTATACCATAGTTCAAGCACAATTAAAAAATTATTTTAACTCTATATTGAGAAAATTATGGGGATATTTTCATTAAACAATCGTGTGTGATAATTCTTATTTTTTCTGTGAGATCCCCGGATCCGAAGTTGAGGATTAAGTTGTAGGACAAATTTTTTAAAGCATAAAATAACCACACCATTTAGAGAATAATTTCATAATGTATGATCCAATTGGAATGAAATTATGAAACATATTATAGTAAATATAGAAGAATATATTTCTCCACTATGACTATGCCAGATTCGGTCATCTTAAATGTCATTGTTTCATGCCAAAATGGAGCATTATTATGCTACGAATTTTCCAAAAACATTAAAATTCCAATTTCATTTAATTTCACACCCATAATTTACTATCCTAATTAAATGGGATGGAATTTATATATGGGGGATCACCCATTGGACCAAAAATTTCTATTTAATTTGTGGTGGTGAAGGAATTAATGTTGGATGTTTTATTCAACATTTTTTTATTACGTTGTCATTTCTTAATAGAATCATAATTCTTCCTTATGTATATTGTCAAATAACATTTATTTATTAAAAAAATTATATTCATACTATCTTATTACATTTTTCTTTATATCACATTTATGATTTATCCATTTTTAGTTATACTATAAATATCATCCTTTTTTAAATCCATCACACAATAGTGGAGTGATCATTATTTCTTTGTTTTTATTCTTAAATTACTTCCCCTTGAGTATGAATCCCATGTCCATTGAGAGAAGAGATTCAATGAAGGGATAAAAATAATTATGGGATGATACAATGAAGAATAAAAGTACATGATTTTATGTTATTTTTTAAATCAGTGCATTATTTTATGATTTCCATTTGATGAGTTATTTTCCCCTTCATATTCGCAAACATTAACAATGGCGCAATTTGAGTACAAGTACTATGAAATTCCCTAGAGTGATCATTAATTTTATACTCTATATGAATTGGTAATTAGTATTTTAAATTGTTAATGATTAAATTGGTGATTGATGTTGGGGATTTACCTTACTTTTTAGATCCATCAGGAATTAGTGATCGGAAAATTTTAGTGAAAAAAATTAATCCAATATGGTTATTCTAACAACCATGGATTGACTCATATTCAATAATTGTTTCCATTCACATAACTATTTTTCAAATTAGTTCTCTTAGTTAAATTTATATTTTAGTTTTACCATTAAAATCAACACCAATTTTGGCCACTTCATAGCCAAGAATCATAAAAAATATGAGTGTCTCAATGTTACTTGTTTGGTCCCTGTTAATTTGATCCATACGTGTACTAAAATGACCAATTATACCAATAGATAAAATTTGGTGCCCCCAATTTTAGTGGTATTATATCATATAATATTCTTTGTATGGTCCAAAATTTCCCATACCTTCTCCACATAAGAATGATCATTCGCCAGTGGTATGACCTATGAGTGAAGTATGTGTAAAGGGTCACGTATGTACTTCATCATGAGAGATGCATGGAACACATCCTGGGAATGATAAAGGATTGGTTGAAGCACCATGTGATAGGTTACCATCATAATATATTAAATTATCTTAATGGTATTGATATACCTATATCTTAATTTCCCATTCATTATAAATCTCATAACCTTCTTCCATGGATAAATTCTAATAAATACCATGTCACCAAATTAAAATTATAGACCACGCTAGTGATTATCAACATTTATTTTCTTCTGAAACTGGGCTTCCATGACACACTGATGAATATCTCTATCATTTTCTAACATTTCTTTAACTATATCAGTTAAAAATATCATTCTTTCCCCAACATAGTTCCATCCAATTAGATATCTACATTTCTTTCAATAGAGGGGTTCATAAGGATCCATCAGAATACTTGAGTTAAAATTATTGTTGTTACGAATAATATACTAGATTAATGTGTTGATCCCAACCAACATTGAAATCCATAGAAAAATATCTCAACATATCATACTGTGATTTAATTGTTATTTCAGACTGGCCATCTGTTTAAGGATAATATGAAATGATAAATCACAATTATGTATCAAGGTCTTGCTGAAGTCATCACCGAAACATTTAAGAAAGCCTCAGATCCAAATAGTATACAATGGAATGTGGTAATCCATGCAACCAATCCACTTTATTATTGACTATCAAGGAAATATGATATTGAGATAAGTATTATATATAAGTGTTGGTCAGAGTGTATACTCAATAGGGGGGTTAATTGAGTTCCAATTAAAATTTTCTGTTAAAAACAATGTTGATTAAAATCCCCCTATTTCAAAAAAAGATTAAACTGTAGTGAATTTATACAGATTATAAAGGTTCAATTAGTTTCTCAAATATTGATTAGTTCTCAGTTAACTTAATCTTATGATTAAATTAACCTTTGAAACTAACTTACTGGTATATAATAAATATAAACACTTGCGAGTTTAACTATCAAAGTAGCTTTGAAAATAAATTATATTTCAAAGTAATAGCAGCGGAATATGAAATAAATATGTAGTGTGGATAAAGTATGTAGCTACAAACACAGAGAATTAACCAAGAGGTTCAGTCTCAAGCCGAGACTTAGTCCTCTCAAAAGTTTATATAAAAATGATCCACACCCTGGATCGTGGTTTACAACAGTGAACACACTGTCTAGGTCACAAGACCTCTACCACAGTTCTGTGTGGGAAAACAAACAACAGCTTAGAGCTGTTCAGGTCACATACGACCTCTACCACTATCCACAATGGGAAATGAAGTGAAGAAAGGTTTTCTGAGGATTTACAGATCCTCTAGTGAAAGTACAGGAGTCAGTGTGTGTGTTTAATACAGCAGATAACACAAACTGCTCAAAATGTAAAACAAATGTATCACAGAGCAGATATGTAGAGTTTAGAAATGGCTCTGGTGATTTCAGTGTAGCTCTAGACTCATTTATATTTGGTCAGAATTTATTCTGAGTCCTCTTCTCGTTTTTGTTTGAGAGGAAGAGTGTCGTATGCTTCAGGCTCAAAGGCAGTGAGATGTAGTCGATGAAGTTTTTCAATGTTCTTTTGTATGCACAGAAATCTTCCTGAGTAGGCTTGATTGTGTATGAGGTTATGTTCTCCTTGGTTCTTCCTTCTCTTTCTTTTTCTCTGTATATCTCCTATGTTCTTCTATCAACACCCCCTTTTTATCTTCAGCAGAGTCTTCTTGTATTTATGTCACGTGCTTCGGAAGACAGAAAAAGTTTCCTTTCCGCAGGTACGAGGTACGGTTTCCTGACATCCGACAACCTTTATTAATAATTTGACAGAGCATTAAAATATACCTAATATGACCGTTGGTTAGATTAAATAAATATAAAGATAAAGAAATTCAAACAGTTGTTTATGACTATTGGAGAATCAAGTGATCGGTAGGTCATCAGCATTAGTGAGTAATGATCGGTGACTTAGCTAGATCAGCATCGGTGAATCAGACTGATCAGCATCGGTCTGTCATCTGATCGGTGAGTCAGTTTGATCGGTGAGTCATTTTATTGGTGGATCATTTGATCGGTGGCTCATTTGCATCGGTGAGTCATTTGCATCGGTGAGTCATTTGATCGGTGAGTCAGTTTGATCAGCATCAGTGACTCATTTTTCATTGGATCGGTGAGTCATTTGCATCGGTGAGTCATTTGCATCAGTGGCTCATTTGATCATCATCAGTGAGTCATTTTCATCGGTGAGTCATTTGATCGGTGGCTCATTTGATCGGTGGCTCATTTGCATCGGTGAGTCATTTGCATCGGTGAGTCATTTGATCAGTGAGTCATTTTGATCAGCATCGGTGAGTCATTTGCATCGGTGACTCATTTGCATCGGTGACTCATTTTCATCAGTGAGTCATTTGATCGGTGATTTAGTTTGATCAGCATCAGTGGCTCATTTTGCATCGGATCGGTGAGTCATTTGCATCGGATCGGTGCGACCGTTGTCTTTTGATATGCGGTCAGTGCTTCTGATGTCTTTTGATATTGAATCGGTGCTTCCAAAATACTTTGTACATCAATAAGAATAGACAAAAATGTGGTAACAGATTCATTAACAGATTGTAATTAAGTTTATGAGAAATCAAACCAGATTAAGCATTAATGGTATGTGATGATTTGTGATTATTAAAACATCAATCATAGATATGAAATCAACAATCTTCCAGAGGGATCAACAATCTCCCCCTTTTTGATAATCACAAATCTTTATCATTAAATATAAATAATATGACATATCATTAATAAAAACATAATAATAATTAAACCATAAGAAGAATAAAAAAAATAAAGAGATATATAAATCTCCCCCTTAATTTAGATTACCCATATATATTATACAGATTACTCCCCCTGAGATATATACATCTTTTCTCCCATAAAGTATTCTTTTTCTTCTACCATAAATTTTCTTCTCCCACATAAAGTATTCAAATAAAGTATTCTTGTTCTTCTCCCCCTTTTCGATAATCAAAAAGGAGGGAAAACAGATAAGAGAAAGTGAAAGTAAAAGTAGTTTGCAGAGAGTATAGATAGAAAAATATTTGAGAAAGTACAGACTATTACAAGTAGCACATTGTTCACCCCATCAAAAACAATGCACAACTATTTTTTGGGATACAAAGGGGCTTTGCCTTTGTCGTTGGGATCAATAGTGGGTAAGTTTGAAGGCTTGGAGGCAGGCTGGTCTTGGCAAATCTGAAGTAGTGGTAGGACAACTCGGGCAGGTGTAGGAGCAGGTACCACAGAGGGTTGTTGTTGAGAAACAGGAGCAGAGTGAGAAGCTTGCTGAGGAACTGGTCTTAACTGAGAGAGATCTTGAGCAATAGATAGCTGATTTGGAGCTATATCAGAGTCACTGAGAGGTTCAGAAGTAGGAAGTACTATGGCAGTGGCCTGTGCATGAAAATAGGGCTTCAAAAGTTGAATAAAGTCCTGAATGACTTCTGATCCATACATCATAGATTTCTCAAAATCATTTTTATTCTCCATGAACTGTGCCAAGGAAGGGACAAAATATTGCAACTGATGAACTTGAGTTTTGAAGGCCTGAGTGACTGGAGGTAATTTCAGATTTTCTGCCGACACCTTGAAGCTTGCAGTCATCTCATGTTTTGTATAAATCTTAGAAAAGTAATTATCAACTTTCTCTTTGATCTCTTGCAGAGCTTTCTTAGCATCTGCTGAATACACCAATGCCATCTTATAACTGTTATCACATAGCTCTTTCATCTTCCTCAAAGATTCTAAATCAAGAATTTGTCTTACAGCAGCTAACTCATCATGCACAACTTCTCTTAGAGCTTCTATCTCACGGGTAGTGATCTTGGTTACCTTGCCTATACTGGCTTGGCTAACTATGTGGGTTAACTCAGCTTTCAACTTCCTCAGGTCAGACTTGTTGAGATGTTCAATCAAATTTCTAAAAACATCCATCATACCAGAGATGGTTGATCGAAATTCGCTTGATAGAGATACCAGGCCAGTGTGAAGATCCTTCATAGTCTGATTCAAAAAGGATATTTTCTTGCCAATAAGTTCACCAGTATTGGCCAGGTCTGGCTTCACAGCATTAGATACTCTTTGTGAGAAGGCTTCCAATGAGTGTTCAGAAACTTGGAGAGACACTTGAGTAAGAGCATTAGAAATTTCTTCTCTAACTTTGGCTCTCACAGCAGTTAGCAATTCAATCTTAAACTTGTCAAGATAATCTTGAGAGATTCCTGAACCAGGTAAATTATTATTTGTAGGATCAACAGAAGGAAAAAACCTTACTTCTCGTGGGAGGTTCCTCTTCACAGCTGCAGTAGATTCTGGCATTGCTTCTTTGTCTTCAGAATATTCTAATCCCAACACAGCATAACCAGGGTAGTCATCCCAAATAGCAGCACACAAGGTGTATTTTGGTTTCTCATAGCTTGCTGTTCCACTGATTTTTGGTGAATCATCCTTGCCACTGATATGTATTTCTTGTACTGATTGAGGTGATTCTATTTGATCTTCAGAAAGACCATCCACTGGTCTGTTATCACCATCAGCAACAGCCTCAGCTTCATCAGCACGTCCATCATCACTCTTCTCAGAAGCTTCACTGTGATATTCTTCAGTGTCAGAATCTTCTTCATCACCAAGAATAGGTTCTGATTCTGGTAGGGCTAAGGGTGGACTAGCAGGTCCAAATTCTATTCTTCTTTTGGGACTGGCAGTGTCAGGATCACTCCTATCATCAAGAGATGACATACTTCCTTCCTCAGTTGCAGCTTCTTCTTGCTCTTGGGTTTCGGTGGCCTCATCCTTTCCTTCTTCTTGCTCATCATCATCAGAATAAACTGGTTCCTCATTTGGTTTCAAGCCAGGGTCTCTCAAATCCTTTGGCCTCTTGCCATGATCTACGGGATTGTAGGCTTCATACAATTTATCTTCATCTGCAACCCATCACTTATTCCATGGATTCCAATTTATCTTCATCCTCTTGCAGATCTCTTTGTTGAGACAGAAGGTATGATCTGTTTCATTAACTTCATCATCTTCATCAATACAATATAGATTCTTGAGCATGGTAGATATCATCTTTGAATAAAACAAGGCAGTGGCTTTCTTGGACGGTTTTATCATTCCAGCTATGTGTACCATCACATATCTGCACAAATTGATTTTATCATGTGTTTTCAGAAGAAACAATAGGAAAACATCCTGGTACATTACAGCAGAAAAATCTCCTCTCCTAGGGCAAAGATGGTGCTGAATAAACTTGAAAAGAAGTCTGCATTCACCATCTAATTCTGAAGCTGTAATTCTCCGTGACTCTCTGTTTCCTGTTAGAAGCTCCAGAGATAATTCATAAGATAAGTAATCAGATGTTGGAGGAATATTCCAAGCATAATCCTCATACCGACCTTCATGAGGTACGTTCAAGCACTCATCCCACTGCTTAGATGAGAAGGATATTTTCTTTCCTTTTACCACAGACGACATCCTGGCAGCCTCCACCCCATCTAATGTGATTTCCATATTCATATAGAACTCATGTACCAGCTTCGGGTAGTCTATTCGAGAGTTGTCAGAAAACCAGTCTATCCATCCTTGCGATTCAAGAACTTGCAGCAACAGTGACTTACTTGACAAAAGCCACGCAGAGATTACTTCTTTTTCTACAGCAACAATCCGAGTTTCCAGGTTCGGATTTACTGATCGTTGAGAGGTTCTACTCGACTCGCCTCGAGTACGCTTTGAAGGTATAGGGCTATCCGGTCCTTTGCTCGAACTCTTTTGCTTATCCATTTGAGTATTTTGGGAAGGCAGGAGTTCGAAGGTTTGAAGTAAAGGGGAAGAGAGGTTGAAAGGTTCGGCGGGAAATGAAAGGTCAAAGGTTTAGGGAGGATAAATAGCCGCGTATCATTTAGGGTTCCCATAAAAAGTATAAAAGAAATTTACTAATTAATTGCAATATAAAAAAAATATCGGTATGACAGATCGGTTGCACAGATCAGTTTCACAGATCGGTTTCACAGATCGGTTTCACAGATCAGTTTCACAGATCAGTTTCACAGATCCGTTTCACAGATCAGTTTCATAGATCAGTTTCACAGATCAGTTTCACAGATCAATCATACACAACTCTTGTTTAATAAATTTCATTATTTCAGAGCATAAAGGCATTGTGAAGATATCATCTAATTGATGTTCAGAACTAATAAATTTCAAAGAAATATCACCTTTTTGATAATGATCTCTTAGAAAGTGATGTCTGACATCAATGTGCTTAGTTCTAGAGTGAGACACAGGGTTCTTAGATATATTTATTGCACTAGTATTGTCATAGTTAATTGAAACATGTTTAAGATCAAATCCATAATCCAATAGAGTTTGTTTCATCCACAGAATTTGTGCACAGCAACTACCAGCAGCTATGTATTCTTCTTCGGCAGTAGACAATGCAACTGAGTTCTGTTTCTTACAACACCATGATACTAGGGATTTTCCAAGCAAATGACATGTTCCAAATGTGCTCTTCCTATCTAACTTACATCCAGCAAAGTCAGCATCTGAATAGCTAGTTAGGTTAAATGATTGTCCTTTTGGATAAAACAAACCTAAATTTATAGTATACTTAAGATACTTAAAAATCCTTTTAACAGCCAGTAAGTGTGATTCTTTAGGATTAGCTTGAAATCTAGCACACATACATACACTAAACATAATGTATGGTCGACTAGCAGTAAGATAAAGTAAGCTCCCAATCATACCTCTGTAATTGGTTTGATCCACTGGTTTCCCAGCTTCATCTGTATCCAATTTACAGGTAGTACTCATAGGTGTATCACTTTCCTTAATACTATCCAATCCAAAACGTTTTAAAAGATCTTTTGTATATTTACTTTGATTTAAAATAATTCCATCTTTAGTTTGAAGAATTTGAAAACCAAGAAAATACTTATGCTCTCCCATTAAGCTCATTTCAAATTCATTTTGCATAACCTTTGAAAAATCAGTACATAAGGAATTTTTAGAAGATCCAAAAATAATATCATCAACATATATTTGTACTATTAATACATCTTTTGAAATCATTTTTATAAAAAGAGTGGGATCAGCTACTCCTTTTGTAAATCCTTTTGAGATAATAATGTTTGAAAGCCTTTCATACCAAGCTCTTGGAGCTTGTTTTAAACCATATAAAGCATTAGAAAGTTTAAAAACATGATTTGGAAAATGAGGATTTAAAAAACCAGGTGGTTGTTCTACAAAAACATCTTCAACAATAAAACCATTTAGAAAAGCACTATTGACATCCATTTGATATAGCTTGAAATTCAGATTTGATGCATAGGCAAGTAAGATCCTAATAGCCTCTAATCTAGCTACAGGTGCAAAGGTTTCCTCATAGTAAATTCCTTCTTCTTGATTGTAACCTTGTGCAACTAGCCTAGATTTATTTCTAATGATGTTTCCAGATTCGTCAACTTTGATTCTAAATACCCATTTTGTGCCTATGGTCAAAAAGTCCTTAGACCTTTCTACTAATTTCCAGACTTTGTTTCTTTCAAATTGATTTAGTTCTTCTTGCATAGCCATTACCCAAAACTCATCATTGATAGCATCATTGATATTTTTAGGTTCTGACTGTGAAAGAAAAGCTTGATGTTCAACCTGATTTCTTAGAGAAGCTCTAGTCTGTGTTCATCTATCTATATTTCCTACAACAGCATCTAAAGGATGGTTTTTTAGAGTCCTAGATGGTCTTGAAAAGATAGGGCAAGAGATTTCAGATTCATCTACAGATTGAGGTTCAACAGAAGCAGGTTTTGGAGAATTTCCAGAGCTGGATGCTTTAACTATAGGTTCATTGTATTTATCATTGATATTCAAACCAGAGAGATCATCTTCAAGAGAGATTTTAGGTTCATGTGGATCAGTTTCATCAAATTTGATGTGAACAGATTCTTCCACACATTTGGTTCTTTTATTGAAAACTCTATAGGCTTTACTAGAGATAGAGTAACCTAGGAAAATTCCTTCATCACTCTTGGATGAAAATTTGTCAAGATTGTCTCTAGTATTGAGAATGAAGACTTTGCAGCCAAAAACTTTGAAGTAGTTAACCTTAGGATTCCTAGGGTTCCACAACTCATAAGGGGTCCTCTTAAGAACTGGTCTGATCAAGACTCTATTAATGACATAACAAGCTGTATTTACAGCTTCAGCCCAAAAGTAAATAGGCATTTCATATTCATTGAGCATGGTTCTAGCTATTTCTTGTAGGGTTCTATTCCTTCTCTCTACTACACCATTTTGATGGGGTGTCCTAGGGGCAGAGAAATTGTGACTATATCCATTGTGTGAGCAGTAAGAATCAAACTCATGATTTTCAAACTCACGACCATGATCACTTCTCAGGGTCTTAATCTTGAGTCCACTAAGATTTTCTACAGACTTGGAGTATTTAACAAAGTAAGAACAAGATTCACTTTTGTGAGCTAGAAAATATACCCACGTATATCTAGAAAAGTCATCTACAAGAACATAGACATAGTGCTTCCCATTTAAACTAGAAACTCTAGAAGGTCCAAATAAATCCATGTGAACAAACTCAAGATGTTGAGAAGTTGACACTTCTTTCTTTGATTTAAAAGAAACTTTATGTTGCTTTCCTTTTTGACAGGGATTACAAACTTTGTCTGCTGGAAATTCAAGTTTGGGTAAGTCTCCAACTAAGTTATTCCTAGAATGTTTTCTAAGTGAGTGTACATTGCAGTGTCCTAATCTTCTGTGCCAAAGCAAAGACTCTTTATGAAAAGCATTTAAGCAAGGAATATTCTTCTTAGCTAAGGAATCTAAATCAACAGCATAAACATTTTCATTTCTTAAAGCAGAAAATACTAAAACATTTTTAGAGTTAAAAACATTGCAAGAATCATTTTTAAATTTCACATAAAAACCATCATCACACAATTGAGAAATTCTTAACAAGTTATATTTATGTCCATCGACAAATAAAACTTCATAAACCAAGATTGAATCAGTGTTACCAATCTGGCCTAAGCCGATGATTTTTCCTTTTGAATTATCACCAAAAGTGACAAAGCCTCCATCAACTTTTACTAAGCTCTTGAAACATGAAAAGTCTCCTGACATATGTCTTGAACATCCACTGTCTAAGTACCATATCTTCTTGTGACAGCTCTTCAAGCAGGTCTCCTACAAAACAGATTTAGATGGAAGATGATTTTGGTACCCAGATCTTCTTGGGTCCAGACATGTTAGCCAATGATACTTTAGGTACCCATTAGTATGGTGATCGGATACAACCAAGACAGTATTATTCCTTTTATTGTTTTTGGGGAGTCAAATGAAAATATTCATTGTGAATCTCTCCCATTTCCTTTTTGGTATGAGTAATGGATGAAAAATTCCTTTATAATTTTGTCATTCATCTATTGCTTACTGGAATACCCTGCAATGAGATAAAAATATGTGATATTTCTCTTCATTCCATCCCACAAAAAGTATTATTTCAAATATCTATACTTATCTACACATATCGATTGAATAGAGACTGAATAACTATGATATTAATCTAACAAGTCCTTCTAAAATAGGTTATGGTAAGAAAACATAGATTATTCCTGAATTATATAATCCAATCATGATTAATGATAAAATAAGAAACTTTTTAACATTATTTTAATGATCTGCATCGTCCTTATAAAACTTATTAATGTTCACTTAGATAGATGGTTGAATATTCAATTTAATAACCTTTTTCTCTCTCCTATAAGAAATTATAGATCCATCCTTTTCAAATATAGAAATATTAGATCTATTTTATCGTCATTATGGATAATCTAGCACAATCCTTTCAACTCAAAGAATCAACCAGCATGTATGCTTTTCCAGGGAGGTAATGTATTGAGGAGTCACTATATTATATTGGATCTAACCAAATTATTTAGTGAGCATTAAAATCATTATTTTTGAATTTATAATTAAAAAATATGTGATCAGTACATTTGTCACACCATTCTCTATAAAGAAAATTCCTCCACGTATTGAATGAAAAAATTTCCACATTTCACTCCAAATCATGTGTTGGATAAATCATTTTAAAATATTTAATTTTAATGAGGGAAAACCAATAACCATTTAATTATGTATAAGAAAAAATAAAAATCTCTTCTTAGATGCATCACTAAATATTACAAACCATTTTCCACTATAGGGAAATGTAAGAACATGTTTAGTAAAACCCTAATATTTAGTTCCTTTTCATTTTCCTCACATTAATCTATTTAGAGGAACTCAGAACCTCTTCGAGTTAACTTATATATATAATTACATTGTCAGGATTAATTTTCCACAAACTATAGAAAATATCAAACTAAACCAATATATATTTGGTTCTTGCTCACCATGGTTGGTCTGGCCCAATATTCAATAGCCTCTGTATTTTTTGGATCTACTGATATACCATATCATTAAAATATATGACCGAAAAATGAATCTTTTTTCATCCAATATTATATATTTGAAAATTATTCATCTAGTTTCTTATAAGGTTGGTTAATTTCTAAAATTATCATGTGTTTATCATGCCCTTCCATTCTCATTGAATGGATAAGAATATCAACTATAAATACTACTAAAAATAGACCAAGGTAATCTATAAATAATATATTTATTAAATCCTTGAGTATAGAAGCAGAATTAGTAATAATTAAAGGCATCATTATTTATTCATAGTTTCCATACATTGTATGTAATGATTCTTTAGGTATATACTCGTTCTTGACCATCAATTAATGTTTTCTAGAAAGAAGTTCAATCATTGAAATGTATTGAACTATATGTTTTTGATCTAACATATCATCAATATGGGAAGATGATACATGTTATCAATTGTGATTTGATTCAAAATTTTAAAATCAATACAAAATCACATTGATCTATTATTATTTTTAATGAAAAAAACAAGTATACCCCAAGGAAACACACTTGGATGAATGAATCCCCTATCAAGTTTTTCATGGAGTTGATTATTTATATCCTACAACTCAATGAGTTACATTATATATAGTCTTATAAATTGGTGTGGATCAATGTATTATTTATATTGAGAACACAAAATTTTGATTTAGTGGAAGGCTATTCAAATCTTCCAGACATACATTAATAATTTCCCCTAAATTAGGCATATCATTGATCTCATGTTTCTCCTAAACTGTATGAGATAAGAAAGCATTATAAGTGGTAATTAAGACACACATAATGGTTGTGATCACCACTAGAATTTCATAATTATCATCACATTGATAGGAAATAATAGGCCGCTTTAGAATGTCAAACATTACATTCCTTCCTTATAAATTTATGTCGTATCTATGAACCAAAAACCAATCCAAGTTGATGATGACATCGAATTCTATTAGAGTGAAAATGAAAGGGATTATAGGAAGAAAATTACCACCAATGTCAACAAGATAGGGATTATAGATATGTGATGCAATAATCATACTATTAGGGGTTTTCAATGTCTAATCATTTAGGTTTAATCCTCATACCCTTAGAAAATTCCTTAGATATGAAATAATGTGTGGATATATAGTCAAATAAGATAATTGCAGCTGTAATGTGGATGATAAGTTTACGTTTAACCACATAGTTATATCGTCCATCATCAAAAATAGTGATCACACGAGATTTTCCCTTATCCCTTGGCATGAGAGGTCACTGAAATCAATCATCTCCATTAACCATTGGGTTTGGTAATTAGTTAGAAAAATTCAAAATCTCTTTACACATTAATCACTGATGGGTGGGGGTTTATTCTTTGTAGATTTCTCTGTATTCACATCATTATCTAATGTCATATTATCACATCATCAATCAGCTGATCTATGGACATCCCTTCCAAACATAAATCACTTACTAAAACAATTATGAAAATTTCTTCCATGATTTTACCACACTATGAGAATAAAAGAAATATTGTCTTCTTCTATTCATGGTTTATAGATTTTCCTTTTAACTTCATCTTTCATTTCTTGTCAAAATCTTGAGACTTATACGTAAATACAATATCAATTTTATCATTGATAATATAAAAAATTATATATTCATTTCTTGTAAATTATATTATGGATATCTCCCTTCAAATACATGGTTTTAATCCCGAAAATAATTGATCAACCATACTTCCATGTTAGATCCTAATAGCAAAATAATACCTTTCAAGTGTTGTAAAATTTTCCTCATTGGTAAAAAATGATTCATAAACATTTTTCTTTAAAACAAGGAACGTCTTAAAAATATTCGTATAATGAATACGTGGAAGTTACTTATTGAAATATAAGATCTTGAAATATTCCTAATCCTTGGAGTCAATTTCATCTTATTTCTGTATATTCTTGTTAAGATTCCACCATTGATCTACATTCCATATAAATGGTTGATAGAAAAAAAAATGGATTATTCATTTTTTGATTGCTGTTTAGAGAAAAATATCTCTCCAATGGTACCAAACCATTATTTAGAATCATGTTGATAAATCACTAAAATAATGTAAAAATTGTCTCATGAAGGAATCGACAAAATATTGTTCCATTCATTGCGCATTTGGAAGTCCATAATGATTCATATATTTAGTGAGTTTTGTGACCATAGAACCATGATTTGTCATTCATGATCCCATATCATTTGTATGGTCAGTAGGTATACCATTTCATTGTATGTTGAATTCAGCATTAATCTGGTTCCATCAGGTTCCAACCATTAACTTAAACCAAATTTGTAGTGTAAGAAAAAATACTAATAGAAGGGAACCCCATAATATTGATTAATAAGATATATGATGTCTAAATCATGACAAATTTTTCATTACTCTATGAAACATTAGGTTCATCCTAGGTTATTCATAATATTATTATATTGAAATCCCTCATGACGGTTTATAAAACGTTTGTAATGTTCCAAAGAATACCCCCTTGGAAGTCAAACTGAGTGTGTAGACGGTCTCATTTTGATGCATGAGTTCATGATGAAGTCTAGCTCAAAGCGGGGTCTTCAGGCTTTTTAATCATAGTTATATTTATTCTGGATCCACATTAACATGTAGTATTATGAAATGGATGCAATTATATGAAACCACTCTCTCAAAACATTATTAAAATTCTAGGATATTTCATATACATTGAGTCATCCTTATACTTATACATAGAAATTTCATTACGGATGTCACTAAGATTTTCTCATCATAGTTTCAAAATTATAAAGAATAATTTTATCTAATACCACTATAACAACCTAGGGTATTCACAAATTGAAATTACATCATTTTTATGAATATTTATTACCTTACTTAAAACCCCACCTAAGAACTATAATTGATTATTTCCGTTAGAAACATATTAAAATAAACACTGGTCCAAAAGTGAGCTACATCATTTCCCACTATATTCTATATAAATAATGCCCTTCTTTTACATATCATACATAATTTCTATATTCATTACATGGGGAAAGGAAACCCGAGATAGGGTGCGATCAGATTCTTAGTAAGGGTTAACAAGGGAGATACGTAAGTATAACAGGAACCTAATAGAATGAGAACATGAGAATAACATTTTAAGACCATACCCAACATATCAAATATCATAATCATAAGTTAATACATAAATTTTAGTAGTTTAGAAGACATGGTTTATGAGGAAATAAAAGGACCTGGGACAAGAGATCATAATAAAATGGAATTAATGGAATACACATAAGTATATAAAATCATATCCATCATTGTCAAGAATTACATCCAAGACCGTCATAGTGGAAAATTTCTTTATTATAACCAATTTCACTGTATGTTCTATCCTAAAAATACTAAATCAAGTTCACATTAATTTCCATCACTGTATTACCGAATTTTATTCACTTCCCTTTCCAACCATGTATTACTAAACAGAGATCACCTCTCATTCAAGTCCTTTATAATTGAACTGGTTTCACTTTTGGTTCAAACCTAGTATTACTATATTGGGATTATATTCGATTATATTCCTATATTATTAAACTATTCTCACATCACATTCATTTTCTTTATTACTGAACTATGTTTACATCCAATTGCAATTCTATATTAATGAATAGAGTGCACTTCTAATTTCATTCCTCTAATATTGGACCAGTTTCAAATCCTATTCCAGTCCTATATTACTGAACTAGGTTCACTTGCAATTGAATTCATGTATTACATAGATGAGTTAACTTCCCATCCAGTCATATCTATCTCCAGATATATAAAACATTATTCCATCCATTTGAGGTAGATATAGGCTAAACCCATCAAATAATTAAAACAATATTTATGTTTTCCATAAAACCATAAACATTCATCAAATCTAAACCAATGAAATGAAATGGGGAACATACAATTTTAGCCAAATCATAACATGTGAAAAAGAGGTGGGTTTCATAATAAAATCAACACCTCATAACCTATGAAATGAAGTGGGTTTCACCTGAATTTCCTCATTTTATGACCTTTGGATGAGAAATCGGTTTTTTAAATATCATATCATCAAATAATAAATCACTCATAGAAAGATATAAATTTTATCCTTGGATCAAATACCTATTAGGAAATAGGTGAAACCAACAGATTCCTTATTAAATGAAAAATAATTTGGAAATATCATTTTAAACATTTCTTGAGAAACAAATCCATTTCCCTTTGAAAAAATATTTTTATAGAATAAAACATTATGAAAATATTTTTCATTGAAAATAATTTTCCAAAATATAATAGATGATATGAAAATAATTTTAAAAATCATTTTAAAAAATAAATATTTTATGAAATCCTTTTACATGGAATTGATCAAAAAAATTCAATTATAGACAGTTTTTGAAATATTTATTGAAACAATTGTCTGGTAAGAGAATAAATTTATCATCGAGGTAAGTAATAATGTTTCATATTTATATAAACATTATCTCAATATTATTAAGTACATATGATTGGAAACATGTTCCATTACATGAATTCAGATATATGTATTTCACGCGTGAATTTTTGGGTGATTTAATAAAATAATTTATTTATTTAAATGACAAATCATTTCAATTCATGAATTGATTGACTTGTTTTATGTTTTTTGAAATGATATAATGAATCATGAAAAGAAAGAGAAAATGGACAAAAATTGGACCTAATGGACACTTCACGCCACCAGCTAAGTGAAGCAGCGTAGCTATGGATTTTTGAGGATGTTGTAGTGCTTCAAAACTGGACCTGGAAATTTAAATATTGTAGATTTCATTTACACGACCTGAATTCATCAAGGAAATATTATGCTGAAATTTCTGGCATCCATTCACGCTATGAAAATTGAAGATGTTATATATAGTGTACCACTTACATATCATGTAAGTATTAAGAAATAGAAAAAAAATTAATGATAAGTGAGTGACTGTTTGTTGTGAGGAGTTATAAAAATAACCAACAACCAAAAAGCAGGTGAAACCCCAGATTGTGGAAATCCACAATAAATGACTACCACATAATTGTGTACCACCCGAGCCTCACTTCTCCGTTGTTCTTCACCAAAATTCTTCCTTGCATATCCATGCTTCTCATATTCTTGAATCTTAGCATGAGCAAGTAGTTTTCGTTGTTTTTTGTGATGTTATTGTTGGGGATGTGCCAAAGAGTATATTTCTATTTTCTATTATACTTTTTGATGTTAGGAAACACTATTTATCAATTTCAATCTTTCTATTTTTACAATTTTGTGACCATTGCTTTGGATTTGATGAGTACACTATGGGAAAAACAGCTTTTTGCGACAGGCTATTTGCGATGGGAATTATTCCCGTAAAAAATAGTATGTCCCAGAAGTTATTTGCGACGGGAGGTTCGGCCGATCGAAAATAATTGGTTATTTACGACAGGTTTTGGTGTCCCATCGCAAAAAGTAATGCGCGGTTTGGTGCGGTTTTCTCGCCAAACCGCAGGAAGGTTATTTGCAATGGGGTGATTCCCTCATCGCAAATAACGGTGGGGGTAAATATGTTTTTGTGATGGGATGTTGTCTAGTCCCAAAAAGAGAGTCAGCAGGCCACTATTTGCGACGGGTCTCGCTGCAAATACGCTTTTTACCACCGACAGTAATTAATGTGGGAAAAGGTATTTGCAATGAGAATTTCTTCGTAAATAGTACAGTCGCAACTAATCTAACATATATATAACCCATCCATTTTTCCTTCTCTTCCCATGAATTATCACTTCCTCTTTCTCTCTAAACTATATTTTTAGAGTGAAAATTTCGCTGTTTTATTTTTTTTACGAAGAAGTTGTGAATTCATCTACATCAATAGGAGATCACATTTAAATGTATTTATATTTTATTTAATTTATTATTTATTTCATTTTTATGTTAATTTTAATTATTGTTGATTAGTTGTAATTAAATTATATTTAAATTATTTTGTTATCAGTATTTATTTGTATTAATAAATTGAAATTATTGGTACTAATTCTTAATAATTAGTAATAATTAATAATTATTAAGGATTATTAGTATCGCATATTAATAATTAGCGGTAATTAGTAATTAGTAGCTGTAATTTGTATTTATTAATAGTAATTAACACTAATTAATAATAATGAGGGGTAATTAGAAATAATTAGTGGTAATTAGTAATAATTAGAAATAAATAATAATAAATAGTAATAAATAGTAATAATTAGTAACAATTAGTAACAAATAGTAATAAATAGTAATAAATAGTAATAAATAGTAATAAATAATAATAAATAATAATAAATAATAATTAATAGTAATAAAAATTAATAATTAGTAATAAATAGATATAAATAGTAATGAATATAAATAATTAGTAATAAATAGTAATAAATAATAATAAATAGTAATAAATAGTAATAAATACTAACAAATAGTAATAAATATTAAAAAAAGAAATAATTAGGAATAATTAGGAATATTTAAGAATAATTCGAAATAATTAATAATAATTAGTAATAATTATTAATAATTATTAACAATGAGTAATAATTAGTATTAATTAGTATTAATTAGTAATAAATTGAAATAAATTGTAATAAATAGTAATAATTTGAAACAATTAGTAATAATTAGTAATAATTAGTAATAAATAGTAATAATTATTAATATTTAGTAATATTTAGTAATAATTAGTAATAATTAGTAATAATTAGTAATAATTAGTAATAAATAGTAATAATGAGAAATAATTAGTAATAATTAGTAATAATTAGTAATAAGTAGTAATACATATTGATAAATATTAACAAATAGTACTAAATAGTAATAATTTGTAATAATATTTAATAAATTGTAATAAATTGTAATAATTTTTAATAACTTTTAATAATTTGTAGTAATTTGTAATAATTTGTAATAATTTGTACTAATTTGTACTAATTTGTAATAATTTGTAATAGTTTGTAATAAGTTTTAATAATTTGTAATAAGTTGTAATAAATTGTAATAAATTGTAATAAACTGTAATAAATTCTAATAAATTCTAATGAATTGTAATAAATTGTAATAAATCGTAATAGATTGTAATAAATTATAATAAATTGTAATAAATTGTAATAACATGAAAAAAATTTAATATATTGTAATAAATACTAATAAATATTAATGATTTGTAATAAATACTAATGATTTGTAATAAATTGTAATAAATAGGAAAAATTAGTAATAAATAAGAAAAATTAGTAAGATAATATATTGTAATAAATTGTAATTACATGTAATAACTTGACATAATTTCTGGTGGATTAGCGTCACTCCTTTTTCTGCTCAAATTATTTTGAATCTAAATATCCCTCAAAACACAACTGCATGGGATAGAATGAGGGGAATGTTAATTATGAAAAGGAAAATCAATTATCAGTTTTTAATCATCCAAATCTTGGATTTGGTGGAGTTCATGGATAATGGATTTTATATGATGAACATCACAAAGCAAATACATATGTTTTTCTCAACTCTGAATAAATGTAATCATTTGTTTTGTGAGTACTCTATCACTTATTCAATAATTTATGTCAAACTATGTAAAAAATTATTTTTAGGTTATATGATAATCGTATTAAAAAAACAAATTCCACAAATTACAGCAGATGCTCTTGCAAAACGCAGAAAAAAATCTCAATGTTTTCAAAAGCTGGTAACATAAATTATTGATGGTTTAATATGATTTCAGTTTATTATTTATTATATTGATAATTTTTTTAAAAATATTTAGGTGTCTCAACATGCTGATAAAATTGATAAGCGACTGTGTATACTGAGTAACCCACCATCCAAAATGGTTAAATCTTATAATGATTGTGTGTTGAATGGGTTTCTATTTCATACACGTGCATATGGGGAATTAAAGAACAATGAATAGTGGAGTTTTCTTGAGAGAATCGCATCATAGAGAATCAAAAGTTGACTTTTACGGATTTCTGGAAGAAATTATTGATCTGTGTTATCTAGGAAAGAATTATGTAACGATGTTTAAATATCGGTGGATGGATACGGATAGAGGCATACGTGTTCTTCCGACTCACGGAATCGTCAATATTATATATAAAATTATTATTGTAGTAAATGAACCATTTTTATTGGCTCAACAAGCACATAAAATTTATTATGAAAAGTATAATGATACTTCATGAGACCGAAGTGATTATTGGAGTATACTAGAAATTTAATCTGGGAAAATAAGTTTACTCAAACTGAATGTGGTTCTGCTGAAATGGAAGGAATTGAAATTTTTCAAGAGACTACTCAAAATCCATCTTTTTCACCAAGTGATGTGAATATCGATGATGAAACCCCACAATTAAGGGTCGATGGTGATGAAGATGTTAATGATGTTACAAATGAAATAGAAATGATAAGAGATGATGAAACAGAAACTCATATGGATATTGATGTTGTCAAGGAGGAATCTGAAGACATTGACATCGTTAGATATGAATATGATGATGAAGGTGAACATTGACATTGTTAAATGATGGATATAATCATAATGAATATATCTCTATATATAATAGTTATTTTCAACTATATGCTAACAACGATTATTTTGTATTTCAGATGGACCTTGATCTATTTCGTGAGTTGGAGGAGGCTGAACTACCTTTGGATGTGGGGGATTTTGGATCATCTAACCCTCAGCTTACTATCGGTTCACAGGGTATGCGGAGGGGGCGTGGTCTTGCAGAACTGATGATTCCTAACCCTATCCCTAAGCGACATCCATGACTTGGCTTAGATCCATGCACGCGATGGTATGGTAAACCATATATTTTAGTTATATTTTATTAATTTATTTATATATATAGTAATTGTTTTATTATTCATTCTTTTTTCACAGTTTTGGGCATGTAGATATTGGACAGGGGAGCTCTATCTTGCGCAATTATTTTTCTTAGCCTTCGATCACACGGGAATAGATTCACATTGATGTGTGGCCAAACATGTTAAATCATTTGCTGGAACGTAAATAAATATTATTTATTTTGGAATTTATTTTATTAATTACTTGCTATTATAAATTATTTGTTGGGTTTGTGGTATCCCATCGATGATATCATGTGTGACGCTATCCACGCACCATGGTAGGTGTTTATGCATGACCATTTCTGTCAATTTGTGCACAATTTGAGAAGGACGACCATTAAAAAAGCAGGAGTGACAGAATTTAATGAGTCATGTAGATCTCACCAACCATATTACATCTCATCTCACATTTGGGATTGATTATTTTTACACAGGTTGGGTGGTGTATTTCAGAGGAGATCTTTAGTGTGTTGACAGAATCAGGGGAGACATGAGGTGACACATAAAGCTAGTAGAAGTACATTCAGTATGCATAGAGAGAATATGGTAAGTATCTTTTTAAAATATTTTATATAACATTAAATAAAAATAGTTTATTTTTTGTTTCCATAGGTAGTGGAGCATCCTGATATTACAGACTACGATGTTTATCAGAGAATGTATAGTGATCCATCCACTGAGAGATTAGAGGTGATTGCCAACATCAGATTGTGGTTAGTACTATTGTATTTCTCTTAGAAAATTAACTACAAATAATATTTTCACAATTTTAATTTCAAATTGGAAATGAAGGATTCATATGAAGCTGAGACCTCTCAGACCTAGGCTGAGAGTCAGGACGAGATGACTGATCAGACCAGTGCCCACCATTTCGATGAAGCAGCATGGATGAAGACGACTCAGTATGGCTTTGAGAAGGATAGATTAGTTTGTATTAGCTCTCATTTGACTCCTGGTATTTATTAAAGTAATTATGTAATGCCGGCGTCTATATCGAGAGGAGATCGAGGAGAGGCATCATCTTCTGCCTCACAGTATTAGGAGCAATTTCGAACTCAGACTGAGCTTGTAGAGAGTTTGTAGAAGCAGCATGATGGGATGCGTCAGCAGTAGCAGCGGAAGTAGCAGTACGAGGAGGATATGCATCGATGGCCACAGCAGCAAAAACATCATCATGAGAAGATGAAGTACATGTGCCGTCTGACTCATAGTTTAGGGATAGAGTTTCCTCCACCATCTCCATCCAGTCCTCCACCTCTTCTAGAAGGTGACCCCCAAGTGATTTTTTTTGTTAAAATCATTTGAATTCAAGATTTTTTGTAATATGAACTATATACAGTTTCTATATTTTATATTGGTGTGAATATTGCATAATTTAATTTTTTTATATTTAATATTTTATTATTTATTATTAGTATTATATCTTTTAATGTTTGTTTATTTTACTAATAATAATAATAATAACAATAATAAATTATGATTTTTTATACATTTTTTGTGAATATTGATAATTTTAATATTTTTTTATTTTTTTATTATTTTATTATTTTAATAATATTAATATTATTTTTTTAGTAATCATAATTTTATTAAATATAATTTTTAGTATTATATTTTTCAATTTTTTTCATTTTACTAATAATAATAATAATAATATTTGATGATTTATTAATATTTCTTTAGAATATTGACAGTTTTAATATTTTTTATTTTTTTTATTATTTTAAAAATATTAATATTGTTTTTTTCATTAATCATAATTTTATTAAATATAGTTTTTTAACTTTTTTATTATTTGTGATGGGACCTTTTGCGATAGGCTCCTATTGCAAATAGTTTTAATATATATTTTTAAAATAGTATTTGCGACGGGCACAAGGGACTATCACAAATACTATTTGTGACAGGCCCGTCACAAAAAAGATTGTTTATATATAATGTATATAATTGGTGGATTATTTGTGACGATGAAGTTCCCTATTTCAAATACTAATTTTTGTGGCGGACCTATCATAAATACTAGTTTTTGCAATGTAGTTAACGACAACGAGCCATTTGCAATGGGTCCCCGTAGCTAAAGAGTATTTGCAACAAGATCACATTGTAATTAGCCAATCGCAAATACCTAAAATTCCAGTAGTGGAAATATTTAATTAAATCAATTAATTGGCATATTTTTTGTATGAATATTAAAAAATCTAGGTTCTTTATTTTTAAATTGGGTTCTAGATCACCTAGTTTTGATATTTCACTTAGTAGATGATCATTATAATGGTGCAATTACACGATTAACATAGGGTACCTAGAACAAGGATCCATAAAGACCCTTTCTGACCCCAAACATGAGTAAACCCAAAATAAATGTTTCCCTAGTGCACGGACAGGAAATCAATAATACTAGCATGCATCTCCTCTTGAGTTAAAACAAAATTTTTGTTATTCATTTTCTCTTTTCAATAAACTAACAGAAAATTTCACTTTAAATTTCATTATTTAATTTGGAACGTATGGATTATCCCTGTGGATTCGTCCCTTGTATTTTCTAAATACTACATTTTCAGATAGCTTGTCTGAGTTTTATAAATTATTAAATTTTGTATCACCATAAGAAATTAATGAAGCCCTATAGGCTGTCAAATATATCATGAAAAAATAATGGAGAAGAAAATTCATGAGTATTTATGAGAGGTAAATCATGAGATTCCATCATTGGAGACTTAATAATATACAATATAGATAAATAATGACATTGTAACATAAAATCATTACCACATTGGTATCATTGAATCTTAAACCCCATGATAGAATAACATAAAATACAGTTAAAAATACCATGATAATGAATAAATTCATGATATTACATATTAATGTGTATTCTTATACACTACATGAAATAATATAGGCCCATAACATGACATATGTCTCGATGATGGAAAATTGAGACACAAACCCTTACCGATTTGGAAACATTTGAAAAATAAACCCCATGAACGGATTGTCCTCAAATATACATTTAAATTAAAATAATATTATGTATATGCAACATACAATACATTAATTTGTGTTATATATAACACATAAAATAAATATGTGGTGAATATAACATGGGTCTCATGAAAGTAAAAAAGTGGTAAGGAAATCACTTACCTTAGACATGACTTCTATCATAATCATTAAAACCTCTAGTATAATAATTATAACATTACTATATATCTATTTTCAAATAATATTTATATATATCATACCATATATGATTTTATTATAACCTTTTATTATCTTTTTATTATTTATTCTGTTTTAATGTTATGTTTCATGTAATGAACGCTTTGTTTTTTAAAAATGTTTTTGGTTTTTATATTTTTGGTTAAATTAAATTAATCAAAATTTAACCATATATATAATTATAACCATTATATAAATAAAATATAATAATTTATAATAATCTATAACCAATTGGAATAGTAAATTAAATACTCTTTACATGGAGATGGCACACCATATGTACGCATTGACATTGTTTCCATTTTCATGTTGATTTGAAAGAAATAAAACAATCTGATATTTTATCATTAAAGAAATGTTATTATGCCATATATACCACATTTTTTTATTATAACTATCCTCAATCCATTCCATGTATTTTTTGAAGGAATCATAACACTTCACGAGGTGGTAGTTTAACGCATTCTCAAGAAACGTTATCGTGTTCCCAAAAAAAGCAAATAATAAAGGTAAGTTTAATATAATAATATATGAATGATAATAACATAAATAAAACAATATATATAAAAAATAAAAAATAAATACTTTATTATTACCATCATTGATATGTGTTAAAGGACATACGATAGACATCAATTCATAAGGTAGTATTCTGTCGTACACATGAACAATGATTTCAGAACCCATTTGATGAAAGTAGAGATTATGGGTGGTTTTTACCTTATCAGAAAAATATTAAAAAAATTATCTACACATAGGTTATTATATAAGAATTAAATAAAAATAATTAATGTGTTTTGACTAAGAAATAATAGAAAAATGTTAATTGAAAAACGTTGCCTATTCTTCGGGTATCCCCCATTTAATTTTCACTAAATATCCTCATAGGATATCTTTCTTCCAAAGATAAGTCCTATATGAATGAGAAGGGATAATGGGAAGTGATTTACATAGGTAATGATGGAAACAAATAGGTTTGAATGTGTGAAAGAGACAGGAGAGGTGTGTCCTTTTATTAGTATGGGGAGGAGACAATTGGTATTTTTGAAAAGAAATAATTCCTCTAATGTTTTAAATATTATAAATGGAAACAAATTAGAACATTATTGAACCATATAGTATTAATCCTATAAATATTGATATAAAATAATTTATTCATGTGTATAGGATTTTTTTACCCTTACAATTTTTGTTTAACCCAATGGTAGCCCCGTTTTTATCATAAATGCGACAATTAATTTTTACTGCATTCACTATTATAATTTGTCACACATTATGTTGAAAATGTTATACATTAAAAATAATGATGATTAAAAATATTGAATCCATTTTTCAAAATTCCACTAACATTATTTGAAATAACTAATTTAAAATTAATCACATAGTTGTGACAAAAAATAAACTTTTTAAAGAGAAACAATTCAACATATTACAATGTATTTATATCCAATTTCAACGTAAAATTAATTCCAAATACATGAATTGGATTTATAGATGTTTTATTGTACAAATTATACATTAATAATAATTAAAAAATAATTCAACTTCAATACAAAATTAAATGAAAAGTCAGTTTTCAATTGAAATTCATCATTTACCCTATTCATGAAAAATGAATATTGTTAGGAAAATCATATGACAACACCCTAATATAAATTTGAAATATTGAATTAAAAAAACTAATTTTATATTATATAATTTATTTTATAAATGTGTTAAAAATTGATATTATTATTATTCCTATAAATACATAAAAATAATATTTTTTGAGAAAATATTGTTTTCAAAACATATAAAGAAATTACCAAAAATTATATATTTATATCATTATAAAATCATTAATAAATCAATTATACATAATATTTATTTTTTATCAAATTTCATCTAAATTTTTTAATGGTTTGGTTATAACGGCTGCATTTGAATAACTATATTATTATTATATCATGGTTTTCATAGAACTTTGTGTCATGTGCGACATACCCTAATGTTGTATTTCGTATTTCAAAAGATAAACATGGTGTAATATGTAGTTAAAATCATCAAATAATTTTAGTTTATTAATAAAATAATTCATAAAAACAATGGGTGTTACAAAGCCCCTAGAAATCCTTTGTAGGTGACCTAGCATACCACAAGACTGGAATTCCAATGCTGTGTATGGACTCAGAGGCCACTTGTAAACAAAAAATTCTAGATTGATAGAAATGAAATGCAACATGGCCTTGAGATGTTTTCAAACTGGAATTACTACTCTAGACAATATTTCTATTGAGATAACAATCATAGTATCACTTTTTTGTGCCAAGAAAAGAGAACAATTTTCACTCTATTGAGATTGCATGGAATTGCTTAGGGAATTTATCATATTCCCTTCCATGATGAGATAATGATCATCAAATATGAAAAGATAATCCTATAATAAAATAACATCTGAAATTATTTCATATATAATCCTATCCTAGAAAAACCCCTCACTAGTGGTCTCATCACACGATAAAGATGGCATAAACTACTAAAATTTGGTGAAATGTCTGGTGCAGTTTATCACTAATATGCTCGTATACTTAAGGTTTATACACATTAATTAATTATCATATTTTAATATATTTGGATATATGTAGATAAGAAAATAACACCTCTACATCCTTACAATATAACTTCTCTTTCTTCCCATCATTCTGTAAGGTGTCCCAACAATAATTGGCTAGTCCATTGACCATGTAAGTTTTAAGCTTCTCCCTCCTATATTGTGGTTTTTGATGGTTCTTAATGATCATATTAACTAACTAAATATAGAACTCATCTACCTAGGTTCCTCCCTCCACATTGAACCAATGATGTTATTTTAGATGAAACTATATCATCATCTCAGATAATAATGTCATGGAGTGGATAGTTTCCCATTTCCCAGATGTGTGACATGTTGGAATCAGTTGTGATGATAAACAATGATCATATCCTTATGATCCAGAGTACTCTATGGTTCATCTGTGTTAGGATTATACTGATTTTTACTCTCTAGATCCTCAACATGAAGATGAGGAGGAGGTATTTTCTCTACAAAACAAACACACTCCTCAGAACACAAAATTACAATAAGGTCAACCTCAAAAGTTGAATACAATAAAGATCCAATGGCTCTTTCTATCTCTAAAAATGGAATAATAATTTAACTAACATGACATAATATTTATTTTATTTCATTTATTATATATAACATCTCCCTAATTTTACAGTTCATAATGTAAAATATATAACATCCAATTAATATTTCCCTATCATGAACAATTCATGCTAATTTATATCCATATGTTCCTGCCAAGAATTATTAAAAATAATTTCATGTCATACTGGTCCATGAGTAGAAATTTCAAGAAAACAATAACATCAAACATGTTGTGAATACCTATATTTTAAATAACATACATCGTAATAACAAACAACATAAAAAGTATTACCAACCATGGGCCCTCAAATATTTACCCATACATGGTTTAAATTCTCACATGTAGAAGCTTATTACCATGTCCTGACACATCCTAATCTTCTTTATATATTTTCTAAATAAAAATGATGTAGAAATTTTTTTCCCTATGGTACTAATTTGTATCACTCCCCCCCCATGTCAAACTATCTCACAGGAAATAATTTGGTTAGTTACTAAACCTCTAGTACACCTCCCTATACACTAGATGTTACTGATTGGATGTGGGGGTGTATAGAACTTATTAGGAATATAATACCCATGGTTACATAGTTATAATATAGATGAAATAAAAAATATTAGTATAATAATAAATAGATGTATCAATACATAATAGTTAATAATATATTTTATAATATTCAATAGAATTATCATTCTATAAAAAAAGGAAAATGTAATGACATGATGGAGTGTATCTATATGTAAATCTGAATGAAAAATAGATAAAATACTAGCACAGAATAAATTCACTGAAAATACCATGGTCTCAAACAATAAGATGGTCCCATATCAAATTTCATACCCTTCCACAAGGGAATAACAACAATAAAGTCCCTTCCCCAAGTCCAAACCTACATGCATGTAACATTCTAGAGTACAAAATGGTATCTCAAATAATCTTTGAGTAAAACTCATTATTTCGACCCCACTATTTCCAAACAATACTAGAATGATAATAATTTCATTCAATAAAGATATAAATTTTGTATATTTATTAATCAACTTATAGAATAAATAATCAACCTGGTTTGGAACCATTCTAGAGTATCTTTGAGCATGTAGCACAACCATTACCCTTAAAACCACATGTTTATAGAATAATAACACAATCAAGTAAGGTCGTATATGTATTACCACATGTCCATGAAAATCCATTTATATAATCATTTAAACAAAATAGTTAAGAACCTTTTATATTTTCATTTCATCATTAGTCTAAATTTCCCTTTAAATTAGAATTTTAATATACATCATCATACAACTTTATATAAGCATTTCAGCATCACTAGGAATAAAAATTATATAATATTTTCAGCATAACTCTGAAGAGCCCTTTATATAATCATTACACCCTAATTAAGATTTTATTCATTATATAATAATTTTAACATAACTTGGAATAGTTCTTTATATAATAATTTCAGTATAAATCACAACCCAAGTTATAATGTCTAAAATAAGATAACATTAAATCAAGAGACATGGTGGTCAATTCAGATAACATACATTGTTTTATGAATTACTAATTCATTCTATAAGTTATACCTTATGTCGTTGGCATTCCAGGTTCCCTCCTATTTTATATCCAATTATAACCATTCATTCATTAATCAGTGATTCCAATTTCCTCGAAGAATCTATTATAGGAAATCATCCTAGGTATCATGCCATGATTATACATATCCTTAAGACCTTAGATTTTTTTTTATTCCAGGGTAGTTTATCCCAATATGTAGCTACATTCTAGGTGTCAACCTCATTAGGTCCAAAGGGTTTTAAGGAGTTGTCTAAAAATTCGATTATTATCACACAATATTCTGTTTGTTAACACACACATTATGTTGGATTAATATCATAATATCACTTATACTAAAATGGATATAAATAAACCAAAGTGAATTGTTATGGACAAAATACCTAATTTTGACTATTCATGAAAAAATCTCAACCATAAATGCCAATGATTAATGAAGGTGAAGGAAATCAAATAAATAAACCTATGTTACATAGGATAAAACTCTAGTTCCACATTGGTCATGATATTACCCTGTGAAAATGGAAACAAATTGGCAGATTTGAAAAAACAAATGCATGGAAACTCACCATATTTCAAATTCAAGATCGTGACATTCAGAAGGGAAGAAATGGAATCAAAATCACATTAAGTCACCCTAGGGTCCAATATAACGAGCTTCAATGTAGATGAAATAAAACCATTCATACCTTGTGATTTTAAGAGGTAAATCCCTATGCATTATTAACATGAGACCCTTTCATGATGTGAATTTATTGATTTATGGGGTATTCTTAAAAACATTTTTCCTAGGATAAAAACCCATATCAACCATTTCACAATGAGAACTAGTTTAACAGTGTGTAATAGTTTCATTCACAAATAATTGTTATTATATATTATTAAAACTTTATACGTCATGTAAACTATTCATGATGGGAATGAATCTAATAGATACCATTCAACCCTGTATCCGAAAGAAAATCCTGAACCACCTATAAATCCTTCAAGACAACACATAACTCTCATAATCACATGAAACATTTACTACAAGATTCAATTAATTAAAAAAAGACCCATACCCAAAATTTATATCATTTTCACCAACAAAATCTCTTAATCCCCAAAATAGGCATAACATCCAATTTATAAAGGAGAAGTAAAAGCCAAAAGAAAATACATTCAACAAAAAAATCAATGTAGGATACTCCTAGAACAATATGGTATTTGACACCAAATAAATTAATTAGTTCCCTACCCTTATCCATGAATCATTATTTTGATAAGTAAATCCTCCTATAAATGATTTTAGTGAAAGCAATAGTGGTTTTATATTGAATATGTGGCATTCTTAACCAATCATTTTTGTTTTATTTCTACTTATACCTCTACAAAATACACTTAAACTATAAGCTCCCTGCCTTAAACATTTCATAATCTTGAATTATGTTAATAAATCATGTTGAGGATCTTGTTAGGAATATATATTTATAGAATTAGGACATGACATATACATATCAACATGAAAATTACATGAAGACAGTTCTACTCAGTATCCATTTTCTTCATAAAATAAACAATTTTATGAAAAGAAATATGATTAGTTCTATATTTTAAACAGAATGACTTTTCATTGATCTCATATGTGACCCTATTCTACTTTATGTCTTGTGAAAAAGTTTCAAAATCTTCGGATGAGCATAAAAATTTCATTAATGGATACAGAAATAAGTAAAATTGTTAGTTTTTAAAACCACACGTAAACCATGAATACATTATCAGAAAGTAATACTTTCCACCTTAAAGAAGTAGAAAAAACAATTCACTAAATATAAGATCAATGCATAACCTTATTTTTGTGACCAAAATATTACCATAAAACCCATATAATGAAACATATAGCATATAAAGGTATCTTGGGACCTAATCATACTCAAATGGAATAACCATATGGTCGAATTCCACACATATCACTAAATGTAATAGCCATATGACCAACATCCATAGCCAATGCATTGGATGTTATAACCTACCCATACATTATTGTTTTATCATGGAACCACCATTCATTTGGTTTATCATGTAACCACCCATCAAATTTCCAATTACTATTATATAATCATAACAAATAAAATATTGAAAATACATTTCACTAAAAACATTTCATTTGCAATAATAAGAAATCATTTTAAGATATTGAAATACTCAATCAATTTTAAAAACAATTTTCAATAAAAAAACACTAAAAAATCGCATTATTTATTTCTATTCCTTTTAGAAACATTAATGCTTACAGAGGAAGATAAATATCAAATAATGTTTGCAGCGGCAGAAAGGTCATCATCACTGTGTATAGTAAAAAGAAACATTCCCTTTTTAATTTAGTAAAATGATTTGTAAAAAAAATTCCTTTTGAAAAACATTTAATGAATTTAAAATAAAAATGTTATAATTATACACCGCATAAAATAAGGACATGTATAAAAAAAATACGCCGTAATGAATGGAGATTGAGACAAAGTCTCTTACCTCTTGTCTGACTTGACTCGTTGGTTCATTAATTTCTCGAATAATAAAAAGAAGTTAATTTTTTTACTTGAGTCATAACCTTTTTCAAAATTATTATTCCTTTTATATCACTTATTACCTTTCTATAGCAATTAGTTTATTATTTGATCTCATATCGGTCATTTTGTCGATGTTCAGAACTTGAGTAAAAAATGAACTTGTTTTAATTAAAATTTGTCCATGTCGTCAAAAGTACATTATTTAAAAAATGATATTCATGATTTGATATCATATATATCACACAAAAATATATATATATCCATTATATAATTATTTAGAATAGTCCATATCTTTTGGATATAAGAAATGAAATTCACTGTTCATTGAGATGGTAAGCCGTACGTACGCAAGAATGATACATTCATTTATTTTTCATAATTAAAGGAATGAAAAATAAATGATACATAGGTATATTATAATTCCAGTATAATATATATCTTATAAATGTTACATATGTTCATTAATTCCATCATTTATGTGTTCTATGTATAGCATGAACAAGTCATATCAGTTTGAGGGGGCGGTAGTCCGCACTTCCTCAAATGAAATTATTGTATTTATACACCATGAAAAGAATAAAGGTATGTTATAAAATATAATTACTGTAAAATATAGACAAAATAAAAATCATATATATCACACATAATTAAATTTCCATCATAATGGCCATCATGACATTAGGTAGGAGATAATTGAATAGTAATTGTTTCGTGAGGCAGTAGTTCGTCGTCCATAAAAACAGTATGTTCGTATCCATTAGAAGGATGTGTGTGTAAGTATAGTTAGAATAATTATCATAAAAACATCCTAGTATATTGAGTATACGATTGCTTTTTTCCAATCAATTTATAAGAATAGAATAGGTAGTGGGTAAGGAAAATAAAAGAAAATAACTTGAGAGAGGACGTTCACTTTAAATCAGATAACTCCCTTTGGTTTGAAAAAAAAGGATTTTTTGAATTGCCTTCTGAATATAGGAAGGTTTATTGGAGGAATATAGGGAATTTTTGGATAATATTTGGGTAGATTTTGGATGATCAAAGTGGAATTTAGAGGAGTTTGTAAGGGTTAGATGTGGTGTCCTTTTATAAGAGGGAGGAGGGGCTCTTTAGGAATGTTTGAATGTATTATTTTATTGTAAAACTATTTTCAGTTTCAAAAGGCCCAAAACACATTAAATTATACAATAATATGAATATATGTCTAAATAAAATCATTCAACAATAATTGGACAGGTTTTGAATATTTTTTAGTCCTTAGCATTTTTATTTAACCCTTTTTACTCATACCATTTTATCAAGAATTGAAAACTTTGAGAGTCCAAATAGTTTCCAAAACCTAAAAAATTTCCAATTAAATATTATATAATATAATTTTATACTTATGAAAACTATTTGGATGAAATATGGATTTTTTGTAATTTTTTAATATTTAATAAAATATTTCATATTTAAAAATATGAATTATGTCAAAAGAGAAACTAGTCATATCATGAATTTTTTAAAACCAATAACTACTTAATTGATTCTAAAAAAATTAATTAATATAAATATAACAAGTATATAGAATCCCAAAAATTCTTGTATGAGATCAAAATAACCAAATTACATTTATTTTAACATTTATAATATAATTATTTGAATCCTTTATTAATTAAATGATCACTATAACATCATTGTATCATAATTAAATTTATTTATTTAATGTCTAAAATTTTTAAATAAAATACCATGATGTAGGAAATAATTTTATATTTCTGATGAATGTTTATAGTCTAAGAGATAACTTATGTAACCCCATATAAAAAAATTTTAGTAAAAGATATATGTCTAGGTTATATTTTCCTTAACATAAAAATAAAACTAATTAAATATCATTGTCACACAAAAGTGGCTCCATGGGGTACTAAAATCGACCCAAGGAAGCCAATGGTTGGAAATATCTCATCCAATATGGTTAGAAACTGTATTAGTATAATTTAATATTATTATAATATTATTTTTTGACCCTTATTTAAGAGACTTACCCTTCAACCAAGGTAAATAAAATATTTATAGAAGTTACAATTCGTAATATATGAAAATAAAAGTTATATATTTATAATATTTTTACCTCATGATTGCTAATATGGAATCCATTTTTCTTAATTCAAAACATAGAAGTTGCATAAATTAATTTAAAATTAATTCTCATTGTCAAAACCAAAAATCGTATTTTTAAGAAATAATAACAGTTAAAATATTGACATGTGTTTATGTCTAATTAAAAAGTGAAATTAGTTCCAATGAACAAAACTGTATTAACTTGTAAAAACATGATATAATTTTACTTTAAAAACAATTAAAAATATATTCTATCCATATAAATAAATCATATGAGCATACAATTTTGACTTAAAATTCTTTATTTTTCACTAATCATTAAAAATGAACTTCATCAGAAAAATTCCAAAAATATTCCAAATATAAATTTTGATGTCTTACTTCTAAATAAGAATTTTATTTTTTCAAATAGAACACATTAAAGTAAATAAAACTATATTGAAAAATGTTTCACTATCAAAATATAGTAAAACTACGTTTAGGAAAATATTAGAGTATTGATGATTAATATTGGATTAATTTCCATTTTAGGCCACTAAAATTTATTGGATAAAATAAATACATTTAAAAAACATGTATAATCATATTTTAGTTAATTATGATCATTCCCTCCAATACAACAGCAAGGCATTATCTTCCTTTTAAAATAATATTATTTCATTATATTTTAGTGTGACTCAACCATGTGTGAAACATGAGATTTCGGAGAAACCCATTGTTGCATGTAGGGTATGACATGGAACATAGCATCCCCTTTAATGTAAAATTAATATTTAATTCAAAAATATTAATAAATATGAAAATATCTTATTCTTTCTTTACCTAGGATGTTACATCATTCCCACATTTTGTAAAATGCATCCTCGTGATTTTTATTTACTTATCTAATAAGTTGGGTTATTTATCCTTCATAGTATTTTCAGATTCTCATGTTGCCTCTTCAACTATATGGTTTTTTCAAAAAAATAACTTAATTAATTAGCTTATTCTGCAACACATTCTCTCTTCGTTCAAGAATCAATACTAATTTTTCATCATAAGAGGGATTCTCTTCCAACTGAACAACCTCTCAACTAAAAAAATGAGATGGATCCGGCATATAATTTCTTTACATTAAAACAAGACAAACATTGTGTACTTGGGATAAACATGGAGGGAAATCCACTCTGTAGAAAACTGATCCAACTTTATCCATAATTTCATAAGGTCCAATGAATCATGGACTCAAATTTCCCTTTTTACAAAAATGCGTCAAATTTTTCCATGGTGAAACTTTGAGAAAGACATTATTATCTACTTCAAAAAAATACCCTTCCTTTGGTTATCCACATAACTTTTCTACCTACTCTGAGCTATTCTTGGGTTCTTCTAAATAAACTAAACATTTTCTTTCACCTCTTCTACCAATTTCGGTCCCATTAGTTTCCTTTCACCTATGTCATCCCCAAAAGCTGATGTTCAGCACTACATCCCATATAATTCCTCAAATGGATCCATCTATATACTGGAATGAAAACTATTATTTTAAGATAACTCAACCAAATAAATATTTTTGTCCAAACCTCCCGGGTAATCCATTAAAGAAGTGTGTAGCATATCTTCCAAATTTAGAATTGTTTGTTCAAACTTCTTATCTGATTGAGGATAAAAATATGCACTAAAATTTAATTCAGTACACAACAACTTCTGTAGGACCTTCCAAAAGATAGAAGTGAACCTGAGATCATGATCAGATTCAATGGAGAGTTAAACTCTATGTAACCTGACTATCTCTTTAATATACAATAGAGAAATTGGATTTAGAGGAAAAATATCTCAAAAAGGAAGGAAATTATAAGATTTAGTCAATTGATCATCAATTTCTCAAATTGCATTGTTACCTCAAGAAGTATTTGGTAATCCCACTATCAAATCCATGGACATATTTTTCTATTTCAACTCTATAATCAGAAAATGTTGAAGCATCTCTTTCGATAACTGCAACACTTTTTTAACCTATTGACAAGTCAAGTACTTCATAGTAAAGTAATCAATATCACTTTTCAGTCCATCCCACCAGTAATACTCCTTAATATATCTATACATATTAGAACTTTCGTGATGAACTGAAAAAGGAGAACTTTGAGTTTCACATAATAACTATTTCTTCAACTGTTAATCACAAGGCACACATAATCTCTCTCCAACCCACAAACCATAATATTTATTAATGTTAAATTCAGGTAACATACCCTTCTGAACCAACAATACCTTTTACTTCCACTCACTATCCTCCTTCTAAGCTTGCTTAATTATGTGTAATAGAGATAATTTCTCTAACACTTAAAACAAAACAAAGTAATTTCCTACACAAAAAACATTTGTTCCAAATTTAATCAAATCATTAACCATAGCATCTTATTCCAAAAATAGCATGGTTTATCTAGCATTACTCTTTCAACTCAAAGCATCATCCACTTTATTTTCCTTTCCTGGATGGTAATTTATCATGCAATAATATTCCTTGATAAATTTTAGTCATCTTTTTTTTCTCAAGTTTAATTATTTTTGACTGAATATATACTTAAAATATTTGTGATCATTATATATTTCACACTTTACACCACACACCTGATGCCACTATAGTCTTAAATAAAAAACAACTGCAGTTAATTCCAAGTCATGTGTATGGTAATTTAACTAATGAGTTTTCAACTAACATAAAGTATAAGCAATTACTTGATCATTCTACATTACAACAAAACCAATTCCTTTCAACAAAGAATAATTATTGATAACTAAATCGCCATTTCTAGAAAGTAAGTCCAAAACTGTAGAATTTACTAATATTCTTTTAAATTCTTGAGAATAATCATCACATTATATTTTTCAGATAATCTTTACACCCTTTCAAGTTAACATAGTCAGTGATCTAGATAAGCATGAAAAATTATCAACAATCCTTCTGTAATAGCTTTCCAAACCAAGAAAACTACGAATCATGATTACATTTGTCGGTCTTGTCCATTATTTAACAACTTTTGTTTTAGTAGGATCAACAGTTATGCCATCTTTAGAAACAATGAGACCACGGAATGAAAAAATTTTAACCAAAACTCACACTAGCTGAATTTCCCATATAGTTTCTTTTCGTTTAATGTTTGCAAGACAACACACAAATGATTTTCATGCTCATCTTTACTTTTATAATAAACCAAAATATCGTCTATAAACAAAACCATCATTTATCACCTAATTCAACTAATCCATACCAACACAAACAGTTCAATTCTGATTCCGACCATCTTGGGATACAAATTGGGAAGGTCATTTCCCTTTGTATACCTTCCCAGCACAACTGCCCTATTTCCTCTACGAAAAACTATTCTGAACAAAATTATCGTAGACAAAGCAACATGGTAATATTCAAATTCTATATAATTTCAATTTTACCACAAATGTAAAAATAATTTAGGGATGTTCTATTAGAAAAATTGTAACTCCTAAAGTTATCTAAACTGACCTCTGATACCAACTATATGAACTAATCCCTAAACATTTCATAATATTGAATTATGTTAATAATTAACATTGGGGATTTTTTCAGGTTTAGTGATTTATATAATTAGGTAAAAACATATACAAATAAACTTTAATTTTACAGGGAGACACTTATACTGAGTATCCATTTTTTCATATAATAAAAACTGTTAAAACAAACTTATTTAGTTCCCTGTTTTAAATAGCATGAAATTTCCTTAATCCCATCCTTGACTCTATTCCACTTTATGTCTTCTAAAAAACATTTCAAAAACATGGGATTAGCATAAAAATATCATTAAGGGATACATGAAGATAGACAAAAAAAATTTCAAAACCACATGTAAAACTTGAATACATTACCATAATGTAATACTTTTCACCTTATGTAAGTTGAAAAAACAAATCACAAAATATAAGATCATTTCTTACCCATATTTTTTAACCTAAATATTACTATAAAACCCATATAAATCAATATATAACATATAAAGTTACTTGGGAAAGAAAAATACTTAGATGGAATAACCATACTGTCAACTTCCACACATATCACTAAATTGAATAGCCATACGACCGAATTCCATAACCAATGCATTAGAAGATATAACATAACCACCCATCCTTTGTTTATCATGGAACCACCCATTGTTTTGTTTATCTCGTGACCACCCATCAAATTTCCAAGTACCCTTATATAATCATAACACAGAAAACTTTTCAAATATCAACAATTCACTAATAACATTTCATTCGTAGTCACAAGAAAGATTTTTAAGATATTGAATTACTCATTCCATTCTAAAAACCATTTTCAATACCAAAACACCGTAAAATGGAATAATTTATTTATATTCCTTTTAAAAACTTTAATTCTTAAAGAGGAATCCAATTATCAAACAATGCTTGTGACAGCAGAAAGGTTATTGTCACTACGTATGTAAAAGAGAAACATTATCTTTATCATTTAGTAAAATTCATTGTAAAAAAATGATTTATTTTAAAAACCATTGAATTAAGTTAAAATAACAATGGTAAAATTATACACTACATAAAATATGTTCCTGTATAAACCAAAATATGCCTCAATGAGTGGAGATTGACAAAAAGTTCTTTACCTCGTGCCCGACATGACTCGTCCGTTCTTTAATTTCCTGAATAATAAACATTAGTTAATTTATACTTGATTCATTAAATTTTTAAATTTTATTATTCCATTAATATAACTTATTACCTTTCTATAACAATTAGTTAATTATTTGAGTTTATATCAGACATTTTATCGATGTTCGGAACTTGAGTAAAAAATGAAGCTGTTATAATTATAATTTTTCCAAGTAGTAAAAAGTCCATTATCAAAAGAATAATATTCATGAAATAGATATTTTATATATCATATATATCCCATATATATGTATTTTGAATAGTTCATAGAATTTGGATATATTTAATGAAATTCACTATTCATGGAGACGGTAAGTCATACGTACGCATGAACGCTACTTTCAATTCATTTTCATATTTAAAGGAATAAAAAGTGATTATAAATAGGAATATTATAATTAATTTAAAATATATATCGTATATATGTTAAATAGGTTCTTTAAATCCATCCTTTATACATTCCATGTATAGCACAAACAAGTCATATCACTGTGAGGGGGCATTAGTCTGCACTTCCTCAAAAGAAATTATCATATTTATACAAATGAAAAGAATAAAGGTGTGTTATAAATTAGAAATAAAATAGAATATAGATAAAATAAATATCATAAATATCATATATAATTATAGTGCTATCATAATGGCCTCCTTGAGAGGTTGTAGTAGATAATTGAACAATCATCATTTCGTGAGGCAGTACTTCATCGTCCACAGAAATAGTACATTCATATCCATTAGAAGGAGGTGTGTGTAAGTGTATTTAAAATAATTCTCATGACAACATCCTAGTTTATTTAGGATTCCGGTGTTATTATTTAATCAAATTATAATAATATAATAGGTATTGGATATGGAAAATAAAATAAAAACTTGATAGAAGACGTTACCTTTAAATATGGTAACTCTCTTTTGATTGAACCAAAATTCATTCTTTAATTTACTTATTCTTATAGGAAGGATTCTAGAAGGAATATACAAATTTTTGGAACTTATTTGGATATATTTTGGATGATCCAATGGTAATTCAGAGGTGTGAGTAATGGATAGAGTTGGTGTCCTTTTATAAGAGGGAGGAGGGGCCTTTTAGGAATGTTTGAAAGTATTATTTTATTATAAAAATATTTTCTATTTATAAAGGTCCAAAAATAATTAAATTAGAAATTATGATTAATTTAAGTCTAAATAAAATCATCAAATAATAATTGTATAGGATTTGGATATTTTTTAATCCTTATCTTTTTTATTTATCCTTTTTTACTCTTACTATTTTATAAATCATTTAACAGTTTGAGAATCAAAATAGTTACCAAAACATGAAAAATATCTAATTAAAGAGTCAATAATTTAATTTCAAACTCATTAGAACTATTTGGAAGAACATATATTTTTGACAAAATTATTAATATTTAATAATTTATTTTATATTTTAAATTATGAATTATATTAACTGAGACACTACTTATATCATGACTTTATAAAAACCCATAAAAACATTATTGATTTTTTTTTAAAAAAACCTTAATACAAAAATTAAATCTAAATATAATCCAAAAAATTATTGTATTACATCAAAATAACGAAATTACATTTATTTAAACATTTATAATATCATTTAT
The DNA here is from genome assembly GCA_963277665.1 of Viscum album. NCBI lineage: Eukaryota > Viridiplantae > Streptophyta > Magnoliopsida > Santalales > Viscaceae > Viscum > Viscum album. Next base: position 697,750,360 of record OY728122.1, on the reverse strand, counting down.
TTGAATCCTTTATTAATGAAGAAATCAATGCATCACCATCGTGTTATAATTAAATTTATTCATTTAATGTCTAGAAATCATAAATAAAATACCATGATGTAGTAAATATTTTGATCTTTCCAATTAATATTCATATTTAAATATATCACTTATGTAATCACTTATAAAAATATTTTGAGTAAAAGATATATGTTTAGGTTGTATTTTCATTTAACATTAAATTAAATGTAATTAAATGTCATCTTCACACACAAGTGGCTCCATGCTGTCCTAAAATATACCCAAGGATGCCCATGTTTTGAAATATCTCATTAAATAAGGTTTGCACATGTTATAGAGTAATTTTTTAGAATATTTGAGTATTTGTGCCTAAAATTGGATTCATTATCGATTTCAAACTCTAGAATTTATTAGATAAATTTAAATAAATTTAAAAAACACGTATAATCATATTGTAATTAGTTTTGTTCATCCCCTCCAATACAACAACTAGGTGTCAACTACCATCTAAAATAATATTATATTATTATTTTTCAGTACGACTCAGCCATTTGTGAAACCTGAGATTTTATAGAAACCCATTGTTGTGTGTCAGGTATGCCATATAACATAAAATCACCTTTAATGTAAAATTAATATTTAAATAAAAAATATTAATAAATATGAAAATATCATATTATTTATTTACATGTGATATTACATTAACTATGCTGATAAATAAAAAATTATCTCCAGTATACTAAAATATTATTATTTTAATTTCATAACCTATATCCATATGATCCTTCATAAAATGGTAAATAAAGTCGTAAATCATTTGTATGGAATAAAACCACCTCACTAACTAATGTAATTTGTTTTGAATAACCTAATATCACAGGTGGTTATAATGGTATATTTAAATTATCTATAAGATATTCATTACATAATTATATTCCTATATTTACAATATGAAATCTACCTTATTACCCTCTTACAAGTTATAAAATGATTACATTGTTTGTGTGTATGTGCGGATAACCACCTCCATGAAGTGATGTGATATGTTTTTCATTTTTTATATAGAAATTGATAAGGATAGATCAAATGAATATATATGATATATATGATATCAAAAATATTCTATATGGGTCAATTAATATTGACCTTTATTTTATTCCATCCATTGAGAAAATTGAACCATAATTCATGCGTATATAAGGCCTAAAGTCTCCAGGAATGGTGTAATTCATTTATCTGCAAATTTCTTTTATAGAAAAAAGTGAATATGAATGTATGTAACATATTTTAAATTTATTTAATTATTAAAATTATAAATATGATGGATCCAATATCAATGTATATGTACTAAAACTACCGAACCAAATTATAAACAAAAAAGAAATTGTTATTAAATTAAACATTAATGTTAACAATGAATTATTAATGAATGATTTAAAAAATATATAATTAAATCATATATGGTATGATATATTTGAATAATATTCTGGAATAATTGTACAATAATTCTATATGTATTATACAGGTGTTTGGTATGATTTTGATTATTTTTTAGACTTGTGGTATAGTTTTTTTGTCCCAAATTGTCTTATTTGGAATCATGTTATCTAATTTTACTATATTTTTTTGAAGATTATATAAAAACCATTTTTCATTTAATATAATTAATTTATTTATTCTACTATTATTAAATGTTTCATTTAATTTATTCTTACATGGGGCCTACGATTCAAATGTTTCCAAGGAATATATGGTATTTCTATCTAAAATTGTCTTCTCTAGGTTATATATTATATTATGAACCTATCCTAATTTATATGGTGTATATACTGAGCATTTATCATTTTATATAATGAATTTATTTCTTATCATTATATTTTCAATTTCATTTAATTTTATTCATCCATTGAGATTATGATTGAAATGTCTAGAAAGTGTTAATGATTTTTTGTGTCACATTTATTTATATATTGCAGATTCCATATTCATGAATTATTTATTTTTATAATCTATATTCTACCCAAAAATATATTTTATGATGTGTTATATGAAAATTTCATTTATTTACATGCCCATCTATAGTTCATTTTTTCATTTACCTAATTAATCAATAATTACCAATGTGGAATGGTTATTGTGATACAATATCATTTTTTATTAGATTTTCTATGTTTAGGATTTCAACGAAGAAAAAATAACCTTTATCCCCCAAAAAAATGGTGATTATTTTTTCCCCTCTAGTCATTTCTAGAAATAACAGGTTTTAGTTTCATTTTCCACTCGTTATGTACTGAATAGATAAAAAATATATTTAAGGACAAACTACTCTATTTCTTTGTCCAATAAAAAATTCATTTTCTTCCATGACCACATTTTTAAAATAAATTTTCAAAAAAAATTATCATTCCCAATGTATTTTTTAATGTCTTTTATAAAATCCTTTAAGTTTTTTTAAAAAATTAATAGGAATATTATTTTTTATTTTTTGAATGAGTTACTTTTTACTTTTTTCCAAAAAAAAGAAAATAATATATGTTTTCACATTTATTATAGGAATAATATTTCCCACCACCATTACTATTCAATATTTTAAAAAAATATTCTCAATGAATCTAAATTTATTTTTATAAAAAAATTTGACATTTTTAAAATTTAATTAAATTAGGATAAGTGATTTGTAAATGAAAAGGATAATTTCCCCAATAAATTATTCTTATGATATTTAAAAATCATTTTCAATATAGGATAAAATAGTTTTATGTTATATAATCATTACTTTGAATAAGATCCAATAACACCATCCATATTATTTCTCTAGATGGTTAATGATCAGGTTAGAAATATCTATACGAAACCTACTTCTTTTCCATGAGTTCTGTTATGGTGAAATGATTAAATATTTATGAAACCCATTATGTTTCCAAAAGTTATGCTATGATGAAATGATTTTATAACCCATAACCTTTTCATGGGTTTTGGTCTGATGAATTATAGATGATATTTTGGAACACGTCTATTTGATTATTATTATTTGACACGTGGTCCTATAATTTTATAGTCTTATAATGAATTGTTAAATCTAAATATCTTGTTATATAAACATGAATATAATAGAGATTGGTCCCTATTCAAAAATAGACTCTACAAACTATCATAATCATTGGAGTGATCCTTGACTACTATATTGAGTTGTGGAGTGAACTAATTCCACAATGATAGTCCTGGAAATGATCATTGACTATTACGGAAATGATTTTCTATGCATATTTCTAATCCAAAAATATATGACATATGCCAATGTTATTCTTTCATGGATTATGTATTTTGATTACTTTATGATTTAAGTCATATGAACTATAGTTATTTTTTACATTAATCATGTTTATAATCAATGATATTTCTAGTATGGTTTTAAAATATTATTATCGTGTTCTTAATACCTGATTCTCATGTTATGTCAGTATCTCCCTTGTTCACCCTTATTGATCATCTCAGATCACCCTGTATAATGTTTCTATTCCCAAGGATATGATGAAAGGTATTGTATATGATGTTTCTATGAAGTAATATAGTTTTGGAAAAAACAATGGTATTTTATATATTTCACTTATGAAACCATTGTTTATATATCCATGTTTTCTAATGGAACTTTACCTATATGATTTTTGTGTGGATCATTAAGTTATATAATGAATATTAATCTATTAAGATATGACATATATGTATTTTTTGAGTGGTTTGATATAGGGTGGGCCTAATATAGGGGAAAAATATTCACTACATATCATAAAATATTTTAATGAATGCTCAAATAGTTTTTATAAGTAGTGAAGTAGGATATTAGTACTAAAAAAGGGGGCATCATGTTCGGTAAGGATATAAATATCCAGCTGTTTTAAATTCATGGGATATGAACTATGATATGTGGTGTAGTATCATATGGTAAGTATGGTGAAAGGGTTTTTTAATGTAATATAGATATGATGGTAATGAGGGTGAGGTAGCTCATGTAGTATTAAAGGAAATAAAAACATTTCAATAATATAGGACTAAAATCCCAACAAAAATAAAATATCCTCACAAAATTCACACAGTTTCTATTCATGATTCATTTACCTATGTGTGGATAATAGTTCTCAGTTATGTTTTTTACCCTTTAAAGGTGTAGAAATGTATCTTGTTGGTGTAAAGGACAATGTAAATTTTAAGGATTAGGATATCTATTGACTAATTGTTATTATATTTCATTCAAACCCCATGAGATATTCCTAATTTATGTTTGGGATTCCATGACCAAATGCACACAATTTAGTTTTTTGATTCAAGGAGAATGTTTACATATATTAATCTCACAATTCTTGGACTAAATGTAAACAATTTATGGTGATAATAAATATATCAAGAGGTTGTAATGAGGTTGTTCATGAGGCATGGATATTTTTATGAACCAGATCTGAATAGAGGGAACAACAGTTCTAAAACTTCATAAACATCACTAAAATCGAAATCACATTGCTTAGGTTCACGATACACATAATAATGAGTGATATTATTTTCTATTCATGTAAATTAGACAACCTGGATGTAAATATATAATTTCATGGAGTAAGGACTAAATGGGAAAGAGATTTCATTCAACTAGATAAGATAAATACTTCTTTGAGTGCAGGGATGAAGGGACCCAAAAATATTGTATCTATTATATGTAATCTGATTGATGAATTTACACATTGTTTAAATCATTATTCATAGACCCCGCAGGTTTTATGTTGTTTAAGTCCATTTATATCGGTAAAGTGGGAATAAAGTCTATATAGTGTGATGAGTAAAGTAAAAAAATAATGTGAATATTCATTCCGTGTCAATATAGGTGGCCTTATATGTGTTAATTCAATGCTAATAGTTTTTTAACTCTAACTAAGAGTGAAGAAATCAATGTAGTATTGAGTAGCTCCAAAACTCAAAGAGAATTGGAGGACACAATCATAGCATAGAAAGTCTCAATAGATGGTTGTGCAGGTTAATGTCTAGATACTGAGTCCATGATGTTCATCTCCACCTAAACATTGAATATGGGTATATCATATGGAAATATTTTCAACTAAAACACCAAATTCGATGTGAGATGCACTTAGTGTTAGAATGTAACTAGAATAATAAGATTACCCATAATACATGAGATCACACAAGAGGGGTAAAAGGGTTGGCAGCTAAAAGAAAAATCTAACATTTTATTCAAAGATATATGGTAGGTTGAATTATAAATGAACTAAAATGATAGACTTTCATTATTGAATTTTGAAAGACATTGAGTAGGTCAGATATAGAATAAATTAACTCCACCAAAACAATCAATAGGAGGATGTAGTATATCATGGGTCACTTGATCTAAAACATAAAGGGCATTGATAGGTGGGATGTGAGTAAATGTTGTAAATATATGAAATATAAATCCCACCACCACAAAATCAGGGGTATGAAATTAAATATTATGTTAGAATATTGAGCATGTTTTCAATCCTTGGACCTATAAAGATAATTCAATAAATTCTTGGAGGCATGTACCCTAGATGAGAGAAGGGTATTTTTCACATTTACTCAATAATGTGGGTCATACTTTTGGATGTGGAGGATAATGTGGATCCAAATTTAATGGTTCATTGTAAATAAAATTTTTTTTTCGATGGGATAAACACTCTCAGTGTTACACTTTTATGTGTTTGGGAACATGAATGAGGCAAATTTGTACAAATGAGTGTCAAAACCATCCTCAAATAATATCTTCATCTCATTATTAGGTGAGAGAGTAAATGAAATAGAAGGTAATATATCATTAATAAAATGAAAGGATGTAGATATAATAGTGAAAATAATGACCATGGATGGGCAGAATATTGGAGATCTGAGAATCACCATGTATCATGAGGATGTGATTCAAAGTAGATATTGTTATTAAAACTAGTGTAGTGGGACACTAGTCACCCGATGGAGGGGTTTTATTCTTGACCAAGGATGATGTGACAACATAGTAATTTAAAAAATCATACATGAAGATGTTATAAATGCATTTTAACATTATGTGGTTGAAACAATTGGTTAGTGTAATGTGGTTTCATACAGCTATAAATTTTAATATGTATTCTATAATTATATATTGAGGATGAGAGGGAACACAATTTACTGTCATGATTATTATACTGGGAACACATAGTTTTATTTCACAAATTGAGGATGAATGTGATTACTGTTAATGTTTAAGATTTTATAACATGACCAAAGAGAATGATATAGATTATATTTGTAGTATGAATAGAAACACCATTGTATTGGGATTGAATTGAAACTATTTTATGTAATACTGATTCATCATATGGAGTAGATATGTACATATTTTATGGTCATGATTATCGGACGAAGTGGTGACTAATAGATTATGGTCACGTAACATAGACCATGGAAGTGGTATGATATGTTGTTTTAGTTTAAACAACCCCCCACCTATTAATTTCGTATCCATGTATCCATACAAACATATTAATAGCATTGGTCATCCCATAAAAGTGTGGGTGGAAAAATATTTATTATCATTATGCATTGATCATTATCATTTTTTATTATTGTATAGTGATGATTAAAATGTAGGTTCTTCGTTATTGAAAGACATATATAATTAACAATAGACTATGGTTTCTCATGTATAATGGTTGGTAATGTAGAACGTGATTTGAATTTGATATTATAATACTATATGAATGAACAAAAAATAGTATAAGGATGCCATGTAATTCAAATTAATGACACCATTTCTAGGGATAAATGTGATATGGATATACCCTATGTTTTTTCTGAACATGTTAGCTCATGATTCACAAGCATTCTTTTTCTAATGTTCAATAATAAACCATCTCCCATATAGTGGATACGTGACTTACTAGGAAGAGGTTTAAAAATAGCTATGGTCACCCATTATACGATTTTATCAAAATTAGAATTGGTGTGTATTTCATAGTCATATATAGCATTATTAATATTGAAAAATTTGGGGTAGGATTTATAGTCAAGTAGAATAGGGAAATGTGGTTTCTACCAGATTATAGATAGAAATCATAAAAAGGGGTGTTTTTGTCAGGTCCATGAAACTATAACCAGAATGAAAAATGTTTGATGTTATAAAGCATATTCCAAATTATACTACTAATTATTTTCATAGAATAATTACTATTAGTGTTCATCAGTATTTTGGGAGGTATAATTAATAATATTAACCCACTGTTAAGTGGGTAAATGAGATTGTGTACAATAAAAATAACCCATGAAGGGAGTAAAAAATAATTACCATCAGGATTATCAGACCCTTACTGGTCTTTTGAATTTAATTTTTTTATAACCAAACACAATGTGTCAATATGCATTTGATGATAGTTTTCTGAAATCATGTTACAAAAAAACCACCAAGGACAATAATCATATTTAATTCAGGAATGTCATGGGAAAAAAGGAGTTGTATAATATTTCCTATAAAAACCCAAATCTAGTAACCTAGAGTCAGTGACGATGTTATTACATTAGAATAGAAAATTGGGATTTAATCTTGTAAGACAGATAATTTTTTTAGTTTTACATAACCATATACTTACATGAATCCAATTTGTTATTTGATCAAATATAAAAACATATTAAAATATATCGTGTTGAGTTAAAATTTTATAATATCTACTTTTTATTTCTATTGTTTTGAAAATCACAAACTTTTTCTTAAAAATCAATTTTTTTAAATTTTTATGTCCTATATATTTTTGAATGGTTATGTAGAAAAAAACTTTTTCTATTGAATGTGGAATTATTCATTATCTAAAAAAATATACAATTTTATTACTTAAGTTGAATCCATTAGACTAGCCAAGCACTGGTCCATCTAACTGACCAAGATCTTGTTGATAGAATTGACCAGCATCTAGTCCATTGAATTGGAAATAGTCATGTTCATCAGACTGAATGTAGTTCAATTTGTCATATTAACAATACTTGTGTCCATAAAATTGACATGATTTAGTATATAATGTTGTGATTTTTTATCTATAATAATGACTATAATTAGATTATTGGTTTGAATATCACTAATATATCAGTATGACAATAATTATTTTATTGGTGTCGCTATTTGTTATTTATCGATATTATATTTTTTAGTCCTTTTAACTAACAAGATTTGAGACCATCAGAATAATAATTCTATAATAGAACCTAAAAATATTTCTACATGTTAGAATAAATTATAATTACATTTTATTAGTGTATCAAGATGAAATTATATGGAGTTGTATTTGATGATATTTAATGTGATTATCATCAATTTCTGTTGCAAAAAACTCTGAGATTAATAGAAAATATGGTCATTTGAGGGATTCCTATATATATAAGTTCATTAGAGGAGTTAGGAGATGATGCATTCTATCGGTTAACATGTTTTATGATTTATATTCTTGAAAGTTTCGTTCTTATGATTTGTAAATTTTCAATGAGTTTATATCCAAAGGATTCTGAGTAAAAAAAATTAGAATCCTTAAAACAATTTGGATTTGTATTCATTATTTCATATCAAGGTTAGCAATGATGGATTTTAGGGACTATGCGACTTTTGATACTGATCATGCTGATCAAAGGCTTCTATGGTTTTGGAGATAGTGTTGTCATTGATCTTTAGATTAGGTGGTGTCTTGTTTAACAATGACAGAGCAATTATGATATTCATATTGAGTGCATTCCTTGTGCAAAAATAGGTATTGTACATATAGGTGAAAAAAATAGATATATGTATTCATGATTGCCAAATTCATTATATCATATGGTTAAATAATATAATATCATATATAAATCATATAAGTCATTATAACACTTCTAAAACATTTCATATAACATATTTTAAAAAGTTTTATATTCCACTCTGAAATTTATATTGAAATTTGTTTATTATAATCTGTATAATATTCTTACTCACTGGACTCACATAGAGTCTAATAAATATTACATTGAATGTCAGACATACAATGAGTCCAATAAATATGATTAAGATGTTTTGGGTTTTAAGTTAGTGTAATTTTATTAGTCTATAATTCGACCTCATCCCCTCTTGTAGCCATCGTATAATCTTATGATCAATCAATAGGTATTATAAGAGGTTATAATCACATACATGATTTAGGTTTACTTTTCATATATAATGACTGTTTTTAATTTTTTAAACTTTTGATATAATTTTTTTATAAATTTATTTTAGAGTAATGTGTAAATATTATAAAGGTATTATTTCTATAGAATAGAAGGATTAAATTTTATTATTCTTATGAATATGAATCCTTGATGACCATTAATTTTTATGGTTCTAATTATGAAATTAAGACTATATTATCCATCATTGATGATGATTCCTCCCTTTGAACTGATTGGGACATTTTCATCTTAGGACTATCACACATTGGATTTTCATTTCTTATGGAAGGAAATTCTATTGTAGATGATTGAGATTTTTTTAATGAATGATTTTATGATTTGGATTCTTTATTTTCTTCTTCAATCTATATATCCTCTTCGTTTCCATCAACTTTTTTAATTTCACTTTCCTTATTTCCATCGTCTTCTCCTTTAAATTCATCTTATTTATCTTCAATTTCATTATCTATGACATCAATTATGAAAAATCATTACCAATTTTTTTCTTTGACTCTTAAATCACCATTCCCTACTTAGATTTATTCCAAAGGATTCTAATAATTTTTTTATAAAACCATTTATTTATCAACAACAACATATTTTCCCTTGTCTACAAGAGATGGAACATCGACATTGATAATAGATATCTATTGAAATGATAGAACTGCATTTTTATTTGAAGAAATTAACAAAATATGGGTTGAGGATGCTTCCACACCATTCATCAACGAAACTATTAAACATGTACATTGAATTTTTTTCTTTAGTTTCTTTTCTTTAACATTTTTTATTTGGTTTCAGTACCATGAATTCTAATAGAATGGGATTCAACTGGAATGAGTTTGAATGAAGGATCTCCTTTTTATTCATCTACTTTCATTCTCCATTATATAAAGACATCATTTGGGATAGTCATTTTTTTCTTGTATTTATGAGGCCTTGAAGAGTGAACATTTCTTTTCTTTTCATATATTTCACAAACCATATTTCCCTTCTTATTTGGAAAATGTTTCTATTGTTTCATGGAAATTTCTTCTTCCGTAGTAGATTTCCCTGAATTATCAATGAAATCCTTTGCTTAATCATCAAAAAATAGTTTATCCTTTTTAGAGTATAATCACTAACAAGAAATATATTCATCTTCTTCGATTTTCACATATTTGATATATTGAAATAATGTATTCACTTAACCAATCACTTTATTAAAATATCATGAAACCTAGTGATATGAGATTTTATAGAACTAGACATGAGATTACTATTGGTGAGACAAATATATCAAATAAATATATTTTTATCCAGTTAAAAATGAATTCCAAAATAAATACATTACTGAGATTCAATGAATCATGATCTCCTTTAGTTAGTATTATGAAACATTTCATCCACAATGCAATAATCATATTGTATGTTATCAGATGATTTACTTTAATATGATTTTCAAAATGACCAAACCATGAATTCTGAGATTTCTTCTCATCAACATAACCCAAAGTATCATGTAATTTATGAGAAAGACTTAAATATTCTCCTTGTTATGGAATTTCAAGAAAATTTGAGGCATTTATATTGAAAATTGCTATCATTTTCCATAAATTTTGATGGATATGATTTTTTTTCATTCTCCACATGAGACTCCACTAATTTATAAATATATATGACTAAATATAGAATTATAATATCTTGGTTTTCACCTGTTTTGGTATCAAAAATAGATTCAGATCCTTGAAATTGGAAAATTATCTTCATAATGGAATCATTATTATCTATAAATGATTTCTCCACTATCCTTTATCTGAATACAATCCATTCATCAATGTCTTTTGTAGGAATTGTATTATCAGAATAAGCATGGGATTCTGACATTCAGACTTGAGGAGAATTTTAGAATCCAATTGGAGGGTCTTTAATTCAACAACACATATAGGTGATGATTATGGGGTTTTTGATGGGTGAAATGGGGGTCCCCACTTTATTTATGTGATTTCAAGAGTTTTTTGAAAATACTTATCTACTCCAAGGTTAAGATGTTATCTTATCTTATCTAATGGTTTTGATCTATCTAAGGAATAATTTTAAAAAATGAACTCTTAAGGCTCTAAAAAAAATATCATATTGGGATATAATAAGAAACAATGAAAAACAAAAGAATTTTTTTATGAAATCTAAATGGAATTGTAACAACAACAATGATAATGAGTATTATGTATTAGTATCAGAATAAAGAGATAAATGGAATACATTTTGGAGTTGGAAGGACCTATTAATATGATAATGATGTTCTTGTTGAATTATTTTAAACATTTACATTATGATAGAATACTAGAAAAGTGTTTTATAAAATTAGAATGCATTAAGAAGAAAAAATAGGGAATGATACAATATAAAAATTTCCTAAACTCAAAAATTTTGGGAATATAGAGTTTGAAAAACTTGTAAATATTTCATGATCAGATGATCCATTTAGGAAAACATACTCTGAATAATTTATAAGAAACCATGAATTCGGAAAATGAAATTCGATAGTTAATTTTGGAAAAACCATAAATTTTGAAATATGTAAATTTTTTTAAAAACAAAACATGTATGTACTACCCCTATGAAAATGAGTAAATTAATGGAAGGATATTTTTAAACAATAAGAATATACTAATGATCACATAATATAAATCATTCATAGCTTCTATTTAACGTATTCAGATCTATCGAAATGTTATGGTCTTGTAAAAATATCAAAACGATTTTTTTTCAATCCAATGCATTGTAAAATTATATCTCCTTTAATTGTATGATCCCTAAGAAATTCATTCTTAATATATAAGTGTTTTTCACAAGAGTGATGTGCAGGGTTTTTACATAATGCTATAGAACTATTGTTATCACATAGTATTTGCATTTTTTTAAAACTCATTCCATAATTAGCGAGTCTGTGTTGCATCCAAAACACTTGAGCACAACAATATTGAGGTGCTACATATTTAGCTTCAACAGTTGAAAGTGCTACTGAATGTTGATTCTTAAAATAAAAAAACTAATAAATATATTATGAAATTAAATGTTCTTGAGGTAGTTTTTCTATCTATTCTACAACCACCTAAGTCAAAATCCTTATATATTTTAATAAAAATCATTTATAAAATAATAGAAATGTCTTAAATCCATGTTTCCATTCCTGAATAAAAAATAATTTGAAGAAGAAAAGAATATTCATAAACCCATAGTCCCCTTTAGAAAAGTAAAAATTTCATATTACATATTTTATATGGGATTTCTTTTATTTTCTTAATATCTAGCACATAATCATACATACAACATTATGTCTGGTCCAACAACCATTATGTATAGTAGACATCCAATCATACCTCTAAAAGTTTTTTGATCAATTGAGTTTTGAAAATCATTAAGAACAAGTGTATTTTAGGTATTGATGGAGTAATAATAATTTTTTTTATTTTCATCTCCTAAACTTTTATGAATTTATTTTAAATTCTTATATTTTGATATTTATGTACCTTATAGATTCTGATAAATTTGAAAACAAAAAATGATTACTCACCAATCATACTCATCTCAAACTCTAAATTCATAATATCTATGAAAGAATCTATTATGGATTGTTGAGTTGATCATAATATAATTTCATAGACATATATTTTCAAATACTATAATATTATTGTAAATTTGATTTATAAAAAGAGTAGGATCCACCGCTCCCTTAATAAAAAAATTAACAGAAATCTTATTACCCAATCATACCAAGCGATAGGGGCTTTTTTAAGTCCATATAATTCTTTGGTAAGTTTATAAACAAATTCCTAATTGTTTTTGTTTTAAAAAGTAGGGGATTGTTAATCCAAAACATCCTCATAAATATTTTTATTAAGTAATGAACACATCACATCCATTTGAAAATTACTCAAATTAATGAATGTTGCTAATGCTAGTAGAATACAAAGATATTCTAGTATGGATACTGGTGCATTTTTATCATCATACTTTATGACTTCTATTTTATTTTATTATTTTTCAGCATTTAATTTTTTATTTCTAAGGATTATTCAATTTTAATCAATTTTAATTTTTTGAAGACCCATGTTACCCCAATTATGGAAGTTTCATTAGGTATTTTAACCAAAATCATAACATTGTTCCTATTGTATTCATTTAGCTCATCCTGCATAACCTCATTACAATCCTCATCACCAAAATATTCCTCAGGATTGTTATGTTCAAATTGGGATGGAATAACAAGATGGTGTACATATTTTCTTAAAGAATGCATGGTTATAAATAGATTACTAACATCACCAATGATTCTATCTCTTGGATGTTTCCTAAGAAGAAACCTGTATAAGTTTTTTAAAACTTATTCACCAACATATGGTAGAAAATAACCCTTATTATATACTTCAAAAACTATATCTTGTGTATTTTAATTATTAGAAGAATCTTACAACAATGGTTGAGAATACTTTTTTTTGGAAAACAAAACTGAGGATATTTGTTGGATTTTCTAAAAATCAAAGTATCACTTTCATCAAATTGAAAATGCACTACTTCCATAATATTATTAGAGATTTTGTGAAGAACATTATTTTCCTTGTATGTAGTGGAGTAACCTAAAAATGCACTTTCATCAGATTTGGGTGTGAATTTATGTAATTTATCTCTGGTAATCAAGATGAATACTTTGTAACCAAACACTATAAATTTAATGCCATGTGGTTTTGGCCTATCCAAAACACATAAAGAGTTTCATTAATAAAATTTAAAATTTATACTCTATTTAAATTATAACAAGTAGTACTAACCGCTTCACCCCAAAAAGGTTTAGTAATTATATATTCAATCAACATGGATTGTATTATTTCTTGAAGAGTATTATTTTTTATTTCAAAAACACTATTTGGATGAGGATTTCTGGGAGATGAGATATTATGTGAAATGAGTGTTTTTATCTAAAAATTTTCAACACTAGAATCTAAAAATTCTATAACCTGATCACTACGAACAATTACCAAGAGATGGTTTTCCCCATTTTTAACTTTGGATAAAAAATTATTGAAATTAAAAATGGCTTCAAATTTATTTTCAATAAAATAGACCTCTATATATCTTGTTTAACCATAAAAATGAATATATACATAGTAAATTCCCCAAATAATTGCATTTTGTGTATAACCAAATAAATCCATGTGTACCAACTGTAAAACATCAGAATTTGTGACATCACTAATTTATTTAATCCCTAACTTGTGTTGCTCATAATATTGATAAGGGTAATAGAATTTTCAAATATAAAATTTAAATTTCGGTAGATTCATAACAAAAATTCCATTTCTAAACATACATAAGTTCATATGGATACAGTGTCCTAAAAATTTATTCCATAACCATGATTGATCTTCCATTTCACTAAGTTATGTAAGTCTTATCTCCTAAGGTCTTATATGTATAGCATGAATACATTATCATTACAATGGAAAGAAAGAATTAACTTTGCCCAAGTAATTGTGTACTACATATTTATCATTTATAAAAAACATTTGGTATCTATCATTACATAATTAACATATGCTTCTATGGTTCCGTAGAATACCTTTAATGAACAAAACATTAGAAATTAAAACTTTCCCAAGAAGAAAAATATTACCTACAGTGAAAATATCTCCTTAAAAATTTTATATAATGGTAACTTTTCCACATTTCTTCTTCATAATATTTTCAATGAAATATTTTTGTCAAATAATATGTCTAGAACAACTAGTATTTGTGTACCAAGTATTTTTGTTATTGGTGAAAAATTTTATTTAATAAAAATAAAACAATAGCCTTTTGGAACCCAAACATTCTTGTGTCTTGTATTAGAAAAAAATAATGGGTGAAAATTTTTTTCTTGAAAAATATTTCTCTATGAAAACCTATAGACTAATCTCTATTTAAGGAATAAATTTTAATCCAGTAACCACAAAATTGGAATTTTTTATAAAAGGGATCACTTTTCAGAACAATGTAATTGTTACTGAAAATAAATTTCTATTCTTATACCTTATGGAAGAACTAGTACCACGAGGATAGATTTGCTTTTAAATATTATCAAAACATTACTTCAATGAAGTAAATATTGGGAAAAAAATTTAAGGAATAAATTTTATACTTTTGTTTAAAAAATATATTCTTATCCTCTGGAATAATAGTGTTAGTATTGAGTTTCTCAAATGTAGTTTGTAAATTATCCATTTAATAAATTAGTTTTTATATATTTATAAAAATAATTTTTTTTGTATATAGATTTATAAAGATAATTACAAAGATATGGCACTTCTCTTATTAAGATATTTATCCTTGCATTTCCGTTATAATTTTTTTTATAGAGCTTGAAATTTTCATTTTCAAGGTGTTAGGAAAAATGTCAAAAAATATTCATAAAAAGGAAGAGTATTATCCTCTTCTGAAGAAAATTCATCATCTGACGATTTAGAATCCATATGAACATCAAAATAAAGATAATTTTTATTAATGTATAAATATGTAAGATTCTCAGTGGTGTGTAAATTATCCATAAGATACATATTTTCATATTTAATTCTACAAAGAAGACCAATTTTCCTTTAATATGGAAATTAATTATCTAAATAGTTGTATAATGAATCAACTCTACTTTAAATCAATGTTTCATCATCTTTAAGAAAACTATTCATTTTTTAATCATATTACATCATCTGATTTCTATAAGGATATCTATCCTTTCTATCTTTTCTATTCAATTGGGGATAGTAAGATCGAATCTATCAAGCTATTCTTTACTCATAACAACTAACTTCTAAATATTAATTTTCATTAATACATTTTTTAATTTTCTTATAAATATAAGGAATGTCTTTCTTACTAGATATTTCGTTTATCCTCTTAGAAATATTAGCTAGTTCATTTTTTAATTTCTCAAAATTTCTAGAATCAGATTGCATAACATATTTTTTATTTATAGAAGACTAAATAACCATTTATAGTGTTGGGAATTAAATGGAAACTATAATATTTTTGATAGAAACTCTATCATTATCCTTTTTTGATTTCATAGAATATATTTTTAATGTACACTAATATTGAAAAATGGTTAAAAATAAATAATCAAGAGTCAAATTTTTTATCTTCCTTGATTCATCAATAGTTTTCCTTTTTGATTCCCAATCATTTTTTATGCAATATATTATCTTTTCTAAGAGTATTTAATCACAAAATAATTCCAATCCCATAGACTACAGACTTTTTACAACTATCATGAACCTCTGAGGCATATTTCTAATAGATTAAGCAGGTAAAAATTAAAATGATTGAAATTCATATATAAGAATATCTCTTCTAGTTTAAACAACCATTGAATTCCCAAAATTAGTTATATATAACTTTTTCCAGAAGCTATTAGAGGATTCATAGGAATAAATCTTACTATATATGTTTTTATTCATTGAAAACAAAAAATTATTCCTTAATTTATAATTTAATTGATATTCTAACTTTTATTGTTTGGTAAAAGATCTAACTTCCTTATCATGAATTTTGAAATCACCTTTCAGTATTACAAAACTATCAATAACTCCGTTGAACACAAAATTCATCATTTTATCCATTCATTATTCTTAATCATTACAATTAAAAATTATTGGTCTATTGGGATTCATATTTTCTTTTGATCTGAAATTAATTTCTCTAATATTTTAAAACAGATACAATATTTCTTTTCCATAATACATGTTAGTGTAATAAGTATTCATAAAAACATATTATGATAAAATTTAACTAAATTTCAATATTAATGAAGATATTAATTTAATTTTGTATTTGAGATTTGGAAGCTTGATTTAATACCAATTTTTGGATCATAATCTATTTGGGGATGACTAAATACAAGAGTGGGGTGAAATGTGGTTTTAAAAATTTTCATTTTTAACATTAATAAAAACATAGTGTATCAAGGCTAAACAAATTGTATTCAAAAAACCTATTAATTATTTAAATGGTATATCGATTTTTCCATAGGGTACGATAATAAAATTATCATAATCAAGTAGATTCCAATCTGTATCTTTATAGGTCATAATGAGAAATGGATTCTATATTAACTTCATATAGATTTTTAAAAAGTAAGACTGGTTAACTTAATCGGTGTTTAATTGTATTCACATTAGAAAATGATTTATAAAATCATACAAAGAAATATCATAGAAATAATGGTAATGATATATCAGAGTAATATTAAATGTATTGTAATTAGGAATTAGTATGATAACAGAATTAAAATTTTAAATGTGAATATAAATTGTATCATTATTATATTACATTTATTGAAAAATATAAACTTTTAATTAATAATAAATTTAGTAGATTACTTTTATTTTAACCCAAAGATAAGGGTATACAATATCCTAGGATAAAGGTCCCTTTTATATACTTACAATAAAATTTTTCATTCCATTCATAGGGAAGGCCCTTGATATGATGATCAATCTATCACATTGTCCCCGCGAACCCTCGATATGATAATCAGTTTTTCATAATATCCTTTTGTTCCCTTGATCAATACCAAGATTGGTATCTTCATCTTCCTAGCCTCATAAGACCAATATTATGTTAAAACATTACAATACAATGATTACAAAACAAAACACTCTATAACAATTAGAAACACCAGGAAAAAGATGTTCATGATGGAAATATTTAGAGCTCTTGTGAAAGAGAAATTTTAAAATAAAATTGATCAGACCCAAACACATTAAATGACTAAGTATTTATTTCCAGATCCCTAATGATTATAATTTCATCCAATGGATCATATTACTATAATTTTGTTACAAATACTTCAAAAACTATCCCTCCAATAAATATATAACAATATATAGTATGAAATCATTAGTTACACCATTTTCAATATAAAAGGTATTAAAATATGATAGAAAATATTTTTTCATATTCCGGACTTAAAATTTCATAAATTTGATAGATTTTATTATATAATTCCATTATGATAAATTCTATGAGTGTGAATATGATTTTTATCAGTTCTAAAATCATGATCAATAATAAAGACAACAGTTAGTATGATTCCAAGAATGAAAGTCTTAAATTTGGTTTGATAAAGGTGGGTGAAACTATTAGAATTTTCACACTCAATATGATATTCATAATAAGGACTTTTTAAATTATAATCATGAATTCTTTGAAACAATTTTTATGTATGGAAAAATTGTATGTTTTCTAAAAAACATCCTAAAAAACATTAGACATAAAAGGGACAGTATTCAATTGTTTAAGAAAGAGTTTGTGGTTATCAAAACAAAATAAATTGAAAATTAATAATAATACAACTGACTCAACACTTATCTTCAATGACTCAGAATATATATAGTCAGATATCATATACTTATGTTGTGAAAAAAATTTCAATGAAGTTGGAAGTAGAAAATATTTGTACTATAAAGGTCATTAAAATTATAAGAATTATTCTCTAAGCTGATTATCATGAATTTTATTTTCTACAAGGTTATACTATTGAAAAAACGTGTGGATGATTTTTGTATATTTTTTGTATTATAAACTCACTTGGAGAGATGAATATAATAGTGATATTTTAGTTGAGAATATTATTTACATAATAACGGATGAATAGAAATCCAAACTAACAACATTAGATGATATAAGAAGGTGTAAACCTCAAACTCATGGTGATTTTACATCAACCCTAATGATGTATTAGGGAAGATTGAAAGGGTTATAGAAACTTTGATCAAAAAAATTTTGGATTTCCATTGAAACAAATTCAAATGTTTCAAATAATAACTAGTCTATTGAAAAGGTCTTAATGTCTTCCAAAAAAATGAATGTTATAGTTGACTCAGATAGTTATTCATTGGGAAAATCTAGAAATGAATCAGTTAATCTTATAAAAAGGATGAACAATGTTATTTGAAATAATAATTTTGAATCTATATATAAGAAAAATCAAAGGTAAAAAAGTGATAAAAATGATTCTTTATATGTTATATTTTATTTTTTTTATGAACTTTGGGAATATTAGACTAGATTGACTGAAGATGAAAATAATGTATAAGATGGATATAAATTATTATAGAAATTCCATGAAGTATTATAAGGAAAAAATTAAGAAGAGCGTGAATGCCTCAGATACTTTTAATTCTACTAGAAGATATAATTTATATAATAACTCGTCAGAAAATAAATGTTGTGGTCAGAATATAATCATATTCTAAAAAGAAATTCAAATTTTGAACAATATAATTCATAGAAAAGGTAAATGTTGAATATCTTACAAATATCATATTAATTTATAATTATAATAATAGAAATGATTATAATAGTTGTATATATTAATATGTATAATATTTTTCATCATATTAAAGTTATAATTTACCATGTTTTAATGTGGTTTCTTGAATTTCAAAATTCCTAGAAAATGTAAATTGTAAAAAATATAAAATACCTGATGTTGAAAAAGAACAAATGTTAAATCCAATTTAGAAATTTAGAAATTTACAACTGAGATTTCATATCATTTTAAATATTTAGATAATCATAATTTTTTAGAAATATTATCATTCCAAATAATAATAAAATTCTAATTATGATAAAACTAATTTAAGAAAATAATTAGAAAATCATAATTGAAATATAACTACTACTTAGAATAATAATTTAGTTAGAGAAAGAATCTCTCAAATTTATTTTTTGAAATATGAATTTTTGATGTTTTTCATTGTTATGGAATGTTGTTATAAAATGTATAATTAGATTTGACATCAAAGATATGTTTCCAGAATGGGTTTTTGCTAATAGAAATCCAAATTTTCAAAATAATTACTTTGTTAAGAAAACTGCTCTTTTTCACTAAATTCCTTTGCCGTGGTAAATAGAAAAAAGGATTCATTGAATAAAACTCATAGATTTGGATTTCATAAATCATATGTTTAATAATAATTTACATTTTATACTCATGGAAATGTTGAAAAAATTTGGATTCTAAAAATTATACAATCTAATAATACATAGTTGATTAAAATGTTGGTTCTGTAATGATAATTTCATTATTTCTCAGAGAATAGGGAATATACCAATAACTAAAATATTTGTTTCGTGGATAGTGTTTGTTCCAGACATATGACCTGTTACAAATAATTATTCAAAAATATTATTAATTAGAAATTGTGAAAGTCACCTTTGGTGATCATGCTCTAAGAGAAATCATTAAAATACATAACATTATTCTTCTTGGGAAATAATTCATATATAAAGTTTTATTTATTATTTCTATTATGAAAAAAAAATCATTATAATAATCTCATTATTTGATGGGGGTATATTGGAATCATCATGAATGAGAATTTTCTTTTCATAGTTCAAAGGATGAATTTATTTTTTCTAACAATAGGCATGAAAATGTCTACACACTAATCATAGAAAACCATAAGATCCATGATCTACCATTCCATAGTGTAATGGAAGAACAATAATGGTTTTCGAATAAAATATTATGGCATTGTAATGGTAGGTAACTTTTCAGCACTAAAAACTCTACAAAAAAATGATGTAGTAGAAATAATAAATAGAATTTTTCAAGAGATTACTAGAATCATTCTTAGTGAATACTCTGTTTATACAAATTTTTAGGCTGAATAAGTTACTACGTCCTATTATATAATTAATTGTGTTTTTGGAGGAAGTTTTATTAATAAAAAACCTTATGAGTTTTTGAACAAAAGGAATGAAAAACATTTCAACTTCAATTTTTTTGGATACAAATTATTCATTTTGAATATTAAATATAACATACAAAATATTAATCCAAAATATAATGAATGAATGGTTTTTGGTTATTCATTATCTAGTATAACCTATAATGTTTTTTTAAAAAATAAAAGTAAATTTTTGGATGTATTTTATGTTTAATTTTAAAAGACTAATCCATTCGTTTTCAAACAACATCTTTCCATATCTTCAGATGATATTTATAAAAAACTATTTTCAACCTACGTTGCAATTTTTTTATATGATAGAGAAATTGGATGGAATTTTTTTTATGTTCTACATGAAGAAAATTTCAACATGTTATTGAATAACATAATTTTATATTTTCAATGAATCAATTGATCCATATAAATCATCCTAGTGATAAAATCATTGGTTATTTAGGAAACATATTAGAAAAATATGTTTGTTTGGAATCGAAATTGAACTTTTTTAATTTTTATTACAATTTGAACATAAGAATAATGGTATGCCATTAAGTTTTTATGGTTGGATTAAATCCATGAAATATGAACTCATTTATTTTAGAGGTATCATCTTGGAAATTGGTTGAACAACCTAACGATAAATCCATAATTGGAGTAAAATGTGTTTCTCAATATAAATGTTATTAAAATGTCATAACTGTTGGAAATAAAGATAAAATTATTTCTAAAGGACACAATCAACAATGTCGGATAGATTATGAATATATATAATATCTTGTGGTAATACTTGAATCATTTTATATACGTAAAGAATATTCTACATTGTCAAATTTCAAACTATTTCAAATGGATTTAAAGTGAACATTCTTTAACAAATATGTTATGAATGAAGATTATGTAGAAAATCCCCATTAGTTTCAAAATAAAAAAATGTTTTTGAACATACTAAAATACTTTATAGAATTATGCATGTGCCTAAAGCCTATTATGATTGATTATCTAGATTACTTATACAATATATATTGGTAATGGAAATTCTCACCCACACTTTTTATAAAATATATTTCTAAATTATGTATCATTGAAGAGTTTTAGGTTGATGACATTATATATGGATCAACTAAAAAATCATTAATAATATCCTTTTTGAATCTTCTAAAGTATGGGTTTGAAATGAGAATGATGGGAGAACTTACATATCATTTAGGTTTTCAAAAATATAAAATAACATAAGTATCTTTGGTATCTTTACATAGGTATGTAAAATTTCTTCTTAGAAAACCTGGATATTCCAATATTAAATGTATTAATAGTTCTATCATAAACGCTAATACTATAGATATAAATTAATCTGGGAAACTAGTTGATAGAAATTTTTTTTAAAGAAATATTTAAATTTTAATATAATTAAATTCTTGTTGTTTGATTATAATGAATTATTTATGCTTATGTGAAATATATTAATAAATAACCAAATAGTACCACCTTAATGATGTTATATGAAATTTTCTTATATTGAGGGAACACTGGATTAAATATAATTTTATACTTATAGAAATTATTTTCAATGTTATTTTTTTCATTCGCTAGTTTTGGTGTTTATAAAATAGATAAGAGACATAAATTTCAAATGTTTAAAATCTTATGAGATTCTTTACTATCATTCTCTTTTAAGAAACAACACTCAGAATCACTTTCTACTATTGAAGCTGAATATGTGGTAGTATGAAATTAGTGTTCCCTAGTGTAGTGGATTCAATATAGACTCACTATGGAATCAATTTTAAAAAATATCAAATTTTTTGTAACAACATAAGTTATATTCCTTGAATTAAAAATGCATCACATCAGACATTACGGACAAAAATATATATTAGAAACCAATTCTATTGGGATCAAAAAGAAAAAAATGAGATATCATTTTTCATGTCATCATAATTATATAACAACATGTTGATATTTTCACTAAATCTATTAGTTCCTATAGATTTCAATATATTAAATAGAATTTAGGAATGATCATTAAGAATTAATGATTTATATCTACTTAGTATTTTCAAATCAATTTACATTAATTAAACCATTCACAAAGGTGGATTACATATGAATTTTTTTTTCTAAAAACAATTTCCCCCACATCTTCTTTTTCATTGGAAAAAAAATTTATAAAAAAAAATTTAACACATTGAAATATTACTCAAGTGTTAGGGAACATTTTTATTTTAAATAAATCTGATTCATTTTTTATGAAACAAATAAGAACAGGTTACTAGATAAAACCTTCATACCAAAATTTAATTTTCTAACCAAGGAGGAACATCTCCGATCATTTATCTTTTGATATTAACCATTAAATTTTTGTTTTATATATATTATTTTATTTCTACAAAAAAAATAATTTATTATAAATATTAAATTTTGTTTCCTTTTTCAATTTTAATGTTTTATGAATAGTTTCTTATATAATATTAATAACACATTATGTATTCAAAATATAATAATTAATAATTCTATGATTAATATTAACCATCATATTAAAATACAGTTTTAATATGAAATTTTTTATATTTGGAATTCGAAAGGTCACTCCCCAAGACTATATATTGTGTGAGTGTCTGTGTCTGTGTGGTCCATTCTGTCACAGACTGTTTTAAATATTTTACTATCAACTCTTTTCTCTCCATTTTCAACGGAATTTGAAAATATTGACATCAATTTGGTCACTTCATTAGTCCAATTTATTCTTCTCAACTTCAGTCTCATTATAATTTCATATGCTGAGTATTTTTCTAAGTAATAAGTGTTAATGGAAATGTTGATATAGAAATCATGGTATGGTATACATGATTAACATTTGAAATTAGTAATAATTATTTCAGGATCTGAAAATATTATTGTAGGGAAAGATGATTTTGATATGAAATATCCAAAAATTGATAAATAATTATATTTCTGAGTGGAATTTAGCATTCATGCTGATTTGAAAATCATTATTTTAAATGTTAATTTTGAAAATTTAAGAATAACTTTTTTTAACATGGATGATTTAGTTTAGTTTATTTTGGAAAGGTATTCTTACCTTCTATATAACAAGATTCTAGAGAAGTTGGGATACTTTGAGAAATACCAATATGAACCATTTGGGTTGTCTTTTTTTAGGAATGAAAGAAATGTATATCATATAACTCTGGATGAGATAATAGTTTCATTGTAGATTAAAGGTTACCTTAATCTGAAAAAAAACGATAAAGGGGTATGGTAAATGTTGATGATGTCATTGTAATGGATTTAATAATTAAAAATTGGAAGATAAACGTGGTCAAGTTTTTATTTCAATAGATTTAATATTTAAAGAATACCTCTATGAATTAAATAATTATTATTTTTTAATGTTTCATTATTAATATTTTGTTAAATTTTTTATATCTAATAAATAATGAGAATCAGGATTATGCAGTTTGAGAAAAGGATTCATTGAATGGAGATGAATCCATGACCAATACGAAGCTAGTCCTCACTCTAAAAAAGTTAATGTTTGTAGAAAAAATTAGACAAGGAAGTGCACGATATTGAAGTAACTAAATATAATGAACCTATAAAAGATAATATTAGATAATATTACTCTCCTATAAAGCTACAAAATAAACCAAAAAAATGTATGATTATACCTTTAAGAAGATAATTTGACATAAGGCTCAAACAAAAAAAGGTGATCCATGTTTTAGACTTGATAAAGATTATACATTAGACATGAAGATGAATATATATAAGTTCATCAAATTGGTAGCGAAAATTAAAAATAATTGGAAAATAATTTCAAGAGAAATGGTAATGGAAATATGATTAATAACATAGAAAAATAGGCATCAAATATACCTTTATCTATATATTTATTATTAGTAGTTCAATTTTTTCATTATCCTAGAAAATATTCTTTTTCCAACTAAACTTTTTCTTTATCAATAAACAGTAATAGAATTAAAGAATTTTTAAACATCAATTTTTTTATTTTTTGTTCAAAAGGATAAAAAAATATGAATTTTAATATGAAAAATCAATTGAGAAATAATATTAAAAATCAATTGAGAATTCAGTTCAAAAGATAAATAAAAAATATGCTTTAGAAAGTGGAAAATAATTCAAACGAAATTAATTTGGAAAAATAATTAGAATAATAATAATAAGAAGAAAAATAAAATGATAAAGAAAAAGAATAAGTAATAGTAGAAATATCTTTATATTCATCGTCATCCTCTACATACTTACAGACTCAATCTGATAAAAACCATATTTTAGACGATTCATTGAATTAAAAATATTTATCAGAAGGTAATGTATAAAAACATTATTTCCATAAAATAATATCATACAAGTTAGACACTAATATTAATGTTGATTTGTTGAAGATTTTGGATGATGAAAATGAAAAAGAAAAAAAGGATAGTTCTTTTACCGTCTAAAAAAATTCTGATGCTTAATCAGATTCATCTAATATGTTAGATACTAAAACTATAGGGTAACTGAAAATATATATCAAACATTAAGAAATTAAAAAATTCATTAACTGATCAATTTATTATTGAAAACTGATGTATGAGAATTCAAAATAGTTTGTATGAGAAATCAGAGCATTTGTTGTTGTTTATAGAGACTGGTATTCAAAATGAAGGTAGATAATGTGATTCAATGATAAATCAAAGGAACAGAAAAGTATATTTAATAAAATGGAAAAATTATCGACAAAATTTGATGGATTTTTGAAACACCATGATGATTAATTTTATGATGTTAAGAGACTATATTTTTCTATTACTAAGTCATTTGAGAAACTATCATTAGAGTTTTTTGCTAGGATGAATTTTTTAAAACAGTTAAGAGAAATATGGGACTGTAAAAATCCTGAAATATATAAATTAAAATAATTTAATTCCAAATCTAAAATAATAGAATTCAAGAAAATTATCTTTTGATGAATACTTATAATAGGTGAATGTGAAAAAAAAGCTTAGACTTCTTGAGAAATACGTAATCAGTTTGTTTGAAGAGAATAATACATTCATAGTGAAACAAGAAAAATATCATTACTCAAATCTATAGTTTCATATATTGAGAAGAAGCAAGAATATTTCTAAAATATTATGGAAATATTAAAGAAGCTCTATAAGAAATAATAATCATTTTTATTTTTGAACACCTAATGTATTTTTTAATAAATAATTTCTTATTTATTTCTTGTTTGAATGAATTATTCAATAAATAAATTTGATTTCAATGTTTCCAAATTTTACTTTAACAAATATAATTCCCTTACATCTTGGATGAATGTTTTTTCTAACACAAATTTATTGTATTATACTTTCTAACATTTTAGGAAATTTTTTTACTTTCCCAATATCATTTTGAAAACCACTATAGGGGAGAAATTATTAATACTATATAATTTATTGAGGGGAATAATTTTATAAAAAATAACAATCATATAAAACGGAAGAATGTGATATGGGATATTTTATTCATATTCCTCAAAATTAATAATATTTACTATTAGATGAATAATGTTGAAAAAGAGAATTTATCATAATATGGAGAGTTAAGATAGGAAAAAAGGGAAATATTTATTTTATTAATTTATTTTGAAGTACATATATGTATAAAGTGTTACATATTTTGCAAATTTAACAGTTTTTAGTGTTTTGTTGTGTGTTCATCAAAAATAGGGAATGATTTTAGTTGAATGTTAATAATTTATACTTTTCCTATCATTATTACTATAAATTAATATCCCTTTCTTACAACCCTATTTCAATAACACTATATTTCGTAAGTATTTTTGAATGTTTTTGTATAAATAAAACTTCTATACCAAACCTAGAAATAATCCTTCATTAAACATATATAATTTTAAATAATTTTTTAATCCATTATACTGATAAGGTATGCTCCATCGAACTAACCAACATCTTATCCATTGTGCTGGTAATATTATAGTACATTAGACTGAAAATATTTTAGTTTTTTAGATTAATGTATTTTTTTCCATAGAATTTTTAAGATTTAGTCTATCATGTGATGATATCTATTCTCCATGTTTAAAAACAATTAGTATATTGGTCAAACAATATCTAATCTATCTATATAACAATACATTGTTTAACAATGTAATGATTTATATTCTATCGGTATAACTATTTTACTCTGTTGAAATAACTTTTTTTTATTCAAATTTGTTATAATTTTTATAAATAGATTAAGAATTATTTCTACCAGTCAAAATAAATTGCTACAATATTGTAATGGTCCTATCAGAATGATAGTGGATGGAGAAATATGACCATTATAGGGATTCTTAAAAATAGGATCACATTAACAGAGCGTAGAGATGATTTATTTTGTAACTCAACAGGTCTTAAAATATCTATACCATAACATCTCGTACATATAGTTTCTAAATTTTCAAAGTGTATATGTTCTATGGATTCTGTGTGAGAAATTGTAAATTACTTATTATAATTTTCTTTTGAATTCATTTATCATGATAGTTTTTATGATCAGGAGCTTCCAAGGATATGAAGGCAGCTGATATAAATTAGGTTGATTGAGGGATTCTAGTGTATTATAAGACAGAGTTGTTCTGGATATTTTACTTGAGGGTGTTCTTGTTAATTATAGATAATGTTATTTCAATATTAAAATATATTTCTTTACTGGTGTTGAAATATATAACCTATAGCTAGATTGAAAACTATGTATATCTTTTGTTAGGATTTCTAACATCCATATCTTTTCAGGTCAAATAGAATGATATATTTTATAAATATTCAATGTCATTATTAATCTATAATAATATTTTAGATTACTTGTTTACCATGTTTTATATACCATTGTGGTAATTATATTGAAATTTAGTTATATTAATATTTAAAACATTAATATTCACTAGAATGTGTTAGATTCTGAAATATATTACTCATATCATTAGATATACATTTAGTCTATTAAATATGCTTAAGAGGTTTCTTGTTTTATGTTAGTTTAAGTTTTTTTAAATTAACATCCCCCCTTATATCCACCTTAAACTCATTTTATCCAACAAAATTTCTTGGATCCATGAAATAATTCAATGAATTCTTTTTCATATAGTATAAGAAATAAAAAAATATTTCTAATGGCCTCACCCATGCTGGGGCTTGAGCCGCAACTACCCCAAGCCCGCCTCAATTGGCCAGGGGATGGAGACTGACACTGATGGCACAACAGACTATGGGAGACCTTTCCCTAAGAACCTATACACAGACATTCATCCAACACAATTCATCCAATTGAGAGGGAAATGAATTTATGATACAAAAGTACCATATATAATCCAAAAATATGCATCAACCACTAAACCGTACAATTATAGAAAATTAAACTGAAAGGTAAAGGTGAAAAATACACACCCAACCAAAAAATTTCCTCATCCTAGAAAAAGGTGGTAAAGTAAATCATCTACAAGATCCCTTCTCTTGAATCCCAAGTCCTGACCACCGCACACAATCCAGGCACAATGTATACCTAGCTCCTCTGAAGTTACAATCAACCAATTTTTCATCTGGAATGGCACACCAAGTGTGGTAAAATTTGAAGAAGGGGTGAGTACAAATATACTCAGTTGGATACACCAAAGACCCAATTGAGCAGAAATTGAATTAATGATTAGGGGACAAATATATTGAATGATGTACAGTAAAAAGAATATTATAAAAAAGTGTGAAGCTCAACCCAAACAATAGTGATGTATGCTTGTAAAAATACAATGATCATAAAATGGTGATAATTTGAACATATCTATGAGTCTTCACTACATATAGTAGAAGAGTGGACTCGTCCAATCATGAGAAGCTAGAAATAGAAATCAAGTGTCATACCCCTCACGTCTTCACCACTCAGGGAAAGAGAGTAACCAAAACCTAAGAAGTGGGAACTTGAAATAGTATATATAGATATATGCTCAGTCTTGAAACCCAGATGAGAGATTATAAAGATATCTATATCACTTGGTCAACATAAGAAAAGTGATTAACCAATAGTTATAGAAGTAAACATCGATGCATAGTATCCCACTCGTCTACTCTGAATTGCAAGTCAATGGGGCTCAATCACCACACCTTTATACTATCCTCTTTGGGCGGGTCTGTCTCACTCACAATGTTTTGGGATGCATCACAAGGATGTGTCTTGGTGGGAAAAATCCCTCTTCCTTAAGATTCCAAAGTCACATCAAATCATGTCTCATCACTATTCTGCACAGTCCAGAGATCGTGTATGAAGGTCGTGGTCCCAGGCCTATCCCAGCTGGGGGGTTTCAATTTTGTGTCCCCGAGGACCAATCACCATCCCCACTAGATGGTTCCAATCATAAATTATTGATTACCCAATACATTCCCCATTGGAGGGTTCACTCTAGTCCCATCAAGGACCTATCCCAATCCCAGGTGGAGAGTTCTACTCAGAATTTCCATCAGGGACCACTACCCAACCCACCTAGAGGTATGCCTGAAACTACTATAGTCATCTGTGTGGGATGGTATATCTTAGAAAAACATCTAGGAGAACTGGTCATCCCATCTAGTTGGTATCTCTCAGGAAATAACTACTGCTGTCATCGGATGCCACCCCAGATAGGTGTCACACCTAAAACATCTCATATTAAAACTTCTATGCCACTAAAGAGGGCACCATTGCATTATACGTGAAAAAACACTCAACATAGGCTACATGCAGGCCAAAATATGATTCCAAAAGAAAGAGATGTGAGAGAAAGAATATTCGTAAAGTGGAACACACCGTGTGTAGGGCCCACACATCATGTGTCCCTGCCTCATCTCCTGTCTGTGTACCTACCCAGTCTCGGGTACTAAGCTATGAATAAGTTTCCCTAGGTGTGATCGATTAATCCCATATTACATGACACACCTAGTCAAATGGTTGACGAGAACATAGTGCTCGTCATTGATCTAGGGGGGCCAAAAGCATAATTATGATTTCACACCTCCTCAAACAACTCAAGAATATTTGACTGCATATCTTCATACATCTTCTCCACTCTCACAATAGTCAAGGTTGGCCTAAGAAGTGGGATCTCTTCAAACATTTAGAATGGATATTCCACTAATATTGATTTCATATTTCTACAACTAATGAGATCTGAAACAAGTCACTGCGCATCCAAATAGATAACTCCATTGTGATCCTTGTGATAAAACATGCATGACCGACTATTCATTCACACCAAATGTGCTTCCAACAAAAATGTCCCAAGTTGCCGCATTGAGATCGAATGACGTCCCATGGGGCCCATATCATGATCCAAAGAAATTATATGGATCACGTAATTTCAATACTCTTAGAAAATCACACGTAATGGACGTCTCATTCGTCCGGAATAGTTACCAAGTGAAAAAGATGCATTTCATCGCAACATGTGCAATCCGTTCCTCATGGTTCCCACAGCTCAACATTGGTTTCAAAAACCCAAATACGGTCTTCAAAAATCAGCCTAAACATTCGAGTTGGAGTTCCTCTAAGAGTGTGTCAAATGAACATTCCATTTTTAATATAGGTCTGATAGATGATCTCTAAATAATAACAATAATTATATTATTATTCTTATTTAACTTATGCGTTTGGGATCCCGAACAACGAAACCAAGTCTTTGAAGTCACGAACCATTCTTAAAATATCCATCTCGATGAGAGGGGAATATATTCATACACAACACATCATTCAAGTGGACTATTTTGGAGAAAAGAGTATTTAATGGTTTTGCAGTCCAGATTGGGATGGTCCGGCCTAGGATGACCAGACCCCTCTGCCTGGATTGGGCCACCACAGTCTACATCAACCACTCGTGTCCTAGACACAGGTCCAGCCCATTCTGAGGTTTCTCAGCCCACCCATGTGGCCCGTGGCCCGCCTTCTAACACCAACTAGCCAACCAGTCAGTCCTCCCCTTATCCCCCTGTCGCCGCGGTAACCCGCGTCGCATGGGTCATTGCCGCCAGGGGTCGCAGGCCACGACCCCACTCTACCTCCAGGATAGATGGGGCATGTTCATGCCTTACTGAATCTATGGAATGGCCCCAACTACTCCGGACTCACCTATGGCTCACCTTCTAGGTATAACCCACCGCTTCCCACTCTACACACTAGCCCGTCAGCCACTCGCACAATCCATCCTACTCTCGGCCTCCCATTAACGGTCTTCTCTGACCCGCATGTGGCCTTGCTTCACTCCCCAACCATCCGACCACAACACCCACAGCTCCCTAGAACCAGCTACCTCGCACACATGTCATGTCTCCATTGTGTGCAGTTGACAGATCGATGGAGCTCTTGTGGTCCCTTCTGTGGGACTCCGTGACTTCACTGATCACCCACAAATTATTTTTAGGTCAGTCCTATGATCCTCAAGTTGAGATCTTCACTGCCTTAAGAATCACCCGATGAAATGTTGTAGTTTTTATGTGACAAATAAAATTAACGGTAAATGACACAAATAATTATGAAGAAGGAGGATAAAACAAAAGGGTTTCCAAAATAGATTGATATTCGTATTAGTGATTTGATCAACGAATGATATACCAGAGATGAATTATAATGAAAAGGATGGATTATCAAATTAAAACTCTAATCGAAGGTAAATAAATGAATAATCATGTGTCGATTCATCTATATATCACTACTGATATGATCACCACGCTCCCACCTTTATTTGATAAGGTTTAGGAAAATATCACCCCCTCGATTCGATGAAGAACAATGATGAATGGTATGGAGGGAGAGAGACAGACATTGAAAAGAGAGAGAGGATTATGTATAAACCTAATTCATTACACTTAAACTTATACTTATAGAATCCCCGCTCGGCGTAGAATCTAAAATTCTCAGGACCCACTTTTCATGTTGCACATAAAAAAAATTCCCCATTCTAAAATCAACAGTCATCTATGGTTTCCAATCTAAGTCCCTATTTGAGTGTTATTATACGCGAAAATCAAGATAAAATATTGAAATTTAATTATTTTCATGATGATTTTTCCCTTCATGTTTTTTTCACAAGAGTCATGTGCCGAAAAAAGTTAGGCCCTACCTATGGTTAACGAAACATTATAAACACAATCACGCCCTCGTATTTTAGATTCAGATTACTATTTAAGAGATATCCCATTTCCATTTCATGCATAGTATAAAAATAGTTAATATTTTTTTATAATTGGTTATGGGAACACTAGGCCTCACAATTGCACTCCATCTCGGATCCTTGGTCTAGAAATGCTCTTAAAAATATTTCAAAGTATTATTAGGAAAAAACAGGGTGTCTACATCATTCCATTCTTCAAACATTTCATCCTCAAAAAGAAAAACTAATGAAAAAATCTCAAGATACATAGGTCACACCTGGATCTCCCACTCCTAGGATAAACTTGCATGATTCTATGTTTCCACATCACAAAAAACAAATGGATGGTCCGTCCACATATGGTCTTCCCCTATAAATGACATGAGTTTGAACATTCACATTTCTCCTCGGCTGCAACATGTGGTAGACGTCATACATCCACTCCAACTATTATGGTTTGGGAAAGGTGGTAGGAAGCATCATTATCTATTTGCATGGTCCAAAATAGTCCTAAGAAACATGGGAGATAGTTTACCTCCATGGAAAACCTCTACATCCCATTTCACTACTTCAATCGCTATTTTTCTGTAGAATTGGGTCTTTTGATTCCCTCTATCAGAATATCCATCTGGATAAACACCCAAGGATATCTGGTCACAAATGATTCCACATTAGATGCATCAAAACTGAGACTCTCTTACACACTCGAGAAGTGAATGAGTCATCCCCATAAAATGAAGAATATTTTACCCTCAAACTCTACTAGGGTCAGATATAGAGAAGCTAGATCCTTTGTATCTTCCAACACTAGGTGATCCTTGGAGTTATTACTAAGTTAATCTGCTACAATGCTACTTCTACGTAGTGTATAGACTATCCTGAAGTCATAGCCCTGTATAAATTTCAACCAGAGTTGTCATCACAGGTTCAGGTCTCTTTGGGTGAAGATGTAACTAATAGTTTGGTGGTCTGAACGAACCACAAAGCACTCTCCAGGAAAATAGCATCTACACATTATCATTGTGAATAATACCACTTCTAGAACCATATAGTGAGTCACGTTTCTCTTTTCATGGGGTCTCATTACCTAAAATCATTCATGATAACTGTAGTATCAAGAATTTTCATTGATTACACAAGATACAAATGAACAGGGAATGTTTTTAAACTCATGCAATCAGGAGAGGTATGATTCACAAATCACATAGCATATCCCATGCATATTTTCCTGTTTTGGAAGGATATGAATCCCAAAAAATTGACTCTCTTCCAATCCCACTTGTGGTATCTCAAAAACGTTCAGGCAGAAAACTCCACTAGCCATACTAGGACCTGCTCCAATAATCCATCAAAAAACCCTACCATGAACGCAGAATTTAGAGGGACTCATACATCACATCATGATACTGTCCTCTTTGGTCAGTATTGAATCACCCTCATGGTTTTTCTCACATCACAAAAATGTGTCTTAGTGGGGGGAGGACCTCTCTTCCTTATTCATATAAATCTATGTTGAATGACGCAAACACAGGGTTACACTGTCTCCCCACATCACCCTGATAAAACCTCAATCAAGGAGTAGGGAGAAAAGACTACTTTACAAATTGTATAAAACTTTATATGGAAAAAAAATTAAAAATAGTCTGAATTCATACCTATTATCATTTCATTATTTATAGGATTACAGAAATAATATTATTGTGTCTATCTGTGGCCCCAACATCAAACTTCCTGAGCCTTACTTGGGCTACTAGGCAGGGGTAGAAAGACCTCATAATATCTTGCCCCACCTCCAGCTTGTCCTTCTCCACTACCATCACCATCTCCCTGGGGACCACCTTGATCACGATGTTATCTCGGCCATTGTGGTCAACTTTCTAACTACCATTCCCATCAAAATCATTACATTTTCCCTCCCCAGTTTTTCCACGCACTCTGCACTTATTAGGCCCCATTTGACTATGTGCCTAAGACCTATTATGGGGACACCTGCTACATCAACAACTTACTAACTAATGTTTGCTAGTTGTTGAAGATGTTTCAGTTCCATTTCACCTACTACCACAACTATCTATATAGCATCTCTATAATAGAAATCTTATTATCACCAGCACCTTATCCAACTCCCAGGCATATGTGGGGATGTACAAGGGAACTATGATAGCACGGATCTCTCTACGGAGTCCCTTCTTGAATTTCCATGCTCATACGTATCTGTAATGAAGCATGCCTAGAGAGTAGTGTGAAAGGATTGTGAATGTAGTAATGTACTCAATCACCTTTATCTCGCTTCACGAAAACTGAATGAGCTACATAAGTAGAACAGAGCGCTGGATGGAGGGGTAGTAATCCTAAAGAAATAGATACTGAAATTCATCCCATGAGAGTACTGACTCATAGTGCATATGAGTAACAAGCTCCACAAATGCCAAACTTATCCATTGAAAAGGATAGCTCCCAAATCCAGCATCTGATCTTCTAGTGCCTGTACATTCTAAAAATGCTAGACCACCAACTCTAGACAAACCTCTATGGTCTAAAAGTCTGGATTACCATAGAACATAAGTGGTCTCTGTCGCTGGAACTCACAAAGTGCGCTCAGCTAGCACATGTACTCAGCCTACACTACTGGGGTTTTCTACTACTCAATAGGTGGAGGTGCTTTTACCTTCCCACATAGAGGAAGGGGATGACGCCATGGGTCTGGAACTGATCCCTCATCACTCACAAGGTCTTCATCATGAATTGGAGCTAGTACCTTTGATGGTTATCATCACAGAGGTATCCTAAATGTTATCATTGAGTACCATGGTCATATGAGAATATATATATATATATATCAATAATTATGGGGAGCTTACTCAAGAATGACAGTCAAATACTCAACACTCTATGATGTATGTACCATTACTCCCAGCAACAGGTGTCTCAAGGTTCTAAGTCAATAAGTGGGTAATCAAGGTCCTAGTGAATGGATATGTAATCCACCAATACCATCACTATACTTCCAGGACTGAGAGCCTCTCTCATGAAAATTTTACAATTTTTCCCTAAAACTAACCAAGTCATTTTTAGTGAAATGTCTGAACAACATCTCATGGGGCGAACCACCATTGATACCACTTTGTCGCGACCTGACCCATGCTAGGGCTCGAACCACAGCTACCCCAATCCCTACACCAGAGGCCAAGGGATGGTGACTAGCATTGAAGGAACATAAAAGTAGACGATTAATTTTCCTAAGAACCTATACACACACATGTAGCCAACAAAACAAAAATAGTTCATAGGAAAAAGAAAAAATGATACAAAACTACTATATATAAACCAAAAAATGAATAGAACTTAAAACAGTACAAGTACGGGAAAGTAAACTGAAATGTAAAGGGGAAAAATACACAACAAATCATAAAAGTTTCACAACCCAGAAACATGTGGAAAAGTAATACAATTGGGAGATCCCCACTCCTGAATCACATTTCAATAACACCAAACGTAGTCCAAGTACCTTATATCCCTAGTTACTCTGATTTTCAGATCAACCTATCCTTGATCTGCAAGGGAACACCAACTGTGGGACAATCCAAAGTAGGAGTGAGTATAAATATACTATGTAGGATGGCCTGAAGTTCCAAGGGAGTTTCAAGAGAAGTACTATAGAGGATAGTAGTATATAGAATGATGGAAAATATAAATAATATAGTAGAAATGAGAATATCTCAACCTAAAAAATAGATATGTAAACTCATCCATACATAAGAAGATTATAATTTTAAGAAGGTGAACTTCTCATCCTGTCTTCTCTACCAATAATAGGAGAGTATAATCATCCAACCACGATATGCTACACAAAAAAAATCACATGGCCTACGTCATGTATCTTTTTCTCTCTCGGATGGAGAGTAACCAAAACCAAAAAGTGCGTACTAGAAAGAGGATATATATATATAATCTATGTCAAGAAACCCAAATGATAGATTATGGGGATATCTATATCACTAGATCATCCCAAAAAATGTGAGTAGAAACAAGTTCCATAAGTAACCATGGATTCCAATTATCCTACATGTCTACTCTGAACTGCATGTCAAAGGGGTTGAATCACTACACCTTGATATTATCCTCTTTGGGCAGTTCTGTCTCAACCACACGGTTTTGGGTCACATCCTAAGGATGTGTCTTGGTGGTAAAATCTCCCCACTTCCCTGAGAGTCCAACTTCATGCCAAAGTATAACTCTTCACTATTCCAAAAAATCGAGAGATTATGCCTCAAGGTCGAGG
Organism: Viscum album; assembly: GCA_963277665.1. Taxonomy (NCBI): domain Eukaryota; kingdom Viridiplantae; phylum Streptophyta; class Magnoliopsida; order Santalales; family Viscaceae; genus Viscum; species Viscum album. Next base: position 697,713,960 of record OY728122.1, on the reverse strand, counting down.
ACACATTCATAGCCTAGCTAGAGGGTTCTACTCTAGTGTCATCGAGGAACCAAACGCAACCTAGATGGAGGGTTATAATCAGAAAAGATTAAGGAATCCTGCCCTTTCCAGCTGGAGGGTTCCACTCTTGTCTCATCATTGACCCATCCCTATCCCTATTGGAGGGTTATACAAGGAATTTCCATCGAGGAACATTGCCCATCCCAACTAGAGGTAAGCCCGAAACTGCTCGATCTATCCCGGATGGATAGTCCCCTTGGAAAATAATTGAAGAGAATTATCCATCCCTGATAGATGGTGTCTCTTGGTAAAAACATACTACAGTCATCAGGTGTCTCCCCATATAGGTGTCACACTCGGAACATCTCACATTATAAACTTTATGCCACTATGGAGGGAAACATCACATTATATAGGAAAAACAATTAGGTTAGGCTACATGCATGAAAAAAATTTGAGTCCAAAGGAAAGTGATACGGGAGATAGAATATGTGTAAAGTTGTACTTAGAGCATGGGGTACCCAAATTTCTTGTGGTTCTGCCTCATAGAATGGTCATGTACCTAACCATTCTTGGGTAATAAATTGTGGGCAAGTACCCCTTGGTATTCTGGAATACTACTAGTGTACTTGAAACACCGAGTTAAAAGGATGAAGGGCACATGACACTCACCTTTGATCTGGAGGTCCAAAAGGATAATTTTGCTGGAACAAATATTTATATGACTCATGAACATTTGACTACATCTCCGCATACGTCTTCTCCTGTCTCACAGGAGTCGTGGTTGAACCAAGACAGGGGTATCTTCCAAAATTTCAAAACGATCATCCACCTATATTCCTTTCATGTATCCACATTTAATAATATCACAAAAAATAAAGTCTCCATGTATCCAAATGGATTACTCCATTGGGATCCTTGATGAAAAACATGTAAGATCTACTATTGATTCACCCCAATCATGCATCCGATGGAAAAGTTGAATGTCACTACATTTTGCTCAAATGATGTCATGTGGGGCCCATTTACTGATCCTAAAAAAATTATATGGATCAATCCATTTTGATCCTCCTGAAAAAACAAACAGAATGGACAACCCATTCGTTCAAAATGGATAAATGGTGAAATAGATGCATTTCACAACAACACGTATGATCCAACCCTCATGGGGCCCACACATCAACATTGTTCTAAAACCCCAAATTTTTTTAAAATTACACCTAAACATTTAGATCACATTGCCTCTGATGGCATGTCAAATAAAATAAATCCATTTACAAGATAGGTATGATACAAGATCTCTAAATAATAATATTTATATTATTATTATTATTTAATTTATTCATTTCTTACTTGCAAAAAAAAAGTCATAAAAGTCCAAAACTCATTTAAAATGATCTATCTCGATGAGAGGGATGTGTTTCCATAGATAGTGTATCAATCGGACGTGTCGTTTAGTAGAAATGAGTATTTAAATGTTTTGCGGTCCCAATTGGGTCAGTAATGCACAAGCTAGCTAGAACCCTCCGCCTAGGCTGGACAGCCAAGTCCACATCACCATCCCATAGCCCAGCTATGGGTCTGGCACATTCATCCATGGTTTCCCCCCCTGCATTTCCCATGGCTCGCCTACCGACACTGATCGACCAAGCCATTGGTCCACCTCTAATCCCCTTGTCCACACAACGACCCACATCGAGTGGGGGAACTACCACCTGGGGTCGTGCGCCACGACCATAATCCACCTCCATCCTAGCCAGCACATGATACCTCCATCCCAAGTCTTCCGTATGGCCCCATATTCTCTGGTTGTGCATCCAGTTAGTCGTCCGGATCAATCCCACCGATGCTGCCTCAGCACGTTGGCCCATCATCCGTCTGCGCATTCTATCATGCTCCCGATCATCTCCACCCATCATGCGGCTGCTCTCATATCCACCACCAACCGTCCATTCCGTATGTAGATCCCTTTTACCGGATTCCTCAAACACATGTCACGCTTCCACTGTGTGTCGTCATGGGCCGCCGCATCAACAGCGCTCCGGTGGTCCTGTCTACATACCACCACGACTTCACCGATTGCCCAAAAATTATTCTGAGTACAATCCAACAATTTTGGGGTATATATATTTATAGCATTAATCCTTACCTAAAGATATATTTTAGTTTTGACACATTGAATAAAATTTATTATGAATGCCACGATGAATGATAAAAACACGGATGAAACAAAAGGGTTCCCAGTATGGATTGATGGTCATGTTAGTGCGACCATCCAAAAATGATAATCCACCAATGAATTAAAATGAAAAAGGATATATTATCAAATTAAAACTCTAATCAGAGGTAAACATATTAATAATCATACCTAGATCAATCTGTTTATCACTTTTGATGTGATCGTCATGCTCCCCCCTTTATTTGTTGAGGTTTTAGTAAAGATCTCTCCTAGATTAGATGATGAATAATGAATAATGGTAGGGAGGTAGGTAGAGACAGAAGATATAGGGGATTTCAGATAACACTAATCTTTAACTCTTTAACATCTATTTATTGAATCCCCACTTGGTGAAAATTGAAAATTCAATTTCTCCCTATTTTAATACAGCACCTAGGAAAAACACCACATGTCGAACTAAATGGTAGTTTCATATGTCTAATCTGAGTCCCTGTTCTAATGTTATTTTATTCAACATTCAAGATTAAATAATTAAATTCAATTATTTTATTGATTATTTTAACTTTCATGGTATTTTTCACAAGAGTCATCCACCAATAAAAGTTAGGTCTTTCCAAGGCTAAACAGAAAGTTCCAGACTCAACCATGCCCTCGGATTTTCGATCTGGTTTACCATTTAAGATATATCTCATTTTCTTCACATGCATAGTTTAAAAACACATGTTATTTTTTGGTTAATTTATTTTGGGCACATCAGGGATCAGAATTTCATGCTGTTTAAGCGCCTATCTCTAGAAATTTTCCTAACATTTTTTCAAAGTATTAAAATGATAATAAAAGGTCTCAATGATATTGGTTAATCTCAAATTCTCAATAAGGGTTACATACAACATATGATATTGTGAGTAAATAAAGCATTTTCAATATTTCATGGAAAATATATGTAAACACATGTCGTTGGATAAATTTATTGTGCATAAAATGATTCCATGGATTATATCAATTTAGTTATATCATGGATAATAATAATATATAAATTCGCAATAGAATAATTGAATAATATTTATGCAATAATGGTATATAGAATATTGAGGCCCCAGCAATTTCACTATACCCAATACACACCTCATGAAAAGAATGATCAATTTAATTTATGATCAATCTTCCTTATCAAAAAATTTATGTATTTTTTGTGAATATGGAAAATCAATATTATTTAGACAATAAAATAACTTTTAATGTAAAATATTATATATATAAATCGTAAATGTTTTAGGAAATAATCATATCCATGAGGTTTATTTATGATAAATTTAATGATATATGATCAATATAAAGTGAATGTTTAATGTTAATGTCAATTACCACAAAATTAATTATGGATACAAGATAACCTTCAATTCAATAGAAATATAGGTTTTGAAATAAATACATGTCTTTTGAAGAATAAAATAAAATGGAATAGAAAATTACTATTAAAATTTCTTTCCTTGTATTAATTTTGAAACCATATAGGAGAATATAAGGAGTTTAAACTAGTTATGGAATCTTCAAGGTCTGTTAATGGTGTATAATTTAAAAAAACATTCTTTTGAATTTAGTAAAGAAAGCTAAAACTGACTCCTTTAAGGGAAACATTGTAAAATTTCCATTCAATCTAGTAAAAAAGACATGTATAACATAAAATTCTATTTATAAGTAATTTTATTTAATAAAAATATTTTTAATTAACCAATTTTTAAAATTATGGATATAGAAGCAACTATACCCAGTTAATAAGAAAAATAAGACCATATGTTATATTAAACATTCCACTAGAACGAGTAACTTTAATTGAATTATTAATCATCATGAATAAATATATATTAAAGTTATATAACTCAAAGGGTTAGTATATACAACACATAAATGTAAATATGTGCATATTACCAAATATGTCTCAATGGAGTGGAAGTTATGTTAAAATAACTTATATAAAATTTCTACTTAATTGATCATTATTTCCCCTACAATATAATAGATTTAAACTTGTTATTATTTTATACTAGAATAATATTAATATTGATAATACTCTAACTACTCATCTTATGACATCTTGTCACTATATTTTTTACAATATTACATTATTATCATTGTTTTTGTTGTCAACTACTTTATTTTTTCTTGATTTTCATATTATGGATGATCATTTCCTTATACTCTCATTATGATTCTGTATTCTATATATTCATTAAATTGATATAAAAATCATATTTATCCATTAATTATATCTTTATTACCTTTTACGTTGGTGGGAAATAAAAAAATGAATCACATAGCTTCATGGAGGTCGTAGTCCACATATATGCATAAGAAAATTTACTATTTTCCAATGGATTGGATGTAAATATGATATATATATAATATGAAAATTCCATAGGAATTAATTTTTAATAAATATTATATATATTTATTAGTTTTACATCTATTAAAATCCATGTAAATTGGTGATGAAAATTGAATTACACTACTATGTGGAGATAGTTTGTAATACTTACAAATGAACAATGTTTAACTTTTCATGGTATAAAAATATATTTAATTTGGTTTTACAAAAATAATAAATCCATTTATGTATATTTATGGTTATTTAGCTTTTATTTTTGGAAGTGTGAAACAAGTTTTGAGAAATTAGAAGAAGAATGAAATTTGAAAGAGTAGATATAGATTATTACTTCTTCTACGTATGAACTCCTTTGGATATTTTCTTATGGGATTAAGGGATAGTTTTTTAGAATACTCGAACCAAAATAACATAGATACTTATTTGAATAATATATTTGGGTATGTTAGGGTCAAGAAAGATGGCTCCACATGTTGTTAATACTGGAGGTATGGGGTGTCCTTTCATAAGTGAGGGGTTAAAAATTATTAGAAATTCATAAAAATATAAAATTCATATAATTATTTTTTCATTCAAAATTGATCCCAAATGATAAAAAATTATGATAAGATTCATATGACTTTAAATAGTCTCATAAAATAATATTTGGATATGTTTTTGTTTTTTTCACTGATATTGTTTAGTTTAACCCATATTTAATTATTTTATCAATTACCATAATATTACAATCATCTATCCTTTATGTTTCGATAATATTTCAAAAAAACTAAAACCCATAAATGAAAAATGGATGATTTTTTTGATGAATATTTCATTCATTTTCTAAAATATAGTATTTATATTAATTTTAATTAATTTAATAAAATATTTTTTGTTATAAATTATCATTAATATAATTTTGAGAATATTTATTTAATTCGACTAATTATACATCAAGACAAAAATGGAATTTGAATATATTTATTATGAACATAACTATTATGTTGTATTCATCCTGAAAATTAATACAAGTAATCATTACTTAAATTTTTATATGTTTTAGTATATTTAAAATCAATTTTTTAATTCACTACTAATTATAAAAATGTTGTGTTTGCATTGCGCAACAATTAAAGGGAATTAAATAATTAATAAAAAAATTTAAGACAATAAAGAAATGATTTATCTATAAAATTTAAATTTATAGATGAATATAAGTTTTATTTATAACCATCAGAAAATAGTATATATATATATAATGTTGAAAAGTCTCATTTTTTACTTTATCTCTCTCTTCACTATGATAATGTTCAAAATCAAAGATAAATGGAATACAAATTTATTATTTTGGCCGTTTGGATGATTATGGATGATATAGAATCAGAAAATGAAATTATTTATTGTCTAGGATGATTTTTAACGCCTTATTAGATCATTTTTTACCATAGTTAACTAAGGTACCCTTCCCATAGTGACAATTATTTTCTTTGGTTACTATTGAAAATAACTAGAATTAAAAGTTACATATTTACCAAATATATAAATCATTATTAAAAATATAAATAAATTATTAACGATTAAATTTAAAATATTTTATTACATTAATTTATGAATAAAATATAAAATCTAATAAAAATAGTTTTTTGACAAAAAACATTTTATGTATAAAAATGTTTTCATAAACAATTCAAGTATAAAATTAATTCCATAGAGAATAATAAAATTATATAAAATATAATTTAATTATATTTTTATTGAATGTATCTTAATATAAAATGTATCTTTGAAAATTTATTAAATAATGGTATTTTTTTAATAAAAAGAAGTAATTTTTATAATTCATTTAAAAATAAAACATTTTGGAAAAATCCAAAAAAAACACCAAAATAAAATATCCATATCCAAAATTCAAAAATGAATTTAATTCCTCAAAATATATTTCATAATAGTTTAAAATTTTAATTATATTATTTTCCCTCTAAATAGAACAAATATTTAAATAAATGGTTCTTTTAAATAATTAAATTACTTGACAAAAAAGGTGGATGTTTATTTCCTAATAATTAATTAATACATTTATATTCAATATAACCTTCTTATATAAGTAATAATTCTGTTATTCCAATTCATACTATTCAATATAATGGATTGGTTATAATGGACAAATTTAAATTATAATATTTCATTGTTCATTTAAGATGGATGTTACTCACTATAGAGGCTAATGAATAGAGTGTTTTTTAAAAACATGGGATATTACATTCTTCAATCATAAAATAAATACTCAAAAAAAATTAGTAGTGTTATGTTCTAAAAACATGAGGGTGATTCTTCATCATTACATCCTTATTTTTTCACAATGATTATTAATATTTGATTTCTCCAAAGTATATTTATCAGTTGATTCATATGATTCCAAAACAATTCATCCCTAGTTTCAATAATCATGGTAGTCTCTTCTGAGAATAATATATGAGTATCCACATCTATTTATTTAGTGGTGAAAAAATCTAGTGGTTCTATCACATACATGCTTAAAAAGGAGATATGAAACACATTGTGGACTCTTGAGTGGCCCAGTATAATTTCCAATGAGTAAACCACATATCCAATTCTTTTGAAAATTTCAAAATGACAGATGTACTAAAGTATTAGTTTAACATTCTTTCTAAATCTTATAACACCCTTCTATTGAGATAATTTCAAGAAAACAGGATGTAATACTACAAATTATAAATATATCATTTAGTTATCTGTATATCATATTTATATTCTATGAGCTTCATTAATATGAGTGTGAATAAATTTTACATTTCCTAATTTTTCAACAACTAGATATTATCTAACAAGTTTTCTTTTACTAAAAACATCCTAAACATAATGATTACAACATTTATTTCTAGATAATACATCATACATTAACATTTGAATACATTGATATACTTTATTTTTATAGGAATACTCTACCAAAGGTATATAATAATCTAATAAAGATTCAATATCATCTGACCCTAACCTAAAAATTTATTAAAATGTTTCGATAGTCCTTTTATACTATTCATCAGCTTAATTGAGATAGAAATTTCTCAAAATAATCTCATTATCCAGATCCTTTTGATCTCTTTTCCAAAATTTCTATGTAAATCATGGATTAGTATTAGATAAAATAGAAAGTGGTGCACCATGAAATCCTACAAATATATTAATATTGGTTCATGAAAATCCCTCAATAGGTAAATGTTCTTGTATATATAGGTAATTTGTTGATTTTTAAAGGAGATAAAAAATATCCCATATTTCATCATTCTATCTCGAAGAATTTATTAATTCATTGAATAGTACCATAAAAATGTCATAACATTTTCCTATAATATTAGGTTGAGATTTTCTTACTCCTCTAGGATGTGGTCTCACTACCTTCACTTTTTGACAAACCAATAATTTTCAATAATAATCATCAATTTCCTATTTCATATTTTCCAAAAATAATCCACCAAATACCTATACATGTTGGTTCTCCAAAGGTGAATAGAAAAATTAGAGTTATGAGCATCATAAAATAATTCCATTTTTAGATCCTTTATTTAGGGAATACGTAACCTCCTTCTAAATTTCAAAACTCCATCTTCATATATGATTCCTTCAAATTTATCTTCATTCAAATCATTTGTTTTCAATTGAAAATAATCATCAAAGAATAAGTAATTTTAAACTTTTCTAATAATAGGGTTTTATAACCATTTTAAAAAGGATTTATGTTCCCCATCCTTAATAATTTCTATATTTACCTTTAATAAATCCATTAACACTAGATCCCTATCAATCCAAATTATTTCCAAGACTCCATTATATTTCCATCTTAATATGTCATCTTCATTATCTTAATTCCGTATGTGGTAGTGTATTGATAAATCAAAATCTTTGGGTAGCTCGATACATCACCTTTTACTCTTATTAAGCTTCTTCTATGAGAAAATGTATTTTACACTCTTATAATCTATGTAAATCTCCCATTTTTCCATATAGAGAAACTTTATCAATATCATTATAGAAGGAATTATTATTTCAAACTCAATATCAAGTGTTGTATAGTTCTATTGATTATTATTTAAATTTTTTGGTTGATATGAAACAAAATTATCATTATTAATAAGGACACAACAATTTACCTTTTTCAATGCATCACTGTATATCACAAATGAATCATTTTCTAATGATAGAGAAAAAATTGGGTCATTTTAAAGTCTCCTATTACATTAATCTATACATTATTCATATTTATTAGTCTAATTGAACTTATCCACTTTAAAAGTATTCTGGGTTAATGGGTAATAAAATCGATATTTTTATTGAAACATTCAAGGATAGTAACATGCCAAACCATTAAAACTTCCTAGATCAGTTATGTTTGTTATCGTATGCCATTTTTTGATTGAAATTAACAATAAAGTAGCAATTTAGATTCCTTTTTTAGAGACTATATGTCTAATAAAAAATTCATTCTTATTCCAATATTCATAATTAATAAAATTCCCACATAAATAATTTTCTCTAATAGTTGTATGAATGATATACCTGTGATTCTCATGATCTTCATATCATTTAGAATTTAATAATATATAATAAAAAAATACCACACAAAAAATTATATGTTCCCTAAATAACATTTTATAAGTTTTTTAAAAATAGATGGTTCTTCAATTATTCCAAATTACAATACCATAAACTCATATTTTTGATAACTCACTCACAGTGTTGTTTTTTTTGAATATAATCTTTCATTACACATAATTGATTATACCTAGAATGCAAGTCAATCATTAAAAAATATTACGTCCCATAATGTAGATCGAATAATTCACCAATGTGGGACAAATGATACATGTTCTTTATTATTATAAAATATATTTCAACATAATCAAGGTAGAGACTCATAAATCCATATATAGTCCTAAGTAAATGAATAGGGTTTCTCGATGGTGAAATACCAAGGTGTATATATCCTTTTCAGAAAAATCATATAGTTATTTCTTAAACTCCACTAATTCTACAGTGTCCATTCTACTGTTAGTCTTTGATATAGTTATTGCATTAGGGATTAAATCATTTTAGAACACAAATCCAAGTTCTAGAGGATTTATATTTCATTCATTGGGAAATACATATATGTATTCCAATAAAATAGGTATATCCTCAATTAAAATATTTCCTTTTTTCATATCTAGATTTTTTATTCTCTCCTCCAATATAATCTCATCGAGAATATCTACAGTAATTTAATCTACATATGAATCTAATAATGATATTTCCCCCTCTAATGAAAAGTAATTCAACATATTCATAATGAATTGAATGTTCTTAACCTTTTTAATAATTTTTTTCTATATGTATTGAATGAAAGTCCATAAAATAATTATATAACTTTCAACCAAAGTCATAATAATCTTGTCTATAAATGGGTTACTTTACATTTCATAATGGAAACTAATTGACACAAAATTATTGTTGTGGGATTTGTACATGGGGTTTTGACTAATAACACCCTTCTTATGGTTGTTTAGAAAACTCATAATTTTAGGGAAAACATAGAATATTAGAAAATTAGTTAAGCTATATAATAAAATTATTAATTAGATAAATGTGTTTTCATTATTAATATATCACCCACCAAAAAATTAAGAACATCAACATCAAGTACAATAATCATATAATCATTAACATCTCTTTACATACTATTATGTGTCATGTTCTCTTGATGATAGGCGAATTAGTGTGAATAATTCGTCATTTTATTATAGTTTATGTATTGTACATTATTGAATTTTTTCATCACCTGGAATTCATTATCCAGATGAGTCTTATCTCTTCACCAGTAACAAAATTGCATGCACTTCAATAGTTACCCATAATGTTTCTTTTGAAAATTTTAACATGATGGGATTTCTTTATTTCACTATCCTTTTCTTATTATTAACTATATTTAGGGTACTAAAATGAAATCCTATTCTCATGATTTCCCCTAAAAATATATGCTCTATAATATTCATTCTCTATTTTGATGCCATATATTAAAACATCTTCATGTGATGAATTTTTTTTGAAACCAATTCCATTTGGAGGTTTGGCATAAGTCATATAAATAAATGGTCAATAAATCCATCTGGATTAGATATATTATCCCTAGAATACATAGAAATCATGGTAAAGGTATCTTATTATGCCCCAAGAGAATTATTCTACCATTTATTTGTACTATAGATCTTCATCTTCATTTTAGTTCATTGTTAATGAGGGGAATATTTACTAAATAATATTCTATTAAATTCTCTCCACATTATATGTTATATTTAATCTTTCTCCCATGTATTCTAGATCAATTTACCCCTTTTATCACCATCACCTATAGGACAATATACTATCATCATAACTCTTTCGCTTACTTGCATCCTATAGTGAGAAATATCTTTTCAAGAGAATAACTATTTTTCTTAGATAACATTGGATTTTTAGCTCCACTAAATGATAAAAGAAAATAATTAATTAAATGATACAATATTGATTTATCATGACTAAGAAAATCATGTTTAACCAAATTTTTGAGGTTATCAGATAGAACCTATGTCATATTCTATACTATATTCATGATTTTATCAACTACAACATCAAATGTATTTATTTTTATTGTGGGAAAATCCCCACAGCGACCTCTAGTAATGTTTCTCTTTATTCAATTAAAAACCATCACTAAATAATAACATACACTAAGTTAACTCATAGCATATTCATCATGGATATTGATCTAAATTAAAAAACCCTCTAATAGTAAATGTTTTCAAACACTACATTTGATTATCATAATTCACGTTTTATTATGTTTATTTAAAAATACAGTTCCCAATGAATATATTAAACCTTATCTTATACCGATATTAATAACCTCAACCCAAGTAACCCACTTTCGGTGTATACATTATTAAATTGGAAATTATTAAAGGGATATAATCCTTATGAGTCAATCCATTTTGTAGTATTATAGGACTATATAAAATATATGATACCTATTTTACATTATGAAAAAAATATAAACAAAACAAGTAGGGTGTTTGATATCCTTGAACCCATTAAAGGAATTATTCTTCATATCAAGGGGAAATAAAGTAAAATAAATGGAGGTCTTATATTCTAAATAAGTGTAATATACAAAAAAATTATCATGAATAGATATTTAACAATTAATATTTCAAACTAAATAACCCAAAATTCATGAAATTTATTCAAAAAATGTCTATGAAATTAATACCTATATAATAATAAAAAATAATTTCTTGTGGAATTAAATGTATATTATATCTTGAACTGAGACATCATGGTATCTATACTATTAGGACATCAGACCATGATAGTTTAAAACTATTTGTAAAGACCCATAAATTTTTCAACTAATTTTTCCTTATGATACCAGTTAATGCATTAATGAGATATATAATTCCAATCCCTAACCATCACTAAATTTCCGAATAATTCCTCAAATATTAAATGGTTTATTTAATTCCTGAATAATATACCATATCAATAAATATCTGTATTTAATAAATAATATTGAATACCAATATTTCCTTAGTCAAAAAATAAAATTCAATGTATAACACATTATAATGAAATAAAATATGGTTTATGAGACAATTTAATCCATGGTGGATATTTAAGGGAAATTTAATTTTCAATGATGATAAGAAATTGAATGTTTAAAGGGAAATATAATAACCAAAAAATTAATAATAGGTAAAAAATATATTTTAATTCCCCAAAAATATAAGTGTTGAATGAAATTATGATATTCTAGAGAGTAAAATAGAATGGGTGGGAGAAGATTCTCTACAAATTTTTCCTTTTTAAAACATTTTAAAACATATTGTATAATACAAATAGTATAAAATGATTATGGATACTGGAAGTTCAGTCAATGCTATATAAGTTAAAAACATTACTTTCAATGTCTTTAAATAAAATTTGAAAATTAAAACTCTAAGGGAAAATAAAAAATATTCCTATCATATAGTGAAAATTTTGAATGATAATATAAAATATATTTAAATCTGTTATTTGAAAATTAATATTATTTTCATTAAAAAAATTTGAAAAATATGGACATGGAAGAAAAATATACTTGATTAAGAAGAAAAATAATATCAACATTTCTTTTGAAAATTCCACTTCAAAGAGTTACATAAATTGAAATATTAATCATAATGAATAAATATATATTAATGAAAAAAACTCTAAAATATAGTATATACCCCACATAAAAGTAAATAGGTTTGTATTACCTAATTTTTCACAATATAGTGGAAATTGAAACAAAATCCCACACCTCACATTCCACTTACTTTAATCGTGTTGTAAACACTGGTGTAATTGTTTAGAACATGTTACTAATATATAATAGATTCCTATTAATATTTATATTATCATATATGATCTTTTTATAGCATATTATCACTCATTTTTCAAAAGTCAAACATTATTATCATTGTTTCTTATTTTAACCGCTTTATTCTCTAATGCATGTTGTTTCTTGGATTTTCTGGTACTAGTACCATAATTATGCTTCCATATTCTCTATAGATTCAAACCTAATATTAATATCTTGTTTATGAATTAAATATACCATAATTTCCTCTAATTCAATGAATAAATTCATTATTACCTCTAATTTAAGGATTTAATAAAAAATCTATTGCATCACATTTTGTGGGTACTAGTCAAAACATCGACACAAGAATTTTTATCAGTTTATAATAGATTTTAAGGTAATAATGATTAAAAAAATATTAATTTTACTGATGAATAATTATGTAAAAAATATCAAAAATATTAATTAGTTTCATATTTATAACTATTAATGTAAATTGGTGATGAAAAGGGAATTGGATGACTATGTGGAGATGGTATGTCGTATGTATGCACGAGTAATTTTTTTTCATAGGGTGAAAAAGAGAAAGAATATGGTTTCCCCAACATCATCAGAAAAATATTTATTTTTATTATACAATAATTATTATTTTATTATATGTATGATACACTTATATGATCTATAAGAATAAGGGAATTTGATGTATTCGGTAAAGCCAATTATTACTTCTACGAAAGAGATCTGTTAGGTAATTTCTTATGGGACCCAGGGTTAGTATCTTAGGAAGTAAACGACCAATAAATTTTATAAAAAAAATCATAAGATATTTAGCAAAGGGTTGGTTGGCCGATATGGATCAATGTTTTGTTAATAATTGAGACAAAATGTGTCCTTCTATAAGTGATTGGAGGGGAATTCTTGGAATTACTTAAATTATTATATTAATATAAATTATTTTTTCTGTAAAAATGGATCCAAACTAATTAAATCGAAATATATGTTTTGTATTTTTCAATATTATTTAATTAAATATAAATATGACATGTTTTTTATTTTTTTCACCCTTATCTTTTAGTTTTAACCCCTTTAACTCTTTTGAAAATTATTGTACTATTAATGATTTCTATTATTTAAAGGTCAATAATGTTACTATAAATTTTAAAACAACTAATAAATGGATTTTTGTATATTTTTTCAACCATATCATTGGTTAATATCCTAATATAATTTTTAATAAATTCTAAATAATTTAATAAAATTTTATATATTATGAAATATTATTAATGTAATTTTTTATACAATTCAATTAATATGAATTTAAATACGTCCACAAAGAGTGTTAATTTGCATATAAAATTTTCACATATTTTAATTTATTAAATCTAATTAAAAATATCATGGAATAGAATTATTATTTCTAATTACATTAGTTGAAGTATTTTTAAAAACATTTATTTTAATTTTATGTTAATAAAATAAATTTTATCTTGATATTGTGCATAAAAATTAAGGTAATTATTTACATAAAAAATATATAATAAATTAATGTGATAAAAACCCAATTTTATATTAAATGAATATTTATTATCAAAGACATGTTTTAGTTATCCCTATCATGAAATATTATATATTTTAAATGAAAAAATGGCATTTTTTTCTTTGTCTCTCACTTATGTGTTATAAAATGTAAATAATAACTAAATAGAAATAAAAATTCAACTTTTCTAATATTGGATGATTATGGAATATATACGCTAATAAAATTAAATTTAGATATGTTTGGGGTTGATTTTTATTACCTTATAACTTTATTTTTCAACTTAATTACCAAAATTTGACCATTGTATGGTGGCAATTGTTTACTATGGTTACTACTGACAACCCCTATAAAAAAGGTAACCATTTACCAAATTTTTAACTCAATATTGAAAATATGGAATCCATTTTTTAATAATTAATTTTAACAATTTGAAGAAACTAATTATTATTCAAATGCTAAACACAAAGAATACATGTTTTTTTTTCAGAAAAATTTCCTTTTTTAATATAAATATTTTTTATAACAAAATCAAGTATAAAATTCATTTCAATAAACATAATTCGTTTAATAATATTATTATTTAACTAATTTTTCATTGAATATATTTTGATACAAAATGGAAAATTTTAAATTCTTGATATAATAATAAAATATTTAATAAAAAGTATTAATTGTTGTTATTCATTTAATAATCAAATATTCTTGAAAAATCCAAAGTAATTACCATATGAATTGTCTCATACGATAATACAATAAACTATATTAATTTAATCCTCTAATGTATATAAAATTGAAATAATTAATTATATTATTTTCTAATTGAATGAAATAATAATCAGTTTTAAAGAATATTTTAAAAGAATAAGACCATACTAAAATGATTGATGATTTCTTATGAACTAATAAATAAATATTAATTGACTAATACGAGTACATATATTACATATTATGGATAATATTATTTACACCTACAAATATAAAATTTAATTTATAAAGGTCATATTTAATTAATACCATTTCATTGTTCATTTAGGATCAGTGTTTCCATTTTTATATGCAATCAGACATATTTTTCTTTTAAAAACTCATGATATAACATTATTTTTGTCAAATGAGATTCTTAAATTAGGTAAAATGAAGAATATTTTACGAATTTCACTATAATTATGACATTATCTATCAAAATTTTCTTAATCAATAAAAGTAAAATATCGAGGGGGATGATGTTCAACCTAGACAAAGGATGATGAAAGGGATGTAAATAGAGACTTATGAGAAATAAATCACAAAGTGGTTGAATAATATTTTAGGTCGGTATAGTTAATAAATTCAAAGTGTAGTTTTAAACACTTCATATTCTTTTATGTGTCACGTGACATTAGCATTGATCATTGAACTCGTTTTCAAATCATAGGATATGTAATGATGATGAAAATGGTCCTCTAGGTTCTATGTAAAGGCATATGTTTTTAATAAATAATTATACTTAAATAAATATGGTGTGTAAAATATTAGATAAAAAATAACACCAAACTAAATCATCATTGAAATATTTTATAACAAAATTTTTGAAATAATAAAACCAATAGTAGAAAAAAAAATTAGAAATGCCTTGACAAAATCCGTAAAAATAGTTAACGATAAAAAATGTAATTTTACAATGAAAGATGTATTATTTGTATACAGTTTTTAAAAGTATAAAGACCCATTATAAATTTATTAAATATAAATAGATATAGGAAAAAATATTTCATTGTTAATGAATATCATAATTTTCATAGTACGAGTTTTTTAAATATTTCATATGTAATTGATTTGAAGTGAACTGTTAATAATCTAGTTTCTACTAAAACCATAGTACATATAACTATTTTGATATGCAGGTATATAATTTCATGTTATGATCAATGATATTGAAAATGATAATAAATATAATATTTTATATTAAATTTAAAATTTATAAAATCTATGTTTAATATTTTATGAACATAGGTAATATTTTCCCAATATAAGAAACTACTTTTATGTGATACATTCACTAATATTAATATTAAAATTTCATTAACATAGAAATTTAACTAATAAAATGGATATTATATTTTAAATCTTCTCAATTAGGATTATAAAATATTTTCTATTTTATTTATATTCCTGAAGATTAAATTACCTATATAAAAATGTGTGTCTATGGTAAAAAAAAGGTGAAATGGAAAATTCTAATATAAAGAACATATTTTTTTTAAACATCCATTATTACACCCCTAATAATTTATAATATATTTATTTTAGAAAAAATTTGGGTTTCCATATAACTTATGATGCACACAAAGCCATGTATAAACGAAACACGCTACTCTTTTAAAATATTGTATTCACGTGAATATTTTAATATTTACATTAAATTAAAAGGTATGAATAAGAATAATTAAATTATGAAAAATATATCATTTTCACATGTACATTTTTTATATATTATTTTTAAATTCAATTAAGTATCACATGGATGAAATAAAAAAAATTCTGAAAAACTAAATTCTTTCAAAAAGGTGATTTAGTTTTTCGTTTCCCACATGATATAATATTCATTTTTTATAATTTTATAAACCATATTTTACGAAATTAAATTAAATTTTAAAATATTATTTTCAAAAATAACTTAAGTAAGGTTTTTTGTATTTTTCAAAAAATATTTATTTTTTGATAAATAGTAAAAAATGTAGATTTTTAATTGAATGCCTCAATTTTAATTTAATTGTCTATAAAAATAAATTATATTGTAAATTGTATTTAATGGTAAATTTTAAAAATTAAATATCAATTAGTAAAATTTATTCAATTTTAATCATTTTCATATTGAATTTTTATATGAAAACATTGAAAACTTTTTACCATTTTTCTTTCAAACCAGATTTCTCATCGTGCATATGGGATTAATTTTAAGTTAATTTTGACAATTTTGTGAATTGGGGTATGGAAAATGGATTAAATATATTTACTGAGAATAATTTATATTTTAAAATTATTTTAAATCAATATTTTAAAATAAATAATTTGAAAAATAAAAAAAATTAAATACCACGGTTAAGATAAAAATAGATTTACTAGGGTTGAACTAGAAAGATATATGTTACATTGACATAACAATAGTCTAAAATATATTTTATGATAATATTACTATAATATATTTTATATTATCAACAATGAGTTATTATCATATCCTTTTGACATTAAAAACATGGGTAGAATTCATTCTCATCCAAAAATTACAAGTGT
The DNA here is from genome assembly GCA_963277665.1 of Viscum album. Lineage (NCBI taxonomy): Eukaryota > Viridiplantae > Streptophyta > Magnoliopsida > Santalales > Viscaceae > Viscum > Viscum album. The sequence goes on along the minus strand of OY728122.1, from coordinate 697,696,193 downwards.
TCACTTTCCACACCTATCAATGTCCTCCTTCTCCCCTCTACTATTAACGCCACAAAACACTCTTGTATCATCAAAAACCTTCCCAAATCACTTCCCAAAATTAATAAACTTATCTTAGAATCATTATTCAAGGAATAAAACAAACCTAGGATGGGTTTTGTGAAAACATAAGGAGGATACCCAAAGAATAGGTAATGTTATTCAACGAGTATTTATATTTTCATTTTTCATATATCCTCATAAATTTGTATTAAAACAAGATGATATAATAACCACAGTATCAAAAATATGCATATGTTTTTTTTATGTTAAGGGTATAATAGACAACCACCCCACTATCATCAAATGTGTTATGAAATCATTATTCGTACATATTGTGTACTAAACCTCAGGAACTCATGCCGTTCATTTTTACCTCACCACATCTCCTGGTTGGGTGTGAAGATATATCTAAAGTATATATATGATATCTAGAAAATTATTATAACTATAGATTCAATATAATTTATATAATATTTTCAATTCCACTCCTTATCTGATACGATAATGTCACCCATGTGTATTGAAAAATATCATCTTGTGAAGCAATGTGATTCATCTTTCAATAACACCCACATATATATATATATATATATATATATTTAATTTTCATTCATAAATTTTTACATATTGAATGATGATAATGACATTACTATACTTGTGGACCACAACATTCATGTAACGATTTGACTGTTTTTCCATCACCACACCACATGGATGATATATATAAGTATATTTAAATAAATAATAAGGTATATATTATATTATTATCAATTTTTAATGATATTACATTACATATCTTTTTTCAATAATGATTATTATAAAATGGAAAGGTTAATAATGTGTATTGATGACCTACTATCTCTACGTTCTTAACATATTTCATTCATTATAACCATATTTCATGATTATTTATATCAATATTATTATCATGGAGATGATGTAATATTATAATATGATGTATAACTAGTTATTTCATAACAAATAACGAATAATAAAACAAGGCAATTAACAACCAAAATAATTAAAATAATAAAATATTATTAACAAATGCATGGGAAATTTTAATTATAGGTGTATATATGATATTATAAATATTTTTTCATTATTTTATATATTCAGAACATAATTAAAACCATTATAATGAAGTTTAATACACATTGATCTATATTATAGTATGAGGTTGGAGAATTCATTTCAATTTCCCTTCTTTTAGGCATATTTTAATGTTATGCACCTAATTTATTTTATTTGGTGTATATACTACACCTTGAAATTTAATATCATTATTCATTCAAAATTAATAGTAAGATATATTTCAAATTTATTATTTCTTATAAGGGTTTTTGACATTAAAATTACCAACTGGTAAAAGATATTACGCAATCTAACTATCTTTAGTGATTATTAACATTCTCTAAAAAAATCACATTCATGTGATCATGACTCCTATACATTACATTTTTCCTAAAAACAAAGTATTTTAAAATGTATAGTATTATTTCCTAAATATTTATATCATTTTTACAAACACTCTTCACTTTGACTATTATTTAATTAATTGGGGAAATGTTGACAAATTTGTATCATTTACTCAATACATATACATGTTTATAAGCCACATTATTTATGAATTAAATTGATTACCTTAGATATGTTTAATTCATTATACATGAAATACATGGGTGAGTAATAGTAATATATGTCCCTCAATGCATCGATAGTCTCGTGAGATAGACTAGTTGTCCAAATGAGATGTTTTTTACGCATTAGTTATAATCTATATTGAGGATAGATCTTGATGTTAAAGGTGTGATGTTCTTGTGAAAAATGACATCAAATAATAAATAACTTTATACATTTAGAATAATGTTTTATTATTTTACATGATCTATTTTCTATGATTTTTTCTATCAATGCATTTCATTCTAAGATTATTGGTTAAATGAAATTTGTTTTTAGTTTTTTCCTTCTGATGATTATTCGTCATTATAATGCCAATATATTAATGATATTTAAATGGAATATTTGTTTAATTATTTAATTTCACCCATAGATTATGAATAACGATTTATAGTAATTTTTTATATAGATAACCTTTATTGAGGATTTGATCTCGCCCTTATTTTTTTTTCTTTCCCCATGACATGAAGAATAAATCATTGAATGATCTTTCAATAATTTAGTTAATTTTTATTTTATTGTGTATTATTTTTTATTTTCTATTCCCAATGAATATGTTTAATCATATATATATATATATAATCCTATTAAACTATGAAAATGGATGATTTTATGGGATTTGACTCTCCGTATCTCTTCCAATGTAATAAAGAAGACACCACCTCTAGGCTAAATGAGTCTTGGTCATTACAGTTTCTATAAAAATAAGTTTATTATAAAAATTGGGAACTAGATTAAGCAAACCATAGATTGGGGACACATATCCCCTTGATAGACATTTTGAATACGTATAGAATATTATCCTAATATTTTGGTAAAGAAGATATTTTGTGTATTTTTATTTCATTACATCCATGTCTGGATATTACAATTTGAAGTGGTTCTGGCGTAGATTTTCCTTGGGTAATAAAACCCAAACGGGCATATTGGACTTGACCCAATAATCACATGGTGTACAACAATGGTCCCTACAGTGCACCATGTTTCACACTCTAAGTGTATTTTCCTAAGATACTTCACATATTCACTCAAAACCACTATGAAGAATTTGAAAATAATGATATCCCCAAGGTCACCAAGTTTAGGATTCAGAGATTAACAATGCATAAATTTTAATTTATGCTAAGTGTTTCCCCATATTTGCAATTATAAATTGAGATCTAAATTTCATATTCATATGATCTAATGTTTTATATTCCATTGTTTATATATTTATCCTTGAATGAATAAGGTTATGAGTACTCAGGTCCAATGTAGAGATTTCCCTAATGTGAAATCCAATATAACATGTATTAGAACTGATAGAATTATGGCTATATTAGGGAATATTAATTAATTTATGAGTTATATCCTTTCATGGATAGATAAACTTATTCCATAATGAGATTATCATATTTTCAATCACCATATGTGGTATATTTCCCCAACATTTTGTGGTACTAGTAATCCAATGTCAGTTTAGAATTGAATTTAGTTACTTGGGAAGATATTTATGGTGTGCGGATGTAGTGAAAAGGAAAAAGATACACTTATAGTGTATATTCTAAAGGTTAATATGGTCAATGTTGGGTATTAATCAAGACTACTTGGGAGGAATAGTAAATATAACTCATTGATTATAAATCTTTTATGTATACATTCAAAGAAAAATATCCCCCTCATGGGAAAAAATTGAGAGGAATATAAGGTTCCAAATATTAATTTAGAAGGAAGAAGAATGTTTGGAAATGTTTGAACATAACATTACAAGGTTTTATAGGTATTCTAAGAACTAAATATGGAACAAAGATTATGATTGACCATTTCATTGAAGGTATTAATCCATGTCTCTAATGTATCCTCGTCTCTCCAATTTTGTGTTATTATAATGATATTATTTTATATAAAATCTAATTAGAGAAGGAACTATCCAAATGATATGGATATTGAGGGAATAAAGTTAATAATATGATGGAAAAGATAAAAATGAATAATGGAATAAGCTAATGAAGTATTTTCCCGCATTTGGTAATTTGGGAAGGAAACACCCTGGTACCTTCATGAAGGGAATGTGAGTATTCTATAAGTGTAGAGAAGAAGGAAACAATGCCCATGAATTGATGTGAATGTTATAAGGCCATAATGTTCAGTGATTTAATATTAACGATGTGGGGAACATTTTCCAAAAATTCCAAATGATTTAAGGGAATAGGCTATAAAAGATACTACGGGATCATGGTCAAAATAAGGTTATTGAAACAACTAATGTGGAAATATTACTATGGTTTTTTATTTAGATCCAAGAAAGATATGGTGAATCTATTTTATTTATGATATTATAATTATAAGAACCATGAAATGTATATTTATTGTAATAAATTATTATTTCATTAAGGAATTAATATTATGTGTTGAATAAAACCACGAAAAGTGATTCAGTGGAAGGTTTATCTTTTTTAAAAAATATTAACAATTTAATGGAATATTGTCCTTAATATGTTCTCTATGTTGAGATAATATTGGTAATGAAATGCTTATGGGATAGTATTGGGGAAAATGAAATTACTTATTCATTTTATGGTCTATGATATCATTAGTGAAGATTAATACTTTTTTGGATTTATGTAATATATTAGACCACCAGTGTTTTTATATTTTGGAAAAATGCATGTTTTCATTAATGATTTATTATGATTAAGGTATTCACATATTAAAATTTTGAAAATAAGATACAATTTATAATATTGTGGGAATATAATTATTATTTGTTTTCCTTCCTTTAAAAATATTAGACATTTAATTCACGTAGACCTATTTTTGATGAGCCTTATGGTAAACTATTTATGGATTTGATTACGTTGAACGTTAGGTGTTATTGGATAACTGTTCTAACAATTTTGGTTTATTAAATATACAAGGAATAACAAGTTACTCTTTTATGGATCTTGTGATCTATTAAATGGAAATATTTGTGATTTGGAAACAAATTCATCCTTGATAAGTATTTACTATAGTAATAAATGATTTGGAAAATGATTGATTCATAACCGAAAAATGTAATTGTGCCTATGAAATATAAATCTATATTGTAAGTATATTTTCACTTATTATTTTTCTAAATAGTAATAAAATTTATAAATAGTATCAAATAATTATAAAAATATATATTTCCAAGTACCTTCATTTCTTATGAATCAAATGGTCTCTAATCACATCACAAATTTATGGTTTTATGGTCTTCAACCATCTCTAGATCACCCAAATTTGTATGATAAATGTTCCTTATCACTATCCATTATTCACTAAGAATTAGTAATATATTGAATGTCCTTGTTTTAATTTCCCACCCATGATATCCTACTTGGATACCTTGGTTTATTATAATTACTAATAAAAAAATTTATATCCCTTTGACTCTTATTAAGTTGATATTTTTTTATCCCCTTTGTGATGTAGAATTTTCAACAAATAAATTTTAAAATATCAAACCATTGATTACCAGGATCATGTTTAAATTATTAGGATATAATTTACTTAAGTTTGGGAGAATGTTAAATTCTAAGACTTCACAATATATTTATTTTATAATAATTTTAATTTTTATAATAACTTACAATGCACACAACAGGATGTTTAAACAAAACACTGAAATATATAAAATTGTTTGATAAAAAAGACCATTTTTACATAGTGAATAAATAATTGGGTATGAATAAGACTAAATAAATTATTAAAATATATATTTAACATACATTTTTCTATCTATTTATAAAAATTAAATATATGAATCATATGGAAGAAAAAAATATTTAATGAAAAATATATTTTTTCTAGTAGAGTGTTTAGTCATTCTTTGAAACCAGATTTATAATTAATAATTAAAACATTTAGAAAATTTATTTGAGAAATAAAATTAATTTTTTAAATTGTAATATCAAAATTATCTTAGGTATAATTTTTTGAAAACTTCTGAAAATTTTCATTTTCTAATGAATAGTTAAAAATACAGAATTTTAATTGAAATCTACAATTTTATTTAAATTATAGCTAAAGTTATTTTTTATTTTAAATTGGTTTTAAATTTATATTAATTTAATTTTATATCAATCAATCCAATTTATGTCATTGAAATAATTTTTGTTGTCCCATAATAGATTGATGGCCCACCTCTGGTTTTAGTAATAACAAATCATGTCAAATAATGTCCAATAACTTAAATCTTGAATATTTATGTTTATATATATTAAATTATGATTATATATGATAAACTGTGAATTTTAAAACATTCTGTATGTATTGATTTCATAAGACAATTAAAACAGAAAAATTGGATATGTATGAGTCACTAACACCGACAAAACAAGTGTGACACCGAAAGCACAAACTGACTCACCGATACCGATAAATTAAATGAATCCCCGAAAATTCAACTGAGACACCGAAATAATGAATGTCTCACTAAAATAAGGAATGTCTCACTGATATTATAAACTATCTCACCAGTAGATGACTCACCAAAAGTAAAACTGAGACACCGATATAAGGAATGACTCACTAAGAAAACAAAATGAGTCACGGACACATTGAGTCACTGATGCATAGAGATATCGATAGAATGAATCGTTCATAGAATGAGTCACTGATACTAATAGAGGTACTCACCAATAGAAGGAGTCACTAATAGAATGACTCACCGATAGAGGAGTCCCTGACAGACAGTTTAAATATTCTTTTATTTAAAATTATCTCTAAAGGTCATGTTTGAGTGTTTTAATGCTACTGGTTAAATTAATTCTATTTGTATAAAATACTAATTGTGGTGTTAGAAGTACAATGTACAAAATCCACGCCTATTATACTTATTGATGGGCTGTAGAATATAAAATAGAAAAGCATGCGAGATGAAATATATACACATAGACATACAGTAGAGGACTCTCACGGGAACCCATATTGATCCGATGAACAAAGTAAAGTAGAACATTTTAGGAATTATCATTCTTAATGATTGAACAAAAATGAAAACATGTTTTTCACCAATGTTCTAAAAACTCTATGGTAAAAAATATTACTAAAGGAATACAACTTCATCTTCATGGAAAACCATAACACAAAGCTTCACGACCCTCATTTTTCAATGACTGTTTCCAAAAAAGGACTAAAGAATCACATATTCTACAAACAAGGAGTCCATTATTTCATTTCACAACACACAGATCCTTCTAAACTTCATCTCTTTATTTCTTTCTCTATTGTCTACATTTTTACTACATTTCAAGCAATGTGTGCACATTTCTATTAAAAACTCACTTTATCTTACACTAAACTGAATGATACAAGCTATCCCCAAACAAAAACATTTTTACCCCTATTATATCCTATGTGAAATTTTGGTAGAGGTCCTGTGTTACCTATTTATATTAGTTCCCATATAGATCTATGGTAGAGGTCTTCTGACCTAGTTAATTTGTATAATACTGTGTAATCCCCAATCCAGGGTGTGGATCAAAGCATTATATATATATATATATATATATGTTATGGTGGTATGTGTTAACTAAGTGGAGAGGACTATGTCTCATCTTGAAAATGAACCTCCTGTTTTAATCCGTTGTGTTTTCAAATTTTTTTTACTATATTTTATCTCAAATATTTTAAAACTATGTTTCACTGTGATTTTTATTCTTTGATTTTATTTATAACTAATTTGGTTTAGTAAGTTAATTTAAAAAGTTATGTCTATATCTCATATTTTTATAACTGAGAAATATTCAATCATTGTAGAAATTAATTGAGGAATCTTACTATTATCAATTTACTATATTGATTAATTAGGTTGTATTGTTTATAAATTGGGGGATTCTTTCAAACAAAATTTTTTATAATAGATTTCTTTAATGGAACATAGTTCACCCCCCCTCTTGAGTGTCCTACTCTGACCAACATTTGGTATCAAAGGTTGTTTAAAAGCTTTTCCAAATATTTCCAAAGTGATTCTAGTTGTGTTTTAAATATCTCTAAATTTCTGTCAGTTCTAAATTATTAACGCTATAAAATTATATTCTTTAACCTTTATTTTGGATAATAGATAGGAAGGTTATGCTTCAAAAAAACCTCCCTACATTCATGGTGAAAATTATGTGCAGTGGAAAAATAAGATGAAAATGCATTTGGAAAGTATGGGTTTGGAAATTGGGTCTTCCATTATTGATAAATATAAGATTCCTCCTACAGCATGAAATACATGGGATGACCCAACTAAGACTACTTATAATAAAAAATACATAGGTATGAATTATTTATATTTTTCTTTGAGAGATGAATAATTCAAAAGGATTTTAACATGTAAAATAGCCGATTAAATTTGTGATAATCTAGATGTTTCACATGAAGGAATAATTAATGTTAAGGAAATTAGGGTTAACACATATACTATTAAATATGATAGCTTTAAGATGAGTCCTAATAAACCTATATCTAACATGTATCATAGGTTCAATGAAATTGTAAATACTATGATTTCTCTAGGAAAGTATGTTACTTCTAATGAAAAAATCATGAGAATCCTTAGATTTTTACTAGACAGATGGATAGGAACTTCTGTATCAATTAGAGATTCTTATTATATCAGTAAGTTACCAATTAAGGATATGATAGGTAAGTTGATTATGTGTGAGGAAGAATAAAAGTCAACACAGAGAAAAAGGTTGAACCAAAGAGCAAGTTAGTGGCTTTCAAAACCACTAATTCCAAACATAATGAAAAAAATAAAGGATTGATACTCATTCTGAAAGTACAAGTGATGTAGATTAAACATGACGGTGTGATAAGGAATTGGATCAATAATCAATAAGGGTTAAAAAGTTTATAGAAAGAATAAGTTTCTCAATAATCCCATCTACAAAGGTAAATAAGATAATAAGGGAAACATGAAAAATGATTGTAAAATTAATGATAACTTGAATGAAATAATATATTATGAATGTAAGAGTAGAGGACATGTAAAGGATGATATTCTTAAGTCAAAATACAAGAAGAAATATTAGGACAATGAAAAAATATACAAGAAGGAAATGAAGGCCACCAAGAGTGCATCTGAGGATAGCTCCACTAGGTTAGACTCATTACATGAAGAGAAATGTGATAAGGAAAACATGTATTTCATGACAACCACATCTAAGTTATCGTTTGAGTCTCTTGTACATAATTCTTATTATTCTTGAGATGAAATTGATTCTAAAAATATGACTAATAATGAATTTTTTGAATATTAAATAATTTATGATGATATAATAAATTAATTAAAAGAAAAATATAAAGCATAAAAAACCATAATTCTCTTACCTCTACTATCAAATTTGAGGTTACCATAGAAATTGAAAGTAATTCTCAATTGATTAAAGAAAATAATGATCATATGTTATCAAATGAGATAATAAAAAAGGACCTAGAGATGTTTACAAATTAAAAAAATGATCTAACACAATTACTTGGTAAAAAAGTAGATCCTAGGTATTATAAAGGTATAGGATACCAACATGTATTGTGGAACATAGAAAAATATCATTTTGTAACAAAATGTGGAAAATATATTTTTTATGTCAAGAACTGAAAATTTTTCAGTTGGTTCTAAAACTGGACATCCATCTACAACTATTAGTTTTTCTGTAAAAAATAATATTTATTTTTCAAATACATTCTAAAATATAGATAAGATACACATGAAAATTTTGTAGACTCTAAAGTCGCTTATTACTAAAATTACTAGACCCATGTGAATCAGGGTACCAAAATCTTCTCTTTTCTTTGATAATTTTATTGGAAAACTATATGAAAATATCTTGTAGTACTAAATAATACATGAATTATGTATGTTACAGATACATGAGAGGAGATTATTCATTCTTTAGTAATATGAAAATGATTTATGGTTGTTATGTAAGCTTTGATGAAAATTTTAATTGAAAAAAAACTGGACCTAGCCAAATTGGAAACTCTAATTCAGTTATAATTTCCAAATTATTTTTGTTGTTAGATTAAATTACAGTCTTCTTAGTATCTCTTAGCATTGTGATGGTCGTTTTAATGGTAAATTTGAAAATTATGCATTCAATATTTTTAATTCTTAAAATGAGTTGGTGTTTACATCTCTTAGAAATGAAACTGTTTATTCTTTATTCAAAGATTCCTTAGTTTCTCAAAATGACTCATTCTTAATTTCCTTTTATAAAGATTCTTCACTCTAGAATAGGATATTAATAAATTATAATATTCATTCACATAGAGAGATTACTAGTAAAGAACAAGTTAAGGATCTACCAAAACATGATTTCCCAAATGAAAAATTCTATAATCCTTGTCAAAAGGGTAAAAAACATAAAATATATTTCAAACCAAAGAAATAAGTATCAACTTCTAAACCTCTTGAGTTTGTTCAAATGGATTTTTTTAACCATAGAGGATTTCTAGTTTTAATGGAATTCACTTTGTCTATGTTCTGGTAGATGACTTTTCTAAATACACTTGGACATTCATTCTTGGTCACAAAAGTTAATCTTGTTATTACTTCATTAATTATTCTAAAACAGTAGAGATCCAAAGTAGACATAGAATTAAGACCATAATAAGTGAACATGGTGGTGAGTTTGAAAACCACGAGTATAAATCTTTCAACTCAAATAGTGTCTATAGTCACAACTTATCTTCTACTAAGAAACCCTAATAGAATGTTGTTATAGAATGATGAAATAGAACCTTATAAGAGATAGCACAGAATGTACTTAATGAATATGACCTACCTATCTACTTTTGGGTAGAAGTAGTTAATACAAAATTCTATATTATTAACAGAGTCCTAATTAGACCAATCCTTAAGAAAACTCCCTATGATTTGGGGAATAATAGAAAACACAATGTTAATTACTTTAATGGTTTTGGTTGCATGGTCTTTATTCATAACAGTTAGGATATTCTAGAAAAAATTCCTCCAAAAGGGATGAAGGAATTTTACTATGTTATGAAATCTATAGAAAATATTATAATGTATTTAACAAAATATCTAAGAATGTGGAAGAATATTTACATGTCGAATTTGAGGAAATATACCCACATGAACCCAAGACATCTCTAGAGAATATTGAGGACGATATGTCCAATCTAGACATCAATTCCAAATCATCTGACCCTACTATTAAGAAACCTATTAAATCATCCTTTTCTAGAAATATTCCAGACTCTATTAATGATGAACCCGAACATGCAGATGAATCTAAAATATCTAGACATTCATTTTCTATGACTAAAATAATTCTTAAGAACCATCATTTAGATGTTGTAGTTGATGAGATGGAAAATGTGACATGGATGAGAGATTCTTTGAGAAACCAGGTTGAACATAAATCCTTATGGTCATTACATGAACCTAAAACCATTATTGATGAAATAAATGATGAATTTTGTGTACATTCAATGTAAGAATAAACGAATTAGTTTGAAAGAAATAATTTTTGGAAACTTGTAGATAGAAGAAAAAACACCTTGACTATAGGAACCAAATGGGAATTTAGAAATAAAGTAGATGAAGTTGGTAATATTGTAATTAATAAAGCTATATTGTTTAAACATGGTTATAGTAAAGAAGAAAGGATTGACAATAAAGAAACAATTTCAATTGTTTCAAGACTTGCGGCTATAATAATCTTTCTTTCATATCAAGCTCATCTCAATTTCAAACTATATCAAATTGATGTTATGAGTGTATTCCTAAATAGGTATATATTTGAGGATATTATTGACGAACAACCCCTTGGTTTTACCATTCATCATTTTTCAAATTGTGTTTTTGAAATTAGAAAATTATTTATAGGGTTTTAAGAAAGCTCCAAGAGCATGGTATGATAGTCTATGTAATTTTATTTTTTCTAAATCTTTTACAAAGGGTATATATGATCCTACTCTTTTTATAAAAAAAATTTCTAATGATGTCTTAGTTGTTAAAAAAATTTATATGATATTATTTTTGTATCTTCCCTAAATTCTTTATGTGTTTATATTTTAAAAATAATGCAAAGTAAATTTTAAATTAGATTAATTGGGGAACTCAAATTGTTTCTTGTATTTCTAATATTTCAAAATAAGGTAGGTATTATTTTTAATCAATGTAAATATACTAAATATATTTTAAAAAGGTTTGGATTTTATAGTAAAAAATTTGTGACACTCCAATGATTACCACCTATAATTGGGAACTTGATGAAAATTGTAAATCTATTAATCAAACCACTTACAGAGGAATGATTTTGACTTTAATCTATTTAACCTCTAGTGGGCTAGATATTATGTGCAGTGCGTGTATGTGTTCTCATTTTGAAGGTAATCCTAACGATTTTTATTTAACTACTATTAAAAGTATGTTGAAATACCTAAAATAGTCTACCATCATAGGATTGTTCAATCCTAGTGGAATATCTTTTGATTTAGTGATTTTTTATTCTCATTTTTGTGGTTGTAAGTTAGATATAAAGAAAACATCTAGAACATGTTTCTTTTTAGGAAATTTTCTTGTTTCATTGTGTACTATGAAGAAAATTACTATGACATTATCTACTATTGAACCTGAATACATAGTTGTTAGTAGTTATTGTGACCATATTTTGTGGATGAAACACACATTATTAGAATATGGATATCAATTCAGAAATGTCTCTATAAAGAGTGATAATACAAGTGATATTAACATCTCTAAGAATCCTATTTATCATTCTGGAATAAATAATATTGATTTAAGACATCACTTTTTTAGATATTTTTATCAAAAAGGTGATATAACACAATAGTTTATTAGCACTAAACATTAGCTTGGTGACATTTTTACAATGATCTTGAACACTAAAATAATTAATTACATCAAACATGAATTATGTATGATTAATTTTTAAGGACCTTATTTTTATAACATTGTGAAAAATGAGTGTAGTTTTCATGCAGATAGTGATAATGTCATGTAAACAATGCCATGCTGACACCGACACATTTTTCATGCTGAAACTTGGTTCTATCGACACCGATACATTTTTCATGCTCACACTGGGTCATACTGTCACTGACACTTTGCCATGCTGACACTAATGGTGTTATTAAAATACTATCATACTGACATTGATAGAACCCACTATTTTATCTGTTTTATGTTTTAACCAAAATGATATTGTTTCATTTATTTCATTGAACCGGTTTACAAATTTGTGACCTATAAGCCCTAAATCCTAAAAATTCAACTTGATATACACTACTAATCACCTTCTCATTTAACCCTTACACTCTCCTATCATTCCTCTTCACCCTTGACCTTTCACCTCCAATCCTTCAAATGGAACCATTATAATGGTGAGAGTGAATCACACACACAAAGGAGAATCTTGAGATGAGTCGCATCCCAAAAAATGATGAAAGGATAGTCTAGAAGATCTCTTCCAATCAATCCATATCTTTCGAAACTTGTAGTAACATAAAAAGATGAATTTCTTGTTTAATGGGTATTTTTAATTAAGTATTTGTTGATAATGGTGTTAAAAACTATAAATTGCTAAATAGGTTTTCAAATAATGAGGGGACTTATTAGCCCAATCTTGTACACAAGCATTATATGAATGTTGATTTTCTTCTGGATGGAATTGAGGTATATAGGGTTAATTATGTTGTAAAAGGAAAAAAATCATTTTTATCTAGGCATTGGGCATATATCCTTAAGGTACCTTTGGAGGCAGTCTTTGATGACTACCAAGGAAATTACCCACCAGTAAGTGACATTTTCTACTATATGATAGGCTTTATAGAGTTGACTAGAAACGAATATCACAAGAGGCATATAGCTACTGAACTACATTGTGAAATTAGGATATTTGTTTATGTTTATTCAGCACCAGATTTTTCCTCAGAAAGGGGAATTTTCTTCTTTGGAGTATATGGATGTATATTAGTTGTATTTGATGATGAAAGGAGATAAAAATATCATTTTAAAAAATTCGATAGTATATCATAGTTAAATGATCAAGACTTATTTCAAGACCAATTCTATTTTCTACCCATTGATGTTATCTTCCTTGATGCAAGTGAATGGTTGTGTGAGTGAAGAATAGGAGACATTTTTCTCTGAAATGGAATCTTTTTGAGAAAATAAATATATAAAAGGATGAAAATTCATTTGAACCCCTGAAAAAAGGAATGGGATGGACATGAGGAAATGATTTATGATAAATTCAACCCTATTGACCATCCAACTAGGACAAAACATATAGTGTACCCTGGTCTAGGACCAGAAGATGCGGAACATGTCTATTTAGATGAAGAAGAAGCTTCTTCTCCTAATTGGGAATAAGGGACTACTATTAATAATAGGAGTTACCCATAATTTCTTAAAGCCTAAGGATAATGAAATTTGTACCACCCAGTCAACCTCATGATCTACATTCAAAAGAACCAATTTTAGGAGAAGATAAAGAAATTGGAGAATCATGAAGTGTTGTGTATGTGAGAAAATCAAGTGGGTTAGATGAGGATTACATAGAGGAAGAAGTAGAAGAGATGGAAGACGTATAAAATGGAAGTATATCGTATAGTGGATAAGAGTATGAAGGAGAAGAAGATGTAGATGTAAATGGTGTAGATAGTAATAATGAAGAATAGAGTGGAAGATATAGTGTCTCTGATCATCCTGATGGTGATCTAGGTTATAATAGAGATCTTTATAATAATCTAGACCAATAGAATAATTTAGGACCTCCAGATTAGGTAGACGATACTACTGGAGAAGAATAAGAGTTGAACATGGTGATGCAATGGGAGCTCAGATAGTCAATGTACCATAGTTGGTTTATGTTAGAAGAAGATCTTAAACTGAGGGGAGTAGCAAGTAAGAGAAGATATAATTTAGGGGGAGAATCAATATAGAATATCCCTTGTTAAGGAGGATCCCCAAATAATAATATTGATAGTTAACACAGTCACTCTTTTGGAAGAATCTGTGATGTCTTAGTGGAAAAGGAATCCTAGATATGTTTTCCTTAGCTTGTAATATTCTAATTCTGATATTTAAGTTGATAGAGTGGATACAATTATACTAGTCGTGGAGGAGCATGTACTGTTCGAGACACTTCCTATTGGTGCATCATCTTCTTCTATTGCACCTTCAGTAGTTCAAATTCTAGGTGACTATGTCACTATAGCTAATTTTGACAGTTTCAAAGGAGGAGTTTTCTCCACCATTAGGAATTTTACATTGCCAATTCCCATAATAATATTGAGTAAAAGTGATTCAAATACACTCTCTAGAACTGTTATTTATAAATTGGAACATTGATTAATTAAACTTATTTAATCTATTGTAACAGATAATCACAAGTTCAGAAATGATCTTACTACATTGGTTTCTCCTATCAATATTTTTTCCTCGGAGTATAGGACAACCATGGACAGAATCATAAGAGGGATTGAGGATATTATTTCCCAATTTCAAGTTCCTTATTTTACCCAATTGATATAGGATGTTATTGACCTTGTTTAATGGTCATCTAGCTCAACAGATCATGTTCCCCACCCTCTACACAATGGAATGTTCAGCACTGTTATTAGAGAAGAGCATAAAGCCATGTTTGGTGCCTCTAGTTTATAAAAGTCATTCTAAAATTCATAAGAATACTAATATTGTTCTTGATATGGTTATATCTAATCCCATATTGCTAAAACATCAAATTCTCATGTCACTGAGAAAGTGGTTATTACATCATGGGTATTTATACCAAAAATCAGCTAAAAAGTCATTTTAATTATTTGGAAAAGAATTTGATGTTTCCCCCATCTACTAGAGATTTTGAAGATCAATTTTAAAAATTAATGTACTTCACTACTCTAATTTACATGTTCATGGAGAATAAGGATAGTTTTAAAAAGGAAATAAATTGGGGAGATAATCACAATTTTCACCAATCTATTGATGCTATATCTCTGTGTTCAGAGTGAAGACATAGTGGTTCTAGCTACATTACCTATAAGACCAGCTGACTCTCCTGGTACATCAATGCATCTTAATTCATAGTCTATGTCATTTACTCCGGCTTTAAGATAGATATGACCTATCATCCTAGAGAAGATCCATCCTTGTGCTTCAACCAAACCTACCCAAGCCCCTTCTATTACAAGATTTGTTGTAATACCTTCCTTGATAATTCATTTGGATCGTGTAGTCTCTCAGCCTTTATCCATTGGACATACTATTGATCCTTCTGAAAAAAGGAAAGGAAATACTAGATCCCCAGCCATAATCTTGATAAATTTTTGACAGTGCTGATTTTTTATTATTTTTTTTGTATTTCATTGATATTTTTTACTTCCACTCTACTATTTTTTTTCATATCTCTGAAATTCAGTAATCTTTCATTTCATCCATTTGATGCATGTTTTCATTATTTTTTTTGATCATGAATATTTTTTTGGTCATTATGATAATCCCAAAAGGGGAGAACATCAGCAATGGAATTATATTTTTTAAATCTTATTAAGATAATGGGGGAGAAAGGATAAATGGAAAAACATCATGTATTATTTATTTTACTTCCAAACCTTATCTCTATTTTGAGATATTTAATTTTTAATAAAATAATTAATGGGAGATAGTTATTAGAATGATTATATTAATCATCAACTAATTGTATTTTATAAGTCCATGATTTTTTATCATCAAAAAGGGGGAGATTGTTGGCTCATAATAGATCATTGTCCCTACTCTGGTTTTAATAATAAAATATCGTGTCAAATCATGTCAAATAATTTGAATCATGTTTTTTTTAGTTTAGATATTTTTAATTATGATTATCTAGGATAAAATATTTATTTTAAAACAATATTTCTATATTCATGTTATAAGATAGTAAAAATAGAAAAATTGGCTGCATTTCAGTCACTAACACCGACAGAAGAATTGTGAGATCGATAGCACAAACTGACTCACCAATACAGATAGAATAAATGTCTCCCTAACCATTCAACTCAGATATCAATATAAGAAATGTATCACCGATAGAAATAATGTCTCACTGACAATACAAACTTACTCATAGATTGATGAATCACTAATAGTATAAATAAGACACTGGCATATGGAATGACACATCGACAGAAAAAAATGAGTCACCGATGCATGGAGATACCGACATAATGACTCATCGATAGAATGAGTCACTGATACCAACAGAAGGACTTCCCAATAGAAGGACTCACATACAAAATTACCCACTGATAGAGGAGTCAATGATAGACCGTTTGAATTTTCTTTTATTAAAAATTATCTCAAACAGTCTTATTTGACTGTTTTAGTGCTACTGATTAAATTAATGATTTTTTAGACAATATTAATTGGGATGTCAGAAGTACAACATATATAATCTACCCAAATTATTCTTATTGTTGGGATCTAGAATATAAAAGACAATAACTTGCATGAAAAAAGATATACCCATATCAATACAGTAGATGACTTGTACGAGCACCGATTATAAACCTGTGAATAAAAGGAAGAAGAACATAGGAGGCATTATCATTCTTCGAAACTGAAAATTAAGAAGATCATGTTGTGAACCAAAGTTCCAACACCTATACAAAAAATAAAAAAGAACTGAAGGAATATAAATCCATCTTCTTGGAAGAAGGAATAGAAACCATCACGACACTCTATTTTAAATGTCTGTTTTTAGAAGATGACTCAAGATTCAAATCTGCTACATCAAATGAGTCCATGACTACATTTCGAAACACACATTTCCTTCTACACTCTATCACTTTATTTCCTCCTCTATTCTGTTCATTTTTACTACATTGTGAGCATTGTGTGCATATTCTAGTTAAACACACACTGTCTCCTACACTGAATTAAAGGATACAATATATCCTCACACAAAACTATTTTTAAACCTATTATATCCCATGTAAAACTATGGTGGAGGTCCTGTGTGGACTGGCTATTTTAGTTCCCATGTAGAACTGTGGTAGAGGTCTTGTGACCTGGAAAGTTTGTATACTATTTTTTATACTCCAATATTGGGTGTGGATAAAAGAATTATATATATATATTTCTTGGTTTATGTTGATCACCAAGTGGAGAGGACTTTGTCTCAACTTGTGACTGAACATATTGTTTTAATCCGTTGTGTTTTCAAATGTGGTTTACCCTATTTTAAATCAGATTTTAGAAAACTATTTTTCACTTTGATAGTTAGTCTAGGATATTATTTATAACTATTTTGGTTTAGTAATTTAGTTTCAAAATTTATATCAATATCTCATATTTTTTTTACTGAGAAATAATCAATCTTCTACGAAATTAATTGAACAATCAGACTGTTATAAATTTACTAATTTGAATGATTAGGTTGTGTTGTTATTAAATTAGTTGATTTATTCAAAAATGTTTTGTTAACAAATTTGTTTTATAAGAACTCAATTAACCCCTTATTGAGTGTCCTACTATGACCAGTAATTTTATTTTAGAATTTTGAAATAAAAATATTGAAACTTTTTGAACATTTTCTCTTTAAGAACTCTTGTTCTCATCATGTATATGGGGTTAATTTTAAATTAAATTCAACCAATTAGTTTAATGGAATTTATAAAAATGGATTCCAAATTTTGAATGATTATAATTCTTAATATCTATGAATGTCAACATAATTGTTTACCAAAGTGGAAGGTGAAAATATTAATAATTATATACCACGGTTAAGGAAAAATGAAGTTTACTATGGGTTAATTTAGAATAATAAGGTTGATATTTACATAAATAGATGTCTAAAATCTTCTAGATTAAAATATATACATTTCATTATAAATAATTTTCTCTTATTGGAGCCTTGTGAAAATAAAATAACATGCATAGAATTGATTCATTTCAAAACATTACAAGTGTGACACTCACCATATCAATAAAAGGACGTCAACAATCCACACATCTAGACACCTTAAATAAAATTCGTTCAAATTACCAAAACCAAGATAATTTCCAAAAATCCATAGCCTAATCATCTAAACTTTGTTTGGGTAAAAATATGACCTATTATGGATTTAGTGTAATCCTATGGAGGATACCCGAAGAAGAGTTAAGCATAATCAACAAGATTTTTTTAATTTCTTCATCCACCCCCCTAAACACTTACAAAATAATAATGATATAAATACATTAATATATTCTATATAATTATTATTTTTTATATTAAGTTTATGACCTAAAAAACACACATCAATAAAATAGTTTATGAGGTCATCATTCATGTGTACAGAAGACTACCACTATGTGAACAAATGACATTCATTTTTCATTACCACTACTAAAAATATCGTATAAATATGGGTATAAATTATATAAATTATATTTATTAAATAATTATTCCAATTGAGTAATTGTAAAATATATATCTTTTTTATTTCCATTCCGTATGATATACGATTATGTCGCTTGTGTGTTCTACAGACTACCGCCTCACAAAGCAATGCGATTCATTTTTCACCAATGCTTTACATGTAAGATGATAAATGTAATGTTAATAATTATATATTAAATAAAGAATATAAATATAGTACTCATGAGATATATATAATTTAAAAAATATAGTGTATGTATATTTAATTTTCATTCTTACCTTTTTCCCAAAATGAAAGATGATAATATCGTTTGTATACGTTCGGACTAATGACTTCATTAAATGATGTGACTCTATTTTTATCACCACACCACATTGATGATAAATATAACAATATTTAAACAAATAATATGTAATATGATATATTATGATCATTATGGAAATATAATTTACTATATATCTTCATTCTATAATGATTATTGGAAAATGGAAATGTGAATCTGGTGTGCGAATTCCCTACCATCACTATGATCAAAACATACTTAACTTTTCATAACCATCATTCATGATTGGTTTTAAAAGTATATATAATATAAATTAATATTATTATTATGTAATTGTTATTATTTTGGATATTATGGATCTTTTTAATATAAAATGGAACATGAATTTTCATAATAATGGATGAAGGAGAAAACAATGTGATTAAAAACTGAAACAATGAAAGTAATGAAATATTATCAAAATAGAGTTGTATAATGTTATAATTTGGTCATATATGGAATTATAAATATGATTACAGTTCTGGTGTAAATTAATTACATTCTTAGTACCATTATACAGGATTTTAATTTATGATCAATGTATGAAAAGAGTGAGGTAATGAACTATGTTAAAAAAAATTTCCTTGAGGAACATTATAAATTTATAGGCATAATTTCTTTTATATGGTGTACATAACATAATTTTATATATAATATCATGAATCATTCATAATTATTGGTATTTTATGATTCAGTTTTATTATTTTTTTCATGGGGATTTAACTTGAAAATTACCATGTTGTAACGGTTATTGTGAAATCTCAATTTATTTTGTGATTGTTACCAGACTATTTATAGAATTGGTTACATATGATCATATTTAATTGGAAATAAAATTTTCATTAAACATTAATTTTATTTTGTGATGTATATTATTATATCCTAAACCATATTCTCTATTTTACATATAGTGTTTAATTTGAATGTTATTGGATTAATTGATTAAATATTGGAAAATCTAAATCCTTTAATCAATATAGTTACTTAAAGATATATAAAATTTATTATGAAATTTATTATTATTTTATATAAGAGGAATAGTATGTAAATGATAAAAATGGTTGGATCTGTCACGATACATCCGATAAGGCCAATGCTGTGACTACACCAAGCCCGCCTTCCATAGTCTAGGGGCTGGAGACTAGAACAGAAGGGGTATTCCATAAACATGGGAGGTAATTGAATTTAAAACCTATAAACACATGAAACCAAGCTCACAAAAATATACAAACACAATTCAACTATATAGAAAAAAAGTGTTGAAAGTAAAATGTGTCGGAATACAAGCCCATTAGTAATAATACAAGTACAACTGAAATACAATACAACTGAAGAAAAATAAAGGTAGCTACTAGGTCATCCTCTTAGGTTCCTACCTGAAGTGTAGGTATAGATCGCCTCATCAGAAATCAATGTCCACCCATCTCATCTATGTATTTTCACTCCGTATGGTCCACCTCAGAGCTCCATCTAGCCCAGGTACCCTCATCCTCGATCAGTATTGTTCGTCATCTGCAGCAAACACAACAAGGTTCGGGAATAGCTCGTGTGGGGGTGAGTATAATGATACTCAGTAGGGACCCCGAGACCCTCAAGGTCTCACAAAATCCACCAAGGATAAACCACAAGGAAAGAAATCAACTGAAAACCCTACTTTTGTATATACCTATACATATACATAATTTATCAAGTATACCCATCTCAATCATGAGGAAACAAAGAGTCTAACTCAAATGCCCAAAGCTCAAATATTCCACAAATTAAGGAACACCATAAAGGTAAGTACCACACAAGTACGCCACATAAGAAAAATACCACAAAGGTACTGACTCAGCTCACATTATGTATTTTTTAGGTACAATAATAGAGATGATTAGATGTAACTACTAAATCATTTTACTCTATAAAGAGGAAGACCCACGAAGGATCCCTAAGTGCTGACCCACACAGGATCGCTCAGTGCTGACTCAAACAGGATCACTCGGCGCTGACCCAAATAGGATCGCTCAGTGATTACCCACTAAATATTTCTTGGTGTTGACCCACATAATATCTATCGGTGCTGACCCACACAGGATCGCAATGTGCTGACCCACACAGGATCACTCTTCATTCTTCAGGTCACAGCCAGCTACAGGGTTCCCGCACTAAGCTGTATCATCTCTAGTAGAGTTCTCTTCTCAAGCACTGGTCAATAATCTAACTATCATGATGTCCCAAAAAGAAGTGTCACAAAGGTCTTCCGCGTCCTTGGAGTCTCAACGCAACAAACGGTGCGTCAATCAGACGCCCGGTTTGTAATTTATTTTCCTTTTTTCCCAAGGGCCAAGTTGAATTCATTCTCGAACCAACATGACCATTACCCAGCATTCTCCAAAACTCTAGTGGGTTATACCAGAGGGACCATCTCGCTCCATGGTTTACAGTTCCGTTGAAGGTTTCTCAAATTGACGCATGGTGCCAACGTTATAGCCAAAAGATTGTAAATTGGTCGAAGTGGGTCTAGGTCCAGTGTGACCCGGCCTGGGCCGACCCTGTATGGGTCGACCCAGCCCACGCTGGGTGGTCCAGCTTGGCAGCCGACCTGGGTGGCATGGGACAGCTCAGTGGATGTAGGGCCTGCGAAGGATGCGGGAGCTGCGGGGGCCGCGGGGCGGTGAGGCCGTGGGGCGGCGCGGAGGGATGTGAGGTAGAAAAGGCCGCATGGGCCGTGGGGTCGGCGTGAGTCCGCAAAGGCCACGGGGTCGGCATGAGGCCATGGAGCGGCAAGGCCGCAGAGGCCTCGAGGGTGGCATGAGGCCACGGGTTCCACGAAGGTCGCGAGGTCCATGGTGGCCGCAAGGGTGGCGCGAGGCCACGAGGTAGTGTGGAGGGCCCGGGGCAGTGAGGCCGCGAGGTTCCGTGGAGGCCGCCGGGCGGCGAGGAGCTACGGGGTTGTCGCCTTCATCGCGGACGACCGTGTGCCGGCGACCGCATCCATTCGTCATTGTGGTACAATGACACCTTCATCCATCACAAAGAACACACCATTCAAGAAGAAAGATGGAGGGTTTGAGCCATGTTTTTTTGTCCTGCACCCTCTGTGTTAGAGTGGTAGCAAGCGAATCAACAAAATTTTGAATGAAGAACATCAAACCCTACAACCCCCACAAGGATTATTCCCAAACCTGCAAAAGAAAACATCCATGGATCAACTAGTTCGAGAGTTGATCTGCATTATTTTTTTAAGAAGGGAATAACATGGTAACATACAATCATAGTCAACTAAACCACTACATCAGAGATTTGTTGACAGAGGTCACGAGGAAAGAGATGAATTCGTTGGGGATAGATGGATGTCAGTGACATCAGTGTTTCATCAATCATCGGTTCGTTTTTGTTGAAGATGTTCCTCATCGTTGTAAGGGTTCTTGATTGGGGAGAACGTTATTTGTTAGAGAACGAGTTCTTAGTTGGAGGGAATAATCCTCCAAAAGGTTCTCCTCTTCCAATTAAACCAAAATGTAAAAATATCCCCTTTTTAATTTATGTTTATCAAATTAAAAGTTTTCAAAATTAATTGTACCATGATGGCATAATTAATTGGCTCTAATTAATGGGAGGAAAGGATTAATGGGGAGTTGAGAGATTTCTCCCCCGTCAAGCGGGTTCGGGTGGCCCCACCTTTAAGAATTCAAATTGGGGGTTTTAGGTTCGGTGGTCCCCACCTCCATAACCTCTCATGGGAGGTTTAGTTCTAGTGGTCCCCACATCTTCACACCAACATGGTAGTTTCAAAAGAAAAAAAAAGTAACACAATTTTATTTTATTCTATTCTT
Source organism: Viscum album (assembly GCA_963277665.1). NCBI lineage: Eukaryota > Viridiplantae > Streptophyta > Magnoliopsida > Santalales > Viscaceae > Viscum > Viscum album. Next base: position 697,672,946 of record OY728122.1, on the reverse strand, counting down.
TCACAAATAATTGAAAAACTAACTTCCACCCTCAACCTACTATGGTTGAGTTGAAGGTATCATTAAGCGACTACCGGTGTTGCAAGTTCAATGGTGCCCTCAGATTCAATTCTGAGCAATGGTTTAAAAGTTAGAAAAACCCACTCGCTCATTTACTGAACTTACTTGAAAAAAAGTTATGAAATACATTTTAGGCACTCCAGGCCTTATAATGACGCACCGTCAATTTTCACGGACTTGTAAAATTACCATATAATTAAAAAAAAGTTACATGGAATTTCAGGATCATTACATTCTCCCCACCTCAGGTATTTTCGTCCTCGTAAGACACAACAAAAACTAAGGAAACAAGTGTGGGTCCTGAGTAGGAATCTAAGCATCCCGCTCCCATGTGCTCTCCTAGTGGTTATTGTGCTACCAACAAACATGAAACAGAGGTATCATCCACCAACAAATGACCCACTCTTTTCAATCCTCAATCTCAACTGGAACCTCCAAAAACATCACCCCATCGTCGATGTACAGCTCATCAAGGACGATGACACGGTATGGGTCATGCACATATCTCCTCAGCTGTGATACATGAAAGCTGTTGTGCACACGGTGCAACTGAGGGGGAAGAGATATGCGGTAATCTACATCACCAAAATTTCTTAGAACCTGAAATGGTCTGATAAACCTTGGAGATAACTTGCCGCCTCAGCCAAATCTCTGTAAACCTTGTCGAGGTGAGACCCGTAGAAAGATGTGGTCAACATCCTCGATCTCCAGTAGTCTCTGTCTTATTTCAGCATAAGACTTCTGCCTACTATGTGTAGTCTTCATCTACTCTTGGATGATCTTCACTTTCTCTATGGTATCCCATACCATCTCTCGTCCCACTAGCATTGACTCCCCTGGGTCAGTCCATCACAAAGGTGATCTACAAGGTCGACCGTACAATGCCGCAAAAGGTGTCTTCCCAATGGTGGAGTTATAGTTTTTGTTTTATGAAAACTTTACCAAAGTCAATTGATCCTTTCAAATGTGACTGAAGTCGATGATGCAAGAACGCATCATGTACTCGAGGGTCTAAATGGTCTGCTCAGTTTGGCCATCCATATGCATATGGAAGGTGGTGCTCAAACGAAGTTGCGTCCTAAAATCCTCCTACAACACCTTCCATAGATGGGAAGTAAAACATGCTTCACAATCAGAGACAATCGTTAAGGGTACTCCATGTAGCCACACAATCTCCTACACATAGAGGAGTCCCAATCTCTCTACTGAACCCTACACTCTGATTGGTAGGAAGTGGGCCGACTTGGTGAGTCAGTCGACGATCACCCAGATAGAATCATGACTTCTGGATGTATCCAGAAGTCCTATAACAAAGTAAATGGGTATCCCATCCCACTTCAACTCTGGGACCTCTAAAGGATGAACCAAGCCTGCTAGTACCTGATGCTCTTCCTTCACTTGTTGACATGTGAGGCATTGAGAGATAGACTATGCTACTTCATTATTGATTCCTGGCCACCAGTACTATCGTCGGAGATCCTAGTACTTCTTTTCCACTCATGGATGTACCACTAGAGGGGATGTTTGGAAATACCTAATCACTTTTTTCCAAAGAGAAACTGGTACCAAGGTACATCCTCTGAAGAGGATGAAGTTCTCCCCAGCTTCCGAAAATCCATCAAGTGCCTGCCCTATGCATATCTGATCATGTCGAGCCTCACAGATAGAGTCCCCATGTTGCGCATCCATAACATGCTGAAGAAGTGGGGGAGTGACTATAAGAGACTGAAGGAATGATGCTCTATCCCAATCCACAAAGGATATCTTCAAATCGTCCAGCTTCTCTATCGCCATGCCTAGTAGTTGTATACCATACCTCCTGCTGAGTGCATCCTCTACAACGTTCCTCTTCCCAGGAGTATAGACCATCTCGAAGTTATAGTCCTAGAGGAACTCAAGCCAACGTTGCTATCTTAGGATCAGTTCCTTCTGAGAGAAGATATACCTAAGACTCTTGTGATCAGTGTATACTGTAAAATGCTCTCCCATCAAGTAATTTCGCCACATCTTTAAGGCAAATTCCACTAATGATAACTCCAGTTCATGGGTAGCGTACTTCTTCTCATGTTGTCTCAGCTGTGGAGAACCATATGTGACCACTGCTCATTCCTACATTAGGAAACATCAAGCCTTTTCCCTGATGCATTGAATTAAACTATTTATGTTACGCCCTCCTCCAGTAGCCTCATGTGGGGGGCACTAGTCAGCCTCTGCCTCAACTCTTAAAAATTCTTCTTGCATCTCTATGACCAAACAAAGGGTTACCCCTTCTTAATCAATGCTAATAATGTTGCTGTAACTCTGGAGAAATCTGGCACAAATCTTCAGTAGTATCCGGCCAAACCCAAGAAACTTCATACCTCCTTCACAATCCTAGGTGGATCCCAAGAAATTACCACCTCAATCTTCGATTGATCTAGTGCGACTCTAGCCTCCGATATGACATGTCCCAGAAAGTGAACCTCTCAGATCCAGAACTGGAACTTCGAGATCTTACTATAAAGATGGTGCTCTCAGAGTGTATCCAGTACTACATGATAATAATTGGCATGCTCCTCCTCAATGGCTGAGTATATCAGATTGTCTTCAATGAAGACTACTACAAAGCGATCATGGTGTGGTGGAAAGATCTTGTTCATGAGTCCCATGAACACTGCTAGAGCATTGGTCACCCCGAATGTCATAACCAAAAACTCATAATGGTCGTACTGTCATCTTAATTCTATCTTCCGGACATCATCTTCTCGTACTCTAAGCTAGTGATAGCCATATCTGAGGTCTATCTTCGAGAAGGATCATTTTCCCTTCAGCTGATCAACAAGGGTTTCAATCCTCGGAAGTGGGTACTTGTTCTTCACGGTCACTTGATTCAGGTGCCATTAGTCAACATAATGTCTCAAGCTCCCATTTCCCTTCTTAGTAAAAAAAATGGGGGCTTCCCAAGGAGAAACACTAGGCCGGATGTATCCCTTCCCCTGTAAGTCCTCTAGTTGTACCCGCATCTCGCGAAGCTCCACAGGAGCCATCAGATACACTGATGTAGATATCAGTGTCGTCCCAGGGTACAAGTGTAGAGACCCGTATCTTGACTTACATGGACATTACATTACTTTTGCGGAATACTTAGTACATAACAAAAACACGCACACAAGGATCGTAATAGTTTAGTGTCTTTGGAAACTCGGAACGTAATCTTCTAATCGTGGTGAAAGATCTTCAACATCTCCTATAAAGATCTTCCCTTTTTTTTAGCTAAAACCTTTCTTTATATCCTGGGGAAAAGAAAACATAAACGGGTGAGCTCAAATGCTCAGCAAGGGCAAATAAATGAAATAAAAATCATATCATATCTTTTCGAAAATCAAAAACCGGCAAAAGAGATCATAATATCTTAACATGGAATAAATCATAGAAGTGAAAATGAGATCCCCATAATCATAACATAAAACTTGAAACTTTGTGGCATGCACACATAATCATGGAAAATCATTTCTTGTTAGTCATGACTCATTTCAAAGACTATCTTAGTGGACAAAGTCCCTTTCTGAATCAAGTAACCCTCGTTTCAGTCCTGTTTCACTGAACCGGTATAACCTACCGTTCCAGCCCTGTCTATCTCATGAGATATAAAATCTTTACCCAATGCATTGGAGGGAGATATAGGTCCCACCCATCTTATAATGAATCCTTTCTTATGTGTGCCACATAATCATAAAACAAACATCATCGCATAACACATGTAACAAAAATGGGATTCTTGAAACATCATGACATCATAAATCAATTCATATAAGATAATGGAATTCATAAACATAATTCCATCACAAAATAGTCAAATCAATGTAAAAATATGGATAGAAACAGAACCCTTTATTATCTTAGATGGAAAATAATTTTGATAAAACACTTGAATTGAATTCTTGAGGAAAATATCCTTTCTTCTTCAAAATCAATTTCTTTTCACAAAACATCATGCAATTTTAAAAGAAAGAGATTTTATTGAAAATAGTCATGAAATAATTTGGAGTAAGGTTCATGAAAATAAGGCTTTATAAAACCGTAAAAATTCATTCGTGCCGTATAAGTTAAAAAAAACATTCTTCTCGTACTTTTTTCGAAAAAGTCAAAAAAATACCTCGTACGAAAAACGCCAAAAGATTCTTTTCATATCTTTTACTAAAATCTCACCGAAGGGTAAAATTTGATATAAACTATTTCAGAAGGATATAAATATTACATATTGGGGAAACATGGATGTGGATGATAAAATACACCCCAGTAAATACTAAAGTATAAACAATCTCGGATAAAAATGAGATTGTGATATTTCCCTTACCTTAGGTCCGATTTGCTTCGTATGTGTCCGAACCTCCTGTATAATGATATAAATAATGTCATTGACTTATTATAGAATCATATTCATTGTTATGATATCATATATGGTTCACTTATGACATTATATTACCCGTTCTTTTGTAAATTCCATGTTAAAGAAGCGTTTTGGGTAAAATCGTTTCATTTATCATAGGTGTTTTGACTTGTTGTTCTTGACATTATTATTACTTATATCATGATTTACTTACTTCCAGAATATAAAATTTTATTTATATATCATATATATTCAGTATATATATATATATAATAGATAGATAAATAAAATGAAAAACACTGTTCATGGAGACTGTAGTCCGTACGTACGCATGAACGCTGTTTTCCATTCCTTATTGTATTGAAATGGAAGTAAGTAGATGACATACATATATTTATATATACATAATCCAGTAGATTTATAATATCATATATTTCATTATTATTTCTTATATATACTTTATAATCATTCTTAAATGGTTAACATGGAGAATGAATCTCATCGCGTCGTGGAGACGGTAGTCCGTACGTACGCACGAGCGATGATATCATTTTCATAAATATTGAATTGAATTGGAGTGGATTATAAAATATATCAGAATCAATATGATGTTTTAATAACTATGTATAGTTATTATTTACACCATTATACCCATCCATGTAAGGGGGTGGTGGAAAATAGATTACACCACGGCGTGGAGACGGTATTCCGTACGTACGCACGCGCGGTGATTTCTTTTTCCGTAGGATGGATAGATGGTGAAATAGGGTTGTTTCATACTTATAATAACATATCAGTATATGATTGATACTGATGTTATTACTTCATAATGAAACAACCTAAGAAGAAGAAGTGGAAGAAGAAATAAAGATGAAAGAATTGGTAACGGTAATTATCTCTTCTTTGAAGCACCTTTTGGAGACCTCCTCTTAGGGAACTAAAATTGGTCTTTGAGGAAGACCAGAACCTCTAGGATGTTTCTAGGGAAGTGGAGAAGAGATTTTTGCAGGGGTTGGCCGAGCTTGAGTGCTCAAATTGGTGTGAGGAGGAGGGGGAGGAGGTGTCCTTTTATAAGGGAGGAGAGGGGCACCCTAGGAATATCTCAAAATATTATTTTATATTAAAGTCAAAATCGGTTTATAATGGCTCCAAAGGGTCTTATTTCGAAGATAAAGTGGGGATGGGTCGAAATCATATCAAAAAATAAGATTTAGACAAGTTTAGGGTATTATTTTAACCTTATCAATTAGATTTAACTCTAAGTTAAATAATTTAACTTTTACCGTGTCTTTTTGTTTTCTTTCACTATATGGTTAATACACTTACTATAACATGCCAAACGAACCCCAAATTGTTTATTATTAATATATATATCCTTATCTAAGTCATTTGGCCGAACCTTAGATTTTTAGGAATAAAATAACAATTAATAAAATAATATTTGATTTAAAAACTATTTTGTGTCAATTTTGAAACTATTTGATATATGATTTTTGTGAAAGTCATAACAGAATTATATGTTCGAACCAAGTTGATTAAATCAACATTAATATATCATAGTAACCTATAAAATTATTTTAATTCATAAAAAGTCTCAAATTACATTCATTTGAGCATTTATAATATCAATTATGTTAATATTTCCTTAAAAAGGTAATTACTGCATCATCGTTGTGTCATAAATAAATTAATATATTTAAAGTCTAAAAATTATAAATAAAATATCATTATGTAGGAAATCTTTTTATCTTTCTAATGAATATTTATAGTCGAATTTATTTTATGTATAACCCCATATTAAAAATGATTTACTTATTAAACTTTGATTTTAACTATTTTAACCCTCCTTTAAATAAATTAATAATAAATGTCCTAATCTAATCCAAGTGGGCCTAAATGGTCATATTTTATTCCTAAGTTTGTTTTTGGTCGAATTACACTTGTCCAATAGAATTAGGACATGTGTTAGAGTAATATTAATATCATATTTACCCTTAGTTACCCTATTTACTATTAACCGCGGTAAAAAAGGTAAAAAGTTACTATTCACCAAAAAATTATTTTTATCTCATTGAACCACATTTTACTTACTGACATCAACAGTGTCTGTCGGATTTTTGAAATTCCATTCACAGAAGCGGTAAAATTAAGATTTATGAAGAAATTAATTTTTTTTAACTACCACTTAGTAGTTTCACTATTCATCAAAAATTGATGTTTTTCAGAAAAATGCCAAAATTTCATCCTAAGCTATATTTCATATTCCGAATTCAAAAATGAAGTCTATTTTACCAAATTCATATCATAGAATTTGCATTAATTAATTTTATAATTAAATCCCGCTATTAAAACAAATAGCGTGTTTTTAAGAAACAATATCTATCAAAAGATTGACACTTGATTATGTCTGGTTTAAATGTGAAATTACATCCAATGACCAACATTGTATTAAATTGTAGAAATATATTCTAAATATACTTTAAAACCACTCAAATTAATAATTTATCACTATTAAATATTTCGATTAAAAAAGTTGTTTTTAATTATAATTTAGTAATTTTCACTATTCATCAGAATATGAAAGTTATCCGAAAAGTACCAAAATTTCAACTTAGGCTAAATTCGATACTCCGAATCCAAAAATGAAGTTCATTTTGAAAAATAATATTTACAGAGTTTTAAAAACTGGTTATTACTATTCATAACGGCTAGTTTTAATAATATTTTAATAGCATATCGTTGTTTAGTGAAACTCGGTATTGCATATTACACACGCTATCGAGGAAGGTCGTGATTGCGTGTAATGCAAGGCAAGTCAAGGATGCGTATTGTGCAAGCTCCTTTTGGTGTAGCGTACAACACAAGACATTAATTAAAAAGAATAGTTTTCATAAAATCTCGGGCTGTTACATTCTACCCCCCTTAAAATGAATTTCGCCCTCGAAATTCGTCGGGGTTATAAATAGTTTACTATTCGAAAGTTTCTTTAATAGAAACCCACATCGTAAAAAAGAATACCAAAACCAATCTTTAAAAACAAAAGTATGAAACGTAACTGTTACCCAAATAAACTAATCATTGGGTTTCCACATAGGTGAAAATATGGATATGGAAGAGAAATCTAACCATCATGTTCTGATGGAGAGTGGTAGAGAACATGGCTATGGAAAAGCCAGTAATCACAAATCCATAGATTTGTAATGATATAAGGTACCATCTGATTCATCAGGTATAAGATCACTAGGACAACATTTTTGGTTTTCAAGATCATTTCCCTAAAGTTGAAAATTTGAATTAGAATAAATACTTACTTTATTTTGGTACAATCTCACTGTTGTTCGTGCCTTGAACAATTTCCACTTCATCTCTTAAATAAATGAAGTTGAATTTGTTATTCATGAAGTGTTAGCAGATCATGTGATAGAATGACGGGTCATTCCATCTGTCTCAAACAAAAGGTTAGCAAAAATGATATGCATAAGTCGATCTATAGTGAGATTAATCATATATGGTTCCTAAAATGGACTTATAATTCATATATCATACTGATTAAAATAATAAAACTAGTTTCTACTAAACAGGGACTTCCTGTAGGCCAGTGGTAGGCGATAAAGGCCAGTCGCACTTCGGTTGTGGGTTCGATTCCCACAGCCTTGTTCGAAGCGATGGGCTGTCGCCCGTCCTGCAGGTTGTCCTTTTTCCAAAACTATATAACATCCCATCAATAATATCGAAAAAACAAACAATACTAACTTATGTCCAACATAATCCATTCCAATCTTTAGGCTTATCCATAATACTACAGTCGACTCTCATAATATAGTGAAAACGATTACCATAGATTTAACACCATCGTCGATCCCCATATATCATAAGATATGTTTTGTTGGTCACATTCCAAACATTCAAAGTCCTTAATCGTGTATTCTCTTGAATACCTTAGTGAAAACATGAATGCAGTTAAAAGTTAACACTTTTCACATACAAAAATCCTCAAAATTCTATATACTCAAACTTAGTCCTTATATCAATCATGAGCTCATGAATACTGTTAAACATTTCATTTTCTCGTTTTCCCTTCATTATGCGCATAATATCTCAATCACTTTGAATACCACATTAGACCAATACATAAATATTCCAATATTCCAAGATACAACATTATTTTGGAATCCCATTACATAAACACTTAATCATTCCACCACATCGTTGTCATATTCAACATTGCCAATAGTGATCGCATGTGACTTCCCTTTGTCCTTTTCCTTAAGCGGTTGCTCGTGTCGATCAACACTAACCCTTGGATTAGGGCATTTATTAGCATAATGCCCCATTTCCTTGCACTTGAAGCATTGAAGTGTTGGTGATGTGTTCTCTGCATTGTTTGCTTTATTCACATCATTAGAATCACTTTTTCCATTACTTCGACACTCAGCTACTCGATGACCTTCTTTTCCATACTTAAAGCATTTTCTAGTCCCTTTAAGACAATCTCCACCATGCTTCTTTCCACACTTTGTGCATAAGGAAACATTCATCTTCTTTTCACCATTATTCTGAGATTTCTCCTTGAATTCCATCTTTCGTTTCTTGTCAAACCCATGAGATGGATATGTAACACCAACTTCCATTTCTACCTTGATAGGACAATGCACAATTTCTTCATAGCTACTGAAGTCTCTTATAGCTAATGCCCTTCGAAGACTTGGTTTTAAGCCACTGAAAAATCGATCAACTTTACTTTCAGGTTGGATGATAATGCCAGATGCATACCTTGCAAGTCTTGTAAAATTCGCTTCGTATATACCAACAGATTCATCATCCATCTGCTTCAGCTCAAGGAACTCCTTTTCCATCTTTGTTCGAAGAATACGAGGGAAGTACTTACTGAAAAACATGTTCTTGAACTCATCCCATTCCATGGACTCAATTTCATCTCTTGGCCTCGTATTCTTGATAATATTCCACCATTGATCAGCTTCACCTTCCAAACGATATACTGCTAAGATGACTTTATCATGTTCAGAACATTGAAGAACTGAAAATATCTTTTCAGTGGTACTGATCCATTGTTCAGCAACAAGTGGATCGGTAGTCCCACTGAAAGAAGGTGGGCGTTGCCTCATGAAGGACTCAATAAAATATTTTTCCCTTCTCTGCTCATTTGGCAGTCCAGAATGATTCATAGCTTGTGTAAGTATAGCAATAAGATTTTGTACTCCATCTCCCATAACATTTGTTTGTTCAGGAGGGCAATCATTGCATTGTCCATTGCATTGATCAACACGGTTCCTTCGGGTTCCAGCCATCGTCTAAAACCCAAAAAGAATAGTGTGAGAGGCAAAAATAATGCTAGGGAAAACAACATAATAAAGGGGGAGTACCTTCAATATCTAACATCTTAGGTTTAATTCTATGATCGTTAGCGTAATTATAGTACTATAACCTATACGTATACTTAACCTTAGAGACATCCCTAGACACACCTTAGAAATATCTCTAGGGATCTCACTAAAGTTCTCGCATCCTAGTTTCCAAAGGTTGACTAAACCTTTCCTCTGATACCAACTGTAGAGACCCGTATGTTGACTTACATGGACATTACATTACATTTGTGGAATACTTAGTACATAACAAAAACACACACACAAGGATCGTAATAGTTTAGTGTCTTTGGAAACTCGGAACGTAATCTTCTAATCGTGGTGAAAGATCTTCAACATCTCTTATAAAGATCTTCCCTTTTTTTAGCTAAAACCTTTCTTTATATCTTGGGGAAAAGAAAACATAAAAGGGTGAGCTCAAATGCTCAGCAAGGGCAAATAAAGGAAATAAAAATCATATCATATCTTTTCGAAAATCAAAAACCTGCAAAAGAGATCATAATATCTTAACATGGAATAAATCATAGAAATGAAAATGAGATCCCCATAATCATAACATAAAACTTAAAACTTTGTGGCATGCACACATAATCATGGAAAATCATTTCTTGTTAGTCATGACTCATTGCCAAGACTATCTTAGTGGACAAAGTCCCTTTATGAATCGAGTAACCCTCGTTTCAGTCCTGTTTCACTGAACCGGTATAACCTACCGTTCCAGCCCTGTCTATCTCATGAGATATAAAATCTTTGCCGAATGCATTGGAGGGAGATATAGGTCCCACCCATCTTATAATGAATCCTTTCTTATGTGTGCCACATAATCATAAAACATACATCATCGCATAACACATGTAACAAAAATGGGATTCTTGAAACATCATGACATCATAAATCAATTCATATAAGATAATGGAATTCATAAACATAATTCCATCACAAAATAGTCAAATAAATGTAAAAATATGGATAGAAACAGAACCCTTTATTATCTTAGATGGAAAATAATTTTGATAAAACACTTGAATTGAATTCTTGAGGAAAATATCCTTTCTTCTTCAAAATCAATTTCTTTTCACAAAACATCATGCAATTTTAAAAGAAATAGATTTTATTGAAAATAGTCATGAAATAATTTGGAGTAAGGTTCATGAAAATAAGGCTTTATAAAACCGTAAAAATCCATTCGTTCCGTATAAGTTAAAAAAACATTCTTCTCGTACTTTTGTCGGAAAAGTCAAAAAATGCCTCGTACGAAAAACGCCAAAAGATAACTTTCATATCTTTTACTAAAATCTCACCGAAGGGTAAAATTTGATATAAACTATTGCAGAAGGATATAAATATTACATATTGGGGAAACATGGATGTGGATGATAAAATACACCCCAGTAAATACTAAAGTATAAACAATCTCGGATAAAAATGAGATTGTGATATTTCCCTTACCTTAGGTCCGATTTGCTTCGTATGTGTCCGAACCTCCTGTATAATGATTTAAATAATGTCATTGACTTATTATAGAATCATATTCATTGTTATGATATCATATATGGTTCACTTATGACATTATATTACCCGTTCTTTTGTAAATTCCATGTTAAAGAAGCGTTTTGGGTAAAATCGTTTCATTTATCGTAGGTGTTTTGACTTGTTGTTCTTGACATTATTATTACTTATATCATGATTTACATACTTCCAGAATATAAAATTTGATTTATATATCATATATATTCAGTATATATATATATATAATAGGTAGATAAATAAAATCAAAAACACCGTTCATGGAGACGGTAGTCCGTACGTACGCATGAACGCTGTTTTCCATTCCTTATTGTCTTGAAATGGAAGTAAGTAGATGACATACATAAATTTATATATACATAATCCAGTAGCTTTATAATGTCATATATTTCATTATTATTTCTTATATATACTTTATAATCATTCTTAAATGGTTAACATGGAGAATGAATCTCATCGCGTCGTGGAGACGGTAGTCCGTACGTACGCACGAGCGATGATATCATTTTCATAAATATTGAATTGAATTGGAGTGGATTATACAATATATCAGAATCAATATGATGTTTTAATAACTATTTATATTTATTCTTTACACCATTATACCCATCCATGTAAGGGGGTGGTGGAAAATAGATTACACCACGGCGTGGAGACGGTATTCCGTACGTACGCACGCGCGGTGATTTCTTTTTCCGTAGGATGGATAGATGGTGAAATAGAGTTGTTTCATACTTATAATAACATATCCGTATATGATTGATACTGATTTTATTACTTCATAATGAAACAACCTAAGAAGAAGAAGTGGAAGAAGAAATAAAGATGAAAGAATTGGTAACGGTAATTACCTCTTCTTTGAAGCACCTTTTGGAGACCTCCTCTTAGGGAACTAAAATTGGTCTTTGAGGAAGACCAGAACCTCTAGGATGTTTCTAGGGAAGTGGAGAAGAGATTTTGTCAGGGGTTGGCCGAGCTTTAGCGCTCAAATTGGTGTGAGGAGGAGGGGGAGGAGGTGTCCTTTTATAAGGGAGGAGAGGGGCACCTTAGGAATATCTCAAAATATTATTTTATATTAAAGTCAAAATCGGTTTATAATGGTTCCAAAGGGTCTTATTTCGAAGATAAAGTGGGGATGGGTCTAAATCCTATCAACAAATAAGATTTAGACAAGTTTAGGGTATTATTTTAACCTTATCAATTAGATTTAACTCTAAGTTAAATAATTTAACTTTTACCGTGTCTTTTTGTTTTCTTTCACTATATGGTTAATACACTTACTATAACATGCCAAACGAACCCCAAATTGTTTATTATTAATATATATATCCTTATCTAAGTCATTTGGCCAAACCTTAGATTTTTAGGAATAAAATAACAATTAATAATATAATATTTGATTTAAAAACTATTTTGTGTCAATTTTGAAACTATTTGATATATGATTTTTGTGAAACTCATAACAGAATTATATGTTCGAAAAAAGTTAATTACATCAATACTAACATGTCATATTAGCCTAAAAAATTGGTGGAATTCATAAAAAGTCTCAAATTATATTTATTTGGGTATTTATAACATCAATTATGTCAATATTTCATTAATACGATAATTACTGCATCATCGTTGTGTCATAAATAAATTAAATTATTTAATGTATAAAAATTACAAATAAAATACCATTATGTAGGAAATATTTTTATCTTTCTAATGAATATTTATAGTCGAATTTATCTTATGTATAACCCCTCATTAAAAATGTTTTATTAAATAAACATTGATTTTAACTATTTTAACACTTCTTTAAATAAATTAATAATAAATGTCCTAATCTAATCCAAGTGGGCCTAAATGGTCATATTTTATTCCTAAGTTTGTTTTTGGTCGAATTACACTTGTCCAATAGAATTAGGACATGTGTTAGGGTAATATTAATATCATATTTACCCTTAGTTACCCTATTTACTATTAACCGCGGTAAAAAAGGTAAAAAGTTACTATTCACCAAAAAATTATTTTTATCTCATTGAACCACATTTTACTTACTGACATCAACCGTGTCTGTCGGATTTTTGAAATTCCATTCACAGAAGCGGTAAAATTAAGATTTATGAAGAAATTAATTTTTTTTAACTACCACTTAGTAGTTTCACTATTCATCAAAAATTGATGTTTTTCAGAACAATGCCAAAATTTCATCCTAAGATATATTTCATATTCCGAATTCAAAAATGAAGTCTATTTTACCAAATTCATATCATAGAATTTTCATTAATTAATTTTATAATTAAATCCCACTGTTAAAACAAATAGCGTGTTTTTAAGAAACAATATCTATCAAAAGATTGACACTTGATTATGTCTGGTTTAAATGTGAAATTACATCCAATGACCAACATTGTATTAAATTGTAAAAATATATTCTAAATATACTTTAAAACCACTCAAATTAATAATTTATCACTATTAAATATTTCGATTAAAAAAGTTGTTTTTAATTATAATTTAGTAATTTTCACTATTCATCAGAATATGAAAGTTATCCGAAAAGTACCAAAATTTCACCTTAGGCTAAATTCGATACTCCGAATCCAAAAATGAAGTTCATTTTGAAAAATAAGTTTTACAGAGTTTTAAAAAGTGGTTATTACTATTCATAACGGCTAGTTTTAATAATATTTTAATAGCATATCGTAGTTTTGTGAAACTCGGTATTGCGTATTACACACGCTATCGAGGAAGGTCGTGATTGCGTGTAATGCAAGGCAAGTCAAGGATGCGTATTGTGCAAGATCCTTTTGGTGTAGCGTACAACACAAGACATTAATTAAAAAGAATAGTTTTCATAAAATCTCGGGCTGTTACAACAAGTCAATGTAAAATTCCACCTCTATGTGAGTAGGTAGACCCTGTACATCATCAGGGAAGACATCCGTGTACTTTTCAACAACTAAAGGATAACTAGGTCTCTCCACATCAACTCCTACGAGGGTAAGGCTAGCCAACTGATGAGTGATCGGTTGTACTCTCCTCTGGGTAAGTCCATCCTTTTCTAAAAAGGATCACTTCTTGCCAGTGAAGGTAAACCTGGTCCCATCCATGTGGACACACCACACATTGCGCCTAATACAGTCAATTTGACCATGGACTATAGATAAATAGCCCATTCCCAATAGGACGTCGTAAGACCACGACGCTCCTACTAAAAGATCCATGCCAAAGCTATCGCCTCCTAGAGTAAGCTCACACTGCCGGAACTCATGCTTAATCATCGAATCTCCTCCTGTATGTGTCTATAACTGAAAGGATCGAGCCAACAGCTCTGTCAAAATCTCCAGGGTCCATACAAGGGCGGTGGAAATAAAAGAATGACCAGAACCTATGTCTATAAGTACTTCAGCTAAGGTGGAGTAGACACAGATCATACCTAATATCATCTCTAGAGCACCATGGTCATAGGCCTTAACTTCCTAGAGCTGAGCTCACCCCATTCCTTATTCTCCCTATGGTTGGGGTGGACCACCTGGTGGTGGTGGCGGTAACATCTCAAATCGTCTCCCACTACCAGCTACATGGCATGTTCCTCTGCAATGCATGCCTGCTCCCGGCGGTCCACCTTGATCAAACCTCTATATATTCCTGGGCGGTACTTCAACTGTCTTCATATCATCCGTACGATGATTTGGGCAGTCATGAGCCATGTGACGTTGCCTTCTGCATGCGTAACACTACCCACTCTTGGCTTGACTGGCTCTGCCTCAGGTGCCCTGCACAACCGACCCTGAATCCTGCGGTCGTCCAACTGTAGGTCTGGTCCTCTTGGACTACTGTGACATATGTCTATTTCCAACTGCCGAAGACTCTACTACGTGACGTTCGGTGGTGGGACTCACTGCTGGGGACTACCCAGCATGGAAACTCTTCACTAATAGGGCTCTCTCTAACACCCCTACCTACGTCGGGATGCTAAAAAAAATTCTCGAAGCCCTGATCTCCCGCATGAGTAACTTCTCAAAGGTCTGGGCCCCGAATAAAGGGTCTCAACCATATCTATGGAGTAGCATGAGATGTCAGTGAACCTCACTCAGTACTAAGCTACAATCATGTTTCCCTGCTGCAGATGAAGAATCTTCTATATGTGCAATGCGTGAAGAGTCACTGGGACCAACTTTGCCCGAAACTAGCACTTGAAGTCTACCCAGAGAAGCGTCAACTCGCTGTGAACTTGGAAAATCAAGATCCACCATCTGCCTATTGCTACCTAAAGAATACTAGTGTCAAGTATCACCCTGAGATCGGTCGGTGTCCCTACTAGTCGGAAGACTCTCACCACAGCCTCCAGCCAATCCTCAGCCGCCTGTGTGTCCATCTCTCCCCTGAACATGAGTGGCCTCTCGCGCTGGAACTCATGCAACGTGATCATGTGGAGTTCACTGTTTTCTTCTGGGGTAGGTGGAATCAGTGGCCCAATGGGTAATGGCACCATCGGTGCCTCCGTTGGTGCATCTACTGGAAAAGAGCCATGCATCGAGTCCTCGTCGCTCTGTGGGGTATCAATGCGTACTATATCTGGAACCCTAGTTGGCTGTCTGTGTGGAGGCATCCTAAAAAGAAACTGGTGCACCATGGTAAATATGTTATACTCGGTGAGATAACTCAAATAGATCATACACAAAACCCTTCAAAACACACCCGCAATTAGTGTTTTCGTGCCCTGATTCAGAAATTAGAATTCAGGGTCCGATTGTATGGATACATCCGTCGCCGCAACAACACTGGATTCCCTAAACTGATAACCACATTCACTACACATAACACTATTATGGTTAAAAAAATATCAGAGTCCTATATTCTATGGTAGAACCAACTCCTCTGATACCAATTTGTCACGACCCATCCCCCGGGGCCCGTGCCGTGACTACCCCAAGCCCTCCTTCCATAGGATAGGGGTTTGTGACTAGCACCAAAGGTGTAATCCATAAAACTGGAAAGTCATTGACTTTTTAACTTGTAAACACATGCAACCAAGGACACAGTAAGATACAAACACAAGTCAACTATATAGAAGAAGATTTGTTGAAAGTAGAAGGGGTCGGAATACGATCCCAACAGTAATAGTACAAGTACAAATAAGAAACAATACAACTTAAGAAAAAGAAAGTTATCTACTGGGTTGTCCTCCGAGTTTCATACCTAAAGGGTAGGTACAGATCACCTCCTCAGCACTCCACATCCCCTTGTCTTTTCTGCGTACCGTCACACCATATGGTCCACCTCCGGGCCCCATCTATCCCTGGTACCCTCAACCTTGATCAGCGTTGTCTGTTGTCTGCACCAATCACAATGAGGTGCAGGCATAGCCTGTGTAGGGGTGAGTATAACAATACTCAGTGGGGACCCCGAGACCCTCAAGGTATCATAAAAGCCACCAAGGAGAAGCCACAAGGCATGAAATGAACGAACAACACTAAATAAGTATATTCCCCTTCATATAATTAAGTTATCATTTATACCCATATAAATCATGAGGGAACATAGATTCCAACTCAAAAGTCCAAATCTCAACTATTCCACAAAAGAAGGAACACCACAAAGGTAATAACCACATAGGTACGCACCACAGAAGAATATCACAAAGGTATGACTCAACTCAAACCAGTTATTTCATAGGTATAGTAGTAGGGATGAATAGATATTTCTACTGAATCATCTTTCTCTGTTAAGAGGAAGACCCACGAATGATCCCTAAGTGTTGTCCCAAATTGGATCACTCGGTGATGACCCACACAGGATCGCTCGGTGCTGACCCGCACATGATCGCTTGGTTCTGACCCACATAGGATCGCTCGGTGATAACGTCCATAGGATTTCTCGGTGATGACCCACATAGGATCACTCAGTGCTGACCCACATAGGATTTCTAGGTGTTGACCCTCACGGGATTTCTCTTCATTCTTCACATCACATCTAGCTACAAGGTTCTTGTGCTAAGCTTGCTTGTCTCCAGGAGAGTCTGATTATGAAGCCCTGGTCGACACACTAATTGTTTCTAAGTCTCACAAAGAAGTATACCAAATTTCATCCATCTTAGAGGGGTATCAATACAACAGATGGTGCATCAATTGGACGCCCGGTCTATAAGTTATTAGCCTTTTTGTTATGAGGACCCGGTTGGATTTGTGCTCGATACAACCCTACCATTACCCAAATTTATCGAAAACTCTAGTGGGGTAAACCAATGGGACCATCTCTCTCCATGGTTTACAGTGTCGTTGACGGTTTTTCAAATGGACAAATATTGCAAAAGTTATGGCCAAAAGTGCGTAAATGGGTCAAAGTGGGTCTGGGTCCGGTCTGACCCGATTTGACCCGGCCTGGGCCGACCTGGTTTGACTTCAACAGACTCGGCCCGCTGGGTCCAGCTCGGCCCATGCTGGGTGACTCGTCTAGCGATGGGTGACCTGGTCCACACTGGGTTGTCTGGCCTGGGGACTCAGCCAGGGCGGTGATGGACGGTGCAGAGGCCATGAGGTCTGGGAAGGCTGCGGGAGTTGGAGGGGCCGCGGGGCGGCGAGGTGGCAAGGCGGCGTGGAGGGCCGCATGGTAGTGGGGCTGCGGGGTGGGGCGGAGGACAACGGGGAGGCGATAACGCGGGGCTGCGAGGAGGGCTGTGAGGTAGTGAAGGCCACAGAGGCCGCGGGGTCAGCGCGAGGCCGCAGTGCAGCAGAGGCCATGTAGGTTGAGAGGTAAGCGCGAGGTTGTGGTGAGGCAAGGCCTCAAAGGCCATGGGGTCGGCACGAGGCCGCGGGGTGGCGGAGGTCGCGGGGTCGGCGTGAGGCCACAGAGAGGTGAGTCTGTGGAGGCCGCGAGGGTGGCCCGAGGCCGTGGGGTCTGAAAAGTCCACGAGGGATGCGGAGGATGCCAGGGCCACGAAAGGCCACAAGGTTGTGTGGAAGGACAATGGGCGACAGGGAGCCATGGGGTTGTCAGATTCATCATAGCCGAAGGTGTGCCGGATGCCGCATCCATTCGTTGTTGTGGCATAATGTCACCTTCTTCCATCGTGATGAACACACCATCGAAGAAGAAAGGTAGAGGGGTCAGGCCATGTTATTTTTTCCCACACCCTCCACGTTAGATCAGTGGTAAGTTTCTGAACAAAATCATGAATGAAAAATTTCAAACCCTACAACCTTCAGCAAGGATTATTCCCAAACCCGCAAAAAAACATATGCAGATCAACTAGTTAGAGAGTTGATCTGCCTTCTTTGTTTTAGAAGGGAAGAACATGAGAATATAGGTTCATACCCAACTAAACCCATACCTCATAGATTTGTCGACAGAGGTCGTGAGGAAAGAGATGAAGTCGTTGGGGATAGACGGATGTCGGTGATGTCGGTGTTTCCTCGATCGTCAGTCTGTTTTCGTTGAAGACGTACCTCATCGACATGAGCATTCTTCATTGGGGAGTGCATTCTTCATTGGGGAACACGTTCTTTGTTGGAGTGAATAATCCTCTAAAATTTTCTCCTCTTCCAATTCCACTAAAATGTGAAAATAGGCCCCTTGTTAATTTAACTTTATGAAATTTAATGTTTGGCACAATTAATTTTACCATGTTGGAATAATTAATTGGCTCCAATTAATGGGAGGAAAGGATTAATGGGGAGTTGAGAGGTCTATCCTCCATCAAGAGGGGTCGGTGTCCCCACCCTTAGGAATTCAAATTGGGGGTTTTAGGTTCGGTGTTCCCCACCTCCATAACCTCACATGGGATGTTTAGTTCTTGTGGTCCCCACCACTCAACACCTACATGGGAGTTTCAAAAGAAAAAAAATGATACAGAATTTTATTTTATTTTATTCTTTCACAAATAAGTGAAAAAATAACTTCCACCCTCGACCTACTACTGTCAGGGTGAAGGTATCCTTAAGAGACTACCAGCGCTGCAAGTTCAACAGTGCCCCCGATTTCAATTTCGTGAACTTGTTCAAAAGTAAGAAGTTCTTGCTCACGCATTTACTGAACGTACCTGAAAAAATGTTCAGAAATACATTTCAGGCACTCCGAGCCTCAGAATCACATGACGTCAATTTTAGCGGATTCCTAAAATTCCCATATAATTAAAAAAATTACATGGAATTTCTGGGTCTTTATAAGATCCCATTTATAAATGTCACCGTGATGCATCAGTTGTGTCATGAGACTGACCGATTTTCTAAATAAGATGGTTTTTTACCTAGAAGTTTTAAAAAAAAATTCTATTGATATTCATAATAAAGGTATTATATTTAGAACATTATATTACATCCAACAATCATGCATTTAATTAATTTAAAATGCAGTTATTATTATTAAACTTCCTAATATTTTCACTATTATATTATCTATCAAGGCCTTCCATTACCAATCTAATGATAATTTTTCATGTGTTTTTTATTTATTTAAATTTCTATAGTAATTCTTCCTTATATTAACATGATATTAAATTTATTTAAAATTAAATTTTTTAGGTATTTATCATTCCATATTTACTATGCTAAATATTTCATGATAGCTTCTATTGTACTCAACCCATAATGATCATTTTAGGTCGTCATTGTTTTTTTATTCCCCTATGAAATAATGATGTAATCATGGAATGAGTATTCAACGATGCAATTTAATTGATTTCGATATTTATTATATTATATTATCTATTACAAATGTAAAATTGATTTTTTATATATTTAGTTACCTAAAACTCATAAAATGGTTGTCCCTTCCGTATTTTATTACATATAACTGTGCCAATTTAATAATACGTACACCGGCTTTGGGATACATGAGTTGGGGTCATTATATTTGGTATTATATGATGTTTTTTAGATTCCTTGGGCACAAGATTAATGATAACATTGATTATAGAAACATAAAATTTTCATATACTTTGAGGATATGTATAGAATAACAACATTGTTTTTTATAAGGAATCGGTTTGTGATTTTTACTAGTAATACATACCTATCTGGATACTATAAGTGTAATTGGTTTTATAATAGTTTTACCTAGGGGTAATAACTCCAAAATGGTAACATTAGACTTAACCTAATTTTCACCTGATGTATAAGAACAAGCCTTACTTCAGACATAGTGTGACCCACCTAGGAAATATGGTCAGGGAAATTCACATGTTATTTATAAATCATGATCAAGTATTTGAAAAAAAAATTAATCCCTAAATAATACACACGTAGTATTCTAAGATTAGTAATGAATAAATTTCAATTTATTATTGGTGTAGAAAAATATTTATAATTTTACTTTTTTTTTTGAAATTTATAATATTATCAGATAATCAATTATATTTCATTTTTTGAAATAGATCCTTCAAGGGAGAAGGGTATAAATATTCCTTGACAATGAAGATAGTTACATGATGAGGAAGTGAATACAACTAGTAATGGAATTGAGAAAATTATGGATACATTAGATTATGTTAATTTGGTTATGTTAACATTCCTTTATAGATGGATAATCCTCTTAGACTATGAGATTATCAGGTTTAGGACCACATTATTCAACAGAAGCCCCCAAAAGTTGGTAGGACTACTAATACAATGGTATTTGAGAAATGAATTAAGTATCTATATAATATATTTATGGTTTTAGAATGTAGTTGAAAGGAAAATTATACAGTAGTGGTGTGTTTTATCAAATTTGATATAGATTAATGGTGGTTACTAATCTCAGATACTAAGTAAGAAGAAGAAATAGATATCATGAAATGAAATTTTTTTAAAGAGACACTATTGAAAAAATATTTCCCATCTAAGAAAAAAATTGAGATAAATATAATGATACATAGTATAAATAAAAAGTAATAAGTATTTTTTTCAGATTATGAGGCTAGAATTATAAGTTAATCTAGGTATGTTATGGATTACGCATGCAACATAGAGTGTAATATTGAAAATTTCATTGAGGAGACTAATCCAAGTGTCTGAAGGACACTGATCTCTCCGGCATATTCTTCTATTTATGAAAACATTTTCTGTGCTATCAAAACAAACAAAAATAACTCTTCAAGATTTATGGATTTGATGATAAGAAAGATAATAAGGTGATGGTAAATAAAATAGATAAAGGGAAGAAGTAAATAATTTATTTTCTTACATTATATAATTTATGAATGAAACACCACATTACATGCATGATGTGAATGGGAGTTTGATACAAGCATGGAGATATATTACATAATTAAAATGAATTAAAGGGTAAGGAAGAATTCCCAAATATATTGTTCTTAATTATAAGGATATGGGAAAATATTCCAACCATTCCCAAAAAAAATCAAGGGAGCATACCTTAGACAATCATAAGGGATCAACATTGATCTTATGTTATTGAACTGAATATTATCGTTTTATTTCATTATTGAAAAAAGAGGATTCTACAATAAAACATCTGATAAAATCTAAGCTGAATAGAAGTGACTAAGGACAAGGTAAAATCAAATTTTAATAATCATTAAATCATTCGAAATGTATCCAATATAGAATTAGAAAATTTAACTCTCATTAGAGTCCCAAATCCTTTCTAAGGTATTAGTTACAAAATTTACATTCCCCTATGTGTTTACATCCTTAATGCACTAATAAATGATGATTCTAAAAATATTAACATAATAATCCTAGTCCCGTGAATGAATATCATTCCCATTAATAATCTCAATAAACACCATGGAATTCAATTCAACCTCTACAATGAAAATATTGAATAGTCTGCACAATGTGAGGCCACTAAACATTGACCTCAACTTCACTCCATTATATTTTTTAAGTCAATAAAAGGTGTTAAAATCAATAATTAAGGAACCTATTCCATCATTAACAAGTAAACCTCCTAAAATATACCCCACCAAATAAGATCCATCAACATTAAGATTCAATCTCATCATTGTTGGATTCCTGCTATCCCATGTCCTAATATTATATATTTCTCTCCCTCTACATTACAGACTAACATTGGAATTATTTATCGAGGGAAAAAACATTATAATGTTACTTTATGATTCAATATATATTTTATGGGTAATATATTGTTTATTAAATGACATTTGAAAACAATATTTGTACATTGAATTTGGGATGAAATATTTTGGATGAGATTTAATGATAACTATTTATGAAATGGATTAACTTTTACATTATGTGATTTTGAATAACTTCTCTGTCCATTTTGGTTTTCAAAGAAATGAGGACTTACTTGTTACTCTTATATATATTTTATGATCTAATAAATAGTAATTTTAGTGCTTCAAGTCAAAAAATCATCTTGAATATTAATATATTTTAGTATTAAATAATGTGGAAAATTAATGAAGCACAACCAAAAGATTATATTATGCCTAAGAAATATAAATATAGTAATTACGTACATTTTTACATGTTATTAGAAATTTTATTTAAATAGTTCCTCAATATTATGAAAGGATCTTGAAAAAATATATCTTAGTACTTTAATTTTTTATGAATCAAATGGCCCCTCATCTGAAAATAGATTTATGGTTTTTTGGTTTTTAACCTCTTATGGATCACCTACTTTCTAGTGATAAATGATCCCTACCACTCTAAATTAATATGTGGGTCTTATAATTTTATTTTATGACCATGTTTTCATTTTGCTCCTACAATTCCATACATGGAGTCCTGGTTATTTGAATATTCCTGATGACCTTTATATGTCTCTTATTATCTTTTGAATGATATATTTTATTATCTCTTTTATAATGTGTTTTTTTTTCACAAATGAATTTTCAAATATCAACCCATTTATTTCTGAGATAATGTTTTAATTTTAAGGACTCAATTTATATTTTCCCTGGTTAATTTCACACCCAAATTATTAAAACATATTTCTTTTAGAATAAATTAAATTTTTCTAATAACTTGCAATGCATGAAACATCATGTTTAAATGAAACATCATACCCTATTAAAATATTATTAAAACATGAAAAATCTAAAAATGATACTAAATTAGATTGTAAAAATATGAATAAATAAATAATAAAAAACACATATATTTTAAACAAGTACATTTTTTTATTAATTATAAATGAAAATAAGAATAATTTGGACCAAAAGTAAATGTTTTCTAAAAAATATTTTTTTCCCTAAAAGGATTTTTAGTCATTCATTTCACACGTGATTTAATATTAACCTTTAACACTTTTATAAAACCTATTTATGAAAATAAACTTCATTTTTATAATTTTAATATAAAAATTATCTGATGGTTTCTATTTTGGTATTTTTATGAATTCTTTAATTTTTTTATAAGTAGTGACAAATAATGAATTTTAATTGAAAACTAAATTTTAGTTTAAATTATTTATAAAGATAAATTATATTTAAAATTAGTTTTAATATAGTATTAATTAAATATTATATCAATTAACCAAATTTATTTTATTGAAATAATTTTCAAATTAAATTTTGATATAATAACATTGCGAACTTTGGAAAATTTTCTTTTTAAAACCCCTATTCTCACCACGTCTATATGAATAATTTTAATTTAAAATTTTAAACATATATGATTATAATTTCAAAAGAAATTATATATTTGGAATTAGAATAATTAATATTAGATAATTAAGTTATATAAATATTTATTAAAAATGAATATGGAAAACCAAAAATAATAATTTCAGTGGTTAAGGTAAAGATGGATTTTCTGGTGGTTTAAATAGAAAGATAAGGGTTAAATTTGACATAAGCACTTATATAAAATATATTTTAGGTCCATATATAGACCTAACCACTTATAAGATCGAGTATGGTTCATTACTAGAGGCTATGGAATCAAAAAATTGTTATAATTAATTCTCCTCAAAAAATTACAAGGGTTCCACTCACCTCACCTATAAAAGGTAACCTCATATCATCCCTTATCTTCACCAGCAGACCCTTTTGGATCAATAAATACCTTACCAAATCTCTTTAAACCTAAATAATATAATTATAGAAGTAGTATTTTGGGTGTAAATTCAACCTATTAAGGCATTAGTTCAATCATAAAGATGATTCCCAAATAAGAGGTAATGTTCCTCAATGAGTTCTTTTATTTTATTTTTTCCTACACCCCCTAAATAATTGTTCAACAATTAAGATATAATAACATTATTTTATTCAATATAATTATTTTTTATGTTATTTTCATGACCTAAAACCACACCCACATCCATAAAATGGGTTATGAAATCATCATTCATTTCTATGGTAGACTACAACTTCTTGACCGATGGAATTTTTCATACCAATACCGCATCTCATGGTTTGGTATGATGATGTCTCAAAAAGTATACATATGATATATCAAACATTATTAAACTTTTTGAGTCATTATATCATATAAAATTTTTTACCTTCCTTTCTGTATGAGACATGGTAACATTGCTCGTGTGTTTGGCAGACTACCGCTCATAAAGCGATGTGATTTGTTATTCACCAACCAATTACATGGATTTTGATAAGGATAATATTAATTATTATTTTTTAAATTAATTACTTAATTATGATATACATGTCATATTTTTCATTCTAAAAAAACATATATATATATATATATATATATCATTTTCTTACTTACCTTTTCAATTAATTAATGATGATAATGTCTTTCATATACGTGTAGACTTCTAAATTCATAAACCTATGTGACTCTATTCCCCTAAATACAAAAAATGAATGATACATAAGTATATTTAATGAAATTTTATGGTATATATATGATATAATTTTAATTTTGGAAATATAATATATTACATACCATCATTTCGTAATGATCTTTTGAAAATGGAAACATTATTGATGTGTTAGTAAGACCCACCGTCTCCACGATCATAACAAAATTCATTTTTCATAAACATATTTAATAATTGTTATTAAAAGTATAATTTATTTAAATAATATGATAATTATTTCATCATTATTATTCATGAGGTGATGGAACATTGTAATATACCCAATAACTAGATCTTTCAAAAAAGTTACGAATTAAAAATCATGGTGGTTTTAACCAAAAACAATTAAAAATGATATATTATTAACAAATGGGTGTTAAAATGTTATAATAAAGATAATATATTAAATTTTAAATATGATTATAATTATTTTATATATTAATAATATTCTAAAAACCATTATATAGTTTTTTAAATAGTGTTCAACTAAATGAGATCATGAGTTAAGGGACTTCAACTCACATTCCCTTCATTGAGATATATTGTAATGTCATAGACGTAATTTATTTTATATGTGGTATATAAAATAATTTGACATTTAATATCATGATTAGTTCATAAATCATTGTGTTTATGTTTCATATTTATTATTTCTTCCTATGGTATTTGATGTGAAAATTTTCATGTATTAAAATTTATTGTGCAATTTCACATTATTTTTGTGATTGTTAACTTTCCCCTGAAAGAATAATTTTAGCGTGATAATTCATCATTGGAAATTACATTTCTATAAATATACATATTATTTTGTTATATATATGAGTATTTTATAAACTATTCTCCATTTTTCAAATAGTTTTTACATTGAATTTTATTTGATTAATATGGGAAATATTGAAATATACATATCCTTTACACATTTGAGAAAATTGATAATAAAGAAATTTTTTTTGAATTAAATTGATTATTGAATATATTTTTAATGATTATGAAATGAAATATGGTGGTGGGACCTGGTTATTGATATTCCCTTGGTGAATCAGTAGTCTTATGAGACAAATCATTTTTCCAAAATAGATTGGTTTTACTCAATATTTTTAAACTATCTTCAAGATATATATTAAGGGTAAAGGTATCATTTTTCTGGGAAACATGAAATACAATAATTAATCATTTCATTTATTTTGAATTAAATTATTTCAATTATCCGTGATATTTCCCCTATGATAAAATCCTTGAATTCATTTCATTATGAGTATATTGATTAAATGGAATGTATTTTTAGTTATTTTCTTTGTCATACTGATTCACCCTTATCTTAACATATTAGGAATGTTATTTAATGAAAATTTTATTTAGTTATTTTATATTTCATGTTGATTATTCATAATTATTAATGATATCATATGATATACTTAATACTTACTAATAATTTTATCCCGCAATAATTTTGATTCCTTCCCCTTGGATCGGAAGAAGAAACATTTAAATGAGTTTTCAAGAATGAATTTCTATTTATTCGGTTGTGTATTATTCATTATTTTATTTTCTCAAGGTAAAACGGGTATCATGTTTTTATCTTGTTATCCAAAACTACTAAACTTATTGGCCGTTTGGGATTTTATTCCTTATAACTATGTTAATGTAATAAAGCAGTCACTAGCTACATTAGGGTTATCACATGCATTCAGAAAAAATAATATTGAGATTATTAAATTTTTATCACCCCCACACTATTATTTTAAATTTGAATATATTTTTCAAATTTGAAACAAGTGGTGTATCTATGTTAATTTGAAATATTTTCGAAACAAATATTGTCACTACATATATAAATTTCATTTCTCCACTCCTTCAAGAACAGATTGGAAATTATGATAAATATTAAAAATATTATGTTATTCATTATCCTATTTTATAATTCCTTAATCTCATTCCACTAGTCATAATATATTTTCCTATTTACTCAATTTTAATTAATTCATCCAAGGGATACCCAGACTCCTCAATGTGGGTACCTTTTTCCCCTATCTTGTTTTAATTTAACAATTACATTTAGAATTTTTTTATCAGTCATATGTAATGATCTTACTATTATTTTAGATAATGATTTTATTACTATAACAGAATAATTATTATCAACCGTTCCCATTTTATACTATAAAAATTGAAAAACTCATTCATTTTTGTTCGAACTACCTCCTCCAAATAGTAACAGGTTTCATTTTTCATATATACTTATTATTATTTATTAAAATTTAATAAAATATAATTTAAAACCATGAAATTTTATATTTAATATCACTTTGTTTTTTATACTTATATTATTCCAAAATAAACAAATTTCATAATCATAATCATCCATTTATTCTGTTGTGTTAATATTTTAGTATTTCTAAAAAAATACTTGAAAAATTATATTGAATAACATGATAAATGAATGTGGGAAAATAATAATTGATAATATAGGATATTAAAAATTAAAAAAAATCATTTTCTTTTTGTTCTGTATTGGTAAAATTAATATTTAACTCTTTAATTATGATACAAATATCTGTTTTTTTAATTAATAAAACAAATTTTTTTCAAATTTTCTCAAAATGAAAAATAAGTTAAAATCTCACAGAAAGAAATTATGAAATTAAAAACAATCCTAAATGATTAATTCTATTACCTTGTTTGGTTTTGAAATGATGAAGATTTTTAGATTAAAGAATAACAATACCTATATTATGAAACTATTTCTAGATGATCATTATTACCCACACCCAATTTTGAAAATAGATAATAACTAAAACAATGAAAAAAAATTAAAACCTAATAAAACCTATAAATATGTGATTTATATGGTTATATTTTCTATAAAATTTGTTTGAGTGTTACGTACTAAGATTGTATATAAAGAAATTGTTTTTTCTACTCAATTTTGGATTTATTGGCTCATAAAATTTCATAATAGAATAAAATGTTCAATCATTAAATAATCCATAAACTCTTCTATATTATATGTAATTTATTATTTTTTCCATAGTGAAATTAATTCTCATCCACAATAATAAATTATTTGAGATAATGTCATATAAAATCCCTGTATAATGTTAGTAATAATAACTCTCATTCTTACCAATGACTCATTTCTACCATGTTTATGTTCTAACTGTAAAAATTACTTCACATAATGAAATAAAAATGTGATCTATCATTAAAATTTCTCATATTACCAATTATCTATTTTTTTAATTTAATGTATTTCAACATTAATATGAATTTGGTTTTTCATTAAAATTTTCTAAAAGTGTTTAAAGTAATTGTGTATCATTATATACCAGTTGTTAATTATTAGTTATTTTTTTTTATATTTAGTATCCTCTATCTAGAACTATATATAAAAGGGTTTTCCAAAATCATCTATTTCCATTATTTGTTTATATTATTTTCCCTTTTTTTATAACATTTCATAAAATGTTCTGTGGGAAATTGTATATTTTCATATCTATTTTTTTTTAATGTTTATATAACATTTAGTGATTTTTTTACCTCACATAGTATTTTTTTTATGACCTGATTATTATGGGAAAATGAGAATTTTAACATCCAATAATTTCTTATGTTCATAATATATGATTTTTTTGAATCTTTAATTAAACCCATTCATTTACAATGGTTCATTAAAAAATAACGATGAATGATTTTATTTAAAAATATATGTAAATATGATTAACGGTGGTATTATATGTCACTATATAATCCATTATTTTATGTAAATATCTCTTAATATTTTCAGGTGTGCATAAATGTGTTTGTTCACACATGCCTATAAATAAATGGTTTAAAAAAATTATTCCTATAAATATGGTTGTGCCATATTTTTATGTTTTTTATCATGTTATTTTATGTTTCTAAGATGTTTATCATGTTATTCCACATTTCTATGATTTTATTCTTTTTCATGAAATTCTATTATTTCATTTTTTCCTTATTTTTAAACTATAGCACTCACTTATTTTATTCACTCGTGTTTTATTATTTTTGATAACTTTTTAGCCTTTTTATAACTCTTATGTTTCATTAACAATAATTTAATGATCTAATGTTTCACTATCATATTTTATGAGTATAAAATATGGTCTCATACTATATTAATATGATGTTTACTTTATCCTCATGTTTCCCTACATTATTATAATTTGATATATAATGATATTATTTTCCCTTATTGTGAACCTTTTAATTGACTATTTTTGTACCATTTCCTAATTTTATGAAGAAGATTATATCATAAGATATTTTTTAAAAATATTTATATAGGAGCATGATTTTGGGGAAATGTTTTCATGTGTTGTAATATATGATATTCACCAAGATAATCTCGATGACCATAAAATGTTAGGTACTTTTTTTGTTTTGATATGTTTTATTTATATCATGAAATTAATATTTTATTTATGTTATATTTATATTGAGTCACTGTAGGTGGTTTTAGAGAATGGTTTAGTTATTTTGAACGATTAGTTTATTTATTTTGGATATAACTATACAATACATATGTTATAACCCAAATTATAAGTCTATGTATAAGATTACAGATTAATTTCACGGTAACATGGATATTTTTTGGTTCTCCTAGAAATTACATTCTGTTCTGGGAACTAGCAACTGAATGTAGATGTGAAAGAGATAAAACTATGTGTAATCACCAAGAAAAAGTATCATTGAGCTTTTATATGATAACCACTATGGTGAAAAATAAATGGGATAATGGTTTCACTCCATGAGAAACAATCAAACAGGATATGATTTGGTTAATTGATATTCACTCAATTAACCATTATGAAGGATAATAATTTGTAACGTGCTATTTTAGAAAACTAACCATTGATAACCAGGATTAAGTCCAATAGACTCATAGTTTAATAGACACATGTTACTTTTAAAATCAAATATCTATTCTTATTGTTACCTTATATATACATTCAATTATTTAGGCATACTAAATCTGAATTCAACATTAATCGTGTTATTTTTATGAACATGAATGCATCGAGAAAATAATTGGCGTGATGGAAAATGATGTGATTGTCTCAATAGAGAACATAAAGATATTTCTTCAAGGATGAAAATAACATAGAAATTATCACCCAACTATATCAATATTTTATAGACAACATAAATTGTTTTAAGATCCCAATTTTATAAGGAGGGAACATAACACTATTTTTTCCTTAATTATGCAACATCAAACCTTTTTTGGTCGGTCTTCTTATACAATACATACTGAAAAGTGGGACAAATTCCATGGAAAATATATTTTATTTTACCTACATATCATTGAATGGTAACATCATTATCCCCCTATAACTTTTATATGTTTATGTTGACTAGTATTGTTCTTGAACAATGAATACTATTGAAAATGGTGGAGCTGACTCAATAGAATTGGAAGAGTTCTTGAAGTTATTTTTCACTATGTATTTTCCTTAGAGACATCAAAAAAAGGATAATGGATTCAATTAATTGAAGAATTTTTTTGAATCTATTGGATCCTATATGTCCAATTTTATGGGACTCATGAGGTATGCATCTATTTTAATCACTGATATTGAGATAAAAATCAATATGAGATTATGTTTTAGTATTTAATGGGGGTTAAACTTAAGATACATTGACATATTAATTGGTTTTTAATATTCTATTAATATATATATATATATATTTGGGAACTACAAACTCTTAGCATAATGAATATAAGAAATGGAGACTCCAGTAGCATCGAAGATCTGATGGTATGAAATATGGTTAGAGGATATTATAATTAAATACATGTAATATATTTGGAATTAAACACCTTGATAAATTCTTCATGGGTTGAGGGATGTGTTTTTTTTGTTTTAAATAGACATTAGTATTATAAATTTTTCTGTTATTCTGTGATGATGATTGAGAATTAATTAGAAAATAAATACCTTACTAATTCACAACCCACACTATTATTCTTCAAAATCATGAATTTTAGGAATTGAATGAATCAAGGTGTTAACGCTATATAAAATAAAGAGAATAGTCTAACACATCCACATAGACCTATACAGTAATGGAGGGAATATAAAATCACCACTATTGGGGTGATTCATATGAATTATGTAGTGAATGTCACACTAATACATAAATATAGATCGTTGAATTCATTATTTTAATCTGGTTCTTCATATTGTTATTTTATTGAAATTTTGAGGGAAAAGCCCCCTTAATTGAATTCAAAATATAGGGCCTCTTTTCTATTTGGGAAATAGGGAACCCATTACAAGAAGGGCCAAATGCCTTAATGAAAAAGGTCAAAAATGTTAGACAAGTACAAAAGAAGAAAATGTCCAAATAGGAACTAGAAATCCTCATTTCCCCCCACACCATACATTGCCAAAGTGAGATCAGTCAAGACAATTTGTCACCCCCACTGCCAAGAGTTGCATCATGATAGCAGTACAACAAGGCAAATCACCTCTCCTACCAACAAAGAATGTGGAGGAGAGCCGGAAAAAGGATGAAAGCACACCCTTCTCTCTTTCGAGTCTCCCACCAGACAAAGCATGAAAGGAACTTCCAGCAATGTGAACCTGATGAAATGCATAAAAAAGACAGAAACCACTGAGAAAAAGTCATGGAGTGGTACCCATCCATCCATCAATGTGATGATGCATGGCTGGAGAATGGGTGTCAACACACCCATCCCTCTTTTGAGGCCTCCCACCAAACAGCAACAACAATGGAGTGTTGTACCAAATGAAATAAGAAAATCCAGTTTCTATAAAGATGTCTACTCCTCAAGAACTCTCAGAACTAAGAAGTCATGAAAAATAGTCCAGTGCAAGAAAATCCAGTATCACACTACCATAATAAGCTTGGTCCTTCATCAACCAGGCCACAAATGAGTTGGGGGAAAAAACCGACCAACCACAGAAACAAGACCCTGAAGCCACAACACAACCAGATCCATACCAAGCATCTGAGAAAAACCACCAAGGTCAGCCAAAACAATCATCAAAGAGTTGAACCAGATCAAGCCCCAAACCTCGGTAGCCAAAAAAAGGAGCATTGATGAAAAATTGAAGTGCATCACAGAGTGAAACGGAGAAGCCAAAGTTGCATCACGGAAATCATGAAGCACTAGAGCATCCAGAAGGCACATCATTGTGTAAATAGACCGAGACATGAAACTCAACTGCTAATCCTCCACCTCCTCTGAGAATACAACCACAAGTGGTACTACAAGGAAAACTAATCGAGATTTAGTATATAAGAGACACGAGTTTCCAGACCATGGATCCACCATCATCACATCATTAGAAAAAATTAAATCCAAAGCAGAACAAGTCATGAAGGAGAAGAGGATGGTCGACCAAGGGAAGATGTTCTTGAGCAAAGAAAATCCCATTTCATATCCCGTGTCATATTTTTATAATAATTTGATTCAATGATGATAATTTACATCATATGGAAGAAAGATATATAATATGTGATATGCTACCATGAAATAAGGGACTCATTAACTAAATGATTTGGGATGAAGGGAACCCTAGTGAAATGCCTATTTTATGATATTATATTAATTCTTTCTAGATAAAATATAGGGTCTAAAACAATAGTTTGATGATTATTTTTCAATAAAAATTTTAGTTTGATCTATTTATATTTTATGGAAAACATCTAAAATTTATCCCATTTAATTAGAGTAATATATGAAGAAAATATAAGACAATTTGTACAAGGGTTTTATATAACCTAGTTCTTTATCATACGATAAACCTCCCCTACCTATGAAAATAATGGATAGATAAATTCATTAATCAATAGTTTTTCATGATCATAACAAAATCATGGTCAAAAAAATTTATATTTACACCATATCAATGAATTATTCAATCAATATAAAGGAACACGATAATTCTTAATGATAGACCATCAATCAAACTACAATTAGTTAAAGGTCTATGGAGTTTTTATTTCTAGGAAAATTTCATGTTTGGGGTATGGACACTATGAATTTATAGTGGTTCCATTTTGACTTATGAATTCTCTTATTTACTTCATGAATCTAAAAAATAATGTCTTTAGAGGCAATATATTTTAATTTTTTATTGTCTTTATAAATGGAATTCTTATTTATTCATATATAAATTAATAACATGGAGATTATATTAATATTTTTTTAAATACCATGACAATGAATATATTATATTACAAATTTATCATTTCAAAATTCAAAATGTATAATGTATCCTTCTTGAGACAAAAAATCATAATCATGCATATTATAGTAAACCCATTATTGATGGAGTCTATCAAGAAATGGTCCAGGACAAATACATTAAACAAGATCTATAATTTTATAGGTTTTGGAGGATATTAAATAAAATTTATAATAAATTCATAAATTCTATCAAATCCAGTAACCTGGACAATAAAATGGTGTGGTATTCCATTACATGAAGTAATATGAAAAAATATTCAAGGAACTAAAAAATAGTATGGTCACTGCCCTTTTATGTGGATTGTCATATAGTGGGAAATTGTTTTTAATTTATAGTGAAATTTGATTAAGGTATTAGGTTTCATCCAAATATTTAATTATATCATAGTTTTTTCTTATTTCAATTAAATACTCAAAAGAAAAAACATCTATTTCACTATTTGGAGTTTGTAGTAGAGAACCTTGAATTAATTATTTTGTCAAATTTTTCCTTTGGAGAAAACTATGTTATTTATAATGATCCTAAGGGAATGAAATATAATTAAAAATTGAGTAGTTGAATATATACAATTTGATATGGTTTCAATTGATACCATATTGTGACTTCTTAAAACAATACCACCAGAGGATCGAAAATAATGTGGTTGATTCTCTTAGTGGGAAATACCATATTGCCCTATCAATATTGAGGTCTGTAAAAAGATCTAGTATGAATGGATTTTCATGGGGTGAATCTAGGTTTCATAATACGATGAGCGATGTCTTTTATTTACACACTTGAATATTCATATATATATATGTCCAAATGATGATAAAATATTATACAAAAGGTTATATAAATATATATAAAAATGTTATAAAATATTCTTGCATTGAACTATAAAAATGAGGGATTTATACAGTCTAAAACCCATACATAATTCTTCATGCTGAATTGGGATGCTAAATTATTGTGTAATATACATGTTTTTAGTTGGTGGAAACTTAAGTTCTTTAAACATTTAATTGAATGATATTATGAGGGTTTAAATGTCATGAAATGTGGTTTTTAGACATAATTTGAACATCAGTAAAAGTTCTTATGGTTTAGGAGAGGGTTAGATGTGGGATGTGGTTTTTGGATACTATATTATAGAAATAGATGTACTTCTATGAAATGTCCACATTGTTTCACAACATCATTTTTTACAGTATAGGGGGAGGCCCCTCAACCATGGGTGTTCATAGCATAAACCCATATTTACTATTGTGTCACATTTAATATGATTTTTAAATCATAAATGATGGATCAGAATACACTTTCTTATAGGATGGATTATATCTCATGGGGATGGAATCAGCCAAACCCCCTCACTCATTTCCTCAAAACATTTCTGGGAAGTTTTTGGTATGATTACATAATAGTTTTATATAGGTTATTCCTCCCTCATCATTCTAGGTTTTAATATAATATCATGATATTTATAAAAAAATAAAATCTATGTTCAATAGAATACAATATAACTAACACCAAGCATAAACGAAGAACAAATTATTATTATTTTAATGTGACAATTATAAAATTAATGTTTAATTAGCCATTATGAATTGGAATAAATGATTTATCAAAATAAAAATAAATTTACTACCCAATATATATATATATATTCATATAAAATAACTAATTATCATTGAGTAAATTAATTTTATTCATGAAATATTAGTTTTATTCAAGAATTTTTTTTTATGGGTAATAAAATTATTTAATATAAATTTAAAGGGAATTTATTTGAAAAATTTAAAATAACTTTTGAATTAATCATGTCAACAAAATATCTGGAATTTTTTATATAATTTTAAAAAAATATATGATTTTCAATTAATGTTGATGAATATGTATTTTAAATAAAAATTGTATTTACATTTAATTTATTTAAAATTAAAAATAAATTATGGATTATTTTCAAAATCAAATCTGTTAAATTTTTTTAAATGATCAAATTATAGGTTTTAATAAATTTTATACTTGAATTTAGTATAAAAAAAATTATATTTAAAAATGATATTTTTCTGAAAAACTATTTTTCATTGTCATCTTCATGTTTAATTTTAAGTTAAATTCTATATGTCTTATGTTTTTTATTTTTGATAAGTGGATTCTATATATGTAATTAGTGGGTCAAAATGTAGTAAATATGTTCCTTTTATTTTTTTATCAATATGAATTATAACCATAGTAATTTTTTCTGTTGTTAAATGTAAATTGTGTAATTAATTGTAAAAATTTATATGATATGGATAATGAAATTACACTAAAACTGTCTGAAATTTCATTGAATGAATATATATATAATTTATAATGATATAATTTATTAATTTATGACCTTTTTCATTTTGGATGTTATTAAAAAATTTATAAAATTTAATTTAAAGAAAAGTGAAATATGTCACAATCTTTTTCTTAAAAACAATAATTATTATATCGTGGGAAAACATGACATAAGTTCATTTATAAATATTATTCTGAAAGATAAATGATTTATATTAATAATTATAATTTAATTTTAATTTTTATTGAGGAAATAATTTCCTAAATAATTATACAACTCTATTTTAGTAATTATTCAAGTAATGGAAAATTAAAATAATTGAAATTAACCATATTAAATGTAATATTATAAGGACACATCCTTATACATTACATATTCTAGTAAATTCCTTTATAATTAACTTCTTTGCATTCCAAAATATATTTTCAGTTTAGATTTTTATAATGTTAGTACATAATTCATACTTATTAACCCATAATAATTCAAAGTGGATGCTACTAAAATAAAAACCATTTATTTATATTACGAATGTGTCATAACTCGTCCCCCAGTGCCCTTATTGTGACTACCCCATGCCTACCTTCTAATGGCCAGGGTTTGGTGACTACCACCGAAAAGGCGTATCCTTAAAATGGGGTGGCATTGCCTTTAAACCTACAAACACATAGACCACTTATAGAACAAGAAAAAACGACATATTATAACTGCTAGAAGTAAAATTGTGAACTAAAGTAGAATGGCCTAGAATACAAACCCAACTAAAAGAAAATATAAACAAATAGTAAAATATAGATTCTTAGGTCATCCACCAAGGATCATACCTGAAGGGTAGGTACAACTCGTCATTGCCGCTCTCCGCATTAACTGGTCACCTCCATGCACTGTCTGGTCCTGGCTCCCAAACATCCGTCAAAGCTGATCATTGTCTATACAAAACACAACACAGTGTGGGTGAAGCCCGTGCATGACTGAGTATGACAATAAC
Source organism: Viscum album (assembly GCA_963277665.1). Taxonomy (NCBI): domain Eukaryota; kingdom Viridiplantae; phylum Streptophyta; class Magnoliopsida; order Santalales; family Viscaceae; genus Viscum; species Viscum album. The sequence goes on along the minus strand of OY728122.1, from coordinate 697,636,339 downwards.
CAGTAGAGACACCGAGACTCCCGAAGGACTCCTAGAATTCCACAAAAGAAAACCCACAAAGCATGACCTCAATCACAAAGCACAAAGTTAAAGACATCTCACACCCGATATATAACTTATAGACTAGGAATAAGGATGATTAGTTGAAAATATAGATCATATTATTCTATCGAGAGGCTTTTTCAATAGGACCACACATGGTTGTTAGGTGCTAACCCACAAAGGATTGAAAAGTGATAAAATATAGAGGATCACTAGGTACTGAATCACTGAGAGGATCACTAGGTGGTGACCTACTGAGAGGATCTCTAGGAGCATACCAAAATATGATTTTTAGGTGTAGACCCAGAGAGGATCTATAGGTGCAGACCCACTCCGAGGATCACTAGTTGTTGACCAACTCAAATGATCGTTTCTCTTTCTTCACGTCCCATCCAACCACTAGGAGTGTCCACTACTCAATTCATCGGTCATACCACAACCTAAACAGAGTCCCATGAAAATGTAACATGAATAATCGCTATGTCATAAGGGTTATAATGCAACAGATGACTCATCAATTAAAAGCTCGGCCTATAAGTTATAGGCATTTTAGTACTAAAGGCCCAGTTAGATTCGAGTTCGATCCCACATGGTTATTCTACAAATTTCTCCAAAATCGAAGTGGAGTATCTCAAAAGGACTGCCTCATCCTAAGGGTTCTAGTGCTGCAGATAGTTGGTCAAACAGATGTCCGGTTTAGAAGATATTGTCCTTTAAGAGAAACTGGGTCGAAATGGATCCAGGACCAGTCCGACCTGGGCTGAACCAGCATGCTTGGACCAGCCTGAACTAGTTGGGCCCAACCTGATCCGGCTGGGTGTGGGCCACCAGCTATACATGGTCTGCCTCCCTAATCAGAATAAGTCTGTTCAGGATCTTCAATCAGTGGTGATAGGTGGGAACAGCTCCACCTGACCGGTTCAGGTGGACTGATCAATAGGCCGGACCAAAGGGTGCAGGTTTTCACCCCGCCTTGACATACCACCCATAATCCCCATGTCTAACAAAGGCTGTAAGCCACCGCTGGCAATGTATGGCCACTGCTGCCGCACTAGCGGTGCTTCCACAGGCCATCGATGAAGATCTGGTGATTCGATATTCTTTACGTCTATGCCGATGGGCCTCCTGGGATGCTGCCTACATTATATGGTCCCCAATTTCTCATTTCCATAGTATTTCTCAATATCCCTCAAATAACACATCAAACCGAGATGGGTGGAGGGTATTTGCCTTGTTCGGTTCGGCCCACGACCTATGCGTTATGATTATAACATGGGAAGGAAATCAATATTCAACAAACTCTTAGTTTAACTACAAAACCCTTACCATGAACTCATTTGAAGAAGTTGTAGATGAATAAGGGTTCACATTCGAAGGTGTTCATCAGCATTCCTCGATCTCCGTATCTAATCCTCTGTGGCATCGTCAAATATCCATTCTTCATTAGAGGAAGACGTCACCAGCACTTCGTCATGAGTTTTCCCATGGGTTTCCAAAACCCACGCCAATGATTTGATTTAATAAACAGAACATTGAGTCCCACTCTCCACTCATTAATGTGGTTCATTAATGAAATAAGTAATGAACACATTAATTTCCCAATGGTTTGGTTACACAACCATGTGTAACCGGTAATAAAATGACATGTTAACTCTGTGGCCTCACTATATTGCTCAATGGTTTTAATGAATGAATTATATAACATTAGAGAAAAAGTTATATTATTATTTTCTTATATAAAGATCAAAAAATTAATTATTCCATCTGACACTAACTGATAGAACTTAATAATCGCCCGAGAGAATAATAATGTGGAAAATTCAACTATGCCCTTCGATTTTTAATCTGATAATTGGTTCAAAATATTGAAATCCCTACCCGTACGTTTACCCGACATTCATTAAAAAAAGTTTATAATTCTGTTCCAGGATCTCTGAGCCTCGAAATCATGTACCGTCAATTTTCACAGACTCATAATAATTCAATATAACTAAAACTGATTATAATGAATTTTTGTGTCTTTACATTCTCCCCACTTTAAGGATTTACGTCCCTGAAAGCGTCAACAAAACTAAGGAAATAAATGGGGTACTAGGCATGAATCTAAGCCTCCACTCCCATGTGATCTCTTGGAGGATCACATGCGTCTATTAAACTCGCACTATAGGAATCGACCGTCCACAAAGGACCTACTCCTATCGATACACTATCTTCACTAGAAACTCTACCAATGTGGCCCCATCAACAATTTCTAGCTCTCCAGAGTCGATGGCGTGCGATAGATCATGCACATATCTCCTCATAAATAACACATGGAAATCATTATGCACCTGGTGCATCTTTGGGGGAAGAGATAGGTGGTATGCCACCTCTCCAACTATGAAATTAATCTGTAAATTTCTAATAAACCTTAGTGTTAGCTTGCCTCCCCATCAAAGATCAAGGACACAAGAATAGAACATGTCCTCAAGTTTAAGTATATTCCACTCTATCTGACCATCTGTCTGAGGGTGAAAGGTGATGCTCAAGCATAGCTTAGTCCCAAATTTCTCTTTCAATCCCTTCCACAACTATGATGTAAAATGAGAATCATGATCTGAGACAATCATCAATGGACCCCTGTGAATTCGTACAATCTCCTGTTTGTAGAGGTGTCCCAATAGTTCTATTAATCCCTACTATCAGATGGTTAGGAAGTGGTCAGACTTGGTGAGTCAGTTGATGATCACCTATATGGAATCGTGGACCCTGGATGTACGTGGTAGCCCTATCATGAAGTCCAGGGATATTCCCTACCAATTCCATTCCTACACCTCAAGTGGTTGTGAAAAGCCTGTTGGAACATGATGTTTGGCCTTCACTTGCTGAAAAGTGAGGCTTCATGAAATGAACTCTGTAGTGACCTGAAGCTTAACGTACAAGGATATTACATTACTTTTTCAGAATACTTATTAAATAACAAAAACACACGCACAAGGACCGTAATAGTTTAGTGTCTTTGGAAACTCAGAACGTAATCTTCTAATCATGGGGAAAGATCTTCAACATCTCCCATAAAGATCTTCCCTTTTTTTCTTACCTAAAACCTTTCTTTATATCCTGGGGAAAAGAAAACATAAAAGGGTGAGCTCTAATGCACAGTAAGGGTAAACAAAAGAAATATAAATCACATCATATTCATAAGAACATAACATTTTGGAAATCTTAACCTGCAAAAGAGAGCATAATTTCATAACATGGGATAAATCAGGGCAGTGAAATGTAATCACAATAATCATAACTTAAAACATGAAACATTGTTGCATACACAAATAATCATAGAGAATCATTTCTTGTTAGTCAAGACTCGTTGCCAAGACTATCTTAGTGGACAAAGTCCCTTTCTGAACCGAGTCACCCTCGTTTCAGTCCTGTTTCACTGAACCGGTATAACCTACCATTCCAGCCATGTCTATCTCATGAGATATAAAATCCTTACCCAATGCATTAGAGGGAGATATAGGTCCCACCCATCTCATAATGATACCATTCTTATGGGTGCCACAAAATCAGAAATCATACATCATAGCATAACCCATGTAATAAAAATTGGATTCTTAAACAACATGACATCATAAAACAATTCATATAAGATAAAGGAATTAATAAACATAATTCCATCACAACATAATCAAATCAATGTAATAATAGGGATAAAAACAGAACCCTTTATTATCTTAGATGGAAGATAATTTTGATAAAACACTTGAAATCCATTCTTGAGGAAAATAACCTTTCTATTTCAAAAACACTTTTCCTTTCTTAATATGTCATACAATTATAAACTAAAAGAAGTTGTTTGAAAATAAACTTGAAAACTTGTAAAGGAAGATTCTTGGAAATAATGTTTTAAAAATCCATTAATGCCGTATAAGTTAAAAAAACATTCTTCATGTACTTTTGTCGGAAAAGTCAAAAAGTACCTCATACGAAAAATGACCAAAGATTCCTTTCATATCTTATACAAAAAAACTCACCGAAGGGTAAAATTGGATATAAACTATTGTATAAGGATATATATATTACATATTGAAGAAACATGGATGTGGATGATAAAATACACCCCAGTAAATACTAAAGTATAAACAATCTTGGATAAAAATGAGATTGTGATATTTTCCCTCACCTTAGGTCTGATTTTCTTCGTAGGTGTCCAAACCTCCTGTATAATGATTTAAATAACGTCATTGACTTATTCCAGAATCATACTCATTGTTATGATATCATATATGGTTCACTTATGACTTTATATTACCCTTTAGTTTGTAAATTCTATGTTAAAGATCATTTTGGGTAAAATTGTTTCATTTGTCATCCGTGTTTTGACTTGTAATTATTCATATGATTGCATAGATCATAATTACTTAATTCCAGAATATAAAACATGATTTATATATAATATATATTCAGAATATACATATATATATAATAAAATAGTAAATGGAAGGAAATACACCGTTCATGGAGACGGTTGGCCGTACGTATGCATGAACGATGTTTTCGTTTCCTTATCGAGTTGAATGGAATTAATTAGATGACATACATATATACATAAATACAGTAGCTTTATAATTTCATATATTTCATTATTATTTATTATATATACTTTATAATCATTCTTAAATGGTTAACATGGAGAATGAATCTCATCACGTCGTGGAGACGGTAGTCCGTACGTACGCACGAGCGATGATATCATTTCCATAATTATTGAATTGAATTGGATTGGAGGATACAGTATATAAGAATCAATATGATGTTCTAATAACTATGTATAGTTATTCTTTACACCATTATACCCATCCATGTAAGGTGGTGGTGGAAAATAGATTACACCATGGCGTGGAGACGGTATTCCGTACGTACGCACGTGCGGTGATTTCTTTTTTCGTAGGATTGATGGATGGTGAAATAGGGTTGTTTCATACTTATAATAACATATCCGTATATGAGTGATACTGATGTTATTACTTCATAATGAAACAACCTAAGAAGAAGAAATGGAAGAAGAAATAAAGATGAAAGAATCGGTAACGGACATTACCTCTTCTTTGAAGTGCTTCTTTGAGACCTCCTTTTAGGGCACTAAAATGGGTCTCTGTAGAAGACCAAAACCTCTATGATGTTTCTAGGGAAGTGGAGAATAGAATTTGTCAGGGGTTGGCCGAGCTTGAAGGCTCAATGTTGTGTGAGGAAGAGAGGGAGGAGGTGCCCTTTTATAAGGGAGGAGAGGGGATCCTTTGGAAAAACTAAAAATATTATTTTATTATAAAGTCAAGTTCGGTTTTAAATAGCTCCAAATTGATTTATTTTGAGGCTAAGGTGGGGATGGGTCGAAATCCTCTCATCCAATAGAATTTAGAAATGTTTAGGTTCCTATTTTAACCATATCATTTAGATTTAACATTAAGTTAAATAATTTTACTTTTACTGTGTCTTCTTGTGTTCTTACACTATAAGGTTAATAAACATACTATAAGAAGCCAAAAGAACCCCAAGTTGTTTATTATTAATATATATAACCTTATCTAAGTCATTTGGCCGAACCTTAGATTTTTAGGAATAAAATAAAAATTAATAATATAATATTTGTTTTAAAAACTATTTTATGTCAATTTTGACACTATTTAGTAATTGATTTTTGTGAAACTCATAACAGAATGATAAGTTCGAAAAAAGTTAATTAAATCAATACTAACATGTCATATTAGCCTAAAAATTAGTGGAATTCATAAAAAGTCTCAAATTATATTTATTTGGGTATTTATAACATCAATTATGTCAATATTTCATTAATAAGATAATTACTGCATCATCGTTGTGTCATAAATAAATTAAATTATTTAATGTATAAAAATTACAAATAAAATACCATTATGTAGGAAATATTTTTATCTTTATAATGAATATTTATAGTCGAATTTATATTATGTATAACCCCTCATTAAAAATGTTTTATTAAATAAACATTGATTTTAACTCTTTTAACCCTTCTTTATATAAATTAATAATAAATGTCCTAATCTAATCCAAGTGAGCCTAAATGGTCATATTTTATTCCTAAGTTTTTTTTGGTCTAATTAAACTTGTCCAATAGAATTAGGACATGTGTTAGGGTAATAATAATATCATTTCTACCCTTAATTACCCTATTTACTTTTAACCGTGGTAAAAAAAGTAAAAAGTTACTATTCACCAAAAAATTATTTTCCTCTCATTGAACCACATTTTACTTACTGACATCAACCGTGTCTCTCGGATTTTTGAAATTCCACTCACAGAAGCGGTAAAATTAGGTTTTATGAACAATTCAATTTTTTTAACTACCACTTAGTGGTTTCACTATTCATTAAAAATTGTAAGTATTCAGAAAAATACCAAAAATTAGGCCTAAGCTATATTTGACATTATGAACTCAAAAATGATGTCTATTTTACCAAATTCAAAACATATCAGTTGCATTAACTAATTTAAAAATTAATTCCCGTCGTCAAAACAAATAGCGTGTTTTTAAGAGATAATAACTATCAAAAGATTGAAACATGTTTATAACTGGTTTAAATGTGAAATTACGTCCAATGAACATAATTGTATTAAATTGTCAAAATATATTCTAAATATACTTTCAAACCACTAAAATTAATAACTTATCACTATTAATTATTTCTATTGAAAAAGATGTTTTTAATTAAAATTTAGTAATTTCCACTATTCATCAAAATATGAAAGTTATCCGAAAATTACCAAAATTTCACACTAAGATAATTTCGATATTCCGAATCCAAAAATGAAGTCCATTTTGAAAAATAAAATTTACAAAATTTCAAAAAGTGGTTATTACTATTCATAACGACTAGTTTTAATAATATTTTAATAGCATATCGTTGTTTAGTGAAACTCGTTATTGCGTACTACACAGGCTATCAAGGAAGGTTGTGATTGCGTGTAGTGAAAGGCAACTCAGGGATGCGTGTTGTGCAAGATCTTTTTGGTGTAGCGTACAACACAAGACATTAATTAAATTAAAAAGAATATTTTTCATAAAATCTCGGGGTGTTACATTCTCCCCCCTTAAAATGAATTTCGCCCTCGAAATTCGTCGGGGTTATAAATGGTTTACTATTCGAAAGTTTCTTTAATGGAAACCCACATCGTAAAAAGGAATACCAAAACCAATCTTTAAAAACAAAAGTATGAAACGTAACGGTTACCCAAATAAACTAATCACTGGGTTTCCACATAGGTGAAAATATGGATATGGAAGAGAAATCTAACCATCATGTTCTGATGGAGAGTGGTAGAGAACATGGCTATGGAAAAGCTAGCAATCACATAGCCATAAATTTGTGACGATCTAAGGTACCATCTGATTCATCAGATATAAGAGCACTAAGACAACATTTTTGGTTTTCAAGATCATTTCCCTAAAGTTGATGAAATTAGAATTAGAAGAAATACTTTCGTGATTTTGGTATAGTCTCACCATTTGTCGTTCTTTGGACAATTTCCACTTCATCTCTTAAAGAAATAAAGTTGAATTCGTCATTCGTGATGTGTTAGCAGATCATGTGATAGAATGATAGGTTATTCCATCTCTTTCAAACAAAAGGTTAGCAAAAGTTATAAGTCCATCTTATGGTTAATCGTATATGGTTCCAAAAATGATCTTATACTTCATATATCATACCGCTTAATAAAATAAAACTAGTTTCTACTAACCAGGGACTTCCTGTAGGCCAGTGGTAGGCGATAAAGTCTAGTCACACTTTGGTTGTAGGTTCGATTCCCACAGCCTTGTCCAATGCGATGGGCTATCGCCCGTCCTGCAGGTTGTCCTTTTTCTAAAACTACATTACTATAACATCACATAAATAATATCAAAAAAAGTTCTATCCTTAAACAATACTAACTTATGGTTAACATAATCCATTCCAATCTTTAGGATTATCTAAAATACTTCGGTCCAAGATCATAGTATAATGAAAATTATTACTTGAAATGTCATCAACCAAGCATGTGAATACAATCATTTATCCCCCATATATCTTGTTGGTCACATTCTAATCATGTGAATACCTTAATGATGTATTCTCTTGAAAAATGAATACCCATTAAACCATAGTGAAAACATGAATACTGTCAAACGTTAACTCTTTCCACATACTAAAATCCAAAAATTCTATATACTCAAACCATGATATAACCTTCTCCTTATATCATTCATGAACTCATGAATACTATCAATCGTTTAATTTTCTCCTTATCCCTTCATTATGCGCATATCATCTACATTCCAAAAATATCTGAATAACCTTTCATGGATACTGGTAACATTAATCATACACTTTCAAAACTCAAGGAAAGACAACAGTGTAACAATCCATAGATGTCTCTTTATTCCATAGTAGCATGAGATTACTTATACAACATTACACATGATAAACATGTAATCATTCCCCTACATTCTTAAACCATTGACTGAGCTTCAACAATTCTTTCATCTCACATATCATTTGTAGTCTCTTCATCATCATCCACATAAATACTACCCATACGAACATATTGATTCTCTTCATGAGACTTTCCCTTAGGGAATCGATTTGCATAATGCCCGTACATTCCACATTTAAAACATTTTATCATTGCTGATGTCGTAGCAATACCATTATCCTCATCCCTGGTGTTAACTGAACCTTTTCCTTTGAACTTACTAGCTTTGGGTCCTTCTTTTCCACACCCAAAGCATCGTCCAGTTCCTTTGAAACATTCTCCTTGATGCCTCTTCCCACATGATTTACATAGGAGAAATTAAACTTTCTTTCCTCTATGATCATCATGAAACTCCATCTTTCTCTTATTAGCTGAGTCAGGAAACTTACCAAATTTTACTTTATTGATCATATTATGAGATTGCTGATTCGGCATAATAATTTGTTTGGACTTCCAAATCCCATTTCATTTGGTTGCTCATGAAGAATATCATTCCATTGTCCATCATATCCTCCATTATCGTGAATCATCTTGTTTCCAGCCATTTTCTAAAACCCAAAAAGAATAGTGTGAGAGGCAAAAATCATAATAAAGGGGGAGTAACTTCAATATATAACATCTTTGGTTTAATCTAATATCGTTACCATAGTTCTAGGACTATATCCTATACGTATACTTACCCTTAGGGACATCCCTAGACATACCATAGAAATGTCTCTAGGGATCTCGCTAACGTTTTCGCATCCTAGTTTCCAATGGTTGACTAAACCTTTCCTCTGATACCAACTGTAGTGACCCGAAGCTTAACGTACAAGGAAATTACATTACTTTTTCGGAATACTTATTAAATAACAAAAACACACACACAAGGACCGTAATAGTTTAGTGTCCTTGGAAACTCAGAACGTAATCTTCTAATCATGGTGAAAGATCTTCAACATCTCCAATAAAGATCTTCCCTTTTTTTCTTACCTAATACCTTTCTTTATATCCTGGGGAAAAGAAAACATAAAAGTGTGAGATCAAATGCTCAGTAAGGGTAAACAAAAGAAATATCAATCACATCATATTCATAAGAACATAAAATTTTGGAAATCTTAACCTACAAAAGAGAGCATAATTTCATAACATGGGATAAATCATGGCAGTGAAATGTAATCACAATAATCATAACATAAAACATGAAACTTTGTGGCATACACACATAATCATAGAGAATCATTTCTTGTTAGTCAAGACTCATTGCCAAGACTATCTTAGTGGACAAAGTCCCTTTCTGAACCGAGTCACCCTCGTTTCAGTCCTGTTTCACTGAACCGGTATTACCTACCATTCCAGCCATGTCTATATCATGAGATATAAAATCCTTACCCAATGCATTGGAGGGAGATATAAGTCCCACCCATCTCATAATTATACCATTCTTATGTGTGCCACAAAATCAGAAATCATACATCATTGCATAACCCATGTAATAAAAATGGGATTTTTAAACAACATGACTTCATAAAAAAATTCATATAAGATAAAGGAATTAATAAAAATAATTCCATCACAACATAATCAAATCAATGTAATAATAGGGATAAAAACAGAACCCTTTATTATCTTAGATGGAAAATAATTTTGATAAAACACTTGAAATCCATTCTTGAGGAAAATATCCTTTCTATTTCAAAAACACTTTTCCTTTCTTAATATGTCATACAATTATAAACTAAAAGAAGTTGTTTAAAAATAAACTTGAAAACTTCTAAAGGAAGATTCTTGGAAATAATGTTTTAAAAATCCATTCATGCCGTATAAGTTAAAAAAACATTCTTCACGTACTTTTGTTGGAAAAGTCAAAAAGTACCTCGTACGAAAAATGACCAAAGATTCCTTTCATATCTTTTACAAAAAAACTCACCGAAGGGTAAAATTGGATATAAACTTTTGTAGAATGATATATATATTACATATTGAAGAAACATGGATGTGGATGATAAAATACACCCCAGTAAATACTAATGTATAAACAATCTCGGATAAAAATGAGATTGTGATATTTTCCCTTACCTTAGGTCCGATTTTCTTCGTAGGTGTCCAAACCTCCTGTATAATGATTTAAATAATGTCATTGACTTATTCTAGAATCATACTCATTGTTATGATATCATATATGGTTCACTTATGACTTTATATTACCCTTTCTTTTGTAAATTCTATGTTAAAGATCATTTTGGGAAAAATTGTTTCATTTGTCGTCCGTGTTTTGAATTGTAATTATTCATATGATTGCTTAGATCATAGTTACTTAATTCCAGAATATAAAACATGATTTATATATAATATATATTCAGAATATACATATATATAATAAATTAGTAAATGGAAAGAAATACACCGTTCATGGAGACGGTAGGTCGTACGTATGCATGAACGATGTTTTCGTTTCCTTATTGAGTTGAATGGAATTAAGTAGATGACATACATATATACATAAATCCAGTAGCTTTATAATTCCATATATTTCATTATTATTTCTTATATATACTTTATAATCATTCTTAAATGGTTAACATGGAGAATGAATCTCATCGCATCGTGGAGACGGTAGTCTGTACGTACGCACGAGCGATGATATCGTTTCCATAATTATTGAATTGAATTGGAGTGGATGATACAATATATCAGAATCAATATGATGTTCTAATAACTAGGTATAGTTATTCTTTACACCATTATACCCATAAATGTAAGGTGGTGGTGGAAAATAGATTACACCACGGCGTGGAGACGGTATTCCGTACGTACGCACGCGCGGTGATTTCTTTTTCGTAGGATGGATAGATGGTGAAATAGGGTTGCTTCATACTTATAATAACATATCAGTATATGAGGGATACTGATGTTATTACTTCATAATGAAACAACCTAAGAAGAAGAAGTGGAAAAATAAATAAAGATGAAAGAATCGGTAACGGACATTACCTCTTCTTTGAAGTGCTTCTTTGAGACCTCCATTTAGGGCACTAAAATGGGTCTTTGAATAAGACCAGAACCTCTATGATGTTTCTATTGAAGTGGAGAAGAGAATTTTTCAGGGGTTGGCCAAGCTTGAAGGCTCAATGTTGTGTGAGGAAGAGAGGGAGGAGGTGCCCTTTTATAAGGGAGGAGAGGGGCTCCTTTGGAAAAACTAAAAATATTATTTTATTATAATGTCAAGTTCGGTTTTAAATAGCTCAAAATTGATTTATTTCGAGGCTAAGGTGGGGATGGGTCAAAATACTCTCATCCAATAGAATTTAGACAAGTTTAGGTTCCTATTTTAACCTTATCATTTAGATTTAACATTAAGTTAAATAATTTTACTTTTACCGTGTCTTCTTGTGTTCTTACACTATAAGGTTAATAAACATACTATAAGAATCCAAAAGAACCCAAAGTTGTTTATTATTAATATATATAACCTTATCTATCTCATTTGGCCGAACCTTAGATTTTTATGAATAAAAGAAAATTAATAATATAATATTTGTTTTAAAAACTATTTTATGTCAATTTTGACACTATTTAGTAATTGATTTTTGTGAAAATCATAACAGAATCATAAGTTCTAAAAAGGTTATTTAAATCAATACTAACATGTCATATTAACCTAGAAAATTAGTGGAATTCATAAAAAGTCTCAAATTATATTTATTTGGGTATTTATAACATCAATTATGTCAATATTTCATTAATAAGATAATTACTGCATCATCGTTGTGTCATAAATAAATTACATTATATAAGGTATAAAAATTACAAATAAAATACCATTATGTATGAAATCTTTTTAGCTTTATAATGAATATTTATAGTCTAATTTATCTTATTTATAACCCCATATTAAAAATGTTTTAGTAAATAACATTGATTTTAACTCTTTTAACCCTTCTTTAAATAAATTAATAATAAATGTCCTAATCTAATCCAAGTGGGCCTAAATGGTCATATTGTATTCCTAAGTTTGTTTTTGGTCGAATTAAACTTGTCCAATAGAATTAGGACATGTGTTAGGGTAATAATAATATCATTTCTACCCTTAATTACGCTATTTACTTTTAACCGTGGTAAAAAAAAGTAAAAAGTTACTATTCACCAAAAAATTATTTTCCTCTCATTGAACCACATTTTACTTACTCACATCAACCGTGTCTCTCAGATTTTTGAAATTCCACTCACTGAAGCGGTAAAATTAGGTTTTATGAACAATTCAGTTTTTTTAACTACCACTTAGTGGTTTCACTATTCATCAAAAATTGAAAGTATTCAGAAAAATACCAAAAAATAGGCCTAAGCTATATTTGATATTATGAACTCAAAAATGATGTGTATTTTACCAAATTCAAAACATATCAGTTGCATTAACTAATTTAAAAATTAATTCTCGTCGTCAAAACAAATAGCGTGTTTTTAAGAGATAATAACTATCAAAAGATTGAAACTTGTTTATAACTGGTTTAAATGTGAAATTACATCCAATGACCATAATTGTATTAAATTGTAAAAATATATTCTAAATATACTTTAAAACCACTAAAATTAATAACTTATCACTATTAATTATTTCGATTGAAAAAGTTGTTTTTAATTAAAATTTAGTAATTTCCACTATTCATCAAAATATGAAAGTTATCCGAAAATTACCAAAATTTCACCCTAAGCTAATTTCGATATTCTGAATCCAAAAATGAAGTCCATTTTGAAAAATAAAATTTACAAAATTTCAAAAAGTGGTTATTACTATTCATAACGGCTAGTTTTAATAATATTTCAATAGCATATCGTTGTTTAGTGAAACTCGGTATTGCGTACTACACATGCTATCAAGGAAGGTCGCGATTACGTGTAATGAAAGGCAACTCAGGGATGCATGTTATGCAAGCTCATTTTGGTGTAGCGTACAACACAAGACATTAATGAAATTAAAAAGAATATTTTTCATAAAATCTCGGGGTGTTACAAACTCAGCCACTGCTTTATTCATCCCCAACCACAAGTATTGATGTCGAATGTCCCAGTACATCTTCACCACACTAGGATGTACCACCAAAGGGTATGTGTGGAACTCCCTCAACATCTCCTTTCGTAGTGCCATGGGTACCATGGTGCGTCCTCTTAAAAGGATGAAATGCTCCCCACCTTCAGAGAAGCCTTCAGAAGCCTTTCCTGTAGATATCTGAACATGCGGGTCTCACAGTCAACATCCCCAAGCTAAGACTCCCTAAATTGCTAAAGGAGTGGGGGAGTGACTGCTATAGTCTGGAGGATACCTTCTTAATCACTATCCATGAAGGATAACTACTATGTGGCTACCTCCTCTTTCGTCTCACTCAGAAACTGTAAACCGGACCTCCTGCTGAGTGTTTTTTCAACCATGTTCCCCTTCCTAGGAGTGTATACTACCTCAAATTCATAGTCCTGGATGAACTCTATCCATCATCGATGTCTTAGTTTTACATCCTTCTATAAGAAGATATACCTGAGATTCTTGTGATCATAGAAAATAGTAAATCGTTCACCCATCATGTAGTGTTGATACATCTTCATGGAAAATACCACTACAGCTAACTCCACAGCATGGGTAGCATAGTTTTTCTCATGTTGTCCCAAATTTCATGAGACATAGGTGATAACTATTTGCTCCAGCATCAGGAAACATCCTTTTCTGGTCCATGATGCATCATAGTAGACTACATATCCAACTCCCTCTTTTGGTAGCATCAAGATGGGGAACCCATCAGTTTCTGCCTCATCTCCTAGAAGCGCTGTTCGAAACTCTATCTCTACAAGAAATGCTATCCCTTCTTTGTTAAAGGTGATAAGGGTGATGCTACTCTGGAAAATTTTGGTACAACTCTCTTGTAGTACCCATCCAACCCTAAGAAACTATGCACCTTGGTCAAACTCCTGGGTGTCTTCCAGGCAACCACTTCCTCTATTTTTTCTAGATCCCGAACAACTCCAACCTCCATGATAACATGCTCCAGAAAGTGGATTTCTCATATCCAAAACTAGTACTTCGAGATCATTCCATAAATCCAGATCTCTCACAGTGTATCTATAACTATCTGCATTTGAGTGGCATTCTCCTCCTCCGATGTTGAGTACACCAAGATGTCATTAATGAAGACCACCATAAAGCAATTGAGGTATGGCTAGAAGATTCTATTAATGAGTTACATTAGCATAGCTAGGTTTTTTTTCATGCCGAAAGACATCACCAAGAACTCATATTAGACATACCGGCCTCTGAAGGTCTTCTTCTGTATATACTCATCTTGTACCTTGAGCTGATGATTTCATAATCAGAGGTCTATCTTTAAAAACCACCAAGCTCACATCAGCTTATCGAAGAGATCATTAATCCTTAGGAGTGTATACCAGTTATTCACAGTCACCTGGTTAAGGAATTGATAGTATACACAAATCCTCAAACACTATCTACCTTCTTCTCATACAAAATCAGTGCTACCCATAGAGAAACATTTGTCTATATGAACCCCTTCCTCTGCAAGTCCTCCAACTATACCCTCAACTCACGAAGTTCTACATGAGCCATCAGATATGCCGGTGTAGATATCATTGTCTTCCTCGGGTACATGTCAATATAAAATTATACATCTCTATGAGGAGATAGTCCCAAAACATCATCAGAAAAGACATCAACATATTGTTCCACCATAACTGGATAGTTTGGACTCCTCTCGTCCACTACTCTAAGGGTGAGGCTAGCTAACTGATAAGTAATCAGCTGCACCCTCCTCCGAGAAAGTCCATCATGTAATAAAATGTTTCCTTCTCACCGATGAAGTAAATCATGATCCCATCCTCACAAACACACAACACTTCATGCCTAAAATAACTAATTTAATCATCGACTGTGGATAGGCAGTCCATACCCAAGATGAAGTTGTAAGGCCTCGACGTTGCTACTATAAGAATCCAGCTAAATATCTTTCCTCATAGAGTAAGCTCTCACAGCCTTCACTAGAGTGTAATCATTGAATCCTCTTTTGTAATAGTTTTTAAACGTAAGGATTGATCCAACAGCTCCATCGGAATCTCCGAGCTCTGAACGAGAGCCGTGGATATAAAATAGTGATTGTAACATGTGTCTATAATAACTGCAACTAGGGAGGAGTAGACACAGATCGTAACTCAAATCATATCCAAAGCATCGTGGTCATAATCCACAGCTACCTAAAACTAAGCTTGTCCATATCCACCTACTCCCTATGGTCAGGGTGGAACACCTGGGGGTGGTGATGGAAGAGCCTGAAATCGCTCCCCACCGCATGTTGCCCGACCAACTCCTTTGCCACGTTTGTCACCTAGTGGACATCCTTGCTCGAACCTCAATCGCTATATATGTAGTCCCTCAACCATCTTATGATCATCTAGGCTGGGAGACAGAAAATTGTAATTCGTGTTCCCCTATCCACTACAATAGTAATAGACTCTAGTCCTCAGATGACCTCCTCTACCTCACCACCTCTGCACCTCTATCCCTATATCATAGGGTTGTCCTTTGAATGGTCTGGACTGCTTAAACCTCTGTATCATCTTCCTAATGCTTACTGAATATGACTCAAATACCAATCGTCTGGTGGTGGCTCTCACCATTGGTGCCTTCTCATCCAGGAAGCTCTCCACCAATAGCACTCACTCAATCACTCCAACCTATGTCGGGAAATTGAGTGATATAATAAACACTCTGATCTAATGTCTGAGACCCTACTCAACATTCCATGCCCTGATGGAAGGGTCTCATACCATGTCGTTGGAGTAGAGAGAGAGGTCAGTGAATCTTTCCAAGTACTGGGCCACTGTCAGGCTACCCTACTTTAAGTGCAGTAGCTCCTAAATATGCAAAGATCGAAAAGTCATTGGAACGAATTCCTACCTGAAGAGGCCCTTGAAGTCAAACCATTTAACAGTCACCTAATCATAGAATATGAGAGTCAGGCTCCACCATCTCCCTATTGTTCCCTAGAAGAGACTAGCATTTAGGATCTCCATTTGGTCTCCCGCTGTCCAAACGAGGCAGAAAACTCATGCCACAGCCTCCAGCCAGTCCTCAGCTGCCTGCAGATTAATCTTTCATTGAATCCTCATAAGCCTCTTTCTTTGGAACATATAAAAAGCACTCATTCATCGTTTTTGGTACGCTGGTGGCGCTGGTGGAAACTATTTCTCTACGGGTGGTGGTGGATCTTGTAAACCACCTGAAGGTACTATCACTGAAAGAGGGCCCTACAGCAAAGCCTCATCTCTCGGTGGGCCATCATCGTGAACTCTATCTGGAATCATGTTTGGCTATCTATGCGGTGGAATCCTATAATGAAAAATATGTTCCATGTTTAATATGTTATACCTAGTGAGCTGACTCCAAATATATCAAAAGAAAAAACAATTCAAAAAACACAAGCAATCAGTGTTTTCGTGCACTGAGTCATAAATCAAAATTTACAGTCATGGTGTATGGATACTTTAGCTACCACACCAACAATAGAATCCCCTAACTAAAACCCGAACTCAAGATGATAACACTATTGCTCCATTAAAAATATAGACTCTTAGTTCTTCAGAAGAACCGACCCCTTTGATACCACTTTATCACGACCCATCCCCTGGGGAATGTGTCGTGACTAACCCAAACCCAACTTTCAAAGGCCGGGGGTTGGCTACTAGTACCAGAATGGTAAATACCTAAAGTGGGAAGAAATTTCCTTTCATCCTACAAACACATAGACTAGATACACAACAAGAACAAACCACATAGTATAACTGCAAAAAGTAAATGTGTAAACTGATGTAGAATGGGACAGATACAAACCGAACTAAATTAAAATACATGAAAAAGGAAAAATACATCTCATGAGGTCATATTCCAAGGATCCTACCTAAAGGGTAGGTAAAACTCATAATTTCAGCTCTCTATTTAAACTGGTCACCTCCATGGACCATCTAGTCCTAGATCCCAAACCTCGGTCTAAGATGTTCATCATCTGTACAAGACACAACATGGTGCGGGAGAAGCCTGTGTAGGTGTATGTATGACAATACCCCGTAGGGACCTCGAGACCCACGAAGGTCTCCTAGAATTATATAAAGGAAAAACAACAAAGCATGACCTCAGTCACAAAGTACAATGTAAAAGATAGATCAGACCAAGTATATAACTTAATGAAAATGATAAAAAGATGATTAGTAGAAAAGATAGACCATCTTATTCTGTCGAGAGGATTTTGTTACAGGACCACATAGAGTCTCTAGCTGCTAAGCCATAGAGGATTGCTAGTTGATGATCCATAGAGGAATGCTAAGTATTATCCCACATAGGATCGATAGGTTTTGACCCACTCATATGATCACTAGGTGCGGATCCACTTCTGGGATCACTATTCTTTCGTCACGTCACAGCGAACCACTGTATTCTCACTCTTAGAGCGATTGATTCTAGGAGGATCCTCTCCTAAATCCATTAGTCATACATTAACTTCCCAAAAGTCCAACATAGAAGTAATATGTAGAACCATCATGTCATAAGGGTTCCAACGCAATAGATTAAACGTCAATCTGACATCCGGTATGTAAGTTATAGGAATTTTAGTACCAAGGGCTTGATCGGATTCGAGTTCGATCCTACCCGAACAAACTCTAAATTTTTGAAAAACACAATTGTAGTATTTCAAAATGGCCACCTCCTATTAAGGGTTCTATTTCTACAGATGGTTCATCAAGAAGATGTCCGGTTTAGAAAAAATTCCCCTTTAAGCGAAAATGGGTCAAAATGGGTCCGGGTTTGGTCCACCCCAGTCGTACCGCCCAACCCGGTCCGGGTCGACCCAACCTGTCCCGAGCCAGGCCATACTACTGGGCCCATACCTCACCAGCAGGGTCTGTCTTGGCTAGGCCCAGTTCAGCCTGGCTCGGCCTGATCAATCCTGGCCCACCGCCCTGGGCGTGGCCCGCTGGGCTGCGGAAGTAGCCAAACCCATTAGCTGGGTGCGGTTCGCCTCCCTGAATGGAAAAAGTGTATTTGGGATCTTCAATTAGCGATGCCAGGATGGGACCACTCCACCTAACCGGCTCATGGGGACCAGTCAACAAGCGGGACCCACGGGCGCGGATCTGCCCACCGCCGCGGCTTGAAGCCGTGGTACCTCCTCCCCAGTGCACCGCTCCACCTAACCGGCTCGTGGGGACCAGTCAACAGGCAGGACCCATGAGTGTGGATCTTCCCACCACCGTGTCTTGAAGACTTGATACCTCCTTCCTGGAACACTTCCCACTATCAACACGGCTGGAAAAGGTAGGCTTCCCCTGTCTGTAGGGGCGCCTTCAGGCGTCTCTATCCTCCCTTGGTTGGCAGGAGCTGGCTGCCACTTCCGGTCATGACCGCCATGACAGAGGTGATTCTGTGGTCCACTAGTGAATCTCTAGGGGTTTTATTTTATTCTCATCTTCTCCTACAGGTCTCTCGGGATGTCGTCGACCCTGCGAAGCCCTCACCTTCACCTTATCAGAGTATTTCATGATCACCCATGATGAACACATAAAACTGAGATTGGTGGAGGTTCTGGACCTTATTTGGTTCACCCCAAGCCCTCCGTGTTAGCATCATTACATGGAAAGGAAATAAATAATCAACAAAATCTGGGATTAACAACAAAACCCATACCTTGAACTCATTGGATGATGCTGGAGATGGAGAATGGTTCATGTTCGAAGGTGTTTGTTAGCGTTCGTCAATCTGTAAATCGAATACTCAATGGAATTTTTCAATTTCCATTCTTTGTTGGAGGAAGACGTTGCCAGCACATTGTGAATACTTCTCCCATGGGTTTCCCAAATCCACGCCAAAAATTTGATTAAATAAAAGTAATATAGAGTACCACTCTCCCCTCATTAATGTGGTTCATTAATGAATTAAAAAATGGACCAATTAATTTCCCAGTGGTTTGGTTACACAACCATTTCTAACTGATTATTAAATGACCTATTAACTCTATGGTCCCACTATATTTCTCAATGGTTATAAAGAAATAATAATATAACTTTTGAGAAAATGTTATCTTATTATTTTCCTTTAAAAATGTCAGAAAAATTAATTATTCTATCTGACCCTTTGTAGTTGAACATAATCTACATCTTTGTGAATTTCGGTGTTGCGTATTCAATGGTTCCCTTGTATTTTTAATCCGAGCACCGGTTCAAAAGATAGAAATCCACACCCACAGGTTTACTAAATGTACCTTAAAAAATGTTAATAATTCCATTCCAGGATATTCAGGTATAAAAATCATGTGCCATCAATTTTTGTATACTTGGAATAATTCTATATAATTAAAAAAAGTATACTGAATTTCTAGGTCTTTACAGAATGTTTTTAATAAAAAACAAGAAATCTATTCAAGAAAAGTCTTCACAGCTTTTATCTTGGATTTTAATTTTCTGTTACACATCCTTAAACCCTAAAAAACATTTTAAAATAATATATGAGCATAAATTTTTTAGTAATATATATAAAAATAAGTAAAGTACTATTTGTACATGAATACTTATGTGCATATGAAATCATTATCACAAAGACATACTTCTCACCCAATAAGTATAATGTAGTTATTTTGTGAAAACATGGTATTTGTATAAAACATAATAAAAATAAATAATACCATAAATATGACTTTTAGAATTACTTACTTAATATTATAACCCTCATGGATACCTTATGATTTGTAACCCTCACAGCTACCTCATCAGTTAACCCTCATACTACCATATGGTGCAACCATCATAGTTATAGTTAGAGTAACCATACTACTGACCTATAACATAAATAAACCCAAGGCATTGGAGGGACATTTAGGTCCCAACCTTCATTATAAAAAATTCTAAAGAACTATAACATATCATAAAATAAGAATACTTTTATAAAAACATCCATTTTTAATTTTCTAAAAATAGATGATTAAAAGAGTATTTTAGAAGAAAAGTCCCTTAAAATTTCATATAAGCGAATTGAGAATTAATTGAATTAATGGAATATGTGTATACAGTATAAATACACATAATAGATAATAATATAAAATAATGATTCCACAAATATTCATTGTTACACATAATTAATGATGTAAATGGTTAAACCAATGAATCGAAATTTGGGTTAAGAATTCCCCTACCTCGGGTTATTCTAAATTAAAACTTTTTAAAAACTCACAGATAAAGGTTTAAAGAGTGTTACTAATATATTAAATCACTATATTCATATTTATAATTTCTTATATAATATTCTGATAACATCATTCAACCCATATATTAATAATATTTTGTTATTTTTATTATTTATTGAGCATTGTTTTCATGGTTTTTGTGTTGGTTTAATATCGAATTTGTTGTCAGAAGGGGGAAAACTAGAATTGAAATTACATGATATTATTGAACATAAAAAATATTAAATGGTGTTTTATTTAATTTACTTTATATGTTATGAGTATGAATCATTAGATAAAATATTAGTGATGAAGATTAGTTTATTTTGGTGAATTTTGATCATTACGATCCACTTTGGTATTATAAATTAATATTATTCATAAACACATGTTACAAAACATAATATAACAAATAATATGTATACTAAAATATTATTTAACCTTATTAATTCTTTTCTATTCATATTTGAATTAAATAATGGAAATCTAAAACACATTGTCCACAATGTCAGCAAATCAACACACCAGAGAAGATTTTTTTTATTTTTTAAAAGAAAAGGAGTGGAGAATAAGTATGGGGTGAATATTTTCATACACCTAATAACAGTATTGTATATATAAGATAATAGATATTTAATGACACTTTTAAAATGGGATATGAATATAGTATATGAAAAGAAAACTATTTTAAAAGAAAATAAATAAAATTAAAGATGATTTTTACAACTTGTATTCTCCTCCTTGAGAACCCAATTACAGAGCTTGGTTTTTTGAATTTTGGTTAGACCAGAAGGTCTTGGATATGGGAATATTCATTGGAAGGTAATTGGACTAAAATTAAATAATCAATATGGATTTGAGGTGTGAGGAGAAGAGGTGGTGAGAGGAGATATTTATAGTGGATGAGAGGGGTGTTTTCTCATTATTATATTTATTAGTTTATTAATTTGTCAAAAGTCTAGGAATAGTTTGGTAATTATAATCAAATATATTAAAATAATGATGGAGAGTAAGATATTTTTTTTAAATCATCCTTAAATTGTATATGACTAAATAAATCATTTATTTATCTTATATCAGAAATTACTGTATTTCATTATTCACCAAAAATTCATCTATTTCTGAAAAAGTCTAAACAATTCACCCTAACAATTTTTTTGAAATATATAATTCAAAAATGGCATCCATTTTTAAAAAATAAATTTCTAAATATGAGAAATTTAATTTTTATTTAAATTATAATGTATTAAAAAATACATGTTTTAAAACTATAACTGATTTTATAACCCTTTGAAAAACTAATTGAAATCTCATAAAATTATCTTATAATCATAAAAAAAATATGAACATATTTTGTGAAAATAAATTTTCTCCTAAATGAATATATTAATTTTAAATTTTATTTAAATATTTATAAGTAACAAAAATACCAACACATAATTTATCATTTCTAAAACATTTATTTACTTATTCAATGATATATATATATACATATATCATGGTTACAGTTATTAGATACAAAAAAATTATTTATACTCTCATAGGTGAGGTTACTATTCTTTTGGAAAAATTACTATTCCTAATGTTCCTATTAGTATTCCTAAAATAAATATAATTTTTTAATATAAATTGTTTAGTTTCTATAAATATCAATTATTTATTTATAATTTTATAATGAATTAAACTATCTAATTCGAGAATGAAAAAAAATTATTTTATAAGTACCTGGGTTGTTAAGAATATAATTTGGGATATATAATTTTTAATATGAATTTTATAGATTACCATGACATGTTAGTGATACAATAAAATATATGGTTCAAATTTTACTTATTTTTCAAAGGTTATTAAAACCAATGTAATGAAATGTTATAAAATTGAAATTAAAATTATTTTAAAAGTAATAATATTTCACTAAATGATATAAATTTTTTAAAATTATATTATTTATACATGTGGCTCGTATATGATCTATTATATCAATCATTTCCATTTATTATCTATTTTTTTATTTTTTTATCTTTATTAACCCTCGTATATTAAATGTTATTATTTTCACATTAAGAGTGAAAGTGGTTATCAAGGGGTTTAAACAAAAATGATGAGTGTAAAAACATGAACATAACTTATAAAAAATATATCGGATGAGATCTTTTTAACAAAAATTAATCCAATATTGTAAATAAATTAGTTTTGAGAAATTATTAATTGAACGTTAATTTATATGAATTATACATTTGCAGGTACTCCAAGAGTACCTTCCCCTCTCTTATAAAAGGGAACCACATATTATCATTTATTCATAATTAAACACCTTCTAGATCATAAAATACCTACCAAAATACATTCTTATAATTGATTAAATCATTTTATTGGTCTTGGTTTACGATCAACACCAACCATAGTTGTCTTAATTTATAATGTAAAAAATTTGTTTAAAGAAGATGTGTCATTTTTTATCAATTATTTCTATTTTATTAATTATTCCAAATCCTTCAAATAATATTAAATCATGATAAAATAATAACATGAATATAATCTATATACATAGTTTTTATTATGTTAATAGAGTAACATATTTCCATATCATATTACATAAAATGGGAAAAAAACCATTCTTCATGTGTACGGCGGACTACTGCCTGACGAACTACTGTAATTCATTTCCCTAACCATCTCTGTTATAAGTATTATAATTATTTAATTATTATTAATATATTTTATTGATGAAATGTTTTTCATTTCTAAAATAAAATATATCTTTTACCTTCTTAAATTTCAATTCACTATAAAATGATAACATCGTTCGTGCATATGTGTAGACCACCACCACCACGAAGCGATGTGATTATTTTCATATCCAAATTACAAGGATGATATATATATAAGTATATTTAAGGTATTATTATGGTATATGAAATTTTTGTATAATTATTTAAATATAGAATAATACTTATCTTCTGTACATAATGGTGTTTGAAAAATGAAAACATTACTAATGAGTATGTATGACCTAACATTACCATGATTATAACATTGATCAATTATCATAATAATATTATATTATTTATTTTAAAAATATAATTTATGAATATAAAGGAATAAAATTACATGATTGTTAATTTATATGTGATGGTGTCATTATCTCTTTAACCCTTTTCAACCAACCAAAGTCATTTTTGACATATGATAAAATGTCTCCAAAAATGACCAGTATGTACTTAATTGATTAAGTAATTGTATATAAAATTTTCTTAGATGAAGAAAATGAATAATAAAATTGAAAAAAGTTCTTCAAAAAATTGAAAGATAACATATTTTGGTTTTTCAGGAATAAAAATAACATTCATGACAACTTAGATTCAACGTAAGATACATTGTTTTTGTAATCGTCTTTTCATATTTCCCATAAAACCCCCCTTTTCCTTAAATGTCCATATTTTATAAAAAATTAATGGAGTTTTTAAATATTACCTTATGAATTATTAAATTCATTTTCCCCCATTTTTCACTTCTTTATAAAATGTTTTAAATGGAAACATCATGTCATTTTCCAAATGAGGTATGTTTTCACTTTTACTAAAAGTTTAAAAGTAATGTTTTTTAACTTATAAGACATGAGTTTAATTTACCTCCATAAGGACTACTATATTATTTTTTGTTTAAATTATCTATTGACAATGTTCTTTTCAAAAAAAAAATTTCCTTTAAAATTACATTGTTTTTTAAAATTTGTGTTTCTAAAATGGAAATGATATTTTCATAAAAAAATGTGTCTGTTGTTCTTGAAAATAATTTTCTATATAATAATTCATATATTGATTCTACTAAAAAGTGATAATATTATTTTACTTATTAATTTTTTTAATGATCATTGCCTCAAATAATAACACTATTTCCTATTTTCTTGGTATTTTTTTATTAGAAATGGTTTTCTATAGGAAAAAATTATTTTTCAATCGAAATGTGTAATTAATATGGGTTGAAAAAATAATTGAAAGGGTTTTTGATAAAAATATTCAGAACTAAAAAGGTTTGTATGAAAATTGAGTATTATATGTGAAATTAGGTAGTACGATAAAACTTATACGAAGGATTAATCCCCATTATTTCCCATAAGTGAGCCCAATATACCATATACATTGGATGTCCCCTGATTCCCGTGGGTGAGTCTTTTATAGATTTGGGTGTTCCAATATAGTGTTCCAATTCATTGACTAATACATAATGAATTTTGAAGAAAGAAGGTTGCAATAACTAAAGGGTTTCTCTGATGGAATTAACTAGGATATAGTTATCTCTGAAACAGGTTAAAATAGGTTATAGATGTAATGGCCTATGTTTCCAAAATTGGTTTTTATTTTCCTGTGGCGAGTGTTATTATTTTTTATTCAGAAAAAAGCTTTTTTATTTTATTTCAAGTAAAAATGATTCATTTCATCTACAAAATGTTTATTAAGATAAAGGTGATATTTTCCTTGGTTTTCATGTTATTCTATAGACTAATTGATTTATTCTTTTTATGTCGCTTGGTTTCATTTTTTTCTTTTACTGGGTTTTTAAAAAATTTCAACATGGTTTTAAGGATGTGTAATAAAAAATTAGAGATTATTCTATAACCCATGCATATTTTTCATGAAAATAATCCATGTCATACTTAAATGGTTTTATGTTGTAAAAAAATGTATATATAAAAGAATTTTATACTTTGAAATATAAGGGTTTTTATGTAATAGTTATGACCGTGTTCTTGAAACTCTAAACCTGAAAAAAAATATTCCAAAACAAGTGAATTAATTCATTAATTCCAACTCAAAATTATGTAACGGTTATGTTCAGGTCATTACAGTTGGTTTTGGAGAAGGGTTTAAACCCATTTGGTTATAAGGATGTTTTAATGATATTTTACCTCAAGATTTATTTAATAAATCATAATACTTTTATTTTAAGTTTTACTATATGTTCAAAGATGTAGAGACCCCTTTTGAAGTTTTTAGTGATGTGATTTTAAGGTGATAAATGGGTTTTTAAGGTATTATATTATGTTGAAGTAAATATAACCCATAATATTAACATGAATGAGTACATAATAATAATTCTAATAATTTTTTTGGGATGTAAATTTAAAATGGTAGAGGTAAAAAAATATTTAATGATGTTTTTATAAAGGAATTTTTTAAGGTTAATATTTTATAGGATTTCTACAGGTAATATTATTAAAGTATCTACATTCATTTTAACATAAATTTAAGGTTTAACAATGTTATTCTAGATAGATTAAGGTTCAATTATCAAGATATAATTAAAATAATCTCACAAAAACTTCTTATCCATTCTAGATGGATTAATCATCACTATCATGGAATAATATTATTCAAATGTTCTTGAATGTTTTTTGAGCATCCAAATCACAAGTAATAAACTATTTTATATATCCAATGCATTTTCATTTCTATAAAATTATTATGGATGATGGTATATCTCTTATTTTATTTAAAAATATGGATTCATACACCAACATTAAATAGATAAACACCACCCTTGACATTACTATTTCATTTAGGGGGTATAGACTATATGATAAAAGATAAAAGGGACATCAAAAAAATATTGACTCATTTAATATGATGACAAATAATAGTTATGTGTATAATAAATGAGTTGAATGAAGTGTTTATAAATGATATTGTAATATTAAAACATTTTATAATAGATTTTTTTAAAAGGAATCATATCGAGAAAAAACTGATACCTTTGAAAAGTGTTATAGGAAAAAGGTATTAATTTTGAGACCGTCATTAAAGGACATATTATAATTCAATAAATAAAGGTTTTGTTTAATATTTTCATGATGATTTATTCCCTAATGTTGTGAAAAAATGAGCTGTATAGAATACCCTAGAGGTTAGAAAGTGATATATATTATGGTTTTCAGTATATTTTTTGGAATATTGTTTTTCATAGAGATAACAATGTTGTTGAGAACTTGTTTGGTGATTTAGAGAACAATACTATTTTGTATATTTCCCACTATTTTTGAAACCTTATATGAACAATGTAAACTAAAAATTATGGGATTTTAGTTAAGCAGGAAATTTTGAGTCATCCATTGTATGTTCATGTGACATTAATATAGATTTATAGTAATTCAGTTTATTTATGTAAATGGTTAACAAAACATAGAGATTTTATTAATATGGAATAAGAATTTTTGGTATGATATATTAAGCATGAATGATGTTATCATTGAAAAATAAATGATCAAATACTTATAATATTTAAATTTCAATCTAATTCAAATGTTTTTTAAAGAAGGTTACATTATTCTATTTTTAGAATGATCTAATTTCATCTAGGGGTATTATTGTTGATGTTTTGGTAATTAATTTTGTATTTTATAGAATGAATGATTATATATTTCAGAATTATGAAACAATTTTCTATCCATTTTATTGGTAATTTTTAATGAAATGATGGATATATTGTTATCTTTTTTATGGAATATGTGATCCATTGGGAGTTTATTTTAATGCTTCAAGAATTAAATATTCATCTTTAATACTCATTTTTTGGAGAAATATTTGAGTTGATGAAATGAATTTATAAATGTTAGAAGTACTATTAATCAAATAAGGACATTTCTAAATAATTTTGCATAGATGATAAAGGAATTCCTCATCACAATAATGGTATCCTGAAAAAATACATTACATGTTTTTTTTCTTGTTTAGAAATCAATAGCCTTTTACCCTTCACATATTTACAGTTTTTTATAGTTATATATATCAGGGAAATGTTCTCTCTCTCACTCTATCAGACCTTCTAAGTTGGGTTTTCCAACTATATCCATGATTTCACTACTCACTTATGTTACCCTACTTTGAAACCATGTTATGTGTTATTCTAGATGAGCTTCATACTTCCATTTTCTTTCTTTTCAAGTGGATGTATTATTAACTCTATTTATGATGTTTTATTTCAACAAAGGTATATTGAAAATTCAAGCCCCTTGTATTTTTTCCATAGTAAAAATTTTTAGGACACAATTTATTAAGGGGTGTAATATCCTAATATTTTTTTAATAAAAAAAAAATTCTTGATAGCGTATAAGATATGAAACACCAAGATAAAATTAACAATGAAATGTTATTATTTAAATGTGACTGACATAACCATGTCTTCTGATTGGATAGTTGAAATATTAATAACTATTTTGGGATCTAAATATTAAGATCCTACTAAATATAAATTATTTTTTAAAATTATATTAAAATAATAACATATTTTTTTGATAAAGTCATTTTTCCAAAAAATATATGTTCTCTTTCATGACCAAACCCACTGAGTTCGGACTCTTGACTAGAAGAATCCTGCATTGAATAGTTCATGGGAAACCTGATAGTGCGAAGAAGACATAGAAAATAAATGGGATGAATTAACCTAAATTACCAGTACAAAATCACTCATCTCTATGAACATAGATTGATGAAATGTAAAATAACAAAAACAATGCAAGAATACATGTAGGCTCCCATAATATGGTAAAAAAATAAAAGTATTGAAAGTAGAAAAAGGGACTAAATACAAGAACAACAATAATCTTTAATGTTTCCAACCTTCTCCAAGGGCATGGAATAAAGTAAAAAGTATTATCCTTGTAAAACACCATGGTATTTCAAACTCAATATACAATCCACTTTCTCCTTATCCTCCTAGGACACTATGAAAAGGGCAATTTCATGTATAAGACATGACATGTTCAAGAAAATCCCATATTGTTTTCAGTAACAAAATACTAATTTGGACAGACCAAAAAAACTGAAAATGAATCACTATGTACATTCATAACAGTCAAAGATATAATAGTTGACGTACAATAGAAACACCAATATATACTCTGGAAAGATAGAATGCCACTAGATGTTCATAACCAACTGTTAGCCCAGGATTATTCTTGATGTAGGTCTAGTTCCGAGAGAATCCATTCCATAATCTAGGAAATCATTAGTGACACTAAATGAAGATTTATAGATCATTGGTCCCCACCCAATGAAATCTTACTGGCCTATGAAGATCATGATACACAGATTGAGGGTCACACACAGAAGCACTGGGTGACACCACGAACCAAATCTGGATCAACATGCTAGCTTGGGGATCGTATTCCAATGATACCACCAACTCTACTGATATAGAATTCTATATGGAGGATCTAACCAGGTTCAAGGAGGTCACATCGATTCCATGAACAAATTCTTGGGAACAAAGGATAATAGAGGATTACATTCCAATGTCATGGAGGGACACCACAACTATATCTGAGACTTTACCTATAGGATGGATCACAATCTAGTGATATGGTTGTAATTTTTCATTGTAACCTTGCTGTAAATAATAAAGGAACATTCTTAAACTAGAGCATAAAAAACTAAGAAAAAAATATATGCATGTACTCATGAAGGGTGTATATGGCGTGTAACAGGGTTAATGGGGTGTCTTTCTATCCCCAATCCTTCTCG
This sequence comes from Viscum album, assembly GCA_963277665.1. NCBI lineage: Eukaryota > Viridiplantae > Streptophyta > Magnoliopsida > Santalales > Viscaceae > Viscum > Viscum album. Next base: position 697,607,004 of record OY728122.1, on the reverse strand, counting down.
AGTAGAGGAACCTCACATGGCATGTAGTCACCATATATATGGCATTTATAAGGAGTAAAATTTGTGTAGATACACCTTGTATCCTTCCTACGATGGCTGGCTGTGTCCATGTACCAAGGTCATGTCTATGTATTGGCATGTGTACACTAAGGTGTGCTCTTATACAAGTATACAGTTTTCCATCTAGCATGTACTTTTTCTTGAGTCTTTGTGCTCTCTAAATTAAACATTGAGTCACATAGTAAGGTTCTCACACTACAGGATATGGTTCTCACATAAAGTGACAGGTGTCACACCACACGTTATGTATTGTAAAAAATTCCAGAAACTCGGATATATTCTACATGCCTTCATATGATCCTCCTTCCATAAATATGGTGACTATTCCTCTAGTAAAATCAATATGTTGTCTCATATGTGTCCCTCTATCATCTAAAAACACATCCTTCCATTAAATCCTTTCAGATTAGAGATCTGCATGTCATTCTTCATTGCATAATGAAGAATGATGAGGAACATGAAATCAGTTTTCAGAAACCATCAGATTCACTACCACATCCATATTGAGACCACTTTCATGTCATTTTGATCCTAGATCTCTGAGTTCAGATCATTACCCAATGAAATGGGTGAAAAAAATATTGACTGATCGAGATATTTCAAACCTCATTCCAATGTGTAGAATCTCTAGAGTGAATGAAAAACTAGGGGAGAAAAGAACAAGAAAATACAAGTGGAACAAACCTTTATTGATGTTTAGGTTGATCTATGTTAATTTATATGAGAAAAAATGGTGAAATAAAAATATTGCAAGGTAATTCACCCAATAGCTAACTATTCTAACCCATCCCACAAGACGGATGAACTATAGATCAATCTATTTGTTGATTGATTAACGGATTTTATTGAAATCAATAATGGATATATACATCCCATTAAAAAAATTCTACCATGATTTTGGAATGATCATAGATTAAAAATAGTTTTTTCCATCATTGAATATATCCTCCAACTCCATTGGTGCAATAATCTATGATCAAATCCTAATCCATCGTTGTTCACCAAGAAAATATCTTGAATGAAATATATGGAGCTCTTGGTTTTGAGTGGCCAACCACGAGGAAAAAATATTACAATGAATTTAAAGGATAAATCATTTCTAAATAAAAAAATGAACAATTTTTGTATTTAATTTAATTACTCCAAAAATTATTTATCACAAATGACCCACTCCGAAAAATGATATGTTGGACTTGGAAAAATCCCACATTCCAAACTCAATATTTCCTTCATATTTCTGTTCTACGCCCACTTTTTTTAGTTATTCAACTTTTCCAAGAAAAAATTATGCATGTTCTATTTAATATATTTATTATATTTAAAACATTTATTCTAGGAACATAGGTCCTCAGAATTGCACGTTTTCTAAGTGTCTTATCTAAAAAATAATTCATATGATTTTCAAAAACAATACACAAAAAATCTAAGATGTTGCATTCTCCAAAACTTATAGATTTTTTTCCTAGGAAAGAGAAAAACCTAAAAAAATATGAGGGTATTGGGCTCATATATGGGTCTCCTACTCCCAAGGGATCTCGTGAAGATTATCATGCTTCCACTAGATGTACAAGAGGGGAATTTATTACCCACTAAAGATCATCTCCTATTGATCCTTGATCTACATTGGGCACTATGAAAAGGTATCTCCATCCTCAATATCCATATTTCCTTATTCAATAATGTTTGACTAGTCATGGACATACATCTTCAACTGAGATATAAGGAATATGACTTGAACCCAATCCAACTACAATGGTAGAGATATGTGGTACTCCACCTTGAAAACATTATGTAGTATCTGTAAGAGACCAAGGAGTTTTGGAGATAACACACCACTATGACAAAATCTCCCCAATCCTCATTGAGTTCAGACTCTCATGAACACATTCCATCCCTCCTTGAACTCTAGAGGGAGTCATTTTCGGTCCATATAAAACTTATGTTGGATATTTTTAGTCTTCATAATCTCCTCGATGATATGTACCTTCTCTGTACTAGACCACACTAACTTCAAGAACATGAGTGTGTAATCATGTGGATGAGTCCAACAAAGTGTTAAACATTACCTTTTCATATAAAAGAATTCTAATGGTCCCATTGCAATGATGTAATGATAGATGGTGTTGTACGCAGACCCCACCAATGGTTGGTGATCCTCTCAACTACAGCTAAAGTTTTACATGAAATCCAAAATCCTGTTCTCCAACACCTGAATGGTCTTCTCTATCTAGTCATCAGACTGGTGGTGAAATGCTATGATCAAATGAATTTATGTCCCAATGGATTCATGTAATCCTCTCCATAACTAGGATGTAAATTCAGAATCATGTTCAGAGATGATTTTTAATGGAAATCCATAAAATCAAACTATCTATTACATGTAGTTTCATCCCAAGATCTCTAATGATCTCTGCTCTTGAATAGCTAGGAAGTGGGCCAACATGAAATGTCAGTCTTTGATAACCTATATGGAATCATTTCCTAAGGAAGTATGTGGTAATACCATAATGAATTACATAGAAATCACATACCACTTCCACTATGGAACCTCAAAGGGTTGATCTAAACTGATGGTAACTTGGTGCTCACCCTTAACTATCTGACGAGTGATGAGTCAAGAGAAAAACTAAAAAATTGTATTGTTCATACCTGGCCACAAAAACTAAAGTCATAGGTCCTAGTGAAAAAAATTCTCACATTAATGTACCTCTAATGAGGATGTATGAAACTCCCATAACACCTATTTATGCATTGTCTAAGGTACCATCATCCTTCCTCTAAAAAGGATAGAGTTATCCCCACCTTAAAAATATTCATTAGGAGCATGTAAAGGGGATAGCTGATTGTTTAAGGTCTCAAAGTCAATATCTCCATACTGAGCATCCATGCTATGTTGTAAAATATTTTTTGTAAAAAACATTTACTAAAGAAATAAATGATTATCATTGTTCAAGAATGAAAACATTATTAAGTCCAACGGCTCTAATGCATCGATCGACAACTATGGTTTTGATCTTCTTCTAAGAGTTTTTCCCACCATGATCCCCTCCCCTATAATATTGAAAATATCGAAGTTATAGTCCCCAAGGAACTTTATTCATCTCTTCTATTACAATATATGATCCTTTTGGGAGAATATATACTTGAAACTCTTGTGGTCATAGTATATGATAAACTACTTTCCCATCTGGTAGTGCCTCTATATCTTAAATGTTAAGACTATAAATACTAATTCAAGATCGTGGGTCATGTTGTTCTACTCATTTGGTCTCAACTATCAATAATCATAGATAATAACCATTTTCCTCTACATCATAACACAACCATGTCTAGTCCTAGATGCGTCATACAACACTACATACTCGACATCCTCCTTAGAAAATATTAATATGGGAGAGCACTTTAACCATTGTATCAACACTATAATTCTCTACTAACACCTTTCCATCCTAAAAAAGGCTTCCCATTTCGAGTCAAATCTATATTGGTTACTATGACTCTATAGAAGTATGGTAAAATCCTCTAATATTAGCCTATAATCCCAAGGAAACATTGCACCATGGTAACACTCTTGGATGAATCCTATGAAATCATTACCTCAACCTTTGTTAGGTCCACTACTAACCTATCCTATAAGATTATGTGTCCTAGAAAGTGTACCTCTTGATTCCAAATCAAACACTTTGAGGGATTCTTGAATGTTTGGTTCTCTGGGAGTGTGTCTAGGACAATCCTCAAGTGTCTAATGTGCTCCTCTTCAGACTATTAATACACTAAGATGTCATCATTGGTGTCTACCATGAAACTGTCTATGAAGGGTTGAATGATCTAGTTCCTGAGTCCCATGAACACTGTTGAAGAATTACTCATTCTTAATTGCATAAATATGTATTCATAGTGAATATAGAGATATTTGAATTCCATATTCAATATATCCTCATATCTTACTCATAGCTAGTGATATCCTAATCTTATGTCAATCATTGGGAACAATTTCACCCCTTTAAACTGATCAAAGAGGTATTTTATCATTGGAAGTTTATACTTATCCTTCATGGTTACCTAATTTAAGAACAGGAAATCCAAACATAACTCCTATATTTCTTTCTCCTTTGAAACAAATAGTAGGGATTCTGAGTGGAAATTATGGTTCTCAATATTCCACTCTCTTACAAGTCCTCTAACTGCATCCTCATATCTCAAAGCTCAATGACAGCCACCTAATATGTTGGTGAAGATATAGGTGTCATACTAGGATGAAATTTGATGCACAATTCCATCTCTCATCATGGTGATAAACCATGTACATTTTCAATAACAGCATCATTATAATCTTTCACCACTATAGAAAACAAATAGCCCATGTGTTCTACTACTCAAAGAGTCATGATATCCATCTGGTGTGTAATCGGCTACACTCTCCTATTCCTGATCAAATACTTCTCTTCCATGGATTCCCTTTCATGAACAATGGAAAATCTCCTTCTACAATAACCGATACACTACAACCTCCCCCAAAAATAGTTAATCTAGGAAATAACTACATATAGCCTGTCCATACCCAAAATGACATCGTAGGACCTCGTTAAATCAATAAATAGATACCATAAAAACTCTAGCCTTAGTGAATCATATCATGGTATCGCTAAAGTTGTGCAATCAGTGATTCACCACCTATAAAAGTCTCCACCCGCAATGGTCAATCCAATGTATCACCTAGACTCTCTAGATCTCAAACTTGAGAAGTGGACCACAACAAATTTCTAGAACATTTATCTCTTAATACTACAACTAATGTATAAAAGGAATAGATCATATATGGTATCATCCCTAGAGTCTTGGGGTCATAGGCCTACATAGCCTATATGTGTACTCATCCCTTCCCACCAGCTCCCTGAGCATGTCATAGAACACCTAAGGTTTGTGGTGGTAATAGCTTGAATCTCCAACCACCTCTTTCTTCCCTTCTAGCCCCTCTTTCATTCCTATATCCATGTAGACCACCTGACTCCAACCATTGTCTCTATCTTGGAGGTCCCTCAAAATTCTCATGATCTATTGTATGACATGTCAGTCAATCTCGAGATAGATGACCCTGACAGTCATAGGAGAAACACTTCATGTCCCTCAGATAATTCGATCCACCCTAAGAGCCCTGAACTGCTGGCCAGGAGTCCTGAGATTTCCTCTTAGTGAATATGACATGCTTAGATCCATATGACTATCATTGGCTTCATGTAACTAATGTCTATGGTATTGGGTTACCACAACTATCTCCCACTATCAATGTCTACTCTTCTATAATTCACTCCACAAACACGGATTGCTCAAGGACCCCAACATAGGTGGAAATATAAAGGGATACAATTAAATCCATGATATCCTGTTACAGGCCCTTCTCAATTACCCAATCACTAAAGAACTATTTATGCATCATATGGAAGTTGTAATTTGATATATCAGTAAAAAATTTTGATTACTCTTACATAGTAAAATGTCCCTTCTGATGATGCATAAGCTTATATATGCACACTAATCACAACATGGATTGATAGAAATCCTCTTTGATGAGATGTTGAATGTATTCTTATTAGTGAGTTGTCTAATTGTGTGACTAATTCACTAAGCTACACCATCTCCCAAAATATCTCAAAAGAAGACTCGCTATGAGGTTTTCCATTTGTTTTTCTTTCATTTTCACAAGGTAGAAAATGCGAGTGACTGCCTCTAGCTAGTCCACATCCAAATAAGGATCTAGAACACCCTAAAAACCGAGAGGTATCTACCTCTAAAAATCATGCAACACACTCAACATGTGTGTATCATCAATTTGTACTTCCAACATTGAATGTAGTTAAAAGGGTGTTTGTATATCTTAGGAACAATATGGAGATTTTGTCTCTTGTATAGGCCTTTATACCGATGCCATTTCATTGAGTGAATCATCCTCATGATCATACAGTGGAATCCTATCTAGCTGTCAATGTGGAGGCATAAAGAAATTAAAACAAGTTGTTCAATGACCAAAATAGTAAATTTTGGAAGATGAATAAAAAAGGATACATAAAATGAAAAAATTAATATATGATTCATGTACCAAAAAATTTCCATATAACCGATGTTTACTTGTATTGATTTGAAATGAATATGATCAGACTCTTTGTGTATGGATAATTCAACCATCAAATGAACACTAGAATCCCTATGCTTAAATATAAACTCAGAACACTAAACATTTTTACCCCAAACCAAAATCACTGACTTCGCCCCTAAGGTATAACTGATTTCATTTTATACCACTCTTTAATTACCCAACCCACCAAGGAATAATTCATGATTACCCCATGCCATCCTCTAATAGTCCATGGTATATCGATCAACAACATGTATGTATATCACAGAAATGGGAGGCATTATCCTAAATTACCTTCACACATGGACACATATCCATGAACACAAAATGATTTAATAAAAAACAACATAAAAAAGGAATGAATACATATATTATCCCACAATAGAGTATAATAGTAAAAGTACTAAAATTGAAAAAGGGTAAAATGCAATCCCAAACAAAAACTTATAAATACTCTAACCTACTCCATGGGTGAGGACTAAAGTCAATAGAAATCTCCCAATAAAACACCTTGGTCTTTCAAGCTCCATCTATACACAACCCGTTAAATGTACTCCCATGAAACCGTCAAAATTGTTTTCATCTTCATAATACATGACATGTGTGGTCAAATCCCACACAGGGGTGAGTATAAAAATACTCATTAGGACACCCTAGAAAAATAAACACAAACCACTTGGTACATTAATCTAAATAAAAGATGTATTAGTAAAAATATTTATATAACCACCTAGATATACTCATGAAATCCACCACTTCACCATGTGGTCATAACCAACTGCCTGCCATGTGATTCTGTTTGAAGTAATGATAGTTCTAGGATAATCCAATCCATGATCCATGGTATCATTGGACACACTCAACAATGAGTTCTATCCCATTAGTCACCACCCAATAAAATCATAATGGTCTAAGAAAACAGTGACATGTAGATAGGGGTCACGCACAAAACCATTGGGGGACAACACGAACTCAATCTAGATCAACCTTTTACGTAGAGGATCATATGCTAATGGTACCACAAACAATATTGATATGTCCTTCTAGATATATGATAAAAACCCTACTTAGGGACATCACATCGATTACATACACTCCAACAATGGAACAAAATATGATGGATGATCACACTCAAGTATCCCAGGGGACATGATAGCTCTATAAGGAACTCATCCTCTATAGGGGATCACAATCAACTGATATCGATGTAATTCCAAATAGTATTCGCAATAAAAAACCAAGAGAATTTATGGAACTTATACTGGTTGAAACAAAGAAAATATAGATTCGAAAGCACTCTTGAAGGGGGTACACGACATGTACCATGGGGTATGTGACATTTCTAGCTATCCCTATACCAACCTGTGTAAAAGATCCCCACATGGCATGTAGTCTCCATATACATGGCCTGTATGAGAAAATGGAATGTGGAGAAAACATGGTATCCTTCATTTGTATCTTGGTGGTGTCCAGGTACTAAGGTCGTGTCTGTGTACCGACCCATGCACAACATGCCATGTCTGTGTACTCATACATGGCATGGTATCTAATAGTTTACTTTTCCCCGTGTATGTGTACTCGAATAAGTAAACAGTAAGTCACATCGGAGTGGTCATAGGATGCGTGATAGGGTTCACACACCATGTGACCCTTATCTTTAGCCGAAACCCTAGAATTACATGTTGGGGGACCCACATGATGTATAGATCCAGATTACACATTGTGTATCACCAAAAATTCCAAAAACTAAAATATATTGTATCTGCCTTCGGTTGATCGGTCGTCCACCAAACTAGCTACTGTTTCACATGGGAAATAATGACACCTTCTCTTTTAAGACACTCTATTTTTAAACAACGAGTCCCTCCATCAAATCCATTCAAAAAATTGATTTTTTCAAATTTCATAATTACATTCTAGAGAACGTTGAAGAATATGAAACTGAGTATACAAACTGTGAAATTCATGGCCTCTTCCATTAACATAGCACCTTCTTACCATAATGACCACATATCTATAATTTCATATCATTGAAAAATGAAATGATTTCACAATGATTGATAGATCAGGCTATGTTAAACCACTTCCAAAATGGAGAAATCCAGTGGTGAACAAAGAGATGGGTAGAAAATATCAAGAACAAATGAGGGGAAATAACCTTGATCGATGTTCACGATGATCTCAATTTTTTACCTTCAGAATAACAATGATGAAATCATCAATTACAACATTTTTATCCCAATGATGGATTAATCTAAACCATCTATCATGATGACTGAAGAAGAAATCAATATGTTTGTTGATTGATTGGTGTTCATCATAGAAATCAAAAATGCGGAAATACATTCAATCCTAGAAACATCCCACATGGAGATTAGGTCGATCATAGAAGGAGAATGGTTGTGTTTACATAATTGATGAGATCTTCTAGCTCTGATGACATATTGATCTATGATCGAATCTTGTCCATTAATCATTCACCTATAAAATATCTCTAATGGTCTGTCTTAATCTCTAGGGTTTGAGTGGTCAACCGTGAGGAAAATCTCTAACCGTCCATTTAAAGTAGAAATAGTCATTGCATAAAAAATTAAATTAATTATCTAATTTATTTCACTTAATAATTTCTATGATGAATTTTAAGTAATTACATGCACTACCAATTATTATTTCCCATCTAGTGTAAATCACACATTCTAAATTAAACAATGCCCTCATATTTTTTATCTTGGACTCTATTTTGAAGTTATTGTTTTTCTCTAGAATAATGTGTGCATGTGTTATTTAATATATTTAATATGATTCAAAAATTTATTCTAAGAACACTAGGCCTTGGAACCATACATCATCTTAGTGCCAACTCTCGAAAACAATCTAGATAATATCCAAAAATCATACCCAAAAAATCAAAAACATTAAATTTTATTTTAAAATGGTTTTCCATAAATTTTATGACTGAATATTAAAATTAATTTTCATAAATTTTATGATATTTAACTAAAAAATAAATTTCATTTTCTAATTCAACATCTCAAAATTATCTTAGGATGAATGTTTTTTAATTTTATGAAGATATTAAATTTTAAATGAATGGTGGAAAATATGGTTTATTATTGTAAACCATATACTCATTTACAATATTTACAAAGAAAATTTATAATTTAGATTATTTTTAAACTGTAATTAGGTTCTTTTGATTTATAATTTTCTAATTATGTGTTTTAACTAAATTTTATTCTATAATTCCTCATAAAAACATTCTATATTTAAAAAATTCATTTTTCTAAAAATTATATTTCCCTGCATCCAACCAGGTTAATTTTAATTTAAATTCATCCATATCTATATTTTCAATTTTTAATAATGGATTCCATATATTTAATCACTAGTTAAAAATTCTGTTAATAGTTTTCTCACACTATGATTTATCAGTTTAGTTAAAGGAAGGAACCAGAAAGAACAGGTGTAACACTCAATGCAAAAATAAATATATTTATAAGAAATCAAATGGGATGATGACTAGATTAAAGGATATTAAGTATACGCCACATTAGTTATCATTTTATGATTAATGAAATTCGACTTAATAAACAATTTACCTCACCAAAGAATACATGGATTGATTTTTCTAAGAGTTTCAGAGGTAAAGATCATAGAGGAAAGAAGATTTAGTTTCCTATATATCAAGAATGGAAGAAAAAGTTATCCAGGGAATGTCTCAAAGGAATGAGATTAAATTTTATGTGTGTAGAATATTTCCATAAAGTACAAAATTTATGATGAAAAATGAAACATACTCCTTATTAAATAGATGAAAATAATTATTTCCCTAAGGAATTATAAATGGTTGAAGGTTTTCATTATGGAAAAATGGGAATTATGTAAATTGATGTCTAATGGGGAAGTTTTAAAGATATGGTTAACCTAGTTGTATGATTTAAGGATCAAATATAGATGATAAAAATAAATAAAATTATATATTAGAATAATGAGGTATTAAGGGAAAATATGATGAACCATAGTAAATGATTTAAGAAATATATGAAATTATTTAATTTTGTTAAATATAATTAAAGAATTATATGAATCATGAAATAAATATATATAAGGATTATTATATAAAAATATTTCTTTAATGATTTGAATGTATATGACGAATGGTAATGATATCATATAATGGTGTCCTAATGGTAAGGTGATACTCTATGGAAAAATAAAATATTTGATGAAAAGGCAATCTTCGTGTTGTGATTGATTTTGAGGTAATAAGTTTATTTTATGAAATATTATGAGCTTTATAGCAGACCATATTGGTCAAAAAATTGATTTGATGATTAATTTTATTCTCGATGATTTTCATCATATTTTTGAGAATTTTATATCATAATTGTGAATAATGAATATTATCATCAAAAAAAATTCAATAATATTTGAAAAAGGATAACCCGCCACCTGGGTAACATCCCATCACATCCATATATTCCACAGGGCTTGAAAACGCAACCAAATAGGGATAATGGTGCAATTCGTACCACTATGCTAAGGGAGGTACATGTTTGTATACCATTTTTTAAAATATATTGATTGAATTTGTTATATTATGATGATTTGGTAAAAAATATTAAAGGGTCGCATTATTTGATATTGGGGTGAATAATTATATTTAACGAGACATTTTTTTAAGTTAACATAGATATAACCTTTTTGTTTAATGTAGATTATTAATTTTAATATATGTTATTATGTTTTAGTGATGTATTTTTGAAGTGTGTAATATATCTTTTGTGGATACAAATATTTATTTAATTTGATGTTGTTGTGGTTATTTGGGGTATAAGTTCATTTATTTAATGAGTTATCTTTGTCAAACCGTTTTTCACAATGGAATTTTTCAGATTAATCGACTCATATTCAATTATAGGGTGTATTTTTTATTTTTCAAACGAATTTGATTTTAATAAATACAGTAGGATTATCTTGTTAATCTTTTATTTATCTTATGATCAGTTAAAATTTAATTTTGATGATTTATACATAAGAAATTAATTTTTGGATATCAATTTCTTAGAGTAAGAGATTAAGTGTAAAATTATGAAAGAACAAAAAAAATAATGAAATTTTTCTTATTAAATTGAAATATATTAGGGATTTGTATTTACTTATATTCTTAGATAGTAAAATAACTCATCAACTATATAATTTTATTTTGAAAAAATTTTTATCATATTACATTAATATATGAGGAATCAAATGGTCTCTTAAATAATCATAGAATTGTGGATTTTAAGATTATATATGTCCATTAAAAATTCAATTTATTATGAGATACTTTAACTATCACCATTTAAAATTAATTATTTTTTTCATCAACATCAATATCATCACTTTTCAACAATGTTATCTTGAATTGAAACCTAATAATGTGTTATTATTGAATGCATCCCTTTATCTATTATGAAGATATTGTATTATAACCTTTTTAACGATGTTAGTTTCCAAAATGGTATTTTAAAATTTCAATACCTTTATTACCAATATAATGCTGCAGTATTACCCATTACACAATCTAGTGTTGTTGAACTAGAATTCTAATTCGATGATGCCTTCTAGTTTTTAGATTTATAGAATTATGAAAAACTATTTCAATTTATCACATATATTAATAATGGAATATTATGCTCAATATCTATTTTTTCCTCCAATGGAATCCCTTTTCAAATAAAAAAAGAATTATTTTCCAGAAAAATATTCAATTATTTCATCATCAAATCTTATTTTATGCTTACTAATATTAAGATGAGTGATAAAAATTTTAAAACTTAGTATTATAACAAAAATCTTATTAAGGTATATGAAAATAAAGGAAACTATTAGTTGATTAAAAAAATTCAAAAATCATATTACATTTACCATTATCACCAATGTCATTTGAGTATACAAAATAAATATTTTCACATGAAAAAATTAACATTTTTTCCAAAGAAAATAATTGAAACACATAGCATGCAATTAAAAATCCTTTATGTGACTTAAAGAATCATATACATAAAATTATTTTCAAACCCTTTTAATTGGAAAAACCCTTAGGATGACATCCAATTAATCTGTTATAGGTTTACCTAGCCCTATGTGGGCCCACCATGTAAAGCTATAATAATCATTCCAAGAGTTATCTTGGATACCCTATGTTAAGCTATTACGGGATTCCCCAGTTTTATATGAGCCACCCCAAATATAATCTTAATCAAGATCTCCCATTTCCTATTATTATTAGCATCATATAATTAATAAAAAATCCTAATAAAATTATTTGTAATAACTCTTTTAATTCAATATGAAATATACTTCTGTATAAAAATTCCATTTTCTTTTAACAACCCATTTTCAATACCAAAACACCATTTTCATTGAAACAAGATTTCTATACCAGAACATAAAAAATGATAGATATTTTTTAAAACTTTAAGGAAACATGAAATATTTAAAATTAAGGAGAAATTAAAATATTTTCCTTGGTGGTGAAAAAGTCATTGTTTCCATATATGTCAAGAATAGAACATTCTATTTGTCATTTTTGAAAAAAAAAATCATATAAAAACATGTAAAAAAGATTCATTGTTTAAAACCACTGAATGAAATTGAAAATATTCATAAATACTAATTTATAAACATTTTATATCCATAAAAATAAATATGTAAAATAATATCAATAAGTTTGACATTGAGAAAAATATTTGACATATAAATCTTTAAACATTCAAAGTGTCCCATAGAACTTTGAACATTTAAATAATAATCTTCTTAAAAGAACAAATTTACCAAAACCTTATATGAAATGAGTATAGATAAAATATGGATATGAATTTTAATAATAGTTTTATATACTCCTTATAAAATAATAGAGGTGAATAACATTAAGAAATTCCTCAATGAAAGAAGAAGACGACGAAATCACGTACCTTTAGTTAGAATCATCACATACATACTATAATTTCCTAAATAATATACATATGATAATTATTTACTTTTTGAAAACCTTTTTAATATATATTATTCCATTTATATCACATAATATCATGTTATAACAATTAGGTAATTATCATAGATCATGTTGGACTTTTTGACGATATTCAGTACATGAGTCCAAAATGAAACTGGTATGATGTAAATAATCAAAGTTGGTCATAATTAAATCATCTACAGAATAATATTCATGAAATAATATTCCCTTATATATAAAAATTTTACTTTTAAATCCACTCATTAAATATTGATATTTAAAATGAATTACGTTGCAATCATGGAGATAGTAAGTAATATGTATGCATTAGTAACATTTTCATTATTTAATGATCAATACAGAAAGAAGGTATGTTTTCTTTTATCACTCAGGTATTCTCATAATATAATTTATATAATATTATATACTTAAAGAAATTTATTATATCATCCATGTGATGTGGTGATGAAAAATTAATCGCATCGCTTCATGGAGGTGATAGTCCACACGTACAAATGAACAAAATTCTAATTTCTATGTGATTGTAAAGGTAATAAAAAAACATATATTATGATATTATAATAATAAATATTTTATTAATATAATATATAAATATTAATTCCATCATTATAACTAGTTTTGAGAGACTATAATGGAAAATTAATTATATCAGTTTGTGGATGTGATAGTTCACATGTATGTACGAACGATTAATTATTTTCCCATTTGAAGTTAGTGGAGATGAATTTATGTGATGGTATTAACATAATAACATTTTAGTATATTCAGGTTTTTGTATTTATTACTTCATAATGGTTTGAGAAGAATTGGAGGAAGTGTAAGAACAAATAAAATAGAAATACATGATTAAAACAATACCTCTGCTTCAGACGATCTTATTTGATTAAAACATTAAAACATCTAAGGAATATGTTGTGCCTAAAATAAGGACTATATAATTTGGTTAGGTATTCTATTAAGGGATTTGGGTAGATATTTATAGAATTAAAATGGTATTAATGTATGAATAAAAGAGAATAATGGGTTACCTTTTATAGGAGATGGGAGGAGTACTCTTAGAAATTGATTCATAGAAATAAATATATCCATTATATCTAGGAATAATGATACTACTAAGTATATTTTTGGGTCATTATCTGATTTTCCCTAGTGTTTTAACGATATTATCATGCCAACTCCTCTTATTTTGGATTACTATGTTCTAAATAATGTTATAGAGCATCCTATCGAACACCTAGAACTCTCAATATTCACAAGGGTTATAGTGGTAATTGTGGTTCGAATAGATGTTATATTTGGTATATAGTTTCTTTAACTCAATGGATATGATTATTTTATTTGTTTCCAAAAAGACCATGTCATGGATCCCAAACCTATTGATGTTGTCTGATCTCAAAAACATAATGACAGAAAATAAATGTCTTTATTTAGGGTGTTGGAATTAACCCACATTGAGAATAAGTTAGTATTGGTTAAGATGTAAATGTAAATAAATATTGTTTCTAACAATTAGGGACCCATGAAATCAATAACCCTCTTGTAAAAATTATAAGATTACTTCATCATATAATGAATCATTGGTGGTTGAGATATGTTGGGGGAAAGAATCTTAAAAGAATGAATGAACACTGTGAATTACAAGAACATGTGAACCATTTTGGGATAATAATACCATGACCATTGGAATTCATAAAATATATATAACCCAAAATTTTTATTCTTAAAAGAACAATCATGGTACTCTATCAAAACCTATGGTATTTTCATCCATTGTATAATGTGGGTGAGGATCCCACCAAAATTGAGTTTTTAGTGCACATGTTATGAGTTGGGGAAATAAAGATGGTGAATTTATCCACAAGGAAATTTATTTTCCCAAGTTATGATGATAGATATCCATGTTATAGGTATACATATATTAGAATTTTTAATAAAAACACTTCCTTTTTCTATTGGGAATTGTAGAGCCTTACTTAGGATTTTATTGGGGTGAGTTTATTCACATTATGGATTTATTATATATAAAAAGGGGTTTTTAACTTTTGGATATTCTACATGAACATTGATTTCAATATCATTATGTTATATAGGGGATACATCAATTCCTACCAAACCATCCAATTAGATATTCTGATATTGTGATATAGGATTCAACATTGGATTAGATGAATTTTTTTTCCAAAAACTCTTAGGTGCACTCCAGCAAAGGGATGATCTATAGATTTCTAATAGTAAAAACTCACATATTTTCAATTATTATGTGCTCTATGCCACATTGGAAATCAAATCACATGTCTCAAATTTTAGTTCCCAACTCGAGATTAGAAATGGGGGATTTTTACATGACCATGTTGTTGCTACATCTTTCTAGAGAGAAGGAAAAAGTATGACATGAGGTCATGTGAGGGAGTGACGAAGACAATCATATGGACATACTTATTTATCTAGTTATTGTAAATTTATCTCAAATTTAGGTAATGGGAGGCAATATCAATGTGCATCTTCCACTAAGAAACTACCCAATAAATTGAGAGGATGGCATCATTCATGTAGTCAATTTCAAGAGATGTATTAGGATTACCAAAACTAAAAATATATTAATTTTTTTTATAATTTATAAAATTTAAATATTTAATATCACATAAAAATCACAATAAATGAAGGTAAAATTACTTTGAGGAACATTAACCTAGTAAACATATTTCATAAAAAAATTCAACATTTTTATATAATTGAACACTTGTAGACTACCTTATAGAATTATTATAAATTACACATATCTTCATAACATGATGATGAAAAACATAAAAAATGGATGAGAACCAAAACTATGTAATGAAAAATATCTCAACATTTTATCAAGGATAAGATCATAAGAATATGAGAAAACATGATCATGGTTAAATTTATTATTAAAAGAACATTGAAAAATAAGTGATGTCTATAAATCACAAAGGATGTACATTTAATTTCAAAAGAAATAATTTACAATTACATAATTTAGTGATAGAATCATGAAAATATGGAATAATAAATGATTTATTATTACAATTAAATAGTAATCATGTGAAAACATCATAAATAAAGACATCATAAGCATAAGTTTGGGCTCACTACTAAGAGTATCATAGTGGGAACAGTCCCATGTGTGGTGGGGTTCACTCCCCATTCTGATAAGAAATTTGGTAAATGTCCCATTGTGGATTATATTGAATACATAAACAAAAAAATAACATATCATGAGAAATAATTCATTACACAATGCATTGTTGGGATATATAATCTCATGCCTGCCAATTTTACTTAGGCTAAATACTCGTTCAATATACCAAGCATCTAATGAGATGTAAATATTTACCCAATGAATTAGAGATATATATATTTCTAGGACCATCCATCAGATATTCATTATATATATATATATATACATATTCATCTTCTACATGATGGTAGGAAACCATAGATAAAGAATTTTCATGATAAAACCCTTGAATGGAAGTGAGTTTCGCAATATTTTGTCAAGGAATAACTAAAGTCTATATCTTATAAATTCCCAATAGATGATGGAATATAATTATTTGAAACATTAATATTCCAAAAAAGAATTTATGTTTTAATTAATATTTCCAATTTTTAAAATTCATGAGAATTATCAATTGATAAATGAATATATGTCATGAATTTAGGTGGAATATTATGAAATAGTTAAAATTTATGTTTAAATAAGGTAATAGAATATAAGTTTCCTTAAAACTATTGTAAAACTGTGAAATTTTTTTATAATATGTTAAGTTTTTTTTGAAGCAATTAATTTTTTTAAAACCATTAATGTGGTTAAATGTTGACATGAACTCAAAAAATAAGAATATTCACATAAATCAGGTTTACAAAAATTTTAGAATTTTAAAAACAACTAGAAACATGAATAACTCATGAAATGAAAAATAAATTCCATTAAATATAGTAATAAAATAAATATACAAAAAATGAAGAAGTTCAGGAGTAGTAGATTATATAAAAATTGAAAAAAATAAAGACAACGTTTAACCAACACATCTTAAGGGAGGTACATATTATCCGTTTCATTATTTCAAATAACCATTATGGAAATACCAAATTTTAAAAGAAGGAAAAATCAATTTTAATAATTGGAATTGGTATATGTGATGTTAGCATCAGTTTACACTTAATGGGGTTTCCAACTGAAAAGGAGAACATTATCAAATAGGAAAATTATGTACCAAGAGGGTAAATTTCGATTTAAATTGATTGGAATTATTCGTAACCTAGATTAATTTAAAATAATTATTATTTCTTCCTAGTAAAAAATACATGAATATAAATTTTATGTGACGTCTCAGACCCAGATGCCACTTAAATGGTGCCCCGAGCCCTGGGGGCCACATGGCCTCAAGCAAATATCCCCAAATTCCCAAGGCTAATGGATATAATAAAGGGACTAGAGAGTGTCCATGGGGATACTATTCCCTCATTATCAAAGAGTATCACAATGGATAAATAAATATATAGTTAAATAGGGAAATAAATATAAGTAAACACAAGGCATGTTGGAATATATAGACAATAGTAACAATATCTAAAATGACTAGAATAATGCCCAAGAATTCAACAACTACTGAAGATAAGTCATGTCACATGAATACTAGAAAACATGGATACAAGATAGAAGGCAAAACATGTTTCAAAAAAGTATAAAGGAAACCATAGGCCATCAAAATCATCTAGAGTTTCGGCACAGTAATCTTCTATCAAGATCCATCCTAAACAGCAAGCAATCAAGTGATCTAAGTTGTATACTTCCCTTTATCAATAACTAAAATCATGAAATCTGCCTCGGGTACAAAATAATATCAAGAGAGGGTGTGAGATAATTCTCAATGGGCCACCACCAAAGGTTTCTGTAACATCCAGTCTGTGTAATAGAAATTTAATAGTGTAAAAGCATGCATATATAAAGTAAGGGAGTACAATGTAACTGTATAACAAAGTACCGACTTTAGCCCTTAGTTGGTGTCTGAAAATAAAATCAGTTCATTATATTATTATTACCAGTTTATAAATTAGTCAAATGTTGATAATATTGAAGGTTCCAATATATAACAAGGAAAACTGTAATTATATTTAGAAATGAATTTCAAAGGTAATAACTATGGAAACATAGACCTTAAGGGACTCCATCTCAATAATGATTGTAGCCTTTATTAGGGTGAGAGTTTAATACATGTATAATAGTCCAATTCATTCCATAATAATATTACGACTGAGTCTAAGGAGTTCATCCATGGTAAAACAAGGCTAAGAAAGGACTAGGTCTCATGGGCATTAACCATGAAACCTACTTGTCAATGCTAGTTCCAATGAATGTATCCATGGAATAATTTAGTACATCATGAGGGATCCTATAGAGTCATAATAGGATTCCAATGTTCAAAAAAATCATATTCTTGGTGGGTGTCTACCTAAGAAAGATGTATCTTTGAATCAGATTGGGATCCCTGATTACTAAAGGAATTTCCTATGGAATCCAAGGTGAGCTTGAGTCAAGCCATACCTATTTGATAATGATGTCATATAATATTTCATAAGGTTTAAGACATTTCCTTTCATTAGTCTGATAAGGATAAATGGACATGAAACCATTTAAAAAATTATTAATTAATCAATAATTTTATTTATTTCAGGCCTTACCTTTCATTTGTGTGACAAGGCAAACTGGTGCACAACCATTCATTTAATCCATTTATGTCATTTTAATAAGAAATGTTAACTCTGATACCTTCTATAAACATGATAATTGATGGTATGGATTGGGAACCTATTATTCGATTACATTTAAAAATGGAAACTCGTATACATAGTATACGTTCCAATTTCTATTTCACATGAGTTTATTAATTGGAGAACTTTCCTTAGGTGGTTCAGGTGGTGAGAATACATGGTACTGTACATTATAAAATTGACAGTATAAATCAATCCATTTAGTATAGAAAATATTGCCCCTAGGAAGGTCAAGCCAAGGAACACCTGAATAGTTGCTCAAATGTGTCAAAACACTACAAAGACAATTATGGAAAAACAACATGCATGGGAGGGATGGAGTTATGGGAATAACCAATAACAAAAAATCACATAATTGGAAAGTACATAACCATATGGTTCTAATTATTATATGAATGGAATATAAATTCAATAAATGACACCTGATGAAATCATAGGGCCCCACATGATAATTCCAAAGTCAATGATCATGAGGGATGAGTTATAGACCACCCACCTTAGGCCCATACAACACTCTTCCTCTAGTATCACCATGTGATTTCTCTTAGATTGGATTAGATCTGTGAAAAGTGAAAAATGCACACACCTCGATAACTAGGCTGAGATAAAGAGAGAAGGATAATGGCTCAAATGGACTCGACTACTTACTATTGTGAATTCAATGTGAAAAATAGAAGATCGAACGGATCTCAGATGAAGGAGATCTCTTGATCGATAGCATAGGCCTCCAAAAATCTCCAAAATGAGAGTAATGGAGGTTAATCCCATTGTAATTTATATTGGGGAATAAGGATGATTTAATTAGATAATTAAGGGAGAAATTTAAAATAACCCAAAAATTAATCTTCTGCGTGGTTTATTATCATAGTTTTCCAAACCATGCAGAATGGCTCTACCAGAAACTATAGAACATGCACACGATTGGATCAATCATTGTTCCCTTTCCACATGGTTTACTCTAACCATGAGAAATATAATGTTTTTCAAAAAATATGGTTTATGGGATTTGAAAATGCCTCATACACCCTTAAGACCTACACTAACACACTAGGCATTCATGTTAGGTCCAAACTACATATTTAGATAGAAATTTAATGGATCCATACATGACTGAAAAACTAGGTTATTATAGTCTTCCCCCTTAAAGTAACTCGTCCTCGAGTTCACCTTCCATGGCTGGAGAAATACTATCTGAGAACAACTCGGGCCATTGGTAATGTATGTCAGCATCTTTCTATCAAGTATCATCATGCACATGGTTGTGTTGTCATGTCACCTGTACTAGAGGAAAATATCAGCCTTAGAGAGCCTTCATTCTCTGGTAGATGATGTTTACTGGATACTACTCAAAGGTAGTATTTACATCTATCCTAACTTCCTCAGGATCAAATATATGAGATGGTTTGGTATGATATTGGAGAATCTGTGAATCATGGAAGATGTCGTGAAATGAATGGTACCTTTGAGGTAGTAGCAATTGATAGGCTACTGGCCCAAATCTCTTTAAAATCTCAAATGTCCTTAAATAACCAAATGAAATCTTACCTTGATTATGTAACCACATCTACCCTATCATGGGCTATACCTGAAGGAAAACTGAACCCCAACCTTGAACTCTAGAGGTCATCGAAGGTGATTGGAATAATATTTCTATCTCGACTGAGCAGTATTCATAATATTATCTTCCCTGGGAATCATTAGAAACAACGACAACATCACCTGACATAGAAGGGTCATGATGTATCATTAAACATCTAGTCAAAGGTGCTCCACACCAAGTCAAGTGGGATTTCCATAAAAATCCTTGGCCGATGAAAACAACACTCACATTTAACTAAAGATGTTTTAAAAACAGTCCTTAACCTACCATATACATTAAATAATAAGGTTTACAGTCAATCCTCCTACAGCTAACCATCCACAAAGATTCCCTATATAGACAGTCATCGCGTCACAAAAAGAACTGTAATGCCTTCCTCCAAGGCATTCGGGTTTTCCAAAAGCACATCCAATGAAACCCATAACTGACATCTGCTGATGTTCCTGAGTCAGCCATCATTTGTAAATTTAGTCTTTAATTTCCCAACATGATCAAATGTGTAACACATATCCATCCCACAAGAATATTAATGCCATTTTAACATCACTTCTATCCCAAAAGCAGCATCAGGTAACCTCTACTACATTAAAAATGACTTTATGTAACTATAACATGGTAGTTCATACCCCATGTTATAAGTCAGACATTGTTACAATCCAAAAATTCCACGTGAGAACATTGACTGAGCCTAGAGCGTCATTTTTCTGGTAGTCACATCAGAAGAAAGTAGTTGGTGTCTTGCAGTCCATTGAAGGTGTTCCTACTTGGGAACCCAAGTATCACTCAAGACTATCAATGCCTTAGAAAAAACCATGCATCCAGTGCTCAAATGTTATAGAGATCACTAACATGTCCCATGTAATATAAACTTTAGTGTGGAACAAGTTTAATTATCTCTTAGTTTATCAAGGAAGATGTCTATATAGGGGAATTATTTTCTCTTAAAGATGATTACACTAAGAAGATTCCAAGATTTTCCAGAAGATTTCTAGAACCACCACTTGTCTAATTCCCTTGAAGAAGATCATATTCACCTATCAACAAACTGTTATAACTCAATAACCATCCTTCACTACCTGAGGGATCATGTGATTTCTCAAGCTAAATCGTCGAAGTCCATCCAAGACAATCAGTGTTTCTCAAAGGTTGCATCCAGATCCAACCATTTCAAAGATGTGTTTTTGAGAAAACACTGACTTGATTCCATCATTCAATCCTCATTGAAGTTCAATAATAACTAACCATTTCCCTATAATCCTCTTAGGATGTGCTCCTTCTACTTAGAAGGGAATTTAGTAACCAAAACCAACATGATACTCCCACCTCATGAGTTTTTTATTCATCAAAAGAAGAGATAGACCATCATCTCATAAGCGTGCTAGATCAAAATCACACTAACCGCACATGTGATACATTTTCGAGTCATGATGACATACATAAATCATTTGATAAGAAATCCAAAACCAAAGTGATGAGCCTGAAAAATCACATGAGTCTCATGAAAAGAATCCAGAATATTGGGATAAACCTATTTCTTTTAACAACCAAGTCACTATAAAATGATGATGAATTGATAACAAACTCAAGAAGATAATTCTCAACAATTTTAACGAGACCCACGTGGTTGGTTATAACATTGGTAACCATGTACATGAACACATACTACACCAAAGTTACAAAAACAATATATCAAATCAATATTATTCATTGGATATCCTCCTTATGTATCTGAGTATTATGTGGTTCGTATAAGAGGGTTAACCTAGAGTCATACTACCCCATTCAACCTTTATCCTGGATGATGATATACCATGTTTCCCATTACTAAGGAAGAAGAAATGGACATGTGACCAGTGAAAAACCTGACCATTCCCTCAAAATGTATAACCTATTGAAACTGATAATTATACTATGCTTACAACCAAAACATGTGTCAAGGATACCATGAACACCCATCAAAACAAAAGGTTTCATTTAGGAGGTAAGAGTTCTACGTGGAACAACACCACCTGAACGACACCAAAAGTTAGAAACTGACTGCATTTAGCAATAAATGTTAGCTTTATGGGTGGTACCAATCATGATTAGACCATTATGAATGAAAAGAATAGACTATATCACTAGTTCATGCCAACATGAGTCATTAGGATCAAAATATTGTTAATTAATTAATTACTAAGAAAGATACGACCTATATAAAATGCACACATATCTATTCCAAGAAAACTAAAAAAGAAATTTTAACCAAGTACACAACATTCTGGTTCAATTTTTATGGACATTATACTTGGCCACATTAAATATTTACTCATTTATAAGATTCAAATAGAAATTCAAGCACTAATTTTTAAACACGAGGACTTGGTACCTGATTTAACTAATGCTCCAAGGAATAATATTCAATTCATAGAAAACTTCTTGGTAAACACTAATCATTTATTAATAACCCGACATAATTATAAAAATTATAACAAGAAAATCCATTTAATAGCTAAGGTGACTTGTGAGGGTCTCATCAAGCAAACCGGGGTTGATATGAAAAGAAACCCTATAGCAGTTGCCCTATCTCTCAAGGTCATAAAAACACATAACAGGTAATCTCAAAAGAAAAAGGCATCAAATGACATACGTAGTCTAGTTTTCCATCTTTAAAGGAAATTACACACCTAAGAACATGCTTAGAAGAATAAATATAACATTCCTAGTGGAATTTGAATGTAAGAAAACTAACTATCTAAGGAATACTACCCCAACTACCCACATTGATAACCAGGTGTCAATAATTTCTCAGGACTAAGATTCATTTCATCTTATATTAAATTACTAGTTTATCTCATATACCTTTAATAAACATGGTAAGGCAGTATAAGGATGTGAAACTATTTCATTTTATAAGTCATGTTTCTCTTAATAATGGATATACAATCCCATTAAATTTGTTCCCACACACCATATCACTAAAAATGATACCCTTTTATTTATAGCATAATGGAAAGACTTAGTAAATTACTCATCCCAAAACATGAGGGCCTATAACGCCTCATGAATTGAAATAGAAATCACTCAATCATAACCAATCAATATAACATGAATATGTTAAGTACCACAACATCACTCAGCAATCACTGACATATCATTCAATTCAAGTAGATAAATGCACCAATATGTCATGGAACTATGCATGACAAGTGAATTATAGGTTCCTATATGATTTATGAAACAATAGTCCTTGACCTCATCTCATCGGGCCATGGATAAAACAAAATATCAATCAGCATAATAATCAATAACAACACATATCATGTGTGTCCCCCAATGGTGAAATAATGACAACTGTAATTGGAAAAACATAGTAAAAATTATGTTTTGGGTAACTTGGATTTTACCATGAACATGGGTTTGAGATGCCCAAGCATGGATTATAAACAAGTCCCAAGATTTTATAATCTCTAATATATTGTCTCCAAATAGTAATGAATGAAAATAACCACCTTTGATACCACTTTCTATTGTCTCAGACCTGGATTCCACTTAATAGGTTCCTAGAGCCCGGTGGTCCACATGGCCTTAAGAGCATCTCCCCAAACACTAGAGGATGCAGACTAGCAGTGAGGGCTTAGGGTGTTTCCATGGGAGAATATTCCCTATTTATCATATTTTAGCACAGTAGATAGATATAAACATAGGTAAATATAGTATGAAGTATATGTAAATAGAAGGAACATCGGAAAATCTAATCAATAGTAAAAATAACTAAAAAAACTGGAATAACATACAAGAAATCATCAACAGATGATGATATGTCATGTCACTAGAAAAATAGAAAACATGGATACAATATAGTAGTCATAACATGTTCCATAAAATTATAAATGAAATAAAAGACAATCTAAAGCATCCCAATCTTCATCTTAGTCATCTACTATCAAGCTCCATCCTTAATAGTAAACAATCATGTGTTTGAATCTATATGCTTCCCTTTATCAACACCTGCATTTATATATTCTACCCTAAGTACCAAACGGCTCCCATAGAGGCTGTGAGACAAGTCTCAGTGGGCCAACACCAACAACGTATATATCATCTAGCTTGTGTAATAGAGATGTTACATTATGCACGCATGCATATATAAAGTAAATCATTACAATATAACTAAGCACCCAATTACCTACTTTAGCCCCGGACTATTATATGAACATGTAACCAGTTTATGATTTGATTGTTACCAATTTATAAATAATTCAAACATTGATAATAGTGAGGGTTTCAAGATATAAAAATGAATCATGTAATGATATTTAGTAATGAAAATCCATGGTAATAACCAATGAATCTTAGACCTCAAGGTTTTTCATCATAGTAAGGATTGTAGACTATCTACTATTAACTATGTAATCTAAGGAGAAGAGTCCAAGGAATTCCACAATAAGACACCTATCGAGTCCAATCAGTTCATCTAATATAAAACGAGGCTAAAAAAATTATTGGGATCGATGGCCTTTAACCACAAAAACTACTTGTCAATTCTAGATCAAATTATTTTATCCAAGGAATCTTATAGTACTATATGATGGATCCTACGATGTCATAATGGGCATTGAAATTTGGAAAAAATAATGTTCTAAGTGGTTGTCAACCTATGAAAATTGTATCTTTGAATTAGAATGGGGTGCCTGTTGAGTCAATAAGGTTTTCCTTATGACTTTTCCATTCCTTCTTGTTTTGAAAATCACAAACACCTTCTCTTTAAGGAAAATCGCTTTTATAAGGAAAAATGCTTTCTTAAGGAAAATTACTTTTATAAGGAAAAATGCTTTCTTAAGGAAAATTGCTTTCTTAAGGAAAATCGCTTTTATAAGGAAAAATGCTTTCTTAAGGAAAATCGCTTTTATAAGGAAAAATGCTTTCTTAAGGAAAATTGCTTTTATAAGGAAAAATGCTTTCTTAAGGAAAATTGCTTTTATAAGGAAAATTGCTTTCTTAAGGAAAATTGCTTTTATAAGAAAAATTATCCTTATCATATTTTCATTCATATTTTTCTTAAGTATGAGATTCGGATTCATTTTCTCGGAATCATTAAAACTTTGATATAAAGAATTCTGTTTTAGGATTCGGTTCTGGACAAGAACTATAAGGAAGATTCATTCCGAATTCCGGATATGAATTCTGACTTAGTTCTATTCCAGATTCAGGATACGAATTCTGAAGAAGAATTCTCATTACGAATTCCAATGAAGAATTCTCATTATGAATTCTAATGAAGAAATCTCATTCAGAATTCTCATTACGAATTCTGATAAAGAATTCTTATTACGAATTCTGATGACGAATTCTCATTACGAATTCTGATGATAAATTCTCATTACGAATTCTGATGATAAATTCTCATTACGAATTCTGATGATGAATTCTCATTACGAATTCTGATGACGAATTCTCATTACGATTTCTGATGACGAATTCCTATTCCGAATTCTTATTCCGAATTCTCATTCCGATTTCTCCTATTAAACAGAATCTGATTATCATTGTTTTATACACTCTTAATTTATTCACTCCGAACCTTCACTCCGAAGTTTCTATTCCGAACCTTTATGTTAGAGTTTAAAACGATGTCGTGCATTCTGTTACACTTACTTTGTTATAAAACGATGACGTCCATTTGGTTATAAACTAACTGTTGTCTAAGTGACACGTGTACAGGTCCCTCCGAACTTTAAGGAAAATATGACCGTTGGAGAGGAGCCGACCTTACCTATAAATAGGAGCTCATTTGAAAGAGCTCGGAGCTGCTCATGCATATGTCTGCGGTTGGAAAAACAACTGAGTTTTGTACCTACATGCTGTTGAAGTGATTTCTAGAGAGAAAGTCTCTTATTAACTCTCAAAGCTTCATGCGACTCCGAATGTTGGTGATTACATTCGAGGGCTTCCAGGGATAGGAAGACAGAGGTGCCGACTACCTTAAAGATCGAGGGCTTTCTTGCTGAGAAAGACAGAGGTTGCCAACTACCTTGAAGTTGAGGGCTTGCGGGGATAGCAAGACAGAGACACCGATCTTCGTATCGAGGGCTTACCCTGGTGTGGGTAAGACAGACTTGTTTGAAAGTATAAATCAAGGTACCTTTATCCAAGGTTGTTGGATACCCTTATCTTTGGGTTAAAAGATTATTATCTTGTTACTAGTAGTTTTACTACTTGTCTTTATTCCGCTGCAATTTGTATCTTAAGGAAAGTATAACTTTCTTATACTTCCTTACTTACTCTGATTAGTTTAGATTCTATACGCTTTAAGGTAGAATCTTATATTGTAACTTTTGTTAAGTTTCAATTTCAGAATCATATTTCCGGAACCTACTTTTGGAATCCCTTTCCAAGTTCAGTTCGGTGTTAGAGGTGTTGTGAATTTACTTAGTTTAACTTTGTTAAACTTAGCCCTTTCCTTTTCTTAAGGAAACTCTAGTTATTCATAACTAACTTTAAAGGTTCCAAAGGAATTTTTAAAGTATACAATTCACCCCCCTCTTGTATATTGAGCATCTCATATTATATTTCGATCCTACAATTGGTATCAAAGGTTGAAAACCTCTTACTCTATACCATTCTTACATTTGGTATCAGATCCAAGGTTACTGAAATACTTGTATTCACATACAAGTTTTTCTTGCTCAACTTTTCTATTCCGAACATTGTCATTCCGGATTATCCATTCCGAACTTTTCCCATTCCGAACTTTGTGATTACGATTCTAAGCTACTAAAAAGTTTGTATCCAAGTTATTTTTAGTATGGCAGGAATTAATGTTGGTTCGATTGACAATCCGAATCCCACAAGGCCACCAATCTTCGATGGTAATGACTATGAATACTGGAGAGATCGTATGAAGACTTTTGTTATCAATACTGGAGTAGACAACTTTGTGATGCTTACTGGTGACTATAAGATTCCTGACAAGGAAGTCAGAACCTTTACTAACCAGGAAAAGCAAGAATATCAACTCAACTATAAGGTACGCAATACTTTATTATGTTCAATGACTAGAAATATATATAGCCAAATTTCTTCTTGTGAAGCAGCTAACTGTATATGGAAGAAGTTAGAGGTTACACACTTTGGGACTTCTAAGGTGATTGAGACTAGAAGAGCTATGCTTAGAGCTGAATATCATGGCTTCAATTTTCCTTATGGAGAACCTATCTGTAAAGTTCAACAAAGGTTTATGACTATTGTCAACAGTATACAATCCATGGGAGAGAAAGGTTTAGATGATGAAGCTCTTGTGGACAAGATAATTGACATTATGCCCAATGAGTGGGAATCCAAGAGAACAGCTATAGATGAGAACAGGAAGGTCACACAAATTACTCTTGATGAATTATTTGGAACTCTTCTACAACATGAAACTAGAATGAAGAGAGATGCTGACAACATCAAGAAAGAGAATGGAAATGGTACTGTTGCTTTTACTACAACTTCAAATCAGATGAAAGCTAAGACTCCTGAGAGAGTAACCAGATCCAAATCTAAGAAAGTTATTTTCCAATCTGAATATAGTGAGAGTGAAGTTTCAGAAAATGAATTATCCAATCTTGCTCGAAGGATGAACAAGATAGCTGGACAGAGAAACTTTCAATCCAAGTATAAGAAGAAGGACAGGAAAGATAAGAAAGATGGAGAAGTAACTTATTATGAATGTAAAAGAGCTGGACATATTAGACCTGATTGCCCTATGCTCAGAAAGAAAAAAAGGAAGGAAAGAAATTCATACAGAAACATGAAGAAGTATTACAAAGCCAAAGCTAAGAATGTTTTGAAAGCTAATGACACCTGGAGTGCCAGTGGTGGTGACTCTTCAGATGAATCTTCTGAATATGAATCTTCAGGACAGAAGAATCTTGGTCTTATAGCCAGATTACCTATTGATAATCATTGTCTTATGGCTAAGGTACGAAATGCTGAATCTTTTACCAATGTATCCTTAAATCCTAATGATATTAAGTATTATAACTCTTTTGATGAAGAATCATCTTCTGATGAGGAAAATACTTTACCTACTTATGAATAAGTCTCTAGATTTTCTGAACTTCTTGAGATTGAGAATTCCAAACTCAACAAGAAACTTGATAAGGCAAATTCTAGGAATTCTATTCTTACTAAAGAGATATCAGATCTTTCTAAAGATCTTGATAAGAAAAATGCTGATTTTGAAAATATTTCAAAAAATCTTGAGGAAGTAAGTTCTGAGAAGAACAAACTTTCTAAAGAATTAGAAAAAGTAATTTCTAATAAAAATGCTTTCGAGCCTAACTCTAGTTCTAAAACTAATGATTTTGAGGATAAAAACTTGGTTGTAAAACTCAAGTCCGAAATTTTTTCCTTAAAGAAGTGTTTATCAAACTTTACCCATGGTAAAGAAAATTTTGATAAGATGTATTCCCAAATACGACCTTTAAGAAATAAATCCGGATTTGGTTATACCCATGCAAAACCTGTTTTCAGTAACAATTATTTTGTTTCTCAAAGTGCCCCATTTTGTACTAAGTGTCAATGTGGTGGTCACTGGGCAAGAAATTGTTCCTTAAACAAAACCCAATCTCTAGGATTTCACAAATCTTACTTTTCTAAGAAAATGTGGATACCAAAAATTTTATTGTCTGGAAATCTCGGATCCAAACAAGTTTGGATTCCAAAAATCTAACTTTGTCCTTAATTTCAGGGAAATAAAGAAAGTTCCAGCAACAATATTTGGTACATGGATAGTGGATGTTCCTGGCACATGACTGGTAACATAAGCTTTTTTAAAAAGATTATCAAAACCAAAGGAGATATTATTCTTCAGTTTATCGGAACGCAAGATCAACTTGCTGATATTTTCACAAAATCTTTGCCTTCTGATAGATTTGAATATATTAAACAGAAGTTAGGAATGATAACCGTAAGGTAATCTTCCTTAATTAACTTTCTGTTGGAAAATTCTCCTTACAGTAATAAACTTCTTTTCATAGGGGGAGTACATTTGAATGTTTGTTTAACAAAGTTTTTTTTCAAAATCTGTTTTCAAACTTTTCGGAACGAAAATTTCCGGAATGAAACTTCCGGAACTACAATTTTCCAGAAAGGATATTTTCGCACAAAGTACTTCTGGAATGGAAGTATTTTTATTGAAAATTTCCGGAATGGAAAACTTTTGTACTGGTATTTTCATAACGGAACTTTCGTACTGAATTTTTCCATAACAAGTTTTTTATATTTATTTTTTCGTATTTTCTTTTTCGTATTGACTTTTTCGTATTGACTTTTTCGTATTGACTTTTTCGTATTGAGTTTTTTTTCCGTATTTAGTTTTTCGTATTGAGTTTTTCGTAGTCATCTTTATATTACCCATTACGAACAACTTTCCTAAGCTAATCCGAAAGGTATGTTTTTCTTACCGAAGTTTTCGTAATCATATTTTACTTGCTGGAAATTTCTTGTAGTTTGTTTTCGGTTTTTGGATTTCTTAATTCTTTACTTTAATAAAAACCTCAAAAAGATCGGATTCAAGTTCTCAACCGTCAGATTTGATCTCAGATCATTCTAAACCGTTAGATCAACCGAGGAAGTTGAACCGTCATCCCATTGCCTATATAAAGGGGACCCTATTTTCTCGTCCCACATCGATTTCAAGCTTTTGCATGCTGAAGCTCTGACTCTCCGATTTAAGGTCGTTCCGAACCACAGTTTTCTCAGTTCCGAACTTCAGTCTTCTCTGTTCCGAATATCTCAGAGGACTTCTAATCCGAATTTCTGCAGAGTTAGCTTCTCAAGAAATGTCTTCAACCAAGCCTATTTCTCAGTGGTTAGTCTACAGAGAGAGGTTAGTTCATCCGAATTTCTTCAGCAATTATGATTCTATTATTTCAAAGAATATCAAGCTGAATGGATGGGAAAGTGTTGCGGTATCAAAAACCGGCAACCAAGATGAAGTCTACTCTGACTTGTTTGTCGAGTTTTATGAGACAGTTGCTTTCTTCGAGGAAGATAATAGAGAAAAATTTTCTTTCAAATCGTATGGCAAGACATATAAGCTTTCTTACACCAAGGATGCAAGCTTGGTAGGGCTAAGTTATGAAGGGGAAGCTGAGTTTATTTCCCACGTATTGCCAGACTCTTTGGGTAGCATCAATAAGGAAAAGGCATTAGAAATTCTCGGATTGGATGATGACAAGGCTCCGACAATTGCAAGCCTATCTACAAACTTCCGGATTCTGGAGTTATGGGTACAAGGGCTTATCGTACCGAGAAAAGGAGATAAGGATAGCCTGAAGAAGAGCGAGATATATATCTTAGATTTCCTGATAAATCTAAGAAAGTTCAACTTGATGAAGCATATTCTTCTTAATATTGAAAATCTGAAGAAGGGGAATCTGAGAGCTCAGATCGTGATGTACCCGGCAATATTGTCAAAGCTCATAGTTCGGTGCCTAGAATCTTTCAAGGTAGCTCGAAGTTCTAAGCCGAAAGTTTGCAAGATCGTGTTGCTCAGTGATGCCACTCTTAAAAGGATGAATATAGCTTTTGACAAGAAGTCTGGGAAGTTCATTGATCTACCTCCACAAGTAGAAGTGACTCCGAAAGTGGCTGATCCGGAATCATCCAAGCCAGTAAGGAAGAGGAAACTGAAAGAAGTGGTAGTCGAAGATGAGGAACCCAAGTCTAAGGAAGTCCACTCCGCACCTCCTAAGTCTAAGAAGAAGAAAACCTATACTGATGAGGTTGCAGCGAAGTGGAGAGCTGATAAAGAGAAGAGGAAGGAAGGAGATCCGCAGTTCGGATTGGATCCTGCAGAGGCTAAAGCTCTGAAAGAGAAGGCTGCTGATGAGCTCGAGAAACAAGCAAAGGAGAAGAAACTGAAGAAGAAAATGTCTGAGGCTGAGGTAGCTCAGGCCTTGTTAAAGTTCAACGAAATGGTTTCAGCAACCACTCCCGTTCCGAGATCTTTCTCTCCGGAATCTCTACCTGAGACTCCAGGAAGAAATCTTGTTACTCCGGAAGAGGCTGTTGCTACTGAGGAAGTAGAGCAAGTGGAAGAAGTTGAAGAAGCTGCTGAAGGAAGTGGTGAGACAGGAGATGTGCTCAAACAAGTAGATGAATACAAGGGAACTCCTTCAGAACACCTGTCGCTCCGAACATCTGAAGCTCAATCTTCAAAGCTTGTTACTCCGACTATGGAAGAAGAGAAAGTCGAAGAAGAAGTTTCTTGTCTGAGAGAAGAAGAACATCTTTCACTTGATGCTGCTCAGAAGGAAAATGTAGAAGTTCCTGATGAGGAAGATTTGGTTGTTCAAGTGTCTGATAGCGAGAAGAAATCTCCGGAACAGGTTTCTATTCCGGAAAAAGATAGGGGGAAAAAATTCTTGTTGATACCCCGAGTTCAGAAAAGAGTATGAGGAAGGAAGATGGTAGTTCTTCTAAGAGGAATTTGGAGCTTATTGAGGAAGAAAATTCTCCTAGCAAGATTTCAGACTCGGAGTCATCTTCTTTGGGGAACGATTTTGTTGTTCAGTCCTTGAAGAAGTTGGTGGGAACCATTCCAACCTTCTCAAGCATTGACTCTAGATGTCAGATGCTTCAACATGCGCTGAATCAGAAAACCGACTCCGTATCGATGGTTATGGATTAGTGTGTTGAGATTGAATCTCAGTTCAAAACATTCTTCGTTGGTTACGAAGCCCATAAAAGATCTTGCAAGAGGATGACAAGATAGTCTAAGAAAACTGTGGAAGAGATGAGGTTGCTGGATGAGTTTCAGGATAATGTTAAGGATGCATTTGAAACCGAGGACAAGAAATTTCATAAGCTGACTGCATCATTCGAAGAGAAATTGACAGAGGAAAAGAACATTCGGATTCAGGAAGTGAGAGATCTGAATGGAAAGCTCAACTCCGTTAATCAGAGTTGGAAATTTGAAAGGGATCATCGGATTGATTTTCTAGAAAGAATGAAAGCTCGGGAAGAGAAGATGAAAGCCCAGGAAGAAAAGTTGAAGGCTCGGGAAGAAGTAATTGAAGCTCAGTCAGCAAGAATAGTCGTCTTAGAGAAGCAAGCAGAGGAAGATCATAAGGACCTCAAGAAGATCAAGACTATTCTTAAGGGGCTCATGTCGAAGGAGAAAGATCCGAAATGACCAATCCGATCTTTTTGTTGTAATTATTTTGTTGCTGACATTTCAAATCTAATGAGAATCGTGCTTGTTGTTTCTATTTTTTTCATTACTAATTTTTCAGGTACCTTGTTAAGTTTTTCCATTCCCTCCAATTCTTTTTGAAAATCACAAAGGGGGAGAAGGAAAAGATCCTTAAGAAAAAGAGGAAATATAATAAGTGCTTATCAAAGGGGGAGAAAGGAAAATACTCAAGGAAAAAGAACTCTAATAAGAGTTTGTTTAAGGGGGAGTTTTTTTTCTTAAAGAAACATCACTCCGGAAATATGAATACGATCCTTAGAGTTTCAAAGCCTAAGGGGGAGTTAGTCATATTCATCTATATTCTTAAACCAAGGGAGATAAGCTTTAATGTGGTTCTTTCTTCTTAGAATAGCTTTTTCGTAAGGATGTTTGTGCTTTCCAAAAAGGGGGAGATTGTTGAGTCAATAAGGTTTTCCTTATGACTTTTCCATTCCTTCTTGTTTTGAAAATCACAAACACCTTCTCTTTAAGGAAAATCGCTTTTATAAGGAAAAATGCTTTCTTAAGGAAAATTACTTTTATAAGGAAAAATGCTTTCTTAAAGAAAATTGCTTTCTTAAGGAAAATCGCTTTTATAAGGAAAAATGCTTTCTTAAGGAAAATCACTTTTATAAGGAAAAATGCTTTCTTAAGGAAAATTGCTTTTATAAGGAAAAATGCTTTCTTAAGGAAAATTTCTTTTATAAGGAAAATTGCTTTCTTAAGGAAAATTGCTTTTATAAGAAAAATTATCCTTATCATATTTTCATTCATATTTTTCTTAAGTATGAGATTCAGATTCATTTTCTCGGAATCATTAAAACTTTGATATAAAGCATTCTATTTTAGGATTCGGTTCTGGACAAGAACTATAAGGAAGTTTCATTCCGAATTCCGGATATGAATTCTGACTTAGTTCTATTCCAGATTTAGGATATGAATTCTGAAGAAGAATTCTCATTACGAATTCCAATGATGAATTCTCATTACGAATTCTAATGAAGAAATCTCATTCCGAATTCTCATTACGAATTCTGATAAAGAATTCTTATTACGAATTCTGATGACGAATTCTCATTACGAATTCTGATGATAAATTCTCATTACGAATTCTGATGATAAATTCTCATTACGAATTCTGATGATGAATTCTCATTACGAATTCTGATGACGAATTCTCATTACGATTTCTGATGACGAATTCCTATTCCGAATTCTTATTACGAATTCTCATTCCGAATTCTCCTATTAAACAGAATCTGATTATCATTTTTTTATACACTCTGAATTTATTCACTCCGAACCTTCACTCCGAAGTTTCTATTCCGAACCTTTATGTTAGAGTTTAAAACGATGTCGTGCATTCTGTTACACTTACTTTGTTATAAAACGATGTCGTCCATTTGGTTATAAACTAACCGTTGTCTAAGTGACACGTGTACAGGTCCCTCCGAACTTTAAGGAAAATATGACCGTTGGAGAGGAGCCGACCTTACCTATAAATAGGAGCTCATTTGAAAGAGCTCGGAGCTGCTGATGCATATGTCGGCGGTTGGAAAAACAACTGAGTTTTGTACCTACATGCTGTTGAAGTGATTTCTAGAGAGAGAGTCTCTTATTAACTATCAAAGCTTCGTGCGACTCCGAATGTTGGTGATTACATTCGAGGGCTTCCGGGGATAGGAAGATAGAGGTGCCGACTACCTTAAAGATCGAGGGCTTTCTTGCTGAGAAAGACAGAGGTTGCCAACTACCTTGAAGTTGAGGGCTTGTGGGGATAGCAAGACAGAGACACCGATCTTCGTATCGAGGGCTTACCCTGGTGTGGGTAAGACAGACTTGCTTGAAAGTATAAATCAAGGGACATTTATCCAAGGTTGTTGGATACCCTTCTTTTTGGGTTAAAATATTATTATCTTGTTACTAGTAGTTTTACTACTTGTCTTTATTCCGCTGCAATTTGTATCTTAAGGAAAGTATAACTTTCTTATACTTCCTTACTTACTCTGATTAGTTTAGATTCTATACGCTTTAAGGTAGAATCTTATATTGTAACTTTTGTTAAGTTTCAATTTCCGGAATCATATTTCCGGAACCTACTTTTGGAATCCCTTTCCAAGTTCAGTTCGGTGTTAGAGGTGTTGTGATTTTACTTAGTTTAACTTTGTTAAACTTAGACCTTTCCTTTTCTTAAGGAAACTCTAGTTATTCATAACTATCTTTAAAGGTTCCAAATGAATTTTTAAAGTATACAATTCACCCCCCTCTTGTATATTGAGAATCTCATATTATATTTCGATCCTACAGTGCCTGAGTGCTCATGTCATTCACTATGGAACTACAACAAAAACCAGGTTTAGTGGCAGTTTTGTGGCGGCGTTTTGCAAAACCATCGCTAAACGTTTTCGCCGAAAGGTTTCGCGGCGGTTTTTAATAAACCGCCGTGAAACCCGAAATTCATTTTAACAATCCCGACCCTTCTTCCCCCACCCCGATTGTTCCCCCAAACCCCCGCACCCTCCCTTTATCCCCTAACCCCCCGGCGACCCGCAACCCTCAACCCCCAACCGTCTGGTGACCCCCAACCGTCCGGCGACCCGCGACCTCCGGTGACCCCGCGACCTCCATCTCCGGCGACCCCGTGACCTCCATCTCCGGCGACCCCGCGACCTCCATCTCCGGCGACCTACTTACTAGGTGCTTAATAGTTATGTTCTTTGTTCAATGATGTTTTATTATACTCCTTTAACTTTTTCATTGGAGGTATTTTGTATAATCATACTAAGGATACATATTATGAAAAACCCCATATATATAAAAAATTCTAGATTCCTAGGATAGTTTTTGTGACTGAGTTGGGTCGTACTATCTTTGTGCATGGTGTTTGTTGTGAAATCACTACCGTGGAGATTTATTTGGTATTTTTATCTTGGAGATTTTATTTTTTTTACGTATTAATTCTTTAAAGTATTATTGTTGATTTAAATATATATATATATTATGATGTTTTTCAATGTTATTCTTTTTTTATTATTGGTACATATGATGGTAATTCCTATCATCCTTATTTTTTATACCCCTATTATAGTCATCAACCTCGGGCATGTAGGAGGTTGGATATGGGGGTTACTCTCATATTTAATTTAATTTGAGGAAGAGTTGCAATTGAGGTTGTGTGTTGAATTGACCCGGGTAACCCTCAAACGTGGTAACTGACCCATTCTGTTACATACCCGAAGCTTATTCCCGGTCCTCTTGGGTTAGAGGCAAGAACCAATTCATCAAAAAACAAAACAAAGGGAAACATTTATCCCAAAATGATCAAACACATTGCATATATGTATACACAAAATGAAAAGGAATGTGGAATACTAAAGGAATATATATACCATAATAGTCAAAAGACAGTAGAAAAGAACAATTAAAAAAGTAGTCAACGTTTCGAAAACAAGCCTAACTACATGGACTAAACCCAAAAACTACTCTATGAGATGGTGTGGATGAACTCCCTCCATCTCACCACCAGCTACCCAAAACCATTTAACACAAACCTCACCACCTCACTTCAGTGCCTTTCCCTTCCCAGTATTAGAAGACATACAAATGTCTACGTACCCCTAAGGAGGTGCACAAGGTGTCAGCTAACAAACTCCATAGGATCCCACCTGGGTGTTCCATATCAAGCCTCTATATAACTATTCTGTATTCTCATTTTAAATATAACATGGAATGATAAGAAGTAATGAAATTTTATAGAAAACATGGGTAAACATTTCCCTTTTTCCGAGTTCTCAACAAAAGTAGGTACAAAATGTATATCAATTATAACTCAAAAATCCAATCAGTACAAAATAAAATAAGTAGTAGAGGCATAAGTACCAAGGAACACTATATTTTATACTAGAAGAATACTTATACCATAATAAATCATGTGCACAATCCAATTCCTATAACACATGCCTAGGAAGAAGAGGAATACCCCATGAGTAAACCCCCCCCCCCCCCGAAAATGCTAATAGTTGTCCCCTAGAACAATGGGACTAGGAAACCAAGGAAATACCCATGATAAAACCTCCTAATAATCACAAAACATGGACGATGGACTCATCATAATCCTTCCACCTAAGTACCCAAGGTAACCTAGGTGCTCATTTTCACAAATCAATTTCAATATTTTAAAAGTACCCATTTCATTTTCATTTATCAAAAATCATGGAAAAACGTTTCTCTCAAAAACCCCTTATTAAACAAATGAAAATATTCATTCCAATTTGACATATCAACTTATAAATTAACGGAAATTAGGCTAATTATCATAGGCTACAGATGGAACCACCTACCTCAAAGCTCAAGTCACACATTCCCGTAATGGGATCCACTAACAATGAAAACCCAATGATGAAAACGAAGGCCCTAGAATATAATAAAAACATTAATATTGATATAAATTAGAAAAGAAGGGGTTAGTGGAAAGGGAAAACACAAAATACCTCAAGAAAAGACATCCTCAGCACCACAAATAACCACATAATGGCCTCCATAATGAGATCTCTCAAAGGATATAGAAGAATACACAAAGATTCAAAAACATAGGCCACCAGATCTGATAATGTTACCCTAGGCTGCCACCATTATCAAGAGAAACAAAGAATCATAAATATTTCTTACCCAGAGAGATGCCCCACAACTATAATAAAAGATCCAATGTTGAATCGATCAATCTAGATGGAGCATAGTCTCCCAAAATAACCCGAGAATATCTCTAGGTAGGGATCCAAGGGCCTGGAGAAAAGAACTTAAACCAAAATAGCCACTCACCTATTTTAAAAACTACATGAGATCCATTTGATGATGCATAATACTATTACCTGCTGTGAAATCCATGGTGTTCTAGTATGTTGAAAAAACCTTCACCTCGAATTAAAAATCCATTATTTTAAAATTTACGATGTGAAACCACTCTTCCCGAGGTGTAATCTTTCACAACATGAATACCCTTTCATGACTTGTATCTAGTAATAGTTACACGATGTGTAACCTAGTTATATAGTGTGAAAGACTTTTTAATCATGTAGAAAAAGCTGGTTAAAGATGAAAGTACAACAAATATCTGACTTCACCATTTTAGGTATCTTACCAATTCCTTCCTAGTCCTTTACAGACAATGGAAAAAAGGAAAACCATGAAGAGGATAAAAAAATACCTAAT
Source organism: Viscum album (assembly GCA_963277665.1). NCBI lineage: Eukaryota > Viridiplantae > Streptophyta > Magnoliopsida > Santalales > Viscaceae > Viscum > Viscum album. The sequence goes on along the minus strand of OY728122.1, from coordinate 697,568,978 downwards.
AGATCACTAATAGGATCTTAAAAATCCCCACTATAAATAATTTTTGTCCTCAATAAGTCATGTAAATGATTTAATCCATGGAAAAATATGAGTTCACTGCTCCTTCATCAATGACTCGTGTTCCCAATTATCATGATAATTTGATCCTTGTTTCCATAGAACCCTAACCAATGGAATAAAATTCCCAAAAAATACTTTCACTTGAGAGTCAACAATCTCAATTGGTTTCTCCAAAATAGAAACATATGGCTCAAAATCAATTTCTTCCCAACTTAGAATGTGAGCGGGATCAGGATGGTATTTCCTGAGATGATACATGTGGGAAAAATCATGAATACCTATCATAAAAACCAACAATGATAATCGATAAGCAACCTATATGAGCTTATCAGTGACCTCAAATGGTCTAACTAATCAAAGAGCCAATAGAAAAGAACAAATATCAAGTCAAAAGGTCTAACATATCTCTGTCTCTAACTCAATGACACCCTCATGAGGAACTCATGGAAGGTACAACCATGTAATATATATGGATAATAGATATATGAATATTTTTCAACGGTTAATGAGGATAAATGGGACAGAACCATTTAATTATTTTAAAAAAAGTATCATCACTCAAAATAAAAGATCACTTGAACCATATGCTTATTATATAAATAAAAGGTACTTGATTATATGTAATGAAAAGATAATAATTTATAGTGATGTTGATAAAGACCAAAAAAATAAACTCATCTTTTTAATGAATTAAATAATCCTTGTCCAACTTTGAAGAATAGGTAATCATGACTAAATAAATGGTTAATAGATGAAAAAACATTGAAATTAAGTGGGGGAATTATCATAATGTGTTATCACTGTGTTGGTTCTAGTGAGAAGAATATTCATTGGCTTATAAACAAGTATCAACAACATTGTTTAAATTATGAAACTAAAAATGGTAAAAAAATATTCCATATTATTTTTATTGATCTATAATATTGATAAGTGAAGGTAATGATTATTAAACATAATCCAATGAGGGGAATCTCTAGAAATGGGAACCCATGCATTGTTATTATATATTAGTGATTTTGGATGGATGTTATAAATACCGACTGATATCCTATTTCTAGATATGGAAAATAAAATAAAATATTTAATTGAGATGACCAAGAATGTGAGTATATGAGATGTTCAGGAATATTGTAGTATTTTTGTGAGGGTGTGGAAGTAATATGAGTGGACCAATGTATCTCATTAATGTAGTGTGGATAGAAATTTTTTGAGGCAACATAAATGTGTTATTGACAGTGTTGTGATAATTGTGTAACCCGATATTCTTACTGCTCCTCAATGAGGTGTTCACGCTGTCTCCTAGAGACCAGACTTGTTTGGTTTGTCTGGGCATGCTAAGTAAGTGGTAAATGTGATCAATGAATCATCTTTATTATATTATGCATACTTTATGATCAATAGTTCATCTTTATTATATTATGATTCTGCAATCTTACACTATCGTATATTTTGTGTAGGCACATTGTGATATACATGGATAAAAGCTGGATCACATTACCGAGGAACACACCTTAGTGTGTTAATGGTTTGAATGAGTTTTTAGATTTTGCAATTTCTAATCGATCCTTTGACGGGAGAATAAGATGTCCATGTCCTAAATGTAAATTTAGAACATGGTTGAAGAGAGATGAAATTTATGAACATTTAATACTGAAGCAATTCCCTTGTCAATATTTGTGTTGGAATTGGTATGGATAATCGAACAATACAGAAAGATTGAGAACTGATGTTAATCCATAGAATGAGGTCCCAAGTTTGTCGACAAAGGAAAATGAAATGAAAAACCTCATAAATGATGCATCCGGCACTACAAGACACCACTATCATTATCAAAAAATATCAGAACAACCAGAAGAGGGTGCTACAAATTGCAACGTGACAAGTGATGTTTTTTAGACTGTAACACAAGTAGATCAAGATTGGAACATATCATTGGATCCTCCTATTAATTCTGTAGAGCCAAATGTAACAGAAAACTTCGCTGAGAAAAATGTGTTTCATGATTTAGTTGACGATGAAAATCAAGAGTTGTATAGTGGGTGTTTGAAATATTCAAAGAATTCATTTCTGCTGAAGTTGTACCATATCAAATGTCTATGTGGAATTACAAATAAGGAAATGTCCATGATATTGGAATTGATTCGTGATGCATTTCCTGAAGAAAAAATCCCAGAATCTTTTTATGATATGAAAAAAGTTATTAACAAGCTTGGTCTGAATTATATAAAAATACATCTGTGTCCCAATGATTGTATGCTTTATTGGTGAGCGGATTCAAGTAGATAGAATTGAAAGAAATGTTCTTCTTCTAGATGGCAGTCAAAGGGTGATGTTGGAAGTCTGACTGAACATAATTTCATGAAGAAGAAGAAAATGAACACACCTGCAAAGGTTTTGCATTACTTTCCTTTGAAGCCGGGATTGCAAAGATTATTCATGTCATCGAAAACCACCGAACACATGAAGTGGCATTCTGTAGATAATAAAAATGATGGGTTAATGAGACATCCACGAGATTCCCAATCATGGAAGGCATTTGATTCATTACATCCATATTTCTCAGCTGATCCTAGGAATTTTTGATTGGGATTGGCTGCGGATGGATTCAACCCATTTGGGACTTTGAGTACATGTTATAGCATTTGGCCAGTTGTTTTGATCCCTTATAATCTGCCTCTGTGGATGCGTATGCAACAATCATCTTTTATCATTTCAATGATTATTCCTAGGAAAACAATTCCTGGAAATGATATTGATGTATACTTGTAGCCTTTGATTGAAGAATTGCAGGAGTTATGGAGTAACGATGGTGAGAAATTTGATGTTTCTTCTAAAACAATGTTCAAAATGCATGTTGCTTTACTGTGGACCATTAGTGACTTCACTGGGCTTGGGAATTTATCTATTTGGAACACTTATACGAGTTTGGCTTGTCCCGTTTGTAACTTTGATTTTGAGCCCAAACGGCTACCTCACTGTAGAAAATGGTGCTTCTTATGCCATCAAATATTTCTCGATGCATATCATAGATTTCGGCTGACCAAATCAAAATTTAATGGTTTCATTGATCGTAGACCACTTCCAAGGTTGTTAACCGGTTCTGAAATATTGAAACAGCTTGAAAATATTGAAACAGAATTTGGGAAGGTTCATCATTTGAATGATAGCGGAAAACGGGTCCGAAGTGCATCGTCAAGTGAAATCAGAATGAAACAATGGAAGAAAAAAATAATATTCTTTAAACTTTCATATTGGGAATTTAATTTGTTGCGCCAAAATCTTGATGTGATTCATATTGAGAAGAATGTATGTGATAATTTGATTTTCACATTACTTAATGAGCATGGAAAGTTGAAGGATCATCTTAATGCTCGCAAAGACTTACAAGTAATGAACATAAAACGCGATCTCTGGCCAGATGAGAATGAAAAGTATGCTCCGGACAATTTCACAATGAAAAATAGGGATAAAGATACATTCCATGGAATTTTAAAGAATATGAAGGTATCTGATGGGTATTCCAGTAAAATCTAGAGGTGTGTTTACTTGAAGAATCATAAGTTACATGGATTGAAATGTCACAATTTACATATTTTGTTACCGCAGTTACTAACATCGGCATTACATACATTATTACCTGAAAAAGTTACTGTTGTTGTAATCCAATTCTGCACATTTTTCAGGCAATTATGTGAAAAAATTTGAACATCCATTTCAGCTTGAGAACCTCCAGGAGAGGTTTTTATTGACTGTTTGTGCAATGGAGATGATATTTCCTCCATCGTTTTTTACTATCATGATGCATTTAACTGTGCATTTGGTGGAAGAAGCTAAATTAGGAGGCCCCGTTCATTATCGATGGATGTATCCAATTGAGAGTTATTTTATTTATGTGTTTTCCAGTTAAGTAAACAATTTTTGACATTTAAATAAATGCATAATATTATTATTTTATTTCACAGATATCTTGGGAATTTGAAATCATACGTCAGAAATAAAGCTCAACCAGAAGGCTCTATTGCTGAAGGCTATTTGGCCGAGGAATGTCTTACCTTTTGTTCCAAGTATTTAGATGATATTGAGATAAGATTTAATCGAGTTGGACGTGTTGACAACACATCAACTCAATCTCAAATGCATAAGAAATCAAAAATATTTCCTGTTATTGGCCGATCAGTTGGGAGGACCTCAAATGTGACACTAACAGAATTGGAATTATTACAGGCACATAGATATGTGCTGTTGAATAGTGAAATTGCAGATCCATTTATTGAAGAGTTGAGGATACAAACAAAGATACGAATGAGAGGCCGAACATGAAATGAGAAAGATATAACGAAAGCTGTGAATAAAGAGATTGTAGAATGGTTTACACGATGTGTATGTTCATAAATATTGCAATAAATAAGAATATTAGTTTGACACATACAATTTATAAATCTATTAAATTATAGTTCTTTTTTCAGATCATGAATACTGATACTCGAGCAGACTTGTCAGAAGATTTGAAGTTTCTTGCGACAGGTCCTATAAATCAAGTTAGAAAGTTCGACGCTTATAATGTGAATGGATTTAGATTTCGTACAGTTGATCAAGAAGTGGGCTTGAAAACACAGAATAGTGGTATATTTACATTTTCTAAAGTGGGATACTATGGAAAGATGCATGATATTGTTGAATTAAACTACCATGGACATTTTTCTGTTGTTTTATTCAAATTGAAATAGGTCGATATTATCAGAGGTGTTAAAAGAGATTCATTGAAATTTACTTCTGTGAACTTCTCTCGCTTGATGGATATTGGTGATCATGAAATGCATGATCCATTTATCTTAGAATCGCAAGAAAAAATGGTATATTATGTAAATGATGTTCTGGATGAAGGGTGGAGTGTAGTTACTCACGTAATACAAAGATATTTGTATGATATGGCTGATGAAGTGGAACATTTAACCTCTGAAATTGAATGTCATCAACAATAGGAAGAAAAATTATTTGTCCATCATGATATTGAAAATATTAGTCTTTCAAGGATGAATTAAGTGGATGAAGAAATAGAGCAGGAAACTGACATGATTGAAGGGGAAAATGATTGTATGTACAATTATTCATTCATGCAGCAACCACTTGTTTCATTTCTGCAGTCATTCATTATCATTGTTATATATATTTTGTTTGTTAGTACTAGGCATCTATTATCATTTTAATTTCTTTTTCTACATAATTTTTTTGAAATATATATTCTGAACCTAATTTTATTTCATTAAATGATAGGAATGCCAAGGAGGAAGCGGTATACTATTTCTTCTAGTTCTGCGATGGATACCGATCCATATGGGTCACTCCCCACGACATCTGAGGCACCAACTGCCTACACCCCCGCACCATCTTCCCCTGCACCATCTCTCACACCATCAGAGGGCCTCCCATTAGAGGCTGAGTCTTCGACTCCCCCTACAGGTGCCTCATCAGTTGGGCGGCGACAGACCCCTTCCCGTTCATCTCGGACATACTAGAGGGTCACAGTCATAGGTATAAATTTTAATTAAATAAATTTATTGCATTTTGTTTATACTAATTGTTTTCTCATTGAAGATGACAAAAATAAAACCGTGGAAAACACTTAAAATGTTCATATGTTTGGAACATGAATGTTGAAAAGATAGTTGTGCCATTTGATTCTTATGAGGTCCCTACAGATGATGTCGCGGGGTTACTTGGCCAGATTATAGGTCAGTTGGCAGCGGAGCCCATTTCCCTTCCCATTTCATATTATTATTGGAGGCATATGCCTCCAAAATGGAAAAATGAAGTTTTTGATTCTCAAATAAAGGTAATTTTATTACATTATGGTTTAATTGAATGTCATGTTACTAATATGTTCAAAATGAATTTCTGTATACAGATGTTCTTCCACTTCACAGTTGCTGATGTGATTGCACGAAAGTGGACTTTGAAAAATCTTGGTAAAAAATGGGATGATTTCAAATGTAGATTGTGGTGTGATGTCAACGATACTTCATTTACCTTGAAACAAATGTATGACAAGCTATCCAGTGGGGTCCTGAAAGAGCAGTGGAAAGTTTTTGTTGACAGGCATCGTGATGAGAAGCGGATGGTATTGAAATATATATTATTATATTATCCTCATTTTACATTAATACATGTATATGAAGAGGAGATGAAATTGGATACATTACTGTTAAATTTCATTTTATTTATTTCAGGATCTCTCACGACAGAATGCATCAAACAGGGCGAAGCAAGTCATCCCTCACACGGCGGGCTCAAAAATCGTTTCTAGAAGCCGAATGTCATTGGTAATATTTTAAACAGTTTAAATATTTATAATACAATATTATCTATTTAATATATTGAATTTTTTATTTATCTTTGCTTAATAAAGTCACAGAATCTAGGGCACGAAGCCTCCCAGACTGAACTATGGTTGGATGTTCACAGAAAATCAGATGGGTCTTTTGGTAATGAGCCTACCAAAGAAGATGGGGTATGAAGTCAAATTTTTATTTTAATAACTTATTATCAGTTTTTACTGTGTTAATATGTATTTATATTTGATTTATAGGTAAAAATTAAAGAACTATGAGATGCCAATCCTGGGAAGTCCTACTCAGTCTCCCCGGATGACCTGGTTGCTCAAGTCCTTGGGAAGGAGCATCCTGGTAGAGTGCGCGGGATGGGTTTGGGACCCGTACCATCTGATGTCTTTAGCAGGCCATCAGGGATTCCAGCCGCATCTACTCCTGGTTATAGTCATCCCATACCTGAAGATGCTCAGAGGGAGATTTCTTCTCTACGAGCAACAGTTGAAGACCAAGGGGCTCAGATATCCGCTATGCAGAAAGCGTTGACTGATTTATATCAGCAGATGAGAAGATATGCCCTCAGTGGTAGTGCACCGAGTGGTGGTGAGCAGGTAAATCACAAAAAATCAAAATCATTTAGTTTGCCAACATTTATTGGTTTTAAGATTAATTATAAATATGCAACAATATTTAATTTTCTATATAATGTTCTTACAAGTGGCAGCAAGAGATGGAGGTGGAGAGGGTGGCAATGCATCATCGGACCATGAGTAGTATTGTTGATGTGTTGAACAAATATAGGAAAGGTTGGTTTGTATATACAACATGTGTAGTGTATCGAACCTTTAAAAAACCATTGGTATTGGAGGATATTCACTGGCTAACCTTGAATGATCACAATAACCTCATGTGGTAAAGAGAATGATGTGTTTGTTTCATTGGTTAGATGATCTATGGTAATAGGCTCTTTGATGTTTATGTTGTAAATTCAGCATTGGGAATTGGAATAATTAGGGTGTTGCATGTCCAAACAACCATGTTGAATGGATATTACTAGATCAAGATGGTTTTCTGAGGTGATTTTCCTGATCATTAATAGTTTTTATGAGGCACGTAACCACATCACATGAAAACCAATGCAACTCCCTTCCCATGAAGCTTCCCTCTTTTCTAACTTTTAATTTATGAACATATTGGGAGATTGTTAGATGACATGTCATATGATACAAAATAATAATCAGAGGGGTTTTGAATGATTAATTGGGATATTTTATGGGGATTCACATGATCAGGAACAGATCACATGAATTGCATAACCCCTTTGCATGATGTTCCTAGGGTCATGTGATCATGAGCCTCATTGAAGTTCACATGGTCCTTGTGACCTAGGTGATTAATCTATATGTATACATGCATGAATTTTCTTTCCATTGGGTATATATTAAAACCTATTCTTTGGGTATTTCTTTGTTCCTAAAATATACAATGCTCATTTGGCTAGCGTCAAAAAATGCCCCCACCCCCACAAAAGTGATGTTCGAAAGAACAAGGACTCGGTTATGAGGTAGGAAATGACTTCATGAGTCTCTTATGCTTTCTCTGGTTGGAATTCAAAACATCTTTTGGTCTTCTATAAGTCCGTTCATATTCCTTGAGGTTCCCTATAAATAGGGGGTGAGAGGCTGGTCATTTGACCGGTGACATGAAGCTCCATAGCTCTCAAAACCTCCTCTCTCGTGCGATTGTTTTGCAAGACATCTTTGCATGACCTCATCACAAGAACCATACAAGAGAACTAATCATGTGATCATGTCACTTGACCTCTTTGTGTGATCACCATGTCTAAATATCTCACTTAATCAATCCATGAACTAATCAATGGTAATTTATTTGAACTTTGATGCACACCCTTGGCCATTAGTCTATCTTATGTGATTCGGTTATCTCTTGAGGATTTTTTCATGATCTACTAATCTTTATCTGATTCATGTGACCTTCACATGGTAACATGATTATATGTATTAAGAAAAATCCTGTGATCAAAAGATGTTTTATGGGTTATGTGATTTTCGTGACCTATAATGGATCATGTGCTCCATGTAATGTTTTCCATGTTATGCACTTATTTTTTTTGATTAGCACAACTGATTCGCTCTTAATGGTTACATATATTCTAATATATTCTCTATTCTCTTTAAATATGTCCTCTATTTCTCAAATTTCTTCTTATGTGGTAGACTGGAGAGACCTTATTTCCTGGAACCATAATGTCAATCATCGATACAAAGTATTTTAGAACAACGATGTTTTAAAGGTTCTTATTCTAACTGAACATAAACCCATTTAATCCTCATTCCTCCTCCTTATAAGACAAACGACTTGTAGTGATCCCTCCCCACTCTTATTTGGCACATTTTGATCCATACACTTTAATCCTTTATGGAATCAAATATTTTCAATTTTGATCATCTCTAAACTATAAGTATAAATCCATGTGACCCCCAATCTCTTGTTTCATTTGATGTTATCTTGTGTTTCATTCTAAATCCATAATTTTTGGTATTTTGTATGCTTTAGGTATTCTTATTGAATTGGATCAACTTTTTCATCAACATTAAATGAAAGGGTGTTTATGAATATTGAGTAGGTGGTGCATAAATTTTCTCCTTATTATATATATGTTGTATGTGTTGTTTGATGCACAAGTATAGAAGGGAAGGTAACAATGGATCGGGATGGAACAAAATTAGATTTCCTCATATATGAGATTCAGGAAAGGTTTGTTAGGGATGTGTAAGGTCCTCTGGTTTATAATTATTAATCATGTACATCCATGAATTAAATTGAAATTGGTGGTAGAAATTGGAATGATAACCAAGAGGGGTATGTATTAATGTGAAATTATAATATCTTAAAAGTTATTTAAAGAAATTCCACAATGATGGTGAATTATATACAACATAATTGATAGTGGAGATCTTATCCAAGTAAGAGTGACTTGAGTAAAATGATATATATTTTTGGTTGGGTGTAATTAAATTCTTGTTATTACATGGTGCTTTAGTTGGGTTTCATTCCAATGATGTTTCTATATTGTTAATTAGGTTTGGCATAATGCTAACCATTTCTTTGGCATGATATATAGGTTGGATATTTTTTAACCATGTTGAACACTTTATAATAAGTTGTATAAAATGCCAACTATCATTCTTATTGGTATATGGGTTGGGTGTGATTCCTACCAAATATTTGTGGTTATGTAGGTTATACATGATTCTGACAATTTATCTTGGTTTTTACATAGATTGGGCTTAATTCCAAATATTCCTATGACTTCTTATATGGGTTGGGTGCAATTAAAACTAGTGTTCTTGTTAGTTACATGGGTTGAATGTAAATCCAACTATTTTTATTATTTATTATATGGGTTGGGTGTAATGTTAACCATTGTTATCTTCATGTATATATGTTGGGTGTAACACCAAACCTTCTCTTCTTTGATATTTGTGTTGGGTGTGATTGAAACCATGAATGTTTTTAGTACATGTGTTGGTAGTGATGTTAACCATGTTGGGTGTAACACCAAACCTTCTCTTCTTTGATAGTTGTTCATGCTATTCATCATTACGAGGAGACATATATTTTTTAGTTTATCATGTACCGTAACCAATATTTCCATAGTGAGTTGATTAGTTGATGGTTTATAGGAACAAAAACTATTTTTCTAGCCCATGGTGAGGTAGAAATTGGCCTATGAAATATTTTTAAGCTCATGGGAATACTTCTATTGGTGGAAACATATGATGAATTCCTTCCCGTTGAGAATGTTTGGCATGATAAATTGTTTCCTGTTTGGTTTGTTTTTCAGGGCAGTGGTTCCGTAGAAGCAGAAATGCTATTTTCCTTTCAGGTCAGGATTTTGCGGCGGTTTTAATCGCCACTAATGTTTTACCACTTATACATTTAGTGGCGGTTTAAACCACCGCTAAATGTAATTGGCAATACACTTAGCGACGGTTAAAACCGCTGTGAAATCACGTCGGAATTAGCGGTGGTTTTAACTGCCGCTAATCAGGTGGATGACATGCCTGAATTTCGTGGCGATTATAGCCGCCGCTAATTAAATAGCCCTTAAAAACACCGCTAAATTTACCAAAAAAATCTGTGAAATGAGGTACTATGACGCTTTTCTTTGACCGTCGCGAAATGCATAAAACCACCGCTAATATATTTTCGACGCCCATTTTAGTGGCGGTTTCTGTAAACTGCCGAGAAACCATATAGTGGCGGTTTAAACCGCCGCTAGTAGGTGGTTTTCCTGTAGTGTGGAATCCAGGTTGAGCTTGAGTTAGGCCAATCCTATGTGATAATGATTTCATATAATATTTAATATTGTCGAAACAGTTACCATTCATTAGTGTGATATGGATAAATGATCATGCAACCATTTAATCAATTATTAATTAATCAATAAGTCTACTTGGTGCAGGACTTTTGTTTATTTAGTTTTACAAGGCCAAGTACCATGAAAATATTGATTTAATCTATTTATGTAATTTTAATAAGAAAGTTTCACTCCTCTAACTTCCATAAAAAAGTTAATGGGTGAAACAGATGTGAAACCTATTATTCAATTCTCTATAGAAAGGGCAAGTCATATACATGGTATACATGCCAATTTCCATTTCACATAAGTTTATTAATTGAAGCACGTACCTTAGGCAGGTCATGTGGAGAGAATACATGGAACATTCCATTATGAAATTTACAATATAAATTAATCCATATAATATTTAAAAGATTACCCTAATGAAGTTTAATCCAAGGCCCATCCGAACGATAGCTCAAACGTGTCAGAACGCTACAAAGACAATTGTGGAAAAACACCCTACATGGGATGGATGGAGTTGTGGCTGTAACCACTAAAAAATAATCACATATTTGTAAATAGTATAACCACATAGTTCTAATGATTATAATCATGAAATACAAATTTAATAAGTGATACCTGATGAAATTGGCGGGGGCCACAAGACAATTCCAAAATCAATGACCATGAGGGACGTGTTATAGACGAACCACCTTAGAACTTTATGACTCTCCTCCTCCTATATTGGCCTCTAATTAAGAATGTATTAAATTAGATATAAGAAAAATATGAAAATGATCAAACCTTAATAACTAGGTCGAGAGAAAGAGAGAAGAATAATGACTCAAATGGACTCGAGTACTTACTGTGTGTATCAAAACTGATGAACATAATCTCAAAGAGATCCCAGGTGAAGAATATCTTCATATCCATACATTACGCCTTAAAAAATCTCTATAGTGAGATGAATGGAGGATTATCTTGCTAGAATTTGGATCAGGTAATAAGGATGGTTTAATTAGATCATTAATAGAGAAATTTTAAAATTACCCAAAAAAATTTCGTGTTAATGATTTGTCTACACAGTTTTCAAAAACATGTAAAAACCATGCATGGGTACCTAAAAAGGAAGGGGGTACACACATTTAGGCCGCACGGTTAGGTTATATGTGTGCCAACCATTTAGAATGGCTCAGCCCGAAACTACAAACCATCGGAATGGTTAGATCTAAAAGTGTTCCCTTTCCGCATAGTTTACACTCTACAAAAAATAGTATATTAGAGGGGGTTATTTAGTGGGGGTTCTATACAACCCCCTCTAAATTCATTTTATGTAACATTAGAGGGTGTTCTGCACAACCACCTCTATTTATCGAATTTAGAGAGGGGTTATGAACCCCCTCTAAATTAATTTTTTTTATGGAAAGTGGAGAGGGATTATATACAACCCTCACTAATCATTGAATTCATAGGGGGTTAAAAACCCCTCTAATTTCATGAATTAGAGGGGGTGTTTAACCACCTCAATAAAATTTTATTCTTTTTAATATCTAGTAGGATTTTAGAAGTGGTTTAAAAACACTACTAGTGCCTTCAATTAGAGGAGGTGAAAACCCCCCTCTAATGTCTTAAAGTAGAGGAGGTTCAAAACCACCATCTCCTTTATTAAATTTGAGGGGATCTAAAACCCCCGCTAAGGTCTTTAAATTAGAGGGGGTTCAAAACCCCCTCTAACACCATAAAATATAGTGGGTTCAAAACCCCCCTCTACTTTCATAAATTATAGGGGGTCCAAAACCCCCCCATATTGTTTTTAAATTAGGGTGGTTAAAATCCCTCGATAATTTAAATGATTGAACGGGGTTGTTAACCCCCACTTTTTAAAAAATGAAACTTCCATAATATATATATATATATATATATAATTATAACACAATACCAAACTGTATTTAAATACATTATATGAACATATTATATTAAATATTTATATGATTGTATTTCTTTGTATATATATGTATACAAAAATATAAATGTATAATATTATGTAAATTAATATATATTTATTTTTATAAATTGTATTTTATATAATATTAATTATTTATAATATAATAGTATAAACATATTATATATATATAAAAAAATATAATTTATTTAAAAAGTATATAATATAAAAAACCAAGCAAGTAGTTTTTAAAAATTATATTATAATAATAACAAGTATATTTTTTATATAATATGTTTAGGCCTTTATATTATATATAATTAATACTATTTAAAATAAAATTTAGACAAAAAAATATTTTAATGTACACAATATTATTGAAATATATTTATTGAAATATGTATATATATTAATATACAATATAATAAATATATTTATTGAAATAAATTATATAAATATTTTTATAAATTGTATTTCATATAATATTAATTGTATATAATATAAAATTTTATATAATATTAAATCGTATTTCATATAGTATTATGTATATTTTTGTATAATATATATTTCATATAATATTGATTATATATAATATACATATTAATTATATATAATATAATAGTAATTATGTATAATAGAAATTATATATAATATTAAGATTTGTATAAATTGTATTTAATATAATAATAATAATAATATATTAATTTTATATAATATTATAAATTTTATAAAAATAAATATATATTAATGTAAATAATAATAAATATATGTATTAAATACATTATATACATATATTTTTGAAGACCTTATATAAATATATTATGTAAATACAAATATATATGTATTCTATATATATGTGTGTGTGTGTATATATCTGTGTGTGTCTATGTGTGTATTTAAGTATAAAAATAATTTACATAAATATATAATACAAATGTATTTAATATAATATATGTTTGATATAAATCATAAAATAAATATATAGTATTTATAAAACAAACATTTAATTTTTATAGATTAAAAAATAGATATAATAAGAATAAAAATAATTAATATTATTATTTTTATGACACACACACATATATATATTTATATATAATAATAATATAATTTTATTAAAGAAAAAAGAAAACAGTACAAGAAAAATACAAACAAGAAACACCAAAACCAAAAATTATGGTTAAGGTGAAAAGGAAAAAAACCAAAGCACACAAGAAAAACCAATTAAAATAGGCAGAGCTCTGGATTGAAAGCAGAAGAAACAAAAAACTGGCCGCTGAGAATGTGCCTAGTAATGCTCATCCCCAACCTCTATGGCCACCATTGCTGACGTTGAGGTTCATACTGATTCCTGTATTTTCTCCTCAACCCCATTGATTCAATAGGATGCAACAGTGACAGTGGTGGTCGCGGTGGCTGGATATTATCTGATTTCTCCACGGCTGAAGAAAATTCAGTGGCCCAGGCCTGAAAAAATTCCTTCACACGGAGGACTGGGGGTATTACGGTTGGCTCACCAGTTTTCGAGAAGTCCACTATAACTGAATGCAGCTCTGCAGGATCTACTTCCAACCTGTAGAAATAGAAAAAAGCCTCTTCAAAGAAGAAAAAAGAATAATACTAAAGCAAAAAAAACCCAAAAAGAAAGGCATGACAGAAGGATCAAAAAATACATAAAAACAACCACAATCATAGATAAGGGACAGCTTACAAACGTCTAAAAATGGGGGACTTGTCACAGTACTTTTTAAGAAAAGCAAGGAGATCATCAGTAATGTGATCATACCAAACAAAATCAACTGCATTAACACCTTTATTTTCCATGCCATCATCAACAGAATTGGATTCCCAATAAATGTGAGTGAAAATTTGATTCAAGGAATATAGAGTCTCCAAACAATTAATAAAATTATTAGTAAGCTTCTAGGAAAAGTGATGAAGACCCATCCTTATGGCAGAAAAAAAAATAAAAGAATCACTCTCAATCCATAAATTATCCCAACCACGCTTCATAGATTGATCCACAACAACTATAATACCAAGCATTTCAGCCTAAAGTGAAGAGGCAAAGCCACAAGAACCATGAAAACTACCAAGGACATCCCATTTATGATTTCTGAAAATAACACCATAACCAAAAAGCCCTGGATTACCCCTAGAAGCACCATCTGAATTAACTGTTAACCAACCAAAAAGAGGTTCCTTCTAGAGAACTTATAAAGTACCACACAGAGGCCTGAAATTACCCTTAACACATATCCGGTTCAGAACAGACAAATCATGAACCGAGTGGAAGCAAAAATGCTTCCTCAGAATATCAACATTACGTATAGCACCATGAATAGCTGATAAACCCCCACTTACCAAGAAGGTAAATCTATCGTGAATCATCTTATTTTGAGAAAACCAAATAAAATGAAGGATTTCAGTAGCAAATAATCTAAAAAAATCCATCAATTGAGGAAAAAGCGAAACAGAATTCCATCTTAGAAGGAAATGATGAATTGAAGACATATTAGGTACAGGGATTTCAAAAATATCAAAAACAACCTTCCACATTGAAGAGGCATTAACACAACTGAGAAAAAATGATCAATATCTACCCTATGATGATGAAAAAACACACATAAATAGTAGAGAGAGATGCCACGTTTCTGAAGGAAACAATTAGTAGGAAGCTTCCCAGGAGCGAGTCTCTTGAAAAAAGTTGTCTGAGAGGGCCTAATAAAGTTCATATGAAGACCCCTCATCCATTTACACATTACATTGCAAGATAGATAATTACAATAAAAAATTTTAGAAGTCAGGTGTCCATTTATAGCAGGTTCCCAAGTCCAAAAATCCTCTTTCTTAGAGAAACAGTCACTATTGATAATAGTAACAATATGATTTGGGAGACCCCCATATTATCAAGATGATCATTAATCATAGCATCTAGATAAGCATTAAAGTCATCATTCATCAAGAAATTATCTCAAGTAAATCTAGCCCAATTGGCCTTCCAAAAGGATAATGATGAGTTCCTTGAAACAAGCCATCTGGAATGAGAGTCAATGGAAAAAATTAATTTAAAAGCATGCCAAAAAGAAGAATCCAGATGATTAAAAACCCTATTTCTGAGCATGTCCCTAAATTTATTGTGGTGAAAGTCTAGAGACTCAGAATTACTAATGAAAAGCCTCCAAATGAATGAAGCCTGTAAAGAATCATTAAACACCTCAGGATTTTTAATACCATGTTCCCCAACATCATAGGGTTTACAACAATTATTCCAAGAGACCATAACTAATATTCTCTCTGAAATATTACCATTCCAAATAAATTTTTTAATATAAACATTAATTCTCTTGATAAGAGAGATCGACCACTTATAGACCATTAAAGAATAAAAAAACGTAGAAATGATCAGAGCCCTAACTAATAAAACCCAACCCGTCAAGGAAAGGGACTTACCCTTCCATGTAGAAAGATGTCTTCTGATTTTACAAATAATATCAGAAAAATAACAAGTTGTAAGCCTTCCCCAAAACATAGGAACATAAAAAAAATTTAAAGGGGAAAACACCTTCATGAATACCCAAATCTCTAAAAATTCCCTTCTTCCTAGAAATTGGAAAATTCAGTCCAAAATAAACAGAGGACTTATTCCAACTATTATCTTGTCCAGGGGATTTTTCATAATGAAAAGGGGAACACTTAATATTTTTAATATTTCTCTTTTCCCCTTTAGTGAAAAGAATAATATCATCAACATACAAAAAGCGAGTGGGAGAAAAAAACCTATTACAGCAATAATAGACTTCAGTTTCCCATTTCCAGCCATAATAGAAAGTAATCTACTAAGATAATCCTCTGCAATGGAAAAAATAATGGCCGAAAGAGGGTCACCTAGTCTGACACCTCTAGAACAAGAAAAGAAGCCCTTAGGGGATCCCTTATCAAGGACATAGATACGAGAAGACTCAAAAATGATTTTAACCCAATTAATGAAAACATCATCAAAACTAAAAAAACGAATAACCTTTTAAATAAAATTCCAATTTATAGTATCAAAATATTTCTTGATGTCCAACTTGAGAGCAATATTACCATCACATGTGGATTTATTAAGAAGTTTAGCAAATTCTGAGGTAGTAATAAGACAATCTTGAATATAACTAATATTAATAAAGACAACATTATTAGAAGAAACAATCTTACTGGAAATAGAGGACAACCTCGTATCAATGATTATGCAAATAATTTTAAAAATTGTATTTATCATGGAAAATGTTCTGAACAAATGAATCACATTAGCATTCTCCTTCTTTGGAATGATGGAAAGGAATTGAGAATTCATGCCCTGAGTAAGAGAACCACCTTTAAAAAACAAGTAAACAACCTGCAAACATCATCATGAATGATGTCCCAATATTCCTGAAAGAAAAAATTCCCAAAACCATCCGAACCCAGGGAGCTGTCAGACTTTAGAAAAAAGGTCTCTTCCTTGATTTCAAAGTCCAAAAGGGATAGATGTAAGGTTGGAATTATCCTCTTGAATAACAAGATTCAGAATAATATTCTCTACTAGATCATCAAGAGGGACATGACCAGTAAAGAGATACTTAAAATAAGTAACAACATGCTCAGAAAGATCCCTTCTATTATCTAGCACATTATTACCATTTCTAACCAAAGAGAGAGGCCTTGAGACTTTCCTAATTCTCTACAATGAATTGAAAAATTTATAATTTCAATCTCCATATCTCAACCAATTAGCCTTAAAATTGTCTCTTTGAAAAGAATCTTTGAGATTCGATAAATTATTAAGCTTGGAAACCAGATGAGTCTCACCCAAAACATCATTAGAGAAGTCATTTGAGGAATTATGCTCCTATATTTGTTGACGAGATTCCTCAAGAGAGGAAATTCAGAATCAAGGGAATTGGAATGAAATTTACTCCAGAATTTCAAATTTATTTTTAAAGAGTTTGATCTTTATAATGTAAGAGAAATCATTGGCCCTACCATTCCCAGAACTCCACGTTTGTTCAAAAATAGTTCTACATTTAGGGTGATTAACCCAGGATTTATTAAATCTAAAAGGAAAAGGATGGTTGGGATCCTTACTCATAAGGTCAACCAATATAGGATGATGATCAGAGTTGATTCTGGAAAGAGTCATACAAGAAATAGAACCCCAGAAATCAAGACAAGCCTCATAGAAAAAATCCCTGTCATTTCTACTAGAAATAAATCTATCCAAAACTTTCATGTACCATATATACTTATCCCCAAAAATATTAACTTCAATCAACCCAATTTTATCAATACAAACTTTGAAATCTATTGAAGAAATGACATTAGTCATGGCTCCAGTATTCTCATCAGAATTCATGATGGTGTTAAAATTGCCAAGAATAGACCATGGACCAGAGATAGTAGGGTTGAGAGTTCCAATATCCATCCATAAATTCCAATGACCCTAATAACAGTTATGTGCATAAATAAAAGAGTAGAAATGTTCGAGCCCATAAAGAAAGAAGGATCATGTGACATGCTGATCAATATTAACTATTAGGGAAATATGAGATAAAGTGCAATGTTCCAAAACCCATAACCATTTAATATCTGATGAGGATCTATTGGATTCCACAAAATGAAAACCAAGGTTTTTAAAATTGGAAATATTGGGAGAAAAAACTCTTTTGGGTTCGGAAAAACCAATAAAAATGGGTATATGTTTTAGAATGAAGAGAATAAGGGACCTCATGGTATCATGATTGGCGAGACCCTGATAATTCCAGAAAAGAAGCTTCATTTAAATATAAGACCGGGATGATTTCCCCAGTTTTTGAACCCCATATTTACCTGTTTTCACAACTAAGGAGGCCTTCCAGCCTTTCTCTTAGGACTAGAGACCACTTGTATAAGATCCCTTATATCCAAATTTCTGGTGGTTCCTTTTCCATTTTTTACATCAACAGTAAGGATGTCAACTGGACCACTAGATGAATTAGGAACACCCATATCCTGCACTATCACATCACCAATAGGAACCTCAATTTCCTCAACTAGTGCAGCAGTACCAGCAAAAGAAAAAGGGACCCCAATAACCCCTTCTGGAGAAGCAGAATCTGGCTTGAAAGAAGCAGGTTACACTCCCTTTGTAGCAGAATCTGGAATAGGAGGAGTATGATCTCCAGCCACCTGAACTGGGGATGTGACAGGTGCAATAACAGGATCAGTAAAGACCTAGGGAATCCCATAATTCTCACTATCCTGAAAGGAAACCAGAAGTGCACAAATATTATCCTCCAAATCCTACATCAAAAAAATCATCAATATATTTTTCCGAAAATGTAACCAGGTCATAAGTCTCAGAAGATATATTCTGATCCAAAATGTGATCCTCTATGCATGTGAATTCACCATAATTATCCATTTCCTGACCAATCTTAGAAAGATGACTAGGCAGATCAGGAATCCTACCTTATTCAACATCTTCAGAGATATTTGCCCAAGATTTATTTGAAGTAACTATAACTATGGAAGCACCAGGTATATCTTTTGAGCGACCCTCCTTTTCCACAAAGATCTTATTTTTTTATTCCAATTAACCACCTTCCAAACATTCTCTTTGGTAACCTCATTAACTTTCTTTTGAAGCATCCTACATTTCACCACAGAATAACCAACAATCTTGAAAACCTCACAAAAATAAGTAACACGTTAAAAACAACCACTAATGATAGTAGGAAGCACATTAGTGACGGTTCCTCACAACCACTGCTAATGTCTTTAGAAGAGGTTATAACCCCTTCTAAAGTAAAAAATAACCCCTTCTAACGTGTATATTACTTTTTAGTGACTCTAACTATGTGGAAGGAATTTTTTTTCCAAAAGCATGGGTTTTAGGCTCCAAACAAGCATAAAAAACCCTTGGAACCTTCACTAACTCACAAGGAATCCATGTTAGGTCCATGCTAAATAATTGGACTGAAATTTAAAGGATCCATACAGGAGTGGAAAATAGGTTTTAACATGCGTTATCAAAATATATAAGTAGGGTATTTTATATGAAATGAATGAAATAATTCAATAGTGACATTATAACATATGAAATGAGATTGAGTTATAAATTACAAGTATGAATTTAGTAATTATTGAATCAAATTTCATTAGAATCATGAAAATATAATTGTTTTGAAAATCCCATGAATTAAATCATTTAATGAACCAAAATTCATTCATGGAATGTACAAACACCAAATAAATAATTAATTGGTGCATAACATTAAAAAATTTCTTAGTGAGGGTAAATTGAGATTAAAAACAATACAATTGTCAAAAAATTACAATAAAACCACATTTAAATAAGGATAAAATGAAGTTGATGTTAAAATAAAATGAATAAGGATAATACATGATATTAAATATCTAATTGTAAGTGTATGGGACATTTAAATGAAATTTGTTTCATAATATAACATGTGTCTCAAAGAAGGGAGACTCGAGATAAAACTCTTAATAGTATTCAAATGCATTTTAAAAACTCACTTATCATAATTGAAAACTTTATATTCTTTTAGAGAACTCATTTGAATTAATGGGATTAGGATAAAATAGTTTGAACAAGGGATAAACAACATGGGATGGACATATAGTACTTGATATTTGTGAAAATATTTTGGGTAATTTTGAATACAAGGTGTATGTTGGAAATACTATATGTGAACTTGTTTTATAAGAATGGAAAAAAAAGGATCTTTTGAAACTACCCTTTGTATTAAAATATAACCGTGAAAAAATTTCTAAGTAATAGATCCAATGATTGGGAATAATTTATTGTTTGGTGTCTTTTGGTCAATAATGTATCGACTAAGTCATTCCACACATGTTCAAAAAAAATATAGCATTTTATCATTAAAATTTTATATCTTACTCCTCTACATCTATAAAAGGAAACTTGTTTTTCATTAAGTGGTTTTATGTTTTATCAAAAAGATAAAACAAACCATAAATTTTTTTAGTGTGATGTATCTATATTTAAAAATAATTTATTCCAATTAAATTTATAAATATTATGAAATTAACATTTAAAATAAACCATTTAATTTGGTGATAAAATGTTTTAGTAAAAATGATATTTTAAAAATTAAGTATTATTAATAATATTTAGAATTGATTACTGCATAAATTAATCGTAATATATATGTATATGTTTTATATATCATATAATATTTATTATTCAGTGTAGTTTATTTTATTTTATTCCATATAAATACCATGATATTAATAAATTATAATTATAAAAAAAATTCACCATTATTATCATAATTATTACTAATATCAATTTTATACCTAAAAACTAAAATTGGATAGATTATAAAATATAAACACAATTATCTACAATATGAAAATCATTTGATCGTATTTTCTATCTATGTGTAACTAAATTCATATTTACGTCAGTGTATGTTAAGATTAAGAACTCGTTTTAAGGGAAAATGTGATTATATGAATATAGGTTTTTATGGGAAAAAATAACAATAATCATTGATTTTAATTATATTAATAATGTTTTTATTTTTTTAATAATATTTTGTTGTCATTAAAATATATCCCAAAATCTATTTCCAAAAATTTTAAAAAAAATTAATGTAAAATACGTCAAATAGATTTTCTAAAATATTACATTATTTATAAAGGATATTAATGAGTATTATAAATTAAAAATAGTTTTTTATAATTTTTTAAATTTCCTTATATATACTTTTTAAAACATTATTCGAAAACATTTATGTCATATAAAATTTACAATATTATTAAAATCTATATTTCAAGAATTCACCTAAAAATAACTTATTGATGAAAAATGAAAAAAATAATAATTTTAAAATAATATTTTCATTATGAATCCCAAAATGATTTTTATTTTGTAAAATTAGTATATAATAATTTTCAAATTCAATTTTAAATTGGATATAAAAAATATAGTGAAAAAATATTGTTATAGAAAAATGATTTATCTAAAATTACCAGTTATTCTTATTCATAATTTCAATGCAACTCTAACAAATATATCATTAATCAATAAATATTATATTTTATTAAAATAAATATTTGACATTAATATACTTGGTTATCATTAATAAAATGTATTTCACATAAATAAAGACTCTCAAGCAGAATAATTAATTAAGTAATATTTTTAGGATAACCATTATACTAACATATATACTGATATATTTCACAATTTCATTATATTTATCCATACTTACTAATTAAATGAATAGGTTATAATAGTATAAACATATCACAGTATGGATTTGGTTCAGTTTTATGTGTGAATAAAGCTATCAAACATATCTGAATTATTTAGAGGGAAACATATATTAAAATCTGGTGTCTTTATATTCACCCACAAAATACATTTTTTCCTCAAAATTTCAAATCTCATACGATGATACAAAATCCCATATGGGTGTAACCATTTACCAAACAATATTAATTTTTCAAGCGTCTATTTATGATATGGAGTGATATTTCCTTATAATGAATTTTTTATGTTCCCACTATAAGAAGAGTTTATACATTACAAATAGAATCCAAATAAGTGAAGTTGAGATATACTTACAATTCATAACAATACTCAAGCTTTTATGGAGGTTCAAATACCATGAGTATATTGAATATACCTCCCAATTTTATTAATATATAGTTCAATAAAAATTATGTGAAATATTAAATTGCATAAGTCAATGATACGTCTATAGAGACAAATATTTATCTACCTCAATAGAATTCATTACATATTCCTTTACTTATTCCCTTGACCTAGAAGTTGGTCAGATTTGGACATATTATTTGACCCTTAAATTGGTGAATTGGTTTTCATATTGAAACAATTACACATATATAACAAATTGAATCATTAGTAGATCTATAGGTTGAAAATTATTATCCTTCATTGTATACATTTTTTCCCATGATAAATTCTTCCTTGATTCCCTCTTTTAAAAAATTTAAATCATCTTCCATCCCCCTTGATATAATTATCATGGATATTATTCCCAAAGTTGTTCACAAATAAGTGGTTTAATATCATATCTATTATTATATTCAATAAAAGAATTTCCATTAGTGTTGATTATTCTCTTACTTTTTCAGTCAGTATTTTAATAATAGTTACATTATTTACCTTGTTTTTTTATAATTTTTAACTTAATATCTATATTTATAAGTCTATATCATATTCCAATGGGTCGATCACTGAGCTAATCAATGCATTCGAATCTCACCCAAAGAAAACTAGTTTTTTCTCTTTCCATCCACCACTAAATCTAATTTGGGTTAACATGAGTGGTCAAAAATTATCATTATAAGATATGTATCAAACAAAACCATATATAAATTTAACAAAAAGATTATCAATTTATAATAAAATCATGTTATTCTATATTCATTCTTATCAACCAATATCACTCTTTTTAATCCAATATCATTATTTGATCAACATATATCATCCTTTTTTCAACCTATGTCATTAAAGATTAATATTATTTTACCTTCAGCTGGGTTCTTATATAATACACAATTTATTCATTCAATGTAATTAAGAAATCAGTCCTTTATAGTTCTACGTATCCAGTGTATTATTAAACAAATAATAACCCCCTATAATGTTAGACTCAATGTATGGTCATACCTCTTCATCATGCACTGGGTGAGTATTGAGTTAGCATACAACGTGCCATTTTCAGAGTTATTACCCCTTGGTAAATCATTTCCAAATCATGCATCTGCTTTTAGAATCCAAATAGGGATATATTCTAGGAAATCTAAAAACACTACACTATAACAAAATTCATTGATGATATCATATACTGAATCATATCCCTCTATTATCTCCTTATAGGTTTATCTAATTCTCTATCATTCGTATCTCAAATAAAACTATACCATTCATGGATATCATATATTTTTTCCCAAGATAAAAATATTTATATTTTTATATAATTTCCATATTTTTTATGTTAAAACTCACCTAAACATCATATAAATGGTATTTTAAGTGTCTTTTAGGTATATTAAAATAGAAAACTTATTTTAACAACCTCGTGAACATTTCTCCAATAAATTATATTCTATACCACCTGCAAAACTTTCAAAAGTAATAATAATATTTATCTCATATGGTAGGGAAATTAAAGAAATGGTTGAGCTCAATATATTGATAATGGAAACAATTTCAACATATAATTGAGATTTAGATCACAAGAGTATGAGAAAAAAATCATGGATAATGTTCTTAAAAACATATCATGGATAAATAATAATTTTACAAAAATCATGAAGGAAGTAATTATTATTATAAAAGAATAAAAATATACCATGAAATTATAGTTTGAGATAATAATGAAAACAATGTATAGGTAAGTGATATCATCATATCAGGGAGTCAAAACTATATGGTAACAATATTGAAGGCATCCCCGGATATGCGGGTTCTTGAGAATCTCCAGAATCGAGTGCAAAGTGTAGGTTTCTGGAGACATCCTGAATGGGAATCGGCTACAGGAGAGGAAGAATCCTTCTTGGGAGTTGGGGAAGACTACGGGTGCTATGATATGTGACTTCCCGTTTTTTCTCTTGTTTTTTCTGCTTGACTGTCTTCTGGTTGTGTTATTGTTGATGATGTTTGGTCTTGTTCGCATGGTTACCGGCTTCCCATAAACCGGCTTTTTAGAAAATGAAAAAATGGATTTCAGGTATTGTGTTCTATATTATCATGATCCCACCAATCATACAACATAGTGTGATTTGGATAACAACCCATGCAACATACATTGTATTTCATAATATATAATGAATTGTAGAGATATATAATTCCAGTCCCACCATTCAAAATATCATAATTTTTACGTGAAATTTTGTAACACATTTGGAATAGATTCTATAAATAAATAATAATATTGATAAATCCGATGATATGAATGTTGGATTCATAATATTATGACAATGTATAACAGAAGGAAATATCGTATTCTTTCCCAAGATAAAACATAGATAAATTATTTTTTAACATTCTTAATGGGAAAAAATTTTTTATGAACATGGACATCCAATTCAAGAAACATTATGATAATAACCTCTGTTGAAATAATGAAATCGAACCATTTTAGTGAAACATTATGAATTGTGTAAAGGATATTTTAACCGAATCAAAGAGAATATAATTTTATAAAAAACTATAATTGAACCAAAAGTGTTATCCATAAAATATTTAGGGGTTTTATTAGTGATTAATAGATTAAAAAATTATAGTGGTGATTATTGACAAGATATTAGAAATAGGTTTGTTATTATAAATTGGGGTTATATAATTGTGAAAAATTTTAATGGAACTATAAATCTGTATATTCCCTTTAATTAAGAATATATTATGAAAATAATATACATAATATATTTATTCACAAAATCCAAATATATTATTAAGAATAATATTTAATAACAACTAGAAAAAGGAAAGAAAGAGAATGTGTAATCGAAATGTCATGAACGCAGTATGAAAGATCCCTTTTAATTTTTAAAACACCCTTATTTAAATCGAAAATTGAGAAACATTATAATAACAATTTTATTTTAAAATATAAAATATGTATATATAATATGGAAATGATTTAACACAAAAAAAAATTCAATTGAAAAGGATAACATTAGAAGAATGAGAAATTATGGTAAAAGAAGGGAAATATCATTTCAATGTATTTATAGTATTCTTAACATAGTTTCATTTTTTAAAATGATTAGAAGTATTAGGTAAATAAGAAATGAATCAAAAATTAATGTACCAATATATAAATACGTTATATCATATGAAATGAAATAATGAATCCCTGAAAGGTATTATAACTCACAAAATCAAATTTTGTTAGGAAAACCCCTAAAACCCAAGTAAATTTTTTATCAAAAGTCATTGGATTCGTGAAAATCAGATGGTTCTATAAATACAAATCAATAAATCATGGATTATTACAAAATAAATAATTGTTTAGTGTATTAACCATAAAAATATTTAATTAGTACATCAAATTAAAACATATCTCAAGGATGTGTAATTGTTATAACAACCATTATGGAATAAGAAAAATTCTATTAAAAATCCCTGAGATATAGATCATGAAGTTGAATTTCATATACCATGAATAAGTATAATTCAGTTTATTAAATATCTAATTAGAATTTTATAAACCCTTTAAATAAAAATATGTTCCTAAAATAACCTATGTCCCATATAAGTTTGTTTTGGGATAAAGCTCTTACCTTAACTATTCAGGATAATTGATCTATCCTCGTAAAAATAATTGGAGTTTAATGCGTTAAGAAAAATAGTGTAATAGAGTATTAATAACCTATTATGGAAATATATTAGTGTTTACTTTCATTTATTTCATGGAAATTTATATTGGGTGGGGTATTTTTTAAAGGGTGCATGTGACCCCCTTTATAAAGAATGGAAAAAGATATTTTTTGAACACCCATTATATTTAAAAAATAAATTATTTCATAAAACATGGATAAAAATATTTGAAATAATGGATTATGGGATGAAATTTGTTTGAGAAATATTCATCCCAGTCTTTCCACAAATGATACAAATATGAAATTGGGATTTTACCATTAACTTTTTACATTATACTCTTTTACTTTTAAAATTTCTAACAATTTTGTACTATGTGATTAAATATTTTATCAAAAATATTACATAACCCAAATAAAAAAAATTTATTTCATATAACTTAATATAAAATATATTTTTTCCAATTAAATTTCAATATATTATATCATTTACTTATAAAAGGAGAAATTTAACGATTATAAAAACTAGTTTAGTATAAAAATAGAATTTTACAATTATAGATACTTAATATTTTCTCATAGATATTACAAATTAAATTTTTGTTGATATATTTATTTATGATACTATAAATCATTTAAGATTCATTATGGTGTGGAGTTTATATTAAATGACTATTTAGAAATTCAAAAAGAATTATAAAAAATTAAAAATATTTTTTTCACTATTGTCATAATTAGAAGTAATATAATTTATATGCATAAAAAACTAAATTACTAAGAGTAAGAAACCTAAAAATTATTATATCAGATATAAGATGAATTTTATTAAATTAGGATTCTATGTGTAAGGAAAATAAGTTTAACATTATCAAATATAACATGTAAAATCTTATTAAAAATTTCATTTGTTATATAATTTTTATATATAGGAAAAATTTCTAATGTTATTAATTATAATGATACTAAAAAAGTAATAAATTTTATATTAAGAGATATTTTATAATAAAAAATTCTGAAAACCTATTTTATCCTACGTCAATTTAAATATAGAATCTGTTAGAAAATAATCTCCTTAAATTATTACTATATTTTCCAAATGATATTAATAGGTTTTATAAATTTGAAATAATGTTATTAAATTATTTATTTTCACTTATAATAAGTTTTAATATATTGAAAATTATAAAGAAAATATTTAAAAAAAATTGTGAGATAATTTAAAAAAAAAATATTTTCACAATTCAACTAAAAACTCTTTATTTGAAAAAATACAAAGAATTACTAATTTACTTTTTTTTGAATAAAAAATGAAATTCGATTTTAAAAAATAAAATTTATAAATTTATAAATTAAATTTTTAAATAAAAACATAATTTATAATGGAATTTTGTTTTTATAAAAAACTAAATCCTTTTAAAATACTAGTTGTTCTTAAACATAATTTCAATTGAACACTAATAATGATTTAATTATTCAAAAAATATTATATTTAATTAAAATAATAATTTAGAAATAATATACTTAGTATTATTTCAGAAAGTGTGGAATTAAAAATATTATAGATTCATAAACAAGATAATTAATTATTTAAATTTGTTTCAAATAATATTTACAAAAATTTATATAAAATATTTTGTACATATGTTCCCCTTTTTCACACTATTAATTCAATTAATAGGTTTTATTGTTATATATATATATATATATATTGTTTTAATTTAATTCTATGTTATATATGGATTTATATATAAAACATATTTGATATCATTAGCTGAAAACAAATATTAAAATATCCGGTCGTTATAAATATCTCATAAAGTTCCCTATGTGGCCAAAAAATATACAATCACTTTTCTATAGATAGGATTATTGGTAATGAATCTTATTTCCTTCTTCCACAATATTACTATCTACCAGAACATCCATCCAATTAGTATTCGATTGGTGACGATTTACCTAAAAGGAACAACAGAGGATACATTACGAATCTAATGGTGTTGTTGATAATGTAATAGTATTTAAACTATAAAGAAAAAGTGGATGTAATTTTTCTTGATTGGACTATATATATTCTCTTTGTAATTATATTTGTGACTAAATTAGTATATAATATTATTTATTCATTTAGTTTTATTTCATAATAGGACATTGGGGATCATTCTAGTGTTGTCATGTGAAGGATATGTCAATTTCCTAGGTTTTCTGGCATAAAAAATGGAGGCTATATCAGACATGGTTATTTTTCATTGAGCATAGACTAAATATCATCGTCACAATAATAATATATTCCATTCATTATGATATTATAAAATGTCTTACATTTTCCCATGAGGTTTTAAGAACACCATTGGTAGGATTGAAAGACTTAGAGTCTTCAAAAATCCCAAAGATTTCATTGAGCAGAGATTTCACTGAATTACTTTTTCATATCTAGAACGATATTTATGCCTCAATATCTAATGAAAATGTTGAAGAACATCCAATATGTGAATATAAATGTAAATTTAATGGTTTCATATTTAAGGGATGGGATTAGATAATTTTTATCTCTAGATAGTGTCCCTTGATATAGTTTTAATTTAGATTCGGTTTGACAAAAATTTCATCCACATTTAACTAGACCAATAATATAATATGGTCAGTTATGATGATATTAATGGAACACTGATTAGTCACCTGATCATTCTACAAGTAAAATTTAATCACTTGATATAAGAAGGCTCCCTGATCAACATTGATGGACATGGGTTCTTCATCTTATAGTGGCATCTAAAATTGATTGTATCAAAAATTCCCATCTATGATATATACTTCCAAGTATCCAACTATTCTAAAAATCTAAATCTCAGTAATTGGGACTATGAAGTAATCCATTTGGAATTTACATTTGAGGAATTTGAGGTTGACATAGAATCTGATCAATCTATTGATCTTCCTAACTTGGTTGAACTTTTTTAGCCACTTAGTGTACTATACATACTATACAATGTGGGATTTGATTATCCTTTAAAAATTTTATGTGACCATTAAACCATGGGAGGTTGGTTTTTTATAAGTTCTTGTTAAAATAAATATTAGATAATAGGAGACTCAGTCTAGTGGAATAAAACATCAGGAACAAACCTTGACATCTATTTGTAGTTTTAGGTGAATGTCTTATAGTGATTCTTATTGAATACAATGTTACGAGGTTTACCTTTAGGATACATGATGAAACTATTCAGTGTTAGCCACATATCATCATCAGTTTCTATGTTTACCAATGACATCTCATAAATAATTATGGAGACTCTTTCCCCAATTTAATGAGGGGATTCATCCAAATATTCTTTATCACTGCTGGCGTGATTTCTAGAAGCTGTATATGTCCCTCTATGAACAAGAGATAATGGGGTATCAGTTTCAGACATCTATTTATGGGAAGGATTAATAATGATATATACTAATCCATTAGGATCTTTAGATTCTATATAAAGGGTTTCTGAGAATCTAATCCCTTGTGGATATCATTAGTGCGGTCCACCTATGATGTAAAAATAATTATAATTTTTTTACTTCCAATAGTTCAAAACATCTCTATGAAAGACATGATGTTTTTTTGGCCAGTATTAATGGTTTATACCAATCGTTATGTAATAACTGTGGTATTTTTGACCTTTATATGCACATATCCTTTATTGGATGATGAACTGATCAGAGAGAATTAACTATTATTTTGAATAAATTAATGGTTCGCATGACCATGGTTTGATTTCAAAAGATGGTTAATTTTTAGGATGAATCGAACCTTAAAGACCGCATTATGAACTAATAAATTGGTTGTAAAGTCATTAGAATTATTGATGTGGTTAAAATCCTAAATCCTTGTTTTCTTTCCATCCAACTTTTAATCACCATCTTCTACATACTGAGCTTTAACGGAGTAAGTGGTAGAAGTATGACAATGGACTAGAAATGCTTGATTAATGAGTGATTGTTTGATGAATTTTTTATATTATGAGAGGAATGTAATAAAAAATTTATTCATATTAATTATCAATTAGGTTTCATATGTATTTTATTGTTGTAAACCCATGAATACAATGACTGAATATAGATTAAAAAATAGATTTCTACTGAATAACACTTTATATATTCATTTTGTGCATTCCATATCCATGGATTATTAGGATAGATTGATTCAAATCTTCCACTATAATTACATCTATTGGAGTCTCCATGTTAGGATTGGTTTGAACATAAGGGTTGTGTCCACCATAAATTGATGGATTAGTACACTATTGCACATTACTACATTTTAGAATGGGAATATGTTCCACTAAAGAATTTATACTTTATACTACATAAATAATGATTTAATGTCTTGGAACTCTTTCTCATGGATTATTATATATTGTATTATTGTTTAGAAACTTCTTATATTTCAAACCAGAGAAGGATCTATAGTCCCTTAATTAGGGAATCACATTACTCCATTTAAAGGTGAATTTTGTTCATGATCGAGAATCCTACTAGTATATCATTGTGGTGTTTTAGAATATTGTACATCCATGATAAGTTCATATTTATACACCATATTGGTCCTTTTCTATCAATAATAATGGTGGCCATTGATTTTTCAGTCATGGGTGCATGATATGTTCTTTCTATATCATTATTCTAGTTAGAAAGCTGTGGTTGAGACTTGGATGGTTGTGGTTGAGTAATGGTAGGTTTTGTATACGTAATATATGTATTTCTCTAATCCATATGATAAAATAAAAAAAATTAGAAATGTATCTTCATTGTAGGAT
This sequence comes from Viscum album, assembly GCA_963277665.1. Classification (NCBI taxonomy): domain Eukaryota; kingdom Viridiplantae; phylum Streptophyta; class Magnoliopsida; order Santalales; family Viscaceae; genus Viscum; species Viscum album. The sequence goes on along the minus strand of OY728122.1, from coordinate 697,538,144 downwards.
ATAACTAGGGAAGACTCAAATTTTTTATCCTTCAGTAACACTTATCATCTTGTCTTAGTAGAAGAAACCATATATTCTTGGTAAGCATGACATGAATTGAACTAGAAGAAATGCCAACTTTCAATTCCATGATAGTTTCATTTGGATGTTATAGAGATATTCAAGTGTTGTTTTTATCATTTATTATTCAGTATATATTCAACATTCATATAGATATTATAGTGTCATAATTTTACACTTCATCATATGATTATTCCATTATTGGAGGGTAAGAGGAAATCCTCCAAGTACATGGGGAATGAAATCATTGAGGGAGCTGACTGGTTTTGGTATAGGTGATGATATATTATTGTCCTTAAATTTTCTACACATGTTCTTATGATATATATAGGTATTTATTGTTTATTAGTTTGTATAAGGATATGTTCTGACCATTAGCGGAGCTAGTTAATTCATCCAAGAAAATATGATTATATGGGTATGTGTGATGGACTTCCGAGATATCCATCCCTTGAGATTAGATATAGCCTAATTAGATAGAATCTTTTATTACCCATTATAGTTACACTTTTCAAGGTGAAATATATATATGTTACATATTCTAGAGGATCCCATAATATAACTATACCAAAATTCATCAAATCTTAGATCCAATCCTTGACAATGAATCAATCCATGATAGTGTGTCTAAAGAAAATATCTTATAAGAAACGGTTTTGATGGTTATTCAAGTAATTCACTATTGGGTTTTTAATTTCATGAAGCATGATAAGGTACCTCATAGTTTCATAGAGTAAATATCTTGGAATGTTGTCATCCATAATTAATTATACAATTTTTTTGTAAAATGAGTTTGGGGTGGTTGACTTTGTTGGGGGCAGGTTCCACATTCAAATAGAATATATATATTCCTAATGGTATATATTTAGTGGGGTCAACTAAATAAAAATGTTATTATGGACATTTTTATATGGGGAAAACACTTGTTTACTATCCTCTTATTATCTACAGTAGCTAAATAATTAAGAAATAGGAAGGATCATTGTATGATAGATTTCATGGATGACCTAAGAAACAATATTATATAATCTAATTTTGAGATATTATATAGATATTAAATGGATTTATTATTTAGAATTAAATCAACTTATATATTATATATGTAATTTTCCCACAATATTTATAGATTGATGTTAAAGAGTATGGGAGTAAGATTATCCCTTCCAAAGAGTAATGATTATAGATACATATTTATTTTCCTTATATATTTACATGGAAATTGAAATGATTTTACCCTAATTAATAGTGGGACCATAATGCTAGAGAAACTTCCAATGGATATCCTCCTAAGTGGTGATAAGTCTTGGGGCTGGCCCAAAATTCTATATGATGGTACGTCTTTCAAAGGACTAGATAAATTAGAGGATCCCACCATCATTTTAATTCTCCATATTAACAAAAAATAGATGAAACATAGAGTATAAATTTTTAAGTTGATTCTATATGTAATATTTGTTATTAATGGATGTGAATTAAGGGATTTCATAAACTGGTGGTGGGTAATTATGATCCCACTAAATAGGATATGAATTTCCCACAAGAAGAACAAATCTTTTGTGTTTCAATATAATCGAAGAGAGTGGGAATAATAATGATTAAATCATTATAGGATGAATCATCATGTATGTAACCCTAACTATATAAATGTAACATTTAAAAGAGTGTTCTTGATCTAGTGGTAGGATGTCACACAGTTCCATTGAATAAGTAATTACTAAGAAAACTAGAATGTGACTCGATGATAAGTGGAATAATCCTAGACTTTGATTAGATTGGATGTGCCTCCTTCATCAGCCCCATAAAATATAACATGGATTATTGAATACTGGGGTTCCACTATATGTGAAATGCAAATACTATGGAGTTTTTTCATATCTGGACCGTTCCAATTGAGGTTTTTGACATAATGTATCTTGGAGACTTTATCCCTTAGGGGTTAAAAATTATTCTAAAATCTCTTTACATTCTCTAAAAAATACTATAAACATGATAGAATTATACTATACATTTTCCCTTCTTATTAGTAAAGGAATAGTTCATAGTGTCTTCGTAGTGTTTTGATGAATGCCCCATGTCTATACTATTGAGTTAATGCACCAGTAAAAAGATTTTATAATACTATAAATCCTAACTTGGATTACCCTCCTCCATTATTGAATGATTTATTTCCTCATGTTATTAATGATCTTGAGGACCGATCATAATGATGTTCATGGAAGAGGTAGTCAAAGAAAAATTGTTATTAGATGAAATAAAAAGATAAATTTTTTTAAAATGTTTTCACTTTAGAAGAATGTTTAACTAAAGTTCATTTTATTGTCCCCAACATTAGATCCGTACATGAGTGGATTAATTCCATTATCTCAAGATTCATGGTGAAAATAAAAAATTAGGTAATCTAAAAAAACTTATGGAACCAATATAAATAATAGGGATAATCCACTGTTGGATCTAAAATGTGATCTTTTTGGAACTATTTGTGGAGATACAAATCGTAATCATGGATTTTTGAGAAGTTAAACTTAATATCATTATGATTTATATATACCAAGCATTGATATTTTTAGATGCATTCTATGTGGCCCTAATATTGAATCTATAAGATAGGGATGTGTGGGGTCACATTTGAAAAAAAATACCACTATTAACTTTTCAATATCTAAAATCTCACATCGTATTACCTATACATATTTAGGAATATGAGGGTAATGTTATATTCAATCACCCACATAACCCTTATAAAACAACTTAGAAGTTTTGGGAGGAAGAAATTTATATATACTCAAGGGTTTAATTTCATGTTGACGAGGAAGCCCATGAGATTACAACCAATGAAAAAATTGAGTGTTCTATATAGGTGGAAAAAGTTTCTTAACCGTTTCCATAAAATATGATGAATATGAAATATCCAGTATATTGGGGAGTTTATCGAGAATCTTCATCTAATTTCACTCATTATTAGCACTAGAGGGTTCCTGATTAGACCTTGTAATATCCCCATCTTTTAGAGTTGGGTTGGAGTGTAGGGAAACTTTTGGAGACAGGGATGGCTAGACAAAGAATCCATAAAAGGAAAATAGTATAACCTCCCTAATTATGTATATATAAAGGAATTTTGGGAACATTTTTACCTCAACCTCATGGATTCACATCTTTAGATATAAGTCAATTTATCATATATCCTCTTATTGGGGAGGTGGGATAACTCCCAAGAATCCCAAATCAGGTTGAATCTATGTGATTGAGGGTAGATCCTAGTTAGTACCTAACATTATCCTTTAGTGATAATGTAGAACATCCATGAGGATTATCTTCCAATGTTCATGTTAGGTTCGCTAATGAATATTATGGCTAACACCCTAATAATGGCCTCCATGGACACTAGAAGCACCTCTATCCCAGGTATAATCATCAATGATATAAGTTATTTGGAATTAGTAGAACAACTATGTCGGTTGATATAATAGTGGGGAGGACCACCATGGTAGTGTTCATCATCATCGATCTAATCTTAAGGAATTTTTTTCGTTGCTCTTATAGATGGGTGAGTCCACCCATCAAACATGATGGGTAGTTGGGGTCTGAAACCCAATGTAAGAAAATTTTCATTCTTTTGTTATATAGATGATGAAATTTTTGTTAGTAGTGGAAACAACCATGTTATCATTAATAGTGTAATTCTGACAAGAATGTAATTCTACCTTTCCCTATCATGACCTCTTAGTAATTTGGACCATGACTAGTGGAGTAGTTACATAATCAAAATATTCACCTACCATATGGGGTTGTACTACATTATGTAAAATTTCATCTTGAGTGGGAAATAATGTACGGTGAATCTGTGGTGCTGCATACATTAAGGAAAAATTGATCATATCCTTCATTTTTATCATGGGCGGGGAAGATATCAAAGAATTCATCAATGGGACTCCTAAAATGGTAGGTATTAGAACTAGGGGATTTCCCCTAGAATGACCCTTTTCGAAGGCAACTTTTACATGGAACTACAACCCATAACTATTCATAATCAATTTCTTGTGTTAGGGTGACTAATTCTACCTAATACTGATGTAATGTGATGAAATAACCCTTGATGTGATGAGCCCTAGTGGAGGGATTGGGTGAGGTCACTCAATATTCGTAGTAGAATTATAAATCATGTATTGAGTATAATTTTGTAGGATTTCAACATCATTAAATCTCATAAACCCATTAACATTGAAACATAGAGAATATTGGTGATAATTACATGTAGATGGTGCCCTAAATGAACATTTGGATCCCACATCTACTACATCTCTGAGAAAAATGATTCCCAGAGTTCCCAATTTATCTTATTTTCTCCTATGTGAAGGAAGATATATTAATTTTGATGATAATTGAAACTGTGGATACCCAATAGTGATTATAAAATCAATATTAAAGGGGAAGGTAATCACATCGACTTCACCATATTGTTTTTCAATTCTTCAATTGGTGAACTATACCAACATTAGATTACATACTTTGACTAGTTGTGATCATGTTTTAGTGTATTCACTCAACCTGAAGGCAAGTAGCCTCAACCACTATGGATGATTGTATTTACACCTTGATTATATTAGTATAATGGTATGTTATCACTTCATTCTATTGATTCCACATTAGATTTCATATCCTTTTTCCAGACATTTTTATTTATTTATACAATGCTCCTGAATCTCATTCCCAATGTTACCTCAAAACATGCACACGTTAATTTCACATATTGTGTTCATAACTGGGTGTATACCTATGGTTGGTGATAGTGATTATGTTTTTCATTTTGTCCATGAATATATATCTTCCTCACATGAGGTTTTATGTCTATATTATGATCATGTAATAATGTTCTCTTCTCTTAAAATCATGGTATCCCATAATCACCTTGAGGAAAATTACATTCTTTTCCAATGGAAATTGTGGATTTCTCCATGGACATCAAGTGTTCATCATAAAATGTTGACACCATTCACAATGGAAATAATCTGTAATTATTTATTCTTGGAATCTGATTCTCATCATACAAGGCTTTTTAGGTTATAACCATGGTAATTTTATGTTCATTAAATAGGGTCAGAATCAAAGTATCACCATATATAGAAAGGGTATTGGGATAAAAATATTATACGATAGGATTAAAATTCACACAAAATTTTTAATTTCATATTATTTTTGTGAGTTGGTTTTTTAGGCTCGTCATATATGTTAAGGGATCATAGATCCCATGATCATCACTTTACCTTCTTAGGTTAATCTTCTAGGGTACCCTAGGCTCGTCACTTATAAAGGGAGTCCTGGTGAATCTGGTGGCTAAATAAGTTTAATTACAAGTGATCGGGATTCTCATATATGTTCATCAAGTACTAATCCATTGACCTATTTAGATATTTGTGTGTAAAGAATTGTATATTCTCAAAACATTTGGTATTTCCCACATTTAATGTCTAATATAAATGGTCTAACATACACTAATCATGTATAGGTCTGGTAATTAGATTAATTATGAGTGGGGTTTTACATTGATTCAATTTTTATTAGATTTATGATTCCCATATATGATTTTAATGTACTTTTCTAGCCATATATTATCATCATTTGATGAAGAAAAAATCATGTTGGACTTTTTATTTGCATTGTGGGATGTTCTTAATACTCTAAATAAATGAACAAGCATTGGAGATAAAACCAACCTAGTGGGATTGAAATGGAATGGGGATGTTTTTTCATAATGGGGCGGTCATATCAATTTTTCCACCTCAGGCATTCCATTATAGAGGAGAAACATGTTTATTAGGAAATAAGTATTGAACCGTTAAGGGGCATCTAATGTATCATGTTTTCTAAAGCAATAATAATCTATGTAGTTCAATTATATAGTTTTTAGTCATGTAATTAGACAATTATATGTATAATAACATCATTAGTTAATTATTATTTTATTCCAAATGGAGAATAAAAAGGAGATGGTGTTGGAATTATGAATTAAGATTTCCCAATGAATGATGGTATCATCGTATGCATGTTAAATGCGGAATATCAAGTTCATCACACCATCCATCTTTGGATCATCACTCTTGTAATCCTATGTTTTTTGAAAAGGGTGGAGATACTATATAACATCTTCATTTAGAGATATTGGCCGGAAATTTTATGTTATAAAACTGGTATGATATGTTATGTAGTTTATATTGTTAGGGTTGATATATTTTGTAGGGGAATTTTAGATCAATCATTATATTTATTGTTCGGTTTGAAGCTGATGAAACACATTCCTCAAAAACATAAATATTCAATCATTTGATATGGATATAAAAAACATAAAAAATAACACAACTCATAACCATAAAGCATTATTGTATTTGAAGACTATATATATATAAATAATATTTCATAAATGATATTCAAAATATCACAACAAGTTACTCGTTTTAATACCCTTCTATACATATCACACATAGAAGATTCCATGATAATTTTTGGATGGAAAACATTAGAAAATATGTGCTCAAATTACCATAAAGGGTAAAAATAGGAAACACAAATCAACAATCGTACATGATAATAATGGTATGAGATGATAACCAAAATATAAGAAATTAATATCCAATTAATTAATATCATACATAACTATTTAGTGTATATTTTTTCATAATAATAGAAAAAAATTATAAGAGTGGTGAATTTTCAATTATCAATACACTTATATCAGAGAATAACATAAACATAAAAATATGGAAAAATAATCTTACAACATTGTAAACAGGTTTCAATTGAAATTTTTTCACAAATTATGTTAACTACATTAAATTAGGACCTTTCACAAACTTATTGACATGAATTCATATCAATGTTGAAACTAGTGGACCTGAAACTAGAGCCACACATATACTTCTTGACTGAAACTAAGTCTATGATTCTTGTTTTAAAAATGTAATCTAGTTTATGAATAACACAACTATCTCTTATGGTATACATATTTACCAATTTGATTGGGGGGATAAAATAGACCCACCCATCAGAAAATCATTATTTATTCATACGTATATAATAAAATCAATGAAACATATAAAATATTTTTATAACATAAACCATGGAAAATTAAATCGTTTTTATCCAAATTTCATCATCATAACCATAAGACATAATGCGAATGAATAATAATGGTATCATAGAATAATATCCATATTAATATATAAATAACATCAAATTATTTCATTATAGATGATAAATAACCTTAATATATCACTCAAAATATTTCTCGAGGTAAATACCATTTTAATATTGAAATAACATATTTAAAAAAATATTTGAAAAATATAAATGGAAATAGTTTAATTGAAATGAACCATGGAAACATAAAATGTAATACTCAAAGAATCAATTCATTATGGTGATTAAAAATCTCATTCATTACATAACCATTAAAATAATGGTTTTGTCAACATCATGAGTAATGGAACCATGTTTTGAAAATGATAAGATGATTATTTTATCAATTTTGTTAAAAATAAAACATTTATAGGGATAAATTTAAAAATAAATTTAATAAAAATTAAAATAATACTTGAAAATGTTTTTGAAAATAATGATATATGAGAAAAATTACTTCTAATCAAAAGAGTCGAAATAGGGATACATTTCCATAAAAACATTTTTCAACTGTTTTGAGTTTAAATGAGAGAAAAACCTTAATAAAACATAAAAACCCAAAGAACAACTGGAAGAGAATTAAAATTACTGTGATTTTGTACATATATAACACATAATTTCCTTAAATTAAAATTCAAGGATAATAAATTTCAGTTAAAATGATAATAAAACACAAATATAATACCTCGTGTCTCAATCTTCTTCGCATGAGTTCAAATAAAATGTATAATAAGAATAGATTTATTATAAATATTTAAAAAAACCTATATTAATATATTTCATACCATGTGTGATATACTCATAACATTTTATCTCATATTTATTAACAAATTGGTATTAATATACCTTTTCCAGGTGATATCAACTTTATTTTTCATGTGTGTTTAGGCTAAGAAGTTCCGGTTCATGTTTATTTATCATGGTTACATCATCTCCCAAATTTTAATAATGTAATAATTATCATAAGTAATCATTATATAAACATTTATTACTATACAAAATGTAATTTTGAAAATTTAACTTCATCACTGTATGGAGAATGTAATCATTACATAAATAATATGGGTGTTTCAATTTCTCAATGGATTCAAAAGAAGAATGGTAATTAATTAATCACCTTTAAAAAATTAGTATTGTATAATATATATTAAATAAACATAACTCTATTATTATACATGTAATTAATTAATGAAAAATGAATCACAATGATTAAAGGAGAGACCTTCCACATATACACATGATCGATGTTGTCATTTTCCAATAGACATAATAGTAAGAAAAAGTATTTATATTATAATTCTAGAAGGAAAAAAATAACATAAATATCATATATATTTACTATATATTTCATAAAACCATACCTTGAATTGTTTTTATATAAAATTAATCATATCTCAATGCTGATGAGGAAATCAACATGTATAGAGATGTGATGCTTCCATTTCACATTTGATAGAAAATAAAGTGGGTAATGGTTGTTAAATAATAAAATTTATATTTTAGTATATGGATATTTTGAACTTATTATTTTTTATTGAATAAAAAACAATTTTTAGAGGAATAATATTAAATAATTTAATGGTGGTCGAGAAAGATGATTACCTCTTCTTCGGTGGACCTCATTTAGATCCATTCTTATAGAACCTTGGTGTGGTATTTTAAGTAGAAAATATAATTTTTTCATGTATATGGTTTTTTAGATTATAATTGGAAAAGTTTTTATAAATCTATGAGTCTTAATATGTTTTTTTAAATAGATGATGTGTTCCTTTTATAAGTGAGGGGAGTGACACACCTGTAATTTATTAAATGAATTAAATATCACTATGCCATATTCATTTACAACTGTACCAGAATTCTTATATATTAATTATATGATTAATAGGGTCCAAATTACATAATATAATATTTATTATATTGAAAATATTCCACCTTTAACAGTTATATTATGTATAATTTACCAATTTTAAATATTTTATAGAGGTAGTAATGTTATTACCGTAGTTATTATTCGTAACCATAAAGAATTAAATTAGTCCCATTACTAAATAAATACTTGATGATTAATAATATTTAACTTGATATTCAATATGAATGATATGTAATCGGATGAAATTAATTCAATTTGGAGAAAAAATATATAAAAATGACTTAAAATTAATTTTTATGTCCCCTAATATTTTTATACAAAGATCAAATATAATATTGATCAAAATAGTGTAGATTGAATTATATTTGACAATATAAAACAAATTAATTGTTAAAACCATGGTTATGTAATACTGGTCTTTAGAAATAATATAAAATTAAATATACTTTTCTTTAGTAAAATATTTATTCTCACTGTTCCCCTGAAAATCAAAATTTTTAGAAAAATTCCAGAAAATAACTATAAGATAATATTAGCATTAAGATTTTAAAAAATATCTTTTTCAAAATTAATTTCAAAAAATGGTAGAAATTAATTATAATTCCTTCTAAAAAATCAATAAAACCCATTAGGAGTAAACTATATTTATGAAGAAAAAAATGACTTTATAGTAAATTAATCACTCATTAATCAATATATATTAATTCTATAAACCTTTTCAAAATATTTTTCATAATTTGGATAATATAATTCATAATTCTAATTGAATTACCGGTTTATACTTTTATAATATATTATGGTTCATTGGGATATCAAGTTGCATTTTGTCAATATATCGCATAAATTGAATATATTTGAAGGGAAATATATGATAAAATATTGGGTTGTTATATTATACCACACATTTAAAAATGTATCCTATGAAATTTCATCCCTGTCTAATTGAAAATTTAATATATATCTGTTTTACGATATCCTTTTCATCCTATGTAACTTCATCATGTTTCTAATTCAGGAGTAGAAATTTAACAACATTAGTATTATTTTCCCATATAAATTTATATCTACAATCAATGATTTTTACTTTCTATTATTCCTTTAAATGATCATGATCATATAGTACATCCTCTTAGTTATGTAGATATGATGGTTCAGGTATATACTTCCTTCAAAAATATACATGGAATATATTGTGAACTTTAGAGTGGATAACTGGAAGAGCCAAGTGAAAATCTATTATCCCCAATCGGTCAAGAATATCGAAGGGAAAAACATAAATCAAAATCAACATTGCATTTTTTTAAATTTCTTAACCTTATAATATATAAAATATCAAAATTAAATCTTCTCACAAACCAAAAAATCAAGATATTGAATACAATTTACAACATAAAATTTGGTGATAGACCGCATTTCCATGGGTTGGGAAAATTATATGAAATTTGAACATTTTCCCCTCGAAGTGTTTTGGGTAAGAACAATATTTTGTCAAAATATTTTATCATATAAAATTATTCTTACCACTATATTTGTTTTACAATAGTGTTTTTACACTAGTATATGATTTCATTGTACAACTATGTTATTCAAATTTTCATGGAATATTTAGTATTTAATTAAATAAATTTTAATTAATTCACAGCTATTTGATTGGAAATATATTTTGATATGGGGTTGTATTGGGATTATATATCTTATATTGAGTATAGAATGGTTGTTGTCTCCTAGAAAGTGTATAAACTTTCAATGGGAGTCGTGGATTGGCCTGGGAACCCTTTTAATTTTCTTTTCATTTTCTTTCCCATTTTTTAATTTTTTTCATTTTTTATTCATTTTTATTGGATTCTTGTGTATACCACCATTCTATAACCTTCATGAAGCCGAGACTAGGAGGAAGGGAGCAGCCACAGAGGGAATGGAAGAGGTGCCATCATAGAGCTCAGATGGAATAATACCATTTTTTATAGCTTTGGATTGCATATTGATGTGAAGCTTTAACTATTTTCTCTAGAAGGTGGGACCATTTTATGTTTTATTTAAAAACCCCATAATTTAGTTTTTTATGTTTTTAATGCCTTTTAGGGGTTTTGGGGGAACCTTTGTGGGAAACGTTGTGGGATGATCTGAGATTCATCAAGGAAATGGAATATCAGGCCGTTTGGGGGGTTACCCTTTCAGGGAATCCGTCTACATGACATGTAGATAAGAGGAAAACACACTATACATTCCTCCAATTTAGGTAAGGTGGTTATTTTTGTACTTCACACGATATTACAAGGGTTTATTCCATATAGTGGTTTCTCAGGTTATATCAAGGGAACGTGTTTTTTTATATTACACATCCAGAGCACATGTGAGGTACATGGATAGTGTCCATGTATGGTGTGTGGATAGACCCTATGTGGGAGTATATGGCCTGTTACTTAGATGGGCAAACCATGTTGGGTACACACCATGTATGGGAAGTACACACCATGTTATTCAGCACTATACACATCAAGTGGGGATGGATATACAAGTTGGTTCCTATATAGTGGTACACTTCGTATACCAACAGGAAGATGTCGTGAATATTGTAATAGAAAACACTGAGTGGTCGAAGTTACATGACCTAAGGGGGATATGTGGGTAAAATTCATGCAGATGGATTTCACACTTTGTTCATTCCCTAACCTAGGATGTATTTAATGTTTTTCACCCTAAATTCATAATATGACCAGTGAGTTGTCCATTCTGAAAATATTTCCTCATAGATCATGATGCTGGTATCCTTTCATTGTTTGAAGATTATTTTTATTTTCTTTTGGAATATGAGTGTTCAGTAGGCATAATACCTTGAGGTTTTGTATCATAATCCTCACGGGGTTTTGGGTTGTGAGCTGTGAGGACCATGTGAAGGTGGGAGAACATTAATAGTACATGGATTTTGGATTCCAATCATTGTTTTTTGTGGTTATTTTGAATGGAATGTGGATGGTTGGATCATATTTTTTTTTGATAATATCATATTTTATCACTATGTGTTTGGACTAGTTTTTATGGCCAGAGATTTTTTGGAATACATCATGGGTTTGAGGACCGTACATGCTTGAGACTTTAGGCTATGCTAATGCATATGGTTTTGATATAGATATGAGTTTGAGGGGATCTTGAGGATTTGTGAGTGGAATATCGTTATTTGGACTCCCTTGTGGTCTAGGGTATAATCAAGTGATCAATGGTGGACATACTTTTCTATTGATAATTCCTATATGACCGGTATTTTTTTCATATGTTGGTGCTCCCTTGGGGAGGGTTTCATTATTTTGAGGTGGTCATGCAGACTATTGTGAATACCTCAATTTGATGTCTTATTCTTTTGGATAAACCATTATTTAAATTTCTTATCATAGATCACATGGAGGGAACTGAGGGACATTTCTGTTTGTATCAACACTATGTTTGTCCCACAATTTTGGATGATCTTAAGGAACCCTCATAAGGTGTGAAACACTTTTTGTGTCCTCTAGACCAGTTGTTGTTGTTTACGTAGGCATGGACCAAGAGATTGGGTGAAGTGGGGGAGCCTTTTGAAGTACATCGAATAATGTTTTAACCCAATAGAATATATCATTACTGAGTTGGATTTACTTGGAAGATGTTTGTAGAAGGCTGGTGGTGGTCGCATTATTGGATGATGAGATCCATAGTGTTGATAGTGGCCACATTATTTGTTGGATGATATTTGTTTAGTGTAGCTGATTCGTCAATTTGGTTAGTGGGTTTGAGTTTTATTCATTCCATGTTCGATTGGCCATTATATGTGATGTTTAAGGTAGTTTGTGGATAGTAATATATTATGGGAGGATTCCTTTTGGATATATTGGACTGATTAACTGAATTGTGTCTTTATTTGTTCTTCTCCTCCATTGTATTGATTTGGTTATAAGGGTCTAGGGAGATAATCGACCATCTGGATGAGTGAAATGCCCATATTGTAGATTATTATCCTTAAGTGGTGTGGGTTTGGGATACTTAGTTGTCTAAGAACTCACTGAGTAGATTTTTTGCATCATAGATTTTTTTCACTCGTGATGTGATAAATTATTTGTGCTCTCAATTTTTATTGAACCCATGATTCTGGTTTGGTCTTTATTTTCCTGGATCTAGTGGTTCCCCTAAAGTTCCAGGTTCATGCTCCTTTGGAGGGAGTTGTTTATTACACATGTTATATATTTTGTCATATGTTTGGGATAGTGTTCTTTTTATCATATATGACTTTGGTGGACATGTAGGTTCCTCTATAGTGAGGACATTGAGGTATTCAATAACCAGATTGTGTTCAGGCATTATAATTCATGATTTTTTAGAAGTGGAGTGCTTGGAGTGCTCCATGTCTCTTGGATGGATTGAGAGGGATGATTCATTTGTACCCACATCCCTACAATTTTTTTGGTTGTGCCTTGGGTAGCATAATGGGATAGTGGATAGACTATTATAGATTTGGATATATTCCCATGTGGATGGTGGTCAACGGTTTTAGGCATGTTATCTTAGATTCATTACAACTTACCCCATGTGAGTGTGAGTCTTATTACGCGCTCAAGGAATAGTTTATAGAAATCGTAGTGGTGGGGACTACACCATAGGCTTATGGGTGTCTTGTTCCTCATTAATATATTATGTTGATCATGGTTGTTTTTGTTCTTTGAATTTTTGATCAGGTGTGAGTGATTCGGTAAGTTTAAAAAATTTCATTTGTGGAATGACATAGTGTGGACCATGTGGCTTATTATCAGGTATGATGGTGATGATAAAGATACTCCTATAGTGGTGAGCATCATATCATTCATTGATGAACATCTCTTATGTTGGGAGATATTTTTTGATGTTGCAATACTAGTTGATAGATGGTCAAGATAGCATCGGTTTCACCATTTTATTAGGGTGATCAATATTGATAACTATCCATATTGTCTTTTCGGAGGTGAGAAGCATTTGTGGTTGGAGTTTGTGGTGACCCTCATCATCACGGGTTATGAAAATCACTTAAATTTTGAAAAACAAATCCCATGACTTTTCAGGGTAAAATTACAATTTTTCCTCTAAAATTATCATAGATAATTATTTTGGGCACACCTTTGGTCCTGGAATATGGTTTTTACCCTACTATATGTGCTGGGTTGAAATTCATGTGGTTTGAATTTCCAAAAAATATTTAAATTTTATTTAATTACATATAAATTTATTCAGGAATGTTCATTAAGTTGTATCATTTTTATGGATGTTAAGATTTATATTTTTTTCTTTTCTATTGAGTCTTGAATGAGGGGTTTCTCCTATGTGGGTCATAACCTTGCATTGGGTGTCAGAGATAGACGTGACCCCCCTTTTATTTTTATATTATTTAATTTTTTTCTCTTTTCTTTCAATTACCTTGGATGTAAAATTGTTCCCTTGTGGGAATCTCTTAACATTAATGAAATATGGATAATGATTTATGAGGTATAGGGAATGGGTATGAACTACCATGTACCATGGGATGCATCAAATCATCACACGGACACATAGGATCATAGATTTTGTGCAAAGATTCAATTATTTCCACCATGAACAAGTATTGTTTAACGTTTTATTCCATAAATAACTATAGAGTAGTTATTTTTATGTTTTATAACCTTTTCTGGATTTTTTTGGGACCCCTTGGCGGTCGATCTAGTCTTGATTTGGGGAAGACTGGAATTTCAGACCCTTTCGAGGGTTTCTAATTCAAGAAAACCTTGAAAACTGCATGTAGTTCAGTGGAACACACATTATTTTCTCTTCAGGATTGTGGAAGGTGATTTTTTTGGTACAAAATGTCATGTATTGGGGGAACACATTGTATCGTGGTTGATCAAGTTGTTTTGGGAGTACATGACCATATATGGTACAAAAATCGATCCTATGTGAGCTAAACAACAAGTTTCAATGTATGGTGTTTGGAAAAACTCTAAGTAGGGGCAGATATAATGGTACATTGTTTGAGACTCCATGTGTGGTACAATCCATGTATAGGTGGTACCTTCCATGTAATTTGGCAGTGTATGTGCTGAGTATTACTAGATACATGGGTTGGTACCCATGTAGTAGTAAAGACAATGTATGATGAGGCACAAACTATTTACTTTGTAAAATTACACACCAATTACACTGATGAACATGACCTTTTTGACCTCTATGGATAAACTCCATGTACGTAGATTATAGGATATACACTTTCCCAACCTGGTATAGTTTTTCATATTTTCATCCCATAGTATGAATCAAAATTGTTTATTGTCCATTTGAGGTGTTTTTTCACACAAGTTGAGGTGTTAAAATCCTTTCCATGTTTTGAGAATTTATGGGTGGTTTTTTAAATATGAGAGTTTAGTGTTATTTCTTACCAGGAGTTTTTTTTGGGATCCTCCTAGGGGTTTGGGATAGGAGTAGCGAGGCCCATTTGAATGTGTGAGCTCCTTAGTTTTCCATATCATGTGGATGTCTCCATTTTTGTTTTAGGTTATTTTTAATGGATCTTATAAGGATGGATCATGAGTTATCTCTGAGGATATATAATTTTGTCTTTGTTTGTTTGGACCAATTTATTGGGGTTAGCATAGTTGAGGTTCAGATCAAGGGTTTGGGGACCAGAGCTACTAGGGCCTATGGGTTGTGTTGATTCCTTTGGTTGGTGGTTACAACTGGGTTCTATTGTGCTACTGAGATGAGTCTAAGGGTAACTCAATGATTTTTAGTGTAATTATGTTCATTTTATTACCTTTTATCCTAGTTTCTAATCAACTAATAAGTTTTTTTATTGTAGACTATTGATAATGGATGTATAAAAGGTTTTTTAGCTTCTATGTAGGAACTCGTGTGTAGGGTATCCAACTTTTGAGTTGGTCAGGAAGACCATTTTTAAATACCCTATCATAGAGAATGTGATTTTGAATTTCCTGTTTGGTGAGTAGTTGATCAAGGATATGTTGGAGGCTACTAAGGGCTATTTTGTATGTTTCGACACCACGTGTCTCAGGTTATTTTGGATGAGCATATGGAACACTAATATAGATTCCTACTACTGTTGGGTACATTAGTCCAAGTTAGGTTTTTTGGATGGTGTGTTCCAAGATCATGTGTGTAGCAGGGGAGGCATATGATGGATGTCACTTTATAATGGGGCCCTAGAGAATGTGTGGGCCCCAAGTTGGTTTGTCCCTATGGTGGGACATAGAGATCATGTGGTGTCCACTTTAATGGATGTTGAGATCCATTGTGTTGAGAGAGGCCACAAAAGTTTTTGGAAAATATTTGATCAATGATGCTAGTTCAACTGTTTGGATGGTGGTTGTGAGGTTGGTTCGTCCCACATTCAATTGTCTATTGTCCATTTTTCTTGAGGAAGTTTCACCTTAGTACTATGGCTAAGTTAGAGACCCATGGGAAACCTTTTCTCAGCTAATGTCCCAATATTTTGAGATGGTATTCTCCTCTATTGTATTTTTATTGTTTTAGAGGATTAAATAGATAATGAAAAAATACATATGACTGAAACACCCATCTAGTTTCATGTTATCCTTGACTAGTGTGGAATCAAGCTCATTTGGTGATAAGGAAATCATGGATTGGGTTTTGTTTACCCTAGATTCTTGTCATTGCCAGAGACATGGATAATTTACACTTATAGTTTTTATGGATCCCATGGGACATATTTTTTGGGTCAATAATAGTAGCCATGGGACATTTTTTCTAGGTTCATTTCTAGTGCTTGATTAATTCGTTTGGGCCTTTGGGACTGACAAGATCTCTATTAAATTTCCTATATGTTTCGGGAGCTAATTCTGATCATTCTATTTGTGTCTTGGTGCTTTTATGGGAATGTTTTTTGTTTGGAAACATGTGGTAACACCATGGGATCTATATTTATTTCCTTTTGCATTTAGAAATCTTGTATCACCATTGTATATCTTATGGATGAATTGATGGTATTTTTACTGGGTTTCCCATGTGCAATATATCCTCTAACAAGGACTATCACAAGGGTAGATTTACCAAACCTATAAGGATTGAACAAGTGGGTTGGATTATTTCTTATGTTTTCGATACCTTATTTCTATTTTTTCTTTTATGACATATTCTATTTGTTTTCATCTTCGTGGGGAATATCTTGTGTGCATTCACTTGTTGTGGCAAAAAATTTATAAGTTCATCATTAGGGTTGTACTGATGATGTTTATTTATAACCACCTATATGTGCTCCCCATTGTACAAATAGACTTTATTTTGTCATTCAGGTTACGGTACATGTTTCACTGTTGATTGTTTTGTGGGCCATTGTTTCTTGATTGATTGGATATGATCATGTTGAGTCTCAAGATCAAGCTGGGGAAGCTCAAACATCACATACATAGAAAATGTGGGTTGTCATAGGATTGAAATTAGAACTTTCAGTAATTTATTATTAGTTTTTCTATTTTTAATATGTAGTCGGCCCAGTGGGAGACCAACTGTTATATGATTTTCATGATTTGTGAGTCTATATGTCACATTCCATTTATTATAGATTTATTTTGGTTTAGTTACTTATAATGTGTACTCTGATATTAATCACATTGTAGGATTTTTTAACATATTCCACTATTATAGAAGTTTGGCATAAGGCATCCACTAGTGTATGAGGATGCATGCTTGAGGTCTTCTGGTGGGCCAGATTGGATGTCATGTTAAGTCATCCAAGGCTGGGTAATTTCACTTTTCTATTTACATTGAGTGACCATGATGTGTTTGATGATGAATCTGTAGTTATCTAATATTTCTTTACCTATCTCATGCCACAAAATATTGTATTATCAAATTTCATCATGAAATATTAGAGTTATGGAATTCCTTCTATAGAGGGATTGATAAGTAGTTAGATGAATGATCAAACGAAAACGATTGTCACAAAGTAATTTGATAAGAGGATGATATTGAACCCAAATATCATTAAAATCTAGAGTACAAGATCTTAACAATTCCTCTATGGTTTGAATAGTCCTACCAAACTGAATATCAATCTGGGGATGGTTAGAAAAACAGAAACCCAACTCTATATCAAGTTCTTTTTGAATATATAAACATGATGTTGTGGAAATCACCATTTCTGCATCACATATAATAGTTTTTGGTACTCCATGTAGTCTTACTAATTTATTAATATATTTAATGGTATCTTCATGAACATATAAATATTCTCTGAGAGTAATGATTATTAGTTACTTCCTATGGTGATCAACTATAACCCAAATGATTTATGCCCATTATATGATATTGGGATTTCAAATATAACATCCATGGTGATGTATTTTCATATCCATTATAGTGTTCCTAGTGGCTGTGACATACCCTAAAAATTATTTCTTTCACCCTTAACTTCCTCACAAAAAAAAGAATTGAGATAGATACTCTGTAATATTTTTTTATATTTTGTCACCATTAATACTCATTTAGTCATCTATACAATTTAAAGAATATTTTATGAAGAGAGAATCATGAACTATGAGATTATTATAGAATCTCCTTAATCAATAATTGTATTGATAGGAAACATAATCGGTTCCAGATCCTTTTCATTCCATCATAGTAAATAATTTACTTAAGAACATTTATCAAGTCCTTTTCACTATCTACACCTTCCTTATATTCAACATTATTCATCATATGGATTTATGGCTGAAAAATAATTTAGGGAATATAAAATTTCTACAAATCCTTAAAGAATTCCCAATCCACAAAAATATTGAATCCTTTTTATCCATAAAATAGATATACTAGAAAGATCCTTTATTACTTAGAGTATTTGAATAATATAGACCTTCCTATGGTGGTAATATATTGGGAATACATAATCATTAATCAAATATAAAAATATTTTTTATAACATATTTGAATCATTTTTGGTGAATATATATGTCTATATTATATTATCAGTATATATATATATATTTATCACCATTCAAAGTAATGATAATGCCTCCATATTTTTAATTCAAAACTTTCTACTTCCAAATCCAAATCAAGATTCAATTAATTTTGATCTTTATTTATCAATTTGAGAGAGAGATAAGTTATTACCATAACATTCAACATGAAGACATATACAAGTCTTATTTGGATTCAATAATAAAAACCATTATCCTTTACCTATAGTAGGGTAGGATAGGTATGGGATCACTGACCAACATTCATTTTGACTTTATAAAATTTTATGCACATTCTTCATTCCAAAATAACAAGGCCATATTATAATTCAATGTGATTATTTATTAAGATATTCATGATAAATATATCTCAATGAACTGGTAGTACCCTTCTTTCATAAGAAAATTATGGATCGTATTTGTAGTGGTTGGTATGAATCATAGTTCAATAACATCCATTTGTAGTGGATCCAATGATATACTGTGACATTCTATTATAAAACCACTGAATACATCATTTTTTAACCAAAATTCACTCTTTTTAAATTTGACAAACATCTTATAAGTTCATTTTATTGGATGTCCTCCTCACATAACTTATTCATTTATTCTTAATGTAATATCTTGTCACACTTGAAACATATACATGTTCAATTTTTTAATCACTTTAGAAATCCTTAAGACAATTTTGTATTGTATGGAATTAAAAATTCATTAACCCTCGATGTGACAAACCATTGGATCCTATATAAAATTCCATCTTCATTTTATTACCACTAGAACCATGTGGGTTTCCACCAACCATTTCCACATTGACTAAATATCAAATGATATCATTATAGCTTCCAAAGTCCCATATGTCTAATTCCATTCAAATACATCATTTCAGAAAACTAATAAATCAATAAATCCTTCTTTCCAGGTGAATTATTATTATGGAAGTGTACCTCAATTTTCTTAAAAAAAATTTTTCATAGGCACAAAAGGAGTCATTGTCCTTCTAATTCAATAATAGAAAGTCCTTTGAAATTTTGGTATGAATAATTCATGGAATGAAATTTTTGAGTATTAAAATATTAAACATCTCCCATTCCAAGAATTTTAGTCATTATTCTTGTCTTATATTCTTGATAAGATCCCAACGTTGATCATATTCTCATTCCCAAGGATAGACTGATAATTAAACATTGACATGGTTCAATATTTGATGAATGGAATATATAATTCCAATTACTTTGATATATTTTAGGGTAACTAGTGGATCAGATGAACCATAAATGTTTATTGGACATTCTCACAAAAAACATGTTCCCCCCATTTTGTATTCAGATGTTCAACATGATCCTTATTACATTGAATATATTTGAAGATTTAAGCGATAATATCCATGATATAATTTATCATAGATATTATTCCATTTCACTTCTCATGAGTAAATTCATTTTGTATCCTATTATATTTGTTGTTACCACAATTACTTTTGGTTACATACATTGAAAAAACCCAAAAAATGTATAAAAATAATTCTATCAAAATAATATTGACCAATCATATATTCAAAAATATAAATCCCATGAGAACATTAATTATGAAAACTGTTTATGAATCTATGGAACTATATGTTTACCATAGTTCATTCATGGTCATACTCTACTCCAATCCTTCATAATGGGTTATAATGAAAATTTAAATTCTCCAAAACATATCCCCTATACTTTTATTTTTAGGTGTATAGTCATATGACCCCTGATCATGAAATAGTGAAGATAAATTTAATCCTCATCTAATAAATTTTAGTGCAATTACCCCTAGGATAATCTATAACATAGCTATATTCAAATTACATTATCATGACATGGGTGTATTTTCTAGGAGGACCAAACAATCCCTAATTTTAAAGAGTTTCAAAATGATATAAATACATAAAAATATCCCCATTTATTCCTAAAAATAATTATTTTGATAATATCTATATAATTAATAAATACAACATTGATTCAAGTGGATTTTTCCAAATCATAACTCATATAAATATTTCATCATTTGAGATGAATATAGAAAATATATCACAATTATAAATTCCGTATAACTATAAATCTATAGTGTTATAAGTGAATAGATAAATAAATATCTTATTTCCTAAAGGATATTCAACATCAAACACGGTGTTCTAAATATAAATAACATTATATACATATCATGCATAATAACATCCATTAAAACTAGGGGAATAAAATCATAAGAAATTGTGACGGTTGGTTCATAGAATGTTTAAGAATAGGAGATATCAATCAATTATCATACATGGTAATAAGGGAATGATGACATAATAATAATTATAGTTACAATACCCAATAAATTTAATATCATTAATTATGATTTATGGAAGAAAAAATTCTCATAACAAAAGATAATATTCATAAGAGTGTGGAATCATCGATAATTATAAATGATTCATGAGTGAATGCCATAATTAATGGAATGTGGAAAAAATATATTATAACAATGTGAACATGTAAAAATTAGAAAAATATTTGAATGTGGAATAACATAAATATATGAATGAGAACTTATGCTTGATGTCTTGACATGAGTGCCACACACCATTTCCCAAAGTCAGTCGGTTACGTGACCTTGGGCATGCTTCCTTGTAAGCCAACGACTTCCAACAAGCAGTGATGATATAATATCGATCATGGAGAGACTATAACATCATTATAAAAGTATCAAAATAGCTCAATAAATAAACAATCATCATATGATATAATAAACTAACAAAACAAAACGAGAATCACATGATGACTAAAACTAGAATAAAATATCCAAACTAAAATAGTAAATATGATATTCCAATCAAGTGACAAGTGTAAAATGAAAAACCAAATAGTAATATACTAGAAAATCCAAGAGGGTCTCGACACTAGGTATGGTTCTGTCATCCATGATTAATCCTAACTCATCCATGTAACATATTGCTCTTATCATTGTCTACTCTGGAAACTAATAAATCTATTCAGGTACTGATCACGCAGCCTAAGTAGGGTGTGAGAGAAACTCAGTAGGACACCACAAATGGTGTCTAGAACAATATCCAATAAATACAAGTCTGTGAAGTTTTATAAAAAATACAATAAAATGCATGATTAAAAAAGTTATTACTTTTCAATTTTTCCGTAATTAACCATATAAACCCCATGGGTTCCCTAGAACATTCATGCTCTCAACATCCTCTTCTACTCATTCTAGAGTGTGAATCATTTCACAATAACATGGTTATCATTTATCATCCAATAAAATCATCTCATCGACACTTGGAACCATAGTCCAATGCGAACTCATTAGTATAGGGTGCCATCTCTAACACCCAGTGGATATTTAGAGCCCTATACCCTGTCCTAGACCTCGTTAATCACATGGGTATTTGGATCTACAAATCATTTATCATACCCTTCATATCTTTTGTGTATTTGGTGCATCATTTTATGTCCCACACCTCAGTTATCACTATGGGATATTGATGCAGCAGAGCATGCCCCACACTCATTGGTCATTATGGAGTTTTGATGTAGCATACCATGTCCCGCACTAATTTATCAAATATTCACACATGTGGTATTTTGAAAGAAGTAGTCTATATCCAACAATCATTATTCACTTTAGGATTTTGTTGTAGCAGACCATGTCCCACACTCATTATTCACTCTATGATTTTGAAGCTACAGTCCTTGTCCCACACACATTTATCAATCAATTCATGAATATATGATTTAGAAGCAGCAGTCCATGTCCCAAAAACGTATATCAAAAATTCACATATATCGCAATATCACATATATCACAATATAAAAACTATCACATACATTCTGTTTGATCACCATTAACCCATTCACCAACAATTCACATCATGATATACCATTACAATTTATCACAATGACATTCTTCTTCAATTTAATCATATCGATCAAAATAAACAAATCATCATTAATCCATTAATCATCATTTAACAAAATAACCCATTAATAGATTCACTAATTAATTAATCCAATTCAACAATCTTTATATTTCATTAATTAATTCAATAATCAATTATTCTAATTTCACAACTACATAATCAAAATAATATTCGTTAATTAATTCAAAAAATAATTAATCCAATTCAATCAATTGTTAAATCACATCAATATCCATATTTTATTTCAAAAATTAATTAATCCATGTTACTAAATCTCATAATCAAAACACTCTACATTAAATTATTCAACAATTAATTAATCCAATTCAATCAACTGAATAATCATAGCAATCCCCATTAATTAATTAAATTTTTAATTAATCCAAATCAATAAATTGTATAATAAAAAAATATCCATTAATTATTTTTACATTTAATTAATAAATTTCAATAAATTTCAAAATCAAAAAAAAAATCTTCATTAATTAATTAGACAACTAATTAATCCATTTCAATCAATTGCATAATCACAAAAATATCCATTAATTAATTAATATATTATTTATTACAATTAAATAAATTTCCTAATAAAAACAATATCCATTAATTAATTCAAAAATTATTTAATCCAATTCCAACAATTTCATAATAACAATAATCTCCATCAATTAATTCAAAAATTAATTATTCCAACTAAATCAACTTCAAAATCAAAATAATCCCCATTAATTAATTCAGCAAAAAATTTATTCAAATCAATAAATTGTACAATCACAAAAAATACATTAATTAATTTAATAATTATTTGTTCCAATTCAAGCCATTGGATAATCACTATAATATCTATTAATTAATTTGACAATTATTTGATCCAAGTTGATCAACTGTATAATCAAAGAAATATCTATTTATTAATTCAAAAATTAATTAATCCAGTTAAATAAATCACATAATAAAAAATATACATTAATTAATTCATAAATCAATTAATCCAATTCAATCAATTTTAATTGTCCTGATTTTAAGCCAATTCGCTAACACAATGAATTTAAATTCCATCAATTCAATGATTCCATAAATTAATCGATTCATTAATTTTTTCAATTCAATGTTTAATTTAAAAATATACTAATTGAAATCTACCCATGCATACATACATTTGGAATTAATGAATATGGGAATTAAATTTATACCACCTACATCAATCATGTTGATGAGAAATCAGCCAATAGGAATCCCCATTTAGAAATGAAACTATAAAACCCACCATAAAAAACAAAATATAGATCTGAAACCTAAATCCAAGATCAAATGAAACAATATCTATTAAACCATGATCTAAAAACCATCCATCAATGGATAAAATATCCATCTTTTATTCAGAAAGAGGTGTAGGAGAGAGAACTAATCAAGAATATACCATATACCTGGAGAGATTTAGATCCATCAATGAATATTAGATTCTCTATGAACATTGGTTGGAAATCCTCGGAATTCATCCAATAACCTGAAAAAATGTGATAAAATATTTTAAATTTTATCTAGGGGGTTTGGGGATATAAGTTGGAGTTCATGATGTTTTATGTGAATTTTTAGGGGAATACGATTCCACGTGAATGGATTCCTAGGAATGGGTGAATGGTTTTCCAAACATTGTTCCTTAAATATGAACCTCCTCTAAGGGTGGTGTATGGTTAATCATGAAAGGTAACATGACTTGAAAACCCATACGCCAACTATGAAATCTCTACTCTCTCAAGGATGAACGGTCTGCTATGCTGGACACACTATTTGGGAAAACCATGCACCAACCTGCACAGACCCTCTTCCTTCTAAAAACATCCAAATTCCACCCAAACATGCCCAAATTTATAACCTAGAAAATATTTATTCAATAAAAGGAAAAACTAGTACCTAAAAACATGCTCGAGACGTCCACAAAAAAGGTAAGGATCATATAATCTCCTCATCTTATAACAGCCCATCTTCGATCAATACTCCCATGGATATTTATGATTCAAAGTCAAAGGGTCAAGAAACTATTCCCACATATCCTTTTCTCTCTCACATATTTCATCCAACACATGTCCAAGTTTCCAAAAAACAGATACTATCAGTGTGGTCATTCCATACAACACATTCTTAATAAGATCAAACACTTATTAGATGATCCTCAGAGCACACATCAATCTCAAACTCAACATCGTCCACCTCAATCACATGAGAAGTTATGGGGCAATATTGCCAGTGTTGTGACACATGAAAAATGTCATGCATATAATGATACCTTTATGGAAGGGACAATGGGTATGCTAGTTTTTTATTATATCTACAACCTCTAATGGTCCAAAAAAACAAGGGTGTTAACTTTCCCTACCTCTATATCTCATAGTGTGTCGATTTAGGAGACACCCAAAGGGATTTTAGATTAACCAACCACTATCCCAAACTTTCCCTCATTCCCAACTAAAGGTCTAAAGACCTCATTCTATCATGAACAACCACAACACCGACCATTCACAAAATTTCCCCAAAGAATAAAACTGATCAAAATATGAACTTATGTTAGTTACCAAACAAAACACAATTATGTCATTTACCACAACTCATCAAATCAAAACACTAGTAAATTACTCATCCTATCACATACTTTCTATGGTGCTCCCTATCATAATATTTAGATCTACACTACCATCTACCGGATGTTAGGTCCTACAACTTCATATCATTTGATAAAATTTAATCTCATAGCCTTTCTCCAGACATCTACTACTGACATATTTCTTCCCACCTTAGGAGGGTTGTAATCATAGTTTTCCTTAATAAATTTTCAAATTACTGCAACTAAATCCCCCTTCACTAGAGAATCCAATGAGTTGTGATGTCCATATCATCCTCAAATGAGCACCAAATAGAATAATTAATCATCTACCATTCCTAACATCCATGAATGTAACCCTTGTGATTTTATTTCATGAATCCTCCCTACAACCCTCAGTCGTCTAAGGCTAGTGGTTCACTACCCACCACAAGCCATCACCTTTAACATTCCCCAACAGTGTAACATTTAAGAATTACCTTCACCCCACCAAAAAAAATATGTATCATAGAATATGACCAATTATCTCTCAGTGTACACAGGAATATGGCAAGGTAAAGGGTTTGATCTTCTTATGTCTATAAGTGCACCATGATATCACTAATGAATACCACTACAAAAGATTCATCACTGATGTAACCTCTCACTATAGGGACACATTAACTTGTAAAAAGTATCATATTCCATGAACAAAAACATATCATCATCACCCAAAAAACAAAAATTAGGTGGGTTTCATTAACTAGAAATCCATACCACCTCATAACATGATTTCATCCAACACTACTAAGGTGACTCGCAATGGAAACACAGCAATCCATAACATTGATCCAATACTTAACGTTATCTTTCATAATAAGGGAATACCACTATGATCACACTGATAATGAGGTGTAATCATCCTATGACACCATCCCACTTATCCAAAAAAACATCGAGCCACTCTCTGATGTCCCACAGTTGGGCATTATCAAAACTATGGAGGCTTCACACTATCCTTCACCCACTTACAAGGGTTACCCTATTAAAATATTTAAACAATAACTTAAAACCCAAAGGAAACAAAAAATATAATTGAGATCTCATACTAGGGCACTCTCACTTCCCATACCACCCATACCAAATACAATATAACAACATAGTGGGTACTCATTTCCCAATTTTAATAGTTTCATCATCCGTATAAGTTGAGAAAGTTTCCCATGTAACTACTCCTACCCAATAGTACCTTGAACCAATGGTGGAACTTATTCTAAAATTGAATGCTCATTTCCAAAATTTCATCCCATTTTCCTACCAAAAATCATCGTCATGGAGGTATGTCTATACTATTCCAAATAGGCGTCTTAGAACAAATATCAAAAAATAATTAGATTTACACTGATTTACCTAAATCCATAATATTTTATCCCATAAACCCTACCACATGGTCAAAATTGAGGGGCTATCACAACCCTTAACAATCCTACAACTAGTTCATGAATACCAAATGGTAAAATCGTTATCATGGTTTAATTTTTCTCATTAGAAACCCATTTATTCACAAGTTTAATCAATTAAAATTTTTAATTTATCATTCGACACATTTTTTCAAACTAATTCACAAAAGAAAAGAATAGAATTCAATTTCAATAACTTTCCCAATAATCACATTTCAATTCATGCCTAAAATGATATATGTCATAAAATAATACTACTTTCCAATAATAATGCAGTCATACTCAAATATTATGACTTACCCCTCCACAAGTCAAATCACATAAAGAACAGTAAAAATAATAACATCACAAAACAAGTGAATCACTCGAGATGAAATAACATTCAACAGTACTTACACAAATCAAAAACAATAATCCATCACAAGGCACTTGGATTTTACCCTAATACATGGGTTAGGGACTCATATGCCTAAGCTCTAAACTAAGGCCCAACTCATCCTATTCAAATTTATACCTTAATAGTAATAAAAATTATTCAAAAACGAAATAAATGAAAAGAGAACAACATTTAATAAAACAATGTAATGTCTTTACCCGAGTTGCACACATTGGTGCCCCGAGCTAGTCAGTTACAGGACCTCAAGTGTGCCTCCAAATATGCTATAGGAGACTAACAATAAACCATGTTCTAATGTGGATCGTGTGGAGACTATACCCTAATTATAAAAGTAGAACAACAACAGAATAAATAGAAAAACAAAAAAAGATATAATCCAATTAGCAGAAGAAACATGTATCACATGATGAATAAAACATGAATAAAGTATCCCAACAAAAAAAATTAAATATTAAATTCCACATACATTAAAATAATTAAATTAAAACCCAAAAAGTATGATACTAACAACTTCAAAAAGGTCTTGACACCGGGTCCATGTCGATAATCTTTGCTCCATCCCAACCCATCCATCTCAAATATTTATCTTACCCATATCATGTCTTGCATTGTTGAAATCTATAATGGTATAAATCAGGAAGCCCAAGTAGGGTTCCATTACTACTTAATATGACACCACCCATATAATTTGATTCAATATTCGTTCAATAACATTGTATATAGTTTTATGAATAATAAAATACATTTATTAAGTAAACAGTTATCATATATAAATTATTTTTTAGTTAATCACATAAACCCTAGGGTTCTTGAGGACACATGAACTCTCAATTACTGATTTGGACTTTTTTGGAGTCTGAACCGTATCAAAATACCATGGTTATCATATATAATCTCACTCAACAATATCACAATAACTTGGAACCATAATCTAATGTCATATCATGGGGAAAAAACATTATGTATAACACCCCATTGTTATTTGGTGTCTTAGTCCCTGTTACACACCTCATTAATCACATGGGTATTTGGAGCCTCAGTCCTCTTCCCATACTCATCATCTCATATGTGTATTTGAGCATCAGTCCCTCTCCAACACCTCATTTATCACTGTCTTATATTTATGTAGCAGACCATGTCCCACACTCATTTATCATTACAGGATTTTTATGCAGCTGACCATGTCCTACACTCATTTATTAAACAATCACATAAGTGGGATATTGAAGAACCATTCCATCAATAAATCTCACTATTCACTATGGTATTTTAATGCAGAATACCATTTTCAACACAAATTATTCTTTATGTGATTTTGAAGATGTATTGCATGTCCCCCATTTTTTTATCAATCAATTCACCACTATGTAATTTTGATGGAGCATTCTATTTCCTACACATATATTTCACAAAATCACATATATCACAATATCACATATATCTAAATATCACCATTATCACCATTACAACATTCATCCCAGTTAGTCATCATTAACCCATTCACCAATATTTCACATCATTATATACCATTTCAATTCATCACAACAACATGGTTCTTCAATTTGATCACAAGGAATAATTTGAAAAATTCACCATTAATTCATTTATCAACAATTAACTATATAACCCATTAATTATTTCACCAATTAATTAATTAAATTCCACAATCATAATGTGGCATTAAATAAGCCCACAATTAATTAATCCAATTCCAAAATTTCATATTCAAAACAATCTTCACTAATAAATCCAATAAGTAATTAATCCAATTCAATAATTTTCATAGTCACAACAATCTCCATTTATTAACTCAACAATTAATTAATCCAATTAAATAAATTTCATAATAACAAAAATCTCCAGTAATTAATTAAAAATTTAACTAATTAAATTCAATCAATTGCATAATCCCATCAATTCCCATTGATTAATTCGACAATTAATTAGTCCAAATTAATCAATGTTATAATCACAATAATCTCAATTAATTAATTTGAAAATTAATTAATCCAATACAATCAATTTCAAAATCACAACACACTACATTAATTAATATAAAAAAGAATTAATAAAATTCCATCAATTGAATAATCACAACAATATTCATTAATTAATTCAAAAATTAATTAATATAATTCATTAAATTTCATTATCACAACAATATCCTTTATTAATTTTTAAAAATAATTAATCCAATTCAATAAATTTCATAATCATAACAATAATTATCAATTAATTCAACAATTTATTTTTCCAATTAAATAAATTTTATAATAAAAATAATCACCATTAATTAATTTAATAATTAATTAATCCAAATCAATCTATTTTATAGTCACAATAATATCCATTAATTAATTTACCAAATTATTAGTCTAATTCAATCAATTGAATAATCAAAAAAATCTCCATTAATTAATACAAAATTTAATTAATCCAATTAAATAAATTATATAATAAAAAACCTTCATTAATTAGATCTAAAATGAATTTATCTAATTAAACCAATTCCAATTTTCCCAAATTTAACCCAATTCACTATCACATTACAAATAAATTAATTCAATTTCATGATTCCATAAATTATTTAGTTCCTCAATTTATTCAATTTAAGATTTAATTTCCAAATGTTCCAATTGAAATCTATAAATGCAAATACACAATTTTAATTCATGACTATGGGTATTGAATATAAATCACCTACCTCAAAATCATTATCAATCGCTCTTTAAACATAAATCCCCAATTTTAAATGGAACATTCAAATACACACCAAAAATAAGATCTTGATATGAAAAAAATTCATGTATCAAAATAAAAAAAATCTATTAAACTAATATCTAAACCATTTTAAACATTGTAAAAAATACTATTTTATCTAGATTGAGGAGCTGGAGAGTGAGAGATCTAATTAGGAATAATCCACATACCCAGAGAGGTGTGGATCCATCAACAGATCATCGATTCCCCAAGAAAATTGGTTGGAAAGCCTAGGAACTTGTCTAGGAACCTCAAAAACTAAGATAAAATATATTTAGTTCGAGCTAGGGGTTTTATAAATATAATATGGGGTTTTAGGAAATTTTATGTGAATTTTATGTGGGTTAAAATCTCGTACGCATGGTTTCTTGGGTAGGGGGGAACTGTTTTCCAAATCGTGCACCTTAACAGTGAACCTATTCTAGTCGTTGTGCATTGTTACTACTAAAACGTGACATGGTCTAATATATTGTTCTCAAAACATAAAAAACCCACTATCTCAAGGGTTCATGGGTTTCATGCTAGGGTGCACGATTTAGGAAAATTATGCCCCAACCATTCTTATCCCCTATTCATTTTAAAAACATACAATTTACACCAAACAAATACAAGGTATAACCCAAACAAGATTTACTCATAAAATTAAAAAAACTACAAGAAAACATTCTTGAGACATCCCTAGAAATGATCAGGATCTTATAGAAACTTAGTCTATACATAATATTGTAGACATAAAACTAGTTCAACAGATAAACATAAGGATATAAGAGCATGTCCACACATCCATCTATGAACATGTAACCAGTTTCATGTGTAAAATAATTATCTCATGGGTTTTCCATATTTAAAAACACATTGGAGGGTTATAATGTACACACATATCACATTATCATATTCAATTAATATGTATGTCACATGATCATGATAATATTCAACATTTCATTATAACATAATCCATAGAAAATAAAATATGATTCATAAATATTGTATCATCATATCTGTAAAACATCCATAGAAATAATAAGTTTGGACTCATAAAATTATATACCCTATTAAACAAATATAAAATTAATTAATTACATCATCGATGAAAAATACCTTTAATTGATCAATTTAAACATTTCTTGTGTTATTTACCATTTTTAATTTGAAATCAATAATTTAAAATAAGAAATACGTAAAAAATAATAAGGAAATGTTTTTCATTAAATAGAACCATGGAAACACATATCATAAGTTTCAAATTATTAAGTGTTCATGGAGGTATGAAATTACATTCATATCATAATAATTAAGAAAAATATTCAATCCTCACATTCGATAAATGTGTCTTATTCACAAAATGAAAAGTTAATTTCTTTTTAAACCAATTTTTAAAGATTAAAACGTAGGTAATAATGAAATGAAAAGATAATTTATGAATTTTCAAAAGCATCTTATATGACATGGATATGGATGACAATGTATTTATGATTAAAAGAAGTGAAATAAGGTCTACCTTTTATAAATATACTTTCTAAACAATTATGTGTACCATAGAGAGAAAATAGTATTAAAATAAAAAATTCAAGAAATTTTTTTTAGATGACAATACAATGGTTATATTTAGAAAAATATCATTTTATTTCCCCCAATCAATTTTCCACAAAATCAATACAGATTAAAATATGATTGAAACCAAAATCCCATACCTCATGTCTTATTCTTCATTATATGAATTAAAAAATATTGTATAATGAGTATATAAATACTATAAATATATTCTATAATGATATTAATACCTTCCATACAATTTTTTATTTACTAATAAAAGCTTCTAACTCTTTTTTTAAAAAGATACAATTATGGGTGCTAATATTTTAACATTTCATGGACGTTATGATTTATTAGTTTTGTTATTTTACTTTGATAATTTTTACCTTATCTACAAAATGTTAATTATTTCATAATTATTATATGTAATAAATTTATATTCTTTTTTTAGCTATTCAAATCATGTAGGGATAATAAATGAATTACATCACATCATGCTGACGGTAATTAATACATACACATGAGTGATGTTTCCATTTTATTGATGGATGTAGTGAATTATTGGTAAATTATATATCACATATATAGAGTAATTATTATACAATAAAAAATAAACATTAATTATTTATATCCTTATTACCATTCATGAAATGGAGAATGGAAAAATTGATCTCATGGCAATATGGAATTTGTTGTCCACATATACAGAAGAGAAATGATATTGACTTCCAATAGATGAAAATATAAGAATGTGGATGAGTTATTATAATAATAGAATAATTATTATTTCATATATATCATATAAAAATATTATGTAATGCCCTAACCCCAGAAGCCCGGATCTGGTGTATTATTTTAATACATTGGCATGATTATAAATAATCAAGTCCTGAAAGGCCAATTAGTTTAGCAGTCTTGGAAAAAAGATTGCATACATGAATATTACTTTAAACATTCTAACATAAAACACACACAAAAATCCTTCGAAAATGAAATTATTCCCCTAGATTAACCCTGCATATAAATCATAATACACTTCTTCACATCCTAGGAGAAATAAAATCTAAAAAAGGGGTGAGCTCAGTTCCTCGGTAAGGATAACAAGATAGCGGGAACTATTATAAATAAGAATAATCATTTAAGACAATGTATAACACTAAAATAAAATAATTTTAAACATAATCATCATCATAATATGGAAATGATAAATAAAATAATGCCACTTACTTATTCACATGGATATTCTACTTGTCGAATAATCTCATGTAATATCAATAGCCAATTTCATAATGATGGAATGCATAATGCCAGACATTATAACCACATAGTCGAGGCTTGTTCCAGGACTAAAAATAATATTTTATCAAGGCCTTGTGTCATGAAAATATTTTGTCTCATGATACCTACCGATACATCGAGGAGTTATAATGGGCTCCACTCATCACTTACTAAGTCCAATGAATTACTCATATGAAAATGTTGAAACATAACATAAAAATTCATATAAAAACTAGCATATGAAATTTCAATACATTAACCATAAACAGTGAATGGTATAAACATAGGACATCCATGGTCAAATATATCATAACTCATTCAATACAATATGAAAGATTTTATTTTAACAAATCAACCTTAATCAAGAATAATATCTCATAATGTATGTTGACATAATTTAAAATGATCGGTAAAACTCTTTGAGAGAAATATCCCTTTTGTGAAATCTTCTAAAAGTCATGAATTTATAAAGGAATTCATTTAAAAGATATAATTGAATCAAAGTGTCCCATACCACTTTGAAACATTTGAAAATAATTTTCATTTCAAAACATTGATGTCTATATAAATAAACCCTTAAAATAATTTTGATAAAAATGACACTAATGAAAAAGATTTATAATGATAAATCATTAAAACATTTAAAATGTTGATCTTTAAAAAGAGTCCCTTCCACAAAACATTTTAATATTCATTTTGAAAGCATTTTTATGGAACATGGACATGGATGATAAAAATGTCCCAGAAAATACTTATACATAAGCAACCTCAGATAATAATGAGATTGAGGAATTAACCCTTACTTGGTTCATTCCTTTGGTCGAGGGAATGTTTAACATCTTATAAAATGACCATAGAATGTTATTAAATTATACCAAAACCATATTAATATTTATGATATCACATATGATTCATTTATGACATTATAATACATATTAAATAATAATTTCTATGTTAAAATAATATTTTCGGTAATAATCGCTTTCTTTATCATACATGTTTTATCTTTTTTTTCTTGATCGCATAACTTATATCATGATTTTATTCCTTCTAGAATAAAAAACATTATTTATGTATCATATATATTCAAAATATAAATATTTATAATAGATAGATATATGAAATGGAATGTACTGTTTATGGTGACGGTAGGTCGTACGTACGCATAAACGCTGTTTCTATTTTCATATCGTATTGAACAGAAGTAAGTTAATGAGATATATGTATAAATATATATATATATATATATCAAATAGAATTATTATTCCATATATTACATACCTATTAATATTATATATTTATAATCATCGTTGAATGGTGAATGTGGAAATGAATCTCATTGCCTCGTGGAGATGGTAAGTCGTACATACGCATGAGCGATGATATCATTATATTGATGGTGAAATAATATGTAATTGGATGGTATATTAGATATACATAATAATTAAAATGTTATAATTATTATTTTAATTAATTATAATCATTATTATACCCATCCAAATAATTATGAGTTGAATAACAAACTACCCCATAACGTGGAGACGGTAATCCATACATACGCATGTATGGTGACATTTTTATTCATATAATGTATAGAATAATGAATATGGTTGTAACATATTTATAATAATATCACATTATGTAGATGGTAGTGGAGTAAATATTTTGGTATGGAAACAACAATGAAATAGTAAGTGGAATAAGAAAATAAATTTGAAAGAGGTGATTAAATAATTACCTTTCTGCGGGTTCTTCCTTTTGATTTGAACAAAAGGGCTCCATAGGCTGGATTTCGGATCAATGTATGGCCTATAGGATGAATTGAGGGTAGTTGGGAGAATATTTGAGTCAGGTTTGGCTGAGACAAATATATTTGGAGGTGTGAAATTAAGAGAACAGGAAGTACCCTTTTATAAGAGAGGTGAGGGTAACTTTAGGAGAAGCTTGAAATATTATTTTATTATAAAATCATTTTCGGTTTATAATGGCTCAAAATGGATTTATTTAAAGTATAATGTGGGGATGGGTCTAAATCCCCTCAACAATAGGTTTTATACAAGTTAGGTCACCATATTAACAATATCATTTAGATTTAACCATTAGTTAAATAGTTTAACTTTTACCATGTCTTCTTGTATTATTATAATACATGGTTAATAAACTTACTGTAAAATGCATAGAGAAACTCAAGTGGTTCATAAATTACATATTTATCATTATAAATGTCCTTTTTTGGAACCTTATATTTTTAGTAATGTTATTTCATTTAATAATATAGTATTTTTTTTAAAACTCAATTATGTAAATTTTTACACTATTTAGTATTTGGTTTACTTTGAAAGTCATAACAAGTAGATTAATTCGAAAAAAAAATATATTAAATTAACTCTAACATGTCATATTCACCTATAAAATTCATGGATGTTATCAAATGTCTCAATTTACATTTATTTTTATATTTATAATATCAATTATTTTAATCTTTCATTAATAAGGTAATTACCGCATCATCATTATGTCATAAATAAATTTAATTATTTAATGTCAAAAATTTATAAATATAATACCATTATGTAGGAAATGTTTTTATCTTTATAATTAATATTTATACCCGAATGTATCTTAGGTATAACCCTATATTAAAAATGTTTTAGTTATGAAAATTTGAATTTAACACTTTTAACTCTTCTTTAAATAAAATAATAATAAATGTCCTAATCTAATCCATGTAGATCAAAGAGAATCATATTTTATTTCTAAGGTTTATTTTGGTCGAAATAGACTTATCCAATAGAATTAGGCAATTCTTTGGGGTAATTTTATATTATTATAATATTATTTTTACCTTTAATTTCTCTATTTACTTTAAATTGTGGTAAATAAAATTAAAAAAGATACTATTCACCAAAAATTATTTTCAACCTATTGAACAAAATTTTACTTACTGATGTCAACCATGTTTCTTGGATTTTTGAAATTCAATTCACTGAAGTAGTAAAATTAAGTTTTTTCCAAATTTGCAATTGTACCTAGAAGGTGGGTAAATGTGCTTAAGAAGTGGGTAAGAAGACGTTAAAATGGTTTAATAAAATTATATATATCTAATTTTATTTTATAATTACTATAATGAGTTAAATTGGACTAATATTTTTATTATGTATCTATTTTTACTTTTAACATAAATTAAAAATAATTATTTAAATGTAAATGTCCGTTTTAATCTACAATGTAATGTTTTTTAGTATTCATCAAAAATTGGATGTTTACAGAAAAATACCAAATATTAACCAAAAGAAAATTTTGATATTAAAAATTAAAAAATGATTTCTAATTTTTCAAATTCAAAATATATAAGTTTTATTCCTTAATTTAAAATTATTTCTCGTTCTCAAAACCTAGAAGTGGTTTTTTAAAAGGTAAATACTATCAAAATATTGATATGTGTTTATGTCCAATATTATATGTACAATTACTTCCAAAAAATACGTTATATTAAATGTTAAAAATATAATCTATTTATTCTCTAAAACCACTCAATTATATAATTTGACACTATAAATTTTTTCGATTAAAAAAAATTAATTAAAATTTTTTATTTTTCACTATTTATCAAAATATGAATGTTGTCATAAAAACACCAAAAATTTACCCAAACTAAATTTTTATGTCTCAATTCTAATGAAGAAGATTATTTTTTCAAATTTAAAATATAAAAGTTTCAAATATTGGTTCTAAAAAGGGTTCTCCATTAAAAGGTGGTAAAACTTCATTTTTTTAAACAATTATTTTATGAGAAAAATTGAATTTGTTCTTATATTATGTCTGAAAAACACATAATATGGATGTTAAAATTATATGGAGTATATAAAATTCGAAATTCATTTAATACTATTAATAACCAGTTTTTAAACGGCTCGTTTGGTATGTCATGGTGCGATCGAACTCAGTGTTGCATATGGCGCAAGCTATTGAATTACTTTAAAGAGATAGTGTATAATGAATTCCTAGGGTGTCACATTCTGCCCACTTTAAATAAATTTCATCCTCGAAATCTGAAATTATTCATCAAATATAAAAGGTTGAAAATAGAAAATACCTTTATGGAAAATCCACATCGAAAATAGGGTTACTAAAATTTAGTCTTAATTAGAGGGAAAGGTAAATGAATAACTCACCACCCAAATAGGGTTTTTAATAGGTGAAAATTGGTGGAAATTATAGGCACATAATTAGGGGGTAAAACATAAATATTTATAGGGAGTGATTGAGGTCAACAATCATAAACAAGTGAATTGAAAATTTTGGGCCTCAAAGCAATAAATCTATGATGATTTAAAATATCAATAGTTAAAAAACATAAGGTATTAGGATAACATATTTTTGGTTTTATGACCCTTTACCTAAAGTTTAGGAATTAATTTCATCATAGAATAAGAACAAAAAGAATAATTGACAAATAGAGTCCCATCCTTTACCAAATTTCAACCACAAACACATCTTAAAACTCCAAAATATTATATTTATCATAATCATATAGGGTTCCAAAAAAGGAAATTATAATTCATATGTTAGACCATTTTTAAAAAAAAC
The DNA here is from genome assembly GCA_963277665.1 of Viscum album. Lineage (NCBI taxonomy): Eukaryota > Viridiplantae > Streptophyta > Magnoliopsida > Santalales > Viscaceae > Viscum > Viscum album. Next base: position 697,500,534 of record OY728122.1, on the reverse strand, counting down.
TACATTACTTAAACTAGGACATCACGTTGGCCAGTAGTAGGTGATACCCACTTTTCGCCTTTCAGTTGTAGGTTCAAGTCTTGTGGCCTTTCCGAACGCGATGGGTTGTCGCCCGACCTTTGGGTTACCCATTTTATAACAATCCAAAAATAATATTAAGAAATGATTTAACATTAAAAAATAGTATCCAAAGTCCAACTAAATTCAGTACAACCTTTAGACTTATCCAAACTACTTCTATCCAAAATCACAGTCCAAAATTTATAAGGAAGGAAAACATAATAAAGATCTCTTTTTTCAACATATTAACATGTGATTACCTCCATCAGGTATTATCATAAATCATGGTGACACCCTGAATTACCATAAAACCTTATTTAATACATTCATGCTCCCTTTTTCCTTATAGAATACTGGATATACTCCTTAATTCCAAAAAAAATTTAATACTCTGACAATGATGGAATAAATAAACCATTAATCAGTTTCAAGTATTTCAATAATACCCAATAAACATTATCCAACTCAATTATCTCCTGTTCCAAAATCACTACCTTGGTATCAAGACCATATTATGGTTTATCTTTCTCTCGACCATATATTTTACAAAATGTTTAACTTAAACCTGTGTCACATTACTTGGTACCAAAGAATCTAAAATCCTTAATGAAAATGTATTGCAGTACAATCCTTATATACTTTATAATTCTTATAACTTGTAAATAATTAATACAATACCCAAATGAAACAATTATTTAATAACAACTTAAGAGAACTAATCATTCCTCCCCATATGTGGTATTGTCATAACTTGATTATTATCTAATAGAATCATTTGGGGTACACTCTGATGATTTGGACATTGGTTCGCATAGTGTCCCAACTCCATGTAGATGAAGAATTGTACATTTGAAACCTTTTTCTTACCCATACAATTACATACTTGGTGTCCTTTTTAATACATCTAAAAAACTCACATTCCCTCCAAGCACTTCCCAAGGTGATTCATTCCACATTTATCACATATGGGAAAATATTTCTTTCCCTTATTACCTTTATCCATTTTTCTCACTACCATCATCTTCTTCTTTAACATACCTTCTAATCAATACGACTCAGATAATTCTTTACATAACTTATTAACACATGATAATATTTTTTCATATGATGAGAATACGTGGGAGACTATTTCCCTTCTATATATTAGCTTAAGACCATGAAAGATATGATCCTTCTTACTCTTTGGATCATGTGTATTGCTATAATTCTCAATCCTTCTTTTGGGAGCCATTTCAAAATGACAAAATAAACGAGGTTAGATAATATCATAATATATAACCAAAAACTAGAAAAATCATCAACATTAATTGAATATTTTTACACATCTAGTATCATAATTATAAAAATGGTTTATTTTCTGTCATATTTACTCATAAATCCTTCATAATGCATTTAAAATAAAATTTTAATTATCCTAATCATATCCCCCAGGAGTGTCATAACCAATAGTGCAGCAAGGCCCATTTTCATGGACCAGTTCCGATTCGAGTCTATCTCAAAGTGGTGTTTTTGGGTTTTACCCCTAAGTACATCTCTACCAGAGCATCCTCCAGCTAGTCATATGTAGAAATGGATGTATTTCATTGAATACCCATATAATATTTACATTACCATAATTTTTGAATGTTCATCTATATTAATCTCCAAAGTCTATCTTAGGGTAATGTTTCAAAATCAGAGTTTATATAAATATATTTTCAAGGATGTTGTTAAGATTCCTCTGATACAAATTGTAACTTCCCGACCCCAAATGCTCGGAGTCGGTGCATTATTTTAATACATTTGAATGATTATGAAGAATCACGTCCTGAAGGACATATCAGTTTAGTAGTCTTCAAAAATAGTTTACATACATGAATGTTATATTAAAAATTCAAAAATAACACACAACAAAAATAATCCATTGAGAATGAAAATATTACCTTAGCTTAACTCTGCATATCAATCCTAATACACTTTTCACATCCTGGGAAAAATAAAACCTATGAAAAGCGTGAGCTCAGATTCTCAGTAAGGATAAAAATATAGCGGAAACTATAATAAATATGCATAAATAGTTAAGGAAATGTATAAGACTAAAAAACAAGACTTTTAAACTTATACATTAGCATAATATGGAAAAGAGAAATAAAATAATGGAATTTACTTATTCAAATTGATATTATACTAGTCGAATAATCACATGTAATATCAACAGCCAATTTCATAATGATGTAATTCATAATGCCGAACATCATAACGGTATAGTCAAGGCCTCGTGCGAATAATACAAATAATATTTTTTCAAGGCCTTGTGACAAGACATTAGTTTGTCTCATGGGTCCTACCGATTTATCAAAGAGCTATATCAGGCTCCTCCAATCACTTACTAAGTCCAGTGCATTCCTCATAAGAAAATGTTGAAACATAGCATAAACATTCATATTAAAACTGGCATTGGAATTGTCAATACATTAACCATAAAACATGAATGGTATAAAAATAGGACCTCCATAATCTAACATATCATAAATCATTCAAAACAATATGAAATATTGTATGATAATAAATCAACCCCAATCAAGAAGAATATCTAGTAAAGGATGTTGGCATAGTTGAAAATGATCTATAAAACTCTTTGAGAGAAATATCCCTTTTGTGAAATCATTTAAAAGTCATACATTTATAAATGAATTCATATAAAATATATTTTTGAATCAAAGTGTCCCATACCACATTTAAACTTTTTAAAAGAATTATCATTTCAAAACATTTATGTCTATATAAATAAATCCGTATAATCAATTGGAAAACCTTGACGTCAATTAAAAAGATTTAGAAATATAGAACATTAAAACATTTAAAATGATGATATTGAAAAATGTTCCCCTCCCGAAATCCTTAAAATATTCATTTTGAAAACATTTTTATGAAACATGGACATGGATGATAAAAATTTCCTAGAAAATACTTACACATAAATAATCTCGGATAATAATGAGATGGAGGAATTAACCCTTACCTTGTATATTCCATTGGTTGAGGGAACATTTAACTTCCTGTATAATAACCATAGTATGTTTATAAATTATACTAGAACCATATTAATCTTTATGATATCATATATGACTCATTTCTTACATTATACTACCCATTTGATAATAATTTCTATGTTAAAATAATATTTTGGATAATAATTGCATTCTTTACCAAACGTGTTTTAGCTTGTTATTATTGATCACATAACTTATATCATGATTTAATTTCTTCTATAATATAAGAAATTATTTATGAATCATATATATTCAGATTATAAATATGTGTAATAGATAGACATATGAAATGGAAAACACTGTTTATGGAGACGGTAGACCGTACGTTCGCATAAATGTTGTTTCTGTTTTCATATTGTATTGAATAGAAGTAAGTGAATGAGATATATGTAAGTAAATATATGCATATATATATATATATATCCTGTAGTTTTATTTTTTCATATATTACATACTTATTAATAATATATATATTTATAATCATATTTTAATGGTGAATGTGGAAATGAATCTCATCGTGTCGTGGAGATGGTAAGACGTACATACGCATGAGCGATGATATCATAATATTAATGGTGAAATTTTTTGTAATTGGATGGTATATTATATATAAAGAATAATTAATATGTTATAAGTATTATTTAAATCAATTTTACTCATTATTATACCCATCCAAATTATGAAGTGTTGAATAACAAACGACACAACGACGTGGAGACAGTAAGCTGTACGTATGCACATATGGTGACTTTGTCATTCGTAGGATGGGTGGAATATTGAATATTGTTGTACCATATTTTTAATAACATTATATTATATAGAAGTTACTGGAGTTATTATTTTGGTATGGAAACTACAATGAAAGAGGAAGTGGAAGAAGAAAAAACATTGAAAGAGGTGATTAAATAATTTCCCCTTCTTCGGGTTCTTCATTTTGATTTGAACAAAAGGGCTCCTTAGGCTACCTTTCTGATCAAATTAAGGCCTCTTGAATGCATTGAGGATATTTTGGATAATATTAGATCTGGGGTTGGCCGAGAAAAATGGATTTGGATGTGTGAAATTAAGATAAGGGGAATTCCCTTTTTATAATAGAGGTGAGGGTCATTTTAGGAAAAGCCTGAAATATTATTTTATTATAAAATAATTTTCGGTTTATAATGGCTCCAAATATATTTATATCAAGGATAAGGTAGTTATGGGTCTAAATCCTCTAAACTAATTGGTTTTATACATGTTTAGGTCACCATATTAACCTTATCTTTTAGATTTAACCCTTAGTTTAATAGTTTAACTTTTACCATGTCTTCTTGTATTTTTGTAATACATGGTTAATAAACATACTGTAAAATACCAAGAGAACCTAAAGTGGTTAATTAATAACTTATATATCATTATATAAGTCTTTTTTCCAAACCTTAGATTTTTTGGAATATTATATCATTTAATAATATAGTATTTGTTTTAAAAACTCATTTATGTCAATTTTGACACTATTTAGTATTTGGTTTACATTGAAAGTCATAACAAGTTGATTACTTCGAAAAAAATAATTTACATTAACCCTATAATGTCATATTAACCTAGAAAATTCATTGATGTCATCAAATTTCTCAATTTATATTTATTGTTATATTTATAATATCAATTATTTTAATCTTTCATTAATAAGGTAATTACTGCCTCATCATTGTGTCATAAATAAATATAATTATTTAATGTCTAAAATTTATAAATAAAATAGAATTATGTAGGAAATAGATTATATTTCTAATTAATAATTATATTATAATTTATCTTAGGTATATCCCTATATTAAAAAAAATAGTTGTGAAAATTTGAATTTAACACTTTTAACTCTTCTTTAAATATAATAATAATAAATGATCTAATCTAATCCATGTTGATCAAAGAGGATCATATTTTATTCCTAAGGTTGATTTGGTTCTAAATACACATATACAATAGAATTAGGACATATGTTGAGATAATTTTATATTATTATAATATAATTTTTACCTTTAATTACCCTATTTATTTTTAAATGTGGTAAATAAAATTCAAAAGTTACTATCCACAAAAAAATTATTTTCATCCTATTAAACCAAATTTTACTTAATGATGTGAATATTGTCTCTCAAATTTTTGAAATTCTATTCACATAAGTGGTAAAATTACGGTTTATGCAAATTTGCAAATGTTCCAAGAAGGTGGGTAAATGTGCCTAGAAGGTGGGTAAAAAGACATTAAAATGGTTCAGTAAAATTCTATATATCTAATATTATTATAAAATTACTCCAATGAATTAAATTAGACTAATATATGTATTAGGTATCTATTTTAACTTGTATGATAAATTAAAAATAAATATTTAAATGAAAAATTCTCTTTTTATCAACAACGTAGTGTTTTTCACTATTCATAAAAAATTGAATGTTTTTAGAAAAATACTAAAAATTCAGCAAAATTTTTTTTCGATATTCCAAATTCAGAAATTATTTCTATTTTTTAAAATTCAAAACATAAAAGTTTCATTTATTAATTTAAAATTAATTCTCATTGTCAAAACTAGAAAGTGGGGGTTTTAGAAGTTAAAACTATGAAAAGATTGTTATGTGTTTATGTCCAATTTAAATGTAAAATTACTTCCAATTACCTATATTATATTAAATGTTAAAATATAATATAATGGTACTTTAAAACCACTCAAATTTATAATTCAACACTATAAATTATTTCGATTAAAAAAGTTGTTTTTAATTAAAATTTAGTATTTTTAACTATTCATCAAAATATGAATGTTATCAGATTACACCAAAAATTTATCCAAACTAAATTTTTTTTTCCCTCTTTTAAATAAGAATATTATTTTGTCAAATTGAATACATAAAAGTTTCTAATATTTTATTTTAAAAGGGTTCTCCATTAAAAGGTTGTAAAACTGTATTTTTTTGAAAAACCCTTCTTTTATCTGAAAAATTGAATTTTTTCTTCTATTATGTCTAAAAAACATATAATATGGATTTTAAAATTATATGTGGTATATAAAATTAAAAATTTAGTTAATACTATTTTTAACCGTTTTTTAATGACAAGTTTCGTAAGTCGTGGGGCCCTCGAACTCGTTGTTGCATGTGGTGCAAGCTATTGAATTGCTTTAAATAGATAGCATATTATGAATTCCTTGGGTGTTATGTATTAAATATATCAGAACAACTAACCATGAATTTTGGTGATAAAAAATGAATCATAACATTATGTGGAGGTGGTGTTTCACATGTACGCATGAGAAATTAATTCATTCATAATTTTTTAGATAATAATATCAATAATGGTGGAACCATAATCATAATAAAATATTTGAATTTTTAGGATACTGTATATAATATTTTATAATGAATAGCTTAGATTTAATGGAGGTTGAATAGTGAATAAATTGAAAGATGTCGGCAAAACAGAAAATCTATTTATTCATAGACTTTATTTAATTACCTTTTTATGTACACTATCAATAGTATTTTATGAATAATAAACCACTAAATAATTGATAGGGATGTGAATAAGTTATTAGGAAATGGTTTGGCCTCACTAGGTTTCTCAATAAAGTGTAATGAAATGAGAGAAAGGGTGTCCTTTCAAAATTAGGGGAGGGACACACCCTGGTTTTTTTAATGTAATCAGATATTTTTATGTCATATTCATTTAGAAGCATACCATTAGAAATTTAATTTTCTGTCTATACTGATAAGGGTTTAAATCCGATGATCTGATATGAATTATGGTGAAAACTTCAATCCATATAATTTAATTTATCTATAAATGGCCGATTTTTACACTTTATTAGGATCCTAACATTTCTAGAGAAGTATCATACCCGTTTTCAGGGATTATTTTAACTTTTTAGTATAATTTGGTTTAATATCGTCTTGGGTTATAAGGTGAGTTTTGGAGGTTTTTGAAGAGTTTCTTGAAGTGCACGGTTGCCCACTTTTTCCCATAGTGTTCACCTTCCACAAAAACATTGTGTACCATCGTATAGAGGGGGTTTCACTTGTAGGGCACGATTTTTAAATTATTCACCCACTTAGTTGTAAAATTGTAACCCATATATTAAGGGACCCTAGATAAGGCTCATGGTTTGAAAAACCATGCAGTTCCCCCCAAGAAACTATGCGTGAATGAATTTAAAGGATCGAAATTTTTATATTAGATTCTAGGAATCCCTTTTTATATCTCAAATTACCATATTTCAAAATAACATGAATTACATACCTATTGTAGGATATCAACAGGATTAATGATCTCCTCAAACCTCATTCTATGTAAATCAATGATTTAGTGGAAGAAATGAAACCCTTTATGGTATATAATTTCTACCTCATTTAGTTTTATCACTCTCCGTTCATTATTCCCCTTTTTAGGGGATTGTTTACCACTCTTTCAGATGGATTAGATCTAGGTTTTATAGATATAGCTTGATTGGATCATGATCCTCGGTTTTGGCCCTATTTATTCCTCACCATTGTGAATTTGAAATATATACATCAAATTGAGGGTTATGGTTTGGCAACCATTCGTCAATGATCATGAGGTAGGTGGTCTAATCGATATTTCCCACAGCATTAATTTTGATATTTTTTATATAATTATCCATTTCATTTCAATTTTTGGAAATTTCATTTAAAATTGAATAGGTTCATTTAATTAAATGAAATTGTGTGACTCGTCATGGATACCTTTGGAAGTTTTGTGTATTATTATATTGGATTTTATGGAAACCCAAGGGGTATTCCAATTTTGTTCAAATGATAATTATGTTTTGAAAGAGGATAAATATTGGGTTTATGTAATTTGACTAAACCCTTATTTAATAGATTATAATGGGATTTAAATGGTTTATTAGATTATCTATGGTGATTTTATGAGGTGTGAAATAAATGACGAAAATTAGAACAACTAATGAATTGTTTTTGTTGCTCATTATGAGTAAATTAATGATCTGTGATTGGGATTCATAAAAAGAAATGGAGCACCATGATATGAATGGTATGATAAAAAATTTCAATGATGTTGAATATTGATTTACATATTATTATATATGTGATTGATCAATGAGTTTAGAGTTAGGTATTGATGCTGGAAATACCAAAATGGTGTTAAACTAATACTATAGGCCCCTAATGCATTCATGTTAACAATGAGGTGTGGGATATTGACTACTACTGCAAATAACCCTGTGGTTCCAGACTGATGCTCTAAATGCCAGATATATATATATATATGGATGTTATTGTTAGTAATTATGTATGGGTTAGGGACTGGCAATCCAAATACCCATTGGGTGCTAGACTGATTCTCTAGGCCCCTAGTGTATGATAATTAATTGGTACATGGATGAAGTCTAAAGGGTGCCAAAAATGAATTTGAAATTTGAATAAATTAATACTAAAACAAAAAAATGAATGATTTGTGAAATACCTATAGTATATAGTTCAAACTCCGACATGGGCTAAAGTCGGTATGATGTGGTTTATTAAAGATTAATAAATTGAAACATTTTTACTTTTTTCATTAATCATTATTATTTATACAATTACATACACTATTATATACTGGATATTTATTTGGGTGTCATTTGTGGGGTCATACTATGTTTTACACACACCCCACTCAGGCTACCTGATCAGTACCCAAATAGCATATATGTTCATAGGGGAAAGATAAGGGATTGATCCCTATGATAGATGGATTATATGGGATTTGGGATGGATATTGGATAAGAGAATTTGAAATTATGTTGAGACTCTCTTGGGAGTTTTCAGTGTGTATTAATTTTGGTTTTTCAATTTGATCATGAATGTTATATAGAATAACATATTTACAGCTTCGGTTATAGTCAATTTCCTTATTTTGGATTCTGCATGATATATTGGTATTTATTGTTTGATTTTTGTTGTTGTTTATTATTAGTTGGATATTGTATTTTTTATTTCTAGTGTCATGTTGCTTTAATATAGATGGTATTGTAAACCCATGTTAGAAATTATACCCTTACTACTAGACCGAATACTCCATTGTATGGGGAGGTGTGCCTAAGATCATATGGTGAATTGTCATGGGTTACCAATATGTGGCACTTAGGTTGGGATGTTACAAAGTGGTATAAAAGGAGGTTTTCTTTTCTTTTAGATTTTTATATTATTTGGAAATGGTTGTTATGATATTAGGTTGTTTTATTCCATGTTCATGATCTCATTATTTGAAGTCTCTAACTCATGTGTGGAAGAATACCCATGTATATATTTCGGTATTGTTGTTCTTGATGTTTTCCATTACATTTGAATGATAGTTTACCTCAGGTGATGAAATTGTTCTATGATGTTACTAATTTATATGATTTTTCTCATTGATGGATAAGGAATGAGTTTTTCATATACATTAATCATTGTAGGTTTTGATAAATTTATATGACATGCAACATTTTGGGCATGTTTGGAAAAGCATTCTTCGTGTATGTTTTGTAAAAAAATAAAAAAAATATTTTATTTATTTAAATATTTATTTTATGAAATGTTTTATAATAAGGAATTTATAATTTTAAATGATTCCAAATGTGCTATTTTAAAGTTTATAAAATGAATTTCTAATGAGAAAAATTCAAATTTGATAGTGTTTTACCATTTGTTATTTATGGCCCAGGTGAGGGATGGTTGAGGTTAGTGATAGTGCATTGGTTTTGACTATGGGGTAGAGGAAGATGTGTGACATGTTATTGATTTATGTTAGTCCCTATTATGTAAATGTGATAATAATTTTTTGTGCATCCTAAGATATGTGATTTTAATTATAGTTACCTGAATCCATGCCATTTTTTGTTGGTAGGATGATTGGAGGACATGGATATAAATTTACCTCTAATAGTGGAGTTATAGGAAACGATATTAATAGGTGAAGGGAAGGGACAAATATTAAGTGATAAGATTGATTGATTTATTAATTTTATTGTTAGATACCTAGGGTAGGGTGTGTTGAGTATGTATGACTTGAAAAGAGAGTTCTAGTTGTAAAACCCTCCAACATTCACCGAATATGGTAGACCTGAGGAATCTATGTTGTGGATTGAGTCTATCCGGAAAATCTGTTACCATTTAGGGACAATTTGTGAGAATAGGGTCAAGTGGGATATTTATATGTTACATGGTCAAGAAATGAACTGGGGTGATATTTAATATTGGATGAAAAGTTTGAGATAAGGGTATTGAAGGATTTTCCAGAGAAATTCAAAGAACACTTATACTTTGAGACGCTCAGGTCACAGAGATTATTTGATATTATGTGGTTGACCCAGGGGAGTATGCCAGTGATTGACTTTGTCAGTTTTCTCACTGACTTGTAATGAATTGTTGCATCATTGGTAGGATCTAAAAAACTATGCTGAGACATTTTCTAGAATTCCTTATATATGAGATTAATTTGGAGGTTAATATATTTCGGTTAAATAAGTTTAATGAGGTGGTGAATCAAGATTAAATACTTTAGGGGAACCTGAAAGAGGCTTCTAGTGGATGATATGTGGTTTATTCTAGACGTCTAGGTGGTGATACGTTTGAGTGTATGAATAATTGATAATGAGAACATTAACTAGAGCAATAGAAAGAAGAGTTACTAGGGAGAAGGTTCAGTTATCCAATTAAATAATTAAGAAAAGTTTCCTCAATGTGATAAGGTAGTTCAATATCTTAACTAGTGTCCCTAACCATTAGTAGAGTTATATTTTTATGTCATGATGGTTCATCTATAGTGGTTTATCTAGAAATAAGAGTTTCTAGGGAGAAGGGCCAGTTATCCAATGAAATACTTAGGAAAAGTTCCATCAATGTGATAGGGTAGGTCAGTATCTTAACTAGTGTCCCTAACCATTAGTAGAGTTATATGTTTGTTGCATGATAGTTCATCTATAGTGGTTTATCTGGAACCCATGATAGATGGGTAATTGTTAGGGAACTTAATGAAACCAAATTATAGAGTGGGCATCTTCTTCACCATATTAGTCTCATAGATTGATTACTACATGACATACAGGTTGAGGAAGAAGACAGGGTACATCTAGGAAAGATCTTTTATATTAGCATTGTAGTGACACTAAGGGAACTCATATAGGAGCATAGGGAAGAGGGTAAAGATGGTTGGATTCAATTAATACTTTCCTTGTGGATAGCGAGGGTTCTCCATCGACAGTCATAGTTAATATTTTTTAGCTTCTTTTCTTGTTAGTGTCTTATTTGATACAAGTTCCATTCATTCTATTATATCTGACCAACATGCTAATGGTTTTAGTGTGATAGTGGACTTTATTAGTCGGGATATGGGGATTGATTCAATGTTGTCTATATGTACAAATACAAACTATGTATGAAATGGGTTTTCTCTAAAGTTTGGTTAATATCATTTCCTTTGGGATCTTTACATACTTCATATTTCATGTTTTGACATGATTTTGGGTATGTATTACTTGCAATCATACAATTACCACTTTTATTATTACCATAGTATATTAATAAATATGTCTCAAAAGGGTAAAATTTCTATTCACCCTGGAGAATGTGATATCTAGGAAGCTTGTGCCACGCCAGCTCATCAGAATTTTGTGGAGATAACCACCCAGGTTTCTTGTATTTTTTGGATGATGGGGGTGTGAAATATTTTTTCATTCAGTCTGTAGGGGACTATATTAAGGATGTATTTAATGAGGTACTCTCTAGGATTTCACCTAATAGAGATATTGTGTTTACAATTGAGATAATTACTATAGAAGAACTAGTTTCCATTCCAACTTACCAAATGACTCTGAAAGATAATAAAGATCCTCATAATTATCTATAAGAGTTTATGGATATGGGATTTATCCATTTGAGTACATCAAATTTCATTTATCTTGTTTTGTTTTCTAGGAATACTGATGGATTTTCGGTTTATGTGTTGAATTTCGGAAGTTAAACGAAATGATTATTAAGAACCCGTATCATATTTTGTATATCGAATATTTATTTGACATGTTGAGGGGGGCTTCTATTTTCTACAAGATTAACTTGAGATCTCAATATAATCATTTGATATTTAGGCCATCTGATATATCATAAACTATTTTCATAAGAATGTACAGCCTATACGGGTACTTTGTGATGTTTCTCCAGCTATCTAAAACACTGAATATGTTTATGTCTTTGATGAACTAAATTTTTATCCCATTCTGGGATCATTTTTTTTTGTTTTTTATGTGTTATATATTGGTGTACTCTAAGACTCATGATGTTCATTCCCACCCTCTTGAAATCATTTTGAGTATATTAAAAGATATTATATAAACCATGATATATAAGTGTAAGTTCCTGATTTCTAATGTATATTTCTTGTGTTACATCTTATCTGAGGAAGTTCTATTAGTGGTCCTAGAGAAAGTTCAGGTAGTGTTTTTTAAAGAGTAGTACAAGAATTTGTTTTTGATATATGTATGTTCTGGGGTTTGGTAGGTTATTATTAGATATTAATCACTATTTTCCTATTTGAATGAACCATTTCCCAGTTTTACATAAAAGGGAAATATATATTTTAATGGTCTAGATCATATGATAATGCTTTTCAAGATTATGCAAATCATTTAACAAAATTAGAAATTTTGATCCTACCTGAGCAAGGTGTGGAGTATATGTTGTTTTTTGATGTTTCTTGAATCAAGTAAAAAGCTCTGTTGATGTATGGAGATCTTTTCATGGAATATGATTGAATAATGTTGTGCCCATATGAGAATAATTACCCAAAATGCGATATTGAGTTAGAAATTGAGGTTTATTCCTTAATGTGTTAGTGGAATTAGTTGTTACGAAAAAATTACTATGTATACTAACTAAAATATCTAAGAGTACATCTTTTAACAGTGGGGTTTGAATCTCTAGTAGTTGAGGTAGGATGATTATATACAGTCATTTTATGTTGAAATAGACTATATGCTAGGGAAGGGAAATAATTTTCAGTATCATTGATCATAAAAATCTATTCATAGGAATTTTACATATCCATCTATAAGTAGAATATTTGGGATGTGATCTCTATGATGCACATAGAGGTTCTGGAGGGCCAGAAGTAGATTAACATCATATCATTATCAATTTATTACACCATAATGATCTAGATCAAGGAAATTTACTATGGGTATCCATAGTGTTTTTCCTTGAGGAAAATATTTTAAGGTATGGAGTCGCCTTTCTACTGGATTATCATTGAGGGTGATATTATTTATGACTAGAATCACATTATTGTTCCTACATGTATGTGTAAGGAGATGATGCATCAGTTTCATTCATTGATGTGAGTAGTGAATTCTAGTTTCTCAAATATTTACCATGACCTATGTCAACAATATTGGTGGCCATGCATGAAAGGATATATTATATATTTCATGACATGATGTTACACCTATTAGCTAGTGAAGACACATCATCAACAATGTGGAAGTTTTCTATAGCTATTTTCCACTAAAAAATGAAATAGGGATGAGGTAACAATTTAATGTCTTACTTTTCGTCCAAATATTCCTCATAATAATGACATTATATGGGTGATTTTGGATGAGGTGAATTTATTTCTCAATTCATGAAAATCAGAGAGACTTTTATAGTTGATCGGTTGGCGGATATGTATCTTCAAGAGACAGCCCATTTGCATGGAGTACCACAAAACATAGTTTTAGAACATTATTTGTGCATTACATCAGGATTATAGAATGGATTGAAAAATGTGTTGGTCACCTAGGTGTTTCTAGGTATGGATTTTCAACCATTAACAGGAAAGAAATTAGAGCATAAAGTCAAGGTGCAACATGACATCTTGTGAGCATGCATCCTTGATTTTGGTGGGTCATGGTAGAAGCACATATTTCTCATTGTCTTATCCTATAAAAAATATTATTAAAATATTTATATGGAACCATATGAGGCAGATAATGGTAGGCCAAATAGATCACCTCTACATTAGATGGAGGTGGGTGAGCCAGAGGTGTTGGGACTAAGTCTTGTGTATGATACGTCTGAACAAGTTTTGTTGATTCATAAGTATATGGATACATCTTAAAGTAGGAATAAGTCATATTATTATAAAATTATTAGTCATCATGGGTTTATAGTGGGATATTGGGTATTACATTGGGTTTCATCAAGACTGGGTCACCCAAGTATTTGAATACATGGAAAGCTAGCGCCCAGGGTTTTTAGACCATTTGAGAATGTGGAGGGAACCATACCTATATAGTATCGAATGTCTCTTCCAGAGAGTTATAGTTCTATGTATGACTTTTTTCAAGTGTCACAACTTTATTTCTATCACCAAAAACCTTATCATGTGATAACTCTATTTTGTATACATATTCCCCACTCTCTATGGGTATTGCCACGAACATCTTCTATAATACACCTCGGTAAATAGTATGGTCTGTGACATTATATATTTCTAATTTGAATCAATTTTGAGGGAATTAATGACACCTTTAGGGTGCTTTATCATGTGATTTATATTGATGATTTTGAGCTTGAAGGTTTTGCATCATTTTAGGACCATCTGATTCATATTATAGATCATAGTGTGGAGGTGTTATCGAGAAAGACTGTACCATTTTTTGAGTTTCTTGGATACATGGATGTTTTTAGGAGGAAACATGGGATAGGGATTAAGATATAGGTTGCCAGTGGCTCATCCAATTTCCACTAAATCATATTTATGTTTGGTAGTATAACTCAAGAATGAGCTTTTATAAGGAGTAGAGATTAAAGGATCCCAATTTTTTTAAATATGTATCATACTTATTTTCATGTATTATTTTACATTATTTTGTATACATTGTTTGAGGTTTATCGTGGGTGTTTTTAGATTATTTTTGAGGATTTTAGAGGGTTTTTTGGTAGTCCATGATTGGCACAGAGTTTTTCCTAACAATTTACACACCCTAAGAAAATTGTGCATCCTCAAATAGAGGGGTTTTCAGGGTTAGAACAAATTTTTTCAATCCATGCACCAAAATATGAGTAACTATTCACCCCCAGATAGTAGATACAAGCATTTAGGGTTCATGTTTTGGAATTCCATGTGGCTCTGCCCAGAAATCCATGTGTGGAGGAAATAAAATTGCCCAAAATTTTATAATAAATTCCTTAACACCAATTTATATCTCGAAACACCCAATTAAGAGCTAACATCAATTCCTTCTCTTTTAGAGTCTATATAACCCCAATACAATACAATATTTTCTTTTTATAATAAATTTAATTTTTGTGATATCTTACAATAAACGCAACACCAGTTTTAAACAGAACATTATTTAGTCATTTTTTGCATTGTTAATTAAATTCTAACACTTATATGGAATTTATATAGTGAATTTATATGTTATATGTCTCATCAAATATTTTTTTCCATTCACACAATATATTTTATATTTATAAGACAATAATAATCTTACTATTACACATAAAAATAATTTTTTATAGAAGCAGTTTTACCGCCTTTTAATGGAGAACCTATTTGAAATCCAATTTTTCAAAATATTATGTATTATATTTAAAAAATAGAATTCTTCATTTAATATAAATAAATTAAAATTATATTGTTTAATATTTTTAATTTTTCTAATAAGATTCACGTTTTGAGGAATTGTTAAAAATACTAAATTTTAATTGAAAACTACTTTCTCATTGAAATAATTTATAGTGTTAAATTATATTATTGAATTGTTTTAAAGTAAAACTAGATTATTCTTTATAATATAAGAAAATTTTATTCGATGGCATCAATTTTACATTGCATTTAGATATTAAAATGTTTCAATCTTTTTCATGTTTTAGTCCTTAATAACTCATTTTATCACCCTCTCAATGGGATTAATTTTAAATTAAATACTAAAAATTATGTGATTTGAATTTTTAAAAATGCATTCCATGTTCGCAATCAGTTAGTCCGAATTATTTATATAGACTTATTTTATTTTTTGGGAAATATGAATAGTAACTTCAGTAAAAGTTTATTAACACAATAAAAGATAAATTGGTTAATAAAGGGTATAAAATAATATTATAAATATTATAAAATTAACATAACAATTGTGATAATTTCATTGGATGATTGGGTTTCAACCAAAATCATCAATGTAAAAATATTTTAGCACTTTTTAATCCATTTTTGTTAGAGTATGACATTTATTATATATTATTTAAAAAGAGTTATTAATGGAGTACTTATATTTCAATAATAATAAAATTTTTAATATAGGTTTATATAGTATATAATTTCAACTATAAATAGTAATTTGAAAGCTAAAATATTTTTATTTTTCATGATAATTTATCACTAATTTTTTAGAAATAAATAATTACCCTTACATGTTATAGAGTGATGATGCAGTAATTGTTTAATTAATGGGAATATAAAATAAATAGTATTCCAATTATTAAAAATAAATATAATTTGATATAATTAATGTCATAAAAAATTGGATGAATTTGACATGTTAGGTTTTATTTAATAGAGTTTTTTGAAGATATCATGTTGTTATGGTATTTTCAAAAAGAAGAATAATGTAAAGTGTCAAAATTGACACTAATTATATTTTATCAATATAATATTCATTAAATTATCTCAAATCATAATATATCTTTAAAAGGAAAAAATTATTATTATATATTCTAAAATTTTATAAATATTTCATTTATTTTCTAATTTAAATCATAAAATTTAAAATTATATCCTTTTAGTATTAAAAAATCGGTTCTATTAGTTAAATTTAAAATAGGTTGAATAAGGTTTATTTAATATGATAAGGTTTAAAATAATACCAAACATTTTCTAAAATATATCAGAATATGATATAAAATGTTTATCTCATATTATATTTGAATGAGTGAAATTTTGGTGGTGTTTGGATTCATATTGAATTTATTATAAATTAAAAAATTTCGAAATATCAAAAGTGGCATTCACCTCAATTATAAAAAGGCACCTCCTATCTCATCTCATTTCATCACTTTGAGAATTATATAACAACCAAACCCTACCCGTTTAACTTATCAACTTACCTTGAAACATCATATAGGTTCTACTATTCTCAAAATACCAACCCTATTGTCCCTAATAAGAGATCCAAGGGAGGTTTTCCAAAGAAGAGGTAATCATCATTACTAACTCCTTCTATATTATTATTTATTATACTTCCTCTTCATGAATTTATTCCATCCTAAAGTACCAAATCCAGTATCACCTATATTCATATAATTTATTATGATTATGCGACAGCCATATTCTACCTTTCATCCATCCTATGAAAAATAGAATCACCACAGTTTCGTACGTACGACCTATCGTCTCCACGATATAGTGTAATATGTTTTTCATCAATAATTTATTTGTATGGGTATAATTCTAGATATAATGTACATAAATAATAATTATTACCTGATATTTATTCGTTATAATTAAAATACTATTTATTTCATTTTCCTTTCACTAATAAAGGAATGATAGCATCAGTCATGCATATATATAGCCTACTATCTCCACGAGGTGATATGATTCATTTTCCACATTAAACATTAAAAATCTATTATAAAGACATATATAATGAGTAAATATAATATTTATGGACAAAATATCATTTTGGAAATGATTGAATTAAAGTATATTAATAAGAAATGGGACATACAAGAAAAAACATGCATAGGAAAATGAATCAGTTCACACCTGAAACAAGGATAATAATGAAATATTATTCATAAATGGGTGAATATATTACATAAGAGAATCATATATGGCATAATAAATATGTATATAGTTTTTTATAGATTAATAACATTTTTTAAACCATTATATAAGAGTTTAGAGCACATCAAAATAAAGGAAATTACAAGGTAGAAGTTTTTTTAGAATCGCATTATTATTCAAGATTGTTTATATGAACGTATCTAATGGGGGATATTTATCATACATGTACATGTTTCTTATAAATTTTTTTAAAAATATTTTAAATATTTCCCTATGAATGTTTACTAGTTCTTTATACCCATGATTTAATTTTTTTGAAATAGTCAGAGAGGAATCTTTTTGTCTTCTCCCAAATGAGGCAATTTGAGACATTTTTGATTGAATGAATGGTTATTTAACATATGAGGTTTGAGTGGAACTTTAGTCAATATTGATTCCCTATCATATATATGCTTCCTTTAAAAGTATACAAAATTATTTTCAACTAAATAGTTTTCTTTTGTAACTGTGGAACACTAAAAATAAATGACTTCAAAGTAAAAAAGTGGTATTTACCTTAAGATATTTTAATAGTTTTATTGGATTATTTTCATATATGTCGACATAATTAGTTTAATTTTATTATTAACTTAATATTATCCTTCATTATATCATCTACCATTTTTTATTCTTGTGTTTTTGATCAATTTGATTGTGGATGTTCTCTTTTGTTAAAATACATGGTTTTTGTTTAAAATATTTACATTTTTAATGCTAGTTTTTTAATACGAATGTGTATGTAATTTATGTTTAACATTTTATATATGGGGAAAGAATTGGACTTAATAAGAGTTGGGTGATGACTTTTATTGACCCTTAATTCATAGATATGTCTCTTGAGACAAACTAATTTTCATATTTGCTGTTGTATTACCCTTTTATGTTTGGTGTTTTGTCCAAGCCTTGATAGTATGTTTATGATGTATGATATTATGAATTCCCTCATTATGAGATTTTTTATTGATATTAAATGTTATTATTAAACTAGTAGAATATCCCAGGTTATGTTTAATATCTCCTGTGATTATTTTTTGTGATATTATTTATTCATTCCATATTATGCTCATGCTTATGTTTAAATGGAATTTGTTTCATCTATTCACATTCCCATAATGTTGATATTTAGTTATGATATCTTATACTATACTATTACCCCTAATAAGAATCTAATCTCTCACTTTCTTATGTTTTACTATTTCATAGATGCCAAAATATGTATTAGTACTCATATAAAGGGATAAAATAAGAGAATAATGGGGTTATTAAATGATTAATTATGTTGTATTTTATATTGTTAATTTTAATGTATGGTTTATGTATGTAATATGGATACCAAAACTGATAAATAAATTGGTCCTTTGGGATTTAAATCTTGTATCTAATCCTACATAATATTGTGAGGGATCAGCACCAAGCTACTTGGGTAGGGGTCGTTACTGTTGGTATCATATGATGTGTAGTAGAATCCTTGGAATCAATATTTAGAAAACCTAGAGTGGGTAACAAAAAACTAAGATATATTATTAGGACAAGTATAAAAATCCTCTAATATTTTCAGTAATGTAGATATTATGTGGTCCTTCCTAGTGATAAATCCTTGTATGGATACAAAAAGTGGAAGTGGCTCTAAAACAGATATATCTAGGGGTAAAAACATTGATATGGTGTGTCAGTTCGGACTAGGCACAAGCTAGTACATGACAACAGGCCTTACTGTGAACCTAGTTTGACACTTATTTGTGATATTCTTTGGATAATTCAAATTTTTTTACAAACCATTATTATTTATTTAAAAGTAAATATATCCCAAAAAACCATGTTTTTTATTATAATATTAGTTATGATTATTTTTTTATGTTAAGTGTTAATAGTTTGAAATTATTCATTACGATATATGACCAGCTCTAGGATTTTCCTAGGAAAAGATCTGGAGGGTGGAGGATCATGTAGCATTTATAATTGAGCTTCATGACCATCAACATTGCCTCCCCCTTATCTTATTCTTATCTTTTCTCTTTTGTAAGTTTTCGGTTCATTTTTATGGTTTTTCTCTTTGAATCTATGATGGTGTTCTTGTGGCGATTTCATCGCTGAAGTGACCATTTCCTTCCTTTTTGGTCCCTTCTTATTCCCATGGTTCATCTAATTTGGAATTCTGTGGGGGTTCATCCACGGTTTTGATCTGGTAGCGTCTAAGCCTAGAGTTGAATTGCCAACTCAGATCCACTCAATCCCCATCAACGATGATGGTCCCATGATGTGATGTTGGGTCTTAAAGTCCTGGTTGACGAAGACTCAACATCAATCTCTATGGTTCATCTTTGTATTTGGGTTTTTTTGGCTATGGTGTTATAGGGTGTCTAATCGATGCATCAGGGTTTTTTTATTCATTTCCAGTACTGGGTTGTAGTCTTAGGTGGAGGTGCATTGTCTAATATCTGGTTTTTTTATAAGATTGATGTAATTTCCTTCATGGTATTTACCGATTTGTATGTAGATTAGCTGTTTGATTCTTCTGATGATTTTTTGAAGATCATGGAGGTTCTTTTGAATTGTATCAGTGATGGTATAGAAGACGTTCAAAGTAAGGACTTTTCACCTAATCATTTCTATCTGTATTTTTATGTATGAGAGGGTATAGAAACTACTATTAATAGTAGGCTCATTAATTTTAGAATGGGATAGCTAGATAAGTAGTAATAAGAAGGTGGAAGTTGGTTTTAATTGAATTTATGACAGGGAGTGTCATTTATTTTTTTTCTTGATATGAGATAGACCATGGGATTTTGAACTATGGAGCAATTTTTTTTAGATATTTGATGTGTTGTTGGGTTCCCCCTAACTTCATTAAATGGGGATTATGTTTCAATAAAAAATTATTTTTCAGTAATTTATTGTTAAGAAATATCTCTAAGTATAAGGAATGGAATCAGTATCAACACATGTAATTTAGTTAGGGATTTCCCTCATATAAAAGATAATGTGGTTGGAATTAGATCTTCAAATGCTGCTCAGAAACATTCAACTATACAACAACAGTTGACTCGGGATATGAATAATAACCACACCCGTATAATTCATCCTAATCCACAACATGGAGGAAAAAATGTAAGACAACTCCATGAGACAACAATATACAATATTCAATGGGACTAAAATTCCATTTATATATGAACAATGGATATGTTCTATAGAAAAGATATTTCATATATTGGGAAGCAACAAAAGGGAGAATGTTATCATGGAAGTTAATTATCTCTAAGAAGATAGAGATCAATAGTGGTAACTAATTTAAAACATGAATGAGGAGGAAGAAATATAGAACATGGAATATATGGATTTTAAGGATCTTTTATAGGAAAAATATTTCTCCCACAAATAGCGTGATGATATAGAGACACAACTCTTGAATTTGAGGAAAAATAAGGATGATAATATTTCTTAATTGGAATCTAACTTCACAAGTCTAGAAATTCATGCTACAAATTACATACATAATCCAAATGGAAAGATTGATCGAATATTTGATGGGTTGAAACCATTCATCCCAAGGGAACTAGTCTCCCAAAATTTCACAGCATATGAATATAAAATTTAATGTGGTATCAATAATGAAAAATAATTATCTAATTAATATGAATTTAATGGAATGAAATAAATAAATATGTATATAAACACTTTAGAAAAAATATTTGGAAAATAAGATTAATTAAAGTGTTAAATTTATATCATGTGATAATTGATCGAAGAAACACCCTAATTCTTGCGTGAAGATAATGGTTGTTTGTTTCATGTATGGAGGGAAATGACATCTGGCCCGATAATCTAAGGAAAATAAAGAAGATATTAATTTTTATTATTTCATATGTTCATAGATGAGACACTATGAAATTTATTGTCCTATATGTCAAGGAAATTTCCCCCATAAAAGGAAAAAGGAAAAAGGATAAGATTATTTGATCACAAATGATGAGGATGAATTTCCTAATGATGTGGTGGTGGGTACTATAATAATATCCTCAAATGTAGCTAACTCTTTATTTGATTCTTGAACATTTAATTATTTTAAATCTCCCAAATTTTCATAGAAAATTAGACTTTTTCCTTTTTATTTAATAAATTATTTTTCATACAAAACCCATAAGGGAAGTATCATTACGAAAGATATGTTCCAGGAAACCCCATTTATGGAATATAAATGTGCCTTAATTTCTATCCATTCCATCATATCAATGTTCAAATTTATATAATCCCCTGTATGATTAGGCTTTCAAAATATGAGGTAAAAATGTTTTGTAAGAAGATATAAATTATGATTTTTTTAGGATGAAGAAGAATCAATTATCATTAAAAAACCCTAATAATATGATTCTTTTCTAGACACACCCCCAATAGTTATACTGAATGGAATTCATGGGGAGGAAGAGAAAAAAACATCTTGGGATGAATAAAAGAATATTAAAATTAATAATGTACACATTGTACTACAATACATTGATGTATATCTTGAAAATCTACATGGACATCCCCTAGAGCATGAAGTTGAACATTCCATTGACTTAATCCCTAATGAAAGGCATATCAAAAATACTCCCCAGAGAATGGTCCCTAAGGAATTAGTGGAGTTGAGAATCAACTAGAGGATTTGGGTAACAATGGACACATTCACGCTACTGTTTCACCATGGAGATCCCTTGTTCTCTTTAGTAAGAAGAAAGATGGATCCATGGGGTTTTGTGTTGATTATAGATAAATAAATTATATTAAAATAAAGAATAAGTATCATCTACCTCACATTAATGGCATGTTTTATTAACTTTATAGATTCCAATATCTCTCAAAGATTAATCTCTATTTGGGGTAGCACCAATTGTATGTAAAGAAGGAAGAAATTTTGAAGACAACTTTTCGGATGAGGTATGGAGATTATGAGTTTATAGTAAATACATTTGGATTAACTAATTAACCCTTTTGTTTTATAGACCTAAATAACATATTATTAAAGGAATGTCTTGATAATTTTATTGTGGTATTCAATGATGATATTATAGTTCATTCAAAAAGAGATGGATATCATGAGAATCACATGCAGATTATTCTTGAGACTCTTGGAAGGGATGATCTATTTGGGAAATATAGTAATATTCATTTCTAGATTTAATAAGTTACTTTGATTTTCCATATTATCACCAAGGATAGAATATTAGAAGATCAAACCAATAAAAATGTAGTAATAGAATGTCCTACACCAACAAACATATTCAAGGTATGTAGTTTCGTTGATTCAACAAGTTATTAGCGGTGTCTTGTTCATAATTTTTTCTTTATTGGATAACCCATTAACCAAAATTCCGTGGAAAGGGGTTAATATTGTTTGGATATAGAAACGTGAAAAATGTTATCATGAACTAGTGAATATTATTTAATGATATGATTTAGAATCTACCATCTATAAGAGATTGTTTTTCATATATTGGGAAGCATCAAAGAAGGTACATGGTTGTGTCCTAATAAATAATGATAAATTTATACCAAATGTATCAAGGAAATAGAATAATAATGAATTGAATAATACAATTAATGATCTTGAGTTAATATCTATAATATTTTCTTTGAAGATATGGAGAAACTATATCTATATCTAAAAATGTGAGATATATACAGATCAAAAGATCATGAGATATATCTTCTCATAGAAACCACTCAATATAAGGGAAATGAGATGACTTTAACTACGTAATGATTATGATTTTTTAGTATACTACCTCATGGGGACAGAAAAAAATAAGGTGGTAGTTGCATTGAGAATGAAGGATCCTGGAGTTCTAACCCAAATAATGATTGAGAAGGATCCTATGATCATGAATCTAATAAAAAATTATATGGGAATTTATAATAAAGGAGGGAAATTGATACTTTTTAAAATGATTTCATAACCATCTTTTCTAGATGATTTATATAATTCTCAATTTGATGATTAGAACCTTGAGAATAATATTGACAGTGTGAGAAAAATAATTTCAACAGACTCTGTTTGTGAAGGTGGTGTTCTAAAATTTATAAAGAAGCTCTGTTTTCTATATATACCTGATCTAAAAAAATTATATGAGGATCATAACTAAATTTCCTCTATACACCATGGTAAAAAATGTATAGTTACACGAAGGAATCTTTTTTGTGGGATAATATGAAGTTGTATATAACTGATTATGTGTCCATATTTTTTGTATTCCAGAATATGAAAGTTGTGTGGAAACATCCTAAAGGATTCATGTAACCTCTTCATATTCCTTTGTGGAAGTGGGATGATGTTACAATGGAATTTTTCCTAGTACAACCAAGGAATCCTATAAAGAATGATGCGATATGGGTTATTATTTATCACCATACCAAATCAACATATTTTTTTTATGTAAGAGAATATATAACTATTAAACTCCTAGAAATAATCTATATTAATGAATTTGTAGGAATTCATGGTGAACCTCTATCTATTATTTCTGATTATGATTCCTATTTTACATCCAAATTATTTAAGAGTATTTTGAAGGCTCAAAATATTGATCTTTATTTGAGTACTACCTAAAATACTCAAACATATGGAAAGTTTGAATGAACAATTCAAAAAATGGAAGAAATGTTGAGATCATGTTCACTGAATTTTAAAAGTATTTTTGATCCATTCCTTCCATTGATAGATTCTTTCTACAATAATAGTTTCCATTAAGGTATTCAATTGGAACTATACAAATCATTAAATGAAAATAGATTTCATACCCCAAATTGTGGGGATGAAGTTGGTGAACAGAAACACATAGGCCTCAAACGTGATTAAGAAACAATGAAAAAGGAAAGGATACTCAAAATCACATTAAAGAAACTCAATTTACGCAAAATAGTAATCGGGATAAACATCGAAAAGATTTATATTTCCATGTGGGAGATCATGTTTTCATTAATGTATCTCCATGGAATGGCGTTATAATTTTTTTAAGAAAAGGAAACTGAGTCCAAGGTACATTAGACCCTTTTATATTCTTGTATGGTTTGTAGTTATGGCTTATCATTTGGAAATTCCGCTGAATCTCCCAAAACTATGGGATGTGTTCCATATATCTCTGATATGAAAGTAGATTCTTGAACCAACATAGGTGATCACCATTGAGGAAATAGAGTTGGATCCTGACCTTTCATACTATTAGAAACCCATCAAAATTCATTATAAAAGAGATAAAGTATTGAGAAATCGAATGAATCATCTAGTAAAGTTACTTAGGATAAATCACATAATTAAAGAAGCAACAAAGGAACCAGATGATTCTATAAAGAGGCACTACCCACATATTTGTTTGACGATAGCACCCCAAAAATTAAGAGGAATAAATTTCTGTATGAGGGAAGAATATATCAACCCAAGTCTTAATATATTTTTCTTTTAGAATAAATTTAATTTTGTTGATAAAATACAATGCACACAACATCAGGTTTAAAAAAACACTATTAATTAATGTTTTTCACTTTAAATTAAATTATAAAACTTATAGAGAATTTATAAAGAACATTTAAATTTTATATAACCAATAAAATATTTTGACATTCATCTAATTTATTTTATATTCATATGACAAGAACGAACCCAATATTATATATAATAACATATATTTTTAAAAAAGCTGTTTAACTACCTTTTAATGGAAATCCTATTTTATATCCAATTTTTGAAACTTTTTTAATTTATATCTTATAAAATAATTTTTTCATATGAAATTGGAAAATAAAAACATACTTTGGTTTAATATTTTTTATTTTTCTAATAAGGTTCAAGTTTTGATGAAAAATGAAAAATACTAAATTTTAATTTAAAATATCATTTTTTCATCAAAATAAATTATAGTATTGAATAATATTATTTAATAATTTTAAAGTATAACTAGATTATTTTTACCATTTAGTCCAACTTATGTCATTATCATCAATTTCACATTGAATTTACAAATAAAAAATTTTCAATCGTTTGCATGTTTTAATCTTTAATAACTTATTTTATCACCCTTTCAATGGGATTAATTTTAAATTAATTACTTCAACTTATGTGTTTTGAATTTTTTAAAATGGATTACATATTTAGAATTAGTTATTAAAAAATATTTCAATTTATTTATTTTATTTTCAAGCATTATGATAAGTAAATTTAGTGAAATATCTATTGAATGGAATATTTTAATGATCTAGAGTCATACTGGGTATTGGAATAATTCAAATACACAAGTAATATACAATTTACCACTTCATTTGAAAACTCAGTATCAATTGTAGTAGTAGAAAATGTCTTCATTATACCTTTCTATTTTCAATATTTAAGAGTTATATCTTGTGGAACTACCATCAGGCACACATTATCATAATGACCTAACTCATTCCAAATAAAACACTTTACCTATAACACACTAAGATTTTGTCATTTTTTTTTCAAATTTATTTATTCTATTTATTTTTTTTACTACACACAACACTGAAAATAGATTTTCACTAATTCAAACACTCCTTTCACACACAACACCGACTTGGCTAGTGGTACGCGTAATACTTACTTGACTTGTGTAATACCAAACACTATCATGTGTATGATGCACTCAACATTGAGTTTCTATGAAACATATATATATATATATACAATTAATTAAATGAGAAAACTATAACTTAACCGTTAAACATAGTCATAGGAATAGTAATAAATACTTTTCTAATATTATTTATAATTGTTTTATATAAATAAAACATATTGATAATGAAAAATATGATTTTTGGTAAAGTACTTTATGTGTTAAAAATACTGTTTTATTGAACAGACTAATTTTAATAATAAAATTAATTTTAGACACATTTATAAATTTAAATTGTTAAAATAAAATTTATTTTTTAATTCAAAATTTTGAAATTATCCTAGGGTGAATTGTTTGGATTTTTTTGGAGAAATTCCATTTTGTATGAAGAGTGAAAAATACTGCTTTTTAGATAAAAAAATCTTTTGGTCTAACAAATTATTAATGGAAAATGATATTATAAAAACTTTTAAGGTCATATTAAATAAATATTACATATATGAACACAATTTACGTATTTATAATAAATTTCACATTGAAACTAGATATAAAATCATAACAAGCTTTTGAACTTTTTCCTACATTAAAACTTCCTTATTTCATCTCATCTGTGGGATTATCAGTAATCTAAATTTTGAGTATTTTGTAAATTTAATTTCAAAAATCCAAAATAAAAAATTGTATTGAGTCTAATATTTAGATTCTAATAATACCATGTTAATTTTTAACCCAAATTATTAGTAAAACTGATTAAAATTAATCACATCGGTTAACATTAAATTATGTTTAATTAGGGATTAACCCTTCAAATTAAGGTCCCAAATGACCATGACACTTGTCCAAAACCCATTGGATGTAAATATAGCGGTCATAAACCTTCCCTTATTGAGTTTTTTTGGTTTTTATGACTTTTTTTTAAGTAATAACATGTGCTCCCCTAACTTGTTTCTCAAAATTCATAGTGAGACCTTTTCTTTCGCTTTAAAATTCTACCACTTCTACGCATTGCTCACTCCTCAAAAAACATGTAGTTTTAGCTCATACATATCCAATAAACATCCTAATAATCCTCCCTCTGACTTTTAATTATCCATTTAGGTAGAAATCCTCTCAAGGAAGCCTTTGGGTACGAACCAAAAAGAGATATCTGATTTAGAGGTGAAATATTCTCTCAAACTCCTTTCATTTATTTTCCTATTCCACCCCCTCCACTCATTATTTAATTATTCTATGAAAAAACAAGTATCCTCCATATACTATGATTTTTTTATGATATTTTTTCAACCTTTACTTATACACACCTCTATTTAATGGATATCGAACATACCATTTCTGTGTACGGTGAACTACTGCCTCACGAAACGATGATTGTTCATTTCTCCTTTACCACAAATCATGGTGGCCATTATTATGGTCACTATATGTATATGTGTCATATATTATATTTATTATGAATGTAATATTATTTATTCATTTTACAACATATACCTCATTACATTCCTTTTGGTGTTATTGAGATAAACTCGTTTGAGGAACTGTGGACTTTCACCTCCTCAAACACTACTACAAAAACGACCTATATCAGTGCTCAAAACAGGCTTTAACAGTGCTAAAAAAGTGTTGTAAAGATCAGCGCTAATATAGGGGTCCCTTTTATCCGTGATCTGAAAAGCACTCATAAAGGCCACATTTATCAACGCTAAAAAAGAGCTAATAAAAGACCCCTTTATCAGGTCTTTTTTCAGCGCTGATAAAAGGGGCCTTTATCAGTGATTTTTAAAAAGTTCTCATAAAAGTCAAATAAATTATAAAAAACTAAAAAAAATTAAATAATGCATGGGGAGAGATTTTATCAGTGCTTGACCACCCCTTTATCAGCGCTAGGAGGTCTCCCGCGTGCTGCCCTTCCTGAGCATCCTCACACGCACACAACACCTTTGCCTCCACATGAACTCAAACCTAAAACCACCCCATTTCGGGGCTGCACCTTTACCACTAATCTATTTCATTATTTTCTCTATTTAATGATATATCTCTTTATATATATTTACATATAGTTATATTTATTCGTATATTGATATAGAATCATATTAATATAAATAGATTTATTCATATATTAGTATATATATATTCATTCGTATATTAATATATATATATATATATTTATATTTATATTTATATTTATTTATATATATTTATTTAGTTATAATTTTTTATCTGTATATTTATTTATATATTAAAATATACTTATATGATTAGTTTTAAATACATTTATGAAAAATGTTTTGTATGTGTGTTTATAATTAAATAAATAAATACATAAATACATACATATATATATACAACACACAGATACAAACACACACAGACACATATATATTTACGAATAAATACATATATATGTGTATTTTAAAAGCCGTAGAATGTTAAAATGATCATAACATATAATCTAGATGCCCGTTTCAACTCCACAACCAGTCAAATCGAATAAAATGAAACAATATTTGATATGATAAGTGGTGTAGGCTTAAAAGACATCTGGGTCAGAAGTTATACTTGTTTTAATGTAAACAAATTAGGGTATCCAGACTAAAAACTCAGTTTTGGGGGCCTTCTGAGCCATTTTTAGCCTTGAAAAATGTGATAGAGGCTTCTCATGGGCCACCAACATGTAGATCTCATCGTAGGCTTCGATTTGATATGCTTTAGAGCGCAAACAGACACCCGAATCAAAATTTATGGTCATTTGAAGTTTGAGTTACATTTTCAACTTATTTTTGATCTTTTATTAATTGTTTTGATTTTTTGTGTCTTCAAATTGTTATTATATGATTTTTAATCGATATTAATTATAAAATTATTAATTAATAATATTTTTTAAATATATTTTATATCCAATTACACTAAATTTATTATATATTAAATGTAATAGTCTATTTATATGTATATAACACATATTTAAAAAATATATATTATATTTATATACGAATAAATATACTTATATAAAAATAATTTAATTTTCATGAATTTGTTTTGAAATATAATTTTTTCAACACTGATAAAGCCCCCCTTTATCAGTGCTACTAAAAGAAGCACTGATAAAGGGGTCCCCTTTATCAGTGCTTTTTCTTTGAGTGCTGATAAAGGGGTAGCGCTTCCCTCTCCCGTTTTTTGTAGTAGTGAAAGCAATGTGATTCATTCACACACCACATGGAATGTATTAAGGATGGGTTTAATGAAAATATATGAAATATATGATATAATAAAAATACCTTAATATATATATATATTCCATTTACATACTATTATTCAATACAATAATTAAAATGGAAACAGTGTTCATGCATACATACAGCGTACCGTCTCCATGAACTGTGTCATATATTCTGTACTTATTTATGAAATAAATTATTATAATATGAACATAATTAATATAAATAATATTTATATCATTATTTAAATTTTGGAATCATGATATATGTATAAGGACTAATGGTATAACAAATTAAGATGCATGAGAATAACAAATAGAATATTACTCGAAGTGAAACATTAACCTAGGATTTTTAACAAGCAGGTAATATAAAGTTGTAATAAAACTATATATAGTATTATATATAATAATATGGTTCTTTAAAATATTTATAATAAATTTTTATTTTTTATATAGGTGTTTTGAATGAGTACGTGAGAGTCCAGGCACAAAGTAAGGGGATTTCTTCTCACTTTTACTTTTCATGAGATACATGTTATGTTCACCTCTATTTCTTTTTGTGTGGTGTATGTACTTAATATGATTGTATTCATGGTATATTTTAAATAAATTTATAGTTATTCACATTTTACTTTATGATCATTCTTTCATGGGTATTTTGTTTCAAAATTTTCCAAATTGGTAAAACAATTTTGTCTCAATTTGCATTCTTTAAGACGTGTGTTTTTTTATGAACATAAACACTTTTTAAAGGTGTATATATTTCCATTTTACATGTTATATAATTAATATACATCATTTAATGATATTTTATGCTTCATGTAACTTCATTTCTTTCGATATTATAATCCAAAATTACAAAGTTATAAGTGTTTATTGAGACAATCTCATCATTTTTTGAGATTGTTAATGTTTTTGCTTACTTTGAAGAAACATTATGATCTATATCACAAGAACACATATTATTTTCCTTATAAACTATTATTTAATGATATATTTAGGTATTTTTACCATTTTATACTCTTTGGTACATAATATAGTTAATAAAGTATTTTTATGGAAAGCCGACTTTACCCTCTCTTCAGATAGAAATATATGCTCCTTCAAAACCATGTTTTATAAAAAGGGTTGAAAAATAATATTATACCATTTTGAAATAATATATAAAATAAATTATTAACCTTTTTTTTGTATACATCATTTCAATGTAATATTCTTTTTTATTTCTAAACAATGAATTTTTCTATCCTTTTACCGTACAAAAGGAATGTTCTTTTTACCTCGAAGGACATGTATAGATTTACCAGTCATCATTTATTTGAAGAATAATTTTCATTTTTAGAAGTTTAATCTCTAATAAAATTATTTTAAAGTTATTTTTCAAGATAAATTGTTTTCAAAATTTTTTATTCATCTTTTATAGAATTTCAGGGTAAATAATTTTCAAAACGTTTTCATGCTTTTCTTATATGATTTCAATGCTTTTTCAAAGAAAAATGTTATTAAAAGGTTTTGAATATTATTTTATAAGTTTTCAAGGGAAATGTAATTAAAAATTATATCATATAATTTCATTGTATTTTCTAAGAAAATTATTTTCAAATGGTTTTATGTATTAAAAATCATTTTTCAAAAAAGAAATGATATTTTCCTCAAAAAATGTTTCAAAAGATATTTTAAATTTTTTTCCATCTAAGATGAAATCTATTTGTGTTACTCATGCCTTTCTAGGAAATAATATAAAGGTTATATTCATATCCTTTCTATGTATGGGTTGTGCTAAATTTCATGGTCTTTATAAAACTTATTTCTCTTCCATGGGTTATATGTCTATTAAATCTGTTTCTTTTCCATGAGTTAGATGCTTTTCAAACATGCTTCTTTTCATGGTTTATGATTCAATTAAATAACCATGAAACATGTCTCTTTTCTATAGGTTATGATGTGTTGAAATTCTATTTATTACCATTTCATTTTTTGGGTTATGATTTTATGTTTATAGAACCCATCTCTTTTTATATGTCATGATATCATGAATTTTTTGTAGAACATGCATGTGTGCTTTCATTATGTGATAGGAGATACCTATATCTCCCTCCAATGAATTGGGTAATAATAAATGTTTTATGATATCAATGTCTACATGGGAGGACATCCCAATCCTGAAACAAGAGGGAACAAGGTAGAAAATCCTAATATATAAATAAGAGGGAACATGAGAGAATTTCCCAATCCCAAACAAAGAGGGTACACATGAGAACATCCCAATATCAAAACAAGAGGTTACATAGGTGGACATACCAATCTCAAATCAAGAGGGTACTCAGGAGGTCATCCCAATCCTAAAGAAGGTATATTAGTGGTTACCCAAATCCTAACATGGTACAAAGGTCTTGGAAGGATGCCTTTATATGGGGTTTTTAAATACTTATGGGTCGGTCAAAATTCCATGTTTTATTCCTATGTTTTTATTTTCTAGAATATATGCTTTATTTCATTATTATTCATGTCTTATGAACATCCAATAATTATGAGACTATTCTTGTTTGTGATCTTTGATATATAGGGTATGATCTTCTAATGTTTGGATCATGTTTACATACCCCCTTTCTCATGTTTATGCTTTCATGTCTCCCTTGTTTACCCTCACTGATTATTGGAGATCACCCCTTTTTATGTTTCCATCCTTAGGTTATGAGGATATGTAGTAAGTATGATGTTACAAAAAAGGGTGTAGTCGTGAAGATCCTAGTAGGAGATAATATAGGATACTTATATATTAGTGTTTAGGTTTCCACATTTTCAAAGTTACTATAAAAATTACAGTCATTTGGAGTATGTTTGTATAATGTATAAATATTTGGAAAATGCATTGTAATGTAAATTTATGAAAAGGGAGGTTCACAATAGTTGGTATCAGAGAGAAGTAATAGTTATCCTTTAGAATCATGCATCAAAATTCATTAGTTATATCCCAAGTTATATTTCTAAGGATATATCTAGGTATATATTCAAGGATTGGTGTAAGGATGAGTTAACATTTATAAAAATGTCTTGGAATTTTGGTGAAGGATAGAGTGAGTGGTTTCTAGAGTTACATCCCTTTTGGGATACGACAAGTGTATGTGGATCTGGAATAGATTTACTTAGGGATAAGAACTCTAAAAATACGTTCTGGTCTTGACTTGTGGTAATATGGTACACAACAACAAGCCTTATTGCACATCTGGTTTGACACTCCTTGGGGATATGCTTTGAGAATTCACAAAATACTCATGAACAATTATAAAATATTTAAATATAATTTGTATATGAATAACCTAGGATGAACATAGGATGACATATACTATGTAAGGTTTCATGATTTAAACAGCCTATAAGTAATTTTTCATGATTATGTCGCTTTCTTATAAGATAGGTGTTTCTCACCCCATGATTTCAAGTTTTTGTCAATCAATTGAACTCTATGGAACATGGTTAAGATATAATGTTTTATATTTGGTAAGTATGAGAATTATTAAAATATATTTCAAAGGTGGAAATATCATGAAGGGAATCAAGAAGTTATTATGAGTATGGTTTATAATTCTGAAGATAAAGATACCGTAAATGACATGTGAAAGGTATGTGATTTTCTTCCAATATTGTCTGCATTAAACATAAGAAGAATGATTGGATTAAGTTAGAGGAACCTTAATAAATGATTCTTATTTTATATTCTAGTAAAGGGATATTCAAGAATATGTTTATGTAACATGAGTAATGTTTTAAGAATAAAGTTGGATGAATGATGTAATTATGTTTTGGAATTAAAATATTATGTTATATGAATCACGAAATATGTAATTATTTTCTATATATGTTCTAATTATGGATTGAAAATAATATTTTTAATGGTGATGAAAACTTATAAAAAAACTTGATTAGGGGAATGTATCCCTTAATGAGATCAAGAAGTTGAGAATATTATATTTTTCATGGATAAAGATATAATTTTTTTGGATAAAGTAAATTGGATGTCACTAATCTCCATAAATATGATTATTGATTGGTTGAAAAAATAGTATATAACATCATGTATTAAGCTTATAATTTATTGGATTTAAATAATATAGTCATCATCATTGTAATATTTAAGCATGAATTTTTTAAGAAAGGATTATGGTAATTACCATGTTTCAAGGGAATATATAATGAGAGTATTCACATGTTTCGAATGTGACCATAAAGTGGTAGTTTTTGTTATATGGGTGATCAATGATAATCTGATTTTTTGGCTTTCTTTAGAAAGATTAAAATTTTCATATTTTGGAAGGGTTATATGGATCATCATTTATGAAAATATTATGTTAAACTTTTGATTAAGACTGTAAGATTAATGTTTTATCTATTCCTAAGAGGATTTATGCATATTGGATTGTATGTTCAAACATCCTTGTGTTAATGATAACTGATGTCAAATGGGATGGAATATTCTGAATCTCATGATCTATTAGTACTTTAGAAATAAAAAATTCACCTTCCATTTTAGAGAAAGAAGTGAATTGGATCAATGAACAACAAATAGAGACAACGTCCTGAAATCATGCTAGTAGGTACTTTCATGAGAATTATTTAATATTAAGAAAAAGGATCTTCAAGCCAAAAATGTTGTTATAGTACCTTCATTTCATAGGAATTAGATATTACCTTAGTTCCTCTCAAATTTATGGATTTGTGATTTTTATATTTCTCCTAAAATTGTTCTCTATCACTCTCCGTTAAAACATAACAATCAAATTTTTCTTCCATATCCATGTTTTCACTCACCACCTATGTTCTCCCCTGTGGAAACCATGTTATATAATTCTTTGGGTTACCATTATGGTTCCAAATTACCTTTTTTGAGGGAAGTTTTAGTATTCATTTTTATGATGTTAGTTTCTATGGGTAAAACATTCATGTATTAAACAATTGATAATATAGATGAATTATTATGGAGAAATTTATTTTAAGAGGGTAGAATGTACAACCCAATATTTTGTTAATTTTTTGGAATTAATTTAATATTTCTATATTTTTTACAACAAGAAATACTAAAAATATATTTTCACTAATTCAAACACTCCTTTCACATGCAAGAAAAACTTATCTTCCACTATACGCAATACAAACTTGGCTTGCTCTACACACAACACTGATTTGGCTTACGATGCACACAAAAATGAGTTCATATGAAACACACATATATATATATACATATAATTAATTAAAAGAAATAATTTTAACTAATAAATAATCATAGTTATACAAATAGTAAAAAATAATTTCCAAATATATTTTATAAATTTTTTATATAAATAAAACATATTGAAAATAAAAAATAACATTTTTGGTAAAGTTGTTTTTATGTTAAAGAAAATGTTTTATTTAATGGACCAAATTTAAAAATAAAATTAATTTTAAACAGGTTTAGAAGTTAAATTTTAGAAAATAAACTTAATTTTTGAATTCATAATGTCTGAATTTTCCTAGGGTGAATTTTTTTGAATTTATCTAAGAAACTTTAGGTTCTGATGAATAGTAAAAAATACTGATTCTTAGATAAAAATATCCTTTCTGTCTAATTAATGATTAATTATAAATGATATTATAAATATTTTTTAAGGTAAATTTAGATAAATATTACATATATTAAAAAAAATTACAATCAATTTCAATTTTAAACTGAATATAAAATCTTAACAAACCATTGAACTTTTTCTTACTTTAAAACCATGTTATTTCGTGTTGTCTATGGGATTAACACTAATATTATTTTTTTGTATTATATGAGTTGAATTTAAAAAATAATAAATAATCCATTTTAATCAGTTTAATATTCAGAGTCTATTAATATCAAGTTAATGTATTTCCAAAAAAGTTATTAAAAGCGATTAAAATTAATAATAATGGTTGAGGACAAATTAAGCTTAATTAGGGATTAAAAATTAAAATTAAGGGGCCCAATGACCAATAAAATAATCCAATACCCATTTTATATCCACATTTAGGACCTAAACCTTCCATTTTGTTTAAAACAATTGGTATTTCAGGACTTCTTTTATGTACGAACAAGTGCACAACGAATTTGTTTCTAAAGATTATAACTGAGATTTTTTCCTTCCCTTTAAAAGGCCACCAACTCTACCCACTACTCACACCTATAAAACTATTAAATTAGTACAAAAACTACATAATAAACATCCCAAAAATACCCCCATATACTTTTAAGTCTCCCTTTGGGTATAAATCCTCTCAAGGAATCCTTTTGGCACAAACAAAAAGGAGTTACCCAATTTAGAGGTAACATCTTCTCTCAAGATCCGTTCATTTATTTTTATTATCCACCCCTTAAACTATCTTTATTAAATTATTTTGTGGAAACACCGTTATCCACCATATAATAGGATTTTGTTTTCTATGGTTTGGACCAAAAATTACACACACCTCCATCTAATGGATGTCGAACATATTGTATCTATGTAAGGTGAACTAATGCCTTACAAAATGATGATTGTTCATTTATCCATTACCACCAATAATAGTGGAAATTATGAGGGAACTAGGTCTATATATTTCATATATTATATATATTATCTATTTATGATTATTTATTCCTTTTACAAAACATGCCTTTTTACTTTCCATTTTCCGTTAACAAGATAATCTCATTTGAGGAAGTGTAGACTACCACTCCCGGAAAGCGATGTTATTCATTCAAACAACATATGGAATGTATTAACAAAAGTTTTAATGAAATTTTTTGACATATATTATATTATCATGATAATTAAATATATATAAATATATATATAAATTCCATTTACATACTTTCTTTCAATATGACAATAAAAACGGAAACAACGTTCTTGCGTACTTACAACTTATCGTCTCCATGAACTGTGTATTCCATTTCGTACTTCATTATGATATAATTTTTTTATATAAAAATAATTAATATAAATTTTTTTTATATCATTATTTATATTCTGTAATCATTGTATAATAGTAAAGACTAATGGTATAACAAATTAAGACACATGCGAAGAACAAAGTGAATATTACCTGAAGTGAAACATTTACATAAAATCTTTAACAAGTGGGTAATATAAGGTTTTTTTCATACTATATATGGTAGTAGATATAATAATATGGTTCAATAAAATATTTATAATAAATTTATATTTATTATACAGGTGGTTTGAATGGGTGCAATGCAATTCAAGACACAAGGTAAAGGGATTTCATCTCACTTTTAATTCTCATGAGATACATGTTATGTCAACCACTCTTTAATTTTATGCGCTATATATACATCCCATAAATGTATTATATGTATATTATAATTAAATTTATGGGTATTAACATGTAAATTTTATGATCATCCATCTGTGGGTTTTCAATTTCAAAAGATTCCAAATCTGTAAAATAGTTTTGTCTCATTTTTCTTTCTTTGAGACTCATGTTTTTGTTATTCACATAAACTCTTTTTTGAGGATTATATAATTCCATTTTACATGTTATATTATGAATATAATTATTTTAATTATATTTTATGATTCACTTAATTTCATTTTTTTGAGATTATAATCCAAAGATAACATGTTGTAAGAGTTTATTGAGACAATCTCATCACTTTTCAAGATTAATTATGTTTGTGCTTACATTGATGAAATATTATGATCCATATCTTGAGAAAACTCATGAGTATACTTATACTATATTATTTAAGGATATATTCATGTATTGGTACTATTTCATAAACATTGGTACATAATATAGTTAATAAAGTGTTTTTAAGAAATATCAACATTACCCTCTCTTCGGTCGGAAATCATTGTTCCTTCAAAATCGTGTTTTCTAATAAGGGTTTCCAAGAATATTATACCATTACCATATAATATCTCAAATAAATTTTTATCCTTTTTTTCTTTTACTGATCTATTCAAAGTAATCTTCTTATCACTTTTTGAACAAGTAAATTTTTGAACCTTTTACCATACAAAAGAAATGTTATTTTTACCTCATATCATATGTATGGATTTACCCGTCCTCATTTCTATGAAGATTCATTTAAATTTTTAAAAGTTTAATCTCTAAGAAAATGTTTTTAAAATTATTTTCTAAGAAAAAGTTATTTTTAAAATGTATTCAAGCTTAGTTTATAAGTTTTTAAGGGTAATGGTTTTAAAAATGTTTTCAATATTTATTTTTAAGTCTATAAAGTGTTTTCAAAGAAAAAGGTTTTAAAAATATTTTGAGGCTTATTTTAAAAGTGTTCAAGGAAAGTGGTTTTCAAAATAATTTCATATGTTTTCGAGGTATTTTATAAGAATATTATTTTTGAATGGTTTTATGTATTAAAAAGCCTTTTTAAGACAATATATGATATTTTCCTCAAGAAATGTTTTAAAAGATATTAAAAATTTATTTTCCATTTAAGATGACACCAATTTGTGTTACATTGGACATTCTAGGAAATGATATAAATAATTTATTTATATTCTTTATTTGAATGGGTTATTCTTTTTATCATGGTATTTATGTAGCCTATTTCTCTTCCATGTGTTACATGTCTATGGAATCCTTTTCTTTTCCATGGGTTACATGTTTTGAAAACTGCTTCTTTTCATGGGTTATGATTCAATGAAATGGTTATAAAACCTATATAATTACCATAGGTTATGATGTGATTAAATTTTATTGATTCCCATTTAATTGTTTCAGTTATTATTTGATGTTTATATAATCAAATTCCTTTTATGGGTCATGATATTATGAATTTTCTGTGTCACATGCATGTATGTTTTCGTTATGTGATGGGAAAGACCTATTTCTCCCTCTAATGAATTGGTTAATGATTATTGATTTAGGATCTCGAATTGTAAATGGGAGGAAATACCAAGCCTGAAACAAGAGGGAATATGTGATAATATCCCAATTCTGAAACAAAAGGTAACATGAGAGAACATCCCAATCCCAAACCAAGAGGGTACATAGGAGGACATCCCAATCCCCAAACAAGATGGTACATGGGAGGATATCCCAATCCTGAAACAATAGGGTACACATAAGAGAATCCAAACCCTAATGTAGGTAAACAAGTGATTATCCCATGACTATCATGTTACAAAGGCCTTGGTAGGGTTCCTTTACATAGGGTTTTTATATACTTATGTTTCTTCTACAAATCCATGTTTTGTTCCTATATGTATATTTTATGGATTACTCTCTTTATTTCATTATATTTTATGTCTTATGAACTACCAATAATTTTTCAATGATTAATTTTAATGATTTTGATATGAAGGGTATGATCATATAATGTTTTAATAAAGTTCTTATACCCCCATGCCCATGTTTATTCATTCATGTCTCCCTTTTTTACCCTAACTGATCATTGGAGCTCACCCATTTTTATGTTTCCATAACAATGTTATGATGATATGTTGTAAGTATGATTTTTTAACAAGGTTTATAGTCATGAAGAACCTAGTGGAAGATAATGTAGCTATTTTATGTACCAATATTTTATTTTTCCACGTTTTCAAAGTCACTACACAAATTATGGCCTTTGGGAATCTGTTATGGTAATGAATAAGTATTCTGCAAATTTATTGTAATGTAAATATGTGAAAAGTGAGGGTTGTTATATTACCATTGGATGGATATTTATTACCCTATTAATTGATTCTATATGATTAGTTTCCTTTTATTCTCATGACATGTGGATAAATAGTCCCCATTACTAACACCTCCAGGAAATTGTAATACATTATACATGGTGATTTTTACCACAGTTACCACATGATGGGAATATTATTTTCTTACCTCCATATTTCATTATTGTATATTTAACCATTTCCGATCATATTGGATTCTCCTTAGTTTCATCATCACGAGGAACATAAGAGTTATAAAAATCCATTTCAACCATTTCAACAAAATGAAAAAATTTCCCATAGATTTTGAATTCTCATGCAAAGAAATAACTTTGTAAAATTGGTTTCAATCCTGAGTAAAACCTACTAATATTTTTGTTAGTTTATCAAATAAATTTTTTTACCTACCTTTCCAATTTTCTGAGGTTTTATTCATATGTTTCTATGTAAAATAAAAATTATTTCCTATATTCCATGCATTTTTTTCCATTCAGGGTGAAACAACATTAAGGAAATTTTTCTCAATAAAAATATCCCTAAATATTTCCCACTCCATGGTATCAAGAGCACCTTTCTATCCTAAATTTTTAAC
Organism: Viscum album; assembly: GCA_963277665.1. Taxonomy (NCBI): domain Eukaryota; kingdom Viridiplantae; phylum Streptophyta; class Magnoliopsida; order Santalales; family Viscaceae; genus Viscum; species Viscum album. Next base: position 697,460,512 of record OY728122.1, on the reverse strand, counting down.
CTATGATCACCATTAATCAACATGACCTTCAAAATTATAAATGGAAAGTGTTTCCTTTAGAGATTATAAATTTCCCATGACATTAAATATATTCTCCAGAGAATTGACCCATCCTTAAGCTACCATTGGGTCATATGATCCATTGAATGTTGTGGGTGTTTCCTCGTTATGTAATCCTCTATAGACATGTCCCATTATGGAATATTAGGTTATTCTAGGGAATGGATGCAACCATTGTTTTAAACAGATTCAACTGATCCATCATTGAAACAAACATCTTTATTCTAATTCCAAACATCTCAGGGTGATGATTTAAAAGTTGATTTACCCCTCAGTTCCTTCCCTTTAGAAATACAAAGTTTCGTCTATGGAAAATAATTATGAATATATGTAATTTATATGGAGAAACATGGTAATATTTAAAGTCTATAATATTTTAAGTTGGACATAGGTTAAAATCATTCAATGTTTTGATAATATTTTTATCCAACCCCCTAAATATTTCTAAATCAACCTAGGATGCCTAATATAAGGACCCATCCATAAAAAGTAATTAATATTGACATTAATTTAAGAATTTTACTTTATTTAACTTTGAGGATCATTTTAGATTTAAATTTCAAGATAAATTGGTGATAACTAAAACATAATGAAACCATGAAGTAAAAAAGTGGGAACTACCAATCAAAATCCATTTCTCTTTGCTTACAAAATTTTAAAATAAAAAATAATTTCATTTAATGAAAAAATTCATGAATTAAAAGTTGAAATATTATATTCCCTTGACCACACTTAATTAAAATTATTATTTTTAAATGTTGTATTATCACATAAAACTAAATAAGGGACATGAAAAGAAGAAAAACATTTATCAATGAAAAACATGAATAGCCATGAAAATGCCTTTTTGGAAAGAATAAAACTTTAACCGTAAAGGAAAATACCATTCCTTTATAATTTATTTTATTTTTATAAATAAAATTATTTACATGAAAACCCATTAGAAATCAATGAAAAGCCTTATAGGTGCCATGGGATATCTTCTCATAAAACACTTACTGAACCCTTACCTATTAGAATAACGTTGTAATCAACTTCTAATATAATTATACGTGGAACATAATAATTATCCAATGATTTGGAGTGATATATGTATTCACCCAATATTTAATCTCTTTCGAGCTCTCCCGACACTATTTGGGAGCCCCCATTGTAAAGAATATCTGTGAACAACAACATGAAATAAAAATTTCACCCTTTGAAAAAATATTTTAAATTATTTTGAAATTAAATTCAGATATCAAAATAAAAATTTGATTTAAAAACCTTTACCAATTCCAATATACAAAAAATCTAAATAGGTTTTTTCTTTTATCAAAATAATTATTCTTTATAAAGGAAAATAGAAGTGAAATAATAGTTACAACTGATGGAAATTTCATTTTCATCATCCTATTTAAATCACATTAAAAGATTACTTTTAAAAACCATTGAAATAAAGAAAAATACAAATAAAATGAAACTCATAAAAATTATCTTTGGATATAAAACATTTTTAAAAACATTTAATTCTTGGACATGATGATAAATGGAGTTTAAAGGAAAATATTAAAAGATGAATTATTTATAATAAAATTCCCATATAATTTAAAACTATATAAATCATAGTATCAATTAATGGATAACATAAAAAATAATAAATATCATGTATATTGATAAATTCATGATATAACATGTCAATGGGGTTTTATATACACCTTATAAAGGAATAATGGTGGATAACCTCTAGATATGCCTCAAAAAAGGAAATTAAGATAGATTCCATGAGTTTGAGTCTGACTTTTCATGTGTCTTTAACTTCCAAAATAATAAATACATGTTTATTATTCACTTTATTAAAACAAAATAAATTTTTATATGAATTTTATTTCACTTAATAAAAATTTATATATAATTACTTAATCTTCTAAGTTTATGTCAGACGTTTGACCATATTCATCGTATTTGTCAAAAAAAATTGTAGGTCCATGTAAAGATGCAAAAATTCCATATAATTTTTTTTAAAATTATTTGTGATTATTGAAAGTCTATGAAAATTGACTGCATGCAATTCTGAGGCCTGTTGTGATTAGAACAGAATTTTGAACTTTTTTAGGTACTTTTGGTAAATGTGCGGGTGGCATTTTCTATCATTTAAACTGGTGCTCAGATTAAAAATCATATGGCACTGTTGAATCCACACTACAGGGATTCTATTTAAGGAGGATTAACGTCGACCATAGTGGGTCGGGTGAAAAAGATATATTTTCAGACTTTTTAAAAGAAAAAAAACATATGTGTTATTTTATTTTTCTAGCTCTTCTTGAGTGATGGTGGTGGGGACCACAGAGGTGGTCGGTCTTTTAATTAGGGAAACTTAATGCCTGATACACATAAATTGTGTAACCACACCTTGTTTAATTAATGTGGCCCATTAATTACACCAATTAATGTACCATTAATTAATTAGTGGGTTAAAGTAATAACTCTCCCTTTATTTATTAAACCTTTTTGAAAAAGGGAGAGGGTGGAGGGACTGTGGAGAACTCAGAAGAAGCACCGAAGATAAACCCCACAAATGAAGAATTATGTTTTAATGATTCCCATCGAGGGATCAATCTGGAATTGACGAATTTTGACAGCTTCAATGAACACAGACTCTCTCTGTAACTACAACACCACCTCTGATTTTGAGGTTGGGGTTTTGTTTACATTCAACTGAATTTGATTCTTTCGCCCATTATTGAAAATAATAAGGTAACGTTGAAGTAATATAGTTTATATATGTTGAATAAATTGTTACCTGCATTTTATGATGCTAACATGGAGGGCGCGGGCCAAACGAACAAGGCCTGGAACCTCCACCGCTTCGTTTTTTTCGCGTTCTTCATGGGAGATGTTTTAACTTGATGAATATTCGAATCCGGGAGCCACATAGTGATGGAAGAAACCCGAGAGGCCCATGGGTGCTTTTGGAAAGGAAAAAGGACCACCAAATCTCACTTGGTAATCCACGGAAGTTCTGCGGGAGCGGCAGCGGAATGGTGGCACCAACAACTGGGGCCGGAGGGCGACGGTGGCACCCAGCATTGACTAGCTGTGAAGACAACAGGTGGCGCACCATCGCGCGCCACGGAGGGGACTCGCAACATTAAGCTCTGGCGGCTGCAGTGGTAGGCTCTCAACTAGATGCATTGGCAGAAGGTAGTGTGTCATCTCCCACTGTGTGGAGGTGGCTATGGCTTCGAATCGGGGGAGGAGGCGAAGGGGACTCGTGCTTCGCAGGTCCCACTGACAGGGAGGTGGTGCCACATGGCATTGCTGTTTCAAAAACCGAAAGTCTAAAATCTGTTCATGAAGGGGGAGAAACCCCCCCCCCCCTCCCACCATGAAATTTGCTAGCTGGCATACCGTTCCTGCCATCAGGTCAGGTCTCTCAATCAGTCGTTCCCAGCAATGGTGGGTAGGTTTGATCCATGGCCCAACGAGTTGAGCCCGTAGCCCAGTGGGCCAAGACTGCCATGACCAAGGCTACTCGACCCAGCCCAGTCGGTTCGGGCTAGGCCGGGTCGGACCTAGATCGGGTTGGTTTGACCCAAACCTGGTCGGGCTGGCCCAAGACAGGGCGGTTCCGGTCAGTGCGACCGGGTCTGCCCAAACCTGGACCCTTTTTGGCCCACATACACTTAAAAGGCCATATCTCACAAACAAGACATCCATTTGACAAACTATCTACAGCTTTGGAATCCTGGGAACAAGAAGGTCATTTTTAAATACTCCACCAGAGTTTTGGAAAAGTTAGAGTATGTCTCGGTTGGATCAAACTTGAATCCAACTAGGCCCTTGGCACTGAAATGCCTATAACACACAGATCGGACATCTGATTGATGCACTGTCTATCATGTTGGGGCCCTTACGGCATAGAGGTACTTTGGGTTACTCATTTTTCGAACATAATGGTAGTTGAGGTGCAACTCATATATTGAGGAGTAGATACTAAGGAACTCAAGGCCACCGGGTGCAGGGAATCCTTTGGATGGCTGTCAATTATATAGTGACCACGTGTGGATCAACATTATAGAGACCCTATGTGGATCAACATTATAGTGACCCTGTGTGGATCAAAATTGTAGACACCCTATGTGGATCATTATAATAGAGACTCTATGTAGACCAGAATTATAGTGACCCTATGAGGATCAGCATTATAGTGACCCTGCGTGCATCACAATTATAGCGACCTTGTGTGGATCAGCATTAAAGAAACCCTTTTTGTATCATCATTATAGTGACCATGTGTGGATAATTATTATGGATACCCTATATGGATCAGTATTATACCAACCCTATGTGGATCAACATTTTAGAAACCCTTTGTGAATCAGCTTTATAGGGACCCTGTGTGGATCAACATTATAGAAACCCTGTGTGGATCATCATTACAGTGACCCTATCTAGATAAGAATTCTAGTGACCCTGTGTGGATCAGCATTTTATTGACCCTCTGTGGATCAAAAGTGCATGACCTGACAAGGACCAGCCATAGAGATGCCCATCATGGATCAGTGACATATGATCCTCTGTGGGTCAGCATTAGACCCTCTTAATTGAATAAGATGCTATAGCCTTACGACTAATCATATATATTTCTATACATAAGTTATATAACTAGTTTCACCTAATTATTTTTCTTTGTGCTTTGTGATTCAGATCATGTTTTTTAGTTTTCCTTTGTGGAATTTTGAGATACTTTCGGGGGTCTCAGGGCCCCTACTGGGGATTGTTATACTCACCCATGCATAGGCTTCGCCCGCACCTTGTTGTGTCTTGTTTAGATGACGAGCATCTTCACTGAGACTTTAGGATCTAGGAACAGGCAGTATACGAAGGTGACTGGTTGACATGGAGAGTTTTAGAGATGATCTGTACTTACCATTCTGGTAGGATCCTTGGTGGAAGATCTTAGGAGCTGTTTTTCGTTTTCTATTTTCTGTTTTTTGTTTTCTATTTTCTGTTTTTTTTATTTTTTAGTTGTATATTTTTAGTTGGGATTATATTCCGACCCCTATACTTTTAGTACACACATTTACTATTGTAGTTTTTTAACATCCCAATTATGTAATAAATAATAGATATTCTTATCTATGTCTATTAATGAATTAGATAGTGTTTTAGAGGCTTAAAATGAGAATAAATCCAATCATAAGCATGGAATACACTAATATTTTTAAAAGATTGGTGTACTACATTTTGACGGAAAACCATTTTTAAATCAACCTTTTCATAGTTTTATAAGCTCTATTTGTCAAAATAAACTTATTATTTATGATTGGGACATTGAAATTTACATCAGATAAATTTTTGGTATTTTTCTGACAATGTTCATTTTTTAATGAATAGTGAAAAATACTGCATTTTACATCAAAACGGAATTTTCATCTAATTTAACTATATGGTTAGATTATCTTTTAAATTGGTTTTAAAGTATAAATAGAATATATTTTTATCATGTAATCCAATTCTGGTAATTGGGATTAATTTCACTTTGGAATTGGGCATAAACAAGTGCCAATCTTTTCATAGATATTGTTTCTAAAAACCCGCTATTTGTTTTGACAATGGGAATTATTTTTAAATTAATTATTGCAATTTCTGTGTTTCGAATTGTGTAAAATTGATTACATATTTGGAATCATAAGTTCCAAATTATGTAATCAAGACACTTTCGTTTTTGGACATTATGAATAGTAACGACGGTAATTATCTTTAATTATCTTGATTAATTAGTAATCGGGTAGTTAAGGATAATAAAATAATATCATAATAATAACAAATTACCCCAACATGTGTCCTAATTATACTTTTTGTATCATGGAAGACCATGGGATTCCTTGTTCCAAACTTGGCGACCCCATGGAATCACTTTTGTGTGATAATGACTTTTTATCTTTTTATTTTTAAAGAAAGTTAAATATAACAAAGAAGGTATCACCTGAGTAAAACATTTTTAATTTTGTCTACATAAAGTATATTTTTGACTATAAATAATCAATGTAAATATAAAAATATTTCATACATCATAGTATTTTTTTTATAGTTTTTAGACATTAAATAAATTAATTTATTTATGACATCATGATGATGCAGCGATTACCTCATTAATGAACATTTTAAATAAAATGAAAAGATAATGTAAAATCTAAGACTTAAACTTGTCAAAGACCTGTTGGATGAGTATATTTAGAACCCTTATCACCTTATCCAAGAAATATATCTATGTGGTACCTTTTAAATCCGAAACACATTTCAATATAAATTAACATTTTATAACATTCCAAGAGTGCCCCTCCTCTCCTCTTATAGAAGGCCCCCACCTCTACCTCCTTACACACACATCTCAAGCCATTGGATCGGACAAGATCTACTCATTTTATATCTCCACATCCCTCTCTTAATTCTATAAGCCTTACCTTAGGCAGAAAGATCTTCAAGAAACCCTATTGGTACAAACCAAGAGGAGTTACCCGATTTAACGGTAAAGTCTTCTCTAATGTTCTTTTGTTTTATTTTGCTTCTCTAACCCCCTAAACTCTTATTATTAATTTCTTTTGAAAAACAACCATTATGTTAAATATAATAGTATTTTTTTATAAGAATTATTCGAGCTACACTTACACACACCTACATCTTATGGTTAAAGTACATACTGTTTCCGTGGATGGCGAATTTCTGCCTCACAAAATGATGATTGTTCAATATTCTTATAACACCTTCAAAGTTGGCCATAAGATGTCACTATATTTATATATGATATATAATATGTTTATTTTGTCCTTAAGCTTCTGTATTTTTCATTTATGGCATACCTTTATGGCTTCCATTATGGGTAAACGCTATATCTTCATTTTAGGAAGTGCGGACAACCACCCCCTCAAAGTGATTTGATTCGTTAATGCCATATGTGGGACATATAATGGATGGAGTTAATGATATTATATATGATATTATACTGGAATTATAATGTATGTCTATATCATTATGATTCCATTCCATTAAATATGAAATATAAATGAAAGTAGTGTTCATGCGTACGTACAGCTTACCGTCTCCATGAATGGTGCATTTCATTTCTTACCTCTAAATGTTATGTAATATTATAAATTCATGCATATACTAGATATATATGATATAGATGATATCTAAATAATGAATATAATTCTAGATATAATGGATATTTTACCAAATGAACAACTTGTAAGTACAAGAAGTTTATTTTTGACTCAAGTTCCAAGGGTCGACAAAACAACCATTATTTAAATAATTACATAGTGTTCATGACATGGTAATAAGTGATATAAAAGGAATAATGAAGTGGAAAACGTTTCTTAATCAAGTATAAATTAACTCAAGTTGATTATTCAGGACTTTAAAGAACGATCGAGTCAAGTCGAACCCGAGGTAAGGGACTTCGTCTCAATCTCATTTCATTGAGGCATATTTTGTTTTATACACAACTTTCTTTTATATGGTGTATAAACCCCTTAGAAATTTATGTTTATTAAAAAGGAATGTTTTTTATACGAAGCATTTACTAAATGAAAAAAGGGAATTTTTTTTGTTGTACGTATGCGGCGACAACGACTTCTCTACCACCGTGACCATTATTTGAGCTTCGGCTTCCTCTACAAGCCATAACATTTTTTTAAATGAAAAATAAATACCATGTTTTACATTTGTTTTATTTTGGTATTGAAAATGGTTTTCATAATGTTTTTATTATATCAATGTGTTATTGATATCTTGTGATTGAAATGTGGAAATGTGATGTTTCCTTTATGCGTGTTTTATGTGATATGATTATGTTATGGTTCTTGGGAATTGTTTATGAAGACGGGTGGTTCCGTGATAAACTAAGGGTAGGTGAGCTCGATATAGCTCTCAAATGCATTGGGTAATGCGAAGGGGTTAAACGTTATGGTTTCTCTGAAGAGATTTAGGGAATACATTGTGATTGGTATTCCAAACGTAAACATGAGGGTTACTCTCTACGTAAGAATGTTATGAATGCCTCAAGTTACCTTTATGTCTTATGATTTCTATGATTTATTCATGATTTGTTGAGGTATGTTAACATGCTTATGTTTTATGAGTAAAGTATGGTTTCATACATGGACTAATGTTTTCATTTCATACTTTTATATCCCTTACTGATCTTTTTTTCTCATCCCAAGTTTTTGAAATATTTTTCACAGGACAAGGGAAAGGTACATGATGTGATGATAGTGTCAAGGAAGTGTTAAGAAATAATCCATGTTTTATTTTTAATATTTTTCTGTTGATAGAAAAAATGAGTACTATCTTTTATGTACCCACTTTGTTTAAATGTGGAATGTAATGCATGATTTATGATCTAATTCTCTAAAACTATAAACCTGAAAAGATCCTCAACGTGTATTCTTGAAGTAACTCAAGATTAAGTAATGTTTAAGGAAGGGGCCTTATAGATGGTATAAAAGGTCGGTTTAGAAAACATTAGGAGTTATAATTCTATTAAATGATTATCCAAAAATATTTTTTTGATGGTAAAATTGAAATGATGTAGAATTTGAAGATTACCATGTTGCTTCATCTAAGAAATGTTTTTTCAGAATGGTTTTCTGTAGAGGAAACAGGGAAGCAGTGCTAGGAAGGCATACAGAAGGAAATGACCTTCCGAATCAGCATCCTGAGATGGTCAGAATTGGAACTGAACAGTTTTTTGCTGTAATGGCGCAGTTGATTCAAGCGATAAATGGTGGTGGTATCCATGCACGAGATCAACTAGATCAACTGTAGAGGAACATATCAGTGGTGGAAGATTTCATGAGGCAACATCCCCCATCATTTAGTGGATCATCTGACCCTGTGCTAGCTGAAAGGTGGATTAAAGCACTGGAGAAGATTTTTTATATCATTGGGTATTCATAAAATCAAAAGGTTAGTCTTTCAATTTACCATTTGGTGGGTGAAGTAGATCAGTGGTGGTTTATGGTTAAAAATATTAGGGAAGCTGATGAGATTGATGCTATTGACTTAGACGAATTCAAAGGTATTTTTCTTGAGAAGTATTTTCCTAAGGCTGTTCGACTTAGGATGGAAAAAAATTCTTGGAATTGAGGCAAGAGGACGACTCAGTGGATTTTTATGAAGAGAGGTTCACTCGATTGGAAAGGTATGCTCCAAATTCTATCTGAGACCTTGATAGTAAAATCAATCGTTTTTACTTAGGATTAAAGATAAAATATCGAAGGTAATTGGCTTCCCGTGAGTTCAAAAGTTATTAAAATCTTTTTCGTTTTATTGAGAAGGTGGAAATGGAGTTTTCCGATGATCAAGTGTTCTATAACAACCAACAGAAGAAGAGACTGAGGTGGCAGGAGAAAGGGAAGAGTTCTTCAAAAAGGTCTGATAGTAAGAAAACTAAGTTTCCAGTTTGTGATAAATGTTGTAAAATGCATGCTGGGGAATGTCTTTTGAATTCTGGAAAGTGCTATTGATGTGGTAATATAGGACATAAGGCTCGTGATTGCACTAAAAAATATCAGGGTGATGGTAAGACCAAATTTGATTTACAGTTAGTGAAATGTTTTAAGTGAAATGAGATGGTTCACTATGAAAACGAGTGTCCGACAAAGAGCTCGAGTGATGGGAAGCAGTTAGACTACAAGCAGAAAGGGGTGGTGAAATCCTTTGCAACTACTTCAGCAGATGTTGGGCCATCAAATGAAGTGGTATCAGGTACTTTGTTTGTTTTTTCAGATTATGCCAGTGTGTTGTTTGATTCAGGTTCTACACATTCCTTCATCTCTGAAAACATTTCTAGTAAAATGGGAATACCATCTTAAGAAATAACTCCTGAACTCGTGGTAAAAACACCTGGGGGAAATTTTGAGGGAAAAATAATTTATAAAAATCTGCCTATCCTTATCTGTGGAAAGAACCTACTTGAAAACCTTATTTTTTTACCTCTAGTCGAGTTTGATGTTATCCTGGGAATGGATTGCCTCTCTATTTTCCATGCTACGATTGACTGTAGAGCTAAAGAAGTTTCTTTTCAGAAATAATTTTAGTTTGTGTACAAGAATGAACCATTAATGTTGATAACATATCAAGAGGCCAAGAAAGATTTAAAATATGGAAATGAATGTTACCTTTCACATATTGTTGAAAACAAGGGAACTGTTCAGATTAATGATGTGCCAGTGGTAAATGAGTATCCTGATGTTTTTCCTGATGAGTTTCCAGGAATAATACCAGATCAGGAAGATGAGTTTACTGTTGACATAGTTCCTGATGCTAAGCCAATTTCAAAACCCCCTTATCGAATGGCTCAAATTGAGATTTTAGAGTTGAAGGAGCAATTGCAAGATTTATTAGAGAAAGGTTTCATTAGACCTAGCACACCACCATGAGGTGCTTCTATTTTATTTGTAAAAAATAAAGATAGTTCAATGAGACTTTTCATTGATTATAGAGACTTGAATAACATCACTATTAAGAACAAATATCTTTTTCCTCATATCGATGATTTGTTTGATTAGCTCTAGGGTGCTCAGTATTTTTCAAAGATTAACCTGAGTTCGGGGTACCATCAGTTGAAGGTAAAAAAAGCCGGTATTCTGAAAACCACTTTTCTTACAAGATATAGCCATTATGAATTTGTAGTTATTTCTTTTGGGCTAACCAAGGAACCTTCTATATTAATGGACCTTATGAATAGAATTTTCCATGAGTTCTTGGATAAGTTTTTGGTTGTTTTAATTGATGATATTTTGGTGTTTCCTAAAAGTAAAGAGGATCATGAAAGTCATTTAAGGGTTATTTTGAAAACCTTAAAAGAAAATAAATTGTATGTGAAATACAGAAAGTGTGGGTTTTGGTTATAGAAAATCTTTTTCCTTGCTCATATTGTTTCTAAAGATGGAATAACTATTGATCCTGCAAAAACAAAGGATGTGGAATAATGGCTAAGACCCACAAATGTAACCGAGATTCGTAGTTTTCTTGGTTTGGTAGGCTATTACCGAAGGTTTGTTAGAAATTTTTCACGGTTATCTAGTCCAATGACTAAGCTAACTCGGATGGGTGTTAATTTTATCTAGAAAAAAGAATGTGATGATTTTTTTAGGAATTGAAAAGAAGATTGGTGAATGATCTAGTTTTGGAACTACCTTCCAGAAATGGGGAGTTTGTTATCTACACTGATGCTTCATTGAAAGGACATGGTTGCGTCCTAATGCATAATGATCAGGTAATTGCATATGCTTCACATCAGTTGAAAACTAATGAGGTAAATTACCCTACACATTATTTGGAATTAGCTACTGTTGTTTTCGCTTTAAAAATTTTGAGGCATCATTTGTATGGAGTAAAGTGTGAAATACATACTGATCACAAAAGTTTAAAGTATATATTCACTCAGAAATAATTGAACATGAGACATAGGAGATGGCTAGAATTAATCAAGGATTATGATTGTACAATTCATTACCATCCGGGAAAAGCAAATAAAGTGGCTGATTCTTTGAGTCGAAAAAGTAATGCTTCATTAGAAATGTTGTGTTTGGAACGTGATCCTTTGGTCAAGGATTTGATGAGCTTTGGAATAGAAGTTGTTGGTGTAGGATGTCCTTCTGTTTTCTTTCAAGTATCAGTGAAATCTTCTTTATCAGACAGAATTAAGCAAGCACAGAAGCAAGACAGCGAGTTTCAAAAAAAGCTAGAGCTGGTTCAGAAGGGTAAGTTACCTGAATTAATCATTGATAATGATTGTGTTTTGATATTTGGGAAGAGATTGTGTGTGCCTTATGATTCAAATTTGAAGCGAGATTTTTTATGTGAAGCTCATAGTTCTCCGTTTTCAGTTCATCCAGGTAGTACTAAGATGTATAGAGATCTTCGGAAGTATTACTGGTGGGACGGAAAGAAAAGGGATATTGCTGATTTTACTGTGAAGTGTTTGACCTGTCAACAAGTTAAAGCAGAAAAATAGTTACTAAAAGGGATGCTTCAACCATTACCAGTACCAGAGTGGAAATAAGAGAATATATCCATGGACTTCGTTGTGGGATTGCTGAAGACACCACGAGGTAATAATGCAATCTAGGTTATAGTTGATCGCTTGACTAAATCTGCTCATTTCCTTGCTATACGAGATAATTTTCCCTAGATCAACTTTCCCATTTGTATCTTAAAGAGATAGTAAGGTTACATAGAGTTCCCCTCTCCATTTTATCTGACTGTGATCCCAGGTTCACTTCTAACTTTTGGAAAGGACTTCAGAAGTCGTTGGGTACTGAATTAAATTTTAGTACAGCTTTTCATCCTCAATCAGATGGGCAGTCAGAACGAAAAATTCAGACTTTGGAGGATATTCTACATGCTTATTCGATGGATTATCAGGGATATTGGGACCAACATATTTCTTTGGTTGAGTTTTCTTATAATAACAGTTTTCATTCTAGTATACAGATGGCACCATTTGAGGAATTATATGGGAAGCGGTGTTGAACTCCAGCTTTCTAGGATGAAGTGGGTGAAAGGAAGTTTATGGGACCAGAATTGGTAGAAGAGTTGGCAGAAAAAGTTCAGCTGATACAGAAACACATGAGAACAGCTCAAAGCAGGCAGAAAAGTTATGCGGACAATAGGAGGAAGGATCTCTCTTTTGAGGTAGGTGATCATGTTTTTCTCAATGTTTCACCATGGAAAAGTGTGATGTGATTTGGAAAGAAAGGAAAGTTGAGTCCAAGGTTCGTTGGACCATATGAAATTCTAGAGGGAGTTGGATCAGTTGCATACCGAGTGGATTTACCTCCGAGTTTGTCTCAGGTACACAATGTTTTTCATGTTTCAATGTTAAGGAAGTACATTTCAGATCCATCTCATGTTTTGAGTTGAGAGGTAGTTCAGCTGGAAGAGAATCTATCATATGAGGAACAACCGGTCCAGATTCTTGACCATAGTGAGCATGTTTTGCGGAATAAGTTGATTCATCAAGTAAAGGTTTTGTGTAAAAACAACATGAGTGAAGAGGCAACATGGGAATCTGAAAATGCAATGAGGGATAAATACCCCCACTTATTCGATAAGTAAATATATTGCGGGGACGCAATTTTATAAAGGGGGGAAGGATGTAACATCCCATGTAATTAATGAATAATAGATATTCTTATCTATGTCTATTTATGAATTACATAGTGTTTTAGAGGCTTAAAATGAGAATAAATCCAATCTTAAGCATGAAATACACTAATATTTTTAAAAGACTGTTTTACTGCCTTTTGATTGAAACCTATTTTTAAATCAAAATTTTGACAATTTTATAAGCTCTCTTTGTCAAAATAAACTTATTATTTATGATTGGTACATTTAAATTTACTTTGGATAAATTTTTGGTATTTTTCTGACAATGTTCATTTTTAAATGAATAGTGAAAAATACTGCATTTTACATCAAAACTGCATTTTCATCTAATTTAATTATATGGTTAGATTATCTTTTTAATTGGTTTTAAAGTTCAAATAAAATATATTTTTACCATGTAATCCAATGGTGGTCATTGGGATTAATTTGACTTTGTAATTGGGCATACACAAGTGCCAATCTTTTCATAGATATTGTTTCTAAAAATCCCGCTATTTGTTTTGACAATGTGAATTATTTTTATATTAAATATTTCAATTCGATTGTTTAGAATTTGGTAAAATGGATTACATTTTTGGAATCATAAGGTCCAAATTATGTAATCAATAATCTTTTTTTGGACATTATGAATAGTAATAACGGTAATTATCTTTAATTATCTTGATTAATTAGTAATCGGGTAGTTAAGGATAATAAAATAATATCATAAAAATAACAAATGACCCCAAAATGTGTTCTAATGCTACTTTTTGTGTCATGTCCGACCATGGTATGCCTTGTTCCAAACTTGGGGACCCTATGGAATCACGTTTGTGTGATAATGACTTTTTATCTTTTTATTTTTAAAGAAAGTTAAATATAACAAATAAGGTATCACCTGAGTAAAACATTTTTAATTTTGTCTAAATAAATTATCTTTTGGACAATAAATATTAATTGGAAAGATAAAAATATTTCCTACATAATAGTATTTTTTATAATTTTTAGATGCTAAATAAATTAAATTATTTATGACATCATGATGATGCAGTGATTACCTCATTAATGAACATTTTAAATAAAATGAAAATAAAATGTAAAATATAATACTTAAACTTGTAAAAGACCTATTGGATGAGTATATTTCGAACCCTTATCACCTTATCCTTGAAATATATCAATGTGGGACCTTTTAAATCCGAAACACATTTCAATATAACGTAATATTTTATAACCTTCTAAGAGTTCCCCTACTCTCCTCTTATAAAAGGCCCCCACCTCTTCCTCCTTACACACACTTATCAAGCCATTGGATCGGCCAAGATATACTCATTATATCTCTCCACATCCCTATATTCTTCCTAGAAGCCTTACCTTAGGTAGAAATCTCTTCAAGAATCCCTTTTGGTACAAACCAAGAAGAGTTACCCGATTTAAAGGAAAATTCTTCTCTAATGTTCTTTTGTTTTATTTTGCTTCTCCAACCACCTAAACACTTTTTATTCATTTATTTAATTACAACACCAGTATTTTAAATATACTAGGATGTTTTTATAAAAATTATTCGAGCTAAACTTACACACATTTACATCTAATGGTTAAAGAACATACTGTTTCCGTGGATGGAGAATTTCTGCCTCACGAAACGATGATTGTTCAATATTCTTATAACACCTTCAAAGGTGGACATTAATATGTCACTATATATATATATGATATATAATATGTTTATGTTTTCCTTAATCTTATGTATTTTTCATTTATTTCATACCTTTATGGCTTCCATTATGGGAAACGTGATATCTTCATTTTAGGAAGTGCGGACTACTGCCCCCTCAAAGTGATTTGATTCGTTAATGCCATATGTGGGACATATAAAGGATGGAGTTAATGATATTATATATCATATTATACTAGAATTATAATATAACTTTAATTAATTATGATTCCTTTCCCTTAAATATGAAATATAAATGAAAGTAGCGTTCATGCGTACGTACGGCTTACGGTCTCCATGAATGGTGCATTTCATTTATTACCTCTAAATGTTATTTAATATTATAAATGAAAGAATATACTGGATATATATGATATATATGATATCTAAATCAAGAATATAATTCTGGAAATAATGGATATTTTACCAGATGAACAACTTGTAATTACACGAAGTTTGTTTTTGGCTCAAGTGATAAGGGTCGACAAAATGACCATTATTTAAATAATTAAATAGTGTTAATGGAATGGTAATAAGTGATATAAATGGAATAATTAACTTGAAAAAGGTTCTTAATAAAGTATAAATTAACTCAAGTTTATTATTTAGGATGTTAAAGAACGATCGAGTCATGTCGGACCTGAGGTATGGGACTTCGTCTCAATCTCCTTTCATTGAGGCATATTTTGTTTTATACAAAACTTTCATTTATATGGTGTATAAACCCCTTTTACTTTTACGTTTATTAAAAAAAGAACCTTTTTTTATACTATGCGTTTACTAAATGACAAAAGGGAATGTTTTTTTTGTCGTATGTATGTGGCGACAACGACTTCTCTGCCGCCGTGACCATTATTTGAGTTTTGGCTTCCTCTACAAGCCATAACTTTTTTTTAAATGAAAAATAAATACCATGTTTTACTTTTCTTTTATTTTGTTATTGAAAATGGTTTTCATAATGTTTTTATTATATCAATGTGTTATTGATATCTTCTGATTGAAATGTGAAAATGTCATGTTTCTTTTATCCATGTTTAATGTGATACGATTATGTTATGGTTCTTGGGCATTATTTATGAAGATTGGTGATTCTGTTATAAACTAAGGGTTGTTGTGCCCGTTATAGCTCTCCAATTCATTGGGTAACATGAAGGGGTTAAACGTTAAGGTTTCTCCGTAGAGATTTAGGGAATATACTGTGATGGGTATTCCAAATGTAACCATGAGGGTTACTCCCTACGTAAGAATGTTATGAATGCCTCAAGTTACCTTTATGTCTTATGCTTTCTATGATTTATTCATGATTTGATGAGGTATGTTAAAATGATTGTGTTTTATGAGTAAATTCTGATTTCGTACATGGACTAATGTTTTCATTTCGTACTTTTATATCCCTTCCTGAGCTTTTTATGCTCATCCCAAGTTTTTGAAATGTTTTTCACAGGTCAAGGGAAAGGTACATGATGTGATGATAGTGTCAAGTAAGTGTCAAGAAAGAATCCATTTTTTATTTTTAATATGTTTCTGTTTATTGGAAAAATGAGTACTATCTTTTATGTAACCACTTTGTTTAAATTTGGAATGTAATGCATGATTTATGATCTAATTCTCTAAATCTCTAAACCTGAAAAGATCCTCAATGTGTATTCTTGAATTAACTCAAGATTAAGTAATGTTTAAGGATGGGGCCTTATAGTTTTACTTCTTGTTTGCATCTTGTTTTGTTCTTGGATTGTGTGTTTGTACAGGTTTAAATGAAACACCTTCCAATTTTAGGGATATGCTTTTTTGATGCTAGTCTCCAACCCCTGGCCTATGAAAGGCAGGCTAGGGGTAGTCACAGAACATGCCCCATGGGAAGGGTCATGACAAAGTGGTATCAAAGTAGTCAGTTCTACCAAATAACTTGGACCCTAATCTTTCTATTGGAGCAATAGTGTCAAGTGTTTTGAGTGTGGTTTTTAGTTTAGGGAGTCCAGTGTTGGTGGGGAGGCTGACGTATCCATACACCACGACCCTGAATTTTGATTTCCAACTCAGTACATGAAAACATTGATTGTGTGTGTTTTGGAAATGTTTTAACTTTGATCTATTTTGAGTCATATCACCAGGTATAACTTATTGAACATGGAACATTTGTTTCATTTAGGATTCCACCATGTAGACCGCTATCCAGGATTCCAAATAGAGTTCAGAATGATAGCCCACCAAGAGATGAGGCTATGGTGTTGGCCCCTCTTACAGTGATATCACCTTCGGGTGGTGCACCAGAAGCACCCCCACCAATTGGGAAGCTGTTTCCACCAGCCCCACTAGCGGACGATGCATGACGACAAAGCGCATTGCACGAGTTCTAATGGTAGTGGCCTCTGAGGTTTCGAGGTGAGATAGATCCTCAGGAAACTGGGGACTGGATGGAGGTTGTGGCTAGAGTTTTCTGCTTAATTGGGACACCAACAGAGCAGATGGTGATCCTAGCTACTATCCTCTTCTTGGGCACAACAGGAATATGGTATATCCTGATGCTCCAGTTACACGAAGAGGTGACCCTCACCTAGACGGACTTCGAGATCCTCTTCATGGGGGAGTTTTTTCTAGTACCACAATTCTACATGAGTATTTAGGAGCTCCTAAACTTACATCAGGGCAGCCTGACTGTAGCCCATTACTCAGCGAGATTCACTGACCACTCGCACTACTCCACCGACATGGTACGAGACCCTTTCTTTAGGGCCCGGACCATTCAACAGGGTCTCATGTGGGTGATCAGAGCATCGATGATATCACTCAATATCCGGACACAGGCTGAATTCCTCGAGCGAGCATTATTGGTGGAGCACTTCTTAGTTGAGTAGGCACCGACGGTGAGAGCCTCCAACAAATGAAAGGTATCTGTGTCATCTGCAGTAGGAAGTAGGTAGATGACGTAGATGTCCAAGTAGGTCAGACCATCCAGAGGATGACCCTAGGATGTAGGGTTGGAGGTGCAGAGCTCACGAGGTAGAGCAATCCAGTAGAGGAGAATATAATGCTTCATACGTGGCGGGTAGGGCAACATTCCTTGTGACTTCCCAAACCGTCGTACTGATGATCTGCAGATGGTCAAGGTACCGCTGAGGCAAAGGCATAGATTCGAGCGAGGAGGTCCATAGGGCAGTAGACGTGGCAGAGGAGCAGGCCGCGCAGCTAGTGGTGGGCGGCGATTTAATGTTCTACTGCAACCACCTCTAGGTGGTCCACCCCAACCTCAGGGGGCAGGTATACAGTGATGATCACAGCTTCAGGAAGCTGAGGCCTATGACCACGGTGCTCCAGAGATGATTCTAGGTACGATATTTGTCTACTCCACTTTAGTTTTAGTACTTATAGACACAGGTTCCAGTCACTCTTTCATTAACACGACTCTCATTTAAAGTTCGAAGATTCTGGTAGATCCATTGGCTCGATCCTTACATTTAGAGACTCCTATGGGAATGGATTCTACGATTACACACTGGTTCCAATAGTGTGAGATTACTCTAGGAAGTGAGATATTTGGATTGGATCAACTAGTAGCAGTGTCTAGGCCATGCGATGTAATATTGGGCATGGACTGGTTATCCTCGTTCCATGTTCATATTGACTATTTTAGGTCTGAAGTGTGGTGTGTCTAGAAAATGGGATTATTTTTTCCTTCACTCGAAAGAAGGGAACCATTTCAGCACAGGATGGAATTTCTCGGACGAGGGTGCAGCCAATCACTCATTAGTTGGCTAGCCTTACCCTCATAGTAGTTGACATGAGGAGTCCGATTTATCATGTAGTGGTGGACCAGTATGCTGATGTCTTTCTTGATGATGTCTTGGGACTATCTCATCATAGAGAGGTCTACTTCTACATTGACCTATACCCCGGGAAAACACCGGTATCGACACCATCTTATCATATGGCTCCTGTGGAGCTTCATGAGTTGCAGGTATAGTTGGAGGACTTGTAGAGGAAGGGGATCATAAGGCCTAGTATTTCACCTTGGGAGTCCCCTATTTTGTTTGCCAAGAAGGAATATGGGAGTTTGAGGCTTTACGTGGACTATTAGCGCCTGAAATAGGTGATCGTGAATAACTAGTATCCACTTCCGAGGATGGATGATCTCTTTGACCAGTTGAAGGAGCTCGATAGTTTTCAAAGATAGACCTCAGTTCAGGCAGTCATCAGCTTAGGGTACGATATGAGTACATACCAAAGATGACCTTAAGATGTTAGTATGTCCATTATGAGTTCTTGGTAATTCCTTTCGGCATGACTAATTCTATGGTAGTGTTCATGGGGCTCATGAACATGATCTTCCAGCCTTACCTCGGTCACTTTGTGGTAGTCTTCATTAACAACATCTTGGTACACTCAACATCGGAGGAGAAGCACGCCACACACCTGCAGATAGTTATGGATACACCCTTAGAGAACCATCTTCATGGAATTCTCTCAAATTTCAAGTTCTTGATACGGGATGTCCACTTCTAGGGGAATATTATATCGGAGGATAGAGTTGCATTGGATCTGGAGAAGATAGAGGCAGTGCTTTGTTGGGAACCACCAAGGAGTGTGACCGAGGTACGGAGTTTTTTGGGATCGGATGGGTACTATCAAAGATTCATACTCGACATTCCCAAAGTTGTGACACCCTTGTCATCTTTAACAATAAAGGGTCAAACCTTTTTGTGGATGAAGAGATACTGATAGAGTTTTCAGAAGAAGAGGCAGATACTGGCGATTGTCCCCATCTTAAGGCTACCAAAAGAGAGTGTTGAGTATGTAGTTTAATGCGACACATCAGGACTAGATTGGGTTGTGTCCTTAAATAGGAGTGATTATTGATGGCCTATGGATCATGGTAGTTGATACAAAATGAAGAGAACTTTGTAACCCTTGACCTGGAGTTCGCAGTAGTGGTCTTCACACTGATGGTGTGGTGGAACTACATTATTGGAGAATATTTTGTAGTCTAATCTAATCACAAGAGTCTCAGGTATATCTTCTCATAGAAGAATTTGAACTTGAGAAAGTGGAGATGGATAGAGTTCCTCCAGGACTGTGACTTTGAGATAGTCTACACTTCTATGAAGTGGAATGTAGTAGCAGATACACTCAGCAGGAGGTTTGGTCTACAGTTATTGAGTGAGGTGACATCGCATCTAGCCAAATTGCAGATATCCTTCATGGATAGAGATAGAGAATCTTATCTCTCATCTATGATAGTTACTCCTCCACTAATTAGGTGAGTCAGTGAGTCACATCTTGGATACGTGGACTACGAGGCCTGACGTGCTCAAATATCCTCCAAACAGGCTCCTGATGGATTTTTTGAAGGTGGGTAGCACGTCATCCTCTTCCGATAACGCACAATAGTACCCGTGATGATTTGGGAGGAGGTGTTATGGGAGTTCTATACATCTCCTTTGGAAGTAAATCCTAGAGTGGAAATGATGTACCAGGACCTCTGGCATCAGTACTGGTGGCTAGGGATGAAGAAAGCAGTGGCGGAGTTCGTGTCATGATGCCTCACTTTTCAACAATGGAAGGTCGATCATTAGGTACCAGCGGGCATAGCTCATCCACCTGAGGTACCAGAGTGGAAGTGGGATGGTATATCTATTGACTTCGTGACAGGGCTACCACATAGGTCCATGGGGAATGATTCTGTGTGGGTGATCGTTGACCAACTCACCAAGGTGGCCCACATCCTACCCATATGGGAATAGGGATCATTAGAGGGCTTGGGATGCCTCTACATATTGGAGATTGTACAGCTTCATGGGGTGCCATCGATGATCATCTTAGATCATGAAGCTCATTTTACATCCTTCTTGTGGATGGGATTACAAGAAGCATTCAGGACTCAACTACGTTTGAGAACCCCCTTTCATCGTCAGAATGATAGTCAGATGGAGTAGACCATTCCGACACTTGAGAACATGCTTCGTGCTTGGGTCCATGGTTTTGTCCACTATTGGGAGGACCACTTTCCCTTGGTGGAGTTCACGTACAACAAAAACAATCACTCCACCATCAGTGTGGCACCATTTGAGGCCCTGTATGGGCGACCCTGCAGGTCACCACTTTGCTGGACAAACCCAGGGGAGTCAGCGCTTATGGGTCTAGAGTTGGTACAGGATACCACCGAAAAGGTGTATATCATCTAAGAGAGGATGAATACTATACAGAGTCTACAGAAGTCTTGTGTCTCCAAGAGATGGATAGAATTGGAGTTTGAGGAGGGAGATCATGTCTTCCTACTGGTGTCACCCCGACAAGGATTACGGAGGATTGGTTGGGACGGTAAGCTATCTCCGAGGTTCATCGGACCTTTCCTGATCCTCGGAAGAGTAAGAGTGGTGGCGTACCATCTATCTCTTCCCCTATAGAATCACCAGGTGCATATTGTTTCCAATGTGTTGCATCTGAGGAGGTATGTGCATGATCCATCACACGTTATCGGCTGGGGCGAGCTTGACTTCGATGATGGGGTGAAGTTTGCAGAGTTCTCGGTGGAGAGAGAGGATCAACAGGTGTAGGTCCTTCATGGACAGTCGATCACTCTGGTGTGAGTTCGTTTTTAGCATGGGAACTGCTAGGAGATAACATGGGAGTGGGAGGCTCATATACGTGCTCAGTACCCCCATTTCTTCCCCTGGTTTTATTGTATCTTTTGGGGATGAAAATCCCTAGGGTGGGGAGAATATAAAGACCCAGAAATTATATATATATTTTTAAAAATTATTTTGTATTATTACGAGTCATACAAAATTAACGGTGCGTGATTCAGAGAACCGGTGTTACTGGATGGAATTTTGAACTTTTTTAGGTATGTTCAGTAAATGTGCAGGCAGCATTATTTATCATTCAAACTGGTGCTCAGAATGAAAATTTGAGGGAACCATTGAATCTGCAGCGATGGATTTTACTTAAGGGAGGCTTAACTTCAACAGTTATAGGTTGGCTGAAAAAATATTGATTTTGGGACTTTTTGAAAGAATAATAAAATAACATATGTGTTATTTTATTTCTCTCCCTCTTATTGAGTGATGGTGTCGGGGACCACGGAGGTGGTCAGTCTTTTAATGAGGGAAATTAGTTTCGATTACACATCAATTGTGTAAAAACATCTTGTTTAATTAATGTGACCCATTAATTACACCAACTAATGTACCCTTAATTAATTTGTGGATAAATCTCTTAACTCTCCCTTTAGTTATTAATGTCATTAGAAAAAGGGAGTGGGTGGAGGGATTGGGGGGAACTCCAATGAAGCACTGGCAATAAACCCCTCTAATGAAGAAAAAAGTTCTAACAATGCCGGTTGAGGGATCGATCTGGAATCGATGAACACATGTATCTTCAATGAACACATATTATCACTTCAAAATTGTGACATCACCTCCAATTCCTAGGTATGGGTTTTGTTTAAATTCAATTGAATTTTTTTTTCTTCCCCCATTCTTGAAAATATTGATGAAACATAGATGTAATATAGTTTATCTTTGTTGAATAAATTGAAATCCGCTTGTTATGATGCTAATGCAGAGGGCATGGGCCAAAATAACATGGCCAGGACCCTCCGTTACTTTGGTTTTTCTGAATTCTATGTGGGAGAATTTGTAGCTCAATGGAAATTCGAATCTAGGAGCCACGTAGTGATGATAGTAACTTGACAGGTATGTAGGCATGTTCATAAAGTAAAACAGACAACCGGAGATCACTCGGTGTCCCGTGGAAGGTCTGATGGTGTGGCACTGGTGCGGCAGTGCAAGTGACCGGTGCTGGCGGGCGACGGTGATGGCTGGCATCAGTCAGCCATGGTGGCAGCAGGTGGTGCACCATTGCGCACTGTGGAGGGGAGTCGTAGCATCGAGTTGCGGCATCAGGGGTGACCAAATTTCAGTCGGCCCTATTGGCAGAAGGCAGCATGTCGTCGTGTGCTGCAGGGAGGTGGTTGTGGTAGAGGCGACGGGGACCCGCTCCCCACGGGTCCCACTGACAAGTATGTGGCACCCCATGGCACCTCCGTTTTAAAAATCGAATGGCCAAAGCTGCTTAAGAAGGGGAAACGACCCCACCCCCCACCCCCCCTACGCGGGTTGCCCGGATGGCGGAACACACTAGCCATCAGGCCGGGTAGCCATGTAGGCCTTTCCCAGCCAACGCAGGGTGGGCTGGTTCATGGCCCAACAGGCCTAACCCATGGCCCAACAGGTCGATCATGTTGTGGCCCGTCTCGCTCGGCCAGGCCCAACCAGTTCGGGCTAGGCCGGGTCCGACCCAAATTGGGTGGGGTTGCCTGAACTAGGTCAGGTCAGCATGAATAGGTTTTGGTCAGCCCAGGTTGAGCAGTTTTGGGTCTGTTGGACCGGGTCAGACCAGACCCGGACACGTTTTGGCCCTGATACGCTTAGAAGGTCGTATCTCAAAAACAGGACGTCCGTTTGGCGAACTGTATGTTTTTTTTTTGAATCCTTGGAATGATAATGTAATTTCGAGACACTCCACATGATTTTTTGATAAATATGGAGTACAACTGGGTTGGATCAAACCTGAATCCATCCTGGCCCTTGGCACTAAAATGCCTATAACTCATGGACCAGACGTCTGATTAACAATTCATTTGTTGCTTTGGGGGCCTTACGACATGGTAGTCCTTTAGGTTAATCCATTGAGGAACATCATGGATGTTGAGGCATGAAAAATATCTTCACGGGAAGATACTAAGGAACTCCAGTGCACTAGGTGCGGGAATCATGTGGCTGGCGGTCAATTTTATAAATACCCTATGTGGATTAGAATTATAGCAACCCTCTGTGGATATGGATTATAGAGATCCTCTGTGGATCAGCATTATAAAGACCCTGTGTGGATCAGAATTATAGAGACCCTATGTGGATCGGCATTATAGTGACCCTATGTGGATCATCGTTATAACATCCCTATGTGGATCAGCATTGTTGCAACCCTATGTGGATAAGCATTATAGAGACTCTGTGTAGATCAGAATTATAGAGACCCTATGTGGATCTGAATTATAGCGACCCTATGTGGATCATCATTATAGCGACCATGTGTGGATGACAATTATAGATTCACTATTTGGATCAACATTATAATGACCCTGTGTGGATCATCATTATAGAGACGCTGTGTGGATCAATATCATAGTGACCCTATGTGGATCAGCATTCTAGAGACCCTATGTGGATCAGCATTTTAGCGACCCTGTGTGGATCAGAAGTGCACCACCCGATGAGGACCATCCTTAGAGTGGCCAGTCGGTGATCAATGACATACGATCCCTTGTGGGTCAACAGTAGAGCCTCTCGGCAGAATAAGATGATCTTTCTTTACGACTAATCATCTTTATTTTGTTACATATGTTATATATCTTGTTTGAGTTGAGTCTTTTTCTTTGTGATTTGTGATTTAAATTATTCTTTTTCATTTTCAATTGTGGAATTTTGAGAGACCTTCTAGGGTCTCAGGGTCCCTACTGGGTGTTGTTATACACACCCCACATAGGCTTCACCAGCACATTATTGTGTCTTATGCAGATGATGAGCAGCTTGGATGAGACTATAGGATCCATGAATAGGTGGTACACTGAGGTGACTAGTTAATATATAAAGATGTAGAGACGAGTTGTACCTAAACTTTAGGTAGGATCCTTTGTTTATGATCTCATGATCTATTTTCTGTTTTCTATTTTCAATTTTCAATTTTTTGTTGTAGTTGTATATTTTCAGTTGGGTTTGTATTCTGGCCCCTATACATTCCGTACACACTATTACTATTGCAGTTTTACTTCATGGTTGAATATTTTTGTGTTCTTGGGATGTGTGTTTATACAGGTTTAAATTCAACGCCTTCCCATTTTAGGGATACACTTTTCTGGTGTAAGTCACCAACCCCTGGCCTATGGAAGACAGGTTTAGGGTAGTCACGGCACGGGCCCCGAGGGACGGGTCAAGACATTTGACTATGGTCACAGATGTCAATTATTAAACATATAATTAATAATAATATTTTCATAAATAACATATTTATACATCCATTATACTTTTAAATCTAATCAAGAATGATGTTTAGGAAAAATGAAATAATATTATGATCATAGAGATGTTTTGTGGCACACACGCATGAGTAACGTTTCCATTTTTCAATTTTTATTATGGAATGAAGTTATGTATCATTTATTATGATAGAGTTATAATGGTATATAAATTACATATTATCTAATTATATAAACTTATATACATCATTCTTTTTTTATGGTGGTGAAAAAATTCATCACATCACTTCGAGGAGGCAGTAGTCCATACGTTAATGAATGACTTTAACATTTTTTAAATGAGTGAAAAAGGTAAAAACATGATGTATTATATTTCAATAATGTTAAATATTTCATTTAGAGCCCATATATATATTATCATGAAACTTACTCCCTTTCATGTAATGTATTGATGAAAAATGAATCGCATTTCTTCACGAGGTGGTAGTCTATCTTACAAATGAGCAACGTTATCATATCTCTTACGTAATGAAATGTAAAAGGATATATAATATATTAATATTATGGAGGTATAATTATATTATAAATATCATATACATATATATATATACTTTATTGTCATTATTACACCCAACTGTGAGAGGTATTAATTTAAAAACAAGTTACATCGTTTAGGGAGATGGTTGTCCATCGTACATAAGAATGAGGATTTTTTATCCCATTTGATGGTATTGAATGTGGTTTTAGGTAATAAACTTATCATAAAAAATATATATTTATATTGAATTTACTATTTTTATTTTATCATCATGTAATGATATTAATTGACTTAGTAGGAGGATGAAATAAAATAAAATGCTCGTTGATGGATGTTACCTCTTATTCGGGTAACCCCTTTCATTTTTTACAAAGGACCAATTAGTTGGATTTATGATAATAATAAACCTATATGATGAGTTTTGGGGTGTTTTAAATTGATTTGGGAAGGTCTGGGAAAAAATCGGTTCGAATGTTTTAATATAGGAGGACTGTGGGTGGAATTTTATAAGTGATGTGAGTGGTGGACTTGTAATTTTTTGAAAAAGTAAATTCCGCCCACATTGTTTTCATGTCACAATTCCCAAATAGTATTTCAATCTATATAATATAAAGGATAATGTTTAAATATTTCTATCCAATGTGTTTTTTACAAGTTATGGGTCATTTTTACACCTTATATTCAATGTTTAACAACTAAGTAAACTGGTTTTTACCGTAATCACAATAAATAGTTTAAATTGTTTTCACTAAACACTTCAGTAAAAAATAATGGTGAAATTAATAGAATATATAAATAATTATGATTTCATTTATGAAAAAAAAATTAAAAATTCAATTCATAGATTTGGAAAATTTTAAATTTATATTAACCATGCAGACCATTGAGAAAAAAAGTTTCTAAAAAGAGTATTTTTTGGAAAAGTATTATTCTATATTTACTCTCTAACTAACAATAATAATTTTATGAAAATGAATTAATATTTAATTATATATATATTATAAATTTTATTTTCATAATTACCCATTACCTATTATTAAAATAAATTAAATAGGGTACTTATTACTCATTTTAAAACAGTTTTTAGAAAAACATGTTTTTTAAACCATAAAATAATCAAAAATAAAAAAAAATATAAAGTTGATTAAAAATTAATTAATTGAATTAAATATAAACAAATAATAATTATCATAATTTAAATATTATTCAAAAAATATTGATCTTTTTAAATTACATAATTTTTTTAAATGAAATGACTTCATACAAAAAACATTATTTTTCAATATTCAATGAAAAATAACGATTTCCTGAAAAATTCAAAAATTTCAACCAATATAAATTTTTATATGCTAATTTCAAAAAAAATATTCATTTTATCAAAGACTAATTCTTATATTTATAAATTATTCTTGTAAATAAAACCATCAAAAATTTGATTTTGGTTAAAACTATTTTCTTTTTTGATTAAAAATTCTTTAATATTTCTACAAAAAAAATAACTACTAAATTATTATAAATATATATGTAAATGAATTATTCTATCGTTAAATGGGGTTTTAAACATGATCATAGTATTATATGCTATTCGGGATGCATCATGGATGATGGAACCATCCATGATGTTGGGACCCGCTTGGGAGTCATAGAATGGTCTTTATTTTGGGTTTTTATTTTACACTTGACACTTATATGGAATGAAATATTTACCATATTAGTTCTAGTGTTTTTTTTTGGATTCATCATGTGATGTGGGTATTCATTTATTGATTATTGGTTATTTTTTAATATCTTTTTCCTATTTTATATTTATTTTTGTCGTTTTGCTTCTTTAATAAAGTAGGTGTAATCTCCACACAATTAATTTTAGACACTTGCTTCTAGTCATCTTCGTATTGAATATAGGGAGGAATTCCTATGGTAATGTGGTGATTCATCTTAGGGCACCGGTATGTGGCACCGAGGTCAGGATGTCACTCGTTTTGATTGAGATAGTAATATTTTTAAAATAGTTACAATTCAAAATAAAAAATGAAATTGGACACATTAAAATATTGGACATCATGATTAGAATTTTTCAAATAATTTTAAATTATTTAGACTAATGAAATTTTGACAATTAATTGATCCTAAAAATGAAAAATGCAAGAAAAAATGGCTTTCTAGAAAATGGATTTTAAAGTCTGAAATTAGTTTAATGTCAAGATCATGTTTAATTATGATTTAAAAGGAATAAATTTAATTTGATTTAAAAATTAAGAATTTAATGAATTTTTTTAACTAATCCAAATCCTAACATATCATTGAAAATAGCATTACTTAAAAGAAAATTTTATTTTAAAAAAACTAATATTTTCACTATTCACCCAAAAGAACTAAAAACATTCACATGAGTTTACCATAAAAAATATTAGAATATAAATTCAAAAAATATGTCCATTTTCTAAAATATAATTTTATAAAATGGTATAAATTTATTATATTTTCCACACACAAAATGCATGAGAAACCATTATTGAGGAAAACATATTTTTGATGCATAAAATGTCATTACTGAAAATTAGGGACTTGTTTAAAAATTATTTCAATTATATAAATCCTTCATAGATAATATTTTAAATATTATGAATTTAATTATTTCCTATAATTTATGTTTTTGATTATAATTATATACTATGTTATTGTTTATTTAGACATGAGGCTGCGTTTATTGTAAACAATAACAAAAATTTAATTTATTTAATGAGAAATAAATCATAGAATAGAATGGTTCAATAATAAACTAGAAAAATACTAGGATAGTAAATTTTCTTATCATTGGGAAGAACTCATGGTTTATTATCATGATTATGTGGTTAGGGCTTATATATCCTATACTCCGGGGCATTTGGTTAGAAAAATTCATTGTCAATGTTTGTTTTTGGAAGTATAGAGGAGGACCAACATAAGAGGGTAAATAATTAACATAAAATAGAGAGTATACTACCAAACCCATTCCTTTTTTAAATGAATTTGGCATAATGGTGTCTAACAAATGTTTTTCAAGTTTATTTTTCACACGTAAAGTTAGATCTTGTGGGTATGAGGGCCACAAGAAGTCCACATTTTTATAACAATGTTTCCTAAATGTAGGTGTCAAATAGATGTTTCATAATTGTATATAGAAAAGTTTAGGGGTATGACTAAGTTTGTAGTTATGAGAATCTAAGTTCTCACATATAGGTGTTTTTTCATGATATCCATTGTAGCACCCCCTATTTTAAGTATGTAACCCCTTCTTTTATCTTTTTATGTATATAGATTCTAAGGGTGAAGTTTGGGAGAGATTAGAGAAATTTTGGAGTGTTTTTTGTGCTGTTTATTCTGGTGTATGGTTGGTTCATAGTTTGGGAAATCCATTGAACACCTATATGAAATCGTGAAGAATGAGACTTGGAGCTAATGTGAAGGCTTGTGGGTTACGCACGGGTTTCCCAAACTGTGCCGCAACATTGGTGAAACTGTACATCTTTAGATAGTGGGATTTGTTTTGGATATCACACACTTTTGAAACCATGTGATCCAACCATGTGAGTATCATCCTTGAGGTTGTATCTTGGGCATGGTAAGTGCATGGTTTGAAGAATCGTGTGACTAACCATACACGGGTTAAAGATGAGATCCTAACATTATGGATGTCCCACATTTTGGTCTCTAACTCCCTAATTTTTCCTCTTATGTGGTCCTAAATTAATATTCTCTCTTCCCAATGGTTAAGGTAGTTTACCCCATTAATTCAGTGGGGATCCAAAGTCTTCTTTTGGTGATTTGAAGTCAAATTCTTATGGTAAGCCTTCATTCTTGGTAGTTCTTGATGGGTTTTCTTAGATCTACATCTCTTTATATATCAACTTCATATATCTGTATCCTATATGGTTTTATCTAAGATATTTGGTGACTGATATGATTAGATTTTAATATTTTATGATAAGGTAAGAAATCTAAGGTGGTTCCATAGAGTTTTAATTTGGGATCATTGGTGTTTTTCATGTCGTGCATCATTTTATCCATAAAACCCAATTTAGTTGGATTCACTCTCAAATCCTCTATTAAAAATAAGAAAGATTGATTTAATATTTATGGGTCTTCATAAAACTTATTGGGTATCCACTATTCAATGTTCGATAAAAACCTTCTTGAGTGAAAGTTTGTGGAAATTTGGAAATTTTGTTTTTTGTTAGAAAGAGATTTGGGTAACATGATTTTAAAATTGATGATTTTAAAATTATTTTTGATTTTTAGGATTGAAAAAATTGTTTCCAAAATGTTTTTTTTAATGAAATGTTTTTGGGAACACCTGGGTTAATCTTGGGTTGGCATGTTTTTGTGGTTGGTGTTCATATGCATTGAGATAGATAATGGCGTGAGGTACCCCCATCAAAAAGTAGTAATGCATATGGTCATGAAGTACCCTCGTTAAAGTGGTTAAATAAGTGATATATTAGTAAAAGAATGACTCACCACTCCTGAATATAGGGATTTCATGGTTGCATACATGGTTGAATGTTTTCTTGTGTGGAACAGAATGGGTTATTCCAAAGTAAAACTGTTGATATGTTTTTAGAACATTTTTTAGTTTCCTTCCTTTTAAATGGTGGTTATCATGAGAAATTATTTTATTAGAGATTCATTATATTTTGAAATGAATAGTTTTATAATTTGTTTTGTAAAAATTGTTTTATATAAATGTTCTAACTTGTTATATCCTTGTTGAGTGAGTATGTAATTCATCTGGGGAAAATCTATTGGGTTTTAGTACTCACCCATAGTTTGGCACATTGGTTATTTTGAAAATGTTATTTATAGAGACATGGGAGAAGATAAATTATCACACATAATTATAATTACATCTTGATACTTTGGCTATTTTGGAGTTGGATCATGGATCATGTTCGGAATATAGAGTTGTCGTTGGAGTCATTGATATTTATAGTCTTATGTTGTGTACTTTGATGTTGTAGTATTCCACTGTGGATTTTTTGTTTTTGTTTTATTTTTATTAATGTAATGTTGAGTTATCTTTTTTTTGTTATCATGCATCATATAGTGGTTTATTTGGTAATGTAATCTTTGGTTAGTCATTTTATTTTCAAGAGGGAAATGTTTTTCTAACATGTATTGAACCCCTTCACCATTTATTGCCAACCTTTGGTGTCATGGAGCTTTTTCTTAATGCCAAGTAACATCATCCCTAATTATTAATAAAATTGTGGAGGGGACATGTGTTACAAGTTGTATCAGTTTTTTTGGTCCAAAAATCTATTTGAGACAATCAGTATTAGTTTGGTCCTTCCATTTTTCTGGGACAAGTGGTCTTCAGCATGGTATTGGTTTTATTCTTGGAGTATAATTCATTCTTTTCTATTACTTGAGTTGGGAATATAGAAAGGGGTTGAATTTTTGGGACTTGAAAAGTGGATCATAAAAAATTTTACCTAACCTTTTTATGATGAACTTCATGTTATCTGGTAGTTAGATATGTAAGTGTTTTGGAGACACATATAGGAATTAGAATCTCATTATCATGGGTTTATCCAATGAGATGATAATGAAATGAATTAGAGGAATGGATTCCCACTAGGATTTCATATTTCATTTTGAGTAATGATTTATTTCGTAGTAAACTGTATTGATTTCGGAAATATGTTAAAATTGTTTTAAAATAAATGATTTTGAAAAATATCATGAAGGTGGTATTTTTAAAATTGTTTGATTTTTCAAAATAAAGTTGATATTTTTCAAAAATGGTAGAACATGGAAAAGGATGATTTTGGAAATAAAAATTATGATTTTATGATGTGGTTGAATTTTAAATGGTAGTAATTCAGTTCATATAGAGTGATGCTTATGGGATTTGTTGTTTGAATAGAAAATATCACCTGGTAGACATTGAGGAAACCAAAAAATATATATCTACGAAAAAATGCCTTAACCTGAGCCATATGGGACCCAATAGCTAGTTCAGAGTATTGTTAAAGAATTTATGTCTATGGATAGTAGGAATATGAGGATTGATCCAATGAAAATGAATCATTCCATCTAATTCTGGAAGTAGAATACACACATCTTTTGCAGTGATTCTGAACTAGAAAAGTTTGAGGTGTGGCTGAATAGGATTAATCATATATTCGATTTCATTGGCACACTAGTAAAGATAAAAGTCAATTTTTTGACATATATATTGGATGATCTTTTAGGTGAGTGGTGGGATTTATTTTTTCAGGCTAAATTAGAACACTAACGTGCATGGGAGGATTTTGAGGAATCATTTAATAAACAATTATATCCTCACATATTCAGAATTCAAATAATGATTAAATTATTAATCTTGAATTAGTAAAATCTTCATTTCATTGATTATGTGGATAAATTCATGTATTTACTACACTTTTCACCTGAGTTTGTTGTGAGTGTATCCTACAAGGAAGGCATCATTGAATTAGGGTTAATACATGATATTTTCTCAAATATTTATATGATCTATATTGAAAATTATACAGAGATAGTCAGTAGAGAGATGGTAGCTAAAACAGATATCTCTATAGATATGGGAGGAAGAGGTATGTTGATACACATGTGAAAAGGTGGGAACTCAAATGTTGGGAGTAAGAAGATGAGGGACACCTCTTTCCAAGGTGGGATCATTAATCAA
The DNA here is from genome assembly GCA_963277665.1 of Viscum album. Taxonomy (NCBI): domain Eukaryota; kingdom Viridiplantae; phylum Streptophyta; class Magnoliopsida; order Santalales; family Viscaceae; genus Viscum; species Viscum album. Next base: position 697,428,333 of record OY728122.1, on the reverse strand, counting down.
AATCAGATGGATGAATCAGTAAAACATCTTCCACGACCCAAGAGTAAAGTAGTATGTTTTGAATTTGGTTCCCTTGACCACATAATGTGAGAATGTATGGAACAACCTAAAGAATCTCAGAACTATAATCAAATGGCGTATCTTCCATGTTATTGTCACAGTTCTTTGCGGTCGGGTACATGGGAAAATTCTCAGTTTTCATAGAAATATTTTTCTTTGATACGGAGAGTGTAGAAGAGTACCTCTTGTCAATAGAATAGATATAGACATTGTGATTCTAGGAATAACATGACTCTTATGGAAGTGAAATCTCAAAAGGGAAATAAGGTGAAAAGTTTTGCGATGATGAAATTATATGGAGCTGATCTAGTTATTATTGTTGATCAACTCAGACCATCTATAGTGTGTGGTATGATTATTTTGAAATATACCCTTATGAAAGTGTTGTTTGGTATGGGTTTATCTCATTCCTTTTTTATATTATCAAACTATTTATTTTTTTGATGTTAAAACTTGAGGTGATGTATTCTATGATAAAACAACAAACTCATCATGGTCAAAGAGAATGTCGAGAATTTGTGTGTAAAGAACGTCCTAAAACCATTGATGGAGAGGAGATGACATGGGATTTATCTCATCTTGGGAAGGATGTCATTGATATAATACTAGGATTGTATTGGATGATAGTGTACAAGCCTCACATAAACTCTTATACATGAAATGCTTGTTTAAAAACTGAAAATGGGGTTGAAAATCTCTTTCGAGGAGGTTGGAGTGTAATGGATGGTTCAATGAAAATATTTTCCCCAGCAGTTGGAATGATCTCATAACATTTTGAAGTGTTATATTTGGTATTGGTAGATGATATTCATAAGAACGTTTTTCAAGATTTGGTTGATCAGTTTCGATATGTTTTCCTGATAAATTCTAAGGGTTTACACCTATAAGAGAAGTGGATTTTATGATTGATATCCTCCCAGAGACCAATTTTATATCACTTTCATCTTATTATATGGATCCAATAGAATTAAGGGAGATTAAAGTGTATTTAGAAGATCTGGAAAGAAAAGGTTTTATCTGTCCTAACATGTCTCCGTGGGAAGACCTAGTCTTGTTTGTTAAAAATGTGGTTGAAACTCTATGGGTGTCTGTGGATTATCATTATCTTGAAAAAGTTACAATAATGAACTGGTATCCACAACCATGCATTGACAAACTGCTTGATCTATTAAGTAGATATTAGTGGTTCTCTAATATAGAATTGAGATCAAGATATCACCAACTATGAGTTCAGAAGGAGTATATTCTGAGGGAAGATTTAAGAAGAAAACATGTTCATTATGAATATATTGTAATAACTTTTAGTCTTATAGATTCACTACCCATATTTATGGAATTTATGACTCATATATTTCATAGATATTTGGATTCTTTAGTGGTGGTGTTTTTGGGTGACATATTGGTGTATTCGAGGACAAGGAATGAGCATGAGAAACACTTGGTGACAGTGTTGGGATTCTTGAGGGATTGTCGTATATATATTCCAAATTATCAATGATTTATTTTTGGATATAAGAAGTTAATTTTCTTGGCCATGTAATTTCTATAATAGGTGTTTTTGTGGATCCATAAATGATCATGGATGCGATCTCTAATCAACCATTGAAGAACGTCTTTGAGATATATAGTTTTCATGGATTGGATGGTTATTATCAATTCTTTGTGCATGATTTTTCAAGACTATATTTTCCTATGATAGATTTGACATAGAATAAAATTCGATTCCAATGGAATGAGGAATGAAAAATTTGTTTGCAAGAGCTAAAATTCCACCTTACATCAGTACCAATATTGTTTTTCCTAGAATTTAGACAAGGGTATGTGGTGTATTTTGATCCCCTGGGATCATGGTTGGGATGTGTTCCTATGCAAGGAGACCATATTGATGCTTATTTTCTGAGGCAATAATCAATTCATGAGAGGAACTATCCAAAATATGATTTATAGCCATCGTTTGTATTCCATACATTGAAAACATTTTGTCACCACCTATTTGGGGATAAATTTATTGTGTTCACATATCATAAGAGCTTGAAGAATATTTTATCACAACAAGACCTAATCCAATAAAAAGGATATGGAAGGATAATCTTAAAATGTTTTAATTTCAATGGATATACACATCAGGTAAGGGAAATTTGGTGGAAGATTAACTAAGTAGAAATCATTATGTTTAGTAGGAAAAGGTGGCTTCAGATCATTGGTAGTTAATGCCAGTTTTAAAAAACATGAATTGGAATGCAAAGAACTAGGTGATGTTGATGATTTATATATAGTTTCTTTGGTTCTTAATTTGGTGAATATGGTTAAATAGGAATATACAACTAATGAAAAATGTGCGGCTATGAACCACCAACATCACTAGAGGTGCAGGGATGGAGTCGAGTAGCACATTGGAGGGGCCTACGGTGATTTTCACCAGAGCTTCTAGGGGTTTGGAAAATGGGAATCCTGCGATCACTGGCGGTCCAGTGCTGAGGGTCCTAGAGAGGGTTGATGTGGTTGTGGAGAGATCTCCCAAGGCTAAATCCTTTAAGGAGATAGTTTGTGGAGGCGCCACGGAGCAGAAGGATGGTTTTGTCTGTATCCCCCCAATTTAGATGGAACAACATAGGGAGAAATGTCTAAATGGAGACCATATGGTGGTGGTCTCTGACTAAGAATTGGATCATGCAGTAGTCTTTCACAGGTTAACATTGGTTTCATGGTTTGGACCTTCCAAGACAGCTTTGGAGATGTTCATGGATTTTTTGGGTTCTTGGGACCACCACTGCAGAGTGGAGATCACTGAATTATCAAGGTTTTCATTCTGCATTAATTTTTCCTCTAGGGATGATTTTGTGTGGACTTGAGTGAGGGAGGGAAGGCATTGTGGTCCTTACTGATTTTCTCTATCTCTCTGGGCTTGGGAGTGTCACTATGTGGAATAATCCTTTATGGGACAGTATGGATTAAGCTCCCTGGCCTACCTTTTCTCCTCCATAATCCATCAATTTTGACGGTAGTGGGTAATGCATTGGGGAGCTTCTTGTGCATGGATGGGAAGATGTAGTGTCTACTGGATTTGAGTAACACACAGCTGTGAGTTCAGATGAACCTCAAGCGGAAATTCCCTGATCTTATTTTGATTCGGTCTCTGGAGGGGTTTGTGTGGTGGAAACTCTGAGTTTTTTAGTCTCCCCCAAGATTCTAATCAACTTGTGGGTTAAAAGGTCATGTTTTGGAGTTTTGTGGGAAGGGGAATGGGAACTCTCAGCCTCGGGGGTGGGGGGTTCTGCTTCCTAGATGCGGCCTTTGGAATTTGTGGAGGTCCTTAGTGGTAGAGCGGGTGGATGGAGGGCTCAGCAAGTCTGGAAGGAGGTTCCGATAGTGGCATTGGTTAATCCTCCATTGTCGGCATCAGAGAGATTTGGGATCAATGAGGGTGAAATTTTGGGATGATTAGAAACATTCAACAGATCTGGATTGGTTGGTTTGGTTTCTGATTCAGGGAAGAGGGTGAGTGTGTTTCCAGCGGGTGTTGCGATGCCTGGTTGGGGGAAATTGGGGGTGGCGAAGGGGTCTTCGTCGGGCCTAAATCTGGGGGAACTTGAAATTCCTTCTTTGGAGGAGACTCCCCTCTCTAACAAAGGAAAAGCAATGTTGTTGGTTGAACCTCATCCCTACATTCTGAGGAGATTATACCCTCCCCTACCAGAGGTTCGCATTTCATCGACGCTATCTCCAAGTTTGCTGAAGTTAACTCTGTTGGCATCTGTTGTATGTGGAAATAGCTATCAAGTGTTTCCTTCATTCAAGGTCCTTCCAAAGGGGGTCGATAAAGAAATTGTGGAGTCCCGAAATTCTCCTCTGAGATAGTTTCTTGTCTCATTGGCTTGGGAAAAGGTTCCTCCTATATCGCCCCTGGTGATGTTCGACAACTGATTTTTACTACTGGAGGAAGAGGATAACCCGATGAAGAAGAAGTTCCTTCTGCCAAAGAGGGGATGCTCCTCGGTGGGGCCTTATCGTCTGGTAACATGATCGATGTTGATGGAGGGTTTTAGCAGAGAATGTTTCGTTCTAAGATCAAGGCTTAATAGCCCCCAGGTGGGTAGTTTTCTCCATTAATGTATTCGGTAATAATTTGGAACACTCGTCATCTGGGGGGCCTGGTGAAATGCATTTTTTTGGCGGATGAATCAAGAAAATGAAATGCTTCGATGGTGATGGTCCTGAAAACCAAACAGGACTCGAACACAATCAATATGTTTCTTAAGAGAGTGGGGTTTGGTTGTTTCTCGCATTGACATCTGGTTAATATTCACATTTGGATTCTTTGGATGATATTTCTGTAAGTGGACCCTGTGAAGGTGGAGGAGCAATGTATCTCATTCAAAATCAGGTCTAGAGGTCTGGAAATCCAGTTTTCCTTTATATACATTAGTTCTGATTGTTTGGAAAGACATTGCCTGTGGGGGTCTCTGGGTTCCTTGGATACGGCTGGTTTGTATTGGTTTATAGGCGGTGACATCAATTTTATTGTGGCCATATTAGAAAATACCGGATTTATAATGTCCTATAACCACAGTATGGTGGATTTCAGAAACTTCATCTCCAATAAGGGGCTTCTGGATTTGGGATTTTAGGGGAGAAAATTTACTATGTGTAATAACCGATGAGGTGATAATCAGATATGGTGTATATTGGATAGGTGTTTGACCAATCTTCTGGGCCTATGATTGTTCTCAAGCACCACGGTCTCACATCTTTCATGGGGAATATCAGACCACTTGCCTTTGTTCATGGATCTGAAGGTTGGGAGTGGAGATAGTAAGTCTTTTTTGTATTCTGTGAACTAGAATAGTAAGGAGGGGTTCATGAAAATATTAGAAGACTCCATAAAGAAATAAATTGATGGGAGAGCATTGGTGGGTCTGTCAAGACATTTTAAGAGGCTCAAAAATGATATTATCAAATGGTCCAAATCTTCTTCTTCTTCGGATAGTTCTTTAGAGGCTCTATAGGAGGAGGTTGACTGTTTGGAAGGGTTGCTGCTACAAAACTAGGATGATGCCATCTTTCTTAATCTTTGTGACGAGAGATCCTTTCTGATTCAAAGACTCATGAAGGTGGAGAGCATACTTAGACAGAGGGATAGTGTAAGGTGGCTCAAGGAAGGTGATAGGAATAACCACTTATTCCATGCATGTTTGAATTATTGACTTATATCAAAGGTTAATATAAGATTGGAGGATGGATCGTTCTCCTTTTATTTGGATGTTGCTGGGAGGATTGCGCTGGAGCACTTAAATTTTATTTTAGCAGGTGGTCGGGAAGTTCTTTCTGGAAAGGAGGGTTCCAATGATGAACAATAGGAGTTGTTCTGGAATATTACCAGGAGGGTTCTCAGAGGTAATAACGAGTTACTGAAGGTTGTCTCGTCTGGGGATGAGGTTTGGGAGGTGGTTTGAAGCTGGTCTCCAAAGAGTGCTCTTGGTCTAGATGGGTTCTCTGCCTCCTTCAATGTGGCGGCTTGGGGATTTATAGGGCATGATGTATCTAAGTAAGTTCAGTATTTCTTTAGGGGGTTCCCTCAATAGGGATACGTGCGCTTACAGAATGGTTCTAGTTCCTAAAGTGAAATACCCTTCTTATATTTCCTAGCATAGACCAATTTGTCTATGTGACGTCTCATACAAGATTCTGGTTATTCTACTGGTGAGGAGACTTAATAAGGTAATTCCCAGTATTATTTCCCCTGAACAACATGGGTTTGTTCAAGGTAGAGGTATCTAGGGAGCGGTTGTTGTGGCTTAAGAGTCACTGGAGGTTGTGAAAAAGAAGGTGGTAGGATACAATGTTATTTTTCAGGTTGACATGGAGAAGGCATATGAAAAACTTCAATGGAGTTTTATACTTTGAGACATGTGGGCACTTGGGTTCCATGAATGGGTCTTAGACTTATTCTTTTGTTGAATTTCCTCTCCATGAATTTCTATTTCTCTTCTAGGGAAGTGGATTTCATTTTTCAAGAATGTGAGAGGTGTGAGGCAAGGGGAACCCCCCCCCCCCCCCCCCACATGTTCCTCATTTCCTATGAAGCTCTATTCGAAAACCTCCAATGAGGGCTTCTGTAATGGAGGATCCTTCCTTATATCTCATAGGCCTCATATGGATCTCATTCCCACCTGATGTTTGCTGATTATATTCTTGTTTTTCTTAATTATAGGAGATCTACCTTGAGTAATCTCATGCGGATCATGGGGGCCTATGGTAGTCTGAGTGGTCAGTAGATTAATGGCAGGAAAAGCCACGTTTTTTTTCTAATAAATGATCAAGGAGGAGGGCCTGAAGTATACCGGAAATTCTTTTCATGAAACAGAAACAACTTCCAATATTTTACTTGGGGGCTCCTATATCTATTAGCAGGGTGAAAAGGGCCTTTTTTGAGGATCTGATCAATAGGATGTTTGGGAGGATCTTCAACTAGAAAAACATGTTTCTATCCTTTGGGGGCTGGGTGGCTTTGATAAATAGTGTGGTCTCTTCGATCCTGATGTGTGTGTTATCTATCATTACCCCTCCAAAGGGGATAATTACTACTATGGAAAATATTATGAATAGATTTATTTTTGGATGCCAATGACCCTGTTAAGGCTCATTGGGCCTCGTGGGATCGGTTGGTGAAGCCAGTTGAGGAAGGAGGTGTAGGGATGAGAGAATTAAATATTGCCACGTAGTCTATGCAGGCATGGTTAGCTTGGGATTTTCTGGTGGGGAAGTCACTATGGGCCAAAACCCAGAGAATTAAATATTGAAAGCATTGGGAGGATTGGAACAGGAAGAAATTATCCAGGTTGGGGAAAACAGTGGTGTTCCATTTGAATATATTACAGGACTCGTCTCATTGGGTGATTGGATATGGAGAGGTGAACCTTTGGAGTGATAACTAGATTGGAGAGAAATTGTTTTTCCTAGGATTCCCTATTCTGGATTTGTCCGTGGGAGAGGCTTGGCAGCATCCCAGGTTACTGGAGGCCATTACAAGCCTGGATTAGAAGGAGCTACTTAAAGATATTGTTCTTTATGATGATCAATACCGGTTATGATTTACTGAGGTTAGCTCTAGGTTATTTAACAGATATGATTTTAGGGGCCCAATTCAATAGCAGGGAAGCCAGGATGAATGGGGTGAGTGGTTGTGGTGTAAAGAGCTCCCATTGAGGATGAATTTTCTAGTTTGGCGAGCTAGAAATTAGGCCTTTCCCATGGAGGATAACATCCAGAGACTAGGTATATCTTTGGTGTCCAGGTGTTTATGTTGAAGTAGTCCTCAGGAGGAATCAGTTTTCCACCTATTTTTCATAAGTGAATGGGCATGTTTTCTCTGGACCATCTCAGATAGAATGGTTAACTACAGGGATTCATGTAATTCTATGTTGTAGTTTCTTGAATGGTGGTTCCTGGGAGTAGAGCACAATGGAATTGAGTCCAAGATCTGCAGCTCCATTTTAATCTCAATTTTTTGGATATTATGGGAGGCACAGAATAAAGCTAGATGAGAGGTTAGGCCTTTGACTTCTCTTCTCTTAATGAGAATGAAGGGGTTGTTGTTTGAGTTAGTTTATTTACTAAATGGGGGACCAAATTATTATGTGGTTTCCAATTATGTGTATGGCCTGGTGGTTCGACCGAAGATTCAGGGAAGTTGGATAAGATGGTAGCCACCAACTAACATCCTTAAACTTAATGTGGACGGGTCATTCATGAATGGGATGATGCGTGGGGGAGGTCTAGTTTGAGATAGTATTGGATCAGTTTTAATGACCTTTAGAAGCTTTCATAGTCTGGGGAATTCACTAGGGGAGAAGGTATGGGTGTTACACACAGGTTTTATGCCCTACAAACAGTTATCGTTGGTGATCATGGAAGTGTAATTAGACTATGAGGTTCTAATTCGGTCCCTTCAAAGTAAAGGTGATGTCCCTTGGTGTTTAACTTACCTTGTTTGTGCATCTGGAGTATATTTTTATAATGATTGTGTTGTTTGACATATTCCTAGAGAGGCCAAATTTGTTGCGGAAGCTCTTTCTCAAGGAAATAGTCATGAAGTCCCTTTGATGATCTTCTCTACAATGGGATCTCTACCCTAGGAATGTATAGGTATTATGTTAGGGGATTCCTTGGGGCTCCATCATTTTATACCACCTTGATACTGTAATTGTAAAGTTCTTTTCTTTGAAAAAAAATAAAAAATTAAGGTTCAGTCTGGTGGGGATATGAGGTCAAAACTCAATGGTGGGGAGACTATTGAGGCCAAGAAATTGGATGAAAGTTCAGTTTTTTTGGTTTAGAAATCCAATGGTTCTACCTAATTATTTTCAGGAACAACATCTTATTGGTTACCACCTTTCTAGATGGCTTATTCATCGTTGAATATAGTAGATTCATATGTAATAAAAAGAGTAGTTCTTGTGGAGTGGTATGAAAAGGGAGGTGGTTGAGTTTGTTTCAAAATACATAACATGTCATTTTTTAAAGGAAAAACATCAGCGACCAATTGTTATGTTGTCGTGATTACCTATTCCTATGCTAAATTAGGTGAAGAGAGTTATGGATTTTGTAACAGTTCTCCCAACAATAGTTTAGAAACATGATTCCATATTCCTAAGAGTGGAATGTCTAATAAAGTCAGATAATTTCATCCCAATTCATGAAACTCATATGGTGGAGGACTTATCAAAAATCTATATCCATGATATAGTAGAGGCATGGAATACCACTTTGAGTAATGTGACACTAAGATCAAAGGTTTACATCTCATTTATGGAAATCCATATATAATTCCTTGGGGAATCAGTTGAATATGAGTGTAGTGTATCATCCTCAGACAAATGTTTAATCCAAATGGATGACACAGAGTTTAGAAGATATGTTTTAGGATTGTGTAATCAATTTTGGTACCTCATGGTTAGAGAATGTTACATTAATGTAGTTCTTATATAACAATAGATATCATTACTCAATAAAAAAGGCCCCTTTTAATGCATTTCAGGGGATTCCTTGTCATTATCCAAATTGTTGCATGGAAATAGGTGAGACTTCACTGGTTGGGTAGAGCATTGTCCAAGAAACAATGAATAAAATTCAATTTATTAGGTAAGGATGGACAAGGATTGTGGTCATCCAAAATCATATGTAGATCATCATCGATAGTTTTTTCTATTCACGGTGTGTGATCATGTGTTCTTGAGGATACCTCTAAGGCTTAGAAATCCTCATTTTGGGAAATAGGGACTGTTATCCCCTATATACATAGGCCCTTTTGAGATAATGGAATAGGTTTTTGATGTGGAATATTTCTTGAAATTGCCACCACAGTTCAGTGTAAGGAATAATTTTTCTCATGTGTCTCAGTTAAAGTTGTATCAACTTTTTCTTGACCATATGATATGTTGGGAAAAAATTAAACAAGTGACAGATGCATCATTGGTATATATCTTGGTGCATATTGTAAACATGAAAGAGAATGTCTTATGTAGAAATAAATTGGTCTAGTGCGGGTTTTGTGTAAAAATAGTCAAATTCTAGAAGTGACATAAGAACATGAGAAATTAATCAAAGGGAAATAGACAAAAATCATTCAGAAATATTTTTATTTTCTTCTTTATGAGGATGGAAATACAAATTTTGGTAAGAATGTAGCACCCCTTTTTCAAGTAAGTAACCCTTTATTTATGTGTTTTAAGTATGTAAATAATATTGGTGATGTTTTGGAGAGTTTAGAGAACTTTAAGTGTCATTTTTTGGACTTTTCCCATGTTGTACATTTGGAGTGAAATTTGGGAAAACCTTGAAACGCCTAAAGGAAACGGTTCACTTTAAGACATGGGGCTAAAGGGAAGGTGCACGGGCTGCACACAATTTATCCAAACTATGTGGTAGTCTTGTAGAAACCGTGAAACATGTGATAGTGGAATTTGGCATAGTTGGAACAATGTTTAGAAACCATGAAATCCAACAAAGAGATGATCATCCTTAAGTATGTATCTTGTGTATGGTTAGCTTATGGTCTGACTGACCATGAAATTGAACATGCATGAGTTAAAGAAGAGATCCTATAATTTTGGACCTCACATTTTTTGGTCTCTTACTCCCCTGTTTTTCCTCTTATGCATACCTAACCCAATATCCCCTATTCCAAAAGTCCATGTAAGCTTCTCTCATTGTTCATTAGGTGATCCAGAGTCTTATTGTGGTGAATTTAAGCTGAATTCTTATGATAATCCTTCGTTCATTGTTGTTCATGAGGAGTATTTTTAGATATACTTCTCTATATCTCTTGATTTCTTAAGTATACATGAGTTGTGGTTAGATCTAACATATTTTATTCCATATATGATTATATTTTTCTTGTTTTATGATAGGTTTGGAGATCTCATGTAGGTTTTTGGAGTTTTATTCATGTTTTGTTGCCATTTTTCTTGTTGTTCTTCATTTCACCATAAAACCAGAGGTAGGAGAATTCACTCTCGGATCCTCTATTTAGAATAATAAGGGTAGATTTAATATTTATAGTTTTTTTTATATTTATTGGGTATCAACTTTTTATATGATTTATAAAAACACTCTTGAGTGATGGTTTGAGGAAATTAGGACATTTGGTGTTTTTTGGTAAAAGATTTTGGCAAAAAGATTTTAAAATGGTGATTTTAAAAGAATTAATTCTTTGTAATCTTAGAAAATCAGCTATAAATAAATATTTAGTTTTTATGGAAACTTTTATGGGAACACTTGGGTTTTTCATGGGTTGGCAAGGTTGTGTGGAATGTGTTCATATACATCGGGATGGATAATGAAATTAAGTACCCCCATCAAAAGGATGGGATGTATAAGGTCCTGAAGTACCCATGTCAAAGTGGTTCACTATGTGACGGATTAGTGAAAGGATGACACACCACTCATGAAAATAGGGAGTTCCAAGTTTCATATACGGTTGAATGCATGGATGTGTTGAACAAATGGTTTATTCAAAAATATAACATGTGATATGGATTTAGAACATTGTTTGGTTTCATTATTTGGAAATTTTGGTTATCTTGAGAAAACTATTTTATTGGACCCTGTATATATTTTTATATAAATTAGTTTAGAATTTTTTTTGTAAGAATTGTTTTATATACATATTTCAACTTTTTCTGTCCTAGTGGTGTGACATGGGATGTCATTTGGGGAAAACCTACTGAGTTTTAGTACCCACCCCTGCTTTGGAACTTTGGTGCTTTTTCAGATGTTGTTTATTGATACATTGGAAAATGTAAAGTATCAAACATATTTAGTCGTACATCATGATACATGGGAATTTTTGGAGTTGGATCATGGAGTATGTTTTGAGCATGGAGTTATTATTAGAGTCTTTGTGTTTTATAGTCTTCTATGGTGTACCTTGTTGTTTTAGTTATCTGCTTTGGATTATAAGTTTTAATTTTATTTGGATAAATGAAATGTTGAATTGACTTTCATTATTATCATGAATCATATAATATATTATTTGGTTATGGAATATTTGGTTGATCATTTTATTTTCAAAAGGTAAAATCATCGCCAACATGTATTGAATACCTTTTACATTTATTTCTAGACTTTGGCATCTTGGGGATGTAGCTTAAGGCCATGTGACCTCCTCTCCCCTTCTTAAAACAATTAAGAAGAGAGGGATGTTATATCCATGAAATGGGTTACAAAAATGTTTTTTCTCTCACAAAACCTGAGGATTTGATAAGCTTTTGGTTCTAGAACAACATGTGGTTTTCGTTGATGAGACTTTCATGAATCCCATATAAAACAAGATTCTATTATCTCAACAAATCATGTGAGATAATGTTATATAATATATTAACTTATGGGAATCCATGGGGCTTAATGTTCATGATTAATTGAATTTCACGAGTCTTGAGATTTTACAGTACGTCCAAAGTTCATATCAATGGAAAATGAACGGATAAATTGGTATTTCTATGCATTGTGGAAATCCAAGGATAAGTTTAACTTAAAAATACCATCTTTTTAAATGAAAATGTTTTAAATTTATATATCTTCCTTTCTTTAAATTGTTTACATTCAAGAAAACGGTTATTTCAATTGTCTTTCTTCATGTTATAATCCTATTTTCACAAATTAGAAATTTTCCTTCTAATACATTCCTCAATGTGTTTGTTTTAATATTATTAATCATATTTTAATGAAGTCAATTGGATCCTGTTAAGATATTGAAAAATTCATTCAAAAATTTTACCCTATCCTTGTTCACATATACCTATTTTTTAATATCATATAACAAATTTGAATTTACATAAAGATAAGCCTTATCATACTCAAAAATATCAGTAGTGTGTTAATTATTTTGGAAATTTTTTATATTTTTTGGTTTTTTCCTTCAAAAATAATATATAAGTCAATTTGTGATAAATTAAATGAAATTTGTTTTGTAGGGAATATTATTCTATTATATATTTTCATATTTCAAATTTGGTACATTGTACGATATTTATTTTAATATTGTATTTTTTTCTGGAAAAATATATTTTATAAAATTGAAGCATCATTATACTTATCTGAACAAATATAAAACAATAAAATTTTAATATATTTTTTGATCTTTAAAGAGGAATTGCAAAATTATGATAGAATATGTGTAAAATATTGAAATAATAACATTTAAATAATTAAATAAATTTATCAATTTAATAATTTAATATTACTCCAATATGGTCGATGGTGTTTTAATATATGAATACTTATGAATGAAGAGAAATTACATAAAATATGTATAATTATTATTAATATATAAATAGAAAATAAATCTTAATATATAAATTTCTTATAGTTTATAAATAATTATTTCAAAAAATAAATTTTGAATTTTTTTAGTCTATTTAATTAAATATGTTTTTAATTATGACCGCATTAATTTAAATTTATATTTTAAGAAAAATTAAAATTAAAAATTTATATTGTGATATTTGTTTTATAAATGGTCATTTAAAATAATTAGTCATGTTTTGGTTCACTAAAAATATATTCCTATCCTTTTTAAAATAATTCATAACATTATAGGTCTATAAAATTCTTTCAAGAGCTGGATAATATAGATGTTCATCATGTAATATTTATTTAATTGGAAATTATTTTATATGAAACCTAATTAAATAAGAACTAATTAATTAATTATAAATTAATGTGACATATAATGAATACCCAATATCCATTCTTGTATTTTGTTTGTTTTTTGTTAAAAATTAACTTGTATCATAATTTTTCACTAGTTTGAACTATATACATGAATTAAGAAGTATTAAAAAAATAGAGTTTTTAATATTATTATGTTTTTTATCAAGTGGTAATGTTTCTTTTACATTTTTTAATAGTCCATAGTTTTATTCACTGATCATATTAACCAGTCACTAGGTTTTTCATTATTTAGTTATATTTATTGATAAATTCATGAGATCCACTATATTAGACATATAGTTTCCCATTTCAACTTTATGTCTCCATAGATTGGAATAATCATTCTTGTTATAAAAATATATCTCCATATTAATATAGGATATTTTATAAACACTAAATAAAATTCATATATGAAATAATATTTCCTACAAATTATGAATGTTATGATTTTAATGTGATAAAATATTAAATTAACAATGACTCCCTAACATTTTTACAACTAAATTTGATGTTTTTAATTGGATATCGTATTTAAATTATGTATTATATAATAATATGAAAATAATAATCTGATAAATTACTTTAATTATGGAATATCTTTAATTTATGACACTAACATAACCATTTTATTTTTATATTTTTAGGGAATTAGTGAATCTGTTGTATTAAAAGTGTACATATCCACACAATGTCTAGTATAGAGAAAAATATATATATTATAATGTCAAAATTTTTCTTTTATAGTAACTCCAATAACTAGAACTCTGACTAATTAAAATAATGACTCATAAATTATTCTTCAAAAAAACTTTTGAAAATATGGGTTTAGAAAAACAATTCTCGATAATGGAAAAAAAATAAATAAAACTTTTTATCCCATTTGTAAACAAAAAAATTTATAATGAATCTTTTTTTTCATAATAATCATTTTTTCTCAAATATCTCTTAACATTTCTAGGAAAATAAATTAATATCAAAAAAATTTATAAAATAGTGTATATGAAATCGTAAAATTAAAACATAGTCGTAAAGGTTTCTTGTTAAAAAATAATACTAATGAATACATTTCCCTAAGAAAGATTCCAATAAACATTATTTATAAAATATATTTGAAGTATTCCATTAAACATATTTTCTTTATGTATATTTTGAATTAAACACATTTTCATTATAATAAATTTCAATTATATAAATTATTTACCTTGTAACATTTTCTTTAGATTCACCCTCATAATAATCCTTAATGTGGGGTCACCTAACAATATAATTCCAACATCTACTAGGAGTAACCTATCACTAGTATAATCAATCACTTTACCCACTACATTATAGTGTTATAACAGGATCACCTATCACAAATTTATATTCCTCACTTGTCACTCATATAAAAAATCTGAAAACCATAACATATAAAAAACATATTTCTTACAATTTAACTACGAAACTCATTATAATTTCAATACAAGTTCATAAAAATTGTTTCATTTATCTCAAAAAATGGATGAAAAATCTATTTCCATTTAAAATCATTTCTTACCATAAAATTCCTTGAAGTGATGGGACAATAACATCTTTTAAAAAAATGTAATATTATATAAGATTTTTGATAATTAATAACAATTATGATGGTTGTAAAGGGTTTTAATTATATAAAATATTATAAAACATTTTTCTAATTTTCTTTGAAGACGATAATAACCACTATAGAAATATTGAATTCATTCAATTTCAATAAATTGTAAATAATGTAAAAACTACCCAAAATGTACTTTTGATATATTTTAAAAACATGTATGAAAATTCTTGAATAATTTACAAATATATTTAAATGTAAAAAATATATTTTGTTAGAAAATATAAAATTATGATTCTAAAATATTATCCCTTATGTCGAGTCACAACTCACTTCCTTCATATGTCTACCCTCCTCAGTTACAAAATTATATTAGTTTCCTACTATCATAATACCATTCTCCATTTTTATAATATTTTTATTAAACCTTATATTTCATTTACTACCATATTTTATTTAGTTACTAAAATCATAATATTCATGTGGGTTTTGTAGGGTTGTTCGGTTTATAAGTCAAAAATGACTTCACTAGTACCAATAAGGTCATGTGGATCATGGTTATATCTTATCCAAAATATAACTAATTAAACTATTATTATTTTTACCCATTAAAAACACATTTATTACCATACATAAAATTTGAATGTGGAAAATTAAATATGATTCATCATAGATGCGATAGTCTGCACAAGTACATGATACTCTTTTTTATTTTTCTACTCGATTGAAAAAAAACAATGTATATACTGTTTTACTTTTAAAAAATTATAATTATGTTATAATTATCATAGTTGTTATTTTTTCCACCATTATTACTATACATGTGAGGGGATAATGAATAAATACTCACATCACATTATGGAGGAGGTATTCCATATATCTGCATTGGCATCATTATCATTTTTCAATGGTGAAAAATGTTATTAATGATAGTAAAATAATATCTTTAAAGATTCATAAAAATGTCATATATATCTCATATATTCATTAATTACATATTTAAAACCATATTATTGAGGTGGTGTTAGAAAAATAAACACAGTGTTTTGTGGGTGTGGTAGTCTACACATAAGTACATGTGATGTTTTCATTTCCCATTGATTGGAATAGTGAATGAAAATTGTTATTCCCTCAGAAAAATATTATTTCATAAAATTTAATATAGTGATTTAATTATGTTATAGTGAATATATGAAATTTTATAGAATAATAAAATTAAATAAACATTAAATAATTCTACTAGGACATATACCCTCTACTCAAATATCATTATTTGGATTAATCAAAAAGTCTTCTCAGATTATTTTTTTTATTAATTAAAAGATGTATAAAAATTGTTATTGGTATTTGGAAGGATGTCAATAATGTATTATCTGATTTATATGTCTTAAAATGTGTGAATAAGTTAGGGTATGATGTTCCAATATATATTAAAGGGGTGTGGAAATATTATAAATACTGTAAAATTTTAAAAAGGAAAAATATCTTTCACAATATTAAGTGGAACCAAATTAAAAAATTTCATATCCATAGTAGTTTAATAACTGAATACTTAACTATTTTCATATTTATCTTAATTTTATAGATATTTAATTATTTTTATCATATTATAACCCCCTTGTTAAACCTTTTAACCTTTACTAATTTGACTAATATTTGTCATAGTAACTATTCTGAATGAAAAAAATAAAATTTACCAAATTAGAAAATACGAACCTCTTAATTCCATATATGAAATGAATTTTTTTCAATAAATTTTTCAATGTTGTTAAATTTAATTTCAATATATGACTACATAATTCAACCACATATAATATTTTGGAAAAATAATTTTGAAGCATACAAATGATTTTATACCAAATTAAAACAAAAATTTTATTCTAAGGTAACTATATGAATTTTATAAAAAAAGGGAAATATATCACTTTGAATCAAGAATAAATCCAAATTTATAATTGTAGTTAATTAAAATATAAATTTTTCTTTCAAAAATAAATAATTTCCAAAATTACATTGTAGGAACCCGGACTTTCTTTTTAGATATGTTGTTCCTTTATGGACGTTTTTGGAGAAAAGAGGAATTTCTGGAAATTTTCAAAGTTCATGTCGTGTACTTTAGGAGTACACGCCATGTACTTTCGTGCAACAGTAGGCTGTGTACTAGCCATGTATTAGCCACATACATGGCCGTGTGGGAGTGAGCTAGAGTCCGCCTAATGTAGAGTATGGAAACAGCAAGTACACGTTGTGTACTCCAAAAGTACATGCCATGTATTTTGTTTTTTTTTTCATTAAATGCACTGGGGTCGTGTCTGAGGGATAGAACTCACTTATTTTAGGTTCCATTTTTCTGAGAGCATCGAGCAGCCACAGATCATCGACGAGACCCCGAGCCTCTATCCATCCTCTGATTCGAACACCGTTGATTGCGTTGGAATCGAATCAGTGAGTTCTCTCTTATTCTTGAGGATTATTTTCCAATTCCTCTTCTTTTCCATGTTATTGTGGGTTGAGCATTTTAGATGTTTTCTTAGATCTACGAGGTTACAAGTAGATTCAAGCTTTTTGGTTCAAGTATATTGATCTTTTAACCGCGAGGTAAGTGGTTTGTTCCTTCTCATTCGATGTCTTTGAGTATTATGTGAAAATTCCACCAATACCCTTGAATGGGGTATTGCGTGTTTAACATTTTACCCTTTGTGATTTCATTCCATGATTGTAGGCATATGTATAGGTAATTTTGGATATTAATTGGGTTTATTATTGTGCCTTGGATGTGTTTTTCCCATGCATTGTTCTGTTTATGACCATTTGGTCCTGTTTAGCCTTGGCTACTTTGCTTATTTTCCATGCATGTTGTTGTAGGATGGAGAGTTTGTATTTATGACATGATGGTTATGATGTAGACTGTTTAGCCAATTAGTTTTGTAGGTTTACATAGGCTATATTTCACTACTATTCTCTTTGACTTACACAGGGCCATGAGAACCTGGGGTAGTAGACTATAGGGGGAATGGACTGGGTGAGCTTCCTTAGAGAGTCTTGGAGAACTTTTGGCTATAAGGGGGGATTGACTGAGTGAGCATCCTCATAGATCCTAGAACCTCTTATGGATATAAGGGTATTGACTGAGTGAGCTTCCTCAGGGAGTCCTTGATTGCTTTATACTATAAGGGGATTGACCGTTTGAGCTTCCGTAGAGAGTCTTTGTTGAATTGAATGACCAGGGCTATAAGTGTAATTGACCAAGTGAGCTTCCTCAGAGAGTCCTAGACCTCGGGGATATAAGGGGAATTGACATGTGAGCTTCCTCAGAGAGTCCCTGACTACCTTATACTATGCGGGGAATGGACTGTGTGAGCTTCCTCAGAGAGCCTTAATTTTCCTTTGACTATAAGGGGATAGACTGTGAGCGCTTCTTCAGAGAGTCTCATTAAATTCCTATACAGAAATAGAGTGTTTAGACTGAGTGTGATTCCCAGAGGGTTTCTTGTAATTTTAAGATAGGACCATAGGGGATAGCTGTGAGAACTTCCCAGAGGGTTACCTGTTTGTGGTTTAGCTATTTGCTTCACTGTTTCTGGATATTTATTTGTGGATTTTTTACTGATGAATACTATTATGTTACTTTTTACAGTTTACAATTTACTATATTTTACCCGCCATATACTCACTGACTGTTTGGAATAGATCTTCGGGTGGATGCCTACTGGGATTTATTCTCACACCCTATTTTGGTTATGCTTTTTGGTCCAAATAGATGATATTGTTATTGGTATAGATAAGGGAAAGCGCCCTTCTACTTCAGGTACTTGACTTGATGTGGAGCAGGATAACATGGGACCAACCATGTTCTTGCGATGGTGAGGAGTTGTTTATGTTTTATTTTAGACTTTGGTTTAGTTATTTTGTATTCCATCATTGTGACTTGTTTGGATGCTTTCCTAGACACATGTATCATGCATCATTTATATATATGTGTGTATATATATGTGATCCAGTTGTTTTATTATTCCAGTCTTCCTCTTTTTACTGTTGTTGGATATTTACTGCTTCCGTTATTGTATGTTTTTCTTACTTCCATTGTGTACTCTGTCAATGAGGGCATAGTTTCCTCACTATCACACCCAAGGCCCCCACTGCTAGTCGACAGCCTCTGGCATTCGGGGAAATGCGCTTGAGTCCATGTGACCAACCGGGTATGGGGCGCCTCTAGGTGGCTTCCAGAACCGGGACGTTACATACATAGAGGTGAATCTTTTCAGTAAAATCAGAATATTTCTCTCCAAGATAATATAGATACGTTGAATCGAAAAAATATGTTCATTATATCAATTTATATTTCAAAAATTTAAAATTTAATTTTCATATAAATGCATACATTTAATAGAAAACAATTCAGGGAGAACCACCAATCCTATTTCCTTCTTTAAATTCATATAAAATAATTTTATTTTATATCAATCAATAAAATAAATTTATGAAAACTAAAAATATAGGAATTTTATTTATTAATATCATTTCCTAGCTTGTCACTTTCGAAACCCCTTTTAGAATTTTCATCCACGTAATTTCATTTATTACATGAAACTGTGTTTCTTTTTTTCCATCAAATAATTTTATGATTCCTATGTGGATACTTCAATTATATGGTTTTTCAATTCACATTTTACCATAAATGTTTTTTATTCTACAAAACATTGTCATTATGATAAAAATCATATATTTTTACTCCATATAATATAGATTCTTCTATAGCATCACCAATTCACTGCAAATATCATGATATTCATCTTGTATATACGTACTTATCAATGAAACATGAACCACATCATGATCCTAAGATATATTAAAATATAATACAACCAAGGTAGAAAATATTCGAAAAAAATCCATACTTTCATATGGTGTAATGAACCATGGGATCAAATTCCCTTTTTACTATAATGAAGTACACCATTCCATGTAGTTATTTCAAGAAATATGTTATCACCTTCCTATAATGAGAGATCATAACTATTTTTTTCAAAATAATTCATTTACATTTAATTTTGTTTTCCTTCAAGTAGTTTAAAATATTTTTTTACTTATAAACAATTTATTTTTCAAATTTTTGTTTTGAAAATTTATCTAACTAACTTCATCCCAAAATGTTATAGTCTCGACACCTATTTCCATATAATTCCTAAAAATATTTTATTTAAATAAATGAATGAAAATACATATTAGATTAAATTGAAACTAAAGATGTTTATCAGATCTTCCTAGGTAATTTAATGTGAAATCAAAATGTATTTACAGTATTGTACAAATTTTATAATCTCGATATCCATTATTATTAGGTTCAAATGTTGTACATAAATTTAAATTTTTACCCATTGATTTATGAAGCGAATTCATGAAATTTGATATAAATATAGGATTACTTTTAGATATGAGAGATAGGGGGCTCAATTTAACAAGAATATATCATTATGATAATGACTAGAATAGTGGTCTGAATATATAATTTCACAAATACATAAAAAATATACATATTTAGTTGGATGATAAAAAATTTCAAAAATTGAAATATTATCATTGTATTTATTTGATAATCTTACCACCAAATCCAAACATATTTTATCCCATTTCTATCCAGGAAAAGAAAAGTGTTTAATAAAATCATTTAGTAGCATTCCTTCAACTATTTCATTTGAAAAGTCAATGTTTTAATAGTAAAATCACTTATATCTTTTTTACTACATCCCCAAATATATTATTAGAAAAATTATCTATACATTTTTGTTTTACTTGGACGATCACATAATAGAGAGGTGTCATAATTCCTTCTTCAATTGAGAATCTCCCAGAACAAATAACACCATTCTATATCTGCTGATATATTCTTTATCAACATTAAACTATGGATACATACCCATTTTGATCAATTTTATGGTATGTTTCTATCCATGATCATCATTATGAGCCTCATTACTAAATTATAATAATTATTACTATATTGATGGATGAGGAAAAAATGAAGGGATTTTTTCCATATATAATTTCCATACCATTATGTAAAGAAATATTATCTAAAGGATCATGTTACAAATATATAATCTTTAATGATAATTTATATTTTTATCTAAAGGATTCAATAACCTTTTTTTATATTTAAATAATAGTGAGTTGTGTTATCATATTCCTTAATCATTTGTATCCATATTCTCTACATTTGGGTCAACACTTTTTGAATAAATGTATACTTTAAAATTTAATGAGTAATATATAATTATCATTTCTCCCCATATAGTAGATGCCACTATATTTGTAAAAAAATTCTACATCAATCTCAAGGTCAGATGTATGATAATATTTACTATGGTGATTCAATTAATGAGATGCATATATGAAACCTTCATCACTCTGTATTACCAGATAACAAAGGAACATCTAATAAGCATAACTCTAATCAATAAACATCCCTTTTCATGATAGTTTGGATAAAACATTATAATTTAAAAATGTTGTTTTCAATTAAAAAAATTCCTAAAATACATTTTACTTATATAGATTGCTTTTTTTCAGGTTGAAATGGTCATTGAACTTGTTAAGAGATAAATGATTTCATCAAAACATTTGTAGAAACCCAACAATCCTAGAAAATATGAAATCTTATTTTCATTTGTAGGTCATTGATATTCTTTCACCCCATTATTCTAAGTAAAATCAACTATTATACAGTAATTATATAAAATATTCCATTTTGAGTTAATTTTTTTTGTAAAAATGTTTAGAATTAATAAATTTTGAACACAATATTAGTTTTTTAATGACTAAAAATTCTTTTGATGATTTCTATGATCAGTATAGATTTCAAAATTAATAGAATATATTTTCCAAACACAACCAAAAATATAAATACACATGGAGTAAATATATTTTATGTGGTTTTTAACCCGAATTTTATGACGTTAAACTCACAATATTTATAGATTATAAAAAATATTTTCATCAAATAGTTCAATTTTTTATCTTTTTGCTACTAGTACCAAGACATGAAATCAGTCTTTGAAAAATAGTGTATAATCATTTAATCTCACAACATTATTTGATATCCCAGTAATAGAAAATGAAATTATTATTTTTTAAATTATTCCCTAACGATCACTACCTTTCATACCTATAATATCTTCATATTTATAAAATCAATGTTTGATAACATATAGAATACAGAACACCGAGTTTAAAAAAATGGAGAAATATAATTATAAAAATATGAGCAGTATACCATAGTGGTTGATTTATAAGGTCTGAATAAGATTAGGAGCAGAATTAAATATATATAATTTTCATAAAAAATTCATATCTATTTATTGATTCTGGAGAAATAAATAGTTTATTTCTTTAACAACATTTTTTCTTCAAAAATACATTTTTGTCAACAATGTTTTCTTATTTTGTGAAAATATATTACAATTAATTTTTGTAAAATTTATAAAATTTATATGATAAAATGATATTAATTTTTAAAATCATCACATAAATATTATCCTGGGTTGAAACTTTTATAATTTTAAAAAATGTTTAATTTTTTAATGAATAGAGAAAAAATACTTATTGTTATTGGCAAATGTATTTTATTTTAAAAAATTAAAATGTAAAATTATATTTTATAATATATTTGAAATAAAATAAGTACATTTTAATTTTAAATAAACCAATTATATATTTTGAAATTTATTTTATACTAGATTCGAATAAAAAATTATATATAAAATAGAATTTTCTAAAAACACACTTTTTCATCGTGTATTATTAGGGTAACATTCAATTATTTGTGGAAAATTCAATGTTTTGGATCTAGAAAAATGGATTTAATACATTTAATTTGTATTTAAAAATGTGATTATTTTTTCTCTTTTCTTTTTAGACATTATGAATTTTCGTCTTAGTTAGATTTGTTACAATGGTGAATGGTAAATCATGTAATTTTGGTTAAAAATACCACGATAAGAACAAAAAATTAATCCTAACACTTTCTATATTTTTATTTCATTATTATAACTCATCCATAATTATCCATCTCAAAATATATGGCATCTTAGTGTAATTTTCCATAATTTTTTCCATTATATTATTTTATATAAAGTGAAATAAAAAATGTCATTCTATTTTTTATGAACTCTAAATTTTTTAATTAGCGATAATAAAGGTATTTGTTCAGTTATAAATTATCAATAGAAATAGAAATTTTAATTTTTTCATCACGGTAATTTATTTATAATTTTTAATGATAAAATAATTATCTTAACTACTTATGAAACATTTGTGTAGTCTTTGTCCAAGGAGTAATAAAATCAATCAATCAATTTGAAAAATATAAAAAATTATTATTGTTTTAATTATTTTTTTGTGATACAATATTTTATATAAATTTATCAAATATTTTTGGTTTTTTTAAGGTTTATATTAAATTGATATCATTTTTTATGTTTTTAAAGTCAAATTAAATTAATAGTGTAAAAAATACAATAATAGTATTTTATAATAATTAATATTATATTTTATGATTTATAATTAATAAAATAACATCCAAATAATATTTATTGTTATATTGTATATTATAACTATAATTGTAGATTTATGGGATATTTTTACTTTTATAGTAACTATATTAAAATCGTAAGAGTAAAAAAATTGATATCACCGTAATTTTCAGAAGGGGTAACGAATGGTTGAAAAAAAGACAAGGGTAAAAACATTACCTAATCCTAAATAAATTTTATTATATGTGATATTTGAAACCCATAATGATCTTATATTATTTATAAATTTTATTGCATCCTATTGGGAATTAAGAATAATTAATATTAACTTAATATTTTATGTAATTAGAATTGTGTCACTCCCCAGTCTTATAAAATAGAACCAATTATTTTATTTTCTTCACAGTTTAAGAACCATTTGGTTTGAAAAATCCCTAAAAATCATATAATAACATCCTTAATAAAATATTAGTGTCATGTTTTACAATAAAACCATCATAGGATGTATTTTTTGTAAATAATGAGAGGTTTTCTGAAGAAAATATATATATCATAACTGGGAGTTTTTTTTTTATTTCTTCTTCCACCTCCTTATAATATTATTTAAACATGTTGATATAATAACATCATAATATACAATTTAATTATATATTATTATTTAATTGTAATAACCTATATATATCACCAATGTCAATCAAATGAGAATAGAATATATCATTCTTTTGTATGGAAGACAACCTCCCCACAAACCAATGTAATTCATTTTTAATCAAAGCCTGACACGACTAGTTGTAATGATTTATATCATTAATATATATATATTAATGAAATATTTATCATTCTAAAAATATATTATATAATTTAATTTCATACATTTAAATCAAATGGAAAATTATAATATCTATTGTGCATACGTGCAGACTACCACCTTCATAAATTGATATGAATCATTTTTCATTTCTAGATCAAAAAGATGATATATATAAGTTTATATGATGAAATAATATGTAATTTATTATACATTTAGAATCCTATAAAAATGAAATAATTATAACCTTTTTGTAATTGATCATTGAAAAAACTGATACTTTACTCATGTGTATGTATGGATTTTGTCAGCATGAATGAATCGGAGTTCATTTTTAATAACCATATTGACTGATTTGTTTTAAATTTATAATTTGTGTATAAAAATTATAATTATTTCATTATTATTATATATATATATATTGTAATAAGGAACTCTTTGACCGTTTTCAACATACCAATGTCATTTTGGACATATGATCTGAATACTTTCAAAATGGATGATGTGAATATAATTTATTATATAATTAAATTTATATTGGTAACAGATAACATAAAAATGAATAATAAACAAGGAAAATGTTCCTATTCACGTAAATAATTTACATATATTTATTTTTAAGAAGATAAAGATTATACATGATGAGTCAGACTCCAGGTAATAGACTATATTTAAAAAATCTACTTTTACTATTTGGTTTAAATATATTTTTCATCCCCATTAATTTTTTAAAATTTATTTTATTCATGAATTTATATATAAAAATGAATTATAAAGGTCCTATTATTGCGTATTTTAAATTATATAATTTTTTTTCAAGATAAATCTTTTAATGAAATGTTATTAATTTCTAGATAAATTCAAAATTGAATGTTCTATTTTAAATTATATATGAAAATTTAATTTCCCATCATTGTGAAAATTATTTTATATTTTTGAATCTTTACAATATTCTTTATTTTCATCAAATGAAATCCATATTTACCAAAATTATGTTTATTTTCGTTTTGAAAATGGGTTTTGAAAATAAAGGGAATTTCATTATCCAAAAATATTTCTCATATAGCTCTAAAGAAGTTTTTTAGGAGGTTTATGTTAAAAAGGTGCAATATTTAAAAGTTTTATTCATTATATGGTC
This sequence comes from Viscum album, assembly GCA_963277665.1. Taxonomy (NCBI): domain Eukaryota; kingdom Viridiplantae; phylum Streptophyta; class Magnoliopsida; order Santalales; family Viscaceae; genus Viscum; species Viscum album. The sequence continues at coordinate 697,403,011 of OY728122.1, read as the reverse complement.
CTTTAAAATTGATTACGGTAATAGGTTCCCCAAATACACATTTTACAACATGTTAATCACCATTATATCACATAATAGGATTGTTTGAACACAATTGCAGCTCATGATATTACATTTTGAGAACTATTATATCCCATGATATGTCAAGTGGGACCCATTATAGCTCTCTTATGGATTATGTAATGATTATGTACTTCAAAGTACTATATATGATGTTGACTATTCGATTATTCAAATTTTAAACCTTTTAAGGGTTTAATGGAGATGGTGTACCAATGATCCTTTATTTATTTTCTATACATGCTTATGAGTTATCATGGATATCGGTGATTTCAAATGGTGGGAAAAAATATAATTTGTTTTAAATGAATTATTATACCATTTTTTGGTAAAAAGTTTTTTTAAGAAAAAAATTCAGTTCTCATGTTTTTATCCATCTCTCATGATTATGATTTTTCCTTTTTGATTTCTTGTAATTTTTTTAAATCATTGGTATGATATGATATATTCAAGCATATATAAATGATTATTTTTTCTTAGGTTTTATTACATTCTAGTAAAACTCCATTCATGATGTTAATATTTCCAAATTGAATAATAGGTTTATTTTTATTTATCACCCATTCAAAGTTGTTTCTTCTCATCCCATTTTAGAAAAAAATTTCCATAGGGATTTAGTATGGGTTAGGAGAAATAAGAAGTCGATTTATAAGTCATGACAATTTATTAAGAAAATAATTCATTTTATTAATTTAAAATTATTACATTATGTGGCGAATTTATATGTGGAAGAGGTGTCAACTTCGTAAAATATGGGATTTTTATATAATATTTGTGATTTAATTATCTAAAAATATGTAACTAAAAGATCCTTGGGAATGAATAAAAATTAATTCTACTCTAAAGAATACTAATTATGTAATGTTTATAATCATCTCATTATAGTTCTATCATAGATAACACTTAGATAACATTATAGGTTGTGAGGATATTTTAGAATTAGTTTAATGACCTCTGTAAATATAATTTTCAGTATGAATTATACAAATTTTGGAGAAATTAATAGTGTTGATGATAAAATGGTCACAGATATCATAGTGTTTATCCATCTTATAATATGGTTTATTATGGTTTATTTAATTTTATCACATTATCCCTTTTTGTTTTAGTAAATTGTTGTATCTTTAAGGAAAAAATAATAATAATGGATGTGAGGGAGAATATTGTTGATCTCTAAATAGAAAACACAATCAAATAAGAGCTCTTATAAAATCTCATGAGGTTATTCTTAACCAAATATCACAAGTAATGATTAATATCATGGGCCAAGGTGAGTTCCAAAATGCAATAAATAAGTAATAAATTTATATCTATAGAAGTATATGTGATAACTTTAATGAAATTTAAAACATTTAATGATCTATGTGTCAATAGTGTGGGAAGAAGGACCCCTGAAATGGTCTTAAATGAATGGGAAAATACCTTATATGTGGTAAAGGAAGGCATAAATCAATAATATTCCCAGGAAAAAAGGAAGTGTTTAGTTGATTCCATGAAGAGGAATAAATTTTTTCCAAGGAATAAGTTAATTTTTTTTAATGAGGGGGTATTTTCATTACAAATTTTTTTTTTTAAGGGTAATGAATAATAATGTTATCATATACTCTATAAAGATGAAGGTTTTGAAATACCTAATTCCATTATCATTGAATATGAAAAAACTAATAATGTAATACTAAAGGCATTTATTTTATTTTTTACTTATGTTTTAATATCTTAGATTCTTAGGAAAAGATTCATATTTTTGTTTAGAGAAATTAATTATTAACAAATAAGATGGAATTTCATGTTTAACGGATTATAAATAACATTGAATTATTAATTTTTCTACATATTGGGATTAAAGGGTTATGATCTAGTGGTCAATTTAAGGATCATAATAAGATAAAAGTCTTAGACACCATTTTTGATATTATTTATGGGAATACATTAAAAGAAATTTATTGGTTTTTGATTGGTGATTGAGAAATATGTAACCCTTATGTTAGAATGTGAAATTTTTATTGGATGGAAAAATATTTTTTCAATTTTATGAAATTATTTTTATGGTATCTATAAATTTTTTATTTGAATTATCATTGATGATTAAGGTTATTTTGAGTATTTTTTCATATTTTTAATAAAATTATATGAATTTTTTTAGTTCAATATTAGAAAAAGGATAACCCATAGATTGGGAGATAACCCATCATATTCAGCATGCTCATGGGACATAAATTGACAACCAAGGGGCAACAAGGGTGCGATTCCTACCACTAAACCACAAAATTTTGTATTTATCATGAATTTTTTTTCTCATCTAATTAATTTGATGGATAATATTTTTTTTGAAACATATATTTTATAATATAGAAAACCATTGCATTGTTATTTTGGGTTTAAGTGATTACTTTTTTCTTCGAAGAATATACCCATATTTTGGGGATCATTATATTGTTAAGGATTACAAAATAATATGGGATTTTATTTGAGGACTAAAGTTTGAATAGTATTTTAGAGGAATTTAATTGTGCAATTATAGTGATTTAAGTCATTTAATAGAATTATTACAATATCATTATTTTTATATGATTCTGGTATATACATTTTTGGGTATATGATAATATGGGTGTCTAATGTTAATGGGAGATAAATGATAAATTAATCATTAGTGAAATTGTGAAAAAAATCCTTCAGAGTTTTTGATGCAATCATAATCTAAATTATTATAATTATTTTTGTGGTTATTTATTTATTGAATGATATATGATGACCTTTTGATTTTATTGTTGATTTTTAGTGATTAATGATTTATTTTGTCATATAATGGATTATTAATTTTTTGAATTATCTTACATTGTGAAAACCATTTCAATTTTGGTTAATGTCAAAATAGAGGAGGGTTATATTGATATAATTCTCTATAATTAATTGATCTATTAGAATTTTATTTTACTTCACCGGGAATAAATGAATTGTACTTAGAAACTCAACATTTATTTTAAAATATTTGACTGGGTTAAAAATTGAATAATGGATAAAATTTTACTTTTAATGTAATAACATTTACATATGTTATTAATTTAGATGGGAAATCAATTACTAAATTTTAAGAAAATGATGTTGAACTTCCTGAATGGCCCGAAGGCCTTCATTTTTTATTCATTTTTTTATAACCATCATTTCAAGGGATGAGGGGGAACCCTTATAAGGCCCATAGGCGCAGAGATTACTTGGACCATAGGATTAGGAGATTACATGACCTGAAGGTCTTAGGGAATTCAACCAAACTATCTACAAGGAACTACCCCTCCCCAATATATGTATCCTGATAGTATCTCTCCACCTTTTTATGATTATTTTTTTGGAATGGATTTTATTTTCACAAATAATTGACTTATGTTTTCCTCATCATTATCTTTCTATTTATAATTCACACTCTTGTGAATAATGATCACAATCACTCTCTACTAGTCAATAGAAATTACTATTTTGATCGATGTAAATATTTTCACATTCCATTAATGTCTTTATACTTTTGAGACATAGTTTTGTGATATTCCAAATGAACAAATTTTTTCCAATATCCTCTATTTAAGAAATTCATCAATTTACCCTCCTGATGTGGGATTTAAAAAAATGTATTTTAAATTTGAAGGAATTGATTTCCAGGAAATTTTTAGAAATTGAATAATAAAATTTATCAATGGGAGAGAATGTAATATCTTGTGATTTTAAATGAATGAATATGTTTGATGGAATACCAAATACACAACATCAAGAAGAGGTGAATTGTGAAATATTATTATTTTAATATGATCATTATAACCAAGATGTTGAATTGGATGGTATGAATATAAAAGAATAAATTATAAAATATATGTTGGACTCATCATGTTTAAATCTTGTTTTAATGATCACAAATCTTATTTAATCATGTTTTAATGATCAAAAAACTTATTTGATCATGTATTAATGATTCTATATCTTATTCAATCTAGATCATGTGTATTTATATCTAATGTTTTCTCATGCTTAAATAGATCCATGCAAGATCTTAATTGCTCTATATTCACTTTACTTACTTTATACTATCTTTAATCTACTCTCAGAATACCTTATTTAACAAATGCTTAAGTCTAATCCATTCTCTTATCATCTTTATTTAAGTCTTCACATAGTTACTTTGGAAAGTCTATGACACCGTGAGTCTGCCACTGGCTATATATTTCTGACATCGTGAAGCCATACACCGTGGAAAAGACACTGTGAAGCCAAACACTATGGAAAAGACACTGTGAAGCCAGACACCATGAACTAGACTCCGTGAATCCAGACACCATGAACAAGACACCATGAATCCAGACACCATGAATCCAGACACCGTGAACAAGACACCGTGAAGTCAGACACTGTGAACAAGGCACCGTGACCATGAGACACCGTTTCTTAAACTACTTTGTTATTTTTCAATTTAATTTCTAACGGTAATATTTGACGACTTTAATGCACTGACATAATTAATGTTTCGTTTTAGACATGTCATCAGATAGTATGAGGTATGAGGTACAGAACACGTGCAACATGTCGTCTCCAACACGTTCATTCCAAGTTAAAATCCAAGTGTGACCAAGAATCAATACGCGCGATACAGAAACAAAAAAAACAAGTCAAAGAGCACAAGAATGAAGAACATACTTGGAGGAAGTTTCAGAATAAAGACACACTGTATGCAACTTGGCACGACTGAACATACAAAGCATATTTGAATCCTAAAAAACATCTTCATTTGACTGAACCTCACGAAGAACACAACAAGAATCCCGACACTCTATTTTCCACAAAATGTCTATAGAAGGACTCAATGCTTCATCTCCTTCAATCAAAAGGAGTACATAACTACATTAACATCACACAATAGAATTGTAAACTCAACTCTATTTTCATGATCGACTGTGATCATATTCTTCTCTATATTACAAGTAGTGTGTTATTCTCTCTGTCTGAACACACACTGACTCCTATACTAAACTGGATGATTTCTAGATCGTCATTAAATTTTTCCCTTACACTCTTGTATCCCACTCTGGATAGTGGTAGAGGTATGAGGACCTGGATAGCCTATGAGATGTTTTTATTATTTCATTCCCACGTAGAATTTTGGTAGAGGTCTAAGGACATGGACAGTCTGAGTACTACTGTAAACCCTGATATTGGGTGTGGATAAATGTTTTATATAAACTATTTGAGAGGACTAAGTATTAACTTGAGACTGAACCTCTTGTTTTAAAACTTTTGTGAATCTTAGTTTTAGTTTAAACTATTTTCAATATTCTGCTGCTATTCACTTTCAGACTTAAATCAATATTAAAGTAACTTTGATAGTTAAACTAGAAAGTGTTTGTAATTGTTGTTAGCTAGTAATTCTGTTTCAAAAGCTAACTTAATCTTCAGATTAAGTTAACTGAGAAGTAATAAATCTTTAAGAAACTGATCGAACATTTAAAATCTTTATAAATTCACTACAGTTTAACTTGATTTATTAATTTGGGGGTTTCAATATAAATATTTTTAATAGGAAATTTTAATTGGAACCCAATTCACCCCCCACTTGAGTATACACTCCAACAAACATTTGGTATCAGAGGTGTGTTAAAAGTTTTTCAAAACTCTCTTTTTGTGAAAATTTTTCAACTATGATTTTAGTTATATCTTAAAGATCTCAAAATTTCTGTTATTTCTAAATTTTATCTCTTTAAATATATTTGCTAAAATATTATTATAGATAATAGACTAGAAGGTGTAGCTACCAACATGCCACCCTTATATAATAGTGTTAATTATTCCCAATGGAAAATAAAAATGAAAATTCATTTAGAAAGTATGGGATTTGACATTTGGACTACTATAGAGACTCAGTATAAGATTCCAAAAACTGTTATAACTACTTGGGATGAACCTACTAAATCTTATTATAATAATAATTGTAAACCAATGAATGCCCTATTTTATTATTTAGGAGATGTAGAATTTAATCTAATATCGGCTTGAAAGACTGCTTATGAAATAGGGGATACTCTGGCTATGTCAAGGAAATGAGACAAAATACATACACTATTAAGTATGAAACTTTAAAATGAAATATTATTAATCTATTTCTGATATGTATCTCAGGTTTAATGAGATAGTTAATACCATGAGATCATTGGGGAAAGATATTCTAGCAAAGGAGAAGATTATGAGAATACTAAGATGCCTACCAGAAAGATGGAGAGGCGCATCAGTATCAATAAGAGAATCATGTGACATTAGCATGCTACCTGTCAAGGAGTTGATTTTTAATTTGATGATGTATAAAGAAGAATAAAATGTAAAAAGAGAAGAATATGATGAAACAAGAAAGAAATCAGTAGCCTTCAATACCTCTGCTTCAAAAATCAAATACAAAGTGAAAATTCAAGCTACAAGTGATAGTTCTAGTAGTGAAGAGAGTGCATCTGATAGTGATGCTTAAATGGCTTAGATATATAGACGATTTAAGAAGTTTTATAGAAAAAATAAGTTTTCCAGAAAATCCAATTAAAAGTGAAAGTATGACAATAAAGGTCATCCGAAGAAGGTTCGGAAAAGGACTGATATTAGTGATGACATAGTCTTCTACGAATGCAAGAGGAAAGGTCATGCGAAAGATGACTGCCCAAAGTTAAATTACAAGAAGAAATATGAGTACAAGGAAAAAAATACAAGAAAACTATAAAAGAAACCTGGAGTGCTTCACAAGATAGTTCGAGTGATTCTGCTTCCACTTCGGATAAAAAATCTCAAAAATCTGATATGTGTTTCATGACAAACACATCTGAGGTAACATTGGACAATCCTTCTCTAAACTCTAATAATTCTGGAGAAAATTCTGATTCTGATTCTGAAAACATGTCTAATGAAATTTATTTTAATACTGTAACATGCTAGAGTATACCTGCAATGAGTTGAAAGACATGTACAAAGCCATAAAGAAACAGCATTCTTTAACAAGAACTGTCAAATCTGTACTAGAAGTAGAAAAGGAAAAGAATGCTCAACTACTCAAAAATAATATTGAACTGAAATTATCTAATGAGAAACTCGGGAAAGATTTAGAAAAAATTACTAATGGAAATGAAACTATTACACAAATTCTAGTAAAAAAAGTATCACTAAAATATACTACTGGTTTAGGCTATCATCCTGGACAAAGACAGATCACAAAGAATATATTTATTCCTAAATCTGGACAGTACGATTCTAGTTCCAGTTAGGGAAATTCTTAAGTCTCAACTAGATACTCACATAGTTATAGATAAAACAAATTTTATCTTTCAAAATCTTCTAAAACTAATTATTATATGAAACCCATTAGACAAATCTAGGTACCAAATTTTTTTTCTTTCTAACCTTTTTGGACCCAAGAAAATCTGGGTACCAAAATCATTTTCTATCTAAAACTGTGTTGTGGGTAAACTGCTTAAAAAGTTCCTGTAGGAAGACATGGTACTTGGATAGTGGATGTTCAAGACATATGACAGGAGACTTTTCATGTTTTAAAAGCTTAATCAAAGTTGATAGAGGATATGTAACCTTTTGGGATAACTCAAAAGGAAAGATTGTTGGCTTAGGTGAGATTGGTTACACTGATTCAATCTTAATATCTAAACTTTTATTTTTTGATGGACTAAAGTATAATCTGTTAATCATTTCTCAATTGTGTGATTATGGTTTCAATGTTATAATTAAAAATGATTCTTGCAATGTATTTTATTCTAAAAATATTTTGGTATTTACTACATTGAGAAATGAAAATGTTTATGTTGTGTATTTGAATTCTTTAGCTAAGAAAAATATTACCTGTTTAAATTCCTTTAATAAAGAATCTTGGTTGTGGCATAGAAGATTAGGACACAAAAATATACACTCACTTAGAAAACTGATTAGGAAGAACATAGTTAGAGACCTACCTAAACTTGAATTCTGAGATGACAAAGTTTGTAATCCTTGTGAAAAGGGAAAGCAACATAAAATTTCTTTCAAATCAAAGAAATAAGTTTCTACTTCTCAACATATCTAGTTGGTTCACATGGATTCATTTGGACCATATAGGGTTTCTAGCTTAAATGGGAAGCATTATGTGTATATTATTGTAGATGATCTTTCTAGGTATACTTGGGCATATTTTCTAGCTCCCAAAATTGAAGCTTGGCCTTATTTTATTAAATATTCTAGGTCTATAGAGAACTTTAATGGACTTAGGATCAAGACCTTGAGAAGTGATCATGGTCGTGAGTTTGAAAATAAAGAGTCTGAATCTTATTGCTCACACAATGGTTATAATCACAACTTCTCTTCTCTTAGAACACGTCAACAGAATGGTGTAGTAGAAAGAAGAAATAGGACTCTTCAAGAGATTTTTAGGACAATGCTCAATGAATATGATTTACCAATTTACTTCTGGGCTGAATCTGTTAATACAGTGTGTTACATTATCAATAGAGTCTTGATTAGAAAATTTTTTAAAAATACCCCTTATGAGTTTTGGAACAATAGGAATCCTGATGTTAACTAATTTAGAGTTTTTGGTTGCAAAGTCTTTATCCTTAATACTAAAGATAATCTTGACAAAATTGCTTCTAAAAGTGATGAAGGAATTTTCTTAGGTTACTCAATATCAAGAAAATTCTATAGAGTATACAATAAGAGAACCAAATGTGTGGATGAATCTATACACATCAAATTTGATGAAACAGATCCACATAAACCTAAGACCCTTCTTGAAAATCATGAAGAATATATGTCCATTCTATACCCTAACGACAAAAATTGTGAATTTGTTGTTAAGACAACCAGTTCTGAAACTGTTCCAGAATCTGCTTCTGTTGAACCCGAACCTGTAAATGAACCTGAAATCTCTATCCCTATCTTTGCTAGACCAACTATGACCCTTAAAAACCATCCTTTAGATGTTGTAGTAGGAGATTTAGATATAAGGACACAAACTAGAGCTTCTCTATGAAATTAGGTTGAACATTGAGTTTTTCTTTCGCATATTGAACCTAAAAATATCAATGATGAATTTTGGGTGGGGGATATGCCAGTTAAATTAAATAAATTTGAATGAAATAAAGTCTGGGAATTAGTAGACATACCTAAAGACACTTTGACCATAGGCACTAAATGGGATTTTAGGAACAAAGTTGATGAAACTGGTAACATAGTTAGAAACAAGGCTAGACTGGTTGCACAAGGCTATAGTCAAGAAGAAGGAATTCACTATGAGGTGGCCTTATCTCCAGTAGCTAGACCTGAATCCATCAGAATAATTCTTTCCTTTGCTGCACATCTGAATTTCAAACTATATCAAATGTATGTCAAGAGTGCATTCTTAAATGGGTATATAGCTGAGGATGTTTTTGTTGAACAACACCTGGATTTACAAACCCTCATTTTCCAAATCATATTTTTAAACTATCAAAAGATTTATATGGTTTAAAGCAAGCTACAAGAGATTGGTAGGATAGATTTATTACTTTTCTTATTTCCAAAGGATTTACAAAAGGAATAGTTGATCCTACAATCTTTATAAAATGAATTTCTAAAGATATTTTAGTTGTCTAAATTTATGTAGATGACATTATTTTTGGATCCTCGAAGAATTATCTCTGTGTTGATTTTTCTGAAATGATGCAAAACGAATTTGAAATGTGTTTAATGGGAGAACTCAAATATTTTCTTGGATTTCAAGTTTTTCAAAATGAAAATTTTATTATTTTAAATCAGAGTAAATATACAAAGGATTTTCTAAAACGTTTTTTATTGGATAACACTAAAAGTAGTGACAATCCCATGAAAACCACTTGTAAGTTGGATCTTGATGAAGATTGAAAATATGTTGATCAAACCACTTATAGAGGAATGATTGGAATATCACTTTACGTAACTGCTAGTCATCCTAACATTATATTTAGTGTGTGTAAGTGTGATCCTTTTCAAGAAAACCCTATGGAATCTCATTTAAATACTGTAAAGAGAATTTTCAAATAACTTAAGCATACACCCAATCTAGGACAGTTTTATCCTAATGGAAAATCATTTGAATTAGTTATTTATTCTGATGCTAACTTTGGTGGCTATATGTTAGATAGAAAAAGAACCTCTGGAACATGTCACCTTTTAGGTGAGTCACTAGTATCATGGTGTAGTAAGAAACAATTTTTTTGCATTATCTACTATAGAAGCTGAATACATAGCTATTGGAAGTTGTTTTGTACAAATTTTTTGGATGAAAAACACATTACTAGATTAAGGATATGAATTCAGACATGTACCTATAAATTGTGACAACACAAATGCTATTAACATCTTAAAGAATCCTGTTTCACATTCTAGGACAAAGCATATTGATGTAAGACGTCACATTTTGAGATATCATTTTCAAAAAGTTGATATCACTTTGGAATTCATTTGTACTAAATATCAACTTGCTGATATATTCACTAAACCATTAAATTATGAGATAATAGACTACATCATACATGAACTAGGCATGATAAATTTCAAATAGAGAACTTTCCTGTTAATATTTCAGGTCTTACTCTGTGATATCTTACAGTGTTATACTTTACTGTTTCATGATTACGATTTCTCGTTTACTGTCTCTGACATTTACTATCTCACCGTAACGCGCACTGAAAATATTACTCACGGTCTCAATGTAAAAAAATCTTTATGTTTTTCTTTAAACCCGTATCACGGTAATTATTATTTCACCTCTTTTATGTTTCCCGTGTTTTTATTTTAGTGACGTTTGGTATTCCTAAATGATAAAAAAAAGTAAGTATCACTCGATTCTTCACTTGAGGATTCTTCTACATACTCTTTTCGAACCCCTCTTCATCCATGCAAACTTTATCTCGCTTGAACCATAATTGAATGCCAAGGATGATTCGTCTGTCATCATCGACACCTGAGAAGCACATATCGATGAAGAAGAAGAAGATATCACATAAGCTGACACCCGAAGGACCTTTAAATCTGAATTTGGTAAACTGCAGTGTTGTACCTGAGAAAAAGATTTCCCCTAAGTGGATTTTGTCTATTAAGTCGCTAGTATTGAAAGTTTAGGAACAACAAGTTTTATTAGAATGGTTCTCAAAGGATGATAGACCAATCTATCCTTGGTTAGTGGATCTATTTTATCAATACTTATAGTTCTCATTTGATTCTAGTGAAAGTTATATTATAGGGAGCTGGATCAATGGCCAGAGATTTTCTTTCTCTTCGAGGTTATAGGATCCGTGCCTTAGGATACCTCATGAATTAATTTGTGATGATTATCAAAGGGGCCATCCACTGTCAACCGAATTATTTGATCTAGAAGATGCTATGGAAACCCTAACCGGAAATGGCACCCAGAGAAGATCCATCGCTACTGAATTAGATGGGGAAACAAGGATTCTGTTTAAGTTTATACAGAATTTGGTAATTCCAAGAAAAGGTGATTTTTCTGTGTTAAAATATTAAGATGTGTTTTTGATTCACCTCATGAAAAAATGGACGTAAGATCAACCTGTGAAAGTATGTCATACACAACATTTGTGAGTTGATCAAAGTCACATCAAAGTGCACTTCTTTGTTCTACTCTTGGCTTATATCAGCCATGATTCTTGCAAAAGGCATCGTTGTACTTGATGAGTAAGTAATCTTGGATTATGAGTGTTGTCTCTCAAAATCTACCATCAAGAGAATGAAGATAAACTATAATCCTTTGAAAAAGTAATGGGTGGAAGATAATGACAAGGATTATGAAAAATTCAATCCTGTGGATTATCCCTCAAGGCCGAAAGACATTTCTGATCCAGGTTTGGAACCAAATGATCATGTTGAGTATATTGAAGGAGAGGAAGAAGAGGCTGAAATGCCACCTAAAGAGGTTGTGGTTTTTAAGGATGATAGAGACACTATTTCTCATTAAGTTCATGAAGAAGAAGTCTCTGCTCCTAAAGAAGCTGTTAGTTTGGAAACACAACCCGAGGCTATAACAGAATCAGTTTCCAATGATTCGGAAAAGCATGCCTTGAAAGAGCCTACAATAGAAGAGCCTACAATAGAATAGCCTATAGTGGAAGAGTTACCTATTATACAAGATATCATTCTTGAGGAATTCCCTGTGGAAAAATCTGTTCTTGAAATCATACATTCTGCTGAAGAAGGAATGGAGCTATCTTTTTAGCTGGACAAATAGGAAAAGAGTGAGGAACATAGAGGTGAATCTGTGGAATTAGACCAAGCTCATAAGCCTCTCAGTACTGAGAAGGAGGAACTTGTTGAGGGGGAGAAAACCCCAAATATTGAGTCTTCTGAAGCCTCACATAAAACCGAGTCAAGTCCTGTAGACACTCAGTAAAACTTTCCTAGTTTCTATGATTTGAATGAATCACAGTAGGTTATAGAAAACGGTATTGATATCTCCTCCCTATTTCAGTTGAAATCAATATCAAGCTTTGCACCTGAGAAGGAACCAAAACCTATACCAGTTCCTACACCTAAACCCTTATCAGAATATCCATCCTTTGTGAGTAAGGATGATCTGAAGGAATTTGGAGATACTCTCTTATCTATAGTTGAGAAACTCATGAATACTCAACCTCTTCCTGTGACAAATTTAAGTGAGAGATATGCCTCACTATTATTGGAGAAGATCATTTGGAAAATAAAACCTAAGATGCTCCATGAGATTCAAGAGGTAATAGTTGAAAATAGAATACTCAGTAATGAAGTTAAGTCCCTATGAAGTATGGTTGAAGACATGCAGAGAGAGTTGCATTCGAGATCTAAATATGTTGCTTCTCTTGTTGAACCTGGTTCTCCTCAAATCCCACAAGTTGGTGTGTCTAAGAGTCAACATTATCTTTCATCCTTAGATGAAAAGTTTTTTGAAAGGAACAAGAAAATTGTGAAGGAAATGAAAGAGCATGTTTCCAACCTCAATAAACTCACTCATGAGTACACAGGATGTCTTCAAAAGGTGCTGAGTCAACTAAAATCTCTGACCATAGCTGTTAAATCATATAGTCAGTTCTCTAAATCCTCCTTGGACAGTGATCTGCTCAGATCTGTAGTTAATGAAGAGCTTTAGAATGTCTTTAGTGGATTTAATGCGGCTTCTTTATCTGAAGTATTCAAAAACAATGATAGAGTTATTTACTTAGTAAAAATCCACTCCAAAATTTATAACGATGCTCAGCAGGAGATTTCCAAGTATTTTTTACTTCAACATAATTTTCTCCAACAGAGATATGAAAAATCCTTTCTAGTACCTTATAGAAAATATGCGGATTCCTCCTGTGACTCAAGCTTTCAAGAACCAGGTCATGAAACTCACATAGTTTACTCGTTTGTTGGACAAGTTTATAGAGAACAAGGAAGATTTTTAGAAATCCATGCAATATGTTGGAGAGATCATTACAGATTTCAAAAAATGCCTTCGGTCCTATCTTCATGTTCAGAGTACAACCATTGTTGCTCCAGCACCTGAACCTCTTAGACCAGGGCTGCCTACCTTCACCTCATTCCTAGCCTTAACCACCATGTATGTCAGCCAAGAACTCAGTCAGATCAGGCCTATGATTCTTGATCAGCAATTTCCTATATATTCTACTGCTCCTACCTTGCCTCCCTCAATATTTAAAGGCCTTCCTTTACCCTCTTTATCATCCACATCTCTAGATTTTTCTTTCACAACCACTACCCCTATCGATTCCTCTTCTGCTATTGAAAAAGGCAAAGAGAAGGACAGACCTTGAAGAAGAATAGTGTTTACTCTTTTTGATAGTGATACTATTGTTTTTGTATTGATCTTGTTTGTTTTACTATAACTTATTTTTTATTAATGGTCTATGGCCCTTTTCCCCTCTCTTACTTTATCTTTTTGATAATCACAAAAGGGGGAGAAGTTTCTATATATTAGGTTATAAATTTATCTTTATAGTTGAATCTAATATGCACATTAATAGTATATGATTTTGGTTCATCAAGAAGGGGGATATTGTTGGACTCCTCATGTTTTAATCATGTTTTAATGATCACAAATCTTATATAATCATGTTTTAATGATCACAAATTTTTTTTAATATTGTATTAATTATTCTACATTTTATTCAATCTAGATCATGTGTATTTATATCTAATTATTTCTCATGATTTATGTAGATCCATGAAAGATCTTAATTTCTCTATATTCAGTTTACTTACTTTATACTATCTTTAATCTACTCTCAGAATACCTTCTTTGACAACTGCATAAGTCTAATACTTTCTTTTATCATCTTTAATTAAGTCTCCACATAGTTACTTTGGATTGTCTAAGACATCATGATTCTACCATTGGCTATGTATTTCTGACACCATGAATCCAAACACCATGAAGCTAGACACTGTGGATAAGGCAGCGTAATGGCAGACACAGTGAACTACACACCGTGAAGCCATACACCGTGAACAAGACCCCGTGAAGCCAGACACCGTGAAGCCATACACCATGAACAAGACACCGTGAAGCCAAACACCGTGAACAAGCCACTGTGAAGCCAGACACCGTGAACAAGGCACTGTGACCATGAGACACCATGACCATGAGACACCATGACACTCGGACACCGTGATTAACATAGACATCGTGTGAAGGAGACACTGTTTCCATGACTTACTGTGACACCGTTTCTTAAACTACTTTTTCTTTTTTCGATTTAATTTCTAACAATAATATTTGATGACTTTAATGCACTGACATAATTAATGTTTCATTGTAGACATATCATCAGACAGTATGAGGTACGAGGAATAGAACACGTAAAACCTATCGGCTCTAACACGTGCATTCCAAGTTAAAAGCAAAGGGTGACCAAGAATCAATACATGTGATACAGAAACAAAAAAACAAGACAGAGAGCACAAGAATGAATAACATACTTGGAGGACGTTTCAGAAGAAAGAAACACTGCATGCAACTTGACATAGCTAAACATACAATGCATATTTGAAGCCTAAAGAACATCTTCACTAGACTGAACCTCACGGAGAACACAAGCAGAATTGTGATACACTGTCTTCCACACAAATTCCAGAGAAGGTCTCAAAGCTTCATCTTCTTCAATCAAAAGGATTATAGACCTACATTAACATCACAAAAAATAATTCTAAACTCGACTCTATTTTCTTGCTCGACTGTGATCAACTTTTTCTAAACATTACGAGCAGTTTGTGCTCCTCTCTATTTGAACACACACTGACTCCTAATATGAACTATAAGATTTATAAATCCTCATTAAATATTTCCCTTACACTCTTTTATCCCACTGTGGATAGTGGTAGAGGTCTGAGGACCTAGACAGCCTGTGAGCTGTTGTTATTATTGCTTTCCCAAGTAGAATTGTGGTAGAGGTCTGAGGACCTGGACAGTCTAAGTACTGTTTTAAACCCTGATCTAGGGTGTGTATCAAAGTTTTATATAAACTATTTGAGAGGGATAAGTCTCATCTTGAGACTGAACCTCTTGTTTTAAAACTGTTGTGCATCTTAGTTTTAGTTTAAACTACTTTCAATATTCCGTTGCTATTCACTTTGAAACTTAAATCTATTTTAAAGTAACTTTGATAGATAAACGAGCAAGTGTTTGTAATTATTGTTAGCTAGTAAGTTAATTTCAAAATCTAAATTAATATTCAGATTAAGTTAACTAAGAAGTAATCAATCTTTGGGAAACTGATTGAACATATACAATCTTTATAAATTCACTACCGTTTAAATTGTTTTATTAATTAGGGGATTTCAATATAAATATTTTAAATAGAAATGTTTAATTGGAACTCAATTCACCCCCCTCTTGAGTATCCAATCTGACCAACAATATATATAAGGGTCCTAATAATTGTAAATATATTTATTAATTCTTAAGAAATAAGGACTCTGTTTTTAGTAGAAATTTTTTCTTCAAAAAAAGTATTTCTCAAGAAAAAATAATTTCTTATTTCAGAATATATGATAAATAATTTGGGTAACATTTATAAAATTTACTTTTTAAAATAAAATTCACATTTAAAATATTCAGTTCAATAATTTATTTGGGTGATGTTTTTGGTATTTTTTTAAATGTTTGATTTTTCAATGAATAGTTAAAAATAATATTTTTTATTGGAAATTGTATTTTCCTTTTGAGTATTTACAATGTAAAATTATATTTTCTATTTGTATCAAAATATAATTTATTAATTTTCATTTAAAATAATCTCATTATGGTTTTAAAAATAAATTTTTTATATTAATTTACATTACAAAAACATTATACATTAAAAACAAAATTTTCTCACAAACAATTTTTCATAGAATTATATTAGTGTAACATAAAATTAAATTCATAAACTTATATCTTTTTAATATTATAAAATAGATTCCATATTTGGATTTAGTGGGTCCAGATTTGGTAAACATGTCAATTATTTTAAAAATATTAATATTAACCATAGAAATTATCCCTACCACTAAAAAGTTTAAATTAGGTAATTAATGTTATAAATAAAATGATAAGGACTAAAAAATTACCCTATCACATGCCTTAATTTTATTAGATAAGTATATATCATCCATAATCTTCTAGAAGTATAATATATAGACTTTTTTCACATTTTCCCTAATTATTAACATTTTATTTTATTAAATAATAAATGATCCAAAATAATATTCTCTATTTCTTTATTTTCAATAAATTTTATAAACATATATAAAAAGAAGGTAAATTTGGTAATAAATATTTTTTATAATTACAGATGGTTTTTTTTATCATAGTAATTTACTTACAATTTTTATTGATGAAATAATTACGTTAAATTATTATGAAATATTGATGTAGTTATTTTGAAAACACTTCAAATTAATAAAATGATTCAAAAATCTATAAAAATTATATTATTTATGAAAAAAATATAGTTCCATGATTTTATAGAGAATTATAAAATATTTTATGTGTGGGAATTTTCTGTGATAAATTTAATTATTTTTCTAATTTAAAATTATATAAAAAGTTTTAAAATGAAATTAATGATATTTTGTAACAAATAATATTTAATAAAATGAGATAAAATTACAAAAAAAATAATTGTCCAACTTATTGGGACATGGTTTATAAAATCATCCATGATCCATTTATGGGTCATTTTTGATTTAATCGTAACTACATTAACACCTTAATAGTAAAAAAACTTCAATATCACTATTATTTTAAAAAGGTTTAACATATGGATAAAAAAAATATGTGATAAAACATCAACTAATCTTATCCAATTTATATTGGATGATATTATTTCGAAAATACCTCATTCTATATTCTAAATAAATTATTTTGTATCAATTTAAAAATGGAAATTAATTTATATTAATTTAAAACATTACATACATCGATGAGTGCCCCTCACCTCTCTTATAAAAGGTTATATTTTCTTTTATTTCTTCACACACGAATAAAAATTTATTAGATTAAAACCAACAGAAATACCAAACTAACATCCCTCATAACATCCATGATTTCTTTTTCTTTTTTTTCAAAAAAGCAACCTATGAAGGCTTTTTCTATAAATATTAAGAGTTTTTCCAAAAAGAGACACAGATCTAAACCAAGAACATTTTTTATTTATTTATTCACTCATTAAAATATTCATTAAACATGATGAAAGTATAACATTAATATATAAAATATAAAATGATATTATTATGTTAGTTTTATTAACTATATGCATCTACATCTTCAAGAAAATGGGAATGCAATCTATTTTTATTGTGTATAGTGGACAACCACCTTGCGAACTGATATAATTAATTTTCCCACACCACCTCACACTTATTGTTTTAATGATGGATTTAATTTATATGTTTTATATTAATGAAGATTTTATCATTCTTAAAATCTGATATATATTTTACTTTCTTACCATTCCATTACCTATAAAATGATAGCATCATTCATACCTACGTGTGGACTACCACCTCCATGAAATGATGTGATCATTTTTCATAAAAAAATTACATGAATAATGTATTTCAGAATATATAATTGAATACTATGATATTTTTTACATAATGATCAACCTGTAAAGGTAACATAATACTTAACTTCTTTCCATAATTATTGTCAAAAATGGAAACCTTACACAAGAATACGTATGGTCTACTATCTCCATGATTATATTATAGTTCATTTTTTATACCCATATATAGTGATTTTTCAAAAAAATAATAATTTTAGTTTAAAAATAATAATTAATCCAATCGTATTATTCTAGATATGGTGTTATAATGACCACTTTTACCAAATTCAACCAACCGATTCTATTTTTGAACATATGTATTGAATATTATCAAAACATCTCTCGTAAATTGAGTTGATTAAATAATTAAACATGTAATAGTAAGAGATAAAATAAAAATGATAAATAAAAATGATAAATTTTCTTTGGAAAATAATTAATTAAAGTTTTTTATTCAAGATGATATAGAATGTACTTGATGATAATGAATCAATATAAAGGGAATACATTTAAAATTCATATTTAAAAATTTCTCTTAAAACCATTTTCATTCCATTTAAACCTTTTTAAAATTAACATTTAGACTTATTAATATGTAAATAAAATAATTATAAAGGGATTTTTATTCCAATTTTGGCAGACTTTGAAATTTTTTCAAAAGGATTATTTTTAGCGAATGTTTTCTGTTTATTTACAGAAATCCAAAAGGAATATTTTATTTTAACGTATAAGTAAACATTGAAATTTCCATATTCCATAAACATGATTTGATTATTTTATTCCATTACCAAATTTTATATTTAATGGAATAAAAATAATATTTAACTTATTTATGGGTATTTATGTTTTGAAAATGGTTTTATAATATAATGTCTTCCAATATACGAAAGTGTTTTTCATATGGGTTTAATGAATTTTTCAAAGGGTTTTATAATGAAAATTTTCTTGATTAAATTATTTTTTTCTTGATATTTTCCATTTGTAACACCTTGAGTTTTTATGAAGTACTTTTTATTTTGAATAAATTTTTTCATTTTGATAGATTTTTTTACATGGTAAACTGAGTTTTAACAAACTATGCTATATTATGAATATTATTATTTAAACACAAAAATTATAACCTGGACATTATATACAGTGAAATGAAAAGTGATAACTAATTTTAAAACATTGCATAAATTTTATTTCAAATAATATCATTTATGTAATTGGAATGTTTGTCATATTTAATTTTGATATAAATTTTTTTTGAACTTTTGATCTTTTCCCTTTGGAAAATAACTTTCTCATTGCATCTTAAAGTTTTATTTTTAATTAAATATTTCAACTTATGTGAAATTAATTTGGAAAAATAGATTTCATTTTATTAATCATGATATATTATAATTTCTAATATGATATTCTAATTATTTTTTATATTAATCAATAGTAAAAAAATTGAATGTTATTTACCTTGGTTAAGATAAAAATGGGTTTATATGGGGGTAAACATAAGTGAAAAGGGTTAAAATTTACCCAAAAAATGTCCAAAACCCATTTTATGGCCATATATAGAACTTACCTCTTTTATTATCCTCAATGGATAATTTTAGAGTTCTTTATTATGTGAAAAACATGGGTACATTTTTTCTTTTAATAAAATACAAGTCTACCTCTCACGTAATTTATAGAAGGCCATTCATTATCTTATCCACTTCACACATCCAAACCATTTGGTACATTGATAACTACCCAAATCACTTACTTACTTACCCCATCTCATTCATTAAGAATTATTTTTGACAAAAAGTAAAGTTAAAAATCCTTTTAGTGCAAAGAAAAATATGTTGACCGAAGAAGAGGTAACATCCCTAATCAAGCGTTTTATATTATTTAATTCAAATAATTACTCAATTCATATTAAACCATGAATATATAATAACTTCATTATCCTCCATATATTATGAATTAGTTATTTTATGTTTATAATCTACATAAATCTATTTTACATTAAATGGCTTATAAAATCGTCATTTGTGTGTATGGAATACTACTACCTCACAAACTAATGTTATTTTTCTTCCACCACCACATGTAATAGATGGATAAAATGTTATATTAAATTTTTGTATATGATAAATATTATAATATTATACTTTTCAAGTTATTATATCACATATATATTTATAATTTTTATTCTATGGGAATACGATAACATCGCTCATGTGTACGACTGAGTACCACCTCATGAAGCGATGAGATTCATTTATGCTTTTCCTGGAAGGGGGTAATGATGGGTTTAATGATCATATGAAATATAAATGTCATAAAAATAATTATTGAATGTTAGTGTTTTATAAACCAATATTTATGTTAATCCTTTGTTAAAATGGAAATGTTGTACATGCATACATACGCCCTACCATCTTCATGAATGATGTATTTCATTTTCTATATCTAACTCTTACTAATTCACTAAAAATATATATACTAAATATATATTATATTTATATCATTTCAAAAAAATTGAGTTTATTGAACCATGATCAACATAAGAGGAATAAAAATAATAAATCAAAACACACACAAAAAATATGTAGTTATTACCAGAAACATAACATCCACATGGAATTGTTATTAAACTATTAAAAAGTGGTAATTATAAAATATTGCATTGTGATATATATATATATATATTAGTTTAATATATTTAATATAAAATTATATATATTATAATAGAAATTTGAATATATATGATGGTTTCTTAAACATATCCTAAGGTATTTTTGTCTCAATTTTCCTTTATTTATTCATATGTTATTTTTATGAACATATATTATTTTATGAGTTGTATATACGTCTTCATTGACATACAATATCGTTAATTTATCTAATTTAAGTATAATTAATGTTTCATTTAATATTATTCTTTTATGGCTCTTATAATTCAAATTTACCAAAGTGTTAAATATTTTTTGTTACAATCTCATCATTTATTTGGCTTGTTTAGGATTATGTTTTCGATGAAAAATATTATGATCCAAATCTCAAGAAACAAAAGTTGTAAGGACCTGGATCTATGTGGATCGACCCTTTGCATGTTTTCTATGACCACAGTGCTCAGAGAACGCTCATAGGAAGTCTAGAGGAGTTTGGTCGATAGAAGCTGGAAAAAGGGGGTACATGATGTGACCAAGGGAGAAATGATGTTTACCATTCTGGTTTCAAAAAAATAAAACACAGTGCTGAGGAGACACATTTTTTAGCATAATTCACCTCAAGGCATTACCCTATGTGACGAGGTGGTACACTTCATGTACTACCCCACTGATGAGTGTTTTAATGACACCCAGCCGCTTGAGTTTTTCAAACCCTACGGCTTGAGAAGACCCCCTCTCAACCCCTAACGACCAAGATGCCTCCCTCTTCAACGTTTGGGGACTCCTTTGTATTGGATCGATTCCCTTCATCCTCCATTGATCTGTCTTTAATCTAAGGTAAGATCTACATCAGTTCTTGGTTTTCTTCCAGTTGTCTTCTCATGTTTCTCTTTTCCATGCTACGGTGTTTTATCTCAACGGTTCTACGGAAGTTTCTTTTTGTTGTTGTTGTTGCGGTTGTGTTGTGACATCCTAGAGTGGGTGAAGTTTTTGTAGGGATAGAAATCTCGATCTGTTACTTTGATGTTTTCTCGAGTGAAGAAATACATAAACATTTTGAGGTACGGGATTTAGGGTTTCTCTATCCTTTTACATGAAACTGTAGTGTTGGCATGTTTTATCCCACTAGATCACAATGGACTTGATATAATAAATATTTTAACCAAATAAATAAAATTTTATCGATCATATGTTATTGCCTCTTGATTTTTTCTATATAGAATGATATCTATATTTTTCTTGTTAGTATATTGTTCATGATGAAATTAGAAATGAACGTAAATATAGAATTAATTGATAATTTTTTTGGATAAAGATAAAAAGGAATGTAAATGAATCTGGTTGTTATTTTTGTAATTTTATGTTAATCATATTGATGAAGTAAGCATGACTAATTATTTGTGATAATTATGATAGCTTTCTGGTTTGGTTCATCATTGTTAGAGCCCACTAAAAATGAACTGGTTAATTCAAGATGGATTAAAGAACTAGTTTTTTTATAAAAGATAGTGCCTTTTAGGATTCTGAGTTACCCTCATTCTTGTAAAGGCCAAGAGCCTTATTCTTGGAGCTGTGAGATCTCGTTTCATATAAAGTCAAAATTCCATTTTTAGGGCCAAGAGGCCAGTTACATTGTTATTTCCTACTACTTGTGATGTGTTATGAGCCTTGATGAATGTTGTTATATATGGGGGCATAGACCCCCATTTTCTGTGGAATCAGTTGATGCCTAGAGTAGTGAGATACATCGGTTAATGTATTTGGTTGTTTCGGAGGACACTAGAGATGCTGAAAAGGGTTTTATGTGAATGATTGGATTCTTGGTAAATCTTATTGGTTGGTTATCTGCTTTAATTTCCCAACTTCTCAATGCATCTGGTCTGGCTTAACCTCCTTCCAAAAGAGGTGAATATGCATGGTGTAATCCATGTTCGTTCTGTGTATAGATTCTAGAGGGAGGATGGGTATTTACTCCTACTATAGGTGAAAATACTTGACGGGTAGTTCATTTATTCGCCGTGTTGAGCCCCCTGGTGTTTAGTAGCATATAATTTTTTTCTATAATTCCTGGGATATGGGAATGTAAAAAATGTTTTTAATAAATGATTAAATAAAGGATTTTAACCCATGGGGTTGGAACTTGGTGCAATGTAATTATGGGGTTAAAATTTAAAGGAAATGTAGATCTTCGTTGGAATGCTATTGAAATGTAATATGTAATTAATAACAATTAATTAATGGATAAATAATTAATTAATGTAATGTGAAAATGATAGAAAGGGATAATGTAATCTAATGTATCTCTTTAAATGGTTTTGTGCTTATAATATACATAGTCTTAGTAGTGGCAGCCTGAAGTCTAAGAGAAGTTAGCGGTGGTTGAGTCTAAGACTAGGTTACGCCCACAGTTTGGTTGTGGGATATAGTATATTCTGAAGTTTTTTTGTTTCTATATTCTACTCCACCCTGTCAGTTAGGGAAACTGACACCCTGGGTATTCTGAGCCTTGGGGTGTTTTCCCCAACATTTTGGTGGGAGGATGGATGGTTGACTGCCCCCTTTGGCACCGCTCTCTTCTCTTGGTAGTTACTTGTGTTGGTAGTCGTGATGGTTACATTTCCACATATATTTGTGTAGAGGGATGTAATGGATGGTGGTTATTCACACACATATATTCTGTATATAGTTTCTTTTGGACTACTATAGGTGTAATGTGTATAGGTTGTGATGGCTTGAGGATCCTTACTTGGTGAATCGGATATAATGGCTTGAGGTATAATGACCACCATTTGATACATGTAATGTGAATGTTGGTGGCTCCCAGAAACAACCTGGTTACTTTGGTTACATGGACGTAGTGGTTGTGTTTCAACAGGTGCATATTGTGGTACTTCTCCCAGGTGTCTGTGGGTAATCATTTATGGAGAGAGATTCTTAGGGCATGAAACGTTAGGGAAAAGTGGAACACTAATGGGGATGTGGTAGTGGGATGCCCTTGATATTATTTATTATATTATATATTATAGTATGCAATACTAGGTGAGATTATCCATGGTGAGGTTGGGGACTTAGTATACCTATTTAGGCGATGAGTTAGTTTCACTTGTTATCCACTGTGCTTTAGCATGCTTCCTTTACATTTTCACGAGATGCCCTGGGGAGGATCCTATGAAGTATATTGTTATACTCACCCTATGTATATATAAACTATTTTTTTCAGTTCACTTGTAGAAAGTTTGAGATCATGTTGGTTACTACTAGCTTGGGGTTGCAGGAGTTGTTTGCGCTTCATGGTTTTTATCGTTTTTACTTTCTATTGGTACTTGCAGTGTTCCCTTATAGTTGTAGTAGTTTTTTCAGGACATTACATATTTGTACATGGGATTTCGTTTATATTGTGATCTATGTTGGAGTTTTTTGGTGTATTTCTTATCTCTCTCTTATTAATGTGTTCTCTTAGAGGGAAATGCCTCCCATTTGTGTGTTTATTATACCCTCATTGATAGATGCCAACCGTGGGCCTACTAGAAGTGCGACTCAGGGGGTCAATGTCTCCCTTCACACATTGTCGACCTAGGAGGGGTACACGTTGTGGGGAGGGGTTATGATAGAGTGGTATCACAGTTCTGGTTGAGGTATAGGATAGAGTTTGGTGTTAGTAATAGGTGAGGTTTCATAGGCTGTTGGGAAACAATGTTTGTTAAGTTTATCAAGTGATGTAAACATTAGATATTGGTTTAGATATAAGCGTTTAGGGACCCCTCTAATTTTATGTGAGGACCTTTATGTTTATAGTGGATACTAAATGAGGTGATAATGGTTGCAGTTTAGAGACCTATGAAATGATCATGCATCATTATTCTTTGTGCCTATATTTGAATGGGTAGACCATGGGATAGTTTAATCTAAAATGAGTAAAAGAAACAAAATTACTAATGTGGAGTCTTCAAAATTCCAGGTTTAGAAGCTCCAACTATTTTTTATTTTGTTGGTGTGGCTCCAGGTCATCATCCTCACCAGGTTTGCACAGAATATATCCAGTAGGCTATGCCAACAGATAGACATAGGGTTGAGGTTGATGTCGATCACACTTAGAGGAGGACACTCCAAGTGTTTCAGTGCTAGAGTCTTCAGATGTATGGGGCTCAGTTTCAGATACAGTCACGTAAGACTCATTAGAGGAGGTTGATATAGTATTCAGTTTGATCTATGATCAGATGGAGAATTGGGTGTCTTTGGTTGTGATGATACTACATGAGGTAGCAAGGAAATGGTGGTTCTTGTTCCATAGGGATCACAATGAGTTGGAAATCTCATGGGAGGAGTTCTGGGACAAGTTCAAACTTGAGTTTCTTTCTTTGACTGGAAAGGCTTCCAGTCACCATGATCTACTTACCCTTTGATAGGGGATCTCTAGTGTGAGACAGTTTGGAATCTGTTTCTTTAACCTTTTATGATATGATTTGGACCTATTTCTATATTTGGAGGCTATGGTGATGCTTTTAGGGGAGGCTTTGCATCTAGAGACCCAACGCCAAGTCACATCATTTATGATGAAGACATATCTTAAGGTGCTGGTGAGGGAAGAGTTCATTATGAGGACGTTATCCAAAACCATATCTTCATGATAGGGGAGTCATCAGGATTCTTTATGAAGTAGAGCTATTGTCTGGGGTTCCCGATTTTCAGGGCAGAAGCGTTTCTGTTTTTTCAGGGGTAGGTCCCAGCCCTCAGCAACTTGTTTCTATGGGGTGGAACCTCTCTCGACTATGTCAAGGGTTCAAGAGATTTATTCATGTGGAGGTAGAGGTCATCAACAACGAGAGTTCCTGACCTTTTAGAGTAGTCATCTTGCACTTGGTGTTCTGCTCCAGGTTCCCCCATTGAGGAAGCTCCAGTCGAGGAAGTCGCAACAGGTTGCACTAGTAATGTATCAGCATAGACTAGATGGGGAAGGCAGAGGGAAGCCCAGAGATGCTCCCCATCCTCAAAGAGAAGAGTGCGTCTATGGTGGGGGAGTCATCAGGGTCATAGAGTCTATAGAGGAGGTCATGGTCAGCTTCATGCTTTAGTGTAACCAGCGCCATGCGAACCAAATGTTGTTTGAGGTACCCTTTTATTATTTTCTACTTGGGTGTATGCCTTTATTGATTCAGGATAGACACACTCATTCTTATCACATTCCATTTTCCATGATTTGGGAATTTAGGTAGAAAGGATTCCAATGCCCTTGGAATTCACTATGCAAGTTGGAGGTTGAGTTAACTTGTTTAAGTATATAGAGACTATGAGAAAATACTGGGGAACCAAAGATCTTGGGGGGATTTCCTATGTTTACAGATACAACCATATGATGTAATCCTCAACATGGATTGGTTGTATTCAGTGCAGTATATCTTGTATTGCTTTAAGAAAAAGGTGGTGTTCTTCGATCATGATGGAGAGCCAACTGTATTTGTTGGTGACCGAGACCCTCAGATGGGTCAGAGTCATGTTCCATCCTTTTCATCCTTGATGGTTGAGATAATGCTTAGTTCCTTGTATTTTTAGTATTTTGTGTTTCACATGATCATAGAAGAATACCCTGATGCCTTTACAAAAGAGGTTGTATCATTACCCCCACGATGAGAGATCAACTTTGGGATCTAGATATAGTTAAGAGAATCTCTTATCTCTATGTCTCTATATAGGATTCCCCTTATGAGTTACAAGAGATGCATGTAAAGATCTATAGTCTATTACAGTGTGTTTTTTTTCATTTGAGTGTGTCACCACGGGGTGCACCGGTTTTTTTCATGAAGAAGGATGATGATAGTTTGCAGTTGTGTATCAATTATCACCACTTAAACAAAGTGATATTGAAGAATCGATATCCTCTTCTACGGATTTAGGATTTATTTTATCAACTAATGGGGGAAAGTTTGTTCTTGGAGATCGACTTATGGTCATGACATCATCAAATGCATGTGACGGATGAAGATATCCTGAAGAGTGCATTCCATTGTCATAATGGGAATTATGAGTTCTTTGTAATAATATTTGGTGTGAAAATTTCTGCTTCTATATTTATGGGTTTGATGAATGTTTTATTCTGTGAGCTCCTATATATGGTCATGGTGGTTTTCATCGATGACATCCTTGTGTAATCTGTGTCTATAGAGGAGAATGCAGAGCATCTGCAAACTATTTTCGGAGTTCTTCGTCCACATCAGATGTTTGGGAAGTTATAAAAGTGTGAGTCTTGGGCTTGATAAGTTCATTTTTGGGCTTATTTTGTGTTCCAACAGGGAGTATCCATGGATCTGTCGAATATAAAATAGTATGTTTCTTGGTCATCCCCAAAGATAGTTGTAGAGGTGCGAAGTTTCCTTGGTAATGCAGGCTACTATAGGAGGTTCTTAGCCTATTTCTCCCGGGTTGTGTCTCCTCTGATTGAATTGACCAGGAAGGACCAGATATTCATGTGGAATAATCAGTGTCAAGAAAACTGTTATTATCTAAGGGATAATTTGGAATGAACTCTATTTCTTTGGCTACTAATAGAGGGAGTTTATTTTGATGTTTTCTACGGAGCTTCGCATCTGGGGTTAGTTTGTGTTCTAATGCATTAAAGATCAGTCATTGCATATGGGTCATGGCAGTTGCATCCCCATGAACATAACTATTCCAGCAACAATATTGAGTTAGTGTAAGTATTGTTTTCTTTGATGTTGTGGAGATGTTACCTCATTAGAGAGCACTTTTTGGTTTTCAACAATCATAAGATCCTGAGGTGTGTTTTCTCCCAGTGTGACTTGAACACGCGAAAACAACAGTAAATAGATTTATTGCAATAATACAACTTCTAAATATCATATAAAAATAAGAAAGGGGAATTTTGTAGTTGATGCACTGAGTAAGAAGTAACCTAGTGATGCAGTGCATGAATATGGTGATTCCTAAAGTGTGATGGAAGATCATTCTGCATTACATATCGATATGGGAGAAGTTGGGGGTAGAGGCTGTCTTTTTTAGATGATGGTGCAGTCATCTCTAGTGCAGCAAGTGGAAGAGTCCTAATCGGTGGATCTAGAGGCGGAGGTTTGCAGAGATCGAGTTGTTTTTGGAGAGGCCCTTAATGGTTTTTCTAAGGAAAAACAACAATGTGTGTTGTATTAGAGAAGGATTTTTGTTCCATTGGTGATGCATGAGATGGTTCTCAGAGAGTTCCATAGTTTTCCTTTAGAGTTACATCCTAGTGTGTTAAAGATGTATCGATCCTTGAGGAGTCCGTTTTGGTGGCCCAGGGTAAAGCGTATAATTGCAGAGTTTGTGTCTCGATGTTTGGTATACCAGAAGGTGAAGGCTGATCACTGTGTCCCCGTTGGTTTGGTCAAGTCGTTAGATATTCCTCAGGGGATGTGGGAGGACATCTCAATCGACTTTGTTGCTAGTATACCTCAATATCAGGAATTCGATGATGTTATATGGGTGTTAGTGGATCGTTTAATGAAATCACCCTAATTCATAGCGATCAAGGAGTCTATTGTAGTGGAAGTTTTGTTGAGGTAGTATCTGAAGGAGGTGGTGAGAATTCATGGAGTCCTGAGGATGATCATTTCTGATTGAGATCCTCATTTTACCTCCAGGGTGTGGAGAGGTCTCTGGAATTCTTTTGATTCTCAGTTATTCCATAGCACTACTTTCCATTCACAGATAGACAGTCAGATAGAGCGGACCATCCGGACTCTTGAAGACATGTTGCACTCTTATTTCCTAGATTTTGGAGGTTCAAGGATGGTGAACTTAGCCTTGGTGAAGTTCTCCTAAAAATTAGTTTCCACTCCACCATCTTTATGGAGCCATTTGAAGCCTTACATGGCTGACCTTACCATTATCCATTTTTTTAGACTGGGGTCGAAGAGTCAAGAAATTCTCGAGCTAGAACTGGTATAGAATACGACAGATAAGGTTCAGGTGATTCGTGAGAGGATGAATGCATCATAGGATCGTCCAAAATTATATACATATAAAATCAGGATACCTTTAGAGTTTGATGCTGGGGATCACATGTTTCTAAATGTGACTCCCCATCATGGGCAGCAAAGGTTTGGTCGTGGGAGTATGCTTTCTCCCCAATTTGTTGGGCCTTCTAAGGTGTTGGATCATTTTGGAGATGTGGCATATCGTGTTGCATTTACCGCACATATGAGAAGGTTATATGATGTTTTTCACGTGTCACAGCTCCGGTATTATCTTCTTGATGACTCTCACCTCATCGATTGGGGTGAGATCGATGTTGACGATGATGATACCTTCAAGGAGTTGCCTATAGTGATCCAAGACCATAAAGAGATGGTGTTGTGTGGGCATTCAATTCCCTTGGTTCATGTCTTGTAGTGAAAAAGTGTAATGGAAGAGAGTACATGGGAATGTGAGTCACATATATGTTCTTAGTACCTCATGTTTTTTAATGTTTATCTCTATTCATGTAAGAATGTTCATTTGTGATTGGAGACCTTTGATTTTTATGATATGGATTTCTTTTGTTGATTTTGTGGCTTCCTCTCATTTTATAGTTACCTCATGTGGTGGTTGTTTAGAAAACCCATTTTCTATATCCTCTCTGGGTTGGTTTTTGATTCTCGAGGATGAGAATATTTTTAGAGGTATATGATGCAAGGTCTTGGATCCCCATGGATCGACCCTTTGTGTGTTTTCGAATACCAAGGTTCTCAGAGAACGCTCAGATGAAGTCTAGAGGAGTTCAGTCATGAGAAGCTGGAAACATGGGGTACACGACCTGACCATGGGGGACAATACATGTACCATTTGGGTTTTATAAAAATAAAACAATGTGCTGAGGCGACACATTTTTCAGCATATGTAACCTCTAGGCGGTACATGATATGACGAGGTGGTACACGTCATGTACTGCCCCACCACTGGGTGTTTTAAAGACACTCAACCACTTTTTGTCAAACCCTATGGCTTGAGCGCACCCCCTCTCACACCCAAAAAACCTATAAACCTCCCTCTTCAATGTGTGGGTATTCCTTCATCTGGGATCGATTCCCCACATCCTTCTTCGATCTGTCTTTAATCCGAGGAAAGATCTACGTCTGTTCTTGGTTTTCATCGATCTGTTTTCTCCCATTTATCTTTCCATGCTATGGAGTTTGATCTCTATGGTTTTAAGAGAGTCTCTTTTTTGGTTTTTGTTGATTCGGTTATGCCACGACATCATCGGGTGGATGCAATTGTTGCGGGGAAGGCGAATATGACCCGTTGCTTTGATTTGTTCTTGAGAGAAGAACATCAGAAACCTTTCGAGGTATAGGATTCCTAGTTTCTCTATCCTTTTAAATGAAACTGTACATTTATCATGTTTTAACCCACTTGATCATAGTGTAATTGACATAATAAATTTTTTAACTAGAAAAATAAATTGGTATCGATCGTATGTTTTTGCCTCCATATTTTTCAGGATCGTATGATATCTATTCTTTACTATCTAGGATGTCATTCTTGAAGTAATTGGTAATTAATGTAAAGATGAAATTAATTGATAATTATTTGGATAAAGATAAAGAGGCATGTAAATGAATCCAGCTGTTTTTGTTGTTGTAATTTGATGTAAATCAAATTGATGTAGTAATCATGTTTAATTATTTTTGATAGCTATAATATCTTTATAGTGAGGTTTCCCATCATTGGAACCCACTAATATTAAACTGGTTACTTCGGTAAATGTGGATTTTGGTTACAAAAAGTTTCTTTCTTAGGGCACATTGTAAACAATGAAGGAATCTCAGTTGACCCTACAAAGACAAAAGTTGTAGAGGAGTGGCCTCAACCTACAACACTAACTAGGATTCATAGTTTTCGTGGACTATCAGGATATTATAGGAAGTTTGTGAAAAACGTTTCATGACTTTCTAATCAATTAACCAAGAAAACTTGAAAAGGGTTCAAGTTCATCTAGACAAAGAAGTGTGAGGAAAGTTTCCAAGAGCTAAAGAAGAGATTGGTTACCGCACCTGTGTTAACTCTGTCCTCAAGTGGAGAAGGATTCATTATTTTTAGTGATGCATCTCTGAAAGGGATTGGTTGAGTCCTCATGAAAAATGACAAGGTCATTGATTATGCATCTCAACAGTTTAAGAATCATGAGAAGAATTATCCTACACATGATCTAGAGCTGGCTACGGTCATTTTTTCTCTGAAGATATGGAGGCACTATATTTATGGGGAGAAATGTGATATATACATAGACCATCAAATTTTGAAGTATATTTTCACACAAAATGAATTGAACATGAGACAAAGGATATGGTTGGAACTTCTTAAAGACTATGATTGTTCAATTAATTATCATCCTAGAAGCGAAAACAATGTTGATGATGTATTAAGCATGAAAGACCCAGTAGTCCTTTCCATGATGATAATTCAAAGGGATCCTTTCATTAATGGCCTAGTAAAGTGGGACATGGGAATTATAAGGGAAGAGACATCATCAAACCTAACCCAAATGATTTTCTCAACCATCATTACTAGAGAAGATCATGATAGCTCAGAATGAAGATCCTTTATTATAGAAGAATTTTGAGGCTATAAAGAATGAAAAGTTTCCTGAGTTCAATATTGATCAAGAAGGTGTATGGAAATTTCATACAAGACTATGTGTTCCATATATTCTGGAAATAAAGAAGGAACTGATGGATGAAGCTCATAGATCTACTTTATCTATACATCTGAGAAGCACAAAAATGTATAGGGACCTTCGTGATCATTTTTGGTGGGATAATATGAAAGATGATATTGCTGACTACACTTCATGGTGCTTAGTATGTCAGCAAGTGAAGGAATAATGACAACTTCCTAAAGGGGTATCGCAACCACTACCCATACCAGCATGGAAGTGGGATAATATCACTATGGACTTCATCTCTGGTCTTCTGAGAGCTTCTAAAGGAAACAATGTGACATGGGTTATTTTGGACTGTCTCACCAAGACTACCCATTTTATCTCTATCCGGGAATATTTATCTCTTGATCAACTAGCAAGGATTTACGTGAAGGAAGTGGTTTGGCTACATGGAGTTCCGCTTTCTATCATATCTGATCGTGATCCAAGGTTCACATAAAAATTTTGGAGAAGTCTTCAACATGATCTAAGCACTGAATTGAATTTCAGTACGGCCTATCACCCCAAAACTGATGGCCAATCTGAAAAGACTATTCAAAAACACGAGGACATGCTGAGAACATGCTCAATGGAATTTATTGGTGCATGGGATCAACATATCCCTTTAGTTGAGTTATCTTACAACAATAGATTCCACTCAAACATTTAAATATCACCCTATAAAGATCTATATGGGAAGTGATGTAGAACTCCTACTTTTTGGGATGAAGCTGGTGAGAGAAATCTTTTTGGTCCTGATCTTGAGCAAGAGATGACAGAAGAATTCCATGCCATCCAACAACACATTCAGGCTGCTCAGAGTCAGCAAAAGAGCTATGGTGACAATCGTCGAAGGGACTTGGAGTTTGATGTTAGTGACAAGTTCTTTCTTCGAATATCAATTTGGAAGAGAGTCATGAGGTTGGGGAATAAAGGGAGGATAATCCCTACGTACATTGGCCCCTATAAAATCCTTGATCATGTAGGAGCACTGGATTATCAGCTTTCACTTCCTCTAAATCTTGCACAAGTTCATGATGTCTTCTACGTATCCCTCTTGAGGAAGTACATACCTGACCGTTCACATGTACTAAAACTAGAGGTGGTACAACTGGAATATGACCTCTCTTGTGAGAAGCAGCCGGTGGAGATCATAGATTGTAGAGACAAGGTTCTACGTAACAATACTACCCACCTTGTTAATGTGTTGTGGAGAAACCCAAAATGCGAAGAAGCCACAAGGGAACCAGAGGAGTCTATGAGGTAGATGTACCAAACACCTTTCTTTTTCTAAGGGTACGAGTTATAATTTTGGGGATGAAATTTCTTAAGGGGGGAAGAATGTAATGACTCGAAATTTTGAAAAATTTTTATTTCCTAATTTTTTTGTTTTATTTTAATTTATACTCAACAATACTATATTATTTAATTAACGAAGTTATTATAATTAAATGTGACTATTCGGTTTGGACTGTTATATGGCCATTGGTCAATATGACCATTGGAAACTAAACTCTTAAGATTACAGTTATTGTTTACAAATACAAGTGATCATGGTTAATTAATATAGAAAGAAGATTAGATGGCATCATCCAGTAGTCTCGGGTCGATCGAATCCCATCTAACCGAACTTGGGAAGGAGGTAGCAGTACTGGGCTTTGCTCTAGACCAAAAGCAAGCCGAACTTCATCATGTGAAGCTAGAACGGAATCACCTTCGAGAGAAGTTCAGGCTAATAGAAATTACCACTCAGGTAATGTTGGCTGAGCCGCCCAAAGATTCTATCACCTTAGCACACCTTACACTTAGGTCCTATGCTGGTGTTATAAGGGGCTATGTAACGAGACTTTAGCTTCTTTATGTAATCCTGTGATATAAATAAATTTTTTGATTTCTTCTTATGGTGAAGTTTGTGAATTTTCAAATGTTCGAATAAATATAGGATGTATATTATTAATGATTTAAAAAAAGGATATTTTAAAATATTTATTTAAACCTTAAATAATTAATAATGTGTAATGATTTTCGAAAAATGGTCTTCTACAATTGTGTTCAGTAATAAATTTAAAGTCTAATAAGATCAACTTAATTTTTCGTGAATAGTAATTTATGATTAGTAATTTTACGCTTATGATTAGTAATGTGAACAAATGGATTAGTAAACTCACTTAAGAAATTATTATTAAAATTTAGGTACCTTGATTAAGTAATGTGATTCAATAAAATAGGTAAACAACTATTTCAGAAATTATTAGTTAAGTATTAGTTTTTTTAGGAGAACAGTGTTTTTTATTTAATAATTAAATTATAAATATTTTTAAAATTATTTCTATAAAATGGAGTTCACTTTTGAATTTATAGCATCGATATTAGGTTATGGGGAATTTTTGGGATTTTTCTGAGAATGTTGAATTTTCGGTGAATAGTGAAATTACAGTTTTGAATTTCTTGTGTTTAATGACATAATTAATGATGTAATAATTGTGTAATCTTTCTGGTAGACTTAAAAATAGTAAGATATGATATTAGGTGTCCCTTTTGTCTAATACCGTGGGAAAATACCATGTTCAAACCCATGGTTTTTCCAATACCACCGATGAGGTGTCCCTTGGCAATTAATGATTTGTTCCCTCACTTCCCCTATAAATACCAAGCAATTCCCCCATCCATTTCATTCAAAAATCCTCCTCAATGATGTTATGGTCTCCTTACCTCCCTAGGAGTCCTCCCATGGATCCCTCAAGCCACCCAAGGTCCTGACCTTTATGCTTTCGGAGTTACTCTTCAAGGTAAGGGATCCTTTCACCCCACTCTTTTAAGTCATGACTTCCTTTATGTTGTGTCTTCTAGTTTCCTTCTCTTTATGTTGAGGGTATGTTATTATATGTTCTCATTACTACCCATTTCATGTAAATTGTTTAGAGTCCCTTTCCCCTCTCATCAATTTGTTTTCTGAATTTTTATGTGATGTCGTTAGGCTGCCAAATTTCTTGTAAATGAAATTGTATCTTCCCTTTCCATTCAAGTTTCCTTTTCTTGTGGTATGTCATTAAAATATCCATACCATGTTCTTATCTCCATGTTATTATGTATTTAAATTGTAATATGAGTTATTTATGAGTGGTTAACCCCGGTAACCTCTCTTTTTATTATTTTCTAAATCTAGGTTATATAGTTGTAATGCTGCCGAAATTTTGTCTCAAAATTTCTCTCTCTTTCTCTCAAGAAATTATCTTATTTTATATATGTGAATACCCATACCTATTTTGTTTCTATGGGTGTTCATAGTTATAAAAAAATGATATATTTGATTCTGTAATGTCCATACATGTAACCCCCACTCCCTTTGTCACGAACCAACCCGGGTCGACCCTGAACCGGTCACCCAAGCCGGTCCGTGACATGGCCCGAGAGGCGTTCCTGATCCTCCCGGGCTGGCGACAAGCGCCAGGTCATCATTAGAAACTGTGGGAACGATTTCGCCCAATATAAATAAATAAGAATGCAAAGATAAAACAGAGCAGCGCAGAAAAAGGTAAACTAAACAAAGTGACTAAACATGAACAAACAGGAATCAAACTAACCAAACACGACGTCTGAACAACTCCGTGCGACCTCGCGGGTCGCTCTCCGACTCAACGATCAAGCGTCGCCCTAGGAGAGCGCACTCAAGCTATAGCCTGCACAAACACTAAAAACAGAAAGGAACTATAGGCGTGAGTCTTAAAACTCAGTAGGCTAGCCCGGTATCTATTCCCAATGCCCTACCTTTAAAATAAAAGAAACATTATTTCAAGTTTGAACTACAATTTATAAAAGTATGTTTTTCTAAGAATTTTACTTAAAAACAAAGTACGAACCATTGCCCTTAGCCATTTCAAAATTCGGGTTCATTTCATTAGTGCCAATGACATTTCAGGAAAGGGGGAAAGTGATGTTTAAATTTTCAAATTTGTACAAAAGGGATTAAACACTTCCATTTGAATACAATTTTTAGAAACCCATTAAAAAGCAATTTATCAATTTCCAAGGAAAACAATATGCCAGAATGCACAAAGTAAAACATACAGAAAGGGCAATGTAAGTATACACGTGAGCATCATAATCATTACTGCAAGCTAAAAAAGCTGAATAGACATGGGTGAACCTAGGAGATCAAGAATAAACCAGAAGACACCAATACATGAGAAATCATCCTTATTGACATGTCACGATGAAATCAAAACGCACAAAACGCTCGACCATCCACTCACAGGCAGGTCGAGGGCAAATCCCATAGTAATAAACCCAATATATCCACCTACTATGGGCCACTGGTCAGTACCATAACCTACCAGTGCAGCGATCGTTCTTAGAATATTCTCTCAATATGCCAGATTCCCATGTCTCAAGTGTTTGAAAAAGGGGTGAGCCAACTAATGCCAACCGAGCATCCAATCATATATATATATATATATATATAAAGCACAACAGGCATCACCCGAGCCACTCTGTGGGACAACCTCATGCCTTTTACTACTCAAGTACCCGGGAGCCTCTAAGCGCGGCCTCCCAAACAATCCATTGCAACCAAGCCATGAGAGTCTCCCTAAGAGGGTTTTTATCAAAACATTTTTATCGCTTTCCATAAAGTGCCAAACGGTCATTTAATACATTTCACAAACACTACTCAAAGACAGGTACAACTTCTTTATGAGACAAAACCCAGTTTAAAACTGTTAAAGAATCCCAAAACACTACGCCACAGGCTAACAATATTTTTATAAACCAAACCAAACCATTTTCTTTTTCCAAGTAATCTTTAAGAGCCAACCGGGCAATTTCTCAAACAAACCAAAGTATTTTTTCAGGCTTTAAAAGAAATCATTTTTCATTAAACCAGAACTCTGTTTTACATTCCGTGAATTATGTTTAAAATCCAAAGAGGAATTCTTTCATTATTGGGTGTCCGCTCGTCAAAAGGATGTTTCATGTGTCGTGTATAAAATAAACGGCTCCTTTTGACATTAAATAACCATTTAAAAATTTACCATCTTATATTAAAAATTAATTATCGTATATTATCTCATATTTATTACAATTAATAAAATGTTGATTTTGAACAATTAGGGTGCGCAAACAGCATTAAATAATATAACTTAAATTTTAAAAGCAGTGCAAAGGGGACCTACCTCAAAATCAAGCGCGTCGACAAACAACCTCGGATCCAAGGCGCGATGACACGACGTGTGTCCGGAACCACGTGACAAAATCTAACACTCTGCATAATCAATTTCAAGGACTCAGACACAACCAAAAACTCACCAGAGCCTGCGAAACCAAGCGTCGGGGAGAAACGCTCACCTTGAAACTAAAGCGCGACGACGACGGAACCTCGGAAACAAGGCGCGGCGGTGGCGCACACTTGGAAACGCCCTGCGCGGGTCCTCAAACAATAATCCTACCAAAAGAAACATAAATTGATAACCCTCTACAGAGCAAAGGCCAAAGCAGGAATAATAATAATAAAAATAAAAAAATTAATAATAATAATAATAATAATAATAATAAAATAATAATATCAATAATAATAATAATATTAATAATAATAATAATAAAAGTAAAAATAATAATGACAACAACAAAATAATAAAAATAATAATTATAATAACAAGAATAAGAATAATAATGACATAATAGTAATAATAACAATAAGAATATAATAAGAATAATAATAATAACAATAATAATGTAAATAGTAATAATAATAATAATGCTATTAATAGTAACAACAAAATAATAATAATAATTATAACAAGAATAAAAGTAATAATGACAAAATAATGGTAATAATAATAATAATAATAATAATTACAATAATAACAATAATAATAATAATAATAGGAATAACATTAATAATAGTAATAATAACAACAATAAGAATAATAATGATAGTAAAAATAATAATAATAATAATAATAACAATAGTAACAATAAAAAAATGAAATATATAAAAAAACAAACAAACCTGGAAGGGGGGCTGGTGCGCAGGCTGGCTGGGAAGCAGCGACAAATAGAGCAGGGTAGGAGGCAGAGGACGGGGTGCACCTGGTGCGAGATGGCCGAAGGCGGCAGGAGGGAAGGGATGATGCGGGCTAGAGGAGAGTGAGGCAGTGCTGTTGTGCGTAGGGATAGGAGGCCGAGGCAGCGGACACCGGCTGGGTTGCTGCGGCTGGAGGCAGGTGCGCCGGCAGGGAGGTCCGGGGGCAACGCCGGCGGGCTGGGTGCTGCACCGAGGGAGAGGCGCCGGGTGCTACGGCTGCTTGATGGACCAGGGGGGAGTTGTGGTTCGGCTAGCACAACCGAAGAGGGAGGTCTGAAGGCCGTTGGAATGGAGCGGAGGCGCTGCAGGCCAGAGGTGAGTTGGGTGCGACGGCGGACAGAGGAGGTGCGGGCTGGCTGGACCAGGGGTTCGTGCGGAGGGAGGCCGGCGCGGCTGCAGGGAGGCGCTGGGTCGCTGCTGCTGCTGCTGCGGAAGGAGGCAGGGAGGAAAACGGATTCCGGGGGGGCTGATGTACACCGGAGCAAGGGAGGAGAGGGGTAGCGCCGGTGGAATTCGACAGGAGGAGGCGCACTACCCCGGGGGAGATCGCGTCGGCCGGAAGTTGCTGTGCGCAAGCAACGGCTGTTGCGAGGGAAGGAGGGATGCATAGTGCGGCCTTCTGCAGATAGAGGAAGGCTGGGGCACGTTGATGTCGTGTGGGCCAGCTGTTGAGGGGTCGACGAACGGCGGTGGCTACTGGAAGGAGAAGCAGTTTCGCGAGGGAGGAGGAGGTGCCGTGCTGGGTGTGGCGGGGTGCGGACAGCCCGCTGGGAAGAAGCCGAGTAGGGGGGAGCGATGGGTAGCAGGAGGAAAAGAGGGATGCGGCGGGGGAGAAGAAAAAGAAAAAAAGGGGTGGGCCGCTAGGGTTAGGTGGGAAAAATAATAGAAAAAAAATGAAACATAAATGAAAAGAAAAAAAAATAATAATAATTAATAAACAAATAAATAAAGCATTAATATACCTCCATAAAAGCCTCAATAAATTCTAATTGTAATAATAAAAATTTAGTACTATTATTAATAACAATAATCATTATTATAAACCTCATTAATAACAATAATACTAATAAAACTTATGTAATAGAAATTTGTGTCAAACTTTAATAATAATAATAATAAAAGTAACCATTAATAATAAAATAAAAATAATAAATGAATTTATATCATCTTTAATAATATTAAAATTAACGACAGTCCACGTAATTGCATGGGCGAAGCCGCGCGGCGTCGCGCTCCGCCCACGCTTCCAACGTTGTCGAACCCAAATATTTGTTGTTGTTTTTTATCGAAGACTCTAAAATCTGATCTGAAACTGACCGCAAACCAGAGCAAAAAAATTTAATACCAAAGAAATCATAAAATAAAATAAACGCACGGTTTGGGGTGCGACAATTCTCCCCACCATAACGCTTTCCGCCCCCGGAAAGCCACCACACTAACCAGCCGATCGATCAACACCTAAGGATTTCACAGGACACGGTCCAACCTCTTATCTCAAGGATGTCACAACGACTACCAGCGGGACTGAACCTCATTTCCCAAAGTAAATCACCAACAGAGGGAAGGCCTGAACGGCTCCCCACCATAAGAACTGGACTAGCATTTGATAACGACTTAAGAGAAAACCCAAAAGACTCATGGTGGGTCTCCCCACCATAAAGGACTGACCTCTTAGCGGCCAACCAGAAAACTAATTTGGACCTACATCAAGCCTTACCCGAGCTAGAAAGAGTACAATAAGAACATTTCAAACACTTACTCTCATCCGAAAGGGGTAGAAGCTTAAATGGATTCTTAGCACAACTAAAAACCCTAACCCCATGGGCGGGGAGGGTGGGCCCAAGGATCATATCACTGAAACTACGACGTACGACTACTCACGACCCATCACTTTGGGATGGACCCAAACCAAGGCCGCAACTGATTTACATCAGTGGCCCATGAAAAGTCACTGGTCAGCAACTTACATCCAAGAGGCACGATTCACGACACTACGTGAGGGATAAGTCCATCGCGCGCTTTGCGACAAGAGGAAAACTACAACGACAGAGATACCAGAGCAACAACACCAAAACTATCTCACCACGACGATAGAGGCGCGACTTTAACCGGACTCTTTAAAATTTTCCCGGGGGGTTCCTGACTACGCGCCGGCTTCACTCCGAGACCTTTTGGTTGGAGCTCTGATGGATGAAGCATCCTCTGCCTCGCAGTCAGGTTCTGATAATCCCAACAAGAAACATACATCTTTTGATTTGACAAAAGAAAGGACAAGATTTTAAAATTAAAAACACACCAGCATTGAAAGTCGAGGTTCGTCAAAAGACCCATGAAGTTCCCAAACATTTCAAACCCCAAAACAACGCCCATACATAGGCCACGATAATAGATTACTTATACTGAAAGGAAACATACACTGGAAACTTTGAACAAAGACCCTACAACACAC
Organism: Viscum album; assembly: GCA_963277665.1. NCBI lineage: Eukaryota > Viridiplantae > Streptophyta > Magnoliopsida > Santalales > Viscaceae > Viscum > Viscum album. Next base: position 697,363,032 of record OY728122.1, on the reverse strand, counting down.
TACTTCTGAGAACTTCCTCTGCGACGCTTCCTTGCAATGCCCCGACAAAATCGTCGCAAGTGACCCAGGCGTCCACATGCCTGGCAGGGCTTCGGAGTGCTTGGGCACGACGACTTCTTGTGACCCTGCTTGCCACACTGATAACACACAATAATCTCTCGCTCCGAAGAGTTGATGAAAGATCCCGAGGCCTCTTGATTCTACGACCTGCTCCATCCACTTCCATTTGCTTACTCATTTCCTTTCCAGAATCTTCATTGCTGCTCTTAGGGGTCGAAGGAGGGAGGACTACTTCGAGCACTTCTGCCATCGCGGCTTCGACATGAAAGGCTTGTCTCTCCACATCAACAAAAGAAGTCAGGTTGGACTCTGAAACCTTCGATTGTAGACCAGGGCGAAGACCCGCCTCGAAGCGTCGAGCCTTCACGGGGTCATTTGTGGCATACTCTGAATCATAAGGTACTAGCTCCACAAAGCGCTGGAAATATTCTAACACGGATCCGTCGCCCTGCTGCAGACAACACATCTCCATCCCCTTTCTCACCCTTTCTTCCTCAGAGAAAAACTGACGAATGAACGAGGCCTTGAAAAACTCCCAAGTAACCTCTTGACGGGGCTTGTCCCGAGACACTGACTTCCACCACATCCACGGTGAACCTTCAAGCATGAAGGTCGCAAACTTGACCTTCAACGACTCGGGCAACTCAATGAGGCTAAAGTCCCTTTCAATCTTCCGCATCCACTCCTCTGCCATAGAAGTTTCTTCTTGACCATAAAAGAGAGGTGGATCGAGCTTCCGAAACTCAAACATAAAATCCTTAGGTTGATCAACCGCACTACGATCACCCATCGAAGCTTCAAAGGGATAACCGCTGGACAAGGAATGGTCAAAAACCCAATCAATGCCAACTCAGCGAATGAATAACAACCTCAAAATCAAACACTGCATAGGTGACAAGCTCAAAATCCGAGAAAACAAGTTATCATAGCATCAAAAAATTTCTCTTTGAAAACATCTTTAATTTAAAACAATCTTGGTAACTTAAACCCTCGCCATTGGTATCCCTTAGAGTCTCACTCACTTGCATGTATCTGTTCCACCCATGGCATCCATCCACCATAACAGACATCCATCCACATTTCCAACACACCAAAATGCATGTGAGTACTCATCGGAACACCAAGGCCAAAACAAAGCAACTTCATTTTCCAAAAACAATTTATTCATACCACTTCTTTTAAAACAATCCACAAATTAAACATGTCATTTCAAACAACACTTTTTTTTCAAAACCAACATTTCTGATTCAAACCACTTTCAGAAATCAAGGGGAACCCAAAACAACTCAAACAGGGGACTAGTGTCAATGGGTGACTCGACCATATGGTTGGCGGCCATATGCCAAACACGCCACTGACACAGAGAGCCTTCTTGGACCATGCCCCTAGCTCCACATGGCTTGCCAGGCCATGCGGCTTAGGACTATAAGCCCAACTCCATTTGTCGTACCCCAATTGCAAAACATTTCCATAAAAACCCAAAAAAACCAATTAAACCGGACTTCCCATGGAAACCTGAGGATCAGTACGGGCAAGAGTTCGCGACGCTCTTCTCGCACCTACCCCTCAAGTCCTGACAATCCTACTCCATCTACCTTGACATCCCAAATAACAAAGGGCGCTCTGAAAAGTGAGGTATGCTAAGAGCAAACCTGCCTCTGATACCATTTTGTCACGAACCAACCCGGGTCGACCCTGAACCGGTCACCCAAGCCGGTCCGTGACATGGCCCGAGAGGCGTTCCTGATCCTCCCGGGCTGGCGACAAGCGCTAGGGCATCATTAGAGACTGTGGGAACGATTTCGCCCAACATAAATAAATAAGAATGCAAAGATAAAACAGAGCAGCGCAGAAAAAGGTAAACTAAACAAAGTGACTAAACATGAACAAACAGGAATCAAACTAACCAAACACGACGTCCGAACAACTCCGTGCGACCTCGAGGGTCGCTCTCCGACTCAACGATCAAGCGTCGCCCTAGGCGAGCGCACTCAAGCTATAGCCTGCACAAACACTAAAAACAGAAAAGAACTATAGGCGTGAGTATTAAAACTCAGTAGGCTAGCCCGGTATCTATTCCCAATGCACTACCTTTAAAATAAAAGAAACATTATTTCAAGTTTGAACTACAATTTATAAAAGTATGTTTTTCTAAGCATTTTACTTAAAAACAAAGTACGAACCATTGCCCTTAGCCATTTCAAAATTCGGGTTCATTTCATTAGTGCCGATGACATTTCAGGAAAGGGGGAAAGTGATGTTTAAATTTTCAAATTTGTACAAAAGGGATTAAACACTTCCATTTGAAAACAATTTTTAGAAACCCATTAAAAAGCAATTTATCAGTTTCCAAGGAAAACAATATGCCAGAATGCACAAAGTAAAACATACAGCAAGGGCAATGTAAGTATACACGTGAGCATCATAATCATTACTGCAAGCTACAAAAGCTGAATAGACATGGGTGAACCTAGGAGATCGAGAATAAACCAGAAGACACCAATACATGAGAAATCATCCTTATTGACATGTCACGATGAAATCAAAACGCACAAAACGCTCGACCATCCACTCACAGGCAGGTCGAGGGCAAATCCCATAGTAATAAACCCAATATATCCACCTACTATGGGCCACTGGTCAGTACCATAACCTACCAGTGTAGCAATCGTTCTTAGAATATTCTCTCAATTTGCCAGATTCCCATGTCTCAAGTGTTTGAAAAAGGGGTGAGCCAACTAATGCCAACCGTGCATCCAATCATATATATATATATAAAGCACAACAGGCATCACCCGAGCCACTCCGTGGGACAACCTCATGCCTTTTACTACTCAAGTACCCGGGAGCCTCTAAGTGCGGCCTCCCAAACAATCCATTGCAACCAAGGCATGAGAGTTGCCCTAAGAGGGTTTTTATCAAAACATTTTTATCGCTTTCCATAAAGTGCCAAACGGGCATTTAATACATTTCACAAACACTACTCAAAGACAGGTACAACTTCTTTATGAGACAAAACCCAGTTTAAAACTGTTAAAGAATCCCAAAACACTACGCCACAGGCTAACAATATTTTTATAAACCAAACCAAACCATTTTCTTTTTCCAAGTAATCTTTAAGAGCCAACCAGGAAATTTCTCAAACAAACCAAAGTATTTGTTCATGCTTCAAAAGAAATCATTTTTCATTAAACCAGAACTCTGTTTTACATTCCGTGAATTATATTTAAAAGCCAAACGGGCATTCTTTCATTATAGGGTGTCTGCTTGTCAAAAGGATGTTTCATGTGTCGTGTATAAAATAAACGGATCCTTTTGACATTAAATAACCATTTAAAAATTTACCATCTTATATTAAAAATTAATTATCGTATATTATCTCATATTTATTACAATTAATAAAATGTTGATTTTGAACAATTAGGGTGTGCAAATAGCATGAAATAATATAACTTAAATTTTAAAAGCAGTGCAAAGGGGGCCTACCTCAAAATCAAGCGCGTCGACAAACAACCTCGGATCCAAGGCGCGATGACACGACGTGTGTCCGAAACCACGTGACAAAATCTAACACTCTGCATAATCAATTTCAAGGACTCAGACACAACCAAAAACTCACCAGAGCCTGCGAAACCAAGCGTCGGGGAGAAACGCTCACCTTGAAACTAAAGCGCGGCGACGACGGAACCTCGGAAACAAGGCGCGGCGGTGGCGCACACTTGGAAACGCCCTGCGCGAGTCCTCAAACAATAATCCTACCAAAAGAAACATAAATTGATAACCCTCTACAGAGCAAAGGCCAAAGAAGGAATAATAATAATAATAATAATAAAATTAATAATAATAATAATAATAATAATAAAATAATAATATCAATAATAATAATAATATTAATAATAATAATAATAAAAGTAAAAATAATAATGAAAACAACAAAATAATGAAAATAATAATTATAATAACAAGAATAAGAATAATAATGACATAATAGTAATAATAACAATAAGAATATAATAAGAATAATAATAATAACAATAATAATGTAAATAGTAATAATAATAATAATGCTATTAATAGTAACAACAAAATAATAATAATAATTATAACAAGAATAAAAGTAATAATGACAAAATAATGGTAATAATAATAATAATTACAATAATAACAATAATAATAATAATAATAGGAATAACATTAATAATAGTAATAATAACAACAATAAGAATAATAATGATAGTAAAAATAATAATAATAATAATAATAACAATAGTAACAATAAAAAAATGAAATATATAAAAAACAAACAAACCTGGAAGGGGGGCTGGTGCGCAGGCTGGCTGGGAAGCAGCGACAAATCGAGCAGGGTAGGAGGCAGAGGACGGGGTGCGCCCGGTGCGAGATGGCCGAAGGCCGCAGGAGGGAAGGGATGATGTGGGCTAGAGGAGAGTGAGGCAGCGCTGCTGTGCGTAGGGATAGGAGGCCGAGGCAGCGGACACCTGCTGGGTTGCTGCGGCTGGAGGCAGGTGCGCCGGCAGGGAGGTCCGGGGGCAACGCAGGCGGGCTGGGTGCTGCACTGAGGGAGAGGCGCTGGGTGCTGCGGCTGCATGATGGAGCAGGGGGGCGTTGTGGTTCGGCTAGCACAACCGAAGAGGGAGGTCCGAAGGCCGTTGGAAGGGAGAGGAGGCGCTGCAGGCCAGAGGTGAGCTGGGTGCGACGGCGGACAGAGGAGGTGCGGGCTGGCTGGACCAGGGGTTTGTGCGGAGGGAGGTCGGCGCGGCTGCAGGGAGGCGCTGGGTCGCTGCTGCTGCTGCTGCGGAAGGAGGCAAGGAGGAAAACGGATTCTGGGGGGGGGGGCTGCTGTACACTGGAGCAAGGGAGGAGAGGGGTAGCGCCGGTGGAATTCGACAGGAGGAGGCGCACTACCCCGGGGGAGATCGCGTCGGCCGGGAGTTGCTGTGTGCAAGCAACAGCTGTTGCGAGGGAAGGAGGGATGCAGAGTGAGGCCTTCTGCAGACAGAGGAAGGCTGGGGCACGTTGCTGTCGTGTGGGCCAGCTGTTGAGGGGTCGACGGACGGCGGTGGCTGCTGGAAGGAGAAGCGGTTTCGCGAGGGAGGAGGAGGTGCCGTGCTGGGTGAGGCGGGGTGCGGACAGCCCGCTGGGAAGAAGCCGAGTGGGGGGAGCGATGGGTATCAGGAGGAAATGAGGGATGCGGTGGGGGAGAAGAAAAAGAATAAAAAGGGGTGGGCCGCTAGGGTTAGGTGGGAAAAATAATAGAAAAAAAAACGAAACATAAATGAAAAGAAAAGAAAAATAATAATAATTAATAAACAAATAAATAAAGCATTAATATACCTCCATAAAAGCCTCAATAAATTCTAATTGTAATAATAAAAATTTAGTACTATTATTAATAACAATAATCATTATTATAAACCTCATTAATAACAATAATACTAATAAAACTTATGTAATAGAAATTTGTGTCAAACTTTAATAATAATAATAATAAAAGTAACCACTAATAATAAAATAAAAATAATAAATGAATTTATATCATCTTTAATAATATTAAAATTAACGACAGTCCATGTAATTTCATGGGTGAAGCCGCGCGGCGTCGCGCTCCGCCCACGCGTCCAACGTTGTCGAACCCAAATATTTGTTGTTGTTTTTTTATCGAAGACTCTAAAATCTGATCTGAAACTGACCGCAAACCAGAGAAAAAAATTTAATACCAAAGAAATCATAAAATAAAATAAACGCACGGTTTGGGGTGCAACACCCTTTCCATGGGTTATAAATGACATAACAATCTTATTTTTAAGAACTTTTAATGCATCACGACTATGAAATGAACCCATTTATTTTATTATATATGGGTTATTTATGAAATGTTTGAGTTTGATATATGTGCATCACAAGAAAGTAGAGACATATTAAGGGTGTTCCCTGATTACTCTCTAGTGCATTGGGTAAGGAATTAATCTCTAGAGATGACATGTTTCACGATACCTTGGTGAATAACATTGGTTATTTTAATGACACTTCGGGGATAAACCTTGGTGATATGTTAATGAATATCTAAATGAAATATTTTATCCACATATTCAAGTTATTTTACATGTTATTTTATATTATTATATGCATATACTTCCATTTCTCATGTCTTTATTTTTTTATTCATATTCTTATTGATATCACAAGTAAACTGATTCCCTTGTTTACCCCTTACTGGGCCTTCTGCTCACCCTTTCCTTTGATGTATGTCTCCAGGATTTGAGATTCAGTAATTTTACATAGGGTGAACCTATGATGAAGCCTTAAAAGTGGTTTATAAGAATTTTTTATATTGTTTTCATGTGTTTCTGTTCCTTATTACCAAGACACTAGACTTTAACGATTCTCTGTATGTAAAATGTAATGAAAAGTTATGTAATAAAATGGTAGGATGACATAGTTGGTATCAAATGATAGTTCAATTATTTATGGAAATTTGGATATGAAAACTATAGGAATAATCCTATAAAAAAGTTTAAATATAGGAAAAATTCTGGGTATGTTGGTGAGTATTGAGTAAGTGGTTTATCAAACAAATACATCCATGTCTGGATACGAGCAGGTAGAGGTGGCTCTGGCACAGATGTACATAGGGGTAAAACTCGAAAAAATTTCTTTAAGCATGACTCGAATGGGAACTGGTGCACAACAATGGGACTTTTTTCACTCTTGGTTACAACATTCTCAAGGGATATCTTTGGTTAATCATAATATTTTTATGAATCATTATGAAGGATTTATAGAGAAATGTATTTGTTTAATGCATGAAGTTTTAAGACATAAAATACATTATAGATAAAATATTCTTAAATAAAATTAGATTCTCACAAAGTATGTATTATTTTAGAAAATGGAAGTTAATAGGAGGACCCGTGCAAATGGTGACTGCAATGGACTATGCGTTGACGGCCCTCTGATGGAAGCAAGAATGGAAACATTCATGCGAATGATAAACCAACTGACTCAAGTTATGGGAAATAACTTGAATCAAGATGAGAGACTGATCTCACCATGATGGGAACATCATTATTTTGAGTCCTTTATGCCTCACTGACCACAAACCTTTAGTGGATCGACTGACCCATTAATTGCTGAGCAGTGGATCAGCTCCATCGAAAAGATATTTTCTATGCTCTGCTGTTCAAAAAAAGAGAAGGTCACCTTGGAAATATATCATTTAGAAGAAGGAGAATATTAGTGGTGGGAACTAATTAAAAACACAAGGAAAATAGTGGAAGTTGAAGTTATGGAGTGGGAAGAGTTCAATAGGACTTTTTCAGTAAATATTTCCCACATTCCCTGATAACAAGAATGGAGAAGGTGTTTCTCGAGCTGAAGAAGAAGGAGAACAAATATGTCGGAATCTATGAAATGAACTTAACCGGACTTTCACAATATACCTCTAGCTTCTCATGGATTCAAATGGTAAGGTTGATAGATTCTTCGATGGACTGATACCTCATCTGCGGAAGAATCTAGGAAACCGATACTATGATAGATAAGAGGAGATCATGCGGAGTGCGATGAATGTTGAGCTGGAGTTTGGTGAGACACAGTGGTCTCATAAATCTAATGACAAGAAGAGATCAATGGATCCCAGCTTAGGGAGGAATTTTGATTAGGGATGATGAGGAATGATACTTCAACTTCCCATGTGAAATAAATTTGGGAAGAAGTATTCAGGGAACTGCCTACTCGGGAGCAGGAAATGATACAAGTGTAGAAGATATGGATATCTTGTGAGGAATTTTTGTAGTGGGGTGAAACCTCAACTTATAAATAAAAAAGACAAGGAGAAGATGGTGCGGGCCATACCTGATGTCCAGTGATTTAAGTGTGGACAACATGGGCCTTTTTCCAATCACTTTCCAAATCTGAGGGTAGTGGAGGGGAACCACCATCAGCCTCAGCAAAGGTGAAGGGATCAAGGACATGATTTTTCAATCATGACAGCTGAAGTCGAAGCGCCAAATGATTTGGTGGAAGGTACTCTAGTTGTTCTCTCAAAGCTACCAAGTACTTTATTTGATTCTGGTACAACGCATTCCTTTATTTCCTCTAAGTTTGCAAAGAATTTAGAATCAACCCCCATTTTCCTAAAATTAGAGTTATTAGTCAAGACTCCTTGTGGGATTATCCAAGCATCTTCAGTGTTTAGAAACTCTAGTATTTACTTTGGTGTGCACAATCTTATCACAAATCTAGTAGTCATTCCCATGCTGTAATTTGACGTTATACTAGGGATGGACTGGCTCTCAAAGTATAATTCTAAGATCGAAAGTAGAAGCAAGGAAATCTTAGTAGTCTTGACTGGAAAACCTACAGTTATCTTCCAAGGATAAATATCTCAACCTGATCTTTGTCTATAAAAAGCCCCAATATCCTTATTTTTGGAGTTGATTGCTGAAGAAGAAGAAGGAGATGAGAGTTTAAGGATTTAATGTGTCCCCATCATCCAGGAAAACGTTGATGTAATTCATATGGAGTTGTATGGACATCCCACAGAAAAAGAGGTGGAGTTCATTATTGAAATCGTACCTGGATCTCATCCAATATCAAAGACCCCTTATAGGATGGAAAATGTGGAACTAGAGGAATTAAGGAAACAACTCCAAGATATTAAGGAGAAGGTGTTTATCTAATCGGGTGTGTCTCCCTGGGGAGCACCTACTCTCCTTGTGAAGGAGAATGATGGATCAATTCGGTAATGCATTGATTATAGAGAACTGAATGGGATCACAGTGAAAAACAAATACCCACTTCCAAGAATTGATGACTTATTTGACTAACTTTGTGGGGATCAATTTTTCTCTATGATTGATCTCTGTTCTGGTTATCATCAATTGAGGGTGAAGAAAGAAGATATTCCAAAAACTACCATCTGATCAAGATATAGGCATTATGAGTTTGTTTTTATGCCCTTCGGGCTGACTAATACAGCTGCAATTTTTATGGATTTGATGATTAGTGTCTTTAAGGACTACTTTAAAAACTTTTTGGTAGTTTTCATTGATGATATTCTGATATATTCCAAAAGTTGTGAGGAGCATGAAAATCATATAAGGGTCATTTTAAAACCTCTATAGAAGGAGAGGCTTTTTGGAAAGTTTAGTAATTGTGAATTTTGGATACAACAACTTGATTTCTTGGGGCACATTGTAACCAATGAAGGAATCTCAGTTGACCCTACAAGGAAAAAAGTTGTAAAGGAGTGGCCTCAATCTATAACAATAACTAGGATTCGTAGTTATAACTTCCAGACTTTTTATCACATAAACTTTCATTACATTATACAAAACTGAGGATCTTTAAGGATTAGTGTCTTGAAAACTAGGAACTTAATACATGATGACATAAAACATTCTTCTTAAACAGCTGAAAGGAATATTCATTTGTTCATACTATGTTCATTACAGCATCTCATAACCTAGGAGCATACATCAATGGAGAGGGTGAGAAGAAGGCCCAGTAAGGGAAACAAGGGAAACATTTTACATGTGAACTTGAGATACATCAATAAATTCATGATAAATAACTTTAATGCATGAGAAAGAGATCATTAGGAATATCATAATAAAAATAATGTGTTTCATAACTCGAAGATGTAGATATAACATTTAACATAGACAATCATTTCTGTATCACCATGGTCCATCCCCAAGGTGTCATTAAAAAATTACCAAGGTTATTCACCAAGGTATAATTAAAATGGTCATATCTAGAGATTAAGTCTTTACCCAATGCATTGGAGCTCTATTAGGAAGCACCCTTAATTTTTCTTCATTATCATGTGAGACACATATATAATCATCAAAAATTTCATAAATAACCCATATATTATAAAAGAAATGGGTTTCATTTCATAATCATAACGTTTTAAAAACTGCTTTAAAGACATGATCTTTATATCACTTTAAACCCACGGAAAAGGAAGGCAGGTTTCATATATGTAAATCCTAGAATTAAAATAAAACATTTTTATATATATGTGAATACCCATATAGAATAAATATATTTGAGTATTCACTTAATAAAATAAAATAATTTGAGAAAAAGAGAGATACATTTTGAGACGAAAATTATGTAGCATAACAGCTATGTTATAGGGTTTTAAAAAATATTGAAAAGAGAGGGGACATGGGTAACCCACTCATTAATGATCCATAAAAAAGTAGAGAGATAGAATATAAGGGATATAAGAACATGGTAATGAAATTTTAAATACATACCTTATGAAATGAAAAACATAGAAGGATGACAAAAATAAGATTTCTCTTATGAAAATTCGGCATCCTAATGACGTCACTTAAAACATCAAAAAATTAATTGATGAGATAAAATAGGGTCTATCATCACGTGAAAATAAAAGAAAAGTATAATTGATATTGAGATAATACCGCAAAAAAAATAAAAATTAACTTGAAAGACTTCACATGAAAATAGAACATGAAAATGAGAAGGATGAAAGAATCCCTTACAAATATTCGGCAGCCTAATGGAGCCACATAAACATTATTAAAATGAATTGATGAGAGAAAGAGGGGGTATCTCATCATATGAACATGAAATGGAAAGTGAGATGAATATAAAATAAAATCCCCAATATAAGAACATGGAGCTTAAAAATAAATGACATAAAGGGGAATACATGAAAAGAAAGAGAGAGGTAGGATCCCTTACCTTAAAACGTAACTCTTAAAACTCGAAGGTCGGGACCTTGAGGGATTGGGGGCACCTTGTGAGGACTCCTTGGGAGGTAATTATACCATAAATTCATTGAGGAGTATCTGGAAATGAAAAGGATGAGGGAAAGGCTTGGTATTTATAGGAGAAGTGAGGGGACAAAGCATTAATTGCCAAGGGACACCTCATCGGTGGTATTCGGAAAACCATGGGCTTGCCCAAGGTATTTTCCCATGGTTTTGTCCACTTGGGACACTTAATACCTTATCTTACCATTAATAGCTCGACCAGAATTATTTATAATTATTAAATCCTTAATGATGTCATTAAACACCCAAAACTCAAAAACAGTATTTTCACTATTCACTGAAAATTCAACTTTCTCATAAAAATCCCAAAAAATTACCTTAACCAAATATCGATGCTATAATTTCAAAAATGAACTCAATTTTATGAAAATAATTTTCTAAATAATTTTAATTTAATTTTTAAATAAAAACACTATTCTCTGAAATTTTCAACTATTTCTGAAAAATCCCAAAAATTCACCTTAACCAAATATCGATGCTCCAATTTCAAAAATGAACTCCATTTTATGAAAATAATTTTCTAAATATTTTTAATTTAATTTTTAATTAAAAAAAACTATTAACCTCAAAAAAACTAATACTTGAATAATAATTTCTGAAACAGTTATTTACCTATTTTATTAAATCGAATTACTTAATCAGGGTGCCTAAATTATATTAATAATCTCTTTAAGTGAGATTACTAATCCATTGGTCACATTACTAATTCTAATCGTAAAATCACTATTCATAATTTTCTATTCCTTATAATTTAAGTTGATCTTATTAGACTCTAAATTTCATACTAAACACAACTGTAGAAGACCATTTTTTGAAAATCATTACACATTTTTAGTTATTTAAGGTTTACATAAATATTTTAAAATGTCATTTCTCCAAAATTCATCAATAATATACTTCATATATTTATCCGGACACTTGAGATACACAAAACTCACCATAAGAAGAAATGACAATTTTATTTATCTCAAAGGATTACACATAGTAGCTATGGTCTCATTACATAGCCCCTTATAACCCCATCATAGGACCTAAGTGTAAGGTGTGCTAAGGTGAGATAATCCGAGGGTGGCTCGGCCAACTTTGCCTGAGTAGTGATTTCTATAAGTTTGAACTTTTCCCGAAGGCGATTATGCTCTAGCTTCACATGATGAATTTCAGCTTGGGTTTTGTCCAGAGAAAAGCCCAGTGGTGATACATCCTTCTCAAGATCCATCAAATGGGATTCGATCGGCCCGAGACTACTGGATGAGGCCATCGAAACTTCATTCTATATTAATTAATCAAGATCACTTGTATTTATAGAAAAATAATTGTAACATTTAGTTTCCAATGTTCATATTGACCAATGGTTATATAACAGTCAAAACCCAACGGTCTCATTTTAATTATAATCATTTTATTAAATGAAAAATAAAATAACCCATAAAAATTAGGGAACAAAATTTACTCAAAATATCAGGTCGTTAAAATATTGCCCATGTAAGAAAGTATTTCCTCGCAATTTTAAAATTAGGCTGGGAAATTTTTTTGAAATTCCCACATCAGAAAAAAGTGTCAGTAAAACTATTTCATTAAAAGAAAGAAAGGGAAGTACAAAGGTCACCCGAGTTAACCCATACTGGAATTCCATGTAGGAAAAATTGATATGGAAGAGAAAACAAATGGTCAAGTTCTGATGGAGAGTGATAGAAATCATGATTAGGATAAAATTAACCACTTGGAGATCAAAAACATAAGATTTGTTAAACGTTCTTTGATTGCCCAGTAGGAAATTTAAACAAACAATGTTTTTGTTTTACGTTCCTTTTCATAATTTTTAGTAATTCATTTACTACACAGAATTAAAACATAAGGAAATATACTTACCTTCAAGTAGAGTTTCATCCTTTAATAATTTTCTACTAAGACTAATATTTTATCCGAACAATGAGCATTCAAAAACTCTCGGTCTCATCAAAAGCAATAGAATTATCTTCTAAAGAATAACATAATCCACAAAAGAAGATCTATATATTCCCCTTGTCTTTAGTCATAAACTAAAACTGAAATGATTAATATGAGATCATACAATCCCCAAAAAAGATAATCCTTTATAAAAAGAAAAAATACTATTAATCTCCAAAATTCAACAAAAGGTACCCAAAGTTCCAGAAAGACCATTCAATACACAATCATCCTTAAAATTTTGTCAGAAAAAACCAAACTAATATTGGAACCCAAAACTCAGAAGGATTTAATAAATCTTAACATTTATCTCCAAATAACATCGAATAATATTAAAGCCTCATAATAAATTGTAATTAACCTATTCACATATTTTCTATGCTAGGTTCATCATTTTCCAGAAATAACCCAAATCACCATATGTCCACAATAAATTCATAAAAAAATCAACCATTCTTCCTCAATTTAAATCCTGTAGTATTTTATTTCCCTTATGCATATAGTACCCCAAAAAGAAAACATTGTCCAAAATAACCTTTATCATCTAATCACCAACCCATTTTCCTATACAAAGGATATCCATTTGATAAACATAAGTTTTAAAAAAAAAATCCTGATCCATAAAAAAGCAGGTGCATTAGTCAGTCCGAAAGACATAACAACAAACTCATAATGCCCATATCTTGATTGGAAAGCAGTTTTTGGAATATCAACATTCTTCAACCCCAATTGATGATAACCAGAACGAAGATCAATCTTAGAGAAGAATTGAGTCCCATGAAGTTGGTCAAATAAGTCATCAGTTCTTGGAAGAGAGTATTTATTCTTCACTATGATCCCATTCAGTTCTCTATAATCCAAGCATAGCTGCGTCGATCCATCCTTCTTCTTCTGAAAGTGGACTGGTGCTCCTCAAGAAGACACACTTGGTCGGATAAACCCATTCTGCAAATGGTCCTGGAGTTTTTCCTTTAATTCCTCTTGCTCCACATTTTCTATCCTATTAGGGGTCTTTGACATCGGATGATATCCAGGTATGAGTTCAATGGATAACTCTACCTCTCTTTCTGGGGGAGGTCTGGATAACTCCTCAAGAAATTCATCAAAAATTTCCTAGATGATGAGGAAATTTTCTAAAAGAATGAATCCTTTGTGAGAAACTTATTTCATTTATGAGTCTTTTAACTAAAAATGATTTTATATCATAAAACATCATGCTTAGACAATTATATTTTTCTATAATTCCTTCTTAATGATTCATAAAAAGCTTACGATTAACCAAACATATCCCCTGGGAGTGTCGTAACCAAGAGTACAACAAGGCCCATTATTGTGTACTAGTTTCTATTAGAGTCTATCTCAAAGAGGTTTTTTCGGGTTTTTTCTTCTATGTACATTTGTGCCAGAGCCACCTCTACTTGTTCGTATCCAGACAGGGATTTATTTGTTTCGAAACCACTTACTCAATACTTCACCAAAATACCAGGATGTTTTCCTATATTTAATCTTTTCATTATGAAACATTTTAAAGTTTTCAAACCCTAATTTCCACAAAGAACTAAACCATCCTTTGATACAAACTATAACATCCAGCCTTTTTATCACATAAACATTCATTGCATTATACAAAACTGAGGATCTTTAAGGTTTATTGTCTTGGAAACCAGGAACTTAATACATGATGACATAAAACATTCTTCTTAAACACTTGAAAGGCTTCTTAATTTTTTCATCCTATGTTCATTACAGCACCTCATAACCTAGGAGCATACATCAAAGGAAAGGGTGAGCAGAAGTCCCAGTAAGGGAAACAAGGGAAACATTTTACATGTGAACTTAAGATACATCAATAAAGTCATGATAAATAACTTTAAGGCATGAGAACGAGATCATGAGGCATATCATAATAAAAATAATGTGTTTCATAACTTGAATATGTAGCTACAACATTTAACATAGACAATCATTTCTATATCACCAAGGTCCATCCCTAAGGTGTCATTAAAAAATTACCAAGGTTATTCACGAAGGTATTGTTAAAATGATCATCTCTAGAGATTAAGTCTTTACCCAATGCATTAGAGTGATATCAGGGAGAACCCTTAATTTGTATTTATTATCATGTGAGACACATATATCATCGTCAAACATTTCATAAATAACCCATATAACATAAAATAAATGGGTTCATTTCATAATCATAACGTTTTAAAAACTGCTTTAAAGACATGATATTTATGTCACTTTAAACCCATGGAAAAGAAAGGCAGGTTTCATGTATGTGAATACCAGAATTAAAATAAAACATTTTGATATATATGTTAATACCCATATAGAAGAAAGATATTTTATCATTCACTTTATAAAATAAAATAATTTGAGAAAAATAGAGAGACATTTTGAGACGAAAATTTTGTAGCATAACGGCTATGTTACAGGGTTTTAAAAAATATTGAAAATGGAGAGGACATGGGTCACCCACTCATAAATGATCCATAAAACAGTAGAGGGACAGAATATAAAGGATATAAGATCATGGTAATGAAATTTTAAATACATACCATATTAAATAAAAAACATATAAAGAAAACAAAAATAAGATTTCTCTTATGAAAATTCGACAGCCTAACGACGTCACTTAAAACATCAAAAAATTAATTGATGAGATCAAATGGGGTATTTCATAATATGAAAATAAAAGAAAAGTATGATGGATATAGAGATAATACACCCAACAAAATAAAAAGAACTTGAAAAACTTGACATGAAAATAGAACTTGAAAATGAGAAGGGTGAAAGAATCCCTTACAAAAAATCAGCAGCCTAATGGCGCCACTTAAACATTATTAAAATGAATTGATGAGAGAAATAGGGGGTGTCTCATCATATGAACATGAAAATTAACGTAGTATGAATATAAAATAAAATCCCCAACATAATAACATGGAGCTTAAAAATAAATGACATAAAGGAGGATATATGAAAAGAAAGAGAGAGGTAGGATCCCTTACCTTAAAACGTAACTCTTAAAACTCGAAGTTCGGAACCTTGAGGGATTGGGGGCACCTTGGGAGGACTCCTTGGGAGGTAATGAGACCATAACTTCGTTGAGGAAGATCTGTAAATGAAAAGGATGAGGTAAAGGCTTGGTATTTATAGGATAAGTGAGGGGAAAAAGCATTAATTGCCAAGGGACACCTCATCAGTGGTATTGGCAAAACCATGGGCTTGCCCATGTTATTTTCCCATGGTTTTGGCCACTTGGGACACCTCATACCTTATCATACTATTAATAGGTCGACCAAAATTATTTCATAATTATTAAATCCTTTATGATGTCATTAAACACCCGAAACTCAAAAACTGTATTTTCACTATTCACTGAAAAGTCAACTTTCTCAAAAAAATACCAAAAATTCCCCTTAACCAAATATCGATGCTCCAATTTCAAAAATGAACTCCATTTTATGAAAACAATTTTCTAAATATTTTTAATTTAATTTTTAAATAAAAACACTATTCACTAAAAATTAAAGTATTTCAGAATTATCCCAAAAATACACCATAACCAAATATCAATGCTCTAATTTCAAAAATGAACTCCAATTTATGAAAATAATTTTCCTAGTATTTTTTTTATTTTTAATTAAAAAACACTATTCTCCAAAAAAACTAATACTTGACTAATAATTTCCGAAACAATTATTTACCTATTTTATTGATTCACATTACTTAATCAAGGAGCCTAAATTATATTAATACTTTCTTTAAGTGAGATTACTAATCCATTTGGTCACATTACTAATCCTAAGCATAAAATCACTATTCCAAGTTTACTATTCCTCAAAAATTAGGTTGAACTTATTAGACTCTAAATTTCATTCTGAACAAAACTGTAGAAGACCATTTTTTTGAAAATCATTACTCATTTTTAATTATTTAATGTTTACATAAATATTTTAAAATGTTCTTTTTCCAAAATACATAAATAATATACATCCTATATTTATCTGGACACTTGAGATTCACAAACTTCACCATAATAAGTAATGACAATTTTATTTATCTCAAAGGATTACACATAGTAGTTATGGTATCGTTACGTATCCCCTTATAACCCCAGCATAGGACCTAAGTGTAAGGTGTGCTAAGGTGACACAATCTGAGGGTAGCTCGGCCAACATTGCCCAAGTAGTGATTTATATAAGCTTGAACTTTTCCTGAAGGTGATTACACTCCAACTTCACATGATGAAGTTCAGCTTGGGTTTGGTCCAGAGAATAGCCCAGTGGTGCTACCTCATTCCCATGTTTTGTCAGATGGGCTTTGATCAGTCCAAAACTACTGGATGAGGCCATCGAATCTTCTTTCTATATTAATTAATCAAGATCACTTGTATTTATAGAAAAATAATTGTAACATTTAGTTTTCAATGGTCATATTGAACAATGGTCATATAATAGTCAAAACCCAACAGTATCATTTTAATTATACTCATTTTATTAAATGAAAAATAAAATAACCCAAAAAAATTAGGGAACAAAGTTTTCTTAATATTCTGGGTCGTTAGAGTAGTTTTCTTGGACTAGTAGGCTAATATAGGAGGTTTGTGAAAAACTTTTCACAACTTTCTAATCCATTAATCAAGTTAACTAGAAAAGGGGAAAGTTCATCTGGACAAACTACTGTGAGGAAAGTTTCCAAGAGCTGAAGAATAGATTGGTTACTACACCCTTGTTAACTCTGCCCTCAAGTGGACAAAGATTCGTTATTTTCAGTGATGCATCTTTGAAAGGGCTTGGGTTCTTCCTTATTAAAAATGACATGGTTATTGCTTATGCATCATGAAAATTAAAGAATCATGAGTAGAATTATCCTAAGCATGATCTGGAGATGGCTGCCGTCATTTTTTCTCTAAAGATATGGAGGCACTATTTTTATGGGGAGAAATGTGATATATACACAGACCATCGAAGTTTAAAGTATATTTTCACACAAAAATAATTGAACATGAGACAAAGGAGATGTTTGGAACTTCTTAAATACTATGATTGTTCAATTCATTATCATCCTAGAAGAGCAAACAAAGTTGCTGAACTATTAAGCAGGAATGACCCAGTTGACCTTTCCATGATGAGAATTCAAAGGGATACTTTGATTAATGACCTTGTAATGCTAGACATGGAAATTATAAGGGAAGGTATATCATCAACCCTAACCCAAATTATTTCTCAACCATCATTACTGGAGAATATCAAGATAGATCAGAATGAAGATCCTTTGTTACAGAAGAAGTCTGAGGCTATAAAGTATGGGAAGTTTCCTAAGTTCAGTATTGATCAAGAAGGTGTACTGAAATTTTGTACCAGACTATGTGTTCTATCTAATCCGGAAATAAAGAAGGATATGATGGAGGAAGCTCATAGCTCTACTTTCTCTATACAACCTGGAAGCACAAGAATTTATAGGGACCTTCATGATCGTTTTTTGGGAAAATATGAAAAGGGAGGTTGATTACTATACTTAAAGGTGCCTTGTATGTCAACAAGCGAAGGCAGAATGACGTCTTCCTAAATGGGTATTACAACCACTACCCATACCAGCATATAAGTGGGATAATATCACTATAGACTTCATCACTTGTCTCCCGAGAACTTCCAAAGGAAACAATGCGATATGGGTTATTGTGGACCGTCTCACCAAAACATCCCATTTTATCTCTATCCAAGAAAATTTCTCTCTTGATCAACTTTCCAGGATTTACATGAAGTGGTAAGGCTGCATGAAGTTCCACTTTCTATCATATCTTATTGTGATCTAAGGTTCACATCAAAATTCTGTAGAATTCTTAAACATGCTCTGAGCACTGAATTGAATTTCAGCATGGCCTATCTCCACCCAACTAATGTCCAATCTGAAAGGACTATTCAAATATCCAAGGACATGCTAAGAACATGCTCAATGAAATATAAAGGTGGATGGGATAAACATCACCCATTAGATGAGTTCTCTTACAACAACAGCTTCCACTCAAGCATTCAAATGGAACCCTATGAATCCTTATATGGGAAGTGATGTAGAACTCCTACTTTTTGGGATGAATCAGGTGAGAGAATGCTTCTTAGGCCTAATCTTGTGAAAGAGATGACTGAAAAATTCCATGCCATCCAACCACACATTAAGGCTATTCATAGTCGGCAAAAGAGCTATGCCGACAACCATCAAAGGGACTTGGAGTTTGATGTTAGTGAAAAGGTCTTTCTTCTAATATGACCTTTTAAGAGAGTCATGAGGTTTGGGAAGAAAGGGAAGCTCAGCCCTAGGTAGATTAGCCCCTATGAAATCCTTGATCACATAGGATCAGTGGACTATCGGCTTGCACTTCCTCCAAATCTAGCACAAGTTCATGATTTCTTCCACGTATCCCTCTTGAGGAAGTACGTACCTGACCCTTCACATGAAATAAACCTAGACATGGTAAAACTGCAACATGACCTCTCTTATGAGGAGAATCCAGAGGAGATCTTAGATCGTAGAGACAAGGTTATACGTAACAAGACTACCCACCTTGTTAAGGTGTTGTGGAGAAACCACAAATGGGAAGAAGCCACTTGGGAACTAGAGGATTCTCTGAGGCTGAAGTACCAACACCATTTATTTTCTGAGGGTACGATTTAAAATTTCGGGGTTGAAATTTTTTAAGTGGGGAAGAATGTAACGACCCAAAATTTTGAATAATTATTGTTTACTAATTTTTTTGTGTTATTTTAATTTATACTCAACAAAACTATATTATTTAATTAACATAGTGAGTATAATTAAATGATACTATTGTGTTTCGTCTGTTATATGATTGTTGGTCAATATGACTTTTGGAAACTAAAATCTAAACATTTCAATTATTGTTTATAAATACAAGTGATCTTGGTTAATTAATACAGAAAGAAGATTCAATGTCCTCATCCAGAAGTCTCAGGCTGATCGAAGCCCATCTGACAGAACATGGGAAGGAGCTAGCATCTCTAGGTTTTTCTCTAGACCAAAACCAAGCCGAACTTCATTGTGTGAAGCTAGAACAGAATCACCTTCAGGTGAAGTTCAAGATGATAGAAATTACCACTCAGGAAATGTTGGCTAAGCCTCCCCAATATTCTATCACCTTAGCACACCATACACTTAGGTATTATGCTGTTGTTATAAGGGGCTATGTAATGAGAACTTACCTTCTTTACTTAATCCTTTCATATAAATATAAATTGTGTTTTTTTCTTATGGTGAAGTTTGTGAATTTTCAAATGTCCAAATAAACATATGATTTATATTATTAATGATTTTTGAAAAACAAGGATATTTTAAAAAAAAATTATGTAAACCTTAAATAATTAATAATGTGTAATGATTTTCAAAAAATGGTATTCTACAGTTGTGTTCAGTAAGAAATTTAGATTCTAATAAGATCAACATAATTTCTGGTGAATAGTAAATTATGAATAGTAATTTTACGCTTATGATTAGTAATGTGACCAAATGGATTAGTAACCTCACTTAATAAAGTATTATTATAATTTATGCACCTTGATTAAGTAATGTGATTCATTAAAATACGTAAACAACTATTTCAGAAATTATTAGTTAAGTATTAGTTTTTTCCGTTGAATAGTTTTTTTAATTTAAAAATTAAATTATAAATATTTAGAAAATTATTTTTATAAAATGGAGTTAAATTTTTAATTCAGAGCATCGATATTAGGTTAAAGGGAATTTTTGGGATTTTTCTGAGAAAGTTGAATTTTCGGTGAATAGTGAAATTACAGTTTTGAGTTTTGGGTGTTTAATGACATCATTAAGGATATAATAATTGTTTAATCATTCTGGTTGACTTATAAATATTACGGTATGATATGATGTGTCCCAAGGGGACAATACCATGGGAAAATATGATGATTAAGCCCATGGTTTTTCCAATACCACTGATTAGGTGTCCCTTGGCAATTAATGATTTGTTCCCTCACTTCCTCTATAAATACCAAGCCATTACCCCATCAATTTCATTAAAAAATCCTCTTCAACTAATTTCTGGTCTCCTTACCTCCCAAGGTGTCCTCCCAAGGTTCCCTTAGGCCTCTCAAAGTCCCGAACTTCAAGCTTTCAAAGTTACTATTCAAGGTAAGGGATCCTTTCACCCCTCTCTTTTAAGTCATGACTTCTTTTATGTTATGTCTTCTAGTTTCCATCTCTTTATGTTGAGGGTATGTTATTATATGTTCTAATTCCTCCCCATATCATGTATAATTGTTGAGATACCCTTTTCTCTCTCATCAATTTGTTTTCAAAAATTTTAAGTGACGTCGTTAGGCTGCCGAATTTCTTGTAAAAAAATCACATCTTTCCTTTCCTTTCAAGTTTCCTTTTCTTGTGTTATGTCCTTCAAATATCCATACCATTTTATTATATACATGTTATTCTGTATTTATATTTTAACATGAGTTATTTATGACTTGGTTACCCTTGTACCCTCTCTTAATATTATTTTCTAAAACTATGTTATATAGTCGTTATGCTGCAGAAATTTCATCTCAAAATTTATCTCTCTTTCTCCCAAGAAATTATCTTATTTTATATATTTGAATAACCATACCTATTTCGTTTCTATTTTTGTTCATATTTATAAAGAAATGATATATTTTATTCTATAATTGACATACATGTAACCCTCACTCCCTTTCCATGGGTTGTAAATGACATAACAATCTTATTTTTAAGAACTTTTAAAGCGTCATGATTTTGAAATGAACCCATTTCTTTTATTATCTATGGGTCATTTCTGAATTATTTTAGTATGATCTATGTGGCTCACATGAAATTAAATATATATTAAGGTTGTTCCATGATAGCTCTCCAATGAATTGGGTAAAGAATTAATCTCTAGAGATGACAGGTTTCACGATACCTTGGTCAATAACCTTGGTAATTTTTTTGACACCATGGGGATAAAACTTGGTGATATATTCATGAATGTCTAAATGAAATGTTGTAGCCACATATTAAAGTTATGTTTCATGTTCTTTTCATTATGATATGCCTATACTTCCATTTCTCATGTCCTTATGTTTTTATTCAAGTTGTTATTGATATCACAAGTAAACTGATTCCCTTGTTTACCCCTTACTGGGCCTTTTTCTCACCCTTTCCTTTTATGTATGTCCCTAGGATAAGATATTCATTAATTGTACATAGGATGAACCTATTATAAATCCTTATAAGTGGTTTATAAGAATGTTTTATGTTGTTTTCATGTGTTTTTTTCCTGATTCTCAGGAAACTAGACTTTAAAGATCCTTTGTATGTAAAATGTAATTCAATGTTTTTTAATAAAAAGGTTGGACTCCATACTTCTCCCCTGACTGAAGGTTTCTGCCCTCACTGGACCCCTTTGAATGTCCCAACAGAAGCAGTGTAATTAACCGATGTCCATGAAGAAATGGCACTAGGAAGAGTTTCACGAACAACGTCTTAGTCTATAAGGGAGACTCGGACTAGGTGATGAGTTCGAAGGAGGATTCCACCAATGGAATAACCAAAATTCCATCATCCCGTTTTGATCAAGAAGAAAATGTCCTTGAACCAGGAATGGATGTCACCCGCCTTTGGAAATCAGGAATGCAGGGCAACAGCTGTGTGCCCTCCACGAATGGATGTGCACACCCTATCCAAATCATCCAAAAAAGAAATTGTGAACTTGACGTGAAGTTATTCTCACCAATATGGAGATTAGTAGATTTCGAGACATTAGTGGACTAGAATTTCACCGGATCTAGCTATCTGGTGCTAGGTCCCTCCAAAAAAATAGCAGGCCTCACGTGAAACTCACCAGAAGTTGGGGCAGTCAAAACGTTGGACATCCCAGTCTGTGACATTGTTAGTGTGGGTCCTTCTTACTCGTCATGGGAGATGGAATGGCGCTGGGGCACTGGACGTCGATTTCTTTGTTTCAACACTAATGGGTTAATCTCCCTGCTTTTTAGTAACCAATTTTCTGCCGGAATTTGATCACTTCCCATCCGCTGATATAGGGGTAGGGGTAATTCCAACATGGAAGTCTCGTGCGTCTCCACCACTTTTTCTATAATCTTCACATCCACAAACATCGGGTTCCCACACCCCATCTCCTCATCTGAATTCATTCAGTGGAGGGGGATCAACGACCTTGTATGCTGGTACGAGGAGTAGGGGATTTTCCTGACTTGGGATATAGCTCTCCTAGATCTAGCGGCGTATGCGCCTCATCATCACTGCCACCCCCAAGGGCCACATAGGGAGCCACTGCTCCCCACTCCAATGTATAATCATTTCTGGAGCCTCTCTAAGGAACGCCTCAATGACTCTCTCCCCTATGCTGATAAGGTAGGAGATGTTTGGGCCAGCTCAGTTGGGATCCTATTTCAGGGGCCCCCAAAGAGGGCTCCCACTAGCCCTTGCCAGCATCGACATCTGGTCCCACGGTTCGAGGAGTAGGTAAGCCATGCGCCTGCACTGCTGACCCCAGTCCGGTTGAACTGACACCAGCGTAGGTCATAGGCCGAGGAGGACACCCTCCAAGGTGTGTCAACATCCACAAGAACCATGGCTCGGGCCACCACCAATGTATATCATCAACCCCCTTTGTATACTGAGCAGGGGGTACATGTATACCAAGCTCATATCTATGCCCCAACCGCCCCACAGGTAGGCTGGGTCAACTCTCTCAGCCGCCGATGCAGATAGTGACCGCATCTAGTACTAAAGTCCCCCCACATACCACTACCATGGAGAATGTGGTCCCTCCCCACGTCCAAGCTCAGCATGGAGGTCTTACCCATGAAACCTTTAATCCGAACAAGGATCCTCTTCGTGGCAGCAACACTCAATACATGAGTCTCTCCTGCACTCACTACATCGGGTATGGAGTTGTTCCTCCTGCTAAAGTTCACCGGTGTGGGGATGTTACATGTTTGGTTAGTCTTCAGTGTGGGGGCCCTCCCCATGTTCTTAAAATAGCTGGAGAAGTTCCTCCCTACCATAGAAATTATAGGAGTGAAGGCTAGCTTCGCTTTACCAATGCCCAGCATGGAGGTCCTACCCATGTTCAGCTCGACCAGTACGAGGACCCTCCTGGCACTAATGTCTCTAGGGGAAACAAGCATGGAGGTCCTACCCGTGCTCCTATCGACTCCAGTGGGGGTCCTACCCACTCCAGCACTTCCCATGGAGATCCTCCCGGTGTCCCCTTTGATATCTATTATGGTGCTCCTCGCACCCCGGCTTACTCAGGCGGAAATACTCTCCACCCCAACACCAATACGGCGAAAGTCCTCCACATGTTGGAAATATGCCTTATCTTGAATAACCATCTCGGGGTAGGAGGGTGGGTCATCGCTACCATAAAATGAATGCTGATAAGATTCATACTGATATCAAACCAATTTGCCTCTCATATTCCAAAATAGAATACGACTCAGTGATCGAACCCTCTCCTAGATCCTCTGTGTCAAGAGCCAGGGCAGGAACAAGGTGTATCATCCAAATACTTCCAGAATGCAAGGTCCATCAAATTCTTTCCTCCCTCCATAGATATATCCAGGAGGGTGAAAATTTGGAAACTCTATAGGATACAGTTGTTCAATCACCACCATCCCTAGAAGCACTCTCTACCTCAACTAGAGATCATAGAGAACTATTCTGGGGACCAATGGTAGATGAGCAGCAGTACAACCCATCTCCAGTAGCCGAAATCCCTACACCTGAAACTATGTTCATTATCCCATCTTACTGTGATGTTATGGTTAAGTCAAAACACTCTTAGGAGGATAGCCATAGATTTGGTGGTTTGTCAGCACGTTCCCCATATTATCCACCAGCCAGCCTACCGTCCAAGTCGTCTGCTTCGGTATCGCTATTGGTTCCCCAGCCACCTCAGATTGACGAGTGGGTCAATGAAGGGACAATCCTGAAATCTAGACCAAGGAGCTAGTGGGATATCTTCATAGCGTACCATTTCTTTGAGGTGTTCTGGCCTGTTGTAGTGCCAAATTTTAGGGCACCAAAAGCGCTCACTCAAGAGAAGGTTGGATGCTTTTTCTAGACCCTCCAGTTGGCTTATTTTTTCCTTTATCATCAACGAGTGACCTACCCCAAGAGTAAGGCACACTTTAAGGATATCATCCAACAATGTAGTTTGGTCGATTTGACTGCACTCCTCATGGACTAGCACCCTAAGTCACCAGGCCGCCATTAGACCCTCCAACAACGATGCGTCCAAATCTTTAAAGTTCTCCACAGGTTAATTATAGAGGATTCTCCCCATGTTAAAATCTATGGTTGGGGTAGTATGTGGCCCTCTAATTTAGTTCCATCCGGCGCCGGCCCGATTCTCATGGTGACATAGAGGACATGACTCCAGGTAGAGTCACAGTTAACAAGGTTGACCTATTAGAGGGAGAGAATGAGATGGAGCTCCTTGATCGGGACTTACCCCCTATGGGGGTTCCACAACTACTGGATCCATCAGGAAGGTTCACTTGATGGTAGAGAAATCCTTTGGGTCTTCCCATGCAAACCAAGGCACTAGTCCTCAGCCGGAATTCCAAAAAGGGAAAGGAATGTCATGGAGCTGTCAAACCCTCCAACCTGTCTGGTTCATTGTAGAAGGTGGAAGATGATCCTGAAAAAGATGTGTTGTGAAAGCAACTCACCAAGCACAATAAGATAGTTGACAACCTCCTTGCTGAATGCATTGTAGAGTGACGGCCAGACTACGGTGATCCTTGGTCGAGGTAGCAGGGGCACGCACAAAATCTCTTTAGATAACTACCCCGAGGTGACCCTAACCATCCTGCCCACATAGATAGGGTTGAGGCTGGAAAATATGGTATGAGGGCATAGTAAG
Source organism: Viscum album (assembly GCA_963277665.1). Taxonomy (NCBI): domain Eukaryota; kingdom Viridiplantae; phylum Streptophyta; class Magnoliopsida; order Santalales; family Viscaceae; genus Viscum; species Viscum album. The sequence goes on along the minus strand of OY728122.1, from coordinate 697,337,271 downwards.
CATCACCAAATCCTACTAAACGATGTGACAATCCTTAGGACCAAGCTTGGATTCCCCCAAATGCTGCACAAGTCATTCCACCAGCCGCTCCATGAGTTGTTGAGCCGATTTATCATGTTGAAGAACCCTCCAACGTATTGTTGTTCAGGGATCCCTATCAAGACAAGAATTCTGACCCATATGATCCAATGGCGGTACTCATCGCCCACATCGAAGCATTAGAGACTCAATAGGGGGAAATCCCTCATGATGGAAATCCATACCCAGCCTGGGTGGATGATATTCCAGCACCCCTGGGTTTCAGAAATCCCACTTTTTCACCCTTTAACAGGATGGGGGAACCGCCACAACACCTAGTTCACTTTATCTCAAGGTGTGGCCCCATTTTGGGAACTCCAGTGCTGTAGGAAGCCACCAAACATTGGTGTTTCGTATAGAAATTGGAAGGGTTGGCATTCTTCTGGTACAACCAGCTCCCCGTTGGTTTAGTGGTTGGCTGGGAGGACCTCTGAAGGTAATTCCTCTACCAGTTTATTTCCACCACTTAGAAGATGAGTATCACAGACCACTTCAAGTTGAAGCAGAGGCCTGATGAGCGTGATTCCAACTTTGTCCCCTGGTGTAAAGGACTCACATACTCTCTTGACATGCCACTAACATAATATCAATTTCTAATGATGTGCATAGGGAATGTCAACACTAAACTGGTCCCCTCTTTGATCACCCAAAACTACCCTAGGGGATTCCAAGACTTCTCTGATAAGGCCTAGCACTTAGAGGAAGCCTTACAACAGGCTAAGCAGGCACATCTGTTGCCTCCTACAATCCCTGCGATAAGGGCCGCAATGGTCGAGCCCACCATTGTGGCTCAAATATAGGCCCCCATGCAACTAGAGTTGTTACTAGTGTAGCCACCTCCATAACCTCGCAGAGGCCCTCCACCTTAGGCGCAACCTCCGTCCCAACAGCGCCCACCTCAGAATCAGCCAGTCCCCCCCCCCCTTGCGCAATGTGCCGCCACCGCCTAGGTGACATAACCTGGATCTACCTCCTCAATAGATTCCTCCAGACCCTCCTTAGGGTTAGGCTATAAGGCCCTCTTACCAGACATGAGGAACCATACCTACTCATTTAGTGATGCAAAAGTCCTTGGTTATTTCCAAAGTTCCCTAGAGTAGTGGATTCTACGTTTTCCTGAGTGTAGGAGGTTAGAAGAGGAAACCCTCACTGATCCCTCTAATTACTGGCCCTACCACTAGATCCTGGGGCACACCCACAAATAGTGATACATGTTAAAATTCTATCTTCAATACTTGGTGGATAACAACATAGTTTACTTGGGCTCAGCTCCAGAACAGGTGGCATGCGTCTTCGTGAGGTTAGATGGTGACACCGATAACAATGGTGTGTGGAATAAGGTTTCTAGCAGTGGGTCACAGAAGTATGATTATTGGGTGGATTGTAAAATAGTCGCTCACACCCATGGTGTTATCTGTGCATGTCTGAATTGGATAGATCCTTCAAAAGCTACAACAACTACTTCTTCATCGTCATCTTAGTCGTCCTCCTCCCAGAAGAGAAAACATAGATGATGTAAGTGAAAGAAAATTCCCCCCACCAATTCCATCGTCATCCCATATTCTAAGAGACTTCATGCCCCTGAAGATGGATATCCCTACCAGAATCCATCTAGTACTGGATGACTCTTTAGGTGACATTTGAGGGAATGCCTCGGTTAATACCATAGTTCTGGTAAATCCCTTCATGATTACTGACGATGGGGAGCACCAGCCGGATCCTCCCAATGTCCGTAACCATCATTTGCATTGACGGAGCTGTGGAAATATGGGCCATCTGAGTGCCTCATTCAGTACTTCCAGCCAGGCTGTGCATGTGACTGAAACAAGGCATCATGCCCATTGCCGAGCTCAGTACACACAACCTTCTCATCTGGGGACATTTGGCCCACCTTCACCGTCATTCATGTTATTGGATTTGGCAGAGCCACCTCAACCGCATCATGACCAGCCACGCTTTTCCATAGGCCAGCCTCAGTTGTCTGTCTCTCATTTGGTAGTCACTCTACAGGCTTATACTAGTGATTAGTGGGATATTCCTTGCACTAGTAAATCGCCGGCCCAAACTGTAGGGCCCACCATACCTCCTATCATAGAGCAACCTCTTGTAAGAAGAAGTTCACACTTGGTAAAGAAGTATGATTTTATCAAACACCTTTCCATCATTCCATCAAATCTCTCCATCTTGGAGGCTCTTATCCTATCATCAGATATGCGTGAGGCCCTCTCCAAAGCTTTAAGAAGCCCCCTCTAGTTTGAGATGGATGTATTAGCCGCAGAAGCCTTTCATGCTAAGGTGGTCGAGAATGTTTAATTTCAGGTCATCAACTTGTTCTCTAGAGAAGATGAAGGCTCTCCCATATAGGGGAACATTCCCCCACTTTACAACACCATCGAGTTCAATGGTGTGGAGGTTCATCGCGGTCTTGTCAACACAGGCTCTGGAATCAACCTAATCCTGACTCGGACGCAACGAAAACTAGGATTGATAGAGGATGATATGAGTCCCTCTCACCTAAGGATCCATGGTTATGACAGGACATAGAAAACACTAGTTGGAAAGATCCCTTTTAAGACCCAATTCGGTGGTCTAATTTCCAACACTGATTTTATGGTTGTCTCACAGGACACCGCCTACAATGCATTGATCGGTAGGCTGGGGCTCCACCTGCATGAGGCAGTTCCTTCATCATATCACCAATGCCTTAATTACTCCTTCAATGGTAAAGTGGGTGTGCTTCAAGGTGATGCATCCCCCTTTGCCTCTTGTGAATCCTGATATCTGGATTCCAACTACTATAAGAGAAAGGACAAGCAGATTCAGACAAATGAGGTCGAGCATGTTATAGTTTCTACTGACCCGTTGGTAGATTTGAATGATGCATACGTCTTTCCAATACATCGATTGGAGGATACAATTCCAGACATGGTGCAATGCTTCTTTGTTTCTAGAATGAGGGGGGAGGACACTCCCATGTCTAAGAGATGTCAAAATATCACCTCATACTCCTACACAAACTAGGCTCAGGTGATCCCGGAACCACCTACTCCCAAAGGTAATCGGGATGTCCACCCAATGACAACTCTAATACGCCATACTTTCTTGTTTTTCTGGGCCAGAATTAACCATCTTAAGATGACACACCACTATTTATTCTATATCATTAAGCATGTCCCCATGGGTCAAAGGCTTGATGGGATTGGACCAACACCCATCATTGCTATGGTCATAGTAGAAAAGGGGTGCCCCAAAGTAGTGTCCACTGCCGCTCAGGCTGGTACCAGCCTCCAATTGGGAGTTTACAACTCAGAAGAAGCTCCTCCCACCGAGGATCCTCCATCCATAAGTGTAAAAGACGATTTAGAGTATGCTCCCCCCACCATTGAATATGGTGTCTCTTCCACGGTCGATGAATTGTTATAGTTGAACCTTGGTATCAAGAAAGACCCAAAACCCACACTGATCAGTGTCGCAATGCCCCTCGAAGAGAAACAATAGTACATAGACTTCCATAAAAAACACCTTGATGTATTCTCCTGGGCTTATGATGAGATGTTAGGACTAGATCCTCATGTATCCATCCACTACCTCGGTCTCCCGATAGATCACTACGGGTTCAAGAAACCTCCCAGAAAGATGCACCCTTCCCACGGTGCCATGGTCGAGGCCGAAGTTGACAAGCTCATCAGATCCAATTTCATTAAAGAGGTCCAGTACCCAAAATGACTACCAACTTTATACCATTCCGGAAGAAGAACGGAAAGATCTGATTATGCATCGACTTTGGGGATATCAATCGTCACTGTCCAAAGGATGATTTTCTCATTCTTGTGACAGAATTGTTGATCGACACTACAACTAGGTTCCAAGTCATCTCCTTCATGGATGGATACTCCAAGTATAACTAGATCCGAATAGACCCCGTGGATGAGGATTCTATAGCCTTTAAGGAACCATAAGGTACTTTTGGAGACTGATTCGTTCCCTTCAGTTTAAAGAATACAGGTTCCACCTATCAACAGGCTATGCATTGCATATTTAAGAAGATTCTCAGAATGTTGGTTGAATGTTACGTGGATGACTTGGTGGTCAAATTTCACCGGCGCTAGGACCATATCAAAGACCTTGATAATGTTTTCATATTCCTCCGTTCTCGCCACCTGAAGATGAACCCATTGAAGTGTGCTTTCTGAGTCACCTATAGAAAGTTCCTTGGCTTCGTTATCAGATATAGTGGCATTGAGATCGATCCGGAGAAGACTAATTCCATCAGCCAGATGTCTCCCCCGAGCAATATTCAGGAGCATCAAGGTTTCCATGGACACTTATCCTACATATTCCGATTCATCACGAATTTGGCCAGAAAGTGTAATCCCTTTTCATAGCTCATAAATAAAGACACCATCTACGAGTGGGATGAATAATGCCAACCTGATTTTGAGGAAATCAAGTAGTATCTGCTCAAAACTCTAGTATTATTTCCATCCATCTCCGAAAATCCATTGGTCCTTTATGTGACTGCCCTAGAGAAATCTCTTGGTGCCCTTATGGCCTATAAGAATAATGATGGAATGGAGAATAGGCTCTACTAAATTAGCTACATGCTTCTAGATACAGAGACTAGATACTCCCCAATCGAGAACAGCTTCCATGAAATGGAATTTACAGTAGAGAAGTTGTGACATTACCTCTAGCATCATGAGGTATTGCTGGTGTCTTAGGTAGATCCCCTAAAGTACATCTTGAACCGCCCCATGTTGACAGGCTGACTAGCTCTGTGGGTGGTAATCCTATAGCAGTTCGATATCAGGTTCTTCCCTCATGAGGCTATCAAAGGGAAAGCTTTGGCAGACTTCCTTACAGCCCATCCAGCTCCTTCGGACCAGTCCGTGGACCTTGATTTTTTCTGATAAAGAAATTCTCAGTGGACCAAGCCATGTTGTGCTGGAAAATTCACTTTGATGGCGCTTCCTTGATCCCCACTGTTAGAAGGCTCAATGATCCTAGGCTCCACAGAGTAGGCCTGGGTATTATCTACCTTACTCTGACACAAGTTGTTCTGTCGTACTCATTCCTATATTAGGAGGATGCACGAAAAATGAGGAAAAGTATCAGGCTCTCATTACTGGCCTCGAGCTGGCCCTTGAGATAGAAGTTCCCTATTTTCATGTGAAATGGGACTCTAAACTAGTTATCAAGGAGTTCAACTATGACTATGTTGTCAAAAATCCAGATCTCTTTACATTGATGGAATTCACCCTCTATCTAATGGCCCATTTCCCATCTCGGCCAAAAATTACTCATGTCCCTCAATATCATAATGGTTGATCTGATGCCCTAGATGGCCTAGCTACATCACATGTAGAGCTCGAACAGAATGACCTAATTATCCACGTGGCACATCGAAGTGTCATTCTCCTGTCGCTCCAGGTGATGATGAAAACTTGCAGGTAATCCACCATACCACCGGTGCCTCCACATCAGGACCCCCAGGTACCCTAGATGTAGTGATGAAGAGACACTTTACTGGAGAACCACTTTTTTCGAGTACCTCCAAAATGGTAATCTCCCAGCTGATCGGGTCGAGCGTGAGAAAATCTGACATTGTACAATATAGTTTACCCTCCATGACGGTCCTAGTCATGAGAAAATACAATAAAATCATGGATTTGATGGGGTCCTTCTCTATTGCATTCAAGGAGATGAGATTTCCCAAGTCATGTAAGATGTTCATGCAGGTTCATGTGGGGATCATCTGACAGGGCCAAAACTATCTCACCAGATCTAGAGACTGGCATACTTTTTGCCCTCTATGATCAATGACTGAATCGTGTTTTGCAATAGGTTCCATGCATGCCAGATTCATGCTAAATTCATGCATCGACTTCCAGATCCTCTCCATTCCACCAAGTACTCTTGGCCATTTGTGGTCTGAGAACTCGATGTCGTGGGACCATATCCACCGGCAACAGCTCACCAGTGCAGATTCATCCTAACTGCTATATATTTCTTCTCTATGTGGGTATAGGTCGTTCCACTCAAGGAGGTCAAGGACCATTCCATCGTTGACTTTGTGAGCTCCAATGTCATCTACCGATTTGAAGTCCCTCACGCCGTCCTCATAGATAACGGTTGGAACTTCCGGGAAGCCGAGTTGGAGAAATTTTACACTAAGTACAACATCCATTCTAACCATACCTCCCAGTATCATGCACAATAAAATGGATAGATCGAGGCATCCAATAAGACCCACTCTAAAATTATGCAGAAAATGGTTGGTCAGAATAATAAGGGTTGGCAAGACAAGCTCCCCAAAGCCCTCTGGGATTATTGGACGAAGACTCGTAATTCCACCCAGGTGACCCCATATTCCCTAGTGTATGGAATAGTGGCCATCTTTCCCATTGAGACTCTATTTCCCTCACTACTCACATCTCACTATGATCAGAAAGAAACAAATAAAGTAGCTGAAATCCGTCTGGCTGAGTTAGAAGTGCTCGATGAGAACATGCTTCATGCCCTACATAATCTATAAAGGCATCAGAACAACATATCTAGAGCTTTCAACAAGAAATATCGTCTCCACTCCTTCTTGCAAGGTGAATTGGTATTTTCCATGAGGTCAACAATGATACCTGGTAGGAAACCACCCAAGTTGGATCCCAAATGGGGAGGACCTTACATCATTCAAAAGGTTTACTCAAATGGGTAATTCTCACTAGTTACCATGAATGGTGAGTGTATAAATCCTCCCATCAATGCCATGTTCCTAAAAAATACTATTCTTGAGTCTCTCGGTCCCACATGACCATAAACTGTATGGTCCCACATGACTGTAAATGGTATGGTCCTACACAACCTTAAACTGTCCGCTCCTACATAACCATAAACTGCAGGGTCCTACATGACCTTAAACTGCCCAGTCCTACATGACTTTAAACTATGTTTCATCCTACAAGAAAATAAACTGCATCACAAGAACTATGCATGTCTTGATTTCCATCCTCATGAGATACATATGAATGCTCAGATGCTTCATCTTGAGTCCATACCATGTTCCCTCTTTGATTATCCCCTCCTAGGCAAAGTTCTTTTGGAGGATCCCACATGGCATCGTATAGGCTTCTTTGGCCCCACTCATGTCAAGGTTATGATTATTTCACCATGTTCCCTCCCTCCTTATTCTCTCCTCCCATGTCCTTTCCGCATGACATAAAACTACATGTCTCTTTCAAAACTATGTATGGCTTGATTCCCATCCTCATGGGATACGTAGGACCGCCCAGACATTTTGTCTGTAGGCCCAGCCCCAAACACTGTGATCTCCCCTTGAGTCTCATCCCACACATCCATATTAATGATCTATTCATCCCTTCCATTTTTGGTTTCCATTATCTTTCACATCCAAAAGGGCCCCCGATCAAAATGGATACTCAGCATAAGGGCTCTCCTATCAGTTCATGCCAACACCCTCAAGGATTTCGAACGAAAAATTAATATAAGTCCCACGTTGAAAATAAGGTCAGTGGTCGACACTCATTTTTTAATCCCATTTTAGGTCACTCGATATAGATATTTTGTTTCGAATCTGGTCAACACCTATCCTTTATCATTGTCCCCAAACCCATATGTACAAAACATGGAGTGTAGTGGTTGATTCTCCTTCGTCGTCTCTCCAAACCTCGGTCTGCCTAGAGATGGATTGTGATACCAGCTGGTGGTCCCTTATGTGATGGGGAGAGCCTAATATTAATCATTGATTCTCACACCGAGCATTGCTCCTCTGGGCTTAGGATCTATGATAATTCAATTCCCACATGAGTGACCATATGGCTACAGCTGGTCGGGATGCCTAGCCTCAGGTCCCTCGGCCTTTTCAGCTACCTGGTCCAAGTATCATTTAGGATTGTGTGGTGTGGTATGGACTCACATCCTCACTCACACCAGGCTATTATTCCATGCCACACATATCCCCTTGATACATCCCTCCATTTATCACCCTTTCCGCGAGTGCATGCCCCGCCATGCTTCGCAAGCCCCATCATTTGGGTTTCCATCATCTTCTATATCCAAAAGGACCCCTAAATGGAATGGAGGCTCAGCCTAAGGGCTCTCCTACCATTACAGTCTAACATCCTCAAGGATTGTGACCAGAAAATTGATATAAGTACCGTGTTTTGAATATGTTCAATAGTTGACGCTCAATTGTTCACCTCGAACTTTGGTCACACAAGGGTGGATACTGTGTTGCGAACCTGGTCAACAGTTGTCCTCTATCATCATTTTTGCATTTTGGCCTTCCATAAAAATGATGATTCACCTTCTCTATCCCACTCATAAGACATTAAACTAGGCATCTGTGGTCCAAGATCTACGACCATAAACTAATATCGCCGTCATCCTCACTACAAGACGTTAAACTACAAGCTAGCCATGATATTCTGTCTGTGGCCCAGCCTCAGGTCTCTTGACATTTTTGTGCCCCTGGCCCAAGTTCACACTTAGGATTGTATGGTGTTTTATGGGATTATTTCCTCATTCACAGTGGGTTACTCATTGTTCTGTACACGTCTCTCATTGGGGTATATTTCCCTTATTTCTTTCCTTTCTTTATGATGACAAACTGCGTGTAACCCTTCTTCTAGAACTATGTACAGCTTGATTCCCATCCTCATGGGAAATGTAGGGCCGCCTGAACACCTTGTCTTTGGTTCCATCCTCATCTCTTAGAAACCTCCCAATCATCGTGGCCCCTTGTCCTGTGTTCTTCCAGGAGAGGGGTATACAGTGTGGTATGGCCTTATGTCACCATTCATGTCGGGTTTATAACAACCATGCCACATACCTATTTCTCATGAGAGGCCTTCTCTCCCTTCCCTAAACTCATCTCTTTGAGTCGGGACCCTCTACCCTCTTCGGTGATTCACCAATGCGACCATGAGTACACTGGTCTAGAGCCTAGAGTGTTGGATTCTACCTGGGCATGCTTTCACACATTTTTCTAGCTTCATTTTCCCCTTCATTTGGGCTCCCATTATCTTTCACATCCGAAGGTACCCCGAAATGTCATGGAAGGAAGGCCTAAGGACACTCCTACCATTATGGGCCAACGTCTTTGAGGGTTTTAGACAATAAATCGATACAAGTCCCACATCGCGAATATGGTCAGCGGTTGATGCTCATTTTTTGTTCCCATTTCAGGTCACACGATATGGATACTGTGTTTTGAACATAGTCAACGGTTATCCTCCATCTTCACACCATCCCCTTCAAGCCTTAAATTTCGGTTATATGATTCACATAATTTTTCCACCACATTGTGTCCAAGTGGAATTTAAACCCTCCTGGTACTATCCCTTTGTGTGCATTTTCACATTAGGAGGAAAACCCATGGTAAGGAATCATTCAGGGCTCCGCACCAACTTCCCTTTGACGTGTATTCTAGGTATTGCAAAAAAACCACTTCCACCCTTGTTTCCCAAACCATGTTTGACTCGCATGGTATCAGGGGTCGGATTGAGGTCTGCGCTTATGTGGAAGGATTCTTCTTCTCTATGGTATGATATCTAAGACCTTAAACTAAGATCTCTTTTAGAACTACATACGGCTTGATTTACATTCCCATGGGATATGTTGGAACACCCAGACATCTCATCTTTGGGTCCATGTTGAGTTCCACTAATTTATCTCTTATATTCTGCCTTTTAGGCCCCATATCTTATAGGACCACATGATGTGGCGTGTGTGGGATTATGTCTTTGTTCACTTCTGGTTTACAATTATCACATCATGTACTCCCCTTTAAGGAGCTAGTCCCTCATACCTCCTAACCCATATTCTCAAACCTTTTCTGGCCCCCTCGGCACAAGGTTTCTTTCTTGGGATTGAGCGTAGTGTGCTATGGGATTATTTCCTCATTCATGTCTAGAATACTTTATCACACCTTGTACATTCTCTTTATGTCTAAGCCGTATTACTTTAAACTATGTTTCCTAGTCCCACATGACATTAAACTATTTTACCTATATTGTATGATGCTAAAACTCATGGTTGGTCCCATCACATGACCCTAAACAATGACATTATCGTCCTGGACACATGATGAAAAACGAAACTACATCGTGGTGTACTTGTTCGATGGGACATCATGTTTGGTATCAGTCACACACTATACAATTTTTCAATGCCTACACGCAGCTTGATTCTTATGGAAATGCCTGGACATTCTATCCTAGGTACATTTCTTCACAAAAAAAACACTCACTCATCCTAAAGGACAAACAAGATCTATCAAATGACACTTCTTTTGGTGCAAGGGCCAGACCGACACAACTTTATTATCTCTACAACTGGTATCTTACCATGAAATCCCTAGAACTAAGTGTCGCTTGATTCTCATTCTCATGGGATACGTAGGAATGCATGTTCTCTTTGCCTCGGGCCTGACCAAATATTCTTTTTCTGTCCCTCAACCTAAAACCTCCCCAAGGAACACATGGTGATCTAGAATCTATGTCCTCATTAACCATTTGTCTCCCACATTCCCTACTATCTCTGGTCTGAGCTCTATGACCGTAAACTAATACCGCTCTTCATCCATGTTGTAAGACGTTAAAATTCATGACATCTTCCAGAACTATGTACGGATTGATTCCCACTCTCATGGGATACATAGGAATGCCCAGACACATTGTCTTTGGGTCCAGCCCCAAGAATCTAAAATATTGTACTCACTCTTTTAGTCCTTAGGTCCAAAACCTTTTTGGGAATAGGTGATGTGGATCTCATCCTCAGTCATGTCGGGTTTGGCAGTAGTCATACCGTGTGCCTCCCATGTCTTTTCCCAACCTGGTCCAAGTTCTATGACCCTAAACTAAGATCTCTCTATGTGAATTTTATGTCACGTTTGGCTACTTCGCTGCCCTACACATAGTATTTTAAATTAATCCCCCCCTTATGGCCCATCCTACGACCATTAGGATGGAAGCGTGCAACTTGATGACCCTTTTCCTTGGAAAGGGACCCGACTCCCTTTATCCAATATGTCTTTTTTTTCGTACTCAGATTCATTGTGACCAAAATCCCGAAGTGTGGGGTTTTCATAGGGACATTCCCTCATTCCATGTCCATGCTTTGTGATCCCATTATTTGGATCCTCATCCTCTTCCACGTCTAAAGGGACCCCATTTATGGCCTGGTCTCAAGCCACATTATCTTACCTACCAACATGGGCCAACATCCATGGGGACCTCGGACGGCATTTGCGACAGGTCTCATGTTTCGAACATGGTCAGCGGTCGAAGCTCATATGTATGTCCCCATTCCAGGATAATGCGAAATGAATACTGTGTTTCGAACATGATAAACATGTATCCCCTATCGTCATGCCACTATCATTGTTGTCCAGATTTTGAGTATCATGATTCAAATATTTCCACTTCCTTATGTTCAAGTGGAATTCCAACATACTCAGCTTTAATCCTTTGCACATCTAGGTGTGTTACATAGGCGGATCAGTATCATTGGGACATCATTCACCTAGCGTCCCATCGCCCCAATCATGTGACTTTCTATGCTAGGAAAGTCCCATCACAACACCTTGTTTCCCATATAGATCACGACTCACATGGGATTAGTAGTTCTGGTAGGATGTCCATTGGTGCAACAATTCCACACATGCCTTTCATCATCGTGCATGACATTAAAATACAACCTTAGAACAACATATGGTTTGATTCCCATCCTCATGGGGTATATAGGAATGCCTGGGAACTGTTCCTCGAGCACGGCCTGACTTCCACTTTTGTTCCCTTAACCTAAAGAACTTCCTCTGGGGATACGTGGTGTGGTGCAGACTCTGTATTTCCTCATTCACGTCAAGTTTATAGCTACTTCACCACATAATCCCCTCCTAGGATCTTCCCCATCACTCTTAATCCTATCATATGACATTAAACTGAATGATCCCACATGTCCTCAATGCATGACATTAAACTACGGTTCTTCCCTGAACAAGTTCAGGATGCCCTATGTTAATCATGGGATGCATAAGTTTCCTCTCCAGAGAGGGTTCTCCCTACCAGCTTCGATCTCGGACCATGTCGTTCTTCAATAACTATGTATGGAATGGTTCTCATCTTTATGGAACATGTAGAGATGCCCAGGCATTTCACCTTGGTCCAATCCCCATGGTCATTAACCCTTCTATCCCCTCATCCCAATCTTGGTCCAAGAATTATGACCTTTAAACTATGTTCATCATCCACACTGTATGACGTAAAACTATGTGTCATTCCAGGTCCTCACTATAGAAGTCCTTTTTGGAAGTAGGTATGATCCCTGATCATACCAATGCACCCATGTAATGTGTCTTCACCATGGTGGTGTAATTTCAAGAGTGTTAGAATCTATTCGAACAACCCATTACTTGACACTCCACACTTTGTGTGACCTTTATTCAGATCCTCTTCCTCTTTAATGTCTAAAAGAACCCCTTGTAGTATGGATGCTCTTCCTATGGTTCGCTTAATATCATGGACCAATGTTCGGGAAGACTAATGGATGACATTTCAAGTTAGGCCCCATGTTTTTAACATGGTCAGCGGTCGGCCCTCATTTATTATCCCTGTTTCAGGATAACGCAATAAGGATACTGTGTTTCTAACATGGTCCACAATTATTCTTCATTTTCATTATATCCCTACAATATTCTGAATTTTGGGTATCATGATTCACATGTTCCACTCCCCTATGTTCGGATTAATTCCAAAGCCCCTGGCGTTACCCCGCTTGTCCGCTAAAGCACACTAGGAAGATGGTAATTTGACTATTCTAAGAGCTTCATTCTCCAATCAGGTCTCCCTCTTTCTCCCTAGAAATCTTGATCAGCTATTCGATGTCCCATTCCTATCCCCTCAAACCTTTCATTGTTTAGAACACTATTATAGGTTAATTACCTTCAATTATCTATTTCCTGCACCAATCATGGCTCATGCAGGCTTATATATTTAGTCGCCTATTTACTCAATACGAACAACATACAATGGACCCCAATGCATGAATTTTCCTCAAATGTTTCCACAAAATGTGGTCCGCCTCACACTTCTCATCCTCATTGGACCCCATTGTAAGGGGAGAATTTGTTGGAACCAAAAAACCCATCCATTTAATTAACTGAATGCTTACATATATGATCTCATAGCATATCTCATTCATCAAGCTTTGATTTGACTAGTCATGGAGCCCAAATAGAGTTACAGATTAGAATTTATGGATGTTCAAAGTCAGCCTGCTGGAAATAGCCATCCAGGAAAGTTTTGGGGAAAAGTATGGATTTGGGCTTAAAAAGGGAATCATGCATATAAAAATGGGTTTTAGCATAAAAAGGGAATCATGGACATAAAAATGGAATATTTTATGTAAGAAGGGAATCTTGCATATAAAAATGAAATATTGCACGTAAAAAAGGAATCTTGCACGTAAAATGGCTTTTCATGGAAAATTGGAACGGAAGTTTAAAGTCACCTACATTCAATGATTCTCCTATAAATAAAATTGAACCCCCTTCTTCTAGGGAGGGCCCCTAGATGTCTTCCTCTACTCTAATGTGCGTAAGTCCTCATTTTCTAAGCCTGCATGTAACCCCCCCTGCATGAAAAACATCACTTTTGCATGAAAAAGCACCAACGTGCACATTTTTGAGCACAAAACATTATTTTTTTCATACAATAGTGGCACTGGGACCAATTTTAAGCGCACCGGTGCTGCACCTGTACAATTACGCTAACACGTTCTTTATGGTGATCAAAGACCTCTTATTCCACACCAACCTCTCCTATTGTGCACAATTCCTTCCCTATTCTGCACACGACGCCCTATCGCACGCACATATCTCATATTGCACACCCCCCCCCCCCCCATTGCCCCCAATCCTTCCTTCTTGTGTGAAAATCTTTCTCTATTGTGTGCCAACCTTCCTTATTACGTGCAACAGTGCCACGATGCCCAATTTTTCGTGCACCTGTGCCGCACAATGCAATAGTGTGCACAACCTATCCTGAATGTAGCGCATTTTACATGCAACAGTATACAAGCATGCACTCGCTAGTTCATATCGCGGGGGATGCGCCCTTTCTAGATGCCCCCATGAAAAATGGAGAGTCGCACTGCGAACTTTTCAGGCTGGGTTGTCTCAATTTCCATTACTCACATACACGAATATATCTTCCACCTATGGAATACCCTGATTTGAGATACTACTCCGAACACCATGAAACACCTTGCGTCGACATATTCCTATTGGTTTCCTTCCCTTGTCATGAGTTGAGATTTTGAACATCAATTCCCCGATCCCCTTGAGTCAAACCATTCCTCAAGTAACTCATCCACACCCCATCACCTGACTACTATACCAGGTTGAACTAGAAAGGGATTCCCTTGAATAAGTCCCAACACCAACCATTTATATGCGCCTTATTCCCAATAGTCATCTCTGCATGACTATAAACTGTAGTATGCCCTGTGTGCCAAATAAAGGATGCCTCTTGCTCAAATGAGATATGCCTTATGGACTAAGCATAATATGGCAATAGTATTATTTATATGACTATAAAATGTAGTGTTCCCTATCATTAAATAATAGGATGCCTCTTTTTCCAAATAAAATATTCCTTATGTTCTAAGAATAAGATGCATTAGGAAATGATTACAGTGGCGTAATTTCAAGAGCATTGGAATCAGTTCAAACATTTAATCACAACACCTCATTCTTTGTGTGTCCTACATTCAGATCTCGATCCTCTTTCATGTCTGAAGGGACCCCCTAACGGCCTGGTCCCATGCCACCTTGGCTCACCTATCATCCTAGGACAAGGCCCTGGAAGACTTTGGATGATATTATGTGTAAGGTCATGTGTTTCAAACATGGTCAACATTCGACCCTCATTTTATTTCCTCCATTTCAGTCTAACATGATATGGATGCTGTGTTTCAAACATGGTGAATGACTATCCTCCATCATCACACCACCCTCACTGCATTCTGAATTTCAGGCATATGATTCACACTTTTCATCTCCCTTTGTTCGGACTGATTCAAACTCCCTTGGAGTTATCCCGCTTGTGCACTTGTGAATAGGTGTTGTAGTTATCCCGGCCACCATTGCCACTCCTTAGTGGAACCCATGAACGCTAATGGCTATTGCTGCTTGGCATAGCCATGCTAAAACAGACCCCCAATAGATCACTCCATAACACCACCTCACCACAGCATTGCTGATTCCTTCCCATCCACAGGGGGCGGGAGGTGTCAGTCATGTATATCCTAAGGGGTACGGAGTGAACCCACCTCATCCGAGAAGTAAGACATTAAACTTCCAAGAACCATCATCCTCAGCACATGACGTTAAACTGTGGCCTCACCCCATGCATTACACATAGGGTGCTCCATCCCAGACATTCTCTACGTCCACTGGTCTCCATGGGAGTGATATCATTCCTCCCATGGAATGATATCCTCTTTATCAAAGTGGTGTCTATCCGTGGGTAAAGGGAAACCACCTTGGTGTAAGACCCTAGCTCTACTTGCAGGAGGTAGCATCTATGATCCTCCTATATTCCTCAATTCCAAATCCCTTTGGGCTTTTTCACCACCTGGGCCTCCATCCTGGAGTAGGTCCCAATCTCTATCTCCTTGGGCTACAAACCATGTGTAAGACCATGCTTCCTCTTCGGGCTTCTAACCATGCATAAGACCATGTTTCCTCTTTGGGCCACTAAATACACGTATGCCCCACTCCACTTCTCATGGACACACCTTTCATGATGTGATTGTCAAGTCTTTTCTACCTCTTGTTTCTCACACCGAACATGACTCATGTGGGCTTAGAGTAAGTGTCGATCAAGACATTCTCTCTGGGCATCCTAGAGTGTAAACCCCAAACACCTCTTCTGAACTACATAGAATTTGATCCTTGCCGAGGCAAGGTACATAGGAGGCCTCCCTAAATTTCAATCCCAAAAACCATTGGTTCCAACCACCTTCATGTCAGTTTCAACCATCCCGAACTACGTGGAATTTGATTCTTGCCAAGGAATGGTACATAGGAAGCCTCCATGAGGTTCAAGACCAACAACCAATGGTTCCAACCATTTCAGGTCAATCCAACACACCTAAACTATGAGGTCTTTGATCCTTACCAAGTCAAGGTATGTAGGAAGCATCACCGAGGTTCAATCCCCCCATCCATTAGTCCCAACCATCTTTATCCACACACCCCTCTTGAACTACGTGGACTTTGATCCTTTCCAAGGCAAGGTACGTAGGAAGCCTCGCTGAGGTTCAAGCCCACCATCCATTGGTTCCAACCCCCTTCATATTGGTCGACCCTCATCCTGCATGATGTTAAACTGTACACCCCTTTTTGTCACGCATGGCACTAAACTGACCACATCTAGCGGTAAGTCGTTGCAACCCCATCTAGTGGTAAGTCGTTGTGACCTCATTCAGCAGTAAGCCATTGCGACCACATTCATTGGTAAGCCATTGTCAGCCCCATTCGGCGGTAATCCATTAATGACGACAATTGGTGGTAAGTCATCTTCAAATGAACTACATGGGCATTGATTCCCTACTATAGGGATACGTAGGAAGCCTCCCCGAGGGTCAATCCCATCACTTGTGTCTCATCCTGATCTATACCTCAATCCCATGTGTTCATGGAAGATAATGTCCCAACTTGGAGGTTCTATTTTCTCCAGATCCCATCCTTGCATCCATTCTCATGGGTATCCTCTTTAGGTGTCCCAACATCCCACCGAACTACGCAGACTTTGATTCCCTGCCACGAGGATACGTAGGAGGTCTCTTTAAGGCTCAAGACTAATATCATCGTAATCCTCAAGTCGACTCCATCTCATTCTCCGTACACTTCACTTAACCATCCATTATCCATCTTCATTCTAACCCAGCCCCCCCCCCCCCCATCCTCATGGGATCATGCCACCTCATTCCACATTCCCTTTAACAATAATCAGGTACCTAATCACACATTATCCCCAACATCAGTGTTCCCTCTTGGGGTTACAGCTATCTAAGTCACTCTGGTCAGTGTTTCGATCAGTCTGATCCATCTCTCCTAGACGTTAAACCTACGGCATACCCTATGTTAAACATCAAAATCTGAGGAAATCCTCAGATACATGCTTATGTAAGATAATTCCCTGCATTATACATTGGATTCCTCAGCCTTTCGCTCCCTCAAGAATCCCTATAATAAAGGGAAGAAACCTAGACATGCTAGTTTTACAGCATCCAGACACGCCAGTGATGTCAAGTGATAGTAATACCTGACTAAAGGTTGCTTCCCTGAGTGGACCCCTTGAAGTGTCCTGACAGAAATGGTGTAATTAACCAGTGTCCATGAAGAAATGGCACTGTGAAGAGTTTCACGAACAACATCTCAGTATATAAGGGAGACCCAGATGAGGTGACGAGTTTCGAGGAGGAATCCACGGAAGGAGGAGCTAAAATCCCATCATCCCATTTCAATCAAGGAGCAAATGTCCCTGATCCAGGAATGGAATCCGCTCGCCTTTGGAAAGCGGGAATGCGGGGAAATAGCTATGCGCCCTCCATAGACGGATGTGCACGCCCCGACGAAATCATCAGAAACAGAAATGGTGAACCCAACATGATGTTCTTCTCCTCGATGTGGAGATTAATAGCATTTGAGACATCAGTGGACTAGTGTGTCACCAGATCCAGTTATCCGGCGTTGGGTGTCGCCAAGAAAACTGCGGGCCTAGTATGAAACTCACCAGAAGATGGGGAAATAAAAAAGTTGGACATCCCGGTTTATGACATTGTCAGGGTGGATCCTTCTTACCATCTATAGGAGACGGAATGGAGCTAGGGCACTGGATGTTTATTTCTTTGTTTCAGCACTAATGGGTTAATCTCCCAACTTTTCAAGAACCAAGATGTTGTAGGAATTCGATCACCACCTGTCCACCGATGCAGGGGTAGGGGAAATGCCAACATGGCAGTCCTGCGTGGCTCCACCGCTTTTGTGAAAACCTCCACATATACAAACAACGGGCACCCATGTCCTGTCTCCCCATCATAATTCATTCAACAGACAGTGATCAATGACCTCATACTCCAGTGTGAGGAAGAGGGGATTATCCTGACTCAGGATATAGCTCGTCAGGATCTAGAGGCGTCTGTGCCTCATCACTACCGTTGACCCCAAGGGCCACGTAGGGTGATACTGTTCCCCACTCCAATGTAAAATCATTTCAAGAGCCTCTCCCTGGAACTCTTTAATGACTCTCTCCCATACTCTGATGAGGTAGGGGATGTTTGGACCATCCCGGTCGGGATCCCATTTCAGGGGCCCCCAAGTTGGGCTCCCAATCGGCCGTGCTAGTGCCTCTATCCAGTCCCATGAGTTGAGGAGTAGGCAAGCCATGTGCCTCCACCACTGGCCCCAGTCTGATTGACCAAACGCCAGTGTCGGGCACATGCTGAGGAGGATGCCCACCAAGGTGCATCAAAGTCAACAACTATAGTGGCTCAGGCCACCGCAGACATATATCATCAACCCTCTGTGTTTGCTAAGCAGGAAGACTTGTATACCAGGCTCAGATCGATGCCCCAACCACCCTATAGGTGGGCTAGGTCGACTCTATTGGCCGCTGGAACAGATAGTGGTCATCGCCAGTATGGAGCTCCTCCCCGTACCCCCACCATGGAGAACACAGACCCTCCCCGCTTCCAAGATTAGCATGGAGGTATGCCCCATGCATCCTTTAATCTAAATGAGGGTCCTCCTCATAACGGCATCACTTAGTATGGAAGTCTCTCCCATGCTCACTACATCGGGTATGGAGTAGTTCCTCCTGCCGAAGTTTTCTGGTGTGGGGATGTTACTCGTTCAGGGCAATCTTCAGTGTGGGTGCCCTCCCCATGTTCATACAGCAGCTGGAAAAGGTCCTCCTTGCCCTAGAAATTAGAGGAGTGAAGTCCAGCTTCACTTTACCAGCACCCAGCACGGAGGACCTATCCTTGTTCAGCTCGACTAGTACGAGGACCATCCTCACACTGATGTCGCTAGGGTAAACAGAAATGGAGGTCCTACCCATACTCTTATCAGCTTCAGCAGAGGTCCTACTCTCTCCAGAAAATCCCACAGAGGTCCTCCCCATGTCCCCTTTGATATCTGTCCTGATGCTCCTCACACCCCAGCTTACTCAGGCGGGAATCCTCTCGGCCCCAGCACCAGTATGGCTGAAAGTCTTCCTCATGCTGGAAATATACCATATCCTGCAGAACCATCCAGGGTTAGGAGGGTGGGTATTATCCACCATAAAAAGATTGCTGAGAATATTCAAACTGAGATCAGACTAGTTTTCTTCTCATATTTTGAAGAAAAATACGACTTAGTGATGGAACCCCTGCCTAGATCCTCTTTGTCAAGATCCAGGGCAGGAACAAGGCACATCAGCCTAATACTATCATGACCCAACTCTCGAGTACCCAGACCCGGTGCCATACAAAGGATCTAATGCAGTTCGGGCTCTAGGAAACTAGCTACTTCTGAAAATCTTCTCCTACTAAAATTCATTACCTAAAAATTTTTATTCAAAAACATAGGGTGAGAAAATGAATTCCCAGTAAGGGGTTTTAAAATAAACCAATATAACTTTTGAAAATATACATTAATGCATTCTATAAAATATTTTTCTTAAGAGAAGTTGTAACACATGCAACACTCCTTAATACTAAAAGGTCATAAATAAAACATGCTAACAGAATTACAGGGATACATAATTCAATTCCAGGATTGCTCATTTGTAGTAACAAATAAAAGACATTCTAAACATTTATGGAATATTAATATGTAAGCACAAATTAAATAGCTAAGGGTAATGATTAATCCGAGTTGCGCATAAAATAATAACTTCAATTTAATACAATGAATACTAAATCACTGATTTCTAATAATATGTCATGCCATAAGTATACAGGACATTCTGAAACATATTATCAAGGCCTTGGCCAAGATGCCTAATGATTTAAGGCATCGTCCAAAAATCCATAAGCTCTTTTAACCAAATATTCTACTAGTCGAATATTTTTATGTTTAAATAAATTACATAGTCATAGTGAGGGAAGTGCATATGCTGGACCGTGTTATGGCCTCGTGCCAATACCTAGGGGATAACTATTACCAGACCCCAACCCAGAGAGCCTATGTTATCGGACTCCAACCCGGAGTGCCTCTGTAACCAGACACCAACCCAGAGTTTCTCTGTAACCGGACACCAACCTGGAGTGCCTCTGTAACAGGACACGAATCCAGAGGGTCTACTGTAACCGGACCCCAACCCTGAGGCCTTACTTTTTCCAGTCCCCAACTCAGAACATACTAGGTCCAATGCATTCCTCATATCTCTAAATCAAAGTGCATGTACTACTTTTATTTATTAAATCACTTATCAAATCAAGTACACATATTACTTGGTTTCTCATTTCACATTATTCCAAGTGTCGCATACCACTTTGAATAATTAAATGCCTATTTCATAAATTGTCATGCATATTAAATTGTTTGATTATCACATAAACTAATAACATTACAACTCTTCCATTATATAAAACTTTTAATACATTAAAATAAATTCTCATCATTCATGCTGAATTCACATGCTGATAAATGGAAATGATGTTGGACTAAAATATAATTTGTCAATTATTATTTAAATTATAATTTTTCCAATGACATCCATAAAATAGTAAACATTTTTTTATCTTGTGATATTAATTCAAAATACGAAAGTAATAAATGGATGGGGTTACCATGTAAAATGATAGTTCCTTAATTTTCAAAATCGTTCATTTATGGAAATGGATATTTATAGTTTAAAATGATTAATTTTTAATCAAGATAGATATCATTTGAGCACAAATCATGTGTTGATAAACGGTCATGTTCTAATGAATGTCATACCTTATGTTACATAGCATATAAGTCCAATTAATTTGTAGCGCATCATTTGTTTTATGTAATGCATATATTAAATTAAACATATCAAAAACATACTTAAACCACCAATGTTTGTTATAGGCCATGTTAATTCAAACTATGATTAAAACTTATAGGTGCATACATATATACATATGTATATATATATAATATGTACATGTCACTCCCAAGTCTTTATTTAAATATTGTAAATCATCATTAATATCATAAAATAGAATTAGATTGAATTATGTATGTATGTCTGAATATACCCTAAGTGTACAAAGGAAAATAATTATAGATTAAAATAACCCTTAACTTATGTACACATAAAATAATAAGTTATATAAGTGTAAAAATATATATACACACATATAAAAACCATAATTTGATCAAATTAATCCCTCACAAACCATAATATTTTGAGATAAATACTTAAAATTTTTAAACCATTACTTTTTAAAGAAAATTCCAGGTTATATAGGTATATATGGTTCCTTATATATATATATATATACATATAACATTTAATAACAACATGGTTTAAGAAAACAATTAAAACCCTTTCAACACATAGATTTTTATCTGGGCATTTGAAGTTTATGTAGTTCTGAGGGTTGTGTATATTATACTTATATATTAATATACACATATGAATATATAAAACAAATTATGTATTCAAGGTACAACATAAATTTTCATGAGGTATCCACACTTCGGGTATACTAATACCCTATAACTCGAAATTCCGAAATTCAAAATTGGGTAAAGAAAGATTTAACTCAAACTAACAAGTAAATGAATAAGTTCAACCATGAAAATATATAATTTTTACCAGGAAAATAAATATGTTCACCCATGGAAAATAAATATTAATCCCCTTAAAAGTCGTAGGATCGTAAAATAAATATTCAAGAGAAATTATAATGAACCCTTACTTCCAACATAGTTTTAAGAAATTAAACTTAATTTAAGTAAATAAAAAATAATACGGAAATAATAATGGAATTGAAAAGAAATTATAAGAAAGTCCCTTGCATATTTTATATTATCTGAACCTAAAACTCGAAGATCTAGATTAAATATAGAATAAAATTTAAACTAAACTACAAGGTTATACTTTCATGAGTATATATATATATATATATGTATATACTCTCAATGAAACAAAACAACGCAATTATAAATCCCTTACAAAAAATGACTCCATGAATTTTATTGTTCTTCGTTAATTTTGATACTCATGTTTTTAGAAAAACTTAATTCTGTACATACGATTTTATGAAAATCCGTAGGGCTGTGCACATGAAAATAAATAAATAAATAAATAAATATATATATATATATATATTTTAAGGCATGTGGAAGTGGTATATAATTATGTTTTCAAGGGGTATATATATGCTTCAGGTCCGTTATTTATTTATAAACACAAAAAATCCTGAAGCTCTAATCCTGATAAAGAGGGGTTCAAACTCAACCACATGGTGATATGGATTTATATAACAAATGTATATAAACATACAAATTAAAACTCTATATGCAATACAATTATAATTACCCTACCTTATCTTTAGGAGGAAGAGGGGCTTGGTAGAGTTAGCTGAAACTCATGGAAGATCATTGGATGCTTGAGAGGAAGAAGACTGGAGATGTTAAGGGTGAAAAGTTTTTCTATTTGCACTATCAGTTAAGGATTTTTATAACCAAAAATTCTATTGTGTGTAACCACACAAATGCAGCTTGCAAAGAAAGTTGTGTTTGTTCTATGCAGCCAGCAAGTGGGAAATAATAAAAAAAATACATTGAAATTTCCAGTGAATAAACAAATATGGAATACAATATACAAATTTTATATTCAAATAATTGGTAAATTGGATTCATCAGAAGAAATAAATCATCACATAAATTTTTACATATTAAAAAATAAAATAACTACTCACACAATGTAAATAAGAGACTAAACACTTTGATCAAATTTCAAGAGATCTGAAACCAAATTCGGACAAAACCCCAATAGAAAATCAACAAACCCATCTTGGTAGGTTGAAGAATAATCGGATATCAATATCTTATCGTTGACGAAGAACATCTCAACCCATATCCGAATCAAACCTAGAGAGCGGTTTGGGACCCGACGTCGCTTGGATCATCTTTCACCGAAGGCGAACCCCTATGGGAGCCCCGAAACAGTCCCGACCTCCTGCTCGACTTCCACTTCCAAGCACGCCCAAACCGGCTTGAGACCCCCAGCGCCGGACCCTGATTGAATCCACCCTCAAGTGCAACACACCCCGAAGGAGACCCGCATGCCTGCTCGACCCAGACTATATGCCTCACGCGCAACTCCACCACTGAGCTCGTTTGCTGAAACCCTAGACGGCCTAGACCCGTGCGACACCCTTATCCCGGGTCTTCAAATCCCTTCACGGGATTGTCCTTTTTTTTATTTCTCTTATCTGATTTCCCCCCTTTTTATCATTTTACTTTATATATTTTTTCTTTTTCCTTTACACGTTTTCTATATCACAGCTTCCTATTACATTTTGACTTTTTTCTTCTTTGTCTCCAATTCAACCAAAATATCACCTTATTATTATCATTATATCTTTACCTTTTTATATTTAAAAATATGTATACCACTATAATTTTTATTTAACAAGAATTATAAATTTAATGATTTTAGAACAATTAATCTAATTATAAATTTATAAATTAAAAATAATAATTATTACTTTATATATATATACTTGTGTATTTATCATAACTCATATAATAGATCAAATAATTTTTATAATTGGTTACCAAATATTTGCTAAAAAATGTTAATATTACACACACATATATTACTTGATGTAACAATAATATTTTCCTATTAAAAGATCATTCATATATGTGAAATTTTAATTATTCTATAAAAAATTAGCTATATTATATATTTATAATTTTATTAAAAAAATCCAAAATGTTAATAATGTTATTAAACTTTAATGTGATCAAAATTTATAATAATTATACATCACATTTTCAAAATTATATAAAACTCATGTAATTATTCATTTAATATATTCAACATTTGTTCGCATAAGAAATTGCATTAAAATATTTCAAAGAATTAATCCTCAATGTCATATATAAAATTATAGTATTAGTTTTATATAATTATTATTAAAATCTTGTTTACATATGCATATATATATATATATATGTATATATATATATATATATCTTATTTGGAAAACAAGTAACACATTAGTTGCATTCATATATTAGTATAATTATTATTAAAATACTATCAATTTCTAATTCAGAAAGAATAAAATAATTATTTTAAATTTCACTTCTAATTTAAACAATATAAATTTTCTATTTTTATTTACAAGAAATTGTCTTTAAATTTTAACCATATCCATTTAATAAAACATTAATGGACACTCGACAAAACTCCAACGGTCACTTTATTTGAACTCCAATGGCTACAAGTATTTCTAATGGTTATGTAAACCCTTATAAATACATGTATATGGTATCTTATATCTAAGTTGGTTTGGTTTACCAGGATGGTTCTCTACATTCCTTTTATTCTTAGTGCGTGTGCCATTCTTCTAGTGATCACATTCCTCTTTATGGTTGGTACAAGCGACGAGGGATACCTACTCGGCCTCTTTGTGGTGTTAGTAGGTATCCCAATGGCGCTTCTTGGATTATCTATTAGTTTCTTAGGCTCACCATGGTTTTCTGCCCTTTTTAGAATTAAACATTTCAGTGATTTATTAATAATATGCATCATTTTTTATTTTGAGAAACATTGTCTGAATTATTAAATAATATAAACTTATCATTACACATTGAAATGGTTCAGGGCATCAAAAATACTTACAGAATTCGAGGTCCATCGGATTCCTTCCACCCTTCGCAAGAATATCCAGGTGGGTGAAAATTTGCAAACTCCACAGGATATGGTCGTGAAATTTACACCATCTCCAGAGACACTCTATACCTTGACTAGAGATGATGAAGAGCTATTCTGGGGACCAATGGCAGATGAGAAGTAGTGCAAACCATCACTAGAAACCGTAGTCCCTGGGCCAGAAACTGCGGTCGGCATCCCATCTTACAACAATGTCATCGCTAAGTCACTACACTCTTCAGAGTATAGCTTGAGATGCAGAGGTTTGTCATTTTGCTCATTTTATTCTCCACCGAAAAGCCGACAGTCCCAGTGGTCTGCTTCAGTACTACTACCAGTTCCCCAGCTGCCTCCGGTTAATGAGTGAGGTAATGAAGGTCCAGACCCTGAATCTGGACCAAGGAGCTTGTGGGATATCCTCGTAGTAGACCATTTTCTTGAGGTGTTCTGGCCAATTGCAGCGCCAAATTTTAGGGTACTAGAAGAGATCACCCAGGAGGAGGTCGGATGCTTTCGCCATACCCTCTAGGAAACTCATTTTCGACATTGGCGTCAATGAATAACCTACCCCAAGAGTCAGGTACTCTTTGAGGATATCGGGCAACAAATCCATTTGGTCAATTTGGCCGCACTTCCCATGTCCCAGTGCCCTGAGTCACCAGGCCGCCATAAGACCATCCAAAAATGATGCATCTAGAGCATTAAATTTCTCTGTAGGATAATCAAGGAGGCTTATCCCCATGTTTAAATTCATGGTTGGGGGCATTACGCGACCCTCCATTTTACTTCCATTTGGCGCCAGCCAGATTTTCTAGGCGACATAGAGAATATGCTTCCAGGCAGAGTCACAGTTAACATGGATGATCTATTAGAGGGATAGAATGCGTTGGAGCTCCGTGAGGAGGACTTAACCCCTGAGGGGGTTCCATAGCTACAGGATCCATTGGGAAGGGTCACTCTCTAGTAGAAAATCTATTGGGTATTCCCATGCCCACTGAGGAACTAATCCTCAATCGGAATTCCAACAAGGGAAAAGAACACCTTGGTGCGGTTAAACCCTCTAACCCGTCTGGAATAGTGCATAGGGAAGAAGACGATCCCAAAAAAGATGTTTTGTTCCAGCAACTCACCTAACACAAGAAGATAGTCAATGACCTCCTTGCTGAATGCACTGCATATAGACAACCAAACTACAGTGATCCTCAGTTGGGGTAGCAGGTACAGGAACAACTTCCCCTTGGGAAACTACCCCCAGGTGACCCTGACCATCTTGCCCACGCAGACAGGTTTGAGGCTGGAACTTATGGAAATAGGGTGCAGTATGTGTCGCTAATTCCTCCTTAAAAACATGACAATCCTCGCGACCCAGCTTGGATTCCCCCAACTTCTCCATAGGTCATTCCACCAGCCGCTCCGCAAGATGCTAAGCCTATTTGTCATATTGAAGGACCCACAAATGCACTAGTGATCAGGGATCCCTGTGAAGATAGGAATCCCCACTCGGATGATCCAATGGTGGCACTCATCGCCTACCTCGAAGCCTTGGAGACTCGATAGTTGTAAATACCTCTTGATGGAAAGACATACCCGACATGGGTGGATAATAGGCCAACACCCCTAGGTTTTGGGAATCCCACCTTTTCCCCCTTTAACAGGATGGGGGACCCGCCACAGCACCTGACCCACTTTATCTCAAGGTGTGGCCCCATGTTGGGAACTCCAGTACAACATGAAGCCACCAAACTCTGGTATTTTGTACAGACATTGGAAGGGACAATATTCGTCTGGTACAGCTGGTTGCCCATCGGGTCAGTGGCCGGCTGGGAGGACCTCTATAGGTAATTCCTCTACCAGTTCAGTTCCACCACTCGGAAGATGATTATCATAGACCTATTCAAGTGAAATCATGGGCCTGATGAGCATGTTGTCGACTTTGTATCATGGTGGAAAGGGATCACATACTCTCTTTACATTCCGCTAACTCATGAGAAATTGCTGAAAATGTGAATAGAGAATGTGAATATAGAACTATTCCTCACTTTGATCACCCAAAACTACCTCGTGGGATTCTGAGACATCTCTAATATGGCCCAGCTCCTTGAGTAAGCCTTACAGTAGGATAAGAAAGAATGTATGTTTCCTCCTACAATCCCCACGAGAAGGGCCTCTAGAGCTGAGCCCACTGCAATGGCTCAAATAGAGGACCCCAGGAAACTAGAGTTGTTACTAGGGGATCTGACTCCAAAACCTCGTAGAGGCCCCCAACCTCATCCATAGCCTCCGGCCCAGCAGTTCCCACCTCAGAATCAGCTTGACCCCTCATGAAATGTTCCGCCACTGCCTAGCTGAGATAACAGAGATCCACCTCCTCGGCAGGATCCTCTAGCCCCTCATCTAGGTCAGGCTCTGAGGTCCCCCTTCCCAGACAAGAGGAACCAGACCTACTCATTCATAAAGGAACAAGTACCTAGTTATTTTCAATGTGCCCTAGAGATAGGGATTATACGTTTTCCTGAGTGCAGGAGGCTAGAAGATGAAAACCACAATGATCACCCAAATTACTGCCCCTAACACCAGATCCGGTGCAAAACCCTCAAACAGTGCTATGTGTTCAAAGACTAACTTCAAGACCAGGTGGATAAAAAAATATTCCGGTTAGGCCTAGCTCTGGCACATGTGGCATTCACCTTCATGAGGTCACACAGCAGCAGCGACAACACAGGTGAGTGGCATCAGGTTTCTAGATGTGGGTCCCATAAGTATGATGATTGGATAGCTCATAAAATTGTTTATCATGCCCATGGTGTTATCCATGCATGCCTGAATTGGCCAGAGCCTTCAGAAGCCACAAAAACTACTTCTGCATCATCGTCTCAGTCGTCCTCCTTCCAAAAGATCAAATACCGGTGGTGTAAGGGAATGTAAGTCCCCCACCAATTCCATCTTCATCTCGTACACTCGGTGACTTCATGCCCCCAGAGATGGTGATCCCTCCCAGAATCCATCCAGTGGTGGATGAATCTTCATGTGATAGTCGAGGGTATGCCTCAGTTAATATCATAGAGCTAGTAAATCCCTACATGATTCCTAATGATGGGGATCACTAGGTAAATCCTCCCAACGTCCTCAGCCATCATTAGTGTCGATAGAGCTACGACAATATGAGATGTTAGAGTGCCTTAGTCAGTACTTCTATCAAGAATATGTACGTGACTGAAACCAGGCAATAGGCCCAGTGCAAAGCTCAGTATATGAAGCCTTCTCATCTGGTGACATCAGGCCCGCCTTTGATTCCATTTGTATTGTTTGATCAGGTAGAGCCACCTCGACCACTTCATGAGTGGCCTAGATTTGCCACAGGCCGGTCTCAGTCATCTAGCCCTCATCTGGTAGTCACTCCACGGGCATTGACTAGTGAGAAGTGAGATTTTTCTAGCACCAGTCAGTGGCCGGCCCCACCGGTAGGGCCCACCATACCTCCAATCATAGAGTAACCTTCTGTAAGAAGAAGTTCACACCTGTCATGGAAGTACGATGTTCTCAAACATCATTCCAGCATTCCAGAAAAGGTCTCTATCCTGGAGGAACTTCTCCTATCATCAGATATGTTTGAGGCCCTCGCCAAGGCTTTAAGAAGCCCCCTCCAGTTTGAGACGGAGGTTGCAGCCTCAGAATCATTTCATGTTGAGGCAGTCTAGAATTCTGAATGCCAGAACATCATCTCATTCATTATAAAAGATGAAGTCTCTCCCATACAGGGGAACATTATCCCACTTTACATCACCAGTTAGTTTAATGGCGTTGAGGTTCATCATTGTCTTTTCGACATGGGCTCTAGAATCAACCTAATCCCAACTCAGACACTGCAAAAAATGGGATTGTTCAAGGTTGATCTGAGTCCCTCTGACTTAAGGATCCAAGGTTATAACAGGATAGTGTAGACACTGGTCGACAAGATCCATTTAAAGATCTGGTTTGGTGGTCTAATTGTCGACATTGATATTATGGTAGTCTCCTAAGACACTGCCTATAATGCATCGATCTGTAGGTCGTGGCTCCACCTGCATGTGGAAATACATTTATCATATCCCCAGTGCCTTATGTACACCCTCAATGGTCGATTGGGTGTGATTCAAGATGAAGCATCCCCCTTTTCCTCTTGTGAAGCCTTCTATCTGGATGCCGACTACTACAAGAGAAAGGATGCGAAGATTCTGACTAATGAGGTCGATCATGTTATGGTTGCGACCGACCTATAGGCATATCTGGATGATGCGTACATCTTTCTGTTCCATCAATTGGAGGCTATATCACTGGAAATGGGGAAATGTTTATTTGTTTCCGGAATGAGGGGGGAGGAAATTCCTAATTCTAAGAGATGATGGAAGATCACCTCATACACCTACACAAACTAGGCTCAGGTGATCCCGGAGCTTCCTACTCCCATAATGTATCGGGATGTCCGCCCCATGGAAACAACAATACATCATACTTTCATGTTTCTCTAAGCTATAATTAACCAGATCAAGACAAAATGCCACTATTTATTTGATATCATCAAGAATTTCCCCTTGGGACGAAGGCCAGATGGGATTGGATCAACAGCCTTCATCGCTATGGCCATGGTAGCACAGGTGTGTCTCGAAGTAGTTTCCACTGCCACTCAGGATGGTACCAGCCTCCAATTGGGAGCTTCCAACTCAGAATAAGCTCCTCCCACTGAAGATCCTCCCTCCATAAGAGAAGAAGAGGATTTAGACAAATATCCCCTGACTTTGAAGAGGGTGTCTTCACCACGGTCGATGAATTGGTATAAGTGGACCTCAGTAGCAAGTTATACCCAAAACCCACACTGATCAGTGTCTCAATTCCCCTTGAGGAGCAACAACAGTACATAGACTTCCTTAAACAACACCTTGATGTATTATCCTGTAGTTATGATGAGATACCGGGACTAGATCCTCAGTTTTCCATCCACTACCTCGGCCTCCCGGTAAATCACCGCGGGTTCAAGAAACCTCCCAGAAAGATGCACCCTTCCAACGCTGCCATGGTTGAGGCTAATGTTGACAAGCTCCTCAGAGCCAATTTTTTTAAGGAGGTCTAATATCCCAAATGGATTGCCAACATTGTACCAGTCAGGAATAGTAAAAGATATATTAAAGTCTGGATTGACTTCCGAGATCTCAACTGTCACTATTCGAAGGATGCTTTTCCCCTTCCTATGACGGAATTGTTGATCGATGCTACATTTGGGTTCTAAGAAATCTCCTTCATGAATGGGTACTCTGTGTATAACTAAGTCAAAATGGCCCCTGAGATTGAGGAGTCTACAACCATTAGGGAACCACACAGTAATTTATGATAATCAGTCATTCCCTTTAGTTTAATGAATGCAGCTGCCACCTATCAGTGGGCTATGCATCACATGATTAAGCCAATCCTCAGAACGTTTGTTTAATGTTACATGGATGAGCTGGTGGTCAAATCTTGACAGCACCAAGAACATCTCAATGACATTGAGAATGTGTTTAGCTTCCTCCATTCTCGCCGCCTAAAGATGAACCCATTGAAGTGTTCTTTCGAGGTCACCTCTGGAAAGTTCCCCGGCTTCATTATCAGATAAAGGGGAATCGAGATCAACTCAGAGAAGATCAAGGCCACAATATATATATGTCTCCCCGGAGAAATATCTGGGGGCTTTGATGTTTCCAAGGCCACTTATCTTACATACATTGATTCATCATGAATTTGGGCGACAAGTGTAAAACCTTTTCTCATATCCTGAAAAAGGCACCATCTATGAGTGGGATGAAGAATTCCAGACTACTTTTGAGGAAATCAAGCAGTATCTACTCTAGACTCGGGTCTTAATTCCACCCTTCTCTAGAAATCCATTGGTCTTTTATGTGACCTCCCTAAAGCGATCTCTCGGCGCCCTTCTCCCCCAAAATAATAACGAGGGAACGAAAAATCGCCATTACTACCTCATCTGCATGCTCCTCGATAAAGAGAACAGATAATACCCTATCAAGAAGATTTTACTTGTGATAATATTCAAAGTACATAAATTGTAGCATTACCTCCAGCATCATGAGGTACAACTGGTGTCTGGGGTAGATCCCCTGAAGTACATCTTAAATTGCCCCATGTTGACAGGTCGACTAGCTCGGTGGGTGGTAATCCTCCAACATTTTGATATCAGGTTCGTCCCTCAGAAGGCTATCAGTGGTTAAGCTTTGGAAGACTTCCTTTCCACCCATCCAACTCCTACGGACCAGTCCCTAGAACTCGATTTTCCTGATGAAGTGATTATCTCAGTGGACCAATCCATGTCATGCTGGAAAATGCACTTTGAAGGAACTTCCCGGAGCCCCACCGACAGAAGTATCAAAGACCCCAAGCTCAACAGAGTAGGCCTGGGTATCTTCTTCATTACCCCGGAACAAGTTTTTCTGTCATACTCATTCATATTTTCAGAAGGCTACACCAACAATGAGGAAGAGTATCAGGCTCTCATTACGGGCATTGAGCTGGCCCTCAAGATAGGTGTTCCCCATTTGCATGTGAAAGGGGACACTGAACTAGTTATCAAGCATGTCAACAATGACTATGTCTTCAGAAATCCAAAGCTCATGGAATTGTTGGTACACACCCTCCAGCTAATGGATCAATTATTATCTTGGCAAAAAATTACTCATGTTCCTCGATCTCAGAACGGTCGAGCTGACGCCTGGGCCGACCCAGCTGCATCACTTACAGAGCCCGAACAGGATGACCTGATTATCCATATTTCATATTAAAGATTCATTGCTCATTTCACTCTAGGTGATGATGATAGCCTGTAGGTAAGCCACCTTACTTCCGGCGCCTCCATGTCAGGACCCCCAGGTCCCCCTGATGTAGTGGTTGAATTGAATCCTGACTAGAGAACCACCTTTGTCAAGTTCCTCCATAATGGTAATATCCCAGCATATCAGGCCGAGCATGAGCAAATCCAAAGCTGCGCACTATAGTTTACCCTCCAAGATGGTCCTAGTCGCGATAAGATCCTCTACAAGAGTGGGTTTGATGGGCTCCTCTTCTATTGCATTCAATGAGATGAGATTTCCCAATTCATGAAAGAAGTTCAAGCCAGTTCCTGTAGGGCTCATCATCCAGTGCCAAAACTATCTCACCAGATCCTAATACTGGGGTACTTTGGTCCATCTATGATCCATGACTACATAAAGTTCTCCAAAAGGTGTGATGCATGCCAGAATCATGCTAACATCATGCCTCGATCGACAGATCCTCTCAACTCCACCACGTACTCTTGGCCATTGGCGGTATGGGGACACGATGTCATGGGACCATATCCACTAGCGACAGCTCACCAGTGCATATTCATCCTGACTACTACAGATGTATTCTCTAATTGGGTAGAGGCAGTTCCACTCAAGGAGGTCAAGGCCCATTCCATCGTTGACTTTGTGAGCTCCAACATCATCTACCAATTTGGAGTCCCTCATCCTGTCCTCACCGATAACGACATGAACTTCTGGGAAGATGAGCTAAAGAAATTGTATGCTAAGTACAACATCTGTTCTAACCACACCTCCCACT
The DNA here is from genome assembly GCA_963277665.1 of Viscum album. NCBI lineage: Eukaryota > Viridiplantae > Streptophyta > Magnoliopsida > Santalales > Viscaceae > Viscum > Viscum album. Next base: position 697,304,653 of record OY728122.1, on the reverse strand, counting down.
ATCATGCGCAAAAAATGGAAAAATTGAGGCGTTCAATAAGACCCTCTCTAACATTCTGCAGAAAATGGTTTTTCAGAATTAGAAATGTTTTCCAGACAATCTCCCCAATGCCCTATGGGCTTATCGAGAAATTACTCGTAATTCCACCCAAGTGACCCCATGTTCCCTAGTGTACAGAACAGAGGCCATCCTTCCAATCGAGATTCAATTTTCATCACTATGTACAACTGTCTATGATCAGTAAGTGCTAGATAATGTAGCTAAAATCCGTCTGGAAGAGTTGGAAATGCTTGATGAGAATAGGATTTGTACCCTGCAAAATCTGGAAAGGCATCAGAACAAGATAGCTAGAGCTTTCAACAAGAAAGTTCACCTCTGATCTTTCTTGCAAGGAGACTTGGTATTGGACCAGAGGTCACCAATGATACCTGGTAGGAAACCACCCATGTTGGAGCCCAAATGGGATAAAGCTTACAACATTTACAAGTTTTACTAAAATTGTGGATACTCACTAGTTACCATGGATGGTGAACATATAACTCCTCCCACCAATTCCAATTTCCTCAAGCAATATTTTTCCTGAGTCTCCGGTCCCACATGACCATAAAATATATAATCCCACATGACCATAAATGGTATGGTCCTACACGACCTTAAATTTTTTGGTCCTACATGACCATAAACTGTAGGGTCCTCCATGACCTTAAACTGCCCAGTCCTACATGACTTTAAACTATGCGTCATCCTGCAAGACATTAAGCTGCATCTCAAGAACTACATATGGATTTATTTCCACCGTCATGGGATAAGTAAGAATCCTTAGATGCTTCATCTTGATTCTATCCCCAATTATCTATTTGATTATCCCCTCCTGGGCATAGTTCTTTTGGACGATCCTATATGGCATTGTATAGGCTTATTTGGCCCCACTCTTGTGAGGGTTACGATGATTTCACAATGTTCCCTCCCTCATTCTTCTCTTTGCACAAGTCCTTAAAACATGATGTTAAACATCATGGGTCTTTCAGAACTATGTATGGCTTGATTCTTATCCTCATCGGATATGTAGGACCACCTGAACATTTTGTCTGTAGGCCTAGATCCAAACTATGAGATCTCCCCTTGATTCTTGTCATGTACATGAATATTAATGATCTATACATCCCTTCCATTTTGGGTTTCCATTATATTTCACATCCAAAAGGGCCCCTGAGAAATATGGATACTTAGCCTAAGGACTATCCTATTAGTTCGGACCAACGCCATTGAGTATTTCAAAAAACAAATTGATATAAGTCCCACATTCTGAATAAGGTCAGCGGTTGACACTCATTTTTTTCCCATTTCAGGTCACTCGATATAGATATTGTATTTTGAATCTGGTCAATAGCCATCCTTTGTTGTTTTCACCACCCCCATATGTCCCAAACATGGAGTGTAGTGGAATATTATGCTTCGTCATCTCTCCAAACCTCGGTCTACCTTGAGAAAGAGTGTGATTCAAGCTGGTGCTCCCTTATGTGATGGGGAGAGCCTAATTGTACTCTTTGTTTCCCGCACCGATCATTTCTCCCGTGGGCTTAGGAGCTTTGATAAGGCAATACCCACATGAGTGGCAATATGGCTACAGGTGGCCGGGATGTCCAACCTCAGGTCACTCGGCCTTTTCGCCCCCTGGTCCATGTTTTCATTTAGGAATAATGTGGTGTGGGATGGAATCACTTCCTCACTCATGTCAGGATATTATTCCATGACACACATATCCCCTTGAGACATCCCTTCATTTATCACCCTATCTATGAGTACATGCACTACCATGCTTCGCGAGCCCCATCATTTGGGTTTCCATCATCTTCTATATCCAAAAGGACCCCTAAATGGCATGAATGCTCAGACGAAGGGATATCCTACCATTATGGGCTAATGTCCTCAAGGATTGCGAGTGTAAAATTGATACAAGTCCTGTGTTACAAATATGGTCAGCGGTCGACGCATAATTGTTCACCCCGAACTCCGATCACACAAGGGTTGATACTGGGTTGCGAACCTGGTCAACAGTTGTCCTTTATCATCATTGTCGCTTTGTGGTCTTCCATAGTCATGAGGATTCTCCTTCTTTGTCCCATGAATATGACATTAAAATAGGCATCTATGGCTTGAGCTCTATGACCTTAAACTAAGGTCACCATTATTCTCACTACAAGACGTTAAACTACATGTTGGCCATGGAATTATCTTTGTGGCCTAGCCTCAGGTCCCTCATCCTTTTCGGGCCCCTAGCCCATGTTCCCACTTAGGATTATATGATGTGGTATAGGATTATGTCCTCATTAACGTTGGGATACTCGTTGGGCTGTACGCATCCCTTGTTGGGGTATCTTACCCTTATTTGCATCCCTTCTGCATGATGTCAAACTACACGTAACCCTTCTACCAGAACTATTTACAACTTGATTCCCATCCTTATGGGATACGTAGGACCGCTCGAAAGCCTAGTCTTCAGGTTCATCCCCATCTTTTAGAAACCTCCCTATGATTGTGGCCCCTAGGCTTGCGTTCTTTCAGGAGATGGGTATACAGTGTGGTATGGCCTTATGTCCTCATTCATGTTGGGTTTATAACAACCATGACACATTCCACTCTCTCCAAAGTGGCCTCTGCACCCTTTCCATACACTCATCTCTTTGAGTAGGTTCCCTCTTCCCTCTTTGGTGATTCACCAATGTTCCCATGAGTACTCTATTCTAGAGCTTGGAGTGTCAGATTCTACAAGGGCATGCTTTCTCCCATTTTTCAGGATTCATGTTCCCCTTCATTTGGGATCCCATTATCTTTCATATCTGAAGGGACCCCCAAATGGAATGGATTCTAGGCCTAAGGGATCTCCTTCCATTACAGGCCAACGTCCTCAAGGGTTTTAGACAACAAATCGATACAAGTCCCACATCGCGAATATGGTCAGTGGTCGGCGCTCATTTATTATTCCCATTTCAGGTCACACGATATGGATACTGTGTTTTGGAGATGGTCCACAGTTATCCTCTGTCGTCATTCCAACCCCTTCAAGCCTTAAATTTAAGTTACATTATTCACATCATTTTCCACCCCATTGTGTCCATGTGGAATTTCAACCCTCCCGGTACTATCCCTTAGTGTGAATTTGTACGTTAGGAGCACCAAGTCGGGGTAAGGCATCATTTAGGGCTTCGCACTGACTTCCATTTGGCATGTATTCTAGGTATTTCAAAAAACCCTCTTCCTCCCTTTTTGACCACATTGAGTTTGAATAACATGGGATTATGGATCAGATTGAGGTTTGCGCTTACGTGGAAGGATTTCTCTTCTCCAGGGTCCGAGCTCTAAGACCTTAAAGTTAGATCTCTTTTAGAACTACATACGGATTGACTCCCATTCCCATGGGATATGTAGGGATTCCCAAACATCTCATCTTTGGGTCCATCTTGAGATCCACTAATATATCTCATCTGTTCTGCCTTTTAGGCCCCACCTCTTATAGGACGACATGATGTGGTGTGTGTGGGCTTATGTCTCCGTTCATGTCAGGTTTAAAATTACCACACCACATAATCCCCTTCAAGGAGCTAGTCCCACCTTCATCCTACCCCATATTGCCTATCCTTTTCTATCCCCCTTGGCCTGAGGTTTCTTTCTTGGAATTGTACGTTGTATGCTATGGTATTATGTCCTCATTTATGTCAGGTATGCTTTATCACACCATGAACATTCCCTTTAAGTCTGAGCCATATGACTTTAAACTATGGGTCCTAGTCCCACATGAATTTACACTGTTTCTTCTATACTTCATGATGTTAAAATGCATGGTTAGTCCCATTACATGACCCTAAACTATGACATTACCGTCCCGCCGCACGACGAAAAATAGCACTGCGTCATGGTGTCCTCGTTTGATGGGACATCATGTTTGGTATCAGTCACACACCATACAATTTTTCAATGCCTTCACACATCTTTATCCATGTGGTGATGCCTAGAATTTCTATCCTAGGTCTATCACTTCACAAAAAAAAGACAACACTCATTCATCCTAAAGGACAAACAAGATCTATCAAATGCCGCTTATTTTCGTTTAAGGCACAGAACCGAAAAACCTTATTATCTCTATAACTATTATCTTACCATTTCATATCTAAAACTACATGTGGTTTGATTTCCATTCTCATGGGATATGTAGGAATTCCCATGCACTTTTCCTCAGCACCAGCCTAACTTTTGTTTTCGGTCCCTCGACTTAAAACCTCTCCAAGGAACACATGAGGATCTGGACTCCAGGTCCTCATTCACCATGTGTCTCCATCACTCCCTACCATCTCTAGTTTGAGATCTATGGCAGTAATCTAAGACCACTCTGCATCCTTGCTGCAAGATGTTAAAATTCATGACATCTTCCAGAACTACATACGGCTTGATTCCCACCATCCTGGGATACGTAGGAATGCACATACACATTGTCTCCAGGTACAACCCCAAGAATATAAAATCATGTCCTATCTCTTTCGTTCCCGGGGCCCAAACCGTTTTTGGGAACATGTGATGTGGATCTCATCCTCATTCACATCATATTTTTTAATAGTCGTACTGTATGCCTCCCACGTCTTTTCTTATCATGGTCCGAGTTCTATCACCCAAAACTAAGATCTATCTATGGGAATTTTGTGTCACGTTTGGCTACTTCACCACCGTATGCATAGTCCTTTAAATTAACCCCCCCCCCCCTTATGGCCCATTTTTTGACCATTAGGATGGAAGCGTGGAACCCCATGACCCTTTTCCTTAGAAAGGGACCCGACTCACCTTATCCGATATGTCTTTTTTGTCGTACTCAGATGCATTATGACCAAAAGCCCAAAGTGTGGGGTTTTCATAGAGACATCCCCTCATTCCATGTCCAAGCTTCATGATCTTGTTATTTGGATCCTCATCCTCTTACACATCTAAAGGGACAACCTTTACAGCCTGGTCTCAAGCCACAATGGCTTACCTACCGACTTGGGCCAACGTCCCTGAGGACCTCGGATGACATTTGCGACAGGTCCCCTATTTCGAACATTGTTAGAAGCCGACCATAATTTTTTTGTCCCTATTAAAGGCTAACACAAAAAAGATACAGTATTTCAAACATGGTCAACATTTATTCCTTATCTTCACACCACCATCATTGTGGTCCAGATTTCGAGCATCATGATTCCCATATTTCCACTTCCTTATGTTCAAGTGGAATTCTAACATACTCAACTTTACTCCTTCATGCTTCTAGGTGTGTCACATAGGTGGATTATCATCATTGGGACATTATTCACCTAGCATCCCATCTCCCCTAACATGTACCTTCCTATGCTAGGAAAGTCCCATCACTACACCTTGTTTCCCATATTGAGCAGGACTCGTGTGGGCTTACTAATTCTGGTAGGACGTGTACTGGCACAGCCATGCCACACATGCCTTTCATCATCCCACATGATGTTAAAATGTGCCTTCATAACAACATATGTCTTGATTCCCATCCTAACAAGGTATGTAGGAATGCCCGTGAATTTTGCCTCGGGCCCAGCCTAACTTTAACTTTTTGTCCCTTGACCTAAAGAACTTCCTCCAGGGATATGTGGTGTGGTGCTGACTCCTTATTTCCTCATGTTGGGTTTACAGCTACTACACCACATACTCCCCTCCTAGGATCTTCCTTTTCACTCTTTGTCCTATCGCATGACGTTAAACTTCACGAGCCCACATGTCCACATTCCATAAAATTAAACTATGGTTCTTCCCATAACAAGTTCAGGATGCCCTATGTTAATCATGGGATGCATCGGTTTCCTCTCCAGAGAGGGTTCTTCCTACCAGTGTCGGTATTTGACCACGTCGTGCTTCAAGAACTATTTATGGCTTGATTCTCAACCGTTTTGGGATACGTAGAGATGCCCAGGTATTTCAACTTGGGCCCAGTCCCAGTGTCATTTACCCTTATGGGCCTTCGTCCCCGATCTTGGTCCAGGAAGTATGACCTTTAAACTATTTGTACTGTCCTCACTGTATGACATAAAACTACATTTCATTCCAGGTCCTCACCAGAGAAGTCCTGTTCGGAATTAGGTTTGATCAATGATCAGAATGATGCACCCACCTAATGTGTCTTCACCACAGTGTCATAATTTCAAGAGTGTTAGACTCCATTAGAACAACCCATCACTCCACACTCCATGCTTTGTGTTCCCTTTATTCAGGCCCTCATCCTCTTTCACATCTAAAAGAACCCCCTAATAGTATGGATGCTCAGAATATGGCTGGTCTACTATCCTGGGATAACGTTCTAGAAGACTAATGGATGACATTTCGAGTTAGGCCCCATGTTTCGAACATGGTTAGTGGTCAGCCCCCATTTCTTATCCCCATTTCAGGCTAACGCAATAAGGATACTATGTTTAGAACATGGTCCATAGTTATTATTCATTATCATACCATCCCTAGAATTTTATGAATTTTGGGTATCATGATTCAAATTTTCAACTCCCCTATGTTTAGATTAATTCCAACACCCATGGCATTTCCCCACTCATGCACTAGAGCACACTAGGGAGGTTGTAATTCAACTGTTCTGAGAAATTCATTCTCTAGTCATGTCTCCCTATTTGTCCTTGGAAGTACACATCAGCATTTGAGATATCCACATTCTCCAACTTAAATCCCTCTTTTAGGATTCTCCCAATGGTGATCAATGTCCCATTCTGATCCCCTCACACCTTCCTTTGTTTAGCACTCTTGTATACGTCAATTACCTTCTATTATCTATTTACCGCACCAGGCATGGCTCATGCAGGCTTATAGATTTAGTCTCATATTTCCTCAATGAGATAGAGATACAATGGATCCCAATGCATGCATTTTCCTAAGATTTTTCCTCATAATGTGGTTCGTCTCACACTCCTCATCCTCGTTGGACCCCATTCTTAGGGGGGGCATTTGTTGGAACTGGAAAACACGTACATGTAATTCACCGAATGATACCATATATGATCTCAAAGTGTATCTCGTTCTTCATGCATTGATTTGACTAGTCATGTATCCCAAATAGATTTATAGATCAAAATTTATGGCTGTTTGAAGTCAGCCTGCTGGAAATGGCCTTCCCGAACGGTTTTGGGGCAATGTATGGATTTTTGAATAAAAAGGGAATCGTGTGCATAAAAATAGGTTTGCACTTAAAAAGGTAATCATGTGCATAAAAATGGAATCTTTCACATAAAATGGTAATCTAGCGCATAAAAATGGAATCTTTTGCATTAAAAAGGAATTTTGCGCGTAAAATGGCTTTGTGCAGAAAATTGGAACGAAAGTTTATGCACCGCGACTTTCAAGGATTCACCTATAAATAAAAGTGAATCCCCTTCTTTTAGGGAGGTCCCCTGGAGGTTGGTCGCTACTCTAATGCGCGTAAGTCCTCATTTTCTGCACCTACGTGTAAAACCCCCCTCTTTCGTTCAAAACATCACTTTTTCATACAAAATCACCAACATGACTAGTTTTTCATGGAATACGTTATTTTTTTGCACAACAGTTCCACTAGGCCCAATTTTACATGTGCTAGTATTGCACCGGTACAATTGTGCGCACACATTCCCTATTATGTGCAAAGATCCCCAATTGCATGCCAAACCTCCCCTATTGTGTGCAATTTCATCCCTATTCCACGCATGACCCCCTATTGCACGCACATCTCCCATATTGTGACCACACCACCCTTACTACCCGAAATCCTTCCCTCTTTCATGTAAATATTTCTCTATTGTGCGCCAACCTTTCCAATTATGTGCAAAAGTTCCATGATACCCAATCATTCACGCACCTACACCACACAGTGCAATATTTCGTGCAGCCTATCTTGCATGTATTACATTTTACGTGCAGCAGTATACAAGCCTATGCCTACTAGTCCATACCGTGGGGGATATGCCCCTGGACCCCTGACCCCCATGAAAAATGGAGAGTCGTGTCGTGAACTATTCGGGTCGGGATGTTGGAAATTTCCATTACGTCCATATGCGCATCTACCTTCCACCTATGGAATACCATGATTTGAGATACTCCTACGCACACTATGAAACACATTGAGTCGACATATTCCTCTTGGTTTCATTACCATGTCATGAGTTGAGATTCTCATTATCAATTCCCTGAGCACCATGATTCGAACCATTCCTCATGTAACTCATCCACACCCCATCACCTGACTACTATACCAGGTTGAACTAGAAAGGGCTGCCCTTGTGTAAAACCCAAAACCAAGCATTGCTAGGAGGCTTATTCCCAACAGTCCTCTCTGCATAAATATAAAATTCAGTACACCCTATGTGCCAAATATAGTATGCCTCTTGCTCGAAATGAGAGATTCCTTGTGCTCCATGCATAAGATGTCAATTGTATTATCTATATGACTATAAACTATAATATTCCATATCATTCAATAATAGGATTCCTCTTATTCCAAATAAGTGATTCATTATGTGCTAAGCATATGATGCTTCATGCCATGATTATAGTGGCGTAATTTCAAGAGCGTTGGAATCCTTCAAGACATTCCATCACTCCACCTCATGCTTCGTGTGTCCTAAATTCAGATATTCATCCTCATCCATGTCTGAAGGGACCCTATAACGGCCTGGTTTAATGCTTCCTAGGCTCAACTACTATATTAGGACAATGCCTTAGAAGATTTTTGATGATACTTTGAGTCATGTTATGTGTTACAAACAGAGTAACTAGTCGGAACTTAATTGATTGTCCCAATTTTAGTCTTGAATGATATGGATGCTGTGTTTAGAACATGGTCAACAGATATCTTCCATTTTCATGCCACCCTCACCGCGTTCTGAATGTTAGGAATGTGATTCACACTTTTCATCTCCCTTTGTTCGGACTGATTCCAACGCCCTTGGTGTTATCCTTCTTGTGCACCTGTGTATAGGTGTTGGCCTCAGTTATATGACTCAATCCACTAGGGAGTTGGGATGACCTCTTGGTCAGACATGAGTATTACATTACGGGTAACTTCCTTGTGTAATAATTATTCACCATTGTCGCTCCATAGCATCACCCGGGTAGATTCCATGCGTAAGCCCCATCCACCATTTCCGTTCCTTAGTGGAACCCAGGCACGCTAATGGCTATTGCTTCTTCGCATATCCATGCTAATGCAGACCCCCCAATAGATCAATCCATAACGCCCCCTCACCAAGGAATTTTTGATCCCTTCCCTTCCCCAAGGGGTAGGAGGTGTTAGTTATGTAAGTCCTAAGGGATGCGGAGTGAACCCACCTCGTCCGAGCTGCAGGACATTAAAAATCCAAGTACTATCATCCTCATCACATGAAGTATAATTGTGGCCTCTCCCCATGAATTAATCATAGGGTGATTCATCTCGGACATTCTCTATGCTCCCTGGTCTCCATGAGAGTGAGATAATTCCTCACATGGAATGAGATCCTCTTTATCGAAGCGGTGTCTGTCTGTGGGGAAAGGGAAACCACCTTGGTGGAAGCCCCTAGCTTTCCTTATAGGAGGCATCATCCCTACTCCTCCTCTCTTCCTCAATGCCAAATCCCTTTGGGCGTTGTCACCACCCGGGCCTCCATCCTAGAGTAATTCCCAATCTCCATCACCCCAGGATTCTAACCATGAGTAAGCCCCTACATCCTCTTCCTGATTTTAACCATGCATATGCCCTTGTTTCCTATTTGGGCAACTAAATATGTGTAAGACCCACTCCACTTCCCATGGACGCACCTTTCACGATGTGATGGTTTGGTCTTTGCTACCTCTTTTTTCCCACTCCAAGCATGACTCACGTGGTCTTAGAGTAAGCATCTACCACAACATCTTTTTTGGGTAGACAAGAGTGTAAGCCCGAAAACCTCTTCTAATCTATGTGGACTTTGATCCTTTCCGAGGAAAGGTACGTAGGAATCCTCTCTGAGGTTCAAGACCAACAACCATTGGTTCTGAACCCCTTCATGTTGGTTTCCACCATCCTGAACTATGTGGACTTTGATCCTTTCCAAGGCAAGGTACGTAGGAAGCCTCCTTGAGGTTCGAGCCCAACAACCATCAGTTCTGACCATTTCATGTCAGTCCACCAGACTTGAACTACAAGGTCTTTGTTCATTACCAAGGCATGGTATGTTGGAAGCCTCCATAAAGTTCAAGTCCACCATCCACTAGTACCAACCATCTTCACGTTGGATCACCTCACACCCCTCTTGAGCTATGTGGACTTTGATCCATTCCCAGGAAAGGAATGCAGGAATCCTCCATGAGGTTCAGAACCACCATCCATTGGTTTCAACCACCTTCATGTCGGTCCACCCTCTTCCAGCATGAAGTTAATCAATACGCCCTTTTTTGTCCCTCATGACACTAATATAACCCTATCCAGCAGTATGCCATTGTGACCCCATATAACGGTAAGATGTTGTGACCCCATTCAGCAGTACGATGTTGTGACCCCATTCGGTGGTAAGCCATAGTCATCCCCATTTGGCGGTAAGTCGTTGAAGTCCTGAATCAATAGTAATACATCTTCAGTTGAACTAAATGTACTTTGAATCCCTGCCATGTGGACACATAGGAAGCCTCTCTGAGGTTCAAGTCCATCACTCATGTCTCATCCTAACCTATCCCTCGATCCCATGTGTTCCAGGAAGATCATGCCCCAACTTGGAGGTTCTATTTCATCCAGATCCCATACATGCATCCATTATCACATGTCTCCTCCTCAGGTGTCCCATTGTCCCACTGAACTATGCGGACTTTGATTCCCTATCATGGGGATAAATTGGAGGTCTCTTCAAGGCTCAATCCTAACATCACCATCGTCCTCGAGTTGACTCTATCTCATTATCTATACACTTCACTTAACCATCCATTATCCATCTTGATTCTGACCTAGCCCACCACACACTAGTGGGATCATTCCACCTCATTCCTTATTCCCTTTAACAACAATCAGGTAGCTAAACACACATTAGACCCAACATTAGTGTTCCCTCCAGGGGTTGCACCCATCTGATTCCCTATGGTCAGTATTTCGATTAGTATGATCCATCTCCGCTAGACCTTAAGCCCATAGCATACCCTGGGTTAAACATAGAAAGCTGGGGAAAACCTTAGATACATTCCTATGGCATATAATTCGCCGCATTTGACATGGGATGCCTCATGCTTCCACGCCCTCGAGAAGCCCTATAATAAGGGGAAGAAACCCAGACATGCTAGTGTTCTAGCATCCAGACATGCCAGTAATTTCCAATGTGACTACTCCTCCGACCAAAGGTTACTTCCCTTAATGCACCCATTGGAATGTCTCGACAAAATCAATGTAATTAACCACCTTCCATGAAGAAATGGAATTGGAAAGAGTTTTATGAGAAATGTCCTACTCTATAAGGGAGAAACGGACTAGGTGATGAGTTCTGAGGAGGAATCCATCGAAGGAGGATCCTAAATCCCTTCATCACATTTTGATCAAGGAGAAAACATCCCTAAACCAGGAACAGATGTTTCCTGCCATTATAAAGTGGTAATGTGGGGAAACAGCATGCGCCCTCCACGGACGGATGTGCGCGCCCTAGAGAAAGTTTCGGAAACAGTCATTAGAATAATTTTTACATTAATTTTCATCTATTAATATAATGAGGAGATCAATAGAATTATATTAATAAAAATAGAATTCAATGATCTCTTTGGTCATAAAAAAATTTCTTCCAAAACCATGTTTTACAAAATTTCTTTAAAAATATTCTTAACATTCTCAAAATTATTTATTAAAGGAGAGTTTACTCTTGTTTGAATTTTTTAACCAAATTTTATTATAGGAATCTTTATTTTTTTATCCAAATAAATCATGTTTATATTATTCCAAAAAAATTTAAATGAATATTCATTTTCGTGTAAAAGAAATAAATGAAATTATCCACCATCATGAACACATATTTCTTAAAAGATTCCACTATAATATTAAAAGGTTTTTTTCATAGAAAATTAATTTGAAATTGTTTTATTTTTTAGATATTTTTTATTGTAAAAGATATTCTCCATATGAACTGTTTTAAATTATTTATAGAATCCATTATTAGATTCCAATGTTATTTTAAAATAAATTTAATTAAAAAATATTTTATAAATTTTTTGTTTTAAAATATTTTTCTCAAACATATTTTATTTTCCTAAAAAAATTTCCCTATTGATCATTAAAAATTATTTTTCATCTAAGATGATATCCTTTGATGTTACTTATTCTATACCAATGATATGATTCAATGATATAATTCTAATTTTGTCTTTGGATGGTTTATTTTTATGATGAAATGTTCTTTATAAATTTAGTGTCTCTACATCGGTAATACAAAGACAGAATGATTATGAAAACCTCTTCTTTTTATGGGTTCTTATATGATGAAATTCCGAAATTATTATGAATCTTGTATCTATTCCGTAGGTTATGATATGATGAAATTCTTATAAAACCTGTTTCATTTTATGGTTTCTAGTATAATGAATTTTTCTTGATCATGTAGAACACAAACATAATATTTTCACTATATAAAGTTTGGGACATATATATGTCCTTAATTATCATGGTAAATATTTAATTCTCATGAGATATCTATGACAAGAATGGGGCATGAACATGAATCTGAAAGGTATTTTGCCTCATATGATGATATTGGGGGTGATCCTTGACTGTTATGATGTTTTTTGAGTGAACCTATTCCACTATGATATCATTGTTTTTAATAATTTAATATTATAAAAATTAATCTCTATTATTATGTCTATTCCAAAATTCTATTTATCATGATAATGTAGTTCTCTGATAGTTCATCTCCCATGATTTCATTACAATTCACATCTTATAAACTTCCAATAATTATTCCATGAATCAAGATTATGTTCTTTTTTATATAGAGTATGGTTTTAAAATTTTATTCTAATGTTATAAAACACTTATACATGTGTCATTTTAATATATCTATCTTTATTACCATTACTGAACATCTATGCTCACCCTTCATTATGTTTCATTTCCACGTGATGTGAAGAAATTTCTTCGGTATGATATTTCTAAGAAGGGTAATGGTTATTAAGAACATAGTGGGGAGATGATGTAGCTCACCTATGATAAAAGTGTTTATGTTTCCATTTTTTTATGGAGTAGTACATTTATAAACCTCGAGTATTTTTATGGGTAATGTAATAAATTTTCTGAAAAGTTAGGTAATATCTTTGTATGAAAAGACACAGTCGCTATAGTTGGTATCATTGGATAGGTTAACTAATATTGGAATCTAAGAGGAGAAAACATTAGTTATATCACTAAGTGCATGCCTCTGGATATATTTAAGGATGAGTTGATGTATTAGAAAATACCCTTGAAATTTGGTAATGGATAAAGATATTGGTTTCTAGGAAAACACATCCTTGTATACTATACATGGATGTTTATCTAGAACAAAGGTAAATTGGATTAATAACTCTAAAATGGGTTCATTGAATTCAAATTATTTTTCACTTGATGTTTGATAACATGCCATAATACACACCTAGTTTTCAAATCCTAGGGGATGTGCTTTGGAAATTCAGAAACTCATTACAAACAATCATGTTTGATTTAAATAGATAATTACTATTAATTGGCTAGGATAAACATGATTTTTCATATATTAGAACTACATTTTCATGATTTAGATATCAAATATGTGATTTTTAAATATATGTGGTTCCTAACTATGATTATCGTTGCTTATAGTATGCATTTTGGTTTTTGAAATAGATAAACACTGAAGGAACTGTATTAATGTTGATTGAGACACATAATGAAATGATTTTCCTACTAAGATAGAAACCATTATGGTGGTTGGAATTAATAATATCATTTCTATTATCACACAACATTATTAATTCATGAATGAAGTTATCCATACTATTGAACAAAATAGGGAACAACATTCTGTTGATTCCTTAAGATGAAACATCTACCTTCCATTTGTGGATCCACCAACCTTATAGATGTTGAGAAATGGAAAAGTAACACTGAAAATATATTTTCCATTCTCCAGTGTTCAGAACATGTAAAATCAATTTTATTGATTATATTTTTGAATCAGAGGCATATAAAATGTGGGATCCCATTAGGAATACATGGGAACGCAATTAAATTGACTCCATGGATTTGTATGAGTAAAATAAGGTATACTACAATAAATATATTCCTTTTATTCCTCATATGAATATGTATAAATAATTCTATGGGATAAGGAAAAAATATGATGAATATTTTGGTACCTATGAGGAAATTTTTAAAACTCTTTTAAAGTACGCTTCTCATATTGTCATCCAACCTGAATTTAAGGTTAATTAATTACTCAATGGCATAAAACCAAGTATCTAAATATTGTATTCCACAATATACTTATATATCTTTTAAGATATGTTTTATAAGAAATATAGGTGGAAAATTAGGTTAATGTGACATATCAATATTATTACATTGATCAAAATAGAAAAATAAAATTCAACAGAAAATATAAAAATCATTGAGATAAGAAGCTGATATTTCCATTTTTCCAAATTTGTGGGAATAAACACGGAGGAAATTTTCTTAAGGGGGATAATACATTTTTAATTTCTATAGGAGAAGGTTATTGAGAAATCGAATAACAATGTGATGGGAAGAAGTTAGATAATGATGAAAATATATATAAAGCTCCATATAATTAACCATTGACCCTCTAGTTTTTAGAAGGCAAAGAGTATATTCATTATACTAGCTAGTTCTCAAATATAAAGGTTAATGACGATAATCTATGTCAACAACCTCTTAAGGAGAGAGGAAAATGTAGATCTCATGTGATAATTTTTTTTACAGAGGGGTTAAATAATGACACGGTGAAAGGTACACACGCCATCCAATCTAGAATAGATAATATCTTATTTGACTCAATATTTACCCATTATATCATATATACTTAATTTTATAAGGGTATCAAGATTTCTCTAAAATTATTAGATGTTGAAATAACAATTAAAATCCTTAATGGTATGATAATATCTTATAAATTATATGATTCTACATTGGTATAAATTTTTTGGAATGTGCTTCTTATAATTCTTTTCATTATTCCGTTAGTTCAATTTTTTGTTATCGTAAACATGGATTGTTTTTTACAACCTAAATCCCATATAAATTCCAGAGGAAGGGATTTCATGTTTGATATTACATGAAAAAATACGATTTTCTATAAAGGCGATGATAAATATGAACTATCAATGGATATCACATCCATTGTATGGGGTTTGATTCCTATTCAAGAGGGAAATTTATATCAAATGGAAGTGAAGAAACTCTTCATCGATGATATTCCTATTATGATGGATTTTATTATGTATTACTTGAATATTTTCATATCCTTTCATCATAACATAATGTCACTTCTCAAAAGAACTCATTACTAGAGGAAAACCTTTTTCAAAGAATCCATATTGAATAGCTCTGATTGAGTTGTTGGAAATGAATATACAACTCTATGAGATACTTGACAAGGTATTAATCCATCCAAATGTGACATATAGTAGTGCCCCTATTTTTTGTTAAAAATTTTGAATGATCTATGAAAGTCTACATTGATTATTGTTAGATAAAAAAATGAAGATCGTGAACAAGAATCCACTACCCCATATTGTTGACTTATTTGATCAAATTCATGGAGCTCAATACTTTCAAGGATTTTTCATTATTATGGATATCAATAGCTGAAGGTCAAGAAGTAATATATAAAAAATAAAACATTCCATATAAGGTATGGGAATATAAATGTATAGTGATATCATTTACTATTAGTGGTTCTCCTATTATCTTCATTGATTTAATGAATGGAGTCTTTAAATATTACCAGGATCAGTTTTTCATACAACTTATAAAAAATAATATTATTTATTGAATATAAAGGAATATCATAAAGATAACTTGATAAATGTATTGAAGAACATATAAATGGAGAAACTATATGATAAATTTACAAATTGTGATTTTTTTATAACATGATTCATTTTGGATTCATATAATATCTTGAGAGGGTATACTAGTAGATCTCTCAAAGAAGAAGGAAATTGAATATTTCCCATGACCAACCCTAATTACTGATATCCATAGTTTTCTTGGTAAAGATGAATATTAAATAAGGATTGTGGATAAATTCTCATTATGATCTAATCCACTCACCACATTAACTCAAATGGGGACCATGTTCTTATAGATATATGAGTTTGAGGAAAATTTATTAGACCTGAATATAATATATGTCAGTTCCCATGTGATTACATTACCATATAGTGGAGAATAGTTTGTAATATTCAGTGATGAATCTAAGAATGTATTGGTATTTTTTATCATGAAAAACGACACGGTTATAGCATATTCTTCATGATAGTTGATGGTTTATGAGAAAATATACCCAACTCATGATTTGGAGTTATCTACCATAATATTTTCATTAATGATATGGAGGAATTATCGTAATGGAGAATAATGTGACATATATAATGATCAAAAAATTTGAATGTATATATTCCTATAAAAGGTGTTGACTATGTGCTTGAGAATATGGTTAGACCCTAATAAATGATTATGATTGATCAACACATTACCAACATGGGAAAGAAAATATATGGTTGATGATTTGAGTCAAAATGATCATGGTATAATATCAGTTATGAGGATCACAAAATATCAAATATTTTTGGATTTTTAATGGATTGATATGGAAATACTGAATTAATTGGGTAAAATATGTCATTAAAAAATTAATTTTCAATCATCAATAAAATTGAACATAAAATTGTTGAAGATAAGTGAGGTAGGCTAAAAAATAAGTATACAACTGTTCTCCAGTTTTACCATGATCAGGAGGGAATGATAATATATATGAACCATGTATTTATTTTTTATACTCCATATTTGAAGAAGGTGTTGTTAAAGGAAGAACATAATTCTTCATTCTCTATTAATCCTTGAATTATGAAGATGTATAGAGATTTTAATGAGTATTTCTAGTGGGATTTCATAATGAGAGATATCATAATGTTTGATTCTAGGTTCTCGGTATATCAACTAGTTAATTGTGGGATAAAATAGTATTAGGGGATGTTACATCTATTTCATTTAAGATAATATAAATGGGAAAACATCACCTTGGATTTTTTCATCAGACTCACACAAAATGTATAATGGGAATAATTCTATATGGTTTTATTTAATCTATTTACAAATATATCACACCTCATCACTATAAAATAAGACTAATATCTTGATAATATTCCCTAAATATACATTAATGAAGTGGTAATGTTTCATTGATTACCACATTCCATTGTATCTAATAGGGATTTGAGGTTTACCTTGATATTCTAGAGAAGTCTTCTACATTCTATGGATATAGAGTTATGTTTTAGAAATGCACATTTTCATTACATATATGATAAATATAAGAGAACAATTCATATCCTAGAGGATATGATGATAAATTTTTCTATTTATTTCAATGGTTTTTGGGATCAACACCTTCCTTTAGTTCAGTTTTTATACAATAATAACTTTTACTTTTGAATTCAAATGAATCCTTATGAATCACTTTATAGAAATAATTGTAGAGTTCCAACATGATTTATTTAAGTCAATTAAATTAATTAATTGGAACTTAGGAGATATTATGAAATGGTATAGACGTATAGATATATTCATCAACAAGTCATTCAAGCTCAGATTCGATAGAAAATTTATTATGGAAATCAATGGCGTGATCTAGAATTCGTGGTTACTGATAATGTGATTATATGAATATCTCCATGGAATAATGTAATGATATTTCCAAAAAAATGAAAACTAATTCCTACTTATATTGTTCCCTCTGAAATTCTTGATTGTATCGTGATGGTAGTGTATCGGTTGACACATCTGGAAAATCACTCTCAATTTCATGATGTTTTCCATGCATATCTTTTGAATAAGTAAATATTTGATTGTTAACCTATAGTGAAATCAAAGGTTGTACAATTGGAAAATGATCTCTATTTCTAATAATTTCTAGTGGAGATTCTAGATTAAGAAGAAAATGTTTTGAGAATCAATTCCACTCCCTATGTCATAATTTTTTGGAGAAACCACTAGTTTGATGAAACTACATCGTAACATGAGGATGTGATGAGGGACAATAATCCTCATTTTTTTCTATCAAAGTGATAAATTTCCATGGAGAAATTAATTATAATGGGGTATAATTTAAAACCAATAGTTATTATGTATTATTATTTATTTCAAAAAAATAAAATCTCATTCATAGTATTCACTACACAAAATACTAAGTTTTAACAAACCACGATATATTATTAATATTATAATTTAACTGCATCTGTTATAACCCAAAGATAAAGATACTGATATGAATAATAATAACTAATTTTTAAATATTAATTATAATTTTTTATAATGAAAACATATTGATAAAAACGAACATAATTTTTATGAAAATATTTATATGTTTCAAGAATATTGTTTTCTAAAAAAATTATTTATTTTTATGAACAATTATAAAATTAAAGTTTGAGAATTTTATAATTTTAATTTGTTAAAATAACTTCAAATTTTTATTTCATCATTTAAAATTCTCTGACATTCGTTTATTGGTATTTTCTAAAATGGTTATTTTTTCATTGAATAGTGAAAATACTGGTTTTTATTAGAATCTTCTTTTAGTTTACATAATTTATCATGAATTTTTTTAATAAAAAATTGTTTAAAAATTATAATTAACTCAATTTTAAATCAATTAATCTAGTTTAGTTCATATTATTATTTTTCATATATAATTTTGATATAAGTTTTTTTAATATTCTATATATTTTCTCTTAGAAAAATAATGTGCTCGTCACATATATAAGATTAATTTTAAATTAAATTTTACCATTAATTTGAATGTTATTTCGGAAAATGGACTAAATATTTTGAATCATAATAATTTTTATTATCTAATAATGAAAAAATAATTTTATATCTTTAAAAATAGAAAAACCAGAAAAAATTATTTACCACATTAAATGTAAAAATGTGTTACAGGGGGGGGTAAACTAAAAAAGTAGAAGGCTAAAAAATGACCATAATCATTCCCATCACCCATTTTATGGCCATATTAATAGATTATGCCTTAAATTATCTAAAATGGTCCATTTTGGTACCTTCTTGACTGAATGGCCTGAAGACTGATTTTTTTTATGGATTTTGGATAATCCCCTTTTAAGGATAAAGTGGTAAGCCAAGACTTCAGAGACATCATGACTTAAAAAAGTTTTGAAAAATAAAGGGTTGTAACCCAAGACAAGACTACACGAATATTACTCTAGCCAACATCAATATCATTAAGGTATGCCTCCACCAAAGTATAACTGATCAACAAGTTATCCCATGAAAGGATGCACGGGCCTGATACCGATGGCTATGCCATACCCTCTCAATCGTCCAAATATGAAAAGCCATACATGATGGAGATGACCAACTATATCCTCATCTGAATAAAAACCCATGTATAATGTTTGGATTCCCCAACATACATCCATATCACCTCCAAAAATGGTTAAATAGAAAGTAACCAGCTAATTAACAGCCAACCACGTCAATAGCACCACTACAATACCACCAATATCACATCCAATAAAACAAGATCTCACCTTAACCAAATCAAAACCTAGAAAAAACTTACAGGAGTGACCAAATGAAGGACCTCCCCACTCTGGAACACTGGAGCTGACCCCGAGCACACCGTCACCTTCCAGAGCCGAAGTCAAGCTGGAACGAGGCCGTGCTGAGATCGCGGAGTCGGAAAGCACACCAAGGCCAAAGTTAAGCACGCCATAGCCCATGCTGAGCACACCAAAACCACAAAATAATCCCAAGAAGATGGTGGATATCATAGGGGAGCTGACGACGATCAGACCACCTCTACGAGAAGGACCCGAATCCAAAGGCACGATGAGGCCAACACTGAGTATACCGAAGTTGACACCAAACACCCATAGCAAAGAGATCCAGAAGCCGTAAGGATCTTCACCACCACCTGAAGTCGGACCACTTTAAGTCAACACACACCTTGGCCGAGTAGATCCGGATCCAGAAGAGACGAAGCTGTCACAGAATGACCTGGTGTCGGCGCCGAGCACACCAGAAGCGAAACGAGATCCTGTAGCCGGGAGGCGCAACGAATCCATCGCTGATCCAAGAATGAAGCCGGACCACACGGATCCACCACCCATCGATGTCGATCCGAGATGATAAGGTTGCTTCCATGGACGGGTAAAGTCGGAGGAGGGGAGGAAATAGATTGGAGGAGAAACCCTAGGTGCACGTAGAGGGTGGGAGAAGCCACCAGTCAGAGTCCCAAGAATCACTATATCATTTAGGTTCCTTCTTTAATGTGAAAAATGTGGTTACACCATTTTCTATTAAAACAATTAAAAGTGTACCACTCAAATCACTTATATAGGGACACTGATTCTCCACTAATTTTTACTTATCCAAAACAATTTAGTTTTAAAAATCCCATAAAATCGCTTCATTTCATACCAAATTACTTTCTAAAAAACAATTTTCTATAATAAATTCATCCAAATAAGCATCTGTGAAAACCAAAAGAAGTTGTCCAAAAAGAGGTAATGTCGCTAACCAAGTGATTTATTTTAATTCTCCCAAAAAACCATTAATTTATTATTAAAACATCAAAATATAATAATAAAAATGTCATATATTCAATTATATGTATTTTTGTTAATAAATTTTTCTACAACTATATCCTCTTCAATTAAATGGGATACAAAATCATTATTTGTGTGTATGGAGGACTACCACTTCTCGAACCGATGTTACTTTTTTCCCTTCAACACCACCCTTATTGGATATAATGATTTATTAAATACTTAAATTTGATATTTATGATATTATTACACCATTTTAATTATTATATTCTATATACCATTATACATATTTTCTATAGTAATATGATAACTTTACTCATGTGTATGGTGGACTACCACTTTGCAAAGTGATATAATTCATTCTAGATTACATGGAAGGTAATAAGGATGAAATTACTATAAATATGTGGTATAAATGACATATAAATTATTCTATAATTGTTATATGTTATTTACCTTCTTTCATTCAATTCATCAATAAAGTGGAAACAACGTTGTTGCGTACGTAGGTTCTGTTATCTCCATAAAGTTTTTATTTCATTTTCTATCTATAACTCTTTTGGATTATAATAAAAATATATATAATATATATATATATATGATATTTATATCATTTTTAACATTCTTAAGATGATGTAACCATAATAAAATTACTAGGACAAAAAAATAAAAAATCAATACATACATGAAAAACAAAGTAGTTATTTCCTGAAATATGACCTTAACATGGAATTGTTAATAAATGAGTAAAAAAATTGTTTTGAAAATTATATATGTTATGATACATATAATTTTTTCTGTAATATATATTTTTTAGATTATATTTATATTATTGGATGTTTGATCATGCATGAAAGAATTTGATACTTAAGGTAAGGGATTGTTTTCTCAATTTTCCTTCCTTGTGACATATGTTATGTTGTGAACATGTCTTCCTTTTTGTTGTGTATATAAATAATATTTTAAATTTAATATTGAAAACATATTTATTATCATTATATATATTTTTTAATTTTATTTTATTCCATCATAGGGCTTACATTTCAAATTTACAAAAGTCGTAACAATTTTAAGATATAGTCGCATCATTTTTTAGGATTATTTATTATTATTTTTATGATCAAAAAAACATACAATAAACCTCCCAAGATAAGTATGAATATTATTCTCCTCTTTTTATTTCATTATAATAAATGTTTCCCTTAATTTTCTCCTCAATTTGTACTTAATATTTGAAATATATTTCTCAAGAAAAATAATCATTAATTCTATCATCGATCAAAATCATATTTTTTTCAAAAAACATGTATTCTAGATTTTTCAAAAAAATTTATACTCTCCAAAAGATTTATTAAATATAATTTTACCCAATATTTAATATTATTAAAAATATTAATTGAAATAAATCTTTATATAGTTTTACAAAAAATACTTTTTTGGATTTTATAAAAAATGAGACAGGAGCCTTTATTTTAATGTGTATGATGTGAATGTAATTCTTTGCCTTCATGGCCAATATTTTAGTTTAATATTCCCTTATAATCTTCCACAAATATTTTAAAGGTAATTTATTTTTCAAAATATTTCTTTTTTAAAATGTTTTTTCTATGTCGAAAGGATATTTTCATCAATAATTGTGTTAAATTATTTTTAGAGCTTCCTTTAAATGTTTTCAAGTATATTTTTAAATAATAGTATTTACAAAATATTTAGTAAATTTTTATTTTTAATACATTTTTTTCAAATTAAATAAATTTTCCTCAGTAAATATTCCATCTCATTTTTAAAAATTATTTTCCAACTCTGATGAAATCCTTTGATGATAGATATGCTTTATTGGGTAAATTGTCGAAGCATGGAATTATCATTATTTATTTGGATGGTTTATTATTATGATGAAAATATAATTATGAAACCCATTTCTCTCCCATGGTTTATAACATGATAAATTTATTATTGAAATTTCTTCTATTCATAGGTGTTGTTGTGATCAAAATAATGAAATAATTATAAAACATGTATATTTTATATAGGTTATGAAATGGTGAAATATTTGTGAAACCATTTCATTTCATGGTCTATGATATAATGAATTTTTTATGATATTACATCACACATATGTATAATCATCATTATGTGATATGTGGTAGCAGTATCTCTTTCCAATTCATTGGGTAAAGAGTTATATTTCAAGAGATGAATGACACTAGAATAGGGAGTGAACATGATTCAGTAACGAGCTTTTTCCACTTTTATGGTATTTGGAGAGAACCATTTCTAGTATAGTGGTTTGGGGAGTGAACCCATTCTACTATGATATCCTTGTTTTTGAAACATAAAAACTATGGAAATGATTTTTGAAGCATATGTTTATTCCACTATCCTATGTATTATTAAAATGGTATGCTCTCATGTATCATGTTCCATGATTTTTTTATAATTCATGTTGTATGTGCTACCACTCATTATACTATGAATTAATATTATCATCTATGATATGAAGTGTATGGTTTTTAAATTTCATATTCATGTTCTCATACACTTATGATAACGCTATATTTACATCTCTCCATTTTTACCATTACTAATCATTTGATATCACTATTTTTTATTCTTCATTTCCACAATTTAAGAAGAAATGTTTTATGTAAAATATGTAAAATAGGGGTTCTAGTTATTATGATATTAGTGGGAGATGATATAGTTCACTAATGAACCAATTTTTTTGTTTTCATGTTTCAAATGGAACTATACCTTTATGATCCTCGAAAATTTTATTTTGTAATGTAATGAATTTTCAAAAAAATGATGTAATATCTATTTATAAAAATAATATGTCTCTATAACTTGGTCATTTTTTATGATATCTGCAGATCCTGATACCTTTTACATAATGAGTTGGGACCCGTTATACCTCATGATATGATGGGTTGATCCCCATTATAGAATGTGATATAATGGGTTATTCCCTGTTATAGCTCATTATATGATAGGTGAGCCCCATTATATAACTCCAATGAAATGAGTAATGATTATGTACTTTTAATTACTATATCATATGTTTACCATATAATTATTCCTATTATAATGTTTATGTATTGGTTCTATAATTATAATATCCCACAGAACCTAAATTAATTTTCTAATCATTCATATTAGTTTTCACAAAAAATCATTAATTTCAAATGTTAATCTAAATACCATTTGTTTTAATGAAATTATTACACCCTTTTTGGGTACAAATTTGTGAGTTAATAAAAATTATTTTTCCTCAGTTATCATGCTTTCTATGATACTGTAATGATTATGATTTTTAATTCTGAATTTAATTTTTTGTGTAAAAAACATTAGGTTGAAAATATATTTTCATGTGTATGTAAATTATTATTTGATCTCAAGGTTTACTATTTTAATTTAATACTCTCTTTTTTACATCATGTTTTAAAAATGGATCAATGATTTTATGTTACTTGTGTACCTTACTAATATTTTTACTTTTATACAGTGTTTTGAAATGTTTTTCATATGGTTTAGTGATTTTTAATTATAACTAAGAGGTAAATTTAAATTTTTGGAATATATTTCATGGAATAAAATCATGGTTTATCTTTAAATATCTATATTGTAGAAAAATTTATATATAGTATAAGTGTACACTATAAAATTTATTGGATTTGCATGTAAATTTTATGACATATTTCACTAAAACTACAAACCTAAATTATATTCTTGAATGAATTAAAATTAATTATATTTTAAAGAAACTATATTAAATAATGTTTAACATTGGTTTGTCATAATACCATTCTTTGGGAACACATTCCAATGTGTCCTAACATTTCATATTAGTAACACATATCACGTGAAAAAATAAATTCCATAGAAATATATAGACAATAAATATCATTGTAGGGTAATTTAATTTTATTACCATCATGTTTCTTGGATGAATTATTCAACATTGCTGTCCACCTAGATCACTTTTAATCCTGATTTTTATAAAATTCCACAAACTCTATCTTGACATTATTAACACACCGCATAATTTACTCATAACTTATAAACTCATGAGTAACTAGTGACCTTCATAAACTTGTGTTAAATTCTAAGTAAAAGAGATAAATTTTACTATAATAGACCAAAATAAAATATGGTGCATACCCAAATAATCTAGTGAAATAACATCACATGTTGTAATAGATTCCTCCTTCTTTTTATTCAACATGTGGATTTAATTTTATATTCTACTACAATTATCACTAACAAAAGAAGTGATCACTAAATAATTTAGATTCTACAAAATCATTTTTTTTATTAGTTTAAATAATCAAATATCAAAAATAATTGTATTCACATTCAAGGAAATAAATTTAAAATGTACCTTATGGTGTTTTAAACATCGTATAACTTCAAATATATTCTAAAAATAATTAATCCATCTTTAATATTTCAATGGGTCCGAATATCTATTAATAGTTGAAGGTTTTTTTCATGAAACAATCTCATATTGACATATTCTTTGATATAGAATCTATATGCTCTATTTCATTCATACCACCATTAATTTCAAGAGTCAAATAATTTAATTCATATGAAAATTACTCTCTTATTGAACCAATCAATACATGGGGTTGGTTTGGATGGATATTGTCCTCATGATTCCTTTAGACATATTATTCCCTATTTATATTATTGTAAACTATTCTAGATAAACATATATTAGTTAATTCAACAATTAATCCCTCAAAATGTATCTCATAATAATATAACCATAAATTAGAATCTTTTGTGTATATTTTATAATGTCATCCTAATATCTAATTTCATCTAGACTCTTTATCTAAGGTCAACTATGATAACCCACACATAATTATCTTATAAATTATTTGATTTAGGATAATATTTAATTTCTTAAATAAACAAATTGTAATATTTTTTAAGGGAATTAAGAAATATATTACATTATAATGTTCCCATATCCAAATGATGTCCATTTTCCAAGAAATAATGTTCTTTATGACGACATAGCTTCTCAATTCAATGAAACTTCTATAACATCAACTATAACATTATTAATGTTTCTACTCCTCCATAATCCATATGAAAAAAAATTATAACCTGATATAAGATTAAAAAATATATATAACGGAAATAAATCAGAAGAAATACATTATTATATTTCTATATCTGAAAAAATATAGAAAAGTGTTCATTTTACTAATAAATATTTGCCCTGAAATATATATATTTCTTTCTATGAAAAAAATAAAATTATCAATATATGTTCTAACACATTTCAAATTGAATAATAAACTAAAAATGATAGTACAAATTATTTCTATGGAAAATTGAGTACCCCAAAATAATTTTCCCTGAAATTTGATCGTTTCATGATTCATTTAAAAACATACAAAACATTCCTGAAAAAAAAATCCATTTTCATAGCTTTTCAAATAAAATTATTTCCATTCTAAACAATTTTTGGAATATAATATATGTATATTCGGAAATTATCCTTAAATTCACCTTTAATGGAACCCTTATAATGGAATCACCTAAAAAAATAATTTCCACATGTTGTAGGAGAAAAATATGATTACCAAACATCATCGTATTTTTTATGGAAACTAAGGTTTATTCCCATAATGTCCATGTTTCTTTTTTTGAGGTCAAATATTGAATAATTCAAAAAGTAATTGGGTAAGATTTCAATAGTCTAATGGGTCATGGTTCTATATTTTACAGAATCTATAAAAATGAAAAAACAGTTATTACACTTTTAAACATTTTTTGGAACAATCCATTAATTATGGGTATAGATGATTAAATACATCGTATCATAAAGGTAGTTGTCTGCTGGAGTACATTAGTAAAAATACCTTTCATTTACTGTATGAAAAATGTAAGGTATATAATAAATTACTCCTATATAATATTTATAGTGATATATATTTCTTATAAAATCATTAAATTCATTCACAGGATTAACCATGATAGTAGGTAATGAAAAATTAATCACATCACTTTGTAGATAATGTATTATAAACATACGCATATGAATCACTATCATTTTATAGTGAATGTAAATATTTAGTAGGTATGTAATATAATATATTTAAAGATCCAAAATTATATCATAAAAATTTTAAATATTAATTAATTATGTCTTTATAACCATCATTGTGAGGTGATGATGGAAAATTAAACATATCTCTTCATGGAGGTGGTAGTCCACACATACACATGAGCGATGTTTTCATTATCCATATGATGGTAAACCGGTTTAAAATAGTGGTTACATCATCACAGTAACATTTTAGTATATATATAATAATCATTTATTATTTTTATGGAGAATTTAATAGTTTTAATGTGTGTATAATAACAAATAAATATGAAATAGGTCAGTTAGAACTTATAACTATACTTTAGATATTCCCCTTTGGATTACACCCTAATCCTTATAAGATTTGAATTTTTTAAATAACAAAACATCTATAAATAGGTAGGATAGTTGGGACATTTTTTTGGTTGGGCATGTATGACCTAGTCAATTCAAAATTTTGGATGAAGTGATGATGGGATGTTCCCTTTCATAAATAACAGGAGTATAGATTTTTTAAATATTAGAAACTTTTAAATATTAAATACTTTTAAATATAAAAATTGTCTTCCATCTTTTCATGTCATACCAAATGGCCAAATTATTATGAAATTAGTAAATAAGGAAAATATCCACTAAAAATAAAATTTTTACATGTTTTAGATATATATTATACTTTATCACTTAGTTTATCCCTAAGTTAACCATTTAAGCATTACTATAGTGAAAGGATTTTCCATGGTATGTTAAGATTATGAATAAAAATTAAATTGAACACATAACCATATTTGAAAATCATAATTAAATATATAAAAATAAATTATTAAGATTCTATTTATATAAGTGGTAGAAAGAAATTTCAATATATGAGTGCAAAAATCAATGAAAAATTGTTTTTTGGAAAATGTCATATTTATTCATAAAAATTATTTTATGCAAAAATATAAATTAACATTAAGTCCAATTGAATTATTTGAATTATTTTAAATAATTATACATATATTTATCATTAAACATATCAAAAAATAAATGAAACTTTTTAATTATATTATAGGAAATCATTGTTTTTTAAATAATCGTTGTCTACCAATATTCATATAGAAAAAAATATTTTCACTAAAAAAACCCAAATTATAAATCATAAAATTTAGATATGTGGAATATAAAAATTTATTCAATTTAACAAAATTAATATTCTATCATTTATAAATTTAATTTTTAATTAAAATAATATATTTGATTGAAAAATATCCATATGAACATAATCATTTTCCTATATGAACAATCATATAAAATATTCATATAATATATGAGTCGATAAAATATTTTTATGAGCATTAAAAAGATATAAAATTCAGTAATTATTAATGTGACCAAATTTTTAATAAATGATATAAATTATAACTTCAATTAAAAAAACATTTTTAATTAAATTTTAATTAATGTATCCACTGATCATTTATCTTTAAAAAATAATTTTTTTTAATTAAAATATATAAAACACTATCAAAGGAACTTTTAAAAAGATGTTCAGTCATGTAAATATAATATAAATACTCTAACAAAAAAATACTCAAATATTAGAAAATATTATACAATAGAGATGAATTTGTGAAATTTTGGTACCATAACAATTTCATGGAAACAACAACCCATAAGGATTGTTTTAATAAGTAGTGATGCATTAATGGAAATATAACATTTTTTTACTTTTTCACTAGTAAAAATATATTATATTATTTTTTTGAAGGATAAAATAAATTGAGTTTAAAAATATTTATGAAAATAATAATGCAATATAATTTAGAAAAATATCGTTCTTAAAAAATTTATATGATTTTTCATAAGGAAATGAAAATATTTTATAGTAGATTGAAATTCCATATTCATAATTTTTTTATAACTTAATTTTTATGAAAAATGGTTTCATTAAAAAAATGTAACATACTATTACTATTTTTAGGTATTCTTAAACCCCGTTTTTAACCAATATTTGTTGGAGTTTTGTTTGGGGTTTCTTCAGTTTAAATTTTGACTATTTTGGAAAATTATAGTCTACTACATGCATGGTGCACTATTTTTCAAAACCATGATCCCTTTCAGAGTAAACCAAGGAACCCAAGGCAGTGATATATTGCACATTTTGTGCATAGTTAGTCAATCAGTGGTCCCTTTATGGATAAACTAAGTGGCCCATTTATAACGGCCACATGGCTTGCGCATGGTCTTTCAAAATCATGTGCCTCAACCCAAGAAACCATGAAGATGGTTTTTTAATGGATCCTAAATTTTAATAAAAATTCCAAAATCCTTATTTTAGGACCTATTAGAGAATGTCTAAACCCAAAAAAGTTTATCCCAACTATAGAGCTCCTAAGAATGATTATTTTCCCCTCAGATCCCTCTTGGAATAGTTTCAAATCTTGAGTAATGTCCTTTGATCTTCTCATGGTTAGTTTCCTCACCTCAATTCATTTCTCCCATGATCTATCTTCTTCTATCTATAGTGTAATGAGGTGGATTTTTCCAAAAAAAAATTAGAAAATATTTTTGAAAAATTCTGAGACTAGGCGTTAAGACAGTGTGCAATTATGAGGCTCAGTGTGCCCAAAACAATTCACTAAGAAATGTTATGTTTTTAGTAGCATGTGTGCGTGGACTTCCTAAAAATGGAATATATTTTAATTGGTTTCTCAGATTAGAAATATGAGGGAACTATTGATCTCATAATGGTTGATTTACCATAGGTGAAACCAAAATTTGGTGGGTGTGGATCATATGAAGAAAACGTCACCATGGAAGTA
This sequence comes from Viscum album, assembly GCA_963277665.1. Lineage (NCBI taxonomy): Eukaryota > Viridiplantae > Streptophyta > Magnoliopsida > Santalales > Viscaceae > Viscum > Viscum album. The sequence continues at coordinate 697,274,920 of OY728122.1, read as the reverse complement.
ACCGTAATTAAAATAATTAAATAAAATTAATTTATTTTAAAATACTAATAACTTATGAAATGTTACTCAGATGGGAAATATGAGACCATCATTTATTTTTTAATGTTTTGTTTTCCATAGGTAAGGCATAACATCATACAGTGTGGGTCGGCTATGAAAAATAGTGTCTGGGAATTTTATTAAATAAAATAAACTATGATTTTATTTTATTTTAACGTTATGTTGACGTCATGATGCTGTTTATTTTAAATGAAGAGCTAGGAAGAGACCCAGGGATAGGCCCCTAACCTTGGAAATTCCTTGGAGGATCTAGAGGGAATCCTTTGAGATTTCTCTTAGTAGTGATGACAAACACTAGGATCATAGATTGTTCTTGATGGATCACCAATGGAAATAAATCCTCAACCACGAATGATCTATATCCCAGGTTGGGCCTTGGATTTCTAATTCATTTTTCATGTTATTTATTTCCATGATGAATGTGGGTCTATCAACAAACATATTTATCCACTATTCGACTATTGTTGTGGGAAGCATTTTTGTTTCATGATTATCAAGGGATTAGTTTATCCTTTTCATTTAGACTTCTAATGAGAATGAACCGAGGATAACATGAACAAATTCCATGGTCAGTTCTTCAACTGCTCTTCTTCTTCATCTCCCCTATTCATGGAATTATTCATCACTGGATCCTTAGGATCACGGATTCCGAGAGCCCCTGAACGCGATCAGACCCCCATATTGGTGGAAAGACAAAACAGATTCGGAATCAGCGTATCTATAAACCCAAGGATCACATAACTATTTTTATATATATTGGATCACTGTAGGTAGAATGGAGGACCGCCAATGGAAGGGAATTGAGAGTCGGAATATTGTTGGATTTGGTGGCCTAGAACCAACTACTTTGACCCTTAGGATAAACATGTATTCATTGATTTTAATGTTAGTAAATAGCATATCACGTTTTGATTATTCTTCTTCATGAAAATACATGTGATAATGTCATAAAGATTGTTGTCTCACTAAAGGGTCATAGCGGATCCCTGTTAGGATGAGAACCCTAAAGTGCTTTAACACTATTCATGAATATATGATCTATAGTCAGATGATGTTATTTAAGGGACACAAATAATACAGGCCATTAGGGGTGAGGACTCATAATACTTTGAGGCACCTTCCCATGGTCTACTCCCTTGGTAATATATAGGAGGATATTATGATAACGCGACCCACCAATATAAAATCCTCATTTCATAATTTCATTCGATGTTATTATCTGTGAACGTGTGTATTGGTCCTTATACTTTACGATTTTTATTAATGGGTATTAAAACTCACTCACTTAGATTTATTAACAAAAACATTGATGACACACAATTTGAAGTGAAGTAGGATATGTTGGGTGCATCACGAGTAATAATGCATTAATAGATAATTTGAGAAAATATTTTTCCCTTCTCTTCTATAATGAGAGTTGATATCATAGGCCCTTTGATGGAATTGATATAGCCTAAACAAATCCACGTCCATGGTGAGGAATGGGGGAGTTCAATTATAGGAATTCAAAAAAAGAATAGTCGAGCACATGGGTTTATGTAACTAGCTAGAAACCTACTTGGTTGGATATATCAAGACAGAGGGATAAATTACACGGTAAGTGTTTGTAGGAGGTGACACAAAATTTTTGCATTAACATATTTCACTATTGGTGAATTAGCATGTTTCTAGATGCTAACATTGAACTTAAGGTAGGCTCCACCTAATAGAACTAAGAAAGAGGCCTAGAGGTTCACACACTAAGTGTATCTAAGTATCTCAGTAAAATATTCATTTAATAAGTAGAATTAATATTATTACCAATTGTGGATTAATAATTATTCAATGATTCCTGATCTCATTTATTTCGACACTAGTTATTTGATAGAATATACTGATAGTGAAATAATATATCTATTATAGAATAATGCAGTGATATTTATTTAAGAAATATATTGTCATTATTAAAGGTCTAATAAATATAGTGGATGAAATAATGGAAAATAGAAAAAAAAATACATGTCATGTATTTTAATACACACATCGTGTGGTTTTTTCTTGGATTTTTTGAGAAATAATATTATTTATTTAATGAAATAATAATATGTTTAATTTGTTGGGTGCATGTCCAGTGATAATAATAGTAAAATGCTATTATTAGACATGGCGTCTTCCTAGGAATTAAATGAAATTAATAAATGCCTTTGGGTAATTAATTCATTTTATTATTCTAAGTAATATAAATCCCAATTACATTATTCTCATTAAGAATTTCCATTCTTTGTGCTTATGAACAACAGATCTAGAGAAAGCTCTCAAGCCAAGAGAGAATTCACTTCATCTACCGAACTCTCTCAAGTCACGAGAGAAATTCTCCTCCATCGGATCATAGAGAGTGCTTTGGGAGCAACTCTCAAGGCGATTGAAGGTGGGCATCGCAAGAGACGACTCTTCTGTGATTTTATGCATATATACTTTCGGTGAGGACCAAATATACATGGAGAACATGTGGATCACTGCTAGAGGAAGCCTACACTTGGCTTCTACAATGCAACAATGGATCACAATGGATCATGACCAGAAACATAAAAAGAGAGAGAATTCCATAAAGTTATTTATTGAATTTTATTTAAATTAATTATAACTAACATATGATGATCCTCTCTATGGTTCTAGGACATCTCTCTTTCTTTTTTGTTCTCTGTTCTATTCATTATATTTGGTGATTTATCATCATGATGGATCTGAGATTAATCATTGTTAACAGTAAAATTAAAGTTGGGAACACCCATCCTCTCGTTTCCAATACACCTAGAAGCTACAAGTGGTATCAGAGAGGTTATATCATTGATAATAATTATTTAGTTTTTTCTTTGATGATTTTTTCATTTTATAATTTAGTTGTTTCAATTCATGTTAATCATTCTGTAAATCTGAATCTCGGGATTTATTGCTCCTCTTTCTTTTCTTGTTCACCTTATAGAAACAATTTTCTCTTTTAATTTTGATTAAAATAAAATAAAAAATCTCATACAGAGGTTCCAATGGTTCTTGGACATACAACACCAGACCACATGACATGTTGTAAACCTTAGACACTATGTAGTCAAAGCTGAATGCATCGGTTCTGGTTCACCAATCCCAGCCGGGTGATTGATGTTTTTCTAAATAATAATGACTTTGTGTATTGACAAGGAAACAGTGGTAGATAGTTTTTAGATTACACACTGTGTGTCCCACTGTATATGGAATGTAGTCCCTTTAGGTTAGGGTTAGATCATGTACCATGTACATTGCTTTCTCAGGTGGAGACCATGTAATGTGGATACTACATGGTGTGTGTCCCACTAGAAATGTCATGTACTCTAAAATATTTCTAAAGAATATTTACACACTGTATCCCCAGGCGTGTACATCTGATGGATGGTGAACGATATTATATGTCTTGTAGTAGAAACTACATGCCATGTACTCATCCAAATTAAACATATTTATTAAGATTTATTATTATATTTTACAAACCCTTAATACGTGTACCATACTGCGGGCTTAAAGTTGGGTCACAACATGTGATAGTTATTTTATACATATGTGTTTAATTTAAAAACTGTGTAATGTCTATTTATACTCATTGGGTAGTTATGAACGGGAATTCACTGGGTTTCCTCCAAGGTACAAGTTACGTACAATGATAATTTTAAATGAATTTATTTGTTTAAAATTTGTATGGATTGGAATCTCAAGGAAATTCACAAAATGGTTTAAGATACAAGGATTTATTAATTAAAGGTAGTAATTGATTGATTCAAGATTTATTTATCTTAAACAACAATGATTAAAAAATTAAATTCTATTTTTATTTATACGTAAATATCATTGAATGTATGGATAATCTTGAGATAGACCATTACCATTGGATGTGGATGGTTTCTTTTAATTAATTTATTTAAATTAAAATTGTTGGCATGTGAGACTCCTCCCCATTAATATGTTGGGCATGCATTCCCATGGATTATTTTTTTTAAACCTCATTTTACCCCTCACCTGTGTGTGAGATAAAATCACAGGTAATCAATGGAGCTCTCAATCTAGTGGGAGTGGCTCAAGTTAGAATCCAAAGTGAAACACATCTTAGGAGATGAAATGGAGGACATGTGGAATGTTGTAAACACGAACCCAAAAGGTTCAAGGTGTTTTATCCCCTAGGTCTTGGGTTAGTGTATCAACCTCTAGATATACTAACCAATAAAACAAGCTCATGATAATTCCATTTATTTTTTTTATTTCAATTGCATTGTTTATTTACTGTGGGTGTGTTGTTGTGATCACACAATTAGTGAATTAAACAAGAATGCAAGATGGAACTAAAATAAGACCGGATTATGCATAAATTTTATCTTATATATGGTAAATCTCATATGTATATCCCAATTAATATTAAAAATCATGAAAAAAAGATAATAAAATCGAAATTTAAGTATAACGATAAAATCACTCATGGAAATATTATGTCGGTATAGCCTTCCATAATCTTGGTGAGAATCAAACCATTGTTCAAAGTGCTTGACCAACCCTTGTTGGGGTGACTTCCATTATCAGGGAATTCTAATTAAAGTTTTTTGGTTGAATTGACTTGGTTCACATCAGGGTTGACTACCATGATAGGACTTGGTGTGACCAATAGAAAAAGGTTGAGGAAATCCAAAATAAATAAATTTTAGGACTGGGGAGTCCACTCAGCGGATCAAGGAGCTATGAGATGATGTAGTTGGAATTTAGAATTCTTTCCAAAAGCATTTCAAAGTTTGTTGACCAACCCTATTTGAGGTAATGCAAAGGGTAATATAGATCCTTGACACTATAATATTCAAGAAATAGTATATTCTGAAGTCAGTGGTGAGGACTATTGAATTTGGATAAAATATTGGGAGACAAATAAGTATTAATTAATTTATTTGTCTCTATTTTATCATGATAATGTTCTGAATCTTTTCACGTCTTAATTTTTAGAAATGGAATGAAAAATGAAATCAACCATATCAATGTGAACCATACTCAAGAATTAAAACCTTCTCATTGGAATCAATTTCCAGGAGTGTTAGAGGCGTTTATGCATCATCCTTCTCCACGAGAGGAAATTCTATGTGCTAGAGGAGCCTATTCCAGTTGCACCTTGAAATGAGGCCAGTTATGAGGAAATATCTCTCAATACGAAACATTTTGATTATTCCACAGATGTCCAATGTTTCATTCTATTGTCCAAGTTTAATGAGATCTTGAAGCAACATTAAAACATGGACATGTATTGCATGATGTCTCACATTAAGGATATCTTTCTAGAGAGGGTAAAAAAGGAGAGATATGAGATATCCAATGCTTCTTTAACAACTAATATTGGAGAGTTTGTGCCATTTGGGCCATATGTATTCATTTTTATTGGGTACATTGAATGCATGGACATCTTAGGCATTATGTTCCCTGATGAGTTGCATACAGATATCATCCTATCATCACATCCCAAGACATTCTCTAGCTTTATCATCAAATACAACATGAGAAATAATGGGAAGAGCCTATCAGAACTTCTGACCTTGATTATCTAGGTAGATAAGTATATGGGGCATGAAAAACGTGTGTTCCTTATGGTGAATAAGAAGAGGAAGGAAAAGGAAAAGGGTACAAGGATTTATAAATGGTCTGAAGCCCCCGAGCACCATCCCTCCAAGAAGGGGAACGTCTAGAGGTAGGGAAAATAAGGGTAGGCAGTATGTTTTTTATGTGGCAAGATAAGCCACTAGAAGAGGAACTGCAACAAGAAGCATGGGGACAGTAAAGGTGGATTTGTTATCAAGTGTAATCATTCCATTTCTATATGTTGGGTATTAGATACAACATCTAGGGCTCATATATATATATTCAAATGCAGAAACCATGTAGATTTTGAAATATTTATAGAGGAGAGGTGGATCTTCAAGATACCAATGGAGCGAGGTTGGCTACATTAGCCATTTCCAATTACCATCGCTCATTTCCATCTAGAATTCTTTTTGTATTACATAGCTATTATTATGTACCTAGTGTTACCAAGAACATAGTTTTTATATCATGTTTGGATATGGATGGATTTATTGTCAAGTTGGGAAACAAGGGTTGTTTCTTTTATATGAACAATGTATTTTATGGTATGGAACATTTAAATAATGGTTTGTATGTATTAAATTATGAAAAAAAAGTGTCAGAAATTGATAATGAAACAAACTCACATGACTCATACAACACCCAGTTGTGGCATCATTGTATTTGTCATGTAAATGAGTAGTGCTTGACAAAGCTCTACAAAGATGGTTATTTATATTGTACTGAGATGATACCACTTGATAGATGTCACACTTTTTTGTATGGGAAAAAAAATAAGCCACCTTTCGATGGATATGGTGAAAGTGCCATCGAGATTCTATGATTGGTACACATGGATGTGTGTAGACCATTTCTAGTAGAATCTAGATGTGGATATTCTTACATTGTTACTTTTAATGATTATTTGAGAAGATATAGATATATTTATATAATTAGGTATAAGTTAGAGTCCTTGGGGAAATTTAAGGATTTCAATAATGAAGTAGAGAATCATTTTGTTAAGAAGATAAATAATCTTAGATCAGATTGAGGTGGATAATATCTACAACATGAGTTCATCAACCTTTTATAGGAGTCTGGGATCCAGTCTCAACTCACCCCTCCTTATAAACCATAGTGGAATGGTATTACTAAAAGTACTAACTGCACCTTGTTGTACATAGTGGTTTTGAGGATGATTCATACAGATCTTCCATTATCCTTTTGGGTATATTCATTACAAATTGTAGCATAAACCTTAAACTGAGTAGAAAATTAGGTAGAAAATGGAAATCCCTCTGAGTTATGGAATGAATGGAAGCCCATTTTATCACACACACATGTATGGGGATGTAAGGAATTTTTAAGAGATTCTTGGGAAACAAACTAGCTCCCCGGGGAATGAGGGGCATCTTTATAGGATATATCAAGGAAATGAAAGGATATTACCTATATAAACCTTTTGATAGGAAAGTGACTATCACCATACAAGTTGTCTTTATTGAGAGGGAGCACATCCTCAAAAAGGATAGTAGGAGAAATATTTACTTAGATGAAGTTGATTCTCAAGATACACAGAAATTGGTAAAGGAACAAGTTCCACATGTCCCCATAGAAGAAGTTAAAGAAACACAAGTACTGCATGGGAGCTCAAGAGAGGTAAGGGAAATAGAGGGATTTGGTTTTCTAGTCACCAAGGACGGTGAATCTTTATTATTATACAATGATGAACCTATCTCATAAAATTAAGTGTTAGAGAGATTAGAAACATCAAGATGGCTAGAAGCTATGAAATCAAATATGGATTCCATGTATCAGATCCAAGTATGGGTTTTGGTCGATGAGCCTGTTGATGTAAAGCCTGTTGGATGAAAATGGGCATTCCATATAAATTTGGGTAGGAAGGTTATGTTAGAACCTATAAATAAAGTCTACTAGAAAAAAGGATTGAGAAAACTTCAAGGAATTGAATATGATGAATCCTTCTCAGCAATTTTCCTGTTTAAACCCATAAGAATCATACTTGCCCTAGCAGCTTACCATGACTATGAGATTTGTAAAATGGATGTCAAAACATCATTCCTTAATAGGAACCTTAATAAAGATGTCTATATGACATAACCTGAAGGGTTTGTGACATCAGATGAATCCAAATGGGTTTTCAATTTGATGAAATCCATTTATTGATTAAAGAAAGAATCCAGGTGATGGAAAATTCTATTTGATGAAGCCATAAAAGAATTTGGTTTCATTAAGAATGAATGTGAGCCATGTGTTTATAAGATATTTAATAGGAATATAGTTATTATCCTCATAGAATATGTTGACTATATATTACTTATTGGAAATGATGTACCAGTCTTACAGTCAGTTAAGGAATAATGGAACAAGTGTTTCTCCCTAAATGACTTTGGTGAAGCAGCCTAAATTCTAAGGATCAAGATCATTCATGATGGATCCAAGATACTTATTAGACTAATTCAGGGTATATACATTGAACAGATACTAATAATATTTAGTATGGAAGAATCCAAGAGTGGATTGGTTCCAGTGTTAAATGGCCTACATATTTCTAAGAGGATGTGTCCTCAGACACAACAAGAGAAATATAGGATGAATAAGATCCTATATGATTCATCTATAGGATCTATCATGTATACCAAGTTACATACTGGGCTTGATGTTGCCTATAAACTGAGAATGGTAGCAATATATCAAGGTCATCCAGGAGAACAACATTGAACTCCTCTTAAGACCATCCTTAAGTATATGAGTTGAACCAATGATATGTTCTTGGTGTATGGAGGAGATGAGGAGCTTGTCATCAGTGGTTAATATGATGCTAGTTTTCTGAAGATCAGAACGATCTAAAGTCGCAATTAGGATATTTTTTCTATCTCAATGAAGGAGTTTTTATCTGGAAGAGTTCAAAGTATCCAGTTGTTGCTGATTCTACAATAGATTATGAATATATTGCGGCTTATGATGTAGTAAAGGAAACTGCTTGGATTCATAACTTTGTCCAGGATCTTGATGTGATTTCTAGAAATAAACATCCTATCACATTGTATTGTGATAATACTATAGTGGTGGATCTTTCAAAAGAACCAAGGTCACATCAACAGACAAATCAAATTCTCTGGAAGTATCACCTCTTGAGGTATTTCTATCAATGAGGTGAAGTTGTAGTGAGAATATCTTCCCTAGAAGATAACATGGTGGACCCCAAGACTAAAGGCCTATCTTAGGAGAAGCATGAATATCATGTGAGAGCTAGTGGGTTAAAGGTTTTTAGGAGTTGGCTCTAGTCCAAGTGGGAGTATGTTAGAGTTTGTGTCCTAAAACCAACTACTTTTTACATTATGATAAACTTTTATTAATGGAATTGAATATTAATAATTACCTTATCACGTATTGATTATTCTTCTACATGAAAATTCATGTGATAATTTCCGAAGGATAGTTTTTTAACTAAAGGGTCATAGAGGATCTTAGCTATGATGAGAACCCAGAAGTGGCATAACACTATTATTGAATATATGTTCTATGGCCAGATGATGTTATTTGAGGGACACAATTAATATTGTACATTATGGATGATGACACATAAAACAAAGTGGCACCTTCTCATGGTGTGAACCCTTGGTAATATCGAGGAAGATATTATGAGAACAAGACCCACCAGTAGGAAATCCACATTTCATAGTGCCATTGGGTGTTCCTATCTACGGATGTGTGTATTGTTCCTTAGACTTTAGGATTATTATTAATGGGTATTACAACTCACGCACTTAGATGTATTGATGAAAACTTTGATGAAATTCTATTCATAGAGAGGTAGGATATATTGGGTGCATCATGAGTAATAATGCATTAATAGATAATGGAAGAAATTATTTTTCCCATCTATTCCATAACGGGAGTTTATATCTCAGGCCCTTTGGTGGAATTCATATAGTATATATAAATCCATTGACATGGTGAGTAATGGGTGAGTTCAATTCCATGAAGTCAAAAAAAGAATAATCAAGAAGATTGGTAGATGGAAGTTGCATGCAACACACATGATTGGAGATATTGAGATAAAGGGATTATATTACATGGTAGGCATTTGTTGGAGGTGAAACATCATTGCGGTGTTAACTTCCTTCTATATGGGTTCCTTGGTATGTTTCTAGTTGGTAACCTTGTACATTTGGTAGGCTCTGCCTAATGCCATAGAGAAAGAGGCCTAGAGGGTCACACAGTAAGTGTATCCATGTATCTCAGCTTAATATTCTTTTAAGAACTTGAATAAATATTATTCCCAATTGTGGATTAATAATTATTCAAAATGACTAATCGCGTTTATTTTGACACTAATTATTCTAGGGGATATATTATGGGAGAAATAAAATTTCTATTAGAGATTAATGTAGGGATATTTATTTAAGAAATAAATAGTCATTATTCAATGTCTAATAAATGCGATGGAGGAAATAAAGGGAAATAGAAAAACTAAAGTACACATAGTTTATTTCAATATACACTCTGTGTGGGTTTTTTCTGGTAATTTGTGAGAAATGATATTATTTATTTAATTAAATTATAATAGATGTAATTCTCTTGGTTCATGTTAAGTGATAAAAATAGTAAAATGTTGTTGTTAGAAATGGGTTCTTACTAAAATTAAATGAAATGAATAAATGCCTTTGGGTAATTAATTCATTTTATTATTCTAATTAATATAAATCACATTTACATTATTTTCATTAATCCTAGACATTCTTTGTGGTTGAGAATAATATATTTGGAGAAATATCTCAAGCCAAGAGATAATTTCTTTCCTTTCCGTTCTTTGTTCTATTCCGAAGATCCAGCATTTTATCATCGGGACAGATCTCAGATTGATCATTGTTAATGGTAAATTTAAAATTGAGTACACTAATCCATGAACTTCCACTACTCCCGAAACCTACACACAGGTGGCGGTGCACGACAACATGGTGCGTCCGGTGCCATATGGGACGCGGAAGCCACGTGACGTGGTGGGGTGGCTGTGAGGACTGGCGGCAGTTGATGTGGATGACCATGTGAGTTGGACCGACCCAAAAAGTGGATCAGTTCATGTGAGTGGGCTAGGACAGCATGATAGGTCGGGATGGCAAGGTGATTTAGGCCCAGCTGGAGAGGGTTGGGCCCAGTGGGTTGGGTCGACCCAATGAACTAGGTTGGGGTGGACCCGAGTCAGACCCAAGTTGGCCGGACCAGGACATGGTCAACCGCAGGAGCGCTAGACCAAGTGGTCGACCTCCACTGTGGGTGGACCGACATCCTGGTCAGTCCATGACCAAGTGAACCCCCTTTATAAAATTTTCAAATGTCCATAACTTTCAAATAAGACATTTTCTGATGAGCCCTTAGTGTCATTAGGACCCTTAATATGAGTCATTCATTTCAAGATATCCTAAGTGGGTTTTTGTGGTAGTTTATATACGAACAAATGACATGAGGAGTGGGTTCTCCTGTAATGTGCATGATTTTAGAAAACATTTATGTCGTTGGTTGTAACTTAGAGACTATGTGTCTTTATGTAGACTATGTTTCTTATATAGACTATGTGTCTTATGGAGACTATCTGTCTTATGAAGACTGTGTGTCTTATAGAGACAATGTGTCTTATAAAGATTATGTGTCTAGTTGAGACTGTGTATCTTTTTGGATTTAGTGTATCTGGATTCTCTTGATATATTTTCCATAGATATGTGACCGTGTGGAGCAAAATATTTATTCCTTTGTAGTATTCCTTAGTGGTATCCATTCATGGTATTTTCTTTGTGGAATTCATTGGTGGTGTTACTTCATGGTATTTTATTTGTGGTATTACTTCATGGTATTTCCTTTGTGGTATTCCTTCTTGGTACTTCCCTTGTGGTATTTCCTTTATGGTTTTGTTTTATGGTTTTGGGGTGTCCTACTGAGTATTGTTTTTCTCACCCCTAATTTTTCTTTTCATGTATGATTCATGTCTTCTACAGAAGATTAAATATTTGATAGAGTTTCAGGAATACCTAGGCCATGAAGTGCCTTGTGAGACTGGGAAGGCCGAGGTGGGTTCTGATAGATTTTCAAATGATAGTCCCAATACATCTTACTATACAAGTCGGACATGTGGTAGTAGACTCTTTTATTTTGGTGGGATTTTTTTGGACCTGTTTAATTTCTTGTAGATTCATTGTTGTAGTCCAGTTGTGGCATATACTGGTTTTCATTCATCTTTTAGTTAGTGCTTTTACATTTTAGCATTTATGGCTTGGAGATGTGTGCACGCATACAAGTACTTTGAAAAATGACTCCCATTTGTGCGATATGCCTACTTGGTACTAGTCACCAGCCTCCGGCCTATTGGAGGTGGCCATGGGGTAGTCATGGCACATGCCCCTTTCGGATGGGTTAGGACAGAGTTGTATCAGAGTAGGTCGATCCGACTTTAGGACCGGGAGTATGTGAGGTGGGTTTGGGGAAACAATGTTAAGTGTTTTAAGTTTGGTTTTTAGGCCAGGGAATCCAGTTTTGATGCGATGGACGACATATCCACACAAGAAGACTCTGGGAACCTACCTTTCAACTCGGTACATGAAGACATTGATTGGAGGGAAAATAATGGTACATGCATCATATAGTAATGGGTTCTGTTTTCCATGTCCTTCTTGATTCAGCTCTCCAGATATACTCTTTTGATCATGGAACTTCTTGTTTTATTACAAGATGCCACCACATAGACAGCCAACCATGATTCCATTGCACGATCACATGGATGATCTTCCTAGTGAAGAGGTATCTATATAGGGGCATGTATCAAAGATAGAACCTTTGGGTAGTTTAGAATTTATACCACCACCCATCGGGAAAAATCTACTACCAGCACTACTAGCTAAGTATTCATATAATATGAGAACCTTGGACAAGTTTCAAAGGCAATGACCTCCTAGGTTTTTGGGTAAGCCAGAGCCCCAGCTAGATGAGGATTTGCTAGAGGCAGTTACCTGTTTCTTACACCTTGTGAGGATGCCTTCCAACCAGGTGTTAGTTCATACCGTGTGTGTTTTTTTGGGATTTTTGGGCTATGGTGTATCTTAGTGACACAAAAACACGATTAGATGACTATATATTGGTAAAAGGCCGAGTGTATCTTTAGAGAGGAGTTATTTCCATCCGCATTGCATTTATTGAGCATAAATTATCTTCTACATCTTCAGATGGGAAGTTAGACTATGGTTGAGTATTTGATGAGATTTACCAATCATTCATGCTACTCTAAAGAAATGGAATGAGACCCATTGTTCAGGGATCAACCCTTAAAGTAGGGATTATAGTAGAAGATCAGGGAATCCATGATATATTTTAGCATTAATACTTATGTTGGGGTACTTGAGTGATCCCTGCTACTAGAGATATTTCTCACAGATCATGCACCGGCAGAGGGAACTACCAACAGGAACCAGGTAGCTGAGACCTTAGAAGTAGGTAGTCGATGGTAGTCGGAAGGAACCAATCAGGTCAAGCACTTCAGGATATGAACCTAGGACACAGGATCAGTGGTATGAGGCTCCTAGGGAAGCTCGATTCAACTGAGGGATAGGCTATGTTACTCGTGCGGTGGTTGGGGACATCTACCATGATATTTCCTGACCCGTTGTATTACCGATTAGGATATGATCTAGGGGCCACCGAGTTAGAGGTGGAGGTATGAGAAGGGTCATCCATAGAGTGGAATATGTGGCATTGGAGTAAGAAAGGCGGAGGGAGGTGGTTGTAGGTTCGAGCTATTACCACCACCTCCCCTAGGTGATCCACGACAGGATTTGGGAGCTGGTGGATAGGGATGATTCCATTTATAAGTGATAGAGTCTAATGACATTGAGGCTCCATGGATGATTAGATTTATGATCCATGTATTTTCCACCTTCCCTACTATTTTTAGAAAGACATGTGTCATTCATTATTTTCTTTCCAAGAAACCTGATCGAGACACATAGATTTTGATTGAACTGTTGACCCAAACATTATGCATAAAGTATCCTATTGAAAGAGAATAGATTATCACACACTGGTGCCGATAGTGTGACCATACTCTTGGAGGTGAGAGTTTTGGTTGGGATCTCATGCTAGTGTCATCGAGTCCCTATGAATTCATTATCTGTATGGACCGGTTATCCATATTTCATTATCAGATTGACTGTTTTAGGCCTAGAGTGTTGTGTGTCCATGTTTATGGGATGGGTTTTTCCTTTATTGGTGAAAATGAAATGCATGTAGCACAGGATAGGCTCACACATTGGAGGGTTCAGATGATTACTCATCAGTTGGTTAGCTTGACCCTTAGTGTGGTGGATGATTTGAGTCCACGGTTTCTTTCAGTGGTGGGAGAGTATGATGACATATTTCCTAAGGATGTTCCAAGGATATGTCCTTGTAGGGGTGTAGAATTATGAATTGATCTATACCCCAGGATGGTACTAATATCTAAACTTTCATATCATATGACTACTGCAGAGCTTCGTGAGATGAGGGTACAGTTGGAGAACTTATAGAGGAAGGGATTCGTGAGACCTAGTGTTTCACCCTGGGAAGCCCCAATTTTTTTCCATGAAGGAAGACATGAGATTGAGGTTATGTGGGGACTTCCAACCCCTGAACCAAGTAAACATTAAGAATATGTATCACCTACCTAGGATAAATTACCTCTTCGATTAGTTGAATGGGGGTGAGGTGGTTCTCAAAGACTGACATTAGATCTGGTTATCACCAGCTATGAATACAAGAGCAGGATATACTGAAGGTGAAAATCAAATGTAGTTAAGGCCAATAAAAGTACTTGGTGATGTCGTTTTTTCTAGATTAATTCCCTAAAAGTGTTCATGGGACTCATGAGCCAGATCTTTCAGCCTTTCTTAGACCTGTTCATGGTGGTCTTCATCGATGACATGCTAGTGTATTCAGAATCTGAAAAAAGAGCACTCGTGTCACTTGGGGATGGTCCTAGACACAATTTGAGAGAAATATATTTATGGTAAGATCTAGAATTGTAAGTTATAGATTTAGGAGGTCCATTTTCTATGAAACGTAATTTCATATGATGGATTTATAGGGGATCCAGCAAAGATTGAGCTAGTTCTTTCTTGGGAGCCACCCAAGAGTGTTTCCAAGGTGTAGAGTTTCTTTGGATCGGATGGGTGATATCATAGGTTATTAACCAAATTTTATAGGGTGGTAGAATCCTTTAAAGTTTTGAAACAATTGGGACATCCATTCATTTGGACATAAAAATTTACAGGATAGTTTTCATTAGTTGAGGTAAAGATTGATGGGTGCTCCCATATTGATATATCAAGTGGAGGGTAACATGTTTTTAGTGTTCTTCGATGCATCAGGAACCTAGCTTGGATGTGTCCTGATGCTTGGGAAAGTGGTGATTTCCTATGGTTCACACCAGCTGAGACCACACAAGTTGAAAAATGTGACCCATGATCTTGAGTTATCAGCAGTTGTCTTTTTTTAAGATGTTGGGACACTAACTGATGGGAGAGTGATTTATCATCAACTGTAACCAGAAGATTATCAACTATATCTTATCTAAGAAGGATCTAAACTTGAGAAAAAGGTTGAAGATAGTGTTCCTCCGGGACCATGACTTTGTGATTTTCCATACTCTTGGGATGGGGATTGTAGTGGAAGATGCTCTCAGCAGGAGAACCAGTTTACAGTTATTGAATGATGAATTAGAGCACTTTTACTCATTACAGATATATTTGGTGGATGGGGATTTAGAAAAAAACCTTCATTCGATGGTTTTTACCCCTCCAATATTACAACGAGTTAGGGAGGCACGTCATGGGGATACCTATTGTGAGACTTTACGTGCTCAGATGTCCAAGGGGCATGCCCCTGATGGATATTTGACTGGTGGAGAACATGTGATTCTTTATAGAGGGAAAATAGTAGTACCGGTGGAGTTTTAGGAGGAGGTTTTGAGGGAGTTCCATACATCCCCTATGACAGTACATCCAGGTGTAGAAAAGATTTACAATAACCTCCGACGTCAGTTTTGGTGGCCATGGAAGAAGAACGGAGTCAGAGAGCTTGTTTCTCGAAGCCTCACTTATTAGCAGGTGAAGGTCGAGAACAAGGTTCCTGAAGGTTTGACACAACCCCTTGAGGTGACAGAATAGAAGTGGGATGAAATATACATGGACTTCATGATAGGTTTAACACATATTTCTAGGATACATGATATAATCTGGGCGATTATTGACTGACTCACCATGTCAGTCCACTTCTTAGCTAATCAGGAGCAGAGTTTAGTAGAGGTCATGGGATGCCTCTATGTGTTAAAGATAGTTCTACTCCATGGAGTTACATCGATGATAGTCTCAGGTCATGATGCTCTCTTTACATTCTGATTTTGGAAGGGATTTTAGGAGGTGTTTGGGTCTTAGTTATGCTTGTGCACAACGTTTCACCCACAAAAGAATGACTAGATTGAGCAGACCACACAATTTCTAGAGGAAATTCAATAGGCTTGAAAATTATATTTTGGTCACCTACCCTGGTTGGAGTTTTCATAAAACAACAAATATCATTCCACCATCAGTATAACACCATTTGTGGCCTTGTATGAGAGACCCTGTAGGTCACCACATTGTTGGACGGACCTAGGAGAGACAACACTCATGGTCTTGGAATAGCTGCAAGAGACTACATAGAAGGTTTAGATAATCTATGAGTAGATGAAGACTATATAGGGACACTGGAAGTCTTATTCGAACATATGATGAAGGCCTTTGGAGTTCGAGTAAGGATACCATGTGTTCCTTTGGGTCTCACCTTGACAGTGATTATGAACATTTGGTTGGGGTGAAAATCTATCTTTCAGGTTCATTGAGCATTTTCAGATACTGTGTAGAGTTGGAGAGGTGGCGTACCACTTGGATCTACCACCTCACTATATTTCGTACAAAGCTTCTTCCATGTGTCACAACTGAGGAGGTACGCGCATGAACCATCACACATCATTGACTTGGGTGAGATGGACATCGAGGAAGGGGTGAATTTTGCAGAGTACTCGATGGAGATTGAGGATCAGTATGTGAGGATATTTCAATGGATATTTATTTCTTTGTTGTATGTATGGTGTCAGCACAAGAATCTCCAGGAGTACACATGGGAGAGGGAGGCTCAGATTCATTCTCAGTACCCTCATTTGTTTGAGTATCCATTTTTTTTGATTTTTAGGGACATAAAGCACTAACGTTGGGAGAAAATAATTACTTGGATTTTACAAATTTTATTTTTACAAATTATTTGGGAAAATTATGAGACTGGGAATTGAGAGAGTGCGCAATTATGAGGCCCGGTGTGCCTGGAACAATTTGTTGATTTTTTTTTTAATTGAAACCATGCAATAATTTCCTAAAAAAGTGGAATATCTTTTAAATAGGTTCCTAGATTATAAATCAGATAGAACCATTGAGCTCAAAATGGTAGCTTTACCCTAAATGTGACCAAACAATGGTTGGTGCAGGACATATCATGAAAAATTCACCAGGTATGTAACAGTAAATAAAATCATTTAATTTTAAATTCCTAATAACTCATGAAAAATCAATCAGATTGGAAATATGAGACCAATGTTGAGTGTTTAATGTTATTTTTTTTCTAGGTGAGGCCTAACTACGATCGGTGCAGGTCAGCTGTGAAAAATAGTTTTTTGAAGTTTTAATGAATAAAATAAACTCTGAGTTTATTATATTTTAACGTTACGTCAACATAGTGATGATGTTTCTTTTAAATAAAGTTCTAGGAAAGAGACCATGGTTAGGATAATAAACTAATAAATTCCCTATAGGTTATGGATAGAATCCTTAGAGAATTATCTCGATAGTGACGAAAAAACTGGGATAAGAGATAGTTCTTGATGGATCGCCAATAGAAATAAATCTTCAACAATGAATGATCCATATCCCAGGTAGGGAATTTGATTTTTGATTTCTTTTCCCCATTCCATCTTTCCACAATGAATGTAGGTTAATCAACATATAGAATGATCTATGGTTTGTTCGTTTTTGTGGGATGGGTTATTGTTGCGGTATTATCATGAGATTAGTTTATCTTCTTCATTTATCATTTTTAGAAGAATGAATTGAGGGTGACATGAAAAAGTCCAAGGTTAGTAATTTAGGTGTTCATGTTCTTTCCCTCCCCTTTTCTTAGCATTCCTCATTGTTGGATTCTCATGATCAAAACTCGACATGTCAGGAGGCTCTGAACGTGATTGGACACCTGGATTGGAGGTAAGATGAAACTGAGTATGTATGAGTGTATCATGGGACCCTAGCATCATAGAGGTGTTTTAGTTTTAGGGATTGGAGCATCAGAGAAATAATGGAATCCCATAGAAGGAAGGGTGTTGGTGGTTGATGGCACGGTGTATCCAACTCCATGTTAGGCAAGAAAACAATAGAATGTGGAAAGGTTGTGGACATTGTCGGCGGCCATGTGATACTAAATGGTGGCCACGTGGACCAGTGGCGGTCATCGCGAGTAACCGCGTGAGCCAGACTGACCCTGCAAGTGGACTGGGTTGAGTGAGCAGGCAGATCCGTCGAGGTGGGTTGGGCCTATCCAGGGTGGGCTTGGCCCCATCGGCCGGGTTGGACTTGGGATAGCCATACCAGGTCGTGGGTTGCCATGGTAGTAGATAGTGAGCCACAGAACCATGACCCGCGATTAACCTATGAGTCATGTATCCATGACAGCTAGTGGTTTGGTCAACTGTTGTTGTAGCTTGAGCTGCTCTAGCACGGTCGACTATGGGAGCAGCCGGACTGTGGGGTCGACTGCCACAATCAGTCCATGACCTAGTAAACCTCATTCTAAAAATTGAAAACAACCATAAAATTCAAAATGGTCATCTATTTGATGAGACATCTTCAGAATTCAGACCCTTACGACGAGATGGTCATTTAGAGATATCCTAAGAAAGTTTTTGTGGGACTATTTGTATAACCTAATGACTTGAGGAGTGAGTTCTCCTGAAACGAGAATAGTTTGAGAAAACATTTATGTAGTTGGTTGTGACCTAGAGATGGTGAGTTTTATGGAAATTTTTTATCTTATGGAGAGTTTGTTCTTTATGGAGACTATGTGTATTATTGATACTGTGTGTCTTATATGATTGAGTGTATCTAGATTTTGTTAATATATTTTATGTAGACATATATCTGTGTGGAGGTGACTATATATTCCTTGGTTTTATTCCTTTGTGGTATTTCCTTTTTGGTTTTACGTGGTGGTATTTCTTCATAGTATTACATTGTGTAATCCCTTTATGGTCTTTTCATGGTATTATTACTTCATGGTACATCCCATGTGGTACTTACTTTTTTGGAATTCCATTGTGGTTTTGGGGTGTCCTGCTGAGTATTGTTTTACTCACCCCTACACGGGCTTTGACCACATGTGTCATGTATTTTTTAGATGATTGACTCTTACATAGAGTCCCTGGTATACCATGACAAGGTAGTGCCTTGTGAGACTAGATAGGTCGAGTTGTGTCCCGACAACATTTTTGATGATAGTCTCATTACCTCACACATTATAGGTTGGACTTGTGCTTTAATACTCTTTTCTTTAGGTGGGATTTTTTGGCCCTATTTAATTTCTAATACATTCACTCTTGTACTATTATTGTATGATATAGTGGTTGAATGAATTTTTTACTTAGTTATTTTACATTTCAGCATCTGTACCTTTGAGATGTGTGCATGTGTATAGGTACATAAGAAAATACCTCCTATTTTGGAATATACCTACATGGTGCTAGTCACCATCCCCTGACCTATTGGAGGTAGTCCTGGGGTATCCATGACATGGGCCCCTATGGGACGGGTCATGACATAGGGTTCCATGGATCCTCATATTTATTTTTGGATCCAATGTCCTCTATATTGGGATCTTAAACCTTGGTTTGATTCTTGTTTCTATTTTTGTTATTATTCCTTGGAAAATATCGATTTAGGGTTTAACACTTTGAGATATAGATACTTTGAGGTAGGAGGTTCCCTTATGATGCTCGATGTACATTAACCCTTAATATATTGGTTAGATTCAATTGTTTGGATTAAATTAAATTGTTTAGTTTTAATTAAATGACTTTTAATTGTTTTGCTGGTAAAAACACAATTCCATTGAATTTTGGATTATAAGAAAAATAGGTTTTTGAGATGAAATTGGAAAACCCCCAATTCCATTGAATAGTGGTGTATTTATGGAAATTTGTAAATTTTAAAATGTTTTATTTAAATTTGGTATTTGATGGGAATTTATTTAATTAAACTTTTGAATTTGATGATATAAATGTTCTTGATGAAAAATTGTGAAAAACCTAAATTCCATTGAAATGGGGGTTTGTTATGAAATTCATTGAATTTTTATAAAAATTAAATTAATGAATTTAATTCTGAAGTGAATTGGGAAATTTTATGAATTTGTTTCAAATACATATTTGTGAAAAATTGCTCAAAATGGTCTGATGGAAATTTAAGGGTTTCATCTTTGTGAAAAGTCATGTTTTTTGATTAAAAGCCTATTATGTGTTTAATGGGGAAATAGGAATATTAGAAATGGTGAATGAGATTAATTGTATTTTAAGAAGTCTTGAAATAAATTTCACATCATGGTATTTCACTACAGCACATGCAATCCTTATGTAGTTAATCAGTTATTTTGGGTGGATGCTTAAGACTTAAAATGTGCTAAAACTTCTTATCATCACATAACATCCCTTAAGTGATGGTGATGAGTCATTTTGGACTTAGGAAAAAATGGGTTAATTTATATAATTTCCATTACACGGTGTTGGGTCCCTATATCCTAGAACTATAATACAAATTTGGTGTATGACCATGTTGCTCGCTTGTCTATATTTCAAATGTATATTTTCCATTTGTTGTAAACTATTTTACATGACTTGTGGATTTATATAAACTCTTTTATGTAAAATTGGTTATTAAATCCATTTTCTAAAAAGATCCATTTGTGTATAGAACCCTTTAATTAAAGTAAAATTCATCATTTGAAATGCATTTCTATCATTTTGAATGTGAATCCAAAATTTCTAATGTTTTTTGTATTTTTAACTGAAAAACACAATACGTTTAAATATAGGTTTTCTATGCCAAATCTGTTTATTTTTAAATTTAAAGAACATTCTTAGTTAATTTGACATTGGAATCTTGTTATAGAACATTTGGGTGAAATATTTTTGGGCTTTTTCTCACAACCTACTTTAACCATTGGGTGTATTTAGAACATATTCTTCCAAGATCAAGTAAGGGAAATAGATTGCATGGAGGTGGTTCTAAATTTTGATCTATGGAATTGGTGAGTGGCTTCCTTAGGGACTTAGGTAGTTCTTTATGTTTTCTAGAACTTTTTTTATAGTACTTTTTCTTGTTTAAGCCTATTAAACTTCTGGTACACATATCTCAGTGGAGTTTTTTTGTATTCAGACTGACTTGTCTCTTTTACTTATGCATTGTTAGTGAAAAAATTCATTCCCATTTTCATTTTATATTATTCCAAGTTCTAGTTTTTGAACCATGGGGATCGGTAATTCCCTTTGGTAAATTTCAAGTTCATCATATATATTTGGTTACCAGGGTACCATATCTAGTTCATGAAAATGTGGTATCAAAGGAAAGCTTTAGGTTTAACTTCTTATATTGAAGTTAGTATCCAATTAGATATCTTTTTTGTGACATAGAAGGAAGTTGCGATTGAGTGACTGAACTGCTCTCACCGCAGTGAACCTTATGTCTCCATGGGTGGGTAGGGAATTAATTTGTATAGATTAGTTCTAGTATTTTCTCTAATTTGATTTAGATATAGTGAAATCCAGATATTATTTGTTCTATCTATTGGTATTAAATTCCCTTATCACTTTTTTTGAGATTTAATCTGATGTATTCTTTGTTGTCTACTAATATTGTGTATAATCATGCCTCTGAGAAGACATTTGAATCATATCTAGGAGGTAGTTATTGCTAAAACATAGTGAACATATTTTTGTAGATCCAAATTTTGCTGAGTTTATTTTATGCACTGCCAACACTCTAGTATTGGAACCACATCGAGTTCCCATGTTGGATCTAGCTCCCGAACCTCATAGATATATTCATATGTTTTTTTCTCAAGAGTTCCTTATCTATAATCCATAAACAGTCAAAGGCTAAAATGATCCTAAATAGAATGAGGAATTGGTGAGAAAAATGGACCACTTGTTTGGGTTCTTGGACATGCTGACGAAATCAAGGTAAAGTGTGCCACCTTCTTGCTAGAAGAAATAAGTTGGAGATGGTGGGAAACATTGGTGATAGAAAATAAACATTAGGACTTAGAGTGGAAATACTTAGAGATTCAATTGAACAAACATTTCTATCCAGAGTTAATGTTTTTGGCCAAGGTCACTATGTTTTTCAAAATTTACATTTCAGATAGAACCATGATAGAGTATTAAAATTATTTTGTTGTGCTCGTGAATTTCACACCAGATGTCATGTCCAAATAGAATATTAAGTCTCAAAATTTTGAGTTGATGTTTCTCAAGATATTCATTATTTGTTTTTCTTATTCAAATTTCCTTCTTATGATGTTGTTCTAGATTGAGCCCTAATGGTTGAAATGGAAATGGATAGAATTTCAAGGTTATTATGAGTCTCTTTCCGTCTCAATGGTAGCGTGTGTTCCTTCAATGTAAAATGGAATCATGATGACTCTCATAGAATTTCTTGATATCATGAGCACTCTAGACCTCCTATAGTACCCAGAATTGGTCCTTTGATTTTATACTAGTGTGGAAGTCCAAGACCTTAAAAGAGGGTTTTCACTAAGGTTCCCAAGAATTGTGGCTCCTAAATTTGATTTGGGAACATACAAGGATTATTAAATATCTATTATACTCCTCATGGTGGAATCGTATCATCAGATCCTCCTATAATTATGGGGAAATCAGATTCTTCTCATATAAAAGGGTTCTTGCCATAGTCATCCTGAAAGAAGCTAATTCACATAGTGTAAGAGTATATAGATGAAGTAGATACGAGGTCCAGTGACCATGATAGGTACCATTACTAGAGAATCCTCATTTTTTACTTCTCTATTTGATACTGATTCGTCTCATTTATTTATTTCAACCCCTTTTTGTTAATCTGCTAAATCTTCCAATGAAGATTTTTTATTCTGTTATGGATATTACTACACCCATTGTTATGAAGAGAGAGTGGGGTATCTATAATCCCTCTTGTGTATTCTCTCTATAGGATATCAAGCTTTCATAGAGTTTTCTGGTTCATTACATGAAACCTCTTGACATCATATTTGGGATTGATTGGCTCATTACATGTAAATCCCAAATTTATTTATTTTTTCTTAAATAGGTCTCATTTACTACACCTAGTGGTGTTTCTCGTGTCTTTCAAAGAGAATGGGAGCCAAACTTGAGTAGGGTTTACCTTCTATTCTGATGTTGGGGAAAGTAATATCAGCATGTGCCTTTCATCTAGAGTGAGAATCTTTGCGTGGTGATCTTCCTCTAGTTTTCACCGAGTTTCCTAACATGTTTCCATCTAAATCCTCTGGTTTTCCACTGGTAAGGAAGATTATGTTTTCCACTGACTAAATTTATAGTAGTCAACATGTTTCTACTCCCTCTTACCACATGACACTAGCTGGGCTAAAATAGATAAAGTCCTATATTGATGATGTTTTAGATAAAGGCTTTATACACACAAGTGTATCACCATGGGAGGTTCTAATTCAATTAGCTAAAAAAGTTTATGGTTCACTAAACCAATGTGTTCATTACCAAAGATCAATTGAGACAAGGTAAAGAACAAGTATCTATTTCCATGAATTGATGATCTATTTGAATATCTGAAAGGGGATAAGTGGTTCTCAAATATTGGTCTTTGTTCTGGCTATCATCAATTAAGCATAAAATAATATGACTTTCAAAAAACCACCTTTCAGAGAAAGTACAATCACTATGACAACCTTGTTATTCCATTCTGTCTAACCAATGCTCCTATAGTCTTTATGGAATTAATGAATAGGATCTTACATGATTATTTGGATACTTATGTGGTAGTCTTTTTGGAGGAATCATCATTTACTCTATATCAGATAAGGATCATGTGCATCATCTGAGAATAGTTTTGAGTTTGCTAATAAATCACCAACTTTATTACAGGCTTTCAAAATGGGATTTCTGGAATCTAGAAGTAAAATGTTTGGGACATGTGGTGTCAGAATAAGGAATATCAATTGATCATGAGAAGGTTAAAGATGTAATGACATGGATATAACCAAAAACTATTTTCTAGATTCAGAAATTTTTGGGTCTAGTTGGTTATTATAGCTGGTTCATTAAGGAATTCTCAAAGTTGGCTTATCTAAGGAATTCATCAACTCATAGGGGAGTGAATTTTTCTTGGAATGATAAATGTTGGAGATCTATTATTGAGATGAAATTTATTTTGACAATTGCACCAATTTTGACCCTTCTATAGGCCTGGTAGGGCTACGTGGAATTTTATGACACATTGGGTTTAGGATTGGGTTGTGTTCTTATGAAAGGTGACCATGTTGTTGCCTATAGATCTCCTCAGTTTATGAAACAAGAGAAAAATTATTAATCCCATGACCTTGAACATGCATCTATGTTGCACATTATTAAGATTTTGTGGCATTACTGTTAAAGAGAATGGATTTCTATGTTTTCAAGACAATATAGATTCAGTTATATATTATCTCAAAAATATTTGAATCTATACCTATGGGGTTGGGTGGAATACCTATAATCTTTCAAATTTGGCTTCACCTATACCATTGGGAAAGGGAATGTCATTTTAGTTTTATTGATAAGGAAACTTCCAACTCATGCAATAAAATAATGTTTAGAAGAGTTTAATTTAATGGCCCTATTTTCTCAATTTCATATTGGAGTCTAGGAATCAGGTGATGAGGTTTATTTAGAAAGTTTTCACTTGAAATCCTCTCTTCTTGAGTTGATTCTTCTAGAGTAGCATCTCGATGATGATTTCTGTAGCATTGAAGACTCTCTTTATGGTGGGGATACTATTATATAGTGGTTTTACTCAAAAAAGGGATTTCTTTGGTTTCAGAAACGTTTTTGTCATTTTAGTGGAAAAGAAATCTATTATGTGAGACTACAATAGTTCCTAATGGGTTGTCCACTCAGTAACTACTAATATGTTCTATGACTTGCTTTAGAAGTTCTAGAGGCCAGTTATGAGAGGGGAATCACAGAATTTGTCTCTTGTTGTTATACATGCTAGCAGGTGAAGGCCGAGAACAAGAAACCTTTAGGTTTCCTTCACCAACTTCCATTCCTCACATGGAAGTGGGGTGAGTTGTCAACAGATTTTTTGATAGGGTTTTCATGTACCCTGAGAATGAAGAATTCAATATGGGCTATGATTTAACATTCTGACTAAATTGACTCACTTTTTACCTATTTGTGATACAACCAAATATGAATAGTTGGGAAATCTATATGGGAACAATATTTTTCAATTGCATGAAGTTCCATCTACTATAGTTTCTGATAGGGATCCTCATTTCACTTATTAGTTTTAGAGAGGTGTTCAAGAGGTACTGGGATCTCATGTACTTTTGAATATGGCATACCATCCATAGTATGATTTACAGACAGAATAAGCTCTACATATTCTAAATGACATGATTTGTTCTTGTGTTCTCAACTTTTTTGGGGCTTAAGATGATCATTTGAGGATGGTTTAGTTTTCTTATAACAATAGTTACCATCCTTTTATTAGGATGGCTCCTTTTGAGGCATTGTATTATTATCCTTGTAAATCTATGTTATGTTGGTTAGAGACCAGTGAAAGTTCCATGGTTAGACCATGTTTTTTAAAATATATGACAAAAAAGATTCATTTTATTCATCAAAAAAAATTTAATGCATAGAGCTGATAAATGTCTTATGTTGATCTTCATCACAGTTTTTTAGAGCTTTCAGTTGGTCATTGGGTGTTCTTCAAATTTTTACCCTGGATGGTTCATCAATGGATTGGGAGGAAAGGGAAGATTTCTTCTCATTTTGTGGGAAATTTTTGTGTTGTTCAGTAGGTGGGGAAAATTTCTTACCATTTATTTAATTCACCAAATCCAACATCGATACATAACATGTTCCATGTATCTCAAATATGAAAGTATTTATCTGATCCATCCCATGTTCTGAACTGGTGAGATATTAAAGTTGAACCTGATTTATCCATGATTGAATGTCCAGTTGGGCTATTTTATTCTGAAACCAAGGTACTTCATGGGAGGATAATACCTTTTATTTGTGTGGTATGTTATCATGGTTCATTTTTTCATGATATGTGGGAGAGGGAGGCACTAATAAGAGATTAGTTACCTCAACGTTTTTGCATGGAATCTTCTTCATATGATTTTTTGGGGGGAAATTCTGTGATGGGGAGTTTGTAACATCTTTTTAAAATTTTCAGGTATTATTAAACCCCTCTTTTAAAAAATCTTTGTTTTGGTTTCTTTTGGGGTTGCTTCATGTGAAATTTTTGAAAATTATAGAACATTCTGGGATACTTTATAGTTGGTGCACAATTTTCCCAAACTGTGCTCCCTTTCAGAACAAACCATGGAACCTAAGGCATTTTGCTCTTACATGGTTGGTGAATTGTTATTAAAGACATACACCCTCTCTGGAGAAAACATGAATCCAATTTTTAATTGGTGCATGACTTGTGCATGGTTTTTCTAACCAAAAAACTATGTGGATGATTTTTTAATGGATTCAAATTTTTAATAAAAAATATTAAACCCTAATTTCATGTCCCAGATGGACTAGTACAACCCCAAACCTGTTTCTGTCAACATTAAAGCTCTCAAAAGAATTTTTTTTCCCCTTTGATCCCTCTCATAAGTGATTTTAAGCTAGATGGTTTCCCTTCAATATTATCATGGTTAGTTTCCTCATCTTGATCTCTTTCTCCTTTAGTATCTCTTATTCTCTCTAGGGTTTCACGAATCCTTTTATTGATTTTTGGATCTAATAACCTCTATTTTGTGATCTTAAACCTAGGTTTGATTCAAGTTTCCATTTTTTCATTCTTCCTTGGTAAATCCCGTTTTAGGGTTTGTTGCTTCGAGATCTAGAGACTTTGTGGAAGGTATTTCCATTATGATTCGCATTTTACATTAACACTAAATTGATTTTTTTTAGTTTAAATTGTTTGAATTAAATTAAATTTCATGTTTTTTATTAAATTAATTTTAATTTGTTTTTTTGGAAAACACCAATTCCATTGAATTTGGGTTTTTAAGAAAAATGGAATTTTGGAATGAAATGGGGAAACCCTCAATTCCATTGAATTGGGGCTTTTTTATGGAAATTTTTGAAATTTAAACTATTTATGTTAAATTATGGATTTTATATAAATTTATTTAATTAAATTAATGAATTTAATTATGGAACTGTTTTTATGAAAAATTATGAAAACCCATAATTCCATTGAAATAGTGGTTTTTTATGAAATTGATAAAATTGGTTTCAAAATTAAATTGATGAATTTAATTGGGATGTTTATTTTGAAATTGAATTAATTTGTTTCAAAGACATATTTTTGAAAAATGGCTTAAATGGTTTGATGGAGACCTTAGCATTTTAAATTTGTAAAAATGAATCTTTTTTTATTAAAATACCATTATATTTTTTAAAGGGAAAATTGGCATATTTTAAATGGAGAATGGTATTTATTTTATTTTCATCAGTCTTGAAATAAATTTCCCATCATTGTTTTTATACCAAATAAAATAAATCCCCAAGTAGTCAGGGAGTTATTTTGGGCAGAACATTATGACTTACAACATTCTAAGACTTTATATCTGTACATCACATCCCGTAGGTGATGGTGATGAGTCCTATTTTTTCCTTAGGCCTAAAGGGATGGATGTACATATTTTTCATTTCATAATTTTGAGTCCCTATAGCCTATAACTATCATACCTATTTGTAATATGACAATATTACTCACTTTTTTGTATTTAAAATGTATATATTCCATTCTTGTAAACTATTTTACATGACTTGTGGATTTATTTAAACTGATTTATATAAAAGTGTTTATTTAAGAAATTTTATGAATCGTTCTAATTTTTTAAAACACCATGTTATTAAAGTAAATTTTATCATTTGAAATTTAGTTTCATCATTTGAAATGTGATGCATGAATTGGTAAAGCATTTACATATTTTGTATTGTAAATTATGATTTGTTTATATATGTTTTTGGTATTCCAAAGCTGTTTATTTTAAAATTGAAAAAAAATTCTTGGTAAATTTTATATTGGAATATTACGATAGAACTTTTGGGTAAAATTATATTGTCCTTTTTTTTCAGACCCTACTTGTGCCTTTGGGTGTTTGTAGATTATCATCTTCCAGGATCGAGATAGGGAAAAAGATCACATCAAGGTGGTTCTAATTGTTGATCTATTGACATGGTTAGTTTTTTCCATAGGGATTTGGTTAGTTTTTACTATTTCTAGTACATTCTGTTATAGTACTTTATCTTATTTAAGAATTTTTTTACTTCGGTTACACATCTCCAAAAGGAGTTTATTTTGTATGCATGATGACTTGTCTCTTTTACATCCACATTTTTAGTGTTAAAAATCATTCCCACTTACATTTTTAATGTTTCTAGGTGCTAGTAGATGACCCGTGGAGATCGGGAACATCCATCGGGGTGTGTCAGGACTGGCTCAGTTATCGGGTTTCAAGGGTACCCAGGCTAGTTCATGAAAAAAATTATGAATGTTTTTAATTTTTTTGGATTGGTTTATTTAAGAGAATTTGGTTTAATATTTATTATATATATTTTTTTAGATAAAAATCATATAGAAATCCATATTGATAGACTTGGATTTCGTATATAAACATTTCACTACATTAGTGTATTAAAATATATAAATTCTTCTTCCATCTCTTTGACTATGGATGTTGATAATATAGCTAACTCTGAGATATAATTAATAGATTGAAAAATGCACCCAAATTTATTTTTTTATACATATTCATAATGTGTCTTTCAGAGGAAAAAACCTAAGCCCAATAATGGTTTTATTATTATCATGAGTTGGATCTATGCGAGACTTAGATTCCGTACATATAAATTTCAAATTCATGTAGTGTAAAATTGTATTATAAAGGTGAATATTCATACCAATCACATATAATACAATTTTATTTTAAATAATAAAATATATGTATAGTGTAATTATATTAATATACATGACTATAGTACACTAATTTTACCTTGAAGATAAAAATATATATGTAAGTCTTATATATATATATATTAAAATAAATACATAATAGAAAGTGTAAATAAATCAATAATTAAAATTGGATTAAATACTAGTGAAAAAAACTATTGATCATATTTAGTCATAGTTATTAATAATGTATTATATAGATTATGAAGAAAATATTCATTAACTATTAATCAAAATGACAAATGAAATTTTGAAGGAACCCATTTTAGGAATGAAAAGTATATTATTAATTATTTTTTTAGAGTAAAGTAAATAATTTAATTTATATAGATAAATGATGAACAATAATTATATATTTATATGGGAATATTTTGTAATTGAGGATGGAGAAAAATAAAAAGTGGGTAAAGTTATCAGCAATCTGGATTAATAAAACAAATCCATGTTAACATTTATAACCAATATAAAAAAATATAATTTTAATTTTATCATATACGACTTGTATATATGTTCCCATATATTCTATACATAATTCATTAATGTGTAATGTAAGTATCTGGACTAAAATCATTACAAAATTTAGTAATTTCCTTTATAAATCACTTTTTTACATTCCCAAATATATTTCTGGTTTAGAGATTTATAAAATTAGAACATAATTCATACATATCAACCCACAAGAAAAAAAATGGTTACTACTAAAATAGTATCCATTTCATCCATAATACAAATTATTTTACTAAAAACATGAAATCTATTTCAGAAAATTCTTCACAACATTCATCTTGGCTTCTCCTTTTCTTTTACCCTTCCTTAAACGCTATGAAAAAACATTTTCAGTCATGGGATGAGCACAAAAATATCAATAAGGGACATAAAAAAGAAGTATATAAACTGTTAGTACATGAATAATTATCAACATTTGAAATCATTTTCTCAAATACATACTTCTCACCCAATAATTATCATATTGTTACTTTTTAAAAACATTAGATTTCAATAAAACATAGAAAACATAAATAATAACGTAAAGGTAACATGGGGAATTAATTAATAATATAACCCTCATGGATACCATATGATTTGTATCCCTCACTTCTACCATACATTGTAACCATCATTTCCATCTTACAATGTAACCCTCATAGTTACCTTACAATATAACCCTCATAGCTACCTTATAGTGGAACCATCACAGTTACACTTGGAGTAATCCATATGGTTTACCTCCAACAAAAACATAACCAACACATTGTATGGGGATATAGATCCCACCCTTCATCTTAAACAATTCCCAATACCATTAAA
Source organism: Viscum album (assembly GCA_963277665.1). Lineage (NCBI taxonomy): Eukaryota > Viridiplantae > Streptophyta > Magnoliopsida > Santalales > Viscaceae > Viscum > Viscum album. Next base: position 697,244,576 of record OY728122.1, on the reverse strand, counting down.
AATCATAAAAAACTTGAATAAAAACTATCCCTTCGTATTTTGTAAAAATAGAAATTTAAAAGAGGATTTTTAAAGAAACATCCATTACAAATATCATATAATTGAAGTAAGAATTAATAAAAAAATGTAATATGGGTATAAAATTTAAGTAAAACATAATATAAACAAAATTCATTTTATAAATAATCTTATTACCACATAATCAATGAAGTAGAAGGTTAACCCAAAGATTCGAAATTGGGTTAAGAATTTTCTTACCTCGAGTTCAACTTACTTGAAATGTGTTCAAAACTCTTGTATGATAGATTATAGATTGTAATTAATATATCAAAAAAACCATATTCATATTTATAATTACTTATATGTTAATATTATAATGTATTTCCACCAATTTGTTAATAATATTCTGTTATTTTATTGCGTCAGGTGTATTTATTTCATGGTTTCCATGGTTGGTTCATTATGGATTTTCTTTTCTTATGGAAGAAAAAATCGAGAAGTGGAAATAAATTTTGATAATAAGTTTATATAATTTTAAATGGTACCATATATAATTTTTTTTATTATATGAGTCTTAATCATTAGATAAAAAATTAATGAGAATGATTTAATTTATTTTGACGTTTTTTATGATCATCATGAACATATATCATTTTATTCAATATCATGTTTATAAATTGGATATAGAATATTAAATAATTTATAATATGTAAAATATAAAATTAATTAACCATATAAATGGGTTTATTACCACATTTTAAGGTGATAATGAAAAATGAATGTGTATCATCCACAATGGCGGTAAATTGACACATCACGGATGATGTTCTCATTTTCTGAATAAAAGTGGGAGAAGAAGAAGTTTGATGATGAATTTTTTCATAAACATGATAAAATTATAGTATATATAATATAATATATTTTTCATGAAAATGGTATAAGGGGAGGTGAAGAGAGTATAAGGGAAAAAATAATTGAAAATAAAATAATACAAAATGAAAGAGGATTTAACCTCTTGAATTCTCCTCCTTAAGAACCACCTTAAGGAACTTGGTTTTGGAATTTTGGTGACACTAGAAGGGAATGGAAGTGGGGAAGAATCATTGGAAGGAAATGTTTTAGAAATTAAACTAGCTACAAGGCTTTGTGGTGCAAGGTAAATGGGTGGTGAGGGGTGGTATTTATAGTGGGGGAGTGGGGTGTTTTCTCATTATTATATTCAATTGTTTGTTATTTTGGATCAATACTATAAATAGTATGAGAATTATCAAAACAAATATTAAAATAATGAAGTTAGTTTCGAGATTATGGTTCTTACATCATTCATGACTCAAGGAATATTTTATTTATCTTATAATGTATATATACTATAAATTACCATATTTCAGTATTCACAAAAAAATCAACTATTTTAGAAAAGTTCCAAAAAACAAACCTAACCATTTTTAATATGTATAATTTATAAATGAACTCCATTTTATGAAAAATAATTTTCTAAATAGGATAAATTTAATTTTTAATTAAAATCATAATTTAATTTAAAAATACTAATTATAAAACTATTATTGAATTTTTAACACATGGAAAAAAATTAAGGTCTCACAAAAATTCCATATATTCATAATAGAATAAAATATTAATTATTGACTCATATTTATGAAAATATATTTTATTTTAAATCATTAAATTAATTAAAAAATGTAATTAAATATTTATGACTCACAAAAATACCAACAATTAGTTTATAGTGTTTTAAACAAATTATTTACTTATTCAATGACATAAATATTTAATATTTTACATATAAGATGTATAACTTTTATTTATAATTTATTATGTAAGGTTACTATTCTATTAGATATATTATTATTCCTAATAGTCATGTTATTATTTTTATGGTCATGTTACTATTCCATCAATTTAAATTCTATAATTTATATAAATTCCACTTATTTCATTGTACATTTACAATGAATTTAACTATTTAATTAAAAATTGAAAAGAAATTATTATATGATTGACTAGGTCATTAAATTCTCCCCAACATCAAGAACTCATGTCCTCAAAATTTTTATTTATATATTAAATAAGATAGAATATCTTTCGCTTGTTGAATTTTCAGATTCCCATGTTGTTTCTTCAACCATGTGGATTCTCTAAAAATCCTTAACATGGTGAATTACCTAATTCCTCAATACTTTCTCTCTAAAATAATAAATCTAAATAGGTTTCTCTTTATATAAAAGTTTTTATTCCAGGTGAACTACTTATAGTCTCAAAAAATGAGATGAATCGGGAACATAAATTCTCAACATCCAAACATGAAAATCATTCTATACTAGAGATAAAATCAGAGAAAAATCTACATAGTTGGTGACTGATCCAAATTTATCCAAGATTTCATAAGGTCCAATGAACCACGAACATATCTTTACTTTCTTACCAAAATTCATAACACTTTTCCATGCTGAGATTCTAAGAAAAACAAGATCACCTACCTCCAAAGAAAAGTCTTTCCACGTGTTATCTGCATAACATTTCAGCCTACTCTAAGTAGATCTAATTTGTTGTTGGATCATCTTATCTTTCTTATCCACTTCCTCTACTTATTATGGTCCCATAAACATCTTTTCCCTAACATCACCCAAAAATTATGGAGTTCAACACCACTTTTTGTATAATTTTTCAAAAGGTTCCATCTATATACTAGAATTAAAACTGTTATTATAAGAAAACTAAACTAATGAAATATGATGATCCCAACATTCCTAGTAATCCTTTGAACAGGATTGAATAATGTATTCTAATGTTTAAATTGTTCATTTGGTCTATCCATAAAAATGAGGATGAAAATATGTGTTGAAATTTAAATCTATTCCCAACAACTTCTGAATGCCTTTCTAAAAAGTTGAAGTTAACCTTGGATCATGGTCAAATTCAATGGAAAGAGGAACTCCATGTAACCTAAAAATAACTTTGAGTTATAGTTTAGAAAGATGATCCAATGTCATAATATCTAAAATTGGAAGGAAATGTGAAAATTTAGTCAGTCGGTCAACAATATCCCAAACCTCATTGTTACTTAGAGAATTATATGGTAGTCCCACCACAAATCCCAAGGATATATTTTCCCATTTCCACTATGGCTCTAGAAATGGTTGAAATATTCCATTTGGTAATTGTTGCTATGATTTAACTTGTTGAAAAGTCAAACATTTCCAGGTAAAATTTGAAATATACCTTTTAATTCCATCCCACTAGTTATACTCCAAAATGTTTATGTACATCTTTGTGAATACAAAATGAATTGAAAATAAAGAACTATGAGATTCAATTAACAATTATTTATTCAACTCTGAATCACAAGGAATTTTTAATCTCTTCCCAAATCTCAAAACACAATATTTATCAAAATAAAATTTTGGAAACTTACCCTTTTTCACCAATTATAGATTTTCTTATAACTCATCGTCTTCTTTCTTTTCTTTATTAATTTGTTTTGTTTGAGATGACTATACTAAAACCTAAAACAAAATAGAGGAATTTCTTTCACCAAAAACTTCTAAGACAAAATTCATCAAATCATTAATCAGGGGTCTTATTCCAAACATAACATGGTTAATTATGCATGTTTTTTTGAATCAAGGAATGTACTACTTTGTTTTATTATATAGTATGGTAATTCATCATGAAATTATAATCCATTATCAGTTCAATCCATCTTCGATGCCTCATGTTTAATTCCATCTAAGTGAAAATATATATCTGAATTTTATGGTAAGTTTATATTTTCCATTTGGATTCATATAAATGATGCCTCAAAATGTTGAAATCATGAAACCGTAGTTGATAATTCCAAATCATGTATTGGGAAATTTAACTCACGAGGTATCAGTTTTCTTGAATCATAATAAATTATCTAATCATTGTGAAATAGAACAAAACTAATTCTCTTCAATGAAGAATCACTATAGATTAAAAATTCACAATTTTTGTACGGCCAGTCCAAAACTATATCATTCACTAACCTCTTCTTTAATTCCAGAAAAAAATCACAGTCTTATATCTAAAAAAATTTAACCCCTTTCCATGTTAACTTAGTTACCAGGCTACGTCACCATGAATTTTTTTTAACAATACATCTGTAATAACCCACTCTTCTAGGAAAACTATGAATCTCTATAACATTTATAAGTCTTGTCCTTTAATCAAAAACATTTGTTTGAATGGATCAATTGTTATTATGTCATTATTTACAATGTTCACAAGAAAATAAATATTTTATAACCAAAAATCATATTTACTAAGTTTTCTATATAACTTGTTTTCTTTAATAGTTTGAATGAAAATCCAAAACAAAAATTCATGATCCTCATAAATTTTCAAAGAGTACAAAATATCATCAATAAAAACAACAACACACTCATCCAAATATTCAAAAAATATTCTATTCATAAGATCCATGAATAAATAAGGGTAATGTTTCATACCAAAGTGAAAATAAATAAACTCATAATGCCCATATCTAGTACAAAAAAGATATTTTTGAGATGTCATCCTCATTCACCATCAGCTGATGGTTCTAGGATCTAAATTCAATCTTGGAAAATACTAAGCTCCCTAGAGCTTGTCAAACAATTCATCGATATGAGTAAAATGATAATTATTCTTATGATTAATTTTATTGAAGTCTCTATAATCAATGAAAAGTTGAATAGAACCATATTTCATTTCAATTAGAAAAATAGGAGAACTCCATAGTGAATTCAAAGGATAAATGAAGCCTTTATCAAGTGATGCCTTTAACTGATTTTTCAATTCAAGAAGTTCCAATTCATCCATTCGATATGGGGGTTTTGAAATTGGCTTAGCATCAGGAACATAGTCAATAATAAATTCAAATTCCCTATCAAGTATAACACTAGGAATCTCATCAGTAAAAACATCCAGGTATTCATTTAACATAGGTACATCATTAAACTGAACCGTTCCCTTGTTTTTAAAAATATAAGAAATATAAATTTCAATTTCATATTTTAACAGTTTATAATTTTCCTAATATATATTAAATTTTATGGGTTCATTATTGTATAAAAATTGTAACATTTTCTGGAAAAAAAAACTTTTTTTAACTCGATAATCAATCATAAAATGATAATCAAAAATCCAATCTATACCTAAAATAACATCAAACATTACTATGTGAAAAACAACAAGGTTTTTAGGTAATTCCTTTCAACATACAAAAAAATTAATGTTATTATAATTCCTTTTTATTCTAATATTTCCCCCTCATGTTTTAACCATTTGTTCTGGTCTCATTTCTTGGGGTGAAATTTCTAATTTACCATAAAATTTCTCAGAAATGAAGGAATGTGTAGACCCCGTATGAAAAAGGAAATTAGAAAATTCCGAACAAACAAACAATGAACATGATACCACTTTATTGGATGGTCCAACATCTGTTGACAATGTCACAAAGGTTATCACCACACCTTTCTTATTATAATTGGGTTGCTTCCCCTCATTCATATATTTCTTTCGGTAAGTACTTGCATGATTCCACATCTCACTAAATATAAATAGCATTATAGTTTTCTTATAAAAATTAAACATCCCATCACTAAGATCCTTTGCATTGAAATATCAGGCCATATCTCCGAATATAACACATTGGAAATAGTTCTTTGATTTGTTAAGGCATTCCCAAGGATTATTTTTACAACACTTCCCACAAACTTCAAACTTGACATTCTTAACATCATATTTATTTTATTGATTCTTAACTAATTATTTATATATGAAACTACTCTTCTTGTTGTCATAAAATTAAACATGATCATAGAAAAACTCCATTTCTACACTTTCATAACATTAGACATGTTTCTCATAACTTTTGAATTCATAGGAGTCCAAGGCCCTTCAGAATATTGGCTTCAATATAGAGTGAAAACAGTTGATTTTTCTGTCAATATCCCAAATAAGATTCAGAGCTTACCTTTCTAATCAGGTAAAGTTATATTTATAAACAAACATTGAATCCTCATCCATTTGTTTCAAATCATGGAATTTATTTTCCATACTGAGTCAAACCACCATAGGAAAATGTTTTTCATGAAATTTATTTTTAAATTCATCACATTACAAGGCATAAATCTCTTCATTATCTCTAATATTCTTGACTATTTAACACCACTAGTTAGATTCACCTTCAAAACAAAACATAATAAGACTAAACTTTTGATTATTAAAACAATAAAAACATCAAGTATTTTTTCAAGGGATTTAATCCACCCTTTAGCCACCACTAGGCGAGAAGATCCATGGAAAGAATGATGGTGTCACATTATAAAATGTTCTACTATCATCATGTTCCTTATTGGTAGATCTATTTATTCTCTTTAATGGATTCTACTGCATTTTATACCCTAAATACATTGAACCATTACTATCACAGACTTCTTAGTTCCAATTCCTGCCATTCTATGTTGCGGATTTAGAAAGATATCATCCTCTCAGTGCCTTCCTACTTTTGCTTCCATGTTTCTTATTCAAAAAACCATTCTGAATAGAAAAATATTAGATGAAGGAACATAGTAATATTTAAATGAAATATAATTTAAAATTTATCAAAATGTAAAAATAATATATGGTATTCTATTAACATCATCGTAACACCTAATGTTTTTTAAACCACGCTCTGATACCAAATATAATGATCTGGCCTTAAAAATTACATAATCTTGTCAATTCCTTTAGAATTAACTTCTTTACATTCCCAAATATATATTCAGTATAGAGTTTTATAAAATTAGGGAATAATTCATAAATATCACCCCACAATCATAAAAAGTGGGTTCTATAATACAAAAGTTTTTAATAAAAACATTATATCATTTCATGAAAAGTATTAACAACATTCATATTGAATTCTCCTTTTCTCTTACCCATCATTAAACCCTATGAAAAACATTTTAAAACATAGTATATGTTAAAAAATCATAGTAAGTTACATAAAAATAAGGAGAGAAATTGTTAATACATAAATACTTATAAACATATGAAATAATTTTCACAAAGACATACTACTCACCTAATAAGTATCTTATAGTTACATATTGAAAACATAAAATTTCCATACAACATAGAAAACCTAAATAATACCACAAAGGTAACATGGTATATTACACACTTATTATTTTAACCCTCATGTATACCATCTGATTTGTAACCCTCATAGAAACCTTATAATTCAAACCTTATGGCTACCCTACAACGTTTGCATGACACCTACCTAATGGTGTAACCATCGCAGTTACACTTGGAGTAATCCTTATGATCGACCTCCAAAGTAAACATACCCAATGAATTGGAGTGAGATACTGGTTTCAACCTTTATAATAAAAATTAAAAATAACTATGAAATAATATTACAATAATAATACTTTCATAAAAACATTCCCTTTGAATTTTTTAAAAATTGAAATTTAAAAGAGTATTTTTAAAGAAAATTCCATTACAAATAATATATAATGGAAGTGAAAATTAATAAAAACTAATGTAATATGTGTAAAAACTATAAATACAACATAATATAAACCAACATAATTTAAAAAATATTCATAGTACCACATAATCAATGAGGTATAAAGTAAACCCAACAAAAGTAATTTGGGTTAAGAATTGCCTTACCTCAAATTCATATTACTTCAAATGTGTTCAAACCTCATTTGTAATGGTTTAAATATTTTTTAATATATTAAAAAACCATATTATTATTTATAATTTATTAAATTATATTATAATCACTTATTTCCACCCATTTATTTATAATATTTTCATACTTTCATTGTTTCAGGTGCATTTATTTCATGGTTTTCGTAGTTGGTTCATTATGGATTTTCTTGTCGAATGAAAGAAAAACTCCAGAAGCCAAATGAAATGGTGGTAATATGACTCCATAAATTTAAATTATACCTTACATCGTTTTTTTCTAATATGAGTTTGAATTATTAGATAAATCATTAATATGAATGATTTAATTTATTTTGTTGGTTTTTATGATCATCGTGAACATATCTCATTTTATCAATATAATATATATATATCAGTTCTAGAACATTAAATAACTTTTAATATGTACAATAATTTATTTTTAACCCTAATAATGGTTTTATGACCATCCATTAAGGAGCTAATTAAAAATTAATGTGCATCATCCATGATGGAGGAAAACTGACACATCATGAATGATGTTCTGATTTATAGAATAAAAGGGAGAGGAGAAGAAGTTTTAGGATATACTTTTCCATAAATATAATAAAATTAAAATATATATAAGATACTATATTTTTTTATTCCCCATGGCTAAAGTGAGGGGAAGAGAGTATAATAAAAGAAAAATAATTGAAAAGAAAATAAAAGAAAATGAAAGAGGATTTTACGTCTTGAATTCTCCTCCAGGATAACATTCTTAAGGCCCATGGTTTTTGACATTTGGTGGTCTAGTAGGTCTTGGATGTGGGGAAGAGTCTTAGTAAGGGAGTTGGGTAGATATTAAACAGTATTTAGGGATTTTAGGTGTGAGGAGAATAGGTTGTGAGGGATGGTATTTATATTAGAGTATATGGGTGTTTTCTCATTATTATATATATTAGTTTATTATTTTGGCTTAAGATGATGAATATTTTGAGAATTATCACTAAATATTTTAAAATAATTAAGCGATGATCGATACTACGCTTCTTACCAGAATGATTAGGGTAGATCCCTTTTTATTAAAAGAAGGAAAAATGATGAAAAAATGAAGATGGATGGGGTCATACAAGAATTCATGCCCTCATTAGAAGTAGAACCATAGAAAAAAAGACTCTCATATCGAATTCAAACTGGTAGGAAGAATCATAATCACCATACCAGTTAGAATCATATTCAAAATGGATATGAGACTTGGTAACCATAGTTGGATTCGAATATGAGTATTCTTTCCTACACCTTTCTTTCCTAGGAGGAACAGATTGAAATACTTCATCATCCACAACAACATTTTTTTCGTTTGGTCAAGGCCTGAATATATGTTCATTTTGAATATTCATCTTCTACGTCATTCCACCTACCCTGGATACCCTGCATTTCATTTAATTTAATAATATCTTCTTGAGTCTTCGAAATATTTTCACTATCATGAACGTCAGTCGCAGGGTTAAATAATTCCTTCTAATTTTCCAAAATCATTCCTAATTTCATGTCACCCTCATTTTAGGAAGTCACACAATGCTCAGACACAAAATCTAGTTCCAACCCTGTCTATCAAGACAATGCAGTCCTACCTTCCTCTCTTTGATGCACCAGAAAACATTGTTCAGTATCCTTAGCCACCTGAGGCTCGTGTGCAATTTCTTGAGAATAATTTTCTAACGCATGTGAAATATCCATATCCATAAACTAATTATCTCTATAAATATGAGATTTCCTACCACAAACAGAAATATATTCATTCAATATTGTTTTCCCCATTTTCTTTCTATAGGAAGTCTCGTAACGCCCTTTTAGTCCACAAAAATCACATACAATATTTTTACACCACTTTTCTTTGGTATTCCCACTAACTTGATAGTCAAGAATGAAGTCTGGAAATCTATCATATTCCTCTTTTAGAGAGATATCATCATAAAAGGCGGACATTACTATATAATGAACCAGGAAGGAACTTAAATCAACCTCTACCAGGACACTATCATAATGACCAAACATCACAGTTTTAGTGGTCCAATATATTTTTCATTGGAATAACTACAGTATAAGAGATGTCAAAAAGGATTATAGGATTCCGTAATATCCCTTGGGGCCCAAAAATTGTGATCTATATTTTAGCTTGGGTATTTTCATTGAGAAATTTTTGAAATGGAAAAACCATTCTTAAAAGAAGATCATACCTAGATTTAGAGAAACTGATATGATCCCCTAAGCTCTTCTTTTGAGATCCTCTGATGGAACATGTTGTGAAAAAATATGCATACCATGGGTATGCATTTCCTATCATAAAATCCCCTTGTAGAGGTTAGCTTCAAAACCAAATTGTCAATCTTCAAAAAAAATCCCCCCTCATGAAGAACAATCTAGCGATAATTGAATGCTCAAAAAGATTAAATCAGTTAATAATAGGCTTTTCCTTATCAAAAACACAGGTATTTTCACCCTTTATAACAATGTTATCTCTAACACCATCACGTACAAATGTGAAATGTTGTCAATCAGAATCTGTTCTGCCTCCTGCACATCCCCTGTTAGAGCTCCCCATAACTTCCAATTTAAATGATGAGGGTCTCATCCCCACCTTTTCCAAGGGATGATTTATGGTTTACCTCCCCAAATTGTGTATAGGAATATCTTCCAAAGTGAGGACCACTATTTTCTTACCCACCATTAGTTTGTCTTCATTCTCTATATCAACATATAAAGTACCAAAAAGATGCACACTGGCATCCACCTTCCGCACAGATCAAGAGGTTTCCTTCATATTGGATACCACAGTCGGGATATAACACATTTCATCAGACATCACTGCAACCTGACATTGGACACTCAGATCTGCAATCACCAATGGTTTATCACCATTTTGGTCACCCACAACAGCCACAATGGAGCCAGATGTCACAGATCTACCTGAATTGTTCATCTTGGAAGTTCTAACCATATGATCTGTTGAATAGGATCTATTATTGACTCCTATTGAGACTGCTCAAGGTGCCCCATCATGAGACTCACCTCCTTCAAGCATAGTTAATCCAAGATAGTGAGGAAAATACATATCTGATTCAATAAACCCTAACCTCGAAGGAAGATGCAGTCACCGGACATGCCATGAGGAAGGAGCTGTCGAACCCTCCCAAACCCGCAAAATCAACCTTTTTGTCTCCAAAAACTATTTGAATACTATGGTTCTTACATATTTTAAGAATATATGAATATTTTATCATCTTATAATGTATATATACCATAAATTACTGTATTTAAATATTCACCAAAAAATAATCTATTTCAGAAAAAACCCAAAAATTATGCTTCACCATTATTCAACATGTAGAATTACAAAATTAGACCCATTTGGTGAAAATAGTTTTCTAAATATGATAAATTTAATTTTTAATTAATATCATAATTTATTTGACAAAATTCAAATTTTAAAACTATAACTGACATTTTTACACATTGAAAATTTAATTAAGGTCTTATTAAATTATCTTATAATTAGAAGGAAATAAAATATTTATTTATGAATCTAGTTTTTTAAAATATATATTCTTTTAAGTCATTAAATTAAATATAAAATTATAATTGAAAATTTTTAATTCACACAAATACCCACAGTTAATTTATAATTTTCAAAAAAAATATTTACTTATTTAGGGATATAAATATAACATATTTTCAAATATAAGATTGATAAATTTTATTTATACTTTTATATGTATGGTTAATATTCTATTATCCAAATTACTATTACTAATGGTTAAGATACTATTAGTAAGGTCAAGTTACTATTCTATTAGTTTAAATTCCATAATTTCAATAAATTCAACTTATTTCATTATACATTTATAATGAATTTAACCATTTAATTCCAAAATGAAAACAATTGTTATATAAGTATCTAGGTCATTACTGGTAATGTCATTTCAAATCAGTAGAGAACTAATAAAAAACATTTTAAATCATAAAACGTGTGATTGTTTCTTTTTCATATAGAAATATTGGAATGTATTCTTAACATTGATGTAACCTAATATATTTAAGTAGAATAATTAATTGTTTTTTATTTCCCAAATGAATTATTTTTCTTACTTTGATTTTAATAAATAAAGAAATATTACATAAATGTCACTTTTTGATATTCCATATATATAATAATGTAAACAAATAGTATTTTTCAAGTAATTAAGTGTTAATAATTTATTAGCCACTATAATCCACCCCAAGAGGTTATTTTATCCTTTGATAGTTGTAAACTGTCAAAAGTTTTAAGAAACTCAATAATATCAAATAAATATTTCCTATTAGGACATTAATAGATTAAATATTTCATTTTTATGTAATTATAAAATTGATTTTGAATTATATAATATCTGTAGTTTTTAAGCATATATTTATTTGATCATAAAGTGTTTTCTCAAATTATATGGTCAATATTAAAAAATCTAGATGGCTATGAATTTATATCATTGTATATTATTTTATAAAATTATTTTCAGTTTTTATACATGTTATATAGGTCTTTAAGAACCTTTAAAAGGAATTTATATTGGGATAAAGAAATAATCTTAAGGATGATATTGAATCCTAAAATTATTAATATAGATCATTTTAAATTTCAGTGTATATTAAGGTTTTAAATTTAAAATATATAAAATAATTGTGGGATATGATATTAAATATCATATATATTTTCTAATAGTGGAAGTTAAATTCTTTATTTTAACAAGGAAAATCAGATATTTTTTTGTTATGTCATCTAAACATGTTTTACAAACATTTAATACAATAATTTAGGATGTATACTTCAGGGGGAGTTTTTAGTGGTATGATATTAGAGAAATAATTGTTTATAAAAAATCGTTGAAGAATATCTGTATATAATGTAATATTTTCATAACATCAAGAGTATTATATTGCTTAGTTTTAATTCAATGTTATAAAATGTATTATTATTTCAAATGAGATGGTTTTTGTACCTTATGCTAGATGAAATGTATCATTATTGATATTTTATTCTTAATCTCAAGGGAAAACAATATTGAATATAATCTCAAATAAATAGAGAAATATGTTATGGAACATTTTTCAAATTTAAGGGATATAATGGGTAATATAATATTAAATTACCAACAAATTGTTTTTATATAAAAATTTTCATTATATTAATGTTATATCCTCTATGGGATATGAATAATATGTAAATGATATTTCTATTTTGAAAAACCTAAAATGATATTAACAATTCAAAAGTTCATTAATAAGATAGATCATTACTTTTGTTCACTTATTTATATAAGCTATCATCCATGAGTAAATTAAATATAAAAATAGTATAAAAATGTTTATTTGTATTGTATTTTAGAATATATGCATTTGGATATTTATCTAAAGATTAATTGATAGACATTTAGATTTAGTCAATGATAAATGTATTTATATGTGAAATATCAAATATTTTCATTAAGGATGTTTTTTCAACCTTATATAAAAGTAACCATAATAAAATATACATCCTAATAAAAAAATAAGAGATATAATTATTATAATTAAAGAACCAAAGACTATATATAGAAATTAGAATAAAAAATCTAATGATTATAGCATGTGATTAAAAAATAAAAATACCATGATGTCATTACTTATAAATATAAAATAGATCATAAGATAAATATTTAAGATAAAAACTAATTCATTGATGATAAAATTACTTTTATTAATAGAGTATACAAGATAATTGATCATTTTAAATCTATGGGTTTGTCTAATTATGGTAATTTTGAATATTACCAATGTTTTTACTAAAATACAACAACAAAAATATTTAGAAACATTAAAAAATATCATTGATAGTGATAATAAATAATTTAGTTACTCGATGATTAAAATATATAGTATTATTATGCAAAAACATATTAGGGTATTTTTAACACTATGAGATCATCATAGAATATCGTCAAGTACCCTATTCAAATCATTTTCAATGTGATACATAAACTTTATCTCATTAATCACATTGTCTTGATATACATAACACTAATTATAGTATCTATAATGATAATAATTTTAGTGGCGTGAAACCTCTTGGTCTATTATATTGCCAATTTCTAGTTTTTGGGGTAACCTAGGGAACATCAGTGACTCATTACAGAGTTTTCTATATTTCAAGATTGAATGAACGGTGGAACCGATGAGCGTCAGTGGCACCGATCGGCATCAGGGGCACCGATGACTGTTGGGGGAACTAATTGGTCATCCAGAGCACCAATATACATCTATTCCAGGGAAATGGTGACATGGTGATGGTGCTAGGGTGATGGTGACTCACCTAATGGTGAGTCCTTCCCTGTTTTTCCTGAACCTTCCAATTTTTCCCCAATAACATATCTCCTGATGTAAAATTGTTTTAATACCCCTTTCAAAGACATTTAAACCCAGTAAAATATGTTTTAAACCCCCAATATTCAGGCGACCCTTGAGTTACGAAAATATGTGTCCTTTTTCATTGTTGTCGCATATTTGTCGTGTTACGTGTTTTTTCTCTATTTAAAGGAAATATATTAACTCACAACTATTATCTCCACCATCTCTAAGGATAATTATTAAGTCTCAATTAATCTCAATGTGTGAAACCTCCCAACCACGTGGTCAGTCCATGATTCTTATTTCATGTACATTTGAATCGTCTCCCTTCATTTAGGATCTGGCCTTTTCATAAGACAAGATCCTCTCTTCCTCTTTGCTTATGGTCTATCTTGGTGGACCTAGATACTTACTTCTGATATGAATCATGTTCCCATACTAGACCCATTCCCACCCAAACTTAGAGTCCTCAATGTTCTTCCTCTACAATTCGTGCATCCCAAGTTCTTAGTGCGAGGATAAAATTTTGATCCTTGATCATTGAAGTAGGGGTTTTTCATTTGTATCTCTTTACTATGCATCTTGTGAGTTGGGTGTGATAATGTTTCCCTTATGAGGTGGATGAAACCAAACCTTAATGACGAAAATAAATAGACTCAAAATAATGAAGGTATGGTAATGATGATGTTATTGTTTCCTTGTTTTACCTTCATTTTATGTGATGAATTTTATGGGCTTAGGTCCAATGAAAATTGTGGTCGTTGGTGGACCTTTCATATGAAATAACGAACCTTTGTTTTCTTGATAATATTGTGATTGAATGATTGTATCATGGAAATTGGTTAATCATATATATCCAATTGATTAAATGGATTCCCAATGAATAAGAATCCTGGTGTGATCACCTTAGTTAATCAAACATAAATAAGGAACCTGCTAAATGGTGTGGCTAAGTAGAGAAACTACCTTGATCTATTCAACTAATAAGAACATGGTTGTTCTACTTGATGCTTGTGGGTGACGTGGATGGGGATGGGATCTCCTTTTTTAGTTATTTTTTATGGATCTGAGGCCGTTTGGGGCCATATGTGGGGGATTTGTTTGGTTCCAGTACTTTGAGGGATCTCACTGGTCCTTTTTTGTTTTTGTGACTTTTCCAGAGAACCGAGTGTGAATGCTTAAATTGTTGCTTGGCTATTTTCTTTCATTTGTTGTCTTGGCTTGTGGCTATTCCTATTAGTTGGATGGTAGTGAAGGAATATTTAAATGGAATCAAATGAACATAATAACAATAATGGGTTCAATGGGGAATTGTTTTCTAGAAATGGGTTGTTCTCTGGTTATGGTTGTTGTGTATTTGTGCATGTAGGAATAGTAACAAGAGTGTTTGTGTATGGACTGGTTTCAGAACCCTTAAGTTGGGATGATTACTTGTTCAACTATATGTGTAAAATTAATTCTTGTGTTTCTTATTCGCACCCAACCCATGTTGAGAACTTCGTGCCGAACACCCTCATTTCACGGGGGAGGGTGTTTTAGAGACATTCTTATTAGTGGATGGTTATTATCTCCTTTATTCTCTCTCTCCTAGGTATCCCAAAACTCTCCAGGTAGGCTGTGGTGGTCTAAGGTTCACTATGGCCCAAGACTCATTGGGAAGGGTGTGTTGTGGGGATTGACACAGGTGTGGGCAGGAATGTTTGTTCCCCAAGTATCTTCAGGATGAGGCCCTGGTGTGTTTGGGTGTGGTAGTGGAAATTCTAGCCTAGGTGTCTTAGGGTATGGCAGTGGTTGTTGTATCATAGGTCTTTTCTGGTGTAGTGATGTGTGGTTGTTGTATCCTAGGTGTTTGCAAGCGTAGTGACATATGGTTGGTGTGTCAACGGTGTCTACGGGTTGGATATATGGTTGTGGTGGCCCACAAGGTTGTTGTTGGGAGGAAGTAGTGTTACTAATATGGGACTTATGGGGGAGGTCTGATGTGTAGGATGTCTTAAATAACTAGTGGGAAAGCAGTGCAGGGTACCCAAATATAGAAGTTATATTAATATTACTTTATTTTACTTGCATTATTTGGGGAGTGTTCCATGGTGAGGCTAGGTAAATAGTTTCCTTGCTAGGTGTTTTGGTTATCTCTATTTCTCATGGGGCATTAGAATGCCTCCCCACTTGTGCACGATAGCTTTTTTTCATACTGAGTATACATGTACACTCACACTACATATATAAAACTATTTTCAGGTTTCCATGAGGATTTTTATTACTGTTCCATACCTTACTAGCTTTGGTGTCGGGATATTCATTTTTGCTATTTTTCTTTTTTTTTGGTACTTTTCATTTGAGTATTCTTGTACTTGTATCAATTTACATTGAACATACTTGCAGAAAATGGGGGTTTTGGCTTTAGTTTTACTTGGGTATTTGGAGTTTTTTGAGATTTATCATCTTATCTCTTGATATTATTAAATAAATGGGTTAATTCCTTCCATTTAATGTGATATTCTACACCCTTGGTGCAAGTCACCACTCTGGGGCCTACTGAAGGAGAGACTAATGGGTCATTATCTCTACTTTAATTTGAAGAAGGAAGGGTCTTCCAGTTTTCTATCCCTTTCCTCGTCTTGGTGAAGGTTGTTCGTGAAAAAATGGTATCAAATGATGGTTGAGAGATAGGATTGAGTTCGGGGTTCTACATAGTGATAATTTCATGGGATGGTTGGTAAATAGTGTTAGATAAACTTGGTGTGTGAAATAGGTTAGGGAATACCAGATAGGACAGAGGATTTTGGGCCCCCTGATCTGATGCAAGGACTCTGGGCCTATTGAATAACCAAGTGAGGCTACACTGATTGTAGGGTAGAGGCCCTAGGAAAGGTGCATGCATCACAATGACTTATGTACATGGGTGTTTTGGGTGTTCTGGGGAATTTAAAATAAATAACAAGTTTAAGAAAAATATAAAAGAGATCTTCTAAACTACTCAGGATTAGGAATTCATCGTTTACCATGTAGCTATACCACCTGGATGACATCCATGACTAGTGATAGTGATTGAGGCATAGGAGGCTGATTGGGATGACCAGCGAAGTACTGGTCGAGAGGAGGAGGACAACCAGTGGCATAAGACTCTTTGTTCCTTTCAGTGGAAGACCCCCGAGAATTACGAGTGTAGCATCTCGGACATGGATATAGAAAGCTAGCTCAATGATTTGGTGGTATATTTCATCTTTATCTGGGGTTCAGATGAGTACTTGGTTCCTCTGACCCTGATCCAAATGATGGGAGTGTCGTGTCAGGGGTGGACGCTCTACCTTGGAGAGAGGATAGAGACTGAGGTTTTGTAGACCGATTTCGAGAAAGAGTTCCGGGAGGATTTCCTTTATTCTATGATAAAGGCTGAGAAGAGGTAAGAGTTACTCTCCCTCCAGTATGGGAGTATGTTAGTGAGGGAGTTGGGGATCAAGTTCAAGGATCTCCTTCACTTTTCTCTCAACCTCATTCTAGATGAGGAGTCTCAGATGAGACATTTAGGGGAGGAACTCTAACCCTCCCTTTAGTATGTTATCTCTCCCTTCACTCTACCGACGTACATGGAAGTTCATAAGAAGGATAAAGTGGGGGAGTGGGTGCACACTCTAGGAGGCGTTCCTTGATAGGGAAGCCAACTAATCTCATCGAAGGGGAAGGCCATTAGCAGTAGGCCTACAGCATTACGGCCTTCCAGGTTTCGGCCGATAGGGAGCAGATTTCATCAGTTCTAGATTTGATCTCCCGGTCCTTTCCCTTTCTCCATGATCCTTGGACCGAGGTGTTTTATCTATGGAAGACGTGGGAATCTTCAGAATTAGTGACGGGAATGAGTTCAGTACAGTGGAGGTGGGAAGTTTAGTGCCCCCCTCAGTAACAGTAATTTCCAGCCAGACCCTTCTAGCAATAGCAGTAGGGATACAAAGGTCCCGCTTCTTTAAGAGCAAACGTTTCAGGAGGAGGCTGACCTAGTGTGCTCCTCAGGGACCTTGACTATAGTGTGTTCAGGGAGGTGTCTAAAAGTTTAGGGGCATAAGAGTTGGGTGTGGTACATTGCACATCACAGAGTCATTAGTTCTAGTAGGGATAGAGGTTGTTCGAGGTACGATAAACTTGTTTTGTACTCGTTTTTCTGTCTTGTTTGATTCAGGAATTCCACACTCCTTCGTTACACCTATTCTAGCCCATGCTCTGGGTCTAGACAGAGAGAGACATCTTGTGCCCCTCATATTGAGTATTCCAATTAGAGTCCATACCAGCTTGTATTATATTTGTCAAGGATTCAGACTGATGTTGGGGCCACGTCAGTCTAGTGGGGACCTTCTTCTTCTACAGATGCATCCATAAGATATCATTTTAGGCATCGAATGGTTGTTTTATGTGTGTTCCGTTATCGACAACTTCTGGGGAAGGGTTTCTTTCTCATATATGGGTGGCCACCATGTAGCTTTCATCGGCGAGCGGGGTTTCCAGGAGGGCAATCGATGTGTAGAGCCCCTTATTTCCATTCTTGCTAAGTTTTTTGTGGAACAATCAGACTCAATGATGGTGGAATTCCTGGGGATCATCAGTGAGTTCCTGGAAGTCTTACCTAAATAGGTTGTGACCCTACCCCCTGGACGTGATGTTGAGTTTGGGATAGACTTACAACCCCATTCTCGTCTAATTTCGATTTCCCCCTATCAGTTTGCGCCTTCTGAGTTGTGGGAGTTGTGGATCCAGGTTGATGACCTGATGAAGAAGGGTTTTATACAACTGATAAAATCACTATAGGGTGCTCCAGTCATGTTCACGAAGAAGGAAGAAGTTGGTAGCAGGCTATTTATAGAATACTGAAGGCTGAATCTGATAATGGTCAATAACTGTTACCCCCTCCCAAGGATAGAAACCCTCTATGACCAGCTGAGAGGAGTATGTAGGTTCTCTATGATTGATCTGCAATCTGGGTGTCACTATTTATGGGTAAAAGATGGTGATATAATAAAGACTGTTATTAGGTAATAGTATGGGAACTTCAAGTTCTTATTCATTTCATTCGGTGTTACAAACGCACCAGCTATGTTCATGGGGCTCATGAACTCTATTTTCTATAAGTATTTGGACTAGTTCATAGTCATGTTTGTCGAAGACATCCGGATATACTCAATATCATAGGAGGATTGTGATGAGCATCTGAGGATAGTTTTGGAAGTCTTTTGACACCACCATCTCTATGTGAAGTTGTCCAAGTGAATGTTTTGGACATGAGATGTGAACTTCCTTGGACATGTGTTTTCCCAGTAATGAATAGTGGTGGACCCATCAAAGGTTGAAGTGGTTGTTTCTTAGGCAGCAACAAAGAATATTGCAAAGGTTCTTAATTTATTATGACTAGAATGTTACTACCAGAGGTTCATTCCAGACATCTCTCGAGTTGCATCGCATTTGATATCCTTGACCAAGAAATACCAGTCTTTTGTTTGGAGTGAGTTTCACCAGGCATCATTCAGTTATCTAAATGGAAAATTGGTTAGTTCCCCATTCCTGAGGTTTCTAGAGTAAAGGGTAGTGTTTGAAGTGTTATGTGATGCTTCCGGTCTAGGCTTAGGGTGTGTGATAATGTAGTAGCGGGGAGTGATATCTTATGGGTCTAAGTAGGTAAGTCGTCACAAATGTAAATATTACTTCCACGACATGTATCTTGTTATGGTTGTGTTTGCACTAAAGTTGTGGCGGAAATACCTCATCAGGTAACAATTCATGGTCTTCACATATCACAAGATCATGATGTGTGTCTTCTCCCAGTGAGACCTAATAATTCGATAGTGGAGGTGGGAGGATTTTTTACAGGACTACGACATTGATATCTCCTACACCTCAGGAAAATGAAACTCGGTGGCCGATACCTTGGGAAGGAAGTTGTAGAAGTATGTTGTCTGGGAGTCAGCAGATGCTTGGAAAGAAATGGAGGAGTAGGATGCCTTGCACCAGAATGTAAAAGTGGAATAAGGTAGAGGTTGTATATTCCAAATGACAATGCAATATTCCTGAGTACAGCAGGTGGAGGAGTCTTATTGGGGTGACTTAGAGGCTAATGTGATGTGTGATCACATTAGCTAGGGCAATTCTCTGGAAGGATGGTCAACAGGTGGTCAAAATCATAATATTTTCTACAGAAAGTTGTTTGTCTTAGAGATGATGTGAAAGGGAGTTCTTTATGAGTTCCATAACTCTCCCCTCGATGGTACACCCAGAATTTTACAAGATGTATCAGTGCTTGAGGGGTTATTTTTTGTGGTCCTGAGTGAAATGAGAAGGGGTAGAGTTTATGGAAAAGTGCCTCATGTGTCAGCTGGTGAAGGCTGAGAAATGTGGTCTGGGTAGTCTATTATAGTCCTTAGATATTCCAGAGTGTAATTGGGATGACGTTTCAATGGATTTCACCATAGGACAACTCAGGGCTGAGGGATTCTATGATGTCATCTGGTTAGTGGTGGATCGTTGGACAAAATTAGCTCACTTCTTTACAATTAAGGAGTTGAGCATTGTAGATGACTTGGCGTAGAAGTACGTGGGTGAGGTTGTGCGCCTTCACAGAGTTCAAAAACTATCTTTTTTATTGGGATATGTGATTTACTTCTTGAATATAGAGGTTATTAAATCTTGCTTTTGGCACCCAGTTATTCCTTACCACTACATTCCATACCCATACTGATGGGAAGATAGAGAATACCATCCAGATGTTGGAAGATATGGTGAGGGCATTAATTTTGCACTTCATGGGATCATTCTTATGAAACCTTCCAATGGTAGAGTTTTCCTACAACAATAGCTATCACTATTCTATTGGCATGTCTCTGTTCGAACCCTTGTATGGAAGATCGTGTTGTTCACCTGTGTGATGGACTGATATTGGGGAAGTAGGTATTCTTGGCCCAATGGTAGTTCAGAGAATGACCAAGAAGGTTTAACTTATGCGTGAGAGTATGAAGTTGGACAAGGACCGACAGAAGTCATATGTCGATCCATAGGAGGAGACCCATAGAGTTTGAGGTTGGGGACCACATGTTCTTAATGGTCACCCCTCGGTGTGGGTAGAGGAGGTTCAGCAAGGGGAGTAAACTTTGTCCCAGGTTCATCAGGCCCTTTGAGGTGTTGTGGGGGGTCAGTGAAGTGGCTTATCACCTGGAACTACCATAGCCACAAGATAGGGTATACAACGTCTTCCATGTGTCTCGGCTCCATCAGTATCTACACGATGACTCGCACGTCCTCGACTGGGAAGACCTGGATATCAAGTACGATGCAACGTTCGTGGAGTGACCAATGGGAATCATGGATCATAAGGATAAGGTGCTTTGTGGATGAGACTTTCCCTTATTTAGGGTGTTGTGGAGTCATGATGGCCTCGAGGAGAGTACCTTGGAATGGGGGGCACAGATGCGTGCCTAGAACCCAGAGCTATTTTGAATTTCATTTTGTGTTTATTTTGTACTTGACTGTGATGTAAGGATTGAACTTGTTAACTACACTATGGGATATATTACTTTGTTGAAATTTTTGTATAATTCCTCACTGTGGAGAGGGGTGGACCTGATTCCTAATAAAAATCCATTAAGGTGGATGTGATTGAACCCATGCGGGCAAGTCATTTCCACCCAAAGATGATAGTATCTTGACATGGCAAGGGACAACATAACCCATCTGTCTGGATGGTGTGAACTTTCTATGTTTTTGTGATTTATTGAGGGAGAAGAGTGGTAGTATATCCATATTTTTTCATTATATTGATGAGGGATAGGTGTTCCTAGATATCGAGGCTGGTTCTAGATTTCAAACAACTCTACGGTGGTTTATCCCTGAGAGGTATCTTTCAAGGTGGTTGTTCGGATCGCCCCACTATTCTTCTGGTTTACTCTTAAATTCTCTAGGGTGAGAATAATTTGAGAGGTATCTGATATAATGTCCCAGACCCTCCATGTTCATTACTTTTCCAATTTTAGGTGTTTGGGGTGTCCTGGTGACCATTAGTGACACATTAAGAAGTTTTCCAAATTTCAAGATTGAACAAAAGATGGAACTAATGAGAATTGGTGGCACTGATGGGCGTCAATGGAACTGATCGACATCGGTGGAACTAAAGAGAATCGATGCCATTGATGGTTCATCCACAACCCCAATCAGCATCAATGCCAGGGCGACGATGTCAGGGTGAAGGTGATAGGGTGACGGTGCTAGGGCAACGTTGCCAGGGTGATAGTGCCATGGAAAAGGTTCTAGGGAAACACTATCAGGGTGATGATAATAGGGCGACTGTTCCAGGGAAAAAGTACCAGGGTACCTATGACTCACCTAATAGTTAGTCCTTCCCTATTTTTCTAGGACCTTCTAGTTTTCCCCAGTAATGTATCTTTTGACGTAAAAGAATTTTAAAACCATTTTTAAAGACATATAAAGCTTTTAAAAGATATTTTAAACCCCTAATAGTCAGTAAAACCTTGAGTTACCAAAACGTGTGGCCTTTTTTCTGGTTGTCAAACCTTTTTTTGTTTTAGAGTTTCACCACTATTACACATTTTTTATCCATTTAAAGGAAATATATTAACTCAAATTTTTTTCTCCACCATCTCTAAATATAATTATTAAATAGAAATTAATACCAACATGTGAAACCACCCAACCACATGGTCGATCCACGATATGAATTTTAATTAATTCAAAATTATCTCCCTGATTTTAGGTTCTAGACTTTTATTAAGATGAGATCCTCTATTCCTTTTTACTTTCAGTCTCTATTAGTGTGCCTGGAGACTTCCTTTTGATATGAATTGTGTTCCCATGATGGATCCCTTCTCGTTCAAACATAGATTCCTCAGAGTTATTACTCTATAAGTTATACATTCCCATTTAATGGTATGAGGAGAAAACATTGGTCCTTGATCATCCATGTAGGGGTTTTTCCTTCGTATCCCTTTACTGTGCTTCTTATGTGGCGGGTGTGATAATCTTTCCATAAAGAAGTGGATGAAACCAAACCTTAATAAAGATAATAAACAGACTCTAAATAATGAAGGGATAGGAATGATGATGTTAGTTTTGCTATGTTTTACCTTCATTTTATGATGTGAATTGTATGGTCTTATGTCCACTAAAAATCATTGCCATTGGTGGTCCTTTCTTGTGCACTAATGAACCTCTATTTTATGTATAATCTTGTGATTGAATGACTGTATCATAGAAATTTTTTAATCAGGTAAACTCAGTTGACTAAATGGATTACCAATGAATACGAATCATGGTGTAATCACCCCAGTTAATAAAATGGAAATAAGGAACATGATAAATGGTGTGGCTATATTTGGAAACCCCCTTTCTCTATTCTACTAATAAGAACATGGTAGTTCTGCTTGATGCTTGTGGGGTGACATGGATGGGGATAATATCTCCAGTTCTTCAGTTGTTTTTTGTGGATCTAAGGCAGTGTGGGGACATATGTTGGGGATTGGTTTGGTTCCAGTACTTTAAGGGATCTCACTGGTCCCTTTTTTGTGTGACTTTACAATAGAACCAGGTGTGAATGCTTTAATTGCTACTTGGTTGTTTTCATTTAGTTATTATCTTGGCTTGTGGAAATTCCTATTAGTTACCTGGTAGTGAAGGACTATTTAAATGGAATCACATGAACCTGATAATAAGAATGGGTTCAATGGGGAATTTTGTTTCTAGAAATTGTTTGTGCTCTGGTTGTGGCAGTTGTCTATTTTTTCATGCAGTAATAGTAATGAGAATGATTTTGTATAGACTGGTTTCAGAACCCTTATGTTGGGATGAGTGCTTGTTCAACTATATGTATAAATTTAATTCTTGTGTTTCTTATTCTTACCCCACCCATGTTGAGAACTTCATGTAGAACACCCCCATTCCATGGGTGAGGGTGTTTCCAAAAAAATCTTATGAGTGGATGGTTATTAGTACCTTTATTCTCCCTCTCCCATGTTGCCTAATAATCTTCGGGCAGGCTGTGATGGCCTAAGGTTCACTATAGCCCAAAAATATTTGTAAAGGGTGTGTTGTGGTGGTTGGCCCAGGTGTGGGAGGGAAGGTTTGTTTCCCAATTGTCTTCAGGATGAGGCTAAGGTGTCTTTGGGTGTGACAGTGGTTGTTCTGGCCCAGGTGTCTTAGGGCATGGTAGTGGATGTTGTCGCCTATGTTTGTTCGGGTGTAGTGATATGTCTCCATTTTGTCCCAGGTGTTTGTGGGAGTAGTGATGTGTGGTTGTTGTGGAACAGGTGTCTACGGGCGGGATGCATGGTTGTGGTGGCTCACAGGGTTGTTATTGGGTCATTAGTGAGACTACAGTGGGACTTATGGGGGAGTTCTGACATGTAGGATGTCCTTAAAATCCATTGGGAGAGCGGTGCGGGGTACCCAAATATAGATGTGCTATTCATATTACTTTACCTGGCATGTGTTATTTTGGGATTGTTCCTTGGTGAGGTAGGGTGGATAGTTTCCATGCTAGGTGTTTTGGTTATCTCTATTTCTCACTGGGCATTAGAATTCCTCCCCACTTGTTCACAAGAGCTTTTGATTTTCCCTACTGAGTATACATGTACACTCACCCTATGTGTGTAAAACTACTTTTAGGATTCCATGAGGACTTTGAGGACTATGACAGACTTTACTAGCTTGGGCGTTGGAATAGTCATCATTGCTATTTTTCATTATTTGTAACTTTTCATTAGAGTTTTGTTTTACTTGTATCAGTATACTGTTCACATGAATGTGGAAAATAATATTTTTGGGTTTACTTTTAATTTCTGTATTTGGAGTTGTTTGAGATTTACCGTCTTATCTCCTGATATTATTAAATAAAAAGGGTAATACCTTCCATTTTAAATTATATTCTATACCCTTGGTGCTAGTCGCCACTCTAGGGACTATTGAAGGCACGACTCGGGGGTCATTATCTCTCCTTCAACTTGAAGAAGGAAGGGTTTGGTAGTTTGTTGTATCTTTCCTCATCTTGTTGAAGGCGAGTCGTGACAATAACATTCCATTATTTTAAGAGTGCCATAAAAGTATTAAAACAAAATAATATATATATATATATATATATAAATAATAATAATTTTTGGGGAATACATCATCAATAATCATAGTTTTCATCATTAGAAAAAATTGCATTCAACCAACAACCATATCATCATATTACAAAATAATGTTTTCATAACTATATAATATTACAATAATTTCATTGTATATATCCAATAAAATAAACTATAATAAGATATAAATATAAGTAATATCATAATAACAATGAGAATGTGTCATTCATATAAAACACAATTGTCCTAAATTTACTCATATAAAAAAACCTATAATTAAAGTGTCCCAAAAAAATTCATCTACCATCTGTAACCAAAAGAAAAAACCCCACTAGTGAACCACCATATTTTAATTAAAAAAAACCTCATACATTAATTAAAAAATCACTAAAATTTATTAATATTATCTCACTATTTAATAACACCGGAATACACTTGGAGAGGTTTCATCCCTTTGGTAACCCCATGTTATAAACTGGTTCATTTTTTTATCTTTCTCAAAATGTACGGTATAATCATATTTATATTTAAATTATCATGAAAACCCACTTTAACATTCCCATGATTAATGATTATTCCTATATTTATATTTAACAAAATGGGATATATAAATAAAATTTATAACCCTACCTAGTTTCACATTGATCACACTTCTATATTCAATTACTGGTATATATTAAATTATATATGGGAATTATATCAGTTAAAAAAAGAAAAAAATTAAAATAAAAGCTTACCAAACACAAATAAAAAAATAATGTTATAATTTAAAAAAAATTAATGATTTATATATTTCATGGTCACTAAATAATTTTAATATTGAATCTTCATTTCCATATCTACAGCATCAATCCCATCATTTAAATTAATCAAAAATCCGATCCATTTGGGATGAAAGAAGATAAAAAATATTTTTCCAAGACCTTACACATATTAATCCAATGATTCAACTCACCGTCAATCCATTAAGTTATTTTATTACTCTGTGGAATAAATATGTCAACATATAATGAAAGAACGTAGATATTTTTTAAAATATTTAAAAATATATTTCAAGGGATTCATTTAAGATATATATGTTCAATTAACTCTTTCATGTTATTTGAAAAATATATAAAATTTCACAAAAACCGTTGTGAAGTTACCACACCCATTACATGGTTTGATTGTTCAATGGATGATATTAAATATAATGATTCAATTAAAATTTATGCTTATAAATTCCATACAATATTAAAATTTAATTTTAATTACTATTACCACAAAAAAAGATGGTTTAGTCCACCTCACCAATTTTATTTTAATTTATCAAAATTATGATATAAAATAATGGTGGTTTTTCACAAATTGACTATTTATGAGTTAAAATGTTATGAATCAATAGTATAATTTAATCCATTTGTGGAATTATCTTTAAAAATAATCTTCAAACCAAAAAAAACTAAGAACATTTATAATAAACAAAATCAATATGTGTAAATCAAAGAAAATATTTTATTCCATATTCTATCAAATAGCTATATCAATAGTCCTTTTCTAAAACATTACTCATATTAGACTAAAATTATTAAACCAACATGAATTATGTGGCATTTATAAATACCTTATAAAAATGGAAAGTAAAATTACATATATTTCATAAAATAATAATTTATTATATTATACAATAATCAACCAAATCCACTTTTTCCTTATCTAACACAATTAAGACTTCCAAAGAAAATAAATATGAAATTTTTGTACCTTTATATTTCATACCTAAAAAAAATCCCAAAATTTCCAAAATTGATAGTTTTATAGAAATTGAATATACTTATAGTATATAATTCATACAAACATTTTCGGCCTTCAAAATCAAAAACAAATACCATTAAAATGTGTGATTCAACTAAACTATGACAAAATTTAAATTTATGTTCTCATTTGATGTAATATAAAACAAGGTTACAAATAGTTAATTTTATTAGACACTATTTTTTTAATCCTCTATCATTGGAGATGATTCAATTCCACCATGCCTCTATAAATTTTAAAATAATGGAATGATCCTTCATAAAAAAAATCAATTGAAAAAAAATAATCTTCCCTATGTAATTAAATTAGAAGAAATTATACTCAATATATAGCTTCACAAAATTAATTATATGGGAGGCATTAAGAAGATACATAAAAACTAAATTACTTGAATGAAACCCTGTGCACTGTATATTTTTTAGGAAAAATTAAAAAATATTCCACTTCATCCACATATAAAAAACATTAATGTTCCTGAAAACCCATGATGATAGTTTACTTCTTGGTCCAGATATATATGGTTGAGGAATCTGTTATATTGATGGGAATACATGATCACAAAATTAAAACTCTAAAGTCATTTCACTAATATCAAATTTTTACTACCAAAAATCCAATGAATCCTTCAACAAATCATAATAATTTATATATTCTATATCATCTTCATGAATATGTTTTGTCTAATGATTTCTATATAGAAACATTTAAGTAAATACAATACTTATATAAAATCTCATATATTTAAAAACATTATATAATTTTATATAGTTATATTAATGAATTTTTTTATTGTTAGAAAATTTAATGAGATGTAAATTTTATACATATAAATATATGTTTTTAATATAACATTTAATGTTTAAATTATTTTCATGTTTTAAAGATATATATGTTAGAAAAAACAATGGTATGTCATAATGGGATGAGAAAGGAACATTGTTTCCCCATTTATGATGGTCATATAAACCATTATTTATAGTTTATTATAGATATCAATATAACTCAATGGTAATTTCCTACCTCCTCAACATAAAGTCTCATCATGAAATCCATTGAGCATGAATTTTGGATCTATATAAAATAAATTTATTTCATTATTATTTCTACAATGACCCATATGGAATCATAACCTTTTGTTGGATGGAAATAGAGAATCCCAAAATCCATTTATACATACTCCCACTTAACTATAGTGCATCGAAATTTTGTAATAACCCTATGAAAACTAGATGAATAACCATCATTTTTTAACACATAAGACATCTGCCTGAAAGCTCATCTACTAATATCATAATACCTGTCCAAAAATATTATTTCATATGATAATGAAAAATTGTCCTAAAACTCATATATGTATGAATACCACATACCCTAAATAATATATAAATTCATACATCACAGAACCTATTTTTCTGCATTCCCTATCCAACTATCCAAATAATGTCTAATATATATATATATATATATCTTATATCTATACAAAGAACTTGGATTTACATAAATAAATATTTCACCTTTATAGATGAATCGATGAGGTTTAATTATCAATAAGGGTAAAAAAAATAATGATATCAATGATCACATAGTCATTACACTAGAATAAGGTTATGAGAACATGCGCAAAAAAATTTAAAACCATACCCTTTATAACAAAGATCATAATCTTAAATCATTTCAAAAAACATGATTGTTCATAAGATATGAATCAAAAATGAAATTAATGACCATAATATATGATATTATAACATCGACATATAAATATTTAAAACATAGTAAGATTATAAAAGTTTGAACATGTATAAAAGAAACATGTACACTCATTTAGTTAAGGACATGAAATTTGGCCCTCACTTAAACTTATGGACATGAATAAAATTACGTGAATAACCTTATAGACATGAAACAAATTCCACACATAATCATATTAACATGAAGCAAATTGAAAAAAAGTCTTTATATACATGAAACTAGGTTCTCATATAACAATGAAACCAGGTTCACTTATAACATAGTTTTCTCATGAAATATCAATATTTACCCAGATCATTAGAGAATTTTAACAATCTCACCCACCCTTAGTTTATAATGGAACAAAACATAACATAAGAAACAATAACCATATGTTCCAAAATAACATACAACATTCATCATGCCATAACCCATGGAAATAAATTGGTTTCTTAAACATTTAATCATACCATATCACATGGAATGGAAATGGGATCACTAAACATTTCATAATTTCATCATTGCATAACCTCTAGAAAAGTAATGGGATATTTAAACATATGTTTATAATTATTATAAACCACATTGATAAATAATAATTATGCTTTCATTAGATAATATCTACATTATATATTATATCGCATTAAATGAGTTTAGCTTATATGGAATAGGAATTTGAAAGATCACATGGAATAATTTTTAAGGAAAATAACCATTCCAATTTGAAAAAACTAATTAAAAATAAAATAATTCATAAATATTAAAGAAAACATTTTACTTCTATATAAAATTGTAAACACGTAAAGGAATCCTTAAACAATTGAGATTTCATGACAATGGAAAACATCATTCATGTCATACATGTTAAAAAAAATTCCTTTCACATTTACAATAAAATCCCAAAGGGACTTGTTTGAGAATATACAATAACATTACTTTGAAAAAAAATTAGAAAGTAAAAAATGTGTAAAAAAATCTTTATATAATCATGTGTGAAAATTAAAACATTATTTAATTAAATTTTAGAACACAATGACATGGAAGGAAAAAAATCAACCCAAGAGAGAAATAACATCGGTCTTTCATAACAATATTATTTTTTTCTAATGAGTAAAAAATATATTAAAACTAATTTATAAAATTTATTCTCTATAAATAACCATTGGATAATTAAATACCAAATGTTATTGAGAGATAAATCCTATGATTTCATCATTGGATGTATAATTATAAAAAATATCGATAAACAATGATATTGTTATATAAAACCTTTACTGCATTGGTAACACCTGAATTAAAATATCCATAAAAATTTAAAAACAAATTATGGCCCATTACTTTCATCATAAGAATAAAGAATTCCTTCCATGGGAATTACACACACCACATAACATAAAAAAAATTAATATTGATTATGTCCCATATAAATAAGAGTGAGATGAAAATCACATACCACTTTAGAAATGTCTCAATCATAATCCCCACTAAAGAATAAAGTCAAATAAAAATTAAATATTATTAAAATATTTATATTCATCATTTAACATTTCATAGGGGAAGTATTTATTCCAAAAAAAATAAACGAGTTGTGAATATGGAATATTCATATTAAAAATAAAATAGAGTCTATAAATCCCATACCATAAGTCATGAATTCCATCATACATGTTAAAACACCCTCTAAAATAAATATAGGATTATTATACATTAATTATTGATTTAAATTTATATATATGATTCTATATATGTTTTACTTATGATCTTTTGTCACATTTTTTTTATCAATTTCTTTTTTAAATTAATGTTTCACGTAATAACTATTTTGTTTTTCATGTATGTTTTAATTTAGAATTTTTTATTTTATTACATTGATAAAGGATCCATAATATCCATAATTATAAACATGATATAAAAATAATATATATTTAGTACATATTTATTTATATTAATATATAAATTTTTGAGATAGAAAATGGGTTACATCCTTTATAGAGATAGAAGGTTGTGAATATGTAAGAGTGATGTTTCCATTTTCTCGAAAAGGGTAACAAAAGAAATGTAAATGATAGAATTTATTTATAGAATCATTTCTTTGTAATATATATATATATATAATATTAATTAATAATAATCTTATTACTATCCATGTTTAAATAGGATGAATAACATTCCACATTGCTTCAGAAAGAAGGAAGACCACTTCTATGCATGGGAAATGTCGGTGTTCTTCCATAGAGTGGATGGTAAAAAAGTAGATTTGATATTAAAATTTAAAAAAGAATAATTATTTCATAAATATAATATATAAATATTAAATATTTCATAATATCCATCTATTAGTGGTAGTTATGGAAAAAAACTATCAGTTTGTGATCCAACTTTCCTATGCACACAGGATGGATGATTCTATTTCCCATTTGTTTACCATTTTATTTCTGACCAAAGTAACCAGCCTCTTTTTATTTACCAAAGTAATTTATTCATTAATCCTAAAGATAAAATGAGAAAAATTATATTATTTGGACCCACTGATTATAAATATAAAATACAATTCATAAAATAAATATCCCATGTGTGTATAATATTAATCTTAACACATGTGCATGTGAAGCGCAAATCTTCCTTCTAACCTTAACCTTAATTTATAATTTTTTAATTTTTTTATAATTATTTGATAAAAAAATTTATAAACATATTTATATACTAAAATTTATTTTAATTTAATATATGTAATACATTTAATTAAATTCCATTCATATCTTTAAAATAATATATTTAAAAAACCAGTAGATATATTAAAAAAGTGGTCTCCCAAGTAAATTAAATTATAAATATAAAAAAAATTGAATGAAAATTGAAAATAAGATTGATTATAATGAAATAAATTGTACTATTTATAACATAATTAAACAAGAGAAACTTTTGAAAAAAGTAAAATATAATTTATATTTTTAAATACATTAAATGAATATACAATGTTTTATTAAATAGAAGTATTTCTCACTTTTCATTGAAATATTAATCTCTTTAGAAAATTCCAAAAAAATTATTTTAATATAATTTTTAACAGTTAATTAAAAAAATAAAGTTCATTTTTCCCAATAAATTTTCTAAAAGTATAGAAAATTATTTCTGGTATTTTTTCCCTCAAAGAAATGAAAATAATTTCTTAAAAGAAATGAATTTTCAAATTATATAGACTACAAAACAAATTAAGCAATTATTAGTCGAATATTTTCTTTATCTATCACAATTATACATAATTTTCTAAAAAATCATTCATATTAATACATTTTAACAAATATTTTGAAATTATTATTTTTAAATAATAATATTAATTGAATATTTCAATTTTTTATAACTCGGTGTTGAGTGTAACATGAGATATTGAAGAAATAAAATTTATCTGGAAAAATATTTCATAAATTCATTATGGGTTAAATTCTAAATCCTTAAAATGAATTTATACAACCAAATTTAATCACATTACATCAAATAAATGTGGATACTTCTACCTTATAACATCATAAGTTTCCCAGGTAACTTCCTGAAATTAGTTATTTCAACGTAAAACATTTGCTAGTTTAGTTGTCTTATTTCATAGAACGTTCCCTATATGATAAAAACCTCCATCTATTCTTAATTATAAGAAATATATTTCCCCAATGGTATGATAACTATGTTTAGTAGAATTCCATAGTTATCTATGTACTTCCTTAGAAGATACACATGTAATATATCCTGACCATATGAGAGGTTCAGTGGAAGCAACAAGTGATAAGTCACCACACCAATATGATCAAGAATATGAAAGAGATTAAATGTCATGGGATTATCTTCTCTTTCCTTCCAAAACACATTACCGTTTGTAAGGAGATGTTCAAAGGAATTCCTTGTCACCATCATCAAAATATTGATCTCATTAATGATTATCCACATAACATTCTGGTCTACTCTAATCTTCCATGAGGTGATCTTGAATGTATTTAACATTACTTTTCATTTCTTCAACTAGATTATGTATCATCTAGTTTATTTCTCCATCTTCATCCTATCATATTGTACATTTACATTTCTTCCCATAGAGGTCTTCCTCATGATCCACTTGAATTATTAAATAAAAGATATCCTTATAATGAAATTACACTAATGGAATTAATGGAACACAGAATCCTTTTAAATATGTTGATTAAGCTCTCAAAATTTCATATTGTGTTTGGATGGTATTCCCAGTATGACCATCTATCAAAGTGTTATACACTATTATAACTGTTAAGTCTATTTCCAGATCCTACTAAAGGCTTCCCAAAAACATTGAGGTGAACTTTAGACCTTGATCAAATATGATTTATATTGGTACTCCGAAAATATATTGCAGGTTTTTTAGTGTATAATCGAGTAAGGTGATCAAGATAAAAAACATCTCTTATGTAAATGACTTGTTCTGACTTCATAAAGTGGTTGAATATAACCCATGTCTCATTGTTCCCATTATATTTTCTTGTATTACGATGAAAAAATATATTGTGATGGTTTCCCATTTTTATTCTTATATGGGTTATGGTTCTAACATTCCCATATAACTTTATCTCTCAAAATTAACTTACTGACATACCATGCTATGAAAGATTAATATAGTTAGATTCATACAATGAAATGTGATTTCATTATTTGGTAATATATATATATATATATAAAATGTACATAATTATGTCAATTTTCACAGAATGTTGAACAACAATATTTTCATAAGTAAAACTCAAAAAAACTCTAATATAAAATTCCAAAATCTGAGATGGAGGATAAACCTTCCCTAATTTTTACAATTCACATGAACTATTGATATTTAAAATAGTTCCCTTTTTAATCTATCATCATAGGTTTTTATGTCTTATATTCTAAATTTTACCATAGATTTGTTAATTGATTCACATAATTACCAAAATCCTATAATTTTAAACACTTGAATGTGGGTGTTGCAATCTTTTGAGATCTCTCTCCATTTATTTCCTAGACTGACCTCATCTCATCACTTATACATTCTTTTTCTCAATGGTCAAGCTTCCCACAGTAGAAACTCATTCTTGTTCCTTTCAGTAATTCACCTATGTTCTCCTTCCTACTTTTATAGAAGGTAGGAGGTTGAAACTATATCTTTCATCCATGTGAAATATAATTAGAGATTCCATGAAAAACCATCTTCCATTCCCTCTCACTCGAACCTTGAGGCCTTTCACCTTCCATTTACATATTATGTTCACATGGAATGATTTCTTTATATCATCAAAAGAACCACATGGATAACACCCATAGAAGATATATTTTTATTCAAATGATGATCTGATCAGCCTTACTTTTAGGTTGAATGATAACACCTAATTATTTCCTCACACATCCTATAAAATTTGATTTGTAGGTACCATCAGACTCAATATCCTACTATTTAAGGTAAAGGAATACCCTTTTTACATTATTTCTAAAAATAAAAGAAAAATAATAATTTAAACATAATCTAATAAAATCATCCCACCCCTTTGATTAAATTCCTTCTTACTTACTCATATTCATAATAAGAGTCCACTATATAAACTATTTGACCTCCAAATGGTTATAGGGAAAAATAAATGTTTCACTTTCATAACAATGGTGAATGGAAAATATCTTTTCCATGATAGTGATCCACTGCTCAAAAAATAGTAGATCATTCAACCCACTAAAAGAAGGTGAATTATGGATCATAAAGTATTCAAATAAATTACATTACATCCTATGATCATTTTGAATAATATAAGTATTCATAGCTTGATAAATTTGTGTGAACATAGAAATAAGGTCATATATCCCATATCATGAAGCATTTGATTTCTATGGTGAACAATAATTTAAATTTCCACCACATTCAGCTTCCTTAGGGATCCATATATTGACTAAATCCAAAAAATATAGTGTGATCATCACTGATCATAGTGGGAAACCACAAAATCTTGAAAAATCATTTATATATTGCCGAACTAATGACACATATTTTTAATATATGACACATTTGGATTATCCTAGTTCATATTTGATTACATTTTATTCAAATACTTCATAATAGTTTATTAATAAAATGTGAATTAACTGTTTCATATCCTCGGGTGTGTCAAACTAGGCTTGTAGTTATGCCCATTTTTATTCACTAGGTGATGATTGAATTAAACCCAATGTACCCTTTTTGGAGTTATTACCCCTATAAATAGTAGTTCTAAATCCACATACACATTTGGTATCTTAAAGGGATATATTAATAGTAAAATAATATAATCTCATTCTTACCAAAAAATTAGCATGTTACCCTATAAATAGATATATCCCTGGGGTTTTAACAAGATTTTCTAAGTCTAATATCTAAATTTTGAATAAAACATTCCATTAATAACTACTTTAATGACCCAAACATTCCATACATAAATATTAGATCTTTTATATGAATATTATACAAATTTCACAAATACACACTAGAACACCATAATTGTTTAGTGTATTTGGAGTTTATAAACTCAACATTCTTATTTTGTGAATGATTTTAAGTGTTTCCAATAATGATCATCCCCCTAAGTGATCTTGTTTGAAATAATTTATAAAAATACATTATTAATAACCAGGGGAAAAGAAACCTAATAAAGGGTATATTTGATGCTCCATAATGGTAAAAAATAGAGATAACAAGGATATGATAGATATAAAAGGTGGATAAGTGTAAGAGAACATGATAATACCATTTTAAAAGGATGGCCTACATAACATAGATTATAATCTTGAATCAAGGTATAAATATTGGTTGTTCGAAAGATAGGAATCCTAATGGAAAGTGATGAACATAAGGAATGAGACCACAACATAGAAAAATGAATGTGGCAAAAATGTAAGCTTATAACATTTTGAATATGTACAAATAAAGACATGTTCACTCATTGTGTTATGAAAATTAAATCAAACACTCAATAAACTTATGGGCATGAAACCAGGACAATAAAAAACTCTATAGATATTAAAACAAGTCCACAGATAACCTTATGTATATAAAACCAATTCCCAAAATAATATTATGGACATGAAACCGGGTACTCGTAAAAAAATTTGATCATGAAATTAGGTTCACATATAACATTGTTAACCCCTGAATTACCAAACATTACCTAATGCATTTGAAATCTATAATGTTGTAACCCATCCTCAGAATATAATGTAACCACCCATGCTCAGTTTATAATATAACCAACCCTAACATAATAATCCAAACATATATTGGTCTCATAATCATTTCATAATAATAAAACCTGTGGAAAATAAACATGTTCAATAAACATATATATTTTCATCATATCATAACCTGTGGAAAAGAAATAGGTTTCATAAACATCTTTTCATCATAAACATAAAAAAATAAAGATAAATAATAAGCATGGAATCATTAGAAAATATACCTAGTAAATCTTATGTAATATCAATAGATTTCATCTTTGATGGAAAATTATTTTTGAAAGATTACTTGAAACATTTCATGATGAAAATAAACTTTCCACTTTGAAAACCATAATTCAAAATATAAAGTTTTTAAAATATTAAATAAAAAATATTATTTTAAACTAAAATTGGACACATTTAAATGAATCCCTAAATTATTCAGTATTCATGGAATATGTAAATGAAATTCATACTGTATAAATAAAAATGAATACTCCTTTAACATTTTTAGTATAATCCAAAAAGGTATTTCATGGAAAATTATAATAAATTTTATTTTAATACATTTTTTTAAAATTAAAAAATGAATAAAATTTTATTTAATCCCTCAATGTTGAATACTAAAAAAATCATTCAAACTATTTCTAAATAACCCTAATAACAATGAAAAATGATTTTTTTTCAAAGATAGAATGAATGTTAATGTTCCTTAAAAATATTATTTTGGAGTCTTGAGTATATAAATATAGGAAAATGAAAAGATTAAATGTATTCTTTAGAAATAAAAATAGGAGATGAAAAGTAATGATGATATTGAGAGAGATATCATAATATATCATCATCAAAATAATAATCATAAATAATCTCGATAAACAATTATTATAAGTCCCCGACCTTAAACCTTACATAATATTGAATTAAATGAATAATTCACATTGAGGATCTTTTCAGTTTTAGAGTTTTATAGAATTAGATCATAAATCATGAATTACATTCCACATTTAAACAAAGTGGTTACATAAATTATAGAATTCGTTTTTCCCCATCAACGGAAACATATTTAAAATAAAACATGGATTCTTTCATGACACTTCCTTGACAATATCATCATAACTTGCACCTTTCCCTTGACCTGTGAAAAACATTTCAAAAACTTGGGATGAGCATAAAAAGCTCAGTAAGGTATATAAAAGTACGAAAAGAAAACATTAGTCCATGTATGAAATCATACTTTACTCATAAAACATAATCATTTTAACATACCTCATCAAATCATGAATAAATCATAGAAATCATAAGGCATAAAGTTAACTTGAGGCATTCATAACATTCTTACGTAGGGAGTAACACTCTTGGTTATGTTTGGAATACCCATCACAGTATATTCCCTAAATATCTTTGGAGAAACCTTAACGTTTAACTCCTTCGCGTTACCAAATGCATTGGAGAGCTATATCGTGCTCACCCGCCCTTAGTTTATCACGGAACCACCTGTCTTCATAATAATTCCCAAGAACCATAACATAATCGTATCACATAAAACATGCATAAAGGAAATATAACATTTCCACTTTTCAATCACAAGATATCAATACAACACATTTATATAAAAACATTATGAAAACCATTTTCAATACCAAAATAAAATAAAAGTAAAACATGGTATTTATTTTTCATTTTAAAAAAAGGTATGGATTTTAGAGGAAGCAGAAACTCAAATAATGGTCGTGGCGACGGAGAAGTCATTGTCGCCGCATACGTACGAAAAAAACATTCCCTTTTTTCATTTAGTAAAATGCTTTGTATAAAAAAGATTCCTTTCGGATAAACATAAAAGTCAAAGGGGTTTATACACCGTATAAAATAATGTTGTGTATAAAACAAAATATGCCTCAATTAATGGAGATTGAGACAAAGTCCCATACAAAGATGGTATCCTTGGATTAAGGATAAATCAATTACATAATTATGTGTGACAAACAAATACACCTAATATAAGTGGATATTAAGTCTAAAACAATCAGTGGACATTCACACATATTCATAGAACCACATATTCAAGAAGTACAAGTTTATCCCAAAGAATCAAAATTGGGTTAAGAAGTTCCCTTGAAAAAATTCGACAGCCTAACGGCGTAACTTAAAACATCAGAAAATGAGTTGATGAGAGATAAAAACATCACTTGGACATAAAATTTACATCAATAAGGATATATAATAACATATCCCAACATTACAATATGTAAATTAAAAGGCCCAACAAAAGAAGTCTTTTAAAAAGAGGAGGGTGAAAAGTTCCCTTACCGACTTGGGTATCTTTCGAAACGTACACCCCATGAAAGAAGACAATACAACATTGATTTAAATACTCAATAAAGAAATTATATTACACAAATATTAGAATAATAGGTAGTACATATACCACTCAATGGAAATTGTGGTAAAAGTAGCATAAATCTCACGGGAATAAAAGTGAGATGAAAAATCCCTTACAAAAACTCGGCAGCCGAACGACGCTACTTAAAACATCCAAAAATGGATTGATGAGATAAAAAAGGGTCTCTAATAATATTAAAATAAATTTTTACAGCAAGAGGAAATTAAAATAACACCCCAATCATATGAAATATGAGCTTAAAAGGAATGACATAAAAGACTGTACTTAAAAAGAAAGAGAGGGGTAGGTTTCCTTACCTCGGGTCCGACTTGACTCGATCGTTCTTTAACCTCCTGAATAATAAACTTGAGTTAATTTCTACTTGCTTAAGAACCTTTTTCAAGATCATTATTCATTTTATATCACTTACTACCATGCTATGAACACTATGTAATTATTTAAGTTAATAATGGTCATTTTGTAGATCATTGCTACTTGAGTCCAAAATAAAATCATTATAATTACAAGTTGTTCATGTGATAAAATATATATTCTATACAGAATTATATTCATTATTTAGATATCATATATATCATATATATCCATTATATACATGCATTTATAATATTACATAACATTTAGAGGTAAAAAAATGAAATGCACCGTTCATGGAGACGGTAAGTCGTATGTACGCATGAATGCTACTTTCATTTCTATTTCTTATTTAATGGAATTAAAACATTATTATACATAAAAGTATTATAATTCCAGTATGGTATCACATATAATATCATTAAATATATCCTTTATACATACCACATATGGTATTAACGAATCAAATCACTTTGAGGGGGGCGGTAATCCGCACTTCCTAAAATGAAGATATCGCGTTTAACCATAATGGAAACCATAAAGGTATGCCATAAATGAAAAATAAATAAGCATAAGTAAAACATAAACATATTATATATCATATATAAATATAGTTACATCTTAATGTCCACCTTTTAGGGTGTTAAAAGAATATTGAACAATCATCGTTTCGTGAGGCAGAAATTCACCATCCACAGAAATAGTATGTTATTTAACCATTAGATGTAGGTGTGTGTAAGTGTACCTATAATCCTTATTATAAAAACATCATATAATATTTAATATACTGGATTTGTTACAAAAGAAATGAATAAATGTGTTTAGGGGGTTGGAGAAGCAAAATAAAACAAAAGAACACAAGTGAAGACATTACCTTAAAATCGAGTATCTCTCTTTGATTTGAGCTCAAAGGATTCCTTGGGAAACCTTCTGCCCAAAGTGAGTCTTCTATGAGTAAGAGAGGGATGTGGAGAGACAAAATGAGCAGGGTTTGGCCGAGCCAAAGGCTTTAGAGGTGTGGGTAAGGTGGTAGAGGTGGGGGCCTTTTATAAGAGGAGAGGAGGGGAACTCTTGGAAAGTTACAAAATGTTACTTTATTTTCAAATGTTATTCGGATT
This sequence comes from Viscum album, assembly GCA_963277665.1. Classification (NCBI taxonomy): domain Eukaryota; kingdom Viridiplantae; phylum Streptophyta; class Magnoliopsida; order Santalales; family Viscaceae; genus Viscum; species Viscum album. Next base: position 697,204,731 of record OY728122.1, on the reverse strand, counting down.
TTAAAGGTCCCACATTGATGTATGTTGAGGATAATGTGGTAAGGGTTATAAATATACTCATCTAATAGGTTTTTGAAAAGTTTAAGTTATATTTTTAACATTATCTTTTCATTTTATTTAAATCCTTTATTAATGAGGTAATTGCTGCATCATCATGATGTCATAAATAATTTGATTTATTTAATGTCTAAAAATTATAAAAAAATATCATGTTGTAGGAAATATTTTTAGATTTCTAATGAATATTTATAGTCAAAAATATGACTTGTATAACCCCATTTAAAAATTGTTTTAGTAAAACAACTCATTCTTGTGACATTTTTATTTTAACTTTAAATAAAAAGTTATTAATGTCATTTTCCAACCAATGTGGCTCCATGGGGTCCCCAAGTTGACCCATGGATTTTCTTGGTCGGGCATGACACATCCAATGAGGGTAGTACATGTTTCTAGGTCATTTAATATTATTAAAACATTATTTTTACCTTAAATTACACTAATTACCTCTAAACGCGATTAAAAACATAAAAGTTACTATTCACCAAAAAAAATATTTTAATCCCATTGAACCACATTTTACATCCTAATGACAACCATGTATGTCGGATTTTTGAAATTCAAATCACAGAAGTGGTGAAGTTTCATTTAAACAAAAAATCAGTTTTTAAACTACCACTTAGTGGTATCACTATTCATCAAAAATTGAAGTTTTTCAGAAAAATACCAAAAATTCACCCTAAGCTATATTTAATATTCCGGATTCAAAAATGTTGTCTATTTTACAAAATTCAAAAAATATAAGTTGAATTAATTAATTTAATAATTAATTTCTGCTGTAAAAACAAATAGCGTGTTTTTAAGAAACAATATCTATTAAAATATTGACACTTGTTTAAATCCAATTTCAAAGTGAAATTAATTCCAATGACCACTATTGGATTAAATTGTAAAAATATATTCTAATTTAACTTTAAAAATAATTCAAAAAATAATCTAATCATATAAATAAATTAGATTAAAAAGAGGTTTTGAATTAAAATACAACATTTTTCACTATTCATTAAAAAATGAACTTTATCGGAAAAATACCAAAAATTTACACAAAGTAAATTTTGATGTCCCAATTCTAAAGAAGAATTTTATTTTGTCAAATATAACACCTAAAATTGTCAAAAAGTGGATTTAAAATAGGTTCTCCATCAAAAGGCGGTTAATCGACCTTTTAAAGAATATTAGAATGTTTACGCTTAAAATTGGATTCATTTGCATTTTTAATCCTCTAAAATTTATTGTAAAAAGTAAAAATATTTGGAAAAAATATATAATAATTTTGTAGTTAGTTCTGTTCATTCCCGCCATTACAATGACTAGGCGTTAACTACCATTTAAAATAATATTATTTTGTTATTAGAGTGCAACGTAAGATTCCCAAGAAACTCGTTGTTGCGTATTGGGTACGCCATCAAGCATAGCGTCCCCTTTAAAGTAATATTAATATTTTATTCACAAATATGGATAAATATGAAAATATCACATTCTTTATTTACCTGGGGTGTTACATCCTTCCCCCCTTTTGAGAATTGCGTCCTCACAATTTTAAAATTGGGTTTGGAAGCTTCATTGAAAATCCCACATCGGAACAAGAGTCAGTAAAACTATCACTTTAAAAGAATGGGAGAGAAGTACAAATTTCACCCGAGTTAACCCATACTAGAATTCCAAGTATGAAAATATGGCTATAGAGGAAAAAAAGTGTCATGTTCTGATGGAGAGTGATAGTAAACATGTCTAGGAGAAAGTTAACAATAAGAAAATCACAAACTTGTGATGGGTTAAACGGTATTTGATTCTCCAGTAGGAAAAATTAACAGACAACATTTTTGTTTTAAGTTACTTTTCATTGAGGAATTTATTTATGATCTTAACTAAAACATAAGGAAGCATACATAATTGTCATGTTGACTTTCAACTTTTACTATATTTCTTACATGAACTCATATTTTCTCCAAAAAGAAAAGTATTTGGGATGACTTGTTCACATTAAGAGAGCTATAATCAACTTCTAGAGAATCACCTAATCCACAAAACAGAACTATATACTTCCCATGTCTTTAGACCTTAACGAAAACTAAATCCAAAAAGGTTAGTATGAGATCAGATAATACCCAAAAAGGATAATCCTTTATAAAAAAAATATATTCTTAATCTCCAAAATTTGTCAAACAAAACCCAAAGTTCAACAAATACCATTCAATAAACATCTATCTAAAAAATTCTACAAAGTAAACCAAACTAAGATTGAAACCCAATTCTCTGAAGGATTTAATCACATAGTCTCCTAAGATAAATTTTAACATTTTTCTCCAAAATATCATCAGTTAATCTTATAGTCTCATACTGAAAAGTAATTAACTTAATCGCATATCCTTCATTATAGGCTAATCATTTCCATTGATAACCAAAAATCAACTTACTCTTAATTAATAAAATCATATAACTAAAAAGAATCATTAAAACTAACTCGGGACTTCACGTAGTCCAATGGTAGGCGATAAATACCAGTTGCACTTTGGTTGTGGGTTCAATTACCGCACCTTCGTCCGACACGACGGGTTGTCACACAGTCTGCGTGTTGTCCCTTTTCAAAAACTATATAATTTTATAACATTTCTAAAAAAGAGATAAATTCATCAAAAATAACCATAACATAATTTAACCACAAAGGTTATCTGATAACTTCCATTTTGCAACCCAAAATGTATTAACCAGTAATTGACTCAAATTCAAGGATCATATAAACCCAAATGGTTCTTTATAACTATATCCACAAAAGAAAGGATAATTATTTCTTGAATAAAATTTTCGTATATCAAACATCAGGGTTACTATAAAAATTCTTCTAATGTAACCCCATCATCAAAAGAGACTTAATACATATAAGAATTTCACCATCCTAAAATCTACCATAACTCTTGAATACCTTATATGATGACTTCTTACTCATTCAACATTATTTATGATCCATTATCCATTCCATTTAAACTTATTCTAAAATACTTCTTTCCTACAAAAAAATCATGAATCATATCCTAAGATTCCAATAATAGGAAGACATATGTTAATAAATAATCCATACCTTTCATTCTTCATTGTCAGTTTCTTCATCCTCAATTGGAATGGAATTAGGTATTGGTAAATGAATATTTGTACGATCTTGGTGACCCCATTCCTGAAACTTCTTCGTATGACATGTTTTTTCATAATGACCATGCACACCACATTTAAAACATTCAATTGATCCTTCAGAAAGAACTTTTTTCCCTTTCCTAGAGTCAACTAGATTCTTCCTTTTTCTATGGAAGGTTCTTGCTTTATGACCTTCATTTCCACATCTATAGCATATTTTTGTCCCGTTGAAACATTTTCCTATGTGTTTCTTTCCACATATTTGACACATAGGTTTTTGAACATACTAACCTTTATTATTATTAACTGAACATCTGTAGGGATTTGTTTCTCGCATATACGATGCCTTATAAAAATCACTAAGGTTCAGGTGGTCAATCATGACTCCAGATAGTTGGTTGAGGATAACCAAAAGAGTTCTCATTGCAACTCCCATATCATTCAGTTGTTGTATCATAAAACCGTCACAGGTTTCTTCAAATCCATTGTTACTTTGGTGCCTGCTAGATCTAGCCATTTACTAAAACCAAAAAGTTCAGTGTGAGTATATCAGTAAAATCATCAAATAAAAAAGAGGAATATAAAAACCAATATATACTTATCCAAGTTATCTCAAACTCATTCTAACTTTAAAAAAAACTATGACTCCATCTAATATACTAACCATTGTGGATATACACAAATTGTCACTTTTTCTTAAACAACAATCTAACCTCTAAAGTTATCTAAACCGACCTCTGATACCAACTATAAGGCCCTGACCTTAAACCTTACATAATATTGAATTAAATGAATAATTCACATTGAGGATCTTTTCAGGTTTATAGTTTTAGAGAATTAGATCATAAATCATGAATTACATTCCACATTTAAACAATGTGGTTACATAAAAGATAGTATTTGTTTTACCCCATCAACGAAAACATATTTAAAATAAAACATGGATTCTTTCTTGACACTTCCTTGACACTATCATCATAACATGCACCTTTCCCTTGACCTATGAAAAACATTTCAAAAACTTGGGATGAGCATAAAAATCTCAGCAAGGGATATAAAAGTACAAAAAGAAAACATTAGTCCATGTATGAAATCATACTTTACTCATAAAACATAATCATTTTAACATACCTCATCAAATCATGAATAAATCATAGAAATAATAAGGCATAAAGGTAACTTGAGGCATTCATAACATTCTTACGTAGGGAGTAACCATATTGGTTACGTTTGGAATACCCATCCCATTATATTCCCTAAATATCTTCGGATAAACCTTAACGTTTGACTCCTTCGCGTTACCCAATGCATTGGAGAGCTATATTGGGCTCACCCGCCCTTAGTTTATCACGAAACCACCCGTCTTCATAATAATGCCCAAGAACCATAACATAATCTTATCACATAAAACATGCATAAAAGAAACATATAATTTCCACCTTTCAATCACAAGATATCAATACAACGCATTTATATAAAAAAATTATGAAAACCATTTTCAATACCAAAATAAAAGAAAAGTAAAACATCGTATTTATTTTTCATTTTTAAAAAAAAGTATGTCTTGTAGAGGAAGCCGAAACTCAAATAATGGTCACGACGGTGGAGAAGTCGTTGTCGCCGCATACGTACAACAAAAACATTCCCTTTTCTCATTTAGTAAAACGCTTTGTAAAAAAAATATTTCTTTCAGATAAATGTAAAAGTAAAAGGTGTTTATACACCGTATAAAAGAAAGTTGTGTATAAAACAAAATATGCCTCAATGAATGGAGATTGAGACGAAGTCCCATACAAAGACGGTATCCTTGTATTAAGGATAAATAAATTACATAATTATGTGTGACAAACGAATACACCTAATATAAGTGGATATTAAGTGTAAAAAAATCATAGGTCATTCACACATATTCATACAACCACATATTCCAGGAGTACATGTTTATCCCAAAGAATCAAAATTGGGTTAAGAAGTTCACTTGCAAAAATTTGACAGCCTAACGGCGTCACTTCAAACTTCAGAAAATGAGTTGATGAGAGATAAAAAGGGTATCTCATCACTTGGACATAAAATTTACATCAATAAGGATATATAATAACATATCCCAACATTAAAATATGTAAATTAAAATACACAACAAAATAAGTCTTTTAAAAAAAGGAGGGTGAAAAGTTCCCTTACCGACTTGAGTATCTTTCGAAACGTACACCCCATGAAAGAAGGACAATAAAAAATTGATGTAAATACTCATAAAATAAATTATATTACACAAAGAGTAGAATAATGGGTAGTACATATAACACTCAAAGGAAATGGTGGTAAAAGTAGCATAAATCTCACGGGAATAAAAGTGAGATGAAAAATCCATTACAAAAACTCGGCAGCCAAACGACGCCACTTAAAACTTACAAAAATGGATTGATGAGATCAAATATGGTCTCTCATCATATTAACATGAAATTTACATCAAGATGAATATAAAATAACTTCCCAATCAAAATAAATATGAGCTTATAAGGAATGACATAAAAGAGTGTACTTAAAAAGAAAGAGAGGGGTAGGTTCCCTTACATCGGGTCCGACATGAATCGATCGTTCTTTAACCTCCAGATTAATAAACATGAGTTAATTTATACTTGTTTAAGAACCTTTTTCAAGTTCATTATTCCTTTTATATCACTTACTACCATGCTATGAACACTATGTAATTATTTAAGTTAATAATGGTCTTTTTGTAGATCATTGCTACTTGAGTCCAAAATAAACTGTTTATAATTACAAGTTGTTCATGTGGTAAAATATAGATTATATACAGAATTATATTCATTATGTAGATATCATATATATCATATATAGCCATTATATACATGCATTTATAATATTACATAACATTTAGAGGTAAGAAATGAAATGCACCGTTCATGGAGACGGTAAGTCGTACGTACGCATGAACGCTACTTCCATTTCTATTTCTTATTTAATGGAATTAAAACATAATGATACATAATATTATTATAATTCCAGTATGGTATAATATATAATATCATTAAATCTATCCTTTATATGTACCACATATGGTATTAACAAATCAAATCACTTTCAGGGGGTGATAGTCCGCACTTCCTAAAATGAAGATATCGTGTTTAACCATAATGGAAACCATAAAGGTATGCCATAAATGAAAAATACAGAATTTTAAGTAAAATATAAACATATTATATATCATATATAAATATAGTGACATATTAATGGCCACCTTTGAGGGTGTTAAAATAATATTGAACAATCGTCGTTTCGTGAGGCAGAAATTCATCATCCACAGAAATAGTATGTTATTTAACCCTTAGATGTAGGTGTGTGTAAGTGTAGCTCGAATACTTCTTATAAAAAAATCCTAGTGTAATTAAGATACAAGAGTTGTTATAAAATAAATTAATAAAAAGATTTTATGGGGTTGGAGAAGCAAAATAAAACAAAAGAACACAAGTGAAGACATTACCTTAAAATCGGGTATCTCTCTTTGATTTGAGCTCAAAGGCTTCCTTGGGAAGACTTCTGCCAAATGTGAGGCTTCTAGGAGTAATAGAGGGATATGGAGAGACAAAATGAGCAAGTTTTGGCCGATCCAAAGGCTTGAGAGGTGTGGGTAAGGTGGTAGAGGTGGGGGCCTTTTATAAGAGGAGAGGAGGGGCACTCTTGGAAAGTTACAAAATGTTACTTAATTTTCAAATGAGTTTCGGATTTTAAAGGTCCCACATTTATGTATTTAGAGGATAAGGTGGTAAGGGTTCGAAATATACATATAAAATAGGTTTTTGACAAGTGTAAGTTATATTTTTAACATTATTGTTTCATTTTATTTAAATCCTTTATTAATGAGGTAATCGTTGCATCATCATGATGTCATAAATAATTTGATTTATTTAATGTATAAAAATTATAAAAAAAATATAATGATGTATTAAATATTTTTAGATTTCTAATAAATATTTATAGTCAAAAATAGGACTTGTATAACCCCATTTAAAAATTGTTTTAGTAAAACAACTCATGCTTGTGACATTTTTATTTTAACTTTAAATAAAAAGTTATTTATGTCATTTTCCAACCCAAGTGGCTCCATGGGGTCCCCAAGTTGACCCATGGATTTTATGGGTCGGCCATGACACATAAAATGAGGGTAGGACATGTTTCTAGGTCATTTAATATTATTAAAACATTATTTTTACCTTAAATTACACTAATTACCTCTAATCGCGATTAAAAACTTAAAAGTTAATATTCACCAAAAAAATATTTTAATCCCATTGAACCACATTTTACATCATAATGAGAAACTTGTATGTCGTATTTTTGAAATTCAAATCACAAAAGTGGTGAAGTTTCATTTAAATGAAAAATCAGTTTTTAAACTACCATTTAGTGGTTTCACTATTCATCAAAAATTGAAGTTTTTCAGAAAAATACCAAAAATTCACCCTAAGCTATATTTGATATTCCGAATTAAAAAATTATGTCTTTTTTATAAAATTCAAAACATATAAGTTTCATTAATTAATTTAATAATTAATTCCTGCTGTCAAAACAAATAGCGTGTTTTTAAGAAACAATATCTATTAAAAGATTGACACTAGTTTAAGTCCAATTTCAAAGTGAAATTAATTCCAATGACCACTATTGGATTAAATAGTAAAAATATATTCTAATTTAACTTTAAAAACAATTCAAAAGATAATCTAATCATATAAATAAATTATATTAAAAAGATGTTTTGAATTAAAATACAACATTTTTCACTATTCATTAAAAATGAACTTTATCGGAAAAATACAAAACATTTACACAAAGTAAATTTTAATGTCTCGATTCTAAAGAAGAATTTTATTTTTTCAAATATAACACATAAAATTGTCAAAAAGTGGATTTAAATGAGGTTCTCCATCAAAAGGTGGTAAATTGACCTTTTAAAGAATATTAGAATGTTTACGCTTAAAATTGGATTCATTCGCATTTTAATCCTATAACATTTTTGTAAAAAGTAAAAATATTTGAAAAACATATATAATCATTTTGTAGTTAGTTCTTTTCATTCTTGCTATTACAACGGCTAGGCGTTAACTACCATTTAAAATAATATTATTTTGTTATTAGAGTGCAACGTAAGATTCCCAAGAAACTCGTTGTTTCGTATTGGGTACGCCATCAAGATTACCGTCCCCTTTAAAGTAATATTAATATTTTATTCCCAAATATGGATAAATAGGAAAATGTCATATTCTTTATTTACCTAGGGTGTTACAATTATATTGTAAGAAAATACATATACTTCTTTAGTAACGTCTAAATCATAATCTATATATAATAGTGAACCTAATATGGTTATGTGTATCCAATAATATTAATGAAATGAATCATAAGTTTATTTTTTTGAATTATATACACCCCACAAAAGAAACAAGTTGTGAATATGTCTTGTATCCCATAGAAAAAAGTGAGATGAAAATATCATACCAATTCAGAAACATTTGAATCATAACCCCCATTACATAATGACATAAAATGAATCATTCAATCACATTAAACGAAATTAATTAGTTTTATTGCATTTAATTTGGGTATAATATACACCACATAAATTAAAAGTGTCACGGATGTGGCATATGTCTCCCAGAAATAAAAGAGATACTATAAATCTTATACAATATGTTTTGACATCCTTCGTACAAGTTCGAACCAATTATATAATAAATATTGGTTTATCATGAATATATTATATATCCATAATAATATATACCATATCATATATGACTTAATAATGTTGTTTTATTAGATATTTACTGACAATTTCCCTGTTATAATCACATTTATTATAATAACTGCTTCGTTTTTCATGTATATTTTGGTTTTTAATTTTCATTCCTTTTACATTGATCATGGATAAATTATCTATATAATTTTAAAAATGATATAAATATAATATATATAAATTATATATATTTATAGTAATATATAAATTTTGTATATAGAAAATGAATTACACCATTCATTGAGAAGGTGGGCCAAATATATGCATTAATGTTGTTTCCACTTACTCGAGAAATTGAATGAAATAATGGAAAATGTTAATTTAAATTTTTAGAAAAAAAATATATTCCATATAAATTCATTTAATATTTCCTTATTTATATATATGTTGAAATAAAATGAAAAACTTATCACATCACTTTTTTGAGGTGATAGTCCAGACGTACGTATGAGCAATGTTATCATTCTTCTACTAATTGCAAGGTGAAAAGGTATATGTGAAACTATTATTTCATAAGTATAATTATTTTATAAATATAATATATAAATATTTAATACATCATTATCTCAATCCGTAAGAGGCAGTGATGGTAAAATATTAAATCAATTATTTAGGCAGTAGTCCATTGTATAGATGATTGAGAGTTTCATTTCCCATTTGATGATAATATAGGTTTTTCTATTGAAATAAAAAAATTAAAAAGTATGATAGATACTTTGGTTATTATATTTTAATTATTTAACCTTGAATTAATTTTATAAGAGAATATATAAAATGAAAATATCTTAATGTATCCAATTACATTTTCTTAGTAAAACCTTATTGGGATCTCTTCTTAAGGACTCAATGGTTAGTATTTTTGGAAGGCCAAAATCTCTTTAACATGACTAATGATTTATTTGGGAGATTTTTTTTGGTTTAGGTTGATCCAAATGGCATATTATGTATGAAGAATTTGGGATATGAGGTTCCCTTGTATAATTGTGTCATGGAATTTTTCAAATACCAAAAACTATTCAATAATGGGACACTAATCTTGACCCAAGAGCCTAAATTTTTTAAAAAATACTAGATGGGAGAGGAGATGTGGGATATAAATTCATCTAAAAAAATATTTTATGCAGTTTGTTCATTAACCCCTCAGTTTACTCACTTTTACCATTTTATGTTTAATTTTGTAGCTACACCCTTTCTATTTACCATGGTAATTTATCTTTTAAGACTAAAGCTAAAATCAGAATTATTAGATAATTAGGAACCACTGATTATAAATATTATAATAATTATATGAAATAAATATCCTTTTGTGTTTAATATTAATTTTTACAGATGTGTTTGTAATGCAAAAAATATTGTTTTAACCTTAACCAATGTAATTGATTTTTTACTATTTTAAATATTAATTAGGATGATAAATTAATTTTAAAATATTATTTAATATTAATTATGGTGATTAAAAATATTGAATCTATTTTATAAAATCCAATTAATAAAAGTGATATAATTTATTTTTATATAAAACTCATTGATGTGAGTAAAAAGTGGTTTTCCAACAAAAATTATTTCATTAATAAAAATTGTTATAATATCACAATTAAAATTAATATTTCCTAAAATAAAAAAAATTAGATTCATTTAAATTTAATTGAAGTAATTTAAATTTTAAAACAATTTTAATATATAATTTAAATTTTTTAATAATTTAGTTGAAATTTAATTTTTTAATAAAAAGAAATATTTTACACTATTAATCGAACAAATTAATAATTTCAGAAAACATTCAAAAATTAAACGTAATATAATTTTGATATATAGATTTCAAAAATGAAGTTAAATTTCGAAAATAATTTTTTAAATGATTTAGAAAAAAGTATTTCTTCCCACTAAAAGAAATGAAATTCATGTTTTAGAGGAAATGTGTTTTCAAAGTATGTAATGATTTTACAAAAAAAATTGAGGTCATAATTTTCAATTTATTTTATTTACAAAATAAAATTATACATAATTTTAAAAATGTGTAAATTCTTATTCATACCATCAAATTTTATGCTTGGTAATAACATTAATTTTTAAATAATAAAATTAATAGTATATTGTGGCTTTTCAAAATTAGGTTTTATATCTAACACAATATATCAAAAAATTAAATTTATTTGAAAGATAAATATTTTATGAAATAATGGGGTGTTATAATATGTAATTTAGTCTCCTTTTATCACTAATTTCCATGACCATTAAACTAAACCAAATAAAATTGTTCATCATTTCATATAGAGGATGTATATATCTGTCTATTCCTACAATATAAATGAAAATTGACAACTTTTCCCCTAGATCTCTATTTGTAACCCTCTTCCTAACAAACATCACCATAATTTACACTTCTATATATATTGACTACAAAATTAACATTTTCAACTAATATATTTTACAAATTTATAATAATTATGGAAATCCCCAAACAACCATTATATATGTTTCATTATTGGGTATAAAAATATTCCATACGACCTTGTGAATTTTTAAGACAAGAAAAATTACTCTATATAGTTAATGTTCCCAATTCTTTAATTGAATATGTCTAGCTACAAACTAAATATCATGGGTTATGAAATATAATTAATGAGTTCATATTTTATTTTGAACCAACATGGGATATCTTCCTAAACTATCACCCTACATGGTTTGTGTCATTACAAAAGGGTGTTCCAAATGCCCATGGGCTACCGAATAGAACCTGAGAAATTATAAAAATTAGTTGGGAAAAATTTTCCCAACCTAAAATTGACCACATGAAATATATATATATTCACAAAATGAGGAAAAAGTGGAAGATAAATTGGAAATATTTTCTATAACCAAAAGTAATCAGTAGAATTGATACATTTATAATATAGTTAAAAAAACTCTACTGTATGAGTCAAATAGAAAAATAAAAACACTAAATGAGTAATATCGTCTCCATGTGATGTATGGATCAAATACCACTCTCTCACTATTGGCTACACATAACCATATTACAAAAAATATCACCATCTCACTTTGGTGCCTTTCATATATTTACAATAAAATAAAATACGACGACCTCACACCAATGAAGTGGTGTGACTTGTGTCTGCTAAAAAGGATTAGTAGGGTACCCATAGGTGTTCCGTGTCAGATATCTATATAAAAATCCAAACATTGTTATCTTTAATAAAAATGGAATGATAATCAATTCAATTTTATTTATATAAAAATCATTGTAAAACATTTCCCCTTCTTCCACATTTTCAAACAGTCTAGGATAAAATAGTTTCAATGCATATCACATATATCAATGTAGGTAATCAAATATCAAATAGTAAAAAACCAAAGCATAGGTAAATCATTCCATGCATCAACATAGGTTAGTCAATCTCAAAAACTCATACCCAAACATAGATAATCACATGCATCATGTCCCTAGACGTATTCATAAAATATAGGGAGAAGAGGAACACCTAAGAAAATGAACCCCCAACCATATTTTACAATTCCCAAGGAAACTTGGCCATCATATTAAAGGAACACCCCATTATTTATCCCAATGATAGTGTTAATGGATGATCCATACTTTCAATACTTCAGATCTAAGTGAACAATTCCTCCCATATAATAAATTTTCTAAATAATTTCTTTAAAACTACACTTGATAACCATTTAATAAATCCATTATAATGTTATTGGGGTGCACATCGGAACCTGTGGGTTGGGTATTTAATATTTGGACTCAATATCAATGAAAACATATCATCTTTTGTGATCCACTTACCTGGTATAATACCTAGGATCACAAATGAAGAAATTTATATAGAAAAAATAAACCATAATTAACCGGTTCGACTGGACGAGACACTCAACATCTGATTAGAAGCAGTGATATCTACATTAAAATTAAAAGGTGAAATTGCTCTAGATCATGCTAACATGCTTCAAAAAATCCATACGAGTGTCGATTGTTGAATTTTGGGGGCTGTCATGAATATCTGATGATTCCTTTGATGTTCTAATGATCACTACATCATTGTACCTTTGATGGATTATGTAGAGCTTAATATGATCACCAGGATTGAAATATTATATCTCCAGAAAGAGGGATATGAGATAGAATATCTCAATATCTCATATTTAATAGTAAATGGTGAGATCCTCTTCTCACAATATTTATAGTGTCTTATACAGTTACTTGAAAAAGGCTATCCATCCCCTGAATATTTTTACACACAATATAAATGATATATTCTGACAAGTATGCTAATTTGTAAATATAATTTATATTTTTATCACTTTTATGTAATATAATAAATATATTACATGATAAAACCCAAGAAATTAACTCGATTCTTCATTCTTTTAAATATTAAAAGACCCTTGATTATTTTTAACTAATATTCATTCATATAATATTTTCTATGTCTTTACTTTAATATTTATTAATAAATAAATTCAATTCCATTTACTATTGGGATGAATTATGTGAATTTATTTATTAATTTGGTGATCGTACAACCTTGGACATATTTTGGAACCATGTGGTGGGGCCACAATTTTCTATATACATACCCTCCATAATAGGAAAGATTCATGAATATGATATTATGTGTGACCCTCTAGGATAGTATCATGATAGTAGTGAATACTATTCAGAAACCAAGAGTAGAATCTTGCAACCCATCATGGACCCAAAAGTTAAAATAATTAGTCATGTAAATCACAACCGACCTAACAACACACATTGTATAATACAATCTATTTTTCTTTTGATATCAAATAAAGTATGACGCATGCCTATGTCATCATCCTTTTTTAGTTTATTATTTTTTTATCTAACTGGATGGATTTACCTTCTTCCTCCATGTCCATGAATTTAGTATAGGTACTACCATCTTGATCAAACTAACAAGAGATATTAACTCCTCAACCCAGAAGTAACAAATCTTATCTTGATCATTTATCCAATTCCATACCACTAATATCACACCCAACACAAGCTATGTCTCCATGATTTCATTATAATCATATTTTCCTTTCATCAAAGTACATGATCAAATGACATTCATTGATAATGATCTCAATTCTAGAGACCAATACACATGTTTGTACATAGAAACATCCAATGACACCTGAAAAATGTGGTGTTTCAGTAGGCATGTTTTACCTCATGATCTCAACTACTAGAGATACCCTACTATGAACTTCAGGAGAGGAAGTCTTACTGCTTATAAGCCACTAACAACTGATAGTCAAACATCAACCATGTCCTATCAGTATGATTTATCTAGACCATATTACAAATATTAAAGACTATTTTTATAGTGTCCTAAAGTTCTCATTATAGCCAAGTATATTTTATAACCTTTTGATATGATAATTAACCTATGGAAATTTCCATTAAATATTGGGTGTAGAAATGTCTACACAATAATGATAAAAAAATCACGAATATATCATTATATAAATGAAATGGAAATCTTAATGTTTTTTATAGTTGGGTCTAGAGAACCCACTATTATAAAACTCCCACTTACACTATAACCAAATTTCTTACTAAATTTTTTAGATCTCACATGATTCTGATAATTTTTCTAGTAAGTCATGGCTTTTATTGCTGGGCCTTCCACATTTCTGTTGCATGAGTATTTAGCTATGTGCAACCTCACCTCCTTAAGTAAAAATTCTCAAGATATGTAATCCCTGAGTGTGCAATATTTTTTTGACAATCCAAATTTGACATCTTAGATACTAATAGTATCATAATTTACATTATTATAATACTTTACTTACTAGGTTCAATTCCAAGAGTTGGAAAAAAAATTGTGTATAATAACTTATTATTAGCTACCACAAAATCTCCAACATACTCAATATTTGTAGTTATAGATACCACTAGATTGAATGGTCTTGTATTGATCACTACATTATACTAACTATGATATTATGTCATATTGATCTATGGAAGAATATTTTGTGTCCCTTAAAGATAGTATACATTCCTCTCCACTTACCAAGTACATATTATTTTGTACTTATCCAAGTACAATGTGATAGTACTAACTTCCTCCCTTGTAGTTTTATTATATATAAATAATATTTTCCTCCTATAAATTATATCTTGTAAATACCAATTATTTTACATATCATGTAATATGTGATTGATCCATCACTAATGAGTTTGGACTGAAAATCACCACATTAATCTCATATTATGTCCCTAGAAATGTCTACTTGGAGAGATATATTCCATGTGACACTGGTCAAAATTGTATCTCGAATTTTTCATTCTTTTATTTTTCAATACCATATTAGTATATTTACAATTGACTAGTTATAAGAAATAGATAAATTTACCTAACTTGTTCAGCTTCCCAAGATCTTATGTTGATAATTTATGTTAATATCTAAATAGATTCTCACATCCTGGACTTAACTAACTGTATGATCAATAATAATTTTCCATATGCTACCAAACATATTATACTTGTAAAAAAAGTGGCACTCCCACAATCCTCAGGTATACACATGGGAAAGATTCATTCCAGAAGAGTATTCTATAATCTTGTCTCATAATTAAATCCTAAATTTTATTTGAGTAACTTATACCATTTATTAGCATTATGTGATGTCTTCATCCCTTTTTTGTAGCATCATATAGACACCTTCCATGATTAGTGTTCTTGACATCAAATACATAGTATAATGATCATAGAATGTAGATGTGACAGGTGAAGTTATATTGAATTTATCCATAATGACTTGGTACAACCAATCAGGCCTTATTGGTACCAAACTAATACCATCCTTGTATAGACTCATTAGAATACCCACCAAGTATTCATATAAATAATCCCCCTATAATTTGACACATATAATCCATTATTTAATTTTAATTGATTGTTTAAATTTTAGATAATTATCATATACGGCTTACCTGTATTAATTATTATTCATAATGAATAATATATCACCATACAAGGTAAATATAAAACATTCACCATGGTTTTATCCTTCTTATGAAGAATTTTTCTCTAAAACATTCATATTCCACACCTCTTGTAGAACTCCTTCCTATCAAAATATTTTTTCATCCCTAGTATTGACTGAGCCATATCAATCCTTCCCTCATTATCTCAAGTTTAAAAGTTCACCCTCTTATAAAAATTTACTATATCAATTGAATATTTTATTTCTATTATAGATATTATTTTAATATCATATGAAACTTTTAAGACGATTACATTACATGGACATGATGTTAATCTTGATGCATGTTTTTTATATCCTTAACAAACTATTTTCATATTAAGATATGTTCTTATGATATAATGAATTTCTATCATATTGTGAATAAAATTAAATCCATGTTTCATTATAGTTGGCATATGGTTATGGGATATCTTTGTTATTTGCAAAGTGAATCTTGAAATATAATGGATGTATCTATAAAGTATTTATGATTCAACCTTAATGTTCCTTTGACTTACATCATGAATCTGATGTGTAAAAGGGAATGTGAAATTAATAATTTCTCCATGATACATTTTGTTGATCAATGTTAACATGTAAGTCTCATCATTTAACCCCCTTGTTAATATCAATGTCATGATCTAGATAAGGTAATTTTCATTTAGGAATTACTCCATGCTACATTATATTGATCGATAAATTCTTAGTCATGATAATATTCAACATGCCAGCCCGAAACAACACATAACTTTTGACCATTCATATACCATACATAAATTTTTCATTAATTAATAAATCCATGATGTAATTTAACATATTATCTTTACCAAAAACTTTTCCTTGGTATATTATTTTTTCTCTTGTTAAACTAATTTTTAACTTTTAATGGCATACCTTTATTTCTAGATGGTTCTTTTTGCAAAACCATATATGTATATACATCAATAATACCTAAGGTGTTTATCTCCACTGAGTGTAAATACTATACATGGTATATCCATTACATAAAATTTTGGTATTACTTAACAAAGAATTGTTTTTCCACAACTGGGAATACATGTCTTACATTTTATATTAATCACATATTGAAAATGATTCACGTATCACTGAACTATTAGTTGAGTGTGAAACACCACAAAAACAATCATTATTTAAGCTAGAATAATTTTTCCTAGTGTCTAATGGACACATTAAATGATTTATGTTTCTTTTACTCAACATATTTTTCAACTAGAATCAATTAATTGGAAATTATAATTCATGTACTTATCACTGCTGACATAGAATCCACCCTTTCTCAACTTCTTAGATAATACACCTTACTTCTAGTAATGTTTCTATTCCTATTTTGTTACTGCTTTTCGATAAAAATATTTAATAAACATATTTATTTAATACCAATTAATTATGTTAGAAGAAATACTTATAAGTTTTGAATATACCATAAAAATAAGCGATTACTTACTTATTTAATTCAGTTTACTGTGTTTAAACTTCCAGTGATATTTTTCATGATATAAGAAGAAAATAACACCTTATTAATTACTTATATCATTAAAGGATGGTTAAAAGGTGACATTGGCAACACAATTTTTATTTTTCCTATCCTCCTTGTATTTTAACATGTTCACCGTAATAATTAAAGATTAATCTATTTTAATATTCTTATTGAATAGAGAACTTTACATAAAAGTTAATAAAGCATTTAATTCATCCTCTTAGTTTTGTAATATTAAATAAAAATGAATAATTATGTTTATTAATGGGATTTCGTGAAATATCATTATAATCCTATCATATTTACAAATAACAAGTGTAATATATTCCATTCATATCTCACTTTACTTTTCTCCTCGCAAACATTTTGGAGATGAGAATACATGTGAAATCATCTATTACCCAATATTATAACTACAACTAACATTGGATATTGATAAAAACATTATGAAATACCCATCATATTCTACATACATTAGTCTCTTGTAATAATTTCTATGCCCTCATTTTATGAGTCAGATTAATAGTAAATGGGGACACCGGAACCTTGAACTTTTGATATTGTAGTATTGTGTGCAGGCTCATGTACCAATCCTTGTAAACACGTGATGGATATGACATTGGATTTATCTAATATATATTACTATATTTACTGTGGTATAAATTTACATTTTCAATAATAATAATGTCTAGTATATTAGTTATTTTATTCTGATTACTGATACTAACATTACTAATTAATTAAATAAATAATTAAAATTTTCCCACTGTTTAATTGAATT
The DNA here is from genome assembly GCA_963277665.1 of Viscum album. NCBI lineage: Eukaryota > Viridiplantae > Streptophyta > Magnoliopsida > Santalales > Viscaceae > Viscum > Viscum album. The sequence continues at coordinate 697,186,476 of OY728122.1, read as the reverse complement.
CTAGGAACCCAATGTACTAGAATCATAATACTCTATCTCATGAGTATTCTAGTGGAACAGATCCTTGAACTTCTTCTAATTGTCAAAAATATTTTGTTAATCTAATACTCAGATATTTCAAGGTAGTTGTTTGACTATTCCACGAAATTAACTCACGGTTCCTTGATATGCTTATCAAAGTGCCATATTTTAAAATCATATACCTGATTTTCCCAATGCCAATATATAATGATCCAAAAATTTAATATTGACTACATTATTATATTCCATATTTAGTTATGTAAAATCATAACACTCATAATAAATCCCCAATAGTAATAGGCACCCTCAACTGTGGAAGCCGAGCAGCTCAAACACACGGTTTTGTTCAAATTTTTATGACCGAATGTGTTTGGGACATAATATTTATTTGAGGTGGTTTATATTATTACATGTTGAAATGAAATAATTTTCCATCATATAATCATGTACAATGTTATCACACTCACAACTGACCATGCAATAAATAGGAAATATCCATCATGTCACATGTTCATTTTATATGTTCATGATTTTTTATTATTCTATGTGATCACACAATAATACAGATACATAAAATAATAAATCATGCAGAGAAAAATTTATGATGTGATGTTGAGATGATAATAACGTTTGATCAATTTTGGATGTAATGAATCAACCTATACCATAGGGTAACTCCTTAAGTCATGCCTCTTTCGAATTGAGTTGCATCACACATCCATCCAATATATCAAAACCATGTCTGATGTGTCTCTATAACTCATCATGAAAAATGACAATGCATATTCTTAATTATAAAAAAATACCCACAAATACGTGAAGGGGTCTTAAGACACAAAATACAATGGTTAAATTGGTCACGAAGGCCCTTATACATATAATAATTCATTTGTGAAACACATAACAAAATTTAATAAACTAATTATAAGAAAAAACAATTTCAATAATTTAATAACTAAATAAATTTTAGAGATGCATTGGTCGATCCATGGCTCATGATCCTTCAATACAAATTAAACATGTATATTTAAATTAAATGAATAAATTAAATTGAACTTGGAATAATTTTTTTCTGAGGATGTTTTTATGAATTAAAAACTTACACTGATTTTTAATTCAAAAAGTGACACCGCCTGGTCCAAAAATTAATTAAATTTTGACCAAAAATCAAATTTATTTACAAATTTAATTTAAAACCTAAATTAAATTAATTTAACCCAAATTATTAAAATTCTTTTTTTAAACAAAAAAATATTATTTAATTAATTTAATTTAAATAAAATTAATTAATTTAGTTCAGTTTTAATTATTTAAGAAAAATATATGAGCCCTAAAACTCCGCATATTACCTATGAGGTTCTGGAAGAATCCTAATAGGACAATTCTAGCCAATGAAGACCAAATTTTGGGGTTTTCTAGGCTTGGCAGGTCTACCTAGACCTGTTTCGGGTCCAGAAGACCTTCCTTGGTCTGTTCGGAGCTAATTTGGTCTGTGGTGAATGGTATTGGGGAATACCTCATGTAGAAGGGGTTTGTCCCTCGGTAGGACGAATGAGAAGAGATTGAGGAATGAAGCACTATGAGTTGGGGAGTTTAGTAGCTAGGTTAGTCCACAAGAGGAGGGAGACTAGGTTGTTGCCCTGATAAGAGTCCCCACGGTTGACCCCCCCTAATTAAATAATCACTATCTTCCAAAAGAACTCATCCTAATATTCTTCCCTTTTTTATTATACATGTGTTTCCCTTAAAAATAACCCTCCCAAAAATTCCACTCATCTATGTTTTTAAAAAATTTCTTTTTAGTATTTTTATTATCCTATATAATAGTATTTAGATAAAATTATAATAATATAATATAATTTGTTAAATGTAATTGATTGGAATAGTGATCTCATATTCCAGTGACTGTTTATGCAATGGGTTCTCCAGTTAGAATACTATGGTTTACCAGAATTCACTACCACACGAGATTTTGAGTAAATTTCATATATTGGAATGTATTTTATAAAAATTAAACCAATAGAAAATTTTCAATCACTGTTCAAAACATTGGATGACTGTATACAATTCATCTTGGGTCAGATTGAAACATTGTATTAGACTTTGGGACAGCAACGACACTATCTTATAAATATAATTCAATTTAATTTTCCTTGAATAATATTTTTATGTATCCCTGTGATACCAATTAAATGTATCATGGAGAATAGTATAAGTTTTTGGTTTAGGGATTTAAAATTTTTCACTGATTATCAAAGTTACAACATCGTCATCTGAGATACATAGCATGGGTATAAGCCTAAGGGTCATGTGTGATGAAATTTAAGAACAAAAACTAAAACACAAATACATGGTTCGATCTAAATCCATATCTAACATCTACTTGTTTTATATGATCACTACTTAAAGAATATAATGTCAAATTTAACTAGATCATCCAAATTCACTTCATAAATCTGTGAGAGAAATAATCATGAAATTTCAAGTGTTATCATGGAGATCTGATGATGCCTTTGATGTTCTAATTATTACATCATATACATACCATTGATGCATCAGGGAGAGCTCAATATGATCACCTGGATAGAGATCTTGTCCCTCTAGAATGTGGGAGACAATATTGAATCTCTCAAGAGCTCATAGTTAATAGTAGTTTTCTATAGCATCATCTCAATCTATTTATAGTGTGGTATCAAATTACCTAGAAATGGATTCCTGACCCCTGAATATGTTTACACACTATATAAATGATATAATATTACTGGTTTACTGGGTCATAATTGTCATTTATATTTTTATCGCATTATTTTAATTTAATAAATATATTACGTGATTAATATCGAACCATTAACTCAACTCATAGATGCCGAAAATATTGAATGAAAATTGAATATTTTAAACTTATATTCGTTCATATAATATTTTCCATGTATTTATTTTAATACTTGAAAGTACATTTAATAAAAAATTCATTGTAAATTATTCTTAACTCAAATAATTTGAATTTATTTATTCCATTGATGATCATATAACCTTTGACAAACCAGATACCATAGTTGTGGGGGCCAGCATGTCCTATATACCTATTCTCCAAAATAGGTCAGATTCCTTACTACGCTATTGTGTGTGACCCTCTAGGCCTTCTTCTCGTTAGTAGTTAATATTATACACTTATGTATACCGGGATATAGCAATCCATCATGGCCCCTAAAGAGATAATGAGCTATCATAGCAATGAAAACCAACCTTTGAACACACACCGTGTAATAAAATGTCTTTATCTTTACATTTATCATAAAGCAATACACACACCCATATCTACATCCTTTCTTACTTTATTATTTATTAATATGACATGATATAATTATATTATTTTTCCATGGATGTGGATTTATAAAAGGTACTTCTATCAGGATCAACCTGGTTAGAGATATTACTTCCTTAGCTGGGAAGGGACAAATCTAATCTTGATAATCCAACCATTTCCATTCTACCAATGATGAACCCAACAAAAGAGTCGTCATCATGATTTCATTATCATGTTTTTTTGCATCCAATTATGTGATCAAATTGAACACTTTGACAATGATATCATGTTTCAAGACCAATACATATGTCCATATATAGAAATATGTAATGAAACATGACACATGTGTTCCTCCTATTGGCGGCACTATCCTCACGGTCTCAACCACTGGAGATCACAAAGTGGGAAATTTTTTAGAAGGAGTCAAAATTATTAGGATCCATAATCACCTTATAGTAAAAAATCAATTGTGTTCTCTTATTTTGATATATCTATAACATATGACATATATTTAAGACAAATTTCCTTATATCTTGAAATTCTCATTATAGCCTGAGATCTGCTATAACCTTTTGATGAAAAAACTAACCTATAGATATTACCATTAAATAGTGGATTTATAAATGTCTACACTATAATGGTAGGAATATATCATTCATATCTCACTATATATATGAAATGGTAATCTAAAATTAATGTATATTTGGGTTTAGGGAACCCAATATTTCAAAACATTTCACAATGCTTTAAAAATTAATTTTCTTTTACTAAAATAAGGAAAACTAATATTTCTTTAGAAACCCATTTCAATATATGAAAACCGTTAAATCACATAAATTTGTTTATAAGATATTTTTTAATACTATAGTATTCAAGGTTCATCCAAAATAGGCTAAAATCTAAAGTCGCCTACCTCAAGATTAGGTTGCAGACACCCGCAACATGATCCACCAACACAAGAAGGATTTAAATGAAAAAACAGAGGGTCTAGAATTTATCTCTTCATATTATAATCATATTCCAAAAAAAATCCTATGGTGGAGAGGGAAGATCACAATATACCTTAGATAACATGAACTCGCCAAACTACAACCAATAAAAGACCAACCCCCAAAATAATACCACCCGATGAATCTATAATGGACAAATAATAACAACACCAAAGATAAAAAAATCCACAACCATTTCATAATATCACTATTGTAACTAATGGTAACAGAAATAATGAAAGGATACTTACCTGAGGAGATTAAAAATGGTCATCGAGGAGATCAAGTACTGAATAAAGGTTCTCGAAGGTAGAGGAGACACCAAAAACCACCGAAAAGGTGAGGGTATTGTTTGAGGTAGAGACCTATGTGATGTATGAATGTTTAGTTAAAAATTTGGAAAAAAAAAATATTGGGATAAAGGTTTCATATCATAAACTGGGGTATTATATTATAAAATCCCCAAGAAACATATATTCTTAAAAACAGATCTCTCTGGGTTAGAAATATCAGTCGATGATCTTATACTGAAAAATAGGCCTTATGGCGTTAAAGGTATTTTTTTCCATAAAAATTGTTTTTTGGAATGAAATATTCATATTTCATAAATCATTTTCATGGCATGTACCCAATGACATGTTTACTCTGAAAATATTTTTTATGGTATAAAATGTTCTTACAGGTAGTACCCAAACCATATTAATTAACTCTAAACAAAACCTTTAAGCCTTATAAACTCAAAAAAAACTCTTAAACATAAAAAGAGTGTGCCTCAAAGTAAATTTTGTTACAATATCTACAACATTGTACTTTATTTACATTGGAATTAATGTGTAAAACGTTTATCCAAAAATAGGTGAGTCCACTTCCCCCTCACCAATTATTCATGCTCCCGGGACTCATGAGAAGCTAATCTATTTCTCCCTAACACTAAGACCAATAGAATATAATTCCAATACAATAATTTCACATTATAACTAACTATCACCACTAGATGATATAAAGCTAAAATTTATGGCCCTAAATTGATCTCTTCCTAACTAAATATGTGGGAGGGATTTCTATGTTACTTCCTAAGATGAGATATGTTGAAACAATCCTGAGTACCTATTACTTGAGCCAGTATTTTGAACCAATTGTTAACTTACCCATGTTTCCCAGTTACTTCAAATGGACCACTATATATCATATCTATCATTCCCTATTTTTCAAGATTGTGGTGACCCATACTTAGAGAAACATTAAAGAAAACATAGTCAATAACAGAAAAAAGGTTGATGTCAATAATCCACACTCGATTTCATCGACATTGAGAAGTAAAAAGATGTTGGCGTATGTCATGAATCCTCGTTGACATCAACCAAATGGGACATTAAACCATAAGATAGGCTAATCCCTACTATACCCAATAATGTTTTGATGTAAACATGTTACCATAAAAATCCTTAAAGGGAACAATTATGATAGAATATTGATTATTATTGTTATATGACAAATCGAGCAGTCCCAGATGGCAATCCCACAATACTCCAAAATACTAGACACATGTGTGGAGAATATGCTACAATATATGAATAGCATGAAACATATGATAATCTATCTTTAGATGATAATATGTACTCAACTAATAATTATTCAACATCACCTCTTTCAGAAACTTCTAGAACATAGAGAAGGACCTAGGATCCTTGTCTAAGATGATAACTGAGGGAACCCCATTTATCATCATTAACTCATGAAAAAAATCATACTAAGATATTCCACTTTTTGTCTTCCCTAAGAGGAAGGAAATTGACTAAATTCATAAAATAATCAATCACCACCCAGATAGATTTGTTCCCTTGAGGTGTACTTGGAAATCCATCAAACAATTAAATAGTCACATCTTCCCATTTCAAAAGAGACACTATATGATGCTGGAGAAAAAAATAAAGTTTCAAATTATATACCTTTTTCTATTTTTATGTGTTACTATATCACAAATAATTTGGAATGTAATTTTTCAAATTTATCCACTAAAATTGTTGTCTCATTCAATAATAAATTTTTAGTGATAGGATTAATGGGCCATGAAGGAATTTGATAGTCAAACAAAACAATATTCCTTACAAATGATAGGATTAAAAAAATATTCCCAAAATTAAAAATTAAATTTGAAGGGGGGGATTAAGCAGAAAAAGTCCCCCATCATAAAAGGTTTATTAAATTCCCTTAAATTAATCATCCTTCTATTGTACCTTCAGAAAAGACATATGGAGATATATTTAATATTGAAAACTAATCAGAACAATACCTGATTCATCCTCCTATTCTCACAGATGAAAATGACAAATAAGTATCATTTATTTACACTCTTCCAGCAATTTAAAAAAATACTACAATATAACTTTCTTACTGAGAGATTCTAAAAATATATTCTCCTTCCCCATGGTGAAGGCAATGTCGATGTTTAACATATGAAGGTATTCAACTCACCACCTCTTCCTGAGCATCATTTATTTCATAGAAATGATATATCTCAGAATCTTTTGGACATAAAATAATGTGAACCTATACCCTAAAGAGATAGTACCACCAATATTTTAATTCATGAATAAATGTGATATGCTCTTTATCATGACTATAATAACTCTTCTCCTGTGGTCGAAGATAATGAGAGTGGTAGGCCAGAACATGACTATCCTGCATAATCATGCAATTCATACCAATAATAAATGCATAATAGAATAACAAATACCCATTACCAGGTTCATGTAATATTATAATAGGTTTTGTTGAAAAAAACTATTTAATTCCATCAAATAAATAATTACATTTCACATCCTATATAATGTTCACTCCTTTCTTGGTAAGATTCGTCAATAATGATTCCAAAATAAATAAAACCTGAAAAACACTTATAGTATCTAGTAAGACCAAGGATTATACAAATCTCAATGGTCTTATATGGATACTCCCCGGACAAGACCGATATTTCCTTCTTTAGATCAAATGATAATCCAAGTTATGAAATCATGTTCCCTAATAATATCTCTTCTTGAATCCAAAAAAAATAATTTTGAAAATTTTTCATAATTACAATGGCTGCCTAAGATTCCAAAAAACATATTTAGATAGTTCGAATCCACATTCATAGACCTAGAACAAAAACATATATCATCCACCACCACTACTACAACATTTTCGAGATACTGACACACTATTTGGTTAATAAAATCCTTAAAAATGGTAGAATTAGTCAACCCAAATGACATCACAAGATATTTGTAATTTTCATATGTCTCTTAAAATCCTTCATCAGTATATCAGACTTCCGAACACTAAGAGGATGATAACCCAACCAAATATCAATCACTGAAAATTAGTTTTATCCATAAATAGATCAAAAAATCATCGACATAGGTAAAAATATGCTTTTTTCATAACTATATCTTGGTTCATCTTCAGATAGTCAATGAACAATCAAAGTGAAGATCTATCCTTCAAGGAAATCATAACTAGGGATTCCCATGTTGAAATACTGTTGTGAAAAAAAACCCTTTCTCCATTAGATCATCCCACTAAATATTGAGTTGTTTTAGGTTGTATGGTTCTATACAATAAGATGGTTTCAAGATTAGATACGTACCTAAAACTAGATCATTCATGAAATTTACCTCCCTATATGGAGAAAGACCTAAGAATTCATATGGGAAACCATTATAAAATTCCCTAATAACATTGAGAAGATAAAAAAAGGAATAAATAACCTCAATATAAACTATAAAAATATTGAAAAACACTTGAGCTTTGGGAGTGACGGTCCATCTCAACCAACCTCTAAAACAAAGTTTTCTTGACCAGACTAGGGATACCCTCAAAAACAGAAACTCGACTTGGTCTGAGGCATACCTGAAGGGAATTACTGAACTCCACTTGTTGGCGACTGGCACAAAATCATCAGAAAAAAATTGTAGGGATTGATTTTTTCAAACAATAATGTAATTAAATGTAATATATAAAAATAATTGTAGGAAACTTTTAAAGAGAAATTGGAAATATTTTTTATAAGTAAAATGAAAATATAGAAACGATATAAGTAAAAATTAGATGAAACAACTCTATGGTATGATTCCTACATTAAATAAAAAACAAAAATGAGAAACAACTACTCTATGTGACAAGTGGATGACATCCCACTACCTCACTACCAACTACCCAAGACTATCTAACTAAAAACATGTTGATCTACAATGATCCTTTCTATTCCTTAAATCCAAATATATTACCTGGTATACACACCATGAAATGGGTGGAAATTTTTTGAGCTAAATATACCCATTAGGATCATACATATTTGTTCTATATCATGTATCTATATAATAATATAAACATGTTCATATTTAAAGAAAAAAAGGAATGATAATCAATTAAATAATTTTTATGTCAAAATAATGGTAAAAAAATTCTCCTTTTTCAATATTTCTCTTCAATAAAGGGTAATATTATTTCAAATCATAGAAAATATATCAAAGAAGCTAATAAATTATCAAATAGTTCAAAAAATAATCATATATAAATCATTCCAAGGATTATTACACCATAGTCTATCTAGATAAATCATACATAATCATAGACAATTGTGAAAATAACCTCAATAAACATATTCATCAAATATTGTGGGAAGAGGGACACCCTAGTATGTGAACCCCCAAATAAATATAACAAGTTTATAGGGAATGTGGAATAAGAATTAGAGGAACACCCCATGATTGAAACCCCAAATAGTATCACTAGATGAGGTCTATTTCTACATCACAAAAATTAAAACCCATGGATTCCCATGTGTTGTATTTTTAAAATCATTTCATCAAAACAATCCTTTGAAATGTATTTCAAAAGGTCATTTCACATTTCCTTGACAATACCTTTTCTTTTTTCCAAAAGATATGAAAACCAAGTTTTCTCAAAAATCAATTTACAAACATTAAAATCAATAAATTTTTAAAATTTATTTATATTGAAATTTATAAAAAACATAGCATTCAAGGTTTATCTAACATACTCTAGATAGATAATTACCTAACTTATACTTGGTATGCACAAACCCTCCATGGGCTTCACCAACATTGGAAGGAATGAAAAACCAATAGAATATTCTTTATAATTGATCTCCATGTTTTATAATCACATTTAAAATACATAATAGACATCAGAGTGGGAAGATCACTATATACCTAAGAGAAGATTCACCTGTCGCACCACAAAAAATAAACTATCATCCCCATGAATAAGATCAAAATTGGAATATAAAAGATCTAGAATAAAATCACCACAATATCAACAGATCCATGATTGTAACACTACGATGCTTCCATCACTAGTGGAAACAAAGAAGTTGAAAGTATTAATACCCAAATAGATGCGAAACATTTAAAAATATTATAAACTGTTGAATGAAGGAATATAAAAATATAGGAGACACCCAAAATTACATGGAAGGAGAGCCTAGGGTTTGTGGGAGAGACCTACATGACATATGAAAGTGGAGTTATAACCTTGGTGAATAAAAACATACTTGGATGAAGGGTCAATGGTGTAAACTACTGTTTTAAGACATAAAACACATATGAAAAATGTTTTCTAAAAAACATGTCACCTCATGTTAAAAATCCAGAACAATGATTGTACGATATAAAATCGGTACTTATGATATGCAAGGTATTTATGCCATAAAAACAATACTTTAGCATGGATGATTCTTATGTTGTAAACCATTTTAATGGATTCTTCCCAGAGAAAATTTTGTATTGTAAATATTCCTTACAGTATAAAATGGTCTTGTAGGTAGTACTAGACACAGATTCTTCAGTAACTCCCAAAAAACCTTTTTTAAGTCCTTCAAACCAGAAAACACACTCTTAATCATTGAAAGTGTGTACCTTAAAATCAATTATGTTGGATAATATTAAATATCTATAGTGTATTTTTTATCTCCCCTATATAAAATTATACAATATTATATTATATGAATCATTATAACACATTTGAAACAAACTTTCATCATCATGGGTGTATATAATCATAGAACCACTAGAATTTTCATTCAGGAAATCATATTTTATCTTGAAATATAAAATATGTATGAATTACTTACAATTTATGGATAAATATGAAAAATGTACTAAATTATGAGGCAAATGATATATAAATCTATTACATTATAATGAAAATCGATGAAAAATATACACTTTATATACATTTATTTTCACCAATATAGAAACAAAAGTGATATACTAAAAAAATTTACAACTATTTAACTCTATAAAATAAATTTCTCAAAAGAGTAACTTTTTATAGCCCAAAAAATCACTTTATAATGTTTTAATATATTATATTTTGAAAAATAAGCTATAAAACCCTAATAAATGCATTACAAACTCCTCACCACTCCAATATTAATACCAGTTGTCATAAATAAACACTAGCCCAATGTTTTTATGATATGACCAGAACAACCAATTCATCAATCCCATAACATTGAAAATTTATTAGTAACTATCATAGGTATAAATCTTAAATCAAAATTAAAATAATAATATCAAAGGATAAAAATACATAAATCTTCCAACTTCACATTTATCTAATGTTAACATGATCATTATTCATTCTTTAGAAACTAACTCACTTCAATTAATGATTAAAAATGACACAATTCATTGACAAGGATACCAATTTATACTTATCATGTGGATTAACTAATTTTACTAATCTATAAATTAAACTATACCATGATCATTTTTAAAAAAATTGGTAACCTTGTAGAATTTTTTAGGGTTAATAAAACCCCTCTGATGAATGTCATCAATAAAAATAAGGCATCAAAAAAATATCTTAACATTATTTGAGCCACTTTTAAATACACCCTAGATGTCAAAATTATAAAATTGATAATATAAAAAACATTAATTATGGATAATATATCTCATTCTGTTAAGGTAATATATGTTTTCACATATCCCAAACATATCATTACTGATACTATAAAAAATCAGAATCCATCAAAAGAAAGCAATACATGATCTCAATGAATGTGAACATTAAAAACCAAGAATTTCATCTTCCACTCTGATATGTAATAATATTGGATCTTAAAATATATAATAATTTTTTATCATAATATCAATATTAAAATACACATCATTAGGCTAAGATCAATCTACAATTATAGTAGATAACTCATGATATTGATGAAGTCTCTATACAGATATTTTGAATCATTTAAAAAATCACAGTGAAATAAATAATTCGGATACACTAATATACAAATGATAAATATATAGTTTAATATAGTTAAATCAAATCCCCTTCCATTTTGGTTCCTTTCTTGTCATTAAATTCCATTTAATGATATTTTTTCATGTTTCACTCCTCCACCTCACTACTGTACATGAATTAATATTTACCACCACTTTTCATTTCATTTTCACTTAGGAAAATGAATGTTTTCAGTCTAATATCTTCTACATTCACCACACATTAAATCTCTATTTATATGATATTGTTGTATATATGAATTTCATTATAGAAACTAGGATTGATATGGTATCTATTCCATTAAAACACTATTCTATGGAACATTATGAGTTAAAAAATATAAAAAAATACACATTTAGGAAATCCTCTACCTATAAAAAAATTTAACATGATATATTTTTTAACACATAAGGGAAATATATTTAAATCTCATAATAATAATGATCTAATAGTTTTATAATTATGGATTAGTTGATCTAAAATACAATGGATCATGTGTCATGCCATAATGGATCAAAAGATATGATGTTAGTCGTTATATAATATATCTGTTCACACACATATTCTAATGAAAAACACTAATAATCCCAAAACCGTAGTCTATGTCATCATAGTATATAATCTATCATGATTCAATATCTATGGTTGGATTCCAACCTAAATGTAGCCAACATACCCTTCTTCCTCAATTAAAAATTCCCAAAAATTATAATATAAAATCATTAAATTAAATCCATATTATTTTACACAATATCAATTTTACTTAAAATATAGGTTATCTTACAACCACTATGATCGATGAGTGGTTCACAGAAACATTACTCATAACTAATTTTAAAAATAAACGAATTAATACAAATTGATTTTATATATAAAATATCTACAACTATCATGTTTATCCATATATAAAATGTACTTGAAATGGGATACAGTTATACCCAACATCAAAAATATGTTAACACACATCATCAACTACTAATAGACACTACCCAGTCTCTATTATAGAAACAGATACATGAAATTTCATAAATTATTAATTTTTAATTTTTGTAATGAAAATCTACAAGATTCAACATATACCTTATAATTTGGTTGAATAAGAGGTATAACTATAAGAAAATAAAATTATCATTTAAATTAAACTATAAATGTTAAAAAATATATTATCCCAAGATCAGAAAAATAAAATTTAAATACACAATATACATAATAATCATATAATGTATCAATATTATACATGAATCTGTATACATTATATCAAAATTCATTGGAGTAAATATTAACACTGGTAATTATTAAAAAATATGATCCCATAAGTAGAACCATTTGTTACTTTAATGATGAGAAGAAAATTCAATGGACAACATAATGAACTAGGTTTATCTAATGTGATTTATGTAGAAACCCATGACTGTATCAGAAGCTCCTACTATAAAAATAATCATATAATACTCACCATAAAAAAATATTTCTTTATTTGAACCCATTTGAAAACTTCCTAAAATGAAATGTAGGTCAATGTATTCCTCTAAAACTCATCCCCGATGGGCCACATGGTGCAGACTAAAATTGATGTTATATAAACATAATTTATGGGTTCAATGATCATTAATGGAATTAAAAATACTACCCAAACTGTAATTTAGTAATAAAATAACCTCAATTTTTCATCATAATTAACAATTGTTATTAAACAGAATATATAAAAATACAATAGTGGTTCAAATAGGTATACAAAATAATGATTGGGAGTGTGGGAATGGTAAAAATGTTTTCTAGATACTATGTTGGACACATCACCCATAATGTTAGTACTCTCTCAAAAGTTCCACTAAAGGTGAGATGTGAATCTGTACAATTTTTCCTGATGTTTAATTATTTCTACTCATGGGATACTAAAAATGGTAGTGTTGACATTTTTGAACTAGTCACGTAATAATATATAATACTAAGGACTGGTTTTTTAGGTCATTCAACTTAAACATTTGAATAAATTTTTTAGAATTATTGGATAATTTCTATGTAAAAATATAAAAATACAATAAATTAGATTCCATTTACCTTATAATTATAACACTCTAAGATTATTTTTTAGAAAAGAAAATTATAATTCAATAGAGTAAGGGAAAATTAATATTTATTTTATCTTGCATTATTGTCAATACATATTTCATCTTGTGGTGTACGCAACCCTGATATTTTTATGTTTGATAGCATATTAAACACAAAACCCCAAATATAAATGACCCATGATATATATTACCATTATAAACTAGATTTTATAATTGAAGGTGTGAATATTATTAATAGACTTATGAAATTATATTTTCAAATGTATATATAATTATTTATTTGGTGACTAATTTATTCTAAATTGAAATTAAAACACTTTTGAAAATAAAAGGAAATTTTTTTACAGAAGAATATTTAATTTCACATAAGTGTGTTTAATAAAATTAAAATAAAAAAATATTGTTGGATTAATGAAATTTATAAGTAATATATTAAAACTAATTTTTAAAATTCATTATGTTTTATTATAAAAACTAGATAAATTAAATACAATTTTATGCTTAGAAATGTATTTGCTCTAAAAATAGTTTTACAACCTTTTAATGGAGAAAATGTTTAAAAACTAAATTTTACCTTTGTATAAATTTTATTTGAAAAAATAAATTTCATTTTCTAAATTCTAGTGTCAAAATTATATTAGGGTGAATTTGTTTTTTAATGATATGTCTTATATTTTGATAAATACTGAAAAATACTGAATTTTAATTGAAAACTAAATTTTCATCTAAATAATTTATAATATTTAATTAAATTGTAAATTAGATTTAAATTATAATTAGATTAATTAAATTTATATTAATAAACTTTATTTCATTTTAAACATGTTCATATGGAATTTTGATATAAATTTTTTTTCCAAATTTTGAACATTTTCACTTTAAAAACATGCTTTTGCATCATACATGGGGGACTAATTTTAAAATATATTCTACCATTTTGTGAGATTAATTTTGAAAAATTAATTACATGTTTGGAATCATAATAATTTATTATTTCTAAAATGTAAATCTTAATTTTGGACCAATGTCAATAGTGAAAACAATTAAAATTAATTACAACAATTAAGGTAAAATTGAGTTTACTTGGTGGTTAAACATAGAATATAAGGTGTAAAAATAACCCAGAATGGATCAAACACCTATTTTATAGAAATATTTAGAAAATTATGAACTTATGATCTGACTATATTAGTTCTTTGGATACTTTTCCATGAAATTGAACCATATAATAGGTTATGAAAAAAGATAAAAATGTGTACCTTTCTTCCTTTTAATTTCACAAATGATTTGGGTATAGGAGAAACTACATCGGTCATGTTATTAATATAATTTTAAATATAAATTATTTTTTTATGATAATAATTTATCTCTAATTATTAAATATGATATAATTAAATTAAACTCTTATGAAATGAAAACAAATGGATTATTTAGTTAATATATAAATAAATTTAATGGTATAAAAATATAAAAAGTGAGGTTAGTGGAATGAATTTTTTTATTCCATTATT
The DNA here is from genome assembly GCA_963277665.1 of Viscum album. NCBI lineage: Eukaryota > Viridiplantae > Streptophyta > Magnoliopsida > Santalales > Viscaceae > Viscum > Viscum album. The sequence continues at coordinate 697,171,280 of OY728122.1, read as the reverse complement.
TTTTTTAGATGAATTTATCAAAAGAAAATATTTTAATTAATATATTTTAATTCCATTATAATCTTGATATTATTTTTAAATTCAAATTAAATCAATAATATCAAAATTAACATTAATGTTTTTTATAGTAGATGGCATTTTTATTAAATTATTTGAAATTTATAAAAATATTTTATTCAGTAAATTGGGATCTTAAATTTTAATAAGTTTAAAATATGGTATATTCATGGAAAAATGATCTTTTAAAATGAACATATTGATCCCTAAATAGTAAAAACATTTTTGGCACGGTTACGGTTAGAGTAGTGTTTTTACGCGTTGCATGTGCTACTGTTAAATATAATCTCTACCACACATTGGATTTTTATTTTATTATTTGGATTTCAAAAAATATGTGGGTCTATATTTTCTACAAAATATCACTTTATTTTAATCTTAATGGATGAATTATATAGGTTAGAAAACTCGTTACCTTAATTAAAAACCAAAAGGGAAAAAATTAAATTTAGGTGTTATGGAAAAAAATTCTGAAAATGAAATTATTTTTGGTGGTGGAGGTTTTTCTCAACAAAATAATCACCTACTAAAATTATTATGCAATTTGTTAGACACATCAGCTAAGGGAGACCTATGAATAGTAAAAACTTATGAGTATTTTCAAGAACTACACATTTCTTAAAGTATAAAAATGCACTCATTCTTTCCACTTCTTCATGCCTTTAATGACATTTGATCATCTAAACCATTCCCAAATAACCTTAAAACTCCCCTATAATAATCATAGATTAATTATTCTGGTAATAAAGAAGCGATTTCATGTTTGTTTTGTAATTATAAGGAATATTTTGAAAGAACGGGTAATGTTCTTCTTAAATCATTTTTATTTTATTTTATTCTCCACCTCCTTTAATTATTATTATACAATAATTATATAATAATATGTGTATCATAAGTATATTTATATCTTTTTATGATATGTTTAGGACCTAAAAAACACACACTCCTTCCAAATGGTCTATGAAATCATCATTCTTATGCATGACAAACTACCGCCTTACCAAACATTGTCTTTCATTTTTTTAGTACCACATATCTTAGTTGGGAATAATGGTGGAAAAACTATTTATATATAATATTTATTATATTTATTAAATATTAATATGACTATTTTCATTATCTAATATACACCCTTTTTATATTCCATTCAGATATAGATATGATGACATCGCTCATGTGTACATCGAACTATAACCTCACGAAGTGATGTGAAGTGATTTTCACTTGTGCGTTACATAGAAGGTAATAAGGTTAATTATTATTAAAATATATTATATAAATTAAATAATTATGATATTCATGACATAATTATTTTTATAGAAATATAATATGTCATTTTTTCTTCCCATTTCAGACATTGAAAAATTTATAACGTCATTCGTGGATGTGTGGACTATCACCTCCTCAATGAGATGTGATTCTTTTTAAATCACAAGAATGATATATAAAAGTATATATAATTAATTATAATGGTATTTATTAAATATTTGTAATTTTTTTAAGACAAAATATTGCTTAATTTCTTACCATAATGAGTATAGAAAAATAGAAACGTTAATTATGCATATGTACGACCTACATTCTCAATGATTGTAAAGTAGTTTCATTTTTCTTAAACATATTTTGGGATTAATTTTAAAAGTATAATTGATGTATAAATATTTTAATTATTTAATCATTATTTTTCTGGATATATTTATATAATGGGATATTTGATCATATTTAACCTACCAAATTCGATTTTGACACATAAACCAAATATGGTCAAAGCATCTGATGTAAACTTAATTGATTATGTAGTTATATATAACTTATTTATAAGTGAAATAAATGTAATAATTAACTTTTAAAATTTTATCAAGAAATAAAATAAATAGCATAAGTCCATTATTCACAATGATAAGGGACATAGATGAAGAATTAGACTCAACGTAAGGGTTTTTCTCATCTCACATTTATTTTTGTAAGATATATGACATATTCACACATTATTATTTTTATTTAAATTATATAATTACCATGAATGTGTTTAATTATTAATATACTTAATTTTATTGGGATTTTAATATTCATTTTAGGATCTCTCTTTGAGGGGATTTATGGTTTCAATGTTACCAATGTAACAATGGATTTTTGTCACAATTTTCCTTCTTTGAGAATTATGTCATGTTAGGAACCTATATTATTTTATGAGGTATAAATACATCCCCATTAACATATTAAATCATGGATATCGTTATTTTCATTATATTATAGGTTTGACTTAATGTTATTCTTTCTTGGGTAATGTGATTCAATGCTTACCAAAGTTGTAAGAGTCTTTTGTCAGAATCTCATCAATTATCAAGATGGTGAATGATTAAGTCTCTAATGCTCAAAAATTATAATTATAATGAAATATATTCACCTATAGGTATTCATGAAATTTATTAATTAATATTACCCTTTTTAACTCTTTGTTAATTAATATATTTGACAAAAAATAAGAAAATATGACTTCATTTATCTCTTCGGTGGAAAATAATTTTTCTTTTAAAACCATGTTTTATAAAAATATTTTCAATATTTTTGACCCATTAAAAACTATAAAATAATTTACTTTTTTCAAAAAAAAATCAATTTAATCTTATGTCATTTTAAAACATTTTCAATTTTCAATTTTTCCAAAAATGTGAAAGGATCCTTCTTATCGTTTTACAAACAAGGAACATTTTAACATTTTTATATTGAAAAATTAATGTTCATTTTATCTTTTTGGGAAAGTATGGAATTAATACCATCATTTATTTGAAACATCTTTTAAATGTTTAAGAGGTAACTATTTGAAAAAATCTTTTTAATAAAATCAAATAAAAGTGTTTTCAAAATGTTTTAGGTTTTAAAAATTATTTTCAAAATGAAAATGATATTTTCCTCATGAATGTTTTCAATGAAATGTTTTGGGTATTTAAATTAATAAAAATAAAAAAAAAGATTTTGTTACTTTTCCTACACTCGGGATATTTTATAATGACACCACCCTAATTCTTTTTGTGATGGATTCATATTGTTTCAAAGAGATTATTATGGAACTCATTTCTTTTCCATGGGTTAGCCATGTTTTAAAGATATTTTTATAGAAACCACCTATTTTAAATGGATTAATCATTTCATGAAATAGATAATTTTTGATCATATGATTTTATGATGAAATGGAACCTTTTTTATGATTTCATAATGGTACTTGGATATTTTATAGTTGTTTACATTATAAACCAATGACTGGAGGTTTAGTGAAAAACCCAGGATGGGTGGGTTCATGATAGCCCTCTAATTAATTGGATATTGTAGTATATCATATGGTTATTCCATTTATGGGAGTGATTTTAATATTGAAGTGAAAATGATTTCCCAAGTTACGTATATGTTCCCTTTATGCCTACTACGGGTTTATAATTTTTCTCATGGTAGGGATTGGTATCACATGGCTCATGATTATTGATTCAGATGAGTCCTTAATTTTTAATGATTTCATATTTTATGATCCAAGTTTTTATGTGTACAAATACATTTACGATTCATTGGTTCACTTTTATTATGCCATTATATCCTTATCAACTCTTTTTCTCATTTATGTTAATCAATTGTTAATGGTTATTTTTACGCATACGGAGAATTTGAGTTCACCCTTATTATGTTTTGTTTTCCCCATGTTACAATGATTTATTCTGAACTATTTATCTCTATAAAGGATTTTAAAAAGGATACTTCTGATTAAATGATTTGAAATAAGAAAATATGGGATATGTTAGAGAAATTTCCATTCAATGTCATGTAAATTGTTTATATAGTATTTTTTCCTAATTATCTAAAACAATAAACCTAAAAGGTCCTTGATTTTATATGTGATAAAATTTTCCATTTATTTTTTAAGGTTTAGATGAATAAAATTTGGTCACAATTATTGGAATTAAATTCTTAAATGTAAAGCTCATGATTTCACCACAGGAACCGGGAGTGCGGGTCCTGGGCTGTTATAGTTGGTATTGAACGAGAGTTTAGATAAATTTTGAGAATATGATGTTATCATAAGAAGTTATATTAATAGTTGTGGATACTATTATAGAACTATTATATTATGGATGATCATGATTTCATTGTCTTATAAACCCCTTAAAGGATTTAAGTAATGAGATATTAAACCAATTAATGACATTATAAGAGAAGCTTTATTTGGTGGAAGTATATTTAAAACTTTTTTTAAATGTGAATTATTATTTTATATTTTTTAGAAATAATTTATAAGGCATTGATAACCACTAGTATTTATATGATATCAGATATTTAGGTAATTATTATAACACCCCTAGATTGTGTGAATTGTTTTTTTCAAATTAATTTAATCTTTTGTTATTTTTCATTTCACTCAATACTAAACAAAGTTCTGTTATACAAAGACACTAAGTGTTTCATGAATTATACACAACACCAAGTCAACATTTCACTAACAATGATACTTTTATTACCTTGTAGTACATGAAATACACTTTTTGGATTGTATTATATAAAATTATGAGTCCCTTCGATAGCTTGAATTACACGTAAGGTTGATTTTTAATGGACTACAATAAACTGTTAATATTATTATTAAAATATTATTATTGTTACCACCTAGTGGTCAGAATGAAAGTTAGGAATAAGATTAAATTAATTGTGAAAATTTTATTTATGCATGTTTATAAAATAAACCCTTCTGGTTATGAATTTATACAAGTGAATGTAAGAACTATTTTAAAATAAATAAATAATTTTCTAATAAAACTATTTTTCTATGTACCAACAAAATTTTATCTCAATAAATTAAAAAAATCACTTATGATTAATTTTTAAAATAAAATTTATATATAATATATATAATAATTATTTTTTATACCCATCAAATATATTTTATAGTTATAAGATAAATATAAATCCAAATTTTTTAATAGAAATATGTATTTTTCTAAAATGTAATTTTACAGCATTTTAATGGAAAAAACATTTTAAATCTTATTTTTGAAAAATTAATAATATTTAATTTACTATATAAACTTAATTTTTTTAAAAATATAACATAAAAATTAGATTATTGTTTTTGGTATTTTTCTGCAAAGATTTATGTTTCAATTAATAGTCAGTAATATGGATTTTTAATTCAAAATTTCTTTTTCAACTAATTTATTTATAAGTATAAATTATTTTTTATTGATTTTAAAGTCTAATTAGATAAATTATAAACAAATTAAACCAATTTTGATCATTTTAATCAATTAAAATTTCAATTTGGATATATAAACTTACCATACATGTGAACATTTTTTACTTTAAAAAACTGCTTTGGCGTCTTATCTTCAGGAATTAATTTGAATTATTTTATAGGTATTTTGGGATAGGAATTTTGAAATAATGGATTAAATATTTGAAATCTACCTAATATATAATTTCAAATAAGGGAAGAATTTTTTTTAAAAAAATTAATTAAAATATTTAAAATTAATTACAATGATTATAAGGAGAGTTATCTGAACAATAGACTAAACCTTAAACATACATGTCTGAATGACCTTGACACTTTTCCAAAAGTCATTGGATGGACATATTTAATCCCTATATTACCTTAGATAGAAATTTTATTATTATTGGGTCCACTTTTCCTAATAAAAACATGGTTTTAATTCCCTTTTAAATAATTTACAATAATTCCACTTCTCCTCTAGTATAAAGGGGGACTCACCCATCCCAATTATTCACACCTCTCAAGCCCTTTAGCTCATCTAAAATATTTTTTAATAATCTCAAAACAGACCTCCCTTTATCCTAAGATAACCCATTTAAAAATAAATGAATCCAAGTCATCCATTTGGTGAAAAACAAATGGATTTTTCCAAAGAATATGAGGATGGAACATATATGATGAAACTCAATACTTAGGTAATAGAATTTCATCTCACTTATTATTTTTGTGAGAAACAAGCCATATTCACCACTATCTTGTATTGTGTGGTGTATATACTACCCTATTACATGTTATATCATTAATTTAATTTATTTAATTATATTATAAGTTTCAATTAGTGTAATTATTTCATGGGGATCTCGATTAAAAAGTTACTCAAGTAGTATGGGTTTTCTCAGCTCATATTTATTTTTCCATGAGATAGAAGCCATGTTCACCTCATATTTCATATACATTGTGTATATACTAACCAAGTATGTATTTTATTATTATTATACTTAAATTAATGTATATTTACATATCCATTTTATGAACTTTATTTCATGGGGTCAATGTTTCGAAAGTTACCAAATCCGTAAAGTAATTTTGTCTCAATTTTCCTTCTTTGAGACACATGTAATGTTATGAACCTATATTTTTATATGAAGTTTATATACAAAATTTGAAATTTTATATCAAGAATATACTTATTTTAATGATATTTTCAGCTTTATTTTATGTTACTCTTTCCATATTATTATTATTCAATGTTACTAAACAGGTAACAGATCATTATTATAATCTCATCATTTATTGAGATTTTTTATGATAATGATTCCATTAATGAATTATTATGATCCATATCTCAAGAAATATCATGATATTTATTACCCTATGATTATTCATGTTATATAAGAGTAATGGTACCATTTTTTACTCCTTGGTACTTAAGATAATTATGAAAATGTTTTTATGAAAATATAACTTTGTTTCTTTATTCGGTAGGAAATATGTGTTCTTTAAGAACCATGTTTTCCAAAAAAATTTGTTTTAATATTATCTTAGGATATTTAAAGGAAATTTTCAACCAACACTAACCTTCTTAAAAAAACTATTTTAAAAAGGAATCTTATTGTCATTTTCAAAACGTGGCACTTTTCTGAACATTTACAACACAAATGGAACTTTTAACATATACAGATTTATCCAACTTCATGAAATTCATTAATTTGAATATTATTTTTCAAGTTTAAAAGAACTTATTTTTATGAAAAATAATTTTATGAATATTATATATATTCATTTATTTTGGAGTGGTTCTCAATAAGAAAGGTATTCAAAAATGTTTAATGACTCTAGGAGTATTTTTAATTATTTTCAAAGCTTCCCTTAAATTTTTTAAAATATATTTTCAAAGAAATAGGTTTTCAAGGATTATTTACATTTAAAAAGTGTTTTAAATGATTTATTGGTTCCATTATATGTTTTTATGTCTATCTTCATTGAAAATGGTTTTCAAAAGGTTTTATGTTTTAAAACTTATTTTTCAAGTATTAAAGGATATTTTACTTAATAAGTGTTTTAAATGAAGTGGTAATGATTTATTTATAAAAAAAAGTTTTCAATAGAAAGGATTTTCAAATTGTTTTATGTTTTAAAAATATTTATTCAAATTGAAAATTTTATTTTCCTAAAGAATGTTTTTAAATATCATTTAATGTTATTTCCATCTATAAATGTCAGAAATGCATGTTGTTAATTATCATACATTTGGGATATCTTTTATTAATATAATACTAATTATTTTCTATAGGGATTAACATTATTTCAAATATATTGTTATGGAACCTGTTTACTTATAATGGGTTAACCATGATACAAATATATTGTTATAACATTTGATGGGTGGTTACCTTATAAACCAATGATAGGTGGTTTCATGATAAAACATGGGTGGGTGGGTCTGTGAAATCCCTAAAATGAATTTGGTAACTAAAATGACTCTATGGTAATTCTATTTATAAGAGTGATTGTAATATTCATGTTTAAATGATGTCCCAAGTAAAATAAATGGTTTATTTATTATTTCTATTTTTTTAAATTTATTCTCATAGTTGGGATTGATATCACATGGATCATGATTATATATTATGATTAATCTTTATTTTTCTATGTTTTAAAATTTGATGATCTACGTATTTATGAGTATGAATTATTTTATCATTTTCTAATGTATATTAGTTATGTCATCATACCCTTATGCACTATTATTCTCATTGATAAAATTCAATTATTAATGATAATTTTTACCATTACTAGGTATTTTAGATCACCCTTATTATGGTTCCTTTTCCCCTTGTTATGAAGAATGTGGTTGAAAGATTTATGTCTACAAATTATATTGAAAGGATGATGTTAATGAACAAATTTGAAATATAAATGTTGGGTTATGTTGGAGAAATTCTCATCTAAATCCATGTTAATTGTTTATGTATCATTTTTCCTTAATTCCCTAAATAACTAAATGAAAAAGGTCCTCATGGTTTTAAGTTATGCAATTTTATTTTCATTTTTTAATTTTAGATGAAAATAAATTGGCTTAAAATTATGAGACTTAAATTCAAAAATTTAATATTCATGATTTGAACCTAGGATCTAGGAGTGTGGGTCCTAGGCTATTCTGATAATGTAGAATAAAACCTAATTTTAATTGTATCTCATGTCCAAATAGGGTATCCACAAAATTTTTATATCACAATCTACCCCGATAATGACACCATAAATGAATGTTCAATGTATATTAATATTGAGACAAAGAGAAAGAGGGTTCCACTTTACCTACATACCTTATTTATGAAATTTGTAAAGAACGGTGATTGTAATGTACCATCGCATCATTCAATCAGTTGAGGACCCATGATCCTGAACAATGTGTTGTACATTAATTTCCCTAAATTAGTGGACATATGATTTGTATCTATAAATTTTATAATAATTCTTTAATAGAAATATTAATTCTCAAAAATATTTTTACATACTTAAATACCTATACTATTATAATCTTTGTATATTATCAACATATTTACATTATTTCATATAATGTTTTCAATATTTGAATCAAATTTTCTATAAAAGGATTAATTTTATAAATAATAATGCATATAATCTCCTAATGGAATAATAAAAATTATAAGGGGTGATATTAAAAACATATTATTGGTAATATGTTTAAATTAGACATAAATGGATTGAGAATAATTATATTATATATGATAATAATGGGAGGAATAAAAAATTAAAAATATATATGGAAGTGATAAATTTTAAAAAAAATTACAAGGGAAAATATAATATCAAATGATCAAATATATACCATCAAATAGGAGTGTTAAAATTATAGACATTGAACATGAAACCTGTAGAATATTATAGGAAACAAAATGTGGCTTCAAACTTAAATGTTTCATAACTATAAACCATGGAAATAATAAAATCACATTATTTCATCAAATTATTACAAAACACAATAATTTTGACAATTTTTATATTGAGAAAACCCAACCATTACCACCCATTATGATGTACGGAACCTGAGTCATATCGATGCTTTATTATCTCACTGTATATACACATTTAAAAAATATATTAATGGGTGATATATGTATATAATAATCATACATACATATGTGTGACAGATAAACTCAATCATTCATTATTTCATAAGGAAACCATAGAATTAAAATGGTTCTAGTAAATTTTTTAAATTATATCATAAAAAAATAAGTTTATGAAATTGGTGGTACATAAGAAAATTAATTCACCCAAAAGGGGGTTTTTATTTAAGTCATTTAGAAGGTGAATCGTAATAAAATCAATTAGAGATATATCATTTAGTGATAATTCAATATCCATTATTTTATGTGGGGAATCACCATTCTTAGAATACTTGTATGATATGGATGAATGGAATGAACTAATATCACACAATACTTTTATAAATCTATTATGGAAAATAATTATACAATTTATAACATCATAATTATGATCAATAATATGGGTAATCACAATATATGATACCATTTCTCATATAATGAATTTATGTCTTGGTAGATCATTATCTAGAACCTTCATTTACCACCCCCCCATTGAATTTATTATATTTCTCCATTGGTTGTATTCCTACTCACCATTTTTACTATATATTAATCATTTCCTTGGTAATTTGAGGTAATTTATAAGGTTCTACCTCCCACATTTTTGGCATATAGAACATTGTAATTTTATACATCGATAAAAAAATTTATTTTATATTCCATACAAATCCTTCTTCCCTTTCCTTTATCTAGAATGTTGAGAGTACCTAACTTCTATTTATAAATTATGTGTAAATTGAAAAAATTTAACATAGATACCAATGTATCTTTAGAAAATTCCTTTAAATGGGGTTTTCATCCTATACGTAATTATTTATCTTACTTTTCAGTTCAACAACTAAACTTGAGGTCTTCCCCATGAGCATTATTATTTTTATTTATAAGTTCCTAATAATTCATACTTTTTTAGAATAATTAATTAGATCTCTGTTTTATGTAATGTTTTATGGTAATAAAATCATGAAAAATGTTTTTATTTAACTCCACTGAATCCATGGAGTCTACTTCTTCTTTATTCACCATAATGATAATGAGAGTCCATCATTAGTCAGCATCACCGACCAAATTATATTCATAGAAAATGAATTTCACAAATTTGATTTAATGAATATTGGAATATATAATCTTTATAGAATTGAACCATTATTCATTAATTGGGTGGATTAAAGATCCACTATAGGGGGTGTGTGTTTCTACATGATGAATATAAAAGAATATTTATCTTTCCATGTTTTTTTGGGGTTCACCATTGTTTTCATTATTTATTATAGATTTAGATAAATTATTTAGAATTATTAATTGATTTTATAGTCCATCTTAAATCATGGAAGGTTACTATTTGGGATAATAATCCTAGTATATATAAGAAAAATTATTAACACTACACCTCTTGGGTTTATTAACTAAATTAAATAATGGAATGTTATTGTATTAGAATACATAAATTTTTAAAAGTGAAAATGGGTACTATAAAAATATGTGAAGGAACTCATAAATGATTTTTAGAAACAAAAATATGAATCCGAAGGATTCAATAATTTTTATCCATTCTTGTTTTCATCTTATGTTCTCTTTCAAAATAAGTTATCAATATTATATCATCAATATAAATTTAAATCATTCATAGTGGTTCATAAAGAACATGTGAATAACTAAATAATATTCCCTAAGAGTTTCCAATTTGAGTGTATAGTTTGTCCCACATATTATTCACTAAGTTAATATTGATGTTATACCCAAACAAATTTTATTATGGTTATTACTTGTTTGTTCATCTATTCATGAATTATCATTAACTCATTTCCATCGAAAAAGGGATTATATGACTAGAAAAAACATGCTCTATACTTTGCAAATGTTTTATGTTTTCTTTTATATTCCATCTTATTTCAAGGGATTTGACAAAAGTTATATATTAATAATCTCCAAATATAATTAAACTGATCACCAAAAATAATTAAAAAAAATAAGCATACCAATTGAGATTCTAAAAGGGAAAAAGAAATATATTTTATAATAATTAAATAATTTTAAAATTATATCACCCAAATACTATAAAATATAAATAAATTAATGTTTAGATGTGTTTAAAAACCTATATAACAATATATTTTAAAATAATTTCATCAACATCTTTTATAATATCTCTATATAAAATATTGTTCAAAATATAATCATTTAGATAATTTACATGGGAAATTGGAAGAAAATTAATGTGTGAGCTAAGATTATTTTCAAGGTAGGAGCATATCAATTAGTTCAAAGGGGATAGAGAAAAATTATATGAGAAAACCAGACCATGAAAAATGTATAGCATTAAAATTTAAAACTAAAAATAAGTGTTATCCATAAGTCATGTAAGAGGAACATATAATATCAAATTAGAAAAAATAGACCATGTCATAAAAAAAAGAATCGTTATAATATGATCATTTTCCATTTAACAAATTTCATGCATAAAAATGTGTCTCTTCATAGAAATTAATCATAAAAAATATATTAAAGAGAAATAATATGTACATAAAATCATCATATATTGATTAAAATAAATCATTCATACCCTTATTTTTTTGAGAAAAACCCAATCATTCCCACACTTAATGATGTGAAAAAACCCAATCATCACAAAAAAATCATTATCTCATGGTATATAAATTATAAACTAATGAAATATAAAGTGAAATATTACTCATTCAATCATATAAAGATAATCCAAGAATATTTCTATAATATCAAATAAATCAATCATTACATCATGAAGAAATTAATGAATCAAAATGGGTTCCTTATAATTTCTAAATGGTATAATTAAAAATGAATTATATAAATATATTGGATGATACAAATAATTCAATATCCCCAAAATTTTTAATTCAATAAATAATTTATATGTTTATTTTTAAAAAATATCCTTACAAGTGATATATTATTTAGAGGAAAGTATGAAATTTTAAGTAAAAATGTAAAAAATATTTTTCATAAATACTTCCATGAAATTCACATAAAAATTAAATTTTTTGTATCAAATTAATAATTTACATCTATAAAGTTTATAGTATAACCTTTTTCAATAATTTTCTACAAGTAATTCACAATAATCAATATTTTACTCAAGAAATGTTTTAAATGAAATGTTAATGATTTCATTATAATAAAAGGATTTTCGAAATGGGTTTATGATAATTATTTTAAAAGAAAGGATGTTTAACATAATAAATGTTCATGTGACATTTCAAAATTCTTCTCCATATAAGATAACATGCATTATTATAGATTTTTATTTACTATGGATATGATACAAGAATATCATTAATAATTTTTCATGAATGTTTTATGTATAGATGGAATGATATTTATGACACAAGTTCCTCTTCCATTTGTTATATTATTTTGTAACCCATTTTATTTCATGGGTTATTCTTTATTAAAATGATCATGAAACCTATCTATTTTCCATAAGAAATGATATTATAAAAAAATCATATCCATGAAACACATTTAATTTAATGGATTATGATATAATGTTTAGGAAACCTATATCCTTTTATGGGACATGATATATTGTATGTTTTATTATCTCATGGTATAGCTATATATAATTATTTTAATTTGATGTGTGGAACCTATATATCCCTCCAATGCAATGGGTAAATATTTTTATCTCATGAAATATTGATGGGAATCAAGTCGATGGGCTTGGTCTTCTATGGAAGATAGGAAAACCTAGTCCACAATGGATGATTGGTAATCTTGATCCACTATGGAAGATGTGGATACCTGATCCACAATAGAATATGGTGAAACCCATTCCACTATGACAGGATGGGGAAACCCGATCCATTATGGGAAGATGGGTAAACTGGATCTACTAATGGGAAGATGTGGAAACTATAACCCTTACAAGGAATGGACTATGACTGGGGATGGTGGTGTGACCCACCTAGTAGGTGGGTCCCCATGAAGTGACCTCGTATTTTTTTTATAAATTATCCTTGAATTATATATAATGATGTTACATATTTATGTATCTTCCACAAATTATATGTCTTGTTCCTTTGATAGTCTCAAATGGTTCATGTTCATGATTATCTTAGGATTTTTGTCTTATGAACATCCAACCATTATTCTTTGTCTCATGGTTTTGATATTTTTAGTTATAGTATAACCTTAAAAAGTTAGGATCATATTCTCATACCTGTATGCTCATGTTATGATCATGTGTTTCTTTTATTTTCCCTTAATAAAAATTTGATCTCACCCCTTTCTTACATTTCCCTTACCCAGGTTATGAAGAAAGGATTTAAGTATGAGTAGTAAAGGGGAAAATATTTAAGGGATATGTTGATAATATTTTGCAAAATTAGAATAATGTGTTCCATGTTTCCAAATACATTGAACTATAACAGTCCATGGGAATATAATTTCATAATATGATGAATATTCATCAAAAAATGTATAAATATCAATATATGTTAATCTTGGTTCACTATAATTATTAGAACATAAATAATATCATATATATAACCACATGATAGAGAAAGTAACTAAGTGATCAATGTTATTTCAAAATAAGATATCCATATTTTTGGACTTGAAAGATAAACAGTAGATGATAACATTTTAGGTTAATAAAATCTATAATGTAGAGGTTTTTAGGATTTATTTAGTTTTAATTTTTTGTTTTAACATTGAATTTTTTATATTAATGTATTATATGATGGTTTATCAATTTTTTGAATTATATTACCATGCTCTAACCATATTAGTTTTAGTTTATTCAAGAGACATTTGGTATAGCTTTATTATCCCTTTTATGGTTATGTGGTGCATAAAATTTATATATGTTCTTCAGGCATTAAAATTGATTCACGAATACACATTTTTTGATAAAATATGTGATTGTAATAGAAATTGATTAAAGGTTAAAATTCTTCTAATCATGTAAGCATATTTCCATAATATCTTATTATAGATGGTAACATAATTCCTAAAATATTGGAAAATTGTTTTTACACAAAATTTTATCCTATTATCATCTTCAATGATGATATAAATGACCTTTTCCACAATTTTTTATTTTGTTACTTTTAACTTTCCCTTTATCATTCATTTTATAGTGATTTATGAACTCTATCACCCTATATCCTAATTTGGGATTTAAATTTTTCTTTCATGTCCAAATATTCACATTCCACAAATGTTCTCCAACTTATAAACCTTGTTAAATATTATTATAGATGAAACTCATATTTCCCTTTCACTTTAATCAAGAATAGTCTATACTAACCCTTTTAACAATGAGGGTATACAAAAAAAATATTTTCAAATATCCATCCTTGGATTACCGAGATAAAGGTAAAATTGTAAGGACACGATTTATTAAAGGGGGATGATATAAAACCCTGATATTTTAATGAAAGATAATTATTCATGATAGAATAAGAAACATGAAATATTTTTTTTATCTTGATTAGACGCAAAGGAAATATTTTTATAGAAAACTACATAGATTATCCCAAATGTGTTATATACCAATAATATAAATAGAAAAATATTTTTGGATTACGGAAATTAATATTTCACTTATTGAATCTAGTTTTTATCATTCTTAATATGTGTTTTCTAGAAAATAGATTGAAATAAATCCACTTTTATGCTTAAAACGTATATTTTTTCTAAAAAAGTTGTTTTGTATCCTTTAAATAGATCACTTATTTTAAAACTAGATTTTGGAACTTTTTTCAATTTTATTTAATTAATAATAATTTTTCAAATTGAAATTTTAAATTTAACTTAGGGTAAAAAATATTTGGATATGTTTCATTTTTTACTAAATAGTGAAAAATACTACATTTTAATTGAGAACTGAATTTTTATCTACATAATTTATAATGATAAATTATATTTTAAATATGTGTTAATGTAAAATTAGATCAATTATACATATATTAATATAATTTATGTTATTGGAATCATTTCTATATTGAATTTGGATATGACTACATTTCATTCTTTTAATGATTTTCACTTTAAAAACACTTTTTTCATCACGTCTAAAGATCAAATTTTAAAATAAATTCTAATATTTATGTGATTTTAATATGTAAAAATGGATTCCATGTTTTAAAACATAATAATTTATAATTTCTAATATGTCAAAATTAATTTAGGGAAAAATTGATTCGTGAAAAGAATTAAAATTAATTACATCAATTAAGGTAAAATGAGATTACTTATGTGTTAAACATAGATTATACAATGAAAAAATGACACAATGCTTTTAAAACTCTTATTGGATAAATGTATTTCTACCATTGTGAAATGAGGATCTAAATATATGAGTTTTTGGGAACATTTCCTTGAACTTTACCCATATAATTTGTTAAGAAAATAAAAAGAAAAAATGTACCTTTCATTATTTTAATTTCTATAATGATTTGACGATAGGGAAAACTACATAGGTTTCATTATTTATATTATTTTTAAAGGTAAATGAATTTTTTTATCATAATAATTTATCTTAAAATTTTTTTTATGATATAATTACATTAAATTCTTAAGAAACACCAACACATGGATTATTTAGTTGATAATAAAATAAAATTAATGATAATAAAAATATTAAAAGTGAGGCAAATTCAATGAATTTTTGTATTAAATTTTTTTATATGAATATATCATGATCCATTCATGTGATTTTAATATTTTCTATTCCATTATTGTATTCATAATTTTTAAAATTCAAACAAAATAAATAATTTCAAAATTAATGTTAATGTTAATTTATATTAAATAATATTTTATTGAATGATTTAAAATTAATTAAAAACCTTCATTTTGTAATTTACAATTTTAAATGATAATAATAATCATACATCGTCCATTAATGGACCAATTTATCTTTTATAATGAATATATTTACACCTAAAATTTAAAACCATTGATAACATGATTAGGGTAAAAATAGTGTTTTTGGAAAATACATGTACTTATGTTAAGATTAATTTCCAAGGCACGTGGGATTCTTATTTTATAATTTTGAGATAATATTTTTAAAATCAAATGGTATATATTTTATAATAATTACCACATTAATTTATCATAATTGTTTAATTAAATAGGTTATAAAACTATTTACTTTAATTAAAATCCAAAATGAAAAAAATGGATACTTAGAAGTTAAGGAACAAAATTGAGATTTTTTTGGGAGGAGTTTTCCTTCACAATAATCACCATCCTAAATTATAATTCAATTTTTTTGGCATAATTGGAATTTGATACCTCCCAATTCTAATTAAATTTGAGTAATTACAAGAATTCTACCCATCCACGCCTATAAAAAGGCACTCACTATCCCAACATATGTGCACCTACCAAGCATTTTTTTATTATACAGAACCTAAAAAATATCCTTCAAAAAAAACAATATTCATTATAGAATCATTTTTTTATATAAATATATCCATTCATTTTTTTAAAAAATATATTGGGGATTCCTAAATAAGATGTAATATTATTCTGGAAGGGTTTTTATTCTATTTCATTCCCCACATCTTTCAATTATACTTATAACATGATTATAAAATAACCTCAGTATCTTGAATATAATTAATTTTTTATATTTTAAGTTTAGTACATAAAAAACACACAATTCCACCAAATGAGTTATGTCATCATCATTCGTGTGTACGGAAGACTACCGCCTCGTAAAGCAGTGTCATTCTTTATTCCATTACCACCTATCATGGTTGGGAATAATGATGTATATAATATTTATCCCATTTATATCATAATCATACCTCTTTATTAATTATATCATATTCACCCTTTTTATATTCTATGACATAAGGGATACGATAACATCACTCGTTTATATGTCGGACTTCCGCATCGAAAGGTGATGTGAAGAATCTTTCACTAATGTGTTACATGAATGGTAATAAGGATAAATATAATTAATATAAATTATATCAATGAAATAATAATGATATTAATTACATAAATATTTTTCTATAAATATAGTATATCATTTTCTTCTTATAATTTTACTTCTTGAAAAAGTGATAATGTCATTTATGGACGAGTTAATTTCCACCTCCTCACAGAGTTGAGATTCCTTTTACATAACAATAAAGATATATATAGCTATATAAAAATAACTATAATTTTATTTGTTATATAGTGATAATTATGGAAACAAAAAATAGTAATTACCTTATTTCCATAATTATCTTTGAAAAATGGAATCGTTACTCATTAATACATACGGCTTACCACCTATATGATCATAGCATTAGATCATTTTTAATAGAAATAATTTTTTATTGTTTTTAAAGTATAATTGATGTATAAATATGATAATTATTTCATTATTATTATTATTCTAGAGAAATTTATATAATGATCTCTTTGACCATAGTCAACTAACCAAAGTCAATTTTGACACATAAGCCAAATATGGTCAAAACATATGATGTAAACTTAATAAATTATGTAATTATATATAAATATTTCATAAGTAAAATAAAATTAATAATAAAAATGTAAAGTTTTCCGCTAAAACTAAATAATTAACATAAGTTTATTATTCAAGAATATAAAGGAGAAGCCATAAGAATCAGACTCTCACAAAGGTTTTTTCTCATCTCACTTTTATTTTCCTTGAGATATATGACATATCCACAATATATATTTTATTATGTAGTGGATATAATAAATATTAATTAATTTTATGATTATTATAATTAAATTTTTAAGGATTTAAAAATACATATGAGGATATATCTTTCTTTTTTTATGGTTTTATTGTTACCAATACAGTAATGGATTTTTTTCACAATTTTCATTATTTTAGACATATGTCGTTTTATGCACCTGTCTTATTTAATGAGGTGTATATACTAATCTCATGAAAATTTACATCATGTATATCCTTATTTTCATGATATTTTGTGTTTCACTTATTTTTATTCATTCATGGGGATTATGATTCAAAGTTACCAAAGTGGTAAGAGTCTTTTATTATAATCTAATCAATTATTTTGATTGTGTACTATTAAGTCTTTAATGTTTAAATCTCATTATTATCATGAAATATATTATACACTAGTTATTCAAGAAATTTTTCATGTAATATTATAATTTTTCTACTTTTTTTACTTATTGAATTTGAGAAACTATTTTTATGAAAATTAGACACCATTTCTCGCTTTGTTCGAAAATCCGGTATCATACAAATACATAATTTCTAAAACATTATCAATTTTTTTAACCTCTTAAAAATTATTTTTTTATGGAATTGTTTTTAAAAAAAATAATATTATGTCATTTTTTAATAATCCTCCTTTATCTTTTACCAAAAATTTAAAAGGAACAACCTTTTTTTCTTCCAAATAAGAAAACTTCTAACGTTTTTACACAAAAAATGAATTTTATTTTTTTCTATTATGGAATTTATAGATTTATGGAAATTATTTATATTAATATTGCTTTAATTTTTATAATGTTATTTTCGATGAAATTATTTATTTATAGAAATTTTTTTCCACATAAATTATTTTCAAATTTTTTTATGTTTTAAATTGTGTTCTTCAAAATGAAAACTTTATTCTCCTCAATAATTTTCTTAATTATAATTTAATTTTATTTCCATTCATGAACATCATCAATCCTTGGTGTTACTTATCCTATACTAGGGATATTTTATATTGAGACCATTCACATTATTTTTTGTATGTGTTAATATTATTTCAAATATATTTTTATGCAACCTGTTTTTTTTTCATGTGTTAACCATGATTCAAAGAGATTGTTATATAAATCATTTATATTCCTTGGATTAATCATTTCATTAAAGGGATAATGGTTTTTCCTAGAATTTTATGTTGAAATTCATGACATTAAGTGTTATTATTTTTTAATGGTACTTAGAAATTTGATGAGTGGTTCCCTTATAAACCAATGATGGGTGGTTTCATGATAAATCGTGGATGGGTGGGTCTCTGATATCCCTCCAATGAATTTAGAAAATATTTCGACTCTATTTTTACTCCATTTATAAGAGCGACTGTATGAGTTAAGTGAAAAAAAATCCCAAGTCACACACATGTTTTCTTTATTATTTCTATTGGTTTATATTACTTCTCATGGTTTGGATTTTTATCACATTGATCAGGATTATATATTATGATTACTCTTTTATTTCCCATGTTTTCATATTTGATGATATAGGTATTTATGGGTATGAATTTTTTTATTATTTTATCATCCAATTTGGTTATTTAATCATACCCTTATTCACTATTATTATCATTGATGAAATTCAATTATTATATATTATGTTTACTATTACTAAACATTTTATTTCACCCTTATTATGTTTCATTTTCCCTATGTTATCATGAATTTGGTTGAACAATTTATGTATATTAAAAAAATTAAAGGTTGATATTGATGACCTAATTTGAAATAAAAACCGTTAGGTTAAGTTATAGAAATTATCATTTAAAGACATGCGAATTGTTTGTGTTGTATTTTGTCTTAATTCCCGGAAACTCTAAATGTAAAATGTCATCGAGGTTGTAAGTGATCCAATTTTCCATTTATGTTTTATGTTTAGATGAAAATAAATTGGTTCAAAATTATTGGCACTGAATTTGGAAATGTAATGTTCATGATTGTAATACATGATTTGGGAGTGTCAGTTCTGAACTATTATAATAATTTATAATAAAACATAATCTTAACTGTCTCACAAATCCAAATTACATATCCAAAAAATGGTTCTGTAAAATCGTACCTCTGTTATGATATCATAAATGAATGTTCAGTGTATATTCATTTTGAGACTTTGAGAAATAGGATTCCACTATACCAAAAAACCCATTTTAGTAAATTAGTATAGAAGAGTGATTAGAAAGGACCTTCACATTATTTGATATGTGAAGGTCCAATAATAATAAACCTTGGGATTTACATTAATCTCCCTACATTAGTGGACCTAGGATTAGAATCCATATATTTTATAATAATTCCATAACATTAATATTAATTCTAAAAAATTATTGTACATCCTTCTAAACCCATATTATTATCATATTTGTATATCAATAGTATAGTAACCTGATTTCATATAATTGATTCCTCGTTTGTCACCAATTATATATAAAAGGATTCATTCTACACATACTAATGCATATAATATTTTAGGGAAATAATAAACATTATATGTGGAGAGGTTAAACACTTTGTATTTGAAATATGTTTCAATAAGACATAAAGGGTTGGAGAATAATTATATTATAAAATATGATCATGGTAGAAATAAAAAATAAAAAATATATGGAAGTATTAAATTTTCAAAAAATTATGATAGAGGAAAATATAATATAAAATAATCAAATATATAACATCAAATAAGAGTGAAAATTATATACACTAAACATGAAACATGGAGCGTATTATAAGCAGACAAATGTGGCTTCTAACTTAAATATTGCATAATGATAAACTATTGGACTCATATAAGAAAATGATGTCATTATATTATTACAAAATACAATCATTTTGACCGTTTTATGTTAAGAAACCCCATTCATTCCCACCAATTATGATGTAAATAACCCTAGTCACATCGATGCTTCACTATCTCACCATATATAAACTATTATCCATTATATTAAATGGTGATATAGGACCCCATACATTCATAACAATCATCCATACATATTTGTGACTCATAAAATCAATCATTAATTAATTCATAAGGAACCCAAGTAATGTAAATGGGTCTTGAAAATTTTATAAATTATGTCACATAAATAAGAAAATTAAATGTATTGATACATAAAAAAAATTAATTCACCCCAAAAGAGTATTTCACTGTATCATTTAGAGGTTGAATCCTAATAAACTCCATTGGAGATATATCATTTGGTGATAAATTATAAATTAATGCGAACAATAAATGAAAAGGTAAAATATTCTATACCATTGTCACTAAAATGAAATGTAATTAGTATCGTTCAAATTATGATTCTAATAAGATAATTTGATGACATTTTTTTGAAATTTTTTTGAAAAAATTATCCATTGCTTTATGTGGGGAATCAATATTCTTAGAATAATTATATGATATGGATGAATGGGATGAACTAATATCAAAGAATAATTTTATATATATAGTGTATAATATGTATACATTTTATAACATCATTATTATGATCCATGATAGTGGTAATGAAAACATATTATAGCATTTTTCCCTTTATATATGTGGGTTTTGATTCATATTATTCTTGTTAACCCATATATTTGGGCATTAATTTTTATAATTCCTATTGTATTTTCTTATAATAAATTTATGTTTTGTTATATAATTATCTTTGACCTTCATTTACCTACATTTAATTCAATATATTTCTCTAATGTTTCTATTCTTACTTACCCATTTTACCATATCTTAATCATTTCCTTGCAAATTTGAGGTAATTTTTGTGGTTCTACCTCCAAAATTTTTGGAATATAGAACACTATTATATCATCCTTCCATGAAATTTTGGATTTTATAATCTATAAAAATCCATAATCCTTTTCCTATCTCATGAATGTTGAGAGTCCCCAACTTCTATTTATAACATATCTGTACATCAAACAATGTTAACATAGATACCAATGTCACTATAGAAAATTCCTTCAAATGGGGTTTTGAGACTATAAATAATTTTTTAAATTACTTTTTGGGTTATAAAATAAAATTTAGGCCAACCCCATGAGCATCATGAATTTATATTTATAAGTTCCCACTGATTCATCAGTTTTTCAATGCAATTAATCCCCTCTCTATTTTTTGTGCAATGTGTTATGGTAAACAAATCCTGAAAAATATTTTTTTCAGTACCACTAATTTCATATAGTCTAATTATTTCTTATTCATCGTACTAATAATGATAGTCCATCATTAGTCATACTCACCCTCCAAATTATATACACATAAAATTAATTTCTCATATTTGAAGTAGTGAATAATGGATTATATCTTCTTTAAAGCATTGAACCACTATTCATTAACTGATTGTATTAAAGATCCATTAGAGTGGGGTGGATGTTTCCACATGATAAACAAAAAATAATATTTCCCCTTCCATGGTTTGTTTTAGGGATCAAAATTATTTTCACTATTTTTTTGATATATAGATAGATTATATTCAGCCAATAATATATCTTATGACTTTTCCATTAATTAATGTTTTGAAAATAACAAACACTTTTCCCTTAATGATTATTTTATTTCTCTAAGGAAATATACTTTCTTTAACCTTAACATACATTTCTATGTTATTATTAATGTCCCTTATATTATCTTATCATTATTTACCTTAAACCAAATTACATTAAGATTAATCGAATCCCTAGTAGAACCTCAGAAACATATAGTTTCTTAGATATCAAGTCTCACAATTCTTAGACTCTGATTCCATATATTTTTAGATTCTGAATTCTTAGAAATTCATACTTAGAATTCTCTGAAATTTAGACTCTAAATTATCTGAAATTTAGTCTCCATATTCACTAAAATTAAGACTCTGAATTCTCTAAAATTAAGACTCTGAATTTTCTGGAATTAATACTCTTAATTATTTAAAATTCGGACTCTGAATTCTATGAAATTCAGACTCTAAATTCATTATAATTATGACTCTGAATTCCTCAAAATTCAGACGCCGAATTCATCAAAATATGGACTCTAAATTAATTATAATTCAGACTCTGAATTTATCATAATTCAAACTCTGAATTCATCATAATTCATACTCTAAATATCTATTTTTTCCAAAATCCGATTGTTCATTTTTTATTAGATTCTGATTTTAAATTTCTAGGAATCTGATAAAATATTTCTCTTACAGTTACCTCATTTCGTTAAATTATTTTCTCCAACTTTATCAAATCCTAGTTTACATAAGTTACTTAAACTTAGTAATATTTTCTTACATGAAACTATGACATACAATCTATTTTCAACTGACCATTATTTAAGTGACACGTGTACAAGTCCATCTGAAATTCAAGGAAGAATATGAATTTTGGAGGAGGAGATGATCATTGGGATTTTCACCTACAAATACCCCAGCCATTTTATATTTTTGACAATTAATCTATATATTACATATTGTGATACTATGAAGTGATTTCTAGATAGAGACTCTCATGCCTTGTGTGGCATGTGAACATCTTGTTAGCTATGAAAAAATCATTCATCTTAGTACAAATATGATTATTACTATGTAAAAATGAGGGCTTCTAAGGATAGGATAAAAGAGGTTCTGAATACCTTAACATTTTAGGACTTCCAAGGATATGAAGATAGAGGTGCTGACTACCTTAAAGTTCAAGGACTTTTGAGGATAAGAAGACAGTGGTGTCGACTACACTAAATCTCTAAGGTTTGCAGGGATAGTAAGAAAAACTATGATATTTTTATCGAGGTATTACCCAAGTGTGGGTAGGATATACTTTTTTGAAAGTATAAATCAAGGGACTATTATCCAAGGTTATTGGATACCCTTCTCTGTAGGTTAAAAGATTTATTGCTTGTTTAATTTTCTTGTTAGAAGTATTATTTCCAACGTATTTTGTTAAGGAAAGAAAGTATAACTTTATTACACTTTCTTATACTTTTATAATCTGATAAATAAGATTCTATATGCCTTAATTTAGAATATTTCCATAAGATAAACTTACTTATGTTTCTTAAAGATAAACTTTTCTAAGTTTAGGTTCTTTATAATTGGACCTGGACCGTTCCATTTATCCCTTTTTCTAAAAAGAATGTATGGTTTGTAAATTTAACTTGTTTAAATTTGTTAAATATGTATTTTATTAAGGTTAAAAATAAATTTTTAAAATTAAAATTCACCCCCCCCCCCTCTGGTAATTGATAATAAATATCAATATTTCAATCCTATAATTGGTACCAGATGAGGTATCTGAAGTACTTATATTTGCATATAATTTTTCTTGAAAAAAATTTCTTTCTTATCATTACTTTCTCAAGATTTTTAAATGATTTTCATTACTAATCCATTTTTTGGAAATTGATTTATCTTATTATATGATAAGAATTAATGTTGGTTCTATAGAAAACGTAAATCCTACCGGACCACCAATATTTGAGGTTAATGATTATAAGTACTGAAGAGATAGGATGAAGACTTTTTTTATTAACACTGGAGTTGATAAATTTGTTAGTCTTACTTATAAATATAATATTCCTAAAAAAGAAATCAGACCATTCAAAAATTAGGAAAAATAAGAATATCAGTTAACTACAAGTTACGCCATACTCTTTTATATTCCATGACCTGGAATATCTACATTCTAATATCTTCTTATGAAGATTCCAATAGTATCTGGAAGAAAATTGAAGTTATACACTTTGCAAATTCTAAAGTTAGAGAAAATAGACGAACTATGTTAAGATATGAATATCATGGATTTATGTTTCGGTATGGAGAACATGTTTGCAGAGTGAAACAAAGAATTATGACTATCATCAATAGTCTTCAATATTTGGGAGAGAAAGAACATGATGATGAAGTTCTTTTTGGTAAAAAAATTGATATCATGCCCAATGAGTGGGAATCTAAAAGAAAGTTACTTATGAGGACTGGGAAGTATCTAATATCATGCTTAATGAGTAATTTGGAACTATTATTTAGTTTGAAATAATAATGAAGAGGGATATTGACTTCAACAAGAAAAATAATGGTGATGGAAGTGTTTCTTCCACTAATACATCTAAAGACAAGACTCTGGAAAGGGTAACTTGATCTAAATCTAAGAAAGTCATTATTGTATCTAAATAAAGTGATAGTGATCAGTCTGATAATAAATTATCCAATATTTCTTGAAGGGTAAACAAGAGTATGGGAAATAAATATATTCAGTATAAATATAAGAAGAAAGATAGAAAAGAAAAGAAATATTATGAAGTATCTTTTTATGAATGTAAAAGGGATAGATATATCAAAACTAATTGTCCTATGCTCAATAGAAAATACAAAGAGGATAAGCATTCTGAAAGGAATATAGAGAATGTCAGGAACCAGCCCGAGTCGACCCTAAACTAGTCACAAGGGTCAGCCAGTGACAAGTCCCAAGAGGTGTTGTCGATCCTCCTTGGATGGATACAAGCACCAAGGGAATAAATAGAGTACATAAGGGAAAGATTTCTCCCATATATAAACAATAAAACCAACAACCGAAAGAAATGGACAGCCCAAAATACCTTTGTATAAAAACTGAATTGAACATTATTTATACTAGAAACTGAAAGTAAAACTAAACCAAGAACTCATCTGACCAAACCTGATAACTAAATAATTCCATGTGATCCTTTTGGTCACTCTCCAACATAATGATCTCATTTCGACAAAGGCGATCAAACTCAAGTTGAAACCTGGACAAGGGATAAAAATAGAAGAAGTCTATAGGCGTGAGTATTAAAACTAAGTAGGTTAGCCCAATATTATATTCCTGATGCACATATTTTAAAATAAGAGAAACATAAATTTCATGTTTTAAATAAAAAATATAAAGGTATGTTTTCCAAATAATGTCCCATGCTATATAAAACAAATTACCAAACAAAAACTTTAATGTTTTATAAAAAAAAATGCTAGTAACAATTTTCAAATAGGTGCAACTTCAAAATGAAAAAAGTTTTCAAGAGGTCTGCTTTGAAGAATTTACACTTTAAAATAAATCACACACACTACTAAATTTATCAACCAACACACTGTATGCTGACGGTGAGTACAAAATATCCAATGAGCATAAGTCACAGCAACACCCCTAGTCACTGGTTAGTTGTGAGCTCTCAGTACATCATAACTCGGTGAAAGTAACCATACTAAATATATGTTCTCGTGCACACGAGCCACCAGTAGGGAGCATACCCATAACCTAGTGCCCCCCCCAAATATCATAATCATCATAATTTAGTTATTTTTTTCATCATCAAACTTACTACGTGAAACAGGGGCCAAACTCCACTTGATCACTAGCATACTAGTACACGTCCTCCAACCTAGATACTCGGGATTCCCTTTATTGCTCAATCAAGTGAAACATATTATCAAATACACATTTCATATCCAAATTTCATTCCCAAACCATAAACACACAAAAATCCCACAAACATTCTTTACATTTCCTTCACGAATCAATAAACCGCTGAAAATTTTCGTAAAACTATTTCATGAATTGTATTGAGGCTTTACACATAAAACTCATTCAAAACACTATTTTAATTATAAACACACAACAAAACCATAACCAACTATATTTTAAATCCCTAAAAACATTTAATTAATTCATTTCAGGGACCATATGACAATCCCAATTGATACAACATGGTATATACAAGTAAAACACTCATTCTTCATTTTTAGGAAAGGCCAAACAGGCCTTTAAAACTTTTCTCAGAACTATAATTTGACAATGTTATGCATTTCAATTTTATTAATTAGGTGTATAAATAAAATTTACTACATTAAACCACATTCTTAAATATCCTAAAACACTCAGGTTACATATTCAAAACACAACCATTTTCATAAGAATGTGAAACATACCATTTTCCGTCAACTCGGGCCAAAACATATTGTAAACCAAAACCCATTTGTATGTAAAACTAAATCCAAATAGGAATGCAATAAAATGATCCCAATATAATTTTTTTCATGTTGCCAATGTATTTATAAATCAAAAAAATCATTTTAAATTTCACTAGACACATAAAATTCAACTGAGCAATTTACCGAACACGTGGCATGCACTCTTTAACAAAACAACTTATGTTAAGCATATAAAAAAGGATAAAATAAAATTTACATTCCATAAATTTATTCAATATAATGAGACATAATCAAAATAACATAAACCATGTGTGAAATCTCATGGAATAATTTATCAAATAAGAGGAGTGCACATTTATACCAAAACAACTATAATTTTAACAAAATAAGTCATAAAACATAATTTGCACACAAAACCTTTAAAACCATGGTTTAACAGCAGAACATATCATATATATAAGCTTAGAATATATTTATAATTATGAATCATAAATTATGAAGTCTTGTGCAAGGGATATCCTACCTCAAATCATTGGCGTAATGGGAACGCACACCCAAAATCACCATCTGAGGGTTTAGAACCCCTAAACCTATGACGACCATCCCCAAACAAAAACAAACCACATAAAAATCATGGGATAATAGAACCCTAGGTCAATCATGACTTGGGGAGATTATAAAACCAAAAAATAATGGAAGGAGGAAGAAGAGGGAGGATAAAGGAGAAGGAATCTCACCTTTTCAACTAGAAAACTCTTTGTATTCCATTAGATCAACACCCTTATAGAAAGGTTAATGGATTTAAAAATCTTGGAGATGATCCTAAGTTCTGGAAGAAACAGGGAGAGAAGATTTGTGGGGAAAATATCATGAATTTATTGAGTTATGTATGATACAATTTACCGTATCAATTCTGGAGGATTTGAGGTAACATGAGCACTTTCTCCCGAATATGGGACACATATGAGCTCCAAAGAGGGAAAATAGATAATGGGGGTGTGGATTGGGATATTGGATTCTATTAGGAGGTTGAATCACTGAAATATATTAAAAATTAAATAATATATAAAAGAAACAATTTATTTTTCTAAAACTGGAAATGGGACCATGGGCTGGCCCAGTACCTAACTAAGAAACCACAATTCACCATGTTTATGAATTTCTAAGGGGTCCAAAAGGATATGGTAGTATTAATATGTCAATGGAGGCCAAGTGGGAAGTGTAATGAATGAAAAATGTTGAAAAAATAGAGTTATTAAAGAAACAAATTTGGTTTTTAAAACTGAAAATGGGCTCACAGTTGGCCCAAATCATGAAATAACCACCCTTTCCCCAAATTAGGATGATTAGACATATATGGAAGTTAAAAAACCAAAATTAACCTCACCCAACACCCAATAAAATGATCAGGATTTTAAATGAACTAGATCAAAACAATGACATGAAAAAAAAATGGGTCTGATAGAGAAGTACTACAAATCATAGTATAAATTTTTTTTGAAGAAAAATTACACCTGGAGTGTCAGTGGTGGTGAATCTTCAGATGATTATTATGAATATGAATCTTCTGATCAGAATAATATTGGTATTATATCCATATTACCTATTAAAAAAATTTCCTTATGTATAAGGTACACAATACATAATCTTTAACAAATATTTCATTAAATGAAAATTTTACTAATAAAGAATATTCTGAGTCTTCGGATAATGAATCTTCATCATTATAAGATAATACTTTACCTTAATTTGAATAAGTTTCTAAATTTCCTAAATTACTTGATAATTTGAACTACAATATAAAACAGAAGTTAGTGAATGAAAATTATTGAAGTTCTATTTTAAAAAAAGAAGTATTAGATCTTTCTAAAGATATAGATCAAAAAACTCTTGATTTTGAAAATATTTCTAAAAAACCTTAAGGAAGTTAGTTCTAATAAGGATAAACTTTATAAGGATCTTGAAAGTTTTATTTCTAATCAAAATATTTTTGATAATAACTCAAAATTTAATAATGATGAATTTGAGGATAAGAATTTAGTCATTAGATTAAAATCTGAAATATTTTCCTTAAAGAAACTTTTATCAAATTTTACTTATGGAAGGATATAATTTGATAAATTTATTCACAACTTCTTCCTATTAGGAATAGTTTTGGTTTTGGTTGTACTCACTCAAAACCTATTTTTATTAAAAATTATTTCTCTCTGCAAAGTGACCCTTTTTCACTAACTGTCAATGTGGTGTAAATTGGGAGAAAATTTTTTCTTTATACAAAACCCAATCATTAGGTTTTCATAAATCTTATTTTTCTATGAAAATTAGGTTACATAAGAGTTTACTTCCTAGAAATTATAGATCCCAGAAAGTTTGTATACTGAAAGTATAACTATTTTATTTTCAGAAATATAAAGGAAGTGTCAACAAGAATACAAGGTACATGGATAGTAGATGTTCTGGGCACATGACTGGTAACAAAATCTTCTTTTAAAATATTATCAAGATGAAAGGAGGAAAAGTAACTTTCAGAGATAATGTTTGGGGAGAAATTATTAGTATAGGTAACATTGTTTTTCTTTAAAAAGCTTTGATTTCAAATTTTTTATTTTTTAATGGTCTTAAGCACAACCTTAAAAGAATAAGCCTATTATGTGATGAAGGTTACCTTGTGAATTTTAGGAATGATAAATGATCAATAAACAATTCCAAGGAAGAGTTTATTCTATTTGTCTATAGGCATGAGAATGTTTATACACTTAACTTAGAAGACCTTAGGATCCAAGACCTACATTTCCTTAGGGAAATGAAATATCAATGTTGGTTATGGAATAGAATACTAGGACACTTTAACCTTAGGAACTAATGAAAACTATCAAAGAAAAGACTTTTTAAGGATCTACCAGAGCTTAGATTTGAATTTTCAAAATTCTGTGACCCTTGTTTATATGGAAAGAAACATAATTCAAAATTTAAATCAACCAGTGATGTCTCAGCTTCTGAAACATTACAACTAGTGCATATGGATCTTTTCAGTCCAACAGAAATAGGAAGTATTGGAATAAAATACTGTTTATTTATCTTAGTTGATGATTATACTAGATTTACATGGGTCAATTTTCTAGCAATGAAATCAGAAGACTTTTCTTATTTTAAATATTTTTTAAACAATGTTAAAAATGAGAAAACCCTTCTATTGATAAATATTCATAGTGATCATGGTGGAGAATTTAAAAATTCTGATTTGGACACTTTTTTAGTAAGAAATGAATTACTCATAACTTGTCACCTCTAAGAACTCCTCAAAAAAATTTGTTTTTGAAATATGAAATTTAATTCTTTAAGAAATAAGCAGAACCATGTTATGTGAATATTCTATTGCTACACTTTTGGGTTGAAGCTGTTATTACTACTTTTAATACTATAAATCGAGTTTTAATAAGATATTTTCTTAATAAAACACCTCATGAATTGTAGACTGGTCGAAAACCTAAACATCCTTACTTCAATGTATTTGGATGCAAAGTATTCTTCTTGAATACTAAAGATAACTTACATGAATTTGCACTCAAATCTCATGAAGGTATTTTCTTAGGATATTCCACTACTTATAAGGCTTATATCGTTTTAAAACAAAATTCTTATACTGTTGAAGAAATAGTACATGTTAAAATTGATGAAACTAATCCTTTTGTTTTTAAACAATCCCAACCTACATTCTTAAATATATTTTCAAAAACTTATTATCAACCCTTAATGGAATAAACTTCTCATAAGTAAAATACTCAGGAAAATGGTTCTGAAGTATTTACCCCAGAATATTTTCAACCTTATATTGATGAAAATGTTTTAAAAACCCAAATTAGTTATTTATTAAGAATAATCCTAGTGATAGTATCATTAGTGGTGTAAATCAACCTGTAAGGACTATAAGTTCTTTAAGAAATAAATTATAACATCTAGAATTTCTTTCCCTATTAGAACCTAAAATATCTAATGAATATTTAAGTGATGATGATTGGATTAAAGCTATGTAAGATGAACTAAGTGAATTCGAAAGGAACAAAGTTTGGACCTTGGTTGAAAGACCTAAAGAAACTTATGTAATTGGTGTAAAATGGGTTTTCAGAAATAAATGCTTTGAAAATGGAATCATTTTAAGAAATAAGTAAGATTAGTTGTTAAAGGATATAATCAAAAAGAAAGAATAAACTATGGAGAAACCTATGCTTCTATAGCTAGACTTGAATCTACTCATATTCTACTTTCCTTTGCATCATTATTTAATTTCAAACTTTTTCAAATGGATGTCAAGCATGCTTTCTTTAACAGATTTGTTCAAGAGGAACTTTATGTTGAACAACCTATAGGTTTTGAAGACACAAAACATCTTAAACATGTTTTTAAACTTACAAACTATTTATATGGATGTAAACATTAACCTAGATCCTTGTATGATAGACTTAAAGGATTTTTATTAAAAAAAGATTATGTTAAAGGAACTATTGATCCAACTCTTTTTATAAATAAATATTTGAAAATATAATTATATTTTAAATTTATTTTTACGACATTATATTGGGATCAACTCAACAATCTTTAACTGATTCATTTACGAATATCATGACATCAGAGATTGAAATTACTATGATGAGTGAGTTAACATTTTTCCTTGGTTTTCAAAATTATCAAAAACCATAAGGAACATATATATCTCAACATAAGTATATTAAAGAACTTTGTAAGAAGTATGGATATGAAAAAACTAAATGTATAAGTACTCAAATAGGTACCTTAAACTCTCTTGATCTTGAAAAAGTTTTAAATCCAGTAGATTAAACATCTTTTAGAGGTATGATAAGAAGTTTATTATACTTAATAGCTACTCATCCAGACTGAACGTTTTTAGTATTCTTATGTGAAAGAAATCAATCAAATCCAAAGGAATTTTATTTAAAAGTAGTGAAGATAATTTTTCACCATTTAAAGGGAACCATGACTTAGGACTTTTTTATTATTATAGAAATAATTTTATTTAAAAAAAATAGGCTTTGATTTTGGTGGATGTTGAATGGATAGGAAAATTACATCTAGAAAATTTTATTTATTAGGAGGATCATTGGTTTCTTGGTCATGCAAGAAGAAACACTTAGTAGCAGTTTCCACTATTGAAGCTCAATATGTAGCAGCTGGAAGTTTTTGGGCTCAAGTGTTGTGGATGCAACACAAAATCACAGACTATTGCATGAGTTTTACCAAAACACAAATTTTGTGTGATAATAAAAGTTCCATTTCCCTAAGAAAAAACACTTCACATCACTCTCATGTAAAAAAAATAGATATTAGGCATCACTTTATTAGGGATCACACACTTAATGGAGATATCATTATTCAATTTATCGGAATGCAAGATCATCTTGATGACATTTTAAAAAAATTCGTACCCCTTGATAGATTTGAATATATTAAGAAAAAGGTAGGAATAATAATCAAAAGGTAATCATTCATAATAACTTTTTTTGAAACCTATATCCTTACATTAATAAATCCCTTTCCATAGGGGGAGTATATTTGTTTATTCTTTCAAAAAACATTTGATTTTTTTTTCAGAACATAAATTTTAACTTTCCTTAATATTTTTTCAAAATTAGAAATTTTCATTCCCTAATAAAATTTATAGAACCAAAGAACAACATTATAAATACTAAAAATTCTCTCTAATAAATTTTAAAGTTATATTTCTGTATGTAAATATTCATATTCATTTTTTTACTTATTGGTTTTTCTATCTTATTTTAAAAAAATCAATCGGTTTCACTTTCCTTAAATTTGATTTATCATTAAAACCTCAAAAGATCAGAACCTTCAAAATCCTTCTTCATAATTGATATAAACTGTTGGATCTGATCAAGATAATCTCAACCCTTTGATATATTAGAGAATTTGAGTCATCACTGTAAATCCTATTTAAAGGGACCCCTCTTCTCGTCCCACATCGGTTTTTCAGTTTTTTTTTTGCACTAAGGATCTATTGATCTAAGTATACTATTATGATTCTTTATTTTTCTTATATTCTGAATGTCTCTTGAACCCTCTCCTCAGACTCCTATGTAGTCTCGATCCATCAAGTAACCAAAGGACTTGTTATTGTTCCAAGAGAGGTTAGTGGGTAAGAATTTATTTTTGAAGTATAATTCTTTTATTAAAAATATTATCATGTTAAATGGATGAGAAAGTGTCTATGTTGCTAAATAAAAGAATCAATATTCGGTCTATTAGGAACTTGTAGTGGAATTATATCATTGAGTCATTTTCTATGGTTAAGGTGGAAGAGAGATGTTTAAGTTTAGAAGTTATGGAAAATTGTACTTTGTTTCTTCCAAAAAAGCAGCTAGTATCCTAGATACTCCTTATGATAGTGAATTTATTCTATGCTCTCACTGATTACCCAACAAAGAAGGATCTTTCGTGAATATAAAATATTGTGAGTTCCATAAACTCAATAATTTCAAGAAAACCAAGATTTATTATCTCTCAACAAATCATAAAATGGTACCATTTTGGATGCAAGGTTTCCATATCCTAAGGAAGGTTGATAAGGATTCAATTAAGTTATGTGATATCTTTCACATAGATTTCTTGGTGAACTTAAGAAATATATATTTGGTGAAGTATATCCTTCTGATGATCTCCAATATCAAGAATGGCAGTATAAAGTCTCATATTTTAATGTATCCCGAAATTACTTCAAATATCATTATCTTATGTTTGGAATCCATTAAGATCCCTTGCACCTCAAAGGATAATAATTTCAAGATTATGTTACTCAGTGTTGATACCTTGAGAAGGATAAAAATAGCATTCAATATTGAATCAAAAGATTTTTATGATCTTCCTGATAAATATATTCATCTTGAAGCTAAGAAAGATAATGTTTCTAAACCTTCCATGAAAAGAAAAGAAAAATAACATGAACCTCAATCAACCCCACCTAAACCAAAGAAACAAAATATGTTTTTTGATGAATTAGTTTTTATATAGAGAGAGTAGAAGAAGAATAGAAAGTAAGGTGATCTTATTTTTTAGCATGACCCTACGAAGGATAAGGCCTTAAAATTGTTAGAGTTAAAAAACTAAAGAAATAAGAAAAGGCGAAAAACAATAAAGAAAAAATATTTTCAAGCTCAGGTTTTTGAATCATTGTTAAAAGATGTTGAGAAATATTCATGACATATTCAAGTACCAGAATCCTTCTTGAAGAAAGCTTCAGTTCTGGATCAGGTAGTTAAAGAGGAATAAATTCATCAAGAATAAGAATAATATGATGAATATGAAGATATGATAAAAATGGTGGAAGAGTATCATGAATATAATATTCCTTCTGATAAACTCTCAAAAAGAACTTCCCAAGGATCATCAACAAAAATTTTATTCAGATAATGATCAGGAAAATTCTAAGGAGGAGGAAGTTAACCATAGTCATTCCATTAAAGAGAGCGAGGACATTGATGGAATTATCTAGGAAGATAAAGAGGAACTTAATGTTCAAGAAAAATATCAAGAGGTGGCTAGTGTTCTTGAAATGTTTGTTACTAAAATAAATCTATTCCTTCTTGATACACCTCAAAAACATATTGTTGAATATTATAAGTTAATGTTTGTTGAAGAAGTCAAAGATACTCCTCCATTGAAGGATGTTTCAGATTCTGAATCATCGTCATCCATGGGACATGACTCTATGGTGAAATCTTTAAAGAATATTGTTGATTCAATTCCATTATTTCCAAATATTGAATCCCAATGTCAACTTATTCAGAAATCAGTGAACTTGAAAATGAATTCTACAAATTTGTTGATGAAAAAGTTAATCAATAATGAAAGTCTTACATGAAGAATACATATTTTTTGAAATCATTAGTTTATGACCATAATATTGTTGTTGATTTTAGGGATTAATCCAAAGAAACCTTGAACATTTGTGATGAAAAGTTCAATATTCTTTCTGAAATGTTGAATCAAGATAAATCCACCCAGATCCAAGAAGATAAATATATCTATAGAAAAAATAACTCTATTTCCATTTCCCAAAAGGGAAAAACAAATATTACATATCAGTTAATAGAGAAATTCATGTTGCAAGAAAAATTTGTGAAGTCTCAATAAGAAAGAATTTAGTCTCTTAAGAAAAATAATCAGGAATAAGAATTATTACTCTAGAAGTATCAAGAATATCATAAGGATATATAGAAGATGAAGGATATTCTTAAGAGGATTTTTCTAAAGAAGAATAAGGATGATTTATTATCCTTATAACTTTGATATAATGTTGTAATAAATTTTTCTCTCAATGTCAATAAAGTATCTTTGTTATATCTTGTTTTCTAAGAATTTTTTTCTAACATTTTAGGTACCAATTTCTCCCCCATTCCTTTTTTGAAAATCAAAAACGGGGAGAAAATTTTAAAAATAATACAATATTAAGGGGTATTTTCCCAAAAGAAGAAATTACTTAAGAAAGGGTGTGCTTAATCTTAAAGATAAATTTCTTAAGAAAATGAAATTATTTCTCCAGACAATTTTGTATTCCAAATAATACAATCCTTAATGTAAAAAACACTTTTTCTTTAATGATTGTTTTCTTTCTCTAAGGAAATATATTTTCTTTAACCTTAACTTAATTTTCTATGTTATTCTTAATGTTATTTATCTAAGTGTTACCTTATTTCTCTTAAACCGAATTACATTAAGAATAATAGGATCCTTATTTAATCCTTAGAAACTTGCAGTTTCTTAGATATCAAGTCTCACTATTATTACAATTCGATTCCATCTATTTTCATATTTTGGATTATCATATATTTAGTCTCTGAATTCTCTAAAATTCAAACACTGAGTTTTCTGAAATTCAGACTCCAAATTCTTTGAAATTCAGTCTCCAATTTCTCTGAAATTTTGACTCAGAATTTTTTAAAATTCAGACTTTGAATTATCTAAAATTTAGAAACTGAATTATCTGAAATTTAGACTCCAAATTTATCATAATTAAAACTCTAAATACTTTAGAATTCAGACACTGAATATAAATTTTTCCAGAATCCTATTCTTCATTTTTTATTAGACTCTGATTTTCAATTCATTAAGAATATAATTAAATATTTTTCTTAGAGTCACCACATTTCCTTAAAATATTTCTCAAATGTTATCGAATCCCAGTTTACTTATTTTTTTAATCTTAAGAATATTTTCTTATATGGAACGATGTCTTATAATCTTCTTCTGACTAACTTTTTTTTAAGTGAAATATGTGCAGGTCCCTCTGAAATTCAAGTAAGAATATGAAAGTTGGAGGAGAAGATGATCATTGTGATTTTCTCCTATAAATACCCCAGCCATTTGAAAGCGTTAAAAATTGATCTAGGTATTATATGTTGGGTTTCTATGAAGTGATTTCTATTTAGAGATACTCACATACCTTATGTAATCTATGAACGTCTTGTTTAATTGTGAACAACTTTTTCAACATAGTGTGACTCTGATTGTTGTTGTGTACAATTGAGGGCTTCCAGGTATTAAAAGGCATAGGTGATGACTACCTTAAAGTTCAGGGACTTCCAGGGATAGGAAGACAAAGGTTCTGACTACCTAAAAGTTAGAGGACTTCCATGGATATGAAGATAGATGTTCTGACTACCTTAAAACTTGACATCTTGTCGAGATAGTAAGACAGACTCTGATATTCTTATCGAGGACTTACCCTGGTGTGGGTAAGATATAATTTCTAGGAAGTAAAAATCAATGTACCTTTATCCATGGTTGTTGGATACCCTTCTCTTTTGGTTAAAAGATTTCATACTTATTTGCATTCCTTGTTACAAATCATATTTCTGGTTTATTTTTTTAAAGAAAAAAGTATAAATTTCATATACTTTTTTACTCGGGTAAATAAGATTTTTTATGCTTTAAGGTAGAATCTTTCCCTAATATACACCTACTTAAGATTCATAAAGTTCATCTTGTTTAATTTTATGTTCTTTATAATGGGACATGGGCCCTTCCAATTATCCCTTTATTTAAAAACAAAAGAGGGTGTGTAAATTCACCTTGTTTAACTTTTTTAGACATAGATTTTCTTAAGGATAAAAAAGTAATGTATTTGAAATTACAATTCACTCCCTCTATTGTAATTGAGAATCAACATCATTATTTCTATCCTACATATTATTCAGAATTTTAAATGTACTTTATAGTCCATCCTAACTCATGATAGGTTAGTTTTGGGGGAAATAACCGTAGTCTCTATAAGAAAATTTATTTATACTTTACCTATAGGGTTGATACATTAAATTAAATAATGGAATGTTATGGTTTTAGAATACATAAATTTCTAAATGTGAAAATGGTTACTAGAAACAAAGATGAAGGAACTCATAAATGATTTTTATAAAAAGAATATGAATCTTAGGGAT
Source organism: Viscum album (assembly GCA_963277665.1). Classification (NCBI taxonomy): domain Eukaryota; kingdom Viridiplantae; phylum Streptophyta; class Magnoliopsida; order Santalales; family Viscaceae; genus Viscum; species Viscum album. Next base: position 697,133,734 of record OY728122.1, on the reverse strand, counting down.
TCAATAATTATTATCCATACTTTTTTTAATCATATTTCTTCTATTATAACTTTTTAAAAATATCATATCATAAATATAAATTTAAATCATATATAATGGTTCGTAATGAACATGTGAATAACTAAATAATATCCCGTAATAATTTAAAATGGTCGTACAGTTAGGCCAATATATTATTCACTAAGTGAATAATGATTTTATACCCAACCAACATTTTTTAGGGTTATTACATATCGGATCATCTATTTAAGAATCATCATTATCTCATTTCCATCGAAAAAGTGATTATATTTCTATACAAAAACACAGTATATAATTTACAAATATATTTTGATTTTTCACATATTCAGGCTTATTTCAAGGGATTTCACAAAGGTTATATAGTAATAATCCTCCAAAATAATGAAATTAATTCCCAAAAATACTTGAAAATTTTATGGATACCAATTGATATTCTCGAATCCAAAAAGGAATAAATAGTATAATAGTTAAATAATTTTAAAATTATATCTCCCAAATACAATCACATCTTTAAAAACTAGTGTTTCATTATATCTAAAGAAAACCTATATAAAAAAATTACTTCACATAATTTCATCAATATATTTTATAATATCTCAATATAAAACATTATTCAATACATAATTATTTAGATAAATTACATGGGAAATAGGAAGAAAATTAATGTGTGGCCCTACATTATTTCAAATGTAGGAACATATCAATTAGTCAAAAAGTGATAGAAAAAAAATTATATGATAAAACATGACCATGGAAAATGAATTACATTAAAATGAAAAACTAAAAATGTGTGTTATTAATAATTCATATTAGAGGAATATATAATATTAAATAATCCAAAATATACCATGTCATGATAATGAAGAATTATTATACTATAATAATTTTCCATTGAAAATGGTACATGCATAAAAATGTGGAAGTTCATAGAAATTAATCATAAAAATTTATTAGAGAGAAATAATATGAACATAAATTCCTCATATTTTTATCAAGCCTAATCATTTATACCCTTACTCTTTTCCAAAAAACCAATCATTCCCACCCTTAATGATTTGAAAAAACCAAATCATCAGTAAAAATTATTATATAATGGGATATAAAGTGTAAAACAATGAAATAGAGGGGTAATATTACCCATAAAATCATATACAAATAATCCACATGTATTTGTTCAATATGAAATAAATCAATCATGACATCATAAAAAACCCTAGAATGAAAATCAGTTCCTTATAAATTCTTAATTATATCATGAAAAGGAATTATAGAAATATATTGGTTGATATAAATAATTTAATATCCACAAAATTATTATTTCAATAAATAATTTTTATGATTATTTGTAAAAAATATCATTATAAGTGATAGATTGTTTATAGTAAAAATGGAAAATAGAAGTAAAATGAAAAAAGTGTTTTTAGAAATCATTTTTTAAAATTCAAATAAAAATGAAATGTTATGTATCAAATTAAAAAGGTACATCTATGAAGTTTATAGTATGACCTTTTTCAAAAATGATATATATGGAACTAATACCAATGAAACCCTAAAAATGATTAATGTTTATGTATTAAATTGGTGAGATTGTTATAAATGATATGAAAATGTATGGAAAACCACCTTTTTATATGAAATAAAATTATTTAAACCAACTTAATAAAAAGGGATAAAATTTTATCATTTTCTAAATATTTAAAGATATGTTTAAATGTCACATGAATTGAAATATATTTGAGCTTCAAAATAAGAATGAGAGTAAATTTTTTGAATAAAATAAAATAGAAATTTTGGAATATCGTAAATATACAATAAGATAATTATTCGTAATAAAGATATACTATGTTGAGAAATAGTTTAATAATGGTGGAATTATTAATATAAAAATTACATTTTACCTGGAGGGATATGTGGGAATATGATAGGAAATGTGAAATTATAGGGAACATAGAGTAATACAGTTCTAATAGAAGAAATATAAATCACTGAAAAAAATGGAGTTAGGTGAGTCACTCACATTTACTCTTAACTTTCGTGAAATATTATTATCCTTAGTTATGAAAATTTTGAAAATAAAAATAACCTATTTCAAAACCTTATTCAATTATATTTACTTTTATAGTATTCAATTATAAATGTATATTTTAAAATTTATAGTTATTTATCCTTTCATTTAATCATTTGATGTTTCTAATTTTGATTTATTCACGTATTGTTTATATTGTTGATGTTGATTCTCATTTCATGATTCCAAGATCATCATTAGATGATTATTTATGGTCATTTAATAAATATTCAACAAAAATAATGTTCAAATTTCATTCAATTATATCTTTTGTTATGATTCTTGATGGTAAAATTGGAATGGGGATTATTTTGGTATATTTTAATGAAGAAGAAGGTGGAAAATTAATATGATTTAGATATTAATAGAATTATAAACATGTATTTATATAATTTTAATCATGTAAATATTATAATTTTTATTCATTAAATTTATTCTAATAAACTTCTATGTAAATAGTTTATGAAAAATGAAATATGTCATTCAGGGAGGTGGTAGTATAAACATAACATAATTGATGAAATTTTTATCCAATGGATTGGAGGGAGATAAATAATTATTGCTTCATAAATATAATAACATTTTATTATGAAAATTATACATATATAATTACATTCATTTTTTTATAATTTTTTATAGGGGTTATGGATGAAAAATATAGATATCAAATGGTTAGGTTGTGGATAATAATCATGTTGTGGAAATGAATATTATTTTGATATACTTTTGATAAATGGGTATCTTAGGATATGTTTTTGTATCTATGTTATTCCAAAATATGATACAGGTATCTATGGGAAGTAAAATGGGATGTTTTTCATGTGAATTTATATGGAGAAGTGGGGATAACATTTGTGGAATTGAGAACCTTTTTTATATGAAGAATTGATATTCCTTGGAAAAAAGTTAGGTGAAGGGTAAGAATTGAATCACATGGGAGAATGGTGAATTAACTGATTAATTGTTAGTGATAAATTTTAGTATGATAGTTACTAATAATACATGTGTTTTATATGTTCTATGTTTCATGTTGATTTTTTAAAATTCGCAACATGATAGATTATGACTATTACTACCATTAGTAATGATTTAATATTAACTATGGAAATTATCACTTTTACAAAATCTTATAGAAATACTATTTATTACAAACATCAATTTAATTATTATTAATTTGGACTCCATTTAATATAATCAAATTTCTACATTTTTTAACATTAAATTTTATATTAAATAAAATGATAAACTGAAAACTCAATTTTTGTTGAAAAATTTATTTTATAAAATTAATTATTCTTATTAATATTTCCAATCAATAACTAACTAAATGAGTGTTACTATTTTATAAATATCACAAATATATTTTAGTAAAATCTTTATTTGACCATAATATATTATGGTTTCATAAAGTAAAAAATTTACTAATTACTGTTTTTTGTTAATTATTTTTAAAACGTAAAATTATTTTATTAGTTATTTATGAAAATTAATAGAGTAAATATTTAATTAAAAGGATATTACACTTTATTTAAAATTATAAATTTTAAAAGCATCGATATAAACATAATATAAATTATTACATATATATATATATATATCAATCTATCTTATACAAATACAACCCTTAAAATAATTATATAAGATAGAAGGATAATAAATGTTTCATTTATAGTCGAGGGTGGTCTTTCACCTATAGTGGATCTCATGGTGATTTAAAAATTTATTAATTTCTCTTAAAAACTATTCTTCTTAGGATTTAATTATTTTATTTCAACTTGGGATTGGACTAAGGAATATTATATTGAATCTTACACCCTTCTAAGCATAATAAAATGACCCTCATATTGAATCATTTTATAACATAATGAAATTTTCATTATTTTATGTATTGAATTATTAATATAATACCATTTATTTACAGCCATTGATTTAAAGGATACATTAAATTAATTATAATATATATAACATTTAGATCAATTTTATTTTCTCTTTCATATATAAGAAGTTATAAAAATTATAATGAATTATAATTTAAAGGGTGTCACGCTACAATATTTGATGATCTAAAACACTAAATCTAATAGAAGAGATTGTTGAAGATTAAATAGAGACTCATTTAATTCATACCAAACATCAAATTAGTTTAATTAATTTATTAAAAACCATCAATTCAATGAATATATTTTTTCTAAAAAAACTAGAGAAAATCAAGAGTTTAAAAAATATATATTATTATATAATAATATAGTAGCCTATTGAAATGATTCATGTGAAAAAATATAGGTAAAGTTTCAAAGAAGAAATGAAATGTTGAAAATTTCAATAGGGATAAACAATACAATTTTTTATACTAGTGAGACATTATTCTTCTGGATCAATTGAAAAGATGGAATTTCACACATTTATTTTTGAAAAATTAGAATAATCAATTTATTAATGAGAAACTAATTATTAAATATTGATACCAAAAAAACAGGGGCTTTAGATTATGTATACATCTATGACATAATGTTTAGGATATGGTAATGTTTAATTATACTATAAAGGGTGATGAATTAAAATTAATAAAGGAAAATGTGTCATTCTCTACATCCTAGTATTGATTTTTAGAAACCAATTTTTTCAGGATGTTTAGATTCCATTTAAATTATAAGCCTACATTTTGTTTTAGTAACCATGCGAGGAAGATAATGATTTGCATTTAGGTGTCTTATAAAAAAAGAGTTTTCTCCTCCATTATTATCTATTTTGAAATTTTTAGTATTATAGGAAGATCATTATAAAAACTTTATAAGTAAGAGGACCCTAGTTTTATGATTAGAGTGTATAAAATTAGTGGGGTGACAACTTTTATTACATATGAAAAGATCCTAGATTTTTTTCATTCAATAAATTCATAGTAGTTTTTTCCTGAATTTTAATTACCATTTGTTGAATAATATTATGATTTGGTCTACATTCATAAAGGGTAACCATGATATTCTTACAATGTGGTTGATTTCATTATAAATTTGGGAATACAAGAAAAATATATGATAATATTTTCAGGTTATACATTGATAATCATTAACATCACAACCATATAATGGATATCGATCAGAATGGATATAAGAAAAAAACTAATAGTGATATTCTTACTAAAGGGGAGGACATTAGTTTTTATATTTTTAATTTGAATTGTTACTATCACAGCAAAATATTTAAAATTTTAGTAATTTATGTATATTAAATAAAAAATAGTACCTATATAGGAAAATAATAATATGTTTATTAAAACATTTTAATTTTTCAATAAATACATTCTATCTACAATTAGAATAGTGTATAATATATAGTAAAATATTTTCAACATTATCAAATATTATAAACTAATTATAGTAAATTATGAGAATTGATTCTGATTTTACAACTAAATATATACACATATTGAAAATTATGATCATTTAATTGATTAATTAAATATAGGAAACATCAAGGAACATGTAACATTCATTGAAGATACACAGATAGACTTTGACCATAATTTTTTTACATATTTAGCTAATGGGGTATTTTTTATTAATAAATTGGCCTAGGGAGAGTGGATGACATTCATAAAATCCATCAAAGTATTTAATGAATCCTAAATGATATCCTATGAGGATAAAAAATAACCAAGATGGTGGAATGAATTTTATAAAGATTTAATAATATTCCCAAGGGAATATAAGGTAATTCAAAAACTAGGGGAAGTGATCTGAATGCAATTTTTTCATAAATGGTTTGATATAGACTCGATAAAATGATTATAATTTATTAAACAACATGAAAAATTAATACATTACCAACCTGGGAAAGTGAATAATGTTTAATATTCTATGAATCGAAAGGATCACTCTAGCTTACCATTTATAGGGATCACAAAAGCTATAATTTTTCAATAACTTTCATTCAGGGGTATGGAAATATTTATGTTATGGGAGAATTTATAGCTTTATAAAATGAATGTCAAAACATTTATCCATGTTTATAATAAATAGGTATAAAATAAAGATACAGTCTTTCAATAAAAGGTAATAAATGTTTAATATTTCATCATTGGTTGTGTTTTAATAATAAGGTTGCGGAACTTTCTATGAGTTCCATTAATAAAAAATTTAAATAAATTATGGATGAAACACGTAGTTCATCATTCTCTATTCATCCTGGATATATGAAGATATATGGATGTTTAAAAGACTATTTTTGGAGTGATCACATTAAGGGAGATATTTCTGAGTTTTTATCACAGTGCTTAGTTTTTTAGCAAGTTTGGTTTGTAAGATATAAATCTAAGGGGGAATTATTAATATTACCCATATAATAATATAAATGGGAAAACATCACTAGGTATTTTGTTATCGGACTACCCAACTTCTAAAAAGGGAATAATTCTATTTGAATTTTACTCAGTCACCTTGAAAATTCAGAACTCTTTAATTATATTATAGAATATTTCTATATAGTTCAAATTTATGAAATATAAATTAATGAAAAATTAAGGTATCATGGAGTATAGTATTCTATTTTATCTGATCATGATTTTTCGTCCACATCGATTACCTATAGAAGTATTCACTCTGATCTTGACGTCGAGTTGTGTGTCAACACTACTTTTTATCCTCAATCAGACAACGAGTCGGATAGGACTATTAAAACCCCTTAGGATATGTTTTTGTCTTGTTAAAAATATTTTGAAGCTGGTATGGATCAAAACATTCCTCTTATTAAAGGATATTAAAAAAATATTTCACTTGAGTATATATATGGCTTGTTATAAATTAATTTATGTAATGAAGTATAGAACACCAACATTCTAGAATAAATATAGAGAAATAAATCAATTGGGACTTTATTTAGATAAGGAAATGGAATTCGAAGTGAAAGGTATTCAAAATCCCATTAAGGAATCTAGGAGTGGACATAAATTTTTTATTGATTGTTTTTGGTGAAATATATAATTTCAAGTTAGTTATAAGTTATTCCTATTAACTTCTAGAGGGATGAAGATAATGAGATTTTGAAATAATTTAAAGATGAACTGAACTTATATTGTACCCTTTTAGATTATTGATTTTGTATAGATAGTATCATATGACTAGGATCTTCTATCAAAATGCTCTCAAGTTCAATATGTGTTCCTTTTATCTCTCCTAAAGAAGTATGTACAAAATCCTTTACATGTAATAAATTCATAACTTTTACCTTTGGAGAGTTTTTATTCCATGGAAGAACAACCTATAGAAATATTTGATCAATGTGATAATGTGATATAGAATGTGACTAAGAACCCATTGAATGTTCTTCAGAGGGAAAAAATTAAAAATCTACATGTGAACTTGAGGATGTGATGAATCATATATATCATCATTTTTATGTATCATAGTGATTAAATTTGATGTGAAAAGACTAATTTTTATTTTTCTAGAATGTGATACCATGACATTTTAATATTTATTTTTATTTAAATAAATTTATTTTCTTTGATATCTTGCATTACACACAACCATGTGTCTAAATATACCATAATATAGAATACCATTATATAATAGATGATAAATTGGTATATGGAATAGAATTGGACAAATTTTGGAAATTATTTATAATTATTTTAGATAATAAAAATATATTTATAAATACGTACTCATTTTTTAGTAAATTCATTATATTCTTTAATAAAACATTTTTCCTCATAGTTTAGTTTTATTTATTTTTGTGAGTTAATATTATAATTAAATCACAAAATTTTATAAAATATATTTTTAAAAATTAAAAAAAATATTTTTAAATCATTATATAATAACTGAATTAGAATAAAATATTTAAATTTTATAAAAATATCACTTTTTCAATGAATAATGAAAAATACTATTTTTTATTGAAAATTATATTTTTAATTTTAAGAAATTACATAGTTGATTTTATTTAAAGTTATTTCAAATTTAAAATTAGATCATTTTTATTATCAGTAATGTAACTAGCATCATTTGATTTAATATATTTTTTATTTTTTATAAAAAAATTATATACGTCAAAAAAATTCCTAGAAAACTTCTTTTCATCATGTTTTTTGAGATTAATGTTAAATTAAATTCTACCAAATTTTTAATTGAATTTGAAAAACGGAGACCAAATTTGGAATGAGGAGGATCAAATTTTTTAAATATTAACCATTAGTTCTAGTCATTATGAATACTAAAATTTATAAATATTTTTCACCTCATTAAGTGTAACAACCTAGGATTTTATAGTACGCTTTATTTTTTAATTAAATTTAATGGCTTTTGTTGCAGGCAACACCAAATTCAAACAGACGGCGTTTTATTAAATAACTTAATTTTATAAACTATAAGTTAAAATGTTGATAATGAATAGTATTAAACACATTATGAATCAAATTTCTTAAGCATTTATAAAAAATAGGAATAAAATAAGAATTAATTCAATTTTGCACATTAAAATGATATATTTTTTTAAAGGAAGTTTTACCTCATTTTGATGGTGCACTAGTTTTAAATATATGTTTTGAAAAATTTTAAAATTTATATATGAAAATATATACATCTTATATTAAATTGGATTATTAATATTTTATTTGGTTGATGATTTTGTATTTTTATGATCTGTTTCATGTTTTTATGAATAGTAAAAAAATACTGACTGTTGATTGAAAACAGAATTTTCATCCAAATAATTTTTATTCTTAAATAATAATTTTAATTGGTTTTAAAGTATAATTAGATCAATTTATTATCTTATAATTAAATTTATGTCATTATAATCAATTTTACATTGACTTTGTATACAAAAACACTTCAATCTTTTGAATGTTTTAACTTTAAAAACTCATTTTCTCATTCTATCAACGGGATTAATTTTAAATTTATTACTACAACTTATGTTCTTCGAATTTTGAAAAATGTATTCCTTATTTTGAACTATTGGATAAAAATTATGTAAATATGTCCCTTTTATTTTTTGAAACTATGAATGGCAATTTTATTAATGTTTTATTAACAAAATTAAAGGTAAATCAAGTAATTAAGTGTAAAAAATATTATAAATATTAGAAAATTTACATAAAACTTGTAATAAATTTATTGGATGAGTTATTGTTGACTAAAATAATCTTATTTCCAATTTTATGGCCTCTTGTAGCCACTTTTATGACTTTAATCCTTTTGTAATATTATATTCTAAGGAAATCCAAATATGTCATACTTATGTTTTTAATAAGTATTAAATTTTTTATATATGGTTATTTATAATATATATTCAAAAATAAAAATAAAAATAATATATAAAATTTTTATATTCATCATAATATTTTTTTAAACAAATTTAGTAAGTAAATAATTACATTAAGGTATTACATAATGATGATGTAGTTATTTTTTAAATAATGGAAATATCAAATAAATTATATTAAAAATAATAATATAATATAGTTTGATAAAATTAATGTCATAAAAAATATTTATAGATGAATGATACATATTAAGTAATCATTAATGGGTTTTTTCTCATTTATATTTTGTATTTATACTTTTTAAATATTCAAGTAATTAATAGTTCCAAAATTGACATTAATGATATTTTAAAATAAATAATAGTTCATTAAATGATATAAAACTAATAAAAAAGATAAAATTCAACTAAATTATTGGGATAATGTTGAATATATCATTAATGATCCATTTATGGTTACATTTTTATATTCGAGTAACTATATTAACCCTGACGGAATGAAAACACATGTTGTCATGGAAAGAGTTAAAGGGATTAAATAAGGTCTAAAACTAGAAGATACGGGTAATAATATGACCTAAAAATGTCAAAAAAATTATTGGTTTGGATTATTTAGATTTGAAATAATCTTATAGTTTAAATAAATCACTTAGGATCTGTTTTTTAATGAAAATTAATTTATATTAATTTAATAATTGTGATGTTTCCGAAAGTGCCCCTCACCTCAAATATAAAAGGGATCCTCATAATTAACTTACTTACACTGCGTTGACACTTATATACTGACAAAAACCATCCCATTTATCCTCCCAAAATCCTTATCAATGTTCATGAGTTCTTGGTCTTCCAAAATGACCAATTATAGATCCCTTAAGTATATATCTAAAAAAATTAAATATAATAATAGGTAATTGTTTTTCCAATTTATTCTAGTTAATTTCTTCTTATACTTCTTCTTCATGTGTTATTTCAATACTAATTTAATAAATATTGTATAATATAAATTCTGAGATTTTATTGTGATTTTTTTAAACCATATTCCACCTTTTATCCATCCTAAGAAATATGAAATCATTGTGCGGGCGTACATACAGCTTACCATCTTCATATCATGGTGTAATCGGTTTGTCGTCACCACTTTATTTGTATGGGTATAATGATATATATAATGGATATAAATAATAAATATTAATTTTTAATTATTATTTATATTTAATATATCATCCAATTTCTTAACCTTTCACCATTAAGGGAATGATATCATCGCTCGTGTGTGCGTAAAGCATATCGTATCGATGAAGTGATATGATCCATTTTCTATGATAACCATTAATTATTTATTATAAAAATTTATACAATAAGTAAATATAATATTTATGGAATTAGTATCATCCTTTATAAGAAATAAATATATAATATTCATAATAAACTTGACTTACATGACAAAATATACATAATAAAATGAAGCACATAACAACTGAAACAATGGTAATTATAAAATATTATTCACAAAATGATATAAGAAGATAATATATGATATCATAAATATGGATATGTCTCTGTTATAAATTAATAACATCCTTTAATCCAACATACATAAGTTTAAATCAAATTTAACAAAATTAAAGTACAAGGAAATGGTTATTTCACAATCTCTTTTTTATTCGCGATTGTTTAAGTTTATGTCTCCACAAGGGAACATTTTTATTCCATGTCCATTATTTCTAAGAATATTTTCAAAAAGGTTTTTACAATTATCCTTAAAATTTATAAAATCTTTTTACCCATGTTTTAATTTTTATTGAATTTATTTAAAGGAATATTTTTTTGTTTTCAAAATGATGTACATTATGAATTTTCTGTAAAAAAATACAGAATAAAATTTTTTAAAATTTTTAGACATGCGCATATTTTTCAACAATCATGTGACTATAGAATATTGAATCATCATATAATGCTTACAAGATTATTTTCACTAAAATAATATTCTTTCAAAATTTTGCGGTCTTTTAGATAAATGACTTCAAAGTAAAAAGGGTTATTAATCTCAAGAAATTTTTAATGATTTTAGTAGAGTATTTTCATCTATGTTGAAATCCTTATTTGGGTATTATTATTGATATAGGATGATCACTTAAGATACCATATACCATATTTTATTTATGGTTTTTTGATTATTTTAACTATTGATGTACTATTTTGATACCATTCATGGTTTGTGTTTAATAAATTCACATTCATATGTTATAGTGTCTATGTTTTTTATGTTTCACACTTTGCATATAAGGACTGAATTAAACATATTAAGTGATAGGAGGGGCCCATTATAGCCCCTTAATGTATCCATATGTCTCATGAGACAAACTAGTTTGGGTCTTGGTTGATGCCTTACCCATTTATGTATGTTTTCTTGGCCAAAGCCTTTATGGTATTTTTATAATGTCAAACATTATTAATCACCCCATTATTATATATGTTATTGATATTTCATGTGATTATTTCATTAGTAGAATATCCATGTGACTATTTATATGGAACTATTTTATTTTTCAGTTTTTCTTGACACATTATTATCAACACTATTTTTAAATGGATTGTGTTTCACTTATAAACATTTCATTAATTTTTATGCTTATTTATTCAAAATAGATTCTATTGTATGGTTACCATTACTGAGAATCTATACTAACCACTTTATTATGTTTAATTTTTTCTAGGATTTCCTGATGTATATTATGATTTATATGTATGGTAAATCTGCACAAGAGCCTAAGTTCGGTTGGTGAGGACTCAGTAAGTGTATCCAAGAGACCCAAGATCAAATTTAGGCAGAGTCATATTTTTGGGGTAATATAGCAGTATTGTGGTAGGGACTATAGTAAGTACTATTCAATACTATAGTAGCTGAAACTATTCATCCATTTGGACTTTCGGGCCACTTGTTTTTTCCTCGAGCCCTTCAAGGCCTTCGGGACACCCAAGGCCTTCGGGCCACCCAAGGACTTCGGGCCAGAAAGGATTTTAGGACACCTCAAGTCCTTCATGCCACCTCAAGGACTTTGGTCCAACTCAAGGCCTTTGAGCAGCAAGAATTTGTGATTAATGGACTCAGAAGACTCTAAAAATAGCAAGATCTTGATGAGGATTTAGAGCAAGATGCATTTACTAGAGAAGATCTAATGGATTTGGAAAAATGAGAGTGTGTGGAAACTTCCATCAAGACTAGTCTATGCTTGCATGGGAAGCCTAGCAGAATAGCCATGCGAATATGGAGAGATGATATCATTATATTTATGTTAGGGAGAAGTAGTTATATGTATTTATAGTATGTATGTATTCCCCTAATACCTTCAGTTCATGTAATATCATCAAGCATATGGGCCATGTAAGGGTTCCCCTTCAACCCTAAAAAGGGGGATTATCAAAAATGAATAAAAATATAAGGTCTTCGAGCCATTCAGAGTATAAGTATGGTAAATCTAAGAGAATATGGGATTTTTCAATGGAGTTAATGTGTTGTATTATATTTTATATTGTAATATAATATTCATGTATGAAATATGGTTTCTAAGACTACTAAAATTATCAGTACTTTGGGATGTAAATCTTTTATCTATTTCAATGTAGTAAAGTAAGGCACCGGCTCGATGCTACTAAGGTTGGGGTATTTATAGTTAGTATCAGAATAAGTTTAATAGAATCATTTGAAACTACATTTATAAAAATAAATATTAAGGAAATGCTAACCAATAATATACTTTGAGAATATTCTCAAAGTAACCAAGTTTATTATTTTGAGATTAGTTATACATAAATTTTCAATTTATAATAAGTGTTTTAAAAGTTCCAAATTATGAATTATGATTCCTAACCTATTCTAATTATTATATTGTTTAAAAGTGGTGTCTAGTATAAGGAGTGGAAACCATATCTACACACATAATCAATGTTGGGATTTCCCTCTTATGGAAGATAATGATGTTAAAGCTGGAGCTACAACTAGTGTTGAATAAATTAAAACTATAATAAGACAACTGACTCTGGTTATAAATAATAAAAATACCCATATGGATAATCCATATCCATAATGTGTAGGAATAATGTTATAAAGAAACATTAGAAAATAACCTCTATCATTTAGTAGGACTAAAATCGATTTGTTGCTGAGAGATGGATAAGCTCTATAGAGAAGATATTTCTTTCTTTGGGATGTAATTAAAGGGAGAATGTATTCAGGGATATTTTGAACCTATTAGGAGATACATATCAATGGTGTACATTGGTCCAAAAGGTGATAGAGGATAAATAAATAGAAAACATGGAATGGAATGATTTTAAGGAACTTTTATTAGAAAAATATTTCCCTTTGGAATAGAGAGAAAATATAGAGAGAAAATTTATTGTTCTGGGAAAAAAGGTGGATGGGAATGTTTCTAAGTATGAATCCAACTTTACATGGTTATAAAGTTATGTTACATATTACATACACAATCTAAAGATAAGTATTTATCAATTCTTTATTGGGTTAAAACCATTCCTCTGAAGGGGACTTTTCCCCCAAAATTTATCATCATATGAGGATATAGTCTCATGTGATATCAGGAAAGAGATAGAATTATCTATGTATTATGGATTTAATTGAAAGAAATATAATAATATAGATTCTTAAAACTCTATAAAAAATAAGTAAAAGGGAATGAATATAATAGTTGACTTTCTATCCTTCACTAAATTGGGAAAGAAACATCATGGATCATGCCTATTTGGTCTGGAGTTTATTAAAAGTGTAGAAAAAAAGGTCACTAATCATGTGATTATAATAGAAATAATGAATTCATTAATGTTAAGTATTTTTACTATAATTAAATGGGACACTATGGAAATTATTTTCCAAAATTTCAACGAATCATGCCCCAGAAATGGGAAGGGGAGAAAAACAAATCTTATATAATCACAACTATTGAGATTGATGTTCCTAAGGATGTGGTGGAAGGTAATTTAATCATCTCCTCACACTTAAATAGTTATTTATTTGATTCTAGATAATTTAATTATTTTATATCTTCCTAGTTTTCAAATAAAATTATACATTTATCTTTGGATTTATTAAAGGATTTTTCAAGAAAAACTCCTATGGGAAGTCTCATTACAACGAAGATATGATGGTAAGTCCCATTTATGACACATAATCATGATTCACTTTATTACCTTGTCATCATATCTATGGTATACATTGATATAATCCTTGGTAAGGAAGGTATTTCAAAATATAATTAGAAAATTTATTTCAAGAAGAATGAAATTATGATTTGTGATGAGGATGTATAATTCCATATATTTAGAGAAGAAACTTCATCATCCGATTCTTATAAAGATTCACCCATAGTAGATCTAATGAATGAAATTATTGGGGAGGAAGAGAAAAAAACATCTAGTGATGAATAATGAAATCTTAAAATTAAGGATATACCTATTGTAAAATAATACATTAATGTATTTTTGTGGTAATTACCTAGACATACCCTAGACTCTTATATTGATTTTTCTATTTATTTAATCTCAGATTGAAGAAATATTCAAATACTCCCAATATAATGTCCACAATATAATTAGTAGAGATGGAGAGACAATTAGAGTAGTTGGGTAAAAATGGATTTATTCCCCTGAGATTTTACCTCTTTTGAGCCCCTTTTATCTTTTTTAGGAAGAAATATTGATCCATGAGAATTTGTATTAAACATAGATAAATCATTGCTATTAAAATAAATAAACAGAATCCTCTACCTTTCATTGATGATTTATTTTATCAACTTCATGGAGCCCATTTTTTTATTATTTAACTTGGTTCTAGATAGCATCAACTGTGATTGAATAAGGAAGAAATTATGAAGACAACATTTTGGACAAGGTATGAACATTATAAGTTTATAGTAATGCCATTCAGATATACTAATGAACCCTTAGATTTTAGGGATCTATTGAATAGATTATTGAAATAATATATTAATTATTTTTTTGGTTTTCATTGATGATATTATGGTGTATTATAAAAGTTATGAAGACCAAGAGAATCACTTGATAATCATTATTGAAACTCTCTGAAGGAAATAGTTTTATGGTAAATTTTAAAAGTGTGAATTATGGATTTGGGAAAATTATTTTCTAGGCCATATTTTCTCCAAGGATAGAATATAAATTAAACCTATAATGGAAAAGGAAACCCAAGAATAGATTAAACTAATGAGAATAACTGAGTTATTTTATTTCACTGGTTTTGTAGATAATTATCAGTGTATCCTAAAGAATTTATCTATATTGGATATCTCATTAACCAATATCATACGTAAAGGGGATAGGTGTATCTGGACAAAATAATATGAACAATGTTTTAAATAATTGAAGATAATATTGATCAATTCTTCGATATTGACTTTTCCATTTAGAAATGGTGGATTTGTGATTTATAGGAATACATCAGGTAAAGGATTTGGTTACATACTTATGTAGAATTATGGAGTTATTGAATATACATACATGGAGTTAAAAACTAAAGAGTAGAACTATATAATTAATGGTCTATAATTATCTAATGTATTGTTTTCTCTAAAGATATGGATACATTATCTCTATGGTGAATGATGTTAGATATATATAGATCAAAAGTATTTCAAATATATCTTCTCACATAATGTACTCAATATAAGCTAATGGAGATGGCTCAATCTACCCAAGGATTATGATTTCTCAATACACTACCTCCTAGGAAAGGAAAATAAGGTAGAAGAAGCATTTAGAAAGAAGTGTTGTGGAGTTATAAACAAAAAAACAACTGAAAAAGATCATATGTCCACGGATCTAGAAAATATGGATATAGGAATTATTAAGGGGAAACATTACTCCTCTATTAAATATTTTCCAAACCATTATTATTGGAAAATGTAAATTGTTATTAGTATTATGATGAGAATTTATAAAATAATATTAATGCTTTCTATGATGTAAAATTGGTAGACTTTGTATATGAAGATTTTATTTTGAAATTTTGAAAAAGGATTTGTATTCCCTCTTTAATCAAGCTGAAAATGGAATTTTTCTATGATTCTCATAGCTTGAATTTCTCTATACACCTTTACAAAACCATTATGTATAGATATTTGAAGGAAAATTTTTAGTAAGACAAAATATAGCAAGAAATTACTAAATATGTGTCAAGATGTTTGGTTTTTTAACAAGTAATGGTAGAAAGAAAACTTCCTTAGAGGGTTTATACAACCTCTACTAATAACTACATGTAAATTGGATGACATTATAATATAATTTCTCACTCGATTACCAATAACCCCCAGATAAATGAGGTAACATGGGTTATTATTTATTTACTTACCAAATATTCAAATTTCTTCACTATAAGGGAATATTTTCCACTAGACCACCCTATATGACACTATATTAATGATGTTGTAATAATTCATTGTCCACATATTTCAATGGTTTCTGATCATAGTCCATGAGTTACATCGAAATTAGGGAAAATTATTCATAAGGCCCCTAATAAAAAACTTCATTTGAGAACTTATTATCACCCTCAAACTGATGGAAAATCTTAAAGGACTATCAAAACAATACAAGACATGTTGTGGTCCTCAACAACTGACTTTTAAGGTATGTGGGATCAGTATTTTTCTTTTGTAGAATTATCCTATAATAATATATTCCATTCAAGTAATAAAATGGAATTTTATGAAGAGTTATATAGAAATATATGTCATACACAAAATTTTTGGGATGAAGTTTGTCAAAGGATTCTTGTAGTCAAATAACTTTCAGAGTAAACTACAAAAAATGTAAATACTATTCAAACCCATATCAAAGAAGCTATAAGTAAGAAAAAGATTTATTTTGATAACTGAAGGAAGGATTTTTAATTTCATGTTGGATATAATTTTTCTTGAAGGTATCTCTATGAAAGTGTGTTATAATATTTTGTAAAAAAGGGAAACTGGTTCTAGGTTCATCAAACCTTTTGAAATTATAGAATGAATTGGAAATATGTCTTATCTTTTGGAAATGACACATAGCTATTATAAATTACATGATGTGTTCCATATATATTTTCCAACGAAGTAAATTCCAGAACCAACACATGTTTTTACTTATCAATTAATTAAATTGGAACCTAATTTTTCTTACATTAAAGATCCTATCAAGATTTCTGACACTAAAGAGAAAGTGTTGAGGAATCTAATGACTAGGCTGCTAAAGGAACTATGGAAAAATCATAAAATATATGAAGTGATATCAGAACCTGAGGAAATTATAATTAAGAACTACCTGAATCTTTGTATGATATGATATTATAGATATTTCAAGGATTGAATTTTTTAAGGATGGAAGAAAGTAACAACCAAATTTTTTACTGCAGATTTTCTTTATTAAATAAATTTTGGAGCTTGTTTTTCATGCAACACAAAATTCAAAATGATTGTGATATATTAAATAGAAGAATATTATAACCAACTTATTAAAATAGAGATAATTAATATTATTAAGAATATTATGAATAAAATTTTCTAAAATTCACCCAAAATATGTTATAGGCATAAGATAAGAATAAAATTAATTTAATGCTTTAAAAGGCTATATTATTTCATATGGAATTTGAACCGCCTTTTAATGGTGAACTATTTTTAAATTTTTATTTTGAAACTTTTATAAATTATATGTGAAAAAATAAACAATTTATTTTAATTTGTTATATAAAAATTTATTTTGGTTGAATTTTTGGTATTTTTTGGATATGTTTCATGTTTTCAATAATAGTAAATACACTGAATTTTAATTGAAAATATTTTTTTCATCCAAATAAATTATGGTGTTATATTATATTTTTTATTGGTTTTAAAGTATAATTAGATTAATTTTTTATCATCAAATCCAATGTAGTACATTTTAATCAATTTGACATTGAATTTACATATAAAAACATTTCAATATTTTTATTTTTTCACATTAAAAACTTGTGTTCTTGTTCTCTCAACGTGATTAATTTTAAAATAATTATTACAATGTTAATGTTTTGAATTTTGATAAAAGGATTCCTTATTTTGGATCATTAGTTCTAGATTATGTAAATTGGTAGCTTTTATTTTTTTTATTATGAATAGTAATTTTTTGTAATTTTTTATTAAAATAGGTAAAGGAAAATCAACTAATTAAGGGTTAATATAAAATTATAAAAATTACAAAATTACCCTAACAGTTGTTCTAATTTTATTTGATGAGTGATTTTCATCGAAAATCATCCATGGACTAGTTTTTTACCCACATGGATCCTATGACTTTAGTCCTTTTATAATATTGTGTTCTATAGTATGCCAAATATATCATACCCATGTTTTTAATAAGTATTAAATTTTTTATATATTCCTATTCAGAAGATATGTTGGACTATAAATTTTAAATTGAATGATAAAATTTTTATTTTCATCATGAATTTTTTTAAATTTTTAGGACATAAATAATTACCTTAAAGGCATACACAATGATGATGCAGTTATTATTTAAATAATGGAAATATCAAATAAATGATAATAAAAATATTGAAATAAATATAATATTAGATAATTAATGTCATAGACAAATTTCATAGATTACCTATATATATTAAGTATGTATTAATTTTTTTAAATTTAAACAGTGTATTTATATTTAAAAAAAATCAAGTAATGAATAGTGTCAAAATTAACATTAATGATATTTTAAAATAAATAATAGTTCATTAAATGATATAAAATTCATAAATATCATAAATTTGGAAAAATGATCGGGAAAAAGTTAATGTTTTCATAAATTATCCATTTATGGTTTTTTTTTATTTTACAGTAACTATATTAACCCATAAATAATATTACCACATGTTATCATGATAAGAGTTAAAGGGATTAAATAAGGGTTAAAAACAAAATATAGGGGTAACAATATAACCTAAAATTTTCTAAAAATTATTTTCTAAGATTATTTAGTACAATGATCATCTTATATTATAAATAAATCACTTCAGATCCATTTCGAAATGAACATTAATTTATATTAATTTAATACTTTTCAAAATTTAAAAAGTTCTCCTAACCTCAATTATAAATGTGAACCTCCTCCCTTACTTATTCACAGCGCATTGGGTATTATATATTGACCAAAGATAAACTATGTCTCATCTAAAAATCTATAGAAATGATTTTAATGTCCAGGTCTTCCATAAAGACCATTTATAGATCCATTAAGAAGAGATTAATAAAAATTCCATCGAAGAAGAGGTAATTGTTTTACCAACACTTTCAAATTCATTTCTTCTTCTAAATTTTCTTCATGTGTTTTTTTCATCCTAAAATAATGACTCTAGTATCATATATATGATTTTATTTTAATATGATTATTATGCAACCATGTTCCACCTTTATCCATCATATGAAAAATGAAATCATGATGCGTGCGTACATATGACTTGTCTTCTCCACACCTTGGTATAATTTTTTTTTCATATCCACTTTATTTGGATGGGTATAATGATGTATATAATGTATATACATAATAAATAATACATGTTATTGATTATGTATAAATAATATACCATCCAATTCCTTAACCTTTCACCATTAATGAAATGATACTCTCACTCGTCCATACGTATGACTTACCATCTCCACGGCATGATGTGATTCATTTTAAATGATAAACATTCAATAAAAATCAAAATAAATGTATATAATGATTAAATATAATATATATACACTAAATATCATCCTATATTTAAAAAAAATATACCCCATGTATAATAAATACGACTTACATGACAAAACATGTAACGGAAAATGAAGCAGTTAACACTTGAAACGGGTGTAATAACTAAATAATATTACAAAATGATATAAGAAGATCATATATGATATCATAAATTTTGGTATATTTATTTCATAAAATAATAACATTATTTAAACCATTATACATGATTTTCATGCACATTAAACTAATTGAAAGTACAAGGTATGGTTTATTTCCCAATCTCATTATTATTTTGGATTGTTTAAGATTAAGTCTCTACCGGGGAACATTTTTATTCTAGGTACATGTTCTATAAAAATGTTTTCATAAACGTTTTTGATATTGTCCTAAAAATATATATTATCATTTTACCCATGTTAGACTTTTTATAAAACTATTTTAAAGTAATCATTTTCTCATTTTCCAAACAAGGTTTGAAAGGAATTTTTATCTCACTTATACAGTGTGAAAATATTTTTCCACCATCATAAAACCTTAATGTATTGAATTTTACTCTACAAGATTAAAAGATTATATTCAATGAAAATTTTTTATTTTAAAATTTCATATCCTTTTAAATAAATGATTTTAATATAAAATGGATTATTATTCTTAAGAAATTTTTAATGATTTTATTAATGTATTTTCATCTATGTCGATACACTTAGTTGTATCTTATGATTGATAGATTTAATCTCTTATGATATAGTCTACTATGTTTAATTGAAGGGTTTGTGATCAAATTGACTCTGGATGTAATATTTTGATATGATTCATGGTTTATAGTAAATGTATTCACATTCATATGTTATAGTGTTTATGTTGTTTATGTTTCACCATTTTCATATTGGGAATGAATTTGAATTAGTATATGATAGGTTATGCCCTCTATCGCCTCTGGATGCATCAGTAGGTCCAATGAGACAAACTAGTTTAGGTATTGGATGAGGCCATACAAGTTTATATATGGTGTCTTGGATGAAGACTTGATGGTAGTTTTATGATGTCTAACATTATGAATTCACTAATCATGAGATAATTTATTGATATTTCATGCCACTATTTCATTAGTAGAATGTTAATGTGATTATTTATATGGAGTTATTTTATTTTCATTTATTCTTTCTATATTATGCACAACATTAAGTTTAAATATCTTCTATTCCAAAAATACATCTTTATTTAATGATTATTATTATTTATTCATAATAGAATCTGATATATTCTTACCCTTATTAAGCATCTAAGATCACTCATTTCTTATGTTTTATTTTTCCCAGGATGAAAAGATATATATCATGATTGATATGAATGGTAAATCTACGATAATAGGGGTTTTTTCAATGGAGTTACTTAGTTGTATTGTAGGGTAAATGGTTATATAAGATTCATGTATGTAATCTGGTTTCCAAAACATATAAACTGGTCAGTCCTTTGGGATTCGAATATTGTATCTATGCCAATGTAATAAAGTGACAAACTAGCTCAAGGATACTAGGTTTGTTGTCTGTACAGTTAGGATAAAATAGGTAAAATAGGTAAAACAGGGTTAAATCATTGGTATATGGAATTAAAATTACTCAAAAACAATCCATTGTCCCATTATATAAGGGTTTTAAGACATTTTCATCCATTCCTCAAATATATTTCCACTTAGAGCAATTTTTATTTAAATTTTTTTTATTATATTATTTTAAGAAAAATATGGAATACATTATTTCACTCTCTTGAAAGCTATAATACCAAAATACTTTCATAAGGATGAAAAGAGGATAAGTTTATTTTTGAATTTTTATTTAAATTATGAATAAAATTTTCTTATCATTGTAATTTATTTTTATTTTAAGTCATTTAATTATTATTACAAATTTTCACACAACATGACCATAATATTTAATTAGTTAATAGAAAATTCAAATAAAAGATTTTGAAAATAATAAAAGTAATAAAATTGTGATAGACTATTGGGTTCCATGATTATTATAGATAAATATATCATATTAGAGATGATTCAAATTTTTATATTTTAATTCCATAACAATCTTGATGAAATTAACCTAAATATAAATTAATATTTACAAAAATTACATTAATGATATTTTATAATAAATTTTTTTATTAAAAAATTTAAAATTCTTAAAAATACCCAAATAATCCATCTGAATGGGATATGTATAAAAAAATCACATCACTCATTTATGGTTCTTTTTCCCTTTTTGGATAGAATCCATTGTCCATAAATAGTAGAAAACTATGATATTATTGTAATTCTCATAACAGTTTATAGGGTGTTAATGAAATTAGATATGGGTGAAAATATCATTGAAACTTGTCAAATTTTATTTGATTATTTAATTTAGAATTATAATTGTACAATACCTAATATATTTCAAAAAAATCACTTAATTATAACATTTAATTTTTATTAATATAATACCTTAGGTAATTCTATTTTTTCCCATCCTTTAACTTATAAAAGGGAGCCTCTTCTCCTCTCTTCCACACAAATTTTGATCCATTAATCTTAAAAATTACCTAGAATAATGTATTAAAATTTTAATTAAATAAATTTTATATCTTCAATTTCTGTGACAAAACATTTATTTAAATTCATATGTTGGAATCCAAATTTTGTTTCTCAATAAAGACTTATAAATCATATCAAGAATGTCGAAATTTATTTCATATTATACATCCTATAAATATAATTTAAAAATTTATTAAATAATTAATTTAGTATATTCAATATACATAATTTTTATTATCATGAAGTAACACCCATAATTCACCTTATTCTTAACCATTATAAAAAGATAACGTCACTTGTGCGTACGTGTCTACAACCACCTCCACGAAGCACTGAGATTCATTTTCCACTTCTAATCTAAATGGGTCATAATAAGCATATTTTTAATGAATATATATCATATATATCATATAATAATGATTATTTAAACTTATTTATTATTTAACTTTGTTTTCTATCATCTGTTGAAAATTGACAAACATTCATGCGTATGTATGGCCTAAAGCCTCCATGAATAGTGTAATTCATATTTATATTTATTAATTTTTTGGATTACTACATATATATATATAATTAAAATATATGATAATAATTTCAGTAAAAAAATATGTATATTATGGATCCATGAAAAAATTATTTGGACTGGGATTGTCAAACAAAAAATGCAAGAAAAAAAACAGTTATCACCCATAATAGTGATTTTAATAAAATAAATTATAAAAGGGGTATAAAAAGTTCTAAGTAATTAATATATTGTATGAAAAATATAATTATGGTTTTTTAATTAATTTATTATAAATATATATTTATTATATAATATGATCAAACTTTTATGAAGACAAACGATACTTTAGGTAAAGGATTTTTGTTTCAGTAAAATTTTATTATCAATTGTTTATGCTTGTATTTATAATGAGAAAATTATATTTTCCAAATATTATATTTCCAAATAATTTTACTAACCTGTAATAATTGACTAAGGTTAAATTTAAATATACCATTTTTCTCACTTTAATAAATAAAATGATCAGGAAATAATTTATAATAAAAATAGACATTTTCCAATTTTTTGGGAATGTTTTTCATACATTTAAATGTCTTATCTACAAAAAAATCAAAAATGTTCTAGTATTTTATTATGACTTCTTAAATTTATTGTTAAACAAGTTTTAGTTTTTGTAATAAAATTTCAAAGAAATATTTGTGACATATTCTGAACAAGTCCCTTTTAGCTTTATTCAAAAATGGGAATAAAATCTTTGTTCTCACGTATACATCTTGAATGAAAATTACCACTTTTATGAATACTAAATATTTTTAAACGTTCATCAAAAATTTACATAGTTAATTTAAAATAAAATCATTTCTATAATATTTTTCTAATATTTTTATTATAAAAAAGTTATTGAAAAATTAAAAATGTGTTTTCTTCTAGAAAAATTCCATTCAAATTTTAAAGGAATCATTCATATATGATAATATTATTGATAATACTTATGAATTAATAGGAATTTGATCCAATTTTAACTTAATTATTAATTATATAGATGGTTTATCATTATGAAAAGGAGATATTTATCAAACCATTTTATTTATCATGGGTTATTATATGTTGGAATTCTTATAAAACTTATTCCTTTCATAGGTTGTGATATGATGAAAGTTTGAATATTTTGTGATATTTTAGAATCCATAAATATAATTTTAATTATATAATTTTTGGTTCCTTAGTTATATATCATTCCAATTAATTTTTTAATTCATTATATCACAAATCATAACTATGGTCAACATGTAATTATGAAAAATCCACTATGGGAAATTAACAAGGATTCAGGTTCCATTATTAGGATCATGTATGGATGTTTTTTCCACTATAGAAAATGGGTTTTTATTCTTAATCCGTTACGAAATTGGAAATTTGTTTTAATCCACTATCCATTGTTATTTGAGGATTTTGGTAGTTTACATTTACTTATGAAATGATCTTCAGGTCTATGATGGAGCCAAATATTTTATAAATTTTTCTTAAGATTATGATATGAAATTGTGGTTTGTGATTTATTACTAATGATTCCTCACTCTTTAGATTAATTTTTTAATGATATTATATTATTATAAAACTTTTGTTTATGATCTATGATATATTAGGTATAAACTTTATGGGATATTGTCATGATTTAATAAATTTATACTTATCATAATCTTTTATGTGGTCATAGATTTATATCTCCAATGTTTTCCCTTAATATGAATATGAGATCAAACTTTATTATGTTTACTTCACATCGGTTAGAAATAAAGAATTTATGTAGGGTTTTTAAAAGGGTATAATTTGAGAAACCAAATTGTGGTTGGTGGTGAAGAATATAGAAAAATAATATATTAATGTATCTAGTCTCCAAAGAAATGAAAACATTACCACTCTATCCTCGATCATAATGTTATATATTTAATATTCGTCAAAAATATATAATATTTATGTGTGAAAACTTATTATTAATGTATCAATTCTTATTCCAACATATAACTAAAAAATACAAGGCCAATTTTTTTACAAATCGCATAACTAAATAAATTATAGGAAAATATAAAAATCATTATAAATAAATATATCAAACATATTTTAGTATCCTAAATTAAATATCAAACAGTAATATTTTTCAATGGATGTTTAACAATATCATCATTATAAAACATGTGAAAATTAACACTTGATGGTTGAAATAATATATAAATAAAAAATATTGACATAATAAATAATTATAAATAAGGAATATAAAATGAACCATATATGAATATGGTTATTAAATACAAGATTAAATTATCTATTTTTGTTTTATGAGAATATAGTGCGTCATCAACTAAGTAGGAAAACATGGTAGGGATTCATTTTCTCATGTTCACTTACACTGAGGCGCGATTTCATGTATTTAACCTATTTATCATAAATGATGTATAAATAATGAACTATTTTATTCATGTATAAAAAACATCAATCCATAAATTATATTTTATGTACCATTTCATGGTTTATATCTCTTTTACATTTTATTCTTATCATAAAACTAAAATAAGTTTTTGTTTATATCAAATTTGAATCCCTTGAGACATGTTCAAGATATAGAGCATGATCCATTTTAAATTGTGTAAATAATACCCTATTATAATATATTATATTATTATACTATATTTTATAATTCTAAATTCAATTTTTTAATGTCATACCTCTCTTGGGGATTTGATTCAAATTTTTTAATGGTTATAAGGGGTTTTCGTGACTCAAATATTTTCAGTGGGGTATAATCACTATTATTCAAATATAATATTTAACTACTAAACTTTTTGAATTTATGATGATACAATGTTATATTTCCACATTATTCTATAGTGATATTAGGATCCACAAAAAATTCTTCTTCTTTAATGATTTTATTTGTTTCTTGACATGAAATTTTATTAAGAATAATTCCTCTTTTATAATAGAATTCCATCCATGTGAAAGTTTTTACTTCCATAAAATGATCTCATTTCCCGAATATAGATTAAATTATTTCTTCCTAAAATTATCCTTTATATTAATTTTAATAGGATGGTTTCTCCATCATTTTCTTTAATGTGGGTATTATATAACATTATTTCAAAATGAACTAAAGGTTATTCCATCATTCAAAATAAAAAATGTTTTATCATTCACTCCATAATTTATATTAGTAAACTTTAGGACTTATTATTAGTTCTATTATTAAATATTAATTTTAAAAGTAAAATTTTTCAATGTATATTCAATGACCATATTGAAAACATTATGTCTTTTACATGGTTTTAATATCAAATATAGTTTTTTAAAATGAAAGTTTTGGACGCATTTTTACTGATCCTTTTTTATAAACTTTTGGTATTTTGAAGGATGTTTTTTGGAATAAAAAATATGTAATGGTTTTAATATATCCTCTCTTTAATATCACAAAAATATATTTTTGACTGTAATTCTCTTAAATTCAATTTTTTTAATGGTTTTGGGAAAAATTTTGTATTTTCACTTCCATTTCCCCATAAAGGTTTATCTTCTATGAATAGTTATTATCTTCACTATTAATATTTTTTATGATCCTATTTCATTTGGAAACTTAGAGTTTCTATATTAAATGGTATTTTTATGATAAGCAATTTTTTAAGAAGTTTTAAGAAACCCATTATTTTTTCATGGGTTCTTTATAAAATGATTAATGTTGGATATTCATGTGGAACACAAATGTATGGAATTTAGGATGGGTGTTACCTTTGTATCCCACTAACTCATTAGGTAAAGTATTATATCTCATGAAATATAAATGTTATTTGAATAGGTTAGTGAGTTTCTTGGTCCACAATGGGTGTGTGGTGGAGTTAAGCTGTACTCAAAATTTTACATGTGGACAAGTTACAATTCAATATGTTAAAAAAGTGTTAGTGTGATGGAATAATGTTATACTCACAATTATATATCTAAATAAGTTATAGGGATTCTAGATTCACAAAGGGTGACTGTAAATGTATTAATCACTACAAACAATTTTATGAGTGGACCGGTTGGTAGGTATCTAGGTTCACAATGTTATGAAATCCTATAATTATTGTTATATAACATTTTAATTTTTTCGTGTAATTAAACATTTTCATGATTATGTTTTATTTTAAATATTTCTAAACCTTTTTATTATTCTCACATGTTTTTTATGTTTTATATGTATTTTGTGCTAAGTAATAAGTTTCACACATCCTTAATAATCCATTAATGGTCTTACGATCCTTCATCATGTATCATGATTATCATCTGTGATCTTATGATCTCTTGTTAAGATATTTAAGACATTATAATTCTATTATTATAGTTTATGATATGAAACTTTATGAAAAACATTTCCCTTACATGGAATATGGTCGCAACCCTTTATTTCATTTCTATTCCCTTGGATATTAATATTATTTTATCATGTGAGATATATAGTAAAGGTTCTAAAGGACTATGATTATGAAGAAATGTTCACAAGTGTCAAAAATTAAAATGGATATATTTCTAATATCCAAGCTATGAAACCTTTCTATCTTGGGGATATTAAACTATTGTTGTGATGTGTTATTTAAATAATTGTAATAATATTTTATTTAATTCTGATTTAGTATGGGCTACTCCATTAGATGAACAATAAAATATTATAATTTAAATATGACCAGTATCACATAGACATTTAGTTGGATTATATAAATAAAGGTAACTATATTATGATATATAAATATATATATATATATATATATATTGTAATTTGTGTTAATTTATTGATTTATTAATAAGAAATAATGACTCATTTTTTTGTAAAATTATTTAATTCACTAAAAACAAATTTTCTTCAAAAATGGTTTTTATTGCTTTTTATTAGTGAATAATATAACTAATTTCTTACTATTTTAGAAATAATATTAATAAATACATTATAATTTTGTATATAATCGTATCAAAATTATCTGACGATGGTATTTTGGAATTTTTTTGAAAAGTTTTATTTCTTCAGTGAATTGTAAAAATAATGATATTTGTAAAGTAGTCGTTTCTTATCATTAAAGAAATTTATATAAAAGTTAAACATGATATAAAATTAACATAATTCACCAATAATTAGATATATTAAAATTAATTATATAATAATCATCATTATATGAGATTTTGGTATAATTACTTTTTTGGATAAAAATGAATTTTTCTAAAAATAGTTATTCATTGGGTTTTTTATTTTTATCTTAAATAAATTTATGCAAGTTATTAATACTAAATATTTAAATAGTTTTTCCATATTTTTAATTAGGATTTCCAAATTTACAAAATAAGACCCTTTTATCTTTTTTTCCTTATAAAGAGAAACATTATTAAATATTTTCCATCTTTATAAGCTTAATCATTTATTTAATATTAAAAATAATGTAAAAAGAAGAAAAAAATAACACCTCCAATTAATATGTTGTATTGGTATTTTTTGCCCATCCTCTTCCATGATTCTATGTTATTTCAATTTTGTGTCATTTTTCTATGAATCTGAATTATATATTATTTTTAATAAAGAAAAACAAAAATGTCACTATCTTGATTTTAAATCTAAATTATACATTCATATATAAATAAAAATAAGAAGAGATTGAATACTAAAGGTTATTTATATAATAATTAAATTACTTGTTTTTGTAATTTATTCCTTTTTTGTTGATTATATAAATTCCTAAAATTCTTATTCATCAGTGAAGGAGTACTTTTGACATAGTAGAAAATTAATTAAAATTATTTGAAAGAAGTAAAAGATACTATTTTTATATGAATTATGGTTTGACATAAAATTTATTTCTAATAATAATTAAGAAATTTATTTAGGATTCTATATTCAAATGTCATACATTTAATGATGTTTTTAAATTAAAAATAAATTAATAATTCTTAAAATTATATTAATTATATTTTATGTTATAAAAATATTTTAAAAGATTAAAAAAACATCCAGCATGACAAGTGGATTTTTACATTGTATAAAATTTTATATGTGGACCAATTATTAAAATATGTTCACCTTATAAGTAATTTTATAACCCTTAATAATAGAATAATATGTTACTATAGTTAATGATAAAAATGTTTAATGAGGGTTAAATTTATGAGATAATGGATTAAATTATATAAAAATTCTATAAATCCAATTTTATATGTTTATCTAGTTCCTATATCATCTTTACATCTTAAAAAATCCTATTTTGAACCACTTGTACTGGAATGTGACAATATAATATTTTGTTCTTTTGGAAATTTACAATAGTACTCCACTACTCAATTATAAAATTACAGACCTCTCCTCCCTTACTAACATATTTTTTTCACTATAAAGTGGACAATCCCTACAAAAATGAATTCCAAACCATCCTATACTTGGTATAGAGGATATGTTATCATCAAAATTCTAATATATAATGCATAAGGTTTATGTTGTAATTGGTTTTCCAAGAATGTGGTATTACTCTTAATTATTACTTTTCATTATACTTCTTCTTATACCTAAAAATTTTCATATTCCATGATGATATAAGAAAATAAATATCTTCAATATACTTAAATGTTATTCTGTCTATATTACAACCCTTTATTATTTAATTTTCTATCAAATAGAAAATGAAAAGATCATTTGGATTTATGTGTACACCACCAGCTAAACTTATAGATGTGTTTTATTTTCCATCACCAACTCTCATTGATATATATATAATGATGTATTTAATATATATATATATATATATATATATATGACACCCATGACATGATTTTAATTATGGAAAAAAATATATCAATTATTTTATGAACATTCCCTCAGTTGACAAATGATGACTTAATCCGTGCATATGTGTAGATTACCACCTCCATCATGAGATGTGATTTTTTTATTACATTCAAGTAATGTTAAAAATTATAATTAATTATTTAAAAATATAGTTTTTTCAAAGATTTTTATTTTGGAGATTATATAACAATTAAAACTTTATGCATAGTCAATATCCAATTGTTATTTTCCAAATATGAACCAAACATCTTCAAAACAAATGATGTGGACTTAGTAAATTATGTAATAAAATTTTTAATTGAAATTAATGAATTAAATGGTTTAAGTATATGGTATTAAAGCTATAAAATGTTCTTAGAAATATATATAATTAATATAATTTTATTATATAGGAATCAACAAATGTACATTACGAGTTGACACATGTGAGATGGTGTATCATAACATAATATATATTAATTGGGTAAATATATAGATTAAACAATTTATGGGGTAATCCAATGAGATTTTTTGAAATTACTATTTGGGTTATAATATTTTATAGAGCTATATGATAATGATGTTTCATGTCCCAGAAATGTTTTCTTTTTCTTGATACATGTTTTAACTCTATTCTATTCTCTTGACTATTTTTATATGGATAATGATAGTTTACTTTTATGAATCTTTTATTATATTGAATATTTATACAATTTCTTATGATTTATGATACATGATTTATTATTATGAATTATTTTGTTTTATTGTCATTCACATTGATTATGTCAACATACCTATATTCTTAGCTTATACTTACTGATGAAATTCAATTGTTAAGGATTATGTTTACATTTGCTGATCATTTGAGGTTACCATTGTTATGTTTTAAAATTCACTAGATTATGAGGAGTAAAGTAAAATTAATTGAGTCTATAAATTATACTTGCATAAATAATTTTATGGTGATTTTAAAGACGTAATGTGAAATAAGGAAAGTTGGTTTTATTAGAAAACATGCTCACATAAAGAAAAGGGTGCCATTATCTAACAGAATGCACTAATTTTGTAAAACTATAACCTTTAATGGTACTTTGGTATGTGAGAGATCCAATATTTATGTTCAATTTTTAATGTTTTATATGGATAAAATTGGGTCACACTTATCAGTATCAAATCCAGAATGATAAATATTATATTTTCAGTAATGTATCTTAATGTGAGGGTCCAGTGATGTTATTTCAATGATGTTCATAATCTTTAGAGATATATAATTTATATGAAATAAATTGTTTGAACTTGTTTTCATGATGCACGGAATAAGATCACACTTTACAATTCCCTATTTAATCCAAAGGCTCTAAATATTCTTTAGCCTCATTTTTATTTTTGTTTAAGAAATTAAATGAGTATGAGAGGGGTAATGGATATGCATAAGATGTAGAAAAATGTGACAAAGAAAACATGGATAATTTGAAAAAATTCATTATTGCCATGTGAACTTATATAATAAGAGGAATACAGGATGTCTTATGTATTAAATGGGTGGATGGAAAAGGGTGTGTTAAAAGTGATTTTATTTGAATAAATTAAAGAGGTTGGGGCTCTAGAAAATTCATAGAACTAACTAATTCAAAGACCATATATTTAGACGATTCATGGGAATCCATTTTCTAGAGAATCATTTGAGTGGATGGTATAGAATAGTGATGACAGGTTCTATTATAAGATGTACAATAGAAAAAAATTCCAATATCTATTATGTGTTTTCAACTTATAGAGTAATGTTTATAAAAATGTAGATTTAATTTGGTGCAGAAAATTATTCGATACTGCTTTTTTATGTGTTTCTAAAAAATATATTTACCCTCCATGAATTATGAGGGATCATATAGGTTAATATAGATATTAATTTAATTTATAATCCAAAGGAGGGAATTTTTTATGATATAAAAGGTTCAATCATTATCTATCAAAAAATTGACAGTTGACTCCCTTATCCCTTTGAAGACGAATTAATTCTAGAAGGGGAGGGGAGACATTTAGGTAAATATAAGTATTATATAATGAGGGATTTAATCCCCATTCAAAATAAAATATAAATCAAAATAGAATTTATCATTTCTTTATTAACACATAAAAATATTTAGACCAAGATTTCATGAAGACCATGCTTCTATAGACAATAATAAAAAATATCCTTGCATCTTTGCTATTAAAATTCAATCAAGTGGAAATTCCACATACTAATTTGGAAATGTTATTTAAATATAAAATTGGAATGAGGAATTTCATATATTTGTAAATGAATATTACCTTTATAAAAATAATTTATAACATTTATCTACAGAGACTAAAAAAATAAGTGTGCCTTTGTGAAAATCCATTTCTTTAGTTGAGATCTAGATTAGAGGGGACTAGTAAACAACATTGATTGTTTGTTGAGTGGATTTTTATGTAATTATTACTTTATCCATGAATAAGGTAGTAAAAAATAAGGGTATAAATAATGAATCAACAAGGTGTGCATTTAACCCCCTCACTAATTGATAAGGAGGCCCCTATAATTGACATGGTAGATAATTTCAAATGTATTTAATTATTGGGGGAGGAAACAAGGATTTATCCCTAACCTCAATATAACAATGAATGAATTTATATAAAATTTCAATCATATGTAACAAAAATATCCAATAATAAATGAGTGAATCTATAAAAAAATACAAATAATTCTTTAAGAAATATCACCTTGTGAAAAACTAACAGTTGTCTAACACTACCATCAACATGATCCCATAGGGCTAGAAAAATTAAATAATAAATTCATGATAATATAGCTATACTTGAGAGGTTCTTCATATATTATGTATATTAATCAAGCATAGAGAAGCTTTATTTATTTTCATATGTAGTAATAATACATTATAACCCTCACTGCATAACCTATAGTCCTCTATCTTTGTAAATGCCACCAAATAAATACATTTCATAAACCTCTTTTTTTTATATCTAAAAAATAATACCACTGTATAAAACAAAAAAAAATAATATCATTTTATGATTACTACATTGTTATATAAAAAACTATATTGTGGTGAAACTATAACAACAACTACAACCACAATTATTGGGTAATTCATTGTCTTACATTATCCTAATCATTATTCAAAAATATTAAATCCCTCTCAAAACAAATCAATCACATTTCCAATTAAATTTATTAAAACTTCATAATGTGGAAAAAATATCATCATAAAACACATAACATATATCAAATCTGAACCATATCCATAATATGTAATTAGAAATCACTTAGCATTAATAAAAACAATCTGTCAGCCATATTGAACACCTCCCTCCTCATGTTACTAATCTAAAATAAATTAAATCATCCACACATCCCCAATAAACATTATCAACTACATATATAAAGTTTATTTTCTAGTATATCATCACATTGAAAAAAAATAAAAATATACCATAGGTTATAAATATAAAAAATATTTATAAAATATTACATCAACAATCCATAACACATTAATATACATTTCATAAAGTCAACCAAAAAATTAACATTAAATATAACCTATAAAATATTTCTTATTTTAAAAAATTTAACTAAATACATATTTATATATCCAGTATCATTCCAACCCAATAATCATTCTAATGATAGAAACTGACCAAAAAAATACATTTAATTCATTTATCTAATTTTTTTTGTTTATTTATATACAAAATTTATCAAATTTTTTGTTTATCCATGCTATAATAATAACCTATAAAATGATTCAACTATTTTATAAGAATTATAAAATACTATATGAATAAAAATATTATGTTTCTTCTTATATATTTGAAAATGGGATGATTGAATTCCCTTCCTTGTCAATACTCCACCGTACCAATGATCTATTCTTAATCACATTATTGAATACATATTTCCATATTCGTAGAATCTATTAAATCATAAAAATAATATATCTATCCTTTTTATGAGATAATAAATAAGATAAATGGTATTCTTCAAAAATATTCGAAAAAAACTAATCAAGGATTCCACCCATAATTAATCTAACCATATATTTGATCATTCAAATGATTAAATAAATTAAATTACATTGAACTACCTTATACATATTTGTTAAAAAATTATTTCCACAATAGCCTTTGAGAAGGTATAAAATATAAATTTATTATTCTGGATGATTATCACTATATATATATACACTCTCACATACTATTTTAGAGTTTTATAATTAAATTATTTATCATTAAAATAGGGGATAAATAAATTCATATCACTAAAATCTATAATATATTCCTTTGTATTTTTTATAAAATCGATTTAAACCAAAACCTAGATTAAAATAGCATGTAATGAGTAATATATTTTCCCCTAACTGAATTATTTTAAGATATCCATGATAAGAAAATATAAAAAATGAAATTTCCTTTTTTATAGTTGATACACCAAAACAAATCTCCAAGAAAACTCATATATCAGGAATGTGTTAGATAAAAAAAATTCATTTTGTATAAAACTATAGCGTAATTGGGGCATCCCGGACCAAGATCTCCCAAACTAAAATAAATTTGTACTATCACTTTATTCACACATGAATCCCCATATTAAAAAGTTTTTTAACAAGAATTTAGGGTTTATATGAAGATATAAGGGACACTTTATCATTTGAAAATAATTAAATTACAATAGAAATTAATATATTAAAAGAGATTAAAATTAAAATATGAACTCAGTCTGAATTGTATCACATGACATGAAAAATTCATATTTAAAATGAAACTATAGTGATGTAGAAAAATCATGATCACTTGTAGGATAATAATCGATATATAAAGGTTCAAAAAAATAATGAAACATTAAGGGGGGTCTGAGGATCCCCATATTCCAACCCCATAATCTAAAAGCATCATAATAAACCTTTAACCCTAATATAATAATGCACTAGTCTTTGTGTATAATTTAATTTCCATTGTTATGAACTATATAATACATTTTCTTCATTGAGGGGTATTTCATGGTGTCAGTATTAACTTTTTATCCTACCAGAAAATGTGTCCATATAAAATATTTTTATGTATATGAGATTATGAAAGTTGGAACATATGAAATTAATCCTATAATTACATCCTCATCTACTCTGTACTTAATCTCCCATGAGTGATCACATTGTTGTTCCTCTCTCTCATAAATTTTTCATGATGAAAAAACTCATATATATATATATATATCATACAATTTCATTTATGATTTTATACTTATATTTTAAAGACATTCAAGTATACTTGGTAAATTATTTAATTCTTTTAAAGATCATTAATGACATTGTTTAAAGAATAATTTATTTCTTCATGTATTTTAAGGAAGTTGGATGATCTTTAAATGGTTATGGATTGATTTTGGGGTGTGGCAACATGAAGAAGGATCCATCAAGCATCACAACCCAGTCAGTGCAGTGTAACACCCGAGACTTTTATGTTATATAAATCATCAAAGGAATCTTTTTCTACACAACACTTGCTTGGCTTTCTTTACACGCAATCGCGACCTTCCTCGATAGCTTGCGTCGTACGCAATACCGAGTTTCACTAAACAACAATATGCTATTAAAACTAGCCGTTATGAATAGTAATAACCACTTTTTGAAATTTTATAAATTTTATTTTTCAAAATGGACTTCATTTTTGGACTCAG
The DNA here is from genome assembly GCA_963277665.1 of Viscum album. Taxonomy (NCBI): domain Eukaryota; kingdom Viridiplantae; phylum Streptophyta; class Magnoliopsida; order Santalales; family Viscaceae; genus Viscum; species Viscum album. The sequence goes on along the minus strand of OY728122.1, from coordinate 697,097,990 downwards.
AATATCGAAATTAGCCTAGGGTGAAATTTTGGTATTTTTCTGAAAACTTTCAATTTTTGATGAATAGTGAAACCACTGAGTGGTAGGTTAAAAAACTGAATTTTGCATAAAACTTAATTTTACCGCTTTTGTGAATGGAATTTCGAAAATCCGAGAGACACGGTTAATATCAAGGACTAAAATGTGGTTCAATGAGATGAAAATAATTTTTTGGTGAATAGTAACTTTTTACTTTTTTTACCGCGGTTAATAGTAAATAGGGTAACTAAGGGTAAATATGATATTAATATTACCCTAACACATGTCCTAATTCTATTGGACAAGTTTAATTCGACCAAAAACAAACTTAGGAATAAAATATGACCATTTAGGCCCACTTGGATTAGATTAGGACATTTATTATTAATTTATTTAAAGAAGGGTTAAAATAGTTAAAATCAAAGTTTAATAAGTAAATCATTTTTAATATGGGGTTATACATAAGATAAATTCGACTATAAATATTCATTAGAAAGATAAAAATATTTCCTACATAATGGTATTTTATTTGTAATTTTTAGACATTAAATAATTTAATTTATGTATGACACAATGATGATGCAGTAATTATCTTATTAATGAAATATTGACATAATTGATGTTATAAACACCAAAATAAATGTAATTTGAGAATTTTTATGAATTCCACTAATTTTCTAGGTTACTATGATATATTAATGTTGATTTAATCAACTTGGTTCGAACATATAATTCTGTTATGACTTTCACAAAAATCATATATCAAATAGTGTCAAAATTGACAAAAAATAGTTTTTAAATCAAATATTATATTACTAATTGTTATTTTATTCCTAAAAATCTAAGGTTCGGCCAAATGACTTAGATAAGGATATATATATTAATAATAAACAATTTGGGGTTCTTTTGGCCTGTTATAGTAAGTTTATTAACCATATAGTGAAAGAAAACAAAAAGACACGGTAAAAGTTAAATTAATTAACATAGAGTTAAATCTAATTGATAAGGTTAAAATAATACCCTAAACTTTTATAAATCCTATTGGTTGATAGTATTTCGACCCATACCCACTTTATCTTCGAAATAAGACCCTTTGGAACCATTATAAACCGATTTTGACTTTAATATAAAATAATATTTTGAGATATTCCTAAGGTGCCCCTCTCCTCCCTTATAAAAGGGCACCTCCTCCCCCTCCTCCTCACACCAATTTGAGCACTCAAGCTCGTCCAACCCCTGCCATTTTCTCCTCTCCACTTACCTAGAATAATCCTAGAGGTCCTGGTCTTCTTCAAAGACCAATCTTAGTTCCCTAAGTGGAGGATTCAAAGAGGCGTTCCAAAGAAGAGGTAATATCCATTACCGATCTTTTCAATTTCTTTCGTCTTCAAATTCTTCTTCTTTAGTTGTTTCATGACAAAGTAATAACATCAGTATTACTTACATACTGATATGTTATTATAAATATGAAACAACCCTAATTCACCTTCTATCCATCCTACGGAAAAATGAAATCACCGCGCGTGCGTACGTACGGAATACCGTCTCCACGCCGTGGTGTAATCTATTTTCCACCATCACCTTACAAGGATGGGTATAATGGTGTAATGAGTAACTATATATGATTATTATGAAGTAATATTGATACTGAAATAATATATATATACTCCAATACAATTCCACGATCATAGGAACGATATCATCACTCGTGCGTACGTACGGAATACCGTCTCCACGATGTGATGCGACTCGTTCTACATGATCTTCATTTCATAATGATTATATAAATTAATTGAATGAATGAATATGGTATATAATACACTAATACCATTCTAGAAATTAAGTATCTATAACCTAAAGATAAGAATAAGAATTTATTCAACAAAACACGCATAAGAACAAAAAGTTATAAAGACCCGAGTAACAAGTAACAATTAAATATTACTAACAAGAAGATAATAATATGACCATATATGATATCATATCAATATGTATGATTCTGGAATAAGTCAATAACATTATTTAAACCATTATACAGGAGCTTCGGACATGAACAAAGCAAATTGGACCTAAGGTAAGGGAAAATTCCACAATCTCATTTTTATCCGAGATTGTTTATTCGTAAGTATTTACTGGGGTGTATTTTATCATCCACATCCATGTTCCCTCAATATGTAATATTGTTTCCATCCACTTACAATAGTTTAAATCCAATTTTACCCTTAGGTGAGTTTTTAGTAAAGAATATGAAAGGAATCTTTTGTTTTTTTCATACGAGGTACTTTTTGACTTTTCCGACAAAAGTACGAAGAATGTTTTTTTTTAACTTATACGGAATGAATGGATTTTTAAAACATTATTTCCAAGAAACTTCCTTTACAAGTTTTCAGGTTTATTTTTAATCAACTTCTTTTATTTTAATGTTGTATGACATGTTATGAAAGGAAAAAATGTTTTTGAAGAAGAAAGGATATTTTCCTCAAGAATGAAGTTCAAGTATTTTATCAAAATTATTTTCCATCTAAGATAATAAAAGGGTTCTGTTTTTATCCCTATTATTACATTGAGTTGATCATGTTGTGATGGAATTATTTTTATGAATTCCTTTATCTTATATGAATTGATTTATGATGTCATGATGTTTCAAGAATCCCATTTCTGTTACATGTGTTATGCGATGATGTATGATTTATGATTATGTGGCACACATAAGAAAGGATTCATTATAAGATGGGTGGGACCTATATCTCCCTCCAATGCATTGGGTAAAGATTTTATATCTCATGAGATAGACATGGCTGGAACGGAAGGTTATTTCGGTACAGTGATACAGGACTGAAACGAGGAGTGAACTCGGTTCAGAAAGGGACTTTGTCCACTAAGATAGTCTTGGCAATGAGTCATGACTAACAAGAAATGATTTTCCATGATTATGTGTGCATGCCACAAAGTTTCAGTTCTTATGTTATGATTATGGGGATCTCATTTTCACTTATATGATTTATTCCATGATAAGATATTATGATCTCTTTTGCAGGTTTTGATTTTCAAAAAGATATGATATGATTTTTATTTCCTTTATTTGCCCTTGCTGAGCATTTGAGCTCACCCTTTTATGTTTTATTTTCCCCAGGTCAGGAAGATGGATATTAAGTAGAATATGCTAAAAGAGACCCTAGATATGATGAAATAAATGGGAGACACTGTAGAAGATTTATGAACCAGTTGTTTATGTTTCCCAGTTTCTAAAGACACTATACCTATACGGTCCTTTGTGGTTTTGTCAAATGTTGTAATAAGTGTGCTTCAATTTTGAAGTATTAACAATGTATGTAAAGTATGGGTCGTTATAGTTGGTATCAGAGGAAAGGTATAGTCAACCTTTGGAAACTAGGATGTGAAAGCCTTAGTAAGAACCCTAAGGATAAGTCTAAGCATAGAACACAATCTTAGAAATGGCCATGAATAACCTAGGATAAGACCTTAAGCATGAAAATTTTATTCTTGAATTATGTGGTTTTCCAATTATAATTAGTGTTGCTCACACTATTCTTCTTGGTTTTAGTCAATGGTTGGAACCCGAAGGTACCGTGTTAATACGGAATGCGATGGGCAATGCAATGATTGTCCCCCTGAACAACCAAACGATATGGGAGATGGAATGCAAAATCTTGTAGCCATGCTCACACAACTTTCTCAAGCTATGAATCATGCAGGATTTCCAAACGAGCAAAGGAGGGAGCAACATTCTGTTGAATCCTTCATGAGCCAGCATCCACCTTCTTTCAGCGGGTCTACTGATCCATTAGTTGCTGAACAATGGATTAGTACTACTGAAAAGATATTTTCAGTTCTTCAATGTTCTGAACATGATAAATTCATCCTAGCACTGTATCGTTTGGAAGGAGATGCTGATCAATGGTGGAATCTTATTAAGAATATGAGGCAAAGGGATGAAATTGAGTCAATGGAATGGGACGAGTTCAAGAACTTATTTTTCAATAAGTACTTCCCTCGTATTCTCCAAACAAAGATGGAGAAAGAGTTTCTTGAACTGAAGCAAAGGGATGATGAATCTGTTGGTACCTATGAAGCAAATTTTACAAGACTTGCAAGGTACGCTTCTGGTATTATTATCCAACCTGAGAGTAAGATCGATCGATTCTTTAGTGGCTTAAAACCAAGTCTTCGAAGGGCGTTAGCCATAAGGGACTTCAATAGCTACGAGGAAATCGTTCGATGTGCTCTCAAAGTCGAGATGGAGATTGGAGTAACCCATCAGTCACATGGGTTTGATAAGAAGAGGAAGATGGAATTCAAAGAAAAATCTAAAGAGCACACGGAAAAGAAGATGAGCTTTTCCTTATGCTCAAAGTGTGGAAAGAAACATGGATGGAGTTGTCTTAAAGGGACAAGTAAATGTTTTAAATGTGGAAAAGAAGGTCATCGGGCATTTGAATGCCGTGATAATGGGAAGAAGATGTCCAATGATTCAAACAAAGGAAGGGATACGCAGAATGATCCTATTACACTTCAATGTTTCAAGTGCAAGGAGATGGGGCATTATGCCAATCAATGCCCAAATCCAAGGGTTGATGATGATGGTCGATGTCAACAAAATCCTAAGGCTAAAGACAAAGGAAAGTCACATGCAATTTCTATCAGCGATGTGGAGTACGATAACGATGTGGTGAAAGGTACACTTACCATCCACTCTAAAGTAGCAAATGTTTTATTTGATTCTGGATCCACCCACTCTTTTATTTCTAAAGAATTTTCTAAGGGTATCACCGTATTACCTCAACAATTAGATGTTGAGTTAGCTGTGACAACACCTAATGGCACAACAGTCGCATCAGAAGTTTATAATTCTTCTCCGATCGAAGTTTGTGGGAAAGTGCTTCCTGCAAATCTTGTGATCCTTCCTTTAGTGGAATTTTATGTGATTCTTGGCATGGATTGGCTTTATCTACATGGAGCTCATATCAATTTCCAAAGAAGGGAAGTCACATTTCATATTCCAGATCAATCTACGATCGTATATCAATGCAAGGATGAACATAACCTTCCAGTGGAAATTTCTTCCATCTTATGGGTATTGATTCCACTAAATGAAGTTTATTTATCTCAAATGGTTGGTGAGAAACTCACGATTAAGAATATGCCCATTGTACGGGAGTTTGATGATGTCTTTCCGGAGGAATTTCCAGGTCTTCCACCAAATCGTGAAGTTTAGTTTTCAATAGAACTCGTACCAGGTGCTTTGCCTATTTCAAAGACACCTTATAGAATGGCCCCAATTGAGTTGCAGGAATTGAAGAAGCAACTCCAAGAGAATCTTGATAAGGGATTCATATGCCCTAGTCCGTCACCTTGGGGAGCACATGTTCTATTTGTTAAGAAGAAAGATGGATCAATGAGACTCTGCATTGATTATCGAGAACTTAACAAGATCACTATCAAGAACAAATATCCTCTCCCACGCATTGATGACTTATTTGACCAACTACGCGGAGCTCAATACTTTTCCAAGATTGATCTTCGTTCAGGGTATCATCAATTAAGGGTCAAAAGGGAGGATATACCAAAGACGGCTTTCCGTACAAGGTATGGACACTATGAATTTATAGTGATGCCATTTGGTCTTACTAATGCCCCTGCTATCTTCATGGATCTAATGAATAGAGTCTTTAGAGACTATCTTGATCAATTTGTGGTAGTCTTTATAGATGATATTCTTCTCTATTCAAAGAGCAAGGAAGATCATGAAGATCACTTGAGAATTATATTGAAGGCCCTGAGAAAGGAGAAGCTTTATGCCAAATTTACCAAGTGTGAATTTTGGCTTCAAAAAGTTTCATTTTTGGGTCATATAATCTCAAAAGAGGGGATATCTGTGGATCCAGCAAAAACAGAGGTTATCGAAAGATGGTCAAGACCAACAACAGTAACTGAGATCCGAAGTTTTCTTGGTTTGGCTGGATATTATCGACGTTTTGTAAAAGATTTTTCACGATTATCTAATCCACTCACCAAGTTGACTCGGAAAGGAGTTAAGTTTGTCTGGACAGAGGAATGTGAAGAGAATTTCAAGGAGTTGAAAAGAAGGTTATCCAGTGCACCTGTGCTCACACTGCCTTGTAGTGGAGAAAGGTTTGTGATCTACAGTGATGCATCCAAGAAGGGATTGGGGTGTGTTCTTATGAAAAATGATATGGTGATAGCTTATGCCTCACGACAGTTGAAAATCCATGAGAAAAATTACCCAACACATGATTTGGAGTTGGCTGCGGTAATCTTTGCATTAAAGATTTGGAGGCATTACCTTTATGGTGAAAGGTGTGATATTTATACTGATCATAAAAGTTTAAAGTATATTTTCACACAAAAGGAGTTGAATATGCGCCAAAGAAGATGGTTGGAGCTGATTAAGGATTATGACTGCTCAATCCATTACCACCCTGGGAAAGCAAACAAGGTGGCAGATGCATTAAGTCGACAAGACCATGCTAGTTTATCCATGATGAGGATCACAAAAGATCCAATATTTATGGATTTACAAAGGATGGATCTTGGAATTATAATGGAAGGGGAAAAATCATATCTTTCTCAAATGAATGTTCAACCATCTATACATGTGAAGATTAAAGAGGCACAGAAAGAAGATGTCGAGTTACAAAAGAAGGTGAGAAATGTTCCTGAATTCAACCTTGATTGTGATGGGATAATAAAGTTCAGGAATCGGGTTTGTGTTCCTCCCATCCCCGAATTAAAGAAGGAGCTGCTGGATGAGGCTCATAGTTCTTCATTCTCTATTCATCCTGGAAGCACGAAGATGTATAGGGACCTGAAAGAGTACTTCTGGTGGGATGGCATGAAAAGAGATGTTGCTGAATATGTCTCTCGATGCTTGGTTTGTCAACAAGTTAAAGCTGAGAGACAGAAGTCTAAGGGGATGTTACAACTATTACCCATACCCGAATGGAAATGGGAAAACATCACTATGGACTTTGTCACAGGACTTCCTAAAACATCCAAAGGCAATAATGCTATTTGGGTCATAGTTGATCGTCTTACAAAGTCTACACACTTCATTCCTATTAGAGAGGATTTCTCTCTAGATCAGCTTGCCAGGATATATGTAAAGGAAGTGGTAAGATTGCATGGAGTACCACTTTCTATTATATCTGATCGGGATCCGAGATTTACCTCGAAGTTCTGGCGAAGTCTTCAGCATACTCTGGATACAGAGTTGAGTTTCAGCACTGCTTATCATCCCCAGACAGAAGGTCAGTCTGAGAGAACAATTCAAACCCTAGAAGATATGTTGAGAGCTTGCTCTATGGATTTCAAAGGAGGTTGGGATCAACACCTACCTTTGGTAGAATTTTCTTATAATAATAGCTTTCACTCCAGTATTCAGATGGCTCCTTATGAAGCTCTCTATGGAAAGAAATGCAGGACTCCAACTTGCTGGGATGAAGTTGGGGAAAGAAAGCTATTAGGACCTGATCTCGTTGATGAAATGGCAGAAAAAGTCAGATCTATTCAACAAAACATAAGAGCAGCTCAGAATCGATAGAAAAGTTATGCCGACAACCGAAGAAAAGACCTAGAGTTTGAAGTGGGTGATAAAGTGTTCTTACGAATATCTCCCTGGAAGAGGGTTATGAGATTTGGAAAGAAGGGGAAGTTGAGCCCTAGATATATCGGTCCTTTCGAAATACTGGATCGTGTTGGGAAGGTAGCTTACCGATTGGCACTTCCACCGAATCTCTCTCAAGTTCACGATGTGTTCCATGTATCTCTCCTGAGAAAGTACATACCAGATCCTTCACATGTACTCAGCTCAGAAGTTGTACCGCTGGAGCAAGATCTTTCTTATGAAGAACAGCCGATAGAGATTCTGGATCGTAGCGAAAAAGTCCTACGAAACAAGACCACTCGCTTGGTGAAAGTTTTATGGAGGAACCACCAACTTGAAGAAGCTACATGGGAGCTTGAGGATATGATGAAGGAGAAGTATCCTCATCTGTTTATTACAAAGTGACGAATTTCGAGGGAGAAATTCTTTTTAAGGGGGGTAGAATGTAACACTCGAGACTTTTATGTTATATAAATCATCAAAGGAATCTTTTTCTACACAACACTTGCTTGGCTTGCTTTACACGCAATCACGACCTTCCTCGATAGCTTGCGTCGTACGCAATACCGAGTTTCACTAAACAACAATATGCTATTAAAACTAGCCGTTATGAATAGTAATAACCACTTTTTGAAATTTTATAAATTTTATTTTTAAAAATGGACTTCATTTTTGGACTCAGAATATCGAAATTAGCCTAGGTTGAAATTTTGGTATTTTTCTGAAAACTTTCAATTTTTGATGAATAGTGAAACCACTAAGTGGTAGGTTAAAAAACTGAATTTTGCATAAAACATAATTTTACCGCTTCTGTGAATGGAATTTCGAAAATCCGAGAGACACGGTTAATATCAAGGACTAAAATGTGGTTCAATGAGATGAAAATAATTTTTTGGTGAATAGTAACTTTTTACTTTTTTTACCGCGGTTAATAGTAAATAGGGTAACTAAGGGTAAATATGATATTAATATTACCCTAACACATGTCCTAATTCTATTGGACAAGTGTAATTCGACCAAAAACAAACTTAGGAATAAAATATGACCATTTAGGCCCACTTGGATTAGATTAGGACATTTATTATTAATTTATTTAAAGAAGGGTTAAAATAGTTAAAATCAAAGTTTAATAAGTAAATCATTTTTAATATGGGGTTATACATAAGATAAATTCGACTATAAATATTCATTAGAAAGCTAAAAAGATTTTCTACATAATGGTATTTTATTTGTAATTTTTAGACATTAAATAATTTAATTTATTTATGACACAATGATGATGCAGTAATTATCTTATTAATGAAATATTGACATAATTGATGTTATAAACACCAAAATAAATGTAATTTGAGAATTTTTATGAATTCCACTAGTTTTCTAGGTTACTATGATATCGTAATGTTTATTTAATCAACTTGGTTCGAACATATAATTCTGTTATGACTTTCACAAAAATCATATATCAAATAGTGTCAAAATTGACAAAAAATAGTTTTTAAATCAAATATTATATTACTAATTGTTATTTTATTCCTAAAAATCTAAGGTTCGGCCAAATTACTTAGATAAGGATATATATATATTAATAATAAACAATTTGGGGTTCTTTTGGCATGTTATAGTAAGTGTATTAACCATATAGTGAAAGAAAACAAAAAGACACGGTAAAAGTTAAATTAATTAACTTAGAGTTAAATCTAATTGATAAGGTTAAAATAATACCCTAAACTTGTCTAAATCCTATTGGTTGATAGGATTTCGACCCATCCCCACTTTATCTTCGAAATAAGACCCTTTGGAACCGTTATAAACCGATTTTGACTTTAATATAAAATAATATTTTGAGATATTCCTAAGGTGCCCCTCTCCTCCCTTATAAAAGGGCACCTCCTCCCCCTCATCCTCACACCAATTTGAGCACTCAAGCTCGGCCAACCCCTGCCATTTTCTCCTCTCCACTTCCCTAGAATAATCCTAGAGGTCCTGGTCTTCTTCAAAGACCAATCTTAGTTCCCTAAGTGGAGGATTCAAAGAGGCGTTCCAAAGAAGAGGTAATATCCATTACCGATCTTTTCAATTTCTTTCGTCTTCAACTTCTTCTTCTTTAGTTGTTTCATGACAAAGTAATAACATCAGTATTACTTACATACTGATATGTTATTATAAATATGAAACAACCCTAATTCACCTTCTATCCATCCTACGGAAAAATGAAATCACCGCGCGTGCGTACGTACGGAATACCGTCTCCACGCCGTGGTGTAATCTATTTTCCACCATCACCTTACAAGGATGGGTATAATGGTGTAATGAGTAACTATATATGATTATTATGAAGTAATATTGATACTGAAATAATATATATATACTCCAATACAATTCCATGATCATAGGAACGATATCATCACTCGTGCGTACGTACGGAATACCGTCTCCACGATGTGATGCGACTCGTTCTACATGATCTTCATTTCATAATGATTATATAAATGAATTGAATGAATGAATATGGTATATAATACACTAATACCATTCTGGAAATGAAGTATATATAACCTAAAGATAAGAATAAGAATTTATTCAACAAAACACGCATAAGAACAAAAAGTTATAAAGACCTGAGTAACAAGTAACAATGAAATATTACTAACAAGAAGCTAATAATATGACCATATATGATATCATATCAATATGTATGATTCTGGAATAAGTCAATAACATTATTTAAACCATTATACAGGAGCTTCAGACACGAACAAATCAAATCGGACCTAAGGTAAGGGAAAATACCACAATCTCATTTTTATCCGAGATTGTTTATTCGTAAGTATTTACTGGGGTGTATTTTATCATCCACATCCATGTTCCCTCAATATGTAATATTGTTTCCATCCACTTACAATAGTTTAAATCCAATTTTACCCTTAGGTGAGTTTTTAGTAAAGAATATGAAAGGAATCTTTTGTTTTTTTCGTACGAGGTACTTTTTGACTTTTCTGAAAAAAGTACGAAGAATGTTTTTTTTTAACTTATACGGCATGAATGGATTTTTAAAACATTATTTCCAAGAAACTTCCTTTACAAGTTTTCAAGTTTATTTTTAATCAACTTCTTTTATTTTAAAGTTGTATGACATGTTATGAAAGGAAAAAATGTTTTTGAAGAAGAAAGGATATTTTCCTCAAGAATGAAGTTCAAGTATTTTATCAAATTTATTTTCCATCTAAGATAATAAAAGGGTTCTGTTTTTATCCCTATTATTACATTGAGTTGATCATGTTGTGATGGAATTATTTTTATGAATTCCTTTATCTTATATGAATTTATTTATGATGTCATGATGTTTCAAGAATCCCATTTCTGTTACATGTGTTATGCGATGATGTATGATTTATGATTATGTGGCACACATAAGAAAGGATTCATTATAAGATGTGTGGGACCTATATCTCCCTCCAATGCATTGGGTAAAGATTTTATATCTCATGAGATAGACATGGCTGGAACGGAAGGTTATTTCGGTTCAGTGATACAGGACTGAAACGAGGAGTCAACTCGGTTCAGAAAGGGACTTTGTCCACTAAGATAGTCTTGGCAATGAGTCATGACTAACAAGAAATGATTTTCCATGATTATGTGTGCATGCCAAAAAGTTTCAGTTCTTATGTTATGATTATGGGGATCTCATTTTCACTTCTATGATTTATTCCATGATAAGATATTATGATCTCTTTTGCAGGTTTTGATTTTCAAAAAGATATGATATGATTTTTATTTCCTTTATTTGCCCTTGTTGAGCATTTGAGCTCACCCTTTTATGTTTTCTTTTCCCCAGGTCTGGAAGATGGATATTAAGTAGAATATGCTAAAAGGGACCCTAGATATGATGAAATAAATGGGAGACACTGTAGAAGATTTATGAACCAGTTGTTTATGTTTCCCAGTTTCTAAAGACACTATACCTATACGGTCCTTTGTGGTTTTGTCATATGTTGTAATAAGTGTGCTTCAATTTTGAAGTATTAACAATGTATGTAAAGTATGGGTCGTTATATGCAGTTCCACTAGTGTAATATTTTTCAGAAAGAAAAAATATAATCCTCCCTAATTATACTATCTAGAATGTAGGGGAACACCAAATTACAACTGGAAGTTAGAAAATCATTGGATGTCTCTAGGATCCAACTGGTAGGCCAGTGGAATTAGGTAGCTAACATATAGCAGTGTTTCTTCTTGTCAATTTTTTTCATTTCTACTGGTCCCACATAGCATAAACATTCATTGAATATTATTATTTTGAAGGAAATATTCTATAATGTTATGTGATCATTTAAAGCCTATAAATAAATGATCATGTAGGAATGTATTAAAACAAAAATTATCTAAAACAAATCTTTGATCGAATTGATGGGAAAATGAATGATTTCTCTAAGTCCAATCTCAAGAGCAAAATTCCATTATTTTTTATAAAAGGAACTCATTCCCTTGAATCTCTTTTATTTATATATCTCTATCATATAATTATTTCTAGAGAGATAAGAACGAACCTTTGAAAAGTATTTATGACCAGAAAATATTTCTTTTCTCAGCTGATTGTCACAAAGGCTACTCATAAATATAAATTTAGGGTTGGGTATTGATAACTAGTAATGTTTGGGATCATCATCAAAATATTACATTATAGAAAAATAAAAAGGAAAGGGAATAACGGTTTCTTCTTAACTCTATCAGAATCCAAGGTAGGAAATAAATTTCTCAATCTCCTTTATAGTCACTAGAATATGATAATCCTATAATCTCGAGGTTTGAACATATAGGGGAATGCACATAGATATTATTGAATACCTTTATAGAACTATGCATATCCTATATATTTTATTTTTATAATAATTAATTTGATATCAATAAACATAATGTGAATAAATTTTATACACCCACCTTTCACAGTGTGTCATTTCTTAATTAACATTGATGATATCATTTATAAAAAGAATTAAAAAAATTCTTTATCAATTGATCATATCAAAAATAAAATTGGAATTTTTATATTAATTTAATTTTAATATTTTTAATATGAAATTCACACCCTCTTTCTATTCTCCATCTGAAAAATATTTTTTACCATAGGGAAAACTCGTTCTTTTTTTCAAAAACATGATTTTTATGTTTTCCTAGAAAATTATTTTTTTCATTTTTTTTAAATTTCAATATCATAATCGATTAAAATTGGGTATTTTTAAATTTTAATCTACATATTATACTAGTTATAAATTATTTAATGTATCTAATAGGTCATATTAGAAATATCACATGTTTATTTCCCTTAAAAGCATTAGATATCCTATTTAGAAAATATTTATGCATGGTTATACTCCTAGAACTGAACAAGAAGAGAAATGGAATCCTAAAGATATAGTTTTATTTGAATTAAATGATAAATATAGGAAGTATATACATTATGGATGATTCCCAATTGAATTTAATTAAATATTTACATTTAAAAATGACTCATCAGATGTAGAAAATACTATATTTTTCTAATATAGTTACCAAAAAAGATAAAAAAAACTAAATAAGACATGTTTAAAAAAATTGAATGTTTTTATGAATTTGAATATATATATATATTATAAATATTTTTATATATTTTATTAAAATTTAGAATGGTTTAAAGTCTCTTGGATATGTTTTTTATATATAATTATTACAAAAAAATTATACAAGTCTAAAAAATATTTGGAAAACTGATGGTGACTTCAACACATGAAGTAAAAGATATAAAAAATATACCACTTGAGGAACTCAGAAGATCTAAAATAACATATGAAATCAAAATTGATTTCCAATCCAAAAGAGAATAAATGGAATCCAAAACAAATTACTTCTATATTATTCATGGTGGAGAATCATCTGATAATAAATCTGAGATTCAATGCTTGATAACAATACCGATTAAATTGAGAAAAATAAGAAATCATTTTTATGGTAAAACAAATTTCAAATTAATATTATTAAAGAAACATGTTATTAATTAAATAAGAAGGATTATATAAGACTAGAATTTTCCATCTAAATAAATAAGTTTTATGAAGAGAATGAAGGTTTGAAAACCTTTAAATATTCAACATGTAGTTTATGAAATGACACCATGGACTTAACCTCTTCAATAAACTCATGTAATAAATTCCTAATCGAACATATCAAAGTATAATATGAGGTTAGAACTATTATTTATGAACATAATTTTCATTTTTTAAATTTAATATCCATTCTTGTTCTTATGTCCCTTCTCATCAAAACGGTGAGCTTGATAATTTTTATAATAAACTCCTTTAAAAGTACTATGAACTCAAAATGAATTATAAAAAAACATTAATGAGAAATATTAAATATTTAATAAAAAACTATTTCTCATAATGAGATAGTTAATTTGGTTTTAAAATAAAAAAACAAGATGATGGTGATGTTTCCATATCGGAAATAATGATCTCTAACCCACTATTTCTAAATTCATCCTATGTGTAAATAATCATTGCATGATTATTTGTTCTCAATATATTAAATTTAATAATAGTGGTTTTGTTTTTTATAGAGTGAATTCTATGAAAAATAATGCTAAATTTTTTAAGGTTTGAATCTCATAATAAGTTATGTAATTATAGTTTTAAACCCATACATTTAATTTAAGAGCAGGATTATATAAATTATAATATGGTATACCAAAAATAATTTCTTATTTTTCTCATATTTTTAAAATCAACAATAATTATAAACATGAATGGGATTAAAAATATCTATTTACCAATCATAGTTTATGTAAAATTGTTTCCCCATCTAAATTTTTACTAACTCACACTACTTGAAAAAAATCTAAGTACTAAAAGGAACTTTCTTATATTTTTTATAAGTCTTGGAAATTGAGATTAACTAATATATCATAAGATTTATTATAAATAAAACAAATTTTTCAATCCATTGAAATGATTAATCAACACTTTCCATCATGATCTCATTTTTAAATTAACTAATTCTGGGGGATCATAGCTCTAACCATATTCATTACTTTTTTTATGGATGATCTACATTGTAATTGGTTTTTAAAATCTTTAATATTTAATTCTCACATGAATTTAATTTCTAGTTTTATCTTCTATATATCACAAATATATGGTTTTTTATTCCTAAATGATGATATTTTATCTTTTTAAACATTTATTTACTCTTTTTTTCACTTTCTCCCTTTTCCCAATATTTTTATTTTTCATATATTTTTCAAAAAAATTCAAAACATTCATATAATTAAATCAAGAGACTCACTATTATCATTATTATCCAATAATTATGTTAATTTGGTCTTTAAGTTTTTATATCCAATATATTTCATTTGATTTACTCTATTGATTTATGGTTTATTCCTTAAATTTATTTTCACATTTTTATGTTTGATAAAATTATAATGAGGAAGATAGTATTGCATATCACAATTATTTTATCTTATATTCTATTAAATTCTTGATTTAAATTTCTTCTTTATTTCCCTTCTAATTTATATATTAGATTATCATGAGGGGGAATTTTTAGGTCAAAGGAGGATATATTTTTTAATATTCAGATATGTTCTTTGTAGTTGAATATGGGAATTTTTAGTTCTAATGGCCTTTTATTTTTTCACATGTGCATGTTGAAAATTTTCTTATCAAGGTAAATTCCAGTATCTTAATTATTAATTTCTTGAATGATTATGAAAAAATATTTCCATAAGGATTTACTCTGGATTAATGTTTTTATGATAACTATTTATGATCATCAAAAAAGGAAGACATTTTTTTACCTATACTTCTCTCATTTTTTTTCATGAAAACAAAATCCCTGCTATGTATATAATGATTTCCTTTAATTGACTTCAATTCCTATTAATAGATATTTAAGTTTCGAAGATAAATCATTTTATTTCATTGATAAGGTATAATAGTCTTGTTTTTTAGGCAAAATGGAATTGTTGAAGCATTTAATGGGAGTTATATTTTCCATATAAGTCCATGGAAAAAAGTTCAGGTGCTCTTACATGAAGAAATATTAAGAAGGTAGAGCCATATAGATGGAGTATTTCACGATGATACTTGTATTATGAAAAAAAAACATCATCATCTAGAAGTATATTTTCCTTCCAGTAGAAGGGAATCAACTAACACTTAGTAGAGGGAAGAGACTAGTATTTCTTTAGAGGCCAACTAGAAATAAGAAGGAATTTTTCAACTAGCCAGTAGTGGCATCTCCTCATGTCAATGTTCATTAATTTTTGGGTCTCCCTTATTGTAAAATGTCATTGAAAATGATTAAAGACCAAGATGTATTATAGAATATTTATTTCTCTATTTGAGGAAATAAATATAGGGAAAAGGTAAATTATTAATGAAAAATGATCTTGTGAAAATACTCTACTATTGAATAAACATCAAAACAACAACTTTACCTTTGTACTCTCCCAAGGGAGAAATTAATTTCTTAATATCAGTTAATCTAAAGCAATTCTATTTAAATATATCTATTTCTAAATTTTATAATTAATACTAGAGAGATAATTTATCAGCTTTGTAATTGATTTATTCTACAAAAATATCGCAATTCTTAGCAAATAATTTTCATGTATTCTCACAACCATAAAGAGAGTGATGGGATATCACAAAAATATAGAGTGACAAATAATAATCAATAGGTTTTACTCTAAAAAATTAAAAATGAAATAAAAGATTGGTTTCTTGTTATATCCCTCTAAAATAAAGGGATGAAATTATTTTCATGGTTTTAATTAAAATAAAAGGAATAAGAAAAACCTCTCAACCCTAGATGTGGAGACATTGGAGCATACACCAAGCTATTTATAAACACCTCTATCAAATATTGTTTAACTTATATTTTAAATTATTCATTATATTATCTAATATTAAAACACTTGATGTTCATATATATTACATGTAGAGACCCGAAGCCTGACATACATGGACATTACATTACTTTTGCGGAATACTTAGTACATAACAAAAACACACACACAAGGATCGTAATAGTTTAGTGTCTTTGGAAACTTGGAACGTAATCTTCTAATCGTGGTGAAAGATCTTCAATATCTCCCATAAAGATCTTCCCTTTTTTTACCTAAAACCTTTCTTTATATCCTGGGGAAAAGAAAACATAAAAGGGTGTGCTCAAATGCTCATTAAGGGTAAACAAAAGAAAAATCAATCACATCATATTCATAAGAACATAACTTTTGGAAATCTTAACTTGCAAAAGAGAGCATAATTTCATAACATGGGATAAATCATAGTAGTGAAATGAAATCCCAATAATCATAACTTAAAACATTAAACTTTGTGGCATACACACATAATCATAGAAAATCATTTCTTGTTAGTCAAGACTCATTGCCAAGACTATCTTAGTGGACAAAGTCCCTTTCTGAATCGAGTAACCCTCGTTTCAGTCCTGTTTCACTGAACCAGTATAACCTACCATTCCAGCCATGTCTATCTCATGAGATATAAAATCTTTACCCAATGCATTGGAGGTAGATATAGGTCCCACCCATCTCTTAATGATACCATTCTTATGTGTGCCACAAAATCATAAACCATACATCATAGCATAACCCATGTAATAAAAATGGGATTCTTAAACAACATGACATCATAAAACAATTCATATAAGATAAAGGAATTCATAAACATATTTCCATCACAACATAATAAAATCCATGTAATAATAGGGATAAAAACAGAACCCTTTATTATCTTAGATGGAAAATAATTTTGATAAAACACTTGAACTCCATTCTTGAGGAAAATATCCTTTCTTCTTTAAAAATATTTTTCCTTTCTTAAAATGTCATATGACTTTAAAATAAAAGAATTTTATTAAAAATAAACTTGAAAACTTGTAAAGGAAGCTTCTTGGAAATAATGTTTTAAAAATCCATTCATGCCGTATAAGTTAAAAAAACATTCTTCTCGTACTTTTGTCGGAAAAGTCAAAAAATACCTCGTACGAAAAACGCCAAAAGATTCCTTTCATATCTTTTACTAAAATCTCACCGAAGGGTAAAATTTGATATAAACTATTGCAGAAGGATATAAATATTACATATTGGGGAAATATGGATGTGGATGATAAAATACACCCCAGTAAATACTAAATTATAAACAATCTCGGATAAAAATGAGATTGTGATATTTCCCTTACCTTAGGTCCGATTTGCTTCGTATGTGTCCGAACCTCCTGTATAATGATTTAAATAATGTCATTGACTTATTATAGAATCATATTCATTGTTATGATATCATATATGGTTCACTTATGACATTATATTACCCGTTCTTTTGTAAATTCCATGTTAAAGAAGCGTTTTGGGTAAAATCGTTTCATTTATCGTAGGTGTTTTGACTTGTTGTTCTTGACATTATTATTACTTATATCATGATTTACTTACTTCCAGAATATAAAATTTGATTTATATATCATATATATTCAGTATATATATATATATAATAGATAGATAAATAAAATGAAAAACACCGTTCATGGAGACGGTAGTCCGTACGTACGCATGAACGCTGTTTTCCATTCCTTATTGTCTTGAAATGGAAGTAAGTAGATGACATACATATATTTATATATACATAATCCAGTAGCTTTATAATGTCATATATTACATTATTATTTCTTATATATACTTTATAATCATTCTTAAATGGTTAACATGGAGAATGAATCTCATCGCGTCGTGGAGACGGTAGTCCGTACGTACGCACGAGCGATGATATCATTTTCATAAATATTGAATTGAATTGGAGTGGATTATACAATATATCAGAATCAATATGATGTTTTAATAACTATGTATAGTTATTCTTTACACCATTATACCCATCCATGTAAGGGGGTGGTGGAAAATAGATTACACCACGGCGTGGAGACGGTATTCCGTACGTACGCACGCGCGGTGATTTCTTTTTCCGTAGGATGGATAGATGGTGAAATAGGGTTGTTTCATACTTATAATAACATATCAGTATATGATTGATACTGATTTTATTACTTCATAATTAAACAACCTAAGAAGAAGAAGTGGAAGAAGAAATAAAGATGAAAGAATTGGTAACGGTAATTACCTCTTCTTTGAAGCACCTTTTGGAGACCTCCTCTTAGGGAACTAAAATTGGTCTTTGAGGAAGACCAGAACCTCTAGGATGTTGCTAGGGAAGTGGAGAAGAGATTTTGGCAGGGGTTGGCCGAGCTTGAGTGCTCAAATTGGTGTGAGGAGGAGGGGGAGGAGGTGTCCTTTTATAAGGGAGGAGAGGGGCACCTTAGGAATATCTCAAAATATTATTTTATATTAAAGTCAAAATCGGTTTATAATGGTTCCAAAGGGTCTTATTTCGAAGATAAAGTGGGGATGGGTCGAAATCCTATCAACCAATAGGATTTAGACAAGTTTAGGGTATTATTTTAACCTTATCAATTAGATTTAACTCTAAGTTAATTAATTTAACTTTTACCGTGTCTTTTTGTTTGCTTTCACTATATGGTTAATACACTTACTATAACATGCCAAACGAACCCCAAATTGTTTTTTATTAATATATATATCCTTATCTAAGTCATTTGGCCGAACCTTAGATTTTTAGGAATAAAATAACAATTAGTAATATAATATTTTATTTAAAAACTATTTTGTGTCAATTTTGACACTATTTGATATATTATTTTTGTGAAAGTCATAACAGAATTATATGTTCGAACCAAGTTAATTAAATAAACACTAATATATCATAGTGACCTAGAAAATTAGTGGAATTCATAAAAAGTCTTAAATTACATTTATTTTGGTATTTATATTATCAATTATGTCAATATTTCATTAATAAGATAATTACTGCATCATCTTTGTGTCATAAATATATTAAATTATTTGATGTCTAAAAAATTAAAAATAAAATACCATCATGTAGGAAATCTTTTTATCTTTCTAATTAATATTTACAATCGAATTTATCTTATGTATAACCCCATATTAAAAATGATTTACTTATTAAACTTTGATTTTAACTATTTTAACCCTTCTTTAAATAAATTAATAATAAATGTCCTAATCTAATCCAAGTGGGCCTAAATGGTCATATTTTATTCCTAAGTTTGTTTTTGGTCGAATTACACTTGTCCAATATAATTAGGACATGTGTTAGGGTAATATTAATATCATATTTACCCTTAGTTACCATATTTACTATTAACCGCGGTAAAAAAGGTAAAAAGTTACTACTCACCAAAAAATTATTTTTATCTCATTGAACCACATTTTACATACTGACATCAACCGTGTCTGTCGGATTTTTGAAATTCCATTCACAGAAGCGGTAAAATTAAGTTTTATGCAAAATTCAGTTTTTAACCTACCACTTAGTGGTTTTACTATTCATCAAAAATTGAAAGTTTTCAGAAAAATACCAAAATTTCACCCTAGGCTAATTTCGATATTCTGAGTCCAAAAATGAAGTCCATTTTGAAAAATAAAATTTATAAAATTTCAAAAAGTGGTTATTACTATTCATAACGGCTAGTTTTAATAATAGCATATCGTTGTTTAGTGAAACTCGGTATTGCGTATTACACACGCTATCGAGGAAGGTCACGATTGCGTGTAATGCAAGGCAAGTCAAGGATGCGTATTGTGCAAGCTCCTTTTGGTGTAGCGTACAACACAAGACATTAATAAAATTAAAAAGAATAGTTTTCATAAAATCTCGGGCTGTTACATTCTACCCCCCTTAAAATGAATTTCGCCCTCGAAATTCGTCGGGGTTATAAATAGTTTACTATTCGAAAGTTTCTTTAATAGAAACCCACATCGTAAAAAAGAATACCAAAACCAGTCTTTAAAAACAAAAGTATGAAACGTAACGGTTACCCAAATAAACCAATCACTGGGTTTCCACATAGGTGAAAATATGGATATGGAAGAGAAATCTAACCATCATGTTCTGATGGAGAGTGGTAGAGAACATGGCTATGGAAAAGCCAGTAATCACAAATCCATAGATTTGTGATGATATAAGGTACCATCTGATTCATCAGGTATAAGATCACTAGGACAACATTTTTGGTTTTCAAGATCATTTCCCTAAAGTTGAAAATTTGAATTAGAATAAATACTTACTTTATTTTGGTACAATCTCACTGTTGTTCGTGCCTTGAACAATTTCCACTTCCTCTCTTAAATAAATGAAGTTGAATTTGTTATTCGTGAAGTGTTAGCAGATCATGTGATAGAACGACGGGTCATTCCATCTGTCTAAAAAAAAGGTTAGCAAAAATTATATACATAAGTCGATCTATAGTGAGATTAATCATATATGGTTCCTAAAATGGACTTATACTTCATATATCATACTGCTTAATATAATAAAACTAGTTTCTACTAAACAGGGACTTCATGTAGGCCAGTGGTAGGCGATAAAGGCCAGTCGCACTTCGGTTGTGGGTTCGATTCCCACAGCCTTGTCTGAAGCGATGGGCTGTCGCCCGTCCTGCAGGTTGTCCTTTTTCTAAAACTACATTACTATAACATCCCATCAATAATATCAAAAATCTTTTATCCTTAAACAATACTAACTTATGTCCAACATAATCCATTCTAATCTTTAGGCTTATCCATAATACTACAGTCCACTCTCCTAACATAGTGAAAACGATTACCAGAGATTTAATACTGTCGTTTATCCCCATATATCATAAGATATGTTTCGCTGGTCACATTCCAGACATTCAAAGTCCTTAATCATGTATTCTCTTGAATACCCATTGAACCTTAATGAAATCATGAATGAAGTTACCAAAATCCTAAAAATTCTATATACTCAAACCATGATATCACTTAGTCCTTATATCAATCATGAGCTCATGAATACTGTCAAATATTTCATTTTCTCGTTTTCCCTTCATTATGCGCATATCATTATTTTTCCAAAAATATCTCAATCACTTTCCATGGTTATTGGTACCATAAAATTATTGAAAACCACAATAGACCAATACATAAATATTCCAATACTCCATGATACAACATTATTTTGGAATCCTATTACATAAAAAATTATTCATTCCACCACATCGTTGTCATATTCAACATCGCCAATAGTGATCGCATGTGACTTCCCTTTGTCCTTTGCCTTGAGCGGTTGCTCATGTCGATCATCACTAACCCTTGGATTAGGGCATTTATTAGCATAATGCCCCATTTCCTTGCACTTGAAGCATTGAAGTGTTGGTGATGTGTTCTCTGCATTGTTTGCTTTATTCACATCATTAGAATCCCTTTTTCCATTACTTCGACACTCAGCTACTCGATGACCTTCTTTTCCACACTTAAAGCATTTTCTAGTCCCTTTAAGACAATCTCCACCATGATTATTTCCACACTTTGTGCATAAGGAAACATTCATCTTCTTTTCACCATTATTCTGAGATTTCTCCTTGAATTCCATCTTTCGTTTCTTGTCAAAACCATGAGATGGATATGTAACACCAACTTCCATTTCTACCTTGATAGCACAACGCACAATTTCTTCATAGCTACTGAAGTCTCTTATAGCTAATGCCCTTCGAAGACTTGTTTTTAAGCCACTGAAAAATCGATCAACTTTACTTTCAGGTTGGATGATAATGCCAGATACATACCTTGCAAGTCTTGTAAAATTCGCTTCGTATATACCAACAGATTCATCATCCATCTGCTTCAGCTCAAGGAACTCCTTTTCCATCTTTGTTCGAAGAATACGAGGGAAGTACTTACTGAAAAACAAGTTCTTGAACTCATCCCATTCCATGGACTAAATTTCATCTCTTGGCCTCGTATTCTTGATAAGATTCCACCATTGATCAGCTTCACCTTCCAAACGATATACTGCTAAGATGACTTTATCATGTTCAGAACATTGAAGAACTGAAAATATCTTTTCAGTGGTACTGATCCATTGTTCAGCAACAAGTGGATCGGTAGTCCCACTGAAAGAAGGTGGACGTTGCCTCATGAAGGACTCAATAAAATATTGTTCCCTTCTCTGCTCATTTGGAAGTCCAGAATGTTTCATAGCTTGTGTAAGTATAGCAATAAGATTTTGTACTCCATCTCCCATAACATTTGTTTGTTCAGGAGGGCAATCATTGCATTGTCCATTGCATTGATCAACACGGTTCCTTTGGGTTCCAACCATCGTCTAAAACCCAAAAAGAATAGTGTGAGAGGCAAAAATCATGCTAGGGAAAACAACATAATAAAGGGGGAGTACCTTCAATATCTAACATCTTAGGTTTAATTCTATGATCGTTAGCGTAATTATAGTACTATAACCTATACGTATACTTAACCTTAGAGATATCCCTAGACACACCTTAGAAATATCTCTAGGGATCTCACTAAAGTTCTCGCATCCTAGTTTCCAAAGGTTGACTAAACCTTTCCTCTGATACCAACTGTAGAGACCCGAAGCCTGATGTACATGGACATTACATTACTTTTGCGGAATACTTAGTACATAACAAAAACACACACACAAGGATCGTAATAGTTTAGTGTCTTTGGAAACTCGGAACGTAATCTTCTAATCGTGGTGAAAGATCTTCAATATCTCCCATAAAGATCTTCCCTTTTTTTTTACCTAAAACCTTTCTTTATATCCTGGGGAAAAGAAAACATAAAAGGGTGAGCTCAAATGCTCAGTAAGGGTAAACAAAAGAAAAATCAATCACATCATATTCATAAGAACATAACTTTTGGAAATCTTAACCTGCAAAAGAGAGCATAATTTCATAACATGGGATAAATCATAGTAGTGAAATGAAATCCCAATAATCATAACATAAAACATTAAACTTTGTGGCATACACACATAATTATAGAAAATAATTTCTTGTTAGTCAAGACTCATTTCCAAGACTATCTTAGTGGACAAAGTCCCTTTCTGAATCGAGTAACCCTCGTTTCAGTCCTGTTTCACTTAACCGGTATAACCTACCATTCCAGCCATGTCTATCTCGTGAGATATAAAATCTTTACCCAATGCATTGGAGGGAGATATAGGTCCCACCCATCTCTTAATGATATCATTCTTATGTGTGCCACAAAATCATAAACCATACATCATAGCATAACCCATGTAATAAAAATGGGATTCTTAAACAACATGACATCATAAAACAATTCATATAAGATAAAGGAATTCATAAACATATTTCCATCACAACATAATCAAATCCATGTAATAATTGGGATAAAAATATAACCCTTTATTATCTTAGATGGAAAATAATTTTGATAAAACACTTGAACTCCATTCTTGAGGAAAATATCCTTTCTTCTTTAAAAATATTTTTCCTTTCTTAAAATGTCATATGACTTTAAAATAAAAGAATTTGATTAAAAATAAACTTGAAAACTTGTAAAGGAAGCTTCTTGGAAATAATGTTTTAAAAATCCATTCATGCCGTATAAGTTAAAAAAAACATTCTTCTCGTACTTTTGTCGGAAAAGTCAAAAAATACCTCGTACGAAAAACGCCAAAAGATTCCTTTCATATCTTTTACTAAAATCTCACCGAAGGGTAAAATTAGATATAAACTATTGCAGAAGGATATAAATATTACATATTGGGGAAACATGGATGTGGATGATAAAATACACCCCAGTAAATACTAAAGTATAAACAATCTCGGATAAAAATGAGATTGTGATATTTCCCTTACCTTAGGTCCGATTTGCTTCGTATGTGTCCGAACCTCCTGTATAATGATTTAAATAATGTCATTGACTTATTATAGAATCATATTCATTGTTATGATATCATATATGGTTCACTTATGACATTATATTACCCGTTCTTTTGTAAATTCCATGTTAAAGAAGCGTTTTGGGTAAAATCGTTTCATTTATCGTAGGTGTTTTGACTTGTTGTTCTTGACATTATTATTACTTATATCATGATTTACTTACTTCCAGAATATAAAATTTTATTTATATATCATATATATTCAGTATATATATATATAATAGATAGATAAATAAAATGAAAAACACCGTTCATGGAGACGGTAGTCCGTACGTACGCATGAACGCTGTTTTCCATTCCTTATTGTCTTGAAATGGAAGTAAGTAGATGACATACATATATTTATATATACATAATCCAGTATCTTTATAATGTCATATATTTCATTATTATTTCTTATATATACTTTATAATCATTCTTAAATGGTTAACATGGAGAATGAATCTCATCGCGTCGTGGAGACGGTAGTCCGTACGTACGCACGAGCGATGGTATCATTTTCATAAATATTGAATTGAATTGGAGTGGATTATACAATATATCAGAATCAATATGATGTTTTAATAACTATGTATAGTTATTCTTTACACCATTATACCCATCCATGTAAGGGGGTGGTGGAAAATAGATTACACCACGGCGTGGAGACGGTATTCCGTACGTACGCACGCGCGGTGATTTCTTTTTCCGTAGGATGGATAGATGGTGAAATAGGGTTGTTTCATACTTATAATAACATATCAGTATATGATTTATACTGATGTTATTACTTCATAATGAAACAACCTAAGAAGAAGAAGTGGAAGAAGAAATACAGATGAAAGAATTGGTAACGGTAATTACCTCTTCTTTGAAGCACCTTTTGGAGACCTCCTCTTAGGGAACTAAAATTGGTCTTTGAGGAAGACCAGAACCTCTAGGATGTTGCTAGGGAAGTGGAGAAGAGATTTTGGCAGGGGTTGGCCGAGCTTGAGTGCTCAAATTGGTGTGAGGAGGAGGGGGAGGAGGTGTCCTTTTATAAGGGAGGAGAGGGGCACCTTAGGAATATCTCAAAATATTATTTTATATTAAAGTCAAAATCGGTTTATAATGGTTCCAAAGGGTATTATTTCGAAGATAAAGTGGGGATGGGTCGAAATACTATCAACCAATAGGATTTAGACAAGTTTAGGGTATTATTTTAACCTTATCAATTAGATTTAACTCTAAGTTAATTAATTTAACTTTTACCGTGTCTTTTTGTTTTCTTTCACTATATGGTTAATACACTTACTATAACATGCCAAACGAACCCCAAATTGTTTATTATTAATATATATATCCTTATCTAAGTCATTTTGCCGAACCATAGATTTTTAGGAATAAAATAACAATTATTAATATAATATTTTATTTAAAAACTATTTTGTGTCGATTTTGACACTATTTGATATATGATTTTTGTGAAAGTCATAACAGAATTATATGTTCGAACCAAGTTAATTAAATAAACACTAATATATCATAGTAACCTAGAAAATTATTGGAATTCATAAAAAGTCTTAAATTACATTTATTTTGGTATTTATATTATCAATTATGTCAATATTTCATTAATAAGATAATTACTGCATCATCTTTTTGTCATAAATATATTAAATTATTTGATGTCTAAAAATTAAAAATAAAATACCATCATGTAGGAAATCTTTTTAGCTTTCTAATGAATATTTACAATCGAATTTATCTTATGTATAACCCCATATTAAATATGATTTACTTATTAAACTTTGATTTTAACTATTTTAACCCTTCTTTAAATAAATTAATAATAAATGTCCTAATCTAATCCAAGTGGGCCTAAATGGTCATATTTTATTCCTAAGTTTGTTTTTGGTCGAATTACACTTGTCCAATAGAATTAGGACATGTGTTAGGGTAATATTAATATCATATTTACCCTTAGTTACCCTATTTACTATTAACCGCGGTAAAAAAGGTAAAAAGTTACTATTCACCAAAAAATTATTTTTATCTCATTGAACCACATTTTACTTACTGATATCAACCGTGTCTGTCGGATTTTTGAAATTCCATTCATAGAAGCGGTAAAATTAAGTTTTATGCAAAATTCAGTTTTTAACCTACCACTTAGTGGTTTTACTATTCATCAAAAATTGAAAGTTTTCAGAAAAATACCAAAATTTCACCCTAGGCTAATTTCGATATTCTGAGTCCAAAAATGAAGTCCATTTTGAAAAATAAAATTTATAAAATTTCAAAAAGTGGTTATTACTATTCATAACGGCTAGTTTTAATAATAGCATATCGTTGTTTAGTGAAACTCGGTATTGCGTATTACACACGCTATCGAGGAAGGTCGTGATTGCGTGTAATGCAAGGCAAGTCAAGGATGCATATTGTGCAAGCTCCTTTTGGTGTAGCGTACAACACAAGACATTAATAAAATTAAAAAGAATAGTTTTCATAAAATCTCGGGCTGTTACATTACACACACTCATTCCACTATGATTAATCTCTTAATTGACTTGATAATATATTTTATAAAAAAATAGATTTCTTCCATTTATCTCTTTGGAATTTCAATTTTTTATTTAGTTTTTTCCTTTACATTATTTTTTTACTATTTTAAATGGAAATTCACTACACCAACTTCCCGTTTCTTCTCTAACCAAAACACAATACATGCATCATCTAATGGTTGAGTGTGATGATAAACCAATAATATGAACACTCCTTGAGGGATAGTGATGAATTAACCCTCATCTCATACTAATAAAAAATTGGTATTTTTTCTCATGATCAAATGGTAATTGAGATACAACTAAACCACACACTACTAAAATATTATTCACTCATAGCTTGGCAAGACCAAACTATTATTTACATAGAAAGAATAAAAACTCCTTAGACACACTCCATTGGGATAATTATCCCCAAAACATAATAAACACTTTATTATAATGCCTCTACCTTATGGTAATCATAATCAACCCTTAGTTCCAGTTTCTCTCTATGGAATACACCTTCATTAGTTTGATAGTTAACACCTTTATCCTAATCCTATTAGTAATGTAGAATATTGCAATATGACCACTATGAAATAAAAAACATGTCACTTTCTCTATATTCATGAGAAAATAATGTACCTACATATTTGGGGAGAATTATCACCATATTACTGTAGGAAATTTTCATATGAAAAACCACAATAACCATCTATGATAGAGGTCAACAATACCCATATTATACTGGTGAACCCCATTTTCCTAGAGCTACATAATCTACCAAAATCATGTTCCTAGTGAACTGTAATAAAAAAACATTTCAAAAATAAAAAATTTAAGAGAAGATAAAACATAACAAAAAAACCAATGCCATAAAATATTAGATGGAATATCACATGGAAGAACCAATCATTGCCCATAAGATAGTTCCCCTACAACTCTCACATAAATAATTGAAACCACAAGTGATGTAAATAATTATATCATCAATAACCATACCTAATCCCCCAAACCACAAAACAAATAAACACATATTCAATAAATAGAATATCTTGGAACAAACTAACATCCATTACTAGTACTTTCCTCATTAATATTATTCATTGGATTCATAATTGATTAGAAAAAGTATATAATCTGGTGAAAACAAATAGTTCTGGGAATAATTAAAAATAAAAACATAATGGTTAGAAAACTATTGAATAGTAAATTATTGAACACAAGACTAATGTGTTGTTTTTTAATTTGATAGATCACACCAATAATGGATCTTCATCATCAAATATCTACTTTGTTGGAGATAAAATTCAAGGGGTGGGGGTTCTTCTTGTCCCTAACTGAGTGTTTCTCCCCCTCTCTCTCACTATGACCATTAATTAATTATATATTTAAAACTTAATATTAAAATACTATAAAAATTCCAAAAATTATCTTATGGTGTCATAAATATATCTAAACATCCTAATATGTATATAGCATGCCTGGATAGACTTCAGTTGGACTCTAAAAAGCTCAATTGAAAACTAAGACCATTACAACCACCACAACATTAAAAATTTCATAACTAAGCTAATTATATCAATTACATTGAACCAATAATAATTTAAACCTAATCATTCTACAAATTATGTCCCAAGTTAAAAAAAATCAGTGATAAAAATATACATCTAATCATGTTTATTATGTCCAATAGTCTTTCATAAACATATTCTATCCTTAAGATCTACTTATTATATGATTAATATACCATATCTCTCTAGAACTAGGATACCAAAAAATATATGTTCTCAAAACTAACCATTATCATAGAATGTACATGTTAAAATCATCATTAACACTATTTCCTGGAATTATAACTTCTTACTATACTCAATCAACATTGTTTCTTTCTAGTTGCACATTACACAAATCACACATTTTCTTCCATCATAGAAAGAAAATGTAACCATAAAATATAATTAACCACAAATGGATATCTTGATTACAAATAAAACATTGTTTCAGTTGTGCGCGAGTGAAACTCTCCCTACACTACTAGAAATAAAACCTTTCCCAACGGTTCAGAACCATTGGGAAAGGCTGCAGAACCATAGGTATATGTTATACCAACGGTTCTGCAAATCATAGGGAAGTAATCCATTGGGAAAGGTTTTCCCAACGGTTTACTGTGAACCGTTGGGATAGGTTGGGGAAAGCCTAACCTATCCCAACGGTTGTTCCAAATCATTGGGATAGTTTTTCCCAATGGTTTGGCTTGAACCATTGGGAAATCCCAAGGTTTACCCTCTTTCTCAGCAGTTCATTGAACCATTGGGAAAGGATTTTTACCAACAGTTCAATGAACCGTTGGTAAAAAAATGAACCAAGATGTTATTCCAACGGTTTTGAACTGTTGGCATAGCCTATGCTGTGAAAATTGCATAGCAGCCTGCAATTTGCACAGCAGGTCTGCAATTTGCACAGCAGGCCTCATTTTGTGCCCTCCAATTTTCAATCCAATTATTGTACCTGCAATAAACTAACACATATATATACAATTATTGTATCTATAATAACCAACTAACACATACATATAGAGAACAAATTCATACACATTTAACATATAATGTATCCTGGAACTATACACATCCATAATTAAATTATAATTCATAACATAATTATAAACATACATAATTCATTTAGAATTCAATTTAAAATTTAGATGAAAATTATATGTGGAATCCGGGAGTCAATTCATAATTTGATCGGTTTTTTGTATACCATATATTTTTACCTGAAATGATGTCCATTTTAAACAAAATACATACACCTGGAGTGATACCAGTCACACTGTGCCTTGGATTGAGGTGGGGTTGACTCATACACGTCACATATGACCCATGGATCGTTGTGCTAAAGTATCGACATAATCCGAATGCGTTTGGTCATTTTTACGTATGCCAGTTGATGTTTTCAATTAAAATGACGTCTTTTTTAAATAATAGGCAGACACTTTGAGTGGTTCCGGCCACACTGCATCTCAGATTGAGGCGTGGTTGATTCTTACACGTCACATATGACCCATGGATCGTTCTTCTAAAGTTTCAACGGAAACCGAATGTGTTTGTTTGGTTTTCATATGTACTTAAAATGTTATCCATTTTAAAAAAAAGAGAGAGAGAAACTTAGAGTAATTTCGGCCACACTGTGCCTCAGATTAAGGCTTTGTTGACTCGTACATGTCACATATGACCAATGGATTGATGTGCTAAAGTATCAACACAATCCGAATGCGTTTGGTTGGTTTTCCATATATTAGTTGATGTTTTTTACTTAAAATGACGTCCTTTGAAACAAAAGACAGACACTTTGAGTGGTGGTGGCCCCACCATGCCTTGGATTGATGCGGGGTTGACTCTTACACATCACATATGACCCATGGATCGTTTTTCTAGAGTATCGACACAATCCGAATGCGTTTGGTCAGTTTTCCATACGCCAGTTGATGTTTTTCAATTAAAATGACGTCCTTTTGAAACAAAAGGAAGAAACATTGAGTGGTTCCGGCCTCACTATGTCTCAGATTGAGGCGGGGTTGATTTTTACATTTCACATATAACCCATGAATCGTTCTCTTAAAGTTTCAATGGAAATCTAATGCGTTTGGTCGGTTTTCCATATGTACTTAAAATGTTGTCCATTTTAAACAAAAGAGAGCCACTTAGAGTGATTCCAACCACACTGTGCCATAGATTAAGGCGGGGTTGACTCGTACACATCACATATGACCCATGGATCATTGTTCTAAAGTATCAACACAATCCTAATGCGTTTGATCAGTTTTCCATATGTTAGTTGATGTTTTTCACTTAAAATGGCATCCTTTTGAAACAAAAGACAGACACTTTGAGTGGTGGTGGCCACACCGCTCCTCAGATTGAGTCGGGGTTGACTCTTACACGTCACATATGACCCATGGATTGTTGTGCTAAATTATCGATAGAATCTGAATGCGTTTGTTCAGTTTTCCGTATGCTAGTTGATGTTTTTCACTTAAAATGACTTCCTTTTGAAACAAAAGATAGACACTTTGAGTGGTGGCGGCCACACCATGCCTCGGATTGAGGCGGGGTTGACTTGTACACGTCACATATTACCCATGGATCGTTGTGCTAAATTATCGACACAATCCGAATGTGTTTGGTCGGTTTTCCATATGTACTCAAAATGTTGTCCATTTTAAAAAAAAGAGCCACTTAGAGTGATTCCGGCCACACTGTGCCTCATATTAAGGTGGGGTTGACTCGTACATGTCACATATGAACAATGGATCATTGTGATAAAGTATCGACACAATCTGAATGCGTTTAGTCGGTTTTCCGTATTCCAGTTGATGTTTTTCACTTAAAATGACGTCCTTTTGAAACAAAAGATAGAAACTTTGAGTGGGGGCGGCCACACCGCACCTCGGATTGAGGCGAGGTTGACTCGTACACGTCACATATGACCCATGGATCATTGTGATAAAGTATCGACACAATCCGAATGTGTTTGGTCAGTTTTCCATATGCTAGTTGATGTTTTTCAATTAAAATGACGTCCTCTTGAAACAAAAGGTAGACACTTAGAGTGGTACCGGCCACACCGCGTCTCAGATTGAGGCGGGGTTGATTTTTACATGTCACATATTACCCATGAATCGTTCTCCTAAAGTTTCAATGGAAACCGATTGCATTTGGTCGGTTTCCGTATGTACTTAAAATATTGTCCATTTTAAACCAAAGAGAGCCACTTAGAGTGATTCCAGCCACACCGTGCCTCATATTAAGGAAGGGTTGACTCATACACATCACATATGATCCATGGATCGTTTTGCTAAAGTATCTACACAATCCTAATGCGTTTGGTCGGTTTTCGGTATGCGAGTTGATGTTTTTCACTTAAAATGACGTCCTTTTGAAACAAAATACAGACATTTTGAGTGGTGGCGGCCACACCGAGCCTCGGATTGAGGCGGGGTTGACTCTAAAACGTCACATATGACCCATGGATCATTGTTATAAAGTATCGACACAATCCGAATGCATTTGGTCTGTTTTCCGTATGTCAGTCGATGTTTTTCAATTAAAATGACATCCTTTTGAAACAAAAACCAGACACTTTGAGTGGTGGCAGCCACACCATGCCTTGTATTGAGGCGGGGTTGACTCATACACGTCACATATAACCCGTGGATCATTGTGTTGAAGTATCAACACAATACGAATGTGTTTCGTCAGTTTTCTGTATGCTACTTGATGTTTTTCAATTAAAATGACATTCTTTTGAAACAAAAGGAAGACACTTTGAGGGGTTCCGGCCACACCGTGTCTCATATTAAGGCGGGGTTGATTCGTACATGTCACATATGACTCATGAGTTGTTCTCCTAATGTTTCAACGGAAACCGAATGTGTTTGGTCGGTTTTCCGTATGTACTTAAAATGTTGTCCATTTTAAACAAAAGAGAGACACTTAGAGTGATTCCGGCTAAACTGTGCCTCAGATTAAGGTGGGGTTGACTCTTACACATCACATATGACCCATTGATCATTTTTCTAATGTATCGACACAATCCGAATGAGTTTGGTCGGTTTTCCGTATGCCAGTTGATTTTTTTCACTTAAAATGACGTCCTTTTGAAACAAAAGACAAACACTTTGAGTGGCGGCGGACACACCGCGCCTCGGATTGAGGCGGGGTTGACTCTTACACGTCACATATGACCCATGGATCGTTTTTCTAAAGTATCGACACAATCCGAATGCATTTGTTCGGTTTTCCATATGCCAGTTGATGTTTTTCAATTAAAATGACGTCCTTTTGAAACAAATGGCAGACGCTTTGAGTGGTGCCGGCCACACCACGTCTCAAATTGAGGCGGGGTTGATTTTTACATGTCACATATGACCCATGAATCGTTCTCCTAAAGTTTCAATGTAAAACGAACGCTTTTTGTTGGTTTTCCATATGTACTTAAAATGTTGTCCATTTTAAACAAAAGAGAGCCACTTAGAGTGATTCCAGCCACAATGTGCCTCAGATTAAGGCAAGGTTGACTCATACACATCACATATGACCCATGGATCATTGTTCTAATGTATCGACACAATACAAATGCATTTGATCAGTTTTTCATATGCCAGTTAATGTTTTTCACTTAAAATGACGTCCTTTTGAAACAAAAGACAGACACTTTGAGTGGTGACGGCCACACCGCACCTCGGATTGAGGCGGGGTTGACTCGTACACGTCACATATGACCCATGTATCATTGTGCTAAAGTATCGACATAATATGAATGCGTTTGGTCAGTTTTTCGTATTCTAGTTGATGTTTTTCACTTAAAATGACGTCCTTTTGAAACAAAAGACAGACCCTTTGAGTGGTGTCAGCCACACCACGCCTCGGATTGAGGTAGGGTTGACTCATACACATCACATATGACCCATGGATCATTGTGCTAAAGTATCGACACAATCAGAAAGCGTTTGGTCGGTTTTCCGTATGCCAGTCGATGTTTTTCAATTAAAATGACGTCCTTTTGAAACAAAAGGCAGACACTTTTAGTGGTGGCGGCCACACCGTGCCTTGGATTGAGGCGGGGTTGACTCGTACATGTCACATATGACCCATGTATCATTTTTCTAAAGTATCAACACAATCTGAATGTTTTTGGTTGGTTTTCCGTATGTACTTAAAATGTTGTCCATTTTAAACAAAAGACAGACACTTTAAGTGGTGGCGGCCACACCATGACTCAGTTTAAGGTGAGGTTGACTCGTACACATCACATATGACCAATGGATAATTGTGTAAAATTATCGACACAATCCGAATTCATTTGGTCAGTTTTCCGTATGTCAGTTGATGTTTTTCAATTAAAATGACGTCCTTCTGAAACAAAAGGCATACACTTTGAGTGTTGTCAGCCACACCGCGTCTCAGATTGAGGTGAGTTTTATTTTTACACGTCACATAGGATCCATGAATCGTTCTCCTAAAGTTTCAATGTAAACCGAATGCGTTTGGTCGGTTTTCCGTGTGTACTTAAAATGTTGTCCATTTTAAACAAAAGAGAGTCACTTAGAGTGATTCCAGCTATACCGTGCCTCAGATTAAGTCAGGGTTGACTCGTACACATCACATATGACCCATGGATTGTTTTTCTAAAGTATCGACACAATACGAATGCGTTTGGTTAGTTTTTCGTATGCCAGTTGATGTTTTTCACTTAAAATGACGTCCTTTTGAAACAAAAGACAGACACTTTGAGTGGTGCTGGCCACACCGTGCCTCCTATTGAAGTGAGGTTGAATCGTACATGTCACATATGACCCATGAAGTTTTGTGTTAAAGTATCAACACAATCCAAAAGCATTTGGTCAGTTTTCCGTATTCCAGTTGATGTTTTTCAATTAAAATGACGTCCTTTTGAAACAAAAGGCAGACACTTTGAGTGGTGGCGGCCACACCGCGCCTCGGATTGAGGCGTGGTTGACTCGTACACGTCACATATGACCCATGGATCATTGTTCTAAAGTATCAACACAATCTGAATATGTTTGGTCAGTTTTCCGTATGCCAGTTGATGTTTTTCAATTAAAATGTTGTCCTTTTAAAATAGAAGACAGACACTTTGAGTGGTGCTGGCCACACCGCATCTTAGATTGAGGCGAGGTTGACTCTTACATGCCATATATGACCCGTGGATCGTTGTTCTAAAGTATCGACACGATCCGAATGCGTTTGGTCGGTTTTCCGTATGCCAGTTGATGTTTTTTAATTAAAATGGTCTCCGTTTGAAACAGAAGACAGACACTTTGAGTGGTGTCAGCCACACCACAACTCAGATTGAGGCGGGGTTGATTCATACACGTCACATATGACCCATGAATCGTTCTCCTAAAGTTTCAACGAAAACCGAATGCGTTTGGTCAGTTTTCTGTATGTACTTAAAATGTTGTCCATTTTAAACAAAAGACAGACACTTTGAGTGGTGGCGGCGACACCGCGCCTCATTTTAAGGCGGGGTTAACTTGTACACATCACATATGACCCATGGATCGTTGTGCTAAATTATCGACACAATACGAATGCATTTGGTTAGTTTTCTGTATGCTAGTTTATGTTTTTCAATTAAAATGACGTCCTTTTGAAACAGAAGACAGACACATTGAGTGGTGTCAGCCACACCGCATCTCATATTGAGGTAGGGTTGATTCTTACACGTCACATATGACCCATGAATCGTTCTCCTAAAGTTTCAATTAAAACCGAATGCATTTGGTCGGCTTTCCGTATGTACTTAAAATGTTGTCCATTTAAAAAAAAAGACAGACACTTTGAGTGGTGGCGGCCACACCGCACCTTATATTAATGCAGGGTTGAGTCTTATACATCACATATAACCAATGGATCATTGTTCTAAATTATCGACACAATCCGAATGCGTTTGGTCGGTTTTTCGTATGCCAGTTGATGTTTTTCAATTAAAATGACATCCTTTTGGAAAAAAAAGGCATACACTTTGGGTGGTGCTGGCCACACCGCATCTCAGATTGAGGCGGGGTTGATTTTTACATGTCACATATGACCCATTAATCGTTCTCCTAAAGTTTCAACGGAAACCGAATGTGTTTGGTCGGTTTTCCATATGTACTTAAAATGTTGTCCATTTTAAACAAAAGAGAGCCACTTAGAGTGATTCCGGCCACACTGTGCCTCAGAATAAGGTGGGGTTTAATCGTACACATCACATATGACCAATGTATCGTTGTGCTAAAGTATCTACACAATCTGAATGCGTTTGGTCGGTTTTCTGTATGTCAGTTGATGTTTTTCACTTAAAATGACGTCCTTTTGAAACAAAAGACAGACACTTTGAGTGGTGGAGGCCACACCACGCCTCGGATTGAGGCGGGGTTGACTCGTACACGTCACATATGACCCATGGATCATTGCGCTAAAGTATTGACACAATCTGAATGCATTTGGTTGGATTTTTGTATGCCAGTTGATGTTTTTCAATTAAAATGACATCCTTTTGAAACAAAAGGCAGACACTTTGAGTTGTGGTGGCCACACCGCACCTCGAATTGAGGTGGGGCTAACTCATACACGTCACATATGACCCATCGATTGTTGTACTAAAGTATCGACACAATTCGAATGCGTTTGGTTGGTTTTCCGTATTCTAGATGATGTTTTTCAATTAAAATGACGTCCTTTTGAAACAGAAGACCGACACTTTGAGTGGTTTCGGCCACACCGCATCTCAGATTGAGGTAGGGTTGATTCTTACACATCACATATGAACCTTGAATTGTTCTCCTAAAGTTTCAACGAAAACTAAATGCGTTTGGTCGGTTTTCTGTATGTACTTAAAATGTTGTCCATTTTAAACAAAATATAGACACTTTGAGTGGTGGTTGCCACACCACGCCTCATATTAAAGTGAGGTTGACTCGTACACTTCACATATGACCCATGGATTGTTGTTCTAAAGTATCGACACAATCTGAATGCGTTTGCTCGATTTTCCGTATGCCAGTTGATGTTTTTCACTTAAAATGACTTCCTTTTTGAAACAAAAGACAGACACTTTGGGTGGTTCCGGCCACACCATGTCTCAAATTGAGGCGGGGTTGACTCTTACACTTCACATATGACCCATGAATCATTCTCCTAAATTTTCAATGGAACCCGAATTCGTTTGGTCAGTTTTCCGTATTCCAGTTGATGTTTTTCAATTAAAATGGCGTCCTTTTGAAACAAAAGACAGACACTTTGTGTGGTGTCGGCCACACCGCGTCTCAGATTCAGGCGTGGTTTATTCCTACATGTCACATATGACCCATGGATCGTTCTCCTAAAGTTTCAATGGAAATCGAATGTGTTTGGTCGGTTTTCCGTATGTACTTAAAATTTTGTCCATTTTATGAGAATCCTCATTGTCTATTAGTGGAATGGTATTTACTTAAAATCTTGTGGACATTCATATAAAATATTTTTATATCATTCATAGTATGGATTAGATTTTAGTTTATCATGATATGAAACATTTCGGAGCTAACAATGTCATGCCCAATGAATACATCTCTTTTATAACATACCAAGAATCTATGATATTGATTAGATGTGTAAATGTGATTTACATTGATTTTCATGATGAAAATAAATAAAATATATATTATAGATTTTCTAGTATTAAATGAAATCAACGAGGGTGGGGGGGCTGTCCGGCGGGGCTGTCCGGGGGGCTGTCCGGTGGGTGTTTGGGGGGCTGTCCGGGGACCAAGGAGGAGGGTGGGGGGACTGTGCGGGGGGCTGTCAGGGGGGTGTTCGGGGGGTTGTCCGGGGTCTAAGGAGGAGGGTGGGGGGCTGTCTGGGGGGATGTCCGGGGGGTTGTCCGGGGTCTAGGGAGGAGGGTGGGGGGCTGTCCAGGGGGCTGTTCGGGGGGCTGTCCGGGGGCTATCTGGGGGATGTTCGGGGGTTGTCTAGGGTCCAAGGAAGAGGGTGGGGGGCTGTCTGGGGGGCTATCTGGGGGGCTGTCCGGGGGGCCTATCCGTGGTCCAGGGAGGAGGGGGGCTGTCCGAGGGGCTGTTCGGGGGGCTGTCCGGGGGGTGTTCTGGGGGTTGTCTGGGGTCCAAGGAAGAGGTTGGGGGGCTGTCTGGGGGGATGTCTGGGGGCTGTCCGGGGGGGTGTCTGGGGTCCAAGGAGGATGGTGGGGGGTTTTCCAGGGTCCAGGAAGGAGGTGGGTTCCGAAACACACAACCACTAAAAGACAGCAACATCCATAAAAACAGATAATATATAAAAATAACTCAACTCCAATACTATACTACGAGACTAGATAAAACCAACAACTAGAATAGATTAAATATCAAATCTCAGTAATATTATTCAAACATGTAATGGATCAATTTTTCCCACATCACCATCACCATTATCACCATAATCATCACCCTTGTCCTCGTCCCCATCATCATCCTCGCCCTCCTCAGCGCCCTCCTCCTCGCCCTCACCTTCCTCCTCACCCTCGCCACCCGCCTCGCCCTCCTCCTCTCCCTCCTCTTCCGCATCAGACTCCTCTCCATCATCATCATCAAGTTGGACATCGTCCTGACCACCAGTAGAACTTCCACCCGGTGCACCATATATAGAACGTATCTATGACATATATTCATCAAAAGCTGGGTTGGCCTCTACTGAAAGTGTTGGACGTAGAACTTCAATAAATTTCATAAACACACTGTTCGCCCTAGCAGACTGTTCTTCCATCTCTATGACCCTTTTCTCATCCTTTTCTGCATGTTCCCTTACTTTCTGTAGCTCGGTGGCACTATAGCTCGTACCTGAAGAAGGCCAATACCTCTTCGGGGCTATCCTAGGTCGGCAGCGTACTCTGCCAGAATGCTCCTCTCCCAACACCTGATGTAAGTGATCTGTTGGCCCAAAATTGTCTCGTTCTTAGGCATCAAGGGCCTCTAAAGCAACCTGTTACAAATATAAATATATCATTAAGTTACAAAATAGATATTAAAATATAAATTCAACAGATTAAAACTTACAATCTACTACTGAGTCGCTTCGTTGATGGCACTTCCATCCTTTTTCCGTCTACTCGAGCAAACCAGTTTTTCTCGAGGCACACGTCCTTCAATATTTTGTATTTTCCTCTATAATTACATTGAAAACTAAATTTATATGAAAACATTAGAAAACTATTAAATAATTGAGGAAACAAAATAAAGTGTAAGTCATAAAGAAAACTTATAAACAATTATCATACCTCTTTCCTCTCATGATCAGGCATCGTAGTGCGTCCCAGTGTGTGGAGGTATTTTTTTGCATCAATGTTCTTTTTATTTTTTCCAGATGATTCCTAAATAAAAATAGAAAATGAAATAGATAGTATTAATTCAAAACATGAAAGTTATTATTTAAATATTTCAAATGTTATTAATACCTTAAACTGGGTACTCATCCAATGAGTAATCATCTGACGATACTGCTCTATAGGACAATCATCTGCCACTGGTACCACCTCTAACTCAGTTCCAACTCTAGCAACCCAGCCAATATACAACTCATGCTTTTAGGCTCTCCAAAGCTCTCCTAAATCCTTTAGACGTTTCGGTCGTGCACACTCACCATCGGGAAAATTAAATCGAAGCTGAAATCAAAATATTAGTTCATATAAATACAAAAATAATTCATGGCATTAAATAGAATAGATTTTTTTACCCATATATCTGCCCAACCTCTATCTTTGACCTCATGTGGAAAATTTCTCCATTATAGCGGGCTGAGGGGAATGATGTCGGAGTATTTGGAAAGCGTCGCCAAAAAACTCCGACATTGCTGCCATGTTTTCTCAACCATTTGGTTGTCTTCATTATAATCCACCATAACCTGTGTGCGACGGTTCCACATAGAACGCATGTGTGTATGCCCCCACCCACGCCTCCTATCAGTAGATGTATCTGTCATGAAAGAAAAACAAATATTTTCTCAAAACATGTTATAATGAAAATAAATATTTCTATAAAAATTTGTTAGGGTTCTAAAAATATACCTATGTCGATCTGATCACTGAGTGCCGCTGGATCCACAGAAAATGATGGAACACCCTGTGGTGGAACAGGATTCGAAGACGATGGAATATAGATGCTCGGAGAGACAGAAGTAGAACGAAAAGAAGATGGGACAGCTATCTGACCGGATGCTGACTGGGGAGTGGGAGTCATCATGGGATGTGAAAATGATGGGCCAGAAGATGCAGAAGGTAGCGAAAACATAGGAGGCCTAAATATCCCATGTGTCCCTAATGACACACCAGGATCAGAATGTGAGAAGGATGACATGTCAGTGGGAGGGGTAGAGTCTAGTCTGGTATGCGTAGCTGCTCGTCCACCTCTGGTACGAACCCTCCTCGTACCACCGGCCTGAGTACTTGGACCAGAACTAGGCTCCTCGTCGAATAACTGTCGACGTATATGTGGATCCTACAAAAATGTTTACAAAAAAATTAATCACATGAAATTATATATTCTTTAAATATATCAATTTGAAATAAATTACTCACTACCGGCACTAATGATGGAATTCCCAACTCCGTCATTCGACAATTATTCTCCGTCATTTTTTCCTTCGTCTCTCTTCAATTGGCTTCATTTCCTACTTTTGAAAACAAATATGTAATTAATTAGAAAAAGGAAACTAATGTGTAACCCAAAAAACTAAATATATGAGGGAATAGGGGTATTCATTGGTAATTTATCTATCAATTGTTTTAGAAGAGATTGAATGGATTTAATAAATCATACAAGTTGTAATGTTCACCAAGTTAGAAATATTGTTTGACTATGTTTGAATACAGTTCAATTCCAAATTAGAAAATGCAATTCAAATAAAACTGCAACCAATAAACATTGAAAATTCACATAATGGTCAAGTCATATTTCAATTGTTTTAGAAGAGCTTGAATGGATTTAATAAATCATACAAGTTGTAATGTTCACTAAGTTAGAAATATTGTTTGACTATGTTTGAATACAGTTCAATTCCAAATTAGAAAATGCAATTCAAATAAAACTGCAACCAATAAAAATTGAAAATTCAGATAACGGTCAAGTCAGCTATCAATTGTTTTAGAAGAGCTTGAATGGATTTAACAAATCATACAAGTTGTAATGTTCACCAAGTTAGAAATATTGTTTGACTAGGTTTGAATACAGTTCAATTCCAAATTAGAAAATGCAATTCAAATAAAACTACAACCAATAAACATTGAAAATTCACATAACGGTCAAGTCAGCTAAAACATATTTGTGATCAATACTAAATCAATTTGAATATTACCAACCTTAACAACCCAACTCGAGGTAAACCAAAATAATTGAGAACATGGATGAATGATTCTATATATTTTCAACCACAACTTCAGGTTCACAATCAACTTTGAAAATTCAGCTATTGGAGTCATCAAAAGAAATAAATGGATTGGTTCCAATGGCACCAGGGATAGTGTCAATTCCATAATCACCATCATCAAAAATATTTCTTAGAATTACTTCAACTATGACACCAAATTCAGGTTGAAGTTGGTCTTTGACATAAAAAACTTGTTTAGCCATTGATGCCAACACATATGGTTCTTCGGTAGCAAGAGTTCGAGTCATATTAATTACTCGAAATCCACAATCATAAATAAATGTGACATGTCTCATCATCGAATCAAACAAATGAATTTTCATCATTGTGACTCGTCCATGAGAGTAATAATCCAATATTATTATTTTATCAACAACTCCATAATAACCCACATTTTCAAATCACGGTATACTATCTGATGCACTGGCATAACAATCTGTTGTGGTAGTAACCATAACACCATCATGTTGTGTTCTCATGTTCTTTGGTCGTTCAGTGACAATAAATTTGTACCCATTGATAACAATTGATTTATAGTCACGAACCACGGTATTAGGACCAAAATCCAAAGCTCTTATTTCCTCAGAGACAAAGTTAGCAGACAAACTCAATACCTGCAATATAAATGACTATTAAACTTAATTAAATATTGATATAATTATTTTAAACATTAATATTTTTACCTTCAATTTTAACCAAGTAGAAAACTCTTTGCAATGAAAAGTCTCTCTCCTTCTCAAAGATAAAGAACGATGCTTCCTATTTATCATTGTTTTATGTTCCCTGTAGATAAAAAAATACGAATAGTTTAACAGATATATATGTAAGATATACATAATCAATTTAGTTACCTGATATAGTCATCGAACAAATCACATTTGAACAAAACTGTGCGATGTGCCATCTCCCGCTCTTCATGGCTTAATATCTTCAATGTATATGATCCAGGAATTCCTCCTGTTTGAGGAAGTGATGGAAAAGTGGGTTTAATTTTCTCATACTGTTCTTCTTCATTTCTCATTGGTCTGTTCAATCTTGTACTAAGATCAGACAAATACATCGAGCAGAAATCCATACATTCTTGAGCCAGGTAATCGTTCACGATAGAACCTTCAGGATGATTTATGTTTCGGACATAAGACATTAATGTGAACATATTTCTTTTAGTTGGATACATCCAATGAAAAGAAACAGGCCCTATGAGAAGTATTTCAGTAGGAATATGGACAGTCAGATGCAGCATGCATGTGAAAAATGATGGAGTAAATATTTTCTCCAACTCACACAAAATTAATGGGTCATCTGTCAACATTTTTTGCAAGAAAGACTTAGACAACTTCTTAGAACAAAGATCTCAAAACAAATGGCACAACAGAATAACAACCACCCTTACGTTATAGGACAGAAGATGACAGATTTCTATTTGAAGCAACTCATGCAGTAGAACGTGATAATCACGAGTCTTCAAAGATTTTATCTTCAACTCTCTTCTGTTGACCCATTTAGATATGTTTCTTGAATAGCCATCAGGAACTCTAATAATCTCTAATTCTTATGGAATTTTTTTTTCATAGGTTTCATCACATAAGAAGCACATGGAAGTTTCCATTTATTTTCATTGATACGCACAGGATACAATTCTGGTCTGATACCCCAATCCACCAAGTCACGCCGAGATCG
This sequence comes from Viscum album, assembly GCA_963277665.1. NCBI lineage: Eukaryota > Viridiplantae > Streptophyta > Magnoliopsida > Santalales > Viscaceae > Viscum > Viscum album. The sequence continues at coordinate 697,055,304 of OY728122.1, read as the reverse complement.
TAAATCATATTTTGTCTTCCCCTTTACATTTAGAAGAACTGAAAGAAACATTTCACATATATTCTTTTCAATATTCATTACGTATAAGCAATGACGTAAAAAATTGGTTGACCAATAAGTAAAATCAAAAAAGATAATCCTCTTCCTCCAATTGTAACAGGTTTCAGTGGAAACATTCTTTATCCTTCCAGATTTCATTTTACCCTTCTCATATAAAAAACTAAAATCTTTCAATTCATTAAGCACGTCAGTTTCAGACATACGCTGAGGTGGATCATCAGTCTCTATGGTATTATCAAATCTTCGGTGATTCATTATATATGGATGATCCTTTGGAAAGAATCATCGATGTCCCATAAAACTGAAACTACAGCGATGTTTCAGTTTTCTGGATCATGTATTCTTCATACAAACTGGACATGACAGTTTTCCCTTCGTTTTCCATCCATACATCATTGCATAAGCCGGAAAATCATTGATCATCTATATAAGCACAGCACGCATCTGAAATATGTCTTTTGAACATGAATCGTATGTGCATACACCCACATCCCAAAGAATTTTCAACTATTTTATTAAAGTTTTCATGTATACATCAATATCAATGTCAGGATCAAAAGGAACAGATATGAGTATACTCATAAAAGTGAAAGGTTTTTTCATACACAAACATGGGGGAAGATTATAAATGTGTATAAAAATTGGCTATGTGATGTGCGAAGTAAGCATCTGCCCAAATGGATTAAAACCATCAAATGAAAGACCCAGCCACACATTATGCACATCAGTTGCAAAATCAGGATGTCGAGCATCAAATCTCTACCATGAAAATCCATCTGCAGGATGAACCAACTCATCATTAGTCTTCTTTCTCACAGTATCATGCCTTCTCATTTTTATTGATATGTCATCAGACATAAAAAGATTCTAAAGTCTGGGGATCAATGGAAAGTGCCACGTTACTTTTTGTGGAACGCGGGATGGTGTTCCATCAGATTTTGACTTCCAGCGGGATGTTCCACATTTTATATAATCATTTCGTTCAGTTGTTTCCTCCCAGAATAAACTGCAATCTTTCTGACAAGCATGAATTTTTTTTCTTGAAAATCCAAGTTCCTCAACTAACTTTCATTCCATATAGTGGTTTGAGGGAATATCTACATCATCTAGAAGTAAATACTTCAAGAGGGTAAGAATGTATTCGATTGTCGTATTATAAATCTCATACATATTTTTCCCATGAAACAATCAGATTAAAAATTCCAGCTTTTTCATTTTATCGCATTGTCGATATACTGGAGTTGTGCCAGCATCATTCAATTTTTTCACCCAATCAATATCATAATTTTCAATAGATGCATCAGTTGTGCTCATATCAAAGTCTTCTTGAGTCTAAATCCTTTCTTTTTCATGATGACGAATAAATGGAAACCGATCATCTAACAAATTCTCTATTCCAGTCCTTTCATTTCGATCATCACCAATTTGAGATTTCATTTTCTCCCCATTGTGATTCCACACAAAGTATTTTTCTTGAAAACCATTTTTGGTTATGTGGTAGTTGACTTCTTCATGGCCCAACCAAGGTCTACCAACACAATTGGAACATGGGCAGTGTATGCGACCATTATCTGAAGCATTGTGAAATGAAAAATCTATAATGCTCTCCAAATTGTTTTGAAAATCGCTTGAGATCTGATCGGTTTCATACATCCAACTTATGTCCATTCTGTAAAAAGAATTTATATAAGTCATTTTGTCATAAACAATTCAATATTATTGAACTTTAATAGAAAATACATTTAAGTAAATGATAAAGGAAGAAGTTTCTAGTCGATTTTGTGAACTATTAAAATAATGTAAAGAATAAGTACTCATAAATTAAATTAAAATTTATTTATATTCATTTTCATTAGGTCTATAAGAGCCACATGCCTCAGGTCCCATCATGTGTTATAGGCATCTCAAATCATTCACTCATGTTTAATAACTCATTATTGACACCTCTATGGCCATACCTTTCATTACCCAATTACTTCCCCAAGTCAAGCGCACCCCATGGGTGAATAAATTTTAGGCTTCTACACTAATAGGTTTTTCATGGCATGTAAAAAGATTTAATTTCATTAAGTATAGACAAAAACATTTATTTTTTAATTTGAAATTCTTAATAAAGTATGTCAATGATAGAAACATTATTGAATTAAACTTATGACTTATCTAACATTTTTATGGTTGTCTACACATGCCAGAATGGGTAGTGGAAATCACCCCACCCTCATAAAAGTGAGTATTGGCCAAGGGGGACACATAATATACAACGTACAATGATAACCATATTTAGTTGACCCTAAAGTTATATTAGTATAGTCCTCTTGGGGGAAATGGAATATATGATCCTGGTTAACTGATGAATTCAAAAGCTCGTATTCCATATGTTGGACACTATCTAAGGTAATAAATCATGTGAGTATGGGTTTAAAACATTCAATTTATTACATGATAGTGAGAATGAAGGCTTAAATTAATGACTTGAGTTCACTAATTAAATGATGGTAGAGGTTTCATATGTTGTGTAAACAGAAGGATTAAATAAGGGTAGAGGTTGCATACATTGTGCATGGTGGGGGAGTCTCAACTGATTTAGAAACTAAAATAAATTCCCATCATAGGTAACAATAAGAAACATCACCATCAAAAGAAATTCAAAATAAAAAAGGACTAAAAACATCAAAAATTTCAAGAATTCACTACTATTCAAGGTTTATTGACATATTTAGCAGTAATTATATGTCTTAATCATGAACCACCTCTATAACTCCCAGTTTTCACCAATAAACATAAGGTAAATATCTCAAAATATCTTTAAAACAACTCATTAATAGGATCTAAACGTAAATATAATCTTGAACCAACCATGGAATCTCCTTCACAACACATTCTCACACACCAGTTATCTCATGTGTTACTAAATACCAAACATAGTCACATAGTGTACTATAAAAAATTACATTACACAAGCCTTATTAAAAAAATTTCATTTTAATAAAATAGTTTCCTCAAGGAATTTTAAGGAAAAAATTCATAAAAACATTGCTAAAAATTATTAAACACATATAAATAAATTTCCAAGTAACAATTAATTACAAGATGGAAAAAAATCATGAAAACACATACTTAGAAAATATAGAATCCAATGGAAATGAATTTGAGATGCTTATTCTTTGATGGAGGGTTAAGGATTTAATTAATTAAATGTATTGGAATGGATAAATTATAGATTAAATCAAAACACAAAAAAATGATATACACATCGAAATCAAAACTTAAAACTAAAATATGATATTAATAACAATAAAAACAAGGTAGAACTTAAATATTTTATGTGTATGAAGAATAGAATACCTGATTTGAGATGATTTGGATATAGTTTGACAGGTTCATATGGGGGAAGTCACGAGAGCAGCAGAGCCGTGGACAGATTAGGGTTCTGTCGTGAATGGGGGAGAGAGTGGTCAAATCTGTATTTGGGGAAAATCATTCCCACCGGTTTTTAAAAACCGTTGGGAAAAGGGTCTCCAAGAGACCCTTTACCAACGGTTTAAACAAAACTTTGGTAAAGGGTGACCATTTCCCAATGGTTCTTATAGAACCATTGGGAAATGGTGTCTTGGACACCCCTTTACCAACAGTTCCCTTGAACCATTGGTAAAGGGGTACCCCTTTCCCAACGGTTTAAGAGAACCATTGGGAAAGGGCTTCTTTACCAATGGTTTGTTTAAACCGTTGGTAAAGAAGCGTTGGGGAAGGGGTAGTTTCCAGTAGTGCTGATAACCTTAAACATCACCTTTATGTGGACCACAGCTTGTGTCATCCGTTACCACCACAATTGATCTCCAAGTCCTATACCATAGACTATGTGTGAAAATTAGCTATTTTAATTTCCCAAATCAATGACCTTTTTCCCACTTTAGATACCTATGTTATTCCATATCCTTTCCATTTAACTAACAACAATATCACCAGAGAAATAAATCCATTTCATTCTATATGGCCACAATCCCTATACTTCATATGTTTAAAATCAATGTAAGATTAAGTGTGTCCCATTTTACCATATAATAAATATATCATATATGACACACCCAAGAGATGTAATTATGATCCACTTCATTATCCATCCTATTGTTTCTCCTCGTGCTGCTAAATCATGTTTCATAAAGAATCACTACTAGTATGACATAGTATATCTAGATTCAAAGTTATTTTATAATTAGTGTTCTTTCATTGTAATATAAACACCTGCATCACTATATATAAAAAAAGTTGTATCTTAATTTATTCTACTACACACTTACAGAATGTTGATGTTTGTTCTCAAATCTCCCCAACTTTGGGATCTCATAAACTACCACAATAATTGAAAAAAATAGTTGATCTCTGAACCTATAGATATAATCCATTATTTATAGATCCCCTGCAAAATTCACATGAACTCATGGGATGATAGCTTCTTCATTTTATTATGGAAAGAAATTATTATAAAAAATTGCATTAGACTATTACATGTCATCCACTCATATCTCTCTACATATACCTACAATACCCACAAGAATTTCAATGGTCTCATGAGAATTTCTACCTCCTACATTTATATCTACCTTAAATCTCTAACAATCTGATTGAAGATAGTCTATAATGACCATATCCACAACTTGGTTTCCCTAGGTATACCCCTTCCATAAATTAATCGATGATTTTATTGTTAGATTAGCCTGATAAATTATGTTATGGTTAGACCAACTCCCAGAGTCATTGATAATTGTTTTAACTGAACCATATAAAACTCATATTCTATTAAATATTAATTATCTATCATAGATTGAATATATAAACTTGTTGTATAGACTCCCCCACATGTGGAGAATTCTAATTCCATCCCATAGGGGGAGCTATTGGTTCACACCTTAGTAGAACCATATATTCACCCTGTTGATGCTCTAAAAAATGTCACTGAGAATTTATTTCAAAGAGAGTAAACCAAAATGATATATTTATATATATATATATAAAAATGACATGATATATTTAAAATAGTGTGATCTATAAAAATATGTACATCCCATTATCCCATACACTTTCCCACCCATATCCATGTCATGTATCATTCTTACTCACTGATCCCCTACCCATTTCAAGGTTAGGTGTCACACACACCACACACTCATTGGGTCCCCATATCTAATGACACTAATAATCCTAAACATAGTTCTAAATTTTATAATACCACCATCATGTTATAACAATGAATTGAAATATAGGTTCTGTTTCAGATTTTGAATGAACAAATTCCATTAAGAATCAGAGAAACAATAAAAAGAAAGAACAATAATTTAATAAGAGTCCTACATTACTAGTACTATATATGAGTATCACATCCTGTCTCTCAAGAAATTAATCAGGTTAATAAATCATGGAAAAACACCATATCTATCTAGAAAAAATAATTCAACAATAGTCACATAAATAGAAACAACAATCCTAGTTCCCCAGGAAAGGTGATCCTCAATTCATACCTATTATATAATTATACACAACATGAAATATATCCCATGTCCTAAAACATCACTAAAAAATTGTATACAAAAACCTGAATAAAAAAACAATGGACCATTAAAAAACACATTCAGTAAAACAATTACAATAACACATTGTAAAATCGTTAACCAAGATTTCAAGAATAGATCCTTATCCAATTTTTAATTATCCACTAGAGTTCCTCAAAATAATCTATATCTTGTCCCCTAGTAGAGAGGTTTTAAGAGTATATAATGTGGAGAATATAACTTATGTACATAAAAGTATATCAATAATATAAACTCATATGAAAATAACCAAATATAACCCTAAGAATAGTTTCAAGAATATATAATAATAATATATATATATATATCTTCACTATTTTTATATAGGACAACATGGAACACTAATAAGTGGATTTCATATCGATTGGTTTAAATACAATATAATGTAACCTAAAGATGGAATAGATGATCCATAATGTCTTCCTGAAAATACAAATGCATCATATATATACCCAAACACTCAATCATATCATACACTCACTACTGTAAAACTAACATATACCAACGGTTTGGAATCGTTGGTATAGGACTCCAAATCGTTGGTATAGCCTATACCAACGATTTGGAGAACCGTTGCCAAGTAAGTCGTTGGGATAAGTCTTTACCAACAGTTTTGGGAAAACCGTTGGTATAGACCTCTACTAACGGTTTTGGAAACCATTGGTATAAGTAATATGAAAATCTATACCAACAGTTACGGAACCATTGGTATATATATTTCAAAAAAAAACATTCACTGGGATTTGATCCCAGGACCCCTTGTTTATCATTTAACATCTTAACCACTAACCTAACATGACTCTTGTGAACATAATTACATAAATATATATATGTATTGTCATAATTATTTTAAATCTTGATTTATATAATGTTCTCAGTAATAAGATCTGATAAAAATTCAAAAGACCTATACCAACGGTTGCCAAAACCGTTGGTATAGACCTATACCAACGGTTTTGACAACCGTTGGTATAGATCCTGATTCTGAGTCGAAGGTTGATTTATGGGGGACCTTTCCCAATGGTTTTTCCAAACCGTTGGGATAGGTAAACCCTTTCCAAACGGTTTGTCCAAACCGTTGGTAAAGGTGTCCAAAAAGTAGACCTTTCCCAATGGTTTTTCAAAACCGTTGGGAAAGGGTATACCTATCCCAACGGTTTGTCCAAATCATTGGGAAAAGTCCACTTTGTGGCCACCTTTCCCAACGGTTTGGCCAAACCGTTGAGAAAACCATACCCTTTTCCAACGGTTTTCCAAAACCGTTGGGAAAGGTGGCCTCAATGTGGACTTTTCCCAACGGTTTGGCCAAACCATTGGGAAAGGGGACCTATACCAACGGTTTTTACAAACCATTGGAATAAAAGCGTTGGGAAAAGTCAGATTTCCAGTAGTGACTGTTAATAGGTCCCCTACCCATGCTTATGTCGCAATAAAATAAATCTAAAGATGTCCTGGTAATCCCATATTGGGTGTGATATTGAACTGAATAGGCTATTACTAGTCATGTCCCAAGATAATATCCATATGTATAAGAGGCCATTAAGAGTGAATCATGTGGTAAATATCCACCATATCAACCTACTTGAATCCATCCTCAACTATCCAATGTTGAAAATTTTGACTTTTTTTATACTGTTAAAGTGGGATAATTAACTCATGATATTAACCCATTATAGGGAAAAAAATATATCACCCCTCATCTCTTAACCATGAAAAAGTGTAATCATTATTCCTATGTCCACATAGAGATCATACAATGCAAACCATAAACAAAAATCTTGTTACACACTTCTCATTTCAACAAAAACAAAATAAGTTTATACATGAACATGTTCTTGGATCATTAGGCCCATTAATCACTGGTAATTATCATTATACAACTATCCAAACTCAATATTAGTTCCACTCTCAATTAGTAATCACAAACGCCATCCAGTTCCCATCCCTACTTATGTTTATATATCCTTCACTATAATACTCAACACCATCATCCTATACATTTCAAATTTGATGTGTACCTCTAATAATCATGTTTTAAATACTACCTCGTAAGCCCTTATTTTTTCATAGGATTATAGGAGGATTGACCACATGGTCAATGGAATTATGAACATACTATAAACACTACACACATGGTAGAGAAAAATAACCACTCTAAAAAGTGATCATTATCACTTTCATCAAATAGAAATAAAAAATTTCCTCATAAATAATCATCCTTCAATAATAATGTTCCCAAGGAACCATATAAATCAATACGTCATAAGAATACCACCTTTAACAATCATGATAACTTTACATGAAAAATGAACCATCGTGCATGTAATAAAAATCCTAATAGGACATGGACAGTCATTACCCATATGAAACATTTTCTTGGAACCTCACATAATCAACATAAATAAAAAATGTTTTTTTTTTCTGGTTTCATAGATGATCATACCAATTATTGAAAATAGAATGATGCATACACACATGTACAAAACATTAAATACCTAGGAACCTCATACATGGATATAGACATATTCAGTTAATCAAAAATAATTTTCTAATATGTCTCAACTAAATATAAGTCATAAATCCTAAATAGCCCCCTGATTTTGGGAGAAACCAATGATAAATGTGGTCTCAAAAATAAAAATAGAGAATTAGCACCCCATAATAAAGGTCTATACCCATGGTGGTCCAACATGACATAATACACAAATAATGAATCTAAATCATAGAATATATCTTTTAGGAGAGAGAAAACATGAAGAATATAGAGCTTTATTTATCTTAGTTGAAGGGGGATCCCTCTATCTAATTATGATATAATATTGATTAATTAAATAAGAATTAAAAAATTGTGGAATTCCATCGACACCCTGGTGATAGTGAAAATATTCATAGACCAATGCACTATTTCTCTATAGACTACCCAATAAAGTTCCTCTTAGAATATTTTCTATTATATATTCATTCATCATTCACCCCATTCTCTTGATCCTCACCCCAATCCATTTACAACAACCTAAATGACCCAATAAAACCTAGATAAACATGGTTGTCATTTGAATTTGGACTAAAAAGAATATAACATAATACAAGGGGAAGTACAATAATTTTACTATAAATTAAATATATTAATACTATAGAAGGAATATTTAAAATAATGATCCAAATTCCACTGAAATTATAATTTAAAAATGAATATTGATTAAAAAAATTAACATAATTTTTCATGATTTTGTGTAGGTGGAATGATATTATTTTAGGTTTTCTAATCCCATGGTTTATTTTAATATATATTCTTAACATCCATAAATAATTGATTATAATTTTCTAAAGAAATTAAATTGAGGTTATGTTAATGTTTTATTGATGTTGAAAAATAAAAAGAAAATTTATATTTATATTTCAAATGTTCTATAAGATTATTTATACTTTTTCAAATGATTTACATTGATGATTATAAACCCAAATGGGAATGATCTATTTTTTTCAATGATTATATGAAAAATATTATTCAATATATTATGAATTTAATTATAATTAAATAGATCTAAGAACCTGGATCTTCTTTTCAGGAATGGATCTTGTTTTTGGGTTGTTTTGAGGAAAAATAAAGAAAATAGGATTTTCTATTTACACGATGTGTACTTTTCAGTACACTCCATGTACATAACTTGTTGTTTATAGCCACATTTTGATCATGTAATAATTGAATACATGTCCAGGTGGTGACCTAGAAGACATCTTATGTCGGGGGCTGGTTGAGTCTAATACACGATGTGTAGTTTTAATAAACACACCATGTACTTTTCTTTTTATTTGATAAATCGAACTGCGGTGGCGTATAATATCTAAAAACACTTTATTCTCCCCATTTTTCATATATTAGGATTGAGAAATGGCTAATAAACTCCTAACCCCTCCCGATTATCCATCTGAGCTCTGATTGAGATGCCTTTGGGTGCGTTGGAATCCTATCGGTGGGTTCTCAAACCCTCTTGATCCCTTCTTCCTAATTCATCCTCTATTTTGAGTTATTCAAAGTCAGGTATTTTTCACCTTTTTTTAGATCAACATTGATCTAGGATGATTCAAAGGTTGATGTTCAAGTATAACAATTGTACGACATCAAGGTAGGTGTTTTTTTCCTTTTTTTTGTTTGTCTTGGATTATATATGCTAAAAGTAATGCATACCCACATTTGGGGTGTTGTTTGATTTTTAATTATATCCTATTTATTACCTAATATGGTTTTTTAGTTGATAAAGGGTTGTTTATTATGTGTATGGTTATATAAATTATTTATGGGACACCCCATGGGTGTGTATCCCTTGATTGATCATTTTTCCCATTTGTTCTAGGATGCAAGTTAAGCTTTCATTGCTTTGTTTGGATGGAGTTGTAGATTATCTAAAATGCATGTGATATGAATTGTTAATTTTTGAACAAGTGGGATTGGACTGTGAGATCTTCCCAATGGATTTAGACTATGAGAGATTCCCAGGTGGTCGTTTATAATTGATGCAATGTTGACCCAAGTGTTTAGACCATGAGAGCTTCCAAGGTGGTCGTTTATGATTTATTCAATGTTTACCCAACGTTTTATACCATGAGATCTTCCTATGTGGTAATTTATATTTGATTAAATGAATTTTGACCCAAGGTTTTAGACTTCGAGAGATGTCTGGGTGGTCATTTATATTTTATTAAATGAATTTTTAACCCAAGGTTTTATACCGTGAGAGCATGCCCAGGTGGTCATTTATATTTTTCTTGATGGTATGTTGGACCTAGGGGGATAGACCGTGAGAGCTTTATAGAAGGTCGTTATTTAATGAATTGATATTAATTTAGACCAGAGGGATTAGATAGTGAGAACTTTCCCAAATGGGTCGTTTTGGAATAATTGAAGGATTGTGATGTTTCTACCAAGCCAAAGCACAAGCTTGGATTCGGTCTTACTTTATTGTTTGGATGATCTTCTTAGACACATGTTGTGTTACTTACATGGGGGATATAGAGTGTAGGATAAATCCTAGGGTTACATGATTCAAAAAATGAATAAAAAATATTAAATGAATGTAATTTAAAACTATAGGATTGTTTACTTTTGAGTACTTCCTAGTTTATTGCTTCATTTTTTGAATATTACCTACTATATATATTCACTGGCTGTTAGGCTCAGATCTTTTGGTTGTTTCCTACTATGATTCATATCAAACCCTATTTGGGTCATAATTTTGGACCCAAACAGATTATATGATTGCATTTATAGATAACGGAAAGCGCCCTTCCTCATCTGGTGCTTGATTGTTGTTGGAGCTGGAGCCCATGGGATGAAGCTGAGGCTTGGGATGCTGTTAGAGTTTACTTGTTTCTTTTTTACTTTTTTACTATATTTATCTCCATTATTGTGACTTTTTTAATACTTATTATACACATATTACATACATCATATATATATATATATTGTCTTCTGTTGGATTTACTTTCAGTCTTTTGCTGTTTACTTTTTGTGTTATTACTACTTCCGCTTTTGTTTTATATTTATATTCCACTGTAAATACTCTACCAATGTGGGCATAGTTTCCCCAATTTCTTAACACAGCCCTCGCTACTAGTCATTAGCCTTTGGCCTTTAGGGAAATGCACTTGAGGTTATGTGACAAACCGGGTTTGAGGCACCTTTGGGTGGTAACCAGATCAGGAACATTACAAAGTGGTACCAAAGTAGGTTCTTTCTAATTTGTCTTAGTTTTTGTTAAAATTTGAAAGGGATAAGAAGGAAATGGAGTTTGGTAATTAGTTTTTCCTTGGATTAGCTACCCAGTGTATAGGGAAAATTAAAATTACCTCAAATTGAATTGTAATTTTTAGATTTTGAACTATTAAAGTTGATTCGATTTAACTGTTGGGTGATGCACTTGTTTTTAGTTTTTATTGTTGATATCATTTTGGTTCTATTTTTTTGCAACCTGATTAAATGAGGTTATTCCATCTTATTCATCATATAGGCACCTATTGGAAATCACATGCCATGCATTCTTTCCATGACATTAAGAGAAAATTACTGATTGCATGCTTTTAATATAGATGTTGTGTTAGGTATGTATGTTGTTTTGATAGATTTCATGATAGAAATACATGTTATTTTGATAGGGTATTGTAATATGTAATGTCTCATTTGGACGGATGCCAATCTTTGTTCTCTAGGGTGTTATGGTCCCTCTTGGATTGGAATTTTGTGGATCATGGTTAAACATTAATTGAATTATTTTAAGATATGATATGCATGAGGATTCTATACATTGATTTTTGGGGAGTATGGGCTCTCACGGATCAAAAATTGGCATGCCTTGGAAAAAATTTAAGATTTTGGGGGTTTCAGAGAAATTTTAGAGGCTTACTATCTGGAAACACTAGAAAACATGTCATGTGATGTTATGAACACATGACATGTGTTCTTCTATTCTAGAAGAATGGATTTTCTTAAGTACACTCCATGTATCGTATATACACGCAGAATAGTTTTTGACTATGTGACTGACTATTTGAGTAGAGACAAAAGTATGGAAAACATTTGGTAGAACATGTTGTGTACTGGGAGTACACGTCATGTTCTAATCGATCATGTATCCGACCATGTGACTATTGACACGGGTGGATGGAACTTTTGTTTTACACTCCATTTCTAGAGTGTGCACGTCGTGTAGTGTTACACCAGTACAAATGTATAGTTCTAGCTATATAGAAGTACCTAGGTAGGATGGAATATTAAATTACATGTCATGTCTCAGGAGGAACATGTCGTGTGTAAAGGGTGTTACATGAACAACTTAAAAGAGGTACACACCCATGTTAAGGTTTAAGGGAACACATTGTTTAGTGATTATATATTTTGTGTAACCCTCTATTATAGAACATGAATGTTTTCCTTCACCTTTTTCATTATTTCACTTCTATGTTGCAGTTCTATTAATCTCGTACTGACATGTGCGCTTGACCTTGTAGAGTTATGCCACTAATACATCCTCCAGTTGTACGCTAGGTACAGGGTGATGATCAGACAATGGAAATGGTAAATCAAGGACTACCAGTAGGTCCTCCTATCATTCCCATTTTTGAACCAACTATTATACTAGACACAAGTGTTGATGCACAGTTTCGTGAAGGCTTTTTGAGGATTATGCATACTTTTTAGGGGGCACTACATCCTGCCCTGACCATGGAAGAGTTTCCATGGGTGTTCCAAAATATTATCCTTTTACTTTTTTAGGGGATGGAGGACCGCAGGCTATAAATTCACGATTGGAGACCATTCTTTATATCTTTGAAAATCTGTAGATGCCTCTTAGGAGGAGGGTGAAGCTCACGACTTACATGCTACGTGATTCCTCCAAGAGATGGTGAGATGTTGTTTCACAGGCAGGACATTATTGGGATAAGACTTGGGAAGAGTTTTATAGGACCTTATATGATTACTTATACCCCAAGACGTTGAGGGAAAACTGATCCTGAGAGTTCATGCATTTGGAGTAGGGAGATCTTCTAGTGATGGATTATTATTCTCTCTTTACATAACTTCAGCACTTCGCACCTATTTTGGGGGTGATGAGTAATCACTGTCTAGGAGATTTGAGGATGGTATCAGATAAAACATATGATAATAGGTGAATTTTTTCATGTTTTATTCAGTGACATCTATGTTAAACTAGGTGCTAATTATTGAGCACAATTTGAGGGAATTTGGAGTTGCAAACCAGGTTGGTTCAGCATCTAGGGATGGTACTCCTTCGACTGGTAGCAGGAAGCACCTCAGGGATGTTTATTTAGGTAGCCAATTGGTATGTTAACAATGAAAAAAGAGTGGGAATATGATACCACATTTCCTGAGGGACCCAGTCGAGTGCTGATCTTGTGGAAGGATGGGGTATATACTTCATTTTTTTAAATATTTTCTCACCATCAGTGAGTGAGAGGGGATCTGTTGTGACTCCACATTTAGAAACAGGGCCACCTATTTCTCATCAGTTAGGGAACTGGAGTTCATCAATCCATTCAGATCGATTAGTTGGTTGTGACCATGGTAGCCAGATCATATATCTTCAGAAATAGTCGGGTGGATCAGGTTAGGTTAGCTAGGCAGGGTCACAAGGTGACAGTAGAGGTTAGAATTTTTGGATGGAATAGACCCAGCTGGAGGAAGATCTCAAATTCTCTATGTCTAGATGTACGATTCTAGTTATCTTAGTTTTATCTTTTACTCTTTTTGATACATGGTATTCCCGTATTTTTATATCATTTGTCATTGTAGAGATCCTTAGGCTCTATATCTTTACATCTAAGGATTTCATGATGCTAGACACTTTGTTGGGGATTAGGAAGACAAGTGTACTCCAGTGAAAGGAGTGCCCTCTTAAGGTTGGTTGGTGTCACATCTTGTGGGACCTCTATGTCTTAGAGATGGAAGGCTTCAATTTCATTCTTAGAATGGATGGGTTGTTCTCTTTTCAAGCCTTTGTAGATAGATATCACCATAGGGTGACTTTTACATCACCAGAGGGAGAATCTTTTATACATAAGGGAGAATTTAATGTCCAGCTGATCAGAGCTAGACTTGAGCATCATGTATTGGGAGTAATCATAGCTTGGATTTTTAGTTTATATCCTGATGACCAATGGACTTCACAAATTTACTTTCCTCTAATGGTGTATTTTTTTAAAGATGTATTTCAAGACAAATTTTCATGTTTACCTTCAAAGTGAGAGGTGGATTTATTTATTGAGCTTGTGTGGCATTGGTGTCTATTCCTATTTATAGGATGGCTACACTATAATTATAGGATATCAAGAAGTTGTTGGAGTAGTTATAGGCAAAGGGTTTCATCTGACCCAGTACTTCTTCTTATGGTTTTCCTATCCTTTTTTTGAATTAAGATGGTACCCACAGGCCTTGTGTGGATTATCAAAAGCTGAACCAATTCACAATCAAGAACTGATATCCCTTTCTAGTATTAATGATCTCTTTGATCATCTTTGAGGATCCCAGGTTTTGTGGAAGATTGACTTGAGATCAGGTTATCATAATTTTCATGTTAAAGCCTCAAATATACCTCTTATATATTTTCAGAGTAGGTATATTCTATACGAGTATTTAGTTATGTTGTTCAGTCTCACGAATACGCTGGCAGTTTTCATGGCACTGAAGAACCGATTATTCCATCCTTACATGGATTCTTTTGTGGTAGTCTTCATGGATGATATCTTGGTGTAATCTCACACTCGACACGACCATGTCATCCATCTTGATATTGCATTGATTACACTAACAGAGCATTAGTTATATTCTAATCTCTCAAAGTTCCACTTTTTTATAGACCAAATTCACTTTTTAGGTCATGTCATCTAAGAGACCAGAGTATCAGTAGACCTAGAGAAGGTGAGAGTGGTATTTTTCTGGGAGCATCTAAATAACGTCTTTGAGGTGTGGAGTTTACTAGGGATATCTGGTTACTACATATGTTTTCTAGGACTTTTCATGCTTAGTAGTTCCATTTATGGGCCTGAATAAGAATGGTGTGAAGTACTTGTGGACAAATTCCTGAAATTCATCCTTTTAGGAGCTAAAGGGTAAATTTACTTCAGCACCTATCCTGGTTTTTCTAGGGCCAGTCAAGAGTTACACCATTTACTATGATGCATCAGGTATTGGGCTAGGATCATTTCTTATGAATGGGTAAATAGTCATTGCATACAGGTCTTAGCAGTTGAGGACACATGAGATAAATTACAAGACGCATGATCTTGATTTGGATGCAGTTGTGCATGCATTGTGCTATGGACACATTATCTTTTGGGAGATCATTTTGTGTTATATTCCCACCACAAAAGCCTCAATTATATATTTACTCAGTAAGATCTAAATTTGAGACAGGAAAGGTTGGTTGAGTGCCTTCAGTCTTTTGACTTTGATCTTTCCAACATTCCAGGGGGAGGCAACACAGTGGCTAATTCATTGAGCAGGAGGACTCAAATACAAGAAGTTCAGGAGGCCAGTAGTGAGTGGAAGCTTATGGATCTTTTCTCGGAGATGCATTTTGAGGTGCAAAAAAAACAGGGGCAGACATTTCATTCTTCTATAGTTGTTACCTCTACTCTACTGGATCGAGTGTGAATGAGTCAACTATCAGATTATGAAGGCCTAGTCCTATGAGAGAGTGTTTTAGGAGAGGTCCCTATTCTTGGGTGGACCATAGGCGAGGAAGAGGTTTTTCATTTACATGGGAATGTATGGGTGTCAGCATACATACATGAGGATTTGTTGCGTGATTTTCATGCCTCCGTATGGGTAGTTCATCTTGGTGTCACCAAGATTTATCGAGATCTAAATCGTCATTATTGGTGGCCATACATGAAGATGGATGTAGAAAGTTTTTTTATGAGATTTCCCACCTATCGGTAAGTGAAGGTAGAGCATCCTCAACTAGTAGGGATATTACAGTAGTTACCCATTCCTGAGTGGAAGTGTACTAATGTCACAATGGATTTTTTGATAGGTTTATCGAGGTCTTATCGAGGGAATGATGTGGTTTGGGTTGTTATTTATAGGCTCTCGAAGTTTTCACACTTCTGTCCAATCAAGGAGACCTATAGTGTTGATGATATTGGGAGGTTTTACATCCTAGAGATAGTACCTTTGCATAGGGTTCTACACTCTATTATTTCAGACAAGTATGCCCTGTTTACTTCTCATGTCTGGTAGGGACTATTGAGGGCTTTGGGTATATAGGTACTTTTAACTACAGCTTACCATCCCCAAATAGATGGAAAGTCTGAGCACACGATTTAGGTTTTAGAGGACAATCTTCTAGTAGGATTCCTAGATTTCATTGGCAATTGGGAGAGACACATACCCCTAGTGGAGTTTTCTTATAATAATAGTTTTCATAAAACAATTCATATGGTGCCTTATGAGGATTTGTATGGTAGGCCATGTCGATCACCCCTATGTTGGATGGAGGTTGGAGAGGCAGCTATGTTGGGACCTCATCCTGTCCAGAAGACCACTGAGAAGGTATAGTTGATTTAGAAAAGGATGTATATTGCACACTCTCAGAATAAATATTAGGTTGATCAACGGAGATGTCCTCTAGAGTTTGAGGTAGGAGATCAGGTTTTCCTATGTGTCACATAGAGGTTGGGTCACAGGAGGATTATGATACAAGGTTAATCTTTCACCGATATATGTCAGTACGTTTGAGGTTTTTGAGAGAGTTGGGATGATTTTATATTAGTTATAGTTACCTCATAGGTATCGGGATATGCACAATGTCTTTCTTGTTTCTCAACTATGGTGATAATTTTCAAATGAATATCATGTTTTTCAACCCAAGGAGGTTGAGCTAGAGGTGTATGAATCCTTAAAGGACCACCCTATTTGGATTTTGAATCGTAGAATGAAGGTTTTACATGGCTGGTTTGTTCCTCTGGTACGGGTGTTATGGAAACACAGGTGAGTAAAGGAAGAGACTTGGGATAGGGATCCCAAAGTGTGATTATATTGGCCAGAGTTGTTCGCTAATTCTTCTTCACCATGCTTGGAAGGGAAATTTGGTGATAAATTACATTAAGGGGGAGTTTAAAATAGCATTGATCTTATTTTCAGGTATGGATCTGGTTTTCAGGTTGTTTTGAGGAAAGAGGAAGAAAAGAGGATTTTCTAAGTGCACACTGTGTACTTCTAAGTACAGATCATGTACCTATCTTTCTGCGTACAGCCACATTTTGACCGTGTAATGGCTGAATACATGTCCATGTGGTGACCTAGCATACCGCTTAAGTCAAGGTCCAGTTGAGTCTAATACATGGAGTGTAGTTTTAATGAACACACAGTGTACTTTTCTTTTTATTTGATATATTAGAGTGGGGTGGTTTCACGTATCCAAAAACACTTTATTCTCTACGTGTTTTGTATAGGAGCACTACAGAATGGATAATAAACTTTGAGCCCCTCCCAATTCTCTATTTGAGCTCTGATTGAGAAATTGTCAGGTGCGTTGGAATCCCACTGGTGATTTCTCAAGCCCTTTTGATCCCTTATTCCTAATTCATCCTCTCTTGTGAGTTATTCAAGGTTAGGATCTTTCACCTTTTTATATATCTACACTGATCTAGGCTGATTCAAGGGCCGACATTCATGTACAAAGATCATATGACATATAGGTAGGTGGTTGGTATCTTTTATTGTTTTTCTTGGATTATATATCCTAAACATGTCACATACCCATGTTTGGGGTATTTCTTGTTTTGGAATTAAAACTTGTGTATTACTTTCTATGGTTTGTTTGATTGATAAGGGGTTGTTTCTTATGAATAAGGTTAGATAACTTGTTTATCGTACACCCCATGGTTGTGTTTCCCTTGATAGATTGTTTATGTACATTTGGTCTGGGATGCATGTTAGGTTTTCCTTATTTTCTATGCCTTACTTTGTTAGAATGAAGTTGTTTATTATGTGAAAAGCATGTGATATGCATTGTGAGTTTTTGACCAAGGGGGATTAGAATTTGAGAGATTCCTAAATGGTTTTGACCATGACATCTTCCCAGGTGGTCGTTTATAATGGATGCAATGTTGACCCAAGGGTTTTTACTGTGAGAGCTTCCCAGGTGGTATTTTATAATTGATGCAATATAGACCCAAGGGTTTAGACCATGATAGCAGCCCAGGTGGTTGTTTATATTTGATTAAATGAATGTTTAACATAGGTGTTAGACCATGAGATCTACCCAGGTGGTCATTTATATTTGATTAAATGAATGTTTTACCCAATGTTTTATACCATGAGATCTTTCCTAGGTGGTCGTTTATATTTCGTTTAATGGTATGTTGGACCTAGGGGGATAGACCATGAGAGATTTATAGAAGGTCATTATTTAATGAATTGATGTTATGTTAGAACATAGGGATTAGACTGTGATAACTTTCCCAAATGGGTCATTTATGAATAATTGAATGATTGTGAAGCGTCTGCCAAGACAAATCAAAAGCGTGGATTCGGTCTTACTTGATGGTTTAGATGGTCTTTTGAGGCACCTATTTTGTTACTTACATGGCAGATACAGAGCTTAGGATAAATCCTAGGGTTACATGATTCAACAGATGAATAATAAATTTTAAATGAATATAATTGAAAATGGTAGGATTGTTTACTTTTGGGTACTTCCTAGTTTATTGCTTCATTTTTTGCATATTACCTACTATATATATTCACTGGCAGTTAGGCTCAGATCTTTTGGTGTTTTCCTAATGGGATTCATCTCACACCCAGTTTGGGTCATGATTTTGGACCCAAATAGATTATATTATTGTTGTTAGAAATAATGTAAATTTCCTTTCTTTATCTGGCACTTGATTAATGTTGGATCTTGAGAGCATGGGACTAAGATGAGGCTTGTGATTCTACTGGAGTTTACTTGTTTCTATGGTACTTTGGTTTATGTATTTATTTCCAGCATTGTGACCCATTTTTCTATTTCTTAGATAAATATTCCATGCATCATATATGTATATACATATATATATATATATATTGTGGCTTCGGTTGGATTTACATTCAGTTTTCTGCTGTTTACTTTTTGTGGTATTATTGCTTCCAGTTTTGTTTTACATTTATATTACACTGTGTATACTCTATGAATAAGATAATAGTTTCCCCAAATGTCTTACCTTATCCCTCACCTCTAGTCAACATCCTTTTGAATTTAGGGAAATTCGTGTGAGGTTATGTAACCGACTAGGTTTGGGTCACCCTTGGGTGGTACTCGGATCTGGGACGTTACAATATATATTTTCTGATTAATAAGATGAAATATTTAGAATAATATTTTTATGTTTATAAAAAATATTTTTATAAAAACTTAACACAAACCTGACTCCACAAGTGCTGGTGAAGATTTCATGAATGACCAACATGTCCCACATGCAGTATTCATTGGGGTTTTGGCGGTAACCATGGTATGAAAATGGATTTTTTTAGGAGATACCCTTATTTTATTTAAACCAATAACGACCACCATAGAAACAACAATAATCCAACATAAACATCTTAATAAAAATATTCATCGATAAAAATCAACCATAAAAAAAGTAGACCACTATAAAATAATGCATCACTCCCACTAAGAATCTCATACTTTTATACCTATAACCTCATACTTGAATTAAAGTCATTATAAACCAAACTTGACAAGAACTAGAATGTTTAAAAGTAAATTGATAATAATTTTGTAATTTTACAAGTATGCCTAATAGGTTCTTCCTTAAACCAATAATGACTCATGATAATATTTATTAGAAAACCTCAGTGAGTGAAAAAATATAATTTTAATGAAAAAAATAATATTTTCATAATGTATATATATATATATATGAAATCCTCTACTAATGGTCATAAAATGTTCAATACACATCACCAAGGATACAATAAATGAACTACACCTCACAAATAAATTCATCTCTCTATCTAATCCTATAAGGATATAATCTACATCAATGCTAACTATTATCATTAAATAAGTACCATATAGACTATAAAAAATAAGTACATTACCACATATCTATAAAAATAGAAACTACACTTTTGGGTGAAATACCACATACCTCGATCAACCACCGCATCATCCTTCAATTAAATGTAAATATAATCCCAATAAATTATTATTTATATATAATATATTAGAAAATATTGAATAAAAACATACACATAGTATAAAACTAAAAAATAAAATGTAAAAATAATCAGAAGCAATAACCAAATTAATGACCTATATATATATATATATATATATTACTCACCAAATAACACCTCAAACTTAAAATTGTATTTAGAATAATTCATTAGTAATTCAAAACCAAAACAAAAATCAAAAATAGTATACCACTTCATTTTAACCCAAAAACCCAATTGAAACATAGGTATTAAAAAAAATACTATTTTTAAACATTTCGTATAATATTAAATAAGAAAAAAATACACATTACATGACTTAATTCTATAGTAACCAATAATAAGTAAACCATTTTTTATAATTTTGTTTTTCTGTAATTTATCACCTTTTTCACCTAGAAATAAAACACAATTTCCATTCTCCCCACTCATTAAATATACAATATTTGAATTCAAAATATTGATATATGTAAATTTAATTTCTATAACTATAAAATTTCATTATGTTTTATTACTAATACATTATATTATGATTACTTATTGTAAATTCTATGTTATACACATATATTTCACATCACTATATCAAATAAATAATAGAAAATCAATAAACATTTATTAAATGTAAATTTATAACTCCTTACCACACAAAAGATCAACCTCGTCACATATATTCATCAATATAGTTATCTAATTATAAATTAATATGTTATGAAATCAATCCATATCCTTTAAATCATTCATATATACCATAAATCAGAGAATAATGATGATATAGATGATTTTATATAGAATTCATATAAATTAAAATAATGATTCGAATCACCATCATAGAAAAAATTTATTTGATGGATCTAATGATGAAATCCTTATAATAATTTTGATGTATCTTTAAGATATTTTTTACATGTCATGAAGTATTTATTAATGGAATCAAGGAAGTAATTAATTACAACATAATTATTTTTTAGGATACTAAACAAAAAAAAATATTTTCTCACAAAACAATGCATGGTTACCCTAACTATGACATATATTTATTTTTTATTTTTTAAATTCTAAAAATTGAATAAAATCAAACTGATTCTAAAAAGTCATGAAAACATTCCTACTTAACTATAATAAGTTTTATCTTTATTCATCGCACTGTTTAATCTAGTAATACATGGTTATTATAATTCAATAAAATGATGATATAAAATTATAGAATTTCCCTCAAAAAACACATTTTTTTACAATAATTATGTTTTGAGATTTTTATATAATTTAATGAATTTTTTGGAATCTTTCCTCACCAGAAGAATCATAGAACCACCAGAAAAACCATGACATTATTCAATAACCCATATAATTTCATATATAACAATGAATTAATTTCACTTTGTTGCATATCTACTTGATAATTCAATATTCATCCAAAAATCCATGATGAAATATATATACATAAATTCTTAAACTGAGTAAATAAAATGTAAATGAAAATAATAAAAAATTATTTAAATTTCAATATTGTGGTTTTCCTCAATATTAAAATTGCAAACCATACTCCCACAATATGATTTTGAAATAATTTCATCCTTCTTCAACACTATTTGATATTTGAAATATAAATGATCATAAATTAGTAGAACTATATAGTAATTTTGTAATAAATCATGGATACAATATCGTTAATTTAATTTTTTATTTTTTGAAATATAAATTTAATTAAATTAATTAATTTATAAATATATTCAATGATATATTCTTAATCACTAAGTGATAACAGAATGAGATCGAAAGGTTGATATCATTAGATATATCTAATTAAAAATACACTAATATTTGAAGATTATATCTATAAAAATTAGTAATTTTAGTTCCTATGAAAGAGGGAGTGATTGAACCCCTATGGAAATTAATTAGCAAAAAATGTAGGTTTTTATAAAGCCTTCTAAAAATATACCTTGGAACATTTTAATAATACCTAAATGATTTTGTTTATAAAAATATAAATTAATTACATTTTGATGTAAGTGATATAGAGATTTAAGATACAAATAGAATGTAATAACTATAGTTTATTATTTATGTTAAAAGATACATGTTT
This sequence comes from Viscum album, assembly GCA_963277665.1. Classification (NCBI taxonomy): domain Eukaryota; kingdom Viridiplantae; phylum Streptophyta; class Magnoliopsida; order Santalales; family Viscaceae; genus Viscum; species Viscum album. The sequence goes on along the minus strand of OY728122.1, from coordinate 697,032,851 downwards.
ATGAATATGAAATTATATTTGATATGAAATTAAATAACATGAAATATGAATATGTATACTAAAAAAATTCAATGATGCATAAATTATCATTATGAAAATTGAAATATTTATATTGATTTTTTTATAATCATTGTTAAATATGGTAGAACATGTTAATGAACCTGAAAAAATAGTATTGTAATGATTTTAATAAAAGTTAAATATATCCAATATATAGTGATGAATTTGATAAGGTTCTTTATTAATTTTATATGAGGTTTAGAGTGTGTTTTAGTGATTTTATTTTTATGATTTAGTGTGTGTAAATTTTTTCTATTTCTTAACAAGATTGAATTTGAGATTAATGCAATTGAATATGAGTGAATTTCAAACATAAATTTTCTTCAAAAAGTTTCCTAAATATTTTTTAATAGTATAATAAATATTATATTTTGTGGAAGTCATACATTGACCCTGTGTACTAGTATGTTGAAACATTTATAACATTATATTATAATGTTTTTATAGGGTAAATATTGAGGATATTATGTGTATGTGTTTTAATAAATAAAATTTGATTGTGAAAAAAAATTATACACTAAGATACAATGATCAAAGTGGAGTGTCTGATTTATTTGTGTGAAATCATATTTATGAGGGTTTCATATGGTTTTTTTAATGATGTATAAAAGTGAATGTTAAATTTTATATATTTTATAATTATATTGAAAAATAAATATAAGTCATATACAAAATTTATACAATTAAAATTTTATAATGTCTAAAAATGTTATTTTATTTTTTTAGATATATTTAAGTGGTAAATATTTTATAGAAAATAAAAAATGGAAATTAATAATGCTGAAATTTAATAAGTTATCAAAAATTATAATTATTATGATTTATAGTGATTATGATTTCAAATATTTTGTAAAATATTAAATGATGTTTTATAAAAATATTTTTCAATATTATTATGATAAAATGATAATAAATTAATGAAATTTTAGTTAAATAATATTTTTATTAAATGGGGATATTATTTATAATAGTAAAATAATTACAATGTTTATGTGACTGGGTGATAGAATTTATAGGGTGTATCTTGTGATGGGAATTCTAAAAATTTATTTTTGACAACATTAAAAATATATATTATGATAAACTACTAATAATGGATATAAAATAATAAGAAAATGATCTTATCATGATAAAAATATATTGGGGTTCTTACAAGATGGTTTATTACATCCATTGTATTACATAAATTCTTATGAATGTATTTATGTAAGGGGACTCTTGTTATATTTATTTTCAAGGAATATTTAATCAAAACATATAGGAGGGAATTGATCTATTTATATTCAAATATATTAAAAAAATTCATGAATTGACTGTTCACCAACTATAATGAAAACATAATATTTTTCTTCCTTGTTGGATTATAATGTAATTAGTTGTTTGATTTTATTAAATGTATGAAACAATACAAATTTTAAATATCTATTTCTTAAAAATGGTAACATATAATCTATATTGTAAAAAAATTACCATTCTAGCATAAATTTAGTATGAATTAATTGAATTTAGTTTTTAGTATTTGGTGATGAACCTTATTATAGTATAATGTGCTTTTTGAGTTTGATTCAATTATTTTATATGGTCTTTCTCAGTTATGAAGATCAAAGAGTATCAATTCACTCTAATGGGATAAATGGTTCAATTCATGTAATGTTTAATCTTGAAAATTTCTATACAGTGAGGATAATTAATACATTAAAGACCTTATAGAAAATATAATAAAGTGTAAATTTTAATTATACCTTTATTACAATACAAGTTTTTATGAATGAGGTTTTAATCATTTCTATGACATTATTCTATATAATAAAATATTTTTTTTAAATATATTAAATAAATTAAAAATCAAATCACCTAAGTGGATATAAATGAAGAAATAAACATAGATCTTGGAGATGAGGTCACATCCATGACGAAATAAATAATTGAATGATAAAAAAAGACACCATGTACATAAACAAATATGTAATTTAAATGTTTCAAAAATAAAAAATATAACTATGGGGGAAAGTGGGTTTTCATAATGACATCATTTAAGTGTCTCAACATTCAATGGCCTCAAATTGATGGAATTAAATTATTCAGATTATTTCATTTTATTTATTTTATGTACTATAATGTAAATTTGTGAATATATATACAATAATAGTCAATGAAATTCCAAAATTGTATATATAAAAACTAATGATTCTATATGATTCATGGGAAAATATTTTGTGAAATTAATTTTCTATTTTCCATCATTATCTAAACAAAGAATAAAAATTATTTTCATAGAGCCATAATTCAAATAAATAGTGATTCATATGGAAAATACTACCCATATATAAACACACAATATTTCAAAGAAAACTCATATAATTGAAAAATGATAAATGGTATTAAGTGGAAGATTAAAATTTTCATTCAATCATTAGCGTTGTTGAAAATTTTGAAACAAATATTATTAAAAATGGTCTAATATATCATTTTAATGGGAAAATTAAGTATATAAGTGAAGTGGAAAAAACATAATATAAAAAAATTGTGTTATGGAAGAAATAATAAAATTATTTCGTATAAAGATTTAATTTCCTTTTAGAAGAATGTATATTGTCAAGACCTAACCCACTGTGGACCCACCTATGTCGATGGTAAGTTGAGAGTGATTCAACAATACCACCTTTATAGGTGAGTATTTTACAACTATAATTGAGTAGTCATGTTATTGAAGTGGTTGGACTTATCCATATTCACCTACCCACATGCACACACCTATCTCCATGAAAAGATACTAAGATATAATATAACCAAAACATATTGATTAATCAATTCATGAAACATAATTTTGGAAAATAACACACGTAGAAAGTTAATATAAAGCTGTAATGTGAAATACACATTCCCAAAAAAGAAATTAGGTCCTAACTTGACAAAAAATGAAAAAGGGGGAAACATAAGAATGTTTCTCTCACAATCTCTAAGTCGAACAACCAAAAATAATCAACCCTTCCATATACTTTTATTCTACATGGATTCCAATTCCACCATGGTCATCACTAATCAACGTGTCATATTCATAATACTGAACATGTGTTTGAATATCCCATACTTGTTTGAGTATAAGAATACCATTTAGGACACTATGAAAGCCAACATATAATAAATATAATATAAGAGTAAGAATAAACCATAGTCATAGAGGGAAAATAAAACCATCATATAATATGATCATACTAAAACGCCAATAAATATGAAGTCAAATATCAATCTCCAATGCCAGGTAAGTATGATGATGACTCTTCCAACATAAGCATGGGTCCCATATCTAATTTTTAGCACCACAATATACCTCATTAGAATCATTGTGGTGGTAATTTCCATCACTAATATGCGAATCATTGGAGGGATCACTATATTTAATCAAGGAAATACTCCCCATTAGATCTTGATGATGGGGGTGCATCACTCTATAGATAGAGGAACCTATCCCTCTATAGATTAGGATAGTACCCAATTTACCAATAAAGTGTATGGGGGACCCTTTCCTGGTGTGACAGTATGGAACCATCCCTAGATTATCTCAAAAGATAAAACCTGATCACTATCCTAGACCGAGGGTTAATGAATGAATCATCTCTCCAATAAAACCTTACATAGTATCTCTAATGAAAAATAAAATCTACCATCATTTATTACATTGAAAACTACCTAGTATGGGATACTCATTTTTTCTAAATCGGATTACTGTATAAGTATTAATGCGAGGTAAATGTTTGTGGGAATAGTAAATAGAATCTATATATGGGCACATGATGTGTGAAATTGCAAATATTATTGATAATTTCATTTCCTAGACACTTGTTATGTACCAATGTACCACCACACGATGTGTCCATATAGGGATATGTCATGTCTATTCACCTGCGGTCCAATTATTGTCATCTTGGTACATGACTCAAAAACATGGATAGTATCACACAATGTGTGGGCCTAGTCACATGGTGTATCATACATGACTCAGTTAGAAACCCTACACACCATGAGAATTTGAGATACATGGTGTGTTTCCCTCCATAATACATAATATTTTTTCTTTTTCACATTTATAAGGTCTTGTCTATATACAGTTTAAATATCTACCACTCATGCTTCCTTTATTTCTATTTTACTTACTAGAAACTACCAAAATCATAGGCAAAGTTCCCTGATCCCCGTTTCCTAGTCTCTCATGGAATAAAAACCAAATATCAATATCTCATAAAATAACCTTCCTATCTCACATCACTTTTTGTGGTCCTATACATTTAATCAAATTCTAATGTTCTTCAAATCAATGATTATTAACCACACAATGTTGATCACTTGGTCATTCATGAATCATTCATAATTATAAGGCATAGATTCCACTTAAACAAGATTGAAAATATAAAATCACTGGCCCCATGTTCCAAAGGTAAATAACATAAATAACATTGATTTGAAGTGGCATAATAATTATGTAAGATTATTTTTAGATGATGCGGTCAAAAAAATTAAACATTTTTTGAAAAAGGTGTTGAGATATGGGCTCCAAAAAATATAGATAATTAATTTCTAGAACAATAATTAATTTATATACTCATATAAAGAACCAAAATTTAAGACATAAATAAAATATATGATCCATGCTTATCAATCAAATCAAAATGAGAAAAAATACCAAAAAAACAATGAACCCTACATGTGAATGTATCGAACATTTGTGATAAACACATCCCCTATTAATATAGACGAATATCCAATTGTGTTTCTTTTTTGTCATTGGAATCCCCTTATTGTTCATTATTGATCCACATACTGGGGTTTGACAATTTCAATGGGGCAATCCATTCATCCTTGTTGACACTCCATTTTTTCAGAAGGATGAAATGGTTTTAAAGGAAAATACCGTAAGGAGAATAAAATAAGAGAAGTGAATAATTCCATGGGAAACCCCCATCGCCAAAGCCACTTCTCACAGGTCCCCCCAAAGTAGCATTGGTGCAAAGGGTACCAACACATCCAGTAGTGTGGTCCAAGACCAGACTACCAGCTCACCGAGCCACTAGTGCATAAAAAAGGATTTCATGTCATTTTTTCTTTATCACTTTTATTATTAAGTGATGATATTTAAGGATACAATGTAAATTTGATTTTAACGTCAGTTACTTAAAACCAACATTGTAAATAATTTTTTGTAGGGATTTTGAACATTAGTTTACTAAAAACACCATTGTGAAAAAATGTTTATCATGTAGGTTATCAAATAAATGATGTGATAAACAATTTTTTTCTAATTTTGTTCTATTTAAATCCTCTCAAAATAATAAAATATTATAAAATTACCTCAAAATAATAGCAAGAAAATCATCAGAACAACCAAAACAATACACTTACAATTTGAAAATATCATGTTTACAATATATAGCACTATTAAATTAAAATTTAATCAATACTTTGAAATGAATATCCCATTATATTTTCATGTGTCTTTACTACTTTTCACTATAATCCCAAGGGTCATCATAAAGATAAATATTAAAAGGAAATCTGTTAATAAGTATTCTGAATAAAATGAACAAAATATTAAGAAAAATATTAAAAAAACTCTAACCCGATTGACCTATGTAAATATCTAAGTTGTAATTATTTCATATATAAATCATAAAACAAGGTATCAACATTACATTATATCTTCTTGTTTATGAAATTTATTTTTAAAATAATTTTTCAATTCAAAATAACATTTTTATGTAATATATATCAAAATTGTAGTAATTGTAAATGAAAATTCACAATTTGTTTTATATATTTGATTTTGGTCCTATTCATATTTGTAGACTCCTGATAGAAATCCCATGAATTTTATGTAAATAATATGGATATATAAATTTAATTCATTATAATGTAAAAAATTATTAAAATATTCTAACTTAAGTTTCCAATACATTCTTATAATTTTCTCGCACTTCACAATGGATAGTGAATAGCTAGTAAAGAAGTATATCCCTTGGAAAAAATATCCAATATCAAATGTATTCTGATATAAAATAAAATATAATGATATTGGTCATTATGTTAAGAGGTATAAAACACTTTTTAATATATATGTTTCATACTCTTGAAGATATGGAAACATTCATAACTAAACAATTGTATTCTTCAGAAACCTTTCAACAATACAAATTGTTATTTTTTCTTCATTAATTTTCCTTGTTATAGGTGATATAAACTGTGGGTCCATATATCTATATACATATATCATGTCATTCTCCTTACAAATTTTATTAAGTTACCGAATCCAAAAAAAATCTAAGAATACATTTTCAATAAAATAAATGAACATAAAAAAAAGTAAATGAATTAAATTGAAATAATTTCTATCAGGTTGATTCCCAACTAATCTCTAACAAAAAGCTCTATGATATCACATTTCAAAATACCCAAATTCATTGAACGCCTAGAAAACATCAGCTTTAATTGGAATATTATATACATCCAATAACAAATTTGAATGTGTTTTAAATCTATCAATATTGATAGAAACCATATCTGAAGTTTCAAATTGTATTTTTTATATTCTATACATTATTTGTTTACCTTTAAAGTATTCCTATAAAAATTGTATAAATATATCAATATTAAAATGATAAAACAAATTTAATAGAAAAATTAAATATAATATAAAATATACACATACCTCTATGGAAACATGTCGAAGAGGTCTAGATTTCCAAACAAAAAAATGGAAGATAATTTTTCCAAATGTACTAACATAATCTTTAAAACATGGTATTATTATTGATCTATCTATAATATCATGTCTAGTTACATTGTGATGCTCTGTATTTATCATTTGATGATGAATGGTTTTGCCTATATATAATATCATCCCATATGAAACAATATTATGGGGATCATCCACATATAAATAAAAATAACTTGAAAGCTATGAATAAGGGGTTGTTAGAGTAGGATAAGGAGTTGGGTCTGTATAAATAGGTGGGGGGTCAAATATGTTAGGGGAGTGGGAGCTGTTGGAGGAGGTGGAGTTGGATTAGCAGTCTGAAATTGTCTTTGCATTTCTAGAAACAAAGACTGTAATGAAGCTTTGATCATGTCCTTTGTTGTCACAATAATATCCTGAACTTTAGATTCCAAAGATTCTATTTTTTTATAAATATACTTTATTTATGAAGTTTAAAAACAAGAAAATGCTTTTTTCACTGATACACCTATCAGGTATCCTCATAGATGACCCGAGTGTTTGGGATTTCCCAATGTTATAGCTAAAATATCCTTCCTTCCCTCAGCAATAAAGACCCCATGGGTGCTCTGTTCCTAAAGAAAATATTATATGAAACAAAAAAAAATATTTGTAATGAAGTATAATAAGTAAATAATTAGATTAACTTAAATAAATGACTGAAGTGAACATATTACAATCCCCTCATCTAAAACTCTCTACTCATCTATAAGATACTGTCATTTTTTTCTCATCTAAGCCCTCTTCCATTTTTTATGTCTCGCATGGGGGGAGGAGGGTCATCCTCTGCAGATCCTAAAGAATCATCTCTCTATTTTTGAAAGTTTTCATCCATCATTTGTTCTTCCAATAACATATACCCTCCTTGAGATAATGTATGAGGGTATGTGTTTCTAGATTGGATATCCTGATGATATCTCATCAATTTCTATAAATTAATAATAAATAAATCATTAATAATATCATTAATAATATCATTAACATAAAAAAACATTTAAAAGGTAACATTTCACTTACATTAAATTATTCTAATCTTCTACTTTAAGAAAATTTATTCCATGTATCTTGATCTATAAACGGATATATATCATAGATATTATGATGTTTTCTATGTCCAAAAATGATATCTAATGTGAGGGTAGATTTTAAATCCCTCTATCTCCTAGAATCCAATGATAAATATTTTCTCTTGACTCCTCCAATATCAAGTATATCATATTTCATATGATAAGAATGGGGAAAACATATATTACCATAAACATTTCATGATAAGTAAAATAATAAAAAATGAGCTTACCAAGACGGTCTCCCATAACTAAGATAGTGTCACTTTGTCAATAAATTTCCAATAATCAAATAAAATAACAAATTTTGTTTTACCCTAAACTACTAAAAAAATTTGATTTGTTTTGAATTTGGAATTATTAGAATATCATTATCATTAAAGTCTCCTAGTATCCTCTAATCCTATCTATGGGAAACAGATAATTTTGGTAAAAATGTGGTTCATTGTCTACTAACCCTCGAACTCTTCTTTTTCACTATGGAAGTATATGTCTCGTGTAATGAATGATGAGGAGGCTCATTAACATGAGCATGTGTATTTTCATCCCCAAAGGTATGAGTACAACCATCACCATCGGTATGAGATGGATTAGATGATTGATCTTCCACTAACCTAAAAATTAAAGTAAGAAACAATTAGTACATAAATATAATAATTGATTTATTACATAAAAATGTAAATAAAAAATGAAAATTTATCAAAAAAAAAGTTAACACTAAACTTAACACATATTTAATTACAGATGAAATGACACAAATGAATGAAAATAAATCCAAAAAATAATGTGTTTGAATTTACTATTATAAAAAAAATTGTTTTTTATTTAACATATGAAATATAAAATAACTATTTTTCTACCAATTCAATTAATATTTAAGTTATGTAAGGGTAAATATGGTAAAAAACCAACCTAATATAAACAATCAGTTTAACTTGTTATTTATGATACGTGTTTTAATAATGATGATAAAATTAAAATTTTAAAAAAATTATGAAATATAAAAAAGTAAAACATAAACATATATTAGATGTAGTATTAGGAATGTTCTAAATGATTTTGTTTTCAAATTCAATCATCATGATAATTATGTTTATTAGAAATCATGTCTATGACCTGCTCATCAATATTATCTATTTATATTTTCATGCAAGCACGGATCTCACATAAATGAGATTCTTTATCAAGTTTATCGTCATGAAATTACTATTTTTTTCTTGTAAGACAATTTACCACTGCATATCATATTGATCAAGAATATATAAAAACATCATATGTTTCCATGATAAAAGGATAATTTGTGCATTCTAATTTTTCAGATTAACTATTTTCATTAAAAATTAATCTTGTCTGACAATGTTGTTATGAATAATCCATTTCTAGTTAAACAATGGAAATTGAATTTTAATTTAATGAATCTCTCATATTTCTTCAATGACTCTATAACATGTAGTTGATGTGGAGATTGGGTTTTAGACATTGAAACTTGGAAATTCATTTCTTCTCTGAACACCAATACCCTAATATTCTGAACCACACTTTTGTTGCCATGGTATTTTGTATATAATGTATATCCATTAATTTCATACCCAGACCATGTTATAAAATATAAACATGGACCTCCCATTAACCATATTAGTGTGTCCGATGATTCTGATCTACCACGCATGGTCTCTTTAAACCATAGAAAAAAAATTATTCTCATTCAAAATCCACATATCTTTCTTCTTTGGATAGAATTTTTTCAACACGTTAATATACAATTTTATATATGTCTTCACATCATATATCTTATTAAAATTTTATAAACTAAACTTATTTATTTGTTTATATCTCAATTATTTTACTTTTAATCCATGGATCCCCTTTCCTCCATAATTACCTTGTTCATGCTGAGATGTAGGCAAGCCGATGTGCTCCACTACAGAAAAACAGCTTTTACAAAACTCAGCAACCTCTTTAGAAATATACTTCTAAATAATAGAGGATTCTTTATGATATGGAATCATAACAAACCCCTTCAATAAATTCATATAACATTCAAAATGATACATCCAACGCAGATATAAATTTATGCAAAGCATTATTTCTCACACTAAGTGAACCATTAAATGCACCAAAATTTCAAAAAAATATGGAGGAAAATACATTTCCAATTGAAAAGTTTTAGAAACCATTTAATTCTCCTAATGTTTTAAAATAATTCAGATCAATCTTCTTATTAAAAATTGAATTTAAAATATAGAACAACGTCATGATAGTCATTATGACATGAACTAGAAATATTCCATGCAATGAAACTCATAGGATATATTTCATCATGATATGGAAATCATGAGATTTCATACCTTTCGTCTTTAAATACTTTAATGGCACAAAAGCTTTTATATTTTATGAATAACCTTGTGGCACTTTGATATCACGAAGACATTGAAAAAACTAATTTTCTTCTTCATGGATAATGTATGACAAACCGAGGGTAGGATTTTTCACTTTCCATCAAGTGTGAGAGCTAACTTGAAACGTATTCCCCTTGAGAATAAGTCCAATATTTCACTCATACAATATTTAGAATTTCCGTTAATATTTATCATTATTCCAATAAATCTATCACAAATATTATTTTCCACATGTATGACATCTATGTTATATTTTATGTCATGATATCTCCAATATGGTAGCTCAAAAAAATTTAATTTTTTATTCAAATTTTAATATCATTACAAATTTTATATGACTTTTCAAATGTCACTTCAATAATTTTCACCATATTATAATAATAATCAACAGATAAATGTTTTGGAAGAATATCAAATTTATGTGAGCTGTTGAATTCCTTTTTTTATCTTCTATAATAGTGATCCATATACAAAAACATTTGATGACCAATGTTTACTATATTTCTCCTATTATGTAGTTCTTAAAATGGAGTATGTTTTTCACAAATTGTAAATCCTTTATGCAACCTAACAATATATCCAAAAAAATTGCTAGTAACTAATTTACAGTGAACATAATCATTTCATGCATTTTAAAATATTACATTTTATTAGAATCATGAAACCTTATACCTTCCTCCCATAATAGTTTCAAATCATCAATTAGTGGTAAAAAACGTCATTATCATTTCTCAGATCTTTTGGTCCAGATATCATTAAACTCCACATGACATATTTTCACTTCATACAAAATTCAGTAGATAAGTTGTAAATTATCAATAAAATAGTCCATGAACTATGTGTGCTACTAATTATTCAATATGGATCCATTCCATCCATGCATAGTCCAAGTACGAGATTCTTAACTTCAATTTTTAAAATAGGAAATTACTGATCAATTTTCTCCCACTATGGACAATCAGATAGATTTTATAATTTTCCATCACATATCCTCTCATCTACATTATATCATAAACTTTTTTGATCAAGTTAATTTGTAAAAAAACATTTCAAATGAGGAATTATAGGAAGATACCATAATTATTTGGTAGGGGAATATATAACTATAGAATAATCATTCAATTATTCTTTCAACTTATATTGTGACATCTCACATTTAGAACACCATGACAGAAATTTATCTTCCTTTCTATATAAGACACATTCATTGAAGCATGCATTTATTTTTTTACCCTAATACCATATGTAATAGTATTTTATTCTCTTTATAATGTGAATTAGGAAGATCATTGTCTTTAATAACAATATCTTTCAACAATTGTAGCAAATTAGTAAAACTCTTTTCACTCCAACTATGCATCACATTCAAGTTAATCAATCTCAACACCGATGGTAAAAACAAAAAATTTCTACAACTAGGAAATAATTTTTTTAGAATAACCTTATAGATGCTCAATTATGGGTTCTTTCTCAATTTCCTCAACTTAAATATCATGAATCACTTCTTCAATTTAATCAAAGTTATCATCTTTCAAATAATCATCATCACTAGATTTGAAATTCTACCCAGTTTCACTATGCCAAATCTGTGGGTTGTAACTCAGATTAAAACCATGAAAAATTAAATGATATATTATCTATATTCTTTTAAACTTCTTAATATTTAAAATTTTCAATAATGGATAGAAAATCATGTCATTTTTTAGAACATTTCATTTAGAAAATTAAAAAAAAATCATCAACACCTTCCTCATATTCATCACTTATTGGAAGTGTCATGATCTAACTTCAACTATTTATTATCTATAAAAAATATAAAAAATAAATATCTTTTCCAAAGAATATAGTGGTGATAAAAGTGATAACAAATTATTCAAGTCAAAATAGGTTTAAATTTATATCCATTACATCATAATTTTAAGGTTAGAAAACATTGCAATTTCAGAAAAAACAATATATTCATATTTGAACAGTATAATTATAAGTTATATACAATAATGGAATATAATTTTAAATATAATTGATAAATCAAAATTCATCACCCTTTACTTTTATAATCACAAATACCACTACATGTGATATATATTTTAAAATAATCATTAACATCAAATTATTTTTAAAATAATATGTCACAATAGTTTTCCCAAAAAAATATTTTAAAAATAAATTTATTTCACATTATAATTTATCTAAAAACATCCTAAATGTTTTACATTATAAAAAAGGAAAATTTAAAAAATATTTGTCACATTTAAAATAAAAAATACATATTTAAATCAAATGTTTAATGAATTATTTCATTAAATTGAATAAAAAAAATTTTCCCTTACTAGAACATTTTAAACAATAAAAACTTCTTATCATCATGGATAGAAAGAAATTATTACCTATTATTTTGAATAATTTTCAAAACTAGATGAAGCTTTCTCAACATAAAAAACCATAATATTATATATTATACAATACTGATCCTACAACATATAGGATGTTATGTAATAAGATACTGAATAGATGGAGGGTAATATGATCAATAATTAAAACTACATAAATATTCTATAATAAAAATAATAAATATTATGTAAACCACTAATCATAACATTGAAATATATCAGAGTGATTGTAATTAATTATATAACATATAATAAGGTTTTTAGGAGAATTATGGTTACTTTATAATTTATTATTTATTAAATAATGGGCATTCATATATGATAGTAATTATATAAAAGTAATGGAGATAACATAATGTTCCACTAAATATATTGAATATGAACAGTCACTAACATTTTCTCCCAATTTAGACATACTCCTCATCCCTAGTTTCTGTAATTCCATCTCAAGATTCTCAAATCACTAACTCAAACATTCCAATAGTTCCAAGACTGAACACTAGATATCCTTTTTAACTTTTTATGACACCTTATCCAATATAGGAAAATTTAAACATGGTATTAAATAGTCATAAATCATTGATTTGAATATAAAAATTCTAAAGGGACACACCTATCATTCTATAATACATCATTGGGCCTTACATTTCTATGATACTATGTTGAGGAAAATTGTCCAGTGTATATATAACATATAAATTCAAATAAATACAAGTTTAAATATGAAACCATGTTAGGAATGGTTATATAAGTCAACCAATAAAATTAATCTATAATATTTATTAACAGTACATATTCAAGGTGAAAATTAATATAATTAGATAAGATATTAAAAAGGATTTACATTACACTAAACCAAAAACAAGGTATTCTATATACATGTGTGATTTGATAATATATTTTTTTTATAAAAAATACATTAGAATGATCAGATTAATTAAATTAATTTTGTAATGAAATACCATCCAATATTACTTTCAAAAATTATTTTTCTCATTATTACTATTTTACAAAAAAGGTTTTCCACGTGTTATAGATATAGCCCAAAAAATCGCCATAAGGGTTCATACCACCTACTATTAACATAGGATGTCATTAAAAATCTAAATTATCATTAAGAATATCGTAAAATCTATAAAAAAATTAATAAAATATAATACAATAAACCATTTATCATAACCCAATAATAATATAACAAAAGGAACCATGTATGGATAACTAAGAAACGATTCTAACACCATTACCATCTAAAGTGATAATTTAATCCACTAGGTAATATTACAATTCAATAATAATATTTAGAAAAAAATGTAATCATATCATGGTCACTTCCCAACAAAAATATCGTAATGAGATATTTGAATAAACATAATTGAAAAAAACAAGAGTTAAGGTTCTGTGAGTGAGGATCAGTGGGTGAGGTTTACTTAAGAGTTGAGATATGAGATGATTGAATTTGCAAAAATGAGGTCGATGAACCCAAAATTGTATGAATAGGGAGAACTAATATTGGAGGCCACTGAATCAATGAAATGTGGTTATAGCTTTCATGAGAGATAAAAAAAATTCTTTCCCAATAGTGAATAACACTAAAATGATTCAAAATATAAATTCATAAAATTTTAAATTATATATCACGTCAGTTATATTATAACAGATATGATAATACATTTCTTTTTTCATGTTGGTTATACAGTAACCTATTTGAAAATATTTCTTTATCAAATTAGCTATAATATAACTGACATGATAAAGCAATGAAAATTTCATTATCAAGTCATTTAAAATATAACTGATGAGAAAAACCTATTTTTCACATTGATTACTGTATAAATGACTTAATACAGTATGATAATATTTTTTCACATTGTTTATATGATTATTGATGTGATAAAGAAATATACATGTCTTTTTCACATCATTTATGGATAACAGACTTGAAAAAGACAACATGCTAAATACATTTTGTACTAGTGAGCAGCACCGTGTAAGGAACTTTCACAATGACCGGTGTGATATAACTATGCAAGAAAGTACCTTTACCTAGTATCCAAAATTTTCCTATAAATAGGACCTTAGGGGACTTCATTTATAACAATGGAAGATCTCAAATAACACCAGATGAACTGCACACCCTAGTCCTTCACCCAGGCTCCCATAAAACATCCAGGTAGCTCTCTAAAACCTGATATAAGAGTTAAGTAAGGGGAATAGAGTAACTAAAGTCTTCCCTTGGTCTAAAATACATAATAATTGTGTGAGGAATAATTCCCATAGTGGTTGATGAATACTAGTGCAAGGTCCCCTTCCCTAACCATTGACCTGCATGAGATACTACTAGGAACACTTGAGGAGACCCTTAAGGCTTTGATAAATGCCTCATCCAAGTGTTTTTCTCAGCTGGTCTATCACCAAAATCACCTTCAAATTGTATAGGTCAACCTTTGTGAATCCCTTTCAGTCTGCATAGGTGTACCCTTCAGGATACTCGCTTTCCTCTCCCAGTCTCTACACTATGTGAGCCACCTCTCGGGCCCACTTCCATGCCAACAATAGAAAGGTCCCTCTTATTTTCGCTCCCTCATATGAGAGGAAAATAATTGAAACCTCCATTGGATCCTCTAAACTTGATAAAAAATGTAAATAGACACACCAGAATGTCTCTCATTTTGATATGCATTCATTCAGTCAGAGGTGTCCCACCCATGTCCTACCGGACGAGTAGGGTCCTCGGGGTGCATGTTGATATGAATTTCTAGGGTCACAAGAACCCCTACCCTAGGGTAATTTCAAGGGAACTCCCAATCATGGGTACATGGGTTAATTCTATGTCCTTAAATTTATTTCTCTAAGACTAGGGACCTTTGGTTCCAAGAGGGGATACATGGAATTAGATACTCCTAGCTTCCCATTGAACAAATTTTAGGGCATCCTTACTTCAGTCTGCCCATAGCCTTTCCTCTAGGACATATCCTCCTTCATTCCTTCCTTATTATCCATACCCATGAGATGTTTCTATATGAATATTCATAGTTAACTATCCTAGATACAATGATGGGTGTGATGGGTCACATCAAAGACCCATCTTCATCTCCCATATCTATTTTCTCTTCCACAAGCGAGAGAAGGATCATTAGGTTTTCCAGGTCATTTAATTACTCTTGTTTCTCACACCTAGCATAAATCACATGGGCAAAGAGGTTATATATGATCTTGGAATCCACATGGCCATATAAATGTACTAGTAGAGAATATTTTTCTAGATCTTCGTCTCTCCTTCCTCCATAGGGCCTTCATAGGGGTGGGCCCTCAATTCCATTTGTCCATCCTTAGGGTATCCTTCGGTCTACTATAAGCCTTGAAACCCAACATCTTGGGCCTCATTCCTGTTCTAATCCCCATATATTCTACAATATCCTCAAAATGAAACATCAATATGTAATCCCTAACAAATAGAACTATGAGAACTCTAATTCATGGTGTACTTATGATACGTAGGATGTCTTCCTATGACCTACTCTCAAAGGGAATATACCATATGAGTAAGCCCCAACCAAACATCCCAAACAAGGTAATCCTTCTTAAGAGTAATCCCCAAACATACCTTCAAAATAAAGGAATACTCCTTTGTATTAAGTCCCAAACAAACCTACAAAATCACAAGGTCATCCTAGATGGTGTATTCCCCAACTATGTAACCATATAATAACCAATGTGAATCATTCTAAGTGTAATCACCAGACAAGAAAGGTAATCCTCTTCAGGAATAATCCCCGATATAATCCAACCAAAGTTCCATACTCCCCTATAATAAAAACATTCAAAGGATTTCCAAAGTGATGGGTCCTCATAAATAACAACATGGTATTTGATTCCCATCCAAATGGGATATGTAGGAAGACACTCTGAGGTCCAAATACAACACTCTATATCAACCCTTATTCTCTCCAATCCACATTCCCAATAGAGTTTTATTAATCCTTGTAATCCATATCCCTTACCAGTTTCATGGTCTACCTCATAATATGTTCCATGCCAAAAATTGACTGGGAACCTTTTTCCTAGACATCCTTTCCACATGATTATGAATTATACGGTTTGGTCTTTGTCAGATGAATATAATAGGTATGATGTCTCCCGTTAAATGGAAATGAACTAAGTGGGTTCTAATTCCCTTCACAAGGATACAGAGGAATACCATTCATGGGTCATATGCCAACATCAAAATAACTCCCATCTCTCTGGATTATGATACACAATGAATCACCACACTGTGGAGCTCAAAACTAGTGTCATATTAATAAAAGAAAAAAGAATCTCTTATCATTATATTAGATGTAACCATTGATGGAGAAACTTGGATACATACAGATGTCACTATTGATGAAGAACTTGAGATACATATATATGATTCTAAATTCCTTACATGCTAGTAATTGATTGTTAATATAAGGATGACCCACGTCATACTTAGGTATTAATGAAAGATTATTGATGATATCAAAAAAAATAAGAGATTCATGGAGGAGGGAACAATTCCCCCTAAAAGGGTGTGATGAGACCGAACTCTAATCCTATCTGCCAATGTAATTTATTTATTATCGTTGGATATGGTTCCCAACCAGATCAAACCTTTTTAAAGAATCTCCCTAAGTCATAATTGATATTGAACTGTTGGGTGTTTCTAAATCCATGAAAAAATCACATTGGAATCCATTAAAAAATAATGAGCCTGACATGAATGATTGTTCACAATTCAAACCCCTCATGGTCAACACTCAAGTTCCCTATTTTCATCCAAAAAATTCACTCTAATATCTTAGGTTTATACTGCTAACCCTAGATATTCTTCATAAAAACAAATATAAATAGCTAAGGGTTATTTTTAAATAATTAATACATTAAATAAATTATTTTCTTATTTTTTTTATTATACCCACTTATGAATTTCTCTAATATAACATCTAATGTTGAACAATCCTATGTCGCGTATATGGTAAAACATGGATTTAGGGATCAAACTAGGTCGTTGATTTACCATCCAAGGCCCCAATCACTAGGAAAAGTTTTAATTTTGAAAATATGTTCATATATGTAATAATATATATTAATATATTAATTTTTTCAATTAAGTGCTCATGTGAAACCCAAAAACACATTTATAACTTTGTGGTAAAATATTAGGATGTATCTAGAAATAATAAAAGGATAAATCTATGTAAACTAGATTTTTTACACTATCCCCTCCTTCAATTATTTTATACCTAAAAAGAATAGCCTATACAAATTGTTGGGGTTAATAAGCCTAAAATTATCTCTCATGATCCTAGGATATCTCCTACATTCTATCATTATACCACATAACTCAAACCAAAGGAATGGTCTTCTAATGAAATATCCTCTCTTGTGGATCTCTGGTATCCCCTTAGTACTTCAAGATAGTGGCTCCAGCATTGATGGACTCCTGAACCTAGATAGTATTAAGTAACCAATATGGAACATGTCACCTCACCTATAACACATGGAATATTTCTTAGACTCGGTTCAACTATGAGTCTAGGCCCAAGGGGTAACCAACCTCACCCATCCTCTGTAGGATATAGAAAAATCCAATAATATTTATGGATAGCTTGTTTCTATGACCAGATCCCCACAATACTCATCATTGGGATACTTTTTGAAAAACTTGGTCTCCCTACTCTAACCATGATAGCCTATAATTCTAATATATATAAGATTTATATCATCTATGAGTTTTCCCCATCTACTCATAGATCTTCTAAACCTTAGTTTTCATTCCTCTCAACAACTCTATCCCAAAAGAGTTGTGTCTCCAATCTCAATCTAGCATAAGGGTGACATGGAGGCTCTCCTATATATTTCCATGATGGATTCCATGCCAATTTTAAGTGAATAATGTTATTATATTTAAACTTCACTAGTTTATATTTATTATACCTATTACATATGAACTCCAACATGTAAGATCTCAACATATCCTTAAAAATGATGTTCACCTAGGTATATCCATCATTTTAGGGGTGAAACGTCATGATAATCAACAACTAAGTCTCATATTCTAAATAAAATACTATCCACAACCATAATTTGAACCAATAATCGCATTTGAAGATGACCATCATGGGTTCCCCATGGATCTGGAAGATCTCATGCAATAAAATCACCCCAATCACTCAAAAAAACAATGCACTCTAATTGAAAGGAATTATTCCAACATGGTTAGTTTGTATAACATCAACTAGATAATGTAATAGCCTATCATTATTTAAGGAATCCATGTCAAAAAATCCATCAATATGAAATCCCACTACTGTTTGGGCATATTAAGGATTTGAGTAAAACATTCTATAATCTGATGTTTAGCCTTTACCTACTGTCTTGTGGGTAATTGAGGAAAAAAACAAAAAAAATGGTCCACCTCATGAAATCCCACCAAAACTATCATCGAAGTTATTTGTAAATACATTACACACCCTAATGTATATCAAAGTGGAGTTATGAAACTCCATTTATTCTTCCTCACACTATGAGATTGAATATACTTATCATCCCCAGAAAATGTTGATGTTCTCCCCTCCTTAAAAATCTATCTAGTGTACCTCTTTAGAATATATAGTCATGTAGAACCTCACAATTGATATTTACCCACAAAGACTCACTCATAAATTGATGAATTTCTGCAGTCACAAGCATCGATTGAAGTTAATAAGCACCCATATCATCCAATAGGGTCAATAGTAAAAAATGCCAACTACACTGATAGATCCTCCATAAATATAGATAAGGATTACCTACCAAGAGTATCTTCCATAAAATTTCTATTCCATAGACTGTAGAATAACTCGAATTCATTTTATTATAGTAACTCAAACCAATGCCTTTGTATTTGGATCATATATATCTATTTTAATACATAGATTGGAATATGGTTGTATTTGTAAATAAGTAAACACTCAACTATAAGATAATTTATCCACATCTTCATAGAAAATATTTCTACCTCCATCTCGAAGTCATTGGTCATAGGGTTCTGCTCATGGGGCCTCAACTCCGTTGTCCCATAAGCAATATCCACTAGTTAAAATAAAAAATGTAATGGATATTATCTATAGAGGCATAAAAACACCACATACTCAATTATTTTCTTTGGTAGTCTCAGTATAGGAGACTATCTGTCCTCTACCTCAGTTCCTTGAAATCTCACTAAAACTGCATAGTTTTTGAAAATGGATTTCCTTTCCACGTAAAGGAATGGAAAGGTGATTCAATCCTAGAAAAGTATGAAATGATTTTTTGATAGTACCCATAAATACCAAGAAAATCTACAGATTAGGCACACTATTGGGTGGTTCCCATGATATTACTAAAAAATCATTATTGAATCCCTCATTACACCAAGTATAGATATTACATTCCCTGGAATGTGAACCAAGAAAATCCAAAATTGAAACATCCAATGATTATTGTAGAATTGGTTCTCCCGTAGTAAATTTTGTGTCATCCACATGTGATTTATATTATCCACAATAGACATAAAGTATATGAGAATATAATTGATAAAGAAAACCATGAATTGGTTTAAGTATGGATAGAGGGTCGGGTTCATATGTTCCATGAACACAATGGAAAAATTAGTAATATCAAAATATTTCACCAAGTTCTCATAATTCCCATAGCATTCTCAGAATGGTGTCTTTTGAATATAAACCTCATGATCCATCAACTAATTATACCAAGACCAAATATCAATCATTTTATATTATCTTAGACCTTTTCTCTACAAAAAATTCTTTAATCATTAGAAAGCGTTAGATGTTATTTATCATCACATGATTTAGGTGATTGTAATAAAAGAAAATCCTCAATAACTCATCATAATTTTCCACAAACACTAGAGTTGCTTAGGGGGACACACTAGGTGTGATAATAAATTTCCCTAAAAGGTATTCTAACTTCACACAAATATCTCTGAGATCAATAGGGGATATCCAAAATCTCACAAAAGATATTGGTGTAGTCTCATTGTGAAACTCGATGTAGAATTAAATCCCCCAACTCCAAGGTAGTCCTCTAAAATCTTCATGAAATATATATATAGCCTTCCACTACTACTTGAGTTCATATTTCTGAATATACCACTGCATGAATGGATAAATTCACCAACTAATTAGTCAAATTCTATAACATTAATCTCATGAGTACAAACAACTCAACCATGAGATCATTCTCTCCCATAGAATAGAATCTCATCCCAAACAAATGAAGGAATTCAACTATCCTATGATGAATATCTACTTGGGTATGCATGTGGATAACCGGTTTATACCCAGGATGATATTATAAGGATTCATTGCAAAAATCAATAGGTTCCATGAGTAACTCATTGCACTAAGTGAAAACACTCACTGCTAGAATATGTGAAATATAAAAGAATCACTCCCTATAAGAACATCTAGAAAAATACGATTTCCAAGTGGATATACATGAATATATTTCAATCAAATAAGGGATATAGAGGTAAATTAATGACTCATGCATATGTTAAAAAATTATTTTGAGATAAAGAAGATAATACCCAGATCATACCTTAACTCATCTCATGAGCAAGTAGGTCTGTATCCCTATGTAGCCTAAAATTGTTCACACCCTAAACCACCAATCCTCTAGGCCTAGAATAGGCCACCTAGTCATATTGGTGGAACAAGGATGTAGATTCATCCATGACCAATAGATCCTCCCTTAGGGGAACTATCTTCCTTTCTATCAGCACTACCTCCATAGGCGTCACCCAGACCACACCTGAGACATCACTAATCCTGAAACTGCCTCTTTTATAGAGTTCCATCAAATGTATGAACATATTCTAACCCATTATGAGTTTGGAAATTGTGATCCATGTGACCTCTCCATTAAATGCATATAATCATCCCTCTCCAGGATGATTGGACCCTCGACACAAACCATGTGTTGTAGCTATATCATTCTAAGCCCAGTTAGGAGTATAGACCCTATGATATGACTCCTTAATCTAATTAAACATATCTACAATAGATTACTAATCCCTAGGATGTACATTATAATCTCCAACATCTCAGTGTCCCTCTAATAGAATGTTCATTTTATCTAACACTCCATCTTTAAAACCATTTCGTAATGGGAAATCATAATCCATGTGACCTCACTAATAAATTCATATAATCATCCCTTTCCTAGATGATTGGACCCTCTACACAAACCATGTGTTGTAGCTATATCATTCTATGTTCCGGTAAGAATATTCACACTTTGATAAGATTCCTTTTGCTAATTCATGTTGTCTATAGTAGATAACTCATCCATATAATGTACATTATCATCTCCAATAGCCCAATTTCCCTCTACTAGAATGTTCATTTTTTCCAAATCTAGCTCCAACAATCCAGCAATAGTGTGAAAATATAAAGGGACCATACTAAATCAGTTTTATATTTTAACACTATTCTCATTCATTTGCTCCCATAAGTTTCAACAGCCCACTAATCAAGATAATATCATGTGAGGTCATTTAACCTCTAGGTGATCCCACTAACTAACATATCACCCTCTTGTAGCTCATGAATATCTGGGATATTTGTAGAGCCAAATCTAAAAGTATAATACTCATCATGGAATAATTTCTAAATGTTTTTTCATGATAGGATCATCTCATCATGGTATTGAGTGATCATAACCCACCATAAACCTTGATGATCCATGAATTATTCAAGTTTCAAGAGAATCTGTCTATTCTAATAGGGTTCTAAAAAGATATAAAATACAGAACACTACCTTGGACCAATCCTTTGATCTTTATGGGTCTATCTAAACATGAAACCATAGAACACTAAGTCACTAGAACTTTTATAATGTGTAATATTATGAACATATTCAACCTAAAAAACTAGATAAATTATATTCACAATAAATTTGATCATCTATATGGACCAGAGGAGGTAGACCCATTCGATTCACATTGGGTGGGATCACCACTCTACACTTGCATAGAAGGAACACATCATGAATAGTTCCATCTATTATGTCCTCATTGATCAACTAGTCTTCATCACAACCTAGTATCTGTATTCTATCCAACTATCATTGCATAGGAATCCTAAATTCTAATATGATTCACCACTGTTATATAATAATAAATGGGGAAATGATGTTATAATGTCATAAAATCTAAAAACCAAATCCTATATAATGAATGTACTATTGGTTTCCTTTTAACCAATTCCTTATCATGTCAAGTCGACATATAGGTAGTCTAATTCATAGTGTATGGATTGTTTTCCACAACAACATCCCTCAGTTCCCTAACCATTGAGAAAAGCATGAGACATTTTTTCATCAATTTTCTAAGATCCCTAAACAAAACTCTTGACATATCCTACTCTAAACACCGACCAAATGACAATCCACCATTAATGGCACTCAATTATCACCGAACCCAAAGCCCCCCCCCCCCCCAGGGTAGGATGTAAGATGAAAGTTACACAGCAAGCCCACATCCAATAGGATAATGGCTAGAAATAATCTCCAAGTAGTAATATCACTGATATTGGAGGCCTTAGCATAATGTACCTATACGCATGCACATACCTATATCCATACAAAAGTGAGAAGATATAACACAGTTAAAAATATATATTAATAAATTCATATGAAATCATCTTGGAAAACAATGAGAACATAAAGGTAATGAAAATATGCAATGAAAAAAATACACACCCAGCCAAAATGGAGGACTCACTCAGAACACAAGTCAAATAAAGGTAAAATTAAACTGAAATTGGATCAAAATATTTGAGTGTTTCTACCACACACGATAAGTGGATTAATATAGCACTATACACTGCTGATATCGAGTCCACCATGGTCATCATCAATAATTTTATCATCTACATATGACATGAAATTTGTGGTCATATATTATACATGGGTAATTATAATCATACACAGTACAATGCACTAAACAAAAGAGGGAAGCAATAGATAAAAATAGTGAGCTCAATCCATATTCATATAGGTAAATAGAACCCAAAATCAGATATTCTCATACTAAAACCACTAAAGATAAGTGTTGGAATCCCAATTTCTTAATACAAATAAGGATGAAAATGAGTATACATAAGTCTCTAAGGGTCCTATATCTAATGTCGAGCATCATGTGAAACCTCCCAATAATCAATGTTGAGGGATCACTACTCAACAATATTCTCCACAATGTAGGGGGGACTATCTCTAGAGGAGGAACTTATCCCCATCAAATCATGATAATGAGGGAATGCAACTCCATATATAGTTGACCCACACACACTATAGTGTGGGGTAGTGATGAATCTACTGGTAATGAGTATGAGGAACACACACTATAGTGTGAAATGGGAGTATTGACCCAAATGTCTCTTTGGTGATCAAACCAAATCATTGTCTCTAACCATGTATCACTATAATATTTTTATTTCTCATAATGCCATGCATCATATCACACATTCCACAATGAAGGATAACATCATGTTTTATTCAATAACTACAAAGGATAGGATACTCGTAGGCCTAAATCTAAACACTAAAAAAGATATATGAGAGATAGATGAATCTTTGAAAATTATATAGAATTTATATAGGGGAACATGACATGTGAAATTTCTGAAGGGCCTAGGTGTTTCCTTCCATTTACATGGCTTGAGTATCCATGTTCCTCCATACAAAATGTCTCTATGGGGAAATGGTGTGTCGGTTCACCTGGGGAGCTGAGCTTTTTCTCTCAACATAAGGCTCAGAAACCTGAATAATATAAAATGGTGTGTGGTACCTACCACTTGTTGTGTGATACATAACTTGTGCTTAGATTTTATCCACCTCAAGAATTAAATATACATGGATTTTTTCCTTAATAATACGTAGTGTGTAGTTACATTTTTTCAATGAAATATGGTATTCACTTTATGAAGTCTCTAGGCCCACCATTACCACCACATTTATCACTTTCTCTCTCTCTCTTAATAAAACTAAAATCATATGGGAAGGTCCCAAGTCTTCATTTCCTACCATTCATTGGTCAAAAAGGGAAATTTGATCTCCTCTACAATAGTCTTCAAATCATCTATCCCCATTCGGGGGCCCAAACCATGAGACAAGCACCTAAATTAGAAAAATACATTACTATTATCCACAAAATATCAATCCCTTAGTAATTCATGCATCTATAATGATTTTGAGGTTTCAATCACACTTGATCCATCATTATATTATCTAATCAATAAACCCATGGGATAATGATGAATAACATAAAGAATAGTTATGGGAATAGTCACACAAAGGATGTAAGAATATCATTGGGTGATGTGATCTTGAACAATGATAATAAATTTGAGGAAATATTATGAGTGAAATGAGGGCATATCAAATATTTATATTTTGGTTGAATAAAACTAAATTTATTTAACTATAGTGAAAATAATGAAAATAGATTTTATAGATAATATAAATGATTCATTAATAGAATTAGAAAAAAAATGGTAGAAATATACAAGGTTAAAGAGAACTTCCTTGATAATTGATAGATCGCTAGTGATGAACATGCCCATTGGTGATGAATATGATGATCTCATGACATTTTTTATTCATCACATGAATCCCTCATTAGTTCATCATTATCAATCCACATTCCTAGGTTTTTTAATAAACATATTAAGTATATTATTTAATTAATTTATCTAACTTATCTGCCAGTAACTAACAATAGAGAATCTGACTCAGACCAAACTTATGTAAATCTATGGGTAAAGCCCACATTAAAAATCAATCCCAATATCATATTTTATAAATTATTTCATGATCAATTAGAAAATTATTTATTACAAAGAGACATGTTTTTATTCTATAATATATATTAATATTATTAATATATTAATTTCAATGTATTATGATACCCTAAACATAATTACAACACTAAGGTAATATTTATATATTTATATAAAAATATTCAGAGGATCAAATAATGGAAACTCGAGTTGTTACATATATGTTAGGATAAATATCTTCAATATGATGATGTGTACCAGCATATAATCCCTGATAAACTAAATAAGGATATTGAAGTTATATATCAAAAAGGATGAAGAATAGTTAACAATTATATGGTTGTAGAATTTATATTAATGTATGAAAAAAGAACATGCCTTGGATATTATAAAATTATTATTCATCATATATGTTTGACGAAACCATTATCTAGAATATAAATAAAAATCACACTTTTGGATCAGTAAATTTTTCATTTTCAATGCTTTATAGATTATAGGAATTTTTCCAGGTAAAATAGAGTCCAGGAAATTGATATCAAAAATATATTATTTAGGTACAAGATAAATCATATATTTTTACGTATAATAAATAATCTTGGTGATTTATATGATGTGTTTTTATGGATAATTATTAAACCATTGATAAATTAAGGGATAAATTTCTTATTAAAAAATCTATGAAAAAACAATAAATTTATTCCAAATTAAAAATTAGGAAAATTATGAATATTTTGATTCCATATATGAAAATAATATATGTCATTGATGACTTGGAAATCTTAGAAAATTAAAAATGAAAATAGATTATTCATAATGAGTTTTTGATTTATATTATTTAACTGAAATGGTAAAGTGATTATGCATATGTAATACAATAAAATGATAAAATATCTCATGTTATCCATAAAACATCAAAAATATCAATTAATATGGCCACTAGAATAAATTTATACTAATTAATATTTACCTTTGTGTTTATATAATATTTTATGTGTTGTATTTGTTTTCATTTACTTCTAAGAATCAATGGATATTTATGTAAATATGTAGATGAAAATTTATTTTAGTGGAGAAATTGAATCAATGTGTATTAGAGAATCCATGAATATTTAGAAGTGTTCTCAAGAAGATGTATATGTGCTATATTTCAATTGTGATTTAAAGATAATATTTAGTGTTGTTTTTTGATTTATTTTTTTTACTTACGTATATAAGAAAAAAATATTTATTTCATTTAGTTTTTTTAAGATATAATTATATACAGAAAAAAATTGAGTAATTTTAGTTGATTGAGGATTCCTCCATTTTGTTATTGTATGAATTTAAAACTAAATATGAATGGAGTTTCAAATTAAAATTTAATGATTAGGTGATGATGGGATTGTTGGATATTGGGTATTAAATTTATTTTTCATTAAATTCTATTATTTTTTAATGGAAATAAGGAAGCGTTTGAAAAAAAAATTGTTGCCAATTCAAGGCCTTCAATGAACTTGAGCAACTAAACCATCTCATGAAAATAGTTAGACATGATCATTAGTGATATAACCCTTTGTGGATTGTGTTTATGATATAATGGATCAGCACTGTCCTACAGAGATAACACACAAACTAATTTTTCACTGAGTGAAGTAAGAGATACCTTTTAGGGTGGCACATCAGACCCCTCAGTAGATAAGGAACCAAGGGATTTGAAAGGGTTGTTTTGTTGTTCTTGGGATAATATAAATTTTCCATCCCATATAATGTTTCAATATAGTATCATGAAATGTATGATACTATTCATGATTTCTATAATGAACATTTTTGTACAATACAATATTGTTTACACTATCATCTTCACACTACTATTTTTATGTTGGCCATGTTCTATATGTTCCATTAATTACTATTTGAGAATTAGTAAAATATTTCTCTCAGATTTCATGATTATAAAATGTTTCATGCATGTTAATGGATCATAATAAGTATCATCAATGTTTTTATCAAAATATGATAAATATGTACACTTAATAATATGATTGAGGAAATGTTAGAAGCTAGAGATGATTACCCAAATTTAAATATAAAAATTATGTTTCTTGAGATTATCAGAAGAACACACATGTATGACAGAATATTAAAATAATTCAATAATATGATCTCACAAGAGAGTGTGACTTTTTAATAACCAATTTTAAAGAGTTATAGTGATGTTTGGAAAAGTAACATCATAAGGTAAAAATTAAATGTGTCTCTAAAATACTATTGTAGATGAATGAAAAAAAGTTTATGAGTGTTATTGTGAGTTTATAAGAGTAAAAATAAACATTATAAGAGTATATTAATACTCTAAATGTTTATTTATATATAGGGAACAATAATTTAGTATTTTCATAAACTTAATGTCTCTATAAGTATGGTTTACAAAGGTTGATTATATGATTAATCTACTAGTAAGGTTAATTTAACCATATCAATTTCATAATATTTCTAAACCACATATTTTTTTAAATCTTAATTATGTGTGAAATAACATATAAAATTCACAGAGTTTGAGAAATTGATAATTTCAAGATATTATAACTATTGATAGATGTAAATGATCAATAAATAATATATAAACTTCAGTTTTTAATGATTGATCTATCATGATATATTCATTTTGATTCTATAATTGTGAGATGTATAAATAGTTCCATAAGAAATAGGTCAAAATTACATGGAATAGAGGTAGTTATGATTATAATTTACTGTACATGGTGTATCACATGCAATTGTGACATAATAACCTAGTGTAGAATTTGATTATAAGAATAATGATATGGTATGAAGGATTGGATTTTATGGGGTGGTTATAGGATATTATATTTCATTATATGAATTGAAAATTCAAATGTTCTCTTGCTAAAACCATGTATAAAATATATTGAAAAAAATTCTAAATTTTTTTAAAATGAAGAAAACATAAATTATAGAATATTGAGAATATTTAAGTATCAAATATAATAAGAGATATAGAAAACATACATTCTATATACAGTATACATGAAAATGAATGAAATAGGAAATTAATACTTGAGTGTTGTTTTCATAAACTAATAAAGAACAAAATGTAGGAAGGAATATAATTGGGTGTTGAACATTTTAATTTTCATAGAATGAATAGGAGTCACGTGATTGTGAAATGTAAGGAAAGAAATGCTTTCATATTTTATGTCTTGAGAATTTATTTCTTTTTTTCATGTATAAGTAAGATAATAGAAAGAATACAAGGGTATAATATTAGCAGTATATAGTGTCTAAATTTGTGAATGAAATTCTTTTTGTTTCTAGATATTGAGTTTACACTATTGAAAAGAAATATAAATACATGGAGGGATTTTGTACAACTATGGGAAACAAAAGGAATAGTTATGAGATGTGTAAAATGTTTACCAATATATTCCCTAAACATTTTAATAAAATATAGATATCATTGGGTTATGTGGTCTTCATGATACCCAAATAATGCCATGTATTTTACATTCGTTTATAATGGTGATCCATGTAAATATGTTTTTCCCCTAATGTGTATGTATCTGAATGTGTTTCATGAAAAAAATGTACAAGTAGTTTAAAATAGACCCATACACCTTTAAAAAGTTCATAGGTTAAATGGTAAGGGGTAAAAAAGTTCAATTTCATAATCACCAATTCACCACCCCTCCTCCCCCTCAATACTGAAAATATCCATAATCAGTCCACTTTATTTGATATCTAAGAACATTTCACCACTGAGTGAAATCTCTATTTTTATATTATTTTAATTTTAATACCCTTCTCCTTTTCTTAATTTATATTGAAATGTTTTTTTTTGTGTGATGATATATCTATTATAGATCAGAAAACTATCTCTACCAAGATCATGACGAATGTGAAAATAAATAGAATAATATATTGATAAAGGAATCCTTATTGTTCCAATAGAAATATTTTTCAATTTTTCAATTCATTTATAAAAATGATGATAAATTTGAATTAAATTGTGATTTAATTCCCATTAAATATACCCCCAAAGTGGTTTACATCACTTTTAACTTGGATGAATTAGTAATTTCAAATGATGATGGGTTATCTAGAAACTCAAGAAAAAAATGTCATCATGATGATCAAAGATCTAGTGGGAGTTATCAAATTTAATTATATAAATCAATTGATTTAGTAAAGTATATGATTCATATTTTCCCAATTATTTATCCCAACTTATTTTTGGGATTTTTGAGATCATATATGTTGAAGTCACTAGTCATGAAGATATTATAGAAAATATTTAAGATAACTTGAATATTAAGTTTCATACATGAATATAGTTAACTATAAAAGTTTGATCTATAAAATTAGTGAACATGGAACATACAAAATTGTTCCCTAAATTTAATAGTAAATTTCTCAATATAAATCAATAAAATTATGAAGTTAATAAAACGAGTGAAGAGATTGTCCATGAATTTGATTAAAATATTAAAAAACAATGTTTTCATAAATTCATTGTTGGAGGTTAAATCCAAGGGTATCAAAGATCACGTCACATTGATATATGGAAAGTAAATGATTTGGGAAGATAATTTTTAGATGTAATGAAAATATTTTCAAGTAATGGTATTATTAATTTTTTATCAAAATAAAGATATTGATATGAATTTTCAAAAAATTAATGTAGAAACTATCCAAATATAGAATTTCAGATATTTTATCATTACAATTGAATGATAATTAAGATTATTACTTGCATTATTCATTAAATTATTATATATTTAAAAGATTTATATAATATGGAATGATGATGATGGCATCAAATAATGATGTTTTCTTACTATCAGGAAAAAATATGAACCATAGGTGATAAATCCAAATGTTTTATATAAATATATTACTCTATACTATACCAGTTTAAAATATAAATTTTCATAAAAATTGAATAAAATAAATAATGATAATCCTATTACTATTTTAGTTGTTGATAGAGTTACTAGTGGGAAAGGTATATCCTCCCACAATAAGAACACCAAGCTCCACCACAAGGGAATACACATGAACATGAATGTAGATTCCACCCTATGTTGGGAAGAAGTTCAATTTGGTTGTGTTCTATATTCATGGTTTAATAAGAGGAGGTGTCCTAGTGCATGATGACTATGGATTAGTGATCCTTGGATTCATCAAATTTTGTGTCACATAAATTCCATTGAGGTGGAGACATAGTCCTTATATAGTGGTATCTCATTATATAGACTCTTCCACATCATTGTTTCCTTAATGGAGTCAGAATCCATAATTTTAGTCAGTTTACTTCATGATACTTCCATAATTCAATGGTATTTTGTTTACCATCTTAAAATGTAGGTTCTTCATAGACCATGGAATAGAGGTTTGGTATACGTTGTGGAGGGGATCATTGAGGCTAAATAATGCCTAGTAAAGGGAATTATAGTGAAAGTATCATTCCTTATAAATGCATGGGAGATATACCAAAATACTGTAACCTTGTGGAAAGTGATGAGGAATTATGTATTCATCACTTTATACCCCATTGATTTTTAGGAAACTCATCAATAACAATTTATTTATGAGTGAGTGATGGGGGAATATGTATGGGGGTAAATTCAATAAAATTAGTTCAAATAGTTAATGAAAAATACCAAAACAATCATGTTATAATTATTGAAAAATATTTATTGATTGCTACCTAAAGGAGAAAATAATATTTTTTTGGTTATTTTATTTTGTTAAAAAAATTAGGCATAGATAAATATATTTTTGGAAGAATATATCATATTATGGTGTCTAATGGAATCTTATTTTCATGGGTATTATTCTTGAGAGAAATAAATATTGATATAAGGAAGGGAGAGATATATAATATAAAAATGATAGAAAATTTTGTAAATGTATATGGTTATTTGAATTGTATTGAAAATAAGGATGGTTCATTTTTAATAAATAATTTATCCTAGAAAAATAGTTACCAAAGTATATATATTTTGGAGAATAAATGATGCAAGTCATCTATGTGAAATAATAATGAGATATAATAAACAATCATTATTCCTAAAAATAATTAAAACAAGGAATATTATTCATATTTTTATAACAATCAAAATAAGATTAGGAGAATATCTACATCTAATGTAAATGACATGGTGAAAATAACTCTCAATATTCCATATGTAAATTCCAAGATGATTTATAAAGTAAGAAAAGTGTGTTTTATTTATCCATCTAATTTTTGAATGGTAATAATGTGTGTTGAAGAAAAATTTTCATGTTTATACTTAGTTGGGGAATTGGATTAAAAATGAAGATATCAAATTTCTTGAGTGTTTATCAACAAATAAAAAAACATGTTTTAAAGAAATGTTTCTTAGGAGATGTAATGAAAACTTTTATTTAACCATACTATAAGGAACTTATTAACTCTTAAAGTTTATTAATATTGTATAAGGTATACTATCTTATAAAAAGATATGTTCTCCACACAACCAACTGAATTCAATAAAAAAATTATGCTTCCAAATTCTAAATAAAATATTAAAAATAAAAGTGTGTGTATTAATAAATGAGGAACATGGTTGAAAAACCCCACCCAATATTGATATTCATATTAGAAAGTGTTTATTTTTTTCTTATTATCTATTATTAAATTGTATTTGGGATATTATAGTGAAATGAATTTAAGGTGAATCTTATTACCATGGGGAGAAATTGAGAATAATTCAATGTTTTCAACATAATAAAAAACATCAGATAATACTCCTTATCATAATGACTTGTCTATTAATATTCTAAAGAACAATTTTTTAGTAAGATCATCCGTGATAATAATGTGAAATCTATCACAGCAATATAGTATTCTGATGTGATCTATTTTTGGATCATTGTTAATATGGAATATTAGGAATATTATATTCAATATATTCACTATATTTTTGACTATATATTTTTTATCATTATGTTAGAGATAAGTAGAGAAGTTCTTAGGAAGATTATATGTATAATAATATCATAAAATTATATTTTTGGAAAGTATTTTAATAATGGTTTCATTAAAAATTTATGAATTATTAATCAATTCAGAAAGGTTAAAAATATTAGATCCTATCATTATGGGTGAAAATTTTTAGTATATTTAATTTCATAAATTTTGTTATATAAACAATATTTAGGGAATGTTCTGAAATTTATACCTTTTTACTTTTATTCTAGAATGCTTATAACATATGTGTTGAAGTGAGTGGCAGAATTTAGGCTGAAATATTTTATGATAATATAAATTAGAATTAGTAATATTTTATTAAGTCATCATAAAAATGTCTATAATACTTCTAATAAATGTGATGAGTAGTTGAATTTCATATTGGATCAATAATATTTTTTAAAACATACAACATTATTGTCAAAATTAAACACTCTTATTTTATATTCCAAACAAGGATCACATACACCTATAGTCAATGGGTTGTTTTCAAATTGATTTTTTTTAAATGAAACCATCCTATCTCAATGATACTTATTTCATACCAAAACGGGGAAGAGGAAAATTTTAATTGTTTGTTTTAGGAATATTATAGAAAGAAGAAACAATGATTAAAAGATAAAAATAAAGTTGTAAATTCGTATAATCGTTTAATTTAGTATTGTAAAATAAATCCAAGAGAGTGTTATTTTATCCCACTTTTAGTGTGTTGTAATTTTTTTTCAATGGGATTAATTTTTCAATGAGCCTTCATTTTAATATGTTTATAAAGTTGAATTTAAGTGATTATGTTTTATGGAATTGTGTTGGAGAAACCAATATTTTTTATATGAATTCCAAAGAAGTTTTCACTATCTTATAAGTGAATAACCATTTATGGAAAATAATTAAATTTGGGTAATACTTATTTTTCCATATATTTATATGAAAAATGAATAGTTCATTCCAAAAGATATTTTAATCTATATTCATATTAAAGGTGAATAGTGTTTGATGAATTTCAGTAGTTTAAGTAATGAATCCTTATGGTTTTTGAAAGATGTGGAAAATGAAATTGGATAGTGCCTAAAATTTAATTAGAATGAAATTATGAAGGTAAAAATATTTTTGGTTGGGTTACTTTCTATTTTGAAATTATATTATGTTTTTGATAAATAGAAATAAAAAACATTTAGAAACAAAAAAATATATATCCAACTCAATTGATGATGATTTCCTGAGATTACAAGACATCTCATGGTAATATATGGTCAATAAAAATGGTTATATATCTTATAGTATTCTATATAATGGTTGTAACCCATAAAAATAGTTTAATGAGAGCATGCCCAGTGAGGTTTGGTATTTAGTGAAGGATGGTATTTAGTGTATGGTTATTCAAAAAAACCACTAGGCGAGGTGAACCTATTGTATTTTAATGGATAGATGTGTAGTGATCAGGGTGGATATACAAGTAAACATACATATGATGTATCATTATGGAAAAAAATTCATTTTATAGTTAAAAAGTAATGTAATTACTGATTTTTGTAGAGAGAGTGATGTTTACACCATCTTCCTTGATAAAATATTTTCATGTCACACCAGTTGATGAAACATCACAACCTACTATTGTAGTTTCATAATATAATTATGGAATAATCCAAATTAATCAAATGATACTTGAATTTTAGTGTATCCATTTATTGGGATTTCATGATTTCATTATAACATTTATGATATGTGCATTGGAATAAGACAACTATATTAGTAGATGAATCTTGGGATGATTGTTGGTGGCTCACTGGAAGCAACAAGATGTTTGATCTGATCATTTTATGTGCATAATTACACACAAGAGTTTGAAAATTATTAAAAAAAATAAAATATATATAAGATTTAAAAACTTTATGATACTGTTAAATGATTAGTAGTGAAGATTCAAAATGTTCCTTCATAAGTGTAAATTGTTTACTCTCTATAAAATTCTACATAAATTGAAAAGAAAATACTGAAATATTCATTGTGATTTTTTAAGAGTAAAAAATATTATAAGAGTATATTAATACATAGTAATATTTTTCATAAATTTTGTGGATTTATGAAATATGATTCAATGGTTTAGGTAATTATGAAGAAGGTTTAAATAGAGTATCATAAGGTTTATCTATATGTAAAGTTCAATTGAACATAGGAATCACATATGGATCTTAAACCTCATAAGGTTCTACATCCATAAAGGCTAAAACCCCAATTATTAAGAATATAGAGTTGATGAATTTGACAATTTAATGAAAATAAAAATATTACCATAATGAAACATATCAGTTGATGGTATGTAAACTTTTATTTCCAATATTAAAATATCTTGAGTGAATTATTTTGATTCTAGAAAAGTTAAATAAGATTTTGGGTTTTGTGAGAATTTTATTACACTATAAAGGAAGAGAAATTATTATAAAAATAATAACATGAACATAATTCAATGAATTATGTTTCCCTAAAATTACCTGGAGTATAATATTAAAATTACAATAATGAAGAAAAATAAGGGTAATGGTATAAGGAACAATTTTTTGATGTATTTTTTAAAAAAATTAATTCCAAATTTTAATCACATTATAATATATCCATATATGGAATATAATAAAAGTTCATGCATAAAAATAGTTTGATGAAGAGAATCAATAGTAAAAAATGAATATAATTTGAGTGTATATAATAAAAGAAGATCTGTCACTTCTATCATTTTGATGAATGTGTGTGTGGGTAAAAACATGATAAATGACAAAAATGTCACATTCTAGTTCTATCAAAAAGAAGAAGATGTAGAAAAAAGTTGTCACGTATTATTTTTATATATAAAAAAGTGGATTCATTAATATGTATAAGATAATGAAAGTGGACCATTCATGTTTTCATCATTATATTAGAGGTTATTACAATTTTCTATGAAGGTATGAGATAGGAAAGTAGACTAAATAAGTGTAATTATTATATTAATATTTTAAATTATTGAAGGAATTTCTTCTTATTAACTTAATTTAATTTTATATTTTCATAATTATGTATAAATAACAAATTAGATTCCACTTATGTGTGGGATTGATCAAATAGATTTGGTATATTTTTAACCTAACTATATTGATATTCTTTGATCGTTGTATACTCTAGATATTACTAGTTGTTCATACAGTACTAATGAAAATATAACTATGTCAATGATTATCCATTCATTTGGAAATGAAATGTTTTTTTAAAATCTTATGTGACTCTTTTGGGTGAACATTGGGATCTGTTATTGAAAAAAAATTAATGTAATAAGGGATAACATGTGATCCATTCTCCTTAACTAGTTATGTGTTAAAATAGAAAGGGTAAAATGTTTTCAAAGTAACCAAAATGTAATCTCCCCCCATCTTGGTGTCCAAAAAAATCTTAATCAGTCCTTTTACAAAAGGACGTGATGATACAAATATTTAGTTGTTACTTATTAAGTTTTATAATTTTTAGGAAATAAATACAATTATATTTTTAATAAATGAATAAAATTATAAATTTTTTATGGAGACCCATACTTTAGTTAAATAATTATAGAAACAATTTCAAGTAAACCATATATAGCAATAAAATTCAATAAATCATTAGTTTATGTCTCTAGGAAAACTCTTCTCATTCAACATTAATAGATAAAAAATTTTAAACATAATTTAAATCTACAATAATATCTATCTTATTATTCATTGATAAACATTTTAATAAATTTGATACCCATGAGACAAATAATTAAATAGTAACCAAAAAAATTATCTTGTATGTTGAATAATATGATTAAAAAGGATATAAGAACCAACATGAGTACATGGGAAATGATAATATTCATAATCAAGATAATATAATAGGATCTTAATAAATTTAATATTTAAATAAATAAAATGGGTCATTTTATATAATATATATTATAATTAGACATCATAAAAATAATTCAAGGATCATTATTAAAAAAATCATTACATAATTGGAAAATCTAACAACATCATGTCTATATATATTATGATTGATAGTTCTAACCACATCATGTGTAAATATAATGATATCATTAGGTATAATTTTTTAACTAATAAATTGTAGGGATATATTGTTCCAAGATAACCCATCATATCAAAATATATTAAAAATTACAATACTAAATAGAAGAGAAACCTAAATCATGTTTAAATATTATAAAAATATCTAAGAATAGAATATGTTTCATAATAATGTCCTAAAACATATATCAATGAATAATAATATAAGGAAACAAAGAATATGGTAATTCATTACATGGATGTTTAATTTGTTTGAAAAATATTTAAAAATAAATGAACAATGAGAAAAAGGTAAAAATGATATGATATATGTGACTGTTTTTAACCAAATAATATGTTTATCAATGTCATTAGAGGTGGATAAGAATTAATCCCAATTAAACAATGATGTGAATATTTATTGATGTGGTAAAGGTAAAATTGTACAAAGGACCTCAAGAATGTATGAAACAAAAAATTTGAAGAAAAATATTTAAAAAATATTTTAATAGAGTGTGAAAACTTAATAGAAAAGGGGAGATATTATAAATGATTTTACCACAGATCCTATTTTGTTTTACCATGAATACATCTCTTTATAACCAAATTATCCTTTCTAAAATACTAAAAAAATGAACATTATAGTCCTTAAAATAATTATATATTAATTATTATCATTGTAATTAATATGTTATCATGTTTTATTCATAATGTTTCATGATAATATGTATGTACAAATTATTCTACCTGCATTTTAATGTTAAATATTTAACCATTTTTAGTTTTAATTATTTATATTATAGTTAATTAATAAAAAAATACTTGGTTTTAGATATATATATCATATTTTCCACACTATCCACCAATGATATTTTAGATAAGTAAATAATTTTCAACATCATCATAAGTGATAGGATTTTTCCATAATAAAAAAAATGATATTTTTGAAGCTTTTGTAACATTTTTTTATTTTTGTTAAACATATATTAGTATGAATGTTTTTGTATATCAGGTAAGAATGTGTTTTGGATTTGTTTGGAAAGTTTGAAATGGATGGTTAAAAGTGGATAATAATAATTTCGTAACCATATTAGGAAATAATAAATTAAATTAAAACAATGTTATGATGTTATTTATGTTCCTATCATCATAAAGAAACTCATGATCCAAGTTAAGTTTGAATAAAGGATGAGACCATACATTTTCATCAAGAATACCACTTATGTTTTTACAAAATAAAGGTAGTAAAGAAGTCCATATTTATGAGTTTGTATGAATTTGTATATAGTGCTTGAAATCATTGTTCCTACAGTAGTAAAATGGTAATACTAAAGTTTCTGAACAGATATGGTATACAATTTTCATGGATAAAATGATACAATGTTGAATCTACATTTTTTACAAATATTAATGAATGTATGGTTTTGTAAAGAATATTAAATCAAATCCATCATCATAAGTTCCAACAGACCAAGTTTCATTAGTAATAAATATATTTTAAGAATTTTTGTATGAACCATAAGATGATGTTGAGTTATATTGGATGTAAAATTAATAAAGTACCACTAATTATAAGAACACGGAGCCCATCATTCAATGATAGTGGTTGACTTGTGCTACTAACAAGTTATTCAAATTATGATGAACTATAAAAGTACCAGTGGAAAAATGAGAATTAAAAAAATCAATGTCATAGGAATGATAATCCAATGATGTTATTCAGGTTTGATCATCATGAATCATGAATAATATTTTAAGTGAGGTAATCTAACCAAATAGAGACATAAGATGTCATGATTTTAAGGTTTTCCATTATTCATAGGTCACGGATGATGAGAACGGGATGGAGAGTGTTCTATTTTATCAAAATTATCAACTTAGTAAAATATGATTAGACATAGAATATTTTAACTTAACAAAAAAATAGTTATACAAATATCAAGTTCACTAGATAGAACTATTAATTATTAGCAGTTTATTTTAAATAGATTATATTAGAAAAAATATGTTTGATGAAGTACTGATAATATTTACATAAACAATATAAATCTAGTTAATAGTTACAGTGTAGTGCTAATATATCAATGCCAATTTATAAATATGATATATGTATGTTTGAAAAAATCCATTGATGTTGAGTTTGTAAGAAACATAAAGAATGTTTTATAGTATTATATAGTTATCATGTTATGTTCAAAATTAGTGGAATGTTCAAATTAAATGTTTTGGGTGAATGGACAATTTCATTTATGTTCCTTAATTTTCTCCCAAAAGTAAACCAATAAAATGGGTCCAAGTATAGTATGGGTGATGTACATTTCATGTGTGGGAAAGGTGAAATGCTTAATGTTTTCAATAAGGGTGATTTTATAACCAATGAAACACCTTTTTGAAGAATGTGTACATGAGATAGTGGTATAGTGAGAAGAGTTACTGGATATAAGTGTTAATTAGAGACATTAGTCGGATATATT
Organism: Viscum album; assembly: GCA_963277665.1. Lineage (NCBI taxonomy): Eukaryota > Viridiplantae > Streptophyta > Magnoliopsida > Santalales > Viscaceae > Viscum > Viscum album. Next base: position 696,993,807 of record OY728122.1, on the reverse strand, counting down.
AGTTAGTGATACCTAATAGATGTTGTACTAAGTAGAGATACATGGTAGTTTGAGAGGAATAGAGAATTGTTTACTCGAAAAATAATAGATAATATGGATATATATCTAAGTTGTACTATATGGAGTTTCACTAGAATAACATTGGAGGTTCACTAGATCGAGTCTGACCTCATGGAGTCATTAGAAGGGGAATTTCTAGATAGAATCATAGTGATTTATTCTAAAAAAATCATAATTTTGTATCAATAAATCGGAAGAATCTGAGAAGAGTTGTCTGAAGTTGTATTCATTTCATTTTAAAATTAATTTCCATAGACTGATTGGACAAGCCATAGTGGGGATGTAGTCACACACACTAGGGGGGACATTGTACATATTGTGTGCTATTATCTACTTCATTATCTTTGATTACATTGTGATGATAAGTTTTAAAATTTTGAAATATATAAAATGTTCTTAAAAGTTTCTAGGATTAATTTCAAGAGATAAGAAATAGTAAAAGGTAAAAAATGATTCAAATTCCCCCTACTAGTGGTTCTCATAGTCCTAGTAACTTTAATTGGTGTCAAACCATCCATGTTCCCTCTGCGAATTGTTTTATTTTTTATAATAGTTAATCTCAATGAATTTAAAAGAATAGGTACTCATACATTTGATGGACAAAATATCATTGTTGTAAAACTAGAACGATAACCTATCTTCTATCTCTTTTCCTAGAGGTAATTATTGCACACCCAATTAGGTTTCCACCCATTTTGAATGGTACACTTATGAAAATTTCTAATTGAATAAATCTTGAGGTTCAACAGAATGCCCAAAATTATATTTTAACATTTATTTAAGAAAATTTGTACATAAAGGTGAAGGATCTCAATGTAGTTATGGATACTTAAGACAAACTCAATGGTGTCATAAAGGGAAATATTATTACGATTGAAGAAAATATATAAATAGGGGAAATTTTTTTTAGAAGATATCATAATGGAATACAGTGAAACTATTGATGTGTACATCACCATAGTTAATGAATATTTTTAAAGAATCAAAGGTTTCATAAATTACATTTATGATTATACCATTTTTGAGAAACATATGAATAAATCATCATAGACATGGTTGATCCTAAAATCTATAAATTAGATGATAATTATGATTTATCTTTTGATGCATTTCATATAATTCTTATTTCATATGAAAAGATGAATTATCCTCTATTAAAAATAAAATTATGGAAGAAATATATATTCAAGATATGAAGAATTTAAATATTCATGAAATAGAACATGAGTTTGTAGGACTCTTTTAATCTAATGACAAGGAAGTTAATGAAAATTGAAATGATATAATCTTGTCACTTATTTATAAAATTTATATATAATGTAGATGAATGTATATATGAAAAATTCCAAAAAAATGTTTCAAGTATACAAGAATTAGATATTTTACTATGAATATTCTAATAAATAAAGACAGAGAATAGAATTAACATTTTGAAGAAACACCTCAATCTAAGACATGATAAAAAAACAAGGAATATAAGAAATCCATTGGACGTAATTGAAATTTTCCAAAAAAATAAAATTAGTATGTTAATTAAGTTGTGTGTGACACTACAAATAATAGTTTTTCAAAAGATGAATATTTGTAGATTTTCATATAATTATTTTATATTTTTTAAAGAAATTAAGATACATAAAAAATTAAATAATAATATGTTGAAGATTACTATAGAGAATATCAGCTGAGATCAGAGTATGTGGAAAGACATGAGAAAAACACAAGGAAAAAGTTAGGAATGTTAAAAAAAATAATGTGAAAATGATAACCATTTAAAGGAGAATTTCTATATAAAGGATGATGTATACATTAGGGAAATTTAGAATAATAAACTGAAAGTTGGAAAATAAGTAAATATAGTAGATGTTCTTTTTATGAAACTTTCTATTAAGAAAGATGAGGTTTATATAAACCAATAAAAAATCCATAAGTTTGGATTTAAATATTATAATATATGTAATAATTTCAAAATATCTTCAAAGTTAATGGATGAATCATCTTAAGATACTAAAATATATCATTTTAAGAATTAGGTGGAATCTACGGCCACAAAAAAATCCATCAGATTATACTAACCATATAGGTATTAGAAATGATGTTGGGAATGAATGGATTTATACGAGAAGTGGTAAACACATCACATATATAGAAGTTGAAAATAAGTTAGGTAATAATGCATCCCCGTGCCCAGGTAAATCAAATGAAAATGTTTTATTGATCCTCTAAAAACTTATTACAAGGAAATATCATTTTTTTAAAGAAGTTAAAGGTTCATAGGATATTGTGGGTGTTGTTTTATATATGAGATTAATGATTATAATTTCCAGATGAACAGGTATCTCCTTACTAATAGACATGATCTGTGGGGGATAAAAATTATAATAAGTTAGAGGAACATTCATAGTTTTCAGGAATAATTAGAATAATAGTTATCAGATGTTATAAGTTATCTAAAGAAAACATAAATTTTTTATCTAGAGGATGTTTCTACAAGGTCATACAATCCGAATCACTATTCTAAAGACTTTAATAAAATACTCTTATGACAAGTTTCCAATTCTAGGACTTAAAAGTAAGATTAAAAGAAGAAAATTGAGGAAATATAATTTATTTTTTAGACTTCTCTAATATATAGAAATTAAAAAACCCTCAAATTCATGATAGTGGTTATTACTCACAAATGAAAGGTCACATACATATATTGAATGATATTTAATAACATGATGGAGGGGTATATAGTTGTGTAAATTAAGTTTCCATAAAATTCCAAGGAACAAGAACAATAGAGATTAAAACTCAGAAAATTAAATCAAAGAATTTTTTATTTATTGATTCAATTAAACTCAACCTGATGAATTTTAGCCAACATTGTCATGATGGTAAGGAAAATATATTCAAAAAATATTCTTTTTCATTATAAGAATGAATAATGGGAAATATTTTACCGTGGGATAAATAACTAGAGATAATTTCTTTCTAATTAGACATCCTTGTAACACAATTTATACAAGTGATAAATTTATAAAAAAGATATGTCACCAATGACTTTTAAATATTGTCTAGAAATGTATGATTACAAATTCTATGGAAATTTTTGTAAGAAACATACCAAAATTGAACAATACTAATGGTATTGTTTATACAGCTTTCCAAAAAGTTAGGATAGTTAGTAATATACATAAGAATGTTCAAATCCCAACCACCATACCTCTTGAGCTCATTCAGTCAGATCTTTGTGGAATAATGAGACAGCTATCATCATATTTTTATTTCTATATTATTATTTTCTTTGATAACTTTATTCGGATGACTAACATAATTTACATGAAACCTAAAATATAGGTTGTAGTGATTTTTTAATATTTTAGATAGTATGTTGAGAAATAAATTTGTGATTATATATTAAATATGATAATAGATAATGGGAAATTGTACACTTATAACTCATTTCATTCCTACCTTAATAAAAAATTAATCAAACAAATAATATCATTCTATCTACACTCTCCATACAAATGGAGTAATGAAAAGTAAAAAAAGATAATTTTAGTAGAAATGATAATATGTACACTCAATGAATATAAAAAATTCAAAATTATTCTAGAGGGAAGATGTTAGAATATATATTTTTGGTCAAACCTTTTTTTAATAGGGGCATAATGTAAAATTAATTGACATTATATTTGGTAAAAAAATTAAATTTTGAAATACTTTATCTTTTTTGGGATTGAATTCTTTCCAAATAGAAAACATCTTGATCTTGGAATGATGAATGAAAATTTTTAAGAAGAAAATTTCTTGTCATATTGATCCATTGGAAGAAACTTCAATTGTTGGAAAATGTTACATAAAAACATATTTAATTATAATGATTTAAAATTAATTGATAATCAATCATCCATAACAAAAGATTTTGAATATGATAAGGAATATGTTTTGGATGATAAATTGATGAATTCAAAAAATTTAAAAATGGTCAGATGAATTTGATCCTAAACATGTACAAGATGATTCAGAATAATATTACAGTGAGGAAAGTGAAACCATAAGAAAATGTATTATATTTTTTAATTTATAAAAACCTTTCAAATATTACAACATCATTGGAAAACAAAAAAACTCTTATTCAGACCAATAAGAAATTGGTATTACAGAAAAAAAAAATCACAAAATCTCATTGTTGAAACCACATTAGGTTTCAAAATATATAAAACATAAAGAGTGGATAAATAATATGAATAAAGTGTTAGATCATATTGATAAAAATAACACCTACATTCTTGTTCCATGAATATCAAGAAAAAATGTTTTAGGAATAAAGAGGGTGTTTAGTGTCCATCTTAATGAACATTTCATATTTCATGATATAAGGAATCACTTGTTTATAAAAGATACTCAAATGTGGAATGTGTTGATTTTGAAGAAAAAATTTCTCCTATTTAAAGACATTAAACTATAGGACTTTTCTTGGTATTTATTGGTCATCAATTTTAAAAAGTGTATCATATAGAAGAAAAGCTAGATTTGTCACGACCCATCCCTCGGGGCCCATGCTGTGACTACCCCAATCCTTCCTTTCATAGGCCATGGGTTAGCGAATAGCACCAGAAAGGCATATCCCTAAAATAGGAAGGAATTTCATTTAAACCTGTACAAACACAGAGTACAAGAACACAATAAGATATAACCACAAAGTAAAACTGTAGTAGTAAAAGTGTGTACTGAAATTAAAGGGTCCAAAATACAAGCCCAAATGAAAAGATACAACTATAACTGAAAATAGAAAACATCTCCTAAGATCATCCACTATAGATCCTACCTGAAGGGTAGGTTCAGATCATCTCCATGGCTCTCCATGTCAACCGTCACCATTGACCACCATCAGGTCCTTGATACCCAAGCCTCATTCAAGGATTCCCATCATCTACAAAAGACACAACAAGGTGTGGGCAAAGCCCTTGAAGGGGTGAGTATAACAATACCTAGTAGGGACCCTGAGACCCTCGAAGGTCTCTCATAATTCCACTAAGGAAAACTAAAAATCTTGATCTCAATAAAAAAACACAAATTAAAAGACTTATCTCAACCTGTTATACAACTCAGAGTTCAAGAATAAATATGAATATTCTTAAGAAATATCTTATTATTACGTTAGAGAGTTTCCACAACTTAACCATGAAGAATTTGTTCCATTCTCAATCCACACAGGGTCGTATATCGCTGATACACAATGGGATTCTTAGAGGCTATTCCTTGTCAGTTCATGCACTATTAATCCACACACGGTTGCTGGAATGCTGATCCACACAAGGTCTCTATTATGTTGATCCACATAGGGTCTCCAGATGTTGATCCACATAGGGTCTCTAAGATGCTGATCCACTCAAGGTCGCTAAGATGCTGATCCACACAGGGTCTCTAAGATTATGATCCACATAGGTTCTCTATGAATGATGATCCACACTGGGTCTCTATGATGTTGATCCACATAGGATCGCTAGATGTGGATCCACATAGGGTCACTACTTAGATTATAGCCAGCCACAGCATTCACTGCACCCAGTGTGCTTGAGTTCCGTAGTATCTACTCCTTTGGATATCGGTCATGAATCAACTTCTATGAAGTTCCCCAAAAGAGTAACTCAAAGGACCTTCATGTCGTAAGGGTTCCAACGCAACATACGGCGTGTCAACCGGACTCTCGGTCTGTGAGTTATTGTAATTTTAGTGTCGAGGGCCTGGTTGGATTTGGGTATGATCCAACCCATTCATACTTCAACTTTCTCCAAAACATAGGTGTAGTATCTCAAAAGGTCTGTCTCACTCCATGGATCCCAGAACCACTGATGGTTTGTCAAACGGACATCCGGTTCTCATGATACGACCTTTTAAGCATATATGGGCCTAAGAGGGGTCCAGGTCCGGCATGACCCGGCCTGGGTTGACTCGACCCGGACTGGGTCTGACCCGACCTAGCCTAAACCGGCCTAGGTAGGATAGGTTGGGCTGAGCCATAGCAGTCTTGGCCCAATGGGCTGTGGACTGGCCCAGCCCGCCCTGGCAGGGCTGGGCTGAGGCAGGCTGGGCTTGTTGGGTCGCAGACTGACCCGGCCTTCCTCGGCAAGGCTGGGCCTTGGCGGCTCGGCCCGACGGCTGGCACGACCCATGTGGGGATTGTGTGGTCCACCTCCCAAATGGCTCAAAGAGCCGTTCATCTCTTTGATTGGAGGCACTAGGTGGCGTCGGCTGGTTGTCCGCGGGACCCGCAGGGAGCGGGTCCCCTCAGATCACCGCGGCTTCGAAGCTGCGGCCAACACCACCATGGTGCGCGATGACGTGCCGCCTCCAGCCTTCTCCACTGTCATCGGTCGCTAGTTCTGCCGCACTGGGGTCGCGCCGTTGGATCTTATGCAGGTCATCGTGTGAGCTCCAATGGTCCTTTCTTCTTTCCAAACATTCCTACAGCCCTCCCAGGATGCTACCGTCATTGCATGCCTCCAGGTTTCTGCTTTTTGTTGAGTTGAAAATTGTCCCATGAAGAACACATTAAGAAACAAAGCAGTGAAGGGTATGGGCCTTGTTTATTTGTAATGCACCCTCTACGTTAACATCATAACAAGAGGGAGTAGCATTAATTCATCAAAGATAACTTTAAAAATAAACTCCCCAACCTTGTGAACCGTTGGATGAGGTCGCGATTGTGGAGGGTGAAGAGTCCTCATTCGTTGAAGTCACTGGCATTTGCGATCTCAGATTGTTCCCTCCAATGACATCCAATATTTTTTTCCTCGTTGGTGGAAGACGCCAAAGGTTCCCCACTTTATGAATCCATGTCAAAAACCCTAACCCAATCTCCATTTAAATATATGGAGGATGCTATTTTAACACAACATAGCTTTAACGAGGTTCATTAATAAGATAATTAATGCCCCTCCCATATCTCAATGGAGTTATTACAAAAACAAACGGTCAATCCATTAAAAGGCTTGACAACACAGCGGTCCAACCACCGCTACTCAACAGCTGGAGAAAAAAAATTACATGTTATTTTATTATTCTTTAAAAATTCCGAAAAATTATCTTTTTCTCCCAACCTACTATGATCGAAGTGAATCCTCCCTTAAGTGAATCTAAGAACTATGGATTAAACGGTGTCCTCATACTTCAATTCTGAGCACCGGTTCAAAATTTGGAAAATGTCACACACACATTCACTTAACGTACCTTAAAAGGTTCAAAATTCCATTCTGGGAACATCGGGCCTCAGAATCATGTGCCATAAATTTTTTAAGTCTCATAATATACCTAAATAATTTAAAAAAATTACGTGGAATTTTTTGGTCTTTACATTCTCCCCACCTTATGGATTTTATTCCCCAAAAGCTACATGAAAACTAGGGGAAAATGGTTTACTGATCACGTATATGAGCCTCCTACTCCCATGTGCTCTCCTAGATATTATTAGGCTGCCAAATAACACGCACTAAAGGAATCAACCACCCATGAAGGACTTTCTACTGTCAATCCTCTATCTCCACTGGGAACTCTACAAACGTTTCCCCATTGTTGATGTCCAGCTCGCCCCAGTCGATAACATGTGATGGATCATGCACGTATCTCCTCAGCTGTGACATGTGGAATACATTATGCAACAGGTAAATTTGTGGTGGGAGAGATAAAAAATACACCACCTCGCCTACTCTACTGAGCATCTTTAAGGGTCTGATGAACCTCATAGATAGCTTGATGTCCTGGCCAAACCTCTGTAATCCTTGTCGGGGTGAGACCAGTAGGAAAATATGGTCTCCCTCCTCAAACTCCAAGGGTCTTCACCTCCTATCAGCATAAGACTTCTTCCGGTTCGGTGCATTCTTCATCTGCTCCTAGATGATCTTTACCTTCTCTTTGGTAGCCTCTACCAACTCTAGACCCATAAGTGTTGACTCCCCTGGGTCTTTCCAACTAAGTGGTGATCTGCATGATCTCATATACAAGGCCACAAACAGAGCCATGCTGATAGTGGAGTGATATCTATTGTTGTATTAAAACTTCACTAGGGGCAGGTGGTCCTCCCAACTATGTCCAAAACCGAGGACACAAGCATGAAGAATTTCCTCAAGTGTTTATATTGTCTGCTCCATCTGACCATCTGTCTAAGGGTGAAAGGCGATGCTTAAGCGTAGCTGAGTCCCAAACTCCTCCTACAATCCCTTCCACAAGTGGAATGAAAAACGTGTATCGAGATCTGAGACGATCTTTGATGTCACCCCGTGAAGTCACACAATCTCTTGTACATAGAGGTGTCCCAAGATTTCTACCAATACCTATTCTTATATAGGTAGGAAGTGGGACGACTTGGTGAGTCGATCAATGATCACCCAGATGGAATCGTGTCCCTTAGACATACATGGTATCCCTGTCATGAAGTCCATGGATATACCATCCCACTTCCACTCTGACACCTCAATTGGATGAGCTAAGTCTTCTAGTACCTGATTCTCAGCCTTCACTTGCTGACAAGTGAGGCATTGAGAAACAAACTCTTCCACTGCTTTCTTCATCCCTAGACACCAGTACTGACACCGAAGGTCTTGGTATATCTTCACCACACTATGATGTACCACAAAAGGGGATGTATGAAATTCCCTCAACACCTCCTCCCAAAGCGTCACTGGTACAATAATGCATCCTATAAAGAGGATGACATGATCCCTACCTTTAGAAAATCTATAAGGAGCCTATCCTTAGGATATCTGAGCACGTCGGGCCTCGCAGTCTACATCCCCAAGTTATGCTTCCCTGACTCGCTGAAGAAGTGGAGGAGTAATAGTCATAGAGTATAGGTAATATACTCCATCTCTATCCACAAAGTATATCTTCAATGCGGCTAGCTACTCTGTCAACTCACTCATAAACTATAGAACAGACCTCCTACTGAGTGCATCTATTACTATGTTCCCCTTCCCAGGAGTGTACACTATCTCAAATTTATTGTCCTGGAGGAACTCTATCCATCACCACTGTCTCATGTTTAGTTCTTTTTATGAGAATATATACCTGAGACTCTTTTGATCAAAGTAGACTATAAAATGTTCACCCATCAAGTAGTTATGCCACATCTTGGCACAAAGATAATTGATGCTAACTCCAAGTCATGGGTAGCATAGTTCTTATCGTGTTGTCTCAACTATCGTGAGCTGTAGGTGATCATTTCTTGTTCTTACATCAGGACAAAACCTAATCTTGTCCCTGATTCATTGCAGTAGACTAAATACCCAACTCCCTCTTCTGGTAGCCTCCATATGGGATCACTCGTTATCCTCTGCCTCAGCTTCTGAAAACTCTGTTGGCATCTCTTCATCCACATGAAGGGTTTTCCATTCTTTGTCAAAGCTGACAAGGGTGTCACAACTCTAGAAAATACGGGTATGAATCTCCATTATTAACCAGCCAATCTCATGAAACTATGCACCTCGGTCACACTCATGGGTGACTCCCAAGCAAGAACTGCCCCTATCTTCGTCGGATCCACTACAACTCTAGCCGCTGAGATAACGTGCCCTAGGAAGTGGACTTCCCGTATCTAGAACTATTAATTTGAGATATTTACATAAATATGGTTCTCTCGGAGTGTATCTGAAACTATATGTAGGTGTGTGGTGTGCTCCTCCTCCAACGCCAAGTATATCAAGATATCATAAATGAAGACTACCATGAAGCGATCATGGTAAGTCTAGAAGATCATGTTAATGAGCCCCATGAACACTTCCAGAGTGTTGGTCACGCTGAAGGGCATCACCGAGAAATCCTAATGGCTATACCGACATCTGAAGATTGTCTTTGGTACGTCCTCATCCCGTACCCTTAGCAGATAATTGTCTGATCGGAGGTCTATCTTTGAAAACCAATGATCTCCCTTCAGCTGGTCGAAGAGATCATCAATCCTTAGGAGTGTATACTTTTTCTTCACGGTCACCTGATTCAGTCACCAATAGTCCACACAAAGCCTCAAACTCTCATCTACCTTCTTGGTGAACAAAATCAGGGATGCCCATGGAGAAACACTGGGCCTTATGAACCCCTTCCTCTGTAAGTCCTCCAATTGTACCTGTAACTCACAAAGCTCTATGGGAGTCATCCAATATGCTGGCATAGATATCGGTGCCATCCAGGGGCATAGGTCGATGTATAATTCTACCTATCTGCGAGGAGGTAGTTCCAAAACATCATTTGGAAACACATCGTCATATTGGTCCATCACTATAGGATAACGCAGACTCCTCGCATCAACTACTCTGAGGGTAAGGCTAGCCAACTGATGAGTGATTGGCTACACCTTATTCTGAGAAATCACATCCTGTGCTGCAAAGGGTTCTATCTCACCAGTGAAGGAAAAACTGATCCAATCCTCATGGACACACCGCACTTTGCGCCTAAAATAGTCGATTTGAGCATGGATTTTGGATAGCTAGTGCATACCCAAGATGACGTCATAAGGCCTCGACGCTGCTACTAGAAGATCCCAACTGAAGCTCTCACCTCCTAGAGTGAGCTCACACTATCTTCACCAGTGTGTAATTGTCGAATCTTCTAACATAAGAGTCTTTAACCATAAGGATTGATCCAACGGCTCTGTCGGAATATCTGAGCTCTGAACGAGTGTAGTGGAAATAAAAGAGTGACTGAAACCTATGTCTATAAGTACTGAAGCTATTGTGGAATAGACACAGATTGTACCTATAATCATCTCTGTAGAATCATGGTCATAGGCCTCTGCTGCTTGTAGTTGTGCTCACCCCTGTCCACCTACTCCCTAGGGTCGGGGTGGACCACCTGGGGGTGTTAGTGGTAGAACATCAATCCATCGTCCACAACCTATTGCACAACCTAATCCTCTACCATGTACGCTTCCATACAGACCTCATCTCTCAAATATTTTCCTCTACCTCAGCAGTCCCTCGACTATATTATGATCGTTATAATGGTGGTCCGGGCATTCGCGAGCCAAGTATCCCTTCCAACAGCATGTGAATCAGAGTCTGCTTCCCAGATGACCCCCTCCACCTTGTGAGCTCAGAACCTCTAACCCTACATCCTAGGGTAATCCACCAGAGGTTTTGGCCCACTTAGACCTTTGCTTCATCTGTCTACTGCCTGCTGCAGATGACTCGGATACCTATAGCCTGGTGGTGGCTCTCATCATCGGTGCCTGCTCAGCTAAGAATCTCTCCACCAATAATGCTCGCTCGAGTACTCTATCCTACATCATGATATTCAACAATATCATTGATGATATGATATCTTTATAGAGACCCTTCTCAAAGTATTGAGCCCTAAAAAAGACTAGCATCTAGGATCACCATCTTCTCTGCTGGTGTTCCAACTAGGAGGAAAACTCTAGCCACAGCCTCCAGCCAGTCCTTAGCTGCCTGGGGATCTATATTGCCTCGAAACCCTATAGGTCTTTGTCTCTGGAACTCGTGCAACATGCTCAATCAGAATTCACCATATTCTAGTGGGGCTGGTGGTAACTTCTACCCAATGGGTGGTGGTATTTCTGGTACACAACCCGAAGGTGCTAACACAGTAAGAGGGCCCTGAACCGAAGCCCCATTGCTCAGTGGGCCTTCCTCATGAACTCTCTCGGGAATCTTGGATGGATATCTATGTGGTGGCATCCTAAAAATAAATAGGTGTACCATGGTAAATAAGTTATACCTATTGATCTTACTCAAAAGAGATCAAAAGTAAACACACTTCCAAAACACACACAATCAGTGTTTTCGTGTACCGATTCGGATATCAGAATTCGGGGTCCTAGTGTATGGATAAGTCGGCCGCCACACCAACACTGGACTTCCTGAACTAAAAACCACACTCATTACACTTACACTATTTATCCATTGGAAATATCAGAGTCCTATTTCTTTGGTAGAACCGACTGCTCTAAAACCACTATGTCATGACACGTCCCTCAGGGCCCGTGTTGTGACTACCCCAAGCCCGCCTTCCATAGGCCAGGGGTCGGCAACTAGCACTGGAAAGGAGTATCCCTAAAATGGTAAGGTATTTCCTTTAAACCTATACAAACACACGGTATAAGAACACAACAAGATGCAACAACGAAGTAAAACTATAGTAGTAAAAGTGGGTACTGGAAGTAAAGGGGCCGGAATACAAGCTCAATTGAAAAGATACAACTAAAAATGAAAACCGAAAACAACACCTGATATAATCTACCATAGATCCTACCTGAAGGGTAGGTATAGCTCATCCCCATATCTCTCAGCGTCAAATATCACCATCGTCCACTATCATGTCCTAGCTCCCCAAGCCTCAGTCAAGGCTTCCTGTTGTCTGCATAGGATATAATAAGGTGCGGGAGAAGCCCGTGTAGGTGTGAGTATAAAAATACCCAGTAGGGAACCTGAGACCCTCGAAGGTCTCTTAGAATTCCACTAAGGAAAATCACAAAGATTGATCTCAATCACAAAGCACAAATCAAAAGACTCAACTCAAACAGGTATATAAGTCAGAGTTCCGGAATAAATACAATTAGTCTTAATCTATATCATATTATTCAGTTAGGGAGTTTCCATAAATTAACCATGAAGGAGTTGTTCCATTGTCGATCCACACAGGTCCGTATATCGATGATCCATAATGGGCTTCTCAAAGTCTAGTCCTCATCGGTTCATGCACTATAGATCCACACAAGGTCACTAGAATGCTGATCCACAGAGGGTCACTATTATGCTAATCCACACAAGGTCACTAGATGATGATCCACATAGGATTTCTACGATGCTCGTCCACACAGGGTTGCCAAAACTTTGATCCACATAGGGTCACTAAGATTTTGATCCACACATGGTTTCTATGAATGCTAATCCACACAGGGTCACTAGGATGTTGATCCATACAAGATCGCTAGATGTTGATCCACACAGGGTCGCTACTCAAATGAGAGCTAGACACAAGATTCCCCGCACATAATGAGCTTGAGTTCCATAGTATCTGCTACTATGGATATAGGTCGTGCCTCAACTTCCATGAAGTTCCACAAATTAGTAACCCAAAATACTGTCATGTCATAAGTGTTCCAACGCAATAGATGGTGCATCAACTGGATGCTCGATCTGTGAGTTATTGGCATTTTAGTGTCGAGGAACCGGTTGGATTCAGGTACGCTCCAAATCATCCATACTCCAACTTTCTCCAAAAGTCGGGTGGAGTATCTCAAAAGGAACATCTCACTACAAGGATCCCATCATCATATGCGATTTTTCAAACGGACGCCTGGTTCACAAGATACGGCCTTTTAAGCATATCTAGGCCCGAGAGGGGTCCAACCTGGTCGAACCGACCCAGCCCTGCCTGGCCTGGGTCCACCCAACCTAGTTCAGGTTGACCGGGCTTGGTTTGGGTCAGACCCATCCCAGTTGGTCTTGGCTGCAGCGGGCTCGACCCATTGGGCTGCAGATCGGCCCGGCCCACCTCAGCTAGGCTGGGTCGCAGATCGGCCCGGCCCACCTCGACTGGACTGGTTCGTGGCAGCATGGCCCACTGGCTAGTGGGAACCATATGGGGGTCGCATGTTCCTCCACTTGAATGGCTCAAAGAGCCATTCGACTCTTTGATTGGCAGCGCCCAGTGGAGCCGCCTGGTTGTCCGTGGAACCCATATAGAGCGAGTCCCCTCCCTTTGTCGTGGCTTTGATGTCGTAGTCTGCACCACCGTAGCATGTGATGGCACGCCTCTTCCCACCTCCATGGTTGGCCAAGAGTCGACCGCTTCTCCATCCACTAGGGCACCGAGTGGTGTTTCCCTCATCCGCGGACGGTGAGCGTCGACTACCGCCTTCACCACAGGTCCCGGTCGCCGGTGCTGTCGCACCAGTGCCACACCGGCGGATCTTCTACGGGCCACTGAGTGAGCTCTGATGGTCCGTTCTTCCTTCCATATGTTCCAACATCCCTCTCGGGATGCCTTCATCATTTCATGCATCACAGTTTCCACTTTCTATCGAGTTGAAAATCATCCCACGAAGAACGCATCAAGAAACGAAGTGACGGAGGGTCTAAGCCTTGTTTGTTTGGCTCGCTCCCTCCGCATTAACATCATAAAAAGTGGGACAAATTTTAATTCATCAAATATAACATTACAAATAAACCCCCTACCTTTTGAACCATTGGATGAGGCCGTAGTTGTGGAGGTTGAAGAGTCCTCATTCATTGAAGTCACCAGCATTCTTCGATCTCGGATCGATCCCTCCAACGACATCCAAGATTCTGTTCCTCATCGGTAGAAGATGTCGTAGTACATATACATAGGTTCCTCAATTGATGAAGTCATGTTAAAAACTCCATACCAATCTCCATTTAAATAGATAGAGGATGAGAGTTTAACGAAAAATATCATTAATGAGGTTCATTAATAAGTTAATTAATTCACCTACCATCTCTCAACAGAGTGGTTATGAAAACAATGGGTCAAGACATTAAATGGATTGAAAACATAGCGTTCCTTCCACCACTGGTCAACTACTAGAGAAAAATAAAATAATAATTACATGTTATTTTTTTATTCTTTAAAAAGTCCAAAAAATTATTTTTTCTCCCGACCTACTGCGGTCGAAGTAAAGCATCTCTTAAGAGAATCCTGGTGTTTTGGATTCAACGTTGTCCTTGGATTTCAATTTCAAGCACTAGTTCAAAAGTTAGAAAATGCCACCCACACATTTACTGAACGTACCTTAAAAAAAGTTCATAATTCCATTCCGGGCACACCGGACCTCGAAATCATGCACCGTCAATTTTCACAGTCTCATAATAATTCCAAATAATTTAAAAAAAATATAAGGAATTTTCATGTCTTTACAAGATTTATTAACGACAGAAATAAAATAGTTAGTTTATATTTAGAAATATTGTGGTTTCTTACTTGATAAATATGGAACTATGGTGTGTATTTTGATGAAATCATTGTATGAGATGAAATAGGATCTATGTGAAAACTATTCTAAACTTTATTTTTTCCGTAAATAGTTGATCATTTCTAAAGGAAAAATTAATAGAAACCAATATTTTAAAGGTAAGAGAATATGTAAACTAAATATAACTATTTGAATTGATTTTATAATTTTTTCATGTAGAACCAATTAAAATTGAGGTGAATTTCATGAGGAAATTATAAAGAAAATTAAAATCTTTATAATTGGAGAGTTAACATTATTTTTCCAATTATCATTTAAAAAAATTGAGTTACATCTTCATATCTCAGGAAAAGTATGATAATTTGGTATTAAAAAAGTTTGGAATTCTATATTTTAATATTTTTCTTAAATAATCTCTATTATCAAGAAGATGAGTTAATATGATGCTGGGAAAAGTGTGATCCAAAAATACATTTTATAGTTTATAAGAAGCTTACTCTATCTTACATCATATTGTCCAAACATTGTATATGCTTTTAATTTTTGTACAAGACATTAGTGTGATTGAATGGAATAAAACATGTGTGTAGGTAAAATAATTCTCAATGATGTTTAAGGAACACCTGGTTATGGTCTGATGTATAAAATATGTAATTATATGCACATTCATAGGATTACATATATTTATTTGGATTGAAATTATAATGATAAAAAATCAACATCATGAGGAAAATTCTTCTTAGGTTAATGTTGTGTCAAATATCGTGGTAAAAAATACAATGTTCTGATATATTGATAATAGAAAATTAAAAATATTTTGTATCCCCCATGTTTTTAATCAAATGTTTTGGATTAAATTTTCATAGGAATATTTGAGAGTAAATGTTAATAAATCATTTTTGATTCATTATGAAAATTAATTTTCCATTTGTCATTAAAATAAACATGTACATCATTCTATATCAGAGCATGTTGATATTATATTACATTTCATAAAATATAAATTTTCTAGTGGAGAGGTTACACATGAGAATATTTCAACAAAGTATCAAATTTCTAATGTTTTCACCAAATCCTTTCTAATGGAAAGACAAGATGAAATGAGCCTTAAACTACATGTTTATCCTTCCCCAATGTCTTTATAATGTTCATTAGTAATTTAATCCCCCTCAAGGATTTGTATTATATTATAATACGGTGAGAGAATATAAAACTATATAGGAAACTGTAAAAATCTTTTTTATTAATTTGAATTTTTTATCATAACTAGTGGGATGGAGATATTTTTTGTGGAGTTTATCATATCATCACTATAACATTTCTTGTCACTAAGGGACAAAATTAATTAAAAACATTTATTTATCTTGTTGTGTGGTGATAGGGAATTATCTATGATGAATAATAAGTTTTGATAAGAATTATATGATATACATGATTAAAAAATGTTAGGTTTATTGTGGGTAATAGTGAAAAATCCAATGTGGGGTATTAAATATCCACTGAGTTATTTTTATAAGAGGTATTTTATTTCTTATCAACATATCTTATTGTATTTTTAATATCAAGTAAGAAAAGGTTGTTGGACTTGTTAAAAATTTATTTTCATGGAGTGATGAAGATATATATAAATGTTTTTTTAACCATGTTATGAAACATTCCTTTTATGTTAGATAATTTTTCTCTATTGTTCAAGTTCCAAACATCAAGAATATGGTCATTATCTAATCTACGATTTTATAAAGGTTGTGGTCATAAATTTTCACTAGACAGACTGGACATTTCTACCAAATAGAGGAAGGTAAAACATCCATATAGTTAAGTTTTTATGAATTTCTAAAATGTGTGAATATTTATTGATTGAGCGGTAATAGAAACCTAATGAAAATGTTTTTATATAGATAGGGTATAAAAATTTAAAGGTTCAAGAGTTACATCATTAAAGATATCTATTATAAAAATTAAAATGAATGTGTTGTTGTATGAAGACTATCAAATCAAATCTATCATCTGAAGATCAAATGGATTGAGTTTCACCTATCAATGTTATGTCCTAAGAATTATTTCTAGAAGAATCTAAATATGTTTAATTCTATATCATGGAAAATTAATTAAGTCCTACTGATCATAGTAATAATAAGTTCATAGATCAAAGTGATTGGATGACTAATGATGAACATATGTTTTAATGACAATATGAATAGTCAGATTATAATTAGATGGATGAGAGTTTGAAAGAAAAATTCAATTTCATTCATTGGATGAAACTATGATTTTATCCTAAATTGAGCCTTGTGAATCATGTACGATGTTTGTGGTGAGAAAGGGTTGTAATATGAATACATTATAAGTCATCAAAGAGAGGTTATCCATTAGTTAGAGGTTTCATATGATAACCCTTGGATAGAGAGTGTATGTGTTTACTAATTTGAGATACATGGCTGGAGATGATCTAACTGAGAATATTTTTAATAGAGTAGAACACCAGTCATAGAAATATCATGCACATGATATATTTTAGTAGTGCATGAGGTGGTGTTTTTTATACTAAAGTGATCAAACAAAACATTATCTGATGAAGTACTAATAATCATTAAATGAACTTTGCAAATCCCTTTAACAATGATGATTCATATTTGGACCTTCAATTATTTTTTATCTGGATGTGGTAATGATGTTCAAATAAATGAATTGACATCGAGTTCATATAAAATTTCATGAATGTTATAAATATTTTAGATTCATCAAGTTAAATAGAAAATGAGTAGTAGGACAACATTTTGAGTTTTGGATGAGTAGGAAAGTGTCTTAAAGTTACATTATTTACTCGATAAATTTTTTCAATAAATGGGGTTCCATGTATAGTTTGAGTGATATACAGTTCACATTAATTAGATGCAATGTGTTCATGGATTTTGATTTGGGTGGGTTTCTAACCAAGGAAAAAAAACCGTTGATGAATAAACCTACCAGATAGCAGTGTAGTGATAAGTGGTAATGGAAAAAGGTTTTGATCCAAGAAATCGATCATAGGCATTAGTCCGAGATGATAGAAAAATTTTGGAACAAATAGTGTTTCTCGGATTATTGTGAGGTTTAGTGTTTTCTTCTGTAGGTAGAGTACAGATCAATGGAGTAGTGACTTAAGTTTCACCAAGTGGAGTTTCTCTAGAAAAATGCATAATCATAATGAATAGAGTCAGAATAGATGGATTCATTGAATTTATAATTTAATGATGTAAATTTAATGAGTTATTATAGAAAAAATCATAACATTATTTGGATCAGCTGTATAAGAAAAATTTAACTCATCAGAGTCAGTATAATTTTATATCATGATATCGAATGTGTTTGAAAACTATTGGTTCAAAATTTATTCACTTCATATTATAGTGAATCTCTATATATCGATTGTTGTGTTAATTTAAAGGATGTAATCACCAACTCTTTGAGATAACCTAGTAAATCTTATTTTCTATACTTTACTTTAGAATCATATATCATAATGTGTGGATCCATTTTAGAATATTGAAAATAATTGAAAACTTTAACAAGTATAAGGGGTTAATTTAAATATATAAGAAACATAAAAAGATCACTACTAATTCAAACCTTCAATAATAGATTTTTTGATAATTATATACTTGAATAATAAATAGTGTATATATATATATTCTACATTAACCTTTAATAATGGTAGTGATAAATAATTAATTAATAGCAACCTCACTGGTGGTAAAACATCCAATTAATAAGGCATTTACACAGCAAGATAAAGAAAATATATACAATATAAATAATTTATATTATAAATAATATATAATATATATATATATATAATATTCCCTATACATACATAAATTCATTAATTAATAATTAATTAACAATTTCCAAATAAACAGTAATTCTAACTAGTAACAAGACATGTTAAATGATGGAGAGAGAATATATTATTATATAAAAAGTTAATAAAAGTAATATATTATCCTAGTAACATTTATATTATATATTTACATATTATATAACATAAATATTTTAAAATAGATGAGATAGTTAGATAATAGAATAAGAAAAAATGAAATGTTGAGAAAGGCAAGTTACTACTTCCACTCCATTTACTCATTTGCAAACAGACTAGGGTACCAAATGATTATAGATTGGTGAGACCATAATATCTATATGATTCATAGGTTATTAAGGACGATGTATTTTTTAATTTCTATTATAATAGTATTTCATTTTGATGTGAGTTTTTATAGGGGAGATAGTGTGTATTTATTCTTGGTGGGAGGAGTATTTTTAGTTTACATAATGAATAAAAAATTATTTTAAGACCAAATCATGAGATAGTGGTGTTATATAATTAGTCATATATCTTATTATATATTTTTAACTCTTCCACCATAAAATTATATTCTTTATACAATATCATGGGAAAAATGAGAGAAAAAAATTAAAGGAAGACATTCTCAATATAGAAATTAGTATTTCATTTTAGTTGTGGAAAATTAATTTATTAATTTTTAATCTATTTTCCCTTCATAGTAAAGTGAATTTGGTTTTTAAAAACAATTCTAGAATTTATAATGACATTATGTCATCAATTTTATGTAATAAAAAATATTTTATTTGATGAACTATTCTTTTATTATTCATCCTAAATTTCATGCTATGAAAAAAACAAAAAAACACATTCCCAAATTTATAGAGAATTTGAAAAACTATATTTATTTTATCAAAATAATTTCCAATATTATGTAATATTAATATTAAAATATTAATATACTAATTATTATTTTTATAAAATAAATTAAAACATACCATTATAGGAATATACATATACTTTTTCATTTATTATAAAAAATATTATATAGAATAATAATATGTATACTAATATATTTTATTGATGTACAATATTGCATACCTATCATTTTACTATTCCAACTAAAAATTACTTTTTTGGCCACTAAGATGTTATTCTAATGGTTAGGTAAGTACTCCAACATTCATATATTCATTATTCACCCTATAAATCAATCTTAATTTCATTTTTAATCATCTAACTTTTTTTCAGGGTTATTTATATAATTTAAAAATATAGATTCGTATTATAAATGTTTGGTTTTTATTTTATTATACACTTTGTGTTTATGATATTTTTAAGAGATCATCACCTAATAAATTTTCAAATTTTAATCATATTAATTTTTATTCTCCTTTTATTAATTTTATTGTGATATAATATATAAAATTTATATTTATTGATTTATTATGAAATAAATATGTTCTCAATTTTATTATATAGAACTTTATTTTCCATATAATATTTTATTATGGAAAACATCAAATTGAAATTTAGGGGTTATTATTTTTTACCAAAATAAAATTTCAGCAAAAATATTTCAATCATATTCATAATAGAAAATATCTATGGATGCATTGGTTTTGCAGCATCATCTGGTTACCATGATACTGTGTTGTACTTATGGATCCACTAAATTACTTTGGTAATGTGTTTCTTCTATTTTGGTAAGACAATTTCTCTATGCTCCAAGATATAAACTAGGTGATCCTCATAAGAGAGAACACTCTTAGTAATAAAAACATTCGATATTAAAAAAGTGGGGGATATAATATGTATTTCCCTATGAGAAATTCAAGGAATTAATTAGGATTAAGATCTATATTTGGTGATAGTATTTTTTTAGTAGGGAAAACCTCATACATGATCAAGGAAATCATAAGTTCCAGTATCCCACAGGTTAAACCTTCCCTTTTTTACAAACCTCGTGACTTTATTCCAATAAATATTTAAAGGAACTCATTATTTTAAAAGTCACAATATTTGTCTCATTTACATTATTTTAAATAACTATTATATTCTATTTGTGATTATTTATTGTGTTGTTGAATGAAATGAACCTTCTCTATCATTATTTACTCATTTTTGTGTCCCAAGTACATTTTTCTAAACTTTAATTCCCAATAAGTTTGAGTTATTCCCCATTTATCATATATAGAATCATATGAAGCAATATGATTACATAAATAAAAACTATTTTTGTATATGAACTCATTTGGTGAATGGTATTAGACACAATGTCCTTTTAATTCCATCAAGAAAGATCATATCATATCCCAAATATACATGAGTAAAACATTTCATAACATTTTAATTTATATATAATTTTCAATAATCAATAAAAAAATTAGTACAATGGTTAATATACATAGGAATATGATTCTCTATGGATTCTCGCATCTTAATGAAATATGTATCCTAGTGTGAAAATATTAGAAGGCCTGGGATAAGGGGAAATTAGAGAAAAAATACATTTGATAGACTCCCAAAATTAAATGGGTTTTAGATAGATTTTTTATCATCAATTTGGTTGTCATGTAGTGATAATACTTTCCCAACATGTGTTATTCCCCCTAACTACCAAGCATCCCTATGTTTCTAGGTAAATAAATTGTTTCTACAACTATTATTCAATTAAAAAATTCTCAAATAATTCAATAAATCATTTCAAAATAAACTCATGGCCAAGTCTTAGAACATTCAATTAATTTACAAAACAATATCTAATTATCTTTTATTAAATACTCATAATTTTCATTTAAAAAAATGGTTTTTTTATAAAATCATGAATTTAATTTCAAAATAAAAAAAATTAATTGTTTTTACCAAAATCATTCTACCAAACATCATTTCAATTTATGTTCATACTTATGGAAATATTAACTTTATTTAAAATTAATTTTCAATGGATTTAATCACACAAGTTTTATGATGTTTTAAATTAATTTATCAAAGACACAAATTTGGTCTTGAAAATAATTTATAAATCCATTTTAGATTAAGAAGGTATAAAGGGTTTAATGAGATAGGAATATTGTCAGGAAAGATCCTACCTGAAAATTGGAAAAGACAAACATCCAATAATGAAACAAAAACTATAAAATAAGATGAATATTACAGTATAAAAAGGACTCCAAAAAATATTCCCACGTTGTGATCAAGGAAAAAAAGACTATAGAGTCCCTTCACTGGTCTTCCAATAAGAACAATCATGGATCTAGTTGAAGGAATTGAATCTACTTATATTATACCTTGATGTACAAAAATAATCTCATGGGGATACTAGAAATTTTTTGGTGTAGTGAAGGTTTGTATATTTTAAAATTAATACACTAGGAGTAGTATAATTAAATCATTAAATTTTGAAGGCCCCATAAATTTCTTGTTTCACTCCAATCATGAATACATAAGGATAAAATTATTTTAAAATTAGAGTTACCATAATTAAATGATCTAAAACTATTAAATTTCCAAGGTTTATAACAATTGAAATGAGAAAATGTAGTTTCAATAACATTTTGGAGAAGAAGGAATGAAAATGAATTTATTTATTTATTTATTTACCTAAAATATCAATTTTTAAAAGTAACAGGTTTTTATCCTTATAAAACTCATATGTGTTGTGTAATGCTATTGGGTTACCCATAAACATCCTTTGGAATATAGGAATTATCATTATGCATATCATTATACCAGAAAATGGAAGTTGGGTTACCCTTAAATATCCTTTTTAAAAACAAAGATACATTTACAAAGCATTTTAAAACATGATTCTACCCTTATGCAGAGAGATTTTACAGTTACACACTATTTAGAAAAACCTTGTTACCTTTATGAAGACAAAGAGTTTCCCATATGTAACTCATATAAAGGGTCTTACCCTTACGAAACCCATTTAAATAGTGTCTTATATATTAAAACAATTAAAATATATTTAATTATTATAAAATGAGGATGTTAAATTTCTCCACATCATTAAAATATTAATTCCCAAAAAACATCCCATTCAAATGATATAAAAATATGAGAGTATAATAAATCCCTAAATCAACCCATGAGGTAGATATACGATGAAAATGAAAAATACTTACACATAAGAAACCACTCTATATTTAAATTTTCACAAAAACTATGGTGCATGAATAAAAAATCCACCAAAACAAATATCTTAAACTAAAATAAGAGACATTCAACATACTCTATAGAGAAACATCATATAGATGAAATTGAATCCTCGTGGAATGAAATATTTGAAGAACCTCAGTCATTCCCAAAGGAGAGAATGATCTAGTCACCTATAAATGATTCAATCATTAATAATAAATGAAAATAACTAATGTATATTTCTATCTAGTGAATATACTCAATGGAAACCTATTATTTTAAACACAAAGCTTCACCCCTCAATAATCTCATCAAACACTCCACCAGTACCTCTAGGTTCATGGTCCACCAATAATTCACATAGTCGTAGTTATCAGAGTATAACCACAAAACTTATCCAATTCCAATTAGAAACAGATAAAAAACAACACATCTAGAATCAAAACAGGCAGTTATACACTTATGATAAACTCATCAATATTATAAATATAAATCACTAATCACTGAAGAAAAAATCATCTTAATACCATGGATGAAAAACCCACTTGAATTGTATCCAACACTAACCAATTTAAGTAACCAATGGAGGTAAACAACACGAAGTATTTTGAAAGATAGAAATCCCCAAACATCTAGAGGATATCAGTATAAGATTTCATACCATCCCCAAGAATAAAACATACCTCCAAGAATTCAAAATCATTTGAGATTAATCCCAAGACATTTCAATGGAGTACAACCACAGGGACAAAAAAAGATCTCAATAAAATTAATCCATCAACATGTTTTCAAGCATAGTCCATAAGAAAAAATACAAGGAACCCAAACCATGACACAAGTGATTCCAAGAACCATGATGTTTCTAAAAATAAAGAACTATAGTAGGGAAAAATAAAAGGTTCTCTACTCTAGCATCAGAATTAAAAAGATGGTCCAACACTAACTCCCACCATTAACTCCAAATCCCTTACTACATGAAATATACTCACTCTAAAACTTAGGGCTTCAGTAAAATATTCATGAAACATATATTAACCTATACTTATATACTGAAAACCACTATATGGAATAATATTTTATATTAGCTGAATATTCATATCCTTCTATTGTAGCCTAGGAGGCCACACCGGTTACTAATACTCAGATCATTCCAACATGACATCCTATAATGACTAGGTTCTCCACTCTAAAATTCAATGATATGCCTATTCTTTCCATGACATTATTATCGCTACCCGAAAAAAATATGTGTCCCACCTTTCATTTCATATACACCTAATACAAACCAAAATGATGTAGTATACACTTTTTTTTATCTATCTATGTTTTAACTAAAAAATCCCTTTCAAGAACCTAAGAATAAGTGGTTAAGTAGGCTAATGGGGAGATAGTTTCATGGATTGAGTGAACTGAATTATTCAAATAGATATACATAAGTTATTCATCATTAAGAAGGTCAATAATGAAGCATACCAAACATGAGAATTTATTGGAATACTCAAAAAATTATCACTTTCCCTGATTAAGAACCAATAGATCTTCCACTTAAAGAATACATTCATAAAGATTACCCATGACATACATTTTTAGATATAAGAAGGAATCAATAATTTTGACCACTCTCAACCAGGTCCCTCAAACAATGAATTGAAAAGAATAACCAGTATAAAATTAAGACTCTTTATAGAATAAATGATATCTTCACCTTCATCATGCCACTTCATTAAATAAATATAATCCTTCTCCCATATATTATACAGTTGATGTAAATCATGAAGTTAGGAATGGGTTTTGAAGTCTATGAAGTCTCTAGATATACCACATAATTTTTAGTCTAGGTAGAGTTATCAACTAGTGATTCCACTTCCAAAAAATGTGATGTTCCATATTGTAGCCAAGACTAGAAAACAAAAATTTATCTTTCTTGGAGTACTTTTAGCGATAAATTTCTAGAAATCATAAAATACATTAACATCAACACATACCTAAAAACCTGAATCAAAATACTAAAAATAAAAAATCATTCAAAAAATCCATAATCCTCATTTTTTTAAAGAGTCCCCAATATAATAAAACACAATGTTTCCCTATTGAATAAATTTTACACATTCCAAAAAAATGTGAAATATTGATAAATTTTTTTAATAACATTACAATTGTGTACACTCTCATTGAACATATTCAATGTTTTTGAAACAATAATTCAATTTTCAAATTCTAAAAACAATTCTATTTTAATCCAATTAAAATTAAATTTTTATTCTAAAAAAATCGTTATCAAATCACAAGAGATTCATTCAAAATAAGTTTTATGAATGAATATTTCTAAAAAAAATAACCTATTGGTAATTGAAAATTAATTTCAAAGATCTAAAATAATTTGTTTAAGTTGAATTTGTTTTTCTCAACAGAATTGAAAACATATCCAAAGGGATTAAGCCAAAACCACCAATCAAAGGCACGAAATAAACCACGCCCATAACTGTTCAATATTACATCACCTTTGTGAATTCATTTTAGAATAAAATGGAAAACATTGCACGTTCAAGGTTAAGATATAACTTTTCATGGCTAGGTTACATGGGATGGTAAACCAAAAAAAAACCTCACAACAGTTCCTAGATTTATTTTTATATCAACCATAAGGAATCCTTAATGTTTTTTAGATAATGAAGGTACAATATAAATCTATGAATCCATCCATTCCAATAAAAAAACCTAATCGATTTTTAAAATAATACAATGTCTTATTGGAAATGTATATATCAATTAGAATTAGTAAATGAATAATTCAATAGAGAGACTCAATTGCACACTTTCGTTAGTAAATCAAGTAATATCATGAGGGGATGGTGATCAGGAACCCATTCAAAACCTACCTCTAAAGTTCCAACACCTTCTTAATCTTCATTATACATTGAATCACCAAATTTAACATAATGGAAAATAAATAAAATGTAATTTATTTAATTAGATTATCCTTTAGTATAATATGCAGTGAACTAAACCTATATACCATCTAAATTGGAAGAAAAATTGATCTTCCACATTCCCAAAATTTATTCCCAATCCCGGTTATATGAAAACTTCACCTGAACATTAATAAGAATTATATGGGAATGAATTTCAAAATAAACACATAAATTTATTTATAAATAGTTTAAGAAAATCCAAACAAACTAAGATATACAAATGTATAAGATACATGTCTCAAGATGCTAAATTAACTCAAGTCATCAGACAAGGCCATTAAGTCCTTTACCTAGAAACTCCATATGATAAGTGGATTACATGCTCCACTATTTACGAGAAACTTTGGAGTCTTGTTAATCAAGTATTCCCACCACCTCTATGTGGTGATTTTCCGTTTTCTAGACCTGACACAATGAAATAAAAATTTTCTTGAAGGAAAATGTATGTTTTTTACAACATATCATAGTCAGATCCCACTAATAATTTCTTAATATATCCAAAACAAATAAACCATTCATGAAAAATTTGAAATAAAACATTGAATATAAATACATTCATTTTTCATGTCAAAAATGCTTGAAGAGTCATTTTATGGGATATTAATAGAAATATTTTCAATATTATATTTCTATTAAATACAATAGATACAAACATCATTATTAAAATATTAATTAATTAAATATTTCTATCAAAACATAATTAAGTAAAACATTCCAAATATTTTCCATGTTTTTTTTAATAATCAGAAAAAAAAATTGTTTCACCACGATTAAGATAAATGGGAATAGTATTTTTCAAGTATTATCACATATTAGTGAAATACCACTCCTGGTGGAAAAAATTTACTAGGCCTTGGCCTATGGAAAATTTGAGAACAATTCTTGAGAATAAATACACAACATTCATGTATTTTTATAAATAATTTTCATCATCAATTCTATTTTTAGGTAGAGATAATAAATTAGAAATTTTTGTTCTTCCCACCTTACTACCCATGATCCCATATTCTTTAAGGTAAACCAAACATTTGTTGGGGAAATTGTACAATTCAAATATTCTAAAATTATTCAATTTTTCACTTACAATTGTCTACAAGTCCTTATTTTAAAACATTCCTTTCATTTCCAAAATCGACATCAAATGTTTTGTTATAAAAAACTCATGATTTTCATCTCAAAAACCAACATCAAATGGTTTTTATCAGTAACACGTGAATTTTATTAAAAACCCAACATGAAATGTTTTTATCATGATCATGCTTTAAAAATTAAATGAAATTCAATATTATTCTTTTGAAATTCTATACATAATTCATAATCCATTTATAAGTGGATCTCATCCAATAAGAAACACTCCATCTTAAAATCTTATTTCAAAGACTCAAATTCAATTGTGAATATAAATAAAATAAATATTCCAGACTAAGAATGCGTCAAGTGATTAATGAGAATTTATTTACCTTAGTAAGCCACCTAATGTATGAATGTAAATGTCAAACAACAAATAATGGAACCACAATAGGAAAATAAGTGTAATTATATATCAGGAAAAGGAGACATACAAAAATTCTTACAAATATATTAAGGAAAAAAGTGTCTAATGTCCCTTTACTGGTATCCTAATAATAATTATCATAGATTAAGGAGACATAATCGAATCTCCATCTATAGTTACTAAACCCCCAAAACTCTTTTCAATAAAATACAAGAAAAATTATGGGATAATTCAGGATGGATATTTTTGAATTAATATTACAGGTGTATTAGTGTTAAAAAACAAAAATTATGAAAGTTAATTATTATTTTTTTCACACAAATCATGAATAAAAAATTTTCAAATTCATTTAACATAGTATTTAACTCCTTTAATGATCTAAAATAATTAAATTCCCACAGATTCTAGCCATTGATGTAGCTAAATATAATTACAAGTTAATTTTGGAGAAGGAATTAATCCCCATGATTTTATATATCTTTCTCACAAAAATTTCACATTATAAAGGTAACATGATTTTTTCCATTACCTATATCATAAGTTTCAAGTAAGGGAACATATAATACCATTACACTTCCTTTGAAACTAAGGAACTACCATTATGTGGCTCATTATAACATTAGATAGCTACCAGGATACCCTTTCATAAAATTTGTAAAATAAAACATACCATTAAAAAACATTCAAAAATTCAAGGATTCCCTTATATAGTGAGGGTTTACTATTACACATCCTTTCGGAAAAACCATGTTTCCATTATTCATTTCTAGGTTTACTATTACAAGAATCATCTATATAGGACCTTACCCTTACAAAGTCTATATACAAAAAGTATTATAAATTAAAATAAAAATAGCTTAAATTATTATAAAAATTAGGATCATACATTTAACATAGGATTTCATCAATGAATTTATGTTTTAAAAATCCATAAACTATATATCTAAAAAAATCACTCTCATTACAAATAATAGATAAGGTGGTATGTTCTTTTATTTATATAGTGTCAATTGTATTATTCTTCTTCCTTGGTTGATAATGTATTGAGAATTCACATAACTTTATAACACTAAACATAATTCATGTTCATCTCTTTTTATAATATATAAAATTTAATCATGAATAATAAGTATATATGAAAGGCTTCTCATCATGTAGGTATCCCCTAATGTCTTGAATCAATATATTATAGAATATTGAATTTGATAAAATAATATAATGATTTTCTCTAGTTTTTTAAATTATCAGGACTCAATTTATATTTTTAAAATAGTATAAAATAAATAAATTCATTTAAATAACATTTTATATAAAAAAAATTCTGGCATGAGAATATTATTATTAAAATTGTTTTGAATTTTCTCTTCTTTAGATCTTTAAATATACTCTCACGTTATTCTTTCTAGACATTCATTACTCTGTTTAATGATAACACTAATAGATGGTGTAAGTTTCCAGATCTATATAGTCCAACTCTATCAGAGTTTTCAAAGCCCATGCTGCTCTAAGGAGGTCGAGGGTAGGTTTGGAGGTTTTTTCTTCTAAAATTTTGAATCATTAAGATATTTACATTTTGAAGGTGCAGCTCATGGCATGGGTGATATCTCAACTCACATCCAATTGAATCAGCTAAGTGGATCTATCGGTTATGTGGCCAAATAAAATATGAGGCTGGATAAGATATGTGGATTATCTATTTGTAAAAATTAGCTACATGAATTTGAAACGTTGTTGGATCAGACATGTGGATCGACTAAATGAGAAATTGGTCACATGAGTGATCGGCTATGTGAATTGGTTGTGTAGATGGATCGACTATGTTGATTGGCTACATTGGTTTGCTATATGAGGGGTTGATTATGTGGGGAAAATGGATATATGGGTAATTTGTCTAGGTGGGTAATTTAGCTTTATAGATAATTCAGCTACATGGGTAATTCGAATACATGAGAAAAATAGCTATGTGGGGATTTTCATTATATAGTTGTTTCAGCTACATGAAATCATCAACAATGATATTTTTACTAGTTTTCTAGAAACATCCTTGAATGTCACCCAGTGGGGAAAATCAAGGGTGTTAAAATGATTAATTGTTCAATATAATTATATCCTTTATTTTTTTGAGTTGTTCGAGGATATAAATGTTTCCTTTCACATTGATTTTAATGATACCTAAAACAGTTGGAATTAAATCCTTTATGATCCATAAAATCGGATCATCCTATATCTATCAACTCAAAAAAGAAATTTGTTCCCTTTGTTCCTACCTAGTTTCCTAATCATGAGACCAAACATTATTTAACCCTTCCCTTGTATTCATGAAACCCTTCTTCTAGTGTCTCGTGTTCTCAAGCGATGATCCCATCTTTGGTACACCCCCTGTTCTTTGTAAGCCCCTTTGTACTTCCACTTTTAATCTTTTCTAATAAATTTGTTAGAAATAGGATTTTCCTAGATCCCACACCTATTGGATTAAAATTTATTCAAGGTACATGTTTTATTAAATATTCTCTTCCATGGTAATTGAATTGTTTGATAATTTAAAAATTGATAATTCTTATTAAGAATGATTCTAATAAATAAAAGTCATGTTAATTGAAAATGGTATTTATCATAGATTTATGAAACTATTTTTGATAATAATATTATGTTTAAATTTTGATAAATTGTTATAGTTTAATGGATTTGGTTTTTAATTTTTGGTACCAGTTAATAATGAATCAGTAAACTCAATATGAAATAAGAACTAGTTTTGTGGTAAATATAATTTTTAGGGACTGAGTTTTCCATCTCCTTGTGATGGTTGAGTGACATGAGTTTATACCAGTGAGAGATTATTTTGTTTGAAGGATACATATTATTTTTTAGGTCCTTGATTTCACTTTTGACTATATTTTATTCATTATACATTGGTGTGTTCTCTGGTTGGGAGCTTTGCTTTGTTATTTCATTTGGGGGGGAGGCCTGGTTGTGATATGAGCCTCGGATGGTTGATGGGATGTGGGTGGGGAGTCTCAGATGATATTGAATAATTGGATTTCTATACTAGTGAGATGCATCGGGATATGCATATGGGGGTTGGGTATGGAACTATAGATGATGGAATGGTTTGATGAATCACTTATCCATTGATGTGATAAAGTTGTATGCTTACTTAAAATGAATCTATTTAATAGTCTATGGTCAGGTTACTTGTTTTATCTACATTCTTTTCCTCTCTACTTGAGTTATATGGTTGTGCATGGTTGTATGTTTCCACATGGTGGTACCTTAGGATAGTTATCCTTGTTTACCTAGATTATGGAATTATTCTAATAATTATTAAATTATTCTTCACAATATGGTTGTTGAAAATGTTGTGAAGGTGTCAATCGTGAAAAACCATGGAATCAATTTGGATTATTCTTAGAGGGAATGTACTTGGATTTATGGAGAATGTAATGTAATGTGAAATAATTCTAATGGTTAATTTAATGTACAGTAAATAAATTTATATATGGAAATTATAAAAATAAAAGAAGTAATTAATGTATATATTTTAATTTATTATGTGCGTATAGGATATTTGTTATTCGCAATGGAATATAGGAGCATGAGTATATGTTAGATTCAATTGAGTCTAACATTAGTTTATTCCCATAGTGTATCGGTGAGGTTGATTATATCTTTTAAATTATGTGATTTCATACACTACCCTACCCATGTCTGTTATAGTGACTAACACACCATGGACTCCAGGAGGGTATTTTCCCCAACAATCTAGTGGTGGGAGGGATAGTTGACTACCCACTCTATCCCAACTATTTTATCTTGGTATTTTCTTATATTTTTATGAATGATAGTTATATTTCCCATATATGTGATTAGTGGGATGTTATGGATTTTGGATATTTCTCACACATGTATGTTAAGATATTGTATCCAAAAAATTATTATAGGTCTGATGTGTATAGTTTGTGACTGTTTGAGGTACATACTCAATGTATGAGATGTGATAGCTTGAGGTATAATACTCGATGTTTGATACATTTCATACATGTTGTAGTGTCTCCCAGAAACTA
The DNA here is from genome assembly GCA_963277665.1 of Viscum album. Taxonomy (NCBI): domain Eukaryota; kingdom Viridiplantae; phylum Streptophyta; class Magnoliopsida; order Santalales; family Viscaceae; genus Viscum; species Viscum album. The sequence goes on along the minus strand of OY728122.1, from coordinate 696,962,324 downwards.
CTTAGTTACTATATAAATATATGTGTATGAGATGATGTGATTCATGAGGTAAATGATTTTTATTCCTTTCCCAGTTTTATTTTGCCTGGATTATTTTTTTGATAGATGTCTCAAGACATGCGACGTTGGGGGAAAGTGGAAAAGTATTGGGGAAGTAGAAGAGGGGTACCCATGATGTTTCATTATTATATTATATTCTATCTTCTATGTGATACATGATGAGAGATGAACATGGTGAGGCTCGTAACATAGTATACCTATTTAGTTGATGAGTTTGTTTCACAATTTTCCATTATTCATTTATATGATCTCTTTATATTTTTCATGAGAGGATATGTGGAGGATCCTAATGAGTATACTATTATATTATCCCAACATATATAATCTACTTTAACATCAGCCATATCAGGTTGAAGAGCATGCTGGATATTACTATCTCTAGTTTTTTCAGGATTTGATTGGGCTTCATGGTCACTTCCATATTTACCTTTTGATTATTGTTTTCCCTCTAGTTTGTTATGGTACTGTATGGAATTGCATGTTTAAACATGGGATTTAGATGTATATATGTATGATTCGGTTTTTATTGGTGTATCTATCTTATCTATCTCTTCTAAATGTTCTACTATAAGTTAATGTCTCCCATAATTATGTTTAATATACCGACAGTGCTAGATTCCAACCCATGACCTACTAGAGGTAAGAATTGAGAATTCACCAAATCCCTTATCTCTTTTATAGACTAGGAGGGGTATAAATTGGGGGTATGGTGTCATGAAAGAGTGGTATCAGAGGATTAGGTTGAGGGATATACTGGAGTTTCAAGTTTGGAACATGTGAGATTGGATGAAACTATGGGATGACAGTGTCAGCTAAATTTAATAAAAAAAATAAACACAGGTGACCAGTTGAGACACAATTATTTAGGGCCCCTCCTAATCTAATTCATGATTCGTTATATTTAATGAGCCTATTAAAATAATATATATTGTTTGTGGGGTAGAGACCTAAGAAAGGATCATGCATCATTATTATTTTTCCCTCTGTCTCAAATGGGTAGAACTTTACATAGGTTAAAATCTTAAAAAAATAAATTAATTAATTAATTAATTTAAATATACCATATTCTAGATTTAGGAGCTCTAATAGTTTCTTCTATTCACAGGCATGGCTCTAGTTCAATGTCCTCATTAGGTTCACGTAGAAGATGTTCTATAGAATGTGTCAGCGGATCACCCCAGAGTGGGGGATTAATGATGAATACACTATAACTGTTTTAGTCCGAGAGTCTACAGAAGTACGAGGGATCTGTTTCCAATTCATTAATAATAGAATAGATGGATTAAGTTGATATATCTTTCAGTTCATTTCATTCTTAGAGGTATTATTGTTTTCCTTATCTATGATGATGTTGCATAGAGTAGTGAGGGGGTGGTGGTTCTTATTCATCAAGGATCATGAGTAGGTTCCTATATTGTGGGAGAAGATCCAATACTAGTTCCGAGTGGAGATCCATTCTTTGATAGTGAATTTGGTTAGTCTCTAAGTTATTGTTATCCTTAGAAAGGGGAGTTCCAATGTGTAAGATTTCATAATCCAATTTAGCATCCTTCTAAGATATGTATTATACCTATTTCTAGATGTGTAGGCCATGGAGATTAATTTTTAGGAGGCCTTGCATCTAGTTATCGAGTTCAAAGTCGCCCCATTTAGGCTGAAGAAACATTTCAAGGTGATGGTGAGAGTAGAATTCATTGAGAGGAGACTAGAACGAAACTGATCTTTAAGATAGGGAATACATCAGGACTCCTCGTGAATAGGATCAATAGTCTGAGGAACCTATCATTCTATATATAAGTGTTTTAAATCAATCGGGGGGAGGTCCCAGCCCTCATCATCTAATTTCTATGAGGAAAGTGTCTCTCACACCTATTCTAAGGGATCAAACACTTTTTTTTATTTCGGAGACCAAGATAATCAGCACAAAATTACCTGACCTTTCTAGGAAATCAGAATTTTCCATGTTTTATTTATAAGGTGCCTCTATTTAGGTACCCTCATAAGAGGAATTACAAATATGTTCCTATAGTTTTAGATAAACTCGGAGGGGATGGGTCAAGCAGAGTAGAGATCAAAGATGCTCCTCTTCCTCATAGGGAAGATCTTGGACATGGAGGTGGTCATCAGTAGGTTCTGATAGGTCATGTAGAATGTTGTGTTTAGCTTTATGCTTTATCATTACTGGCTCCATTATATCCAGATTTCATTTGAGGTACACTCCTCTTAGTTTCTACTTGGTATCATTGTTTTTTTGATTCTACAGTTACATTAACCTTTATATCACCAACAATTATACATTATTTAGGATGTGATGTAGAGAGACTTATAGTTACCTTGGAAATTACTATTCTATTTGGAGGATGATTAGAAATGTATATAGTGTGTAGAGAATATGAGATATTTCAGTGGTAGCAAAACTCTTGATGGGGTTTCCTATTCTTACAGATACAACCGAAGGAAATCATCCTCAGTATGGGTTAGTTGTATTTGGTGGATGATATCCTTGATTTATTTAGGATTTAGGTAATGTTCTAGGATGATGATTATAAAGACCTGTAAAATTCAAGGGAAATTTTTTTCTAATTTTCCTTGGGATTTTACAAGAACGTAGATTCTGACGACGCCTGATTCCGAGGCCCGGTGTGCCCGGAATCATTTTCCGAAGTTTAGCTCGGGTACATTCAGTGAACGAACGAGTGGGTTTTCCTAACTTTTTAACCGGTGCTTGGAATCGAATTCCGAGGGCACTGACGGGATCGCAACACTGGTAATTGCTTAAGAATACCCCTTTTCTGGAGTTGCGTTTTCTCGGAATGATTTGTTTAAATAAAGTGAGGGATAATAATATAATTGTTTTACAATTATATTTTTTTCTTTTCTTGTTAAGTGGATTAAGTGTTGTGTCACAACCCTTTTTCCTCTCTCTTGTGGTTATAACCTATGTAAAGGAGTTAGGGGTGGGACCCACTTGTTGTTATCTACCTTTGAGAGGATTAAGGTGGGGTGGGGCCCACACAAGCCCCGTCATTTCTTTTCTTCTTAAGTAACGCACCCACACCCCTCCTATTAAACGAAGTCAACTCTTGCGTTTAAACTTTTAATAAACGCCTCTATTAATTCGGAGGTTTTAAACCCCTAAATTAATTGATCATTTCTTTTATTTTTGAATTTCAAAGGTTGACTTGTGCGTTAATAAAATAAGACTGTTCTTATTTTATTCTGTTGGAACTTGTTGCGTGGGGAGGATTTGGAGGAAACCGTTCTTCTTCGACGAAGAACGCGAAGAACACGAAGAACGCGAAGAATGCGAAGAACGCGAAGAATGCGAAGAACACACTGATCTCTGACGAAGAACGCCAAATCCTCGGAAATCAACGACGCTTCTTCCGCGACGCTCCTTCCGTGACGCGACGTCCCTTTCCGCGACAAATCTCGTTCGACGACAACGCTTGAGGTAGGGAATTAATTTTGAGAATGATTTTATTCCCTAGTTTCGTTTATTCTAAGGAAAAACAAAGAACACGGATCAACTTATTATCTAGTTGATCCGTGAATGTCTTCCTTGCGGGTTGGGACTATATTGTTGCAGGAAGTGGTAGGGTTTTATTGCTTCTCGTTCATGAAAACATCCTTTGTCATTCCTCGTCTTTTCTTTTCTTTTTGGGTCGTTGTTACCAACTTAACGGTAGGAGGTCGGACCGCACGAACACGGCCGACTCTCCTCCCCCTTTGTTGTTTTGATTTGTTGCGGCACAAACAAAGGCGGCATAGTGCAACGGCACCGTGCGACACGAGAAAGAATGCGGCAAAGAAGCGTGGTGCCATCGCGTCGCGCCGTTGGGGCCGAACGAAACCGCAGGAGGAGTCGGGGCCATGAAAGTGATTTGAAGACCCCGCTTCTTGTTGTCGAAGTGCGGATCGACGGACGATGGTAAGGCGGGCCACGAAGGCATTTTGAAGGCTTTGCAGCGAAGGTCGGGTCCTGAGATGATCACTAGCGAAGACCGCAGGTGAATCGGACCACCAGAGCGCGTCCGGTGGTCCGCGGAAGCCCCCGCCGGCGCGCCCCGCCGGCGCCGCCGCGCCGGCGGTCGGGGACGGCGGTGCCCAGAGCGCCGCCTGAAGAATCTGTCGTGGCTGAAGTCGCGGCGGCAAGCGAGGGTCCCGCGGCTGCGCGGGACCGGGGAACGCGGGACGCGGCAGCGCACCGCGTTCGGTGGCACGAAGCGGCCCCCAGCGCGAGGGGACCGCGGCTCCTTGGGCGCAACCGCTCTACCAGCACCGAGCCGCCCAGGCCGACCAGGCCGCCCAGGCCGGGCCGGGTCAGTCCGGGCCCAGACCCCCCGTTTTCGGACCCCTCACGGTCTTTCGCCCATATCTTGAGTTGTAGACCTCCGATCGACGCACCATCAGCGGCGATGCAACCCTTGGATCGAGACGGTCGTTTCTTTATATTATACTCAAGGTTTAGGAGAACTTTGGGTTCGGCCGGGTTGGTTCGGACACGAAACCAACCGGACCCTCGGAGCGGAAACGCTTATATCTTGAGCTCCGGACATCTGATTGATGTGCCATCAACTTGGTTGGATTCCTCTTGATGAGGCGGAATTTTTGGCTTTCTCCGCTCGAGGTTTGGATCCCATCAGAGTGCGGTCAGGTTGGTTTACTCACGAAACCAATCGGGCCCCTGAAACGAAAAAGCCAATGACTCATAGACCGGGCATCCGATTGACGCGCCGTCTGTCTCGTTGTTATCCTCTTGATGAGAAGGAACATTTGGAATACTTCGCCCGAGGTTTGGATGTAGTTGGAGTATGGACGAGTTCGATTGTACCCGAAATCCAACCGGGCCCCTGGAACGGAAAAGCTGATATCTTTCAGACCGGACGTCCGTTTGACGAAACATCAGCGGTGTTGGTGTTCACGTTGAGAAACGGTCCCTATGAGTATACCCTATGAGAGTTCGGGGTATAGTTGAGATATGGCCGGGTTGGTTCACACACGAAACCAACCGGGCCCCTGGGATGAAAAGACTAATAACTCATAGACCGGGCGTCCGATTGACGCGCCGTCTGTTGCGTTGAGACCCCTATGACGAGGCGGTCCTTTGAGATAACTCTTTGTGGAAATTTGTGATAATTGTAGTATAGACCAGTAGCTCGTGGAGCGTACCCTCTCGGAGACAAGCGTGCGGAGTACGGAGACCATGTAGCCAGCTGAGACCTGACGACTGCTTGACCGATCGACTCGGTGTGTTTCGGATATCCCAATGGGGAGCGCTTGGTTGTAGCGGCAGACCCAGGGCGGAGGAGCGCTTGGTTGTAGCAGCAGACCTGCGGTAATCGACAGAAGGAGTACCTCTGGAGGCTATGAGAGGGAGCGCTTGGTTGTAGTGACAGACCCACGGTGGAGGAGCGCTTGGTTGTAGCGGCAGACCCGCGGTACTGAACAGAAGGAGTACCTCTTGAGGTAATGAGGGGGAGCGCTTGGTTGTAGCGGAAGACCCATGGTGGGAAGCGCTTGGTTGTAGCAGCAGGCCCACAGTACTCGATAGGATGAGTACCTCAGCAGTCTTAGGTTAGTGAGCAGTACCTCGGAGTCGTGACAGGACCACTGTACACTCCAGAGATGGGGCTCTTCAGCAGTTACGGTTTCAATAATGAAAATCCTGGTTTGAGCTGAGACTTTTGGCCCTTGTGTTTACCTCATGATTGAGTTGGGTTACTTGATAACTTAGGTATATGTATGGGCATATACCTGGGTAGTGGTTATCCGTCGATTTCATGATCTTGGTGTTTTCCTCATGGTTGAGATGGGTTACTTGATAACTTAGGTATATGTATGGGCATAAACCTAAGTAGAGGTTATCTGTTGAGATCTTCTTTGTGGTTATCCATGTTGGTTTTAGTGAGACCTTGAGGGTCTTAGGGTCCCTACTGAGTATCTTTATACTCACCACTACATGGGTTATGCCCGCACCTCGTTGTGTTGGTTGCAGATGACGGGCAGCGCTGACGGAGGCCGAGTGTTTGAGGACTGGACGGTACCCGGAGGTGGACCACACGACGAGTCAGTATCCGGAGGTGGACTTCATGACGAGATGACACACGGAGGAGGTTGAAGGGTGAGAGCACTGAGGATCTGCGCTATCTGTACCTACCCTTCAGGTAGGATCCGTGGTGGACGATCCAAGAGCTGCGCTATCTGTACCTACCCTTCAGGTAGGATCCGAGGAGGACGACCCAGGAGACGCTTCCATTCTTCCAGATGTTTTCTTTTTCTATTTTACTTTTTTTTATTTGTAGCTGTATTTTCAGTTGGGTTTGTATTCTAGCCCATTTACTTTTCAGCACTTTCTTTTGTACTTAGTGTTTTACTTCCGCTTGTACTCTATGGTGTTTGTTTGCTTTTATAAAGGAAATATCTTCCTAGTTATTGGTATTTACACCTTTTGTGCTTATCGTCAGCCCCTGGCCTATGGAATTCGGGCTTGGGGTAGTCACGGCATGGGCCCCGAGGGCGGGTCGTGATAAATTGGTATCATAGGAGTCGGTTCTACCGTAGAACTTATAACTCTAATATTTTCTTTCTGTGAAGCAATAGTGTTAAGATTACCGAGTGTGGTTTTCAGTTCAGGGAGTCTAGTGTTGGTGTGGGCGGCCGACGTATCCATACACCAGGACCCTGACAACTGATTTCCGACTTTGTGCACGAAAACACTGATTGCGTGTGTGATTTCAAAGGTCTTCCCTTAAAACAGCTCAAACCAGGTCAGCTCACCAGGTATAATCGTTTGACCGTGTCACGATGTTTCTTTCAGGATGCCTTTTCACGGACGACCATCTAGAGCCCAGACGGATGTGCGTACTGATAGCCTTTCAAGCGACGAGGCTTCGGTACAGGGCCCTCTTGCAGTTGAGGCACCAGCGGTACTACCATACGTTGGGCCACCGATGCCACCAGCCCCAGCAGTAGGCGATGCACGCCACTTGAGTGCGCTGCACAAGTTCCAGTGCCAGAGGCCACCCAGGTTCCGGGGAGAGATGGACCTGCAGGTGGTTGAGGATTGGCTGGAGGCTGTGGTGAGAGTCTTCAGGCTAGTGGGGACGCCAGCAGACTTCATGGTAATCTTTGCTGCCAACCTTCTTCAGGCAGCAGCAGGCAGGTGGTGGAGCCACTTGTTCTAATTTTGCAACAGGATTACCTTCACATGGGAAGACTTCGAGACCTTCTTCAGGGTGGATTTTGTGCCAGTAGCTCTACACCTCGAGCGTGTACAGGAGCTTCTGCCTTTGCCGTAGGGTTTTCGATCAGTAGCTGAGTCATCTGTGGGCAGTAGAAAGATGATGCAGAGGTCCAAGAGGACTAGAGCCAACCGTACAAGGAGAAGAAAGTTTTATGAATGCGGCAGGAAGGGTCACCTAGCACGTGACTGTCCAACTCCACGTACAGTTGATCCGCAGGATTTGGAGGAGCCACCGAGGCAGAAGCAGCGGCGGGTGCTTGAACAACAGTCGAGCAGTGGAAAAGGCAGTAGAGCTCTGGGATCAGGTGGACAGGAGCAGAACTAGTGGATATGTCCCTTGTACTTCTAGTTCCATGTTCCTATTGTATTCGTGTCTTTGTACTATGAGCTGCAATAATAAAAAGACACTTATCTTTGTTTGCTTTCCTGTCCCTTTGTTTGGTTGATATTGAGTGGTCCCGGTTAAAACTGTTGACTTGACCCTCACTTTTGAGATTTCTACTGGAGGAGACCCAGTGACCTCACACCGATGCCGACAGTGTGACTCGACCCTTGGAGGCGAGAGTGACAGTTGGATCTCTTGGTAGTTACGTCGAGGCCTTACGACGTCATCCATGGCATGAATACATCATTCATGTCAGGATTGACTGTATTAGGCAATGGGCGTGGTTCATCCAAGGGATGAGACCGAGTTTCTCTTTTCGGAAAAGGAGAAATTTTAGCATCTCTTTCAGATCATAGGAAAAGAAGGTGCAGATCATCCAGGAGTGGATGAAGACTGCACAGTGCAGTAAGAAATAGAAAACCGGCGCCACTCTTAGAGACTCGAGCGTGTTAAGTGTTTCAAGAAGAGGAAGCTTTTAAGGAGAGATGATTATGCAAAGCAGTAGATGTGGAGGCAGAGCTAGGAGGGTAGCATGAGGTGGTGTACATATTAACATGCTACAACCACCCGCCTTAGTTGTCCCCACCAGGCTTAGGGAGCTGGAGGGCGGAGGAAGAGAGTAGCTGCATGCAGTTAGGGAGAGTGACCCAATGGCTCTAATAATGATTCAAGGGATATTCTGTATCCACTACTAGCTACCGTAGTAATAGACGTTGATATGAATCATTCCTTCCTTCCACAAATCTTGTTCCAGACCTAGAGTTTCCGGTAAGTCGTAGACTTGACCCTCACATCTGGAGATACCTTGGGAGAAGACTCGATAATCACACTTATGCCGACAGTGTGGTCAGACCCTGGAGGCGAGAGTTTCGGTTGGAATCTCTTGGTGCCAGCATCGAGGCCTTACGACGTTGTTTTGAGTATGGACTGGGCAATCACAGTTCATACATAGATTGACGGTATTAGTCAAAAAGGTTGTGGTTTAACTACGACGTCAGAATGGGTTTTCCTTGGTCGGCAAAAAGGAAAACCCAGGCAGCACAGGGTAACTCATGCACAGGAGGGTGCGACCAATCACTCTTGAGTCAGTCAAACTTACCCTCGTGGAAGCAGCCGTTTTGAGTTCCACTTCTAAACAGGAATTGGAGACATCTGGAGTTCGAGTATGACGATCACGTCCTTATACGAGTCTCACCTCGACGAGGTTTACGGAGATGTGGCCAAGGCGTCAAGTTATCTCCGAGGTTCAGTGGACCATCTTAGGTCCTCAGCTGGGTAGGCGGGGTGGTTTACCACTTGACCCATCCACCTCAGTTTCACTAGGTGCACGATGACTTCCACGTATCTCAACTGAGGGGATAAGTGCTCGACCCTTCGCATATCATCGACCATGAGGAGCTGGATGGTGGCAATGGAGTCACTTTCACGGAGGTCCCAGTGGGAATCAAGGATTGATAGGAGCGGATCCTATGAGGATGGTCGATTCCTCAGGTGCACTTTCACTGGAAATACGGGAACCTCCAGGTGAGCACATGGGAGCGGAAGGCCCATATGCGTTCTCAGTACCGCTTTTGTATCCCTAGTTTGTGTTAAAGCTTTACGAGGACGTAAATACCTGAGGTGGGAGTAATGTAAAGACCCGTAAAATTCAAGGGAAATTTTTTTCTAATTTTCTTTGGGATTTTACAAGAACGTAGTTTCTAACGGCGCCTGATTCTGAGGCCCGGTGTGCCCGGAATCATCTTCCGAATTCTAGCTTAGGTACGTTCAGTGAACGAACGAGCGGGTTTTCCTAACATTTGAACCAGTGCTCGGAATCGAATTCTGAGGGCATTGATGGAATCGCAGCACCGGTAATTGCTTAAGAATACCCCTTTTCTAGAGTTTCATTTTCTCAGATTGAGTTTTTTAAATAAAGTGAGGGATAATAATATAATTGTTTTACAATTATATTTTTTTCTTTTCTTGTTAAGTGGATTAAGTGTTGTGTCACAACACTTTTTCCTCTCTCTTGCGGTTATAACCTATGTAAAGGAGTTAGGTGTGGGACCCACTTGTTGTTATCTACCTTTGAGAGGATTAAGGTGGGGTGGGGCCCACACGATCCCCATTGTTTCTTTTCTTCTTAAGTAACGCACCCGCACCCCCTATTAAACGAAGTCAACTCTTGCATTTAAACTTTTAATAAACGCCTATATTAATTCGACAGTTTTAAACCCCTCAATTAATTGATCGTTTCTTTTCTTTTTGAATTTCAAAGGATGACTTGTGCGTTAATAAAATAAGACTGTTCTTATTTTATTCTGTTGGAACTTGTTGCATGGGGTGGATTTGGAGGAAACCGTTCTTCTTCGACGAAGAACGCGAAGAACGCGAAGAACGCGAAGAACGCGAAGAACGCGAAGAAGACACTGATCTCTGACGAAGAACACCAAATCCTCGGAAATCAAAGATGCTTCTTCCGCGACACTCCTTCCACGACGCGACTTCCCTTTCCGCGACAAATCTCGTTCGGCGACAACGCTTGAGGTAGGGAATTAATTTTGAGAATGATTTTATTCCCTCGTTTCATTTATTCTAAGGAAAAACAAAGAACACGGATCAACTTATTATCTAGTTGATCCGCGAATGTCTTCCTTGCGGGTTGGGACTATATTGTTGTGGGAAGTGGTAGGGGTTTATTGCTTCTTGTTCGTGAAAACATCCTTTGTCGTTCCTCATCTTTTCCTTTTTTTTGGGGCCGTTGTTACCAACTTAACGGGAGGAGGTCGGACCGCACGAACACGGCCGACTCTCCTCCCCCTTTGTTGTTTTGATTCGTTGTGGCACAAACAAAGGCGGAATAGTGCAATGGCACCGTGCGACACGAGAAAGAATGCGGCGAAGAAGCGCAGCGCCGTCGCGCCGCGCCGTTGGGGCCGAACGAAACCGCGGGCAGAGTCGGGGCCGCGAAGGCGATTTGAAGACTCCGCTTCTTGTTGTCGAAGTGCAGATCGACAGACGATGGTAAGGCGGGCCGCGAAGGCATTTGGAAGGCTTTGCAGCGAAGGTCGGGTCCCAGGACGATCACGGGCGAAGACCACAGGGGAATCAGACCACCGGAGCATGTCCGGTGGTCCGCGGAAGCCGCCGCCGGCGCGCCCCGCCGGCGCCCGGAGCGCCGCCGGAAGAATCCGTCGCAGCTGAATCCGTGGCGGCGAGCGAGGGTCCCGCGGCCGCGGGGGACCGGGGAACGCGGGATGCGGCAGCGCGCCGCGTCCGATGACACGAAGCGGCCCCCAGCGCGAGGGGACCGCGGCTCCTTGGGCGCGACCGCTCGGCCAGCGCCGAGCCACCCAGGTCGGGCCAGGCCGGGCCGGTTCGGGCCGTGCCCAGCCGGGTCGGACCCGGCCTGGGCCCAGACCCCCCGTTTTCGGACCCCTCACGGTATTTCACCCAGGTCTTGTGTTTTAGACCTCCGATCGACGCACCGTCAGTGGAGATGCAACCCTTGGATCGATACGGTAGTTTTGGTATATTATACTCAAGGTTTCGGAGAACTTTGGGTTCAGACAGGTTGGTTAGGACACGAAACCAACCGGGCCCTCGGAGCGGAAATGCTTATATCTTGAGCTCTGGACGTCCGATTGACGTGTCATCAACTTGGTTGGATTCCTCTTGATGAGACGGAACTTTTGGCTTTCTTCGCTCGAGGTTTGGATGTCATCGGAGTGCGGTCGGACCGGTTCGCTCACGAAACCAACCGGGCCCCTGAAACGAAAAAGCCAATGACTCACAGACCGGGCGTCCGATTGATGGGTCGTCTGTCTCGTTGTTTTCCACTTGATGAGACGGAAATTTTGGCATAATTCTCCCGAGGTTTGGATGCAGTTGGAGTATGGCCGAGTTAGATTGTACCCGAAATCCAACCGAGCCCTTGGAACAGAAAAGCTGATATCTTTCAGACTGGACGTCCATTTGACGAACCGTTATCGCCATTGGTGTTCACGTTGAGAAACGGTCCCTATGAGTATACCCTATGAGAGTTCGGGGTATAGTTGAGATACGGCCGGGTTGGTTCGCACATGAAACCAACCGGGCCCCTGGGACGAAAAGGCTAATAACTCACAGACCGGGCGTCCGATTGACGCGTCGTCTGTTGCGTTGAGACCCCTATGACGAGGCTGTCCTTTGAGGTACTTCTTCGTGGAACTTTGTGATACTTGTAGTATCAACCAGTAGCTCGTGGAGCGGACCCTCCCGGAGATGAGCGTGCGGAGTACGGAGACCATGTAGCCGGCTGAGACCTAATGACTTCTTGACCAATCGACTCGGTGTGTTTCGGATAGCCCAGTGGGGAGCGCTTGGTTGTAGCGGCAGACCCACGGAAGAGGAGCGCTTGGTTGTAGCGGCAGACCCGTGGTACTCGACAAAAGGAGTACCTCTGGAGGCTATGAGGGGGAGCGCTTGGTTGTAGCGGCAGACCCACAGCGGAGGAGCGCTTGGTTGTAGCGGTAGACCCGCGGTACTCAACAGAAGGAGTACCTCTTGAGCCTATGAGGGGGAGCACTTGGTTGTAGCGGCAGACCCATGGTGGGAAGCGCTTGGTTTTAGCAGTAGGCCCACAATACTCGATAGGAGGAGTACCTCAGCAGTCTTAGGTTAGTGAGAAATACCTCAGAGTCATGACAGGACCACTGTACACTCCAGAGATGGGGCTCTTTAGCAGTTACGGTTTCGATAATGAAAATCCTGGTTTGAGCTGAGACTTTTGACCCTTGTGTTTACCTCATGATTGAGTTGGGTTACTTTATAACTTAGGTATATGTATGGTCATATACCTGGGTAGTGGTTATCTGTTGATTTCATGATCTTGGTGTTTTCCTCATGGTTGAGATGGGTTACTTGATAACTTAGGTATATGTGTGGGCATACACCTAAGTAGAGTTTATCTATTGAGATCTTCTTTGTGGTTATCCATGTTGGTTTTAGTGAGACCTTGAGGGTCTCGGGGTCCCTACTGAGTATCTTTATACTCACCCCTGCACGGGCTATGCCCGCACCTCGTTGTGTTGGTTGCAGACGACGGGCAGCGCTGACGGAGGCCGAGTTTTCGAGGACTGGATGGTACCCAGAGGTGGACCACACGACGAGTCAGTATCCGGAGGTGGACTTCACGACGAGACGACACACAGAGGAGGTTGATGGGCAAGAGCATTGAGGAGCTGCACTATATGTACCTACCCTTCAGGTAGGATCCGTGGTGGACGTTCCAGGAGCTGCGCTATCTGTACCTACCCTTCAGGTAGGATCCGAGGAGGACAACCCAGGAGACGCTTCCGTTCTTCCAATTTTTGTCTTTTTCTGTTGTACTTTTGTTCAGTTGTAGCTGTATTTTCAGTTGGGTTTGTATTCTGGCCCATTTACTTTTCAGCACTTTCTTTTGTACTTAGTGTTTTACTTCCGCTTGTACTCTATGGTGTTTTTTTGCTTTTATAAAGGCAATGCCTTCCCAGTTATCGGGATTTATTCCTTTGGTGCTAGTCTCCAGCCCCTGGCCTATGTAAGGCGGGCTTGGGGTAGTCACGGCACGGGCCCTGAGGACGGGTCGTGACAATGATGTTGATCCAGTAGTGTTTTTTGGTGATATAGACCCTCATATGGGTCATAGGTAGGTTCCATAATTGTTATCATGGATGTCCAAGGTGATTTTATATTCATTGGATGTTTATTAGTTGGTGTTTACCAGGGTCAAAGAAGAGTACTCTGATGTCTTTCAAGAGAAGGTTTTAGAGTTACCCACTTTAAGGGATTTTGAGTTTGAGATCAATATATAGTCATGTGGGTATCTTATCTCGATGTATCCATATAGTATGGAGCCTTCAGATTTGTTACTACTACCATTATAGCTCCATGATCTGTTGTAGTGAGTTTTTTCTCAGTCGAGTGTCGCAACAAGGGGTGTACCAATTTTTTCATGAAGAAGGTTGATGGAGAGCTGTGAATTTTATCAATTATCATCACTTGAAAAAAGTGAACGTGAACTATCAGTATCCTCTTACATGTATTGATTATTTATTCAATTTTATGAAGTGAGAAAATTGGTTCTTGAAATTTGATTTTTTGTCATGATATCATCATATGTTGGTGATGGATGTGGATATTTAGATGACTGCTTTCTATTGTTGTCATGGGAATTACCAATTCATTGTGATATATTTTGGTGTGAAAAATTATCCAGTCATGCTAATGGGTTTTATGAACACATTATTCAAATATATCCTAGATAATTTCATAGTCATTTTCATCAGAATCATCCTTGAGTACTTCATGTCTTAGGAGGAACATATAGTGCATCTGCATGCCATTTTGGGATTTCTTCATCATGAGATGTTATTTGAGATGTTATCAAAGTGTGATTTCTGGGATCACGGTGCTTATTTTTTAGGGAATTTTGTGTATTATCATGGATTATTTTGGGATCCTTCAAAGATAGATGTAGTTTTTTCTTGGGATTCCCCCAAGATAATGGAAAAGGTGCAGATTTTCTTTGTTCTTGGAGGTTGTTATAGGAGGTTTGTACAAAATTTCTCTTGGGTTTCAACTCCTATGACTTCCTTGACCATAAAGGTTCAGGAATTATTGTACCGGCCAGTGTGAGGTGGATATAGAGTACCTAAATAATAATATTATCAACCCTCTAGTGCCTTGTTTTCTAGAAGGAGTTCAGTTTGTGGTTTTCTATAAAACTTCATGCCATGGATTGGGATATGTTATAATGAATTAATGATAATTTTTCTCTTATGGGTCTCAGAATTTACATATACAAGACTATAACTATACCTCCCACGATCTTGAGTTGGTTTCATTTGTGTTTTATTTGATTTTTTGGGGGCATTTTCTCATCAATGAGTGGTTTTTGGTTTTTAACGACCATAAGAACCTAAGATATGTCTTCTCCAATTAAGACATCAACTTGTTTTAGTGTTGATGGAAGTAATTATGTCATAGTTAAAACTTTTATATTTCATATACGCTATAAAAATGAAATTATTTTATAATGGGATGAGCAGGAAGTCACATAGTTATGTCATACATAAATCTGGAGATTCTTCGAGAGTGATTTAATATCTCTCAGCGGTGAAACTAGATTTGGGAAAGGTTAGAGGAATATCATGTATTTTCATAATGAAGGTTAAATCATATTTAGTGGAACGTGTGGAGTATTCTTGGTTTTTTTATTTTTTGTTAGAGGTCTAGAGAGACGAAGTTGTTTTTGGTGATGCCCCTTATGGTTGGTCTATGGATATAGAGAACCAAGTGTTGTTGCTTGGATGGATTTTCATTCCTTTATCAATGCCTGAGATGGTTGTGACATATTATTAGTATTTTTATGTATTCCTAAAACCATATTTTTATCATTCATTGGTTGGGTTTCATTTAGAGTTTCTTCAGGCGGAAACTTGGTTAATTTTTAAAATTTGTGGGTTGTGCACGGTTGACGCATGATTTTCCCAAAATTTTGTGCCCTGCTAAAGAAAACCATGCAACCCAAGAAAGTGATATTTTTTCATAGTTGGAACATGGTTTCACAAACTGTGTTCCCACTTAGTAGTAACCATGAACATATAAATAAATAGTGCATAGTTAGGGTATATGGTTTTTCTAAACTGTGTGGATCTACCCTGCTTACCATGAATATGGGATTTTTAAATCTATATTTTTATTTAAAATTTACCAAAACCCTCTTTTTTAGACCTCAGATAGACTTTTATGAACAATATGTTATTTCTTCTTCCCTAGGAACTCCCATGACTAGTTTTTATCCCCTCATAACACTCCTAAAATTGGATCAAATCTAGTCAAACGACGTTCGATCACCTCCCTATTAGTTTCCTCATCAAGTTCTCATTGTCACGTTGTCTCTATTTTACTCTTTAAGGTTTTGTGGATATCCATGTTTTTAGAAGATCTAGTAACCTTTATTTTGGATCTTTAACCTATGTTTCACTAAGGGTTTTCCATTATCTCCATTCTTCATTGGTGAATCATGATTAGGGATTTCTATTTTTAGATCCCATGATCCTGAGTATATGGTTCTTCTTTGATTATTCAATTTAATTAACCCTAAACTTCTTGATTTAATTTCAATTTTTTGATTTGAATCTAATTATAGGAAATTACATTAAATTTTTTCATTTAAAACCCAATTCCATTGGATTGGAGGATTTGATTTGTGAAATTGGGTTTCTGTCATGAAATTGAGATAACCCCACCCCCACCCCCAATTATATTGAATTAGGGTGTGTTTGGGAAATTGAATGAAATTGGTGGAATTTAAATTGTTGAATTTAAATTTTGGAACTAGTTTGATGGAAATTTATGGAAATTTATTTTATGAGATTTATTTCAAAATTTATTTGATGAAAATGTCTTAAAATGGTTTTGATATAAACCTTTGGGTTTTATCTTGGAAAAGGCATGTTTTTATTAAAAAATTGTTTTGTTTTTTAACTGGAAAATTAGAATATTAGACATGGATAATGGGATGAATTTTATATTGATTGGTATTAAAATAAATTTCCTGTAATTGTTTTTTATTAGAGAACATGAAATCCTTAGGTTGTTAGTGAGTTATTTGGACATCACATTACGATTTACAACGTTCCAAAACATAAATGGAGCATGTCACATCCCCAATAGGATGGTGATAAATTCCTTTTTCCCTATGTTAATAGGGTATGTGTATACACATATTTTCGTGGCACCTTGATTGTGTGGAGTCCCTTAGCTTGAACCAATATTACTTTAGTCATATGACCATGTTACTAATTTTTTGTATTTTAAATGAATATATTATATTACTGTAAAATATTTTACATTACTTAAGAATTTATATACAATTTTTTATATAAAATGTTTTATAAATATAATTTTTCATAATTATTTCATAAATTGAGATGTGCATCATTTTTTTAAATTATTTTCATCATTTGAAATGTATAGCATGATTTATTTAAATATGATTTCGAAATGCCAAACAAATTTATTTAAAACTGAAATCTATTTATTTGGTTAATTTAATGTTTTCATATATTATAGAATACTTTTTTGTACACTACTGGTATTTTACCTCAGACCCTACCCATTCCTTCAGGTGTTTATAGATTATCTCCTTCCAGGTTTGAGTAGGGGGAAAGAACCACTTGGAGGTGGTTTTAACTATTGATTTGTGGAATTGGAGAGTTTCATTCATTGAGACTTGGGATATCTATCCAGTTTTCTAGTACTTTTATATAGTACTTTGTATTTTAAATACCTGTTTTACTCTTGGTACACTTCTCCCTATGGATTTTTCTTTTATGCATACTGACTTGTATATCTACTTCAGTAATGTTCATGGGAAATTTGTTCCAACTTTAATTTTTTATGATTTCAGGTCCTAGTTTCCAACCTATGAAAATAGATAAATCCCTTTATGTAATGTTAGTTCCATTTCAGTTACTAAGTAACTTGGGAAGTCGAGCTATTTTATGATAAAGTGGTATCAAAGGATCATTTTTTTCATCTTTCCTTGATTTCAGTATGGAATTTTGTAATCATGTCAGGACTTAAGAGGTAGTTGAGATTGAGTTTGTGGCCATCTCTCACTACAATGAACCTGAAGTCACTATGGGTGGATAGGGAATGGAATATTGATTATTAGTTCTATTATTTTCCCTACATTTGATTTGGATTGATTGAAATCCAAATCTTATTTACCTACCTGTTGCAATTAATTTCCTCATTTCTCTATTCAAGTGTTAGTATAACATCTTATTTGTTGTATGATGATATTGTGTAGAATCATTCCTATTATAATAAGTTAAAATTGGATCCATGAGGAATATTCAATCGAACATTAGTGTGAAAATCCTCTTCTTAGCCCAAATTTAGTTGAGGTGATTGTGTGTATTATCCATGCTTTCAGACAGGAACCTATAGCTGCTTCCATTCAAGCTCCTAACATTTACCCTCAAAGGGATGATATTCAAAAAAAATATCAAGATTTACTTCACCAGAATCCTACAATGTTCAAAGGATCCAATGATACCCAAGAGGATGAATAATGGTTGACTAGGATATATTTTTTGTTTGGGTTTTTGGGGACACCTGATGAAATCAAGGTGATGTGTGAAACCTTCGTACTTGAAGGACTATGAAAGAGATGGTGGGACATGATGGTAATGGAAAGGAATCATGAAGGATTAGAGTGGAAAGACATAAATGCACTTTTCACTGAGCAGTTCTATCCATAGTCATTATTTTTGGCTGAGTCTATAAAGTTTTTCAACCCTGAGAAGGCTAATATTACTTTGATAGAGTATGCAAACCTTTTTGCGGAGTTTCTACAGTTTTCAACTAAGATAGTATAGAATGAGAAGATTAAGGTTTTATGGTTTTATTTATGAATATGAGTAGATATTCATTCTCATGTTACATTGTTGAATCTTTATTCTTATTCTGATGTGTTGGATAGAGCACAGATGGTCAAAATGGACCTGTTTGGGAAGTCAGGGTTGAAGGGAATTTTGACTTCTGTTAGTGGTAGTGTGTTTTCCACTAAGAGGAATAGGAATAGTTATGATTACCATGGTGGTTCATGACATTATGGTTTTTCTAAAACTCTTAAATTGCCTACTATAGGTCATTTCATTTGTTAATAGTGTGGAAATTTAGGGCATTCAAAGAGGGTTTTCACTTATGTGCCCAGGATATGTGGCTCCTATGGATGATTAGGTCACCTTCAAAAGTTTTTTTGTATCTATTCCACTCCTCATGGTGGAATGGGATCATCTTCTCCTTATAAAACTATGGGTAAATTAGTTTCTTCATGTATAAATGGTTTCCAGCAATAGGCATCCAGAATTATGCTTCTTCAAACAATGGAAGAGTATAAAGAGGAAGCAAATATGGGTACAAATACCATGAGAGGTACCATCACTATAGAATCATCATTAGTGACTTCTTTATTTGATATTGTTGAATCTCATCAGTTTATTTCAACCCGCATTATTAATCCGCTAAATATTCATACAGATCTTTTGTCTTATTTAATGGATATTACAATACCCCTTATAAAAAAGAGAGATTAGGGTTTCCATTGTCCCACTTCAGTTTTCTCTCTATTAAAAGTGGAGAGATTTATTTCAGTTGTTTGTTTCTCAGCATGAAACTTGTTGACATCATATTTGGGATGGATTTGATCATTTCCAATAAATATTGTATTGATTGTTATCTTTTACGGGTCTCTTTTACTACAATTAATGGGTTTTTCTGAATCATTCAAGAAGAATGGGACATGAGGTCCAGTAGAGATGAACTTTCTTATCCAGAGTTTGGGAACATGATATTTGTGTTCAATTTTTAACATTATAGGTAATCTTTGAGTGGTGATCTCCTTGAAGTTGTCGTCGAGTTTCCTGATGTGTTCCCTTCTAAATTATCTATTTCCCACCGGTAAGAGAGTTGAAGTCTTCTATTGACTTAGTTATTGGTAATAAAACTATGTTTATTTTGTCTTATCATATGGGACTAGATAAAATGAAGGATTTAAAGTCTCAATTGGATGATCTTTTTGAGAAATGATTTATACGCCCAAGTGTGTCACCTTGGGCAGAAAATGTTCTCTTTGCTAAGAAGGATGATGGTTCACTGTGACTTTATGTTGATTATAAAAAACACAATCGAGTTACGATAATGAAGAAGTATATGTTACCATGGATTGGTGATCCATTTTATCATTTGAAATGGGTCAAATGGTTCTTGAAGATTGATCTTCGTTCGGGATACCATCTATTGAGGATAAAAGAATCTGACATTCATAAAACCACCTTTCAGAGTAGGTAAAACCATTATGAGTGCCTTATTATGCCCATTGGTCTAACCAATGATCCAACGGAATTTTATGGATTTAATTAATATAATCCTTCAAGGGTATCTATATTATTTTATAGTAGTCTTTTTTGGATGAAATCCTAGTTTACTCTATGTTCGAAAAGGAGTATGTGTGTCATATGAGAGTAGTTATGAGATTGATAAGAAATAACCTCCTTTATTCCAATATCTTGAAATGTTATTTCTAGATTTGCGATGGGAAATTATGGGAGAACATGGTGTAAAAACATGGTATTTTAGTTGGTCCTGAAAAGATAAAGGTTGTTATGAAATGGGAACAACCACAAAATGTTTTTGAGATATGATGCTTCTTGGGTCTAGCTGTGTATTATCACTAGTTTATTAAGGACTTCTAAAAGTTGGATTCTCTAATTAATGTTCTTACATAGAAGGGATTAATGTTTTATTGTGATGATAAATGTTTTAATTCTTTTGTTGAGATGAAAAATATTCTAACTATTGCACCGGTGTTGACTCTTCTAAAGGCTGGGAAGGGATATGAGAACTTATGTGATGCATCGGGTTTAGATTTGAAATGAGTTCTTATGAATGGTTATCATGTCATTTCTTATAGATCATGTTATCTTAGTCCACATGAGAATAATTATCTTAACCATGAACTTGAACATGAAATTATGATGCACATACTTAAGATTTTTGACAATACATTTATGCAGAAAAGTTTGCCATGTTTTTAGACTACAAGATCTTGAGTTATATCTTCTCTCAAAAATATTTTAATGTTCACCAGAGTCATTGGGTGGATTTACATAAAATATTTTTATATTTACATCACTTATACCTTGGGGAAATAGAATGTCATTATAGAATCCTTGAGCATGAAACTTTCTACCCAAAAATTGAAGGAATCATCATAATAGTTAAACTTAATGGCTCTCTTCGTACAGTAGAATATTGGATTCATGGAATCATGGGACTATATTTCCTTGGATAGTGTTTAGTTGACATACACTCCTCTTGTGATGATTCTTCAAGATCAATAGCTTGATGAATAGTTCCATATAATTATATAATCTCTTTATAGTTGGGAGACTGTTGTTGAGTGATCATTATCCAAAGAGGTCATTCTATTCTATCAGAATCTCTTTGTTGTGCCATTAGAAGTGAGGAAATAAGTTATGGGGGGTTTTCATAATTACCAATGGTATATGCACCCAGGAACCACCAAGATATTATATGACATGTTTTGTTAGTTTTTGTGGCCATGTATGATATGGGGAATTTCTGAATTTTTCTCTCATTGTTACACTTACCAATAGGTCAAGGTCAAGAAGAAGAAACCTTTAGGTTTTCTTCAGCCACTTCTAATCCCTATATGTAATTGGTATGTTCTCTTTATGAAATTTTTTGTTGGGTAACCACATACCCATAGAAAAAATAATTTGATATGGGTTGTGATCTATCGGATGAAAAAATCGGCTCACTTTATAGCCATTCGTGATATATCCAACATTGATGAGATGGTAGGTATCTATTTGAAATAGAATGTCCATTTTCATGGAGTTACATCTGTTATAGTATCTGATAAGGATCCTCAATTTACTTCTTGTTTTTATAGAAGCATTCAAGAGGCATTGGGATCTCGTGTACATTTGATAACAACATTCCAACCGCATTCGGGTGGCCAGATAGAAAGTGAAACACATATTCTTGAGCATATGCTATGCACTTTTGTTATAGACTACGATGGGTCTTGGGATGATCATTTGGAACTAGTTGACTTTTTTTAACAATAGCTACTAGTATGTGATCATAATGGATCCTTTTGATGCATTGTATGGTTGACCTAGTAGATCTTTTTTGTATTGGTTAGAGATTGGGGAAATTTTCCTTGGTTTGACCAAGCTTGGTCCAAGATATGACTATAAAGATTCATTAGATACATTAGAGAATGGTGACAGCACATATTCAATATAATTCTTATGCTGATCATTATCTCAGACAATTATAATTCTAAATTGGTGATTAGGTGTTCTTGAAAGATTCACCTCGGTTGGGTCGTCCATGACTTTGGAGACAAGAGATGTTGGCTCCTTGTTTTTTGGGACATTTTTAGTTTATAGAGTAGGTGGGGGAGGTTTCTTATCATTTATCAATTATACCACATATGATGTCAATACATAATGTGTTCCATGTATCTCAACTCCAAAATTATCTCTCTTATCCATCTTATGTTCTGAGTTGGGGTGGTCTTGAGGTCGTACTTGATTTATTCGTGACTGAACACTCAGTCAGGATAGTTGATTCAGAAACCAAGGAACTTCATGGGAGGATGATACCTCTAGTTCAAGTGTTATGGTATCATGGTTCTAATTTTTATGATACATGGTAGATGGAGGCATTGATAAGAGAGTAGTGGCCTTATATTTTGGCCATGGAATCTTCTTCATAGGCTTTTTGGGGATATAATGTTTCTAAAGAGGAAAGGTTGTGACATCATATTTCAATTTTTAGGTATTCCTAAAACCCTATTTTTATCAATATTTTTTTGGGTTTCATTTGGGGTTTATTTAGGTGAAAACATGGTTAATTTTGAAATGTATGGGTTTCTGCACCATTGGCGCACAGTTTTCCCATATTTTGTACCCTGCTAAAGCAAACTGTGCAACCCAAGGTAGTGGAATTTTACATGGTTAGTGTAAGTTTTCACAAACTATGCACCCACTTAGTATTAACCATGCACCAAGAAATAAAGGGTGCATGAATAGGGTGCACAATTTTTCCAAAAAATGAATATCTTCCCATATAACCATGCATATGAGCTTTTTAAATCCATATTTTTATTTTTTAAACTTCTTGAAACCATCTTTTTAGACCCCGGACAGACTTGTATCACCCATATGTTATTTCTTCATCCCTTGTAGATCTCAAGAGCTGTTTTGGACCTAAGGAACCCTCCTAGAAGTGGATCGAATCTAGGTGAATGATGTTTGATCACCTCTTATTTAGTTTCATCTTCTGATTATCTTTATCCCTCTCTCTCTCTCTTTTCCTCCCAAGGGTTTTGTAGATATTCATGTTGTTGAAATATATACTAACCATTTTTTTGGATCACAAACCTAGGATAGATTCTTGGCTTCTTGTTTTTTCTATTATTCATTGGTGAATCCTGATTAGGGATTTTTGTTTCAAGATCCTATGATACCAAGGTAGGTGGTTCTATTTTGATTTCCAATTTAATTAAACCTAAATTTCTTGATTTAATTTGAGTATTTTTATTTGAATATAATTATGTGTAATTTAATTCAATTGTTTTATTAAAAACCCAGTTTTATTGAATTAGAGGATTTGATTTGTGAATTTGGGTTTTTGGCATGAAATTGGGATGGAATCCCAATTTCATCGAATTAAGTTGTTTTTAAAAAATTGATGGAAATTGGTGAAATTTAAATTGTTGAATTTAAATAGTGAAAATGTTTTGATGGAAAATTGTAGAATCTAATTGTTGAAATTGATTTGATGAAATTGATTTCAAATTTTATTTGATGAAAATTCCATAAAATAGTTTTCATAGAAACCTTTGGGTTTTATCCTTGAAAAATGATTTTTTATATTAAAAAACCCCTTTTGGATTTTAAATGGTAAATTGGAATAGTTGAAATGGATAATGGGATGAATTGTATTTTGAGAATTCTTAAAAAAATTCCCATCATTGTTTGTTATTAGAGTGCATTCAAGACTTAGGTATTTAGTGAGTTATCTGTAAATCACTCTATGATTTACAATGTTCCAAAACATAAATTCAGCATGTCACATATTTAATAGGATGGTGATGAATTCCTTCTGACCAGTGTCAAAGGGGTGTGTGTGTGGACATATTTTTTTCACCTTGATTGTGTCAAGTCCCTTAGTTGGGAACTATCATACCTTTAGGTATATGACCATCTTTCTCACCTTTTTTATTTGAAATGAATATATGCCATTATTTTAAACTATATCACATCCCTTATTAATTTATATAAACTATTTTATATAAAAAAATTATTAATCCATTTGTTTAGAAGTATTCAATCAATTGAAATGTTCATCATTTTTTAAAGTATTCACATAATTTGAAATGTAAAGAATTATTTGTTTAAAAATTATTTTGAAATTCCAAACCTGCTTATTTAAATTTTAAAACTCCTTATATGGTTAATTAATTATTAGAATCTATTAAGTAATCCTTGATGAGACCCTACAGGGATTTTACATCACACCCAACCTGTACCTTTAGGGGTTTGTATATTATCTCCTTAAAGGTTTAAGAAGTGTAAAAACTCTAATTGGATGTTTTTCTTTCTGTTCATATGTATAATTAGAGAGTTGCATCCATTGGGACGTTGGTTATCTATCCTATTTTTCTATTACATTGTTGTAGTACTTTGGTTTGTTTATACCAATTTGATTTTGGGTACACTTCTCAAAGTGGAGTTTCTAGTATACATAATAAATTGTTTATCATGTTTGTCAATGTTTGTAGACAATTCATTCACAATTTCATTTTGTACGATTCTAGTTGTTAGTCGCCAACCCATGGGGATCAGGAACACCCTTAGTTCATGTCAGTGTCACATTGGTTATCATGTTAACAGGGTACCTAGGTTGGTTCGTGACAATGGTTCTCCTTGAGTTTTAATGAACACCGTTGGTGGTACAACCTAGTGTGAAAAAGATTTACCAAGCCTTGAGATGTCAGTTTTTTGTTCTGGGTTAAGGCATGTAGTTTCACAGTTTGTTTCTAGATTTTTGGTCTCCCATAAGGTGAAGGTTGAGCATAGTGTTCCTCATGGTTTTCCTTAGCCATTTGATGTTCCCCAGTGGATGTGGGAGGACATCATGATGGTCTTCATTACTAGTTTAACTTGATCTCAACGAGGATATAAATCTATATGGTTCACAGCGGATCATTTTATGAAATAATCCCAATTTATAGATATCAGTGTGTCGATCACAATGGATGTTTTGTCAAGATAATATCTGGAAGATGTGTTACAATCCCATGGAGTCCCAAGGATGATCATTTATGATTGGAATCCATATTTTACACCCAGGATGTAGAGAGGTCACCATCTTTCATTTCGATCTCAGTTATACCTTAACACTCATTTTCATCTGCAAACGGATGGTCAGATATGTAACAGCCCGAGATTTTATGAAAACTATTCTTTTTAATTTTATTAATGTCTTGTGTTGTACGCTACACCAAAAGGAGCTTGCACAATACGCATCCTTGACTTGCCTTGCATTACACGCAATCGCGACCTTCCTCGATAGCGTGTGTAATACGCAATACCGAGTTTCACTAAACAATGATATGCTATTAAAATATTATTAAAACTAGCCGTTATGAATAGTAATAACCACTTTTTGAAATTTTATAAATTTTATTTTTCAAAATGGACTTCATTTTTGGACTTAGAATATCGAAATTAGCCTAGGGTGAAATTTTGGTATTTTTCTGAAAACTTTCAATTTTTGATGAATAGTAAAACCACTAAGTGGTAGGTTAAAAACTGAATTTTGCATAAAACTTAATTTTACCGCTTCTGTGAATGGAATTTCAAAAATCCGACAGACAAGGTTGATGTCAGTAAGTAAAATGTGGTTCAATGAGATAAAAATAATTTTTTGGTGAATAGTAACTTTTTACCTTTTTTACCGCGGTTAATAGTAAATAGGGTAACTAAGGGTAAATATGATATTAATATTACCCTAACACATGTCCTAATTCTATTAGACAAGTGTAATTCGACCAAAAACAAACTTAGGAATAAAATATGACCATTTAGGCCCACTTGGATTAGATTAGGACATTTATTATTAATTTATTTAAAGAAGGGTTAAAATAGTTAAAATCAAAGTTTAATAAGTAAATCATTTTTAATATGGGGTTATACATAAGATAAATTCGATTGTAAATATTAATTAGAAAGATAAAAAGATTTACTACATGATGGTATTTTATTTTTAATTTTTAGACATCAAATAATTTAATATATTTATGACACAAAGATGATGCAGTAATTATCTTATTAATGAAATATTGACATAATTGATAATATAAATACCAAAATAAATGTAATTTAAGACTTTTTATGAATTCCACTAATTTTCTAGGTTACTATGATATATTAGTGTTGATTTAATCAACTTGGTTCGAACATATAATTCTGTTATGACTTTCACAAAAATCATATATCAAATAGTGTCAAAATTGACACAAAATAGTTTTTAAATCAAATATTATATTACTAATTGTTATTTTATTCCTAAAAATCTAATGTTCGGCCAAATGACTTAGATAAGGATATATATATTAATAATAAACAATTTGGGGTTCGTTTGGCATGTTATAGTAAGTTTATTAACCATATAGTGAAAGAAAACAAAAAGACATGGTAAAAGTTAAATTATTTAACTTAGAGTTAAATCTAATTGATAAGGTTAAAATAATAACCTAAACTTGTCTAAATCCTATTGGTTGATAGGATTTCGACCCATACCCACCTTAGCTTCGAAATAAGACCCTTTTGAGCCATTATAAATCGATTTTGACTTTAATATAAAATAATATTTTGAGATATTCCTAAGGTGCCCCTCTCCTCCCTTATAAAAGGACACCTCCTCCCCCTCCTCCTCACACCAATTTGAGCACTCAAGCTCGGACAACCTCTGCCAAAATCTCTTCTCCACTTCCCTAGAAACATCCTAGAGGTTCTGGTCTTCCTCAAAGACCAATTTTAGTTCCCTAAGAGGAGGTCTCCAAAAGGTGCTTCAAAGAAGAGGTAATTACCGTTACCAATTCTTTCATCTTTATTTCTTCTTCCACTTCTTCTTCTTAGGTTGTTTCATTATGAAGTAATAACATCAGTATCACTCATATACTGATATGTTATTATAAGTATGAAACAACCCTATTTCACCATCTATCCATCCTACGGAAAAAGAAATCACCGCGCGTCCGTACGTACGGAATACCGTCTCCACGCCGTGGTGTAATCTATTTTCCACCACCACCTTACATGGATGGGTATAATGGTGTAAAGAATAACTATACATTCTTATTACAACATCATATTTATTATTATATATTGTATAATCCACTCCAATTCAATTCAATATTTATAGAAATGATATCATCGCTCGTGCGTACGTACGGACTACCGTCTCCACGACGCGATGAGATTCATTCTCCACATTAACCATTCATGAATGATTATAAAGCATATATAACAAGTAATAATGAAATATATGACATAATAATGATACCGGATTTATGTATATTTATATGTATGTCATCTACTTAATTCCATTCAATTCAATAAGGAAACGAAAACAGCGTTCATGCGTACGTACGGACTACCGTCTCCATGAACGATGTATTTCATTCCATTATAAATATATAATATATATATGTATATTCTGAATATATATTATATATAAATCATGTTTTACATTCTGGATATAAGTAATCATGATCCAAGTAATCATATTAATAATTACAAGTTAAAAACACGAATGACAAATAAGACGATTTTACCCAAAATGCTACTTTAACATGAATTTACAAAAGACCGGGTAATATAAAGCCATAAGAGAACCATATATGATATCATAACAATGAATATGATTCTTTAATAAGTCAATAACATTATGAAAATCATTATACAGGAGGTTTGGACACGTACAAAGCAAGTCGGACCTAAGGTAAGGGAAATATCACAATCTCATTTTTATCCGAGATTGTTTATTCGTAAGTATTTATTGGGGTGTATTTTATCATCCACATCCATGTTTCATCAATATGTAATATTATTTCCATCCACCTACAATTGTTTAAATCCATTTTTACCCTTCTGTGAGTTTTTAGTAATATGTACGAAAGGAATCTTTTGTCGTTTTTCGTACGAGGTACTTTTTGACTTTTCCGACAAAAGTACGAAGAATGTTTTTCTTTAACTTATACGGCAAGAATGGATTTTTAAAACATTATTTCCAAGAATCTTCCTTTATAAGTTTTCAAGTTTATTTTTAATCAACTTCTTTTAGTTTAGAATTTTATGACATTTTATGAAAGGAAAAGTGTTTTTGAAGTAGAAAGGATATTTTCCTCAAGAATGGAGTTTAAGTGTTTTATCAAAATTATTTTCCATATAAGATAATAAAGGGTTCTGTTTTTATCCCTTTAATTACATTGATTTGATTATTTTATGAGGGAATTATTTTTATGAAGTCATTTGCCTTATAATATTTGTTTTATGATGTCATGATGTTTCAAGAATCCCATTTTTGTTACATGTGTTATGCGATAATGTATGTTTTATGATTATGTGGCACACATAAGAAAGGATTCATTATAAGATGGGTGGGACCTATATCTCCCTCCAATGCATTGGGTAAAGATTTTATATCTCATGAGATAGACAGGGCTGGAACGGTAGGTTATACCGGTTCAGTGAAACAGGACTGAAACGAGGGTTACTCGATTCAGAAAGGGACTTTGTCCACTAAGATAGTCTTGGCAATGAGTCATGACTAACAAGAAATGATTCTCTATGATTATGTGTGAATGCCACAAAGTTTCATGTTTTAAGTTATGATTATTGTGATTACATTTCACTGCCATGATTTATCCCATGTTATGAAATTATGCTCTCTTTTACAGGTTAAGATTTCCAAAATGTTATGTTCTTATGAATACGATGTGATTGATATTTCTTTTGTTTACCCTTACTGAGCATTTGAGCTCACCCTTTTATGTTTTCTTTTCCCCAGGATATAAAGAAAGGTTTTAGCTAAAAAAAAGGGAAGATCTTTATAGGAGATGTTGAAGATCTTTCACCACGATTAGAAGATTACGTTCCGAGTTTCCAAAGACACTAAACTATTACGATCCTTGTGTGTGTTTTTTTGTTATGTACTAAGTATTCCGCAAATGTAATGTAATGTCCATGTAAGTCAAGATACGGGTCTCTACAGTTGGTATCAGAGGAAAGGTTTAGTCAACCTTTGGAAACTAGGATGCGAGAACTTTAGTGAGATCCCTAGAGATATTTCTAAGGTATGTCTAGGGATGTCCCTAAGGTTAAGTATACGTATAGGTTATAGTACTAGAACTACGCTAACGATCATAGAATTAAACCTAAGATGTTAGATATTGAAGGTACTCCCCCTTTATTATGTTGTTTTCCCTAGCATGATTTTTTCCTCTCACACTATTCTTTTTGGGTTTTAGATGATGGCTGGAACCCGAAGGAACCGTGTTGATCAATGCAATGGACAATGCAATGATTGCCCTCCTGAACAAACAAATGTTATGGGAGATGGAGTAAAAAATCTTATTGCTATACTTACACAAGCTATGAATCATTCTGGACTTCCAAATGAGCAGAGAAGGGAACAAATATTCTATTGAGTCCTTCATGAGGCAACGTCCACCTTCTTTCAGTGGGACTACCGATCCACTTGTTGCTGAACAATGGATCAGTACCACTGAAAAGATATTTTCAGTTCTTCAATGTTCTGAACATGATAAAGTCATCTTAGCAGTATATCGTTTGGAAGGTGAAGCTGATCAATGGTGGAATCTTATCAAGAATACGAGGCAAAGAGATGAAATTGAGTCCATGGAATGGGACGAGTTCAAGAACTTGTTTTTCAGTAAGTACTTCCCTCGTATTCTTCGAACAAAGATGGAAAAGGAGTTTCTTGAGCTGAATCAGAAGGATGATGAATCTGTTGGTATATACGAAGCAAATTTTACAAGACTTGCAAGGTATGCATCTGGCATTATCATCCAACCTGAAAGTAAAGTTGATCGATTTTTCAGTGGCTTAAAACCAAGTCGTCGAAGGGAATTAGCTATAAGAGACTTCAGTAGCTATGAAGAAATTGTGCGTTGTGCTGTCATGGTAGAAATGGAAGTTGGTGTTACATATCCATCTCATGGTTTTGACAAGAAACGAAAGATGGAATTCAAGGAGAAATCTCAGAATAATGGTGAAAAGAAGATGAATGTTTCCTTATGCACAAAGTGTGGAAAGAAGCATGGTGGAGATTGTCTTAAAGGGACTAGAAAATGCTTTAAGTGTGGAAAATAAGGTCATCGAGTAGCTGAGTGTCGAAGTAATGGAAAAAGTGATTCTAATGATGTGAATAAAGCAAACAATGCAGAGAACACATCACCAACACTTCAATGCTTCAAGTGCAAGGAAATGGGGCATTATGCAAATAAATTCCCTAATCCAAGGGTTAGTGATGATCGACATGAGCAACCGCTTAAGGCAAAGGACAAAGGGAAGTCACATGCGATCACTATTGGCGATGTTGAATATGACAACGATGTGGTGGAATGAATAATTGTTTATGTAATAGGATTCCAAAATAATGTTGTATCATGGAGTATTGGAATATTTATGTATTGGTCTATTGTGGTTTTCAATAATTTTATGGTACCAATAACCATGGAAAGTGATTGAGATATTTTTGGAAAAATAATGATATGCGCATAATGAAGGGAAAACGAGAAAATGAAATATTTGACAGTATTCATGAGCTCATGATTGATATAAGGACTAAGTGATATCATGGTTTGAGTATATAGAATTTTTAGGATTTTGGTAACTGCATTCATGCTTTCATTAAGGTTCAATGGGTATTCAAGAGAATACATGATTAAGGACTTTGAATGTCTGGAATGTGACCAGCGAAACATATCTTATGATATATGGGGATCAACGACAGTATTAAATCTCTAGTAATCGTTTTCACTATGTTAGGAGAGTGGACTGCAGTATTATGGATAAGCCTAAAGATTAGAATGGATTATGTTGGACATAAGTTAGTATTGTTTAAGGATAAAAGATTTTTGATATTATTGATGGGATGTTATAGTAATGTAGTTTTAGAAAAAGGACAACCTGCAGGACGGGCGACAGCCCATCGCTTCGGACAAGGCTGTGGGAATCGAACCCACAACCGAAGTGCGACTGGCCTTTATCGCCTACCACTGGCCTACAGGAAGTCCCTGTTTAGTAGAAACTAGTTTTATTATATTAAGCAGTATGATATATGAGGTATAAGTCCATTTTAGGAACCATATATGATTAATCTCACTATAGATCGACTTATGTATATAATTTTTGCTAACCTTTTGTTTGAGACAGATGGAATGACCCGTCGTTCTATCACATGATCTGCTAACACTTCACGAATAACAAATTCAACTTCATTTATTTAAGAGATGAAGTGGAAATTGTTCAAGGCACGAACAACAGTGAGATTGTACCAAAATAAAGTAAGTATTTATTCTAATTCAAATTTTCAACTTTAGGGAAATGATCTTGAAAACCAAAAATGTTGTCCTAGTGATCTTATACCTGATGAATCAGATGGTACCTTATATCATCACAAATCTATGGATTTGTGATTACTGGCTTTTCCATAGCCATGTTCTCTACCACTCTCCATCAGAACATGATGGTTAGATTTCTCTTCCATATCCATATTTTCACCTATGTGGAAACCCAGTGATTGGTTTATTTGGGTAACCGTTACGTTTCATACTTTTGTTTTTAAAGATTGGTTTTGGTATTCTTTTTTACGATGTGGGTTTCTATTAAAGAAACTTTCGAATAGTAAACTATTTATAACCCCGACGAATTTCGAGGGAGAAATTCATTTTAAGGGGGGTAGAATGTAATAGCCCGAGATTTTATGAAAACTATTCTTTTTAATTTTATTAATGTCTTGTGTTGTACGCTACACCAAAAGGAGCTTGCACAACACGCATCCTTGACTTGCCTTGCATTACACGCAATCGCGACCTTCCTCGATAGCGTGTGTAATACGCAATACCGAGTTTCACTAAACAACGATATGCTATTAAAATATTATTAAAACTAGCTGTTATGAATAGTAATAACCACTTTTTGAAATTTTATAAATTTTATTTTTCAAAATGGACTTCATTTTTGGACTCAGAATATCGAAATTAGCCTAGGGTGAAATTTTGGTATTTTTCTGAAAACTTTCAATTTTTTATGAATAGTAAAACCACTAAGTGGTAGGTTAAAAACTGAATTTTGCATAAAACTTAATTTTACCGCTTCTGTGAATGGAATTTCAAAAATCCGACAGACACGGTTGATGTCAGTAAGTAAAATGTGGTTTAATGAGATAAAAATAATTTTTTGGTGAATAGTAACTTTTTACCTTTTTTACCGCGGTTAATAGTAAATAGGGTAACTAAGGGTAAATATGATATTAATATTACCCTAACACATGTCCTAATTCTATTGGACAAGTGTAATTCGACCAAAAACAAACTTAGGAATAAAATATGACCATTTAGGCCCACTTGGATTAGATTAGGACATTTATTATTAATTTATTTAAAGAAGGGTTAAAATAGTTAAAATCAAAGTTTAATAAGTAAATCATTTTTAATATGGGTTTATACATAATATAAATTCGATTGTAAATATTCATTAGAAATCTAAAAAGATTTCCTACATGATGGTATTTTATTTTTAATTTTTAGACATCAAATAATTTAATATATTTATGACACAAAGATGATGCAGTAATTATCTTATTAATGAAATATTGACATAATTGATAATATAAATACCAAAATAAATGTAATTTAAGACTTTTTATGAATTACACTAATTTTCTAGGTTACTATGATATATTAGTGTTGATTTAATCAACTTGGTTCGAACATATAATTCTGTTATGACTTTCACAAAAATCATATATCAAATAGTGTCAAAATTGACACAAAATAGTTTTTAAATCAAATATTATATTAATAATTGTTATTTTATTCCTAAAAATCTAAGGTTCGGCCAAATGACTTAGATAATGATATATATATTAATAATAAACAATTTGGGGTTCGTTTGGCATGTTATAGTACGTGTATTAACCATATAGTGAAAGAAAACAAAAAGACATGGTAAAAGTTAAATTATTTAACTTAGAGTTAAATCTAATTGATAAGGTTAAAATAGTACCCTAAACTTGTCTAAATCCTATTGGTTGATAGGATTTCTACCCATACCCACCTTATCTTCGAAATAAGACCCTTTTGAGCCATTATAAACCGATTTTTACTTTAATATAAAATAATATTTTGAGATATTCCTAAGGTGCCCCTCTCCTCCCTTATAAAAGGACACCTCCTCCCCCTCCTCCTCACACCAATTTGAGCACTCAAGCTCGGCCAACCTCTGCCAAAATCTCTTCTCCACTTCCCTAGAAACATCCTAGAGGTTCTGGTCTTCCTCAAAGACCAATTTTAGTTCCCTAAGAGGAGGTCTCCAAAAGGTGCTTCAAAGAAGAGGTAATTACCGTTACCAATTCTTTCATCTTTATTTCTTCTTCCACTTCTTCTTCTTAGGTTGTTTCATTATGAAGTAATAACATCAGTATCACTCATATACTGATATGTTATTATAAGTATGAAACAACCCTATTTCACCATCTATCCATCCTACGGAAAAAGAAATCACCGCGCGTGCGTACGTACGGAATACCGTCTCCACGCCGTGGTGTAATCTATTTTCCACCACCACCTTACATGGATGGGTATAATGGTGTAAAGAATAACTATACATTCTTATTACAACATCATATTGATTCTTATATATTGTATAATCCACTCCAATTCAATTCAATATTTATAGAAATGATATCATCGCTCGTGCGTACGTACGGACTACCGTCTCCACGACGCGATGAGATTCATTCTCCACATTAACCATTCATGAATGATTATAAAGCATATATAACAAGTAATAATGAAATATATGACATAATAATGATACTGGATTTATGTATATTTATATGTATGTCATCTACTTAATTCCATTCAATTCAATAAGGAAACAAAAACAGCGTTCATGCGTACGTACGGACTACCGTCTCCATGAACGGTGTATTTCATTCCATTATCAATATATAATATATATATGTATATTCTGAATATATATTATATATAAATCATGTTTTACATTCTGTATATAAGTAATCATGATCCAAGTAATCATATTAATAATTACAAGTTAAAAACACGAATGACAAATAAGACGATTTTACCCAAAATGCTACTTTGACATGAATTTACAAAAGACCGGGTAATATAAAGCCATAAGAGAACCATATATGATATAATAACAATGAATATGATTCTGTAATAAGTTAATAACATTATGAAAATCATTATACAGGAGGTTCGGACACGTACAAAGCAAGTCGGACCTAAGGTAAGGGAAATATCACAATCTCATTTTTATCCGAGATTGTTTATTCGTAAGTATTTACTGGGGTGTATTTTATCATCCACATCCATGTTTCATCAATATGTAATATTATTTCCATCCACCTACAATTGTTTAAATCCATTTTTACCCTTCGGTGAGTTTTTAGTAATATGTACGAAAGGAATCTTTTGTCGTTTTTCGTACGAGGTACTTTTTGACTTTTCCAACAAAAGTACGAAGAATGTTTTTCTTTAACTTATACGGCAAGAATGGATTTTTAAAACATTATTTCCAAGAATCTTCCTTTATAAGTTTTCAAGTTTATTTTTAATCAACTTCTTTTAGTTTAGAATTTTATGACATTTTAAGAAAGGAAAAGTGTTTTTGAATTAGAAAGGATATTTTCCTCAAGAATGGAGTTCAAGTGTTTTATCAAAATTATTTTCCATCTAAGATAATAAAGGGTTCTGTTTTTATCCCTTTAATTACATTGATTTGATTATGTTATGAGGGAATTATTTTTATGAAGTCATTTGCCTTATAAGATTTGTTTTATGATGTCATGATGTTTCAAGAATCCCATTTTTGTTACATGTGTTATGCGATGATGTATGTTTTATGATTATGTGGAACACATAAGAAAGGATTCATTATAAGATGGGTGGGACCTATATCTCCCTCCAATGCATTGGGTAAAGATTTTATATCTCATGAGATAGACAGGGTTGGAACGGTAGGTTATACCGGTTCAGTGAAACAGGACTGAAACGAGGGTTACTCGATTCAGAAAGGGACTTTGTCCACTAAGATAGTCTTGGCAATGAGTCATGACTAACAAGAAATGATTCTCTATGATTATGTGTGAATGACACAAAGTTTCATGTTTTAAGTTATGATTATTGTGATTACATTTCACTGCCATGATTTATCCCATGTTATGAAATTATGCTCTCTTTTGCAGGTTAAGATTTCCAAAATGTTATGTTCTTATGAATACGATGTGATTGATATTTCTTTTGTTTACCCTTACTGAGCATTTGAGCTCACCCTTTTATGTTTTCTTTTCCCCAGGATATAAAGAAAGGTTTTAGCTAAAAAAAAGGGAAGATCTTTATAGGAGATGTTGAAGATCTTTCACCATGATTAGAAGATTACGTTCCGAGTTTCCAAAGACACTAAACTATTACGATCCTTGTGTGTGTGTTTTTGTTATGTACTAAGTATTCCGAAAATGTAATGTAATGTCCATGTAAGTCAAGATACGGGTCTCTACAAGATAAATCTGACAATCCAAATTCTTGAAGACAGCTTGCACTCTTTTGTCCTGGATTTTGGATGTTTATCAATGAGACATCATACCTTGTTCATGTTTTATTACAATTATATTTTCTACTCCTCCATTTTTATGATGTATTTTGAAGATTTTTATGGTCTATCATTCTATTATCCATTATGCTAGACCTATTTATGAGAGGCAGAAATTCTTGAGATGGAACTAGTACAGAATATAAATTTGGTGGTACAAATAATTCACAAGAGGATTAATGTAGTTTGGGATCATCATAAATCTTATAATGATCATAGGAGGAGACATTTGGGTTTGGATATTAGAGATCACATTTTCTTGGAGATTACTCATCATCATGGAAAGTGAAGGTTTTTTGTGGGATTAATCTTTCTTCCTAGTTTGTTTAGTTCTTTCTTGATGTTGGATTGTTTTGAAATTTTGGCTTATCAAATATAAATTCCCCCACATATGAGAAGAATACATGATTTTTTCATGTTTAGTTTCTATGTCATTATTTTCATGATGACTCCCATGTCACTGATTTGTGGGAGATCAATGTTTACAGTGATGAGAACATTGAGGAGCATCATATAGAGATCCAAGACCCCCATAAGAAGGTATTGTGCAAGCATGATATTCCATTGGTTCATGTCTTGTGGTGTAATTGTGTCATGGAGGATAGTACATGGAAATGTTATTCAAAAATAGAAAACCAATACTCTGAACTGTTTGAATTATATGTATTTACTTATAATGTTGTTTTATTTGTGAATGTAGACCTTTCATGTTTATGAGATGGTTTCCTCTTGTCTCTTGTTTTAGTTTTACTCTTGTTTAACAGATATCTCCCCTGAGAAAGTGTTTAAGAGCTTGTTGTTGTAGTTTTTTGGTTATGCACTTTATTCCTCTATTGAGGTGGTTTATCTCCTGTGATGGAGAGATACTAGAGTGGTATCTCATAGGGTGGTTATTCTGACAACCCCATTTTAATTTTATCTTCAAGTTTGGGTTATCATTCCATAGGACTTGATTGTTTTTTGAGGTATCTTATGTAAGGTAACAGATCCATGTAGTCCAACCCTTTTCATGTTTATGAATATCATGGTTCTTATAGGAGTCTTAGAGCATGGAATAAGTTGTTTGGATGTTAAAATATAGAAGAA
Source organism: Viscum album (assembly GCA_963277665.1). Lineage (NCBI taxonomy): Eukaryota > Viridiplantae > Streptophyta > Magnoliopsida > Santalales > Viscaceae > Viscum > Viscum album. The sequence continues at coordinate 696,925,996 of OY728122.1, read as the reverse complement.
GAAATTGTTTCAAGTTGTTAAGGTACAGTTCATGGCTTGGGTGAGAGCCTGCCACATGACCAGTCAAATTGTCAATTTGGAGGAATCCTCTTCACGGATGAATTTAATATTGGGAAAATTTAGATATTTTTATTGTATTAATGTAGAGATTTGATATTTTAATTGTATACATGGTTTTATCATCTATGTGGATCATCTACATGAGCGATCAACTGCATGAATCAGCTACATGGCTAGATTAGCTATGTGGATTAGCTATTAATGTTCAGGTAAGTGGGGAAAATCTATATGGTGAATTCAAATATGTAGGGAATTTATCTACATAGGTAATTAATCATCTTGAAGATTATAGATATTTGTGTAACTTAGTTTCATGTTAAATCATCTGTGTGTGGATTTTGGCTACATGGATCTTTCAGTAAAAAGAAATTTCCTATATAGAGATTTCTGCTAGTTTTTCAGAAACATCTATATTGGTCTTCTAGAAGAAAGAATCAAGGTCCTTAAAAGTCTTAATTTATAAGTGTAATTATATATTTTATTATTCTTATTTGTTCGAGATTATAAACTCATCCTTTTGCATTGAGTTAAATAATACCCACAATAGTTGGAATTAAATTTTTCACGATCTGAAAAATCATATCATCACATATCTTTCCACTCGAAAATGATGTCCCTTTCCTTCCTTCCTTCATATTATCCTTCCCTCAAACCCAAAAATTATATAACCCATCCCTTGGAGTTTTGGAAACCTTCTTATGGTGACTCAAGTTCTTAAACGGTGATCCCATCTTTTACACACCCCCTTTTTTAGTAAGGCAAGTCACATGGAGAAACATTATTCTAGGTTGGGGATTCATTTATTCCCCTATTAACTTATTTTTAATCATATTTTTACAATATATTATTCCATTGTATTGAAATTAAATTAACCTAATAAATATTGAATTGGAATAATTAAGAGATTGTTGTAGCGATCACATGTTGTTGCTTTCTACCATGATAACAGTTTTCCACATGATTGTATAGATAGTGTATTGTTTATGTTATTCTTAAAAAAATATAATGTTATAATTCATATTATAATTTTTTATTGATGTAAATTGATGAATAATTTAAATCTATAAATAAATGATTAATTGGATTCAAAATAAAAGAAGTGGCATGTTAGAATCTGGTGTTTCATATAATTTAATGGTAATTAAAATTGATGAAATGTGAATGATTATTTAATTTTTTATTCATTGATATTGGAATTTTTAATAACTATAAAGAATGTTAATTATTCTTGATAATGTTTATAATAAATTAATTCCCTGTTAAATGAAAATGGTTCTTCTCACAATTTGATGAAACTGGTTTTAAGGAAAATAGTGTTTGAAATTTGAAAGCTTATTATAGAATGATTCCTTTGGTTTCGTATATTCGGTACCTATAAGTAATGAATCTATTGATTTGATATGGAATAAGAATTATTTTTTTGATAAATATAATTTATAGGTATTGAGTTTTATTTCTGGTAAAGAAATCCTAGTGCCTTTAGTTTAGAGTCATGAGAGCGCATTCTGCGTGAAGGTTATATGACTTGTGTAGGGCTTTAATATCCATTTTGAGTGTGTTTTTTTCTTGTTTCCTTGTGATTTTGTATATTATTTAGAATCACTATGTAATTTAATCTGTTTTATGGATTCTCAGATGTTATATGAGCCTAGGATGGCTAATTTAATGTGGATGAGGAGGCTCAAATGATGTGGAAATAGTTGATGATTGTGATGGTGAGATGTATATAGATATGCATGTGGGTATCAAGGATAGAATCATATATGATAAAACTAATTGAATATTGTATTATCCATTATTTTTATAAAGCTTACTGATTTCAAGAAATGAATCTGTTTGATGGTTGATGGTTGTATTTCTTATTTTATAGGTATTCCTTTCCCCACTACTTGAGGCAGCTGGATGTGATTGGTTACTTATTTCCACGTAGTGTTAGGTTAGTATATTTAACTTATATTACCTAGAATTTGGAATGATGATAATATTTATTAAATAATTCTTAAACCATGGGGTTGGTATTGATGGAATGAAAAATGATGAAAATATGCTAATCTTGAGAAAAGGTGGGCTATGTTTGGATTTTGTCTAGAGGGAATGGACAAGGTTTTATGGTCAAATTAATGTATTGTGGAGTAATTTTAGTGGTTACTTTATTGACTAATAAATAAATTAAAATAAAGAAAAGATAAAAAAGAAATAATTAATTAATGTATATCTTTTAAATTCTTGTTTTATTACGGGATATGTGGTCGTAGAAATAGAAATTGAGAGTTTGTGAAACATTATTTACAGTAGATTATAAGACTAGGTTATGTCCATAGTGAGGCTATGTGCTATATTAAATCTTATATATTCAATTATTTCATATGATTCACCACCCATTTTGGTTAGGGATACTGACACCATGTGGTCTTTAGGAGGTTAATTTCCCCAACATCCTGGTGGGAGGATGGATGGATAACTACCCCTCTTTCCTAAATCTCATCTTTTTGTAGTTATTTTTCGGGTATGAATGATGGTTAGTTATCCCATATATGTGTATAGAGTGATATTATAGCTTGTATCCATTTCAAAAAAAATGTATCTACAAATATTTTATTCATTGGATTATTATAGGTATGATGTGTATAGTCTACGATGGCTTGAGGTACATACTCGGTGTATGGGTTGTGATGTCTTGAGGTATAATACCCAATGTATGATACACATCATACGGACTGTGGTAGATCCAATAAACTACTCTGTTAATATATATATATATATATATATATGTGGATGGGATGATTAGATGCATGAGGTGTATGTTTCAATGCCTTTCCATTGTGCCTTAATGCTGTCTTATTTTAGAGATTGATGGTTGAGGACATGCAACATTAGGGAAGAGAGACAAACCAGTGGGGAACCAGGAGAGGGGTACCCAAGATGTTTCATTATTATGTTATATTCTTTATTCTATGAAATACATGGAGATAGTTATCTTTAGTGAGGTTTGTATAGTAGTATAATTATTTAGGTGATGAGTTAGTTTCACTGTTTTTCACTATTATTTAGCTTGGTTTATTTATGTTTTACACGAGAGTCTCCTAGGAGGATCCTACTGAGTATACAATTATGATCAACCAATGTATATATAATCTATTTTTAGGTCATCTATAGAATGATGTAAATTGGGTTAGATATTACTAGCTCATATTTTTTTAGTATCTTTATGGGTTTCTTGGTCGATTCGATATTTACTACTTGGTACTGGTATTTTTCTTCTCAGTTGTCATAGTACTATATAGAATTTCAAGTTTTCTCTTAGTATTTCATTATATATATGTCTAAGTAGGTTCTGATTGGTTTATTTATCTTATATATATATTTTTCATGTTCTATTATATGTTATTTCCTCTTATGTGTATGTTTACTATACTCTAATTGATAATCACTAAATCAGGGCCTACTGAAGGTGGGACTAGGAATTCACCATCTCCCTTCTCTCCTTACAATCACATAAGGGGTACACTTTGGGGGGAGGGGTCATGACAGTAGGATAGATAATCATGATAAATTTATCATAGTGAATTAGTAGCACCTAGATTATCCATGGAAACTATAGATATGTATGGAAGTTGTTTTATTATTTTATTCATAAATTTCCTTCATCATTAAATAATCCCTAAAAATGAAATTGATTTTGATCCAATACCATATGAGTGAGACTTATTATATACAAGATTCATATAGTGTGAACATAATATATAAGTTACCCTTAATTAATGTCTTTAACATGGTCCATAAATATTACACATGTCCTTATTTTCACATAGTGTATATGGTAATATATCTAATAAGGGAAACCATTAATTTTTTATAGTTGAATCTAGAGACTTAATGGTTTATAGCTATAATGGTCACTATGAAATTTATGTGTCTCAATTGTATCAAAATAAACTCATAGTATCGATATGTTATATAGAATGTAGTCTTTAAAATATATTCCCTTATTACTTTTACCCTATGGTACTAGAATAAAGATCAAATCTGAAATATTAATGTATTACATGAAGATGATGGAAAAGTCTCCAATTTTATCTAGTGTATAAAAGAACATTGTGGGGAACTTAATGAGATATCGTCAATGCATGCACTGATAATATCAACTGATTTTATTCATGATACAGTATTGGAACACAATAACATGATGCAATAAGGCATAAAAACCTATATTTTAGATGTTATTATATCATTGGTATTTAATTACTCCATTTAAATGAGGGAATCTAATTAAGGATTTTTAATATATGTGTTACATGAGGTATAAATTATATTAAAACCCTTCATTTATAATAGAGGGAATTGATAGGATATTTTTTATAATATACTAATATATTCAATTAATGTGACCATATCCTTAAAGATTAAATTTTTCCATTTTCACAACTACTTGAAAATTATGTGCTTCTTTATTGTGAATTAATACCAATAAATTTAAGGGGTTTTCTATAGGATATTCACAATACCCAATAAATTTTTATAAAATCATATTATTGTTTGGGATATTGAAATATATTTTCACAAACATCTCTTAATAGTACCCCTCTTAGGTTAACATAGAAGATATTAATGGCCCCCAATGCCTTCCTCCTGTTTGCCCTTGGTTGGTGACTAGTACTTAGGGTATAAAATATACACATATTAGAGGGATAACCCTAAAAATTCCTAGAATGTAATAAGGATTCCACCAATTAAGCACATAATAATTAACACACCAATAATAATACATGAAATTTTATTTAATGTGAGGCAAAATGATTAAATATCACAAGTACATTCTATGTATGTGATCACAAATACCATAAACCCTCTAACAACCTCCTTGAGATAGTATTCCTGAACCTGATTTCCAACTCAAACATTGTGACATGAAAAATATTGATATATATATATGGGTGCACACACACACACACACACACACACACACACACACACACATATATATATATATATATTCAATAGGATCATCTAAAACACCACTCATGCAAATATGGATGAATCATGTAATTTCCCCCATGAATAAATAGTTAAACAAACTATTTACCAAAATCGGTTAAACTATATTCCCTCTCTCTTTAATTCTCCCCAACCATATTATTCACAAAAATATGTAACATTATTTCAAATTCTTATATAGTGTTAAGTTTTCTCTCTTTAACTATCATAATTAAAAATTCACCCCACACCACCGATAACATTTATCTTGGTGCTACCATCCCCTCTACAAGTCATAGATCACATCAAAGTCAATATACCATAAACACATCATCCTCACATCCCTATAAAATAGAATATATATGAGAACCATTAATTCCCATCTAAATATACATTATACACTAAGACAATACAGTCCATGCAATGTCATACATAGAGTAATCTTAGGCCATTACTATATATATACATGTATAAACTTTATCTTAGAGCTGACTCAATATATATATACATGTATGTTATAACCTTACCTAGTATAAGTTATATGATCACATATACTATAATAATAATCCCATATAAATTTTTGGTTAGTTCTCTAGAACTGTCATATTTTATACTTTCAATTACAAGAATATTCACATACCTGAATATTCATAAATATCATATAACATGATTGGTGTCATTATTTTCAATTTAGACACTATTAATTTAATTTGACTTAAAATTCATAAATACAAGGTTTTAATTCAAATATAATTATTTAAAATGATAATAATATGTTATATTCATCTAAAAAAATTCATTTAAAACATTAACTCATCAAATTATATTACTTTTATTTTTTTTAAATCATTTTATTTACTTTTTATCGATTTTAGAAATATTGAATCGGTGTTGCATAAGAAATTAAGATCATTATATAATTAATAAAAATTATAAATAAATTCATATCATAAAAATAATTTATATAAAATAAAATTAGACACTTATATTCATTTAAAACTTGATTTTCTCTCTATGTGGATTCATAAGAGATATTTAAAACTAAGAGAGTGACATTTGGTAGCTTTCTTTGATTTAAATATTATATAGGTAATTTTCATGGATAAGTGTCCATTAAATAACATTATTTCAAGATTAAGGTGATAATGGTATAATTATCACCATAAAATAATAATTATAATGAGAAATTATAGACTTATAACTTAGTTTTAATCTATGTTAACCTGATTTGATTTGATATATGTTTCAGTGGGGATAGAGTGGCTTCCTCGTCACCCACTTCACTCCCACTCTCCAGGACCGGCCCGGAAAACTCTTAAAAATTTTGTTGCCCAAGACGAGGAGCATAAATGTTGCCCCTTACAATATGCTACAGTGATTGTACAGTATATGTACAATAAAAAATTTGTCTGTTGCCCTAGCCCAGGGGCTTGCTGGGCTTGCCCCAGGGCCGGCCCTGCCACTCTCTAGTGCTTCTCCTTCCACCGGCGGCCATTTGTCCCATGCGGTGGTAGGCCCTTTTCCCCCTCTTTCAGTGCGGTGCAGGGATTCGGGAGGGGTGCATCCAAAGGTTTCCTTCAAGGATGAGTTATGTAGTGGGTCGTTGGCTCCTGAATTGTTGGAAAGGGATCCTGATCTTGGTTTTTCCTCGGACCTGCCGGCCATTCCTTCGATTGTGGTTTCACCCAAGGCTCCTAGTCAGGTTGACGGCTTTCCTGTGGTGGATCTCTTAGCGGAATAACTTCAGGAGGCGGCGGATTTTCATGATCTTTCCTTGGTGGCTCGGTTCGGATGCAACAAACCTTATCTGAGTTGTTTCAGGGGTTTCATGGATTCTTGGGGGCTCCTTCACCCTGCGGCGGTTTCGAAACTATCCCGGGTGGCCTTCTATATCCATCTGTTCTCGAAAGAAGATCTTGTGACGGAATGGTCACGGTAGGATAGGAGGTGTGGTTTATGGAACTTCTCCATGATGTGGTGGTCTTGGGATTGTCATTTCGGTCGAGAATCTCCTTCAGATGCAATCTGGCTTAGTTTTCCTGGTCTTCCACTGCTTTTCCTCAATCCGACAATCTTGAAGGGCATTGGTGATTCTTTGGGTTCGTTCCTTTGCATCGATCTGAACACCAAGTGTCTTCAATCCACTGTTAATCCTCGCGTTTGTGTGGATCTGGATCTCTCCACAAAATGGCCTTCTCGTATCCTGATGAGGGCGAGTGACGGTTTCTGTTGGTCGCAGTGTATATCCTTTCAGCGGCTCCCGAAGTTTTGTGTTTTTTGTGGTCTGCATGGGCATTCCATCATTTCCTTCCAGAGAAAGTCCTCAGAGGAGAGCACTTTCAGCACTTCGAACGTCCAGGAGAGGACCACACCAGGGTCATCGGGGATTGCGACCGGAAAGGTTTCCGTTGGAGGGAAGTTTTTGAATTCAAATTCTTTAGAGGGTCGTCATGTGACTAAGGTTCCCACGGCACCCTCTGACTCTATTGCTGGCCTGTCGGATCCGGTTCCTGAATATTCGGACCTCACTGTCTTGTCGCCTGATTCAGAGCCTTCTAGGAACGTGTTGGGGCGCAGCGGAGGTGCGCGGTACCTCAAACACACAAAACCGGAAGCAAAACGGATCAACACACGAATTTTTAATGTGGTTCGGCAGATCTGCCTACATCCACGGAGAAGGGGGGCCGGTTTCTCTATTCACTCTCTCCGTATCCAACTCGACGGAGGATTACAAATTACACAAGTCACCTACACATCATGCACACAAATCTCTCTTGCACATCATGGGATTGATCCTATTCAAATAGATCGACAAACAGGTTGGTATGGGGTGGTTCATCAACCCCATGAAAAATCCTCCCGCCGCCTGCTATTGTCCACGAAAGCTGCTGTGCTTCCACCTTGACTGCACACCAAAGAAGACCGCTGCATGGAGTATTTGCCGACAAATCCTCCGCTGAAAACTCTCCAAATTGGGAGTGGCCCCCACAAATCTCCCCCTCACGACCAATTTGGGGTAGAAGCTTCACCTGCAGTCTCTTTGCAGGCATTGAAAACTTCATCAGCAAATCGAACACGCTTCTTCACGCCAGATGATGTGGCACTTCCACTTTCTTCACTCAATCTCGGGCTGACTACGGTCTCCATCAAATGATACAACCCTTGGGACTCCTTCCCAGTAAACATCGTTGCATCCCCACGTGAGACTTCCAACACTCCACCTGCTATGGAAATCTTGAACCCTCTCGCATCGAGCCTACTCAATGATATCAAGTTCCGCCTCATCCTCGGAACAAATTTCACGTCAGCCAGTTTACGAACTGCTCCACCGGGTGTCTTCAATTTCACTGTCCCGACTCCTCGAACCTCGCATGTTGACCCATCCCCAAGTCTCACTGAGTCTCGCACCTGCTGAAAAGTATCAAATGTACCTCTCGTCGTACATATTTGTGCCGAGCTTCCCGAATCAAGAACTCATCCGTCTTCTTTTGGATTTTGAGCCCGCTCGTTCTTCCTCTTTAGAAATCGGCATTCCCGCTTCATGTGCCCATATCTTTTGCAGTAATGACACTGCACTTCTTCCCATTCAACTCGCTCATCTGAGTATGAGCTTCCCGTTGTCACGCAGATTTCATCATCTGCTGATAAACCTGTGATGTTCACATCCTCCTCTTCAACTTTCTTCTTCCCAGCAGCGTACCGTTTGCGCTCTCCACAATCACTTTTATAGTGACCCTTCTTCTCGCACTAGAAACACGTGATTTCGCTCGGATCACGTCCCCTGGATTTTGGCCGCCATTCTTTACCTCCTGACTGTCGATGTCGGCTCCTCCCATGCTGATCATCTCGCATCGCCATGATTTGATCACCTGAATGCGTCATGGGTCTTCGAAATGCTTCCGAATCATGAAGCGACGTCATCACATCGTCCAGCTTCAATGTCTCCTTCCCCACGAGCAATGCAGTCACAAGCCCATCAAATGAGCTTGGTAGTGATGACAAAAGCAAAATTGCTTTGTCTTCCTCTTCAACCTTCACACCGAGCCCCAATAACTGCATCAGGATCTTGTTGAATTCATTGGTATGATCCAACAAATTCGCTCCCTCGTCCATGCGCAGCTGGTACAGTTTCTTCTTCAGGAACAATTTGTTGGTGAGCGACTTCGCCATATATCGTTGTTCCAACTTCTTCCAGATCTCTTTCGGTGATGTCTCATCCAACACCGAGTACTTTACCTCATTCTCCAGACATAGCCGAATCGTGCTGACGACCCGCATCTCGAGGTCTTCCCAATCATCTTTACTGGTTGTCTCGGGCTTTTCTCCGATCAACGGTCTGATCATGCCCTGCTGCACCAAAAGATCTTTCACCGTGCTTTGCCACAAGCCGAATTTATTTCGACCATCAAACTTCTCGATGTCAAATCTTGGAAGTGCTTCGCCACCCGTCATCGTCGTTGTCGCAAAACGCGATCACCACCGTCGATGTCACACCCTTTAATCACCACCTTAAAGAGCACGAATTTTCAAAAACTAACCGTACGGATGCGTCCGGAACGGTCGAAATAGTCGGAATCGACTCCTGAATCGTCAAAATCGGACACCAATTGACCGAGATATGGTCAAAACACGTTCAACGGTCCAGATCACCTGCTGACATGGCGCTGACGTGGCACGCCGGAGCTCTTGCCGGAATCTTGCCGGAATTGTCGTCGGCGGAGTGAATAGTACTGTCTTCTCCGGCACGGGGTTACTGTTCACCCGCGGGTTTGACCAAACTTTGACCGGCCATATCTCTTTCGTTTCAGCTTCGTTTTCCTCACCGTTTGCGCCGTTGGAATCGTCTCGCCGTCCTCTTCCCGAATCTGCCCTCGGAAAAATTTTCCGAACACTTTCAATTTTCCAGAAATCGGAAAATTTGACGTCGCCTCGCCGGTTCACCTCTGTTCGCTCCCCCTCGCCACTGATACCACTTGTTGGGGTGCAGCGGAGGTGCGCGGTACCTCAAATACACAAAACCAGAAGCAAAACGGATCAACACACGAATTTTTAACGTGGTTCGGCAGATCTGCCTACATCCACGGAGAAGGGGGGCCGGTTTCTCTATTCACTCTCTCCGTATCCAACTCGACGGAGGATTACAAATTACACAAGTCACCTACACATCATGCACACAAATCTCTCTTGCACATCATGGGATTGATCCCGTTCAAATAGATGGACAAACAGGTTGGTATGGGGTGGTTCATCAACCCCATGAGAAATCCTCCCGCCGGCTGCTATTGTCCACGAAAGCTGTTGTGCTTCCACCTTGACTGCCCACCAAAGAAGACCGCTGCATGGAATAGTTGCCGACAAATCCTTCACTAAAAACTCTCCAAATTGAGAGTGGCCCCCACAGAACGCCCCTCCGGATGAGTTCCTTGTCTCGGGAAACCTCCTGCCCCCCCTCAACGCCAGCGTCCTTCTCTCCTTTCCCAGCCCAGCCAAGACCTTGTCGCACCATCCTGCGACCTTCTGTATCTCGACCCAGGTTTCTCCAGAGTTTATCCAAAGGTCCTTTGTGTGCAGCATGGCTTTGGCCGATGAGGGGCTACCTTCACATGGACATCTGCCCGAGGCTGTCGAAAAAGAGATCTGTTCAGCCCATCTTTCTCCTCAGAGCATCCTTCTGGACTCCCCGATGCATTCAGGCTTGGACACAAGATCCTTGGGGCTCTCCTTGTCTAACCGATGGCCTCTCTTGGAGGACTTGGATTCTCCATTCAAGAAGATCATTCGATCTCCAAAACCTTCTTCTCGAGCCGCCGATTTTGTGGGACCAGTTACGCGATCCAGATCAAAGGATACAGGTTTGCTTGCACCCCTTTCGTTTTCCAGCCCTTCGTGCCATAGAGCTTGGGCGGGTTTGTTTTGATGATGCCCCTTATGATCTGGAATGCACGGGGTTTGGGATCTCAAGACAAACGTGCCTATATCTTTTCTGAATCCAGGAAACATCATCTCTCCCTTGTTGATATTCTCGAACTGAAACAGGATCTGATCAAGCTTTCAGGGCTTGTTAAGAAAATGGGTTTTCTGAACGCTCTGCATGGAGGTCAGATCAACTCTAAAATTTGGATATGTTGAAACAGAAAGGTTATGGTCGAGGTTGTGAGTATTATGCCCCAGTGTATTTCCACAAAGATCTCCTGTGAGGGAGTCGATCTTCTTTTTACGTTTGTTTATGCATGCACTGACCCGCTTGGGAGGGTGGATTTATGGAATCATCTTGAGGCTTTCAACTTTGCTCTCTACCATGGTTTGTTGGTGGTGACTTCAACTCCATCTTTGGCCCTTCAGAGAAAAGAGGCGGCTCGATCATGAATCTGGGTGGTATGCATAAATTTCAGGCCTTCATGCTTTCTTCTGGTCTTCTGGATTTAGGGTTCTCCAGGCCAAGGTACACATGGTGCAATAATCGTAAAGGGTCTAATCGCATTTGGAGCCGCTCGGACATATGTTTTTTCAAATATTCAGGGGTTGGAAATTTTGACCAGAACTGTAGTTTCTCACCTTTCATACTCCCTTTCAGATCATGCCCCATTGCTTGTGGAGGTTAAGAGAGATCGTGTGTTTAATCAAGCCCTCTTTTACTCTAATATCTGGCACCAGGAGGATTCCTTCTTTCAGTTGTTGAAGAAATCATGGGGCCAAAGGGACGAAGGGAGATCCTGGCGCGGCCTTGCGAACTGCCTCTCACGTCTCAAACAGGATCTTAAGACCTAGCTTGTGAACAGATACAAGGTGGTTTCTAAGGTTGATTGTATTCAGAAGGAGGTGGATCAGCTGGAAGAAGTTCTCCAAATCAGCTGGGACGAAAACTCTTTCATTTCACTCTGCAATAAGTGAGATTCTCTTGCCGAAAAACTTCGGGAAATCAAGAGGGATTATAGGAAATGCTCTCGTGTGAGATGAATAAGAGAATGTGATCATAATATCACCTTCTTTCATGCATTAATGAAGGAGAAAAAGAGCATGAAGGTTAATTTTCACATTGGCAATGGAATCTACACCTCTGATAGGGATGTTGCAGGCATAATGGAGTTGGAACACTTTGAGGGTCTCTTATTGGGTGAGCCCTCTTCTTCCTTTGATCGGGATGATTAGGATGGTGAGGGATTCTTGAGCTACATCCCCAAACTGGTGAATGACTCTGATAATTCATTTCCTACCGCACTTTCTACGGAGAATGAAATTAGAGAGGATGTCTTGAGAATGCCTCAATAAAGTGAGTCCGGGCCAGATGGATTCCATGTTTCCTTTTATGTGGTAGCTTGGGATGTGGTCGCCTCTCAGGTGGTGGAAGCAATTCAGGATTTCTTTAGGGGTGGCACTTTGAATAGAAGCATTTGCTCTTCGAGGTTGGTCCTCATTCCAAAGGTTATCAATCCAACTCTCATCTCCCATTACCGCCCTATCTGTATCTACAATTCTTCCTACAAGATTTTGGCTACGGTTATTGCTGGAAGACTTGGTGGGTTTATACCCAAGTTGCTTTCAAGAGAACAACATGGTTTCATTCAGGGTCAGAACATTCAACGAGCAGTTGGTATCGTCAGTGAGCTTTTGAATGACCTGTATAGGCATTCGGTGGGTTCCAATGTCATTTTTCAAGTTGATATGAACAAGGCTTATGATACTATTGAATGGAGCTTCATTATCCGTGTTATGAGGAACGTCGGGTTCCAAGAGTGGTTTTACGATATCTATTTCAGGTGTTAATCCTCTCCTTGGATCTCCATTTCTCTTATAGGGAAAGGCTTTGGTTATTTCAAGTCAGTTCAGGGTGTCCGACAGGGTGACCCCCTATCCCCAAGTATTTTTATATTGGCTCAAGATGCGTTGTCTCGCAATCTGAATAGGAGTGTGGAGAATGATAGAATGAAACGGTATTGCTGTCGGTAATCCACGGTGTATATTTCTCATTTGATGTTTGTTGATGACATATTTATTTTCACGAATGGCAGATGCAGGTCCTTATCCAACCTGATGGAGATCATGAACTTTTATGGTCAATTGAGTGGAAAAAATATTAATTTCTTGAAGAGTCATGTGTTTATTTAAAATAAATGCTCTGGTAGGAACTATAGAGATGTGAAAGGCATTGTTGGTTGTCTTCAAAGGCAACTACCAATCCTCTACCTTGGCGTCCCGATCTCAAGTGGCCGCATCAAGAAGCAGCATTTTCATGATATTCTGAACCGCATTCTGGGTAGGATTTTCAATTGGAAAAAGAAGCTTCTGTATTTTGGAGGACGGGTTACTTTGATCAACAGTGTGATCTCCTCTATACCGATGCATATTTTCTCTATTATCAGGCCACCGAAAGGTGTTGTGGAGAAGTTGGAAAGAATTTTAAACTCATTCCTGTGGGAATTTTTCAGTGCTCGTTTTGGTCGAGCGCTTGGCGATCATGGTTCTCATTCTTCGGACCTGGCGCACTGCATGTTTTCTCACTTGGAGCATCTTGAAAATCACACGCGATGGATCATCGGTAAAGGGGATATCAATTTCTGGGATTTAAATTAGTCGGGCGATAAGTTGTTCTTTCCAGGCTACCCCTCTCCAAACATTACCTTCAACGAAGCTACGGAGCACTATGGACTCATCCAAATGACGCTGAACCCTACTCAGATGGAGGTCTTTGAAATTTTTGTGATGAACAATACCGCCGATAAATGATGTTTTAGCAGGTCGAGTTCAGGCAGGTTTAACTTGCGGGATTATAGAGGTCTTCTCCATGAAGAGGCTGCTTCGGATTCGGTCGCCTGGTGCACTGAGATTCCTACTAGCATTAATTTCCTGATCTGGCGAATCAGAAACAAGGCAATTCCGACTGATGATAATATCCAAAGGAATGGAATTTCAATGGCTTCTCAATGCTTTTGCTGTGAGAATCTGAAGGTGGAGACAGTGCTTCACTTATTTTTTCAGAGTTCTTAGGCTGTGCATCTTTGGTCATACTTCTCCCCCCACCCGTGCATGGATGGCGACCCTTTCTCCTTACAGGGATTCTTGACATCTTGGTTTTGAGGATCTGAAAGCGGAATCATGGAGCGCAAGGTGTGTATCGTTATCTTATCCTCGATATGCTGGACTATATGGGAGGCCCGCAACCATGTTCGGCTCGACTCTAGTCACTCAATATTATTCATGCAGATGCGGTCCCAATCCCTCATTATAGATTTGGTGTCGATTCTGAAGGGAGGCCAAACATTTATCATGATCAGCAATCTCATTAGCGCTCCCCTCATTCAAAATAGGGTATACGGATAGTGGGTTAAATGGGAGCCTCCTTCCATTCGTCTCAAACTCAATGTGGATGGTTCCTGCTCAGACGGAATCATGAGGGGCGGAGGAGTTCTGAGGGAATTCAGGGGATCTTTTTTTCTGGGATTCAGTGCCTTTTATGGTACTGGTAACTCGCTCGGTGTGGAAGCTCGGGCACTTCTTATAGGTTTGAGGATTTTTTGAAGGATGGGCTTCCAGGTGACAAAGATTGAATCAGATTCCGATGTTCTTGTTAAGGCTATTCAAGGGTGACATTTTATGCCCTGGGAGTTGACCTACATTATTCGCAGATGCATTATGGAAACCAATCAAGGTCAGTTGATACATCATAGTTGGAGGGAAAAAACTTTGCTGCGGATGTGCTGGCTCACATGGGAAGACCGGAAGAGGATCTAGTGGTTTACCATAATCTGGACTCACTCCCTATTGAGTGCAAGAGTATTGTCCAAGGGGATGCCCTTGGCCTTAATCATTTTCGTCATCCTTGAGGGTGGTAGGGTTCTTGTTTTGTTTTTGTCTTCTTAATCCAATAAAAACATCATTGAGAGTGAAACCTGATTTGATCTTTAACAAGGTGACAAATTTTACCATGGTTACTATTTATATTGACCAAAAATAAATAGAAATATTTATCAAATTTGAACCTCCTAATTCCAAATATGGAATCCATTTTTTTAATTTAATTTTTATATGTTTTAGATATTAATTTTAAAAAAACCACACAACACACGATGAAAACCACTTTTTAGAAAATCATATTTTTTAGAATAAAACTTGGTTTATTCTTATCCCATGCCAAGAAAAAATATTAAAATAATTTCAAAACATTTGATTGAATATATAATATATAAATTTAATTAAAATCATTAATCAATTGTGATTATATTAATTTATTATTATAAGAATACATTTTGTGCATAAAAATAGTTTTTTAGAAAAATATCTCTTTTACCATCAAATGATTTTTATTTTTATTTATAATAATTTAATAATGAAAGAATTCATTTATATTTAACAATAAATGTTTCATAGTTTATTTATTGCTTTTAATATTATCTAATATAATAATTAGTAAATAAATATAATTTAATAGTATATCACAATTTTTTTAACTATGTGTTGTGGGTAATAAAATCTATAAAAGAAATTAAATTTATTTGAAAACAAATCATAAAATCTCATAGTGTTACATTATACCCCTATTAAAACGAATTTATTCCTCAAAATTCATAACTCTAATACAAAAAAATGATGATATCTTTGTTTCATTAAATCCTAGGTTTCCCATATAGCTCCTTCAAATTTTTGATTTCTTTAGTGAACTTTTACCATGTGAGTAGTCTTGTTTTGTATCACTTTATCTATACAATCCAAGATTTATAAAAGATGTTATTTATGTGAAATATAATTTTCCAGTGGTATGACCTTTGAGTTTTATACATTTTATATATTAGGTATGTACTTCCTTAAGAGAGATACATGGAACACATCGTGGACTCAAGAGAGGTTTGGTGGAAGCACCAAATAATAAGTTATCGGTCCTACTTAATAAAGAATATCGAATGGGAAAATATTCCTAGGGTTTAGATTTCCCTTATTCCCAAAATATAATAACCTTCTTTCATGTATAAATTTATTGAAAACCCTTGTCACCAACTTCAAATTATAGATCACATTAACGATTTTCATCATAACTTTTTTATCGACTCTGAGTAGCCCCAATGTGTTGGGGAATGGTTAGGAATTTTTCTATCATTTACTTAGATATATTAGTTCCTAATAGATTTATCTACTAGTATAATACCAAAATGTTGGAGTTATATACTTATTTCAATAGAGGTCTTCATAAGGATCCATCTGAATGCACGAGTGAAAGCTATTGTTGTAATAAAACTCAACTTGTGGAAGGTGTTGATCATAAAAACCTTTGAAATACATAGAAAAAGATATCAATATATCCTCTAGGGTTTTAATTGTTCCCTAAAATAGACTATATGTCTAAGGATGATACAACTTACTAAAACTCAACTTTGTATTCAGATCTTACTAAAGACTTTGTTATAACTTTGAAGTAAACCTCAGATCCTAATCAGATATAATGGAATGTAGTATTCCATGAAACCTTACCACTTCTTTAATATAAATTTTTTAAAGTTAATCCAAATAAAAATATTATATTATGGCAATGAAGTGTGCTGAATTTTTATGGTGATCGACTACAACCCATATAACATTGTTCCCTTTCTATGTTTTGGGGAGTCCAATGAAAAAATCCATGGTGATATTTTCCCATTTCCATTGTGGTATGGTTAATGATTGTAAAATCTTGTTAGACCTCTATATGTCATCCTTAACTTTCAAAAAATATAATTACCAAAAAACATACTCTAATATATCTCTATATATGTTGACCCACAAAAAATAATCTTTCATATCTCTATTTATATTTTTAGTTCTATGATGAATTGAGAATGGTGAACTGTGAGCTTCATCCAACATATCCTTCTTCAAATATGGTATAGAAGGAACACATATTTGGTTTATAAACCTTATAATTCCATCATAATCAAGGTTAAACTCAAGAAAATTTCTCACCTTGTCACACCCACCATCATTAAATTATTTATTTTATTAATTTTTCTTTGCATCAGGTAGTCCGGGTTGAAACCCAACTTAAGATTTCAAGTTCTTTTTTTAAAAAAAATGTATGTTTTGGCCTTGATTGCATCCAGCGCACCGCGTTCGAAGCTACGCGACCTCACCTGGGTCGCCAAACGACCGTGCCCGGTTCACCGCATGCATTGCTGATGTTTAATTAATGAAATAAAAATAAAGTAAAATAAGAGTTTTTAATGATAATAATAATAATAAGGTTATTCAGGGACATTATTATTATTATTATCATAATTGATATAACTTTTTATTTTATTTTAGTACCATCATTTGAGTTTTATTATTTTTATTATCATTGTCATCATTATTCATAATTTAGTTTTATTATTATTGTTTTTATTATTATTATTATCATTATTATCACAATTATTATACATGTATTTTATTTTATTGTCGTCAACTGAGTTTTATTATTTTTTATAATATTACCATTATTATTCTAATTTTAGTTCATTAATATTATTGGTTTTATTTTGTTTTGTTTTTTTTACTTCTATTTTATTTTTATTTTTTTCTAGCGCTTTAGGGTTTCTTTAGTTTTTTTTTTGGGCTGCTGCTATGTGTTTTTTCCCCATTCCCTTTACGCCTCCTCGCATGGGAATCCTGTCGTGCCACTGACTCCTCCTCTCTTCATGTTGCGCCTCCACCTCCCTTTCCTTCTATCCAGCGCACCCCTGCACTCCCGTCCGACCACCAGCCCTATCGTGCCGCGCCCCGACCTTCTGGACAGTCCCGCCACTTTACCCTTGTGCACACCAAGCTCAAACGCACCCCCCCCCCCATCTGACCCGCCTCGACTTCCCTGCACCTAGTGCGACCTTCGCACCACCCATCGCTCCACCCGTGCGTCGCCCTTACCTCTTGCTGGCGCGAACCCTAGAGAATCCCCTACCAGAATGACACCTCTTTGGTTGAGTTTTATTTCCCCTCCTACGGTGTTAGTTTTAGCTTTCGATTTTGATTTTATTTGGTTTCAATTCATGTTTTATGGTTTAATTTAAGATTTACGTGGTGTGAATTACACGCGATTGGAGTTCCACACCAAGGTTTGAAAGTCTTCAAAACCAAGGTAGGTGGTTCCATGCCATGATATCTTTTAGATAATTTAATTTGGTTATTTAATTAATTTAGTATGTTCTATAATTTAATTTCATTGTGAGAACTCTTTTTAGAATGCTTGACATTCTCATTCAATGAAATTGAATTTCTGAAATAGTATAGTTTTGTCATCTATATGTGTGTTGTTATATAAATGATCGGTTGTGCTTTATAGGTTGTGCTAAATGAGTTTAAAAGATTTTTTGACATGAGTGTGTGATGAAAAGTGCACTTTCTTTAGAAATGGTCATGTTTCTAATTTTTACTTTTCTATAGTAAAATTCTAAAAGTCTTTAATCAACTATTTATATGGTGAAAATGAGGTTTTAGAAGAGCTAAATGTGCAATTGATTTGAAAATGGTTCTAGAAACTAAAATTTGTGTGTTTTAAAATGAGGCATTGTGGTATGCATGTGTGGTATTTTGTTAATTGATCAATTGTTTATTTAAGGGGTGTTTGATATTCAAAACATGGTCGGGAAGGTTTTTGGGGTTGTTTGATAGGTGTGAAATGTGTTTTCAAGTTTTTTGAGGTGTGTGAATATTTAAATGGGGGTTTTCAATGGAAAATGAATCATTTTGGGAGTGTTGTCTTGTTGTTCACACTTGAAATTTAATTGCAAACTATTTGAATAATGAAAACATGTTTCGATATTTTTACCTTGAGTATTTGGTTTTAAAGTGACATCTCTATATGGGATAAAGTGGTTTTTGGTGTAAAGTCTTCTTCACTTATGTTGAAATGATTTAACAAATAGTTCAAATTATTTATTGATTTATGGAGATGGCACGAAAGTAGTATTTGGGAAAAGTTAATTATTTGTTTATATTTAAAGTAGCATGTTTATATAAAATGAGACGTTTTTGTGTAAACCCACTTTGTGTCGTGTGGTGGTGTTTTATAAGTGGTGCAAATGGTTCAGTTAATTGTGTAGTTGGTACAAAACTAGTTATAAAGACAATTTATTAAGAAAGTAATTTTAAATGAATATCCTATTTGTAATTGGGTGTGTTTATTTGTGTTTTCCCTTAATGTGTTATTTAAATAATGCTTTCTAAGTCGTGCGAATTGTTTATGTTCTTCTTTGAGTGTTTCCAAATGGGGATTTGCAAAATGATTAGGTAACGACAGATATATTTTAGAAAGGCATTTTGGTGTGCGTGATTTTTTGAAATGTTGTTTGGGTATGTAAATGTGAATCTTGTGTGTAATGTCTTGTTTGGTCTGTGATATGAGAAAGAAATATGCTATGTGAATGTGAAACTTTATTGAGTACAAGGGAAAACCCCAGGTATATAGGTGGGGGGACTAGAACTAGTGCGCTAGTGATCCGATGTGGTATCGTTCCTATTTCACTTAGCTGGATTGATGATTGAAAAACTAACTAAACATATGAATTCTGAGGTTCGTAGTCTTCTATGCCACGTTTTTTGAGGGTCGTGGTCTCCTAATCCACGTTTTCTAAGGGTCATGGTTTCTAAGCCACGTTTCACCGAGACATGAGGTTCTAGGGTCCCACTCGAGCTAGATAAACCTTAGGGGATTTACCCATAGTGCTCTACTAATTATGACGTGGTGCCTTCCGTCGACATACAGAGGACCACTTGAGTGTGCATGTTCTTTATAAACTTTCTCTTCTGATTTTAAATTAGTATTGTGAAATGTTTTTTTTTCTTTCAGTACTCTTTTCTTTTCACTTTCCGTTTTTAAATTTTTTTCCTTAAAAGAGTTTTAAAAGTATGGTTTTAAATAATCATGTTAAATTATATTTTTTATGTTGTTGCATGGAACCTTTTTATTTGGTGGTATCCTACTGGGCTCTTGGCACACACATTGCATACACCTTTGGGTGTATTTAGACCTTGTTCTTTGTGTATTCCTGGTTGAGGCATCATGCATAGTGATGGTGGTTCTGGATACTTTCGGTCTTCGTGTGCAGGTTCGTGTTGGTAGCTTGGGAATGCGGCTTCTCATGTTGCTTGGAGGTTGGTATTGGGGTTTTAGTTTTATATCTTTGTTGTTGTGCACTTTGGGTTTTTATTTGAATTGTAGACTTTGAACCTGTTTATGGTTTAAAGGCGTGTTTGGTTGTTTGTCTCCAATTTTAGTTGGTTTATCTTGTTAGTTTTTTTCTATATTTTATTTAGGTTAAATAGTTCCCATGTAATGTTTTGATACATGGGCACCTGTGCCAGCCCGTGGGGATCGGGAATGCCCTTCGGGCCATGTCGTGGGCCGGGTTGGGCGCCGGGTCGGATGGCGAGCCGGCCTGGTTCGTGACAAAATGGTATCAGAGCCAGGGTTTGGTCTATTGGGTCATGTTATTTTGGGATAGAGTTAGTGTGGACCAAAATTAAGGGTGTTAGAACTCGACGTTCTGGTTACAAGTAAGGTTCCTGGCCAGCACACCTCGTGGAAGGACTCGAGTTACAAAAGTAAGTTGATGTTTGTCTACATCTTTGGTCTGTGTGGTTAATTTTGTTTAGGGGAAATGAAAAAGGAGTAGGGTCAGTGGTCCAAGTGAGCTCGTAGGGTCTGGAAATCCATGTGGAGCTGGGGACGCTGTCCTAAAATACCCTTTGTGGCAGTGGTGTGATTGGCATATGTCCGCCAACCATATGTCTGAGTCACCCGCTGACACTAGTTTCTTCTTTCATTGTCCCTTGTCTCTTTATTTTACAATGGTGGAAATTTGGTTTTTAAGTAAAAATTTTTTGATCTTAGAAAATGTTTTCAAATGAAGCGCTTTAAAAATTAAATAATGTGTAAAGGTTGAAAAGTGTGGGTTGAATGTTTGGTTTTGAAAAAAAATGGAAAGGTTTGGTTTTTATTCTTGGTGTTCTCATGGGAAACCACATGCATGAATGTATATGGAAAAATAAATGGTTAGAGGCATGAGAAGGTGAATTCTTAGATGGATATGAGGTGGGTGATAGTGCGGCACGAGAACATGCATGTTTGAGGCCCATGGGGCACCATTATTGTTTGTGCAACCTACTTGCTTTTCTTATTTTCAAAAAGTTTTGTTAAATGAGAATTTGGTGTTTTAGTAACCAGTGGTTTCATGGTGTGTCCTTGGGTTTTTGAAATTATGGATGTGAGGCGTTTCGAGCCGAGAATCCTTTTTAGATGATTTGTGTCCCGATTTTTAATTCTTATATGTAAGTTGGTATGGAAGCGTGTAGTTAGTGAATTCTTTTGAAAATTACATTAGGGAGCCCTTTCAGTGGTCCCCCCTGCATGTTTGGTGTTCACTTGTGGTATTTCTTGACCATTGGACCAGTTTCGTTGGGTCCATGCCTTTCTTTCTTGACTAATGTATTCCCCCCTATAAATCGTTAACATGTGATTGAAGTGTGGTCATAGGGAAATCGTCATTGGCCAAACCTCCAGTTGATCAGTGGAATCTCTTCTTGAATTCTAGAATTGAACCCATCTCTCCTTTTTATGACTAAGTGTATCCTCTCGTCGCAGGATGATAGATGCGAGGTGATTTGAAGGGATTTTTGGTCTTTTGAGTGTCTGACTCGTCAGGTATGATGTTTGACACTATGTTTTTTGAAGGTTCCCCCTAAAAACAGAAAAAGGAATTCTAGCAGGGAAGGGTGAAGACAGTTTATAGTTATCAGTGTTGACTGGTGCCTTGAAATATTTTGTGGCACTTTTATCGGCAACAAGGGTCGTGTTTGGTGACTTCTTACAGAGTGAGTTCTCTTTGAAGAGCAAGGGTGGGTTTCGTAGGATCCTTCGGAAATCCCTATTTTCATAGGAGTGTGTTCTCTCGGGGATTTCTAGTTCTTCTGTTCAAAGGGGGGTGTTTTTCGTGTGTCTTTCCTCCTTATGTTTCTTAGTTAAGGTGAAGTGGTTATGCATGTGCATCCTCTAAACCCCTATTTTGGTTGATGTGTCACGAAAAAGTAGTTGGATGTCATGGTGTGTTGTGTTTAATGTTGTTGTCTCGATTGCGGTGTGGTTGCATGCAGTACCCAAGGGAGAAGCTCAATTTTGGAGTCTTCTACACCTGACTATGAGGCAGGAGATACTTCAAACATAAGGTCTCCAGCCATAGGCCTCGGAGTGAAGCTAGCTTGTGATCAGGAACCCAAAGGGTGTATGGGACCCCGACTTTGTTCTATCATCGGTTTTAAAAGTAAAAGTAGTTTAAATCATTTCCTATAGTTGTTCCGTTCCAAAATAACCGTTTAGGCACATAAGGATTCTGTGACTATGTAGAGGTGGGGTCGTCTCATTGCCTTAGAGTCTTGGGGGTTGCGTTCCAATGAATGTAATCGCCTTAGTGGTCCTTATGGGTTATGTTGGGTAAATCCATCTCAAAGTTGAATAGGGATCATCCAGGGATGTGGAGATGTTGGTTTATCTTCAGATGTAGTTTTGACTCCCTGGTAGTTGGGCCCATCCCTCCCCACCCCTTGTGGTGGGGTGTTTGGCCATTGTTGGGAAATACTCAATGTTTTGTATCTTTCTTCGATCCTAATGGTGGTGAGACCCACAATTGGTATCGCTCAAAAGTCTCTAGATTGAATCAGTGTTGGTCGTCTTCATATAGTGGGGATTCCGCTCAGACCTTCCCTAGAGGTGGCTTGGTGATAAGTGATAAAATTTCTCCTTGGACGTGGTTTGACCTTGTTTGATCATTATAACCAAAAAATGTGATTTTCATTTAATATTGCTTGAGGTGTTTCAGCTTATAAAGTTGTTCCTCATGAGTGAGAGAGTTCCTATCCTTGATTAATCAACTGGAGATGTTCTAGCTCTTTGGGGCGGGAAACATATCAAAAATCCTTTATGAGTTCTTGAGGTTGTCATTTAAGTCTCCTTTTCTAAGCACGGTGTGTTTGCCTCTTCTCTCTTGATGTTTGTGAGGATCCCCTTTGAACCTTAAGGGAGTTTGGTTTTCTACTTTGGGGTTTGGTCCTAGTTGTGGATTTCCAGGGACGGAAAGCTTTATGGTGGGGAGAATTTTCACACCTTCCATCATTAAATTATTTATATTATTAATTTTTCTTTGCATCGGGTAGTCCGAGTTGAAACCCAACTTAAGATTTCGAGTTCTTTTTTTTAACGTGTTTTTTTCCTTGATTGCATCCAGCACACCACGTTCGAATCTGCACGACCTCACCTGGGTTGTCGCGCGACCATGCTTGGTTCACTGCACGCCTTGCCGATGTTTAATTAATGAAATAAAAATCAAGTAAAATAAGAGTTTTTAAGGATAATAATAATAATAAGGTTATTCATGGACATTATAATTATTATTATCATAATTGATATAAATTTTATTATATTTTATTACCATCAGTTGAGTTTTCTTATTTTTATTATCATCATCATCATTATTCATATTTTAGTTTTATTATTATTGTTATTATTATTATTATTATTATTATCATTATTATCACAATTGTTATAGATTTATATTTTATTTTATTGTCATCAACTGAGTTTTATTATTTTTTTTAATATTACCATTATTATTCAAATTTTAGTTCATTAATATTATTGGTTTTATTTTGTTTTATTTTGTTTTTTTTACTTCTATTTTATTTTTATTTTTTTTTTCTAGTGCTTTAGGGTTTCTTTAGTTTTTTTTCGGGCGGCTACTGTGTGTTTTCCCCCATTCCTGTCGCGCCTCCTTCCATGGGAATCCTGTCGCACCGCTGGCTCCTCTCTTCATGCTACGCCACCACCTCCCTTTCCTTCTACCTAGCACACCCCTGCACTCTCGTCTGGCCACCAGCCCTGTCGCGCCGCGCCCCGACCTTCTGGCCAGCCCCGCCGCTTTGCCCATGTGCACACCAAGCCCAAACGCACCCCCCCCCCCCCCCCCCGAGCCGACTCACCTCATCTTCCCTACACCTAGTGTGACCTTCGCACCACCCATCGCTCCACTCGTGCGCCGCCCTTACCTCTTGTCGGAACGAACCTCGATGAATCACCTACCAGCACGACACCTATTTGGGTGAGTTTTCTTTTCCCTCCTAGGGTGTTATTTTTAGCTTTCGATTTTGATTTTATTTGGTTTCAATTCATGTTTTAGGGTTTAATTTATGATTTATGTGGTGCGAGTTACACGCGATTGGAGTTTTGCACCAAGGTTTGAAAGTCTTAAACACTAAGGTAGGTCGTTCCATGCCATGATATCTTTTAGATAATTTAATTTGGTTATTTAGTTAGTATAGTATGTTCTATAATTTAATTTCATGGTGCGAACTGTGTTTAGAATGCTTGACATGCTCATTCGATGAAATTGAAATTCAGAAATAGTATAGTTTTGTCATCTATATGTGTGTTGTCATATAAATGATTGTTTTTGCTTTATAGGTTGTGCAAAATGAGTTTAAAATATTGTTTGACATGCGTACGTGATGAAAAAGTGCACTTTCTTTAGAAATGGTCATGTTTCTCATTTTGACTTTGCTATGGTAAAATTCTAAAAGTGTTTAATCAACTATTTATATGGTGAAAATGAGGTTTTAGAAGAGTCGAATGTACAATTGATTTGAAAATGGTTCTAGCATCTAAAATTTGTGTGTTTTAAAGTGAGGCCTTGTGGTATGCATGTGTGATATTTTATTAATTAATAAATTTTTTATTTAAGTGGTGTTTGAGATGCGAAACATGGTTGGGAATGTTTTTGGGGTTGTTTGGTAGGTGTGAAATGTGTTTTCAAGTTCTTTAAGGTGTGTGAATATTTAAATGGGGGGTTCCAAATGAAAATGAATCATTTTGGGCATGTTGTCTTCTTGTGCGCATTTGAAATTTAATTGAAAACTATTTGAAGAATGGAAAACATGTTTTGATATTATTACCTAGAGTATCTGGTTTTAAAGTGACATCTCTATATGGGATAAAGTGGTTTTTGGTGTAAATTTTTCTTGGTTTATGTTGAAATGATTTAACAAATAGTTCAAATGATTTATTGATTTATGGAGATGGTGTGAAAGTAGTATTTGGGAAAAGTTGAATATGCGTTTATATTTAAAGTAGCATGTCTATATAAAATGAGACGTTTTGGTGTAAACCCACTTTGTATCATGTGGTGGTGTTTTATAAGTGGTGAAAATGGTTCAGTTAATTGTGTAGTTGGTGTGAAACTAGTTTTAAGGACAATTTATTAAGAAAGTAGTTTGAAATGACTCTCCTATTTGTAATTGGGTGTGTTTATTTTTGTCAGCCCTTAATGTGTTTTTTAAATAATGCTTTCTAAGTTGTGCGAATTTTTTATGTTGTTCTTTGAGTGTTTCCAAATGGGGATTTTCAAAATGATTAGGTAACGGCAGATATATTTTGGAAAGACATTTTGGTGTGCGTGAGTTTTTGAAATGTTATTTGGGTATGTAAATGTGACTCTTGTGTGTAATGTCTTGATTGTTTTGTGATATGATAAAGCAATATTCTATGTGAATGTGAAACTTGATTGAGCACAAGGTAAAACCCATGGTATCTAGGTGGGAGGACTAGAACTAGTGCGCTAGTGATCCGGAGTGGTATCGTCCCTGTTTCACTTAACTGGATTGACGATTGCAACACTAACTAAACATATGAATTCTGAGGGTCTTGGCCTTCTATTCTACATTTTCTAAGGTTTGTGGTCTCCTAATCCACGTTTTATGAGGTTCGTGGTTTCTAATCCACATTTCACTGAGACACAAGGTTAAAGGGTCCCACTCGATCTAGATAAACCTTAGGGGATTTACCCATAGTTCTCTACTAATTATGACGTGGTGCCTTCTGTCAGCATAAAGAGGACCACTTTAGTGTGCATGTTCTTTATATACTTTCTCTTCTGATTTTAAAGTACGATTGTGAAAAGTGTTTTTCCTTTCAGTACTCTTTTCTTTTCACTTTCAGTTTTTAAATTTTTTCCTTAAAAGTGTTTTAAAAGTATGGTTTTAAATAATCATGTTAAATTATCTTTTTGGTGTTGTGGCATGGAACCTTTTTATTTGGTGGTATCCTACTGGGCTCTTGGCTCACACCCTACATACACCTTGGGGTGTATATAGACCTTGTTCTTTGTGTATTCCAAGTTAAGGCATCATGCGTAGTGATGGTGGTTCTGGATACTTTTAATCTTCGTGTGCAGGTTCGTGTTGGTAGCTTGGGAATGTGGCTTCTCGTGTAGCTTGGAGGTTGGTATTGGAGTTTTAGTTCTCTATATTTGTTGTTGTGCACTTTGGGTTTTTAGTTTAATTGTATACTTTGAAAATGTTTATGGTTTAAAGGCGTGTTTGGTTGTTTGTCTCCAATTTAAGTTGGTTTATCTTGTTAGTTTTTTTTCAACCTTTTATTTAGGTTAAATCATTCCCATGTAATGTTTTGATACCTAGGAACTTGCACCAGCCCATGGGGATCCGGAACGGCCTTCAGGTCATGTCACGGACCGGGTCGGGCGCCGAGTCGGATGGCGACCTGGCCTAGTTCGTGACACGCCTTATTCTATATTTCCATATCTTCTTTATGCACCTCTTTAATCTTTACTTGGATAGATTTTTGAATACTTATTTGAGAAAGAAAATATTCATCCCATTACATCAAGATTTCAAGATCCATCCTTTTCAAATCTAGAAATATAGAATAATTTATGATCCTCGTCATAGATAAGCTAGTATGATACTTTTGAATTAGAGCATCTGTAACATTACTCTCTTTCCCATGGTGGTAATGTATTGAGAATTCAAAATCTATAATCATATCCAACCATTTTATCTAGAAAATATTCAACTCTTTCTTTGTGAAAATATACTTTAAACTTTTATGATAAGTATATATATCATAAATTTCTCCATAAATATAATCTCTCCATATATTTAATACAAAAATCACCACAACTAACTCTAATTCATGAGTTGGGTAATTTTTATCATGAACCATCAGTTGATGTGAGGCATAATCTACCACCATATCATTATACATGAGAATGTACCCTAATACATTCTTTGATGCATCACTATAGATAAAAAAACTTCTCAATTATAGTTTATATTAATCATAGGTTCTATAACTAACCTTTTCTTCATTTACTTAAAATGTTCTTCACATTTATATATCTAAAGGAACTTATCTACCTTTTGAGTTAACTTGGTGAGTGGATTAGATAGTCATGAGAAATTCTCCACAAAGAAATGATAACATCCATCCAAACCAAGAAAACTATAGATCTAAATCATAGTGGTTGATCTGTCCCAATAGTAAATAACTTCTATCTTTAAATGATCTACTGATATACCCCCACTTTTGATTATATGACCCAATAATGAAACTTTAAAAATCTAAAATTCACACTTGGTAAATTTTTCATAATGATTCTCTTTCCTCAGGGTCTTCAACACAATTCATAAATGATCTTTATTCTCTTCCTTTCTCTTTGAATATATAATAATATCATTTATAAAGACTACCACAAACAGATCAAGGTAATCTCTTAATACTTTACTCATTAAATCCATGATGATAGTGGGGGTATTAATAAAACCAAAAGGAATCACTATGAATTCATAGTTTCCATGCCTTATATGGAATATTTTCTTGGGTATGTCATCCATATTGACCCTCAATTGATGATATCTATAATGAATGTCAATATTAGAAAATTATTAATCTATAAAAAATTGATCAAGTAAGTCATCAATATGTGGTAAAGGATACTTTTTATCCATTGTAATCTTATTAAGTTCTATATAATCAATGCATATTTACATTGATCCATCTTTCATCTAAATAGAAATAAATAGTGCACCACTAGGTGACATACTTGGTCAAATGAATCCCTTATCAATACTATCTTGTATTTTCTTCTTCATTTCCTACAACTATTTCAGGGTTATTCTATATCGAGTCTTTGAAATATGTGTAGAACCAGGTATGAGTTATATCGAGAACTCAACATCATGATTCAGTGGAATTGTAGGAAATTATAATAGAAATAAATTAAAAAACTTCCAAACAATAGGAATATATTTGATTTTGAGTTTCTCCCCAACCATATAAGATATACACTCCTTTGGAGTTGGAATTAAGACCCATACAATGGATTTTATTTCCATCATAAGTTCATATTTATCATCGTACTGATAGATGGTCATATCTTGGTTTAGAATATCAAATTTAACATCACTTATTTTAATATTTATGTGGGGTTTATATAAAGAAATTAAATCCATTCCTAAGATAACATCAAACTCAACCAAATAGAGAATAACATGATTTTTGATACGCCCATTACTATAAACATAAAACGAAAAAGAATCATATAATTATGATATGATCATCATACTATTAGGGGTTTCCACTAATAATTCAATATCTAATCATTAAGGTGCTTATGTGATACCCGTAGAAAAAAAATTATATAAACGAGTGGGTAAATCCATGATCAAATAATACATTATAAGTTTTAGGGTGTCTAGAAAGTATACCTTTCACCGCATCATTTTTTACCCCTCATCAGAAATAATGATCTCATGAGATTTACCATTACCCTTGGGATTAAGATTTTATTGACGACAATCATCATCATTAACCTTCTGATTTGGGCACTAGTTGGAATAATGCCCATACTCCTTGCATTTGAAACACTAGAGTGTGGGTTGTGCATTCTGTTGATATTTCTCTATATTCACATCATTATTTAACTTCTTCCCATCATTTTGGAATTAAATTTCCCAATGACTTTCATTTTCAGACTTGAATAATTTATCAATTTCCTTAATATTATTTCTTCCATGTTTCCTTCCACACTTTTAGTATGAAGGAAGGAGCATATTCTTTTCTATATGGTTTTTATAATTACCTTTTAATTATATCTCTATTTTCCTATCAAAATCATGATATTGATAGGTAAATCTAATCTCTATCTCTACCTTAATGTAACATAAAATTATTTATTTATAGTTAATGAAGTCCCTTATGTCTAATTCCCTTTAGAGACTTTATTTTAAGCCATTAAAGAATTTATCAACCTTACTTTTAGGTTGGATGATAATTCCATAAGCATACATCACAAGTCTCGTAAAATTTTTCTTATAGGTATCAATGGATTCATCATCCTTATTATTTATATTAAGGAATTAATTATCCATTTTAATTTTAAGAATAAAATTAAAGTACAATTTGAAAAATAATCTCTTAAACTCATCTCACTCTATAGAGTAAATTTCTTCCTATTTCCTTGTGTTTTTTATAAGAGTACACCATGTATCTGCTTCACCCTTCAAATGATAAATATTTATAATAACATTATCATGTTTTGATCCCATAATAATGTAAAATATCTTTTTAGAAGTACTAATACATTGTTTCTAAACTAGTTGATCAGTGGAACCACTAAAATAAGGTGGATATTTCATCATGAAGGACTTAACAAAATGTTTCCCTTTCATTTTCTTATTTAGAATCTATGAGTGATTCATAGATTGAGAAATTTTTATAGGAATAAATATGATATATTCATTCCAAATCCCATAAAATTTGGTTTCTTAGGAAGATAATAATTTCATTTTCCATCATATTCAACATTAACATAAATCCTTCAAGTTCCATATATCGACTAATACCAAAAATCATAGTGTGAGAAAAAAAATCATAGTGGAAAAATATGTACTCATGAAAAATAAATTATTGGATGTTAAAATAAAGATACAATATTTTCAATAGGTTGAACCTAGATTATCTGTGATCATTACTTAAACTTTAGGATGTTATATTATACTTACACTAATCCCCAGATTTCTCATTAAAGTTTTCCCATCCTAGTTTCCAAAGGTTAACTAAAACATTCTATGATACAAACTACAGAAACCTAGACTTTAAAAACAAAGATATCATATCTTAATAGATGAATATTCATTACATAACATAATGAGTCATTCCATAATCATATATTTCTAGTTCCTTTGAAAACTTGGACACATAAAAAACGATTTCATGAAAGATCTACATCGTATCCAACTAAGTTCTTCATAAAAATCACCCTTATTAGACATATCATAGTTAATAACCATATTTATAACCTGGGGAAAGGTGACATAATAAATGGTGATCTAAAATACTCTTTAAGGGTAAACAAGGGATATATTAAGGATCGCTTGGTAATAAAAAGAACATAAGGGTATTATAATATTTGAAAATCATACCCTACAAATCATAGATCATAATATTGAGTCGTGACATAAAACATAGAAGTTAATAAGACATGAATCATGAAGGAACAAAAGAAAAAGATCCATTAGAGAAAAACATTGGCATAATGCATAAGTTTTGGAATACACATAAGTGTATAATTTCATTTCCTTAGTAGTCAAGCCTCATTTCTAAGACTATCATAGTGGAATGGTTTCACTCCCCAAACCATAATAGCAGTAGAGGTTCACTCCTAAAAATATCATAGTATACAAATTATCTTACTGAATTAGGTTCACCCCTATTACATTCTTATTTATCTCATGAGATATCAATAATTACAAAATGAATTGGATGGAGATAAATTCCCCCCCAATACTTGGTTAAAATATGACCACTATCCTCGGTTATAATGAAACCATTGTCATTTTTTATAATGTAACCACCATCTATAACCATTGTCACATAATGAAAACTATACGTATGTGTTCCAAAAGATCATAAAACATTCATTATATAAGAACCCATTAAAATAAATTTATTTTTTAAATATTTCACCATAGCATAACCCATGTAAAATAAATGGATTTAATAAAAATTTCAATATTTCATCATAGTATAACCTTTGGAAAAGGAATAGGTCCTATAAAAAACTTTTCATAAAAAATATAAACTATATATATAATGAATGAGGATGATATTATTGGTTCATAACCCTATAAAATCTTAATTAAAAACAAAGTATGTTATCTTAGATGGGAAATGATTTTGAAATATCACATGTAATATTTCTTGTGGAAAATAACCTTTTCATTTGAAATCACCTTTTTAAAACATAAAAATGTCACAATTATTATGGAAAAAAAATTCTATGAAAATAAACTTGGAAATTTTTAAGGAAAATTTTTAATCATTGATCATTCATTTTGGTTGGAAATTCCATTCATGTCATATACATAAAAATAAAACATTCCTTTCACACTTATGTATAGAAAGTCAAAAAATCCCCATTTAGAAAAAAAGAAGATTAATTTTAAAGAATTATATAAAAATTAAAAAATCGGTAAAAAAATTATTTAAATATTTATTTTATAATAGTAAAAATATTCTTTAAAACATTTTTATAAAATATTGATATGAAACAAAAAGGCTTTTCGACTGAAGTGAGAAATAGAGATGATTTTCATTAAAATCATATTTTTAGTATATTGAGTAATTGAAGTGATTAAAATGAAAGTAAAAAAATTTATTTTCATAAAATAACTACATTATAAAGAAATTCATGATTTTATTTAGTGGTATATCATAATATTCCAGAATCATAACTTAATCATAAAAAATCCTGATAAATAATTAGATTGTAACATAAAACCCTTACCTCTTTAGTAACATTTGAATAATAATTATCATGAAATAAATAACTACATATGGTTATTTATATCCCATAATTTTCATTATAATAATCACAAAATACATTCATGTTTAGTATATACACCATAAAAAATAAACAAGTGTTGGATATGGAATGTGACCCATAGAAATAAAAGTGAGATGAAAATATCTTACCTTAGGTCCAAATTCCTTCATAAATGTTGGAACCTCCTTTATAATAAATATATATTTATTATACATATATTATGTAACTATAATAATATATATCTTACCATATATGATTTACTTATATACCTTTATCACCCATTTTTTAACACTTCTTTATTAAAGTCATTATTTCTAGTGATATCTCCTTCGTTTTTCATGTATGTCCCGGTTTGGTAGTATTGGTCCTTGTATTTTGATCATGGTTACATCATCTAGAAAATTTTTATGAAGATATAAATATCATATATATTCATTATAAAAAAATTTAGATACATTCATAAAAGTGATAGATATAAAAATTAATTACATCGTTCATGGAGACAGTAGGTCATATGTACACATGAATGATGTTCTAATTTTTTCGATAGATGGAAAAAATAAAGATAAGTAATAAATAAAATTTAATAATAATTATTTTATCATATATATTCATTAAATCCATACTTATTACCATACAAGTAAAATATAAATGAAAAATTAATCACATCGCTTCGTGGAGTTGGTAGTCCACACGCATGCATTATCGACGTTATTGTTTTCCAACGGTTTAGAAGGTAATTATTTAGATATAATATTCTCTTTCAAAAATTATAATTATTTCATGATTATAATATATAAACATTAATCCCATAATAATACCCATCTATAAAATATGATGATGAGAAATGAATTTTATTGCTATGTAGATACGGTAAGTCATACATACCTACAAGCAATATTTTCACTTCTTATTTGATGGAAAGAGGGTGAATAAAGGTGGTTTAATAATTATAATAATACTTAACTATATTTAGGATACTAAATTTATTATTTTATAAATAATATAAAATATTTATAAGAGTTAAATAATAATTAAAAAGAAAGTGATATACTAAGGTGATTACCTCATCTTTGGAATAATTCCTTTAGATATCCCCTTAAGAGCTATAGGGTGGGTATTTTAGGAAGAAAAAAAACCTCTATAATTTTTCATTAGGATTTTATAATATAAATTGGTAGATTTTTTTTTGATATATAAGGCTCAAAGTTCTTACGATAAGGGTAAGGAGGTGTTCCCTTCTATAATAGAGGGGAGGGGTGCCCTTCGAATTTTTTAAAACATTAAAATATATTAAATTCATTATCATTCAAAATTGTTCCAAATGGAGTATAAATGGGAAAGGGATTAAATATCTGACCATATAGTATCCTAATTTTCCTATTTAAATATTTTAATTATTTTTAATTAATTTAATAATATATTGTTTTCATAAAATATCATTATTGTGAATTCATACACTATTAATTTAATTTTACTTAAAAGATATAAATAAATGGTATTAATTAGGATAAAATTCTATAACATAACAATAATAAGTCATATGAATTTAAAAAAATTATGTAACATGTTAACTAACTCAAATTATATGACTTTTAATATTTTTAAAATCATTTTATATCATTTTTTTATTAATTTAAGAGATATTGCATCATTGTTGCATAATAATTTGAGGTCATTATATAATTACTAAAAAGTTGAAATAAATTTAAATCATGTAAATAATTTCATTAATATAATAATAGACACATATATTCATTTATAACTTTCTTTTTCCCTATATGGACATAAAAATATATTTAAAACATAGAAAGTGGCATTTCTCATATTTCTTTACTTTAAATGTTATATAGGCCATTTTCATGGAAAAGTGTCCACTAAACAACTCAATTTAGATCCTAAAGTGATAATGGTAAAATTAAATACATCCAATAATCATTGTGATGAATCATTATGGCCTTTCACTTAGTTTTAACCAATATTGACATGATTTACCCTTTACGAAGGTGATAGATTTTACCTCGGTTACTATTCATATTGACCAAAAATAAAAGAGGTATAATTCCTAAATTTGAACATCATGATTACAAATATGGAATCCATTTTATAAAATTAAACTTATATAAGTTCCATAAATTTATTTTAAAATAAGCGTGTAATACAAAACGAAGACAACTTTTTAGATAAATACATTTTCAAGCATAAAACTTTGTTCATTATTATCCCATTCCTATGAAAAATATTAAATGAATGTAAAAAAATTATTTTAATATAATATATATATATCATTAAAATTATTCATAAATAATGGTTAACTTAATTTATTAAGATTCTAATTCATTATGCACATGAAAACTATTTTTCAAAAAAATATCTCTTTTGCATTAAAATGATTGTTATTTTTATTTCTAACATAATGATACCGAAGGAATTAATTTATATGTAATGGTAAATTTTTCATAATTTAGTTATTCATATTCATACTCACTAATCCAATATTTAGGATATAACTGTAATTTAATAGCATATTGAAATTCGTTTAAACTTGGTGTTGTGTATAACACAAGCTATCGAAAAAATTAAATTTATTTAAAAAATATTTCATAAAATATCAGGGTGTTACAAATTTCCCTAATAAAACATGTAAAAACAATAAATAAAAATATGGTGGATGTTATTTTGGTATTATATCCTCATTAAATCATAATATTTAATAATTTTTGTTTACATAGATGAAAATACTTTAGAAAGATCCCTAGAAAATTGCTAGAGGAAAATACCCTTTTAACTTTGAAATCTATTATCTAAAATTTTTTAAAATATTAAGGAAAAATTTTTCTATAAAAATAATCTTTTAAATTTTTAAATTAATATTAAAATCACTATTCATTCATTATGGTTTGAAATTTCATTCATGGTTTATAAGTTAAAAAAATCCTATAACACTTTTGTAAAAAAATCAAAAAGTACCTCGTTTAGAAAATGACAAGATATTTTCATTTAAAATATTTCTTTAAAAATAAATAATGTGTAAAAATTATTTAATAAATAATTTTATAATAGTAAAAATATTTTTTAAAAAAATTTAAGGAAAATATGGACATGGAAAAAGAAGACTCCTGACCGAGTACAAAAAACAAATTCAATTTTCCTTAAAAACATTAGTTCGTTATCTTGAGTCCTAAAATAGATGAAAATAAAAAAAAATAACCATATGGGAAAAAATATATTGGTTTTAATATATGAATTTCAAAAAATACCCCAAATGGATACAAAAACAAAAAAGATCCTAAATAATGATGAGACTGTTAAATAAACTCTTACCTTGAGTCTGACTTCCTTCATATGTGTTTGAACATCTTATATGATAAATATATATATATTATAAATCCATTTTATAACCTTAATCATATATATAATTCTACATATGATTTATTTATAACCTTTTATCACTCATTTATTAACAACTCTGTTAAAATCACAGTTCGGGGTGATAACTACTTCATTTTTCACGTATGTTTTGGTTCGGTGGTTTTGTTCATTGTACTTTGATCATGGTTCCATCATCTAAAGAATGTAAATAATTATATAAATATCATATATATTCATTATATATATATATTCATAAAATATATGTATATATATAGAAAAATAAATTACACTATTCACAGTGATGGTAAGTTGTACATACACATGAACATTGTTTTCACTTTCCAATGGATGGAAAAAAAGAAAGGTAAATAAAATTTTACCTTTACATAATAATTATTATATAATATATCATATATATTAATTAAATCTATACTTATTACCATCCATTAAAATCATAATT
This sequence comes from Viscum album, assembly GCA_963277665.1. NCBI lineage: Eukaryota > Viridiplantae > Streptophyta > Magnoliopsida > Santalales > Viscaceae > Viscum > Viscum album. The sequence goes on along the minus strand of OY728122.1, from coordinate 696,890,467 downwards.
AAAAAATGAATCACATCAATTCATGGAGGTGGTAGTCTACATGTACACATGGGCAACATTATCATTTTCTAAATGATTATAATGAAAGAAGTTAGATATGATACTATAATTATAGAAACATAATTACGTCATGAATATCATATATAAACATTAAACACATCATAATACACATCCATAAAATATGGTGATGAAAATTGAATTGTATCATTATGTGGAGATGGTAAGTCGTATGTACGCAAGAGATATACATTCAATTTCCATTTGATAGAAAATATGGTGCATAATTTTGTATTAATAATAAAAATAAAATTTAAGTATATATATTATAATTTATTTATTATTTTATGATAAATAATATATATTTATATGATATAAAATAATAAGTAAAAATAAATCGATCAGTTAAAGTGATTGCCTCTTCTTTGGAAGAACTCCTTTGGATATACTCTTAAGGACTATAGGGTTTGTATTTTTGTAATATCATAAACTATATAATGTGTGTAATGAGGATTATTATATAAATAGGTAGGGTTTGGTTTAGGTAAATGAATCAATGTGGTGTGAATAATTGAGAGAATGTGGTTTCCTTTTATAAGGGAGCGAAAAGACACATAAATAATTTTGTAAAGGATTAAAATATAACTAAATAATTATCATGAAAATTCTTCCAAAAGGATAGATATTCAAATATAAATAGTAAAAGGTCTAAATATCATCATACAATAAAAATTATATAGGTATTTGTGTAATTTTAAACATTATATTTTGGTTTAACCCCTTGGTTAACTAATTTTAATCTTAAGCATGGTAATGAATTCTTTAATATTAAAGGATTTTAATTTAACTTATAAAATATAAATTGGATCATAAAATGAAAAGGGATGAAATTTTAGACCATATGTCATACCCCTTGTCATCTTTCAACATTTTTATGATTTTAAATATTTTAATAATATATTATTTCCTAAAAATACAATTAATGAAATTTTTGAAAATATTCATTCAATTTGACTTTAAATACATCAATAAAAAAAATTAATTCTAATTTAATCCTTTAAAATCTCACTATTATGTTATATTAATCTATAAAATTCATTTAAAATTGTAACTAACTCAAATTATATTACTTTTAATATTATTAAAACATTTATTTTATTTTTCTATTAATTGAATAAATTTTATGTTGGCATTGTGTAGGAATTTAAGATAATTATATAATCAATAAAGATTATAAATAAATTAATATAATGAAAATAATTCAATTATTATCAAAATAAAAATTAATATTGATTCACAAGTTGCTTTTATCCCAATGTGAACACATAATAGATATTAAAAAAGTAAGGGTGGAATATTTAATTTTTCTTGGATTTCAATATTATATAGGTCATCTTCATGAACAATTGTCCCATAAACAATTAAATTACAAGTATAAGGAGAAAATATTATAATTAAATTCATCCTATAAGAATTATTGTGAAAAATCGTGACTTTAAAATTTAGTTTCAACTGAGGTTAACCCGATTTATCCTTTATTGTGGTGATAAATTTTACCATAGTTATAATTCATAATGACCGAAAATAAAACGGCATATTTTAGAATTTTGAATCTATTGATTCCAAATTTTTTATAAATATTTAATGATTCAATCTCTATAATTGGTATAAATTAATTATAAAATGAGTGTGAAAAATATGATGACAACCTCTTTTTATAAAAATATAGTTTTAAGCCTAAAACTTGATTTAATGTTATCCTATGCCTAGTAAAACCACTAGATGAATGTTAAAAAATTTAATTAAATATATAATATATAAATTTCATTAAAATAATTCACCAATAGTGAACAATATAATTTATTAATATAAAAATAGTTTTCCATAAAAACATCTCTTTTACCTTCAAATGGTTTTAGTTTTTATTTTTAATCAATTAATAACAAATGAATTAATTCTATACATGTATAAACCATAAATTTTTCTTAAATTAGTTATTCATATTCATACACAACAATTTTAGTGGTCAGTTTATAATGGTCAAATTTAAATAATATTTTAATTGTATATCCCGATTCATTTATAATAGGTGCTTCATGTAATGCATGTTATAAAAGAAATTAAATTTATTTAAAAAGAAATATATAATAAAATATCAGGGTGATACAAAAATTCATAGAGAATGAAAATAAAAATATGTATAATATTACCATTATATTTTTTTAAATGGGGGAAGTTAATTCCCTATAAATATATATATTTTTCTAGAATAAATGGAGTTATATGAGGGATATGGATTTATGGTAAAATTAAAAACAAAATCCAAATTCAGAGGATATTTTAAGCAATGGTTATGAATTAGATTTTTTTAAATTAGTGTTAGGTATATTTTTTAATTGATAATATTTATATAAGGCTTTAAATTACTTAAGTAGATATAGTGTCATGGACTATAAAGGAAATATGGTTAATATAATAAATGGGAACCACATTTGGGATTTTAAGGATGCATGACATTGAGATATGTTAGAATTGAAAACAAAATCTCAAGGGGGAATTTTGTAACCAAAGGTTGTGAATTGGATAGGTTTTCAATTACAATTTAATTTTTTTCAATTAATTATGGTGATGTATTTTTTTGAGATACTTAATAAGACATGGCGACATAGATGATGAAATGGAGTTGGTTACCACAACACATGGGAACCAAATTTTGGGTGTTGAGGATTGATAACATTGAGATATATGGGATTTTAATTTTATAATTTTTTATGGTGTTAATGAGATTATTCAATAATATAATTGATTTTAAAGTTATGTGAGATGGTTTATAAAGTTTTTTGTCTAGATCTAAAAAATAAAAAATTTCATATGTAAGGGTTTTTATGGTGCTAGTAAAATTGGGTCTGCAAATTGGAAAATTCCATATGTATGGGTTACAATGGTGTTGAGTGGAATGGGTTGAAGAAACGGTTAATTCCTCAATCAATAATATTTTTTGAGGTGGTACTTAGGGGTTTTAAAAAACTATTTGACATTAAATTTGGTAAAGTACTAGGATATGTACTATATTTAAGTTGGTATGTAATAGTTTTCAGATGAGAATACATAATATTTTCCATATGTATGATTTTAATCTATCATATGTAAGGTTTTTCATTGATATATAATTGTTATCACTTTTTCAAAAATTGAAGTGTAACTTTCGAAATAATAGTTACATTGTAAAGATTATAATCATGAAATAATGCAAGACATGAATGAATAAAGGAATGTAGTTTCCTCTATAAATTGATAGATAGTGAAACTGTATTAATAAGGATGTGTTTTAGTATGGGATGAAGTGTGGATTTTAGAAAAAAGTCACATAATTATTTTAATCCGTGAAAATTAATATTTATTATATTTTTAGGTGGCTAGATGGATCACACTGAAATGTATGGTATCATATTATGATCATATAGATCTAGAGTATGATAAATTGAAGAATAATGATGTAATCAATAGATCATGTCATCACCAGTTGAATTTTGAGAATTACCAAGTTGAGACATACTTTTTTACTATAGAGTATTTGTGTATGGAATAATGGATGAAATGTAAGTTTTCTATGGGTGAAATTCTTTGCACTATGAATCAGTAAATTACACCACAATAGGTTTAGACATAACAAGATTGGGATTATCACAACCTGATATTTTAAGGAGAATAATATAGGATATTTTGTGTGTTTTTAATATATGGTTAACAACTAATTATCACACCATGAATAAGTATATCATTTCTTGATCAGGATGATGAAGTAAAAAACCATGACTCGGTGAGATTCATCATGTCATGAAGATATTATTTTATGAATATATGGAATATTTGATTGGAATTTAAAATATTTATGATGTTTCTTGAATTTCATGAAGTTTTCTTGATTTAATTGGTATATTATTACAAAATTAAAACATGGGGTAAACCAATAATAATTTTAAAATATTGGAAGTGGAGAATTGAACCCAACCATTGAATCAAGGGTTGGATACATGAAAAATATATATATAATTACTTTTTCAGTTCTCAAAAAATAATATTTTGAACACATATTTACATATCTTGTGTAGAGATAAATAATAGGGGAGATTCACATGGGATTTACGTTGACATTTAAACTTAAATTTGTAGTATAAGGCTCAAAGAAGAATAAGTATGAAAAGTTGCATCACTATATCTGGTTATTCAAGGAGTGAAAAAATATTATCCTGGTGGGGATTGATATTTATCTAGAAGTGGAAGTTACATTAATGATGATTTTTTTGAAGACATGGACTGATATCTTGAATTATGGACTTGATCTAATTTTTCACTAAAAAATGAGAGCTTATAAAAGTGAAATTTAATGGAGAACCTATCTATAGATGAGGATGTAAGGTGTATTAACAACGTATGTTATTCTAGAAGATACTATAATGTCTATAAACTATTAAAGAGACACTCACATCTATAAACTGACCAAGAATTATCTGAAGTACTTTATAAAGGATAAGAAGAGGGAGTGACTTGAGGATCAATAGTGCATCTTTTTTGAAAATTTATAATAATACAGTGAGTAGTGTTATCACTTGGTATTTTGACACACCAACAACATATTATACATGGACAATCTACTTATGGTGAACAAAATAAAATCCTCCTATCCTGTTTATTCTTATATTTTATCATATATTTTGAATGATTTGGTGCAAACACCATTGAGAGGTTGAGTGATTGAATATATTCATTCCATCAATGGAACAAGATCTATATAGACTTAGGGAATAAAATAAGATGAAATGTTGTAATTGGTGTGTACTCTCAACCCCCCCCCCCCTAGGGCACTTGTGTTCAGTTTATTCCTAACACAATATTTTTTTTCCGTCCAAGAGAATATTCATCTTTTATAGTTGTTTAATGAGTAATTTCAATGTATTTAAACTATCTAGAATGGTATGATAATATTATAGGTGAAGGTTTTAGAGTGTTATTATGTGAATACTTTGAGAAAAAAAGACACAAGTGGATACATATGATAAAATGAAAATAATCCAGGCACAAATGGATACTCTAATAAAATTTTAGTTAGTTGGTTGACGTTATAAACCAATTTATTTGAAGGTATCAGTGAGAATAATTGAAATAGTAACAACCCCAATTTCAATAGCCATACATACATTATTTTGATGATAGCTAATCCACTAAAAGTCCTAACATACTCATGGTAATTTATTTTTTCATAATAGTTTCTATAAATTCGAATCAAACAATACCTCATACAATTATTTTACTAAAATTTTATACGATTAAATTGATTGTTATTTTTATCGATCAACACCCACTCATTACTTTTTTTGAGAATAACAATGTAAAATATCCAAGGAAATAGTATATATAAAATAAATTCCGAAAGATCATGTGAGGGTGAGGATTCATGTATCTCATGATTCAAGTAGTGAGAAACTTTTTTTCATTAATGATATTAATGCTCACATAGTAGAACATTATATTATAACTTTTATAACATGGATATTTAAAATTATATTGATACATGATATTAATGATTTATATCATTTCCATTTCATTTTATATATAAAAAGTTTACAATTAATGAAAAAAGGTCTGAACTAAGGTATGTTATTACTAAAGGAAAAACAAAATGGGAAATAGAATATTGGTTCAAGATAATATAAAGGATCAAATAATAGATTGAAAGGAAATACTAAGGGTATGTTTACCCCAATAATTTCACTTAACCACTTATTATTGTTATAATCCATGCAGATACAATGCTTCATAATAAAAAAAAATTCTACATTGACTTTGAAGATAAAATGTATGGGGAGGTAATTATATACATGATTGGTATTAGGGGTGTAAATTAAATTATCAAGCATGAATGTTTGGGATCATGGGTTGTGAATATATACATGAGGTATATTTCCATAATTTATTTTTCTAAAAAGTGATCTAATGTGTTTATTATAACTTAATATTATTCATAACTTATATAGGTGTTTATATCACACCATTGTAAAGGTAAGAACTTTCAATAATACATTTGGATTCATTAGTTCTCATGTAACTTATATAGAAAAAACATTACTATAAGAATATAAAATTATCGTAAGATCACACCAATTAGTTATAAAATTTGAAAAATAAAATATCAGATTGTGGTATCTTATTAATACCTATAATATAGGGTTAAAACTCTATGCTCTAATCATATTAAATATATTTCAATTTCTTATATTACTAATTCCTTTTTAGGGCTCCCTAGATGCTCATTGTGATCAATAGGGTACACTAAAAACATATTTTTTACATCCAATTCATGGATATCCAACATATTAACCAAAAAATATATCTATTATGAATTTTTAATATACTACATTCAATATATTAAAACTAAAATAAAAATTATGTGTTTTACATTATGTTTTAGAATAATTTTTTTATATCGGGTGTTATATATTTATCATCAAAACCATTGTATGAGGAAAATTAATTTATATAAATAACCTATGGATTTATTGTTAAAATTGTTAATCATTTTCAATGATCTGTAATAAGTTTACTAAAAGGTGGCAGTGGTAGTGGATACTTCAACCAATGGTAAATCAGTTGGGAGGAAATACTGATGGGGTATCAGTTCAAAAGAAGTTGGATGATTCAGCATGGTCAGTTTTTTTAGGATTTTTATGCACTCATTATACAAAATATATCAATTCATATTGATTATTTCCATAAGAGATCTGCATTCACTATTAGCATTGGATGGAGTCTCACCAAAGTAGTTGGTCGATGCAACTGGTTAACATGATAGACCCTACTATATATTTGGGGTGGTTTCACATACTAATCTATAATGCGTTTATATGATTTTAGTGATCACTGTGGTTGATAATCTCCAAGTTTTAATTTTTATACATCTGAGTAATAATACATTTAAATTTTCTCCCATGGATATAGGATGAAAATTTAAACCATGTAATTGAAAGTGTTTTTTACTTTTCTTTATTAACTTTCTTATATGTAAGATTGTCTATGTTTTTTGAAAGGCTTAGTGAGTAGTGATTTAGGGTGTGTAAATATTCCTAAGTTATAGTTCTCTAATTTAAGGGGATTTTGGAATTTCTTCTTTATAAGAAATCTAGATCTAAAATTTTTAGTGGATTTAACATCGTGCCTAATGTGGTTAAATAAATTATAAACTCATTATTTATGCCTATCAGGTTTCTCCCCCATCCACTCCCAAAAAGTATAATTATATATTGGTTTAAGACATACCAATCATACTTAGGTATCTCCATTTTTTATGAATATAATTTATTTGACTCAATGGGAGTTATTGTATCGGTAAAATTGCATCTAAATATAGTAATATCAAGATTTATAAGTTTGATCGAAAGGACTATGGCTTCTGAAGGATGAAGATAGAATATTATCTTATCTAAAAGTACCTAGGTGTTCTGTTAACTAGAGACAAGGTAATTAATATAGAGAAACCTAAATATTAATGGGTAATTCATAATACACTCATATTTGTGAAGATTTTATTTTCACAAAATGGGGCCATCAAAATCTGGGAGAAGAAAACAATATAAACATTTATGGTTTAACTGATGGAATTATATGAAAACCTATTAGCTTTAAATAAAGTTTCCCTAATACATAGGTTTATAATATAATATTATTATAAATGAGACTAGTTATAGACCATTTTAATGGTTTTAAAATGATTATAATCCATCTAAAGTCTGTGAAAGTCACTTTCATAGATGATGTCTAAGATTTTATTTTGTTATCATCACTGCTAGAATGTTTGGAAGAAATAGTCACTACTGTTAATAATTCTAATGAACCATTTGAAAAAAAATTCATGGATGATATTAATTAAATATTGAAATATTATCTTGGTTTCAGGGAATTATAAGCACTTACTAGTAATATTTTGATCACAAAAGGTAGAGTACAGGCACTCAAACAGAATATGTGTCAAAAGAAAAAAAATAATTCCATATATGAAAATAAAAGAAAATATATCATACTTGATATTTCTTACTGGAACTATGGTAATAGGGGTATCTCATGAAATATTTCAATGAAAATAGACTGAGTTATAGAAGAATGGTCTTTAACAGTTATAGTAATTTAAATTTAGTAGAAGTAAAAAACATATTGATATTAATTTTTAATGTTCTAATGGAATCATGGGTGGTTTATTCTGGTGCATCATTTCATTCCACATCAGAGTAGGGGTGAATTAAGAATTGTTTTTTGGAAGATTCATCATGTTACACTTGGTGGATAACATGGACATTGAATTTTTTATAAAGTTTTTTTTTTAATATTTAGATGATGAATGGGAATTTCCTTATGTTAAAGGGAGTAAAACACATCCTAGTTTTATAGAAAAATCTCATATTTATAGGATAGATTCATCAATTGATATATGGAACACAAATTCCTAATAGTTTATATAAAATTACCAAAGGATCATTGTTTGTGGAAAGATGAGTTAAATATAGTACCTTGTAGCTAACTTTATGTTTTGATGTAATTTTGGTGGTTGGATCTACAACTTTCAAAAGTCATAAGTAATAGAACAATTGGCTTGGTCGTATTATTAATAATAACATGACAGTTTTAGTGGAAAAGGATATACTATATCTAGATCAAAAAAAATCATATATTTTTTAGAGTTATACCCTCAAGAAATAGAGTAAAGTTTAATTTATTTTTAATGGAATGAAACCTCGCTACTGAAATCTTGAACTTGTGTATATCAATGTCTAGGGGGTATCCCTAGATTGTTCTCACAGAGGTTCTATATACTTTAACACTTTTATTGATGATTCCTTAAGAAAATTGTGGTTTTATTTCATGAAGAACAAATTCACTCTGCAGAAATATATGGTCAAAGGGGAGACCAAAAGAACACCTATATTCCATAGGTTAGATAATAGTAGTGAATGAAATAGAAGGGGCATCAAATAATATTACTAGAATAATTGGATTCAGAATGATAAAACTATAACATGAAAATTGAAAAAAAATGTTGTGGTTAAACTATTGAAAATAATATTGACTGAGAATTCACATTACATGAGGATTCACTCTGATATGTCTAATGAAATTTGGAGTTAAGTACTTAATTGGTTTGTTTGCAACAAAACTCCATTGACACCAGTGGGTGTTAGATTCCTGAGCAAATTTGGTCTAATAAATTAATGAAAATTCATCATCTAAAAGTTTTTGAAAGTCTATAATATGTTTTCTTAGATGCTAAGCATAGGGAAAATCTATGGTCTAAGTCCTAAAGTTGTTTCTTTATGTCGTATATATATAAGAACTTTAGTAATCTCCCCTTGGATGGAAATCATTTTAAAACTATCAGAGTTCAAAATGTTCTCTTTAATGAGAAGGTATTATATAGAGACCAGCATTTTTCAGAGGCTATAGTTGAGTCCAATGAATAAATATGTCAGATTCAAGTTGTTCAAGTTGGGAGCACTGAAAGTGCACCAGATTAGATGGATTTAGATTTTACCATTAGTTTTCTAGATGATTGGAATACAAAAAATATACCTGAATACTCAAGGGCCACTAAGGCATTAAGCATGGATCTGAAAGTTTTTATATCATATTTTTGGGCACTAAAAGATATGGCAACAGAAGAATTGGAATCATAGATTGAATTTTAAAGGCCTTCCAAAGTTAGGAAATTGGTACAAAGATATGGTAATCACTGTAATACCACAACATTTATAAATCATTTTATTTTCTTAAAATTTATATACAATGTACAATTTTGTCCATTAAAAGTGTATAAATTAAAATTAGATAATAAATTGAGAGTTATAATATATTTAAAACAATGAGATCCCTTGGATAATATTCACCCTTGAGAATCACTAAACTAAACATACAATGAGAAAGAAAAACATCAAAGGGGAAATAATGTTGTCAAATATAAAATGAAAATTAACGAAAAGAGAAGTGTGATTTAAGAGGTAAGAATAAAATGAATTTATGTAGAGTAATGGTAATACAGTGCCTATAAAAGGAAATATAGTCTTTGTAAATAAGGTCATTGGAAATATAGTTATTTGATATACAAGTATTGAATTGGTATACTGAATTCGTGTACTTTTACTAATAAATTTAAAACAATAAAATTCAAAAATAATAAATAAAGATAAAATATTTAATTAAAATGTTTATTTATATAAATATTTTTATGAGTTGCATATTTTTATTATTAAAGAATGAAATAATATATTTATAATTTTTTTAAAAAAAAATTAATATATGTGAATTTTTAAAATGTTTATAATATAAATAATTATATTTAATAGTATTTAGTTAAGATCATTTAAAATAAAAGGGTTTTCTTCAAAGAAATGTTTTTATTGAAGTATTGTGCATCTTTATCTTAATAAAATGAATCCCTACTACACAACGATTTTAATGAAATATATAGATTATATATACAAATAAATATATTAATATTCATCTAAAATTAATTGCATGTAATGTAATAATAATAAGTTTATTTTTTCCTTTAAAAGTAAATATTTTATAAAAAATATTTTTACGCATTACGCATTCCTATATTAAAATACTTTTTATAAATTATACAAATTTTGTCTAATAAAATGGTATTCACATTATTAATCATAATATTCAAATTTTTTCTTAATTTCATTTTCATTTTTTAACATGAAAATATGTTAATGACTTAAATATTGGTTACTACAGTAAAAAATTTATTTTTCCAAGAAATGTTTTTATAATCATTGTGTAATTTTTTTATTAGTAAATAAAAAATTACTCTTATAAATTATGAATATAATATGATGCTTCAAAATATCAAAAAATATATTAAAACTCATTTAATTATAAATTGATATAAAATATGAATAAAAACACGTGATGTATAAAAATACATTTTTCAAGAAAAAAGCTTATTTCTATATTTTAGGTTTTAAATTAAAATTTAATTCTCTCATATTTAGAAATTAAATTAGATTAAATGGAGAAAAATTTATAATTATAATATATAAATTTTTTAATTAGGGTCATCTTATATATTTTTTAAGATAATTACCATTGTAAATATGTAATCAAGGTTAAAGGATAAAAAGGAAGTAATCCACCATCACTAAAATTTTATAAAATTAAATTCACACATAGACATTATATAATTCCTTTTTAGGTGGTGAATTAATAGCCACATGCATCACCAAAAAAATTTCCCCTAACATCCATGTGATTCCATCTTCACCCCTCACCTAACATTAGTTTCTAAAGATATGTATCCCATTTTCACCTATAAAAGGATCTCACTTCCACCAAGTTTACACCATTATATTCCTTAGAATTGATATTGAATCTATACACATTTTAATTATACATTAATCCTTTTTACCATTTATAATACCCAAATTACAATAATTTTTTCTAGGTTTTCTATTTCTAAGAAGTACTCTAAGGTAAGAATCAAGTCCTGACGTGAATATTATCCACTCCCTAAGCTTTTCTTCCCTATATTTCTACTAAAAACCTATTCTAAAAATAATAATTTAATGAAATAAATATAATTAGTATACTGAAATTTTATTATGATGATAGAAGAACCATTATCTATCTATATCACATCCATTGGGAAATGAAAATAACACTCAAGTTATGTGTAGACTACCGCCTCCATGAACTACATATTTCATTTTTCATCACTGACATACATGGATGATTATAAGAATGTATTTAATGAATAAAAATGAAATTTATAAAATTATTAAGATTATATAAAGATATCTTTCACTTTATATTAATATCAAACTAGCTTTTAATATACTATATTTTGTGTTTTAAAATTTACCAAAACAAACTTATCACTGATTTCATCTTCAAAAATCATAACTATAACTCATAGAGAATGAAATTATAACTTTATAAATAATTAATTATAATTCAATAAATTACCAAAAATAATTTAGTAATGATGAACTTGGTATCAAATTATAGGGTGTAAAGACCCATGTTTTTTAGGTTTTTAAATTTTGATCAGAAATTTAAACAATTTCTTTTGGGGGACCATGAGGGGTAAAATGGATATTCTCCCCTAGAATATGACTTCAAAAAAAATTATGACCACTTATTCGTTCCTATAATAGTGTGATTTCCCTAGGGAAATATTTTTGTGGAATTATGAACCATTTGAGCTTTGGTGGGATATTTAATATTTAATTAATTAAATATTAAAATATCTATACGGGTTTGGGTGGTGATATCATTTGAAAATATCATCATATTGAGATTCCAACTCTGAGATTGATTCTATAATGTGTTGTTTTTTCTAGTCAAGGTATAAACCATCTTCAGGTCCCAGGACTTGGGACAACTATTAAATGGATAATTAATTAATTAATTAATTAAAATAATCCCCCCCCCCCCATTTTGGATTCCCACACATGGTAGGAGAAGGGGAAAGGGTTATTCCTCATTTGGTGGACATAATAAGAGGATAAGGTGGGTTATATGATAAAATAATTCATCTATGTTAGAGATTGGGATCAGATCGAGATACAACATCTTTTGTGAGAAAATTTATACCATAAGCATCAGTGTTTATGCCACAAGGTAGGTCGATTATTGAGTTTCATGACCAAAAACCAATAGATGTGTTGTTATTATGTTTTAAATCCCCATTATGATTGCTGAGTAAACCCATGGGGTTTGATCTGGGCCTAATAGGGGAAAATAGGGGTTTTAGGAGGTTCGCATGGGTTTCCCATTCAGAAATCCTGATCACATGATCTGTTATTTAGGAACACAGGTCATGTGTTCATTCCATTCAAGAAAGAAGAAATTTTGGAACTACATGCCATTTAATGGGGGTACACATCATGTAGTGGTGTATTATCATGTGTCTTAGTACATGTGGAGGTTGTATTTTGGGACTACAATCATGTATTTGAGGTACACGACATGTAGTGGGACATGGTCGTGTGGCCAGGTACATGGGATGTCACTCCATGTAAGGGGGACATGTCCATGTGTAAGTACACATCTAGACCCCAGGTATGACATGCCCATGTAGTAGTACACAACTAAACCACATACATACCCTGTCTACATAGAGGTATATGGCTAGACCCTAGGTGTACCCATGACTTTTTGAAGTACATGGCCAAGATGGATGTTTTGGTGTCCATGTTGTGTACTAGAGGTACACGCCATGTACTACCTCTATTTTACCTTTTGGAGTTTTTTGAGTGATTTTTCACCCAAAAGTAATAATTGGATATAATAGGAGTCTATTTTGAGTTTTTTTCACATATAAAAATATGGTGAAACCCTTAGGGTGTTCAGGGACTTCTATTAGGTGATTTGGGTCAAGTAAGTTATGAAATATATTTTTTTTCCATAAAATGAGATTATATGTCTCCTAAGGGTGAGATATGAGATGAGACCCAGGAAAGTGTGGTGATAATGATTATAGGATGTGGCATGAGTTCATTGGAGACCTCAATTAGTTTTATGATGACATTTTCCCTAGTTAGCGGAACTGATTTATGGATCGAGGTAAAAAAATAGGTTGTATGTAGGGCCAACATAGTGTTGTTTAGAAATTTCTTAGGATTAAGGCTATCTACCTTATAAGCAATAATACCTTTGAAGCTTGTGAGTCCATGAGATTCTAGATACTAGGTTATGGTATGTGTGATCCCCAATAGATGGGTGTTGTATTGAGATTTTAGTTATTATAATTGATTATAAGATGTATTCCTTCACTTGAGTACTAGTTATAAGGACCCAATAAGGATACCTATGATTATGTTATGACTTAGAGGTCTCATAGGGTGACCTGATTGATAGTATGACACTGAGTGGGTGCATTTTTTTGGGTAGACTAGTTGTGAGTTTCCCCCATGGGACCTAAATTGATGTATGATCTGATGGGGCTAAGATATTGATAATGGGAATGTTCATTATTCTATACCTTGATTTGTTTCCTTGTATAGTTTATGTTGATATTTGGTTTAGAACCACAGGGCTTTCATGATTTGGTATGGATTTCATGTTTTGTATCATGGTTTAATGTTATGGGTTGACATCATTGAGATAGATGGACATAATGATCCACTAATAAGGTTTTAGATGTATGATGTGATGCTCCACACCCATATGATATGTTGGTGTACAAGACATTCCATATATATGAATGAGTTTGGTGGACATTGAATTCCACATATATGGTTTAAGGTTTTGGTCATGGCAGTCCTCACCTATAGTTGAGGGTGTTTTTCATGGTGACCCTCACCCATGGTTAAAGGTGATGGTAGTGGAAATAATCACCTATGGATTAGGTTTTTCTTCATAGTGGTCCTCATCCATGGTTTAAGGTGTTGTTCATGGAGTTCCTTGCCTGTGGTTTAGGTTGTTGGTCTTGGTTTTCCTCACCCAAGTTTTAGGATGATGGACATGATGCTCTGTATCATTACTGATAGTTTGTTTATGGTTAGAGTACTGGACTGAGGTTCCAAGCACGTTGATTGATATTTTTGAGTATGTTGGACATAACATTCCAAAATTGTGTTTCAGATACCAGACTTTGGTTCCAATCATTGGTAGTATGCTATATGGAATAGGTGTCAGACTGAGGATTTGGACACTGATTGTATAATTTATGGTTTGGGTACTAGACTGATTATCTAGGAACTTTTGAATTTGATACTTGGGTTAGATGTCAAACTAACATTCTAGGTATTGTTAGTGTTTTTTCATGGAATTATTACCTTTGATTGATGCATCTAGGTCCTAATAAATAGAAAATGTGTAAAGTGGTGAGGTTTGGTTTAGGAGGCCACGGTTTTGGCACCCACAATGTTATTTAGGATTCATGGTCATTGAGACATGTTTAGAGACTCCCAAACATCCTCTGAAGTAGGTATGGTCGATCAAGGTCACATCCCAAAGGATCAAAGATAATTTTATTTGTATTTCTTTCAGTTATGTTCTTTCTAGTTTGAGAATATATCTTGAACATGAACTTATGGAAGCATGTTATAGGTTCACCATTGGGGTTTTCCTACTAATATTTATTTCTCACCCCCAACTTATGGAAGCATGTTATAGGTTCACCATTGTATGTATGAAATAAATGTTTGGTCCCTTATAGCATTTCATTTTTTACAGAATGTTTCTATTTTAGTTTATTTTTTCTTTCCATGTACTCATATGTGTATGATGTTTTGTTATTTACTTCTGGTTATTCACTCTAATATGGGGGGTATAGTCTCCTCATAGTTCAACCTTAGACACCCATTTTTAGTCTCCATACTACGGCGTATGAGGAGGCATTCTTGAGGTCTTGTGAATAACTGAATTAAGGTACTAATTATAATGGCTCCTGGGATTAGATGTTACAAAGTGGTATTAGAGGAGTTACTTTATTATTATTATTTCATTTTGGGTTTGGTGGACTGGATATATAGGAACGTTTATAAATCTGTGATGGATATTAGCTGGTTCATCATACACACTTGTTAGGGTAGAAATTCTAGGTTACTAGGGTAGGGATTGATGTTCTCAATTTGCAATGTTATGGTTGTATATGAATTTTTCAATGGTAAATGTACATTTTGTTTGGATTTTATAGTCATGATAGATTTATGTATATTCTCCCATTGTAAAGAGGCATATGATTTAGTTTTGACTCTTGGACTATAGAGGAAAGAGGCATCTTATGTATCGTATTAGGAACATAGGATTCACATGTAGTAGGATTGCTAGTGTGTGATTTTATAGATTTCGTTCTGATGGTGGGTTATGTGGATTTATAGTGATACACTTGATGATGATTATGTTATATGGTCCTAATTAATAATAGGTATAGTTACCCTGGTGATTAGGTGTGGTATGTGTATTTGACCATTGGACCCCTTTTGGGTAGTTTTTGTATGAGGTTGGTTGTGTGGCCTAGTACTTAGGGGAGCAGTATGATGTGCAGATGCTCGGAGAGGAAAAAATCCCTAGTTGTGGGTAGTTGGTTGATACATTACATATTTTGGATGTTAGAACCTAGAAATGTAATTTTTTGTTATGATTATGTTGTGATACATTGGGGTGGGAGTGTGTTGATGCCCTGTAAGTAGTGTCCTTCTATGAGTTGGCCTAGACCAGGGTGGTTGGGCCTAGTGTCTTACTGTTAGAATTGATCGGTAGGGCTATGTGGAATAGACTAGTGACCTTCTTTATGTGACACTAGTTTAAGGATTTGGTGCCTTACATCCTTTTAGGGTGACCTATGATAGGGGTAAGCCAATTTTTGTATTCTTTTGGGTGTCTAAGGCACATGTGGATGATTTGGAATTTTGAAAATGGTGCAAAAAGTGTGCATATGGGATTAATTTTTAGGCTAATTGGATGCCTTTTGTTTTAGATAAGGTGAAATTGTGTGCTAGTGTTTCATCTTGGAGGTTGGTTTCAAGAGGGACGGTTCCTTTAGGTGCATATCCTAGGTAGTAATCGTGCATATGGGTTATGCCTAATGGTTATGAGCTAGATCGAAAGTAGAAGAGGTTCTCAGATATATGTGGTTAGGGCTTTGAGTTGATTTTTCTTATATGTGACTGACGCACGCCTATCGTAGGGCATGGAAAAATCAATTTAATTTTCCTAGTGTAGCATAGAGGCTAATCAGTGTCGTCTCTCTTGAGGAGCCTTTTCAGTCCTTCACTCACTTAATATAATTTAACTAAAATACTTATTTTGGTTGTTTTTTATATTACCTAGGAATGGAATACAATTTAATTAAAATAAAAGATAAAACTAACAAGCAATGACAAAATGAAATTAATTGAGAAAGAACTTGGCCTTTATGGGTTGGTTTGTGGGTTTCATCATTCTCCTTGTTGGTATTTAAATTAAGTTTGATAATTAAATTATGAGATCTCATTCATGAATTAATATTATTTTATTTATTGGTGTGAAATCTTGAATGCATTTTGCAATATTAACTCCACCTCCTCCTATAATTAACGTTGATGGTAAACCTTGATTGAGAGTGTGATGTCTTCTAAGACCTGGCTCCATCGTATATCATTTTAACCACTGAATGGAACTAATACAAAATCAGGATATCGCCATGGTTTTAAACCATGGCGATAGGCCCAAAAACTGTGGCTATAAGTTATATCCACGGTTCCCACAACTGTGGCTGGTATTGGCGTGGTTATAGGGTAAAACCTATAGCCACGGTTCCAACCGTTGAAACAACACTAAATCCATGGTTTCAACCCATGGCATAGGCTGAAAGCACTCATCTTCTATAGCCACGGTTAGGAACCATGGCTTTAGACCTATAGCTACAGTTTAAAACCGTGGTTATAGTCCTACACATTTGGTAAAAAAACAACATTGTTCAGCCGGTGCTAGGCCCTTGCATCCTCCCCACCACCCCTACAAATCCCCCCCCCCCACTCTCCCCCTTGCACCCCACCTGCACCTTAAATCCCACCATGCACCCCTCCCTCTGTAGCCCCCTTCCTACCCTGGACAGACCCCACTCACCCCCCTCAACCGACCCCCCCCCCCCGGACAGCCCCCCCTGTTGGACACACCTTGCACCCCCCCCCCCCCCTGCTGGACACCCCCCTATGACAGACCCCCCCTGCAGACCCCTCCCTACTGGACACTGGACACCCCCACCCTATATAAACCCCCTCCCCCCTGGACAGCCCCCCTGCAAAGCCCCCCTCCTGGACAGACCCTGGACCCCCCCCCCCCCACCCTAGACACCCCCCAGACAGACCCTGAACCCCCCCCCCCCCCGGACAGACCCTGGACACCCCCCCCCCCCCCCAGACCCTGGACACCCCCCAGACAGACCCTGGACACCTCCCCCCCCCCACCCAGACCCTAGACACCCCCCAGACCCTGGACAAATCCCCCTAGATAGTCCAGACCACTACTCCCCTAGACAGCCACCTCCCCACCCTCCTGGACACCCCCCATACCCCCCCAATACCCTAGACACCCCCTCAGACCCTGAACAGATCCCCCTGGACAGCCACCCCCCCACCCTCCTAGACAGACCCTAGAACCCCCCCCCCCCCCAGACCCCCCCAGTCCTACCCCCACCCCACCTGTTTCCCCTCCCCCCTGCCCCTGCCAGCCCCCATTTGCACCCCCTACCAGCCCCCACTTGCACCCCCTGCCAGTTTACCCCCTTCCCCCCTGTCGGTCCCCTCCAAATTAAATTATACACAAAAGCTACTTACATAATAAGAATTAAACAAATCCAAATATATAAAAACACATAACTGCAATTACATGAGTCTCCCTATAAGACAAACTATCAAAGAAGTCTGGAACCAGCTCAAAAGTACCTACAACACAAGGTAGAACATAGTACTGCTCATCCCCTAAAATTATTGTAAAACAAAACATCTTAGAATATTCACAAAGAATATAACTCAATAAACAAGAATAGTGCACCCCCCTGCTGGACCCCCTGGACAGAAGCCCCCCCCCCTCCCCCCCCCCCCCCCGGACATTAGCCCCCCCCCCCCCCCCCGTACAAAAACCTGCACCCCCCCCCTAGACAGCAGCCCCCCCGGACAGCAGCCCCACCTGCTAGACCCCCCTGGACGGAAACCCCCCTGTTGGACCCCCTGAACAGCAGCCCCCCCCCCTGCTGGACCCCCTGGATAGCAGCCCCCCTGAACAGAACCCCCCTGCTGGACCCCCCTGGACAGTAGCCCCCCCTAATTTGTATGCTTCTTAAGGTTGAGGCTGGGAGATGCTGGGTTTATCCAATAAAGACTTACATAGATTCTCATAGTGGGGTTATAGGTTTCTTGTGGAGGATTTAGGAGGTGCGGTTGTGAGTTTTGTGTTGCTTTTTTGGAATTATAGGACCTTTGAAGATGGGTTTCAACTGGGGGTGTTGCAGTTTGGATTTTTCTACATGGTGTAGTACAGGATACACTTACATGGTGCATGGTGCTGGTTGGTTTGTGATTTCTACTATGGTTGGTAACATGTTTTGGGTGCATATATAAGGCCCCAGCCTTAAACATTACATAATCTTGAGTTATTTCGAGAATACACGTTGAGGATCTTTTCAGGTTAAGAGTTTTAGAGAATTAGAACATAAATCATGCATTACATTCCACATTTAAACAAAGTGGTTACATAAAAGATAGTATTAATTTTTCCCATAAATGGAAACATATTTAAAATAAAACATGGATTCTTTCTTGACACTTCCTTGACACTATCATCACATCATATACCTTTCCCTTGACCTGTGAAAAATATTTCAAAAACTTGGGATGAGCATAAAAAGCTCATTAAGGGATATAAAAGTACGAAATGAAAACATTAGTCCATGTATGAAATCATACTTTACTCATAAAACATAAGCATGTTAACATACCTCATCAAATCATGAATAAATAATATAAATCATAAGACATAAAGGTAACTTGAGGCATTCATAACATTCTTACGTAGGGAGTAACCCTCATGGTTACATTTGGAATACCCATCACAGTATATTCCCTAAATTTCTTAGAAGAAAACTTAATGTTTAACCCCTTCGCATTACACAATTCATTGGAGAGCTATATCGGGCTCACCCGCCCTTAGTTTATCACAGAACCACCCATCTTCATAACAATGCCCAAGAACCATAACGTAATCGTATCACATAAAACATGCATAAAGGAAACATAAAATTTCCACATTTCAATCAAAAGATATCAATACAACACATTGATATAATAAAAACATTATGAAAACCATTTTCAATACCAAAATAAATGAAAAGTAAAACATGGTATTTATTTTTCATTTTAAAAAAAAGTAATGGCTTGTAGAGGAAGCCGAAACTCAAATAATGGTCACGGCGGTGGAGAAGTCTTTGTTGCTGCATACATACGACAAATAAACATTCCTTTTGTCGTTTAGTAAAACTCTTTGTATAAAAAAGATTCCTTTTGAATAGACATAAAATTCAAAGGGGTTTATACACCGTATAAAAGAAAGTTGTGTATAAAACAAAATATGCCTCAATGAAATGAGATTGAGACGAAGTCCCTTACCTCGGGTCCGACTTGACTCGGTCGTTCTTTAACCTCCTAAATAATAAACTTGAGTTAATTTATACTTGCTTAAGAACCTTTTTCAAGTTCATTATTCATTTTATATCACTTATCACTATGTAATTATTTAAGTTAATAATGGTCGTTATGTCGATCATTGGTACTTGAGTCAAAAATAAACTCTTTGTAATTACAACTTGTTCATGTGGTAAAATATCCAATATATCCAGAATTAAATTCATGATGTAGATATAATATATGTCATATATATCCAGTATATACATGCATTTATAATATTACATAACATTTAGAGGTAAGAAATGAAATGCACCGTTCATGGAGACGGTAAGCCGTACGTACGCATGAACGCTACTTTCATTTCTATTTCGTATTTTATGGAATGGAATCATAATGACATAAAGGTATATTATAATTCCAGAATAATATCATATATAATATCATTAACTCCATCCTTTATATGTCCCACATATGGCATTAACGAATCAAATCACTTTGAGGGGGCGGTAGTCCGCACTTCATAAAATGAAGATATCATGTTTACCCATAATGGAAACCATAAAGGTATGCAATAAATGAAAAATACAGAAGATTAAAGAAAACATAAACAAATTATATATCATATATAAATATAGTGACATATTAATGGCCACCTTTTAATGTTTTAGAAGAATATTGAACAGTCATCGTTTCGTGAGGCAGAAATTCGCCATCCACGGAAACAATATGCTCTTTAACCATTAGATGTTGGTGTGTGTAAGTGTAGCTAAAATACTTCTTATAACAACATCCTAGTATATTTTAGATACTGGTGTTTTTACAAAATAAATTAATAAAAACAATTTAGGGGTTTGGAGAAGCAAAATAAAACAAAAGAACATTAGAGAAGACTTTACCTTTAAATCGGATAACTCCTCTTAGTTTGTACCAAAAGGGTTTCTTGAAGATCTTTCTGCCTAAGGTAAGGCTTATAGGATTAAGAGAGGGATTTGGAGAGATAAATTAGTATATATTGGCTGAGCCAATGGCATGTGAAGTGTGGGTAAGGAGGTAGAGGTGGGGGGCTTTTATAAGAGGGAGGAAGAGCACTCTTGGAAATCCAAGAAATGTTACTTTATTTTAAAATGAGTTTCAGATTTAAAAGGTCAAAAATTGATATATTGAGAGTATAAGGTGATAAGGGTTAAAAATATACTCATCCAATAGGTTTTTGAAAAGTTTAAGTCTTAGATTTTACATTATCTTTTCAGTTTATTTAAATCGTTCATTAATGAGGTAATCGTTACATCATCATGGTGTCATAAAAAATTTAATTTATTTAATGTCTAAAAATTATAAAACAAATACTATGATGTATGAAATCCTTTTATATTTCCAATTAATATTTATATTCCAAGATATCATTTATGTAGACAAAACTAAAATTTTTTTACTCGGGTGATATATTCTTTAGTGATATTCTCCTTTCTTTAAAAATAAAATGATAAAGGGTCACTTTCACCAAAAAGTGATTCCATGGGGTCTCTAAGGTTGGAACAAGTAATCCCATGGTCGTCCATGACACATAAAGTATAATTAGGACACATTTTGGGGTCATTTGTTATTATTATGATATTATTTTATTATCCTTAACTACCCTATTACTAATTAATCACGATAATTAAAGATATTACCGTCGTTACTATTCATAATGTCCAAAAAAAGAGTCTTAATTACATAATTTGGACCTTCTGATTCCAAATATTGAATCCATTTTACCAAATTCCAAACATATAAATTTCAATAATTAATTTAAAAATGATTCTCGTTGTCAAAACAAATAGCGGGTTTTTTTGAAACAATATCTATGAAAAGTTTGGCACCTTTTTATGCCCAATTCCAAAGATAAATTAATTATAATGACCAATATTGGATTAAATGGTAAAAATATATTCTAATTACACTTTAAAACCAATTAAAAATATAATCTAACCATATAATTAAATTAGATGAAAAAACAGTTTTGATGTAAAATCCAGTATTTTTCACTATTCATTAAAAAATGAACATTGTCAGAAAAATACTAAAAATTTATCCAAAGTAAATTTCAATATCCCAATAATAAATAATAAGTTTATTTTGATAAATAGAGCTTATAAAATTGTAAAAAGTTTGATTTAAAAATGGTTTTCCATCAAAAGGCAGTAAAACAATCTTTTAAAAATATTAGTGTATTTCATGCTTAAGATTAGATTTATTCTCATTTTAAGCCTCTAAAACACTATCTAATTCATAAATAGATATATATAAGAATATCTATTATTAATTACTTACTTGGTATGTTACATCCTTCCCCCTTTAGAAAATTGTGTCCCCGCAATTTATTTACTTATCGAATAAGTGGGGGTATTTATCCCTCATTGCATTTTCAGATTCTCATGTTGCCTCTTTAATCATGTGTTTTTTTCACAAAACATTTACTTGATGAATCACCTTATTCTGTAACACTTTCTACCTGTGGTCAAGAATCTAGACCGGTTGTTCCTCATAAGATAGATTCTCTTCCAGCTGAACTACCTCTGGACTCAAAACATGAGATGGATCTGGCATGTACTTCCTTAACATTGAAACATGAAAAACATTGTGTACCTGAGATAAACTCGGAGGTAAAGCCACTCGGTATGCAACTGATCCAACTCTCTCCAGAATTTCGTATAGTCCAATGAACCTTGGACTCAACTTTCCTTTCTTACCAAATCACATCACACTTTTCCATGGAGATACTTTGAGAAAAACATGATCACCTACCTCAAAAGAGAGATCCTTCCTCATGTTGTCTGCATAACTTTTCTGCCTGCTCGGAGCTGTTCTCATGTGTTTCTGTATCAGCGGAACATTTTCTGCCAACTCCTCTACCAATTCCGGTCCCATCAACTTCCTTTCACCCACTTCATCCCAAAAAGCTGGACTTCGACATCGCTTCCCATATAATCTCTCAAATGGTGCCATCTGTATACTAGAATGAAAACTATTATTATAATAAAACTCAACCAAAGAAAGATGTTGGTCCCAACTTCCCTGATAATCCATCGAACAAGCACGTATCATATCCTTCAAAGACTGAATCATTCGTTCTGACTGCCCATCTGATTGAGGATGAAAAGCTATACTAAAATTTAATTCAGTACGCAATGACTTCTGAAGGCCTTTCCAAAAGTTAGAAGTAAACCTGGGATCATGATCAGATACAATGGAGAGGGGAACTCCATGCAACCTGACTATCTCTTTATGATACAAATGAGAAAGTTTCTCTAGGGAAAAAGTATCTTGTATAGCAAAGAAATGAGCAGATTTAGTCAAGCGATCAACAATAACCCAGATTTCATTATTACCTTGAGGTGTCTTTGGAAATCCCACAATGAAGTCCATGGATATATTTTCCCATTTCCACTCTGGCACTAGTAAAGGCTGAAGCATCCCTTTCAGTAACTGCCACTCTTCTTTAACCTGTTGACAAGTCAAAAACTTCCCAGTAAAATCAGCAATATCTCTTTTCATTCCGTCCCACCAGTAATACTCTCAAAGATCTATATACATCTTAGTACTGCCTGGATGAACTGAAAATGGAGAACTATGAGCTTCACATAACAACTCTCTCTTCAACTGTGAATCACAAGTCGCACACAATCTCTTCCAAAATCTCAAAACACAATCATTATCAATGTTGAATTCAGGTAACTTACCTTTCTGAACCAGCTCTACCCTTTTCTGCAACTCACTATCTTGCTTCTGTGCTTGCTTAATTCTGTCTGATAGAAAATATTTCACTGATACTTGAAACAAAACAGAAGGACATACTTCACCAAAAAATTCTATGCCAAATTTCATCAAATCCTTAACCAAAGGATCACGTTCCAAACACAACATTGTTAATGAAGCATTACTTTTTCGACTCAAATCATCATACACTTTATTTGATTTTCCTGGATGGTAATGAATTATACAATCATAATCCTTGATTAATTCCAGCCATCTCCTATGTCTCATTTTCAATTCTTTCTGAATGAATATATACTTTAAAATTTTGTGATCGGTATATATTTCACACTTTACTCCATACAAAAGATGCCTCCAAATTTTTAAAGTGAAAACAACAGCAGCTAATTCCAAATCATGTGTAGGGTAATTTACCTCATGAGTTTTCAACTGATATGAAGCATAAGAAATTACCTAATCATTTTGCATTAGGATGAAACCAAGTCCTTTCAATGAAGCATCACTATAGATAAAAAACTCCCCATTCCTGGAAGGTAGTTCCAAAACTGGAGCATTCACCAATCTTCTTTTCAGTTACTAAAAACAATCATCACATTATTTTGTCCAGATAAACTTAACACCCTTCCGAGTTATCTTAGTCATTGGAATAGATAACTGTAAAAAATTTCTAACAAACCTTCAGTAATAGCCTTACAAACCAAGAAAACTACGAATCTCGGTTACATTTGTGGGTCTTGGCCATTCTTCCACAACCTTTGTTTTTGCAGGATCAACAGTTATCCCATATTTAGAAACAATATGACCAAGGAAATAAATTTGTTGCAACCAAAACTCACACTTTCTAAATTTCCAATACAATTTATTTTCTTTTAAGGTTTAAAAAATAACCTTTAAATGACTTTCATGCTCCCCTTTACTTTTATAAAACACCAAAATATCATCAATGAAAACAACCACAAACTTATCCAAGAACTCATGGAAAATTATATTCATAAGGTCCAGGAATACAGCAAGTGAATTGGTTAGCACAAAAGGCATAACTACATATTCATAATGGACATATCTTGTACGAAACGCGGTCTTTGGAATATCTTCTTCCTTTACCTTCAACTGATGGTACCCCGATCTCAGGTCAATCTTTGAAAAAAACTGAGCTCCCTAGAGCTGATCAAACAAATCATCGATATGAGGCAAAGGATATTTGTTCTTAACCGTGATGTTATTCAAGGCTCTATAATCAATGAAAAGTCTCATTGAACCATCTTTCTTTTTAACAAATAAAACAAGAGCACCCCATGGTGATGTGCTAGGTCGAATGAAACCTTTCTCTAATAAATATTGCAATGTCTCCTTCAACTCTAAAAGTTCAATTTGAGCCATTCGATAAGGGGGTTTTGAAATTGTCTTAGAATCAGGAACTAAGTCAAAAGTAAATTCAACTTCCCGATCTAGTATTATTCTAGGCAACTCATTAGGAAAATCATCAGGATACTCATTTACCACTGGCACATCATTAATCTGAACAGTTCCTTTTTTTCAACAATATGTGCAAGGTAACATTCATTTCCATCTTTTACAAGTTTCTCAGCCTCTTGATATGTTATCAACAGTAAGGGTTCATTTTTGTACACAAACTAAAATTCTTTCTGAAAAGAAACTTCTTTAGCTCTACATTCAATCTTAGCATAGTAAATAGAGATTCAATCCACACCCAGGATAACATCAAACTCTACTAGACGTAAAAAAATAAGGTTTGCAAGTAGGTTCTTTCAACGGATAAGGATAGGAAGACTCTTATAAATTCTTTTTGCATCTACATTTCCACTAGGGGTTTTTACCACAATTTCAGGAGTCATTTATTGAGATGGTATTCCCAATTTACTAGAAAAGTTTTCAGAGATGAAATAATGTGTAGACCCTAAATCAAACAACACACTGGAATAATCTGAAAAAACAAAAAAAGTACCTGATACCACTTCATTTGATGGCCCGATATCTTCTGAAGTAGTTGTAAAGGATTTCACCACCCCTTTCTGCTTGTATTCTAACTTCTTCTCATCACTTGAGCTCTTTTTTGGACACTCATTTTCATAGTGACCCATCTCATTGCACTTAAAACATTTCACTAACTGTAAATCAAATTTGGTCTTACCATCACCTTGATCTTTTTCAGTGCAATCATGAGCCTTATGTCCCATCTTACCACATCTGTAGCACTTTCCAGAATTTAGATGACATTCCCCAACATGCCTTTTACCACATTTATCACAAACTGAAAACTTAGTTTTCTTACCATCAGAACTTTTTGAATAATTCTTCCCTTTCTCCTGCCACCTCGGTCTCTTCTTCTGTTGGTTGTTATAGAACACTTGATCATCGGCAAACTCCATTCCCACCTTCTCAGCACATCAAACAAGCTTTTCATAACTTTTGAACTCACGAGAAGCTAATTCCCTTAGATACTTTGGATTTAATCCTGAGTAAAAATTGTTGATTTTACTATCAAGTTGTCGAATAAAATTTGGAGCATACCTTGCCAATCGAGTGAACCTTTCTTCATAAGCATCCACTGAGTCGTCCTCTTGCCTCAATTCCAAGAATTGTTTTTCCATCCTGAGTAGAACAGACTTAGGAAAATACTTCTCAAGAAACATACCTTTGAATTCATCCCAGTCAAGAGCATCAATCTCATCAGTGTCCCTGATATTTTTAACCATTGACCACCACTGATCTGCTTCACCCTCCAAACGGTAAATTACAAGACTAACCTTTTGATTTTCTGAACACACCATGACATCAAAAATCTTTTCCAGTGCTTTAATCCACCCTTCAGCTAGCACAGGGTCAGATGATCCTCTGAATGATGGGGGATTTGCCTCATCAAATTTTCCACCACTAACATGTTCCTCTACGGTTGATCTGGCTGATCTTGTGCATGGATACCACCACAATTTATCACTCGATTAAACTGTGCCATTACTGCAAAAAACTATTTAGTTCCAATTCCAACCATCTTAGGATGCTGATTCGGAAGGTCATTTCCTTCTTTATGCCTTCTTAGCACTGCTTCCCTATTTCCTCTGTGGAAACCCATTCTGAAAAAACATGTCTTAGATGAAGCAACATGGTAATCTTCAAATTCTATATCATTTCAATTTGACTGTAAAAAAATATTTTTGGATAATAATTTAATAGAATTATAACTCCTAAAGTTATCTAAACCGAACTCTGATACCAACTATAAGGCCCCAGCCTTAAACATTACTTAATCTTGAGTTATTTCAAGAATACACGTTGAGGATATTTTCAGGTTTAGAGTTTTAAAGAATTAGAACATAAATCATGAATTACATTCCACATTTAAACAAAGTGGTTATATAAAAGATAGTATTCATTTTTTCCATCAACAGAAACATATTTAAAATAAAACATGGATTCTTTCTTGACACTTCCTTGACACTATCAACACATCATGTACCTTTACCTTGACCTATAAAAAAACATTTCAAAAACTTGGGACGAGCATAAAAAGCTCAGTAAGGGATATAAAAGTACAAAATGAAAACATTAGTCCATGTATGAAATCATACTTTACTCATAAAACATAAGCATTTTAGCATACCTCATCAAATCATGAATAAATCATATAAATCATAAGACATAAAGGTAACTTGAGTCATTCATAACAATCTTACGTAGGGAGTAACCCTCATGGTTACATTTGGAATACCCATCACAGTATATTCCCTAAATCTCTTCGGAAAAACCTTAACGTTTAACCCCTTCGCATTACCCAATGAATTGGAGAGCTAAATCAGGCTCACCCGCCCTTAGTTTATCATGGAATCACCCGTCTTCATAACAATTCTCAAGAACCATAACATAATCGTATCACATAAAACATGCATAAAGGAAACATAACATTTACACATTTCAATCACAAGATATCAATACAACACATTGATATAATAAAAACATTATGAAAACCATTTTAAATACCAAAATAAATTAAAATTAAAACATGGTATTTATTTTTCATTTTAAAAAAAGTTATGTCTTGTAGAGGAAGCCGAAACTCAAATAATGGTCACGGTGGCAGAGAAGTCGTTGTCGCCGCATACGTACGACAAATAAACATTCCTTTTTTCTTTTAGTAAAATGCTTCTTATAAAAAAGATTCATTTTGAATAGATGTAAAATTCAAAGGGGTTTACACACCGTATAAAAGAAAGTTGTGTAAAAAACAAAATATGACTCAATGAAAGGAGATTGAGATGAAGTCCCTTACCTCGGGTCCGACTTGACTCAATCGTTCTTTAACCTCCTGAATAATAAACTTGAGTAAATTTCTACTTGCTTGATAACCTTTTTCAAGTTCATTATTCATTTTATATCACTTATCACTATGTAATTATTTAAGTTAATAATGGTCGTTTTGTCGATCATTGGTACTTGAGTCTAAAATAAACTCTTTGTAATTACAAGTTGTTCATGTGGTAAAATATTCATTATATCCAGAATTACATTCATGATGTAGATATCATATATGTCATATATATCCAGTATATACATGCATTTATAATATTACATAACATTTAGAGGTAAGAAATGAAATGCACCGTTCATGGAGACGGTAAGCCGTACGTACGCATGAACGCTACTTTCATTTCTATTTTATATTTTATGGAATGGAATCATAATGAAATAAAGGTATATTTTAATTATAGTATAATATAATATATAATATAATTAACTTCATCCTTTATATGTCCCACATATGGCATTAACGAATCAAATCACTTTGAGGGGGCGGTAGTCCGCACTTCCTAAAATGAAGATATCATGTTTACCCATAATGGAAACCATAAAGGTATGCCATAAATGAAAAATACAGAAGCTTAAGGGAAACATAAACATATTATATATCATATATAAATATATTTACATCTTAATGGCCACCTTTTAAGGTGTTAGAAGAATATTGAACAATCATCGTTTCGTGAGGCAAAAAATCGCCATCCACGGAAACAGTATGCTCTTTAACCATTATATGTAGGTGTGTGTAAGTTTAGCTCGAATACTTCTTATAAAAACATCCTAGTATATTTAAGATACTATTTTGTTACAAAATAAATTAATAAAAAGAGTTTAGGGGGTTGGAGAATCAAAATAAATCAAAAGAACATCAGAGAAGACTTTACCTTTAAATCGGGTAACTCCTCTTGGTTTGTACCAAAAGGGTTCCTTGAAGAGCTTTCTGCCTAAGGTAAGGCTTCTAGGATGAAGAGAGGTATGTGGAGAGATAAAATGAGCAGATATTGGCTGATCCAATGGATTGATAAGTGTGGGTAAGGAGGTAGAGGTGGGGGCATTTTATAAGAGGGAGGAGGGGCACTCTTGGAAATCCAAGAAATGTTACTTTATTTTAAAATGAGTTTCAGGTTTAAAAGGTCCCAAATTGATATATTTCTAGTATAAGGTGGTAAGGGTTCGAAATATACTCATCCAATAGGTATTTTACAAGTGTAAGTCTTAGATTTTACATTATATTTTCATTTTATTTAAATCTTTCATTAACGAGGTAATCGTTACATCATCATGGTGTCATACAAAATTTAATTTATTTAATGTCTAAAAATTATTAAAAAAAATATGATGTAGGAAATATTTTTATATTTCCAATGACTATTTATATTCCAAGATATCATTTATGTAGACAAAACTAAAAAATTGTTACTCGGTTGATACATTCTTTAGTGATATTCTTCTTTCTTTAAAAATAAAATGATAAAGGGTCACTTTCACCCAAAAGTGATTCCATGGGGTCCCTAAGTTTGGCACAAGGAATCCCATGGTCGGCCATGAAACAAACAGAAGCATTAGGACACATTTTGGGGTCATTTTTTATTATTATGATATTATTTTATTATCCTTAACTATCCGATTACTAATTAATCATGATAATTAAAGATAATTACAATCGTTACTATTCATAATGTACAAAAACAAAAGAGTCTTAATTACATAATTTGGACCTTATGATTCCAAATATGTAATCCATTTTACCAAATTCCAAACATATAAATTGAAATAATTAATTTAAAAATGATTCCCATTGTCAAAACAAATAGCGGGTTTTTTTTGAAACAATATCTATGAAAAGTTTGTCACTTGTTTATGCCCAATTCCAAAGTGAAATTAATTCTAATGACCAAAATTGGATTAAATTGTAAAAATATATTCTAATTATACTTTAAAACCAATTAAAAAGATAATATAACCATATAATTAAATTATATGAAAAGCAGTTTTGATGTAAAATGCAGTATTTTTCACTATTCATTAAAAAATGAACATTGTCAGAAAAATACCAAAAATTTATCCAAAGTAAATTTAAATTTCCCAATCATAAAGAATAAGTTTATTTTGACAAATATTGCTTATAAATTTGTCAAAAGTTTTATTTAAAAATGGTTTTCCATCAAAAGGCAGTAAAACAATCTTTTAAAAATATTAGTATATTTCATGCTTAAGATTGTATTTATTCTCATTTTAAGCCACCAAAACACTATCTAATTCATAAATAGGCATAGATAAGAATATATATTATTCATTACTTACTTGGGATGTTACAGCATAGTGTTTGGCTTTCTGGTGTTTCTTCTTTGTTTTGGATTACTATGGTATGCTTCTGGTTCTCTCGATTGTCTAGTGTGGTGGATATAGTTTGGGGTGGGTCTTCAGGTGGTGGTTTGGAGTATGTCCAATTGGATTGTTCTTGGTTTTCCCATCTTGTGTATTCTGTTTGTTGATGGTGTAGGGATTTTTATGGTGGATGTTCTAAAATTCCCTTGAGATGCTGGATGTTGTAGGTTGGGAAGCATGTTTCTGGTAGACGGGTGGTTCTCTTTCTAGGGTGGGTGCATGTTGACTACTTGGTGGGTCTAGAGGTGTTGGATTCAGGATGGGTATTAGCTCAAATTTGAATCAGGGACTACTTGGGGATTCTTTAGGTTGTATGATGGGTTAGGCGTGGGTGATGTGGGGCACTCTAGATGGATGGTACTAGTTGACTGCTAGTTTTTTAGACTTTCTTATGCTGGGGTGGTCCACTTTGATGAAAGGTGTTTAGATGGTGATGGATGGGGCCAGATGGTGGTCTGGGATGATTTGGTTTCTAGGTAATATTTTGGGTGTTGTGTCTACTATAGGTGCTTATTGTGGTTGGATCTGGTGTGGTTTAGGGTTCTTGTGCAAGTAGGTGTTGGTGTAGTGGCCATTAGTTGGAATGGTTTTCTAGAGGTCTTTCACTCTAGGATTTGTTTCGATAGGGATGCTGGTCTGGTTGGTTGATGTTGGTTGTGGGGCTGGGATGAGTGTTTTTCAAGGTGGCAGAGAGCTGGCATGAGTTTTTGGCTAGGGGGTGGTGGCTGGTGTGGTGATCCTTTTGAGAAGTAGGTGAAAATGTTGTAAATCCTGGATCAAGTTTATTGGGTCATGAATAATGGTATGATACAATCATACCAAGGATGGCCCAGAACACTCTAAGGTGTTGGGTTCTTCCACATTGACATGAGGCTCACAAAGATTAGAATGTCCTTCTTGTAGGGCTAAGATGTCTCGAGTTGCTAGTTTAAATCCATTATGCAATGAAACTAAGATAAAAAATGGAGATATATATCCATTTTAGGGTTAATGTGAGATTATTGGAAACCCAAGTCACTCAAGTAATGAAAGGTGGTTTATGGGTTAAGGTGCTCAAAAAGATAACGAAGGCACCCCATTCTCTGGTTGATTGGTGCTAGGATCTTGTGGTACTTTGAAAAATAATGATGATGTATGATGGATTACACATTTTAATATCATGTAGTGGGGATGTATCTATCATACATCTTAACATCACGTGACAAGATGTTTTCCTCACAGTTTAATTTTATGTGGTAAGGAAATTTGTCATGCAGTATAACATCATGTGGTAAAGTCATTTTTTCTGATCTAAATGGTCCCCCTTATCATTTTCCATATTAGCAAGCCAGGTTCCCTGATCTCACATGAAAAATAATCAGTGGGAGAAACAGGGGAAAACTAGGAAGTTTGTTAAGTTGTGCGAGAGTGGGTCTCAGATGTCTTACTGCATAGGTCCAATCCGTATGATGTTTGGAGCTGCATTTTTATCATCTTACATGTTTTGATTTAAACCATTATTAAATATTTATTTTTCTATATTTATCTTATTATGTAAGTAATAATGTTTTATGTTGTTCTTGTATAAAATATACCTATGTAGGTCTAACTCGTATGCAGGGAGGGATCATTTTCATGTTGATTGTTGTAAATGGACCCAAGATTGGAGATCCAATCAGACCCAAATATCCTATAATGAAAGAAATATAGCCACATGAAGTTCTTGAATGGGAAACTATCTATACAAGTCTTCCCCATACATAGAGAGGTTCACTGTTCCCATTAATTAATGTAGCTGGACACGAGATTGGAGATTTGGGTGTCACTCTATATCCTGTGATAACATAAATAAATCCACATATAGTTCTTGATTGGGAAACTATCTATGTAGGTCTAACCCATATGTAGAGTGGGATATTGTTCCTATTGATTTTGCAGCTGGACCAAGGATGGGAGCTTCATGCATCACTACATATCGTGTGATGACTGGAATCAAACCACACATAGTTCTTCAAAAACCATGTAGTTTAATGTCATGCATAAATGATGTAGGTTACATATCATGAAAATGAAATATTTTGGCTAGACCCAAGACAATAAATATGGGTGTCACTATGTATCATGTCATGGGATAATTAAACCCACATGTAGTTCATGAACGGGTTGTTCCCTATATAGGTCTGGCCCAAATGTAGAGTTTTCCACAGATAGCTATTTGTAGTGATGGAAACTGGACTTCAATGGGAAAAACTAGCTCAGTTTTGTGTACGGTGTCTCTTGGGTAGTAGTTCACAGGGTGGTATGGTAGGCCCATAAATCATGTAGGAGCTTGTCCATCTAGGACTTATTCTATTTTTCAACCATCTTCTACTACTTATTCGATAGAGACTTATTGGAGGCCTGAATCTATCCATTTGTCGCTACATGATAGCGGTATGAGTGGTTAGTGATAGGTATTAAAGTTAGAGAGAGAATAAAAACAAGAGTTTCTGTTGATTTCTACTACAATAACGAGTAGAATTTATAGTAGGAAAAAAGAAGAACAGTTGAAGAAAGGACTCTCCGTGGTCACACCGCGAGGCCGATGGCCGCTGCCCCTATATCTGCACAGCAGATCCATTTTCTAAAAAACAATATCTCTCTTTTATTATTCCCCCTTCCAAACAACATCTCACAGCAGCCTACTTTTCAGCATATGTTGGCTTCTATCAGTTAGACTCAGTGGTATACTCCTGGTACACTTTCTTTAACTTTCTATAGAAGAAGTTGGTCTCATTTTCCATATTATAGAAGGATTTTTTTTCTTTTGGGCCATCCTGAAGCGTAAAGATCTATTCCTGATGCCAAATTTATTCCCTTCCAACTCGCTATATCAGGAGGGTCCCATTTTCAAGATAATCAATTATGGGCACCTTCCATCTAGGGGTGGATATCAGTTCATCAGGAACTAGGGAAGTTTTGATCTGATTGATTTCCTCCATGTCACAGATGATGATATATGAGACCATCCTTTGATGCGTAATGTGGTATAAAACCTCATACTGATCAGGGTCAGCTAAAACTATGATTTCTTTAGACATTACATTAGTAAAATCATTTTTTGATAGGGTATAAGATACAATGTGGGTTCAAAATGGAAATCTTCCATCAATCTTCAAACATAGCCAGTGAGAGGGGCCAATTCATCCTTTTTTATTGCATATTCATCATCATATATTTTATCACTATATTTGAATCTCCTATGATATTTAGGTAGTCTATTTTCAGCTATAGTTCCAATTCCTAGATAGAAATTAGGGCTTCATATTCTATCTAATTATTTGTCCATCCATCAGATAGTGAGAAAGAGTATAGAAAAATTACTTTGTCTAGAGAAATTAATACAATCCCTGGACATACACATATAATCTTTGGGTTCTCCATACTTTTGTTGATAGGAATCTGGGAGGCAGAAAAAAAATACATATCCTGTGTTTGGGGAGCTTCATGGGAATGGAAAACCTTCTAATCTAGAAGTTTTATTTCTAGTAGTATACTTTCTTGGGAAGGATGTGCCATGAGGAAATTAGATAGGGTCTTCCCTTTCACTAACTTATGTGATATGAACTGGATATCATGTTTTCTTAAAGTGACTGATCATAGGGAAAAATTCCCAGTCAACATAGGGTAGCTAAGGATGTACTTGAGCGGTTCAATATGAGTGACCAGGTGAACTTTGTAAGGATACAAGTAAAGCCTCATATTTTAATTGGGAAGATGAGTGTGAGGTAGTTTTTCTCAACATCATAATATTGTTTCTTAGTACCTAACATCATTTTACTAATGTAATAGACACTTGTTTCACTCCCCGCATCATTCTTATGTGCAATGAGAACACTGAGAAGTCAATTTATGAAGGCCATAAATAAGATCAGTGGAATTCCTTCCACCAATGGAATCAATACTGGTAAGTGTGGTAAGTATTTATTTATAATCTCAAAGGCTTCATGGAATTCCTCATCGAAATGGAAGGTGACTCCCTTCTTCATTAACATGGTGAAGCGTAGAGACATGTCAGCTAGGTTAGCTATGAAGTTATAAATGTAAGAAAGGTTCACCTAGATCCACATCAATTCTTTAAGAATATAAAGGAGTGAAATTGATAAAACTAAACTTGTTTTTTCTAATTCAAACTCAATTTCATGGTATCACACCACAAATCTATCGAATTTCCTTAGCGTTACCTTGAAAACACCTTTTACCAGATTCGTGTTTAGGTTGTGCTAGTGCAACTTGTTAAATATTGTTTCAAGATCTTTGAAATAATCACATATCTATTTAAATTTGATAACCATGTCATTAAAAAATCATTCATATATTCTTTCTAAGAAGGTATTAATGATATAATGTGTGTATTGTTGGTATGTGGTGTCATCATTATTTAATCCAAAGGGCATGACCTAAATGGTGCGAGCTAGATTGAAGGTGGTTGGGTGCTGGTGCGGGCTCGAATACAGGTGGAAGGGGGATGGAATGCTGGTGGAAGGGGGCTGGTTGCAGGTGCAGGGGGGATGGTGCGGGCTGATTCGAAGGTGGCAGGGGGGCTATTGCAGGCTGGAATGCTGGTGGCAGCAGGCTGAAATAAAGGTGGAAGGGGGCTTGTGTGGGCTGGATGTGGCTGGAGCAGGGCCAAATCATGGCATTACCGCGACATGACCATAGCGTGACCGCGGCATGACAGCGGTGTGACCGCAGCGTGTTGGCCCGGTCCAGCGACATCTGCGGGGCAACATCTTCCACTTAGTTTCAAATAGGATGATATGGATGGCATGAGAGGATGTTTTCTCAGAATATTTAAAGAAATGAATGCTAATCTGTGATGACTAGAGGATTGGATGACCCCTGATATACCTAATTTGGTGAGGGCTCGAATGCTGGTGAAAGGGGGCTGGTTGCAGGTGCTGGGGGGATGTTGCGGGATGATTCGAAGGTGGCAGGGGGGTTATTGCAGGCTGGAATGCTGGTGCCATCGGGCCAAAATGAAGGTGGAAGGGGGCTGGTGTGGGCTAGATGTGGCTGGAGTAGGTCTAAATCACGACATTACCACGGCATGACCGTGGTGTGACCGCAGCGTGTTGGCCCGGTCCAGCGACATCCGTGGGGCATCATCTTCCACTTAGTTTCAAATAAGATGATATAGATGGAATGAGAGGATGTTTTCTCAGAATATTTAATGAAATGAATGTTAATCTGTGATGACTAGAGTATTGGATGACCCCTAATATACCTAATTCGGTGAGGGATTGAATGCTGGTGGAAGGGGGCTGGTTGCAGATTCTGGGGGGATGGTGTGGGCTGATTCGAAGGTGGCAGGGGGGCTTTTGCGGGCTGGAATGCTGGTGGCAGCGGGCTGAAATGAAGGTGGAAGGGGGGCGGTGTGGGCTGGATGTGGCTAGAGCAGGGCCAAATCACAGCATTACTGCGGCATGACCACGGGGTGACCGCGGCATGACTGCGGTGTGACTGCGGCGTGACCGCAGTGTGTTGGCCCGGTCCAGCGACATCCGTGGGGCAGTATCTTCCACTTAGTTTCAAATAGGATGATATGGATGGCATGAGATGATGTTTTCTCAGAAGATTTAAAGAAATGAATGATAATATGTGATGACTAGAGGATTGGATGACTCCTGATATACCTAATTCGGTGAGGGCTTGAATACTGGTGGAAGGGGGCTGGTTGCAGGTACTGGGGGGATGGTGCGGGCTAATTCGACGGTGGAAGGGGCTGTTGCGGGATGGAATGATGGTGTTAGTGGGATGAAATGAAGGTGGAAGGGGGATGGTGTGGGCTGGATGTGGCTGGATCAGGGCCAAATCACGGCATTACCGCGGTGTGACTGCGGCGTGACCGCCGCGTGACCGCAGCATGTTGGCTCGGTCCAGCGACATCTGTGGGGTAGCATCTTCCACTTAGTTTCAAAAAGGATGATATGGATGGCATGAGAGGATGGTTTCTCATAATATTTAAAGAAATTAATGATAATCTATGATTACTAGAGGATTGGATGACCCCTGATATAGCTAATTCAGTTAGGGCTCGAATGCTGGTGGAAGGGGGCTGGTTGCAGGTGCTGGGGGGATGGTGCGGGCTGATTCGAAGGTGG
The DNA here is from genome assembly GCA_963277665.1 of Viscum album. Lineage (NCBI taxonomy): Eukaryota > Viridiplantae > Streptophyta > Magnoliopsida > Santalales > Viscaceae > Viscum > Viscum album. The sequence continues at coordinate 696,853,725 of OY728122.1, read as the reverse complement.
AAGGGGGCTGTTGCGAGCTGGAATACTGGTGGTAGTAGGATGAAATGAAGGTGGAAGGGGGCGGGTGTGGGCTAGATGTGGATGGAGCAGGGCCATATCATGGCATTACCGCGGCGTGACCACGGCGTGACCCCGGCGTGACCGCGGCAGGACTTCAGCGTGTTGGCCCAGTCCAGCGACATCCACAGGGCAACATCTTCCACTTATTTTCAAATAGGATGATATGGATGGAATGAGAGGATGTTTTCTTAGAATATTTAAAGAAATGAATGCTAATATGTGATGAATAGAGGATTGGATGACCCCTGATATACCTAATTCGGTGAGGGATCGAATGCTGGTGGAAGGGGGCTGGTTGCAGGTGCTGGGGGGATAGTGCGGGCTGATTTGAAGGTGGCAGGGGGGGCTATTGCGGGCTGGAATGCTGTTGGCAGCAGGCTGAAATGATGGTGGAAGGGGGCTGGTGTGGGCTGTATGTGGCTGGAGTAGGGCCAAATCACGGCATTACTGTGGCATGACCGCAGCGTGTTGGTCCCGTCTAGCAACATCCGCGGGGAAGCATCTTCCACTTAGTTTCAAATAGGATGATATGGATGGCATGAGAGGATGTTTTCTCAGAATATTTAAAGTAATTAATGTTAATCTGTGATGACTAGAGGATTGGATGACCCCTATAGGGATATAAAAAGGGCCACGTACGATGTGTGCTTTATGACTAACAACAACATCAAGTATAAGGAAAACATCAATGCAATAATGTTAAGCAAGGTATACCACTGTGAGTTTTCGCAGACAGCGCACCTCCGTTGGAGGGATTTTATTACAAAACCATGACTTATTTATCAAATGAAACAATTATCTTAACTAACACTTATTCAAGAATTGCAATTTAAAATAAACATGAAAAATTAAGAAGGCAACTAAATGCAATTTTAAACATTCTTGAATTAAATAGGCTGGGAGAGGGACCCTACCTCAACCTCAAGGCGTGTTTGCTTTTGACGATGACAACTCGAATATTCCTTTTTTCCCCTTGCACGCATATGCAACTTAACATATATATAAGGACACCTAGCCCCTATGTACATATTTTCATGGCCAAATATTCACAAGGGGTCCTTAGATATATGTTTATACTTGCATATACCCCTTTACACTTACACGCGTATGCACTTTTCATATCTATATATAAGCACACCTAGACCCAATATATATATTTATACTGCCATGAGTGAATATATATAAAGGGGGAACTTATATATGCATATTCCTACCTATGCATACACATGTAAGCCTTCATCAACGGCGACTCGAAGCACCTCAATGAAATCCAAAACACACAACAAAAATATAAGGAACCCAAAAATCAAAAAACCCTAATTAAAATTGGTCCAAAGAATAAAAATGGAATAAACCTTACCCAAATGAAAATAGTTCCTTGGAAAACACACATATCTTGATCAAAGACTATTTAGAAAAATATCATTTTAAATTCCTACTTTAAAACCTTCTAAAAATATTTTTTTGAATTATGTATTTCAAAACTCAGAGACGTTTCTAATATTCAAATGGTTTTCCAAAAAAATCATTGAAAATTCAATTTTCAAATAAAAATAGGCATGTTGGCCTAGAACCGTGTTTTTAAAACTCACACACACTCCGGAGTTTCAAAAACAAAACATCCCCATGTTTCTATTAAAATAACCCCAAAATCTATTTGGAAATAAACTCTTCAAATTTATGTAAGAGTCCTTTCAAACTCATTTCAAAATATTTTTAAATAACATTAAAACCATACCTTTACATTAATTATTTTTAAAACCATTTATAAAACCAGTTTTAAAACTTTTGAAAGATAACCCATAACATGAAGAAGAATGATAGTAGAAAAACCGACATAATTGGGTCATTCTCATTTAATAATGAGAGACAAACAACAAGTATATAGGTGCTAAGAAATTATCCAAGAAGTAGGGGATACAATCAAATAAAAAGTATAAATTCTCTAAGATTACCCTAAATAAGATCCTAATTTCATGGGATCTAACTAATGGGATCTAAAAAATTGGCTCTAGGGTGACTTGGAATATCCCTAGGTACAAACGGCACTAAGGTTCGTGAAATTTTGAGGAAGCTCACTCAATATTCCTTGGGATCTCCCAGTCCCTTGGGCTCTCTTAGTCCCAACCTCCCATGAGATCTCTCGATACTATGAATAATTTAACCTCCATATACTTTTTCAGATTCATGGACAACATCCATCAATAAGTCAATATTCTAGTTTAGTGATTCAATTTCCTAATACACCTATACCCACACCCAAGGGGTCCTATGACAAGTCGAAAGGATGTGAGTAAAAGTAAATCATCACATAAATCGAATATAAATAATTTTAAATAACTCATGCCTTACCTCCTACAACCTTACAAGGAAACAACCCCATTTACATCGAAGCATGAGTATCATATAAATATTCATCTATAATAAACATCCCCTCATGGGATCACAAGAAACCATGGTTATAAAAAGAATCACATAGGGCTCAAGAAGGTTTCAAACCATTTATGAAAACTCATTTCAAATAAAATTTCAAACATGCCTTTTTTCAAAACATGCTCATAATTCCAAGACAACACACCCTATTTCAAACTCATCCCAATCAACTCTTAGGAAAAAATTTAAATTACTTCTTAAACCCAAATGGGAACTCATTATTTCCTTTTAAAAACCCTTCGAAAAATTTCAAATTTGTAAATTAGTTTCAAAAGATTATTCACATGCGTTGACACACCCCTTTAAAATAAAGAAACCCATTTAAATTATTTAAAAATTTAATCACCTCAAACGCTTAGTTTCAAAAAATAATTTTATGAGATAAAACCATGAAAAACCTTAAGTCGGTGCTCACCACTAATTTTGAAACAAAAATCATTCTTTAAAATCAGTTTTGGGTTTTTTACAAACACTTAGCATGGAATATCATTATATTCCAAAGTTTAAAACAATTTTAAATCCAATTTGACCCATCATTGTTCATACAAATATAAATATCATTAATAAATAAGAATTTCAAAATCAATAAGAATATAATGGAATTAAATATAATGTTATATCAAAAAAACAACTATCTCAGTTCAATAAAAATAGGTTGGATATTGTCTCTTTCGATGGAAAACACTCTACCAAGCCACAGAAGGTCCATATCAGGTAATAAAAATAAAAACCCTCCAAGATTAAATACACCCTAATTCTAATTTCAATCCCCATTACTTCTAGGGTTCATTGGAGTAACATAAATCAAGAAGATAGTATAGATAGAAGAGAGTGTGAGGCTTAGAAGAACATATTAGGAGAGAAATCATTTAAAACCAAGGGAATGGGGCATAAAATGAATGGAAAATATAGGAGACTCCCTTGTGATAGGTTTATGGTATATTTTAATAATAGGGATATAAATAAGGGGTTTAAAGGTCAAAATCAACCAAGATATTTTTTATATATTCCACTTTAAATTAATCTAGTCATGTTAAACGGTTTGGCCACACAGTTTACCAAATCGTGCAAAATCCATTTCGGAGAAAAAAACCAAATCATGTGATTAATTTAGGACTCTTAATGATTGGAAAAACTATGTTCCAACCATGAATAATAGAATTTTAAAATTAAAGAGATTATTTTATTTCTTGCTGCATGGCCTACAAAAAGGTGGCAAGTCATTCTCCTGTACTATCAACCCCAAATGAACCTATATAGTTTCCGAAAGGACTTGCATGGTTTAAAAACCTGTGTGATGCCAATGAAATCCTAACTATGCATCTTAAAAATGAACTAAACACAAGGGTTAATTGGTTCCACATAAGGGTATTTTCACTATTTACCTTAAACTATGTTCCCTAACAAAATTCTAAATTTTCTATGTTTCAGGGTAAAAATTCCCAAAAACATGAAATAAACCAGAATAAAATAATATAATATAAAAAACACTATAGTGACATGGTGGGTGTAACACCATAATAGATACCACTAACCTATACATATTCATCACATACACACCTAGTGTGGGGCCCAAGGACCATCCAGTAGTGAGTATAAGAATACATAGCAGAATTCCATGAAAATGAAAAAAAAATATGGTAACAAGTTCACACACAATCAAGGGAATGTTATAAAATATCTAAACACAACCCAATAAAGCACAAAATTATATAGAATCCATTAATAAACTCCCACACATGATCGACAACCTACCTAGAAGGGAGAAACTAGAAACAAATATATCTTCTCACTCATCCACGTCATTGGGACACCCAAAAAAAGTCCCACACATTTAGGGAAGACACTTACTAACTCCTCATCCACAATAAAGAATACCAACACTATAAATAATAGAAAGGAAAAATTCTTCACTAGACACCATAAATGCATCTTAAGGTACCTAGATAGATCCCTAACTAACAAAGGTACACCCAACAAATAACTACACTATCTTTACCAGAACTTTTTTTGTCATGTAGGGTGAGTAACTAAACTATTTTCATACCATTTTTCTTCAAATGAGGCGTTATTCCACACTAATGTCACCAAATCTCATATATTATAGTGACCAATACTCTTGAAGAATCATAGATAATTCCACACCCGAAACCATGAGGAACCCCATGCTTTATGAAACCAGTGAAAAAAGTCATACCTCAACCATCCTGCTCATAGGGTAGGAACCTAGTATCCCAAAGAACCCAAGGGTTATAATAAATAATCATATAAAGAGTAACTACAACCTGAACCCACTCATATATATTAGAATATCTAAGAGGTAATGAACTAAATCCAAAATATTTTTCATGAACAAACAATCTATGGAGGTCAACTATAATCATACCTAATCCATGAAATTCAAAAATATCAAGGGATACTGATGGCCCGTCGGTGCATGCAACCTAGCTAAATAAAATGTGATTGAATCACACTTCCATATTCTATTACTTTCCCTATAAATTGTTCCTCAAGAGAAACCTAACACTCGAACTCAATTGCATGAAGAGCGATAAGCTTCTACCTGCAAATGGTGAGACTGCTGAGTAGAGGTCGTCGGGGAGGAGGGTTCCGTTGTGGGAGAGTTCGTCCGGGAGGAGGGTACCACTGTGAGAGAGGGTTGCACGGTGAGATCGTCGGGGAGATCATCAAGAGGAGGATACGTCGTCGGGGAGGAGGGATGTGCGGTGATATGGATGAGAACCAGGGGAGGAGGATAAAGGCTACGGGGAGGAGGAGACGCCATCGGGGAGGAGGGTTGCACGGTAATAGGGCTACAAATCGGGGGAGGAGAGGAGGGCTGTAGGGAGGAGGAGACGTCGTCGGAGAGCGGTGTGTGAATCGGGGGAGGAGGAGGAGGGATACGGATCAGGGGAGGAGGAGTATCCCGACACAAATTGGGGAAAAATGATGAACTGGTGTAATATTGATTTAGCCATGGTGAATGAATTAAACTGTGGTAATAAATAAAGTTATAGCCACGAACCTATAAAAGTGTGGCTATAGGTCCGTGGCTATAGCCCGAATTTCCAGTAGTGTGGATCAACTCCATCATATAAAGATCATGTATCCAGTATAAAGTAGGGAAAATATTTAATAAAATAATAGAAATGAGTTTGAGATCATTGACATGGTGGACGATCGCCACACCCGTGCACATCACTCTTGCTCATCACAAACTTAATAAAACATAGGAATTTAAGCACAAAATAATTGAAATTACCACATACCTATCCCGGGACAAGTCTCGGGTTAACCCTTCATTTTTTTAAGGTAAGAGGTTACAGTGGATAATATGAGAAGAATAAAAGAAGAAAAGAAGGAGAAAAGATGAAGAAGAAAATAGGGCGGATGGTTGGACACAAAAATAAAAATAATGCATGAATTTTATTAGAAATCTAAATTACAATTGAAACTAAAACAAAAATAAAGAAAATAAATAAATAAATAAAGTGAAATGGGGAATATTTTTGGCTGTCCTCCCTCGGTGGAGTTCTCTTCCTTGGTGCCTTAAAGGAATGGATGGAGAATGGGATGCTTTGAGGGGGAGGAGCTCTCCTCCTTTTATAGCCATATTTTTGTCCTCCTAAAGTTGTCGCAATTTTTACCCATTAATTGGCCTCTTCACGTGTAGACCCCTTAATGAAAGTTGTAAAATAATTTATTGGCTGTCCACTCTCAAAATTTGAGCTCATTTATACACCGTTTTTAGGCGTTATGAAATTTTCATTGTCAGTTTTTTATTCTAGATGAAGCATCCAGGCAGCTTCCTTTAGGAATATATCATTCAATAGCCGCATTAATGGATTTAAAACTACATGTAATTTATTTTGTGAATGCATATTTGAGTACTCTTTCATCCCCAAGTATAATAAACGTATTTTAAGGTGTGTAGGCCGAGTTGGATGTCTGTTACAGTGGTGAGGTCCATGTTGTCCGCCCAGAAACATATCCAACTTCAATGAATTTTTAGCCCCTTTAGATGGCCGAATCAGCTCCTGGTCCCGAAGACAAAGTTGAAGGAAATAAAATAAGAATTATAAAAAAAATCAATCACAAAATTTGGATTTATATTTTTCTGGAAATGACCAAAATACCCTTGATATAAAAATCTGTCTAAAATCCAGAATTAGGCATATTTCTCATTTAGGCTCAAAATAACACTAAAACCTAAAAATGTGACAATTAGCCATTTAATAACACTATGGTGGGATTATAAACAATGATTTACAGTATAAAATATATGAAAATGTGATATTCATCACTCCTACACACTTAAACATTGCACTCCTGGGAAATCATCTTACATCAAAATCAAATTCCACATAATAATCAAAAATAAGAAAATATCAATGATCTTATCCAAAATAGAAGTCCATCATGTATCATATATGAAAAACAAGCCTATCTAATTTTCATTTCAATCATTAAAAGTTGTTCAACCTCATAAATCAATCCATGGTCCAATCACAACCTACCTTACATTGAATTTTATGTCACTCTTCACCCAAGAGAAATTGAATCTATAATTATACTCATACTTGAAAATCACATGTATCGCCATAAGTTTGTGAAAATTCTCATTTCTCCACAGTGTGAAACATGAAAATGAATTTAATCATGAGGGATTTAATTAATGTTTCAAATGATTCTGTGGCTTAGGATTGGTGGGAAAATGATTGAAAAAGTTTCAGGCTAGAAAGAGGAGGTTGGACTTTTAAGTACAATGCATGATTAAATCAAGGGAAAACATAGGTAATTCCTCTCTCAATACCACTTGAAAATATGAAAAACAACACCACCCCTCTTATGAAATTGTACATGAGCCAATAAGTGATTATAATGAATTATATCATCTAAGTTCTCCCTTGTTTTCAAAGCTCCAGAAAGGCACAACTTTGTTTTCTTTATTTTTTTCATGGAGGATGAGATGAAAATTGAATACAATGAATGAATGAAAATTAATGCCCTTGATTTTTGATAGGTAAATGATTTATAAAATAATGTACAATGAGTAATTAAATCTCATATCCATTTTTTCATTTTTTTTTAAGGAGAAATGGATGAAACAAATAAAGCACAATGAAATGATGACACATGCCCAATTCCCTCACTGCCCAAAATATTTACACACACCTATCACCACACAGAAATGATACACATCCCAATGAATACACACAAAAGGCCCTTCCCCCACACTCAAACTTCAAATAACCATGCCAAAATACTAAAAATTTGGGTAGGTAAGGAAAAATTGGCTTGTAATGTGGCTTAAAACTATAAGAAAATTCATGGAATCTAAGGGCTTATGAAGGATAAATGTAAATGTGGGTCTCAAGATAAAATGTTGCTAGCCAAATAGATGCCTCAATAATTTCAAATACTTTCCATGAAATCCAAAGTTTCGAAATATAATTATTCAAAAATTCTGGTTCTCACACAAAATTGAATTTTCCCTCAAGAAAGTGTGGGTATTAGGAAGAATATGTAAAAGTGTTTTGGAATACCTCACAGGATTGGAAAAATATTTTGAGTCAGTGTTTCATGGGAATGGATTTCAAAAATCAGTAAAACTCATTAAAATGCTTGAAAATCCATTTCAAGGGAAAAGAATTCATATTAACGATCATTTAAAATCCATTATTTCAAAAATCATTTGAACTCTTTCAAAATAAATTGATGTGTGAAAAGTGATAAGAATATTCATTAAATCTAAAAATATGTTTTAGACCAAAAAATGAAAGGAGTTTAAATGATAATCATGAAAAGTGATCTCCCTTTTGAAATAAAGATTTGGTCCTCTTCCTCTAATTCTCAGGGCTTCTTTCTGTCTTCATGATCCTATAAAAGAAAAATTACTCAATTAATCACAATGATCATTTCATTTAATCTCAAAATGAAAAGAGGGAGGGGGACACATGCTAGACTAATTCCTAATACTGAATTTGAAATCTAAATTCCTAATGTTGAAAATTAAATTACTATAAAGAAAGTAAAGAATAAATCTTGGTATGATCCCCAAAGTGGGCCCTAGCATCTTTTACTACCTTCAGAGGGCAGTAACAGCTTTTATCCATAATCTATTAGTGGATGAAGCTTCTTTGATTTAAACCCCCACATGTGGCTCTTCCCAGATTGAAATTATTTGTTCATATTGATGAGGAATCCATGGACATAGTATACCAGATCATCCCCCTTCACAATTTGGTACAGCTTTCATGGAGGGGGTTGGATAAAGTAGGGAACCTCCTCTTCTTTTGTTGTTACTTGTGCAGCCATATTGTCTTCCAATGTTGGATTTATAGGGGCTTTATCCTCTTGTATAATTTCTTCAGGCTCAACAACATGGATCTCTTCATGATTGGTGTCTTCCAGTAGATATTCAATGACTTCAGGGAGCTCCAGGAATTCCTCAATAGCTGCATCATTTTACAAATCATCCTCCAAGGTGTAGTATGAATCTAAAAAATCAATAGAAGTAGGATAGATACTCAAATTAGTTTCAACAAAATTAAAAGAGTTTGAGTTCAAGAATGTATCTCCCTGATTTGGTTCGGCATTAAAATCCTCTTCAATTGAAAGTTCATCTTGGAGTTGATCTTCACTATATGAAGGTAGGTAGTCAAGCTCCTCCATCTTAACTTCAAATTCCACCACTCGGGTGGTTTCTTCCTTTGGTGCTTCTGGCTCTTCTTCTTTGTAATACTTGGGGAGATCAAGTAGTTCCTAACATTCATTCCAAAATTCATCAATTTCCTATTTATCTCCCCCATGTAGCTGAGCAGGCAAGTATTCCTCCCTTTTCTGCTCAGGTTTTTCAATTTCAAATATTAGTGGTGAAATGTCTTCCACCACTACCTCTGGTTCTTTATTTGGATCGGTGTTGGGTTTCTCTTGGGATGTGCATACATATTCAGAAATAAACTCTATTTGGTTCTTAATATTTTTCACTTTATCACTAATATTTTGAAACTGAGCATCAGGATCATTACAAACATTTTCTAGAACCTGAGATTTTTCGGTCCATGAATAATAATTTGAATTGAAAGATATCATGATCAAAGAGTTTTTTTAATGTTTTTTTTCATTTATGATTTTTTAAATTAAAATCTATCTACAATGTGAAAATAGAAAAATATAAGTAAACTACTGATTGGATCCCCAGCAACGGTGCCAGTTTTTACGCACACCTGTCATAGGGCATGGAAAAAGCAATTTAATTTTCCTAGTACATCATAGAGGCTAACCAGGGTCGTCTCTCTTGAGGAGCCTTTTCAGTCATTCACTCACTTAATCTAATTAAAATAAACTACTTATTTTGGTTGTTTTTATATTATCTAGTAATGGAATAAAATTTAATTAAAATAAAAGATAAAACTAACATGTAATGACAAAATGAAATTAATTGAAAAAGAACTTGGCCATTATGGGTTGGTTTGTGGGTTTCTTCATTCTCCTTGTTGGTATTTAAATTAAGTTTGATAATTCAATTATGAGATCTCATTCATGAATTACTATTATTTTAGTTATTGGTGTGAAATCTTGAATGCATTTAGCAATCTTAACTCCACCTCCTCCTATAATCAAGGTTGATGGCACACCTCGATCGAGAGTGTGACGTCTTCCAAGACCCGGCTCCATTGTATGTCATTTCAACCACTGAATGGATCAACTCCATCATATTAAGAGCTTGTATCCAGTATATGGGAGGGAAAACATTTAATAAAATAATAAAAATTAGTTTGAGATTAGTTTTGTGGTGGACGATCGCCACACCCGTGCACATCACTCTTGCTCATCACAAACTTAATAAAACATAGGAATTTAGGCACAAAATAATTGAAATTGCCACATACCTCCCTCGGTCCAAGTTTTGGGTTAACCCCTCATTTTTTAGGTTAATAGGTCACGGTGGATAATATGAGAAGAATAAAAGAAGAAAAGAATGAGAAAAGATGAAGAAGAAAACAGGGCGGATGGTTGGACACAAAAATAAAAATAATGGATGAATTTTTTTAGAAATCTAAATTACAATTGAAAACTAAAATAAAAATAAAATAAATAAATAAAAAATGAAATGGGGAAGATTTTTGGTCGGTCTCCCTCGGTGGATATCTCCTCCTTGGTGCCTTGAAGTAATGGATGGAGAATGGGATGCTTTGAGGGGGAGGAGCTCTCCTCCTTTCATAGCCATATTTCCGTCCTCCGAATATTGTCGCATTTTTGGCCCATTAATTGGTCTATTAAAGCAAATAAAACTTCATTAAAGTTGTACATTAATGTGTTTTCTGTCCACCCTCCACATTTCACCTCATTTTTTCACCATTTGTAGGAGTTATGATTTTTTCATTGTCAGTTTTTGATTCTGGATGAAGTATCCAGGCAGCTTCCTTTAGGAATATATCATTCAATACCAACCTTAATGGATTCAAAACTCCATGTAATTTATTTTGTTAAATCCTATTTGATTCCTATTTCATCCCCATGTAGAATCAATTCATTGTAAGGTGTGTAGGCCGAGATGGATGTCTGTTACAGTGGTGGGTTCCACGTTGTCTTCCCGAAAAAATGTCCAACTTCAATGAATTTTTAGCCCATTTAGATGGCCGAATCAGCTACCGGTACAGAAGAAAACGTTGAAGGAAATAAAATCAGGATTCTAAAAAAAATTAATCACAAAATTTGGATTTATATTTTTCAGGAAATGACCAAAATACCCTTGACGTAAAAATCTGTCTAAAATCCAGAATTAGGCATTTTCACATTTAGGCTCAAAATGACACTAAAACCTAAAAACGTGACAATTACACATTTAATAACACTATGGTGGGATTATAAACAATTATTTATAGTATAAAATATATTAAAATGTGAGATTCATCGGTGACTCATGGATTCAAAGAAGTTTTTGTGGTTGGGCTACACAATATTTTGTAATGGTTCAATGTTAATGGGATCATGGATATAAAGGCACTGTGATATTTTGGTGGGGGTTAGGTTCTATAAAATCATGCATATATAATGCTAGAATTGTGTAGATAGCCATTATTAGGTTGAGAATTTATTTGGGTGTAGTGAGAGTATTATGGATATGTTGACACAAGGCCCTTAGAGTAGAACTGTGATGTTATAGGAATAGATAAGTTTTTGGTGGTATTCATTGAGTACATATTAGTTTAATCCGAACATAGAGATGATCATACCCAATATATAGACATAATAATGAGTATTCTAAGAGAGAATAGGACATATTCCAGGATATATAGATGTTTATTTGGGTTGATAATGGGATTTATGGGAGGTTTCACTCATGGAGTGGTGTGTGTGAAGTCATATGGTGGGGAGTGAACCATTATATATTTGTGAGTGAGGTCCCTATGAAATATCATATTTAGATGAATAACATGGGTACCATTCTTGAATTATATGAACATACAATAATAAATGTTTTGTTTTTTCACTTTGGTTGTAGTCAGATTTCCATCTTTAGTTCTAAGGATTGGATTTGATTAAGGCATGGTCCGCGGATAAGGTGTTCTATTGTGAGGTGATAGTAAGGATGCTTCTATGATGAGGAGTGTAGATCGGTTATGGTGATGTGACATTTATGCATATATGGTAGAGGATTTAGTAGGAATAATATTGAGTAGGTTAGCAGAAAGATACGGATGTGTTTTGTTTGGTGACTCTGATAGTGGGAAGTGTCATGGATCAGAATCGGTTATTTTAAATTGATTTATATAGTGGGGAGACCATGATCCTAATGATGATTTGTATATGACACTATGATTTCTCACTATGTAAAAGTATGGTTAGGTACCATCTTGGTAGTTTCTTTATGGTGGAAATAGGTGGATGGACCTTTCATGGGTTGTATGCCTTATCTTTGGATTTATTCAGGTGAACTTGGTTGTCATCATAAAGTAGAACACAATGATTTGAGCATGATTTGATGACTGGGGTGGATTTTTATGTGTGTTTGGATGACCACTAGGGATTCTTGAGGATGATAAGTTTTATGGTGGGGAGGTTGAAAAGACTTTCTATTCCGAGTTTTGAAAGTTTGAGAAAAAAATAAAAAAAATATTTTTGGTGCTCATGAAGGGTAAAATGGCCATTTTCTCTTAGAATATGATTTTAGATAATTTTTTAATCACTCCTTTGGTCCTATAATATATAATTTAACCTAGGAAAATATTTTAGTGGAATTCTAAACAGTTTGTGTTTTGGAGGAGTATTTATTATTTAATTAATTAAATATTAAAATATTCATGTGGGTTTATGTGGTGATATCATTTGGAAGGAGTGTTAGACTAATATTCTGAATCCATAGTTGATTTCAGAATGGGGATTTTTTTCTAGGAAATATATAAACCCACTTCGGGTAATGGGAAATGGGGCAAGAATTAAAAGGGTAATGAATTAATTAATTAATTAAAAGAATCCCCCCACCATTTTGGATTCTCATGCAAAGAAAAATAAGGGGGAGAGGGTTCTCCCTCACTTAGCAGTTTGACCAAGAGTAGAATGGGGAATATATTTCATTGGACTTCATTTATGGTAGAGATTGGGACTGGATCGAGGTGTAGTAGCTTCCAAGGGAGAATTTGGACCTAAAGCATCAGAATTTATGTCATGAGGTAGGCCAATTTTTGAGTTTTATGCCCTAATCTGCATATATGAGTTTTTATTATATTTTATAGCCCTATTATTACTACTAAGGACCCCATTGGGGTCAATCTATGCCCAATCAGGAAAAAGGGTTTTAAGGCTATTTGTAGGGGTTTCCCATCTAGAAGTCCAAATCATATATCATTTTGTTCAGGAACACATGCCATGTGTTATTTTTATTTGGGAAAGAATAACGTTTGAAACTACACATCATGTAATGGGGGTACATGCTATGTAATATTTCATGTCCAGGTGGTTGCATACTAGGGGACGTTGAATTTTGGGACTACACGTTGTGTATCCAAGGTACATGGAATGTAGTGGGACATGGTCATGTGGATGAGCACATGGGAAGTCAGCCCATGTAAGGGGGCATGGTTGTGTGGAAGTACATGTACAGACTCCAAGTATGACATGATCATGTAGTAATACATTGATAGACCCCCTGTATATCATAACCATATAAGGGTACATGGATAGACCCCAGGTGTACCTGGGACATATATAAGTACACATCCTTGTGGGATGTTTTGAATTAAATTTCTTGTAATGGGGGTACATTCCATGCACAACCCCTTTGTTACCCTTTGGAGGGTTTTGAGATATTTTCACCCCGAAGTCAAAATTAGACATAAGAGGAGTCCATTTTGAGTTTTTTTCACATTTAACATGATGGTGAAACCCTTGTGGTGTTTTGTTACTTCTAATAAGATGTTTGGGTCATGTAAGTTATGTCATAGATGTTTTACTCTAAAAAGTGAGATCATATGTCTCCTGAGGGTGAGATAGGAGTTGAGACCTAGGAGAGAGTGGTTAGAATGATTGGAGGACATGGAATGAGTTCATTGGAGACCTCAATTAGTGTTGGGATCATATTTTCCCTAATTAGAAGGTCTAATTTGCAGCTCCGGGTGATAGATAGGTTGGATTTACGATCAAACCTAGAGTGGTTGGGAATGGGGGAAGGATTAAGTATATTTTCCTTAGGAGGTCTACCAAATTTAAAACTTATGAGGTTATGATATAATATAGATAAGGTTTCAGGATGTGTGATTTCCTTGAGACGGGTGTTTTCCTGAGAGTTTAGTTGTTATTGGTTATTGGAAGAGGTATTCCTATGCTTGAGTACTAGTTCTGAGGACCCAAGAGTAATCGATATGTTTATGTGATGACTCAGAGATCCAAGAGGTTACCCCAATTGATAGGACAACCCTGAGTGGGTCCATGTGTTTGGGAAGACTAGTTTTTTGTGTCCCTCTAGGAACCAAGTTGATGTATGATCTAATGGGTCTGATATTTTGATTATGGGAATAGTCATTCAGCTATACCTCGATATGTTTCCTCATATAGTTTACATTGATATTTGGTTTATGCTTATGATGCTATCATGATCTAGTTGGGTTTCCATGTTTTGGAGATTTGTTTAATGTTATGGGATTCTATTTACTAGACATATAGACATGATTGTACACTTATACAGTTCATAATGGCTAACACAACACTTTATGCTAATATAATATGTTGTTGGACATGACATTCCAAATATATGGATGAGGCTGGTGGAAATGTAATTCCACATATATGGTTTAAGTTGTTGGTCATGGCAGTCCTCACCTATGGTTGAGGGTGTTGATTATGGTGGTATTCACCCATGGTTTATGGTATTTTTCATGGGGTTCCTCACCAATGATTTAGGTTATTAGTTGTGGAAGTCATCAATGATGGTTTTATGGTGTTGTTCATGGTGGTCCTCACTTGCAGTTTAGGGTGTTGGTCATGGAATTCCTCACCCATGATTTAATATTTTGGACATGATGCTCGGTATGAGTATTAATACTTTATTTATGGTTTAAGTGTTGGACCAAGGTTCTAGGAACATTGATTGATATTGATGAGTATGGTGGACATAACATTCAATAATTTTGTTTGAGATGTCAGACTAAGGCCCCAGGCATGGGTAGTATACTATATGGATTAGGTGTTAGAATGAGGCTCTGTACACTGATAATAGACTTTATGTTTTGGGTTATAGACTAATTCTTTAGGAAAATCTGAATTTGAAACATGGGTTAGATGTCAGACTAACGTTTTGGGTATTGGTAGTTCTTTGGCATGGTATGAGTACCTAGTACTGATGTGCCTAAGTACTGAGTAAGAGATAGTGAGTAAATTCTTGAGTTTAGGTTTGATTGACCATGGTTTTGGAATCCAAATTGTTATTTGGGATGCACGGTCATTGATACATGATCATAGAAACTCTGGTATTGGATGAAGAAGGTACGTTCAATAAAGGTTATAGACCTAAGGATAGATGATGGTTTCATTTGAATTTATTTCATTTATGTTTCAACTTGGATGATCATATTTCATAAACATGCACTTATGGTAGTAGGTTATAGGTTCACCATTTGGGGTGTCCTACTTATATTTATTTCTCACACCATGTACATGCTCCACAGTGTGTATGCAAACCTTATGTATACTTTTAGGTTGAGAATAGATGCATGATAGATTGGTGAGAGGCCTAGGATTTCATGATTGAGAAGGTTGCTCATGTGGAGTCTTCAGATTGGGCTGGTGTAGCTTGATTTGGTATTGGATACTAGGTATGTGACATGGCTTAGATATGGAAGTAGATCCTACGTATTTATTTCTTAGTTTTTTATTTTTTATAAGTGATTGTCTCAGTAGGAGATTGATGTTATATATATATAATGGCTATTTGGGACCGTAATTTATTTCATTTTGTTACAGTATGTTTCAGTTTCAGTTTATTTTTTTATTTTTGTGTGCTTTGATGCGTGTGATTTTTTGTTATTTCTTTCTTCTTATGAACTCTATTATGGGAGTATAGTTTCCTCACAATTCCACCTTAGAATATCTTAGAAAGTCAGAATCCTCTGGCATATGAGTAGGAACTCTTGAGGTCTTGTATAGAACTAGATTGGGTCACTAGTTATATTAGCTCTTGGGAATGGATGTTACATAGGGATCAATATTGAAATTACAAAGTGAGTGTACAACAATCAAAATTACTAACATCTAATAATAATAAACTATAACTACCTAATTAATATATAATCAATAATTACAATTAAAATTTATAAAAGGTAATAGATATGAATAATGTTGTTAAATATGTAATTTATAAAGTTGTGTTTATCATATAGGAGGTTATAGAACCTTTATGGAAGTGGAGAGTGAAGGTAAGGGTTTCTGATCACAATTTTATTTGAGACATATATTATATTCACTATTTTTTTGTTTATATACACGCCTATGGATTCCTTTTATAATAAAATTCATGAAATTCAAGGTATTTTTAAATCCATTCTAAGTTCTCTTTACAAGGGCTTTCAATTCAAGTATTTTCAAATGTGTAAGGGATTTTACTAACTCAATTTGTTTTCTTTGAATTATAAGGTTTATTCTTGAACATTGTTCCTTTAATAATTATTTATTATAGAATATAATTATATCAAGTTATATTTCCACTTCCATTTATATTTATTCACAATTATTTCTTATAAAATCCTTTTGGAAGGATTTTTACATCAAATGGTATGATATTTGTAAGGTTTTTTGTAAAATCAACATCATTTCATTGAATTATAGCCCTTATTCTTGAACTTATTTCTTATATGTTTGGTTTATTAAATAATAAAATTTTATTATATGGTAAATTATATTTTTATATATTGAATTTACATTTTATCATCAAAATCTTCTTCTTTAATTTATTTTTCTCTTTATAAAAATATAATGTTTTTAAGAAAAAATCTCATCATCTCTAATGGATCTTTTTCCTCCATGTCTATATTCTTTATTTTCAAAAAATTTATCATTTATTATTTTGAAACCCAAGTATGTATTATCTCACATTATCTTCATATTTATAATTACCTATTTTCAAAAGTAATCTTTATTACTCTTTATAATGATGTGGGTTTAAATAGATATGTTTTAAAATATTAAAAAGGGATTTATTTTCTATATAATATCTTTTATCTTCGACTCCGCATTTATTCAATTGAACATTATTTCATTTAAAGACTATATTATTGGGATTTAATTTAAAATTATTTTTTAAAAAAATTCATGTTACCTTCATGAAAATTATTTTTGAACATGGCTCGTAACTTCCTCTCTTTACAATAATCTTAAGAAATGTTTTCTAAAAACACTTTTCAGGGTTTTTTCTTCTATTTTCCTATTTATGTAAAAAAATATCTATCTCATTTGTAGTTATGTTTCATGAAATTAACTCAAAAATACCTAATGAAATACTCATTTTAGGTGATTTAATTTTCATATCGTCTAATCAAAATCTTGATATCCTTTTTATGTGATACAATTTGAAATGTTTTGAAACCAATTTTCTTCCCATGGGTTCTTCATTATATGTAATATGATTGATTTTATGTGTCAAACATATGGTTTATTATTATTATATATTTAGGTCTATTATAACTGTAATTCCCTGTGATTTTTAAATAACACTATGTTCGATGGCATATGGGACATACAACATCAATCTTTAATGACTGTAAAATATTTTTATTCAAATAAAACCATTATAACCAAGTTATTGAATTTGAGGATATAAATATATGTAACCACATTATAAAATATATTTATAAATTATATAATCGAAAAAATGTATTTATTAGTTTTTATTAAATAAGCACTCAATTTTTTATATTCATTTACTAATTCAAAAATATATTTTCTTCAAATATGATTTTTATTTCATTTTTTGAGTTATTATAAAAATTAATTTCTACCACATTTACAAATTTTATTTGTAAAAGTGAATATAAATTTTATAAATTTTTATATAAAAATTATATTAGGGTTAAAGTTTTTTCAATTTTCAAAAAAAATGATTTTTTAGTTAATAGTGAAAAATACTCATTTTAAATAAAACTGTCGTTTATTTTCAAGTACATATAGAGTCCCAATTTGATTTTAATTAGTGTTAAAATTTTATTTTATTTTTTTATTTGAAATAATATAATTAATTTTATTGGAATCGATATTATACTTAATTTTTATAAAAAACATTTTTATACTAAAAAATTCATTTTTCTCAAAAATCGCATTTCGTCGTGTTTTACATGTTTATTTTAAAAGTAATTTATAAAACCTATAGGAAATAAATTTTATAAAATTTATTCCATATTTAGAATCATAATTTCTAAATTTTTAAATATTTAAACTTCGATAATGGCCATAATGAATAGTAACCATGGTAAAATTTATCACCATGGTAAAGAGTAAAATGAGATAAACAAGGTTAAAACTATAGAATAAACCTTAAAATAATCCATAAACTTTATTATATTCTATTATATGATTTTATTTCAGGAAAACCATACAAATATTTGAAAATATGTAATTTTGGTTCCATTTTTCTTTGATAAATTACTTTTTATTATTTTAACTAAAGGAAAATTCCAAAATGTCTATTTCATGCTTTTAATATTTATAATATTTTGTGATAAGGACAAAAAAAATTTATAAAAATTTATAAAATAATATTTCAAATATGAATAATTTTTTATAATTCTAATTTATTTTTAATTTTTACTGATGAAATATTTAGCTTAAATTATTATGCAACACTGACACAGTGCTTGTGCAAGCAGTAGAAAAATCAAGTAAATGATTTTAAAAAACATAAAAAGTCATATTTTTTGGGTGACTTATGGTGTCTTGTGAATTTTTTAGATACATATAATGTATTATTAATGTTTTAAAATCTTAATTTTTAATTACATTATTTTATTCATATTTTTATAATTCAAATTATGTAAATAGTTCGTAAAATAAGTTCAATGGTATTTTATGTTATATAATATATTAATAAATTATTTAAATTCACAAAAATATTATATTTTTCAAAATTAATGATGTATGGTTTTTAATATCAACCATTTTCCACTTATGGTTCACCTTTATTTTTATTTTAACATTTTTGACCCCTAAATAGTAAAAAACATTGTTATCATGGTAATCATTAAAAGGGTTAACAATAAGTTAAAACTAAGAGATAAGGGTTAAACATCACCTAAAATTGTATCAATTTTATTAAATAAAATTATTTCCTATTATATTAAACCAATTTTTTAAATATAACAATTTTTTCCCACATAAATCTAAAAAATAATTTATGTTAATTTATTAATTTAATCCCTTCCAAGGGTACCCATCCCCTCTCTTATATAAGGACACCACCCCTCCTATCTTCCTTAAAATTACTGAGCCATGTAGCTCAACCAATATCTACCAAAATCACTTCAAAAAATTCCACCCTAATTTATAGAGGTCTTTTTTAACCTAAAGACCAACCTAGAAGTATTAAGGTGTTACTAAATGGAGGTCCTTCAAAGAGGAGTTAATTATCTTAACAAATCATTTTCATTTTACTTCTTCTACCTCCTTCAATTGTGACCTAATAATGCTAATACAATTAAATCATTATATCCCATATACTAATATGTAATTATGTTAATTTAATGACCTTATTCATCTCCTTTTCCATTATATGGGAAATGAAACCATCGTCCTTGCGTACATGTGGACTACCACATCGCAAACTGATATATTTCATTTCTCATCATCACCTTTCAAGGATGGTTATTATTATGGATTTAATATATATATATATAATATTCATGAAATAATTATGATTTTATAAATATAATATACCATCTATCTTCATACCATTCCAATCTTTAAAAATGGAATCATCACACATGTGTAGGTACAGACTACCGTCTCCGCATAGCGATGTACTTTATTTTTCAATATCACCTCCCATGGATAGTCATGGAGATAGAATAAATGAATTTATTATATATTTTGAAAATTATAATTATTCTTTAAATATAATATTTTATTTTCATTCCTTATTTTCCATCCACTGAAAATTAAAAACATCGCTGATGTGTACAAGCGGACAACAACCTTGTGAACCAATGTATATTGTTTTTTGAGATTTATCTTCATGGATAGATCTAAAAATTTATTTGAGGTATAAAAATGATAATTATTAAATTAATAATATTTTTATATGATGTAATAGGTGCTTATTTTACCCTATCCATCTTACAAAATTCATTTTTTTATAATGAAATGAATGTCCTCAAAACACCCAACACAGATTTATGAAATTAAGTAACTAAAAATTTCACTATAATAAATTCAATAAATAGTTTAATTATAAAGTAATAAACATTTAAATGGTTCCTAAACAAGTAAAATAATTAATATAGGTTTATTATACATAATTTAAAGGGTGTACATAGAAATTTTGGACTTTAGGTAAGGGGTTTCTTAACTGAATTTCCTTTAATTGGGTTATAATTTTACTTAATTAACTATGTTATACCATGATTATGTGTTAAATTACCTCTTATAAAATTATTTTTTATTTAAAAAAAATAAATGGTCCTAAAATTATTACAAATAATTATCTCAATGACTAATTATCACTTCAGTGATACGATATTTCTAAGGATTATTTGTCTTAATATTGTTTCTTGGATACATGTCTCATATTATGCACCTACTTAATTTTATATGGTGTATATACAACTTATTGAGATATTATATCATTAAGTAATATTCAATCATGATATTTAAACTTCCTTTTAATTTCACTATTTAATCTGATATTGATTCAAATGTTATAAAATTTTCAACGGTTTTTATAGTCTCAATTTCAATTATTTGAGACATAATTCATGTTATACACCATGTTGTATTTTATATGGTTTTCTTACTACCACAAGAACATTTTTTCACATATTATTTCATAGAAATTATTTTTTTTATAGAGTCATGATAAGTTCCTTCATTCAATTCCATTTTGATTCAATAATTACCCAAGTTGTAATGTTTTTTTATCTCAAACGTCCTTTGTTGATACATGTTTTCATTGATGCACTTATATTAATTTATATAGTAAATATAATGACTAATTAAATATAATATAAAAAACTATTTTTATATTCATGGTATTTTATATTCCTTTTTATATTCTTTTTTTTTATTTTTTTTAAATTCTGTAAATGGTTTTTCTAAAAAAGTGTTTCTCAAAAAGTTTTTAAAGAATTTTAACCAAAATCTTCCTCTATGTTCTTTATCTTATTTAATATTTTTTTAATATTTACTAAATTAATTTTCCCTAATATTTAAATCACTTTTATGATGATTTAAAATTAAATTTCTCAATATTTTCTCCATACTCCATTTTTTCACTCTACAAAAATTTGAAAAGAATGATTATTTTAACATTTACAATATGCATGAAATTTAACATCATCGTGAACTTTTTTATTTGAATATTCCTTTATAATTTTCCATATATATTTTAAATTAAAATATTTTTCTTAATATACTAGGATTTTTTATTTAAAATGACATCAAAAGAAAAAGATATTTTACCTATTTTCAAAGAAATTTTTTAAATGTTATTTTAAAAGTATTTTTATATATGTAAACATTATTTAATGATTCCTATACTTAATTGGGTATATAATATTATGATATCATTCAATTCATTTATCTAAATAGTTTATGATTATGTTTTAGAAAGACTACTAGGAAAATCATTTCTTTTTCATGTATAAATCAAGTTATGATAGTTATGATGAAATACAAACATCCATGTGTTTTGTTTCATAACATGAAACTTATACATCATTAATGAAAGTTGGATTGTGGAGTGAAATCAAATCCTTAAGGGTATTTTTCTAATATGTGATTAGTGGGTCTATTATATCCCTCTAATGAATTGGGTAATGATACAGAATTAACTGGATAGAAGTTAATCTTAAGAATGGTGGAGTTATGTTACTCTTAAGAAAAGACAGTGTTTACTAATATTAGTAACTCCTAAGAGATAATAGAGTTAATGGTTGTAATTAAATCCTATTATATTGTTATAAATTCCTTTTTTAGGTCATTCCATGATGAATTTTTAATTTTCCAAGTTACCTACATAGTTTTTCAAAAGTTTCCTTGAGTTATAATGTTTCCTTTGATCAAGGATTAATTTCACATGTCTCACGTTTATTGGCCCGTATGAATATTTCCTTATGCTAAAGATTTATGCTATGAATCATGACTTATGATTTAGGTTTTTATGGGTTTGAAATTATATAGTATTATACATATGAACATTAATTATATTATCATACCCTTATATGATCATTGGAGATATAAAATTGTTAATGGTTATGTTTAACCTTATTGAGAATTTCATATCACCCTTATTATGTTTCAATTTTCCCAGGTTATAAATATTGATATTAATTAATTTACATCTAAAAGAGCTTTATATGTGGATAATTTTATGGGATATATTGAAAATATATTGTGAAATAATAAAATAAGGGTATAGTGGGAAAAATGTTTTCTGGAATACATTGGTATTTTTATATAAGATTTTATCCTAATTATCTAAAAAATAAACCTAAATGGTCCATGGGTATGCAAGTGATACAATATTTCTGTTTGATATTGTATGTTTCTTATGGCTAAAATCTGGTCACATTTATTGGAATTAAATCCAGAAATATAGGGATTATATTTTTAGCATTAGATATGGGAGTGTGGTTGTGGGGCTATTATAGTTAGTATTGTAATAGATTTTAGAAAATTTTGGAGATTATGATGTTTTCATCTGAGGTTAAATAAAGAGTTATGGATACCAGCAAGGGTTTATATGTTTAATTTTTACCATATGTTCAAAGTTAAAGAAACCAATTTTTAGGTTTTAAGTGATGGGATTTTAAATCCATTAATTATATTTTTTGAGACATTTTTTTGGTTGAGGTATATGTAACTATTAGGTTTAACATGAAAGATTATTTTGAAAGAATATTTTTACATATTTGGGTGTAAGAACCTAATTTTTCAATCAATTATGGATCCTTTTAAATTTGGAATAATTATTTATTTTGGACCTAATATGGATTCCAAATGAGTTTATAAACGTTTTGGGGTGTATGGGGATTTTTCAGAGCTTGGAACCCCGATTGATAGAGAAAATAGGTTATACGGTTAGTAGAAACTGTGCAACCCATCCTACACAATATCTCCTAACTATGAGAGGGTGGATAGTGAAGTGAAGTAGAGTGCATTTTTATCCCTAACTATGAACCAAGGGCAAAAAAATCATTCTAAATGTCTACAATTTTTAGTAGAGGTGATTCACATGGTGGGCGCACGGTTTCCCTAATCGTGTGGCCTAATCATGTGGGTTCCCCATAAGCATAATAGAAGGTGAACGGTTGGAGAAAGGTTTGGCCAACCTTGAAACCAAACCATGTGACCCCTATTTCTTGGGTAAAATTACCAAAATAACTTTAATGATCTATTTTCTTAACATATTTCCTCCTTTATTCTTTCCAACGAACAGATACAACTCCCCTCTCCCTTTTTGAGGTACCAATTACCATTTTGATAGTATTTAATATTTTTCATCCATATGGACTCTAATTCAATACACATTCATCACATTGGATATGAATCATAAAGATCTCAATTTTTTTTATTCATTCATCATTCTTCTTTCTATCGACGATTCTATTTAGATATAGGCTCATATGCCCTATTTTTAGGGTTTTGATTCATTCTTTAGATATATTACAATTTAGGCCAAATTAAAGGATGGTGTTGGACAAGGAGAGTCATACATTCCTAAGGAAGGTGGTCTATAAATCATAATGTAAAAGTTTAATTGTTTTATAATTTTCCATGTATATGTTCCAATTTCATCAGGTGTGGTCTATTTAATTCATGTTCCTTGATTATTGTCATTATAACCATGTTCTAAGACCCTTTTCATATATTTTATCTATCGTGGAGGTTATGACCTCATTTTCAACCACCCAAAGTAGGGTGTTTATATAATTATTCTTTTAGTATCTTTTTAATCCTATATTGCACCACCATTCAGGTGAGATATGTCTTGGCGTTGATAAAGGTAAGTGTTTAATTAAGTCTATGAATTTCAAATTTCTATCACATGTATTCTTATCACTTTACCCTCCTAAGGTAATTGATTAAAATTGATAAATCAATCTTAAATGGTTATATAGAAATTATATCATAAATATGACTTGTCAAAATTAATTTTAATAGAATGAATTGGTTTCATGTTCGCAGCACACATTACCATGACTAGTGGAAGAAATCAGAGTGAACCCAATGAATTGAATAAGACATATATGAATTAATAATTGGTTGCATGTCCTTTAACCTTGTTCTTCTAATGAAATGTATAGAATAGATCCATTAACTTATTAAATTGAATGAGTAATACATGTACTAATTAATTTAATTAATTGATTATAAAATGCCTAATGATTATGGTCCTTTACATCTTTATATGAGTTTTTAGACTCGATGAATCCTTGAATTCCCAAGGGAATGCCATAAGCACTCGTAGAGGCCATTTCGATTCAGGGATACTGGCTGCCAAGGTTAATACCCACCATAGAACCTGATCATTATCTACTTATGGATCCTCGGTATGACACTGTAGGATCCATCCATTATTATAATAGGATGACTTGGATACACTCCTTGGATCTAGTGTGGAGTCTACGTACATCTGGAGCCTTAGAAACACCCTTGGGCCTAGTAATTGCTTATCATGTTTTACCTTAGATGAATTCCTTGGACTCTGTTATAATTACATTATTTTGGAATGCCTTGGGAGATTCCCCTTGGATTACAATCTTACCCCTTTATCCAGTATACAGGTTGTTACTGAGTTGGATCAACCCCTGAGGTCAAGTATTTCTTGGTTATTTCCTTGGATCTCTTTCATTATTATCATCATGGATGCCTTGTAATGTCTTGGATCCTCTACTATTACTATCCTGGTAGGAAGTTAGTGATGTTTATACCTTACGTGACCTATTATATAAATTGGAACATAATTAATAAATGTAATGATTATATGTTTTGACACCAGTTGAGGCTGAAATAGGTACTTGGGTATTTACATTAATGTACTTATTTAGTTTTATATATGCATTCTTGCAAACTGTTTTAGTTTATATTATAGGGATTGGATGTTATAAAAACCATTGGTGGTGGACTACTAATATTTATCTCACATCCTATTTGGGCCACCATTGGTACCTAGGAATATTACATTTATGTAGGTGTTAAAAAGGGGAAGCATTTTTATTTGGACACTTGATACTGCTTTTTTGTTTTAGGATGGAGCTTGGTAGCATATGACAGAGAAAGAACTCAGAATGCCTAACATTTTTTGGTTAATTTTTTATAGTATGTTATGTTTGCTTCCTTGTATCCATATTTTATAGATTTATAGAGACATGACATATATCATCATCAACTTTTTTATTTTATTATCAGTTGTTCCTATTTTTTATTATTTTGTCTGCTTATGTGGTTCCATCTGTTATATTACTTCATCTATTTATCGGTTATTACTTTTATCCGTTTTGATACACTCTTGTAATGAGGGAATAGTCTCCCTATGGACACACCCAAGGGTCTCACTAATAGTCATCAGCCTCTAGCATTCAAGGATATGCGCTTGAGGCCATGTAGATAACTGGGCTTGATGCACCTTTGAGTGGTACCTGAGTTCGGGACGTTACATTGGGGGTATAAGTTGAATGGTACGAGAAAACCTCTGAGATTAAAAGATTATTTAATTTTGAGGTTATTGTGGTTAATTAGTATATAATATTATTTATTTAAGGAATGTTCTAATTTGATCCTTCATTTTTATTATGGACTTTTTTTTATTAATGTATTATTTCTTCATATAAATATTTATTCATTTTTGGTATTATCTTATCCTATGCTAAACATTTTGGTTTTAATAAAGTCATGAGGAATATATTTTCATTATTTTATAGATCTCATGATATTTTGGGGTTTAATTTAAATTTTTTAGTTATAAGAAATATTTATCTTGGATATTCATTATTTGGAATAAGGTGTGAGATAGAGGTTGAAACTAATTAAAGCATGAAACCAAAGGATTAAATTAAAATTATGGATTTGAAGGAATAAATTAAGTATATTTTATAATTCTCTCGGTATTTACAAAAAAAGGATACCTCACCTTGAGATAAATGATCTCAAAAATGAAATTATTTTCCTTTCCTATAATCATTTTTTATGATTGGTGGTCTTTTTCATACTTCGTTGTTTTATGTATTTATGTTCATTGACTTTCTCATTATCATTCACTTTCTTATGATCATTCATTTTTTGTGATTAATATTCTATATCGCTATACATAATTATTTGTCATTAATCTTCACCTCTATGTTTATATTTTCACTTCCCACCAATCTTCTATGATTTAGGAACATATTCATGTGTTATTATAGATTACTATCAAATTTCTCTTTCCCTATTTTCAAAAGGATATTTTATTATCCTGTTTTATAATGTGGTTTTTCAATAATATGATTTTCAAAATTAAAGCCCTAAATCACCAAGATCAAGATAAAATTTTGAGGATTTAGTTTATTTAGTAGGAGAGAATTTAGTTCCCTTATATTAAAAGAAGATTGTGTTCGATATCATAAAGGACACGCAACAAATAGTTTTAACGACTGTGAAATATTATTATCTAAATATGAACATTATAACCAAGATATTTAATTGGCTTCTATTCATATATGTAACTGAATTATAAAATATATTCATAAAGTAATAACATAATACAAATGTATTGATTAATTCTTATCAAATACGCACTCATTTTTTCATAAGTCATTTTATGCTTCAGAAAAACATTTTCTTAAAAAATGATTTTTATTTCTTTTTGTGAGCGAATATTATAATAAATATTGTCACATTAAGAAATTTTATTTGATAAAATGGATAATTTTTTTGAAATATTCACTTCAAAATTAGTTTACAGTGAAGTTTTTTGATTTTTATGGAAATGTTGATTTTTCAGTGAATAGTTAAAATATATATTTAAAGGAAAAATGTGAATTATTTTCAAGTACTTTAAAAGTCCCAATTTTTTTAATTAGTTTTAATTTTTATTAGTTACCTTTTATTAAACATAATACTTTTAATTTCATTATAATCAAAATTATACTTAATTTTGATATAAAAAACATTTTTATACTTAAAATTCATTTTTCTATAAAACTGTTTTTCATCGCGTTATGTGGGTTTATTTTAAAAGTAATTTCTTCCACTTATAAGAACTAAATTTGATAAAATTTATTTAATATTAAGAATCATAATTTCTAAATTGTTTAAATATGTCAACTTCATTTTGTGTCATAATGAATAGTAACTTTGGTAAAATTTATCACCTTAGTAAAGGGTAAATGGGATAAACACGGTTAAAACTATAGATTAAGGAATAAAAATAATCTATAAACTTAGATATATTTTATTTGATGAGTATAATTCAACCACCTAGTCCAAATCTTCAAAAATATTGCATTTTGGCTCCATTTTTCCTTGATAATGTCTTTAATATTATTCTAAGTAAAGGAAAATTCCAAAATGTATATTTCATGCTTTTAATATTTATAATATTTTGTGAAAAAAGATAAAAATAAGTCATGAGTATATATAAAAGATTATTTTTAATATGAATAAAAAATTATGTTTTTAATTTATTTTTAATTTTTAGTAATGAAATATTTCTCTTAAATTCTTACGCAACACTGACATAGTGCTTGTGTAAGTAGAAGAAAAATCAAGTGCAAAATTCTAAAAAACATAAAAATTAATATTTTTTAGGTGATTTATGATGAGCCATGAATTTTTTAGAGAAATATAATTTATTTTTATTGTTTTATAATTTTACATTCTAATTTCATAATTATGTTTATATTTTATAAAGTCAAATTATGTGAATAGTTCCAAAAATAACTTTAATAGTTTTTTTGTTATATAATATTTCAATAAATGATTTAAAATTAATAAAAATATTATATTTGGAAATTTAAATAGATATGGTTTAGAATATAAACCAATGTCCACTTATGGGTCATTTTTCTTTTGATTGTAACTTTCTTGACCCCTAAAGAGTGAAAAACAACGTTATCATGATAATCATTAAAAGGGTTAATGGGATGTTAAAACTAGGATATAAGGGTTAAAAAATCACCTAAAATTTTATTAATTTTATTATATAATATCATTTTAAGTTATATTAACCCCATATTTTAAATGAATAAATTTTTCTCCACTTTATTTTCAAAATTAATTTAGATTAATTTAATAATTTATGTAATTCCTAGAGTGCCCCTCTCCTCTTTTATATAAGGACATCGCCCCTCCTATCTTCCTCATAATTCATAAAACATGTATCTTAACCAAGATATATCAGAATAAATTTTAAAAATTCCTCCCCACTTACTGTATTTCGTGTTCTCAACAAAAGACTAACCTATAAGTCTTAAGGTGTAACAAAAAAGAGGTTCTTCAATGAGGAGGTAATTGTCTTAACCAAGAAATTTCATTTTTCTTCTCCTTTTACCTCCATGAGTTATATCCTAACAATTGAAATATATTATAATTATTATATAATATACAATTATATTTTATTATGTTAATTTTACAACCTTATTCATATTCTTTCCAATATATGGGAAATGAAACCATTATTATTGTGTATGTGCGGACTACCGCCTCGCGAATCGATGTATCTCATTTATCACCACCACCTTTGATGGATGGTTTATATAATGTATTTAATGTATATATAATATATTCATTAAATAATTATGATTATGGAAATATAATATATCATATGTATTCATAAAATTTCAATTGTTAAAAATGGAATCATCGCATGTACGTACGTACGAACTACCATCTCCATACAGCGATGTAATTTTTTTTCAATACTGCCTATCATGGATGGTCATGTGAATGTATTTAATGAAGTTATTCTATGTTTATAGCATTATAATGATTTAATAATCACAATATTTTATTTTATTTCTTAATTTTTCATCCAATGAAAAGTAAAAACATCACTCGTGTGTTCGAGGGGACTACCACCTCACGAGCAGGTGTATTTTATTTTTCAAGACTTCTCTTAATGGATGGATATAAAAATGTGTTTTATCTATAAAAATGATAATTATGTCATGTATAATATTATTTATATTATGAGACAATGACCTATTTTACCCAAGTCAACTTACCAATGTCATTTTATT
Organism: Viscum album; assembly: GCA_963277665.1. Classification (NCBI taxonomy): domain Eukaryota; kingdom Viridiplantae; phylum Streptophyta; class Magnoliopsida; order Santalales; family Viscaceae; genus Viscum; species Viscum album. Next base: position 696,824,314 of record OY728122.1, on the reverse strand, counting down.
ATTATGAACTAAATGTCCTCAATACACCTGAAGTGGATTTATTTGATTAAGTATTTAAATATTTCATTATAATAAAAAAATGGTTTAATAATATGGTAATTAACCAAAAAATTGATCCCAAAAAATTTTAAAATAATTAATAATTGTTTATTATATATGATTTAAATTATATACATATAAATTTTGGACTTGAGGTAAAGGTTTTATTAACTCAATTTTCATTCATAGGGTTATAATTCTAATTCATTGTATATTTTATGACTTGATTATGTGTGAAATGACCTATTATAATATTATGTTTTATTTCAACTTGTTTTACATGGTTTAAAAATTTTTACACATAGTCATCTCAATGATCAATTCTCACTTAAGTAATATGATCTTTGTAAGGATTTTTCATCTCAATATTTTTTTTGCACATGTCTCTTATTATGAACCTACCTGATTTTATAAGATATAAATTATACCTATTGATATATTATATCATGAATAAATTTTTCATCTTGGAATTTAAATTTCCTTTGAATTTATCTTTTTTATAAGATATTAATTTAAATGTTATAAAAGTTTCAAGGGTTCTATTGGTCTCAATTTAAATTCTTTGAGATATAATTCATCTTATGCACTGTGTTTTATTTTATATGGTGTGCTTACTACCACATGAACATTTTTTCACATATATTCATAGAAATTATTTTTTTTACATAATCATGTTATATTCCTTTATACAATGTCTTTGTGATTCAAGAATTATATAAGTTGTAAGTTTTTCTAATCCCAAACTTCCTTATTTGAGACATGTTTTAATTGATGACCTATATTCATTTATATGGTGTACATAATGACACTTTAAATATAATATAATAACTATTTTTATAATCATGGTATTTATGTTCTTTTTTATTTTCCTGATTTCAAATGTTTATTGGTTTTAAAAGATAGTAAATGGTTTTTCTTTAAAAACTTCGTTTTAATGGTTTTAAACACTTTTAATCAAACTCTTCCTCCATGTTATTTATATTACTTCTAAAATGTTTTTTTATAAACATAAATTTGTTAATAGAGTTATTGTCCCTAATATTTTACCATATTTTAAAAGGTTTTAAAAGTAAATTTCTCACCATTTTTCATATGGGTCACATTTGACTCTCTTTACAAAATTTTGAAAAAATGTTTATTTTTAATGTTTATGACATGGACATAATTTTACACTATCATGACCTTCCATTGATTTGAAGATTAATTTATAATTTACCATGTATATTTTCAAATGAAATCTTTTTGTCGATATTTTTTTAATTTTTATTTAAAATTATATCAAAAAAAATTTCATTTTTCATGTTTTCAAATAAATGTTATAAATAGTCATTTAAAAATAGTTTCATCTAAATCAACATCATTTAATGATTACTATTATTAATTGGGGGTGTAATATTATAAAACTGTTCACTCCTTTATTGAAATGGTTTATGATGATTTTTTAAAGATGTGGCCTTTTTTTAGTGATGTATTGGGCTTGTTTACATGTACTCCTTTACCATTATATTAGTGTATCTTGGTTGGGTTTTATGTAAGAGACCAGACTTCATAGAGGTAGGTACCTGTTTAAATTTTTGTTTAAATCACTCATTATTTGGTTAATGAAATGGTTCTAGGGAGTATATGTGGTCTAGGGGTGTTCTAATGGTTCGGGACACAGGGAAGGGGAGAATCGGACCAATCTATGCATGCCGAACGGTTAACACATGGTTAAGAAAACCATGTAGAATTCACATGTAACCATGTAGCCTTGGACATAGGATTAACACATGGTATATCAAATCATTTGGCCTTCTCGGGTAGTTGTGCGGTGCAGATTTCCTTGGAAAGTTTCTAGCACATGTTTTGCGTATGGTTTGTTAAACTATGTGGGTAAACTGTGCACCCTTGTAATGTTGGGAAAATTTACAAAAAATGAATTACAGGATTTTAAGATCATTATCCAATTCCCCCCCCCCCATTTCTTCCTCCTCCACCCCTAGAGATTCCCCATTTCAACCCAATCATCAAAGGGGTAGATCCCATTCATTTCTAAGCTATTTGGAGTGTCATTGGTCGCAGATCGAAGCTACAGGTAATTATATCGTATCCCTTACTTCTCTTTTTAGGATTAGGGTTTTTAGTTTCTCCCACCTTCTTCTGAAGCTCAATAACCATCATTTTGCATAAGAACCTAGGTTATAGCTTCAAAGGTTGTTTGAATATGGATCTAAGGCTACGATCGTGAGTGCATTCATTATCACATTCGAGGTAGGTGATCTACAAGTTATATCCCATAGTTTTGTTATAGATTTTTTCATGTGTGTTGAGATATTGCTTCGCTCTTATTTTTCATTTGTCACATTGAGTAATATTCAATAAAATGGTAGGATAAATAATTATTTAGACCCCTCATGATCTTTTTTGGATGCATTGAGGATGATTATAATGATTTAGGGACACCCATGGAGTGTTCAAGCATCCCCATACATAGGGACTGGTAAAGTTAAGTGTAGAGTTTAATTGTGATAACATAGAGACCATATTAAACATATTATCATGTTTAGTTGAGTTGAAATGGAATATTGATAATTGTTCCTAGGTTTTGATAATGGTATAAGGGTTTTTTAGCATGGATTAAAAGTGTTTTAATTGGGTAAATTGATATTGTATAAAATTGGTTATGAATTATGTTGAAATATTTAAAGGATTAGAATATATTAAATGATGAAAATATTAAAATGAAAATGGATTGTGATTTGAGAACATTTAAGTGAGTTTCATAAGATAATTGATGAATATGTTGAATGGGTTAATATATGAGAATTATGGGGCATACCTAATGGGTTGAATGTACAAAAGTGGTTGTGTTATGTGATATGAGACTTTTAATTAAAATTCATAAGTGGGAAAATGTTACTTAAATGATAAATGGTATAAATGCACTAATGTATGGTAATTTAAGGAAATATTTAATGGTTTAAGGCTCAAGAATGTGAATTGGGATAAATGGATATGTAATGTAAATGGAAAATGTGTTAATGGATTATATCATAGTATTAATTCCCATGTTAATGGTTATGGAATGTGATTGATATTTTTAGTGGTTGTGTTTGGTTGTGAAATGTTATATGTTTGGTGAATGGATTAATAATCATGTACACATGGATTGGTAGAGTGGGTTATTTACATGATGTTCTACACCAGCTGGTTGAGTTAGACTGAGGCTCTAAACTCTACCTCAAAATATATGAGTTAGAGAAGGGGATAAAGGATCTATTACCCTAACAATTTCATTCCACCCGGATTGAGGCTTCGAGGTGAGGATAATGTGTTGATGTGATATGATTATCCCTAGTGATATAGGGACTTGACTTATTCCCTTATGTATAGATATGGATTTCTTTAGACCCATGTGTAGATGATGTATATTCCTAACCCAAAGAACACATGAAGATAATGAATTAATTAAAGAATATGGATAAGTGGTGAATGTAATAATGATGATAGAAATGGTTAGGATACAAATGGTTAACTAATGGATTCCAAGTTTTTTTATTACCTTTTCATTTATTTCATTCTTGCATACACTATCTATTAAATTGGATATATTTTGGACACCTTTGGTGGTGTCTTGCTGAGTTTTTTAATCACACCCTACTCAGGTAATCGTTGGGTACGCGAGTAGATTTCATGGTTGTAGGTCAGGTCAAGGGAAAAGGTCCTATGCTCGGATGTTGATTTGGGCTTGGGACATGTATGGATGAGGATTCGTACTTGGATTTGGGACCCATTTTGGGGATTTATCCATTTGTATTTATTTTGGGTGTTATTCACTTTGTCACTATTAGCATTTCATGACATGGTTAATGTTGAATTGTGGTTTGTACCCAATTTTGGGAGATATCTAGCTATAAAAATTTATTGTTTGTTTCATATTTTTTCCACTATTTATATTGTTTTTTGTTGTGTCTTAATCTGGTAAATATGATATAGTCTCCCCACATGACTTATTAGACCCTCATTGTTAGTCAGAAAACTTTGGCGTATGGGGATTCATTCTATAGGTGATGTGACGACCCAACTTGAGGAACTGGTTTAGTGGCTTCAGGGTCAAGTATGTTACAAATTGGTATCATAGGGAGGTTCCATTCTCTTTTTTGTATTACTATTTGGGTATGGTATCTTAGAGGCTAGGAAGTGTCAAGCCTTGGTAATGAGCTCGTTCTTGGGAGTAGCTAACCCATGTATGGGGGGGAACCCAAGTTACCCTATGTGGGAGTTTTTGTTTTTTATGTGTGTTGTTATAGTTGAATGATATTTCACCAATGGGTGATTCACATGTTGTGTGATGGGAATAATTTATGATATTTTTTTCATGTCCCAAATTCCATGTGGTTGTGCATTCATTCATAATTTTAGGCACCTAAGGATATAGGTGGCATGCATCATAATAGGCACACACAGGATGGGTGTGTGGAGCATAGAGAGTGGAATGAATTTTATTTCCCTAAAAATTTTGAAGAAAATGGTGGATAATAATGGTAATTCAAGTGGTAAAATTAAAATAATTGAAATGAATAGTTAGGGAATATTTTGTGTAATCAAACATTATGATCGGGTTAAAATTTTGGGTTGTGATAAATTATAAAGGCTGAATGGTGTCTAAAAGAGAAATATTTCATAGTGATGGTAAAATGGTTAATGAATTTTTTCTAATGAAATGTGTAAATGAGTTAGAATGATGATTGTAACAAGTTGTGAAATGGGGAATGTGCTTAAGAGAAAATATTTTCATTGTGAAATAGAAAATGCTTTAAAAGGGGAGTTTGACAAAAGACCTATGATCAACTAAATTAGTTACCCCATGCTGACCATGACTCATAGTAGGTATGGTAGAGGTTATTATTCTACGTGTGATGATGAATGTTGGTATAGTGTATGAAAAATGGGTTGTTTAAGGTTAACAATATAAGATATTTTCCATATTTGTTTTAACCCTATCGACCATTCATCATAGTGTTTGTTGAGGAGAATGTTTTTAGATTATAGTCATGAATAAGGTAAGGACCTTTGAAACATTGGGTGAATGGTATTTTTAAATGTGAATTTTTTAGTTCAAAATGGTGAAGGTAATTATAAAAAGGATGTGTAATGATAAAACCTTTGGGAGAACCGGGTAGTGGGTATTCCTTGTGTTGTTGATTTGGACCTTTTATGTGTGGTTTGGGGGAGTGATAGTTCCTAAATTTGGGACCTTGGATTTGGGTTGTGAGACCATGCTGGTTGTGATATGGCATGGGATTTTTGCTTAGGGAACCATTGATAAGTTTTTTTCATTTGGGTCATGAGATGTTATTTGGTATGGTGAGTATGGAAATCTATGTGGGTCATGATTGTACGGAATTCATGATGGACCTTAAGGATGGTGCCAGGGTTTTGGTGACTTCTTGAGTAGGGACTTTGTGAGTTGTGTTTTGGATCCAACAGAGGATGTTTGGCTTGTAGTTTCGATGTACATGCATGGTTACCTTTGTTGTGGAATCTAGAGTAAATGGTCATTTGGTGCACTAGGCATAGTGTGTATCGGAATGGGGGCGATAGTGTTGATCCCGATCATTTCTTGGTTCATAACATAACTTTGTTGGTTTCAGAAGAGGACTAATGGATTTTTCTCATTGTGACTCCATTTTAGGGAGTTGGTATCATTAAAAATTCAAGGTAACCTAAGAGAGAGGTCTGATGAGGTTCCTAGTGCTTTGGGGTATGAGTCATATAGGTGGATTTTTTTACCTTGATAGTGGGATGTAGAGAATGTTTCTTAATGCGGGTTTGTATTATAGGGATAAATGGGATGATTGATGGTTAGTGATGTGACTCGAGTTGTGGTTATGTGTTGATAGATTCGGTAAAATAAAGGGTGACCTCATGGGAGGCTAGCCCAGCGATGTGGGTGCCTTGGAATATGAATCATGGGAGATACTTCATAGGTGGAATTGAGACATAATGATTTCCATCAATTTTTGGTAAATGGTATTATTGTGCCTTGGTTATTTCATAACGGTTCCTTAGTTCTTGTGATAGGATGTAAGTTTTTTTAAGGGTTGTATCGTATGGATGCATTACCCTTCTATTTGGATAAAGATTAATGGAGGTCTTTATTTTGTTTTCGAGTGAAAGATACATGGGTGACTAAAGCGTGGTCATATGATTTTGTTTTGAAGGTGACACCGAGAAGAGTGTGTTTATGTAGCTAATCTTGTTTGTATGAATGGTTTGGTTTTTGGGTAAGATATAGAGGATGCCTCCAGGATAATGAGATTGACTAACCAAGATGCATGGTTAGGTGAGTAAGAAAGTGTTGGGATATGCTCAGGTAAATATTTTCTTATGAGAAACCATTATGTTTAGGTTTATTAACTTTTAGGGATGAACTAAAAGAATTTGATTAGGGTGGTGAAAGTAGTTCCATAGGAAATGTTGGTTCAAGACTACTTGAAGGATGGTCATGGAGAACTGGTGGTTAAATACTGATGAGATTTTTGCAGTAGGGAAGCCTGGGATCCTTGGAAGTTCATTGTTTCCCAAAGTGGGATGTGACATCAATAATGGATAATTTTTTGGTGGTATTATTTGACAACTTCTTAGAGTTCCTCAATTAGTCATGATCATTCCCAACACCTTGACATCATCCCAGGTTCATTGATAAGATCTAGCTTTACGCTAAGAAACTTGAATGTGTTTTAGTTGGATGAGAGACATCATGGGATTTATGTTCATGGGGGTTGTATATGTACATCTGGATGATGGGATTTAAACCATCGACGGTGTTCGGGTGTGGTCCTCAGGATGGACCAGGTGTCGAAAAACACCATGGGTGTCATTCACGGAAGCCGAAATGTACATTGGGTGATGTTTGTTTTCTCTTTTTGGGAAAATATAGACCTTTATGTCTAGGTTTTGGGGATTCAGTTTATGATTGAGTGTAAGTTGTGGTGGTTAGAATCCCTCATGGGGAACAATGGTAACGACGCTCCAAAGGTGGGGAGTGATCTGTCAGTCCTAGATGTGAGAAGGAGAACATTGAGTTGATGTAGTGGAACCGAGATGACAATGGAAAACCTATGAGATACACACTGGGTTCCTCAAAGAGGTCGTATGGGCCTTGGATGTGGTTCTAGGATGAGCCAACTATTGGCTTCGAGCTTTGGGTAGTTCCAAATAAATTCAAGATACCAACATTAAATCTGTTGAAGGGGGTGGTAAGACATGACAACGTTTGTAAAAAAATAGGTTGGGTTTTATAACTCCAAAAAAATTAAGATTATACTTGAGTAAGTATATTTGGGTGGTATTGGAATTCCCTGAAGTTTGAGGGAACCTTTTCCATGGGATGGAGTGTCATGCCAGTAGTGAAGCTAAGAATTCTAGGATGAGTCAGCTAGGGATAGATCGACTTGACTAGGAGTGGGGGGAATATGTTGAAATCTGTAAATCAACTTTGGTGGTTATTTTGGGTGACAAGTGTGTTTCAAATTTCTAAATGGGTTTTAGTGAGAACCCATCCTTCATATTCAGTCTACAAATAGTAGGATTGGTTGTGTGGGGAACTTTAATGAAGGTGGTGAAGTATGATGATGGTTGGAGGGCAGCGATGCCACGATTGTGAAATTATCTCAGAAGTTAGGGAATGACCTTGGTAGGTGTGTTGGGTTATAGTGATGGGTTTCAAGTTAGTAAGCTCCTTAGAAAGGTAAAAATGAGTATCATTCCATCAATGGAAGATGGGTGTTATGGGACAATCCAGTTGGGGTGGTCCAACATGATGTGGTAAATTGGAATGGATGTGATAAATTGTGACCTGCCTCTGGTTTGGTATTTATAGCGGCAAGGACTTTTTGGGAATGAATTCATACATGATTTAGGATAAGTTGATCTTATTCCTAGAATGGATAGTTTAGGAATGTACTCATGGTAAGTTCCAATGGAAAGGATGGAGTCTAGTGTAGGGAGATAACCATAATATATATGTGGTTGGTTGATGATGTGATCAGAGTTTCGGGTTAGTGGGACTCAAGTGATCACCATTAGGATGATTTGGCCCTAATAGTGAGTGTTTGCATGAGTCTAAATGAGTGAGTGCACCAAGAGTTTTTGTGGATTTTGGATGTACAGTTATGGAATGGGATCGTCAGGAAATGAGTGGTGGATCGACTTAAGTTGGAAAATGTGGTTGGAAATACCGTGTGTTTTCCTTTGGGTGATACAAAATTTTTTCCACCATTATAGTTTTGAAAATATAGTAAAATAATTCCAAGTGACTTGGGACATGAGTTGAGGATCAGACCAATGAGGTACCGATTAGTTCCTCCACGTTGATGTGATATTGTGTGCAAGCTTTCCTTGTTTTGTGAATTATGAACTATTGTCTAAAATTTCCGAATGAATTTATAGTGATTGATGTATGGTTGATGTTGATGCGTCCGTTGAGGGTATCTGGTTTGTGTGGTGATTTGTGTTAAATAAGTATTGTGGGGAAAGGCCATGCCTTGGTTCAAATTTTTTGGTAACATTGTAATGTTCAATGAGAATCTTGGGAAATGAGAATCGATAGATAGGCTTAGTGGCATGATATATTATTCTAGAAGCTCAGTGAAGCTCAGGAATAGAGGATCGAGGACGATCCATTATAAGGTGGGGAGGTTATAAGATCTCAGACTTCTTGGAGGTATGTCCCTGTTTAAATTTTGGTTTCAATCTATCTTTTTTGGTTAATTAAATGGTTCTAGTGAGTATGTTGGGTCTTATGGGTGTTCCAATGGTTCAGGACATTAGAAAGGGGAGAACCATGCCAATATGTGAAAGGCACATGGTTGGTGCATGGTTAAGAAAACTGTGCGGAATCCCTAGGTAAGAATGATACCTTGGATAGAGGCTTAACACATGGTCTGTCAAACCGTACGGCCTACCTAGGTAAGTATGTGACCTATATTTCTTTAGATGGTGGCTATCATACAGTTTTTGAATGGTTTGTTAAACTGTTTGGGTAAACCATGCACCCCTGTAATGTTGAAAAAAAATATAAAAAATCCTTTAAAAGATTTTAATATCCCCATCCGATTTCTCCCTCATTTCTTCCTCCTCTATCCCTAAAGATTCCGTATTTTAACCCAATATTACAAGGGGTAAATCCCATTAATTTCTAATCCATTTGGACTATCATTAGATTCATATCAAAGACTCATGTAAGTCTATCACATCCCTTGATTTTCTTTTTAGGATTAGGGTTTGTAGTGTCTCTCATCTTCTTCTGTAGTTCAACAACCCTCCTTTTTTGGAGGCGCCTAGGTTGCGGATTCAAAGGTTGTTTGAATCCAGATCTAAGTCTATGATCATGATTTCATTCATTATCAGATTCAAGTTAAGTAGTCTATAAGTTATATCCCATAGTTTTGTTAATTTTTTTTTCACGTGTGTTGAGATATTTATTCCCTCTTGTTTTTTATTTGTCACATTGAGTAAGATTCGGGTAAAATAGTTGGTTAAATAATTATTTATACCCCTGAGGATATTAATTGTATTTATTGAGGATGATTATAATGATTTAGGGACCCCTTGTGGGGTGTTCCAGTATCCCCGTACCTAGGTACTGATAAATTTAAGTTTATAGTTGACTTTTGATTACATAGAGCCCATATTGAACATGTTATCATGTTTAGTTCAATAGAAATTGAATATTTATACTTGTTACTAGGTTTTGATAATGGAATAAGGTTTTTTTGGCATGGATTGAAAGTGTTATTATTGGGTAAATTGAGATTTTATCAAATGGGTTATGAATTATGTTGAAATGTTTAAAGGAATAGTATATATGGAAGGATGAACATGTTAAATTGGAAATGGCTTGTGATTTTAGAACATTTAAAGGGGTTACATAAGGGAATTAATGAATATGTTGAATGGGTTAATACAATATAATTATGTGGTATACCTAATGGGTTGAATGTACAAAATTGGTTGTGTTATGTGATATAAGATGTGTACTTGAAATGCATAAGTGGGAAAATTATTGTGAAATATTAAATGGGATAAATGAGCTAATTATGGTAATTGATGGAAATAGTTAATAGGTTTAAGGCATTAGAATGAGAATTGGTATAAATTGATATGTAATTTAAATGGAAAATATATAAATTGATTATAGCACAGTATTAATTCCTTTGTTAATGGTAATGGAATGTGATTTCTAGTGGTTGTGTTTTGTTGTGAAATGTAATGTGTGTGGTGAATGGATTAATAATCATGTGCACATGGCTCGGTAGATTGGGGTATTGACATGATGTTCTACTCCATGGGTTGAGTTAGACAGAGGCTCTAAACTCCACCTAAAAATTCATGGGTTAGGGAAGGGTATGGAGGATCTATTCCCCTAATGGATTCATTCCACTATGACAAAGGATTCAAGGTGAGGATAATGTGTTGATGTGATATGCTTATCCATAGTGAGATAGGGACTTGAATTATTCCCTTATGTGTAGAGATGGATTGCATTAGACACATGTGTATAGGATGTATATGCCTAACCTAGGGAACACATGAAGATAGTGTATTAAGTAAAGAAGATGGATAGGTGGTGAACATAGTAATGATGATAGAAATGGTTATGATACAAATGTTTAACTAATGGATACTGAGTTTTTTTTCCTACCTTTTCATTTATTTCATGCTTTCATGAACTATCTATTAGACTATATATATTTTGGACATCGTTGGTGGTGGACTACTAAGTTTTGTACTCACACCCTACTCGGACCGTAGTTAGGTACCCGAGCAGATTTCATGGTTATAGGTTAGGTCAAGGGAAAAGGCCATATGCTCAGATGTTGAGTTGGAATTAGAACAAGTATGGTTGAGGATCCAGACATAGATTTGGGACCCATTTTTGGGATTTATCAGTTTATCTTTATTTTGGGTGATATTCACTTTGTCAATATTGGCATGTCATGAATTTGTTAATGTTGAATTGTGGTTTGTACCTAATATAGGGAGATGTCTAGTTGTGCATATTTAATGGTTGTTTCATATTGTTTTTACTATTTATATTGTGTTATTCTACGGATTACTCTGGTAATGAGAGTATGGTCTCCCCATGTGACTTATTATACCCTTATTTCTAGTCGATAACCCCTAGAGTACAAGGATGTGTGCTTGAGGTCATGTGATGACTCGACTCGGGGCACCGGTTTAGTGGATTCTAGGTTAGGGATGTTACATTTTACTTTAGGGTGTTTTGGGGTGAAATTGGAAAATTTTGGAAGGAAGAGGGGTAGTGCATAGTTGGCACATGGTTCATCCAAACCATGCGCCTATTCCAGCAAAACTTGAAAACCTAAACAAAGGGGATTCACATAGTTGGTGCATGATTTTTAAAACTATACTCACTCCTAGTAGTAATCGTGCGACCCCTAGGAGGAGGAACATGGTTAGGGAAAATCGTGTACCCCATTAAAAAAATTGTACGTATGGAAAAATAAACCCCATAAAATTTAAAATAAAATATTGAACCCCCCAAAATTAATCCCTAATCATCCCCACTCATTTCTAAACTCATTCCTATAACTTTTAGAGGCTTCATAACGGATTGAAATCCTTTTTGAACCTCATTCTTGAGTAATCAAAGATATGTTGAAAGATCGTCATCTATTTTTCTGGTATGTGATCTCTTCCTGATTGATTTCCTCTCTCTCTCTCTCTCTTTTCTTTCTATCATCTATTGAAGGGATTTTTTCTTCCATTGGTAATGGATCCAGATCAAGGTTTTGATATATCTAATCCATTTGATTTTGGATCTAGATCTCATTCCTCATTGTACAATTGAACATTTTTCTTCAATTTGGGGATTTCCATTGGCAAGAATTTGTAAATGATCCTGAGGTATATGGTCTAAATTACAAATCCCATAGTCTTGATTTTATTATGTGTATGTTATTATGAAATTGAAATTTTCATGATTGGTCAATTGTGTTGGAGGTTGAATTGATTTAATTAAATTTCCATGTGATAATTCAATGGGTTGAATTTGGGTAAATTTTTATTGGGTTAATTGGATTAATTAATTTGTTAATTAATTAATGGAATGATGTGTTTATGGAATTGATTGGATATTGGAATTGTTTATTTGGTTAATTAAATAGGATTTCCTAATTGGTTAATTGTTGACTTATATATTTAATTAATAATAGAAATAAAGGGATGTTTTGATTCACATTCAAAGGTTAATGGGTCATGTGAATTAATGATGATAAATGGTTTAAATGATGGATTTTTTATATTATTCCATGTGATTAAATTATTAAACCATTATTTTTTTGGTAATTGAAATGGTATACTAGGATGTGAAATGTTGATGAGTGGTTTAATTGTGATTGACCTTATTAGATGTGATATGTATGATATATGTTATTGATTGATAACATATTGTGGGGCACTAAATGATGCTTTAAATACCCAAAGGGTGCTAGACATGGAATTCTAGACCCAAATTCATGCTTGTGACAATGAGTGTGGGACACAGAATGAGGCTCCAAATACCCATATTTAATAGTGAGTGTGGGACAACAACTAAGGATCCAAACACCCATGTGACATTGGGGTGTGGATAGTTAAAGGGGATCCAAATACCCATAGGTTATTAGACACTACGTTCCACACCCATGATATTGGCATTGGACTATGATTCGAATTGTCCATGATATGATTTGAAATGAAATATTAAATGATAACCATGGTATTTGGATATGTGATATCCCTTGAGGATTATTAAGACTCCAGTATGGGAAAAAGAAAGTATTGAAAGTATGGGTGTCATCTTGAAACCGAATATTTATTTGGTTAATTAAATAATAATTAAATATGATAACTATTTACTTTATGAATTGTAATTTATTCTTTATACAACTGTATACACTTTTATTTATTGGATATTATTGTAGACATTGTTGGTGGTATCCTACTAAGTTGTAATCACCCTCCTCAAGAAGCCTAATTATCACCCGAATAGACTTCAAGTTTGTAGGATAGGATAAGGGAAAGGGACCTATGTTAGATGGATTACTCAGGATGAATCATGGATGAGGGAACTAGACTTGGTGTTTAGACCTGATGGGTGGAGTTATTAGTGTCTTTATTTGGGGTTTTCATTTTGATACTTTACACTTATTTTTCATGACATATCAACTATTTAGTTATGGATATTGTTTTCATTTTTTGTTCATTATGTGATTCTAGTTTTTCGGGTTATTGTATTGTTCTAGTTGTTGGTTATTGTATATTAGTTATTTATTGGTTATTTACACTATTTCAATTCTTTGATAAAGAGCGTATAGTCTCCCCATGTTGATATATTATACCCTCATTACTAGTTGGAAACCTCTGTCATATGGGGAGATGTGACTAAGGTCATGTGACTGATGGGCTCAAGGAACCGATGTGTAACACCTAGGTTGGGACATTACAAAATATATTATCAAGAAACCCATTTATTTTTCATAGGTAAATCATGCTATGATAGTTGTTATGAAATTCAAGAATACATGTGTTTGGTTTCATTTCATGGTACTTAGACATTATTGATGAAAGTGGGATTGGGGAGTGAACCAAAATCCTTAATGTACTTTATTTGATATGTAAAGGGTGGGACCTTTATAGCTCTCTAATGCATTGGGTAATGATATAGAGTTAACTGGATTAAAGTTACACATAAGAGATGGCAGAGTTATGCTACTCCTTAGAGGTGATAGGGTTTATTGATGTAAGTAACTCCTAGGAGATGATGGATTTAATTTTTATAAGTTAATCCAAATATATTGTTTAATTATCTTATTTAGTTGATTCTATGATGAATGTTTAATGTATCGATACCTACCTAGTGTTTAAATTATTACTAAGAATTATAATGTTTCCTTTGAACAAGGATTTCTTTTACAAGGCTTGTGATTAATGAATCATGTGAATATTTTATTATCGTAAAGTTTTATTCCATGACTCATGACTTATGATCTATGTTTTGATGGGTATTAAATTATCTTAAGTTATGCTCATTCACAATGATTATGTCTCCATACCCTTATATTATCACTAGATATATTTTGTTAGTAATGTTTATGTTTACCCTTACTGAGCATTTGATATCACCCTACTTATGTTTCCATTTTTTTAGGTTATTAATAATTATATTAATTATGTTATGTCTATAATTTTATCATTTGTGGAGAATTTTATGGGAGTTATTTAATAATTATTATGAAATAAGAAAATCTAGGTATAGTGGTAAAAATGTTCACTTAAAGACATGTGTATTATTAGTAAGAGTTTATCCTAATTCACTAAAACCTAAAACTAAAATTTACTTGGATATGTAAGTGATATTATATTTTCATTTTATGTTATATTTTTTTTATGGATAAAATTATTTCAATCTTATTGGTATCAAATCCAGAAATGTAAAAGTTATTTTTTTATAACTAGATACGAGAGTATGGGTTCAGGGTTGTTATAATAACACTTTGATGCATTGGTAATGTATAAATCCTATGATATAAAAGGGGTAAATAAAAGGTTATCCCATTAAAAAAGGGTAAACCTGAGGTTATATCAAGAAAAATGGTATATGTGTGGTCAAATGATGAAGCCATCCAAGAATAACACACATAAATATTACATAGTTCTAGATAAATATTCATCACATATCACAATTATACATGCTCTAGGACTGTAAAGGATTCGTGTATTTGGAGACTATATCAATAAAAATATTATTTAATAAAGGATCCTAAAAATATTCCACAAATATTTTTATATTAGTACCCTTCTAGATATATCATACTTAGAACCAATCATGAAAACCTTGGGAAAGAAAATATAAGAAAGAGTGAGATCAGATTCTCGGTAAGGTTGAACATGGAAGATATCAATCATAAGTGTGTAAGATGATCATAAGGGTATGATAAAATAATCAAGTGAATGTTATAAATATAAAATATTCATACCTATAAAATATTATATCATAAACACTAAAATAAATTCACATCCATAATCATGATTAATATGGGTGTTAAAGTAGTACTCATTATTCAATATTCATAACATAGGAATGTGGCATTAGAATCATAGGAAATAATAATCTTATGAATGTGGAAATTTTAAATAACGTACACATATAATATTGTGATCATAGATAGAATAAATCATACTTATGCATTAAAATTTGACCATTACTATTCGAAATCATGTCCACCCATATTCTTGTGATCTTTTCTAGAAAGAAAGCATAATCATGCATCAAACTGTGAATGTCATTATTTTCAATCATGTAAATTTTTATAATTATCAAATTATGAGATATTTATATCACATTAACAATTAATTGGAGGTATATAATGGACCCAAACATCACATAATCATAATCCATTCATATTTCTTCTACACATTTATGAAAAAATTTATCATTTCATCCTAGCTTAACCTGTGGAAATTAAAACAAGTTTAATAAATATTTCATCATCATAATCAATAATCATCCATATAAATAATAAATATAATATCATTGGATAATTTCCCCATTTAATCATAAGTAACATCAATGATGTTTTCTTGGATTAAAAATTCTTTAAAATATCACTAGAACAATTCTTAGGGAAAATACCCTTTTTATTTATAAATCACATATTTTACGTCTAAAAATGTATAAAATATTAGGAAAAAATTTATTCTAAGTGAACCATAGATAATTTTAAATTAATCTTCTGATAAAAAGTTAGTCATGATGGTGTAAAATTCATTCTTTTTGTATATGTTAAAATAATTATTTTATTCACACCATTGGTAAGAAGTACCTCATTTGAAAAATGAAAAGAAGATTCCTTTTAAATATTTTTGTAAAACTACAAATATAGTTGAAAATGAATTTAATAAATCATTATAGAATTTTAAAAACATTCTTAAAAACATTTTAAAGGAAATATTGACATGGAATAAAATTATTCTTGTCCAAAGAAGAAATAAAGTTGGTTTTTATTAAAAAAACTTTTCTCGGTAATATTAACTACCATAGAGAAGAAAATGGTATTATTATTTTAAAATTACATGAATAAATAGGGGATAACAAATATGTGTGATTTAAAGGTTAATATATATATAATTTCCTTTAATGTAAATTTATCATAGAAAATCCCAAAAAAATGGGATTATAACATAAATCCTTAGCTCAAGTCTTTTATTGCTTTGTATGCATTCAAATATATTGTATAATAAATATAGATATATTATACATATATTATATAAAAATATTTATTCATAAATTAATATGTACCATTACTTTATAATTTTCAATTATCCTTTTATTAAAAATTATTTCTTAAAATGAATATTTGTGTGAAAAAAAATTGGTTTCCCTATATGTTTCAGTTCGATGGCTCAGGTCCTTACACCTTGGTAATGTATTCATTATATATAGAATTTTATTCATTATATAATTATTATATATATTCATTATATAAGCTTTTATAATAAATCATATAAATCAGTGATGAAAAATTAATTACATTACTTCATGGATATGGTAGTCTGTATGTATGCACGAGTGATGTTTCCAATTTTTTATGGTTGGAACGAAATAAAATTAAATTATAATTCACATTTACATAATAATTATTATATCAATAAAATAATATATATTAATTAAATATATCCTTATTTTCATTTTTATAAATCATAAATGAAAACAAATTGCATCACTTCATGGTGTTAGTAGTCCACACTTACATACAAGCGATGTTGTCATTTTCGAACAGATGACAAAGGTAAAAGAGTAAGATAAGATATTATAATTAAATAAGAATAAATATTTCATATATATAATATATTGACTTTAAATCCATCATAATAACCAACTATGAAATATGATGAAGGAAAATGTTCATATGGCTATAAGGAGGTTGTAGTCCACGCATACACACAAGTGATACTTAAATTTCCCATTTGATGGAAAGGAGGTGGAAAATAGTTATTCCATCATCATAAAAACATATAATTATATTTATGATACTCTATTAATCATGTTATGATGGATACAATAGGTCTATAGAAGGTGTAATAAGAAATAAAATTGAAAGTACTCAGTTAATAATTATACCTCCTCATTGAGAAATCTCATTTGGATTGCACCTTAAACCTTGAAAAGATGGTATTATGATCAAAACAAGACTTTTACGATATGGGGAGTAATTTTAAAAAAGCATTTGGTTGTGTATTTTCTCATCTAAGCATCTCTAGAAGTGTGGATAAGAGAAGAGATGGGGTGTCCTTTTATAAGTGAGGGAGAGTTCACACTTGAAATTTTTCTAAAGATTAAAATATATTAAAGTATTAGTCAAGAAAAATGCATCCAAATGACTCATATTAAAATGTGAGATTATATAATTTATATATATAACCATAAAATATGATTTATACAATTCTTAGGTCATTTTAACCCATATCATTTCAGTTTTAACCCTATAAACATGTTTTAACGCTTCCTGAGATAACTTACTTTTTAACAAAGGTTATTATTCATAATGGAAAAAAATGAATGTGGCCTCATAAATAAATTTGTAAATAATGATTCAAATTATGGATTGAATATTATAGAATTAAATTTCTATAATTGGTAGAAATTAATTCAAAAATAACCCCACAAAACATAATGAAAATCAATTTTCTTGAAAAATGTATTTTTAATTAATAAAATATTTTTTATACAAAAATAATGTATAATGCTCATTATAATTAAATTTATTAGATTATTTTTAATAAAAATTATCTAATGAAATTTTAAAATCCACTCTAAAAATATGATTTTTTAAAATACTTGAAAGAAAAATATAGTTTTTATAAAATCAGTATGTTTTCACTATTCACTGAAAATTTAATATTTTTATAAAAAAAACAAATATTACATATTGAGATAATTTAGATATTATGATTTCAAAAATTATATCCATTTTATAAAAAAATTATAAAATTGGTAGAAATTTCCTATAATATCTACACATAAAATGAAATAAAAACCATTTTTGAATAAAACATATTTTTGAAGTATAAATTGATTTTACTAAATATTGAGTACTTATTTAGTATAAATAAATAATTAAATTTTAATTCTATAAAAACATTAAATATATTATTCATATTTTTTTTATTCTTATTTATACAGCCAATTTAATATCTAGGTTATAATAGTATACTATATCGGGGCTCATTTAGACTCAAGGATGCATGTAAAAATAGCTGTCAAATACTTTAAGTTTATTTCTAAGGAATATATATATATAATAATATATATATATATATATATATAATATTAGGGTGATAAATTATAACACCCTTTTAATAAATTTTCCCTCAAAATTCTTATACTCAAATACAAACAAATTAGGATACTTCTGTCTCATTACACCATCGAGTTCCCACATAGCTTCCTCAAATTTATGGTTTCACCACAAAACTTTTACCAGGTGAGTGTTCTTATTTTGTAACACTTTATCTCTATGATATAGAATCAATAGTGATTTTTCTCATAATAGATTAATTAATTCAATGGTATGAACTCTGATTTTATTGCACGTGAAGGATTAGTTATGTACTTCTATAGGAGAGATATATAGAATATATCATGAACTTCAAATAGATTCAGTGGAAGTACCAAGTGATAAGTAAATTTCATGATATGACCAATACTTTTGATGGGAAAAAATATATATGTATCATATTTCCCTTATTTAAAAATATTATAACCTTATTTCAATGAGATATTCTTTGTTATACCTTATCACTAACTTTGAACTCTAGATCTCATCCACAATTATCAACATAAATTTTATGTCGACTCTGAGCTGCTCGAATGTTCTACTGAATGGATATAACCATATATACTATTTCCTCATCTATTTAATGTCCTAATATATTTATTTATCACACTCCATCCTTTCATTTTAGAGTTATGCACTTCTTTTCATAGAGGGATCTATAAGGATCCATCTAAATGCTTGAGTGAAAGATATTTTTGTAATAAAATACCACCAAATAAATTTTTGATCTCAATCACATTTTAAATACATAGAATAACCTTTCAATATTTCTTATATAATTAATGGTCCTCTCAGAATGAAAATCTATATGAGTATGATAAGTAGTGCTAAAACTTAACTTTGTATCCAGATCCTATGAAAGACTTATCCATAACTTTGAGGGAAACATCATATCATGATCAGATACAATTGATAGTGGTACCTAGTGGAATCTCAACAATTCCTTTATATATATATATATATATATATATATGTGAGTATGTTGGTCAAGAGATAAATCTTATCTAGTATGAGTGAAATGTGCTAATTTTTTAATGTGATCAACTACAACCCTAATAGAATTATTCAATTTAGATGTTTTGGGGAGTTCAGTGATGAAATCCATGGTGATTTTTTCTTATTTTCATTCTACTATATATAATGGTTGTAACACCCCCTTAGACTTCATTCTCTCACGCTTAACTTTCTAACATACCAATTATCAAGATTCATACTCTAACATATCCTTTTTCATGTTATCCCATCAAAAATAATCTTTTAGATCTTTATACATCTTCATACATTAGGGATGGATAGAGAATGGTGAACTATGTTCTTTATAAAATAGATCATTATTTAATTCTTTTATTTATTGGAAACATACTCAGTTTTTTACCCTTATCATTACATCATAATAATGGTTAAACTTAGTAACATCTCTTACTTTCTTTTGTAGTTAAACATCGTCATTTTGGGCCTCTTTTATCCTCACATGGACAGATGGTTAAACATTTATTTGAGTAAGATATGATATATACCATTTCCTCATAATTCCAAGGTTTATCTTCTAAAAATCCATAAATATTGGATCTATTTCAATCCTCATCATGGAAAAATTTGCATGGTCCTTCAAACTCAAAGCATCAACCACCTTGTTTGCCTTCCCATGATGGTAGTGTATTGGGTAGTCGTAATCTTTAATCAATTCAAATAACTCCTTTAGGTACATTAAAATATTTATATGTGAATATATACTTAAAACTTTTATATTCAATATATATATATATCACATATTTCACCATAATGATAATGAATATATATTTTCAATGAAAAACTTACCACTACCAACTTTAAATCATGAGTTAGGTAATTTTTCTCATGAATTTTTAATTGGCATAAGGCATAATCTGTCACCGTATAATTCTATATGTGGATGCATCCTAGTAACTTATTTTATATATCACTAATATCATGAACCCTTTTACACTATAGGGTAGTGTGATAATAGGTGTTCTAACTAACCTTATTTGCATCTCCTTAAAATTTTCCTCACATTCATCTAACTATAGGTTCTTGTATCCCTTCAATGTTAACATGGTTAGTAGATTAGATATCCATGAGAAATTATTCACAATGATTTGATAATATCCAAATAATTTAATAAATTTATGGATCTCAGTCGTAGTTGTTAGTTTGGGTCATTGTTAAATAACTTCTATCTTTAAATGATCTATTCATATACCCTCACATGAGATTATATAACCCAAGAATGAAACCTTTTGTAGCTAGAATTCCCAATTGGTAAATTTTGAATACAACTCCTCATTACTCAGGGCATTCAATACAATACTCAAATGATATTCATTCTCTTCCTTACTATTTGAATATATAAGAATATCATCAATAAATACTACAAAAAATGATCATGGTAATCTCTAAAGACTTTATTCATTAGATCCATGAAGATAATGGGGTCATTTTTAATTACAAATAGAATTACTATAAATTCCTAAGTACCATACCCCATACGAAAGTTTTTCTTATGTATATATCCTATCTTGAACCTTAATTTATCATATCAAGAATAAAGTTAAATCTTGTAAAATTATTGATCTCTGCATAGTTGATCAAAATATTTATCAATATGGGGTATATGATACTTTTTCTTAATAGTAATCCAGTTAATTTCCCAATAATCATTGAAAAGATGCATTGAACCATCTTTCTTCATAAAAAAATAACTAGAACACCCCATGGTGGCACACTAGTACATATGAATACCTTGTCAAGATTATCAATGTGGTTATTATTCAATTATTCTAACTCAATTGAGTCCATTTTATATGGAGTCTTCAAAATAGGTGTATCGCTAGGTTTGAGTTCTATTGAAATCTTAACATCATATTCAAGGGAAAACTAGGAAATTCCTCAAAAAATACAGCATAATATTCCTAAAAAATAGGAATATTTTCAATTTTGAGTTTATCCCCTATAATTTGAGATAAAAATACCTCATTGATAGGTAGTAAAAATCATATAATGGAAGTGATTTACATTAGCAGTTCATGTTTATCCTCACATTGATAGATGATCAAAGGTAGATTTAGAATATATAATTTAACTTTCCTTCCTTATAAATTGATATGGTCCCTATATAGAGAGATCCAATCTATTCCCAAAATAACATCAAAATCAACTAAAGTAATAATAACAATATTTATAGGAAGTGAATTCCAAAAAACTTCTATCAGAGAGGAGTTATAGACTAGATATGTGATCATCATACTTTTAAAATTTTTCACTACCAATTAAACATCTAATCATTGAGTATATAGATGAATATCCCTGGAGACTTTTCATTATATTTTGGAATTAATATTACTAATATCAAATATGATACTTCAATATTTTTTCATGTTTTCCACCACCTCAACATCATTGTTTGATATTTATTCCCTTACTAAAAAAATGGTTATCATGACCATAAAACATTAATAATTAAATTAAATAATCATAAAATTATGAAAATTATTCTAATTATGCCCTAAATTATGGAACCTTATTTCCAGTATATGAAACCTAATTTTTAACCTATATAATTCATGGATATCATCTATCCAAATACTCTATAATGGTTTATAAATAAATTTTTAATTAACCTAAGAATATCTCTCTAAAGTGTCTTGTCTGGTGTATAGTATTAGGCCCACTCATCATTTTCAAATAACAATTAAGTTAATACTCAATCCACCACTGTAATATTTATTACCCCTAGGTACATTTATAACATAGACGCATTAATTGTCCAGTATCTTGATAGGGATATATTTTATAGGAAAACCATATAATCATTAATTTACCCAAAAAAATAGATGTTATCTTATACTTAGACTTATACATAGGGTTTTCACAAAATTTTTCTAATAATAATCTCCAAAAATAACTGAACCCTATATTTTATTCTAATTGAGGCAACCCAAACATAATATACATAAATATCATATCATTTTATATGAATATTCAAAACATATCAAAATTATACATCCTTAAGGACCGTAAAGGTTTAGTGTATTTGGATACTATATACATAAACATATTATTTCTTAAATAATCCCAAAATATCTCACAAAATATCATCATATTAGTACCATATAGATATACCATACTTAGAAACTTTCATTAAAACCTGGGGAAGGAAAACATAAGAAAGGGTGAGCATAGATTCTCAGTAAGGGTAAACACGGGAGATATCAATCATAAGACCATAATATGATCATGAGGGTATGATAAAAAAATCAATTTCATATTATCAATGTAAAATATTTATTCTTAGAAAATATTAGACCATAAACTCTAAAATAAAGTCACAATCAAAAGCAAGATTAATAAGGGTGTCAAATAAGTAATCATCATACAAGAGTTGTAGCATATGAATGTAGAATTATAAGAATATGAAATCATAATCTTGTGAACATAGTTATTCCCAATCATGTTCATACATAATCATGTGATCATAACTATAATAAATCATAATAATTTATTAAAATTTGATCATATCTATTCACAATAATGTCCTCTCATATTATTGTGAGCATAGATAGAAAGAAATCATACCCATGAATCAAAATGTGAAAATAGATATTCACAATTACGTACATGATTATAATGATCATATCATGAGATATCTATATTATATTACCCAATTAATTTGAGGGATATAATGGACCCATCTATCAAATAATCATAATCAATTGATATGTATTCCACATGGACATGAAAACATTTATCATTTCACCATGGCATAACCCATATAAAAGTAAAAAGGATTAATAAATATTTCATAAACATAATTAAAACCCATATAAATAAATAATAATGATTGTATCATGGGATCATATCCCAAATTAAGCATAAGTAACATCTAGGATGTTTTAATAGATGAAAATACCTTTAAAATAACACTGGAATTTTTTTTAAGAAAAATGCCCTTTTCATTTTGAAATCAATTATTTAAAGTATAATTTTTTTGAAAATAACCATGGAAACATTTCAATTAATCTTTAAATCTATAATTATTCATGACTGTGGTAAAAAAAAATATGTCGTATATATTAAAACAAATTTTTTATTCACACAATTGGTAAAAAGTATATCATTTGGAAAACAATGAGAATATTACTTTTAAAAAAATATTTAAATTAAAATAAGGGTAAAAATGAATTTAATAAATCATTATATAATATTAAAATCATTATTTAAAAAATTTCAAATAAAATATAGGCATTGAAGAAAAATATTCTCAACTAAAGAGGAAATAAAGTCATATCTTCTTAAATAAATTATCGATCATCTTAAGTTCCAAAGACATGAAAATGTTTATATTACTTGAAAATTTCATGAATAATAATAATATAAGAAAATATATGGGGTTTAAGGGATAATATCCATACAATTTCCCTCAATATAAATTTTTTATACACAATCCTGAAAAAAAATGAGATTGTGACATAAATCTCTTACCTCAAGTCTTGTCTTTCTTATTATGAGTTCAAACATCAGGAATAATAAATATATATTTATTATAAATATTTTATTATACATATTTTATTAAACTATAAAAATTAATAACTTACTATTTTATATTCCTTTATAATTTCTATCTATCTATTTACTAAAAATTCTTCCGTAAAATGGACATTCAGGTGAAAACTGGTATGTTTTCCATGTGTGTTTCAGTTTGATGGCTTTAGTCCTTTCACATTTTTAATAGATTCATTATATCCAGAATATTAATAATGAAATATGTATCATATATATTCATTATATAAACTTTTATAATCATTCATATAAATCAGTGATGAAAAATTAATTACATCACTTCATGAAGAAGGTAATTCATGTGTACACACGAGTGATGTTTCCACTTCTCAGTGGATGGAATAAAAGAAAGTTAAATTATAATTAACCTTTATAGAGTAGTAATTATATAATAAATATCACATATATTAATTAATTATATCTTTATTAGAATCCATGTAAAACAGAAATGAAAAACAAATCACATAGCTTCGTGGAGGTGGTAATCCACATATACGCACGAGTGATGTTATCATTTTCAAGTGGATGGAAAGGTAAGAATATAGATAAGATACTATAATTTTAGATGAATAATTATTTCATAAATATAATATATAAACATTAAATCCATTATAATAACCAACCATTAATGATCATGTTGGAAAAAACAATATTGTTACGTGGAGGCGGTAGTCCACTCAGAAGCATGAGTGATACTTTCATTTCTAATTTGATAGAAAGGGGGTGGAAATGGTTTTTAAATTAACATAATATAATATAATTATATTTATAATATTGGATTCATTATTTTATGATCGATACAATAGGTTTATGGAAAGTGGAAGAAGAAATAAAATTGAAAGTATTTGGTTAAGAGTTATACCTCTTCATTGAGAAATATCCTTTGGATTACACATTAAACCTTGAAAGGATGGTATTATGATAAAACCAAGACCTATGGGAAATAGATAGATGTGTTATTAAATTATTTTGTTATGGATTTTTTATGATAAGAGGCTCCATAAATGTTTAGAAGAGCGGACAGTGATGTCTTTTTATAAGTGAGGGAGAGGTCACACTTAGAATTTTTCAAAATATTAAAATATATTAATGAATTACTCAAGAAAAATGATTCCAAATGACTCATATTCAAATATGAGATGATATTGGGTCGAAATGTGTCCATCCAATAGGATTTATATAAGTTTTTAGGCTATTTTAACCCTTATCATTTTACTTTTATCCCTTTTAACATGTTTTTACACTTATCATAGTAACTAAATTTTTTACCAAAATTATTATTCGTAGAGAATGAAAATCAATATATATTCCATTTTAACAAATTAAATTTCTATAATTGGGAGAAATTAATTTAAAAAAACATGCAAAACATGATGAAAATGGTTTTCCATAAAAATGCCTTTTAAGTATACAAATATTTTTGTGAAAAGAAATAAATTTTAATGTTCATTACAATGACCTTGATTGGATTATTTTTAATCAAAAAAACTAAATTTTAATATAAATTCAAAAAAATGTAATTTTTCAAATACTTTAATGGAAAATAAATTTTTCTATCAAATTGATATTTTTTCACTACTCACTGAAAAATTAATCTTTTTAGAAAAATCACAAAATTTCATCTTAAGATTATTTTGATATGTGAATTTATAAAATTATCTACTTTTTATAAAATTTATATAAATATTTTAATATAAATGGATTGATAAAATTTTTATAATATTAATAATTAGTTTTAATATTATTTATTTAATATCATTTACTATAAAAGAGGAATTTTTTAAAGAACAATTTTTCTAGAAGTTTTGTGCAAAATTATGTTAACAAAATATGTCATTATTAAAGAATAATTTTAATGAAATTTACTGATAATATATAAAATTAAATAAATCAACATTCATCTAATATCTATTACTAGGAAAGTAATAATAATAAGTTCATTTTGTGATTTAAAAGTAAATATTTTCAAAAAACATTATTATACAATATGCATGCCTAAATTAAAATCAATTTTAATAAACTCTAGAAATTGTGTCTAATAAAATGGTTTAATATTTTTAATAAAAATATTAATATTTATTCATATGGTCACTTTCATTTTTTAACTTGAAAATAGGTTATCAAATCCTATATTAGTTACTACCATAAAACAGTAATTTTTTAAATAATTATTTTTATATACATTGTTTACTTTTTATCTCAATAAATTAAATTTATACCTTTTTAATTATGACTCTAATATGATTTTTAAACATATAATAAATATATTGAAACTAATTTAATTGTTAATTTAAATTAAATAATAATAAAAACAATTAAAACATAAAAATATATTTTTCTATAAAAATATTTTTTTCTATAAATTATATTTAAATTTAAAATTTAATTACCTTAAATTTATAATTTTAATTATATTAAATTGAGTAAAAATTAGGATTCAATGTATCAAAAAAATTTAAGAAGTATCATATTATATTTTTAGAAAAAATATCTTTACCATGTTAAATATTTAATCAAGGTTTAAGGGTAAAAATAAAGTAATCTACCATAGATCAAATTTTGTTAAACTAACATGAAAATATATATATTCTAGAATACCTTTTTTATGTAGTGAATTTATAAACATATGTCTCGACAAAAATTCTTCGTATAACTTGTGACACCCTGGATGCACACTCCCAAGCCTAGTGGCATAAACACATACTTTATACACTATATTCGATAGAAACTATAGGTTCTCAAACATAACTATATCATAAGTTAAACTATATAAATAAAACATTACATTACATGAATTCCCATGAACTTTTAGGTTTATTACATTAAAGAATTTGGAAAAATATAAATTAAAAAACATCATGTCTTTCTCAACTAAAGGGAATTTTCCCTACAATATAATAAAATGCTTAATCCATAATAAGACTTCAACATATCCCAAAAATTATCCACACAGGATATCCTATTAGATATATCTATTGTAATAATTTTCTTTATGGAATAGGGAAATAGAAATATAATAATTGGTTATCTAAAAATCTTAGTAAGGGAAAATATAAAACTGAGGAAATCATGGTATAAATAAGGAATAAATATTATGGAAGGAATAGATAATCAAAATAATTTCATAATATAATTAAACTAAAATCATAATATATCTGTGGATAATAATATAAATAAATATATCACATAGATATAAATAACTAGTTCTTTAGAAATGAAATATATAATTTCAAAAAGTTAATTCCATATAATAAGCCAAGACGTCATGATCTTATACATCATGATCATACTGTTAATGAAATATCTTGTTCTAGGTAGGAATTCACAAAAATACCCAAACATGTTTGTCCCATGAGACCTCTCAATACATTAAGGGGATATAATATCACCCATAAATTTTTTAATTCCATTTCATTCATCATATGATAAAATGAATAAACAATTCATAATCAACTTTTCAAATAATCAACTCTATCTTAATAACAACATACGGATATTGAATAATTTTCCCCATGTCAATAAAAGTGATAACATGGTCATATATCATCATGATAAAGAATTTGTATGGTTAAACAATATATATTAAACTTTAAAATAATAATCCATATCAAAATAATAATATATGGAATTTTAATACTTTTCCCCGTGTTAATAAAAGGGATAACATGATCATAACCTATTTAGATAAAGAAGGTGGATGGTTAAATAAGAAAAATACAGTGATGGATCATTAATATGATATAAATTAAAATTTCATAATCCATCCAAATAAATAAGGTGTTTGGTTAAAAAATAACATATCCCTAGAGTAACACATGAAACATAAAAGGATGTTGACATTGATAAAAATACATCATTCCAAAAGAATTCTTTGAATAGTGTCATGCACTAAGGAATCAAGAATCAAATTTTTTGATACCTAAAGTTCAAACCCACTAAATATAAATATATTTTAAAGTATATATCATGAAACATGAATTTCGTGAGGGTAATTTCATTTGAATATGATAAGGAAAATGGATTTAAAAACATAAGAGTTTTTAGAAAACATTTTTAACATTATTATAAGGTAAAATGTTTGGGTTCACTTTAGAAAGTAATTTTAAAAAGGGTGAAGTGAAAACTATTGAAAAATTTTAATTTTTAAAAACAATCACCAATAATTTTTCTTGGAAATTATATAATGGTTTTCCAAAATAAATTTAGTGTGTAAGATAAATACATTATTTTGAAAGGGAATACCTTTTAAAATATCTTAGCATACCTTAATTTAAAACCCATGCTATAAAAATAGTATTAAAACCTTATTTGTATTAAAATTTAGTTTTCACAAAGTGGATTATAAAATCAAATATAATAAAATATTTGGGTATAATAACCTAATAATGGAAGAATTAATTTTAAGATAAAATTTTATAACTCAAAGAATGAGATTTGAGTTACCAAAAACCCATACAAGTAGCATATCCTAAGAGGTGAGAAATATTTTTCAAAGGGATTATGTTTTAGGAATATATATTCCCATATAAAAATAAGATAATACCACATAAAATAAAAAAATGAAAATATATATCCAACTTATATGAAATTTGTTCAAGAGAATGATCATAACTCAATGAACAAAAGTTAAGATACAAAAAATATGTATTACTATAGAAACAAATTAATCAATAGAAACTTGAATAAATGAGTATTATTTGGATATTAAATCCTATGAATTAAAATAATTATTATAAAAATAAATCCATGTCCATAAAATAAAACATATAAAGAAAACAAGGTGCACAAAATGCATTATGTCTTACTAAATTCAAATTGAGACCAAGAAAATCCTTACAACATTAGAAACATTAAAATAAAAGATCCCTGAAAAAGGCTCATAATTGAACATATAATATAATTATTAAAATATAAATAATGATATGATATATCAAATTAGTAGTATGTTCACCTTAGAAATGAAAATAGGTGCATAATAGAAAACATGTATCAAAGGAATAAATTTGAGATGAAAAACCCTTACCTTTTATCCTGGATTCTATGAACATACTTTAACCAAATTTATCTCAAACATATATATCTTAATCAATTAATAATATAACCTTAATCCTTTTTATTTTAAATTATAATCTTCATATATAGTCACTCTCAATATAAAATCTAGTTAGTTTACCTATTTTCCTACATCAGGTGGTTATAGTTTGGTAATTTTTACTAGTTTTATAAAATTAGTGTTGTGATTTATTCTTACACCAAAGTTCATAATTACTGGATATATAATTTAATATAATATCCAAATTCTATTTATTTATAATTATATTATCTCACTCCATTATTATTTTAGTTATGTTATATGAAATTACAATTGGTGTCAATATATTTCGATAATTTTAGTGATCGAAGATGATATTTAAATAATAAATTAAATACATAATATACCCATTAAAAACAATTTAAATATTATTATTTTCTTGCTATATTTTAAAAAGACTATTATTTAAGTTCCCATATTCATCCATGATAGAGTTTTATAGCATTGTTTGGATATGCGGTCAAACCGAAACAAATATGAACATACCATGCTTAATGGATGGTTATGAGGTGATTTAGTTGAAATATAATTACCCTAGTAGAATAATGATACAATTTAGTTTTTATTATTGTGAAATATCATATTTATAAATTAATTATAAAAATAAGTAATTGATTTGAAATTATTGAAAAAAATTGAATAAAATATTTTCCTCTTAGCACGCTTGTTGTAAACGATTGAATTAACGATGATAATTTATTAGTATTATCATTAATAGTTTATAAAATTTTCATAAAATAACCTTGATTATATCATAAGAATCATTTTTACTATTTAAATCCATTAATATAACCATTTATAATGGGTGGTGATGAAAAAATAAGTTTATTGCTTGCGGTGGCGGTAGTTTGCACATTTTCATGAATAAAGATTTTGTTTTTATTAATAGAAGGTATTAAAGAATATATAATGATAATTTACTTAATATATAAAAATTAAATTATATAAATTATACAAATATAATTATTTTTTTTGTCTATAATAAATTTTAATGAATATAATTAAGAAGAATAGCTAAGTGGTTGATAATATCACATTAGGGACTTAAATTTTCCTTGGAATTATCCATGGAAATGAAATCCTTATGATAACTAATTATGACTAGAATATTTTTAATGAGGAATAGTATTCTATTATGGGTAATTTAGAAAAGTTTTAAGAATAAATTCTGATGATATGTGAGACTTTATCTGGTGGAACTGTTTCTCTTTTATAAGTGAAGGGAATGGTGGTTTTGGAAGTAACCATTACATTTTCAATAATGTAATGTTATTATTCAAAGTTAAATGGATCAAAAATGGAAAAAGTGGAGTTTAATTGTTTTTGGTTCTATATTATCCTCATAAACTCATTTTGGATACATCCTATAGTGTTTTTGGGCTTTTTCTTTTAACTTTTTAACTTTTACCATAATTTAATTTTACCTTGGTAATTAATTTTTAACCATAGTAATTAATATTAATTAAAATTTTAATATAGTAAATTTTACCTAATTATATCCATTTGATTTTAAATTTTTAAATCATTTTACCAAATAAAATTTTTATGGGTTTAAAATATTAATTTCAAAATTAACGCACTTAACACATAAAAAAATTATGAAAAGTGTGTTATTTTAGTTTAAAATTATTTTTATAAGATAATATTATCATACATATTGATTTTTAATAAATAAATTGATTTATTATAAAAAAAAATTAGGTGGATTTCAAACCAAGAAATAACCAAATTAAACCATTAAAACACATAATTAGGAAAAAATACTCAAAATGGTTTTTATTAAAGTGGAATTTTAATTAGTTATAAACATGATGAAAATAGGATATATAAGTTAAAAATATATTTTTAAATTTATAATGTTATTCTTAAAATATATATTTTGTTACATAATTTTTTTTGAGTTTTAGTTTATTCTTACATCCTATTGATGTCATAAAATTCATGGTTTTAACAAAAATCATATTTTGACTATTCACCTAATAACCAATTATTTCATAAAAATACCAAAAAAATTATCATAAGATAATATTGTTTTTCTACATACAAAAAAAATATTTATAGTTTTCCAAGTTCAAATTCCAAAATTTATGAATTCATTTTTTGAATAAAATCATAATATATAATGAAAAATTATTTTTATTTGAAATTAATATTTTCAAATATTAACTGTTATTATACTTATTTCATATAATCTAAAAATTAAATTAGTGTTAACCAATTAATACTATAGAACATAATTTTTCTTTATTAACTATCCATTTTATGAATTAAACAAGCATATCTCATAAGAAGTACATATTTAGAATAATGCTTTCTCAAATAATGAATGATCTTATTAGTCATTTAGGTAAACTAATTTAATTTAATTAATATTAAAAGTGGATTTTTTTTCTTTATACATATATTTAAAAAGGTAATTACTCTTATTCATTAGTTTTAATTTAAGGGCTAGTTTTTAATGGTAATAATTAATATTTATATTTTTATATAGATATATCACAGTTTCATTTAAGTTTGATGTTATGTGTGGAGAAATCTATCGAACACATTCACTTAATTGAATGAAGTCATATATTAAAATATTAGGATATTACATTACCCCCCTCCCCCCCAAAAAAATTGTGTCCTAGAAATTTTAATTATTACTCATTGAAGGGATTAGATGAGGGTATACTTAACATATTTATCATTCAGGGTATAACCTCTAACGTGTCATCTACCATACTATCTTAGGTTATATCAAGATACTTATATTTAATCAAAAATTATTATCCATTCATACAATCATATAACCAAGTATGTGTACACCCTAATCATATATTATTCATAACATACCTTTACCAAAACCATTAGAATCTCCAAGTCAAAAAAAAACCTCAATGAAGTTACATATTCCTCTGAAAATTAACTCTATATTTAACTCTAAATGGTATCAACCACTTTTTAAAAGGCCTCACACTAGTCAATATATATCATAATCCAAAAAATGTAATGAAATTGACCAAAAATATCATTAATTAATTATCAATCCCAAGTTTACCAATATTATCTAACTTACTTCTTCAAAATCTTACTACCCTTTATTATATCAATATCAAGCATATATCAAACCTAAGAGTTATATATATACCTTACTCATGTGTTCTCTAATAGTACTTCCAAAAAATATAACATTGTCATAAAATCACTTTTAAAGGTTAGTAAGACAATTTAATATATGTGTTTATACCTTGAAATGAAAACTACTCATGAATAATCAAATAGATGTTTCACATAATCCTCATAACTTTTAGAAAATACCATAATGATAACGATAAATATCACTCACTAATGAGAATGTATAGGAGTTTCAATATTTAATTTAAATTAAAATATTACTCTCACTTCCTTATGTAAGACTATAAAACTCACTTTTTCAAATATAATAGGAAAATAATAAGATTCTCAGCCTTTTAGGTATTCTCCCTTATTCAGTTATAAGAAATAGTGGTTTCTAGGTACATACGTTTCTCAGTTTCATTTATGTAATATTATTTCAACCAAATACTAAAACCCATAATTTATATCAATTAAATTAGTGTAAATGATCATATAAATATGAAAACTCAATACTAATATGTTTTCTTTAGTGACACACTAATTTCATCCTTAGATACTTTTAGTCTAATCTAATTTACTTTAAGTTAGGTTTTCTTATACTTATTAACCTCATCCCTTAATGTAATTAGGAAATAAATCCTTCATAATGGTTTGTAACGAGAATGTGATTGACTAAATAATATTCCCCAGGAGTGTCAAACTAGGTGTGTAGTTAGGCCTAATTTTTTTCACCAAGAGATGATTGAGTTAATACCCAATAAGACTTTTTTGGGGTTATAACCCCTTAGGTGAATCTATGATAGAGCCTACAACCACTTATAGTATTTATACATGTATTTTATTTCTAGTAAAACTATATACTCAAGAATTTAATAGAACATCAAGATGTAATATTATACTTAAACTTATTCCTATTATTTTTACTAAAGTTCTCTTATTTTAATCCCCAAATAAAATGTGCATTATTACCTTAACATTAAATCAGATACTATCCCAAAGGGTTATCTATGAAACTGAAATTATGATTGACCTTAACTTATAAACCCTTAAATTATCCTCAAAAAACAACATAATATCCAATGTTATATAAATCATACTTTTATACCAACTATGATTCCACAAACCTACACTCCCAATCCCAATGGCATAAATACATGCTTTATGTACTATATTTGATACCAACTATAGGTTTTCATATATAACTATCCCATAAGTTAAATCAAATTAAGAAAAAAATTAATTTCATACATTCCCAAGACATACTAGGTTTATATATTTAGATAATTAATACAAAACATAAACTAATAAATCCCATGTCTTTCTAAACTAAATGAAAAAAATCCACTATATAAGAAACTACTTAATCTATAATAATTATTCATCATCTCCCATAAAGTTTCCATATAGGTTATCCAATTAGACATATCAAGTGTAATAATTTTCTTTATAACCTGGGTAAATGGAACCATAAGAATGGGTGAGCTCAAATACATGGTAATGGAAAGTGTATAGCTAGGAAAATCATAGAATAAGCATGGAATAAATAATATGATAGGAATAGATTATCAAAATAATTTCCATATATACTGAAACAAAATCATAATATACCCATGTATATTAATAGAATTAAATATATTATATAGATATCAATAACTGATTCCTTAGAAATTAAATTCATAATGTTAGATAGATAATTCCATACCATAATCAAATACATAATAATCATAGACATCATGATTGTAGAACCAAGTAAATATCATGGTCTAGGTAGGTATACACAAAAATACCCAAACATGTTTGTATCGTGATACTTATAATTATATTGAGGGTTTATGTAATATTGGACCTCACCCATCACATTTTTATGTCCAATGAATTCATCATATGGAAAAATGAATAAAAAATTCACAATCAACTTTCCAATAATCATCCATATTGGAATAATAACATAATTAATGCCAATACTTTTCTATATATCAATAGAAGAGATAAAATGATCATAAAATATCCTGAGAAATAATTTTTATGGTTAAATAAAACATAGTCAACTTTCCAATAAACATATGTATTATAATAACATACAGAATTCTAATACTTTTCCCTATGTCATTAAAATGGATTACATCATCATAACACATCCAAAGAAAGAAGGTATATGGTTAAACAAGATAAAGGTAGTGATGGATCATTTTTCTAATAAAAATTAAATGTCCATAATACATTCAATGAAATAATGTGTATGGTTGAAAAATAACATATCCCTAGTGTAATAACTAAAACCTAGAAGGATGTTGACATATATGAAAAACATTATTGCAAAATAACACTTTGAATAGTATCATACAAGAAGGGATCAAGAATCACATTGTTTGATACCATGAGTTTATCCCTCATAAAGTTAAATATATATATTTGAAGATAAATTTAGAAACATGAAAACCATGTGGGTAAATCTTCCTAAATATGGTAAGGAAAATGGAAGTGAAATCATAATAGAGTTTTCAGAAAACATTTTTTACACTTTTGTAAGAGACAAAGTTAGGGGTGATTTTATAAAGTAATTTTATAAAGGGTGAAGTGGAAACTATTGAAAACATTTACTTTTAAAAAAAAATCACCAATAATGGATACTTTGAAATGATATAATGGCTTCCTAAAAAAAATTTGGTGTGGAAGATAGAACACATGGTTTTAAAAGGTAAAACCTTTTAAAACATCTTAATATACCTTCATTTAAAACCCACACTATAAGAATATTAGTAAAAAATTATTTATTTAAAATATAATTTTTCCAAATAGGATTATAAAATATCCTATAACAATATTGGGAACAAAAAACCAATCATGAGAGAACAAATTATAATATAAAACTTTATAACTCAAAGAAATATATTTGAGTTACCAATAAACCATACAAGAAACATATCCCAAGAAGTGATAAATATTTTTCAAATGGTTTATGGGGTAAGAAAATATATTCCAAAAAAATTATTGAATACCACATAAAACAATAAAAGGGTATAATTTACCCAACTTATATAAAATATGTTAAAGAGAATGTTTATATCTCAATGACTGAAAGTTGTGTGAAAAAAAGCATTACTACTAGGGAAACAAATAAATGAATAGACACTTGAATGAGGGAATATAATTTAGAAAGTAAATACCATGAAGTAAAAACATTATTACAAAAAAAACATCCATGTCCAGAAAATTCAATATAAAAATAAAACATGGTGAACAAAATTTATTATATCTCAAAGAATCAAAATTGAGACCATGAAAATCCTTATAACATTATAAACTTTATAATAAAAACCCCTTGAAAAATAGGGATCATAATTAAACATAAAATATCATTATGAAAATATAATTCATGATATAATATATTAAATAGATAGTTTTTCACATTAGATATAAAATTAGGTTCATAATGAAGAACATGTCTCAAATGATTGAATTTCAAATGGAATGCCCTACCTATTTTCATGAATTCCAAAAATATAATTTTACATCATTTATCACAAACATATCTGTCATAATAAATTAATCACAAAATCTTACTCATATATAATTTCAATTATAATCTTCGTATTTAGTTATTCACTATGTGAAATCTAGTTATTTTACCTATTTTCCCACTCAAGTGTTTGTAGTTTGTCATTTGTATTGGTCTTGTAAAATTTGTTTTATCCTTTATTCTTGTCAAAATTTTCATTATTTATAGATAATATAAATTAATTTCATAGAAAACTTTTATTGATTTATAATTCTATTATCTCATTCTATTATTGTTTTAGTTATATTGTTTGAAAGTGGAATCAGTGTCAGTTTATTTCTGTAATGTTAGTGATCGAATATGATATTTTAATAATGAGATAAATACTTAATATAACAATTCCAAAATAATTAAATATTATTATTTTCTTATTAAATTTTAATAATATTAGTATATAAGTTCTCATAGTCATCCATGATATATTTTTACATCATTTTTCTAGTAGGTGGTCAAATCAATCCAAACATGAACATACCATGCATAATGGCTGATTATGAGGTGATTTTGTTGAAATATATTTATACCAGTAGAATAATGGTATCATTATTGTTTTTTAATTTTATATATAATAATTATAAATTAATTATAAAAATAAGTAATGGATATGAAAATATAACATGGTTTGAATAAATGATTTTCCTCTTAGCAAGATTGTTTTAAATTATTGAATTAATGATGATCATTTATTTATCATATCATTAATAGGTTATAAAATTTTCATAAATAACCTTAATTATATCATAAAAATAATATTTCCTCATTAAATTCGTTCTATCAACCATCAAGGATCGTTGATGATGAAAAATGAAATTCATTGGTTGGGGTAGCAGTAGTCAACACATACACACGAATGATGATTTTATTTTTCTTAATGGATGGGATAGATGAATAGATAATAATAATAACATTAATATAGTAACTTTAAATTTTATAAATGATACTAATATCATTATATTATTATGTATATAATAAATTTTAACGAATATAATTGAGAATAAAATCTATGTATTGGATAATACTCATGTTTGGGACTTGAATTTTCCTTGGATTTCTTATAGGAAATGAAGTCCCTATGATAAATAATGGTGACCAGAGGCTTTTGAAAGAGGTAGAGGGTTTTTGGAGGACTAATTTTTTAGAGTTTAAATAAGTAATTCAAATTATGTATGAGTCTTTAAGTGGTGGAAGTGTTACCCTTTATAAGTTAAGGGGAGGGTAGTTTTGGAAGTAACCATTACATTTTCAATAATGTAATATTACTATTCCAACTTCAACAGATCCAAAATGGAAAAAAGTGGAGTTAAAGTGTCTATAGGTAGATATTCTCCTCATACACTCATTTTTTTATAACCTATAGTGTTTTTAGTCTTTTTCATTTAACTTGTTCACTTTTACCCAAATTTACTTTTACCTTGGTAATTACTTTTTAAACTTAGTAATTAATATTATTCAGGAAAATTAATATTTTAACTTTTATCTAATTTTACCATTGTGATTTATATTTTTTAAATCATTTTACCTAATAAATTCTTATAGGTTTGAAATGTTAATTTTAAAATAAATTCACATAATGCATAAAAATAGTTTTTTAGAAATGTTTTTTAATAAGTTTATAAATTTTAGTACAGGATAATATTAACAAAGATACTGATTTTTATAAAATAAATTGGTTTATTATAAAACAAATAAAATGTAGGTGTCTTGAAAATAAAATAAAAACCTACTTTCTCCATCAAAACATTAAATTAGGAGAAAAGACATAAAATAATTTTTATTAAAGTAACATTTTAATTAGTTCTAAAAATGTTGTTCATAGGATTTATATTTTCAAATAATATTTTAAATTGTGAAATGTTATTCCTTAGATAAATATTTTATTACATAAGATGTTTTTTGAGTATTATTTTATTCTTACATCCTAGTGATGTCATAAAAGTCGTGGTTTTAACAAAAAATGTATTTTCATTATTCACCTAAAACCAATTACTTTATAAAATAAAAAAAATTAATTTAAGATAATATTGTTATTATAATAAAAAAATAATTTTCATTTTGTCAAATTGAAATTCTAAAATTTATGAATTAATTTTTTTAATAAAATCATAAAATTTTATGAAAAAACGTTTTTTATTAGAAAATGAAATTTTTAAATATTAACTATTATTATAATTATTTCAAATAATATAAAAAATAAACTATTGTTAACCAAATATTAATATAAAACATAATTTTTCACCATTAACTACCCATTTCTTTAAATAAAAATTCATATCACATAAAAAAGCAATTTTTAGAAAAATATTTTCTTAAACAATAATTGATCTTATTAGTCATTTAGGTAAAAAAATTAAACTTTATTCATATTAAAATTAGATTTTATTTTATTTATACATATATTTCATAAATAGGTTACTCTTATTTATTCTTTCTAATTCAATGTCTAGGTTTTAATGGTCATAATTAACATTTATATTTTTATCTAAATATATAATGGTTTTATTTAAGTTTGATGTTAAATGTGGTGAAATATTTCAAAAACATTTAATTATTTAAACTAAGTCTTATATTAAAATATTGGGGTGTTATATAACTCACAAAACTCTCATGTGATTCCATCTTCACCCCTCACCTAAATTTAGTTTCCAAGTATATATCCGCCATTTTCACCTATAAAGGAAGATCACTTCAACCCACATAAACCACTATATTCATTAGAATTATTCTTAAATACCTTCCCATTTTACTTATCTTATAATCATTTTCCAAGTTTACAATCCCATAGTTACATGAAAGTGTCCCAAGTACTCCATTTTGAAGAATTCCTTTTTAAGGGAAGAATTGAGCCATCAACCTGAGTAATATCTACTCCCTAAGATTTTATTTGTTATATTTCTCCTCAAAAACCATTCTAACTATACTAACATAATTAAATCAGTGTCATTATTATACTGAAATTTCATTATTCTATTAGAACAACCACAATATATCTACCTCACAACCATTATGAAATGAAAATGTCACTCGTGTTATGTACAGACTACTACCTCCTTGAACAACATATTTCATTTTTCATCATCTCCATACATAAATGCTTATAAGAATGTATTTAAGGAATAAAAATTATATTTATGAAATGATTAATATTATAAAAGTATAAATTTTACATTATATTAATATCTAACTATGTATTAATATACTACCTTTTGTTCAATAAAAATTATTAAAACAAGCTTGTCGTCAATTTCATCTTCATGAATCACACCTAAAAATATCAATAAATGAAATTAGATATTTCTGAATAATTATGTAACATCCATTAAAGTACCTTAAATACTAAATTAATGATAAACTTGTTATAAAATTATAGGTATCGATATCGACATTAAAAAGAAAGTGTGGAACAATCAAAGTTACTAACATATGATGATGAGAATAAACTATATCTAACTAATAAATGTATAATGAATGAAAATAATTAAAATTTATAAAAGGTAATATATATGAATAAGGTTTTGAAATAAGTTATTAAGATTTTTCTTTTTGATATATTATAGGTTAAAGAAATTTCTTAAAAGTCGAGAGTAAAGGTAAGGG
Organism: Viscum album; assembly: GCA_963277665.1. NCBI lineage: Eukaryota > Viridiplantae > Streptophyta > Magnoliopsida > Santalales > Viscaceae > Viscum > Viscum album. Next base: position 696,784,968 of record OY728122.1, on the reverse strand, counting down.
TTTCTCATCTTGATTTTATTTATTTGTGACGTATGTCATATTCACCACTTGTTTTGTTTTATGTGGTGTATATAATACCATATATATTCCTTTAATCAAAAATTAATGAAATTAAATGGATTTAATAATCAATTCTATTCTCTCTTTTCAAGGGATTTCAATTCAATTGTTAGTAAATCTGTATGGGATTTTTCTAACTCAATTTTTTTTCTTTGAGTTATAATATTTCTTATTGAACTCATTTATTATAAGTTTTATTTACTATATACTATGATTTTATATAGTTATATTTACACTTAATTTTCTATTGATTCACAATTCTTTCTCATAAACACCTTTTTGAAGGATTGTAACTTCAAAGGGTATGGTATTCATAATGGTTTTTGTTAACTCAAATAAATTTCAATAATTTATAGTCTTTATGTAATTCCCGTTTATTTTTCAATGTGAATTACTGTTTATATTCTTCTTATTCTTGTGTATTCTACATTTTTTTAGTTTTTTGAGGTGTTGGGATTCCTCGAGAGTGATTTTGGGTGGAACATGTGAGACCTGCAGCTAAAAGACCAGTGCGGTAAATAATTCATGGAATAAAGGCATGATTTATGCCATTAAATGTTTGAGATAGATTCCTTGGGGTTATTTATATAGTGTTTTATGTCATGAAACATGTGTCCAAACTGTGAAAGGGATCCATAGTATATTTTTTAGAGGGGTAAAGTTTTAACTTCACTCAAAACCCCTCTTTTATCTTTCCTCTATCTTATTTTGATACATACACAACTTAGATATGGTAATATTCTTCTATTTTATGATTTTGTAAATAAACATCTTATATCTTTATAGTTTCATGTTTAGTTAATTTTAGTGGTCTTATATTAGTAAATATATCCCAATATATGCCCTAGGTTTCCCGATCTTCCTCTATTTCTTGTATCCCCATTCAAGAAACCTAATATGTGAATATTGGAGATAATTTTACATATTTAATGTAATTTGAGTGTTTTAGGTGGTGATTATTATCATTTTATCTTCATTTATATTAAGGTATAAATTCCTTACTATTGTATAGAATTTTATGCCTTGATTTTGCTTTTGGGTGCATGTGTAGCTGATGAGGCCAATTTTTTCTCTTAAAGTTACCAAGTGAGGTCTGTATCACTTTAGTTGGTCCCTTATTTGGGTATTAAAAGTTGTGTACATTGAAATTAATGAACATTATTCTTGTATTAAGGATAAGGATAAGGTTGTACACTTGGTTAATTGGGCCTAGAAAGATTCATTTGGGTTCATAAAAGGCTAGAGTGACATGGTAAAATGATGTAGGTGATCAGGTGATGAGCTCCCAATCTTGTGTGGATTTTTATGTGTGTTGTGATTATTGGTTGTAGCTTGATGTGAACTATTTTGACTATGTTGGGATGGTTCGATGTGCTTGATGTGATCACCCTTTAGTGTTCAGGGATGGTTCAGTGTGTTTGATGTGACCTCTCTTGAGTGTTTGGGGATGGGTCAATGTTCTTGATTTGACCTCCCTTTAGTGTGTGGATATGGTCATTATTCTTAATGTGACCTCCCTTGAGTGTGTAAGGATGGGTTGGTGTGCTTGATATGTCCTCCCTTGAGTGTGTTAGGAAAGGTAAGTTTTATTGATGAGGTCATGACCAGAGCAATAAGGAATGGGTCATGTGTTGTAATTGCTATTGTGGTAACGACACACCATTCCTTCTAATATGGAGTTGAAGTAGGTAGGCCTAGGGTTCTTAGCAGCCTAGTTAGCACATGATGACCCGAAGGGTTATGTGTTTAAGTGTGTATTTATTTTCTATCATCTTATACACTTTTATATGACTATTTCATTTATATTAAGGATTTATTAGTGGTTTTATACTAGCTTATACTCACACTCTACATAGGAATATTGGTCCATGTGTGGAATTTATGTTTAGGGATCCAACCAATGGTGAGGGCCCTTTTATAAACTACTAAATAGGTGTGGGTGGACATGGATAGATTTCATAGCAGGATATTTTCTGTGATCTTTTTAATGATGAATTTTTTATTTCTTTTATTATTTTATTCATTTTATATATAGATCTACCACATTTTTGGGGTCTCTATTGACTTTTTGTACTAGATATTGTATGTGATTTCATATATAATGTATTGATGTTATTGTTATTTCTTACACTATATGATTTTATTTTGTTTCCCATTATGTATTTGTATTGCTTATATTATTTCATTACTATAGTGGTTATCTTATACTGATGTAATAGTCTCCCCATGGTTCCGTTTAGGACCTCACCGCTATTCAATAGCCTCTTGTATATACGAAGTCATTCATGAGGTCATGTTCCACTCCCACCTGGACCCCTTGATTTGGGTTAGGGTGTTATTAAATAGTATCAAAGCTCATTTTATTTTCACTTACTATTTTTACCTCAATAAAATCGATATAGGATGGACTGAACTTAGGTAGGGAGGCTAATCTTTTGACTATCCAACACTAGTAAAGGGGACCTTCATGTTACTAGGTAAGTGGGACTACTTTTTTAGTTTTATATCTAAATTTTCATGCCACTCTTGGGTTTTATTATTGAGTTATGGTTTGTGTTATTATTTATTATCCTGATAATCAAGATTGGGTGAGTTCATGCATCTTGTGTAGGAACATATATTTATATGTTATATGATTGTTTTCCTAGGAAAGATATAGGTTTAAATTAATTAAATGTTATGAATCATATATTTGGTGTTTTTATCAAATATATCATTGGTTATATTTAATTAATTTAACTTGAACAAGATTGAGTTCTATTAATTATGATTGTGACTAACTTATAGGTACCGAAATTTTGGGATTGTGCCTTGGGTGGGTTCTAAGGGGTTGTGCCTTGTAGTTGTGGGTAGCTCCTATGTGTGATTCCTAGGATCAATGTGTGTGTGAATGCACCTATTAATTACTTAATTATTTTAATATTTAATCTATTAGGGGTGTTTCAATGTTTTTTCTTGAAATTTTAGATAATGGCAGCTCATCAATGTCCTATGATGATGCTGAGGGACTAGGGTGAGGACACTACTGAAGTGGGAAATTTTTATGCCATGCCTTTATATGTTTAGGAGGGTCAAGTTGAGCATGAACTATATGATTCTATTATGGTTTAAGGATTGAAACATTTTTATCTAGGTGTTTTCCATATCAAAATAGTGGGAGGTGGAGGTGCCCATTGGGGAAGGACAACAATTGTGGATTTTTCTTCGGATTTCCAGCTACATCAACCTCCAACCTTCCAAGGCATGGGTGATCCTTAGGATTCCAAATACTATATAGATATTCTTAAAATTATATTTTTTATTGTGTGGATATTAGATGAACATCGGTTGAAGTTGGGGACATTTTTTCTATAGAGACCTTTGAGGAGGTGGTGGGGTGTTATTATCTAGGCTTAGAGACATGAGGTTCTGACATTGTCAACTTTCAAGGACCACTTTTTTGTGGAGTTATTTCTAGAGATACTAATGTTTTATTAGGATCAGGAGTTCACGGATCTCCTATATGGGAAGATGTCGGTGTCTAAATATATAATGGTTTTTAGGTATTTGATCCATTTTGATTTAATTTTGGCTAAAAATAAGGCTCAGAAGTCTAGGAAGTTTGAGATCATTCTTCATCTTGATGTGAGGTAACATGCCTAGAATTTTTACCTAACCTCATACTATGATATCTTCCATAAGTTTATTGCATATAATAATGTTTTAATAGAGTACATTTTAGTGGGGATTCCTCACTTCTTTATTAGAGTCCTTTTAAGTGGTGTTGTGGGGGTTTCTTATAGTGATAAGAATAAGTGGTTTTTTGAGATTCACCCATGAGGATATAGGAATTGAGAAAATTGTAGGATTTTATCACTTATAGTTCTAGGAGGGACTCATCCCTTTTTATTTAAGTGTGTTTAAGTTGTAAATTTCCGCAGTACATGTATCAGCCAGCTGAGACAATACCATTCTTGTGGTAGAATAGGACATGTCCAGTTCTTTTGTTTGAGTTTTCCTTAGTCTTGTGTTGGAAAATGTTCAAGACACTTGTAGGACTCAAGGGATTGGTTAGGTTAACCTCAAATGAATAAGATATCTACATTTGGGCATTCTAGGTTGGTATCTACCTAAGGGTATCAACAATATCAATAGTTTCATGATCTACGGGGTTTAGTTATGTAAGTGAGTAAGGGGTAATAGGGGTAGGGTCATGCATCTGAGTTATGTAGAGTTTATCCATTGAATCAAGTTCTATTATATAGTGTAGAGATATCACTAACAATTAGAGGTAAATTTTTGATAACTTTGATGATTTTTTGTTATTTTTTGATATCAAGTATTCCCATTCCATTATTTTTACTTGAGTTGTTTCAAAGTTCATGTTTCCTATGGAGTTTCATATAATGTTAAAAAGTATTTCTCATGTTCCCTAGTGGTTATAGGTTATGGTAATTTGTGGGATATTCTAAACCTAGATCTGATGTGTTTTGAATTCATTTTTAGTATGGACTCATTGACATGATTCTGGGATCACATTGATTTCTACCATAAGTGGGTGTCCTTTATATCCCTTAAGGGAAGTTGGTGTGTTTTGGTGGTAGAATTTGAACTAAAGGCATCAGAGAAGGACCAGAACTTAGTCAGGTTGGGGTTATTATAGTGTTGGTAGTGATTATGGTTCTGTTACAAAACCAGGTAGTTGTTTCAACTATTTTTCCTCTAATAGTGGATCAATTCTAATATTTCTTTTCAGAATATTTATTAAGACTTACTCTTGATAGGGATATTAAGTTCAATATTGATCTAATATCAGGTACAAAGCCTATATCAATTCCCCGTTACCATGTTTCACTATCTGAGATGAAAAAGTTGAAGGCACAGATTGAGGATCTAGAGGTGAAGGTATTTTTTCACTCAATTACCTCTCCTTGAGTCACTCTAGTTTTATTTTCAAAAAAAGCATATAGTGGCCTTAGATTATGAATAGACTAATATAATTTGAACCAAGTTGTGGTGAATAATTGGTATCTATTATTGAATATTGATGATGATTTATTTGACCAATTAAGTGGAGCCCAATGGTTCTCCAAGATTGATCTACAATTGAGTTATCATCAGTTATGGGTTATGGTTGAGGATATAAAAAACAACATTCAGGAGTAGGTATATTTTTTACAAATACCTTGTGATGTTATTCATCATAATGAATATACTAGTAGTATTCATTTCTCTAATGAACTATATCTTTCACCTATATCTAGATTCATTTACCATAGAATTTTTTTGATGAAATACTGGTATATTAATGGACCTAAGATTTGCATTCCAAGCATCTTAAGTTAATTATAAGAACACTATTATTACATCAACTTTATCCCAAGTTCTTAAAGTTTTATTTCTATATCCACAAGGTATGATTCTTTGAGAACATGATTTCAAGGGAAAGAATCTCAGTTAATCTAGATAAAGTGGAGTCGATGACATCTTAGGATCATCCTAGGAATATTTTTTAGATATATAATTTCCATGGACTATTTTTTTATTATAGGTGTTTCATTTAAAATTTATCTCACTTATTATCACCTATAATTAGGCTAATCTAGAAGGGACTCAAGTTCTAGTGGATTGGAAAGTGTAAGGTGGATTTCCAAGAGTTAAAAAGATCTTAATATCTGCTTTGATTTTAATTTTACCAACCCCAAGGATTGGTTATATGGTATATTTCAATACATCATGAGTCAAATTAGAAGATTTTATAATGCAGAGGGATCATGTGGTATCTTATGGATCTCATCATATATAACCTCATGAGTGTAACTACCATACCCATGACTTAGAGCTTGCAAATATGATTTATTCTTTTCTATTTCGGAACCATTATCTCTTCAATGAGAGGTTTTTCATTTACATTAACCAAAGATCTTGTTATATATCTTCTCTCAATGAGACTTAAACCTGTGTCAATGATGATGGGTCGAGTATCATGAGACATTAAAATTCAATATGGCATATTCCTTGGGAAAGGGAACATGATTTAAATAGTAATACCCAATAATATTGAGTTTAAACTTTTACAAAGGAGTATAATATAATAATATTGCTCTTAGACTAGAAGATAGATATGTTATAGGATCGAGAAGTAGTAGATTATTCTCCCTTGACTATTGAATCTTTACTTGTAGGATAAGTGAAGTCAAGCCATAGGTCTGATTCAGATGGTCTTGTGACATGGGAATAACTCATGGGGATGATCCTATCTTAGGTTGTTCTTTGTATGGAGATGATTTTTTGTATGTCCAAGGTAAGGTTGTAGTCCCTAATTAAATGAGGGGATAGCTAAAGGGGGACTCTCATTCTTTGTGATGGGTGGTGCATCCAGGTTTCACCAGGATGTGTTGGGATATTATGTGGTGTTTTGGCAGAAATTTATATACAAGGATGTTCTAGGGTTTTTCAATCGTTGTATTTTCTATCATAGAAAAAGGTTGGAGCACCAGTAACCAAATGATTTATTTCAACCCATTCCAGTTCTGGTATGGAAATGGGTTGAGGTATCCATGGAATTCATCATAATACTACCCCAGACTCTGATGAGTCATGATTTGGTGTGGGTGGTAGTTGACCAGTTGATGGAGGATACATATTTCTTTCATATTCAGGATAATCATTCCATAGATGAGCTACGTAGGTTTTATGTAAAGGAAATCATATTGTTACATGGTTCACTTATGAATATAGTATCATATTTAGGTGTGTGATTTACATCAATATTCCAACCAGGCTTGTAAAATTCTATGGGGTCTCATCTAAAAATGAATACACCATATAACCCAAAAAATAGATGGATAGCTAGATAGGATGATCCATATACTGGAGGATATGATAAGGGTGTGTGTGGTTAATTTTAGAGGAGATTGGGTTGACCAACTATCCATTGGTAAGTTTACATATAATAACATCTACCAGACCTTGATTCTTATGGAACCATTTGAGGATCTATATGGTTAACTATGTCGTTCACCACTATGTTGGTTTGAGATAAGCAGGTTAGAAGTAATCAGGCTGAGTCTGGTGTAAGAGACTTACGAGTGGGAAAAATTTATTTGGAATCTATTTGTGATCACTTAGATTAGGTAGCGTTCATATACTGACTATAGGTGATGACCCTTTGAGTTCATTTTTGGAAACCATGTTTTTTTATAGGTATCACCTTGGTTGGGTCATCAGCTATGAGGAAGTAGGGAAAATTGGCATCCTGGTTTTTTTGTTTGCTCAAGATTGTGGAATGCGTTGAGATAATGGATTATCGTTTCGATATTCCTCCATGAAAATGAGGCATAAATGATGTGATTTATGTTTCAAAGTTCTCAAGGTATGATCTAGACACTACACACATGATTTATAGTGATTATGTAAAATTGGAAGTTGATGCCTCATTTAAGGAACATCTAGTGTGGATCATGTACCGAAGCGAGAAGGTACTATGAGGAAAGACAGTGCCTCTTGTTTGGATTTTTTAGTTCCATGAACAGACCCACAATGAGACTTGGGAGAAAGGGTTAAATATTTGAGGCTGCTAGTCATATTTTCTTAAAATATACCTTTAGAGATGCTTCTCAAGGATGAAAAGTCTTTATAGGGGGAGTTTGTAACACCCCTTGGATTATCAAGGGATGTTACTATTTAGATTCTACCTATTCTAGTGTATTTTACTTATTTATTTTCATTTTAGGTGTTGGGTAGTTCAATAATGAGTTTTGGCAGAATAGGATGGACCTACAGTTGAGTGGATGCTACAGGAAGGCATTAAAGGTGTGAAGGAATAATTCAGGTTGTGAAATGTTTGATATATAACCCTAAGTGTTTTTTATATAGTGTTTCATGGTGTGACCCATGTGTTCATTCCATGAAAGGGGTTCTATGAAGAATTTATAGAGGGGTAATATTTTTTCTTCCCCCAAACCCATCCCACATTACCTTTACCATCCATTCCTTCATCCCTTCTGTGGATCAGAAATGGGAGAATGGTTCTTTTTTATTATTTTATCTTCTCCCCTATCGTCAATTATCTATTTCAAGTGTCATTAGTCTCAGGGTTATTAACTCGGTAATTCTAACCCTATCTATGACCTAGGTGCCCCTTTCTCCCTCTATTTATTTGTTCCCCTTTTTATAACCCTAATATGTGAATAATAAATAATTTTTTAGGGATTCATTATGGTTATCATGTTTCATATGGTGATTCATGTAATTTGAGTTTCATTGATCTTGAGGTAGGAAGACCTTACCATGATATAACACTTTTATGGAATTGTATGCCATGATTTTTTCTTATGGGTAAATGTGTAGCCTATGATACCTCTATTTTTCTTCTTAAAGTGGTCAGGTGTAGTTCATATCAATATAGTTTTTCCCTTATATGAGGGTTATGATTTTTTTACCTTGAAAATGATGAACATGAGCCTTGTATTGAGGATAATGGTAGAGTTTTCTACTTGATAAATTGGTCTTAAAAATATTGTTTGGGTATGGAATAGGCTGGTATGACTTGGTAAAATTATATAGAAGATTGGTTTATGAGTTCCATGGATTGTGTAGAATTTGATGCATGTCATGCTTGTTTCTTTCTACTTAATGTGACCTCCCTTGAGTGTATGGGGATGGGTCAATATGCATGATGTGACCACCCCTGGGTTTTTTTGGATTGTTTAGTGTGCTTTATGTGACATCCCTTGAGTGTGTGGGGATGTGTAATACCATATAATTCCATGAATTTTTTTAAAAAAAAATAGGATTTTTCTTGAGACCAGGCTTTAAGATGACACATAAATCTGAGGCCTGAAGTGGATAGAACGTATTTTTGAACTATTTTTAAGGTTCATTAAATAAACATGCGAGTGGGTTTTTCTAACTTCTAAACCAGTTCTCAGATCAAGAATATGAGGACACCATTTAACTTAGAGAATTAGGATTCACCTAAAAAGGGACTAATATTTGTCGGTTCGTGCCAACGGTGGAAAGTAGTTTTTGGAAGTAAATAAAATAATTAAGTAACAACTATTTTATTATCAAATCATTATTACTCCTAAATGGTACTCGGATTGGAAATATGAGAGTATCGTTGAGCTCGTAAGGGAGTTTTTCCCTTAGGCATAACTTAAACTCGACTTGTGAGGGTTGAGGGTGATATATAGTTCTCAGATGTTTTAATAAAAATAAAATAAACATAAAAATTTTATTTTATTCAAAAATAATTTTACGACAATGCAGCAATGATCTGACTGTTTCATTCTATAAATGAAACATCATAATGACTCTTTAATTGAAGCATGATAGAAACATTGTTTCATAAATGAAATAGCATAACGACGCGACAACTAAGTAGAATAAAAACATTGTGACATGTTTCTCTTTTAATGAGATACTGGGGTTTCAGAAACAGATCTAGATCTTGAATTCCTCTAAATAATGATGAAGGAATCCTCTCAAATGAAGAACATCGGCGAATTGGAAAGTGGTGATGACACCCTTTAAGAACATATTTGGGACTAGAGATCGACGAACGGCAATGACTTTGAACATTTCATGAATCCCCCCCAATGGATCACCACTAGCAACGAGCCTTCCCTCCGATCAAAGATACTCCATGTAGGGGTTTATCTTTTTGAGAATTTTGAATTCCCTATTCTTCTTTCTAAAAGAACGAACGTGGATCAACCCATGAACAGGTTGATCCATGGGTTGTTTGTTCTTGTGGGAGGGTGTTTTATATCAGGTATTTCATTAGGTTATTTTTTGATAGAACCTTAATCTCCTATTACCATTTTTCAAAAACTCTAATGTGGAGGAATCTGGAAAACACTATAAAGGCCTTGATTCCTCCATGTTTAGGTGTTCCTGTGATCTTTGTGACCACACCTCTGAATTGGTGGCAAGGAAACTTCGAGTTCATAACTCATCCATGACACAACATTATGGATTTTTGTTTCTTATTTGTACATACATTATTTTTATTCATTCATAGATATTTTCTTCTGGTTTTTAGAGAAATTTGAGAGGTTGTTCTTGATATTTTAGGAAATAAATCAAAGAAGAAGGGGGAAACATAAGTATCTCATCCATCCATGCTTCCCTATATCCTTATCATTCCAATCCTAGAAACTAGAAATTTTTTTTATAGAGACTTTGTGTAAGATGACTGGATCTAGGGTTCAAGAGTACCATGCACTAAAAGGAAGCTTTAATCACTGATATTGTTATTCATTTCCAATTTTCGATGTAGAAACTTGGCACTGTGAGCTATACTATTTTTATTTTTATACATACTTGAGATTTTATCCTTTCTAGGTGTGTGAGTACATTCATCTGGGAGTGGAAGGTGTGTATAGCTCATGATGGGCTATATTATCACCACCTAGTTCAATAGGGTCATCCTCCTCAAATAGTTTTATGGTTTTACCTTTTTTGAATTTGATTCTGAAAATTATTACATGTTCTTTTTATTATTAGTAAAATAAAAACTTGGGGTGTTGTCCTTATCATGAACATAGGATCACCATTATCTAAAGCACATCATATATTGGTTTTCTTTTCTACTTTATGTTTATTTCTTTCTGTTCTTGTAATCCAGAAGTCTGATCTTCATGTTTTTTATAATTAATTCATGTTTTCTAAAAACAAAATATTATACTATCAAAATATATCATGCTAATACATCTAATGGATCCTCATCTATTATTGGATAAAACCAGAACAATGTTTCCCCCAAATATTGGTATCATATCCAAATTAATCATAAAAAAAGGGGCCTATGATGTTTGATATTAATAAATTTGATGGTGAAAATGATTTCAATATATGAAGGATTAAAATGAATACACTTCTAGATCGTAATTAACTAATTGATGTGATTGATGGAAAAAAATAAATTAACCACCCTTTCTTTGGATCGATGGACTTTTTCACCAATGTTGATATTCTAAATAGGTCCTTAGGAAAGATTGTATCTTGATTATTTTATATTTAGGTTATAAGGTGTTTATATAGTTTTCATATGAATCATATTATGTTGGTATTTGGTCTAAATTAGAATCCCTTTATATGACTAAGTCTATTGTTGGTAGATTGTATAAGAAAATGTAATTATATACATTTAAAATGCATCTGAGAACTATATTCAGGGCTCAGGTTGATGAATTTAATAAAATATTTCTTGAACTTTATAATATAGATATTAAATTAGAAGATGAGGACTAAGTTATATTATTGTTAACATCATTATATGATTCCTTTAATTATGTTAAAGATTCTATAATGTATGGAAAAGAGACTCTTATTATCAAGGATGTTAAATATGTTTTTCTCTCTAAATACCTTCAAAAGAAGGGTAGTGTTAAGACTAAGACTATTTCATATTTAGAAGTGCGTCTCATGGTAAAAAGAGATATAGGATTAAATCCAAGAATAATAGGTATAAATCTAATAATAAGGTGATTAAATTTTTATAATGTACACAACTTGGTCGCATAAAGGGGAAGTATCCTAACAAGAAGGGTGAATATAAATAGAATAGTAATGACTATTATTTACAAGTTGAATAGGACTTTGACACTACTGATGTGTTTAATGTCTATGATGTTTCCATCTCTAAGGAAAAAATCCTTGATTTTGGATGGTCATGCCACATGTTTCCTAAGAAAGAGTACTTCATTGAATTGAGGGAAGATGAATCGTGTGAGGTATTCTTAGGAATTAGTTGAATTCCTCTAGTGATTTGGGTTTAGATAGTACCACCCTTTGGCATAGAGGTCTAGGTAACATGAGTGACAAAGGCCTTGATGAACTTAAAAAGAAAGGGATCTTTAGTAATTTCACTCCTAATAGTATATCATTCTATGAGTATTATGTGTATGAGAATTATAGAAGGGTTAAATTTACTAGGTCAATATATAAGTACATAGAATCCCTTGAGTGTGTCTATTATGGCCTTTGGGGTCCTTTTAGGGTAACTTATCATGGAGTTGGCTGCTTATTTGTGACCTTTATTGACAAATACTATATAAAGGTATTAATTTACATACTCAAACACAAATCTAAGAGATTTAAGACTTTTAAGAGTGTAAATCTAGTGTAGAGACTAAATCCAGTAAGAAACTCAAATCTCTTACAACTAATAATGGTTTATAGTACCTATCCACTGAATTTAATGAATTATGTGACACTAAAGTTATTAAAAGATACCAATATATTGTGAAAACCCTGTAAAATAACACGTTAGTAGAGAGAATGAAATATATTTTCTTATAAAGGGTTTTATGAATGATGTCCCATTATAATCTCCCTAGGTCCTTATAGGTTGATGATTCTTCTACGATTGTCTACTTGATCAATAGTTTCACATCTTCTACTAATGTTTTCAAAACACCAAAGGAACTCTGGAAGGGTTCTCAACCTTTTCTTGCACACCTTAGGATTTTTGGATCATGGAATATACTCATACTTGGAATGATAAACTAGAACCTAGGGATATGAAGTTAATTTTTATGGGATATACAAAGGGTGTAAATATATGAACCCCAAACCCACACTCCTAGATCTATGGATAAAAACATAAACTTTATATTTTTGGATTTGATATCAATAGTGGTGACCCGATTTTCATTATCCAAAACATACAACATAAAAAATGAAATATTGGATTAATTATATTCTTAAGGACCTTTAAGATTTAGAGTTCTAGAGAATTAGGGAAAAAATAACATAAATAATATTCATGTATTTAAATGATAATTTCTCCCACTTAACCAGCTTTTCTTATTTCACATTAACTCATCATCATCATCCATGTGAAACCCTTCTAGAAATAATTAATTTAACATAATTCTTGATAACTTAGGGAAAAGGAAATATAAGAAGGGTGATCTCAAATTCTTAGTAAGGTAAAATATAAGCATTAACAATTAAATGTCATCATTGAGAATAATATGATAATAAGGGTATGATGACATAATCAAATTGCATGATCCTAAAATAATATAACTCATATTCATCGATACCTAAATCATAAAACATGAAAACAAGGAATAAGGATTTAAAAAAGTAAAGAGTCATCAAAATAAATAATCATGATCCATGTGATATCGATCTTGATCAAAGGAAACATTTATAACCCATATTAAGCATAATGAAAATGTCTTGGTATCTTGTGACATTACCATTATATCAATATTACAAATAGAATAACCAATATATTCAACTTCCATCTCTAGAGTACACAATGAATTAGAGGGATATCACAAACCCACCCATCCTATGTTTATAATGGAACCCCACATTATTGGTTTATTATGGAATTACCCATACTTGGTTAATAACATGACCACTTTTCATCATAAACAATTTTGAAGAACACTGCCATGAATAAATTACATAGATATTTCATTTCAAAATAAACTCATAGAAACAACAATTATTATTTTCAAAACATGATTAAACCATTTAAGAGAAATAGTTCCCATAATAATCTCTTTGAAACATGATTAACCTATGTAAAATAGTTGGGTTCTATGATAATCTCTTTGGAACATGATTAAACCAAGGAAAAGAAACAAGTTCAATAACAATCTCTTTGAAACAATCATAATCCATTAAATAAATAATTAATATAGTATCATAAAAACATATACCTAGTGGAACATAAGTAACATAATTTTTTTTTTTGATTTTTATGAATGGAAATTCCATTAAAATATAATTAAAAATATTATTTTTAGAAAAACACTTTCTAATTTGAAAATCACTTTAAAAACTAAAAAATCAAAAAAAAATATTGGGAAAATAATTTTCTTTGAAAATAACCTTGGAAACATATAAAGTAAGTTTAAAATAAAATAATATTCATTATGGTAGGAAAATAATTCCATGTTTTAAATATGAAAAATAAACATTCTTTTCAAAACATTTTGTAAAATGGAGTAAAAAGTGACCCATTTGGAAAACATTAAGAAATTCCCTTTTAAAACATTTTAAAATAAGTTAAAATATCATGTAAAATAGATTTAGTAAATCATTTATTTTTATAAAAGAAAATTTTTGAAAAAACATTAGAAAAATATGATATGGTAGAGAAAGATATCTGATCTAAACAAAAATACAATATTGGTATCACTTACACAATGACTTTCTTAATATTTCTTAAATCAATAAGGGAGGAAATAGAAATATAACATGTTAAAAAAAACTAATAACCAGTGGATAATAAATATATATGGTTTAAGAAAATAATAACATATTATTTCCTCTAAATTAACCTAGAATATAAACAATATCGAAAGGAATAAGATTCTAACATAAATCCTTTTACACTTTAGTAACTCTTCAATCATAAGCCCCATGAAAGAATAAATTAAAATAATACATTAAATAACATAAAAATAATTATATTAATGATATAACATTTAAAATGGTATCATATACACCTCATAAAAGAATATAGGTTAAAATAATAAATAATGTCCAAAGGAAGGAATTTGGGATGATTAACCCTTACAAAGATCATATCACTGAATTGAGATTTAATCAATGGAGAGATTATGTGTAAAAATTTAAATAAAAAAGTTTAAATACATAATGAAACATTTTATATATCAATTCACACATAATATCATCAAAATGGAGTTAATGATTAAGGGTTATAACCCAACGAAAGGAAATTGAGTTAAGAAACCCTTTACCACTTCATAACTTTCAAATCAAATCCCCTTGGATGAAATATTTCAAGTTGAAACTTAGAATAAAATTAAGTATGAAGGATTCATGACATAACATACAAAATTTTAGTTATATATTCACCATATAAAAAAAATAGGCTCATAATAATAAATGTGCCTCAACGAAGTAAAATTGAGATGGAGCCCCTCACCTCAAGTTCAGACATTCCATTTATGTCCTTTAACTCCTGTATAATAAACATATATCAATTATTTGATTTATTAATAACCATTTATAGGTTTAACAACTTATACTTAAAACATTTATTTTATTTATTTTTAATTTCATATTTAAATACTTAATCGGTTAAGTACACATCGGGTGTTTTGAGGACATTCAGTTTATTATTTAAAAACGGCTTCAGTGTGTTGCATGTGGTCAAAGAGGTCATTATTTAAACATCTCCCAAATAATAATCATGAAATACTTATCATATTTATACATAAATTATAATTTTAAAACCAATCATGAAAAAAAATTTGAAAAATGAACAACGTTACAATCATAGATATGGTAGTCCATATGTAAGCATGAATAACATTTCCATTTTTCAATGATCATTATGAAAAAAGTTAAGTAATATTTTATCTTTAAATATGATAATAATATCATAAATATCATATTATTTCTTTAAATATACTTATATATATCATCAATGTTTTATGGTGATGAAAAAATAGTCACATCGCTTCGTGAAGGTAGTAGTCCACACGTATGTACGAACAACGTTATCATTTTTTAGTGTAAGAAATAAAATGATATATTATATTTTAATAATGATAAATATATAATAAAAATAATAATTATTTCATTAATATCACATATATTAATTAAATTTATCCTTATTTACTTCCATGTAAAGGGTTAGTGAAAATGAATCACATTGCTTCATGAGGCGGTAGTTCACCGTACACACGACTAACGTTATCATATCCCCCATATAATGGAAATTAAGAAGTTATATATGATATAATAACTAAAAAAGTATATATATGTTAAAAATATCATATATATACTTTAAATACATCATTATAACAATCCATGAGAGGTTATAATGGAAAAAAGAATGGCATCGGTTCGCGAAGCAGTAGTCCATCGTACACACAAATGATAATTTTGCATCCCATTTTAGGTAATCGGATATGTATTTTGGTTATTACACTAAAATAATAACATATAATTATATGGGAGATAATTTTTATTATATAATAATAATTTTATGATATTTTAAGTAGGTGGAATAAGAAATAAAATAAAAAATCTCGATTAAGTATGATACCTCTTCTTCAGACAGCCTCCTTAGGTAAGCACCAAAATCCTTCTTAGAATTGATTTATGATCAAAATAATGGATCTAGTATGTGGGTGTGGAAGTAATGAATAAATTTGGATATTTCTTGGACAAAAAAATTTATTTTATGTTTTGAAGAGGATAGGATATTGGGTGGCATTTTATAAGTGATGTGAGTGACATGCTTGTAATTTTTGAAAAAAAATGGTATACACACATTTTTCACATGAAATAAAAAACCAAAATGTACCATTACAAATATTTATATATTATAATTTCTAAATAGGGAAATAAAATGGTTTTTATACAATTTTTTAGGTGATTTTTTCCCTTATAATTTTAGTTTAACCCCCCGATATACTTGTATTCACCTTAACCATGGTAATTTATTTTTACTGTTTTCATTATTCATTATGATCAAAAATTAGGTTTAACTTATTAAATAATATAAATTATTATAAATAAAAATATTTAATCTTTTTGACCAAATTAAATTCATATAAGTGTAAAATTTTAATTTAAAATTAAACCTACAGACACGATGCAAAAAACGGGTTTTCAAGAAGTGTATTTTACAAAGGAATTTGATTTTATTTTAACACAATGAATAATAATAATTAATATATCAATATAAATTAATATTTATTGATATATAATCTATAAATTTCAGGTAAAAAATATTCATTAGGTATTATTTTAATTAATTAAACAGGAAAAGCATTATGCACTATAAAAAAAATTTCAGAAAAATCCCATTTTTAACCAAAAAATAAACTTATAATAAAATATAATATAAAGCTGATTAAAATTTAAATAAGTGGATTGAATATAAATAAATAATTATTATGTTTCTTTAAATCGTATTCAAAATATAATGGGACTTTTAAATTACTTGATTTATTAAAAATAAATGATAATTTTATAAAAATCGATATTTTTCACTATTCACTAATAAATAAATATTTTTTGAAAATTACCCGAATTTCACCCCATGTAAATTTTGATATGATAATTTAAAAAATTAATCTAATTATATCAAATAAATTTTCTAAAATTTATAAAAATTAATTATAATATTTTCTCACAAAAATCAATAAAAATAATATTTGAAGAAAACATAATTTTGAAGAATAAAGTTACTTTACTAAAAATATATTGATTATTTAATAATGATTTATCAATAATTTTTATTTATTTGTAAAATTTTATATATATATATATATCATAAATTATTTAATACTATTTATACCCACTAGTTTAACGAATAGGTTATAACGGTTAAATATTCTGCAGGTCGTTTAAGCTTAGTGTTGCGTGTTTAATACAATATCAAGCATAATACTATTATTTTAAAATATCAGGGTGTTACATTCCCCCCCCCCCATTAATAAATTGATTTCTTTCAATTTGAACTTGAACTTGGAAATAAAAGGTTGTTCATTTTCAAATACAATTTTTGAAGAAACGCATCATATAAAGGGTTAATAAAGAATCCTCTTGATTGGAGAGAAAAAGAAGTATGAAGGTTATTTGGGATAACACATACTAGGTTCCCAAATTGGAGAACATCAGTGGGAAGTTAATATTTAGACATGTAAGAAAAGAGTAAATTCCAAATAATTATGGATAGTGACAGAGATCACTGATTATAAGAAATTTAATGATCATGAGAAAGTCAACAACCACAAAACCATAAACTAAAGAGGTGTGAAAATAGATTATTGATGTCATTAGAAATATTGGTAATAGGATAAAATATTGTTTCAATATCATTTTCTTAGGATTGAGGAATTCCTTACCATCTAGACTAAGTAAATAAGGAAATATTCTTACTTTATAAGTTTTAATTCATTCCTTTAATCAATTTCCACTATAATATCATATTTTTCTCTAAATGATGAGTATTCAAGATGAATTTTTCATACTTGAAACATAAAAAGCAACTTTTAAAGGACCAGATAATGTTAAAATGGATAATAAATCTATTCCACATATTATTAGACATTAACCAAAACTACAATTTTTATCACATGGTAAGATAATTCCCAATGTTAATAAACATATAAATAATACATTGATATCTAAAATTAAACAATAATACCCAAAGTTTAAAATAAATCATTCAATATATAAATGAAAATATATCCTAAATAACCTTAATTACTTCAAATTTAAAGAGTGTTTTAACCTCAACAGTTATATAATAATATTTTAATCTGAAAAATATGGTGATATTATTTTGAAATAACATTAATCACTTTGTCACCAAATCACTTTTCAATATCATGGTCATCTATAAGATGAAACATGTGTTCTCAAAATTACCTCAATATCTAAAATCATATAAATCCAAAATTCAATCAATACCTTAAAAAATATATCCATAAAATTTAACGGAATACTCCACATTGACTGAAGATTTACTTATACTTCAACATAATAAAACATCTCCTAAAGTTTCATTAATAACTTTATGATCTCATCACTTAAAACCACAAAAGAGAGGCCTAAGACTTTGAAATATTATCAAATTTAATTTTATAGACCAATTATGGTATCCATAAATCTTAAGATAAACTCATATGAAAACATCATAATCTCTAAATTTATCTAAACCCTCCTTTGATACCAACTATAACAACCCCATACTCACACTCTTATACCTAGTGGTAAAAACTTAAACTTTACATTTTCAACTTTGATACTGATGGAGGTGAACCAATTTTAACCATCAAAAACTTACAACATCAAAAGGAAATATTAGATCACTTTAATTCTCAAGGACCTTTTAGGTTTAGATTTGTATATAATTAGGAAAAACTCTTGCATAAACAATACCCATGTCTTTAAATGGTCATTTCTCCCACTTACCCATCTTTTATTATTTCAAATTAGGCCATTATAATCACCCATATTAAACATTTCTAGATCTAATTCATTTAATATTATTCTTGATAACCATGGAAAAAGGAAACATGAGAAGTTTGAGCTCAAATTCTCAGTAAGGGTAAACATAATCATTAAAAACTGAATTTCATTAATGATAATAATATGATAATAAGGGTATAATGATATCATCAAAGTGCATGATCATAATATAAGTGAACTCATACCCATCAATACCTGAATTATAAATCATGAAAACATGGAATAAGGATGTAACAAAGTTAATATTCATCAAAATCAATAATCATAATCCATGTGATATCAATATTGATCAATGGAAACATTTATAACCCATAAAAAGCATAATGGAAATGTATTGGTATCTTGGGATATTATCTTCATATCACTCTAACAAATATAATAACCAATATGGTCGACTACCATCTCTATATTACACAATGAATTGGAGGGATATCATGGACCCAATCATCCTTGGTTTCACATGGAACCATATATACTTGGTTTCACATGGAACCACCCATCCTTCATTTATCATAGAACTGCCCATCCTTGGTTAACAATGTAACCACCTGTACTTGGTTTATAATGAAACCACCCATCATCATAAAAAATGTCCAGGAACTATATCATGAATAAAGTATATAAAGATTTTATTTCATCATAAACTCATAAAAACAACCATTATTATTTTAAGAACGTGATTATCTCATGGAATAGAAATGGGTTCCATAATAATCTCTTTAAAACATGATTAATTCATGGGAATGAAATGGGTTCTATGACAATCTCTTTGAAACATGATTAACTCGTGGAAAAGAAATGAGTTATATAATAATCTCTTTGAAATAATAATAATACATATATATAAATAATGAGGATGGTATCATTATAGAAAATCAGAAGTGTAGAATAAGTAACTCAAGGGTTGTTGACATTGAAGAATGTAAATACAATTAAAGTACCATTAAAAACATTCTTGATGAAAATTCCATTTTTACTTTGAAAATCACTTTTTAAAAGATAAAAATTCACAAAAATATTGTGGAAATAATTTTATTTTAAAATGTCCTTGGAAACATATAAAGTAATTTTCAAAGAAAATAATGGTTATGGTAGTGGAAAATTCGCTCAGGTTGTAAATGTTAAAAATAAACATTCCTTTCAAAACATTTGGTAAAATGGAGTCAAAAGGGACCCATTTAGAAGATTTTAAGAAATTTCATTTTAAAACCTTTAAAAATAAGGTAAAAGATCATGTTAAATGTATTTAGGAAATTATTTATTTTTAGAAAATAAAATTTTTGAAAATGTTTTATAAAACATTGATATGGAAGAGAAAGATACCTGATCTAAAAGAAAACACTAGATTAGTATCACTTATAAATGAATTTCTTGATATTTATACAATCATTAAGGAAGGGAATGTAAATAAAACATGTTAACCATATTTATAAATAGTTTATAATAAATAGATGTGGTTTAATAAAATAATATCATATGATTTGTTCTAAAGGAAACTTGAACATAAACAGTCTCGAAAGGAAAAAGATTGTAACATAAATCATTTTTCACTTCGGTAATTCATCAATCATAAGACCCATGAAATAATAAATTCAAATGATAATTTAAATATAATCAGAATAATTTAATTCATTATATAAAAATTTTAATGGAATAATATACACATCATAACATAAGATAAGTTCATATCATAAACATATGTCCCAAAGAGAGTAATTTGGGGTGATTAGCCCTTACAAAGATCATATCACGAAATTGAGAGTCAATAGATGGATAGATTATGTGTAATAATATAAATCCAAAAAAACAATTTTAAATATTTAATAAAACAATTTAGAGATCAATTAACACAAAATAACATCCTAATGGAGTCAATGAAGGGGGTTATAACCCAACAAAAGGAAATTCAGTTAAAACCCCATTACCACTTGGTAACTTTCAATTCATATCCCCTTGGATGAAATATTTCAAGTTGAAACTTATAATAACATGAATTATGAAGGATTCATGATATAACATAAAAAATATTTAGTATATATACCCCATATAAAAAATAGGTTCATAATAATAAATTGTGCTTCAATGAAGTAAAATTGAGATGAAGTCCCTTACCTCGAGTCCAGACTTCCCATATATATCCTTTAACTCTTGTATAAAAAACTTATATAAATTATTTGATTTATTAAGAAAATTTTAAATATTTAATACCTTAAACTTAAACCATTTATTTTATTTATTTTAAATGTTATATTTAAATACTTAATCAGTTAAGTCCACATCAGGTGTTTTGAGGATGTTCAGTTCATTGTTTGAAAATAGATTCGGTGTGTAGCTTGTGGTCAAAGAGGTCATTATTTAAAAATATACAGAATAATAATCAAAAAATATTTATAATATTTATACATAAATTATAATTTTAAAACCAATCACGAAATATGGTTATGAAAAATTAAGAACTTTACAATCATGGAGATGGTAAGTTGTATGTATGCATGAGTAATGTTTCCATTTTTCAACGATCGTTATGGAAATAAGTTAAGTAATATTTTATATTTAAATAATTATAATAATATCATAAATACCATATATTTTATTTAAATATACTTATATATATTATCCATTTTTGTGGTTATAAAAAAATAGTCACAACACTTCGTGGAGGTGGTAATCCATACATACGCATGAACAATGTTATCATTTTTTAGTGTAATAAATAAAATGATATATTATATTTTCAGAATGATTAATATGTAATTAATATCCTAATTATGTCATTTATATCACATATATTAATTAAATTTATCTTTATTAACTTCAATGTAAATCTTTAGTAAAAAGTGAATCACATTGTTTCGTGAGGCGGTAGCCTTCCATACACACGAGCGATATTATCGTATCCCCCACAGAATGGAAAGTAAGAAGTTTTATGTAATATCATAAAATAATAAGTATAAATATGTTTCAAATATAATATATATACTTTAAATATATCATTATAACTATTCTTGAGAGGCAATTATGGAAAAAATGACATTGGTTCGCAAGATGGTAGTCCTCTATACACATTGATAATGATTTTGTATCCCATTTGATGGAAGAGAACATGAATTTGGGTTATTAAATTAACATAATAAAATTTAATTATATGTTATATAATTTTGTTATTATATCATAATAATTTAATTGTATTTTAATGAGGTTTAAGAATAAATAAAATAAAAATGCTCAGTTAAGCATGGTACCTCTTCTTCGGACAACCTCCTTAGGTAAGAACCAAAAGCCTTATTAGGAAAAATTTATGATCTAAATAATAGATATAGGATGTTATTATAGAAGTAATTAATATATTTGGATATGTATTGGCCAATAAAAATGGCTTTAACGGTGTGAATGGGATAGTAGAGAGGGTGTCCAAGAGTGGTGAGTGGCACACTTGTATTTTTTAAAAAGAAAAAGATGTACCCACATTTTTCCCATTAAAAAGGCTCTAAAATGGACCATTATTGATACTTACACATTATAACTTCTAAATATGTCCATAAAATTTATTTTATATACGTTTTTAGGACGTTTTTACCCTTATCTTTTTAGTTTATCCCCCCAGTAAACCTATTTCACCTTAACAGTGATAATTTATTTTTATTGTTTTCACTATTAATTATGTTAAAAAATAAATTTGATCATATTATATAATATAAATTATTTTTATTAAAAATATTTAATCTATTTTACCAAATTCAATTCACATAGGTGGCAAAATTTAATTTAAAATTAAACCTGTAAACGCGTCGAAAAAGCGGGCTTTAAAGAAGTGTATTTGTAACATTCTAAGTAAGTAATGAATAATAGATATTTTTATATATGTCTATTAGTGAATTAGATAGTGTTTTAGAGGCTTAAAATGAGAATAAATCAAATCTTAAGCATGGAATACACTAATATTTTTAAAATATTGTTTTACTGCCTTTTGATGGAAAACCATTTTTAAATCTATCTTTTGAAAATTTTGTAAGCTATGTTTGTCAAAATAAACTTATTCTTTATGATTGGGATACCAAAATTTACTTTGTGTGAATTTTTGGTATTTTCCGATAAAGTTAATTTTTTAATGAATAGTGAAAAATGTTGTATTTTAATTCAAAACCTCTTTTTAATCTAATTTATTTATATGATTAGATTATCTTTTGAATTGGTTTTGAAGTGAAATTAGAATATATTTTTACCATTTAATCCAATGGTGGTCATTGGAATCAATTTCACTTTGAAATTGGACTTAAATTGGTGTCAATCTTTTGATACTTATTGTTTCATAAAAACACGTTATTTGTCATGACAGCGGGAATTAATTATTAAATTAATTAATGTAACTTATATGATTTGAATTTTGTAAAATAGACATTATTTTTGAATTCAGAATATCAAATATATCTTAGGGTGAAGTTTTGGTATTTTTCTGAAAAACTTCAATTTTTGATGAATAGTGAAACCACTAAGTGGTAGTAAAAGAAACTGATTCTTCGTTTAAATGAAACTTTTCCACTTCTGTGATTTTATTTTCAAAAATCCTACATACATGGTTGTCATTAAGAAGTAAAATGTGTTTCAATGAGACTAAAATAATTTTTTGGTGAATAGTAACTTTTAAGTTTTTAATCGCAATTAGAGGTAATTAGTGTAATTTAAGGTAAAAATAATGTTATAACAAAATGAAAATACCTATACACATGTCCTACCCTTATTGGATGTGTCATGGCAGACCAAGAAAAGCCATGGGTCAACTTGGGGACCCCATGGAGCCACTTTGGTAGGAAAATGACATTAATATCTTTTTATTTAATGTTAAAATTAAAATGACACAAACATGAGTTGTTTTACGAAAACAATTTTTAAATGGGGTTATACAAGTCATATTTTTTACTATAAATCTTAATTAGAAATATAAAAATATTTCATACATCATGATATTTTTTTTATAATTTTTATACATTAAAGAAATTAAATTATTTATGACATCATGATGATGCAGCGATAACCTCATTAATAAAGGATTTAAATAAAATGAAAAGACAATGTAAAATCTATGACCTACACATGTCCAAAACCTATTTTATGGGTGTATTTCGAACCCTTATCACCTTACCCTCGAATTATATCAATGTGGGACCTTTTGAATCTGAAACTCATTTTAAAATAAAGTAAAATTTCTTTACTTTCCAAGAGTGCCCCTCCTCTCCTCTTATAAAAGGTCTCCACCTCTACCTCCTTACCCACACTTCCAAAGCCTTTGGCTCGGCCAACACCTACTCATTTTGTCTCTCCAATTCCCTCTCTTACTCCTTGAAGCCTCACTTTGGGAATAAGTCTTCCCAAGAAAGGCTTTGAGCTCAAACCAAAGGGAGTTACCCGATTTTAAGGTAATGTCTTCACTTGTGTTCTTTTGTTTTATTTTGCTTCTCCAACCCCCTAAACTCTTTTTATTAATTTCTTTTGTAACAAAAACAGCATCTTCCATATACTAGGATGTTTTTATAAGAAGTATTAGAGATACACTTACCCACACCTACATCTAATGGTTAAAGAACATACTGTTTCCGTGGATGGAGAATTTCTACCTCCCAAAACGATGATTGTTCAACATTCTTTTAACACCTTAAAAGGTGGTCATTAATATGAAACTATATTTATATATGATGTATAATATGTTTATTATTTCCTTAATTTTCTGTATTTTTCATTTTGGGCACACCTTTATGGTTTCCATTATGGGTAAACGCGATATCTTCATTTAAGGAAGTGCGGACTACCACCCCCTCAAAGTGATTTGATTCGTTAATACCATATGTGGGACATATAAAGGATGGAGTTATGATATTATATATGATATTACACTGGAATTATAATATAACTTTATATCATTATGATTCCATTTCATAAAATACGAAATAGAAATGGAAGCGGCGTTCATGCGTATGCACAGCTTACCGTCTCCATGAACAGTGCATTTCATTTATTACCTCTAAATGTTATGTAATATTATAAATGCATGCATGTACTGGATATATATAATATATATGATATCTACATCATGAATACCATTCTGGGTATAATGGATACATGAACAACTTGTAATTATAAAGGGTTTATTTTTTACTCAAGTACCAATGATCGTTAAAACGACCGTTATTAACTTAAATAGTTACATAGTGTTCATGACATGGAAATAAGTGATATAAAAGTAGTAATGAACTTGAAAAAGGTTCTTAAACAAGTAGAAATTAACTCAAGTTTATTATTCAGGAGATTAAAGAACGACCGAGTCAAGTCAGACCCGAGGTATGGGACTTCGCCTCAATCTCCTTTCATTGAGGCATATTTTGTTTTATACACAACCTTATTTTATACAGTGTATAAACCCCTTTGACTTTTACGTTTATTAAAAAGGAATATTTTTTATACGAAACATTTACTAAACGATAAAAGGGAATGTTTTTTTCGTACGTATGCGGCGAAAACGACTTCTCTGCCGTTGTAACCATTATTTGAGTTTTAGCTTCCTCTACAAGCCATAACTTCTTTTTAAAATAAAAATAAATACCATGTTTTACTTTTCTATTATTTTGGTATTGAAAATGGTTTTCATAATGTTTTTATATCAATGTGTTGTATTGATATCTTGTGATTGAAAGGTAGGAAATGTTATGTTTACTTTATGCATGTTTTATGTGATGCGATTATGTTATGGTTCTTGGGAATTATTATGAAGACGGGTGGTTCCGTGATAAACTAAGGGTGGGTGAGCCCGATATAGCTCTCCAATGCATTGGGTAACGCGAAGGAGTGAAACGTTAAGGTTTCTCTGAAGAGATTTAGGGAATATACTGTGATGGGTATTCCAAACGTAACCAAGAGGGTTACTCCCTACGTAAGAATGTTATGAATGCCTCAAGTTACCTTTATGTCTTATGATTTCTATGATTTATTCATGATTTGATGAGGTATGTTAAAGTGCTTATGTTTTATGGGTAAAGTATTATTTCATTCTTATGTATATATGTTCCCATGTTTCCTTTCCATATTTTTATATCCCTTACTGAGCTTTTTATGCTCATCCCAAGTTTTTGAAATGTTTTTCACAGGTCAAGGGAAAGGTACATGATATGATGATAGTATCTAGGAAGTGTCAAGAAATAATCCATGTTTTATTTTAAATATGTTTCCATTGATGGGAAAGATGAATACTATCTTTTATATAACCACTTTGTTTAAATGTGGAATGTAATGCATGTTTTATGATCTAATTATCTAAAACTCTAAAATTGAAAAAGATCCTCAAGGTGTAATCTTGTAATAACTCAAGATTAAGTAAGGTTTAAGGCTGGGGCCTTATAGTTGGTGTCAAAGGTCGGTTTAGATAACTTTAGGAGTTATAATTTTATTAAATGATTATCGAAAAATATTTTTTTTTATGATTAAATGGAAATGATATAGCATTTGAAGATTACCATGTTGCTTCATCTAAGACATGTTTGTTCAGAATGGTTTTCCGTAGAGGAAATAGGGAAGCAGTGCTAGGAAGGCATACAGAAGGAAATAACCTTCCGAATCAGCATCCTGAGATGGTTGGAATTGGAACTGAACAGTTTGTTGCAGTAATGGCGCAGTTGACTCAAGCGATAAATGGTGGTGGTATCCATGCACGAGATCAGCCAGATAAACCGCAGAGGAACATGTCAGTGGTGGAACATTTCATGAGGCAACATCCCCCATCATTCAGAGGATCATATGACCCTGTTCTAGCTAAAGGGTGGATTAAAGCACTGGAGAAGATTTTTGATGTCATGGGGTGTTCAGACAATCAAAAGGTTAGTCTTGCTATTTACCGTTTGGAGGGTGAAGCAGATCAGTGGTGGTCGATGGTTAAAAATATCAGGGACGCTGATGAGATTGATGCTCTCGACTGGGCTGAATTCAAAGGTATGTTTCTTGAGAAGTATTTTCCTAAGGCTATTCGACTTAGGATAGAAAATAAATTCTTGGAATTGAGGCAAGAGGAAGACTCAGTAGCTGCCTATGAAGAGAGGTTCACTCGATTGGCAAGGTATGCTCCAAATTTTATCTGAGACCTTGATAGTAAAATCAATCGTTTTTACTCAGGATTAAAACCAAAATATCGAAGGGCAGTAGCTTCTCATGAGTTTAAAAGTTATGAAAAGCTTGTTTGATGTGCTGAGAAGGTGGAAATAGAGTTTGTCGATGATCAAGTGTTCTATAACAACCAGCAGAAGAAGAGACCGAGGTGGTAGGAGAAATGGAAGAATTCTTCAAAAAAGTCTGATGGTAAGAAAACTATGTTTCCAGTTTGTGATAAATGTGGTAAAAGTCATGTTGGGAATGTCTTATGAATTCTGGAAAGTGCTACCGATGTGGTATGATGGGACATAAGGCTCGTGATTTCACTGAAAAAGATCAAGGTGATGGTAAGTCCAAATTTGATTTACAGTTAGTGAAATGTTTTTAGTGAAATGAGATGGGTCACTATGCAAACGAGTGTCCGAAAAAGAGCTTGAGTGATGGGAAGCAGTTAGACTACAAGCAAAAAGGGGTGGTTAAATCCTTTGCAACTACTTCAGCAGATGTCGGGCCATCAAATGAAGTTGTATCAGGTACTTTGTTTGTTTTTTCAGATTATTCCAGTGTGTTTTTTGATTCGGGGTCCACACATTCTTTAATCTCTGAAACTTTTTCTAGTAAAATGGGAATATCATCTCAAGAAATGACTCCTGAACTTGTGGTAAAAACACCTGGGGGAAATGTTGAGGAAAAAAGAATTTATAAGAATCTTCATATCCTTATCTGTGGAAAGAACCTACTTGCAAACCTTATTGTTATACCTCTAGTAGAGTTTGATGTTATCCTGGGTATGGATTGGCTCTCTATTTACCATGCTATGATTGACTGTAGAGCTAAAGAAGTTTCTTTTAAGAAAGACTTTCAGTTTGTGTACAAGAATGAACCCTTACTGTTGATAACTTATCAAGAGGCTGAGAAACTTGTAAAATATGGAAATAAATGTTACCTTGCACATATTGTTGAAAATAAGGGAACTGTTCAGATTAATGATGTGCCAGTGGTAAATGAGCATCCTGATGTTTTTCCTGATGAGTTGCCTGGAATAATACCAGATCGGGAAGTTGAATTTACTGTTGACTTAGTTCCTGATGCTAAGACAATTTCAAAACCCCCTTATCGAATGGCTCAAATTGAACTTTTAGAGTTGAAGGAGCAATTGCAAGATTTATTAGAGAAAGTTTTCATTCAACCTAGCACATCACCATGGGGTGCCCCTGTTTTATTTGTTAAAAAAAATATGGTTCTATGAGAATTTGCATTGATTATAGAGCCTTGAATAACATCACTGTTAAGAACAAATATCATTTGCCTCATATCGATGATTTGTTTGATCAGCTCCAGGGAGCTCAGTTTTTTCAAAGATTGACCTGAGATCGGGGTACCATCAGCTGAAGGTAAAGGAAGAAGATGTTCTGAAGACTTCGTTTCATACAAGATATGGCCATTATGAATTTGTAGTGATGCCTTTTGGGCTAACTAATGCACCTGCTGTATTCATGGACTTAATGAATAGAATTTTCCATGAGTTCTTGGATAAGTTTGTGGTGGTTTTCATTGATGATATTTTGGTGTTTTCTAAAAGTAAATAGGAGCATGGAAGACATTTAAGGGTTATTTTTCAAACCTTAAAAGAAAATAAATTGTATGGGAAATTCATCAAGTGTGAGTTTTGGTTGCAAAAAATTTCTTTCCTTGGTCACATTGTTTCTAAAGATGGGATAACCATTGATCCTGCAAAAACAAAGGTTGTTGAAGAATGGCCAAGACCCACAAATGTAACAGAGATTAGTAGTTTCCTTGGTTTGGCAGGCTATTACCGAAGGTTTGTTAGAAATTTTTCACAGTTATCTAGTCCAATAACTAAGCTAACTCAGAAGGGTGTTAAGTTTATCTGGACAAAAGAATGTGATGATTGTTTTCAGGATTTGAAAAGAAGATTGGTGAATGCTCCAGTTTTGGAACTACCTTCCAAGAATGGTGAGTTTGTTATCTACAGTGATGCTTCATTGAAAGGACTTGGTTGCATCCTAATGCAGAATGATCAGGTAATTTCTTATGCTTCACGACAGTTGAAAACTCATGAGGTAAATTATCCTACACATGATTTGGAATTAGCTGTTGTTGTTTTCACTTTAAAAATTTGGAGGCATAATTTGTATAGAGTAAAGTGTGAAATATATACCGATCACAAAAGTTTAAAGTATATATTCACTCAGAAAGAATTGAACATGAGACAGAGTAGATGGATAGAATTGATCAAGGATTATTATTGTACAATTCATTACCATCTGGGGAAAGAAAATAAAGTGGCTGATGCTTTGAGTCAAAAAAGTAATGCTTCATTAACAATGTTGCGTTTGGAACGTGATCCTTTGGTTAAGGATTTGATGAACTTTGGCATAGAAGTTGTTGGTGCAGGATGTCCTTCTGTTTTGTTTCAGGTATCAGTGAAATCTTCTCTATCAGACAGAATCAAGAAAGCACAGAAGCAAGACAGTGAGTTGCAGAAAAAGGTAGAGCTGGTTCAGAAAGGTAAGTTGTCTGAATTCAACATTGATAATGATTGCGTTTTTAGATTTGGGAAGAGATTGTGTGTGCCTTGTGATTCACAGTTGAAGAGAGAGTTGTTATGTGAAGCTCATAGTTCTCTGTTTTCAGTTCATCCTGGCAGTACTAAGATGTATAGATATCTGTGGAAGTATTACTGGTGGGATGGAATGAAAAGAGATATTGCTGATTTTACTGTGAAGTGTTTGACTTGTCAACAGGTTAAAGAAGAGCGGTAGTTACCGAAAGGGATGCTTCAGCTTTTACCAGTTCCAGAGTGGAAATGGGAGAATATATCCATGGACTTTGTTGTGGGATTACCGAAGACATCTCGAGGTAATAATGCAATCTGGGTTATTATTGATCGCTTGACTAAATCTGCTCATTTCCTTGCTATACGAGATACTTTTTCCCTAGATCAACTTTCCCGTTTTTATCTTAGAGAGATATTCAGGTTACATGGAGTTCCTCTCTCCATTTTATCTGACCGTGATCCCAGGTTCACTTCTAACTTTTGGAAAGGCCTTCAGAAGTCATTAGGTACTGAATTAAATTTTAGTACAGCTTTTCATCCTCAATCAGATGGTCAGTCAGAACGAACAATTCAGACATTGGAGGATATGCTACGTTCTTGCTCTATGGATTATCAGGGAAGTTGGGACCAATATCTTTCTTTGGTTTAATTTTCATATAACAACATTTTTCATTCCAGTATACAGATGGCACCATTTGAGGCATTAAATGGGAAGCGGTGTCAAACTCCAGCTTTTTGGGATGAAGTGGGTGAAAGAAAGCTGATAGGACCAGAATTGGTAGAAAAGTTGGCAGAAAAAGTTCAGCTGATACAGAAACACATGAGAACAGCTCAGAGCAGGTAGAAGAGTTATGCAGACAACAGGAGGAAGGATCTATCTTTTGAGGTAGGTGATCATGTTTTTCTCAAAGTCTCGCCATGGAAAAGTGTGATGCGATTTGGTAAGAAAGGAAAGCTGAGTCCAAGGTTCATTGGACCATATGAAATTCTGGAGAGAGTTGGATCAGTTGCATACCGGGTGGCTTTACCTATGAGTTTATCTCAGGTACACAATGTTTTTCATGTTTCGATGCTGAGAAAGTACATTCCAAATCCATCTCATGTTTTGAGTCCATAGGTAGTTCAGTTGGAAGAGAACCTATCTTATGAGGAACAACCGGTCCAGATTCTTGACCACATGGAGCAAGTGTTACGGAATAAGGTGATTAATCAGGTAAAGGTTTTTTGGAAAAACCACATGATGGAAGAGGCAACATGGGAATCTGAAAATGCAATGAGGGATAAGTACCCCCATTTATTCGATAAGTAAATAAATTGTGGGGACGCAATTTTCTAAAGGGGGGAAGGATATAACATCCCAAGTAAGTAATGAATAATAGATATTTTTATCTATGTCTATTATTTAATTAGATAGTGTTTTAGAGGCTTAAAATGAGAATAAATCCAATCTTAAGCATGGAATACACTAATATTTTTAAAAGATTGTTTTACTGCCTTTTGATGGAAAACCATTTTTAAATCTATCTTTTGACAATTTTATAAGCTATGTTTGTCAAAATAAACTTATTCTTTATGATTGGGACACCAAAATTTACTTTGTGTGAATTTTTGGTATTTTTCCGATAAAGTTCATTTTTTAATGAATAGTGAAAAATGTTATATTTTAATTCAAAACCTATTTTTAATATAATTTATTTATATGATTATATTATCTTTTTAATTGGTTTTTAAGTAAAATTAGAATATATTTTTACCATTTAATCCAATGGTGGTCATTGGAATCAATTTCACTTTGAAATTGGACTTAAACTGGTGTCAATCTTTTGATACTTATTGTTTCATAAAAACACGCTATTTGTCATGACAGTGGGAATTAATTATTAAATTAATTAATGTAACTTATATGATTTGAATTTTTTAAAATAGACATCATTTTTGAATTTAGAATATCAAATATAGCTTAGGGTGAAGTTTTGGTATTTTTCTGAAAAACTTCATTTTTTTATGAATAGTGAAACCACTAAGTGGTAGTTAAAGAAACTGATTCTTCGTTTAAATAAAACTTTTCCACTTCTGTGATTTGATTTTCAAAAATCCTACATACATGGTTGTAATTAAGAAGTAAAATTTGGTTCAATGAGATTAAAATAATTTTTTGGTGAATAGTAACTTTTAAGTTCTTAATCGCGATTAGAGGTAATTAGTGTAATTTAAGGTAAAAATAATGTTATAATAAAATGAAAATACCTAGAAACATTTACTAACCTTATTTTATGTGTCATGGCCTACCAAGACAAGCCATGGGTCAACTTGGGGACCCCATGGAGCCACTTTGGTAGGAAAATGACATTAATATCTTTTTATTTAATGTTAAAATTAAAATGACACAAACATGAGTTGTTTTACAAAAACAATTTTTAAATGGGGTTATAATCGTCAAATTTTTGACTATAAATATTCATTAGAAAGATAAAAATATTTCCTAAATCATGATATTATTTTATAATTTTTAGAAATTAAATAAATTAAATTATTTATGACATCCTGATGATGCAGCGATTACCTCATTAATAAAGGATTTAAATAAAATGAAAAGATAATGTAAAATCAATAACCTACACATGTCCAAAACCTATTGTATGGGTGGATTTAGAACCCTTATCACCTTAACCTCTAATTATATCTATGTGGGACCTTTTGAATCCGAAACTCATTTTAAAATAAAGTAACATTTCTTTACTTTCCAAGAGTGCCCCTCCTCTCCTCTTATAAAAGGCCCCCACCTCTACCTCCTTACCCACACTTCCAAAGCCTTTGAATCAGCCAACCCCTGCCCATTTTGTCTCTCCACTTCCCTCTCTTACTCCTTGAATCCTCACTTTGGGTAGAAGTATTCCCAAGGAAGCCTTTGATCTCAAACCAAAGGGAGTTACCCAATTTTAAGGTAATGTCTTCACTTGTGTTCTTTTGTTTTATTTTGCTTCTCGAACCCCATAAACTCTTTTTATTAATTTATTTTGTAACAACACCAGTATATTCCATATACTAGGATGTTTTTATAAGAAGTATTCTAGCTACACTTACACACACCTACATCTAATGGTTAAAGAACATACTGTTTCCGTGGATGGCGAATTTCTGCCTCCCGAAACGATGATTGTTCAACATTATTTTAACACCTTCAAATGAGGCCATTAAGATGAAAATATATTTATATATAATGTATAATATGTTTATTATTTACTTAAGCTTCTGTATTTTTCATTTTGGGCATACCTTTATGGTTTCCATTATGGGTAAACGCGATATCTTCATTTAAGGAAGTGCGGACTACCGCCCCCTCAAAGTGATTTGATTCCTTAATACCATATGTGGGATGTATAAAGGATGGAGTTATGATATTATATATGATATTACACTGGAATTATAATATACCTTTATATCATTATGATTCCATTTCATAAAATACGAAATAGAAATGGAAGCAGCGTTCATGCGTACGTACAGCTTACCGTCTCCATGAACGGTGCATTTCATTTCTTACCTCTAAATGTTATGTAATATTATAAATGCATGAATGTACTGGATATATATGATATATATGATATCTACATCATGAATACCATTCTGGATATAATTGATACATGAACAACTTGTAATTATAAAGGGTTTATTTTTTACTCAAGTACCAATGATCGTTAAAACGACCGTTATTAACTTAAATAATTACATAGTGTTCATGACATGGCAATAAGTTATATAAAAGGAATAATGAACTTGAAAAGGGTTCTTAAACAAGTAGAAATTAACTCAAGTTTATTATTCAGGAGATTAAAGAACGACCGAGTCAAGTCGGACCCGAGGTATGGGACTTCGTCTCAATCTCCTTTCATTGAGGCATATTTTATTTTATACACAACCTTCTTTTATACAGTGTATAAAACCCTTTGACTTTTAGGTTTATTCAAAAGGAATCTTTTTTATACGAAGCATTTACTAAACAACAAAAGGGAATGTTTTTGTCGTACGTATGCGGCGACAAAGACTTCTCCGCCGCTGTGACCATTATTTGAGTTTCGGCTTCCTCTACAAGCCATACCTTCTTTTTAAAAGAAAAATAAATACTATGTTTTACTTTTATTTTATTTTGGTATTGAAAATGGTTTTCATAATGTTTTTATATCAATGTGTTGTATTGATATCTTGTGATTGAAATGTAGGAAATTTTATGTTTCCTTTATGCATGTTTTATGTGATATGATTATGTTGTGGTTCTTGGGAATTATTATGAAGACGGGTGGTTCCATGATAAACTAAGGGCGGGTGAGCCCGATATAGCTCTCTAATTCATTGGGTAACGTGAAGGAGTGAAACATTAAGGTTTCTCCGAAGAGATTTAGGGAATATACTGTGATGGGTATTCCAAACGTAACCAAGAGGGTTACTCCCTATGTAAGAATGTTATGAATGCCTCAAGTTACCTTTATGTATTATGATTTCTATGATTTATTCATGATTTGATGAGGTATTTTAAAGTTCTTATGTTTTATGGGTAAAGTATGATTTCATTCTTATGTATATATGTACCCATGTTTCCTTTCCATATTTTTATATCCCTTACTGAGCTTTTTATGCTCATCCCTCGTTTTTGAAATGTTTTTCACAGGCCAAGGGAAAGGTACATGATATGATGATAGTGTCAAGGAAGTGTCAAGAAAGAATCTATGTTTTATTTTAAATATGTTTCCATTGATGGGAAAAATTAATACTATCTTTTATGTAACCACTTTGTTTAAATGTGGAATGTAATGCATGTTTTATGATCTAATTCTCTAAAACTCTAAACCTGAAAAGATCCTCAAGGTGTAATCTTGTAATAACTCAAGATTAAGTAAGGTTTAAGGATGGGGCCTTATAGTATTTTTCAAGCAAAATATGATTTTATATTAAGTCAGTAAATAATAATAATTATTGTATGAATATAAATTAAAATTTACTGATATATAATATATAAATTTCATTTAAAACATTTCTCATTAGGTATTATTTTAATTAATTAAAAAGTAGAAACATTATTCACTTTAAAACAGTTTTCAGAAAAATCCCATTTTTAAACACAAAAAAAAATTATGCTAAAATATAATATAAAAATGATTAAAATGTAATTAATTATATTAAATATAAATAAATAATACTTATGTTACTTTAAATCATATTTAAAACATAATGGTACTTTTAAATTAATTTATTTATTAAAAATAAATTATAGTTTTACAAAAATTTGTATTTTCACTATTCCTTGAAAAATCAATATTTTCCAAAAAAAATACCCAAAAAAATCCCCCATGTTAATTTTGATATTATGATTTCAAAAATTAATTCAATATTATAAAATATATTGTCTAAAAATTACAAAAATTAATTATAATATTTTCTCACAAAAATCAATAAAAACATTTTTAAAGAAAACATAATTTTGAAGAATAAAGTTACTTTAATAAAAGTTGATTCATTATTTACTAATAATTTATCAATAATTTATATTGAGTAAAAAATATGTATATATATTTCATAACGTCTTTAATATTATTCATACCTTCCAGTTTAGCGGCTAGGTTGTAGAAGTTATATATTTCGTGGGTCATTTAAGATTAATGTTGCATGTTGAATATGTTATCGAACATAATTATATTCTTTTAAAATATCAAGGTGTCATATTTAAGTGTTACGTCTTGTGGATAGATAATATAGGTTATTCTATATACATCATTAGCTGTGATTTTTTGTTCTATGAGTCTAGTATCTCTAAGGAGAAGAGTGTTGAGTTTATTGAGTCTTTATATATTGTTACAAAACTGGAAAATGTTTTATTGTGATGGGTTATTTCTGATAGGTCATTATCCCATCACAAATAGTTTTTTACCATAATTATTTACTGAACTATTTTCTATGGGATAAAAACCCATCATAAATAAGTTTTAAAAAATGAAAAATAAAAAAACACTATTAAAATTTATAAAAACATCAAAATAATTTTAAAAAAAATGTAATATATAAATTTGTAAACATCAGAAATAATAAAAATATTATGCAAAAAAAATTCATTCAAATCTAAACATAATAAATGTGTACATAATGTATCAATAACTATGGAGGGGGATGTTCATCTGGAAGAGGAGGGGGAGGGAACTCCATCCATATACCCTGAGCTAGTCATCACATGTACTCCATCATATACTCATGATTCTACTCCAACCATCGATGTATCTCCTCATGCTACTACTACTATTATTGATGAAGCTCTTCCTACTCTCTATGCATGGTCTATATAAACTCACTCTAAGACCGAAGCTACTTCTCATACTGTGCAGCTGATAATGATGACTCTCCACGATCTCCCCTTGAGCTAGATGTCTCTGATGCAGAAGTACCATAATAAATTCCATGAATCATTCAAGAACTTATACCAACAACTAGGCCTTTCTTGAAAGCATACTAAGTCTCTTGCATCCATGATGCATCTTTAAATCCTGTCACACTGGTGTTCTGACCCTCAGTCTTATCCTGACTCTCATCCTGTGTCTGAGAAGTCTTATCCTCATATGAATTCTTCAATTTCAATTTAAAATTAAAATAGTTAAAATATTATTTCTAGTTAATTTTAAAACTCAAAAAAATTATAATGACCACAATCTGACACTGGAAACCACCTGTAAACTCTCATATGATAGGATTTTTATACACCTTATTATAAATGTCTAAATTCATAATATCATTATATTCAACTTACTATATTTATATAAAATAAACATTTTACATTTAAAGTTATATAAATTATTAAATAATAGTAATTACCTTATTTCATTGATGATTACTAAATATACGACTACCAGCTCGATGTGTCACCTCCTACCTCCCTAGGTTCATCTGACCTAATGATGCTCTCCTCTGAAAACTATCTCTCATTTAGTATTAACACTAACTATAATATCTCATTACCAATCTATCAAGTTTGTTCTTGACCTCATCATGGTTCTCCTTTATCCCGTTGTCTGTAAAGGACTGAGAAGGAATTGAGAGATTAAATATAACGACGAAGTTAAAGATTTGTGGGACTTTCAAATTTAATTAGCTTTTCTACAGAATGCAGAAGGCTTTCACGCCATATAACTAGGTTATATGTCGTGTAACTGTTTATAGGTACAAGTCGTGAAAGGGGGTTCATACAGTGAAAGTTTACACATTGTGAAGAGTGGTTTCACATCGTGAATTATTTAAATAATGGATTTCTAATCCAAGGATATGTATTTTTCGGCATACTTGAACACCATGGATTTCAAGGCATATAATTGTATTACACATCATATAGTTTTTAAAACAAGAGAGTGACTATTTTGGTTTCGGTTCTTTTCTCCAGGCCCTTGGATCTCGACCTAGAGCTCTTTTAGGTGATTTTGGGAGAAACTGTTCCATATAGATCAATCTGTTTAACATTAGATCCTCATTACAGTTTTGGTGCATCTCTTTGGGTAAGTAATATTTCCGCTTCTTCATTTCTCTTGATCATGGTGGTGCTCTAGGGTTGTGTTATCATATCTGGTGGCCTAAGTTGGTGATTCTTCGTGTCTTCTTCTAGATTCTTTAAGATATCTCATTTCATAGGCTATTCTTTGGTTATTTGTGGTGTGGAGGATTTTCGTTCTTGAGGTATGTCATTTTTTCCCTTTCTTCTAACCCCTTGTTTTCAAGGTTGGATCAATCTTGAGGTGTGGATTAGATTCTAGAGCCTTGTAATTGTTGGGTTTTCATTATTGGTGGATCCTATTGTGGGCATGTGTCACCCAAGATTTGAGGTAGGTGGTTTCATCTCTAGCCTATCATAATTACCCTAATTGATATTGCTTTATAAATTGATTTATCAAATTGGTGTGACTGTTTTTGTGTGTTGAAAAGGGGTTTTTATAGAGAAATGGTTTTTCCCTGGTTTTTTATAAATGAAAATAAAATGGCTACTTTTGAAACATTGAAATTGATTTGTGAAAATGATCACATGTGTTACCTTGGGTACTTAGGTGGAAGGTTTATCTTGAGTCTATATTCCATTTTTTTGATTATCAGGAGGTTTCTCATGGGGATTTCCTCTATTTCCAAGGCATGTTGTTATAGGGGATGGATATTGACATGGTATGGGGGTTTACTCATGGGTATTCCTCTGCTTCTTAGGTCTATGTTCTATGAAACGGATTGTGTATTTGATTTATTATGGTATGATTTGTCTTCTAGTCTGAACTATAGTGTTCCTTGGTATAGACGCTTGTGCTCCTGCTTCTGTTTTGTACTGCTTGGATTTCGAAGTTAGCCTTGATATTGATGTTTTACATGCTTTTGTTTAGGACTGTGAAATATGGAAATGTTTTCCATGTTTTCTATAAAAATTATTTACTAATTATCATTCCAAGTTTTTTTTAAATAATAATAAAAGAATTTTTATACTGGGATTTTATATAGAACACCTAGGTGGGATCCTACTAACCATGTTAGCTCACACCCTGTGCACCTCCTCGGCAGTACGTAGACCATTGTATGTATTCTAATACAGGGAAAGTAAGGGAACCATATTGAGGAGGTTTGGTTTGTTTCATTTGGTTTTGGGTGGATGTTGCTGAGATGGTGGGATTTTTTGTTTTCTATCGCATGCAGTAGTTGTTTGGTTTTGGTCCATATAGTTGGACTTGTTTTTGGAGCTCTGATTACTTTTATAGGTGTTCATTTCTACTATCTTTTGACTATTATGGTATATATATTCCTTTAGTCTTATTCTGTCTTTTCCATTCTATGTATACATATATTCCATGTGTTTGATTAGGTTGGGTGAAATTGTTTCCTTCATTGTTTTTTTCGTTTCCTGGGTGCTTATCGCCAGCCCATGGGTATCACGAACGACCTTCGGGTATGTAACGGAATGGGTCAAGTGCCAGGTTTTAGGGTAACCCGGGTTGATTCATTCTAATTTGGTATCAAATGAGGTCTTTCCTCAAGATTCCTTGTCTTAGGATGTCGGTTATATTGGAGATAGGATTTTCAAGACTTGAGAGGTATGTTGCGATAAGTGCTTGGCCAGATCTTGTCATAACGAGACTCAAGTTTCCATGGAATGTTGGGATGTGTGTCTCTAGTGTTGGGTTTGGTTTTAAATAATAGTTTCTACTTAAGGGTTTTCTCATTTGAATTGGTATTTGTTCTGTTGTATGATCGTTCTCATGTTTTAGTGTGAATCAGTATGCCTTTGAGACGTCTTCCACAAGTTCCTTAAAAGGGTTCAGGTGATTATTTTCAAGGGAATCCACCTATAGATTAGAATCTCAACAATACTATAGTATGTATAGTTCGTGCTATTAATCAATATATTCCAAGATTCCAAAATGTGGTTTTTGAGATGCAACTATGAGTTGGAGGAGAGAGATATCGATCGTGGGAGTTCTTTCATTAGAATCCTCCATCCTTTAAAGGAATGAATAAACTTCAAGAGGTAGAGTAGTGGATAGATAGGATCGATCAGATCTTAAAATTTTGGTAAAAACCTGTGAATGTCAGGGTAAAATGTTCAGAATTTAAGCTCTAGGGTTTTGGAAAGCGATGGAGGGATTCAATGGTCCAGGAAAACATGCATGTGGACTTGGATTGGAAAGGTTTCATAACCCTATTATTTCAGTAGTTTTTCCTAGAATCTTTGATTCTGGAAAAGTCTCTTGAGTTCTTGTCTTTACATAGGGAGAGTGTTCGGTGTTGGCATGCACCAATTATTTTTCTAATATTGTCCTTTTTTCCCTGAACATGGTGAGGAATGACCAGCTAAAGGCTTAAAAGTACCTACATGTTTTTAGATATAATATCAGATCATAGGTGTTCATGTTGAAACTTCCAACCTATACGGAGATAGTAGATAGAGAAATGATGAGAGTTATGGATATGATAGGCATGGTTAGTTTTTTCAACCATTATCTTCCATCCAGTGGTAGTTTCATTGGTGTGCATCTAAAGAAAAGGAAGTGGTAGGATCATTGCAAAGGTGGTGGAGGTAGGACTTAGTAGTGAGCCTCCTCTACACCGTCTGTTGCAGCTGGAAATGTGCCTCTGAACTGCTATCAGTGTGGCAAGGGGGGCCACACAAGACATTCTTGTCCTATGCCTATAAATACGTATAATATTTGTGGACGCATTGGTCACTTATAGTTCTTATATCAGGCTATGACTATGCCTCATTATGGCTAGGGTTCATAAGCTCCAAAGGCTACAATAGTGCAGTCATAAGCTTCAAAGACTACAGGGTTCCATCCACATGCCTCAGGAGTGAAGCATTTTCACATTGTAGATGAGTGTCCAGCGGAAGTCGATGTAGGTCTGACAATAGTGAGAAGTACTGTCCTTATTGAATTTTCAGTAGAAATTGCTTTATTCAATAATAGTGCCTCCCAATCTTTTATAAATTCACATTTAGTTGATGTTGTTAAAATTCTAATAGAACTTATTTCCTTTCTAATGGAGTTAGCGACACCTCTCAGTTAGAGGAAATAGTAGGGGTTTTGGTGTCCTTCTTGTTCGTTAATGATCACTGATGTGGAGTTGGTATGGGATTTTCTCATTCTTGATCTGGATCTATTCAACGTCATTGTCAGTATGGATTGGATTGTCACTCATCTAGCTGAGTTTGTTTGTTATCATCTGTATGTTTCATTTATTGTTGATGATGGGAGATCTCATGTGTTTCAAGGGATAGCGGGACCTGAGATCAGGTCGTGCAGGGCCTTCCCACCCAAAGCTCAGGATATTGTTTTTTACTATTGTATTTGAGCTCAATGAAATCTCTCTTGTCGCTGACCTTCTCATCGTCTTTTGGGGATTTTCTAAAATTTTCCCAGATGAATTCTCCAGTCTTCCTCCATAGAGAGAGGTAGAGTTTACAATTGACCTAGTTCTATCTACAGAGCTGATATCAATACCTTCATATCGTATGGACCCAACTGAACTGAAATAGCTCAAGATCTAGTTGGACAACCTATTAAAAAAGGTTTTGTTCTCTCTAGTGTTTCTCCTTAGGAATCCCCTATGCTTTTACTAAGAAAGCAAATAGTTCACTTCGGTTATGTGTGGACTATTTGAAAGTTTAACCGGGTATAGTTATGAACAAATATCCTTTTCCTTGCATGGATGATTTATTTTATTATTTAAAGCAAGAAAAAAAAATTCTCAAAGATTGATCTCTGGTTGGATTATCATCAACTCAGAGTTTGGGAATATGATATACTGAAGATACCTTTCAGGAGTAGTTATGGACGCAATGAATATCTTTTGATGTCTTTTGGTCTGACTAATGATCCTGTAGTTTTTATGGATTTGGTTAATCATATATTCCATCAATATATTGACACTTTTGTGGTAGTGTTTGTGGATGACATTCTGGTTTATTCGAAATTTGAGTGTGAGCACAAGCACCATATGATTTTGGTTCTATAAATTCTGAGAAATCTTCTTTTGTATGAAAATATTTCAAAGTACAGTTTCTAGGTTCAAGAAGTGAATTTATTAGGGAATAAGATTTATGAACATGGCTTATCAGTTGATCTGGAGAAGGTGAAGGTTGTCTAGTAATTGAAGGAACCGCATAACATCTTTTAAATTTAAAGTTTTATTTGTCTTGCTGGACACTACTGATGGTTTGTTAAGTATTTCTCTCAACTGGTGTCACCTTTGACTATTCTTTCCAAGAAAACAGTGAAATTCACATGGTATATGAAGTGTAAGCCTTATTTCGATGAACTTAAATGACTTCTGACATCATCTCCTATTCTGATCTTACCTGATCCAGGTAATGGATACATGGTGTTCTTTGATTCTTTAGGTACTCGTTTGGGATGAGTGCTTATACAGGATTACCATGTAGTATATTATGGCTATCATCAGCTTTGATTACATGAAAAGAATTACCCCACTTACAATTTAGAGCTTATTTCAGTCATGCATGCACTTAAATGTTGGTGGAACTATATTTTTGGGGAGAGTTTCATGGTATTTTCTGATCATAAAACTCCGACCTATATATTTTCTCTGAAATACTTGAATCTTATATAGAGATGATGGGTAGAATAACTTCAGACATTTGTCTTTGATATCTTCTACACCCCAAGAAAGGGAAATTTTGTTGAAGACACTCTTAGTAGGAAAGTACCGTCACAGGCTATTCTGGAATCAAAGGAAGAGTGCAAAGTTATGGGGATTTTCACTCAATTTCACTTGGATTCTCAGAAGTGTGTTTCAAACATGGTTTTGGCTAGTGTTAAATTATCATCATCTCTCCTAGAGTCTATTTTATAGAGTTATCAGCAAGATGATGAGTTTAAGAAGTCTCAAGAAAGCCTTTATAGTGGGGAGGCTATTTCCAACTGGTCTCTTTCTTCAGATGGTATGCTCTACTTCGAGAATAAAGTTGTTATACTAGCATATGTAAGAAGTTTAGTTTTTTTATTGTCATATATCTATGTGGTTCATTCATCCAGACACTATAAAGATGTATTATGACATGAGGTAGTGATTCTATTGGGTGGGTATGATGCGTGACATTATGAAGTTTGTGTCTCATTGTTACACCTACCAATGGATAAAGGCAGATCACTTGAAACCTTCTGGTTTACTTTAGCCTATTTTGGTGCTGATTTGAAAATGGGATGAGGTATCCATGGATTTTTTTTGTTGTATTACCATGGACTCCCTAAGGGAGGAATGTTATTTGGATGTTTTTTGATTAGTTAACAAATTCTTCTCATTTTATTCCAATCAAAGACACCACTAAAGTTGAAGATCTGGGTAAGTTCTGTGTAAAAGAGATTGTGAGGTTACATGGAATTCCTTCTGCCATTGTTTCTGATAGGAATCCTAGGTTTACCTAGAGGTTCTGGAAGATTCTTTAAGAGGAAATAGGAACTTAGTTCAAGTTGATCACAAATTTTCATCCATAGAAAGATGGTCATATGGAGTGTGTGATTCAGATCCTAGAAAATATGTTACGCGCATGTGTCTTGTATTTTGGAGGATCGTGGGATTTCCATCTGAGGCAGGTTATGTTTATTTATAACAACAGTTATCAGTATTCAATCATAATGGATCCCTTTGAGGTTTTGTATGGCCACCCATGTAGATAACATCTTTTTTGGGATTAGGTGGGCGAGGTATTCTTAGTTGTACCATGTTTGTTTTAGGAGACGTCCATGAAGTTTCAGCATGTACATCAATGTCTGATAATATCCTAGAGTCGACAGAAATTGTATGCAGATCAGAGGATTCATCGTCTGGATTTTTCTATGGGTGAATGGGTTTTCTTGAAATTTTCTCCTCAGTTGGGTCACTATTAACTTGGAAAGTAGGGAAAGTTTTCTCCGAAATATATTGGATTGTTTGAGGTTGCTGATCGGATCAGATAGTTTGCTTATCTATTATCATTTTTAGTTCATTTGATGGGTATTCATGATGTTTTCCACATGTATCAGCTCAGGAAATACCATCCTGATCCCAATCACATTCTGATTTGGGAAGAAATTGAGTTAGATCTATATGTTTCTATTTTGTAGAAACAAGTTGAGATCATTGACTCTCAAGTGAAATTCTTGTGTGGGAAGTCGATTCTGTTGGTTAGAATTATATGGAAAAAAGGATCATATTCTCATATGACTTAGGAATGTGAGTTGTTGATGAGGGATCAGTTGACTCATCTTTTTCTGGGTATTACATCTTCCACATGACTTCTTGAGGATGGTAAGTCGATATGGTGCGTAGTTTGTAACATCTCGTTACTGATCTATCGGTAAAATTATTTACCTCTTCATGGTTCTTCTTTTTCCAGTTGTTTGTAAAGGACTAAGAAGGAATTTTGAGGATACCTATAATGGTGAAGTCATAGATTTATTGGACTTTCAAATTTAACCAACTTTTTTTGTAAGATGCAGAGGGCTTTCACACCATGTAACTATTGCTAGGTACAATCCCTGAAATGGGATTCATGCTGTGAAAGTTTACACATTGTGAAGAGTGGTTTCACATCGTGAATTGTTTAAATAACATATTTTTAATCTGAGGCAATGTATTTTTCAGCGTACTTGAAACTATGGATTTCATGGAGTGTAACTATATTACATGTTGTGAAATGGCCCGCATACAGTTTTTAAATCAGGCGAGTGGATTTTTTTGGTTCTTTTCTCCATGCCCTTATCTCTTAACCTAGATCTCTTCTAGGTGATTTTTGGAGACTCTGCTCTATCTAGATCGATCTGTTCAATGTTTGATCCTCATTGAAGTTGTGGTGTGTCTCTTTAGGTAATTCATCTTACTTCTTCTTAATTTCTCTTGATCACAGTGGCACCCTAGGGTTTCATCATCAGATCCAGTGGCCTAAGTTAGTGATTTGTCATGTCTTCTTCTAGATCCTTTGGGAAATCTTGTTCTGAAGGCCATTCCTTGGTTAGTTGTGGTGTGGCGTATGTC
This sequence comes from Viscum album, assembly GCA_963277665.1. Taxonomy (NCBI): domain Eukaryota; kingdom Viridiplantae; phylum Streptophyta; class Magnoliopsida; order Santalales; family Viscaceae; genus Viscum; species Viscum album. Next base: position 696,740,696 of record OY728122.1, on the reverse strand, counting down.
CATTCTTGAGGTATGTGGTGTTTTCCCTTTCTGTTGACCCCTTTTTTTCTAAGTTAGATCAATCATTAGGTGTGGATTTGATTCTAGGGCTTTCATTGTCATCATTGGGTTTTCATTGTTGGTGGATCCCATTACGGGTGTGTGTGACTCGAGATTTGAGTTAGGTGGTTCCGTCTCTAGCCTATGATAATTATCTTGATTACTTTTGATTTATAAATTGATTTATCAAATTGGCATGACTGTTTATGTGTGTTGAAAATTGTTTTTTGAAGAGAAATGGTTTTCCCCTGGTTTTTGATAAATGAAAAGTAAATGGGTACTTTTGAAGCATTGAAATTGATTTATGAAAATGAGCAAATGGGTTTCCTTGGGTACTTAGGTGGAAAGTTTATCTTGAGGCCATTGTCTATGTTTTGAGATTATCATGAGGTTTTCTCGTGGGAATTTACTCTATTTACTAAGCCCTCTGTTCTAGGGGATGAATATTGACATTTTCATGGGGTGTAATCATGGGTTATTACTCTACTTCCTAGTCTTGTGTTCTAGAAACTGGATTGTGCACTTGATTTGTAGTGGTACAAGTAGTTTACTAGTCTAACCAATAGTGTTCCTTAGTACTGATGCATGAGTTGATGCTTCTGTTTTGTACTGCTTGGAATTATGAGTTATCCTTGATATGGATGTTGTACCTGATTTTGTTTAGAATAGTGAAAAAGGGAAATGTTTACCATGTTTTCTATAAAACTGATTTACTGCTTATCATGACATATTTTATTTAAAATAAGCATACTGGAATTTTTATACAGAGACTTGATATGGAACACCCTGGTGGGGTCCTACTGATCCTCTTAGCTCACACCCTACACACCTACTCGGTGGTGCATATATCTTTGTATGTCTTCTAATGTAGGGAAATGAAAGGTGCTTTAGTGAGGTGGTGAGGTTTGTGTCAGCTAGTTTTGGGTAGCTAATGGTGAGATGGTGGGAGTTTTTCCATGAAATCGCATGGAGTAGTTGTTTTGTTTTAGTCCATGTAGTTGGACTTGTTTTTGGAGCTTTATCTACTTTTTAGTTGTTTGTTTCTGCTATATTTTTACTATTATGGAATATTAATTCCTTTAGTATTATGCTATATTTTTTTTCTTTGTATACATATATTCCATGTGTTTAATAAATTTGGGTTAAATCATTCCCTTTGTTCTATTTTTCATTGGTCGGGTGCTTGCCGCCTGCCCATGGGGATTGAGAATGCCCTTCAGGTATGTAACGGAATGGGTTAGGTTCCAGGTTTGAGGGTAACTCGAGTTAGTTCATTACATAAACCATCCCAAAATTGGAATGATATGTAATCGGGTAGGCTCCTTAGATTATGTAAAAACTGATGGCAATGTTCACACATACAGACCTCCTTGGTCTTCTAGATAGATTGTCTAATGATATTTTCAATGGGATACCATAAAACCTACAAATAATTAATAATATAAATTTAATAATTAAATAAATTTCAATATAACTATTATTTATTTATATACCATCCAGTGATCAAACATAAGGTGTCAAATGTCAATAGGAATCTGATCCAACATCACCCATACTCCAGAAAAATAGTTCCACAAAAATGCACTCCCCTATCAAACAACTATATGCAAAAAGCTATGGGAAAACTAAACAAAGAATCAAAAACTTAGTACATAAATAAATTAATGAAAATTATTGATAATTAATGAAAATTAACTAAAATACATAACTAAGAATACCTTTTCATGCATGGATCTAAATCAAGATGTGAACATCACTTAGGAATGGGGTTGGGAATCATCAATCTCATAAGACCACAACCCATATGAATTCTTAGGGAACTACTAGAAACTTGATGATTATATGATAAATAATCAGGCTCATCACTAGGAAGTATATCCTCCTCAAAGTCACATAACATTTCATCTAAATATTCATAATTCATCTGAAACATGAAATGAATGTTGTCAACAAATAATTGAAAATGAGTATTATATATATATATATATATATATTAATTGTGTTTATAATCATCTTTTAATTATGTCATTCCTCGTATTCATCCTCATATCTATATATTATAGTGTAAATATCTTCATCTTCCTCCTCATAGCTTCAACTTCATTATCTATTTTTATTTCAAATTCATTTGTTACATCATCAACATCATCTTCACCATCAACCCATAATTGAGGGGTGTCATCATCAATATTAATTTCTCTTAATGGAAAATATATATTTGGATTTTTCTCTTGAAAAAATTCAATTCCATGTACTTCAACGTAACCACATTCAATTTGTATAAACTGATTTTCATGAGAAATTATTTTTATAATACTACACCAATCAATTAAATCTCTTGAAATAACACAATAATTTGCATAATAAATTTTATTTATTTAATGATCCAACAAAAATGGTCCATTTACTACATGAATACTTTTTCATTTAATATAAACAATTCTATGGTGTGGATGAACACACAAGACTCTATCAATATCCCATAAATAGAATTTAAACATCATTAAATAATGTTGTCTGAGATAACTTAGCTCAATTATTTCATCCAGCATGCCATAAAAGTCAACTTCACTTTCTTTATGATGAGATCCTCTCAAGAAAATAGAACTATTCATTGTTCTTTTTCTGATTCACCATATGCACGTGTCTGAAATTGAAAATCATTCACCACATATGTATTATAAGATTTACCAATTTTGGATGGTGGGTTACTCGATATATATAATCGATTATAAATTTTATCAGCATATTGGAAAACCTGAAAATAGTAAAACAATTATCAAGATAAATAATAATAAATTGATTTTTTATGTTCAACTATAAACAATTTATATTAACAATCTTAGAAACCAGTAGTAAAATTTATTTTTCCAGTGTTCTTCAAGCACAGTAGGTGTAATTTTTGAAAACTATTTCTTGATATGATCATCATATAATTTACAAATAAAATAATATTAATTTAATTTTAAAAAAATAGAATAGGTGATAGTAGCACTAACTGTACAAATGGTTTCATTTCTATATAGTTGGGAAGAATATATGTGTGGGCCCTATAATGTTTATCATCTGAAATCCATCGTTCATGAACTCCACCAAAGTCAAGTTTAGGCTGATTAAAAAATGATAATTTATTTTTCATTACATTGTCAAAATTTCCCTCATTATGACCCATTCAGTTATGTTTTGAGGGATATTCATATTATAAATAATGAGAGCAGAAGAAAAATCCTCTTATAAACAAGATTCTATAATTGATTATTCAACTGATTCTTTGTTATGTACATTTTTCTTCAATTTCTGTATGCATCTCTCATATGGTTATATCCATCAAAACTATACCAGACCTCCACATTTTGCTTTATATAGAAAATATAATATCAAATGTTTGATTAAATCAATGAATTTCAGTGGGGGGTTCAAAACCCATTAGGCGCAGGTACTGTGGCAGTGGTGGCACTGTAGCAATGGCAGGCACTATAGCGGCGGCAGATCACTGTAGCAGCGACAGAGTACTGTAGCAGTGGTGGGTACTGTGCAGTACTATAGCAGTGCGGGTACTGTAGCAGTATTATTCATAGAATGGGCTTTGGGCCAAAAAAATGGGCATACGGGTCATGTAATGGGCTAAATGTCCACTAGGACTTCGGGCTATATAACGGGTCTCCCTCTACCCAGTTAAAGAGGTCTTTTCTTTGCTTTAATAATAAATGAGGCTTCGGCCCCAGCTTTTAAAAAAAATGAATTTCAGTGGGAAATTTTTTTCTAGTTTACATAAAATTAAAACAACATCATCATATAGTTGAGTAAGTGTATCGTAGTCTGTTATCACCACAAAAATGTCTTAGAAAAAATATGATATTTTTGTTAGTGCATCCCAAATTAAATAATTCAACAAATATCTAAATAAAATTAGTAGAATTATTTCCACTATAGCATGACATTCATAACTTTTTAATTTGGTAATATGACTATTTCTGACACCTCTAGCCAAATTTGAAACATAACCATCTAGATGCCTCAAATCCACAATCCACTGACAAAGTAATAAACATTTTTCTTTTGAAACTATATAAGATACTTTTTGATTTATTAACTTATGTGATCTTTAATTTTAAAATAGATCGAGTTCTATTTGGTGAAAATTTATGCAAGATATAATCGGGACTTTACATTATATTTGGCCTTACTAGGTGTGTCCAAAAATGTATAAAATATATTATCAAAACAAATCTTCTTAATATGCATGAAATCCAACATGTGATGGACCGAAAAATCAGACCAATATAGAAGATCCCAAAAATACTCTATTATATCCAATTTTTTCTTTCCTAAATAAATCTACTTTTTATTGGTTTATAGTTAGTCAAAATGTAATGGGAGGTAATGAAGAGACAATATATTTTAAATCAATATCTAAGATCATTGTTTTAGGTCCATCTCTTTCAATTTTACGTTTTCTAAAATGATTTTTATTCCTTCAAAAAGGATGATTAGTATGAAGAAATTTTCATTGATAGTTGAAAAAATAAGGTTTTCTTCTATTGACAAGAATAAATGATTTCTATTACTCATATAGTATGGATATTATTTTTAACCATGTGTACTCTATCTAGATAACATTTTATATGCTAGAAAGTCACTAACTATCCACATTAATGCAGCTTTCAATGGAAACTTTTTTTTAAAACAACATTATATGTACTTAAATATTTACTCTATAGTAAATTTTACTCCTCGATCAATGGCTTTAAATAAACATCAATATTATTTTTTGGATGTCTTGGAATTAATAATTTCAAAAAGATATATGGCTCATTCATCAGCATCCAAGGATTTAAGTTGTACAGAGTTATAAAAATGGTCCAATAAGAATATCGACTACCGTAAGAACCAAATAGACTGAAACTGTTAGTAGAAAGACCCAATCGATCATTACAGGATTTTGAAGAAAATATGGATGTACCTGGTCAAAATGTTTCCATTAATTGCCCTCATAAGGTTGATTTAATATTTTATCATTTGAAATATTGGTTTTGTGTCATGACATCATTGACACTAGGTTCTGAGACATAAATAAACATTACAATCTAGGTGTAAGTGGGAAATACCTCAACTATTTAATAGGAATCAATCCAAACTTCCCTTTTTGAGCCTCTTTGTACCTGTATTTTCCACATGTAGGACAACTAACTGATGAATCATTTTCACTATAATATAAGATGCAATCATTTGACCATGGATGAATTTTCTGATAAAAAAGACCTAAATTATAATCCAGCCTCTTACTATCATATAAATTCATAGGCAACATATTTCATTCAGGTAACAGTGATTTAACCAAAGAGAATATCTAATTAAAATAGTTATTTGACATTCAATTGTCTGATTTAATAGCCATAAATTTTGAAACCACTTCAAACTTATTTATCTTAAAACCAGGATATAAGGCATCTTCATCATACTTCAGTAGCTTGTAAAATTGAGATGATTCTAACTTAGAAGTGAAATCAATATCATTATGAGATTCAATTTTTTGAAATGAAAAACCAGCAACATCATGTACTAAATTTTGAAATTGTAATGAATTTGAAACCAAATTATTAGTATCTTCTCTAGAACTTCATTCACCATTTTTATACCAAAAAACATAATCTTTTTGAAAACTAAAACGCAATAAATGACCACCAAAATTTTTAAATGTTTCAAGCATCCTCAGATAACATTTCTTACATGGACACTTAATTACCCCTTTTGAAAAAAAATTGGTTTTGAAAATATAAATGATTGAAAATCTTCAACACCCCCAATATATATAGGATTTATACCATATCCTTTTAGATTATTATGATGATTTATCCAATCTTGATCAAGTAATAAATATTGTTGTATACTTCCTTGTTCCATATTTCTCTAAAAATAGAAAATAAAAATATTATAAATTACTTGTAAATATTATCAATGTTTTCTATTTACCGCTGATTTTTATTAATTAGTTTTTATTTTTACTAATTAACATTAATTACTACTAATTACATTTAAATTTTACTAATTATAGGTAATTTTTACTAATTACCATTAATTTTTACTAATTACCCTTATTTTTTGTAATTATCGCTAAATTTTTTCTAATTACCACAATTTTTTATAATTACTACTAATTTTTACTAATTATTGTTTATTATTACTAATTACCACTAATTATTACTAATCACGGCTAAATTTTAGTAATTATCTCTAATTTTTACTAAATACTACTAATGTTTTCTAATTATCGCTAATGTTTACTAATTACTACTAATTACTATTAATTTTTACTAATTATCGTTAATTAAAGTTAATTTTTATTAATTACCACTACTTATCATTAATTACCATTACTTTTAACCATTTACCATTAATTACCACTAATTACCATTAGTTACTACTAATTACATTTAATTTTTTCTAATTAACATTAGTTTTTACTAATTACCATTAATTTTTACTAATTACCACTAATTTTTACTAATTACTACTAATTTTTACATGTTACCACTATTTTTTACTAATTACCTCTATTTTTTAGTAATTGTCATTGATTACTATTAATTTTTCCTAATTTCCACTAATTACCATTAATTTATACTAATTATGACTAATGTTTACTAATTAATACTAATTTTTACTAATTACCACTAATTTATACTAATTACCGCTAATGTTTACTAATTATTTCTAACTACCATTAATTTTTACTAATTACCATTATTTTTTACTAATTACCACTAATTATTGTTAATTAATACTAGTTTTTACTAATTTTTCCAGATCGCCTCTAATTTTTACTAAGTACCGCTAATTACTACTATTATTTACTAATTACCGCTAATTTTCATTAATTTTTACTAATTTCCACTAATCATTGTTAATTAGATCTAGTTTTTAGTGCTTTTTACTAATTACTGCTAATTTTTATTAAACACCGCTAATTATCACTATTTTTTACTAATTAATGATAATTATCGCTATTTTTTTACTAATTAATTCTAATTACCGCTATTTTTTACTAATTATAGTTAATTACCTCTAATTTTTACTAATTATCACTATTTATTATTAGTATTACATATTACCGCTAATTTTTACTGATTACCACTAATTTTTAGTAGTTACTACTAATTTTTAATAATTACAGCTAATTACGGGTATTTTTTTCTAATTACTACTAATTATTATTAATTATAGTTAATTACCAATCATTTTTACTAATCACTACTAATTTTTACTAAATATAGTTAATTACTGTAAATTTTTACTAAGTACTGCTAATTACCACTAATTTTTACAAAGTATTACAAATTACCGCTAATTTTTATTAAGTGTCACTAATTACCGCTAATTTTTACTAATTATCCCTGATTATCACTTTTTTTAGTAATTATCACTGATTACCACTAATTTATACTAAGTGCCACCCATTACTACTAATTTTTATTAAATATAATTAATTACCACTAATTATTACTATTTTATACTGAGCAATGCTAATTTTTACTAAGTAACAACATTTACCGCTAGTTTTTACTAATTACAGTTAATTACCACTAACTTTTACTATTTATCACTGATTACCACTAATTTTTAATAATCAAAACTAATTTTTACTACTTGCTGTTACTTTTTAGTAATGACAACTAATTTTAGTAATTACTGCTATTTTTTACTAAGTATAATTAATAATCATTAATTTTTGTTAATTAGCACTAATTAATGCTAATTTTTAATAATTACTGCTAATTTTGACTAATTATCATTAATTTTTAATGATTTTCATTAATTATTATTAATTATTACCAATTTCTTTAAAATTATTATTATAAATCGTTAATTAATAAAAATTATTTCTACTACTAATTATTGTTAATTATTTGTAATTCGATTAAATTATTATTAACATATTATTAACATATGTTAAATATTACTAATTTTTATTAATTATTACTAGTTTTTTATCAGTTATATGAATTTACTGCTAATTGTCACTAATTAATGCTAATTAAAACTAATTATAACTAATTTGATAATTATAACTAATTACTACTAATTGCAACTAATTAGAAATACTGATTTTTCATATAATAAATAAATAAATTTATAGTTAAAAAAGTTTAAAAAATACCTCAAAGTTGGAACTTTATCAAAATCAAAATACTAAGCTAAATCTCACAAGGGTACTTTCCTTTAAAAATAAAAAAAAATTATAATAAGAAACAAAGAAGAGTATAAGAGAGAAAAAGAGAGGAGAGGAGCCTAGAGTGGAGTGAAAATTCAGATGGGGGCATATATATAGGTTGGGTTATTTGCAACGAACTTTATTGTGATGGGATTCCCATCACAAATAGATTTATTTGCGATCAGGAACTATCGCAAAAGGTACACTCTATAAATGTGTATGGTAGCATTAAATAGTTATTTGTGATGGTTACTGTCGCAAATAAAAACTGCTGACAAAACAATAGAGACAGATGTCATCACCAATATCTGGCTAATAGTGACGGTTCCTATCACTAATAATTGACATTGGAGACAGCGGTCATCACCAATATAGTATAATTATTAAATATATATAATATATAAAGAACTATTTGTGACGGGTGATCAATCCCATCGTAAATAATCTTCCGGCATTTTGGAGGGCATTCACGCATATATTATTTGTGGCGGTAGACCATCTCTCATCACAAATACTTTTTCTAAAGAATTATTTGTAACGGGAAATGGTCACCCATCAAAAATAATTTCATTTGATGTTTTATCTGTGAAGAGTGAACTACCCATCGCCAAAAGTCTTTTTTCCATAGTGTTGGTGATTCTTTTTAAAGAACTCTTTCACCCATAGGGTTTGAAATTCCATTAAAATCTAAAGACCATCCCTAGTCCAGTGCTAACACCGCCCCTCCTCTCCCCTAAACTCACGTTGAATCTAAAACCGATTCAGATTTTGAACCTAAATCTAAAGAACAAGATAATATTATAGATTATTAGCTTACCCAAGATCAAAAGAGATGGATTATAAGGCCTCCAGCCAAGTTCGAAAAGATGATGTGGTTGTTTATGCCTTTAATGTTTCTCATGGTCTATTTAGTGAGGAACCTCAAACCTATAAGCAATATGTTTAGTCTAAAGATTCCAGGAAGTAGTGAGCTACCATGCTAGATGAGATGAATTTTCTCCTTAAGAATAAAACCTGGGTTTTTGTAACCAAACATAGTAATGAGAAATTTTATAGGTTATAAGTGTATATTCATGAAAAATGAGACGAATGATGGAGAATATAAAATCAAATATAAATCTTGATTAGTTGCTAAAGGTTTCCTTCAACACGAAGCCATTGATTATAGTGAAATTTTCTCCCATGTGGTTAAACATTCATCTATAAGGATTCTTGTTTCTTTTGCTGCCAAATTGATTTTCACATTGAACAATTTGACGTAAATGCCTCTTTTTTAGGTGTTACTCTTAATGAAATAATTTATATGACTCTTCCTAAGGGGTTTTCATATTCTTTCAAACCTAATCATGTAAGCCTTTTAAAGAAATCATTGTATGGGCTTAAACAATATTCTAGGCAATGGTATAAAAGGTTTGATAATTTTATGACTAAAAATGATTTTAATAAAAGTAAATTTGATGTGTTTGTCTACTTTAAATGTGTTAAACATGAGTTTTTTACCTCCTATTATATATTGATGACTTGATATTAATTTGAAAATGTATAATATCAAAACAATTCAAGACCCAATTGAGTTTTATACTTGAGATGAAGGATTTATGAAATGTTAATCAAATTTTGATTATGGACATAATTATAGATGGAAAGTTCCAAACCTTGAATCTATCCCAATATGATTGTGTTAATAAATTTTTTAAAAGGTACATATTTGAGAATATTAAACCCATTAGTATTAATTTAGGAAAATATTTTAAATTGGCCTTGGATCAGTCCCTAAAAAATGACGAAGAAACTACCTTTATGAATAAGATTCCCTATTCTAGTGTTGTAGGAAGTATTATGTATTGTATGGTATGTTCAAGACTTGATATAGAATTTTTTATGTGTACTTTGAGAAGGTTTATGGGGAAACCTGGTAAGCCTCATTGTCACGCTCTAAAGTGGATCCTCATGTACTTTTCTATGTCCATAAAATCATGCATTTGATATGGAAATAATGATAGTTTTAGTAATGATATTGTTGGCTTTATTGAATCTGATTATGTTGAAAACTTTGATACTTGTAAGTCACTTGCTATTTTTGTATTTCAAACATTTAGAGTACCAGTCTCCTATAAATGACACATGAAATCCATGGTTACACTCTCCAAAACATAGGTGGAGTATATAGCCTTGACTGGAGTAATCATGGAATTTATATGGTTACGTGGTTTGATTGCGGAGTTATCATTGTTTTTTTATAGAATTATTGTCTATTTTGAGAGACAGTCTACTTTTCATTTATCTAAAAACTATGTATGACATAGTAGATCAAAGCACATTGACGTTAGACTTCATTCTATTTGGGATGTTATAGAATTTGTGACAATGTGTTTCCTAATTATACACACTTGAAACAATTTGTATGATAGTTTGACAAAGGTTTTTTTATTTTCTAAATTTAAACATTATTTAAATTTGATGAATTTGATCTCAATTCTATAGTGTAGGTTGCAAGAATGCCATTTTTAAAATTCATTTAACTACAAGGTGGAAATTATTATTTTTATTCCATGCCTGCATGTTTTTTATATTTAAATTCATTTATATTTTTTCCATTCCATTTTATTATTGTCCATGATTTTATCCCTCTATGTGTTGTTTTTTTTCTGTATGTAACCCACATGCATGGGCACTATTTATGAGGCTTGTTTTTTCAAATTTCCTTATATTTTTTAAACCCAATATATTTTTTTCCCTTATATTATGGGTTTTTACCTGGACTATTGATCCTGCTAATCCAACAAACCATATTCGGCTTGGGTGTGTTTTTTCAGTGAGTTATAAATCTGTGATTCCTCAATCGCGACCAATTGGGTACCTTTATGTGTCCTACTTTACTAGGTCATCTACAGTTACTCGAACTATCCTTTTGATCATAGTTGTCCATGTGACTTCCATCAAGTTGTTTTTTCCTATGCTCCCTGAATCATCCCAGACATGCCATTATGGATTTCCGCTGCTTCATTTTAAGTATTAGGTCATTTGATTCATTTAGAGATATTTTTTTTCTGGATTTCGAGAGGAATTTGAGAGGTTGTTCTATCCATTTTGGGAAAGAACTCAAATAAAAATGGGGAAAACTTAGTTTTCTTGCCCATTAGCACTCCCCTTCATCCTTGTTGTGTCGATCCCTACAACTAGAGTTCTGTTCTTGGGGAGACTTGAAGGAAGACGACTAGATCTTGGGTTCAGGAGGACTATGCACTAAAATGAATCTTTAACCATTTACAATGTTCCTCATTTCTTATATTTGGGGTATAAACATAGAATTTTAAGATATATTATTATTATTTTGATTCATGATTTACATTTTATCCTTTTTAGGTTTGTGTGTGTGTCCACCCAAGAGTGAAAAATGTTGATATCTCATGACAGGCTTCATCATCACCACATGGTTCAATAGGTTTGGACTCTTTGTATTGTCTCTATGGTTTTAACATATTTGAATTCGATTCTATAAATTCTTGCTTATTCCTTCACTTAGTAATAAACCATAAAACTGGGATGATTTTCTCATTGTGTACATAGGATCAATGTGATTCGAAGAACGTTATATCTAAGTGTTCTTTTCTAATTCTTGTTTCTTTATTTTTGTTCTTATAATCCAAAAGTTTGATTTTCATGTTTTTTTAAATTGATATTTTTTTTCTAAACAAAACATTTTATCCTATAAAAATGTAACCCAGTAATATGAATCAATGGATCCTTGATTATTCTTGGGGAAAACCACAAGAATGTTTTACCCAAAACATTATATAGTAAAAACTGAAAAAATATGCCCTGGTTGTCATGATACTTTAGAAAAATGACAGGTCATTCATTTATGACATAGAAATTAACCCCATGTCAATTTGATGCATGTTGAAGTTGATATGACTGTAAGTGTGTGTTTTCAATTTAAAAGAGATATTTTAGTTTACAATGTGTGTCACATCATCAAAACTGAGAAAAAATGCTCAGATTGTTAGGATAATTAAAGACAATGACCGGTTATTCATTTTTGACATGTAGGAATTAATTGTACATCAATCCAACATGTGGTGTAGGTGGTATGACTGAAAGTGTGCGTTTTAAATTTAAAACTAACATTTTAGTTCAAAACAAGTTCCATATTGTCAAAATCAAGAAAACATGTTCATATTTTTATCATACTTTATGAAAATGATTAGTTATTCATTTTTGACATGTAGGAATTAACCACACACCAATACAACATGAGGTGTGACTGATATGACTGAAAGTGAATGTTTTTAGGTAAAAGTGACATTTGAGTTCAAAATTAATGTCACATACTCAAAATCAAGCAAGAACACTCAAATTGTCATAATAATTTAAGACAATGATTGATCATTCATTTGTAACATGCAAGAATTAACCACATGTTAATCTGATGTATGGTGCGGTCATTATAACTGAAAGTATGGTCTGAAAATTGTAACTTTTTATAAATAATTGTACATGTCAATTACAATTGTAATGTATTGAAATGTTTCAATGTAAATTTATTTGTATTCAAATGGTTTGATGTAAATATATTGTTTCTGAAATGAAAATATTTGAATTGTTTCAATACAAATGTTGTTTTCACACTAATATTGGCTACTGAAATGTAGTGTTCATCTAGTATCATCTACAATAGCTAACATAGCTTTTATAACTGCTAAAACTATCACTGATAAAACACTACTATTGATTGCGGCTTTTGCATTGCCTACTTTTATCAGTATTAAACAAAAAGCATTGATAAAAGGGATACATTTATCAATGCTAGCTAATATCACTGATAAAGGTGTACCATTTATCGTCGTTTTTTTAGCACTGATAAAGGTAGATCTTTATCAGCTCTATTATTAGCGTTGATAAAATCTTTTAGTAAAAAAATTATTAATATATATAAAATTATCATATTTATATTCAAAAAATAATGTTTATTTATATACATTAATTAAAAAATGCATATATATAATTAATATTAAGATGATATATTAATATATATTTAATAATAATTCAAATATATATATATATAATGTTTTAAAAAAAGTATTTATAAAATTATAAATATATATATATATATATTTAAATAATTATAAGATTATAGTAAATATATTTAAATAATAAATATATTTAAATAAATATATATGTATATTCAAATAATTATAAAATTATAATAAATATATTTGAGTTAGAAATATTTTTATTATATTTATAATTATATATATTTATATATTAATAGATATATATATAATTATATAAATATATATAATTATATAAATATATTTATATTTATTTATAATTAGAATTATAAATAAATATATATTTATTTAAATAATTATAAAATTATAATAAATATATTTAAATAATATATATTTACTACATTTAAAATTATTTATAATTATATATATAATTAAATAAATATATTTATAATTATATACAAATATTTATAAATATATTTATTTATAATTATAATTATAAACAAATAAATGCATATTTATATATTTTAAAATAAGGCTTATATTGCAATAAGTATATATATATATATTATTGTAATATATAAATATGATTTATATTAATAAAAAATGGATCTTATTTTCAGAATTTTGTATATAAAAAATTATCAAATTTATATTAGTCAAAATTTTTAATAGTTTATTTATATACATTAATTACAAAATGCGTATATAATTAAAATAAATATAATATATTAATATTTTATTTAAATATTTATATAATATATAAATGGATATATTTATTTAGATATATATATATATATATATATCTTAAATAATTTAAAATATATGTACATGTATAACTGCATATATCTGTATGTGTGTGTATACATGTGTGTATATATATGTGTGTATGTAGATTTGTATGTGTACATATGTAAGTCTATAATTCACGTAAATTTGCAAATTAACTTTTTAGTATTTTTGTAATTTATTTAATTAAATACATTCATTTATTATTATATATTCATTAATAATGTTAAAAATATATTTAATCATTTTGTAATATTAATTTATACATATATTTATTTACTATACATGCAATATTATCAATATATTTTTAATTTATATGAATGATATTTATTTGTTTTTATTTATTAATTTTTAACATTTAAAATATGTTTAGAATTTTTGTAATTAATCTATTTAAATGATTTTTTTTAATAATTTTCTATTTAAAATATTTTATTATACAATTATAAATATTTTTTTTAAAGTATTTTTGAAATTATAAAAAAATAATTATATATTTAAATAATTATAAAATTATAATAAATGTATTTAAATAATAAATATATTTATTGTATTTATATTTATATGTAAATTAATATCTATATATATTTATATAAATATATTACAATTATATATAAAAACTTTTAAATATATTTATTTATATTTATAATTATAAATAAATAAATACATATTTAAGTAATTATAAAATTATAATAAATATATTATTATATTTATAATTATATATTTATAATTATGTATAAATAATTTTAAAATATTTTTATTTATAATTATAATTATATATATATATATTTAAATAATTATAAACTTAAAATAAATTTACTCAAAATGTTCAGGAAACAGGCAAGCCCGCTCCTAAAAAATTTATTAGAAAAATAAAATTGACAAAAGAAAGATGGTGGATGGGGTCAAACAAGGACATGCCATCATCGAAACAAGAAACCTACACATTCATAACAGGATCATCATGATCATGATTAGAGTCATCATCGTCATCAGCAATTTCTTACTCTGACTGCGAGTTTCTTTGATTGAAAATCATAGAGTACTTTTCCCTAAGCTTTTGTTGCTCCAATGTGAGCCCTTTGAAAGAAGACCTAGCGGACATTTGGCCCACCCTTGTGCACCAACCCAATATAGTTATTATATTTATTATTATATATATATATATATATAAATATATATAATTATATAAATATATTTATAATTATATAAAAAAAATTAAATATATTAATTTATAATTATATAAAAAAATTAAATATATTAATTTATAATTATATAAATGTATATATATATATATATAATTATATAAAAATATTTATAAAAATATTTATTTATCCATTGGGGGCTATGGCCTGCCTTCGGGCCAAATATTCATGCCCAATGGGTCGTCGGGCCAAAAATCATCAATGTAATAAAAAGAAGATGGTTTGGTGAGTTATCTCTTTGGGGATGTGACCTATGATTTTGGCTTGTGTGTGTACGGTGTGTGTGTGTTTTTTATTATAATTTTACCCTCAAACACTAAATATAATATAATATTTATAAATATATACAAATATTTATAAATATAGAAAAATATTTTTTAAAATATGTATTTATAATTATAATTATAAATATATATATATTATTAAAATTAGTTATTTATGAGCACTATTTCTAGCACTGATAAAGACCACCCTTTATCAATGGTAAAAAAAACTCTAAAAACCACTCTTTATTAGCGCTAAAAAGAATTGATAAAGAGTAGTTTTATGAGTTCTTACTATTTTAGTGCTGATAAAAACCTTATCTGATTTTATAAAATGAACCCTAACATAGTCTTCTTTCTCCTTCCCCCAAACTCTTGTGGAACCCTACTATTACTGCTGCTCTCTCCAAACCCTACTATTACTGCCAGTCTCAATCTTCAGTGACTTTCCAAACTAATTGATCCTCTCCAAATCTAGGGTATGTGCTGGTTTATTTTGTTAGAACCTCTAGATTTGTTCCCTTACCACTGATGGATCTTTCACCTATTTTTATTTACTATGTAGCCATGTACTGCACTCCGCACCACATCGCACCACCCATCACATGTTACACAACACCCGACTTCCACATAAAACACATCAAAGCCCTTCCCCCTCCTCTCCTTCTTCCATACCTTCTTTTTTCCTTTTCTTAGTATGGATTTGGTGACCTAAAACTTTTTCTAGCATGATTTTAACTTGAGTTTTATTATTTAATGGCTTTTAATGGAATTATAAGGGCTTCTCTAGCCTTGTTTTGGTGGTTTAGTGTGGTACCTTATGAAAGAAGTGTATTTAAGATAGGTTGCTCCATGTATGAATTTTTAAATTTAAAACCATGATTTCTTATGGTCTCTAATAATTTTTCAAATTATTTTATGAATTATATCATTAATTAGTGGCTTTCACTATATGAGGATAATTTTCCTTGGGTTTTTATTTTATAAGAAATGGGTTTCCACTCATGTTTTAGGATATAAAAATTGTTTTCAAATACCATTAACCATTATTGCTTGATAAAATTCCTTATTGGATCTTTAATATTTTTTTCTAAATTATGAATCTTTTTTTGGTCCTTTATGATCTTAAAGGTAGGAGACTCATGTTTTTAGAAAAATGTCTTACACATGAAGGTTGAGATTTTCTTTTTTATTGTACCTTGTGAGTTAATGTTTGTTTCAGGTGTTTTATGGATATTTTTGTTGTTATTTGGGTTTGGATATATTTGAGAGTCATTTAAGAAAGAATTTATTATTTTCAAAGGATTTTATAATTTATTTTTCTATGGTTTTATTTTTAAGAGATGTTTCTGAATGGCTAATTGTCTCTTTGAAAATGGGGTTTTCTTAAGATAATTTTTTTCTTGAAATAAGACTTTTCAATATAACTAGTTTAGTGTGTTGTTTTAACTCATGATGTGATATTAGACGTCTTCACTAGGTTTTTTAATCATCTTGACTAATAACATGATACTTCACCTCTCCACTAGTTTAATTTTTCTTCCTAACTAGTGATGTGCGATAACTCCCCTCTACTAGGTTAGTTTTCATCCTGACTAGTGACCAGATACTAATCTTCTACACTAGTCAACTGTGTTGTGATGACCAGTGATATGATACTATTTTTTTATTAGTTTAGTGTGTCAAGTATCCTATATTTTATTATTATTTTTTCTTCTTGAGTGAATATTATTGCAACTAGTATTTTTCTAATTTTACACTACTTTATTGGATTCTATTATAGCTTGTATTTTCCAATTTTCCATCTACTTCAATAGATACTATTAATGCCTATATTTGTTTTTTTTTTGTAGTAGTTTCATTATCATTATAGTTTTTCCCTAATTTTAAAATTATTGTTTTATTATTCTAGTGTGTTCTTTAACTTGGTTTAAAATGTTTATTTTCTTCCCTTAAGTTAAATCTAAGTGTATTGTAAAGAATTCCTGGAAACTATTTATTTTTTTATAAATGGAATCACATTAGAAAATGTTTTAAACCATGGTTTCTTTAAATTAATATATTATTTAAATTGGGTAAAAATAAATTTAAATGATGACCTTGTTTGACTTGTCTTATAAAAAATGAACATCTTACTTTCATAGTTATCTTTTCAAACTATAATAAAAAGGATTTACTTTTAAATTATATCCATGGGTTGAGGGGAGGATACCAACTGGGGTTTTTTAAAAGAATCACATTTTTTTGAGTTAACAGTTCACATTCATATTTAAAAAATTAAAATAACAAATAAATGCAACATATGGAATATATAACAACCCTGCTCTTTATTACACACATAAACATGATTTATTACATAAACTTGAATTTAATACAACTCTGAGGATCAAGTGGTCTAGTGTATTGGGAAAATTAGGAACATTAAATAACAACTTAGAATATAAAACACAACATATTTATTGAAAACTTCTTTTACATGACCACAAAATTCCTTCATACTTAGCATTGTATGGGATAACCTGAGGACATGCATAATAAAAGGGTGAGCTATAAAGCCCAGTAATGGAGTAAACAAGGCATAACATGAATAATATAGTACATGTTAGGAAATAGGCATATCAATGGATCACAAGAGAAACATGAACATAAAGGCATGATATAGAATGAGTATCATAACCTGGAAATGTGGCAGCAACATTTAACATGATATTAGCATGACCCAAGTCTCATTGCACATGGAGCATGAGTAAACCCTCATTGCAAAAGAATTATCGTGATTAAAAAATCATTTCACTTGAATTGGAATGAGTAAACCCTCATTTCACTTGACGTATTATGATACTAATCTTTAACCAATTCATTAGAGCACTATCAGGGCACACCCTTCTTAATCATTTCATTTCATGCATAAGTGTGCCACATGGATCGTACAACATGGATTCATTAAACATCATAATTTATTCCATGAATAATATATGTGGGATACATAAATGTATTTCCTAAATCAACAAGTATATATTCATAAAGGTTAATACCCTTGATAGAGAAATGGGTATGGTATTCACTTACACGATGATTTTTGGCATGGGAAATTTTGGTGTAACTTCGGCAGCATAACAAAGTCAAATAGAAATATTAAAATGGGTTTATGAGAGTTAAATGGTTATCTCATAATTTATACATGAAATTTACAGTAAGGGGGTCATGTAACATAATATCCCAACATATTTAATGGAATTTATATGCATAATATAAAATAATTTCTTGAATGTAAATGAGAAGAGAGAAATTCTTTATGAAATTTCGGCATGGTAACGGGTGTACATGGGAGTAATTAATGAGATATAAAGAGGTATCTAGTCATTAAAACATAATTATGGAAGTATAGTTGAGGTTTTAAATCATATCCCAGCATTTTTAATTAAAAATAAAAGGGTATAATAATATAAATAAATTTGGACAAAAAAAGGAAGGAAGAAATCCCTTACTTGGAAGTGTGATCCCAAAGGTTTGGGAGAGACTTAAGAGAGGCTTATAGAAAGATTGGGGTGCCTTGGGAGGATTATATGGATATGAGGGAAGATTTTGGTCAAGATCCAAAGGTTTTTAGTGGAGAGGAATGGAATATTGAGTGAATTTATATAGGAAAGGAGTGGGAATTCTTTATTATTTAGTTTTTGGACACTACACATTAACTAATCAAAACTACAAACCAATCCATGGTTTTTTCCCATGGTTTTTTTCAAAGTGGAGTGGAAAAATTATTTTATAAGTCCAATTTCCAAACTTATTAAAATATTAATCTTTCTTATGTGGAGGTGAGTCACACTCTCAAGGAAATCATTTTAAAAAGTTAAAATATTTTATAAGTCTTGGAGGGTCCACTAAGGCACCCTAAAATTAATAAAAAAAATATAAAATCACATTATTTTAAATATAAAACATATATTGGCCGAAAATACTTTTTATAGTATTTTATTACATCACTATTAAGTCATTATGATGTCATAAAACACTATGTATTTAAACAGTATTTAATTTTTACCCAAAAATTTGATTATCTCAGAAAATTATGAAAAATCCGCTGTTATATAATTTTGATGTCCTGAATCCAAAAATGATAATAATTTTATCTAAATAATTTTCTAAATATGTGAATTTTCAATTTTAAAATAAAAACCGACATTTATTGGGAATTCATGGGTTTTGACAAAAACAATTTTCAAACCTTAATAAAAATTTCAACAGTATTTATAAAAAAATTATGCGATCATTTATATTTAATAAAAAGTAATTTAGTAAAAATATTTTATTAAAATATTATTTAATTAAAAAAATCCATTGATTCATCAAAATAGATTTCTTAATTGAATATTAACTAAAAATACTATTTGTGATTTAAAAACCATTTACAAAGTAACAATAATAAAATGAATGTATACTATTTATTTTATATGAAAATAATGCACATAATCATAGTGCTGGTGTCTTGTTATATAACCCCTTATAAAACTAGCATAAGACCTAAGGGTAAGGTGTACGATGGTGACAGACTATTGGGGCGGCTCAGATAACATTCCTTGGGTGGTAATCTCTATTAACTTCCACTTCTCATGTAGGTGATTCTGTTCAAGCTTAATGTGTTGAATATCAGCTTGGTCTTGGTCAAAATTGAAGGCCAGTGATGTTACCTCCTTTCTAAACTCTGAAAAATGGGCTTCGTATGGATAAATTCTGCTGGATGTGGTCATCACTTCCTTTTTCTGAGTAAATTGGATTTGTTAAAGCCCTATATTTATACTAATCATGCAATCACTATTCAATATCTATATTATCAATGGTAACATTTCTTAACATTACTTTAAAATCCAAAAACATAAAACCAATGAATTTCATATGTATTATATAACCATTTTACATAATAAGAAATTTAATTATATCAAGATGAATTTTCATTAATAAAAGTTCGGGTCGTTACAATCTTCCCCCTTAATAAATTTCACTATCAAAATTTTCTTTTCCTGCACTAAAATAGATGAGGGTAACTCTGCTTCATCACTTCCTCCAATTCCCAAATTTCTTATTCAAACTTGTGGTTTCGCCACAACACCTTGATGATGGGTATTGTCATATTTCATAGAACTTTTTCCCAACGATCTAAGATCTTCACCGGCATCTCATTATAGGAGAGGTTATTCTCTAATGGTACCACATTTGTATTGAGTACGTGTGATGGGTTATTTATGTACTTTATCAAGAGTGATACGTGGAATATATTATGTACTTGAGATAGGTTCGGTGGTTGTTCTAGTCTATAAGCCACTTCTTCAATGCGATCAAGGATCTTAAAGGGGCCAATGTACCTTGAAATAATCTTTACCTTCTTCCAAAATCTCATAACTCTCTTCCAAAGTGATATATGGGGGAACACCATGTCTCCAACATCAAACTCTAGGTCTCATTGATGATTATCTACATAGCTCTTTTGTCGAATATGAGCAGCTTTAATGTGTTGATGGATGGTCTTAACCTTCTCCATCATTTCTTTGACTATTTCTGGACCTAGGAGTTTTCTCTCCCCAACTTCATCCCAACATGTCAGTGTTCTACACCTATTCCCATAAAGGGATTCATAAATATCCATTTGGATTCTTTAGTGGAAATTGTTATTGTAAGAGAACTCTACTAGAGGAAGATGTTTATCCCATCCTCCTTTGAATTATATTATGTATGCTCTCAAAATGTCCTCAAGTGTTTGGATAGTCTGCTCAAATTGGACATCGGTTTGAGGATGATAATATTTAAAAAAAAATTAGCTCGGTATTCAGAGTGTGTTGGAGACTCTTCCAAAACTTAGAGGTGAATATTGGATCTTGATCAGATACAATAGATAGTGGTACTCCATACATCCTTACCACTTCTATGATGTATATCTGTACCAGTTGATCCAATGAGAAATCCTCTCAAATTGTAATGAAGTGTCCAGTCTTTGTAATATGATCCACAACAACCCAGATAGCATTGTTTCCTTTGGATGTCTTAGAAATTCCAGTGACAAAGTCCATGGTGATGTTCTCCCATTTCCATGTTGGTATGGGTAATGGTTGCATCATCCCCTTATACTTCTTCCTCTCATCCTTCACTTGCTTACACACTAGGCACTTTGATGTATACTCAGCGATCTTCTTCTTCATGTCATCCCACCAATAATTCTCTAAGAGATCTCGATACAACTTTGTGTTTCCTGGGTGAATGGAGAAATTTGAACTATGTGCATCATCCAAAAGTTATTTCTTTAACTCCAGATTTGATGGAACACATATTTTTGACCCAAATCTCACAATTCCTTCTTCATTAACATTAAACTTTGAGGGTTTCCCTTTTCTGATAGTTTCCACTTTCTTATGAATTCCCACATCATCCTTTTGAGCATCCTTTAAACTTTACAAAAGATATGGTTGAGCAATAATTTGTAAAAGGATTAATGATGTTCCATTATTTATGATTCCCATGTCCATATTCATCAAATCTGAGAAGATTGGATCCTTTTCGATTCTCATCAATGATAGAATTGTTGGGTCCTTTCTACTTAGAGCATATTTCACCTTGTTCTCTTTCCCAGGGTGGTAATGGATTGATCATTCATAGTCTTTGATCATCTCTAACCATCTTTGTTGGATCATATTAATCTCTTTTTATGTGAATATATACTTGAGGCTTTTGTGATCTATATATAATTCACAATTCTCCCCAAAGAGGTAATTTCACCAAATTTTTAATGTGAAGATTACTGCATCCAACTCCAAATCATGTGTTGGATAGTTTTTCTCATGAACATTCAATTACCTTGAAGAATAGGCAATGACTTTTTCATTTTTCATCAACAAACAGGCCAGGACCTTGTTTGAAGCATCGCTGAATACCACGAAAAGTTCTCCACTTGTGGGTAGTGTGAGCACGGGCGTAGTGATAAGCCTTCTTTTCAACTTGTTGAAGTTATCTTCACATTAATCACTCCAAGAAAACTTAACTCCCTCCCGAGTTAGCTTGGTAAGATGGTTTTACAATCATGATAAATTTCTCACAAATCAGCGATAATATCCAGCTAGCCCCTGGAAGCTACGGATATCCTTCACCAATGTTGGCCTCGACCATCCCTCAATTGCAGCTGTCTTGGAGGGATCTATAGATATCTCATTTCTTGTGATGATATGACCCATGAATGGGACCTTCTTCAACAGAACTCACACTTTTTGTACTTTTCATAGAACTTCTCCTTTCGCAAGGTCTCTAGTATAGTGATTAGATGCTCCTCATTCTCCTCCTTGGTTTTAGAGTATATTAGAATATCATCTATAAATAATACAATTTTTTTGTGGTAATCTATAAAGACTCTATTCATTAAGTCCAAGAATATTGATGGAGCATTAGTGATTCCTAAATGCATTAATATGAATTCATAGTGCATGTACCTTGTACAAAAAGCAATATTGGGGATATCCTCCTTATTCACCCTTACTTGGTAATATACCGACCGTAGATCCACCTTGGAGAAGGATTGTACTCCATGTAGTTAATTGAACAATTCATCAATTCTTGGTAGAGGATACTTGTTCTTTATTGTGATTTTTTTGAGCTCGCGATAATCAATGCAAAGGAATATTGACCCATCCTTCTTCTTGAGGAAGAGGAATGGAGAACCCATGGTGAAGCACTTGGGAATATAAACCCTTTATCCATATTTTCCTATATTTGTTTCTTTAGCTCCTCAATCTCAAAAATATCCATTCTATATAGAGTCTTGGATATTGGAGATTCTCTAGGTATAAGATCAATCGAGAATTCAACATCTCTTCTAGGAGGAAGAATAGGCAATTCCTCAAGAAACACTTCAACAAATTCCCTCACAATAGGCATGTCTTCAAGGATGGTTACTTCCTTAGACTCAATCATCTAAGCAAGATACGCATGATCATAGGGCAGTAATATCCATTCTTGACATGATGATGCAAAAGAAGATTAATCTTCCTCCTTGCACTTGTACAGAATTGAGGGGTCGATTCTTTATATGGAGAGTGATTTCCCTCTCATGGCAATTTAAGTTGGATCTATATAGGTAAAGCCAATCCATGCCAATAATTGCATAAAATTCCACTAGAGGGAGTTTGAATAGGTTTTTTGGGAAGTTCAATCCACAATATGTGACAGGGGAGGAGTTATATTCATGGGATACAATGATTACCCTATTTTCTGTTCTTACCAATATCTCTACTTCCATGATTTTTGGTGGTTTTGAGATTGTTCTACTAAACTTTTGGGATATAAAATAATGCGTAGAACTAGAATCAAAAAGTAAATTCGCTATTCATGAATGAATAACTAGCGTACCTATCCCCAATTTTTTTCAGGGTTCACTTCAGCAGTAGTGATGGAAAAATCTCACCCTTACTACCTTGGAGGTTGTTGGTTGCCTCTGAAAACCCTTATCTTAGGACACTGGTTTACAAAGTGTCATGGTTCTTTGTAGTTGAAGTAATTAACAATGTGTTGAGGGTCGAATGGAGTGTTCCTCTCCTTTGTCATAGAAACAGGTTTTTCTTATTGGAAATTAATGGCCAGGTGCCCTTTTCTTCCACACCTAAATCATTTTATCATCCCCTTAAGGTATTCTCTGGGGTGCTTCTTTTTGTACCTTTAGCAAGTGGGGTACTTGAATTTCTTAGCACCATTGGATTTATCCATCAGACCGATAGAATTAAAGTCCACTTTCTGCTTCTTATCTCCATGATACCCCTGAGATTCTCCGATCTCCATTTTTACTTTGAGGGCACATTAGATAATTTCTTCATAGCTATCGAATTCATGAATCACCAGGGATTTCCTTAGGTTAGGTTTTAGCCCACCAAAGAAGCATTCAACCTTGCATTTGGGGGTAACGACAAATCCGGAGGTGTATCGTGCAATCCTTGTGAAGTTTTCCTCATATTCTCTGATAGATTCATCATCTTTTTTCTTGAGGTAAATGAAGTCCCTTTCCATCTTAAGTCAGAGGGTGTGCGGAAAATATTTATCGAAAAACATTTTCTGAAAATCCTTCCATTCCAACGCCTTGATCTCTTCCTCAAGTTTCATATATTTTATCAATGTCCACTATTGATTAGCTTCACCCTCTATATGATAAGCAGCCAGAAGAACCTTCTATTTTTTGGAACATTGAAGGATGGATAAGATCTTTTCAATGGAGTTGATCCATTGTTCAATGATTGAGGGATCAGATGATCCATTAAAATTAGGAGGTCTTTGTCTCATGAAGCTCTCAATTGTAGATTTTTCATTCTTAGGGGGTGTTGGATGTTCTTATTAACCCATGTTTCTATTCAAAACTTGTGTTAACTAAGAGAGTATCATGACAAATTTTGTGATTTCCGCTCCCATCAGATTGGGAATCTCATTAGAACAGTCATCACATTGATCTCTGCATCAGTTGTTAGCCCAAGTCCTCCTATTACCATCCATTGGCTGGAATAAAAGTAAATTTAGTGGTAACACATAAAGTTGAATCCAATAACATAAAGGGATAACTTATAAATTACATTTATTTCCTTAACTTATGAATTTATAGGCTTCAATCTATATTATCCATGATCTACTTCCCAACATATATTCTTAGGGGAATTTTTTATTACCTTAATAATGGTTCATAATAAGATTATGAATTTAATAAATAATATCCCATAGGAATGTCACAACCAAGAGTGAAGAAAGGCCCGTTTTTATGAACTAGTTCCCATTTGAGTCTAGCTCAAAGTGGTGTTTTCAGGTTTTACCCCTAGATACATTTGTGCCAGAGCCACCTCTACTTGTTTGTATCTTGAAAGGGATTTATTTTATTTATAAAACACTTACTCTATAATCAAAAAAATTAGAAATGCTTTTATTATACTTAGTATTATCCCTAAGGCATTCACTAGGGTTTTCTAATCCTAATCCCAAAAATAACTAAACTTATCCTTTGATACCAACTATAACAACTCTGCTTGTTATTACACACATAAACATGATTTATTACATAAACTTGCACTTAATACAACTATGAGGATTGATATTTCTAGTGTATTGGGAAAATTAGGAACATTACATAACAACTTAGAACATAAAACACAACATATTTATTGAAAACTTCTTTTACATGACCACATCATTCCTTTGTACTTATCATTTCATGGGATAACCTAAGGACATGCATAAGAAAAAGGTGAGCTATAAATCCCAGTAAGGGAGTAAAAAAGGTATAACATGAAGAATATATTACATGTTATAAAATATAATATCAATGGATCACAAGAGAAACATGATCATAAAGTCATGATATAGCATGATTATCATAACATGGAAATGTGGCAACAACATTTAACAAGATATTAGCATGAGCCAAGGATCATTTCATATAGAGCATGAGTAAACCCTCATTGAACTTGAATTATCATGAGAAAACCCTCATTTCACTTGAATTATCATGAGTAAACCATTATTGTAATTGGCGTACCATGATACTAATCTTTTCCCAATGCATTGGAGCAATATCAGGGCACACCCTTCTTAATCATTTTATTTCATGCATAAGTGTGCCACATGGATCAGACAATATGGATTTATTAAATATAATAATTTATTTTATGAATAAGATATTTGGAATACATAAATTTAATTCCTAAATAAACAAGTACATGTGCATAAATTTGAATACCCTTGATAGAGAAATAGGTATGGTATTCACTTACACGATGATTTTGGGATGGGAAATTTTGGTGTAACTTCGGTAGCATAATGAAGTCAAATAGAAATCGTAAAATGGGTTGATGGGAGATAAAGTGGTATATAATCATTTATAAATGAAATGGAAAGTAATGGGGTGATTTAAAATAATATCCCAATATATTTAATTGAATTTAGATGCATAATATAAAATAATTTCTTAAATGTAAATGAGAAGAGAGAAATTCCTTACGGAATTTCGGCATGGTAACAGGTGTACATGGGAGGAATTAATGAGATATAAAGGATTATCTAATAATTAAAACATAATTATGGAAGTATGGGGGAGGTGATAAATCATATACAAATATTTTTAATTGAAAATAAAAGGGTATAACAACATAAATAAATTTATACAAAAAAAGTAAGGAAGAAATCCCTTACTTGGAAGTGTGATTCCAAAGGCTTGGAAGAGGATTGAGAGAGTATTATAGTGAGCTTGGGTAACCTTGGGAGGATTATAGAGATATTATGGTAGATTTTGGTTGAGCTCCAAAGGTTTTTAGTGAAGAGGAATGGTATATTGAGTGGTTTTATATAGGAAAGGAGGGAGAATTATTTATTATTTAGGTTTTTGACACTACACATTAACTAATCAAAACCACAACCCCCCCCCCCCATGGTTTTTTCTGATGGGTTTTTCCAAAGTGGAGTGGAAAAAATTATTCTATAAGTCCAATGTAATAAATTATTAAAATATTAATCTTTCTTATGTGGAGTTGAGTCACACTCTCAAGGAAATCATTTTAAAAAGTTAAAATATTTTATTAGTCTTGGAGGGTCTACTAAGGCACCATAAAATTAAAAAAAAATTAAAATAACATTATTTTAAAGATAAAACATATATTGGACGAACAAATCTTTTATATTATTTTATTAAATCACTATTAGGTCATTATGATTTCATAAAACACAGTATATATTTAAACGGTATTTATTTTTTACCCAAAAATTCAACTGTCTCAGAAAATTATGAAAATTTCACCGCTAGATAATTTTGACTCCATAAATCCAGAAATGATATTAATTTTATCTAAATAATTGTCTAAATATATTAATTTTCAATTTTAAAATAAAAACCAACATTTATTGAAAATTCATGGGTTTTGACAACAACAGTTTTCAAACCATAATAAAAATTTCATTTGCATTCATAAAAAAATTATACGATCGTTAATATTTAATAAAAAATAATTTAGTAATAATATTTTATTAAAATATTATTTAATTAAAAAAATCCATTAATTCTTCAAAATAGATTTCTTAATTGAATATTAACTAAAAATACTATTTGTGCTTTAAAAACCATTTACAAAGTAACAATAATAAAATGAATGTATACTATTTATTCTATAAAAAAATAATGCACATAATCATAGTGATAGGGTATTGTTATATAACCCCTTATAACACCCACATATTACCTAAGGGTAAGGTGTGTGATGGTGATAGACTCTTGGGGTGTCTCAGATAACATCGCTCGGGTGGTAATCTCTATTAGCTTCCACTTTTCCCATAGGTGGTTCCGTTCAAGATTAACGTGTTGAAGCTTAGATTGGGCTTGGTCAAGAGAGAATCCTAGTGATGCTACCTCATTTCCGAGATCTAAAAAATGGGCTTTTTATGGAGCAATTATACTAGATGAGTCCATCACTTCCTTTTTCTGAGTTAATTGGATTTATTAAATCCCAATTTTTATACTAATCGTGTGATCACTGTGGTTGTATTAGCAACAGTAACAATTATTAATTGTATTTTGAAATCCAAAAACATAAAACCAAGTAAGTTAATATATATTATATAACCATTTTACATAATAATTCATTAAATTAGATCAATAAGACTTTTCATTAATAAAATTTCAGGTTGTTACAGAATATTAGTGTTTACTCTTAAAATTTTAAATATTCCTAAAAAATGTGTAGATTATGACTGAGAATGAATATTTGGTATATTTAGAGACAAAAAACATTTATTTAGAACAAAAAGATTAGAAATATTTAAAAATATCAAAATACATAAATTAGAGTAGGAATAATTACCTAAACACTGTGTTTCCTGATGAACAATTTACGAGGCAAGTAATTAAACCATAATAGTGACCACAAAGCTCTAGAAATCAGTTTGTAGTGCTTCTTGGGTCTTTATGGAAACATGAATAACCAAATTTTTTTATGAATTCATAATATAAAACAATATATTTATAACTAAATTGGTAAAATAAAAAGATTAATGGAAACATGAATAAATAATTTTAAAAAATTAAAAGTATAATGGAATCATCATTATTAAATGAAAATGAAAATAAATCAAAACTAACCTTCAAGTGGTGGTATAGTTCACCCATTTTTATGGATTATTTTAATAATGAAGATTCTATAGTAGAAGATGTAATTTTGGTTAATATATATCAAATAAAAAAATAAAAAAAATCAAATAGTTGAAAACATCAATAAAAATTAAAATTTTAGGACATTACCTTTTTTTTTTGAAGCATGAATTCAAATTTAAGTGCTATGACCAGTTATAGTAAATGATGGAAAATAGATCCTTAGTAATTCACACTAAGATCAACAGTTTTGATGGATCAAACTAAAGTAACTAATTTCCTTTTCCTTTTCAAACACTCCTTAAAATATGTGTCAAAAATTTGAGTGGTATCTATATTTATAAATTCAACGGAATGAGTGGTATCTATATTTATAAATTCATACATGTGTAAGGAAAAAGGTGGTATCTATATTTATATGATCATATTAAATTTTAGAGACCTCCTAGATACATATAATCTCCCCTCCTAAATAATATATGTTGATAATAACACCAAGGAAAGGGCATGTCACTAACTCTATCCAACCCATAGGATATCCATCACAACCCAACTCTTGTAGCCTTGGCCTCATAGGAAGATTAGTGGTACTAAGATTTAGTCCTTAGACCAAAATCCTTTTTGTTTTTATATAGTAATTTAAGGTTGTCTTTGAATGTTGAAACTGCAATGGCTATCTTAGCATGAGTGTGTGTAAGAATATCCAGCTGAGCCTTCTCATGGTCACACCAATCAAGGATCCCCTTGTGGGGATCATATATCTACTGCTACTTTTTCAAGTTTAGAAATAAAACTAAGAAAATTTTTTCATTGCTTCGCCAACTCCCATCCTAAGAACATTTATATTTAATGAGAAAATGGTCATCCTCATGAGCTTCATCTCCTGAATAGTTATTATTGCATTTTTTTTCTAAGACTCACCCCCATATCTTATGGACATGAACCTATGTTTCTTGAACTAACCTGAGCAGTAGTCTTCCTATACTAGGTATTGGTGATCATTGTGGATGAATTTAAAGGATAACACCTACCACCAATAGTGTAATTCTTTTCTTAAATTCAATTATCCGTTACATTCAAATCATGCTGAAATTATTTGAAACATTAAAATATTGGGTTCTACTTATTTGAAAGGACCCTTTTTATATTTATTTATTTTTTAAAATATTAATATTACCAAATCAAATATAATGGATATGAATCAAAAATGGATGTATGTCAATCATATGAAAAATGAGTATGAATATGGGGTGAAAGATTTTATAAAGTTTTCAAAATATCATGCATATAACCCTTCTCAAATCCTTTTTCCATGTTTATATTGTTTTTATCCAAGAATAATTAGTCTAGATGATCTTGAAGAACACTTGATCTATCATGGAATAGATCAAAGTTATAAATATTGGACTAAACATGAGAAAAAAGTGAATGTATCTATTTATTGGGATAATGTTACATTTTATGGATCATCTGATATGATTATAAGTGTAGACAATGAAGAAGACCATATCGAGGATGTGATTACATGTGTGAATGGTGATTAATATTATATTAATAAAATGATAATGAAATTTTAAGATGAACTTCTTAATTGTCCAAAAAAATTTGAGAAGTTAAATAGTTGTGAAAAGACATCATTGTATGCTGGTTTTACTAAACATACATCATTGTCAGTTGTACTAAATCTATATAATTTAAAACTAGAAGCAAATAAAGTGAGTCCAGTTTTACTAAACTACTTGATCTCTTTAATGATAGTATCCCATAAGATAATGAGCTTCATAGTCGAACATGTGATAATAAACAAATGCTATGTTCAATGGGTATGATCTTTGAAATAATACATGTTTTTCCCAAAATGACTGTATACTATTTCACAAGGATCTAAAATCACTTAAAGAATTCCCAAAGTGCAGTGCTTTATGGTACAAGAAATATGAATCAGGTCCTATGAAAGCTTTATGGTACTTTCTAATCATTATAAGGTTTAGGTTCCTAAATTGAAGTGAGGATACTAGAAGGAAATTGATGTGGAATGCATATACAAGAAATAAACACGAGAAACTTCATCACCCATCATAATCTACTCGGTGGAAAATAATTGATCACAAGTATCCTGAATTTGGAAACGAGCCAAGAAACCTTCATCTTATATTATCTATAGATGGAATAAATCCTTTTGGTTTTCAAATAATTACTCACAGTACATGGCCGGTTATATTGGTAAATTATAAATTACCACTATTTTTATGCATAAAATGAAAATATATTATGTTATCTACACTAAAATTAGGACCAAAACAACCGGGTAATGATATTTATGTTTATTTGGATCAATTGATCAAAGATTTAAAATTATTGTGGAATTCAGGTGTTATATTGTATGAAGCTTATAGAAATAAATATTTCATATTGAGAGCCATATTGTATGGGAAGATAAATGAATTCCATACTTATGGAAATGTGTTAGGATGTAGCATTAAATAAACTCAAGGGTGTCCCATTTGTGAACAAGGTACATAGTCAATTAGGTTGAAACATTCATTAAAGACTGTGTTTCTAGGAAAACATAGATTTCTACCCTAGTGACATAAGTACTGATCTTGGACAACATCATTAAATCAGAGTTCAGAAGAATGTACAGTATCATCTACACTAACAGGTAATCAATAGTTTGAGAAATTAAAAGATATAGGCACTGCTTTCGGTAAACCTTTTTTTTAACCTTATAAAAACTAGTTGGAAAAAGAGATCATCTTTTTTTTAATTTCCATGTCGGAATTTTTTGTACATTATGAATTTTCTTGATGTTATGAATATTAAAAAAATGTATATGAAAATGTTATTGGCATGTTACTAAATTTTCTTGGAAAACCAAAGGATGGAATTAAGGCTAGTTTGGACATGATTGACATAGGAATACAGGAAGAGTTGGCACCAGTGAAGGGTGAAAATGGACTTTTCTTCCAACAATGGCTTACACTCTTTCTAGGTAGGAGAGATATCATTTTTTCAACTTCTTGAATGATATAAAGGTTCCAGATGGTTATTCATCAAATATCAAGAATATTGTGGCAATGGATGATTTAAATATAAAGGGTCTAAAATCACATGACTATCAAGTTTTGATGAAAGATCTAATGCTTGTAGATTTACGTTGAATTTTTTCCAAGAATGTCTATCATACATTAAAAAATATAGGTTTTTTTTCAAAGCTATATGCAATAAAGTTATAGACCCAATGAAATTCCAAACTATGGAAAAATAAATTGTCATTATATTATGTGAATTGGAAATTTTCTTCTCACTGACATTCTTTGATATGATGGTTCACATGATGGTTCACTTGGTAAATAGATTCGACTATGTGGTCCTATACATTATAGATGGATGTACCCCATTAAATAGTATATAAATATTTTAAAAGGGTATGTCAAAAATAAAATTTTTCCAGAAGTTTATACTACGGAGCGATATATTATTGTGGAAGTTGTTGAATTATGTATCGACTACCTGTCTGGTGTGGAAAGCATTGGTCTATAAAAATCTCATCACACTAGGCAGATTATGGGTGAAGTAATTTCTAGAATATATGTTGTTTCAATCGCTATTATAGATTAGGAGTAGGAACACCTTTATGTATTATATACAATTTAGAGGTTTCCCCATATGTTGAAACCCAAAAAAAAACTTATGAATTTTAATCCATTAAGAGATGAAATATGGATATCAAATACACATAATCAATAGTTTATAGGATAGTTTAGAGACTATATTTTTAGGAAGTCATATGAAAATGTGGATTCAATTTCTGAAATAATTTGATTGTTATCCAGAGGACCAAGTGTGCATGTATTATCATATAATGGTTATGTAATTAATTGTTATAAATTCTATAGAAATGAACATGATGAAGGAAGTAAAATGAAAAATAGTGAAGTTAAACTTGCGGATGAAGTAATGCATATATCTAATATTAATTAAAAAAACCCAATTTATGTGAATATGTCTTAATTCATCATCATCAAAAAAAATATGGGAGTTTTATTATAAAACATTCCAAATACATATTTTTCAATGCAAGTGGGTAGATGACAAGAGTGCTATTAAAATAGATGAATTGGGATTTGTGATAGTGGATTTTAGTAAGGAAGGGTGAAAATATGAACCATTTATAATGGAATCATGGTAAGTACAAGTATTTTATATTCTAAATCCTGTAAATCAAAAGTGGTCAATTGTTATTTTATCGACCAAAACCACTGAAAGGTCAAATGAAAATTCAAATGAAAATTCAACTGAGGGTGACCCTTTCATTGGGACGTTGTAATCATTTAGCATCGGTCCCAATGTAGATGGGGTCGTGTATGTCAGAGAAGACCATAATGAAGGGATTTGGATACTTGATAGAGGGGTCAAATCCATTGAATCTTTAAAAAAAGAGTCCAATAATATGATTATATTGTTTTTGTAATATACATTGTGTTGCCTCATATTATTATTTATTCATTACTGAATTAATGTAATCTAAATTAAATGTACAATCACTTATACAAATAATGACTTATGCATGTGTCGATGCTCCCAATATTGAGGAACAATAGGTTTCTCAACCTATTGGTGCTCTCAATATAGAGGAACAAAAACCTTCTACACATGTCGATAATACCAATATTGAGGAACAACATATTGATGATTTTGAACCCAAGGAAATGGTAGATGGTGAACAAATGGTGTCCCAGAAAAAGCAGCAGCACCATATCATGATGGTGTTAGAAAAAATTATTAAGGTGAGAATAAAATACATCAAATTTGAGGTTGGATAGAATTCACATATCCAAGATGTTAACCCCAACAAGTCCATGTTCATTTGTTTCATTGGTCTCACCACTCAACAGTGTGTTTTGATTGATATAGATTCATGAAAAAAATGTTTTGATCATGTTTAAGACACTAATTTGGGAATATATTAGGGTAACATTATGATATCCTTTCTTTATTTTTCTCAAAAAAATATTTAAATGTTTAATTACTCTTCATTATCCCCTACAAAGTGAATTTATAGTAGATAAATCCAAAAGGAAATTTGTATTAATTTATGTTGTAAAGGATCACGGAGGATTTTCCACAATTCTAACAAAGTTTCATCTCAAAGATGCTAAAGGGAAAATAAACTCACAGCCACCACAGATGTATGAACACCTAATAAGATAAGAATCATTGGATGCGTTTACTGTTCGTTGTGACGAGACATCTTTTTAGGTATATTGTGGCTAGTAATACATTGTTTGAAAATACATGTATTAATCACTTTGATTAAGAATTGTTAATTTATGAAATAAAAATAGAGTTCTGAAAATGAGCAACATGTAGAAAAACCAATGTACCCCTACTATAAAGAAAGGATGGTGTATGATTCACTTGAAAAAAATTGGAATATATTTTAAATCTATCGTAATACTTTTATGTGACATGAAACAACAACATAATTGTGTTCCTTAGTTTATATGAAGATTGATGAATACAAATACAAAGTCACTTCCATCCCACATCCTGTGTTATGTAAGGATGTATATGTAAATAAATATGGGATTATAATTGATGAATACACACAAAAGGTGTGGGAAACATGTGTAATTATGACATAATAAAAATTTGTTTTTCTTTAAATTGGTATTACATAATCATGATTACTTATTTTCCTATATTTTGTATCTGACATAGAAATAGGAATAATCATCAGTTGTACTAGATGAATGGCTACTATCATTGGCCTTGAAGTGACCAGAATAGTATAGTTGCGTTAGAGGTGTAGGTTTTAGGGTCACACCCCAAACATATTTTGATAAAAAAAAGGGCGATAAAGATAAACAATTGGAAGAGATGCAGTCGTGATTAGATACTCTAGAAGAAAAATCACATTGGTAGTCTGAATTTCTAAAAAATGTTATGGGGAGGAATCGAAGAGAAGAAAAAACTCAAAAACAACCATTGCGTGAAGATACCCCCACCCCACCCCCACCATCTTTGAGGCAAGCCATTCCCCTCAAAGATTTGTCTTCGATGAGGTAATCAATATTCTCATAATTATTTCTGTGTAATGTGAATTGGGAAGACAATGATACCTTTCCTATACTGATATTTTACATGGTGAAAATTATTGTGATTTATATCTATCAACACTCACTCATCACCTTATTGTGACGAGTACTGTGTACAATATACAAGAAGATACTCTACACAACAGACAACTTCCAACAGGTTTTGTGAGAGTAAGGATTGGCGTAACTCATGATCCAATCACTAAGATACCTATTCCACTTGATGATACATATATTAATATAGTCAAGAAAGATATTAAAACATTCATAGCATGGCCATAAGATCTTGTAAAAAACATGTCGACAAGGAGGTATTCATTCTAGTTTATTTTTTATGCAAAACATTTAATAATTAATGAAAAAAGGTATAAATTGATGAATGTTATTAAAAATGGGTAAAGGGAAGGGATGAAATGAAACGTTGAATCAAAATGATCTAAAGGATCAATTGACCAATTGAAAATGTCTTCACAAAGCACCTTGACCCCACCCATTCAATAAGTACATTTCTTACAAATACAAGGTTATAAAGTGTTAGTAATGTCATAGTTTCTTTTGAAGAACAAATGTAAGAAGGGGAAATTACAGAATACATTTCTCTTGATAATTTAAATTAAATACTCATGTATTTTTGGATAGGATTCTTAGTTGTAAATATATATATATAAGGTGTTTTTTCATGATTTTTTTTTCCAATAGTTGGTCTACTATGTTAATTATAACTAAATACAATTCATATTTTTTTAGGTGTCTATATCAATACTATTTGAAGGTAAAACCCTATGAACATAAATATAGACTCATTAGTCCTCACATAACTTCTACACAACTAACCTCATTGGATTAAGATCAAATTGATGCAATAGTGGAAAAATTGACCACAATATTTGAAAAAACAATTATGGATGAAAGACTCTTCTTATTACCAACGATGTAGGGGTAAACCCCTAAAATTTAATCATATAAAATATATTTTCATTTATTTCATTAGTTATCTCTTTTTTAGGCAACATTGGGTACTTATTGTGGTCAATTTAGATACTCTAAAAATTTAATTTCTAGACTCACTGCATGGATAACCAACAAACTTACCACATGTGATGATGTTTTTTAATTTGTAATACACTACATCAAGTGTTTTAGAAATAAACATCATTTTATATATTTTATATTATGTTTTAAAGATAATTTTTTTATGATAGGGTGGTGTTTAAATATCATAAAAATCATGGAATGAGGACAATCCATACGTATAAGGATTATGTCGACTTCTATAAGTGGTTAAGTATTAGGGTATATATAATAATATTTTACTATCAAAACACATATCAAAACAAATTACTTATTTTTCTCAAAAAAAAATTAGTGTCTGAAATAAATCAATGGAAAAATTGTGGTTATTATGTTTGAAAATTTATGAGAGATATCATATACTATCAAAAAACTAACATTCCTAAAGATGTATTTTTGAAGATAATTACCATTTCATTTAAAATATTTATTAAACCTTTGTGTATTTATATTTTTTCAATACTACCATAACTGTCAAAAGTTGACATATTCATGGGAATAAATAGATTTGTTTAGAAATGACTGATAAATATACTTGGTTTCTGAATGTACACATATATCATGATGATGTGACTTCTTATTAATTATTTAGTTTTTTTCCATCATTTTATCTATTTTTAGTTAATTTCCTTATAATTTTTATTGAATACTTATTTTTTAAATTTTCAAAAAGATCATGAATAAATGACTTCATCAATAAGGATGATTCACTCATATACTATGATCATACACTCAACACGGTGTACCCGGTATGACTCAAATTGTGTGGTTTTAGTTTAAATTTTACATTTTATTAATGTATTGTTTCATATTTATGTTTAATTAGTTTATTTATAGTATTAATAACATAATAATAGTTTTCTTATATAGGTGTATTCGTTTTCTCAATTTGGGGTGGTTTTATCAAAGTTGCTCGTGCTCATGAGAGATTATACTTTGAGACTGTAATTAATATAATAGAAACAAGGAAATTAGTCAAGAATTCATACATGCATCAGTAAAAAGTTAATTCCTACTACTTATTTAGTTAATTTTGTCACCATTTTGTCTATTTTTTTAAGTTAATTTCCTTTTTATTTTTATCTAATAATTATTTAGTTTATTTTAAATATCTTTTGGGAAGTCATATTTTTCTTTCAACTATCTGCAACAAGCCATAAAAGTGAGAACATATTGATTTTGGATGTGGAGTTTCAGGTAGCATGTGGTTTCATCTTCCATCTAAATAGAACATGTTTTATCTTTTCTATCTTGTTGCAAACAGTTGAAAGCAAAACACGTATCACATACTCAATCATATGTACCTCAATTTGATGCATAATGTGCTCAGTATGAATCAAACTGTATTTTTTTAGTTTATAATTTACATTTTTGTTCAAAACACACATCACATACCCAAAATTGAGAAAACATGTAATGTCCCAACCCGAGAGACACTAAATGATGCCCCGAACCAGTGGGTCACATGGCCTCAGGCGCACCTCCACATATGACAGAGGCTACCGATTGGAAGCAAGGGTCTGAGGTAATACAGTGGGTATACTATACCCTCATGATCAGAGTGTATCATAGTGGTATCACAAGTGAATAAATAAGAGGAAACATAATATAAGTCAAGACAAAAGATAACACCAAAATACTATAATAATAAATAAGACAAATAAATTTCAAGTACAATATGATGATCATGTCATGTATCTATACAATATGGAAGGAAATTGTCACGACCCGTCCTTGGGGCCCGTGCCATGACTACCCCAAGCCCGCCTTCCATAGGCCAGGGGCTGGCGACTAGTACCAAGGCGTAAATCCCGGTAAAAAGGGAAGGCATTGCCTTTGTAAAGTAAACAAACACCACAGAGCAAACAAGCAGTAGAAGTAAACACTAAGTAAAAACAGAGTACAACTGTAAGTGCAGAAAGTAAGTGGTCCAGTATACAAACCCAAGCTGAAAGTAAAGTACAACTGGAAAGGGAAAACAGCAACTGAAAAGTAAAGCCGCAACGACGAGCTGTCCACTGGGAATCCCACCTGAAGGGTGAGTACAGATGGCCTCCTCTGCTCCTCGGGTCCAACTGACCGCTCCGAGTACGTCCCGCCCAGCGGTCCACCTCCAGGTACCGTCCTGCTCCACAAGCCTCAACCACGATCAGCGATGTCCGTCGTCTGCAACCAACACAATGTAGTGCGGGCATAGCCCGTGCAGGGGTGAGTATAAGCTACTCAGTAGGGACCCCGAGACCCCCGAAGGTCTCCCAGAATCCACAAAGGATAATCCACAAAGGAAAGATACAATCACGAAGTAACATCCGACTCTGCTTAGGTATATGCCCATACATATACCTAAGTCATCAATTCTCGTTCGGCTCCAACATCCGAACCCAAGTACAACCCAGTCCACACAGGAAAGCAAAACGTAAATCCACACAGGATAACACAACACAATCCACATAGGAAAGCAAAACAGGATTCAGCTCACACAGGTATACTTCTTCGTATGACGATAGTGATGATCAGATATATCCACTGATTCATCTAAGTCGTCAGACCCACAAAGGATCGAAAGGTACTAACCCTCGCAATGACCCACATAGGATCGGACCCACAAAGGATCGATAGGTAACTAACCCCCGCAAGACCCACACAGGATCTGTAGGCGCTGGCTCACACAGAACCGTTGAGCGCTGACCCACACAGGATCG
The DNA here is from genome assembly GCA_963277665.1 of Viscum album. Classification (NCBI taxonomy): domain Eukaryota; kingdom Viridiplantae; phylum Streptophyta; class Magnoliopsida; order Santalales; family Viscaceae; genus Viscum; species Viscum album. Next base: position 696,702,158 of record OY728122.1, on the reverse strand, counting down.
GTAGCACTAATCCACATAGGATCGCTGAGTTTTGTAGTCGTCACCGTCGAATCCACTGAGGATCTCTGTACAGTCGTCATAGTAGTAGTAGTCGCAGCCAGCTCTAGGGTTCTCGCACACAGCAAGCTCGTTCGGGAGGGTCCGCTCCACGAGCCGAGAGTCTGATACATCAACTGACACATAGTCCTAAGTTGATGTATCCAAAAGTTCTGTATCGTCAATAGGAACTCAACGTCGCAGACGGCACGTCAATCGGACGTCTGGTTTGAGAGTTATTGGCTTTTTCGTCCTAGGGGCCCGGTTGGTTTTTAAGGAAAAACCAACCCGACCGTACTCCATCTGCGTCCAAACCTTGGGCGGAGTAATCCAAAAGATCCTTCTCATTGAGAGGAATCCAACAAAGTCGACGGCACGTCAATCGGACGTCCGGAGCTAAAGATATGATCGTTTCCGCTCCGAGGGCCCGGTTGGTTTCGTGTACGAACCAACCCGGCCGAACTCAAAGTATTCCGAAACCTTGAGTGCGATATACCAAAATTACCGTCTCGATTCAAGGATCGCATCACAACTGACGGTGCGTCGATCGGAGGTCTGTAGCCCAAGTTTTGGGCAAAAGACCGAAGACGGTCCGAAAATGGGGGTTTCGGGCCCAAGACCGACCCGGCCCGAGACCCCCCGGTCGGCCTGAAACCGGTCGACCAGACCCGGGTCCGGGTCGGCCCGGCCCGGCCGGCGACCCGGCGCACTGGCGCCTGCTGGCTCGGCCAAGCGGCCGAGCCGTTTCGGCTCGCGGGGGGGGGGGGGGGGGGGGGGGGCGCTGCCCCCCCGGTTTCCCTGTAACCGCGGCCCCATTAATGGGGTCGCTTGCTTGGCCGGCCGGGGGAATTAATTCCCCATGTTTCCCTTTGTCCGACCGGCCCGCACCGGCCGGCCGGTTCTGCCAATAAGGACTGGCGACGGCTGGTCCTTCCTCCTTCACCGACACCGGCGGCCCGGAACTGGCCGCCGGTCACCCTGCTCCGTCGCGGCCCGGAACCGGCAGCGGCTTGGTTCGTCTGGCGCGGTGCGACGGCACCGCGCCCCTCCACCGTGGCCCCGCTCCGGCCACGGTGTCTTCGGTTTTCTTCGACGCGGCGCGACGGTGTCGCGTCCTTATTCAACTTCACGGTGCGGTACGACGGCCCCGCGCATTACTTGCCGTATGATCCCACGTGGTGCGACGGCACCACGCCATTCTGTCCCAACCATATTAGAAACAACATTCAAAATTGTAGGAGGGTCGGCCGTGTTTGTGCAGTCTGACCCCCCTCTCGTTAATCGATAGAAACTGGTCGTAAATTCACGAAGGACGACAAAGTAGAATTCACGAACGAAAATAATTAAATAATTTAAACCCCTGCCTTGAGCGTAGCTAGAATGGGGGTTCGCCATGGAAAACGACGTCGCAAGGTGAAGCTCCGTAAGTTGACGGAGAATGCCCAAGGAGGAAGTGGTGTCTCCTTTTCATTGACACAGGAAGAAGATCGAAGGAGGGTGCGTCGTCGATCTTCGGAAACACACCGGCTGTGAAGAGGAGAAGAGACAGCACGTCGATCTCTTCTTACAGTGACGACGTTCTTCATTGAAGTCTTGTTGTTCTTCGTCGAAGTCTTGGTGGTCTTCGTGATGAAGATGAAGAGCTCTCTCCTCAATTGTCCACACACAACATCCAACCAAAATAAAATAAGTCTCACCCTTATTTTATTAACTTAAGCCACAATTCAAAAATTCAAAACTTAAATTAAATAATTGAATTGGGTGTTGGCATACTTAATGAGAGGAGAGGTAAAGTCACCCAATTAATGGAAAGTTAAAAAGTTATAAGAGTTACACAACTTAAGTGGGGGGTTAAGAAGAGTTAGGGAGTTAAGGGATTTGAAAAGGTGGGGGCTCGTGTGGGCCCCACCTCACCTTTAATCCATTCAAGAAAAACTAACAAACAGTGGGTCCCACCCTAACTCCTACACTTAGGTTCTAACTCATGGAAAGGGAAATAAAATTCTTAACGAAAATTTTATTTCACTAACACTTAATCCACAAATTTAAACAACTCATAACGAGCAAATGCAACTCCAGGAAAGGCGTTCCTAAGCAATTACCGGCGCTACGGTTCCATCGGTGCCCTCAGAATTCAATTCCGAGCACCGGTTCAAAATTTAGAAATTCACGCTCGTTCGTTCACTGAACGTACCCGAGCTAAACTTCGGATAGAAATTTCAGGCACACCGGGCCTCGGAATCAAGTGCCGTTTGAAACTGCGTTCTTGTAAAATCCCAAAGAAAATTAAGAAAAAAAATTCCCTTGAATTTTACAGGTCTTTAAAGAAATACATGTCAATAGGAATCCATTACAATACATGTATCAAAATAAAAAAAATACCAAAAGAAAATATCTCCAGCTAGCTTATTGAGCATAGCTTAGCCCTGTTCTCCTCTGATCCTATAGACAACCAATCAAGCATCATAAAATGGGAGTTTACCCTAATCCCTACTCACATCCATGAAATCTATTCAGGTACCCAATGGTGGCCCAAACATGGTGTGTGATAAAATTCAGTAGGCCACCACTAACAGTATATATAACATGTCTAGCCTATGTATAAAAAATGAAGCAGTGTGAACTATATCATAGGTATAATAGTATAAAGTAAAATTTCAAAAGTATATGAGATCTTATCCATCCAAGCATGGATCCCTATGAACAATAATCAAGTATGATCTATCTTTAAATCATAGAAAAATGTCCACAATGTCCATGTCATGTAATCAAGAGTGAGACCCCAAGGGTCGGATCCAAGGTATAAAGACTATGGCATCCTCAACAGACTACACCATGAAATAAAGTTTCAGTCCTGAAAGGGATGGATCTAAGGTATAATGACCAAGGTATCCTCATATATTCCATATAGAATCTCAATGGAAACTCATTAAAAACTTGGGTGGACCCCAAGGATCATATCTAAGGTGAGCCCAAGAAATTCGAATCCAAAGAGTAGCAATTTCCTGGGCATCTAAAATAATTTGGATTCATGGAGTAGAAATGCCCATGGCATCTTATGGAATCAGGATCCTAGGAGTAGAAATTTCTAAGGAATCAACAACCATAATAATGATCCATGGAGTAAAAATGTCAATAAAATCTAGTGGAATTAGGATCAGATGGGTATAAATGTCTAAGGTATCTACTACCATTATCAATTCATCATCGAAATTCCTAAACCATTTCATAATTATAATTAATCTATGAGTTCATCTAAAATGTTCAAAAAAATTTCCCACTTAATAATTTAACCATTTAAAAATCATGTAATAACGTTTCAAAGGAGGCATAATCCCTCTCTTAATCAGTCATTTAATTCTCATTCAATTCAAAAAGGCTCTCAAAATAAGTGGTGAGATCACACTAACCCAATGGGGTGGTATAACATAGGGAATATAAAAAAACACACCTCCCTGGTGGTCCAGGTTGGGGATAAAAACCTCCAACCATACAAAGGTACTGCTGTAAAACCTAAATAGGTCCCAAACAATTCAATCAAGACATTAAAGTATTATTCACTAGTAGAAAAATAGTCTTTAACGTCGGTATTTTAACATCGGTTCTTCAAGAATAATATTAAAAGTCACTTTTTGACATCAGTTTTTCAAATAACCAATGTTAAAAATAAAATCCAAGTTTTATATAATTTCACAAGATTCAATTTTATAGGTTGTGAAACTAAAACGGACTTACGGATCAAAATTTATGGATACCATAAGTTGAAAATTATAAGACCTGATTTTTAACGGTGGTTTTTTCAGTAATTGATGTTAAAAGTAACTTTTTGGAATCAATTTTTCATATAACCAACATTAAAAATAAAATCCAATTTGTATATAATTTCTTAATAATCTATTTTATAGGTTGTGGAGCTAAAACGGACTTACGAATCAAAAGTTATGGATATCAGAAGTTGAAAATTATAAGACTTGATTTTTAAAGTTGATTTTTTTCAGTAAGTGATGTTAAATGTCACTATTTGGAATATTTTTTTCAAATAACAAACATTAAAAATAAAATAAAAGTTTTATAATATTTCTCATGTCTTGGAGAAAAAATGGACTTACGGGTCAAAAGTTATGGATATAAGAAGTTAAACATTATAAGACTTAATTTTTAAAGTCAATTTTTTTCAGTAACCGAAGTTAAAAACACTTTTTAGCGTCATATTTTCAAATAACCAATGTTAAAAATAAAATCCAAGTTGTAGATAATTTCTCAAGGTTCAATTTTATAGTTTATGGAGCAAAAATGGACTTACAGATCAAAAATTTATGGATGTTGTAAGTTAAACATTATAAGACTTAACTTTTAACGTCGGTTTTTTTAGTAACCAATGTTAAAAGTCACATTTTGGCATCAATTTTTCAAATAACTGATGTTAAAAGTAGCTTTTTTGCATTGTTTTTTTAATAACCTATGTTAAAACCCCAACATAATAATATTTTTAACATCAATTATATATTTACCTGATGTTAAAAGTAAAATTCAAATACGCGGGTTTGGTATTTCAATTTTTTCACAACACACATTTCTATTTTCAAAATCCCACCTAAATTTTAATGCATCGCCATCATAAATATTTTCATTTACAATATATACATCCTCATTCTCTTTTTTTCAACACTTTCATCATCTTCGATACAATCAAAATTTCAACATTTCTTCAATTGATGATTTTTACATGGTATGTATTCTCATTATTATTTTTTTCCTTATCACTAAAAATCTTGATAATTTTTATTATGATGATGAAGAATTCTTCTGATTGAGATACAAAGATAAAACATTTGTATGAGATTCATCAACTAAGGTGGGAAATTCTTTATTGGTCACCGTCTTCATTACCATAGGAGTTCTTCATTAAAAAGAAGTAAAATAATGACAAAAAACATATCGATTCAAAGGAAAAAAATAAAAGAATTAAAATTAGGTTGAATATTTAAATTTATTATTTTTTTCATCTATTTTATAATTTTTTTTGTTTTTTCTCATGTTTTCATTGAAGCGAGTTGTATCTATTGAAACTTAAAGAGGTATAACTTACAACGACCATAAATTTTGATCCGTAAGTCATTTTTAGCTCTATGAACAGTCAAATAAAATCCCAAGAAACCTAGTTTATTCCAATATTAATAGTTTCAATGTTTTAACATCAGTTTTTTCCAAAAATAATGTGAAGTTTTTTTATTAAAACGTACTTTTCACATTGGTTTTTATCAAAAACCGACGTTAAAAACCATGTAGAATCAGAATTTAGACATCATTTTTCTAAAAAAATGATGTTGAAAGGTCAATATTTTACTTTTTAATGTTAGTTTATAAAAACCGACATCAAAGACCAACATATCCTAACATTCGGTGTTGTATTTTATAAAAACCGATGTTGAAGACTGATGAAGCCTAACTTTCGATGTCGGTTTATATGAAAACTAATGCCAAAGACCCTTGGGGGATGAGTTTTGGTGTTGGTTTTTGTAAAACCCAACATTGAAAAATGCCTATAACTAGTGTTTTAATTGATATTTAGAATTATTTTTATAAAAACCAATGTTTGAAACTTCAATTTTTAACATCGCCTTTATAGATATCGGTTAAAAACTGACGTCAAAATGTAAAAAAAAGATGTGGAAAAACATTTTTCCACTAGTGTTTAGGGGCAAGGATAGAAGATATAGCTTTCAATATAATGAAATATATATATATATATATAACACCAAAATTTAATGGAAATTTATAGACCACCTACCATATATCTATGATAGAACACTCATCCTATATCAACTCCTAACTCGATCAAAATTTGAAGGAAAAAAAGAGAAATGGATTAACACCTTAGTAATAGGGCATATTAGCTTGAACCAAAATAACTCCTTCGATATGAAGATAAATGAATAAAATATCAATATAAATGAAGAACTCACTGTCATGGATCCAATGAGATGATCAGCGCTTGAATATGAGTCTAAATAGAGAATCGAGAGCCAAGACTAGCTTAGAAGCTTCAACGGGAGAGAAATGAACGCCCTCTTCATCTACTATAATGAAAGGCAGAAAAAATTATGTTTTAAGAATATTTAATATAAATTTGGTCATTTTAACCAAAAACATTTGGTTGGATGGTTTGGTCGCACGATTGTCCAAACTGTGTGCCAATCGTGCACCCATCACTTCCTCTATAGGGAAACTGCATGGTTCATGTGCATGGTTTGAAAAACCATGCACAAACCATGAAATATGACTCTATCCCCGGTCACCCCTCACACAATCATGGCACATAGTTAGAAAAACTATGGGTTGACCATGCATTTAGACTCTACTAAAAATTATGGGTGCTCTTGCATGGGTATGCTACCCTGGCTTCATGGATTTCTCAAATTGTGTGGCCTCATGCTACCCTCTAAAAAACCCCATAAGGTTTCCTCAAACCATGCGTCCTGGGTCACATGGTTTCTACTAACTAGGTGGCCTAACCACCTTTTCTAAAAATTGACCCTTCGGGCTCCGAATATTCCCCATACACCCTTGAAACTCTTGTAACCTCATTAGTAATTCAAATTAGGTCAAAACCAGGGTGATAAACTGAAATTAAAAATATATTTACCTCAAAGAAACACTTAGGATCTTATGATATACTCCCTTTAAATAAATTTGTCCCCAAATTTCACTTCCTAGGGTGGTCAAGAATCTTCTGAGAATAATTTTTTCCACTGAGCATGTACGTCAGCCTCCCACCCCTAAGTATTAACCTATAAATGGTTGTAATGCCATAACACCTATTCTAGAAGAACTGACTAGTCTCAAAAATCCTCCATGCTCTTATCAATGATACGAATAGGATGATCCTCAAAGCATGAATCAACCTATATATCAACCTACCTAGGATAAAGAGTATGAGATAGTTCTGAATGATAACGGCATAGCTAAGATGCATGGAAGACATCGTTCATGGCTTGGTACCTCTGTGGTGACTACAACTAATAAGATACTAACCCAACTCTCTCTAGAATCTCGAACGGTCTGACATATCATAGTGAAATCTTACCTTGTCTCATAATACTTCATTGTCCCAACCATAGTGATATATGTAAAAATACCTAATCCCTGACCTCATACTCTAGAGGTTGTCGATAGTGATTGGCATATGATTTTTTTTCTAGACTATGTAGTACCCATTTGCTTTCTGATCAACTGGACCTGCTCTAAAGTCTCCTATACAAGACATGGTCTGAGAAACACTACCTCTCCTACCTCTAACCAATAAAGAGGTGATCCACGTGGCCTATCGTAAAAAACCTCACAAGGTTCCATCTATATAGTCACTTGATAGATATTATTGTATGTGAAGTCCACCATGGGTATATTCCTCACTAGAGAGCCCCCAAAATCAAGGATGCATGATCTAAGAATGTCCTCTAGAACCTGTATAGTGCACTCTGACTGGCCATTGGTATGAGGGATTTATGTCTTGCTCAGAAGAATTTTTTTACCCAAATCCCTCTATAAGACGTTCCAAAATCAAGGTGTAAATTGAGAGTCCCTATCCGATAAAACAGTATGAGGAACCCCGTGAAGGTGCACAATCTCATAGATATAAAGTCTCCCATGATCATCCCCTAAGAAGGTCTCCCTAGTTGGTAGGAAATGGGTGACCTTCATGAGCCTATCCACAACAACTAATACAGCATCACTAACTCAAGGATACCACGGTAACCTAGTCACAAAATCCATTGCAGCATCATCCCATTTCCACTTGGGATTAGGTAACTTCTATAAAATTCCAACTAGTCACTGGTGTTTTTCCTTCACCTACTGACATGTGGAACACCTCATGAAAAAACCAGCCACCTCATGTTTTAGTCCCAACCATCAATATTGACGGTGAAAGTCATGATACATCTTGGTAACGCTGGGATGTACTGCACAAGATGAGGTATAAAATTCCAGTATTATCTCCTTTCAAATGTTTACTATAACCCAAATGCAACCATGAACATGCATAATTTCATCCTCACCCATGGTCTAACCAGGAGGCAGTTCATCACCCACCACACTCTCCCATAGGACTTATCCCTCAACATCAGATAATTTTCTCATCATCACTCTATCCAGAAGAGTAGATCTCAGCACTAAAGAAGAAAGGGAAGTTTTTCCATGACTATCCTTCATCTCCAAGTGCATCTCTAAAAATAATTCTATAAGATACCACTCGCTACTAGCCTCTTGAACTGCTTGTATCTGATTCCTCCTACTCAATGCATTAACAACTGCATTTCCCTTTTTGGGTGTATAGGCAATATCGAATTCAAAATATTATAGGTACTCAACCCACCTTGGTTTCCTTAGATTCAATTCACACTGTGTAAATATATACTTGAGGCTTTTGTAGTTTGTGTATACCACAAAACACTCTCCCGGTAAGTAATTCCTCCAACAATGAAAGGCATGTGCAACAAAAAATAACTCGAGATCATGCTTCAGGTAGTTTCTCTTGTGTAGCCTCAACTAATGAGACTCATATGCCATGAATCACTCCTCTTGCATCGAAATTTATCCTAGACCAATACCTGATGTTTCACAGTATATAGTGTATCTTTTTCCTAGATCTAGAAGAACTAGGACTGGTGATGAATTCAATCTCCCTTTTAGCCCTGAAAAGGATATCTCATATGCATTTGACCATACAAACTTCACATCCATCTTAGTCAACCCCAAAAGAGGTGATTCTAAGTGTGACAAGTCCTATATAAAATTCCTTTAATATCAAACTAGTCCCTAGAAACTTTTTATATCAAATATATTCTTAGGACGCTCCCAGGAAACTACATCTCTCACCTTATCTAGGTCAACAAATACTCCTGTATTTGAGATAATATGACCCAGGAAGTGAATCTTATCCATCCAAAAGTGGCACTTTGTGAGCTTAATATATAACTGATGTTATCTCAGTGTATCCAAAATGATCTAATTATGTTTTTCATGGTTGTGTAAATTATGATAATACACCAAGATATCATCCATGAATACCACCATAGACAAATCCATATAAGGATAGAAAACTCAGTTCATCTGCACCATGAAAACTGTTGGTGCGTTCATGAGACCGAACAACATAACCAAATACACATATAGACCATACCTACTACAAAAAGTTGTACGATATATGTCTAAAGTTTGAACACATACCTGGTGATATCACGACCTCAAATAAATCTTTGAGAAAACCCAAGCTCCTCAGACCTGGTCAAAGAGTTCATCTATCCATGGAAAGAGATATCAATTCTTAACCATCAACTAGTTCAATTTCCATTAATCCACACATAGCCTAAGGGTTTTGTCCTACTTTTTTGAGAAAAGTACCGGATAACCCCACAAAGAAATATTGGGTTGTATAAACCCCTTTTCCTCTAAGTACTATAATTGCATATTGATCTCTTGAAACTCCGTATTAGTCATTCTATAAGAAGGAATAGATTCTGATGCAGCTACTAGAACTATCTTGATAGAAAACTCTACCTATCTTCTTAAAAAAATAATCCCTAGGAGTGGCCTTTTTGAACCCTCCAATCCAAGGAACCCCCCTCCCCACGAAGAGGTCATAATTCCCCAATTGGGAAGGATTCGTTGTCAACCGAGATGATAGAGCATCCCATACACCTTGATCAGCGATGGTTCGACACAGAATTCATCAACCAGGTGAAGTGCGCCCATTCTTCCCACCCGGTGAGACACCAGGTGACCCAGCAAGACGAGTGGTACATGGGAGGTGGAAAACTATACCTATCTATCCAGAGGTAAACCAGAAACAACATCAAGGAAAACAACTTGAAATGATCAACCACTAGATGAAAATATGTCTAACGCAATCCCTAATCATCCAAATATAAAATAGTTATATAGCCTATCATTCCACCCTGCCCAAGATGCTCTAGTCCATCTCCACCTATCTAGACATCCCATTTACCATTGTGAATAAAAACCCAACCATCTGTTGATATGAAAGTCACCCTTTGGAGATATCAATTGACATGGGAATGATATGAAACAATCTAGTATATCCCTAGTATAACGTCGAACCCTATCATCTTGAGTAAAAAGAGATCCCATATGAAGTGACACCCACTTATATCAAGGAGAACTCCCTACATTGGTGAAAACTCTCCGTTATGATCCCCAAATGAGTATCAAGTGTCATAACTCCATCAAAAAACGGAAAAAAGGCCCAAGGATCTCCATAACAAGTATAGATATGAAATAATGTGATTCACCTTTATCAAAAATAGAAAATACTATATTATAGGTTACTAAGATCATACCTCTCATTGTAGAAGACCTAGCGCTTTGCTCCTCAGGTGTAGGCTGTAAAGAATATATCTTGCATAAACCAAAACCCTCTGAAATAACCTCACTATCCAAAGTAGGCTCACTCTGCTGTCATGGTACAAATGGTGCATGGATTCCTTATCCTCAACCACCACCTAAGACTGAATGACCTGCATTACTATATCTCCAAGACTAACATGGATATGTGAATCCCGATCCTGAACATGTAGTTGGATTTAATCCCCTTCCGCTGACTGTAGGAGGGAAGGTCCTACAGAATCAATGTACATGGAGCATCCCGCCACATGCTCATCACTTGGTTGGGTCTCAATAGTACTGACTCCTTATATGTCCTCTTCTCCCACACTGAGGATAGAAGATAGAACTACTAATACTCACACTCTGGATAATTTTCCCCTCATGAGAAGACTCAAAACGACACTTTCTTCCCCAAGACAATGAACCGTTGGGTCAAGAGGCTAAACTACCCTGCTCTAGAAACATAAAATCATTGTTCCTTTCATCTCTTAGGGTATAAAAAAAAGGTATTCATTAAACATGGATTTTAAATCCATCCAAACCATATCTCAAAGCACATTAGTCTGGTTTAAAACATCCCATCATCTCTTAACTTCTCCTTGAAATATATATTTCATGAGATTCACTCTCATCTTAGGAGATGTCTCTAGATGTTTTAAGATAGTAAAGATAGTATCAAACCATAGCTCAGAAGCCTGTGGACTATCATCCCCTGAAAACATGGGAGGATTCTACTGGTGAAACACATGCGTCAACTCTACCATATACAAGGAAATTTATGGGGATCCCTGAACAGTCTCTATATAGTGTAAAAAACCCTCACAAAACTAGGCATCGGTACCCATATCTGGTACAACTGGAAGTGCTACAAGAGGCACTAGTAGAGGTTCGACTAGTATCATAGGTCCCACCACCTCTAGAGCATGGTCATCGCCACCCTCTTGGTGCGTGACTGGAGGTCATTGTGGTGTCATGTCTCTATAATGCCAAGCACGCACCTTAGAAAGAAATCGAGTAGCAACCAAGTCGTAGATATAAAATCATAGAATAGTTCTAATCCTTCCTATAAATAAGACACACCCTTATGACTACTCCTAAATTTAGGAATGGGTAAAAGAAACAACTGTAAAAATCACCAGAGACACTGCCTACTTCCCGCTCTAAATCATGGTCAAGGTCAAGTTCTTTGTTCCACCATTTTAAGTCATTTTAAATTCATATTTATCTTAAAATTATCATTAAATGGTTGAACCCAGTGTATCACCACTTCCGATCTATAAGGTATCATAAACCTTATAAACTAAAAGTTGGTGTCTATTGAATCCCAACCATAACACATTTCAGTCCATGAGACCAATGGTATGTGACTCAACATGCCATAATTGAGTGCTTAGGGTGTATGTTGTAGCCTATGCAGGAAAACACTTTTTAGGTTATAGCATACACTCTATGTACCAATTATTCTTCTCAATCTCCTGCAAGAAATGCTAGCATAAAACAATCATATCACACAAGGTGCATATAATAATGTCATATAGTCAGGCAATTCAATCTATATGGAATGACATGTGCATAACATGTAAATATAATAAGGTTCCTAAAATGATGCATGAGATGGCATGCCCTCATCTCATTAAGAAATAGTAAAATTCATAAGCATATGAAACATCAAACATCAAGTGTGTCACCCAATGGTGGAATCAAATCAACTGTAACAGGAAAAACATAGAACAACAATTTTTCATCCCAGAAAATTTGGAATTTTCATATACTTTGGTTAGCTAATCCTATGAATAACTCATTACCAAATTCCAACACTTTCTAATCTCTTATATATTGTCTCAAAATACTAAGGAAGAAAATAAAAGAAAAAAGAAAACTTTTATGATACCACTTGGTAACTTCCTGACTTGGGAACCACTAAATGGTGCCCTGAGCCAGTGGGTCACATGGCCTCAAGCATGCCTCCTTGTATGTCAGGGGCTGCTGACTAGTCATGAGTGTCTGAGATGGTACAGTGGGGAGACTATATTCTCATGATTAGATTGTAGCACAATGGTATCACAAGTAAATAAATAAGTGGAAGCATAATATAAATCAATACATAAGATAACATCTAGAATATTGTAATAATAAATAAGCCAAAGTAGTGTCAAGTACAATATGATGATCATGTCATGTATTTATATAATATGGTAGGAAATACATGGCTACATGCATTCATTAAAATAAATGTATCAAAAAAAAGACCAAAAAGGAACTATCTCCAACTAGAATCACGAGCATTGCTCGATCTTATGCTCCCCCTGCTCCTATTCACAACGAATCAGGCATCATAAAATGGGAACTTTCCCCAATCCCTACCTGCATTCATGAAATTTTTTTGGGTACCCAACGGCAGTCCAAATAGGGTGTGAGATAACACTTAATAAGTCACCACCAATAGTGTCTATAACATGTACAGTCAATGTATAAACAATGAAGTAGTGTGCAATATATCACAGGTATAACAGTAATAAATGTAAAGTGTTAAAAATTGATGAGATTTTTTCCAGCCAAACATGGATCCCTATGAACAATAATCAACTATGGGTTATCTATAAAGCATAGAAAAATATCCACAACAACCATGTCATGTAATCAAGAGCCAAACCCCAAGGGCCGGATCCAAGATTTAAAGATCAAGGAATCCTCAACGTAATATGCCATTAAAAAAGTTTCAGGCCAGAAAGGGTTGGATCCTAGGTATAATGACCAAGGAATCCTCATCGAGTCCATGGAGTATCTCAATGGGAACTCGATAAAGACTTGGGTGGAGCCCAAGGAGCATGTCCACAGAGCATGTCCAAGGTGAGTCCAAGCAATCCGGATCCAAGGAGTAGCAATTTCCTTAGCATCCAAATTAAACTGGATCCATGGAGTAGAAAAGTTCATGGCATCCTATGGAATTAGGATCCTAAGAGTAAAAATGTTCAAGGCATCTACTACTATAATCGGGATCCATGGAGTAAAAATGTTCACGACATCCAATGGAATCAGGATCTGAGGAGTTGAAATTTCCAAGGAATCTGCTACCATTATCAATCCATCATCTCAATTCATAATCCATTTCATAATTATAAGCAAGGTATGAGTTTATCCAACCCATTCGATATTTTTCCCATTTAACAATTTAACCATTTAAATATCATGTAATCACATTTCAAAGGAGGCATAATCCCTTTCCTAATTAATCATTCAATTCTCATTCAATTCAAAAAGGCTCCAAAAACAAGTGGTGAGATCACACTCACTCAACGGGGTGGTATAACATAGGGCAAATACAAAAACACACCTCATGGGTGGTCTAAGTTGGGGCTAACAACCTCCAACCATACAAAGATACTAGTGGGAAATCTAAACAGATCCCAAACAATTTAATCAAGACATTCAATTAATTTTAGCAGAAATTCCAGAAGGTCTGGCATGTGACACAATGGAAACAAGGTACTTTAAGGGAGGGGTATAGACCACCTACCGTATACCTGTAGTAGAACACTCGTCCAGTATCGACTCCTGAGTCGAGTCGGATTGGAAGAAAATAGAGAAATGGATGAACACCCTGAAAATAGGGAATATTAGCTTGCACTAAAATAACTCTTTCGATACGAAGATAAACAAATAAAGACGCAAGATGAATAAAGAACTCACCTGCACAGATCCAACAAGATGATCGGCGCTTGAATCTGAGTCTAGATGGAGAATCTAGAGCCAAATGTAACTTAGGAGCTTCAATGGGAGAGAAATGACCCCCCCCCCATCCATTGGAATGAAAGGAGGAAAAAAGATTTAGGTTTTATGAAAATTTAAGGGCAATTTGGGCATTTTACACAAAAAACACTGGTCGCACGATTTGACCGCACGGTTGGCCAAATCGTGCGTCAGTCATGCGCCCCTCACTGCCTTTATAGGGAACCTGCATGGTTCATACACATGGTTTGACAAATCATGTGCAAAATATGTCATATGCCTGTGTCCCCTATCACCCCTCGCATAGTTAGACAAATTGTTCGTCGACCATGCATTTAGCCTCTACTAAAAATTGTGGGTGCTCCCGCATGGGCGTGCAACCTTGGCAGCATGACTTCCTCAAACTGTGCGGCCTCCTGCTACCCTATGAAACACCCCCCATGGTTTCCTCAAATCGTACGGTCTGGGTGCATGATTTCTACTAACCGTGCGGCCTAGCTGCCTTTTCCGAAAATCGAGCATCTGAACTTCGAACAAGCCCCTGACACCCATGAAACTCTCGTGACCTCATTAGACATTCAAATTAGGTTAAAACCAAGGAGTTGAATCAAAATTAAAAAGATTTGTACCTTAAAGAAAAATCTAAGATCTTATAAAACACATTCAAATTGTTTTGAAAATTTAGGACAATGATTCATAAGTCATTTGTGACATATAAGAATCACCTGAACCTCAATCGGACACACAATGGGACCAATATATCTTCAAGTGTGTCTTTTTATTTAAAATTGACATTAATTTTAATAAAAAACACAAGTGACATACTTAAAATCGGACAAACGCCTTCAGATTGTTTTGACACTTTAAGACAATGATCCTAAAGTTATTTGTGACGCATAGGAATCAGTCGCACCTCAATTTCATGTATTGTATGAATGATATGACTCTGAATGTGTCTTTTTATTTAAAATTGATGTTTTAGTAAAAAACACAAATGACATACTCAAAACTGAACAAATGCCTTTAGATTGTTTTGATACTTTAAGATAACGATCCATAAGTCATTTGTGACATGTAGGAATCAGTCGCACCTCAATCTGATATATAGTGTGCCCGGTATGACTCAAAATATCTGTTATCAGTTTAAAATTGACATTTTAGTTCAAAATGTTTGTCACTCACGGAAAACTGAGCAAATGTGCTTGAATTGTCTTAATATTTTATAAGAATGATTTGTAAGTCATTTGTAACGTGTAAGAATCAGTGTCATGTCAAACCAACACACGATGTGACCGGTATGACTCAAAATGCGTGTTTTCAGTTTAAAATGACATTTTAGTAAAAAAGATAAGTGACGTACTAAAAACTGAGCAAAGAGATTCATATTGTTTGGATACTTTAGGACAACGATTCATAAGCGATTTGTAGTCTCATCTCAATATGATGCATAATGTGACTGATATGACTCTAAGTGTGTCCTTTTATTTAAAATTGACATTTTATTAATGTATTGTTTCGTATTTATGTTTAATTTATTTATTTTTAGTATTATTAACATAAAATTTGTTTTCTTTTATAGATGTATTTTTTTCGGATTGGAGTGGTTAGTTCGGCAACTGATATCATGATTGATCTTTTTTGAGAGGAGGTTGCGGATGCCATATACAAAGAAATATTGATGTTTTGAAATGTTTGTGGATAATAATTTCAAATGTAATTATATAAAATATTTTTTGAAATGTATATAATCTAGTGTTTTTTTTTTTTGTATTTGGGATGTAAAATTTATTTCAATTTAATTATGATTTTGCATATTGATGTGTTTGCATACTGTATCTGTTGTAGTGTGGTGGTGGTAGGGCTTGGCTTTCAACAAGAGTCGTGGTGATCGGTAAAAAATGGTTATTTTTAAGGCTTGTATTTTGAACCCGCGGACAAATCACAACGACTACGAACTTGCCTCGCAAGACACACATCCCGCATAGTTGTAGGCCATATATGCTGCCCGAAATTCAACCCCAATCCCAACTCGTCTCGCGGGTGAAAGAGAAATACCAATGCAGAAGTTTTCCCTCCATCTCCTGCTATCCCATTTCATCATCATTACAGTTTATTCATCCCCTCCACTACCAGATGGTTTCCTTCATCGCAAAAAATCAAAAGAATACTTCGAACTCGCTCTCCCCTCACGCTCATCCGATCACCCGCCCAAACACGCGTGCTCCCATCGCTTCATTCGTCACTCCTTTGGCAACACCGCCGGGAATCCTCCAGTGTCCGTCCGCTACTCTCCCCCGCCCGACTGCCCCGCCCCTTGGTCCAGCGTAATCCTCGAAGTTCGGGCATCCTGCCTCCGCGGCAAGCAACGAGACCGCATCGCCGCCGTCTGGCTCGGAGGCGCTGAGATACTCCGAACCAGCACCGCCCGGCCCACCGGCAGGCCAGGGATCTTCTGGAAGGCCCGGAAGGATGTCACCAGGTACACCTCCCTGCTCATGCGCTCCGATCTGTCTCTGATCATGATGCTCGAGAACGTCGTTGATCGAGTATTCACCGGCGCTTACCGCGTCGAGGTTTATCTCATGTACTACCCCTATGTGTTGCGTGAATTCGTCTCGACAACTCTATTTCATCAGAAATCCTCCCCGGCGTTCAATGAACGAATCGGGCTTGAATCGGAAAACGCGGTTGCTGATGGGATCCCGTCGCTCGATTTGCCGGCTAATATGGTATTGCCGATCTCCAACGACGGCGGGAATGGGTTCTGGTCCACAATACGGAGCGAATCCGATATGCACGCGAAGAAAATCAAAATCCCTAGGAACACCCGGCGTGCCGTTCTGGAATTGTACGCGTCTTCCCACGGGGACGATGAGTTCTGGTACTCGAACCCGCCGGATCTGTACATCGAGCTCAACAACCTCACCACCCGACGCGGCCATGGATCCTTCCGAGAGATGTATGTCGCGATCGACGGGTCCGTCGTGGCCTCGGAGATCCCGTTCCCGGTTATCTTCTCCGGCGGGATCAACCCTCTGTTCTGGGAGCCCGTGGTGTCCATCGGGGCTTTCGATCTCCCTTCGTACGACATCGAACTGACGCCTTTCCTGGGGCTTCTGCTGGACGGGAAGCCTCACGATTTCCGGATCGGAATCGTCGAGGCCATTCGATACTGGCTCGTCGGCGCCAACCTGCACCTGTGGCTGGATCAGCGTCTGGAAAAGCTCTACGCGAAGTCGGTCGTCTCCCGAGCTCCGTCGCCTTCCGTAAAGCGCAAGTTCAAATTCAACAATCTCAACGGCGCATTCGAGCTCCGAGGGAGCCGACTGGCGGTGGCCTCCGGATGGGTGATATCCGGCACCGGCAACCTGACCACCCACGTCGTCCGGAACCTCAAGTTTAGAAGCTCCATAAGCTTCCAGGAGGATGGGGCGCTCAAATCCGTGAAGCACAGGATCAAGTCCAAAACGGGGATGATGGTGGTGTCCGAGACGGGGGCTCTCGTCGCCCGGCGGTCCGTCAAAAGGAAGTTCCCGCTGAGCGTGACGACGCACACCCTCCCGGGGAAAGACGAGGGCAGCTACCTGCTCGTCACCAACGTCTCGCACGCCATGCTGGAGAAATCGAAGGCGATGGGGGAATGGGTGGGGCGGTTTGGGAGGTCGGTGTCGAACGCCCAAGACTGTAGTGGGTGGATGGCGGTGGCTAAGGACGGCGCTCTGGTTTCCGGGGCGGCGGAGACGCGGCAGAGGTTGAGCTACAGGGAAGGGACGGAGTGCCGTCTGCGCACTGTTGCTGCCGTCAATGGCGAGGTCGCCGCTGACAGTACTACCTCGTGTCTATCTTCCCGGTAACCTCCGGGGTTACTCCGCTTGGCAACCTTCGTCTCGGCTTATTTGTGTCCAGGGAAATGGCCAGAAATTGGAAGCTACCTAGATCGTATGGGTTCTCAGTTGCCGAATTGTCCCTTACATCCACTACAAGATGTCCGTATTGGGTTTAGGAACAGTTTATTTATTTTTAAGAATTTTTATAAATATTTTATAAAATTTAGTGTGAAATTAATTACCGATATCGGATGTATATGCCTTAAAAGCTTTAATACATTTCATGTGATGTCATTCGTGGATCACAGAGACGGAAAGGCGTGGAAAAAAAACTGTTCCTAAACCTTGCAATTAATTTCAGGTTTTCATCCTCAATTTCCAATTAATTTCCTTATTAATAATTAACCTTACATATTCTCAAACCATTGGTGTTGTGGATGTTGGATTAAATATTATAGGGATTAATCTCAACTATTGGATCAGATGTCATGTATTCTATAAATATGGTGATATGTTAATGAAATGAGATGGACTTTTGGATTTACATTGTGTTCTTTACTTTTTGTATTTCTCTTGTATTTGTATTTCTATTTGTCATTATCATCATCATATGCAAATTCGACACTCGCTTTCTCAACATGTGTTTCGCCTACGATCGATCTTACATTTCCAGTTTCGAAATGCTTCGCGGTTTCAATTGATGTTCGATCAATTTCACAACACGTTATCCGCACGATCGCCTTCTTCACATTGCGCATCTTGATGTCGCTGATTTCATCCCCATCATCATAATAAGAAAAATCTCATAAAAAAAGATATGTCACATGTTTTTATAAACATTCTTCTTTTGACACACTCTTTCGCGTGTGCATCGACTTCACTCATTCGAAAATCTACATCAAAAGATTAGTCATATTTTACATGTAAGGTATTGTTACATATATTTTTTCCCTCTTGATAAATCTTAAAATAATATATGATTTTCTTAATATTTTGTTGCGAGAAAAATAATGAGCTCCTGAAGGGCTGTAACGACTCACGGTTGACAAATTTCACTCCATTTCTAGAAGATAATGTGTCTCATTAATAACTGATGTGGTCAATGTCAAGACAAACAACATTCATCAAATGAATAAAAAACTACACCACCAGAAGTGGTTGAATGATGAATATCGGGTGCCCGTCGTACGTCGAGCCGAAGTTTGATGAACATCGCGTACCCGTTGTACGTCAAGCCCAAGTTTGATGAACACCGCGTACCCGTCGTACGTTGAGATGAAGTTTGATGAACATCGCATATCTGTCGTACCTCGAGCCGAAGTTTGTTGATCATCGCGTACCTGTCGTACGTCGATCCGAAGTTCACTAATCATGCCACGACCCATGAAATTTCATATCTCTATTATTCCCTCGTTCACCCTGAGGGTGTCAAGTTTGATTATGATGTATAAAAGCACATAATAGAGATAATATTTACTTTGAATATTTGTAAATATCGTATTTTTTTATTTCTTTTCATTTTCATTTTATTTATCATAAAATGCTTGAGAGAAATTAAATGTTCATAACAAACAAGCGTAAATATAATTTATATATATCTACCCCCCATAGTGGATAAAATTGATGAAATTGTTGAATTGAATATTCATGCAATTGTCTTGAAGACATTATAAAACTCACACATAATTTTATTCTGCTCCTTGGAGTGAATGAAAATATTTATTGAAAATAATTTATTTCATTCCCTAAAGTGAATGCAAATATACATGATTTTATTTTAAATCAAGTTCGAAGTGAATATGATGTTTTGCGAATGATCATTATGTTATATTTGTTTATAACAAATAATTTATTTCATTCCCTATGTTATAACTTTCTACTATAAAGTTTTACTTCACAGAGACTTAGTGCTTCATGCAATATAGGCTATCTAATGAATAGAAGGTATTTAAGAAGAACATACCATAAAATGTTTGGGGCGTTACATTATTCCCTCCTTCAGAAATTTCGTCCTCGAAATTTTATGTATAATGCCCACTAAAAAGATGTGGGTGGTTCTTCATAACATCATCAGGTTCCCATGTTGTTTCCTCCATCTTATGGTTCCTCCAAAGAACCTTTACTATACGAGTCGTCAGATTTCGCAATACTTGTTCTCTGGTATCAAGAATCTTGATAGGCTTTTCACAATAAGAAAGATCGAGCTCAAGTTCTATTTCTTCATAGGTGAGTACATGTGTTGGGCCTGACATGTATTTCCTTAACATTGATACGTGGAACACATTGTGAACTTTGGATAGACTTGGCGACATTGCCAAACGGTTAGCTACAACTCCAATTCGATCTAGAATTTCAAAAGGCCCGATGTACCTAAGACATAATTTGCCTTTCTTACCGAATCGTATAATACCCTTATATGGAGATACCTTTAAGAAAACATGATCTCGTTCTCAAAATTCAAAATCCTTCCTTCAGTTATCAGTATAGCTCTTTTGCCTACTTTAAGCTATTTTGATATGGGTTTGGATAATCTTCACCTTTTTCCTTGTTTCCTCAACATGTTCTGGGACTATGAGCTTTCTTTCACCAACATCATCCCAACAAGATGGTGTATAACATATCTTTCCATATAACACTTCATATGGTTCCATCTAAATACTTGAATGAAAGCTATTGTTATAGAAAAATTCTACAAGAGGTAAATACTGATTCCACATACCTTGAAAGTCAAGTGAAAAAGACCTCAACATGTCTTCCAAAGTTTGAATAGTTCGTTATGATTGTCCATCAGTTTGTGGGTGGTAGGCAGTGCTCAAATGATGATCAGTATCTAGGGCCTTTTGAAGATTTTTCCAAAATTGTGATGTAAAACGGAGATCACGATTAGAAACAATTGATAAGGATACACCTTTAAGTCTTACAACTTCATTAATATATAGTCTTGCTAAATGTTCAAGTGTTAAATCTTATCTTATAGCAAGAAAATGTGCTGATTTTGTAAGACGATCAACAATGACCCATGTCACATCATTCTTTCTTGGAGTCTTTGGTAGCCCCATGACAAAGTCCATCGTAATATAATCCCATTTCCACATAGGTATAGGAAGGGGTTGCATGACTCCTCCAGGATGTTGTCTTCCAGTCTTCACCTGTTGACAAACCAAACATCTCGACACATAATCAACAATCTCCCTCTTCATGTTGTCCCACCAAAAATGTTTCTTTAGATCTCTATACATATTTGTGCTACCAGGATGTATAGTGAAATTAGAGCTATGAACATCATCCAATAGTTACCTATTTAGCTCATGAATAGCAGAAACACAAAGCCTCCTTTCAAACTTCAAAATGCCACCTTCATATACAAAGTCAATCAACTTTCCATCATTTACAACTTTAATTTTCTTTTGAAACTCCTAATCATCAATATGAGAACTTTTTATCCTTTCTAGTAAAGAAGGTTTGACAACCATTTGAAAAAGTAGTGATGTGTTACCTTCCATGATAATTCCTATATCCATCTTTACTAGATCTATGAACATCATATCCCTTTCAACTCTCATCTTGTTCATAATTTTGTGGTCCTTTCTACTCAAAGCATTTGCCACATTATTTGTCTTCCCCAGGTGGTAGTGTATTGTGTAATCATAATTCTTGAATATCTCAATCCATCTCCTTTGTCTCATGTTGAGTTCTTTCTGTGAGAATATATATTTCAAACTCTTATGATCCGTATATATCTCACATTTTTTTCCATAGAGGTAATGTCTCCAAATATTCAGAGCAAATATTACCGTTACTAACTCAAGATTATGAGTTCTATAGTTTTGTTCATGAATTTTTAGCTACCTAGATGCATAGGCAATCACTCTATAATTCTTCATAAGGACACATCCAAGTCCTTTCTTTGATGCATCACTATAGATCACAAATCTATCATTCCCTAATGGTAGATTTGTGATTGGATCATTCACTAATCTTATCTTCAATTCTTTAAAATATTCTTCACATTCCTTTGTCCATATGAACTTAACCCCTTTTCATGTGAGCTTGGCCATTGGATTGGCTAAACGGGTGAAGTTCTGAATGAAACACTGATAATAACCTGCTAAACCAATAAAACTACCTACCTCGATTATGTTCGTTGGAGTAGTCCATTCTTTAATAGCCTTTGTCTTCGCAAGATCAATAGATATTCCATCCTTAGAGACAACGTGGACAAGGAGGGAAACTGATTGAAGCCAAAATTCACACTTGCTAAACTTCCCATATAATTCATTTCTACTAAGAGTTTTCAGAATAATCCACAAGTGATTCTCATGGTCTTAATATCTTTTAGAGTATACCATGATATCATCAATAAAGACTAGAAAAAACTCATCAAGATATTCCTTGAAAACTTTATTCATTAGATCCATGAAAATAGAGGGTGCATTAGTTAGTCCAAAACGAATCACTGTAAACTCCTAATGCCCATACCTGGTTCGAAACACTGTCTTTGGAATATCTTCCCTCCTCACACGTATCTAATGATATCCAGATCGAAGGTCAATCTTCAAAAAATATTGTGCTTCATGAAGTTTATCAAATAAATCATTAATTCATGGCAGAGGATACTTATTCTTTATTATAATAGAATTGATTTCCCTGTAATCAATGCATATCCTCATGTATCCATCTTTCTTCTTGAAAAAGAGGAAAGGGGATCCCCATGGAGAAACTCTAGGTCAAATAAATCATTTTTCACTCAATTACTCTAGTTGTTTCTTTAGCTCCACTAATTCCACAGTGGCCGTTCTATAGGGAGTCTTTGATATAGGTCTTTCACTAGGAATTAAATCAATAGAGAACTCAACTTCCCACTCTGGAGTATGTCCAGGTAAATCCTCTGGAAATATGTCAATGTATTCTTGCACTATATACACATCTTCATTTTGAAGATTTATTTCCTCACCCATAGATATTGGGTTCTCTTCCTCTCCAAGAATTGAATTCAGTATAGCTACTGGGGGTGGATCTAGATAAGAATCATATGGTGAGGTTTCTTCTCTAAAGATAAGGGATTCTAAACCATTTTCAAAAATTGTAACTTCCTTCTTCTTGCAATAGACCTTCGCATCATAATTTGATAGCCAATTCATACTGAGAATTATATCAAATTCAATCATTGGTATGATGATAAGGTTAGCAACTAAAGCACGTTTATGTGTCATGAGGGGGACTGATCGACATGCCATTGTTTCAATGATACATCCACTATGATTTTTGACTGATAACTCATTTATTAAATCAAATTGGACATATCTAATTTTCTTGGAAAACTGGGAAGATATAAATAAATGTGATGATATAGAATCAAATAATGCATTGGATAAGTTTGAGGAAACAATTAGAGTACCTTCCACCACATCATTAGGAACTTCAACCTCTGTGGTTGTAATTGCATAAGCTTTCCCTTGCTCTCAAGGACTTTTTTGAGGCAAGTTTTTTTGGCGCTTAGGACACTAATTTTCATAGTGTCCCATATCTCTAAAATTGTATCATTTAACATCATGAACTTGTTTCTTCCCCTTGCATTCATTAGATCGATGACCCCTTTCTCCACACTTATAGCAGAATCCCATGCCTTTCAAGCATTTCTCGAGATGATTCTTTCCACTGTTCTCACATAATGAGAATTTCTTCTTTACCTTGTTCTTCTTTGGTACTTCACCTTTTCTTTGGTTATCATAGTACCGTTTCTTATCTTGGTTTCCCTTGAACAAATTTGATCTAGAAAATTCCTTCTCTGTTTTGATACAATTTCATCATATGATGAAAATGTTTGATAATCCAGTTCCCTTAGAAGACTTGGCTTAAGACCTTCAAAGAAATGATCAATCTTGTATTCTGAGTCTTGTACATAATCTATAACATACCTAACTAGTCTTGTGAAGGTAGCCTCATACTCTACAACACTATATTCTTCTATTTTATTTAAGCTAAGGAATTTCCTCTTCATTTTTGTTTGTTGCTCATGAGGGAAATATTTTTCAAAGAATATTTCCTTAAAATTACTGCATTCCATATCTTCTATTTCTTCTTCCTCAGTGGTATTTTGGATCAAGGACCACCATTGATCAGTGTCACCCTTGAGACAATATACTACCAACACTACCTTTTCATTTTCATTGCATCTTAATTCCATGAATATCTTTTCAAGGGACTTGATCCACTGCTCAGCTACCATTGGATTAGTAGTCCCACTAAAAGACGAGGGCTTCTTCCACATGAAACGATCCAACACAGGTATAACATGGTTATTTGTCACAATATGAGAAAATTTTCCCAATATGCCCATGATCTGATCCTCTCCAACATTGACTGTGTTGACTTTCTCAGTGGGGAAATCCCTAAATTTCCCACAAGTATTGATTTCCCTTTTTCTATTTGGCACCATCTCTAAATAATTTCATACACTAGATTAGTTTATGAATCATAATTTATAATCTCAACTAGAAAAGTACTTAGCATAAATTAAAATTCTATGCATAGATAATATCATAAACATGGTTTCTATGAGGAAAAATTTACATTAAAATCCTTCATAATGGATTAAAAAGAAAATGTGAATTATCCAAAGCATATCCCCCAGGGGTGTCAATACCAAGAGTGAAACAAGGCCTATTGTCGTGTACCAGGATACCCCAGGTCATGCTCAAAACTCCTTGTCAGAATTTTCACTCCTAGGTAAATCTATGTCAGAGACACCTCTACCTGTTTGTATCCAGACATGGATGTATTTTCTAGAAATATCCCCATAATCTATCCCCTACCAAAATTCTAGGATTTTCTTGTATGTTTGTCCTCAAATAATACCTTAGGGATTTGTTCTATAATCTACATTTTCAAATATAGTTTTCAAGTTTTCTACTAAACTTTCTCTGATACCAAATGTAACATCCCGACCCCTTTAGACCAGAGATGGTTCATTACTTATTACATTGGCATGATTAAAAGAAAATAAATCCTGAAGGAATGATCAGTTTAGTAGTCTTGAAGATATTGGATATATATATGTAACTAAAATTACATTGGGAAAAGTAAAAAATACAATGCATAACAAAAACTAATAAACTGCAACCACGAGAACTCAATAAATGGTCTTCTCTTCATAACCCGTTGAAGGTAAATGAATAAAAGGGGTAAGCTCAAATGCTCAGTAAGGGTTACAAATAACAAAAGCATGAATCAATAACTAAATCATAGACAAATTGGTATAATCAATATGGCATGGTGCATAAATTTGTTGAAGGTAAAAAAATGAAAGGGGTGATCTCAAATGCTCAGTAAGAGTTACAAATAGTGGAATCATAAATCATAGAAAAATTTTCATAGTCAATATGGCATGGTGAATAAATGAAAAACACACACCATTAATAAACTGAGAATGAAACCACATCCATATTTTTTTTCATTGTGAAAACCTCATGGATAGTAATAACTAAAAATGAATAAATATAATGATCATTAATTGGATGTCATGTATCTGGCACATGATACCATAATAACATTAAAACAGTTTAGTTCTGTGGGTAGAAACCTATCTGATTTTTAGAAACAAACTCGAAGGGTTTGTCGCCAACTGATTTGTCTCATGAGACCTGTCGATGCATCGAGGGGATATAGCGGGTTCCACCCACTACTTCAAGTCCAAAAAATTCTTTATACATAGATTTAATACAATTACAATATTTTTTCTCTATATCTATATAGAGTAGAGGATATAAATTCATCAATATTTCTATAGTTATAACAACATTCCAAATAAACACCATATGTAAAAGGGTATACAAATTAAGACAATACTCATATCTTTGAAGCCAGAATATGTATATATAGTATATTTACAATTTAAAATAAAAAATGATCTCAAATGGGTAGTAGATACACCACATGAGAAATATTAGTTTCATAATACCAAGAAGGTCTCAATGATATGGGAATTGAGACAAATTCCCTTACCACGTTGTAATCAATCGAGTCGTATGAACAAAAATTAATAACCACCAAATTATTCACATAATACCATGAATATAAAGAGAATCATGATAATATATATCAAATGGAAGTAAAAAATACACCACATGCATTAAATAAGTGGTGAACAATGGAAATCTCATGAAATTAAAAGTGAGATAAGAAACCCCTTACCTTATGCTCGAGTGTGTTCTTCAATTGTTTTAATGACTTGAATAATAAAAATTAGATTAATTAATTAATAATTCCAGAACCTCATATACATGTAATTGATTTAGTATAACCTTATTAGGTTCATTCTGTCACGACCCGCCCCCGGGGCCCGTTCCGTGACTACCCCAAGCCTGCCTTCCATAGGCCAGGGGCTGACGACTAGTACCAAAGGCATAATTCCCTAAAACTGGGAAGGTATTGCCTTTATAAACTGTAAAAAAACACAACATAGTACACTGATGGATACGAAACAATAAGTAAAACTGTATAACAAAAGAGTGCTGAAATTAAAAGAGGCCGGAAATACAAGCCCTACTGCAAAGTACAAGAAACTGAAATTACAACTGAGGAAAAAGGAAAAACAGCTACCTGGTTGTCCTCCGGGTTCCTACCTGAAGGGTAGGTAAAAATAGCCTCCTCAGCACTCCACATCCTTCCATCTCCTCCGTGTACCGTCACGCCGTATGGTCCACCTCCAGGTACCGTCTGGTCCTAGTACTCTCAGCCTCAGTCAACGCTGTCCATCGTCTGCATCCAACACAATGAGGTGTGAGCATAGCCTGTGCAGGGGTGAGTATAACGATACTCAGTAGGGACCCTTAGACCCTCAAGGTCTCACAAAATCCAACAAGGATAAACCAAAAAGTATGAAATCAACAGATAACCCCACTTAGTTATATGCCCATACATATACCTAAGTTATCAAGTAATCCACCTCAATCATGAGGAAATCACAAAAGTTACTGACTTAGCTCAAACCAAGATT
The DNA here is from genome assembly GCA_963277665.1 of Viscum album. Lineage (NCBI taxonomy): Eukaryota > Viridiplantae > Streptophyta > Magnoliopsida > Santalales > Viscaceae > Viscum > Viscum album. The sequence continues at coordinate 696,675,164 of OY728122.1, read as the reverse complement.
TATTCTAGGGTTAAAACATTTTGAACCCTCGGCTACTGGAGAAATCCTCCTCTATCGAGTACAGTGGGTCTGCCGCCACAACTAGGCGCTTCCCACTAACCTTGGACTGCTGAGGTACTCCTCCTATCGAGTACTATGGGTCTGTTGTGTCACACAGAGGTGCTCTCCACCATAGGTATACCCCCACAACCAGGCACTCCCCCTCATAGCCAGCAGAGGTACTCCTCCTATCGAGTACCGTGGGTCTGTGACCACAACCAGGCGCTCCTCCTCCGTGGGTCTGCCGCCACAACCAGACGCTCCCCATTGGGACATATGAGTCACTCTGAGTCGATTGGTCAGCAGTCATCAAGTCTCAGCCAGCTACTAGGTTACCGCACAAATGCTCGCTCGTCTCCAGAAGATCCGCTCCACAAGATACTGGTCGATGCTCCAACTGCCACAAAGTCCCACGAAGAAGTATCCCGAAGGTCCGCCACGTCATAGGGGTCTCAACGCAACTGACGACGCGTCAATCGGACGCATGGTCTGTTAGTTATTAGCCTTTTAGTCCCAAGGGCCCGGTTGGATTCGTGCACGATCCAACATGACTGTATCTCAACTATACGACAAACTCCAGTGGAATATACTCAAAGGGACTTCCACGCTCCAAGATTACCAGTGCCACTAACGGTTCGTCAAACGGACGTCTGGTGCCAAAGATATGGCCAAAAAAAAGTAAAGGGTCGTAGTGGGCCCGGGTCCGGTCCGACCCGGTCCGACCCAATCTGGTCCGACCCGGTTCGGGTCGATCCGGCTTGACCCATTGGGTTCAGTTCGGCCCATTGGGAGGGCCAGCCTATTGCGTTTGGCCAAGCCCACTGGGCCCAGCCCAGCAGGCCGTGAGGGGCCGCAGAGGGCCGAGAGGGCGTAGACCGGCTGTGAGGGCACGGACCGGCCACAGTTTGACGCGAGAGAGGTTCAGATGAAACGTTGCAAGGGGCGTGGGAGGCCGGCTCGGCTGGGGCTCCGCGAGGGGCAGGGGAGGCCTCCTCGGCCGTGAGTCGGTTAGGTCAAGAGGCGTGGGCGGCCGGGAGGCGCAGATGACCGGGAGGACGCCGCGGTTCGGCCCGGGGCGGCGGAGCCGGTTCGGCCGGCGGACGCGGTGGCTGGGGCCGGTTTAGCCGGTTCGGTCAGGCGGAGGGCACGACCAGGGAAGCACGACCGGGGTGCGGTGCGGCCGAGGCCGGTTCGGCCGGGGCGCGGTGCGGCTCGGGCCGGTTCGACCGGTGGGTGGCACAGTCGGTGGGCAGCGGGGGTCGCAGAGGCCGCGGGTAGTGCGACCGTTGCCTTCATCGCCATTCCGAATAACATCACAAACAAGAACGACAGAGGGGTCGGGCCATGTTGGTTTGGTCCGCACCCTCCGCGTTTAAGGTGGTAGTAAGAGGATCAATTCTTTCTTAAATTTCAAAGAATTAACAAGAAAAGAAGATAGAAGAAAAATCAATCCAACACCCCCCATCTTCCGGCAAAAACAATTTCCCAACCTTCAAGGAAAATAAAATCCATAAGGATACTCTGCTTTAGAATGTAAGAATTAAAGGAATAATATCATATTCAAATAAATTCCCTACCTTGATCGTTGTTCGTTGACGAAGTCATGGGGAAGAAGACAGAGTTGTCGTCGTTCGTTGCGTCCGCCACACACTTCCAATCTAAGCTCATGCGTCGGTTCATTGATGACGATGAGGAGGGAAGGTCGGTCATCGAAGATTTCCCACGTCGGTTGCCTCTTCAAGGTGATTCTGAGGAAGAAGTCGAAGACGCTCCTCGCGGGCATTCTTCGTGGAGGAAGTTCTTCGTTGGAGAGATTTCTACCTATGTCACCCTTTCCCATGTTCCACCAAGATGAATATTCCAAGCCAAAATAATATACTAAGCTTATCTATTATTTAATTGTTGGCACAAAATTCAAAAAGGTTTAAAAAATAATTAATTGATGTGCTCAATTAATTAATGGGGAGGATTTGCACATTAATGGAAAGTGCGTTGGCAGAATTAATTAGGTAGAGGAGGTCAAGAGGCTCCCCCTCATTAATGAGTGGAGTTGAGAGGTTTTCCACAATTAAAATGGGGGTTTAGTCCTGGGTGGTCCCCACCACCGTAACCTCTCGCGGGAGGTTAGGTTCGGGTGGGCCCCACCACTATAACCTCTCATGGGAGGTTATGGTCGGGTGGTCCCCACACTTCAAATTCCACAAGGAGGTTTAGTTCTGGTGGACCCCACCTCCAACTTCCACAAGGAGGTTTAGTTCTGGTGGACCCCACCTCCAACTTCCACATGGTGGCTCAAAAATAAAATAAAGTGTAGTTCATTTTATTTTATTATTTTCCCCAAAAAACCCAAAAACTATCTTTTATTCTCTACCCACTACCATCGAGGTGAAAATAATCTTAAGCGAATACCAGCACTACTAGTTCAACGGTTCCCTCAGATTTTAATTCTGAGCACCGGTTCAAAAGTTATAAAAATACGCTCGTACGTTTACTGAACGTACCTGAACAAAACTTCAGAAATTGATTCTAGGCACACCAGGCCTCAGAATCACGCGCCGTCAATTTTTGCAGACTCGTAAAATTACCATTTAATTAAAAAAAATTACATGGAAATTTCGGGTCTTTAGATTCTCCCCACCTCAGGGCTCTACGTCCCCGTAAGCCATAACTCATACTAAGGGAACAAGTGGGGGTACTGAGAACGCATATGAGCCTCCCGCTCCCATGTGACCTCCTGGAGGTTCCCTTGCTGCCAACGAACGTGCACCAGAGGTATCGACCGTCCATGAAGGATCTGCTCCTATCGATCCTCAATCTCTACTGGAACCTCCGTAAAAGTCACCCCATCATCGATGTCCAGCTCGCCATGGTCGATGATGTGGGTAGGGTCATGCATGTATCTTCTCATCTGGGATACATGGAAGACATCATGCTCCCGGTTCAACTGAGGTGGAAGAGATAAGCAGTATGCCACCTCACCAACTCTGCTGAGGACCTGAAAAGGTCCGATGAATCTCGAAGATAACTTTTCGCCTTGGCCAAATCTCTGTAGACCATGTCGGGGTGAGACCCGTTGAAAGACGTGGTCGCCATCCTCGAACTCTAGAGGTCTCCGTCTCCTATCAGCATACGACTTCTTCCTGATCTATGTAGTCTTCATCTTCTCCTGGATGATCTTCACCTTCTCTTTGGTAGCCCGTACCATCTCTGGTCCCACCAGTGCTGACTCCCCTGGGTCCGTCCAACACAAATGTGATCTGCAAGGTCACCCGTACAACGCCTCAAAAGGTTCCATCCCTATGGTGGAGTGATAAATGTTTTTGTATGCAAACTCCACCAAAGGTAAGTAGTCCTCCAAGATGCGATCGAAGTCGAGGAAACAATCACGTAGCATGTTTTTGAGGGTCTGAATGGTTCGCTCAGTCTGACCATCCGTCTGAGGATGGAAGGTGGTGCTCAAACGAAGCTGCATCCCGAAAGCTTCCTGCAACCCCTTCCATAGCTGAGAAGTAAAGCATATGTCAATATTAGATACAATCGTCAAAGGTACTCTATGTAGCCACACAATATTTTTCACGTAGAGGCATCCCAAGCTCTCTACTGAACCCTACTCTCAGATCGGTTGGAAGTGGGATGACTTGGTGAGTCAGTCAATGATCACCCAAATCGAGTCATGACCCCTAAATTTACGTGGAATTCCTATCATGAAGTCCATGGATATCCCATCCTACTTCCACTCTGGGACCTCTAAAGGCTGCACCAAGACTTCTGGTACCTGGTGCTCTGCCTTCACTTGCTGACAAGTGAGGCATCATGAGACAAACTCTACAACTACTTTCTTCATTCCCGACCACCAGTGATGTCGTCAAAGATCCTGGTACATCTTCATCACTCCTGGATGTACTGCTAGAGGGGATGTGTGGAGATCCCTCAACACTTCCTCTTGAAGTTACACTGGTACCATAGTACATCCTTTGAAGAGGATGACGTGCTCCCCACCTTCAGAAAATCCATTAGGTGCCTGCCCTATGGATATCTGAGAACATCGTGCATCACAATCAATGTCCCCATGCTGCGCCTCACTGACTCACTGAAGAAGTGGGGGAGTGACTATAAGAGACTGAAGGAAGGCTGCTCCATCTCTATCCACAAAGGATATCTGTAAAGTAGCCAGCTGCTATGTCGCCTTGCTTAGCAACTGTATACCAGATCTCTTGTTGAGTGAATCTGCAATAATGTTCCCCTTTCCAGGAGTATAAAATATTTCAAAGTCATAATCATGGAGGAACTCAAGCCAACATCGCTATCTCAGGTTCAGGTCCTTCTGGGAGAAGATATACCTGAGACTCTTGTGATCAGAGTACATGGTAAAATGAACACCCATCAGATAGTGTCACCACATATTTAAGGTGAAGACCACTGCTGCTAACTCCAGGTCATGGGTAGTGTAGTTCTGCTCATGTTGTCTCAACTGACAAGAACCATAAGTGATCACTGCTCGCTCCTTCACCAGGACACATTTGAGTTTGGTCTCTGATGCGTCGCAGTAGACTACGTACCCTACGCCTTCCTCTGGAAGCCTCAAGATGGGGGAACTAGTCAGCCTCTGTCTTAGCTCCTGAAAGCTCTGCTGGCATCTCTCCAACCACAAAAAGGGTTTCCCCTTCTTCGTCAAGGTTGATAGTGGTGCTGTAACTCTGGAGAAGTCCGGTACAAATCTACAGTAGTATCCAACCAAACCCAAAAAACTCCGTACTTCTGTCACACTCCTGGGTGGCTCCCAAGTACCGCCTCAATATTTTCTGGATCCACTGCAAATCCAGCCTCTGAGATGACATGTCCTAGAAAGTGAACCTATCGGATCCAGAACTAGCACTTCGAGAGCTTACCATAAAGATGGTGCACTCGGAGTGTGTCCAGTACTACCCTCAAATGGTAGGCATGATCCTCCTCAGTAGTCTAGTAGATCAGAATGTCGTTGATGAAGACTATGAAAAAGTGATTTAGGTATGGATGGAAAATCCTGTTCATAAGTCCCATGAACACTTCTTGAGTGTTGGTTACACCGAAAGGCATAACCAAGAACTCGTAGTGTCCATACCGACATTTGAAGGTCGTCTTCTTCACATCCTCGTCTTGAACTCTGAGCTGGTGATAACCAGATCTGAGTTCTACCTTCAATAACCATCGTGATCCCTTCAACTGATCAAAGAGGTCGTCAATCCTCGGGAGTGGGTACTTGTTCTTCACAGTCACCTGGTTCAGGCATCGATAGTCAACACAAAGCCTCAAGATCTCATCCGCCTTCTTGGCGAACAGAATCGGGGCTACCTAGGGAGAAACACTGGGCCAAATGAATCCCCCTGTAAGTCCTCTAACTGTACCTGTAACTCACGAAGCTCCGCGGGAGCCATCCGATACGCTGGTGTAGATATCGGTTCCGTCCTGAGGTACAAGTCAATGTAAAATTCCACCTCTATGTGAGGAGGTAGACCTAGGACATCATCAAGGAAAACATCTATGTATTGGTCCACAACTGCAGGATAGCTCGGACTCTCCACATCAACTGCTCCGAGGGTAAGGGTAGCCAATTGATGAGTGATTGGATGTACTCTCCTCCGGGCAAGTCCATCATATGCTGCAAAGGCTCCCTTCTCACCGGTGAAGGTAAACCTAGTCTCATCCATGAGGACACACCACAATTTTCTCCTAATACAGTCTATCTGAGCATGAACTGTAGATAACCAGTCCATACCCAAGATGACATCGTAAGGCCTCGACGCCGCTACTAGGAGATCCCAGTCGAAGCTCTCACCTCCTAAAGTAATCTCACACTACCGAAACCAATGAATAATCATTGAATCTTCTCCTGTAGGAGTCTCTAGCCATAAGGATCGAGCCAACAGATCTGTCAGAATCTCCGATCTCTAAATGAGGGCAGTGTCAATGAAAGAGTGACTAGCACCTATGTCTATAAGTACTGCAGCTATGGTGGAGTAGACACAGATCGTACCTCGAATCATCTCCAGAGCGCCATGATCGTATGCCTCAGCTGCCTGGAGTTGAGATCTCCCCTGTCCACCTGCTCCCTACAGTCGGGTTGGACCTCCTTGTGGTGGTGGTGGTAACACCTTGAAATGTCGTCCACCGCTAGCTGCACATCCATCTCCTCTGTCATGTCCGCCTGCTCCCTACGGACCGCCTCGATCGAATCTCTATCTCTGCTTGGGCGGTCCTTCGACCATCTACTGATCATATGAACGGTGGGTCAGACAGTCATGAGCCATGTGACCCTGCCCGCTGCATGAGTAACACTACCCGCTCCTGGCATGTCTGTCTCCGCCTTGGGTGCTCCGCACAACCGATCCTGAGTCATGCAGTCGTCCACCTGTAGGTATGGTCCTCTTTGACCTTTGCGACATCTATCTTCTACTATCTATAGAAGACTCCGCTACGTGCCGACTAGTGGTGGATCTCACTGCTAGAGACTGCTTAGCAAGGAAACTCTCCACTAGTAGGGATCTCTCTAGCACCCCCGCCTACGTCGGGATGCTGAGTGAGATCATCAGAGCTCTGATCTCCCATATGAGCCCCTGTTCGAAGGTCCAGGCCCTGAATAATGGGTCCCACATCATATAGGTGGAGTATCATGAGAGGTCAGTAAACCTCGCTGATTACTGAACTATAGTCATGCTGCACTGCTGTAGATGAAGTAGCTCCTGTATGCGCACTGCGTGAAGAGTCGCTGGAACAAACTCCACTCGAAACAGGCTCTTGAAGTCTTCCTAGAGTAGCATCATCTCATCATGAACCTGGAGCATCAATCTCCACCATATTCCTACCGCTACTTGTAGAAGTCTAGCAGCAAGAATCACCATGAAATCGACTAGTGTCCCTACTAGTCGAAAAACTCTCACCACAGCCTCCAGCCAATACTCAGCCGCCTGTGGGTCCATCTCTCCCCTAAACCTGTGTTTCCTCTAGCGCTGGAACTCATGCAACATGCTCAAGCAGTGTGCATCATCTACTACTGGGGCTGGTGGCATCAGTGGCCCAATGAGGAGTGGTACCGTTGTTGCCTCTGCTGGAAAAGGGCCCTACACCGAGGCCTCATCGCTCGGTGGGCTAACTGTGCATACAACTCTCGGGACTCTAGCTGGTCGTCTACGTGGAGGCATCCTAAAAGAAACATACACAACACGGTCAAAAGGTAATACCTGGTGAGCTGACCTGGTTGAGCTGACTTAAAGAAAACTTTTGAAAACACACACACAATCAGTGTTTTCATGTACTGAGTCAGAAATTAGAAGTTGGGGTCCCGGTGTATGGATACGTCGGCCACCGCACCAACACTGGACTCCCTAAACTAAAAACCACACTTAGTACCCTTAAAACTATTGCTTCATAGAAAAGATCAGAGTCCTAAGTTCTACGGTAGAACTGACTCCTCTGATACCAATTTGTCATGACCCGTCCCCCGGGGCCCATGTCGTGACTACCCCAAGCCCACCTTCCATAGGCTAGGGGATGACGACTAGCACCAAATACATAATTCCCTAAAAATGGGAAGGCATATCCTTTATAAACTATAAAAAAACACAACAGAGTACACTGATGGATATGAAACACTAAGTAAAACTGTATAACAAAAGAGTTCTGAAAGTAAAAGAGGCCTGAAATACAAGCCCAACTGTAAAGTATAAGAAACTGAAAGTACAACTGAGGAAAAAGTAAAAATATCTATTGGGTCGTCCTCTGGGTTTATACCTGAAGGGTAGGTACAGATTGACTCCTCAACACTCCACATCTGTCTGTCTCCTCCGTGTACCATCATGTCGTATGGTCCACCTCTGGGTACTGTCCGGTCCTAGTACTCTCAGCCTCTGTCAGTGCTATCTGTAATCTACATCCAACGCAACGAGGTGTGAGCATAGCCTGTGTAGGGGTGAGTATAACGATACTCACTAGGGACACCGAGACCCTCAAGGTCTCACAAAATCCAACAAGGATATACCAAAAAGTATGAAATCAACAGATAACCCCACTTAGGTATATGCCCATACATATACCTAAGTAATCAAGTAATCCATCTCAATCATGAGGAAATCACAAAAGTTACTGACTCATCTAACACCAAGATTTATTCTAGGGGTAAAACATTTTGAACCCTCAACTGCTAGATAACTCCTCTATCGAGTAAAGTGGGCCTGCCGCCACAACCAGACACTTCCCATTGACCTGAGACTGCTGAGGTACTCCTCCTGTCGAGTACTCTGGGTCTGCTGCATCACACAGAGGCACTCCCCACCATAGGTCTGCCGCCACAACCATGCGCTCCCCCTCATAGCCTGTAGAGGTACTCCTCATGTCGAGTACCGCAGGTCTTCCACCACAACCAGGCGCTCCTCCTCCATGGGTCTACCTCCACAACTAGGCACTCCACACTGGGCCATACAAGTCACTCTGAGTCGATCGGTCAACAGTCATCAAGTCTTAGCCAGCTACTAGGTTCCCGCACAAATTCTCGCTCGTCTCCAGAAGATCCACTCCATAAGTTTCTGGTCGATTCTCCAACTACCACAAATTCCCACGAAGAAGTATCCCGAAGGTCCTCCATGTCATAGGGGTCTCAACGCAACTGATGACGCGTCAATTGGACGCCTGATCTGTTAGTTATTAGGATTTTAGTCCCGGGGGCCCAGTTGGATTCGTGCACGATCCAACCTGACCGTATATCAACTATACCCCAAAATCCAATGGAATATACTCAAAGGGACTTCCAAACTCCAAGATTACTAGCGCCACTGACGTTTCATCAAACAGACGTCTGGTGCCAAAGATATGGCCAAAAGAAAGTAAAGGGTTGTAGTGGCCCCGGGTCCGATCTGACCCTGCCCGACCCAGTCTGGCCCGACCCAGTTCGGGTCGACCCGTCTTGATCTATTGGGTTTTTCCCGACCCATTGGGCGGGCCATCCTATTGGGTTCAGCTTAACCCGCTGGGCCCAACCCAGTAGCCCGCGAGGGGCCATGAAGGGCTGAGAGGGCACAGACCGGCTGCGAGGGCGCGGAACGACCATGGTTTGGCATGAGGACTGTTCGGCCCGGAGGGTGCCGCGAGGGGCGTGGGAGGCCGACTCAGCCGGGGCATCGCGAGGGGTGCGAGAGGCCAGCTCAGCCGGGGCACTGCGAGGGCGCGGTTCGGCCAGGGGCTCGGGAGGTCGGCTCGGCCGGGAGCTGGTTCAGCCTGGAGGCGCGGGCGGCTGGGAGGGCACCACAGTTCGGCCTGGGTTGGCGGAGCTGGTTCAGCCAGCGGACGAGGTGCCTGGGGCCGATTCGTCCGGTTCGGTCGGGCGGAGGGCGCAACTAGGGTGGCACGACTGGGGTACGGCACGACCGAGGCTGGTTCGGCTAGGGTGCGACATGGCTCAGGCCGGTTTGGCTGGAAGGTGGCACGGTCGGTGGGCGGCATGGGTCGGGGAGGCCGTGGGTAGCGCGACCGTTTCCTTCGTCTCCATTCTGAATAACATCACAAACAAGAACAGCAGAGGGTTCAGGCCATGTTGGTTTGGTCCACACCCTCCGCGTTTAGGGTGGTAGCAAGAAAATTAATTATTTCTTGAATTTCAAATAATTAACAAGAAAAGAAGATAGAGGAAAATCAATCCAACACCCCACATATTCCGACAAAAACAATTTCCCAACCTGCAAGAAAAAAAACGTCCACAACGATACTTTGCTTTAGAAGGGAAGAATTAAATGAATAATATAATATTCTAATAAATTCCCCACCTTGATCGTTGTTTATCGACAGAGTCGTGGGGAAGAAGATGGAGTTGTCGTCGTTCGTCGCGTCCGCCACACACTTCCAATCCAAGCTCGTGTGTCGGTTTGTTGACGATGATGAGGAGGGAAGGTTGGTCATCAAAGATGTCCCACGTCAGTTGCCTCTACAAGGTGCTTCCGAGGAAGAAGTCGAAGACGCTCCTCGCTGGTGTTCTTTGTGGAAAAAGTTCATTGTTGGAGAGTTTTATTTCTATGTCCTCCTCTCCCAAGTTCCACCAAGATGAATATACCAATCCAAAATAATAGATTAAGTTTATCTATTATTTAATTGTTGGCACAAAATTCAAAAAGGTTTAAAAAATAATTAATTAATGTGATCAATTAATTAATGGGTAGGATTTGGCACATTAATGGCAAGTGAGTTGGTAGAATTAATTGGGTAGAGGAGGTCAAGAGGCTCCCCCTCATTAATGAAGGGAGTTGATAGGTTTTACTCAATTAAAATGGGGGTTTAGTCCCAGGTGGTCCCCACCACCGTAACCTCTCGCGGGAGGTTAGGTTCGGGTGGGCCCCACCACTGTAACCTCTCATGGGAGGTTATGGTTAGGTGGTCCCCACACTTATACTTCCACAAGGAGGTTTAGTTCCGGTGGACCTCACCTCCAACTTCCACATGGTGGCTCAAAAATAAAATAAAGTTTAGTTCATTTTATTTTATTATTTTCCATGAAAAACCCAAAAACTAACTTTATTCTAGACCCACTGCCATCGATATGAAAGTATCCTTAAGTGAATACCGACACTGCCAGTTCAACGATGCCCTCCGATTTCAATTCCAAGAACCGGTTCAAAAGTTATAAAAACCCGCTCGTACGTTTACAGAACGCACCCGAACAAAACTTCAAAAATTGATTCCGGGCACACCAGGCCTCAGAATCACATGCCGTCAATTTTCACAGACTCATAAAATTTACATTTAATTAAAAAAAATACATGGAAATTCTGGGTCTTTACACATTAATGGACATTTTTATGGGTTTAAGAGGTTCAATTTTATTGTTTTGGAAGCATTTTCTTCCATGGTTTTCATGATCGGTTTACTTGTATTCATGAATGGAAGTCTGTTTGATGTATGGTTAAACATCCAGAATTGTTAATATATCTTATTAATGAAATTAAAATGATATAAATGATCTTATAATTATTTTGGGTTATATACCATTATGATCTGGTTCAACCATTTAAAAGGTTTCATGACCAGTTGTTTCCTCTGGAATTGGGGATGACCTAGTTGATTGAAGGTTCAAACATTCCAATCAGTTTCTAACGAGTTTGTTCATAGAACCGGAAACATACAATGATTCCATATCCATTTGGACCTACTTTCCAAAGGTAGGTACTCATTAGTTGTGGACTGATGGGGCTTAGGAATTTTCATTGGTCGAGAGGATGGGAGATCGGACTCATCACACCTTTTTGAGGGGAATTATTATCTACTCCGGGACTCTCTTTATAGATTTAAGTTATGTTCGTGAATCCTTATTACATTACCAAGTATAAAATGAGCTTTCCTTTATATCTGACAATCAATGATTAAATATGTAGGAAATTTAGAGAATCTTTTATATGTATTTGAGGTTCTTAATCAATAGAGAATCATATGTATTTCTTAGAGATTCTTATTCAATGATATCCTTCAGTACATAAAAGTATCTTGGTTATTATGATAACCATACTCGTTTTAAATCCACTCAGTGGGGCACTTGAAGTTTATTGTCATTCAGAAGGACATAGATTATTTCAGAGTTGGGATCGTACCCGCTGATGGGCTACCTATGTATCCTTTGTTTTGGAAAAGGAATTAGAACCCACATAGTTCGAGTAAGGGAGTATGATGTTTATGCATGATTGATGGATCAAAGAAATATTTCATGATTACTTTTACACTCTAAGCTCACGTGAGTCATGCTCGGTGTGAGAAACAAGAGGTATTGGTGAAACCAGAAAATTGTGCCACAAAAGATGCAATGATGTGGGGCTTATGTATGTATGACTGCCCAAAATAAATGAGGATTAAGATTTACTTCAGGGAACAAATCCAGGAACAAGGTCCATAAAGGTATATGTACTTCATGGAGATTTGGGTACTCTAACTTGGGGCTTACTCCAGAGGAAGATTCCCAAATTAGGAGGGGACTCATGATTGGGTTTTACTCCTGAGAAGGAAGCCCAGATCAAAAGTAAATTAAGACTAGTTAAGAGGAATTAAGACTAGGGATTACTCCTGAGAAGGAGGCCTAGGTTAAAGGACTTTAAAAATTAAGGGACTTGGGGCTTACTCCTAAAGAGGATTCCCATATTTGAAACTGGGGCTTACTCCTGAAAAGGAAGCCCAGGTTAAGAGAATTATGGTTGGGGCTTACTCCTGAGGAGGATGCCCAAATTAGGGGACTTGGACTGGGGCTTACTCCTGAAAAGGAAGCCCAAATTAGAGGACTTGGGGCTTACTCCTGAAAAGAAGGCCCAAATTAATGGACTTGTGGATTACTCCTAAAGAGGATGCCCAAATTAGAGGACTTGGGGATTACTCCTGAAAAGGGGGCCCAAATTAAGGATTCTCACATCTTAAAGGATGAGGTTGAATAAATGAACTCTCTAACTTTATTGATATAAAGATGTGTAAATCACTAGGTTTTGAGAGATGTTCCAGGGAATTCCTTTCAGATAAGGAAGTCAATCAAGAAAACATGCCATAAATGGCTTTGAAGAGTGTCTTGAAGACTGAATCTTTAATAGGAGAGGTGGAATGACATAAGAGGGGTTAAATGGGTAGGAAGGGCACCCAAAAATAGAAGGGCGCACAAGTCCTAGTGGGCACGCAGGTACTGCATGGGTGTGCAAGTCCTGGTCGCGCATGTATACCTGTGCGACACATGGGTACTTGCACGATTGTTAACCAGTAGGGTAATACTTGGGAGATACTTGACCAAATCCTTTAGAATTATCCCGAGGTACTTCCAGAAGAGTGGCACGCAAGTTTCAATGAGTAGTTAAGGAGGCGCACAAGTGTGTCCATTTCCCTTAAGGGTAAAACACATAGGCACGCAAGTTTTAGTGAATTATAACACTTAGAACTTATTCCTCTTGTTTAGACCTTCCATTCTAGGTAAATAATTACCTTAGAAGTGTTCGGAAGACTTAAAGAAGAGACTTGGGCATTCAGAGCTCTATATCTGAATTATGGAAAAAATCCTCCTCAAATAGGGGGCCCACCGGGGGTATTTATAGGATGGAGAAGACCCTGGACGGTTTTCAAAGAGGGCACGCAAGTCACTTGCGTGGCCATTGGGCGGCGCGCAAGTGTACTTGTGCGACCATGCTAGAACTTGCGCGACCTATGGGAAATGTTCTCCTTGTTCATCCCTTTCTCTTTTTTTGATGTTTATTCAAAGGATGAATCTTCCTTATTGAGGTATTTCCCTTTTCATTTCGTTTAGACTCTGTGACAAAAAAGGAGCATCAACAAAAGCCCCCCCTCAGAGTTGGATCCAAAATGGAATGAGGATTTAACTCTGAGGAAAATGAGAAACAATAGGAAGTTTGGGCGCGCAGGGTATGGCGCGCAAATGGGCTTTGGGCGTGCAGGGTCCGGCGCGCAGGGGTACGGCCTCGTCTATAAATAGATGGCCTCACTTTGCGCAAAGCACCCGAATCTCACTTGTTTGGTTTGCTCTCAGTGCGCAGGTGGACTCCCGACTTTCGCTCGTCCGTGCTTCTTGTTTCTTGCGTCGCGCTTCTGTTAAGGTATTTGGACTTGTGCGGTGATACTTGCGCGACCAATACATGCGCAACTGAAGGAGATTTGCGTGCCTAAATTTCTTGGCCAATTTTTCAAACTCCTTCACAAATTTTATGAAAAATTAACTTACTTTAAGAGTTAATTATTCAACTTTTGTGCAGATCCAATGGCTCCCAAGAGAATCGAAATGACTGATGAACTAGAAAGCAAAAGAATTAATGATATGATGGACATCGTTGACCATTATTACTATATTGTCTGTGAAAGTACTCTCCCAGAATTAGCTAAGTACTTGAAGAAGCATCATATTAATTTCCCGCACAACATCTATCTGCCTCTATATGGCCATAGTCATTTGCAAGATTTCAATATTCCAGAGGCAAAGAACTATCTTCCGCATTCCTAGTTTTAGTCATATACCAACTTTTCTTCAGCAAATGTCTCAATCACAGGAACATTTTCTAATGATGGAACAGTAAAGAATGCCTATATAATGCATTATAGATCGTGTGCACTAGATCTGAAACCTCACAAACCTGAACTGCAACCACATTGTTATCCCTCAATATTTCGAAATTCTCAGATGGATCAATCCAAAGGCTGGAATGAGAAATGGGAATTCCGTTCTGGAGGAGGTGTGAAGCCAACTTGGATGTGGGCTTATTGGGTGTGACAAACTTGTGAAGAGTTTGTCGAGGATCTGAAGGGAGCTGCAATTTATGAAGCCGTCTGGGCTGGACAAACATATGTTTATAGGAGTGATAATTTTGCAGCATAGTTGCTTAGCTGCTGGAGCCCAGAAACTAATTATTTCCATCTGACCCATGGAGAATTAGGAATTAGTTTGTGGGATGTCTACAAGATCTTAGGAGTTCCAATTTTGGGTGATATGTATGAAGAATTCATCCCTCCAAAGGAAACCTTGAATGATCCGAAGAAGACTCCGAATTTGGTTCGAGAATTATTGAAGATTTATCATAAGATCAAAATCTCAAAGACTTCAATGACTCATTATAGAAGGGATATTCATCCAGAGGAATGGATGGATGTGTTTCTCAAGAAGAAGAGGTAAAAGGGGCCCACCTGTACTCGCACTACTAGCTTCCCTAGAGCGGATAAGAGAGGTTCTCCTGGCACATTCTGGCCGACTCTGGAAGCAGGAGAGTTTGAGAAATGGGGGTATGAAGTGAATCATAAAATCCCTGAGAAGACCCGTTTGGCAGGCTTTTAGCCTTATGGATCAGTGTATATCTTTTTCCAGTCAGAGATTCAAAGGGAGGTGTCAGGACAGAGACTTTAGTTATTGCAGCCAAGTTGGCTGAGAGAAAGATGGTGGGGTTGGCTACCCCAGTTTTGGCAAAGATTCACAGGAGTTTACTCCATGTCTATATGGGTAAGTCTCCTTTGATATTAGTGGGACCATTCCAAGTTTTATGGGGATGGATCGCTACTCACTTTCGAACATATGCTGTTCAGAACGGAATACAGATTCCTGGAAGTTCTTTCAGGCCGTCTATTCAGGCCTTCTCTGGAGTTTGTCCTTTGTCTCTCAATGCCTATGATATTAGGCCATGGCTGGGTATGCATAAGGAATTCCACTTCTTTCCCTATGGAAATCCGCCAACAGGGTGATTTGTTGACGATGGATCAGCCAGCTTGGAACAGAGGTCTTACATGCTGGCCTGCAGAGATGGTGTACTGGCCACCGGAATTGATGGGGAAATTATATGTGAGGCCTATGATCCATATCTATTTGCACGCCAATTCAAGTGTCTACAGACAAATGTTGTATCTCCTCCAGTGCACGTCAGGTCATAACAGCATCCAATGGTTGCCCGACAACTACGGTTGCTAATGGCTATGGAAAGGACTGGGGCAGTTTTTAACTTACTAGATGCTAAAGCGGTAAGTAACTTGTCCACATGGCATGCTGAAAACTGGGTAGCATCATATCCTGAGGAAATATTGAATAAACCTGTTTACTAGGTGGGGAAGAAGAAGAGAACCATTGAGAAAGAAACAATTCAGGTGGCAGGTGATTCTTTCACTCCTGAATCTGGTTCACCAAGTTCTTCAACCGAGGATGATTCATCAGATTCTTAGGAGATACAACATGTGTCAAAGCGGCCACATGCCATATATAATTTTCCTGTCAGAATCAAGAGATCCACTCCATCAACTCCTGGTGAGTTACTTTATTAAGGAAATTTAATTGCTAGTAACTTTATAGAGTAACAAGTTTTCATTATCTTTTTATAGTTGCAGGAGCTAGAAAGAAATTAAAATCCAAGGTTGTAGGGCCCTCTTCGTAGCCTTCTAGTACACCTGAATATCTACGCCCAGAGGCCATACAGACATGGCGGGATGTATACTACGATACTGAAACTATCTGGCTGGAGCTATGTGAAGGGATACATCTTCCTAGAATAGGGACTCTTCAGGCTCCTTAAAATATTCATTTCAAGGATAACCCTGATGAAGTAAGAGCCTATGTCAAAGATTTTAGGACCTATATTTATGCCACCAATGATTCTATCCCTATCACCAAGTGGGTGAATTAAATGATGGATCACGATGCCACTGACGAGGAGTGGCATGAGTACGTGTCTCCTGAAGATGTAAGTTTTATTTCCTTTTTTACTTTGCAACTCGATTTCAGTCAAAGATTTTTTACTCAAGGAAATTACTTTCTTTATCCTACAGCTTGAAAGGAAAGGAACTACTGAAGTTCCTTCACCACAGTATAGCCCTGGTGGTACTTCCATCAGGGCTGCAACTAAATATCCTTGTGAGTTGGGCGAGATATCTCCGGGCCAGCAGGCCATGAATGAAGAGTTGGACATGGCACTCCATTCTCCAATTCAAGTGTCTGTAAGGGATACTACCGATACTCCCAAAATACCAAAGAAGCAAAGGAAACAAAGTAGGAAGTCCACAGCTAAGCGCTTCATCAGTAGTGGTAAGTCCTTCGGATAATCATGATTCTTAAACCATGAAAAGATTTCTCATTTTCCTTGGGATTGTAGGAGCTTCTTCAATTTCCCCTCAGAGGGAAAGGACTGATCCTCCTTTGAGGACCACAGAGGGTGGTGTGGAACAATTGCAAATTCCAGCTAACTTGGCTTCTCCTGGAGAAGTGCCAGCATCTGTTCCCAGTATCCCTCCTGCTACTGTTGAAAGAAGAGAAGAACCTACTGCTGGTAAGTTAACAATGATTCATAAAATGTTGAATGAAACATCGACTAGCTTCAATTCTGTGATATTTTAGGTATAAAACCTACACTAGAGTCATTGGCGGCCGCGACAAATGAATCTGCCATCCTTCCTGAAGAATCTGTCCAGGGTAAGGGACTGCAGGATGAAGGTTGCCAAGGAGACACATCAAATGATCCCACTGGTGAGACTAAACAGGATTCTGAAATATCATTGGATGGAATGATGAATCTTGGAATGTCTTTCGAAGAATTTTTTGATCATTCTAAGTTATCATGTGATTTAGAAGATCTTGGATGTGAGTGTTATCCTTTTTCTGGTAAATTTTCTTATAATTTACACTTCTAATCATGACTGAAAATAATATGCAGTTCCATCCAAAGAAGCTACTGAACTGCAAATACCTAAAGAGGGTGTGGACATTGATGTCAACCCTACCATTGCAGAAACATTAGCTCAAGTGGATCTAAACCCAGTAAACCCTCCTAAGACCCATCTTGAAGATCCTGTTGAAACTGGGAAAGATGGGGAGAAGTCTACTCAAGTTGTTGATCTACTATTAGGTAATGATTGTACTGAGTTTTCAAGATAGACAACCAACTTTCATTGTTCTATGAAACTAATCATACTTTTAATTGATCAAACAGGGCCATCAACTTCAATGTCTAGATCTGGAGGTGAAGTCTCAACTTCAGGGGGAAGGAGAAGAACAGGGAACTTCCTTAAGTGCATTAATCCCAGATTACATGCCCCCCTGTGATGATGATGTCGAATAAGACTCGGAGGTACTTAAGGCGCTCAACTTTTCACGACGCAAGGCATGGAACAACATATGGAAAATCATATCTGAGGTTCCTTTAGAAGATATATCATCGAAGATCCCTCGATTGTCATCCCTGTTCGTCATGCTAGGACTTGGCGGTTTTGGATATCAAGAGATCCATACCACAGTGAAACAGGTCATCTTAAGAAGGGAGCAGGAGAAAAAGTGCCGTGAAGATCTGAACAAGGTAAAGCTGTCAGTCAACATCAGTGAATTTGAGGCTACGGTATCCCGAGCTGAGGTTGACTATACTGCCAAGATGAAGGAGATGAAGCATAAGATCAAAGATAAAGTCATCCAACAGATGCACCTTCAGCAACAGTTAGATGCTGTTACTGGGGAACTTGACCAACTCAATAATTTTCTAGAGGGAGCTCAAACGAATGGTATGAAAGCCATTGCAGATGCCAAGAAAGCACTCCATCAGGCTCAAAAGAGTGAAGTTGGTCGGGTGCATGAGCTTCAAGTAGCTGCTAATGAAGCTCAGGATGTTGTTCATCAAGTGAAGAATTACGTTGACAACCTCTTGTAATTTCCTAGAAAAGAGAAGAGACTCCAATCTGTGTACGTCCTTCTAATCTCTTGTACACTAAATGGAAAGAATGCTTTCATCTTCAATCACTTGTGCACATATTTTCCTTTGCTACCTGCTTTAGATTTTTGTTTACTAAGCCAATGGGCCTAGTAAGCATAGTTTTATTTTTACTAGGATTATTATAAATAACCCTACAAACTTTGAATCTTTTAATTGCTCAATATTACCCAAATCATACAAAATGAATGTTTAGTGAGATGGAACTTGACTTTTATTCAGAGTTCCCTTGTCTTTTGTGGGAAGTTTAAAGTCATGCACATCAGATATAAAAAAGACTAATGTTTAAGGTCGAAATATCTTTGACAGAATGAATTAGAATTGACTCAATTCCTTGAAAATTTATCTAAAATATATTACCATACTCAAGTATGAGGGAAAATATGTAAAATATGACTTAAGAAAATTTGAATCTGAGGAATGATATGAAAAAGAGATAAAAAGGCATTAGAAGAAGTAGTTCCCAAGAATGAAGTTACCATTATTTAACAAACCCGTTAGGGGGTTGAATTATACAGGGCCACCTAAGGGAATTGTATGCATAGTCAAATAAATAACATCTTTTGGCTGATAGGTCCATTATGTAGAGTACTTATGCAAGGCCGCCTAAGGGCACGTGCTGCATAGTCTGGAAAAAGAACTCTAAAAAATTTACTTTTCTACTACTAAGAAGCCAGTGAAAGTTTATGGGGATTCCGATTTTCCAAAGTATAGAGTTTGCTGTATGGAAAGAGGTACTTGAATATGGAGAAGATATTTTGAATCAAGATTGTCTATGAATTGGATGAATGTTACTCCTACGAAGGTCTGAACCAAGTGTATGGAAGGTAAATATAAACCATATACTTGAATACTTTCAGATCATGAAAAAGAAAATGAAATAAATATGTTAAGGATGGCTATATATATATATTTTTCTACAGATCTTTACATATTTTTGATAAGACCAATAAGGAAAAAAGAGGCTTTCTTCCCAAGAATGAAGTTACCAGTATCTGACAAACCCATTAGGGGGTTGAATTATACATGTCCACCTAAGGGCATTGGCTGCATAGTCAAATAATAGTATCTTTTGGCTGAAAAATCTGTTATGGAGACTGTTTATGCAAGGACGCCTAAGGGCATGTACTGCATAGTCAGACAAAAGAACTCTCAGAAATTTGACATTTTTGTGACCAGAAGTCAAGAAAAGGGTTATGAAGATCTGGAAGTATTTAAGGTCAGGATTATGACACATAAAAATGGGTATTGTCCAATGTATGTAGAGATACATAGATCAATGCTAACCATAATCATGTAGTGGCTGGGTCTTGAATTGAAATAGTGGACTTCACTACGTATCCCATAAGGATGGGAATCAAGCCATATGTAGTTCTTGAAATACAGTTTAACATCGTGTGGGACGAAATTATGAGAGATCTTAGTTTAAGGTCATAGAGCTCGAAACATTATAATAAATACACAGTGTGTGTTTTCATGGGGACTTTTCAGCTAGGGGACTGAAAGTGGAATTTGGGGTTAGGCCCAAAAGACTTGGGGCTGGATTCGAGGGACACTCGAACGTTCCTACGTATCCCATAAGGATGGGAATCAAGCCCACATAGTTCTAGAAATACCCTCTGTACATATTTGGTTCATACATGCGAAGGGTTAAAGGGGACTTTAGTGCAATAATGGTTTAACCCAAGATAAAAGGTTTAGGTATTGCCATGTATGCACATAATTTTTTTTGAATATAACATGATTGAAAATAAATGTAAATAATGATTCTCTCTCAGGTGAGGGTATCAAAGAATATTGTAGTTTATTTTCGTACAGGACAAAAGTGTTGTACAGTTTAACATCATATAGCAAGGACGAAGGTAAACCAATGTAAAGATATTTATTATGAGAGCGGTTTCACCTATCAACATCATATGAGATGAAGGTGAACCAATGTGAAGAGATTGGTTTTGGTCTTGAACCTTGGAAGGTTGCCAACGTACCTGGCCTAGAAGGCAAGGATCAAAGTTCGCGTAGTTCAATTAAAGAATGAATTAGTGATCAAGTTGTTTTTGGGGACAACGACCTAAAAAAATGATGTTGGGACTTACGCGTGGTTTGTATCCCAAAGAGGGTGTTATGGTTGAAATTTTCTCTAAGCTCACGTGAGTCATACTCGGTGTGAGAAATAAGAGGTAACAAAAACCTTAACGATGCATAGTTTAATGTCATGTAGGACATATGAAGGGACTATGCTGTTTAAAGTCTTGCAGTTTAGGACTATTGGTGCTGCACAGTTTAGTGTCATGTAGCAGGGACAAAAATACAGTTTAACATCATGTAAGACATATTAAGGGATTTCAATACAGTTTAGCGTCATGTAGTTAGGACGATGGTGACAATACAGTTTAATGTCATGTTGGATAAAAAGATGACTGTGCAGTTTAATGTCATGCAGTAAGGACAAAAGAGGACACATTTTAACATCATGTTGGACGTATTAGGGACTTTTTCACAGTTTAACATCATGTTGGACGAAAAAAATGATACAGTTTAGCATCATGTTGGATAAAAGTGGTAATAGTTTAAGGTCATATGCATGGACCGTTGGTTATGCAGTTTAACGTCTTACTGGACGTAAGGGACTTCTGTACAGTTTAGTTTCATGTAGTTTGGACGTCACAGTTTAACGTCATGTTGGACGTAAGTGCCAATAGTTTAAGGTCATATGCATGGACCGTGGATGGTGCAGTTTAACATCATGATGGACGTAAGGGACATGCAAATAGTTTAAAGTCATATGCATGGACCGTGGATGGCGCAGTTTAACGTCGTGCTGGACGTAAGGGACATGCAAATAGTTTAAGGTCATATGCATGGACCGTGGATGGTGCAGTTTAACATCGTGCTGGACGTAAGGGACATGCAAATAGTTTAAGGTCATATGCATGGACCGTGGATGGTGGTGTATTTTGTGTTTATACAAAATACTTCTTCAAAAATCTGGCATTGGTTAGAGTAGTGATGAGTTCTCCATCCATTGAGATTAAAGAATAAGCTCCATTGGAATAGACTTTATGTATTGAATAAGGTCCTTCCCACTTTGGTTCAAGCTTGGGAGGTTTTTTTCTTGGTATCATTGGAGTTATGAGAACTAATACCAATTCTACCTGAACGAATGAATGAAGATGAACTTTTTTGTTGAAAGATTGTGTTATTAGATTCTGATAGACTTCCAAGTGGTGCAGAGTGCACAATCTTTTCTCATCTAAACGTTCCAATTCATTCAATCACTTTTGATATTTTTCATCTATAGATGATTGATCACAAATGGCTACTCTGAGCGAAGGTAATTGAACTTCAATGGTCAAGACTGCTTCCGTTCCATATACCAGTGAATATGGAGTTGACCGCGTTGCAGTGCGAGTGGTGGTTCAATAAGCCCATAAAGCATGAAATAATTTATCAGGCCATGACTTATTATCTTTATCCACCATCTTTTGCAGTATATTTGACATAGTCTTGTTGAAGGCTTCTATCTGGCCATTGGCCGCTGCATGATACCGAGATGAATGATTGGATTTGATGTTGTATTCTTGATGCAACTTCTTCACCTCAGATGAACAGAAGATGGTGCCATTGTCCATCATATAGTATGAGGGACACCAAATCTGGTTATGATGTTAGACTTGATGAAGCTAACAATGCTTTTAGAACTAACTTCTCTGAGAGGTATTGCCTCTTCCCATTTGGAAAAGAAGTCAGTAGCAGTAAGACTATACTTAAACTGCTTGGTCGTAGCTAAAGGGTAAGGTCCCACCACATCCATTCCCCATGTGGAAAATGGCCATGAGTATTTAGCTGTATGAAGAAACTTTGGAGGTTGATGAATGAATTTGGCATGTACTTGGAATGAATGACCCTTCTTTGTGAAATCAACACAATCTTGTATCATTTAAGGTCAAAAGTATCCAAGCCTTCGAATCTGATCAGACAGTCTATATCCAGAATGGTGGGAACCACAGACTCCTGCATGCACTTCTTTCATGATATCCATTGTATCTTCACCATCAATGCATCTGAAGAGAAATCCATCAAAACCACGTTTGTAGAGAATTTTCTCTAAGTGATCTGGACTATCATAAAGAGTGAAATTGACCACACATCTCCGGACTTGTTCTTTCCCGACTCTATCAGGTGGAAGCGTTCCATTTTAAAGGTATTCCCTAATAGGTATCATCCATCCTGTAGCATGAACATATGGTTCAGGAATGGGACTAATTTCATTGATCTCTTCTGTTCTGGTTCGAACATAAGGTGAAATTGTACGATGGTGGGCAATACTGATGGTTGTCTTGTCCTGATTTGGATCTGTCAGAGCTGTGGCTATATTATCTAGTGCATCAGGTTGGGCATTTTTTGATCTTGGGACATAAGAAAATTTCGGTTCTGCAGGAAACTCCACCATTAACTCTCTGACGTAATCATACAAAGGGATTAGTTCTTCTTTTCTGATGGCATAATCCCCATTGACTTGTTTGATTACCAGGTCTGAATCACCTTTCACCTTTAAGTGATTCACTTGTGCTTGAAGCGCCAACTCCAAGCCTGCGATGAGAGCTTGGTATTCCGCTTTATTATTTGTACCGCCTCCCAACAATGAGAAGGAATAAGGTAACACTGCCTTTTTTGGAGAAATGAGTACAACTCCTAAGCCAACTTTGTTGAATTTAGGATTTTCCATTTTCTTCCCTGTTGGACTTCTGGAAGCACCATCGAAGTACATTTCCCATGTTTGAAAACTTTCTTGAATAGAAAAGACTTCCTCATCACGGAGTTCAATATCTGAAGATGTGTCTTCCACTGAAGGGTGTTCAGCAAGGAAATCAGCCAGATCTTGGCCCTTTATTTCCTTTTGAGACACATACTGAATGTCGAACTACTACAAGATAACTGCCCACCTTTCTAGACGTCCTGTAAGTATTGGACGACTAAGGATGAATTTGAGTGGGTTATTGCGAGATACCAATTAGACCTCGTGATGTTGTAGGTAGTGTCTTAACTTTTTAACTGCAAAGATTAATGCTAGGCAGCACTTCTTAATATTTGAGTATCGGGTTTCTGCTTCAAGCATAGTCCAACTGAGATAGTTGAGGTTGTTTTCATTCCCAACATCATTCTTCTGAGTAAGAAAGGCACCCAATGATCGCTCTAAGGCTGTCATATAGAGGATACGTGGTCTTCCTTCAACATGTGGCATTAACACCGGTGGAATCAAGAGATAATTCTTGAGAATATCAAATGCTTCTTGACATTCTTCAGTCCACTTATAAGTGACTCCCTTCTTCATCAATTTGGTGAAGGGTAGATTTTTGCCTTCTAAATTTGCGATGAAATGCCAAATATAGGCTAAATTTCCTTGAAGTCATCTTAATTATTTCAAATTTTGAGGAGGTGACATACCAAGGATTGACTTGGTCTTCTCAGGATCGACTTAAATACCATGATGGCGTACAACAAAGCTGAGAAATTTTCCTGAGGTTACCCCAAAAGCACATTTTAAGGGGTTCATCTTCAAATTATGTTGTTGAAGCTTGAGAAATATGACTTCCAAATCAGACAAGTGATTAGAACGTTGTTTGGATTTGACCACCAAATCGTCCACATAACATTTAACAAACTTCCCTAAAAAGGGTTTGAAGATACGATGCATGACACACTGATATGTTGCGCATGAATTCTTTAGGCCAAAGGGCATTACCCGATAGAAAAACACACCCTGAGGGGCTCTGAAGGCTGTAGATTCTTCATCTTCTAGAGCCATCCGGATTTGATTATATCCAGAATATCCATCCATGAAGGAAATTTCTTCATATCCAGCTTTCACATCAATCAAGAGTCCTGTAATCGGAACTGGAAAATCATCTTTAGGACAATGCCGATTAAGATCTCTGAAATCAATGCAAACTCTAATTTTCTCATTCTTCTTTTTCACTGGGACAATATTAGCCAACCACTTGGGATATTTAACTTCTCTGATGAAGTTATCTTTGATGAGCTTATCCACTTCAACTTCAATTTTGGAAGCATAGGTTGGGTGTGTTCTTCTAGCGGCTTGTTTGAATCCTCGATGTTCTTCTGGAAAACCCAAATGATGAGTGGCAACATCAGGATCAAGCCCTGTCATCTCTGTATAGTTCCAAGAAAATATATCTTGTTTTTTATTTTAAAATGAAATATACATCTCTTTCTCTTCAAGAGTCATGGCCGCACTAATTAAAGTGGGGCATGGATCTTCTTTTGTACCCAGATTTATTTCTCTGAGTTCATCCACGGTGGTAGAGATACCCTCTTCAAATGCTGGAGGAGCATCTTTGAGATCTTCCTATTCTTCTTCAACATGTGTTACTTCTTCCATTTCTACTTGCATAGTAGATGATGAAGCAGAATTTCCATGATCAGAAGAGATGTCAAAATTTACACATCTTGAAGAAGAAGCTTCCATTTCCGACCCAATTGATGATGAAGGGTCTTCTTTGGGTAACAAAGAGGAGATGGTGGATTGAGAATCGACATCATTGTTTACCTCTGACATTTCTATAACTTTCCCTGGCCTGATTAGAGAAGTATAGACTTGATGGATTTCAGTAGATGAAATGAAGACATCTCCATTTGAGCTTTCATCATTTCCTAGTGGATCACCACTTTCTCCCATGTTGTCTAGCTTGATTGCTGTAATTGACATTATGGATTTTTCCATAAGTGTATTTTGATTTGGGTCTATCCTATTAATTTGACTGATAGGTAACACATAATCTGTACTCACATGTGTAAATGGGTTTACTGGAATCTTTTCCAAACCATATGGAGCATTAACTTTGGTAATCTCCCTTGTTGCGGATTTGTCCTTTCCCTTTATGTGATAGAATTCCACCTCAATGTATTGAGATTCACATGTCTTGAATGGGGATTTATCACCATACAATGTCCCAATTTGACCATCGAAACAATATTTGAGACATTGATGGTATGACGAAGGGATATCCACATGCCGATGTAGCCAGGGTCTACCAAGAAAGATGTTGAAGGCTGAATCTTGATCAACAACCATGAAATCTGAATTGGATACAAGATCTCCAAATTGAGTTCTGAGTGTAATCTCTCCCAGTGGTTCTTGTTCATTTTTATCATATCCTTGTAACATCAAAGTAGAAGGAGATAAATTAGATTCTGTGAGTCCCAATCGACGAAGTGTACGAATGGGCATGAGGTTGACTCTTGAACCATTATCAATAAAAACTCTTCGGACATCTACACCATTTACCTTTATAGATAAGTATAAAGGTCTGATATGCCCATGCACGACATCGTCTTTATCTTCATCTATGAAAGATATCACTGTATGGCATTCTGCAGGATTATTCTCAACATGGTAGGCTTCAGCCGCAACAATTTCAGTCTCAAACTCCTGAGGACTTGACAAAGCCTCACTGAGTGCCTCCCAAAGATCCTTTGATAAATTCAAGGCATCCAGAATTGATAACTTGGCCGGTACTTGGGCCAGGTGTTTCAATACATCATACTTTTGATCCAGAGGTCTGCGTTTCCCAACAGGAACATGTGGTTTAGCAGGTTCCTTGGAAGTTTATGCTTTGGAATTTGATGCATCTTGTACCGGGATAGGAGTTGGTAATACTTCTGGATTTGGAAGATTAGACCGATTATGTCTATTTACTTGCTGAGAGGAAGAAGATGGAACCTTTAACCGATCTTCTAGAATAATTGTGCCAGGGATGAGTCTGCCTTGTGTGGAAGAACTTTCTTGTTCTTGTTGAGCTCGTTGAAGGGATCTGCCACAAGTTTCTACCGCATACACAGTTCTAGCAGGGGTAGAATTAGAATAGTGGCCTCTGAAAGATCCACGTATTCCCCTGTATCCTGAGCCTCTATAACTTCGTCTGATTCCTTTTTTTGATACAGGGAATTAGGGCTCATCAAAATCAAAACTACGACTGGCATATGGATCTGTTAATTGAATCATATTAACAGAACCAAAGATCAACTCTTCATCCGATGAAAAATCTAACTGATTAGCTTGTTTAGGCTGTGCCGTTTGGTGGGGCGGTGCCCATTGCTTTGAAGTAGATGGCATAAAATCTGCCAAAGTCAAAGACAACTTAGGCTTTGACACATACTCATCTTCTTCTGATTGTTCCTCTTTCTTGGAATTGTGCCGCCCTTTTGAAGATTTTCCCTCGGAAGAGGATTTTGTTGTGGCATCCAAAGCAGAAGACACAATTGGTTTCTTCAATTGCATTCTCAAAATGGAATGAGTTCGGTTGATCATTTTTCTGACCATCCCATCATCATATTTCTGCGCATTTTTTCTTTTGACTTCATGCCATTCGCCTTCTTCCTCTGGAACTGTAGCAGTAACACATGCTACCTGGGCTGAAGAGCCTTTTAGTTTGACTTGTCCCTAGTCAACCATTTTTTGCAGGAGGTCCTTGAAAACAAAACACTTCTTAATGGGATGCCCCAACATCTGATGAAATGGGAAATAATTGGGACGGTCTTTATCTTCTTCTTTATTAGGCATATTGGGCCTTGGAAATTGAACCAAATTATTTTCTAGAGCCGAAATGAAATAACCAGGAACTTGTTCATTTCAGAAAGAGTAAACTTTTCTCTTTATATCCTCAAATTGTTTCCATATTTGATTTCTTTGATCATCTTGAAAAAACGACCTTTGTTTTTGACACTCAGGAGGTGGAGCCCTTCGAGAAGATGAAGGTTTTGAAGTAGAAGCAGGTACAAGTGCTTGTTTAAGCATAACTATAGCAGTCTCTACTTTACCCATTCTCCTTCATGGAGATGATGGAATTATACGAGCCTTATCCTTATTCTTTATAAGAGAATCTTCAATCTGTTTAGTGATTGAAGTAAGTTCTCGAAACCCTCCTGTGTATTTCACAGGGATCAACGGTGTGCGCAACTCATCATGTAAATTCTCCACACAGATTGGAAACAATTCCTCTTGAGGGTGTGCTAAGATTAGGGAATATGTTAATACCTTCCAGTGAGCAATAAAATATGAGACCCTTTCATTCTCCCTTTTCTTACAGTTTGTAAGATCAAAAACTGTTGTCTTTGGAAATGTTGAGCTAAACTGAAGAAGGAATTTTTGGCGAAGATCCTCCCATCCGGTAATTGACTGGGATTGCAAGCTTGTGTACCAGAAAAAAGCTGGTCCTTACAAGGTTCGCACGAAGAATCTGAGTTTCACTAATTCTTGCTATTCTAGAGTTCCCATCATAGGATCGCAACAAGACACGTAATGTGTCAAATGCTGTTTAGGATCACCTGATCCATTTAAAATAGGGAATACAGGGTTCCCAAAACTTGACGGGGGAGGGATTGAATCTACCATTCAGGGTAAGCTCTCTTTTCTGGTTGAATTTGAGCATGCTTTCCCTCTATAGCTTCCAACCGAGATGTTAATGACTCAATAATAGTTATTAACTTTTGAGAAACATCTGGTTGAGCTTAGACCTGAACAGGTGCAATGACTGGAGCTGGTACAAATGTGGTGGCTGGTACTGCAACTGATGGTATCACCGCCAATTGTTGTTTCACTTGACCTGTAGGGTTAGACCTATGAAGGTGTATTGATAGAGGAGGATATTCATGATCCATATCAGTAGCCACAACAAATTCCCTTGGCTGACTAACTCCAGCACGCTTAGGAGGAAGACTAATTTGAAGTAGTTCTGCATTCAACCTCCTCAATTCCTTCATTTCTTCCTCCTATTATGCAAATATTTGCTCCAGTGAGAGAGATTGACCTTCTCCAGAGGAAGGGTATGTAACCTGATTCTTTCCTTTCCCCTTGTTAGCTCCCTTTTGGAGAGGGGGAAGTGGGTTACTTGAAGGATTACCTAGATTCTGGGTAATCCTTTGATTTCGTGTACGCACACCTTCTTCATTTGTGTCTGTGCGTACAACTTCTTGAGCAGGAACCTCTTCATCTGAGTCCCCTGAGTGAACCTCATGTTCTGGAGGATCAGAAACAACGGAATTAATTACATTAATTGATTCATAACGCATCACATCCCTTCTATCAACATTTCTGTGATATTGTCTTCTTCCATGTCTTTGATGAGACATTGCCTTTTGTTGATTCGATCCCTCAGGAACTTCTTGACGAATCGTAATTTGGAGGGAATCTCCTGATAATTTGGCTCTTAGTTCCTCTTGATGCTTCTTCCCCAATCGAGAGAAGGCTGACTTTCTCTAAGGGAGGGATTGAGGATTTGAAAAAGTCCCCAGTCCGGTGGACTGGGGATGTTCCTGCTATCTTTGCCCAACTCCTCGAATTCTATTTGTTGATTCTAAGGGTTGAGTTAAAAGAGTCCCCAGTCTGGCAAGCTGGGGTGGCTCTTGACATGATATATCTGAGACTTTCTTGAAAGCTATCCTAATCTTGTGGACCTTAGTCCGGAAATTAGCTGGATGCATCAACCTGCATCCACTTTTATCACCCGGCTCAAAAGACCGTTGGATGATTTCTGACACTTCTGTCACTTGGTGATGTGCTTGCTCCAAATGAGAGGCCTGTTCAATATTATCTCTCTTGATGCAGGAGTAATTCAACAACTTATTCTCTATATACTTGATTTTGAGAGGAACTAGTTGAGGCCTGTTCTTGGGAAAGATTTTGATTACAAACAAAACCCATTGACTGTGGCCGACCATGAGAAATAACATTGCATGAGACCATTTTCGGCGGGATTTGCTGACTAGAGAGTACAGTGAAATGTAGTGCTCCATGAACACCCCATCCTCTGACATGAATACCAGATGGGGCATTGGAAATTAACTGGCGTAATATTCATAGTGCACCAAGGCATGAATGTTGAAGGGCTCTCTGCTGCTTTTTAGCCTTCAGATATCAAGAGACTGATAGAGATGCCAAATCAATATGACGTTGTAACCCTTCTATTTTCTTAACATGATTTTCATATTCATCATAAGATAATACTTTCTTTTTCAATTTACAAAGAGTTTTCTATATGTTGTGATGAATATCATGAATTCCATCTTCCGTCAACATCTCTGGAATGTCATACTGAGAGTCATCCAGAGGCCAAAACATGACTGGCACTTCACCTTTCACCAGTTGTTTTCTCATGTTCATTACTTCCTCTTTATCATTCAATGAAGATTCTTCTACCTGATTAGACCAGAGCTGGTGCTTACTTGTTGCTTCATCAGATTCAACAATATTGGTAGAGAAATCAATGATCAAACTAGAAGATGCATGACTTAGGGGTGGTTTGGAGAATGACCTACACCCTAGGCTATCTTCTTGTTGAGAAAGTATTTCACCTGCTAATGGTAAAGCATCATACATGAATGGATTCACATTTCCAAGTGCCTCAAGATAAGAGGGCTTTCTCGTGACTACATTGTCTATTGGAGAATTTTCCAAGAAATGTGAATCACTATTGCGGAGAGGACTTTCGCAGCTAAATTCATCATCATGGGGAGGACCACCATGGTGGGTTACAACAAAAGATGAAACATTTTTCTCCTTGATCTTCTGACAACACAGAGGGTTCTTGTGGCTCTCATCTGAAGATGAAACTTCGAGATCGACCGTATTGTCACGAAGCAAGCCTTCATGAGGAAGTGTCTGGTGCAGACCTTCAGAATTAATGTTCCCACTATTGGGAACTGAGAGAGAAAAATATTGAGTTGCAACAGATAGTTTTCTGAGTGCATCAAGAACTCCAGCATCGAGTAAGGCCTTGTTACAGATTGGTCCTTGATTTCTTGACTGTGCTGGGCAGGTCTTCTTCTTAGACGCCTTCTTACTCAATTTGGAAGGTGTGTGTGCCTGACTTGGTTGTCCGTATGATATGGGGGAGTATGCCCCAAAACCCTCTTGAACTGGAACAGAGGTGTGTGTCTGTTCTGGAGTGAACTGTTGATGTGTCACTCCACTGGTAGGGATAGATTTATGTGTCTTTCCCTGAGATGCTGCTGAAGCTATTATAATATCCTGGAAGGCATCCAGAATATGAGCAGGGATTTGCTTCTGATCTTTCACCATTGATAGAATATACTTGGTGACTTCAGCTACCGGAACGGGGATATACACCCATTCCATGCTTGGAGTCGGTGTGTGTTCCTGCTCCTATCCTCCTTTTCCTATCAGTGAATCCTGACAGTACTCATGTGTGGGGGCAGAGAGTTGAGTCTGCCTCCTATTTTTCACTGGAGCTTTCTGACTGAATTCTCCGAATGCTACCAAACGAGACTGTTGGCAGGCTTGATCAATAATAGCAGGTGTATGTGCCTACTGATTGCACTCCGCCGAATGTGGTTGATGATATTCCTTCAATACTGACAGACGAGGCTACTGGCAGGATTGATGAGTGTAAGTAGGTGTATGTGTCTGTTTACCAGTTTTCAACACATTGGGTTGGCGGGATTCATCGTATGTAGTCAGACGAGCCTGCTGACTAGCTGATGATCTATAAACAGGTGTATGTTCCTGTCTATAGTACTCTACCGGAATTTCCTGGTGGGATTGGCGTGATGCTGCCAGACGAGTCTGCTGGACAGCTGAATTGAAATGGACGGGTGTGTGTGCCCGCTCGTTGATTGCCACCAAGTTAGGTTGGTGGACCTCTCCAGAGATGTTAGAGATGAGAACATGCTCACTGTTGACCGGATTTTGACTCTGGCGATTCATCTTGCCTGCTCGGGTTTGAGGAACCTGATCCAAACACCTGGAGTTAATACCCTCATCATGTTGAGGGCGCACTGCCGCACGAGTCTGGCAGCGATTGTTGATGGGAGCCCTCAGGAAGGACTCCTGTCTCCTTGAATTAAGGCCCTGAGGGACCTGCTCATTCACCTCCTCAGAATATGGGAGTGAATGGTGATTGTGTTCCAGGGATAATGACCCGAAACGGTTGGAGACGGTGGTTAGCACCGCCTGCTTCTTGATCGTTGGTCGTCGCTGTCCGGACGACCAGGTTGAATTATTGACTTAGAGGGCTTGTCGAGCAGCCTCCAGAGTCGGAATAGCACCGTTTTGATGGTACTCCTTAACCAGCGAATTTGATACCCAGCATTAAAGACGTTGAGTAGGTGATGTCATCCTTAGAGCGGATGACGATCTAGCAGGAGTAACAGTAGTGACATTCACAGTAGAGGTTTTCACGGCAGACGTATTCACAGGTGTAAACTTGAGAGAAGACATTTTGGAAATGCAGAAGATTTTGGAAAAGAGTGCCTGTTTGATATAATAGACATAATCAAGATAAGTCCGGCCACTACATCTTTTGGATGAGCAAAATATGTTATTGATTGTTTTGTTGGACCTCTCATTGAGTTTTAAATAGGGGCCTAACAAATAAGTAAAGCATCATTTTAACTTGGTTAAGGATTCACATCGGGTTCACCATTTTTCGTTTCCTCTGGAATTGGGGATGACCATGTTGATTGAAGGTTCAAACATTCCAATCGGTTTCTAACGAGTTTGTTCGTAGAACCGGAAACATCCAATGATTCCGTATCCATTTGGACCTACTTTCCAAAGGTTGGCGCTCATTAGTTGTGGACTGATGAGGCTTAGGAATTTGCATTGGTCGAGAGGATGGGAGGTCGGACTCATCACACCTTTTTGAGGGGAATTATTGTCTACTCCGGGACTCTCTTTATAGATTTAAGTTATGTTCGTGAATCCTTATTACATTACAAGTATAAAATGATCTTTCCTTTAGATCTGACAATCAATGATTAAATATGTAGGAAATTTAGAGAATCTTTTATATATATTCGAGGTTCTTCATTGATAGAGAATCATCTGTATTTATTAGAGATTCTTAGTCAGTGGTATCCTTCAGTACATAAAAGTATCTTGGTTAATATGATAACCATACAGGTTTTAAATCCACTCAGTGGGGCACTTGAAGTTTATTTCCATTCAGAAGGATATAGATTATTTCAGAGTTGGGATCGTACCCACTGATGGGCTACCTACGCATCCATTGTTTTTGGAAAAGGAATCAGAACCCACATTGTTCGAGTAAGGGAGTATGATGTTTATGCATGATTTATGGATCAAAGAAAGATGTCATGATTACTTTTACACTCTAAGCTCACATGAGTCATGTTTAGTGTGAGAAACAAGAGGTATTGGTGAAACTAGACAATTGTGCCACGAAAGATGCAATGATGTGGGGCTTATATATGTATGACTGCCCAAAATAAATGAGGATTAAGATTTACTTTAGGGAAGAAATTTAGGAACAAGGTCCATAAAGGTATATGTACTTCATGGAGATTTGGGTACTCTAAATTGGGGCTTACTCTTGAGGAAGATGCCCAAATTAGGAGGGGACTCATGATTGGGTTTTAATCCTGAGAAGGAAGCCCAGATCAAAAGTAAATTAAGATTGGTTAAGAGGAATTAAGACTGGGTCTTACTCCTGAGAAGGAGGCCTAGGTTAAAAGACTTGAAAAATTAAGGTACTTGGGGCTAATCCTAAAGTGGATGCCCATATTTGAAACTGGGGCTTACTCTTGAAAAGGAAGCCCGGGTTAAGAGAATTATGGTTGGGGCTTACTCCTGAGGAGGATGCCCAAATTAGGGGACTTGGATAGGGGCTTACTCCTGAAAAAAAAGCCCAAATTAGAGGACTTGGGGCTTACTCCTGAAAAGGAGGCCCAAATTAATGTACTTGGGGCTTACTCCTAAGGAGGATGCCCAAATTAGAGGACTTGGGGCTTACTCCTGAAAAGGAGGCCCAAATTAAGGATTCTCTCATCTTAAAGGATGAGGTTGAATGAATGAACTCTCTAACTTTAGTGATATAAAGATGTGTAAATCACTAGGTTTTGAGAGATGTTCCACGTAATTCCTTTTGGATAAGGAAGTCAATCAAGAAAAAATGCCATAAATGGCTTTGAAGAGTGTCTTGAAGACTGAATCTTGAATAGGAGAGGTGGAATGTCTTAAGAGGGGTTAAATGGGTAGGAAGGGCACCCAAAAATAGAAGGGTGCATAAGTCCTGGTGGGCGCGCAGGTACTGCGTGGGCGCGCAAGTCCTGGTTGCGTAGGTATACCTGCGCGACACATGGGTACTTGCGCGATTGTTAACCAGTAGGGTAATACTTGGGAGATCCTTGACCAAAGCCTTTAGAATTATCCCGAGGTACTTCCAGAAGAGTGGTGCGCAAGTTTCAATGATTAGGTAAGGAGTCACGCAAGTGTGTCCATTTCCCTTAAGGGTAAAACACATAGGCGCTTAAGTGTTAGTTAATTATAACACTTAGACCTTATTCCTCTTGTTTAGACCTTCCATTCTAGGTAAATAATTACCTTAGAAGTGTTCGGAAGACTTGAAGAAGAGACTTGGGCATTCAGAGCTCTATATCTAAATTCTGGAAAAAATCCTCCTCAAATGGGGGGCCCATCGGGGGTATTTATAGGCTGGAGAAGACCCTGGGCGATTTTCAAAGAGGGTGCGCAAGTCACTTGCGCGACCATTGGGCGGCGCGCAAGTGTACTTGCACGACCATGCTGGAACTTGTGCGACCTATGGAAAATGTTCTCCTTGTTCATCCCTTTCTCTTTTTTTGATGTTTATTCAAAGGATGAATCTTCCTTATTGAGGTATTTCCCTTTTTCATTTCGTATAGAATCTATGACGAAAAAGGAGTGTCAACACCAGTCTTGAAGATATTAATAGAAATTGAGAACCTGTCGTCCTTGAATGTGATAAATTAACACGTCTCGGACGATGTTTTTCATTTTTAGTATAAGAAGAGGGGGAAAGAGAGATGATGATGAAATATTCCATTAGAATAATAAAATTCCAGTTCATTCAAGGTACTGGAATTATCATATCATTTGGATGAGGGTAGATGGGGAAAGAAAAATAAAAGAAAGGAACTCAAAATAAAAGAAAAATTGAGAAATCCCTCAGGAAAATTCGGCAGCCTAACGACGTCACTTAAAAATTCATAAAATAGTTTGATGAGAGAAAGGGGCTCTCTTATCACTATTAAATAATATGGAAATAAAGGGGAATATTGAATGACATATCCCAATATAATCTAATTTAAAATAAACGAGAAAACATAAAATGAAAGATTTAAGAAAAGAAAAGGGTGGTTGATTCTCTTACCTTGTAGAGTAACTCCAAAAACATGAAGGTTGAGACCTTGGGGGTTTGTGTAAACCTTGGGAGGAATCCTAGAGAGTTACAAATACTAGATATTTTAGAATAATGAGTTTGGAATGAAATAAAACAAAGGGGTGAGTGGGTATTTATAGTAAATGAGAGGGAGTTTTTTATTAATTAAAAGAGACACCTCATTAGTGGTTTTTGCAAAACCATGGGCTTGTCCATGGTATTTTCCTATGGATTTAGACACTTGAGACACCTCATATCATTTTTTACTATAAAAAATTATACCATAATTTTATATTAATTATTACATCATTATGATGTCATTAAACTACCTAAAACTCAAAACTGTATTTTTAGTATTCACAAAAATTCAAGTATTTTAGAAAAATCCCAAAAATCCACCCTAACCATTTTTCGATGTGTATAATTAAAAAATAAATTCCATTTTTTGAAAATAATTTTCTCTGTATTTTTAATTTAATTTTTAAATAAAATCATAATTTATTCAAAAATAACAATTTTAAATCTATAACTCATTATTTTAACACCTTGAAAAATTAATCAACATCTCATTACCTTATAACATTAAGAAAATAAAATAGTAATATGGTTTACTATTTATAAGGGTCATATTACTATTCATAAGGGTATGTTACTATTCATAAAAAAACAAGTTGGTTCTATCAGACTCCAAATACATTACTGATCACAATCATAAATGACCATTTTTTGAAACTCAAAACACAAAAGTTGAAAATCTAAGTTTAATGGATAGGTTATAACTTTATACTATAAAGTTTTGCTTCAAAGAGACTTAGTGCTTCATTAAATATAGGCTATCTAATGAATAGAAGGTATTTAAGAAGAACATACCATAAAATGTTTGGGGTGTTACATTAGGGTCGTAGAAGATACCTCGCTAGATATCTACCTCAGATTTGAAGCAGGTTAGAAGAGATCCGAGTTTCATCCCAACACCCTGAAAATATGGTGAATAATTTTGCTTCTAAATAGCACAATAGATGTCTAGAATAACTGAATAAAGAAGGGAGTGTAAGGTTAGCCTTACATTAAGCCACCCAACGCCTTCGAAAAATTTGAAAATGGATGTTGAATAGAGGAGTAGTAAGAGATTGAAGCTTGAGGAGGGTTTGAGATCAAGGAGGAGAGGATCCCACTAAAAAAATGATAGAAAACCAAGGATAAAGGATAGATATGTTTTAGATTTAAGAGGGGAAAAGGGTCATTTTTCCCTAAAAAATCAGGGCTGTGCGGTTTAGGTGCATGGTTTGCAAACCATGTGCAAACTGTGTGGTAAGTCTCTGTCCCAAAACTATAGTAGGCCACAAGACCATACACTTAGGCCCACATGGTTGAAAAAAGTGGGGACTTTTAGGTTCCCCTACTTGTAGCTACACAGGTGTGCACCCTGGGTCGCATGGTTTAAGAAAACCATGCAGCCTAGTCACTTAGCCCATTTTCAAGAACTATGAGATCCGAACGAGCCCCTGACACTCTCGAGACCTCCATGACTTGATTTAGAATCATAATTAGGGAAATTTAAGGTATTCAGGGTGGATCCTTTCATAATTTACTATTTAGAGAAAATATATCTGAGACTAGGAAACACTTGGGACTTGGTCACAAGCTATGCTTGGGCATCACGAACCCATGTACAAGGTAAAGGACAAGTTTCCTGAATTATCATTGTTGTTATGTTTCTAACTATTATTGTTGATACAATTTAACCATTGGGTGATACACATGACTTGTGATGTTATTGATAATGATGTCATTGAAATTCTGATTTCCTTATTATTTCCTGATGAAATGAGGGCTTTGAATTGGATCATGCATCATGATAGACATAGTATGAATATGCCATGAATTTTTTCCATGTCATGTTTAATTTTCAGCGATCATTTCCTATATCACAGTAATTGTGCCTTGTTATATATATATATATATAGTTATGATGACACCTTTTTTAGTTTTTTGGATCTTATTATGGTGTGAGGTTAGTGGGTTCCAAATTTTGATTCATAAGATTTATGAGACCTTATGGATCAGAAAATGGAATTCCATTTAGCTCAAACATTCTAAAGGGAAATTACATCCAAGTGAATGCTAAGTTATGGTTCATAAGGTGTATGGGACCTTATGGATCAGAAAATGGTAAATCGTTGGATATAGATATTTTAAAATACTTTAAATTTTTAAATGAGAACATCATTCAAATGGAAAATGATATATAACTTGAGAACAACCATATTGCACATGCATAACACATATTTTTGACCCGAACCCAGCCTTAGTAGAGGGTAGTGGGTGTTTATTCATTATTATGGACTATTATGGTATGTTCTATCGTTTAGACTTGGCATTTGAAGCAGATAGAGAGGCATATTCATTCTTATAGGAAGGATTTAGTACCTATCCCAGTTTCTTGAATGCAATATTCTAAATTGATTGAATCACTTATGAGATATTAGTTTGACATTATATAATTATTCTGCAACAATTTCCTTGAGCCATGAACCCTGAAGGCGGCAGTGATCATGTTCCTGAGGTTATGAGCCATGAGTCACCGATCATTCCTCCTGTTGATCCACCTATGGATCCTCTTCCTGTTCCTGATATGGGCATTGATGCCCAGTTTCGAGAGGGTTTCTTGAATATGTTTCATAACATGAAAGGAGGAGTGCAACCTGCCCCGAGTATGGTAGAGTTGACTCATGAGTTTCAATAGAAGCATCCTCCCACCATCTCGGGGGATAGAGGACCACTTACTGAAGAGTATTGGATTGAGGTAATCTTATCTATTTTCGACCACCTAGAGATTCCTCTAGAGAAGAGGGTCAAGCTAGCTTCTTATATTCTTCGAGACTCAGCTAAGAGGTGGTGCGATGTCATCACCCATGCATATTGACATAGAGAGATTATTTGGGATGACTTTCAGATCATCTTCTACGAATAATTCTTTTCTCAGACTCTGAGGGCTGATAGAGCTAGAGAATTAATGAACCTAAAGTAGGTAACCATGTCAGTTATGGATTACTCATCCTATTTCACTGAGCTGCAACAATTTTCTCCTTCTCTAGATGCTAATGATCTGATTACTTCTAGGTGTTTTGAGGATGGATTATGTTACACCATCCAGTCATTGGTCAATGTATTTAGGTTGACAACCATATCTAAAATCATCAACCATACCTTAATTACAGAGAATAACCCAGGGGAGGATGGTGGTGTAATCTAGGGTGGTTCAGAACCTAGGGCTTCTAATTGATCTTCTTCTGGAAAAAAGAAACACTTTAAGGCATCTCAAGGTGGTAGCATCAGTCATGATCCTCTCATGGTTAGATCTCTTGTCTATCAACAGTGTGGATTTCTATGGAATGTTAGAAAGCAGTGTCTATAGGAACCATTTGAGTTCATAGGCTATGGCAGGATGGGTCATCTCCATCATTTCCACATGAATTTACCTCTAATGCCTAGTGAGAGGGGATTTGCGCCTAATCCTCTGTAGGAGTGGGATCAACAGGATCCTAAAAATTAGCTAGCTAGAATACCACCGATCGATTAGGCTAAGATGGAGATTTAGGCAGAGACAACAAAACATATGATTCTCAACGCCAGTAGAGCATGCCTGCACATGGAATTCATGAAGTGAATTAGGGTTATGGTATAATCCAAATACATTTAGTACATCCTACATCATAGGAGAAGAGCACTAGAACATCTAATGTACGAGGTACCATTCTAGTTACCTTTAATTTAGTGTGTGCTTTGTTTGATATAGGTGTGTCTCACTCATTTATAATTGATACAATCACTAAGAGTTTGTTCCTCAATAAAGAATACTATCATAGAGTTTTGATGCTAGATACACCCTTGGGTATCCATTCAGAGGGTATTCCCTGATGTCAAAATTTCCCCCTTGAGGTAGGTGATTACCTTTTTGTGTGAAATTTGCATGTCCTTAACATGTCAAACTTTGATATAATCATTAGGATGAGCTGGTTAGTTCCCTATAGATACCATATTAACTACTACCATTAGAGGGTTATGTTTACATCACCATAGGGTGTTACACACATACATAAGGGATAATGGGATCTTAGTGCGACATGAGCAGGACCCAAGTAGAAAACATTGGGCAGTGTTACAACACAAGTCGCCAATATTTATCTCGATGAACAAGGGTTACAACCCATTGTCTTTAATCCATTAATGGAGTGTTTCAAAGATGTTTTTCTTGATGAATTCTCTTATCTACCTACGATGTGAGAGGTATATTTTACTATTGATATTGTTCTAGGAGTAACACCTGTGACCATTCCTCATTATAGGATAGAACCTAAGGAACTTATGGATCTCAAGAATCAGTTAGAGGATATGAAGGAAAAATGATTTATATTCCCTAGAACATCTCCTTAGGCTTCACCAGTTTTCTTTTCCAAGAAGGCGGATGGTACCCTTAGGATTTTTGTGGACTACCATTGGTTGAATCAGCTAACTATCAAGAATTGGTATCCATTGCTTAGAATAAACAACATATTTGATTAGATCTGAGGAGTGAAGGCCTTTTATAAGAAAGATTTGAGGTCGTGCTATCATCAGGTGTATGTTAGGACTTCATACATACCTTGAACAACTTTCAGAAGTAGGTATGGTCTCTATGATTACCTGGTTATGTCGTTCGGACTCATGAACGCACCTGCTGTCTTAATGGCTCTTATGAATCGAGTTTTCCACCCGTATCTAGATTCTTTTGTGGTTGTCTTTGTTGATGATATCTTGGTGTATTCACACTCCATACAAAACCATGAAACCCATATTGATATCATCATGAATACACTAAGAGAGCATCATCTCTATGCTAAGATCAGTAAGTTCCACTTTTGGATTGATAAAGTACACTTATTGGGTCATATCATTTTGGAATTGGGGATTTCAATCGACCTAGAGAAAGTGAGAGTTGTGGTTTATTAGGAGAATCCCAAGAAATTATTTGATATTTGGAGTTTCATGGGGCTTTCTAGTTACCACAGGGGCTTCATCTAGGATTTCTCATGCCTTGCAGCACCGCTTATGAGCTTGAAAAAGAAGGGTGTCAAATTATAATGGTCTGAAGCTTGTGATGTATCCTTTAAAGAGTTGAAGGGAAGATTTACTTTAGCATCGATACAAATTCTTTCAAATCTAGGTAGGGACTATATAGTCTATTGTGATTCATTAGGTGTTGGGCTTGGAGATGTCCTGATACAAGATGAGTGGGTTGTTGTGTATGGTTCTCACCAGTTGAGGCCTCACTAGCTTAACTAACTGATGCATGACCTTGAACTCACTACAGTTGTTCATGCCTCACACAATTAGAGACACTATATTATGGGAGAGTATTTTATGGTGTAAACTAACCAAAAAAATCCTCAGATACATCTTCACATAGTGGGATCTGAATCTTAGGCAGCGTAAGTGGGCTGAGTACCTACAATCCTTTGATTTCAAGATCACCTACACTCCAGGAAAAGGGAATTTAGTAGCCGATGATATGAGTTGAAAGACAAAGACACGTGATTTAGGAATATAGTGATGAATGGAAGATTATGGACTTATTTTCAGAGATTCATATTGAGATTCTAGAGGACCATGGCCAAACTATCCTCTCAGCCTTAGTAGTGACATCTACTCTTATAGAATGAGTAAGGTTGAGCTATAATGAAGGGACGAAGTGCCACATGCGTACTGTTTCCACTGTCAATGGAAAAATAGTCACCGATAGAACTAACTAATGCGTTTCTTTCTGGTAACCTCTATGGAATTGTCACTTTACATTGCTTGGAAACCTTTGTCTTGGCTTATTTGTGTCCAGGGAAATGGCCAAAAATTAGAAGTTACCTAGATCGTACGGGTTGTTGCCGAATTGTCAGGTTTTGGAATAGTTTTTTTAAAATTATTCTTATAAATATTTTATAAAATTTAGTGGGAATTTAATTACTTATATGGTATGTATATTCCTTGAAATATTTAACACATTTCATGTGTTGTCATTTGTGGATGGAAAAGGAGTTCTATAACATAATTCCTTTCAGGTTTTTAAAATCAAGTCATCCCTATCCTCGACACTTTTAAAGAATTTACCTTCTTATAAATACATAAAACTCTCCCAATCCACTTCTCAAAGTAATTAATAAATTTTTAGTGATTGATAAATCAAATTAAAATATTAATTAGAATTTATTAATAATAACTATGAATGTTTATTCATTTATTTATTAACGGTGGGTATATTTTAGTTAAAGTTATTATACTTGGAATATAATGCATATAGGATGTTTCAAACTTGATACTTGCATAAGACTTGACATATTTTAAAAAGATCATAACTTTTTTTCAATCATAAATACAAAAATAAAGGTTTTTATGGAATGAGTTTTATTATGAGAATGATGTCAACAAAAATCATCTTGAAATATTTTTAGGTTGTTCTTGTTGAAAAAATTGATGGAGAAACCTTATGAATAGATTCAATAAATCTTAAATAATTGATACCATGCAGATTGAAAAAAATTGGAAGTATTCGTAGAAGTTCTTCCAATATGACAAATATCACGCTGCATCACAATGGGTCACATTGCATGAGCTTTAAATCAAAATAAAGTATTGTGGATAGAAGAGTGATTGTGTAATAGGGAATGAAGTTGTGTCACAATGGACCTATTAAAGATTAAACTAGGATAAATATAATATTATTTTAAGCTTTCATAGGTATAACTCAAACACATGGAAGATTAAATGTTGGAAAATCATGCCGTAATGAGTTATGTCTCACCAAAATTGTGAAATGTCGTATTAATTAACCTGTTCTGAAGGATATTATTGTAGGAGATGATTCACATCGCAATAGTGTTCTCATGGAAACTCAATAAGTCCCTATCTAAAACTTGATGGGACATCATGCCATATAGAATATGATTCCATCATGAATTCGCAGGGGTTCATGTCTAGAAATATTCCCCAAAGATGGGGTCTGTTTCATGGAAATATGATCAAATTGTGAATGCATAGTGAAATAGTCAATACTTTCATATATTTCACTTAAAGGGGAATTGTCACCTATTTAGATTATAGGAGTATTATGGGCCTTAGTGTGTATATGGATTAAATATTGACTTTTAATTGTTATATATCTTTGAAATTATTATAATAAATCCTATATTTAATTTCCATTGGTTATGATGTTATTTCAGGAATATTTTAAGAGGTTCTGCATATTTGGATAAGTTTTTATTGCATAAAAATTAGTCTACATACACATAATTAAACTAGAGTATGCATGAATCTGGTTGCATAAGTATCATTGAGGGGCTGCATAGGGATCATTATACCCATGCATAAACATTAGCTCTGCATATCCATGATGTTTCCCTGTGTAAGAATCAATCCATCACCTTTTGGTCTACCATAAAAATCAGACAAGCCTATGTAACCATCATATAACACTTAATAAGCATCAGACAGGTCCCATACATGTTTTCGTGAGCATGGGAAAAGCTTCAAACACATCAGCCATGTGGTCAATCAAATTGACCATAAGAAGAAATCAACCATAAGAAGAAATCGATGTCAAGAAGAAATCAACTAAAAGAAGAAGTTCTCAACCAACTGTGAGGCTGTAGATCGACCGCATGACCATTACAATCGATCACATGGTGGACCCACCACACAATAACTTGGAATCCATGCAATAACTTGTTTTTAATGTGGTTTCTTTCCATCATGGTCGATCTAAGACTTTTCCAAAAATCAGTTTATGGAAGGTCATGTGCAGGCTTCGTGAAACTCACTTGCACTTAAAAAATCATTGGTCTACAACCTCATCACTCATCCCATCAATATAAAGGTTGTTGCATAGATTAAAACATGCATAATAGTTTAATAAACTCTAAAGAAGGAAATATTTAAGTAGTAAATCTCATAAAGATTTGAATCCATGAGAAATAAAGGACACTCGAGGAAAAAGGAAATCATCCTAAAATTCAAAAGGAGGATCTTGGTTGTTTTGACCAGACAAAGAAGAAGGGATATTAAAATCTTTGAAGAAAGAACCTATTTACTAGAAATAAAAGGAGGGAACCATTGTTAAAGGGATCAACCACTACATATAGAAATCAGTCTAAA
Organism: Viscum album; assembly: GCA_963277665.1. Taxonomy (NCBI): domain Eukaryota; kingdom Viridiplantae; phylum Streptophyta; class Magnoliopsida; order Santalales; family Viscaceae; genus Viscum; species Viscum album. The sequence goes on along the minus strand of OY728122.1, from coordinate 696,632,536 downwards.
GTTCTACTATAGTTTTGTTTTGTGTTTTTTATGATGTATTTACACTAAAATTTTAATAAAACTCTCTATATCTCACTCTCCAATTTCATCCACTACCTTCTTCACTATGAACTATTATTCTCATGATCATGAGAAATTAACCTAATTAATCTCCTGGGGGAGTATTCTAGTGTCGAATCCAGGTATTTACACACTAATGAATAATATTACATAATTTCTTAGAGTTAGATCAAGGGTAATTTAAGTGGTAAATGCCATTTATGTCTCTACTTGATAATTTTAGGTCTAGCTACTTCTTTTGTAATCATTCTCCCTCAATGGAGGAGGTGTATGTGAAATTAAATCATTGAGTGCACTGTAAGTTCACAACCAGGGAAAAAAGGTTCCTACATTCGATAGAGTGTATTTATTAAGTAAATATGAGATTAATAATAAGAAATTGAAGGTCTACTCTAGATAATTATCTTAGGAGAATATAATTTCTCATTAAATCTATTATATATGTTTTTATCTACATTTTTACTTTTTATATTCTTCATTCCATTCCAAACACCCACATTTTCATTACTTTCATAAAATATAACAATCTAAAAATATAATAACATAAATTAGGAGCAATGAGTGTTTTAACTGCAAATGATGCTCAAGTGAGATGTGTTAGACTTGGTTCCCTAGAACGAACTACTAAGTACTTAATGATTACACACATTCATTATCTTGAATATTTATGATGTTTATTATCACATATTGATTGTTCCTATACATGACATAGCATGTGATGATGTCTTAAGAATATCTATCACCATGAAAGGACATAGAAGTTACCTACTATGATGGGAACCTAGAGGTGCCATGATGATATTCTTGAATTTATATGTTATGTAGCTAGATGATATCATTTGATAGTACACAAATGATATATACTATCAGGGGTTGAGACTCAAAGGACTTTGAGACACTCCCTCATGGTGTAAGCCCTTGGTAATTTTTAGAGTAAGAGATTATGAGAATGGGACACACCAATAATAAATCAATATTTATATATGTTATTGGGTGTTCCTATTCATGAATAAGTGTGTTGATCCTTAAACTTTAATATTATCATTAATGAATACCATAAGTCACATACATTGATGTGTTGATGAAAACTGTGACGACATATGTTCGCAGTGAAGCAGGATACGTTGGGTGTGCCATGTATGATATTTCATTAATGGATAATGTATGAAAAGATTTATCCATTATATCCCTTGACATAAGTTGATATCTCATCCCCTTTGATGGTAATGGAATTGCCTGGATAAATCCATGACCATGGTGTTCTGTTAGAAAGTTCATTTCCCAAAGTCAAATAAGGAGGTTTCAAACACGTTGGTTGATGAAATAAGTATGGAACCTGCTTGATTAGAGATATCATGATAAAGGGATTATATTAGATAGTAAGAATTCATAGGAGGTTATATGTCTTTGGGATGTTAACTTATTTCTTTATGGGTGTCTTGACATGTTTCTAGACACTAACCTTAGAATTTAGATAGTTCTACCTAATTCCACTAAGAAAAGGGCCTAGTGGGTCATACACCATGTGTGTCCAAAATCTTGGTTAAATTTAATGATGAATTTAACATGTAAGAATAAATAATATTCCATTTTTTTGGTTTAATATTTATTCGGGTTTCATTGATTGCCAAGATTTAATCACAAGTTATTCAAAAGAATAAGTGAGTTAAATAATAATAATAAATATTTATTTGTAAGGTTTTGAATATATAATATATATTATATTTATTGATGAATAATGAAGTGATATTTATTTATTAAATAAATAGTCATTATTCATGGTTTGGTAAATGTTGAGTAGGATAAGAAGAATGAGTTTAATGTTTAGATTGGAAATTATATAAATGGTATTTATTTATTCTTAGGTGATGCACAAGTTAAGTGAATAATAATTATATTATTATTAAGAAATTGGGTTCACTAAGAATTAAGTAATTTCTAAGGGGTATTATATAAAAATAGGTAACCCTAAAATTTACATTATATATATATATCTAGTTATATATATTTCCTAAGAGAGATTGGTTGTGCACAATGGATAGAGAGAATCTATCTGAAAACTTAGAGAGAGTTATAGAGTTTTATAGTATTACCTCTCCTCATCATCTCTCAATTCATTGAGAGAACACAAAAAAATATTCATCCTTGAATAAAATTCTACTGTAATCAACCATGAATTATGTAAGTAATCAGGATCAACCATGCTAACACATAATGATTCTACAATAGTGTTTTGATATTTTGGTGCATGTATAGATCGCCACTAGAGGGATTCTGTACTTGGATCTTGCAAATCCACGATGGTGTGATGATATCAAGTCAACTGGATCACCAATGAAGAAATATTTACAAGTTCAGGTAATTCTAGATCTTCTTATAAATTAATTATAAATTATATGTGATGATCCTCCACTTATAATTCTGATATTCATATCAATTAATACTTTAATTAATTCCCTTGTTCATGAAATTTTCATTATGTACATCTCGTATTATTCAATTATTATGACAAAAAACCAAGTTTGATATGCTGAACTAGGAGCTTCCACTTCACCCAAAACCTAAAATTTATATGAGAGTGGCCACATGATTAGTTTATAATTATTTATTAACCATTTATTGAATGGTATTCATTGGTAATTTCTTTTACTTCAAATTTTTTTATTATTAGAATATGAAAATTGTTTTCTCTTCCCTTTATTTTTTCTAGCTCACATAAAAAATAAATATGTTAAATTAAAATGAATAAATATATAAAAACACCATATGGAGATTCCAAGAATTCTGATTGGATAACATAAGGCTACACACTTTGTAATCATGTTTCTGGCATGCATCTCTCATAGCTATTAGATAAGTCTGATGATATAGGATCATATTTGATAAAAGAATATCTATGCAGATCTAGACCAAGATTCTTGAAGTTTGAATAACTACAAACTTGTAACTCATTTACACAGTTTGTAGCCCAAATGTTCTTACAATAGAGAACATAGGGGTCAAAGCATGTCGTGTATCCGCTACATGGAATGAGGAATAAAAAATTGTGCTACTTCAAGGCCACACATAATTTAGGAAGATCACACACTGTATACCTTATACACATATATGGAAGAAAAATATCCCCAGTACCTAGGCATGAGTCACAAACATTGGTAGAAGAGATCACACAACGTATAAACCATTACATGTTGTGTAGTATTATACATCTAGTGTGCTTAATTTAATGCATAGAGAATATTTAATTATATAACTAAACTTATTCAAATGTGACATGTGTATCATTTATATGACAGTACATTCCATGTCATAAAATTATTGATTATATATAAAATTTATTTTTTTGTTAAATTCTAAATCTACAAGTTGTGTATGGTCCTTTCTTATAACGTACTCTATATGTATCAAGAGAATCACATGAAATGTAATTCACATGTGTTTTGTGTTTCATTTGTTGGATAGTACACACCATGTAATTACCTACCAAACAATATATGTTGGATGCCAATAGAATGCACAAGCACCAAGATTATGTCGGGTAGTTTGGATGAGTACATGTCATTACCTCCAATTATACTTATGTAATTTACAAATTTTAAATAAAATTAATTTGTTTAAAATCATGGATAATGAAATTTAAAGATAATTATATGGTATTAATATAAATATAATTAATTAGGTGAATTCATGGAGTTATATTTTAATTATAGAATGAATTGAAGTAATTAATGGATAAATCTAAAATTTATATTCATTGCATTCTATATGGATGATCATGATCTTAGACCAAACCTATGTATATGATTGGTTTCCTTTTAATTTATTATCATTAAATAAAAATGATGTCCTATGAGTCATCCCCTCCTCCTTATTATGTAAGGGACTGTATGGCCACTGTTTATTTTATGTAATCCCCCTTATCCAATCCATTGGATCCTCCAACTATGTGTGAGTAAAATGTTATGTAAGGATGGATCTATCAGGTGATAGGAGGTGGTCTGAGTCACATAGCTAAAGAAAAACCAATTAAGAAAATAAATAAGATATGGGGTGGAATGTTGTAACACGAAACAACTATAATTCAAGGTGTTTTTCCATAGGCTTGAGGGTTAGTTTATCATCAGATAAATAAACTAACTATTAAAGAACCTCATGATCATGCCACTTATATTTTATTTATTTTAGTTTCATGGTTGATAATTTATTTTTTTGGATTCTATGTGATCTCATAATAAATGAATTAACAATATTTCATGATGGAATAAAATAAAATGGTATTATGCATAAATGTTTTTAGGAATGGTTAATCACATAACTAAAATACACTTAATGTTGACAAGGCATGTGATAAGATAAAACTAAGATTTTATTCACAAGGATAAAAATCCCTCAACTAAAATATTAAGTCAGTATAACCTTACACTAATTAAGTTAGAATTGAACTCATAGTTCAAAGTTCTTGATTAACCTAAGTTTTTTTTATTTCAATTATCAAGGAAATTTTAACTTCTTGTTTTTGGGTGGCTTAACTTGGTTCAAATCAATGGTTGACTGTGAAAATAGGACATAGTGTAACTGAGAGGCAAATGTTGAAGAAATATATAAGGACCTGACCTTAAACATTACATAATCTTGAGTTTTATGTCAAGAATTAATTTTATTACATTTGAGGATCTTTATGGTTTAAATTTTTAACGAATTAGTCCATCACCCTTATATAAATAAATATTACATCACAAAGTGGACACTCCCACTTAGTATCAATTTTTACAACAACACAAAACTTTTATGATATGATAAGTTTTTTTTTCATAACACATCTTTAAAATTTTCATATTGATTTTATCCTTGTCCCTAATCATTTTTAAAAACCTATGAAAAAAATTTTAAAACATGGTACGAGCACAAAAATCTCAGTAAGGGACCTAAAAATAAAGAAGGAAGCTAGTTAGTGCATGAATACTCATATTTTTTTTTCATTTTTCATAATAAAGTTTGGGGTCAAAATAAACATTTTCTTACTCAAGAAATCAACATCTCTACCCAAATATTTTCATAAAATATTTCAACAGAAATCTTAAAGGAAAAATATTACTCATAATGGTTTCTTTTAAATAATGATAAACTTATAATTTTTTTTCAAAAAGTTATAATTTTCACCCTTAAGAAGTAAAAAATAATTTCCTTTAAACATATGTTTATTAGCTTACCTTGTGAAATCATGATATTTATATAAAAACCATAATAATCATAAATAAATCATTTAGGTAAATTGGGACATCATTTTACATAATCTTGAAAATGGAATAACCAATATGATTAACTTTCATAAAAATTACCCAGAGAACCCAATTCATTAGAGGGATATAACAGACTCACATATCCTTGGTTTATAACATAACCAACCATCCTTGGTTTATAACATAACCACTTGTCCTTAGTTTATAACATAACCAACTATACTTGGTTTATAATAGAATCAACTATTATTATAAACAATTCCTAAGAACCATAACATAATTGTAACACATTAAAGCTTTTATACTTATAAAAATATTCCATTCACCCATAAGAAAAACATTTCTAGATATCAAAATATGACTAATTGAAAATTAATTTTTTATTTAAAAATAAATTTTGTGGAAAAAGTGGGAAACCCCACAAAATAAAAGCATAAGTTCATTGAACACAAAAAGAGATAAAAGATCATTAAATATGAGGATAATATTATTATAATCCCTCACTCTATATAATCTCTATTTTAGTGTAGATACCTTAGTATCTGGGTCTTCCTTGATAATAGATTCAAAATGATGGGCCATATTTTCCCAAGTCTGGATATATTCCTCCAAATTAATCTTATCTCCATTGAATCCTCATGCCAAAATGCAATATTGTTTGTTGATCCACGTCCTTTTCTCCTTATTAATATCAAATCAAATAATTCTTTCATATAATTGATTGTCCTCATCCTTTGTAAATTTTATATGGAAATACCTTTAGAGAATTTATTCTATTTAGAAGAGAATGAGCTTCAAATATTATTCTTTTTCTACTTCCACCGATCTATCTATTCTCTTCAAGTAATTAGAAAGTACTGATTCCAGAGATACTAAGCTGTTAGAGACTTCAGTCAGTTTGGGTTGTCCCACAATTTTAGTTTCACCCACACTCATGTTGTATCTCTATACCTTAGGTGAAGCTTCCAACTTTTCACCACTCTAATCATGATCCTTAAATACACCACTCTCAGACAATTGATTTACAAATCAAAGATTAAATTTCTTCTTATGAGCCTAATATTTCATAGATTCTTTTCATTCAAGATCCTTATTGTCCCCACCCTTTTTGGTAGACCTTTTCTTCATGGGTTTAGAAAATTAAGAATAATCCTCACACCCTTTGGACTTCTTCCACTTAAGCACCATGGGACTCCCTAAGTCTCGAGTTCCCTTTTCCCCCTTCTTTCTCCTTGGGATTTAAAGTCCCTGACCATGCATAATCTCAACTCTGTCCATTGAGAGCTGAATGGATATTTAATTTTCAGTCATGTGAAGATCCTACTCACCGTCTGAAATAGATAGGGAATCAATTTATTTATCACCTTCCACTAGATCTACCAAGTTCTTAGAACTAGTAAACATACTTTTCCACTTGGTAATCACAATATTACACCCTTTATAGTCAGTATCACCAACCAAAATTTCATCAAAGGCCTAAAAACGATTATGTAGCCTTATTAAGGTAGGTGAAGCTCTCTATTCAGAAGGCTCTGGAATTGTAGGCATTCTTTCATCCAACTGAATCAAATAAGTCTCAACTTTTTTAGATGGAGTTGATCTCGGATGAACACCATAAGAAATATCCTACATTACACACCCCTAGAAGACACCATTTGAGTAAAAAAACATCAGTGGCTGGGGGGTAGGATCGAGAATCCCCCTCCACTGGCACAATCTACTTAACTCGTTCCAAGTCACACCGCAAACCAGAAAAAATATCAGCAACCTTTGGGTCTAGTTTCATCATCCTAATCTCCTTCTTAATAGTAAAACACATTGTGCGATCTGAATTTCTTAAGATACTAGAAGATTGTACCTAACAAGTATTGGGTATCGAACAAACAACAACCAGGACAAGAGGATTTCCTAAAGAATTCATGTGGTAGTTCTACTGAAGATGAACCAAATGAGAACATGGTACACAAAAATAATACTAGTTCTCAAATTACATTGGTTGATGGTAATAAATATCTTCACCCACCTTGATCCATAAAGCATCAACATGAGGCTTAGAAATGTCAACTTCCATGAAAATACAGGGTGCAATGGGGTGAAACAAGGATATCGAATGGTAATAAAAATCCAAAAAATATTCCAACAAGATTACCCAACATTTGAAGAATTTAGGGGTTTTGTAATGGAAGTGGGAGACCCAAAAATCTTACCCAAATAATTGTGATGGGAGAATCACGCTTCCAGTGAAAATCATAACTCCATCTAAGAAGAAATAACTGAGAGCCTTCGTAGAAGTGATTCCCCTTAGAATATGAAAAATCTAGTTCATCAGCATTGGAAAAGTGAAGAAGGAAATGGAAAGGATCCATAAAACCAACAATGGTTTTCACTTTTAGGGGCTAGGTTCTATTGAAAAATTAGTTGAAGCTATTGGGTGAAGTGATTGTATGATCGAAAAAAGCCACCAGGGGAAGCCCATAAAGATAAAATGTCTTTGAGAACTTCTGGAGGGAGAGAGGAAGAGAAGGGACCCCATGATAAAGAGACATGACTTTTAGATAAATATGGATATGTGGGAAGTTGAGGAGAAGAGCAGGGTCAGTTAAGGGGGAGAAGGTCGTTGGAGCTTGCCTTTTTTCCAAAAGGGGGAGGTTGGGTGGAATGACCATCACCACCACCTGGGGGGATGCTGTCGCCAACTAGGATTCCACGAGGGAGGATGAGAGGAGCCATAGTGATTTTATCCTCTCTACATGAGTGTATTGTATATCTAAATATCCATTCCATTTAAAACCTTTTTTTAAAATACCCAAAACATAGGGAAGAAGGGTTTTTATTTGATGAAAAAATAGAATATTACAAAGGAATCAAAACATAAAATAATTATTATAGAGGATGTAAAAACCATTTATGATGTATATGTTAAAATATAATTTTTTTGTCTTTTGTAAAGAAAGTAAAAACATTTCTTATGAAATATGTAAAAATATTCCTTTTGAAAACCTTTGAAAAAAGTAAAAAGAGACATAAAATTTACATAATAATACTTTTATGTCTATATAAATATAAATATAAAATAAATTTAAGAATATGGAGATAGAGGAAAAATATTTATAAAATAAATATTTAAAACATTTAAAATAATGTTTTAAGTTAAATCATCCCTTACCTCGAGTCTAAATCATCACATGCATTACTTATATTCATGAATAATAAACTTATGTTAATTATTCACTTTCTTAAGAAAAATTTTCAAGTTTATTACCATGTTTTGATGATATTCGGCTCATATATCCAAAATCACTTTTGTAAGTTGACTATAGTCAAAGAGATCATTATTTAATCATATCTAGAATAATAAGCATGACATAATTACCATTTTTATACATAAATTATACTTTTAAAACCAAACATGAAATATGGTTATGAAAAATTAACTACATTACAATCCTAGAGACGGTAGACCACACACACACATGAGTAACCCTCTCATTTTCCAATGATCATGATGAAAAGTGTAAGAACCCAAATATTAATTTTAAGTATGGATATTTATTTCAGTTTGTTTTTTAGGAAAAAGGAATAAAAGGTAAATTTTATGAGTACACGCCGTGTACTCCTGAGTACAAGCCATGTACCCAATTTCCGTGCATTACCATGTACTGGCTGTGTAGGTGACCTGGGAAACTACCTAAAGTGGGGGCCGTTTGAGGCTAAAACATGGTGTGTACATTAAATGAACACATAGTGTACCTTTATTTTTATTTTATTAATCAGACTGAGGTCATGTCTCATATCTATAACTCCTTTATTATGCCCTCAGTTCGTACAGGAGAGCGACGAACGGCCGGAGATCTTCGATCTCCTCCCATTCCTCCATATGAGCTTCAATTGAGACGCCTATGGGTGCGTTGGGTTCCCACAGGTGAGTTCTCTGTTTCCCTATATCATCTCTTCCTAATTTCTCGTCTCTCTTGAGTCATCAAGGGTTGATAATTTTTACCATTTTTGTAGATCTATGTCATTATAGGCTGATTCAAGGGCCAACGCTCAAGAGTGTTCATCGTACGACATCGAGGTAGGTGTTTTGTGCCTTTATTTTGTTGTATTTTGATTATATATGCTAAAAGTGCTGAATACCCTTGATTAGGGTATTGTGTGTTTTGGAATTTAACCCTTTTTAATACCTGCTATGGTTTATTTGTTTGAAAAAGGGTTATTTATTGTGCATAAGGTTTACCACCTTGTTTATGGAGGTGTTTCCCATGTTTGTTTTGGTTATGGTCATTGGGTCTAGAAATCATGTTAGGTTGCTTTGTTTTCTATGACTAGTGTTGTTAGGATTGAGTTTTTGTTTATATGAAATGAACATGTTTCACATTATGAAAGTACGAACAAGGGGAATAGACTATGAGAGCTTCCTGAAGTAGGGTCTTTTAATTATGAATTGTTATTATGATTGACCAGAGGTATTGACTATGAGAGTTGTCGTGGGTCATTTACCAAAGGGGTTAGACTATAAGAGCTACCTAGAGGGTCATTATTAAATAAATGTTGGATCACAGGGCATTGACTATGAGAGATGTCATGGGGTTATTATAATGCATACCAAGGGGGTATTGACCGTGAGAGTTACCCAAGTGGTTTGTAAATGAATCGTGCTATGTGAGAACAAAGGGGTTAGACCATGTGAGATTTCCCAAAGGGTATTTATTATTTATTGATTTGATGATATGTTAAACAAGAGATAATTAGACTATGAGAACTTTCATAGAGGGTTTCTTGTGAATGATTGTATGATTATGACGAGTCTACCAAGACAAAGCACAAGCTTAGACTCAGTATCTCTTGATTGTTTAGATGGTCTTTTGAGACGTCTGTTGCTATTTTTATACTAGGGGATACTGAGCTTAGGCTAGATACTAATGTTACATTATTCAATGGATTGAATAATTATTAAATGTAAATGAATGTAATTGAAAACTATAGGATTGTTTACTTCTGAGTACTTCCTAGTTTATTGCTTCATTTATGTATATTACCTAATATATATATTCACTGATATTTAGCCACAGATATTTTGGTCTTTTCATACTAGGATTCATCTCACACCCTATTTGGGTCATGATTTTTGACCCAAACAGATTATATGGTTGAAGGTATAGATAAGGGCAAGCACCCTTCTTCATCAGGTACTTGATTGCTGTTGGAGCTGGAGAGCATGGGACTAAGCTGAGGCTTGCGATGCTACTAGATTTTACTTTTTTCTTTTTTAATTTAGTTTAGTATTGTATTTCCATCATTGTGACATGTTTGGATGCATTCTTAGACATATGTGACATGTATCGTTTATATATGTGTGCGATTTGTTTATTTGCTATCAGTCTTCCACTGTTTACTTATTGTATGGTATTACTGCTTCCATTGTTGTTTACTATTTGTTTTTGCTGTGTTACTATGATAATGAGGGAATAGTTTCCCCACTATCACACCTAAGACCCTCGCTGCTAGTTGAAAACCTCTGGCATTCGGGGAAATGTGCTTGAGGCCATGTGACCAACAAGGTACGGGGCACCTTTGGGCGGCACCTGGAACCAGGACGTTACAAAGTGGTATCAAAGAAGTTTCTTTTATGCTTAGTCTTACTATTTGGAGCCTATAGATAGGGATAAGAAGGAATAATTTGTTGGTTATAAGCTATGACTGGGCGTATCTAACCCGTGTATGGGGAAAAACTGATTTACCTCGAATATTATAATTTTTATGGTTTTAAAATTGTGATAGTTGATTTTATTTCACTATTGGATGATGCACTTCTTTTGTGCTGTTATGATTTATATCATTGTGGTTCTATTTCTGTTGCAACCTAATGAGATAAGTGTATTCCATATCATGCATCATATAGGCACTTTCTATAGATCACATGCCATGCATTATTGTCATTCCATTTAGGGTGCATTACTAATTGCATGTTGTTGGGATAGATGTTGTGCTAGATATGCTTGTTTTTATGATAGATGTCATGATAGAATACCTATTATTTTGATAGGGTATTGGAATATGTAAAGCTTAATTTGGATGGATGCCAAAATTTGGTCCCTAAGGTGTTAGGGTCCCTCTTAGTTTAGAATTTGGTGGATCATGTATGAACTTTAATTGAATTTTGTTAAGTTGTAATATGGAATAGGATTCCAAACTTTGATTTGCGAGAGTATGGGCTCTAACGGGTTGGAATTTTTCATTCCTTGGTTAAAATTTTATGTTTTCAGGGGTTTTGGAGAAGTTTTCGAGGCTTACTATATAGAAACCCAAACAACACGGCGTGTGGTGTTATGAACACATGCCATGTGTTCTTCTATTCTGGAAGAAACAACTTTTCTTAAGTACACACCATGTAATTATGTACACAACGTTTATCCTTTAACCGTGTGACTGAATGTGTGAGCAGAGACACATGGTTGATAAAATTTTGGTAGAATACACCGTGTCTAGATTTTACACGCCATTTTGTAAAGAATTGTGTATCTGGTCATGTGACCAACGACACAGGTAGAAGGAAATGAACTGGTACATAATGTGTCTAGGGTGAACAAGCCTTGTAATGTTATCCAGGAGAGAACCGTGTAGTTCTATCCATGTAGAAGAACTCGGGCAGGAGGTAAAATTCAAGTACACATTGTGTCATAGGAGGAACACACTGTGTGTATGGGTGTTACACAACTAGGTTTGGAAGAGGTACACACCTTGTTAGAATCTTAAGGGAACACATTGTGTGGGGGTTATATATTCCGTGTAACCTTATTTTTTAAAACTTGAATTTTTCTTCTCCTGTTCCTTTCTTGCAGTTCTAAGCTTTTTTCCTTGATAATATTGTAATGAGGTGTGCGCTTGAACTTTTAGAGTCATGCCACTAAGACATCCTCCAATTGTACTCTAGGTGTAGGGAGATGACCAGACACCAAAAATGATAGACCAGGGACTACCAGCAGATCCTCCCGTCGTGCCCATCTTGGCACCAACTATTATAATGAACGCAGGTGCTGATGCACAGTTTTGTAAAGAATTTTTGAGGATGTTACAGACCTTTCAGGGAGAACTACATTCTACCTCATCTATGGAAGAGATGAAGTGGGTGTTTCGGCAGCAGTATCCTCCCACTTTTTTAGGGGATGGAGGACTACAAGCTACAGATTCATGGTTGGAGGCCATGCTTGCTGTCTTTGAGCATCTAGAGATGCCTCCAGAGAGGAGGGTGAATCTTTCTATGTAATTTCTACATGATTACACCAAAATATGGTGGGATGTTATCTCATAGTCTGGAAATCATAGGGATATGGTTTGGGAAGAATTTCCGAGGATCTTATATGACTACTTCTACCCCGAGACGTTGAGGGCTGATCGAGCCTGAGAGTTCATGCATCTGGAGTAGGGCACTCTTTCAATGATGGAGTAATCTTATTGTTTTACAGAGATACAATGATTCGAACCTATCCTAGGAGATTACGAGTTATCTTTGGCTAGGCAGTTTCAGGATGGTCTTAGGTATGACATCTGATCGCAAGTGAATGTCTTCAGGCTGACTTCAGTGACTGCTATAGCGAACAAGATGCTGATTACTAAGCGTAATATGAGGGAGTTGGGAGATATGAGTCAAGTAGGTTCAGCATCCAGGGCTGTTACTCCTTCAAAATATAGTAGGAAGAGCTGTAGGGAGTCATCACATGATGTTTCTTCAGGTATCTAGGTGGTATGGTACCAATGCGGGAAGAGTAGGCATACGGGACCACATTGCCCAAAGAACCCAGTTGAGTTCCAATCTTGTGGAAAGATGGGTTATCTTCAACATTTCTTCTGGATGTCCTCACTAGTAGTGGGTGATAGGGGTTCTACTATGACTCCACGTTTAGGAGCAGGTCCACCAGTTTCTCATCATTCAGGGAACTAGAGTTCGTTAGGCCATTCAGGCTGAAGAGGTGGTCACGGTCATGGTAGTTAGGCTATAGGTTTTTAGCGATAGCAGGGTGGATCAACTCTGGATAGTCAATAAGGGTCATAGGGTTGTGGTATATGTTATACTTTTGCAGTTGAGTAGACCCATTAGGAGAAATATCTTGAACCCTCTATAGTTAGAGGTAGGATTCTAGTTGCCTCAGTTTTATCTTATGCTCTTTTTGATACCGGAGCTTCCCATAGTTTTATATCTGTTTCTATTGTGGTTATATTTGGGCTCTGTATCTTTACTTATGAGGATTTTGTGACACTATACACTCCATTGGGGATTAGGACAAATAGTGTATTTCAGTTCAAGGAGTTCCCTCTTGAGGTTGGTGGGTGTCACTTCTTATGGGACCTCTATGTCTTAGAGATGACATGCTTCAATGTCATTCAAAAAATGGACTTGTTAGTCTCCTTTCAGGCCTTTTTTGACTACTATCGCTACATGGTGAGTTTCATGTCACTAGAGGGAAGGTCTTTTCTACACAAGGGTGAATGGGATGTTCAGGTGAGTAGTGCTGGACCCGAGCATCATGGGTTGGGAGGAGTTACAACCCAGATTGCTAGTCTATATCTGGATGACCAAGGGACTTCATAGATGGACTTTCCTCTAGTGGTGAATTGTTTTAGGGATGTCTTTACAGATGGATTTTTAGATTTTATTCTGGAGAAAGAAGTAGATTTCCCTATTGAGCTTGTTCCAGGGGAAGCACCGGTGTCTATTCCTCCTTATAGGATGGCTACACCAGAGTTATAGGAGCTTAAGAAGCAGTTAGAGGAGTTGCAGGAAAAAAGTTTCATCCGACCTAGTACATATCCTTGGGGTTAACCCATCTTGTTTGAAAAGAAGGCGGACAATACCCTCATACTTTGTGTGGATTATCAGAAGCTGAACTAGTTGATGGTCAAGAATCGATATCCATTACCAAGGATTGATGATCTATTTGATCAGCTTCGAGGATCCCGAGTATTCTAAAAGATTGACTTGAGATTCGGTTATCATTAGTTTCACATTATACCATCAGATATACCTCTTACATCCTTTCAGAGTAGGTATGGTCTATAAAAGTATGTGGTTATGCCGTTCAGTCTTACGAACACTCCGACAGTTTTCATGGCACGGATGAACCAAGTGTTCCATCCTTACTTGGATTATTTTGTGGTAGTCTTAATGGATGATATCTTGGTGTACTATCACACTCAATACAACCATGACACCCATATTGAGATCATTTTGAGTAAACTGAGAGAGAATTATTTATATGACAAGCTCTCAAAATGCCACTTTTGGATGGACCAGATTCACTTCTTGGGTCATGTTATCTCGGAGACAGAAGTATCAATAGACCCATAGAAAGTGAGAGCAGTAGTTTCATAGGAGCATCTAAAGAACTTCATTGAGGTACAAAGTTTTCTAGTAATGGAAGGTTACTACAAGTTCTTTATTTAGGACTTTTCATGCTTAGCAGCACCACTGACGGGCCTGACTAAGAAGGGTGAAAAGTACTTGTGGACAGAATCCTATGATTCAGCCTTTCAGAAGATGAAAGGGAGATTGACATCAGCATCGATACTAGTTTTTCTAGAGTCGGTAAAGAGTTACACTGTTTACTGTGATGCATTAGGTATTGGGCTGGGAGCAGTTCTTATGTAGGGGGAAGGAGTCGTTGCATACGGGTGTCAGCAGTTGAGGCCACATGAGAGGAATTACCCGACACATGATCTGGAGTTAGCTGCAATTGTGCATGCTTTATGCTGTTGAAGACATTATATTTTTGGAGATAATTTTGTGGTATTCATTGACCACAAAAGCCTCAGGTATATCTTTACTCAACATGATCTAAATTTGAGATAGTGAAGGTGGGTTGAGTACCTTTAGTACTTTTACTTTGAGCTTGCCTATATGCCTGGGAAAGGCAACACAGTGAATGATGCATTGAGCAGGAGGACTCAGATATAGGCAGTTCAGGAGGCCAACAATGAGCGGTAGCTTATGGATTTTTTCTCTGAGATTCATTTGGAGGTACATGACAAATAGGGGAAGACGTTTATTTCTTCTATATTTGTTACCTCTACTCTACTGGATTGAGTTAGAATGAGGTATCTATCTAATTTCGAAGGCCTAGTCCTATGGGAGAGTGTGTTAGGAGAGGACCCTACTCCTGGGTGTACCATAGGCAAGGATGAGATCTTGAATTTTCATGGGTGTGTATGGGTTTTAGTATACATACACAAGGAGATGATGCAGAATTTTCATTCCTCAGTTTGGGCAGTTCATCCTGGTGTCACCAAGACATATCAAGATCTACACCATTAGTATTGGTGACTAGACATGAAGAGAGATGTATATGATTTTCTTATGAGATTTTCCACCTATCAGTAGGTGAAGGAAGAGCATCAGTGACCATTAGAGATTTTATAGTAGTTACCCATTCCCGAGTGTAAGTGGATTGATGTCATGATGGATTTCGTGACAGGTTTACCAAGGTCACCTCAAGGGAATGATGCAGTATGGGTTGTTATTGACAGAATAATGAAGGTTTCACATTTCTTTCCAATCAAGTAACCTTCAGTGTTGATGACCTTGGAATGTTTTAAATCCAAAATATTATACGTTTTCATGGGGTTTTACACTCTATCATTTCAGACAAGGACACCCGTTTCACTTCTCGTGTCTGACAGGGACTACAGAGGGATTTTGGTACATAAGTACTTTTGAGTACATATTACCATCCCCATACAAATGGAAAGTATGAGCACATGATTCAGGTTCTGGAGGACATTCTTCGATCATGCATCCTAGATTTTAGGGGTTCTTGGGAGATACACATACCCCTAGTGGAGTTTTCCTACAATAACAGTTTTTAGGATACAATTCAGATGGCACCTTATGAGGCCTTGTACGGTAGACCATTCTGATCACCCCTATGTTGGATGGAGGTAGGAGAGGTAGCTATGCTGGGACCTCATCTTTTCTAGGAGACCACTGAGTAGGTAGAGTTGATTCGTAAGAGGATGGCTACCGCATAGTCTCGCCAGAAATATTATGCTGATCGAAAAAGATGACCTCTAGAGTTCGAGGTAAGAGATCATGTTTTCTTATGTGTCACACCGAGGATGTGACACAAGAGGATTAGGAGATAGGTAAATCTTTCACCGAGATAGTCGGCCCATTTGAGGTTTTGGAGAGAGTCGGGCCAGTTTCCTATCAGTTGTAGTTACCTCAAAGGTACTATGCTATGCATGACGTCTTCCATGTATCTCAGCTACAATGTTACTTTTTAGACCCGTATCATGTTTTCCAACCCGAGGAGGTTGAGTTAGAGGTGGATGTATCCTTTGAGGAGAACCCTATACGGATTTTGGATTACAACACGAAGGTTCTCCATGGATGGTCTGTTCCTCTAGTATGGGTGCTATGGAAGCATGAGTGAGTACAGGATGAGACTTGGGAGAGGGAGGACGATGTTTGATCACAATGGCTAGAGTTTTTTTGAAGTTTCTTATTTTCCACCCTTGGAAGGGAAATTTGGGGACAAATTTCTTTAGGGGGGGGGGTTGTAAGAACCCCGTAACAACCCATTACTATTTCAGGTATTCCTAAACCCACTTTTTTTAAATTATAAATATATTAAGTGGAAAAAAATGATTTATCATAGAATTTTTGATAAATGTGTTAAAAACCTTAAATGTCAGTTAGCATCTTAGAATGTTCTATTAAATATTTTTTTAGAGTTTGACAGTAAGTTATTGTGATTTTTCCAAGGCCCGTAAAGGCTCAGTGAAGATGGGATAAAAATATTAAATATAATATTTTTTTAAAACACACACTTTTTATTAAAAATAATTGAATAACTCTAAAACGGGACGTCGTATGATAAATAGGATACCGCTACTATGTTTGAAATATGGTGTTTACCCTAAAAGGGGTATAACATTCAAAGACACCAGAAATTTGGATTCCTCGCTCATGAGTTAAAGTTATTAAATAATATTTAATATATTATTTATTAAAAATAATTAAATATATCCCAAAATGTGTGATGTATGGGAAATTTTATACCACTGATGTGTCTGGAATAGGGGGTTTACCCTATAAGAGGTATAACATTTGTAAGTGTCGAGCTTTTGGACACCTCTCTCACAAAAATAACACTTTTTTATTTTAATTATTTATTCATTCTGATTTTTAACTAATAAATCATTAATACATCTCAAATGGTGTGTCCTATGAGAAATATGAGACCACCGTTCGGTCTGGAATGAGTTGTTTACCCAAAGTAGGGTATAATTTTTTATGCGCAACCAGAGTTTGGTATTATTTAATATTTATGTTAAATAATTAATTTATTGATTTAATAAAAAAAGGTATTGTTTACCTTCTCCCCCAAAAACACGCCATACCACCATTTATAACGCCCCATAAGTTTCAAAACATTGATTTGCACCATTTTAACCATGTTTAAACTTGAAAATCATTAATAAGTCAAATTTAAACACTCTGTCATAAATTTTTGGGTGAAACATCGATTAAAATGGATGTTTAACTTGGGGGTTTTATTGCTACATTTTTTGGGGTTCTTAAAATGAACGATCCTTTTTTACTTGGTTGTTAGTTGAGTTAGTCAAGTCCTATCTACTTAGATCCCCTTTTTTCTTGACCTATAAACCTTGATTGATCAAAACAAGATCGATCCAAGGGATCCCATATTCTTCATGCAGTGTGCGTGAGGGATCTTTTAGGTTTTATTTATTTTATATTTTTAATCATTTTTATTTTGTTTCATTTTATACATTTTTATTCTTTTATTCTCACTCTCAAATTAAAAATAATGTTTAATTTTTAATGAAAGAATAAAACATTATTTATGAACAGATAAATTCCATTTTATTTCCATTGATAAATTGATTAAAATTATCAAAGGGATAATTTATATGAAATTATAAAAAGACCGCAATTGAACTAAATTAAGATGATTGTGTGAGTTAGACAAATATTGATTATATAAATTATCGAAATATAATTGTTAAGAATTATCAAATGATAACTACAATGAATAATCATGAAATAATTGTGATATTTCCAAATGATAAATATTAAAAGAATTTATCGAAGGATAATTATTTAAATTATATATGAATAATTATAAAGGACTACCACATGTGTTTTCATTTAATTTTAATGATATTACAATATCAAATGTGGTTTATAATTATTATGATGAAAATATTCTGAATATATTCATTGACATAAAATGATAAATTGGTTTTTTATCAAAGAGATTGGAAGTATCATCACATGTGATAATAAAAATGATAATTTGAGAATTATTGAGGAGAAAGGAGTTATCATCACATGTAATATTTTAATTGATAATTTGAAATTATCCACAAGGGATAAAATAATATTATCGCATGTAATATTTTAATCCATAATTGAAAAATTATTCCGAAGAGAGAAACTATCATCGTTTTGTGATATTTTTTTCTTTTGTAATAAAATAACTGGTATTGGTTCTAGGAACCCTTGACAAACATCTAACTTTGGTGTGTTGATGCTTATGATAATATGGTCACAAGGGGGGGTATTGAACCACTCATGGTGGTTTATCATTTTCGCTGACATCAATGACATTGAAGAAGGCAGTTCCATTCTAATTAACTAAATATGTTATCCTTGTATTTCATGATTTATTTCAATTGTTGATTTAAATTCAATTGCTCAAATTTTCTTTCAATTAAATTGATAAAAAACCTATTTGAGTAAATCAAGATATTTGAAATGGTTTTGGTATGGGAATTTTTTAAAAACCAAAATTACATTTAATTGGGCATGTTTATGGAAATTAACTGATTTAAATTGTTTAATTTAAATTGTAGACTTGATGGAAATTATTTTAATTAAATTTTTGAATTTAATTGTGGAAATAAATTGTGTAATGATGGAATTGGTTTTGATTGAATTTCAAATTGGTGAAAATGGATTAAAATGATTAGATAGAAACCCATTGGTTTTATCTTGTGAAAAGACATGTTTTTGAATAAAACCTATTTTGGTTTTAAATGGAAATAAATTTTCACTTTTGAAATGGAATAATGAGATTGATCATATTTTTAAGCAGTCTTAAAAATAGTTCACCCATAATATAAGAGAGCATTCAAGCCTTAGGTAGTTAGTGAGTTATTTGGATACACTCTACACTACAAAAACTTTCTAAAGTATACTTGCGGCGGGTCACATCCCCGGTGGGTTGGTGACGAGTATCCTTTGGCCAGTGTTATAGGTACATGTGTATACACATTTTTCTGAGTTCACATAGAGAGTACAGAATCCTATAACTGGTTAATACTATCATACCTTTTGGAAAATGACCATATTTCTCGCTTGTTTATTTATATTTGAAATATAAATGTATGCCAATTCTTTTGAACTGCTTTACATGCCTGTTGATTTTACACAAACTATTTTATTTAATCCTTTGTTTTAGAAATATTCCATCATTTTGTAAAGTCTTTATTAATGTATTTTTCCATCATTGAAACTGTATAGAATGATTTGTTTAATTATGATTTATAATGTAAAACCACTTTATCTTTAATATTGAAAGCATTATTTTGGTTAATCAATTGTTGGCATCTGTTATGGAATCTGTTGTGAGACCCTACTAGTATTTTTAGCTCACACCCTACTTTTTCCTTCGGGTGTTTGTAGAATTCCTCCTTCCAGGTCCGAGAAAGGGTAAAGGATCCCTTGGATGTGGATCCAACTGTTGATATTTGAAATTGGTGAGTTGTGTCCTTGGAGACCTTGGGGCTATTTTTCCTATTTATTACCTTGGGTTGTAGTACTTTGGATTTTATTCATCTTTGTATTCTAGTACTTTTACTCCCAGTGGAGTTTTATTTTTGTTATGCATACTGTCTTGTTTCTTTTCTTCCACATTGTTGGTGGAAAAATCGTTCCCACTTTCATGTTGTGTGATGTATGGTGCTAGTCGCCGACTCGTGGGGATCAGGAATGCCCTTCAGGATATGTAAGAACCAGCTTAGTTATCGGGTTACCAGGATATCCAGGATGGTTCTTGACAAAATGGTATTAGAGGGATGTTAAGGAAATGGATATTTTAGATTAGTTCTAGTATTTTCCCTATTTGTATTTGGATAGAGTGAAATCCAAATCATGTAAGTTCTACCGGCCGGGATCATGTTATCCTCGTTGCTATATACAAGAATTATCTAATGTCTTCCTTATTGTCTGATGATGTTGTGTAACACCATGCCTCTGAGAAGACATAAAAATCATATATAGGAAGGGGCTACTGCTGAACATTAGTGAGCGAATCCTCCAGTGGACCCAAACCTAGTTGATGTGATTGTACACACTGTCCAAGATCTAGGATAGGTACCACCTCTAGTCCCCATTCAGGCTTCAACTGTGGAACTTGGGTGGGGGGGGGGTTCTCTTCGAATTTTTCTCAAGAGTTCTTTCACCATAAACCAATAGTTTTCAAAGGTTCCACTAATACTAAACATTCTGAGTAATGGTTGGGAAGGATAAAACATCTGTTTGAGTTATTGGAGACACTGGACGAGATCAAGGTGAAGTGTGCCACCTTCATGTTGGAGGGACCATGAAGGATATTGTGGGACACGATAGTGACGAAAAAGAAATATGAGGTCTTAGAGTGTAAGAACTTCAAGGTTATTTTCACTGAATAGTTCTAACCAGAGTCAATTGTGTTGGACAAAGTTTTGGAGTTTTTCAATCTTGAGAAGGCTGAAAGAACTGTGGATCCTGCGGACGTTTGGGGAACTTTCAGAAGTTCTGTCACAACTTTTCCACTCCACTTAGTGGAACGAGATCATCAAAAACTTAAAAAACCGTGGGGAAATCAAATGATTCAAATACAAAAGGGTTCCAACCACAGGCATCTAGAATGAAGATTCTTCACACAGTGGAAGAGTATCCCAAGGAAGCAGATACTGGTCCAACGACTGTGAGTAGTACCATTACTATATCTTTGTCATTAGTGACTACTCTTTTTGATACCAGTTCCTCTCACTCATTTAATTTAACCTGTATCATTAATCTACTTTATATTTTTATGGAGAAACTATCTTGTGCAATAGATATTACTATACCCATTGGTATAAAGAGAGAGTAGGGTCTCTGTAATCTCTTTTGTGTATTCTCTCTATCAAATGTTGAGTTTTCTTGAAGTTTTCTAGTACTCGACATGAAACTTCATGAAGTCATATTTGGTTATAGATCGACTCAGTGCCAATAAAGCCTGGATTAATTGTTATCTTTGATGGTTCTAACTTGTTACACCCAGTGGTGTGCCTCTTGTATTTCTAGGATAATTAGACCTTTTGAGTTGTTGATCAGGTAGGGATAGTTGCTTACTGTTTAGCTCTACCACCGTAGCTGACATTGATACATAACGTGTTCCATGTATCAAAACTGCGAAAAGTATCTCTCTAATACATATCACATTTTGAGTTTGAATGATCTTGAGATTGAACCAGATTTATCCGTGACTGAACGAACAATCAGGGTTGTTGATTCTGGGATCAAGGTACTTCGTTGGAGGATGATACCTCTGGTCTGTGTACTATAGCAGCATGGTTCTGATTCTCATGAGATGTGTGAAAGGGAGGTATTGATGATAGAGAAGTGGCCTTATATTTTTTAAGCGGAGGATTCTTCATAGGCTTTCTGGAGATAGAAAGTTCATATGGTGGGGAGGTTATAACAACCCGTTACTGTTTCAGGTATTCCTAAACCCACTTGTTTTAAATTATTAATATCTTAATTGGAAAAAATGATTTATGAGTGATTTTTCGATAAATTTTTTAAAGGCCTTAAATTTCAGTTAACATCTTGGAATGTTCAATTAAATATTTTTTTAGAGTTCAACACTAAGTTATTATGATTTTTCGGAGGCCTGAAAAGGCTCTACAAAGATGGAATAAAAATATTAAATATAATATTTTTTTTAAACACACACTTTTTATTCAAAATAATTGAATAACTCCAAAACGATGCGTCAAATGAGAAATAGGATATCCCTGTTATATTTGAAATATGGTGTTTACCCTAAGAGGGGTATAACATTAAAAGGCACTGAAAATTTGGATGCCTAGCTCATGAGTTAAAGTTATTAAATAATATTTAATATATTATTTATTAAAAATAATTAAATGTCTCCCAAACCGTGTGACGTGTGGGAAATCCGAGACCACCGATGGGTCTAGAATGGGGGTTTACCCTAGACAGGGTATAATATTTGTAATCATTGAGCGTTTGGATGCCTTGCTAACAAAAATAACCATGTTTACTTTAATTAATTATTCATTCCATTTTTTAAATAATAAATCATTAATATCTCTCAAATAGTGTGTCCTATGAGAAATATGAGACCACCGTTGGGTCTAGAATGATTTTTTTACTCTAAGTAGGGTATAATTTTTTATGCGCAACCACAGTTTGGTATTATTTAATCTTTATGTTAATTAATTAATTTATTAATTTAATAAAAAGGGTATTGTTCACCTTCTCCCCCAACAACACACCGCACCACCATTTGTAACGCCCCATAAGTTTCAAAACATTGATTTGCACTGTTTTTAACCATTTTTAAACTTTCAAATCATTAATAAGTCAAATATAAACACTCTGTCGTAAATTTTCAGGCAAAACATCGATTAAAATGGATGTTTAATTTGGGGGTTTTATTGCTGCATTTTTTGGGGTTCTTAAAATGAACTATCCTTTTTAACTTGGTTGTTGGTAGAGTTGGTCAAGTATGATCTACCTAGACCCCCTTTTTGCTTGACATGTAAAACTCGATTGATCCAAACAAGATTGAGCCATGGGCTCCCCTCTTCTTCATGTAGTGTGTGTGAGGGATCTTCGGAGTTTTATTTATTTTATTTATTTTAATCATTTTTATTTTGTTCAATTTTATTCATTTGTATTCTTTTATTCTCAAATAAAAAAGAATGGTTAATTTTGAATGAAAGAATAAAACATGATTTATGAACGGATAGATTCCATTTGATTTCCATTGATAAATTGATTAAATTTATCAAAGGGATAATTTATATGAAATTATAAAAGATAAATAGTTGAACTAAATTAAAATTATTTTGCAAGTTATATAATGATTGATTATCTAAATTATCAAAAGATAACTGTTAAGGATTATCAAATGATAATTACAATGAATAATCATGAGATAATCATGAAATTTCTAAATGATAAATATTAAAAGAATTTATCGAAGGATAATTATTTAAATTATATATGAATAATTATAAAGGACTACCACATGTGTTATCATTTTATTTTAAAGATATTATAATATAGAATGTGGTACATAATTATTCTAAGGAAAATATTGTGAACATATTCATTGACATAAAATGATAATTTGGTTTTTTATCATGGAGATTAGAAGTATCATCGAATGTGATAATCAAAATTATAATTTGAGAATTATTGAAGAGAGAGAAGTTATCATCGTATATAATATTTTAATAGATAATTTGAAATTATCCATGAGGGATAAAATAATATTATCGCATGTAATATTTTAATCCATAATTGGAAAATTATTCATAAGAGAGAAACTATTATCACATGTGATATTTTATTTTAGTTTGAAATAAAATTACTGGTATTGGTTCTAGGAACCCTTGAAGAACATCAAACTTTTGTGTGTTGATGCTTACGATAATATGGTCACGAGGAGGGGTATTAAAACAATTATGGTGGTTTATCATTGTCACTGACATAAATGACATTGAGGTAGGTGGTTCCGTTCTGATTATCCAAATTGATTATCCTTGTATTTCATGATTTATTTATAATATTGATTTAAATTAAATTGCTCAAATTTTCTTTCAATTAAATTGATAAAAACCTGATTCTAGTGAATCAATATATTTAAAATGGTTTTGGCATGGAAATTTGGAAAAAACCCCAATTCCATTGAATTGGGTGTATTTATGGAAATTAGCTAACTTAAATTATTTAATTTTAATTATGGACTTAATGGAAATGATTTCAATTAAATTGCTGAATTAATTATGGAAATAAATTTTATAATAATTGAATTGGTTCTGATTGGATTTTAAACTGGTGAAAATGGATTTAAATGATTTGATAGAAACCCATTGGTTTTATCTTGTGATAAACTCATGTTTTTGAGTAAAACCTATTTTTGTTTTAAATAGAAAGAAATTGGAACTTTTGAAATGGAATAATGGGATTGATTGTATTTTTAAACAGTCTTAAAATAGTTCACTCATCATGTAAGAGTTCTTACAAGACTTAGGTAGTTAGTGAGTTATTTGGATACACTGTATGCTAGGATAATGTTCTAAAACATACTTGCAGTGGGTCACATCCCTGATGGGTTAGTGATGAGTTTCCTTTATCCAGTTTCATAGGGAAATGTGTATACACATTTTTCTGAGTTCAAATAGAGAGTGTAGAATCCTATAGCTAGTTAATACTATTGTACCTTTTGGCAAATGACCATGTTGCTAACTTGTTTATTTATATTTGAGATATAAATGTATGCCAACGATTTTGAAATTCTTTATATACCTGCTGATTTTACTTAAACTATTTTATGTAAGACATTGTTTTAGAAATATTCCATCATTTTGTAAAGTCTTTTCTTAAAGTATTTTCCCATCATTTGAAATGTATAACATAATTTGTTCAATTATGATTTAAAACGTAAAACTAGTTTATCTTTAATATTTAAAGTATTATTTTGGTTAATCAACTGTTGGCATCTGTTATGGAATATGTGGTGAGACCCTACAAGGATTTTTAGCTCACACCCTACTTTGGACTTTAGGTGTTTGTAGACTTTATCCTTCCAGGTCTGAGCAAGGGGAAATGATCTCTTGGATGTGGATCCAGCTGTTAAGCTTTGTAATTGGTGAGTTGTGTCCTTGGGGACCTTGGGACTGTTTTTCCTATTTAATACCTTGGGTTGTAGTACTTTAGCTTTTATGCCTCTTTGTATTTTGGTACTTTTACTCGCAGTGGAGTTTCTTTTTGTTATGCATACTGTCATGTTTCTTTTCTTCTGTATTTTTGGTGAAAAAATCGTTCCCACTTGTATGTTGTGTGATTCTAGGTGCTATTCGCCGACCCGTGGGGATCAGGAATTCCCTTCGGGCTATGTCAGAACCGTCTCGGTTATCGAGTTACTAGGGTACCCGAGCTGATTCATGACAAACCCAAATCTTCATTTCAGGTATGGATCTTTATTTCGAGTTGTTTTGAGAAAAAATAAAGATGGTGGAAATTTACGAGTACACATTGTGTACTCCTTAGTACACACCCTGTAATCTTAAGTACATGTCATGTACCCAGTTTCCGCGCATAACCGTGTACTGGCAGTGTAACGGCCGAGGACATGGCTGTGTAGGTGACCTAGCATACCGCCTAAAGAGGGGGCCAGTTGAGGCTAGTACACGACATGTACATTAAATGAACGTCCCGTATACTTTTCTTTTTATTTGATTAATTATACTCGGGTCGTGTCTCATCTCTAGAACTCCTTTCTTCTGCCCTCAGTTTGTACAGGAGAGCGATGAATGACCAAAGATCTTTGAGCTCCTCCTATTCCTCTGTCTAAGCTCCGATTGAGACACCTCCAGGTGTGTTAGGTTCCCACCGGTGAGTTTTCTATTTACCTAGAGCCTCTATTCATGATTTATCCTCTCTCTTGAGTTATTGAGGGTTGATTGTTTTTACCCTTTTTATAGATCTACGTCGTTCTAGGATGATTCAAGGGATAACGTTCAAGAGTGTTCATCATACGACATCAAGGTAGGTGGTTTGTGCCTTTCTTTGGTTGTTTTTGGATTATATATGCTAAAAGTTCCAAATAACCTTGTTTAGTGTATTGCGTGTTTTGGAATTTAACCCTATTTAATGCCTGCTGTGATTTTTTTGTTTGAGAAAGGGTTATTGATTATGCATAAGGTTTACTACCTTGTTTATGGAGGTGTTTCCCACGTTTTTTTTGGTTATGGATGTTGGGTCTAGAAAACATGTTAGGATGTTTTTTTTCCATGCCTAGTGTTGTTAGGATGAAGTTTCTGTTTATATGAAATGCATGTGTTTCACATTATAAAATTATGACCAAGGGGAATAGACTGCGAGAGCTTCCTAAAGCAGGGTATTTTAATTATGAATTCTTATTATGATTGATAAGAGGTATTGACTGTGAGAGCTACCGTGGGTCATTGACCAGAGGGGTTAGACTGTGAGAGCTACCCAGAGGGTTGTTATTAAATAAATGTTAGACCATAGGGAATTAACTATGAGAGTTGTTAGGGGGTTATTATAATGCAGACTAAGAGGGTATTGACCGTGAGAGCTACCTGGGTTGTTGTTTGAAAATGAATAGTGCTATGTGAGACCAAATGGATTAGACCGTGTGATCTTTCTGAGAGGGTCTTTATTATTTATTGATTTGATTATATGTGAAATCATAGGGGATTATACTGTGAGAACTTTCCTAGAGGGTTTCTTGTGAATGATTGTATGATTATGATGAGTCTGCCAAGCCAACGCACAAGCTCGGACTCAGTCTCTCTTGATTGTTTAGATGGTATTTTGAGATGTTTGTTGTTGTTTTTATAGTAGGGGATACATAGATTAGGATATATCCCAAGGTTAAATTATTAAATGGATTGAATAATTATTAAATGTAAATGAATGTAATTGAAAAATGTAGGATTGTTTACTTCTGAGTACTTCTTAGTTTATTGATTCATTTCTGCATATTACCTTCTATATATATTCACTGACAGTTAGGCATAGATCTTTTGGTGGCTTCCTACTGGGATCCATCTCACACCCTATTTGGGTCATGATTTTTGAACAAAATAGATTATATGGTTGCAGGTATAGATAAGGGAAAGCACCCTTATTCATCAGGTACTTGATTGCTGTTGGAGATGGAGAGCATGAGACCAAGATGGGGATTGCGATGCTGCTGGAGTTTGATTGTTTCTTTTTTTACTTTAGTTTAGTATTTTATTTCAAGTATTGTGACCTATTTTTTTATTTTCCTAGACATATGTGACATGCATCATTTATATATGTTCTCTAGTTGTTTATATACTATCAGTCTTTCGTTGTTTACTTGTTGTATGGTATTACTGCTTCCGTTGCTGTTTAATATTTGTTTCCACTGTGTTGCTATTCCAATGAGGGAATAGTTTCCCCACTATCACACTCAATTCCCTTGTTTCTAGTCGGTGGCCTATAGTGTTAGTGGAAATGCGCTTGATGCCATGTGACCAACTAGGTACGGGGCACCTTTGGGCGACACCCGAAACCAGGACGTTACAAAAAGAAGGTAAATATTATTTTATCTTTATAAAATTATTATTATATCATAAATATAAAATTATATCTTAAAATAAAATAATATATTTTATCCAAATGATGTGGTGATGAAAAATAAATCACGTCGCTTTGTAGAGGTGATAATCCACACGTACGCATGAATGCCGTTATCATTTTTCAATAGATGGATAGGTAAGAAATTAAATAATATATTATCTTTATAGAATGATAAATATGTCATTAATAACATATATATAATTTAAATCCATAATTATAACCATCCATGAGATGTGGTGATTGAAAAAAAATTACATCGGTTCGCAAGGAGGTAGTCCACCGTACACACAAACAATGATTTGGTTTCTCATTTGATGGAAGAAGAGATTGATATAGGTGATTATATTAACATAATAACATATAAATATATATAATATAATATTTTTATTATTTAATCATGTTTAAAGATTATTTTATGTATTTAGAAGAATAAATAAAATGAAAACAATTGATTAAAATGCTTAATTAAGAACTATACATCTTTTTTGGAAAACCTCTTTAGGATTATACCTAAAGAGTTACTAGATTGGGTTTATGATCAAACAAAGGACTCTAGGATGTGGGGAAGGATGTAAGGAAGCTAGGTGCATAAGTATTTTCCAAGATAGATTACTCAAACGGTGTGGTGAATAGAGGAGAGGAGGTACCCTTGTATAAGTGAGAGGAGGGGAACTCTTGGAATTTCTTAAAGTGTTAAATTAATATAAATTAATTTTCATGTTGAATATAAGGTTTTTATGAATTTTAAATCATTTAATAACATATTATTTATTATAAAATATCATTAATTCTATTTTAGAACTATTCATCAAAATTGACTTTGAAAATAACATGATAATAATAGAATTAAAATATAATTAATTAAAACATCACTAATATTTTATTTTTATCTAAAAAAATATTTTAACATAATAATTAATTTAAATTATTTTACTTTTATTTTTTTAATATTATTAATTTTATTTAATATAAATTGAATAAATAGTGTATCAATGTCGCGTAAACAGTTATGGTAATTATTTCATCACTAAAAATTAGAAAAAAAATTAAAATGATGAAAAAATTATTTATATTTAAAATAACCATTTATAACCAAAAACAAGTTTTTTACATCCCTACCATAAAATATTATAGATATTAAAAGTAAGAGAGTGATATTTTTGACTTTATCCTTTACTTAAATATTATAAAGGTCAAAATCAAAGATAAATGGAAAAAGGTCCCATTTTAGAAGTTTTGAAGATTTTGGATGAAATAGGCTCATAAAATTAAATTAAGATAAGTTTTTTAATTAATTTTATGTCATATCACATTAGTTTTAACCTCAACTAACCCATTTTACCTTTACCATAGCAACAAAAATTAACTATGGTTACTATTTATAAAAACCAAAAATAAAAGGGAACTATTTATAAAGTTTTGATCCCACGGTTAAAAATATGGAATCAATTTTTAAATATTAAATTTATAGAAAACTAATAATTTAATTTAATATTAGACCCAAAAAAACATGATGAAAAATAGTTTAAAAAAATGCCTTTTTAAGTATAAAAATGTTTTGATAACAAATTAAAGTATAAAACACATTCCTAAGAACGTAATTGAATTTTTTAATCAAAAGGAACTAATTATATTTTAAAACTAATCCAAAATAGATTTATAATTTTTATATACTTTAAAAAGAAATTACTATTTCTAATAAAAATTAGCATTTTTCACAATTTTTCAAAAAATAAATCTTTTTAGAAAATTCTAAAAAATTGATCCTAATATAATTTTCACACGATGAATTAAAAAATGTAGTTTTTTTTGTCAAATTAAAATTATAAAATTTAAAAATAAATCTTCTAAATAAAACAAAAAATTTAGTAAGAATAAAACAATTTTATTTTTGACTAGAAAATTACTTAATATTATTATAATGAATATAAATATATAAAATATAATTAATAAATATTAATAAGATAGGAAAATTATTTATTATAACATTTCCTAGGTTGTTAGAAAATATTTATCTAGGATTTATGGATTTGAGAGTCCACTCGACAGATCAAGAAACCACGAGTTAATGTAGTTGAGGAGTTATGATTACCTAAAATCCTTTAATTAGCTTGTTAGGCCCAAGTATGGGTTATGATAAGGGGAATATGGGTCCTTTACAATAGAATATCCATGAAATAGGATATTCCTAAACAAACAGTGATGGAAATTAGGTTTTGAAAAAATAGTGGGAGATTATTAAAATTTGAAATTTAAAAATTTATTAATCAAATTTAAAATCAAGGAAGTAATAATAATATACTCTTAAATATAATTGAAATGGAAAAATTCATGAATTCAACCATATAATAACAAAATATACCAGATAAAGAAAACCTTATCATTGAATCAATCTTCTCAAAATGGTATTGGTGCTTATGAATTATACTATGCCATGAATGGAAATTATACACATCAAAAACCCCACTTCCTGAGTTTCTTGATAAAGAGGCTAGTGAGGAAGAAGTATTTATCTACCTAAAACATGTGGATGATGTACTGGATGTATGATTTTTAATGATATCCTCCATGTACAATGAGTTTCTAAATAAATTTTATGATATGGATGCATATATAATTATATCCCACCATCATGATTTTTATGAGGAGAAGGTGAGACAAGAGAGATATGAGATCTCCAATGCACTATTTACATGCAATCTTGGAGAGTCAGTGCTAACTAGGACTCATATGGTCAAGATTATTACCTATGTAGAATGCTTAGACATCTTGTGGTTTAGGATCCCAACTGAGTTGCACGCATATCTCATTCTACCATTATCACCTAAAAACTTCCCCAGTTTCATTGTGAATTACAATATGATAAATAGTGAGAATACACTTTCAAAACATATTACTACTACTCACGATGTTTATAAATACTTGGGGAATGAAAAACCCATGATTCTTATGGTGAATAGGAAAAGTAAGAACAATCCAAAGGGTTCAAAGATTCATTCTAATTCTAAGGATCAAGAGCACCATCCTTACAAGAAGAATAAGATCTAACAATAAGAAAAAGAGAAGTATATGATGTATCTTTCATGTGGCAAGCAAGGATACTAGAAGATGAACCGAACCTATCCAAATAAGTAAGGGTAATATTTAGGCGCATTTGTTTTCAAGTGTAATCTTTCCATATCTGCAATTTGGGTATTAGATACTATATATAGTGCTCACATTTGTATCCAAATACAAGAACCAAGTAGATTTTAGAAGGTTTATAGAGGTGAGGTGGATCTATAATATGAAAATGGGGCATGTTTGACTACTCTATCCATTGGATACTACCACATCACATTGAAAACGTAAATGATTTATTTTATAGAACTTTTATTATGTAACCAGTGCTACCAAAAACATTATATCTGTTTATTATCTAGACATGGATGAATTTATTTTCAATTTTTGAAATAATTTCTGTTAATTTTATAAAGATAACATATTTTATGGTATGGAATAGTTTAATAATTATCTTTATGTATTAAATTACAAAAAAATATTATAAATTAATAAAAAATCAAATTCATGTGACTCATTTCATACATAGTTATGATATCATCATCTTGGTTATGTTAACGAGAATCATTTGATGAAACTCTATCAATATAGCTACTTAGACTCTTTTGATATTAAACCACTTGAAAGATGTTATGCTTATTTATAAGGAAATATGACTAAAGAACCATTTGGTGGTTTTGGTGAAAGGTCCACAAAGCTTCTAGAATTACTAACCATCAATATGTGCCGAACTTTTCAAGTCAAAGCTATCTATGGATTCTAATAATTTATGACTTTTACTGAAAACTTGATTCAGTGAAATTATATCTAATTAACGAGGTATAAATCTAAATCCACTGAGAAGTTCAAGGAGTTAAATAATGAAGTTAAGAATCATATTGGTAAGAAGATAGTGAAACTTTGATTAGATCGAGGTGGTGAGTATCTTAACAACGAGTGTATCAAACTTCTATAGGATCATAGGATTTTATATCAACTCACTTATACTTATATTTCACAATGGAATGGTGTCAATTATAGGAGGAACCATACCTCACTAGAAGTGGTAAGGTCAACAATGAGTCACACAATTCTTAAATTATCCTTTTAGGGATATGTATTACACATAAAAACATACATACTAAACTGAGTATCAACTAAAGATGAAAAATTTATTCCATTTGAGTTTTGGAGTATAAAAAAACATTTTTTCCCCATATTCATTCATGGGGGTGGGTGAAATATTTTTTTAAGGATATATCAAGAAAGAAACTAACACCCCGAGGCATGAAGTGTATCTTTATAGGTTACCCCAAGGAAATGAGGGGATACTACCTATATGATCCCACATATAATAAGGCTATAGTTCCTATAAAATATGTATTCCTTGAGAGTTAAAACATCCTCAATAATGATATTAAGAGAAATATTTACTTCTAGTATGTTTATTCTCAAGATACACAAGAGTTGGTATGGGAATAGACACCATAGGTCATTATAGAATATGTAGTTCTTGAAGCACAAGTACTGTGTAGGAGCACTGAAGAGGTTATAGAACTAGAAAGAAATGGTTTTATAGTCACAAAAGATGGTGAGTCATTATTTGTTGACAATAATAACCCTCTATTCTACAAGGAGGAATTATAGATCTCATAAGATGAAAAATGGAAAGAAGCCATGAATTATGAGATGGATTCCATATACCAAAACTATGTGTGGGTTTTGGTTTATTCACTAGAATATGGAAATACTGTTGGGTGTAAATTGGTATTAAATATAATTATGGGCATGGAATTTTATTTCAGTACCTATAAAGCATGACTAATGTATGAAGGGTTAAGACAACTTTATGTCATAAACTATGAAGAAAACCTTTCTCAAACTTCCAAGTTTAAATCCATCAGAATTATTCTTTCCATAGAAGTTTTATATGACTATGAGATTTTGAATATGAATGTCAAAACTAATTTAAATAATGAGAACCTTTAGGAATATGTGTATATAACACAACAATAATTCTATGTGACACCAGGTGATGCCAAAATGGTATACAAGTTATAGATATCCATTTATGTATTAAAGCATGAATCAAGGCCATGAAACATTTTTTTTGATGAAGCTATAAAATAATTTGGTTTCATTAATAAGGAATGCGAGCCATGTGTTTACAAGAGGTTTAGTGGGAGTATAGTCATTTTCATAGTAGTATATGTTGATGACATATTACTAATTGGAAATGAGATACCAACCTTACAAGTGGTTAAGGCATGGTTGTGAAAGTGATTATACATGAAGAACTTAGGTGAAGTATCCTAAATTCTAGGGATCAAGATCATGAATGGTAGATCAAAGATGATTCTTGGACTAAGTCAAATTACATACATTGACCAGATACTGAATATGTTCAGTATAGAACAATCCAAGAGGGGATTAGTTCTTGTGTCACATGGAAAAAATATTTTCAAGAAGATGTTTCCTCAGACATAATGAGAAAGATAGGGAATGAGTAATAACTCATACGCTTCTATGAAATGATCTATCATGTATTCCATGTTATGTATGAGGCTTGATGTTTCCTATACTTTGATCATAGTAGGCATATATTACGCTAATCTGAGTGAACAACATTGGATTTATGTTAAGGATATCATTAAGTATCAAAGGTGAACTAAGGATATGTTCTTGGTGTATGGTGGAGATGAAGAGTTAGTAATCAAGTGTTATATAGATTATAACTTTAATATAGACCGAAATAATCTAAAGTTGTAGTTAGGATATGTATTCAATCTCAATGGAGAAGCTATGAGTTGAAATAGTTCAAAGCAGCAAATTGTTTCTGATTCTACAATGGAGTATGATTATATTTTGGCTTCCTAAGTATCTAAGGAAGTTATTTGGATTTGAAAATTTATCCAAAAGCTTGATGTGGTACCAAACAGTTAATACCCAATCACAATTTATAGTGAAAACACCACAATGGTGGATTTTTCTAAAGAGACGAGGTCACATCAAAGGATAAAGCATATATTTTGTAAGTTTCATATCTTAAGCAATATTTATCAATGAGTTGAAGTTATGGTGACTAGATTTTTCACATAGGAAAATGTGGTGGATCCCTTGATGAAGGATCTATATCAGAAGATGCATGAGTATCAAGTGAAATCTAGTGGACTAAAGGTTGTTAACAGTTTGCTCTAGTGTAAGTGGGGTATTTTAGAGTTGGATCCATAAAACCAACTTATAAATAATTGACGATTACATGTTTTCATTGTCTTGAATATTAATGAATTTTATTAACATATCATAATTTTTCATCTACATGAAATAATATGTGATAATATCCTAATAATATCTGTCACAATGAAAGGTCATAGAAGTTTCCCTCTATGATGAGAACCTGAAGGTTCCACAATAGTATTATTGAATTTATATGTTTTTTATCCAGATGATATCATTTTATAGGAAACAAATGATATAGGTTATTAGGGGTGTAGACTCATAATACTTTGAGGAACTCTCTCACGATGTGCGCCCTTGGTAATTTCCAGAGCATGAGATTACGAGAATGATACCCACTAGTAGAAAATTCAAATTTATATGTTTCATTGGATGTTCCTATCTGTATACATGTGTATTTATCCTTATACTTTAATATTATCATTAATTAATGCCATACATTGTGTACTTTAATGTATTGATGAAAATAGTTATAACATATTCCTGCGATGAAGTAGGATACATTGGGTGTGCAATGAGTGATATTACATTAATGGATAATGTGATAAAGGATTTATCCATTTAGTCCCTTGACATAAGTGGATATATCAAGACCTTTTATGGGAATGAAACTTCTTGGATAAATCCATTTCCATAGAATTATATGGATAAGTTCATTTCTGGAAAGTCAAAGAAAGAGACTTCAAGAATGTTGGTTGGTGACACTAATATGAAACCTACTTGATTAGATATATCACGATGAAGGGATTATATTTCAAAGTAAGAATTTGTAAGAGGTTATATGTCATTATGAAATTAACTTATTTATCTATGGGTTCATTGTCTTATTTCTAGAAGCTAACCTTAGAATTAATGTGGTTCTGCCTAATTCCACTGATAAAGGGGCATATAGGGTCACACACTAAGTGTATCCAAAATCTTGGTTAAATTTAATGATGGATTTAACATGTAAGAATAAATACTAATACTATTTTTTGGTTTTATATTTATTCAGGTTTGGTAGATTTCCAAGATTTAATCACAAGTTTTTCAAAAGAATAAGTGAGTTAAATAATAATAATAAATATTTATTTGTAAGGTTTTGAAAATATTATATTTATTACATTTATTGATGAATAGTGAAGTGATATTTATTTATTAAATAAATAGTCATTATTGAAGGTTTAGTAAATGTTGAGGAGGATGCACTGATCGAGTTTAATAGTATGATTAGAAATGATATAAATGGTATTTATTTATTCTTAGGTGATACGCATGTCAAGTGAATAATAATTATATTATTATTAAGACATGGGATTCGGTAAGAATTAAGGAATTAGTAAGGGGGAGTAAATATTAATATAAAAACCTAAAATTTTATAAATATATATCTAGTAATATATATTTCCTATATGATATTGGTTGTGCACAATAGATAGAGAGAAATTTTTTCAAACCCTAGGGAGATTTCTAGAGATCTATAGTGCTCTCTCTCCTCCTCCTCTCTCAAGGAATCTAGAGAACAAAAAAAATTCTTCATCCTCATAGATAATTATTCCACAATCAATCACGAATGATGCAAGTGATTGGGGTTGATCACGCTAGCACCTGATGATTCTATGGTGGCCATATAAGTTTTTTTGCATGTTTGGATCACTTCTAGAGGGATTCAACATTTGGATCCTATAAAAAAATAATGGTATGGTAGATTAAGTAAACCTGATAATCAATGAAGAAATAATTATAGATTCAATCAATTATAGATCTAATTATAAATTAATTATCAATTACATGTGATGATCCCCCTCTTCTTGTTCTGGTTTTCATGTTAATTAATCCTTGAATTAATTCGATTGGTTATAATATTTTCATTGTGTAAATCTCATATTACTCAATTATTGTGAAGAAATTTGAGTTTACCATTACCAATCAGGTGCATCTACTATGTCTAGAACTTAAAAGAAAACCCTAGATAACAAATGTGTTACACGAGGAAAATAAATAATTTCTTTTTCCATACCTTATGGATAGTGTGGATCAAAACATGGAACTTTTTTTTTCAAATATCCAAGTAGTATTTCATTCAATATTTCATTTTCATTTTAAAAATAATTTTAATTGTACGAAAAACTATTAAAATATTCTCCCACTCACCCTTACCCATAAAAGAAACCGTTTCTTTATTTTCTAGACAGGTGAAGATAACTTAAAGATTAATTTTCTTAGAGGAATTCAAGGAGGTCATCTTGGTCCTTAAAGAGGCCCTCAAGTACCCAATATTGGAATATTTGACCCAAAAATTAAATAAGATATTGGAATGTTTCTAGGAGTTCCATAAATAAGAAGACAAGGAATAAAAAGAGTGTATTTTATTTCATACTATTTTTTTGAATAAATTATAGAGGTTGTTGTAATTATTGAAGACCACCCACAACCAGAACTCAATCATACATGGATAGAGGAGATACCTAGAGAACACATGAAACATTTATGGGGGATTAATTAAATCTAGAAGAACCCCATAATCACTTGGTTAAAGCTAATCCACAACATGATCTTTCCATCCTTGAAAAAAAAGAATCAGCACCACAGTATATTTCTATATCATTGAATATATAAACCACCCATATATAATAATTTGATGAAATATTAGAGGAGACTGATGAACTACCTCCATCCATGACAACCCAACTACAAGAATCATTTTCCATTAAAGAATAACTTTCATCCCAATCAACCCAGGGAGTTAATATTTTCTTGAACCCAATTTCATTGAAACTAAATTTAGAATTAACTTCCCTTGTTTAAATTTATTAGATTCATCCAATACATGGTTATCCTTATAGGGATAGAGGAGAAAAATATGATGATTCTCCTGATGATAGATATATAGATCTCCCTGAACCAATTGAACATCCACTGGTGGAAGTACAAGAGGAGTTTCTAGTGTCTTTTCTTAAAGAACTCAAGTCATAAGATATTAACTTAGAAGGGGAATATTTTTATCTAAACTGGTTATGTTTTAATTTTATTCAAATATGATTATTCTATAAATTTATATTTTATAATTATATTAATACAACATTTCATGAAAAATAACTAGAAAAAGAAGAAGATATTGTATAGGTAGAAGACAAAGAATAAGAGGGAAATATATACTAAAAATATATGAGGATAACCAAATTATAAGAAAAAAAATCCCTCCCCACCTACTTAAGAAGTAAATTTCATGAATATGGTTGAACTCAAGTGTGGGGGATGGAGAATATACAGGACTATTTTGTGAGTTTTTTTACACTTTTACTACTAATGTTTGGGAAGGAAATATATACTAAAAATATATGAGGATAACCAAAAATTTATTTCAAATCTGGATTGAGAGTCCACTACTACTTGAAGATCAAAATATGCCTCTCTTTCCCTAAAAAATATGATTCTAAATAGAAATACAGATTTGAATACAGAATGAAAAAATATCACAAAGGGGGATGAAAGAAGAAATATTCTCATTAATTTTGAAATTATAAGGTTTGGTATTCCCAATAAAATCAATTGGAGTTTGGATATCATCTATCAACAAAAGTTGGGGGGGGGGTGGTGTAGCACCCTCAGTTTCAAGTAAGTAACCATTTTTTTATGTATTTTAAGCATGTAAAGTGTTTGGGTGAAGTTTGGGAAGGTTTGTATGAATTTTGGAATGTTTTTGGGGATTTTTTGGAGGCTCATAGTTTGATCACAATTAGTAGAAACCATGAAACACCTCTAGGAAATTGTGAAAATTGAGATAGAGGATACTAGGTAGGTGAATGGTTAGGCACATGATTTGGAAAAATTGTGCGGCCACTTAGGAGAAACCATGATTTTGGGACAAAGGGATTTTTTATGGCTGGAACAAGATTTTACTAACCATTTGGGCCAAAAATATGAGGTTATTCTTGTGGTAGAGGCATATGCACACTTAGAAAAATGTTTTCTTAACCATGTGAGCTAACCATGCATGACTAAAAGTGAGATCCGAAAATTGTGGATCTCACTTGGTTTAGACACTTAAATTTTTTTTTATCTATTATGACCCTAACTTAGTTTTATCTCCTTTTAAAGGCTATGGATACTCTTACATTCTATTTAGTAATGATCCATTTAAAATTCTTGGCATGTTAAAGGGTATATTACTTGGAAAGTCTCCATTCTTGGTGTTTTTTCTTAGATATATTTTTCTTCCCTCTCTTGGATTCATATATATAGTCTTTTGGGGATAAATATATGATATTTTATGCCAATAATTATAATATTTTTCCATGTTAATGATAGGAAATGATATATAAGGTGGGTTTTTGGAGTTTCAACCCATTTTGTTGAAAAATTTTCATCGATCTTCATTTTATCCATAGTTTCTAAGGTAGGTGACTTAAATATCAACTCTTATTATTATAACATGAAGGATTAGTTTTAAATTTTTTGAATTGATTTAATTTTATTGTGAAATTGATTGTAAAATTTATGTGAAAATCTTAGTAAAAACCCTATTTAGTGATGGTTTGGAAAATTTTGGAAATTTTTTGTTGTGAAAAATTATTTGTTTCTTGATTTTAAAATGTTTTTTTAAATATGGCTTAGTTTTTATTCATGTAAATGGTTTTATAAAAATGTTTTATTGAAATGGATTGAAATAATTAATTTGTCTTGGTTTTTGACAATAATGGTTGGTGTGTGTTCATGTGCATATGGGATGGATAAGGGAATAAAGTTTCCCACATCAAAAGTGGGATGGATATGGGTATGAACTTTCCTCTATCAAAAGTAGTATGGATAAGGCTATGAATTTCCCTCATCGAAAGTAGGATGGATAAGGGTATGAACATTCCCCAATAAAAATGGTTCATGAACTGATGGTTTGGTGAAAGTATGGCTCACCACTCGCGAGTATAGGGAGGTCCAGGGTTTAATGCATGGTTGGATGTGTGACTATGTGGAATGGAATTGGTTATGTCAAAATGTAAGTTTTTAAATGGTTTTAAATTATTTTTTAGTTTCTTTCCTTGGAAATGGTTTTGGTTTGGGAAAACTGTTTTGGGGAAATTGTTTTATATTATGATATAAAATGTTTTAAATTGTTTTATTTAAATTTTTTAATATATATGTGCTAACATGTTCTATACTATTGGCATGAGTAGGGATTTCATTTGGGGAAAACCTACTATGTTTCATTACTCCCCCCTATTTTGGAACTTTGGTGCTTTTGTATATATTTTTTATTGAGACATAGGTGAAGTTAAAGTATCTCATTTATTTAGTGATACATCGTGATACTTTGGTATATCTTGGGGAGTTAGTGTTTGGATCATATTGGGAGCTGTGGAGTTTATGTCTTTGGAGTCTTTGAGTTTTGTCGATTTTCTCTTCTGCTTTGTACTATGATATTGGTTTTTGGTTTCTTCATTGTACACTGATATGGGATATGATATAGTTTAGTATAGATTTATTTTTTCATTACTCTGGTTTCATGCATGATTTATAGGTTGTTTGTTTTTATTATGTTATTTGTGGTTTTTTTTATTTTCTAAATTGAAACACTACTACAAGAATGGGCAAGGGAAGTGCAACCTTTTAGCAGCGCTAAGAAAAAAATACTGATAAAGGAACCCTTTATAAGCGCTAAAATTTTAGCGCTGATAAAGGAATTCTTTATGAGTGATTTTATAGCGCTTATAAAGAGTACACTTTATAAGCGCTAAAAAAGCGCTGATAAAGGAAGCCTTTATTAGTGATTTTTTAGCGCTGATAAAACCATATTCCCATATTTTATAAAATAGGGTGCACAATATCCTCTGTTTATTACGCCCTCAAGCCCTCTTGGTGTTGTACCCTTGCGACAACTCCCCTACCCCCGGTCTTCTCTTTGCCGGACCTACGTCGCTAGCCCTACTCCTTATCCTCCCCCTCGAACCCCTTCCACAGATCCTCCTCCCCTAAAACCATACGTCCTCCTCTCCGCTGGACCCTACTCCCCACAAACCCTAATCCTCCATTTCTCAATGGTGGCGGCTCCTCCTATGCACCTCCCCTTCTGGCGGTCATGCCTTCCCCTCCCGATGTAGTGTAGAAGGCTCCCTGACCACTCGACGCTTCTTCTCCCCCTCCATCGTGGGTGTGATCTACTCTAGGTAAGTCTCCTACTTCTCCTTTTAGGTTTATTTTTGGTGGATAGGTTTTGTGAGAGTAGTTCTCATTAGGGTGATGTTTGGATTCTTTCCCATGATCACCACCCTTGGATTGGATGCTAACTAACATAGAGTTCTAGCAATCTATGTCACAAAATAACACACGTAGTGGATTCTTATACTTGGTTAACAGATGATTTGAACTAAAGTATGACTTTTTTATGATTCCCCATGGGTCCTAATGATTTTTGGAACTAGAATTTATTTTTCACCAAGTGTCATATGTATGAGGGTTTGATATTCTCGTGAAACCTCAAGATAGACCTTGTTATACATGAATATTATACTAATGTTGAGTGTTTTTTCTTCATTCTTCTGCTGGAGTGGGTTTATCTATATTGGGGAAAGTGGTCTTTTTATAAATCCCTTCATGAAAAAGAAGAGTTTTAATAGTACCCGACTCATTATTAATTGGTTACACTTTGTGGGTGTCATGATGTGATGGTGATTATGTTTATGGGGAAGGTTCTATTTATGATAGTGATTAGGACCCCTCAAATATATAAAGTGTATCCAACCCTGTGGATGTTAATTTATATTTCCCTTAGTTGGTGAGCATGGTTTTATGTGATGTGTGAAAGAATAATACTTTTCTTCCCCTTGAGGAATTCTGTAATGCTTCATAAGGGAGACTTATGGTTAACTCTTGGTGAGGATATGGTGTATGCATAAACCCATATACCAGAGATAATGAGCATCTTTATGAAGTTATAGTGTTCTAAATTTAATTTCTTGTTGATACGGTTCATAGTGGAGCCTATAATCCATTTAGGTCCATTTATTATTAAACCAAGATTCATGGA
The DNA here is from genome assembly GCA_963277665.1 of Viscum album. Lineage (NCBI taxonomy): Eukaryota > Viridiplantae > Streptophyta > Magnoliopsida > Santalales > Viscaceae > Viscum > Viscum album. The sequence continues at coordinate 696,591,519 of OY728122.1, read as the reverse complement.
GTGGCCTCCAGTCTTCATGCACTAGGGCCACATAAGATGAGGAGATCAGAGTAGCGCATCCATGGAAAGGTGAATGGTATTCTTTGGAAAAGGACTTTAGGTTTAGATAGTGGTATGAACATGCGAGCAGTTGTATTTGGGTGGTTAATTATTTTTAGGATTGTGGGATGTTTCTTGACTTAGATTAATGGTAAATTCCACACATATTTCTTTTATGTCAAGACAAATTTAAGGGTGGTGTCAACTTAGTGAACCTCTATGACCAGTTTTTCCTAGGTTCTAGTCTAGAAGGTTTTTTCTTGAAAATTGGGAGACACCATGCACTTCATTGGGTAGATAGTGATTCTTCCCTGATACCTATTATGGGTATCAAGATTGTTATTTTGAATGGATACTTCTCTAGTAAAGAACTAACCTTGGTGTTTCAGGCCAAGTGATTTTGGTTAAGTACACCTACACTATGGATAACCTGATTACATTATGGGGGATGAATTTATTCTCAGGAGATTGTAAATGTATTTCACTTGGTTGGATTGTATTTCATCTATTTTTATTAAATCCATTAATTTATATTGATAAATTCATAGACCGAACTCTAGTGGTTTGGGGGAATTCAACATGTAATACTAAGATTTGGATGGCTATATTAGTGTTCTCTGATTATGCCTATGGTTTGAGTTGATATCAAAATATTTTAAGGTAGTGATCTTCTGGGATGTAGGGTTAGCAGCACCCACCCACAGTAGGTGTGTGATGTAAGTCTCATATCAGGAGGCACTGTCATTCATAGTTAACTCAAGGATATCCCATTACTCTATGTAATTTAATATGATTGTGATGGGTATAGACATATCACATTGCATTTTATTAACATTCATGCTACAATCAAAGAAGAAATCGACGAATAGCCTAGGCAGAGGAAGGAACTGTAGAAAGGAGGTCTGTACAGCACTAAAGTGATGGAGGAGATCGGGGAGCAGCATGAGGTGGATGGAAATTTGGATTTATTCTACTAATACTACCCCTAAGTAGACCAATCCTATATTGGGAAGTTAGTGGTTAGAATCTCAGATAGTTGTAGTCACTAGAGTCTTTTTACCAGGAGGCTCTAGGAGTGTTTGGAGGTACGATCTATGTTCATTATACTTTTCTTGTAGTACTATTAGAAAGAGGTAAAAGAAACTATTTTTCATAATTTATTCAATTATTTTCTAGGTATATGGTAGGCTTTGGTAGAGCCCCATGTTAGTGAGGGAGAGTTATTTAATATTATTTAGATGCTCATGATAGAATTTATGTTCACTAACCTTAATTTTCTATTTGTTATGTTAATTTGGGTAAAAAAACCTATGATATTCCATATTAATTTTGGATAAACCTAGGTTATTTGTTTCCCCCATGAACCCCTTTGTGTTTGGAAATGTTTCCACTATATTAGTTTTCTCATCAAAATTGTATCCTTGTTTTCATTTTCTTTTAGTTTGGTCACTAGTTTGGGGATATTTAATGTGATTATTTTATTATGAATGAGGTGGCTAGTAGGGGTGGTTAAAAGGATGTTTAATGTTTTTCTGCAATAGTGGTAGGTGCTAGAACTATTGGTAAGGGGGTTGGAAATTGTGTTGATTTTGATGGGGGTTCTATCCCAGTTTTTTTTTATTTCCAAATCTTTATTGGAAATTGTTAGGCTCTATTAATCTCTATTTTTATAAGGAATTGGTTCTATTATATAGTATTTGGAATTATTGTTTTGTGTATTTGAATCATAAATACTAATATTTTAGATTCAAATAGGATGGAGATGTATAAAGATTGTATGGATGCTAATCATTTGACAATAGAGTACGTGAACAAAATGAAAGAGTTCATCATGTTTGAAAAGGATCACGCAAAGGATTCTCCTCAAATCCTTTGTCTATGTTTAAATTTTTTTTATTCTAGGATAATTACTCTAGAGGAGTTGGAGAACATTTGATATGTCACGAAATATATGGGAGTTATAAATGTTGGAATAAACACGGAGAAAAAGCGAATATAGCTACTGGCTGGGATAAAATAGCGTTTTATGGATCATTAGATATGAATAAAAATATGGATAATAAAGAATACCATATGGAGGATGTGATTACAGATGTCAATGATGATGAAGATCATATTGAGGAAATGACAAGGATAGTTGAAGATGAACTCCGTGATTTACCAAAATTGTTTGAGAAGTTAAAGAGTTGTGCAAAGACGCCATTGTATACTTGTTGCACTAAATATATAACATTGTCAGTTGTGATGAAGTTGTATAAATTGAAATAAGGCAAAGGATGGAGTGATGTCAATTTTACGGAACTACTTTCTCTCTTGAATAACATGCTCCCAAAAGATAATGAGCTCCCAAACTGGACATATAAATCTAAATGAATTCTACGCTCGATGGGTATGATTTCTAAAAGAATACATACCTACCTGAAAGAATGTATACTATTTTGCAAGGAGAAAAAATCACTTACAGAATGACCAAAGTGTGGTGCTTCTCGATACAGGAAAGATGAATCCAGTCCTACGAAAGTTGTATGGTACTTTCCAATCATTCCAAGGTTTAGGCATCTATATGTAAGTGAAGAAACTGCAAGACAATTGTCGTGGCATGCAGATAAAAGAAATAAATATGGGAAATTATGTCACCCGACTGACTCTCCTCAATGGAAGATAATTGATCACGAGTATCTTGAATTTGGAAAAGATCTTAGAAACCTTCGTCTTGCGTTATCTACAGATGGAGTAAATCCTTTTTGTTTTCAATCCAGTACTCACAGTACATGGCCTATTATGTTGGTAAATTTTAACTTGCCACCCTAGTTATACATGAAGCGGAAATTCATCATGTTATCTATGCTTATATCAGTACCAAAAAAACCGGGTAATGATATTGATGTTTATTTGTCTCCTTTGATCGAGTATTTAAAGTTATTGTGGGATTCATGTGTTATGTTCTATGATGCTTATAAAAGTGAATACTTTACGTTGAGACCGATGTTGTATGGGACGATAAATGATTTCCTTGATTATGGAAATTTTTCAGGCTATATAATTAAAGGAACTCAAGGGTGTCCCATGTGAGAAGAAGATACAAAATCAATTAGGTTGAAACATTCATCGAAATCTGTGTTTCTAGGGAATCGTAGATTTATACCTCATTGTCATAAGTACCAATCTTGGATGACATCATTCAATGGAAGTTCAGAACAATGCAAAACACCGTCTCCACTAATATGTGATCAGATGTTTGAGAAAGTAAAAGATGTGAATACTATTTTTGGTAAACCATTTTTGAAAAACCTTACGAAAATCGGTTGGAAAAAGAGATCAATTTTTTTTGAATTATCATACTAGAATTGTTTGTACATAAGACATTTTCTTGATGTGATACATGTGGAAAAAATGTATGTGACAGTGTTATTGGAACGTTGCTAAATTCCCTTGGAAAAACAAAGGATGGAATTAAGGCAAGGTTGTACATGGTTGACATGGGAATATGAGAAGAGTTGGCTCCTGTGAAGGGTGGAAATAGAATGTTTCTTCCTCCAGCTGCTTACACTCTTTCCAGGGAGGAGAGATATCAGTTTTGAAACTTTTTAAATGATGTAAAGGTTTCATAGGGGTATTCATCAAATATCAAGAACATTGTGTCAATTAATGATTTGAAGTTAAAAGGTTTGAAATCACACGAATTCCATGTTTTGATGAAAGATTTAATTCCTATAGATTTACGTTTCATTTTTCCCAAGAATCTTCATCATAAGTTAACCAAACTTTGTTTCTTTTTCAAATCTATATGTAGAAAAGTTTTAGACCTGATGAAATTGCCAGCTATGGAAAGAGATATTGTCATCATATTATGTGAATTATAAATGTTCTTCCCGCCAATATTCTTTGATATGATGATTCATTTGATGCTTCACTTGGTGAGAGATATTTGACTTTGTGGTCCTGTGAACTATAGATGGATGTACCCCATTGTACGGTATATGAAGATTTTGAAAGGGTATGTCAAAAATCGAAGTTAGCCTGAGGGTTCTATAGTAGAGAAATATATTGTTGAGGAAGACATTGAATTATATACCGAATACCTATCTGATGTTGAAAGCATTGGTCTCCTAAAATCTTGCCACACTGGACACATTGAGGGTGATGGAATTTTTGGAAGAGATGTTGTGAAAATCAGTATTACAGATTGGGAGTAGGCCCACCTTTATGTTTTGCATAACAGTTGGAAGGTTTCTCTATATATTGAAACCCACAAAGAAATTATTTGGCAGTTGAATCCATGATGGGATGGAAAATGGATATCAAATACACATAATCACCAGTTCATAGGATGGTTTTAGGACCATATTTTTAAGGAGTTAGATGAAAATACAAATTCAATTTAAGAATGACTTCGATGGCTAGCCACCAGAACAAGTGTGTATGTATTATCTTACAATGGTTTTGTAATTAATGGTTTTACATTCTATACAGATGAACATGATGAAGATAATACCATGAAAAATAGTGGACTTACACTTGTGGCTGAATCCATCCATGTTTCTAGTAGTAAGGACAAAAATCCAATTTATTCAAATATGTCATACTTTGGCATTATCAAACAAATATGGGAGTTGGATTATACGACATTCCAATTGCTGATTTTTCAATGCAAATGGGTTGATAAAAATAGTGGTGTTAAAATAGATGAATTGGGATTTGTGAAAGTTTATTTTATAAAGAAGGGTACAAAGACGAACAATTTATAATGGAATCACAAGAGGTACAAGTATTTTATGTTCCAGATCCTGCAAACCGAAAGTGGTCGATTGTTATGTTATCGTCTAAAACTACTGAAGGGTCCGATGAAAATTCAGTTGAGGATGATCCTTTCAGTGGTACATCGCAATCATTTAGCAAAGTTTCCAATGTAGATGATGTTTTGTATGTTATAGGAGACCACAATGAAGGGATTTGGATAATCTATAGAGGTGTCAAATTCCTTCAGCCTTTGAAAAAAAGAAAGAGAGTTCAATAAACAAGTTATATTTTGTTTGTAATATAGATCTTGTTATCTCATATTATTATCTTATAATTACTAAATTTATGTAATCTAAATTTATTGTTCAACCACTTTTGCAGATAATGATTTCTGCACATTTTGGTTCTATTAACCTCGAGGCTGAACAAGTCTCTCAAGTTGTTTCTGTTGTTGTTGCTACTGCAACTTCTCACAATGCAGAGCAATAAGAAGTTTCTAAAAATATTGCGGCTCCTAGTGTTGAGGTCCAACAACCATCATCACATGGAATTGATATCATTTCAGATGAACATATAGATGATGTTGATATCGATGAAATGTTCAGGGATAAAGTACCAACGTCGCAGAAAGAAAAGGTGTGTCATAGTTTGACGGTGTTAGCCAAAGTTCTTAAGGAGAAAAGAAAAGGCATCAAATTTGATGTCGGATGGAATGCCTGAGGCCAACATGTGAATCCCAACAAGGCTATGTTTAGTAGCTACCTTGGAATTTTTACTTGGAAACGTGTGCCGATTGGCATAGATTCATGGCACCATGTTGTGTCTGGGCTGAAGGCTGTGTTCTGGGAATAAATTACGGAAACATTATGATATTATTTCTTTAATTTACTAGAAAATAAAATAATGAAACAACGTCTTAATCTTCTCTGATCAATCTCTTATAGAGTACATTTATAGTAGATGATTCACACAATAATTATGTACTAAGGCTTGTAGGAAGGTGTAATTTATTTTTTCGCACTATTTTAACAAAATTTCACCTGAAAGATTCCAAAGGTAAAATAAACCCACACCCACCGCTTTTCTATGCTAACCTGATATCCCAAGAAGCATGGGATGCATTTATTAGACACTATGGGGATGATAAGTTTCAGGTACATTGTGGCTGATAATACGTTGTTTGAGGATACATATATTCATCACTTAGATTGTCAATATTTCATTTATGAAATAGAAACTAGGTACTGAAAATAAGGAACTTGCATCAAAACTAACATACCCCTATCGTAAATCAAGGATGGGGTACGCTTCACTAGAAAAGAAAATGGTACGTATTTTAAATTTACAGTAATATTGTTAGGTGCCAAGAAACAACATCATAATTATCTTTCTATATTTATTTGTATATTGATGAGTCTAAAACCAAAGACACTTCCATCCCACGTCATGTGCTATGGAAGGAGGCACGTGTGAATAAGGAAGGGAAGCTAGTAGATGAAAACACATAAAAAGTGTGGGAAATATGTGTAAGTATGACATGATAAAAATATTTGTTTTAAATTTATATTACATAAAAATAATTAGTTATTTTTCTATATCTGACAGTCACAGAAATCAGCTACTCCTGTAGCGGATGCAGACCTATTATCAACGGCTTTGAAGCGGCTAAAAAAATACAGCCGTGTTAGAGGTGTGGGGTTTGGGGTGACACCCCGATTATATTATGAGAAAAAAAAAACAAACGGATGATAGAGATGAAAAAATAAAACAAATGAGCGAAAGAATAACAACTCTTGAAGAACGATTTCAATGGTAGGAAGAGTTGCTAGCAAGTTTTATGGGTGGGAATCAAGGAGAATACACAACTCAGGAACAACCAGCGCGTGAAGATCCCGTCCCACCCCCACCAGTTTTGAGGTGATCCATTCCCCTCAAAGAACTGTCTTAGCCGTGGTAATCAATATTATAATAATTGTTCCCATGAAATGTGAACCAGAAAAACACTGATAATTTTCTTGAACTGATCTTCTAAAAGGTGATAATTACTATGATTTATATCTGTCAACACCAACCTATCACCTTGTAGCAAGGGCTACAGTGTTCAACATCCCAGAGGACAAGCTGCATAATAGACCACTTTCGAAAGATCATCTGAAAGTGACGATTACTATAGCTCATGAGCCAAATGCAGAGCTACATATTCCACTTGATGATGATGATATTCATACAGTCTAAAAGGCTAATGGTACATTCATTTCATGTCCATCAAAACATGTAAGAGTATATGTGGAAAAAGTGGTATTTATTTAATTTTTTTAAAGCTAAAACTTTAACAATTAATGAAAAAAGGGTCTGAACCAATGAATGTTATTATTGATGGAGAAAGGGAAGGGGGAGACAAGAAACGTCGGCTCAAAAGCATCTAAAGGATCGACCAACCAATCCCAAAGAGCTACTAAAAGCATAATAACACCACCTGTTCTCTATCCACATTTACTACCATTGAAGACTCATGTGGATACAAAGCTAAGAGGTGGTAGTAGTCATATAGTGGCGTTTGAAAAGAATATATACAGAGAGGAAATTCAAGATTTCATTGCTATTGAAAATGTAAATGAGATCCTTGAATACAGTTGGCTAGGTGTCACAATTGTAAATTTATATATGAGGTATGTTTTCATGAATTGATTTTATAAAAGCTGATATAATGTGAAAATTATTACTAAATGCATTTTATATTATTGACAGACGTATATATGAAAAACAGTTGAAGGAATTTTCCCATGATCCAAAATTCAGACTCGTTAGTCCTTATACCACATCAACACAACTAATGAAATTAGAGCCATCAAAAAAGGATGAAATAGTGAATGACTTGCTGAAAACATCTGAAAGAAAGATTACAGATGACAGAATCTTCCTAATACCAACCATGCAGGGGTAAAAATATATGATTAAAGCATATCAATTATATTTTCACTTCTTTTATTACTTATTCCTTTTTGTTTTTTAGGAAACATTGGCAGCTAATTGTGGTGAACTTGGATACTCCAAAGATTTATTTTCTGGATTCAATGCATGGATATCCAACAAACCGACCACACATAACGGAGTTTGTGAACCTATAAGACACTACATCCTATGTTTTAGGTCTAAAAATCAAGTAATATAATTTATATTATCTATTATAGAGGATTCTTTTACGATAGGGTGGTGTATCATTATTGTCTAAAAAAGGAATGAGGACAGGGGATAAGTATAAGGAGGCGATCAGGTACTATGTCTGGACAAATATCAGGGTATATATAATAAAATTTCACTATAAAAACACATATCAACACAAGTTACTTATTCTCCTAATGATAAATTTTTTATAGTGTCCAAAACAAACAAACGATAATGATTGCGGTTATTATGTTTGTAAATTTATCAAAGAGATCATTTTTCATCAACAAACTAGCATCCCTAAAGAGGTATTTTTAAAAACAACAAATATTTCATTTAAATTATTTATTATTTCTCTATTTATATATTTTTCAGTACTACTATGACTATCTAAAATCCTCATACTCACAAGATGATATATATTTTTTCAGAAACAAGTGGGCCGCATACCTAATGGAAGATTATACACAAATAGCATGAAGATCTGACTTGGGGACGTATACAATTGGCGGCCATTTTTGAGAGGGGTTAAGAGGATCAAAAGATGAAACATTGTTGTATGTAAATGTTTGTAGGAAAATTGTAATTGTTATTAAATAAAACATCCTTTCTCCAATGAGTCATTTTCCCATTTTAACAGATGAAATTCACCAGCAACATGCAAGAATGATGAACCAATTTTCTTTGGGCTTTAGATAAGAAAAACCAGTAAAATATCCAAAATACCTTCATATCCAACCAAATGCATTCAGATTGTGTTGATACTTTAGGAGAATAATCCATGGGTAATTTGTGATGTGTACGAGTCAACCCCGCCTCAATCCGAGGCATAGTGTGGCCGGTTTCACTCAAAGTGTATCTCTTTTGTTTAAAATGGACAAAATTTTAAGTGAAAACAACAACTGGTCTATGGAAATATGACCAAACACATTTGTATTGTGTTGATACTTTAAGGGAACGATCCATGGGTCATTTTTTATGTTTACAAGTAAACCCTGCCTCAATCTGAGGCATGGTGTGGTTGGTATCACTCAAAGTGTCTCTCTTTTGTTTAAAATGGACATAATTTTAAGTAAAAACAACAACTGACGTACATAAATCCTACCAAACACATTAATATTGTGTTGATACTATAGGGGAATGATCCATGGGTCATTTGTGATGTGTAAGATTCAATCCTGCCTCAATCCAAGTCATGGTGTGACCAGTATCACTCAAAGTCTCTCTTTTGTTTAAAATGGACAAAATTTTAAGTGAAAACAACAACTGATATACAAAAATCCAACCAAACGCATTCAAATTATATTGATACTTTAGGGGAACTATCCATGGGTCATTTTTGATGCGTAAGAGTCAACCCCGCCTCAATCCGAGGCACGGTGTGGTCGGTATCACTCAAAGTGTCTCTCTTTTGTTTAAAATGGACAAAATTTTAAGTGAAAACAACAAATGACGTACAGAAATACAACCAAACACATTTGGATTGTGTTGATAATTTATGAGAACTATCCATGGGTCGTTTTTGATGTGTAAAAGTAAACCCCACCTCAATTAGATATACAGTGTGGCCGGTATCACTCAAAGTGTCTCTCTTTTGTTTAAAATGGACAAAATTTTAAGTGAAAACAACAACTGACATATGGAAATATGACCAAATGCATTCGGATTGTATTGATACTTTAGGAGAACGATACATGGGTAATTTGTGACATTTAAGAGTCAACCCCACCTCAATAATAGACACGGTATGGCCGGTATCACTCAAAGTGTCTCTCTTTTGTTTAAAATGGACAGAATTTTAAGTGAAAACAACAACTGGTGTATGGAAATATGACCAAACACATTAAGATTGTGTTTATAATTTAGGATAATGATACATGTGTCATTTTTTATGTGTAATAGTAAAACCCACCTCAATCCGAGGCACGGTGTGGCTGGTATCACTCAAAGTGTCTCTCTTTTGTTTAAAATGGACAAAATTTTAAGTGAAAACAACAACTAACGTACGAAAATCCAACCAAACACATTATGATTATTTTTATACTTTAGAATAGAAATATATGGGACATCTTTTACATGTAATAGTCAACAAAGACTCAATATGAGGCACGGTGTGGCCGGTATCACTCAAATTGTATCTCTTTTGTTTAAAATGGACAAAATTTTAAGTGAAAACAACAAATGACGTACAGAAATCCAACCAAACGAATTCATATTGTGTCGATACGTTATAATAATGATCCATGGTTCATTTGTGACGTTTAAGATTCAACTCCTCCTCAATAAGAGGCACGGTGTGGCCGGTATCACTCAAAGTGTCTCTCTTTTGTTTAAAATGGACAGAATTTTAAGTGAAAACAACAAATGACGTATGAAAATCTGACCAAACACATTCATATTGTGTTTATAATTTAGGGTAACGATACATGGGTAATTTTTTATGTGTACGAGTCAACCTCACATCAATATGATGCATGATGTGGCCGGTATCACTCAATGTGTCTCTCTTTTGTTTGAAATGGACATAATTTTAAGTGAAAACAACAACTGACATACGAAAATCTGAACAAACACATTCAGATTGTGTTTATACTTTAGGAAAATTATTCATGGGTCATTTTTGATGTGTAAGAGTCAACCTCCCCTCAATACAAGGCATGATGTGGCTGGTATCACACAAAGTGTCTCTCTTTTGTTTAAAATGGACATAATTTTAAGTGAAAACAACAACTAACGTACAAAAATCTGACAAAACACATTTTAATTGTGTTGATACTTTAGGAGAATGTTCCATGGGTCATTTTTGATGTTTAAGATTCAACCCCATTTTAATTAGAGGCACGGTGTGGCTGGTATCACTCAAAGTGTCTCTCTTTTCTTTAAAATGGACAGAAGTTTAAGTGAAAACAACAACTGATATACAAAAATATAACTAAATGCAATCGGATTCTATTGATACTTTAGGAGAAAGATCCATAAGTAATTTTTGATGTGTAGGAGTCAACCTCGCCTCAATTCGAGTCACGGTATGTCTAATATCACTCAAAGTGTGTCTCTTTTATTTAAAATGGACAAAATTTTAAGTGAAAACAACAACTGGTGTAAGTAAATCCAACCAAACACATTCAAATTATGTTGATAATTTAGGAGAATGGTCCATGCATCATTTTTGACATGTACGAGTTAACCCCGTCTCAATATGAGGCACGGTGTGGCTGGTATCACTCAAAGTGTCTCTCTTTTGTTTAAAATGGATAGAATTTTAAGTGAAAACAACAACTGACATACGAAAATACGACCAAACGCATTTGGATTGTGTTGATGCTTTAGAAGAATGATCCATCAGTAATTTTTAATGTCTATGAGTCAACCCCCTGGACACAACTCCACCCCCTGGACACCCCCATGAATAGCCCCCCCACCTTGGACAACCCCCCACCCCCTGGACACCCACCAACCCCTTGGATGACACCCCACCCCTCCTAGACACCACCCCACCACCTGGACACCCCCAACCCCATTGGAAGCCACCCCCACTCCCCTGTACACCACCCCACCCCCTTGGACAACCCCACCAACCCCCTGGACACCACCCCACCCCCTTGGACAACCCCACCACCCCCCTGAACCACCCCACCCCTTGGAAAGCCCCCCAAACCCCTGTACACCACCTCACCCCCTGGACAACCCCATGGATAGCCCCCCTGGACATCCACCACACCTAGACACCCCCAACCACCCGGACACCCCCACCCCTAGATTCCCCCACCCCTCCTAGACACCACCCCACCACTTGAACACCCCCACCCATGGACACCCCCACCCCATGGACATACACCCACACCCATGGACACCCCCCCCTTGGACAGCCCCACCAACCCCCTGGACTACCCCCGCCCCCCTTGACACCACCCCACCCCTTGAACACCCCCGCCCCTCTGGACACCCCCACCCCTGGAAATCCCCCCAACCCCCTAGACACCACCCCACCCCTCTTGGACACCCCCATGGATAGCCCCCAACCTGGATAGCCCCCCTGGACACCCCCACCCCCTAGACACCCACCAAACCCCTAGAAGGCACCACCACCACTCCTAGACACCACCCCATCACTTGGACATCCCACCCCCTTGGACAGCCACCCCTACCCCATGGACACCACCCCACCCCCCTTGGATAGCCCCACCAACCCCTTGGACTGCCCCCACCCCCTGGAAATCCCCACCCCTCTAGACACCCCACCCCCTAGAAAGCCCCCCCCCCAACCCCCTGGACATAACCCCACCCCCTAGACACCCCCATGGACAGCCCCCCCACTCTGGACAGCCCCCACCCCCTGGACACCCCCACCCCCTGGACACCCACCAACCCCTTGGATGGCACCCCCACCCTCCTAGACACCACCCCACCACCTGAACACCCACACCCCTAGACACCCCACCCCCTTGGACAACCACCCCCACCCCCTGGACACCACCCCACCCCCCTTAGACAGCCCCACCACCCCCCTGGGCCACCCCCACCCCCTGGATACCACCCCAACCCCTGGACACCTCCACACCCTTTGGACACCTCCCAACCCTTTGGACACCCCACCCCCTGGAAATCCCCCCAACCCCATGGAAACCACCCCACCCCCTGGACACCCCCATGGACAGCCCCCCTGGACAACCCCCCCAGACACCCACCAACCCCCTATACAACACCCCCACCCTTCCTAGACACCACCCCACCACCTGGACAACCCCACCCCCACCCCACACCCCCCAGACACCCCACCCCCTTGGACAACCACCCCCACCCCCTGGACACCACACCACACCTCGACACCCCCACCCCTTGGAAAGCCCCCCAACACCCTTGACACCACCCCACCCCCTGGACAGCCCTCCCCCACACCCTGGACAACCCCCACCATCCCCCTAGACAACCCCCACCCCATGGAAGACCCCTACCCCTCATCGACACCACCCGAACACCTAGACACCCCCACCCCCTGGACAACCCCACCCCCATGGACATCCCCCCCCACCCCCTGGACACCAACCCACCCCCCTTGGATAGCCCCCCGAACCTCCTGGACCACCACCCCCCCCATGGACACCCCTATCCCTCCAGAAACCCCATCCCCCCCGGACACCCCCACCCCTGGACACCCCCCAACCCCCTTGGACAGCCACCCCAAACCCATGAACAACCCCCAACCCCTTGAATTCTAAATTTAATTCTTTATGTATTTAATTAACTTATGAATTATGTGTTAATGGTGTATGGGTATACTTGTTGTATGGGTATACTTTATATAATTACCTTATAAATTATGTGTTAATTTTTTATGGGTATACTTATTGATATGCTGATTTTTTGCAGGTCTTGTTTGGGTGTGATGCTATAGAACATTATATTACAACAGGAAGGTCATTTATCAGTGCTTTTTATCACTGATAAAGGGGACCCCCCCTTTATCAGTGTTGAGCTTTACAATGCTTTTTAGCGCTATTAAAGCCCATTTTTTTAGTAGTGAAAATCATCCCTCAATCATATTGAATCCCTTGGCAATTATTTCTTGCCTTTAACATCTTGGGGATGTCACCTAAGGCTAAGTAGAGATTCCGCATCAACTCAATACAATGAATATAGGTGAGATATTACAAATTGTATCAGTCTTGGTCGGTCCGAATATCTTTTTAGGACAAGTGGTATCAATTTTTTTGATCCTTGGGTATCACTTATGCCAGTGTTGGAGTTGAGAATCATCCTTGATTAGTCATTTAGTTGGGATGATATAAAGGAGTAGGATCATCATAACTTTAAATATAAATTATAAAAATGTGTATCTAACCTATTTATACTTAACTTAAAGTTACCAAGGAGTTGGGTACATAAGTGTTTTGATACACTTATATTAGTTGTTACCTCATTGTCACAGGTTTATCCAATGAGAAGAGCATGTCATGAATTTTTTGAAATGACTTCCCACCAGGAGTTCGTATTTCATTTTGAGAAATGATTTATTATTTGGTGTAAAATAGATGATTTTTTGAAAAAATTATAACTTTTTTTTTAAATTTGAGATTTTGAAATGTCTTTATATGGTTATTTTGAAAATAGTTTTATTTTCAAAAGCATGGAGAAATTTTCAAATATCGATTGAAAACAGAAAGTGTTGAATTTTGGAAATCCTTATTGTGATAGTTGTGATTTGGTAAATTTGAATTTCTAAGCCTTTAGTTACTAGAGAGTGATATTTATGGTTTTTTTTATTTTTATATAAAATGGAACTGAGTAGACATCATAGGGACCAACTAGAAGAATCCATTGAGAATGTGATTTCACCTGAGCCATAGGTGAACCAATAGTTAGGTCAAAGCATCATTCATGATTTTCAAATTGATGAGTCAAGACCATAACTAGATACTCTTTTTATGATATATTTCACTATTTAAAATCCGAGTAGAGTAAGTACAATTTTCTTTAGGAGAATAGGTGAGAAATATAACACTAAGAGTAAGAGGAAGAGGGACACCTATTCTTAAGAAGGTAGAACACATCAGAATCAGAAATAAGATCAATTAGCCTTTACCCAAGACCCAAAAGTAAAAGGAGATGTTTCTAATGTGGTTCATTAAATAATATCAAGTGAGATTATAAAAATCAACCTAGATCATGACATAATTGTAAATAGATGGTACAAATTTAGTGCTATTGTTATAGTACTTCACAGTCGGGTGTTTAAAACACATATCATGTTTGAAAGATGTCATATGATTCAATGGGAAAAGGGAAACAAAATACCTATTGTCATTAGAATTGAGATATCCATGGTGATTTTAGTAATACCATGACTCCTCAATAAGGGAAATCTCAACAGGGAAATAAAGAAAAAAGTGCAGTGAGTAAACATTTATATAGAGTTGAGAAAGTTATTATGGATGATAAATCTGGACCATAGACGGTGAGAGGTATAATTATTTTGAATTTTACACTTATGTAAGATTTTTTTGGTACAAGTTCATCCCATTAATTTATTTTTTCTCATGATGTTGACCTTCTAGGTTTAAATGTTGATATGTTACCTTCTATTTTGAAACTTCAAACTCCTTTTGGTCAAAGATAATGCCAAGACTTTATGTGAAAAGAATTTTGTATAACTATTGATGGAGATGAATTGATATGGTATTTATATGTGCTATATATGGGTGTCTATGATATTATCTTGGGTATGGATTAGTTGAAAATTTTCAGCTCACACCGATTTTTTTACCCAAATGGTTAGTTTTATGACTGATGATGGCGTTGAACATCTCTTTAGAAGATAGAGGAATGTAAAGGAAGGTGCAACAGGCTTGTTGGGACCAATGGTTGGGACTATCTCATAGAATTTGGTATCATTGAACATGGAATCAGTGGATGAAATTTGGAATAGTGTTTTTCCAAAAGTTGTTGATCAGTTTCTGGATGTTTTTCCAGAAAATTTCTCAGGGTTTCCACCCATAAGAGAAGTGGAGTTTATGATTGATCTCTTACCAGGGACTAGTACTATTTCCATTCCATCTTATCATATGGAATCAATATAATTAATGGAATTTAAAGTCCTATTGGAAGAGTTGGAAAGTAAAGGGTTCATTTGGCCTAGCACATCTCTGTGGGTAACACCAGTCTTGTTTGTGAAAAAGGTGGATGGAACTCTTTGGTTGTGCATTGATTATCATAAGATAAACCAATTTATGATAAAAAATTGGTATCCACTTCCACACATTGATTATATTTTTGATCAATTTAATGGATATTAGTGGTTTTCTAACATTAACTTGCGATCGAGATATCACCAATTTCAGATTCAGAAGGAGGATATTCCAAAAACAGATTTCTAAAGTAGATATGGCCATTATGAGTATGTGGTTATGACTTTTGGTCTTATGAATGCACCAAAAGTATTTATGGAATTGATGAATAATATATTTCAGAGGTATCTAGATTATTTTGTGGTGGTTTTTGTGGATGATAGATTGGTGTATTCAAGGACAAGGGTTGAGCATGAGTAAAACTTGTTGATAGTGTTAGAAATTTTGAGGGATCATCATCTATATGAAAAAATATCAAATTTTTATATTTGGATACAAGAGGTATGTTTACTTGGCCATGTAATTTCTGAAAATTTTTGTTTATGTGGATCCAAAAAATATAAAAGTTGTTATCTCTTGGAAACTTCCAAAGAACGTCTTTGACATATGTAGTTTCCTTGGTCTAGCTAGTTATTACCGATGTTTTTTTGTGATTTTTCATGAATAGAATCACTTATTACAGCTTTGACAAGGAATAATGTTACATTTCAATGGAATTAAGAATGTCATAAGTATTTTAAATTGATTAAAGTTCACATCACACTAGCACCAATCTTGAATTTTTTCAGAATCAGGACAAGGGTATGTGGTATATTGTGATGCTTCGGGATATGAGTTGGGATGTGTTCTCATGAAAGAAGATAATGTTGTTTCTTATGACTCATAGAAATTATGATTTCATGAGAAGAACTACCCATCACATGATTTGGAGTTATCTTATGTAGTCTATGCTTTGAAAACATGGCATCATTACCTCTTTGGTGAGGAATTTATAGTGTTTACAGATCATAAGAGATTGAAAAACATTTTCTCACAAATGGTTTTGAATATGAGACAATGAAGATGGTTGTAATATCTCTTAATGTTCAACTTCTACTTGATGTATACATAGGGTTTAATAAATTCTGTGGACAATGAATTAAATAGAAAGTTGTATTCTCAGTTGGAAAAAGAGGCTTTAGAATAGTGGTATTTGATGTCGGTGATAACCCAAATGCACTTAGATTGCCAAGACTGAGGTAGTGTTGTGGTTTTCTTATCAGTTTCTTTGGTTCCTGATTTGGTGAAGATAGTTAAAGAGGCACATACATCCCATTTAGAATGTGTTTCTATGAGGTCAAAACTCAATGGTGGGGAGACCATTGAGGGATGGAAGCTAGATGGAAATTCAGTGTTGTGGTTCAGCTATCATATGGTCATACCTTTGGTTTTTCATGAACAACTTATTCATGATTACCACCATTACAAATGGGTTGTTCATCCTGGAATACATAATATGTATAAGGTGTTGAAAGCATAATTTTGGTGGGTATTCATGAAAAGGAAATTGGATGAGTTTGTTTATAGATGAATCACATATCAGCAGGTTAAGGTAGAGAACCAGTGGCCAATGGGTATGTTGTAGTATTTACCTATTCCTATTTGGAAATGGGAGTAGATATCCATGGATTTTTTGAAAGTTCTCCCAAGGATGGTTCAAAAAAATGATGGTATATGGGTGATAGTGGATCAACTCACAAAGTCTTCCCATTTCATACCTATTCATGAATCTCATACTGTGGTGGACTTATCTAAAATCTATATATGAGAAGTGGTAAAGAGGCATGGTATAAAAGTTTCTATAGTTTCAGAAATAGATATGAGGTTTACGTCTCATTTCTAGAAATACTTATAGAAATCCCTTAGGACTCATTTAACTATGAGTACGATGTATCATCCTTAGATAGATGGAAAATCTAAGATGATGATAAAAATGTTGGAATACATTCTTTGCGCTCGTGTAATAAATTTTTGTGGATCATGGGAGGATCACATACTATTAGTGGATATTTCTTATAAAAAAATTATCAGGACATAATACATATGACTCCTTTTGAAGTATTGTATGGGCATCCTTGTTGTTCTTCATTTTGTTGAGTGGAAATAGGTGAGACTACACTGGTTGAGCTAAGCCTTTTCCAAGAGATAAATAAGAAGATCCAGTTAATCAGGAAAAGGATGGAGATGACTTAGAGTCATTAGAAATCATATGTGGATTATCACCGATGACCATTATTGTACGATGTGAGTGATAATTTGTTATTGATAATCTCTATGAGTCTTGGGAATAATTATTTTTGGAAGTAGGGAAATTTATCACCATGATACATAGGCCATTTTGAGATACTAGAATGAGTTTTTTGAGGTGGAATATCAGTTTTATTTTCCAACATGGTTCAGTTTAGTTCATAATGTGTTCAATGTATCTCAGTTGAAAACGTATTAGCTTGATCTTGACCATGTGATTCGATGGGATCACATTTACCTATATCTAGATGCTTCAGTGGTTCATGTGATGGTACTAATTATGGATAGGAAAGGGAAAGTATTTCATGGGAAAAGAATCAGTCTAATGTGAGTTTTGTGGAAACATAGTCAAATTCAGAAAGAAACTTGGGAATGGGAGAAAGAAATGGTCAATGAATAGTCAAAATTCTTTAAGAAAAATGGTAGTTTTCTACTTTAAGGGGATGTAAAGGTCAATGGTGGGGAGAATATAGTAACCTATAGTTTCAAGTAAGTAACAATTTCTTTATGTATTTTAAGTATGTAATGTTTTTGGGTAAAGTTTGGGAAGGTTTGGATTAATTTTGGAATGTTTTGGGGATTTTATGGAGGTGAACAGTTTGAGAATGGTTAGTAGAAACCATGAAACACCTCCAGGAACTGTGCAAAGTGATGGAAAGACTAATAGGTAGGTGCAAGATTAGGTGCACGGTTTGGCCAAACCATGAAGCCACCTAGGAGAAATCATGATTTTGGGACAAAGGACTTTTTATGGTTGAAACACGATTATACTAACCATGTGGGCCAACCATGCAAGGTGCTTCTAGAGGCAGATTCCTATGCACGGTTAGTGAATTTTTTTCCTAAACTTGCGAGCTAACCATGCACAGATAAAAGTGAGATATGAGGATCTCACTTAGTTTATCCCCTTAACACCTCGTTTTTCCTCTATTATGACCCTAACTTACTTTTATATCCTCCCAAAGGCTCCGAAGACTCTTTTCTTCAATATGGGAGTAACATGTTAGAAAATATTGGCACGTTGAAGGCCATATTTCTTGGTAACTCTCCACTATTGGTGGTTTTTCTTAGAACTCTTATTCTTACCTTAAGGTGGGTTTTTGGAGTTTCAACCAATTTTTTTGAAAAATTCATGCCATTATTCTTTTTATCCATATTTTTTAAGGTATGTGGAATCAATCTTGACTCATATTATTAGAAATTTAAGGCTCAATTTCAAATTGTTTTAATTTCTTGAAATTTATTGTGAAATTAATATGAAATTCTTGGTAGAAACCCTCTTTAGTGATGGTTTGGAAAATTATGGAAATTGGTTTTTATGAAAAGTTATTTGTTTCATGTTTTTAAAATGGTGTTTTAAAATATAACTTGATTTTGATTCATGTAAATGGTTTGATATAAATATTTTCAATAAAAGAAATGTTTTATTTAAATGGATTGAAATGATTAGTTTGGATTAGTTTTTGACAATAATGGTTGGCATGTGTTCATGTACATATGGGGAAGATAAGGGAATGAAGTTTCCCACATCAAAAGTGGGATGGATAAGGGTATGAAATTTACCCCATAAAAATGGGATGAATAAGGGTATGAAGTTACCCCCAAAAAAAGTAGGATGGATAAGTGTATGAACTTCCCCCCATCAAAATGGTTCACCAAGTGACAGATTTGGTGAAAGGATGACTCACCACTCATGATTATAGGGAGGTTCATGGTTTCATGCATGGTTGGATGTTTGTATATGTGGAATATAGTTGTCTATGTAAAAATGGAAGTTTTGAAGTGATTTTAAAGTATTGTTTTTTTCTTTCCGTGGAAATGGATTTGGTTTGGGAAAACTGTTTTGGCATGGAAATTGTTTTATATTATGATATAAATTATTTTAAATTGTTTTATATAAATTAATTTTTATAATTGTGCTAACATGTTCTATCCTAATGGCATTAATATGGAAGTCATTTGTGTGAAATATATTGAGTTTCATTACTCACCCCCTACTTTGGAACTTTTGTGTTTTGAAGATGTTTTTTATTAAGACATAGGTAAAGGAAAATTACATCATTTATATAGTGATGCATAGTGATACTTTGGGATATCTTGTGGATTTGTATCTTGGATCATATTGGGAGCTATAAAGTTTATGTATTTAGTGTCTTGGAGTTTTTTTAATTTTTTCTTCCACTTTGTACTCAGATATTTGATTTTGGTTTCTGTATTGTACTATAATATGGGATATCATATAGTTTGGTATGGTTTTTCTTTTTCATTAATCTAGTTTCATAAATAATTTAGAGGTTTTTTTGGTTTTGATATGTTAGTTGTGGTTGTTTTATTTTCAAACTGAAAATCATCCCCCAATTATATTGAATCTCCTGGCATTTATTTCTATCCTTTGGAATCTTGGGGATGCAACCTAAGTTTAAGTAGAAATTGCACCTCGACTCAAGACAATGAGGAGGGGAGAGATGTTACAGGGGAGTGAGTGAGGATCTATTCTTGAGATTAATTTTTTTTATGAATTTTACCTCACTTTAGAGCCAAGACTCCTCATTTAACCTTAATAATTTTACATTTTAATCACACTAAACCTTGATCCTTAGAAAAAAACAAGTAATTTCCTAATGATTAACAAAATTTTATGAATCTATAAAGTAGATATTATAAGAGTAAATAAAATCTATATAAATCATGCATCTCTTAATAATGAGAAAAAAATCCAATTCCAAATCCTTGAGTGAAGAGAGATATATTTTTGGTAAGCTAATAACAACATGCACATGGGAATTAATAAGACATTGAATGAATTTTTATGCTCAGTAAGAAAAGTGATAATTGAGATCCATTTATGAGGATTGATAATTCTTTGGTGTTTTTAATTGAAATGTGTTGTAATTATTTATTTATAAATCTTGTTTGACAATGGTATAAGACGAATGCCTAGAGTGTAATGTTTAAGTGTGCTGGAATTGACAGAGTCAATAAATTTATAGATTTCACTTGGAATTTCAAAGATTTTAATCCCACAAATTTATCATTAATTGGATAATTTTCACCTTTTTAGATTATATGATTATTGGGGTACTTAGTGTGAAAATGGATTAAATATTTATTTTTATTTATTTATCTATATTTTGAATTATTAGAATAAATCCTATATTAAATTTCCCTTGGTTTTGATGTTATTTCAAGATGATTTAAGAGGTTCTACATATTTAGAGAATTCTATGATACCTAAATATTAACCTATGTACACATCATTCATCCTGTGTACACATAAACCTAGCTATGTAAACATAATTGAGAGGCTATGTAGAGATAATTTCCCCCTATATAAACATTATCATTTTGTATCCCTAATGTTACCTTGCACAAGAATAAATCTAACACCTTGTGATCTACCGTAACCATCATAAAAGTTTGTGAAACCATTATATAGTAATTTATAAGAATCCGATAGGTATTATACATGACTTCATAATAATGGGAAAATATTTATACACCTTATCCATAAAATGGATCAATCGACTACAAGAATAAATTGATCACAAGAAGAAATAAATTTTAAGGAGAAGTTGTCAACTGATTGTGAGGTAGTAGACTAACTACATGACCATTCCAATCAACCTCATGATGACCATACTAAACGGTGAACCTACCACACATTCACTTTTTTTCCATGTGGTAACTATTATTTCATGTAGTCAATTTCCATCACAGATTATCCAAGACTTTACCAAACATTAGTTTATGGAAGGTCACATGAAAGATTTATGAAAATCACCTGTATTTAAAAAATGAAACTCATGGATCCCACCTCAACACTCATACCCCTAATAGAAAGCTTCCACATGGATTAAAATATGCATTATATTTCTATCAACACTAAATAAGGAAGGTTTGAAGTTATTGATCTCACAATTATTTGAATCCACGAGAATGAAAGGTAACCCAAGGAAAAAGGAAATCATCTATAAATTAAAAATTTAGATCTTGGAAGGTTTTACCAGATAAAGAAGAAGGGATGTTAGAATCTTTGAATAAATAAGCTAATGAAAATAAATAAAAAGGGTTCACCACTGTTAAAGTGGTTAAAAATTACACTGATAAATCTGGAAGAAATTTTACTATAGTTTGTTTAGTGTTTCATTTCTTTTCATCCTATTTTCACACAACATATTTCAATAAAATCATTTCTCTCACTGTCTTTATCTTATTTCTCCATGTTCTTTATTAATCATGAACTCTTATTCTCATGATCATAAGTAGATAACCCAAGTAATCCCTTGGGGGAGTAATCCAATGCTGAACCCAAGTCAACACACATTTATGATTAGTATAACTTAATTTGTTTGAGTTGGGTTGAGGGTAATATATGTGGTCAAGAATATTTGTGTCTTTACTTGATCATTTGAGGTCTATCTTATTCTTTAATAACCACTATCCCTCTATAGAGTATGTGGATGTGTAGTGTAATTGATGATTTCACTATATGTTCACAATTAGGGTAGAAAAGGGTACCGATATTCAATAGAGTGTGTTCATTAAGTAAATATGATAGTATTAATAAGGTAATGAAGGTTCACTGTGGATAATTTTCTTAGGAGAATCTCTTTTCTATCTAAATCCATTATATTTTTTATCTATATATTAACTTTTATGTTATATATTCCATTCTAAATACAATAATTTTTACTTCTTTCATAAAATATATAAATAAATAAATATAATAAAGTGAATTAGGAGTAGATAGTGTTTGAAATTCAAAATATCCTCAAGTGACATGACCCTGATCAACCACTATTCTGTACTAGAAAAATAATTATTTTTTTTGTCATACCCCATGATAGGTTTGTGTCAGATAGTCAAATATGTTTCCTTTTATTTTTCTATAACATGAAAATAGGAGCCTGAGACATGAATCTTATAAGATAATGGAATATCAATATAAAGGATGGGATCATGCCATAAATCCATTTAATTTTATGAAGTTTGAATTCATGTATTTGAGTGAATAAATGTGTTGTTCCAGGAAGTTGATGGCCATAACACAATCAGATCGAGTAAGTAAGAATATTCATAAATAAAAGTTCTTATATTTTATGGTTTTGTGTGACTCAAACTATGGAAGGTTAACTTGAAAATGAAGTCTTATTTTGGATAAATTTTCCCATCCCAATCAAGGTGAATTGAATATAAATTATTGGGGAGTATTAGATAATCTCCCAAGTTAGATGTGATATCTTTCTATATAAACAAGGGAAGGAGAATCATGGATTGGTTGAATGAGATTTCTAGATTTTTGCTGGGAAGTAAAATATATAAAATAGAAATATCTAGGAATTTATCTCTCTAGAATATAAATAAGTTTTATCACATGGATTAAGGAGTAACTAATTGAAATAATTTTGTTGATGTAATCTCATTCTTGGTTCATGAAGTTTGAGACAACTTCACTTAGAGGAGCAGTGTGATTCTTGAGTGATTGAGAGCAAAGAATTCCCTACTCTATGAGGATTGTAATCACAAAGGGTTAGTAAAGCTACTATAAATTGTAAATAAATTGGTAGTGTGATTATTGAATTTGGTACATCGACACATCACCATTGTATTCTCCTTGGACATAGATCAGTGTGGGCAAACCAAGTGATAATTTCTCATATATCTCTTTACTTATTTATCACTCTGTATTTATTATGCGAGAGGGATGTGTTCCTATTAATTGTTAATAAAGATCATTACAGGGGTCCATTTTAATAGATTCAACATACCTGATTCACCCCCACCTATTAGGGTATTTAACTTGTTTGAAACCAATAAGTGATAATAGAGATGTAGGTTCATAGTGAAAAATATTTCTTATATTTCATGAAAATGATTGTAAAATGTAATGTAATTCCTATTTTCATTGATAATAATTTAAAATTATGGAAGAATTAGATAAAACACTATTTTAGATCATTTAGAATGGATGTATATATGATTTCCATACATTGGTTCATGATAGATATGTAAAGAGGATCATTATCAGAGAAAGATTAAATGGAGTTAGATGATGACACCAAATAAATAAATTCTTTATGGGATCTTTATCCAACATAATCTACAATAAAGTGATTTCATGTTAATCCTCACAAACTATATAGTAAAAATTTCTCAACATCTATGAAGATGACTCTAAGTTACATGAAGCTAAACTATATATTCTATAGAACAAGTATGAGGAATTAAGGATGCACCTGAATGATTTTTTTATGTAATCATAAATCAAATAAATGTTATTATAGAGTAAATGTGTGGTCTCAGAGAAACCTTGATGATATCAAGATCATGAATAGGATATGGAGAGGATTTTCACCATGATTCAATGAAAAGGTCTCGATACTTGATGATAAGAAAAATAATGGAAGTTACATTGGATAATACTCACAACACTCACATTACAGACAATACGGGTAACAATGATAATGATTCCTTACCAAATGATAACTCATAGGGAGTGGTGTTCATGGAAATTAAGAAAATCACATTGGAGGTTAATCCCAAATATATTTAAGTCTAAGAATTAATTTATTTCCTTTCCTCAAATCTAAAAATGGGAAAAGGAAAGTTTAAAGAAAAGATTCTAATCACTTTATTTCAGTGTGCAAAGGTAATTCACAACGTGGAAAAGTTTCCTAAAAAGTTTCAGGATGATGATAAAGATAAAAAATTCCTAAATAAGTTATTAAAATATGTGAATAGAAAGAGGATTTAATATATATTTTTTTAAAATAAGAACTTACTTTGATAAGAGGATGATAGTTTGGAAGAAGTCGAGGTAGAAGAAATTGAGGGTTGAAAGGACCATAATGATGAAATCCTTTTAATTTTAATAGAAAATATACAAACGATAGATAATTATGATGAAAACATAGAAGTTTGGGGAAGAGTTGGACTCCAAGTTTAAATAAATGTTTCACTTAAAGAAATTTATGTTTTTAGGGACAAAAAAAAGATGGAAAATTTTGTGGTTCATGATTATAAATATTATATGTAGTAACATAAAGAAGATAATTCTGAGTTGAAGGTGTAAATTGAGTGGCTCAAATATGGAAATCTAGAAAACTAAATGAAGGAGTTTGAGTACAAACTCAAAATTTAAGAACATGATTGAATCCATAATAACTTTACTAATAAAGTTTATTGTAGAGTCATAAAAATATATGATATTGAAGTAGATATTTTTAGTTTACGATGAATGGTTGAAGATCCTGAAAGGATCCGGACACCCAAAATGACATTGGAAAACTGGAATGTGTGGGATATGAATGATGTGAAGGTAAAACTTTGTAAGGAAACTAAAAATTTTAAGGATTACCCACAAAGAAAAAATGGTTGATGCAAATCCATAAGCATCCACACCTTCTAAGAAGATCAATTTGGGTAACTCACAAAAGAACTGAAAGGATGATGGACCGATGAAGAAAAAATGAAAAAAGTAAAAAATATGTTTTAACTATCATGGGATGATAGAACACACTCAATAAATGTGTTCCATTAAAAATAAATACTCTAGGAAACAAGATAAATAAAAACATTCAAGAAAAAATTCCCACGCTTAGTATGTTTTTTAACAACTATTATTATTGGTATGAAGTTTATAGACACAAAGCAGTGAATTTAATATCTAGAATAAAAAGGATCCTACCAAAATAAACCCTTCGAATAAATTATCAATAGTTTTAAGTATCATCAAGTTATTTCAAAACAAAAAACCAATTTTTATCCCTATAAGTTGAAAGTGTTACTTCTTATCCAGGATATTAACAAAAAAATTCACTACCCAATAAAGTGAAGTAGAAAAAATTGATTAGAATGTAAGGGATGAGATGAAAAATATCACATAGATTTATTTTCAAGAAATGTATCAGGCTATATTATGGATCCTTTATAACATCTTCACTCCCGAAATGATGAGAAACAAAGATATTATCATGGGAATCAAGTAAAATAAAGAAGATTTAATTCATTTTAAAAATGATAAAGGTTTGAATGTTATTTTCTCCAAGAAATCCAAAACTAGAGGCAAATACTTACACCACACAAATTTATTGGTAGTTAAAGGCCTTGGTCACAATTTTATAAGTATAAGTCAATTATGTGACTTATGGAATGTAATGAATTTCACTAATAAGACTTTAATTTTCAACTAAAGAGATGTTATAATTGTGATTCAAGATAAGCACACAAATTTGAATATCTACTTAATTATTGGAGAATAAGGCATGTGTTTTTTGACAAAGGAAGATGAGAATAAGTTATGGAATAAAATACTTGGCCACTTGTGCCAAAATTAATTAGAATATTAAGTAAAAATGAAGGATTTGATGATATCCCTAAACTTTCATGTGATCATATCCACACATGTGATACTTTTTGAGTGGGGAATATCATTCAGATGACATAAAAGATGAAGGATAAGAAGTCATCAAAGTTTCTTGATTTGGTGTATGTTAATGTGTGTGGCCCAATATCACCTAAATCCTTGGATGAAAAAATGTTCTTTTTTATTCATATATGATTATTGTAGGAAGGATTAGTTAATGATTATCTATCATAAATGTAATGTGTTCAAGTGTATTACATGTTATCATAGATTGGTAGAGAATATGATTTGTCTAAAAATTTAGAAATTCCAAAATAATAATTGCATGGTATTGCCAATAATTAGGAGTAATATTATCTTGAAAATCTTATGATAAGTCATGATGTTTTGGAAGTTAGAGATCCTTAAATTTTTTTTGTTGTTTTGAGGAGGAACCCAATCATTATAAATATGGCATAGATAATGATTATTGAAAAACTCCCAATGGATATATTGTAACAAATCAATCTTCTACAGTATGCTTCTCTTTGAATAATACAATAGCTTGCGTTGTATGCAACTTTGAGTTCTAACACACCACGACTAATCAAACTAGCCATTATGAATAGTAATACCCACTTTTTGAAATTTTTGATTTTTTTTTCAGAAAGGACTTCATTTTTGGATTCAAAAGATCAAAATTAGCTTAGGGTGATTTTTTAGCATTTTTATGATAACTTTCATATTTTGATGAATAGTAAAAAATACTAAATTTTAATTAAAAACAAATTTTTAAATCAAAATAATTTATAGTGTTAAATTATACATTTGAGTGGTCTTAAAGTATAATTATATTATATTTTTATCATTTAATATAAATTAGATCATTGTATTTAATTTCACATTTAAATTGTACATAAATACATGTCAATCTTTTGATAGCTTTTACTTCTTAAAATCCCGATTTTTGGTTTTGACAACGGGAATTAATTTTAAATTAATTTATGAAACTTCTGTATTTTGAATTTGGAAAAATGGATTACATATTTTGAATCATTAGGTCCAAATTGTGTAAATATGTAACTTTTATTTTTAGACATTATGAATAATTACTTCGGTAAATATTTTATTTACCATAGTTAAAGGGTAAATCCGGTAAATTAGGGTAAAAAATAATATTATAAAAATATTAAATTACTCTAACACGTTTCCTAACCCTATTTACTAATACATTTACAACCATGGGCATCCTTGAGTTGATTTTGGGACCCCATGGAGCCACTTGGGAGTGATAACGACACTTTATATTAATTAATTTAAAGTAAAGAAAAAAATGACATAAACATATATCTTTTAGTATTTTTTTTACATGGGTTTATATAAGTTATCACTTATACTATAAATATTAATTTGAAATATAAAAATATTTCCTACATCATGGTATTTTTTTATAATTTTTAGGCATCAAATAAATAAAATTATTTATGACATAATAATGATGTAGTGTTTACCTCATTAATAAATGATTTTATTAAATAAGATTATTAAAATTTAAAAAATATCAAAAACCTGTCCAATTATTATTGGATGATTTGATTTAGAACATGAGTCATATTATCTTCTACTTTAATGTGTTTTGTACCTTTAGAAATAAAAAATCATTATATAATAAAATAATATTTTCAAACTTTCCTAAAGGGCTCCTCCTCCCCTTATAAAAAGCACTGAACTCTAACCAATTTATCACACCTCTAAAGCCCCTTGACTCATCCAACCTCTACCCAATTAATCTCCCTGTATCCATATATTCCTCCTATAAGCCTTACCTTATGCATAAGGCACTTCAAGGAATCCTTTTGGTTCAAACCAAAGGGAGTTACCCGATTTAAAGGTAACATCTTATCTTAAGTTCTTTTCTTTTATTTTACTTCTCCAACCACATAAAATCACTTTATTCCTTTATTTAATAACAAAAACAGTATCCTAAATATACTAGCACTACTGGAAATATGATCTTTTCCAACACTTCTATACCAACGGTTTGTAAAAACCGTTGGTATAGCTACCATTTCCCAACGGTTCACCAAAACCGTTGGGAAAGCCATAGATTTCCCCACCTTTCCCAATGGTTTTCCAATCCGTTGGGAAAGGGTCACTCTTTCCCAACGGTTTATGTTAAACCGTTGGGAAAGGGTGTGTTTTGAGCCTCTTTCCCAACGGTTCACCAAAACCGTTGGGAAAGAGTGACCTTTCCCAACGGTTCACCAAAACCGTTGGGAAAAAACACCCAAAAAACCAACCTTCGACCTAAAGAACTCAACCCACCCCTAACCTATCCCAACGATTTTGAAAACCGTTGGGATAGGTTCTTTAATTTTTGTCCAGATCTACTAACTGAGAACATTATATAAATCAAAATTTTAAATAATTATGATAATACATATATATATTTATGAAATTATGTTTACAAAAGTGATGTTAGCTTAGTGGTTAAGTCGTTCGATTATAAACGAGGGGTCCTGGGATCAAATCCCAGCGGATGTTTTATTTTTGGAATTTATATACCAACGGTTCCATTACCGTTGGTATAGATTTCATATTACCTATACCAACGGTTTCAAAAACCGTTGGTATAGGTCTATACCAACAGTTTTTGGAAAACCGTTGGTATAGACCTATCCCAACGGCTTACTTGGCTACGGTTCTCCAAACCGTTGTTATAGGCTATACCAACGGTTTGGAGGCCTATACCAACGGTTCCAAACCGTTGGTAAAGGTTAGTTTTCTAGTAGTGTAGGTTTTTTTTATGATAAGTATTCGAACTACACTTACACACACCTTTATCTAATGGGTGTATAACATAATGTTTCTATGGACGGCGAACTGCTATCTCCCAAAATGATGATTTTTCAATCTTCTACTATCACCTCTTATGGTGGAAATTATGATAGCACTGTAATAATATATGATATTTATGATATTTATTTTATCTCTAAGCTTCTGTAATTCTCATTTATAGCATACCTTTATTCTTTTCATGTTGTATATATATGATAATTTCATTTGAGGAAGTGCATACTACCGCCCCCTCAAAGTGATATGACTCGTTCATACCATACATGGAATGTATAAAGGATGGTGTTAATGAACTTACATAATGTATATAAAATATTATATTATACTGGAATAATAATATACCTATGTATCATTTGGTTTTTATTCCTTTTAAAATGAAAAAAATGAAATGGAAGTAGCGTTCATGCGTATGTACGGATTACCATCTCCACGAACGCGATGAGATTAATTCCCAATCATAACCATTAAAGAATAATTTTTATTTGATTATTAAAAATAATATTTAAGAACATAATATAATTTTGGATATTAATCAAATACATCCTATCCTTAAAAAACATGACTTCTGTAAAGAAACATATGAAGGAAAACAAATCAGTAACACCCGAAATAATAATACTAATGTAATATTATTAACAAATAAATATTAGAGGATTATATATGATATCATATTTATGTATATGGTTCTTGTATAATTTAATAAAAATTATTTAACTATTATATAGGAGGTTAATGTACCCTCAGCCAAGAAAAATTACAATGTAAGGGTTAATTCTAAAATCTCTTCATTATCTGAGGTTGTTTATACATGAGTATCTACTGGGACCTCTTTATTATCCATATACATGTTTCTTAAAAATGAATTTCAAAACATTTTTACTATTTCTTATAATATGGGTTAAATTCATTTATACCCTTGTTTTACTTTTTATAATTTTTTTTGAAAG
This sequence comes from Viscum album, assembly GCA_963277665.1. NCBI lineage: Eukaryota > Viridiplantae > Streptophyta > Magnoliopsida > Santalales > Viscaceae > Viscum > Viscum album. Next base: position 696,561,517 of record OY728122.1, on the reverse strand, counting down.
GAATCTTTCTGTCGTTTTCCAAACAAGGTACTTTTTGACCTTTTCAACGAATTAAAGTAAGAATGTTTTTTTAACTTATATGGTGGGTGTGGCTATTTTATAATGTTATAACACCTTCAAAGCTTCCTTTACAATATTATAAGAATATTTTCAAAATAAATGTTTTCTTTTATAATTATGTGACTTTTAAATGATTTCAAAATAGAAAGAGATATTTCTATCATATAGTTTTTATTTCATCTATGTCAACATCCTTTGATGGATTTTACACTTATTTGAAGTTGATTTATTATGATACAATATTTCATATTGTATTGAAGGTTTTGTGATATGTTTGACTATGGATGTGTTATTTTTATACCATTCATGGTTTATAGTTAAAGTATTAACATTTCGTATGCTATTTTTAATACGAATTGGAATTAGTAAGTGATGGGTGGAGCCCGATATAGATCCTCTATGCATTGGTAGGTCTCATGAGACAAACTAGTGTCTTGGCACAAGGCCTTGATAAAATCTTATTTGTAGTCTTGGCACGAGGCCTTGAATATGTGGTTATGATGTCCAGTATTATGCATTCCATCATTATAAAATTAGATATTGATATTACATGTGATTATTCAACCATTAGAATATCCATGTGAATAAGTAAATGGAATTATTTGATTTATCTTTACCATATTATGCTGAAGTTTAATTTTAAAAGGCTTTTTTAGTCTTATACATTGCCTTAAATGTTTATTCTTATTTATTAATGTTTCTATTATATTGTTATACTTAATGAGAATCTAAGATCACCCCTTTCTATGTTTTATTTTTCCCAGGATGTGAAGAAGTAAATTATGATTAACCTACAGGGATAATCCAATGATATTAGTGTGTTCAAGGGGGACACAATGTTGTTTATCTTTATTTCATGATGTAATGTAAAACTTATGTATGTATCTAGTACTTTAAAGGAAACTAAATTGATCGGTCTTTCAAGACATGATTCCTTATATCATGCCAATGTTATTTAATAATGCACTGAATCTAGGTAACTGGGGTTGGGGTGTTACAGTTGGTATCAGAGGAAGTTTAGCACAAACCTTGGAAGCTAGATTTAGAAAACATATGATTAGAGAACATTACCCTAAGATAGAATTTGAGGATTAGTATAGAAGAACTTCCTAGAATTTTGGTAATGTAGAGATTTTGTGAGTTTTCCATGAAATACATCCCTATATAGATACAAGAAGGTAGAGGCGGCTCTAGAACAGATGTACCTAGGAGTGAAAACTTTGATAAGGAGTTTCGAGCTTGACCTGGGGTATCTTGGTACAGGACAACGGGCCTTGCTACACTCTTGGTTACACACTCTCAAGGGATATGCTTAGAATAATTCATATTTTATTTACAAACCATTATGAAGGATTTATGAGTATATACCTCCTCAAAGAAAACATTTTTATGATTATGTATTATATCTATAAACTGTTCAATTTATGTTAAGTGTTTTACAAGTTTGGAATTATGTATTGATATTCATAAACTAATATATTTTATTCCATTGTTTATAAATTTCACCTAGTGGAAGGAATGGAAACTGTATCAATGCAATTAATACATATATGGATTTCCCTCCTACTCAAGATAATTATAGTGGAGTTGGTGATGCAACTAGTGCTGATCAACTTATCACTATACTGGGAAAACTCACTCAGGTTATGTATAACAACCTTACCCTTATGGAGAACCCTAATCCAAAATGAGGAGGATCAATGTTAGACCACTTTATGAGGAAAAAACCACCAACATTAAATGGGACTACAAATACATTTGTATCTGAGAAATGGATAAGTTATTTAGAGAAAATATTTCATACTTTGGGGAGTAGCGAAATGGAAAAAGTTTTCATGGGAGTTTATCACCTCACAGGAGATGCAGATAAAATGTGGCCATTAATTCAAAACACAAAGGAGGATGAAGAAGTATCGAATATGGAATGGATGGAGTTTAAAGAGCCTTTCTTAGAAAAATATTTTCCTCGTGACCATCAAGTGGATATGGAAAGATAATTTCTAAGTCTAAGGAAAAAGAGGGATGAGAATGTTGCAAAGTATGAGTCTAACTTTACAAGGTTATAAAGGCATGTAGAAGATTATATACGTAACCCAAGGAGTAATATTGATCGATTATTTGATGGGTTAAAACCATTTCTTCGTCGAGCATTAGTCTCACAATCCTTCTCATTGGATGAAGATATTGTCTGATGTGCAATCAAGACAGAAAAGGAATTCTCAAAGTATTGCGACTTTGAAGAAAAGAAAGAGAAGAAGAGATCTATTTAACACTCTAGAAATAGAAATAATGGGAAGAAGGGAAAATTTTAATTTCCATCCTAGGGTAAATGTGGGAATAAACACCTTGATACTTTCCTGAAGGGAATGATATTCTATTACAAGTGTTGTGAAAAAGGCCACTGTGATTACAAGGGAAAGAAAGAGGCTGTCAATGTTGAATGCTACAATTTTAGAGAAATGGGGCATTATGAAAATGAATGTCCTAAGCACCATGGAAACTTACCTCATAAAAGGAAATGGGAGAAAGGCCAAGCTTATGAGATCACTACTACTGAGGTTGAAGCTCCGAAATACGTGGTGGAAAGTAATTTAATTATTTCCACAAGTTTATCCAATTCTTTATTTGATTTTGGATCATCGCATTGTTTCATATCTTCCCAGTTTTTTAAGAAAATTAGAATTTTCCAATTTGATTTAACAAGGGAGTTTTCCGTCAAAAATCCTAAGGGAAGTATCATTGAATCAAAGTTTTGTGAATCAGTTTCCATTAGAGAATATAAATGTTATTTATATGCTGATCTCATAGTCATACCCATGATTAGATTTGATATAATACTCAGTATGGATTGGATTTTGGACCATGATTCCAAAATTTATTGTAAGAAGAATGAGGTTACAAATTTTGATAATGATAAGGAATACCTTATCTTTAGAGCATAAACGTCACCATCTGATTCTTGTCTAGATCCACCCCCAGTAGCTCTACTAAATTCAATTATTGGAGAGGAAGAGAATGAAATAACTATGGGTGAGGAAAATAATGTTCAAATAGAGGATGCACCTATTGTGTAAGAATATTTTGATGTGTTTCTAGAGGATTTACCTGGACATCCTCCAGAATGAGAAATTGAGTTTTCCATTGATTTAATTCCTAGTTCAAGGCCCATATCGAAGACCCATTATAGAATGACCACTGTGGAATTAGTGGAACTAAATAAAAAACTAGAGGAATTAAGTAATAAGGGATTTATTCTCTGTATTATTTCTCCTTGGTGAGCCCCTGTTCTTTTTTTAAGAAGAAAGATAGATCTAGGAGGTTGTGCATTGAATACAGGGAGATCAATGCTATAACAATAAAGAAAAAGTATCCCCTACCTTACATTGATGATTTATTCAACCAACTTCATGGATCTAAATATTTTTCAAAGATTTAACTTCGATATGGATATCATCAGTTGTGTGTGAAAAAGGAAGAAATTACAAAATTAGCATTTCGAACCAGGTACGGGCATTACGAGTTTACAGTAATGCCTTTTGGACTGACTAATGCACACTCTATTTTTATGGATCTAATGAATAGAGTTTTCAAGGAATATCTTGATGTATTTATAGTAGTATTTATTGATGATATATTGGTATACTAAAAAAGCTATGAAGATCATTAAAATCACTTGCGCACTATTCTGAAAACCCTCAGATGAAATGAATTATATGGGAAGTTTAACAAATGTGAATTCTGGCTTCAGAAAATTTCTATTCTTGGCCATATTGTCTCTAAGTATGGAATCTCTGTTGATCCTTATAAGACAAGAGCAATAAAATAATGGACAACACCGATGAGTATAACTTAGGTATGCAGTTTTATTAGTTTAATAGGTTATTATCGGTGCTTTGTCCAAATTTTTTCCCGATTGGCAAACCCATTAACCAAGATCACACGTAAAAGTGTTAAATTTTTTTTGGAGAAAAGAGTGTGAAGAATGTTTTTAATAACTAATGAGAAGATTAGTTAATGCTCCTATCTTGACTCTAAAATTAGGGAATAATGGGTTTGTTATTTATAGTGCTGCTTCAAAGAAAGGACTTGGTTGTGTCCTTATGAAAAATTATAGTGTTATTGCCTATGAATCACGAAAACTAAAAATTCATGAACAAAACTATCCCACTCATGATCTTGAGTTAACATCTATAATCTTTTCTTTAAAGATATGGAGACACTATCTCTATGGTGAAAAATGTGAGATATATACCGATAAAAAGAGTTTGAAGTATATTTTCTTATAGAAAGAAATCAACATGAGTCAAAGACAATGGATTTAACTACTCAAATATTTTGATTGCACTATACACTACCACCCGGGGAAGGAAAATAAGGTGGCAGATGCTTTGAGCAGAAAGGATCATGGAGTTTTGAACAAGATGAGAGTTGAAAGGGATCCTATGTTTATGGATCTAGTAAATATGGATATGGGAATAATCATGGAAGGTGAAACATCAATACTTTTTCAAATGGTTGCCAAAATTTTTTTATTATAAAGGATAAAAAGTTATTATATAGATGATGAGAAGTTTAAAAAGAAAATTAAAGCTGTGAATGATGGGAGATTGATTGAATTCATATATGAAGATGGAATTTTGAAATTTGGGAAGAGACTTGATGTTCCTGATATACCTATTCTAAAAAAAGATTTTTTGGATGATGCTCAGAGCTATAATTTCTCTATACACCCTGGTAGTACTAAGATGTATAGAGATTTGATGGAACATTTTTGGTGGGATAACAAGAAGAGGGATATGGATAATTATGCGTCATGATGTATGGTTTTTCAACGTGTTAAGTCTGGAAGAAAACATCCTGGAGGAGTCATGAAACCTCTTCCCATACCTGAGTGGAAATGGGATGATATTATGATTGAATTTGTCATGGGGATACCAAAGAGTCCTAGAAGGAATGATGCAATATGGGTCATTGTTGATCATCTTACCAAGTCAACACATTTTCTTGCTATAAGAGAAGATTTACCACTTTAACTTTTAGTAAGACTACATATTAATGAAGTTTTAAGACTTCATGGAGTACCCATATCGATTGTTCCTGATCGTGATCCCTATTTTACATCAAGATTGTGGAAAAGTCTTCAGAAGGCCTTGGATAATGAACTTTGTTTGAGAACTTCCTTCCACCCTCAAACTGATGGAAAATTAGAACGAAATATTCAAACCTTATAAGACATGTTGATATCTTTATCACTTGACTTTCAAGGTATGTTGAATCAATATTTACCTATGGTAGAATTTTCTTATAACAATAACTTTCATTAAAGTATTCAGATGGAACCATATGAAGCATTATATGAAAAGAGATGTCGCACATCAACTTGTTGTGATGATATTGGTGAAAGAAAACACATAGGCCCAGAACTTGTTGAGGAAACAATGGAAAAGGTGAAGGTTATCCAAACCCACATCAAAGTAGGCAATAGAGTTATGCCGGTAACCAAAGGAAATATTTGGAATTTCAAGTAGGAGATCATGTTTTATTAAAGGTATCTCCATGGAGGGGTGTTATACTATTTGGTAAGAAAGGAAAATTAAGTCCCAGGTACATCAAACCTTTCAAAATTCTAGAATGAATTGGAGTTTTAGCTTATCGTTTTGCAATGCCGCCAAGTCTCTCCAAAGTCATGATGTGTTCCACGTATCACTGTTGAGAAAATACATGCCTGAACCAACGCATGTACTCACCAATGAAGAAATAGAACTGTAACCTGATCTATCTTATTGTGAAGAGCCTTTCAAGATTATTGATACCAGAGAACAAGTGATGAGAAACCGGACAACTCGTCTGGTGAATGTTCTATGGAGAAACTATAAGATGGAAGAGGCAACGTGGGAACCTGAGCAACTCATGATGAAGAACCACCAGAATATTTTTATTCTTTAATATTATAGAAATTTTGAGGATGAAATTATATTAAGGAGGGAAGAATGTAACATACCAAGCTTCCACGTAACACTTCTCTTTGGATAATACAATAGCTTACGTTGTACGCAACTTCAAGTTCTAACACACCATGACTAATCAAACTAGCCGTTTGAATAATAATACCCACCTTTTGAAATTTTATAAATTTTATTTTTCAAAATGGAATCCATTTTTGGATTTTTAATATTAAAATTATCTTAGGGTGATTTTTTGGAATTTTTTTGATAACTTTCATATTTTGATGAATAGTGAAAAATACTAAATTTTAATTAAAAAAAACTTTTTTAATCAAAATAATTTATAGTGTTAAATTATACATTTGAGTGGTTTTAAATTATCATTAGATTATATTTTTATAATTTAATATAATGTAGATCATTATATGTAATTTCACATTTAAATTGTACATAAACACAAGTCAATCTTTTGATAGTTTTTTACTTCTTAAAAACCTGCTTTTTGGTTTTGACAACGAGAATTAATTTTAAATTAATTTCTATAAATTCTGTGTTTTGAATTTGGAAAAATGGATTCCATATTTGGAATCATTATGTCAAAATTGTGTAAATAGGTAACTTTTATTTTTAGACATTATGAATAATTACTTCGGTAAATATTTTATTTACCATGGTTAATGGGTAAATCCGGTAAATAAGGGTAAAAAATAATATTATAATAATGTTAAATTACCCCAAAACATATCCTAAACCTATTAAATGATATATTTATAACCATGGGAATCCTTGGTTCAATTTGGGTACCCCATGGATCCACTTCGGAGTGATAATGACACTTTATATTAATTAATTTAAAGTAAAGACAAAAAATGACATAAACATATATCTTTTAGTAAAACAATTTTTACATGGGGTTATATAAGTTATATCTTCGACTATAAATATTATATTTAAAGATAAAAATATTTCCTACATCCATCTATTTCTCCTAGAAGCCTTACCTTAGTCATAAGGCACTTCAAGGAAGCCCGTTGGTTCAAACCAAAGAGAGTTACCCAATTTAAAGGTAACATCTTCTATTAAGTTATTTTATTTTATTTTACTTCTCCAACCACATAAATATTTTTATTACTTTATTTTATAACAACACCATTATCCTCAATATAATAGGTTTTTTTATTATAATTATTCGAACTAAACTTACACACACCTCCATCTAATGGGTGTAGAACAAAATGTTTCTGTGGACGGTGAACTATTACCTCACAAAACGATGATCGTTCAATCTTCTAATACCACCTATTATAGTGGAAATTATGATATCAGTGTAATTATAAATGATATTTATTTTATTTATAAGCTTCTTTAATTCTCTTTTATATCATACCTTTATTCTTTTCATGTTGTATATATATGATAATTTCATTTGAGGAACTGCGGACTACTGCCCCTCAAAGTGATATGACTTGTACATACCATACATGGAACAAATAAAGGATGGTGTTAATGAAATTACGTAATGTATATAAAATATCATATTATACATTAATAATAATATACCTATGTATCATTTGGTTTTCATTCCTTTTAAAATGAGAAAAAATAAATGGAAGTAACGTTCATGCATAAGAACGGATTACTGTCACCACGAATGCGATGAGATTCATTAGCCATCGTAACCATTCAAGAATAATTTTCATTTGATTATTAAAAATAATATTTAAGAACATAATATCATTCTGGATATGAATCAAATACATCCTATCCTTAACAAACATGACTTCTGTAATGGAACATATGAAGGAAAACAAATCAGTAACCCGCGAAACAATAATAAGAATGCAATATTATTAAAAAAGAAATATTAGAGGATCATATATGATATAATATTTATGTATATGGTTCTTGTATAATTTAATAACAATTATTTAACTATTATACATGTGGTTAAAGTACCCTCGACCAAGGAAAAGTACTAGTTAAGAGTTAATTCTATAATCTCTTCATTATCCGAGGTTTTTTATACGTGAGTATCTACTAGGACCTCTTTATCATCCACATCCATGTTTCTTAAAAATGTATTTCAAAACATTTTTAATATTTCCTATAATATGGGTTAAATTATTTTATAATCTTGTTTTACTTTTTATAAAATGTTTTTAAAGGAATCTTTCTGTCGTTTTCCAAACAAGGTACTTTATGAACTTTTCGACGAATTAAGGTAAGAATGTTTTTTTAACTTATATGGCAGGTGTGGATATTTTCCAGCATTATAACCCATTAGAATCTTCCCTTAAATTATTATAAGAATATTTTCAAAATAAATGTTTTCTTTTATAATTATGTGACTTTTAAATGATTTTAAAATAGAAAGAGATATTTCTCTCAAATAGTTTTGATTTCATCTATTTCAACATCCTTTGATGGATTTTACACTTATTTAAAGTTGATTTATTATGATAAAATATTCAATATTGAATTGAAGGTTTTGTGATATGTTTGACTATGAATGTGTTATTTTTATACCATTCATGGTTTATAGTTAAATTATTAACATTTTGTATGCTAGTTTTAATACGAATGTTTATGTTATGTTTCAACCTTTTCATATGATGAATGAATTGGAATTAGTAAGTGATGGGTGGAACCCGATATAGATTCTAAATGCATCAGTATGTCTCATTAGATAAACTAGTGTCTTGGCACAAGGCCATTCCAAAATCTTATTTGTATTCTTGGCATGAGGCTTTGACTATGTGATTATGATGTCCGACATTATGCATTCCATCATTATGAAATTAGTTATTGATATTACATGTGATTATTATACTAGTAGAATATCCATGTGAATAAGTAAATGGCATTATTTTATTTATCTTTTCCATATTATTCTGAAGTTTAATTTTAAAAGGATTTTGTTTTAGTCCTATACATTGCCTTAAATGTTTATGCTTATTTATTAAAGTTTCTGCTATATTGTTATCCTTACTGAGCATCTAATATCACCCCTTTCTATATTTTATTTTTCCCAGGATTTTAAGAAGTAAATTATGATTAACCTATTGGGATAAGCCAATGATATGAGTGTGTTCAAGGGGGACACAATTTTGTTTTTCATTATTTCATGATGTAATGTAAAACTTATGTATGCATCTAGTACTTCCAATGATACTAAACTGATCAATCTTTCGAGACATGATTCATTGTATCATTCCAATGTTATGTAATAATGCACTGCTCTAGGTAATTAGGGTCGGGGCATTATAGATATATTGGAAGGAATTAGTCTTTATATTAGTCAACATTACTAATAGGGTTTTATTGTGTTTGGGATAAGATAAGACACCTTACGATATATGGCATGGGAAGAATCTAATGTTGATATATTATCAAATTTTTGGTAGAAAGTGATTTATTCATAATAAGGAGAAAAATTTAAAGTTTTATTCATGATATGAAGGTTTATTTCTTGCATAATCATTCAAAAATAAATAATATAAGTGTTTTAATAAAATATATGAAAAAATCATTAAAAACCAAGATGTCATTATTGTGCAATGTTATCAGAAATCCTAAACTAATGACTAGAATTACCAAATTAGTGAGAATATTTTCGATTAATGTTATGTAAAAATAATCAGCTCATGGAGAGAAAAAAATAGTTGTAGATGATTATTAAGAATAAATTGATGATGATAATGATAAAGAAAAATCACTGGTTGGAATGAAATCAAGAAGAAGGTATAAAATAAATGAAGAAAACATTATTCGTGACCATACGACTTCAGTACACACTAGGAGGATGAAGAATAAAGAGACATGTTTTTCTATAATGAGACATAGCTTGATTTTGAGTTTTAGATTCTAGAACCTATACAGGGGTAAAATGGTAAATTTACCCTATCAGATAACCTCAAAAAACTTATTTGATAGTTTTTTTGATTATTGGGAGTGGGTTTTATCACTGGATGAGCCAATGTGGAATTGAGAGTGAGGTGGGGCCTTGAAAAAAAGTATAAAAACAATATTTTACACTCCACACACATGAATTAGTGATAAAAAACTTATATCTCTTAAATATAGAAATGGATGGGAAAAAAGAAAATTTGGTTGAGTCTAAAATAGGGGTTTTACCCAAGGGATGATATAACTTGGGTTTTCATCAGGACTCTCATGTGTTTTCCATCGAAGGAGGATTACTTAATTAATTTAATTATTATAATTAAATTAGTTAATTATTTAGTTTATTATGGGAAACCCTATAATAACTCTATTTATATCCCTATTGTGTTTCTATCTAGCAATAGCCACTTATAATTTCTATGAACCCTAGAGAGAGGGAGGATGTGGAGAGAGAGGCTAAAATTTGGTAGTGAGAATATCAGATAGTAGGAACAAGACCTTATTCTTTACAATGTCAATGAGGTGAGCATGGAAGTGATGATGAAAAACTCAATCATCAACCATTGTGCCTTGATACATAGCTATTTTATTCATGTATTTTTTTGAATCTCATGTAATTTTCAAGATTGGATTGATAATATAATTCCTGATTCCTGAACTTCTCAAGACCTTATCAATTTACAATTTATAATTGGATTGAATTAATTTTTTAACTTTTTTTATTTGTTCTTTCGTTTATACACCTATGATAAAATGGTGGGTTTTTTATGGTTATTAATGATCTTTAATTTATTTGTTTACTTGGTTTTCTCCCATTTTTCTTCACATATTCATCATCGACCTACAGTTGGGTTGAAAATTTGATGTTTTTGGTCCAATTAAAAACATGATCAAATCCATGGATTCTGTGAGATCATTGGGTTTTGATGATGAAGGTTATGGAAGGAAGAATAATTCTCGGATGATGGTGGAACATGAAGGTAGGGAGGCATGAATTCTTCCCAAGAAGTAGTGTACAATGATAATAACTTTTTTGAGTGTTGTATTTTTTTCTTGAAATCCATAGATATAGATTTATATCCAACAATGTTACATCCATGACTAGTTCATTAATGAAGATTTGAGAGTTATTAGAGGAAAAATCAATGAGGAAGATGCTATTTTATGGTGAGAGGATGAATTTGGTATATAATACTTGACTGCACTATGTATATTTTGGAAGAACACAAATTGTGTATCTTGGTTTATGTGGTATCTAGGGTTTCATTCTAAGTGAAATATCACACACCATGTGACTTAATCTACACATTGTGTACCCCCCGAGACGACCAGCATGGTCTGTATAGTGAGTACACACCCATGTGGCCATTTGGCCTTTCACACCATGTCAGTCATTACTTTAGATCATGATCCTATAGAGAAAACCTTGAGTAGTGGTGGTATATGTTGGGTACCCCTCTAGACCTAAAAATCTATGTAGTCTATCCTAGATGTTGTGTAAAGGGTCATTGAATTCCATGTGGTGTGCCAGTTCATCACCTAATTACTTCTTAGGGTCTACACACCATGTGCCCCATAACACACATCATATACTCCATCCATATTTTATGATTTATCATATTTCCTAGTCTATGACATGAATTCGAGATAGTAAATAGCTCATCCTGAGTGTTTCCACATAGAATGTGATGGTGGTATTATCTTTGATATCTGAGATGTAGCACGAGGTGGATGAGTAGGTTTTCCTCTTCAGTATATATTATCTAATGATGGGGTTTGAGCATGTTTTCTGAAGCATTTATATGGTCATTAATCCCTTTATAGGTGTATATATGTTAGGGAGTTGTCCTCAATTTCCTATAAATTTATAGGGTTTATACTTCACCACACACACCTGGGGCATGATCCTCTACATGTAGAGTTAGTAATCCCCCATCATGGAGGTTTTTAAAGGAACAATCATCTACCTAGGGATGGTACTCCCTTGACTATTTATGCACCCATCAGCGAGGCATAAGCCCCCAAAATTTTTTCTAGAGAGGTTACATGGACTTCTTATTTGGTTAGTTTGAGTGTTGTAGTGAGGATACAATATTGATGGGCTGGTGGTTGTGGAATTACCTCAACTTACATGCATGCTCCAACAATGATCAAGCTCCCCTTCATGGATTCAATAGGTAGTGTATTAGTTGTAAAAGATAGGTAGTGTGGCATTATACAAGATATTTGACTCCTTAAACACTCCTTGGTGTCCTTTGGGATGTAATGTTCATCTGAATATCTACTTTGGGTTTCATGGTTTTTTTGTTAATCTGGGAATCCAAGGTTACTTGTGGAATTGTAACCCTTGTGGGTTAGAGCTGGTATGGTTTGTGCTTCAATATATTTCCTTGATATTTCTAGTTTTTGAGAATAATTAGATTAATTTTCTTCAACATTATTTCAATTAATCTTTATTATGTGGATCTTTGAGCTAACTTGGTGATCTGATTTTCTTCTTTGATCCCCTCCAGGTCACCTCTCATACCAGAATTTGAGACGAATTTTTTGATTTATTTTACCTTCATTATTTTTGGGATATCCTAATTGGTATGTTTATACTCACCCCTACAAAAGACTTGTTCTCACATGTATTTTTGTTTGTGCATATGATTTATAGGTTTGAATATGGTGTAGGTTGACATGGAGTTGGTGTGGATTCTACAAACTTAACACCTAGTGACGCATAGTGATGTATGATGGAGCATAGTAGTTTTTGATGATGGTGGTGACTATAGGAAATGGAGGGTGATCTAGGAGTACATGAAACATGGAAGATATTCCCAATTCATTGTGGTTTATCTACTGGTTGGACGCATCGTTTCTCTTTTACTTACCTTGTGGGATGTATTTATATTCATTTTCTCATGCATTCATTGTATATTGTTCAGTTTTTATTTATATATGGATGGTATTTTAGGTAATATGGTGTATTAGAGATGTGTTTGTTATAGGTTTTTATATACTAAGGCCTCCCTTATTGTGAGGTATTCTTAGTTGTTTCTATTCACCAGCCTCTATCCTATTGAAGGTGAGATTTGGATGGCACTCTCGGCTAGCTACTGACCTAGGTGGGGCCTCAATGGGCTAGTTGTGTAAGAGTGGTATCAAAATGGGTTTTCCTAGGGACAAAATTTGGAGTTATCAATCATGTGAGTACTTGTTTTGGAATTAGGGAAATAATGTTAAGGGTATTTTGAGTTTATTTATCTTTCCTATGTGACCAACATATGTGCGATGATCGACATTTCCTTATGCTAGGGTTCTGATAATGTATTAGTTGAGCAAGATCTCCAAGACATCATTTTATGGGTATAAGTAAGTCAGTACGTGATAGATATAATAGTCTGTTATGATTTTACAGGTCTTTCCCATATCATCTCATCCATATATTATTTAATCCTAGAGGGTTCATTCTTCCGAATGAAGGGATCTACCCACCGATATCCAGATCATGTATAGATCCAGGGTCATTATGATACTATACTTGTAGTTGTGAGTCTTTATATCGATTATTGATTGACGATTAATTGTTTTCTGAGAGTTAGTTGAGAGGAATTCTTACCCCATGATTTGAGGATGTTTTTTCTCCCCTTCATTCTTAGTTCATATCAATTTTCTAGATTATATTATAGTTCCCACTAAGTTGGAAGAGACTACCCATATGCTATATATATTTCATGTGTTACGACAGTAGAGGCCTCATGGGTTTGTGAGAAGTGTGTCCCTTGAGAATTAAAGGTTTGGAAAGAGTTGGAGACACATGTTTCTATTTGGATCATGGTTTTTTACTAATAATATATCAATTATTATGTCAATATTCCAATGAGTCATGGTGGACCATATATAGAAAAAGTTTTCTTAAACTTATGGAGAAACTTATCTACCATGGATGGAGTTTAAGATTTATTACAAGATGAAATTTTTATTTAAATATTTAAAACCCTCTATAGGTTAGTGTGACTATGAATGAGTGTACATCAAGGACCATAGACCTCATGAGGCATTACCTAAACATGTTTGATAGTGGAATTGTTTGAGTGTAGTAGTTTAGGTGGAGACTCCTGGGGGAAGAGTTATAACACTATGGTGTGATGTTGAGGGGTTGAAGGAGGTCGATGTTTATCCAATGGTATCTTTCATGAGATAATGAAGAAAACACAACCAATGTATGTTTGATAATGTATACAAAACCTATTGGGGATCATGATGCAGATGGAGGATTGCCATTGATGTTGGGGTTGAAGAAGGTCAATATTGCCTTTGGGTTGTGATCTAGATACATATGTGCTAGTTATTTATAGAAAATAGATAATGGAAAATAGTATATCAGACTAGAGGATATGGATTCTTAACAACCCCACTATTTTCAGTGTGGGATGTTGTGAGGTTCTCAGTGGTTTTTGTAATGTGGACGGGTTATTGTCACAATAAAACCACAAATAATGATATTTAAAGGTGGGGAATAAGGTTTTCTCACCATTGATAACCTTGTTGACTAATACTTTTTAGGACGAGGGTCAATGGATTATATTTTTTTCATTCCATACGAAAAGATGATATTAAAATGAGAAAGATTTTGGGTTTTTAGTCAAGATAATACTCACATGAAGTATATGTATGTTTTTTCTTAGCTCTTTCTTCAATATGGATGGATTCTATATCTTTATGGATGGAATATGATGTTCATTTTCCTAGGAAATTTTGTTCTTATTTTTTTTGTAGTGAGAACCTTTGGAGGTGAAGGAAATTCATGTGATGGTGAGTCATTTTTTCATGTGGTTGTTTCATGAGATTCCATATTCAACATCTCATTTTGTTTTAATTTTCAAGTATGAAAAAGGGAATTAATTTGGGTATGATTTAAAGACCATGGGTTTTACTGAATGATACTTAACTCGATTTTGAGTTTTGGAGTCTAGGACCTCTCTAGGGATAAAATAAAAATTTATCCTTGTAGAAAATCTCAAAATAATTATTCATTTGTTCATTTGATTACAGGGAATGGTTTATACCCTCAAGTTGATATAGCTTGGAATTATGGGAGTGGTGGGGGATTGGAATATATATATAGTATAAAAATATTATTTTTTATCCCTCACACATGTATTTTTTATGAAATGATTTTATCACTTGATTCGAGTGAAGGAAGGGAAAACTAACACTATGGTTGATTCTAGAATAATTTTTTTAATCTAGGGATGATATAACTTTTATTTGCATCAGGACTTAGTTTTTTTACATCATAGGAAGATTAATTAATTAATTTAATTGATATGATTAAATAATTTTTTTGTTGGTTTATTATGGAAAACACTAGAATACATATATTTATATCCCTATTATGTTTCCCTCTAGGGTTATCCATTTAGTATAGATATGAACTCTAGAGAGAGTGAGGAGGTGGAGAGAGAGATCAAACTTTGGTGGTGAAAAATTCAGATTGAAGGAGGTGGTAAAAACTTTAGACTTTGGTGATTCATAGTGAAATCAATGAGGTGAGCATGACAATGATGAAAATAAACTCAAGAATAAGTCATTATTCCTTGAGGTAGGTATTTTTTATTGTTATATTTCTCTCATATTCTTGTGATTTAAAAACATGGATTGAAAATCTTCTCTTGATTCGAGATCTTTTCATAGACCTATTAATTTACAATGTATAATTACTGTTGATTAAATTTTTAGCATTTTTTTATTTATTCTTATTTTTCCACACTCATGATCGATTTATGGGTCTGTAACGACCATCAATGATCTCCAATTTATTTTTTTATTTAGTTTTCAACCACTATTATTCGAATATTAGTCATTGGTCTATGGTTAAGCCAAACATTCTATATTTATAGTCCTATTTGAAACATGATAAAATTTACAGACCATGTGAAATTGTTAGATTTTGATAATGGAAGGCGTGGAAAGGAGAAAGAATCATGGAAAATAGTGTAATGTGAAGGTAGAGAGGTTCAGTTTCTTCCCAAGCAGCAGTGTTCAATGATGGGAACTTTTGTGGGTGTTGATGGATTTTGTTTCTAGAAATTTATGTCTAGAGATCAATATCTGATGGTGTTACATACATGATTGGGTTCATAAATGATGATTCAAGTGCAGTTAGAGGTGAATTCAGAAAGGGTAACATGATTTTTTGGTGAGAGGATGAATCTAATTTAGAATACCTAATTACATGGTGTTTAGTTTGGATAAACACATTCCATGTATCTTGGTTGATGTGGAGGCTTGGGTTTTAGTATGATTTAAATATTAAATGTTGTGTGAATTTATCCACATGCTGTGCATCCACTAGCTAACCTATATGGTGTGTATAGGGAGTACATGCCTAGGTGGCTATTTGTCCTTACACACTATGTGGGTTAGTACCAAACACCATGTTCCAACAAAAAATGACCTGAGTAGCACTAGTATATGCCAAGTAACCTATCTATCCTGATATACTGTAGAGTATATCCAACACACTAGTTAGAGGGTATTTTAATTCTATGTGTTCTTCTAGTGCATGAATTGGTTACTTTTTAGGGGATAAATTCCATATACCCCATAACACATGCTATATAATCCATTTATATTTGATGATTTTTCATATTTCCTAACTTTATTCTCAAATTATGGAATGTAAATATCCCATTTTGAGTGTTTTCATGTAGAAATATATGGTGAAATTATCTTTAATATCCAAGGTGCGACATGAGGTGTTGAGAGAAGGTTGTTCTCTTAAACATTGATTATCCAATGATTGGGTTCAAGAATGATTTTATGAGTGTTTATAGGGTTGGTAATCCCTTGAAAGGTGAATTTATATTTGAGCATGGTCCCCCATTTATTACATAGATATAGAAACAATACTCACAAAAACACACCTTGGGAATACTTCTATATCTACAGAGTTACTACTCCCCTATATTGGATTTTAGGTGGGGCACAATCCTCCAATTGGGGTTAGTACTCCCTCAAATGGTTATTCACACATCAGTGATGTATAGGTCCCACTTATATACTATATTGGTAATATGTTTTTTTATTTTGGTAGTTTTTGTGTTTTATTAATGATATAGTATTCATGGGTTAGTGGATGTGGTATTCCCTCAATTGAAGAGCATGCTCTAGTATTGAGTAGACTACCCTTCATGAATTCAATCAGTAGTGTAGCAGTTGGAAAGGATGGGTTTTGTGACATTCATCAACATTTATGACTCCTCAGTAACACTTTTGTGGCCTTCAGGTTGCAATGTGAAACTAACTATCTACTTTAGATTTTATAGACATTTTATTACTAGGAGTATCAATATTTTCTCATGGAATTGTGACCCTCATGGGTTAGATATTAAATATTTGGTGCTTCCATATATTTCATTGATATTCCTAGTATTTTAGAATAACATGATTAATTATATTCTATATTATTTTAGTTACTCTTTAGTTCTAATAGAATTAAACTAACTTGGTGTTCTAATTTTCCTCTTTGACTACCTCTCAATCACCTCTCACAGCGGTATCTGAGATGAATTTTATGTATTTTTTTCCCTTAAAGGGTTTTTGGTTTTATTAATGGGAATATTTATACTCACTTCTATACGACCCTTTAATGTGAGTTGGAATTTTCAATTTTTTTGTTTGTTGATCTGAATTAAAATTAAATTTTTTATTGATGAAAATAAATAAGGGGAAATAGATCAAGGGGGTCTAAAATAGTAAAGACCAAGGTTATTACCTATCAAAATTGAAATGAAACCAAGTAAAATAGATCCAAAATTGAAAAAAATACAAGGACTTGTTGGGCTAACACTTGAGGCAAAAAAAATCACTACCTAGTTCTCTTCTTGAAAAGTGTGGAGCAAAGTAGTATGATCATTAATAAGATAATTGCATATATAAATGTGATAAATAATAGTCCATGGCACATTGATCAATCCCTACAGATAATTAAATATGATCTCTGAGTTGGTATCTACATACGACAATATGATATTGTTGCTGGTACACATATCTAGTCCATCTCATATAGTACAAGTCTCTACTATTAAAGAATCACTGGGACCATAAAATACACTGAAGGAAAAAATAATGGATCCACACAGGTCCCTAACCAGCCACCACCTTTCATATAACCATTAAAACACGACCCATACAAATTAATCTTGAAGCCACTGGATGGGAGGGTCCATCAGATCCAACACCCTTGTGCCAACTCACGATGTCTACTAGATAAATCCACACCTACCTAGATGAGTCTCCTGAGAGAAGGGGATGATTACCATAGTCTGAGTAGGGGTGTGAGCTCAGTCACCAGAAGATTCATTCTGGTGGCTAGATACCTGCAAGAAGTGATGTCCTCATGCGGCGTGCCCTGTTCCTTACCACCCATAAACACCATAAACCATCCAAAAATATGAGAACCCTTTCCTTATTGTGATATTTAATTTTCAATATAAATTTTATTTTATATTTTAGAAATTGTGTCTTGGAAAATCAGAGTTTTTAATTGATTAATTGATAAATTTTAAATGAATTTGGAATTTTTCATTGGAAGGATAGAATGTTAAATTTTATTATTTTACAACTTTTTGATTTTTTTTGGAACAAATCCCGTATTGAAAAAAATGTTTGTAATGAATAATTAAGGTACATGGAAAAAATTTCTACTAAATTATGGTGGTACACTGCCTCCTCCTCACAGTAGCGCACTACTACCTCCATCCCCTCCTTTATCCATAGATACTTCTAGAATAAGAAAAAAATACCACTATGTGATGGTGGCAGATTGCTTCCATCCTCTATTTCTACTATCATTGCATGAACCCACAATGTATGAAATAAAATTTAGTGCTTCTATTCCCCAATATACTACCACCTTCCATATACTGCTCCCCTATTCCAGCAATATACCAATAGCCTTCACCTATCTTCTATTCCTCTACCACACCAGCTACAACTCCACTTCTTCCCCCATTCTAAGCCACCTTAACTTCTATTGTTCCCCTTCATTGTCTCCACTGCCACTATTTCACTACCACCATCGTAGAACCATTCTTCCACCACACATAGATGGTAGCTGTTGCCACTAATTCTAAATGGAATCAAACATAGTCACTTCTATTTTTCACTACCACCACCACTCCTCTATCAATCTACCACGAAAACCATTTTGATTCGACCAAGATCGTCAGAGATCTTCTTGTGAAAATCAGATCCATCACCATCAAGACATACTGAAGCCTATTAGGTCCACAATAATCGATATGCACCTAGATTGGAGGATTAAAATGATAAAATATGAGGAAAATATAAAATTATAATATGTGTTAGATGAATCCAACATACCTCAGCTCACCTAATGTTTGATGCTACTCCACCGTAGCCAAAAGTCACATCCTCCACACTGCACCTTAATAGAAGAAGACAAACCTATAAATCCCCTTCGCTATGACCAATTAGAGGAGATGATTGGATATCACCAAAATTTTGTGTGAAAACCTCATTCTTTCTATGAGACACCACCTCCCTAAAAAATAATAACTCACACCACTGAAGTGTGAGGAAGAGGATGAAACTGAACCATATCTGTGAAGACAATCCAACATGAACCAAATGCGCACTTGATGAAGTTTTCATGTATCACCGATCTACACCAATATCCTTGTGCAATGTTGAAACAATCAATTTCCATTAAATTTATAAAGAAAAAAATCATTTTGACTCTGAAATTTCTCAAAGTCATGTATGCTTGGTCATGGAATGAAGATGCTTCTAACTGAATCTACAACGATCCATCCAAGATCTAAAAATGGCTTCCAAAACTATAAAGAAATAATAACCACTAAACTGAGGTAAGGAATAAGATTTCATTCATTATAAATAATTTAACCTCACCCCACTTTGGATTATTCAAAATATTCTGACCACAACTAGGTTTTCATCTTCTTATTTAATTTCATTTATGTATTTTAATTCATACTCTATTTTTTTTAAATATTCCATGTGATTCTATTCTCCCCCTATTTCTTTGTGTTTTCTAAAACCTCTATATAATGATTGTGATCTATTCAACTCCAAAATCATAGATAACTAACCTGAAGTCTAGGACCCTAGGGAATATCACACATAAACTGGTTCTTTTTTATTTTCTAATTCCTTATCCTTGATGTAGTAGTTAATTGGATAGAAATATACCGATTATATTTATATTCTCTTTATAATGATATGATGTATTATTCACTTTATCAAAACATTTCTCCCTCCCTATATCATTTTAAAATGTATACCAGTGGATAAAAATGGATTTGGGGATGAATAACATATGATGGAGCTGAGTGTTGAGATAGTGAATTCCTTGATCAAGTGTGCTCATTGCCTCTAAAATATGGAGGATGTGTAACTATATGTACACAGATAGATTTCTCTTGGGTATGTTTAGAACAATAAATTTGATAAATAATATAAATTGAAGAATGATATTGATGTGATTATTGGAAGAGAATTAAATAGGATAATGAAGAATATGTATAAACGACCCTAGACCCGACCCCCTTTCACCATTTGTTGTATTTTCTCTTTTAATTTGTTTTAAATTCATTAATCTAAAATAAAATAAAGAACATAAATCTATGGATTTTTTAAAAATTATGAAAACAAAATAAATATTAATAAGTGATTTAGAATAGTGATAATTTGACCCACACATGATCTTTGGGAAACGACCTTAGTCAGCCCCATACTACATTCTAAGCTTAATAAATAAAATTTTGTGTTTGACCGTGGTCCATGAAAACTATGTGATAAACTTGGAATCATTACTAGGGAGTAAGTTCAGAAACTCATTTATCTTTTTCACACTATAATTATATTATCTAATTTTAAAATTTAAAATAAAAAATGGATCATCACTCAATTTTAAAAAAAATAGAAGCACTTTTGGATTTACTCAAACAAATATATTAGTGTTCTATAATTGAAAACTTTGGTGAAATAATAAATTAATTAAAAAAAACCTTGTTGGGTTTTTTTATAATGATAATATTGAAAGGAGAGTAACTAAGGATAATGGATTATAACTGAAAAAAATTAGATATTACATCCTAGAGGTGGAATTGATGAATGATCCTACTTCAACACACATTCATGATATAATACCCAATACACTCCAGGAGTAATAATAAAAGGAAACTAAACCACTTGAGGGAAATACTCAAACTATTGAACCTTATGTTTTTAATTCTTTTAAAACTCAATTATAACCTTAACAGTTATTTTAATAACATATATTCAGTACCAGTGGAGTATACCCTAGAGGGAAATGGAATAGATTATGACTCTTTTTACTATAATCTCATAAAAGTTGAATTGTCTTATGGATTTTTGTGTATTAATATTGCATATTTAGCTTCATTACTTGGTAGCTCAATATAAAAGAATAATAATCCTAAAAAATAAACCAAACATGAAATAGAGTGGGATACAGTAGAAGAAGTGTTGTGAGTGGTTGTTGTTCATGAAGAAATAGAGGAAAAAGCTAGAATTGAAAGTGATAATTTAGATTTTAACTCCACTTGTTTGGATTTTATACAATTTGAAATATTCACTGACTCTACCCTTGAAAAATATTGTGAAGAAGAATTAATTGAACTTACATTAGAAGTTTGATAAGCCACTAGTTTAGCTATGACAGAATAGGAGGTCCCATTCATCTTCTTTCTAGCCCAACATTTGAATCTATTTTTCAGTAATAAGAAGTTCAAATCACTATATTTAGTTTTTCAAGGGTACCTCCAAGAAGTAAAGATAAGAAGCTCTAGATAGAAGAGAATATGGTGGTTCTTACCACATAAACACCACCGACCATCTAATTGTGGGAATTCAAAATACTTTCCATCTATGGACTATCTAACTACAACCCCTATTAGGAGAGATAACCCAAGACTCTTTACCCCATATTTTCACCTTTTCCATTTTCATTTTAATAATTTTTTTCTAATATTTAATTTTGTTTTCTACAGGTTTTCCCTAGGTGAACATAACTTAGGAGGGTAGCTCAAATTTCCATAGGAAGCACACCCAAGAGAGAGCTAAAACTCAAACCTACTGGGAAATAAACACCAGGTTGTGTCTACTTTCTCTCACTATTTAAATTTTTTTTTTGGAACTTAAATGGAAAATATTGAAAAAGTGTGGGGGGGGGGGCATATTTGAACCTTTTATATTAGTTTTATAATTATTTTTAGTTAATTAATTAGAATATGTAAATAATATTTGTTTACTGTTTTCTTTAAGTTTCTAGTATATCTGTAAGTAAATTAAAAAAACAAAAAAAATCTAAAAGAAAATTAAAAAAAACATTTATATAAAAAAATAAAAATGTCTTTCCTATTTGTAAATACTATAAATATTTATTTTTTTATAGTTTATGTTTTGATTTTTCAACCTTTCGTAAATTGAAATGATTTCATTCCTAGTTTGAAAATACAATGCTAGAGTTATATGAATTCATTAGTTTTGAAACTGTAAGACTTAGATGACTGTTGAGTGTATTTTCCACAAATTTCATGGAATTTTGGTTTTATAACTAGGAAATGGAGTGAGTGTAAATATTATTATGTAAATATATTTATAACTTGATGACCTAAGGACTTTTGAACTTAATCCAACTTAAATTGACCACTATGAAGAAGAACACCTTAGGGAGCCAACCTAAAATAAATTTATATAAGTCCATTGCACATGGATTGAAAAGGTAAATTGGGAACCCATAATGAATTTATGAGAAAATTACACTATGTGTGTGAGTTTACCTCTATAAAAATTTTAATAAGTGCTTTTGAATAGTTCTATGCATATACATGGTTGGAAAAAATATTCAAAAAAATTCAATCAGAAATATAAAAAATGAATAAGTTTCTAATTCAAAAATGAATTCATTTATGTGTGGGGAATATTGAATCCATGAATGGGGAAATTGACTTATAAAAAAATTCATTTTATTTTTATTAATAAAGAGGAGAATTAAACTCTGGTTTGAGAAAACACAAGAGAGAGGGTAAAATGGAAGAACCACTTGGTAAAATTTTGATTCCACTTAAAAATCTCTTTTTATCCACTCCAAAACTGGAACTATGATTTAATTGAAGTGAAACAATAACTTGATTCAAATTTAAGGCATGATATTTTAAATATTATAGGAATATTTTTTCACTTTTAATTTTTCTGTTAAATTTAAATATAGGAAGGCTATACTTTCTTTTTTTTAATACATTTAATTCATTGATAATATTGCCCGATAGTGAAACAGTTCAAGTGTGGGGGAGTGATGTGAGATGAAATTTTATTTTTTTATTTTATTCCTTGAAACTAACTCATTATTCAATCGAATCCCAGATAAAATCTATGTTTTTTTGAACTTTATGAATCTAGACTTTAGTTATTAAATGGATTAATTTTCATTTCTAATGATTATATTCATTTTTTGATTTAATTTGAGAAGTGAAACATTTGAAATTGAAATTGATTTTATAATGGGAATTTTGATTTTTTAATATGGAAATGATTTTCTTAAATGGATTTAATTTTTTTATCTTTAATTGATTTATTCATTTTTGAATTAAATGAAGTCAACAAATTAATTTTGAAATCCAAAAATTAAAATTGATTCAAAATGCGGATTGTGATTTTTTTATTTTTCAATTTGAATTTGATTTTAAATTTTTGGAATTGTGTTTTAGAAAATAATATTTTTTAATTGATTAATTGAAATGAATTAGAATTTTTTTGAAAGGATAGAATGTTAAATTTTATTGTATTAATATTTTTTTACTTTTATTGGAGTAAATTATTCACTTAAAAAAATGTTTGGAATGAAAAATAAAAGTGTTCGGAAAAAAAGTTCTACTATGTGATGTTAGTACACTGCCTCCTCCACAAGGTAGCACACTACTACTGCCTGCACCTCCTTGTTCCAAAGATACCACCATAATAAAAAACACCGCCACTATGTGATGATATCACACTGCTATTATCTAGTGTTTCTAAAACCATTTCACTCACCTGTGGTGTTTGAAAAAAATTGAGTGATGCCATTCCCCCAATCTACCATCACCTACCATCTATCGCTCCCCTTTTCCAACAATCTACCTATAACCTTCACCTATCAACCATTCCTCTACCACACCATCTACCACTCTAATTTTTCCCTTGTGATAATCACATCCTTCACCTATCTACCATTACTCTGCCATACCATCTACCACTCCAATTCTTCCACCGTGCTACCACAACCTTCACTTATACCATTCTCTTTCATTGTCACCACCTCCACTACTACGCTATTACCATCATATAACCATTACATCACCACACACTGATGGTAGATACTTCCACTATTTCTCTATGGTATTACACATATCCAATTACATTATGCTATACTTCCACCACTCCTCTGTCAATCTACCACCACAAACCACTATGAGTTGACCAAGATTGCCTGAGCACCACTTGTGAAAATGAAATCCATCACCACTAAGCCCCATCAAAGAAGATTGAGTCCTAAAAACTGAGATACACTTGGGTTTGAGGATTTTAACCAATTAAATCCAAGGAAAACCATGAAGGAGACTCCATATCAGATAAATCCAATTAACCATAGCTTACTCCATGTCTAATGTTGCACCACCCTAGCCACATGTCACATCCTTCGAGTCGTGCTGCCTTGGATGAAGCTGAACCACTGAATCCCCACTACTGTGTTCAATTAGAGGATATGAAATGATCTTATTTCCACTACTTTTGAAAACACCTATATAACATGAGATTCCATCACCCCATAGAAAAAGTGATCATGCCATCGAAGTGTGAGGAAGAGGAGGTGACCAAACTAGATCTTTGAAGTCACTCCAACATGAACTAGATTCATTCCTGATGAATTTTTTATGCATCACAGAGCTTAACCACTATCCCAGATACACTTATCATTACAACTATTGAAGTTAAGCCACACTGTCTCCCCCTATTATGCTAACCTCTCCATTTCTAGTTACACCTCAAAGCTCACTGAGGATGATTTATGGAGAAACCTACATGCACCATTATTTAGGAGGAGAAGAAAAACCTCCTACACCCTAAATTAATTCCACCATGAGTAACATTCCCCTTGAAACTAAGAAGAAGAAAAAAAGAAGAAAATTAAAAAAATAAGAATATATATATATATATATATATAATGGAAAATTAAAAAGAAAAAGAAAAAGAAAAAGAAAATAATAATAATAAGTATATATATATATATATAAATATTTACACATGCACACATATATATAATAACTTATTATCATAAATTAATTGAAGTGTTTTTGTTCCTATTTGTAGTGACATATAGAACCTTTGAAATCTAAATCAGAAGCCCAATTCTGAAAAAGACCATATGGCTACACACACTTTTCAGTATGTACTCACTAGTCATGCAATGCTATAACACTCAATTTCTACTAGAGCTGTGAAGAAAAGAATCATTTTGAACCCAAATTTTCTCAAAGGTGTGCACACATGATCGTGGGATGAAGATGATTCTAATTTAATCTACCTTGATCTATTTAATTTCTAAATGTGACATCCATTGAGGTAAATAATGAACACACAATTGCACTAAAGTGAAGATGAAGATTTCATTGATTATAAATTATTTTACCTAACCCCACCTTAGTATTATTCAGAATATCCGACCATAACTAGTTTTTTTATTCTTATGTAATTTCATCCCTACATTTTAATTAATTCTCTATTTTGTTAACTATTCTATGTGATTCTCTTACCCCTATTTATTTATGTTTTCTCAAACCAATTTACTGTGACTGTGATCTCTTCAACTCCAAATCATGGAGAACTAACCTGAGGGATAGGACCCCAGGGGAGATCACAAATTCAAATATTATTTATTATTTTATGACTTATCATTCTTAATGCAGTAATTAATTTGATAGAAGAAGATATATGATATTCATTTTCTATTTCTGATGAGCTTATATATTATTAACTTTATCAAATCACTTCTCCCTCCCTCTCTTGGTTCACATTTCATACCTTTAGAGGATAGTGGATTGAGGGATGAACAACATATAATAGAGTGGGGTGTTGTGATAGTGAATTCCTTGATTGAGTGTGTTCATTTCCTCTACACAGTGGAGGATATGGAACTAGATGTCTAAGGGTAGATTTATCTTATGTATGTTCCGAACTGGAAATTAGATTAAGCATAGAAATTGATGAATGATATTGATGTGATTGTTGTATGATAATTAAATAGGGTAATTAAGAATCTCTGTAATCAACCCTAGATTTGATCCCCTTTCACCATTATTTATGTTTACTATTACAATTTATTTTAATTTCATAAATCCAAAATAAAAAAACAAACATCAAACTTTGGATATTTTAAAAATTAATAAAATAAAAGAAATATTAATAGGTGATTTATAATAGTGATAATATAACCCACACATACTCCTTGGGAAATGACCTTGGTCATCTCTATATAACATTCCAATTTTAATAAAATCAAAATTTATGTTTGACCATGGCACAAAACAACCACATGAACAAAATTTTCCCACATGTGCCGTGTCTATGTAGAAGATGCACAGGTTTGAAGACAGTGTGGGGTGGACATGTAGTGATCATGGATAGTTCAAATTTTATGCTCTGTGATGTATAGTGATATATTATAGATCCAGGTGGTTCATGATGATATTGGCGACCACAACATCTTGAGGGTGATCCAAAATTACATGTAACATGGATGAGATTCCCAGTGCCTTGTATTTTATAGACTTTTCATATGTATCAATTAATTTTTACTTACCTTCTTGGATGTATTTATATTCATAATCTCTTGCATGCATTGTATGGTTTTTAGTTGTTTATATATATCCCATTGGTATTTTGAGGTATCTTATGTATTGGAGATGTGTTTTTATATCTTTTTATAGGATAAGTCCTTATATGTTGTAAGATATGTCTACTCGGTGCTAGTCACCAAACCGATGCCTATTGGTGGAAGGCTTGGAGTGGTACTTTTTGTCTACTAATGTCTTAGGATGGGCCATAGTGGGTCAAGTCAATTTAGAGTGATATCAAAGTCGGTTTTCCTAGGGATAGAGTTTGGAGTTAACAGTCATGTGAGTATTGGTTTGTGAATTAGTACAATAATGTTAAGGGTGGTCTTGATTTTGATTATCAGACCAGAGAGACTAGTATAAATGTGGCAGTTGGTGTATCATTACTCCATGATTTTGATAACTCGTTAGTCAACCTAGAGATTTAAGAAATTTGTTTTAGTGTATAGGTAAGTTAATACATGCATCATATAGTGTTCAGCTATGATTTTTTTGTTCCTTCCTATGTTATCTCATCGAGATATGCTCTAATACTTGAGGGTTCACACTATTGAATTAATGGTTCTACCTACTGATATCCAAATTGAATACAAAGGTAGGTTTATAATGATCTTGTAGCTATAGTTGGTCCTCTCACCATCTATTAGTGAGTAATGATGCATTGTTTTCTAATTATCATTTGAGAGACATTATTTACCTATGATCTGCGACTATTTATCACCTATTCATACTTAGTGAAGATACTTTTTATAGAGTATATTATAGTTCCTTATAAGTTTTATGAGACTATCCATAGTGTGGATATGCTATTTTCATTACAACTACATATAACTCATGGGTTTTTAAGGTGTGTGACCCTCAAGAGACAGAGTATTGGCAGGAGGCCAAGACTAGAATTTTCATCTGGATGAGTATTTTTATTAAATAGATTTTGATTATTGTAACAAGTTTCCTATATAGAAAAGTGGGATGTTGGTAGATCAAATTTTATCAAACTCATAGTGAGACTTATTTACATCGGTAGGAGTTTGAGCTTTGTCCTAGGATGAAAGTTTTATCCATGGATATTGAAACCTCTATAGGGTTGTATAAACATGATCAAGTATGTATCAAGGACCACAAAGCTTGTGAGATTCTCCCTAAACATGATTTATAGTGAAAATATTTAAGCTCAGTAGTTTGGGTGAAGAATATTGGGGGAAGATTTATCATACTGTGTTGTAATGTTGATGGGTTAAAAGTGGGCGGTGTTGTTCCTATGGTGCTTTTAAATAGTTTTCATGGGATAATGAAAAAAACTTAACCATGTTTGATATAAGAAAAACAAATTGTTAGAGATAAAGATACGAATTAAGGATTAACATGGATGTTAGGTTTGAGGAAGTTCAATGTCACATTTCTTCTATGAGTTATAAATTTAGGTTCCTGTACCTTAAGGTATGAGATATAAGAATATTTATCACCAAACCAGGGGATAGTACTACTTAGAAACTCCATCGGTGTCAGTTTGGGATTTTTTGAGTTTCTTGGTGGTGTGTGTGGTGTGGATGAGTTTTTCTCATATAAAAACTATAATGAACACTCTTTAACATTGGGAGAGAGGAGATCCCACTAGATATAACCTTGTTAATGGACCATTTTTAGGATGGGTGTGAATGTACGACCATGGGGTGGGATGACCTTTGGATGAGAATGGTTTTGAGTGTCGAGTCATGATAGAGTCACACATAGTGGATGTGGGTTTCCAATTAGTTTTTACATCGAGAAAACTAAAGTATATATCTTTATGGAAGGAATAGGATTCTCCCTTTCTATGATTTTTTTTCTAGATCATTTGGATCTTATACCTTCATAGGTGAAGGAACCTCGTGTAATGATGGGTCCTTTTTCGCATATGGTTATTTCATGATAATCCTTATTCATCAACACCTGTTTTTTCCTTTTTTGGAAAAAAATGAGATTTAAGGTGGGGAGGATGTAAATACCCATGTTTTTCTTGAACCGGACCGAGATTTACTTTGAGTTTTTGGGTGCAAAACTTCTTTGGGGTTAAATTGGTAAATTTACACTAACAGATTACCTTAAAAAAATTATTCAAGGGTTATATTTATTCAGGGGAATGGTGTTTACCACTAGGATAATCCAACATATTATTATAAGAATAAAAGTGTGTTGAAATAAAAACTCTCACACACAATATAAAAATATTATTTTTAGCCGATACACATATATTTATGATGAAATGATCATGTATATTTAATGAATCTATGGATGGGAAAACTAACACTATGGTTGATTTTGGAATGATGGGTTTACCTTAGGGATGATATAACTTTGGTTTACATTAGGAATCTTAGGTGTTTATCATTGTAGGAGTATTAATTAAAAAATTTAATTGATATAATTAATTAAATTAATTATTTGGTTTATTATGGAAAAACCTATAATGCCTCTATTTATAAACCTATTATGTTTCTCTCTAGTATTAAATGTTTGTCATCACTATAAATTATTGAGAGAGGGAGGAGGTGGAGAGAGAGACCAAACATTGGGGGTAATGATATCAGATTAGAGGAAAGAGACCAGATTCTCAATGATGTTGATGAGGTGAGCAAGATAGTGATGATGATGGAATCAAGCATTAGTTATTATTCCTTGAGGCAGGGTTTTTTATTGTTAGATTTTATCTGCCTCTTATGATTTATAAAAATGGATTTATAACCTTGTCACACCTCGACTTTGTTTTTTCTTATTATTTTATTTATTTATTTATGTTTGGTATTTTCTTTGAATATTTAGTTGAACTAGTTTAAATTTTTTATATTTTTATTTTTCAACACAAACTCATTGTTGGAGTATGGTTAGTAGAAACCATGTGGAAACCATGCATTTGGATTTAAAGTTTGATATATCCAAACCACACAGTTGGAGCATGGTTTGTATTACAATTTTCCTACCCATGTAGTGTTCTATAGGTCCTTTTATTGGAGGTATATATTTGGAACACAGTGTTTCTAATCATATAGACAAATAATTCATAGCGTATAACCTATTAAAAAAATATTATTTTTACCAAAATACCCAATTTTTTACCTAGGTCAAGCCCCTTCCACTCTTTTCTTCAAATCACACCCAAGGTAGCTAAGGGAGATCCCTTTAATGACCCTCCATTACCCACAATGGATTCTTTAGCTATCTTCCCACAATTTCGATCCAAATATATTCAAGTTAGGGTTTCTTTCCATATACCTAATTTACCTTCCCTTTATTCTTGATTTTTATTTCCCCATTCACTGTGCATCACCTTTTTTAAACCTTAACCAAAAGGGGGTATTTTTTTGATTATTTTTTGTACTTACGGATTTTAAGGCTCAATTTATAGCGAATTCTAGACATATTCATCTAAGGTGATGAATTTATCTTTGTTTGAGGTAGGTTTACCCTTGATTTTTTCTTTAAATTTAAGAACCCTAATTACTTGCATTTTAAGTTAATATTTTGGATACCTAATAGAAGTATCAAATGCATATAAGGAGTATTTGAAAGGAAAATAAAGTTTCAATTTATTTTCATTTCAAAGAAAAGTATTTTTTCCGTTTATAAATATGGTAAAACTATTTTTTGTTTCATGAAACACACACTGATTATTTGATAGAATGCTCAAATGGCCCTTATAAATAAATTTTTAGGTTTAAAAATGAATATTTGTTTTTAAAGTGTATTATATATGTATTTTTTAGATTTTAAAGAGGCAATATTAGTTTTAAAAAGGGTTTTTGAGATCTATAATATATTTTTTGATATTTTATAACTCTTGGAAATTGGTTTTAAATTAGTTTTAAAATTTATAATCTTAGTAGAATGATTATGTAGCCCAATCAATACCTCTAAATAAGTTCTTCTTGAAATTTCATTCATAAAAGATATGGGTGTGTAGTTTCAACCTGATATTAGTTGTTTATTAATTTATATATTGTTATATTTATGAAATTTATTAATGATTCTGTATGTTATTGTTTTTTGGTTTTTATTATTAAAGACTCATGGGAACCCTAGGTACATGGATAGAAAATCCTAGATCTGGACGGGTCCCCCCACGAAAATCTATGCTAGTAAAGAATGTATTTGAAACCCCCTCTACTATCTAGTGACATGTTATTAGTTTTATTCCACTAGTTGATGACCCCTAATTAGTGATGTATATGTTCTAGTCAACCTAACCTTGGTAATGTTAGGGAGTTTTTCCCACAATGCTTATTTTAGATTACTGAATGTATTTTTTCTCTTTCTATTTTATTATTTTACACTGGCTATGATTTATATCTATTTAATTGTTTCTTGAACATTAAATTATCCTTTATAAAAATATATTTTTCAAAAGTTTATTGTAAATCATGTTTGAAAGGTGGATTAAAAGTGGTTTTCAAATGGGTATTGTTAACAAAGGAGGTTTTGACCTCAAATTTTTTTCAAAGTGATTATTTTCATTTAGATAAAATAAAAAGGATGTTTATAATGTGATAATATATTTTATGGTCCTATAAATGAAAAAATATTTTCAATAGTGTATTCCAAACTATCATAAAATGGATATTTTATTTAAAGAATATGTACAGGGTGTGGTTTCCATTGGTTTTTCCTACTAGGCCTTTGCGCACATGCCTATTAACATTACATGTTCTAGTTTAGTTCTTGATTTCTCTCCAATAATGATA
The DNA here is from genome assembly GCA_963277665.1 of Viscum album. Classification (NCBI taxonomy): domain Eukaryota; kingdom Viridiplantae; phylum Streptophyta; class Magnoliopsida; order Santalales; family Viscaceae; genus Viscum; species Viscum album. The sequence goes on along the minus strand of OY728122.1, from coordinate 696,529,966 downwards.
AATTTTTGGTAGGATGTTGAATTGTAAATTTACATGGAGGTTTGTTAGTTCTTTTTTTACTTTACCTTATTGAATCCACCAAATTAGCCTTTACTTATTTACTTTTCTTCTATTGGTGAAATACTATATATGTGGGGCTATGGATGTTGAACCTAATGACTATTCTATGTGAGGGAGTTTAAGGTGAGTTGAGGGATTCTATTTACTTTTAAATTGTTTAGATTTTTTTTTCTATTCTTGTGTGTTTATACTTATTTGATTTGGTATAGACGTTTGAATTACGACTGGGGCATGATGGAAATTTTATAGACATTAAATTTATTAATAAATATTATTGATGTTATTTCTTTTGGGATAAAACATTCCTAAATTGTTTTTTATAGATTCCCAGGAACTTGTGAAAGCATGTAGGGATTAGAAACACCTTTCAATTTTATCATGGGATGGCCTAGGTTCCCAGTTTAGTAGTGGCCCAATGTTGGTTTGTGAAAAATGGAATAAGAGCATCCCTTTGTTATTTGAGTGTGTCTAGTAGATATATTTAGTACTATAAGTACTCAATAATTAAGATAATAAGAGTTTTGTGATCTCTTAATTGTTTTGAACCACTAGTTTCTATGGGAAGTTAGGTTTTGAGACATTAATTGCAAGTTTTTTTTTCAGTTATGGTATGTTTAGATTTGTGTTGATTATGTTTTTTGGTTTCATTGAAATTGTGTGGGATATTAATAAATCTTTTTATTTTTGGGGGATGAAATGATGGTAGAACCAGTGGGACATAGTGAGATTACAGTGTCTAGAAAACCATGTGAATAAGATGTGCATGGTTCTAAACAACACTTAGTGACATTGATGTGATTGGAACATGGCCCAAAAACGATGTGTCCAAACCAATCATGGTTACTAATTCCCCTAGTATTTTTAGGGGTTTTTATGTTTCCAACTATTTTTATGTCATGTTAACATCTTTTTGGATGATGTGTGATTTTAAAAGTTTTAAATCTTGGTTTAAAATGGAAAAGTGGCACTAAATAAAGGGTTATTTGACTTTTAGTGGAAAAAATATGTTTTAAAAATAATAAAAATAGTTTCAATGAATTATTTGGATGAAGTTAGTTTGTGTTTTAAAAATTTAAATTTGGTTTAAAGGATAAAATTTTGGGTTTGAAATTTATAAATAAGTATTCAATGTAAATTTATAAGGGGTGTAATGTATTGAAAACTTGTAAGTGTTATAATATTGAATTTAAAATTTTAAAATGATATTAACATGGAGTATTATTACTTGAAATAAGAGTGTATTATTTGAAAAAAATTGGTCTTATTTGGTGCTCATGATTTTTTCTCGAGTTATTTATTTGGGTTGGGAGTATATTTAGTTTATCATCATTTGAGTTTCATAGATTTTGATGGGGTATTGTGATTCTTCTATCATTTAAAGAATGTCTCCTAAAATAGTCCTAAGGGTTTCTAGTGAGCCAGTTATTAGGGATTTTCTTTAGATCCATATATCCTATAACTCAAGTGTATTATTTTTAATTGTTAGTTAACTAATGATCTGAGTGGAGTAGTGGGTTAAACCATCTTGTTTAGAGTTCCTTCTTTATTTATTATTTCTTTTCCTAATATTTGGACTTGTGTTTTTGTGATGTTCTAGTCAGTGTGAATCTTTGGAGAAGAGAATTATATAATTGCGAGATAATGGATGTGTCATTTTTTGTAATTTTTTTGAGGCCTTTCCTCTTGAGATTTATGTTATGTATTAGGGATAATCTTTTAGGATATCCTTGTTCTTTTAGTTAACTGATTTAATTTATGATTCTTATGATTAGTGTTGAGTAGTTTAAGAATTGAGGTAATTCCTACTATATGTATCTCTTTATGTGCTCCATTTTAAGTTCATTAAGGAATGTAAATAATTTTAGTAAAACTTTGGTTTTATGGATCAATTTTACTCTTGGGATTTTAAGTGATGTTTTCCTCAAAATAAATCATTATTCACGAGGGGTTGATCTTGGTAATTCTTGTGTTTGAGTTGATTTGATTAGGAGGAGTGTTATTTTATCTTCTTGGTAAAATTCTTCATGAGTCGGTATTCCATGAGTGAGGTCCTAGGTTACTATTTAATTTACATTAACCTAAGTATAGATCCATGTTATTTTATTTGGCTTATTTTGTTTGAAAACCTTCCTCTATTGTGAATTTTTTTTCCCGTGAGTTTGTCTCCTGGTTGGATTACCATCTTAGAAGGATTATAAAATGGTAAGGAGATCACCATAGTTAATATTATTTGATGGGTGTACCTTTAATCCTTTTAGGGTGTGGTTCTATATTTTTCATCAACCCAACCCTTCCCAAAATCAAGTTTCAAATCTATTGACCCGTGGTCTTTTTGAAATCTGCCTTAAAGTTTCTCTTAAAATTACCATACATGATAAAGTTGGGATCTTAGAGAAAGCTTAATGTTTGAGGTTTACCCGGATATGGTTGTTTATAATTTAATTTTTAATCTTAGGATTAATTTTTGTATCAATCAGGGTGTTCCTTGGGTTTTTTTTAAATTGGGTGCTCTTTAATAATGATTGAACTTCTTTCTCATCTATTACTAAACCCATATAGCTGGGAATTTCTAGGGGACAAAGCATTATGGTGGGAAGAATTGTCACAAACTAACCTTGATTTTAATTACTATTTTATTTATTTATTGATATTTAGTCTTTTCCTTGAATCTTATGATGAATTGGTTTAAATATTTTATTTTTTTCATCACAGACACATGATTAGTAGAAACTAGTTTCTAAAGGCCTTTTTTCTTTCTAAAGAGGTGTGATTGGTTTTAAAAAGGGTAATTTAAATCTATCAAATATTTTTTAATTTTTTATAAATATTTTAAATTGGTTTTAAATTATTTTAAAAATTTATAATATTAAAATAATGAAAATGTGGCTCAGTAGTAAGTTTTAAAATCAGCAAATCTTGAAATTTCATTTTTAAAAGATGTGGGTGAGTTGTTTGAACCCATTGTTAGATTTTTATTAATTTTATATATTTGTGATGTTTGTAAAATATATTAGTTATATTATATTCTATTTTTGTGTGTTTTTTATTATTAAAAACTCGTGGTAACCCTAAGTACATGGGTAGGAAATCCTAGATCTGGACAGGTTCCCCAACCGCTAGTTATGCTAGAGAAGTATGTATTTGGAACCCCCTCCACTATCTAGTGACATGTTACTAGTTTCATTCCCCTAATTGAGGGTATCCCTAATTATTGATGTATATTTTCTAATTTCCCCTATCCTTGGTAAACTTAGGGTGTTTTTACCATTATACTTATTTTAGATTATTTAATGTATGGCTTTCTCTTTCTCTTGTCTTATTTTATATTACCTATGATTTATAGACTTTTTATCCAATCTTTTACTTTAAATTCTATTTAGTAAAAATTGTTTTTATAAATTGTATTAGAAAGCATGTATTAAATGTGGATTATAAGTGGTTTTGAAATGGGCCTTGTTAATAAAGGAGGCTTTGTCTTGGAAATTCTTTCAAAGTAATAATTTTCATTTAATGAAAATAAAAAGGAAATTTTATAAATTGATATTGGATTTTATGTGATTATTAATGAAACCCTATTTTGAATAGTGTATTTTAAACTAGAATAAAATGGATCTTTTATTTAAAGACTATGCATGAGGTGTGGTTTCAATTGGTTTTCTCTATCAGGACTTGTTCTCACGCCTATTTCCATTTTAGGTTTTGGTTTATCTCTCATTTTTTTTCTCTCTAAAATCATGATTAGTTTGAGGTAAGATGGTAAATTTTAAGTCCCATTGGGGTATGTTAGTTACTATTTTTTTTACCATGTCACTTGAGCTAAATAGGCATTTCCTACTTTCCTTTACTATTATTGGTGCATATATGTAGAGTAATGAATATTGAACTCACAAATATTTTATGTGATGGAGTTAGAGGTGAGTTAAGGGATTTAATTTACTTTTAAATTATTTAAAATTTTCAATCCTATCTCATGTTTCTATATATTTTATTTGGCATGGTTATTCGACTTATGGAAAGGTCATACTGGAATTTCCTAAAAAATTCCAATACTTAATAAATATCATTAAACCAATTTTGTTTAGGAGAAACCATTCCTAAATAGTGTTTTCAAGATAAATCTGGATTCCCATGGGGATCAATAATTCTCATAGAGTTTATCATGATCTAGCTCAGGAGACCAATTTTGGGGTGGATCATAGCTAGTTTGTGGAAAATATTGTGTCAACCCCAACCTTAGTAGCCCAGATTCAGTAGTTATTTTTATTAAAATAGAATAGATACAAGAGATCACATCACCAAAGATTGATAAATTTAGTATTATTGAAGAAATAGATATATACATGGTTCCCTTATTACATTGTAAATTAAACATATAACATAAAAAAGGAAAATAAACTACTTCCTTGACACCTATTCAATGATTTCATCTTCATAACCTGGGGAAGGAAAACAAATAAAGGGTGAGATAAAATGTTCAATAATGATTAGAAATAGTAGAAACACAAATAAATAATAAGTGAAGAATAATCAATAATATATAATAAAAATGGAAAGGTAAATAACTGAAGAACACATGCCATTTAATCAATAAAATAAGAATGAAAATGCATCCATAGATTATGTCATAGTGAAAATCTCACGGACAATAATGAATGAAATATTAATAAATGAAATGATTAATTATTAGAAGAAACATATCTGGAACATGAACCAATACCATAAATACATTTCACAATATGGTTTAATTAAGTAGGTATAAACCTCTCTGATTCTGCTTAGAAACAAACATAGAGAGTTTGTCACCAACTGTGTTGCCTCATGAGACTTATCAATGCATTGAGGGACAATATAATGCCAGTCCCAAGTCGTCACTAAAATTCAAAAGCATTATTAGTAAATAGATTTAATTCATGAAAAATATTAGATATCAAAATATCCATATTAAGTAGAGTATACATATTTATAAATATTTCCCTAATTAAGACAACATTCAAAGTAAACACCGTATGTAAAAATGGTATACGACTTAGAAAATAATCATATCCATGATACAAGAAATATGGATATTTAATAGAAATATAATTTCAAATGAAAAATGATCTTAAAGGGGTATTATATAAATCACATAAAAACTATTATGTTCTCAATACCAAGTAAGTCTCAATGAAATGGAAATTGAGACGAAGTCCCTTACTTTATGTCAGAAAGCATTCTACACTTCTAATTAATCTTCAATATAATAAAATTAGATTCTTTAATTACTTAATTAAAAACCTATTAAACAAATATTTGATTTATTATAATTTTATTAAGTTCATTAATAGCCATTATTATGAGTTATAATGTTTAATTTTGTTTTCTGGGAGTGCTTGTTTCATGGTTTTATGGTTGGTTCCCTTGAGTATAATTATGGGAGTTCTTGTCGAATGAAAGAAAAACTAAAAAACTAGAATATAATGGTATTAATATAGTTATAGGATTTTAAATGTTCCTCATATATAATTTTTTTATATGGTATTAGGATTATTTATTAGATTAAATTTTAATTAAAAATGATTAGTTTATTTTGGCATTTTTATGACCATCACAAACTAGTATCATTTTATTTAATATTATGTTTATATATTGGTTACAGAACATTATATATCATATTATATGTATAAAAAATATTATTTAAACATAATAATGGTTTTTTGACCAGCCTAGAAATTGTTAACGGAAATTGAAAACTCTTCATCCAAGAAGGTGGTGAATCGACACATCAAAGATGATGCTTTCATTTTTAGAATAAAATGAGAAGAGAAGAGACTTAATGATGGATATTCCATTAACATAATAAAATAAATAAATAAATATACATATATACATGCATACATACATACATACATACATACATACATACATACATACATACATACATACATACATACATATATATATATATACCATATTTTAGTTACAATTAAACTTTGTATAGGGTAGGTGAGTAGAGGATAATAAAATACAAGAAATTAAAAGATAAAGAAGGAGGATTTTACCTCTCGAAGATCGTCTCCTTGGGAACCTCCTTAAGACACCTGGATTTGGTATTTTGGTAATACAAGAGGATATTGGACAAGGGGAAGAGGCTTGATAATAGATTTTTTTAATAATGTATACAATCTTCAAGGCTTATAAGGTGTGACTATAAGGGGTGGTATTTATAGTGAGAGGAGAGGGGTGTTTTTGATTATTTTATTCATTTGTTTATTATTTTGGATCAAGACTATCAATAGTGCTCATTACCATGAATGAATAAAGTAAATAGATAATATTATTTAAATATAATTTCCACTTATATCATACACGGCTCTACCATGAATCAATAATTCATTTAATTACTTATAATATTAAATACCGTGAATTATCATATTTCACTATTAACCAAAAATTCAACTATTTTAGAAAAATACAAAAAAATCACCCTGACCTTTTTTTGATGTGCAGATTTAAAAAATGGAATCCATTTTATGAAAATAATTTTATAAATATGATTAATTTAATTTCTAATTAAAATAATTATTTATTCGAAAAATACCAATTTTAATATTATAACCAATTTTATGACACTTTGAAAAATTAATTATGGTCTCATAAAATTATCTTATAATTATAATAGAACAAAATATTAATTTTTGAATATATTTTATGAATATAAATTTTATTTAAAACCTTTATATTAATTATAAAACTATTTGTAAATATTTATGTTTCAAAAAAATACCAACATTTAATTATCATTTTTAAAACATTTATTTACTTATTCTATGATATAAATATATATTATTTTCATTTATGAGATAACAAAATTTTATTTTTACTTTAATAGGTGTGGTTATTATTCTAATGTCCATATTACTATTTCTAATGGTCACATTAATATTCTAATGGTCATATTAATATTTAATAGTATATCATAGTCTGTTTAAGTTTAGTGTTGCGTGCAATATAAGATATCAAATAAATTTAATTTATTTAAGAATATACATACCATTAAAATTTGGGGTGTTATATTCATCACTTCTTTAAAAATTTCTCACTCAAATTGTCTCATGAATATTTCCTTCTAAATAGATGAGGGTGGTTCTTCTTCATAAAATCCTTAGGTCTAATGCCGTTTCTTCCATTTTATGGGTTTTCTAAAGAACCTTTACCAGTAAAGTCATCATATTTTTAAATAATTTCTCTCTAGTGTCAAGAATATCGATAAGAAATTCATAGTAAGATAAATCAGGTTCCATTTCTATTTCTTCATAGGTGAGTACATGCCTTGGTTCTGGTATGTACTTCCTTAACAAAGAGATGTGGAACACATTATGTACTTTATAATGTCTTTTTGGTATTTCCAAACAATAATCCACAACTCTAATTATTTCTATAATTTCAAATGGTTTGATGTTCCTAGGGATCATTTTACCTTTCTTACCAAACCTTATAACACCCTTCTATGGAGATAATTTCAGAAAGAAATGATCTCCCATTTGAAATTCTATATCCTCTCTCCAGTTATCAACATAACTGTTTTTTCTAATTTGAACTACTTTAATATGGTCCTAAATAGTCTTCAACTTTTTTGTTGTATATTCAATAAGTTCAGGGCCTATAATTTTCCTCTCACCAAATTCATCCCAGCAGGTTGGAGTACAATATCTCTTTCAATGTAATGCTTCATATAATTCCATTTGAATACTAGAATGGAAACAATTATTATAAGAAAACTCTACCAAAGGTAAGTAATGATCCAACATACCATTAAAGTCAAGTGATAATGATCTAGACATGTCTTCAAATGTTAGAATAGTACTTTTAGAATTTCTATCAGTTTGAGGATGGTAGGCGGTGATCAAATGAATCTTAGTATCTAGAGCCTTCTGAAGACTCTTCTAATTTTTTTTATGTAAAACAAGAATCTCAATATGACATAATCGATAGGGGTTCACCATGAAGTCTTATAAATTCATTAATATAGAGTCTTTCTAGGCTCTTAAGAGGCAAATCTTCTCTTATATCAAGAAAATATGCCAATTTTGTAAGGTGTTCAGAAATAACCCATATCATATCATTCCTTCTAGGTGTCCTTGGTAGTCCTATGAAAAAGTACATATTATTGTCATCCCACTTCCACATAGGAATAGGTAGAGGTTGTATGACTCTCCTAGGATGATTTCTCTCAACCTTTAGTTGTTGACAATATAGGGATATTGACATATAGTTAGCAATTCCCCACTTCATATTATCCAACAAAAAATTTTCCTTTAAATATCTATACATATTGGTACTACCAGAGTGTATAGATAAATTTGAGCTATAAGCATCATCTAATAATTTAAATTTTAGATTAGGCATTTATAGAATACATAACCACTTTACAAATTTCAAAATTCCATCCTCATACACAAAGTTTACCAATTTTCCATACTTAATGGATTTAATTTTATTTTAAAATTTCTAATCATTATATTGAGAATTTTTTATCTTCTCTAGTAAATATGGTTTAGTAATCATTTGAAAAAGGGGTGACATTTCCACTTCCCTAACAATTACTATATCCATATTTACTAAATCCATGAACATTGTATCTCTATCAATCCTTATCTTGGTTATAACTCCACGATCTTTCATACTCAAAGAATTAACTGCCTTATTTTATTTTTCTTGGTGGTAGTGTATTGATAAATCATAATCTTTTAGTAACTCGAACTATCATATTTTCCACATGTTGAGTTCTTTCTATGTAAAGAAGTATTTAAAACTCTTGTGTTCTGTATATTTCTCAAATATTTCACCATAAATATAGTATTTCCATATATTTAGAATAAATATTATTCCTGCAAACACAAGATCACGAGTTGGATAATTTTTTTCATGAGTCTTCAATGACCTTGATGCTTATGCAATAACATAATTTTTTTTATAAGGACACAAACCAATCATTTCTTTGACGCATCATTGTATATCACAAAACTATCATTTCCTGATGGTAGAGTTAAAATTGGAGTATTGAATAATCTTCTATTCAATTATTTAAAGCATTATACACATTCTTTTTTCCATACAAACTAATCCCCTTTACATGTTATCTTGGTTAACATGTTATCCAATTAGGAAAAATTCTAAAAGAAACACCAATAGTAACCTACTAAACCAATAAAACTACATACCTCAGTTATGTTCATTGGTGTAGGGCATTATTGTAATACCTTTATCTTCACATGAACAACTGATATTCCATCCTTAGAGAAAATATAGCCAAAAAAATAAATTTTCCAATGCCAGAATTCACACTTTCTAAATTTACCATATAGATATTTACTTTTGAGAGTCTCAAGAATGATTTTAAAGTGATTCTCATGGTCTTCATAGATTTTTAAATATACCAAAATATCATCAATGAATACCACAAAAACAATCATCATAATATTCCTTGAATATTCTGTTCATCAGATCTATAAAAACCAAGCCTGTATTTGTCAATCCAAATAGAATTAATGTCAACTCATAATATCCATACGTCATCCCAAAATCTATCAACAAAATTTAATCCTTCTTTACACTCAATATATGATATCTAGAATGAAGTTAAATCTTCAGAAAATATTAAGATCCATGAAGTTAATCAAATAAATCATCAATGCAAGGTAGTTGATACTTTTTCTTTATTTTAATTATATTGATTTATCTATAATCAATGTACAAAATCATGGATCCATATTTCTTCTTAACAAAGATAATATAGGCTATCCATGGAGAAACACTAGGGAGAATAAATACCTTATTACTCAACTCCTCTAGTTGTTTATTCAGCTCCACTAATTCCACAGTGTCTATTATATAGGGAGTCAATGATATTTGTTTTTCATTAGGGATTAAATAAATGTTAAACTAAACATCATTCTCTGGGGGGTGTCCAGGTAATTCCTCAAAAAATAAATTAATGTATTCTTATACAATAGGTATATCCAAAATTTAAATATTACCTTATTCATCCCTATATGTTGTTTGATCTTCCTACCCAATAATTTAATTCATTAGAGCTGCTAGGGGTGGATCTATATAAGATTCAAATGATGATGTTTTTTCTCTAATGATAAGGAATTCTACATCTTCCTCACAAATTGTAATTTACTTATTCTTTAAATAAATTTTCACATCATATTTTGAAATCTAGTCCATACCAAGGATTATATATAATTAAACCAAAAGTATGGTGGTAAGGTCAGTAAATAAATCACTCTTATATGCTATAATGGGGACTACCTGATGCATCTTTGTTTCAATGAGACTTACCTTGGAATTTTTGACTGAAAACTCCCTAATTAAATCAAAAGGGAAATATCTATTTTTTTAGAAAACTGGGTAGATATAAGAGTGAGATGATTCAGAATAAAATAAATAATTGGCTAAATTTGAATATAATATTTATTTACCTTCTACCACATAATTGGGTACTTCTACCTCAGCTATAGTGAGCACATAAGCTTTTCCATCTCCCCTTGACCTCTTTTGTGGTATATTCCCATGGTGAATTTGACATTGATTTGAATAATTCACCATTTATTTACAGTTTATGCATTGAAAATTCTTGATTTGTGTCTTCCCCTTGAATTCATTATCTTGATGACCCTTTTCTTCAACCTTATAACAAACTCCCATGTCTTTCAAGAATTTCCCAGGATGATTATTTTGATAATTCTCACATAATGGTAATTTATTTGTTCCCTTATTCTTATTTGACGCATTACCTTTTTCATGGCTATTAGAATACCTCTTCTTCTCTTGATTTAATTTGAACATATAAGATCTAGAAAATTACTTCTCTATTTTGATGGTAATTTGTACTATTTCATCAAATGATGAAAATGTTTGAGAAGACAGTGCCCTTTGGAGACTTGTCTTAAAAACTTCAAATAAATGATCAATCCTATTTTCTAAATCATTTATGTAATCTTTAACATACCAGGATAGTATTGTGAAGTTATACTCATACTCTACAACACTCTCTTATTCCTTTTTCTTTAAGATAATGAATTTTCTCTTCATTTGTGTTCATTGCTCATGAGGGAAATATTTGACAAATAATGTTTATTTAAAAGTTCCATGTATTCTATTTCATATTCCTCTTTAGTATTCCAGATCAACAACCACCATTTATCATCATATACCTTAAAAGAAATATACCACTAGAACTACATTTTCCATTTCATCACATATGAATGCCAAAAATATCTTTTCAGGGGACTTGATCCATTGATCTACTACCAATGGATTAGTATTACCACTAAAGGATGGGTGCTTCTACCACATGAAATGATCCAATATAGGTGTATTATGGGTATTCATCATAAACTGAGTAAGATGCCCTAATATGGTCATGATCTTCTCAGATCCAACACCAACCATGTTGACTTTATCAGTGATGGAAATCCCTAAATTGCCTGCAGGTATTGATTCCCTTTATTCTATTAGGAATCATCACTAAATAAAAGAACACACTGAGTTAGATCATAATAATTGTGAGTATTGTTGAAAAAATTCACTATAAGGAATTATTATAATTCTCATGTTTATTTAACATCTAGTTCCAAAATTTTCTACTAAACCTACTCTGATACCAACTATAACAACCCCAACCTTAGTATCCTAGGTTCTGTGGTTATTTTATTAAAATAGTATAGATACATGAGATCAAATCACCAAGGATCGACCTATTTAGTAGTTTTGAGGAAATAGATACATACATGGTTCCCTTATTATATTGGATATTAAATATATAACATAACAAAGGAAAAAAACTACTTCCTTAACAATTATTCAAAGATTTCATCTTTATAAACCGAGGAAGGAAAATAAATAAAGGGTGAGATCAAATGATTAATAAGGGATACATATATTAGAAACATTAATCGACAATAAGTGAAGAATAATAAATAAGGAATAATCAAAATAGAAAGGTAAATAAATGAAAAATACATTCCATTTAATCAATAAAGTGACAATTAAAATGCATCTATAGATTTTGTCATAGTGAAAATCTCATGGATAATAATGACTGAAATATTAATGAAGAAAATGATTAATTATTAGACATAATGTATATGGAACATGAACTAATTCCATCAAGACCTTTCATAATATGGTTTAATTCTATGGGTAGAAATTCATTTGATTCTGATTGGAAAAAAACACAAAGGGTTTATCGCCAACTCTTTTGTCTCATGAGACTCGTCGATGCATTGAGGGGATATACAATGCTAGAACCCACCCAAAATGGAAATTCCAAATAATTATTCATATATATATATATATATATTTATTTCATGAAAAATATTCCTTATAAAAATTTCCATATTGAGTAGAGGATATAGATTTATCAATATTCTCCTAGTTAAAACAACATTCAAAGTAAACACCGTATGTAAAAATGGTATATGTGTTAGAAAATAATCATATCCACGATACAAGAAATATGTATATTTAAAAAAAAATATAATTTCAAATGAAAAATTATCTCAAAGGGGTATTAGATACACCTCATAAAAATTATTAGGTGCACAATACCAAGTAAGTCTCAATGAAATGGAAATTGAGATGAAGTCACTTACCTTATGTTAGAAAGTATTCTGCACTTGTACTTAATGTCATGGATAATAAAATTAGATTCATTAATTAGTTAATAAAAAACTTTTAAGCATAAATTTTATTTATTATAATTTTATTAAGTTCATTTATGGCAATTTGGATGTGTTATAATATTTAATTTTGTTGTTCCAGGAGTGTTCGTTTCATGGTTTATGGTCGGTTCCCTTGTGTATAATTGTGGGAGTTCTTATAAAATGGAATAAAAATAGAAAAAGTTGAATGAAATGATTTTAATATACTTCCAGGATTTTAAATTTTCCTCATATAACATTTTGTTATATAGTATGAGGATGATTTATTAGATAAAATGTTAATGAAAAATGATTAGTTTAATTTGATGGTTTTTACGACCATCTTGAACTTGTATATTTTTATTTAATATTATGTTTATATATTAGTTCTAGAAAATTATATAACTTATAATAATTATAATAAAATATTATTTAACCATAATAATGGTTTTATTAATATACTATAATTTGGTAATGGAAAATGAAAACTCGTCATCCATGAAGGCGGTGAATCGATACATCACGGACAATGTTTTTATTTTTAGAATAAAATGAGAAGAGAAGATAATTGATAATGAATATTGAATTAAAATAAAAAATTTAAGTATATATATCATAATAGAGTTACCATGAAACTTTGGATAGGGTAGGTGAGCATAGTATTAGAAAAGAAAAGAAATTAATTGAAAAAGAAGGAGGATTTTCCCTCTCGAACATCGTCTCATTGGGAACCTCCTTAAGACACCTGACTATGGTATTTTGGTAAGTCGAAAAGGTCTTGGACGTGGGTAAGAGGATTTGGAATTGATTTGGGAAGAATTTATACAATATTAATTTATTATAATGTGTGAGGAGAAGGGTTATAAAGGGGTGTTTTTGATTATTTTATTAATTTGTTTATTATTTTGGCTCAAGACTATCAGTAGTGTTGATTCTGATGACTAAATATAGAAAATATAGAATGTCAGTTAAATATAATATCCAATTACATCATAAATGACTCAATAATGACTCAATAATTCATTTATTTACTTATAATTTTAAATATTGTAAATTACCGTATTTCACTATTCACAAAAATTCAACTATTTTAGAAAAATACCAAAAATTTATCCTAATTTGTTTTTTCAATGTGTAGATTTAGAAAATGGACTCTATTTTATGAAAATAATTTTCTAAATATGAGTAATTTAATTTATAATTAAAATTATCTATTATTTGATTAATACCAATTTTAATATTATAACTAATTTTATGAGACTTTGAAAAATTAATTATGGTCTCAAAAAATTATCTTATAATTACAATAAAACAATATATTAATTTATGAATATATTTTATGAAAATAAATATTATTTTAAATAAATATATTAATTTTAAAATTGTAAATAAACATTTACATTTCACCAAAATACCAACACTTAATTTATCATTTTAAAAACATTTATTTACTTATTACATGATATAATTATATCATATTTTCATTTATGAGATACCTAAATTTTATTTATAATTTCATAAGTGAATTTATTATTCTAATGTACCTATTAATATTCTTAACAGTCACATTACTATTCCAATGGGCATGTTAATATTTAATAGTATATCATGGTTCATTTAAGTTCAGTGCTGCATGTAATATAAGCTATCGAATAAATTTAACTTATTTAAGAAGATACATAGCACAAAATATTGGGATGTTATAAATATTATCTCAATTCCCAATTGTAACAACCCAATGTTTTAATGGAAATTTACTTCTTATAAATATTCCATAAAATCACATAATAATGAACTACTAAGTGATAAGTGACCTTAAAACATAAGTTTGTCACTTCTGTGTTTGGAATTTTGGAAATCTGACATACACGGTTGTGTTCAAGATGTTTTTTGGAGTCCGATAAGAAAAACTTAATTTTTTGGTGAATAATAACCTACCCTAATGAATAGTAACATACCCTTATGAATAGTGATATACCCTAATGAATATTAACCTCACCTATGATAGTATAAAAATAATATTCAAGTTGGAAGTACAATATACCTATGTTTTAGAATGAGTTAATTCATGTTTTAAATCTGGTTTTTGATAATAAATTATGATTTTAATTAAATATTAAAATAATCATATTTAGAAAATTATTTTTGAAAAATGGACTTCATTTTTGGATTCTACACGTCGAAAAATGGTTAGGGTGAATTTTTGATATTTTTCTGAAATACTTGAATTTTTGATGAATAGTAAAATACGGTAATTTACCGAATATATACATTATAAGATAAATAAACTATTACTAGCATCAAGGATGATGTCACCACCCATGGTTTGAATTCACATGACCCATTTACTATTATTTGTCATGGAATACTTACTATTCTTTGTCTTGTGAAGAAATAATAAATTAAGGATTATAATATTATAAAATCCCTCCTCTCCTCCACTATAAAACCCCCTTCACTCCCTCTTCTCTCCACTCATCTCAAGCTCCAAGCCTTCTCTAAATTCTTCCAAATCTCTCCCCAAGGTCCTTCCCCACGTCCAAAATCTCTTATCCTCCCCAAAATACCAAAACCTCTCCCCTTAATATGTTCTCAAAGGAGGAAGTATCAAGAGGTAAATTCCTCTTCCCAAATTTCTTCTTTTCTTTTAAGTTATTTCCTTTTTAATTTCTTCCCCACCTTCCTTCACCATAATAGTATGATAAATCCAGTAGCATACATGTACTAGAATTTATTCATGCTATTGTAATATTTTATTATCTTCTCCCCTTTCCCCACCCTTTTATTTGAAAGAAATGAAAGCACCGTTTGAGATGTGATAATTTAGCACATTCAAGGACAACAGTTTATCAATTTATAATATTATCTTTAATTATGGTCATGAAACCATTTGTTTTATGGTTGAACCAGATTATTATATATTTAATATATCCTATTTTTGGTTCTGTAATCCTTTGGTACAAATGGAATTAAGTTATAAATCAAAACACATTCTTTGTAATCAAATCCTCTGATCAACAAAAACGATTATCACCATGGTTATATATGTATAATAATTCAACTTCACTCTAAGTAACCTAATTAAAATTAAAACCATGTAATCTCCTGGATATGATCTAAATAATATAACTTCAATTCTGGACAACCACTTTCATCTTGCTTATAATCCAAACTTGAATAGTGAACCGATCTTTTAAAGCCAGGTAAACAAACGATCCCGAACAATGAATGTAAAGACCCGTAAAATTCAAGGGAATTTTTTTCTTAATTTTCTTTGGAATTTTACAAGAGCGCGGTTTCTGACGGCACCTGATTCCGAGGCCCGGAGTGCCCGGAATTAATTTCCGAAGTTTGGCTCGGGTACGTTCAGTGAACGAACGAGCGGGATTTCCTAACTTTTGATCCGGTGCTCGGAATTGAAATTCGAGGACACCGATGAACTCGTAGCGCCGATATTCGCTTAAGGAGACCTTTCCCGAAGTTGCGTTTGCCTAGGAGGAGATGTTTAATTTTCTGGATGAAATGAAGAGTAAAATAAATTTGTTATACAATATTTATTTTATTTATCTTCTTAAGTGGTTATATCCTAAGTGTGGAAGTTGGGGTGGAATCACAAGTTCCTAACTAACCAAGTGAGGATTAAGGTGAGGTGGGGCCCACACGAGCCCCAACCCTTCACCTTCCCCTTAACTCTCTTCTACCCCCTTAAACTCCCTTGCACTTAATGTGCCAAAACCCCTCAAATTCCCTAACTCCCCTCTCTCCCTCTTAAAGGCTTGACAACTTAACTTTTAATTAATTATACAACTCATGTATAATTAATAAGTGAGTTTAATTTTGAGTTTTTGAAATTCAAACTCTTGAATTCCAAAGGTTGGGTTGTGTTAATAAATTAAGTGTAAGCTTGATTTATTTTTGGGTTAGTTCCTTTGTTACTTGAGAGGATTGGGAGAATCGTTGAGAAACTTGAAGATCTTCTTCGTCTTCGACGAAGAACGTGAAGAACGGTTCTTCTCCGACAAAGAACATCGATCCCACGACCATCGAGACTCGGCGTCCCAGATTCTTCCGTCTTCCTCCTCGACAAGGGAGAAGTCGCCGACCGTGGTAATCATCGCCAACGACAATGTACCTCTCTTCTTCGTCTTAAGCGACAAGTGAAGAGACGTCGTTCCCTCCTCGGACGCACCCCGACATCCACAGAATCTACGTCTGACGCCGCGACGCCTTCCTCCGCGATAACCGACGTGTGACGTCAATTTTCAAGGTAGGGGGTTTGTCCTTTTTAAATTACGTGTTTTCATTCCCTCGAACATGAAAGAATAATCCGTTGGGCGTAGTTCCAAATTTTATTAAAAATTGTGAAACATTCATTGTTGTGTTTATACGATTGGCCAACTGATATCATTATAACGGGAGGAGACCGGACCGCACGAACACGGCCGATTCTCCTCCCCCTTCTATTCTTTCGTGTTAATTTAGCGGAGATAGCGCGGTGTCGTCGCAACCGCGCAGGAACAAAAGAATTAATGGCCGGAGCGAGCTGCGACGAAGAAACGCGGTGCCGACGCACCGCGTCGTTGTTTATGAAAGAGACCGCGGCCGGAGACGGGCCGCGGCGGAACAAGGAGGCGACCGGCGGCCAGCCGGGCCGCCGGCGCCGGAGATCATGAAGGGCCGCGGCCCTACGGCCGCGGCGGAGCAGCCAGAAGGCGGCCGGCCTCGCCGGCCGCCGGAGATTGAGGAAGAGCCGCGGCTACGGCCGCGGCAGAGAAGAAGAAGGCGTTCGGCCGCGCCGGCCGCCGGTTTGGTTAGGAAGCGGGACCCGCGGGTCCCGCGTGAGAAAGAAACGGCCGGCCTTAGGCCGGCCGAGATCCGAAAAAGGGGGGGTTTACCCCCCCCCCCCCCCCCCCCCCCCCCCGCGTGCGGCACATGCGCGGCCCCCTGGCCGCGCCGCCGCTGGCCGGACGGGTCGGTCCGACCCGGTTCGGGTCGGGTCCGGGTCGGGTCCGGGTCGGGTCGACCCGGTTCGGGTCAGACCAGGGGGGGGGGGTCGGGCCGGGTCGTCCCGGACCCGGACCCCCCGTTTTCGAGACGACTTCGGTCTTTTGGCCATAACTTGAGCCACGAACCTCCGATCGATGAACCGTCTGCGGCAACGCGATCCTTGGATCGAGACGGTCGTTTCGGTATACTATACTCAAGGCGCACCTTCTTTTTCGGGAGCCTACGTGGTTAAAACTCCGTAGTTAAGCGTGCTTGGCTTAGAGTAGTGATCAGGATGAGTGACCTCCTGGGAAGTTTCCCAGGGTGGGTGTCAGACGGAAAGGCTGATATCTTTCAGACTGGACGTCCGATTGAAGAACCGTCAGCGGCGATGCGATCCTTGGATCGAGTCGGTCGTTTCGGTTTATCGGACTCAAGGTTTCGGATTACTTTGAGTTCGGCCGGGTTGGTTCGTTCACGAAACCAACCGGGCCTTCGGAGCAGAAACGCTCATATCTTGATCTACGGACGTCCGATCGACGTGCCGTCAGCTTTGTTGTGTTCCTCTTAGTGAGACGGATCTTTTGGAATACTCCGCCCGAGGTTTGGACGCAGGTGGAGTACGGTCGGGTTGGTTTTGCCTTAAAAACCAACCGGGCCCCGGGGACGAAAATGCCAATAACTCTCAGACCGGGCGTCCGATCGACGCGCCGTCTTTTGCGTTGAGTTCCTGTTGACGATACGGAACTTTTGGATACATCAAATCTGGACTTTGTGACAGTTGATGTATCAGCCTCTCGGCTCGTGGAGCGGACCCTCCGAACAAGCTTGCTGTGTGCGGGAACCCTAGTGCTGGCTGCGATTGTTACTGTGACTACTACTGCTACTACTGCTACTGTGACTGCGACGACGACAGTACAGAGATCCTGTGTGGATTCGACGACGACGACTACAGCACTCAGCGATCCTACGTGGATCAGTGCTACAGGTCCTGTGTGGGCCCGATCCTGTGTGGATTCGACGACGACGACTACAGTGCTCAGCGATCCTACGTGGATCAGTGCTACAGGTCCTGTGTGGGCCCGATCCTGTGTGGGTCCGATCCTGTGTGGGTCTTTGCGCTCAGCGGTCCTGTGTGAACCAGCGCCTACAGGTCCTGTGTGGGCCCGATCCTGTGTGGGTCTTTTGCGGGGGTTAGTTACCTATCGATCCTTCGTGGGTCCGACGACTTAGATGGATCAGAGATCATCTTTATCGTCCTTGAAGATGTATACATGTGTGAGCTGAATCCTGTTGCTTTCCTGTGTGGATTACGTTTCGCTTTCCTGTGTGGAATACGTTTACTTTCCTGTGTGGACTGAGTTGTACTTGGGCTCGGAGGTTGGAGCGTATTTAAATTTGATGACTTAGGTATATGTATGGGCATATACCTAAGCAGTGTCGGTTGTTACTTCATGATTGTACCTTTCTTCGTGGTTTATCCTTTGTGGATTTGAGAGACCTTCAGGGGTCTCGGGGTCCCTACGGAGTAGCTTATACTCACCCCTGCACGGGCTTTGCCCGCACTACGTTGTGTTGGTTGCAGACGACGGACAGCGTTGACCTTGGCTGAGGCTTGCAGAGCGGGACGGTACCCGGAGGTGGACCACAGGTCGGGACGTGCTCGGAGTGGACAGCGGGACCCGTGGAGCAGTGGAGCTATCTGTACCCACCCTTCAGGTGGGATTACCGGTGGACAGCTCGGCGTAGCGGCTTTTACTTTTCAGTTGCTGTTTTCCCTTTCGAGTTGTACTTTACTTTCAGTTTGGGTTTGTATACTGGCCCATTTACTTTGCCGCACTTTCAGTTGTACTCTACTTTTGCTTAGTGTTTACTTTCCGCTTGCTTACTCTGTGGTGTTTGTTTACTTTACAAAGGAAATGCCTTCCCTTTTTACGGGGATTTACGCCTTGGTGGTAGTCGCCAGCCCCTGGCCTATGGAAGGCGGGCTTGGGGTAGTCACGGCACGGACCCCGAGGGCGGGTCGTGACAATGAAATTGGACCTTATAACTAATCAAAAATGATTTGAATGAACTAAAAAGGGTTATAATAAATCAATTACATATATAAGAGTTTATGGATTTATGAATTAATAATCCTAATTTGTTTATTTAGGTCATTAATAGAAAGTGGAGAACACCATCGGATTTGAGGTAAGGGATCCTCTCCTTTTCCCTCTTAATCAAGATTTTCCTCTATACTATGCCTTTATATGTGTACTAGAAAATGATGGGGTATGTTTAAGAACCTCCCCCATACTTCCTTATATATTTATAAGTGACTAGAAACCCCATTTCTCTCTTATCAATCCCTCTTGGTCACACTCGACACCATGCCGATAAAATCATAACGAATTCTACCTGAACCTTTTTTTATCTTTTGAGTTGCCTTATATTTCTTTAAAAATGGAGTTATCTTCTCTATCAATGTGATTCTTATGAATTCTGGTTAGTTGTACAAGATTATTATATCAAGACCCTTTCATCACATTCTTTCGGGGATATACATGATTTTGAAATATTCCCTCCTTAGAACTTCCCGATAAGCCAACCTGTTTTAAGGGGACTTCCCAAATTTTTACCCAAATTTCAAGTGCACTCTATCCTATGTATTTTTATTATGAAAACCTTCTTGGTTCAATTCTGGTTTTATATAAAATAATGTCTTCTTTTATATTTTAAAAGCTCTAGAGTGTTTTCCTTAAAACCGCACAAAAATGTTTTAATTCTAATGTTTCTAAAATACATTTCTCATATATTGTCACTTATTTTTGACACCACTTACCATGTTATATGATTATTTTACCCTATTAACATCCATTTATTTTCTAATTCTTTCCGTACATGGACAGTTTCATGATACGCCCATTGGTTATAATTTATGTCATGATTGTGGTACCCAATTCTTTCCATGGGTACCCTTATGTTTGTGTAAGTTTGATTATGTATGATTATATATGTGGTAAGAATATTTATGTGGAAAGAATATCCATGAAAATGTTGAGATGGGTGCGCCCAGATAGCGCTCCAATGCATTGGGTAAGGTTAAGTCTCATGAGATAAGATGTGAAACGGGATTGGCGGTTAGCCTTGACCCGTACTGAAATGGGAAACGAGATTGGCAGTTAGTCTTGACCCGTACTGAAATGGGAAACAGGATTGGCGGTTAGCCTTGACCCATACTAAAGATATGATTTAATATTCTACCACATTTATATGATTCCATGTTTATATGATCTCATGCTTATATTAAATGATTTCATAAGTTTCATGCTTTGGATATCATTATGTCATGCCTCTTAATTCATGTGATTGAAGTGTATTCTTATGTTCATTTCCTTACTGGGAATTTTTAGCTCATCCCTTTGTTCATGTGTTCCCCAGGGTACACTATGCATATGTAAGGTCTCAAAGGAAGTTATGAGATCATTATGGAGATTAAATAAAGAAGTGTTTTTTTAGCCCCATGTTTTATGTTATGTGTACCTAGTCTTCCAAGACACTAGACTTAACGATCCTTGGCTTGTACTCTGATGATTAATTATGCTTAAAATAATGAAATGTTATATGTAAAAGTCTTGGGTCATTATAGTTGGTATTAGAGGATGGTCTAGTTATTTTTGGAGATTAGGAATAGAGCACATTAGTGAGAACCTTAAGGATGAGACAAAGTATAAGAAAACAGTACTAAATTTTGGTGAGTATAGAGTAAGTGGTTTATCAAGAAAATACATCTCTGTCTGGATATGAGTAGGTAAAGGTGGCTCTGGCACAGATTTATCTAGGGGTAAAACCCGAAAACACCACTTTGAGCCAGACTCGAACAGGAACTGGTGCATGACAACGGGCCTTGCTGCACTCTTGGTTACGACACTCCCAGGGGATATGCTTTGGTAGATTCACAAGCTTAGTACAAACCATTATTAAGGGAAAAAAGAATCCCATGAGAATATAAGTTAAGAAATAGATCGAGGATAACCTAGATATAAACCTAAGGAATCACAAGTCATGATATACTTTTTCTTTATAAGTTCATACTTTTATGTTCAAAGTTTCTTTTTATGCTCAATAGCTAAGTATTCAAGACCTCTAATTATACGTTATTTTTCTTAGTTAATGGCGGGAAATAGAAGAACACGTTCCAACAACCAATGTGAGAGGAAATGTAATGATTGCCCTAATGACATGCCTGATGTGACAGAAGCAGTTGCTCAAAACTTCATGGTAGTACTTGCTCAGCTGGCTCGAGTTATGAATAATAACTTGAATCAGGTGGAACATCCCCCTCCTCCAAGGAAAGATCAAGTTGCCATAGAATCCTTCATGCGGCAAAGACCTCCCATGTTTAGCGCGTCTTCTGATCCCCTCCTCGCAGAACAATGGATTAACTCCATTGAAAAGATTTTCTCTGTCCTCCAGTGCTCAGAAGAAGAGAAAGTTGTACTAGAAGTCTATCGATTTGATGGAGAAGTTGATCAGTGGTGGACACTGATCAAGAATATGAAGTCCTAAGAGGAAATTGATTCCATAGATTGGGAGGAATTCAAGAGGATGTTTTTCAACAAATATTTTACTCAAACCCTCTGTCTCAAAATGGAAAGATAGTTCCTTGGACTCAAGAAGAAGGAAGATGAGTCCATCAGGGCATATGAAGTGAACCTTACAAGGCTTGCAAGGTACACCTCTGGATTTTTCATGAACACCGAAAGCAAGGTGGATCACTTATTTAGTGTACTAAAGCCAAGTCTACGAAAAGTGTTGGCAATTTGAGACTTCGACAGCTATGAGGAGATTTTCCGTTGTGCCCTAAAGGTTGAAATGGATATTGGAGACTCTCAGTGGTCTCATGGGCCTAGTGACAAGAAGTTGAAATGGAGAACAACATGGGTGGTTCATCAAAAAAATCCCATGATGGAAAGAAGCCTCACTTCCCCCCTTTGAAATAATTGTGGGAAGAAGTATCTTGGTGACCATCTCAAAGGAACAAGGAATTGCTTCAAATGTGGGAAGTTTGGTCATCTGGCCAAGAACTGCCGAAGGGATATGAAAAATCCCACCAACGTTGAAGAAGAACAGAAGGTTCATATCAACACTCAGCCTACATTGTAGTGTTTTAACTACAAGGAGCTTGGGAATTATGAGAACAATTTCCCTAAAATGAGGGTTGTCGAAGGCAATCAGCAACAACCTCCAAGTAAAGAAGGAAGGGCTTATGCTATCACTACTACTGAGGTGGAGCCAGAAAACGATGTGGTGATAGGTACCCTTATTATTCATTCAAGAATAGCGAACATACTATTTGATTCTTTTTCTACGCATTATTTCATATCTTTCCAGTTTAGTAGAACTATTCAAACACCACCTAAAAATTTGGAGGAAAAGTTAACTGTGAGAACAACGAATGGGGAAATGATCACATCCATGGTTTATAACTCCTCCCCGGTTAATGTTTGTGGACTGAACCTCCCAATAAATCTTTTCATACTTCCTTTAGTGGAGTTTGATGCTATCTTGGTCATGGATTGGCTATCATTGTACAAGGCCAACATCCATTTTCGGGAAAGGGAGATTACTCTTCACATCCTAAAGCATCCTCTGATTCTTTACAAGTGAAAGGAGGAAGATGCGTCTCCTTTAGAATATTCTTCTGAAGTTTGGATATTGCTTCCTTATGAGCATGCATACCTAGCTCAAATGATTGAGACAAAGGAGAGAATCATGATTGAATACATTCCCATCATGAGATATTGCACTGATGTATTCCCCGAAGAGTTTCCTTGTCTTCCCCCTAACCGAGAGGTTGAGTTATCAATTGAAATTATCCCTGGATCTCTACCAATATAAAAGAAACCTTAAGGAATGGCCACCGTAGATCTAGAAGAGCTGAAGAAGCAGTTACAGGAGAATATGGAGAATGGTTTTATATGCCTGAGTGCTTCACCGTGGGGTGCTCCAGTCTTCTTCATCAAGAAGAAGGATGGATCAATGCACCTCTGCATTGATTATCGTGAGCTCAATAAAATCACTATAAAGAACAAGTATCCCCTTCCACATATAGATAACCTGTTCGATCAGATTCGTGGGGCTGGTTATTTCTCTAAGGTGGACCTTCGGTCAGGATATCACCAACTAAAGGTGAGAAAGGAAGATATTCCCAAGACTACATTTTTAATGAGGTATGGACACTATGAGTTCATATTTATGACCTTCAAACTCACTAATGCTATAGAAATTTTCATGGATTTAATGAATAGAGTCTTTAGATATTACTTCGACAAATTTGTGGTGGTCTTTATTGATGATATTCTGATATACTCTAAGAGAAAGGAGGAACATGAGAAGCATTTGGAAACTGTGTTAAAGACTTTGTGAAGGGAGAAGTTGTATGAAAAGTACAGTAAATGGGAGTTCTGGATGGAGGAAGTATCATTCTTGGGGCATGTTATCACCAAGAAAGGTATATCTATGGACCCTTCCAATACGAGGGAAATTAAAGAGTGGCCGAGGCCAACTTCTGTAACAGAGATCCGCAGATTTTTAGGTCTAGCTGGATATTATCGACAATTCGTGAAGAACTTTTCACGATTTTCAAACCCAATGACCAAGCTGACATGGAAGGGAGTAAAGTTTTTCTGGACATAGGAATGTGAAGACTGTTTCAAGGAGTTGAAAAAGAGGCTTATCACTGTGCCAATACTCACACTCCCTTCAAGTGGATAACTCTTTGTGGTGTATAGTGATGCTTCTAAGAAAGTCTTAGGATGTGTGCTAATGAAAAATGATAAAGTGATAGCCTATTCCTCAAGGAAGCTGAAAATCCATGAGCAAAACTATCTCACGCATGATCTGGATTTGGTGGCTGTGATCTTTGCATTGAAAATCTGGCGGCATTATCTCTATGGGGAAAATGTGAGATATATACTGACCATAAGAGTCTCAAATATATATTCACACAAAAAGAGCTTAATATGCGCCAACAAAGATGGATAGAGATCATCAAGTATTATGAATTCTCAATCCACTACCATCGCAGTAAGGCAAACAAGGTGGCAGATGCTCTAAGTAGAAAAGATCCTGCATCTTTATCAATGATGAGAATTGAAAAGGATCTGATCTTCTTGGATTTGAAAAGGATGGACATGGGAATAATTAAGGTATGAACATCATCAATCCTTTCTAAAATGATTACTCAACCATCCATCTTGGAGAAAATACAGGTTGCTCAAAAAAGGGTGTGGAAATTCAGAAAAGGGTGAAAGCTGTTAAAAATGGGAAATCCTCCGATTTCAAAATTGATGAGGAAGGAGTTGTAAGATTTGGGACATGATTATGTGTACCATCTAATACAGAGATAAGGAAAGATATATTGAATGATGCACATAGCTCGACCTTCTCTATCCTTCCTGGGAGTACCAAAATGTACTGTGATCTTCGAGAACACTTCTGGTGGGATAACATGAAGACGAAGATTGCAGAATATATATCAAGGTGCTTGGTATGTCAACAAGTTAAAGCTGAGAGAAAAATTTCCAAAGGTATGATGCAGCCATTTCCTATACCCATGTGGAAATAGGAAAATGTTACTAGGGACTTTGTCACTAGTCTCCCAAAGATGACGAAGGGAAATAATGCGATATGGGTTGTGGTTGACCGACTCACCAAGACATCCCATTTCATCGCTATTAGGGAATATCTCTTTCTTGAACAAATTGCAAAGTTATATGTGAAGGAAGTGGTGAGACTACACGGTGTTCCACTCTCAATTGTCTTTGACCACAATCCAAGGTTCACATCTAAATTCTGGAGGAGTCTTCAACATGCTTTGGGTACTGAATTGAGTTTCTGCATGGCCTATCACCCCCAAACTGATGGCCAATCTGAAAGGACTATTCAGATTCTTGAAGATATGATAAGATCCCGATCTCTAGAAGTCAAAGGTGGTTGGGATCATCATCTCCCATTGGTTGAGTTCTCATACAATAATAACTTCCACTCAAGTATTCAAATGGCTCCATATAAATCTCTGTATGCAAAGCGATGTAGAACTCCAACCTGTTGGGATGAAGTTGGAGAAATAAAGCTACTTGGACCCGATCTTGTTTAAGAGATGATAGAGAAGGTTCAAGTCATCCAAAAACACATGAAAGCTGATCAAAGTCGGAAAAAGAGCTATGCTGACAACCTTCGATGGGACTTGGAGTTTGACATTAGAGATAAAGTCTTCCTTTGAATATCTCCATGGATGAGAGTCATGCGATTCGGGAAGAAAGAGAAGCTAAGACCAAGGTATATTGGCCCCTTTGAGATCCTTGAACGTATAGGAGCCATGGCCTATCGGCTTGCACTTTCACCAAATATGGCTCGAGTTCATGATGTTTTCCACGTATCACTCTTGAGGAAGTACATACCGGATCCCTCACATGTACTAAACTCAAAGGTGGTGCAGCTGGAAGATGATCTCTCCTATGAGGAGCAGCCAGTAAAGATTCTGGATCGGAGGGATAAGGTTCTACGCAACAAGACAACCCATCTTGTCAAAGTTTTGTGGAGGAACCATAAGTTTGAGGAAGCAACATGGGAACTAGAGTAAGCAATAAAGGAAAAGTACCCACATATGTTTTTAGCCTAGAATGTAAAATGAAATTTCGTGGGTGAAATTTCTTAAGGGGGAAGAATGTAACGACCCAATGTTTTAATGGAAATTCCCTTTTTATAAATATGCCGTAAAATCACATAATAATGAACTACTAAGTGACAAGTGACCTTAAAACATAAGTTTGTCACTTCTGTGTTTGGAATTTTGGAAATCTGACATACACGGTTGTGTTCAAGATGTTTTTTGGAGTCTGATAAGGAAAACTTATTTTTTTGGTGAATAGTAACCTACCCTAATGAATAGTAACATACCCTTATGAATAGTGAGTCACCCTAATGAATACTAACCTCAACTATGATAGTATAAAAATAATATTCAAGTTGTAAGTACAATATACCTATGTTTTAGAATGAGTTAATTCATGTTTTAAATCTGGTTTTTGATAATAAATTACGATTTTAATTAAATATTAAAATAATCATATTTAGAAAATTATTTTTAAAAAATGGAATTCATTTTTGGATTCTAAATGTCAAAAAATGGTTAGGGTGAATTTTTTAGATTTTTCTGAAATACTTGATTTTTTGATGAATAGTAAAATATGATAATTTACCATATATATACATTATAAGATAAATAAAATATTCCTAGAATCATGGATGATGTCACCACCCATGTTTCGAATTAACATGAACCATTTACTATTCTTGGTCATGGAATTTTTACTATTCTTTTTCTTGTGAAGAAATAATAAATTAATGATTATAATATCATAAAATCCTTCCTCTCCTCCACTATAAAAATATCCTTCACTCCCTCTTCTATCCACTCCTCTCAAGCTCCAAGACATCTCTAAATTCTACAAAATCTCTCACCATGGTCCTTCCCCACGTCCAAAAGATCTTAGCCTCCTCAAAATACCAAAACCTCTCCCCTTAAGATGTTCTCAAAGGAGGAAGTCTCAAGAGGTAAATTCCTCTTCCCAAATTTCTTCTTTTCTTTTAAGTTATTTCATTTTTAATTTCTTTCCTCACCTCCCTTCCCCATAATAGTATGATAAATCTAGTAGCATACATGTACTGTAATGTCTTCATGCTAAAGGTATATTTTATTATCTTCTCCCCTTTCCCCACCCTTTTATTTGAAATAAATGACAGCACCGTTTGAGATGTGCTAATTTAGCACATTCAAGGACAACGATTTATCAATTTCTATTATTATCTTTAATTATGGTCATGAAACCATTTGTGTTATGGTTGAACCAAATTATTATATATGTAATATATCCTATTTTTGGTTCTGCAATCCTTTGGTACAAATGTAATTAAGTTATAAATCAAAAACATTCTTTGTAATCAAATCCTCCGACCAACAAAAACGGTTATCACTATGGTTATATATGTATAACAATTCAACTTCACTCTAAGTAACCTAATTAAAATTAAAACCATGTAATCTCCTAGATATAAACTAAATAATATAACTTCAATTCTGGACAACCACTTTCATCTTTCTTATAATCCAAACTTGAATATAAGTGAACCGATCTTTTAAAGCCAAGTAAACAAACGAGCCCGAACAATGAAATTGGACCTTATAACTAATAAAAATGGATTTGAATGAACTAAAAATTGTTATAATAAATAAATTAAATATAGAATAGGTTCTGGAATTATTAATTAATAATCCTAATTTTTTTATTCAGGTCATTAATAACAAGTGGATAACACCACCAGATTTAAGGTAAGGGATCCTCTCCTTTTCTCTCTTAGTCAAGATTGTCCTCTATACTATGCATTTATATGTGTACTAGAAAATTATGGGGTATGTTTAATAACCTCCCCCATAATTCCTTATGGATTTATAAGTGATGAGAGACCCCATTTCTCTCTGATAAATCCCTCTTGGTCACACCCGACACTGTACCGATAAAATCGAAACGAATTCTACCAAAACCTTCTTTTCTCTTTTGAGTTGCCTTATATTTCTTTCAAAATGGTTTTATCTTATCTATATATGTGATTATTATGAATTCTGGTTAGTTTTACAAGATTTCTATATCAATACCCTTTCATCACATTCTTTTGGGGATATACATGTTTTTGAAAGATTCCCTCTTTAGAACTTTCTGATAAGCCAACCTGTTTTAAGGGGACTTCCCAATTTTTTACCCAAATTTCAAGTGCACTCTATCCTATGTATTTTTATTATGAAAACCTTCTTTGTTAAATTCAGGTTTTATATAAAATAATTTCCTCTTTTTTATTTGAAAATCTCTAGAGTGTTTTCCTTAAAACTGCACAAAAATGTTTTAATGCTAATGTTTCTAAAATACATTTCTTATATATTGTCACTTATGTTTGACAATACTTACCATGTTATATGATTATATTACCCTATTAACATCTATGTATTTTATAATTCTTTCCATAAATGGACACTTTCATGATACTTCCATTGGTTATGATTTATGTCATGATTGTGGTACCCAATTCTTTCCATGGGTACCCTTATGTTTGTGTAAGTTTGATTATGTATTATTGTATATGTGATAAGAATATTTATGTGGAATGAATATCCATGAAAATTTTGAGATGGTTGCTCCCACATAGAGCTCCAATGCATTGGGTAAGGTTAAGTCTCATGTGATAAGATGTGAAACGGAATTGGCGGTTAGCCTTGGCCCGTACTGAAATGGGTAACGGGATTGGCGGTTAGCCTTGACCCATACTAAAGATATGATTTAAGATTCTGCCACATTTATATGATTCCATGTTTACATTATCCCATGATTATATTAAATGATTTCCTAAGTTTCACTCTTTTGATATCATTATGTCATGCCTCTTAATTCATGTGCTTGAGGTGTATCCTTATGTTCATTCCCGTACTAGGAATTTTTAGCTCATCCCTTTGTTCATGTGTTCCCTAGGGTACCCTATGCAGGTGTAAGGTCTTAGAGGAAGTTATGAGATCATTATGGAGATTAAATAAATAAGTGTTTTTTTTGTCCCCATGTTTTATGTTATATGTACCTAGTCTTCCAAGACACTAGACTTAACGATCCTTGGCTTGTACTCTGATAATTAATTATTCTTAAAATAATGAAATGTTATATGTAAAAGGCTTGGGTCGTTATACCAATATTTTACTAGACCTATAAAATTAGAATTTATAATTTTCATGGATTAAATTGTTGCCTTTTTTATTTTTTATTCAGTTTCCTCACCTAGTATTAATGGTTAGGTTCATAAGGCCCATCTATGATCTACACTATATATTATTTTTTGGTTTCATCCCACTTTTATTCAAGTATTCTCCATCATCCTATGGTAAGGGTAGTGATTTTATATTTTCATTTAGATTTGAAACATGATTAAATCATTAGACATTGTGTGGTTTTTGGATTTTCATGATGGAGGATTTTTTTGAGGAGCAATTCTATGACTATAGAGAGACACAAAGTCAGGGAGGTTTGGTTTCTTCTTAAGTGGTGATGTATTATGATAAGAACATTTATGAGTATCAAAATATTTTTTTTCACAATGATCAATGTATGAATAGTGATTTTTGGGGACGTTATATCCATGATTTTGGTCTGAGACAATGATCTGAGTGTTATTGGAGGTGAAATCGAATAAGATGATAAAATTTCAGGGTGAGAGGATGAATCTGGTTCAAAATACCCAACTACATGACACATTATTTATGAGAACACACAATTTGTTTCATGGTTGATATAATAACTAGGGTTTTAGTTTGAGTTAAATATCACACGTCATGTGAATTAATTCACTTTCCATGTAACCCATATCCAACCAACATGGCATGTACAAGGAGTACATTGCTAGGTGTCCATTCATTCTTACACACCACGTGGGTTAGGAATACACACCATGTACTTATAGAAAATGACATGATTAGTGGTGGTATACTCCAAATAACTAACCTATCCTAACAAATCATATAATCTATACTATATTCCATTTATAGGGTCTTTCATTCTATTTAGTGTACCCATGCATGACCTGATTATAGATTAGGGGCTATAGGCCATGTACCCCAAAAAACACATCATATCCTGCTTTAAGATCTTTTTATTTTTCATATTCCCTTACTCAGGGATTAGATTCTATCATGTAAATTTCCCATTATGAGTTTTTATATTGAGATTATGATGGTGGGCATATCTTCAATATCTGAGATGCAACGAGAGGTGGGGGTGAGTATGTTTTCTCTTCAAAATTAATAAATTAACAATGTGGTCCGAGTAGGATTTTTAAAGTGTTTTGGGGTTTTTACTTCCTTGAAAGTTTAATTTATGTCAATTAACATCCCCCCACTTCCTTTATATAGATACAGTTAGTAATCCCTCACACTCAGCTAGGGAACAATCCACCATTTGTAGAGTCAATACTCCCCCATCTTGGAGCTCAAGTAGGGCATAATCCTCCACCCAATGTCAGTACTCCCTCAACTTATCAATCACCCATTGGTGAGGATAAGATCCCCCACTTATATTATTGATAAATTACTTGGATTTTTGATTTGGGTAGTTTGGGTATTTGATTGATGAAATGGTATTGACAAGATGGTGGATATGGTATTCCCTTGAATGATGATAATTCAACAACAATGAGTAGGCTCCCCTTCATGGATTCAGGAACCAATGTAGTAGTTAGAAATACTAGGTAGTGTGAGATTCTTAGATACCTGTGACTCCATGGGAAATCCTTAGTGGCATTCAAGATTTGATATGTGGCTGGAAATTTACTTTGGATTTCATGGAATTTTTGGTACACCAAGCATTTATAGCTTCTCATGGAATTGTGACCGCCATGGGTTTGAGCTGGGATGGTTGGTGGTTCCCTATATTTTTGTAAGACTTATAGTGTTTGATCATAACTAGATTATTTATCCTTTACATGATTTCAATTACATATCACTAATAGGAATTTTGAGCTGACTCAGTGTTCTGATTTTCCTCTTCGACTCCCTCTTAGTCACCTCTAACACTAGGAGTTGAGTTGAGTTTTTATATTTGTATTCCCATCATGAGTTTTTTGGTGTCCTACTAGGTATATATATATAATAATACCTACATAGGCCATGTTCCCACATGTTTTGTACCTATAAATATGACACACAAGTTCTAGGATAGTGTGGTCATGCATTGAGTTGGAATAGATTGCTTAAATTTGATGCTTGGTGATGCATTGTGATTCACATTAGAGTATGGTGGTTAATGATGACAGTGGTGACCACAATATATTGAGGGTAATCCAAGAGTACATGTAGCATATAGTATCTTCCCAGTGCCTTATGGTTTGGATACTTGATAGATATATCATTTCCCTCATACTTACCCCATGAGATATAATTATATTAATTTTTGGATGCACACATTATATACTATTTACTTGTTTTTGTATATATGATACTAGTATTTTGGGTTATATTTTGTATTAGAAATGTGTTTTTAGTGTTTTATTATAGGCTAAGGTCTCCCATTTTATGAGATATTCTGACTCAGTGCTATTCACCTACCCCTGTCCTATTGGAGGAGGGATTGGGGTGGTAGTCTTGACGTACTACAGTCCCAAGCGGGACCCCATTGGGTTAGGTCATGTAATGAGACCCTACAAAAAATATTATTCCTATATCAGGTAGATTAAAATAATTTTTAGGAGGTTGTTAAAGTTAAAAATTATATTAAGTTGATTCATGAGGTGATTTATGAAATTGAGAAGAATTAAACATGTAAAATATTTACAAGGCTAGAAGATAAAAATTCCATTTGAACCAAATAGTTTTTTCATAAGAAACTCAATTAATAATGAATGGTTGTTTAAAAAAAGGCATGATTGGTGTGAATGTTTTTTTCCAAAATTGGAGGGTTTATGTGGATGATATGTTTTATTCTCCAACAAGGATAAAGATTATTCAATGTTTCTTAGAAATTGTAGTGAAAATGAGATTCAAGGTGTTATAAATAGACATCAAATGTGTATTCATTAATGGATATCTTGAGGAAGAAGTATGAATAAAACCATGAGATGGGTTTCTTATTCATGAAGATCAAAATATTTTTTTTGGGTTAAAAATATAATTTTATAGGATGAAGTAATAACCAATGTCTTAATATTCAAGGTTTGACAGACACTTTTTAAAGATTGGATTCCAATGAGGAAGAGTTGATCAAAATATATACATAAAAAAGGAGAATTATCAATGGATTATAGTGATAATATATGTTGATGAAATAATATTTGGAGGATAAAGAAATTTATAATGTAATAAGTTTGTATAATTTATGAGTTTTGGGTTTGATATGTCATGGATTAGTGAGCTAACATTTCTACTTGGTTCATAGGTGATATAAGTAATCAATGGAACTTTTATTTTACAATCCAAAGTTGCTAATTAGGTACTCAAAAATATTTATAATAGAATATTCCAAGGGGTTTAAAACACGATTAGATACCCATTTTATGTTATCATGGGATGATGATGGAAAATATGTCAATGTGATAGAGTATAGGAAATTGATTGGGAGACTAATATAATTAATAGCTACAAAACATGACATTATATTTTCTAATTATTAATATACATAGTACCAAAAAAATCCAAAAAAATCCATCTTTAAGAAGTAAAAATAAAACTATAGCATGTTAAACTCATGGTGGATTTTGTATAATTATAAATTAATAGTTCATGATAAGAGATACATGGTTTTATATATAAAGATTGGGATTATTCAGCAGATGATCAGAAGTTTACATCAAGAGATGCATTCTATCTTGGAAAATTGTTTATTTCTTGAATAAGAAGGAAGTAATATTTCATTTTGTTGAGAACTATGAAATTTTAGTTTATTGTGGCTAATTAGACTTGTAATCAATTACTGTGAATGAAGGAACTACTTAAGGATGTTATAGTTTATGTGAAATCTCATATTTCAATCAAATATTATAACTCAAGTGCTATAAATCTTAGAAAAAATCCTAGGTATCAATAATAGACAAAGAACATATAGATAAAGTATCATTCATTATAGATAATTTTGAACAAATATTATTGATTTTTTAGTAGATGTATACAAAAAATCAAGTTATATAAATCATAATAAAGGAACTACCCAAGGATGGGTTTTAGAGGCATCGGTTGTCTCTTAGAGTCTAACAGTCTTTGTACATCTAGATGGTTTCTATAAAGAACCCGCCAATTCCCTAAGATTTTTTCTATTTATGAAAAGTTAAGATGGTTCTCATGACTTAATTTTATAAATTTATTACCATCACAAGTAAAATATCATAGAAGTTGTCATTGTATTTATTGAGAAATGAGGAGAAGTTTTCTATGATTTGACAATGGATGGAATTTTCCTCTATTGTAAAAAAAGAGAGGACTATCATAAACTATAAAGAAGGTATTGGAAATAGAGAGTTAAATTTAAATACTATTTATAAATATTTTTCATGTGAATTTTTAGAGAGGATGATGATCCTGTAAGTGTTTTTATGAGGAATTTTTCATTTAACTCTTATTTCTCACACCAGGTTTGACTCATGCGAGTTTAGAGTTTTTGATTATTAAATCATTGATACACTATATGAAGGAATACATTTTTAGATTGTTTTGATGTTAACTACTTGATATTTAAAATGAAAATATATTGGAGGATTTTTAAAAAACATAATGGGGAGATTATTAGAAAAAATCCTGAAAAGGTATTTTTAGGTTGTGTTTGCTGACAAAACTGATGGGTAAAGTTCCAAAGGTATTCATGAATTCATGAAGAACTGATACCATCAATATTCAAATATTTTTTGATATAAGTTTTAGAATTTATGCCTATAGGATAGATACAACAACACAATTATTTGAGACACACTAAAACAAGCTTCATTTTTTATTAATGTATTGTGGATGGAAGAGAGAATGTGATATGGGGAATGAACTCGCACTGAAATGGATCCATGGATGTTTAAATAAGGACCTAAATAAGATCAAATCAAGGTAACATATGAATTAATCAATAATATATAAGATTAAATTATGAAATACCTCATCTTAATGAGGCATGTTATGCCACAAGAGTGATACAAAAGATAATCAAATTTGAAGGAGAGTATTGGAGGATATGATTCACACTTCAATAGTGTTTCCATTAAAAATTATTGTACCATGTCTGATTCTAGAGGGGATATAACTCCATTGATCATAATATCATGCCTTTATTTAGAGGGGGTTTATATTTGGAGATGTGCCAAGAATATAGGGTCTACTCCAAAGAAATATGATCACACTATTAATGGACATTCAATATTTATTATTATTATTTTCCATGATATGAAGTTAAGAGTCTGAGCTATAATTCTCAATATTGAAGGTAATTGCACCATGGAGGAGGTGATCACACAATAAAGATGTCTGATTGGTAGAATCTTGAATTTGTTTTTTCAAGTGATGAAAGTCTTAACATCATGATGTTGATGGTCACACCATAATCTTGCATAATCATCAGAATATTTATAATTAAAGATTCCTATCTTTTATATATTTTTTTCAACTAAAATCATGGATGTATGAATTGAAATTAAAGACCTATTTTGGATGAATTTTTCCATACCAATCAAGGATAATTAAAGATCAATTAAAAGGGATACTACAAGTATCACTATAATTTTAAAATATATTATACTCTATAAAGAAGTGAAAGAGGATCATAGATTGGTAGAGGGATAATTCCAGAGCTATGATTGAAAGTAAAATATATAAAAGAGGAATATCCATGAGTTTATATCACCAAAATATCAAATAGTTTTATAATTTTGATGAAGGAGTATTTGATTGATACACCATCACCATTATAATCTCATTTTAGGTTCATGAATACTGAGTAAATTTCACTTGGATGAGTAGTGAACTTCCTGAGTGATTGAGAGGAGCAAGTTATCTACTTTGTGAGGGATTTAAACAAATAGGGCTAGTGAGAATGATGTAAATTATTAATAAACATTCAGTTTACTTAGATAATTTGGTAGATCAACACATCACCATTATATGATCCTTGGATATTATCCAATGGGGTGAACCAAGTAAAAAATTTATTATGTCTCTCTTTACTTATTTTATCATTTCTCATTTGTTGTGAGGGAGAGTGGTGTTCATACTAATAGTGGAGAAAGATCATTGGTGAGGGTTGTTTGAATAAATTCAACACACCTTAATTTATCCCACCCCCTCTCAAGATATTTACCTTGTTTGGGAATAATAAATGACTTTTCTTATATTTGGAATTTGTTACCCATTTTATTTTCATTGGATTTATTGGTACTCATTTTAATTAAATTATGTATTTTAGTGGTTTAGTTGAACATAATGGTATTTTTTTAAAATAAATATTAATTTTTGGTTAAAAAGGGTAAAACTATAATTTACTCCTTAATGGAGTATCACAATGGGAAACAAACATTATCATTATGTCTGGAGCAAGGTTTTTCCTTTATGTAGTTATTTTGTTAATTTTTGGAAATCATATAAAATTTTATTGCATGTGATGAAATATTAATTAAAATATTAAAAATATGTATTTTTGACATAAATTTAGTTTATAAATTCAATAATTTTTTTTAATTACATATATTATAGGGTTAAATTATGATCTTGACAAAGAGGCCACCACTATAGTTAGACAATTCAACTAAGAATGAAAAATCAATGAGAAAAGGGTATGGTTCTTTGATTCTAACATTTACTTATAATAATTTAATACCATAAAATTTAATT
Organism: Viscum album; assembly: GCA_963277665.1. Classification (NCBI taxonomy): domain Eukaryota; kingdom Viridiplantae; phylum Streptophyta; class Magnoliopsida; order Santalales; family Viscaceae; genus Viscum; species Viscum album. The sequence goes on along the minus strand of OY728122.1, from coordinate 696,493,801 downwards.
ATTTCTTTTTTACTCTTTAATTTTAATTTTGGATGTTAAATTCTTGGACAATTAATGATAAATAACGATGAACAATATACAATTGTAATGACATCAATCCGAGTTATGAATTAAGGTTATTCTAAGAGAGAAATCTGGAAATTCAAAACTTTCTCTAATATTTTAAAGTTAAAACTAAAAATTAATGTTTAAAGGTTGATATAAATTAATTATATATTTTAATACAAATATAATTATAGAAAGTTTGTGAAATTTAGGTTTACAATGTTATATAAAATCTTGATGTATTTTTTGATAATTATGAGAATAACATAAATTTGTGAGGAATATTGTTTTGAATTTTATACATTTTTTAAAATTATGTTTAGATTAACCTAATGAGTCTAATAACACAAAACTAAAACATATGGATCCAAATTAATTGAAGATATATGTTTTTATCATTTTCACTTTATCACTAATTTTTGAAGGCTTATTTTTTTGATTCACAGATTTAAATTTTCATTTTTATGGTTCTCATGATGAGAGAAATTTTCTATGAAAATTTGGTGGCCATAAATGAGTTTATATCTCATGGTTTTAGGTTATAAGTGCCATTTTATCACAACAAAATGAGGAAATATTGGATTGGCTGAGTCCATCCAATCAATGATCAAACAAATGGGAGGCAACCACATAGGCTTAACTTGGGGCCCGTGGCACAATACCGTACAACATGATGCATGAATGACATGAAAATCCAATCTTAAGATCAGAAAAATATCATATGGAAACATATCCAAATGGAAAAAAGATATAGTTTTCTAGATGCATAAATATTTTTCATTTGATAATTGTATTTTATTCCCAATAGTAGGTGGGTATGATAGTAAATCACTCCGGGGAGCAGATGGTTGCACGTGGGGGTGCCATATGGAACCCCCAAATTTTCTCAAGGCATCTAGGGCCCATAATGTTGGAACTAAAAATTATATTGGAAACATATTAATAGTCTATGCCTAGTGTAATATTTTTTGGGTCATTTAAGAGAAGTTTAGTACACTAAACTAGTAATATTAAAAACATTGAAATTTATTATTATTAAAATTTTACTTTGACTTATTTATGTTTTTGATATGAATGAATGAAACCAATACATTTGAAATTATTTAATAAGGTTATGGAATTAAAATTATTTTTATTATTATTAAATGGGGATGTGGATTCATTTTGTTGATAATTATGTAAAATATAATTATTAATAAATAACTATTTTCATAGTAATATAAAATTAGGATATTTGAATTGATAATTTTAATGAGACATTGTGGATTATTAAATAACACATAAATAAAATTATTATGATGTGGAATCAATTAAGAAGGAGGTTACATAATTATATTAATATTTATAAAAGGATGTGATGTTAATTAAATATTAATTATTTGAAAAATTGAAAAATTGAAATCATTAAAATATTAATTATTTCCTTGGTGGATATACTAATATCCTAGAAATAATTTATTAAAATGTTAATTTCAACAATATTTTTTTTAAAAAAATGAATAATTTGAATTAAATTATGTTTATTATTTTGAAGTTATGAATATTATTGAGAATAAAGGGGAAAATAATTATAATTATTAATGATTCATGCTAAAAGTGTCTATTAAGTTAATTTTGATTAAATAAAATTCATGTGATGGTTTTATGTATAAGGAAATGATGTAAATAATGGATTAAAATTATGGAAATTATATTTAACCAATTTTAAAATGGATTTATTTGAAAATATAAAAAGGTATTTGGCCTCAAATATTAGATATAAAAGTGGATTATCGTAAGATGTATGATAATGAAAAATAGCGTATAAATGATGTGAGTTGATTAATTATGTAAAAAATTAATTATTTAATAAGTCTTTCTGATTATTAATGGTGTTTATATAGTTGAAAATCTAGTGGAGTTAGCTTACTTGGCATACATATATTTATACATGTCATTATTTTAAATAGAATTAATGTTTTATCAGAAGATGGATTATATTAAGATAGTATTGAATACTAATAATGGAAATTATAAAAGTTAAAAAAATAATTAGATTAATAATATTAAATATATACCTTGGAAATACTATATTATTCCCTTATAATTGTTATGAATATTTAATAGTTAAATTATTATTCATATGAACAAAAATAATAATGACGATATGAACATAATTAAAAAAAGAAATGAACCATTTGTGATATAAATTAAGAAAATAGATAAAAATAATAGGATTTATTTTAATAAATAATTGGATTACTTTTTATGAGGTGGATATTGATAATGTTATCATATTGATGTGATAAAATAGATTATTTAATAACTGTTACAAAATTATTATTAACTTCAAATGTACAAAGAATGTTGAAATTCATAGAGAGAGGTGGGATGATATTAGGGCCTATTATACAAAGGGTTTCATATGCCTAATAGTTTAATCAATAATTTGTGTGTTGTTATTTATTTGTTTACCATATACTTTTACATGAAATGTAGTCCAGTGTATGATGAATATTGATGTTGACAAATCACTACTATGATTTACTTCAAAATCACCCACTGACTTGGGTTAGAGTTAGTTGATGAGAAATACCATTCTCTACCACTATTCTAGGTAGAGATTGAAGATGATATATATCAATATTTATTCCTATTCACCTACAGTTCTAGGTTATAGGATTTTTATGATACACATTATTGTGATAGACATTGATTCACCTGAGTTTTTACACTCTTTCTCTCCCACAGATATTGGATCCAGGTAGATAAAATTAAATAGGTACTTATTTAAATTTCACTCATTATACTAGGTTTTAGGTAAAATATATATAAAAATATGTATATGATATTAGATTGGGGTAGAGTTATTCCTCCAACATATTAGGATGGTGCATCTAGGGTAAATCATCATGTGAAAAAACCATAAGATGTGATGTGGGATAATATAATTTTATGATATGTTATTTTTTTATATGAATACCATCCACATGTGGAGTGGATGAGTTCCAGCATCCATTTATAGAGGCATTGTGTAGTTCAATAGATGGATATAGTGTCACAACCAGATCTATTATATAATTTTTAGGATTCCAGTATAGTCATGGGAACCATGTGTCTTTCTAGAAGGACATAATTCATGGGGGACCTTCCTTATTTTTTTCATATAAAACCATAAGTATACTATAAATATACATATATAAATTCTAAGATTTAGTGATCATGCTAAAATTTAATAATGGGTATCTTGATAAGAATAGATCAATTTTTTTATGATTGATAATGATATGTTGTGACATTGGCTTTTCTGCACTTTATTTATTAATGATGTATATAGACACTTGATTTTATTTGGGTCAAATAACTAGTTAAGATGAATATACTATTAATTATAACTCGCACATATATGTGAACTTAGGAATTGTATGATCTGAAATCCATATAGATCACTAGCTGCCGACAGTGGATAATTTTTGAGGCTGGTGACCAATGGTACATGTGGCAGTTGATGGAATGAAGTTTTATTGCGAAAAATTTATTTAGTTCATCTATATCAAGGATTATATATTTTGGGGATGTGTTAATTATATATATATATATATTCAATTTCTTAGTTTTTTTCTATGTAATAATTTTGGAATATTTATAGGAATATTTCTGTAGCCAGGCACTCAGACGATGTAAGAATCCAAGGCCTGGTGAGCCCGAAATTGATAATTTTAAAAAATATTAAATATATTAATATCAAACTCATGGATATTTCCTAAAAAAGTGGAATAAATTTTAAGCATAGTCTTATATTAGAAATATGAGACTACCATTGCATCTATAATGTGGGATTTACTATAGGTGCAACATAATTTTTGCTGAGCTTAGACGTTTTTGAAAAAGTCATCACATGCACAAATAATAAAATTAATTAACTAATTTATTTATTTTATTATTTTTATGCCATGAAATATTTTCCTCTATAAATATATGATTTTTATGATATCTCGAGGTTAGATTTATAAACTTGGAGATCTAGAGGACCATTGGATTAGAGCGTTCTTTGAAAATGATAACGGATCAAGATCAATGATCGTTACACCTTTAGAGTTCTAGGTTCTTTACAATATGAAAACATGTGGCCATTATTCATTAGTTATCAATACAAACATGGGGCATGAAATTTTTTATGTGGATTTTATCCCCTTGATTTATCCCATGATGAATGTAAGTTGAATCATTTAACAGATCCATTTGCGGGTCGATTATTTTTCTGGTATGGGTTTATTTACAGGATTTGGGATAATTTATTTATTTGTTTATTTGAATATTAATTTATCATACTAATGGAAATGTATTGAGTAAAACTCGAACAAATTTGAGGTTCCCCCCTCGTGTTTCTTGGTTTTCTTCTACTATTCTTCATGTGTTCATCACCATTGTTTCATTTGACTGATGGTTTGACAAATAATCGGACAATCAGTTGGTACACAACCATTTATTAGCATAATAGATTGAGACTATATATATCTAGGTTTGAGTTTTTGATGATAATGATCTATAATGGTGGAGATGATGAATTGGGATCATATGAACGATTATCATGCATGGGTTATTGGTGTACGAAGAAGGCGTGTCTTTGAGCAGTGATTTTCAGTTAATTGGAAGCTAGAATTCGGCCATTGGTGATAGTGAGGCTAGTCAACCTCCAAATACAAACTTCATGGGCATGTTTGGAAGTGGTGTAGATGGTATCATAAGACCACATGAATAATCATGTGATTCTAGAAATTTCTAATATACATGATGTGTAATCCAGAGATACACGCCGTGTGGGGCTTTCACTGTGGTACAAGGGTTTTCGCAGAGAATAAAAGTGTCATACACCATGTGAAACACATCACACACCATGTTAAACCTTACATAGGGTATTGAAATGTATCTTGGAGGATACATGGTCACAAAAAAGACCATGTACATTACACAACCATTTTAAATGGGCCGAGCTGTGTACTTAGACATGGCTAGGTATATGACATGGCTATAGTACATGGGCTGAGTTGTGTACCATGACCTAGTACATGGGATTGACCTGATATATGGGAATGGAAAAATGTACATAGTCATGGAAAAGAGAATGGGTAGGAGGAACACCTTGTGTGCGATCATTATCTATAAAACATGTACCCTTAGGGACCCACTATGTATTGTGTAAAAGTAAAAACTCTATGATCTTGAGACACATGATACACCAGGATTAGTGATACAAGACATGTACACCAAGGGACATACTGTGTACTACTTCTAGGATTTTTTGGAGTACTCTTTCTACTCACTTCATCTTCATTGTGAGATTCTGTGAGATTTATTGGACCAATATTAAATGAGTGTGTTCCCTTGGTTCATTCCTAAAAGGGTTTGGTGTGGAATCACATCCTCATCATAGGATAGTGTCCCCTCTAGAGCTTCCTTGTACTTTTATAAAGTGAGAGAGTTCCCTTCTTCTAGAGTGAGTTAGTCTCAGTTCTCTTCCATGAGGGTTTATTATGGAATTTGGTCTAGATCATTGGACTCCAGACCCCTCAGAGGATTAGAGAAGGAATCACTCCGTGAGGTCCAAACCGATCCTCATTTTCTTCATGATCCATTGGAAGGGTTTATGGAATTTGAGTGGACAAAAATTATAGGTTAATTTATCCCCTATCTAGAAGGATAAATATACTAGGGCCAAGCTTCCCCTAGTGAGCCCTGGCTATTGACCCCTATCTATGTATCGAGATCTGATCCTTCTGATGGGGTATTAGTCCAAATGTGGGTGTATCTTAGATGAAAACTCCTAGTTTCATTCATGATTCTTCTTAGATATAAACAATGATCATGACCTCTTATATGAGTTCCATTAGTGGAGTTAGGAAATCAAGCATGACCTCTTAGTAGAGTGTCATTAGTGACAGTATAAATCATGGAGTGTTTTCTCCTAGAAGAGTGTTACCCTTGGAACTTGAGAAGAATCCTATGGTTGGTGTTACAATTTTAACCATGTGGGATGTGGTGAATTTATGAGTATATATAAAATATCCTTTTTATCATTATATATCATATCTTATTTTATAAACCTATGTTTGATTAGATAACTACTCTTGATGCTTTATGTTTGGTGAATTTTGGGTATCCTACTAGGTATTATTATACTAAACCTTGCATAGGATCTTCTTACACATGTATTTTCTTATGGTATAAATGGATATTTTATGGATTCCTTGGAGGAATAGGAGTAGGTGGAGTATATTTTATTCTAGAAAAACCGAGGTGTATACCAGTGTTGCATTTGATAGTAGTACCGTCCTTCTGAGCAGGCCAAACTTTATTTTCTTGATTGTCTTGGTTATGTATTTGGTTCTTTTATTAATTTCCAATAACTTTTTCATACTCTATTGTGGGATATATGTTATTAATGCATTATTGGTGTCATTTTTTCTTTACAATTCAGTATCGTATGAGCTTGGATATGTGTGTGTGCATACATGTGATTTAGGATAATGCCTCACATAATTGTGATATTCCTAATTGGATCTAGTCTCCGTCACTTAACCTATTGAAGGTGGTACTGGGGTATTCACATTTGAATCATCACTGAATATGTCAGAAATATTGTTTTGGGTCGTGAAAGAGTGGTACTAGATGCATGTTTCCATATTTGGATTGGATTTTGGTGATTTTATAGTAGTGAGATTGATTTAGGATTTATGGAAATAATGTTAAAGTGTTTTGAGTTTAGATTTTAGGATGAAGATTTTAGTTTTATTGCAACATATAACATATCCATTCACTAGGACTATGATAACCTACTTTTTGACTCAATAAAAATAGTAATTAGTTTCAAGGAGAAACTTTGGTACACGAATCATATAGGGATGGGATGTGGTTTCTATGTCCTTCTTGAGTTATCTCCCTATATATAATCATTAACTATGGTAAATCTTGTCTTATTTTAGGATGTATTCATGATTATATACCATATGGTTTCTATAAAATAGTAGAGAGTATGAAATGATAAGTGATGAAGACTTAATTAAGGGGATTGGTCACGTGGCGATATTTCTTCAGGATGGTTAGCATGTAGAAATTTTTCATATTGATCAATTTATGGACCCACCTACAATGGTTTAGTGGATGGATCTTTTTGTATTGGATGATGGTGCACTGAGATCAAGTGAATATCATGAGCTTCTGAGGTAGGGGTCTCATGGGATCCTGGGTCAGAAAGACCCACCGACAATAGGCATATGATGCTGTTCACAAAACAAGAGGTTTCGTTATAGACCTTGGGGATAGATCAGTTCTATGAGGCAGAGTAATTTTTATGCATATGATGAAAGAATAAATATAATGTGAGAATTTCCAACCTGAAATGATTTTGATAGGGAGGCGGTCGATGAACTACCAAGGAAGAGGTAGTGGCTGGATAAGGGAGGTTTGTAGGGTGGAAAATATGTGTGAGGAGTTGAGGGAGAAGAATTATGTGGTTGGTGTTTAGGTTTTATGCTACCACCACCACCCCTAGGTGGACCACCCCAAGATCAGGAAGATGGTGGTCAAGAACTTGGATAGCTACAAACACTAGGGGGTTCATGACCCAGAGGATCTAGGTGTGTTTTAAGGTATGTTCTGTGTCTTTTACACTTTTGTTATAGCACTGTTAGACAAAGGTTCAAGCCTCTATTTTTCCTATTTTTTAGAGTCCTTTAAAGATGATGTGTGGTGTTTTTAGAGCCCTATGATGGTAACATTTGATGAAAATTTAGATTCACAATAAAGAGGGATGATTTACCTATTGAGATATAATCCAAAATCATGTAGGCAAGTTAGTTCTACCCAATTAGGATAGTGTTGAGTTGTGGAAGATGAGTTCCTTTGACTTGATTTTTCAGGTAAGGTTGGTTTAGTAAGGTTTCAAAGAAATATTTGGTTGTTTTGAATGGGTGGGATGGTAAAAGGATGAGTTCCTAGAAGTAGGAACTCATAGATGATTTGAGAATGGTTTGAGGTATAACATGTGTTTTAACCACCCCACTTATAGTTTCACATAGATTATTGAGACACCTATCCCTAAGAAAAAACCCTATTTAACACCTAGTGATACAATTGGATCTTTTTAGATTGACCCTTGTGTTTGAGTATCCTACAGATAGGATAAAAATCACACACTTCTACCAATAGTGTGACCTGAATTTGGGAGGAGTAAGAGAGCCTTGTGAAGAATATTTCCATAGTTCCAGTGAGATCGTGTGATGTTTCCATCAATATGGACTAGTTCCCTACCATTAATTCTTAGTTGGATTCCACCATTGTGTGTGGTGGAGTTTTCGGCTTATGGTACGGAGTTTTCCTCCTTTGATAAGGAGAGGTTCCAGGAAGAGCATGATGAGTTAACGTACAAGAGGTTACATTCGACTCCCATTCAGTTGGATAGTAATACTTTTGGAGTAGTGGATGCTATGGCCTCTTATTTTCCTTCAATGGTGTTGGTGTATGAGGACATATTTTATTGGTATGAGATGGGTTTATCTACTCATAGAGAGTTAGACTTATACAAGGAAAATCACTAGGGATTGCATCAATATTTGAAACAACATATCAAATGGTCCCCTTTTATATTCATAATCTAAAGGTTCGGTCCAGAATTTATAGAGAAAGGGGTTTTGTAAGACCCAGTTTTTTCACCTAGGCCACCAAGTGTTGTTCACCTAAGAGGCGAATGGGTGCTTAAGGTTGGGTGTGGATTAGCGTCACCTAAACCTGGCCACATAGGAAAGTTTATCCACTCTCTAGAATCAATGGCTTCTTCAACTAGTGGTTTGGGGAGAAGTGGTTATCAAAATTGGCCCTAAGACAGGTTATCACCATTTATAGGTTTCGGGGAGGATATACCAAAAATGAATTTCCAAATACATTGTGTATGTTTTGAGTTCATGGTTATACCCTTATATGTATTGTATGCCTTCGTATAGTTGTAAGACTTATGGACTAGATCCTACCCTTCATGGATCAGTTCATGGTAGTATTCTTCAATGGAATCCATGTGTGCTCAGAATTTAAGGAGCATGCGAGGCACCTGGGGATGGTGAAATTTACCTCCAGTAGATAGTTGTTATCCCTCTCCTTATTTATAAACTCAAAGAGGTAAGGATGGATGATGATACCAGTCACACTATGAAAGTAGGTGATGAGGAGGTTGTTTTCTCCAAGGATTTCATTTGGTGGAGGTGAGGATATACTAGGATCTCTTGAAATCAGTTGGGAATACAAGGGAGTTGCATCATGTTTTCAAGTTAAACTATTGACGCCACACTTATTTATAGGGGATGACCGAAAAATATTTTTGGAGAGTTTGGGATTCCAGTGCATGTTAGAGGTAGTTTATATTCATGGAATACCTTTTATGATCATTAGAGACTACAATGATTGCTACACAACATGATTAGGGAGAATATATGGGAACCCTTTGGGGACTTGGTTGTAGTTGATCATAGTGTTTTATCCTAGTTATATGGATAGGTAAAGTGAACCCTTCGGGTTCTGGTGAATATGATTCAGGTTCATGTGTTGGCTTTGAGCCATAGCTAGGAGGATCATCTACCATCATTGTAGTTTGCGTACCATAATGATTACCATTCCACCACTGGTATAACACCTTTTAGAGGCCACATATGGGGGAAATTTTGAGGAACTATTGAACAAGTTTGAACCTACATGAGATAACACTTTGGCCCTATAGTTGGTGCTTGTGATGGTTGTAAAAAGGTATATTTCATCCAAGTATACATGAGATCTAACTTGAGACGTCTGGAGTCCTTTGTGGACTAAAAATGGAGGCCTTTTAAGTTTGAGAGTTTGAGAGTTTTAGCTGAGGATTAGAGCTATCTACGAGGTCCTTAGGCCCTTAATTTTTTTCCCTTACTGTGTTGGGTTATCAAGGTTGTGTATCACTTAGTCTCATAACCATATTAGTTTTGGTTTCTTGGTGTTCTATATATTTCATAGTTGAGGGGATATGTGTACGAATTGTTATAACATATCTACCTGGGTGAGATGGGCATTGAGGGTGGAGATACCCTTTTAATGGATCAGATGGTCTTAAGAGATGGTAGGATAATATCCTTTTTGGGAAAAGGTTTCCTTAGGTGCATTTTTTTTGATACAATGGGAATCCATCATGAGAGTTTGTGGGAGTAGGAGACCCAGTTTAGAGATTAGTACTATATATTGTGTGTTGTTTTTTCACTTTATAGGATGAAAATCCTTAAAGGAGGGGAGAATTTAATGTCTCAGTTTTTTCTATGTAATAATTTTTAATATTTATATAAATATTTTAAGAGCCAATTGTTGAGACTACATGAGAATATGAGTCCTGATGATCCCATAATTTATATTTTTTAAATGTATTCAATATATTAATATCACACGTGCACGATTTTCATGGAAAAGTAAAATAAATAATAAATGAAGTCTTAGATTGGAAATCTATGACTACCATTGAGTTTGAAATGTGGGATTTACCCAAGGTGTGACACAATTTTCCTCAGGCTTAGGCATTTGTGAAAATTAATCACAGGTGAAAATTATAAAATAAATTAACTAATATATTTATTTTATTACATTGAAACATACAAATATTTTATTCTATAAATATATAGTTATGATTAGATCTCAGGGTTATCTACATAACACTAGATATGTATATGACCATTGTAATAGATAATTCTTGGAGAATGACAACATATTTAGATCGAGGATCATTGCGCCATCAGAGTTACAAGATCTCACCAAAAAAATAATAGAAAATTATTCGTTATAAATAGATCCAAACTCCAGGAAGGACTTCTATTTTATTTGGATTTTATCCCATTGATTTATCCCATGGAGAACAGGATTCAAATCCTCTAACAGATCGATTCATAGGTTGATCATTATATGGGTATGGTTTTATTTGTAGGATTTAGGAGAAGTTGTTTATTTGTTTATTTAAATATTAATTATTTATACTAAAAAAATGGATCAAGGAAAACTCGAACACTACTGAGGTTCATTCATTCTTGTGTTTCTTGGTTTCCCCCCCACCATTCTTTATGTGTTCATCACTGACGTTTCGTTTGATCGTTGGTTTGAAAAATACCTGGGTAATCAATAGGTGAACACCCATTTCTTGGAACAATGGATTGATACCAAATATATGGGTTTGATTTGGATATTAGATTGACCTAAGATGGTGATGATGATGAATTGGTACCATATTAGTGACATTCATGTGTGGGTTTTTTAGTGTAGGATGAAGGAATTTCTTCGGGTAGTGATTTTCAATGAGTCAAAATACAGAATCTAACCACTAGAAACAAAAATTCCAATCAACCTCTAGATCCAAACTTTATGGGAATGTTTATCAGTGGTAGTGATGGAATCATAATGACACATAAAGAACTATGGGATTTTAGAAATTTCTAATATACACAACATTTAATCTAGAGATACACACCATATGGGGCCCTAGAAGTGATGCTAGGGTTTCCACAGAGAATAAAAGTATCAAACACCACGCGACATGAGTCACACATCATGCAACCCTTAACTAGAGGATTAGCATGTATCTTAGAGTATACATAGGTATGGACATCTATAGGTACATGATATGACCAGAGTGCATGGGCTAATCCGTGTAATCATACATGGAAAGGTACACGACATGACCAGAGTATATGGGTTTATCCATGTACTTAAAAATAGCCTAGTATATGGGAATGGATTAGTATACAGGAACCACTAGGTGTACACCGAAACTGACATGAGAACAGGAAGGCAACACACCTATTTCCATCTCATCATCAACATGATGTTTAATCTTATGGAAACACTAGGTATTATGGAAAAGTACATGTCATGTGAGCGTGATACACAGGATGTACCGGGATTAGTGAGACATGAAGTGTACCCAAAGGGACATGATGTGTTATAATGTCCCAACCTTAAACCTTACTTAATCTTGAGTTATTACAAGATTACACATTGAGGATCTTTTCAGGTTTAGAGTTTTAGAGAATTAGATCATGAAACTTGCATTACATTCCACATTTAAACAAAGTGGTTACATAAAAGACAGTATTCATTCTTCCCATCAACGGAAACATACTTAAAATAAAACATGGATTCTTTCTTGACACATCCTTGACACTATCATCACATCATGTACCCTTCCCTTGACCTGTGAAAAACATTTCAAAAACTTGGGATGAGCATAAAAAGCTCAGTAAGGGATATAAAAATATGGAAAGGAAACATGAGTACATGTATACATAAGAATGAAATCATACTTTACCCATAAAACATAGGCATATCAAATCATGAATAAATCATAGGAATCATAAGACATAAAAGGTAACTTGAGGCATTGATAACATTCTTACGTAGGGAGTAACCCTCTTGGTTACGTTTTGGAATACCCATCACAGTATATTCCCTAAATCTCTTCGGAGAAACCTCAATGTTTCACTCCTTCGCGTTACCCAATGCATTGGAGAGATATATCGGGCTCACCCTCCCTTAGTTTATCACGGAACCACCCGTATTCATAATAATGCTCAAGAACCTCAACATAATCGTATCACATAAAACATGCATAAAGGAAACATAACATTTCCACCTTTCAATCAAAAGATATCAATACAACACATTGATATAAAGACATTATGAAAACCATTTTCAATACCAAAATAAAAGAAAAGTAAAACATGGTATTTATTTTTCTTTTAAAAAGAAGGTATGGCTTGTAGAGGAAGCCGAAACTCAAATAATGGTCACGGCGGCGGAGAATTCGTTGTCACCGCATACGTACGACAAAAACATTCCCTTTTGTCGTTTAGTAAACGCTTCGTATAAAAAATATTCATTTTGAATAAACGTAAAAGTCAAAGGGGTTTATACACCGTATAAAAGAAGGTTGTGTATAAAACAAAATATGCCTCAATGAAAGGAGATTGAGACGAAGTCCCATACAAAGACGGTATCCTTGGTTTAAGGATAAATCAATTACATAATTATGTGTGACAAACGAATACACCAAATATAAGTGGATATTAAGTGTAAAATAATCAAAGGTTATTCACACATATTCATAGAACGACATATTCAAGGAGTACAAGCTTATCCCAAATAATAGAAATTAGGTTAAGAATTTCCCTTGCAATAATTAGACAGCCTAATGGCATCACTTCAAAATTCAGAAAAAGAGTTGATGAGAGATAAAAAGGGTATCTCATCACTTGGACATAAAATTTACATCAATAAGGATATAGAAGAACATATCCCAAAATAATAATTATGTGAATTAAAAGACATAACAAAATAAGTCTTTTAAAAAGAGGAGGGTGAAATATTCCCTTACCAACAAGGGTATCTTTCGAAACATACACCCTGTGAAAGAAGGACAATACATCATTGATGTAAATACTCATAAATGAAATAATATTACACAATGAGTAAAATAATGGTCAGTACATAAACCACTCAAAGGAAATTGTGGAAAATGTATCATAAATCTCACGGGAATAAAAGTGAGTTGAAAAATCCCTTACGAAAACTCGGCAGCCTAACGACGCCACTTAAAACTTCCAAAAATGGATTGATGAGATCAAATAGGGTATCTCATCACATTACAATAAAATGTACAGAAATAGGAATATAAAAGAACATCCCCCATCATAACAAATAGGAGCTTAAAAGAAGTTACATAAAGGGGATTACTTAAAGAGAAAGAGAGAGGTTAGATCTCTTACGAAAATTCGGCAGCCTAACGGCGCCACTCAAAACTTCCAAAATGGATTTATGAGAGAGAATAGGGTCTCTCATCACATGAACATAAAAAGTTCAGTAATAGTAATATAAAAGAACATCCCAATAACAAGAAATATGAGCTTTAAAAGGAATGACATAAAAGGGTGTACTTAAAAAGAAAGAGAGGAGTAGGATCCCTTACCTCGGGTCCGACTTGACTCGATCGTTCTTTAACATCCTGAATAATAAACTTGAGTTAATTTGTACTTGCTTAAAAACCTTTTCCAAGTTCATTATTACTTTTATATCCATTATTTACATGTTATAAACATTATTTAATCATTTAAGTTAATAATGTTTGTTTTGTCGATATTTGGTTCTTAAGTCGAAAGTGGACTTCTTACAATTACATGTTGTTCCTGTGGTCAAAGGTTCTTTATATCCAGAATGAAATTCCTGATTTGGATATCATATATATCATATATAACTAGAATATACATGTATTTATAATATCAAATAATCATTTAGAGTTAAGAAATGAAATGCACCGTTCATGGAGACGGTAAGCCGTACGTACGCATTAACGCTACTTTCATTTATTTGTCATATTAATGGAATTAAAACTAAATGAGAGGTATGTATATTTTAATTCCAGAATTATATTCATCATTTAGATGTATCATTCATCATATGTATCCATTATATACATGTACTTATAATAGTACATTACATTTGGGGATAAGAAATGAAATGCACCGTTCATAGAGACGGTAAGCCGTACGTACGCATGAACGCTACTTTCATTTCTATCTCATACTTTAATGGAAAGAAATAATAATTATATAGAGGTATATAATAATTCCAGTATAACATCATATATAATAACATTAAATCCATCCTTTATACGTCCCACGTATGGCATTAACGAATCACATCACTTTGAGGGGGCGGTAGTCCACACTTCCTAAAATGAAGATATCGCTTATACCCATAATGGAAGCCATAAAAGTAAGCCACAAATGAAAAATACAGAAGATTAAGTAAAACATAAACATATTATATATCATATATAAAAATAGTGACATCATAATGGCCACCTTTGAAGGTGTTAAATGAGTATTGAACAATCATCGTTTCGGGAGGCAGAATTTCGCCATCCACGGAAACCGTTTGTTCTTTAACCATTTGATGTAGTTGTGTGAGAGTGTAGCTCGAATAAATCTTATAACAACATCCTAGTATATTGAAGATACTGGTGTTGTTACAAAATAAGTAAATAAAAAGAGTTTAGGGGGTTGGAGAAGCAAAATAAAACAAATGAACATGAGAGAATGAATTACCTTTAAAAGTGTAACTCCTTTTGATTTGAGCCTAAAGGCTTCCTTTGAAAGGATTCTGCCCAAAGGGAATCCTATAGGATGAGGAGAGGGATGTGGAGAGAGTAAATGGGCAGGGGATGGCCGAGACAAAGGCTTGAGGAGTGTGTGAAATGAGGTAGAGGTGGGGGCCTTTTATAAGAGGAGAGGAGGGGCACTTTTGGAAATCATGAAACTATTATTTTATTTTCAAAAGTGTTTCGAATTTATAAGGTCCCACATTGATATATTTCTAAGATAAGATGATAAGGCTTCGAAATATTCCAATCCAATAGTTTTTGGACAAGTTTAGGTCTTAGATTTTATATTATCGTTTCATTTTATTTAAACTGTTCATTACTGAGGTCATCGCTGCATCATCATGATGTCATAAATAATTTAATTTATTTAAAGTATAAAAATTATAAAAAAAATACTATTATGTATGAAATCTTTTTAGATTTCCAATTACTATTTAATATCAAAAATCTGATCTTTATAACCCAATTTAAAAATTGTTTTCGTAAAATAACTCAAGTTTGTGTCATTTTTACTTTAACATTAAATAAAAAGTTATTTATGTCATTTCCCAACCAAAGTGGATCCATGGGGTCCCAAAGTTGACCCATGGCTTGTCTTGGTCGGCCATGACACAAAAAATGAGGGTAGGACATGTGTCAAGTTCATTTCATATTATTAAAACATTATTTTTACCTTAAACTACACTAATTACCTCTAATCGCGATTAAAAACTTAATAAGTTACTATTCACCAAAAAAATTATTTTTATCCCATTGAACCACATTTTACTTCTTAATGACAACCATGTATGTCGGATTTTTGAAATTAAAAACACAAAGATGGCAAAATTTCATTTAAACGGAAAAATCAGTTTTTATAAGTACCACTTAGTGGTTTCACTATTCATCAAAAATTGAAGTTTTTCAGAAAAATCCCAAAAATTCACCCTAAGCTATATTTGATATTCCGAATTCAAAAATGAAGTCTATTTTACAAAATTCAAAAAATATAAGTCACATTAATTAATTTAATAATTAATTCCCGCTGTCAGAGCAAATAGCGTGTTTTTATGAAACAATAAGTATCAAAAGATTGACACTAGTTTAAGTCTGATTTCAAAGTGAAATTAATTCCAATGACCACTATTGGATTTAATGGTAAAAATATATTCTAATTTCACTTTAAAACCAATTCAAAAGATAATCTAATCATATCAATAAATTAGATTAAAAAGAGGTTTTGAATTAAAATACAACATTTTACACTATTCATTAAAAAGTGAACTTTATCAGAAAGATACGATAAATTTACACAAAGTAAATTTTGATGTCCCAATTCTTAAGAAGAGTTTTATTTGGTCGAAAAGGATGTAAAAGAGTGAACAAAACTATATTTAATGATGGTTCTCCATCAAAAGGCGATAAGTGAACCTTCAGTGAAAACTAGGGCATATACGCCTAAAATTGAATTCTTTCCGTATTTTATGCCTTTATCTTTTATTGGATAAATGTAAAAACATTTAAAAACATATATAATCATGTTTTAGTTATTTCTATCCATTCATGTCAATACAACGACTACATGTTAACTACCATTTAAAATAATATTATTTTATTATTAGAGTGCAACGTAAGATTCCCAAGAAACTCGTTGTTGCGTGTTGGGTATGCCATCGAGCATAACATCCCCTTTAAAGTCATATTAATATTTTATTCACAAATATGGATAAATATGAAAATGTCATATTCTTTATTTACCTGGGGTGTTACATCCTTCCCCCCTTATGGGAATTGCGTCCTCGCAATTTTTAAAATTGAGCTTGGAAACATCCTTGAACGTCCCACATCGGAACAAGAGTCGGTAAAACAATCACTTTAAAATAAAGGAAGATAAGTACAGAGGTCACCCGAGTTAACCCATACTAGGATTCCATGTAGAAAAACATGGACATGGAAGAAAAAGCAAAGGGTCATGTTCTTGAGGGAGAGTGATAGTAAACATGTCTAGGAGAAAGTTAACAATGAGAAAATCACAAACTTGTGATGGGTTAAACGGTATTCGATTCCCTAGTAGGAAAATTTAATAGACAACATTTTCATGTTAAGTTACTTTTTATTGAGGAATTTATTCATAAGGAAACATAATCACTTATCATGTTGACTTTCAACCTTTACTGGATTCCTTAATCAAACTCATATTTTTTTCCAAAAGACGGGTATTTAGGGAGACTTGTTCGCATTAATAGTACTATAATCAACTTCTAGAGAGTCACCTAATCCAAAAAAGAGAACTATATACTTCCCATGTATTTAGACTTTAACCAAAACCAAAAAGGTTATTACAAGATCAGATAATCCAGAAAAGGATAACCCTTTATAAAAATAAAATCTATTCTTAATCTCCAAAATTTTTCCAACAAAACCCAAAGTTCAAAGAGGACCATTCTATAATCAATTTGTCCATAAAATTCTTCAAAGTAAACCAAACTAAGATTGAAACCCAAATATTTGAAGGATTTAGTCACATAGTCTTCCAAGTTAAATCGTAACATTTATCTCGAAACAACATCAGTTGCTCCTAAAGTCTCGTATTGAAAAGTAATTAACCTAATCACATATCCTCCATGATAGGTTAATCATTTTAATAAATAACCCAAAATAAACTTACTCTTAATTGATAAAATCATATAACTAGAAGGAATCAGTCAAACTAACCAGGGACTTCACGTAGTCCAGTGGTAGGTGATAAGTACCAGTCGCACTTTGGTTGTGGGTTCGATTCCCGCAGCTTTGTCCGACGCGACGGGTAGTCACACGGTCTGCGTGTTGTCCTTTTTCCAAAACTATATAATTCTTAAAACATTCCCCAAAATGAGATAAAATCTTCAAATATGATCATAACATATTTTAACCACAAGTTTATCTCATGCCTTTCATCATAACATATAATAACCCATAATTACCTCAAAAGTAAGGATCATACAAACCCAAATGGTTATTTATAACTATGTACACAAAAGAAAAGATAACTATTCTTTGAATAAAATTTTCCTATATTAAACATCAGGGTTACACATAATATAAAAAGTCTTCTAATGTAACCCCATCATCAAAAGAGACTTAATACTCTTAATAATTTCACCATAACTCTTGAAGCCCTTATATGTTGACATCTTACTCATTCAACATTCTTCATGATCCATTAACCATTCCTTTCCAACTTATTCCGAAATACCTCTTTCCTACAAACAAAATCATGAATCATATCCTAAGATTCCAAAATCGGAAAACAATAGTCATGAAATAATACATACGTTTGATTGGTCATTGTCAGTTTCTTCATCCTCAATCGGAATGGCATTAGGTATTGGTAAATGAACATTTGTACGCTCTTGGTGATCCCATTCACGAAATTTCTTCATAGGACATGTGTTTGCATAATGACCATGCACACCACATTTAAAACATTCAATTGATCCCTCAGAAAGAACTTCTTTCCCTTTCCTCGAGTCAAGTGGATGCTTCCTTTTTCCATTGCAGGTTCTTGCTTTATGACCTTCATTTCCACATCTATAGCATATTCCTGTCCCTTTGAAACATTTTCCTAGGTGTGTCTTTCCACATCTTTGACACATAGGTTTTTGAACACACTTACCTTTATGATTATTACCTGTACTTCCGTGGGGATTTGTTTCTCGCATATATGATGCCTTAGATAAATCGCCAAGGTTTAGGTGGTCAATCATGACTCCAGATTGTTGGTTGAGGATAATCACAAGAGTTATCATTGCAGCTCCCATATCGTTCAGTTGCTTGCTCAAAAAACTGTCATAGTTTCCTTCGCATCCACTGTTACTTTGGTGCCTGCTAGATCCAGCCATTCACTAAAACCAAAAAGGTCAGTGTGAGTATATCAAAAAAACCATCATGTACTAATGAGGAAGGTAAACACTAAGATATACTTACTCATTCACTTTATCTAAAACTAGGACTCTTTCTGAAATCATAACCATTATGGTAATGTCACTTATGCTTAAAGAATACCCTAACCTCTAAATTTATATAAACCGACATTTGATACCAACTATAATGCCCTAGCCTTAAACCTTACTTAATCTTGAGTTATTACAAGATTACACATTGAGGATCTTTTCAGGTTTAGAGTTTTAGAGAATTAGATCATGAAACTTGCATTACATATCAGATTTAAACAAAGTGGTTACATAAAAGATAGTATTCATTCTTCCCATCAACGGAAAAATATTTAAAATAAAACATGGATTCTTTCTTGACACATCCTTGACACTATCATCACATCATGTACCCTTCCCTTGACCTGTGAAAAACATTTCAAAAACTTGGGATGAGCATAAAAAGCTCAGTAAGGGATATAAAAATATGGAAAGGAAACATGAGTACATGTATACATAATAATGAAATCATACTTTACCCATAAAACATAGGCATATCAAATCATGAATAAATCATAGGAATCATAAGACATAAAAGGTAACTTGAGGCATTCATAACATTCTTACGTAGGGAGTAACCCTCTTGGTTACGTTTTGGAATACCCATCACAGTATATTCCCTAAATCTCTTCGGAGAAACCTCAATGTTTCACTCCTTCGCATTACCCAATGCATTGGAGAGCTATATCGGGCTCACCCGCCCTTAGTTTATTACGGAACCACCCGTATTCATAATAATGCCCAAGAACCTCAACATAATCGTATCACATAAAACATGCATAAAGGAAACATAACATTTCCACCTTTCAATCAAAAGATATCAATACAACACACTGATATAAAGACATTATGAAAACCATTTTCAATACAAAAATAAAAGAAAAGTAAAACATGGTATTTATTTTTCTTTTAAAAAGAAGGTATGGCTTGTAGAGGAAGCCAAAACTCAAATAATGGTCACGGCGACGGAGAAGTCGTTGTCACCGCATACGTACGACAAAAACATTCCCTTTTGTCGTTTAGTAAATGCTTCGTATAAAAAAGATTACTTTTGAATAAACGTAAATGTCAAAGGGGTTTATACACCGTATAAAAGAAGGTTGTGCATAAAACAAAATATGCCTCAATGAAAGGAGATTGAGACGAAGTCCCATACAAAGACGGTATCCTTGGTTTATGGATAAATCAATTACATAATTATGTGTGACAAACGAATACACCAAATATAAGTGGATATTAAGTGTAAAATAATCAAAGGCTATTCACACATATTCATAGAACGACATATTCAAGGAGTACAAGCTTATCCCAAAGAATCGAAATTGGGTTAAGAAGTTCCCTTGCAATAATTAGAATGCCTAACGGCGTCACTTCAAAATTCAGAAAAAGAGTTGATGAGAGATAAAAAGGGTATATCATCACTTGAACATAAAATTTACATCAATAAGGATATAGAAGAACATATCCCAAAAAAATAATTATGTGAATTAAAAGACATAACAAAATAAGTCTTTTAAAAAGAGGAGGGTGAAATATTCCCTTACCGACATGGGTATCTTTCGAAACATACGCCCCGTGAAAGAAGGACAATACATCATTGATGTAAATACTCATAAATGAAAGAATATTACAAAATGAGTAAAATAATGGTCAGTACATACACCACTCAAAGGAAATTGTGGCAAATGTATCATAAATCTCACGGGAATAAAAGTGAGTTGAAAAACCCCTTACGAAAACTCGGCAGCCTAACGGCGCCACTTAAAACTTCAAAAAATGGATTGATGAGATCAAATAGGGTATCTCATCACATTACAATAAAATGTACAGAAATAGGAATATAAAAGAACATCCCCCATCATAAAAAAATAGGATCTTAAAAGAAGTGACATAAAGGGGAGTACTTAAAGAGAAAGAGAGAGGTTAGATCTCTTACGAAAATTCGGCAGCCTAACGGCGCCACTCAAAACTTCCAAAATGGATTTATGAGAGAGAATAAGTTCTCTCACCACATGAACAAAAAAATTACAGTAATAGTAATATAAAAGAACATCCCAATAACAAGAAATATGAGCTTTAAAAGGAATGACATAAAAGGGTGTACTTAAAAAGAAAGAGAGGAATAGGATCCCTTACCTCGGGTCCGACTTGACTCGATCGTTCTTTAACGTCCTGAATAATAAACTCGAGTTAATTTGTACTTACTTAAAAACCTTTTACAAGTTCATTATTCATTTTATATCAATTATTGACATGTTATAAACATTATGTAATCATTTAAGTTAATATTGTTTGTTTTGTCGATATTTGGTTCTTAAGTCGAAAGTGGACTTCTTACAATTACATGTTGTTCGTGTGGTCAAAGGTTCTTTATATCCAGAATGAAATTCCTGATTTGGATATCATATATATCATATATATCTAGAATATACATGTATTTATAATATCACATAATCATTTAGAGGTAAGAAATGAAATGCACCGTTCCTGGAGACGGTAAGCCGTACGTACGCATGAACACAACTTTCATTTCTTTGTCATATTAATGAAATTAAAACTAAATGAGAGGTATGTATATTTTAATTCCAGAATTATATTCATCATTTAGATGTATCATTCATCATATATATCCATTATATACATGTACTTATAATAGTACATTACATTTGGGGATAAGAAATGAAATGCACCGTTCATGGAGACAGTAAGCCGTACGTACGCATGAACGCTACTTTCATTTCTATCTCATACTTTAATGGAAAGAAATAATAATGTTATAGAGGTATATAATAATTCCAGTATAACATCATATATAATAACATTAAATCCATCCTTTATACGTCCCACGTATGGCATTAACAAATCACATCACTTTGAGGGGGCGGTAGTCCGCACTTCCTAAAATAAAGATATCGCTTATACCCATAATGGAAGCCATAAAAGTAAGCCAAAAATGAAAAATACAGAAGATTAAGTAAAACATAAACATATTATATATCATATATAAAAATAGTGACATCATAATGACCACCTTTGAAGGTGTTAAATGAGTATTGAACAATCATCGTTTCGGGAGGCAGAATTTCGCCATCCACAGAAACCGTATGTTCTTTAACCATTTGATGTAGTTGTGTGAGAGTGTAGCTCGAATAAATCTTATAACAACATCCTAGTATATTGAAGATACTGGTGTTGTTACAAAATAAGTAAATAAAAAGATTTTAGGGGGTTGGAGAAGCAAAATAAAACAAATGGACATGAGAGAATGAATTACCTTTAAAAGTGTAACTCCTTTTGATTTGAGCCTAAAGGCTTCCTTTGAAAGGATTCTGCCCAAAGGAAATCCTATAGGATGAGGAGAGGGATGTGGAGAGAGTAAATGGGCAGGG
Organism: Viscum album; assembly: GCA_963277665.1. Lineage (NCBI taxonomy): Eukaryota > Viridiplantae > Streptophyta > Magnoliopsida > Santalales > Viscaceae > Viscum > Viscum album. The sequence continues at coordinate 696,471,230 of OY728122.1, read as the reverse complement.
TATGGCCGAGACAAAGGCTTGAGGAGTGTGTGAAATGAGGTAGAGGTGGGGGCCTTTTATAAGAGGAGAGGAGGGGCACTTATGGAAATCATGAAACTATTATTTTATTTTCAAAAGTGTTTCGAATTTATAAGGTCCCACATTGATATATTTCTAATATAAGATGATAAGGCTTCTAAATATTCCCATCCAATAGTTTTTGGACAAGTGTAGGTCTTAGATTTTATATTATCGTTTCATTTTATTTAAACTGTTCATTAATGAGGTCATCGCTTCATCATCATGATGTCATAAATAGTTTAATTTATTTAAAGTCTAAAAATTATAAAAAAAATACTATGATGTAGGAAATCGTTTTAGATTTCCAATGACTATTTAATATCAAAAATATTATCATTATAACCCCATGTAAAAATTGTTTTCGTAAAATAACTCAAGTTTGTGTCATTTTTACTTTAACATTAAATAAACAGTTATTTATGTCATTCCCCAACCAAAGTGGATCCATGGGGTCCCCAAGTTGACCCATGGCTTGTCTTGGTCGGCCATGACACAACCAATGAGGGTATGACATGTTTCAAGTTCATTTCATATTATTAAAACATTATTTTTACCTTAAACTACACTAATTACCTCTAATCGCGATTAAAAACTTAATAAGTTACTATTCACCAAAAAATTATTTTTATCCCATTGAACCACATTTTACTTCTTAATGAAAACCATGTATTTCGGATTTTTGAAATTCAAAACACAAAGATGACAAAATTTCATTTAAATGGAAAAATAAGTTTTTATAAGTACCACTTAGTGGTTTCACTATTCATCAAAAATTGAATTTTTTCAGAAAAATACCAAAAATTCACCCTAAGCTATATTTGATATTCGGAATTCAAAAATGAAGTCTATTTTACAAAATTCAAAACATATAAGTCACATTAATTAATTTAATAATTAATTCCCGCTGTCAGAGCAAATAGCGTGTTTTTATGAAACAATAAGTATCAAAAGATTGACACTAGTTTAAGTCTGATTTCAAAGTGAAATTAATTCCAACGACCACTATTGGATTTAATGGTAAAAATATATTCTAATTTCACTTTAAAACCAATTCAAAAGATAATCTAATCATATAAGTAAATTAGATTAAAAAGAGGTTTTGAATTAAAATTCAACATTTTACACTATTCATTAAAAAATGAACTTTATCAGAAAGATACCAAAAATTTACACAAAGTAAATTTTGATGTCCCAATTCTTAAGAAGAGTTTAATTTAGTCCAAAAGGATGTATAAGAGTGAACAAAACTATATTTAATGGCGGTTCTCCATCAAAAGGCGATAAGTGAACCTTTAGTGAAAACTAGGGCATATACGCCTAAAATTGAATTCTTTCCGTATTTTATGCGTTTATCTTTTATTGGATAAATGTAAAAAAAATTAAAAACATATATAATCATGTTTTAGTTATTTCTATCCATTCCTGTCAATACAATGGCTACATGTTAACTACCATTTAAAATAATATTATTTAATTATTAGAGTGCAACGTAAGATTCCCAAGAAACTTGTTGTTGCGTGTTGGGTACGCCATCGAGCATAGCATCCCCTTTAAAGTCATATTAATATTTTATTCACAAATATGGATAAATATGAAAATGTCATATTCTTTATTTACCTGGGGTGTTACATCCTTCCCCCCTTTTGGGAATTACGTCCTCACAATTTTTAAAATTGAGCTTGGAAACATCCTTGAACATCCCACATCGGAACAAGAGTCGGTAAAACATTCACTTTAAAATAAAGGAAGATAAGTACAGAGGTCACTCGAGTTAACCCATACTAGGATTCCATGTAGAAAAACATGGACATGGAAGAAAAAGCAAAGGGTCATGTTCTTGAGGTAGAGTGATAGTAAACATGTTTAGGAGAAAGTTAACAATGAGAAAATCACAAACTTGTGATGGGTTAAACAGTATTAGATTCCCCAGTAGGAAAAGCTAATAGACAACATTTTTGTGTTAAGTTACTTTTTATTGAGGAATTTATTCACAAGGAAACATAATCACTTATCATGTTGACTTTCAACCTTTACTGGATTCCTTAATCAAACTCATATTTTTTTCCAAAAGACGAGTATTTAGGTAGACTTGTTCGCATTAAGAGTACTATAATCAACTTCTAGAGATTCACCTAATCCAAAAAATAGAACTATATACTTCCCATGTATTTAGACTTTAACCAAAACCAAAAAGGTTATTACAAGATCAGATAATCTAGAAAAGGATAACCCTTTATAAAAAGAAAATCTATTCTTAATCTCCAAAATTTGTCCAACAAATCCCAAAGTTCAACGAGGACCATTCTATAATCAATTTTTCCATAAAATTCTTCAAATTAAACCAAACTAAGATTGAAACCCAAATATTTGAAGGATTTAGTCACATAGTCTTCCAAGTTAAATCGTAACATTTATCTCCAAAAAACATCAGTTGCTCCTAAAGTCTCGTATTGAAAAGTAATTAACATAATCACATATCCTCCATGATAGGTTAATCATTTTCATAAATAACCCAAAATCAACTTACTCTTAATTGATAAAATCATATAACTAGAAAGAATCAGTCAAACTAACCAGGGACTTCACGTAGTCCAGTGGTAGGCGATAAATACCAGTCGCACTTTGGTTGTGGGTTCGATTCCCGCAGCTTTGTCCGACGCGACGGGTAGTCACATGGTCTGCGTGTTGTCCTTTTTCCAAAACTATATAATTCTTAAAACATTCCCCAAAATGAGATAAAATCTTCAAAGATGATCATAACATATTTTAACCTCAAGTTTATCTCATGCCTTTCATCATAACATATAATAACCCATAATTACCTCAAAAGTAAGGATCATATAAACCCAAATGGTTCTTTATAACTATGTCCACAAAAGAAAAGATAACTATTCCTTGAATAAAATTTTCCTATATTAAACATCAGGGTTACACATAATATAAAAAGTCTTCTAATGTAACCCCATCATCAAAAGAGACTTAATACTCTTAAGAATTTCACCATAATTCTTGAAGCCCTTATATGTTGACATCTTACTCATTCAACATTCTTCATGATCCATTAACCATTACTTTCCAACTTATTCCGAAATACCTCTTTCCTACAAACAAAATCATGAATCATATCCTAAGATTCCAAAATAGGAAAACAATAGTCATGAAATAATACATACCTTTGATCGGTCATTGTCAGTTTCTTCATCCTCAATCGGAATGGAATTAGGTATTGGTAAACGAACATTTGTACACTCTTGGTGATCCCATTCACGAAATTTCTTCATAGGACATGTGTTTGCATAATGACCATGCACACCACATTTAAAACATTCAATTGATCCCTCAGAAAGAACTTCTTTCCCTTTCCTCGAGTCAACTGGATGCTTCCTTTTTACATTGCAGGTTCTTGCTTTATGACCTTCATTTCCACATCTATAGCATATTCCTGTCCCTTTGAAACATTTTCCTAGGTGTGTCTTTCCACATCTTTGACACATAGGTTTTTGAACACACTTACCTTTATGATTATTACCTGTACTTCCGTAGGGATTTGTTTCTCGCATATATGATGCCTTAGAGAAATCGCCAAGGTTTAGGTGGTCAATCATGACTCCAGATAGCTGGTTGAGGATAATCATAAGAGTTCTCATTGCAGCTCCCATATCATTCAGTTGCTTGCTCAAAAAACTGTCACAGTTTCCTTCACATCCACTGTTACTTTGGTGCCTGCTAGATCCAGCCGTTTACTAAAACCAAAAAGGTCAGTGTGAGTATATCAAAAAAACCATCTTATACTAATGAGGAAGGTAAACACTAAGATATACTTACTCATTCACTTTATCTAAAACTAGGACTCTTTCTGAAATCATAACCATTATGGTAATGCCAATTATGCTTAAAGAATACCCTAACCTCTAAAGTTTTCTAAAGCGACCTTTGATACCAACTATAATGCCCCAGCCTTAAACCTTACTTAATCTTGAGTTATTACAAGATTACACATTGAGGATCTTTTCAGGTTTAGAGTTTTAGAGAATTAGATCATGAAACTTGCATTACATTCCACATTTAAACAAAGTGGTTACATAAAAGACAGTATTCATTCTTCCCATCAAAGAAAACATATTTAAAATAAAACATGGATTCTTTATTGACACATCCTTGACACTATCATCACATCATGTACCCTTCCCTTGACCTGTGAAAAACATTTCAAAAACTTGGGATGAGCATAAAAACCTCAGTAAGGGATATAAAAATATGGAAAGGAAACATGAGTACATGTATACATAAGAATGAAATCATACTTTACCCATAAAACATAGGCATATCAAATCATGAATAAATCATAGGAATCCTAAGACATAAAAGGTAACTTGAGGCATTCATAACATTCTTACGTAGGGAGTAACCCTCTTGGTTACGTTTTGGAATACCCATCACAGTATATTCCCTAAATCTCTTCGGAGAAACCTCAATGTTTCACTCCTTCACGTTACCCAATGCATTGGAGAGCTATATCGGGTTCACCTGCCCTTAGTTTATCACGGAACCACCCGTCTTCATAATAATTCTCAAGAACCTCAACATAATCGTATCACATAAAACATGCATAAAGGAAACATAACATTTCCACCTTTCAATCAAAAGATATCAATACAACACATTGATATAAAGACATTATGAAAACCATTTTCAATACCAAAATAAAAGAAAAGTAAAACATGGTATTTATTTTTATTTTAAAAAGAAGGTATGGCTTGTAGAGGAAGCCGAAACTCAAATAATGGTCACGGCGGCGGAGAAGTTGTTGTCACCGCATACGTACGACAAAAACATTCCCTTTTGTCATTTAGTAAATGCTTCGTATAAAAAAGATTCCTTTTGAATAAACGTAAAAGTCAAAGGGGTTTATACACCGTATAAAAGAAGGTTGTGTATAAAAAAAAATATGCCTCAATGAAAGGAGATTGAGACGAAGTCCCATACAAAGACGGTATCCTTGGTTTAAGGATAAATCAATTACATAATTATCTGTGACAAACGAATACACCAAATATAAGTCGATATTAAGTGTAAAATAATCAAAGGTTATTCACACATATTCATAGAACGACATATTCAAGGATTACAAGCTTATCCCAAAGAATCGAAATTGGGTTAAGAAGTTCCCTTGCAATAATTAGACAGCCTAACGACGTCACTTCAAAATTCAGAAAAAGAGTTGATGAGAGATAAAAAGGGTATCTCATCACTTGGACATAAAATTTACATCAATAAGGATATAGAAGAACATATCCCAAAATAATAATTATGTGAATTAAAAGACATAACAAAATAAGTCTTTTAAAAAGAGGAGGGTGAAAGATTCCCTTACCGACATGGGTATCTTTCAAAACATACGCCCCGTGAAAGAAGGACAATACATCATTGATGTAAATACTCATAAATGAAAGAATATTACACAATGAGTAAAATAATGGTCAGTACATACACCACTCAAAGGAAATTGTGGCAAATGTATCATAAATCTCACGGGAATAAAAGTGAGTTGAAAAATCCCTTACGAAAACTCGGCAGCCTAACGACGCCACTTAAAACTTCCAAAAATGGATTGATGAGATCAAATAGGATATCTCATAACATTAAAATAAAATGTACAGCAATAGGAATATAAAATAACATCCCCCATCATAACAAATAGGAGCTTAAAAGAAGTGACATAAAGGGGAGTACTTAAAGAGAAAGGGAGAGGTTAGATCTCTTACGAAAATTCGGCAGCCTAACGACGCCACTCAAAACTTCCAAAATGGATTTATGAGAGAGAATAGGGTCTCTCATCACATGAATATAAAAATTACAGTAATATTAATATAAAAGAACATACCAATAACAAGAAATATGATCTTTAAAAGGAATGACATAAAAGGGTGTACTTAAAAAGAATGAGAGGAGTAGGATCCCTTACCTCGGGACCAACTTGACTCGATCGTTCTTTAACGTCCTGAATAATAAACTTGAGTTAATTTCTACTTGATTAAGAACATTTTACAAGTTCATTATTCCTTTTATATCAATTATTGACATGTTATAAACATTATGTAATCATTTAAGTTAATAATGTTTGTTTTGTCGATATTTGGTTCTTAAGTCGAAAGTGGACTTCTTACAATTACAAGTTGTTCGTGTGGTCAAAGGTTCTTTATATCCAGAATGACATTACTGATTTGGATATCATATATATCATATATATCTAGAATATACATGTATTTATAATATCACATAATCATTTAAAGGTAAGAAATGAAATGCACCGTTCATGGAGACGGTAAGCCGTACGTACGCATGAACGCTACTTTCATTTCTTTGTCATATTAATGGAATTAAAACTAAATGAGAGGTATGTATATTTTAATTCCAGAATTATATTCATCATTTAGATGTATAATTCATCATATATATGCATTATATACATGTACTTATAATAGTACATTACATTTGGGGATAAGAAATGAAATGCACCGTTCATGGAGACGGTAAGCCGTACGTACACATGAACGCTACTTTCATTTCTATCTCATACTTTAATGGAAAGAAATAATAATGATATAGAGGTATATAATAATTCTAGTATAACATCATATATAATAACATTAAATCCATCCTTTATACGTCACACGTATGGCATTAACGAATCACATCACTTTGAGGGGGCGGTAATCCGCACTTCCTAAAATGAAGATATCGCTTATACCCATAATGGAAGACATAAAAGTAAGCCAAAAATGAAAAATAAAGAAGATTAAGTAAAACATATGCATATTATATATCATATATAAAAATAGTGACATCATAATGACCACCTTTGAAGGTGTTAAATGAGTATTGAACAATCATCGTTTCGGGAGGCAGAATTTCGCCATCCACGGAAACCGTATGTTCTTTAACCATTTGATGTAGTTGTGTGAGAGTGTAGCTCGAATAAATCTTATAAAAACATCCTAGTATATTGACGATACTTTTTTTGTTACAAAATAAGTAAATAAAAAGAGTTTATGGGGTTGGAGAAGCAAAATAAAACAAATGAACATGAGAGAATGAATTACCTTTAAAAGTGTAACTCCTTTTGATTTGAGCCTAAAGGCTTCCTTTGAAAGGATTATTCCCAAAGGGAATCCTATAGGATGAGGAGAGGGATGTGGAGAGAGTAAATGGGCAGGGGATTGCCGAGCCAAAGGCTTGAGGAGTGTGTGAAATGAGGTAGAGGTGGGGGCCTTTTATAAGAGGAAAGGAGGGGCACTTTTGAAAATCATGAAACTATTATTTTATTTTCAAAAGTGTTTCAAATTTCTAAAGTCCCACATTGATATATTTAGAAGATAAGATGATAAGGCTTCGAAATATTCCCATACAATAGTTTTTGGACAAGTGTAGGTCTTAGATTTTATATTATCGTTTCATTTTATTTAAACTGTTCATTAATGAGGTCATCACTGCATCATCATGATGTCATAAATAATTTAATTTATTTAAAGTCTAAAAATTATAAAAAAATACTAAGATGTAGGAAATCTTTTTCTCTTTCCAATTACTATTTAATATCAAAAATCTTATCTTTATAACCCCATGTAAAAATTGTTTTCGTAAAATAACTCAAGTTTGTGTCATTTTTACTTTAACATTAAATAAAAAGTTATTTATGTCATTTCCCAACCAAAGTGGATACATGGGGTCCCCAAGTTGACCCATGGCTTGTCGTGGTCGGCCATGACACAACCAATGAGGGTATGACATGTGTCAAGTTCATTTCATATTATTAAAACATTATTTTTACCTTAAACTACACTAATTACCTCTAATCGCGATTAAAAACTTAATAAGTTACTATTCACCAAAAAATTATTTTTATCCCATTGAACCAAATTTTACTTCTTAATGACAACCATGTATGTCGGATTTTTGAAATTCAAAACAAAAAGATGGCAAAATTTCATTTAAACGGAAAAATCAGTTTTTATAAGTACCACTTAGTGGTTTCACTATTCATCAAAAATTGAAGTTTTTCAGAAAAATCCCAAAAATTCACCCTAAGCTATATTTGATATTCCAAATTCAAAAATGATGTCTATTTTAAAAAATTCAAAACATATAAGTCACATTAATTAATTTAATAATTAATTCCCACTGTCAGAGCAAATAGCATGTTTTTATGAAACAATAAGTATCAAAAGATTGACACTAGTTTAAGTCTGATTTCAAAGTGAAATTAATTCCAACGACCACTATTGGATTTAATGGTAAAAATATATTCTAATTTTACTTTAAAACCAATTCAAAAGATAATCTAATCATATAAATAAATTATATTAAAAAGATGTTTTGAATTAAAATACAACATTTTACACTATTCATTAAAAAATGAACTTTATCAGAAAGATACCAAAAATTTACACAAAGTAAATTTTGATGTCCCAATTCTTAAGAAGAGTTTTATTTGGTCCAAAAGGATGTATAATAGTGAACAAAACTATATTTAATGACGGTTCTCCATCAAAAGGCGATAAGTGAACCTTTAGTGAAAATTAGGGCATATACGCCTAAAATTGAATTCTTTCCGTATTTTATGCCTTTATATTTTATTGGATAAATATAAAAAAAATTAAAAACATATATAATCATGTTTTAGTTATTTCTATCCATTCCTGTCAATACAACAGCTACATGTTAACTACCATTTAAAATAATATTATTTTATGATTAGAGTGCAACGTAAGATTCCCAAGAAACTCGTTGTTGCGTGTTGGGTACGCCATCGAGCATAGCATCCTCTTTAAAGTCATATTAATATTTTATTCACAAATATGGATAAATATGAAAATGTCATATTCTTTATTTACCTGGGCTGTTACATGTGTACTGATTCAAGGATAGGTTGGAGTCCTCTTTATCTTTATTTCAGCTTCATTGTGAGCTCCTATGAGATTTATTGGACTAGTATTGTTTGAGTGTGTTACCTTGGTCTATTACTATGAGGGTTCAGTGTGTCATCAAATCATCTTCATAGGATCACGACCCCTCTATAGCTTCCTCAAACTTGTACAATGTGAGCGAGTTCCCTTTTTATAGAGTGAGTTAGCCTCATTCCACTTCCATGTGGGTTTAGTATGGAATCTTTTACTGAGAATTAGACTTTAGAACCCTTAGTGGATTAGAGAAGGAATTTATCTAATAGGCCTATATCCATCCTAATTTACTTTGTGATAATTAGGTAGGGTTTATGGAATTAGTGTGGTGAAAACATCCATGGGAATCGATCCCCTATATAGAAGGATAAATCTAGGAGGGTTAGATGCCCCCCAGTGAGGCCTGGCCATTAAACCCTATCCATGTATCAAGCTTTGATCCTTCTGATGGGGAATTTGTCTATTTGAGTGTGTATCTTGAATGAACCGTCTCAGTTTATTTTGTGCTTCTTTTTGTCTAGACATAATTAGCATTACCTCTCAGATGAGTTCCATTAGTGGAGTGAGTCCATCAAGCATGACCTCTTATTAGAGTGTCATTAGTGGCAGTGTATCTCATGGATTGGTTTTCTCCTGGATGAGCGTTACCTTTAGACCTTGACCAGAATCCTATGAACGGTGTTATTGTTTTGACCAAATGGGATGTGGTGTATTTTTGATTATATATAGGTTATTATTTTTTGTAATTATATCTTATATCTTATTTGACATACCTGTGTTTGTTGTGATGAATACTATTGATGCTTTAGGTTTGGTGATTTTGGGGTGTCCTACTGGGTATTGTTATACTCACCCCTGCATGGGCTCTACCCACACATTTTGGGTCTTATATAGTCAACCAATCTTTTATGGAGACCTTGGAGGACTAGGAGTAGGGTGATCACATTTTGGGATAGAATGAATAAGATGTATACCTATGTTGAATTTTATAGAAGTAACCTCCTTCTAATATGGTCAGACTTTATTTTCTAGATTTTGGTGGGCCTGTATTTGACCATTTTATTTATTTCCAGTACTTTTTTTGGTACCATGATGTGGTATAGATTTTACTCTTGCATTATTGGTATCAATGGTTCTTTAAATTTCAAAATTGTATGGTCTTGGATATGTGTGCATGCATGAAAGTAATTTAGGATAATTCCACCCATATAAGTGATATTCCTACTTAGTGCTAGTCATGAACCCCTAACCTATTAGAGGAAGGCATGGGGTAGTAACTCTTAGCTCATCTTCATATAGGTGGTCCCCTTTTGGTTGGGTCATGAAAATTCATTTGATTACCTTTAATTTTATTATGGATATGTTTTTATATATATTATTTTTTATATTACATGGTTGTTTATTTATTTATATCACTAGGTATATTGTTTCACGATATTAGGTTACTAGTTAATAAAGATAATTCCTCCCATAATTTTTCATCGATACCTCAAAAATCTTCACATTCCCTTGGTTTAGAGATATTGTTGAGTTCACTTATTGGTTTTTTAGGATGTGATAGATTTTTATCAATGAATTAGTATAGATTTTGATATCAAAGAATTAATAATTTAAAATTCTTTTAAAGGGAAGTGAGTAATGAATTTGTTCTCTATTTATATATAATTGGACTCCTCATGGAATGTGTTGTGATGATTCCCATTCAATATGGGTATATAGATTGATACATGACTATGAAATTATTAGGAATATACCTTGAATATTTGTGTGATATTAAAAAAATATGAGTTTTGATTATTTTTAGTTCCACTCTACATTTGTCAGGTGTTATTACGGGGTCTAGACTAGTCCGACTGTGGTCATCTATATATAGATGAGAATTTCCACATTATATGTAGTGATGTGGGGCCAAGTATATTTTTAACCATTTTATAAAATGATTTAACAAACTAGGGTATATATATGATACCTCCTTGAAAATTGATTCCATAATAGAGAAAAAAATAAAAATGAATTATTTTCAAAGTGGTTCATTCCATATTGATTGAACAAAGTTAGTGGAAGTTAATTTATCTAAATATTTAGAATTGATGAAATTATGGGGAGATCATTGGTTTATTATTATTATTATTATTATGATTCCAGTGTAAGAATGAGGTGGATGGTGTTTCTATTTAGCGAATGTAATAAATATTTATAGTATCATGGTTTTCTATTTTTATAGGATGGTTTGGTTTTAAGGGTTATTTTTGGATTTAATATATAAACTATAAAAATGGGAAAATTATAATTTTACAACTTCTTAGGATATCTTAATTAAAAATTGATTCCAATTTCATTTTAAGAACATATGGTTTCTATTTTTGTAAATTTTTAAAAATTATCAATGGTATAGATAATATTTTAAATTTTAAATTTGAAATAGAATAACAATATTTTTATTATAATAACAATATTTTTCATAAATAAGAATCTATATATAACCCATTATTGGCGATAAAAATTAGAAAACCCTATCCCCTTATGTTTTAGAGAAAATGAAAGCCAAAAAATGATCTTATATGAATATTTTGAGGAATCTATGCGAGTTAGTGGTATGGTTCATTGGAATTTGACACTATTCAATTAGTTTTTTAAAGACTTAAAATATATCATAATGTTATATATTATTCATTAATTATTTGAATAAAATTTTAAGGAATTGGACTATTCAAGAATTGATAAGTGAATTTTGATTAAAACTTGAGATAAGTTTGACACACCCAAGATTATCTCTATGTTTTGAGGGCATATAAAATAAATTCATAAAGCTTGAAATATATATGTTAATCCTTATTTAATTATAATTACAATGGAATATATTTCAAATACAACTAAATTTTATTTTTAGTTATATTCCATAGATATTTTTATGGGTTGTTTAGATAATTTAGAGAAATAAATTAAGCTATATAAAATTATTATGAAAATAATATACCATTTCATCTATAATGATTAAATAAAAAAAATGAGACTAATTTTTAAATAGTATAATAAATGGATTTATAGTTATAGTAAAGATAAATTTTTTAGGTTTTCAAATTCTCTCTATATTTTTTACAATATTTTTTATTCAAAAAATAAAATTTATATTTTAGTGATCCTATTGATGAGATAAAGAATTAGTGTGAATTTAGGGAAATTTATCTTTTGAGAAACTACCATTGTTGAAAGTGATGAAAGCATATTATTCATTTTATTTTTTTATCAGAAAGCCAAGATGATTCCATATTTCTTTACCCAAGGGATCGAGGAGTAGCTTCACATGGCACAACAAGGGGTTCGCAAAATTGTTTGATAAAATGATTAGAGGGTGAATAACCTGACACATTAGACAATTTATCCATATTTTTATTTATTTTTAGTAATATTTACATTGTAAAAAATTCATATATTATATTAAATATAAGAAAAAATAATATCTTTGTTTTTATTTTAATTCTTGAGATTAATATAAAAACATCCAAAATATGATTTTTTAGTAGTTATATTAATATTTTTTAGGTTTAGTGGGAATAAATGGAAATCAATAAAAAACTTTATGCGCGTGTTTTATAGGAATGCGGGATGATGAAGTTTCCATCAACCCATAGACATTACCCCATGGAAAATCCTTAGGAGACTTCATTACACCAATCATATATAATGGAATAACATCAAACTCTATCATCATTTCAATGTACTCCCGTGATAAACCTTAATAAGAAGTTATATATTCATTGCTTCCCTATGATCAATCCTTAGGATATGATCTCATCTAATGTATTTTGAATGAAATAGCCAAGATATAGTTTTTTACTAAACATAGCATCATTGTGTACACTTAAAAAGCACCAGTGTATCAACATAATTTATGGAGATAACATGACCCTTATCGCTTTTTCTAAAAATAGTATCTAGGCCCAACTCATGATAAAAATTATACTTAACACCCCTTGTGTTGTTATACCCACATATTGGGATCCATATTTTACATCCAATTCAAATTCCATCATCCCCCAATGCACTATCAATAGCCGACGTAACTTATGTTTTTGGGCCAATGTAATTTTGACCCCAAATGCAATGTCAATCACCCCCCAAAATTATATAACATTTATTATGTGTTTATAAGAATACCTAATCCCTATATTGTTGGGAATATCCAAATTTCAACCCTTTAACCCATCATACACATTTACTTACCAAATAAGAAATTTATCAAATGGATTCTCCACATGGATTACATCCATCCAAGGCAGCAGACACAAAATTGTGGGAAAATTTTGAGGGAATAAAGAACTAGATAATAATATAGAATTACCATATGCAGAAACATCTCACCTCTCAACCAAATATATTTTTAAACCATCACAAGAACACTAGTGATTCACTATTTACAATATAAAAAACCCTTATATACATTATAAAGGTTTTTTTGGATACTTTGCCTTTTTCATATCTATATAGTAGTATATGGTTTACTATAATTTCTTTATACATTGTAATATAGTAGGTTAAATTTTCAATTATATTAGATTTATTTTTCTTCTTCCTCTTTAATTTCATGTTTATCCCCTCTATGACTCTCATTTCCCATAATTATTTGACAATTAACTCAAGGGTGTGATATTAGGGGAGGTTTCATGGAATTACCAAATCCATGTTCTTAATTATCAATGTCTTCATTATATTTTTGATGGGGTAGAAGTTCTATGGTGGTTTGGCCTAGTGATTTTCCACTATCTATACCATTCAATTCGTCTCATTCCTACCTCTACCATATATTTTCTCCCTCCCTTATCTTTATTACCATTATATACATTGTAATGAGGGGGATCAGGGCATGAATAATGCATGATGGGGTTGAGTAGAGCTTGGTGTCATGGCTTGGATAAGGTTTTATCATAAATCTATACTATGGAGGATGAGGGACTTAGTGTACCTAATAAATCTCCAAAAGTGATATGGATTATAAAATTTAAGTAACGGATGATAATACACACATGATATTGATTACATTATCAAAAAGATATAATATTAAATAGATAATTAAGTAACCCATTTGATCCAACCTAGGAGTAAAAAATTTTATTTTTTACATATGTTATTTAATTTTATTTAATTATTTTTCACACACAACCAACCCTTTAATTTCCTATCATTTCAAATAATTAAAAACACTGATAACATAAAAAAGTGAATTATAATAGTGATTAATTGGAAAGGCTCCATCAAAGATAACCCTGGTCATCTACTATGTTTCACTAGTATTACTATAAATTATAGTTATTTTATCCACTAAGATAGTCTATGATCACATTATCACTGTTTTATAGGATAAAGACAACTATTCACTTTTATTTTCATTTTATAAATAATCATTCCATTTTTTTACTTTAAATTAATTTTGTTAAAATGAAATCTATTTTTGACTCACCATCTTCTTTGGTATAATTTTTTTATTACTACAAAAACATGTGAGGGGTGTTAGAAGATAAAGTGGAAATGAGGATACATTTAGAGAGTTCATCAAGGATCTCTAAAAATACCTAAAATAAATTTATATAAAAGGAATATCCATGATTCTAACTGAGATATAATAATAATTTCTTGAATTATACCAAAAAAATAGGTAAGGAAAAAATATATCCTTTATTCGCACCCCCTTACTACGATGACATTGAGGAGAAAGATAATATCTGGAAGAACCATTATCTCCCTAAACTTGATGATTTTATCATAGTGGACTTCTATCAAGAATAAAATTCTCTTGTTTATTAACTTAAGGGACTATACCTAACCTTGGATTCAATTATTTTGATTTTACATTTTTAATGAAGCCTACTCACTACCCTTGTTTATCGTTTTCAAAATCAATACTAATATTAAATTAGAAGAGTGATGAATAATATGAATAAGAACCACTGATTAGGAATACGATAGTTTTTAATTTTGAATAAGAGACTACTAAAGAGGTGGTGATTGAAGAAGAAGAGATATTATTGCATTAGGTAAAGACCTAACCTCATTAACATTAACCAATATATCACAGGGAAGAGGATTCATCAAAAAATGTTCACATTTTCCATCTCCCTCCCCATTTGTGATCTTTCATTTCTTATCTCTTTATAGGGGTTGGGAAAATTTTCTATTTAGTTGGTGTTATATACTCTAAGTTACTACTTAAAAACATTATAAGAAGACACATGTGGTGGTTTTCTTCACACAATCCCGATCTACCTTCAGATTGGGGTTAACACACTAGAACTTATTTAAATTAGGAAGTAAAAACACAGAACCCACATTGGGTAATTAACTAATATTCCTTTATCTACCTCTTTCACATTTTTAATTTGTTTCTCTTTGAATAAATTTATCACGCTTATTTTGTTTTTATTTTGTAGACTGTAGAGAATTAGTGAGAAAGACATTAAATCAAACCAATGGAAAAAAAACAAAAAGGTTGTTTCTCTCCATCACAATAGTTCTAAATACCTATATTCAATGATTTGAGATTAAAATAAATATTTAAATATCTATGTGGCGGGTTTTCAACTTGATGTATATTTTTCCTTATTTTTTTTCTTTCTTTATTTTAATTTGAATAAATGTGGTTTGTTCTTTTTTCTACCCTTGAGTACATATTATTTTTGAGTTCTTCAAGAGACATGATTTTCTTTAAATATGTAATTACATGTTTGAAAAGTTTATAATGTATATAAATTCAAAAATTAATTATATGGATCTAAATTTAACAATAATAAACATGATTAAGGAATTGGAATTTGAGTGAATCACTTTCTAAACAAAAATAGAAATTTAAGGACACACCAATAAATAAAAAATAAATAAATTCATTTGAATTGGATTAGCTTTATTACATGGGATAAAAACTAAATTCTCTTAAAATATATAAATCATAGTGTGTGTGAAAAATATAAATTCAAAATAAGTGTGAATAAAAATCTAAGATACAGTTTCCTAAAAGTTACTTCCATGCCCTGCTTATCACAAATATCCTTATGGGAACTTGTTATTTGGAATGATTTAGTTTTTGAAATGCTATGTTAATTTCTCAAATAAGTGTTATGTAAATTAATTTATCAAAAAAATTTGTGAATATGTGCTTGGTTACAGAGATAGATAGGAGGGATGTGAAATAATAAACTTGGATGAAAAAATGGAAAATGAATTTATGTAACTAATTGAAAGAGAGGAATCAATTTTTGTGAAATTTGGAAGTGGGATGTCAAACTTGAATAAATGGAATTGAACTTTTTAATTTTAGGTTAATACAAATATTTAATTAAATCCTAAACAATTAATACTCACTAAAAAATTCATGAACATAGGGAAGAAGTGAATTCTTAGTTAATATTGTTCTTGTGAGACATCCCTTGAGGACAAGGAACAATTCAAGTGTGTGTTTGTGTGTATGGGGGGGGGATTCTTCCATTTTATATATGTTTTTTTATAAATTTATATTTTAAATATATCATACATTATATTAAATATAGGAAATAATAACGTTTTTGGAGATATTGAGTAATTATTAAGGTTAATATTAAATGGACCAAATATGGACTTTTAGTGGTGTTAATAATATTATAATGTTAGTGGAATTAAATAGATACACTTTAAAAAAGTGTACCTATGTATTTTATATGAATGTGGGATGATTCAATGACTATCAGACCATGGATGTAATCCCAAAAAAATCCCCAAGGAGGCATCATCACGCCAATAGAATCCCATGGAATCCCCTCACAAGCCATCCTCATGCCAACATACTCCCATGATATCTTTTTAAAATGAATCATCTCACTAACATCATCTTGTGATCATTCCTCAGGATACACTTGAATTTAATAGATATTGTGTCAACTATCTAGGAAACATCTATCAGTCAAAGAATCCTCATATATTACCCTTACATATAACTAGTTCATCCATGAGATAATGGGAGATAACATGGCCATCATTGTTAGGCTAATGGAGTCCGAATGATTAACACATGCTATTATTCTCTACAACACCCTTCAAGCTGTGATGACCCACTATGTAGACCCATATTTCACCTTCAACTCAGATTCCTTTATCCCATAGTGTACTATTAATATCCAACATAAAATTTTTTGTCTGTACAATATAATACCATCCTATTACATAATTTCTGTTGTGTCCTCAACATAGTTTCAAGCCACATCTATGTTGCCAAGAACAACCATTCCATTGATCATTTGGAATATCGATGCATCCAACCTTCAAACCATCATAAAAATTACTTAACCAAATAAATAAATGAAAGAATAGATTTTCTACATGGCATTTATCCATCCAAAGTGGAAGAAATGAAATATTGGGATGATTTTGATTGATTAATAAACCAGGGAAGAATAAAGAATTCCAATATGTGGAAACATCTCACCTATCATCTAAGTCCATATGGAAACCATCCCAAGAACATTTATTCTCCAACATTTAATTATAAGCAAACACTTATCTCTATTATTTAGGTTTTTTTGGATGTTTAGACTTTGAACACTCTATACAGTAGTATTGGTTTTTTGGTAAATTTTTTTATATTTTAATAACTATTTTATATTTTCAATTATAGTAGATTTATTCTTATTCTCCCTCCATGTATTATTTACCCTCTACATGACTCTTAATTCACAAAATTATTGGGTAACCAACTTAATAGTGTGATCACTAAGGGAGGTTTATTGGAATTCCCAAATCTTTCTCTTATTTCTCAATGTTTCTATTACATTTAAAATGGGGTAGAATGTGTTTTTTGTTTTGGTGTAGTGATTTTCCATACCCCATAACATCAACTATTACTCATTCTAACTCTAAAAAATCATTTATCCATTACTTGTCTCAGTTTACCTCATATATGATGGAGTGAGTGTGATTGAGGCAAGGACAATATGATGGGGTTGGGTGGATCTTGGTGTTTTGTATTATCCATGGTGTGATCATCAATATCTACTATAGAGGAGTTTGGGTTTGATGTACCTAGGAGATCTTGAAAAAATAACTGGATTCCACAATATAAGTAGAGGATGGTAATATATGAATTTTATTATTCTCATTATCAAATAAATATTAATAACTTAAGTGGACAATGAAGGAATCCATGTGACCAAACGTAAGAGCAACAACTTTTTTTGTTAACATTTTATGTTTACTTCAATTTCATACCTTTTCACACACACAACCAACCACCTTGTTTCCTATGGTTTTATATAATTATAATTACATAAAATATAAATAATATAATTATAATTACATAAAATATAAATAATATAATTAGAATAGTGAGTAATCATTAATTATATTTGAGATATGAACTTGTTCATCATTGTGATACATTAAGAGCACTGTAAATTGTAGTGATTTGAGGCCCCATGGAAAATTGTGATTATTTTTCTTCTAAGGGTGATTTGGTGAGAAATAGATTTCATGGGAGACCATATGATCAAATTTATTAGATAATATATATAGAGGCCCAACCTTAAACAATACATATTATTTAATCTTTAGTCAAGAAATCATTTTCTAGCATTCATGAATATATTTTAGGTTTAACGTTTTAGGGAATTAGGTCATCACCCTTACACAAGTTAATATTACATTACAAAGTGGACACTTCCACATATTTTCCATTTTCCCATAGTATAAAACTTTTAAAAGGAATCATGTTTTCTTTTCATGACATATCTTCACAAATTTGATCTTGACCTCATTATTTTCCATACTCATCTTTAAAACCCTATAAAAACATTTTAAAATATGGGATGAGCACAAAAATCTCAGTAAGCTTCATAAAAATAAGAAGTCCGTTAGTCCAATGAAAATAATGAAAACCCATAAAATACTTACCTTTATCACATTATTATTTTAGTGTATGAAATAAATCATTTCCATATAAAAAACACACATTTTTCTCAAAGAAAACCTCTAAAACCTATAATAAGAAACTGAAAACCATTTTTTAGAAATTTAGAGCATCATATTCATAACTTGTATTAAACCATTGTTAGAAAAGACTTGAGAACATTTACATCCAAAGGATAAACCACACCAGTTAACTCCCTAACTATTTCATTTGATGACAAGGAACATTACCCAATGTCTTGAGGATCTGTAATGGGGATTACCCTTTATATAAGATGTATTAGGATAACCTATTTTTCATGAGCTATAATGGGGATCAACCCATCATATAAGATGTATAAGTATCACTCATTTATCATATATAATTCTCAAGTACCATATCATGAATAATTTTTTTATTAATGTACTTTTCCATCATAAAATATTTGAAAAACCCTAACCCACATGAAAAATACTTTTGGATATTGAAAAACACTTTCTTTCCAAAACCCATTTAAAAAAAATTAATACCTAGAAGGAAGTTAAAAAGGGTTTTTATTTTAATAAAACATAAAATATTATAAATTAATCAAAAAATTAAATAACAGTTATAGTGGTGGGAAAATTATTTTTCATCGTATAATTTAAAATGGAACAATAATTTCTTATTTTGTAAAGAAATTTAAAATGAGAGACTTGGTACGTCATCATATGTGTAAATGGTTGTGTAGATGATGTGATTTTGGGCTAGTTTCCATGTGATCTATCTGGTAATAGGATTTATAGGGTGTAAATACTATGAATATTACCCAGGATGTGTCGTTTTCTCATGAAAACTCAGGGTAGTATATCTTGATATACGCGGTACTTGTCGAGTGTTAAATGTTAAAACGAGCCATTGAGTTTAGTTTTAATCATTGAGATTTGACATGTTGTGTATGTTCTCAAGTTATCTATATAGTAAAGTGACATGAGTATTATGAAACCATGTTATCCCCACAACTCGAGAGGAATTTTTGGGATGCAAGTGTTTTGACACACCTGTTGGTTTAATTTTGGATTTCATGACAAGAGATATGACATGGTGATCATGGTTGGTGGAATGACACTCATGCGTTTAAGTTGGTTCTGAAATAGAATATTTGAGAGTGGATATTACTTCTTATCTATGTCTTATACACTTCTAGGTGGGGAGATTTATGTCAGTTCTATTTAAATGTGTCCTTAAAAGTAGAAGGATCGCAATCAAGGACCATTTAGAAATGATCAATTCTGCTTGAATGCCTTTGGGGATTTCAAGTCTTGTTTTATGTTGGTGATTACTTGGAAGCACAAAATTGTTGTGGTTGGATATGTGTGCATCCCTTGTGAGGAATCAATTATCCTAGATGGACCTTGGTGGTTAAGCGTGAGCTATCATGGAAATTCCATGGGATAAAGGAATTATGGTTGGTTAAATAACGTTGCGTCGGTAAGTGAAGCTGAGTGTCCTCCAGGAGGTCGATTAGTAGTGTTTTGGATATCCTTTTCTGGTAATACTTGAGATACTCTTAGTGGGATATTACTTAAGATATGAGCATGTCACCTATCTTGACATCGTCCCAGATGCATTAAGAGAGTATCAGTTATATTCTGCACTATAGTTGAAATCCATTGGGCTAGTTCGGGATCTATTTTTGTGTTGTGCACATGATTCATGGTTTTACTTGAGGGATGGTTAATACTGAGTGATACTTGGGTTACCATGTAGGAATACCTTGGAAAGAGTCATGAAGGCCTACCACTTTTTTTGACATGACCTCTAATAATATGATGCTCTGGGTTTAGTTAGTGTTCCTATATGAACTTATAGCCTTGTACCAACATCTCACCTATAACGGGGAGTATGGACCACCTTGGTGAGTTCCTTGGACTCCTGGTTGATGAAGATGAGGTTATCCTGAACTTATATTGGGGCTTGGATTTGATGTTTAAAATAGGTAATGATTTTTGTGGGATGGTTTTGGGTTACGCTTTTTCTCATGCTGTGGCATGAACTTTTAAATGACCAGGGGATGGTTTGACAAGGAGAGTCACTAAGAGATAGGTATGGGTTTCAGTGAATGGGATCATTGTGGGTGTGTGGTTCCTTGGGAGAATTCATTGTGTTTCTGTTTCAACACATCGACCTTCTATGAAGGGTGTTTCTAAGATAAGTCATCCAGTGATGGGTTGACTCATTATCCTTGTTTTTCCTCATGTATGGTTTGAGTAAACTAGTTTTAACACTCCAAAAGTTTAACATGGGTGTGTTGTGAAAGTCCACAATTTAATTTGAGGGAAGATTGAATGAAAAGTTTTGATGAGGTTGATCAGGGTTCAACCGTTCTTTGCTTTGAGGCTACTGATACAACCTTAGTTGTGTTTGGGTTCACCTAGTTAAAGGAAATAACACTGGTAGAATCGTTTGAATGCTCAGGGGCGTGCTATGTAGGGTTTTCATAGGGTGGGGGTGTCATGGTAATAATGATATGGGGGTTTTAATTGACAGGATTACAAATGTCGCTCATTTATTAGAGATAAAGGGGACCTTTAGTGATGATTAGATCATAAGGTTGTATATCCAAGAGGTGGTATGACTACATGGTGTCCTACTCAATATCATTTCAGATAGGCACACATGATTTAAATCTCATTTTTGGAAGAGTTTTTAGAGGGTTCTGGGTACACAGGTTCTTCTGATCACAATATACCACCCTTAGAATGATGTTCAATCAGAGCATACGATACAGGTGCTAGAGGACATTCTATGAGCATGCATTCTAGATTTTGGGGAGTTTGGGGAGAGGCACATTCCCCTGGGTGAGTTTTCCTACAATAATAGTTATCGGGAGATGATACAAATGTAACCTTATGAGGATTTATATGGTAGGTCATGAAATTATCCACTATACTGGTTAGAGGTAGGAGAGGCAGCTTTACTAGGACCACGTCTCATACAGGAGACTTCTGAGAAGGTCAAGTTGATGCAGAAATGGATGGATACTGCACAGTCTCGTCTGAAATCATACACAAAATGCTGCAGATGAACTCTAGATTTCAAGTTCAGGGATAGGATTTTCTTGTGTGTTTCATAAAGGTTGGGTCATAGGACGATCAGGAGATAGGGTAAGATTTCACCGAGATATATCGAGCCGTTTGAGATTTTGGAGAGATTCAGGTTGGTTTCCTATCGGTTGTAGTTATCTCATAGGTACCAAGCCATGCATGATGTCTTCTATGTATCTCAACTATGACTCTATCACATTGAATTGTCTCATGTTTTTAATCCTGAAGAGGTTTAGCTTCAGGTTGATTATTTCTTTGAGGAGCATCCGATTCATATCGTTTATAAGAGCACAAAGGTTCCCCGAGGCCAGTTAGTTCCTCTAGTATGGGTTCTAGGGAAACACGACCTTTTATAGGATGAGACTTGGGACATAGAGGCCAATGTACGTGATCAATAGCTAGAGTTGTTTTCAGATTAATCTTGACCAACCTTTAAAGATAAATTTAGGGAAGAATTTCCATAAGGGGGGAAGATTATAAGATATAGGGTTTTTCTTGAGGTACATATCTTTTGTTGTCAATTAAAATGTGTTTAATTTCATTTTTGGCTTAGACCCTAAGCTGTCTTGTGGTTCAGTTAGGTTGTTTCAGATAAAAAAAAGGGAAAAAGAGGCTGTAGGCCCGGTACACATTGTGTACTTGCCCACTGGGTTTTTAAAAAATAGTGGTAATAGACTTTTATTTTGATGGACAAAAGATTTCTTTCATTTTTTGAATCCTAAAAACCATCTAAAATGGGTTTTCTGATCTAGAAGATCTTTGGACTCCAATTTGAGCATGGTTTGTCTCATTGGAACTACATCAGTAAGTAATCGATTCCTTTTTAGTCGTTATTGATTCTTTGAAACAATGATTGTGCTATTTGATTTTAGACTCATATGCCCTAATTTCTCTTTCTTCATCCAGTCTTTAGATTTATTAAAAACTAGAAAGAATCAAGACTTGATACTAGAAAATATGTCTACTTCCAAGGTGAGGTAGGTAATCTATATTTTATTTCATCTTTATAGGTGCTTTTCAGGCATTCAACCTTTTCACCATCCATCAGAATTTCCGATGAGGCCTTATTTTTGAGTGAGTTGATTATAGTAGCTATAGTTAGACCTAGTGAGGATTCCCTTAGGTTCTGTTTAGGTGCATTGGCACCCATTGCTTGATTCAAGGTCACCCAAGGGGTGTTCCTTATGAAAACACCCTGTTTATGACTATTAAAACCACCCAAGGGGTGTGTGCTTGTGATTTCCTAGTTAGAGGAAACCCTTTTATACCTGAATGGTTTGATTTATCTACTTAAGAGATGTACTGCTTCCTTTATTAGTGATATTTAGTTATTCCATGCTTTTTTAATTTAACTGGGATTGTTTAATGTGTTAATATGAGTGGATATACCTATATAAAATGGTTAATGGCATGTTAAATGGATTATATGGGAGGGTAGTCCCATATGCTTGTAATTGATAAATGGATTGCATGAGTGGGTACACTCATGGATTGTGCATATTGATGTGGGTGGGTATACTCACATGGAATGAATGATTTAAATTGAATGCTTTGATAGAATGGTTTGATAGATGCCATGGGCTACACTCCATGGATCTAGAATGCGGAAGTGGACACCTTGGGTTGACTCTGCCCCTTGAGTTTGGATTCAGTGGGATGCATCAGGCCTTGCAACCCTATGGATCCTGCTTGCTTAGTCTTGTGTAGGAAATACCATTGTCGCGATCCTAGTACCCCAACCAGTTCCTAGACCTAGCTTCCAATAGGATTCCCATGGGACTCGATGTGGATGCCTTGGATGAGTTCCTTGGATCCTTCCTGTCGCAGTCTATAATTATTTTATGGATGCCCTGGTACATGAAACCTTGGATCTGGCACATATGGTCTACTTTTCACTATATGGCGTGGCTGTGGGATTAAACTTTTCACTATACGACATGGTCGTGGGATTATACTCTTCACTATACGGTGTGGTCGTGGGACTCTTGACTTCTTTATACAACATGGATGTGGATTTTTTGGAATTTATGGATATACAAAGTGGCTGTATGACTTGTTTACTTTGTTACAACTACCTTGTTAAGAGATAAATATTTTATAGGTAGCCTTGAGGGGATTTTCAGTATTACTTATGATAGTAGACTTATACCATGGGCACACACACTTTCTTTGCTATTTTATTTACAATTTCTAGCACATTGTATATTGCTGTTAGAACTATATAGACCCAGGTTGTTGCATACTCAGATGTTTATCTCACACCTTATTTTGGCCACCTCAAGGACCCAAACAGATTACGTGGTTGTAGGTAATGATAAGGGAAATCACCATGATATAGGTTTTTGATCTTGGATTTGGAGTGGGAAGCATAGGACCAAGATGAGGCTTACGATGATACAAAAAAAATTTGGTCTTTTTTTATTTTTAGGATACTTTTATTTTATTTTATTTCCATATACTACTTTGGATGCTTTCTAGATACTTGTATCATCTGCATCATTTTGTATATGAGACACTTGTGGTTATTGATATATATTCCTGTATTATCTTACTTTTAGTTGAATCTAGTTTGTTTTGCTTCCACTATTTATTGTATGTTTGAATTCTACTGTGATACTCTAGTAATGATGGAATAGTCTCCCCACTAACTCACCTAGGTCCTCACTTCTAGTTATAAGCCTCTAGCATTTGGATAGGCCATATAATCCATTTATCATGCCATTAACCATTTCATATAGGTATACCAACCCATATTAACACATTTAACAATCCTAGTTAAATTAAATAAGCATGGAATAACTAGATATCACTATGAAAGGAGGAAGTACATCTCATAAGCAGATAAATCAAACCATTCAGGTATAAAAGGGATTCCTTTAACTAGGTAAGCATATGTACACACCCCTAGGGTGGTTTTAACTGGCATAAACATGGTATTTCCTTAAGGCGCACCATATGAGTGATCTTGAATCGAGAAAAAGGCTACAATACACCTAATTGGAACCTATGGGAATCCTCACTAGGTCCAACTATAGCTACTACAATAAAATTTCTCAAAAATAAGGCATCACTGGAAAGTACAAAAGATGGCAAAAAAATCGAATGCCTAAATAGCACTTGAAAAGCTAAAAGAAAGTATCGACCACCTACCTCACCTCAGTAGTAGACGGATCATCCAGTATCAAGTCCCAATTCATCATGATTTGGAAGAAATATAAAGAATAGTTGGATAAAAAGAAATTAAGGCATATGAGAATAAAATCAAATAACACAATCATTCTTACAAAGAATCAAGAATGACTAAAAAGGAATCAAGTACTTACTGATGCGGTTCGAACGAGACAAACCATGATTGAATCAGAGTCCAAACGAATTCTAGATATGAAAAACCATTTTAGATGGGTTTTAGGTTTCCTAAAACAAGAAAAAGCTTATGTTCATTAAAATAAGAGGCTACAACATCTATTTTTAAAAAATCCGATGGGTAAGTACATGACGTGTACCTAGCTTAAAACTTATTTTTCCCTTTTTTTATCAAAAACAACCCAAATGACCCATGACCCAGCTTAGGGTCTAAGAAAAAAAGGAAATTAAACCAATTTCACCTGAAAATAAAAGATTTGTACCTCAAGAAAAACCTAGGATCTTACATTTTATTTCCATATAAATACATCCATAAATTTTTTTAAAAATAAGACTATGGATGAAAAAGAGTTTGAAGGGAAACTTTAAAAGATGATTTTTAATATAAAGTCCCTCACCTCAAGTTTGACTCATCATGTATGTTATTTATCTTTAAAAATTATAAAATTACATTAATTATTTACTTAAGAAATTTTTTCAATTTTATTATTCCTTTTACCATGTTATAATCAATTTCTTAATCAAATATGGTCATATCGAATGTTTTGATGATATTAATCTCATATGTCCAAAATGACGTCGTTAGGTTGAATTTGGTAAAAGAAGGTAAGTATTATTTTATATTTCAAGAATGATAATTATTTCATAAATAAAATATTATTTCATTATATATATATATATATCATCCATGTGACATGGTGATGAAAAAAGAATCACATCGCTTTGTGGATGTGGTAGTCCACATGCACACATGAACAATGTTATCATTTTTAGGGAATAGAATCATAAGAAAGAAAATGAAATATTATCTTTTAATAATTATAAATATTTCATTAATATAATACATATACATTAATTACATAGTTATAACCATCTATGAGAGATAGTTATGGAAACAAATTTACATCGGTGTGTAAGGCGATAGTCCATCGTACACATGGAGGATTGTTTCATTATCCATTTGATGGGATAAGAGATGGATACAGATTATCAAATTAATATAAAAACCTAAATATATGTATTATAATGGTGAAATTATTTCATCATGGATTAATTATATTTTAAGGGAGTATAAGAATAAATAAAACAAAAACACTAGGTTAAGAACTATATATCTTCCTCGAACAACCTTATTTTCTTTACACATTAAGAACTCTAAGTCTAGAAATATTCCCTAAATAAAGAATCTTGGATATATAGAGGGATGAAATTAAGGGATTTGGGGTGGTATTGGCCTAACCAGAAGGCTTTTTAAGTGTGAAGAAATGAGAAGAAGAGGTTCCATTTTATATGAGAGCGGAGGGGTACTCTTGGAATTTCATAAAATATTAAATTCATATAAAATAATTTTGATATAAAAATGGATCAAAATTATTAATATTAGAATTTAAATGAGTATTAATTAAAACCCGATCATTAATTAAAATTTGGACAATTTTGGATCATGTTTTTATCCTTATCTTTTTGTTTTAACCCATTATTAACCCTTTTGACAATTATGGTGATATCAGTATTTTTTACTCTGAAAGGGTTTGTATAATTAAGATAAAAAGAAAAATATACCATTAATGGAACATTTTTGATATAATAAATCATATCCCATTCACTAAGATAAAGATAAGTTTTTTAATAGTTACAAACCACTTAATAAAATATTGTTTATTATAAAATAAGATTAATTTCAATTTTGGAACTATTCATTTAATTTAACTTTTTTTTAAATATAAAAATTTAATTAAAATAAAAAGCATTAAAAATCTATAATACGTTCTTTTTGTCTAAAAATATTATGGAACATAAAAAATAACCAAAAGAATACTATTTTTAGAGTTTTCAAAATCATTTTATTGATTTTTTACTGTTTTCACATGCACCGTGTCTATGTTGCATAAGCATTTAAGGAAATAATTTATTCACTAAAAATTAAAAATTAATTTCCAATATGGAAAAAATAATTTATATTTTAAATTAATATTTATAACCAAACATATGTTCTATTTATCCATACATTAAAAATTTAAACATAATAAAACAAAGAGAATGGCATTTTTTACTTTTTTTTATAAAATAATATAAAGAGTAAAAATTGTATCCAAATGGAAAAAATTACATATATTAGAATTATGGATTATTATGAATGATATATACTCATAATATAAAATTAATTCAAGTTTTCAAGTCATTATATAGTCCTTATCATTTTATTTTTATCCTTAATTACACGATTTACCCTTTATTGTGGTAAAAAATTACAAAAGTTAATATTCATAATGTCTAAAAATAAAATTAAAATATTTAAAAAATTCATACCCCATATTTGGAATAAAATTTTCAAGATTAAAAATATTTAAGTGGAATAATTAAATTTAAAATTTAACTGAAAAAAGATATTAAAAACAATTTTTTAGAAAAATGAAATTTTCATGTATAAAATGTTTTTATAATGAATTTAACTATAAAATTAATTTCAAAAACCATAATTGGATTATTTTAAATAAAAATAAACTAATAAAATTTTAAAACTAATCTAAAATAGAATTTTAACTTTGTATGTATTCTAAAAATACAATTTTCTATAAAAATTAGTATTTTCACTATTCATTGAAAAATCAATATTTTTAGAAAGTTATCAAAAAATAATTCTAAGATAATTTTAACACGTTGAATTGAAAAATGAAATTTATTTTTCCAAATTAAAATTCCATAATTTGAAAATTAAACTTGTAAATAAATTATTATAAGAAAAGAGACTAATAAAATTATTCCCATTTTGATTTTAAAAAATTACTTTATATATTTATAATGAATATAAATCTATGAAACATAATTAATGAATATTAAAGAGTCATGAAAGTGATTTATCTTAACATCAACCATGTTTTTACATTATTCCCCCATCTTTTAAATTAAATCCTTACAATTTTATTCATTTATTAAATTAGTGAGGATATCTTTCCCTCATAATATTTTTAGATTCCCATGTTGCTTCTTCAACCATATGAGTATTCAACAAAACCTTAACATGATTAATTAAATTATTCTATTACAATTTATCTCTAAGGTAAATCATATGAACTATCTTGTACTCATTAGAAAGGTTATCTTCTGACTAAACAACCTTAGGGATCAAAACAAGATATGAATCTGATATAAATTTTATTAACATCGAAACATGAAATACATTCTGTACATAGGATAAACTCTAAGTTAAGGCCACTCAGTAAGAAACTAATCCAAATTTCTCCAAGATTTCATATAGTCCAATGTACCATGGAATTAGCTTCCCTTTTTACCAAAACCATAACAATTTTCCATGGAGATACTATAAAAAACATGATTATCTACCTCAAAATAAAGATCATTTATTCGATTATCCACAAAACTTTTACGCCTACTCTAAGTCATCCTCATGTACTTATGAATTATTTTCATATTCTGGTCCATTTCCTCTACCAACTCTAGTCCACCATCTTCCTTTCTCTTACTTCATCCCAAAAAGGAGTCTAACAACATTTTCCATATATATCTTCAAAAGGATTCATCTATATATTAGAATGAAAACTATTATTATAAGAAAAATCAACTAAATAAAAATATTGATACCAACTTCCTTGGTAATACATTATAAAATAATGATTCATTTCTTCAAAGGGTTTATTAATTATCTCAAAATATCCATCAGATTGATGATGAAATGATATTCTAAAATTTAATTCAGTTCCTAATGAATTTTGAAGTCCTTTTCAAAAAATTGAAGTGAACCTGAGATCATATTTAGATACAATAGAGATAGGAACTACATTTAACCTTAATATATCCTTGAGGTACAATCTAGAAAGTTGATCTAAAGACATAGTATCTCAAATGGTAAGGAAATGCATATAATTTTTTAATCGATCAATAATAACCCAAATAAAATTATTACCTTGGGAAGTTTTTGTTAATCCCTCTATGAAATCTATGGATATATTTTACCATTTCCACTCCAGAACTAGAAAAGGTTGAAACATTCCTTTTAGTAATTGATGTTCTACTTTAACTTATTCAAAAAAATAGGGAAATATGAGCTTCATTCTATAATTATCTCTTCAAATGAGAATAACAAGGAACATATGATCTCATTCCAAATCTCAAAACACATTATTTTGCATCCTTAAATTTGAAAAAATTATCCTTCTTAAAAAATTATGCCTTCTCATACAACTCATGGTATTTATTATGATCTTGTTAAATTCATTCTGTCAGATATGATTGTAGTGACACTTGAATCGAAACAGAGGAAGTTTTGGAATCCACAACTTCTAGGCCAAACATCATCAAATCATTAGCCAAAGTGTCATGTTCAAAATGTAACATGGTTAATGAAACATTATTTTTCCAACTCAAAACATTAGATACTATATTTTATTTTCTATGATTATAACGATTCATGCAATTATAATACTTAATCAGTCCCAACCACCTTCTCTGCCTCATGTTTAACTCATCCTGAGTGAATATATACTTTAAAATTTTATGATCAGTATATGTTTAATACTTTAATCTATATAAATTATGTATGTAATTTTTTAAATCAGAAACCACAATAAAAAATTCTTGATTATGTGTAGGATAATTTAACTCATGAGGTTTCAGTTATTAGTAAGCATAATAAATTACCTGATCATTGTACATCATAATACATAAATGTCCCATCAATAAAGCATCACTATAGATGAAATATTCACCATTTATAAAGAAAAAGTAAAAAACTAGAGTATTCACCAACATTATTTTTAGTTATCAAAAATAATCACCACATTATTTCATCTAGATGAATTTAACCTCTTTTCATGTTAACTTAATCAATTGGCTAGACAACTGATCAATTTTTTTAACAAACCTTTAGTAGTAACCAACTAACCCAACAATAATAAGAATATCTATGACATTTTTTGGTTTTGTAAATTCTTTAACAACTTTATTTTTAGTAGGGTTAAACGTTATTTTATCTTTAGAAAAAATATATCAAAGGAGAGAATTTTATTGATATCAAAATTCACACTTACTAAATTTTCCAAAAATGTTACTTTTCTTTTATGTATTGAAGAAAATTATCATGTGTCTTCCATAATCCCCATGATTTTTATAATATACCAATATATAATCAATAAAAAAACTAAAAACTTATCTAAATATTTATATAAAACTATATTCATAACATTAATGAATATAAATAATGTATTATGAAACCCAAAGGGAATAACTACAAACTCATAAGGCTCATATCTAGTAAAAAACATAGTATTTATAATATATACCTCCTTCAACTTCAATTTTTGGTACCCTAAACTGAGATAAATCTTTAAAAAATACCATCCCCCCTAGAGATGACCAAAAAATCATAGATATGAAGTAAAAGATACTTTTTCTTAATAGTGATGATATTCAAGGCTCTATAATCAATTTAAAGTCTCATTGAACCTTATTTTTTTTTAAAAATAGGAGTTCCCTAAGGTGAAGTGTTTGGAAAAATGAAACCTTTATCTAGAAAATCATGAAATTTACTTTTCAATTCTAAAATATCAAATTGATCCATTCAATAATGAGGTTTTTAAATAGGATTAACACCATGAACTAAGTAAATAGTAAACTCAACCTACAGACTAGGGAAAACACTAGGAAAATCATCAAGAAATACATCCATGTATTCATTTAATACAAGGGAATCACTAATATAAACGATTTATTTCTTTTCAACAACTTATGATAATTAAATTTCACTACTATCTCAAATAAATTTCTTAGATTACTGATAGGTTATCAAATGTATTACATCATTGAACATAAATTGATAATCTTTTCAATCTATATTAGAATAATAAATAGAAAGAAAATAAATACCAAAAATAATATCAAACTCTACCATGGGCAGTTCAATATAATTTTCAAGAAAGACCATCCCAATAAAAACAATAAGAGGATTTCTATAAATCTTGGTTTCTTTAATATTTCCACTTAAAGTTTCCACCAAAAGTTGTATCTTACTGTCATGATGTGATATTATCATATTACTTTAACATTGATCAAAGAAGAAAGAATGTGATGTTCCCAAGTCAAATAGGGAATTCACATAACTTGAATAAACAAGTAGTATACCTATCACCACTTCATTAGACCACCTTGCATAAACTATAGAAGTATCAAATGAATTTAATACACATTTTTGTTTTTTATCTTGATGATTTCCACACTAAGTATCTATCTTTAGATAGATGCTAGCATAATAACCAAACTTATTATAGTTTAAACACCTCACCACCGGCTAGCTATCTGTTACCCCATTTTGGGGTTGTTCAAGACTATTTTCTTGACATTCATGAAACCTTTGACCAAAATTAATATACTGATAATACTTTAAATATCCTGTAAAACATTCCTAAAAATTTATTTTACTACTCTTAGAACATTTTTGGTTCTTAGATCTAGAATTATTAGTTGGGTTTTTCTCTGCTTTCTACCACATTGACCTTTTCATACAATTGTATTTTTGAGGAAAATAAGTTTCAAAAAACTCCATCTCAATTTTATCAGTACAATGGAAAAATTTATCATAAATTTTAAATCTTGTTCGAAAAAATATCTTCATAAACTTGGTTTTAATACTTAGTAAAATATATTAATTTTACTACCAAGGTCCTGAATAAAATATGGTGCATACATGGACAATATTGTAAAATTTTCTTCATACAAAACTACTAAATATTTATATTTTTCTTCAATTACAAGAATTTTTTCCCCACACTGACTCAAAAAACCTTAGTGAAGTATTTATCAAGGAAAAAAATTCTTAAATGTGTCCCATTCCATGGAATCAACCTAATATTTATTTCTAGTATTCTTAACCAAAGTCCACCATCGATCAACATCAACGTCAAAATGATAAATGGAAAGGGTTACCTTTTGACATAATGAAAACCCTATGAATTTAAATATATTCTCAAGGGAATTGATCCATCATTTTTCCACCATTGGATTTACAGTTCCACCGAATTTAGGATGGTGATGTTTCTGAAATGATCAACCATCAACCAGTTCCTATATGGAAAATCTGATTGATCACTAACATGGATGAAACCACTATTTATAGACTATGTCAACTGAGCAATTAGAATAAAAAATTATTTAGTTCCAATTCCAACCATTTTGGGATATTGATTTGGAAGGATATTTTCCTCTTACTCCCTTCCTACTACAACTTCCCTTTTTCCTCTATTGGAAACAATTCTGAACATACATAGTTTAGGAAAAGTGAAATTATAATCTTGAAATTATATATCATTTTAGCTTAACCATAAAGTATAATATTTCATTTGTATTATATTAACATTATCAAAACCCATAATGTTATCTAAACATTTTTTATGATACCAACTTTAAATACACGACTATAAAAAATACATATTCTTGTATCTTTAGAAAATAATTCATTTTCTTTTATTCTTAAAGATATTTTAAGTTTAAAGTTTTATATAATCAAGTTATCACCCTTAAATAAGTAAATATTACATTAAAAAGTTGGAACTTTCACTTAGTATCCATTTTTATCATAATATAAAACTTTTAAAAAGAAACATTTTTTTTCATGGAATATATTCACAAATTTTATCTTGACCTGATCCTTTTCTGTACTCATCCTTGAAACCATGTGAAAACACTTTAAAATGTCTGATGAGAAGAAAAATCTCAGTAAAGGACATAAAAAAGAAAAAATATTTTATTTCGCTGAAAAACATGAAAACCTATAAAATACTCACCGTATCACATTATTATTCAAACATATGAAATAAGTCATTTTTATATGAGAAACACACACCTTTTTCTCAAAGAAACCTTCAGAACCCATAGAAAGTAATCAAAAACACTTTTTAGAAAACTTAGATCATCATATTCATATATTGTTTTAAAACCATGTCGAAAATAAGTAGATCCAAATTAAATACATTAGGAAAACCACACCAGTTAACTCCATATTTTTTCATTTGATGAAACAGAACATTACCCAATTCATTGAGGATCTATAATGCTTCTCACGCATTGTATAATCTATATCGGGCTCACCCATTTGTCATTAGATATAATAGGGCTCAATCCACTATATAAGATATATCATGATCACCCATTTCTCATATATACTTCTTATATACCATATTATTAGTAAAATATTTTATGAATTCACTTTTTTCTATAGAACATTTGAAAAACTCTTTTAAACCCATGTGAAAACTATTTTTGATATTGATATACCCATTATTTTCATTTAAAAAAAAGTACCTAGAAGGAAGGGAAAGGTTCCTTTTATTTGAATAAAACATAAAACCTTTTAAAGTAATTCAAAAATCAAATAATGGTTATGATGGTGGTAAAAGGAATTGTTTCTGTATACGTTAAAATAGAACAAGTATCTTGTCTTTTATAAATAAAGTAAAAACATTATGTAAAAAGCTAACTTTTGAAAAACCTTTAAAGGAAGAAAAAAAAGATATAAAATTTACTTTATAAATATTTTATGTCCATATAAATATATCTATAAAATAATTTGAGAAATATGGACATGGAATAAAAAATAGATGGAAGGGAAACTTTAAAAGAGGATTTTTAAAAGAAAGTCCCTTACCTTGAGCCCAGATCATCATGTATGTTATTTATTTTTCTGAATAATAAACTTATTCTAATTATTTAGTTTTTTAATAACATTTTCAATTTTATGATTCCTTTTACCGTGTTATAATCAATTTATTAATCAATAAATTTTGTTTCTGAAGTTTTTTATGACGTTCTGCACATATGTCTAAAATGACTTCAGTAGGTTGACTATGGTCAAAGAGGTCATTATTACATCATATACAAAATAATAATCATGAAATTATAATAATTTTTATAAATCAATTATACTTTTAAAACAAATCATGAATTATGGTTATAAAAAATTAACTATATTACAAATATAGATACAGTAGGTCGTACATACTCATGAGTGACACTTCCATTTTTAAACGATCGTTAAGGAAAAAAGGTAAGTGTAATTTTATATTTGAATTATAATAATTATATCATAAATACCATATTATTTCTTTAAAAATACATATATAAATATATATATATCATCCATGTGTTTTTGTGATGAAGAATGAATCACATCGCTTCATGGAGGTGGTAGTCCACACGTATGCATGAACGACATTGTCATTTTTTAGTTAATGAAAAGGTAAGATGTAAATGATATATTATATTATCAAAATGATAAATATGCCATGAATATAATATATATACATTAATTACATCATTATAAAAAACTATGATTGACAGATATGGAAAATCAATTACATTGGTTTGCGAGGCAACAATCCGTCATACACACGAAGGATGATTTCATCTCAAAATTGATGAAAAAGGATATGGATATAGGTTGTTACATTAATATAAAAATACCTTGGTATATGGAATATATTTTTGTTATTATTTCTTTATGGTTTAATAATATTTCAAGGTGTTAAAAGAAGAAATAAAAAAATGCTCTTTTAAGAACTATACCTCTCCTTAAAACAACCTCCTTTATTTAAACATTAAGACCTATAAGGTTGGTATTATTACATACTTAAGGGATCTAGGTTGTGGATAAATATTAAATTAAGGAATTTGGGTAGTAATTTTTTAAAAAAAATGGATATTTAAGTGAGAATAAATGATAAGATTAAGTACCCTTTTATAAGAGGGTGGGGGGGGACACTCTTGGAATTTCTTAAAATATTAAATTAATATAAATTAAATTTACTTTCCAAATGGATCCAAATTTATAGTGTCATACAATATGATGAGGATGAGTCTAAATAATTTCTCCAAATAAAATTCTGACAAGCTTGGATTACATTTTTACCCTTATCTTTTTATTTTAACCCTTCCTTATCCCTTTTGACAATTACTATTATATCATTTTTTTACTATTAAGGGGTTAATATAGTTACAATAAAAGTAAAAAAGGAAAAAATGGACCATTTTTTATATCATAAACCATATAAAATTAACTTCAGTGATTATAATAGTTTCTATAAATTTTAAATCATTTAATAAAATATTATTTATTATAATATAAAATTAATTTTAATTTTGAAACTATTAATTTAATTTAACTTTTAAAACTATAATAAAAAATGTAATTTGAATATAATGAATCTAAACCTCTATAATGTTACATTTTTATCTAAAAAAATCATTAAATGTAAAAACTCACATAAATAATATTATTTTTTGAGTTTTTAAAATCGTTTTATTGATTTTTTATGGCTTGTACAAGAACTGTGTTAGTGTTGAATAGGCATTAAAGAAAATTATTTCTTCATTAAGAATTAGAAATCAATAATCATGATTTAAAAAATTACATATAATTCATATTAAAATTTATAAATGTAAATATCCTTTGTTTGTCCCTATGTTAAACATTTAAATATATTAAAATAAAGAGACTGACATTTTTGACTTTTCTTTATATAAAGTAATATAAAGGGCCAAAATCATGAAAAAATGGAAAATGGAAAATATTAGACTTTTGGATGATTATGGATGATATATCATCATATAATAAAATTAAGGAAATTGTTATGATCATTATTTAGTCCTTATCATTTAATTTTAACCTTAATTACCTAAATTACCCTTTAACATGGTAATTTTTTTCAATATTTACTATTCATAATGTTAAAAAATAAACATTGTTGAGTCAATAAGGTTTTCCTTATGACTTTTCCATTCCTTCTTATTTTGAAAATCACAAACACCTTATACTTAAACAAATCTATATTTACTTCTATAAGGAAAATTTCCATCCCAAAGGAATTTACCCCTACCATATATTCATTTCTTAAATCAATATTTATCTTAAGTATAAAAATCGGATTCATACCTAAAACCTCGGAATCGTATAATACTTAGACATAAAGCATTCTGTTTTAGGATCCAAATTCTGGATACGAACTTTAATGAAGTTCCAATCCAAATTCTGGATACGAACTCTAATGAAGTTCCAATCCAAATTCTAGATACAAACTCTAATTAAGTTCCATTCTGAATTCTGGATACAAACTCTCATATAGTTCGAATCCGAATTCTGGATACAAACTCTCATGTAGTTCGACTCCAAATTCTGGATATGAACTCTCATGTATTTCGACTCCGAATTCTGGATAAGAACTCTCATGTAGTTCCAATATGAATTATGGATACAAACTCTCATGTAGTTCGACTCCGAATTTTGATTACGAACTTATCTAAGTTTTGACTCTGATTTCTCTGAATTCAGACTCTGAACTCTTATGAGTTCTGACTCCGAATTCCCATGAAATCTGACTCCAAACTTTGTAAGTCCTGGTTCCGAATACTGGTGAAACCAGACTCTGAATTTCCTTAGAAATTCAGACTCCATATTTCTACAGAATTCAGGTTCTAAATTCCTACAAAATAGAATCCGAATATCTCTTTATTATAGACTCCGAATTCCATTTTGGTTAGACTCCAAACTTTTATTTGCTTACATTCCAAACTCTAGTTTTACTTATGATTAAACTCATTTTATTACAAAACGATTTCATGCTTTTAGTTATTGACTAACCGTTGGTTGAGTGACACGTGTACAGATCCCTATGAAATTCAAGGAGAAATATGACCGTTGGAGGAGGGATCCGACCGTTGGAGCTTCGCCTATAAATAGGAGCTCATTTGAACAAGCTTGATACTGAACTTTGACATCTTTGAGATCTGTGCTTACATGCTGTTGAATTTTTTTATAGATAGAGAGAGGCTCTTATCAACTCTCAATGCTTCGTACAGAAAGTTTGAACACCTTTCTCAAACTTTTCCTTGTGCAAACTTACTTCGTGCGACTCCAATTATTGCTGATTACAATCGAGGGCTTTCGGGGATAGGAAGACAGAGGTTCCAACACTTTGAATTTGAGGGATTCCTTGTTGAGGAAGACAGAGGTTCCGACTACCTGATAGTTGAGGGCTTGCGGGGATAGAAAGACAGACTTCGATCTTCATATCGAGGGCTTACCCTGGTGTGGTTAATACAGACTTTCTTGAAAGTATAAATCAAGGGACCTTTATCCAAGGTTATTGGATACCATTCTCTTTGGGTTAAAAGAGTTATTGTTTGTTACTTGTAGTTTTAATAGTTGTCTTTCCTATGCATTTTGTATTGCTAAGGAAAGTATAACTTTCTTATACTTCTTTACTTGTACTCTGATTTAGTTAGATTCTACACTCTTTAAGGTATAATATCAATCTTTGTAACTTTTGTTAAGTTTCATTTCCGGAATCACTTTTCCAAAATTTAGCATGTGATTAGAACTTATAGAGGTATTGTGAATTATCTTGCTTAACCTTGTTAAACATTACCATCCTAAAAATTTCCTAAGTAAATTTTTCAAAGGTACAATTCACCCCCCTCTTGTATATGAGAATCTCATTCTTATTTCGATCCTACGTTTGTTATCACAGAGTATATCATACTCAGAGTCATACCATCCTAACAAACATGACCTATTTACTTAATTTGGAACTCTTGATTACAAATATTAAACACATTTTTCTATATTCAAAATACATAATCATTATAATTTAATTTAAAATTAAACCAATAAAACATGACAAAAACAATTTTTCATAAAATTCCATTTTCAAGGATAAACTATTTTTATACTAAATTAATGTATACAATTTACTTAAAAAACCATAATTGGAATATTTTAAATCAAAATTAATAAGTGAAAATTTAAAATTAATCCAAAATA
Organism: Viscum album; assembly: GCA_963277665.1. Taxonomy (NCBI): domain Eukaryota; kingdom Viridiplantae; phylum Streptophyta; class Magnoliopsida; order Santalales; family Viscaceae; genus Viscum; species Viscum album. Next base: position 696,433,031 of record OY728122.1, on the reverse strand, counting down.
TAATTCTAACTTTTTAAATAATTGAAAAGAAAATATAATTTAAAATAAAAATTAGTATATTTCACTATTCATTGGAAAATAAATTTTTTAATAAAATTATAAAAAATTAATCCTAAGATAATTTTGATGTATTGAATTCAAAAATTAAATTTATTTTTGAAAAAATCAAATTCCATGACATTAAAATTATATTTTTAAATGAAACCTTATAAGAAAAGAGTTTTTTAAAAGGTTGGGGCCGAAGCCTCAATTTATTATTAAAGCAAAGACTTCTTTAGACTGGGTAGAGGGTGACCCATTACATAGCCCAAAGGCCCAAGGCCAAGTGGCCTGCAAACAGGGATAGAAAGCCCATTTTTTGGCCCAAAGGACCCCTCGGTGAACAATACTGCTACAGTACCCGCGCAGCTACATTACCTGTTACAGTACCACCGCCGCTACAGTACGCTGCTACAGTCCCTCCACTACTACTACATTACTGCTATAGTGACCTAGTACAGTGCTGCTATAGTGCCCTACTACAGTACTCAGGAATTCTCCCCTTCTTGGATTTGATCCTGGGTCTTTTTGATGCCAAGCAAGAGCTTGAACCACTAGGGTACATGCTCATTGGCATATGAAAAGAGTTTAAAAAGCTATTTCATTTTTTATTTTAAAAACTAATTAATATTTTTATAATGAATATTAATATATAAAACTTAATTACTGAAAATTAAAAGACATATAAGTGATTTATATTGACATTACCTAGGTTGCTACATTATTTCATGTGGCCATTTTGGCTATGTGAGAATGTAGACTTCCCTTGACCGGAGCCGTTTGATCAAATAAACCAAAAAACATCCCACATGGTCACATATACACATAAGAGGCATATCACTTGGTGTTGATCCAAGGAAACTAGGTGATATAATAAAATAACATATGACCAATTATCAATTTTTTTTAAAACTTAACATAATGGTTACTGGATCTGGGGGTAGCACCAGAGAGTTGTAGATAGAACCCTTGATTAGTCCGAAGCCCATTGGGGGAGTATGGAGGCATCTGGAAGGCATATTGTAGGAATTTAAAATTCAATTATACTCCTATTAACACCCTAAAAAAGTTGGTATAGAGTTTAGATATTTTTGATAATATATGATATCTCATTTTTAATGAAAAATATTTAATAATGGTCTATAAGATTGAGAAAAATCTTCCTTCACACCAAACTCAAAGGGACACTTCTTCAATAATATTTCACATTATGTATTTAACTTTAGTTTAATTTATTGAGGATATTTTAGGCTTCAATGGTTATGTATTTTAATAAAAGAATAAACCTATTATTTTAAACCTAAGTAATCTACCAGATCAATATTTTTAATTGAACGAATATAAACTATATGAAGATAATAAATAATTTTTTATTTGATGATTTATTTCTAAGAAGATGATGCATGATCTTTAAGTTAATGAGTAATATACGAATAATTATGAGCTAAATTATCATTGGTGAGAGAAATACTATGGTTTTTTGTGGGGATATAATTCCTCCAGGTATGATGTGGAAATTTTAATGAAAATTTGTGAGATTAATTTCATGTATTACCTAATGTCATCTTTAATGAAGTATTTTTTATGTAGATATTATCAGTGCTGTGTATTTGTGACAACACTCAGTAAAAATATACATGATTCATGCGTATATAGATAATGACATCCAAGAAATCACTCTTGATCACCTACTACTATGGGTTGAGGCTAGGTATAATATATACTTGTAGAATATATTCTCAAATATTGATCTTAGTTTGAGTTTATAAATGTTTCACCTAAGTATAGCGGTGTGTGTAGTTAGTTAATATTGGTTAAGGACACTTGTTTCAACCTAATGATTGAAAAAAATTCACTTAACTTAAAAATAAAAACTGCTTAGTGATTAGTGCAAAACCAATATTTACCGATCCTATTGGTCTATATCAATTAAAACTAGTTTAAATCAATTAAATAAAATTGGGAAAAATTATATGATTAAAAAATTATTCCTTAAAAAAGGATAATACCCTAAACATTCAAAGGTAATAGTTCTTAGATAATGAAAATATCATTATAAAAATAAAAAGTAGAAAAAAAATATCTATGAAAAAACAATTAATTCAATATTAAGATGAAAGAAATAATTTAATAAAAAATAAACCCAATAACATGAAAAATATTTATAGGCATTTAATAATATAGGGTAAATAATAAATATTGTTTAATGAATCATATCAACTTTAACATCATATATATTCATCATGTTTAACTATAATGAAAAATCAATAGTGATTCATGATATATTCAAATTTATTCATTGAAAGATATCCATCACTTCTACATTAAACAATTTTTAATATAATTATATAATTTTTATTTTTAGTTAATAATGGTAAATGTTACCAAAACCAAAATAATTCAAAGACCTAAAATATGAAATATATATAAACCTACTTGAATCGATAAACCGATTTAAACTTAATTTTACCGGTTTATGGGGGTTTGGTTTGATCAGTTTAGTTTGGTTTAATAAATCTTATTCAATCCTACCTAGGTGTTTACAATCAAGCTCTCAAAAAATTCTAGGATTGAGGTGGATGATGTTGTATAATATTATTTTGGTTTCTCACCCACAATTATATTTTTAATGAAAATTAGATATCATCTATAGTATCACCCATAACTCTAATTATGAGGTAGACTAGTTATCAAGTATAATTATAGTATTATAAGTGTATAGTGGGAGTCCTATAGTATCTTAAGCTAGTGAATCTAGATGAATTATCGAGTAAGAAATTATGAAGGTATATGGGATGATGATATCATTTTTTTGATATAGTGAGTCCACAATTGGAAAGATTGTTATGATAGTTACTAATAAAAAGGTAGATTAGTTCTGGATAGTAGAATAGTGGGGTTTGGATCCTAGGTATTGGTATTAATCCTCTCTTGATGTTGATATCTAGATTAGTGTACAGTTGGGCTAGGAGATTAGGTATGAGTGACCTCTAATAGAGTATAGTTTTCAAGGGTTCTATTTAATACTAAATCATGGAGTGTGAGAGTATATGTACACCTATATTTATGAATATGGATCTTGATATTTAATGAAATAAAATATTGAGATAACATAGTAATGATTTTGGTTAAGTAAAATACCAATGAAATTCTGGGTACTTATCACATTTTGAGAATATATATAAACTATGATTTATTTTGTTTTCATGGTCAACCTACAACTTTAGATGAATATACTAAGTATTATTACTCACCCATTTATTCACACTTGGAAACTTTTTTCCTTATGTCCATGTATTTCTATAAAAGTATATTATAGGTTCTTGGGAGTATTAGTAGATTATTAGCAACGAGATTTCTATTGTTTCATGAAGACTTGAATTGTAATTATATATTTGATTTATGTATTTTTTGGGATGATATCTCTTGTTGGTGGATTCTTACAAGTGTTTATGGTTTAAATTATTATTGTATCATACATTATATGTTTGGATTATTCATATAATGTATTATCTTATTCTGAAATTATTTTAGCCGAAGATTGGTTATTCATATAGGCAATGCCTCCAATATATACATGGATTCCTCAATACTAGTATCTATCCCCTAGCCTAGTAGATGATAATTTGGGGAATTCACCTTATAGTATTTTAAGATGTGATTTATTAGTATTAATGTGTCAGATATATATTAGAGTAGAAACTTATTGAAGATTGGTTAAGGTAACTTAGAAAAATAGAATTAAATAAATATCAGTTCATTTAGTCATAAAAAAAGGAAATATAAAGTATGTAATGAATGATTTACTCCTGAGGAGTACACATATTAAGGATAAGTGGTTGAGAATATTTATTGAAGAAAAATATTAGGTGTATTTTTGAGGTATATTTGAATTATACAATATTAGATTATTGTTTTGTTTTTATATATTGTTTTGGGGGAATAATCATTATGGAAAGAAAATAGATTCCATAATATTTTTCATAATATTTTATCTAATAGAATTTAAAAACTTTTCATTAAAGATATATTACAATGTCACCTTGGAAACTGAGAGTAATTATTTAGGATTTTGAGTATATATACAAGTTTTAAACTATAATTATATAAGAGAACATTGTGATACCTTGATTAGTGATGGTCTTGTGGTAGGAGGATAGAGATAGGGCACCTCAGGTACCTAAGTTGGATTGACTATGATTTGATATGGGAGTTGATAATTAGAGTGCATGGGATATAGTAATCACTCATTTTCAATGTAATGTCTTAGATTTTTCTATGATTTATTTTAATATTATATGAAATTGTTACGAGAGCAGGCTCCAATATGACACATCATTCCAAGTCTCAATGAGACCGGAATGGTGGTTTGAAACTTGTTAAGTTAAGCGAGTTGGCACATTTGCGCAGTTGTGGCAGTTTCCAAATGGATGCCCGGATTAAAAATCTGAGGGCACCATTGCGTCCGAGAAGATGAATTTACCTCAGAACAGGTCTAACCTTGATCGGCGCAGGTTGAGGGAAAAAGTTAATTTTTAGACAATTTTAGTTAAATAAAAAAATAAAATAAAATCGCAAAGTTATTTTATTTTATATTGTGGAAACATCCGTTGCAGCACAACGATAGGGAAACTGTTTCAATATTAAATGTCATGTCATAATGACTCAGAAACAGTAATGATGACCCATTAATTCTGTAGCATAATGGAATTCCAAATATTTTTCCTTTTTTATTTGGATGTCGCTCATTGGAAAGTATTGGGAGAAAACTCTGGAGAATCCGTGGAGCCGTGGAGAAAACTCTCAGTGACGAACGACAACGAATCGAGGTTGTGAATCACTGTGCCAATGAAGTTGAAGGATATTGACAAAGACGATAGTGTGACCCTTTCATCAATTATCGATCCTTTCCTAAAAGGTAGGGGTTTTTATTTCATTCCTCATTCCACGTTTTTGAATTTAAACGATAAACGCGGATCAACCACGAACAAGTTGATTCGTGGATTCATACATTATTGTGGGAGGGTTTTATTGGGATGATTTTGGGGAATTAGTCCATGTTGATTATTATTGTTGATTTCTACTCCATTTAATCCTACTAACGGGAGAGGATAAACGTCGTGACGAACTAAGGTGGAGGTTCATTCCTCAATTTGTTTTATTTGATTCTTTTTCCCCCTTTCCTTCTCGCACATTCTTCGCGTTCTTCATGGGGCAGCGAAAACCGGATCGTTGCACACCCGTCATGCAACGAATTGATCCCAAACTGGGGATCCGACATCACAATGACCCTACGAAGGTGTGACGACCATGAAGAAGGAATAATAATCTCGGATCAAAAGAGGCCATTCTTCGAGCGTTTTTCGCACGGGAGGATCAAAAAATGTTTTCAGAGCCGACCAGAGGTCCGAAAACACTGGAAGCAGCTTCGCGGCATCAGGGCGACCAAAAATAGGGAGTTCCATGGAAATTGGATGACCGAAGCGATGAAAGGGGAACCACCAGATGCGTGATGACAGAGGTTCGTGTTTTTGTAAATTTCCAGAATACACGGTGTGTAACTCCGAAGAACATGCCGTGTGGATCGGATCAACGGTGGGTAAGGTTTTGGGCATCAGATGGGTATCAAATGGCGTGAGACCCTGGTCACATGGCGTGTTTCACCTTCCTCGAGGAACGACATGTATCAAGGGGGTACACGGACACGGGGTGTAGTACACGACTGTGTACTACACCACATGGCCAGGTGAGGCCAGTAGTGCGGGACACCCCGTATACCAACCACACGAGCTGGCATACTTGGGTTGAGGCTATGTATGGGCACACAACCATTATACACAGATCCAACCCTAGTTACTTAGACACGGCGTGTAATCCCTACCACACGCCGTGTAATGACTTTCTCTACATGACCGACCTTACGACACGGGCCGTTGTACATGGGCAGTACCTGGGGTCAGAAGGCACGGCGTGCGAATTTTCTACACGCTGTGTATTTTTTGAAAAATAGTTTGGTCGTCTTGTACACAACATCTTGGACATGTTTCATTTGGGTTCATGCCCATTCTTCTCATTCCACTGAAGGTTAGGCATTGTTTCCTTTTATAGGAGTATGATCCCTTCAGCAAGAATTTCTGTGATAGAGTTAGGCATCCCTCTGAGAGGCCCAGATCGAGATCCTCTATCCATTCCTGACCCTAGGTAGAGTCAGGCATTGACGTGACCAACTCTACCGGGCATTGATCCTCTACCTAGATGGTGAATCCGACTGAGTCGTGGTGTCCTCCATGGCCCTGGCAGTGATCCTCATCTGTGTATCATGATGTTTCCCCACTCAGGAGTGTATTTCCCATAATGAGTGTATCTATCTATTGTGATCTTCCCACTCAAAAGTGTGTCTCTTATAATGATTGTATCTACCTATCATGGAATTTCTTGACTAATAATACTTCTCGGACGGACGTCATTAGAGCTACCAGACTCGTGGAGTGTGTTCTCCCGAAATGAGTGCTTCATGGAATCTTCGAACGGAATCCCTAGAAGGGGTATGTGTTTTTGTGACTTGAATTTAAACCGCGGGTCTGGGTTTCATGTATATCTTCACTGTGTTTCAATTTCTATATATTCTGTAGACATATACTATGTATAACTGACTATACTTTTACTTTGTGTATTGCTTTGTGGTTTTCGGGGCCCTCTACTGAGTATTGTTATACTCACCCCTGCACGGTCTTTGCCTACACGTGTCATGTCTTGTGCAGATGAGCAGCCTTTTGACAGAGTCCAGGGTGGACCAGGACTGGATTTAGCTTTCTGAGTTCCTCACCGTCCGGGGTGTTCCTACGGCTATGAGCAGTAGTCCCAGTACCTCTTTGTGTTCACAGGTTGGACTTTGTAGTTTTCAGACTCTTGTTTTGGTGGGCTTGTATTTTGGCCCAATTTACTTTCAGCACTTTACCTTCCGTTGTGCTCTGGTGGTTGGGTTTAGTTGTATGCATGCATTTTTGTTCCTTAGAGGTTTTTTTTGCATTTCAACATTTGTGGGCTTGGAGTTGTGTGCGTGTGTACATGTACTTAGGAAATTCCTCCCATGTTAGTAATATGCCTACTCAGTGCTAGTCACCAGCCCCTGGACTATTGGAGGCGGGCTTGGAGTGTTGTGGCGTGGCCCCCACTGGGACAGGTCGTGACAGATTGGTATCAGAGGGTGTCGAGTATGTAGTTTTCTGCGACGCATTAGGGACCGGGCTTGGCTGTGTCCTGATGTAGAGGCAGGCAATGATTGCTTATGGTTCATGCCATCTTAGGCCACATGACCAGAACTATGCGACCCATGATCTCAAGTTGGCAGTGGTAGTCTTCGCATTAAAGATGTGGCGACACTACCTTATGGGAAAGCAGTTCATCATCTAATATGACCACAAGAGCTTCAAGTAAATCTTCTCGTAGAAGGATCTGAATCTGAGATAGATGCATTGGCTAGAGTTACTCTAGGATTATGATTTCGAGATCATCTATACTCCTGGTAAGGGAAACAAGGTGGTAGATGCTCTTAGAAGAAGTTCAAGCTCGTAGCTGTTGAGTGAGGTGATGGAGAAGTTAGCCACGTTGCAGTTGTCCTTCATGGACAGAGGGGATGCAACTTACTTACTGTCGATGGTTGTCGCCCCTCCACTCTTACAAAGAGTTAGGGAGGCACATCTTGGGGATGATGACTGTGAGGCTTTACGTGATCAGTTATCCATGGGAAATGCTTCAGATGGATATTCGCAAGGTGGGGAGCACATACTTCTTTTCATAGGATGCACTTTCATACCAGTGGTGATGCGGGAAGAGGTTCTAAAATAGTTTCATACATCCACCTTGGTGGTACATCTAGGAGCGGCAAAGATGTACCAGGATCTATGACGGAAGTTCTGGTGGTCAGGTATGAAGAAGGGAGTAGCAGAGTTCGTTTCTCAAAGCCTTACGTGCTAGCAGGTGAAGGCTGAGCACCAGGTTCCAGTAGGATTAGTTCACCCCTGGAGGTTCTATAGTGGAAGTGGGACGGAATATTGATGGACTTCGTGAGAAGCTTACCACAGATGTCCAAGGGGCATGATTCCATCTGGGTGATCGTTGTCCGACTCACCAAGTCGGCCCACTTTCTAGCCATCAGAGAGCAGAGTTCTGTAGAGAGCTTGGGACACCTCTACATGCAAGAGATAGTTCAGCTACATGGAATCCCTTCAACGATAGTCTCAGTTCGAGATGATTGCTTTACATCCCGGTTGTGGAAGGGATTGGAGGAGGCCTTTGGGACACAGTTGCGCTTGAGCACAGCGTTCCATCCACATACCGATGGTCAGACTGAGAGCACCATTCAGGTTCTAGAGGATATGTTATGAGCCTGTATCTTGGACTTTGGTTACATTTGGGAGGACCACCTACCACTGGTGGAGTTTGCGTTCAATAACAACTACCACTCCACCATTGGTATGGAACCTTTCGAGGATTTTTATGGGAGACCTTTCCAGTCACCACTTTGTTGGACCGACCTTGGAGAGTTAGCACTCATGGGTCTAGAGCTAGTGTTGGCTACCACCGAGAAGGTGCAGATCATCTAGGAGTAGATGAAGACTGTATAGAGCTGGTGGAAGTCTTATGCTGATAGATTATGAAGACCTTTGGATTTTGAGGAGAGATAACATGTCTTTCTTTGGGTCTCACCTCGACGAGGGTTACAGAGATTTGGCCGGGGCGGCAAGCTATCTCCGAGGTTCATCAGACCTTTTCAGATACTGTGTAGAGTTAGTGAGGTGGCGTACTGCCTAGATCTACCGCCAAAGTTTCATCGGGTACATGATGTCTTCCACGTATCGCAACTAAGGAGGTACGCACATGACCCATCGCACATCATCGACTGGGGAGAGCTAGACATCAAGGTTGGAGTGACCTTTGCCGAGTACACAGTGGAGATCGAGGATCGATATGAGAGGATCCTTAGAGGTAAATCAATTACCTTGATGTGTGTTTGGTGGAAGCATGGGAATCTTCAGGAGAGCACATGGGAGCAGGAGGCTCATATCTGTGCCCAGTACCCCCATCTTTTTGAGAAGTCTTGTTTTGGCTTTTCTGGGACATAAAGCCCCAAGGTGGGGAGAATGTATTGTCTCAGATTTTTCTGTGATTTTTTTAATATTATATGGAATTATTACAAGACCAGGCACAGAGACGACATATCATTCCGAGGCCCGGTGAGCCCGGAATGGTGGTTTGAAACTTTTTAAGTTATGTGAGTCGGAACAAGTGTACAGTTGTTGCAGTTTCCAAACGGATGCCTAGATTAAAAATATGAGGGCCCCATTGCATCTTGGACGACGACTTTACCTAAGAAAGGGTATAACCTTGACTAGCGCAGTTCGTGGGAAAAAGTTAATTTTTGGACGTTTTTAGTAAAATAAAAAAATAAAATAAAATCGCAAAGTTATTTTATTTTATTTTGTGGAAACATCCGCTGCAAAGAAGCAACAGGGAAACTGTTTCAATATTAAATGTCATTTAATAATGACTCAGAAACAGCAATGATGAACCATTAATTCCACAACACAATGGAATGCGAAACATTTTTCCCTTTTTATTGGGATGTCTCTCGTTGGCAAGGATTGGGAGAAAAATCTGGAGAATCCATGGAGCCATGGAGAAAACACTCAGCGATGAACGATGACGAATCGAGGCTGTGAATCGTTGTACCAATGAAGTCGAAAGATCTCGACGACGACGGTGGAATGAACCTTTCATCAATGATCAACCCTTTCCTAAAAGGTAGGGGTTGTTATTTCATTCCTCTTTCCCCGTTTTTGAATTTAAATGACAAACACGAATCAACCATGAACAAGTTGATCCACGGATTTGTACGTTCTTACGGGAGGGTTTTATTGGGATGATTTTTGGGGAATTAGTCCATGTTGATTATTATTGTTGATTTCTGCTCCATTTAAGCCTACTAATGGGAGTGGATCAATGTCAACGAAGGTGGAGGTTCATTCCTCAATTTGTTTTATTGGATTCTTTTCTTTCCACCTTTCCTTCTCGCGTGTTCTTCGTGTTCTTCGCGAGGCGACAAACAACTGATCATTGTGCACCCGTCTTGATACAAAACGATCCCAAACTGAGGATTCAAAATTGTAATGACCTTATGAAGGTACGAAGACCATGATGGATGAAAAATCGGCTCAGATCGAAAGAGGATATTCTTCGAGTGTTCTTCACGCGGGAGGATCAAAACATGTTTTTGGAGCCGATTGGAGGTCCCAAAACACCGGAAGAAGCTTATTGGCGTGAGAGGAACCAAAACCTAGGAGTTCCATGAAAATCCGATGACTAGATTGATGAAAGGGGAACCACCAGAGGCATGATGTTGGAGGTTCACGTTTCTAGAAATTTCCCGAATACACTGCGTGTAACTCTGAAGAACACGCCGTGTGGACCAGATCACCGGCGGCTAGGGTTTCGGGCATCAGACGGGTATCACACGCAGTGTGACCCCGGTCGCATGGCGTGTTTCACCTTACTTGAGGCTCAACATGTATCCATGGGGTACATAGACACTAGGTGTAGTACATATCCATGTACAACACCACACGGCCAGGTGAGGCCAGTAGCACGGGACACCTCATGTACCGACCACACGGGCTATCATACTTGGGTTGAGGCCATGTATGGGAACACGACCAGTGTACATGGAGCTGAACCTAGTTACTCAGAAATAGAGTGTATTACCAACCACATGCCATGTACTAACTTTCTCTACATGATTGACCTTATGACACGGGTCGTTGTAGACGGCAGTGCTCGGGGTCAGAAGACACGGCGTGTGACTTTTCTACACACTGTGTACTTTTTGGAAAAAAATTTGGTCATCTTTTACACCGAATATTGTACATGTTTCATTTTGGTTTGTGCCCCTTTTTTATCATTCCCCTGAAGGTCAGGAATTATTTCCTTTTATAGGAGTATGATCCCTTCAGCAGGAATTTTTGTGATAGAGTCAGGCATCCCTCCGAGAGGCTCGAAGCAAGATCCTCTATCCATTTCTGACACTTGGTAGAGTCAGGCATCGACGTGACCAAATCTACCAGGAGTTGATACTATACGTAGCTGGTGAATTTGGATGAGTCACAGTAACCATCATGGCCCTAGAAGTGATCCTAATTTTTGTATCATGATCTTTCCCCACTCAGGAGTGTGTCTACCGTAATGAGTGTATCTATCTATCGTGATCTTCCCACTCAGAAGTGTGTCTCCCGTAATGAGTGTATCTACCTCTTGTGGAATTTCCCAATGAAAAATACTTCTCGGACAGACGTCATCAGAGCTACCAGACTTGTGGAGTGTGTTCTCCTAGAATGAGTGCTTCGGGGAATCTTCGAACGGAATCCCTAGATGGGGTATGCGTTTGTGTGACTTGACTCTAGACCGTGGGTCTGGGTTTCATGTATATATATACTTCATTTCACTTGCTATATGTTCTATAGAAATATAATGTGTATAACTGACTATACTTTTACTTTGTGTATTGCTTTTTGGTTTTCTGGGCCCTCTACTAAGTATTGTTATACTCACCCATGCAGGGGCTTTGCCTGCACGTGTCGTGTCTTGTGTAGAGGAGAAACCTTTTGACAGAGTCCAGGGATATCCAGGACATGATCGAGCTTTCTGAGTTCCTCACTAGACGAGGTGTTCCTACAGCTACGAGCAGTAGTCCCAGTACCTCTTTGCGTTCACAGGTTGGACTTTGCAGTTTTCAGACTCTTGTTTTGATGGGCTTGAATTTTGGCCCAGTTTACTTTCAGCACTTTTCCTTCCATTGTGCACTGGTGGTTGGGTTTAGTTGTATGCATGCATTTTTGTTCCTTAGCGGTTTTTTTATATTTCATCATTTGTGGGATTGGATATGTGTGTGTGTGTATAGGTACCTAGGAAATGCCTCCCATGTTAGTAATATGCCTACTCTGTGCTAGTCACCATCCCCTGGCCTATTGGAGGCAATCTTGGGGAGTTGCGGCGCGGGCCCCACTGGGATGGGTCATGACATTCAGAGTCATAGAATCTTGAGATTCTAGGGAGGGGACATTGATAGTGCATCTGAACATTTTCTATAGGAGTTGGTGATTTCATTTTGTCTATGTAATTATTTATCACAATGTTTTTTGAGCATGTAGGTCAATTTAATTTGAAATACAACATTTTAGTGGTGTATTCTCATATGTAAAGATTATAATGATTATAATAATTAAAGGGATGATTTTTTTTCTCTCACTCACTAAGAGTATTTATTAATGAAATTGTATAATGAGAGACAATACAAGTTTCTAATATCTCTATGGGGAGATATATTATTTTAAAGTTTAATTATAGATTCATGAACATATATCAATATTTTTTTAATATTATGTTGAATTAATAACTACTTTGAGGATAAAATACAAACATATATCGAGTATTATATTTGAGTGTTTCACCTATGTTCCTACTTTGAGGTTATTGAGTGTGTAATAGTAGCAGAGAGCATATTCCAAAGGATAGTGGAATATCATTACTACTATATGTGTGTTTGTTATGGTTGAAGTACCCAGGAATAATAAAATAATAGAGGTAGACGAAATTATTCATTAGGAATAACATAACATAGAGAGGGACATAGTTCATATCCCCATTTTCAACCTTATATTGATTTATACTAGTAATCGGGAGAAGGAATTTATCATCCCTCAGTAGGATCGATGTTGGAATTTGATTATTCTTCGCAAGTGGTCGTAAATGTTACTAGAATATTGACTAACTTATAATGATTTTTTCTAGCATAAGAGTACAATAGCAGATTCCCCTCTAAGGTAGGACTAGTAGTTTATGAACCAACATTAAGAGAAGGGAACATGAGGAGAACAACATATCCATGATTGGTATTGGGATAAAGGTGGATGGGGATGACCAACTTATTGATTTCCTTTTCCAACATTACTACCAAGAGGTCAATTTTTGGGAGCAAGATGACCTAAATGTTAGTGAGGTGATTGATGGGGTATGCAGGTTGGATGCTAGGTAGATCAAGGGTAATTCAATGCAGTGGCGGCAGTTGAAGAAGAGGATGTAGCTAGAGAAGAGGTGTTCATAGGTACCATTTTTTGTTTTCAGTACCATATCTTATGTTTAGATAGGTATGGGAGATACATATTCATTAATTATATCAATTATCAAAAGAGAAATCAACCAGGAAATACTAGATAATCCTTTAATACAATTGACCCTAACTGATGAGAGTCAAATCATAATAGAGGTATAATGAAATTGTTTTCTAGTTATTAGATATGGTAGTATGATGTGGGATTTTACAATATTAAAGATTTAACCTTAGCCTGAATGAACCAAATGACTTATTTTTATTTATTATAGATAATCCCTCTTTTAAGGGTTGAAGGGGAACCTGTACATGACCCTTAGGCCCAAGGCACCAGGCCTGACATGACCCGCAATACATGACCCAAAGGCCCCAAGGCATACCATGCCCATTACATGACCTGTAGGCCCATCCCAATAGAATTTCCCCTCCCCAGCATCTTGAATCATTGATCTCCTTAGCTCCCTACCTTGCATTGCTGATCAACTAGCATTGCCCCATACAAAGCTGCACGGTGCCTAGTCCCGATGGTGGCTTCCATACCCTCTCATTCTTCCAATCTGGTTAGCTCTTCATCTAGTGGCTGCTACTCCTATTTCTCTAATACTCTTCTAGGGCTTGTTCTGTGTGAACTGGGATACTCCATGGGCTACGTGACCCGAAGGCCCTGTGGCCCGAAGGCCTTGGATGACCCGAAGGACCTGGAGACCCGTAGGCCCAAACTGGTGGCCCGAAGGCCCAAATCGGGTGAATAGTTCCAGCTACTACAGTACTAAATAATAACTGCTACAGTGACTGATACAATGGCTACTATATTACTTCTATCGTACTGCTACAGTTCCCTAGAAATTCGCCTCCACCCGGTTTTGAACCTGGGTCTCTTGGATGCCAAGCGGGAGCCCTTACCACTAGGGTACGAGCTCGTTGGCTTTAGAGATTTAACCTTACAATTTCATATTTTTCATTGACTTATTAGTATATTTTAAGATTATTTAGATTATTTTCAATAGAGATTCACCTATACCAGTATTATTGGAGAGAAACTGGTATAAAAAAGTGATATAGACGTTGTCATTGTGGTGAGACATCAGATGAGCTATACTATCACCCTATAGTTAGTGATTCAAGACTTATGTTCTATAGATATATATTCTCAAGGGATTCCATGAGTGGTGAGAAAATATGATGATATTTTTCATGAGGATTTGTTCAGTATACCACCCATGTGGGAGGTAGAGTTTGGCATCAAAATTATACCAAGATTAGTGCATATTTCTATAGAACCTTGTCAAATAGAGACAGCTGAGTTCTATGTGTTGAGAGTATAATTGTATGATTTTATCCATAGGATATTCATACACACTAGTATTTAACCATAGAATTATCCCATCTTATTTAATAGTAAATTGAATGGGTATCTATGCCTTTGTATTTTTGACTTATTCATGAAAATGATAGGATCCCAAGTTTCCTCTAAGATCTATCTTTGGTTTGAACATCATTAGATGTGAGTGAATAAAAGGATATTTATAATAAATATTTTTTTTGCGTATACACGAATTAGAAATTATTTATTATACCTTTTTGGGTGATTGATGAAATAATTATAATTTTATATGTGTTTGGATGAGGCATTTAAAGTCTAAAACCATCCTAATCATGTGTTTTTAGGCATATTCAAGGTACTGGGGTGGTTATAAGATGGATTGAGTTAGGATTTGAAGTATAGGTTATTAGTGGAAGACACTAAAAATGGTAATATTCCCATGGAACCCAAATAGGAGGCTAGTGAAGTTTTTATGGGAAAGGAAGTGGGAAATGACTATTCCACCAGTACCCCAGTCGAGTAGAACTAGGACACAGTGGGTTCCATTGGAGTTTTGGTGGGATAAAAAAGAGTTTTGGTAGGATCCCTAAGGTTTTATAAAATCTTTTTAATTAATTGAAAGATATAAATGAAGTGGTGGAGGTCCATTAAGACATAACAACTATCCTTTCCACTCTCTCTCATTCTCTCTTCTCCTACGGGGATGTCTTCTCTGGTTGGTGGATATTTTTATGCCATTGATCATTGAAGGTTTCCATGGTAAATTATTGTAATATATTATTATATTTTTCTATTTTAATCACTATTATTGTGGGTAATAAATAAAATATTCATTTTAAGTATTTTTCTCTAAATTATTGATTTATTCTTCCTCAAGTTGAATTAGGTCATGGAATTATAAAATAATGTTCTAGATAGAATAGAGTAGGTGGTGCCTATATATTTCCTCTATTTATATGTGTTTATGCATAATGTTATTTGTGGGCTTGGGTAGGATTATGTGTGTGACTGAGAATGAAACCACTTATAGTTTATATGGTTTAAAGGGGATTTCCATGGATAAATTTTTTGTGGGTAATGACTTAGGATATTCTATCTATAGTTTATTACTGGTTATATGTTTTGTGGATTTCTTTTAAAGTTTATAAATTTGGTTGAGTAATGATTCATGAGGTGTGTTTCTTCATAAGGTCCCTTGGGAATGATATAGGTGTTACTTATATGTCTATATAGCAATATGATTTTCCAATATAGTGTGATGGTGATATCTTATTTACTGATGGTTGTGAATTGGGTTTGTTGTGAATGTGTGGTCGTAGGAGTTTAGTGATGATTTTTACCATAGGGATGAGGTCGCTGGGGTTGTGTGCACATTGAGGGACCAATAAGGTAATGTTAACCACCAGATGGTTGGTGATATCCTCTATAGTTGACTAGCTTAGGGTTAAAATGTTGATCATTTAATTACATGAGTGATACACCATAAATGTAAATATATTTATTGGTGGTTTATTATGATTACCGATTTGGGTGAGGTACTCTCATGTGTTGAATATTTTCAGGGTCTATGGGTTGACATTTGTAAAGTAAGCGTGATATCTGGTTGGTTAATGTGTTCCTTATGGGATTTTATGATGGGTTGGATCAATTGAGAGTAATTTTTTGGGGGTCCTTAAGTTAATTTCAGTTTTTATAGACCTTGGGGGAAGTATCTCATTCTATAACAAACCGAAGAAGGTAGGGTGATCACTATAGATTAATTATAATGGAGAGGAGAATTATATGTTTATTGTATTTATTTATGTATGTGTATATTTTCATGAAAAAATATATCTGTTCATATTATCTAGGGAAACCATTGGTGGCATCATATTTAGTTTATACTCACACCTTGGATAGGACCTATGGGATGTATGCATATATTACGACTCATAAAATAGATAAAGAAAATGTCCTAGTAACTATTTATGTATTTTATTTCCAATTTTATTTTTTACAGTTAATTATATTAGGGGGTATAGTCTCCCCATGATCGCCTGTAGACCTCCACTATTAGTTGGTAGCATCCGGCCTATGGGAATGTGTTCCTAAGGATTTGGTACTCTAAATTGGGTTTTTTGGGAAATATGGGTTGGGGATTCTACAAAGTGTTATTATGGTGGGTTATGATTGGTGACCTGGTAGTTGGTTATAAATGGTACAAAATGGTTTTATTTCATTATTTAGGTAGGTTATATGGAGGTTTAGAAAAGACATGTATTAGAATCTCACCCGATCTTAGTTAGTACCAAACATTTGTTTAGTGGATGCCTAGGTTTTCAAGGTTTGGGATGTTGTTTTTATTTTTGGTATCATGGTTTGGTGATTTCTATAAGTGATGAGTATTTTGATGGCTGTTGTGATTTTATCACGACTCTTGGATTGTAGAGGCAATAGGGTATGAGTGTTTATACATCATTTTATGCATGTAGGGATCACATGACTTGTGAATTATTATCTGTAGTTGGATACAAGGTTCTGAAAAAAGGGGTTTAGTTGTTTAACATTTCAATAACAAGATATACTTTCCCCCCTACATATATTTTTGGCAGCATTCTACTCAATTAAATCATGTTCATGAATCCAATAGTTATTGGGTATGTGGATCCTATGTGTTGGGTGTACTAAATTACCCTAGAATGGTAAGGTGGGTCTGTAATGCTATATGGTGTAAGACCTGAGTGTGATTAGGGAAGTATAGGGGATAATAGAATGTGATTCGTATTGCACATTTCCTTATTTTTTATATTTGGATTCTTCTATATGTATTGTGAAAGGTCTTGGGTTTTTAATGATATTATACCTTGATTGTATTTGTTAGAGAATTAGTAGGGAACATATGAAAATTCATTTAGGTGTGTTCTTATTAGGAACCTTTAGTGTTGAGATATAGTTCCACTATGGTGTGATCTAGTTAAGGCCCCTAATGGTTGGAAAGGGCATGAGTCTCATACAGAGGTTTCACGGTAGCTAGAGAAACATGTTGATCTAGGGATACTATTATTGTACTAGTAAAGGTAGGTAAATAAACTTCTAGAGGGGGTGAATTGAAGTCTAATGGAGACTTAAAATTTTTATGCAACTTAAAGTGTTAAGTGATTAGAAGATTTAATTTATATTCTAGTTAGAGTACATAATTAAATGAATGAAATATAAAATAAAACATTGGAAGTTAAAAACATAACTAATATACTCAGAATGGCCCAAAGGCCTTTATATTTTTATTTATTTATGTACAATCATCCTTTTTAACAAGTTTGAGAGGTATCCCTTATACATGACTTGTATGCCCAAGGGAATAAGGCCTAGAGACTTGACTACACTAGAACTAACCCTACCCAACATCTTTTGCATTGATGGTGCCTAGATCCCCACCCCACATGGATGAACAGATAACATTGCCTCATAAAAAAGGTATCAAATTCCAAACCCATAACTGCTTCGACTAAAATATTAGACACAAGCTAATATTTCCTCGATAACCTATTATATCTCACTATAATAAGAAATTACAACCCCCTAGACTTCATTGAACATGATGTTCAGAGGGTAAAGCTTCTGATCACCAAAATATCTCTGATCTGCCTGATCAAAAATTGAAGATTCCTCATGATAATCACTTTGATCATAAAGGATTATAAAAATAAAAATTACAAGTGAATTTAATATCTTTACAGTGATACCTCACACAATGGTATATCTAATCAAAAACTCACTCGAAGAAAATTTACAATCGTAAGAACTCAAAACATTAAGATGATGCAAAATTCAACATATTTACAAGGAAGATGAATATAGTTCAATATCTATGTCTTTATTAAAATGATTTAAGTACCCAATAAAATTTATAGCCTCTATGGTAACAAAATAAAATAGTATAATTTTTAGATCTTTGGGTATGGCCGCAACAACATCAGAAGATTTATCATATTCTGATCAATATTACTAAATCATCTGATGAAGTTAGTCTGCACACCATCACAAAATTTAGTAAATTTTCCACTATGACACTCTATCTTTTGATGGAATTATTTCATCAGATCTTATAAATATACAATAAAAAATATTAAATGGATATTTTCACTGGATATTAGAGAATCAAAACACACATATTTTCAAATCAAAACCATGAAAAATTCAAAGTTAAATGAAATGTGTTATAAATTGTTTTTTTTTTTTTATAATTTTTTTTAATAAATAATTAATTTTACTCAACAATATCCTAGTTTAAAAAATCACTATACTTGAAAGATAAAATAAGTTTGACTAAAAATTAAATAGAAATAATTCCTATAATATTTGAGTAAACTCACAGAGAGTTTAATATCTGGAAGAATTTTAGTTTTTAAATCTCTTACCCTTTTTTTATATCTCACCTTTTTTATTCATCAAATATTAACTTAGAAAATTATTTAGTAAATAAGGAAAAAATTACTAAGTTAAAATCAATCCTAATTTATTAAATCTATACCCCTATTAGATTTTTAAAAAGAGTACCAAAAAAAGAAATGATTATTAAAAAAATATACAAGAATAAATGACATAGAAATATATAAACCTATTTATCTTCTAATACTATCTCCTTGGAGTATATATCCCTTTTAGATTCAATAAAAGTCATGGTGAAAGTTTTATTATCTGTAATTTCCATAAATTTTCCCTTGTCTCCAAGCAATCAAAGAAAAAAATTACATACTTTTTAGGATAATAAATAACAAGTAATGAAATTACATTTGTAATATTCAACAATAATATGAATTTATAACTCCCCATGATCCCATAAATCTAACCTCTCTAAGATATGAAATGATGGTTTGTGTAACTTTTCTTAGTAGTTGATCTACCCCATAAATGAAGATCTATCTTTAGTTATCATTAAATAGTTTAATGAACCATATAAATTCTAGTGAAGCTTTCCTAGAACAACCATTTTTTCTCTTTAATGTAAATTCTCTAGAAAATATAATATTTCTACACTAGGTTTGGATAGAAAAAAACTATCCATTTTTTATGATTTTGTCAAATAATTTAGTGAAAATGATGAATACAAGTAACTCTAGTATTCTAACAGAATAACTTCAAGGATTTTCAAAAAAAGAAAAGAAACAACCAATAAAAATCATAGAGAGGTATTTTTTATCCATTAAATGAAATCGTTTATCTTACAAAAACATAAATTCACAAAGTAAAATCCATGAATATGTCATCATTTAATTGAATATGAAATGTAAAATAAACTACCATCTTATAAAAAATTTCATACGTTTGAGATAAATAAGTATTAAACCTTTTGAATGCTATCTTCAATCATTTCAAGATGATATTTTCCATCAAATATGGTTCAAGAAGTTTTTTTGAAAACACTTTATTATCTTCCATTATAATTAATGGTAGTTAAAAAACCTCTACATGGAAGTTATCCAAAAACAAATAAAATCCCCATTGATAAATAATTTAATTCTTAAATAAGAAAAATCAAAGTATAAAAACATACATATAAATGAAAACCTTATGAATAGTATCTTTTAAAAATAAAAAGGTAAAAAATTTGAAATTTAAATATAGAAGTTGTTACTAGGTACCATATATAAAAATTTAGCTAGTGGTACACAATGACTTCATAAATCAAAAATTATGTCTAAGGCATCGAGATATTATTGGGTATTGATTTATTAGAAAAGAGAAATCTTATCACCCACATTATATAGAATCTTTCATGCATAACAACGACATGATATTTAGAAATATAGGCCTAGTGAGTTTGAAAATTTAAAATTTTATTCAAGGAAAATATTCTCCAACAATGTCAACCTCGTTGATATTTTAAAAAAAATTGAACATTACTAGGAAAGCATTACTTTGATTGGAAATTCCCCCTTCTGATGGTTTTACTACCATATCTATAAGTAGTATTTTTTTACTTCAACTATTTATAAATCTTATCAAAATTATTATTTATAAAAGTAAAATTTTTATGAAATTGTCTCACTTTCAACTTCTAATTTCAACTTTACACCTTCATTTTTATCATCTGATGTAGTAATAGAAGTTGTATTTTTTTATCTTGGAAGTTAAATTAAAAATATCATCTTTCAAATTAGTAACCTTATTTTTAAACTTAGCTAGAACATAAGTATCCCCTATTGGTTCTATTTTTCTCTTATAAATTTAAATTTTAAAATATAAATATTTACTAGAATGTTTAATAATATCTAACTATGATTGATACATTCCCCCTTCATATTTATATATATATATTTCCAAACTAATCATATAAATTGAAATTTATTAAAGATAGAGTGCATAATTTTTATCATCAGATGATGTTTGGTTCTCATTATCTAAAGTAAAAGAAAAATTGGGATCAAGGGATAACTGTAAGTTTGAATCAGGTGTGACATTCCCTATAAATCATTAATTATTCTATGGTACTCTTACTTAGAAACTGGTTATCTTCTAGATATCATCACTTTTAGATCCACTGCTATCATCTGATGATCAATATTTCATAGCACTCCACATGTAATTAGTCTCCCTGAAATATTTCTTTCTATTTTATTCTTGAAAAATTTCCATCCTTATTTTTCTTCTTCAATCTAGGATAATCATTTCTAACATGTCTTTTTTTTTCACCCATAGGTGATAGTGTCTAAATATTATTTCTTTTAATATTTTTATATTCTTTCCTTCTAGTTATCCCTCAAGATTTCCTTAATTTCTATATATCTATTCATTCTCTTAAAAAACTGATTAATCTAAATTTCAATAAGTTCTATAGAACTATTACCTTTGGATATACTTGGATTTGAATTTTGAGTTCTAGAATTTAATTCCTTGGATGTTGATACAAACAATTTTTTTCTTTCTATTTCTTATATCATATATTTTAAGCTTATCTCATATTTCATGAAAGTTATAATTAAATAATTTAAATTCATCTCTATGATATGCCTTGTGTCATCAATAAATGTTTGATTTGACTCTCATTATTCCGGTGGGATATTGATAATCTTCTCCAAAAATGATCTTCCAACAGTTCTTTCTCTCTAAGAGATTAAACACTACTAATAATTGAAATGAACCACTGATGAATTTGAGAAATAAACTCACTAGGTATAAATTCAGAAACATTGACAATAAGTATTCAACATAGATATTTTTATTTATATAACATTAGAAGTTTCAAAATGTATGACCTCTAACTTATTTCAAATTCCACATAATATCAAATATGGAGAAACACTACTGTATATATTTATATAGATAGAATATAGAAACTTATTCCACACCCAAAAGTTAAGTTGAAACTAAACTCTTTCAACTTAAATAAAAAACTATTTCTCTAAAATATTTTAATTTATATGGATTAGATAGTTTTTATTACTGGTATTTATAATGAGTGTCTCTATCCGATCATGTAATAACCATAATCACCTCCATAAAAAATCAATGAATGATTCAAGTTATGATTACCAATCGATATGGATTGTATTCCTACAATGAAAAATAAATACACTCTCTACTAATATAGTTAGTGTAAAGAAAACAAACATAATCCCAAAATCAAAATATTTGAAAAAAATCTATTCAAGATGATACTCATTATATTAGTAAAAATGAATAGTTAACTCTGATACCAAATGATTTACTGAAAAAGGGTGGTAAGCATACTTAAAGAGGGGGGTGTGAATTAATGTCTAATATTTAATTCTAAATTTCATCCAACTCAATGTGTTAAATGATCAAATGATGAAATTTACAATTTAATGTGAATACAGGATTAAATGACTGTATTATAAAATAAAAGATAGAAGTTAAAGGCTTAATAGATATAAAAATCACAACAAACCAATTTTAGATTGACTTAGTAAAGTAAAAAAATACCGGAAGTTAAGTATAAAAATCCTCAAATTCCTAAAATGATATTATTACCAAAGAAATTCCAATCAATGAAATTTTATAATTTTAAACAAATGCAGTAGGTTATTTGATTACTTGGAAAAAGGTATTCATGTTCACGATGAAATTCATTAAATGTAATCCTATTAGATAGTATCAAGTTCATAACCCCAAAATTATTTGACTAAAATTTCTAAAATAGGTTACCCTATCCATAAGAACCTCCTTTTTCTCATGATAATTAGTAAGTCTAATCCCTTAACCTTTATTAAACATGATGGTTGGAATGTAAAAATTCATATCCCTAAAATATCTTTAATCTATATATTTAGACACAATAGATTCCTCAAGGGAATCTCATCGATCACTAAGGATAAGAAAAATTTAATTACAAGGAATTATATGAGATTTAGAAAGATACCACATAAAAAAATAGATCATAATAAAAACTTTGTGGAAGAATAATTATAATCGAAAGTGCTCAAAAATTGAGATGATAAAAACCTTAACAAGACTGAAAAATTTATCTGTGTATTTTAATGTACATTTTCTTATATTCCTTGAAGCCCTTGGTATAATTTATATCCTCTACTATAAAATACTCTAATGGATGTATTTCATGATCTTTGGGTGTTTTTTCAAAAGAATCTGAAGATTTGTCATATTTTGATAAATGTTCCTCTATCTATCAATGAATCTAACCAGCACTCCATCAAAATGTTCAAGAAGTTTTTCACTACATCACTATAAATTCCAATGTAGTTAGTTTAAAAAGATTATTAATGTAATAGAAAATAGGTATAGCTAATAAGTTCATCGATCATTAAAGCATCACAAGTTAAATATATAAAACTCAAAAATATAACAAACTAAAAGTTAAATAAAAATCATTAAAAAGTGTATTGTTATTATAAAAAGATAAGAATTAATTTTTTTTACTAAAAAACCATTTCATAATTAGTTAAGGGAAAATATAATATATGTTATTCAATATATTGACTAGGGTAATGAAGGGGTTGAACCATATATGATGTGTTAGACCAGAGAGTTTTAGTCTTAGTATCCTCCTATTTTTCATATAAGGGGCGGACCCTAGGTAGTTGTGTTTATATTGAGTTTGTTAAAACCATATTTCACTATATTGAGACACCTATAGAGTGGAGGGTGAAGCTGGATATATACATGCTTAGGGGACCAATGAAAAACCAGTGGGATGAATAGGTGTAGTCTATTAGACATGAATATATTTCATGGAATGATTTTCTGTTGATATTATTTGTGCATTTTTTCACCAAGAGGTTGAGGGAAGACCAAGCTTGTGAGTTCAAGACTTTTATACATGGGTGAAATTAGTAATGCTTTACATTTCTACGTTCATATATTTGTTTCATTTGTCAATAATATTGATAGGAAATTATATTACCAAGGTCCAATGATTCAGTGATGTTTTTAGATATACTATTAGGGTATAAGTGAATATTTGTAGACATACCATGTTTTTTGATGTGGTAAACCATGAGTTGATAATGGAGTGTAACTCGATTGATGGAATTATACCCACTTTGATGGTGGAATTATGTGATGGTAGTAGTAGGGATTCAAGAAGTTAGAAGTGAGAAAATGAGGAGACTAAGAAGGGTGGTCAAATAAGGGAATCATCATTTCTATATTAGAGTGGTAAATATTATAGGTTCTACTGGTGAGGGAAAACATGGAATATTTTGACCCAGTATGATCGACTACCTAAGGATTTTTGGGCCTTTGGGAAAATGAAGGATAAGGAAATGTTTTTCTAGATGATCTCAAATTCAGCTGGAGGATATAGAATAGATTAGACTTCGGTGTCTAAGGAAGGACTGGGAGTAGTTCATATAGGTAGTTACTGGGCTTTATCTATATGATCAGAATGTCAAATAGGATAGGGTGAGAAATAATAGGGGTAGCATTCAATTAAGAGTGTGGCTCCATAGAGAGGTCAGACATCTCGAGGTTAGTGTTCAGATCAATTACATGTGATTGAGTTGAGTTTTATTGGATATTATAGAGAGAGGTTCAGGGTTTATGTATGTCATGTTCATGTATATTTGGTTTTACATGATGCCTAATAGTACACATTTTGTGTTATACAAAAGTAAATTGTCGATGATATGGTTGATGTATAAAAATCAAGAATGATGCATGGTGGTCATGTGTTGATGGTTGGTATATGCATAATTCAAGATGATGGTTGATTACAATACCATATTTTTTTGAGTAGATTAATTATAGTGAGATCAAGTGGGTAATAATTATATAGGGGATTACTCACAGATGGGATTAGTATTTTTGAGTCTTTTAGTTGTGGTAATCTAGAATTGATGGAAGTGTTTGTCTCTAAATTAGATACTTGAGGTTGAGTGAGTGGGATGTTTGGGTATTAGTTTTTTTAATTTAGTGTGTGTTCAGAGATAGATTTGGAATGATCAATTCTACATTAGATAGGTTTTAACTATTCATGTGTTTGGATTAGGTTTTATGAATTGATTTTTCTAGTAAGGGGTGATCAGTGGGGGATTATAAAAACAAAAACTTTCCACCCAAACCATGCTGGGAGGCCACTGGACTTTCCATTGAAGTCCCAGTGGCGGGGAACCAGGACCCTAATGGATGACACTAGATTTATAATGGGATCCAATGGAGTTTAGATTGGCTCTTGGAGTTTTTTCAAATATTATTTTGGTAAATAAATTAATTAATTTAGAGATATACATAATGAAGGTGAGGAAATATAGAATATCTAGTCTCTCCCTTATCCCTAAATTTCCTTTCCCGCAAGGGGATATATTATTTGGTTGTTAATTTTTCTTCATTCAGTCTATCATAGGGAGTACCAGTGGGTAAGGCTTGTCATTTATGTTTTTTATATTTCTTGTTTTATGATCGTTGTAGAATGTTTTGACTAAAATATCTATTTTATGAATTTTTATCTAGATTATTTATATATTCCTCCTCGATTTGAACTAGAATATTAAATTATATGACCAGTATCTTTCTAGTACCACATATGTAGTACATACATATTTATTATGTTTTATATGATTTTATGTATCATGTGATTTTTAGGTGTTGGAGGTTCATGTATGTGATCGGGAACTGAACCACTTGTGGTTTCTATGGTTTGAGTGAGTAGTTTCATGTGATTAATTTCATTTTTTAGGACATTTATGGTTCAATCTTAGTTGGTATCCATGAGTATTTATGGGAAAGTTATTGTATGTTTTTGAGTGATGATTCATGGGATATGTTGTGTGATGGGGTTCTATAGGAATGTGATGGGTGTGACTTGTGTGACTATGTAATGATTTTATTTTCTAACATAGTGTGAGGATGATATATATTTCATCAATGGTGGAGATTTTTGTTTTTCAGATGTGTTCATATTGGAAAATAGTGATACCAATCACAATAGGGATGAGGCTGTTGTGGTTGTGTTCACATAGAGGGACTCACAAGGTGGTATTGACCACTGAATAATCAGTGGTATCCCTTGTAGTTTTGTGAATTATGGAAATGATGTTGATCATAGAATGGGTGGATAAATACACTATATATGGTTCCATGGGGAGTGAGGGATAATTGTGATTATCAGTTAGAGCGAGACACTCATTGTGTATATATAATACATTAGAGAATATGAATCAATATTAGTAAAGGAAGCATGCACTCTAGGTTGTTAACGTGTTCCTTATGGGTGGTTTTGAAAGGTTAATTGATCGAGAGGAAGTGGTTGGAGGGACTTGAGTCCCTTCATGTGTGTATAAACTTTCTTTGTATTGTCCCACTCTGGCTTTGACTAATTTAGGTATGGTGCTCACTGTGGATTGATTAATATATATTTGATAAAGATATGTTTATTAGATATTTCTCATATTTTACACTCTAAATGCACCCATATATGCATGTATATTATCTAGTGATAAAATATTTGGTCACCTATTGAGTTCATACTCACACTCTACATGGGACCTATATGATGTGTGAATAATTCATGGCTCATGATGCATGAAAGGAAAAGGGACCTGTGATTGGTACATAGTTAGCTAGAGGTGAAGTGAATGAATAGGTGGTATATCAATGGGCTTAGTGATGGAGAATGGGGATCCTTAGTGCCTGTCATGAACCATCCATGTAGGGCCCATGCTGCGACTCCCCAAGTCTGCCTCCAATAGGCTAGGGGCTAGGGACTAGTGATGAGAAGGCATATCATTGACATGAGAGGCCTTAGCCTATGTACCTATACACATGAACACATCTAAAATCCTATAAAATGTTGAAATGTAAAAATAATTGAACAACCATTCATGAATACATCTACATCCCATAACCAAAGTATGACATGAAGTAAATGAATTTAAATAGGGACAAATAAAGGCCCTCCACAAAGAGTCTAAAAACACAAGTCCAACTTGAATGTAAGTACTTGGACTACTGTCAGAAAGCCATAGGAACACACCTCGGTCTTTATGGTCTCATTAAGCACTATCTGAACCGGTTCCACCTAAGACTCTATCAAAATGTTAATCGTTTTCACAAGACATGACACATGCATGAAAATACCATGTAGGGGTGAGTATAACAATAATCATTAAGAAAACCAAGAACCAAAAAGAACTCAAAAAAGGAAATATAGTCATATCTACATAGGTATATGTATACAACACATATATTAATAATATCTAGATATAATCAAAAAAGACACATAGTCTAGAGGTAAGTCACAACCATAGTATACCGACCTATGATTCCAACTCGAAGATTCCAAAAAGCACTCATCTGGGAGAACACACTTCTTAGTCTGATAGCACTGACAACGTACGTCCAAGAGGTACTACTTTTTGGGTCTCATCATGAGAATGAACATGTCGATAGTCTGAAGATAATACGATACACAGGTGAGGATCACTGCCAAGGCCATGAGGTTATATCAACAACCCAATCTAGATTAACCCGATATGTAGAGGATCGAAGCCCACATAGTGTTAGTCACAATGATACTAATACATCCACCTAGGTATTGAAGATGAATAGATAATATCACTGTAGTCCTCTCATATGGATTTCAATGACGCTATATAAGAAGCCATGTTGAAGGGATCACAATCCTAGGAGTAGAAAATGATTCCACACTAACCTTTATAGAAATGATAAGGGGAAAACCCTAAGGAAACATTTTAAAGATACGAAGGACAAGAGATCCAAGCCTTGTATAATAAATTACACAGCATGTAGTGGGAGTTACATGACGTGTCCTTGAATCCTAGGTCATACCCGTGTAATTGGGTCATTTCATCAAGCAGTGTCCATTTAGTGGAGTACATGCCATATAGGCAGCCCGTGTACCTCACCCCGTGTTTGTGTAATTTCTAAAGTACACACCAAGTCATATAGAAGATACCAAACACTGTGTAGGATTATCCACACACTGTGAGATACCTTCATTTATCCCTAAACCCTAGCCATTACTCAGGGGGCCCTACATGGTGTGTAGATATGGTTTACACACCATGAGATGTGAGGTTTTCCAGAATCCCAAATTCTTCCTCCATGAATCTTGATCAAATATATGGACTCTGATCCATTAGATTCCTTGCTGGTAAATAAAATATCCCAAATCATCCAAGCCTTTTGATCATCAAATAATGTTTTCTACCATTAGATCTACTAGATTAAATAGTAGTTCTTAATTATGTGCCAAAGATTGTTGAAGAACAAAAAATCAGGTATCCTCCATCATCTGAATTTATTCATCTCCATATTCAAACCTCCTTTATACTATGTCAATACCAGATCTAGGATATCGGATCTTTACTCCAAGAAACATGTGCGCAATGATCGATCGATCAGGATAAGTCAAGCTGCGGGCCAAATGAAGAATGCCCATGATGAACAATGTATGAGGGGGAAAAAGAATAAGAACATATTGGAGGAAAGAATATTGATCTATGTTCGTGTTGATCTCAATCCGTATCTATTATAATGAAAATTGAAATAATCAAATCACAAATAAATTATCCCATAAAACCTCACAAAAATAACCCATCCCACAATACGCATGATATGAAGATCAATCTGTTGGTTGATTGATTTGAAATTGTCCTAGTAAATAAGAATGGGGAAGAATAAAATTAAAAAACACTCCCTACCTTGATTGGGATTGATAACTAATGAAGAATGAAGCTGTGTTGTGTTTTTTTGGAGAAATCCTTCTAATATGAGGTGCGTCAATCACCAATCAATGATCTTATTGTTGTTAGCCTGAGAGAATTACCCAATGTTCTCTCTAAGGCTCTCAATGTCTCCAAGGTTATGTGGCTAACCATAGAATTCTAACATAACTATATTTTTATATCTTTTAAATATTTTCATCAACATTAATGAAATAAAATAATATATTTAAATTATTTTATTCATTTCCACGTTTATGATGAATTTTATACAAATGACCTATGCAAACTAATGTTAAGTTGTTCCTAGGGTAAAACCCATGTTATGAACTCAATAGTTCTCTTATATTTCTAATCCAGGAACCTGTTTGAAATTTATAACACTTTTTCCGAAAAAGTGATCATTCTTTCTATTTAATATATTTAACATATTTCAAACATTTATCCTGGGAACATCAGGCCTTGGAATCGCACACCGTCTCATTGATTGGTCTCGAAAATAATCCATATAATATATAAAAATAATATAATGAAATTATGAGACATTAAATTCTCCCCACCTTGGGGCTTTACATCCCTGAAAATCCTAAACAAGGGCTACTAAAAAATATTTGGGTACTGATCATGAATATGAGCATCCCTCTCCCATGTGTTCTCCTAGATATTCCCATTCTTCCACCAGACATGAAATAAAGGAATCAATCTCCCATAAGGTATCCTCTCCTGGAAATCCTTGATCTCCACTGAGTAATAAACAAAGTTCGCTCCATCCTTAATATCCATCTTTCCCCAGCTAATAACGTGTGATGGGTCATGAACTACCTCCTTAGTTGTGATATGCAGAAGATGTTGTGTACCCAGTCTAACTGTAGAGGTAGAGATAATCCATATGCCACCTTTCCAACTCTACTTAGTATCTATAAAGGGACAATTAACCTCATAGATATATTTCTTCCCCATCCAAATCATTCAAATCCATGTCGAGGTGAAACCCGTAGGAGCACATGGTCTCCCTCCTCGAACTCTAAATTCCTTTTTCACCTATCAACATATAACTTTTTATGGATCTGTATAGTCTTCATCCCCTCTTGGATGATATGTAGCTTCTCTATTATAGCTCACAATAACTCTGATTCCATGAGCATTGACTTTTCTAGGTCTGTCCAGCAATGTGAGGACCTACAGGGTCTTCCATACAAATCCTCTAATGGTGCCACACTGATGGTGAAATGATAGATATTGTTTTATGAAAAATCCACCAGTGGTAGGTGATACTCCCATCTATGGGAAAAGTCCAACATGAAAGCTCACATAATGTCATATAGAACATGAATGGTCCGCTCAGTGTGGCCGAAATTTTGGTGCTGAAACACTATGATTAAGCATAACTAGGTCCCAAATGACTTTTGTAATCCCTTCCACAACCTGGATGTGAAACAAGCATCAAAATTTGAGAAAATCATTGATGGAACTCCATGGAGTCAAAAAATATTCTACACATATATGCATCCCAAACTCTCTACTAAACTTTTATCTCATATATCTAGAAAGTGGGATGACTTAGTGAGCTGGTAAATGATCACCCAGATAGAATCATGCCCCCAAGATGTATCTGGTAATCCTATCATGAAGTCTATATATATCTCATCCCACTTCCACTATGGCACCTCAAGGGGTTGATAAAAATGGGCATGTTATCATGACACGTAAAATTGATTATGATTTTAAGATTGATTTATAGTTTAGGTAAGACCCTAGGTCTTCTCTCAAGGAGCATTGATAGGTTTTGAGTATGTATTTTTAATAAATATTACTAAAAGAGGGGGTGGTTTTGAAAACACTTTTTTTAAAAAATGACTTAATTAAAGAGTTTAATAGTTGATAAATAAAATTGTTGTTTTAAAATTATGAGATAATTAGATCATTTTAGGTTCACTACAAATCTTTTTGAGTTCATCATTCTGAAAAATACACATGGTTTAATGGAATCCTTTGGTTGAGGGTCGTTAAGATCTCAACATTCCTCTTGCCTCTTAAAATGATGCTCAAAGAACTAACCCTTAACACAACAACCGTGTTGTCAAGGTTTTGGTATAAAATATAGGAAATAAATTCTACCAAAGCATACTAAAATATTATGTATGTGTGAGATAAATATGACTCTTGTCTTATCCAATCAGAACAATACAAGATTCCCACTTGAAATAACAACCCAATCGGTGTTGAGATAAAAAGTGTTCCACTTAATTATAACAAAATAAATGTATTCAGAGGATAACCTCATCAAATTTAAACATAATTGAAATATTTATCACACAAATTATAGAAAACCAGTATAATTTAAAGTTCCATAACTCCCTCCCAAGCTTGTGTAGCTCCCTCAAAATGATCATCCGCCATCTAGCTCGCCATCAAGAGGAGGATGAGGCTTGGGTGGAATTAATTCTTCATCCTTGATACGCCTATAAGGATAGGAGCCTCCATAACTTCTATAATGATGAGGAGACTCACCTAGGACTCCAAAGTGGTAGATATTGGCTCTATGTTTGAACTCTACAAATGAGGAACCCATGGAGCTCTTTTATAGCAAAAATGGGAAGTGGTTTTGGGCACCTAGATTGTGTAAAACCATATGTCTCATTGTTTTTGGCCTATACATAGTCTTAAATATATTTTTACAAAACTATAAAGTTGTTTCCCCAAATCTTGGATATCTCCACCGAAATTTTGGATTCATTTGAACACCTACAACTTGAGATATTAACAGAACACAACAAACAACTTTTGACTCCATGCAGATTTAGTGTCCTGGACAGATCACTTCAGTTGGGCTTCTTAATTGTAGAATGGGGATTGGATGTCTTCATAAGAGTTGTATAAAATTTTATTTTGGACCATAAAAAAAAGATAATCCCATTTGGAATTAGGGAGATTTCATAATATACCCAACAGTGGACATGGACATGTGTTTAGGGAACCCATGCAGTTTTGGCCCATTTTCCTTCTGGATCATCTCTGGGACCTCAAAATCACCTCCTCCTAAAATGGAATCATAAAAAAGTAATATTTACCTTTTTAACAGTGATAAAAACAAAATAAATGATTCAAAAATGGAATGAAATTTGTTAGTATTTGTTATAATTTTTAATATAAAACAAGTTTAGCACGGTGGTGTAAGGTTGAAAATGAAACAGTGAATCGTGATGCGATCACTCCCCCACACCTAAACATTTTCAATCCTAGGAAAAGTTGCATTTTCCAAAATTATACATGTATATATTACCAACATCATGAATATTTAACATTTAAGTAAATTTTAATTCATTAAATAAATTTTATTAATGCACAAACCACACTAAGGAGTTCTTCCAATAGAAAATGGAAAAGAATGTTTCATAAATCATATCAGAGTGAAATTAAAAAAGATTCATGATACCAAATTGATTAAGGAATTCAGAATTCAACCATGCCACTAATTCTCCATGTGTGTGTGTGAAAACCATTCCATGCTATTTTTTCCTCTTTCTATCTAATAAATATAGGTTGTTTTAACATTTTTCAGCTTAAATGATTTTATCCACCAAACCTTACCTACATCCTTCGCAATCATATTTCAAGACTCACTCACTTAAGAATTACTAGAAGTAAAACCATAAGCTCCGGACCTAGATATCCCCATATGTTTCACATTCCATCACTCCACTCATTTATATATTTATTTATTTTTAAAAGTTTCATTTGGAACAAATCTCACACTCATATCTCAACCCTTGTTTTATCTCCTCACAACACTAATTGTAATAGTTATCACAAGATCAAAGGTTGAGGAGGAGTTGCTTTTGACCTACCAAAGACACAACCCAATTTTTTTTGATTTTTTTGAGGGCGTACAACAATCAGATATCAGGTACACATGCATAGGTCAATATGGTACAATAATGAAACAAATTAGACAAGGAACGAATGTATGGAAATATCATTTATGCTGAAAAATATTAACCTAACATATATTTACCTTCTATTAAGTAATTAATATTCACACTTAGTGTTTTGGTTCAAAAATGTGTGGAGATATTAGTGACATGGTTTTCCCCAAAACTACTCACACAATGGAAATTAGTCATTTCAAAGGTTTCACAAAGATACAACCATTTATATAATTGATAGAAAAAAATTCACTAAAAAATCACTCCTTGATGTTAAATTCATACAAACATTCATTCCATAATAGAGTTAGGTTTTCATCAAATGTTAAATGAACACGGAACATTAATTTTCTGTAAGTTCCATGATTTTGTGACCATAAGGGGGGGGGGGGAGTAAAAATACCATAAAGAAGGAAAAAAAAGAGAATAAAGAATAAAGACGATGAAAATCCTAATGAAATGAACAATATGGGGAAAAGTTAAAATACCATAAATATGGTGAAAAATAGAAGAAATAAAAAAGATGATGAAAATTTCTAACTAACCCAGGAATGTACCCATCCCGCCTCCCCCCCAAAAAAACCTAGAGTGTGTAGTGTCCTCACTGTAATAAAATAGATGTGGGAAGGAAGGATAAAACCTAGTGGGTGTCATTGATATGTTACTTCTTGAACATGGAGTTCCT
Source organism: Viscum album (assembly GCA_963277665.1). NCBI lineage: Eukaryota > Viridiplantae > Streptophyta > Magnoliopsida > Santalales > Viscaceae > Viscum > Viscum album. The sequence continues at coordinate 696,399,754 of OY728122.1, read as the reverse complement.
CCATTGGGAACTCTGGAAGGGCTTCATGGAAGTGCTTTAGCCACTGTCCATTGATAGTGAAGGTTTTCTTAGTTTCTTTATTTTGAACCTGAATAATACCAAATGAAGATACATTACTAGCAGTGTATGGTCCAAACTAATGGGAACAAATATTACCTGGAAGAAATTTAAGACTTAAATTGTAAAGGAGGACTTTATGACCAATTTGTAACTGATGATGAAGGATGAGACGGTCATGGGAAGCCTTGGTTCACTCCTTATAAATCCTTGAGTTCTCACATGCATCTCTGTGCATTTCCTCTAGATTTTGAATCTATAAATTCTTCTGAGAACCTGCACCATAATGGTTAGAATTGCATTGTTTAATGGCCCGGTAGGCCTGATTCTCAATCTCAATAGGGAGGTGAATTTTTTTTCAAAAAAAATCCTATAAGGTGACATTCCAATTGGGGTTTTAAAGGCAGTAAAATAATCCCATAATGAATCATCGAGTCTAAGACTCTAATATTTTCTATAGGGTTGAACCATTTTTTTAATAATTTTTTTTACCTCTCTATTTGACACCTCGACTTGACCATTGGTCTATGGGTGATATGTAGTAGAAATTCGACGACTGACCCCATACCAATGCAAAAGTGATTGCATTGTTTAGTTGTAGAAATGAGAACCTAGGTCACTAATGATAAACCTAGGTAATACAAACCTACAAAAGATATGAGTTCTCAAAAATTCAACAACTGTTTTGGAATCATCTATCCTTGTGTCTTGTGCCTATATCCATTTTGACACATAATCAACCACCAGAAGAATGTACAAGTTTCCAAAGGAATTGGGAAATGGACCCATAAAGTCAATGCCCCAAACATAAAAAATTTCTTGAAAGATCAAAAATTGGTTATGGAATTTCATTTCTTTTAGAGACATTCCCCATTCTTTGACAATGAGGACAAGATTTTCAAAGTTCATGGGAATCCCAAAAAAGTGTTTTCTAAAAGAGACCAAAATCATGGACCTTGTGAGTAGTCCATTGGGGACCAAAGTGGTCCCCACAAGCAAGAGTGTGGCAGAATCTAAGGACAGACTGCAACTCGCTATCAGGAACACAACACCTAAGGACTTGATCGCTACATGTGCTCCAGAGATAGGGGTCATCCCAAATGTATCAATGAGTCTAATGTTTTAGATGACTAGCTTGGTTTTTTTGAAATCAGTAGGAATGAAATATGCTTCTAAATAATTTATGATTTCGACATACCAATGAATAATATATTTCACTAGTTAAAATTTCTCATTAGGAAACATGTCATTAATGGGAATACATGGGGATGAGTCAATGTATGTGGATGAGAAGATCCTACTAATATGGCCAGACACTACATTTTCTCCTCTTTTTTTATATCTAATAGATTGATTTAATTTCTGAAGGAGGAGCATCCAGTGAATGAGATGTGGTTTGGCTTCCGGTTTCTTAAGGAAATACCCAAGGGCTACATAGTCAGAGAATAAAATGACTTTGGACCCTAAAAGATATGACCTAAATTTATCCAGAGAAAACACTATGGGAATGAATTTTTTTTCAGTTGGGGTGTAGTTTTCATGGGAAGGGTCTAATGTACATGAGGCATAGGATATGAAATGTGGAGCTCGGTCAACCCTTTGTAACAAGACTTCCCCAACTGCATAGTTAGAGGTATCACACATGAGCTCAAAAAGTAAATCCCACCGAGGTGGTTGGATTAATGAGGGTGATGTGAGAATCCATTTTAACTTATTAAAAGTTTCCTCAAATTCATTATCAAAATAAAATTCCTTTTCTTTTTGGAGTAACTGAGAGAGGGGGAGTGGAATCTTACTAAAGTCACGAATGAAACAACGGTAAAATCCAGCATGACCTTGGAAAGACCATACATCTCATACATTTTTGGGGAATGGTAAGGAAGAAATGACATCCACTTTTTATTTATCTACTTGGATACCATCCCAAGAAATGACATGTCCCAAAACAATACCTTGTTTCACCATGAAATGGAATTTCTCAAAATTTAATACAAGATTATTTTCAATGCAGCGATGTATGAATGAAACAAGACTACTTAAAAATTCATAAAAAGTGGATCCATAAATAGTGAAATCATCCATGAATACTTCCATGCAATTCTCCAGGTAATCCGAAAAAATACTAACCATGCATCACTGAAAAGTACCCAGAGCATTGCACAGACAAAATGGAATCCTCCTATATGCCAATGTGCCAAAGGGGATAGTGAAGGTCATCTTTTCCTGGTCCCCGAGGGCAATATGGATATGAATGTATCTAGAATACCCATCTAGGAAATATTAGTGGGACTTACCCACTAGACTCTCTAGTATTTGGTCAATTAATGGAAAAGGGAAATGGTCCTTTCTAGTGTGTTGGTTTAGTCAACGATAGTCTATACAGACAAGCAAACTATTCTGCACACGAGTTGGAACCAATTCATTGTTTTCATTTTTGATTACTGTAAGGCCAAATTTTTTAGGAACTACTTGAACAGGACTGAACCATTGGATATCAGAGATGGGTTAAATGATTCCAGCAGCTAATAATTTTTTTACCTCCTTTTTCAAACCTTCTAGGAGGTTTGGGGTTAGTCGACGTTATGCTTGCCTCACTGGTTTAGCCTCATCATTTAAAAATATATAATGTGTACAAATTAATGGGATAATACCAGAAATGTCAGAAAGTGCCCATCCCAGTGCTTGTTTATACTCCCTCAAAAGTTCAAGTAGTCACAATTCATGCTTAGGAGGGAGCGAACTATCAATGATGATGGGTAGCTTGTTTCCATTCTCAAGATATGTATATTTTAAATCTTGAGGTAGTTTTTTTAGTTCTAATTTAGGTGTACTTTTGATTTATGGAAGTGTGTGTGAAAGTGAGTGTTCACTAATCTTATCTAACTACTAAATGGTATCATCCTCAGATGAGGAATGAGCTTTTACAAGCTTAGCTGTAACGCCCTGACCCCAGTTACCCAGAGTCGGTGCATTATTGCGTAATATTGGCATGATCACAAAAGATCAAGTCTTGAAAGACCGATTAGTTTAGTAGCCTTGGAAACACTAAATACATTCATAAGTCTTACATTACATCATAAAGTAAAACAAAACTAAAAAAACATCTTGTCTTTATATCCCCTCATACTATCCCTGTAGGTCATTCATAATATACTTCATCACATCCTGGAAAAATTAAAACATTGAAAGGGGTGAGCTCAGATGCTCAGTAAGGATAACAATATAGTAGAAGCTTTCATAAATAAACATAAACATTTAAGGCAATGCATAACTAAACAAAATCCTTTTAAACGTGAACTTCAACATAATATGGAAAAAGTAAAATGAAATAATGCCATTTACTTATTCACATGGATATTCTACTGGTTGAATAATCACATGTAATATCAATAACCACTTTCATAATGATGGAATGCATAATGCCAGACTATCATAACCATGTAGCCAAGGCCCCGTGCCAAGACCACAAATAAGATTTTATCAAGGCCTCGTGCCAAGACACTAGTTTGTCTCATGAGACCTACCGATGCATCGAGGATCTATAGCGGGCTCCACCTGTCACTGATTAAGTCCAATGCATTCCTCATATGAGCAGGTTTAAACATATCATGAACCATAAAATAATCGTATCACATAACACATGCATAAAGAAAACATATCATTTCCACATTTCAATCACAGGATATCAATACAACACCTTGATATAATAAAAAAATTTTCAAAACCATTTTCAATTCCAAAATAAAAGAAAATTAAAACTTTGTAATTATTTTTAATTTTAAAAAAAGTTATGGCTTGTAGAGGAAGACGAAACTCAAATAATGGTCACGTCGGTGGAGAAGTCGTTGTCACCGCATACGTATGAAAAAAAACATTCCTTTTTGTAATTTAGTAAAACGCTTCATATAAAAATATTCCTTTTGAATAAACGTAGAAGTCAAAGGGGTTTATACACCGTATAAAAGAAAGTTGTGTATAAAACAAAATATGCCTCAATGAAAGGAGATTAAGACAAAGTCCTTTACAAAGATCATTTTTTTAAATAAAATAGATCTATTATGTGTATTCACTATAAGTACACATAAATACAGTACAAATACAAGATAGGTCATAATAATATTATGACATAATTTGAAAGTAGGCGATTAACCCAAAGAATGAAAATTGGGTTAAGAAGTTCCCTTACCTCATGTCCGACTTGACTCGATCATTATTTAACCTCCTGAATAATAAACTAGAGTTAATTTATAATTGATTAAGAACCTTTTTCAAGTTCATTATTCCTTTTATATCACTTATTACCATGTTATGAACATTATGTAATTATTTAATTTAATAACAGTCGTTTTGTCGATCTTTGGTACTTGAGTCAAAAATAAACGTCTTATAATTAAAAGTTGTTCATGTGGTGAAATATCAATTATATATATAATTATATTCATGATTTAGATATCATATATATCATATATATCTAATATATACATGCATTTATAATATTACATAACATTTAGAGGTAAGAAATGAAATGCACCGTTCATGGAGACGGTAAGCCGTACTTACGCATGAACGCTACTTTCATTTCTATTTCATATTTAATGGAATGAAATTATAATTATATAAATGTATACTATAATTACAGTATAATATAATTTATAATACCATTTACTCCATCCTTTATACATCCCACATATGGCATTAACAATTCAAATCACTTTGAGGGGGCGGTAGTCCGCACTTCCTAAAATGAAAATATCGTGTTTACCCATAATGGAAACCATAAAGGTATGCCATAAATGAAAAATACAGAAGATTAAGTAAAACATAAACATATTATATATCATATATAAATATAGTGACATCTTAATGGCCACCTTTGAAGGTGTTATATGAGTGTTGAACAATCATCGTTTCGTGAGGCAGAAATTCGCCATCCACAAAAACAGTATGTTCTTTAACCATTAGATGTAGGTGTGTGTAAGTGTAGCTCGAATTCTTCTTATAACAACATCCTAGTATATTGAGGATACTGGTGTTGTTACAAAATAAATGAATAAAAAGAGTTTAGGGGGTTGGAGAAGCAAAATAAAACATAAGAACACAAGAGAAAACACTACCTTTAAAAAGGGTAACTCTTTTTGATTTGAGCTCAAAGGATTCCTTGGGAAGACTTCTGACCAAAGTGAGGCTTCTAGGAGTAATATTGGGATTTGGAGAGACAAAATGGTCAGGTTTTGTCCAAGGAAAAGTCTTGGAAGGTGTGAATAAGGTGGTAGTGGTGTGGGCCTTTTATAAGAGGAGAGGAGGGGCACTCTTTGAAAGTCATGAAATGTTACTTTATTATATAATGATTTTCGGATTTTAAAGGTCCCAAACTTATATATTTCGAGTATAAGGTGATAAGGGTTATAAATATACTCATCCAATAGGTTTTTGACAAGTTTAAGTCTTAGAATTTACATTATCTTTTCATTTTATTTAAATCGTTAATTAATGAGGTAATTACTGCATCATCATTGTGTCATAAAATATTTAATTTAATTAATGTCTAAAAATTATAAAATAAATATCATGATGTAGTAAATATTTTTATCTTTCCAATGAATATTTATAGTTGAAATTTTAACTTATATAACCCTATGTAATAATTGTTTTAGTAAAACAACACATGTTTGTGACATTTTTATTTTACCATTAAATAAAAAGTTTTTAATGTCATTTTCCTACCATAGTGGCTCCATGGGGTCCCCAAGTAGACCCATGGATTGTCTTGGTCGGCCATGACTCATCAAATAGGGGTAGGACAAGTGTAAGGGTATTTTAATATTTTTATAATATCATTTTTACCTTAAATTTTACTAATTACCTTTAATCGCGTTTAATTAAATTTAAAAGTTACTATTCACCAAAAAATTATTTTAATCCAATTGAACCAAATTTTACTTCCTAATTACAACCATGTATGTCATATTTTTGAAAATCAAATCACAGAAGTGGTAATGTTTTATTTAAACAAAAAATCAGTTTTTTAACTACCACTTAGTGGTTTCACTATTCATGAAAAATTGAAGTTTTTCAGAACAATGCCAAAATTTCACCCTAAGCTATAATTGATATTCCGAATTCAAAAATGATGTATATTTTAAAAAATTCCAAACATATAAGTTGCATAAATTAATTTTATAATTAATTCCCGCTGTCACAATAAATAGCGTGTTTTTAAGAAACAATATATATCAAAAGATTGACAATTGTTTATGTCCAATTTCAAAGTGAAATTAATTCTAATGACCACCATTGGATAAAATGGTAAAAATATATTCTAATTATACTTTAAAACAACTCAATAGTATAATTTATCACTATAAATTATTTTTTATTAAAAAAGTTGTTTTTAAGTATTTTTCACTATTCATAAAAAATTGGAAGTTCTCAGAAAAATACCAAAAATTCAACATAGGCTAATTTTGATATTCCGAATCCAAAAATGAAGTCAATTTTGAAATTCAATATATATATAATTTCAAAAAGTGGTTATTACTATTTATAATGACTATTTTGATTAGTCGCGGTGTGTTAGAATCTCGAACTTGCGTACAATGAAAGCTATTGCATTATTGAAAGAGAAACATATTGTGGAAGCTCAGGGTGTTACATTTGCAGTATCATCGATGGTCATTGGATCCTCAGTGTTCAAGAAATTATCAATTAACAAACATGCATGAAACTTTTTATGATGACTACGGAAATCAATTCATGATTCATTACCAAAAATTTAATTCAAGGATGAAAACTTAGAAAGGGGATTGGGGGAATGAAAAGAAGTGTTTTTAGGGGAATGGAGTACATCAATTGAATTTACAGAGAGAGGGGAGTGTTCTTCTTAGGGGTGCTTCATGGTATCAAGAATGCTGAAATGGACTATATCACCACCAAATTCCATAGATAATGTACCATTGTGGACATTTATTATGGTTATGGTGGTTTTCTAGAAAGGATTACCCAATATAATTAGGGTGTGTCCATTCATCCTATAATCTTCCATTTTTAGAACATAAAAATTAGCAGGAAAAATTAAAATTTTCACCCTCACAAGAACATCCTCTAACACACCAGAAGGGTGTGTTGTACTCGAATTTTCTAGTCGAGCGACTATCCCAGTTGGATTTAATTCTCCAGCCTGAAATGAAGAGTAAATGGAGTGAGGAATCACATTTATGGAAGAACCTAAATCATGCATCACATTGGAAAATGAATACTCCCCTACGGCGCATGGAATCAAGAAGGTTCCGGGGTCATTGAATTTGGTAGGAAGTGACGGTTCTATAAATGCTGAGACATTCCTCCCCAACCTCACCTTCTCATAACCATGAAGTCTCCTTTGATGTGTACACATCTCCTTTAAAAAATTTCATATCTTGGAATTTACTTCACGACATCAATCAAAGGAATGTTAACTTTAATTTTTTTGAAAGTTTCCAATATTTCCTTATCAAGTTCAGTTTCCCTTTGTTTTCTTGGTTGGGTGTCCCTTTGGGGAAATGGAAGAGGAATGGTTGGGATTGGAGACTCATCAACATAGAAACTCTTTCCTTTGTAAGGGATTCTCTCAAGGTAAGGATTTTCTTCTCTTGGACCATTTTTAGCAGTTTTGATAGTGGTTTCCTCAGGAGTGGATGAATATAATAGAGGGTTAATTTTGGTTTTAAGTTATTTTCCACTCCTAAGGGTGATGTCACTAAAAGTTTCCTTATCCCTAGTGTTAACTACTAGTTAAGAGGGTAGTTTACCTGACCAATGACATTGAATTTCCCCCACCGAGTTAGATAGTTGGCCTAATTGAGGTTTTAGGTCTTGTATGGCTGCTAGGGTGGTTTGTTGGAATTGGAGATTGTTGGTTGCCATTTGTTTCATCATATCTTGTAGTCTAGGCTCAGGATTGGGAGGGGGTGAAGGGAAAGGCCTTTGGGGTGGTTGAGGATTTCTGGGTGGTGGTAGATGACTACTCTTCCCTTGTTGGTTCAATGTTTGTTGAGGCTTGTTTGAATACCCCCTTTCCTATAAGCTTGGTTTTCTTTCCACCCAGAGTTGGATGAATAGTATGGTTCTTGCTTAAAGGGTTGGTCATAAGGGCATACTAGGAAGATTTCCTCACAACTCTCAAATGTTTCTCTCAATTGGGGGTATTGGTCAGAATAATGTGTGTTAGAAGAGAAGATTCCACAATGGATTGGAGGAGGATATTGAGATTTCCCTTTGAATAGAGTGAGTTCTCATAAAATGGTACTTACCTCTTCAAAATTTTTGTCCACCTTCTTCTAAAATTCAGTAATTTTCACATCATGTACTCCTCAAATGGGTAAAATGGACCTTGTACCGAATTGTTGAGTGTTTTTTGATATATTCTCAATTAGGGTTCTTGTAGAAATTGGGGTTTTATCTACTAGTTCACCCCCTGCAGCAACATCAATCATGTTACGATCAATTGGAATTAAACCTTCATAAAAATAATGCATTAAAAGTTGGTCTCTTATTTGGTGGTGTGGAAAAATTGAACAGAATATTTTAAATCTTTCCCAATATTTATGAAGTGTTTCCCTTTGAGATTGTCTTATACTACATATTTCTTTCCATATTGTTGTAGTTCAAGAGGATGGAAAATATTTTTCAAGACAAATTCGTTTCATGTCTGCCCAACCTCTTATTGGGGAATTAACATAATAAAGTCAGTATTTTCCAGTATCTACTAAAGAAAAGGGGAATAATCTAAGCTTTAATTGTTCCTCATCCACATTATCAGGTTTTAATGTTGAAAAAATAGTGTGAAATTATTTTAAATTCTTATGTTGATCCTCTCCAATAAGTCCATGTAATATTGGTAATAGATTAATTAAACTAGATTTTAGTTCAAAATAGGGTTCCTCGCCTTGTAATTTAATGTATGCGGGTTGGATATCGACATCAGATGAGGTTAGTTATTTTAGGGTTTTATTTTTTTCAGCCATGTTATACAAGTTTATTTCAGTTTTGATGTTGGTTCCAGGAGAAGAAGACAAATGATCAAGAAGAGTGTTGTTTTCCTGTGTGTCCACCTTCAAAGGGTTCTCTTGTGTGTATCGGGGCCGCTGATGTAAGATCCTCTCTGGTTTGGGTTCGAAAGGTGGTAAATATCTTAGATTAGAATGCTTCATGCACAAAAAATACACAAGAAATAAATAAGAACACAAAAATATAGGTAAAGGTATAAGATAAAACAATTAAATTTTCAACAAATTTACAAAACTCTTATAAAAAATGAACTGAAAACCAAAGCACTCCCCGACAACGGTTCCAAATTTGGATGCGTTATCATGACACGTCAAACTGATTATGATTTTAAGATTTATTTATAGTCTAGGGAAGACCCTAGGTCATCTCTAAAGGAGCGTTGATTAGTTTTGAGTGTGTATTTTTAATAAAAATAAAGGATACAAAATAATACTTAAATCTTATGTTTGTGTGAGATAAATAAGACTCTTGTCTTGTCCAATCAGAACAATACAAGATTTCCACTTGAAATCTCAACCCAATCGGTGTTGAGATAAAAAGTGTTCCACTTAATTATAAGAAAAGAAATGTATTTAGAGGAGAGGAACATAAATTCTAAACATAAGTAAAACATTTAACACACAAATTATAGAAAAACAATATATGTTAAAGTGTAGGAACTCCCTCCCAAGTTTGTGTAGCTCTCTCGAAATGATCGTCCACCGTTTAACTCTCCATCGAGAGGAGGAGGAGGCTCGGGTGGAAATCCTTCTTCATCCTTGATCCCCATATGAGGATAGGGGCCTCTAGAAGTTTTATTATGATGAGGATACTCCCCTAGGACTAAAAAATGGAAGATCTTGGCTCCTTGTTTGAACTCTCCAAATGAGGTACCCATGGTGCTCTTTTATAGGAAAAATGGGAAGTAGTTTTGGGAACATAGATTGTGTAAAACCACTTGTCCCATTGTTTTTGGCCTACATAAAATCTTCAATAGATTTTTCCAAAACTAGAAGGTTGTTTCACCATGTCTTTTCTATCTCCACTGAATGTTAGACATCATTTTAACATCTACAGCTCAAGATATGGATAAAAAATAGCACACAACTTTTGACTCTGTGTAGATTCGATGGCCTGGATAGATCTATTTGGTTGGGCTTCTTAATAGAAGAATGGGGATTGGGTGTCTTCATATGAGTTGTAGAAAATTGAATTTTGGACCAGGATAAAAAATATAATACCATTTGGAAGCATGATGTTTTCATATTATACCTAAAAGTGGATAGGTGTTCATGGAACAAATACAGTTTTGGTCCATTTTCTTTCTAGATCATCTCCGAGGCCTCCAAATCACCTCCTCATATAATGGAATCATCAAAACAAGTAACATTTACCTTTTTAACAGTGATAAACACAAAATAAATTATTCAAAAATTGAATTAATTTTTTTATTATTTTTATAATTTTTAATATAAAATAAGTTTATCACGGTGGTGTAATGGTGAAAATGAAATAGTGAATCGTGGTGCAATCACACCCCCACACCTAAAAATTTTCACTCTTGTGAAAAGTTTCATTTTTAGAAATTAATCATGTAGATATTACCAACATCATGAAAGTTTAACAATTGAGTAAATTTTAATTCATTAAAGTAATGTGATTAATTCACAAACCACACCAAGGAGTTCTTCCCAGTGAAAATGGAAAAAGATGTATCATAAATAATATCACAATGAAATTCAATGAGATTCATGATACCAAATTGAGAAAGGAATTCAGAAGTCAACCATGCCACTAAATCTCCATGTGTGTGTGTGAAAACCATTACATGCTATTCTTTCAACTTTATATCCAATAAATATATGTTATTTTAACATTTTTTATCTTAAATGATTTTATCCACTAAACCTTCCCTACATCCTTTGCAATCATTTTTCAAGACCCACTCACTTAAGAATTCCTAGAATTCAAACCATAAGCTCCCAATCTAGATATGCCTATATATTTCACATTTCAACACTCCCCTCATTTATTATTTTGTTTTTTTCCTAAGTTTCATTTCGAAAAAATCTCACACTCATCTATCGACCCTTGTTTGATCTCCTCACAACACTAATTGTAATAGTTATAACATGGTCAAAGGTTGAGGAGGAGTGGATTTTGACTTGCCTAAGACACAACCAATTTTTTTTGTTTTTTTGAGGGCATACAATAGTTGGATATCTGGTACACATGCATAGGTCAATCTCGTATAGTAATGAAATCGATCGGATAAGGAACTAATGTATGAAAATGTCATTTTAAGCTGAAAAATAGTAACCTAACATATATTTACATTCTATTAAGTAATAAATATTCACACTTTTTGGTTTAGTTTAATAATGTGTGGACATATTAGTGACACAGTTTTCCCAAAAACTACTCACACAATGGGCATCAATCATCTCAACGGTTATACAGAGATACATCCATTTATATCATTGATAAAAAACCAATTTAATAAAAAAATCACCCCTGATGTCAAATTCCTAAAAACATTCATTCCATAACAGAGTCATATTTTCATCAAATGTTAAATCAACATAGAACATGCATTTTTAGTATGTTCCATGATTTGGAGACCATAAGGGGGTAGTAAAAATACCATAAAGAAGGTGAAAAAGAGAAAAAATAATAAAGACAATGAAAGTTCTAATGAACTGAACAATATGAGGGAAAATTGAAAATACCATAAAGAAGGTGAAAAGGAGAAGAAATATAAAAGATGATGAAAATTCCCAACTAAACTAGGAATGTACCCCCCCCCACACCTAGAGTGTTTAGTGTCCTCACTTTAATAAAATAGAATGTGGGAAGGAAGGATTAAACCTGGTGGGTGTCATTGGTATGTTGATTCTTGAACATGGAGTTCCTCCACCAGGAACTTTGGAGGGGCTTTGTGGAAGTTCTTTAGCTGATGACCATTGAAAGTGAAGGTTTTCTTACTTTCTTCATTTTGAACTTGAACAACACAAAATGGAGATACATTAGTAACAATGTATAGTCCAAACCAACAGAAACAAAGATTACCAGGATGAAACTTCATCCTTTCATTGTAAAATAGGACCTTATTCCCAATGTGGAACTGAAAATGAAGGATGAGAAGGTCATGGGAAGCCTTGGTTCGCTCCTTTTAAATCTTAGAGTTCTCATATGCATCTTTGCGTATTTCCTCCAGCTCCTGAATCAGTAACTTTCTCTGAGTACCTGCACTAGAAAGGTTAAAATTTCATTGTTTAATGGCCCAGTAGGCTCAGTGCTCAATCTCAATAGGGGGTGACAACTTTTTCCAAAAACAAGCCTATAAGGTGACATTCCAATGGGAGTTTTAGAGGCACTACGGTAAGACCATAATGAATCATAAAGTCTAAGACTCCAATATTTTATATTAGTTTAAACCGTTTTTCAATAATTTGTTTTAACTTTCTATTTGACACCTCAGCTTAACCATTGGTCTGTGGGTGATATGTAGTAGACACTCGATGACCGACCACATACCGACGCAAAAGTGATTTCATTGTTTGGTTGCAAAAATGAGAACCCTGGTCACTAATGATGAACCTAGGTAATCCAAACCTTAAAAATATCTGAGTTCTCAAAAATTCCACAACTTTTTTGGAATCATCTTTCCTTGTGGATCGTTCCTATACCCATTTTGACACACAATCAACTTCCAGAAGAATGTATAAGTTTCCAAAGGAATTGGGAAATTGACCCATAAAGTCAATTCCCCAAACATAAAAAATGTCTTGAAAGAGAAACTGTTTTTGTGCCATTTCATTTATTTTAGAGACATTCCTCATTCTTTGACAATGAGGACCAGATTTTTAAAATTCATGGGCATCCCAACAAAGTGTTTTCCAAAAGTGACTAGAATCAAGGACCTTGTGAGCAGTCCATTGGGGACCAAAGTGGCCCCCACAAGCAAGAGTGTGACATAATCTAAGGACAGACTAAAATTCACTCCTGGGAAAACAACACCTAAGGACCGAATCGATACATGTGCGCCAGAGGTAGGGGTCATCCCAAATGAACCAACGAGACTGTAAGAACCCAAATATTCTTTTCAAGTATATTTTTCCTTTTCTAGTCAATTTTTATGAAAAAAGAAAATTTCTTAAGTACACGTCGTGTACTTTATGAGTACACGCCGTGTACTTCCTTGCCGTAGGAGGCAGTGTTCTGGTCATGTAGTAACCACACACATAACCATGTGGGAGTAACTTGGTGGCCGCTTAAAGCGGAGTATGGAAAAGGCGATTACACGCCGTGTACTTCAAAAGTACATGTCGTGTACTTTCTTTTTTTCATTAAACGCACCGGGGTCACGTCTAATCGACAGAAACACCCCCTTCTTTGTTCATCTTGTCCAGGAGCACCGTAAGACCGCATATCTTCAATGAACCTCCGAGCGTGAATCCGTCCTTCGAATTGAACACCGTCAGTTGCGTTGGAATCACATCAGTGAGTTCTCTCTTCTCCTAGAGTACCGTCTTCTGATTTCTTCTCTCTCGTGAGATATCATGGGTTGAACGTTTTAGATTTTTTGGTAGATCTTCAACATTATAAGGATATTCAAGCTTCAAGGTTCACATATATCGATCTCCCAATGTCGAGGTAGGTGTTTTGTGCCTTTCCATTAAAATTCTTTGAGTATTATGTGCAAATTCCACCAATACCTTTGAACATGGTATTGTGTGTTTACCGTTTTACCCTTGTTGGTTTCCTGTCATGCTTGTATGATTGTGTAGAGGTTATTTGGATATGAATAGGGTTTATTTATATGCTTTGTATGTTTTTCCATTTCATGTTCTATTTACAACCGTTTGGTCCTATTTAGTGAGTTTGGATACCTTTCCAGTTTTCCATGCATGTTGCTATAGGATAGAGAGTTTGTATTCTAACATGCTTGATTTACTGTACACTGTTCGCCAAGTAGATCTACAGGTTTACTTTGACCATATTGTATTTCTATGCTCGTTGACCTACACAGGACCATGAGAACCTGGTGTAGTAGGCTATAAGGGGAATTGACTAAGTGAGATTCCTCAGAGAGTCTTTGAGAACTTTAGACTATAAGGGGAATTGACCGTGCGAGCTTCCTCAGAGAGTGTTTGTTTTACTCTAAATTACCTTTACTGCTTTAGAATATAAGGTGAATTGACAGTGAGTGCTTCCTTATAGATTCTAGGAATGGCCTGGGATATAAGGGGAATTGACCAAGCGAGCTTCCTCAGAGTGTCCTTGACCTTAGGGCTATAAGGGGAATTGACTGTGAGTGCTTCCTTAGAGAGTTCCTGACTACATTAGACTGTAAGGGGAATTGACTATGAGCGCTTCCTCAGAGAGTCTTTATATACTGAACCACAAGGGTTAGGCCGAGTGTACTGCCCAGAGTGTGGCATGTACTTGTTAGGTAAGACTAGAGGGGATGGCTTTGAGTACTTCCCAGAGGGTTACCTATTTGCGTTTAGCTGTTTGTCTCGCTGATTGCTTGATATTGAAACTATGGATTGTTTACTGCTGATTACTTTCCTATTTTCTATTTTTTGTACTTTTACCTACCATATATTCACTGACTGTTAGACATAGATCTTTGGGTGGGTTCCTACCAGGATTTAGTCTCACACCCTATTTGGGTCATGCTTTTGGGCCCAAAAAGATTATATTATTCCAGGTATAGATAAGGGAAATCGCCCTTCTACTTTAAGTACTTGATATGATGTGGAGTTGTAGAGAATTGAACAAGATATGGATTGTGATTCTGAGGAGTTTATCTACGTTATTTTTCACTTTGGTTTAGAAATATTGTATTTCAGCATTGTGACTTGTTTGGAAGTTTTCATAGGCATATGTATCATGCATCATTTTATATATGTTCTCCAGTTTATATATTCAGTTTTCTACTGTTACTATTGTATGTCATTATTACTGCTTCCGCTCTTGTATGTATTTATTTAATTCTGTTGTGTACTCTTCCAATGAGGGCATAGTTTCCCCACTATCAGACCCAAGGCCCTCGCTGCTAGTCGGCATCCTCCGGCATTCGGGGAAATGCGCTTGAGGACATGTGACCAACCGGGTACGGGGTACCTTTGGGTGGCTTCCAGAACCGAGACTTTACAAAGTGGTATCCGAGGCATTATTTTCTCTTGATTTTCTATTTGGAGCCTTTATCCAGGGATAAGAAGGAATAGTTACTTGATAATAATCTGGGCCTGAGAATAGCTAACCCGTGTACAGGGAAAAGCCAACCTACCTCATTTATTTCAATTTTCTGGTTTTAAAAGTTTATAGTTGATTTGATTTCACCTTGAGTGAGTCACATGATTTGTGCTATTATTGTTGATGTTATTGAGGTTCTATTTCTGTTGCAACCCGATGAGATGATGGTATGCGATCTCATGAATCATGTAGGAACTTGCTAGAAATCACATGTCAGGCATTATTGCCTTGTCATCTAGGATGCATTAGAGATTACATGTTGTTGTAATAAACGTTGTGTAAAATATATATGCTGTTGTGATGGATTCCTTGATAATAATACCTGCTGTTTTATAGGGTATTGTTTTGTGTAATGTTTTTCTTGAATGGACACCAAACTTTGGTTCTTGAGGTGTTATGGAACCTCATGAACCGGAATTTGGTGGATCATTGCTCTTCTTGCCTTGTTATAACATGTATAAGATGCCATAACTTGATTCGTGGGGAGTATGGGCCCTCATGAATTAGGATTTGGCACTTTTAGTGTTCGTTTCAGTGTTTTCTGGGTTCTGGAGTAGTTTCTGAGGCTTACTGTCCGGAAAAACCCAAAATACATATCGTGTAGTGTTAAGTACATGCCATGTGTTCTTCTGTTCAGGAAGAAACCGTTTTTCTTAAGTACACATTGTGTACTTTATGTACATGCCGTTTAGTCTCTGACCATGTCATAGGCTGTGTGTGAAAAGACACGAGATGGGGAAGGTCTGGTGGGAACACGTCATGTACCAGATGAACACGCTGTGTCGTGTCGACCCTGTGTCCACCCATGTAACCAAAAAACACGGATGGATAATACCTTAATCTATACATGCTGTGTCTACGTTGAACACACTGTGTAGTCTAACACAGGTACCTGGCCGTGTCACGAACAACACGGGTCGGTGTTATCCCTTCACTAACACACTATGTCCGTTTGGAACATGCCGTGTAGTGTGGGCCATGTGTCATGCCGTGTCACTAACAACACGGGCCATATGAAGCTTGTAGGTACACGCTGTGTCTACCATGAACACGCAATGTAGTCTTTTCTTAGGAGAGTCGTGTGGCTTAACCATATAGAAGTACTTGGTTATGGGAAGAGGATTTAAGTACACGTCGTGTGTTACAACACACCGTGTGTTTGTGGTGTTACATGACTAGTTTAGGCAGGATTACATTACCATGTAAATGACTTAAGGGAACACACAACATAGAAAATGCACATGTCGTGTAGTCATGTTTTGTAAAACTTGAATGATTCTTTCTTATGTTCCCTTATTACACTCCTTGTTTCCAATCCTTTATAACCTTGCTCTAATGTGTGTGCTTGACCTTGTAGATTCATGCCACCGAGACGTCCTCCGGTTGTGTGCCAGTTTCCAGACGGTGATCAGACACCGGACATGGCTGATTAGGGATTACCTGTAGATTCTCCAGTTTTGTCAGCCTTGGCACCAGCCATTGTACCTGACATAGGTGTGGATGCATAGTTCAGGGAGGGATTTCTGAGGATGATTCAGAACTTTCAGGGAGCTCCTCCTCCTACCCCGTCGATGGATGATTTGACATGGGTCTTTTAGCAGTAGCATCCTCCTACTTTCTCAGGGGATAGAGGACCTCAAGCTGTAGAGTCATGTCTAGAAGCCACGCTGATGATTTTAGAGCATCTAGAGATACCTCCAGAGAATAGGGTGAAGATTTTTACTTACATGCTCCGAGAATATGCTAATAGGTGGTGGGATATGATCTCATAGGTGGGCTGCCAGCAGAATATGGCTTAAGAAGAGTTTCGGTGCATCTTCTATGATTACTTATTTCTGGAGACCTTGAGGGATGATCGAGCCCGAGAGTTCATAAGTCTGGAGCAGGGCACTCTTTCTATTATGAAGTATTCCTCTCACTTCACAGAGCTGAAATTTTTCACACCTATTATAGGAGGTGAGGAGTTGTTCCTTGTCTGGAAGTTTGATGATGGTCTGAGGCACGACATACGATCTCAGGTGAACATCTTCAGGTTGAATTTGATATCCTCTATCATCAACCAAGTGCTGATCACAGAGAGTCATCCAAGGGATTTTGAAGCTATGAGCTAGGGCAGTTCAGCATCCAAAGTTGGTGCTCCGCCAGCTAGTAACAAGAAGCGCCACAGGGAGGCTGCACAAGGAGATCAGAGCAGGCATGATGCATCTTCCGGTAGCTAGGTGGTGTGCTAACAATGTGGGAGAAGCATGAATACAATGAAAATTTGCCCTAGATACCCAGTGGAGTGCCGATCTAATGGAAATATGAGCCACCTTCAGTGCTTTTGTCAGTTCTTCTCACCAACAGCTGGTGACAGGGGTTCTTCTATGACCCCACGTTTAGGAGCTGCGCCACCAGTTTCTCACCAGTATGGGAACTGGAGTTATTTAGGCCATTCGGGCCGAGGTGGAGGTCATGGACATGGTATTAAGTCGCCGATTATTCCATGATAGTAAGGTGGATCAGCTCAGATCAGTCAGGCAGGGTCACAGGGCCACAACATAGGCCAAAATTTTGTAGTGGAGCAGACCCAGCAGGAGCAGGATCCCAGACCCTCCATAGTTTGAGGTACGATCTTTGTAGCCTCAGTTTTATCTTCATCTATTTTCAACACAGAGGCTTCCGATAGCTTTATATCTGTTTCTTTTGTAGAGAGCCTTGGCCTCTCCATCTATTCTTCTGCTGATATCTTGATGTTAGACACTCCGTTGGGGACTAGTACGACTAGTTTACGTCAGTTCAAGGAGTTCCCACTAGAGGTTGGTAGATTTCACTTTCTATGGGAAGTCTATGTCCTAGAGATGACAGGCTATGATGTCATTCCCATGATGGACTGGTTAGTTCCATTCTTGGCAGTCGTCTATTGTTATCGATTTAGGGTGAGTTTCACGTCATTATAAGGTGAATCTTTTCTTCATAAGGGTTAATGGGATGTCCAGGCAAGCAGAGTGGGTCCCGAGCATCATGGGTTGGGAGGAGTTACATCCCAGATTGCTAGTCTATATCTGGATGACCAGGGGACTTCATAGTTAGAATTTCTTCCAGTGGTGTATCGTTTCAGAGATGTCTTTCCAGAGGACTTTTTAGGTTTGCCTCTGGAGCGTGAGGTAGACTTTTCATTTGAGCTTGTGCCAGGAGTGGCACCAGTGTCCATTCCTCCATATAAGATGGATGCACCAGAGTTGCAGGAGCTCAAGAAGTAGTTGGGGAGTTTCAGGAAAAGGGTTTCATCTGACCCAGTACTTCTCCTTAGGGTTCGACTATCCTATTTGCGAAAAAGGTAGACAATACCCTTAGGCATTGTGTGGATTATCGGAAGCTGAACTAGTTGATGGTCAAGAACCGATATCCATTGCCAAGGATTGATGATATCTTTGATCATATTTGAGGAGCCCAGGTGTTCTTGAAGATTGAATTGAGGTCTAGTTATCATCAGTTGCGCATTAGACCATCTGATGTACCTCTTACAGCCTTCTAGAGCAGGTGTGGTCTATACGAGTATATGGTTATGCCCTTCAGTCTCACGAATGCGCCTGCAGTTTTCATGGAACCGATGAACCGAGTGTTCTATCCATACTTGGATTCCTTCATGGTTGTTTTTGTGGATGATATCTTAGTGTACTCTCACACTCTACACAACCATGATACCCTTCTTGAGATTGTTTTGAGTACACTGAGGGAGCATCATTTATATGCTAAGCTCTCAAAGTGACACTTCTGGATGAATCAGATTCACTTCTTGGGTCATATTATCTCAGAGGAAAGAGTATCAGTAGACCCATAGAAAGTGATAGTTGTAGTTTCATGTGAGAAGACAAAGAATGTCTTTGAGGTGCAGAGTTTTCTAGGGCTGGATGGATACTATAGACGTCTCATACAAGAATTTTCATGCTTAGTAGCACCGCTGATAGGTCTGACTAAGAATGGTGCAAAGTTCTTGTGGTTAGATTCTTATGAGTCAGCCTTTCAAGAGCTGCAAGGGAGGTTTAATTCATCACCGATACTAGTCTTTCCAGATCTAGGCAAGAGCTAAAATGTTTACTATGATGCATCAGGTATTGGGTGGGGATCTGTGCTTATATATGGGGATAGAGTCATTGTGTATGTTTCTTGATAGTTGAGGCCACATGAGAGGAATTACCTGACACACGATCTGAAGTTCACAACTATTGTTTATACCCTACGCTATTGGAGACATTATCTTCTGGGAGATCATTTTCTGGTTTTCACCGACCTCAAAAGTCTCAAGTATATCTTCAATCAGCGTGATCTGAATTTGAGATAGTGACGATGAGTTGAGTACCTACAGTCCTTTGACTTTGAGCTTACCTATACACCTAGGAAGGGCAATGTGGTGGTTGATGCGTTGAGCAGGAGGACTCAGATACAGGCAGTTCAGGAGGCCAGCAGTGAGTGGCAACTTATGGCACTGTTCTCTAAGATGTATTTTTAGGTTCATGATATTTAGGGGCAGAATTTCCTTTCTTATGTAGCTATTACCTCTACCCTTCTTGATAGAGTACGAATGAGGTAGCTGTCAGATTCTGAAGGCCTAGTCCTATGGGAGAGTGTGTCAGGAAAGGACCCTATTCTTGGATGGACTGTAGGTGAGGATGAGATTTTGTGTTTCCAGGGGCGTGTATAGGTGCCAGCAGACATACGTGAGGAGGTGATGTGGGATTTTCATTCCTCAGTTTGGGAAGTTCATCCTGGAATCACTAAGATGTATCGTGATATACACTGTCAGTATTGGTGGCTTTGTATGAAGAGATACATTGCTGGTTTTTTCATGAGGTGTTTCACTTGTCAGCAGGTGAAGGCGGAGCATCAGAGACCAGCGGGGATTTTACAGTAGTTACCCATTCCCGAGTGGAAGTGGAATAATGTCGCGATGGATTTCATGACCGGTTTGTCGAGGCCACCCTAAGGGAATGATGCTGTATGGGTTTTCATTGACAGACTCACGAAGGTCACTCACTTCATGCCGATCAAGGAGAACTTCAGTGTTGATGAGCTGGGACGGTTGTACATCTGTGAGATTATACATCTGCATGGAGTTCCACACTCCATTGTTTCAGACAAGGATGCACGTTTTACTTCTTAGGTCTGGAAGAGCTTCAGAAGGATTTGGGTACACAGGTACTTTTGAGTACAGCTTACCACCCCCAGACAGATGACCAATCCGAGCGTACGATTCAGGTCCTTGAGGATATGCTTCGAGCATGCATTCTGGATTTTGGAGGTTTTTGGGAGAAGCATATACCTCTTGTGGAGTTTGCGTACAATAATAGTTTTCAAGAAACTATTCAGATGGCCCCTTATGAGGTTTTGTATTTTAGTTCATACTGATCACCCTTATTTTGGCTGGAGGCAAGAGAGGCAACTTTTTTGGGACATCGTATTGTTCATGAGACCACATAGCAGATAGATTTGATTCGGAAGAGGATGGATACTGAACAGTCTCAACATAAGTTTTATGCTGATCAGAGGAGATGACCTCTGGAATTCGAGGTCGGGGATCAGGTTTTCCTACGTGTCACACTGAGGTTGGGACACAAGAGGATTAGGAGACATGGTAATCTTTCTCCAAGGTACGTCGGGTCGTTTGAGGTGTTGGAGAGAGTTGGGCCGGTTGCCTATCAGTTGCAGTTAACTCAGAATTACTGATCTATGCATGATGTATTCCACATTTCTCAGCTTCAACGTTACTTCTCAGACCCATCTCACGTCTTCCCACCCGAGGAGGTTGAGTTGGAAGTGGATGCATCCTTTGAGGAGCATCCTATCCGGATCCTCGATCATAGTATGAAGGTTATCTGTGGCTGGTATATTCCACTGGTACGGGTGCTTTGGCAGCACGAGCGAGTACATGATGAGACTTGGGAGAGGGAGGCAGACGTGCGATCACAGTGGCCAGAGCTGTTTGGGGTTTCTTCTTCTACGCCGTGCAAGGAAAATTTAGGGACAAACTTCTATAAGGGGGAAAGTTTGTAAGAATCCAGATCTTCTTTTTAGGTATGTTTTTCCTTTTCTGGTTTTTTTTATGAAAAAAGAGAATTATGGAAATTTTCTAAGTACATGCCGAGTACTTTATGAGTACACGCCATGTACTTACTTACTGTAGGAGGCCGTGTGCTGGCCATGTAGTAACCACACACATGGCCGTGTGGGAGTGACTTGGAGGCTGCTTAAAGCGGAGTATGAAAAAGGTGAGTGCATGTTGTGTACCTCAAAAGTACATGTCGTGTAGTTTCGTTTTTTTTCATTAAATGCACCGGTGTCGCGTCTAATTGATAGAAACACCCCATTCTTCGTTTGTCTCATCCAGGAGCGTCGTACGACCATAGATCTTTTAAGAACCTCCGAGCATGCGTCCGTCCTCTGAATCGAGCACCGTTATTTGTGTTGGAATTGCATCGGTGATTTCTCTCTTCTCCTAGAGCACCGTCTTCTGATTTCTTCTCTCTCATGAGATATCGTGGGTTGAATGTTTTAGATGTTTTTGTAGATATTCGAAGTTCTAAGGAGATTCAAACTTTGAGGTTCATGCATATCGATCTACCAATGCTGAGGTAGGTTTCTTGTGCCTTTCCGTTCAAATTATTTGATTATTATGTGCAAATTCCACCAATACCCTTGAACGGAGATTTGCGTGTTTACCGTTTTACCTCTGTTGATTACCTACCATGCTTGTATGCTTGTGTAAAGGTTATTTGGATATGAATAGGGTTTATTGCTATGCTTTGGATTTTTTTCCCTTGCATGTTTTATTTACCACCGTTTGGTCCTGTATATCCAGTTTGGCTACCTTGACTATTTTCCATGCCTGTTGCTATAGGATGGAGAGTTTGTATTCTAACATGATTGATTTTCTATAGACTATTAGCCAAGTAGTTCTGTATGTTTACTTTGTCCATATTGTATTTCTATTCTCGTTGACCTACACAGGACCGTGAGAACCTAGTGTAGTAGGCTATAAGGGGAATTGACCAAGTGAGCTTCCTTAGAGAGTCTTTGAGCAATTTAGACTATAAGGGGAATTGACCATGCGAGCTTCATCAGAGTGTCTTTGTTTTACTCTAAGTTACCTTGACTACTTTAAACTATAAGTGGAATTGACAGTTAGTACTTCCTCATAGAGTCTAGGAATGACCTGTGCTATAAGGGGAATTGACCGAGCAAGCTTCCTCAGAGATTCCTTGACCTTGGGGCTATAAGGGGAATTGACTGTGAGTGTTTCCTCAGAGAGTTCCTAACTATCTTAGACTATAAGGGGAATTGACTGTGATTTCTTCCTCAGAGATTCTTTATATACTGAACTATAGGGGTTAGGCTGAGTGTACTTCCCAGAGTATGTCTTGTACTTGTCAGGTAGGACTATAGGGGATGGCTATGAGTACTACCCAGAGGGTTACCTGTTTGCGTTTAGCTATTTGTCTCGCTGATCACTTGATATTTAAACTATGGTTTGTTTACTGCTGAGTACTTTCCTGATTTCTGTTTTCTTTACTTTTACCTACCATATATTCACTAACTGTTAGGCATAGATCATTGGGTGGTTGCCTACTGTGATTTAGTCTCACACCCTATTTGGGTCATGCTTTTGGGGCCAAACAGATTATAATGTTGTAGGTATAGATAAGGGAAATCACATTTCTACTTCAAGTTCTTAATATGCTGTGGAGATGGAGAGCATGGGACCAAGCTATGGCTTGTGATTATGAGGATTTTATCTACTTTCTTTTACACTTTGGTTTAGCACTGTTTTATTTTAGCATTGTGACTTGTTTGGCAGTTTTCCTAGACATATGTATCATGCATCATTTTATATATTTTCTCCAGTTTATACGTTCAGTTTTCTACTGTTACTGTTATATGTTATTATTACTTCTTTTTCTCCTGTATGTATTTATTTACTTCCACTGTGTACTCTACCAATGAAGGCATAGTTTCCCCACTATCACACCCAAGGAACTCACTGCTAGTCGGCAGCCTCTGGCGTTCGGGGAAATGCGCTTGAGACCATGTGACCAACTGGGTACGAGGCACCTCTGGGTGGCTTCTGGAACTGGGACGTTACAGAGAATCATATTTTTGACCACTAGCTTGGTTTTTTTTGAAATCATTAGTAATGGAAGATTCTATAAAATAATTTACAATTTCGGCATACCAAGGAATAAAATATTTCACTCAGTACAATTGCTCATCAGGAAACATGTCATTAATGGGAATATAGGGGGACGATTCAATATACAAGGATGGGAGGATCCTACTAATATGGACAACCACCACATTCTCTACAAATTTTTTATCTCTAATTTCTAGATTGAATTCTTGAAGGAGGAGAATCCAGTGAATGATACATGGTTTGGCTTTCAGTTTTTTAAGGAGGTACCAGAGGGCTGCATGGTTGGAGAATACAATGACTTTGGACCCTAAAAGATATGACATAAATTTATCCAAGGAAAACACTATGGTAATGAATTATTTTTCAGTTTATGTGTAGTTTTCTTGGGCAGGGTCCAATGTATATGTGGCATAGGCTATGACATGTGGAGCTCGGTCGACCCTTGGTGACAAGACAGCCACAACTGCATAGTTAGAGGCATCACACATGAGCTCAAACGGTAAATCCCACCGAGGTGGTCGGATTACCAGGGGTGATGTGAGACTCCATTTTAACTTATTAAAATCTTCCTCACATTCATTATAAAAAACAAATTCCTTTTCTTTTTAGAGTAACCAGGAGAGGGAGAGTGCAGTCTTACTAAAGTCACAAATGAAATGACGGTAAAAACCATCATGACCTAGGAAATATCGTACATCCCGTACATTTTTTTGGGAATGATAGGGAATAAGTGACATCCAATATTGATTTATATACTTGGATACCATCCATATAAATGTCCTGTCCTAAAACTATACCTTGTAGCACCATAAAATGGCATTTCCTAAAATTTAATACAATATTCTTTTCAATTAAGCGATGTAGGACTGAACCAATACTACTTAAACATTCATAAAAAGAGGATCCATAAATAGTGAAATAATCCATGAATACTTGCATGCAATTCTCCAGGTAATCTGAAAAAATACTAACCATGCATCGATGGAAAGTACTAGGAGCATTGCACAAACCAAATGGAATCCTCCTATATGCAAATGTTCCAAAGGGGAAAGTGAAGGTCATCTTTTCTTGATCCTCAAGGGAAATATAAATATAAAAGTATCTAGAATAACCATAAAGGAAACAATAGTGGGACTTACCTGATAGACTCTATAGCATTTGGATAATGAATAGTAAAGGGAAATGTTCCCTCCTAGTGTGTTGGTTTAGTCGGTGATAGTCTATACAGACATGCTAACTATTCTGCACACCAGTTGGAACCATTTATTATTTTTATTTTTTGATTACTATAAGGCCGTTTATTTAGGAACTACTTGAGAAATACTAACTAATTGGCTGTCATAGATGGGGTAAATGATTCCAGAAGCTAATAAATTTGTTACCTCCTTTTTCATAACATCTAGGAGGTTTGTGTTTAGTCGATGTTGTTATTGACTCATAGTTTTAGCCTCATAATTTAACAATATATGATGTGTATAAATTGATGGGATAATATGAGGAATGTCAGAAAATTTTCATCCCAAAGCTTGTTTATACAGCCTAAAAAGTTCAAGCAGTCGCAATTCATGCTCCCGAGGGAGTGACTAGCAATGATGATGAATATCTTGTTTCTATTCTCAAGAAATGAATATTTTAAATCTTGAGACAGTTATTTTAGTTCATATTGAGGTGGATTTTTGATTGATGGAAGTGTGTGTGAAAGTGAGAGGTCACTAATCTCATCTAAGTTCTCAATGGTATCATCCTCAAATGAGGAATGAGCTTTTACAAGCTTAGCAGTATCATCAATGGTCATTTAATCCTCAGTGTTCAAGAAATTATCAATTAATTAACATGCATGCCACTTTTCTTGACCACTACAACAATCAATGCATGATTCATTACCAAGAATTTCAATCAAGGATGAAAACTCAGAAAGGGGATCGGGGGAATGAAAAGAAGTGTTTTCAGGGGAAGGGAGTACATCAATTGAATTTATTGAGAGATAAGAGTGTTCTTCTAAGGAGTGCTTCATGGAATCAATGATGTTTAAATGGACCATGTCACCACCAAATTCCATAGATAATGTACCATTATGGACATTAATTATGGTTTTAGTGTTTTTAAAGAAAGTTCTACCCAATATAATTGTGTCGTTCCCATTCATCTTATCATCTTACATTTTTAGAAAATATAAATCAGCAGGAAAAATTAAAATTTTTACCCTCACAAGAACATCCTCTCACACACCAGAAGGGTGTGTTGTGCTCAGATTTTCTAGTTGAACAACTATGCCACTTGTCTTTAATTCTCCAACATGCAATGAAGAGTAAATGGAGTGAGGCATCACATTTATGGAAGCACCTAAATCAAGCATAACATTCGAAAATGAATACTCCTCTATGGTGCATGGAATCGAGAAGTTTCAAAGATCATTGCATTTGGTAGGAAGTGATGGTTCTATCAATGATGAGACATTCCACCACAATATTACCTTATCATCACCATGAAGTGTCCTTCTATGTGTACACATATACTTTAAAAACATTGCTTATCTTGGAATTTGCTTCACGGAATCAATCAAAGGAATGTTAACTTGCACTTTTTTTAATCTTTCCAATATTTCATTATCAAGTTCAGTTTCATTTTTTTGGTTGGGTGGACATTCGGGGAAATGGAAGAGGAATGGTTGGGATAGAAGACTCATCAACATACACCCTCTTTCCTTTGGAAGGGATTCTCTTAGGATAAATATTTTCATCGATTGGACCAGTTTCAGTAGTTGGGATGGTGGTTTCCTTAGGAGTGGATGAATATAATGGAGGGTTAATTTGGGTTTTAAGTTTTTTCCCACTCCTAAGGGTGATGTCATTAACATTTCCCTTATACCTAGGGTTAACTACCAGTTGAGAGGATAGTTTAACCGACCCATGACGTTGAATTTCACCCACCGAGTTATCTAGTTGGCCTAATTGGGGTTTTAGGTCTTGTATGGTAGCTTGGGTGGTTTGTTGGAATTGGAGATTGTTGGAAGCCATTTGTTTCATAATATCTTCTAGGCTAGGCTCATGTTTGGGAGGGGGTGGTTGGAAATTCCTTTGGGGTGGCTGAGGATTTATGGCTAGTGGTAGATGGATACTCTTCCCTTATTGGTTCCATGGTTGATGAGGCTAGTTTGAATAACCCCTTGCCTATAAGCTTGGTTTTCTTTCCACACAGAGTTGGACGGATAGTATGGTTCTTGCTTAAATGTTTTGTTATAGGGGTGTCCTATGAAGATTACCTCACAACTCTCAGAAGTTTCTCTCAATTGGGGGAATTGGTCAGAGTAATGGGTGTCATAAGAGCAGATTCTACAATGGATGGGAGGACAAGATTGAGATTTCCCTTGGGGGAGAGAGAGTTATCATAAAAGGGTTCTTACCTCTTCAAACTTTGTGTCCACCTTCTTCTCAAATTCAGTACTTTTCACCTCATGGACACCTCAAATGGGTACACTAGACCTTGTACCGAATTATTGAGTGTTTTGTTCCATATTATCAATCAAGATTCTTACAGCGATTGGGGTTTTATCTACTAGTTCACCACATTTAGCAGCATCAATCATGTTTCGATCAATTGGAATTAAACCTTTATAAAAATACTGTATTAAAATTTGATCGCTTATTTGGTGGTGTGGAAAACTTGAACACAATATTTTAAATCTTTCCCAATATTCATGAAGTATTTCCCCTTTAGATTTTCTTATACCACATATTTTTTTCCTTATTGTTGCTGTTTGAGAGGCTAGGAAATATTTTTCAATAAAAAAATCGTTTCTTGTATTCCCAGCCTCTTATTGGGGAATTAACATAATAAAACCAGTATTTTGAATTATATTCTAAAGAAAAGGGGAATGATCTAAGATTTACTTGTTCCCCATCCACATTAGCAGGTTTTAATATTAAAAAAAGAGTGTGAAATTCTTTTAAATGCTTATGTGTATCATCTCCAGGAAGTCCATGGAATCTTGTTAATAGATTAATGAAATCAGATTTTAGTTCAAAATAGGGTGCCTCACCTTGTAATTGAATGTATGTGGGTTGGATATCGACATCAGGTGAGGTTAGTTTTTTTAGTGTTATATTTTTTTCAGCCTTGTTATACAAGTTTATTTCAATTTTGATGTTGGTTCCAGAAGAAGAATATGAAGGATCAAGAAGAGTGTTGTTTTCTTGTGTGTCCTCCTTCAAAGGGTTCTCTTGTGCGTATTTGGGTCGCTGACGTAAGATTCTCTACGATTCGGGTTCTAAAGGTGATAAATCTAAAAAATTAGAATATATCGTGCACAAAACATACACTATAAATAAACCGTAAAACAAAAATATATGTAATGTTAAAAGATAAAACAAATAAATATTCACAAAATTTACAAAAATATTATAAAAATACACACTAAAAACAAAGCGCTCCCCAGAAACAACACCAAAATTTGGATGTGTTGTCCAGAAATGTCAAATTTATTATGATTTTAAGATTTAATTATAGTCTAGGAAAGACCACAGTTTGTCCTTCATGGAGAGTTGATAGGTTTTGAGTGTGTATTTTTAATAAAAATTACTAAAATAGGAGGTGGTTTTGAAAACAGTTTTAAAAATAAAATGACTTAATTAAAGAGTTTAATAGTTGATAAATAAAAGTGGTGTTTTATAATTATGAGATAAATATATAATTTCAATTTCACTACACATCTTTTTGAGTTCATCATTCTGAAAAATACACATGGTTTAATGGAATCCGTTGGTTTAGGGGTGTCAATATCTCCACTTTCCTCTTGCCTCTTAAAACGATGCTCAAAGAACCACCCCTTGTCGCAACAATCATGTTTTCAAGGTTTGGGTATCAAACATAGAAAATAAATGCTAACAAAGAATACTGAAATCTTATGTATTTTCGAGATAAATAAGACTCTTGTCTTGTCTAATCGGAACAATACAAGATTCCCACTTGAAATATCAACCCAATCGGTGTTGAGATAAAAAGTGTTCCACTTAATTATAACAAAAGAAATTTATTCATAGGAGAATGAAATCAAAGTTAAACATAAGTGAAATATTTATCATACAAATTATAGAAAACCAGTAGAATTTCAAGTGTCAGAACTCCCTCCCATGTTTGTGTAGCTCCCTTGAAATGATCCTTCACCGTTTAGCTCTCCATCGAGAGGAGGAGGAGGCTCAGGTGGAACTCCTTCTTCATCCTTGACACCCTTATGAGGATAGGGGCCTCCATAACTTATATGATGACGAGGATACTACCATAGGACTCAAAAATGGAAGATATTGTCTTTTGGTTTGAACTCTCCAAATGAAGTACCCATTGTGCTATTTTATAGAAAAAATGGGTAGTGGTTTTGGGCACACACATTGTGTAAAACCACTTGTACCATTGTTTTAGGCCTACCTAAAGTCTTAAATCGCTTTTGATAAAACTATAAAGTTGTTTCCCCACGTCTTGGATATCTCCACATAAATTTCGGATTCATTTGAACACCTACATCTTGAGATACACACAACACACAACACAATTCTTTTGATTCCGTACAGATTCAGTGGCCTGAACATATCACTTTGTTTGGGATCCTTAATTGTAAAATGGGGATTGGATGTCTTATTTGGAGTTGGAGAAAATTTAATTTTGGACCATCCCAAAAAAATATAATCCTATTTGTATGCATATAGTTTTCATATTATACCCACCAGTGGAAAGGTGTTCATAGAACCCATGCAGTTTTGGCCCATTTTCCTTCTGGATCATCTTTGGGGCCTCCAAATCACCTCATCCGGCAATGGAATCATAAAAAAAAGTAACTTTTACCTTTTTTAAAAGTGATAAAATAAAAATAAATGATTCAAAAATGGAATAAATTTTGTTATTATTTTTATAATTTTAATATAAAAAAAGTTTAGCATGGTGGTTTAAGGGTGAAAATAAAATAGTGAATCGCGGTGCGATCACACCTCCACACCTAAACATTTTCACTCCTGGGCAACGTTGCATTTTCAAAAATTATGCATATAGATATTACCAACATCATGAAGATTTTACATTTGAGTGAATTTTAATTCATTAATATAACACGATTAATGCTCTTCCTAGTGAAAATGGAAAAAGATATCACATAAATCATATCACAGTGAAATTCAAATAGATTCATGATACCAAATTGAGAAAGAAATTTAGAAGTCAACAATTTCACCAACTCTCCATGTGTGTGTGTGAAAACCATTCCATGCTATTCTTTCTACTTTATATTTAATAAATACAGGTAATTTTATCATTTTTCAACTTAAAATATTTTATCTACCAAACCCTCCCTAAATCCTTTGCAATCATATTTCAAGACCCACCCACTTAAGCATTCCTAGAAGCTAAACCATTATCTTTTGACCTATAAATCCACATATGTTTCACACTTCATCACTCCCCTCATTTATTATTTTTGTTTTTTTTTCAAAACATTGATTTGGAACAAATCTCACACTCATCACTCAACCCTTATTTGATATCCTCACGACACTAATTGTAATAGTTATAATATGATCAAAGGTTGAGGAGGAGTGATTTTTGACCTACCCAAGACATAACCCAATTTTTTTTTGACTGTGTACAATAGTCGGATATCAGATACACACACATAGGTTAATTTGGTAAAGTAATGAAACATATCAGATAATGAATGGATGTATGGAAATATCATTTTAAGCTGAAAAATATTAACCTAACATATATTTACCTTCTATTAAGTAAGAAATATTCACACTTTGTGGTTTGGTGAAAAAATGTGTGGAGATATTAGTGACATAGTTTTCCCAAAAACTACTCACACAATGAGAATCAATCATCTCAAAGGTTTCACAGAGATACAACCATTTATATCATTCATAGAAAACCAATTCACTAAAAAATAACTCCTATATGTTAAATTCATACAAACATTCATTTCATAATAGATTCAATTTTTCATCAAATGTTAAATCAACATGGAACATGAATTTTTAGTAAGTTCCATGATTTGGTGACCGTAGTGGGGGGGGGGGGTAAAAATACCATAAAGAAGGTGAAAAATTGAAGAAAGAAGAAAGATGATGAAAATCCTAATGAACTAAACATGATGGGGAAAAGTTAAAATACAATAAATAATGAGAAAAAGAGAAGAAAGAAAATAGATGATGAAAATTACTAATTAACCCAGGAATGTACCCATCCCCCCCCCACACCTAGTGTGTGCAGTGTCCTCACTATAATAAAATAGAATGCGGGAAGGAATGATAAAACCTGGTGGGTGTTATTGGTATGTTTCTTCTTGAACATGGAGATCCTCCATCGAGAAATCTGGAAGGGCTTCGTGGAAGTGCTTTAGCCACTACCCATTGACAGTGAAGGTTTTCTTAGTTTCTTTACTTTGAACCTGAACAACACCAAATTGAGATACATTAGTAATATTGTATGGTCCAAACCAATGGGAACGAAGCTTATCTGGATGCAACTTCAGCCTTGAATTGTAAAAGAGGATGCTCTGCCCAATGTGAAACTGATGATGAAGGATGCGATGGTCGTGTGCATACTTGGTTCACTCCTTATAAATCCTAGAGTTCTCATATTTATCTCTGCACATTTCCTCCATCTCCTGAATCTTTAACTTCCTTTGAGAACCTGCACCAGAAAAGTTATAATTGCATTGTTTAATGGAAAGTTGGCCCGATGCTCAATCTCAACAGTAAGTGACAACTTTTTACAAAAACAAACCTATAAGGTGACATTCCAATGGGTGTTTTAAAGGATGTATGGTAAGCCCATAACAAATCATCGAGTCTTAGACTCTAATATTATCTATTGGGTTGAACTGTTTTTTCAAAAATTTGTTTTACCTCTCTATTTGACACCTCAACTTGACCATTGGTTAGTGGGTGATATACAGTAGACACTCAATGACTGAACCCATACAAACACAAAAGTGATTACATTGTTTGGTTGAAGAAATGAGAACCCTGGTCACTAATGATGAACCAAGGTAATCTAAACCTACAAAATATCTAAGTTCTCAAAAATTCCACAACTATTTTTGGAATCATTTATCCTTGTGGATCATGCCTCTACACATTTTTACACTTAATCAACCACCATAAGAATGCACAAGTTTCCAAAGGAATTGGGAAGTGGAAGCATAAATTCAAATCCCCAAACATCAAAATTTTCATGAAAGAGAAATAATTGTTGTGCAATTTCATTTCTTTTAGAGACATTCGCCATTCTTTGAAAATGAGGAAAATATTTTCAAAATTCATGGGCATCCTAAAAAAGTGTTAGTCAAAAGAGACACAAATCGAGGACCTTTAGAGCAGTCCGCTAGGGAACAAAGTATCCCGAATAAGAAAGAGTGTGGAAAAATCTAAGTACAGACTGAAACTCACTATCAGGAACACAATTCCTAAAGAACAGATCGCTATATGTGTGCCAGAGGTAGGGGTCATCCCAAATGTAATAACGAGACTCATGTTTTAGACGAATTGATTGGTTTTTTTGAAATCAGTAGGAATGCAAGATGCTACAAAATAATTTACAATTTTGGCATACCAAGGAATAACATCTTTCACTCATTACAATTTATCATCAAGAAACATGTCATTAATGTGAATACAGGGGGTTGAGTCAATGTCCATGGATGATAGGATCCTACTGATATGGTCAGACCCCAAATTCTCTGCTCCTTTTTTATCTTTAATTTCTAGATTGAATTCCTGAAGGAGGAGCATCTAGTGAATTAGATGTGCTTTGGCTTCCTATTTGTTAAGAAGATACCAGAGGGCTGTATGGTCAGAGAATACAATGAATTTGGACCCTAAAGGTTATAAACTAAATTTATCCATGGAAAAAACTATGAAATGGAATTATTTTTCAGTTGTATTGTAGGTTTCTTGGGTAGGGTCCAATGTACATGAGGGATAGGCTATGACATGTGGAGCTCGGTCGACCCTTTGTGACAAGACTGCCCCAACTGCATAGTTAAAGGCATCACACATGAGCTCAAATGGTAAATACCACCAAGGTGGTTGGATTACTAGGAGTGATGTGAGACTCCATTTTAACTTGTTAAAAGCTTCCCCACATTCATTATCAAGAGAAATTCCTTTTCTTTTTGGAGTAACCGGGAGAGGGGGAGTGCAATCTTACAAAAGTCATGAATGAAACAACGGTAAAATCCAGCATGACCTAGGAAATACCGTACACCCCATACATTTTTTGGGAATATTAGGGAAGAAAGGAAATCCACTTTTGATTTATCTACTTGGATACCATCCCTAGAAATGACATGCCCCAAAACTATACCTTGTCGCACCTTGAAATGCAATTTCTCAAAATTTAATACAAGATTATTTTCAATGTAGTGACGTAGGACTGAACCAAGACTACTTAATCATTCATAAAAAGAATATCCATAAATAGTGAAATCATCCATTAATACTTCCATGAAATTCTTAAGGTAATATGAAAAAATACTAAACATGTATCGCTGGAAAGTACACGGAGCAGTACACAGACCAAATGACATTATTCTATATAGAAATGTTCCAAAGGGGAAAGTGAAGGTCATTGTTTCGTAATCCTCAGGGGAAATATGGATCTGAAAGTATCCAGGATACTCATCAAGGAAATAGTAGTGGGACTTACCCACTATAATCTCTAGTATTTGGTCAATGAATGGCAAAGGGAAATGGTCCTTCCTAGTGTGTTGGTTTAGTCGGTGATAGTCTATACAGACACACAAACTATTCTGCACATGAGTTGGAACCAATTCATTATTTTCATTTTTGATTACTGTAAGGACAAATTTTTTAAGAACTACTTGAATAGGACTAACCCATTGGCTGTTAGAGATTGGGTAAATGATTTCAGAAACTAATAATTTTGTTACCTACTTTTTTCACAACTTCTAAGAGGTTTCAGTTCAGTCGACATTGTTCCTGCCTCATTGGTTTGGCCTCATCAATTAACAATATGTGATGTATACAAATTGATGGGCTAATACCAAGAATTTCAGAAATTTTCCATCCCAAATCTTGTTTATACTCCCTCAAAAGTTCAAGTAGTTGAAATTCATGCTCAGGAGGGAGTGAACTAGTAATGATGACAGGTATCTTTCTTTCATTATCAAGATATGAAAATTTTAAATCTTGAGGCAGTTGTTTTAGTTCCAATTTAGTTGGATTTTTGATCGATAGAAGTGTGTGTGAAAGTGAGAGGTCACTAATATCATATAACTTCTGAATGGTATCATCCTCATATAAGGAATAATCTTTTTACATGCTTAGTAGTATCATCTATGGTCATTGTATCCTCATTGATCAAGAAATTATCAATTAATAAACATGCATGACACTTTTCTTGACCACTACAACAATCAATGCATGATTCATTACCAATAATTTCAATCAAGTATGAAAACTCAGAAAGGGGATCAGGGGAATGAAAATATGTGTTTTTAGGGGAATTGAGTTCATCAATTTAATTTATTGAGAGAGAGGAGTGTTATTCTGAGGTGTTCTTCAGGGCATCAAGAATGTTGAAATGAACTAGGTCACCACCAAATTCCATAGATAATGTACCAATATGGACATTAATTATAGTTTTGTTAGTTTTCAAGAAAGTTCTCCCCAATATAATTGGGGTGTGTCCATTCATCCTATCATATTACATTTCTAGCACATAAAAATCATCCGAAAAAATTAAAATTTTCACCCTCACAAGAACATCCTCTAACACACCAGATGGGTGTGCTATACTCCGATTTTCTAGCCGAACGACTATCCCAGTTGGCTTCAATTATCCAGCCTACAATGAAGAGTAAATGGAGTGAGGCATCACATTTATGGAAGCACCTAAATTAATCATAGCATTGGAAAATGAATACTCCCCTATGGTGCATGAAATTGAGAAGGTTCCAGGATCATTGAATTTAGTAGGAAGTGGCGGTTCTATAAATTCTGAGACATTCCTCCCCAAGATTACTTTATCATCACCACGAAGTCTCCTTATATGTGTACACATCTTCTTTAAAAACATTTCTTATCTTGGAATTTTCTTCACAGCATCATTCAAAGGAATATTAACATAAACTTTTTTGAAACTTTCAAATACTTCCTTATCAACTCTAGTTTCCATTTTTTTTAGTTGGGTGGCCCTTTGGGGAAATGGAAGAGGAATGGTTGGGATAAGAGACTCATAAACATACACACTCTTTCCTTTGGAAGGTATTCTCTTAGGATAAGTATTTTCTTCTCTTGGATGCTTTTCAGCAGTTGGGATGGTGGTTTCTTCTAGAGTGGATGAATCTAGTGGATAGTTCATTTGAGTTTTAAGTTGTTTTCCATTCTTGAGGGTGATGACACTAACATTTCTCTTATACCTAGGATTAACTTCTGGTTGAGAGGGTAGTTTACCCAACCCATGAATTTGAATTTCCCCCACTGAGTTATCTAGTTGTCCTAATTGCGGTTTTAGATATTGTATGGAAGCTTGGGTTGTTTTTTGGAATTAGATATTGTTTGAAAACATTTCTTTCATCATTTCTTTTAGGCTAGGCTTGGGTTTTGGAGGGGGTGGTTGGAAATGCCTTTGGGGTGGTTGAGGATTTATGGGTGGTGGTAGATGACTACTCTACCCTTGTTGGTTCCATGGTTGATGAGGCTAGTTTGAATACCCCCATGCCTATAATCTTGGTTTTCTTTCCTCCCAGAGTTGGATGGATAGTATGGTTCTTTCCTAAAGGGTTAGTTATAGGGGTATCCTAGGAATATTTTCTCACAACTCTCAAAATTTTCTCTCAATTAGGGGCATTGGTCAGAATAATGTGTGTCAAAAGAGCATATTACACAATGGATGGGAGAATTAGATTGATATTTCCATTGGGAGAGAGCAAGTTGTCGTAAAAGGGTACTTACCTCTTCAAAATTTGTGTCCACATTATTCTCAAATTTAGTAATTTTCACCTCATGGACATCTCAAATGGGTACACTGGACCTTGTACCAAATTGTTGAGTGTTTTTTCCATATTCTCAATTAGTGTTCTTGTAGTGATTATGGTTTTATCTACTAGTTCACCACTTGTAGGAGCATCAATCATGTTACGATCAATTGGAATTAAACCTTTATAAAAATACTGTATTAAAATTTGATCGCTTATTTGATGGTGTGGAAAACTTGAACATAATCTTTTAAATATTTCCCAATATTCATGAATTTTTTCTTCTTTATATTGTCTTATACAAAATATTTCATTCTTTATTGTTGTAGTTTGAGAGGATGTGAAATATTTTTCCAGAAAAAGTCATTTCATGTCTACCCAACCTCTTATCGTGGGATTAACATAATAAAGCCAGTCTTTTGCAGCATCCTCTAAAGAAAAGTGGAATTCTCTAAGCTTTAATTATTCCTTATCCACATTAGTAGGTTTTAATGTTGAACAAACCATGTGAAATTATTTTAAATGCTTATGTGGATCCTCTCTAGGAGGTCCATGGAATCTTGGTAATATATGAATTAAACCAGATTTTAGTTCAAAATTGGGTGCCTTGACTTGTGATTGAATATATGTGGGTTGGATATCAACATCAGGCGAGGTTAGTTATTTAAGTGTTTTATTGTTTTCATCCATTTTAAATAAGTTTATTTAACTTTTGATGTTAGTTCTAGAAGAAGAAGATGAAGGATCAAGAAGAGTGTGGTTGTCTTGTGTGTCCTCTCTCAGAACCCCCTCCCGCAATGTTTCCATTACCAGCGTGCATCCTATAAAACAAATGACGTTCTCCCCACATATAGAATATCCATTATAGGAATGCCTGGTGGATATCTTAGCACAAAGGGTCTCACAGTTGTTATCCCAAATCTATATATCCCTACATCACTGTAAAAGTATAAGGTTAAAAATCATTAACTAGAGGTAAGTTGTACCATCTCCATCCATAAAGGATAACTACAACATGTCTAACTATTTTGATGCCTCGTTCAGAAACTGTGAACTGGATCTCCAGCTAAGAGTATCTGCTACCACATTCCCCTTCCCAAGATTATAGAAAATTTCAAATTCATAATCCTAGAGGAACTATAACAATCGCCTCTGTCTCAAGTTGAGATCCTTCTAAGAGAAGATATACTTGAGACTCTTGGGATCAGATTAGATAATGAACTGATATCCCATTAGGCAGTGTCTCCACATATTCAAAGAGATGACTACTACTTCTAGCTCAAGATTGTGGGTCACATAGTTCTTCTTGTATGGTCTCAAATGGCATGAACTATAGGTAATCACTGATTTTCTATTCATCAGAATATAATAAATCCCAATTCCTAATGTATCACAAAATAATACATACTCGACACCCTCCTTTGTAAATATCAAGATGGGATCACTCATCAAACTCTACCTCAACTGATGAAAATCCTACTATAACCTCTCTGTCTACATGAAAGGCTTCCCCTTTTGAGTCAAATCTATCATGGGTGCTAATATTTTGGAGAAATCAGGTATGAATATCCATTAATAGCCTACCAACCCAAGGAATATCTAAACCTTTGTCACACACATAGGTGGATCGCAAGATAAAACTGTCTTGACCATGTCTAGGTCCCCTACCACTCCATTAGTTGAGATAACATGTCCTAGAAAGTGGACCACCAGAATCCAAAACTATAACTTCAAGATATTTCCATAAAGCTAGTGCTCTCAGAGTACATCTAGAACTATCCTTTTTGTCTTGTGTGATCCCCCTTGGATGATGAGTACATAATGATATATTTGGTGAAGACTACCAAGAACCATTATAAGTAAGGTTGAAAGATCCAGTTCATGAGTCCCATGAACACTACTGGGGAGTTCATCACACCAAAGGGTATCACCAAGTACTTATAGTGACCATAGCAGCATATAAATTCCATCTTTAGTATATCCTTATTGTGTACTCGCAACAAGTGATAACCTGATATCAGATCAACCTTTTAGAACCATCATTCCCTTCTCAACTGATCAAAGAGGTCATATATCCTCAGTAGTGGATACTTGTTCTTAACAATCATTTGGTTCCAGCTCTAGTAGTACACACACAACCTAAAGCTCCTGTATTCCTTCTTGGAAAACAAAACTGGGGCTTCCCTGGGTGAAATTATGGGTCTAACAAAGCCCTTTCTTTGCAAGTTCTCCAACTGCACCCTCATCTCACAAAGCTATATGGGATCCATCTAATGTGTTGGTGTAGATATCGATACCTCTTAGGGGTGAAGATCAATGTATAAGTCTATCTCTCGATGGTGAGGGGAACCAAGAACATCTTTAGTGAAGGCATCCTCATACTCCACCACCACTTCCAAAAATGGGAAACTCATATCATCCACTGCACTAAGGGTAAATCTAGCCAATTGATGAGTAATTTGATTAATTATCATATTCATGAGTCGATCCCACACTTCCTAGGTTTCCTTTTCACTGAAAAATGAGAACCTAGTTTTATCACAATAGACACACCTCACCCTTCACCTAAAATAGTCAATTCGGGCATAAACTCTAGATGACCAATCCATACAAAGAATAATGTCATAAGGCCTCGATGCTGATACCATGAGATTCCAAAAAAAAACTCTTGACTCTAAGAGTTAGTTCACACTATTATCACAAGCACATGATCACTGAGTCTTCTTGAGTAGGATTATCCAAGAGTAAGGGTTGAGCCAATGGTTCAACTAAAATCTCTAAGTATCGTACAAGGTATGTGGAAAGAAATAAAGGACTAGAACTTTTTTCTATCAGTAGTGAAGCTAAGGTATAAAAAAACATATCATATCTCAAATAATTCTTATAGACTCTAGGTCATAATTTTCAACCACCTACATCTATCCCCTCCCCTATCCTCTAGCTCTATGAGCCTGTCATGGACCACCTTGGGGTGGTGGTGGTAATAATTCAAAATGTTTATGAACTCCCACCACTCTCCCAGTTCCTTGGCCATGTACTCCACCCTTCAAACCTACCTACTCATTCCATTGTCTCTAACTCGGTGGCCCATACATGGTCTCTCTATCTACTATATGGAAGGTCAGAAAATCTTAGGAGAGATGTCC
This sequence comes from Viscum album, assembly GCA_963277665.1. Taxonomy (NCBI): domain Eukaryota; kingdom Viridiplantae; phylum Streptophyta; class Magnoliopsida; order Santalales; family Viscaceae; genus Viscum; species Viscum album. The sequence continues at coordinate 696,361,113 of OY728122.1, read as the reverse complement.
CCTAATATCACATGTGTAGCACCGCCTCTCTTTGGGATGAATAAACCCACCTTATGAGCCCTGAACTGTAGGTCCTCTATCCTAAGACCTCCTCTTGAAACATCTAACCTATCTAGTTCATTAAGACTATCATCAGATTCCTAATTCAAAGTTCTATTCTCCTAATTTCCCACTGCTGACAACCACCAGCTGTATCTACACAGCTAAGAAACATTCAACAACCAGAGCTCTCTCTAGAACCCCAGTATAGGTAGGAATGCATAGAGGGATAACACAGGCCGACATGTTTCTATGAAAACATCACTCAAAGGTTTGATAAATGAATAAAGGATCTATAACCATATCCATTGATCACCTAGAGAGGTTAGTAAACCTCAATGAATGTTCAACGACTCTCATACTACCTTGTTGGAGCTACAGAAGATCCTTGATACGTGAAACCCTTGGCATAGATGGTGAGAACTCCTCTTTTAAAATATTCTTGAAATATTTCCACAAAATAGTTGACTCAACATAAAACTAGGTCACTAAACCCCACCATCGAACTACTAATCCATGAATAAGGCTCACTTCCAAGACCACCATCTGATTCACTGGTGTCATGACTAGATGGGACACTCAGGTCACCGCCTCAAGGCAGTCCTCATCTACCTATGGGCCAGGCTCACCTAAGAACCTGGGGGGTCTTTGTCGCTGAAACTCATAAAGTGTGCCCAGCCTGAACACCTCATCTGCTCAAATTTCAGGTACCACGTAATGCTCTGCAAGTGGTGGTATGGCTGACACACCACCTGGAGGTATCATGTCAAGAACAAGTACCTATATCAATGTCTCATCATTGAGGGAATCATCCTCATGATCATGATACTGAATCCTAGATGGTATATATCATAGAGGTATCTTGAAAAAAACAAGATTTACCAGTCAAATAGTATATATGGAGAGATGAATCAAGAAGGACATGGAAACCACAACCCATTTCTATATGATACATGTACCATTTTTTCACAAAAACCAATGTTCTCATGTACCTAGTGAAAAAGAAGGTGATTAGAGTCTTGGTGTATGGATACACAGACCGCTATGAGAACATTGGATTCCCTTGTCTAAAACTCAAACTTGAAAAAAATAAAACTGTTTCCCTAAAACAATCTCATAGACTCCTAGTCCTAAAGTAAAACCGAACCACTCTATCACAACCCGTCCCAATGGGGCCCATGCCATGACTCCCCAACCCACCTCCAATTGACAAGGGGCTAGTGACTAGTATTGAGAAGGAATATCATTTAATTGGGAGGCCTTAGCCTAAGTACCTATACACACGCACACATCTCCAAGACCGTATGATCCTGAAATGTAAAAACAACTAAACAACCATACATGAATACATCAAAATACCATAACTAGATTACGACTTGAAGTAAAGGAACGTAAATAGGAAAAAATACAATACCACTAAAGAGAGTCTGAAAACAAAAGTCTTACATGAAGGTAAGTACTGGGACTGCTGTTATAAAGCCAAAAGAATACACCTTGGTCTGTCTGGTATCACTAAGCACTGTCTGATCCTATTCCTCCTAGGAATCTGTCCAAAGGTCGATCATCTGCACAAGGAACAACATGTGTGTTCAAATCCCATGTAGGGGTGAGTATAACACTAGTCAGTAGGACACCCATGAACCAAAAAAGCATACAAAAAAGGAAATATAGTCAGCTCTACACATGTATATGTATAAAAAATATATAAAAAGATTTTCCAGATATACTCAATGAAGACACATAGTATAGAGGTAATCCACAACCATTTTATACCAACTTAGGATTCCATCTTGAAGATTCCAAAAAGAACTCATCCTGGGGAACATAATCCTAAGACTAATAACACTGATGACTTCTGTTCGAGAGGTACTTCTCTTTAGGTATCATCATGAGATATAAGTAATTGGTAGTCAAAAAATAATAAGATAGACATATGAGGATCACTGCTAAGGCCATGGGGTGATACCAATAACCCAATATAGATTAACCTTCTAAATAAAAGATCAATTTCTGTGTAGTGTTAGTCATAATAATACCAAGAACTCTACCTATGGAACATATATGAATATCGGATCTCACTTAGGACCTCTTAAAGGGATTCCAATGACTATATCCAAGAATTTCTACTAAAGGGATCATAGTCCTAGGAGTAGGAAATGATTCCATACTAAAATTCAGGTAAAGGATAAGGGGAACAAACCTTAATGAAACTTGTCCAAGATATGGAGGAAAAGAGATCAAAACCATGTATAATAAAGTACACGACCTATAGTGGGGGTAATACATTAGGTCCCTTAACCCTACATCCTACGTGTAAATGGCCCATGTCATCAAGTTATTCCCTTGTAGTGGAGAACATGCCATCTAGAAAACCTGTATACCCCACCCCATGTCCATGTACTTTCCAAAGTACACACCAAGTCACCTTGGATAGACAACACTCCTTGTAGGCTTAGCCAAACACTATGTGATACCTTACATTCTCCCAAAACCCTACCACTGCTCAGGGGAACCTACATGACATGTAGATATGGTTTACACACTGTGTGATGTAGTATTTTCCAGAATCCTAGATTCTTCCTCTGCATGTTTCTGTCGAATCTTCAACCTCTGATCCTTCAGCCACCTTGCTGGTAAATAGAATATCCCATATCATCCAATACTCCCATCGTCAAACAATGAATTCCACCATTAGATATTATATGAAAATAGATCAAATAGTCATTATTTATCTGGAAATGAATAATGTTGAAGAACATGAAATCAAGTATCCTCCATCATCCTAATTTCTTTATCTCCATCATCGCACCTCCATGTTATCGTGCTAATACTAGATCTGAAATATCATATCGTTGCACCATGAAACGGGTGCACAATGATCGATTAATCATGATAAGTCAAGACGCAAGACAAAAAAATAATTCCGGTGATGAAAAATGAGTAGGGGGAGAAAATAAAAATAATACATTGGAGGAACAATCCTTTATCGTTGTTCATTTCAATCTCAATTCACCGCCTTTAGAACGACAATCAAAATAATCAAATCACAAATAAATTCTCCCATAAAACCCCAAAAAAACAACCCCATCCCTCAATACATATGATCTTCGGATCAGTCCATTGGTCAATTGATCCAAATTCATCATAGGAAATAAGAAAGGGGAAGAATCTAATCAAAACACATGCCCTACATTGATTTGGATCAATTGCTGATGAAAAATAAATCTTCATCGTGTTTGTTGGAGATACACTTCAAATATAATGTGCATCGATTACAGATCCATGATATCATCATGCTTTTCCTAAGAGAATTCCTCAATGGTCTCTCCAAGGCTCTCTAATGTCTATAAGGTTATGCGGAAAACCATTGAATTCCAACATAACAATCTATTTAAATATTTTTAATCACTTCATCAACACAAATGAAATTAATTAATTTATTTAAATTATTTTATTAATTTCCACTCCCGTAATGACTTTTCTAAAAATGAACCAAGATGACTAATGTTATGTTGCGCCTAGGGTAAAACCCATGTCATGAACTCAATAGTGCCCTTAGATTTCTAATCCAAGCACCCATTTAAAAGTTATTTTACTTTTTATAGAAAACTACACATGAGTTCTATTTAATATATGTAATATATTTTAAATATTTATCCCATCCACATTGGGCCTCAAGATCACATGCCATTTCAATGCCTGGTCTCAAAAATAATCCATATAATATACAAATATAATAAACAGAAAATACAAGACATTACAATTTCATTCTAGAGTTTCAATTATTTCATTTTTAAATTTGTCAGTATATGATCAGATGATAGGTGATCCAATTGATATTTTTATATCTCATGTGAAAGTGTAGATATTAATTTTTCATGCCATGTTATATATTTCAAGTTTTACTCTTAATATTATGTTGTGTTGACTATTTATGTATTTTTATTCAACTATTATTGGAAGTTATTTTTATCATGTGGTATAGTCTCCCCATGATTACATATACACCCCCTTCACTAGTTGATAGCTTTTAGAATTTGGGGAGGTATTCCTATGGTATATATCACTATATATTAGGTTTTTTTTGATGATATAGGTTAAGGAAACTACACCAAAAGTGTTCATGGGTTTTAGGAACTGAGTGTTTCATCGATATTTAGAAATATTTTTTATAGTGTTTATTGAGAACATATTGATTCACTATTAAGTTAAGGAGGATCATACATACTAATTATGAGAAATTATAGAAAACCTTAGGGATCATCATTTTTATGGTAAGATATTGATGTTTTTATATTGGGTTCATTATGTTCATTTCTTAGTTCATGTCATATCAGATAAAGATTTTTGGTCATCCTAGTGAAGGTGGAAACATTATTTTTTGGGATCCACCTGAGAGTTTGTTTGAGGTTAAAAGTTTTAATATTTTTCTAATTATTATTTTTGCTTTTCCCATGATATACTTAGGATTACTTCACTTTTTTTCAGTATTAAAAAAGAGGGAGAAAACTTTTATATATAGCTAGAAGTATAAAACATCCTTTGATATTTTGAATGAGATGATAAATATTATTCATTTTCTTAGATTTATAATTGAGGGTATAATATATGAGGTGTATTGTGACACTTATCAATCAAGAAATAGTTGTGTATTAATTAAAAATTATGTGGTTATTAACTTGATGTAGTTGTATACCCATGAGAAAAACTATGATATAAATGATTTGGAGATAGTTGTGGTAGTTTTAGCCCTAAATTCCAAGTTACATTAATTTCATGAAGAATGATTTATATAATTAAATAATGATAAGAGATTGATATATATCTTATCCATAAGATATTTGAATTTCGGTAAGCATCATTGGGCGTAATTTCTATGGGATTATTATTTTGAAGTATCTTATACTCTATGAATGTAAAATTTTATAGAATATGTTCTGAGGGGAAATTATTACTAAGGGATAGGTTAGGAGGCCAAGGATGAGTGGATAAGTATGAAAAAGTTATCTAATTTTTATTTGGATGTTGGATATATCGATGTGTATGGATGTTCAATTTATATGATGGTGACATATAACCTTATTCAATGAGTTGTGGATGCTCAGTTTGGTGATCCAATGTTTATGGTTTGACATGATGTCATTATTTATAGAGAGGCACTAGAGGGTTGGACTAAAGTTAGGGAGCACTGGGTTTTATTCTAGGGGAATCTATTATTCCTTATGTTCTTAGGAAGGATGTATTGTAGGATATTCATAATTCTAGTTTGGTGATCCATCCTCATTTATAAAAGATATATTATAGAATTATAAGAGAGTTTTGGTGGTTATAGATGAAGTGTAGCTTTCATTGTTCAGTTCCTAACTTGTCATAGAATGAAGGTTAAGAATTGTGTTTTTTCTAATTTATTACATCTACTAAGTATTTCACTATATAATTTTGAAAACATAAGGATAGAATTTGTGACTGTTCAACCATGTGCATCTAGATATTTTAACCTTAGTAGAGTTTTAATTTAATAATATATATCATTTTATTATTGGTATGGATCCATTTGAGGCTTTTTTGATAGATTAATTTTATAACCCATGTGTTGATCAGAGGAGGAAGAGTATTCTATTTTACATCTTGACTTGTTGTGGTTCTTTAATGAGAGGGTTTAGTTGATATATGAGTGTATGAGGACTACTTAGAGTTAGTAGAAATAATATATTTACCATAATAAGAGAACATTGGAGTTCCTAATGGGAAACTATTTTTTCTTAAAAACATCTATACTTAAATGGAAAATTTTATTTATAAAGTAGATAAAGATATTTATAAGGGTTTTAGGGACTTTTTAGATTATAAATCAAGATAGAGATGTGTTATATCACTTAGAAATACAACCTCATATCAATCATGAGGAATTTTTTTTCCTTCATCTCTCAAATATAGATATATCTTTATGTCCCATCACATATCATAGCTATGGATGACTTATATTTATAGGAGGCCGAAAATTTTGTGGATAATTACATAGAAACACAATATCATTTGGATTAGGTGTTTTAGGTTAGAAAGTATCTCTAGTCAGTGTGTTGTGTAGTCATTAAGGAGAAGATGCTAGCATATGGGAATTAGTGGATCATATTCATGAATGGTACCATTATCTCTTCACATGAGCTATGTACCCAAATTATTTTAGTTAGTATATGAATATTTCTTTTTGAGTATGAAATGCTTAAAGTCTAGGAGGATGTAATATCCTATTATTATCTTAAATAGTTTCTTTTTTCAATGGGATTGTTAGGGGTTTAAGGTTTTTTTTGGATTTAGTCCTTAAACTATAAAATGGGTAAAATAGTAACTTCACCACTTGTTAGGATGTCATAAAATAAAATTGATTCCATATTAGAATTCAAAATGCGAAGTTTCTATTTTCTTATTTTCTTTCAATTTTTCAAACCTTCCATGCATGAAACAATTTTTTCTTATGTATTCAACATTCATTTCCTCATGTATCCCATGCCCGTTCTTTTCTTTCACCCCATTAATTTATTTCTAATGTCCATTTCATGATTCCATATTTTTATGCTTCCTTATATCCATAACCAATTCAAACCGACATTAGCATCCCATCTCCAAGTGCGATGAGTCCATGATGTTCCACCTCAGTGATAGATTCTACACTATAACAACCTACTAATCCAAGAGATAGATTCTAGGATCTCTATCCTAGATAATCATCTTTGGGCTTCCAAACCAAACCTAACTACCCCTTATACAGGTCCATTGAACATATAGTATAATAAAGCTCCAAAGTACCCATATTATTATTATTTTTTGTTATTATTTAATCCTCTATTTGTATACACCCCATTATAGGAGATTTTAATGGAAAAACCTTATCCTCTTGTGCTTTAGAGAGAACAATTAATATCAGTGGATCTTCTATGGAGATATTGGGGAATCACCAAAAGTTAAATATTTGGTTCTTTGGAAATTTATAAAATTCAATTATATTTTTAAATACTTTTAATTTAGATTCATGTTATATCCCTTAATCATTGATTTTTGAGTTGAATTTGATTTATGTCATTAATAAAATCCCAATAAAGACACATGGATATGATTGGTAGAGATCCAAATAGTGGGTTCCAATTAAATATAAATAGAAATTTTGAATAAAAAAACTTCTCTCTAAGTTTCAATGTATTAAAAATTAAATTCAAAAAGTAAGGATTATATATATTAATCTTTATATTATTATGGTCATAATGAGGTAAAATTTTTAAACAACCAAATGATATTTTTTTGATATTCTTGATAGAATACTTTAAGTTAAATTTTATAATTTTGAGAATTAAATTAATTAATATATAATTATCATGAAAATAATATATCATTTTGTAGATGATGACTAAACTAACCTAATGAGACCAATTCAGTAATTGTCTAATAAAAAAGTTGAGTGTTTTATTAGAGATAAGTTATCTATGTTTTCACCTTCTCTCTAAAAATTTGTTCCTTAATTGTTTCATTCACTTGATAAAATTTATATTTATATGTTTATCATGATGAAAAAAATATTTGATATGGATTTAGAAGAATTTAAAGTAATTTATCTTTCTATAAACCACCATGGATGATGAAAACGTTGAATCATGTGATAACGACATTTGATCCATCCTATTTTTTTATCTAACACATATATTGTTTACATATAGTACTATAAAGAGGATCATGGAATTTATCTATATGATATGATGATGGGTTATGTCAACAATTTTACCAAATGAACAGATTATATAAAACCCACCACATTAGTCTGACCTAGGGAGATTTGGATGGTGACACAAACCATAGTTGAAAACTATAAATAATTAAATATATTTTATTGAAAATAAATTCATTTCACTTACTCATATATATTAATAAAATATTTTTTGTGTTTTTTTGGATTTAAAGATTCATTTCATGGGATTTTATAAATATGGATTAATTTGGACAAACTGTGAACTTTTTTGAATCATCAAATTTTGGAAAAATATGAAAGGAAAAATATTTATCAACCTTTCATTTTTTAGGTGAAAGAAGGTTGGAAATTAATTAATAATAGTTTTCCAAGGATAAATATGAGTAATATTTAAATCCATTATGCTACATAACATTAAAAGGGTTTTAATAGGCTATGTTAGTATAACTAATACATAAATAAGAATATATCATCCAAAAATAGTTTAATGTAAGATTAAAATACACTCAGACAGTGACATAAATATTTCAAACCTCTCCATATAAGTGAATATATGACTTGGGTATATATGACTATTAGAAAAAAATCAAAGGCGACATTTGATTAATTAGGGAAAACTAAAGGTCACATACATATTTGTACATCGCTATAAGAATTGGAAGGTGAGCCTGCTGATTCATGTAATATTAACTATAGAATTTCAAGGGGTTTTTAAGAGTGGTATGGAATTTAATAAGAGTGGAATGAATCTCATATTAGAGAAACACCAGATCACAATAGGCTATGCAATAATCCATTATTTATGAAATTGATCTACATGAGGTTTGTGTTATGTCATGTAAGAATGAATTAATTTTTAAAATTCTTGCATAAGAATAATTTTTAAGACATAGATATGATGAAGCTATAATTTATAAGAGGATTGATATATATAAACAATGTATCATGGTTTATAATATTTACAAAAATCCATAAATATCATTTCCATTTCATGTGATGTGTATGATAGGATGAGGGGACTATGTGGTATCTTCATAAATTATTTCTTAATTGAAATAGGCATGGAATAATCTCATATGCTAGGAGATGCATGATGTAGGAGATGATAATTTGAATGATAGTTTAAAATTCATAGGAGTAACCAAATGATGTATTATAATTCATATTTATTGAATCAAGGATATTTATGGATCCATTTATGAACAAAAATAATAATCTATTTAATGGAAGAATGTAATATTCATATATGTGTTTATTTTATAGATTTTATATTTTATTGTTTTCAATCATGTACTATTTTTCCAAGATCCATGATTTCACATGGAGGAATAAAAACCTAATCAATGAATTTTTTTAATTAGGAAGTAATCCATTTAATATTATTAATTGTGAATATATTCCTTATAAATATTCTTCGATTTATTGATATTAGTTTACAATGAGTTGAGTTCTTGATTGATATATGATAGTTAGTTGTTGTGAGATTTATTAAACAATATACTACTTGGGTTATTAAATTAATTTAGTTCTCTTCTCAATTATACCAGTATATAATAGGATATGATTATTTGAGGGGTGAATTTCTTGTTGATTACTAGAACATGTGTGGAAGGAAGTGATCATGCCTTTAATTTCTTTGGATTCTATTATCTTATTTTGGAGTTATTGAAGTAATTGACGGTAAGTTTTCTGTTTATATATTATGGATATAGTTAAAATCTTCCCATTCACAATGAAATGAGGATTAACTTAGAGTGATTATTGTAAGTTGAGACAAACATTTCAAAGTATCATGAGGTTAGAGGTACATGATCATGGAATCCCACAATAATTAATATCTTGATAGATAATTAATCATTTTTAGGATATAATAGAATATTTTTTTATCATTATACCCCTAGGATTAATCACTGATTACTCTTTTAATCATTTTATTAATTTATTTTTTTCTAGGTACTATGTATTAACTCAAATAAATCACATATCCCCCATAAAAATAGATCAACAATTATATATAAAAAATATAATAACATAGTGAAACTCATAAATATACTATCCTCTTTGGAGAAAATATGAGCTCCAAATATACAATATGTTTAACATATATTAATAAAAATTTTTACACACTCAATTAAAATGTTTCTAAAATAATTGGTTCCATTTTTGGGTAGATGGTTTTATATTTATAATATGACTATATACCCTAGAGTTTATAAATACATATTATAGTGACAACATGTTCAATTTTGATCCTAAAATTGTGAGAACCTTTCTATATAGGGTATGTGATTTTAAAAATATTTTAAAACTGTTATCTAAATTTTTAAAAATTTATCTAACTAATTCATTTGAAACCCATAGTATTTTATTTTAATGTTTAGTTAAAATATTGGATTAGAATCTAGATAAAACCTTGAGTTAAATTTGTGAAATTAATTCCATCAACTATAACAATAAGATTTTATATCGTAATTTTTAAGATAAATTTGGACTCAAAAATAAACTTATTAAACTATTGCCAAAGTTTCATAGTGTTTTAGGTGTGGACCATATAAAACACATCATGTAATTTACCATGATGTGTTCAAATTTTAATCTAAGACAAGTGGCATAGGAAAAATTAATGTATATATCATTTTCATTCCCTCTATAATGAGTATACAATGAGTTACTGTAAAATATATTACATAGTGAAATAACCATTTGGGATGAAATTCAATGAAACTATCTCTAATGATTCTTTTAAACATCTAGATTAAATACCTTAATGGATAATATCTATGGATCAAGAAAGACTCAGGAGAAATATTTTCTGAGTACTTGGAGAGATTCAAGATTCTTTTCTCAACCTGCCCCCACAATGAAATTGAGGAACATCACTTCTTTGTCATAATATACAAAGGGATACTAGATAGTGATAAGAATATATTAATATAATAATATTTAGTATAATTTATTGAAAAATACCTAGTGAAATCAAATGGAATCATTGAGAAAATAACTCATAATTGATGATAATTTATAACTAAAGGTACTCCTAAAAGAGGATTTCATTAGGTAAAATATATTTAATCTCTTATAAATAAATACAGAGTTGAAAATACAACCACTTTATTTTGAAATATAGATGTTAGGAAATCAATTTATGAACTAAAAGTAGTGAATTTGATCTTTATTCATCTTTTGATCATTTTATTAACCAATGTGTAGAGTTTCAAGAAACCAAGAGTTGGGTTGATATTTTCCAGAATAAGGATTTCCAAAAACATATGAATAATCAAATATGTATGGAGAATTTGAAAATACAATATGAATTTAGGAATCTACATAATCAATCTAGTCCACAATTTTAGAAATACTTATAATAAATTGCACTTTTACAATATGGTTCCAATAATGAATATAACTAACATACTTTCCAACCACCACTATTTCAATAACATAAATTACAAGAAAAACCTTAATTAAGTTCCCAACCTCAAATTTTTAATCAAATAGATCCAAAAATTTTTTAATTGAAAAAGGATATGAATGAATTGAAGAACTAGTTAGGGACACGTATAGAAGTGGTGACTAAAAAATATGGAAAACTATCTACTCAGACACACCCAAATCCAAAAAGAATTATGATCTTAGTAATATCTCAAAGTGTAAATGAAAATTAAATTACCCCAAACATATATGGAATAATATAATCTAACCAATTAAAATACTATTGAGACTATTTGGATAAATATTATTGAGATTAGAGTGTCTTCATAGATTCTTAATGTTGAAGAAGTTGGATTCCCTAGAATTATATAGATTTACACGAGGGAGAATTTTATTGATGTAAAATGACGTTTAATTGGATAATATTTAATGAATTTTGGTTTTATATTTTTTTCAATGAATTTGTCACTATGAAAATCATATTAAATCTCATGTGATTTATGATGTTTATGTTTAAGTGAATATGGTTTCGAATCTTGGAAAGTATGTGGAAGAAATATATAAATTTGATGATGGAGTTTTAGAGATGTTATAATACTTATCAAAAGGTCACAATATAATTAAAATGGTTCAGTAGTAATTCATGATGTGTAAGATTAAACCATGTCATAACCTAAGTGGCCACACCATGATTAAATTATTAAATCTCATAATGTTGTTAAACTAGTCCTTCATGATATAAAGATCATTCCATGAGGAATATGTTATTTTTTCTATGATTAAACTCTGTTTTATATATGATAGGTTTGTTCCACAACACTTATATCCATTCCTCAAGGGATATATATGTGAAAATAAATTATATTGGGTAATAGAAGGTTGTTCTGTGAAGGTGTTGGTAGTAGCATTAAGTATCAAATTACACCTTAGTGATCGAGTATTTATTTTTTTAACTTATTTGGAATATAAAAGGTTTTCAGTCATTATCTGATTTGAATATGTCAAACCATAGTAGATAAGTGTTTTTTTGAAGTAGTAGAAGAAAAATTGCATGTTGGTGTTGTGAAGTATTTGGATAAGCTATGATTATGCTAATCATGCTACAATGAGCATAGGCATTTCATGATTTCTACTAAAAGATATATAATTTTAGAGTTTAATTGAGGTGGATATTTTTTTTTCATGAGCTACTCAAACTATAATATTTAAGTTTCCTAAAAATTACTAGGGGTGTTTAGAAGGTGTAAATTAATCTGATTGAAGGAAAAGAAGATGAGGAAGTAGAAGAAGAAGTTACCCATGTGAATTTGATTTTAAAATATATATTTTAATAAATGGGGAGAATAATTCTATTATGAAATTGTAGATATAGATATAATAATAAAGATATAGTGTATGCATTTTTATATATAGATGTTAACTAAGAAGTTGAATATGAAGAAGAAGAGAATAATATGACGAAGAAGAAGAATCATATCAATAAATTTATGGAATTGAATCTTGAATGAAGACATTATTGTTTCTATATTTTAGATTACATGTAAATGTTTTTATAATAACACATTAAAAAATCCAAGACACACATTGTGTATCATGACTTTAAGGATAAAACCTCCTTATTGTATCAAATATTTTTAAACTAGTGTATCATGTGATATTGAGTAATTTTAAATCACACCGAGGATATAGATATTCATTATAAGTTGATAAAATTGTAAAAATGTGTTATTTATATTGGTTTTGTGCATTTAGGTGTACATGGATCTTGGAAAATGATCATTTTTTTCACATTAATATGGTTTTAAGGTTGTGTGAAGAAGAAATTTATAAGTGAATTCACTAATTAACCCATCTCTTTGAGAATTATCATTATTAATGTTGGTCCTTTTTTAAATGGTATTAGATAAGTCTTGGTTTCCTTAAAATATTAATAATTTTTTATTTTAATGAAATATGGAACCTCCATGTTTGATGTTTTAATTTATAAAGTTCTGTATTTGATATAAATTGCATTAATTTATTGAAAAAAATGAAATTTCCACTTTTAATAGGACATTTTTTATTTATGAAAAGATAAAACCCTGCTATATATTTTATCTATTAGTTTGGATGTATTATAGGATACTACCTATGATTTTATACCACATTATAAAGGTTATACTATGATAATAATTGAAAGAATGAATATGAAAAATAATGATCATGATCAAAATTCTATTTTTTTATCTCTTTACAGGAAAGAATTTCTAAAATTGAAAAAAAATTATGATAGTATAAATTTGGGATATATTGGATAATATTTATCAAGTCAATATGAAAGTGAAGAAATCCAAGAAATAATATTTGAGATTGAAATATGAAGATATCAAGATGAATGATGATAATATAGTAGATGATTTATTTACTAGAGAAAATGATGTCCTAGGAACAATCAATGTTTTTGGTGAGATTTTAAAATATTATATAGTTTTTGGAAAGATAATATATATGTTTATAGCTAAATTTGATGAAATAGTGTTTATACTTGAAGACTATGATCTAGATACATTTCCATTAGATTATTTTCATAGCATCATGATTTTATCTAAAATGTGGAAATAAAGTTTTTTAGAAGAGTAAGGTTGATAAGGAAATATCCTTTAAAAATTTGAAAAAAGAAAAATTTATGAAAGAAGTTATTGTGTAAGAAGTTGATTTTTATGAATAAGAAAATATATAAATGAAAATTTATACGATCATGTCATTCATTTCATGAAGTGTGAGAAAAGGAATTGGAATGTATTATGGGAAGCTTCCACTCAAATTTTTAAAGTGTAGATATATTGAAAATTTCATAAACATTTACCCAAGGTTTATGGACAAATAATATTTTGTGAATGAGTATGATAATCAAAGGAGTTCCTCATAGATTTTTTTTTAAAATTAAATAAAACAAGTTTTCATAAAATGGGAAATATAATAAATACACTAAACCCAAGAATTAAAATTACCAATTGATGTTTGAAGAAAATTATAATAGTGAAGAGGAAGAGGAAGATTACACTTATAGTGTAGTTAGTGAAAAATAACTAATTGAAAACATTAATTAGGATGAATTCACTAGTTATGAAAGAAACAAAAATGTAAGCGAGGAAGAAACAATAATGGAGTTTGTATTAAAGCATGAACTCAAGGTATCCATTTAAAATATTTCAAAACATGAGAAGGGGAGAAAGAATATATATAAAGATAGTCAGTCATCAAGAAATAATTCCACCTTAAATTATAAAAGGGAGTTAAAGTTGAAAAAAGAGATTGATATCTTAATTAAGTTGCTCATTCACGAGAAGAATCTGAATGTTTTCAAGGAAGAGAAGTATAAATAAAAAAGTGATTAAATCTATTCGATATAAATTAATTGAAAAATAGAATAAATTGAACAATTTCAAATATAATATCCAGAAATATATAAATTATGTGGGATAAAACTGAGGAATAATATTATTTAAAAGTAAGATACAAATATATAGGTAGATAGAGTCAATTTTTTTGGAAATAAAATAATTCTCACAAATTATTACATTATTGGAATTCTAATTTTAAAGTGAAATGTAATAAAAATTATGATTCAAAAATTCAAAAAATAATTCTATAATGAATAAAAAAATGTTGGGTGTCTACAATAATTTTATTATGAAAAACTTATCCATGCTTGAAGGTCAAAATATAGAATAAAAATAGAAGTCTTTATTTAGAAAATAAACTGTGTTTGAGGGAAAGTATTAATTTTATGGATAATGTTGTGACCATGTAAGCTTTGGGAATTGTAAATGGAGAATTTAATTCAATTACCTATATTTTTACAAACCTATTAGATATAGGAGCTAATGTTCTTGGGGGAGTAAACTCACTCAGACTTGAAAATTTCAAAAGAAATCTAAAAAATCTAGACTGAAGGTTGAAAATAATTTTGAATCGTTTGAAGGATTTTTCAGAAGGTATGAAAAACTAGAAAAGCTTATTTAAAATTATATCACTATAATACATAAAAAATTTCATATTAATTTCAATTATTTAATATCTCAAAATAAAAAATAAAAAGGAAAGGAGAATCCATTGGTTGTTAAAGTGGAATTTGAAGCATCTCAAAATAAATTTCCATGGATTATTTATTGGGTTTTTTTTCATATGTGAGAGGATATTTCAATCTCTTAAAGGGGTTTTTAAATTTATAGGGATATTTGGTGACCGTTTTTAATTATTGGTCACTCAAGATAAGAGGTTTTTATTTAATAGTCACTAGAGTAAATAAGTAAAAGTTAATTAACACATTATTTTTGGATCGATTGAAAAAAACTTACTAAGTCTATCTCAAATTTTTAATAAAGGGAACTAAGGGGTATTTAAAAAAAATTAATTCTTGGTGAAGTGGTTTAATGATAGATCTGTATTTACTAGAGGTTGGTGAACATTTAGGAAATTTTTTTGGGGTTTTGGATGGTGAAAATTCTTACCACTTGATCTTGAATAAAGAAATTAAATTCTGGGATTGAAGACTTGGTTACACTAGAAACAAGAATATGATCAAGATTACCAAATAAATTAATGTTATTTATGTTATTATTTTTAAGAGAGAAACAAATTGGTTATTTTTTAAATGTTAAAAGTTGAATATGGTTAATTATTTATCAAAGAAAATATATATTTAAAAATGGCACCCATTGGATCTCATCCATTTAGATTTTTGGGGGCCAATAAGGAATAAATAAACCGATAAAGATAAACATTTAATTTTTCTTATTTATGAATTTACACATATCAAAATAATTATGTTCATAAAACTTAAGTAACATTCTGAGAATATTTTTAAATGTTTTAAAATAAGTTTAAAAAGGAATGTAGTTTCTACTTAATAAAATTGTAGGAAAATAATAGTTATGAATGCACAAGTGGAAAATTCAAATCATATATTTAAAAACATGTTATTCATCATGAATTTAGTATAACATATACCACATAAGAAAATGGTGATTCTAAATGGAATAAAAAGAGTTTATAAAAAGTGGCTCACACTATATTGTAAAACTGTTATATATCTCAATTTTCATGAATCAAGCTATTGGCACAATGGTTTAAATTAAAAAACTCTATTTGTATTTAACCAATTCAAATATGTATCCATATGATATGTATTAAAAAAATAACCCAACATTTATATATTTAGCGTATTTTTAATCCAATGTATTATCAAAGAGAAAAGTGAAAACTTAGGGAAGTTCAAGAGAAGTGGATTTGAAGGTATCATCCTTGGTTATCATCCAATTGAGAAAGAATATATTTTATATAAAACATAAATAGGGGAAATTATGGATAATTCTAATGTAATGTTCTTAAAAACTAAATAAATAATTTTTTACATAAAAAATAACATTTCAGTAGTGAATATGATAAATTTTAATTTGTTGAAAAAAATATGAAGTTTCTAAAAACAAAGGGAATTTAAAAGAATCACAAGTTGGGGATGGTGATTCAACCACTTGAAATGATGAAGAATTACCATGTTCAAGTAATATAATATTGAGAAAGTATTTGGAGGTCTATAATATCATTTTAAATCAAGGGAAATACATTAAAACTAAGATAAATTTAAGGGAAACAACACACACCTCACTGTTTTCTCACGTTGATCCAAAATATAGGGAAAAAATCTATGAAGAGTCAAAATTGGATTGAGGCTATGAATGAGGAGTTGGATCAGATCGAGAAGAATGATTCATTGAAGTTGTTACCCAAACTAACTAATAAGAATTTTATCAGAATAAATTGGTTATTTTGTGACAAATTAAATGAAAAAGGTGTGGTAATGAGCAATATGGAAATAATTGTGTGAAAAGGTTACTCCCAGGTGGAAGGAATTGTACGCAACGTGTCATTAAAATCAGTTTCTAGTCTAGAAACCATTATCATTTTTCTTGAAATATCTATATAAATATGTTTCTATATAATTCAAATGGATTATAGGTCATCCTTCCTCAAGGGAGAGTTAGAATAGGAAGTATACATTGAGTACACCATTGTATTATTTCTTAGAGAAGTTAAAGGATATGTCTAAATATTAAATAATTTTAAATATGGGTTAAAATAATACCCATGAGAATGGTAATATATGTTAGAAACATTATTAAATCCACTGGAATTAATGAAGGGAGAGTGGGAAACAAACTTTGTATCAAATATGATAAAAATATATACCATATTTTTATTGTCTATATAAATAGTTTAATCTTTTATAGAAATAAATTTCATGATTATAAGGAGTTTTATGTGGAGAGTAAAAATTCATTTAATATTTTTATTCTTAAATTGATGAAATATTTAATGGGATTAGAAAATTTTAAAATGTAAGATCATATCATTCTTTCGTAAGACAAATATTCATGTGAAAATATAGAGAAGTTTAGAATATAGGATTAAAAGTAGGTTTATATACCAATTTTAGTGGTAACCAAAATATATATGGATGAATATGGATACAAATTTGATTCAAAGGATTTTAGAAAATTGATTAGGTATTTTCTCAAATTGGTCGCTTCATGACTCAATTTAGAGTGTACTATCACAATATGTGATGGACATTAAATTTCACCCAAAGAATAAAATATTGTGTCTACAAAATGTATCTTTAGAGACATCAAATGAATTATCAATTATGGAATGAAATATGATAATATTTTAAGGATTATACTCTTTGTATATGAATATGTATATTGGGATGGAAATGTCAATGATAAAAGATCAATATCCAGTGAAGTTTTATTTTATGGAGAGAAGTGTGGGGAATAGAACAAAAAGAAGTATAATTAAGTGAAATTTATTAATAACGTGGTGGAATATATTTCTATAACTCAAGTAAAAACCTAATTTATGTTTATAAAGACACAATTACATGGTATTAATTTATATTTAAAGTTTCCACTACTTGTGTAAAGTGATAATCAAAGTGACATAAATTTATTAAGAAAACAAGTTTAGTATCATAAATAATGTCACCATGATATAAAGTATCAATTCATCATGGAGTTGGAGGAGTATAGTTCATTGAATATGGTGTTTTTTTCCAACCACAGTGAAAATAATGGATGGGTTCAGTAATCCACTACTAAGAGATTTTTTTTGAAAATTAGGTTGATGATGAGTGTTAAAACTCAATCCCTTAAAGTATAATGTATGGTGATTATATCCCATATGTTCTTATATTTGGTATTTATTTTATAAGGGGGAGTAAGAAAACATAAATTCAAAAAATATTTTTTTCCATTAAGGGGGGAATATATTTTGAGTGAGTTTTTATAAGAGGAATGATGTGAATTTAGAATATGTGTGTTTGTTGTCCAAGTGTTTTAATCTTTCTATTGGTTTTATTAAGAATGTGTGTTGGTGTTTTTTTGTCCACATACATGGTTAATTTTAAAGAGTTTTGAAAATGTAAAAATATAAGGTGTAGAATATATATTTAGAATTGGATATAACTTACCCTATTTGAAATATTTTTTATTTTTGTTCATAGTTAATATTTTCTACACCGAGTTTTCCCATGTAGGATTATAATGGATGAACTATTATTATTTGGTAAGTTTAAAGGGTGATTTATTTTTAGTGTTTGAAAATAATTTTATTTCATTGGTGGTTATATGAATTTGAGGGTTTATAATAAAATCAAAAGGGGGATATTTTTGAGACCAAATTGAGGGAGGCAGTTGAGATCATAGCGTTGGTGCATATTTTTGAGGTCTAAGATGTTGGATTACCTATATTTATAGTGTTTTAAAAATGAAAAGAAGTTTCTTGATATGAATTTAAGTTTAAATATATTGGATTTAATTAATTTCAGTATTGGATTTTTTTAGTAAAATTTTCATTATGAGAAACATATTCAATATCAAGTGATTCATGCTGTTTCAATTGAGGTGTAGTTGTTTTTGAATCATGGAATGTGTATGGAATATGTATGTAACTAATATGATGGGGTTTTGAGGAATTTATTCTACTATGGATGAGATAGTTCTATAATGAAACTGTTCATTCCAAAATACATGATTTTTAATATGAAATCACACTAACACCTAAGTGGACACACAAAGATTACATTCTTAAATTATAAGATGTTATTGAACTAGTCCATAATGATATAATGATAACATAGTGAAACAAAGGACATGATTTTTCATGTTTATAATATTTTAGTTACTAATATGATTATTCTAGGAATCTTATATTCACATTGTAAGGAGCTTAGATGAGAAAATAAATAAGATCTGGCAATATAAGGTTATGCTGTGAAGGTGTGGGTTTCATGATGAAGTTCCAAATCACATCGTAGTGACCAACCCTTAATATTTATTACAAATATGGAAAAAATAAGGTTTCCATCACACCACAATGGGAATATTTTACTCTATAGAAGAGAAGTGGTTTTATGAAGCAGTTAAAGGCAAACTACATGGTCACATAACAATGTGTTTGGGTGCACCATGATTATGCTAATCATATACAAATAATTATGGTTGTACTATAATTATTTCCATATTATATAATTTGAGTATTTATTTATATCAATTCGGGTTTCAAGGGCTTATCTAACTCAAATTTCTAAGTCTCTTAAAATTATCTAATAGTGATTATAAGAAATGGATTGATTTTATGACTAGAAAAGAAGAGGGATAAACTAAATGTAATGTAATTCAATTGAATTGGATTTTTAAATTATGATTTAAATGAAGAGGTATAATTTTGATGCTATGTAATTTTGGAGATATATATAAGAAGGGTATAATGTGTGTAGTGTTAGCCAAAAATATTTGAGAATATGATTAAGGGGAAGAATAAGAGAAGAAGAAGAATAATAAGAATATGGAAAAGAAAAATAACAACTTGTTTGATTTCAATACTAGATGAATAATCTCTTATAATTATATTACAGATTATAAATCACCATTTTTTTGAGAACACATTAAAATTTTCAAATAAAACATTTTATATCATGAGTTCAAGGATAGTCCCTTATTAATAAATCCAACATGTTTAAAATAGTGGATCATGTGATCATGAGTGATTCAAACTCATTCAAAGGATGTATACATTCATTTTGAGTGAAGAAACTTGTAAAAATATATTTCTCCTACTATGTTTATGCATTTACATGTGTATAGATCTTGTAGAATCATCATATCATTCACTTTACTAGGTATATATGTTTTTTTGAGGAAAAAATATAAAAGGAAGACAATTTACAAATTCAACTCCCATGATTAGTAAATTCTCAATATTTCCATGGGACCCTTTTCACGTGGTCTTAGAAAATTTTAAGTTTTCTTTAAATAAAAAACTTATATTTAGATTTTCATGAAAAGAGGTTACTCTATGATTAATGTTTTTGAGTTTTGAATTTTTTTGTTGGATATGGATCACATTAATTTTATGAAAATAAAGGTAATTCCAACATTAGATGGAAAAATATTATATACATAAAGATCCTGTATTAATATTTATTTTATCAACAAGTATATATGTATTTGACACTAATATAAATGGTTTGAAACCTCATGATGGAGGTGATGGTATAGTAGTAGTTGATATGGTGAATCTGAAAAATCATTTTTGTTCTTAGAATACTATCTTGTTATCTCTTAATGAGAAGAAATTTCTCAAAAAATAAAAGAAATTATGATAAAAAATAATTTTAGGATAAAATGGATAAATTTTAATAAGAAAATGTGAAAGTTACATAATCTAAACAACAGGTTTCTAGATTGATAAATTATGATCTTTTGATGAATGATTATGGAACAATAGATGATTTTTTCACTAGATTCAATGATATTGTGAACACTATTTGATTTTTTTTGAAAAGTTTAAAGACTTAATGTTTTTCATAATTATAATTTTTATGTTAATAAACAAATTTATACAAAAATTTTGGAACTTGAAGACCACTTTCGAAGAACACTTATGTTGGATGGTTTGTATAAAATTTTGATTACTAGTGAAATGAGGAAAGAATGTATTTTTAAGAAGAATTAAAATAATAATAAGGAAATATCCTATATATTTTTTAAGTAAGGTAAGTATAGGAAATAATTTTTTATAGAATAAGTGTATTTTTATAAAGAGGAAAATATTTTAATGAAATTTTTCAAATGAACTAGATTGATAGGAATGATCGAAATTTTTTTATATGGATTCAGTGAAGGGTAGATTAACATAGAGAAGTATATCAATATTTGGGACAAGATAGTTTGTTATTTTGAGGATATCATTTGAATGGATCAAGAATGGAATAAATAATATATTTATTGGAGTATTTATATGGAGAATGTGACATCCCGGACCCGGCTGCCCATCAACCCGAGCCCCGAGCCCGGTTGGCCACATAACCCCTGGCTCGTCTCCCTGTAGGCCAGGGGCTACCGACTAGCAGCTGGGGTGTAATGGTAAGTTGGTGAGGAGACTCTACCCCCATGTCAGAGTACACATCGTAAAAGCATCAAAGTAATAGATAGCGGAAGCACAACCAATGGATAAACAAGAGAAAAGGAGAAAAATAAAACCAAACAACAGAAGTAAAGTAACCCTGTATGACATACAAAAGCCTCATAGGCAGTGTCTGATACAATATGGATGCATTGCATGTTGATACAAAAGTAAAAAAAATCCTGGAATGCTACAAGCAGTACAAAAGGAACAAAAGGTAGTCCACAAGAATCCCTAGCCAAGCTCGGTCCTCTGCTCTGGAACTCCAGCTAGAATGCACAAGTATCAACCACCTGCAGCTGGGGCCTTGCCCCTACTAGTACCTGCAACTGTAAAGTCTACACGGGTGCCCAGGAGGCCGCCTAGGTAGGGTGTGAGACAAGTCTCAGTAGGCCACCACCAATGATATCTACGTGTAATCCAAATAGTTGTTCATAGTAATAGTGAGCAATAGAGTTCAAGTAAGTAAAACAAGCAATAAACAAACATCCCGCTCAGGTTCCAGAAGGACACCTGGCGGGTCTACCTGCTTCAGCTCACGGCTGGTATGTCTGTATGAATCACCTTCTTATTTCGAGATAAATATGTATATATATATACCTATATATATAATACATTGGGTAGGACCTGGACGGAACTCACAGACGTCCTTAACCTAGGGGCAGCGCTCTCGATCCTACCCTTATCCCAACCTTAATAATCATTCAAGGGAGCTCTCACAGTCTACCCTTAGCCCAAAGCCTTAACATAGGGGAGCTCTCACGGTCTACCCCTGGCCTGAAGCTGTATCATTTAATTAGGGGAGCTCTCACGGTCTGCCCCTAGACCGAAGCCGTATCATAGGGGATCTCTCACGGTCTACCCCTAGCCCGAAGCTGTATCATTTAATTAGGGGAGCTCTCACAGTCTGCCCATAGCCCGAAGCCGTATCATAGGGGAGCTCTCACAATCTACCCCTGGCCCGAAGCTTAATCTTTTAATTAGCATAGGTTATAAGGCATACACTTCTTATAACATTCATAATAATAAAACATTTAATTTTCCTCTCACAATATCACATAAACACATTTCAAGCAAACATGCATTTAAAATAATAAAAGGGGTTTAAGCTAACTCATCCCAGCCAAGCCCTAACCAAACCAACCCATTTACCTCACATGGAAAATGAATTTCAAGAAATACCCAAAAGGTCCAAAGGTGATAAAGGTATAAAAATCAAGATATAACACCTATGGGTGTCTATAATGGGGTCATACGGTACCCAAACACCCAAATGAGGGTAGTTCTCATACCCTCCTATCACAAGGGTCATTTAGACAGTAAGCAGTCAATATAAATAAGGGGTTTGGAAAAAGGAAAACCATGACATGACAAAATTAACTCAAGAATGATGAAAACCCAAAAGGAGAACACATGACCACCTACCTTAGGGATATAGATGTAGGCTCACTCGATATCAACCTCATATTCGAAGTAGATTGGAAGAGATCTGAGTTCTAGTCCAATTCCCTGAAAATAGGGCATACGAGCCTGCATCAAAATAGCATGATGGAAGGCAAGATTTGCCGAGGAGAAAGAGGAGCATGAGGTTAGCCTTACCTTGGCCCTTACAACGCTTCTATCGGATCAAGGAACGGACACTGGATGAAGAAACCACAATTAATTGAGAGAGAAGGGCTTTGAGAGCTCAAAAGAGGTTTCTTCCTCTGTTCTAGCCACTGGAACCAAAAAGAAAAAAGAAAATATCTTAAATATACTTAAGGGAAAAAGTGTAATTTCACCATATACAGGGTCGCACGGTTTAGGCACACGGTTTACCCAAACTATGCACAAAACGTGCACAGCTCACTGCCTCCAGAATGCAGGGCTGCATGGTTTATCCAAACTGTGTGACTTTACTATTCATGTCGTGCGCAAACCGTGCGCCCTTGCAGGTGCCCCTATCTTCAACCGCATGTTTTATGCCAAACTGTGCGCAGACCATGCGCAGGCCATGCGCCACTGTCTACAAGTCCATTTCCCAAACTCCTGGGCTCCAAACAAGCCTCGGACACTCCCCGGACCTTCCTTAGGATGTTACACACATCAAACAAGCTTAAAGGAAATATTTGAAAGAAAAACTAATGATCCGTACCTTTTCCAAAGAGTCAGGTTGTTAAAACCTCCCCTCCTTAAAGCAACTCATCCCTGAGTTGGCCTTCCGAGGGTAAAGAGGTGTCACCCGCGAAAAGATCTTGCCATTGAGAACGTATATCAGCCTCCCGCTCCCAGGTCTGATCCTGTACCTGGCTGTGCTACCATAGAACCCGTACAAGAAGAACAGACCTGCCTTGGAGTGTCTTCATGCTTCGGTCGATATTTCGCATCGGATACTCCTTGAAGGAAGCATCCATATCCAGTTCAACCTCATCAGGCTGAAACACATGAGTCAGATCTGAAAAGTACTAGCGAAGCTGAGATACATGAAAAACATTGTGCATGGCCTGACATCGATGCGGAAGTGCGAGATGGTAAGCTACTGGTCCGATTCGCTTCACCACCTCAAAGGGTCCTACGAACCTCAGCGAAAGGTTACCCTGCTTCTGAATACGTGTCTACCCTAACCTGGGCAAGAACTTCAAGAAAACCTGGTTCCCAACCTCGAACTCAAGAGGTCTTCAGTGCTTGTTAGCAGAAGACTGTTGTCTAGATTGAGCTGTCTTCATACGCTTCCTGATAATCTATACCTTCTCGGTAGTCTCCTGCACAAGACGTGGTCCTAGAACAACTGACTCCCCTACTTCAAGCCAACACAAAGGCAAGCAACAAGGCCTACCATATAAGTCTTCATAGGGAGCCATCTCAATGGTAGCCTGGAAGCTATTGTTATAATAGAACTCGACCAGAGGAATGTGTTTCTCCCATGAACCTCTAAAATCAAGAACACATGCACGTAACATATCCTCTAGTACCTGTATAGTCCGCTCGGTCTGTCCGTTAGTCTGCAGGTGATAGGCCGTACTCAAGAGTACCTGCGTACCCAAGGCCTTCTATAATCCCTTCCAGAACCGAGATATAAAACGGGGATCTCTGTCCAAGACAACTGATCGAGGTGTTCCATGAAGGCGCACTATTTCCTTGACATACATCTTTCCAAAATCATCAACGGTGAAGGTCTCCCGCACTGGTAAGAAATGCGCGACCTTCGTCAGACGGTTGATGATAACCCATACCGCGTCATTACGATGAGGTGACCTGGGTAATGCAGTTACAAAGTCCATAGAAACATCATCCCATTTCCACTCTGGAATGGACAATGGCTGCAAAAGCCCAGCCGGACGCTGATGTTCCACCTTCACCTGCTGATAGGTGGAACAACGCGTGATGAAACCAGCTATCTCCCACTTCATTCTAGGCCACCAATACTGTCGTCGCAAATCACGATACATTTTGGTGATGCCTAGGTGAACTGCCCATGCTGAGGCGTGGAAAACCCTCATCATCTCCTCTATGATGTCTGTTGGGACCCATACACACCCACAGAATAATAAAGTATCACCTTCATCCATGGTCCAATCTGTAGAGGCATCATCAGTGACACTTTCTCGTAAAACAAGACATTCTGGATCCGATAATTGTACTGCCCTAACCCGTTCCAAAAGAGTAGATGTTACCGCTAAGGCTGAGAGAACAGTCTGTCCCTGACCCTCCTGAACCTCAACCTGCATCTTTGAAAATAGGGCCATCAGCTTCCACTCCTCATCAGATTCCCGAACTACTTTTGACTGAGTTTTCTGACTCAGTGCGTTGGCTACTGAATTTCCTTTCCCAGGAGTGTAGGCCAATTCGAAATCAAAGGATTGCAGGTACTCGACCCAACTGCATTTCCTGAGATTTAGATCCCACTGAGTGAAGATATATTTGAGTCTTTTGTGGTCAGTGAATACCACAAAAAGATCTCCCAACAAATAGTGTCTCTAATAGCGTAAGGCATGTACAACTGCTGTGAGCTCGAGGTCGTGCATCAGATAATTCCGTTCATGAGCCTTTAACTGACGAGAACCATACGCAACGACTCGCTCGTCCTGCATCAAGACAGCTCTAAGCCCGATAACTGACGCATCACAATAGACCATATAATCCCTTCCTAGCTCTGGCCAGATCAGTATCAGCGCCGAAGTCAATATTCCATTTAGTTCCTGAAAAGCTATTTCACAAGGTTTCGACCACTCGAATCTCACCCCCTTTTTGGTCAAAGCTGTAAGCAGTGCTGCTAGGCGTGAAAAGTCCCGAATGAACCGCCTATAATAACCAGCAATCCCCAAGAAACTGATATCGAATACGTTCTTGGGTTGCTCCCAAGAGACTACAACACTCTCCTTCTCAAGGTCAATTGAAACTCCAGACTCAGAAATAATGTGACCCAGGAATTGAACCATATTTATCCAAAAGTTGCATTTACTGAGCTTAGCATAAAGCTGATGCTCTCTTAGTGTATTCAGCATGATCTCAAGATGGGTTTCATGGTCATGTCTCGAGTGTGAATAGACTAAGATATCATACACAAATACAACCACATAAGAATCAAGGTAAGGGTGAAAAATCCGATTCATAAGAGCCATAAACACTGCAGGTGAATTCGTAAGCCCAAACGGCATGACTAGGTACTCATAGAGACCATACCTGCTCCTGAACGTCGTGCAGGGTATGTCTGAAGTCCTGACACGCACCTGGTGATATCTCGACCTCAAGTCTATCTTAGAAAACACCTTCACTTTTCGGAGCTGATCGACGAGGTCATCTATTCGAGGTAAAGGATACCGATTCTTGATAGTCAGCTGATTTAACTTACGGTAATCCACGCAAAGATGAAGGGTACCATCTGCCTTCTTAGAAAAGAGAACCGGTGATCCCCAAGGAGAAGTGATAGGATGTATAAAGCCTTTTTCTTCCAGGTCCTCCAGCTGACTCTTGAGCTCTAGCAGCTCCTTAGGTGCCATCCTATAAGGAGGAATGGTCACTGGTGCTGCTCCTGGTACAAGCTCAATAGTAAACTCCACCTCTCGCATTGGAGGTAGACCAGATAAGTCATCAGGAAAGACATCTCTAAAGCACTACACTACAAGAGGATAAGTAGTGTATTGTAACCCTTGGTCATCGAGATAAGGATTGGAAACCTGTGTCGTGACACCACCCAACTTCTGTTGTTCAGGTCCTGCTCGTGTCGCACTAAGATCCCATTCTCCCTTATGCATATGCATGTCACCCTCTGGTGAAGTAAACATCACCCTTCGATGGTAGCAGTCAATCTGGGCTCTATAGGGAACTAACCA
This sequence comes from Viscum album, assembly GCA_963277665.1. NCBI lineage: Eukaryota > Viridiplantae > Streptophyta > Magnoliopsida > Santalales > Viscaceae > Viscum > Viscum album. Next base: position 696,334,083 of record OY728122.1, on the reverse strand, counting down.
ATCCATCTCGATTATTACATCAAAGCCTGTAATATCCAGAACATATAGGTTCCACACAAAAAGGTAACCACCCACCATGAGGGGACAATTCTGAAAATGATTAAAGCCCTCTTAATGGATGACTAATGGGGTATCTAATGTGATCATACCATGATACGACTCAACGTCGAGGCCCAAACTCTCTGTGATAGCCTTCGATATGAAAGAGTGAGAAACACCTGTATCAAACAAAGAAGATACCAATGTAGAGGCAACTAAGATTGTACCTCGTATAGTAGATGGCCCGGAGTTCTGCTCCTATGGTGTAGGCTCGACTGCATATAACTGTCCAGTACCCCGACCCTGAGTCACAGCCTGACTACCCTGAGAAGACCCACCCTGCTGGTGTTGAGAGTCATACACCTGGTTACTTCTGCCTCGACTGCCGCCACAGCCTAATCGGCCGGCTGTATTCCAGCCACCTTACTAACGTGATCCCGATGATCCAACACCAGATCATGGAGTAGGTGCAGATCCCTACACACTAGGCACTGAAGAAAAAGTCATGTAGAAACGTTAAAGGTGACCCATCCTACCACAACCTCTACATTCCACTAGGTTCCACGGACACTGCACCCTGAAGTGTCCCTTCCTACCGCACTGATGGAAAATATAAGAACTATCTGTGCTGGGAGCCTGACTGCTGCCTCCCCCACGGGAAAACTCAAAACGTCTCTTCCGCCCTGAAGAAGACCCACTAGAAGCTTTTGGTGCTGAACCGCCCTAGTTTGCACTATCCTCTTCCCTCAGATTCCGCTCAGTAATCAGTTCTTGGTTAACAATCTCAGGAATAGATGTCAACCTGAACATGTCTACCTGAGATTGGATGGAATAACTTAGCCCATCCTTAAAACGCCTAGCGACCATTAGATCATCGACAACTAGCGATGGGGCGAAACGCTGCAGCTCGATGAATCAGGATGAGTACTCCATGACTATCGTGGTCCCCTACTGCAGGTTCATAAACTCCCTAGCTCTGTCATTTCTCAAGGTCTGGGGAAAGAAAAAGTCATAAAAGACTACTGGAAAATCCTACTAGGCCATGTCTCCCTGCCGTCTCGACTGGGTGATGACGTCCCACCACCGTCTAGCTGAATCGCGTAGAATATAAATGGCTAATTTGACTCTCTGATCGGGAGGTGTCTCGAGATGTTCAAAGATGGTCCAGATCGCCTCCAACCAAGACTCAGCAGTAAGAGGTCCACCATATCTCGAAAAAGTTGGAGGATGCTGTAGCTGAAACTCACAGGTCAACTCTTCCATACTTGGGGCAGATCGCACGCCGTCTTGAATATTCTGCATCATCCTCAAGAAACCCTCATGAAACTGGGCATTGGTGCCCATCTCAGGAATAGAAAAAGGAGCCACGGGTGTCTTGACTAGAAGATCAAATGGCGGCTCAGGGCCCGCCACCTTAGGAGCATGGTCGTCACGGCCTTCAGCGCGCATGACTCAAGGACGTCGTGGATGCATAATGCTACAATGCCAAACGAACGTCTCAAAGAAGGAAGCCAACAAAATAAAGGTTGAACTCTAGAATCTGGGATAGGTACTAAGCCTTCCTACCCTTAAGATCACATACCCAATCCCATATAAATCCTTAAAAAAACCCACAACTGTTCAAATTTAACTTAATCCAGTGATATGAAATTTCCCAGCCCATAAAGGCCCATACTCCTCATGACCTGAAAGATGAAACACACTTGGATGTCACTTATCATTTACTTGTGCTAATTAATGGTTTGAATTTCCTTTAAATCAAATGATTGGTTTAGTTCAGATGTCATTTTCCGATCCATAAGGGCCCATACACCTTATGAACCAAAGAGTGACACCCGTTAAAACCACATCATTCCTCAATTCACATCCTACAAGAATCGTTAGCACAATTTCACACATATAAACCAGGTATAGAAATAAAAAACTTGCAATGATCACTGAAAATTTAAATGTGGCATGGCAAGATGCATGGCCTAATCATATTATGCCTATCATGATGCATGTTCTAATGCAGAACCCTCATTTCATCAGGTCGAACCCTAAATCCAAATTCAAACATTTCAAATCTCAATAACATCACAAAACATGTGAAGCACCCAATGGTGAAACAATATCAATAGTAAATAGTAGAATCAATAATGACATAAAATAGGAAATGTGATCTTTCCCCCATACATGGGTTCGCGACACCCAAGTGCGACTTATAACCAAGTCCCTAAGTGTTCCCATTCTCCAAGTCTATTGTCGCCAAATTGTAAAGAAAGAAAAAAGAAAATCCTCTGAAACCACTTTGTGACATCCCAGACCCGGCTGCCCATCAACCTGGGCCCCAAGCCCGGTTGGCCACATAACCCCTGGATCATCTCCCTGTAGGTCAGGGGCTGCCGACTAGCAGTGGGGGTGTAATGGTAAGTCAGGGAGGAGACTGTACCCCCATGTCAGAGTACACAGCGGAATAGCATCAAAATAATAAATATCAGAAGCAAAACCAATGGATAAACAAGAGAAAAGGAGAAACATACAACCAAACAATAGAAGTAAAGTAACCTTGTATAACATAAAAAAGCCTCATAGTTAGTGTCTGATACAATATGGATGCATGGAATGCTGATACAAAAGTAAACAAAATACTGGAATGCTACAAGAAGTACAAAAGGAACAAAAGGTAGTCCACGATCATCCCTAGCCATTATCGGTCCTCTGCTCTAGAACTCTAGCTAAAATTCACAAGTATCAACCACCTGCAGCTGGGGCCTTTCCCTTACTAGTACCTGCGAAAGTAAAGTCTACACGGGTGCCCAGGAGGCCGCCCGGGTAGGGTGTGAGACAAGTCTCAGTAGGCCACCACCAACGATGTCTACGTGTAATCCAAATAGGTGTTCACAGTAATAGTGAGCAATAGAGTGCAAGTAAGTAAAAAAACCAATAAACAACCATCCCGCTCAGGTTCCAGAAGGACACCTGGCGGGTCTACCTGCTTCAGCTCACGGCTGGTATTTCTGTATGAATCACCTGCTTTTTTAGAGATAAATATGTATATATATATACCTATATATATAATAGGTTGGGTAGGACGGGGATGGAACTCATATATGTCCTTAACCCAGGGGCAGCGCTCTCGATCCTACCCCTGGCCCAACCTTAATAATCATTCAAGGGAGCTCTCACAGTCTACCCTTAGCCCGAAGCCATAACATAGGGGAGCTCTCACGGTGTACCCATGGCCCGAAGCTGTGTCATTTAATTAGGGGAGCTATCACGGTCTGCCCCTATCCCGAAGTCATATCATAGGGGATCTCTCACGGTCTACCCATGGCCTGAAGCTGTATCATTTAATTAGGGGAGCTCTCACGGTCTGCCCCTAGCCCGGAGCCATATTATTGGGGAGCTCTCACAGTCTACCCCTGGCCCGAAGCTTAATATTTTAATTAGGATAGGTTATAAGGCATACAATTATTATAACATTCATAAAAAAAACATGGCATTTCCATCTCACAATATTACATAATCACATTTTAATAAAACATGCATTTAAAATAATAAAAGGGGTTTAGGCTAACTCATCCCAGCCACGCCCTAAACAAACCATCCCATTTGACTCACATGGAAAATGGATTTCAAGACATACCCAAAATGTCCAAAGGTGAAAAATTGATAAAACTCAAGGTATAACACCTATGGTTGTCCATACCGTGGTCATACGGTACCCAAACACCCAAATGAGGGTAGTTCCCATACCCTCCTATCACAAGGGTCATTTAGACAGTAACCATTCAATATAAATAAGGGGTTTGGAAAAAGGAAAACCATGACATGAAAAAATAAACTCAAGAACGAAGAAAACCCAAAAGAAGAACACATGAACACCTACCTAAGGGCTATAGATGTAGGATCGCTCGATATCGACTTCAGATTTGAAGTAGATTGGAAGTGATCTGAGTTCCAGTCCAATGCCCTGAAAATAGGGCATATGAGCCTGCATCAAAATAGCACGACAGAAGGCAATATTTACCAAGGAGAAAGAGGTGCGTGAGGTTAGCCTTACCTTTGACCTTACAACGCTTTCGTCAGATCAAGGAACGAACACCAGATGAAGAAACCACAAGTAATTGAGAGAGAAGGGGGTTTGGGAGCTCAAAAGAGGTTTCTTCCTCTGTTCTGGCCACTGGAACTAAAAAGAAAAGAGAAAATATCTTAAATAGACTTAAGGGAAAAGGTGTAATTTCACCACATACAAGGTCGCACGGTTTAGGCGCACAGTTTACCCAAACCGTGCGCAAACCATGCGCACCTCACTGCCTCTAGAATGCCTGGCTCCACAGTTTATCCAAACCATGCGACTTTACTATTCATGTCATGCACAAACCGTGTGCCCTTGCAGGTGCCCCTGTCTTTAGCTGCACGGTTTATGCCAAACTGTGCGCAGACCATGCGCAGGGTGTGCGCCACTGTCTGCAATTCCATTTCCCAAACTCCCGGGCTCCGAACAAGCCTTAGACACTCCCCAGACCTTCCTTAGGATGTCATACACATTAAACAATCTTAAAGGAAATATTTTAAAGAAAAACTAACGATCCGTACCTTTTCCAAAGAGTCGGGTCTTTACAAGCGAATGACTCTCAAAATTTAAAATTTTTATGGGATGGATCTACAGTCTTCGTCAATGCCTAATATAGTAGTGATGTAGCCTCTGTCTATCCAAAATAAGACTAACATTATTTTTTTTCCTCTCTTATGTTGTCAATAATATTTTGGTTGTTAATAGTTTTTTTATTGATCTTGGTTTATGATGTTTGTTGTTAGAATAGGTTCCCAATAAACCTTAATGTATAATTTTGAAAATATATAAAAGGTATTTTAGAAGGTTCTAAATTTGAAAAACCTATGTTTTTTATTTCAATAAGTGAGAGAAGAGGAAAATGAAAGCATATAGGGAAGCTTCCACTCAAATGTTTCAAGTGTGGATCTATTAGAAATTTTGAAGAAAATTTTCCAATATTGAAGGTAGTAGAATTTTGTAATGATGAGGATGATAAGAAAATGAATTCCTAAGAGAAAAGATCATTGAAATTATAGAATTTAAAATTTTAATTAAACAGAAAGTTAAGAAATATTATAAACCCAATAATAATTATTTATTAAAAAAGATTTAAGTTGATGATATCATTGAAGATGATATGTAAGTAGGGAATTCCATTGAATTTTGTAAAAATTTAATAATTGAAAAAGTGAATGTGGATTAATTCCATGGTGATTTGAGTATTAATGTTGGATGTGGGTAAGAAATACAATTAGTGTTCACGCTGAAGTAGGAACTCAAGGAATGTTTTTAAAATTTATTAAAACCAGAAAAGTATAATAATAATATAAAGAAGGATGATTAACTATCAAGAAAAAATGACACATTACATGTTAAATAGGAGTTAATGTTGATAACTAATATTTATATATTAAATAAGTTACCCACTAAAGATAAGAAACTGAATTTTGTCTTGGAGGAGATGGCTAATAAAAATAAGAAGAAGATTGGATATGTTCAATATTAATTTATAAAACCTGAGAAGAAATTAAACAATATGTACTCTACTAATAATAATTTTATTAAAGAAGTTAGAGAATAATTTTATGAAGAATATGATTAAAAAAGAAGATATAATGACACAAGTAATGAATTCTGAATTTATGGTGAAACAAAAAAATTCTAAGAAATCTATAAATTATTAGATTTAAAACTTAAAAGAGAATTTTTATATAAATAGTGTTTCAAAAAATTTAATAAATAAATAATGAATAAAGAATAAAGTCTTTATATTATACAATAATTTTTATTTGGAAAACAATATCCAAGGTTGAAGGATAAAAGTTGGATGAATAACGAGAGTCTCTACCTAGATAGTAAAATGTTCATAATAGATAATATTAATTTCATTGATACTTATTTAATTTTAGATGAATTGGGAACATGAAAATGGGAAGTTTCTTCAATTAAAAATATTTTTATAAACATAGATGATATGGGTGTCATTGTTTTAGGTGGTTTCAACCCAATCAAATAATAACAGTTAAAAAATAATCTTTAAATTTTAGATTGAATTTCGAAAAAAAATCATTCATTAGAGGATGTTTATAAATGTATAACTAAATAAGTATCCTTTCTGAATATTATCACACTATAATAACTACACAATAGATTATGAATTGCAACACTCAAATTTCTTAGAATAATAGATAAAATGTAAAGTAGAAGGTATTGGAGTTGAATTAGAACTCAATGTTTAACAAACCAAAATTTATTCCTTCTAAATATATAATCTTCTATTATTATTAGTGATTTAGTATAATATAAGACACATAGTATAAAACTAAAACAATTTATTTCATTATTTGATAATTTTACAATAATATTCAATTGAATACCCACTATTAAAATTGGTAGACACTCAAAAAAGAATATTACATTTCATTACAAATCATGTGTAAATATGGACTCGTATAACTAGAAATAACAACGAGATATAGAAATGGAAGAAATTTAAATTCACTAAAAGAATCTCAATAGGTTTTAATTCTGCAATAAAGATCATACCTCCTATAAATATCATAATAATAAATATAAGAGTAAGGAAAATGATATACATTATCAAAAAATGTGTAATAACCTTTATAAGTGATGTAGTAAATGATGAAGTAAGAATTATGGTGTATTTATAAGGAAATATGGTCATTTTCCATTATGAATTTCAGCCAATATAGATGATTAGAATTATGAACACTAGTCAATAAGATAGTTGTTCATCATCATTATTAGTTATGTAGATGGAATTAAGTATCCTTCAAGATTATTTTATGAGATAACTAAAATTGATTTATTATACAATATAAATATATTACTTTTATAATATATTTTATAATAAATGTATAAGTTTTATATAAAATTTATTTTCATTAAATAATATTATAAAATAGTTTTTTAAGGATAATATATATTAATTAAGTCTTAAGTAATTTTTATATCGGCCAAAATATTTATTATGCTATAAAAACTGTTAATTATCAATAAATAAGGATTTCTATTTACAATTAAATATTATCATATTTATAGAATTATTTTTTAAAAATAAATTTCATTTTTGGACCCAACACATCAAAATTATCTTAGGGTTAATTTTTAGTAATTTTCTAAAAAAAATATTTTTTGGTGGAAAAGTAAAAATTACAATTTTATGACCACTATAATTTTATGACATCATTATTATGTGAGAGTGATTTAAAAATTTATGAAAAAAATTAATTCAATAAAAATTAGTTTTAATAAATATAAAAGTGAATTTAAAAATAGAAATAGAAATTTATAAATTTCTACTTCACAATTTGGATAAAATTTTGGATTTTTCAAATAATTTTTTTGTATTATGTGCATTAAATGGGTTAGTTACAAGGTGAGTATTGGATTGTAAATTATTTGAACATATACCCACCATAATTCACTCATTAGTAATCTATAAAAGTCGTTATAATTAATTGTAACCACTAGTGGTTGGCTTATATAAAAAACTAACCAATATTTATTCTCTTTAAACCACCCCTCACAAATTATATATACCCACCCACTCTTCTCATTCCACAACACTAAAATTCATATTTTTCTCATCATATAACTCCCTAGGAGTCTCTTCAAATACTACACTTTAAATGTTTAAGAGTTTTTTTTGGGTTCAAAGTGTCAAATTTAAGAAAAGATGCTTAAGAGAGGTAAGGGTTCCCCCAATCCTCCTCTTTAACTTTTCAATTTCAATTCCTTTGTTATATTGTATTTTTAGAATAATTTTATCATATATAAATTAGTTTAATAACATTTAATTATCATCCATTTAAATTATTTATAATGATATATCACTTACTCCCTCTTGTTATAGCCTTTTTATAAGCCGTTATAATGCTGAAATTGTCCTATAACTATAAAACCATCCTAATGTTTTGATTAAGTAATGTGTTTACTATTTTATAAGAAAATAAATCACTATTTGGATACTAAAAGTGGATGACGTATTGGATCATATTCATATCTAGATTATATCCCTGAAAAGAGTTATTCAGGTATATCTCGATTCTTATCCTGGTGCATAGTGAATAAACCCTACTATGAACCTGGTTTGATACTCCCAAGGGATATTCAAGGATAATCTTCATGCTATTTACAAATAATTATAAAGTATTTATCTATTATTTAATAGGTATCCTATATTTTCAAATGCATGTATCTAGATATCTAAACACCTTGATAACTTAGTCCTTTTGAACTCCCAATGTCAACAATCTTGTATCTTTCACTTATTAATGGAGTTTGTGTGTAAATTGTAAAATCCCTAGTTATTTCCTTAATGGATTTAAACTAGAAATATTTATTGAGTTTTTATTGGGGAATTAAATTTCAAACTATATAAATATTTCTTCTAAATGGTAAAATATTATAAGAAATACCTTATTAGGAAATTTTTCTAAGTGTTTTTATTGTTCATTCCTTTAAAATAAAGTCATGAAATCTTTTTTTATGTTATTAAGTGCATTAGACTATTATGTGATATGTGGGGATGAAAATTATATATCTTCTCAGTGTACTGGTAGGTCCCATGAGACAACTATGATCGGGAAATGATAGAGTCTTTACCTCTTATTTAAGATGTATTTCCACAAGTCCTTGAAGGTATGTTCAAAACATACAACATTATGAATTATCATCACTATATGAGAATTTATTGTAATCTAGAGCATTATTCATTATTATGATTTCCTTGGATTTATTTACCTCAATTTCATTTGACATTCCATAAATCATTTTATTTATTTTTTCTATAAGGTTTATTTATAATTTATTCCATTGTACGCTACACCCTTACTGAATTTGTAAGATACCCCATTTATATTCTTTTAATTTTCCTTATGAAACCTAGAAGAGTAATATATATGAAAAATATTTTTTAAGGAGAATAATAATGTTGTTTCATGTTTTCAGATGTTGTATTTCTTTCCAATGTAATTTAAAACTCTTTTATGTATCTAGTTTCTGGAGGTTATTAAACTACTGGATCCCCTATATTGCGATCTATGTACCAATTTAATAAAAAAACCACTAGCTATAGGATTCTTTAGTCAGGGGTTTTATAATTGATATTAGAGGACAATTTAATAGAAACCTTATAAACTAGGTTTAGAAGAATATAGTTAGAAAACATGAACCCTTGGAGGAACCCTAAGGATATTATATAAATTTTCATAAAAATTAAAATCATAATTTTGTTTTTATAATAATTAAGTATATACCATTATCTTGAAATGAAACCCAAGATGTGAACAACTGAAATCATTATAAGGATTTTCAACTAGAGAATGTTAATGAGACTAGTGTTGGATCAGATTATATTATGAATATATTAAGGCAGTTTGTCTAGGTTTTCACTTATAAAAATACTCATATGAAATGAAATTTTTATCCACAACATAGAGTATCAATTTTGGTCAACTTCATCTGGTAACAAAATCCATCTTTCATTGGGACCAAAAATCTATTAGTGGATGAAAAATGAGTTTTGACCCTAGAGAAAGTATTCCTTACCTTGGGATGCAATGATAATGAGAGGATTTTATGTAAGTATATCATATAATGGAATATGTTGATCAATGGTGGAAATTGATTCTAAACACCATGAAAGAAGAAAAAATTAATGAAATTTTCTAGAAGTACTTTAAATATGTATTCATTGAAAATTACTCCCTCGTGAGAATTGAGAAGACATGGAAAGAAAATTCCAAAAATTAATAAAAAAGTATGGGGAAGTTGTGCATGATTATAAAGTTGACTTTATATAGTTATCATGGAATACAACTGATTATGTTCCCAACTCATTCAGAAATATTGATTGAATCTTTGATGGGTTAAAACATAAACATCGATGAGAAACAGCCTCCCAATAATTTTCCTCATGTGAGGAGATTTGTACTAGTGCTATCAAGACCAAAGATAAATTCTCAAAGTATCATAATTTCAAGAGGAAGTAGGAGGAGAAGAGATTATTTGAGAACCATGTAGGAAGAAATTTGTAAAAGGATCAGAAAGGAAGGTTATAATTCCCAAAATTAAATAACTATGGAAAGTATGTGCCTGGAAATTTCTTGAAGGGAATGAGAGTATACTAAAAATGTGAAGATAAAGTCTACCAAGCTCATGAATTAATGGGTAAGAGAGAATCCACTTATATATAATTCTTTAATTTCAAGGAAACCATAAATTATTCAAAAAATGTCTCATGTATTAAGATAATGTACCCCAAAATATTCCTAGGGATCATGGTTTAGTTTATATGATTACTACCACATAAGTTGAATTTTCTAATAATGCAATGGAAGGTAATTTTGTCATAACATAAAAATTAGATAATTCTTTAATTGATTCTAGATCATAAAACTCAATTAAATCTTCCATATTTTCTGAGGACATTAGATATTTCTCTTTTATCATAATAAGGGAGTTATCAATTAGGATACCTAGTGGAAATCTTATGGAAATGAAGATATGTTAGGAAACCCCAAATTTGATTCATGAATGTACACTTATTTTTAAACTTAATATTCATACCTATGGTATTGATACAATAATTGGAATGGATTGGATTTCAAAGTATAATTAGACAATTTATTGTCTAGAAAATAATATTACAACCTATTATAATCGTATAGAATCCCATGTTTTTAGAGGAGATATTTAATTGACTGAGTCTTAATTGGAACCTCCTCGTGTAGGTCATATTTATGAGGTCCTAGGTGACGATTCAAAAAATGAGAAGGATGTCCTAAGAATAGAGGATGTATCTACTACCAGGGAATATATTGATGTATTATGATGGGAATAACCAGATTACACTCTTGATCATGAAGTTTAATTCTCTATTGATTTTATCCCTGATGAAAAACCCATATCTAAGCCTCCATAAAGGATTTACTTGGTGGAGTTAGTGGAGATTAAGAAAAAAATATAAGAGTTAAGTAGAAAGGGGTTTATATTCCATAGTGTTTCACCATAGGTGGCAGCTATATTGTTAGTGAAGAAGAAGGATTGGTCTATGAGATTACGCACTTACTATAAAGAAATAAATGTTATTACTATCAAGAACAAGAATCCATTTCCTCACATTGATGATATATTTGATAAAATTAAAGGGTCCCAATACTTCTCTAAGATTGATCTCCATTCTAGTTATCATAAATTGAAATTCATGAAGGATTCTATACCAAAAAATAATTTTCATATAGGGTACAAAAATTAGGATCTCATTGTAATACCATTTGGAATAACTAATTCACCATCTTTGTTTACACATCTAATGAATGAAATATTCAAGGATTGTCTTAGTAAATTTCTTATGGTATTCATCATTGATATCTTGATATACTCAAATCCATATTATGAGCATGAAGATCAATTATGAATCATCCTTGAGGCCCTAAGGGGGAAATAACTATATGGTAAATTCAATAAATGTTAATTATGGATTCAAAAACTATCTTTTATTTTCCATTTTATCTCTAAATATGGAATATTAGTTGACCCCACTATGATAAAAGTTGTCAGTGAATGGCCCACACTAATAAATATAAACAAGATATGTAGTTTCATGGTTTGCTAGTTTTTTTCCTCCATCAAATTTGACACATAATGGGGTTAAATTTTCATGAGTTACGTAATGTTAAGAAATATTAGGGGAACTAAAGAAAAGACTAATAAATGCACCTATTTTTACTTTACCATCAGGAAAGGAAGGTTTTTTATATACAGTAATGCATAAAAGAATGATATAGGGTGTGTACTTATGAATAATGATAGATTAGTTGATTATGAATCAAGACAATTGATAACCCATGAGTAAAACTATCCAAATAATGATCTTGAGACAGATGATATGATCTCTCCTTTAAAGATATAGAGACACTATCTCTATGGTGAAATATAAGATATATATACAAATAAAAAAAGGTTGAGGTATATATTCATAAATAAAGAGATTAACATAAGGAAAAGGACATGTTTGGAGGTACATAAACACTATTATTGTGAAATACAATTCCACTATAGTAAGAAACAAAGGTGGAAGACACATTCAATAGAAAGGATCATGAGGTCCCGTCCTTGATGAGGATGGATAGGGGTCCTATATTAAAATATTTGGTAAAGTTGGATATAAAAATTATTAGGCAAGGGGAACATCATTAATTTTCTAATTAATTTCCCAACAATATTTATTAGAAATGATAAATAAGTCCCAAAAAGATGAATATGGAATTAAAAAAAATAAAATCAATAGGAGATTGGAAATTGGAATATTTCATATGTTAAGATGGTGTGTTTAAATTTGGAAGGTGATTATGTGTACCATCAGTACCTAAGGTGAAGAAGGAGTTACTAGATGAATCTCATATATCAAAATTATCCATAAAACTTAGTAGTACCAAGATTTATAGTGATCTAAAATATCACTTCTGTTGGGATAAAATGAAGCCAAGAATTTATGATTATGTGTCTAGATGATTGGTATTACAATCAGTTATGGATTAGAGACAACATACAATGGGTGTCATGAAACCTATCCCTATACCTATGTTTAATTGGGAAAAAATATAAATGGATTTTTTCACTGGGCTACCAAAAACATCAAACAGAAATGATGCTATATGAGTCATTGTTGATCATCTTATAAAGTATGAACATTTCCTAGAAATAAGGGAGTATCCACCCCTCGAACATCTATCTCAATTTTATATCAAAGAAGTTTACGGACTTCATGGTTCACCATTATCAATTTTTCCTGATTATAATTTTGTCTCACATCTAGTTTTTAGAATATTCTTCAAAAGGAATTATAAACTGAGATACATTTGAGCATCACATATGATCCCCAAAATTATGGGCAATCTGAATGGACTATCCAAACCATGAAGGACATGATGAGGTCTTGTTCACATTACTTCCAAGGATTTTTAGGGAAAAAATTACCTTTGAGGTAATTTTCATATAATAATAGCTTCCATTCAATAATGAAAATGGCATCATACAAGGCCTTTTATGGGGAAATGTGTCTAACTCCAACCAGATAGGATGAGGTCGGAGAGAGGAAGCTAGTTGGTCTATAACTTATTGAGGAGACAACTAAAAGGCTGAGAGAAATTTATAATAATATTAAAATAAATCATAGAAGATAGAAAATTCGTGTTGATAACCGATGGAAGGAATTCAAATTCCAAGTAGGTGATTATGAATTCTTGATACTAACACTATGGAAAGGGGTTATAAGGTATGTGAAGAAGGGAAAGTTAAGTCCAAGGTACATAAATAATTTTTAGATCCTAGTGATAATTGTAGCTAGAGTTTATCATTTATAATTTTGACCAAGCCTCTCTAAAGTTCATGGAGTCATCCATATCTCAATGGAAAGGAAATACTAGTTGGACCCAACTCATGTACTCACCACAGGAATGATAAATCACAAACCAAACTTGTTTTATAACAAGGGACCTGAAATTTTCTTGACATTAGAGAGAAAGTATAAATGAAAAAGACAAACCACCTTTTGAAAGTGCTTTAGAGAAATCAAAAGTTAGAAGTGGAAACATGGGAACTTTAGGAAGTAATGATGAAAAAGTACCCTATTTTATTTTCACTATAAGGTATGAAATTAAATTTCAAAGATAAAATTTCATAAGGGGGGAATAATGTAATAACCCATAATTAATTTCTTATTAATATATATCCTTATATCATTATTATTAATGTAGTATATTATAAGAAACATAATAGTAAATAAAAACACATTATTTCAGTATTTGAGAATTTTACAAAAATATCTATTAGAATAACCCATATTATAATATGTGGATACACAGAAAATAATGTTAAATTTCATTACACATCATGCATAAATATGGACTTTTATAACTAGGAATAGTAAAGTGATATAAAAATGGAAGAAAAGTACATTCACTAAAAGAAACTCCATACTTTTGAATCCCCCCATAAAGATCTCCCCTTCCACAATGATCAAAAAATAAAAAGAAGTGTTTGAAAAATGATAGACATTATCAACGAATGTGTAAGAACCTTTATAAGTTATGTAGTGAATGATGAAGTACATATTATTGTATATTTATTTGGAAATATGTCCATTTTCAATTATGAATATCAGCCAATATGGATAATGGACATTATGAACATTAGTTAATATGACAGTTTTCATTATTATTATTGGTTATGTAGATGAAATTAAGTGAACTTCAGGATTATTTAATGATATAACTAATTTTTTTCATTAAATACTATATATATATATATTCTTTTAATAATATTTTTTTTATGAAAAATTTAATTTTTTAAATAAAATTTATTTTCAAGAAATAATATTATATTTTTTTAATCATAATATTTTTTTTAACAATGTCTTATGTAATTTTTATAACAACCAGAATATTTATTTTTCTAAAAAATTATTAATTTTCAATAAAAAATATTTTTATTTAAAATTTAAAATTCTCATATTTAGAAAAATATTTTTATAAAATAAGTATACTTTTTGGACTCATCACATCAAAATTATCTTAAGTTTAATTTTCAGGAATTTTATAGAAAATTTACTTTTTGGTAAAAAAGTGAAAATTAATATTTTATGAGAACTATGATTTTATGACATCATTATTATGTGGTCATAATTAAAAAATTTATGAAAAATTATATTCAATAAAAATTTCATTTAATAAGTTTAAAAATCAATTTTAAAATATAAATATAAATTTATAAATTTATACATTACATTTTTTATAAAAAAATTGGATTTTGGGATATTTTTTTGGATTCTTTTCATTAGGTTGGGATTCGAGTTTTGAGTTTTGAATTATTTAAATTTCAACCCACCATCACTAATTAATTAATAATCTAGAAAACTGGTTTGAATTTATTTCACCCACAAGTTGTTCTATTATATAAAAAAAATACTCAATATTTAATCTCTTAAAACTACCCTCCCCATGTGTAAATACCCACCCCATTTTATATTCCCATAGAATTTTTTTTAATTTATCTGATCATATAATTCCCAATGAGTTTTTCCTATTTATCTCTCTTTAATCATGAAGGGTTTTATTGGTTTTAAGGGTTGGATCTAAGCTAATATGCTCAAGAAAGGTAAGGGTTTCCCTAATTTTTCTATTTAATTTCTCAATTGAAATTACTTTATTATATTGTAATTAAAGTTTCCTTTTCATATATAAAAATGATTTTAATCCCATTTTATTATCATCCATTAGAATTATTTACAATTATATATCACTTACTCCCTCTCATTATAGCCTCTGTCTAAATTCTTATAATGATTGAATTATCCCGTAACTAAAAAACCATCCAAAATTTTTGGTAAAGTAATGTGTGTATGGTTTTCCAAGAAAATAAATCATTTTATATATATTAGATGTGGACATGGTTTTTTATCAGATTCATATAGGGGATATAACCCCAAAATAGTATGTTGGGTATATCCCAATCATCATATTGGTGCATAGTGAATAGGCCCTTACTACACACCTGGTTTGAAACTCCTGAAAGATTTATCTATCATTGCATACATTTCATTCCTTTTAAAATAGATGTATATGGCTTTCTATACACCTTTAAAACATAGTCCTTGTAAACACATAATTACTACAATCTTGTATCTTCCACTTGTTAAGGGTGTTTGTATGTACATTATGAAATCCCTTGTTATTTCCTTAAGGTATTTTACCTAGAAATATTTATTGAATTTTATTAGGGAATGTAATTTCATACCATTTAATTATTTCTTCTATATGGGAAAATCATATAAGATATGACACATTGAGAAATTTTGCTAGGAATTTATGTTGTTCATTCCTTGAACATTATGTCGTGTAATCTTTTTTTATGTGATAGAATGCATTGAATTATTATGTAACAGGTGGGGCTCAAAATTATACATCCCTTCAGTGCATTGGTAGGTCTCATGAGATAAATGATATAAGGAAATGGTTGTTTCCTTACCTTTTTATGTAATATATATTAGAAAAGGCCTTGATGGTTTGCTATGATATCCGACATTATGCATTCTCATCACTATATGAACAATTATTGTTATCTAGGAATTTATTCATAATTATGTTGGATATAGATTTATTTATCTTAGTATCATTTGATATAAAATAACTTAAATTATTTATTTATTCCTTAATGTTTATTAATAATTTCTTCCGATGTATACTACACCCTTACTTCATACATCACCACTTTATATTGTTTTTGTTTTCCCCAGGAAACCTAGAAGAGTACTATATATGAAAAATGGATTTCAAGGAGAATAAAAATGTTTTTTCATGTTTTTAGATGATTTATTTCATTCTAATATAATGTAATACTATTTTATCTATCTATTTTCCCAAGGATATTAAATTGTTTGATCCAATGTATTATGATCTATATACCTATTTAATAAAAAACCACTGGATTAATGATTCTAGAGTCCGATTTGTTACATAAAGAATCTAAAAAGAAACATCCATTGATCTTTGATAGTGGATGTTTTTAATATATAATAGGAGTTTTAATCTCTTAAAGTATTTTTAAAATATCAAGGAATATTTGGTGTTTTATAGAAATGATAAGTTACTCAATATAATTAGATTTGGCTTAATAGTTATTAGAGAGAATAAGAATAATTCAAAGGACAATTTATCTATGGATGGTTTTAAAAACAACTTAATAAGTGTGAACAATTTTTCTGATGAAGGTAATTAAGTGGTATTTCAAATTAATGAATGTTTCATAAAAATTTTAAATGATGTATGTCTATTGGATGGAGGTAAGAGAAACTAGAGAAAAAAAAATCATGTCAGTGATGCTAAAAATTCCTTCCACTTTTGTTTCAGTGATAAAATTATTTATGGCATGAAATAATTGTCCACATTGTTTAAAATGATATTAGAAATAAAACCTAAGGGAATAATGTTCAGGATGTGCCTATGTTGAAGATATAAATAAATTATGTGTTCTCTATATTCCAAAAGGGTAATATTTTTAATTTTTCACACATGGAGGGGGGGGGGGTTCAAAGATTTTATCCTTTTTATCTCATTCATTCAAATGTTTTTGGTCATATAAATGAGAAATAAACCATTACAGATGAGTGTTTTATTTCTCTAATTGAATAATTCAATCATATTACATGCATTTTTTACTAGAAACATAATCAAGAGGCCTTGGAGATATATAAATGTTTTTGTGGAAATTTATCATATCATTTTATTAGATCATGATACTTATTTATTTTTCTAGAGGAAAGTTGCTGGCACAAAATTTTAGATTCAAAAACTTTGTTTTTATCTACAAATTAGAATATAATATTATATATAATGTATTATAATAAGAACCAAAACTTGAAATATTTTAGGGAATTAGATACCACTATATTACTAAGTGAAAAGGTTAATACATGGTGAAGTTCAAGAGAAGAGGGGATGAAGGTATCTTCCTTAGTAATCCACTAAATGAATAGTGATATCATTTCAACAAAAAAACATTGAATATTTTGGATAGTTTTGAGGTAAAAGATCAGGAAAACTCAATTAAAGAAGTTATATGTTAAGAATTTAGTTCCATTAAGAAAGTTGATGAAGTATAATTTATTGAGAAGTTAGATAAAGACTCTAAAAACAATGATAAAATAAAAAGAAGTGAAGGTTAAATATTATGATCCATCAATTTATAGTAATTAAGAATAAAAATTTCCAAATAATACAATTATGATAATGTCTATGGATATCTATAATTTCATTGGATATCAAGGCTAAATGATTAAAATTATGTTAAACATTAAGAAAGAATACATACCTCATTATTTTATTTGGTTGAGGAAAACTATGTGAAATTAGGCATAAAACATAAATAGTGGATACATTTTATAAAAAAGGACTTAGATATGATCATGAATAATTATATGTGTGACTTAGTACCCAAACCGACTAAGAATAACGTTATAAAAAATGTGGGTATTCTGTAAAAAATTTAATGAAATAGGAGCAGTGATGAGAAATAAGGAATATTCTTTTTGTGAAAAGGATAATCACAAGAGGAAGTAATTTATTTTGATAATGAATTTTAATTAGTTTATAGGATTGATACTATTAGGATAATTCTTTCTACCATTGCAAAACAATGATACAAAATATTTCAAAAACATGTTGTATTAACGCTTCCTTGATTAAAATTTGGAAGATGAATTATACATTGATAAACCCAATGGACTCTTGTTTATAAAATATGAAAGATATGTTCTTAGGTTAAAAAGTCTTTATATGGGTTAAAAAAATCCCCTAACTCTTGGTATTCCATGTTATAAACTCAATTGAATTAATTGAATTTGAAGAAGGGAAGAATGGATAAAAAACTCTATATCAAAGATATTAAAAAACTATATCTAATTATTAATCTCTATGTAGATGATGTAAGATTTTCTAGAAATAAATTATGTGTTTTCAAATTCCTTTAGAGATGAATAATATTTTGAGATTTTTGTGCATGGAGAATAAAATATTTATTTGGATTGAAAATTTCTAAAATGGGGTATGATATGTTTCATTCACAAGAGAAATATGATTTAGAAATTTTTGAGAAATTTGGAATGAAGGGATCTATGTAGGTTTCCACCATAATTCTAGTGGAAACCAATCTATTAAAGGATAAATATGAAAAATAAGTTAATTCAAGGAGGTTTGAAATATTTATTAGGATTTTTCTATACACTACTCTATCATGCCTGAATTTAGTGTATAATATTACCTTATATGCTAGATTTCAAGGCGAGTGAAAATATTCACGTCTTTTGGATGAAAATAGGATAATTAAATGAATCAAAGGTGAAATAAACTATAGATTGAAATATAAAATAAATGGAATACTCAATCTCTCTGGATATGAAAATATAGATTGTGATAAAAATATTGATTACACAAGATCACAATTTAGTGGAGTTTTTTAGTGAAGTTTGTGGTATAGAAAATAAGATAAAAAGTTTAGTGGCCATGAGTACTGATGAGGCATAATATATTTATATACCTTTAGAAGAAACCCAATTGATGTGGATTAAGACTCAATTGGAATATTTAAAGTTGGATTTAATGTTTTAAATTCTCATGGTAAGTGATAATCAAACTGAAATATGTTTATTAGGAAATATAGTTCATTATTCTCTATCAAATATCATTAACATAAAGTATCAATTTATCAAGGAGTTGGTGGAGCAAATTGTATTGATGATGGAGTTTATTCCAACCAAGGATCAAATAAAGGATGTGTTTAATACCACTACCAGGAGAAACATTCCAACAAATAATGTTAATGATGGGAGTTAAACCTATATCCATATGAGGTCAACTATAATGATTATATTTCTCTTATTGTGATATTTTTTTCTATCAATTGGGGAGTAAAAAAATATTAATTCAAATAACATGTTTTCCCTTAAGGTTAAAAATAAATTTAGGGAGAGTTTTTGAAAGTGTCAAACTATGAATTCAATATATGTGTGTGTTGGACAAGTGTTTGAACTGTTCTAGTACTTTTATTGGGCATCCATACAAGAGGTTTTTGTCTGTAAGATACTTGGTCCATTTTGTAGAGTTTCAAAAATGGATAAACCTAGTGGATGTAAGTCACCCTAATGGATATGATTGATATTTTTATTCATATTTCTTTTTTCTCACATCATGTTCATACATAGAGTCTTATAATTGTTGAATTATAATTATTTTATATGTTGGAAGGGTGATTTATATTTGACAGTGGGTAATTTTCTTTAGATCTGGTGGCCATGTAAATTTTATAGCTAAAAACAAAATCCAAATTGGGATATTATTAAGATCTTATTAAGGTATATTTTGGATATCATAGTGTTTATGAAGATTTATAAGGTAGAAGAGGCTGGATTCCATAATATTACAGAGTTTTTTAAAGGGGGAGAAGTTTGTTTCTATGATTTAAGGTTGAAGTGGGTATGATTTAATTTATTTATGTGTTGGATTTTATTTTAAATAAATTAGTAATTATTCAAATAATATTCAATATCAAGTGATT
Source organism: Viscum album (assembly GCA_963277665.1). NCBI lineage: Eukaryota > Viridiplantae > Streptophyta > Magnoliopsida > Santalales > Viscaceae > Viscum > Viscum album. Next base: position 696,313,868 of record OY728122.1, on the reverse strand, counting down.
CATGATATTTTATTTAAGGTGAATTTTGTTTTGGGTGATTGAAGGTGTATAAATGATTTAAGAATTCGATGTGATGATGTTTTATAGAAGTGATAATGACACATATGAGATCACTTCATAATGTACGTGATCACACTATAATTCATGATTCATAAGTGTAAAAAATTCTAAAACCTAAGTTTCCACCACATGATTGGATCTTTAAATCTAATCATGTTTTTGAAATGTTCTATTATGGAATGATGAACATTCCGCAAGCTAGGGGCCATGGATTTCTATATTCACAGTACTTGGGGAAATGAAGGGATTTCACCATGAATCATATTTCCTTCCCATAAATAACATATAAAGGAAAATTTATTGGATCAAGAATGTGAGAGCTATTCCATGAAGGTGTTTATTTCACAATGAAGTATCAAATCATTCTACAGTGAATGAGAAATAAATTTTTCATATTTAGTAAAACTATAATAGGTTTTTAATAATAATTTTATAAGAATAGGTCATTAAATAGTAGAGAACTAGTTTTTTGTAGCAATTGGTTGAAAACTACATGGCCACACCATAAAATAATTGACTATGCTGTGATTACACTAATCAAGCTGTATTGATCATGGTCATACCATAACTATTTCTAGATTATATAATTAAGGTGTTTTTATATTGTGGATTACTTTTTGATTCAAGGGGAACTCAAAATTGAATTTTCAGTTCTCCAAAAAACAACTATGGTTGACTACAAGGCTTTTATTGATTTTACAGTAGGAAAAGAAGCAAGAGAAGTTTAAGGGAATGTATTCATTTCAATTTTATTTTAAAATTAATATTTTAAATAAGAGGGATAATTTTTTTATTCAAGCTTGGAGATCGAGAGAAGAATAAGGGGAGTGTGTTAGTAGGATTATACACAAATATTAGTGAAAAAGAGGAAGTTGAAGATAAATAGAAAACTAAGAAGATAAATAATCACAATAAAAACATAATGAAATAATATCTTAGCTGAATAATATTTTTTTGTTCCATTTTGTGTTTTGGGCAGGGCTTTATTCATTCAATAAAATATATGACAATTTTTGGTAATATACTCTTTTTGTTATATTTTAGATTATATATAATTTTTTGTGTTGAGATAATTACACAAGTTGAGAGTCACATTGTATATAATGAGTTCAAGGATAAACCCTGCTCATTATACCCAACATGATGTGTAATGACCTCGACCCTAGTATCCCAGATCCAGTGCCTTACTTTGTTACATTGGCCTAATATACTAGTAATCGTTTCCCAAATGACTAAATAGTTAAGTAGTCTTGGTAAACGAGATACATACTTGTAATTCATGTTACATTTTAAAAAAATAAAAATAATCATTGAGTATACCATTATTCCCCCTTTGCGTAACCCTACATATCAGTCATAATACACTTCTTGGAATCCTAGGGAAAAATGAAACATATGAAATGGGTGAGCTCAAATGCTCAGTAAGGTTAAAAATACAACAAAATCTATGAGTAAATATGGTGTAAACTATATGGAAAGGTAAATATATGGGATACATGCCATTTAAATAATTACATGATCTAGGAAACTTGACCATCGATATTATAATAGTTAATTAATCACATAGAATATCAATAAATAATCTCATAATTAGGGAATTCATAATGCGGTACCTCATAAACATACTATCAAGGCTCCATCCAAGACACCATACACAATCGGGTAAGACATTAGCCAAAACACAAACTAGTTTGTTTCATGAGACCTATCGATTCATCGAGGGGCTATAGCGGGCCCTTACCAACACTTACTAAATCCAATACATTCCTCTTATGAGATTTGGGGAAAAGAATCAACATAAACATTCGTATTGAAAAGCTCGTATAAAAAATGAAAATACTTAAACCAAAAACTATGAATGGTATCAAATTAGAAACCCCATAGTAAAACTGAATCATAAACCATTCAAGGAAATTTTGTAAATGATATAATAAGAGATTGTTCTCAATTAAGTATAAGACTCAACAGAGGATGTTGACATAGATTAAAATACTCTAATGAAATCGTTGATTTTTTTTGAGAGGAATACCCTTTTTATTTTGAAATCATTTATTTAAAAATCTGCACAATTATAAATGAAAAAAATTTATTTGAAAAGAAAAATGTAAAATTTTAAAGTAATCTTTAAAACATTAAGGTGTCATGATGGGGGAATAATCCAACCATGCTTTATAAGTTAAAAAAACGTTCCTTTCATATTTTTTTAAAAAATTATTAAAGTAGCTCATTTGGAAAATGAAAAAAATTTGTTTTGAAAACGTTTGAATGGAATTAAATATAGATTGTAAATTTCCTTTATAATATATTTATATCTATATAAATATAGAAAAATGTTTAAAAGGTAGGTGAACCTACTCCTAAGAAATTTTATTATAAAATTAAATTTCCAAAAGAAATATTATATGTCGGATTTACAAAGGTGGGTATGCAAATATCCATGAGTGTTTGAATCAACCAATCTAAAAAAATCTGGTAACACAAAAGACCATCTTGAACAAGCCTCCATAATTTCCCTCTTATAAAGAGCATCAGAAAATCAATTTTCCTCCTTGTATACATGAGTAACATCAAGAGAAACAGAGTGTATATGATGAAGTTAGTCAACCTATGATATAAACATTATCCATAGAATATTTTGGGAGCCGGATTTGAAGATTTGCACAGCTACATTTGATTTTGATTCTATCCATTGAGCACTCTAATGATAATGGAAAACATACTTTACCACCATGACCATAACCCAAAACTTAGCTTCAATTGCATAACTATTCCCAATGTAGTGGTAGAAAAAACCCTTAATGAGAACCCAATGAGTACAAAAGATACCCCCACAACTCGAGGGCCCTGGTTCACCAGAAGCCACCCCATAAACATTAAATTTTAACCACCCAAAAATAGGGGGTATCCATATAATGGATATGGACACTAATGGTTTCCTCACCCTTCCATAGACACTAAGTTATCTCAAAATAACTATACTAGAGAAATCATTATTCATTACCCCAGTTTGGATTTTGGATGCAAGAATAATCCCTTATGAATACAAGAAACTCCAACAAGATAATTAGGTTAATGATTATTAAAGGCTATATCATTCCTTACTCTCCAAGTGTATGAAAGGATACTATCCATAATAACCAACATGATAGAGTGAATCTACTCACTACAGATCATGTTTCATATATAAGAGAGCAGTGCCTAAAGGATTTGAAAATAAAAATTATGGAAAAAACAAATCCAACACATATGTCTATAATTTTTAAGTAAAGAAAAAATGAGAAAAAAATGTATAAGATAATCCATAGCTTGAAAACAAAGATTATAGTAAGGTGAAATGTGAATTCCTATAACCTAAATGAGACATTGAATAGGCAATCTGTTCCAAAATATTTTCCATATTAAAAGCAGATCAGCAAAAGAAATGAATTGATTTCTAATGCCTAAAACCCAAACAAGAATAATGATAGAGGCACCACACTGATACCTATAACAATACATGGTAATAAATCTACCATCCAGATTAGGTGTCTATATTAGAATCTCATAACTAGAATATACATACCTAGAGAACTCCATAGTGAGTTGAGGGGGAAGCATGTCATAAATATCGGAATTAAATAGTAACTTAGAAACTTTATCATTCCTCAAAGGGATATGAATAGAAACATAATTAATCATAGGTTTTGATAGTTAATAAGTGATATAGAAATTCAACTGTGACTATCTACATACCACCCATTTTGAACAAGACATAATATCACAATCGGTTTTCTTAACAACTAGACAAACATAAGAAGCAACATACATGACGTGTCCATTTTTCAATTTTCTGATAAATTTAGTGGAAAGGAATTCCATTGAAAAATCAGTGGTGGATAGGATCCTCCATGTGAGTTTTTAGCAAAGTATCATTAAAAATATTGAGATTTTTTACTCGCATTCCCCCTATATTCATTGGATTAACAAACTCCTTCCAAGAAACTATGAAAACCATCCTTTCATGAATAAAACTAGTCCATCTAAAATTACCAATCATGATTTTCAACTCATTATTTGAGGGCTCTAAGCCACCTATATAGAGGCAAAATATATAAAAACATTTAGGTGATCATAGAATTGACTAAGAAAATTCTACCGTCCTGAGACATAGTCTTACCCATCTAGGTTTCCACCCAATTAATAATTCTTGAAGAAGTATTTTTATGTATAATATTTTCACATTCCCTAAAAAAAGGAGAATCTAAGATATATGAAGGGAAATGACCCTCTTTCCAGAACAAGACTATGAGACACCCTGTCCTTCTTATAATTAAGCACTCATTTTCCAAACATAACTAAGGACTTTCTCTAATTGATAAATAGACCAACAAATTCTTCATAATTCCCAAAAATTCCTTTAATAAGAGAAATGTTGACTCTATCAGCCTTACCGGAAATGAGAATATCATTAGCATAGATCATATATTTAGGTGAAAAAAGTCATACCAACCCTCGTTTTTTGACAAATACTAACATTAATGAGATCAGTTAGACAACAAATTAAGTAATCATTAGCTATAGAAAAGAGAATCCTAGATAGAGGGTCCCCTTACCTGACCACTATGGAGCATTAAAAGAAATACCTTGGGGACCAATTAATAAGGACAAAGATCTTGGAACTCTTAATAATAGAACAAATTAATTTAATAAATATCCAGTAAAACCAATGCATCCTTAGAATAGAAAATATGAATTTCCATTTTATTGAATCTAAGGCTTTAGAAATATAAATCTTCAAGGCCATATTACCACATTTCACCTTTTTCTTCATAATATTCACACACTCTAAAGAAGTAAAAAGTTAGTTATATATATTCATCCCAGGGAAAAACCCAAAATAATTTGTAGAGATAAATCCCTTGGAAATCTCACCTAATATATGAGTCATAATTTTTCTAATCACCTTTAGTGCTGAGTTTACAATAATAAAAATCCTTAAATCAATAATATCTAGAGCATTAACATGCTTTAGAATCAATTCCCTGAAATTATAGTTCACACCATATGTCATAGATGCATGAATACTGAATTCCCTCACTATATTAATTATCTCAAGATGAACAATGTCCCAATAGAACATGAATAATTTGTTGGTGAATTCATCAAGACCAAAAAAATTATCAATATTTAAAGAGAAAATAGTTGAATGATTTTTTTTCATTGGGTGTCTTAATATGCCTCTTATTCTGGATGTAATCAATACTAGCGTCAATGAATTTGATAATTCCTAGATGTATGTGATTCCTCATCACCATCAGCCCAAGAATCAACACTTAAAGAACAAAACATGTTGAATTATTCAACTGGAATCATATTGAACCTTTTAGGAAGCTCCCTACTTGTTTTTTAGATGATGGAATATATGAAAAATTATCTATAGAATGCCCCCATTTAATTGGCCAATAATAATTCTGATGAAGGATCAACAATGATCAAGGGTAGACCATATTATTGCAGACCAGGTAGAGAAATAGAAGCCTGATCGGGTGAAGATTAGTGTAAATCCTTAATAGTAGGATTACCAAAATCCAAAACAATTCCCTAAATAGGATCCTTCTTAGATTCCAGAGTAGATACCTGAGGTTAAATCTTCATAGGTAGTGATTTACTGACCTATTCAATGGTCAAACCACCGTGAGAAGCATTACAACCAGAAACCAAAGTATTATCACGATCAAGTTGAGAAACTAGTTCATCACCAATATTCACCAAATAATCATCATTATATCCCACAACCAACAAGTCTTGAGTAGATTTGTTGAGGACTGAAATTGCAGATGCATCATCATTAGAGGGGAGGACCACATTGATCGCCTTATTCACACTCACAGGGGCAAGAATATGTTCAATGACACCGTTCAAATTATCAACCTTGGTTCCATCCTCAAATGAAGGATCTACAATCTCACCATTGGATGGACTAGGTTTAGAGGACTTAATAATAGAGAGAGGAACCAAATATTTTCCATTCCTTCTCATGTAGGTGGTATCATCATGCCCCCTAATCTTTTAGAGGTTACACAATTTATTTCTCTTCCATTCAGAGACAGATTTCCTGAGTAATTGGAAATTCACCTATAATTTTGGTTTCCTCTCATAAAAAAATATCCTAATTGATACTATCATCCCTGTTAGTTAAGACAATCTCTTCAAATAGAGTATAAGAGATGCCATCCTCAACAAAGATCCTTGGATAATGACAAGAACTTTGGTTATCCATTTGCCTGTCCAATTTTATAGGATTTACAAAAGAATAAGTGATGTACCAAAGGATTCACAGGTTTTAGTAAATGAAATTTAGTTTATAGACTCAGATCAAAACTCGATCATGATAATTATTTACATTGCTGGGATCAAATTTTCGATCCCATTTTTAAATCCAAAAAAGCCATGTTTTAGAGAGACTAAACCTAAGCTCCTTGATCACCTTTTTCATTCATATGTAGGGAAAAAATGATTAAATACATGGCCCATATCCATCATTATCCAATTATAAAATCCCCAGATTAGTGAAATCCTATGGATGAGTTCATTGAATTTCCATGGCTTCACCCCTTTTGGAATCAATACATGCGTGATAATTAAGAACTTACAGAGACTCAGACATTATTATAAAATATACTAATTAGATAAAACATGTTCAATATGAACCTTTTTGATAAATACTACCATAGGAGGTGAATCAAAATCCAAGAAAGATATATTCTATGTAGCCTTTACAACATCCAATAAATTATTCCTGGATCTAGATCCTTCACAATTAACAGGCTTTGATCTATTTTCTTTATTTTTCATTCAAAGAATAAAGAGACACATGTGACCAATAAGCATATGTATATCATAAATCATAATATCTTCAATTAACTTCCCTAGTTAATCCTTATCCATATAAATAAATATGTAAAATAATTCCAAAAAATATTGACATGGATAAAAATATTTGATAATTAAATCCTTAAACATTCAAGGTGTCTCATACCACATTAAACATTTATTCCATAAGTCCCATGAAAGAATAAAATTTAATATAAAATTAAATAACATGATAATAAATAAATTAATAACATGATAAGTCCAAGGGGATGTATATACAACTCATAAAATAAGGTGGGTGTATAATGTCAAACTATGCCTCAATGAAGGGAGATTGATATGAAGTCCCTTACCATACGCTTCCTTTAGTCAAACATAATTTATCCTCATGTAAAATGGGTTTAAGAATGTTTTGAAATTATATTATAAAATTATTCATATTTATTATGTCATATATTATCTTCTTATATTGTTTTTTCACCCATTTTTTGATAACATTTTGTTATTACCATTGTTTCGTGTGTTAACTGCTTCAATTTTCTATCCATGATTTTTCATGAATGTCTCGGTTATTTTTCATAGGATATAGATAAACCATATAGAGAATTATATTAATGTAAAAAATATCATATTTAATCATTAAACACATTTTTATATCCATTATTGAATGTTGTATATGGATAACGAATCACACCACATTGTGGAGACGGTAGGCCGTACGTACGCACAAGTAAAGATATCAATCCCTTATTGGTGAAAGAGTAAGGAATTGGATGGTATATTAATTATCCAAAATCAATATAATTTTATAATTACCATATATATCCATTATTTATATCATTATACACATCCAAATAATTTGGTTATGAAAAACAATTTACACCATGACGTGGAGGCGGTAAGCCGTATAGACACACACACACACACACACACACTGTTTTCATTTATTTAGGATGGATAAATCATGGAATATGGTTATTCTATAATCATAATAACATATCAAAATATATATGATACTGTATTTATTACTTTAGCATGGAAACAACACATGAAAAGTAAGTATAAGAATAAATGAACTTGAATTAGTTGTTAAAACAATTACCTATTCCTCAGTGGAATTTCTTTGGACCACTTCCTAAGGGTTCTAGAGTTGGTCTTTTTGAAATTCTATAACCTATGGAACTTGGATAAGGATTCTAGGTGGATAAATGGGCTGGGTTTGGTCAAGCTATAAGGCTCAAAGCATTGTGAATAAGTGAGGGAGGAGATGCCCTTTTATAATTGAGGTGAGATGCACTTTTGGAAACTCTCAAAATACTAAACTAATATAAATTAAGTTTCAATTTAAAATGAATAAAAATTTAGTTATTCTAAAGATAATATGAGGATGGGTCTAAATACTCTCAACCAATAATTTTTATACATTTTTAGGTCTAATTTTTACCCTTATCTTTTGGTTTTAACCCTTATTTAGACGATTTAACTCTTACCATGACAACATGTGTTTTTACTCTTTGAAGGTTAATATACTTACAATAAAATGAAAAAATAACCTTAAATAAATCATGTATAAATTTTTTAACTTTTTCCCAATAACTTGGACTAAATTTATATTTTTATGAATTTTCTATCATTTAATAAAATATTATTTATTTAAAAATATCATTAGTGTCAATTTTGACACTATTCATTAAATAACTTTTTAAAATGTCATAAAAACATGATAAATTCAAAAAAACCTTTAATAATTCCATAATATGTTTATTAAATCTAAAAAAAATATTGAATCACATTAATTATATCAAATTTTATTTATTTTAAAATTTTTATGACATTTATTCGGTATGTCGATTAATTTAACAAATACTACATCATCATTGTGAAAGTCTTAAATTTAATTATTTTTTCCCTTGAAATTAATAATAAATTTTCATGATCAAGATAAAAAATTTATCTTTCAATTTAATATTTATATTTGAATTTATCTTCTGAATAACCATATATAAAAATGTAACACTTATTAAAAATATGAGTATGACATAATAGACTTTTCTTAGATAAAAATACTACAAAAGGCATAAAGTCATCCAAGTGGATCCAAGATGCCATAATTTTAGCACAAGGATGATTTTGGTCAACAATAACTCATCTAATAAAATTATAACAAGTGGTAGGGTAATTTTATAATACTTATAATATTATTTTTACCCTTAATTTTCCGATTTATCCTTAACTATGGTAATTTAAAAAATAATAAAGTTACTATTCATATTGTCCAAAAATAAAATCGACCTATTTAAAAAATTTGGGCCTTATGATTTAAAATAAGGAATCCATATTTTAAAATTCAACACATTTAATTTTCTAAAATTAATTTAAAATTAATACCATTGACGAAACAAGAAAATGATTTTTTAAAGTAAAAACGTTCAAAAGATTGAAATGTTTTTATATTCAAATTCAATTTTAAATTGATTAAAATGACATAAATTTTATTAAAGAATAAATAATTGATATATTTATACTTTAAAACTGATACAGAATATAACTTTACACAAAAAATTATTTAGATGAAACAGATTTTTTCAATTAAAATGCTATATTTTTTAACTATTCATCAAAACATGAAACTTTTCATAAAAATACCAAAACATAAACCAAAGTAAATTTTGATATTATTCCTTAAAATAGGAAGTTTATTTTTTCAAGTATAATTTATATAATTGTGAAAAAAAATTATTTAAAACATGTGTGTCATCAAAAGGTGACAAAAATGCCTTTTGAAAAATAGTCTTTTATGCTTAAAATTGGTTATATTCTTATCTTATGAATATCAAACTTATTAGATAAATTTAAAAATAAACTTTTTTAATATATAAAATATATATTTTCTGAATATATTTCACTAATAGTGATTAATTTAATTTATTATTATTAAATACCATTGTGGGCATAAAAAGAGTTTTTTTAATTAAAACACATCCTTTATATTCAATGGGATTTTACTCTAATTTACAATGAATTAATTTTATAATTATAAATTAGATATATTTTCATAATTTAGTTAATAATATTCACAATATACAACTTAATATCTAGTGTTAAAATAATAATATTCAATACTATATCACAGTTCTTTTAATTTTGGTGTTGCGTGCAACATATACTATCGAAGAAATTAAATTTACTTAAGAATAGACAGAACATAAAATATTGGTGTGCTACATTCAAACCTCATACAAAGAATTTCATCCTTGAAATTTTAAATTTATCTTTGAAAATAAATGTTTGATACATGAAAATTTCTTTTTGGGAATCTTACATAAAAAATAGGGTTGATAAAAAAATCCTCTTAATTAGAGGGGAAGGGAAATGAGAATGTCACCGCAAAATTAGGATTTCAAATAGAATATCATTATTGTAATGTGAAGACCGGGACATGGAATTGATATAAAAACATGAAGTTCTGATGGATATTGTTATATTACATGGTCATTAGAATGTATACCATCACAAAACAATAAATCTTTGCTGAGTTAAAGAGGCTGTTGATTTCTTAGTAAGAAAATTAAACAAATAGTGTTTTAATTCCAAATTCATTTCTTATAGTTGAGGGATTATTTTAATATCTAGATAATCACTTGAGAAAATAATATCACTTGATTTTATTCCATATTATATGCATGATCCTATCCTTTTTTGTTATTTGATCTATTTTCACCTCATCTCTTATGCTAGGAAATGGATTTTCAAGTTGACATTTTGATTCCTAAAGCACTTTAATGAATCAGATGACCCATAAATCATTCCTTCATCCTTTAAATATTTATTGAAACTAAAATGGTTATAAAAAAGTATCCAATAACTCATAATTTAATATAAAAAAATAATATCCAATTTAAACTTAATTCATTCCAACCTTAAGTCTTGTCCAAAATAATTCTATCCAAATTCACAGTGCAAAAAGGTATCTTAATTTACAAAATAAATATTAACATATGATTCCCCAACCAATGTAATGTAGATATTATTTTCACATACCAAATATTTGATCACCTTAAAGAACATAATGAAAATTTTCATGCTTCAAAATCCTTAATAAAGAAGTACTATAGTACAATCCTTATATATCTCATTATCCTTATAACTAGAGCACCATTGATTAAATAATTATTGAATAAAAAAATGATATATTTAATCATCCTAATTCATTATTAAACAATTAACCATGCTTCACCATCTTATTCCTTAATACCTATTTCATTTCTCTTGTCACTTTTGGACTCTTCATCATCATCATTATAACCATTACTTTTATAATATTGATGATTCAGACCATTGAACAAAAACCAAACTACAATGTGAGAAATAGTACCCATAGTGATATAGTCATAAAGAATCACTTATAGGATATATAAATTAGGAAATATTTTTTCTCAATCTATAAGTCCATATATTTAACATAGGTTATCCACAGTATTACCAAATCTATAGGATTTCATATAGGATTTCATCCTATACTTCGACTTATCCTCAATGTTAGTCATATGTTTATGTTCTCTGATCCATTATTTCCAAAATCTAGTTCCCAAGGTTTCTATTTAACTTCCTCTAATACCAACTGTAATTACCCAGACCCCAGTTTCCTGAAGTTGGTGCTTTACTTTATTACATTGTTATAAGATACAAGGAATCACATTCCAAAGGACCGAATAGTTTAGTTATCTTGGTAAACTAGATAACCAGAAAGCGTAGCCAGAGGCAAGACCTATGAACATTTATTAAAATAAAAGAAAAGATCCAGAAACAAGCATCAAAAACCCAAAACAACCCTTACATATCCTCAAAATCACACCCATCACCACCTCCATGTAAAAGAGATTCTTCCGCAGTCGCCGTTTCCCACTCCGAGCTATCATAGTGCTTCATAACTTTAGCATACTTCCTTCTTAGGTTCAATCTCTCTAGAGAGAGAAATTCATAAGGATATTTCATATTCCTGATAGTAGCTCTTGTAGACATTGGCTTTGGAAAATGTGAGTAGTCCTTCCTCATCTTTCACGTAACATTTTAAAACATAAAAATACACATAGAATTTCATCGAGTATTACATTATTCCAACTTTGTGTAACCCTGCATATCAGTCATAATATACTTCTCGATATCCTTTGAAATAATAAAACATATTAAAGAGGTTAACTCAAATGCTCAGTAAGGGTAAACATACAACAAAAGCTATAAGTAAATATGGCATAAACAACATGGTAATGTAAATAACTTAAACAAATACCAATTAAATAATCACATGATCTATAAAACTTAATAATGTATATTATAATAGTCTAATAATGGCATGGAATATCAATAAATAATCTCATAATTAGGGAATGCATAATTAGTTACATCATAAACCTACTGTAAAGGATTTGGTCAAGGAACCATACACAATCCGGTAAGAAATTATCCAAAACCCAAACTAGTTTATCTCATAGGACCTATTTGATGCATCGAGGGGCTATAAAGGGCCTATCCAAACACTTAATAAGTCCAATACATTCCTCTTATGAAACATAATCAACATTAATGTTTATAATGAAAAGATAGCATATGAAATGTGAATACTTAAACCATAAACTATGAATGACATCAAAATAGGACATCCAATTTCAAAATAAATCATAAACCTTTGAATAAAATATGATAAATGTTTTAATAAGATATAAATATCAATTAATAAAATGATTCAATAGAGTATGTTGATATAGATGAAAATACTCTAATAAAATCATTGAATTTTTTTGAGAGAAATACCATTTTTATTTTGAAACAGCTTGTTTAAAAATTCATGGAATTTTAAATGAAAGAAATTTATTTGAAAATAAACTTGTAAATGTTTAAAGTAATCTTGAAAACATTATAGATTCATGATGGTGGAAGAAGCCCCTCATGCTATATAAGTTTAGAAAAAACAATCCTTTTGTATTTTTTAAAAAAATTCATAAAGTACCCCGTTTAAAAAATGGAAAAATATACCTTTTGAAAACCATTGATTGAAATACAAAATAGACATTAAGTGTCCTTTATAATACTTTTATATCCATATAAATAAATATGCAAAATAAATTGAAAAATATTAACATCGAGAAAAAGATTTGATTATTAAATCTTTAAATATTTGAGATGTCCCATGCCACATTGAACATTTAATTAATAACCCCCAAGAAAGAATAAAATTTAACCTAACATTAAATAATATGATAATAAATAAATAAATTACATGATAATCCAAAGGGGTTGTATATACACCTTATAAAAGAAAGTGGGAGCATAACATCAAACAATTTTTCAATGAAAGGAGATCGAGACGAAGTCCCTTACCACACACTTACTTTATTAAAACATGATTTAACCTCCTATATAATGGTTTTAAGAATGTTATTAACCTATATAATAACCTTACTCATATATTATGATATCATATTTGATATTATTCTATTATTTTATCACTTATTTTTTTATAACATTTCTTTATTAACCTTGTTTCAGGTATCGACTGCTTCATTTTCATATGCATGTTTTGCCATGAATGTATTTTTTATTTTGCATAGGATATAGATAAAACATATTTATAATTAAATTAATGTTATAAATATCATATTTAATCATTAAATAAAATTTTATATCCATTCATTAATGTTGGATACGGATATTGAATCACATTTCATCATGGAGACAGTATGTCATACATACCTATAACGACCTGCCTTCTTCAAGATGAGGGAAGCAACAACAAAGTGCCACACACTTCCTTCTTTAAGATGAAAGAGAGATAATGAACCCCAAGTCCCGACTTCAATAGGCTCCAGAGTGGCGACTAGAACCAAGGGTATAAAATCTCACAGAAAATGGAAGGCATTACCCTTTCTAATGAAAATAGGATTGGGAGATAAGATGATAAAAATCCAAAAAAAACCATAGTTTTATATAAAGTAAACCAAAATCCAACCCTTGCATGATTTAAACATAAATTGTGATAAATGTAAAACCAAAGAACCAAAGAAAGTACCAAAATAAAGAGAATAACTAAAAGAATAACAACTATCCCGACACCTGATCTAGTAAAGTCCAGCACAGTCCTCAAAGTTCACCTAGAAACCTGAAATCAGTTTTATATAATAGGGTGATCATAAAAGTATACTATGTAGGGAAACCAAAGTCACTCATGCAAAAGTGGGATAATAATACTAATTCCTCTATGAAAAAAATGAACCACACCTACAAGGAATATTTCTAACCATCGCACCCTCACCAAAGCATGCTCACTAAATAATGTAACTCAAGTAAGGTAATAGTATAATCACATTGAGGATTTGGTAACCCCACACCACTTTTCACATTGGTTAACTGCTCATTCCAAATTGATAACATCTTGACACTACCGAACTTCCCCAAATGTAGTCCCACTACCACTACTACCCTCACGCACATGGACCATAAACCACACATATCCCTCCTGCAGACAATTGGGTCACAAAAACCACACTTGTCACCTGAAAACACATGAGAATCATCTCTAAGACACCTGAGAAACAAACCTGGCCCACAAAAACCAGGGACCCTCATCTACAACACAACCTGTCTGAAGAATCTAGAGTTATGGTAAACCTCAAGCCATTACATCCTTCTTGGATATGTTCGAGAAGTAAGGACCCAGAAGGGGGTGTGAGAAACAAAGTCAGTAACCTGCCATCCATCCTCCCATAATGATATTGGGAAAGACACCCGCCCCCATGAAATGGGGGTGTGTTTCATGTGGTTCTCAACTTGGGTGGTGTGCATATTGAAAATCAAAAGTAACTAAAATTTATAAATATAGGTAAACAATCACTTATCCCAAACCATGGATTTCAAAAAAACAACCATCCCACACATAACCACCTTTTCTGCTACCCCAATATGCACAACCACACAATATCCACAACCAAAGTTGTCACGACCCGTCCTCGGGGCCCGTTCCGTGACTACCCCATGCCTGCCTTCCATAGGCCAGGGGCTGGCGACTAGTACCAAAGGCGTAAATCCGGATAAAAGGGAAGGTATTTCATTTATATAATAAAACAAACACCACAGAGTATGCAAGATGAAGTAAACACTAAGTAAAATGAGTACAAAAGTAAGTGCTGAAAAGTAAATGGGCCAGAATACAAACCCAACTGAAAGTACAGTACAACTGAAAAGAAAGAACAACAACAGTAAAGTAAATCAGAAACCACCAAGTCGTCCTCTGGAATTCCCACCTGAAGGGTGGGTACAGGTAGTCTCGTCATCTCCTCGGGTCCATCCGTACGCTCCGTGTACGTCCCACCCGATAGTCCACCTCCGAGTACCATCCCGATCCACAAGCCTCAACCACGATTAGCGCTATCCGTCGTTTCCAACCAACACAATGTAGTGCGGGCATAGCCCATGCAGGGGTGAGTATACGATACTCTGTAGGGACCCCGATACCCCCGAAGGTCTCACAGAATCCACAAAGGATAAACCAAAAAGGAAAGAAAAAAACATGAAGTATCAACCAACTCTACATAGGTATATTCCCATACATATACCTAAGTCATCAATTCCAGTTAGGCTCCAACTCACAAGCCCAAGTACAACCTAGTCCACACAGGAAAGCACAACCCAATACGCACAAGAAATCAAGTCAATAATATCGATGATATTGATTGGAAGTCAAGACTCAGATCACACAGGTATACTACTCATGAAGAGGGGTGGAGATGATTAGATGTAGCCTCTGAATCATCTCCTCTGCCGAGCCCACGTAGGATCCAAGTACAAAAGTCGTCGCTGCCAAACCCACGTATGATCCTAGTACAGTAACCATCGCTGCCAAACCCATGTAGGATCCAAGTACAATTGTGCTCGTTGCCGAACCCACATAGAATCCATGTACAGTCGTCATCATCATCGAACCCACAGAGGATCCCAGCACGGTAGTCATCGCAGTCGCAGCTAGCTCTTGGTTCCCGCACACAACATACTCGATTCTGGGAGGGTCCGCTCCTCGAGTCAAAGGGTGGATACATTAACCTTCACGAAGACTAGAGATGATGTATCCTAATGTTTTGTCCCACGTCATAGGGGAAAAACCAAGCAGAACATACCCATGTCACAGAGAACAAGACAACCAAGACATTTTCTTAAAGGACACAACATGTAGGTAAGCTATACACGCCATGTCATCAGACACCGGGTACTGCCCGTGTGAAACGGCCCATGTCATGGGGATAGTCGTGTAAAAAGTAAGTACACGACATGTGTTATAGTTACATGTCGTGTCTTCAGTCCACGGGTACTGTCCGTGTACCATATCCCGCGTTGAAGGGCTGTAATCATAAAAAGTAAGTACACGACGTGTGTTATGGTTACACGCCATGTCCAAACTTCTGGGGTCGGCTCCGTGTACGCTAGCCATGCCTGGCCGTGTGGTGGAGTACCTGCTCATGTACTCCACCCCATGTCTGTGTATTCCTAGAATACACGTCGAGTCATCATGAAGCCGCTTCTGCCAAGGTGATGGTAGTACACACCGCGCCTCTTGGCCGTGTGGTTCTACCCGTGTCCGTGTATCTCCCAAATTACACGCCGAGCCTCGTGAAACTGCTTCTGCCTTTCTATGAAGTGAATACACGCCATGTTCCTTGGTCATGTATTGATGTCCGTGTCTGTGTATTTTCCCTGAATACACGCCATGTCATCGAAGCCTCCTATGAAAAACAGTGGAGGGTACACGATGTGTGTCTAGAGTCAAATGCCATGTGTTACTTTTCTAACGTATGATACGGAAGACACAATATGATTTTACTACATGGCGTGTGCTTCTGGAGTACACGCCGTGTATTCTGTAATTTTCCAGAAACGATGACTCTGGTCAGCATGCCTCCCGAGGCATCCGTTCTTCGTTCTGATGAACCGATTTCTACAAAACATCAGCTTCTAGGTCGCCCCGACGCTCTGAGGCCGTTTACGATGTTTTCAGGCCTCCGATCGGCTCCGAAAACATAAATTTATTCCCCACTCAAGAATGCTTGAAGAACTCCACAAATTCACAAGAACAGCGGAGGAATCGGTCCGTGTTAGTTTGGTCTGGTCCCTTCCGCATTAGTTTGATAGCAAGTTGTTTAAGAGGAAGAACAACATGGAAGGAAAACCTATTTTTCTCAATCCAAAACACACCCCTACCTTGAAGGAAGTTCGCGGTTGTCAAGCGCCGGGGATGATGGTGTCATTCCTATCGTCGTCGGCGTCTCCTCCCTTGTCGTGAAGGAAGAAGAGGATAGAGAAAACCAGAACCGCCAAGTCGACGTTCTTCGTTGGAGAATTAGCTTTCTTCATTGAAGTGGAGATGTTCTTCGCGGGAAGATGAAAATTTTCAAGGGACTTAGAGTTCTCTCCCCAAAATCCTCACACAACCAGCCAACAAAATAAAATATGGTCTCCCCTTATTTTATTATTTTTCCAATCATTTCAAATTTCCAAAATTCAAACACATCATTTAATTAATTGAATTAGTGTGTGTTGGCATTAAATTAATGTGAGGAGAGTAGAAGTCACCCAATTAATGGGGAAGTTAAACCAAGTTGAGATGAGTTACAAAACTTAAGAGGGGGGTTTAGAGGAGTTAGGGAAATGTGAAGGGTTGGGATCATGTGGGCCCCACCCCAATTTTATCCTCTCAAGGGTAGTTAGTAACTAGTGGGTCCCACCCCAACTTCCACTCCTAGGATAAAACCACTTAATTTAGGAATAAAATTTGTACCACAAATTTTATTCAATTCTTTATTAATCCCCAAAATTTAACTTATTCTCCTGAACAAATGCATCAATCGTAAAAGTCATATTAAGAAAATAATGGCACTGCGAGTTCATCGGTGCCCTCATATTTCAATTCCGAGCACCGGTTCAAAAGATAGAAAAACCCGCTCATTTGTTCACTGAACGTACCCGAGCTAAACTTCAGAAATTGATTCCAGGCACACCGGGCCTCGAAATCAGGTTCCGTCAGAAACTAAGTACTCGTAAAATCCCAAAAAATTTAAGAAAAAAAATTTCCTTGAAATTTACGGGTATTTAAATTACTCCCACCTCAGGGATTTACGTCCCTGTAAAACTACATCATAGACTAAGGAAACAAATGGGGGAACTGTGCACGCATTTGAGCCTCCCGCTCCCAAGTGCTCTCCTGGAGGTTCCCGTACTGCCACCTGATGTACACTAGTGGAATCAACCATCCACATAGGACCCACTTCTGTCGATCCTCGATCACCACCGGGACCTCCACAAATGTCGCCCCGTCATCGATGTTCAGCTCCCTGTGATCAATGATATGCGTCGGGTCATGTACGTATCACCTCAGTTGTGATACGTGGAAGACGTTGTGCATCTGATGCAACTGAGGTGGAAGAGCTAGGCAATGAGACACCTTGCATATCCTGCTGAGAACCTGGAATGGTTCGATGAAGCGTGGAGATAACTTGCCGCCCCGACCAAATCTACGTAATACACGTCGAGGTGAGACCTGTAAGAAAATGTGGTCTCCATCCTTGAACTCTAGTGGTCTCCACCTCTTGTCAGCATAAGACTTATGTCGGCTCTAAGCAGTCCTCATACGCTCCTGGATGATCTGTACCTTCTCCGTCATGGCCTGGACCATCTCTGGTCCTACAAGTGTTGACTCCCCAGGGTCTGTCCAGCATAGAGGTGATCTGCAAGGTAGGCCGTACAATGCCTCATATGGTGCCATCCCGATGGTGGAGTGGTAGCTATTGTTGTACGCAAACTCCACCAAGGGTAGGTGATCCTCCTAGCTATGAACAAAGATGAGGACACATGCACGAAGCATGTCCTCAAGAGTCTGAATGGTCCTCTCCATATGGCCATCCGTCTGAGGGTGAAAGGCACTGCTCAGGCGTAGCTGCATCACAAATGCCTCCTGCAACCCCTTCCAAAACCGGGAAGTAAAGAGAGTGCCTCGATCGGAGATGATAGATGATGGCAAACCATTAACCCATATGATCTCCTGAATGTAGAGGCGTCCCAATCTCTCCACTGTTCCCTTCTCTCTGATGGGTAAGAAGTGGGCCGACTTGGTGAGTCGGTCTACGATCACCCAGATGGAGGCGTGTTCTCTGGAAGTACGTGGAAGTCCTTCCATGAAATCCATAGATATCCCATCCCACTTCCACTCCAGCACCTCTAAGGGCTGTACCAAGCCTACTAGTACCTGGTGCTCTACCTTCACCTGCTGCCAGGTGGGACATCATGAAACGAACCCTGCCACAGCCTTTTTCATACCTGGCCACCAGTGCTGTCGTCTGACATCCTGGTACATCTTCGCTACTCCTAGATGTACCACCAATGGGTAAGTGTGAAACTCCCTCAACACCTCCTCCTGTAATGCAACTGGTACCATGGTACATCTTCTAAAAAAATGACGTGCTCTCCTCCTATAGAGAATCCATCAGGTGCATGTCCTGAGAATATCTGTGCACATCACGTCTCATAGTAAACGTCCCCACGTTGTGCCTCTCTGACCCGCTGAAGTAGTGGAGGAGTGACTGTGAGAGACATTAGAAAGGCTGCCCCATCTCTATCTCTGAAGGATATCTACAACGCGGCTAGCTACTCCGTCGCCTCTCCAATTAACTGGATGCCCGAGCTTCTACTGAGAGAATCAGCTACTATGTTTCCCTTCCCAGGAGTATAGACTATCTGAAAGTCATATTCCTGGAGGAACTCGAGCCATCGTCGCTGTCTTAGGTTTATGTCCTTCTGTGAGAAGATGTACCTGAGACTCTGGTGGTCAGAGTATACTGTAAAGCGATCTCCCATCAGATAGTGCCGCCACATTTTCAAGGCGAAGACCACCGCTACTGACTCCAGGTCATGGGTATCGTAGTTCTACACATGCTGCCTCAACTATCATGATCCATAGGCGATCACTGCCCACTCCTGCATTAGGACACACCCGAGTCTGGTCCCTGATGCATCTCAATAAACTACATACCCAACGCCCTCCTCTGGTAGCCTCAAGATGGGTGCACTTGTCAACCTCTGTCTCAGCTCCTAGAAGCTCTACTAACATCTATCTGACCACATGAAGGGTTTCCCCTACTTCTTCAAAGTTGAAAGTGGTGCTGCAACTCTAGAGAAGTCTGGCACAAATCTCCGATAATACCCAGCTAGACCTAGGAAACTCCGCACCTCTGTCACGCTCCTGGGTGGCTCCCAAGCTATCACTGCCTCAATCTTCGTAGGATCCACCGCAACTCCTGCCTCATAGATGACGTGCCCCAAGAAGTGGACCTCTCGAATCCAGAACTGAAACTTCGAGAGCTTACCATAAAGATGGTTCTCTCAGAGTGTATCCAGTACAACCCACAAGTGGTAGGCATTCTCCACCTCAGTAGTTGAGTAAATCAATATGTCGTCGATCAAGACTACGAAAAATCGATCAAGGTAAGGCTGGAAGATCCTATTCATGAGACTCATGAACACTGATGGAGCATTGGTTACACCGAAAGGCATAACCAAGAACTCATAGTGGACATACCAACACATGAAGCCCGTCTTCTGCACATCCTCGTCTCGAACTCTGAGCTGATGATAGCCCGACCTGAGGTCTATCTTTGAGAACCAGCGTGCTCCTTTGAGCTGATCAAAGAGGTCTTCAATCCTCAGATGTGGATACTTGTTCTTTACGGTCACCTGATTCAGGTGACGGTAATCGACACACAGTCGCAAGCTCCCGTCCGCCTTCTTGGTGAACAAAATCAGGGAAGTCCAGGGTGAAACACTGGGTTAGATGAATCCATTTCCCTGCAAGTCCTCTAGCTATACTCGTAGCTCTCTAAGCTCACCGGGAGCCATCCGATATGCTGGAGTAGATATCGGGGATATCCCAGGGTACATGTCAATATAGAAGTCTACCTCTCTATGAGGAGGTAGTCCTGGAATGTCGTCAGGAAAAACGTCTTCATACTGATCCACCACTACAGGAAAACTCAGATTCCACACATCAACTACTCCTCAGATGATACTAGCCAACTGATGAGTGATCGGTTGTCCTCTCCTCTGCGTAAGTCCATCCTGCGCTGCAAAGGCTCCGTTCTTACCAGTGAAGGTGAACCTGCTCCCATATGTGCGGACACACCACACTTTGCGCCTAATACGGTCGATCTGAGCATGGAATGTAGATAACCAATCCATGCCCAAGATGATGTCTTAAGGCCTTGATGCCGCTACAAGAAGATCCCGGCCGAAGCTCTTGCCTCATAGAGTAAGCTCACACTGCCAGCACCAGTGTATAATCGTCGAGTCTGCTCCCGTAGGAGTCTCTAGCCGTAAGGATCGAGCCAACAGCTCTGTCAGAATCTCTGAACTCCGAACAAGGCCAACAGTAATTAAAGAATGACTCACTAATGTGTCTATAAGAACTGAAAAAAGGGTGGAGTAGACACAGATAGTACCTCAAATCATCTCAGGTGTACCGTGGTCGTAGGCCTCCACTACCTGAAGCTGAGCCTGCCTCTTCCCACCAGCTCCCTGTGGTCGGGGTGGACCTCCTGGTGGTGGTGGTGGTAGAGCCTTGAAGCGTCGTCCACCACCTGCTGCTCAGCCAGCTCCTCTACCTTGTCCGCCTACTCCCTGTAGACTACCACAGTCAAACCTCTGCCTCTGCTTGGGTTGTCCCTCAACCGTCTGCTGCTCCTCTACATGGCGGGTTGGGCAGTCACGAGCCATGTGGCCCTGCCCGCCGCATGCATAGCACTGTCTGGATCTCATATGACGGGCTCTACTACGTGTTCCCCGCACCTCCGAACCAGTATCCTGAGGTCGTCCACTTGATGGTCTAGTCCGCTTGGACCTCTGTGACGTCTGTTTACTGCCGGCTACAGAAGTCTCCGCTACGTACCGTTCTGCGGTAGGTCTTGCTGTTGGTGAAGGCTCAGCAAGAAAGCTATTCACAAGAAGGGCTCACTCCAGTACTCCTACATGCATCTGAATACTGAGGGAGATCATCGATGCCCTGATCTCATGCCTCAGTCCCCACTCAAAGGTATGGGCCTGGAAGAATGGGTCTCGTACCATGTATGTGGAGTAGCATGAGAGATCAGTAAACCTCGCTGAGTACGGGGCTACTGTCATGCTGCCCTGCCACAGTTGTAGCAACTCCTGAATGTGCACCGCACGGAGGGTGGATGGAACAAACTCCGAGTGAAAGTGGCTCTCGAAGTCCAACCCAAGAAGAGATGTCTCGTCATGCACCTGTAGCATCAGTCTCCACCATCTACATGCTGCTGCATGCAGGAGACTTGCCGCAAGGATCACCATGAGCTCAGATGGTGTCCCAACTAATATGAAGACTCGAACAACAGCCTCCATCCAATCCTCGGCTGCCTGAGGGTCCATCTCCCTGTGGAACCTGGGTGGCCTCTAACTTTGAAACTCATGCAGTGCACTTAGGAAACATGAACTCTCAGCTGCTGGGGCTGGTGGCATCGGTGGCTCAGCAGGGAGAGGTACCGCTGGTGCCTCCGCTGTAATGGGGCCCTGCACCGAGGCCTCGTCGCTCGGTGGGCTGCCATATCGCAGAAATCTCGGAACCCTAGATTGTTGTCGTTATGGGGCCATCCTAAAAAGAAATAGGTGAACCACAGTTAATACAGTATACCTGGTGAGCTGACACAAAGTAATCACAAAGAAAAACTTTTAAAACACACATTCAATCAATGTTTTCCTGCATTGAGTCTGAAATCAGAAGTCAGGGTCCCGGTGTATGGATACGTCGGCCGCCGCACCAACACTGGACTCCCTGGACTGATAACCAAACTCAATACCCTTAACACTATTGCTTCACATAGAATAAATTATCAAAGTCCTAAGTTCTGCAGTAGAACCGAATCCTCTGATACCAATTTGTCACGACCTTTCCTCGGGGCTCGTGTTGTGACTACCCCAAGCCCGCCTTCCATAGGCCAGGGGATGGAAACTAGAACCAAAGGTGTAAATCCTGATAAAAAGGAAGGAATTTCCTTTATATAAGAAAACAAACACCACAGAGTACGCAAGTTGAAGTAAACACTAAGTAAACTGAGTACAAAAGTAAGTGATGAAAAGTAAATGGGCCAGAATACGAACCCAACTAAAAGTACAATACAACTGAAAAGAAAGAACAACAGTAGTAAAGTAAATCAGTAACCACCAAGTCATCCTCTGAAATTCCCACCTGAAGGGTGGGTACATATAGTCTTGTTGGATCCTCGGGTCCGTCCGTCAGCTCTGTGTACGTCCCGCCTGATAGTCCACCTCCAGGTACCGTCCCGCTCCACAAGCCTCAACCACGATCAGCGTTGTACATCGTCTGCAACCAACACAACGTAGTGCGGGCATAGCCCGTGTAGGGGTGAGTATAAGATACTCATTAGGGACCCCAAGACCCCCGAAGGTCTCCCAGAATCAACAAAGGATAAACCACAAATGAAAGATACAAACACTAAGTATCAACCAACTCTACTTAGGTATATGCTCATACATATACCTAAGTTATCAATTCTAGTTCGGCTCCAACTCAAATGCCCAAGTACAACCCAGTCCACACAGGAAAGCACAACCCAATCCACACAGAAAATAAAGTCAATAATATCGATGATATTGATTGGAAGTCAAGACTCAGCTCACACAGGTATACTACTCACGAAGAGGGGTGTAGATGATTAGATGTAGCCTCTGAATCATCTCCTCTGCCGAACCCATGTAGGAACCAAGTACAGAAGTCATCACTGCTGAACCCATATAGGATCCTAGTACAGTAACCATCACTGCCGAACCCATGTAGGATCCAAGTACAGTCATCCTCACTGCCGAACCCAGGTAGGATCCATGTACAGTCGTCATCATCGTCGAACCCATGGAGGATCCTAGCATGGTAGTCGTCGCAGTCGTAGCCATCTCTAGGGTTCCCGCACACAACATACTCGATTCCGGGAGGGTCCGCTCCTCGAGTCAAAGGGGTGGATACATCAACCGTCACGAAGACCAGAGATGAGGTATCCCAACGTTCAGTCCCACATCATAGGAGAAAAACCAAGAATAACATGACTAAGTCATGGAGAACAAGACAACCAAGCCATTTCCTAAAGTACACGGCATGTAGGTAAGCTATACACGCCGTGTCATCAGACACCAGGTACTTCCCGTGTGAAACGGCCCGTGTCATGGGGTTGGCCATGTAAAAAGTAAGTACATGGCATGTGGTATGGTTACACGCTGTGTCTTCAGTCCACGGGTACTGTCTGTGTACCACATCCCATGTCGGAGGGCTGTAAGAATAAAAATTAAGTACATGGCGTGTGGTATGGTTACACGCCGTGTCCAAACTTCTAGGGTCAGCTCCATGTATGCTGGCTATGCCTGGCCGTGTGGTGGAGTACCTGCTCGTGTTCTCCACCCCGTGTCTATGTATTCCCGAAATACATGATGAGTCATCACGAAGCTGCTTCTGCCAAGGTGAAGGTAGTACACACCGTGCCTCTTGGCCATGTGGTTTTGCCCATGTCCATGTATCTCCCAAATTACACGCCGAGCCTCGCGAAGCCACTTCTGCCTTTCTATGAAGTGAATACACACCGTGTTACTTGGCCGTGTATTTCTATCCATGTCTGTGTATTTTCCCTGAATACACGCCATGTCATCGAAGCCTCCTATGACAAATAGTGGAGAGTACACGCTTTGTGTCTAGAGTCACATGTCGTGCGTTACTTTTCTAACATCCGAAACAGAATCCACAGTATGCTTTTACTACATGGCGTGTGCTTCTGGAGGACACACCGTGTATTCTGGAATTTTCTAGAAACGAAGCCTCTGGCCAGCACACCTCCCAAGGCGTCCATTCATTGTTCCCATGATCCAATTTCTAGAAAAATTCCACTTCTAGGTCGCCTCGATGCTTTGAGGCCGTTTACGATGTTTTTGGGCCTCCGATCGGCTCCAAAAACATAACTTGATTCACCGCTCAAGAACGCTTGAAGAACTCCACAAATTCACAAGAATGGCAGAGGAATCAGTCTGTGTTAGTTTGGTCCAGTCCCTTCCACATTAGTTCAATAGAAAGTGGGTTAAGAGGAATAAAAACATGGAAGGAAAATCAATATTTATCAATCCAAAACACACCCCTACTTCGAAGGAAGTTCGCGGTTGTCAAGCACTGCGGATGATGGCGTCGTTCCCATCGTCGTCAGCGTCTCCTCCCTTTTCGCGAAGGAAGAAGAGGATGGAGAAAAGCGGAACTGCCGAGTTGACGTTCCCCATCAGAGAATTAGAGTTCTTTGTTGAAGTGGAGACGTTCTTCATGGGAAGATGAAATTATTCAAGGGACTTAGAGTTCTCTCCCCAAAATCCTCACACAACCAGCCAACAAAATAAAATAATGTCTCCCCTTATTTTATTATTTTGGTAAGCATTTCAAATTTCCAAAATTCAAACACATCATTCAATTAATTGAATTAGTGTGTGTTAGCATTAAATTAATGTGAGGAGAGAAGAAGTCACCCAATTAATGGGGAAGTTAAACCAAGTTGAGATGAGTTACACAAATAAAGGGGGGGGGGTTTAGAGGAGTTAGGGAAATGTGAAGGGTTGGTCTTGTGTGGGCCCCAAACTACCTTTATCCTCTCATGGGTAGTTAGTAACTAGTGGGTCCCACCCCGACTTCCACTCCTAGGATAAACCGCTTAAGTTAGGAAACAAATTTGTAACAAAATTTTTATTCAATTATTTATTAATCCCCAAAATTTAACTTCTTCTCCTGAGAAAATGCATCAATGGTAAAAGTCATTTTAAGAAAATACCGGCACTGTGAGTTCATCGGTGCCCTCAGATTTGAATTATGAGTACCGGTTAAAAATATAGAAAAACCCGCTCGTTTGTTCACTAAACGTACCTGAGATAAACTTTGGAAATTGATTCCAGGCACACCGGGCCTTGGAATCAGATGTCTTCAGAAACTGCGTACTCGTAAAATCCCAAATAATTTATGAAAAAAAAATTCATTTAAATTTATGGGTCTTTACAAAAGCATATTACCAACCCATTTTTCATTTAATCTTAGGTTATTCTTTATCAAGGAGTTAACTATAATTAATTCCATCACTACCCAGACAAACACTATCCAGAACCATTCTCAAAAAAACAAGAAAGTCAAGCTATAGTCCCATTGAAAAAATAGTACATAACCTCATTGTAGTCCCACTGCACAACGCCGATCGACAACCACAACACAACCAAAGACATTCCTACTACCTAAAAGTTCATCCATTCCCCAATCAATGAATGTCTCAACCTGAGATTCCATCATTCCTCCTGTACCACCCCATACACAAAGCCCGCAACAAAACACCACCAAACATAGCATCCCCACTGTACACACATACCCTTCCCCTTTTACAGGACCAACCCCACTACCAACCTCTAGTACCCACAACCATGCCTCCCAAAATAGCACCACACAACCCACAGAAGGCTCAAACCCAAAGAAACACAACACACAACCACACCAACAATTCAAGAATATTCAGATTTAGCCAACAAGGTTATTTAATTTCAAATGTAATTAAAGGGGTTATCACTAAAAAAATTTGATCCTAGGGAGTCCATTTATTTAACCAAGTGTATGTGATTAAGTAGGTTTTCAGGTTACGACCATTCAAAAGTGTATCAACAATAAATAAAGAGGATCACTAGTGCGCAAACAAGGACCACCAATGACCATGATTTTAATAATTCCTTACAGCCCAACAATTTATAACAAGAAAAAAATATATCAATTTAAAAAAATGCTCAACATTCATCCATCTTAAAATTCCCTACAAATTATCATAATAGGTCATGTTACCCTTTTAACATCATCTCCCCCCTCATTTATTATACTTGTTAAAAAACAATCCATCTGTTCTCTCCCAAGAAGCATTCCTACACCCGCCCAACATGATATATAATTAAATAGAGATGAAGGAAAAATCCCTACTTAGAACAACAGGCGACCAGAACCTCCCCTTGTACCAAATAGGGGGTCATGTGACCAGTAGGAAACACCAAGGAAAACTGAACAAGAGAGGGCTCTAGAAGAGGAACATTAATTTTCTAGGGAAGAAAAGTTCTTCGTGCACTAAGAGAAAAGAGAAGAGAGGAACTGAGCTTTAAAAAAGCTAGACCCTATATCTACAGAATGAGAAACAGTTTCAAGGGACATTAAATTTGGATCATGGTTAAGATTGCACAGCTTGATTATTTCTAAGTACGAGGATCGTTAGAATATTAAATATATAATTAACATCCTTTGAAATGCCTTTATAAATGCTCAAAAAATCCTTTAAACTTGATTTACATCAAATAAAATGTAAGATGGGTGAATCCAGAAAAACTGGGAAAATTGGAAAAAGACAGTGACACGGATGCTAACGCTAACACCGATGCTGATGCTGACACAGAGGTTGACACATATTCCGATAGTACAAAATGAAACAATAACACCAACAATTCAAAATGACACCCCGAAACCAAAAGTTCAAAATGACATACCGATACCGACAGTACAAAATTATATGCCGACACCGACAGTTCAAAATGACACGCCGACACTGACAGTTCAAAATGAAACTCTGAAACTGACAATTCAAAATGAATCACTAACACCGATAGTTCAAAACAACATGTTAATGCCAAAAGTAAAAAATGATACACAGACACCAATAGTTCAAAATGAATCACTGACACAGATAGTTCAAAACTACATGTTGACACCGAAAGTTCAAAATGACTTACTGACACTAACAATTCAAAATGACATGCCGACACTAACAATTCAAAATGACACGCCGACACCGACAGTTCAAAACAACATTCCATCATTGATAGTTCAAAATGAAATGCCGACAGAAAAACTATACTTTTTTGGTAAACTTCTTGGAATGAGTCAGCGATATCCCTTAGAACACCCCAATCATAATATTTTCACAAAGGAATGGGCCAAAGAGGTCTGGGCCATTATAGTACACATGAGCGATGGTATGATTCCTGTATTGGAGAAAGGGTAAAGAATTGGAAAGTATATTAATTTTTTATAATAAATATAATGTCATAATTACCATATATATCCATTATTCTTATAATTATACCTATCCATATAAAGTGGTGATGAAAAAAAATCACACCATGGCGTGGACATGGTAAGTCATACGTACCCACATGCAATGTTTTCATTTTTTACATGATGGATAAATCATGGAATATGGTTGTACCATAATGATAATAAAATATTATAATATATATTATAATAGATTAATTAATTTAGTATGGAAACAACACATGATGAGGAAGTCGAAGAAGAAATGAACTTGAATAAGTTAGTAAAACCATTACCTCTTCTTTGGTGGAATTCATTAAATCACTTCATAAGGGATCTAGAGTTATTATTTTTGGAAGAACATGACCTTTAGAACATGGATAAGGATGTTAGGAGGAGAAATGTTCGGGTTTTGGTCAATATATAAGGCTCAATGTGGTACTAAGAAGTGAGGGAGCAGGTTCCCTTTTATAATTGAGATGAGCTTCACTTTTGGAAAATCTCAAAAATATTAAATTAATATAAATTAATTTTCAATGAAAAATGACTATAAAGTGAGTTATTTCGAAAATAATATGAGTATGGGTCAAAATAATAACAAACAATATTTCTTATACAAGATTAGATCTCATTCTACTGTTATCTTTTGGTTTTAACCCTTATTTAAACCTGTTAACCCCGACCATGAAAAAATGTGTTTTTACTGTTTAAGGTTAATATAGTTACTATAAAATTAAAATGGAACCTTAAATGAGACATGGATGACATTTTTAACATTATAGTAAAACTTTGGCCAAATGGTATGTTTTAATGAATTTTTTATCATTTAAAAAAAATATTTATTTTAATATATCATTAGTGTCAATTTTGACACTATTCATTACTTGACTTTTTAAAAATATCATAACAACGTTATAACTTCAAAAAAAACCTTTAATACATAAATAAAATGTATATTTCACCGAAAATATTCATGTATGAATTTAATTATATCAAAATTAATTTAATTTAATAATTTTAATAACATTTATTTGATATGTCAATTTATTAAACAATTACTACATCATCATTTTGAAAGACTTTAATTTAATTATAACTTCCCTAAAAATTAAAAATAAATTATCCTGAGGAATAAAAACATTATATATCACAATTGACTATTTATAGTATAATTTATATTCTGAATAACCACATATAAAGAATATAACACTTATAAAAAATATCAGTATGACATATTGGAATTTCTTTAGAATAAAATACTATAAAATAAATAAATTCATTCAAGTGGATTCAAGAGGAAATAAAAATAGATCAAGGATTATTTTTTGACATTAAATAATAAAATTAAATTATTAAAAGTATAAGGATTATTCTTTAATACTTATAATATTATTTTTAACCTTAATTACCTGATTTTCCCTTAACCAAGGCAATTTAAAAAATACAAAGGTTACTATTCATATTGTCCAAAAAATAAAAGGGAAATATTTAATTAATTTGGGATTTATGATTCCAAATTTTGAATCCATTTTAATAAATTTAAAACACATAATTAGCTAAAATTAATTTAAATTAATCCCTTTGATAGAATTAGAAAATGAGTTTTTAAAGTAAATTTTTTAAAATGATTGAAATGTTTTTATATCCAAATTTAATATGAAATTGATTCCAATGAACTAAATTAGATTAAATGATAATAAATTTACTTTGAAACCAATCAAAAATATAACTAAACACCAAAATATATTTATACAAAAAAGATGTTTTCAATTAAAATGCAATATTTGTTTCACTATTCATCTAAACATAAAACTCGTCAAAAAAATATAATATTTTATGCTTAAAATTGGTTTTATTCGCATCATAAAACTAAAAATATTATTTTATTAATTTAAAAACATTTTTTGAATATATAACATATATATTTCGATAATATCTTTCACTAATAGTGATTAATTTATTTAATTATGTTGAAATACCATTTTGGGCATAAAAATAGTTTTTTAATAAAAAAATCCTTTATATTCAATTGGATTTTATTTTAATTTCCAATGAATTAATTTTATAAACATGAATAAAATATATTTTCATAATTTAGTTAATAATGTTCACAATCTCTAACTTAACATCTTGTGTGAAAATAATAATATTTAATTCTATGTTATAGGTTGTTTATGTTCAGTGTGGTCTGGAATGTATACTATCAAAGAAATTGAGTTTATTTATGAATATAAATACCATAAAATATTGGGATATTACATGTTGTGACTACTAGATAATTAAAACATGTATAATTCTCTATCATACCAAATATATGGACATTAATTTTGAGTGTTGTTCCTTTAAAAAATATATCATGCCTACTACATTTAAAGGAGATATTTCCAAAATCCCATTTTCATGTGATTTAATATGGCCAATCATATTTAACTATAGTGTTATATCATATTACATATAATTTGATTTCATGATACTTCTCATTTCGATCATAAAGTATAATTAAATGCATACTATACACTTCCATTAAGCATGATGTGATCCTAATACATAGTGTAATTTCAATAAACCTATGTATAAATTGGTTACAATGTAATATGGTATGAATAAAATGAAAATTATGAGACTATGTTACCCCTGACATATCATTGGATTATGATCTATGATAGTTCAACATTAAATCACAATATTCTTATAATATACCATGACCATATATCATTGATTAACTATTTCATGGGATGAAATGAATGGGAGATTTAAGTCCAAGAGTTAAATTTTATGTAACTAAATCCATTAATAAACCATTTATGAAATGTAGGAGTAAATGATTAATATGGTTTAATGTATTTAGGAGTGTCCATATAGCCTATATACAGGAGGCCAATCTCTAGTGAAATGTGTGTGAAATGTTCTTGAATCCACTTCCTAAAATTTTTCCCTCCCTAAGCTAACTATTCCACCTTATTTTATTTTTAGATACTAGTATATATTTAAGGTTTAAATAATCACCCAAAAGTTTTTTATGTGATTTAGTGCTTCCTATAGATACACTTTAGAGGGAAGAACCATTTGGTTGTTCCTTTGGTGATTGTCATCAAACAAAGATAGTTGGAATTAACTGTATATTTTCAATGATGAATGGAGTGCATTTTATTTATTTAAAATTTTATATTATTTATATTTAAAACTGATGGTAATATTTTATTTAAGGTTTCTTAATCTCTTCTTCAACTTGATTAATGTTTAATATAAGATAAAAAAAACTTTTAGTGGTATCAGATATTTTCAATTCATTTAGATTCCTGAAATAATTTGAGAAATGAAGTTTTTTTCACTATTTTAATGCTTATCACATTGCTCTCGTAATATAAGATTCAGTACAAACTCATAGTTTTGTATCTTTCATAACATTTTATATGAGACAATCATATACGATAGTAGATATTACAAGAGGTTTCAGAAAAAAGAGTATCATGTCACTTATACGATATCTAATAAAATCAAAAATATGAGTGCATATCACATTTATCATTTTGATTATAAGTCATATATTTTGAGATATATCATATAAAGTGTTTATGTGATTCAATATATCAATCATAAAAAATTACTTGATTCTAAATTATTAAAATGTTTCCTTAAAGAATATTATTTTTCTTTATTTTCAACTATAAACTGAATTTTATTATATATAAATCGTTCATAAATAACAATGAAAAATAATCTTGGGATATTAATTTATTTATAAAGTGTTTATAAATTAATTAATTATGAAGAGTTTATAATTAACTATTTAAATTTTTAGGAAACATTTATAAATAAATATTTCAAAATATTAAATATTTATAATAAAATAAATTTTAAAAATTATATGGAAAGACATATAATATGGATATAAAAGTTATATATAGAAATTATAATTATAATTTATAAAAGGTTTATAAATTACAAAATAAAGAAATAATATGAAGTGTTTATATTTTAAAATTATGAAATGTTCATAATATTTAATTTGAAAGGCTAAAATTAAATGGGCATAATTTAGAAATTATTTAAAACTTATCAAACGATTTTTGATAAATTATATGATCAAAGGATAAAATAATGTAAAATATGTGATATTTTGATTAGGTAAAATGTTTACATAATAGAAATTAAAGTATAAAATATTTATATTTCCTAAAACGTGAAACATTAAAATAAAATTATATATAATGATTAAAATGAATGTTTTATTATTAGAAAATGAATTTAAAATATTTATATTCAAGATTTTGGAATGTCTATAATGAATTATAAATTGTTTGTAATCATTGATTTATGAATTTTTCTTAAATAAATATCACTTGTTTAGGAAAACAAACAAAATGTTTATTTATTTATTTAATTCCACTTGAATATTAATGTTTATAATTTTTTAAAGAAATGTGAATATTATTTATGATTTTATTTATTTGATAAATTCATTCTTATAAATTGTCAATATATGCATAACTTTATAGGTATGAAATCAAAAGATTTAGTTTTAATCTACCTTAAACTAAATTTTTAGTTGACCTTATTGACTTAAATTTAGTAGTATAATATAGTTTATATATATTATTATTAGAGTTATGATGAATTGGATTATTTATTGAGTAAATTATCCATAGGTAGAGGGACTTTGTGTCAGATATCCCAACGGCTTAAAGGATTTTGCCTTTTTCAGGAAAGGTGGGAGTTTTCCATCCATGTATCTGGTATTACTCATGAGGAAATTTTTAATCTCATATAATTCCAAACCTTTACCTAAAGAGTTCATATACCTTAGGCATATGATGCATATGAATATTTATAAATATGTTTATATTCTATATTTAAGAGAGTAATACAAACTGTGGGTTATGTAAAAGGTTATACATTAATATGGTGTGAACAAATTAATTTAGTGGATTGAATAGGGATTACAAACTATATCATTAGTGTAATGTATACATAAAAGAGGAAAACATTAGATAATAAATATTTCACATGATAAAATAATTATAAATTTAGTATGCATATGATGTATATTAGATTGGTGAGACATAAAAAACCCCTAAAATAATAAGGGTTAGATTACTTGGAAATCAGAACTTGTTAATAATTTGATCATTCGTTATGGGTGACCCTAAAAATTAAGTTCCCATGCACTATCTTTTATAAGGAAAACAAGTAATGAGGAGATCCTAACCATTAAGTGATTTGTTATTGGTATTTTATTTGGGATAGTCATTGCTAAAAACCTATAAATTTGGATAATAGATGAATATAGTTGAGTTTTTATTTATATAATATATTTGGATAGATTTATTAAATCAGTTATCCAAGAATCATATATGATATGATTAGAAATTGTTGTCCACTAGATATGGTCAGGGATTATTTATATGATACCTAGTGTAAGCCTTGATGAAATATTGTTCTTAATTCAATAAATGTGTATAATGTAATAAGTCATCATTATTATGGGTGTACATTTAATAAATATAATTATTAAATTATTATAAAGGATGATAGTTATCTAATAAAATCTTCTATTATAGAAAATAACATCATCATCATCAAGCTTAACTTTTATTTCTATTTTGGAAAATGGAAAACTAAATGATAATAACATATTAGACCGGTATCAGGACATGATAATAATTCTCAAACAAGAAGGAAAATTATATGAATTAGTGGAAACCCTTTCTAAGAAACTTACTAGTCAATCCATTCACAGAATGAATATAAATTCTTATGATAAACATTGAAAATATTTGATGAAAAATTCGACTCGCATTCTCAAAACCATGGAAGCGAAGTTACAAAAGAAACACAAAAACATGGATGTCTATAATATGAGGAAAAAACCTAAAAGGATATACCATGATCGTTCTTGGAATGAAAGAGATGAGGTATTAAAGAATTTTTTTCCCGATGAAAAATGGTTGATGAAACCTCAATCTCAAATCATGTACTCAATATGATTGTGTAGGTTAATGACTTGGAGGGTTTTAGTTCACCTATTAGAGTCTATTTTTCCATATATATCATTATAAAATCACTATCATAAAGGTTCTAATAGTTTATAGTGAGTTATAATATGAATGAGTTCAATAAAAGTTTACCTAATCTTGATAACATGCTAAGGATAGCTGAACAAGACATGGTTGGTCAAAATAAAGTTTCATGATGATGGTACAAAAGGATAAGGTTTAAGGTTTTAGTTAGAATAATAATAAAATATTTCATAGAGATCCCACACCAATAGCTAAGCCAAAGTAAAGTAAGAAGAGACAATGCTTTCCTTGTGGAAAGACTAGCAATTGGAGAAGGAATTTTTCTTATTACCTGAATGTTTATAAGAATAAATGTAGAGATTCCACTTTTAGTTTTAATGTTATAGAATTTAATTATTTTCTTTTGAAGTATATATGATAAAAAATTTCTATTTTACAAGTCTTTTAAATATAAAAAAGGTTATAAGTGAAGAAAGAATTAAAAATTGGAGTTCAAAGTTTTCATTTAAGTAATGAAGAAAAGGTATTTCTATATTCAGATATTGTATGCATAATGTATTTTGATCTAGGATAAATAAAATTTGTGTATTATTTGTCTCATTTTGATCTCATATTAATATTTTCTAGAAAATCATTATTTAAATGGATGTGATAAAACTTGTAATACATAAGATTTATGATTCATCCAATTTTATAAAATTCTTAAATGGAAAAAAAGATTAAAAGGAGATTTATCTAGGATAAAGTGTTTATCTATGAATATAAAGGAATATGATTCCTCCACAAATAGTGGATTATTCAGTGAAGTCTTATTTTTAAGAATTTTTTTAATAACATAGAATACTATACATGATATGAAAATAGTAGTTTATTTGTTAAGTATTCCCACCAAAAGGAAATAATATTTATTTCCTAAAAATAAATTAGTTTGTGTATATTAGAATGATATTTTGAAAAAGATATATTTTCTAAGAGTCTAGTGGGATTATAATTCGAATTTAGTGTTAAAATTTAATAGAAAAAATATTATTTCAATTAGTGTTCAATGTAAATATCACTTAATAAGCTAAATGTATTAGGATATAATGATAAAAAATAATGTAAAAGTTTTGTTTGTAACTATAATAGAGTAAATTACCTTTATATATTAACAGGTCTAGGTTATATTGCTAATGATATAATTATTTACCATAATATTTCAAGGAAAACATTTGATAGAAATATGTTTTTTGGATAATGGTGATTTTCTATGAAAATTTCTATGTAGAAAATATAATTTATTGACATTATAACATTATTTTTTATAATGTAAAATAATTTGAATATTTCAAGGAGTTGAACATTAGGAATAAAAATTCTAATTATTACTATTATTTATTATTATTTTCTTCATAGATGTTACTCACTAAATACTTTAGTGGGAGTGTTTTATCATATGGTCACATAGAGATATAATGATAATTACATATAGATATAATGAGTTAACAAAAATCTTTAAATTGCAACAAACATAAGGCTGATATGAAAGTCTATTATATTTTATTTGTTAGTAAGGAACATATATAGTGTTTTTTTAAATATTATTAAATGGGTTTAAGAGTATAAAATGTATCATATTAAAGGAAACATCCATTTTATTATTCTGTCAAATTAGTGTCATACATGTATATATTGATATAACTTTAGTGAAATAAAATGTTTATTGACCAATCAAAGATTAAATTTGAGTTATCCCAAATTTTTGTTCATTATGGAGTATTATAGGTTATGATGAAATGTTTGGGTTAACATGAGTATGATTCTTGTATCAAGATATATAATAAGACAGTGAGGAAAAAAATTATACTTTGTATGGACCACAAAGTATACCATATGAAGTTTCATACACTTTGTATTTGGTATCGTTGGAAAAAATTATTCATATTTGGAATCCCCAGTACCTGATTATTATGACATACCTAGCACGATAACCTTCATACTATGATACCTTTCTTATGATGTCCATTATAATATAGATAATCCAGGGGTGGTTGGGTATGTTTATTATAATTTTATTGATTAGAGATTAACCAAATGGTATTTTTCCTCTTGTATGATGAGTATAAAATTTCAAAACTAGATTGAGAAAGGATGATCAAATATATGGTCATAATTATAAGGTACATATGATTTTATTTTCTACTTAGAATAGGGTAATGTGATATACTCATTACTAGATGAATGAAATGAGATGTGTTCATAAAACTAGTTATTTTATGCTTGGAGAGTTGAAAAATGTATGAGAAGAATATATGGTGTTAAAATATACTATATACCATGGCCCCTTGATGTATTTAAAAAAGTAATATATGAAAATACACACTAGAATGTGATATGGCTAGTGGAAATAGATCTAGAGATTCATGTGTTTTATGGAGATCATGATAGACTACTTTGTATCTTAACTTGTATTAATTCTTCTCTAGAGGATATAATTTGTCTACATTCATGTATATGGTGATTCATATTTATTTTCAACACTACAGGGATCATAGGGTCACGATTTATGTTTTATTTAATGAGGATTATGTTTGACTAAGAGATATACTCTAAAAGTGTTTTAGAGTTATATCCAAAAGTGTTTTGGATCTAATTTTCATAAGTTATTTCATATGATGTAATAAAGGGTACTTTAAATGACAAAATTCCAAATGTGTTTTGAAAGAAATACCCAAATGGGGTTTGGATATGATTTTAAATGTCATATCATGTGATACAGTATAAGGTGAAATGGAATGAAAGTATTATTAGCCTTAGTAAAGGTGAGTTATTCAAGGAATTATGACCTAAATACCATTTTTATGTGATGAGATATGGGAAAACATATTTAACAATATGGTTATATCATATTAAATAAATTGTGATTTCATTTTACTTTTTATTTCAATCATAAGTTACAATTGAATGCATATCGTAACCTATCATTAGGCTTAAGTTTCTAATACTAACTAGTGTAATATCAAGTAAATACATGTGAATATATTGGTTAGAATGTAATATTATATGCATAAAATGAAAATATTGAGACTATTTCCCCCCTAACATATCATAGTATTTTTATTTTTTTAATCACATCATTAAATCTTAAAATTCTTGTAATATACCATGACCATCTATCAATACTTATCCATTTCATCGGATGAAACAAACATGAGTGTTAAGGATGAGAGTTATGTATGATCTAAGTCAATCCATTACTCATACACTTATGAAATGTATAATTAAGTTATTATTTTCATTACTTGGATCAATTATTATCCCTATATTATATATAATAGAGGAAAATATTATGGTAATTGTGTTCACCATTCTCCTGAAAGACTCTTCCCATAATCTCTCCCTCCCTAAGTTCTCTCTTATACCTTATTCGCTTTTGAGATGCTATCATATCATGAATGTTTATAGGGTCCCACCCAAATTTGTTTGGGTGATTTAATTATTCCCTTTGACACACATCAAAGGGAACAACTAGTTGAGTTTTCCTTGTGTTATCATTATCAAATATAGAAGGTTTGAATTGGAGGAAAAGATTTTATGGTGAAAGGTATATAGGTTTCTGTATTTTAAATTTTTTACAATATTAATTATTTATAGGTGATATATAAATGGGGAAACAAAAGTTTAAAAATAATTAAAAGAAAATAAATATATCCCATTTTTATTTCCTTTGATAATGGTTAAATCATAGAAAATTCAAAAAAAAATTCCTAACATGTTTTAATAAATTAAAAGAAACATATCTCTTTTGGAGACCCTAAAAAACCCCAAAATGATAAATTACTTAAGTAATTATGAATTAATAAGAGGATAATTAAAAGGAATGATATATCGAGTATTGGAAGGAATATATCCACCTTGATAACACCATAACTTCCTATAAAATTCCAAGGTGTAGAGAAATATAAAATTCCTTATACCATAAGAGAAATTTCCTTCACTAATTACTTATATGATTTTCGAGATTCAATAAATGTTATACCACATTATGTATTTTCATCTTTGTATATTTTAAAATTAAATCCAATAAGATTTTTTGTTTTGAAGGTAAATTGAGCCACTACATTCTTAGTAGGGGTTCATGAAGATATACTCATAAGAGTTCATAATTTGATATTTTTAGCTTATTTTTATGTATTTAACATGGAGGAAGAAAGAAAAAAAATATAATTTACTAATAACCCTAGGATTACCATTTATGAATACATCAAGAACAATAATAAATTTTTATGAATTCGCATTAACTATAGTGTTTGGGGAGGACATTGTACATTTTTTTATTTTTAATTCAGTGAAATATACTAATTAAAAACATTTGATTTTCATTAATTTAAAGTTTTTGGAACCTAATAAACTTGGTGAGATATAATTTTTGAAATAAATCTAGAGTATTAAAACATGACCTTTGAATTAAAAATTATGTGGAAAACATTGAAAATGAGACTATTTTGAGTTGGATTGAAATTTTTAACAACCTAGTGAAGAGGCAAACCGATATTTTGTTGATGGATTTTATTCTCTTTTTCCATTGATGATAAAATGGATAGTTATCCTACTTTATAATAATATTAAATGACCAAGGTAAGTGAAATAAAATTAATACCTTCATTAATTTATCCACAAGTTGTTTATTTGGAACAATTACATCCAGATCTTAATTATTTTAATGGATAATGATATGCTTCCAACAATCATTTCTAGAAAATTGTCTATTGGTTAGGAAATGAAACTCATCAATATATTGGGGGAGATTTTGAGACTAAAAGGGTGGATTCTAGGTAACATACCTGGATGTAGTCTAAAAATATGCATGTATATATTTCTATATGAAAATGATCCAATATATTTCATAAAACCACAAATTATACTTAATCAAACCATGATAGAGGTATTAAAAATGAGATTGAATTAATTCTAGAGAAAGGAATAATATTCCCAATTTTAGACTCATAGGGGGTTAAACTTATTCATATAGTGCCTAAAATTTTTGGATGACAATGAATAAATGGATTTATCCCTATAATAGTTCCAACAAATGCGATTTTATGTATTGATAATATGATATTGAATAAATTAATAAGAAACAATTATATCCTCATTCCCTTAATTGATTAAATACTAAAAATATTATTAGGTAAATCACACTTTTATTTTTGAATAGATTTTCTAGGTATTTACAAGTTCCTATAACACTTTTTTATTAAGATAAAACCACCTTAAATTGTATATTTGGAACTTTTTATTATAATATGATTCTATTTTTATTTTTAAATACTTCTATAACATTACAAATATGTATGGTAAGAATTTTATATTGTTTAATTGAAGACTACCTGGATGTATTTCTTGATGAATTAACTATTTTTTAAAATTATTTTGGTCATATCCTTTCAGAATTATATTAAGTGTAGAAAAATTTCATTCAAAATCATTTTGTTCTAAATTTTTAAAAATTTCATTTCATGGTAGAAAAGGGAATTTGGTAATGTGATCTCATTGAATGGAATTGAATTTGATAAGTGAAAAATTAAAATCATCACTACATTACCCAATCACACTTGTATGAAACATGTAAGATCATTATTAGGGAATAAATGTTTTTTCAAGAGGTTTATCATAGACTTTAGTAAGGGTCATTTCCCATAATATAAATTTTTTAAAAAATATAAAAAATCTCATTTTTTATTTCTCTTTTCAGATTTCATTTGATGACACAAAAAGAAAGTTGACTACACCTACTATGATTCAACCACTGAGATGTAACCTACCCTTTT
Source organism: Viscum album (assembly GCA_963277665.1). Classification (NCBI taxonomy): domain Eukaryota; kingdom Viridiplantae; phylum Streptophyta; class Magnoliopsida; order Santalales; family Viscaceae; genus Viscum; species Viscum album. The sequence continues at coordinate 696,273,942 of OY728122.1, read as the reverse complement.
AGATATTATTAATTATATTTAACATCTCTATAAGGGAATTTAATTCATAGATAATTTATTGAAAACCATTTCATTTAATATTATTAAAAATAATTATAATTTATTCAAGGCAATTACATCCCCACCCAGAAGGAGTTTTTATATTTTTTTATTTAAATAAATTTAGATATATTTACTTGGAATGACATTCACTATTTTTCATATCTTTTAGTAATTAGATATCTCAATAAGAAAGAATAAGAAAAACCATGATTGGTATGATGGACATTTCTAATATATGAGTTTTGTGTGGATATCAAGGATAATGACGGAATAATAAATTTAGTAGTAGTGTACATTAACAAACAAAATTGCATTGATGATGTAGTAAATTACATTAAATAGACATTTAATGACTCCATATTAGGTGAATAAATATTATTTATTAAATTAAAGTTACCTTAGTATGTAAACATGGTAAATTTCACTGTAACTACTGAAGTTACTTCATATCTTAACTAATAATATGTTTTAAGACATATGGAAGAATCCAAATAACATGTATGGGTTGATCCATACCTAAGGGGAACCTATAGTCATCATATGATTAGAAGATACTTTCTATAAAGTGATATATAAATTTCTATCACACATTACCTTATGAAGGCAACTTTTCCTTATAAATAACATCTAAAATGTTATAGAGGAAGGTTTATATTAGCCTACAATATTAAAATACTCTGATGAGTTTTCTAAATAATTTCAATAATTTTAGTACACTAGAAACCTTTCAAAAAGGAAAGAAATGTGTCAAAGGCCACACAATATTTAGGAAATATTTGATGTTTGGGGTATTTATTTTATGGGACCCATTTTCATATATTTTAGTTATTAAGATATATTTATAAAGATTAATTATTTTTTCAAATTATTAGAGTATAAGGATACGAAAATAGATGACTCATCTCTTGTGTATGTATTTAGAAGGACTAACATCTTCTATAGTTTTAGAATACCACGGGAAATCATCAGTGATGAATGAATTCATTTTTTATAAAAAATCATGGACACATGGATGAGAAGTTATGGAGTGAACCATAAGAAACTAACAAACTTACCTATATAAACCAATAGATAAGATGATTTTCATATTTTGAGATAAAAGGAATTATAGAGATGTATTTTAAGAAAAATAAATTATTAGATTCAATGGTTAGAAGACACCTTGTGGGCCTATAGAATATCTTAATGGACCTCCATTGTAATGAGACCATACATGCTAATCTATGGTAAAAGTTTTCATATACCAGTAGAATTTGAGTATAGATTATATTGATTAGTTTAGAAGATGAATCTACATTTAGATAAATCTACATGACAATGTATAATTCTGATACAAGAGGTAGTAGAAATTATTCGGAAAACATTTTAAAATTTAAAATTAATAAAGAAAAATAGGAGTGACTAATGAAAAAAATTCAAAAAACAAATTCATCTAGGTGAACATGTGATACTAAAAAATTCTAGGCTGAAATATAAAGACTATATTTTTTCCTTTTAAGAATTTGAAATATATCAAAGAATATTTTTTGAGCTAGGATCTGAGACGATGTGTGATTTAGAGGCATAGTGATCCTGAAATTAATTTTAAAAAAATATAAAAAATATTTTATATCACATACACACAATTTTTCATTAATAATAGAATATATCAAAAACAGATTCTAGCATCTTAAATATGATATCATAGTTCAATGCAGAAAGATGAGTTTACCCTAAGCATGACCTGAAGTAGGTCTGTGCAGGATGTTCGGTGGAGCTAGCTATTGGCAGGTGCATTTAATTACAATAGATAAATATTTAATTTATTTTAAATTAAATGACCTAAACCATTTTAATTTATAATTAAGCTTCTATATATAATTTCTCGGGTAGCTGTATAACCTTGGGATCACTAAAAGGAGATTCCACCATTCTACTTTGGTAGATTGAGATCGAATGAAAACCAACAACAAGATTGAGGTGAATTGATATGAAATGAATGAAACTGATCCTTCCCATCATTGGAAACTGTGTACTTTACTAAAAAACAATACAATATCCTTTTTGGACTTGTCAATTTTGGTTTCCTCCCTTATTATTAAAATATTTAACATGATAAAATATTTATTCTTGAACAGTGATTAAATAAATCATTTTGATGAGACCATGTATCAAAACTAGACTATCAATTCAATTTATTATAATCCTTATGCCATGTTTATCACCCTGATTACTACCAATATATATTCATTGGCCAATAGCGCTTGAACATTAGTTGTTGGACCTTTGTTTTTGTTCTTTTCCCCCATCATTCATCACATTATCCTCAATTTTCCTATGGGGCCATAGTTCAACATTACTAGGTGGGTTTAAGCATGATTGAACCCATGGATTCATGAAATATTCACATGTGATGAATAAATTGATGATTTGAGGATGGATCAGGATGATTTATGCAATATTAGTGATGATTCATATGTATTTGGGATTCAGGATTGACTGGTAGTTGATAGGCGGCACACAAGAAAATATATAACCTCATACAAGCAATTGGATTAGTGATTTATTGCCACCAGAACCTAGAAATAGATTTCTAGTGATAGAACAAGCACATATGACTCTATATATGAGACTTTTGGCACGATCCATGGAGAAAACGGAAGCCGAAGAGGAAAAACGATGATGCATGAAGGAAATTGGATATTTTGTGAAAATCTAAAATACACGGTGTGTATTAGGATAGACACACACCATGTAGTCCCTTGGCTATGACAGCTTAGGTTTCTAGATGAGTTAAATATCACATGTTTTGTGGGACCAACACACACTATGTGACTTGATGTTAGTGGCATTACATGTACTCTGGGATTACATGAACATAGACATGGCTAGGCATGTGTTGTGTTCTAGGACATGACAACGTAAACATGAATGGCTTGATAGACATGGATGAGACACACTATTTAGTACCCATACACACCATGTAGTATTACATGGCCATTGTGTCATCTACTCATGAGGACACTGTCATACAGAGGAGTAGGGTCACACATCATGTGGACCCCCTTACATATTGTGTACCTCCTATTTGAGGAAACTTATAACTCTCATATATCTTTTGTTTGGACTCAGATGTTTCCCTCAGGTATCCTATCTCGAGTTTCTTTCCATGTAGAATGTGATGGTGGAATTTGTAGAATATTTTGAGATACAATGCGAGATGTTCTAAGTGTTATTCATCTTTTGGAAGTTTTTGATGACTGTAATGATCGAGAAGGATCATCATAGATTGGTACCCCATTGATTAACTAGGTTGACGGTACCCTAGATATCTATTTAGTGGAACCCCTTGAAGGAGTAGGGAACTATTCCTCTATCATCTGATAGGTACCCATTGAAGGACTAGGAAGTGGGACCTCTATCTAATGAGTCGTACCCCCTGGTGGACTAGGGTACTTTTCCTCCATCTACTGAATGGTACCTCCTGAAGGACTAGGGAACATGTCCTCTATCTACTGATTGGAACCCCCAGATGGACTTGGGTGTGGGTCCTCCATACACGGAGTGGAATCCATCATACTAGGGTATGAACACTCTACACATTGAGTATCAGAACTGAATTACTAGGTAGTAGGTCCTTTACTTGGAGATTATGCCCCATAGACTGTGCAACATAGTGGTGAGGTGTGGTTCCTCCACATTTTTACTTCTTCAAATAGACATGCGAGATACTGGGCATTGATGATGGACTCTTGGAATTGATGGAAGACTCTTTCCTGGGTTGGGCTATGAGATGGGGATTCCCTTTCTATCTTAACTAGGCTATTAAATGTATATCCCCTTTCTCTTTTAGCTGAGATTATTTTAAAAGAGAATATAAATTTATATATGTTTATTGGATTTCTTTCCCCTCTTGTTATGGGTTGAACTATCTATTTATAGTATGTCACTTATTCTCCCCCTCCAGTTTTCAGTGCGTCCTACTACGTATGTATATAGTCACCATTTCCACAAATGTAATGTCTTATGAAGACATCAGACAAGTTGACAATGATTACAAAGGAGTATTGGGATACCTGGGAGAATTTGACCATGTATGGTAGCCAGGTATTGGAGATTTGGATATGAGATATCTCTGCATTTACTTGTATAGATATTTATAGTTTGGGACATTTTTTTTGGTTGTGCATTTATTTTCCCCTTTATGTTTCATATTATTATTTCTTAATATATTGAATTCAATAGAGTTTTTCATATGCATTACTTTTACTCCAGATGTTACTACATTTTATTATTATTACTCTACACTTTTTCATTGATATGTTTGGGTGCATGTGTATAGGTACTTTAGGAAAATACCTACCATTTTAGTTATTCCTTTTTACATTGGTCACTAATCCCTGGTCTATGGAAGAAGGCTTGGGGTAATTGTGGCTCAGTCGTCCACTAAACAGGTGGGCCTCAGTGAATCGGGTTATGACATGAAATTTATACATAGTAAACATCATTCAATTTGGAAGGGCTATTCATTGTTAATAATAATTTTTATTCTGGTGTAATGGAAATAATTTTAAGAAAATAGGAGAATCCATTCATTGTCAATGGACAAGGATTAAATAAGTTTCATAGTAAATTTTTAGTGGAACCATAAGATTATATTACAATCCTCTAACTATTCTACAAATAATCCACTATGTTATAGCATTCCAATACTTTATTGATTTATTTTAAAAATTAAAATCAACTAGGAATGATAATTTATATTTATATCTCCTAGAAGATATTTCATGAAAGAAGTGTGAGGGAAGGAAAATTTCTATAGTTTTAGTATTTTTTTGTCTTATTTTTTATTTTTTTGTGTTACTATTTGGTTTTAATGTTTTTAAATACCTTTTACCTCAAATAAAAACCTTGGTGAGTTTGAGACATATTTTTTTAGTTATAAAACTAATTTTATTATATAAACTTAATTTAGATGAGGTCCGAAATGAACATAACTCCTGATGCAATATCTAGGAAATTCTTTGAGGTCAGAGTGATTTTTGAACCCCATGTCTTGATATAATATAAAATGCCTATATCACAAACTCTAGAACTTTATAGACCCTTTTATCATTTTCTTTACAATACCAAAATTTCTTGAGTGATTTTATCCATGTATGAATAACTAGAATTTATGAGGAATTCATAATTAAATATTTTGGTATTGGGAACTTATGTTAAATATGATTGGGGAAATCTTTTTGAAAATAAAATTATATAATAAAATTCTATTTCAAACCACTTTTTCATGTAAATCTTTATTTTTTCCCATATAATCGATGAAATTTTTTTTAGGTATCCACATTTACAACTGAAAACACACAACCACCTAGCTTTAGAAGTAAATTATTGATCACTATTAAACTCAAGTTTGAGGGGGGTCTGTTTTATGAGAAGTATACAAGGATAATTAATATATTTGGAAATATGTAACAAATATATCCATCACATGGGAAAGAAATATCATACCTCTGTTTGAAATGAAAATATTTCTATCTATCTCCATTTAAAAAATCCATAAAAATTATTGAAATCTCAGGAAACAAATTTAGAAATGATAGAAGGAATATATAATTATGAATAAATGTATAAAGTGTGGATCACCTATAGAAATATTTAATATTTTATGTAAAGTAATTTAAAGAGGATTTACTGAGGTTACATATTGTGAGTGTAAACTATAAATCATTTATTTCACTCTTTATAGATAAAACAATAATGATTTTCCCCTGAGTTTTTAACATTATCACAAATAAACCTTCAAGCATATAATATCTGTACAAATAATAATGATAAATATTTTTTTGACTCATTGAGTGTATATTATAGAGACATAAAAATACTATGTATACCCTTGTATGAGTTTAAATTGAGATGAAATTTTATTTAAATTCATTCTTTGGGCGATGAGGGAAAAATATTTATTAGAAGGTATGTATAAATGATCTTAGGAGGATCTGAGAAGTGGAAATGAAATTAATAATTCCAATAGAGAAAAGGGAATGGTGATCATGAAGGAATCATTATAGGATTTTCGTATCATAGATTTAGAAAACTTCACTCACTGTGGATTATGTTTTAAATTTTACTTGGTTACCATTTTTGATGTTTACTTGTCCAGGAGTACAAGGTAATGTGTGTGAAGAAATTTAAAGTTTTAGATAATTAATTATATATTTTTTATAATAAATTCATTTTATTCTTTCATATTTTATATTTATATATGTTTTTTATGTTTATAAATTAATTATTAATTTCATGATATTTTATAAATATTGGCCAATTTGGCTAAATTGGAAACTTATTTGCATAAGAAAGATTTATAATTAAATGAATGGATTTTTGTTTTCAGAATTTATGTTGTTTGATGGTAAAATATAGATATATAAGTTTGAATAATGGTTTAATAGGGTTATATATCAGTAAAATTAAAGTTTATCATGTTTTATAATATTAAATAGATATTTCAATAGGATATGTAAATGTAACCCACACCAATATATGAATAACTTGGATGAAATATTCTAATATAAGACCAAAATTTGAGGACCCTAATACCTGATGATTTCATAAATTGGGGTAAATGTGAAGATATATTATGTATATATATGATTAATGAATTAAAATTAAAGGAAACATATGATTAATTAGATAAAACTAAAGGCCATGTAGGATTTTATACTTTGCCGGGGAAATTGGAAATTAAGCCTACCGATTCATGTAAGAGTTAGTATAAAATTGAAATGGATAGGTAATAGAAATATGAAATAGCATCAGGGTAACTAGAATATCATGTAAATTTAAAACCAATTCATAATAGGCCATGTAAGAATATTTTCTTTTCAAAATTGATTTATGTGAGGTTTGTGGAATGTTAGACAGCTCATGTAATTATATATTTTTCTAATAACTCTTATATAATAAGCATGAACATATAAGTAGAATGAGGTATAAAAAAGTGAAGTATTGTTTAAAATATGGACCTTTAGCTGTAAATATCATCTCCATTCAATGTATAGAATATTTAAGGTCAAGGAGACCATGAAGTATATTTTCACATTACTGGTTAACCAAATCAGCTAAGGAGGAAGCTTATATATCATGTATCACATGATATAAAAGAGATTAATTGTAATTAGAGTGTGGTATTCATAGTAGGATATGAGGTAATGATCACACTATATATAGGCTAAATAAATGATGTTTTTGGGGCCATTAATGAAACCTAGTAAGAATCTATTTAAAAGGATTTGGGTATTTTCAAGGAAGAACAATTTTTTTTGACTATAATGTTTTTACTTGAATTTAATTTTCCATGGATATTTTCCCTCACATGGAATACTAAAATCCACATTATCTATTGATTTAGTTGAGGAGGAATTTTTTTATGATTGGTTTTGAATATATTATTTAAAATTATTTTTTTATTAATCTTAGTTTAAAACAAGTTGAATTCTTGGTTGATATGAGAATTTTGTCATTTTTGAACTTTAAAAAATAGTTTAATTCATGGGATGTTAAAATAATTTATCCCTTCACTTGATCATACATTTATATAATGGAATACGTTTGATTGGGTTGTGAATTATCTGGAAAATGATCTAGTGTGTGTGGAATCCAGTGGGCTCATGTTTAATTGATTTGAATCATATTCTCCTGATTGGGAGTTTTTAAAGTAATTGAAGGTTAGTTTTTTATTGAGATAATATATGGATGGTCTAATATCATTCCATATAATAAAGTAGAGTTAATATATAGTTATTATTAAAATTAGACACTCAAAATTCATTAAAAATATAGGTGAGAGGTATATGATTGTAGACATTATTATTTATCGATAACAAGATTGAGAATTAATCACTTTTAGACTATGATAGAATAATATTTAGTTATTTTAATATATGGATGAATCACTGATCATTATCCTAGTCATTCCATTCTATAACTTGTTCTTGGTTCTATATTTTTAATCATTTGAAATAAAAATATCCCATACACATTGATTAATACTTATATATAGAATATACATTAACATAGTGACACTCATGGATATGATTACCTCTTTGAAGAAAATATGTGGTCCTAATATACTATTTTTTATAATTTATGTTAAAAACTATTTTCAAAAAATCATGAAATAGTGTGTAAGTATGTTCTAATATGAAAACGTCAGTGAATGACATCTTTCATGTCCACACAACTACATGGATATATTCACCCCCATTATTGGGGTCATTGAATCTAATAGATCAAATGACATAAAATGCGGCCACATAATGGATTAATAGGTAGCTAATCTGGATTCAAGATGAGGAACTCAATCCACGAAACCTAAGATCGTAAGAAAATGGCCACCTGTAAAGGAAACACAACATGATGGTAGGAAAAGTAATAGGAGGAACATGGGAGGTGCCATGTGGCATCCAATAGTTGTCCATAATCCCTTTTGGGTGTATGGGGGCATGTAGTAGGTAAATTTAAAGCACTAAAAATTCAATCAAACAATTCGAAACACCCTTGAACATTTGTATAATATTTAAAAAAAATTAGTTATGTTTTTAAATTCATTTTATCATTATATTTTTTTATGATAGTTTATTATCTTGATATAAATGTTTCTTTGTACCAAATTTAAAGGGATACTTGTTCAATTATATTGGTATCCATAGATTTGAATTTAGTTAACCTTAGTGTTGATGTAGTGGAATAAAGTGATTATGTATTTTAATAAATAAATTATACTTTAATTGTTTTAATTAACATATATGTGATGTGTTAGATGAATATTTTTCATTTTTAGAATGGAAAATTCATGAGGATGATAAAGAGTTTTTTAGTTGATGAGTTCTTTTTTATATGGGGATTTTTACTTTTTAAGATGAAAAATAATTAGAGACCCCCTATTTTTTGTACATATATATAATTACAATTCATTTATGTAAATATTAAAATTATTTTAAAATAAATTGATTATATTAGAATCCTATATACAATTAAATCAACATGATAAGATAAGCATGATTTAATCCCACAATAGAATCAGGTAAATAAAATCTATAAAAGTAAGAAAGAAACATTAATAAAATATTTTAACTCCTGGGATGAATATAAAGTGTAAAAATTAATATACATCATAAAATAAAAGGATTGTATAAGAATAATTATATTAGTATAACTGGAATATATATATATATATACAAACAAATAAATATATATCCATTAGGAAAGTATATTTAAATTGTATGCACATAAACCATCATAGGTAAGTGCAACCATATATCCATTTTAAAATAGTTCTTCAACTAGTATTCTTTATAACTAATAAGTATATTAAAAATTAAATGATATATTATATAATGGAATATATAATTTTGATATGTATAATAAAACTAATAATTATTCGTAGAATAATTATAGAATGATAATAAATATAAATATAACCACTTATAAAGACGAAATTATTTTTATTCTAAATATATTATTTTATATATTTTGTATTTTAATTTTAAAAAATTAAACCGTTGACATTTAAAGAATACTTTTTATGAAATTTATTTTTTATAAATATAAAAAAAATGAAAATTAAAAAAATATTATTAATTGTTTAGAAATAAGAATAAAATCAATTAATGTTTAAAAATGAATTTTATAAATTTTTTATACATTTGTATTTTGAAAAACTGAATATATGAAGGGTAAAATAACATTAAAATAAAATTAAATTTTTATATATATAATAATTACACTAAAATTCATGTGCCAATTAATAATTTCTATGAAGTAATAACAAAAACACATAATGGTTGAATTTTTTTTAAAATTTTTTTTTATATTATTTGTTTTTAATTTAAAATTTATATTTCTCATATTTTGAGTATAAAATTTATTTTAATTAATTATTTACATAAAAAAAATTACCATGTTTCTAAAGATTATTACTTGACAATGAAAAATAAATTTTTTAGTTTTATACAAAAATATTGTTTTCTAAAATATTGTTTTCTACGTGTTTTATGTTCTTAATTAAAAATCAATTTTAATAACTTTTATAAATGGAATGTAATAAAATGGTTTTTATTTTTGGAATAAGGGAATTTAAATTAGATAAAAGGATCAATATCATTTTTCGGGGAAAAAATAAGTTATCAAGGTGAAAAGTGAGTTACTGCGAAAAAGGGTTAAACGAGTAAAATGTTAAAATTAAGTGATAAAGGCCAAAATTATCTATAACCATATCAATAAATAATTTTTATAAATGGATTAATGACCTATATAAATTATTGTTTGACATTATATCCACTTTTTAGGATAAATTATGTTCACTAAAGGACCCCTCATTTTGGGAAAATAGTAATAAAGGTGAAAAGTGAGTTACTACGATAAATGGTTAAAGGGGTAAAGGGTTAAAATTAAGGGATAAAGGAAAAAATTATCTAAAACCTTATCGATAAATTATTTTTATAAATGGATTAATGACCCATATCAATTATTTTTCTACATTATATCCACTTTTCAGGAGAAATTATGTTTACTATTCATTAAGGAGTGGGGTTTTTTGAAATTACCACTCAAGATTTCCTATAAAGGACCCCTCCTATGATCACATCAAACAAAACTTTTCCCTAGGTTTCTTCTTGAATAATTTTTAAAATCCAATATCCGGAAGTATTATTCCATATTATTTGGACTCTGGTTCCAAGAAGGAGGCCTAAATATTTCATTATGAAAGAACCCATTCAAAGGGGAGAATTCATTAATGTATCTTTTTATTATCTCTATTTCTTAGTTACATTATCGTATAAAATATTATAAAACATCGTTAACTACTCTAATTATGTTCTATTTACATCATTATTATTTTGTAAAAATGATATTATTATGATATAACTCTATAATATTCCTCATTTACTCATATAAAATGTTCTCCATTGGATTGGTTCTACCACCTAAATGAGTGATTCTATACTATCATCATAACATTGATCACAGATGTTCATAGAGACATAAATTAAGGTAATATATGACATGAAATAGTAACTTATGTAATAATTATTTATCTACAAGGGTGAAGTAGAAATGAATTATAATTATAAAATATCGCATTACCATTGATAAATTCCCCTGAAATAAAAACTTTATAAATACCATTATTCAGAACCATGGTCATATCTTAAATACAAGGAATAAGATACTAAATAAATAATTTCAAAAATATAATTACACTAACTTGAATTATTTAGGAATGATTAAATTATTATTAAAGGATGAGGATTGACCTCACCATACTAAAAATTTTATGGAATAATCATAAAAATTTGCATCTGATGATAAAAATAAACTACAACTAATTAATATATAAGTAATAAATTAATAAAATTAAATATTATAAATGGTAATATATTTTAATAAGGTTCTAAAACAAGTAATTTACATGGTTTTGGTTATTATATAGGTGTTAAAAGTTCTTTCATGCGATTGGGAGTAAAGGTAAGGGTTTTTCATCTAAATATCCTTTTATTAAGATATGTTCCCAGTTTAAAACCTATATTATTTTATGCGGTGTATATAATACCCCAGGGATGACTACTATCATAATTTTCATGTTTTTAATAGGATTAAAAAATCCATCTCACATTATCTCTTCTAACATCTTTTAAATCAAACTTTACCAACGTCATGTGGGTTTCTCTGCCAATATTTCTTCTCACGAGAGATTATAATTTCCTAAACTGTTATTAGGATATTTTTTTGAACAGTTTATATAATCCCCAAATTTTCCTCTCTTATGATTATTATTTGGATTTACATTTATTCTTTCCATTTATCCTTTCATTGACTCATAATTCCCTAGAGATTATGTTTATAAGTGGAACTATATTTATCCCTTATTTTCATTTGGGAATATTTCCCCCACCATGTACATATTATTTTTATTAATTTATTAATTTGATTATCTATAATTATATGATTAATTAATGTTTAATTATAAAGGATTTAACTTAATCAAAATGACGTGAAGAAAATATTTTCATTTCTCCTTCATTATGTTTACCTCTAATTTTTTTTTCGTTTTAAATTTTATTCAGTTTTATTTTTAAATTCTCCATTTACAAGTTTTTATGGTTAATAAAATAAATTTTTACTTAATTTCTCATCCTTTTTTCTTAAATCATTAATTTATAAATTTTTTCATTAAAAAAATGGTTATAAAAAATGTAATGGATACTTTTTTCTTGTTTTTTAATTTTTTTTAATATTATTCTAAAATATTTTCCATGTTTGTCAATATCCTTTAATGTTTATTATCTTTTAATAGGTATATGATTTTATTGAATCTTCCATTTTCATTCTCTAGATTATATATTTTTATAACTTATGAGTATTTTTTATAAAAAACGTTTCATTCCCCTAGTTTAATTACATTATGATGATGTTATGAATTTTTTTATGATCACATGTAACACATATGTATGGTTTATCATTATGTGGTGGGTGTTAATAGAACAATATATCCCTATAATGCATTAGGTAAACCATATATCTAATGGGATGATTATGATATGGTACATGAGAGGATTTATAAGACCTTTATGTTATGGGGGATGGCAATTTATCATAATCCACTCTTTTATTGCAAATGAAAGGCTATCTAAGTCCACTTAATTATACATAGACATGATACAATTAACTTTGTCCATAATCTCATGACTCTCCAGGAATGATGCCTTGATATAGGTTATGGTTTTTCATGTCATCCCATATTCCTATGATATATCACCATGGATCTTGATTATACTTATGATTTCACATTCTTATGCTATATTACATGTTATTATTTCATGATGATCATTTTATGGTTCTATGTTTCCATGTCTTAATTTATGATTATACTATCATGTATCCTGAAATATTTTTATGATTAAATAAACATAATTCCTTTAATAATTCCATTTCTTACATGTTCATGTTTTCTAAAAAGTTTTTTATATAATCATTAATGACTTATTGCTATGTTTTTCCCTTACTAAGAGTTTGAGATCACACATTTCTTTAGTTTACAAATTTCCCTTGAAATATATATGTAAATGTATGACTAGGAGAATGTCATGATTGGAAAATTTTGTGGAAGATGATAATGTATTGTTTTGTAACAAGATATTTATGTAGCTAATCATTAAAAAAATTAAACCTATAGGTCCAGGGGGTGTGATTTATTATGTGAATGTAATTGATTATCATCTATAATGGTGTAATATTTATATATATTATGGTTAGGTTGTTATATTTGGTATCAAAGTTTGATTTAGTTATATTTGTAGAATGGTTCCATAATAATAACAGGATAAAACCTAAAACAACCTAGGATGAACTGAAAGAGTTAAAGGTTAAACCAATGATGTTATGTATGGATCATATTGGGTCATTATTTAAATTAAATTTACTATTGGATTAAATGAATGTTTTATTGGAAAATACATATTATGATTTCTATTTTTGAAATGAAATTGATTTTTACGCTAATTATTTTTTTACATTACTCACATAAACTATTTTGGTGTAAGTAAATGGGCTAATATAGGTGGAACTTGTAAAAAATGAGTGTGATGGACAATGTGATTATTTTCTCAATAAATAACCAAATTTGATAAGATATGGAAGGAAAAACTTAACTGAGATACAAAATTTATTATTATTAATAACATGAACCATTTTTAACAACTAAATGTACTAATTATGGAACAAATAACTATTAATTCCTTCATAAAAACAATAATTATCCTTAAATTTACCTTTTGATCCATTACTAGATGAATTATGGATCTACATGGAATAATATATATATATTTCCTTTAATTCTATGAGAATGAAAGGAAAGATTTGGTAGTCTAATTATTGGAAGGTTAATCATACCAATAGTGTTCTTTAATCAATTATTTAAGGAAAATGAATCAATTTAATATATGAGATGAGAAGAGTTTATGAAAATATTTTAAACAAATATTTTCCATGTACTCTTCATATTTTGAATGAGAGGAAAATCTTATGGCTTAATAAAGATAAGTATAAATTTGTGTGTGTGTGTGGGGGGGGGTTAATGAGGCTAACATTATAAGTTTTAAAAGTTATATCATTATATGTATCATTTTTATGAATATAAAATTTATTGACCCTTCAATAGATTAAAATAAAGTCTCTAAAAAACTATAGATATAAGAGACTTTGAAATATATGAAGAGATTTTTTGATGTGCTCGTAAGGTGGGGAAGAAATCTAGTCACTCTAAATGTATTGATGGATTTGGGGATTAAAATTGAAAAATCTTTTTTCATATAATTTTAAATGAAAAATCTCATGGAGGGAATAATATCAAATTTCCATTCCAAGAATGTAGGATGAAGCACTATGAGAATTTTCTAATGTAATAAGAAGTTGTATTAATTGTGTTAAATGGTTCTATCAAGAGAAAAAAATTTAAAGGGAAATGAAGAGGTTGATAAAAAAATAAAGGGGATGAGTGTTCAAACTAATAAACCCAATACTTCAGTGTTTCGAGTAAACTATGTTTTGGAATTATACTAATTAATTAACCAAACTGATGGTTAATGAGGATAATCAATGTCTACCACTAAGGGATTAACAAAGTGTTTATGTAATCACTACCACTAAAGTTTATCATGTAAAATCAACTCTGGGGTGGTTTATTTATTATAAAACTATGAATTACTTTATCAATTTTGGATCTATTTATTCCTTTGTACTTTTATTCACATTTATAAAGGCATATTGATTCACTATGTAAAATATGGGATATTAAATTAACAGTGAAAACATACAGTGGTGTGACTATTATATCTAATGCATATAAATATTCTATTTTTAACCTATTTATTGTTCACTTTGTTGAATTTAGTAGAATGTTGGGAATTGATAAAATCTATCCCCTAAGAGTCATTATTAGTTTTTAGGATAAAGAAATATTATTTCATATTCCATGAACCTATATTAATGTAAAGGGGATTATGAACTTCCAATGAAAATTCTAATCTAGTCTATATCTTAATTTCTAATAATGAGGGAATTGATTGCTAATACTAATAAAAATATAAACATATGCATATTATGTGGGGAATAATGGGATTCCTATTCTTACATAAGATATTTAGGTTGATATCTTATTATATCTCATGTAATGACTATTTTAATGATATCCTCAAATATTTTTATTAGTGATGGAAAATTAAAATTATAAGGATGAAATTTATTTAAGGTTGGAGGGAGAATGTAATAACCCAAAATTATTGTGTATATATTTCTTTGTCATTCACATGTGTATAAATTAAAATTACTTTAGAAGAAATAGATTATATAATAACCATATAGATAAACATATTAATATGATATGATAAATATGATTTAATTATTTTTTTAATGTGAAGTAATTATAAATGATATAAACTGACCATTTTTAATACAAGATAAAATTAGTAAAATTCATATCATAATATTAAATAATCATCATGACTATAGTGATTATTATAGGAATTAAAAAATAATAATCATGTAATAAAACAAGATAAATACTATCCATATAATTAATAATGGAATCTAAATAATGTCTTTTAACTCATGGGATGACCATCAAAAATAAAAAATGATTTACATCATAAAACATGATGGTTGTATGAGAAACATTTTTTTTAAAATAATAGGAGTATATATTTAAAAAATACATTCATTGCAAAAATATTTTTATATTGTATAAAATTAAACCATAAAAGGTAATTTTAACCATATATGCATTTTGAAATAGTTTTATTATTAATTTTACAAGTAATAAATACAAAAAATATATATATATTATACAATAGAAAATATATGTTTGATATTAATAATAATTATGATTCGTAGACGAATTATAGAATGATGATAAATATAAATATAATGACTCATAGAAAAAGAAATTTTTTTATTCAAAATATATTATTTTATGTATTATTTTATTTTACTTTTTTAAATTAATGGTATCAAATTTGAGAATAATTTTAACTAAATGTATTATTTATAAATATAAATTAATAAACTAACATTCATACAATTATTATTAATTGGTTATAAATAATAATAAAATAATTTAATTCTTAAAAAGTGATAATTATTGTTTTTCTTGAGTTACACATTTTAATTTTAAAATATTAAATAAATCATGTTTGATGAACCAGCCTGAATACCTTGGTACACTGATACCCAAAACGATCCTTATATAAACATAAGGTAATTCACGATCCCCATGGGTTGAATACTAGCACATGACATTATATAAAATGTCAAAGGGAATGTTTTTCCCACAAGAACAACTAATCAATATACCATAATGGTAGATAAAACAACATACAATCAGTATTCCAGACACTATTCAAGGGGAAAATTACCATCAATAGACAGATATTAAAAAGTATAAATCATCCAAAAAACATCATATCATCATCAAGACAATATCTATGAATCCCTATGAAACAAGTGGACCATAGATCTACCGATCACCACCATTGCACTAGGTCCCGGGCTCAAGAACACCCACCACCTCCCAGTGGTCCTTTCCAATATCTTGGACCTTGTATAACATAGTATAAAATTTCCTAAAAGAAAATTTTGGGTGTGACATAATATCCCACTAGGATATCACCAAATTCTCCAAGCTATATCCCCTCCCTTTTCGAGGAAGGCATTATGCCATATCCCACCAAAACACCATAAGGGTGTCGAAATAGGAATAATTGACCAGATATGCCACTAAAACCCCTACACTAAAACATCTCCATCCATCCCATAGATCATAGGTAATTATATCATATCTAAGATATTCCGTGGGAAAACCTACTATAAAAATTCTGGTTGCCTCCAAAATTCTTCATAAAATTTTTAAATACTCCCAAAAGACCCATAATAACACCTAAACAAACGGTGATCAAGAAAGAGGGAGAAATAGATACCTGAATGCTGGTAATAAGATGTTGTAACCTTCTCACAATATAAACTTTCTTATCCCAAAAACATTTTCAATAAAAATCCATGTTGATGCGATGAGTCCATTGATCTCCTATTAGTGCCACACGCTCTTGATTATCATGAGAATCAGAACCACGACTCCATAAAACTATAACCAAAGGCATAAAATTCCCATAAAGAACCTTCATCTTAGAATAAAAAATTCAAACTAGATACTCCATCATCGATAAATCAGGATCAACATCATGTTACTCCTAGATTAATACATGTTATGGGTCAAAGAGATACTTTCAAAGCTATGATATATGAAACACATCATGAATTGATGTCAAATGAGGTGGAAATTACAAGTGGTATGCCACCTTGATAATCCACTCAATAACCTCAAACAGTTCCACATACCTCAGTCCAATATTTATCTATTTTCCAATCCATCGGTGACCAAACCAAGGTGAAAATATAAAAAAACATAGTCACCAACCTAGAAATATAATAGGAATTTAAAATTATTAATATAAGATATATTCAAGGAATATTCCATCAGCATTATCTATCAAATTAACTAAATTTTTACCATAATCTCTTGGAACAAAGTAGGATGAACTAAGTAAGATTCACCCATCTCTGACCAACAAAAATGAGAGTTACATGAGTGGCCATTCAAGGCCTCAAAGTGTTACATATGAATGGTTGTCTAGGAATATTTGTTATAAGAAAACTCAACCAGTCCCAAGTGGCTATCCCAAACTCTTCCAAAGTCAAGAATACAAGAAAAAATCATGTCTTCTATGATTGATATTGATTTTTCTATCACGACATCCATCTAGGAATGATAATATATACTCAAGATGTAACATCATAGGTAAATAATGAATAAATTTTTTTCATATTTATTAACATTTACGAATTAAAAATTAATTTTACTTTAAAGGGGTTTCTATGATTGATAGCGTACCCGATACACAACAAAGAGTTTCTTTGAAATCTTTCGTTGCACACTAGTAATAAAATAATATTATTTTAAATAGTAGTTAACACGTAGCCGTTATATTGGCGGGAATGAATATAAATAACTAAAATATTATTATATATGTTTTTTAAATGTTTATACATTTATCCAATAAAAGATAAAGGCTTAAAATACGAAAAGAATTCAATTTTAGGCATATATACTCTAATTTTCACTAAAGGTCGACTTATCGCCTTTTCATGGAGAAACTTCTTTAAATATAGTTTTGGTAACTCTTATACTTTCTATTGGACCAAATAAAACTCTCCTTTAGAATCGGGACATCAAAATTTACTTTGTGTAGATTTTTTGGAATTTTTCCGATAAAGTTCATTTTTTTAATGAATAGTGAAAAATGTTGTATTTTAATTCAAAACCTCTTTTTAATATAATTTATTTATATGATTCAATTATCATTTGAATTGGTTTTAAAGTGAAATTATAATATATTTTTACCATTTAATCCAATAGTGGTCGCTGGAATTAATTTCACTTTGAAATCAGACTTAAACTAGTGCCAATCATTTGATACTTTTTGTTTCATAAAAACACGCTATTTGTTTTGACAGCTGGAATTAATTATTAAATTAATTAATGAAAATTATATGTTTTTAATTTTGTAAAATAGACATCTTTTTTGAATTCATAATATCAAATATAGCTTAGGGTTAATTTTTGGTATTTTTTCTAAAAAACGTCAATTTTTGATAAATAGTGAAACCACTAAGTGGTAGTTAAAAAAACTGATTTTTTGTTAAAATATAATTTTACAACTTCTGTGTTTTGAATTTCAAAAATCCTACATACATGGTTGTCATTAAGATGTAAAATGTGGTTCAATGGGATTAAAATAATTTTTTTGGTGAATAGTAACTTTTAAGTTTATTAATCGCGATTAGAGGTAATTAGTGTAGTTTAAGGTAAAATAATGTTTTGATAATATGAAATGAACTTGACACATGTCCTAACCCTATTGGATGTGTCATGGACGACCAATACAATCCATGGGTCAACTTGGGGACCCCATGGAGCCACATTGGTAGGAAAATGACATTAATATCTTTTTATTTAAAGTTAAAATAAAAATGTCACCAACATGACTTGTTTTACTAAAACAATTTTTAAATGGGGTTATACAAGTCAGATTTTTGACTATAAATATTCATTAGAAGTATGAAAGGATTTAATACATCATGATAGTTTTTTTATAATTTTTAGACATTAAATAAATTAAATTATTTATGACACCATGATGATGCAACGATTACCTCATTATTTAATGATTTAAATAAAATAAATAGATAATGTAAAATCTAAGACCTACACATGGCAAAAACCTATTGTATGAGTATATTTAGAACCATTATCACCTTATCCTAGAATTATATCAATGTGGGACCTTTAAAATCCGAAAATAATTTTATAATAAAGTAAACTTTTATAACTTTCCAAGAGTGCCCCTCCTCTCCTCTTATAAAAGGCCCCCACCTCTACCTCCTTACACACACCTCTCAAGCCTTTGGTTCGGCCAAGATCTGCTCTTTTTGTCTCTCGAAATCCCTCTATTACTCCTAGAAGCCTCACTTTGGGCAGAAGTCTTCCCAAGGAAGCCTTTGAGCTCAAATCTAAGAGAGTTACCCGATTTTAAGGTAATGTCTTCACTTGTGTTCTTTTGTTTTATTTTGCTTCTCCAACCCCCTATACTCTTTTTATTATTTTCTTTTGTAACAACTCCAGTATCTTCAATATACTAGGATGTGGTTATATGAAGTATTAGAGCTACACTTACACACACCTACATCTAATGGTTAAAGAACATACTGTTTCTGTGGATGGTGAATTTCTGCCTCACGAAACGATGATTGTTCAATATTCTTTTAACACCTTCAAAGGTGGCCATTAAGATGTCACTATATTTATATATGATATATAATATGTTTATGTTTTCCTTAAGCTTCTGTATTTTTCATTTATGGCATACCTTTATGGTTTCCATTATGGGTAAACGCGATATCCTTATTTTAGGAAGTGCGGACTACCGCCCCCTTAAAGTGATTTGATTCGTTAATGCCATATGTGGGACGTATAAAGGATGGATTTATTATTATTATATATGATGTTATAATGTCATTATAATATACATTTATATCATTATTATTTATTTCCATTAAAGTATGAGATATAAATGAAAGTAGCGTTCATGCGTACGTACGGCTTACCGTCTCCATGAACGGTGCATTTCATTTCTCATCCCCAAAATGTAATGTACTATTATAAGTACATTTATATAGTGGATATATATGATGTATGTTACATCTAAATGATGAATATAATTCTGGAATTAGAATATACATATCTCTCATTTAGTTTTAAATCCATTAATATGACATAGAAATGAAAGTAGCGTTCATGCGTACGTACGGATTACCGTCTCCATGAACGGTGCATTTCATTTCTTACCTCTAAATGATTATGTAATATTATAAATACATTTATATGCTTGATATATATGATATATATGATATCCAAATCATGAATATCATTCTGGATATAAAGAACCTTTGACCACATGAACAACATGTAATTGTAAGAAGTCCACTTTCGACTTAAGAACCAAATATCGACAAAACAAACATTATTAACTTAAATGATTAAATAATGTTTATAACATGGTAATAAGTTATATAAAAGTAATAATGAACTTGAAAAAGGTTCTTAAGCAAGTATAAATTAACTCAAGTTTATTATTCATGACATTAAAGAACGATCGAGTCAAGTCGGACCCGAGGTAAGGGACTTCGTCTCAATCTCCTTTCATTGAGGCATATTTCATTTTATACAAAAATTTCTTTTATACGGTATATAAAACCCTTTTAATTTTATGTTTATTCAAAATGAATCTTTTTATATGAAGCGTTTCACTAAATGACTAAAGGGAATGCTTTTTTGGTACGTATGCGGCGACAACGACTTCTCCGCCGTCGTGACCATTATTTGAGATTCGGCTTCCTCTACAAGCCATAACTTTTTTAATGAAAAATAAATACCATGTTTTTATTTTCTTTTATTTTGGTATTGAAAATGGTTTTTATAATGGATTTGTTATGTCAATATATTTAAGTGATATATTGTGATCAAAGTGTGGAAATGATTTCTTTCCATTATATTTGTTTTATGTCTTATGATTTTATAATGGTACTCAGACATTTGACGGGTGGTTATGTGATAAACCATATGACGGGTGGTGCCGTGGATACGAGGACAGGTGGTTACGTTATAACCTCCAATGCATTGGGTATAGAATTCAGTCGTATGGCTATTCCATTAAGTGATATGTGTGGAAGTCGACCGTATGGTTATTCCATTTAAGTATGTTTATGTCCCAAGTTACCTTTATATGTTATGTGATCTTTATATGGGTTTTATGGTAATCTTTTGGTTACAAAAGGGTAAGTAATGAACTTTTTTTTTCAGTGAAGAGTTTTTACTTCTTCAGAAAGGTGAAAATATTACTTTGATAAAGTATACATGGTTTACTTGTTGTTTTGATAAACTAACAGTTTTCATTCTTTTTGTATCCCTTACTGAGTTTTTTATGATCACCCCAAGTTTTTTTGAAATGTTTTTCACAGGAATTAATGTGTAATAGGGTCAAGGATGAGATCAAGGGAAAGTCATGCTATATAAAACATAGAACTATACATGTTTTTTTAAGAGTTTTTATTCTATGGAAACTTAGTAGAAGTGTCTACTTTGTAATCTTTTGAGATGTAATAGTTATGTCCTAATTCTATAAAACTCTAAACCTGAAAAGATCCTCAATGTAAATTATTCATTTAATTCAGTATTAAGTAAGGTTTAAGGTCGGGGCCTTATAGTTGGTATCATAGGTCGGTTTATACAACTTTAGGAGTTAGAAAATTGTTAATTTATAAGTTAATTTATTGTATGATTGAAATGATATAGCATTTACAGATTACCATGTTGCTTCACCTATGGTATTTCAGTGTTAAGAATGGTTTTTAGTAGACGAAACAAAGAAGTTTTTTTTTGGGGAGGCATGCTGAGGGAAATGACCTTCCAAATTAGCATACTGAGATGGTCAGAATCAGAATTGAGAAGTTTACTGCAGTGATGGCTCAGTTGACTCAGGTGATAAATCATGGTTGTTTTCATTGATGATATTTTAGTGTTTTCTAAAAGTAAAGAGGAGCATGAAAGTCATTTAAGGGTTACCTTGCAAACCTTAAAAGAAAAGAAATTGTATGGGAAATTTAGAAAGTGTGAGTTTTGGTTGCAACAAATTTCTTTCCTTGGTCACATTGTTTCTAAAGATGGGATAACTGTTGATCCTACAAAAACAAAGGTTGTTGAAGAATGGCCAAGACCCACAAATATAACAGAGATTCGTAGTTTCCTTGGTTTTGCAGGCTATTACCGAAGTTTTGTTTGAAAATTTTCACGGTTATCTAGTCCAATGACTAAGCTAACTCGGAAGGGTGTTAAGTTTATCTGGACAAAAGAATGTGATGATTGTTTTTAGGAATTGAAAAGAAGATTGGTGAATGCTCCAGTTTTGGCACTTGCTTCCAGGAATGGTGAGTTTGTTATCTACAGTGATGCTTCATTGAAAGGACTTGGTTATGTCCTTATACAGAATGATCTGGTAATTTCTTATGCTTCACGCCAGTTGAAAATTAATGAGGTAAATTACCCTACACATGACTTGGAATTAGCTACTGTTGTTTTTGCTCTAAAAATTTGGAGGCATCTTTTGTATGGAGTAAAGTGTGAAATATATACTGATCACAAAAGTTTAAAGTATATATTCACTCAGAAAGAATTGAACATGAGACAGAGGAGATGGCTAGAATTCATCAAGGATTATGATTGTACAATTCATTACCATCCGAGAAAAGAAAATAAAGTGGCTAATTCTTTCAGTCGAAAAAGTAATGCTTCATTAACAATGTTGCATTTGGAATGTGATCCTTTGGTTAAGGATTTGATGAAATTTGGCATAGAAGTTTTTGGTGCAGGATGTTCTTCTGTTTTGTTTCAGGTATCAGTGAAATCTTCTCTATCAGATAGAATCAAGCAAGCACAGAAGCAAGACAGTGAGTTGCAGAAAAAGGTAGAGCTGGTTCAGAAGGGTAAGTTTCCTGAATTGAACATTGATAATGATTGTGTTTTGAGGTTTGGGAAGAGATTATGTGTGCCTAGTGATTCAAAGTTGAAGAATGAGTTGTTATGTGGGGCTCATAGTTCCTTGTTTTCAGTTCATCCTGGCAGTACTAAGATGTACAGAGATCTGCGGGAGTATTACTGGTGGGATGGAATGAAAAGAGATATTGCTAATTTTTCTATGAAGTGTTTGACTTGTCAGTAGGTTAAAGCAGAGTGGCAGTTAACGAAATGGATGCTTCATCCTCTACCAGTGCTAGAGTGGAAATGGGAAAATATATCCATGGACTTTGTTGTGGGATTACCGAAGACATCTAGAGGTAATAATGCAATCTGGGTTATTGTTGATCGATTGACTAAATCTGCTCATTTACTTCCTATTCGAGATACTTTTTCTCTAGATCAACTTTCTAGGTTGTATCTTAAATAGATAGTTAGGTTGGATGGAATTCCCCTCTCCATTGTATCTGATCGTGATCACATGTTTACTTCTAACTTATGGAAAGGCCTTCAGAAGTCATTGGGTACTGAATTAAATTTTAGTACAACTTTTCATCCGCAATCAGATGGGCAGTCAGAACGAACAATTCAGAACTTGGAGGATATGCTACGATCTTGTTTTATGGATTATCAGGGAAGTTGGGACCAACATATTTCTTTGGTTGATTTTTCATATAATAGCAGTTTTCATTCTAGTATACAGATGGCACTGTTTGAGGCATTATATGGGAAGCGGTGTCAAACTCCAGCTTTTTGGGATGAAGTGGGTGAAAGGAAGATGATGGGACTAGAATTGGTAGATGAGATGGCAGAAAAAGTTCAGTTGATTCAGAAACACATGAGAACATCTCAAAGCAGGCAGAAGAGTTATGCGGATAACCGGAGGAAGGATTTATCTTTCGAGGTAGGTGATCATGTTTTTCTCAAAGTTTCACCGTGGAAAAGTGTGATGTGATTTGGTAAGAAAGGAAAGATGAGTCCAAGGTTCATTGGACCATATGAAATTCTGGAGAATGTTGGATCAGTTTCTTACCAAGTGGCTTTACCTCCGAGTTTATCTCAGGTACACAATGTTTTTCATGTTTCGATGTTGAGAAAGTATATGCCAGATTCATCTCATGTTTTGAGCCGAGAGGTACTTCAGTTGGAAGAGAATCTCTCTTATGAAGAACATCCAGTCCAGACTCTTGACCGAAGAGAGAAAGTGTTGCGAAATAAGGTAATTCACCATGTAAAGGTTTTGTGGAAAAACCATATGGTTGAAGAGGCAATTTGGGAATCTGAAAATGCTATGAGGGATAAATACCACCACTTATTTTGATAAGTGAATAAAATTGCGAGGACGCAATTCCCAAAAGGGGGAAGGATGTAACCTCCCAGGTAAATAATGAATAAAACATTTTCATATTTATTAACATTTACGAATTAAAAATTAATTTTACTTTAAAGGGGTTGCTATGTTCTATAGCGTACCTGATACGCAACAAAGAGTTTCTTTGAAATCTTACGTTGCACACTAGTAATAAAATAATATTATTTTAAATGGTAGTTAACACGTAGCCGTTATATTGGTGGGAATGAATATAAATAACTAAAATATGATTATATATGTTTTTTTAAATGTTTCTACATTTATCCAATAAATGATAAATGCTTAAAATATGAAAAGAATTCAATTTTAGGCATATATACCCTAATTTTAACTAAAGGTCGACTTATCACCTTTTCATGGAGGACCTTCTTTAAATATATTTTTGGTCACTCTTATACTTTCTATTGGACCAAATAAAACTCTCTTTTAGAATCGGGACATCAAAATTTACTTTGTGTAGATTTTTGGTATTTTTCCGATAAAGTTTATTTTTTTAATGAATAGTGAAAAATGTTGTATTTTAATTCAAAACCTCTTTTTAATATAATTTATTTATACGATTATATTATCTTTTAAATTTATTTTAAAGATAAATTAGAATATATTTTTACCATTTAATCCAATAGTGGTCGCCGGAATTAATTTCAATTTGAAATCGGACTTAAACAAGTGGCTACTTTTTGTTTCATAAAAACACGCTATTTGTTTTGACAACTGGAATTAATTATTAAATTAATTAATGCAACCTATCTGTTTTGAATTTTGTAATATAGACATCATTTTTGAATTTGGAATATCAAATATAGCTTAGGGTAATTTTTTGGTATTTTTCTGAAAAACATCAATTTTTTATGAATAGAGAAACCACTAAGTGGTACTTAAAAAACCGATTTTTCGTTTAAATGAAATTTTACCACTTCTGTGTTTTGAATTTCCAAAATCCGACATACATGGTTGTCATTAAGAAGTAAAATTTGGTTCAGTGGGATTAAAATAATTTTTTTGGTGAATAGTAACTTTTAAGTTTATTAATCGCGATTAGAGGTAATTAGTGTAGTTTAAGTTAAAATAATGTTTTAATAATATGAAATGAACTTGACACATGTCCTACCCTTATTGTATGTGTCATGGATGACCAAGAAAATCCATGGGTCAACTTGGGGACCCCATGGAGCCACTTTGGTAGGAAAATGACATTAATATCTTTTTATTTAAAGTTAAAATAAAAAGGTCACAAACATGAGTTGTTTTACTAAAACAATTTTTAAATGGGGTTATACAACTCCTATTTTTGACTATAAATATTCATTAGAAAGATAAAAAGATTTAATAAATCATGATATTTTGTTTATAATTTTTAGACATTAAATAAATTAAATTATTAATGACACCATGATGATGCAGCGATTACCCCATTATTTAACGATTTAAATAAAATGAAAAGATAATGTAAAATATAAGACCTAAACTTGTCAAAAACCTATTGGATGAGTATATTTCGAACCCTTATCACCTTATCCTATAATGTTATCAGTGTGTGACCTTTAAAATCCTAAAATCATTTTATAATAAAGTAAACGTTTCTAACATTCTAAGAGTGCCCATCCCCTCCTCCTATAAAAGGCCCCCACCTCTACCTCCTTACACACACCTATCAAGCCTTTGGTTCGTCCAATATATGCTCTTTTTGTCTCTCCACATCCCTCTATTACTCCTAGAAGCCCCAATTTGGGCAAAAGTCTTCCCAAGGAATCCTTTGAGCTCAAATCTAAGAGAGTTACCCGATTTTAAGGTAATGTCTTCACTTGTGTTCTTTTGTTTTATTTTGCTTCTCCAACCCCCTAAACTCTTTGTATTATTTTATTTTGTAACAACTACAGTATATTAAATATACTAGGATGTTGTTATAAGAAGGATTTGAGCTACACTTACACACACCTACATCTAATGGTTAAATAATATACTGTTTCTGTGGATGGTGAATTTTTGCCTCATGAAACGATGATTGTTCAATATTATTTTAACACCTTAAAAGGTGTCCATTAAGATGTAACTATATTTATATATGATATATAATATTTTTATGCTTTCCTTAAGCTTCTGTATTTTTCATTTATGGCACACCTTTAAGGTTTCCATTATGGGTAAACGCGATATCTTCATTTTAGGAAATGCGGACTACCGCCCCCTCAAAGTGATTTGATTCGTTAATGCCATATTTGGGACGTATAAAGGATGGATTTAAAGTTATTATATATGATGTTATACTGGAATTATAATATACCTTTATATCATTATTATTTCTTTCCATTAAAGTATGATATAGAAATGAAAGTAGCGTTCATGCGTACGTACGGCTTACCGTCTCCATGAACGGCGTATTTAATTTCTCATCCCCAAAATGTAATGTACTTTTATAAGTACATATATATAGTGGATATATATGATGTATGTTACATATAAATGATTAATATAATTCTGGAATTATAATATACATATCTCTCATTTAGTTTTAATTCCATTAATATGACATAGAAATGAAAGTAGCGTTCATGTGTACGTACAACTTACCATCTCCATGAACGGTGCATTTCATTTCTTACCTCTAAATGATTATGTAATATTATAAATACATTTAGATGATTGATATATATGATATATATGATATCCAAATCATGAATATCATTCTGGATATAAAGAACCTTTGACCACACGAACAACATGTAATTGTAAGTAGTCCACTTTCGACTTAAGAACCAAATATCGACAAAACAAACATTATTAACTTAAATGATTAAATAATGTTTATAACATGGTAATAAGTGATATAAAAGTAATAATGAACTTGAAAAAGGTTCTTAATCAAATAGAAATTAACTCAAGTTTATTATTCAGGACATTAAAGAACGATCGAGTCAAGTCGGACCTAAGGTAAGGGACTTCGTCTCAATCTCCTTTCATTGAAGCATATTTCGTTTTATACACAACGTTCTTTTATATGGTGTATAAAACACTTTTACTTTTACATTTATTCAAAATGAATCTTTTTATACGAATCATTTTACTAAACAACTAAAGGGAATGTTTTTTTCGTACGTATGCGGCGACAACGACTTCTCCGCCGCCGTGAACATTATTTGAGATTCGACTTCCTCTACAAGCCATACAATTTTTAATGAAAAATAAATACCATGTTTTTATTTTCTTTTATTTTGGTATTGAAAATGGTTTTTATAATGGATTTGTTATGTCAATATATTTAAGTGATATATTGTGATCAATGTGTGGAAATGTTTTCTTTCCATTATATTTGTTTTATCTCTTATGATTTTATAATGGTACTTGGACATTTGATGGGTGGTTACGTGATAAACCATATGAAGGGTGGTGCCATGAATACCAGGATGGGTGGTTACATTATAACCTCCAATGCATTGGGTATGGAAGTCGGCCGTATGGCTATTCCATTAAGTGATATGTGTGGAAGTCGACCGTATAGTTATTCCATTTAAGTATGTTTATGTCCCAAGTTACCATTATATGTTATGTGATCTTTATATGGGTTTTATGGTAATATTTTGGTTACAAAAGGGTAAGTAATGATCTTTTTTTCAGTGAAGAGTTTTTACTTCTTCATAAAGGTGAAAATATTACTTTGATAAAGTATATATGGTTTACTTGTTGTTTTGATAAAATAACATTTTTCATTCTTTGTGTATCCCTTACTGATTTTTTTATGCTCACCCCAAGTTTTTTTGAAATGTTTTTCACAAGACCTAATGTGGAATAGGGTCAAGGATGGGATCAAGGGAAAGTCATGCTATATAAAATATGGAACTAGACATGTTTTTTAAGAGTTTTTATTCTATGGAAACTTAGTAGAAGTGTCTACTTTGTAATCTTTTGAGATGTAATAGTTATGTCCTAATTCTCTAAAACTCTAAACCTGAAAAGATCCTCAATGTGAATTATTCATTTAATTCAATATTAAGTAAGGATTAAGGCCATGGCCTTATACAAGATCCCATAGGATACCATTTCCTCTAGAAGTAATCTAAAAAAATAGAAGTTAAATAGGGATCTCTATCTGGGACTACAATAGATGGAAATCCATGAATTATGAAAATATCCTTAATATAGGTATTTTCTAAGTCCTAAAATTCGGTTTTATCATGAATTGGTATAAATTTATGCAATTTTGGTCAACTTATTGATCATTATAGATATTTCATTATTCCCTAATAGGGTAGGAGGAAACCCAACCATGAAATCCATATAACTCTCATCCCACATTCAAGTCATCACATAAAGGGGCTGGAGTAGACCCAAAGATTTATGGTGATCGTCCTAGACCAATTGGAATATATGACAATGAAAAACAAAACTAGTGATGTATCATCTCATACCTAGACACTGAAATCGTCAAAACATATCATAAAACATTTTTTCATCTTAGGGTGTACTTCCCACAAGGAAATATAGCAATCCCCCATCACAAGATTCTCATGGAAGAGGGTATGGCGTACTAATTCTAAAAACTTAGGATTCCCTCATAGGATAACGACTGAAGATCAATGGTATCCCCAAAAATAATAAAATACATCATTCCTTGAAACTCATCAACAATATGCTACTCCAGAAGAATCATCTCAAAGAGAGAGGATGTCACCTATACACTTTCCAGAAAGATCTCAAACTCATTATCCCAAACTCGAAAATAAATATGATAAAAGAGAGCCATCATGTTTCACTCTTCCAATGATTTCTTTCCTGGAAAGTGTTAGGATTTTTCAACCTAATGAATATTCAATTAAATTCAATTTACAAGGGGTGTAGGCATTGTAAAAATAAAAGGAATGTAGGTACTCCACTCATCACCTCTGATGAAGATTCATTTATTTTTTAGAGAAGATATAATTCAGGATTTTGTGACCAGAATAAATGTTAAAACTTTCTCTAAAAAAGTATTGATGCCAACTCTTAAGAGTGTGCATCATGAATATAAGTTCAAGATCCTGAGTAGTATAGTTCTTATTATGTGGTATAATCTTTTAGGAACCACAGGCCACCACATGTCTCTCTACATGATAACGCAGCCCACACCCAAACATGATGAATCAAAAAAGACTAAATAGCCCTGCCTAGCCTCTATAATGGTAAAAATTGGAATATAAGTTAAAATATTTCTAAAATAATCAAAATAACTCTTAAATTTCACACTCCACAAGAACTTCACTCCTTTTTGAGTGAGGGTATTCATCAGAGAATTGAACTTTGGGAAATATTTGATGAATTAGTGTTAATACCCTACTAAACCTAAGAAGCTTAAAATCCCAAAAAACATTGCATAATTGTTCCTATAACATATCATACATTAACTTCTTAGGATAGAATGAAATACTATGTTCTGATACCATGTGTCCCAAGAACTTCATTTACAGATTTCAAAAATCATATTTTAATAATTTATTATAAATTTGGTGATTTCTCCAAATTTATAGAACTACACTTAGATGATTCACATGGTCATTCTTAGTCATATATTAAACTAATATTTCCTCCAAAAAAATACCACCATGAAAGATCTGATTTACAGATGGAATTCCCTAATTCTCAATTCCATAAAAATTGTAGGATAATTGGTTAAAACAAAAGGAATAACTAGTGAATCATAATGGCTATACCTACTCTTAAATGCAGTCTTAAGAATGTCTGATTTTTTTATTATCATCTGATGATAACCCGAACGAAGATTGTTATTTTAGAACCAATTTCCTTCTTTCAAATGGCCAAAAAATCATCAATCCATTGAAATAGATACTTGTTTTTTTCCATAACTCAATCGAGTTTTCAATAATCAATATATCCTTGTTGGAGATGGAGCATTTCCCTGTTGATGATGAGCCACATGATTGAGTTCCTCTCCTTGGAGAATCCACTGTAAGATTTTGTTCTGATCAACAAAGTGTTTGATGAAGAGTGAACCCCTCTATTAGATTCCAAGATGTAGTTTCTTCTTTGCTACCTGCAAATCCACCCTTATGTTTAAAAGAAGCTCCAACAATAGCATGTTTGGAGGAAGAGGTTACAATCTTATCTATAAAAATTCATTACATTTTAGTAGGGTTATTTAATTGTTATTTACCTAATCTTCATATGATCCACAACATGAAGGAGGTTATTAGAGTTTATGGGGTTAAAATTAGTCTCCTTGATGATTTCTGGATTACTCTTCAATTCATTGACATTGATGAATTTTATCATTGCTGGTATCACGAATCATATCTAATTGTAGGTAATATAATGGTTATCTCCAAGTGGTCTTCATTCATTCTTGAGGGATACAAATCCTTCTTCATCCTAGTATGGGTTGGATTTGTAGTCTTACCCCTTAATATGTTTCATCACGATGCCATTTAAGATATTTTAATGATTATTGGAAAAAATATTAGGTTTATCTCTACTACTTTGGAACTTTCTATACCCTATGTTTCCTATATGTGTATATAATATGATATTTTAAGGGAGATACCTATATGTATTTGGATTATTAATGGGTTGGAAAAATTCTTTTATTATGTTTTAAATGAGGATGTCCTTTCTTATTGCTCTCTTTGTCATCATCATGGTCATTTGGATTCTAACTGTAGACTACCCCATATGTCATTGATCCTGATATATCATGTGGAGTATAGTAGTGTTTAGCATCTGAGAGGGAATCAGAATGGTGTTGAACCTATCATTGTTCGGATAAAGGAGGATCAGACTAGAATTCCTTATATTGATTTTTTAGTGGATGTGGGTCCTCATGGATCTGATCAAGGTAAAGATGATTCTTTGATTCAAAATTATATTGTTTAGACGTCTAGAGAAGATTCTGAATAGGAAAATTTATTAGGATAGGTTATTGGAGTAGCTCCCATCCAAGTGATCAATGCTTCAGTGAAGGAATAACCTATCTATCATTGTGGGGGACAATTTGATTTTCCTCATGCCTCTATTACATATACTTATAAATCATCAAATAATACCAATACATAAGGAACTAAACTTGAAATAGATAAAGGAAACCATCCCATTGCTGATGGGGACAACTTCACATTTTTAGATTATAATAAATATCATCCCTAAAGGTATAATTCTAATACTCTTATAACTATCAATACAATGCCAACTAGAACATACCGAGATTTTGTTGTGGTTATTCATGGTGAAAAATAAAATGAGATCTTATTAGGTGGATGTTCTAGAAAGGGGCTAGGAAAATATGAAAAATCTTGGGAGCTTATTATTAATTCTGAGGAAGAAATGCATGAGGAGGCATTCCAGATCAATGCTTTATAGGAGGATGTTAACATGATGTCTAAGATAATGATTCAAGTTGATACTAATAAGGAACAATGTGTGTGGACAAATATGAAAGATCTTATATTGACATGAGGATTCAACAAAATGAAGATAAGCTTTTAGAAGTATATTTATATTTGGGACAAGATGGTCTTGCATTTTGATGATATTATCAAGGTTGATCTGGATACCATGGTCATCACACTTCATTGGAGATTATATAGGGATAATGTTTCTATTAAAATCAAACATTACTTCAATGATTTTGTAATGTATTATGGTGCATGATATTTTTTTGGTATGATCTTGTGAAGTTTCCCAATTTTTCTATAAAAGTGATTTTAAAATAAAAAATTAATTTTCAGTTAGTTAGAAATCATTACAAATTCAAAGTGTCTATTGAAACACTATTTCATCAAAGAGAGTAAAATTATTATAAAAGGGAATCTAGGATAGTTAAATCCATGAAGAACCCCTAATAAGATCAATATACCCCTACGCAGAAGACTGTTGTACTACCACCAATGCACCAAAAGTCCCGCACAACCCCCCTACACTGAAAGAAAAGGGAGGGAATACCTACACCCAAGACCTATTCCCGATACCTAAAAATCATACCTACATGGAAAACATGTTTCGACCAGGGTCCCCCTATTTCTCATAAATAGGACACTTGGGCTCCTCATTCACATCACTAAAAATTCATGAGAACCCTCTGAGCACTGGTCGTATATCCCCTTCATCTCGGTCCTATGAAATTTATCTAGTATCTCTCCAAAACACTTGAAATTAAAAAGTAAAAGGGTATAAAGGAGATCATGGTACCTTAAGGGTCTCTAGAAAAACAAAATTATGCGAGAAACCATTTTCCTCTAATAGGAAACCACCTGTGCGAGCATTCTTCCTTAAGCAAAGACCTACACGAGACCTATACTGGGACACATGAGGAGACCCTTGGTGTTTATGCTAAATCCTTAACCATGTGTTTTCCCAGGTGGTCCACTATTCATGGTGTATTCAGATCATGTAGTCTTATCCCTCCCTAGGTGAAGCACTTTTAGTTCATCCTAAGACCTATGCTGAGAAATTACACCCATCACCTGTGCCCAATACTTGCGCCCAAAAGTTGTGCCCAGGACCTATGTAAGACAACCATCAGGCCTTAAAATCTATCTTTGGTAGGGCCTATCCTCCTTTGGAACCCTTATCTAATATGGACCAATTTGATACCACCATCAAAGCTTCCATACTTACACAACCTTGGAAAGTGTCACACTAGTGTGTCCCCCATTTTGGTGTTTTTTCCTATGGTCAGTGGTTTCCCACACATGTCTAGTTGGACGGTCGAGGTCCTTAGGGTGAATATAAGTGTGTATTCCTAGGATCAATAGGACCCCTACCCCAGAGATAGTGTCCGGGAGTTCCCATTATTGAATACATGGGCTATGACCATGTACTACCCTTTTCATCTCTAAGAACCATAGCCTATATTTCCTGATGGTGAGAGTAAGGATAATGCTTTATTTTCCATTCAATATGGAATAAGATCCTCCTCCCTCACTATGGGACCAATTTTATGTCATCCTTCATGGAGTAAGCCCCTATAATTTCTTACTGTAGGTTGCATTATTTCTCATCTCTGCCTCCTGGTCACCAGGTCAGATAGGGGATGGGAATTGGAGACCTCTCCTCTCTTCCCCTTCTTCTTTCCTTCCTTGTTTTTCATTCCCTAGACCCATTATAGGGTAAAGTGAAGAGAGGGAAGTTCCATTCCTTCAGACTCTTCCACCATCCCCCCATTATCTTCCACTAGTGTTGGAGGAGAGGTGTGTTGTTTTCTAGATCTTTAACTTCCTCCTATCCATAAAATTCAATAATGACTCATCCTGACTCAAATAGACATAGAGGATAGTCATGATCATGAAATAAACACCATATAGTGCATGTTTCAATAGAGAATCATCCTTTTAATCTTCTTATCACATTACTTAAGAGTGCCTCCATAGACATGGGTCCTCAAGGCTATCCATTTATCCTCAAGGAAAAGTGGATTTTGTGGTTTCCTATATCTTATATTTCCTCTTGTTTTTCACACTGAGTATGACTCATGTTGGCTTATAGGTTGATGGTTTCCATGAAATCCACATGATACCAAGCCTTCTTGGCATCATTCCTTGTTTAAGCCCCAACCCAAATA
Source organism: Viscum album (assembly GCA_963277665.1). Taxonomy (NCBI): domain Eukaryota; kingdom Viridiplantae; phylum Streptophyta; class Magnoliopsida; order Santalales; family Viscaceae; genus Viscum; species Viscum album. Next base: position 696,239,763 of record OY728122.1, on the reverse strand, counting down.
AGGGCCTCCTACTTGGCGCAAGACCCAATATTTCACAAAATTTGGAATCCTCTTTATGTGTAAACCCTAATTCTCACCTCATTTATAAGGTAATCCTCATTGTCTAAGCCCCATGTATTGAACTTTGAGAAATATGATTCTGGCTAAAATCAGGATATGTATTACGCCCACCTAGGGCCTGAGATCAATAGGTATTATTCTTAGGACTAATCCCCAATAATAATTCCCTTAATCTAGGAATCCTCCTTAGGAGTAAGTCTCAAAATAAGATTCCAATTCATTATGATTTGACACATCCCTCATGTTACCTTTATATGTCATCATCTTTAGGAGTAATCCCCAAATTAATCCACTCAATGGACCCTATTCCTCTATGATAAAAACCTTCAAGGGCCTCCATATGCATGGATCCTCACAACTGGACTACATGGGATTTTATTCCCATCAAAATGGGTTATTTAATAAGACTCAATGAGGTCCAAACCCATCAACCCAAATTGACCATGTTATATCTGGGGAAAATTCTGAGCATGGTCTAATTAAACATGGAAATTCAAATCCCTTCCAGGTTCTCTAGGTTGATTTGGTATAAGTCCCATACTAAACATCGACTAGGAACCTTCCACATGGTAGTCCTTACCACATGATGTTAAACTATATGGTTAAGTCCCTATCACATGACCTTAAAATGTATGATGTTACCCTATAAAAATCACTGAATTATGTGGAATTTGATTCCTTTTATAAGGATATGTTGGAAGCCCATCCATGGGTATGATCCTAACACCAAAACAACTCTTGTATCCCTGGATGAAGATACACTCTAGAGTTCCCCACTATCTGGCTAGAAAACCAACATCACCATAATAACAACCATAGAATCTCTAAGTATTATACAAGAGGATACCATTAATGGAGAAGCTCATATTCATATAGATGACTCCATTGATGAAGAACCTCATATATATATAGTTGGGTTCAAGCTCCAAAAATGCTAATAATTGATTGTTAATTCATGGGTAACCTGTGTCGAACATGGAAATCAATAAATGATTCATGAACCCATCTTAAATTTATAAGAGAGTCCAAGAGGAGGCAATTATATCCTCAAAAATAATGCAATGATTCTGAACTCCCATCATCTCCACCTATGTTCATTCTTATGTATCATTGTCTAAAACCCCAATGAGACACTGCCTTTTGAATGTAGGTCCCCACAAATATTGAACTGTTGGGTGCTTCCAGTTCCATGAATAAACTCATTGGAAACCATTTGAATGTAGTGGACCCGATGTGAATGATTGGAAACGATTCTATCCTCTGCAATCAATCATCAGGAGACACGATCCTGAGGGAAAAAATAGTTAACCTGATGTGAATCCTAAACCAAGATAATAGTATCAACCACCTTTCAAACCCCTTTCTCTCTTAAAATGAAAGCGGGCAAGAAACGACAATCAATTATACATATGTTCAGTCAAATGAGATGATTATTTTGTGGAGTTTCTTGTTTTTAAGTGTCATATATTTAAGAACATACTCACAGAGATACCTTCAATCCAGTGGAGTACATCCATATTTCACCAATGCATTCCCTGGTTAATACTCATGTTAGGTCTTCATCTACATGGAGGATTCCATCACTAACCCAACATCTTCAATGTTGGGTCTCTAATGCACTAGTCCTGGAGTACCATCAGAATGGTACTATCCCAACCATGGAGGCTTCCAACATGCCCTCTATCTCACCAACCCCCACTAATCATTAGGTCAATGATGACCAGTGGTCCTCACGTAGAGGATTTTGACCACCATCTTGACCGTTTCGGGAGCGTATCCTCATAATTAAACAACCAGTCTCTACCTTATTTTAGGGAGGTGTAGCAAGAGTCCGCATACATCCTCATACTTAAGGAACATGGATCCTTACAACAATAATTCTCGCCAACGCCACATAGTAGTGATCTCTCAACATGATGAGGGTGCTATCCTCAGTGGTTCGGTGTAGGTCCATTAGACCCAGCCATGCAATAAATCCCGCTAGGGGAAGCACTCGGTCACCCAGAAGTAGGGACACACCCATCTCCACTTCAAAGAAGCCTACCAAACCAATTGGGTGGAAATTTGTGAGAGGGTATATACACCCGTTCAACATCATTTATCAAAAAAATAGACTCATCTGGTGGCATTCAAGGAATCACACCGTTAAAATTTGAAGGCATACAATGAGTAGAAACATACACCTATCTGCACCCACCAATCCTTTTAATATCCTCATTTGGTAGCACTGAAAGAACCTCACTAACCAAATTTGGTGGAAATCTATGAGAAAGCATGAACACCTACCTGTATTATGACAACCCTGCTTTTTATTACAACTTAAACATGATTTATTACATAAAACATCACTTGATACAACAAAGAAGATCAAGATGTTTAGTGTATTTGGGGCTTAGGATCATTACATAAAAACTTAAAACATGAAATGCAACATCTTTATTGAAAACTTCCTTTACATGACCACTACATTCCCTCGTACTTATAATTACATGGGATAACCTGAGGACATGCATAAGAAAAGGGTGAGCTATAAAGCCCAGTAAGGGAGTACATATGGAATAACATGAGGAGTACAATACATGTTAGACAATAGGCATATCAATAGAGCATAAAAGAAACATGAACATAAAGGCATGATAAATCATTATAATCATAACATGGAAATGTGGCAACAAAACTTAACATGGAATTAGCATGAGCCAAGGCTCATTGCACATAGAGCATGAGTAAATACTAATTGAACCTGAAGCACGAGTAAACCCTCGTGGCACTTGAATTAGCATGAGTCAACACTCATTGCACATGATGTATCATGATACTATACTTTACCCAATGCATTGGAGTGCTATAAGGGTGCACCCTTCTTAAACATTTCATTTCATGCATAAGTGTGCCACATGGATCATAAAACATGGATTCATAAAAAATAATCATTTATTTCACGGTAAAGGAATGTGGAATTCATACCTAAAACTTTACAATAAATAAGTAAATGTGCATAAAGGTGAATACCCTTGATGGAGAAATGGGCATGGTATTCACTACACAATGACATTGGCTTAGAAAATCGGTGCGATTTCGGCAGCGTAACGACGTGACATAAGAATTCTTAAAAATGGTTTATGAGAGAGAAATAGGTTTATCATCATATTTACATGTAATGGACAGTAAGGAGGTCATATATATACATGTCCCAACAATTTTAATGGAATTTAGATTCATGATACAAAAGTATTGCTTGAATGTAAAAGAGGAGAGAGAAGTTCATTTCAGAATTTCGGCATAGTAACAGGTGTACATTGGAGGCATTTAATGAGAGAGAAAGGGTATCCAATCATTCAAACATAAAGAGGGCAGTATGAGGGAGGTTTGAAACCATACCACAACATTTATAATTTAAATTAAAAGGGCAAAACAACTTAAAGAAAATTGGACAAAAATGAGAAAGGAAGAAAAAACCCTTACTTGGAAGTGTGCTTCCAAAGGCTAGATAGAGGCTTGTGAGAGGATTATTGGGAGCTTGGGGAACCTTGGGAGGATTCTAGAGAGAGTAGGGTAGAGGTTGGACGAACTACAAGGGCTTTAAGTGAGGATGAAGTGGGAGCTTGGGTGGGTTTATATAGGAAAGTTGAGGGAATTCTTTATTATTTAGGTTTGGGTCCCCTTACATTAAATTAATCCAAACCACAAACCATACCATGGTTTTTGCCCATGGTTTTTGGAAAAGGGAAGAGGAAAAAAATATTTTATAAGGCCAAAGTCCGAACTTCTTAAAATATTAGGGTTTCTTATGTGGAGGTGAGTCACACTCACATGGAAATTAATTTAAAAAAGCAAGGTGTTGAATAAGTATTGAGGGGTCCATTAATGCTTTGAAAAGTAAGTCAAACAAACCCAAAATCACATTATTTTAATGTTAAAACATATATTGGCCGAACATAAAGATTATAGTATTTTATTACATCACTATTGTGACATTATGATGTCATAAAACACATTGTATATTTAAACGGTATTTAATTTTTACCCAAAAATTTGACTGTCTGAGAAAATTATGAAAAATTCACCATTGGATAATTTCGATATCCTGATTCAAAAAATAACATTTATTTTATCTAAATAATTTTCTAAATATGTGAATTTTCACTTTTAAAATAAAAACTGACATTTATCGAAAATTCACGGGTTTTGACAGAAATGGATTTCAAACCATAATAAATATTTTAATTGCATTCATAAAATTATAAGATCATTTAATAAAAAAATTAATTTAATAATAATATTATTATTTTATTAAAATATTATTTAATTCAAAAATACCTTAATTTAATAAAATAGATTTCTTAATTAAATAATAACTAAAAACACCATTTGTACTTTAAAAACTATTTACAATGTATCAAAAATGACTAGAAATTATATTCATTATTATATACAAAAATAATGTACATGAACATAGTACTTACTTATTTGTTACATAACCTCTTAAAACAGCCACATAAGACCTAAGGGTAAGGTGTGCGATGGTGACAGACTCTTGGGGTGGCTCAGATAACATCGCTCGAGTGGTAATTTCAGTCAACTTCCACTTTTCCCATAGACGGTCACGTTCGAGCTTGACATGATGAAGCTCAGATTGGGATTGGTCAAGAGTGAAGCCCAAGGATGTCACCTCTTTTCAGAGCTCCGAAAAATGGGCTTCGTATGGAGAAATTCTACTAGATGAGGCCATCGCTTCTTTTGTCTGAGTAAATTGGATTTGTTAAAGTCCTATATTTATACTAATCATGTGATCACTGTTCAACGGCTATATTAGCAACGATAAAAATTCTTAACATAAAACCAATGAAGTTGACACTTTATATAAACATAAAGAGGCATGTAATTAGATCGAGAGGGATTTCCATTAATGAAACATTGGGTCGTTACAATATTCCCACCTTAATAAATTTCACCGTCGAAATTTTCCTTTTCCCACACTAAAAAAATGTGGGTAACTCAGCTTCATCATATCCTCCGACTCCCAAGTCACTTCTTCAAACTTTTGGTTTCTCCACAACACCTTGACGAGGGGCATTGTCTTATTTCATATAACTTTTTCTCTACGATCTAAGATCTTCACTGGTTGCTCCTCATAAGAAAGATCGTCTTCCAATTGTACCACCTCAGAAGAGAGTACATGTGAAGGGTCTGATATGTACTTCCTTAAGAGGGATACATGAAAGACATCATGCACCTTGGCCATAGTAGGTGGAAGTGCTAGTCGATAGTCCACAGCCCCAACACGATCAAGAATCACAAAGGGGCTGATGTACCTTGGACTTAACTTCCCTTTCTTTCCAAACCTCATGACCTTTTTCTACAGAAATATGCGTAGAAACACCATGTCTCCAACTTTAAACTCAAGGTCTCGTCGATGATTATATGCATAACTCTTCTGTCGACTCTGGGCTACCTTGATATGCTACTAAATATTTTTCACCTTCTCCACCATTTCGTCAACCATTTTTGGTCCAAGCAGCTTATGTTCACCGACCTCATCCCAACATGCTGGTGTTCTGCACCTTTTCTCATATAGGGATTCATATGGTGCCATTTGGATGCTTGAGTGGAAACTATTATTATAAGAGAACTCAACCAGAGGAATATGTTGATCCCATACTCCTTTAAAGTCCATTGAGCACGCTCTCAACATATCCTCAAGTGTTTGGAAAGTCCACTCGGATTGGCCATCAGTTTGTGGATGATAGGCCGTACTGAAGTTCAGTTCAATATTCAGAGCATGTTAAAGACTCTTCCAAAACTTAGAGGTGAATCTTGGATCTTGGTAAAACACAATAGATAGTGGTACTCCATGCAAACTTACCACTTCCCTGATATATATCTGTGCCAGTTGATCCAGAGAGAAATTCCCCTGAATATCCATGAAGTGTGCATTCTTTGTAAGACAATCCACAACAACCCAGATTACATTATTTCCTTTGGATGTCCTTGGAAGTCCGGTGACAAAGTCCATGGTGATGTTCTCCCATTTCCATTCTGGTATGGGAAATGGTTGCATCATCCCCTTAGACTTCTTCCTCTCTACCTTCGCTTGCTGACACACCAGGCACTTTGATGTATATTCAGCGATCTCCTTCTTCATATCATCCCACAAAATGTTTTCTCAGAGATCTCGATACATCTTTGTGATCCCTGGGTGAATAGAGAAATTTGAACTATGTGCATCATCCAAAAGTTCCTTCTTCAGCTCCGGACTTGATGGAACACATAGACTTTTCCCAAACCACACAATTCCTTCTTCATTAACATTAAAATTAAAGGATTTACCCTTTTTGATACCTTCCACTTTTTCCTGAATTACCACATCATCCTTTTGAGCATCCTTTAACCTTTCCAAAAGAGACGGTTGAGCAATCATTTGTGAAAGGATTGATTATGTTCCATTCTTTATGATTCTCATGTCCATCTTCATAAAGTCTAAGAAGATTGGATCCTTCTCAATTCTCATCATTGATAGAATTGTTGGGTCCTTCCCACTTAGGGAATCTTCCACCTTGTTCGCTTTCCCAGGGTGGTAATGTATTGAACAGTCATAATCCTTGATGAGCTCTATCCATCTTGTCTGGGGCATATTAAGCTCTTTCTGTGTGAATATATATTTAAGAATCTTGTGGTCAGTATATATCTCACATTTCTTTCCATAGAGATAATTCCACTAGATTTTCAAGGCAAAGATCACCGTCGCCAACTCCAGATCATGAGTTGGATAGTTTCGCTCATGGATTTTCAACTGCCTTGAGGCATAGAATATCACTTTATCATTCTGCATCAGCACACATCCTAAGACCTTCTTTGAAGCATCACAGAATACCACAAAAGATCCCCACTTGTGGGTAAAGTGAGAACGAGTGCAGTGATAAGCCTCCTTTTCAACTCCTTGAAGCTTTCTTCACATTCATCACTCCAAGAAAACTTTAATCCCTTTCGAGTTAGCTTGGTATGAGGGTTGGAAAATCGTGAGAAATTTTTCAAAAATCGTCGATAATATCCAGCTAACCCCAAGAAGCTACAGATATCTGTTACCGATGTTGGCCTCGTCCATCCCTCAATTGCATCTGTTTTGGAGGGGTCCATAGATATCCCACTGCTTGTGATGATATGGCCCAAGAATGAGACCTCCTTAAACCATAACTCACACTTTTTGTACTTTGCATAGAGCTTATCCTTGCGCAAAGTCTCTAGTACAGTTTTTAAATGCTCCTCATGATCCTGCTTGGTTTTAGAGTATATTAGAATATCATCTATAAAGACTACCACAAATTTGTCAAGGTAATCTCTAAAGACTCTATTCATTAAGTCCATGAATATTACTGGAGCATTGGTGAGTCCAAAAGGCATTACTATGAATTCATAGTGCCCGTACCTTGTATGAAAAGCAGTCTTGGGGACATCTTCCTTCTTCACCCTTACTTGATAATATCCCGACCGCAAATCCACCTTGGAGAAGTATTGTGCTCCACGCAGCTGATCAAACAAGTCATCGATTCTTGGGAGAGGATACTTGTTCTTTATCGTGATTTTTTTAAGTTCACGATAATCGATGCAATGCCGCATTGACCCATCCTTCTTCTTGATGAAGAGGACTGGTGCACCCCATGGTGAAGCACTTGGGCGTATAAACCCTTTATCCAGATTCTCCTGTAGTTGTTTCTTCAGCTCTTCAAGCTCAACAACATCCATTCTATATGCAGTCTTGGATATTGGTAGTGCCCCAGGTATAAGTTCAATTGAGAACTCAACACCTCTTCTAGGAGGAAGACCAGACAGTTCCTTGGGAAACACTTTTGCAAATTCCCTCACAATAGGCATTTCTTCAAGGATGGTTTCTTCTTTGGACTCAATCATCTGAGCTAGATACGCGTGCTCATAGGGCAGTAATATCTATGATTGAGATGATGGAGCTAAAGGAGATTCATCTTCCATCTAACACTTGTAAATAATCGGGGGCCGATTCTCTATATGGAGTGTGATTTCCCTCTCCCGACAATTTATGTTGGCTCTATATAAGGAAATCCAATCCATGCCAAGAATTGCATCAAATTCCACCAGAGGGAGTATGATGAAGTTCGTCGGGAAATTCAATCCATAGACTATAACAGGGGAGGACTTATATTCATGGGATGCAATGATTGCCCCATTTTCCGTACTCATCGACATCTTTACTTCGATGATTTGTGGTGGTGCTGGGATTGTTCTACTAAACTTTCGAGATATAAAAGAATGCGTAGAACCTGAATCAAAAAGTATGTTCCTTATTCTTGAATCAATAACTAGCATACATGTCACCACTTCGTTGTCGGGGTTCACTTCGGCAGAAGTGATGGAAAAAGCTCTTCCTTTCTACCTTGGAGGTTGTTGGTTGTCTCCAAAAACCCTTGGATTAGGGCGCTGATTTGAAAAATGACCCAGTTCTTTGCCTTTGTAGCATTGAACAACGCGTTGAGGTTCGAACGGAGCATTCCTCTCCTCTGTCACAGTCGTGGGTCTTTCTTTCCAATAGTTAACAGCTAGGTGCCCTTCTCTTCCACACCTGAAGCATTTTCTCGTCCCCTTAAGGCAAATTCCAGGGTGCTTCTTTCCACACTTTTGGCAAGTGGGGTGCTGGATCTTCTTAGCACTGTTGGATTTATCCATCGGACCACCAACATTTAAGTCCACCTTACACTTCTTGTCCCCATGATACCCCTGTGATTCCCCAATCTCCATTTTGAACTTGAGGGTACATCGGACAATTTCCTCATAGCTGTCAAAGTCACGGATCGATAATTCTTTCAGCAAGCTAGGCTTCATCCCACCAAAGAAGCATTCAACCTTGCATTCGGGGGTAACGAAAAAGCCGGAAGCATATCGTGCAAGCCTGGTAAAGTTTTACTCGTATGCTCCAACAGATTCTTCATCTTTTTTCTTGAGGGAAAGGAAGTCCCTTTCCATCTTAAGCCGGAGGGTGCACGAAAAATATTTATCGAAAAATATCTTCCGGAAATCCTTCCATTCCAATGCCTCGATCTCCTCCTCAGGCTTCGTATTTTTGATCAACATCCACCATTGATCAGCTTCACCCTCCATATGATAAGCCTCTAGGAGAAACTTCTCTTGTTCAGAACATTGGAGGATGGATAATATCTTTTCAATGGAGTTGATCCATTGTTCAACGATCATGGGATCAGATGATCCACTAAAAGTAGGAGGCCTTTGTCTCATGAAGCTCTCAATAGTGACTTGTTCTTTCTTAGGGGGGGGGGGGGGTTGGACGTACCTCTTGACCCATGTTTCTATTCAAAACTTGAGTTATCTGAGAGAGAAGCGTGACAAAGTTCACGATTCCTGCTCCCATTGGATTTGGCATCTCATTAGTACAGTCATCACACTGATCTTCACAACGGTTGTTAGCCCGAGTCCTCCTATTACCGGCCACTGGCTGGAATAAAAGGAATGTTAGGGGTAACACATAAAGGGTAATCCAAAGAAAAAATTTGATGACTTGTAAATAAACATTCATTTCCTTAACTCATGAGTCTATAGTCTTCAATCTAGACTTTTCATGATCTACTTTCTAACATATATTCTTAGGGGAATTTTTTTTAATTCCCTTAATAAGGGTTCATACTAAGCTTGCGAATTTATCAAAACATATCCCCCGGGAGTGTCATAACCAAGAGTGCAGGAAGGCCCATTGTCGTGCTCCAGTTCCCGTTCGAGTCTAGCTCAAAGCGGTGTTTTCAGATTTTACCCCTAGGATACATCTGTGCCAGAGCCGCCTCTACCTGCTCGTATCCAAAGAGGGATGTATTTTCTTGATAACCCACTTACTCAATACTCACCAAAACATAGGGACGTTTTTATTTTACTCAGTCTTGTATCTAAGGCTTTACTAGGGTTTCCTAATCCCGAAAATAACTAAACCTATCCTCTGATACCAACTATGATAACCCTGCTTTTTATTACAACTTAAACATGATTTATTACATAAAAATTCACTTGATACAACAAAGAAGATCGGGAGGTTTAGTGTCTTTGGGGCTTAGGATCATTACATAAAAACTTAAAACATGAAATACAACATCTTTATTGAAAACGTCTTTTACATGACCACTACATTACCTCGTACTTAGCATTGCATGGGATAACCTGAGGACATGCATAAGAAAAGGGTGAGCTATAAAGCCCAGTAAGGGAGTACATATGGAATAACATGAGGAGTACAATACATGTTAGAAAATAGGTATATAAATAGAGCATAAAAGAAACATGAACATAAAGGCATGATAAATCATGATAATCATAACATGGAAATGTGGCAACAACACTTAACATGGAATTAGCATGAGTTAGGGCTCATTGCACATAGAGCATGAGTAAATACTCATTGCACATGAAGCACGAGTAAACCCTCATTTCACTTGAATTAGCATGAGTCAACACTCATTGCACATGACGTATCATGATACTATACTTTACCCAATGCATTGGAGCGCTATAAGGGCGCACCCTTCTTAAACATTTCATTTCATGCATCAGTGTGCCACATGGATCATAAAACATGGATTCATAAAACATAATCATTTATTACACGATAAAGGAATGTGGAATTCATACATGAAAATTTATAATCAATAATAAATGTGCATAAAGGTGAATACCCTTGATGGAGAAATGAGCATGGTATTCACTACACAAAGACATTGACTTAGAAAATCAGTGTGATTTCGGCAGCGTAACGACGTGACATAAGAATTCGTAAAAATGATTGATGAGAGAGAAAGGGGTTTCTCATCATATTTACATGTAATGGACAGTAATTAGGTCATATAGATACATGTCCCAACAATTGTAATGGAATATAGATTCATGATACAAAAGTGTTGCTTGAATGTAAAAGAGGAGAGAGAAGTTCCACTAGTACAAAAACCTTTTTTTACGTCACCATTTTTCACGTTGGTTTTTTAGAACCGACATGAAAATATCCAAAAATTGATTTTTCATGTCGGTTATTATATAACCGACGTGAAAATTCATTTTCGCTGATTTTTCACGTCGGTTATATATGAACCGACGTTAAAAATCCATTGTATCTGATTTTTCACGTCGGTTATTATATAACCGATGGGAAAAATCAACGTAAACCACTTATCCACATCGGTTATTAAATAACCGACGTGAAAAATCATTTTCCAGGAAAATATAATAAAATTTTCACTTATTCTTCACGTCGGTTTTAAATAACCGACGTGAAAAATCGATTTTCGTAACTTTTTCACGTCGGTTATTTATTAACCGACGTTAAAAGGTATTTTTCACGTCCGTTATTAAATAACCGACGTAAAAAAAGTTTACCAAAATATAGTTCATTTCTGAAGCTTTAATTTGACAGGTCACGGAGCTCAAACGGAGTTACGGATTAAAAGTTATGTCCTTCAGAAGTTGACCATCTCTAAAGGATGTCTTAAGGATGTCCAACTTCTGAAGGCCATAACTTTTAATCCGTAACTCCGTTTGAGCTCTGTGACCTGTAAAATTAAAGCTTGGAAAATGAACTACAGTTTTGTAATCTTTTTCACGTCGGTTATTAAATAACCGACGTGAAAAAGTCATGAAAATCGGTTTTTCACGTCGGTTATTTAATAACCGACGTGAAAGAGTGACGAAGATTGATTTTTCATGTCGGTTTTATAATAACCGACGTGAAAAATAAGTTAAAATTTTAATATCTTTTCACGTCGGTTATCATAAAACCGACGTAAATGATATTTTTAATATCCCGCTAACGCGAAATTTCAATTTTTTTACAGCGCGATATCGAAATTTTGAATTGCCGCCTAAAATTTTTAATACCGCATTTTCTCATAGAATCTCAATTATATGTTTCCATTATACACCCATCCTAATTTGACGATCATTTATTTCAACCATTATCGTTCCCCCAAATTGACTATTTTTCTCTCGAACGTGAATCAATTATTTATTCTTTCCGCGATCTCGTCAAGGTATATTTAATCATACATCCATGGTTTATGGTTTTTATGATTTTTTTTAATTGATATACCATTTTATGATAATTTCATTCAACCATCATCATTCCACCGAATCAACTTGTTTTATCTTCAATGTGAATCAACGATTTCTTATTTCCGCGACCTCGTCAAGGTATTTGTAATTATTTTCCCATGATTTATAATTTCTATGAGTATTTTTCTTAATTCATATACCATTTAACGATTTTTAATTTATTATAATGATGGATGATTCTTTATATCATGATAAAACTACAAATCCCCCTACGGAATCAAAAATTTCTTCTAATATGAAGCTACGGTTGGCTCATTGAATCTTTCCTCGGAAAAAAATATCAAACTTCTGATGGTCATAACTTTTCATACGTAAATCCGTTTGAGCTCTATAACCTGTCAAATGAAAGCTTAGAAAATTTTCTACGAGATAATAAACATTTTTTAAGTTGGTTATTTAATAACCGATGTTAAAAATAACTTTTAACGTCGGTTATTAAATAACCGACGTAAAAAATGACTTATAACGTCCGTTTTTTTCAAAAACCGACATAAAAAATGGCTTCTTATCGCCATTTTCCAGAATGTATTTCACGTCAGTTTTTTAAAAACCGACGTTAAAAAATATATTACCCCATTTTTTACGTCGGTTATTAAATAACCGACGTAAAAAATAATATTTTTAACATCGCTCGCAATAACGTCGCCTAAAAACCGACGTTAAAAAGCAAAAAAAACTGACGTAAAAAAAGGTTTTTGTACTAGTGTTCCTTTCAGAATTTCGACATAGTAACGAGTGTACATGGAAGGTATTTAATGTGAGAGAAAGAGTCTCCCATCATTCAAACATAAATAGGGAAGTATGAGGGAGGTGAGAAACCATACCCCACCATTTATAATTGAAATTGAAAGGGCAAAAACAACTTAACGAAAATTGGACAAAAATGAGAAAGGAAGAAAAAACCCTTACTTGGAAGTGTGCTTCCAAAGGCTAGAGAGAGGCTTGTGAGAGGCTTCTTGGGAGCATGGGTCCCATTGGGAGGATTATAGAGAGAGTAGCGCAGAGGTTGGACGAACTCCAAGGGATTTGAGTGAGGAGGAAGTGGGATATTGGGTGGGTTTATATAGGAAAGGTGAGAGAATTCTTTATTATTTAGGTTTGGGTCCCCTTACATTAAATTAATCCAAACCACAAACCATACCATGGTTTTTCCCATGGTTTTTGGAAAAGGAAAGAGGAAAAAAATATTTTATAAGGCCAAAGTCCGAACTTCTTAAAATATTAGGGTTGCTTATGTGGAGGTGAGTCACACTCCCATGTAAATTAATTTAAAAAGGCAAGGTGTTGAATAAGTCTTGAGGGGTCCATTAATGCTTTGAAATGTAAGTCAAACAAACCCAAAATCACATTGTTTTAATTTTAAAACATATATTGTCCGAACATAAAGATTATAGTATTTTATTACATCACTATTGGGTCATTATGATGTCATAAAACACATTATATATTTAAACGGTATTTAATTTTTACCCAAAAATTTGACTGTCTCAGAAAATTATGAAAAATTTACCGTTGGATAATTTTGACGTCCTGATTCCAAAAATAACATTCATTTTATCTAAATAATTTTATAAATATGTGAATTTTTACTTTTAAAATAAAAACTGACATTTATCGAAAATTCACGGGTTTTGACAGAAATGGATTTCAAAAATTAATAAAAATTTTAATTGCATTCATTAAATTATAAGATAATTTAATAAAAATAATAATTTAATAATAATATTATTATTTTATTAAAATATTATTTAATTCAAAAATACCTTAATTTAATAAAATAGATTTCTTTATTAAATAATAACTAAAAACACCATTTGTACTTTAAAAACTATTTACAATGTATCAAAAAATCACTAGAAATTATATTCATTATTATATAAAAAAATAATGTACATGAACATAGTACTTACTTATTTGTTACATAACCCCTTAAAACAGCCGCATAAGACAAAAGGGTAAGGTGTGCGATGGTGACAGACTCTTGGGGTGGCTCAGATAACATCGCTCGAGTGGTAATTTCGATCAACTTCCACTTTTCCCATAGACAGTCATGTTCGAGCTTGACATGATGAAGCTCACCTTGGGCTTGGTCAAGAGCAAAGCTCAAGGATGCCACCTCTTTTCTGAGCTCCAACAAATGGGCTTCGTATGGAGCAATTCTACTGGACGAGGCCATCACTTCTTTTGTCTGAGTAAATTGGATTTGTTAAAGTTCTATATTTATACTAATCATGTGATCACTGGTCAACGACTATATTAGCAACGGTAAAAATTCATAACATAAAACCAATGAAGTTGACACTTTATATAAACATAAAGAGACATTTAATTAGATCAAGAGGTATTTCCATTAATGAGACTTTGGGTCGTTACATGTATTCATCAAGCCTACCAGTAGCCTCATTTGGAAGCACCTAGAGAAGTAATTCAGAATGTCCCAAGGACAAGTAAGGGGAATAATCAACTCTATTATCCTACACACTAGTACTATCAGTATCCACTAATAGTAAAAGGAGTACAAGAGCAGGCATATGCACCTACTCCAATTATGAAGTAGGAGTATTTACACATTTCAATCGCTAAAGTCACTAAGCATATCTCGAAAATAGTGAAAGGGAAGACACAAATCCTTTCCCACATCCTACAATCTTTCTATGACATCATTATAGAGATGAACGTAGTACTTAAATAATTAACACAAACAATATCCCCATAAGTGGGGTGACTCAAAAGAATTTTACCTTGAAGCAGACACACACATATGCTCCCATATAGGAGGGCCATGGGGAAAACTCCCCCATAATATATGGACAACCGGATCAGGAACATATACTCGCTCTAGTTGGAGTTAAATGGCCTAACATAATAGCCAATCCAGGGAAAACACAAACACCTTAACATGAAAACCACTTCCCCCAGTAAGTGGACCCAATAGATCGCAATAAGGCATCCAAAAATAATCCTCACCAAATACAACTAGAAAGAAAAGAGATAATTTATGATCCTACTCTACTCAATGCTAGAGTTATTGAAGCCTTTAGATGATTATGTATGGGTGTTCAAGATCATAATCTCCCATTACCATATTATGGGAGTAATAGTTGTAAATTTAAAGGTCCTCATCAGACAGTCCACCGTGAAGGATTTCTTTTTTTCTACAACCCGATCAATCTCGAGAGCCCATCTCTTATTGAGATCCACGGAAGACCTCCACGTGGCTAGAAGATCAACGAGAAAGTGGGTATTCTGGTTTCTATAATCCACTATGGAGATATTCCCCATGATGGTGTTCGCTATGAATGTTCCCCCTGCAATAGTGCTTCACATTGTCAATAGAATTCTCCGATTGGTAGTGTATTCATGATAAATCTGTCCTATCACAAGTCACTTGCGAAAATAAGGCCAGTCATGTCTGATGCCTTATCATTGTCACGTGAAATCCTATATCAACTAGAAGATATCCCAATGTGATGATCATGATCAAAATCTCCTTTGGATCATATGCCTTATGACATAACATAGGAAATCCCAACCAATATGACTTCTTACTATAAAGAAGTTGGAAAAAATCCACTCTTGTCAGACCAGGTAGAGGAGTATCTAGTAAAAGATGAAGAAGATCTGCTAAACATGAGGAAACAGTTGTCTAAGGATGTCATACCATTATTTTTTATGCCATTAACCATTGCTCAATAGAGCATTCTAGAGGAACTATTAGAAGATTTTTTGCATGACATCAACCTCAACATATGGAAAACTCTTCATCATTTAAAAGAAAAAGTATTACTTTATGATGAGTATCAATGTACCATTAAAATAAAAGAATGATTGAAATTCCAAATTGACTTGGTATCTCTCCTAACTTCATGAAAACCAAATATCAAGAAACATCAAGGATCCCTTCAACATGAATGCCTCATCACATTAATGGGATTATGATAAGTGATCATGGATATCCCATATGGTGTTCATATCATAAGATGGGAAGCACATGGAGCATTAAATTCCACCACAATCCCTAACTAGAAAATTCCACTGAATGTAGTGTCATGAAATGTCATAGCTTCAGGCCATCTCAAATAAAAAAAATTTGTTCTTAACCAAAGACATTATTAGAAAAAATAGGCCCCAATTTACTATCACCAACATCAAGCTAGACGAGAGTAGGGTATTGAAAGACTATTGCATCAAGAATATGATCATATTGAGAAATATTCCTAATTGGGGGAAATTATTCTTCAAAAAAAACACAAATTTCAAAAATATAACAATGTTCTTTGGGGATGGGTTATTTATGTTTGTGCCAAAGGATTCACCCATCCTACATTCGAAAAAAACTCCATAGAATGAGAAGAGAAGCAACAGTAGTATCAGCCATGAAATTTTAGGAGAAACCCAATGTTGTAGGGCTGAGGAATTTTTTAACCCACTCAAGGTCAGTAAAACATACCCAAAGAGTTGTGATAATAGAATGGTAATAACCCCATCCCTCAAGGTTGGGGTCTATTTCATGAAAAAATACCCTCCTCACC
Organism: Viscum album; assembly: GCA_963277665.1. Taxonomy (NCBI): domain Eukaryota; kingdom Viridiplantae; phylum Streptophyta; class Magnoliopsida; order Santalales; family Viscaceae; genus Viscum; species Viscum album. The sequence continues at coordinate 696,223,042 of OY728122.1, read as the reverse complement.
ATGAATATGTCTTCTCTTGATTAAGGAAAATTTCACAGAATGGATCCTCCCAGTTCATCCCATTACATGATCTGGTACTATCACTTGGAATATGCATGAATGAATTATCTAGAGATTTGCTTCGGATTAATGTCCACCAAGTAGTTCCTAGAAATAAGAAAATGAGAGAAACATGAGTCATAGAGGTTGTATAAGAAGACAGTTTATAGAGACACTGATAGAATGTTTGAAATTAATTTTCTTTAGTTAACATCATCAATGTTTCCCTCACCAATTCTTAAGAACATGATTAAAATCCAAAGGATTTAGAAGTGAAGGTTTTACCTCATAATGTAGTCCACAACGAAACAGGTAAAGGAGGTGTTCTTAACCAAAACTAGATTATTTCCCTAAATTTAGGCACTCCATCATTCAATCAAGCCTTACCCCTTCGAAATCCATCCTACAAGGAAAAGGAAAAGGGTCATAATATACCTCACCCACCTCTCAGAGAGGTTAATACCATTATTTTGGAAGAAAAATTTTCACAGTAGGAGGAATAAATGAAGTAATTGATAAGAATCATTGCATAACTACTCTAACGTATCCTTCCTGCTAGATATGCTCTGTAAGAAGATCCTAAACTCACACTTCCTAATGATGCACATAAAAAAAGAGGTTTTTCCATAGAAACTAAAGTAGATCTACCACATCTAATAAATGTTGGATGCCAACCACTAATAAATCTAGATCCCACAATAGTAGATCGAGGATTTCCTCTGTTGGGTGCACAACCAGAGCAGGGTCATACACATATTAATAGGCATTCCCCTATAGGTTACCAATGATATGTTCCAATAGTGTCGTTACCCATGGCCTTACTGACCCCCACACTTGTTTAGGATTTTTCAAAACCATACATTCCTCAAATGTTTCTGAGAACTATTGAGTCACTAACAGGATTGATTGGAATCCATGGAGGAACAAAATTCTCTGATAAAGCTAGAAAATAATCCATACCCTGAATGGATATATCCGACTCTTCCTCGCCGAATTTTGGGAACCCAAAATTTCTAACTTTCAATGGATCAGAAGACCCAACACATCATTTTATGCATTTAGTCCCTCGATGTGACCCCATGATGGGTACCAATGAAAAAGAGGAAGTAGTGAAACTTAGGTTCATTGAGAAATCTCTGCAAGGACTGACATTTGTATTATACAACAGCCTGTAGTCTCAATCAATCATGGCGTGGGACGACCTTCATCAGATGTTTCTATTTAAGTTAATCTCAACACTATATAAGAGAATAGTATTTGATCTATCAAACTGTAAGAAAAATTAGAATTAAAGACTGTTTTATTTCATTTCTTGGTGGAAAGGATTTACATACTCCTTGAACATACAACACCCTCAAGAAGAGTTTCCGCCTATCTGTAAAGCTAATATTTGAAAAAAGTTTCACACTCCACTTATCCATTTGAAATAAATAGGAGGGTTTTGGGACCTTGCTACAATTTCTTATAGAGTAGAGGAATCCATCATAGAGTCTAAGGCAAATCCCAGAGTAATTCCATCAACTCAGGGAGGTAGAATAAGAAAATTAGATGTCGTGATAGTTACACATAAATATCCCTTGTACCCGCTCCTACTTCAAAGACCACACCATACCATATAGATCCACATCCTGAGCATCATCAACAACACCTATCTCATCAGTATGATCAAATAGATCATAGGTGGAAAGAATTTGAGGAGATGAAAAAATGGTCTATTATTTTTGAAATGACCAAGTCCCTGGCTACTTTATCTTGATATTATAAAACAACTTGTCTAAGTTTCCAAAGCCCATGAAGCCTAACAAATAAAGTGAAAAATATATCCAAAACTATTTCCCCTTAAATAAAATATTGGGGCACCACATCCATTACTATTTTGTTTTCAAAGGCCTCCTTCAAAAGATGGTTGACTCTGGGAAGGTTAAGATAAAAATTCGCACACCCAGGTAGTATGTGATTCTGCCACCAATCTGGAGGAGTAAAATGAATGGAAATTAGAAAATACTAAGAGTTCATAGAATGTAGATGATTTTATGTTCATTAAAATGATAAAATAAACTCTTTCTATCCTCCAAACATGGTTGTAGCAGCCAAATGTGCCTCCATCCACTTCTGCTACAATGCAAACAACTTCATCGACTGTGTAGTCCTCTGAAAGTCAGTCCTCCAAAAAGTGACATGGAAAGAAGGTTTAGAATAAAACAATTGAATATGATCTCATGTGAAAGAAAAGGTTATCCTTGAACTCAGTGTACTTCATTCATACAATACCAAAAGAATGGGCACTGCCCCACCAAATAACACAACAAGAGTCAACCCGTCAAATGAAATGTTCATTAGATGAGGAGTTGATCTTGAGTTCTATTAATGTTATTCAACTAATGGATTCCATCACTAATTATGATAATTTTTATGAATCATAATTACCCAAAAATTGATTGGGGAACTAGGGGAAGAGGCCTTCAGAGTCAAGGGTATAGGGGAAGACATAACCTTTCCAAGAGCCACTACTTCAACCATACCCCCACTGGAGCCATCTATGCGGACAAAACACATGGGAGAGCTCTCTAGAGAGATCAGGAGGAACAAGTGAATTCCAAATTGAATTAAAGGGTATACCATGAAAAAATAATACTAGAAAATTGATTAGAGGATATTTAATAACTTAATCAACCCCAGTGTGTAGGAAGACTCATCCGACCTAACCAGTGTAGAGTGGAAGCACTTTTAACTCTTATTATGAGGGACTTTGGATCTACATCAAGAACATAAAATTCTAAATGGACATGAAAAAGAACATACCCTTGTTGGGAATCACATAACTATAGACCATAAGTATGATATTTTGAAGTAATTGGCCCAAAATTCTGGCCATGTTTTCAATCCTAGATGCTTTGAGTCTTCCAAAAGACCTATGAAAAACACTCATAGAAGCCTTGTTGAGCCCCCATGAGTTTGAAGTCAAGGTTCCCCCTACTGAATTATATCATGAAGATAATGATCCTGCATAATTCCAAGAATTTATCTATTTCATATACCAAGATGAAGATAATTTCATACAAGGATACATCAAACCCATATATATATATATATATCCTATAGGATAAATGATGTTGATATCTGATGAGACTTTTTTGACAATTGATCTGATGTCAACCACATTTTGTACCATCCATTTTTCTTACTAGATCTCGATGAATCTCACTTGTACCCCTCCAATATGATTTTATAGGGTTATGAAAAGAATGAGAAAGATCATGTCAGTGAGATCACACTCAAAACTCTGTTTTAGGATCTTGTGTCTGATATAGAATTCATGGTTGTTTAGTAGGATACCAAATCCAAGGATCTATTGAGAAGACCTTGGCTAAATCATCTTTTGGCCTTTACTTAATTATACCACCAATGCCTAAAATATTGTATCGATTTTAAAATTGGGACATTTCATGGTGATGAGGACCCATTAAAATCCTATTAGTCAGGATACATTGACACAGGGTTCTACCATAAGGGAGTAAAATAGTCCATGGCTTATGATGTAGCTCGAATTAATGACCCAAATGATATGGAGATGATTCTAACTAATTATTTCAAGTAACTTAGTATAGAGGATGTAGTTCCCATAAATTAAATTGGAGGGGTGGGTCCTAATTCAAGAATGTATTCATCTAATTCCAAAATGTCAATCGTGACAACTGAACACAAAAATGTAGGAGAAGTTGTCAACTCTATGAGAAGTGATGAGATTCAAGATTAAAATGTATTAATTCCCCACAATAATCAATGAATACATATTTTATCAACTATACTAGAAAAATTTGTCACATCAATGGGATAAGATAGGGATTCTCATTCTCAATACCTCATCTTCCCTTTAGATCCCCAAAAGGTACCACACCATCAATTGACCCAGAAATGATTGCTTCATCTTATAGATGTAAAAATGACAATTCATACCCTAAATTAGATATTATTGATTCATAAGATACATCATAGGAAGAGGAAAATAAGTATAGAGTGAGGGAGGGGAGGTTGGGGAAGACCTTCTAGATTCCCCTTCATCATTTAAGGAAGGCGTCTCCACCACTGTGGATAAACTTAGAGAGATAAATCTGAGTATATAAGAAGTTACATGACCCACTATTATTATTGAATCCATGAATCCCAAATAAAAAGAGGTATATAATTCCTTCCTAAATAAACGCCAGGACATGTTAACCTAGAATAACATAGATATACCAGATTTCGATCCCAGGGTGGCCACTTATCACTTTGGTTCTTTAGAAGACCATCAAGGATAAAACAATCATCCAAATAGACTCACCCAACTCACATCTCCAAAATTGAGGCTGAAGTGGATGAGATCATAAAGTATAACTTCATCTGAGAGGTACAATATCCAAAATTGATAGCCAATGTCTTCCTTGTGAATATGAAGAACAAGAAAATTAGAGTTTTCATTGATTTCAGAGATCTCGATCGACACTGTCCCAAATAAGACTTCCCATTTCCAATCAAAAAAAATCCTGATTGATGAAACAACTAGTTATCAAGATCTCTCATTAACTGATGGATACTCATGTTACAAAAAAAATTGGATGGCCCCAGAATATGAATAAGACACCTTCTTTAGGTCCCCTCAGGGAGTATTCTTCTATAGGGTAATTCCCTTTGTCCTAATGAACATCGACACCACAAACCAATGTGTTATACATCACATATTACAACCCTTTTTGGTGTATTTTTTTGAATTATATGTTTATGATATAGTGGTTAATCCCCAACAAAATTCTAACCACATGGCTGACCTAGAGACCATCTTCAACAGGCTTCAACAATATAACCTTCAGATGAACCCCTTAAAATGTGATTTCTGGGTAACCTCAAGAAAGTTTCTCTAATTCATTATATTCTTTCATAGAATCAAATTTAATCCTAAGAAAAAAAATCTATCCTTAACATGTCACCTCCTAAAAACCTAAAAGAGTTACGAGGGCTTAAAATAAAATTTTCCTACATCTGACACTTCATATCCAACCTCACAGGAAATTGTTTTCCCTTCACTAAATTAGGGAAGAAGGGGGTCCCATATTAGTGGAACAATGAATTTAATGAAGTGTTTGATAATTTCAATAAATAAATATTGAGTTCACTAGTATTAATTCCACATGTAGAGGAATATATACTCATTATATATGTGATAGACTTGGAATGATCATTGGGTACCTTCCTTGCATAGAAGAATGATTTTGGGAATGAAAACAACCTTCATTATCTAAATTGAACCCTGATTGACACTAAGACTCGTTATTTAGATATTGAGAAGAGCTTATCAACATTGATCTATACAGTTTAGAAGTTGAGGCACTACCTACAACATCACAAGGTACAATTGGTTTCTTGTAATAACCTGATCAAATTTATCATTTTTTGTTAAATGCTGGAAGGATGTCTAACACAATAGGCAGTTATTCTACAGTAGTTTGATATACAATTCATACCTCAGAAAGTATTAAAAGGTCAGGCCTTGGAAGATTTCCTTACAGAGCACCCATATGTGGAAGAGAAAGTATTAAATACTGAATTTATATGGGAAGAAGTCTTTTTTATTCAAGGAGACTCCAAATGTGGGTGATGTATTTTGATTGTACATCTAGGCTCTCAACAGGGAAGAAAATGGAAGACGCTAAGATCAAAAAAGTTGGGTTAGGGTTGTTAATATCTCCCTTGTGAAGGAAATCCAACTTTAATCCTTCCTATTATCAAAATTATGTACCAACAATGAAGTAGAATATCAGGCCCTCTTTTTAGGTCTAGAATTGGAACTCCAAATACAAATGAACCACCTGGAGGTGAAAGGTGACTCAGAGTTGGTAATAAAATAGATCAACATAGATTACACTATCATAAAAGAAGAGTTGATCCCCCTTCTTGATTATGTTTGAGGGTTGATGGTAGAGTTCCCATTAGATCCAACATTGAATCATGTCCTTATATTATAGAATGCCCAGGATGATACATTGGAAAATGCGTCCACAACTCTGGAAGATCAGAACTAGAATGAAATAGTCATCAGCATTTCCCATCATAACATAGTCTCAACTTTTTTTTCAAGTCTGAACTGAGGAGATTATTGAAGTCAGCCCCATACGTGATTGATATGGTCCTACCATGGGATGGATTATTCCCACAATAGAATAGCTCCATGATGGAGTAATTCCATTTGACATAAATAATAAGGATAAAATCAAGTGGATAGTGATCAATTTAACTCTTTACGATGGTCTAAATCACCCGAAGGTCCTCTAAGAGAGAGGCTTTGATGGATACCTTCTCGGATATATCGATAAATAAGAGACCGAGACTATCATAGAATAAGTACATTTTAGAGCCTATGGTGAACACTATCCAAGATATAGACCTTTTGATCAAATCCAAAGACTTGGCTACTTATGGGCTTCAATGATTCAGGATTGCAAAAAATTCAACAAGAAATTTCATTCCTACTAGGTGAATACCAACTTCATCCATTAACCCATAGAGTTTCTACATACAACAAAATAATACAATCCATTTTCCATATGGGGAATGGATTTAGTGGAGTCGTACCCCCCCACTATGTCCATATAGTTTAAATACATATTAATTGCTTCCTATTTTTTCTTCAAATGGGTTGAGGAAGTACCCCTCAATGAAGTCAAGTCCAAAAGAAATGTTGGCTTAATGAAAGATAACGTCATTACTAGATTTGATGTTCCTCATACCATATAGATGGAAAATGGCACAAATTTCTATTCTACTAAGGTTGATAATCCATATCAGTAGTATAATATTAAATCCATCCATTCATCCCGCTATCATGCATCGAATAATAGAAAGACAAATGCATTTAAAAGGACCCTATCAGATGTACTCCAGAAGATGGTGGATAAAGATAAGAAGTATTGTCCTGAAAATCTCTTTCAATACATATGGTCTTACTGGACTACGACCCGTAATACTACACAGAAAACATTGTATTATCTCATATACAGGACATAAGAAATCCTATCCATTTAGGTTCAGTTTCCATTGCTTTATGTTTCCATCTGTGATCAAATATCTACATATGAGAAATCCAAGAAACTATTGGATGAATTAACATGACTAGATGAAAAATGTTTTCAAACCTTGGATCACATGGATTTCTACTCGAATTGGATAGCACAATATTTTAACAAGAAGGTCCAACTCCATTGATTCCTCCAAGGATAATTAGAACTATTCCTTAGGAATATAATGATACTAGGAAATAATCCTCCAAATATTGATCCAAAGTTGGAGTGACCATACTCCACACACAAGGTCCACTCTAATAGAGCTTATTCCTTGATCTAAATGGAAATCAAGCTCATTATAACTCTAATAAATATAATATTCCAGAATAAATATTTCGTGCAATTCACATGAAATTTTTCTTAACTACAAGAAATTAAAATGTATAGAACCATATTCATATAGACTATAATATGTTAAAATATGTAGTGGGTCTTTTTCACACAACCTTAAAAGGCATGACATAATGTCCATGTTGTATGAAATTAAACTGTGTGTCATCACCATCCTTATCGCATGACAATAAATTGCACAGCATATGGTCCTAGTTGTATGGCATAAAACTATAAGACACCCTTCATCCTCACCACATGACATTAAAATGCATGGTTATATTTCCTATCATTCAAAGTTAAGAAACCCCTAAATTCATATGATTTTAGATATTCCTTAGGCCCCCTTAAAAATGGGCCTCCTTATCAGGTATATGTTCTAATAAAATCCCCCTAACCCCTCAATGGGTCAAGGGGCCCTCTTCTCTAGACATAATGAAGAAATGACATGAATCACCCATGCATAAGCCACACTTACATCATTTTAACTCCATAATGGAATTTGGGACCCCTTTATAGGTATAATCCCTAATATTTTCACATCATTACTGAAAGGTGATAAATTGCATGACCAATATCCTCATCGTATGATGGTAAACTGTACGATCTATCCATAAACTATGTATAACATCATTCTCATTTCTGAAGGGATATAAAGTGACACCCAGATTTCCATCCTTGGGCCCAGCCATGAAAAAGATAATATATATCCCTCCTTTCCCTATGTATAAACTAGATCCACATGTGGAACTTCACTAGAACATATAGATTGATTCTCATTACAACGAGATGCATTGTGACACCTAGACGTCATGTTTTGGGCCAAACTATCAGTCTGGAAAATATTAAATCCCATTTCCTCACGTCAAACAATGATTGGTGTGGGGAAAAATTTTCAAGAACTATGTGTGGAATTATTATTACTCCAACAAGACACGTAGTGATTCCCAGATCTCCAATATTGGGCTTAGCCGCAATAAAAAAATCCCCATTCCCTGTGTACAGATTACACCAGCATAGGGAACCTTTCAAGAACTACGTTTGGAATGATTCTAAGTACAATGAGATGTGTAGTGACTCATAGATCTCCAATCTTGGATCCAACCATAATAAAAAAATCCCCCACTCCCTATGTAGAAATCAGACTTGTATATAGGATCTTTCAATAACTACATGTGGATTGGTTTCAATGACATACATAGTTACAACCAAGCCTCCTGTTTCAAGTCCAATCCCAATTAAACCACAAATCCCCTTTACTCTTTGTGTACGAATTAAAACATACATAGGGAATACTTTTTTTGTACTATGTGTGGCATGATTCTTTCCCTAGTAAGATACATAGTGACACATGGGTCCTATACCCTGGCCCAACCACAATATTTACCCCTTTCCATGTAGGTTCATCTTTTTTTCCTTACCACATGAAGTTAATCTGCAAGGGATCTCAAGAACTACTTATGGATTGATTCTCATCTTGATGATATATGTAATGATACCTAGATCATATCTCCTGGCCCAACAACCATAGAATCAAAATTTCTCCATTATTAACTTGTGTTTCCCTTATGTTGTAGAAGAGAACTTTACTTCTCCTTGTTTCTCACACCGAGAAAAACTCACATGGGTTTAAAAGTTTGGTAAAGTAGTTCCCCTCATGAGTAGGGAATACAAATTCACATTGGGGAAATCTTGGTCCTAGCTGGAAGACACTAAAAGGTACACTATATGTCCCAATCACATGACAAGAAACTGCATGATTCTATACAACACTATGTGTGACTTGATTCTCTTCTCATTGAGATATGTAATGATTACTAGGCCTTGGGTCATATCCCAAACGTAGGGTAAAGAAAAATTCCCCCATATTCTGAATACAAACAATTATATATACAAGAGCTCCCAATTTGGGTCCCTTTATTAAAGGATCCACTGAATAATAAAGGATTTACCCCTTCTACATATGAGCTAGATCTATATAAGGGACTCTACACTTCATGAACCATATTAGTACAAAAATTTCCTGTATTCTTGGACATATCCCTTCCTTAGAAAATACTCATACTCTTGGAAACTTTAGGATCTATATAATATTTCTCCATCTCTTGGTGATATAATATCTGATACCTGAGGGATTCTTTATCAGACTATGTTGTAACATGTCTTATCTAGCTTTTCTTAAGTTTATCACAAATTTTAGTGTCAGTCAGCCAAGTAATTCCACTATTGACTATGATGTATGTTCCCTATTTTTCGTTTCATAAAAAATCCCACAAAATGGGTTTTTCAATCAGTAATAACTTCATTCTTGGGAGAAGCCACTTTTGTCTCAATTGGATTTGACGACATTATGTTGGAACCCATGATCTAAATTCAGTATGTGGTCACCTCCCACATAATTATCCCATATACTTTATCCTGATAAAAAAACCTCCAAGATAATGGTTTACAATTTCCTCCCTCATTCCCAAGGCATTCCAGAAAAACCTTGGTCTCATAGGCCACATCTAACCAATTTTTTGATTATGATAAGGTCTTAGGTGTATGAATTAAAACTACAGGAACCTTATCTCCCTATGTCAGTGTTATAATTGTGAAAAAAACCTCATTCCACCAATTATTTGTAAATTTTGACATGAAATTACCCTTCCATTTTTAGGCACTTTTCTCCTGTAAACCAAACTATATGCCCAAGGAAATCAGAATCTCTATTAACCTACATCAGATTTTAGTAATAGATTGTCATAATTACTAATAACTGCATTGCCCAACTGTGCTATAATATAAACCATTTGGATTTTCATAAGTTTTTCACAAATTTTAGAGACTGTCACCCAAATCATACCACTATGGACTATATAGTATGTTCCCTAATTGGCCTTGCATAAAATAGGCCAAAAAACGGGTTTTTTAATTAGTAAAAACTTTGAGCTTAGGAGAGACATCCTCTAATAGAATAAGACCTTTTCTGCATATCAATATTTGGATTTAGTAATACTGAAATCATAACTTATAATTTTGTCCTGTCACAACTGAATCTGGTAGCATATTTCTAGAAAAATTACAATGAATGAGAGAATCATCAAACATTTTATAAAAGAAAAAGACCTTAAATTATAACCCCAAAATGTCCTTATCACATGAATTTAAACTGCATGATATGTTTACCTTTTTCAGAAAGGGGAATTTCTCTCTCATGTCAAGTATATTAAATTTTTTTACCCTTCTTCACTCGATCCAAATTCATATAGGTGCAGTTTCCCATTCATGGATAGTACCAATACATATATTACCTTCATTATCAGACACCTCCCTTTGGAGAAAAAGAACCTATCTTGGTATTGAGAAACCCAAATATTAAACTTCAACAATTAGAAATAAAATTTTTTAATTCCTGAGAAATTTTATTCTTGGATATGTTGTAATATGCCGAAATTGGATTTTCATAAGTTCCTAAAAAAATTAGATCTTGTTATCCAAAGGATGACAATATTGACTATGTAGTACATAACATAGTTTTCCTTGCATACAATGAAAAATAAAATGGGGTTTTTAATCATTGGTAATATGGTCCTCAAGAGAGACATCCTCTATTCCATAATATTTTGTTTTAGATCTAGGAACCACAAAATCATTTCTCATGATTCCCCACCAGATGTCTGAAGAATGTTGGAACATTCTCATCCCACAAGACCTAGTTGGGATATCATTTCAGGATTTATGGTCAAATATATTCGACATAAAATCACTAGCCTCATTAGTATGATATACATAGATTTAAACTGACCAAAAAATAGACATAATAATCACCTGATTGAAAAAATATAAAGGGTACTCTAGAAAAAAGTCAAATCTCAACTCGCTAGACCTACACTCCACATGATTTAGTCCAGAAAATTCAGCAATGAAAAGGTAAAATACATAAAAAAAACTTCAGACTAAAGTCCCCAAAAGGGCTGTTTAAGAAAAAATCCATGTCTCCCTCACTATTCCCCATGGATTAGGGAAAAATTAGATAATTTTACCCATCCCTATCACTATGATTATTACCAACTAATACATATATGTCTTGTTACATAAGTTTTCTTCAATGTTTTTTTAAATCACGTAAAGAAAACCAGGATTAAGACACAATAAATTGGAAACAATGATCCTTTTCATTTATGTTTTGAAATGAAGGGTAACTTCCACATTTTAGAGTCTCTCTTCCAAATTTTATAGTTTATCCTCAATATAGGTTGTGATAAGTTGAACCATATGCCAAGAAACAATTATAGCTTCCCCAAGATCATCCATACATGCAGTAGCATTCTCATAAGCTTTACAAAGATTCTCTTGATCAGTACTAATGAAATCTCTCCTCTATGATGAATCCCCTTCCATGGATCAATGGAATTGGGATACCTATTACTATGTAGAATTTAATTCTTCTTATTAGCACATTATTTGAAGATACTTCTCATCGAGTTGATTCTGATACTCCTCCTCCTCCTAGGAATGGATGGCCTCTGCTTAGATTGTGGTAGGTCTAAGTTCATGAAACTAGCCAGAATTATTAACTCTTCACTCCTATTACCTTTTCCATATTATCAGCTTCTCCATATCATGGATCTTATAGTAACTAAATCCACCATATCTCAAAATGGAAATATTTAATAGAAGTTGATGAATTTACAATAGAATGTCCTTAAGAGGCATCTCCCTGACTATCTTTGAGATATCTCACCAAATAAGAAGAAGTGTAGGGAGAAAAGAATCATGTATATCTCAATCAAACATAGATCCACTTTTAGAAAAAGAGACATAATCCTAGATTAGTGCACTCAATAAACCACCTTTATGATCCCTCTAAATTGGCCCTAACCTCACCTTCCAATGTTGGTGGAGATAGCATGGATTCACCCATATTAAGCCTAGTTTTTGTTGTTCAGGACACTAAAGAGAAAATCAAACTTATCGTTAAAATTAGGAGGAAAAAATGTAGAGAGGGAGGTAAATAAACTGAAACAGTTAATGAAACTCACCCATTTTAGGACCAACTACCAGAACTGGTACCTATCTAGTACCCCAACCTCAATTCTCGGAGTTGAGACCTCCTGACTAGGAGCATACACTTGAGTTTTATCATCATCCAAAATCATATACTCTTTATAATCCCTCACATTAGGATTCTCAGCCATCATCCCCTCAGCAACATGAGTGGGGTGGAACTAGATGCCTCATTCTTGAAGTTATTTGGAAATGTTCTATGTAGATAAAGCTGAAAAAGTTGGGATTTTATATGAAGCATCGGGTGAAAGAAAATAAAATATGTTTGGAATGTTAAAGAATGATAAAACTCACATTCTTCCAATTCCTTAAAAAAGTCCTAAAACTCCTTATTGGAACCTAGAATATCATTGTATGGATTAATTAATTCCAAAAGTTCATGATACGTAGCATCAAGTCTCATAGAATCCATAACAGTAGGGATACTTGAGGTGTGTCACATCATCTTCTACTGCCACATAGTTAGGGTCAGTTTCACCACCTTCATCGGACTTCCTAATATCCCTATCATCTCTTTTTGAAGCAACAACAAGACCAACATTGAATACGGAAACACGATCCTCTAGTACCAGCAAAAAATATGAAATGTCACGAGGAGAGGAAATTTAGAAATAACACGTGACACAAAAAATAGTGCAACTGACATTTCCATGAACACCTTCCCAATCTATATGAATAAAGAATGATATGGATTCATCTCTTGATGATTCAGCTATAAAAATGATAGATTCATCTGCATGAGTCCATGCCTCCCCCATGGCATCTTCATCAACCCTTGAAGGATCAATGCCAGAACCCCTGAGGGAAGAAAGTGATACAAATTATTCAATATAAAAATAAAATAAAAGGATATTTCAAGAAGTTCATGATATAAAATTATGACAATACAAAGACTTACTATGGTGCATGCGTCAGGCCAAATTTAATGTGCACTTTCACTTTCTCTCTATTGAGATGGATAATGGTTCACCTGAACCCTTTTGGAAACAAAAACATGAGGTGATGACCGAGGGGTTCCTACCACCATCTCCACCACCATGGTCCTCTAACACCTAGATTGACCTAGGGATCCAAGGACCTCATCCACTCCCCTAATGGGGGCTCCCATAGGCCCATACCTAGGCAAACTAGGTGCCTCTTCCACTGATTCCTCTTCAACCAATCATTGTTCTACTTCTTCCCTTACGAACTAAAAAGTTAAATCCCCTCAAGATTAATGATGGAAGATTTAATAATATAAAAGTAAAAGTAGATAATAGAAATATATCAGTAGGGTTAAGATTGATGTCCCATTAATTCTGAGGGTGAACCTCAACTCCATCATGAACTCCCCATTCTATCATGTAGGACACTCACCTTTTGGTTGAGGTATAATCATCAATTGTGTATATCAGAGCCTCCAACTCATAAAGATACTTCATCAATTCATCCATGTTATTTATAGGGTGGATATCAGAGGGTGGTCTAATATAAACCAGTTTTGGAATTTGTAGGATGACATAGAAATATTCCTAGGCATCTCTGACATCATGAGTTCTACTATCCCAAACTTGGATTGATAAGGGCCACACATAATTCCACCCTAATACTGCTCTCTATGAGGAAGAACCATTGTCTCTCAACTAGGAAGCTTATTCAGGCCTCCTTTATCTCTTGGGAGAGTTAGGGGATGGAACATGGGCCTCCACCTAGGGATGATGATCAGTCCGCCTTGGCCCCGAATGTGAGGTCTTTTCAACTATATCCTACTTTGTAGTATTTGTCTAAGACTGTTTTGTGGGATTTGGAGTTTCAACATCATCATATTCAGTATGAGTCTTTTTACTAAACATTCCACAACCAGCGGTCATATTATCCATAACATAGAAAATTCTATTCATCAATTCCCCATGAGGGTTTGATGAGATCCATGCCTTGACATACCCAGTGTCCAACCCGATTGATGAATCCGATGGAGGTAGCATGATTGACATTTTGGATACTTTCATGGACATCAAGATTCATATCCTTTGGGTTACCATTAGATGATTATCCAACTTGACATGTGTAGGGGGAATGATGATTGACTGTTAATGACATTTAAACCGGTAGGAAAATTGATACAATGAATAGACTTTGCAGATGATTACAATATCAATGTGATCCACTAGTACGTTATCTGTGAATGCTATTATGTGTGACCTCAAATATTAATTATTTTCCATACCATCATCAGTAAATGTACATGTTGGTGGGTTACCATGTAGAAAGAAGGTAAATTCACCTGACACATTCAATATTCTTAGAACATCATTATACATCAGGTTTAGGGGTCGAATTACGGAGACACCTTGAACGAATGGTTGAAACCAGCTATAAAGGTTTTTAATTGGGATCAGCACTGTATACGAATTGAAATGTGTTACGAACCACCCCCACAACACTTGAAACAATCCTAAAATCCTAAATGGGGCCTTCCCATTGTATTTATGCATCGTGAACTGATATATTCTAGCCAAGAGGGGGACAACATACCCTATGTATGTCCCATATTATAGTTTTAAGGTGACCACAACATTCCCCAACCTCAAACCATCCTTGAACTCATGGACAAGAAGCAAGTAAATACTCAACCTCATAGCGAGGATTCTTTTGAGGTGAACTTTCACATCAACCTAGGTTTTCTCCCTATAACCCCAACACCTATAATCTACCTTCTCCAATGTGGTCCATAATGTTCCCGAAGAACCTTGATTTTATAAGGTGGGGAATATATTGGGGTTCTGGAACATGTTAGCATCCACTTAGTGTTTTAGAAAATCATTCAATCATGTTTTAGGACGAATGTCACCCCTGGGGTGAGGATATTTTATCGTTAGTTTCTTCATCACCCTATAAATCTCACGATAAAAAGGTGGTGTCCTTTCAGTACCATCCCATATTGAATTTGGTAGGATGAACTCATCATACATATCCTTAAGAACAGGCCCCCTATAAATATGGAAGACATCCCACAAGCTAATACATACATTACCAAGAATTAAATGGAATGAATTCCTCTTCATAATCCACTAACTAAGAAGTTCAAGGATAATATCTGGGATCTTGTTTAAATATATATTCCCAACCAATAAAACTTCATAAATGTTGACATATTGCATCTCCATTTTGAAAATCACATAGGTTCGATGCACCCAATACACCCACATCCATGTAGTCCTGAAAACCCCTCTAGAGTAGAAATCCAAGTCTTCCTCCCTACCTTGTCTTTGATCGGTCTGTGAGGTGAGAAAGGTTTAATAATAACAATGATGCCTCAAATCCTAGATATGTGGATTCAAATGTGGATTAAATTTACTCATATTCATGATGTATCCAATAGGGGATCTCCCTTCCTTGATAAAGACACACTTAGTAGAGATGTTGGCATAGGGGCAGTTGACGTGCCTAAAAAACCATGACTTTGGAAAGTAACTCTGAGGCCCAGGGATGGTGGAATCATCCAAAAGTCTATGATTATATAGTGGAAGACAGTTGATTTGTGCATATTCATGTAGATACCACATCAAGTTCTTATCTATATCCGACATAGAGGGATCGATCATGTCATAGTAATTTGGATCGACAACTTTGATTATCTCAGAATAACGTGCAACAACTTGTGTAACATAAGTCATTGAATCATCTAATGAAAACATAAAATAAGACACCACGTTCTACCTTTTAATTTAAAACATTAACTTATCTTAAAATTATTGATTAATATTTTTGATGAATTTAATTTTTTTTAAAGGACAGCGGGTTCACAGCCCCTTCCACTAGGTCCCGCATGCAGCCCTCCAGGCTAGTTCCATCACCCAAGTATCTCATCCAGGCGTTTCACTTATAATCTATGCCAATGTGGCTCTACACAAAAGCACCACTCAAGTGGAAATATTTTAGGGAACTCCTTGTGAGACCTTCGCAAAATAGGGAATATTGAATAGTTGGGTGAATGATCTACACAAAGAGAGTGTAACATCATAAAATGAAGTGAAGAAAATGAAAATGAGGGCAACATTATTTATAGGCACTACTGGTATGTGCCATAGACCTACTATAGCGAGCTGTAGTTTTTATCAGTGCACCAGAGAACTGATTCCATGCTATATGGCTAACCTATGTGGTTAGGCATGATATCCTTCATAATATTTTCCCTGTTCTACCTCATGATTCAACCCTCTTCATTTGATTGAATCCAATCATAAGGTAGGATATTGTTGAAAATTTATTTCTTTAAATGGAGTAAAAATATTATGAATGGAAAATTGAGAAGGTTAAATATGTGAATAAACCAAAACAGGATCAAAAGACCCCTATGTGGGAAACCTATGAGACAACACTAGTACACCAGGAGGCCTGCGTAGCCCCCCCCTGTGCGCCAAGAAAAGGGAGGACATACCTACACTCGGGACCTATTCCCCAAACCAAAGTGTACAAATATTTCAACCAAGGTCCCCTAGTTTCTTATAAATATGGACTTGGGATCCTCATTTGTACAACTACAAATTTAGAAGAACCCATCGAGCTCTGGTCACGAAACCCCTTCACTCAGGTCCTTTGAAACTTCTCAGGTGGCTCTCCAAAACCCATGAGAATAAAAAATAAAATCGAAGAAGGGAGATAAAGGTCCATTAAAGTTCCCAATCACAAAAAACATTTTTGATAACCCATTTTCCTCTAGTAGGAAACCACCTGCACGTGCCTCCTTCCATAAGCAAGGAACTACACAAAAACTATCCAGGGACATCTGAGGAGACCTATAGTGCTTAGGATAAATCCTTAACCAATTTTTTCTCATAGGTGGTCCATTAATCAAGGTGAATTCAGATCCTATAGGCTTATTTCCCCCTACTCAATGCACTTTCAGTTCCTCCCTATGCCCTACACTGAGAAAATCCACCTAGGAAATGTGACCAACACTAGTACTTAGGACTAGTGCAATCCACCCATAATCCCTTATTTAAATCCATCCATTGAAGGGAATATCCTCTTTTTCTCCCTCGTATGATAGAGACCAATTTTAAACTTCCAAAAAAGACTCCAGAGTTAAAATACCATGGAAAGTAGAACACCAACCTTTCCCCCATTTGGGTGTGTATTCCTATGGTCAGATGTTTCCTACACTCGTCTCTTTGGCCAGAAAAGGTCCTTAGGGTGAATGTGGGTGTGTATTTGCATGGTCATGAGTACCCCCACCCTATATATAGTTTTAGGGAGATCTAGATCTCAGAACAAGGGATATGACTATCTCTTACCCTTGTCATATCTAAAACCCATAGCCTCTAGTTCCCATTGGGGAGAGTAAGGATTTCATGTTCTTTTCCATTCAACGTGGAATGAGATCCCCTCCCTCTATACATGACCAATTTATGGTAATCCCTCCTGGTGTAAGCCCCTATCCTTTATTGTAGGAGGTTTCACTCTTGATCTTCTCTGCCTCCTGCCCACCAGGTCTGATAGGGGATGGGAACCAAAGACCTCTCCTCCCTTCCCCCACTTCCTTCCTTCCTTATTTTTTATACCCTAGTTCCATTCTAGGTTAATGTGAAGAGAGGGGAGTGTCATACCCTCTTCCTCTTCCACCATCTCCCTATCCTCTTCCACCAGTAGAGGGGGAGAAGTGTGTTGTTTTCTAGATCCTGGAATTCCTCCTATCCATCACATTCAATAATGAATCATGCCTACTCATGTAGACATAAAGGATATGCAAGATAAAAGAATACACACTATTTGGTGCATGTTTTGATAGGGAATAATCCATTGAATATTCCTCTCACATTTCTCCAGAGTGCCTCCATAGGTGTGGGTCCTCAAGTCCATGAATTCAACCTAAAGCAAATGTGAATGGTGCGGTTTCCCAGATCTTCTATTTCCTCTTGTTTCTCACACAAAGCATGACTCATTCAGGATTTGAGGTTAATTATGGTTGTGAAATCCACATGATCCCATGTCTTCTATTCATCATTCTATGTTTAAGACCCAACACAAATGAGGTCTTCATATTTGGTGTAATACCCAACTTTTCACCAACTTGTGCATCGTCTTCCAGAGTATGTACCAATTGTCACCCCATTTACAAGGGAAACCTCAGTTCATAAGCCAGAAGTATTGAACTAAGATAACTCATATTCCTGATATAATCAGGATACATAGGATTCCCACCTTGGGCCCAAGCTTAATGAACATCATCCTCATGACTAATTCCCAACAACATTTTCCTTAATTTAAGAATCCTCTTCATGATTATGTCCTGAAATAATATTCCAAATCATCATGAGTTGACACATCCCTCATGGACCCTTTATAAGGAATCCTCCTAAGGAGTAATCACTAACATAATACTATCAAAGGGACATACTCCTTTATGAGGAAAACCTTTGAGGGCCTCCACAAGTGCGGGTCCTCATAACCGAACTATGTTTGATTTGATTCACATACAAAAGGGATATGTTGGAATCCTCACTAAGGTCCAAACCAAACACCCCAAATCAACCCTTTTCTCTCTAGGACACATTAACAATAGATTCTAATTCAACCTGGAAATTAATATCCCTTCCAAGTTATCAGGGTTACTTCATCATAAGTCCCACTTTAAAAATTAACTAGGAAACTTCCTCCTGGATGTCCATTCCACATGAAGTTAAACTATATGGTTAGGTCCTTATCACATGACCTTATAAGGAATGATGTTCCTCATTAAGTGGAACCAAAATATGTGGGTTATAATTCCTTTCTCAAGGATAAATAGGAATCCCATCCATGGGTATGATACCAACACCAAAACAACTACCATCTCCCTGGATGACAATACACTCTAGAGTTCCCCACTATGTGGCTAAAAAACTAGCATCATCGTAAAAAAGAATACTGAATATCTAAGTAGTATATAAGAGGTTACCATTTATGGGGAACCTCAGATACATAAATATGTCTCTATTGATGAATAACCATGCATTCATAAAGATTATTTGAATACACATACATGCTAATAACAGATTTCTAATTCAAGGGTAACCCATGTAATACTTTAGAATCAATAAAGGATTTATGAACATGTCTTAAATATATAAGAGTCTCCCGAAGTATTCAAAAATACCCATAAATGGGTGAAATGATCTAGAACTCCCATTATCTTGACTAATGTGTGTTATTAAGTATCATTGGATTAAACCCCCAATGAGTGATTACCTTTGGAAAGCAAGTCACCATAGATATAGAACCATTTTTTGTTCCATGTTCCATGAATAAACCCCTTGAAAACTATTCATAAGTATTGGACCTGATGTGAATTATTTCACACAATTCAATCCCCTAAAATCAATCATAGAGAAACATGATTTTTAGTGAAATAATGTCATATTATCTTTCCTTGAAAAAAGAACAGGTGTCGCCCAAGGTGACACACTTAGGTGTATAAAGCCTCTATCCAATACATCACCCAACCAAGTCTTTAACTCTTTCAGATCAGCTAGTTCCATATGGTAAGAAGTAAGGGATATGGGGTGGGTTCCACTTACAAAATCAATGGAAAAATCTACCTCCCTTATTGATGGGAAACAATAAAATTAAAATCAGAAATTGTTAGGAAACTCAATGACCAATGGATAAAGATCATTTCATAAGTATTTGTGATCTAGATGAAAATAAAACATATATATCACCTTACCCAAAATCAGAAAAGGAGTTTCAGTTTGACTCGATCTCATGTCCATTCTACTAGGAAAACATGACACACCCCATTGAACACAGTAAAGAAGACCCATCGAAGGTTGAAGTAAATTTAGGATTTAAGGGGAATCATCTAATCTATCATAAAAATGGAATCAAAATTATTCATGTTAGGATCCAAAAAATTACAGTTGAGTTTGATATATCATGAAGAGAAAACACAAGAAATACACCATAGACCCTATTCTCTCTTCATTCTGAGGGGTGTATGATTATCCATCACATAAGACATAAAATCCATAGGAAGATTTATCAAATTTACAACATGATTTTGATATGAATGAATTAGATTCACCAATACCAAATAAATAAGTCACTAAATATGATTATATAGTGGTGGTTCCTCTCACTGTCTATAGACCCACATTTTCTTCCTCTGAAGATTATTCCACTTTGTAAAGAAGCTTGATTCCTAATGCTTATGGCTAGACCCCCTTAGTTATTTTAGAGTCTAATTTGATCACATTACTTTTAGGTGCTTATAAACCCGTGCCACTGCACAGGGTAGAGAATATATGAAAAACCTTTGCAGGTGGCCTGAGAAACCACATGAACCATAAAATATTAGTGTATTAGTTTAAAATTTCTTTAAATGACCAACATTTACACACTAAATGAAAGTCAACGAGCCTCTTACAGACACAAATAATGTTATAGATGATTTATGCTAGTGAGATCCACCAAAAAACTCATTTTACTTTATATTTCATTTAAGGGAACTAATAAAAAATACACCAGAGGTAAGAGGAAACTCCCATCAACCCTAACTTACCAACCAGATCAAGATCAACCATCAACACACTATCCATATTATAAGCACAAGATATGAGAATCAACATGAAATATATAGATTAGATATTAGACTGAAAACCCATAATGAATCTTAATTCCTTTGTTCTATCCTTTTTCACCACCTCTGGAGAAAATTGAACAAGTTAAACAAAATGGTTCACATAATGAGTCACAATATTATCATCCTATTAGAGGTTGAGAAAGTATATATAATTTTTCAAAACCATCGACTTTGGATAGAAATATTATATAAATAGTGATATAAAGTCTTTCCACTCCAATACATCATATTACTTCACTGTAACCATTGAATCCCACCACCACTTACTAGGTCTAACAAGATTAATGTAGCACAATTCATCTTTAAATATTCTAGAATTTCTATGAACTCAAGAATAAACTCAATATATTTCAATCAATCCTCAACCTCTAGAGGATCCTTCGATCTTTTGAAAGATACCAGTTTCTAGTAAAGGAATTCCTGAGCATGATATTTATATTCATCCCTTCAAGGTTCCACAATTGGAGCCCAAACTATAATGGTTGTATCTACCTATACCAACTTTTGGATAGTAAGAACCACTATCTCAATGAGATTCTGGTCAAATAGAGGGTTTTCTTACCATGGTTCATCAGCAGATCCCTCCCAATGACTACTCAAATGTCTTATTGGGGTCATTGTACTATAAAACATCAAAAAAGAACACTAAAACATCATTAAGGATACTCAATTCATAAAATCATTATAGATATATAGGAATATAAATTCCATCATATAGAATTCAATTCTATGGGATTTAGAAAAACACTCAGATCAAATTGGGAAAATACTATAATCAGACCAATTTATTTCTCAAGGACACCTTCTCGGAATACCCATGGTGACATAAGGATCTCTAAGATGAGAGATGGATATGAACTCTCTCACAAATAACTCATAAGTCCCTAAAATTATACCTCCAATCTACTAGGATATCCCAGACATTATAACAAAATCAAGGGAAAAAGGTCAACCTGAACCTCTGATACAACTTTTTTAGGAACATAACCAAATACCTTGGTATAATGATATACGAACCGATCCGGAAATAGCCCAAAGGAAATTCCTAATTCTCACAGGGTTGTGTATAACACATGGAATCATATAAAAATAAAAGGGAACCATTTTCTACAAGAACAACTAATCAAGATACAATAGTGGAAGATAAAAAATGAACAGTTGATATGCCAAAAACTCCTCAAGGTGAAAATTACCATCAATAGATAGATAAGATAAAAATATCATCCAACAAACATCACATCACCATTAATAAAATATCTCATAATCCCTTGGAAACTAGGAGACCACAACTCCACCAATCACAATCATCACTCCATGTTCCATGCTCAAGCACACCCACCACCTACAAGTGGTTCATTCCCTTTTACTAAACCCAACATAACATAATATAACAATTACCTAAGGAAAAGGTAGGATGTGAGATAAATAGGATATTAGGATCTCACCAAGTTTTCCATAATTAGATCCAAAAAATTATTCGTTTCTTCTTTAACTTTATATTAAAATATTCATAGTAGATCATTTTATATTTTCAATTAAAACATGATTTTTAATCAAGTAGACAACAGATATATAAAAATAATATGAAATAAACATTTATCATAAAACTAAAAGTACATGAACTTAATAATTTTATAATCAATGACATGTAATAATAAAATCCAAAACCAAACAACATGCTCATAAGCCTTTTGGTTAGTTAGTTTCTCGCTATAATAGCCTAAAACTTCTTTGTCAATCATCACAAAATTATGTACGTGAACACATATTTAGTATAAGGACATTGCGATATAATAAATAAAAACCCCATTAGGGGTAATCATTCTAAAAAAAGTTTTAGTTAGATTTAGCATCGTCAATCTGTTGTTATGGAGTCAAAGTCCTAGTGTGATTGTCTAAATCACCGACTAACTACCTAGAATTAAATATGATTTCAATAAATAAATAATTAAATCAATGCATGGTAAATTCATTCATTTCAATGAAATTCATAGTTTAATTTCCAATTTATTGTTTCATCATGTTCTTTAAATTTAAAAAGCAAAAATATTTTTTCATCAAAATCATGCCTTTAAAAATCAACTATCTTTTAAATCCATTTTTTTCAATAATCAACATCAAATCATTTCAATCCATATTTTCTCAAATACTTTTTTTTAAAATCCATTCAAAATATCTAAAAATATCATTCCTTTGAAATAAAAAATGAAATCTCCACATTTCAAGGTTTAGAAAACAATTGAAATACATTTCAAATTAAGAATTAAAGTCACAGTTTTAATTATCAGGAAAATCCGCATAGGACAAACTACCTTTTTTATCACCAGATCAAATGATCAATAAAAAACCTGGATATAGAACCACTAATAGATACTCAATGGTGAGTAAGTTAAAGTATTAATCCCTAGAAGCATGATTCATAAAAAATCCAATCCAATAATAACATGAGGAATCCTCAGTCACAAAGAAAGATAGATGAAAAAATAAGGGATTCCAAAAGAGATGAGTTTCAATTAACGGAGGGAGATTAAAAAAATACATTGGTTCTTTGATCTAAGAATAATGGAGGTTGGAGGATATAATATTCCATTTGAAATAATTTAAATGCCAAAAATTATAATATAGTTTGAGTGGGAGGTGTCAAGATTTAAAATGGGGTTAATTAATTTATGAATAGAAACAACAAACCATGCCACAACACACAACCCCATGGAATAGAAGATGGTAAAAGGTCCAGGATATGTTTCAATAGAGGAAAACCCGTAGTTCACCATAGAGTGTGATATAGTCCATAGTTCTATTCAACAATCACCCCTAGTCAATAAGCCTCTGGAAACCATTCCATAGAGCACACCCAAATTTACTTCACTCAGGGTAAGGTTATGGTGCAAGCCAAACACCACGCCTAAGCTACCCCCCAAAAGGTAGTGTCACTTAAACTAGCCACTTGAGCCTCCACACCAAAACAATATTTCCATGATTTAGTCCCTCCTTTGTTGAGGTAGGTTATATATTAAAACCCACCAACATGCTATAAGGGTGTAAAAATATGTAGAACCGACCAGATATGACCCTCAAACCCCTATGTCACAGTAGCTACCTTCACACCATAGATCTTAGGGTCTTATAATAAAACCAATATCTTCCAAAATTCAACCTACTATATAAATTTATATTGTATCCAAAATTCCATTGAAAATTTCCAAACACTCCCAAAAGACCCAGAATAACACCCAAACAAAAGGGGATCAAGAAAGAAGAAGAAATAAATACTTGGAAGCCGGTAAAAAAATGTAATATCATAGATAAATGATGATTATAATAAATTGATATATATATATATATATTCACATTCATGTGTTTATTAGTAATTGTTATGAAATAATAATTAAAAAATTTATTGTTGTAAAAATATTTTTCTATAAAAATTTGGATTTCTGTATATTATATGTTTTTCAATTAAAATGTAAATTTAATGTATTTAGAGTATAAAATTTAATTAATTATATATATATATATACATTTAAATTAATTAATATTCAAATAATGTTTTTATTTTTTAAGGAAAACGTATAATGTCACTTTTATATTTAAAATATAGTTTTTAAAAATATGATTTTTTCGCTATAATATGGTTTCAATTCAAAAATAATTTTAATCAAGTTTAAAAATATCATTTAATAAAATATTTTTTATCTATAACATTTAAATTATATAAGGGGGATAGTTTATTTTTTGGGAAGAAAAATAAGTTTCCAAGGATAAAAGTGAGTTATCACGATAAAGTGTAAAAAGTGTCAGATGAGTTAAAATTAAGGGATAAAGGAAAAAAATATCTCTAAAATTATATTAAAATTATGTGATTGGGAATATTCATATCCTTTATCAGGTTTTTCATTTTTGGATCCAATCTCCTTGAGAAATTAAATTCCTTAATCATTAAGGAATGGGCATTTTTGGAAATGAAACTCCAGATCACCTACAAAAAATGACCTCATATTCCTACTTCAAACCACAATTTTCATTTTGTTTTTTCTTAAATACCTAACCAAATTCACTCCCCTAATGTTCTATTCCACAATTGATATCTATGGTTCTAATAATCATTCCTGAATCCTTCAATATAAAGGAACCCATTTTGAAGAGAGGATTCATTAAAGTAAATTACTTGTTTTTTTTATATTTTTCAATTACTTTGTCATCTAAAATCTTCTCAAATATCATTCAAAACAATAATTATGTACTATTAATATAATTATGATTCTATAAAAATTATATTACTATAATATAAATCTATACTACTTATCATTTGTTCGTATAACATGTTCTTGCATGGGTTAGTTCTACCACTAACATGAATAAAGATGTGATATCATAATAATTTCTATCATGGATGACCATAGAATCATAATTTCTTGAAATTTATGATAATAAATAGTTCCTTATATCATTATTTTTTATATAAGGGTGAAAATAAAATTAATTATAAATATAAAATATATCATTACAATTAATAAAATCTCCTAAAACAGAAACATTAGAAATACCATTCTTGTAAACCCTAATAAAATATTCCAAAAAATAAAAATAGGATTATATAAATCATTAAAGCACAATAATTAAACTACCTACAATAATCATGAAATTATTAACATGTTATCAAAGTATTGGGATACACATTACCATAATTAATATTTTTATAGAACAATTAAAAAACTCGCATCTAATGATGAAAATACTGTCTTCCTTCAAATATGAATGTTTTAGTAGTTTTAGTATAAAAAAGGTTTGAGGGTTATTTAGGAAAAAAAAGATACATAGGTAAAAAAATACCTAAAAATAATGATAAGGGAAACCCAAATCAACCTTGAGTTTAAAAATTAAAAAATTCAAACTTTAAAAAAATTAAATCAAAATTGCACAGACAAGTCAACACATCGAGTCTGATGCTGCAATTGAGTACGAATCCATAAATTAAATCACTATAAACAATGAATAATCCAATATTATCACTCACCATTGTCTATATAACCCACCAGAAGGATTAAAAGAGAAAATTATAAATATCCTCATGTAAATCAAACATTTGTTGTGACAGTCATCAAAAAGAAAAAACCCCAAAACAGGTCATCAACACTCGAACTCCATTGAACTAGAAGAAATAATGAACCACCATAAATAGAGATAGAATCCATGAAATAGATTATAATGATAAAAAATTATGGTCACCATTATAAATATTAATTTATTTTTTTCAAACTATATTAATTACTCTAAACAGAAATAAAAAAACTCATATTCACCAACTACAGTGTCATGCTAAAAAAAGCTGGTTTGAATCCTCAAACCAATATCAGATACTCAAGACCACCTTTTTATATATAATTATAGAAAAACATCACTAAATACAACCAAAAATTAAAAAAACAAGAATACCACCACCATGAAATCCATCTTCATCGCTAAAACACCATTACCATATATAAATGGAATATTATACCAAAAAACAAACTGAAAGGATGATAACAAATCCAAAGTTGATCAGTGTAAATACCAAATGCCAAACAAAACCATGTTTTACACCATTATTGGCCATTATTAGGTTATATATAGTGGTATGAATGGAAAAAAGAGAAGTTTAGAACAAATAATGGCAGAACAACTGATGAGATGCTCAAAGATAATGGTCGTTGAATGCTTCCACCAAAAAAAATCATCGAATCATCATTACAGTTGACCCAAGATGGGGTCACATGTGACAGATAATGAATTAATAGAAGTATAAAGAAAAAAATAGACCCAGATGAAAAAATATACATGAAAACCAAAAACCAAAAAGTCAAGGTTGAAAAAACCATGATAGTTATTAGAAGATAAAATAGTGAAATACATTTATAACATAATCCCTACCCACTAGAAATATCTATCATGTTGGACTAAATATGGGGTCTAATATGATGAGTTTGGTAGAGTGAGTAGTGGGAATAGAAGATGAATCCATTGAAATCAATAATGGTGGAGATATTGGGTATGGAGATTCATAAGCTATGTGAAAAAAGGGAATAATATACATTAAAAAATGATTAATATGGTTATTCTTATTATACAAGAGGTTAAATTTATTTTTATAGAGTTTATAGTAAATTTAATGCTTTCGCAACACAATTCCTTTCCTTAAGATATCTTCCATCCTCACCAGCCATGTTCTTCTATGTGTTTTAGATACTACACCATTGATGTATCCTATCATAACATTCATATAATTCATGGGATTTAAAAATCAATCTCACATACACTCTTTCAATTCCTTTTGATTAAAAAATTTATAAAATAAAAATGGATTCTCCCCCAATTATTTTTTAGTGGTGATTATCCATTACTATACTTAAATTATGAGAATATTTTTTTTAACTTTCCATATAATTCCAATTTTTTATTCTTTTACGGTTTTGTTGGGTATTTATATTTATTCTTACCATTATACTCTCATAGATTCATAATTCACTTAAAATAATATTTATAAGTGTAATTTTCATTATATCTTATTTTTGGTTGGGATTATTTTTACACTATTCCCATATCATTTTTTGTAGTTTTATAGATGCCATTATATGTACTTCTATGATTATTGAAAGTATCTTTACAATAGTTTTATATTTCATAAAAAGGTGTGAATGTAATATTTTTATCTCTCCAACATTATGTTTTCTACTTGGTCGCTTTCTCCTATAATTTTATTATGAAGAATCCTTTTAACGTTTCATTGTTCTTAAAAGTAATTTATATTTAATTTATCACCCATTTTATAAAATCACTGATTTATAAAAAAATTTATTTTAAAAAAAGTGTGAGAAAAAAAAGGATATTTCAACTAATTTTTTAAATAATTGTATGATAATATTCTAAAGTATTTTTCATCTATAATAATATCCTTTAATATTTATCCTATTTCACTAGGGTAGTGTTTTCATATAAAAATATATTTTATTTCACTGGATGATAATATTTTATTTCGTGTGATGATTCTTATGAAACTAATTTTATAATCATGGTTTAGGTATGTTTTGTGTTTTTTCATGATTATAATGGACATATATGTATGATTTATCAATATTTTATAGGTGGTACCAAAATTATATATCCCTAAAATTCATTGGGTAAATCATATATATCATGATATAATAATGTTATGGTGTATGGTAGGTTATCCTATTCCATTATGTTATAGTAAGTGGGACGATATCCTAGTCATTTATGTGAGAGGTCCCATGAGGTTATCATAGCCCATAATGTTATTCATGAACATGATATAATTAGATTTGTTTGTAATGTTATAAAGGTTCTGTTAGAGTACCTTGACATAGGTTACGATTATATATTTCATGGAATATATCAATGATATCTCACTATGGATCATGATTATACAAAGGATTTCACATTCATATAACGTGGAATGTGTTATGCTTTCATGATGATCCTTTTATTGTTAAACATTTGTATGTATTGTCTTATTATCATACTATCATGCCTAAGGTTCTATTATTATTAATATATAAAGTTATTCATTTATTTGTAAAATTTCTTATATGTTCATATTTTTCCATTTTTTTATGATCTAATCCTATATGAGTTGTTGATATATTTTTCCCCTTAACTGATCACTTGATCTCACTTATTTCTTATGTTTTCCCCTTTCCCTAAGAATGTATATGAAAAATTATGACTATAAAGAAATATTGTGTGGATATTTTTTTAGGAGATATTAAATTATTATTATGAAATAATATGGTTACATATAAAATTTCCAAAGACACTAAAGATATAGGCTCTAGGGTTTATTTATTGTGATAATGTAATGGGAATTCATTTATAATTTTATAATATATATATATTATAATTGGGTTGCCTCAAGGGATTATGAATTAAGAAATAAGGACTACGTTCTTAGATGTCATAAAAAACTCTATTTTTTGTGGAAATTTTTATGAGGATTTGTGATATTACTTATGTGTATTAGATCACTTTTCTTGATACATTATTATATATGAAATTTTTTGAGGAGGTTGGGAATTGGTGGCTACACAACGTACTGTCCTGTTAGATTGATGTGAATAAAAATGTAAATATATGAGATTTTACTACCCCCACCCACTACTCTAGGATAAGTAGTGGAACAATATATATTTATAAACTATAATGTTGACTTCCATTCTTAGTTATATTTTAGAGATGTTTCACCTGTGTGCTTACACTCTTTCTTGTTAATATCTCTAGGATCATGGTAGATAGTTACATGCAATATTATTATATTTTCTCACCCACTAATCTGGGTATGAGGTAGAATGGTCATCAACTATATATTTTGTATGATAATGGAATAAAGGCAATTATATTATATCTCATTATAGTTTATATAGGTTGAATTATTCAACATGAACTTATGAGTGGATATGATATGATATCATTTTATGACATGGTTGGTTTAGGTGTGGATATATTTTTTGATAGTTCCTTAAATTTGGGTATCCTTGGTATAAATATTAACATAATGAGGCTTTAAGACTTGGTTTTTTATATCAATCATTTCCAAAGTATGATTTAAAGACTGTATAACAAAAGGGATGTGAACCTAAAAATCGATGAAATCTAGAAGTGTATAGTTCACTGAGGCTATTTGTTCATAAATGATAGACTGCGACAACATGTGTACACTGATATTTGTGATTGAAGACATTAATATTTTATTAAAGGAAATATTAAGAAAATTTAGTAATTTTTTTCCATGTAATTTACCATTGAAATTCTGAGTACTTATCACCTTATGATACTATCTACACAGGTTTTTAATTTTTCATGGTTACCCAAATTATTTTGATGACTATACATAATATTACCACCCAAAACTACATTATCACTTTCTAACTTTTTCCCTGTGTCAATTCAAGCTCATAGGTGTAGAATAGAGGCACTTGGGAATGTTTGTAGATTAGTTGTTATGAGATTACTATTGTTTCATGGAGACTGAGGGTGTTTTTATCTAGTGCGAATATATATATTTTTGGGATGAGACTTCTTGTTGGATAATTATTGTGAATGTTACATAGTTTTCATGATTACCATTTCATACCTCATATGATTGCGTGGTTTATATTTTGCATTATCCCATTTTGATATTTTTTAGTTGGATAAATGAAGTTCAGAGAGGTAATTCATCCAATATATGTGTTCATGACTTTGATCATATCCCAAATACCTGAACTTGTTGTGGTGTATTTGAGAAATTCACATATATAGATGTAATATGTGAAAATTTTCATGAGATTATCTTATCTATTGTGTGGATAACAATAAGAATATTGAAGTAAAAATATATTTTATTGATTAAAAAAAGTCATTAATTATTGAGGGACTTTACTTTATAAAATTAATAGTTATTATAGGGATGAATATATAAGGTTATAAATATTTTTGGTTTATAATGGAAATGATTCATAGATATGGTAAAAATATTGGTAGATGTGATTATGGGATAGAGTAATAAGTTATGATATATGTAGTTCATTACATTAATTAAATATGTACTGATGAAATAATCTTTATGGATATTTGTGATTGTATTTATAATAATCATAATCTAAAATTGGATTATCATACAAAATTTTCCATATTAATATTAATAAAATAGAGTTTAGTCTCTGTTAACCAATTAATCTATATTTATTAGTTCCAATATAGTGGTATAAGATATCTTTTTTCCTTCTTCAAGGAACCAACCCTTGAAGTAGGGATTTTAAAATGGGGTGATTTTTTAAAGTAATGATGTAAATTTAAACCAATATAATTATGTACTATTTTGGAGATATTATGAAATTTCAATTAGTATTCATTTTTTCATAAATAAGGATAATTTTATTAATTTTGATAAGTTCATCCTAGTGATTTACCATGTGAATGAGTTATTAAATAAATATCAAGAACAAATTTATTAATAATTTTAATCATTGAGTTTTGTTGTTATCAATTAGGATATGAAGAAAATAGAAGATTCATCATGATCCAATATATTTTGGTGACAAAATTAATATTTCTTCTTCATGGTGGAGAGAATAAAACTCATTTTTGGTTATTAATAATGAAATTTAATATTCTATTGACTTAAATGTTGATCATGTCTCAAAATTTTGAGTAGAGGTGTTTGAAATATTGTTATATTAAGGTTGAATATCGGTGAATGTATAATTATAAACTTGTTAAGTGTTGAATGAGGGTGAAATCAAATAAATATTTCTTTTAGTTAATTATATGAGTGTTCTAAAATAGATAAGTCTTTTGGTGGATAATTATTAAATTTATTAAACTATTTGTTGAATGATGAAGTTTTATTTCTAGTGCATAATTATAAGTTTATTTCATCACGGATAAATATTTATATTGATGGGGTTAATTTGGAAACATATATTAACATTGTTTCTTGAGATTCTGAAAATTTTATTAATACTTTCTGTAATCTACCTTATTTAATTTCTTATTCCAATTTATTGGTTTAAAAATGTATTAAAATTTTCTTCATTTAGAAATGAAAGGTTTTGATTAATGGATTTTTTTATCAGTATATCTGTGGAATATTTTATTTTTGAGGATAAAATGTTTAAAGGTGGTGAGAATGTATTATTATAGGTTTTATTAAGAGAAATAAATTTATTTTCATTGTAATTTTGAAACCATTTCAGTTTAAATATATCTTTTAGAACTAATTTTAATTTAATAAGGATTTCTATCAGTTTAGTTGAACACAATGAGATGTTTTGAAAAATAATAACCATTTTTTGGGTAAAATTTTAAAAAATAAATTTTATCCTTAACAATGTGTCATAATGAGAAGTAGTCTTGATCATTGAGTTAAGAATAGATATTTTTTTTGGGAAAGATTTTTGAGATTTGATACTGTCAAGATTCTAATTATCATGGTGATATTTAAAAAATATTTTTTTTTATTTTTTTTAATTAACATAGTTCATATAGTTATTTGACTATAAATAGATAATTTTAGATATTTTAATTACACACTATGGGGCTTGTTTATTATTTCATGTTTGGTTTTGTTCTATCAAGATTAGTGAAACCACAATATGAGGGGTATATTGTCATGATTAATTATAATCAATTAATACCTCCCCCCTCTTACCTCTATATTTTATTGGTGAAAAGCTTTCTAACCCTTCATTACTATCAGTTTGGTTTTATGCAATTATAAACTGTAAAATAAATAATATGGT
The DNA here is from genome assembly GCA_963277665.1 of Viscum album. Lineage (NCBI taxonomy): Eukaryota > Viridiplantae > Streptophyta > Magnoliopsida > Santalales > Viscaceae > Viscum > Viscum album. The sequence continues at coordinate 696,190,649 of OY728122.1, read as the reverse complement.
ACATAAGGATTTGGAAATAGGGTTTTCCTCTAATGTGGATGACTATTTTCCCAATTTATGGTGGTAGTTATTCCGAACACACACATCTTCCCTTTTATTATTGAAAGGTAACTTAGAAGAGGATATATAATTGAACTCATACTCATATAACCAACTTATAGTTCTACAAGGTCTGGAAGTGACCAGAATTCCCTATCCAAATACTGGATTTTCAAGGATCCTCTATGAGATGTGATTAGTTGTGTTGGTTTTTGTTTTTATAGCTCAACATTTATCTAATCTCGTTCCTAAAAAATGGAAATATGAATACCCACCTCTTCTCTTTGTCCCATATAATAATCAACAAATTACATGCTTGTCGGATTCTCACTCTATTCTTCTTCAACTATAAAGGACTCACTTTTCACTGTAGATTTGGACATTATCTTTGACCCATGAATGATCTATAGGATAGTATAATTGTCAAGAAAATATATCTCTCTCAATAATTTATTATTAGCATTCTTCTATTTTTATATCAACAGTATCTTTTTGAGATATTTTTTTACATACATTGAATATAAAAAACACTTTAATATAATTACTTCAATACTATTTCATTTTTTAGTCTCCAAAAATCAGTTAAATATATCAATTTATTTCTTCTAATCCTTTTTTAGACTCAATTTTTTATCTTTATATGATACAAATAATTATCCTAGCTTCCAATCTTAATTAATTTTTCACTAAAACTATATGCAATTTAAACAATATATTTTCCTGAAAACATGTAGCATCACTATCAAAATTAGAGTATATTATATAATTATAGCCTAATCACACACTATGATGTGGAATTCTACTTCACAGAATGACTACATCTAAACATACATAAGAATCTTTAGTTGGAATTTCATCATTAGACAGCTTTACAAAATGATATTCTTCTTAATATTCATATAAAATTAATCTTCTTCAATATTCATCATGAAAAATTGATTATTTAATCTTGTATTAGTCAAAAAAAGAATCATGTTGTTTAATATTAAAAAAACAACATCATCACATTTGGATCACAATAAATTTCAAATTTTCCACAAATTATAAAAAAAATATGTATATAATATCTTACATATCATGTATGGTTTTTCATTTACATTTTTTCTATCTGAGTTCCAATAAAAATGTATATATTAGAAAAAATCATAAAAATCATAAAAATGTTATGTATCATTCCATTATCTAGTCATTTTATAAATTTTAATTCAATCATATAATCTTATGTTTCATATGTGATTCTGCAAAAAGCATACGATTTCTAAAAATAGCTTATGTATTAATGACATGTTTTTTCCTTTACTGATTTATACTTATCTAGGAGAAAACTTCATCACATATCATATTAAATATTTTTGGTATCTCAAAGAACTCTCAATACTTTTCCAAATTTTTATATAGAGATTATATTACATATCATATTGAGTATTAACACTTTTATAAATATTTTAATCTAAGAAAAATATTATGCATTCCCTCCAACAAAACTTATAATTTTGGAAAATATTCAATTTAACTCAAAATATGTTGAATTATTTTATAATAATCATTAATTTCTCTAATTAAACTAAAAACACCTCAAATGACTTATGAAAATTTTAAAATATTTCTAAATCTCTTTAACTGCATTTCCAAATCCTTACATTTTATAATCACTAAACATTAAGTACTTTAATAGATCTACAATGCCTCAAAAAACTCTATATAATTCTCATAAATCATCCTATTATATTCTTATTATAAAATATTTCCTCATGATGATATAATAATATACATTCATCGCACACCATTCAAAAACTAATAAAATTTTTTAAAAAATGGTTTACATGAAATATCAAGTAGAAATTAACTCATCTCATAACCATCATTCCCAAATGAATATTCCTCATTCAATACTGTTTTTGGAGAAAATCAAACACTTATTCAATATTCACCATATGTGAATGGATCTCTATATATATTCAATGGATGTACCGCTGTTATTTTTTCTTATGAGTAATGAAAGTAACTTACTTTTAATATTAAAGGTATTTAATCTCAAAACATATTTACATCATTCTTATTTACATCATACTTATTGATAAAAACTAAAAATTTATAGAAATTTTGTTTTACAATCCCCCCCTTTTGATTGGTTTTCAAAACATATGTAAAAAATGTATGTTAATATATTTTATTTCATTTTCTTCTCAATCAGAATTGTTGAAAATTAATAAAAATATTCCCGATTGAAGGTGGTATCAATTGAATTAAATTAAGATGACATCAATTATTCCACTCTAACAGAACATGGGAAACACTCAGTGTGGAAAATAAGATGGAATTATATAGACAATAAATCTACCCACAATCAAATTATAATATGATAGGTATTGAAAAGTGTTTCTCAGAGGGTGTTAAAATGTTTTTTTGTTGGAGATTTTTTGTCTATATTTTCCTGAGTTTTTTATACTTAATTAAAACTCTCATCCTTACACATATATTAAAAAATAAAAAAATAGTAAGTTTTGTCTCAAGAATTATCCCTTGTGTTTATCATTTGTTCTTTCCATTGATAAATTCAACTTCCCCTTTTAACTTTAGAATTCATTATGAAAAAACATGGATGGTAGAATATTAAATATTACATTTTCAATGAAACTTTCCATGAACCCTCCCAATAATTCTAGAGTTATATTTATTGATATATTCTAGAAGATTTCTCAAATACCTTCCACAATGGATATATTCCATATTCACTTCATCAAGGTTGACTGTTTCATAAAATAAGATTTAGAATACCAAATGTTGAGATCACTCCAAGGTAGTATCTTATAATCTTCTACCCAGAGTTGATAACTTTCTCATCCCAATAGTTCTCACCTTAAACATATTAATCAACATCAATTACCTATATAAAAAGTGAAAACACAATATATATTTCATGACTTGACCCACCAAGGCCTTTCTGGCTAGCGGTAAGATGATAATGAGACCCCAAAACTTCCTTCAACTGGCTAGAGGCTAGTGACTAGTGCCGAGTGGTCATATCACATTCACGTGAGGCCTTAGGCTAAAGTACCTATATAGGCACACTCAAACATCCATACACTAGTAAAATGATGAATGATAAATAACTCCCACTATAATTCAGGAATAACATCTATCCTGCATCATAGTATAATAAGCAGTACAAAAAAAGAAAGGGGACAAATACAAGCCCACTAAAAACTAAAATAAATCCAACTGGATGACAACATGGGGGAAAATACCCAAAATAAACTCCTAGATCCATGTTAGGACTGAAAAGAACATTTAAGCTCCAACTAAGATCCACCTTCCCCTCTTCTACCAAGGACTACAAAAAAAGACCAATTTTCTGTATAATACATGACATATGTGGGTGAAAACCATGTAGTTATGAGTATATACATACCCAGTAGGACACCCCAAGATCACCAAACATAAAGCATTAAAATAGATTAGTCATATGATCGCCATAAATTAATTTCAATTAGAATATGAGACAATAACCATAATAACAAAATTCTCGATATAATAAAAAATAATCCCAAACAAATAGAGAAAGGGGATATACATCTCAACAACCATCTACGAATGATGAGTCTACCAGGAGATCCAATGTTCCAATCTATGATGCCAAACACCATGCATGATCTCATGAGAATTAGGGTGGAGGGTCTGATCCTCTACACTATGTTCCTTAGCTAAGGGAGAAATATCTTCTAGAAATCATCTCATATAACATCTCAAGAATTACTGGAGAGGTCCCACAAGTTTCCACTACACTCTACAACCAAGAGGAAATTATCACTAATGGAGGACTAACTCCCTACAAGAGATCAAATTTGGAGGGGGTGGTGTGGGGTTCCCCACTATAGATATAAGACCTACACCCTCTATAGTATGGGGTTTCAAACTCAACCTATGTTAGGATCATAGTGGACATGTGCCCTGGTGTGAAAGGGTGGTGATGACCCCAACAACACTCTGATGATTACAACTGAAAATTGTTATTGGATAAGCATTACTGATAGAAGTGTCCCACTAGAATATCTGCTTATAGTAACTTTTCTGACAAAATGAAAGAAACAATCTCATCATAAATGGAAAAATAGTTTGGGTAGCATACTAATGGGTTGGAATTTTATTCTTGAAGAAGAAAATACTAAAGTTATAAGATCAAGAACCCCAACTTTCCCTAAAAGGAGTAAACAAAATATCACATGGGGTACACAAGATGTCTCTCTGAGTCTAGCACTAACCATGTACCACTATCTCATTCAACATGTTTTCTTATAGACACAAGATACGTCCCCTGGGGATACATGGTGTGTAGAGGTCAGTTAGACATTTGACATGTTATTTATTCCCTAGTTGATGTACTTCATCTTGTTCCCATGTTCCATAGCCATAGTTGTGCACTTCAGATGTGTTTGGGTACTCATGTTATGTCTAGCTACTTTGGCCATGTCTAAGTACTCTTTTTGTGATCAAGTACTAGATTTTGCTGACATTATATATTCATTCCCTTTTTCCTAGTATTTTTCATGCCCGTTTACTGATGGGGTAGATGCTAAGATGATAGATTCTGGTCACACGGTGTGTATGGGTAATACACGATGTGTGATATTTAACTCCACCTAAAACCCAATCGTCCATAGAAAGTTTACTAGATGGTGTGTTTTATTTAGATGACACACCGAGTATGTTAGTATTTCCCAAAAACTAAAATAATCTTCATGAATCTCACACACACCACTTACACCATTTTTTCCACCAAGAATCATTCTTGGGAACTCAGATCTAGGACTGATCACACCCAATCCTTTACCGGTGTCTAGATTACTTCCAGCAAAATCTTTTCTCAAACAGCCTCCATTATGCTGCATCACTGAACTCCCAACACTGGAATAGAGGGTCTCTGATTCAATCCTTGATCTCCCATAGTCATCATGACACCTCATTCATTCCATCAGTCCCAAACTCATACCCATGGTAATGATCCATTTCATTAAAGGGAGATTGTGAAATGATCACCTACTAGGTATTTATTGAAACTCCATCCAAAATGAATTCATTTGATGAGCGTGAAATGAAAAATGAGATAAATGTACAAAACAAAAAAAAAATTACTAATGGACCTAGGCTATTTTTGGGGTTAGCCTAAATCTATTTCTGTGAGAATAAAGAATGAAGAATAAACAAATGATGATAAAAAATTATAAATCCAAGGATAAAAATACATCAACCATAAATAAACATTCGAGCCAAAAATAAATTTTCAAGAGGGCTGATTCACTTTATTCATGGAATAAAAAATAATAGATTAAAAAATAAAAGTAAATTCCATCCCTTAGGCTCTAATGAATCACAAAAGAAAAAAGGTTCCAAATTTTTGTCATTGTAGAGATCCTTGAACTCTATTGGTGAAGATGCCTCCTTGGAAAAATGATCTGAAATCATCAATCCTATTTTCATATTCCAAACTCTTCTTCATGTCCCTCTCAAGATTTCTAGGTTAATGTGGATAACCCCATGGTTTGTATATAACTAAGATTTTTTAGAAGTTAGGTCATGGAATATAAATAAAAAATTAATTAATTAATTAATTATTTTCTAATTTGTAACCATACTAAAATTAAACAAATGACGTCGATAAGTATTACATCATGCCCCAGGTAAAAACCATATTATGGATATAATTTTGGTCTTATATTTCCCATTGAAGACCCTATTTGGGTGTTATTTCCTTATTTAATAAAACATTCATTCATGTGATATTATATATTTAATATTTTTAATATGAACACACTAAGTATCTGATATTTCATAATGTTTTTTGGTTGGTTATTTTTTTGAATATATTCTCTTAATTTTTTATCTTAAATTTCAACTCTCATCCTTAAAAATATATTAACAACATTCAAAATAAATAGCAAGTTTTGTTTCAATAATTATCCCTTGTATTAATTGGTTGTTCATGAAATTGATAAATTAAACTCCCCCCCATAACTTTATAATTCATTATGAACAAAATGATGAGAGAATATGAAATATTACATTTACAATGAAACTTCATAGTGACCCTTCCATGTAGATACTAGGCAATCATTTTTTATAATTATTTGGAAATTTTTTTATGGGGATTTAAACTTGACATGTCATCAGGAAGGATACCCTTATATTCCTTTACCACTACAGTAAACTAAAAGATCATAACATCTACTTCTCCAAGTGTCATAATAGCCAACTGTCAAGAAATCCGCTATATCCACCTGCCCATGAGGTCATCCTACTTTTACTAGGATCCCTTATAACTAAATAAGGATAATTGCATCCCATAACTTAGATAAAATGGAATCATCAATTTTAATTTTAAATATAGTCCTATAAAGTAGGAGAGCAATCCATATTGAGGAAAACGTCATAGGTACTCACCACATATTATGGAAATATTCCACATGAGGCTCTTTATTCTCTTATAGTCATGTCCCACTATTGGTAGACGTGTGTGATATCTGATACTCCTCCACAGAAGCCTCAAAACACATGGGTTGAGAAAAAAGGCATCTACTAGAACCACTAAGTCTCAAAAAAGGGATTAATTTAGGGACTAGGCTTGGGAATTTGTGATAAAACCAAAAATGGGGGTATAGAAGACAAATTTTGTACCTCAAAACACACTTAGATCCTCCGGTTTATAAGCCCCAAGTTCCAAAAGCTATCATTCCCCTTTTCAACCTTTTATCCAAAATGTGGTCCTACTTCGACTCTGTAGCATAGAAAATTGACCTCAAACATAGAAGTCAAAGGAACTCATCTCCCACACTTGGACCCTATCTACTCTGGGAGTCACTAACTCACCCACACTATTTTAAATCATGTCATAAGAACAAGTCTAGGTGGGGGAATTTTCCCTCCTCCTTTATTTTTCAAATACATATAAAACAACACCAAAATTGGGCTCTTTAGATGCATTATGTTTCCATAAAGATGTCTCACTACCAGGACCACCATCAAGAGGGGTTCTAGCCAACCAGGACACTAACACTACAACCTCAATCCAGGGCTCTACTACCCAAGAATGGGGTTTGGGACACCATGAAACCTAGGTGATCTCTATCTATAAAACTCATGATGCACACTCAGAATAGGAGCCTCATTTTCTCTTACCCACAAAACCAATTAGTTCTCCATGAAGAAGACTAGTTGTGAGAACAACCATCTGATCAGTTGAGGTCTGCACAAGCCAGAAAACACTGACCACTACCTTAATCCAATAATATACTACTTGGGGGTCTGGATCACCACAAAAACTAATAATTATCTATATTTAGAAATCATGAAACATTATAAGGCTTTAAAAACCATCATATTGTCCTACTGAATTCATTCATTACTCAACATGAAGACAATAATCTTCCTAGACCACTAAAGTTTGGACCATGCATTACTCATCTGGTGAAAGCACTATACTGTGATCAAATATAGAGAAATATTCATGAATATGTATATGAATTGATCATTAAAAAAATAATTTATATTAATTGAGGGATCATAAGTCAACTAGTATTTTCAAGAAATTTTATCAGAAACATTTATGGCTATCATCATGTTGGAATCTTGAAAATTATCAAGATGTACTATGATCAAATATAATATCTGGGGAGCTAATTAAATAAGGACATAGAAACCAAAACCCATTCTTATATGATTAATGTACTGATATTTTCCTTTCAATTAGTTCCTACATGTGAAAATTCCACAAGAAGGTTATTATATTTGGGGTGAATGGATACATTACCTTGGCACCAACACTGGGTTCCCTAGTCTGAGATATGAACTTGAGACACTTTTACACTATATACCTAGTTCCCAAACCAAAAAACATATCTAGATAATATACAATATATAGTCCTACGATAACCTCCTATAATACAAATTTTTCTTGAAAAGACCCACTAGTTCCATCTTGGATAATGATAATATAAGAATGACACACCAATCCCACCTCCATTAGTCCAAGGGTTGGAGACTAACACCGAGTAATTATATCACTCACATGGGAGGAATTATCCTAAAGTAAATGTACACAGAAATTCATATCAAAAAATCAGTATATTATAGAAATATAAAAAAATTAATCAGTAATGTAGGAATAACAATAATCCCATATCTGAGTACAATAGGTAGTACAATAAAAACAAGAGACCAAATACAAGCCCACTAAAAACTACAAAAGAACCAAACCTACTAACTATATGGGGGAAGATACCCTAAAGTAGATCTTGGATCCATATGAGGACATTAAAGAAAATATAATATTAAACTACTCTCTACCTGTTCTTGGTCCACCAAGGACTCAAATAAAAAAATAGATTGTCCACTTAAGACACGACATGTGTATGAAGATCCCATGCAGGGGTGAGTATATATATACCCTGTAGTATACCCAAAAATCACCAAATGTAATTTAAAAAGAGAGATTATTCATATCATAATCACAATGTAATATCAATTAGAATATGATATATCAACTATAATAATAACAATATAGATATGCTCAACAATAAGCTATAATAAAGAGAGAAAGGGGTCACAATCTCCATATCCAGCTACGAGTGATGAGGCTGTATATAGCTAAAAAGGTCACTCTTAACCTCATGTGAATTAGGGTGGAGTTACCTTTCCTCATTACTATGTTCTATAGCCGAGGGGGCACTATATCCTAGACAACATAACATGTAACCTCTCAAGAATCAGTGTGGAGGGTGCACACCTTTCCATAGAACTCCATAGATGATGTTCACTATATATAGTAGAGGACCCCCTCCCCACTGGAGATCGAATACAAGGGTTACACTTCAAAAATATAGGACCCAAACTATCTTTATTATGAAGGTTCCAACTCTACCTATATAAAGAGTATTGGGGAATCACTTCCTAGTGTGACAGGGGGTGCTCACCACTATAATTCTCAGATGATTACACTCAGTAACTAATATTGGATAAGAATCACTGAGAGAAACATCCTACTAGAATCACCTCACAAAATATCCCTCCTACGGAAATGAAGATCACTATCACATAATACACAAAAACTACTCTAGGAAGACTACTTTTGGGCACAAATACAATTCTTAATAAAGGATATACTAAGGTCAGAAGATCTAGTGATCCAAATTTCCCTAAAGAGAGTACATAATGTGTCCCATGGGGTATATAGAATGTATCTCTGATTCTAGAAATATTTGTGCCTCACTGTCTCACTTGGAATGGATTCCTTTGGATACACAACATGTCCAATAGGGATACATAGTGTGTAGAGGTCAGGATGACCCTTCACATGTGGCGTCTTACAGAGTCTATGTACATTGGCCCATTACAGTGTATCATGGTCCTGATCATGAAATCTTACTATGTCTAGGTATTCTATCCTTGTCTGAGTACTCTAGCTATGTATGAGTTCTCTGTCCTTGTATGGGTACTCTAGCCTTGTCTGAGTATCAGGCCATGCCCATGTACTCTTGTCATGCCTGGGTGACTAGATGTGTTCATGTCCGTGTACACCTATGGTACAAGCCAAGACACTAGTTTTAGGTCACATGGAATGTATGTATCATATAAAACATATGATATTTAACCACACCTAATATCTTAGACACTACATCCATTTAACTACATGAGATGTGTTCGGAATATACACCATGTATGTTAGGATTTTACAGAAAATAAAGAACTCTTCATGTTTCTATCCAATAACACCACCATTTATTCTATGAATCATGATGGTGAACTCAGATCTTGGGCTGACCATTCTCGATACATCACTGGTGGCCAGATTCTAGCCCCTGATTCTGCTCATGAACATCCCTTATTGTACCACATTGACAAATGCCAAACCTTGAATTGATGATATCCTATTAGATCCCTAATATTCCATTTTCTTCATTACAACACGTTCATGACATCAATCCTAAACCCTTATCCATATTAATGATCCATTTCTCTAAATTGTGATTGTGAAACAATCACCTATCCGGTATTTTTCAAACCACCAACTAAAGGAAATGCTGACGATGATCATGCGAAGAACAATGTGATAAATTAATAAAAGAAAAACATGAGTAAAAAACCTAAAACATTATTATGGTCCACATAAATTTATTTCTATGAGAAGGATGAAGGAATAAGAAACAAATGATAAAAAAATTACAAATCTAGCGATAAAAATCAATAAATATTAAATCAACATTGGACCCACAAATCAACTTTCCGGAGGATTGATTCACTTTCTAAATTTAATAAAAAAATATAGAATTAATAAAATAAAATAAAATTCCATAAATTGAGTTTTTATTGATCTTTTATGGATAATGGTTCAATTTCACTATCTTTAGTGAGATCTACAAACTCTGTTGGTGAAGAAAACTCTTTGGAAAAGTGATCTCTGATCCGTGATCCCATTATCATCCACTAAACTCTCCTCCACAGACCTATCATGAATTCTTGGGTAATGCAACAAAATCTATTGGTTGGATATAAATTTTATTTCATAAAATTTAGGTAGGTAATTAAAATTAAATTGCAAATAAATAAATCTATTTTATTATTTTCTCCCACAACCGTACTTAAACGAGCCACCCAATACTGATAATATTATGTTGTAAATAGGGTAAAGAATGTATTCAATATTTTATGGTAGTATTTTATTTCTTATTTTAGACTCTATTCAAGAGTTATTCCATTATTTCATAAAAAATCACAAGTGTGATATAATATATTTTTTTGTTTTTATATTCTCACTAGGGCTCTTCTGGCTCTAAAATACAACACTAATTCAGCACCTAGCATTGAAAATATTCATTAAAATATTATAATGTCATAAAAGGGAAAAAAATTTCATTATAATACTTTTTGATAAAGTGTAAATACTTTTATCCTTAAGGAGAGAAATTGTTTTGAGGGTTTATTTTTAACTAAGATAATCTTTTCTTTTAATCTTTATATTTAAGGGAAATCTTCATGCATGGTTTTATGTTTTTCTGAGTTGTATTATATTTGAAAATCATAATTTCCTTAATTATTTGACCAAATTATTTATGTGAAATATTCTTGTTTTATTTAGAAATTATATAATATATGCTTCTTGTTGAAAACATCATCATCCTTATTATATGTCACTGATTTGGAAATACTATAATAAAACCTTTGGAATTATGTCCATCATGATTCCATCTTCCACCTAGATTCTCATGAATTAATTTCACTAAATTAATCCCTTTATTTTTCTCTTGGATTTATTTTACCTTCTACTCATGATTTCTTCCATCAATAAATTACCCATTTATTTTTTTCAAGTGTCCATGGAATGTAATTTTTTTCAACAAAATAAGAAACTTTTACATGGTGTAACATTCTTATTAATCTCTTTAGGAATGTTTTTAAAACTTTTCTTTTACTTATAACCAAATAGTAACTCACCATATTTATTCACAACATTTTTCTTTCATATTTTTATAATTATTTCTAAAAATTATTTTCAAACATAGATGGTTGATTTTCAGAAGCTCAGATCATTTTTACCATTGCAATTTCTATAAAAGATCTCAAAGATTCCAAAGCTGTTTGAGATAAATATATTTAGATCCTTATTCTATGTATTTTCATTGATATATAAATATATCCCTATTGATATATATTCTATTTTTATTCAAGAGGTTGATAAATTATAATAATAGTAAAATTACGTGTTCTTGAATATTTTCAAACCACTAGTAGTATCCAGAAAACCTATGATTTCTTTTTTGAAGAGAAATCAGGCTGAATTTTTTTTCTTTTTTAAATTGAAACATTTCATCCTATAACTAGGAATGTTTAGGGTAAAGATTCCCCTTGATTATGTTGTTATAAATCAATTAAATTTTGGTGGGTTCCTCATCAGTTTTAATCATCCATATTTGAATAGATTTTGATTTAATACTTGAAAAATGCATGTAAATTGAATTAGAATAGTCATAAATTTCGGAAATTGATGGAGAATTTTCCTTTATGATTGTCATAAATCTATCATCATGTGTCCTAAATTTATTCTTTCTAATATTTATAGGTGTACCAACAAAAAGACACTCATCCTAGTTATGAATAGAATCAAATTTCTCTCAACTACTTTTGAATATTCTTCTTAAAAAAATTCAATATTTTTTAATTTATCAAGACATTTCATATTGAGAGTATTTATCTAATCTAAAAAGATCTTTTATAAGTCTCCAAAATTCCTTATTATCTCATAAATATTATTTTTATGATTTTATTATTATTTGTATTTATATTGCAATTATCTACCAAGATACTTTATCTTGTTATATTTTATCTTTATCTAGTCCTTATTTATATCAAATATAGTATTATAAATTTATTCTTATTCATGGTAATTTTCTTCAAACACTTTATTGTATTAATCCATTTATTCTATTTCATTAGAAGATCCATTATAAAGTCTAGATTATATTTCATTAATTTCCAAATTCATGTAACTAATTTCCCTTATATATTTATACATCATCACACTTTGTTCTAAATAATTCTTCAAATGTTCTAAATATTACTCGACATGGGTGATTTACTCCTTATACTTCTAAATGAGCCATAAATAAAGGTGACTATTTCTTTGGGAAAATTATACAGTATATCCATTAAAACATGAATTGAATTATCTTGTTATTATTTATAAGTTTGATCTTCCCCAGTAGTTATTAGTCCTTTTATTGAACAATTTTCACATGATATTTCCATTATATCTTTTTCACATGGATGAATTTAATTTTTAGAGGTGGAAGTGTTGTTAATATTCTTTCTAGAATTTTCCCACCAAATCCTAAAACAACATGCTACATTAGATATCATCATCATTATATCATATAGAAGTTGGAATTTATTCCTCTCTCTATAATCTGCATGGATTCCCCATATTTATCATCTCTTTACTCTTTCTATTCTTCAATGTTTTAGAAGATATAATATTCTGATGAGTAGTTCAAACATCTTATCTAAGTCTTAAGTTATTTATGAATTTATAAATAGAAACTCAAAACTTTAAAATCAATAATTTTTTAGATACTACTAGTGTAGGAACTGTATAACTAATACAAATTTTTATTCCACTTGGATCAGTGCAACCATAATGAGAGAAGGGTGGGAGGGAAAGTTTAATCCATGTGATGACTTATAAACAATTAAAAATTCCTACCCCCCCTCTCTTACCACTTCACCTATTTAGTGAATGGATCTATCACTCTTTACTCATCTTCAGTTTGGTTATATGTAATGATAAAATGTAAAACCAACAACATGGAGCACCATGATTTGATAACGAGATTCACCTTTAATTTGGATGACTACATCATCAATTTATGGTGGTTTTTACTCCCACCACAAAAAACCTATTTAATATTTAGATGGGAATCATAAAAGGTAATATCCTTAAAACTTACTCTTGAAATAACCATGTATAATGAATGCACATATCATGAACCATCCCACGGGGCCCAGACGTGACTACCCCAAGCCCGCCTTCCATAGGCCATGGGATGGTGACTAGCACTTGAAGGAATTTCCCGAACAGGGAAAGAATTTCCTTAAAGATATGTACACAATCAAAAAGGGAATCTGAAGTAAACAACCAACAAAATTAATGGAAAACCATGAGAGTAAAGTACAACCAGAAGTATAACTGAAAACTGAAAACAATGGGCTGGAATACAGGCCCTAGAAACTGAAAAGAAAGTAAACAGCTATCGCATATTCCCTAGAGATCTACATGGAGGGTAGTAGCTATAAGTCTAAAGTCAAATAAGAGGATCTCGACTACTCCCATGTCACCCAGCTCCACCAAGTCTCGTACCTCCAAAGTCTGCCTTGGAGCGTCAGTAGTCTGCACTAGACACACATTTGCGGGTAGAGCCCGTGCATGGGGGAGTATAACAATACCCAGTAAGGATCTCGAGACCCCCAAAGGTCTCTCAGTAATTCAAAAAGGAAAACATAACAATAAATACCACAAAAGTAATATAACATGTAGGATCTAAATCATGAAGAAAAAAGAAAAAGAGGCAAATCACTCTAACGACATAACTCCAAGGTTAATTGGATACAGATGACTAGTCATAAAGCCAGATCATCCTATCTATAGTAACTCCATTTCTAACCCGTATAGGTCACTATATGCTACCTCGTATTGGTCACTAGATGCTGACCCATATTGGTTGCTAGATGCTGACCAGTATTGGTCGCTGGTGCTGACCCGTATTGGTCACTAATACTGACCCGTATTGGTCGCTGGTACTGACCTGTAGTGGTCGCCGGTGCTGACCCATATTGTTCACTGGTATAGAGGTAGGAATGATTAGTCATAACACTAGATCATCCCACTCTAGAGTTTCTGATGTTGACCTGCCATGGTTGTTCTTTATCATTATGTCACAGCCAACCACTGGATTCTCAGATGAAGCGCGGCTGATCTACTGAAGATTATGATCCTCAAGCCATCAATCATATTTCAGCCGGTACGAAGTCCCACAAAATGCATACCCATGGGACCTCCCCGTAATAGGGGTCCAAAAATGATAGAAAATGCATTGATCGAACGTCTGGTCTATGAGATATGGGAACTTTTGTAAAAAGCACCTGGTTGGATGCAAGTCTGATCTAACCCAAGTCACACATCAAAATCCATAATAACTCATTTATATTATATCCAAAGGACCACCTTATCACAAGGGTCCTTATGCCATAAACGGTGCATCGATCAGATGCTTGGTCTGTTAGTTACACCCCATTCCGTGAAACGGGGGTGATCACCCCTCCGTCTGGCCCAGTTTGGTTGGGCCCACAAGAATATGCCAAAGGGAACACTTCACAAAAGGTGTCCCAATGACTCTGATGGCTTGTTGAACGGACACCTGGTTCATCAGTTACATGAGTTTTTTTATTCTCGGGCTGTTTGGGTCTGGGCTCAGTCTGACTTGGTCAGGCCGGCCCGATGCAACCGATCCCTAAGTCTACCTGACCCCAATCGGGTCTGGTATATTAAAGGTCGGCCCGATTCACTGGGTCTGGCCCGTCAGGGGTGGACAGACTGGTTCTCGGGCTCGATCTACCATTGGCCCCACCTACTGGGTGTGGCTCGACCCACGAGTGCTAGCCCAATGGGCCACGGGTTCGAACCACTTCTAGCCTGGTACACCTGAAGGTAAAACACTTCACCTAGATGGCCCCGCAGATGCGGGGCCATTTTGTCCGGCATGACACGTCGCAGCGTGGGGTCTATGTCGGCCCCTCCTACCATGGCCAACTAGCCATGATTGCTGCCACCAGTGGTTCCTATGGGCGCCGACCATCTCCCATGCAGTCGGCTCAGGCATGCCGCATCTGGCCACTGTGGCACGTGACGGTGTGCCACCTTCCACCGCCCGTGGCTGGTTGTCATGGGTCTTCCCCGGCCACCACTGGCATGGTGCGCCGATAGTTGTTTCCCTAGGCCATCAGAATTCTGTCGCGTTCTTTTCTCCACCATGAAGAAAGCACAAAGGACAAGTTTAGCAGAGGGATCATGCCTTGTTTGTTTTGTCTTGTTCCATCTGCGTTAGCATTTTAAACATGAGGAAAAATTAATAATAATAAAATGAAGAATAATCCCCGAGTTTAAGATCCCGCAACAAAAGTACGCATGATTTGACAAGATTCAGATCAACCCGTTAGTCTATTGGTCCACATTCATTATATTTTTCAAGAATGGGAAGAGAGGGAACATCAAATAACATAAACCCCCAACCTTTTATCACATTATTTTCCACATATTCATCCTTGATGGTTTACGACATCGATGACGCTTCCCAGTTCTGACCTTCAAAAGGCATTCTTTGTCATTCGTTGTTCTTCGCTGGGGTGGAAGTGCATTAGAGCTCACCTGAGAATCCTCCAAATCCTTCATCCTTATTTTTTCGAACATGTTGAAATATTTATGTAACCACGTTGTAGTGCTTCAATAATGATGTGATGTCGTGTCATTATGCTATTTCATTTATGAAATAGCGTTGCTGTTTCGCACCTTTAAATTCATTGTTACATTGCGGAATACGGGTCATCCATGTGTTTCATTAGAGTTACTCATTGTCGCATCATTACTTCCCTACATCGTCACCACCCTCCATGAAATGAAGAGAAAAGAAAAAAATAATTATTTTAAATTATTTTATTATTTTTCTCTAAAATTCCAAAACTTAACTTTTCTGCTCATCCCTCGCCTGCAGAAGTTATGTCATTTCTATGCAAATCCTGGTGTTCGAGATTCAATGGTGCCCTCATATTTTTAATTTGAGCACCGATTCAAAAGATAGAAAACGACACCCGCACATTTACTAAATGTACCTTAAAAATATACAAAAATTCATTTCGGGCACACTAGGCCTTGAAATCATGCACTTTAAATTTTCACAAACTCGTAAAAATCCCAAATAATTTAAAAAAATACATGGAATTTTCATGTATTTACATTATCCCCACCTTAGGGCTTTATGTCCCTAAAAGTTAAACAAGGCTACACAAACAAAGAGGGGTACTGAGAGCACATATGAGCCTCTCTCTCCCATGTGCTTTCCTAGAGATTCCCATGCTACCAATGAACTCACACTAGAGGAATCGATCTCCCACGAAGGACCCTCTCCTATCGATCCTCTATATCTAACAAGAACTCCACAAAAGTCACCTCATCTTCAATCTTCAGCTCGCCATGGTCGATGATGTCAGATGCGTCATGAACGTATCTCCTTAGCTAGGATACATTGAAGACGCAATCCACCCTCTCCAACTATAGTGGCAGTTCCAAGTAGTACGCCACCTTTCCAATACTCTGAAGTATCGGGAATGTTCTGACAAACCTTGGTGGGAGTTTGCTACCTCGACCAAATCTCCATAGTCCCTGTCAAGGGGAGACTCACAAGAATACATGGTCCCCCTCATGGAACTCCATGGTTCATCATCGCATATCAGTATAAGAATTCTGTCGGCTCTTTTCAGTCTTCATTCGCTCTCGGATGACCTGCACCTTCTTAGTGGTAGCATATACCATATCTGGGCCCACAAGTGATGGCTCTCCTGGATCCATCCACCACAAGGGAGATTTTCATGTTTTTATATGAAACGCCTAAAAAAGGGGCCATATTAATGGTGGAGTGATAGATGTTGTTGTACGCGAACTCCACCAAGGGTAGGTGGTCCTCCCAATTGTGACCAAAATATAGGAAACATGCATGAAGCATGTCCTCCATGGTCTAGATGGTCCGCTCAGTCTTACCATCTATCTTCCAGTGAAAATCTGTGCTCAAGTAAAGCTGAGTTCTGAAAGCCTCCTAAAATCCCTTCCACAATTGGGATGTGAAGCATGCATAATGGTATGATTCAATCATCGAAGGCACCCTATGAATTCTCATGATCTCCTGAATATAGAGATGTCCCAAGTTCTGTTCTGAACCCTTCTCTCAAATAGTAAGGAAGTGGGCCGACTTGGTGAGTCGGTCGATGATCACCCAGATGGTATCATTCCCTCTGGACGTTCTTGGTAACCTCTTCATAAAGTCTATCGATATCCCTTCCCACTTCCACTCTGGTATCTCGAGGTGTTGGGGCAAGCCTATTGGTACCTTGTGCTCGGCCTTCACTTGCTGGAAAGTGAGGAATCTAGAAACAAAATCCACCACAAATTTCATTATCCCAAGCCACCAGTACTAACGTCGGAGGTCCTGATACATATTCATCACTCCTGTATGTACTTACAAGGGGGATGTATGGAACTCCCTAAGCACCTACTCTCTTAGCGCCACTGGTACAACTGTACGTCCTCTGAAAAGGATAGTGTGCTCCCCACTTTTAGAATATCCATTAGGTGCATGGCCTGAGGATATCTGAGAACATATAGTCTCATAGCTAATGTCTTCGAGTTGCGCCTCCCTTACTCGCTAAAGTATTGGAGGGGAAACTATCATCGACTGGAGGGATACTGTCTCATCTCTATCCATGTAGGATATCTGAAGCAAGGCTAACTACTCTGAAGCCTTGTTCAGTAGATGTGAAATCGATCTTTGGCTAATTGAATCTGCCACTACGTCCCCCTTACCAGGAGTATAGACTATATCAAAGTCATAGTCCTGGAGGAAATATAGAAAACGTCGCTATCTCAGATTCAGATCTTTCTGTGTGAAGATATATCTGAGTCTCTTGTGGTCTGAGTAAACAATGAACAGCCCGCCCATCAAGTTGTGTCCCCACATCTTCATTGCGAATTCTATTGCTGCCAACTCCAAGTTGGGAGTAACATAATTCTTCTCAGGAGGCCTCAAATGTTGTGATACATAAGAAATAATTGCATCACCCATCATCAGGATGAAACTGAGTCTGGTCCCCGATGCATCACAGTAAACCACATTGTCAGTGACCTCCTCCAAAAACCTCAGGATGGGAGAGCTGGTCAAGCTCTGCCTCAGCTGTTAAAAGCTCTGCTAGCATGTATCTAACCACAGGAAGGGTTTCCCCTTCTTCATCAAGGTAGTCATAGGTGCTTCTACTCTAGAGAAATCGGGTACGAACCACCAATAGATGCCTTCTAATCCAAGGAAGCTTAGTACCTCAGTAACACTTTTGGGTGGCTCCCAAGAAAGTACTGTCTCGATCTTCACTGGATCCACTCCAAAACCATCCTTTGATATGACATGTCCCAAGAAGTAGAACTTTCGTATCCAGAACTCACACTTCGAGAGCTTCCCATATAACTGGTGCTCCCGGACTGGGTCCAGAACTATCTTCAACTGTACCATGTGCTCTTCCTCAGACACTGAGTACACCAAGATTTCATCGATGAAGAACACCATAAAGAGATAGAGGTATGGATGAAATATTTTATTTATGATCCCCATGAACACTACTGGAGCTTTGGTCATGCCAAAAAAAATCACCAAGAACTCGTAATGTCCATACCGACATCTGAAGGTTGTCTTCGGTTCGTCCTTGTCTCATACCCTGAGTTTGTGATAGCCTAATATGAGGTCTATCATTGAAAACCAATGATCCCCCTTAATCTAGTTGAAGAGATCATCGATCCTCGGCAGAGGATACTTGTTCACGGTCACCTGGTTTAGGCGCCATAAGTCCACACATAGCCTCAAACATATGTCTTCCTTCTTGGAAAACGACACTAGAGATACGTATAGAGAAACACTGGGCCTTAAGAATCCCTTCCTCTGTATGTCTTCTAACTGTTCCCTCAGCTTCCGGAGCTCCACAAGGGACATCCAATATTATGGTGTAGATATCGATGTCATTCCTAAGTACAAGTCAATGCGGAAGTCTACCTCTCTACGGGGAGGTAGTCCTGGGACATATTCTAGAAAGACATCCTCATACTCATCCACCACTACAGGGAACTGTAGACTCGCCTCAACCACCATGTCTAAGGTCATGCAAGACATCTAATATGTAATCGGTTTCACCCTCTTTAGTGCAATTCCATCTCATGAAGCTCTATTTTCCTTCTCACCAACAAAGGAAAACTGACCTCCATCTCCATGCGTACATTACACTATACATCCCAAGCAATCAATTTGTTCGTGAACTGCTAATAGCTGGTCCATGCGTAGAATGACATTGTAGGTATTCAACGCTGCTAACAGAATATCCAATCTGAAACACTCCCCTCCAAGAGTAAGATCAGACTTTTGGCACCAGTGTGTGACAACTGAATCTCCTCCTGTAAAAGTATCCAAACGCAAAGGTCGAGCTAAAATCTCAGTTGGAATCTCAGAGTCCCGAACTATGTCCATAAAAAGGAAAGAATTGTTATAACCTGTGTCGATTAGCACTACTTCTAATGTAGAGAAGATACAGATCATGCCTCGTATCATCTCAGGGATGTTAGTATCGTGAGCCTCTACTGCCTGTAGCATGGCTTGTCCCCATCCACCCACTGCCTGAGCTCATGGTGGACTGTCTGGGGGTGGTGGTGGTAGTGCCTGGTGACCCCGACCACCTCCTGTTTCATGTCATACTCCCCTGCGTCGTCTGCCACCTGGCTGATTCTCAAGTTCCTATTACTACCACTACATCGGTGGCCCCTCCACCGTATGTCGATCATCTACGTAGATATTTGGATAGTCATGAGCTATGTGACCATGTCCCCCATAAGAAAAATAGATCAGGCCTCACTAGTGGCTCCCTTGGCCTCTCGATCCTCTTACCTCTGACTCTACATCCCTGGGTCTCCCTCTGGATGGTCTAGCCAGCTTGGGCTTCTGCATTTTCTATCTACTGCTAGCTATATATGACTCTGATACATGTCGTCTGATAGGGGCTCTCACCATCGGTGCCTACTCGACAAGTAATCTCTCCATTAACAAAGCTCGCTCTAGCACCCCAGCCTGCACCGGGATACTGAGAGAAACTTTTTCATCTCTGATCTCTCGTCAAGGACCCTAGTCAAATGTCTGGGACCTAAAGTAAGGGTCTCGTACCATGTCAGTGGAGTATCGATAGAGGTCAGTAAATCTCATCGAGTATTGAGCCAGAATCTGGCTACCCTTCTGCAGATGCAGTAGCTCCTGAATACGCACATAGTGTAATGTTGTTGGCATGAACTCCGCCTGGAAAAGGCTCTTAAAGTATGGATAGGTGAGGGTTGTCTCTTTATGAAACTAGAGCATCAATCTCCACTATCGTCTTTCTAAGACCAGAATAAGGCTAGCGGCCAAGACCTCCATCTGATCGATGGGTGTCTCTACTAAGTGGAAGACCCTCGAAACTGCCTCAAACCAGTCCTCTGTTGCCTGGGGGCCCATCTCACCTCAGAACCTCAGAGGCATCTCTCTGTGGAACGCATGCAATGCGCTCAATAGGCGTGCATGATCCACTAGTAGCATAGGCTGCTCAATGGGTGGTGGTGCTGCTGGTACACCACCTGAAGGTTCCATCACTGTGAGTGGTACCTATACCGAAGACTTGTCCCTCGGTGGGCCACTATCACGATACCTAACTAAAATCCTGGCTGACTTTCTTCATAGAGTCATCTAGAAAGAAACTAATTTTCCATGGTCAATCAGTTATACCTGGTGATATAACTCAAGAAATATGAATAAAACCTCTCAAAACATTTGCTACCCGTGTTTTCATGTACTTAGTCAGAAAAAAGAATTCAAGGTCCTGGTGTACGGATACATCGGCCACTGCACCAACACTAGATTCCCCGAACTGAAAACTGAAATCAAGACATGTTACACCATTTCCTCATTAAAATTTGACTCTTAGTTCTTCTGGTATAACTGATCGCCCTTTGATACCACTTTCTCACGAACCATCCCACGGGCCCGAATGTGACTCCCCAAGCCTGCCTTCCAAAAGCTAGGGGTTGGTGACTAGTACTTCAAGGCTTTTCCCGAATAGGGAAGACATTGACTTAGAGATCTAGAGACACTCAAGAAGGGAAACTAAAGTAAACAACCAAAAAAGTAAGGTACAACCACGAGAGTAAAGTATAACCACAAGTACAACTGTTAACTAAAAACAGTGGGCTGGAATAAAATCCATAGAAACTGAAAAGAAAGTAAACAACTTTCAAGTATTCCTTGGATCTCTACCAGGAGGGTAGTAGCTGTAAGTCTGAAGTTGAATAAGAGGATCTTGACTGATCCTATCACACCCAGCTCCGCCAAGTCCTGTACCTCCAAAGTCTGCCTCAGAGCGTTAGTAGTCTGCAGCAGACACAAACGTGAGAGAGTATCCCATGTAAGGGTGAGTATAACAATGAAAAGTAGGGGACCCCAAGACCCTCGAAGGTCTCTTAGTAATCCAAAATGGAAAACATCATAGCAAATACCACAAAGTTAATATCACAAGCATGATCTAAGTCATGAAGCACAAAGCAAAAGAGACAGCTCACTCTAACGGTATAACTTCAATGTTACTGGGATATGGATGACTAGTTGAAAAGATAGATCATATTATTTGTATTAACTCCACTGATGACCCATATAGGTCACTGTATGTTGACCTGTATTGGTCGCTAGATGCAGACCTATATTGGTCGCTAGACGCTGACCAGTATTGGTTGCTGGTGCTGACCTGTTTTGGTCGCTCGTGCTGACCCGTATTTGTTGTTGGTTTTGACTCGTAATGGTTACTGGTGATGACCCATATTTTTTTCTAGTATATAGGTTTGGATTATTATTCATATAGGTAGATCATCCCACTCTGGAGTTTCTGATGTTGGCCCGCCTTGGTTTCTCTTCATTTTCTTGTCACAGTGATCCAATGGATTCCCGCACGAAGCACACCTTCTCTGCATAAGATTATGCTCCTCAATCCACTATACCATTATAAAGTCCCATAAAAATCATACCCAAGTGACTGATCCATCATAGGGGTCCCAACGTGACAGACGACGCGTCGATCGGATGCTCGGTCTGTGCGATATGGGCACTTTTGTAAAAAGGGTACGGTTGGATTCAAGACTGATCCAACCTAGGTCACCTATCAAACTATTTCAAAACTCACTTAGATTATCTCCAAAGGTCAACCATGTTAGAAGGGTTTTTATGCCATAGACGGCGCGCCGATTGCATGTTCGGTCTATTAGTTACACCCCTTTTCGTGAAATGGGGGTGATCACACCTCGGTCCGACCCAACTCGGCCAGGCCCGTCGGAATTTTCCCAAGGGACCGCTTCCCAAAAGGGGTCCCAACACCACTGAAGGTGTTTCAAAAAGACACTTGGTTCATCAGTTACAATCATTTATTTATTCAGGGGCCGGTTAGGTCTGGGCCTGATCCAAATCGGTCAGGCCGACCCGACGCAACGAGTCCCGAGGTCTACCTGACCTCATTCGGGTCCGGCCCGTTAAATGTCAACCTAGTTCACTGGGTCTGTCCAGTTTGGGTTGGGCCGACTGGTTTGCTGTCCCAGGTGGTGGTTGGCCCTTCTTGCCGGGTGGGGCTCGGCCCACCCATGCTAGCTCGTGGGTCTGGCCCATTCGATCGGCCCGTATTCGGCCCCTTCGGTCGGCCCGCATTCATCCTGGTCGGCCTGAAGGCGGACTGCTTCACCTAGCTAGCCCCGCGAATGTGGGTCCATTTCATCTAGAATGTTTTGGAATGGTGCGGGCTCCATGCCGACACCTCCTTTTGCGGCCCGTTGGCCGCAGCTACTGCTGCCGGTGGTGCCTTCCAGTGCCGCCCATCTCCGGCACAGTCAGCTCGGGCTGGCTGCCTCTAGCCATTGCAGTGAGCGACGATGCACTGCCTTCCCCTGCCCGCTGCTGGCTACCACGGGTCTCCTCCGGCCGTTGTCGGTATGGTGCGTTGGCGGTTATTTCTGCGGGCCACCGAAATGTCATCGTCGTTTTGCGGCCCTCAAACATCTTGCCACCGTGTTCATTGCTCCGCCAAGAAGAATGAACCAAGAACAAGTTTAGAGGAGGTTCTGATCCTTTTTGGTTTCAGTTTGCGCCATTTGCGTTAGTGTTTTAAACAAGAGGAAAATTAATACTAACAAAAAGAAGAATAATCCCTTAGTTTGAGATCCCACAAAAATTTTCTGCATGATTAGACGAGACGTGGATCAACCCATTATTCGGTTGGTCCACATTCATTATATTTTTCAAGAATGGGAAGAGAGGGAACATCAAAGCACATAAACCCCTACCTTTTATGATGTTCATTGTCGCATGTTCCTCCTTGAGGATTTATGGCGTCTACGATGCTTCAAGGTTCTGACTTTCGAAAGGCGTTCTTCGTCATTCGTCATTCTTCACTGGGGTGGAAGTGCGTCAGATCTTCACCTGAGAATCATTCAAATTCTTCCTTCTTATTTTTCCAAACACGTCAAAATATTAATAGAACCACACTGTAGTGTTTCCAAAATGACGTGACGTCGCATCATTACGCTGTTTCACACCATTAAATTCCCTGTTACATTGCGGAATACGGGTCATCCATCTATTTCATTAAGGTTCCCCATTACTGCATTATCTCTAAACCTCAACGTCACCTTCCTCCATGTAATGGAGAGAAAAGAATAATATAATTTTTTAAATTATTTTATTATTTTTCTTGAAAAGTCCAAAACATAACTTTTTCACTCATCCCTCGCCAACCGAAGTTAAGTCATTTCTAAGTAAATCCCGGTGTTCTGGATTCAACGGTGCCCTCATACTTTTAATTTGAGCACCAGTTCAGAAGATATAAAATTCCGCTCACACGTTTATAGAATGTAGCTTAAAAAAAGTTCAAAAATTCATTTCGGGCACACTGGGCCTCAGAATCATGCGTCGTAAATTTTTACAGACTCTTAAAAATCCCTAATAATTATACAAAAATTTAAATGGAATTTTCAGGTCTTTACAGCACCAACTAGTAGTTCTATAGTATCTGGCATTAACCGGACATCCCTATCTATATACTAGGTTCATCTAGCTCCTATATGAAGTTTCATCAGAATTTTAGGATACCATATCTCCAAGAACACATATATATGATCTACTTCATCAAAATGCATTAAAACAAGCATCCTACTCTTCTATTTGGAATATGTGATAATCAAAAAATTACATATGTGATAATCTCTTTCTCTCTCTCTCCACCTTCAATGCATGAGGACATACTTTCCACTATAGTGGTGTATCTTTTCATCAACTCAAAAATAATATATAGGATAATAGTTGGGTAAATAATCAAGATATAGAAATTTATTCTCCTCCTTATACTTCTATTTCCAAAATATCACTCCTTGATATTGTTTTCATACATTGAATATGAAAAAAAAATATTCCCATCACTCTAATTCTCATTTATTCTCGATCAAAGAAAATAATTAAAATTGATCAAATTTATTATTTATTAATACTCTTAAATAATAGGTATTTTATCTCCATGTGATACCTAGAATTATCATTAAATATTATCTTATTTAATTACCTCAAAAAAAACATACACTTTAAACGCCACATCTACAAAAAAACATACAGGATCACTGTCGCTGTTTGAGGATCTCTAATAAAACACTTTTCATCACACACTATGGTGCACCATTCACATTCATGAAATGAATTTATATAAATATAAATAAACAAATTTTAATTTCATTTCATCCTCATATAGATTATAGGCATGATATAATTTTTTTCATGATGCATATATAATTAATAATCTTTATTATTCAACAACAAAACTAGTTTCTTGAATCTATAATTACTTATAAAATAATATTGATGTTTAATCATTGAAGAAAACACAACATCATCATAGTTATAAACCAAAAACTATTATAATTTTCAAAAACTAAAAAACCTTATAGAAGAAATATATTATGTATCATGTATGTTTTTTCCTTTACCACATTTCAATATGAGTTCCAATAAAAATAGACAAACCTGAAAATATATTAATGATCAACAAACATGATATTTATCACTCAATGATTTGTCCCATTTCCAACTTTTTATTCAATTAAAGAATAATATATATCATCTACGATGCTTTGAAAACCATATGTATATAAAAAAAACTTACCTTTCAAGATGTGGGTTTTCATTTTTTTTATTTACACATGAATGGGAGAATAAATTATTGTGTATCAAATTAATTATGTTATGTATCTTAGTAGACTCCCAATAATTTTCCAAACTATTCATCCAAAAAATATATGATACATACAAATGAGATTAAAAAATTTAGCAAATTTATGATCCTATGAAATATCTTACGCATATCTTCCACATTTACTCATAATTACAAAACTTCTTTTACATAGATCAAAACCAATTCAAACATTCTTAGGGAATCTCTAATCACTCAAATTTATCTCAAAACACCTTAAATGACTTAGTAAATACTAAAAGTATTTCCAAATAGCTTTAACTACATTTAAAACTCCTTATAGAATATGAGTACTAAATATTAAGTAATTATAGGGATAATCATTATTACAACTAACTTTAGATCCTCCTAAAATATCATCGATGTATTTTCTTCATGCAACATCTGTCATTAGTGTTTTACAATAACTCACTTCCAAGATTCAAGGAATTTCTTCTCAACACATATTTCCATTATTCTTATTAATATCATTTATATTTTTTAAAAATACAACTTAACACCAAGGGGGTTTGAAATTTGGTCACCTTTATGGGAAGAGGAGAATATTAGTGATTAAAAAACTCATAAAAAATAATCAAATAGGGAATAAAATAAAAAAAACCTAATGCGAATTACCCTTTCTTATAACTTTTACTTGTAATGATGAGAGAGAGTTATAAACTATAAACCTAGATGTTCTTATTCCTTATTCCTTTAAAATTCATTTATCGGCCTATCAAATGTTGTTGTTCCAAACTGTTGGTGATGGTTCTTAATCTTATATTTAATTATTTAAATCAAAATTCAATCCATGGAATGTGATTCAAAATTATTTATTTATATTTATATTAAATTTGAGGAATAATTTGATTAAATTAATAAAATAATTAATAAAAAATACAGGGTAAGGGGAACCTCATCAAAACAACACCCATATTTTTTGGTTTTTTAATTAAATAATTTAATAAAAACTATAAAACTGAACTAACCCAAAACATTATGAAAATTTAAGGGTAAATTTTACAAATCCTAATTCATCATTTTTGAATCTATAAGGAATCAAAATTATTAAAGGTAAATAAATATTTAAGATCAATGTCATTTTTATTGTATGTTTGACTATATTTTGATGAAAATATATTAAGAAAATTGACTCAAACCATACATCGATGGATTCATATTGACATAAGAATAAAAATAATAATAATTTTTGAACTTAAAATAATAATTTATGTTCCCTAAAAATTAGAGAGTATTTTAAAATCCTCTTTTTAATAATTTACAACCATTAACTTAGATTATTTTATTTTTCACCTTATTTGGAACTATGATATATCATTTATAAAATGGTTCCTCATGTTTTTAACTTCTTCTCAAAATTATGGAAAAATGTACATAAAATATTTTATTATATTAATTAACTTAACATATCTCAAAAAAATACAAATCATATGTTTATATAAAGGTATTTAAATAATAAATTCAAATATACAAGCCTTATAGATAGGATGAACTATGTTTTTTGGGAATCTAGTGGTGCTTGGTGGTCCTAGACCAGAGATCCATATGGGATATCATGGGTACCATGGTGGATTAGTGGGGCCTAATTGTTTTAAAAATGTATTAGTGAGTTTTCTTTTAATATTGACTTTACCTATGAGTGGAATTTAGAACTTGTTTTAGTTTTATGGTATTTATTATCATTGGTTATAATTCAAAATTATTTGATGTTATAATTTCATTAAAATTGATATCATTATTGTGTATTTATCTAGGTCTGACATAAATTTTTTTTGTTGGATTAGGATACATATAGAAAAGTACAGTTTAGATATCTATCTCACAATACATTCTCTTGAGAAAAAATTCAATTTCATATGATTCTAACCCTTTACATTAAAATGTTTCATATACCTTTTTCATGATATACATTTGAATATTTGTGATTATGATTATATTCTATTTTGGGTGAGTAACATAAATCATTAGTTGTATAAAAATTATACATTAATATAATGAAAACTTATTAATTTATCTAAAACTATAGGATACTTAATTAAACACTTTGAAGCATGCATGAATGTAGGGAAACAAAAAACTAATACCATAAAATAAAATTAACCATTCCTCTTTTTGATATTTATGTAAGTAAAAGTAAAAATATTTTGTAGATAAGAATTTACACATATAGCTTTTCCCATGGTGAATAAATTCAGTATAAACAAGGATATTTTTATAGTGAAAAAAATAAGAGTGGTTAGTAATTGATATTTTTTAACTATTTATGATGTTCACACAGTAATTCAAGAGTGGTTAAAGTATAAAACTGATCAATATATCCAATCTATTAGTTATAAGCATATAAAATATCTAGAGAGGCTTAGAATATAATATACACATTTTTGGATGATGAGGAATAGCTACAACCATTAACATTATTCAACCAAAAGTTTGATAATGGGTTGATGGACTAGATACAACCATTAACATTTCTGGGTTATTGTAGTAGTAATGTAGTAGTTATTATTTGGTACTGTAGCAGTTACTGTTTGGTACTATAGCAGCCGGAACTATTCACCTGATTTTGGCCTTCGGACCACCGGTTTGGGCCTACAAGTCTCAAGGGAATTCGGTCCATCAAAGGCATTTGATTCATAGGGCCTTTGGGAATTTGAGACCATGGAGTAGTCCAATTCACACAGAGCAGGCCCCAGAAGAAGATCAGAGCAAGAAGAATAGAAGTCACCATAAGTAGAGCTAACTGGATTGGAAGAATGAGAGTGTATGGAAACCGCCATCGGGGCCAGCCACCATGCATCTTTGTATGGGGCAATGCTAGCTGATCAATAATGCAAGGTGGGGAGCTAGGAAATCAATGATGCAGATGCTGGGGAGGGGCAGTTCTAGTGGGTTGGGCCAATGGGTCATGTATTGGGCATAGTATGCCACTGGGCCTTCGGTTCATGTATTACAAGTCATGTTGGGCCTTGGGCCTTGGGCCTACAGGTCATGTACAGGTTCCCCTTCTACCCTTAAAAGGGGGATTATCCATAATAAAATAAAAAAGAAGTCCTTTAGGCGATTTGGGGGTGATATACTATAGAATGAAAAAAATTACAAGAGACTGTAGATATGATGTGACCAATTTAATAACAATGAAGTATCTGATGTTTGAATAAGAAGGTAGTACATTTATGAGAAATATGTGGAAGTAGAAATAAATGAAGAAGTAAGTTGGAATCTAATGGCTATATATTTTTAGTAACATAATATAAACCATCCACAATGATTTTCATCATGGTTTAAAGGAATTCCCTAGTTTCCAAAATTTTATTAGAATGTTATTTCATCTATAAGTGAATTTCTAGGAGTTTTACTTGATAAATCTAGGTTTAATGACAACACCCTCTATATTGGAATGGAATTTAAAGTAAATATGAAATAGAATTCACATTAAAGAAATATAATATAGAGTGAAGGTTTTAATCCATAGTTGTGGAGTAAAAATGGGGAAAAAGCATCATAAGGTGTGAAAGATATGAAGACCATTTCTAAATGCGCTTGGGAGCCATACGTGATATAAAATTTAGAGGTTAGAAGATTTTTAATATTGATTCCCTTTATACTTACTTCCCCACCAAGCTTATATAGGAACATATTTATTGTGTATTGTGTATTACATAATCATATTTATTTGGATAATTAGGGAATGGAAATATATCTCTTTAGAGCACATATAAGAGGGAAAATAACATTGTAGTTATTATAATATCTCATATAATAATGCTTAAAATAAAAAATAAAAGAAAAATTGTGTTTGTTTATAGTAACAGAGATGATTCTCATCGAGTTTTACCGCAATCATTGTCTATATAAAGACATAAAAACCTAGTTGCGTACTTACTCAACACAAAATACAATTTATCCAACATTTACCATGTTTATAAGAGTCATATTAGATTTCATACATTATTTGGTGGATTTAAGCCTTGTATTTATACCTCCAAAATCAATTAATAGTTTTTTAATATCAATAAAACATTCATTTATAGAAATTACACTGGTTTTCTTTAGATTACTAAAATATAGGATGGTAATCATGATCCTTTTCTATTTCCATTTTTCATTATAGAGTAGAAAAATTAAAAATATTGTATTTTTTTATTGCCTTGCATTGGACTTCATTTTATGAATATATGGGGAATATGTTTGATATCAGATAAATATCAGTTAACTAAGGTGGTAATCAATACTAATCATGAAATAGGGGGACCCCAAAATTCTTACCATTTATATTGAATTAGAAACATTTCTATCAATGAGTGTAAGGATTTTCATGAGGAGTATATTAATAAGGTTATCAGCATATTATGTATGTGATTATACTTTTCATATTTTTATTCATAAATCAATAATATAAATAATGAATTTTCATTTTATGAGTTATATTATATCATATGATCCAAATCAAATAAGGGTGGAGGAGTTGTTAGAAGAGATCAGTAGGTCTAATAAATTTGTTTATTACTACACTATATGTATTATAAAGGATAAGTGGACTTTATCTTAAAATGGTTGAATGAGATAGGAACACTAGGGATTAAATTTTATAGAGTTAATTAATTTTTTCTTTAGGATTTTTGAATGTTTCCTATAATCGGTCTAGTTCAGGATTCATTTTTTCTGCGTGTAAAGTATTTTCATGAAAAAGGAAGTAAAATTAAAAATGGGAGTATCCAAGTGATGTGGGTTAGATGATAATTTCAAAAGGAATTGAACAACATATTAGATGGATCTGTCTCTTATAGGGTGTGAATGTTCAATTTAGAAACAAGTTGATTTAATTTGAAAGGGTGTTATAACCTAGAAAAGATATAAGTGGTCAAGAATTGAGTGTATTTTGGGAGAAACAGTACTATGGTTATGGTAAATTCTAGAATTTTAGGGTTTCATATGCACACCTCATTATACCTTGGTCACTAGTAATCATATCTTGGTAATAATATGTTGATCTAGAGTATCATCCTTACACCATTACTAATTTTAACATTACACCTTGGGTTACTCAAGGAAATTTTCAATATCCCACATTTATTTTTTGAATAATATACATTGATAACTAAAATTTCTACATTTAATATACGAGGAAAAAAAATTCTCACCGTATTTGTAATGTGATTTATTTCTGTAAAGAATAATTTTCAACCAAGATGCAACATATTTTCGAGAGAAGGTCACAATTATAATAAATTCCATAAAATTTCAATACCCAATTCCTACTCCCAATAAAAAATATATATTAAATTATTCTAAATTTGGCATTTCCATTAATATTATTATATACATCCATTTTTAAAAAATATATTTTCATATATTATATTTTTCATACTAGTAACTTAGACATGCACAAACTCATAAAATCAGTAACACATATCCCCATTATTAGATATACACCAAGTCATATAATTTTTTTCTTCTAATTTACCACTAAACTATTTTTTTCATCTCCTAAACTCAAAAATATTATATAAAAAATCTTATGTATGACTCTTAAACCACTGAATTCATTAAATCACAATGAAACATTCTTTCAACTCTTACACATAAATTTCCTTAATCCATACCCTTACTTATATATCAATTAACTCAAAAACCTAGCAAATAATAACCTAAATAACTGATATACCTTATGACATATGGATATTATCTCCTAAACCATAAAATTCAATATCTCGAATCCTAATTCAACAATATAATACCTAACCCCTTAATTCATTAACACATACCACTATATCACTTCAACTTCTATATCATCAATTCCATTATCCATACCATACAGATACACCCATTTACTCATAAAATCCTTAATGAAAAGACCCATTGACTTATATATATAATTAAATATATTTTTTAGTTAATTATAATTCATTTAATCATTATTAATATAGATATAGGATGTTAAATTATACACTAAATAGAAGGAACACGTTTTACAATATGTTCTTAAGGGGCATGCAGTTCGATAGATTGGGGTATGATGATCACAAATTTATATTCATATGACCCTCCCACTTATTTCATATCAACAATGAATATGTTTTTATTCCATATCTATATTTTATTTCACATTTTTGGATCAACATATTATTACTTCCATTTTTGAGTGATGTGTACCCAAGACTCACATATTAAACCATCCCTAGGGGGAGATATGTATCACCATAGAGTATATGACTTCAATTTTAATGAATCTCAATATTCTTTGTTGGTAATCCCTTAAATTTTTAGTTTTTATATTTTAAAATGATTAAAATTTGAGATAATATAGAATAATAATCAAATTAAGGGAAATATGAGGGAATATGAGATGTATTTGGAGTAAAAAGAGCATCATGTATGCAATAGAAGGGTGTAAAGTACCTTTGGGTACTCAGTGTGGCCTATAGTGGAAACTAGTGTAAACATTGGGTAAATAATTTAATTATACCTAATACCTTGTTAATCCTAAGTGATTTTTTATTAATGGGTAAAATAATAATTTTCCCTCAACATTTAAAAATCCCTTACTTCATGACTTTACTCATTTTATGTATCCAAGATTCTTTAGGTTCTAACTTCTTCACCTTTATACATATAAATGTAATTCCATTATTCTAAATTGATCTAAATCACTATCAAGGAACAATGGGATCAATTTTTGGGGTCAATAAAGGGTAATGAATTCTTTTATTTTACTATTTTTCTATTATTCTTTAAGGTTGTGGGTTATAATCTTAATTTATTATTCCCTAGATTTAGGGAATCTAACTGTTACTTTATGTTTATTACATTAGGTTACTTTAGAAGTAAATAATTTTTTAATAAATTATAAGTCCTTCATACGCCTTTATTTAATAAGAGACTCCTCTTTTATCTATTATTTTCACTATGGTTATGAATAAAACAACTTGGGGGTTTATTAAGGAATAACTAGAAAATTATTTATTTACAAAAAAACTTCCAAAAAATAGTTCTACCTTCAAACTAAATTTGATAAATGGTTATTTATCCATGATGTATTTAATATTATGTATTGATTATTCACTGACAAGTATATTTTAGTTTCTTTATGTTAGTTATTGATATATAGTTCATGGATATATTCTCCCTTTAAATATATAATGCTTTGTAATACTTATTTGATTATCATTATTATATTCATTGAAATGTAATCCTTGGTATAAACATCCATATATGTTTATTTTCATTAATTCCATGAGTAAAAAATATTGTAAGTTGTATTAGTTATTTAGAGACCTGGTATTATTTTATATTTTATATGATGGTATTGTAGGATTTATCAATTGGGGTTTTGTATTAATATGTGTACACTGAATATAGATATGGATATTAACACACACACACACACAATCACATACCCAACATGTGTTCCTATGGAATTCATGTAGACTTTATTGTAACTGACCTAGGTAAAGGCATGTCTCCCATGCAAGAGAGATGAAGGATACAAGATCACAGAGACTTTAAGATTTAGAAATAATGATAATTGTATATTATGGAGTTTATCATGTGAATTTTTTTTAGTCTTTTTTGTTTCATGTCTTGGGAATGTTTATCACTTGTTGATAGTTGTAGCGTCCTTCTCTTTTGGATGATGTATATAGTGTGGGTTGTCTTATTTCATGTTTTATTAATATAATATATGATGTGTTTTTTTATTGAAGTTTCATAAATATATAAATTACTTTGTATTATTATAAAATTTGTATAGGTACCCTTCGGTTTACTGGTTCCTTCCTTTGACAAATAATTTATATTTTTGGAATATCCTCTGTATGTATTGGTTATGACTATTTTATAGAAAGATATTATTATTTTTTAATTAAATATATGAGTGAAAAAACAACTTCCCCATATAAATTAATCTTCATTTATAATTTACATTATCCTCTAGTAATTAATATGCACACCTTAGGTCCTATAAAAATTTGGTTTAGGATTATGGGTGATCTATATTGTGTTATTAAAAAATGGAATCAAATCCAACTTGAATCTATTGTATTTAATATTATCTTAGAGATATAAACATAAAATCATATAAAATAATCTATAAATATAACTAGATAACATAATAATTCTTGAATCTTGAGTAAATGGGTGTAATCTAGACTTTATCTTGTCACTTTTTGATTTATACTCATTCCTATTAAATATCATGCATTATGAGTAGGCATATGTAAGAAGGAACCTATAGGGAACATGAAATATTTTATTCTTGTGTGTATTTAATTAGTATATAAATTAAATTTATGAGGGAATTATATTAAATAAAACTTAATAATTAATAAATAGAATTTTCCAAAATATTTATTTGTGATAACTGGATTAATGTAAACATTTAAGTGATTTTATTTAGTATTCTTATAAGTAGAAATTTATTCTTACAATGAGAATGTGTGATTTCAGATGACCATTTTTAGTTATGTGTAAATACTTATAGAAAAAATAATAAAGGGAATAATTAAGTTAAAGGTGATTTTTTTACTGATAATTATTATACTATCCCTAAATTTAATAAATTTGTTTTTAATTACAAAAAGGATAAAAATAACACTCTATTTAAATATAGAATATTTCTTCAAAAAGAATACATATAACTATACAGTAAAGGGATGATGAACATGATCTACTACTAAGTATTTTTGTTAAATCAAATGTTGTTAGATGTCTCATATAGTTTCTACAGGTTATAGGGTCTTTATTAAAATAACGAGAATATTCAAGCATGTATGTGAGGAAAAACTTTTTTTTATGACCAATAACCTATTGGGTTGATTCGTCATCATAAGAAATTGTGTAATAAAATAATAAAATGTATTTCATTTATGTATGTAACAAAATTCATTAATGGTATAAGGTGATGGTGGAAATTTTTATGATTGTAAAAACATGTCTGTCAATGATGGGATGTTACGGTTGAATTAAAGAAATATTAGGAGTCGGTAGGTAGTGGATATTCTAGTGGGATAAAGTATAATTGGGAAGAGATTTATTGAGCCAGAATCCTCCCAGTTAGTTAGGGAAGAAACACTAATCTTATATCAAACTATATGAGATATCATATCAGAATTTACAAATGTGTATTTCTTAAGAATACATGGTCTAATTGTGTTTTTAAGTAATAAAGTGTAATATGTGTGTTACATTTTATCATATTAAGTTATTTTATAAGGCTACATATTCATTGAATGTTGAAAAATGACCCTAGTAGATTTAAATTTCTCATGTAAAGCCTGGTGGATACTGGTTGGAGGGAATTGACCACCTTCTGGTGAACCATATTAGTGAAATAAGTGATATGATCAGATTAGAAAATCAATTTAACCTCCTTGTGATCAAGGTTTTACACCTAATGGTTTGCCTAATGGTATTTAAAGGGTATTTTTAGATGTGTAATATACCAATGATACTAGTGGGGGGCCCTCTACTATTGAAGATACTATTGTTTATATATATATATATATATATCTTATGATAGTTTTCTCTTTTTGATTATAGGGTTTCCATTATTATAATCTATATAAACAAAAAATGTATCATTTTAGCTTCTAAGTAGAATATTATTTTATTTTATTGATATTTGATAAATTATATTGATCATCCATTCTAAAAATGAATATAATAGATATTATCATGGTTATTTTAAAAAATAGTGTTTCTTTCAAGTAACCACATGCTCTCATTTTTATCACACTTTGTGTCTTCTCTCAGGTGCTTTTGGGTAAATTTTAGACATTTTTATAGTTTTTTAGTCCTATGAATTTTTGTTTCATAGTTCGGGAAAACCATGTATGTCTTCCTAGAAAACTGTAAAACTTGACTTGGATCCCCATAGGAGGGCACACGGGTAAGGTGAATAGTTTTTCCAAACTGTGCGGCCATTCATTTTAATGGTGAAAATTAGGATAATGGAATATTTCTTGGGTTTTAAAATAAAGTGAATGATCATAAAGGGGAACATAGTTATCATATAGTTTTCCAAACTCTTTGGACAAACCATGTGATATGAATTAATTATTCCATTTTTTTAGACTTGAAACGAGCATGTTTTCAATCATTTATCTTCCAATGAATTTTAAAATTGACTTAGTACAATCCACATGGATAGTTTGGAGATTCATTACATCATGATGGAGGGTTTAAATAGATATTTGGATTTTAAAACTTCTTTTTCAATGGAATGAGCATGTAATTTTTCATTTTTCATTTATCTCCTAGATCTTATCTTCTAAAATGGATCTTTAAATTACAGATATTGATGTTATATATAATTATTATAAGATGATATAATTGGATTTATTATCGATCTATCCTAGAATTTGGTTTTGTTGTTTTGTTCCATTATTGGTCATTGTGTGTTCTTCAAAAAACACCACCGTGAGTGAATTCTCTCACTCATGTTGTTCAAGAAAGAATGAATTAGATATTATTATTTGTTAATTATTAATTTAGGATCCCTAATTGATTCCTAAGATGCTTGACCCATCTTGGAATATTCTATAACAATGGGAGTTTTATTCTAATTGTTTCAAGGTAGGTGGATTGATGATTCATATTTATTATATAAAACTAAATTTTTGGTCAATTAAATTGATTTATAAAGTTAGATAAATTCATGAAAGTGTTTTTGATGAAATACAGTAGTTTTGAATATAGTTTTGAAAATGGAATCTCCCATTGATTATTTTAATAGAAATGGTTTCAATTCATGATATAAATGGTTTCAAATATGAAATTCCTATGAATGATACCATTTTGGTAAAACTAGATTTGATCATTGATGAGGAAGGCAACCATCCTTTTGGATGAAATATTCCCCTCTAGGTCTGTTCTTATAAGGTAGTGTTTTCACTTTTTTGCCTATGTTTTGGAAAGGAACTGCTCTCAATAGAGTAGTCTTACCCTATAGACCTATTCTTCTAGGGTAATGTGTGCACCAGGTAGCCTACTGATCATAATAATCATATGATGATCCTTATTGAACTGGAATTTTTTGCACTCATGGGATCATTTTCTTTATCAATTTTCCTTGAAATGCTTTATTTATGTGTGCACTAAAATTATTTGGAAACCTATTTGTTATAATGATTTTTTAAATTGTGAAAGGGGTGTTTTATCGATTCTTTTGGATAAATTGTTAATCATGCCTTATTTTAAATTATATGATCACAATTGGTTCATTTTATAAAGTCTAATTTTGAAAGACTTGGTGAGATCCTACTGATATATTTTTCTCACACCATGAAAACGCCTTTGGATGTATACAGATCTCATTTTATCTAATGTAGGTAAGGGAGAGGCACTATAAGGATGTGGAAGGTTTTTCTGTTAGCTGGTTTTGAGAGTTTATAGGTGGAATCATGTCACATAAAGTTGGGATGAGTATTTTTTGAGAACTTGAGTTGTTTTTTTCATTTTGGAACTTAATTTTCTTATTGATTAAACATATATTATATTGTATTTTTTTTCATATTGGAATATTATATATTTATATCATCTTCTTTTAGGTTCTTTGTGGAAAAACCATTCACAAAGGTAGTTATTGATGTCTGGGTTCTTTTTTCCTTCCTGTGGGGATCTAAAACTCCCTTCAAGATGTGTCAGGACCGATTTGGGTTATTGATGGTTTGGGTGACCTAGGTTGGTTCCTAAAAAATCTATATCAAATAATGTTTTTCCTATTTATGTTATTGGTGTGAATTTTGGAACATCTTGGTAGACACAAGATAGGAATGTGGGATATTAAGGGTTATGTTGTGAGTGAGTTCCATGCCATCTCTCACCACGATGAGCATTAAGTTACCGTGGGTAATTAGGAAATGTGTCTTTTA
Source organism: Viscum album (assembly GCA_963277665.1). Taxonomy (NCBI): domain Eukaryota; kingdom Viridiplantae; phylum Streptophyta; class Magnoliopsida; order Santalales; family Viscaceae; genus Viscum; species Viscum album. Next base: position 696,153,048 of record OY728122.1, on the reverse strand, counting down.
GGATTTGGATTTTTAATCCAAGAATTTATTCTTATTTGTATCATTCTAATTCTAGTGACATGTGTTTCAATAAATGGAAATTTATCACGAATATTATATTCTTATGTCTCCTTGTTTGTTGATGTGTAGTGCCATCCCATCAAGAAGATTTTTAGTTGTTCTTATGAAAGGTTTTCTTGATGAAACATGGTAAGGAACCCCTCTAGTTGATCCAAATATGATTCAAGTGATGGTTTACACTATTAAATCTATGGACAAAGGTGTGGTACCTTCCCCTATTCAAGATAGAGAGGTGGAACCATAAAGGGACGAGTACATGATTTGGTCCAAGAAATTATTCACCAGAATCCACAATCTTTATAGGGGTTTAATAATCCTTAGGAGGTGGAGGATTAGTTGGGAAGGGCCGAGATGAAATTTTAATTCCTAGATACTCCTTACTTAGCCAATGTTATGTGTTTCATCATCAATCTTGAAGGTCCCTATAAATGGTGGTGGGCCTTGGCTACCTTACATAAAAATCACATGGGATTGGAGTGGAAAGACTTCAAGGATATATTGAATGATTATTTCTACCCAAATTATATTAAAATTGTAATATCCATAGATTTTATCAAGTATGAACATTGAGATAAGTTTGTTTTGGAGTATACTAATCACTTCATTCATCTCTACGTGTCTTCTTCTAAGGTTGCGTCTAATGAGGAGATGAAGGTTTAGAGGTTTAAAATGGGTCTTTTGATAATATATTATCCTAGTTCATTATGCTAAAGATGAAAAAATATTAAAAATGGTGAATATAAACTTGATGGAAGATCTTGACCTGGATGGTAAGATAGGATTGACCAAAGTTTCTATTCTCTTTGGTTGTAGCTTCGATGGTCCTTTCAAGGTTAAATGGAAGAAAATTGAGTTTTAGAGGGGTAATAGTGGTGGTGCCTCTCATTGGTCTTTTTCACCATCATCTATGGAGAGTGGGTTGGAATACTTCCCCATTCCCCCAAATATGTGAAACTATCATGGGTTCCATGGTCACTTATAGAAGTTTTTTTAAAGTTCTATGTCTTCCATACTATAGTACAAACTCATAAATACCAATATGATCTATGGTGAAATCAGAAGGTCCGTGGACTATTGGGTTCTATCCACAGGCCTCTAAAATGAATATTTTACACAGTTTTGAGGATCTTCTAGTAAAAGTTTATGTGGGTCCTAGGAATTTAAGAGGTATAGTTTTGATTTATTATACCTTAATGACTTATCTTTTTAATATAGGTTCCTCACACACCTTTATATTGACTCATATGGTGTATCTTCTAAAACATCCAACTGAACTTATACCATTATTTATGGAATTAGTGACACCTTTATGATAAAAGAGGAAGTAGGTTTTTCATTCGTCCTCATTGTATTTAATCTTTTTGAGATGTAGAGATGGTTTGAGATTTATTTATTATTGAGTTAGAACTTTTCTATATGATTATTGGAATGGATTTATTAATCTCCCACAAGGATTAGATAAATATTTATCATTAATGAATGTTATTTAATCTTGATGGGAGATCTTATTTGTTTCTAATAAAATGGGATCCATGGTCCAGTTGGGTGGGGACATCTCTTCTAGAGCTTGGATAGATATTTTTTATCAGTATCCATGTTGTTGTAATAACCTAGTAGTGGTATCCTACCTTAACTAGTCAATGATTTTTCTAAAGTGTTTTTGGATGACCTCTTAGGATTTACTCTATAGTGGAAGGTGGACTTATCTATTTACATAGTTCCCAAAATAAAAGTGATATCAATTTAATCTTAACATATAACTCTAGAATAATTGAGAGTGTTGAAAATATAGTTAGATTACTTGAGAGAAAAGGGATTTATATTCCCATGTGTTTCACCTTAGGTGGCCCCTAGTATTTTCACCAAAATGGATTATGTAACTCTTCACCTTTGCATCAATTATTATAAGTTCAATTGATTAATTGATAAAAACAAATATCACATTCCCCACATTGATGATTTGTTTGACTAGTTGAAAGAGTCTATGTGGTTTTAGAAAATTGATCTTCAGTTTGGTCATTTCAAACTCAGTATTATTGATTTAGATTTTCCTAAGGCATCCTTCCTGATTAGGTATATCCATTTTGAGTAAATTTTTATTCAATTCATCCTCACTACTATTATTACTATCTTTATGGAATTTAGGAACTAAATTTTCCATGTGTATTTTAAAAAGGTTTTTCATAGTGATCATGGATGACATCCTCGTGTACTCTATAACTGTAGAAGACCATGGGTGAAACATGAGACATGTTTTGGGAATTATAAAGTTTCACTACCTTTATGATAAATTATCAATGTTCCAATTCTTGATCAATGAATTCAGGTTCTTGGGGCATTTTATCTAAGAATGTGGCATATCAATTGATACTAATGTGGTGAAGGCTATCAGATAATGGGAAGAATTGTGGAATTTATTTTAGATAATTATAATCCTAGAATTGGAATGATACTATTGGTGATTAATAAATGATTTAACAAATATTTCATATCCCTTGAACATTTTCACCTAGAAGCAGGTGAAGTTATTACAATATTTGAAGTGTTTGTCAACCTTCAATGAACTGAAGAAAAAAATTTAACCTCAAAACTGATTCTGATTTTACTAGAGGCTAGATAAGGCTTATTATTTTACTAAAAATATTTAGGTTCTGGATTGGGATGTTTCTTTATATAGGGATACCATGTTTTTTTATTATATCTCATGTCAGCTTTGACAACATGAAAAGAATTATCCCACTCAGGATTTGGAACTAAAAGCTATTGTTCATGACCTAAAGAGTTGGAATCACTATATTTTTTGTGAAAGGTTTAACAATTACACTCACCATAAATTTTTGGGTTATATATTTTCTAAAAAATATTTGAACCTTCAGTAGAGGTGATGGGTGGAGTACTTGTAGTCAGTTGACTTCATCATTTACTATACATCATGACAATGTAACACTGTGTTTATTAATCTCAGTTGGAATATACCTTATTTGGATGAGAAGGAAGAAAATGATGATGGAACATGATGAGGATTTATGATCATATTCAATAGAGAGTTAAGGAGGAGGAGTTCGGTAATGTTTTGGAAAGTGTTCATGTGACATCCTCTCTCCTTGAGATGATTATTCAAGAGAAAAAAATATTATTAGTTTCTTAGTATTAGGGATTATTTATTTAGTTGGGATACCATCAGTTATTGGTTTATCTCATTTTAAGTTTCCTTTTGTTTTAGGAGTTGATATGTTGTCACTTCATATGCAAGAATGGACATTCTTGGAGATTGTCCCTATTCCTTTTAGGATTTCCTCCTTGGAACCAAAACGATTTTCTATGCCACGAAACATTGTTTTTTGTGTCTTAGTATGAAATGAGATATAGATGAATTTGTATCTCATTTTTATACTTTCCAATATATTAGGGATGAGAATAATAATCTTTTTGGGTTACTTCAGCCTCTTCTCAGACTAACATGTAAGTGGAATGAAATTTCAATGTATTTAATTATTTGGTTACCTTGAACTCCATGTGGTTATAATTCCATTTGGGTGGTGATCGATTGGTCGACCATGTAATCTCATTTCATACTGATCAGTGACTACACTAATTTGGAGGACCTAGGAAAACTGTATGTTCAAGATATTATAAGGATTCATGGAATTCTTTTAGTAATTATCTATATTCAGGAAACTCATTTTAACTCATAGTTTTGGAGGTTCAACCCTGATATTTTTGACACTAATGATAAATTAATCACAACTTATGAGAAGACAAAATGGGATAACAAAATTTTGGAAGATATGAATTGTGCCTATGTCTTGGACAATAGAGGACCATGGGATAACCATTTGGGTATTGTTAAATTTTCTTATAAAAATTTACCAGTCATACATCCGAATGGAACATTTTGAATATTTATAGGGATTATCTTGTATATCTTCTCTCTATTGGTATAAGGTTAGAGAAGTTCCATGGTTGGATCTAGTTTTCTTTAGGAGACAATAAATATGATCCAGTTGGTCCTTCCTAATTTGTTGATGTCTCAAAGATGGTATAAGTATTATGTGTATTGAAATCATTACCCTTTGAATATCCTAGTTGGTGATTATGTTTTCTTGAATTACACTCTCTAATTAAGTCACTGATGACTTAAAAAGTATTTAAATCTAACTCCTAGGTATGTGGGATAGTTTATGATCATTTAACTATTTGGAATTGTGTAATATCACTTGGATTTACCACCATAATTTTATTTGATCCATAATTTTTTCTATGGGAAAAAACTTAACAAGTATCAACCAATCCAATATAATGTTTTTAATTGGTAAGATCTCTGCATAGCTCCTAATTTTTCTATGACTGGGTAGCCAGATTGAGTTGTTGACTCTTTGGTGAAGGTTCCATGTGGGAAGAGGATACCATTTTTTAGAGTGTTATGACAGCATGGTTATGATTCTCACGAGACATGGGAGAGGTATTCATTGATGATGGAGTAGGGGCCTCTATTTTTGGCAAACAACTTTCTTCGACTTACCTTTCTAGGGGCAGAAAGTAATATGGTGGGGAAAATTGTGACATATTTTTGTTTCTTTCAAATAATCACATACCATTTTTTCATAATTTGTTTGGGTAATCTCTAGAGTTGAGTTTGGAAACTTTTTGAAATTTTTAGAGGTTTCTAGTCTTATTCACATTTAGGTAAAATTGTGTGGGTCTTCACAGAAAACCATTCACATTAAGTTGGAGTCCCATATGAGGGCACATAGGTAGGGAACATAGTTTTCACAAACCATGAAACCTTCCCTTATATCAATGTGCACTTTGATAGTGTAATGTTTTATGGTAGGTGATTAGTTTTTCAAACAATGTGGACAAACCTTGTGTCTCTTCTAGTATCCAAGAAAGGGTAACATGGTTGGCACATGGTTTAACAAACCATGAGATGAAACAATGTGACACGAATTACTTATTCTGAATTTTTCTTTTTATACTAAAAAAAACCATTTTACATAATTTATATTCTGAATAATTTTTCTAATAACTCAGGAGACTCCGGTTATAGGGTTTAGAGATTCCTTACCTCTTGGTAGTGGTTTTTGATGGATCTTTGGGGGTTGGATATTTTTTTTCAAATATTTGTGTCCATTATTTCTCTTTATTCCTTGATATTCTAGATCTTATCATATTTCCTCAAACATGACCCTGTATATAGGATATTTTTTATTGGTCTATGTTTTATATCATGATCAAATTTGGGTTCTTAAAGATTTGTTTTGGAATTGGGATTTTCTTTTTAGCTCTTCATTAGTCATTATACGTTATTGAAGAATCATTGAGGTAAGATATTTATCTCTCTCCCATTGTTCTAGGAATGATTAATTATATATAATAATTAGAGAATGGTTTAATTAGTCTCCCTCCTTGATTCTTAAGTCCCTATTATCACCATGGATTGTTGTGTAACCATGGGTGTTGTATTCCATGTTTTTTAAGGTAGGTGGTTTCATGATATGACACTGTGATATAAACGTATATTTAATTATCTTTTAAATTGATTTCTAAACATGGTTAAAGGAATGAAAATGGTTTTGTTGAAATATGGTTCTTTTGAATATGGTTTTAAAAATGGAATCGCCCCTTGGATTTTTGATGGAAATGGTTTTGATGTATGATACAAATGGATTCATAAATGAAATTCCATTGTATGATATTATTGTGGTAAACCCGAATGTGATTGATGATGAGGTAGGGAGCCATCCTCTAGTATGAACTATTTACCCCTATAACTATTCTTCTAGGGTAATGTGTTCACCACAGTTCCAATGAGGTGGCAAGTATCCACTCTTAGGAGAATATTTCTACCCTCTAGACATATTCTACTATTGAAATGTAGACACTGAGTGGCATGTTGATCTTGATAATCATATGAGGATCCCCAATGAACTAGAATTTTTTTACTCACGAAATCATTTTTTCTATTGGTTATCTCTGAAATTATTTATTAGAGAATATAATAAAATGATTTGGAAACCTATTTATTAGAATTATTTGTTAAATTGTGAAAGGGGTGTTTTACCCATGTATTATGTTAAGCTATTCTTAATTCCTTGTTTTAACTTATCTGGGAATAATTGGTTTATTTTATCAAATATTATTATGAAACACTTGGTGAGATCCTACTGATTTTTTTTCTCACACCCTTTATACACATTTGGGTGTATATAGATCTCATTTTATCCGATATAGGTAAGTGAAAGGCATCACAAGGATGAATCATGTATGTTGGTTTTTTTCTAACAAGGTGTGAGATTCTGGAGGTGGAATGAGGTCAAATAGAGTTAGGACTAGTAGTTTTTGAGTACTTATGTTGTTTTATGTTTCTTGTCACTTGTTTTTTCCTATTTATTATACCCATCTAATATTTTATTGTTTTTTTATTACTGATATATTCTATATTTATATCACTTTGTTTCAAGTTCAATATGGAATTTTTTTTCCAAAATATAGTTCTTCATAGCTACACACTTGTTCCCTACCCATGGGGATCGAGAACGCCCTACAAGCCATGTCATGACTGATTTGGTTTATGGATTGTTTAGGTAACCCAGGTTGGTTAATGATAGTTATGGATTGGTTATCACTATTCAAGGATCATATCGATTTCTATTAAAGAAGGGTCATATTTTCCTAACCAGTCACAGCTTGGTGTACTCATATTTGAGAGTGAGAATCCCAATAGATTCAAACTAGACTGCATCAAGGATATATTGAAATAATCACCACTTTGATGGTGATTTTGGTACTTGGAGAAATTAAATCTATGAAATTGAGAGTTATACATTATTTAGTAGGTTTATATCATAATATATTTCCTCAAAATTATTTATTATTTCCTCCAATATAAAAGGTGGAGTTCTCAATTTATTTTGTTGTTTAAATAGAACTTATTTCAACTCCACCTTATCATATAGCCCTGATAAATCTATTGAAACTAAAATCCAACTTAATGAGCTTGAGACTAATGTTTATTAAACAAAAAAAAATCTAATTTGTGTTCTCCTATATTATTAACCATTAATAATTAATAGATCCTATGATTAGGTATATAATATAATAAGATAAATAAAGAATTGTTTATGATGTTTTGTCCATTTCCCATAAAAAAATTATTCAATCAATCAAAAGGGGTTAAATCTTTTTTGAATATTGACTTGAAATAGAGTAATAAATAACTCCATGTAAGATATAAAGTCATTCCAAAGAAATATATTTAGATCCATTATGTTCACTTTAGGTATCTTTCCATACCATTTATGTTAGTAAATACACCCACTATCTTCATGGATATGATTCATATGATATTTCATCCATTTTTGGACTCCACTATTTTTATTTTTTGTATGAAATCCCTATGTACTTGAAACCAAATAAGTGCAGAAAATAAATATAAATGTTTTCATGGGTACATTACAAGAACATAAAATTTAATCCATTATTTTGAAATGAAAATTTATATTAATGGAGTTAAATTCATTTGGAATGTTGTATGAAAAGCGAGGACATTGGTAAATACTGAGGAAGTAGAGGTTGTGCTATCTTGGTAAGTACTCAATAATGTCTTCTAGATTTAATTTTTTGGGGGGATTTGGGGATATTATCATCAAATTATTCATAAAGTTTCTTATATTGTAGATCTCATGACTATGTTAACAACTAATTAAGTCAATTTTGAATGTTCATATCAATGTGAAGTCGTATTATGTGAATTGAAGAGAATATTAGCCACTGATTGTATCCTAATTTTTTATTATCTTTGTGAATGGTTCAAGTTTTATTATATTTCTTTTTATATAGGTGTGGGGTAAATACTTATTCATTAACATTAGGTAGTTACTTATAGTTCATGATAACTTTGGATATATGAAAAGATCTATATGAAAAATTATTATCAATTAGGCCTTCTAGTATATAAATCAAAGTTTCAATAGTACTATGATTTTTGTGAGGATTGTTTTGTATCACGTAATCATAAAATCCTAACATATATAATTTCTCAATTTTATTCCTATTTAAGGGAATTTTAGAGGCTTAAATTACATAAATAATTTAGTTTTGAACTTTTTTAAACCACATGGAAGGGAAATTTAGTTGCATGTACTCTTAATAAGAAAAACCAACCTTAAAAGGTGTAGGAGCCAAGAGAGGAATAAAAATCGATGGATTTGATAACAGATATTTCATCATCCATTTTGGAGTGATATAAAGACTTCAAAATATCTAACCATGATTATATCATTATTTGAGAATCACTTAATGTTTTTGAGGTCCTTAATGTCAGTATTTATTTGGAAACACTTTCCTTTACATTTAGAGTTTAATTTTGGTTTTTAACAATGTTAGAAATATTTTTATTAAAGAATAATTATAATCCAAGTGGACTATTCATACATGGGTAATGAATCTGTAGTATGATATCCATAAACATTTTTTGGTCTATCTATAAAAAATAGTGATTATTGGACTGGGATTTTGAATGTATACTTTTAAATAAGTTAAATTATAACCCCATAAACCTATAAGAATATTACAGACCATTATTTTACTAGGTTTGAAATGGGATGAGATAAAAAAGGATTTCATGACCTGCATACCAAGGTCATTGAATGTTTGAGATATTATTTTGTGATTTTGTACCACCTAACCATGATTATTCACTTTCTTCCAATATAATAGTATTATTATGTGGATATGATATATAGGTCATATGTCAAAGAAATCTTTGATGTTTCATAGGGAATAATTAATATTTGTATCTATATGGGACCTATGATCTATCTCCATGTTTTGGAAGGGGTTGTAGTAGACACTTGGGACTCTGGTAAAACAAAGTGAAAGTTATCATCCTTAGATATATCGATAATTAGATACGACCATTTTTATATTAGAAGATATAAGATGGGTATATATTGTTGAATTGATTATGTATTATTATTATAAAATCTATCAATAATATATTTATGCAACACTATTTGAGGATATCTATAATGGGATCTATCATTTTTTCATTATGTTGGATGGAGTTTTGAAAATAATAATAAATTTTTCCAATAATAGTTTAGAAGAAGACTGAATAGTTAAAATGGATTAAGAAATGGTTGACCTATGATTAGAGTTTTTATAAGTCCCATGCTTCTCAATGGAAACAACCCTTTGATTTTTGGGTCAGTGACCATGTTTTTCTCCATGTTTCACAATAATTAGGCCATTGATGTATAGAAAAGTTTATAAAATTTACTCCAAGGATTTTTTAACTATTATTTAATTTTGTAAGAATATGAAAACTATATAAAAGTATGATTTAACCCCATAACTAAGAGAAATTAATTATATATTTATAATTAAAAATTGAGGATATATATACCCAAAAATACTAATCTAATGAGTATTTATGAAATAAATTTGGATTTTGATGGTTATTATGAGGAACAAACTATTTGTATCATCAACTAAAGTGAGATGTGATTATGAAAAAAGGTAATTCCTTTAGTTTAGGTATGTTAGTAATATGACTAGCTTCATGATGACCCTTGGGAATGTAAATTCAACGTTTGAGATAAATTGTTGGACTTTTTTCTTATGAATCTCATTCATACTTTTTTAGGATGATAATGCCAATTATTGAATGTTCTTAATGAATATCATCATTTTAGGTTGGTAATTCCTTAATTTTTTTTATTTTCATCTCTTTAAATGATGTAAATTTATGTTACAATGGTATTTGAATAAAATATAGGGATGTAAGTGGGAATATGAGAGGATTTTGGTGAGTAAAGATCATCAGGCACCCAGTAGAGGGGTATTGGGTACCTATTAATATTCATTATGTCTTAAAGTGTCTATTTTTTGTAGCTATAGATCACTCTATGACCTTATATCAAGAACATGGAAGGATCCTTTGAGTTTTTAGAGGGTAAAAAGTGATTTTTATCATCAAAATTTAAACCCCTAAAATCATATTCTTTTATATGTTCCTAATTTTGGAATGAAATAACTCCTTGGGAGATCCTTAATTCTTCTTACTAAATCTCTAAGTGATTCAATTATTCCTTTTTATCAAGATAATTTTCAATCCATTATGGGATTAAATCTTGGGTGGAGAAAGGGTAGAATAATTTTATCCTATCCCAATTTTATTTTACATCATAATGGAGTGAATGAAATTTAAAAGGTACTTGGTAATTTGTGTGATTAAAGGAATTCAATTAATTAAATAGATAAAGGGATATATGAGAAGATATAAACTGATACATGGTTAATATTTTATTTATATTTATACTAATGTTTCATGAACTCATAAAATCATTATTTTTTTATATGATGTGTTGTTTAGATTAATATCACATCAGGAGTATTCTATAAATACTTTATTAAGAAGAAAATTCATGATTTTTAATAATGATTTATTCTTTTATTAATATTATACATATTCATGGATTTATGGATGATCATTTTGATGTGAATTAGTAATGAGTAAATAAATAATTTATGAGGAGAAACAAACCATGTCATGGTATTAACTAAATATTTCATGGTTTGTTTATAATAAATAAACCTATAAAGAGTTGAAATAGAATAATAGTTTAAATTTTTTTGATCCTCTATGGGTATAAATAGTTCCCATGAGAGGCTAAAATGGGAATGGTTATGGTCAATACATCATGGTATAGGTTGAAAACATTAATGGTTACTTAATTATTATTAAGGAGAATTAAATGTGGTGGTTTAGTTCTACTATGATAATTTAAAATGGGATAGTTAACATAAATAATGTAATAGTGGATTCAAATTGGGTGTTTCCTCCATTTTAGTTTAAAAGATTATGGTTTTGTAAATTTTTATTTAATAAAAAACATCATGTTTGATCTCAACACATCAGGGTGCATGTATAATATAAAAAGTACAAATTGTAAAACAACCTCAAGATATGAGGGTTGTTATAGTTATTTGGGTGTGGTTTTTAAATCTGGGTTTGACCTGATTTCACATACCATGGTCTATATCCAATATACAATGGTATTCCAAAAATATTTAAATATTATTTCCTTTTATAAAATTATAATGAGAATTTTTGATAGCGAACCAAGCATTAGAGGGGAAATTCAGAAGATAATTTAGGCAGATTTTAGGAGAATAATGAATGTTACCACTTTATCTAACCATGGAGGCACTTGATGAGGAGTATAAACTATTTATCCCAAGATCTATTTGGATTTTTTGATTTGTTGGGGTGTTTTTTGAGATAAGAAGTTCCCTCTAGAACATGGAATTTATCTAAAGAAGATGTTTTTTGAGAAGTTTGAAGTAGATATTATGGATGTGTTGTATTTTTTTGTCAGTATATAAATAATATTAGAACTCAAATAATTTTAATTTTAATATGTGAGGTGAAACCTTTTAGTATGTTTAGAAGTGATTTCATGTATGGGAAGAGGTTCTAAGATCATTTGAAAAAAATATATAATTTTGTATTTGAGAATACATTTTACAAAGTCCATATCTATATTTGGATGATCTAGAATATTATGAAATTGGATTAATATTGTCAATGATAGGATCATATAGAATTCTGTAAACATCATTTCCTATATGTATAAGTATCATTCTATTATAGTGTAGTTATCGACTTCCTCTATTTATGTATGAATAAGAAAGTGCATACAGATGATTGATGTGTTATTTAAACACCACTTGTATCCATGTAATCATGAATCCTTCTATAGAAGCATGAAATGAAGCTATGTAAAGATAATGATCTGTATAAGAATAATTTGTGTCATAATTATGGACCATTTTACCTATTTAAGGATTATTACTTGAGTGAAATTTTGATAATTATACAAATTGAAAATGTATGTTTTCCAAAATTTATATATTATGAATATTTTTTAATTATAACAATATAAAATATGTTAAATCAATGTATAAACATAAAAAAAATTGATTTTTTATTCATTAAAATGGATAATAGGGTTCAAAAAATGAATAGGGAAGAAATTATAATAGTTATGGTGTAATTTCCTTATCACATAGTAGCCACTACCACTTCATTGCAGTGATCTGGAATAGAGTTTTAACATAAAAAGAGAAAACACACAAGAAGGATAAGAACTAAAAAACTAGTTGGTGGAAGTTATTGGTTTGAATTTTAATTTTAAATTTAAATTCAAATTCTATTTAATTATTTTTTGTGATAAAATCAATTAATAAAAAATAAATATAGTATCTTGTAAGAAGGAAAAATTTGAGGAAGTTAATGATGAATTATCTCTGTTTGACTCTCTATAATTATCAAAACTAATGTTGAGAGATTATGAATAAGAAAAAGAGGATATATGGTTCATAGAGAGGGAATAAAATAAACCTACAATAGTATAGGAAAAACAATAATATTGAGAATCATTTCTATAAAAAATAAATAGAGGTCTAGTTTTATTAATGGATATCCTATTATTGAAATAAAATCATTTGTTTTTGTAATAATGTGTGAAGAAGTTGAACATATTTGGGAGCTTTATAACATGAGTACAAGGATATTACATGCCCGTCAATACTCATATGATGATATTATTGGGTCGTATTGTCTTAGTGAAATCCAAATAATTCTAATGATTAGCTATTAGTTTTTAAAGGTGAACATTATAAATTTATTATTTATTTTTGTGTGTGTGCACGGATGTGTTGACTACGTAAAAATATTATTTCATAGCAGGTAATTCATAATATTTAAATAATAAATATTAAAATTAATTTAAAACCATTTATTCACCACATCTATAGGATTTCAATGATCTTGTGTTTATTTTAAAGTGTTATTAGAGACTAATTTCCTTTGTTTATAATCTAATTTTTAGAGTTTGGAGAATTAGATTTTCTCTATAGTTAATGTTCTAGCCACTTATTTATTTTTTTAATAATGGATAATATTAATTCAATGAAAAAAATAGGGAATACCATGTTTTATGGGAGGAATTATAAAATATTGAAGGATATAATGATTCCCTACTTATTTTATATTAGTTATGGAGTTTAGAAATCCATAACTAATATATTTATTCCTAATACTAACGGTTCTTCCATGATAGTGGAAGACAAAGATAATATTTAAAATGATGGATGAAAATGGAATTATATATTTTCTTCCTTTTTATATAATTATAAAAGTTGAAGGAATAAAAACATTAAAAGACAGATGAGGCAAGATTAATAAAATCCATGAAATCAATATCAATGTGGAGTGTAAAAAGCTACAAATTTAGAGTATGGAATTTGAATATATAAAAATTTGGGAAGATGTAAGTGTTTATGGATTCATTATAAAGTTAAATGATATTATGAGAAAGTTATATGGCTTTGGTGAGAATTTGAAATACTATATTGTGATAGAAAAGTTATTGTGAATCATAATGGAATAATGTGATACAAAATCCTTTTCCTTTAAATATAATGATCCAAAAAAACTCCCTTTTGATGAGTTACACAACATTTATATTATATAATAGATGAGAAAAAGATACTTTTCTTAAGAAGAAGGTTAATGATGAAAATTAAATATGGTTTAAATCATAAAAGGAAGAGAAATTTAAGAAGAAGGATGATGAAGTTTAATATGGATCATTATATAAAAATTCAGATTTGGATCTAAAGTTTGATAAAATGATGTCTCTTATTTCTATAAATGTGATAATAGGAAATTGAATGTTCAAGGAAAATTTTCTAATAATTTTTTTTAATTTTGTAGTAATGAGATATTTTTTGAATACAATCCATTTCTTAAATAATTTGATGCCATAGAATATAAAAAATAAAGACTAAGAAGAAAATTCAAGAAGAATTTAACAAATTCGGATAAGTAATTTTTTCATTTAAAAGAAAGGGTTATAATTTCTCAAAATTCAAGAAGCATAATTTCATAACCATGTTAAAAATTAGTGATAGTAGTGATGAATAAATGGAATTTGAGATTTCCATTACTATTGATGAAATATTTAAATTACTAAGGAAAATGACTGAGAAGTCACTAGTGATGAAAGTAGAAATTATTATATTGAAGAAGAAGAAACTCAGATTGAATTAATATTAAATATATAGTAAAAGTAATGCCTTTCAATGATTTCATAGTTTGAAAAGAATATTATAATTAAAAATAAATATAATCCACCATCAAGAAATAATGGATTTTATAATTAATAAGAAAAATAAAAACCAAAAAAATTAATGATATGAATATGTTTCCTAATGGAGAATAAAATATAAACATCAAGATAGAAGATAAAGTAAAGGGTAAAAATTAAGGGCTTTACCATACTACATTTTTTTGGTAAAGGCAGAAGAGAAAATGACTAATAATAAATCAAACTTACATAAATCTATTTAAGAGGTCGGAGAATTTTTAAAGAAGAATGAGTCTTGTAAAGACCCCTAAAAATAACCCTATAAGAGTGAAAATAATATTCATAAAGATAAAGAAAATTTTTATAAGAATATAAAGCCGAGAATATAAATATATTTGAAAAATATGGTGATCCTACAAAATCTATAAGTTCTAGGAACACTTAATTGAATTCAAAAAATACTACAATTGGGCATTCTATATAGTTTAAGAAGATTATTAATATGAATAAGAATATGTAAATAGTGTATAATAATTTTGGTACACAAAAATAATCGAACATTGATGAATCATAGAAGGAAGGAAGATAGGTTTCAACAGAAAGAAAATAATCAGTATACATAGGGAATTATTCTTTTTTATTCTTATTATGGGTACTATAGAGGATTTTGAAATTCGGAAAGAATGTTCTAGTGCAATTAGAAAAACTATTATAGTCTTAGGACTTCTATAAGGTAACGTTTAAAGGGGGTCTTTATTCTCTAAAGAATAAATTTTAGAAATAGATTACAAATTTTGGACAAATGTAAAACCATAATATCTTATGGTATTTTTATTTTAAAATTTAGCATCTTCGATAGTTTTTGCTTCACACAATACATGGTTTAAAACCATAATATAATATTAAATATGACAGTTTGAATAGTAATGTGACATTTAGGAGTATTAATATGACCAATAGAATAGTAACTTCGCCTATGATGTATAAATAAAATTTAGGTTACTTATAAATGAAAAAATGGTATATTTATATCATAGAGTAAGTAAATAAATGTTTTAAAAATGATAAATTAATTGTTGGTGTTTTTTGGAAACATAATTTTTTATTTAAAATTTTATAATTAATATAATGATTTAAAATAGAATTATTTTCATAAAATAGATTCATAAAATAATATTTTTTTATTATGATTGTAAGATAATTTAATGAGACCATAATGATTTTTCCAAGTGTCATGAAAATAGTTAAAATATTCAAATAAATATTTTTTGAGTAAGTGATTATTTTTTTAAAATTTAAATATATTTCATTTATAAAATTATTTTCACAAAATGGAGTTCATTTTTTAATTCTACGCATCAAAAAATAGTTAGGGTGAATTTTTTGGATTTTTATAAAATAGTTGAATATTTCGTGAATTGTGAAATGTAATAATTTATGGCATTAGATAAGTGCGTGAATTATTGAGTCATAGATGATGTATGGATGATGTATGTAACGTCTTGATTTTGGGTGTCGCCCAATGGTGTCCCGTACCTAGTCGGTCACATGGCCGCAAGCACATTTCCCTGAATGCCAGAGGCTGCCGACTAGCAGCGAGGGCCTTGGGTGTGATAGTTAGGAAACTATGCCCTCATTGGAAGTGTATGCATAGCTGAATGAAAAATAATATCAGTAGAGGAAGCAGTAATACCATACAACAATGTAAAAATTAGAGGAATGATAGTAAAATCAGCTGCAGTAGATATATAATTGATGCATGTCACATGTGTCTAGGAAAGAATCCAAACAAGTCACAATGCTGAAATATAAAATAGAAATCAAATTACTGAAAAGTAAATAAACTCCAACAGCATTGAAAGCCTTATCTTTGTTCCATGCCTTCCATCTCCACAGTAATCAAGTACCTGATGTATAAGGGCTCTTTGCCATGTCTATACATGAAACCATGTAATCTTTTCTACGTCCAAAAGCATGACCCAAACAGGGTGTGAGACGAATCCTAGTAGGATGTTACCAAAAGATATGTGCCTAATTGTCAGTGAATATATATAGTAGGAAATATCCCTAAATGAAGCCACAACTAGGAATTACCCAAAAGTAAATAGCCTTAGGACTCCAATTACCTTCATTTACATTTATTAATTATTCAAACCATTGAACAATGTAACCTAGGGATCTAGCCTAAGATATGTTTCCCCATGTGCAACAATAAAAAACAAACATCTCAAAAGACCTTCTAACGATAAAGGAACACCAAGTCTAAGCTTTTTCTTTTTCTTGTCGGACTCGTTAAAATCATATAATCATTTTAAAAAAATCCTCTGGGAAATTCTTCATAGCCTAACCCCCTTGGTTTAACATATCCTCAAATTAATAATAATAATGACCCTTTGGAAAAGATCACATAGTCTAACCCACTTGGTCTCAAAAAGCACTACTCAAATACAAAAAACCACTTGGGTAGCTCTCATGGTCTATACCCCTCGGTCTACATAGAAACAATAAAGTGTAATGACCCTCTGAAATCTCTCACAATCAATTCCCTATGGCCTAACATTTATTTAATGATGACCCTCTAGGTAGATCTCACAGTCTAACCCCTTTGGTCAATGACCCATGGTAGCTCTCACAGTCAATACCTCTGGTCAATTATAACAACAAGCTTTAATTAAAAGACCCTGACTCAGAAAGCTCTCATAGTTAATTAATCTGGTCATACATTCATAATGTGAAACATATGCATCTCATATAATCATCAACTCCATCCTAACAACACATGGCAAGGAAACAAAGAAGCCAAACTTGATTTCTAGACCCAACGGACATAACCAAATCAAAAATGGGTAACACCTCTATAATAAAGGTAATAAAACTTATTCATAATCAATAACCCATTATTAAACAAACAAACAAGATCAGGCATTAAACATGGTTAATTTCCAAAAACACACAGTACCCTAAATAAGGTATTCAACACTTAGGCATATATAACTCAAAGAAAAACTACGGTAAGGAACGAACCACCTACCTCGGCATTGTATGATCGATATAGTTTAACCTCAGCATTTTAATCGAACTATAACATCATAGATCTATAAAAATGTCAAAAGCGTTCAACCATGAATAACTTGAGATAGAAAATAAATCAGGAAGAGAGATTCAAGAAGAAAGAATGAATCACCGGGGCGATTCCAAAGCACCCACCAAAGTTCGATTCGGAGAACAGATGATAGATCGGTGTCTTGGAGAAGAAATGTTGCTCTCGACCACTCCTGGATGAGATGCGGTCAGAAGATGATGAATATGACGATTAGACGTGGCCCCGGTCCATTTAATGAAATAAAAGAAAACGTACATTGTGTGTTCAATTAATGTACATGCCGTGTACATGCCTCAACCAGTCCCCTCTTTAGGTGGTCTCTAGGTCACCCCATGCATCCTTGTCTCGGACATTACACGGCCATCACATGGCTACCCAGAACAACCTGGTACAGGGAGTGTACTTCTAAAATTCCAAAATCTCCTATTTTTTCTCAAAAAAAACACCCAAAATCAAGATTCATACCTGAAATGAAGATCTGAGTTCTTACAAACTTCCCCCATTAAATAAATTCATAACAAAATTTCCCTAACAAGGTGGTGAAGAATAATACTCAAACAAATCTATCCACTATGATCATATATCGGTCTCCCTCTCCTAAGTCTCATCCTGCACTCACCCATGCTGCCATAGAACCCGTACCAGAGGAGCTAACCAGCTATGGAGAACCTTCACACTTCAATCAATTATCTGGATAGGATGATCCTCAAATGATGCGTCTACCTCCAACTCAACCTCCTCTGGTCAAAAAATATGAGATGGGTCTGAGAAGTAACGTCATATCTGAGAAACATAGAAGACGTCGTGCATATCCCGGTACCTTTGAGGTAACTACAACCGATAGGAAACCAGACCGACTCTCTCCAAAATCTCAAACTTCCCAACATATCTCGGTGAAAGATTTCCCTATATCCTAATCCTCCTATGTCCCAACCTCGGTGTGACTTGTAGGAATAACAGATCTCTGGCCTCGAACTCTAAAGTTCATCTCCCCCGATCAACATAAGACTTCTACCAAGATTATGCAGTAGCCATCCTATTTTGAATCAAATCCACCTACTTTTTTGTCTCCTGGACAAAAAGATATCCCATTATAGCTACCTCTCCTTCCTCCATCCAACATAGGGGTGATCAGCATGGCCTACTATACAAGGCCTCATAAGGTGCAATATGAAAAGTTTATTGGATACTATTATTGTAGGAAAACTCCACTAGAGGTATGTGCTTCTCCCAAGAACCTCCAAAATCGAGGACTCATGCTCATAGAATGTCCTCCAACACCTAAATTGTGCGCTCAGACTGTCCATCTGTCTGGGGATGGTAAGTTGTACTCAAAAGTAAATGTGTACCCAAATACCTTAATAGTCCCTTCCAGACATGAGAGGTAAAGCGGTCGTCCCTATCTGAAACAATAAACTATAGAACCCCATGAAAATGTACAATCTCTTGGATGTATAAACTTCCAGTCTTATCAAAACTAAATGTCTCCTTGACCAGTAATAATTATGAAACCTTTGTGAGTCTGTCAGTGATAACCCAAACTACATCATTCCCTCGAGGTGAACTTGGTAAACCTATCATGAAATCCATTGCGACATCATTCCACTTCCACTGAGGAATGGGTAACTGCTGTAAAAGCCCTTCTAGTCATTTATGATTGACCTTCACCTACTGAAAGGTGGAACATCTCATCACAAAACTAGAAACTTCTCTCTTCATACCTAGCCACCAGTACTGACAGTGTTGACCTCGAAACATATTGGTGACACTAGGATGAACTACCCAAACTGAGGAACGAAAATCTGACAAAATCTACTCATGTATATCTATTGATACCCATACGCGTCCATGAAAATTCAAGATCTTATCCTCACCTATGGTCCACCTAAGTGTAGGGTCCTCTCCTAACACACTATCCCATATAACTAGTCCCTCAGAATCTGATAACCGCCTCATTCTCACCCGATCAAGTAGAGTAGAGATAATAGCTATAGAATGAAGAAAAATTTTCCCCTATTTGTTGTGCCTCCAAATGTATCTTAGAGAACAGAGCCATAAGCTGCCACTCACTGCTGGCCTCCTGAACTCCCTATATTTGAGTCCTCTTTCTCAACACATCTTCCACTACATTGCTTTTCCCAGGTGTATAGGCAAGTTCAAAGTCTAAGGAATGAAGGTACTAAACCCACCTTCATTGTCTCAAATTCATATCATATTAAGCAAAGATATGCTTCATAATTTTTTTGGTCAGTGAATACCACATATTACTCTCCCAAAAGATAATGTCTCCAACAACGTAAATCATGCAAAAATGCAGATAACTTGAGATCGGGCATCGGGTAATTCCTCTAATGTGTCCTTAACTTCTGATACATGTATCCAATGACTCATTCTCCCTACATAACCACTCCTCCCATCCCGATACCTGATGAATCATAGTAAATAGTTTAACTCTTTCTTTGCTCTAGAAGGACCAGTATCGGTGCTGAATGCAACCACCCTTTTAGCTCCTGAAATCCTGACTCATAAGAATCTGACCTCGAGTACTTAGCACCCTTATTATTCAGTCTTGTTAGTGGCACTTATAAGCAATAAAATTCCTATATAAAATGTCTTTAGTAACCATCCATCACCAAAAAACTCCCTAAATCAATGAAATTCTTTGGATGCTCCCAGGAAACTACTTCTCTCACTTTCTCTGGGTCTACTGATACTCCTGTCTCTGAGATAACATGACTCAATAACTGAATTTGGTCCATCAAAAAGAGGCATTTTGAGCGATTATAATATAAATTATTCTCTCTCAGTGTACTCAAAATGATCTAAAGATCAATAGAATGGCCATGTTGAGTGTGAGAGTACACCAAAATATCATCCATGAAAAAAACCACAAAGGAGTCCAAGTAAGGTTGGAACACTCAGTACATTAGTGCCATGAAAACTGTAAGTGAGTTCATGAGACCGAACAACATAACCACATACTTGTATAGACCATACCTACTCCAAAATGTTGTAAGAGGTATATCTGATGTTATAATGTTCAAATAATGATAATTGGATCTCAATTTAACATTTGAGAACACCTGGGCTCATCGAAGCTGATAAAATAGATCATCAATCCTCGGTAAGGTATATCAGTTCTTGATCGTCAACTGGTTCAGCTTCCAATAATCCATGAAACGTTTGAGGGTACTGTATGAATTCTTCATAAATAGGACAGAAAAACCCCAAGGATAAGTACTAGGTTGGATGGATCCCTTTTCCTGTAACTCCTCTAACTGCTTCTTGAGCTCATGTAGCTCTGGTGTAGCCATCCTATAAGGAGGAATAGACAGCAGTTCTATCCCTAGAACAAGTTCAATAGAGAATTATACCTCTCTCTCTGGAGTTAATCCTGAAACGTTGTCTATAAATACACCCCTAAAATGATCGACCACCAAAGGAAAGTCTTTTTTTAAAGTTCCATGGTCATCAAGATATTGTAACGTCCCAGTTTTGGGAGCCTCACAGAGGTTCCCCATTCCCGGTTGGTCACGTGGCCTCAAGAACATTTCTTCAAACACCATAGGCTGCCGACTAGCAGCGGTGGCCTTGTGTGTGATAGTGGGGAAACTATGCCCTCATTGGAAAAGTAACCTAGTGGAAGTAAAATAGATAGCAATAGAGGAAGCAGTAAAACATGAAATAGGTAAACAACAGAGACAATATACAACTGGAGCACACACACACACACACACACACACACACACATATATATATGATGCATGATACATATGTCTAGGAAAGAATCCAAACAAGTTACAATGTTGGAATACAATACTAAACCAAATTACAACAGAAAAAATATAAACTACAATAGCATCGCAAGCCTTAGCTTTGTCCCATGCTCCCCAGCTCCACAGCAATCAAGTACCTAAAGTAGAAGGGTGGTTTCCCTTATCTATACCAATAGAAATATAAACTGTTTGGGCCCAAAATCATGACCCAAATAGGATGTGAGATTAATCCTAGTAGGAAACCACCCAAAGATCTGTTCCTATCAGTCAGTGAATATATATGGCAGGAAATAAAAAAATGAAGTAGTGAACAAGGAAGTACACATAGTGACCATCCTACAATTTCAAATTCCTTAATTTTCAAATATCAAGTGATAAGCTAATAAAAATTAGGTAACACTCTAGGAAGTACTCACAGCCTAACCCCTCTGGTTCAACCAAAACAAACACAAGAAAACCTCTAGGAAGTAAACACAGTCTAACCCCTCTGGTTCAGCTTTAGTACAGACTCTCTAAGAAAGCACTCACCTTCAATTCTCCCTATAGTCTCATATCGGTAACTAAAAGGCAATCTGGGGAAGCACTCAACATCTAATTCTCCCTGTGGCCCACATCATGGAACTACAGACACTCTGAGGAAGAACTTATGTCCATTCCCCATATGGTCTCACATCATAACAGTAAACATACACTCTGGAGAATCCCTCAATTTCCATTCTCCCTATGGTCTACTATACTAGTTTATCATGGCCCTGTGTAATTCAATCGATCACAAAGATATATAAAGACCAAATTATACCTCAAGAACTACTTGGCTAAATATTCTACAACATAAAATCATGTTAGATAATAATATTACTCCATCATATCAGCACTAGGAATGGAAAGAAAGTAGCCTAACAGGATAAAAAAGACCAAATATCATAAACAATAAAAGCATGGAAAACACATCCATAGAATATAAATTAACCCTATTCACATTCAATTTTCCTATACTCAAGCATATAAATCATAGTAGGAAATGACAGTGTTAAAACCGTAAACACAGAATACCCCGATCAAGGGTATTGGGCACTTTTGCACATATAACTCAAAGACTATCTACAAAAAAGAACAAACCACCTACCTCAGGGTTTTATGATCAATATACTTGAATCTCATGCCTTGAATCTCTCTATAATGTTGTAGATCTAAAAAAAATTCTAAAATGTTCAACTGAGGATAACTCACGAGAGAAGAGAAATCAAGAAATTAGGTTCAAGAAGAAGAGAGAACTCCCCGATGTGATTCCAACACAACCAACAGAGTAAGATTTGGAGAACGGATGCTTGATCGGGGTCTCGAGGAAATATCAGTGTCGTACAGACACTCTCGGTTGAAGAAGGCGAAGAATAAGACACTTCTTCCAATTAGACGTGACCTCAGTCCGTTTAATGAAAAATAGAAATTACATGATGAGTACTTTAGAAGTACACGGCGTGTACTTTCCCTTACCGGCCCCCGCATTAGGCAGTCTCCATGTCACCACACATGACTGTGTGCTCGGCTATTACATGGCTTGGACATGGATACATGTGGAAAAAAATTACACGACGTGTACATATAAGTACACATCATGTACTTCCAAAATTTTCATAAACTCCTATTTTCCCAAACAAAAACCAGAAAAGAGAAAAACATACATAGAAAGAAGATCCTGGTTCTTAAAAACTTCCCCCCTTAAAGAAATTCATCCCCAAATTTCCCTATCAAGGCAGCATAGAAGAAGAATCCTAAAAAATCTCTGACCACTGTGATCGCACATTGGACTCCCTCTCCCAGGTCTCATCCTGTACTCACTCATGCTTCCATAGCTCTCATACCAGAGGAACAGACCGACCACAAAGACCTTTTGTACTTCGATCAACAATCCAGATAGGATGATCCTCAAATGAGGCGTCCACCTCTAACTCAACCTCCTCGGGGTGAAAAACATGAGACGGGTCTGAGAAGTAACATCAAATCTAAGAAATGTGGAAGACATCGTGCATCACCCGATACTTCTGAGGTAACTACAATATATAGGAAACCGGCCCAACTCTCTCCAACACCTCAAATGGACCAACGTACCTCCATGAAAGCTTACCCTATCTCCCAATCCTCTTGTGCCCCAACCTCGGTGTGATACGCAGGAAAACCTGATCCCCAACCTCAAACTCCATCGGTTGTCTCCGTCAATCAACATAACACTTCTGTTGAGACTGTGCAGTAGTCTTCCTCTTTTGAATCAACTATATCTGCTATGTGGTCTCCTGTACAAGACGAGGTCCCAGCATAACTGTCTCTTCTGTCTCTAACCAGTATAAGGGTGATTGGAATGGCCTACCATAAAAAGCCTCATAAGGTTCCATCTGAATAGTTTCTTGAAAACTATTATTGTAAGGAAACTCCACAAGTGGTATGTGATTCTCCCAAGAACCTCCCAAATCTAGGATCCTTTCTCCAAGCATGTCCTCAAGCACTTGAATCGTACGCTCGAACTGGCCATCTGTCTGGGGATGGTAAGTTGTACTCAAAAGTACCTATGTACCCAAAGCCCTTTGAAGTCCCTTCCAGACCCGAGAAGTAAAACAATCATCCCTGTCTGAAACAATGTAGTGCGGAACTCTATGTACACGCACAATATCTCAGATGTATAACCTTCCCCGATAATCAACACTAAATGTATCCTTGATCAGTAAAAATTGTGCAACCTTCGTGAGTCTGTCAATGACAACCTATATTGCATCATTCCCTCGAGGAGACCTCAGTAAACCTCTCACGAAATCCATCGCGGCATCATTCCATTTACACTTGGGAATTGGTAACTGCTGCAAAATCCCTACTGGTCGCTGATGCTCCACCTTCACCTGCTGACAGGTCGAAAACCTCATGACAAACCCAGCAACATCTCTCTTCATACTTGACCACCAGTTCTGAAAATGTATATCATGATACATCTTCGTGACACCAGGATGAACTTCACAAACTAAGGAATGAAAGTCTTAAATAATCTCCTCACGTATGTCTATTGGAACCCATACGCACCCATGAAAACACAAGATCTCATCCTCACCTATTGTCCATCCAGGAATAGGTTCCTCTCCTGTAACACTCTCCCATAGGACTAGGCCTTCAGAAACTGATAGCTTCCTCATTTGCACTCGATCAAGCAGAGTAGAGGTAACAGCTACGGAAGATAGAAATTTCTTCCCCTATCTGTCGTGAACCTCCAAATGCATCTTATAGAACAGATCCATAAGCTTCCACTCACTACTGGCCTCCTGAACTATTTGTACCTTAGTCCTCCTACTCAACACATCATCCACAACATTGCCTTTCCTAGGCATTTAGGAAAGCTCAATGTCAAAGGACTGAAGGTACTCAACCCATCTTTGCTATCTCAAATTCAGGTCACGCTGAGTGAATATATACTTGAGACTTTTGTGGCCAATGAAAACCGTAAAATGCTCTCCCAACAGGTAGTGTCTCCAACAACGTAAAGCATGAACAACTACAGCCATCTCGAGATGGTGTGTCATGTAGTTCCTCTCATGTGGCCTCAACTACCATGACCCATACACAAAAACCCCTTCCCCCTACAAAAGCACAACTCCCAGACCAATACTTGATACATCACAGTAAATAGTATAGCTCTTTCCTGGATCTAGAAATACTAGTATTAGTGCTGAATTCAACCTCCCTTTCAGCTCCAGAAAGGTTGAATTGTAAGAATCTGACCACAATAACATTGTGACCTTCTTATTCAGGCTCATCAGTGGTGATGCTAAGCATGAAATGTACTTTATGAAATGTCTATAGTAACCATCCAGTCCTAGAAAACTTTGTACCTAAAATAAATTATTCGACTGCTCCCAAGAAACTACTACTGTCACCTTTTCTAGGTCTACTGATACTCCTGCCTCTAAGATAACATGACCCAAGAAATGAATTTGGTCCATCCAAAAGTGGCATTTTGAGATCTTATCCTATAACTGATTCTCTCTCAGTGTACTCAAAATGACCTTAAGATGTTTGGTATGGTCATGTCGAGTGAGAGAGTACACCAAGATATCATCCACGAAGACTACCAAAAGAGAATCCATGTATGGATGGAATACTTGGTTCATCAGTTCCATGAAAACTGTTGCTGTGTTCGTGAGACCAAATGGAATAACCACTTACTCTTATAGACCATACTTACTCTTAAAGGCTGTAATATGTACATATGATGGTGTAACATGCAACTGATGATAATTGGATCTCAAGTCAATCATTGAGAACACCCGAGATCCTCGAATCTAATCAAAGAGATCATCAATCCTTGGCAAGAGATATCAGTTCTTGACCATCAACTAGATCAACTTCAGATAATCCACACAAAGTCTGAGGGTACCATCCGCCTTCTTTTCAAATAGGAGAGGCGAACCCCAAGGAGAATTATTGGGTTAGATGAAAACCTTTTCTTGGAACTCCTCCAAATACTTCTTGAGCTCCTATAACTTTAGTGTATCCTTCATATAAGGAGTAATGGACACTAGTACCACTCTTGGAATAAGCTCGATAGAAAATTCCACCTCTCGCTCTAGAGGAAAAACTGAAAAGTCCTCTGGAAAGACATCCTTGAAACGATCCACCACTGGAGGAAAGTCCATCTGTGAAGTCCCCTGGTTATCCAGATATAGACAAGGAATATGGTTTGTAACTCCTCCCAACCCATGATGCTTGGGTCTCGCTCTGCTCGCGTGGACATACCATTCACCCTAGTGAAGAAACGACCCGCCCTCTGGGGATGTGAAAATCACCCAACAATGATAGCAATCAACAACTGCCTAGAAATAAACTAACCATTCCATTCCAAGAATGATATCATAGCCTGTCATCTCTAAGACATAAAGGTCCCATAAGTAGTGACACCCACAAACCTATATAGGGAACTCCTTGTACTGTTGTACGCTAGTCATTCTTGTCCCAAACGGTATGTCTAGCATCAAGATATCAGCAGAAGAAAAGATACAGATCCCAAGGCTCTCCACAACAGCAACAGATATAAAGCTATGAGAAGCCCCTGTATAGAAAAGAAAATTAGCTAAAAATGAGTCAACTATGATCATACCTCGAAATGTAGAAGTTCTGGGATCCTACTCCTGTTGGGTCTAATCCACTGCAAAAGTCTGACCTGTATTGTGGCCCTGTGATCCTGTCTAACCACTCGGAGCTGATCCACCCTGTTGTCACTGAATGTCAGGTGACTGGATACCAGGGCCATGACCTCCACCTCAGCCTAAATGTCAGGAAGAACTGCAGTTCCCAGACTAGTAAGAAACTGGTGGTGCTACGCCCGAACGAGGAGTCATTGAAGAACCCCTGTCACCAACTACTCGTGAGAAGAACTAATAGAAATGCTAAAGATGGACCATCTTGATGCATGTTTGGCACTCCACTGGGTATTTTGGGAAATGTGGCCTCATATGAATGCTCTTTCGGCACTGGTAGCACACCACTTGGCTACCATAAGAATTGTCCCACCTCCTCAGATCCCCAGATGTAGATTCCCTACTCCGCTTCCTACTATTAGTAGAAGGGATACAGTCTTCGGATGTCAAACTTCCCTGGATCACCACTCCAGAATCTCACATACTGCACTCCGGGATCAGCACCTGGTTGACTATAGAAGGGATGGAAGTCAACCTGAAGATGTTCACCTAATATCAGATGTCGTTCTTGAGACCATCCTCAAACTTCTTTTCCAAAAATAACTCATCACCTCTTGGAATAGGCGTGAAGCACTGCAGATCTGTGAAGCGAGAAGAATACTCTATAACAGAAAGAGTACCCTGCTCCAAACTCATTAACTCTTGGGCTCGATCGTCCCTCAAAGTCTCCAGGTAGAAGTAGTCATAGAAGTCATGCTGGAACTCATCTCAAGCCATAACCTATTGGTGTCCTGTCTGTGAGATCACATCCCACCATCTCTTAGAGGGGTCCTGAATCATATACATAGATAGCTTCACCCTCCTCTCTAAAGGTGTCTCTAGATGCTCAAAGATCATTAGAAAGGCTTCTAGCCATGACTCTATAGCCTGGGGTCCTCCATCCCCTGTGATTGTGGGAGGATGCTGCTGCTGGAAAACCCACATCAACTCTTCCATCGAAGGGTAGGATGCAGTACTCCTTAGATGGTCTGCACGAACCTCATGAAGCCCTCTTTAAACAGTGCATCAACACTTGAATCTGGGATAAATGTTGGTTCCAATATTGGCACAATTGGAGAATCTATTGGTAGTCCCTGATCAGCCATATTCGATGTCTGATCACTTCCCTATAACTGGCAGACAACTGGAGGATGTCTCGGTGGAATAACTCTACAAGGTCAAGAGCACACCTTATATCAAGATTAACATGGACTGAAACATAGAAATGTGATAAGGGAACAAGATAAAGAAAACATTCAAGTTTTTCAAAACATGGATACATGGTGTGTATAATGACTACATGGCATGTTCCCTTAATCCTTCACATGGGCGTGTACTTTTTCCAACCTAGGTCATGTAACACCCCATGCACATGGCATGTTGTCCTAACACACAGTGTGTACATGAATCCTCTTTCCCTTCCCGAGTTCTTCTACACAGCTAAGCCACATGGTTCTCCTAGAACAAGACTACATGACATGTTAGTGCCAAACACGATGTGTACTAGAAAAACCTCACCGACCCATGTTGTTAGTTACACGGTTGGATATAAAGGTTATACTACATGGTGTGTTCAAGGTTAACCCAACATGTAGAACTTAAGTTTTCATCTATCGGTGACGTTAGTCACACGGGTGGACACATGGTCTTCACAAAACGATGTGTACATCAGAAAGATAGCATGTTCCACAAAAGATTTCCCAACCCCGTGTCTCTACCAATATAGCCAGTGACACGTTTAGAGACTACATGACGTTTACATATAGTACATAGATTTTACTTAAGAAAAATAGTTACTTCTAGAATCGAATGACACATGGCGTGCATTCAACATTACACGTCATGGATTCTGGGTTCTTTCAGACAGTAAGCCTCATAAACTACTCAAGAACCTAGAAAACACTGAAATAAACATTAAAGTGCCAAATTCTGGTCCGTGAGGGGCTATACTCCCCATGAATCAAAGCTTGGAATTTTATACATGTTATATACAAGCAAACAGTGTAATGATCCACCAAATTCCGATCCATGAGGGCCCATAACACCTCAAGAACCAAAGTTTGGAATTCATTCGAACAAAGCGTATCACAATTCAATACCTTATCAAAAGTAAGTATTCTATGAAGGCATATATCACAACAGCATTCATATCTAGAACAACATCTATCACAACAACATGAAATCACTAATGCACCCTAAATGGCATGGCAGTGATGCATGACATGTGATTTCTAACAAGTGCCTATATGATGCATGATATGGAATACCCTCATCTCATCGGGTTTTAATATAAATAGAACCTTTATAATATCAATGATAATAGCACAAAACATGTGAATCACCTAACGGTTAAATCAAATCAATTGTAAAATTGCCTAACTAGAAAAATTGCAATAATGAGGTAGATTGGTTTTTCCCTGTACTTGTGTTAGCTACTCCTGGGCACACCATATTACCAAGTACCAATTTCTTCCTATCCTTGGCTATAGGCTCCAAACAGTAAGTCAAAAAGAAAATAATTCCTTGGAGACCACTTTGTAACGTCTTGGTTCCGAGAGCCGCCCAGAGGTCCCTCGTACCCGGTTGGTCACATTGCCTCAAGATAATTTCCTTGAATGCCAGAGGATGCCAACTAGTAGTGAGGGACTTGGGTGTGATATTGGGGAAACTATTCCCTCATTATTAGAGTAACATAGCGGAAGTAAAACAGATAGCAATAGCGGAAGCAGTAAAACATGCAATTGGTAAACAGCGAAAGCAATAAACAACTGGAGCACACACACACACACACACATATATATATATATATGCATGATAAATATGTCTTGGAAAGCAGCCAAACAAGTCACAATGCTGGAATATAATACTAAACCAAAGTACAACTGAAAACTGATAAACTCCAATAGCATCGCAAGCCTCATCTTGGTCCCATGCTCCCCAACTCTGCAGCAATCATGTACCTGAACTAGAAGGGAACTTTCCCTTATCTATACATTCATCAATATAGTATATTTGGGACCAAAACCATGACCCAAATAGGGTGTGTGACTTATCCCTATAGGAAACCACCAAAAGAAATTTTCCTAATAGTCAGTGAATATATATGGAAGCCAATAAATAAAATGAAGTAGTAAACAAGGATGTTCACATAGTAACCATCCTAAAATTTCAAATGAATTCATTTTCAAATATTAGGTAAGGATATAATCAAAATAAGGTAACCCTCTGGGAATTAATCATAGCCAAACCCCTCTGGTTCAACCAAAAAAACACAAGAAATCCTCTCGGAAGTACACTCATTCTAACCCCTCTGGTTCAGCTTTAGCACAAACTCTCTACAGAAGTACTCACTGTCAATTCCCCCTATAGTCTCGTATACGTAAATAAAAGGAACTCTAAGGAATAACTCAAAGTCTAATTCCCCATGTGGCCTTCCTCGAGGAACTACAGACACATTGAGGAAGCACTTGGGCCCATTCCCCCTATGGTCTCACATCATAACAGTAAACAGACACTCTGGAGAAGCCCTCAACGTCCATTCTACCAATGGTCTACTACACTAGGTTCTCATAGCTCTGTGTATGTCAATTGAGCACAAAAATATATAACAGCCAAAGTATACCTCAAGAACTACTTGGCTAAATAGTCTACAGCCTAACAGCATGTCAGATAACAATACTACTGCATCCTATCACCACTATGAATGGAAAGCAAGTAGCCTAATAGGATAAGCCATACCAAATGGTCATAAACAATAAAAGCATGGGAAACACGTCCATAGTATAGAAATTAACCTTATTCACATTCAATTAACCACTACTCAAGCATATAAATCATAGCAGGAAATAACAGGGTTAAAACCGTAAACACGCAATACCCCGATCAAGGGTATTGAGCACTTTTGCACATATAACTCAAAGAAAATCTACAGAAAGGAACAAACCACCTACCTCAGCATTTTATGATCTATATACTTGAATCTAAGACCTTGAATCACCCTAGAATGCGGTAGATCTACAAAAATGTTTAAAACTTTCAACTGAGGATAAATCACGAGAGAAGAGAAATCAGAAAACGAGGTTTAAGAAGAAGATATAAAACACTGATGTGATTCCAATGCAACTGACGGAGTTTGATTCGAAGAATGGATGCTCGATCAGGGGCTCGAGGAAATATCGGCGTCATACAGATGCTCACGGTCAAAGAAGGCAAAGAAGAAGACACTTCTTATAATTAGACACGACTGTTTCGATAGGAGGAAAAATGTGTGTTGCCTGATGGTTGATTAGAGAAGGTTACGTTCTTCTTAATCACTCATATCAGGTGCACCGTTTTCATTTCGAAACGCCCAACGGTTCCATATCCAACAATATGTGTACCTACTTTCCAAAGGTAGGCGTTCTCTGGGTGATTTGGCCAACGGCACTTAAGAACTCACATTGGTCAAGTGGATGGGAAGTTGGGACCATCACACCCTTTTGGGGGGAATTATTGCCTGTTCCAGAAATCTCTTATATATTTAAGACGAGTTCATATGTTCGAGAATATTTGGTTTATACCCAAGCATAGTATCCAAAGATTACTCATGGTTGGAAATGGTCATCTGAACGCAGGGATTCGAAATCATTTAGGCTTGAGGTTTACCATCCCTCATTGGGTTAATGACTCTAAGGAGTTCGGACTCATTGAGACGGCACTGGTTTGAAGCCTCATAACTGGGTTCTCTGGAGTTTATTGTCATCCAGGGGGGACAGATAATGACTTGAGCATTTGGATCGAACCCGTGATATGGGCTTCCTACGTATCCTCATGAGAGGAATCAGAATCCATGTATTTCAGTGCCACATGACGGGAAACATCACCTTTTAAGGTCATGTGATAAGGACCCAACCGTTCAGTTTAACGTCTTGTGGCAAGAACACCCAGGTGAGAGATGCCCGATCAAAGTTGGTATGGGACTTATGCCGAAGCGGCATGAAAGACCCAAGGGAAGCGATTTCCTGGGCCTAGATACGGTCGTGCTGGGGTCATGAGGACATGGTCTGAATGTGACGGATGTGTATTAGACTTAGATATCCGGCTTGCACCTTGGGGAGGTTTCCTACATATCCCTGTTGTTCGGGGATCAACGTCCATGTAGTTCTGGGAGATTAGGGCTTACACGTGAGAGTTTCCTATTGTTGGGATTGAACCTCAGGGAGGCTTCCTACGTACCCTGCTTAGGAGACAGGGATCAAAACCCACGTAGTTTGTCCAATCTCTACTATTGTGCAGATTTCGTGGCTATCAAAAATCTATAAGCCCACATGAGTCATGCTCGGTGTATGAAACAAGAGAATGCGATAGACTTAGCAAGCCTCTCACTTTTTCCTCCTCGGGAGAAGGTGGCTGGAACCATAAGACTCTCGTTCTTCCTGATATCGAAGGTAGGTAGAAGTCACGCCGATAGGACCGTGGGCGAAGCGGGGGTGCAATGAACCTTACTAGAATGGAGGGGAAGGCCATTGGCTTCCGATGAGGATGGTGTAGGGCTTACTCCAAGAAGGATGCCCAGCCACTCCCAGGAGAGGGGAGAAGTGCTTACCGTTGGCGCTCATCAAAAAGGAAATGTGAGTGGGGTCCCTCAATCCTGGAAAGTGGAGAGGCACAAAGGGGACTCCCGGGCTTGGACCCTGTGCTACCGTGGGAATGTGAACCCAGAAATGCTTCGGGAATCTGCTCAAGGGCCATGGAAACCCCTTTGTCCTAACCTACAATGGGTATGTGAACTCAAAGTGGAGTGATGATGCACATGAAGGTTTCATCATATGGGTTCAGTGGCATCAGTAGAGGCCTTGGCTCAGGGCTGGTTAATTGGACAAGAAAGGGATTGTGGAGGATCGGAATGGATTGGAAGGGTTTTATCTAGCTTGGGGAATGGGAACACCGAAGGATTTGGCGGGCTGCTTGGGTGCATAAAGGGTGGAGCCCTTCGTGTAGAGGGGTGATACATGGCTGGAGAGGTCGTCTGTGTACCAAGGTGGTATGCGGACTGATAGGAATCCCACATTCCAGGGCGGTACACGGCTTCGGGTTCAACCCGCATACCAAGTTGGTACGCGGTGGAGTCTGCACGAGCAGCGGCGGTCAGGGGTGTCTCTGGTCGTTGGTTCACTGGTTAGGGATTCGCTCACATAGGAGGGTTCTATGCAGTGTGTCAGATCAGAAAAAGGGGCATAAACTCCCTGGCCCGCAGGGAGTACATCCGCAGAGGGTCCATGTCTTGTGGTTTTTATTTTAAGTTCGCGGTTCACCAATTTGTTATGCGTTTTTCAGTTCCTTATCAATTCGTTTCCAATTTTTATACCTATTCTGGTTCATGAATTGGAACTTCTCTATTCGCAAAATCCTAAGCTCCTTCCTCTAGAATCTTTCCTTCAGAATTCGATCTCCAAACCTTCTTGTCGATGGAGTCCGATCAATTGATCCCCCGGTCTCTGAATCCTTTTACCCGAATCTGATCGATCCCTTCTTCTCCCCCTTGATGTCCTATTATAGAGGGGGGAAGATATGTATCTGTGGTCATGAAGATCCTTTTGTAGAGGCCCATGACCGAAAACCTGGTTTACGGATTACTTGGTCAATCCGCAACTTGCGGGGGCATTGAATGCACCTCACCCACGAACCAAATCGGTTTGGGGGGTGCTTTGCGGCCGCGCAGGGCTCTGCCTCTGTTCCGCGAATGACAGCAAGTGTGGTCTGGGCCAATTGGTTCATTTCATGGCTGGGGCGGTTCATGACGGTGGACTGTGCTGGCGCCCGTCCTACTTTGCGCCCATAAAGGGTTCCAGCCTATGTTTCTCGAATGATGCTGGTCCGCAGAGGGGGCGGCTTGCTGAACCAGCCGCGTACCACCAATGTTGGACCGGTATGTGAACCGATTGGTCCTTTTCCAATCTTGAGTATTCTCCATATTTTTATCCTATTCTTTAAGGGAATTTGGGTAGAATCCTTTCTCAAATTAATGGGGAATCCCATTCTCCTTTTCAGATTTTTTAGAACCCTACTAATGCACCCCATCAGAATGGGGTCTGATTGGAACGAAGAGGAGGCTATTCCGATGTAGTGTGGTCCTGAAACTTGGATAGTCTGTGGTAGAGGAGTGGACCTAGTAGGGGACCATGCCTATAAATAAGGGGGACCCTGCCCTTGTCTTTTATTGGATCGCTCATGAAAATGGAGCTCCCACTCTTTTTCTCCGCACGCCTGCTTTTTCGCGAAACTCCTTGTCCACGAACCAGCTTTCGTTTTCACGAATCGTTCCTCGTTCACACTTTCCTTCACCCACGGACCAATCTATTATCCATGAACTAAAACTTTTAATCAATAAAAAAGTAAGTCACGGTGGTCCGTGTAGGAAATCGCTACATGGTTTTGGATCGTCTGCGGACCAAAAATCTTCCAGACATTGAAATTATTTTAATTTTTCCAAACTTAAACATTTAAATTCGGAATTGAGATTCCACGGGGCAGCCTGGTTTGCGGATTTCTGGCCAACACTCCACAGGCCAGAGTATTGCGGACTTCTTCTGCGTAGGGATGGTTTGCAGGATGCAGCTATCGTGAACCACCTTTTGAGGCCAGCCTGCATATTTTCCCATGAAGGCTCCTTGAGAGATTCCTTTGTCAAATACTTGGTATTTCTGTCCAAATTTTATTATTCTTGACTAACCATTTACCTAGTTTTTATAATGCAGGGAGAAAATATGGTTCCTCCTTGACCTGCTGCCAAGCCTCTTCCAATTTGTCCAGGGAGACGTCTAGCTATGATCTATAGAGCTGAGAGCATCGAAGAGGACCCCAGCCGACCCATCATTCCCGACGATGGTATTTTGAAGGAATTTCTCTCTCCTGAACTTCTGGGCTATCCATTATCGAATCATCTTCCTCTTTATGGTTTCAGTATTCAAGACGATGTCCCTATCCCCCCTGTCTTCCCAGGTCTTTTGTCCCCTTGTTTGGAAGTATTGCTAAAGTGAACTCAAGAGAACCTCGCCCAGTCATGAGATATGATCTTTGATTCTGATCCGAAAGACACTTTTATTTTGAGAGGATCTGTTTGGACTCAAAGTGATTGGTACACTCAGGACTTCTCCCAAAATTCTGTCTTCAAGAGTTACTCCTCCTTGATCAACCTTGCTCGAGTGGATCCTGACACGAGATGGATTACCAGGTGGGATCTTCAGTCTGGTGGGATTTTCTAAAATGACTGGGCCTGGGCCTTCTTGGTCCATTATCATTGCCCAGAATTTCATGAGTCACTATAAGCGGTAAATCTATACTCCGCAGTGTGTGCTTCCCAATTTGATGTTTACTCACCATCTTCGATTCTACCTGACTTTCTCAGTCACTGGTGTTCGATCACTAAAACTTTCCACCTCGCCCATGGTGAAGTTAGTATTAGTTTATGGGACATCTACCAACTGAGAGGGCTTCCAATCATTGGTGAGATGTATGACGAGATTCTACCCACTCCTGACGCATGAGATGATGTCAAACGGGTGCCTTAGTTGGCAAGGGACCTGCTGGTTATGGTGGAGTGGTCACTGGGTCGGCCCTTGTGCTCCCACTCTCTTATTCCCTACAGCACTTGTATATGGTTATTTCTGAAGGCCACTGGTCCTATGCCGAAGGTCAAGTGCCCTGAGACTCACCCTTCTTAATAATCACGAACTATCCCGGGTTCTTACTGGGAGGTTCTGAAGGTGGGCGGCTATCTTTCATGGGGTTATGAGGTGCACCCTAGTGTGCCGCCTATGCTCAGGCTGGCAGGTCTTTTCTCCATGTTTTTTAGCGGGTGGCTATTCCCATCTCAGGATATCAACCCATGCGTCATGGATTGCACCTTGATGATGGCATCTAATCTAGCGGGCGGCCACCCAGTGAATCTAGCCATGCCCACTTTGGCTTGTATTTATGAATTACTGAGCCACATGTAGGAGGTTGGGTCACCCTATCATCTGAGTGGGCCATTTTAATTCTTATATGGCTGGGTAGCGGATCATTGCCACTATCATGAGTAGCGTCATAACACAGTCATTCTGCTTCCTACTCTTCGACCTACCCTGGTTGATATAGTTGGAGTTCGTCTGAAGTCCCTCAGCTCTGATGAAGTCATCAAGCTTCTAAGTGACTTTTCCTAGTTCACTTTCACTCCTTACCCCACTCCTTCCAGCGTCATGGTTGAAGAACACAAAGGGGTCTTAGAAGAGCGTTCTTAGATGATTTCACTACAGGATGGGTTTTTATCCGTGTAGATTAATGGGGTTTCCCTGTGTGAGTTGTACACCCCAAATCGTTTTTCTCTATAGTTTGGATACATGAAACTCCATGTTTTCCTTCCCCATCCTCGATCCCGAGGACTGCATCTGACCATTCTCTGTTAATGTTGGTTGATGTTGATGTGGGAGGGATCTGGAACAAGTATTCCCTTTCCTGACATAGGAGCGGCTGCCAGCCTATCCTTGGAGTATGCAAGAATGTGGATAGAGAATTATCCAGATGGGATCCTAGGGAAGGCTGTCTGGAAATTTCCCAAATCGGGGGTTATTACGGCTACTGTGCTTACTGCACCTTCCTCATCGGCTTTGAGGGAGGACTGATTGATGGCTCGCAGGTCAAAGCGGCTCAGGGGATCTTCCTCTTCCAACCCCTCTAAGGCCAAAGTTCAGACAGATCCAACCCTTTTGGATGTAAATGAGGATGACCCCATGACTTCGGGCCCCCGTGATGTAATTCCCGAAGCTCCGCCGGTCAATACTGGACTCACCAACTCAACTCCCAAGATTGAACTAGGGCTAGAATCTTCTAACCTTACAGTCTTGGAACCATCTTCTAGTGCGCACATGTCTGCACTGAATGCAATTCCGGACTTCATTCTTATGTTATATAGCGAGGATACTAAAGACCCTTGTGTCATGGTGGACCCCTGAGAAGTGCGAAGGTGGTCTTGGCACCAGATTTATGAGATTTTTTCCGAAACTCCTCTGGCTGTGATGGTGACTAAAACTGAAGCCCTTTGGAAAATCTTCCTAGGTTTGGGGTCAGGTGGATTTGATTATCGACAACTTCATTTTCTCTCCTACCGGGTTGTCATTGCCTATGGGGAGGTTGCCGCTAGTGAACAAAAACTTTCTCACCTCGCTTCCTCTCATTGTGGGACCCGAGCTTTTGGGGAATCTATGATGAAGCTCCATCAGCTGATAGCACTAGAGGAGAGCTCTCAAGATCAGGAGACCGCCCTATCTACCGATCTGCATGAATGCGAAGCTCGAGAAGCAATGCTAAGGGATCAGTTGGCATCTTCGACTGGTGACCTTGAAGCTACTAGGAAAGGGATCAACGGTCTCCAAACGACGATGAGGCATTCTCACTCGGTGGCCGAAGTTGAGGCCAGGGAGAAGGTCATGCTGGAGAAAACGTGCAATAACCTTCACCACACGGTTACCGATATGATGGAGAGAGCGAGCCAGGCTCCTTTGTGATTTCTAGAGATATTTCTATACACTCTATTTTACCTCTTTTGTTGCTACAAAGGAGAGAATCTGGCTTGTGAACGTCCTCCGTTTTTGTCCAAATGGAATACAATCTGTTGTCGATCTTTTCTTGCAGTAAAATTTTATTGTTACTAGAATGACTGTTGTATAAATAAGAATTCACTAAATCGGAATTAATCATAGTTCTGGAAAATGATAAAATATAAATGAGCTCTAATTTTTTCTTGGACCATGGAATCCAGTGAGCATAGTTTGAATATTGCTAGGGTTTTTTAGAAAAACCCAACAAATTTTTGTTTTTTGTCAATACCCTAATTTTTCCTGGGCCCATTTGGTGTGGACCTAGTGGGAATAGCTCGTATTTTTCTTAGGTTTCCCTTTTCAGGTTTTCAGCCTAACGGGCTTTACGCCTCTTTTGTGAGTGGTTTAAAGTCTTGCTGACAAGACTATCATTACTGATGTTGTAGGTCGAACAGCTTTGACCAGATATGGTGGGGCGAGGGCCATGAAGAGGTTTGGTTAATTAAAAGATGTCTCAATACCTTTTAGACACACGTGGGGGGAACATGTTTATATTTGAACAACATACAGGACATGTCACAAGGCATGGGAGCCGTATCGGCATGCAGAGGTAGGAAAAGCATCACCTAAGGAAAACTTACCTTTGTTAGATGGGCCAGGGGAAATCAATATGCAGATCCACTGAGGGCATGGTATTCATAGTCATTCAAAGGGGTCCTTAATTCAATTACTGTCCATTTCTGATGGCCTGAGGACTTCATGGAATTCTGGTTTACAGAAACCACCATGGGTGTCTTGAAGAATTATGAAAACCACCAGGGGTGGCTCAGAAAGGGTATGTGACGTCTGAAAGGGTTTGGGAACATCTGTACTAATTAGGAGTGTGGTTGGGAGGCCACTTTCCTATGCATTTAGTTAGCGTAAAGGATGTTTGGATCTTGACACAGTTTAAAGCCATGAAGTTGGGACATTCATTTTAAAATGGAATGACTTCTCCTAGTTCTCGGTAATCTTGTTAGAGACGTTCCACCATATTCAGGTAGGGTTGTGAAAGAGGTTGGTAAACTGCATCTCAGAGGGTTTCAGAATCCCGAGATGGATATGGGGGCTCAGAGACCAAGAGGTGTATGGAAAGAAGCATTGTCTAAGGAAATCTTGCCTTTGGTAGATGGTCCAGGGGCGATCAATATGCAGAGTCACTGAGGGCATGGTATGCATAGTAATGAAAAGTTATCCTTAGGTCAATGATTGTATTATCTTGATAGCCAGACAACTTCAGGGAAGTTGAGATTTGGGGCCACCAGGGGTGGATTATGAGAGTTCGGCTTTTTTTGAGTACATAGTATGATTTATGAAAAGAGGGTTCCTGGATACGGGAGAAACAACTAGTCTAAATTTACCGAGAATGGGTAAAGACATCCCTTCTCACGCTGGTGTGAGATGGTGGTTTGTGAAGGTCTGGCCCGTGCATTGAGGGAAGGAGGAAAACCTATATTCCTAATTGAACCCGTGAAGAGTTCGCCCATGCAGTTTAACGTCATGCAACAAGGACGAAGGGCATTGTTTTTATTAATAAATTCATGCAGTTTAACGTCATGCGGTGAGGATGGAGGGCATTTTAAATTCGGTGTAGTTTAACATCATGTGGTAAGGATGGCTTTCATTCAGTTTAACGTCATGTAGTAAAGACGGGGAGCATTATTAAAGATACTGTGTAGTTTAACGTCGTGCAGCCAGGACGAGGGGAATTTTTTTTAAATCCCTGAAAATGCTTATAATTGGAGGCATTTCCCTGGATGTTTAATGCTTGGTCTTCGTAGATTCACGCCAAGCGGAAAAGACATGTTCTGTACAATTTTAATCTTCATGTGGTAAGGACGTAGTTGCAAAGGCCACTCTTGATTAGAATGTAACTGGGCTCAAATATCTCGGCATGTCCAAGACGTGGAGAGGGGTTGATGGTGTAAACCGTGGTTCCATGGCTTTTTGGATCATGAGAGATGATATGGGGGCTTTAAGGTCGGTAAGCATACGGGGTTAGGAAGAGTATTGCCTGAGGAAATATTGCCTTTGATAGACAGGCCAAGGGCTATCAATATGCAGAGCCACTGAGGCCATGGTATGAATCATCGTGAAAAGGTGTGCATGGGTTGATGACTTCCCACTTCTGATGGCCATGAATGACTATGAGGATCCACAATTGTCCAGGCCACGAAGTCTGTCATTTGGTAAAGAAATATCTGGACATGTCAGTGATGTTCGTCCCTTGTTGATGTTAAAGTTCAGGGAGTTCCCTGCGTTGATTTATTTTGCGCATGGGGTGTACCTTTACTCCATGCAGTTTAATATCATGAGGTTAGGACCAAGTACTGTTAGATTAATGGTCATAAATTTCAGACCATTGGGTGACTATTGCTACAATCACCTGGAGGGAAATTGAGTTAGGATGCTTTGGTATACTCTGAACAAGTGTGATAGAATGAGGGTGTAAACTGTAACTCTAGGGTCTCCCGGATCAGGAGATATGGTGTGGAGCTCTGAGGCCAGTAAGTGTATAGAGATGGGAAGGGTATCGCCTGAGGAAATCTTGCCTTTGGTAGACGGGCCAGGGGCGATCAATATGCAGATTTGCTGAGGGAATGGTATGCATAGGCATGAAAAGGTGTCAATGGGTTGATGAATTTCCACTTCTGATGTCCATGGATGATTATGAAAATTCGGTATTTCTCATAGCACAGAGTTCGGCATATGGGGATAATGGTGTCTAAGCATACAAGAAACATCTTCACCATAATTTCCCGTTGAGTCAAATTAGCCTAGCCCTGGCTTGATGTTTGTAGATGCAGATCATCATGTGAACCACGAGTGGATACATAGGCTAACCAGGTAGGGATACCATGGAAACGTTTATATGTGAGAGGGGAACAAACTTTTAAACCACTGCTCCATAAATTTTTGGATCGGGAGATATGATATGGGGGCTCTGAGGCTGGTAAGAATACGAAGATAGGAAGAGTATCACCTAAGGAAATCTTGACTTTGGTAGACGGGCCATGGGCTATCAATATGCAGAGCTGCTGAGGGCATTGTATGCATAGTCATAAAAAGGTGTCCATGGGTTTATAACTTTCCACTTCTGATGGCCATGGGTGGTTATGAAGAATCGAAACTATCCGGGTTGTGGAGTATGATGTATGGAGAGAATACATCCAAATTCTCAAGGAGTATTCCCATCCAGTTTTTTTGTATATCTTGGGTGGGTCACGATGAAGTTCGTGTAGTTTTAACATCATGCAGTGATGATGAACTCCATGATGTTTTAACATCATGCGGGGAGGACAAAGATGAACCGATGTGAAAAGGGGATTCCTTGCAGTTTAATGTCATGTTGTAAGGAAGAGGGGTATACATACCTGTGTTTTATTTTATCGGTGGTTGGGCTAGGAGATAAGATCCTCACATCTCTACGTATCCTGCGAGGGTAGGAATCAAGCCACATGTAGTTCTTTTGGGGAATACACCCCGTGCAGGTCTGGTCCATTTGGGGAAAGGGAATTTTTTTCCTTATCTATGTAGTTTAACATCATGCGATAAGGATGAGGAATACACTCCGTGCAAATATAGTCCTTACACTGGGGAAAGGGGTTATTTTTACCTTCATTTGGGGTGGCTGGGCCATGGTATGGAATTCTGGCATCACTACATATCCTGCGAGGGCAGGAATCAAGCCGTACATAGTTATTTAGAAGAAAATACACCCCGTGCAGGTCTGGTCCGTACACAGGAGAAAAGGGAATTTTTAATCTTCATTCAGGGGTGGCTGGGGCAGGATGTGGGACCATGGATTCTCTATGTATCCTGCAAGGGCAAGAATCAAGCCATACGTAGTTCTCTGAAATGGATACACCCCATGCAGGGTTGGTCCATACAAGGGGGAAAAGGGCATTTTTAATCTTCATTCGGGGGTGGCTGGGCTAGGATGGGAGACCCTGGCATCACTACGTATCCTGCAAGGGTAGGAATCAAGCCATATGTAGTTTTCTGAAAGGGATACACCCCGTGCAGGGTTGGTCCATACACGAGGGAAAAGGGAATTTTTAATCTTTATTTGGGGTGGCTGGGCCAGGATGTGGGACCCTAGAATTGCTACGTATCGTACAAGGGTAGGAATCAAGCCATATGTAGTTCTTTGAAAGGGATACACCCCGTGCAGGGTTGGTCCGTACACGGGGGAAAAAGGGAACTTTAAACTTTATTTGGGGATGGTTGGGCCAGGATACAGAATCCTGGCATCGCTGTGTATTCTGAAATGGCAGGAATCAAGCCGTACATAGTTCTCTGAAAGGGATACACCCCGTGCAGGGTCGGTCTATACATGGGAGAAAAGGGGCACTTTTAACTTTATTTGTGGATGGTTGGGCTAGGATATATAATCCTAGAGTCGCTACGTATCCTGTAAGGGCATGAATCAATCCATACGT
Source organism: Viscum album (assembly GCA_963277665.1). Classification (NCBI taxonomy): domain Eukaryota; kingdom Viridiplantae; phylum Streptophyta; class Magnoliopsida; order Santalales; family Viscaceae; genus Viscum; species Viscum album. The sequence continues at coordinate 696,111,700 of OY728122.1, read as the reverse complement.
AGTTCTCTAAAATCTGTACAGTTTAACGTCGTGCGGTGAGGACAAAATACCCTTAGTTTAGGGTCATAGAGTTTGGACCTTTGGGGCTTGGTAGTTTAACATCCCGCAGCTCGGACGATAACTGCTTTTGGTTATGTGAAATACTTCTTTATAAATCTCGCATTTGTAGGAGCGGTAGTGAACTGCCCGTCCATGGAGATCATGGAATATTCTCTGTTTGAGTAGACCTTGTGTATAAAATATGGTCCCTCTCACTTGGGCTCTATCATTAGAGGTTTCTTTCTAGGTATTATTGGGGTCTGGAGAACCAACACCAATTCTCCTTCCAAGAAAGACCGAAGAAGAACCTTTTTATTGAAGGCTCATGCGATCCGGTTCTGATATACTTTCAGATGGTGCAAAGTGTGCAACCACTTCTCATCCAACTGTTCCAATTCACCTAGTAGTTTTTTTGATTTATTTTCGTTAGATAACTGATCACAAATGGAAACACAGAGCGAGGGAAATTGGAGCTCAATGGGAAGGACTGCTTCTATTCCGTATACTAATGAGTACGAAGTAGCCTGAGTAGCGGTGCAGATTCTGGTTTGATAAGCCCACAATGCATGAAGGAGTTTATCTAGACATGATTTCTTGTCTTTTTCCACAATTTTCTGAATAATGTTGGATAGGTTCTTGATGAAAGCCTCTATCTGTCTGTTGGCCACTGCATGGTATTGGGATGAGTGGTTAGCCTTGATACCATATTCTTGGTAAAGTTTCTCCAATTCAGCGGAGTAGAAGTTGGTGCCGTTATCCATCAGTATGGTATGTGGGACACCAAATCTGGTGATGATATTGGATTTCACAAAGCTGACAATGTTTCTTGCCCGGACTTCCTTGAGGGGTAAAACTTCTGCCCATTTGTAAAAGAAGTTGGTTGTTGTGAGGATATACTTCAGTTGTTTGGCCATGGTGGGAGGATATGGTCCCATGACGTCCATTCCCCATATGGAAAATGTCCCAGAGTACTTGGCCTGATGAAGTAACTCCAAGGGTTGGTGAATGAAGTTGGCATGAATTTGGTAGGAGTGTCATTTTGTGGTAAAGTGCTCACAATCTCGTGCCATGGTGGGCCAATAGTACCCAAGACTTTAAACTTGATGGGAAAGCTTAGACCCCAACTGATGTGCTCCACATACTCTGACATGTAATTCATTTATGACAATAGTGGTTTCTTCTCCATCAATTCATCTGAGGAGGACCCCATCGAGGCCTCGTTTGTAGAGGACCTCTTGCTGACCCGTGCCACCATATAGGACAAAGCTGATTTCCCTTCTCTGTATTTGCTCTCGTTCAGCCATGTCTGATGGAAGTTCTCCCCTTTGAAGGTAGTTTGCAATGAGGGTCATCAAGCTGGTGGCTGGAGCATATGGCTCAGGGATAGGACTGACTTCATTGATTTCTTCTATCTTAGTCTGAACAAATGGCAAGACCATTCAATGATGATCAATACTGATAATTGTTTCATCCTGGGCTGGGTCAGCTAGGGTTGTGGACGCATTAGCTAATGCATCGGCCTGGGCATTCTGAGACTGGGGAATATAGGTCAATGTTGGTTCTGTGGAGAATTCTACCATTACCCCTCAGACATGGTCAAATAGGGGAATCAACTCCTCCTTTTTAATAGAATAGTCACCATTGACTTGCTTGATGACCAGTTCCAAGTCACCTTTTACCTTAAGGTGTTGTACTTGTTCCTGGAGTGCGAGATCCAAGCCTGCAATAAGGGATTGATACTCCGCCTCATTGTTAGTACATCCTTCTAATAGGAGGAAGGAATATGGAAAGACTGACTTTTCTGAGGACATGAGTATGATCCCCAAACCCACCTTGTTAAATTTAGGATCCTCCATCCTCTTCCCTGTCGGGCTTCGGGATTCGCCATCGAAGTACATTTCCCATGTTGGGAACTCCTCTTGAACTGAGAAGATGTCTTCATCAGGTATCTCGATGTCCGGTGCGGTGGTCCCTATCGAGGGGTGCTCTACCAAAAAATATGCTAATTTCTGGCCTTTGATGGCTTTATAAGGCACAAACCAGATGTCTAATTATTGCAGGATGACTAGCCATCAGGATAGGTGCCCGGTCAGCATCAGGCGGCTGAGGATGTACTTGAGCGGGTTACTACACGAGACCAAATGGACTTCATGATGCTGAAGATAATGTCGCAATTTTTGAACTGCAAAGACCAAGTCCAAACAACTCTTATCAATGTTTGAGTATCGTGTTTCAGTGTTGATCATGGTTCGGATGAGGTAATAGAGACTATTTTCACTACCGACGTCATTTTTCTATGCGAGGAAGGCTCCCAGTGACCGCTCTAGGGCCATCACGTATAGGATAAGAGGTCTTCCTTCAACCGGGGTCATGAGCACCGATGGGATTAAGAGGTACTTATTTAGGCTATCGAATGCATCTTGAAAATCATCTGTCCATTGGTACGTAACCCCCTTTTTCATTAACCTGGTGAAGGGAAAACATTTACCCGCCAGGTTGGCTATGAACCGCCTAATGTAGGCCAAGTGTCTTTGGAATCCTCTCAACTCAGTGATATTGTGGGGAGGTGGTAAACCAAGGATAGTCTTTGTCTTTTCAGGGTCGACTTTGATGTCACGATGGTGTACGATGAAGCCAAGGAATTTTCCAAAGGTAACCCCAAAGGCGCATTTCAAGGGGTTCATCTTCAGGCTATGTTGTCAAAGTATGTTGAAGACGGTTTCATGGTTTGACAGGTGATCTGAGCTTTGTCTTGATTTGACCACCAAGTCATCCACACAGTATTCAATGAATCTCCCCAGGAATGGTTTAATGATACGATGCATGGCGCATTGATACGTGGTGCCAGCATTCTTGAGACCAAAGGGCATGACCCTGTAACAAAATACTCCATGAGGGGCCCTGAAGGCAGTGGCTTCTTCGTCTTCTCAGGCCGTCCTAATTTGATTATACCCATAATAATCATCCATGAATGAGAGATCCTCATACCTGGTTATTTCTTCTATTAATAACTCGGTGATCGGGACTGGGAAATCATCTTTTAGGCAATGCCGATCGAGATCTCTGAAATCGATGTAAACGTTGATTTGTCCATTCTTTTTCTTGATGGGGACAATGTTTTCTAGACAGATGGGGCATCGGTCCTCCTGAATGAATCCTACTTTAATAATCTTATCAACTTTAGCCACTATTTTAGCAGCATGTGTGGGGTTCATCATTCTGGTGGATTTTTTATAGCCCTGGTGGTATTCTGGAAGACCTAAGTGGTGCATCGCCACTTTGGGATCGAGTACCATAATTTCTGTGTAATTCAAGGAAAAAACATCTCGATGTTGCCTTAGAAAAGAGGTATATACCTCGCGCTCCTCGGGAGACATGGCTCTACTAATGAGAGTGGGCCTCGGGTCTTCCTCGGTACCTAGGATTATTTCCCTGAGCTCGTCCACAACGGTGGAGATACCTTCCTCAAATGCGGGTGGTGCATCCCTGAGATCTTCCTCCTCTTCTTCCCCCACATTCACATCTTCTTGATCCGATGGGGGGAGAGTTCTCAGTATGGGCTCTTGGGATTCCATAGGTGAGGCATTGTGGGTGTCCTCGTTCAAGTATTTTCCCCCAATTTAAGGGTTAGCTGTCGTTTTTTTACTAATATTCTCAGGTGTTATGGTTAAAGTCATGAGGATAGATGAGTACATGTCCGGACTTGAAGTCATCCTCTCAACATGGTTGATGGGCAGTACTTAGTCTCCACTAAGCTGCTTGAGGGGGGTCATTAGGAACCATTTCCTGACCATTTGGAGCGGGAACCCAGTCGATACCATCGATCGAGGGTTTCTTTTTTTTTTACTCATAAAACCCAGAGTCAATATTGTGTGACTCGGAGAGCTCTAAAGGGGACTTGTCAGTGTGAAATGTCCCACCTTGTCCATTGAAACAATACTTGATACATTGGTGGTAGGATGCAGGAATGTCCATGTGCTTATGGAGCCACAGACTTCATAGCAGGGCATTGAATGTTGTGTTCTACTGGACCACCAGGAATTCTGAGTAGGCCACAAGGTCGCAAAAATGGGTTTTTATCTTGATTTGTCACTTTGTCTTTTGTTCACTCTTGTTATAACCCAATAGAGTTGTTCCTGAGGGTATTAGATCATCCTCACTGTTTCCCAACATACGAAGTTTCCATAGGGGAAGGAGGTTAACTCCAGAGCCATTGTCAATAAAGACTTTCTGGATCTCAACATCATTTAGCATACTGGACACATATAGTGGTTTGATGTGTCCTTGCTTGATGGCATATTCATCCTGATTGGTGAAGGAAATCACCGCATTGCATTCAGCCGGGCCAGTCTCCATCCGGTAAATCTCGGCAGCAACTACCTCGGCATGAAACTCTTAGGGGCTGAGCAAGGCTTCTATAAGCACCTTCCTGAGATCTGCTGACAAACTCAGGGCATCCAGGATTGATAGTTTGGCTGGTACCGACTCCATCTGCTCAAGGATATCATATTTCTACTCCAGTGTCCACCTCTTCTCCGTTTGTAGGAGAGTTTTAGCAGGCACTTTGGGAGCTGGAGTATGTGACGAGGAGGGACCGGCCGCGGGGTTGGATGTCGACGGTGTTCCCACATTCTGGGGACTCGCCCCGGATGGTCTGTTTGTGCGCACTAGGCGGCTTGGAATTTGTTCCTCCTCTGATGGGTACTGCGGAATAACAGGTCCAGAGTGGCTGCTTGTGGTGGTGGAGGGATATTCTTTCTCCTGTTGAGTCCATTGAAGGGATCTCCTACGGGTTTTTGCGATATTAATGTTTTGGGCTAGGGTAAAACCATAGGGTTGCTTTCGGCCACGACTGTGCCTCTCTTGGTATCCCCTACTTCTGTGATTCCTCCTCCCGACCACTTGTGTTGGGAACTCGGGTTCGTAACCATACCGTTTGTCAGGTAATGATTCCATTAGATGGATGACATTGTTGGAACCAAAGATTAGATCTTCATCCTATGATAGGTCAACCTCTTCGGTTGTCCCTGATGGTGTTGTTTTGTGGGTCGGTGCCCGGGGCACCAAGTTTGAGGGCATAAAATCTGACAGTGTCGGGGCTGAATTCTGCCTCGTTGCATATGTCTCCTCCTACACTTGTCTCCTCCCTTTTTGATTATGCTTGGATGACCAGATTGTGGAGGGTTGTGAGGCTGATATTTTCGGTTGTGCGGCATTAGGGGCTATTGGAGGCAACAACGGCTGCTGTAGTTGAGCTCAGAGTATGCCTTAAGCTCGATTGATAGTCTTCCAAGTCATCCAGTCATCAAATTTCTACCCCTTCTTGCTGGTGACTTCCTACCACCCCTCCCCTTTGTAGGAGTTGGTTGTAGAAATATACGTCACATTTGTTTGGGGTGGTCCCAGCTCAACCTGATCGGAGTCTACCATCCTTTGTAGGAGGTCTTTGAAGATGAATCATTCTTGGATATTGTGCCCCAACATTTGATGGTAGGGATAGTAATCTGGCATGTCATCATGGATGATTTCTTCGGGCTTCCTTGGCTCCATGAGGTGGAGAAAATTTCAATTCATGGCGGCGAGGAAGTAGTTGTGGAATTGGTCCTTTCAGAACGAGTATACTTTGTGTCTTCGTTCCTCGAACTGGTTCCGCTTATATCCTCTATGATCGTCCTGCTTGGGTGGAGGGAGCCGCTAATATACAAGGGTCCCTTGATGATTTGGTGGAGGCATGGGTGGTGGAGCAGGCATAAGGGCTGGCTTGAGCGTGACAGAGGATGCTTTAGCTCTAACTGATCTCTTTTCAAGAGAATGTGAGGCTATTTGGGACTTCTGATTAGTCCATTGCAGGGAGTCTTCAATTCTCTGGGCAATGACAGAGACATTGCGGAAGCCAGTGGTGCACTCCACTGGTATGAGTGGTGTTCTCAGCTCATCTCGAAGGTTGTCGATGCATATGTAAAGACTCTCATCTTGGGGTATTGGCATGTTCAGAGAGCAGGCTAGACCCTTCCATATAGTGATGAAATATGAGACCCTCTCTTTATGCCTCTGTTTTCAATTCATGGGGTCGCTGACCATTGTTTTAGGCAGCGTTGAGCTGAAGTGGAACAGGAATTAATTTCGAAGGTCTTCCCAGCTTTTTATTGACTAAGCTGGCAGACTTATATACCAGATGAAGGCAGATACTTGAAAGTTTCGTACAAAGCATCTGAGTTTCACTGCTTCTTGTTGTTCCAGAGTTACCATCATAGGGTTGCAATAAGACACGTAGTGCATGAAATGCTATTCTCTATTGCCTGATCCATTGAAAATAGGGAATACAGGGCTCCCAAGATTGGGTGGAGGAGGCGTGTTGCTCACCCAATCTGGGTAGGAATTTCGCTCTGGCTATACCAGAGCGCATTGACCTTCTATTTCTTCCAATCGAGATATCAGAGCCTTAATGGTGTTGGAGAGACACTGGTTTACATCCAGCTGGGCTCGATCTTGGGTAGGTGTAGCCCAAGGCATTGCTTGAGGATTTGGCTCAGCCGACACCAAGGGTGCATATGCTGTTTGGGACACCTTTGGAGGGTTCAGACATACTTTCTCCGGTTTCTTCCTGATTGGAGGTATGTCTTGGTATTCATCTGAATCCTTGTTCAGGTAGTTGTACGGTCCGAGCACCATATTTGGTGGGGGACCTGACCATGCTTCATTTTCTGGGGAAAACCTTGGTCTTTGAGGGGCACTTGCTGGGAGTGCATGGTGTGGCTCTTCTTGGGAATCACTTTTAATAAGACGGTTCCTCTATAGTAGCTCAGCGTTAAGCCACCTCAATTCTTTAATTTTCTCTTCCTGTCAAGCGAATCTGTCTTCGAGCGTAAGTGGATCATTTTTATTGAGAGAAGGAGGCGGGTTAAGGGTAACCAGTCCTTTGTTCTTATCCTTGTTAGAAGCTCGTAGGGTAAGAGGATGAGGGTTAGCTGGAGGTGTGGCCATATTTTGGACGTCCCCCTGGTTTCGAGTGTGCGCACCTAATGGTTCGTTGTGAATCACAGCCCGAATAGAACCGTCATCTCCCGATCCATCCGGATTTGCATCATGTTCGGTGTCACCCATTGGGTTAACCTCTCTGGAGTTTATGGATTCATATCGCAGCGTGGAGAATATGTCATCTTCCAAACAAGAAGAGGATCTCCCGCGTCTTTTACTGGACTTCCCCTTCCTGTCTTGGGATTGCTTTCAGACTCCTTGACGAAGGGTGACACAGAGAGTTCATTGATGAGACCTTATGGCACACCTTCCTCTTGAAGGGGATGGTGATTCAAAGGACAGGATTGGGCAGGAACCCCCTCTTCTAACTGTCCTCCCTAGATGAGAGATAGTGATTCTCATGGGGGATGTTGTTGTTGAGGTGGTAAAAATGCCCCCAGCCCTAAGGGATGGGGTTGGATCCATTCCTTTGAAGTTGAGTCTATTCCCATTTTATTGGTCTTACGGGGGCATTTGTTGTTAAAAATTCCCCCATCCCTGCAGGATAGGGTTGACCCTGTATTGCGGCAGTGGCTGCTGCTATAAATACCTACCTAATCTTGCGTGCGCCCATTTGGGGGTGAACTGGATCTGATGTTGAGTTCACCTATGAATCAATCCCCTCTGGGGAGGAAATCAATGACTGCTGATTCGCCTCTCTTAGGTGAGAGGCATGTTGTTTGCTTTTGGTGTCCTGATTCAGGAGTTCGTGAATGGCCTGTTCCCATTGGCCTTGACGCTTCTGGGACTTACTCAAGGCTTGTCTCTATTGGGTGTGCGCCTTCCCTAAACAGGGACCCCACTCGATTGATGTCTTGTTGTGATGGAGTTACAAGACATTATGCCGAAAAGTTTATTTTGGAAGGGGATCAGAGTGAATTTCATAGATCCATGTTCTCCCTATCCTCTGATATGGACTCCCATCGGAGCTTCACCAAAGAGGCGGTGCAACTGGTGCAGTGCACAGAGGCAGGATAACTCAAGGTTTCCTTTACGCCTCTCAGGTCGCAGTTGTCGTGCCAAAGGAAGAGCTTCCAGGTCGATGTGACATAGTAGGTCTCCTATTATCTTGACATGGTCTACATACCCATCGTAGGGTAGGAATATTGATTTCAACCGGCGGAGGGTTTTCCATATATTGGAGCGGATGTCATGCACACATTCTTCTAGAAACATTCTAGGTATGTCAAATTGAGAGGTGGATATGGGCCAAAACATAACTGGTGCATCATCTTTGTCCATTCATTTCCTCAGGTTCAACATGTCGGCATACTCCTCCACTAGTGATTCCTCTACCTGGTCGGACCAACTTAGATGCTCACCGATAGTGTGGTTTGAGGCAGTGGGGCCGGTAGGTATTGAATTATCATGTGGGTGATTCCGAGGTGGTTGATAAGATAAACGTGGCCCCGAACTGTCTTCTGATTGAAGAAGGGTGTCGTTGGTGACTAGTTGGTAATCTGACATGCTTGATCCCATCCTTCTGAGTGCCTCGGCATATGAGGGATTTTATCTGCTTGATTTGGAAGGGGGAGGACCTTCCTATTGATATGATATGTCACTGCAGGGAGGACCTTCGCAATAACTGCCATCATGGTCAGGATGACCATCATGGTTTGTTGTTTGATGTGTATCCTGGGGAGGACCTTCAAGACACACTACGACAAGGGGAGGACCTTCTTTTTTCTTGGAGCCATTGCGGGAGGACCTTCTCAATGGCAGTCATGGTGGCGAGGACTGCCATCACAGCTGTCGAAATGGAGAGGACCACCATCACAGCTGCCGCAGAGAGAATGACTATAGGTTACACCCTGGAGAGGGCCTTCAGAATGTACCGCAACGAGGGGAGGGCCTTCTCGTTGCTTGATGTCTCTACGAGGATGACCTCCATTATCAGAGTGGTGAGGACTACCATCATGATCTGATGCTTGGCTGCGCGGAGTGTCGTTGCAACGTAACCCCTAGGGAGGACCTTTAGGTTAGGCCACAACAAGGGAAGGGCCTTCTTGTCGTGATGAGACGTCACTGCGGGGAGGGCCTCCGTTGTTTAGACTAAAATATCGAGGACTACTATCATAATCCGTGGTCCCACTACACGGAGAGTGTTTGCTGTGTATACCCTGGGGAGGACCTTCAGGGTGGACCGCAGCAAGTGGAGGGCCTTCTTGCTGCTTGATCTTCTGGTCACGTGGAGGGATTCCATGACTCGCATCAAAAGAGAATCTCTCGTGATCGATCATTATATGCCCATGGGGGAGGCCCTCGCTGGTGCTCTGGGGAGGACCTTCAGAGCTGCTGGTAGCGACATTGTAGGGAGGACCTTCACAACTACTACCGATACTCCCATAATATGGTAATGGGTGGGTAGGGTTCTGAACCTTCGATATGTTCTTAGCAGCATTAGGAACCCCAAATTCTAGTAGAGCAGAGTCATGAACCTGCTCTTTATTTTCCGGCTGCCTTTGGCATGTTTGAGGCGCTTTCTTACGGGCAGCGGGGACCGTCTTCTTTTGATAAAGACATTCACCTTTGGGTCCATTTATAATTGGGTCTCGTGATGCTTCCAGGATATGTTGACGAACATATTGACTTTTAGCAGGGATATATTCTTATTCTGGAGCATCCACCATGATGGACGGGTGTCCCCCAGTTGGAATGAGTGAAGCTTCTTGATCCAGTTTCCCTTGTATCGCAGAATATGGCAGACGACCCTCCTGGGCGGAAGTGGGGATGAAGATCTACTCCGAGGCAGATATCTCGTCTCTTAGATGAGTCACCTCAATTGGGGAGATGGGATCACGGGCCCGAGTCCTTGTTGTTGCCACTGATGCAACTACATTCTGGAAAGTATGCAAGATATGATTTGGGATCGATACCTTCTCCTCCATCATTTCCAGGATGTGCAGAGAGACATCTTTGGCTAGAACAGGTATGAAGGCCCATTCTGGTATCAGAGTAGGAATATCCTACTCCGGTCCTCTGATGGTCAGTGGGTACTGAAAATTCTACTGTGTCGGGGTAGGTGAACGAGTTTTACCCTGTGTCGGGATATGCCGGATTATATCTCCATTTTCCACCACATCGGAATGGAGGACTTTACTTGCATCCGTAGGGAGCTGGCCATGCATATGTTAGTTCCCCACCGTATCGAGTCAGTGGCTTTTGTTGGCAGGGAGATGTTCCCGCCTATTAATTGTCACCACATCTAGATGGCGGGCTTTGTTGATCACCACCACATCGGGATGGTAGGCATTAGGAGCATCTGCCAGGAGCTGGTCCTACAGGCACTAGGTCTCCACCACGTCTGGTTGGTGGGCTTAATAAACATGGGGAGGGAGAGGTGCCTGTCGGGTAGGTGTCGTCCTGTGTGAGTGATGGTCTTGATAGAGCTCGGTAGGGATGTGCGCCTTCTCATATGATTCCGCCATATCTGGATGGCGAACTTTGGAGGAGCGGACAGGTGTATGTGTCTGCTCGCAATATGAATTCATGACTGGGTGGCAAAGAACCTCCTCAGGGAAAGGTTGATGACTGGTCCCTGGTTGAATGTTTTCTGCCCTCGTCGGGCGGTTCGAGGGGTTGGAGCTCATGGAGCGTGGGCCTGGATCTTCAGGGGGATATCCTCCTTAGCATGAGAATATTGAGTCGTGGCATAACCACGATGACATCTTCCGGCGGGGGCCTTAGAGCAGAACCCCTATTCAGTAGGGATGAAGTCCTCAGTGTCGACCTCATTTTCCTCACTAAGATAAGGGATGTACGAATTTTCTTGTTCCAGGGATAGACTCCCGAAACGGTTTGAGATGGAAATAGGAGCCTTCTGGATATGCTTTCACGGCTACTGCTGGGTAGTCGACCGGTGGGTATTGGTGGATTATAGGGCATGTATAGTCGCCTCCACCACCAGGAGAGTACCGTTCAAGTGGTAATCTTGGATCAACGCATCTGAGACCCATCTTTGAAGACACTGAGTAGGTGATGGGGTCCTTCATTGGTGAGGATGTCTGGTCATTGCGTTGCATGAAGTATGATTCTGTGAGTTCCTTCGTGATGCCATTGGATCGAAGGGAGTTCTGATTGGTACTTATAAATTTTTTTAACAAATACAAAAAAACCCTTCAAAGAAGCATCTCACGATCCCATGCATAATTAATAACCTTGCTTGGCCCTCCTTATGAGTATAAGGGGGCATAGAGTGGGATTTTGTTAAATTCGTCATGCTTGGTTAAATATTCACATCGGGTTCACCATTTTTGTTTCGACCGAGGGAAAAACGTGTGCTCCCCGACGGTTAATTAGAGAAGGTTGGGTTCTGCTTAATCACTCATATCAGGTGCACCATTTTCATTGTGAAATGCCCAACTGTTCCATATCCAATGATGCATGGACCTACTTTAAAAAGGCGGGCGTTCGCTGGGTGATTTGGCCAGTGGCACTTAAGAACTCACATTGGTCGAGAGGATGGTAAGTTGGGCTCATCACACCCTTTTGGTGGGAATTATTGCTTGTTTCGGGACTCTCTTATAGATTTAAGATGTGTTCATATGTTCGTGAATCTTTGGTTTATACCCAATCATCGTATCCACATATTACTCCAGGTTGGAAATGGTCAGCTGAACGCGGGGATTCAGAATCATTTAGGCCTGAGGTTTACCATCCCTCATTAGATTAATGACTCTGAGGAGTTCAGACTCATTGATATGGCACTAGTTTGTATCCTCATAACTAGGCGCTCTGGAGTTTATTGTCATCCAGGGGGGATATATAATGACTTGAGCATTTGGATCGAACACGTGATACAGGATTTGTATGTATCCTTGTGAGAGGAATCAAAATCCACGTAGTTTGGTGCCACTTGATGGGACACATCACCTTTTAAGGTCGTGAAACAAGGACCCAACCGTTTATTTTAACATCTTGTGGCAAGGAATCCCGGGAGAGAGATGCCCGGTCAAAGTTGGTGCGAGACTTACGCCGAAGCAGCCTGGAAGACCCAAGGGAAGCGATTTCTAGGGCCTAGATACGGTCCTACTGGGGTTATGAGGACATGGTCTGAAAGTGACGGATGTGTATAAGACATAGATATCAGGCTTGCACCTCAGGGAGGTTTCCTACGTATCTCGGTTGGTCGGGGATCAAAGTCCACATAGTTCTGGGAGATTATGGGTTACACGTGAGAGTTTCCTGTTGTTGGGATTGAACCTCGGGGAGGCTTCCTACGTACCCTGCTTAGGAGACAGGGATCAAAACCCACATAGTTCGTTCAATCATCGTTGTTTTTCAGATTCCACGACCATCAAAAATCTCTAAGCCCACGTGAGTCATTCTCGGTGTGAGAAACAAGAGAATGCAATACACTTAGCAAGCCTCACACTTTTTCCTCCTCAGGGGAAGGTGGTCGGAACCGTAAGACTCTCCTTCTTCCCGATGTTGGAGGAAGGTAGAAGTTACGTTGACAGGACCGTGGGAGAGGCGGGGGAGCAATGAACCTTCCTGTAATGGAGCAGAAGGCCATTGGCTTCCGGTGAGGATGGTGTGGGTCTTACCCCAGGAGAGATGCCCAGCCACTCCCAGGAGAGGGGATATGTGATTACCATTGGCTCTTGTCAAAAAGGAAACGCGAGCGGGGTCCCTCAATCCTGGAAAGTGGAGAGGCACAAAGGGGAATCCTGATCTTGGACCCTGCACTACCGTCGGAATGTGCACCCAGGAATGCTTCGGGAATCCGCTCAAGGGCAAGGGAAACCCATTTGTCCTCACATACCGTGGGTATGTGAAATCAAAGTGGCATGCTAATGTGCCTGAAGGTTTAATCATACGGGTCCGGTGGCTTCGGTAGAGGCCTTGGCTCAGGGCTGGCGAATAGGCTAGAGAAGGGATTGCGAAGGATCGGACCGAATTGGAAGGGTTTTATTTGGCTTAGGGAATGGGAACACCGAAGGATTTGGTGGGCCGCATGGGTGCATAAAGAGTGGCGCCCTTCGCATAGGGGGTGCTATGCGGCTGGAGAGGTCATCCGCATACTAGGGTGGTACGCGAACTGATAGGAATCCCGCGTACCAGGGCGGTACACGGCTTTAGGTTGGGCCCACGTACCAGGTTGGTACGCGGTGGAGTCCACGCGAGCAGCAGCGGTCATGGGAGTCTCTCGTTGGTGGTTCACTAGTCAGGGATTCTCTCATATAGGAGGGTGCTACATGGTGTGTCAGATCGAAAAAAGGGGCATAAACTCCTTGGTCCATGGGGAGTACATCCACGGAGGGGCCATGGCTCACGTTTTTTATTTTAAGTTTGCAGTTCACCATTTTGTTATGTGTTTTTCAGTTCCTTATCAATTAATTTCCAGTCTTTATACATATTCTGGTTCGAGAATTATAAATTCGTTGTTCATAAAATCCTAAGCTCCTTCCTCTGCAATCCTTCCTCCATAAGTCGATCTCCAAACCTTCTTGATGATGGAGTTTGATCAATCGATCCCCCAATCTCTGAATCCTTCTACCCTAATCTGATTGATCCCTTCTTCTCCCCCTTTATGTTCTTTTATAGAGGGGGGAAAGGTATGTATCTATGGTCATGGGGAACCTTTTGCAGAGTCCCATGACTGAAAACCCAGTTTAAGGATGACTTGGTCAATCCGTAACTCACTGGGGCATTGAATGAACCTCACCTACGAACAAAATCAGTTCAGGGGGTGCTTTGCGGCTGTGCAGGGCTCCACATCTGTTCCACGAATGACAGCGCGTGCGGTCTGGGCCAGTTTGCACGTTTCGTGATTGGGGCGGTTCGTGACGGTGGACCGGCCTAACTCCCATCCTACTTTGCGCCCGCAGAGGGGTTCTCGCCTCCGTTTCACGAACAACTCTGGTCCGTGGAGGGGGCGGCTCGATGAACCAGTCATGTACCACCAATGTTGGACTGGTATGCAGATCAGTCTGTCCTTTTCCAATCTTGAGTATTCTTCATATTTTTGTCCAATTCTTTGAGGAAAATTGGTTATAATCCATTCTCAAATTAATGGGGATTCCCATTATCCTTTGTGGATTTTTCAGGACCCTACAACGACCCTGGTCCGTTTAATGAAAAAAAGAAAGTACACGGTGTTTACTTTAGAAGAACACGGTGTGTACTTTCCCTTACCAGCCCCCACATTAGGTGGTCTCTAGGTTACCACACACGGTTTTGTGCTCGGCCATTACACGACCAGCACACGACTACATGCGGAAACAAAGTACACGGTGTGTATATATAAGTCCACAACGTGTACTTCAAAAATTTATAGAAACTCCTATTTTATCAAAAACACCCGAAAAGAGAAAAACACACCTGGAAAGAAGATCCAAGTTCTTAAAAATATTAACTAGAAATCCGGGTTGTAACACCTCTCAACCCATGATGCTCGGGTCCAACTCTTCCCGCCTGGACATCTCATTCTCCCTCATGTAGAAACAATCCACCCACTGGTGAAGTGAAGCTCACCCTAAAACGATAGAAATAAAAAACTTCTTGGAAGGCAACTGCCAAGTCCATTCCAATAATGAATTCATATCCCATCATCTCTAAGACATAAAGATTCCATAATAAGTGACACCCACCAACCTCAAGAGGGCACTCCTTTCACTGACGTATAATCACCATTCTAGTCTCCAACGATGTGTCTAACATCCTGATATCAGTAGATGTAAATATACAGAGCCCAATGATCTCCAAAATAGGCATATATATAAAGATATGGGAATCACCTATATTGAAAATAGAATAATCTAAAACTGAGGCAACCAAAATCGTACCTCTAATCGTAGAGGGTCCAAGATCCTTCTCCTATTGGGTCTACTCCGCTGCAAAAGTCCGACCTGCACTATGGCCCTACGACCCTGCCTGATTACCCTGAGTTGATCCACCCTAATGTCGCTGAAATATTGAAGCCTGACTACCTTGGCCACAACCACATCCTCGTCCTGAACAGCTAGACGAACTCCAGTTCCCTGTCTGATAAGAAATTGGTGGTCCTACTACTGGATGTAGATTCATAGCCGAACCCTTATCACTCACTGCTGGTAAGAACACCTGAAAAAATGTTGAATATGGCCCATCTTTTTCACAATATCGTCATGCAACTGGGTATCTCGGGAAATGTAGTCTAGTATGCCCACTCTTCCTACACTGGTAGCATACCACCTGGATACCTGAAGAAACATCACGTGTAAGCTCCCTATGGTGATTCCTGCTATCTGTTGAAGGAGTACTAGACCTGGATTCTGAACCATCCTGGATGACATCTCCCAACTCCTTCAGATTAATATCGGTAATCAGCACCTAATTCACTATATCCATCACTAATGTTAGCCTAGAGACATTCACTTACAATCAGATTTCATACCTGATACCATCCTCAAATCTCCTAGCCAAAGATAACACGTCACCTCCCAGAATAGCTGTGAAGCACTATAGATCTATAAAACCAGAAGAGTACTCCATCAATGAAAGAGTGCCCTTCTCCAAATACAAGAACTCTCAGGATCGATTGGCCCTCAACATATCTAGATATTAGTAGTCATAGAAGGTCCTCTAAAACTCTTCCCAATACATATCCTGATGAATCCCCTCCTGTGAGATAACATCCCACCATATCTTAGAGGAATCATGTAACATGCACATCATGATCTTCATCCTCCTCTCTATAGGTGTCTCTAGATGCTAAAAGATAGCTAGTATGGCCTCCAACCATGACTCTGTAGCCTTGGGTCCTCCATCCCCAGAAAAAGTGGTAGGATGTTGCTACTGGAACACCAACATTATTTCTTCCATTGACGGGGTAGGATGTGGTTCTCCCTGGAAGGTCGGCATCATCTTCATGAAGCCTTCCTGGAATTATACATCAACACATGTTTTCGGTAAAATAGTTAGTTCCAATACATGCACGATAGGAAGATCTTCTAGTAGTCCCTGATCTCCCATTTTTGGTGTCTGGTTATTGCCCTATATCTGGCGTACAATCAGAGGACGTCTTGGTGGCTTGACTCTACATGGTCAAGCACACACCTCAGTTCAAGATTTATGGGGACTAAAACATTGAATTGAAAGAAGGGAATAGGAGAAGAAAAACAATCATGTTTTACAAAACAAGTATACACGGCCTGTATAACCCCTACACGGCGTGTTCCCTTAATATTTTAACATGGTGTGTACCTCTTCCAAACATAATCATGTAACAACCATACAAATGGTGTTTTCATTCTCATACATAGCGTGTACTTGAATTTTTTCCTCCTACCCGAGTTACTCTACAGAGCTAAACCACACGGTTCACTCCTGGATAACATTACACGACAAGTTCACCCTACACACAGCATGTACAACCTATGTTTTTATCCACCTGTGTCATTGGTCACATGGCTAGAGACACGGTCGACTATACACGATGTGTAAGAACAGGACACGACATTTACAACCTAATTTTCATCCACCCATGTTGTTAGTCACACGGTCGAACACATGGTCTCTACAACACGGTGTGTACTACCAGTACTAGGCGTGTTCCACCAAACATTTCCCAACCATGTGTCTCTTCCCACACAGTTAGTCACACATTCAAGTACTAGATGGAGTGTACATATAGTACATGGCATGTACTTAATAAAAACATTATCTTTATAAACAGAGTGATACATGGAATGTATTTGTCATCACACGCCTTGTATTCTAGGTTTTTCTAGACAGTAAACCTCAGAAACTACTCCAGAACCCCCTAAAAACACAGAAACTAGAATTGAAGTGCCAAATTCTGATGTGTGGGGGCCCATACTCCCTACGAATCAAAGCTGGCATCATATTATTGTATATCACAAAGTATAATAGTGTAATCAGTCACATGATCCACCAAATTCCAGTCCAAGAAGGCCCATAACACCTTAGGGACCAATGTTTGGTGCCCATTCAAATTAAACATTAAATTTTCCAATACCCTATCAAAATAGTAGGTATTATATCCCGACATCTATCACTGCATCATTCATATCTTGAACAACATCTATCACAATAGCATGAAATCAGTAATTCATTATAAATGGCATGAAAAAATGCATGACATGTGATCCCTATCAAGTGCCTATATGATGCATGAGATGGAATTCCCTCATCTCATCAGATTACAACATAAATAGAACCTTAATGATATAAATCATAACCAGACAAATCATGTTAATTATCCAATAGTGAAATCAAATCAATTATAATGATTGAAAAACCAGATTTTTTTGCAATAACGGAGGTAAATTGGTATTTCCTACTCTTGGGCACATCTTATTATGAACCACCTATTTCTTCATATCCCTATCTATAGGCTCTAAACAGTAAATCAAAGAAGAAAACAATCCCTTTGATACCACTTTGTAACGTCCCAGTTCTGGGTGCCGCCCAAAGGTGCCCCGTACCCGGTTGGTCACATGTATTCAATTGCATTTCCCCAAACACCATAGTATACTGACTAGAAGTGAGGGACTTGGGTGTGATATTGGGGAAACTATGCCCTCATTAGAAGATTATGAATAGCTGAATGAAAAATAATAATAGTAGCAGAAGCAGTAATACCATACAAGAAGGTAAGCAGTGGAAGACTGATAATAAAATAAACTTCAGCGAATATATAAATGATGCATGAACATGTGTCTAGGAAAGCAACCAAAAAAGTCACAATGCCAGAATAAAGAACAGAAACCAAAGTACTAAAGAGTAAATAAACTCCAACAACATTGTAAGCCTCAGTTTTGTCCCATGATCCCCAACTCCACATCATTCAAGTACCTGATGTAGAAGTGTTCTTGTCCTTGTCTATACCTACAACCATGTAATATGTTTGGGTCCAAAATCATGACAGAAATAGGGTGTCAGAAAAATCCCAATAAGAAACCATGAAAAGATATGTGCCTAACTGTTAGTGAATATATATAGTAGGAAATGTACAGAAATGAAGCCACAACAAGGAAGTGCCCAAAAGTAAACAATCCTACAGTTCCAATTACCTTAATTTACATTTATTAATTATTCATACCATTGAATAATGTAACCTCAGGATATATCCTAAGCTCTATATGCCCCTGTGCAACCACAACAAATAGACATCTCAAAATACCTTCTAACGATAAAGTAAGACTAAAACCAAGTTTGTGCTTTGGATTTTTAGACTCATCCCAATCATATAATCATTTCAAAACATCCCTTTGGTAAATTTCTCACACCATAACCCCCTTGGTTTAAAATATCCTCAAATTAATAATAATAATGAACATCTGGGATATCTCACATAGTCTAACCCCTTTTGTCTCACAAAGCACTACTAAAATACAAACGACCACTTGGGTAGCTCTTGTGGTCTATACCTTTTGGCCTGCATAGGAACAATAAAGGATAATGACCCTCTAGAATCTCTCATAGTCAATGACCTATGGTCTAACATTTGTTTAATGATGACCATATGGGTATCTCTCATTGTATAACCCCTCTGTTCAATGACCCATGGTAGCTCTCATAGTCTATACGTCTGGTCAATTATAACAACAATTCATAATTAAAATACCCTGCTTCAGGAAGATCTCATAGTCAATTCCACTTGTCATACTTTCATAATGTGAAACACATTAATCTCATATAAACAACAACTCCATCCTAACAACACTATGTATGAAAACAAAGCATCCTAACATGCTTTCTATACCCAATGAATATAACGAAATAAAACATGTGTAACACCTCCATAATCAAGGTAATAAACCTTATTCATAATCAATAACCCTTTCTTGAAAAAACAAACCATATCAGGAATTAAATAGGGTTATGTTCCAAAAACATGCAATACCCTAAACAAGGTATTCAACACTTAGTCATATATAACCCAAATAAAAACTATGGTAAGGCATGAACCACCTACCTTGATGTTGTACGATTGATATAGTTTAACCTCAACCTTTTAATAAATCTAGAACATCATATATCTACAAAAATATCAAAAAAATTCAACCTTGAATAACTCGAGAGAGAGAGAGAGAGAGAGAGAAGAAACTTGGATAAGATATTCAAGAAGGAGGGACTTACTGTGGCGAATCCACCGCACCCACTGGAGTTGAATTCGGAGAATGGATGAAGGATAGGTGGCTCAAAGAAGAAATGTCACTCTTGTTTGCTCTTGGAGGAGACAAGGATATAAGAAGATGAATGCAATGATTATATGTGACTCAAGTCTGTTTAATGAAATAAAATAAAAAGTACATAATGTTTTCAATTAATGTACATGCCATGTACATGCCTCAACCAATCTTGAAATTAGGTGGTCTCCAGGTCACCCTACATGACCCTGTCTCATTCATTACATGTCCATAACATGGCTACCCGTGGTAACCTGGTACATGACATGTACTTATAAATTTCCAAAATCTCCCCTTTTTCTCAAAAACACCTGAAATTAAGATTCATACCTAAAATGAAGGTCTGGGTTCTTACATTGTAATCCCATTATATCAAAAATTACTTCATTATTTTAATATATTTAATTATAATTGTCAAACTATTTAGAGTCTCGTGGAAAGATAATAAACTAATGAATAAAATAATGAGAAAACATCCCTCTCCTCCACTATAAATACCACTACTCACCACCTCTTATCTTCACAAATGTTAAGACTTGAAACATTTATAATTTAGGCCCAATAATCTTCCCAATTATATTCCCCACATCCAAGAGGTTCTTATCTCAACAAAAGACCAAAAAAAATTCCCTAAGAATGTTCTCAAGGATAAGAACTCAAGAGGTTAAATCCTATTTCTCCTTATTTATTTTCATTTCAATTTATTTTATTTTTTAATACTCTCCTCACCTCCTATATAAAAGCATGAATTATAACTACAGTATATTATATATACTATAATTTTATTATGTGAGAGAAAAATCAACCATCATGTCTCTTCTCCTCTTTCCTTTATTATAAAAATGAAAACAATGTCTGTGAGGTGCTGATTTGGTGCCTTCATGGATGACGTATTTACATTTTTAATTTCCACCTTCAAGGATGGTCATAAAGACATTTCATGGCTAAAAATATTATAATATATCTATTACATGTTATTTAATATTTTATAACCATTATATATATACAATATTAATTAATAAAACAAAACTAGTTTGTGATGATTGAGAAACCACCAAAAAAATCTAAATGATTTCCAGGGACGTCTTGTCTAATGATTCATCCTCGCCTAAAATAACCAAATGAATTATATAACCATTTAATATTATATAAGACCATTAATAACATATAATTTCAATACTGTATAACTATTTTAATTTTACATGATCTTCCATGTGCGTATAAAAGTAAACCAATCAGGAAAATCAAGGAAAACAACACTTCCGAATGATGAAATTTAATCTTATAAGTAATTAAAAAACCATAAATGAACTTAGTAAAATTATAATAAATAAAATATATATTGAATAGGTTATAAATTAAATTATTAATGAATCTAATTCCATTATTTATGACATTAAGCACAGGTGCAGAACACTTTCGGATATAAGGTAAGGTTTTGTTCTCGAACCTTCATTTTCCATTCAAGTTATGCTTTCTCTCCCATTATCCCAATTTAATTATTCATTATTTTTATATGAATATTCTAATTTTTGGTTATAAATTTAAAACTCATGTACCCATATTATTTTATCTTTCTTTTATGGGGAAATATATGTTTTACAGGGTTCCCTTCTAAATTATTCCTGATAAGAAAACCCGATTAAAAGGAACTTCTCAATTTCGTACCCATTTTCAAGTAACATAAATAATATATTTTAAGATACCATTATTTTTATAAAATAAATTATTTTTTCAAGAAAAAATATATTTTTTCATTTCAGGTTTGATACAATTTTTTTTGAAAAATACAAATTATTTTCCCAAAATAACTCTTATTTGTAAAGTAAAAAATGGTATTTCTATTAAGAATTACTCATTTATTTTATTAGAATATCTTTAACTATTTCAACACATATGTTGAATATTATGATTTATTGAGATTTATCAAGTACAATTACCATATAACTTATTTTATTAAATGGTTTATGATCATTTTGATTGTGTTTGTGCTATCTTGATACCATTCACCATAATACTAAGAATGGTTTGTGATTATGTTTATAGATTGGGTAAATTCATTTACATTTCATATGTATATGTTGTTTATGTTTCACCCCATTCGTTTGAGGAATTAATTGGAATTAGTAAGTGATTGGGGAGGCCCTATCTAGACCCTCGATGCATCAATAAGTCTCATGATACAAAAAAGATTTGGACCTGGCCGAGGTCTTTCTTTTTTATTTTCATATATAGGTTTGGTTGAGGCCTTAACTATTTATTTTCATATGTATTGGATGAGTCCTAGATATAATATTTAATATGTGAATCATTATTCATTACCTCATTATTATATTAGTAATTTATAATCCATGTGAATGTTCAACTAGTAAATTATTCTTGGTTTAGTTTCATTCTCATGTGATTATTTAAATGGAATTATTTATTCACATTTCATTCCTTCCATATTATGAACAAGATTAGGTTTTAATGGCTTGTGTTTTATTTATTAACCATGCCTTATTATATATGTTATCTTCCACTATATTTCTTACCCTTATTGAGCATATGATCTCAACACTTTCTTACGTTTTATTTTTCCCAAGGATGTGAAGTTGTTTATTATGAATTACTTACCGGGATAATCTATGAGTTTAAGGATATTTCCAATGGATTTTCTATGATGTTTTTTCTTTAATGTTATAATGTATAACTTGTGTTTTTATATGTTTTTACAAATATTCTAAACTATTCAATCCTTTGGGATGAGATATATTTTTCATAGTACCGATGTAATTAAGTGAGACACTAACTCTAGGCTACTAGGGTTCGGGACTTTACAGTAGGTTTTTTAGGACGTTTAGTAGAAACTTTTGAAACTAGATTTAGAAAAAATTGATTAGGGACATAACACTATGACTTAAATTGAGGATAATTATAGAATAAAATCCTATAATTTTGGTAAGGTATAGATTATGTGGGTATTTCTATAAAAAAATTCTTATCTAGATAATACAAGTGGACGAGGTTATGGAACATATGTACCTAGGGGTAGAAACCCTGAAAATATGTTTTGGGCCTCACATAGTGTAACTTAGTACATGAAAACATGCCTTACTTCACACCTCCTTTGACATTCCTGGGGATATGCTCAGGATAATTAAAATTTTCTTCACAAACCATTTCGAATGATTTAAAAGTAACTTATCCCCAGAGAACCATGTTTATGATTATGAGATTAGCTATGTATAATTTTCCAATTTATGTTAAGTTTTTTCTAGTTTTAAATTATGAATTATGATTCATAACCTAATTTAGTGTATGTCGTTGTTTAGAAATGACACATATTGGAAGGAATGGAATATGTATCAACACATGTATTCCATGTAAGGATATCCAACCTATGAAAGATAATGATGTTGGATAGGAGCTAAAACTGGCACTATGAAACTTATAACTATTCTAGGATAACTATCTTAAGTTATAAACAATAACATTACTCATATGAAGAATCCTGATCTACAACATAGAGGAACCATGTTATACTTCTTTATGTGAAACAACCTCCATCATTCAATGGGTATATAAACCTATTTATAGCTAAAGAGTGGATTAGTTCCTTAGAAAAGATATTTATCGCTTTGGGTTGTAATTAAATAGAGAAGGTTGTCATTGGAATTTATCATCTTTCAGGAGATGTGGATAAATGGTGTTCATTGATTCAAAACATAAAATAAGAGGAAGAAATTAGAAACATGGAATGGAATGATTTCAAGGAAATTTTCTTAGAAAAATATTTCTCTCAGTAGCAGTGAGCAGATATGGGGAGAAAATTCATGAATATAAGGCAAAAGGATGATGAAAATATTAATAAGTATGAATCGAACTTTTCAAGGTTAGAAAGGCATTTTGTGGATTATATTATCAATCAAAAGAGAAATATTTATAGATTATTTTATCGGTTCAAACCATTCCACCGAAGGGCCCTATTTTCCCAAAAATTATCTTTATATGAAGATATAGTCTCATGTGCTATCAAGACAATGAAATTATTCTCTATGTATTAAAAATTTAAAGGAAAACAAGAGAATAAGAGGGAGGTAGATAAAAGAATGGATCAAGGGAAGAATTAAAAATGGAATTTTCCAACATGAGATACTTGTAGATGGAAACACCCTAGTGATTGATTAAAGGGAAAAGTATATTTCTAAATGTTTGGTGAGAAAGTCCATCATGATCATGATTACATGATAAATAAAGATTCAACCAACGTTCAGGGATACAATTATAGGGATATGGGAGACTATAAAAATTGATGTCTGAAGGGTCAACAAAACATGCCTTAGAAAAGGATATGGGATCAAGGAAAAGATTATGTGATCACAACAGTTGAGTTTTAAGTTCCTAATGATGTGGTAGTATGTACTTTAATCATAACCTCAAATCTAGCTAAATCTATTTTTTAATCTAGATCATCACATAAATTTATATCTTCCCAGTTTTCTTTAAAAATTATATATTTTTAATTCACCTTAATGAGGGAGTTTTTTGTAAAGACTCCTAGTGGAAACATAATTGCATCAATGATGTGTTGAGTAGTTCCTATTATGACACATAAATATGATATAATTGCGGATTTTATCATCATACCAAAGGTTATTTTTTATATAATCTTTAGTATGGACTATATTTCTGAATATAATGTAATAATTAATTAAAAAGAGAAGGAAATTATGATTCATGATGAATGTATGAAATTTCTGATCTTTAGAGGGGGAAATTCCACATTTTTTCATATTTGGATCCACATCCTGTAGATCTTTTAAATTAAATTATTGGGGAGGAAGAGAAAATATCATCTATAGATGGGTAAATAAATCATAAAATTGAGAATGTACCTATTTTTTATGAGAAAATTGTTGTATTTTTAGAGGATTTACTTAGATATCCTCCATAGTGGGAAGTTGAGTTCTATGTTGATTTAATTCATGGTGTAAGACTGAAATTAAATACTTTTTATATAATGGACACTTTGGAATTAGTGGAGCTGAAGAAACTACTAGAGGAATTGAGTGACAATGGATTTATTTTCCCTAGTTTTTCTCTATGGGGATCCCTTATTCTCTTTATCAAGAAGAAAGATGG
Source organism: Viscum album (assembly GCA_963277665.1). Lineage (NCBI taxonomy): Eukaryota > Viridiplantae > Streptophyta > Magnoliopsida > Santalales > Viscaceae > Viscum > Viscum album. The sequence goes on along the minus strand of OY728122.1, from coordinate 696,087,383 downwards.
ATCCATGAGGTTATGCATTGAATATAGAGAATTCAATGTTATTATAATAAAGAACAAGTGTCATATGCCTCACATTGATGATTTATTTGATCAACTTCATGGAGATCAACATTTTTAAAATATTGACCTTCTATTTGGATATCATCAATTATGTGTGAGGAAGGAAGATATTCTAATGATAGAATTTTGAACCAGGTATAGAAATTATGAGTTTAAAATAATAAATTTGGACTGACTAATGGACCCTCTATTTTTATGGATGAAATGAATATAGTGTTCAAGGAATATCTTGAAGATTTTTTTAATATTTATTGATGATATCTTGATATATTCCTAAAGTGATGAGGACCATTAGAACCACTTGAGGATTATTCTGGAGACTCTTAGAAGAAAAGAGTTATATGGAATGTTTAGAAAGTCTGAATTCTTGATTCGAAATGTTTCTTTTTTTGGCCATATTATCTGAAAGGATAGAATCATAGTCGATCCTATGAAGAAAAAGGCAGTCTAGGAATGGCCAACACCAGCGAACATAACCAGGTTACGTAGTTTCATTGGTTTAGCAGGTTACTATCGGCATTTTGTTCATAATTTTTCCCAATTAGATAACTTGTTAACCAAGATTAATCATAAAGAGGTTATGTTTATTTGGAAAAGGTAATATGAAAAATGGTTTAAAGAATTGAAGAGGAGATTAGTGAAAACTCTGATCTTGAGTCTACCATCGGGAAATGGTGGATTTGTGATTTATGGTGATTAATAAAATAAAGTACATAGTTATGTCCTTATGAAGAGTGATAGAGTCACGGCAGTTAAAAAATCATGAAAGAGACTCAAAAACTCATGACTTGAGTAAGCAGTAGTAATCTTTTCTTTGAGGATATTGAGACATTATCTCTATGGTGAAATATGTGAGATATATACAGATCAAAAGAGCTTGAAATATATAATCTCATATAAAGAACTTAACACGAGGAAAAAGGTGATGGCTCGAGCTACTCAAAAATTATGATTTTTCAATACCCTACAACCCAGGAAAGGTGAATATGGTAGTTGATGCATTGATCAGGAAAGATCATGGAGTTCTGAAAAAAATGAGGACTGACATGGATCTTATGTACATGGATCTATAAAATATGGATATGGGAATTATCAAGGAAGGTTAAACATAATTTCTTCTTCAATTTGTTTCCTAACTATATTTATTGTAAAGTTTTAAAAAAATTTAGTCTGATGATGAGAATTTTCAATGAAAATTAATGTTTTGAATGATGGGAAGTTGGAATATTTCATGTATGAGAATGGAATTCTAAAATTTTGGAAGAGTATCTGTGTTTTATCCATACTTGAGTTAAAAATGGAGTTATTTGATGATGGACATATCTCTAATTTCATTATACAACCTGGAACCATTAAGATGTATAGAGATTTGAAGGAACATTTCTGGTGGGAAACATAAAGTTTGAAATTACTTATTATGTATCAATATATTTACTCTGTCAATAGGTGAAGGCTGAAAGAAAATATCCTAGAGGATTCATGCAACCTATGACTATTCCCACATCGAAATGGGATGATATTACTATGGATTGTTTCACTATATTGACAAAAACTCCAAGAAATAATGATGCAATATGAGTAATTGTTGATCCACTAACCACATATGCACATTTCCTCACTATAAGGGAGTATTTACCACTAGAGAACCATGAAAAAATCTATAATAATGAAGTTATAAGACTTCATGGAGAGCCTCTTTCAATTCTGTATGATCGGGATCCTAGATTTACAAAGAAATTCTCAAAAAGTCTTCAGAAGGAATTGGATACTGAGCTTTATTTGATTCCTACATATCACCCTAAAATTTATAAGAAATCAGAAAGGATGATCCAAACGTTAGAATACATATTGAGATCATATTCTCTTGACATTAAAGGCATGTGGGATCAGTATTTATCTACTGTAGGGTTTTCTTACAACAATATTTTCCATTCAAGTATTCAAATGGAACCATATGAAGAAGTTTATGGAAAAAGATGTCGTACACCAACTTTTTGGGATGACGTTGGAGAATAGAAGCTTTTAGGACAAGATCTGATGGAGGAAACAATGATAAAGGTAAATATTATTCAAACACAAATCAAAGCATCAAAAAGTAAGAAAAAGATCTATGCTAAAAACTGGAGGAATGATTTTAAGTTTCAAGTGGGAGATCATGTATTCAAGAAGGAATCTCCAAGTAAGGGTGTTATAAGATTTATAAAGAAATGGAAAATGAGCCCTAGGTACATTAGAGATTTATAAATCTTTGAGAGAATTTAATTTGTTGCTTATCGTTTGGAAATTCCACCTAGTCTTTCTAAAGTACACAATGTGATTCACACCTCTTTATTAAGGAAGTACATTCTAGACCCAAAACTTGTCTATACTTATTAAGGAATAGAGTTAGAACATGATTTATCTTATTGTGAATAGTTTATCCAGATTATGGACACTATAGATAGGTGTTGAGGAATTGGGCGACTCATATGATAAAGGTACTTTGAAAAAATAAAAAAAATTGAATAAGTGACCTGAGAACCAGAGGAATTTATGATGAAGAACTACCCAAATTTTTTTATGAGGTGAGATTCTAGAACTTTTGAGGAAATTTTTTTTAGGCAGGAGAATGTAACACCCCAAGATCTTATGGTATATCAATATTAAAATTTATCATCTTTGATAGTGTATGCTTCACGCAACACCAGGTTTAAAACCATAATATACTATTAAATATGATTATTGGAATAGTAATGTGACCAATATAAATAGTAATATGACAAATATAATAGTAACTTAACATATGAATTATAAATAAAATTTTGTTATCTTATAAATGAAAATATGGTATATTTATGTCATTGAATATGTAAATAAATGTTTTAAAAACGATAAATTAATTATTGGTATTTTTGTGAAACATTAATGTTTATTTAAAATTTTAGAATTAATATAACAATTTAACATAAAATTATTTTCATAATATAGATTCATAAATTTATATTTTTTTCTTATGATTATAATATAATTTTATGAGACCTTAATGAATTTTTCAAAGTGTTATAAAAATAGTTATAATATTAAAACCTATATTTTCCAAGTAAATGATGATTTTTATTAAATTTAAAAATTATAATATTTAGAAAATTATTTTCATAAAATGGAGTTCATTTTTGAATTATATATGTTGAAAAATGGTTAGGGTGAATTTTTGTGATTTTGGTAAAATAATTGAATTTTTCGTGATTAGTGAAATACAATAATTTACGGTATTAGATAAATACATGAATTATTGAGTTATATATGATGTAAGTATGATGTAATCCCATAATATAAAACTCTACATCATTATTTTATATTTTTAGTAATAATTCTCTAGCTATTCACATCCTTCAGTCAAAATAATAAACTATTGAATAAAATAATGAGAAAACACCACTCTCCTCCACTATAATTGTCACACATCACCAACTCTTCTCCTCACACATCTTAAGACATGAATAATGTATAATTTCTACCTAATAATATTTCTAAGTCTCTTACTCACATGTAGTGTGTTATTGTCTCATAAAAATATGAAAACCAATTTCCCTAAAGAGGTTCTCATAGAGAAGAATTCAAGAGGTAAAATCCTCTTTCGTTTTCTTTATATTCTTTTCACTTTCTTTTCTTTTATTTTACTCTCCTCACCTCCTTGATAAAAAAATTAATGATAAATATAGTATCAAATATATACTATAATTTTATGATTTCAATTTAAAATCCAAAATCAATCCTCTTCTCTTTTTCATTTAATTATAAAAATGAAAACATCATCCGTGAGGTGCTGATTTACTGCCATCATGGACAACGTATTTTCATTTTTCATTTATGAATTAAAGGATGTTCATAGAAACTTTTTTATGGTTGAAAAATATTTTAATATATGTATTACATCTTATATAATGTTGTGGAACTATTATATATAAATAATATTAATTAATTAAGCCAAACTAGTTTGTGATGATTGAAAAACGCCAAAATAATCTAAATACTTATCACTAACATCTCATCTAATGATTCATCCTCAAACCAAATAAAAAATGACTTATATAACCATTTAGTATTCTGTAAGATCGTTAATAAAATATAATTTGAATACTATAAAACTATTTTCATCTTACATGATCTTCCATATGCATATAAAAGTAATCTGATCATGAAAACCTTGGTAAAGTACACTCTTGAACGATGAAATTTAATCTTATAACTCATCAAAATGGACATGAATGAACATAATAAAATTAAAAAAAATCAAAAAAAATCAATAGGTTCTTAATTAAATTATTAATTAATCTATTTTCATTATTCATGACATTAAGTGCATGTGAAAAATGATTTTGGACATATTGTAAGTGTTTCTTCCCGAACCTTCCTTTTCCATTCGGGTTATGATTTCTCTCTCCTTACAACAATTGAATTCTTTATTATTTTTATATAAATATTATAAATTATATTTATATGTTACAAAATCATGCATCCATATTAGTTCATATATATATATTTTGGGTAAATACTTGTTTCAAAAGGATTCCTTCTCAATTCATCCCAATAAGCAACCCTGATTAAAGGGAACTTCCCAATTTCTTACCAATTTTCAGGTAACATCCATAATATATTATAATATGCCATTATTATTTTCAAAATCAGTAATTTTTTTAGGAAAATATATATTTTTTCGTTTATAGTATTATAATAAAAATTATGATGAATACAAATGATTTTTCTAAAAGAACTCCTTTTGAAAAGTATAAAATGGTATTACTCTTAGGAATTACACAATGATTTTATTAGAATATTTACATATATTTAAACATATATGATGAAAATTATTCTTTATTGAGAATGATATATTAGGATTATCATCTACTATATTTTATTAAATTTTTTATGATCAGTTTCCCTATGGATGTGCTATCTTGATTCTATTCACTGTAATAATCTAAATAGTTAGTAATCGTGTTTACAGATTTTGGAAAGTTATTTACATTTCATATGTATATTTTGTTTAGGTTTCACACCAATAATATGAGGAATTAATTAGACTTATTAAGTGATGGGAAGATCCCTATATATCCCGTCGATGCATTGGTAGGTATCATGATACAAAAGAGATATAGAATTAACCGAGGCATTGCCCACTTATTTTTATATATGGATTTGGATGAGGCCTTAACCATTTATTTGTAGATTCCTTGACCGAGGCCTCAATGATATATTTCATATGTCCAACATTAGGCATTCTCTCATTATGATATTAATAACTGATAATCCATGTGATTATTAAACTAGTATAATATCCATGGTTTAGTTTCATTCTAATGTGATTATTTAAATAGAATTTTTTATTCCAATTACATTCATGCCATATTATGCTCAAGAATATGTTTTAATGGAATATGTTTTAGTTATTCCCCATGCCTTATTATTTATGTTGTATTAAGATATATTCCATATCATTATTGAGTATATGATACCACCCATTTATTATTTTTTATTTTCCCCCAAAATTTGAAGATGTTTATTATAAATGACTTATTAGGATAATCTAGGAGTTTATGGATGTTTCTATTGGAAATTATATATTTTTTTCCTTTAATTCTATAATGTAAAACTTATGTATGTATCTAGTTTTGTAAATCTACTAAACTATTTTGTCTATTTAAATGTGATCACTTGTTCATAGTACTAATCTAATTAAGTGGGACACTGGATCATGGATACTGGGGATGAGGTCATTACAATAAAAATAAAAAAATAGTTTTGAAGTCCATGAATATGTCTACGAAATAGGTGACCAACCTAGTCACCCTGAAAATGATTTCATTTTACTTATACTAGCTCAAAAAAATATGTTTTTAAAAACTCAAAATACCCATAATAAAAATATAAAAGGAAATGAGAAAAATTTGGTTATTAAAGTGGAAATAAAAGAATATAAATTTGATAATGCATGTATTATGGATAGTTTACAATCTTATAATATAAAAAGGGATTTGAATATTCTAAAAATGTTAAAATTTAAAAGAATGAATAATGAAATTTGAAAATGATGGGTTACTCAAAATCAAATATTTGGGGTTAGATATGATTGGGGATGATCAATTTAAATCCAATAATTACCTATTTTTTGAATGGATTAAACACAATATTAATAGTTTCTCCCATTTATGTGATAAGTAAAATGAATTATTCTTTTTAAATAATTAATTTGTGGTGAATAACAAGGAAGATGGTTAAATTTTAAAAAGTGTTCACAAAAGGGGTAACTTTAATCAAGTTTTAATGTTATAAATTCTTTTTATTAGATAATTGAGGATTAAAATCTAATATTTCATAGAAAACATAGTCATCTAATCTAAACGAACATGATAAAAATCACCTGAGTAAACAATGTTGGGGATGTGACTATAAGGAAAAGAAAAAGTAATTAGTTGTTATATACATTTTAAATGGGAATGAATATTAATTATCCATTTAATAAGTTACATATTCAATAAATTAATACTTTGGATATTATTAAACACCCCGATATTTTAAAAATAACACTTTTTTGATAGTGTATACAACATCCAACACCGAGTTTAAACAAAACATGAAATATTTTTATTTAAATTTTACAGTTATAACCAAAAATATAAATTGAATGGTATGAATAGTTTTAACTAAATTATGATATATATAATGGTACTATAAAAGAAATTTATATTAATTCATAGTAAATAAGTACACAATTTTCCAGTAATGTCTTTTTCTGCTTCAAAAATATGTTTTCTTCAAAAAAAATTTATTTTTTATGTGTGGATAAAATATAAAATTTATACCATTTCAAGAAATTTAATTTCATAAAAATTATATAATTTTCATAATCAGTACAAAAAAAATATCTTAGGGTGAGTTATTTGGATTTTTCTGAGAAGATTTGTTTTCAGTGTACAGTGAAAAATACTGATTTTTATAAAGGTATCATTTCAATTCATTGAAAATTCCCACTATGATTTGAATTATATATTAAAGTAACCTATTTATTATTTAATTATATATAATATAATTAATAACATGTTAATTATCATTAGAACTTATTCGGTATAAGTTCATTTTTTTTCTCAAAAAAGCATTAAAAAAATATTTTTCATTGCGTTTTGCGTTTTTATTTTAAATTATTTTTTGTTAAATACTAAAAAATGAATATTAAAAAATTTATTCCATATCTAGAATTAGGAGATAAATATTTGGTAAATATTTCCCTTTTATTCTCGTAAATTATAAATACTAATCATAATAAATATTTGTCACCTTGGTAAAGGTAAATCAATCAATTAAAGATAAAATGAATGTGATAAGTTATAAAACTATCTTTAACACTTGAATTTATTTTACATGATATTTTTTATTAGTAAATTAAAATAAAATATTCAGAAATGGGTTAATTTATTCCACTTTAATTTATTTTAAAAAATTTATTATTTTAAGAAAATATGATGTTGAAAATGTCACTCTTTCTTTTAAACTATTTAATATTTTTTTATAGGGATAAAAAACATATGTTTGGTTATAAAAATTTATTTGAAATACTAATAATTTTTTACCATGGTATTTTTTTAAATTTTAGTGATGAGATAATGACCGCAAATGCTTATGCAACACCGGCACAGTGCTTGTGCAAGTAATATAAAAATCAAGTAAATGATATTTAAAACACTAAAAGTAATATTGTATGGATTAGTTAAATTTACCCAATAATTTTGTAGATAAATATAATATATTAGAATTGTTTTAAAGGTTTTTATTTGATTTTAATTTCTATAATGTTGTTTTCAAAGTCAAATTATTCGAAATGTTCTTTAAATGACATTAATAGTATTTTATCTTAAATATGTTTTATTAAATGATTTACAATTCATTAAAGTTCCATATTCGATCATAAGAATTGGATATGATTGAAAATGTCAACCAAAATCTATTTATGGGTCACTCATAATTTTATGGAAAATTTATTTACCTCTTCATTGTAAAAAATCATGATATCACAGTAATCCACAAATAAGTTAATATGATGTTAAAATGAACAGATAAGGGTAAACACATAATCTAAAGTTGTAAAAAAATTTACTTTATTATTTTATTTTTACTCTTAATAATAATATATTTTAATTATATCATTTTGATCTATTTTTCAATTAAAACTAATTTATATTAATTTAATACTTTAAGTAATTCCAAGAGTGCCATTCCCATCACTTATAAAAGGGAACCTCCTCTCCTCTTTTCTTTACACTTCAAGAACCATGTGTCTTGTCCAATACCTAACAATATCAAATAATTAAATCCATTTCCATGTTCTATAGGTCTTATATTTGAAATAATAAAAATCTTATAGGGATGAAGGTGTAAATAAAAGGAAGTTTTCCAAAGAGGAGGTGTAGATTTTTATAGAACATTCTAGTTTTATTTATTCATACCACATTAAAATATTATTGAACCATGAAAAAATAATAAACTCAGTACCTTCAATAAAATTATATGTTTTCATGTTAATAGAATAATCTACATCCACATCCTCTTCCATCGGATAAGGTATGATAACATCGTTTGTGTGTATGTGTGGACTACCACTATGACAACCCTGCTTTTTATTACAACTTAAACATGCTTTATTACATAAAACTTCACTTGATACAACAAAGAATATCGAGAGGTTTAGTGTCTTTGGGGCTTAGGATCATTACATAAAAACTTTAAACTTGAAATACAACATCCTTATTGAAAACTTCCTTTACATGACCACTACATTCCTTCGTACTTAGCATTGCATGGGATAACCTGAGGACATGCATAAGAAAAGGGTGAGCTATAAAGCCCAGTAAGGGAGTACATAATGAATAACATGAGGAGTACAATACATGTTAGGCAATAGGCATATCAATAGAGCATAAGAGAGACATGAACATAAAGGCATGATAAAGCATGATAATCATAACATGGAAATGTGGCAACAACACTTAACATTGAATTAGCATGAGCCAAGGCTCATTGCACATGGAGCATGAGTAAACCCTCATTGCACTTGAAGCACGAGTAAACCCTCGTTGCACTTGAATTAGCATGAGTCAACACTCATTGCACATGACGTATCATGATACTATACTTTACCCAATGCATTGGAGCGCTATCAGGGCGCACCCTTCTTAAACATTTCATTTCATACATAAGTGTGCCACATGGATCATAAAACATGGATTCATAAAACATAATCATTTATTCCACGATAAAGGAATGTGGAATTCATACATGAAACTTTACAATCAATAAGTAAATGTTCATAAAGGTGAATACCCTTGATGGAGAAATGGGCATGGTATTCACTACACAATGATATTGGCTTAGAAAATCGGTGTGATTTCGGCAGCGTAACGACGTGACATAAGAATTCATAAAAAGGCTGATGAGAGAGAAAGGGGTTCCTCATCATATTTACATGTAATGGACAGTAAGAAGGTCATATAGATACATGTCCCAACAATTGAAAAGGAATTTAGATTCATGATACAAAAGTATTGCTTGAATATAAAAGAGGAGAAAAAGGTTCCTTTCGGAATTTCGGCATAGTAACGGGTGTACATGGGAGGCATTTAATGAGAGAGAAAGGGGTCTCCCATCATTCAAGAAATAAGAGGGCAGTATGGGAGAGGTGCGAAACCATACCCCAACATTCATAAATGAAATTAAAAGGGCAATACAACTTAAAGAAAATTGACAAAAATGAGAAAGGAAGAAAAACTCTTACTTGGAAGTGTGCTTCCAAAGGCTAGAGAGAGGCTTGTGAGAGGATTCTTGGGAGCTTGGGGCACCTTGAGAGGATTCTAGAGAGAGTAGGGCAGAGGTTGGACGAACTTAAAGGGCTTTGGGTGAGGAGGAAGTGGGAGCTTGGGTGGGTTTATATAGGAAAGGTGAGAGAATTCTTTATTATTTAGGTTTGGGACCCCTTATATTAAAATAATCCAAACCACAAACCATCCCATGGTATTTGCCCATGGTTTCTGGAAAAGGAAAGAGGAAAACAATATTTTACAAGGCCAAGGTCCGAACTTATTAAAAAATTAGGGTTGCTTATGTGGAGGTGAGTCACACTCCCATGGAAATTAATTTAAAAGGCAAAGTGTTGAATAAGTCTTGAGGGCTCCATTAATGCTTTGAAAAGTGAGTCAAAAAAACCCAAAACCTCATTATTTTAATGATAAAACACATATTGGAAGAACTTAAGGATTATGGTATTTTATTACATCACCATTGGGTCATTATGATGTCATAAAACACATTATATATTTAAATGGTATTTAATTTTTACCCAAAAATTTGACTGTCTCAGAAAATTATGAAAAATTCACCGTTGGATAATTTCGACGTCCTGATTCCAAAAATAATATTTATTTTATCTAAATAATTTTCTAAATATGTGAATTTTCACTTTTAAAATAAAAACCGACATTTATAAAAAAAATCACGGGTTTTGACAGAAATGGCTTTCAAACCTTAATAAAAATTTTAATTGCATTCATAAAATTATAAGATCATTTATATTTAATAAAAATTAATTTAATATTAATAATAATATTTTATTAAAATATTATTTAATTCAAAAATCCTTTAATTTAATAAAATATAATTCTTAATTAAATAATAACTAAAAACATCATTTGTACTTTAAAAACTAATTACAATGCATCAAAAATGACTAGAAATTATATTCATTATTATATACAAAAAAATAATGTACATGAACATGGTGCTACTTATTTGTTACATAACCCCTTAAAATAGCCGCATAAGACCTAAGGGTAAGGTGTGCGATGGTGACAGACTCTTGGGGTTTCTCGGATAACATCGCTCGAGTGGTAATCTCTATCAACTTCCATTTTTCCCGTAGACGATCACGTTCGAGCTTGACTTGATGAAGCTCAGCTTGGGCTTGGTCAAGGGAAAAGCCCAAAGACGCCACCTCTTTTCCGAGCTCCGAAAAATGGGCTTCATAAGGGGCAATTCTACTGGATGAGGCCATCGCTTCCTTTGTCTGAGTAGAAAATTGGTTCGTTAAAGCCTTATATTTAAACTACCCAGATGATCACTGTTCAACAGCTATAAAAGTAACGGTCACAAATCTTAACGTTAAACTAAAGAAGTTGACATCAAATAAAAACATAAAGAAACATTTAACTGGATCAAGAGGGATTTTCCATTAATGAAATTTTGGGTCGTTACAACATTCCCCCCTTAAGAAATTTCGCCCTCGAAATTTTCCTTTTCCCACACTAAAACAAATGTGGGTAACTTAGCTTCATCATATCCTCCGACTCCCAAGTTGCTTCTTCAAACTTGTGGTTTCTCCACAACACCTTGACGAGGGGCATTGTCTTATTTCGTAGAACTTTTTCTCTATGATTCAAGATCTTCACTGGTTGCTCCTCATAAGAAAGATCGTCTTCTAATTGTACCACCTCAGAAGAGAGTACATGTGAAGGGTCTGGTATGTACTTCCATAAGAGGGATACATGGAAGAAATCATGCACCTTGGCCATAGTAGGTGGAAGTGCTAGTCGATAGGCCACAGCCCCAACACGATCAAGAATCTCGAAGGGGCCGATGTACCTTGGACTTAACTTCCATTTCTTTCCAAACCTCATGACCTTCTTCCACGGAGATATGCGTAAAAACACCATGTCTCCGACTTTAAACTCAAGGTCTCATCGACGATTATCTGCATAACTCTTCTGTCGACTTTGGGCTGCCTTGATATGCTGCTGAATGGTTTTCACCTTCTCCACCATTTCTTCGACCATTTCTGGTCCAAGCAGCTTACGTTCACCGACCTCATCCCAACATGCCGGTGTTCTGCACCTTTTCCCATATAGGGCTTCATATGGTTCCATTTGGATGCTCGAGTGGAAACTATTATTATAAGAGAACTCAACTAGAGGAAGATGTTGATCCCATCCTCCTTTAAAGTCCATTGAGCACGCTCTCAACATATCCTCAAGTGTTTGGATAGTCCGCTCGGATTGGCCATCAGTTTGAGGATGATAGGCCGTACTGAAGTTCAGTTCAGTATTCAGAGCATGTTGAAGACTCTTCCAAAACTTAGAGGTAAATCTTGGATCTCGGTCCGACACAATAGATATTGGTACTCCATGCAACCGTACCACTTCCCTGATATATATCCGTGCCAGTTGATCCAAAGAGAAATCCTCTCGAATAGCAATGAAGTGTGCAGTCTTTGTAAGACGATCCACAATAACCCAGATTGCATTGTTGCTTTTGGATGTCCTTGGAAGTCCAGTGACGAAGTCCATGGTGATGTTCTCCCATTTCCATTCTGGTATGGGCAATGGTTGCATCATCCCCTTAGACTTCTGCCTCTCTGCCTTCACTTGCTGACACACCAGGCACTTTGATGTATATTCGGCGATCTCCTTCTTCATATTATCCCACCAAAAGTTTTCTCGGAGATCTCGATACATCTTTGTGCTCCCTGGGTGAATAGAGAAATTTGAACTATGTGCATCATCCAAAAGTTCCTTCTTCAGCTCCGAACATGATGGGACACATATTCTTTTCCCAAACTGCACAATTCCTTCTTCATTAACATTAAACTCTGAGGATTTTCCCTTTTTGATAGCTTCCACTTTTTCTTGGATTCTCGCATCATCCTTTTGAGCATCCTTTAACCTTTCCAAAAGAGATGGTTGAGCAATCATTTGTGAAAGGATTGATGATGTTCCCTTCTTTATGATTCCCACGTCCATCTTCATCAAGTCTAAGAAGATTGGATCCTTCTCAATTCTCATCATTAATAGAATTGCTGGATCCTTTCTACTTAGGGCATCCGCCACCTTGTTCGCCTTCCCAGGGTGGTAATGTATTGAACAGTCATAATCCTTTATGAGCTCTATCCATCTTCTATGGCGCATATTAAGCTCTTTCTGTGTGAATATATATTTAAGACTCTTGTGGTCAGTATATATCTCACATTTCTCTCCATAGAGATAATGCCGCCAGATTTTCAAGGCAAAGATCACCGCCGCCAACTCCAGATCATGCGTTGGATAGTTTCGCTCATGGATTTTCAACTGCCTTGAGGCATAGGATATCACTTTATCATTCTGCATCAGCACACATCCTAAGCCCTTCTTCGAAGCATCACTGAATACCACAAAAAGCTCCCCACTTGTGGGTAAAGTGAGCACAGGTGCAGTGATAAGCCTCCTTTTCAACTCCTTGAAGCTTTCTTCGCATTCATCACTCCAAGAAAACTTTACTCCCTTTCGAGTTATCTTGGTAAGAGGGTTGGAAAATCGTGAGAAGTTTCTCACAAATCGTCGATAATATCCAGCTAACCCCAAGAAGCTACGGATATCAGTTACCGATGTTGGCCTCGGCCATCCCTCAATTGCATCTGTTTTGGAGGGGTCCACAGATATCCCATTGCTTGTGATGATATGGCCCAAGAATGAGACCTCCTTCAACCAGAACTCACACTTGCTGTACTTGGCATAGAGCTTATCCTTGCGCAAAGTCTCCAGTACAGTTCTTAAATGCTCCTCATGGTCCTCCTTGGTTTTGGAGTATATTAGAATATCATCTATAAAGACTACCACAAATTTATCGAGGTAATCTCTAAAGACTCTATTCATCAAGTCCATGAATATTTCTGGAGCATTGGTGAGTCCAAAAGGCATTACTATGAATTCATAGTGCCCGTACCTTGTACGAAAAGCAGTCTTGGGGATATCTTCCTTCTTCACCCTTACTTGATAATATCCCGACCGCAAGTCGACCTTGGAGAAGTATTGTGCTCCACGCAGCTGATCAAACAAGTCATCTATTCTTGGGAGAGGATACTTGTTCTTTATCGTGATTTTGTTAAGTTCATGATAATCGATGCAAAGCCGCATTGACCCATCCTTCTTCTTGACGAAGAGGACTGGTGCACCCCATGGTGATGCACTTGGGCGTATAAACCCTTTATCCAGATTCTCCTGTAGTTGTTTCTTCAGTTCTTCAAGCTCAACCACAGCCATTCTATATGGATTCTTGGATATTGGTAGCGCCCCAGGTATAAGTTCAATTGAGAACTCAACATCTCTTCTTGGAGGAAGACCAGGAAGTTCCTCGGGAAATACTTCAGCGAATTCCCTCACAATAGGCATTTTTTCAAGGGTGGTTTCTTCCTTGGACTCAATCATCTGAGCCAGATATGTGTGCTCATAGGGCAGTAATATCCATGCTTGAGATGATGGAGCTAAAGGAGATTCATCTTCCTCCTGACACTTATAAAGAATCGGGGGTCGATTCTCCATATGGAGTGTGATTTCCCTCTCCCGACAATTTATGTTGGCTCTAAATAAGGAAAGCCAATCCATGCCAAGAATTGCATCAAATTCCACCAAAGGGAGTATGATGAGGTTCGCCAGGAAATTCAATCCACAGATTATAACAGAGGAGGACTTATACTCATGGGATGCAATGATTGCCCCATTTTCCGTACTCACCGACATCTTTACTTCCATGATTTGTGGTGGGGCAGGGATTGTTCTACTAAACTTTTGAGATATAAAAGAATGAGTAGAACCTGAATCAAAAAGTACGTTCGCTATTCTTGAATGAATAACTAGCGTACCTGTCACCACTTCGTTGTCGGGGTTCACTTCGGCAGAAGTGATGGCAAAAGCTCTTCCTTGCTGTCTTGGAGGTTGTTGATTGCCTCCGATAACCCTTGGATTAGGGCACTGATTCGCAAAATGACCCGGTTCTTTGCATTTGAAGCATTGAACAACGCGTTGAGGTTCGAACGGAGCGTTCCTCCCCTCCGTCACATCCGCGGGTCCTTCTTGCTGACACTTAACAGCTAGGTGCCCTTCTCTTCCACACTTGAAGCATTTTCTTGTCCCCCTAAGGCAATTTCCAGGGTGCTTTTTTCCACACTTTTGGCAAGTGGGGTGCTGGAATTTCTTAGCGCCGTTGGATTTATCCATCGGACCACTAGCATTGA
The DNA here is from genome assembly GCA_963277665.1 of Viscum album. Classification (NCBI taxonomy): domain Eukaryota; kingdom Viridiplantae; phylum Streptophyta; class Magnoliopsida; order Santalales; family Viscaceae; genus Viscum; species Viscum album. The sequence goes on along the minus strand of OY728122.1, from coordinate 696,072,259 downwards.
AGTCCACCTTCCGCTTCTTGTCCCCATGATACCCCTATGATTCTCCAATCTCCATTTCAACCTTGAGGGCACATCGGATAATTTCCTCATAGCTGTCGAAGTCACGGATCGCTAATGCTTTCCGCAAGCTAGGCTTTAGCCCACCAAAGAAGCGGTCAACCTTGCATTCGGGGGTAACGACAAAGCCGGAAGCATATCGTGCAAGCCTTGTGAAGTTTTCCTCATACGCTCCCACAGATTCCTCATCTTTCTGCTTGAGGGAAAGGAAGTCCCTTTCCATCTTAAGACAGAGGGTGCGTGGAAAATATTTATCAAAAAACATCTTCCAGAATACCTTACATTCCAAAGCCTCGATCTCCTCCTCAGGCTTCGTATTTTTGATCAACGTCCACCATTGATCAGCTTCACCCTCCATACGATAAGCCGCCAGGAGAACCTTCTCTTTTTCAGAACATTGGAGGATGGAGAATATCTTTTCAATGGAGTTGATCCATTGTTCAGCAATCGTGGGATCGGATGATCCACTAAAAGTAGGAGGCCTTTGTCTCATGAAGCTTTCAATAGCAACTTGTTCTTTCTTAGGGGGGGTTGAACGTTCCTCTTGACCAGTGTTTCTATTCAAAACTTGAGTTAGCTGAGAGAGAAGCGTGACAAAGTTCGCGATTCCCGCTCCCATTGGATTGGGCATCTCATAAGTACAATCATCACACTGATCTTCACAACGGTTGTTAGCCCGAGTTCTCCTATTACCGGCCATTGGCTGGAATAAAAGGAAAGTTAGGGGTAACACATAAAGGGTAATCCAAAGACAAAAGTTGATGACTTATAAATAAACTTTAATCTCTTTAAATCATGAGTCTATAGGATTCAATCCAGGCTTTTCATGATCTTCCTTCTAACATATATCCTTAGGGGAATTTTTCCCTTAATAAGGGTTCATACTAAGATTGTGAATTTATCAAAACATATCCCCCGGGAGTGTCGTAACCAAGAGTGAAGCAAGGCCCGTTGTCGTGCACCAGTTCCCGTTCGAGTCTAGCTCAAAGCAGTGTTTTCGGGTTTTACCCCTAGGATACATCTGTGCCAGAGCCGCCTCTACCTGCTCGTATCCAGACAGGGATGTATTTGTTTGATAAACCACTTACTTAGTATTTACCAAAACTTAGGGATGTTTTTATTATGATTAGTCTTGTATCTAAGGCTTTACTAGGGTTTCCTAATCCCAAAAATAACTAAACCTATCCTCTGATACCAACTATGACAACCCTGCTTTTTATTACAACTTAAACATGCTTTATTACATAAAACTTCACTTGATACAACAAAGAAGATCGAGAGGTTTAGTGTCTTTGGGGCTTAGGATCATTACATAAAAACTTTAAACGTGAAATACAACATCCTTATTGAAAACTTCCTTTACATGACCACTACATTCCTTCGTACTTAGCATTGCATGGGATAACCTGAGGACATGCATAAGAAAAGGGTGAGCTATAAAGCCCAGTAAGGGAGTACATAATGAATAACATGAGGAGTACAATACATGTTAGGCAATAGGCATATCAATAGAGCATAAGAGAGACATGAACATAAAGGCATGATAAAGCATGATAATCATAACATGGAAATGTGGCAACAACACTTAACATTGAATTAGCATGAGCCAAGGATCATTGCACATGGAGCATGAGTAAACCCTCATTGCACTTGAAGCACGAGTAAACCCTCGTTGCACTTGAATTAGCATGAGTCAACACTCATTGCACATGACGTATCATGATACTATACTTTACCCAATGCATTGGAGCGCTATTAGGGCGCACCCTTCTTAAACATTTCATTTCATGCATAAGTGTGCCACATGGATCATAAAACATGGATTCATAAAACATAATCATTTATTCCACGATAAAGGAATGTGGAATTCATACATGAAACTTTACAATCAATAAGTAAATGTGCATAAAGGTGAATACCCTTGATGGAGAAATGGGCATGGTATTCACTACACAATGATATTGGCTTAGAAAATCGGTGTGATTTCGGCAGCGTAACGGCGTGACATAAGAATTCATAAAAAGGCTGATGAGAGAGAAAGGGGTTCCTCATCATATTTACATGTAATGGATAGTAATAAGGTCATATAGATACATGTCCCAACAATTGAAAAGGAATTTAGATTCATGATACAAAAGTATTGCTTGAATATAAAAGAGGAGAAAAAGGTTCCTTTCGGAATTTCGGCATAGTAACGGGTGTACATGGGAGGCATTTAATGAGAGAGAAAGGGGTCTACCATCATTCAAGAAATAAGAGGGCAGTATGGGAGACGTGAGAAACCATACCCCAACATTCATAAATGAAATTAAAAGGGCAATACAAGTTAAAGAAAATTGACAAAAATGAGAAAGGAAGAAAAACCCTTACTTGGAAGTGTGCTTCCAAAGGCTAGAGAGAGGCTTGTGAGAGGCTTCTTGGGAGCTTGGGGCACCTTGAGAGGATTCTAGAGAGAGTAGGGCAGAGGTTGGACGAACTTCAAGGGCTTTGGGTGAGGAGGAAGTGGGAGCTTGGGTGGGTTTATATAGGAAAGGTGAGAGAATTCTTTATTATTTAGGTTTGGGACCCCTTATATTAAAATAATCCAAACCACAAACCATCCCATGGTATTTGCCCATGGTTTCTGGAAAAGGAAAGAGGAAAACAATATTTTACAAGGCCAAGGTCCGAACTTATTAAAAAATTAGGGTTGCTTATGTGGAGGTGAGTCACACTCCCATGGAAGTTAATTTAAAAGGCAAAGTGTTGAATAAGTCTTGAGGGCTCCATTAATGCTTTGAAAAGTGAGTCAAAAAAACCCAAAACCTAATTATTTTAATGATAAAACACATATTGTCCGAACATAAGGATTATGGTATTTTATTACATCACCATTGGGTCATTATGATGTCATAAAACACATTATATATTTAAATGGTATTTAATTTTTACCCAAAAATTTGACTGTCTCAGAAAATTATGAAAAATTCACCGTTGGATAATTTCGACGTCCTGATTCCAAAAATAATATTTATTTTATCTAAATAATTTTCTAAATATGTGAATTTTCACTTTTAAAATAAAAACCGACATTTATAAAAAAAAATCACGGGTTTTGACAGAAATGGCTTTCAAACCTTAATAAAAATTTTAATTGCATTCATAAAATTATAAGATCATTTATATTTAATAAAAATTAATTTAATATTAATAATAGTATTTTATTAAAATATTATTTAATTCAAAAATCCTTTAATTTAATAAAATATAATTCTTAATTAAATAATAACTAAAAACATCATTTGTACTTTAAAAACTAATTACAATGCATCAAAAATGACTAGAAATTATATTCATTATTATATACAAAAAAATAATGTACATGAACATGGTGCTACTTATTTGTTACATAACCCCTTAAAATAGCCGCATAAGACCTAAGGGTAAGGTGTGCGATGGTGACAGACTCTTGGGGTTGCTCGGATAACATCGCTCGAGTGGTAATCTCTATCAACTTCCATTTTTCCCGTAGACGATCACGTTCGAGCTTGACTTGATGAAGCTCAGCTTGGGCTTGGTCAAGGGCAAAGCCCAAAGACGCCACCTCTTTTCCGAGCTCCGACAAATGGGCTTCGTAAGGGGCAATTCTACTGGATGAGGCCATCGCTTCCTTTGTCTGAGTAGAAAATTGGTTCGTTAAAGCCTTGTATTTAAACTACCCAGATGATCACTGTTCAACGGCTATAAAAGTAACGGTCACAAATCTTAACGTTAAACTAAAGAAGTTGACATCAAATAAAAACATAAAGAAACATTTAACTGGATCAAGAGGGATTTTCCATTAATGAAATTTTGGGTCGTTACAACCACCTCCACGAAGCGATGCGTTTCATTTTACATCACCATTTCTGAATGTTGGACAGGATGATGGATTTAATATATATATATATATATATATATATTATTCATGAAATAATAATTATATTGTAAAATTATTATATAATCTATTTGCTTAAATTTATATCCATTGAAAAATGATAACATCACTTGTGTGTAAGTGTGGACTACCACATCTCTAAAGCCACGTGATTAGTTTTTCATCAACACATCACATGGATGATATATATATAAGTTTATTTAAATATATTATATGATATTTAAGATATAATAATAATTATTTTTTGAAAAAATAATACTCAAATTCTTTCCATCATGATCATTGAAAAATAGAAATATTACTCATGTGTTTTCATGATATACTATCTCAATGATTGTAACATAAATCATTTTTCATAACCATATTTTGTGGTTAGTTTTTAAAGTATAGTTAATTTAACAAAATAGTAATTATTTAATTATTATTATTCTATAGTTTATGTATAATGACCTCATTGGCCATATCCATCCCACCGATGTCATTTTGCACATATGAGACGAATATCATCAAACATCCAACATGAAATTTATTTATTAAATAATTGAATATAACATGTTGTTTAATAAATTAAAAGGAATAGTAAATCTGAAAAAGTTTTTGAAGAAAGTAAATAATTAACATAATTTTATAATTCAAATAGATTTATAATGTATATGATAAGAAAGATTCAAGGTAAGGGACACTTTACTTTCAAAACCTCATTTTAAATGATTCAAATATTTATTTTATAAATATTTTTTTCCATGTGCATATTCATAAAAATCCATTTTAATTGTTTTTATTTGTAAATAAATGAATTATAAAGGAAATTTTATTTCACTTTTTAATTTTTTTCAAAGGTTTTCAAAAGAAATATTTTTTAAAAATGTATATGGAATGTTTTGACTTTATTTAAAAATGAAAAAGGAATATTCTATTTTGACATATTTGAAATCAATGAATTTTCCTTACTCTATAATCATTATTTGATGTTTTGGATTCTATTATAATATTAAATATTTTCTTCAAATAAAAAAAATATTTCTATTTGTTGGGAATTTTAGATTTAAAATGAGGTTTTAAAAGAAATGATTATTTCAATATATGAAAATGTTTTGCAAATGGGATCAAAATAGTTTTTAAATATTTTTATGTCGAAAAAGTGAGGGAATAAAATTTTATTCATGATATGGTACTTTTTAATTATATATGATGATATTTGAGACTAATATATCTTATATTATGGGTGAATCTCATACATATTATATGATAGGTGAGCCCCATTATAACTCTTTAATGCATTGAGAAATGTTCTTTGTTTTCAAAGTAAAGGAGGGAGTTAATTGGTGAGGTTTATCTTGTGGATTTAACTAAGATCCAGTTATTTATGAAATGAGCATAACATGGGTAATGTATATAATGATATGAGTTTCCAGAAAGGGTTACTATTTTCTTGGTATGGTTTTTTAAGATATTCCTTGAAGAAAAATTGTGGGTTTTATATTTGGTTATGATTTATTTCATACACATAAAAAATATTATGATAAGAATAAACATTTTATGTGTTTTTATTTTTTTCACATGACTAATAGATATCTTTATTTATTTACCTTACTTATATTTTTGTGCTCATCCCATGTTTTTAAATATTTTTCACAAGAATTATGCATGTGGAATAAAAAGGAAAAATTTAATTTTAAAGTCATGAATATTTTTAATGAAAATAATTTTTTTTTCATTTTTAATGTTTTATATTATGGGGAAACTATATATCAAGAGGATGTGTCCACTTTGAGAGAGTTTTTCCTAATAATATAAAAATATGTACTGATACTTTCTGTATATATGTAAGTGACCCAATATTTCATTTTGATGTTGTATATTTTAGATTGATAAAATTGTTCCAAGCATATCAGTATCAATCAAGAAATGGAAATATTATTTTTTGAGCCCTAGATCAAGGAGTGTAGGTCCACAATTGTTATAGTTGGTATCAGAGTAGGGTTTAGATAAGTTCAGATATTAAGATGCTTTCATATGATATTAACTTAGGAGTTATGAATACAACATACATTTATATGTTTAAGGTTGACCTGTATGTTTAAAATATATGACACAAATTTTTAGGTTTAAGTGATGGGATTCTAAACTAGTTAATGATATTTTGGGTGAAATTTATAGTAATATAACCTTTGGTTTTAGTATGATTTTTAGTGAAAATTTTATTGAGGAAGAATGCCTTTAAATTTTGTAGATATAAGATATTGATTACCTTTAGGCTTTATATTATCTTTGATATTGAGTTAATTATGGTTTTCTGAAATTTAGAAACATATATTTTACTATATATATTACTGTGAGATTAAAAACTGATTTGCAGATTAAGTGGTTAATTTTATTTTGTAATAATATCCCTATATCGTTTTATTGAAAATTATATAATTATAGTAAATATAATATTATTAGATGAGAATATATTTTAATTAAGGAATAAAGGATTTAATTATATTTTGGAATAATTTATGATTTTAATGTGGCATTATGGAATTCATGGTATTTATGGAAATTATTATCATATATTGGGGATTTTATGAATAAGGAATATACATTTTTGGGTAAATAACATTATGAGGTAATAATTTTTTTCAGAGATAAATATTTGATTAATCTTGGAAGAATATGTGATCATGTCCCTATGATTTTTGGGTTTCAAACTTGGTCAAGATTATTTTTTAGAATTGTAAGGTTTTTTATTTTTTGAATGATATTATTTGAAATTTGGGTGTTATTTTTTAGGCCTTTTAGATAAATTATTTATTTTATAATATTATGTTTTAATCACTTTGGGAATTAGCTTACTATGTGCTATCTATTTTGGTGTTGGGTACTGCTGAAAGGAAAGATAAATAATTTTCTATCCATTTTAGTTTATTTGACCCATTAAAAGATTATTTTAGTTCCTTAGTCATGATAAATTCATCTTGAATACTCAAAATTTGCAGTAAAAGATTATTTGGAGGTGGGAAATGATTGAAACATACCACCAAAGGATGAAAATTTTATTTATGGATTTGAAGAAAATTAAGTATGTATATTTCCTTATATTCATAGTCTAGATGGTTAAGTAATTCTTACACTCTAGTAAAAGGATGATTAAACAAACATGTTATCATAATACCTTTATTTATGATAAATAAATGGTATTTTTTACACATCAATAATTTATGATTTTTTGTTCATTGAATTTTTCATGATCATTAAATATCTTATCATCAATGATTTATATCACTATCCATAATTATTTGGATGTTACGTTTTTCCTCTATGTCCTTATATTAAAATACCACTAATTTTATCATATTTAGAAAGCTATTTATGTTTTATTCTATATAAACTTCATATTTCCCTTTTCTACTTTTCAAGAGAACGATTTATTAACCCTTTTGTGATGTGAGTTTTCAACATGGGTATTTTTTAATTTCAATCCATTGAATTCCAAAATAAATATAAAATTCTGAGGAAATAATTTATTAATGTTTACAGGAATAATTTAATATCATAATATTTTAAAAATAACCCTTTTTAAATATCAAATACCACATGAAAGACCGATCTTAAACAAACCATGAAATATTATTATTTAAACATGACTGTTGTAACCTAGCCATTAAATTAGAAGTTATGAAAAGGATTAATTGAATTATATTATATATATATTTTTTAATCTATAAAAATGTATTTATTAATGTATAATAAATAATAACATGATTTTTCAATAAATTAATTTCATGATTTAAAATTACATTTTCTTCAAAAACAATTTATTATTTTACATAGATAATGTAATTATTTTCTCCCAATTTTAGAAATGGTATTTAGAAAAAATGATATCAATTTTATAATCATCAATTATAAATTATATAAGGGTTAAATTTTGGGATATTTCTCAAAAAGATTTATTATCCAGTGAATAATGAGAAATACTAATTTTTATATACTATCGATTATTTTTATTGATAAGTCCCATTATGATTTTAATTTCATATTAAATTAATATATGTATTATTGATTTATATGTAATATAATTTATTACATGGGAACCATCTTTATAACTTATTTATAAGTTCATTCTTTGCCTTAAAAACTTATTAAAAAAACATATTTTCATTGCATTTTCATTTTAATCTAAAAATAATTTATACCACATATAAAAATTAAATCATGAAAAATTTATTCTATATTTTGAATTAGTAGATCCAAATTTGGTAAAAATATACGATTTTATTTTTGAACATTATGAATAATAACCACTATATATATTTATCACCTCAATGAGGGGAAATCAGGTAATTAATGTTAACAAGAATGTGATAAATCCTAGAACTCTCACTAAAACATGTCATTATTTTATTGAAAAAATCAGTTTCAAAATTAAATATAAAATATTTTAAAATGGGTTAATTTTTTTCCTCATTCATTTTATTTTAACATTTATATTATTTTAAGTAAGCATAAAGTAGAAAATACCACTCACTTGCTTTAAATATATATAATAATTTATGATCGAGATTTGAACAAATTATGTTTTGATATAAATATTTATTAGAAATATTAATTAATTTTTTTATCATTGTAATTTATTTTTAATTTTTAGTGATGAAATAATTACGTTAAATTATTATGTAACATGAGCATAGTGCATGTTCAAGTAGTTGAAAAATCAAGAAAATGATATTAAAAACTATAAAAGTAATATTGTTTGGATGATTTAAAATGTACCACAAATTTTGAAGATAAATATAACATATCAATTTTTTAAAATGTTTATATAAAAATTAAATTGTTTGTACGTATTTTTCAAAGCCAAATTTTGTGAATAGTTCTTAAAATGGCATTAATATTATTTTATATTAAATATATTTTATTAAATGATATAAAATTCATAGAAGTCCCATATTTTTTCAAGTGAATGTGATATGGTTTAAAAGATAAACCATGATTCATTTTAGGTTATGATAACTTTGTTGACACATTTTCTATAAAAAAACCTTAAAACCAAAGTAATCGATAAAAGGATTAATGGGGGGGTAAAACAAAGAGATAAGGGAAAAAATAATTAAAACATGTCTAAATTTTACTGGATAGGATGATTTATATTTTTACTCACACTATCTCAAAAATTTAATAAATTTTCATCCAATTTTTTATGAAAAAATATTTATATTAATTTAATATTATATGTAATTCCTAGAGTTCCCTCCCCTCACTTATAAAAGGTCACCTACTCTTTAATTTTATTCACACCCAGAAAACTGTTATTTTTTCCAATAACTACCCAAATTCATTCCTAACATATCTTACCATTTTTAGTCATTATATTTTAGGCATAATACCAATATTAGAGTTCTTAAGTTGTAAAGAAATGAAGGTTGTCTAGAGAAGAGGTATAGCTTTTAATCGAACATTTTAGATTTATTTCTTCTTATAACTCCTTGAAATATTATTCTACAATGATAAAATAACAAGATATGTACCTTATTTATACATATATGTTATTATTTTAATGTAATAATCTATACACACCTAATATTCCATGAACTGAGAGATGAAAACATCTTTTGTGAGTATGTGTGGACCACCATCTCCACGAAGTGATGTGTTTCATTTTATATCACCACCCATCATGGATGTTTTTAATGATTTATTTAATATATTTTTATATTATATTCCTTAAATAATTATCTTTTTTGAAAAATAATACATCATATATTTTCTTACCTTTACATTCTTTGAAAAATGATAATGTCAGTCGTGTGTATGTGCGGACTAACACCTCCAAGAAGCAAAGTGATTCATTTTTTATAATAATATCACATAGATTATATATATAAATTTATTTTAAGATATAAAAAGATATTTTTGATTAAATAATAATTATGTAATGTTAAAATAATACTAACCTTCTTTCCATCCTGATCATTGAAAAATTGTAAATGCTACTCAAGTGTACATATGACCCGCCCTATCCAGGATTGTAACATAATTAATTTTTCAGAACCATATTTCATGGGTGGTTTTAAAAGTATAAATTTGGTATAAAATGATAACTATTTTACAGTTATTATTCTAGATTTTATAAAAATAATAACATCATTTAGAATTCTCAACATACAGAATTCATTATGAAAAAATGAGATGAATATCATAAAAAATTTAGATGTGAACTTAATTAATTAACTGAATACAACATGGTAATAAATAATATAAAATTAATAGTAAACCTGAAAAAGATTTTAAATAAAGTGAATAATTAACATAAGTTTAATATTCATGAAGATAAATAATATACAATACAATTTGGAGTCATGATAATGGATACGTTACTTTTTAAACCTTATTTTAAATATTTTAAAGAATTATTTTATAAATATTTTTCATCCATGTAAATATTCTTAAAAAAACATTTTTACTTGTATTTCTATAAAAAAATGAATAATAAAGGAAATTTAATGTCCCTTATTTTACTTTCATTCAATGTTTTTAAAAATAAATTTTTTTATTAATTTTGTATGAAATGTTTTAACTTTATTTAAAAAAGAAAAAATGAATGTTCTATTTTATCATATATGGTGCCAATAAAATTTCCAACTTCCATAACCATTATTTGATGTTTTAGATTAATTTATAAGAGTTAATTTTTTCATTAAAGAAAAACCCTTATTTCATATTTTCTAGGTATTTTAGTTTATAAAATGGGGCTTTAAAATGAAAGGGTATTTCAATATCTGAAAGTATTTTTCATATGGGTTCCAAAGAGTTTTTCAAGGGTTTTATAACAAAAAGGTTAATAATAAAAATATTTATTAATTATATGCTATGTGATAATAATATATGTTGTCAGGTGATCCCAATACCACTTATTTGATAGGTGAGCCCATTTATATCACTCCAATTAATTGGATAATGTTATCTATCTTCAAATACTAGATGGATAGAGTTAAATGAGGAGGATTCTCTTATGTATTTAACTCAACTCTAATTATTTCTAAAGCTAGTTTAACATGTGTTATTAATATAATTCTCTATGTTTCTAAAAGTGTCTATATTTAATTTAAATTGGTTTTAAAGGTTTTCCTTGACAGAAAAGTGTGAATTTTTAATGTGGTTATAATAAATTTCATATGTTCAAAGAATATTCTGATAATGGTAAAATTTTTATGGGTTTTTAATTTTTCCATTAGAATAATGGATATATTTCTTTTTTCCCTTACTATGATTTTTGTTTTTGTCCTACATTTTTAAATTTTTTTTACAGGTTCTAAAGATGATTAATAACAAAGAAGAAGTCATGTTGAAAATCATGAATATTTGTAATGAATGTAAAAGGTGTTTAGTTTTAAAAACATTATATCATGAAAAAATTGATATTGAGTGAATGTTTCCACTTCGAGAGGGTTTTTACTAATTCTATAAAATTATTGAATGAAAAGTTCCTTAGGAATATAAGAGATATAATATTTCCTTGTGATGTTTTCTATTATGGATGGATAAATTTGGTCAAATTTGTTGGTATTAGGGAAAAATGTAAATATTATGTTTTTATCACAGGAACTGGGAGTGTGGGTCCACAATTGTTACATATTATCCATTCAGATATTTTTTGTCCCATAAGGAAGAAATCAAAAAGGGAATATAATTATTTTATTTCCATTATTGAAAGATTTACATAAATTACTTGTATCATTTTTATGAAGAACATGATAGAGGATCTTAACATGTTCAAAGGTTTTATAAGTATTGATAATTTTTTTACTTAAAGAATATCTAGATAGGTAATGGTTCAAAAATTATAAGTGGGTGATTTTATTATTATATTGATAAACATGGTATTCACCATGTAATTAGGTCACCAAATACAATAGAAAAATTATGTTAATGAATGAAAGAATAAAATTTTAGTGGAGTGGGCTTGAAAAATGATGATAGAGAATGATACCTCATAGTATTTATAGAGAAAATGTAGCAGTTCATTGATCCACATTTAATATCTTTGATTATGTATGGAAATAATAGATATGCACATGTACAAGTTTTATTATAGGAAGTATCCATGTTTAAAGTATCTAACTATGTTCTTCATCACTTGTGTGATAATTATTAAAGGAGAAAATCATGGTATGTTTGTTCATAAATCTATTGATGAGATCTATCATGGTTATCCTATAAATATATGAGGACAATATTATAATTACAATTGAAAAATTATGACTACTAATACTTTTCATGTGAATGTACTGGAATAGTCAGTGAAAGGAAGCTCATGTGAAGAAGAAATCTCTAAAAGTAATGTAGTTGAAGTTATTTTTTTTTCAAAAAACCTAATGATGTATAAAAAAATGATGAAAGTGTATAAGATGTGTAGGAAAGATAAGTAGATTGATCCATTTAAAGTGAAGATGAAGAACATTTTTCATCTTATCTAAGGCTGAGAAAGCAATTCCAGGTGTCGAATAACAAAGGAGAATAGGGATAATAGGTTCAAACAAGAAGAAATTTGAGGAAAACATCACATACGTCGCCATTTTTTCTTGTCAAAATATGAAATGTGTAAGATTATTTGGATAATAAAGAGTGGGTTTTTTCTGTAAATGAAGATTTGGATCAGATAGAGAAGAAGGACACTTGGGAGTTGATAATCAATCCAGAAAACAAAAACTTCATTGGAACTAAATAGGTATTCTTACAAAAATTAATTAAAAAGGGGGATGTTTTAAGAAAAAAATCAAGAATTGTATGTAAATGGTAGTCTCAAGTGTAAGGAATGGATTTTTAGAAGACCTATAAAATGGGGGAAATATTAATAACCATATGTATATTTTATTTTTTTCCATCCAAAGGTAATATAAGATATTACAAATGGATGTAAAGTCTTTCTTCCAAAAATCATGAGTTGGAAGGAGAGGTATATTATGAAGATACTTATGGATTATTTCTTACTGAAGAAAATGATTATATTTTCATGTGATAGAATGATTTATATGAGTCGAAAAATGACCCAAGAGCATGGAATTCCAAGAAACATTCCTCCTTGACACTACACCAAAATTTGTATTCAGCGGCGGTTTTGGAAAACTATCGCTAAATCATGTGTCGAGAAATAATTACCGACTGTTTTTTAAAACCATCGCAGAATGATTTAGAAGAAGTTTTTTTAGCGAAGGTTTAAACCATCACTAAATCGTTTTTAATTTTTTTAATTTTTTCATTTTTTTAAAAAATTTTAAGTTTTGAAATTTTGAAATTTTTTTAATTTTCACAATTTGTTTATTTATTATTTATTATTATTTATTATTAACATGATCATGCCCATCTCCATACACAATTCCGTGTCCATGCACATGCCCATGCAATATATAGAAATTCTTTGTTGGGTGAGATTTGAATCCCTTACCTCTTGCTTATTCTACAAAGACATTACCACTACAACAGGCTCTTAATGTGGTCAGTAAATCAAATTTAATATAATTATATATATATATATATACACACACATATATATTGGAAAAACAAATAAAACACACCAAATAGATACACACTAAATAATTATTAATCAATAATTATTAATCAATAATGATTAATCGATAGTCAATAATTAATAATTATTAATTAGTAATTAGTAATTATTAAATAGAATATAAATGAATAATAAATAAAGAAATATATAATATGAAAATAAATGGTAAATAATAAATAGTAAATAGTAAAGAGTAAATAGTAAATAGTAACTGGTAAATATTAAATACTAAATACTAAATACAAAATAATATATAATATATAATATATAATATATAATATATAATATATAATATATAATATATAATATATAATATATAATATATAATATATAATATATAATATAAAATATATTGTATCTAGTATATAATATATAATATATAATATACAATATATAATATATAATATATAATATATAATATATACTATATACTATATACTATATACTAGATAATACATAATATATAATATATAATATATAATACATAATACATAATATATAATATATAATATATAATATATAATATATAATACATAATACATAATACATAATATATAATATATAATACATAATATATAATATATATAATATATAACAGATAATTCATAATATATAATATATAATTCATAATATATAATTCATAATATATAATATATAATATATAATATATAATTTATAATTTATAATACAAAATATACAAAACATAATATATAACACATAACACATAATATATAATATATAATATATAATATATAATATATAATATATAACATATAACATATAATATATAATATATAATATATAAGTAATGTATAAATAACAAATTAATTAAAAAATAATTTAATATATGATAAATAATAAATAATTATTAATTAATAATAAATAATAAATAATTATTATTATATAATAAATTATAAATTATAAATAATAAATAGTAAATAGTAAATAATAAATCATTATTATTTAATAATTAATAATTAATAATAACTAATAATTAATATTTATAAATTTATAAATAATTAATATTATTAATAAGAAATTATTAATAAATTAATACTTAATAATTAATAAATATTGAATATTTAATAAATAAATAATATATAATAAATAATAAATAATAAATAATAAGTAATAAAGAACAATTAATTAATTAATTAATAATTAATAATTAATAATTAATAAATAATTATTTATAATAACTAATAACTAATAATTGATAACTAATAATTATTAATTATTAATTAATAATTAAAATTTCATAATTAACATTTAAAATTTAATAAGTAATTAATAAATAATTAATAATAAATAACAAATAAATAAATAAATAGTAATTAATTAATTAATTAATTAATAATGAATAAAGAATAAGTTAACAATCAATAAGTAAACAAATAATAAATGAATAATAAACTAATAATAAATAATTAACTAAGAAATTAAAAATAAGTTAATAATAAATGTGTAGATATTAACTAAATAATAATTAAATAAATAAATACATATTAAATTATAAATATATAAATAAATTGATCTGTAAATACATTGATAAATAAATAATAAATAATAGATAATAGATAAATAAATAATAATTAACTAATTAATTAATTAATAATCAATTAAATAAATATCAAATAAATGAATAAATAAATAAATAAAAATTAATTAATTAATTAATTAATTATATAAATCATAAAACGTTACGAACCTCTTAAAACCCAAAAAAACTGAAATAACCATAAAATATAATCTGTGACTCCTTTTTCTGCACCACAACTAGTCAAATCGAAGACCATGAAATGAGCTTCAATATGATATGTGGTACAGGCCGAACAAGCACCTGGTGTGAATGTTATAACTGTTTGAATTTTAAGAAATTGGAGTCTGCAACTAAAACCTCTATTTTGGAGGCCTTTTGAGCTGTTTTGGTGTAATAAAAAGCAAAAAAATACTAAAAGAGTTTGTACTAGACCTAAATGGCATAGATCTTGTCACTTGATTTGATTTGATATGTGGTAGAGCCCAAACAGACACCCAGATTAAAAGTTATTGTCGGTTGAAGTTCATGTTTGATTTTCAACTTTTGAAATTTGAATACATATTTTTCTTTTAGTATCACATGATTTAAATCTCACTTGGTATTATCTCATTTGATATGCTTCAATTTGACTGGTTTTGGGGCTGAAATGGACTCCCGGATCAGAAGTTACAGTCATTTGATGCTGAAGTTTATTTTTCAACTTATTGAAGATTTGTTTTCTCTTTAAAAATATTATTAAATAATAATTATAAATATTTACTAATTGACACATTATAAATAATTTAAATTATAAATAATAAAATATATTTGATTTTAAATAATAAATAATAATTAATTAATAAATAAATAATAAATAAATAAATAATCTTAAAAAAATCTTCAATTTTCCAGCGGTTTCGAAAAAATTGCCACTATTTCACAGCGGTTTTTTATAAAAGTTTCCGCTAAAAAATTTGTAAAGTTTTTTTTTGAATAATTTTTAAGTAATTTATAAAAAAATATTTGAAAAAAAATTAGCGGTCATTTTTTCACTGTGGTTTTCAAAATTGCCGCTAAATTTTTTTCGAGGAAACATTTAGCGATGGTTTTGAAAATCGTCACGAAAAAACTGTCACAAAAAAAACCATTTTCTTATAGTGTGAAAAAAGTTAATGTTTAAAAAGGGGTGTGTAGACAATAACATCTACATAAAATATGAAAATAGGTATATATTATTATTATTATGTGTATATATATGATATTAAATTTTATATAATTTAAGAAAGGGTTTCTGAGGAATTTTCTTCAGAGATAAATGTATTATTGGAAATTTCTATTCTTGGCTAGATGAGATAATTATTGGGCTTACAAATCTCTCAATAAGATGATAAAAAATTTTCTTTCTCAAGTAAAGTATACATTGGATCCTCTAAATAAGTTTATAATAGAGGATTCAACGGTAGTTTCTACACCCATTTTAATGGGAACTATATTGTCTAAAGATATGAAAGGAGGGGAAGTGAATCTAATAGAATTATAGAAGCTTATTTGGAGTTTTCTATAGTTGAAAACTTTTATAGATGATATAGTTTATGATGTTAAAAATTTTCCAAAGTATCAATGTTCCATAAAATGACACAGTAGAGTCCTCAAAAGTGGATTCTTAGATACTTCATAGGTATAATTGGTTTTGGGTTAAAATATGATAGAAAATGGAAGCCTAATCAATTCATCTATATATATATTGATTAGGATTATTGTATTGATGATATATAATCCACATATTTTAAAGTTTCCTTCCATATAGAGAGGCTTATTTTTTTCACACAAAATTAATAAAAACTTTGTGACACTGAGTACTACTAATGTATAGTATGTGTCTTCCACTCTAGATAAAACTCAACTTATGTGGATGACAACTTAATTAAAAGATTAAAGAACGGAGGTGAAATTACCACTAGTCATAGGTTGTATAATGAAAATATATTAATATTTTAATGAATTCAATTCAATATTCTAAATAAAATCATATTTATATAAAGTATCACTTTATCAAAGATATCATCTTAAAAATGTGATAAGGCTATAATTTTTCCATGAAATGGGTGAGTGGCTGATAGTTTCACTAATCCAATACTAAAGGAATATTTTCAATGTTTGAGGTTAATAATTAGAGTTCAACTAAAATCATTTCATGGATAAGGTATGTTGATTTAGTCCCCCCTTCTCATCTTTTTCTTTGGATTATTATTGTTCAAGATGTAGAAAAAATATAAATTTAATTTCTCCTTTATGTATTTTGTCACGAACAAAGCTTGGATCCCATGTAACCTGACACCCCACCCAGTTCATGGCATGGACCAATGGGCATTCCAGATCCCCATGGGATAGAAACTGTTTCCTAGGTATCAAAAACACATCATGGTAATGATTTAACCCCTTTATATAATCATAAATAACCAAAAATAATTAAGAAAACACAACTAAACAATCATAGCCAAACAAGGTACAATTTTTTTGTAGATTCATGGTTTAAAACATAAAACAAAACAAAAAATGTGCTGTAACAAAATGGGAACAACAAACTATCTAGAAATGACCATGTAACAAGTGGTAAGTCACCCTCAAGACACCACCACCACCAATACCTGCACAAGGAAGACCACTAGAAAATTGAACCATTACCTTTACCTGAATCAAACATAACAAGGTATACATACACCAAAAGTTGTATATAAGGTGTGATCCAAATCCCAATAGGACTCCACCCAAAAAATATATTCTATGAAAATAAATTAAAGGAAAAATTAACATGAAATTTTTATAAAAGAAAATCTAGATACATTTTTATTGAAAGAATTTTAAAGGAAAACATGCTTTTCTTTTAAAACAACCAGCAAGGTGCACCATATGCTGATTGTAGGTATGATATCTCAAGATAAAACTATGTCATGGGAAAATACCCATAGGAACTAGCTATAATGGGACACTAGTAACATCATATCTCAGTCAAACATTTTAATGAAACTATAACCCACATCGTTCTCGTGCATGAGCCACTAGAGGGAAATCACATCCCAAATTCTAGTGGTATCCTAAAATAATCATAATTTAGTTAGTGTTGTAATTTTGAATCCTACTAGATGAATCTGAACCAAGACACTTTCAAGTTAACTAGTATATTATTCCTATTCCACCCACCTAGATACCTAAGATTCCCTTCATGCTCAATTTTCATTTCACATTTCACATAGATAACTGCATTCACATGTACACATACCATTCAATATAAGAACGTATGATAAATCATCATTTCCCCAACCAAAACCACTTTATAATTAAAATTCACACTAAAAACATTAGATAATTTTTTACACACCACTTACACATTTTATCAAACACCTTTATGGAGCTAAACAAGAAAGCACACATGAAAAAAAAACACGAATCATAACCTGTTCCCTTTGAAAAATTATTTTTTAACATAAATGAACCTTGAAACCATTTTAAGACACATTTTCACCTTTTCACAATGAAAATAACATAACCTAGAATAAAATAAATCATATCAATGTCACAAAATAATTTTTATGCATGGAACATCCTACCTCAAGTGTAGAATCTTTCATAAATCAGTGCTAAACCACAACCGCACCTCAAGAAAACCCTATAAAGGAAGGATTGAACAAAAAAATCATGATAAAACACTAAAAATCAATATTAAACCCAAAAGAGGTCACCCAACCCACTAGATTTATGAAACCCCAAGAAGGGAGAAGAGAAACTCTATAAAAGAGGATTAATCAAGTAGAAATGGAACTTACTTTAAGAATCATGGAGAAACCAAAGAAAATACACCTCAAAAATGAAGATCTAAGGGAGAAAGATGGCTAAAGGAAGGATCTTAGGGATTAAAATCTTGAGTGTGGAAGATTATGGGTGTTTAGGGTTAAGAATCGAAGGGGGGGAGGTTAAAACCCCATTTTTAATGACCTGGTCAAGTCACACAGTTTTCCCACAGAATTTGGAATACTATGTGGAAACTGTGCAGCCCTTAATGCCTAAGAGAGACATGCTTAATGGTTATTCCTCATAGTCTAAAAAACATACAACAACCAAGAGTTTTGGCCCTATCCAAAAAACAAAACTTGGCTGAATGGATTATTGGGAAAGGGTGCACAGTTTGACAAATAGTGTACCACCTGCTACTGACAGAAAAATACCATTATTCCCTAAAAACTCAATGGAAAACCAAGGGGAAAATTCCATACCAAGAAATAAGTAGAGAAATAACTTAAAATGACATCACTAATGTGTTAATTCTCCCAACAATGAAATATTTATTCCCCCAGAAAGTCAACCCGAAGCTTGATCAGATAGAAAAAATAGATACTCTTTACCAACCCACAACTTCTAATCCCAAGTATCATGTACATAATTTCCATGATTCAAAAGAACATGTAACAATGTTATCGATTTACAACAAATAAATTTCTCATGGGAATCCACAATCTGCACTGACTAATCTCTAACTCTTCCTAATTAAATCCATGAGACAAATTTGGGTAATACATATTCAACTGAGGAACATGGAACATTTCATGAATTGGCTTCAAATTATGGGGAAAAGCTAACATGTATTCCACCTTACCAATCTAATTGGTGATCTCTAAAGTCTCAACACTCTTGGGCGTTAGCTTCCCTTAGTTTCCCAAACAATGATTTCTCAAGAGAGGTTCCACTTATAGGAACTCCTAATCACTCATAGAAAACATCGGATCTTGACTCATCTGATTAGAATAAAACTTGTAGAAACCCTGAGCTATCAACAGATGGTCCTCTATTAACTTGAATTTATCAAAATTCTATTTCCCAAGGCTCAGTTACAATAACGAGATCTAACCCACCTCATCCCAACCCAAATGAGATCAAAAAAACCAAACATAAAGCACTTCAAAAGGATCCATTTGAATAAAATATTGGTAACCAATACCAAATGGCTATCCTACGCACCATTGAAATCCAAAATGAACACCTAGATGTTGTCTTCTAAAATCTGATTTTCCCACTCCATCTGATCATCCTTATGATGATAGTATGATATGATCAAATTGACTACGGCCCCATCGCCTTTTGAAGGACTTACCAAAACCACAAAGTAAAATGTGGGCCCCTATCTAAAATAATTACTAATGGTACACCATTAAGCCTCACTATCTACCAGATATACAGCAGACCCAATGCATCAACCTTTGCTGAATCCTTGATCAGGATGAAACAACCTAATTTGGTCAGACGATCGACCACTACCCAAATAGAATTCCTCCCTTGGGGTATATGTGGTAATCCCATAATAAAATACATGGTGATATTATCCCACTTCTAGGTAGGAATATGTTGCATATAAAGAAAACTAGAGGGCCTATGGTGCTCTCCTTTAACCTGCTGACAAGTATAACATCATGATATGAATTCAGCTATATCCTTCCACATACCTGGACACCAGAACTACTAATACACATAATAGTACATCTTAGTATAACCAAGATGAACAGCACACTAAGACTGGTTGCTATCATGCATCACCACATTTCTCATAAAAAAACACGACAAAGTGAACCTTGAAGCATAAAACTTCATCAGGAGACAAAGAACAATCACAAGGTGTCTCCCCACCATGAAGGAACTACATAGACTGATGGCACAACTCATCACCATGTTGCTCTGGTGGAATCAATTCCTAAATCGAAGGATCTACATGAACATTAGCCAAGAAAGAACCTCCACTATGCTCCTTGGTCTCCAAATTTATTTGAGAAAAGATCCCCAACAAATTCCACTCATCACTGGAATTCTTCAATACTTTCTCGGGAACGTTCCTTATCAAGAAATCTGTAACCACGTTATATTTTTTGGGGTATACATGATATAAAAATCAAACCCTATAAGATACACAATCTAGTGATGTTGCCTCAATTTTATATATGTTTGGGAGAAAATGTAGGTTAAGCTCTTATGATTAGAATAAACCACAAATTATCCAAAAAATTATTATGGTGTCACATCTTCTTGGAATTCACCACTACTGCTAACTCTAGGTCATGGTTAGGGAAATTATTTCCATGTTTTCATAGTTAGTGAGAACCATACACCACCACATGGTCATCCTACATCAGTACACACCCAAGACCCATACCTAATACATCACACAAAACAACATAATGCTTTCAAGATTCCAGAAAAATTAAAATGGGATATGTGGTCAACCACTGCTTAATCTCCTCAAAGGACACTTGAAACTTTGGGATCCATTCAAATCCCCCCCCCCCTTTCGAGTGAGCACTGTTATAGAAGAGGAAATCCAAGAAAAATCTCAAAAAAAAAACTACCTGTAATACCCTTCCAGACCTAGAAATCTTCTAATCTCATGCATATTCTTCATTAGGTCTCACAAAATTACCACACTAATATTCTCAGGGTCAACCAAAACCATTTTTCCAAGAACACATAGCCTAGAAAATTCATCTCCCAGATCCAAAAGGTGATCTTAGATAACTTCACATAGAGATGATGATTCTAGAGAGTGCCCAACACAATTATCAAATGATTCTCATGCTTCTCTTTGGTTCCAGAATAGACTAGGATGACATCCAAAAATACCACAATGAAGGAATTGATATACTAGTGGGAAACCCTATTCATAAGCACCACAAAGACTAATTAATCATTTTTTAACCCAAAAGTCATGACTGAATACTAAAAATGGTCATATCTACTTCAAAATTCTATTTTTGGGACATCCGCCTATCCCAATCTAATTTGGTGACAACTAGAATGCATGTAAATTTTATTAAACCACATTTCCCCCTTAAACTAATTGAAAAGGTCATAAATTTGGAGAAAGGTGTTCTTATTCTTGATGGTCACCTTATTCATCTTCCTTTAAGTAATGCATAACTGAAGAGATCCATCATATTTTTTAAAAACAGAGATGGGGAGGCCCAAGGAAAGATGCTCAAGCGAATGAATCCTTTGGATTCTAAATCATCTAGATGTAAATTTAGTTACCTTAACTCAGTGGGGTCTATATGGTATGAGGGAAGAGATATCATCTACATTCCTAGTTCCAAATCAATTGAGAACTCCAAATCCCACTCCAGAGGAAAACTAGAAAAACACTCTGGGAAAACCTTTGGGAATTAATCCATAACAAGAGGTAATATGGCCTCAGGAGCACCGCTATAATTCTCCAGCACAAGTGATGATAATTAAAAGATGATATTTTTCAACTCCAGGAGTGGAGGTCCAAAACATCCCGACTGAATATCACATTCACCATGAAAAAAATGGGTACATACATTAGGTTCCAAAAAAGTTCACTCATCACTTATGACAATAGATGTGTTCCAAAAAGCACACCATTAAATCCATACTGAGGATTTCTTCAAAGAGGTACATGTCCAAAACAAGGAAATCCCATTCCAACTTGACCCATTCCATGTTGAGTTCAAAAGAAAAACACCTGAGACCCTACTCTTACTTCCTAACAAGAAGCGTTACCAAACCCATAAAATAAAACATAAGCTAATTTGTAAATTTCAATACATCAACAAGGTGGGTAGAAAAAAATGAAAAAAAACACCATTATCAAATAGAACAATTGATTATGATGATATAATAATAATGGTTCCTCGAATATTCAAAGACCTTGCATCTAATTCCCCTAGTTCTCAATCCACCACATGAAGTTTCCTCGTCTCATCCAAACCCTGAGAATATTCACCAACCTATGGATCTTATCTAAGTTGACCATGCCTAGAAGATTATCCATCCCTACCACTATGATGTCCAAAACAATAACTCACTGTCAAGGATGGTTTCAACTAAGATATCATCCCTTTAGAAGCCATATATCATACACCACTCTGATATGGGAGCACCACCTTGAAAAATCATTGCATGTGTCCCACAGTTCCACACTGGTGAAAAGGTATCAGAGGAGATGTGGATGAAGGTAATATGTTTCCTACCTTACCATACTAATGGAACACAACTGATCCCACATCATAAGCCATAGACGATGAAAACTGGGAGGAATGGCCTGAACTTCCACCTCCCTTCTTCCCCTACTCGTACCACTTCCTCTTCTTTTCGGACGAACTTCCATTGCCCACAGATGTAACTGATACATAGAATTGAGGCTGGTCATTATGATCAATCCCCATAATCATTTAATGATCAACCACTTCAGCATAGGTCTTTAGTTTATATAAGAAGAATTGAGTTCTAATTTCTTACTGAATCCCCTTCTCGAACGTTTAAGCCCTCATTTTCTCATTGGAGCTGAGCTTAGGCACATACCAAACCAATAAAGAAAAGTGCTTAGCATATTACATGAAAAACTAGTCTCCCTAAGTCTTCTCTAAAAAATATCGGGATATGGAATAATCCAAGACCTCAAAATGATACTGCTTGTTGAATATGGCCTTAAATTATTTCATACTCATATTCTCGTTCTTTACATCTTTCACCACTAAGTCCCACTACTTTCGATTGGGACCCTCTAGCATGAATGAAGCACACTTCACCCTGGCATCCTTATAAGTATCAAGAAACTCGAACATCCTTTCTATTTTCTCAATCCACTCCACCACATCCGGAGGTTCATTGCTACCTCAGAGAGAAGGAAGCCTATTCTTGAGTAACTCATAAGAGTTATCTCTACCAGGACCCAGTTCAGCTTCTATAACTTAAGCAATACTATAGCTCGCTCCTTTTCCCAAATATTGGATATCCAGAACCAATGCTTCAACTAATATCTAATCAATTGGTGAGGGAAAAATCTCCTTGGCCTCTTCCCATGTTTTCTCATGAATTCTTCAGTTAGGCATTTTTCTATAGAAGCAATAACCACAATGAAACCCATCAATACAACCACTCTGAATATTTTAAGTAATAATGAAAAATACCAACATTCCAAAAACCCAAAATTACCAAATCCATCCTAATAACTAGTCAACCAAACCACTTCACCCCCACAAAGTTTCCATATATATTATGTGTCCTCTATGTCTCACCTATAGGATAATTCAAATAAAATCCCAACATCCCATGGAGACTTGAGTTATTTCACGAGGTGTACTGGCTAGGCACCCTAGTCGATCCTGAACTTCAGTCCCTGAGATTCCTATATATGGTTTATCTAGAATCATCCCCAAAAGATCTTTACCCAATAGAGCATAAACCTACTTTAATATCATATTTTCAGGAACCAGGCCGGGATTCCATCCAACCTAACAACTGTCCTGGTTTGTGGCATGGCCCAAAGGGAATTCTAGATCCCCATAGGCTAGAAACTGGTTCCTGGGTAACAAAAAAACATCATTGGAATTATTTCACCCCTTTATATAATCATAAACAACCAAAAATAATAAACAAAACACAACTACAAAATCATATCAAAACTAGGTATAATAATATTTTAGAATTGAGGTTTACAACATAAAAAAAAGGTGCTACAACAAAATGATAACACCACACTATCCCAAAACCACCATGTAACAAGAGGGATGTCACCCTAAAGCCACCACCACCACCAACACCTACACTATAAAGAAGACTAGAAACCTAAACCACCATCTCAAAACAACTTTACTTTACCAGAGTTAAACATAACAAGGACTACATACACAAAAAGGTGTATGTCGGGTGTGAGCCGAAGCCCATTAGGATTCCACCCAAAAAATATATTCAATGCCAAAACATTTTAATAAAAATTAAAATTCAGGTTTTATAAAAGAAAAGTCAAAGAAATTTTATATAAAACATTTTAAAGTAAAACATGCATTTCTTTTGTAACAACCAACAAGGTGCAAAGTATACAGACAGTAAGTAAAATATATCAAGAGAACACTAAGTCAAGGGAAAATCCACATAGGCCCTAGCTATAATGGGACACTAGGAACATCATATCTACGTGAAACATAGTGTAATAACCATAACCCACAATGTTGTCATTCACAATACACTAGAGGGTAATCACATCCCATGGTCTAGTGGTATCAAAACATCATCATAATTTAGTTAGTGTTGTAATCATCAATCCTTATTGATGAATCCAGGCTAAACCACTTTTGGTTCAACTAGAATACTAGTCCTAGTCTACCCAACTAGATACCTAGGATTACCTTCATGCTTAATTTTCATTTCACATGTCACATATTCCCTACATTCATATGCACACACACAATTAAATAAAACCACACTTGATAAATCATCATTTCCACAACAAAAACAACTTTAAAATAAAAATACATGCTAAAACCATTGAAATATGTGTTCCATACCACCTATAAATTTTATAAAACACTTTTAGTGATAAAAAAGAAATCAAACATGAAACACACCTGAATCATAACCCATTCCTTTTAAAAACAACATTTAACACAAAAGAACCTTGAAAACATTTTAAAACACATTTCTAACCTTATAAAAAATACATAGAACATAATCAAGAAGCAAAGAAATCTTATTAAAGTCACCAAATAATGTTAAAGCATGGAACCACCTACCTCAACTATCAAAACTTCTATAAATCGAGGCTAAACCACAACCGCACCTCAATATAACCCTATAAAGGAAGGATTGAACCAAAAACATCAGTATAGAACCATAATAATAAATATTAAACCCAAAATAGGTCATCCAACCCACTAAAGATATGAAACACCAAGATGGGAGAAGAGAAACCCTAGAAAAGAGGAGAAATCATGGAAAAATAGAACAAAACTGAAGAATCTTGGAGAAACCACACCAAATCCACCTAAAAATGAAGATACCAGGAATAAAGAGGGATGTAGGGAGGTTATTAGGGATGAGATTTTCTAGTTGAAAGAATCAGTGGTGTTTAGGGTTAAAATAAAAGGGGGGAAATGTAATATCACAATCTTTATTGACTTGGAAAAATCAAATGGTTTTCCCACACAATTTTACAAACCGTGTGGTAAGAATGCACCCCTTAACTTTACTAGAGAGACAAGCCACATGATTAGTCCGCACGATCACCAAACCGTGTGCCAACTACATTGTTTTCAACTGTCCAAAAATGACACTTGACTGCATGGTTTCCTGGGTAAGGGCGCACAGTTTTCCAAACCGTGTTTCACCTACTACAAACCCAAAAGTCCGACTTTTCACTAAAAACTAAATGTAAAAATAAGGGTAAAATTCTAGAACAAAAAGAAATAGAAAAATAACTCAAAATGACATCATAGTTGTGATAGATTTTGAAATTTTTTAAATAAAGGGGAGTGAATATTTTTGAAAATGAATCCATTGATATGTGTTTTTTAAAATGGGAGAGAAATCTATAATTTATGGGTATCATGTTGCTAGAGAGAGTTACTAAAATGAGTAATAGATGAATTCTACATTGTTCATGTGTGAACTCTTCAATAAATTCGTTAAAGTAGATAGAAGAATTTTCATATTCCATATTCCATAGAAAAATTTATCAATTTGATGGATGATTTCGTGTGATGAGGAAGTATTGATTTAAGAATAAATGATCCATTATTAGATAAGTTGAATGTAGATATTATGTGATGTTGAAGTATTAGTTCAGGAAAAAGTGGTCCTATAGCAACTGATATTTTACATAAATGGATATTACATCATTTTAAATGAATATTTAGTACATTACAAAAATACAAGCCTAAGGACTATAATAGATTATTGTCTTTGAAATCTTGGAAACAAAATATTCTACCCTAGTGAAAGATACTCAACATCTCCCATAAATATATCCACCTTTAGTACTTCTGCCTAAAACATTTCTTCATAACCTTTGGAAAAGAAACATAAGAAAGGGGTGAGATAAAATGATCAATAAGGGTAATCAATAGAGATATATAAGTATAACCATGAGTATAAGGGTATGATATAATGTCCCTGAAAATAAAAGATCATACCCAGAATATAAAAGATCATATACATGAATCTTGGCATAATGATTGGCAGTTCATAATGCATGAATATTAAGTAAATAAAGATCATAATCCATGAAAGCATATCATAGGAATAAAACATGAAATTGTGGAAGACACATAATAATATATAATTATTTCCATAGTAGTCAAGGCATTACTATTGATAACATCTTAGTTGAAGAAGTACTTTAATAATCTGGGTTCACACCCCATTCCAGCCCTATATTACTAAACTAAGTTCACTCCTTATTCCAGCCCTATAATACTGAATAGAGTTAATTTCCCATTCCAAACCTATAATACTAAACCATTTTTTATTCATGGAATGTAGTACTAAACCGAGTTCATTTTCCATTCCATCCCTGTATTACTAAACTAAGTTCATTTTTCTTTCTGACCCTATAATACTGAAGGGATTTCATTTCCCTTTCCAACCCTGTAATACTGAACCATGTTCTTTTCTCATTCCATCCATGTCTATCTCATGATATGTAAAACTTTACCCAATGCATTGTAGAGAGATATAGGTACCAACCATCTCATAATGAAATCATACATACATGTGCCATAAAATAATAAATAATCATATCATAACCAATGAAATTAAATGGGTATCATAAACATATAAACATATAATAACCTATGGAAAAAGGTATAGGTTTCATAATCATTTCAACAAAAGTGTAACCCATGAAATATAAATGTATTTCATAAACCTATAACCCATGAAAGAGAAATGGGTTTCATGAAGACCATGACATTAAGCATAACTCATTCATAGAATTAAAATTAATGGATCCTTTAGATTATTTTATAGAAGGGCATGAGTAACATCAATAGATGTCATCTTAGATGAAAAATAATTTTGAAATATCTTTCATAAATGTTTCTTAAGTAAAATATCCTTTCTTTTTTCAAAAATCCATTTTAATACATAAAACCATTTCGAAATCATTTCCTTAAAAAATATAATAAAAAATTATAAAGAAAACATGGAATCATTTTAGAAACCTTTTTCCTTGAAATATTATAAAATAAGCTTAAAAAAATTTAAATACCTTATTATTTGAAAACAATTTGAAAACATATAATTAATTCTTGAATTTTTTTTGAAAACCATTTCTTTGAAAATACTTTTAGAACTTATAATAAGTTCTTGAAAATGTTTTGAAAACTATTTCATTGAAAATACATTGAAAACATATAAAGAAATGTTGATTTTTTTAAAACAATTTCTTTGATAATACTTTTAAAACTTATAAATAATCCTTTTAAACATTTTAAAACCAATTTTCCCTTAAAACATAAAAAATAATCTTGAAAAAAATTTGAAAAACATTTTCCTTGAAAACTTATAAAATAATATTGAAATTTTTTTGAAAAAAAATTCCATTAAAATATATTTTAAAAGCATTTTATTAAAAATTAACCATTAAATGTTAAAATAAATCTTCAAAGTCTTGACTGTAGATAAATCCATACATGTCTTATGAGGTAAAAAGAATATTCCTTTTTTATGGTAAAAAGGTTAGAATAATGCCTTGTTTAGAAAGAAACGAGAATATTCTTTGAAAACATTTTTAAAGATAAAAAGGGTAAAAATGAATTTTAATGATCCTAGGATATTATTAGAATATTCTTGGAAACCTTTTTTAGAAAACATGGTTTTAAAGGAACACAGAATACTGATCGAAGAGAGGGTAAATTTGGGATTTCTTAAAAAAAATACTTTCTTTGATATATTATGTAATAAAGAGTATAAATATGGTAAAAGTACATGAATAAATCATGAATAATGGGAGTAAAATAAATTTAATTTAATTCTCATGAGATATGAATCATAATATTTCATTAAAGGAAGCATAAATATAAAAAATCTCGAAAAGCAATGAGATTGTCTCAATAAACTCTTAAAACATGGTAAATTGGGATCATAACCTCAATGTAAGAAGAGGAAATTAAATAAAGATTAAAATATCCTAAAAATAAATAATTTCATGATATAACATGTAAAATGGAAGTATATACACCTTGAAAAGGAATTTAGGTGTATAAAAAAACACGAGTCTTAAAGAAGGAAAATTGATACAAAACAATTTTACCGATTTAGTAATTTTGGAAACATAAAATCCATGAAATAAAGACCATAAAATGGATATTAAAATACCCATAAATTTAAATATAATAATTATTGAACACATCCATGGGTAGTATACACACCACACAAAAGGAATGGATGGTGAATAAAACATGTATCTCACAGAAATAAAAAGTGAGATGAAATTCTCATACCTTGTTTATTGACTCTAATAATACTCATTAAAACCACATATATAATAAATACAAAATTATTATAAATATTTTAAATAATCATATTCTTATATTTAATACCATATATGGTTTTATTATGACCTTATATTACCCTCTTGTTAATAATCATGTGTTAAGGTTTCACTTCGGGTAATATTCTCTTTATTCTTCACGTGTGTCTTAATTTGTTATATCTTTGGTCATTATACTTATATCATGATTTCCCAAATGTAAAAAATGATATAAATATCATTTATATATAGTATATATGTGTTATAATAATCTATATAATATATAAGTGTGAAATGGAATAAACAATTCATGGAAACGGTAATCTGTACGTACGGATGAACGTTGTTTCTATTTTTATTATCATAATGAAAGAAAGAAGGTAAATGAAATATATATATATATATATATCATTATTATAGTGTCATTATTTTATCATATATATCATATAAATTCACTAAACCTATCATTAATACATTCTATGTAGTGTGTGAATGAATCATGTCGCTTTGAGGAGGCGGTAGTCCACACTTCCTCAAATGAAATTATCATTTTAACTCCAAATTGAATGTAAAAAAAGATGTGTTGAAAAATTAATAAATAAGATTAAAAAAATATATAATATATGAAATATATAAATATAGTTTCTATCATAATGTCCAATATGATAGGCAATAAAGAAAATTGAACAATCATCATCTAGTCAGACGGTAGTTCATCGTAAATGTAAATAGTACGTTCTTGACACATTAGACGAAGGTGTGTGTATGTGTAGGTAAAACCATTAGAATAAAAAAAATACTTGTGTATTTAGTATACTGGATTTTTTATAAAATCATGGAATAAAGATAGTGGAAGGGGTGGATAAGGAAAACAAAAGAAAGGACTTAAGAGAAGACGTTACCTCTTAAACAATTAACTCATTTTGGTTTCTTCCAAAAGGGTTCATTGGATTGAATTATGAACAAGGGAAGGCTTATAAGAGTAATTGAGGGATGTTTTGAAGTGTATTGTGGATATTTTTTCATAACCGAATATTTTTTAGAGGTGTGAGGATGGGGGAGAGGTGGTGGCCTTTTATAAGGAAGGAAAAGGACTCACTTGAAATCTTTGAAAACAAGTTAGGTGTACACACGTTCTTAGCTAAAACTAGACATACCAAACCAACATAAATAAATAATGGAAGTTTTATGGACTAAATATGTCCATTAATGGGTTTTTTACAATTTTATAGGTTATTTAATCCCCTACGATTAAGGTTTAGTCTCTAATTAAGCATAATTTGACCTTAATCAGTGTGATCAATTTTAATCACCTTTAGTAATATTTTTGGTAAAAAATTAAGTTTACATTATTATTCTTTTAATATTATACTGATTAAAAAAAATCTATTTTTTATCAAAATTCAATTTATAGAAGCAAAAAAAAATTAATATTAATGGTAATCTCTTAGACAGAATAAAATTATGGGTTTTTAAGGTAGAAATAAGTGCAAAGGTTTATTAAGTGTTTATATTCAATTTGAAATTTAAATTGATTATAATGAACTAAATTGTATTAATATATTTATAATTTATCTAATTATACCTTAAAACAAATTTAAAATATAATTTAACATTAATAATTATTTATATGAAAAAACCTTTTTAACTTAAAAGCAATATTTTTCACTATTCATTGAAAAATAAAGTTTCTCAGAAAAATATCAAAAATTCAACCCAAGATAATTTCAAAATTCTAAATTAAAAAATGAAATTTATTTTATAAAATTAAATTTACAAATTTTTATAAAATTAATTGTATTAATAAAATTGGTTCATTCAAAAAAATGATATTTTTAAACCTAAATGGACTTTACCCTAAATCATATCGTTCATTATCAATATATATATATATATATATATATTATAAATAATATTTAAAAATTATTTATTACTATTCATATAACTATGTTTAATGTCTATGTTATAATTATCTCATTGAAATACTTATAACAATAAAATGATGTTTCGTAGAAAGATCTGTTTTTCATGTAACATACACCAAGTCTGTGTTGTGGGTAGCGCAAGTCAAGTCAGTATTGTGTGTAGTGTAATCCAATTCAGTGTCATGTGAAAGGAATGTTTTACATAGTGTGTTAATATATATATATATAACTATTTCTAGTGTCAAGTTAAATGAAAAATATCAAAAAGATAAATTAGTTTGAAAAAAATTACAAACTTTTTATGGTATTACATTCTACCCCCTTAAAATTAATTTCACCCTCGAAATTCAACTGGGTTATCAAGGGTTTAATACTTTAAAATTTCATTCATAGAAACCCACATTACAAAAATGGATACTAAAGCTTCTGTTAAGAAATTAATGTTTGAAATATAGCAGTTTTCCAACGTAATATATAATTAGGTTTCCACATAGGAGAACATATATGGGAAGTGAAAACATGGACATGGAAGAAAAATATAACTATCAAGTTCTGATAGAGAGTGATGGAGAAAAATTTCAGGAGAAATTTAACAATCAGAAATCCATAAATCTGCGATTAACTTAGGGGCCATCTGATTCTTCATAAATAGAGGTACTAGGATAACATATTTTGTTTCAATATCATTTTTCCTAAAGTCAAATAATTTTCATGAAAAGATATAACTGCATGATTTCCAAAAAAACTTCACCCTTTGTTGTTCCTTGATCCACTTCGCCCCTTTCTCCAAAAATGATAGTGAATTTTTCTTTCCTGAAGTAGTAAAATATCCTGAGGTCCATGATATTCCATACCACCTCTCATTAGTAACCACCAAAACCACTTTTTCATAATAGGTTATCCAATATTATTAAATACTCATGTGGAAAGATAATACTTTATTTTCATAAACATCATCTAAATTTTAACATAATATTTCCATAAATGGTTAAATTTATAACACTTCTAAAAGAATAAAATCAAAAAAATTAAAAATAGATACATGACATCAGTTTAACGTTGATCCCCCATATATCCCAAAGTAGCTATTGGTTGTCACATTCCAAACATGGGGATACCATCATAGTAAATTTTCTCAGAACATGGTAACAACATAAATTGTCATAAAAAGTTCTGGAAAACAAGCATGCTTTCTAATTATATATATTACTTGATATATTCCATAAATCCATGAAGTTTTCAAATTCATCCATGATATGATGAACTAATTTTAAACATGTGATTAATTAGATCACAAGTAATTAGTGCCTTCCATGTAGAGACCCGAAGCTTGACATACATTAACATTACATTACATTTGTGGAATACTTAGTACATAACAAAAACACACACACAAGGATCGTAATAGTTTAGTGTCTATGGAAACTCGGAATATAATCTTCTAATCCTGGTGAAAGATCTTCAACATATCCCATAAAGATCTTCCTTTTTTTTATACCTAAAACCTTTCTTTATATCCTGGGGAAAAGTAAACATAAAAGGGTGATCTCAAATGCTCAGTAAGGGTAAACAAAAGAAATATCAATCACATCATATACATAAGCACATAACTTTTGGAAATCTTAACCTGTAAAAGAGATCATAATTTCATAACCTGGGATAACTCATGGTAGTGAAATGTAATCACAATAATCATAACTTAAAACATTAAACTTTGTGTCATGCACACATAATTATAGAGAATCATTTCTTGTTAGTCAAGACTCATTGCCAAGACTATCTTAGTGGACAAAGTCCCTTTCTGAACCGAGTCACCCTCGTTTCAGTCCTGTTTCACTGAACCGGTATAACCTACCATTCCATCCATTTCAATCTCATGAGATATAAAATCTTTACCCAATTCATTGAAGGGAGATATAGGTCCCACCCATCTCATAATGATACCATTCTTATGTGTGCCACAAAATCATAAACCATACATCATTGCATAACCCATGTAATAAAAATGGGAATCTTAAACATCATGACATCATAAAACAATATAGAAATTCATAAAAATAATTCCATCACAACATAATCAAATCAATGTAATAATAGGGATAAAAACAGAACCCTTTATTATCTTAGATGGAAAATAATTTTGATAAAACACTTGAACTCCATTCTTGAGGAAAATATCCTTTCTTCTTCAAATTTTTTTTTCCTTTCTTAACATGTCATACAAATTTAAACTAAAAGAAGTTGACTAAAAATAAACTTGAAAACATGTAAAGGAAGCTTCTTGGAAATAATGTTTTAAAAATCCATTCATGCCGTATAATTTAAAAAAAACATTCTTCGTACTTTTGTCAGAAAAGTCAAAAAGTACCTCATACGAAAAACGACAAAAGAATCCTTTAATATCTTTTACTAAAAACTCACCGAAGGGTAAATTTAGATTTAAACAATTGTAGGTGGATGGAAATAACATTACATATTCAGGGAACATGGATGTGGATGATAAAATACACCCCAGTAAATACCAAAGTATAAACAATCTTGGATAAAAATGAGATTGTGATATTTTCCCTTACCTTAGGTACAATTTGCTTCGTAAGTGTCCGAACCTCCTGTATAATGATTTAAATAATGTCATTGAATTATTAAAGAATCATATTCATTGTTATGATATCATATATGGTTCACTTATGACTTTATATTACCCGTTCTTTTGTAAATTCCATGTTAAAGAGCGTTTTGGGTAAAATTGTTTCATTTGTCGTCCGTGTTTTCACTTGTAATTATTCACATGATTACTTAGATCATGATTACTTAATTCCAGAATATAAAACATGATTTATATATATATATTCAGAATATACATATATATAATAAATCAGTAAATGGAAAGAAATACACCGTTCATGGAGACGGTAGGCCGTACGTACGCATGAACGCTGTTTTTGTTTCCTTATTGAGTTGAACGGAATTAAGTAGATGACATACATATATATACACATAAATCCTGTATCATTATTATGTCATATATTTAATGATTACTTATTATATATACTTTATAATCATTCATGAATGGTTAAAGTGGAGAATGAATCTCATCGCGTCGTGGAGACGGTAGTCCGTACGTACACACGAGCGATGATATCGTTCTCATGATCATGGGACTGTATTGGAGTGTATTTATACTATTTCAGAATCAATATCACTTTTAAATAATAATATATAGTTATTATTTACACCATTATACCCATCCAAGTAAGGTGGTGGTGGAAAATAGATTTCACCACGGCGTGGAGACGGTATTCCGTACGTACGCACGCGCGGTGATTTCGTTTTCTGTAGGATGGATAGATGGTGAAATAGGATTTTTTCATACTTATAATAACATATCAGTATATGAGTGATACTGATGTTATTACTTCATAATGAAACAACCTAATAAGAATAAGTGGAAGAAGAAATAAAGGTGAAAGAATCGGTAACGGAAATTACCTCTTCTTTGAAGCGTCTCTTTGAGACCTCCTCTTAGGGCACTAAAATTGGTCTTTGAGGAAGAAAAGAACCTCTTGGATGTTGATAGGGAAGTGGAGAAGAGATTTTTGCAGGGGTTGGCCGATCTTGAAGGCTCAAAGATGTGTGAGGAAGAGAGGGAGGAGGTGCCCTTTTATAAGGGAGGAGAGGGGCACCTTTGGAATAACAAAAAATATTATTTTATTATAAAGTCAAGTTAGGTTTTAAATAGCTCCAAATTGATTTATTTCGAGGCTAAGGTGGGTATGGTTCGAACTCCTCTCAGCCAATAGAATTTAGACAAGTTTAGGGTCCTATTTTAACCTTATCATTTAGATTTAACATTAAGTTAAATAATTTTACTTTTACCGTGTCTTCTTTTGTTCTTACACTATAAGGTTAATAAACTTACTATAAGAAGCCAAAAGAACCCTAAGATGTTTATTATTAATATATATAATCTTATCTAAGTCATTTGTCCGAACCTTATATTTTTAGGAATAAAATAACAATTAATAATATAATATTTGTTTTAAAAACTATTTTATGTCAATTTTGACACTATTTAGTAATTGATTTTTGTGAAAATCATAAAAGAATGATAAGTTCTAAAAAAGTTAATTAAAGAAATACTAACATGTCATATTAACCTATAAAATTAGTTTAATTCATAAAAGGTCTCAAATTATATTTATTTGGGTATTTATAACATCAATTATGTCAATATTTCATTAATAAGATAATTACTGCATCATCGGTGTGTCATAAATAACTTAAATTATTTAATGTCTAAAAATTACAAATAAAATACCATTATGTAGGAAATCGTTTTAGCTTTCTAATGAATATTTATAGTCTAATTTATCTTATGTGTAACCCCATATTAAAAATGTTTTAGTAATAAACATTGATTTTAACTCTTTTAACCCTTCTTTAAATAAATTAATAATAAATGTCCTAATCTAATCCAAGTGGGCCTAAATGGTCATATTTTATTCCTAAGTTTGTTTTTGGTCGAATTACACTTATCCAATAGAATTAGGACATGTGTTAGGGTAATAATAATATCATCTTTACCCTTAATTACCTTATTTACTTTTAACCGTGGTAAAAAAAAGTAAAAAGTTACTATTCACCAAAAATTATTTTCATCTCATTGAACCACATTTTAGTCCTTGATATTAACCGTGTCTCTCGGATTTTCGAAATTCCACTCACAGAAGCGGTAAAATTAAGTTTTATGAGCAATTCAGTTTTTTTAACTACCACTTGGTGGTTTCACTATTCATCAAAAATTGAAAGTTTTTAGAAAAATACCAAAAATTAGGCCTAAGCTATATTTGATGTCACGAACCAAATCTGGTCACCGCCAAAACCGGCACCAAACCTAGCATGTGACATGACCCGAGGAGCGTTCCTGATCCCCATGGGCTGGCACAAGTGCCCGGGTATCATATCATGATGATTGGGAACGATTTACCCGATTTTATAAACATTAAACAACAAACAAACTCAATAGAAAAAATCTGGATTTTTTTACTAAAACCGTCTTTTACAAAATTTCAGAACTGAAATACATAAGTTAAAACTATGTTTAAAGAACATTACAATGGTACATAACAAAATAAAGACAGCCCAAGAACCTCCACAAGGAAAGAGGCACCACCCTCAAGCTATCTCCACGACACTGTATCCCAATGGACAACTAAAAACCTGAATCAATAGAATAAATCCTGTACCCAAACCTGTGACATAAAAAAGGAAAATATACTTACACCCAAAGGTGTAAGTAGGGTGTGAGCGAAAGCCCAGTAGGATACCACCACTAATAGATTCCATGTGATAAACATTTAATGGCGAAAATCATGCAAGTTTTCAAAGACATGAGATGCTAGTTAAAATTTCTAAAAGATACAACATTAAATAAAAACAGTTTTCAGGTGGGCTAATTTAAAGAATAAAAACATTTAAAATAAATACCATAGCTACTGAATTTTCCAGCCTCTCATACCGTATACCGACGGTAAGAACAAAGTATCCAGTGAGCACAATCAATGGGAAATAACCCCTAGGCACTAGCTAGCTGTGGGTCCCAGGTACCTCGTATCTCGGTGAGAGTAACCATCACAAATATCCATTCTCGTGCACGAGCCACTAGTAGGTAACATACTCATAACCTAGTGGTCCACAATCATCATCATCATAGTTTAGTTAGATTTGTAAGCGTCAATCTTGCTAAGTGAAACTGAGGCCAAACCCCACGGATTCACTAGCATACTAGTACACGCCCACCCACCTAGATACCTGGGTTTCCCTTTGTGCTCAAACAAGTTCAGAAATCCAATAAGTATAGTTTTCACATGAAAATATCACTTCCACATCACAAATTAACCAAACATCCCCATGTACATCACGCATGTCAAAAATTACACTTTTCATTCAAATGCATTTTGAAATCAAACTCACTCCAAATTGCCTACAACACTTTTCAAATTTCTTTAACACTTCCACAAATCCATTAAACAATTTTATAAAACCATTACAAAATATTAAACTCACATAACAGCCCACACAAATGTCACACAATACCCTTCTCACCTTCACAATTCATTTTATAAATAAACTCACATGAAATATCCCACACCCGTGTTTCGCACATAAAACACAATTTAGTAAAACATTTCGACAATTTTTAAAAAAAATTATAAAACTTTTTAACATCTCAAATCACCACTTTACCATTCAAAAACCCACATTAGGTGAACACACTCACCCAAACAGTACATATACACCCTTTCCCAACTTTGTTTAACCAAATAAAACATTGGCAATTTTTATAAAACAAACCCAAGAGGTATAACCATTGTTTGCACACTAAACCCATTTCAAAACCCTCATTTAAAAGCAAAATCATACCAATACCAATCCAAAACAGAATTTTTCATCCCTAAAACAATTATTAAACCACCCCCAAATGTTATAAAAATACATCAAATAATACCACAAAGATACACATGAAAAACACACGTTTTCATAAATAACCTTCAAGAAGTACAACATGTTGTCACTCCTTAAACTCATAAAAAAACCTGCTTTCAAGGCCAACATGACAATAAGGAATTAACAAACCTGAATTGGCATCCCCTTTCAAGACTAATAAATCACTTTCATATGTTATAAACTAAATCCAAACATTACCCCAAGAGTCACACATGAAAAGTGTCCAATTTCAAGCTATAATGCAACTAAAAATTAAATATTCAACCAAATCCATCAAAACTGTTTTCACAGCACATAAAACAGATTATAAACATGCTAAATTAATAATCCAAGCAAGCTAACTCATCATAAAATGGCTACACATGGAATCACCTACCTTTTGAGTCGAAATCCTCAAAACTTGGTTCGAAACCTTAAGCGCACCACCGCCGCATCACAAGGAATATAAATCCATACCTAGACCACCAAAAATTGACCCAAAAGATACTAAATCAGACCTTAGGATCTAACCCTAACTTCTGGACATTTTAGAACATAATGAAAGAGGGAGGAAACCCTAAGGAGAATGAAAAATTGAAGAGAGAAACACTTACTCAAAACAATCATGAATAAAACGACCCAACATCCACCAGATTCTTAATCTGAAAACATCCAACCATTCAAGGGATGTTCGAACAAGGATTATGAGACCATGTAAGAATTTTAATGGGAAAAAAAGAGTGAGATTTGAAGGATTTATGAAGGAAACAAATTACCTTTATTAATCTGCCCGAAATGTGAGTGATTCAGAAGTTTCGACCTAAACCGCGATTCAAATGAGCTGCAAAGAGGGTGGGAGGATATGGGACGCGCGGCTGGGTTCAAGGGGAGTGTTTGGGGCTTAGAATCACCGAAAAATCCTTAATATTGGATAAGTTATCAATTAAACAAAATTTATTTTTAAAACTGTAATTGGGCTTTCGGGCAGGCCCAATCCCTTAAATAAAAACCCATATACGACTTGTTTATGGTTTTCTAAAGGCTCCAAACTACAATGTTGGTGTTTCTATATCAGGTTAGACCATTTAGGAACTTGAATGGGTGAAAATATTAAAAATTGAAAAAGTTATAAAAGAAACAAAATTTATTTTTAAATCTGGAATTGGGCTCACGGTTTGGCCCAATTCATGAAAACTCACTCATTCCACTATAAAAGCTTGACAAACCCCAAAAACAAATCATAAATGAAAATTAAATGAAATTTAACTTTAAAATAAGTCATGTATGTGACAATTCTCCCCACCATGAAAACTTTCCGTCCTCGGAAAGCGACCACAAGCCCAGATACCGAAACCATGCCCAACCGTTAAACTAAGATGTAATTCTTTGCCAAGCTTTGCCCCCAAGGGTCAAAACACCTCCAGTGATCAATTAAGGAATGATTAATCTCACAACCCAAACTTACACCACATTACTGAAATGATCAATCACATTCATACATTATCCCAAAATGAAACTCCTCGAACGCTATCCGAACAAGACTCAAGCAATTCACCCAAACGAACAACAACTTCAAACAAGGTTACACATACCTTGCTATAACTAAACCATTGGGTACTCTCCAATCTCAATGGTTACCCAAAGAAGATTTAGGTAGCTTGATAAGTCCAAATGGGACTACCTACCAACAATACTTGACCATGGATAAGACTAAGTTATTGGTACGGGAAAAAAATAGGCTCCCCACCATAAGAACCAACAATCTTAATCGACCAGCATGGGCCGGTACAGAAAGACCCCAAAATATAAAGTGTTGGGACGACCACATGGTGAGTCTACACGGTTTGGGAAACCATGAACCAACAGTGGAGATTCTTCTATCTACAAGGTTTTTTTTTGTTCATGGTTAGAACTAACCATGTGAAAACCGTGTGCTCAACTTTTCAAGCCAAATTTCCAACCATTCTCCAAAGACTCAATGGAAACCAAATGGGGAGGGAATAACATTGTGTGATGACATGGGTACAAAACCCTCCACCTATTTCCACAGAACGGGAAAAACAGAAGAAATATGATGACACCATAGGTTTAAACTCTTCATATCTTTCATACTGAGGATAGGACTTTGTACAAGGGTTTAAACGACACTGGGGTTTCCCCTGACTACGCACCAGATTCTCTCCGGGACCTATGGCTGGAGCTCAAAATATTGAAGCATCTTCGTCCACGCAGTTTGGCTGTTGAAACCCCTATGTGGAACTTCTTCTTTCGGTGCCACAAACAACTACACCGCATACCCTGATGGGTTCATCAAGACATAACACACTCCATAACTCACTTTACCAAAACCAGACATTTCACTGAAACAAGGGATCAGAATAAGCACACACATCGCACCTTGTTTCTTTGGCTGAGAAACAACAGAAGGGCAGGACACGTATAAACATTGTCCTCTAAGATAGAGGATTTGATGTTTTTCCCAAGGGATACATACTCCCAACATAACATAGAACCTAAGAGGATAGTGTGACCTTGACCTTTATAGTCAAAAGAGCACACAACATCACAATGCGTCACCGAACATGACCCTTGTTATTGATAGAAACAATACATGGAACATGACTATATTCCAAGTCCCTAAACAATAGACAAGTCCAAAAAGTGGACACAATATCCTATCAGGACCAAAATCTCAAAATTGGTGGTTTAATAATAACTCTTTCTTCAAGGAAACTATGAAGAACCTAGAGGCCCTCTTAGACACCATCATGACACTCATCCACACTAACAACCAAAGAACACTTCCACCTTCGATGAATCATGAAACTTAAGAAACCAAGGCCTCTTTCAACCTTCCACAAGAACTATCCCACTACAAGAGGATCTACAAATAAACTAAATGAATGGTTGTAGACTCAATCGACAATGATCTATAAAATATTCCTTATATTGATCAACTGGAGGATTTTCCAATGGAGAAACAATACGGGTTGCACTTCAGTTGTGCACTAACCCTAAATGGGGGCATACCTTATCCAATGGGAGAACCCAAGGAACCAACCAAGATGGTTCATTGGTCAAAATATACCACAAACCAGATCCAAACACATGAAGGGAACCATCATAAAGGCGACCCAAAACATTTTTCAAAAGAGACCACTAACTGTCCCTATAACACAACTTATTGACCAAACCCAAACCCAAAACACAGTTCAAACAGGAGGGGTTCCTGGACTCAAAACATCCCACAACATCAACATTTTCCAAAAACACATAATATAAACCATTCCATACAATTCAACAAGTCTTCATGTTTCTCTTTAAAAACAATTCTTTAAAAACAAGTGGTTCAGCGGTTAGCGCATCCACCAATGGTACCCCATGGGCCTTACACATGCATGTTTATGTGCCACACTAGGCACCCTCCTCATATCCATCTCGACACTCATCCAGTCATTTCATCAACCATCTATCTTCCCATATAATCTCATGCATGTGGTTGTTCACGAAAATACCAAAGGTTAAAACGAAAATTCTTTCCACTTTTCGAAACCAAAACGGTCAACCAACACATCCTTTTTTCTCAAAACCGCTAACCACAAGATCAAAATCCCAACTCACATCTTACAAAAATTTTCAGAAAGTCACAACCATTTATAAAATAAATCACTTTCAAGATATTCACATCAATTTCAAAACATCTCATCCCATTAAAACACACTCTGATTATTAGAAAACTCTATTGGAAAAACTTTTCAAAACCAACTTCAATATAGTTCCTGCTTTCAAAGAGGTGTAAGCACACCATTTTATATTTCAAAACAATTCTGAGAATTCAGTTCCACCATTTCATAAACCAAACCATTCCATCTTTATTTTAAAATCATTTCATAAAAACTTTACGCTTCTTAAAACCAAGTCACCTTAAAACCAAAGTGCTAAGATTTCAAAACTAAACCACAAAACAATGCGAGAGGAAACTAGTTTCAGTGGGTGACTTGGAAATATGGTTGGCGGCCATATTCCAATCACATAACTATCACAGAGAGTGTTCTAGGGAATATCCCTGGCTTCACATGGCTTTCCAGGCCCTGTGAGGTCACTGAGACCATTATCCCAACTCTCTTTTCATTTCCCCTAATCATCATCAAACCAAGAAAACCAAAGGAATCCGAAAGGTCCCAACTTCCCCTAGAGACATGAATCCCGTCATGAGGTGTGGTGATCAGCCACACTACTCATAACCGAAATTCCAAGTCCCAACAATCCCAACTCTAGACTATCCCGACTGTTCCCCAAATAACATGACTCAAAGAAAGCGAACCTCCTCCGATACCATTTTGTCACGAACCAAATCTGGTCACCGCCAAAACCGGCACCAAACCTAGCCTGTGACATGACCCGAGGAGCGTTCTCGATCCCCACGGGCTGGCACAAGTGCCCGGGTATCATATCATGATGATTGGGAACGATTTACCCGATTTTATAAACATTAAACAACAAACAAACTCAATAGAAAAAATCTGGATTTTTTTACTAAAACCGTCTTTTACAAAATTTCAGAACTGAAATACAT
Source organism: Viscum album (assembly GCA_963277665.1). Lineage (NCBI taxonomy): Eukaryota > Viridiplantae > Streptophyta > Magnoliopsida > Santalales > Viscaceae > Viscum > Viscum album. Next base: position 696,029,919 of record OY728122.1, on the reverse strand, counting down.
AAGTTAAAACTATGTTTAAAGAACATTACAATGGTACATAACAAAATAAAGACAGCCCAAGAACCTCCATAAGGAAAGAGGCACCACCCTCAAGCTATGTCCACGACACTGTATCCCAATGGACAACTAAAAACCTGAATCAATGGAATAAATCCTGTACCCAAACCTGTGACATAAAAAAGGCAAATCTACTTACACCCAAAGGTGTAAGTAGGGTGTGAGCGAAAGCCCAGTAGGATACCACCACTAATAGATTCCATGTGATAAACATTTAATGGCGAAAATCATGCAAGTTTTCAAAGACATGAGATGCTAGTTAAAATTTCTAAAAGATGCAACATTAAATAAAAACAGTTTTCAGGTGGGCTAATTTAAAGAATAAAAACATTTAAAATAAATACCATAGATACTGAATTTTCCAGCCTCTCATACCGTATACCGATGGTAAGAACAAAGTATCCAGTGAGCACAATCAATGGGAAATAACCCCTAGGCACTAGCTAGCTGTGGGTCCCAGGTACCTCGTATCTCGGTGAGAGTAACCATCACAAATATCCATTCTCGTGCACGAGCCACTAGTAGGGAACATACCCATAACCTAGTGGTCCCCAATCATCATCATCATAGTTTAGTTAGAGTTGTAAGCGTCAATCTTGCTAAGTGAAACTGAGGCCAAACCCCACGGATTCACTAGCATACTAGTACACGTCCACCCACCTAGATACCTGGGTTTTCCCTTTGTGCTCAAACAAGTTCAGCAATCCAAGAAGTATAGTTTTCACATGAAAATATCACTTCCACATCACAAATTAACCAAACAGCCCCATGTACATCACGCATGTCAAAAATTCCACTTTTCATTCAATTGCATTTTGAAATCAAACTCACTCCAAATTGCCTACAACACTTTTCAAATTTCTTTAACACTTCCACAAATCCATTAAACAATTTTATAAAACCATTACAAGATATTAAACTCACATAATAGCCCACACACATGTCACACAATACCCTTCTCACCTTCACAATTCATTTTATAAATAAACTCACATGAAATATCCCACACTCGTGTTTCGCACACAAAACACAATTTAGTAAAACATTTCGACAATTTTTAAAAAAAATTATAAAAATGTTTAACATCTCAAATCACCACTTTACCATTCAAAAACCCACATTAGGTGAACACACTCACCCAAACAGTACATATACACCCTTTCCCAACTTTGTTTAACCAAATAAAACATTGGCAATTTTTATAAAACAAACCCAAGAGGTATAACCATTGTTTGCACACTAAACCCATTTCAAAACCCTCATTTAAAAGCAAAATCATACCAATACCAATCCAAAACAGAATTTTTCATCCCTAAAACAATTATTAAACCACCCCCAAATGTTATAAAAATACATCAAATAATACCACAAAGATACACATGAAAAACACACGTTTTCATAAATAACCTTCAAGAAGTACAACATGTTTTTACTCCTTAAACTCATAAAAAAAACCTACTTTCAAGGCCAACATGACAATAAGGAATTAACAAACCAGAATTGGCATCCCCTTTCAAGACTAATAATTCACTTTCATATGTTATAAACTAAAGCCAAACATTACCCCAAGAGTCACACATGAAAAGTGTCCAATTTCAAGCTATAATGCAACTAAAAATTAAATATTCAACCAAATCCATCAAAACTGTTTTCACAGCACATAAAACAGATTATAAACATGCTAAATTAATAATACATGCAAGCTAACTCATCATAAAATGGCTACACATGGAATCACCTACCTTTTGAGTCGAAATCCTCAAAACTTGGTTCGAAACCTTAAGCGCACCACCGCCGCACCACAAGGAATATAAATCCATACCTAGACCATCAAAAATTGACCCAAAAGATACCAAATCAGACCTTAGGATCGAACCCTAACTTCTGGACATTTTAGAACATAATGAAAGAGGGAGGAAACCCTAAGGAGAATGAAAAATTGAAGAGAGAAACACTTACTCAAAACAATCATGAATAAAACGACCCAAAATCCACCATATTCTGAATCTGAAAACATCCAACCATTCAAGGGATGTTCTAACAAGGATTATGAGACCATGTAGGAATTTGAATGGGGAAAAAAGTGTGATATTTTAAGGATTTATGAAGGAAACAAATTACCTTTATTAATCTGCCCGAAATGTGAGTGATTTAGAAGTTTCGACCTAAACCGCGATGCAAATGAGCTGCAAAGAGGGTGGGAGGATATGGGACGCGCGGCTGGGTTCCAGGGGAGTGTTTGGGGCTTGGAATCACCGAAAAAGCCTTAATATTGGATAAGTTATCAATTAAACAAAATTTATTTTTAAAACTGGAATTGGGATTTCGGGCAGGCCCAATCCCTTAAATAAAAACCCATATACAACTTGTTTATGGTTTTCTAAAGGCTCCAAACTACAATGGTGGTGTTTCTATATCAGGGTAGACAATTTAGGAACTTGAATGGGTGAAAAATATTAAAAATTGAAAAAGTTATAAAAGAAACAAAATTTATTTTTAAATCTGGAATTGGGCTCACGATTTGGCCCAATTCATGAAAACTCACCCATTCCACTATAAAAGCTTGACAAACCCCAAAAACAAATCATAAATGAAAATTAAATGAAATTTAACTTTAAAATAAGTCATGTATGTGACATTTGATATTATTAACTCAAAAATGATGTCTATTTTACCAAATTGAAAACATATCAGTTGCATTAACTAATTTAAAAATTAATTCCCGTCGTCAAAACAAATAGCGTGTTTTTAAGAGATAATAACTATCAAAAGATTGAAACTTGTTTATAAGTGGTTTAAATGTGAAATTACATCCAATGACCATAATTGTATTAAATTGTAAAAATATATTCTAAATATACTTTAAAACCACTAAAATTAATAATTTATCACTATTAATTATTTCGATTGAAAAAGTTGTTTTTATTTAAAATTTAGCAACTTCCACTATTCATCAAAATATGAAAGTTATCCGAAAATTACCAAAATTTTACCCTAAGCTAATTTCGATATTCCGAATCCAAAAATGAAGTCCATTTTGAAAAATAAAATTTAAAAAATTTCAAAAAGTGGTTATTACTATTCATAATGGCTAGTTTTAATAATATTTTAATAGCATATCGTTGTTTAGTGAAACTCGGTATTGCGTACTACACACGCTATCGAGGAAGGTTGCGATTGCGTGAAATGCAAGGCAAGTCAAGGATGCGTGTTGTGCAAGATCCTTTTGGTGTAGCGTACAACACAAGACATTAATGAAATTAAAAAATAATATTTTTCATAAAATCGCAGGGTGTTACATTCTACCCCCCTTAAGATGAATTTCGCCCTCGAAATTCGTCGAGGTTATAAATGGTTTACTATTCGAAAATTTCTTTGATAGAAACCCACATCGTAAAAAGGAATACCAAAACTAATCTTTAAAAACAAAAGTATGAAACTTAACGGTTACCCAAATAAACTAATCACTGGGTTTCCACATAGGTGAAAATATGGATATAGAAGAGAAATCTAACCATCATGTTCTGATGGAGAGTGGTAGAGAACATGGCTATGAAAAAGCCAACAATCGCAAAGCCATAAATTTGTGATGATCTAGGGTACCATCTGATTAATCAGATATAAGAGCACTAGGACAACATTTTTGGTTTTCAAGATCGTTTCCCTAAAGTTGAAGAATTTGAATTAAAATAAATACTTACTTTATTTTGGTACAATCTCACAGTTGTTCGTGCCTTGAACAATTTCCACTTCATCTCTTAAATAAATGAAGTTGAATTTGTTATTCGTGAAGTGTTAGCAGATCATGTGATAGAATGACGGGTCATTCCATCTGTCTCAAACAAAGGGTTAGCAAAAGTTATTAAATATACATAAGTCATTATATAGTGAGATTAATCATATATGGTTCCTAAAATGGACTTATACTTCATATATCATACTGCGTAATATAATTAAACTAGTTTCTACTAAACAGGGACTTCCTGTAGGTCAGTGGTAGGCGATAAAGGCCAGTCGCACTTCGGTTGTGGGTTCGATTCCCACGGCCTTTTCCGACGCGATGGGATGTCGCCCGTCCTGCAGGTTGTCCTTTTTCTAAAGCTATATTACTATAACATCCCATCAATAATATCGAAAAAACTTCTATCCTTAAACAATACTAACTTATGTCCAACATAATCCATTCCAACCATTAGGCTTATCCATAATACTGCAGTCCACTCTCATAACATAGTGAAAATGATTACCAGAGATTTAATACCATCGTTGATCCCCATATATCATAAGATATGTTTTTTTGGTAACATTCCAAACATTAAAAGTCCTTAATCATGTATTCTCTTGAATACCCATTGAACCTTAGTGAAAACATGAATGTAGTTAAAAGTTAACACCTTCCACATACCAAAATCCTCAAAATTCTATATACTCAAACCATGATATCACTTAGTCCTTATATCATTCATGAGCTCATGAAAACTGTCAAACATTTCATTTTTTTCCTTATCCCTTCATTATGCGCATATCATATTTTTTTCTAAAAATATCTCAATCACTTTCCATGGTTACCGGTACCATAAAATTATTAAAGACCACAATAGACCAATACATAAATATTCCAATACTCAACATTATTTTGGAATCCCATTACATAAACACTTAATCATTCCACCACATCATTGTCATATTCAACATCACCAATAGTGATCGCATGTGACTTCCCTTTGTCCTTTTCCTTAAGCGGTTTCTCATGTCGATCATCACTAACCCTTGTATTAGGGCATTTATTTGCATAATGCCCCATTTCCTTGCACTTGAAGCATTGAAGTGTTGTTGGTGCGTTCTCTGCAGTCTTTTCTTTATTCACATCATTAGAAACCCTTTTTCCATTACTTCGACACTCAGCTACTCGATGACCTTCTTTTCCACACTTAAAACATTTTCTAGTCCCTTTAAGACAATCTCCACCATGCTTCTTTCCACACTTTGAGCATAAGGAAACATTCATCTTCTTTTCACCATTATTCTGAGATTTCTCCTTGAACTCTATATTTCATTTCTTGTCAAAACTATGAGATGGATAAGTAACACCAACTTCCATTTCTACCTTGATAGCACAACGCACAATTTCTTCATAGCTACTGAAGTCTCTTATAGCTAATACCCTTCGAAGACTTGGTTTTAAGCCACTAAAAAATCGATCAACTTTACTTTCAGGTTGGATGATAATACCAGATGCATACCTTGCAAGTCTTGTAAAATTCACTTCGTATATACCAACAAATTCATCATCCTTCTGCATCAGCTCAAGAAACTCCTTTTCCATCTTTGTTCGAAGAATATGAGGGAAGTACTTACTGAAAAACAAGTTCTTGAACTCATCCCATTCCATGGACTCAATTTCATCTCTTGGCCTCGTATTCTTGATAAGATTCCACCATTGATCAGATTCACCTTCCAAACGATATACTGCTAAGATGACTTTATCATGTTCAGAACATTGAAGAACTGAAAATATCTTTTCAGTGGTACTGATCCATTGTTCAAAAACAAGTGGATCGGAAGTCCCACTGAAAGAAGGTGGACTTTGCCTCATGAAGGACTCAATAGAATATTGTTCCCTTCTCTGCTCATTTGGAAGTCCAGAATGATTCATAGCTTGTGTAAGTATAACAATAAGATTTTGCACTCCATATCCCATAACATTTGTTTGTTCAGGAGGACAATCATTGCATTGTCCATTGCATTGATCAATACGGTTCCTTCGGGTTCCAGCCATCGTCTAAAACCCAAAAAGAATAGTGTGAGAGGCAAAAATCATGCTAGGGAAAACAACATTATAAAGGGGGAGTATCCTCAATATCTAACTTCTTAGGTTAAATTCTATGATCGTTACCGTAGTTCTAAGACTGTATCTTATACGTATACTTTTCCTTAGGGAAATCCCTAGAAATACCTTAGAAATATCTATAGGGATCTCACTAACGCTTTCGCATCCTAGTTTCCAAAGGTTGACTAAACCTTTCCTCTAATACCAACTGTAGAGACCCAAATCTTGACGTACATTGAAATTACATTACATTTGCGGAATACTTAGTACATAACAAAAACACACACACAAGGATCGTAATAGTTTAGTGTCTTTGGAAACTCGGAATATAATCTTCTAATCCTGGTGAAAGATCTTCAACATCTCCCATAAAGATCTTCCTTTTTTTATACCTAAAACCTTTTTTTATATCCTGGGGAAAAGTAAACATAAAAGGGTGAGCTCAAATGCTCAGTAAGGGTAAACAAAAGAAATATCAATCACATTATATACATAAGAACATAACTTTTGGAAATCTTAACCTGTAAAAGAGATCATAATTTCATAACCTGGGATAACTCATGGAAGTGAAATGTAATCACAATAATCATAACTTAAAACATTAAACTTTGTGGCATGCACACATAATTATAGATAATAATTTCTTGTTAGTCAAGACTCGTTGCCAAGACTATCTTAGTGGACAAAGTCCCTTTCTGAACCGAGTCACCCTCGTTTCAGTCCTGTTTCACTGAACCGGTATAACCTACCATTCCAGCCATGTATATCTCATGAGATATAAAATCTTTACCCAATGCATTGGAGGGAGATATAGTTCCCACTCATCTCATAATGATACCATTCTTATGTGTGCCACAAAATCATAAACCATACATCATTGCATAACCCATGTAATAAAAATGGGAATCTTAAACATCATGACATCATAAAACAATAAAGAAATTCATAAAAATAATTCCATCACAACATAATCAAATCAATGTAATAATAGGGATAAAAACAGAACCCTTTATTATCTTAGATGGAAAATAATTTTGATAAAACACTTGAACTCCATTCTTGAGGAAAATATCCTTTCTTCTTCAAAAACATTTTTCCTTTATTAATATGTCATACAACTTTAAACTAAAAGAAGTTGACTAAAAATAAACTTGACAACTTTTAAAGGAAGCTTCTTGGAAATAATGTTTTAAAAATCCATTCATTCCGTATAAGTTAAAAAAACATTCTTCATACTTTTGTCGGAAAAGTCAAAAAGTACCTCGTACGAAAAACGACAAAAGATTCCTTTCATATCTTTTACTAAAAACTCCCCAAAGGGTAAATTTAGATTTAAAAAATTGTAGGTGGATGGAAATAACATTACATATTGAGGGAACATGGATGTGGATGATAAAATACACCCCAGTAAATACCAAAGTATAAACAATCTCGGATAAAAATGAGATTGTGATATTTTCTCTTACCTTAGGTTTGATTTGCTTCGTAAGTGTCCAAAACTCCTGTATAATGATTTAAATAATGTCATTGACTTATTACAGAATCATATTCATTGTTATGATATCATATATGGTTCACTTATGACTTTATATTACCCGTTATTTTGTAAATTCCATGTTAAAGAGCGTTTTGGGTAAAATTGTTTCATTTGTCATCCGTGTTTTGACTTGTAATTATTCATATGATTACTTAGATCATGATTACTTAATTCCAGAATATAAAACATGATATATATATATATATTCAGAATATACATATATATAATAAATCAGTAAATGGAAAGAAATACACCGTTCATGGAGACGGTAGGTCGTACGTACGCATGAACGCTGTTTTCGTTTCCTTATTGAGTTGAATAGAATTAAGTAGATGACATACATATATATACACATAAATCCAGTATCATTATTATGTCATATATTTCATGATTACTTATTATATATACTTTATAATCATTCATGAATGGTTAAAGTGGAGAATGAATCTCATCGCGTCGTGGAGACGGTAGTCCGTACGTACGCACGAGCGATGATATCGTTCTCATGATCGTGGGACTGTATTGGAGTGTATGTATACTATTTCAGAATCAATATCACTTTAAAATAATAATATATAGTTATTATTTACACCATTATACCCATCCAATTAAGTTGGTGGTGGAAAATAGATTTCACCACGGCGTGGAGACGGTATTTCGTGCGTACGCACGCGCGGTGATTTCGTTTTCCGTAGGATGGATAGATGGTGAAATAGGATTGTTTCATACTTATAATAACATATCAGTATATGAGTGATACTGATGTTATTACTTCATAGTGAAACAACCTAAGAAGAAGAAGTGGAAGAAGAAATAAAGGTGAAAGAATCGGTAACGGAAATTACCTCTTCTTTGAAGCGCCTCTTTGAGACCTCATCTTAGGGCACTAAAATTGGTCTTTGAGGAATACCATAACCTCTAGGATGTTGATAGGGAAGTGGAGAAGAGATTTTGGCAGGGGTTGGCCGATCTTGAAGGCTCAAAGTTGTGTGAGGAAGAGAGGGAGGAGGTGCCATTTTATAAGGGAGGAGAGGGGCACCTTTGGAATAACTAAAAATATTATTTTATTATAAAGTCAGGTTCGGTTTTAAATAGCTCCAAATTGATTTATTTAGAGGCTAAGGTGGGTATGGGTATAAATCCTCTCATCCAATAGAATTTAGACAAGTTTAGGTTCCTATTTTAACCTTATCATTTAGATTTAACATTAAGTTAAATAATTTTACTTTCACCGTGTCTTCTTGTGTTCTTACACTATAAGGTTAATAAACTTACTATAAGAAGCCAAAAGAACCCCAAGTTGTTTATTATTAATATATATAACCTTATATAAGTAATTTGGCCGAACCTTAGATTTTTAGGAATAAAATAACAATTAATAATATAATATTTGTTTTAAAAACTATTTTATGTCAATTTTGACACTATTTAGTAATTGATTTTTGTGAAAATCATAACAGAATGATAAGTTAGAAAAAGGTTAATTAAATCAATACTAACATGTCATATTAACCGAGAAAATTAGTTTAATTCATAAAAAGTCTCAAATTATATTTATTTGGGTATTTATAACATCAATTATGTCAATATTTCATTAATAAGATAATTACTGCATCATCGGTGTGTCATAAATAACTTAAATTATTTAATGTCTGAAAATTACAAATAAAATATCATTATGTAGGAAATCGTTTTAGAGTTCTAATGAATATTTATAGTCTAATTTATCTTATGTGTAACCCCATATTAAAAATGTTTTAGTAAATAAACTTTGATTTTAACTCTTTTAACCCTTCTTTAAATAAATTAATAATAAATGTCCTAATCTAATACAAGTGGGCCTAAATGGTCATATTTTATTACTAAGTTTGTTTTTGGTCTAATTACACTTATCCAATAGAATTAGGACATTTGTTAGGGTAATAATAATATCATCTTTACCCTTAATTACCCTATTTACTTTTAACCGTGGTAAAAAAAGTAAAAAGTTACTATTCACCAAAAATTATTTTCATCTCATTGAACCACATTTTAGTCCTTGATATTAACCGTCTCTCTTTGATTTTCGAAATTCCACTCACAGAAGCGGTAAAATTAAGTTTTATGAACAATTCAGTTTTTTTAACTACCACTTAGTGGTTTAACTATTCATCAAAAATTGAAAGTTTTCAAAAAAATACCAAAAATTTGGCCTAAGCTATATTTGATATTATGAACTAAAAAATGATTTCTATATTACCAAATTCAAAACATATCAGTTGCATTAACTAATTTAAAAATTAATTCCCGTCGTCAAAACAAATAGCGTGTTTTTAAGAGATAATAACTATCAAAAGATTGAAACATGTTTATAAGTGGTTTAAATGTGAAATTACATCCAATGACCATCATTGTATTAAATTGTAAAAATATATTCTAAATATATTTTAAAACCACTAAAATTAATAATTTATCCCTATTAATTATTTCGATTGAAAAAGTTGTTTTTAATTAAAAATTAGTAATTTCCACTATTCATCAAAATATGAAAGTTATCCGAAAATTACCAAAATTTCACCCTAAGCTAATTTCGATATTCCGAATCCAAAAATGAAGTCCATTTTGAAAAATAAAATTTACAAAATTTCAAAAAGTGGTTATTACTATTCATAATGGCTAGTTCTAATAATATTTTAATAGCATATCGTTGTTTAGTGAAACTCGGTATTGCGTACTACACACGCTATCGAGGAGGGTCACGATTGCGTGAAATGCAAGGCAAGTCAAGGATATGTGTTGTGCAAGCTCCTTTTGGTGTAGCGTACAACACAAGACATTAATGAAATTAAAAAGAATATTTTTCATAAAATCTCGGGGTGTTACATTCCAATTTACTTACATCACAATATCTTTATTCAAATAACATTATCATAACACAAGTAACATATTAAGGGTTTTCTTTCCCTTAATCATGTGTTTTCCATGGACATCATCTTTCCATTATATCACTTTTTTATTCCATCAGAACCATTCAATGTGTTCTTGTAAATTCATAGATAAAAACATAAACAAAAAAATTATTATATATTTAACCTTTAATATAACATAATTATTGAATCCAAATACATAAACAAATTTATTCCATTAGAAATGATACCTCATCCTATTACACAATAACTCTTTCCTTTCAAATTTCTTCTATAGTATCTTCATCATCAATAATGTAACCATTACTCATACCACATTATTGGTTCCCTTTAGGAGCATTCATCTTATGAAATTAAGTTTCATAATGACTATTTAATCCACACTTAAACTACTTAACCTTCGATGACGCCTTAGGGAGGACAACATTCTCATCCATTCCATTAACTAAACTCTTAATTTTCCCCTTGAAGTCACTTACTCTATGTTCTTATTTTCCACGATCAAAACATATTCTTGTTCATCTAAGACATTCACATAGGTGATTCTTTCCATATTCTTGACATAAAGGAAACCAAATATAATTTCCTCCATAGTCTATATTGCCTAAAATATTAGCAAACTCATTCTTTCTCAAAATTGGTGAGTTAGAGAGTTGGTTAAGGTACTTGTTGTCAATAATTTTGCTTGAAAATTGTTTGGCATTATCACAACATATTTCACTTTAGTGACCATCCCACTTGACTTATCATTAGAAAATCATCAATCACATTCAACATTAATCTATTTCCTTCTGATTCCCTCCATTGACTAAAACCAGAAGCATAGCATGACTATTACATATCATAGAAGAAAACCACATAGTCATGAAAAGGTTTACTTATAGTATTTCTAAATCATGACACATTTCTTAATCTATGACATCATAGTTTCATCCTCAGTTATTCATAGACAACTTATATTTAAATCCTTCTTGATGGTCCATGAAGAGTTTGTGAATTTTCAATGAATATCCCATGGGAGTGTCAAAAAAGGTGTGTATCAATATCCGTTTTCATGAAACATATTACCCTGAGTGAGGCCCATAACATCTTGTAAGAGCCATTACCCCTAGGTATATCTGTTCCAGAGACACATCCACTTGTAGTATCCAAACAAGAATGTATTGAAAGGAAACCACTTACTCTATCCTTTACCGAAATTCCAGGACATTCTCCTAAATGCTAACTATTCCTTAAAATTATCCGTAGAGACATCCCTAGACATATCGTTAGAAATATACCTAGAGATATCACTAATGTTTTATCATCCAAGTTTCTAAATGTTGACTAAACCTTTCCTTTCATTCCAACTATTGTTCCTCAGGCTTGACATACATTGATAATACATCATTTTAGATGAATATTTAGTACATTAAAAAAAATACATGCCAGGGGAACATAATAGTTTAGTGTCTGTTAAAAATAGAAAAAAAATATTCTATCATGGTGAGAGATCTTCAACATTTACCATAAATATCTCCACCTTTATTACTTCTACCTAAATCCATTCTTTATAACCTAGGGAAAGGAAACATAAGAAAGTGGTGAGCTCAAATGCTCAGTAAGGGTAAACAAGGGATATATGTAAGTATAATCATGAGAATAAGGGTATGTGAACATGATGATTGAAATATAATATCATAACCTATATATAAAAGATCATAGACATGTATCATGGCATAAATATTGGATGTTAATAAGGCATGAATCTTAAGGAAATAAATACCATAAGCCATGAAAGCATATCATAATAATAAAACCTGGAATTCTGGAAGACAAATAAGCACTTATAATGATTTCCATAGTAGTGAAAGCATTACTACCAAGACCATATTAGTGGAAAAATTCCTTTACTGAACCGAGATTACACCGTGTTCCATCCCTTTATTACTAAACCAATTTCACTCCTCATTCCAGCCTTGTAATATTGAAATGAGTTCATTTCTCATTCCATACCTATAATACTAAACTGAGTTCATTTCCTATTCCATACTTCTAATAATAAACTGAGTTAATTTCCAATTCCAATATTGTAATACTAACTTGAGTTAATTTCCCATTCTAGCCTTGTAATAATAAACTGAGTTCATTTCCTATTAAATTTTGGTAATACTAAACCGAGTTCATTTCTCATTCCATCGATTTCTATCTCATGAGATATAAATATTTACCCAATGAATTTGGGGGATATATATATATCCCAACTATATCCTAATTAAATCATAAATATATGTTCCAAAAAATCATAAACAATCATATTGTAACCCATGTAATGAAATGGGTATCAAAAACATTTAAAAAAATCATAACCTATTAAAAAATATACATGTTTCATAATCATTTCTTCAAAAGAAAACCCGTGAAAGAGAAACGGATTTCATAAACCCATAACCCATAAAAGAGAAGGGGGTTTCATAAAGACCATAGTATTAAGCATAACCCATTCATAGAATGAATATGTATGGAAAATTTTGAGAATTTCCAATAAGGGCATGATTAACATTAATAAATGTCATCTTAGATGGAAAATAATTTTGAAATATCTTTCAAAAACATTTCTTGAGGAAAATATAGTTTCTTATTTGAAAAATAATTTTTCATATATAAAACCATTGGAAAATAATTCTCTTAGATAATACATCAAAAACATATAAAGAAAATTTTAAGTCATTTTGAAAACATTATTCCTTGAAAACTTATAAAATAAGCATAAAAACATTTTAAAACCCTTTTTCATTTAAAATGAGTAGAAAAATTATAATGAAAGCTTAAAAATTTTTTGAAAACCATTTCATTGAAAATAATTTGAAAACTTATAAATAAAACCAAAAAATGTTTTGAAAAACATTTATTTGAAAATATTTTGAAAACTTATAAAGAAATCATAAAAATATTCTGAATCCCACTTCATTGATAATACTTTGAAAACTTATAAATAAGGCATGTAAATAGTTTGAAAACAATTTTCCTTGAAAAGATATAAAATATGCTTGAAAATTTTTTCAAAACCATTTTCCTTGAAAATATATTTTAAAAATATGTTCCTAAAAATAAACCTTTATACATTAAAATAAATCTTTAAAGGATTGATGGTGGATAAATATATACAGGTCATATGAGGTAAAAATAATATTCCTTTGGCATGGTAAAAAGGATAGAAAAATGCCTTGTTCAAAAAGAGACAAGAGGATTCCTTTGAAAAAATTGTTAAAAGTTAAAAAGGGTAAGAATATATTTTAATTATCACATGAGATTATTATAATATTCTTAGAAACCATTTTTAGAAAAAAAAAATTTAAAGGAACAATGATTTCTAACCGAAGAGAGAGAAAAGTCCGGATTTATTAAAAAATACTTTCTTAACTATCTTATGTTCTAATGAGTAGAAATATGGTAACAATACATGAATATATCATGAATAAATAGATTAGAAGAAATTTCATAAATTTTTTTTATACATGGATCATAATATTTCATCAAAGAAATCATAAACATAAATAATCTCAAAAAGAGAGGAGATTCTCCCAATAAACTCTTATAACATGGTAACATTGGATAATACTCTACATGTGAGAAAGGTAAATTAAATAAAGCGTAAAATATCATTAAAATAATTAATTTCATTAGATAACATGTAAAATGGAATTATATGAACCTCAAAAAATAATTTAGCTGCATAATGAAACACATGTCTCAAAGAAGAAAAATTGAGAAAAAACTATTCTAACAATTTGGTAACCTTAAAAAAATAAACCCAATGAAAAAAATATCATAAAATTAATATGTAAATACCCATAAATTGGAATATAATAATCATTTAATTCATCCATGGTAATTATACACACCGCACAAAAGGAATGGGTGGTGAATGAAGCATGTATCTCACAGAAATAAAGAGTGAGATGAAATTTCCATACCTTGTCCCTTGACTCTCATTGTACTCATTCAAATCACCATTATAATAAATATAAATTTACTATACATATTTTAAAGAACCATATTCCTATATATAATACCATATATCTTTTTATTATGACCTTATATTACCTACTTGTAAACAATCCTATGTTAAGGTTTCACTTCGGGTAATATTCGCTTTATTCTTCACATGTGTCTCAATTTGTTATATCTTTGGTCCTTATACTTTTATCCTAATTTCAAAAATATTAAAAATGATATAAATATCATATATATAAAGTATATTTTTATTATAATAATCTATATAATATAGAAGTATTAAATGGAATACACCGTTCATGGAGACGGTAAGTCGTACGTATGCATGAACGCTATTTCCATTTTTATTATCGTATTAAAAGAAAGAAGGTAAATGCAATATGTATATAAATATGTATATATATATATCATTATTAAAATAGAATTATGATATCATATAAATCATATAATTTCACTAAACCCATCCTTAATACATTCCATGTAGTGTGTGAATGAATCACATTGCTTTGAGGGGGCGGTAGTCCACAATTTCTCCAATGAAATAATTGTATTAACACCAAATGGAAAGTAAAAAAAGATATGTGTTATAATAGGAATAAAAAATATTAAATAAAAAATATAATATCTATCATATATAACTATATTTTCCATCACAATTTCCACTATGAGATTCAGTAAGGAAAATTGAACAATCATCATTTAGTGAGGCAGTAGTCTGTCGTACATGTAAACAATTTGTTCATTACCCATTAGATGGTGGTGTGTGTTAGTGGAGGTAAAAACTTTATCATAAAAAAATAATGTTATATTTATTATACTGTTGTTATTATAAAATCATGGAATAAATATATTTTAAGGGTGGATAAATAAAATAAAATAATGGACTTGAGAGAAGACGTTACCTCTTAATCGGGTAACTCCTTTTGGTTTGTGCCAAAAGGGTTACATGGATTGGCTTATGCCCAAGGGAATGATTATAGGAGTAAGTGAGGGATGTTTTGAAGTGTACTAGGAAGATGTTTTCAGAACCTATTAGGTTTTATTGGTGTGAGGATGTGGGAGAAACGATGGCCTTTTATAGGGAAGGAAAAGGGATCACTTGAAATGTATAAAAACAAGTTAGGTTTACAAATGTTATTACCTAAAAAAGTCATCAAAAACCAAAATAAATAAATAATTGAGGTCTTATGGCCGAAATATGGCCATAAAATGGGTTTTAAAAAATTTTATAGGTCATTTGATCCCCTAAGATCAAGGTTTAGTCCCTAATTAAGCTTAATTTGACCTTAATCGATGTAATTAATTTTAATCACTTTTACTAATATTTTGTGTAAAAAATTAATTTTATCTTATTAGACTCTAAATACTATTTTGATTAAAATTTTTAATATTGTTTTTTCAAAATTCAATTCACATAAGTGGAAAAATTAATATTAATTCTAATCCTACAGAGAAGACAAAATTACGAATTTTTAAGGTAGAAAGAAGTGCAAAATCTTATTAAGTTTTATATTAATTTTCAAAGAGAAATTGATTATAATGACCTAAATTGTATTTAAAGATTTATAATTTATCTAATTTTACTTTAAAAAAAATTAAAAATATAATTTAACATTAATAATTATTTAAACGAAAAGACTGTTTTAAACTAAAAAGCAGTATTTTTACTATTCATCAAAAAATGATGTTTTTTAGAAAAATCCCAAAAATTCACCCTAATATAATTTCAACATTATAAGTTAAAAATGAATTTTATTTTACCCAATTATATTTATAAATGTGTAAAAAATTAATTATATTATTAAAAGTGGTTCATTCGAGAAAACAATATTTTTAAACACAAAAGGTCTTTACCAAAAATCATATCTTTCACTATCAATATGTTTTTTCTATCTAAAAATGTTATAAATAATATTTGAAAATTTATTATTAAAATTCATATAACTATTATTAATGGATAGGTTATAATTTTCTTATTTAAATAATTATAAAAAAAAATTATTTTTCATAGAAACATATGTGTTGTGTGTAACAGACTCAAGTCGGTGTTGTAGTTAGCACATACCATGTCGGTATTGCGTATAGCACAATACATGACAATTCTATGTGAATTTAATATTTTAATTAGTGTTTTAATATATATATATATAACTATTTATAGTGTCATGTGAAATGAAAAATATCAAAAATATAAATTAATTCGAAAAAAATTCACAAAATCTAATGGTGTTACATTATACCCCTCTTAAAATTGAATTTCTCCCTAAAAATTCTTCTGGGTTATCAAAGATTTAATACTTGAAAGTTTCATTCATAGAAACCCACTTCACAAAAATTGATACTAAAAAATAATTTTAAAAAAGAAATTTGGAAACATAGTGGTTACCCAAAGTAACTTATAACTAGGTTTCCACATAGGAGAACATATGTCGGAAGTGAAAACATGGACATAGAAGAAAAATATGACTATCTAGTTCTGATGGAGAGTGATAGAGAAAAAGGTCAGGAGAAAGTTAACAACCAGAAATCCATAAATCGGTGAGGAACTAAGGGTCCATCTAATTCATTAGAAACAAAGGTACTGGAATAAAATTCTTGGTTTCAAGATCCTTTTTCTAAAGTTAAATAATTTTCATGAAAAGATATACCAACACAATTTTAGTACAACCACACCCTTTTTTGTTCCATGATCCACTTCACCCCTTTCTCCAAAAAGGAAGGTGACCTTTTCACTCTTGAAGTAGTAATAGATCATGAGGTCCATGATATTTCCTACCATCTATCATTAGTAATCACCAAAATGAAGTTTTTATAATAGGTTATCCCTTATTCTTAAATCCTCATGTGGTAAGATAATACTTTATTCTCACAAACTTCATACAAAGTTTAACTTACTCTTTCCATAAATGTTAAAGCTTTTAATACTTTTCAGAGAAGAAAATCCAAAACATTAAAAAGAGAGTCATGAAATCATCTTAACATTGATCCCCCATATATCACAAAGTAGCTCTTGGTTTTCACAATCCAAACATGTGAATACCATCATGGTAAATTGTCTTGGAACATGGTAACAACTCTAATTACCATAAATACTTATAGAAAACATGAAATATTCCTTATTCTATAGATTACATGATATATTCCATAAATCTAAGAAGTTTTCAACTTCATCCATGATATGATGAACTACTTGTCAACATGTCCTTAATTAGTTCCAATATATTAATTACCTTCCAATTTACTTATATTTATCCCACGTAAATTTATCTAGACAACATTATCATTACATAAAGAGAATATTAATCGTTATCTTTACCCTAATTATGTGTGTTCCGTGGACATCACCTTACCATTATATCACTTTTCTATTACATTAAAACCATTAAATGTTTTATTGTAAATCCATAGAAAAAACATAAAATAAACAATCCTTATATATTTCACCATTAATATAACATAATTATTGAATCCAAATATATAAAATCTTTTATTCCATTATCAAGGCTACCTTATCATATTACAGAGTACCTATTTCCTTTCACATTTCATCTGTAGTCTCTTCATCATCAATAATGTAACCATTACTCAAACAACCTTACTGGTTCCCTTCAGGATCCTTCATCTTGGGACATTGAGTTTCATAATGACTATTTAATCCACACACAAAACACTTAATTATCAATGATTTATTAGGGAGGCCAACATTCTCATCCATTTAGTTAACCAAACTCTTCATTTTTCCGTTGTAGTCACTTAATTTATGTCCTTTTCCATAGTCAAACCATATTATTTTTCCTCTAAGTCATTCACATAGGTGATTCTTTCCACATTATTGAAAAAAAGGAAACTGAATCTTCTTTCCTCCATGGTATCCATTACCTGAAATTTTAGGGAACTCATTATTTCTCTAACTTGGTGAGTTCGAGAGTTGGTTAAGGTACACGTTATTAATCATGTTCCATGAAATATGATTAGGCATGATCACACCATATTTCATTCCAGTGATCATCCCACTTTATTTCTAATCATAAAATCATCCACCACATTCAACATTAATACAATTACTTCTGATTCCCACCATTGACTAAAACCAGAAGCATAGTGTGAGCATTACTTACTATAGCAGAAAACCACATAGTAATTAAAAGAGTTACTAATCGTATGTATAAATCATGATACCTTTTTTAATCCACAACACCTTAGGTTCATCCTACGTTATTCATAGACAAATTATATTTAAATACTTCATGATGGTCCATGAATAGTTTGTAAATTCCCAAAACTTATCCCAGAGGAGTATCAAACTAGGTGGGAAAAAAGGCTCTTTGTTATGTACGGGATTACCCCGAGTTAGGCCCAGAACATCTTGTCAGAGTTGTTACCACTAGGTATATCTATACTAGATCCACATCCACTTATAGTATCCATGTAAGGATTTATTTCTAGGAAACCATGTACTCTATCCTTTACCAAAATTTCAGAACATTTTCCAAAACATTAACACTTCCTTATACATATCCTTAGAGGCTTCCCTAGAAATATCCTTAGAAATATACCTAGGGATATCACTAATATTTTATCATCATAGTTTCCAAATGTTGACTAAACCTTTCCTTTGATACCAACTATTGCAACCCTTACTTGACATAAATGGATATTACATCATTTTAGATGAATATTCCGTACATTATAAAAATACATTCGTGAGGACTATAATAGTTTATTGTATTTAGAAACATGGAAACAAAATATATTATCCTAGTAAAATATCTTTAACATCTCCTATAAATATCTCCACATTTAGTACTTTTACCTAAAACCATTCTTCATAACCTAGGGAAAGGAAACCTAGGAAAGGGGTGAGATCAAATGCTCATTAAGGGTAAACAAGGGAGATATGTAAGAATAATCATGAGAATAAGGGCATGAGAACATGATCATGAAAATATAAGATCATACCCTTTATGTAAAAGATCATATACTTAAATCATGTTATAAATATTAGTAGTTCATAAGGCATGAATCTTAAGGAAATAAAGAACATAATCCATGAAAGCATATCATAGGAATAAAACATGGAATTTTGGAAGACACATAAGCATATATAATGATTTCCATAGTAGTCATGGAATTTATATTGATACCATATTAGTGGAAAAATTCATTTACTGAACTGGGTTCACACCCCATTCCAGTTGTGTATTACCGAACCGAGTTCACTCCATATTCCACACATGTAATACTAAAATGACATCATTTCCCATTCCAGACCTGTAATATCGAACTGAGTTCATTTCTCATTCCATCCCTGTAATACTGAACCAAGTTCATTTCCCATTCCAGGACTGTAATGATGAAATGAGCTCATTTCCCATTCCTATACTGTAATACTAAACCAAGTTAGTTTCATATTCCATCCTTGTAATACCGATCCATGTTCATTTCTCATTCCATCCATGTCTATATCATGAGATATAAATCATTAACCAATTCATTGGAGGGAGATATAGGCCCCAACCATCTCATAATGAAATTATACAAACATGTTACACAAAATCATAAACAACCATATCATAACTCATGAAATTAAATGGGTATAAAAACATATAAACATATCATAACATATGAAAAAAGATACATGTTTCGTAATCATTTCCTCAAAATCATAACCCATGAAAGAGAACCATATTTTATAAACCTATAACTCATGAAAGAGAAATGGGTTTTATAAAGACCATGACATTAAGAATAACTCATTCATAGAATGAATATGAATGGAACATTTAGATCATTTCCAAAAATGTCATGAGTAACATCAACCGATGTCATCTTAGATGGAAAATAGTTTTTAAATATCTTCCATTTTTTTAGGAAAATATACTTTCATCTTTGAAAAAGAATTTTTAATACATAAAAACATTTAAAAATATTTTTTGTAGAAAATATGTTAAAAACTTATATAGAATAATTAAAACCTTATTCCTTGAAATCTTAAAAAATATGATTCAAAACATTTAAAAAAACCAATTTCTTTGAAAACACTTTAAAAAATTATAAAGAAATATTGATATTTTTTTGAAAACCATTTCTTTGAAAATTCTTTGAAAACTTACAAAGAAATATTAAAAATATTTTGAAAACCTTTTATTTTATAATATGTTGAAAACTTATAAATAAAGCTTATAAATATTTTGAAAACAATTCTCCTTGAAAACATATAAAATCATCTAGAAAATATTTTGAAAACCATTTTCCCCGAGAACTTATAAAATAAGCTTGAAAAAATTTAGAAATACATTTTTCTTGAAATTATCATTTAAAAATATTTTATTAAAAATTAACCTTTAAACTTGAAAATAAATCTTCAAAAGATTTATTATAGATAAATACATACATGTTATATGAGGTAAGAAGAATATTGTTTTTCATTGTAAAAAGGTTTGAAAAATTATTTATTCAGAAATAGATAAAAATATTCCATTGAAAACATAGGTAAAAATCATAAAGGGAAAAAAATAATAGTTACATTAGATTAGTAGAATATTCTTGTAAATCCTTTTTAGAAAACATGGTTTTAAAGGCACACAAATTTCTGAAGGAAGAGAGGGTAAAATTGAGATTTCATAAAAAAATTTCTTAGCTATCTTATTTACCAAATGGTAGAAATATGGTACTAACACCTGAATATATAATGAATAACCATAGAAGAATAAATGTCATTAATGTTCTTGAAACAAGGACCATGATATTTCATCAAATAAATCATAAACATAAACAATCTCAAAAAGTGACAAGATTGTCTCAATAAACTCTTATAACTTGGTAAATTGAGATCATACTATACATGTAATAAAATAAAATAAAACAAATATTAAAATATAATAAAAATAAGGAATTTCATTATGTAACATTTAAAATGGAAGTATATACGCCTTGAAAAATACTTTAGGTGCATAAAAACACATGTCTCAAAGATGGAAAATTGAGACAAAACTATTATACCGATTTGGTATCTTTTTAAACATAAACACCATGAAAGAAATATCATAAAATGGATATGAAAATACCCATAAATTTAAGTATAATAATAATATAATACATCAACAAGAATTATATCTACCACATAAAAGGAATGGGTGGTGAATAAAGCATGTATCTCATGAAAATAAAATGTGAGATGAAATTACCTTACCCTGTGTCATGACTCTCATCATTATTATTCAAAAAACTTGTATAATAAATATAAATTTATTATAAATATTTTACAAAACTATATTCGTATATCTAATACCATTCATGGTTTGATTATGACCTTATATTACCCGCTTGTTATCAATCCTACGTTATGGTTTCACTTTAGGTAATATTCTCTTTTTTATTGGCATGTGTCTTAATTTGTTATATATTTGGTCCTTATGCTTATATCATGATTTATAGAATGTAAACCATGATATAAATATCATGTATATACATTATATGTATATTGTAATAACCTCGTTCTTCTTTAAGGCCTCATGGTTACTATAAAATGTGCGGGTTGTGCCACACAATTGTACTGCCATGACTATATTTTTAGTAGACTATGATAGAGGCCTTTCGCATGGTCACTACATGGTTAGTAAATTTTTTAGGGTAACATTTGGGTGCCCCTAAACTATAGGAAACCATGCATGGTTTCTATATGGTTTAAAAAAATATGTGGATAAACCGTGAAACCCTATAATTTTAATAAATTTAATAAATTTTTATTAAATTAAAATTCAATTTAAACCAAATGAGGTTTCTCTTGATCACATTGTAGCCTCACACTCACAGTGTAAAGGATCTATTCTTGTTCCTAATCTTGGAATTCAGATCCAATATCCATCCATACTCTAATAAGAATGTGTTTCATCTCCTTGGATCCATAACATTAAGTCCTCAATTACTTTTTATCCTTTCTCAATTCTTTTGGATATCGATTGCGCTATTTGGATTTAGGTTCATATGCCAAAATTTCTTGTTATTCATCAGTTCTTCATATTTCATCCAAACCAAGAGGAGTCATATATTGATATTGGATGATCTATCAAGCATGAGCCTAAGGTAAGTGGTCATATGATTTTTGTTGAATTTCAGATCATTTATAAATGACGGTGTGTCGTGCGCCCATTTTTCGGGTGGAACCTTAATTGAAACTAAACCCTGTTATTTCCTATCATGTTTTAGGTAATTAAATATTATTTTTATGCATATTATAGGTTGATAACCTTAAATAAACCACCCCTTTGGGCGTGTTATCTATAATGGACATTTTGATGGATTTTTCCCTTGAATTTTTTTTTTCAGTGAGATGGGCCTTGTAGTGCCATGAGTTTAAATGAGAAAATTGAATTATAATAAATTGTTGAATTGGTTTATATGAAAAATTAATGAAGCGTATGGTATGTATGATACTCCCCTTGACCCATTGTAGGGTCATAAAAATTATTCCAAGTGGAAAAAATACACCCCCCCCCCAATCGCTTTACAGAAGAAAGAAAGTGCTCATACAAGTCTAGAAAGGTGAATGTACTCAAATCAACTTGAAAATTTTACATGAAACTTGAAGGAATTCATGTTTTCAGGTATTTTTTAGTGTCCCTCATTCCAGCACCGGGAAAGGTTCTCGGACCACCTAGATCGTGAACCAATAGGAATGTGGAATGATTTGGGAGGCGCTGGCCCAATGAGCGATGGCCAGCGAACCCTGCCGACCGTGAACCACATCGCTGAAAGTCTCATGCACACGAAGGACATTAGCGTACCGACCCAGAAACATATCAGTTCATGGAAAAAAACCAACAGGGTTCTAGGAACCATTTTTGCGAACCGAAGCCTCTGCAAACCTCGGTTGACTGAGTCTTCTGCGGGTTAGGATATCTCCTCACGGGCCCCCGCAAATGGTGTCGCATGCCCAATAAATACAATCGCCTTGGTGTTCTATAAAAGGAGAATAGTAGGAAGGAAGAAAGGAGGGATGAAAACATATTTAAGGGGAATCATTGGTTGGAATAAAGAGTTTGGAGAATACTTTGTCTTTAGTCTTGATTCATTGAAGAAGCCTGAATCGCAAACCACACTCTTCGTAGGTACAGCCGGTCGTGAACTATAAAACGGGGGAATTAAATAATAATAATAGAACCGTGAACCTAATTGGTGAACTGAAAACCATATAATTATTGTGGATGAAGTCCCCGCGAACAATAATCTAAATAGACTCCTTCAATATGGTGCTCTACATAGTGTACCACTACACGGACTGAACTCGGCATCTCATACTGCATTAGTATGCGAATGGAACCCAAAGAGGCATGATGGGATGCATAGAAATATGGTATGCAGTGATCTATACCAATGATCGCATAACACATCGGTATGCATACAACCCCTCTGCCCATATACCACTATGGTATGCGGAGCCTCCCCCATCCCGAATAATAAACCATTACATGGAATGGGGTGTTTTTGGGTATTATTTATTCTGGTTCTATCCTCACTCCTCCATTACCATCCAGTCTTCCATAATACCTCTGATAACCAGTCCTATGGTATCAGGCCAAAGCCTCCACCAAAGCCACTGGACCAATATGATTAGACCATTGGGTGCATCATCCTTCCCCTTTGAGTCTACATACCCACGGTAAGAAAGTCATGAAGGCTCTCCCCACAATAGTTTGGGCTTCGGGAATGCCTGTGGGCCTACATTCTCAGGGTAACCCAGAGTACAACCTTGGGATGCCGATGTGAATCTCCTTGTTCTAGGGATTAAGAGTGATCACCTTCTTTTCCATTCAATGAGTAATAATGATCAGATGAAGGGGTTATGTTCACTCCCCCCTTTGATGAGGACGAAACTCCTCCCCTTTCCCAGAACATATTCTAGTGCCTTCCCACTGAGGTAAGTCCCCAATATTCCATGGTCGGGCTGCTTGAACTTCAATTTCATTTCACATTTAAAGGTTCCTCATTACGTGCCCTCACCCATGGTCGCCCTTCCTCTTTCTCCATGGGCTCTCCCTCTCCCACCAACAGGAGAGGAAGCATGTGCTTTGTTGAATCTTTCACATCCTTTGGTTTCTCACACCGAGCATGACTCGCGTGGGCTTAGAGGCCTGTGAATATTACAGCATCCACATGTTCTGAACTATGAGAACTCTAATTACTAATCAAACTTGGATACACAGGATTCCTACAAGAAGGCCCAAGCTCAAAAGGGTGCCCTTCTAAATGGGTTCACCCAATCATGTTTCCCTCAAATGGGAAGCATCCATGTGTAAGGCCCAGAAGTTATAAACTATGATAACATTGATTCCTGATCAAACTAGGATATTTAGGATGCCTACCTATAGGCCCAATCTCAAAAGGGTGCTCATCCAAAAGGGTTCACCCAATCATTCCCCCTCAAACGGGAAACTTCTATACATAAGCCCCAGTTGTTCCAAACTACATGGGTTCTTATTCCTCTCTAGAGGATATGTAGGAAACCCATCTTATGGGCCCGATCCCAACATAAAATCACCTTACATCCCCCCTAGACGATGATAAACTCCATAGAATATTATTATACACCTCAAGTTAGCAGTACGTCTGTAGCTTAAAATATATGCATGCCTACGATGATCTTGAAAATCAAGGGTAGCCTGTGGACACAATTTTCGGGAATGAACCAAGGACTAGTGAACATATGAACATGACTTAAATCTATAAGGGAGTCTTGGAATAGGAAATAATCATCCCCTAGAATGGTGCGGTGAGCCTGAATTCCCATCCTCTCGACCAATGGTGTCCCAAAGTTTCATTAGCCGAATCATTAATCAATGAGCATCTGCCTTTGGAAAGTAGGTCCATGAATCATGGATACCAGGGCCATTAGGAGTTCTTGGATCCAAAAATAAACCTATTGGAGACCATCCAAGGAAGTTATATCTGAGGAGGACTGATTTCACAAGTACTTGACCTCAAACAATCGCCCGCTGGGACCATTTGATTGTGGCATCTCATTCGCAATGTGAAAGGGGTGAACTGCCCAGTCCTCGTAGGGTTAATCAAAGATTCTTTAAAGGATAATGATGAAAAATGGGTCAAAAAAATGAAATGGTGAATTATACAGGAACCCATCTCAGAAAATGGGATGGGTGATTATCCTCATCGGACCATTTCACCATCAATCCAAAGCATGTCGTCTTGGAGGTGGAACAAAAATGGTGAACCTAATGTGAATCCTTAACCAAGGTGAAAGTTCTTCCCCAATGATAAAAGAAAAAATAACATTGCATGTCGGTACATTTTTTCGCCTTGGTACACACAAAGAGCGCCAACTCAGAGGAAGAACAAAAATGGTGAAGCCGACGTGAATCCTTAACAAAGGTGGTGGTCTTACCGCAATCAATCACCTTCAACCAACAACAAAAAAAGAGAGGGGAAGGGGGCCAAGTAGAATCTCCAAATATGAATATGTTTAAAATAATTCTACTTTGATGAGGTTTTGTGGTCTATATGTCATATATGTATGTCATAAGTTCTTGTAGATCAACCTCCAATCCATATAATATCCCGATGAATGATGAAGACACATGCATCAGTGATCACATAGAAGACTGGGGGCCCAATGAAGAGCAGGACCTCCATGCCTACCCAACATCTTCAATGTTGGGTATCCAACACGATGATCAGGGAGTACCACCAAAATGGTACTCTCCCCATACTGGAGATAACGATACAAGGCCTCTAGTATACAAAGTTCCATCAACCACCTCCTCAGCTATGTCTAGCACCTCAACACAAGGAGACCTGGTGGTCATCTCAAACTATTTCGGGAGCCTATCCCCATAACGTGAAAATGAGTAACTCCCTTATCTTAGGGAGGCAGATGAATTCGATGCGAAAAAATTCATCTCAACTACACAAGGGTCCTACTCGCAGGCCCCCTACAGAGAGCATCGTCGCCAACACCGGAAGACCAATACTCCTCCCGCTAAAGAAGACCTTATGCCGAAGGCAACTAAAAAAGTCTAGGAGACCTTGGCTCCTTGGGCTACTCGCCAAGGGAAGAAAATATATAATCAGGAACACGCTATCATCCTGGTTCCTGAGGAGCATCTCCGTCATACTAACAAGGTGTCATTCAATGGGAATATATACGATTATTCTTCCTTCACTCAACACCACCAAAGAAATAGGGTGTCACAATAAGAGCACATGCATGTTCCTACTAGTGCTCGTCAGTCCCGTCGTGCAGAAAGTGTAGCAAACTACATGCAGATGCAGATATATGCCGATACACAACAATACCGTCAACCAAATAGGGTAGCACTTAGCTATATGCGGGCACAAATACCTGCTGATGAATTTCAATCTCATAAACCAAATAGGGTGGCACTCAGCTACATGCAGGAAAAAGTACCTGCTGATACATTTCAAGCCCTCCATCCAAATAGGGAATAAAGAAAATATTAGTAGCGTCAAATTCCTGCAGATGAATTCAAAGCCCATGAGACAAATTTAGCGGAAAGAGAGGAGATGAAAATACCCACCTGTGAATATAAATACCACTAGTCAAATACAGGGGAAAACAAAGAAGGAAACTGGTGGTATACTTGTTCTTCTGTCCTGGAATAGGAGAACTTCCAG
Organism: Viscum album; assembly: GCA_963277665.1. Classification (NCBI taxonomy): domain Eukaryota; kingdom Viridiplantae; phylum Streptophyta; class Magnoliopsida; order Santalales; family Viscaceae; genus Viscum; species Viscum album. The sequence continues at coordinate 696,002,942 of OY728122.1, read as the reverse complement.
TATCTACTAGCAACTCATAGTGAATCGGAGTAGACACAAACTCTTTCTCTGACATTTGAATGGGCCTTCATACCTGTTCCAGCCAAATATGTATCTGAGAAAATCTTGGAAATGATGGATGATCAGATGTCGATTCCAGATCATATCCTCCAAACATTCCAATATATCATTGCATCAGTGGAAAAGGAAAGAAATCAGGCCCACAACCTGGTTTCCTCGAATGGAATGACTCACTCGAAAAATGAGTTACTCACTACAGAGTAGTTATGAATCCCTGCTCCAGTCAAGAAGGGTCAACAGTAATATCATGTGATATATGGAAAACCAAATCGAGAACAAATACATGTTCCAACTGGGGGATGTGGGACCAATATGGTGCTCTCTCTAGAGCAGACATATATCCCTGCCAAAACTCAATATTCCCATCGACATATCCCAACGACATCACGGGACCCAACAAGATAGATAACCATACATGAAGGTTGTTACCAATAGCAGGTAGCCCTAGTTTCCCATAAGAGAGTGCTCAAAAATGAAATGTGTCAAAGGCAACTAGAAAATGAAGAGCACATACATGATCCTAATCTGCTGGAAGTTGGGGTTCTTGACACCCTCAAACATATATCAATAAAGGATCAAGACCCTATCGATCCATTACCAAATTATGGAATTGGTATTATCAGTTGAAAAGGCCCTCTCCACAATGTCGCTACCAGCTGCTCTGAAGGTCCTCCACAGTACACCCATGGGGGATTACTCCATGGGCTAGGAATGTTCGATCACAAGAGCATATATCCTGATGTGCGTCGGGGTAGCCCTCCCCTCAACCTGAAGATTAGATGAAAAGAAGGACCTCCCCTTGATTTCGTGCACCCTGATGGTCCTCCCCAGGGTATACACTGCAGATATCCTTCTCCCTATAGTCAAACATCAAGCCATGATGGTAGTCCTCGCCATAATTATAGTTAGTGAAAAGGCCCTCCCTGCAATGGTTTTTGTTGTGATGGTCCTCCCAATGGTAACACCAAGCAACGAGAAGTTCCTCCCCTCATTTTAGTACATCCTGAAGGACCTCCCTAGGATGTGCACTATATAAATTCTCCCTGTAGCCAAGTATCAAGTCATGATGGTAGTCCTCACCATGGTGACAGTCATTGCGAAGGCCCTCCCTGCAATTGTAGGTACTGAGAAGGTCCTCCCCTCAGTGACATCAAGCAGTAAGAAGTTCCTCCCCTTGCTATAGACCAACATGAAGGTCCTCCCCAAGGTATACGCCATAAATACATTTCCCACAGTTGGGCATCAAGTTTAAATAGTAGTCCTCACCATTGCAGCATTAATTGTGAAGGTCCTCCCTGCAACCAAAATTTGTTCTGGCAAGAAGGTCCTCCCCTTTCCGGAACAAATGTGAGAAAGCCCTCTTATGATGAGGCACTATGAAAAGATTCAGACGCATCAAAAACTCCATCTATAATGAGTGATATTATTTCTCAACCAGAGGATGACCCAGGACCACGCTCATCTTCTGAGCCACCCCCGCAGCGTCCGAAAATCTATAAGGCACCCACCATCCCAGTATCTTAGAACGAAATTATTAAGAAGCAGTTGAGCTGGGCATATCAAGTAGATGTGCCTATAGAAGAACAATAGTAGGATATGTTTCTTGTGAGAAGGAAACTAGCTAAGGATAATATATGGGTGATGTATTTGCATGTAGTCACTTCTCACATCGACATACCAGGAGAGTTTTCAGGGGAATGAATGCATGAAATTCACCTCAATATATGGACAAAACATCATCAGTGGAAAGAAAAATTCCTACACTACGAAGGGTATGAGGACCATGTCAATATGTTAGGAGAGATTCACCGCCTAATAGACCTATAATCCCTCCTATATTCATGACAATCACAATCAATAAGGAAAAAAGAAAAACCTTGAACTGTCTTGCCTCCATGCACTGCATACATTGGGTCGCTTCATTGGTGACGTCGTGGCTGGAGTTCACATTCGAGGATGGGGAGATCATGGACCTCTACACTTCACCCCTCTTCCCATATAGAAAAACCCATTGGAAATGACACCGTGCAATGTCATCACCCAAAGGCAATGATCAAATTAAACCCCTACTCAGGAAAGATAAGATACTCGACAAAAACCGGCCCGGAGTAAGTCTCAAAAGCGTGAGGACCGAGGAGATCAATACATTGAAAATATTTTGAGTCAGGCAACCAAGAACATCCAGCAGGCTTCCCGCCTGAGGGAATCTAAACACCAAGTAGTGCTCACATCTTCAGAACACCATAGACTCCGTGTAGGCCTAATTCCATACTCGGCTCACACCCCAGTAGGAGTACATGAAATTTAAAAGGTGGCAATAGAGGAGGCTACTGCCACAATATGAGAACAACCCTGCCCCACAGGGTAGAGGAATTTTTAAATCAAAATGACCCATAATATAGAGAAATCATTTTTGTAGTACATAAATGGAAGAACAGGAACAACCCCAGCCCAGAGGGTAAGGGCAGTTTTACCTCAAGTCCTCATACAGCGGACGTCCGTCTTCTCCCGTCTAAGAAGAATGATGGACAGAGGAGTCAACCGTTCCACACCTTCTCATGGTTCACAGCCTTTGAGACAAAGGCACATTACGAGGTCAGACCAGGGCTCCCTTCAGGTAAATCTTAGCCAAAAAACCTTAAGAATACCTTATAATAGAAGGAGAAAGTCCAACAAAGAATGCAGAAAGCCTTCCTACCATTCGGAACTGGGTACACCATCCCCAATGCGGCATGCCTCAGTGAACATGACCAACATCAACCCCATGAATCTCACAAGAAATGACATAGAGGGAGAGGTTAGGAAGAAAGTGTTGGGTCGGAAGAATAGCGAGGAATGATGGCAAGAGGGGGGTGAATTGCCTTTTTAAAAAATTGATTAACAATTAAAATCAGAGTTGAAAGTGCAGCGGAAATAAAGAGGCAATCACACAAGAAATTGATAACGGAGTTCGGCCAAAACCCGGCCTACGTCTCCGCTCCCAACTCAACCGTTGAGAGATTCCTACCGCTTGCTTTTCAATGGTTTTAGCAAGAAACCCACTAGGCTTTGAGGTAGCACTAGGACCTATTACAGCTTGCTTTTGTGGTTTAGCAAGAACCCACTTGCTTTTGATGGTTTAGCAAGAACCCACTAGCCTTTTTAACGGGTGAAGGCTAGCTCACCGAAACACAAGCCTTTTAAAAGGAAAGGCTTGAAGAAACCTCTTCACACCTTAGTGGTGGTGTGAGAACCCAAAGAAAGAGGGGATGAGAAAAGTTTGGGGTTTGTAAGCACAAACCCAATTTTAAGCTCAAAATAAAATATACAAGAAAAACCGTGATTGGGAAGACTTGGGCGCCAAAGGTTGAATGGAGTTGAAGACGTGCACTCCCAAGCTTCTTGAGTGGAGCTCCTTGGATGTGGAAGTTGTTGGAGCTATTGAGGTTCCTTTGAAGGAAGTCTCCGGAGGTACGCCAAATGATGAACAACGTGTCCGTGGGCTTCCGTATAGTTCCGGTAGATGTTCGGGGCTTCCTTGGCCTTTATTTATAGGCATGAAACCCTTGGGGAGGCTTCGGAGCCGTTGGAGAGGCTAAAAGAGCCGTTGGGAGCCAAGTGGACAGGCTGGTCAACAGCCCAACGGCTAGTTTGACTGTGTCCACCGGCTGGCCGGTGCAGGCCCACCGGTTGGCCAGTGTTTGCAAAAAGTCATTGGATTCCTGTCTAGGGGCCACCGGTCGACCGGTACATCTCCACCGGCTGGCCGGTGCCTTGGTAGAGAGGAAGAGTCTTGATCCAGGCTCTACCGGTCGACCGGTGAGGAGCCACCGGCTGGCCGGTGGAAAGACAGTAGATTGCACTATTTGGGCTGGATGCCACAGGTCGACCGGTGGCAGAGCCACCGGTCGACCGGTGGGGAGGCAGTGGCTCAGCCTTGAGTCAGGGTGCCACCGGCTGGCCGGTGGTCAAGCCACCGGCTGACCGGTGGACTGAATTTCAGTCCACTTGAAGTCCATTCTTGGGCCAACTTCTTGGCAACCTTGTGCCTATCATCCACAACACTTAAACACAATGTTAAACACATATTAAAGTGATTGTGATCATGAAAATCAAAGAGTGTGGGGTACAACAATCTCCCCCTATTTTGATGATCACAATCACTTATCTAAGCAAAGTAAAAACTTAAATGAAAGGCATGCTTTAAATGAAAAATTGAAAATAGATACTAAGCATGAGAGAAAAGATTCTCCCCCAATCAATCAAGAAATTTCTCCCCCTTTGTGATTATCAAAATAGAATGGGGCATAAAACTTGATTGAGGGAATTCGATGAAAAACGAGATTTTAAAACAATTGAAAATGATACTAATTGTTGGAAATTTTGAAATGAAAAATTGAATTGAAAAATTTGAATAACAGTTTGAATTGAAAGTTTTGAATCAAAAACCAATTGAAATTCGAAATTTGAAACCAAAAGTTGAAATTGAAAGTTTGAATCGAAAATTTTGAAATTACAAAAAAGCTTAAAAGATCCTAACTCCCCCTAAATAAAAACAAAAAGTCACCGGGGAGAGGAAATAAGTTTTGGCCCGGAGAGACTCGCAAGAAGGGATTTTTCAATCCAAACTTGTCTCATAGCGGGTCTTCTCCTATAAAATTCATCGGAAAAGAAAAAACTTTTGGGTTGACCGTACCGGGCGTTTTTACAATTACATTCATAAATGAGGTGCCCGGGTTTTTTGCAATAATTACAAAATTTAAAACTAGATCTCCCCCTTACAAAAACAGTGGGTGCATGGGAGGAGGAAGCTTGCTTGGAATAGCCAAGCCCTTGGGTGGTTCGGGAAACGCGTTGGGAACCAAGTAAATTGTTCAAATTTTGTTCCCCTTGGGTGAACTTGGCTAAAGATTCCCTTAGGTCTTTAATGGTTGATTCCAAAGAATCAACATCGGGAAAATTTTGGATTTTTAGGGAGAGTTCCTCCTTCTCTTTGAGAAGATGGTCTTTTTCGGAGGAAAGTTTTTTGAAAGACTTTTTTAAAGCAACGAATTTTGAAGATAGAGTATGAAAACCTTTTTCCAATTGATCTCTTGCATATTGGAGTTCCTCATAAGATAGATGATTGAAAGAATTTGAATTTAAAGAGCAAGAGGAGGAGGAGTCGGAAGATGTTACCTCATGTTTTTCCATTAGGCATTTTTTACCTTGGTCGCTCGAAGAGAAGGAGGAGAAGGAGGAGCTATCACTCCAAGATGCCTTTGAAGCCTTCTTCTTCTTCTTCTTGGCCCTTTTCTTGTGAAGTGGGCAAGCGGGTACGGATTTTGCATCGGGTTCTAGATTTTGAATGGGTTCTTGCTTTTGAGCGTCGCTAGTACCTTCATAGGTTAGTTCTAACAATTTCCAAATAGCATAAGAGGTAGTGCAAGAAGAAATATGATCAAAAACATTACGATCTAACCCACAATGTAGAGCATTCATGGCTTTGCCATCAAGCTCGAAATTTGCAATGTCAACGGGGGTCCATTGAGATTCATCTAGACTAGAGAGAGTATAACCATGCATGAAAATTTTAAAAATAGAAAAACCAATGCTTTTAAGAAATGTAGTCATGCGGGTTTTCCAAAAAGAATAGTCGGTTCCATCAAAAAATGGAGCACGATCCAAAGAAAAACCTTCGGGGGCGTGAGAGGAAGAAGCGGTAGAAGCCATAAAAAAAAGGATCTTTAATTTGAAACCGGTTAAGAAATTATTCAAATACGTCCTCTGATACCAAATGTTGGGTCGGAAGAATAGCGAGGAATGATGGCAAGAGGGGGGTGAATTGCCTTTTTAAAAAATTGATTAACAATTAAAATCAGAGTTGAAAGTGCAGCGGAAATAAAGAGGCAATCACACAAGAAATTGATAACGGAGTTCGGCCAAAACCCGGCCTACGTCTCCGCTCCCAACTCAACCGTTGAGAGATTCCTACCGCTTGCTTTTCAATGGTTTTAGCAAGAAACCCACTAGGCTTTGAGGTAGCACTAGGACCTATTACAGCTTGCTTTTGTGGTTTAGCAAGAACCCACTTGCTTTTGATGGTTTAGCAAGAACCCACTAGCCTTTTTAACGGGTGAAGGCTAGCTCACCGAAACACAAGCCTTTTAAAAGGAAAGGCTTGAAGAAACCTCTTCACACCTTAGTGGTGGTGTGAGAACCCAAAGAAAGAGGGGATGAGAAAAGTTTGGGGTTTGTAAGCACAAACCCAATTTTAAGCTCAAAATAAAATATACAAGAAAAACCGTGATTGGGAAGACTTGGGCGCCAAAGGTTGAATGGAGTTGAAGACGTGCACTCCCAAGCTTCTTGAGTGGAGCTCCTTGGATGTGGAAGTTGTTGGAGCTATTGAGGTTCCTTTGAAGGAAGTCTCCGGAGGTACGCCAAATGATGAACAACGTGTCCGTGGGCTTCCGTATAGTTCCGGTAGATGTTCGGGGCTTCCTTGGCCTTTATTTATAGGCATGAAACCCTTGGGGAGGCTTCGGAGCCGTTGGAGAGGCTAAAAGAGCCGTTGGGAGCCAAGTGGACAGGCTGGTCAACAGCCCAACGGCTAGTTTGACTGTGTCCACCGGCTGGCCGGTGCAGGCCCACCGGTTGGCCAGTGTTTGCAAAAAGTCATTGGATTCCTGTCTAGGGGCCACCGGTCGACCGGTACATCTCCACCGGCTGGCCGGTGCCTTGGTAGAGAGGAAGAGTCTTGATCCAGGCTCTACCGGTCGACCGGTGAGGAGCCACCGGCTGGCCGGTGGAAAGACAGTAGATTGCACTATTTGGGCTGGATGCCACAGGTCGACCGGTGGCAGAGCCACCGGTCGACCGGTGGGGAGGCAGTGGCTCAGCCTTGAGTCAGGGTGCCACCGGCTGGCCGGTGGTCAAGCCACCGGCTGACCGGTGGACTGAATTTCAGTCCACTTGAAGTCCATTCTTGGGCCAACTTCTTGGCAACCTTGTGCCTATCATCCACAACACTTAAACACAATGTTAAACACATATTAAAGTGATTGTGATCATGAAAATCAAAGAGTGTGGGGTACAACAGAAAGATGGTTCCCTCCCAGAGGCATCCCACATCGAGCCTGAGGGTGTGCATACCCGGAACTAGAGAGTGGTTCTAAATCTTGTTTCCTCCTCAGTTAATATGACATTACCTCCCACATGAAACCCCAAAATGTTGAAGAATAAATCCAAGGTCTTCTATAACCCGCCTTCTCCTCCACTTGAAAATACTTCCCTCACTCTTGATTAAAGGTTTTCTAATCAAGAGGAAGAAATGAAAGAGCTCATGAGAATTAATGTTGAGATGCATCGATGGACCTACCATGCTAGATGTGTTCCCACTGCGAAACATTAGCAGGTGCTCCCATAAAAGGTTCACATACCACATGCACTTATCCCAGTGAATAAAACCAAGCTCAGAGGTCTGTTTAACCTAAACATGATAAGACATGAAGACTTCCCCCTACTAGTAAGGCAGCAAGAATATATTCAAGAAAACCCACAGATGATACCCCAACTTGGTATCCAACCCATATTCCAACAGCACCAACATGCCCAGTCTTGACCACTACTGCACCGGCCCAATCTCCGGCCCGACGGGATATGAATCAAGGGCTCTTGAATACCGTCGAGAAAATAATATCTTGACTAGAATCCATGGAAGGGTGATGCAATTTGGTATAACCAGAGTGCAAACCCTACCCTAATTGGGTGAGTAATGTTCTACTGCCAAAGAATTTCAAAAACCCATATTACTAGTATTCAATGGCTTGGGGGACCCAAAACAACACTTGATGCACTATGCCTCTTATTGTGACCCCATGATGGGAACTCTAGAGCAGCAAAAAGAAGTAAAACTCAGGTGCTTCGTACAAACCCTATAGGACATGGCTTTTGAATGGTATACTAATTTGATTCCAACTATAGAAAAATATTAAAAAAATATTTTATTTTACAGAATCTATAGAATTAAAACTTCACATCCCTAAAAATAATATCTCAATCCCAGAAATAGTTTGTTTAGTGTCTTTAAGGACTAACCAATTAATAAATTTATTTTACAATAATTGTGAACATTTATTTATAATGTATCCACACTAGAATCCTTCTAGATTTATCATAAGTTATAAACATATTCATTAATATGGGAATGGAAACATAAGAATGGGGTGAGATCAAATTCATAGTAAGGGAATAATCAAAGTATAACATGATGGTGAGATAACACATATAATTTGGGATACAAAATATGATATAAGAAAGAGAATGATCATAATTATGTAAATATGGAATAAAGAAGTGATATAAAAATAAAATGGAATCATAAATTTTTTTTGACACTATAAATCATAACATTTTAATCTTAAGTCGAGGTTCACTACCAAGACTACATAACACAATGTGCTTAGGCTAACTTCATGTTCACCATACATGGTATATCATGAGATGAAAACATTACCCAATGTATTTGTGTGTTGTAAGGGAACCCCCTTCACATTTTAACATTTATATGAATATGTGTTCCATAAGAGTAAAAGAGACCATATATAAATCATAATCATGATAAAACCCATATAAAGAAATTGTTTTTCATAATCTCATCTAAATGCATAACTGAAGGATATATCATAAGGATTCCCATAAGAAGAATGAATTAAATAATTTTGGACATTGATATTTTAATAATTAATAAATTTTATTAAAAAAAGAGTAAAAATATAAAATATTTATTGAGGAGGATTGGAAAATCAAGAATAAAAACAAACTATTTAGGTGATACTTTATTAAATGGGTAAAGAATATTTTAAAGATATAAAAATCTTATTATATTCAATTAAACTAGAATTAAACCAAGAAGGTTTATATAAAATTAATTTTATTTTATAAAACTATTAATAGTTGGGACCATTTTATGGGGGTGTAACATTTCATGAAATAAGAAATATGAAGGTTCCCTTAAATTGGGTTTACATAAAAGAGGGAATTGCAAAGGGAACATAAAACATGTATTATCTATTGAAATAAATCTATAATAAAATAGGTATATATGTAAGGAAAAGAAATATATATAATATGGAAGAAATAAATGATAATAAGATATAGTAAATGGGAAAAAATATAAAGAGAATTCATAATCCCAAAGTAAAGAGTCTGGTTTGAAAGATCCCCTTTTTTGTTTTAAAATAACATTATTGAAATCACACATCATAAAAAAGGGGTAATAAAACATTTTTTGAAGATACGTTAAGGGGGATATGAAGGTCACATGAGATAAAATAAAATTAGGTTTCCAAATATAAAGGATAATATTGATGGGAAGGAAAACATTTGACAAGGAGGGGAAATTTTCATTATAGAGGATGGGAATTATTCCCAATTAGGATATACTTTTTGAGGAAGCAGTTAATCAAGGTAAAGGAATTGAGTTCAAAAGTAATTTTACCCTAGAAATGAATATAAGTTTTAATATAAAATATTATTGTGTAAAAATCCAAGCATAGAGGTATGATTTTTTAGATGATATCTTATAACAAAAAGGGTGTTTTGTTATTAAAAACCCTTAAAATTCACAATATTTCAAATTGAAAAAACATGGAAGTTATAACATGATATGTATTTTTAATTAACTACTATTTCATCATATTTAAGACAAATAGAAATTAATTTCCAATACATACACCAAAAATAAGCAATAAGTAGAAAACATGAATCATATCAAAATGAAACAAAATTGAGATAAAACAACCCCTACCTTAGGTACTAATTCATTATGAATGTTCCCTAACTTCATGAATAATCCAATAATGTTTATTAGAAAATTATTAAGATATTTTCTCATTTATATTTAATATTATAAGGTCTATCTATGTGCATATATTAATAATTTACTTTATAGTTTTTGTTCATCTAGGTTATTTGAGGTTGAGCGGTAAATTTCTATGTAACTCTCCTAGTATGATGATCATAGTAAAAGTGGTTATAAAATAACTTTAATATCTCCATAATTTTATATGTGTATGTAGATTTTTATTCTATTAACACAAAATATATATAGTTCCATAGGTTTCCAAAATGGACTCAAATTGAAAAAGGTGACTCTATATGTTAATTAAATGTGGTAAAATTTACTATAAATATTTATTATTAGTATTACAAATAAATTATAAAATATATTCATTAAAAAATATTAATATATAAGAAAATAAGGTTTATACATTAGATAAGTTTTTAAAATCATTTATTTTAGGTGGTAATGGAAAAGTGAAATACTTTGTTTCGTGGAGGTGGTAGTTCCCAAGTACATGTATTATTATCACATTTTTTTATATAGTGAGTGGTGTCTATGGAAATAAAAAAATTATCATTTAATAATCTTAATAATTTTTTATTTTTTATTTTTTTTCACCAAATAAGTCTTTTGGACCTTCTATCTAAAGAGTTTATGAAAAATATAACCCACCATTTATAGAGTCGGTAGTCTTCACAAATGCATAATGAAGTCTTAAATTTTACAATTATTTTGGAGGAAGGTAAAAAAGTGATATTCCATTAGTATAATAACATTTAATCATATTAATAATATTTATGTTATTATACATTCATTCATATATTATATTTGGAGATGATGATTTAGAATAAAATTTTAAGTAGTAAGTATTACTAATATGGAGATATTAAACTTTGTATTGAAAGTCTTATTGGAAATGGGTGGTTAATAATAACATTTAGAGGCAAGTGGAACAAAAAGGTTAAACTAAGGTAAATTGGGTATAGTTTTAAGAAAATTTCTAAGTCTATGTTTATCATTGAATGGTTGGAATTGATCTCATTTTATAAGTGGTTTAAAATTTCATTTTTTTAAATACCCATTACATATCAATGATTCCATGACACTATTCAAAGGTCAATGAATCAAAAAGTGATACATAATTGAGTAGAGAGGGTTGTGGGACTAGAAATCCCAAGCCATGAATTTTATCACATGTTTTAAACTTGTTTTGATTCTTTTATTAAATTTAAAAACTCTTTTTTTCCTTATAACACATTGGAATATATTAAGGAATGTTTTTGGAGTTAGGTACAGAGTCATCATGGGATTTTGGGGCATGTGGAGCTTCAATGTTGATGTATTAAAAAATTAAATCTAATACATCACATACACATAGTTTTTCTAAAATAATTAAATATATCCTAAATGGTGTTTCATATGGGAAAACTGAGACTACCATTAAATATGGAATGTGAGTATTACCCTAGGAATGAGATAATCTTTATATGTGTTATGAGTTTTTTTAAGAGCAGTCATGGAAATAATAATAAAGAAATTAATTAATTAAATAATTTATTGTTTATTTATTGGTTTTGAACTAAATATTATTCTATTTAAACATGGTGATAGAAAAATTCTATGGTTAGCTACATATCCCTTGAAATTATAGAGGACCATGGAGTTGAGCTTTGGTTGATGACAATGGGTTCATGGATCGATGATCAGTTTCCCTAGGAGTTTGTCATTGTCAACATTGTTCTTGGATATTTCCAATTTCAATGATGTAGAATCATTCTTCATCAATGTTATTTTTACTTTCAAGTTAGAAAATTTGATTTTTCAGTTTAATCCATTTTCTTGGTTTATTATGATGAACCTAAATTAATTCTTTTGAATATTACTTCATAGATCATCTTATAGAATTATCATTTAATTATATATTCATAAAATTTAGAATCTGATGTTGATTGGTTTGACACCATTTATCTTACATCCCATTTTTCAGATTGCATCAATAACTACCAACCCAACATGGAATTCAATAGAATATCACCTTTTTGTTTTATGATCTTATCCCTTTTCTCTTAGTTCATTATCAAAATTTCATTAGTCGGTGATTTGATGTTAACCCATGGACCCATTTTTTGGTGGGGTTGATTTATTGTTTATGTGGGTTTCAGTATTTGGATACTATTAACGACACTAGTTAAGTCAACATAGATCTGATAGATATGGTGTATTATACAGAGGAATCAAAGATGGTGGTAGTGTGGGTGAGAATCATAAAATAAATCAGGCTTTCTATTATAACCCTATATACACGATGTATCGTCATTTGAAATATGTTCTTTGGATATACCTGCATCCAATAGATATACTGAATGTATATATTATTATTAGTAAATTTAAAACAAATTAATCCTTAAATAACAAATAATGAAATGAAAATAGAATATTAAAATACAATAAATATATATATTTAGGTAATATGTTTTATTGATAATAATATAATAATAATTAAGATATTAATATCAATGGATGAGTAAAAATAATTTTTTAAAGTATAAATAATTATTTTTGGTGAATATTATATAATATAAAAGTATTATTTTTCAAATATTTTTTTAAGTGATGTTTATTTAACCTAATAAATTCAAATGACCACTCTTAAAAGATAATTTTGATATTTACAACTAATATATTAACACTAATTTAATTAGATATTGAAAATAAATAACATTCAGAACTATTTAAAAAATTAATATAAAAATATTTTTTCTTTATGTTTATTATTTGAAAGATAAATATATAAAATTCAATATTTTAATTTGATGATATGAAATTGATTTTTTAATTTCTTGTTTCAAAATTATGTTAGGGTGAATTCTTTATATTTTTCTATAATAATTTATTTTTAGGTGATTACTGAAAAAATATAGGTTCGGATAATACCACCACTTTTATGATTTTATCATAACATAAGAAAGAAATAAATGTTTTAAAAACAAATTTTCTAGAAAATTTTATATTTATAAAGTAGTTAAATCATTTAAAAACACTATGCTAAATTTATAAAATCCATGATTAATTTTTTGCATACTTAAGTCATATTTTACACAAAAAATGGTTTTTATTCACTTATATTAAAAAAATAGTTTTCATCAATTGAAGAAATAAAATAAAATAAAATTTATTTCATATTTTAGATCAACATATCTATATTATTTAATGATTTATATTTCATATTTAGGCATATAATAATGATTACTAAGATTAAAGATATTGAAAATGATAATAGTGAATGGATTATTTTCAATGAATTATTTTATTATTATTGTTAAATTTTTATATAATAAATTAAAATGATCAATTTTATATAAAGACTCTGATATAATTCTATAATATGTATACAAATATTTTATACTCATTTAATTTTTAATTATCATTATATAATATAAAGAAAATTTATTTATAAAATAACATTTTTCTAAGGAAACATTTTTTCTATATATTTAATTTTTTAATTTATAAGATAATATTTTCATATTTATAATTTTATTTAGGTCAAATTTAGTCTTTATTTAGGTTTATAACAATAATATTTTGTAAAATTGGTTATCTTATATTTTTAGTAGAACATAAATCATATAGTAAATAACTAGTTACCAAGGTAAAAACAAAAGTGAAAAGGTGTAAAAATCTAAGGATAAAATAATTAAAACATGTTTAAAACATATGTGAAAATTCCTGGTTGAGGTTTGATCAACCCACACAAATCTACAATTAATTATTGACCACTTATAGATCCATTTACCTAGGAATTGCCTCATGGTATCATTGATATGTAATTTGTGTTTACCAAAATAAGATTTTCCTCCACTCAGGAAAGGAGATCACTTTAACCCTATTAATGATACACTTATACATAGAAATGTTTTTTAAAATATACCAATTTACCACACTTATATATATATATATTCTATTTTTATAATCCCCTATTCTATAAAAGGTATCATATTCCCTTCATTTCCAAGAAGTCTTTTAAGACAATGTTCAAGCTCTCCACATGAGTAATACACAATCCTAAAACTTTTCTTCTTAATATTACTCTTAAAAATGTCATTTATCCATTAAATTAAGATAAAATCAGTATTATTAATATAATTAAATTTTATTATACTATTCTAATATCACTTTTCTACATTTCTCTAAATCCAGTAGAAAAATGAAGATGTCGTTAGGTATTTGTGCAGACTACCACCTCAATGAATGACACATTGTATTTTTCACAAAATCATTATATGTATGGTATAAAATTGTTATTTAATTAAAAAAATATTAATATTATTAAATTAAAATTACTATATTTTTATACACCCATCCTATTCTATGAAAAAAGAGAGCATTATCTAGGTACGTGCGGACTACCGCCTCCATGGAATGAAATATTTCATTTTTTTAATACCTCTTAACTTAGATGGTTTTAAAAATGTATATTATTTATAAAATTATATTAATGATAACATTAACATTAAATATTGATAATATTTTACAATCTATAATCAATATTAATAATAATTCATTATGGTAAATTAGATCATATTAAATAAACATATGAATACACCTTTATTAATTTGAGTCTATTTTTGAAACCTATATAACAATATATATTTTGTGTTAATTGAATAATAAAGGAAATAAAAATTTAAAATTTTTTAATCTATAAATTAATTTTATAAAACCTTTTATTGTGGTCAATTTACCAACAGATTTATGGAGAGATTGGCCAGAGAACCCCAAGTAACCAACACGAATGAAAACTAATATATAGTAATAGATAGACCGTATAATATGAAATATAAATGAATAAATATCTGAATAATATTTTTAATAAACATAATTTTATTATTTAGGTTTTTAAATACACACAAAAATAATCATTACCAAAGTTAAGGGTTTTTTATCTAAATTTCCTTTTATTGAGATTTGATTCGTTTTCACCACATGTTCTTTTTTGACATGAATTTATTTGAAATGAATTTATTTCTCTTATAAATATGATGAAATAAAAGGTATTTACTAATATATCTCATTTTATACCTTCAATTAATTTAAAATTATAAATATTACAATGTTGTAAGGGTTTTTATTAACTCAAACCACATTTGATTGGGTTATAAGGTCTCATCTCGAACTAATTATTTCTATAATTGGTTTCTTCCATATTAAGATTTTATATTGATACTTATATTTAAATGTGGAGTAAAATTAATTTTTAACTCAAATATCATACCTTTATGAGATTCTTTCTCTAAAAACATATTCCACTATACAAATAATTTTTTCATATATTAAAAGAAAATATTACTGTTTCCAACTCTAGATCATGTGATGGATAATTTTGTTTAATATTATTAAATTTCCATTATGAAAAATAATGGAGAATATAATTTTTCAAAAGGATTAACCATAGTCATTTTTATGCATTATTATATATAATAAAACCATTCTTCTCCATTAGTAATTAAAAAATGATTCTATTGATTAATCAGTTCTTTTAATCTTCAAAATGTTCATCACATTCTTTAAATAATGTGAAAATTACCCCTATATAAGTCAATTTGGTAAATGGGTTTGTTGATTTGGTAAACTTTTCCACAAATATCTTATAGTAACCCATTAAACCATATACACTATGTATTTTAAAAATATTTCTTAGTGTAATCCATTATTAAACCACCTTGGTCTTTGAAGGGTCAAAAATATTCTAACCTTTGAGAAAACATGGCCATGGAAATATACTACTTGAAAATAAAGTTTAAGAATACTCAATTTCCTATATATTTTATTCCCTCACCAAGTATTTAGAAAAAAATCATAGATGATTAATGGAATTCATAGTTTTTTTATTATATTAATATATCTTATGTGAATACCATGAAACATTTATCAAGATAATCTTTGAATATCTAAATCATAAGAACCATAAAGACTGATTTTTATTTGTATAGACTATAATAATTATTTTTTGTTCCTAATATCCAAAAATAATTGATAAAATATCTCTTTAGAATATCATCAAACATAAAATTTAATTATTGATAATTTGATTGAAGTTTAATCTTTTATAATTATTAATCTTTTTTAATTTAGTCATTTAGATCGTCAATTCATATAAATGGATATTTTTTCTTAATAATAAATTAAATTATTTCATTAAAAATAATGCATACACTCATTAACATATTTTTTTCCTTTATAAATATGAAAATCACTCCATATCATTGGAAACTAGTGTAAATTAATTAATTATCAAAATAATTTTGAAATTCATTTATTTATCACTCTCATTCTACCAAAGAAAATTTAAATGGTGTACTTGATATGGGTTTTACTTTGGTTTTAAGGTCATTAGATGATTAAAATTCATGACAAGGTTGATATCATAGTGATTCGGAAAAAAAATTACACAAATACAATCTTGAACAGTCAATGCATCTTTAATTTATAGGATATCATTCCCCAAAATAGATTTTGTTTGATCTCTTTCTTCTCAAATAATTTCATTATATAAAGCCACTAAATGTTGTCCAAGATAAGACTTAATTGATAAATCATCTCCTCTAAAAAAGTAATTATACTCCAATCATGATGATTATAATCTCTTTATATAAAAAATAAAATCTATAATTATTCTAACAGAACCAATACATAAAATCAATTATATAAATTCCAACCAGTGGTATAATATAGTGCCCCAAATTTTCTTTGATCAAGACATAGATCTTTCTTTAAGTTCAATGACTAAAAAGGTGTAAAATGATAATTTTACTGTACTAAATGAACTGAAATTTTTGTCTAATTGTTTTTTCATCCCAAAACATTATTTTTACCCATATGTTAAATTTTATTAATTTTCCATGCTATACAAAATTCATGGAATATTCAATATTTATTAGTATATTATTTTTTATTCCATTATAATGAATATTTTTATCTCTTAATTGAGAGATTCGATGATAATTCATATAGATGTAATTTATAAATTATGTTCTTAGGTGTCGATCTATAGACCAATAATTTTCAGGATATTATTATTATTATGAGAATGATTATTAAAAACATCATGATTATTAGGGAAGATAGTGAAATAACAGAATAACTCACCCTTAAGAGAATATGATGGTGAATTTAATTAAAGGAACTCTTAACCTTTTGTAGATGTGGATGGGGGTTATGGTGGATAACAGTTATATTCAAGCTTCTACAAATCACCAAGATAAATTATAATTAGTTTCCTTATAGAAGGAATCATTTGATCTCCATTCATCAGACCTGTGATATGCCATAATCGGTAATTTTTAATAATGGTGACCATCATTTAAATTTATTCACAAATTTCTCAAAACTATTGGGTTTTCAGTCTTTTGATTTAGGCTTCCTGATAAATTACTTGTTCATATTAAATTTAATTCATAGAATTGTTATTATTATTTCTAGTCAAGGGGTAACTGGTATTTCTCTGGATATCTTATGAATGTTCTTAAATGGTAACTATATTTTTGTACTAATTATAAATACTCTATTGTTCCAATCTAGATTAAGGTACTCCCTATGAATTATTTTAAATTACCATCCTTATTTTTAATTTCTATTCTTGTTGGATGGTTTCTTAAACTAGATTCAACAACAAAAAATATCTCTCCACCATCTATTGAAATGTTTTTTATGGAAATCTATCATTTGAAATCACTTACATCCTATATTTGTATTTAAAATGGTTAATTAAAACATGATCAAAATTTCTATTATGAAAACCCACCCAAATATTACTCAAACTTCTTAAATCTTGGTCACAAGGCTGACACGTGTGGGGTCTAAATGGACTCTTCACCTGATCAAACCCTTATATGAATGTCTTGGGTGGAAAAAATTTGACCAGATATTAGTTTCAATCCCATTATGTATTAGGATAAAACATATAGGGATCAGGGGACAAAGCCTCCAACTATTGGTGACATGTTCCCTTTGACTCGGTTTTTTAGTTATGGGGTGGGTGAGGACTATTTTCGTTATATAGGTGATATTTTTAAGTCTTAACCTATCTTAAAGCCATTGGATAATGACGCTTCAAGGTGGTTATCCACATACAAGGGATACCCAAAATGAATTATTTCATTAATACTTTAGAAGTTATACCCCACACTTAGAATGAGAATCAAGTGGCGTACAGTGATGTTGATTTAGCTACTCAAGATAATCATGAGAAATAATTTCAAATTAAATCATATTATATTTACTTAAGTGGAATGAAATCAAATAATCCAATAGTGGACTCATATGGATTTATTACGCCACATCCTAAGAAGACTAGGAAGTATAATTATTGTTTTAAACTATAATAAACTTTTTTAACAAGATCCTCAAGGATATGTTTTGATGTTAAAAAATTTATTCCTCCTAAACCTATTCCTAAGTCCCTTCCTCATCTTCTAAGATCTCTTCCACACCATCTGATGAAGAATATATGGATGACATAAAAAAGGTTAAGAATCATATTCTTATTCTTAAGGAGGGTCTTCCTCTGGAAATTTATTCTTGGGTTAATGAACAAAATATATTTTCCTTCAGTATAAATCAAAATTGGGATATATATATGGATAACAAACTTGATCATAGAGTTTGGATATTTTCTATAATTGAATCATATTTTTGACAAAAATACCAACATTGATTTTTGGATACCTTCTTGGGTATAGTATACTACCTTAGGGTGCTGTTTTTGGGGGGATAATTTTAGGAAACATATTTTTTGATGCAATATGAGATATAAATGATAGTTTTATAATAAATTATTTTTTTAGGAATTAAAATGTCTGACTAATAGATGCAAGATTGATGAACTACAATGTTATTTTTGATATCATTTCTCACATTTATCCAATCAGTGGTTGATGGTCAATATTGGTGAATTTTATTTGTTTGTTTACTAATTTTTTTTGGGTGAAGTTAGTGTTATCATGGAATTTTAGGACTATTTTTTGATATAATTATACTTTTTGAACTTTGAAAAATATTTGTTGGAGAAGGATTTACTCACCAAGGAAATGTGAAATACTTGAATTTCTCATGAAATTTTATTACGAAAATAAAATATATTTGATGTAATTTTTTATGTGATTTGGTTATGATACTTTTTCTTATTATATGGGTGGAATTAAATTGGACTTTTTAGAATATTTTCTATTTGGTGGTTGTTATCATTTTTATTTGGTCAAAATAGTCTTATGACAATTATGGGAAACATGTGTTATTTGAACTCATGGATTTAAACATTATTATCTACTAATTTCACGATGAATTTGAACTCAAACATAAACTTAAATAACTTTTCATTATAGGACTTCAATATATATTCCTCAATACCTTCTCATGACTACACTAATCTCCTATTCATGCATGTCTGAATTTGTAAGTGATTTACTACAATACCTACTTATACATAGATTTTTTTTCTCATGAAAATAATGGATGAAAATTCAATAACTATATGTGATAAATGGAACTTGGATGATGATATTATATAATTTTTATTTTCATAATGGAATTATAGTTTATTTTAATACCTATATTTATAGTTTTTTCAATAATATATAGCTTTAATGTTCTACTCATGCCTAGATAATGATCATATTGTGGTTATGGGAAGTGAGTAATGTGTTTCTATTATAATAATTGTTATCATTTTTCATGAATTTTGAAATATATTTTTAATTATTGGGGATATGATTTTATTTAATGAGTATGTGATAGATAAATTAAAGAAGGGGTTATTTATTTTTGAATTTGAAAAACCTTTTATGAAGTCTAAATTCCAATTCTACTAACACACTGAATTGGTTCCCAATTAATGACACTTGACAACTAGTCTTGATGGAAGATAATGGGCCTCAACACTAATTTTTTATGTAATGTTTGGATGCTTGGGGATTCATTCTTATAAGGATTATAGAGCCTACATGTCATTCTTATGAGGATTCTAGAGCCTACATGTAGTGCATGCTATCAATGATGATAATGTTTGTCAATGAACCCATTTTAAACCTCACATAAATATTTTGATAACAATTTTTAAATGTTTTAGGGAATTTATGTTCTTTTCTCACTGTATTATATATTGGTGAAAGCATGTTTTATCTCTCATTTTAACTTATATGTTTTTTATAATAAATTTTGGTGAGGTATGAGTTTTTTTTCCAACACTTATTTCATTCCATTTATTATTATTATTATTATTATTATTAATATAATACTAATTATAATTATTATTATTATTATTTTGTGGGTGGAGACATTGTGGTGACATGTTATAGTGTCATGTAAATGGAATGTGACATGACATGTTTGATGTTTTGTGGGGTATATGAATTTTTATATTCATGGATAGTTTTAAAGGGGGATTTAATTCATAATGTTTTTATGGAAATTTATTTTAAACTATATTGCATGAGTTGAGGGAAAAATGAAATTTTCCCACTCCTCTCTAATGAATTCAATCATTGGAATATTAGTGAGGAATCTCTACCATTCTCAATTTTTCATTAGAAAAATATATTTTAAAGTAAAATTGATGTTACCCTTTCATCAGAAAATGGAGGAATTTATTTATAATGGTGGTTTAAATAGTGAAAAAATTTCAATAAATTATTATAAATCATAAAAATCATTAATGATGTAAAACATTTTATTTGTGTGTTTATACCTCATCCTTTGTCTGTTCGACCACCTTCTCCGACATCAAACCTCTTAAAAATTATTCTTTCATGTAATTTCACATTAGAATATGATAATAAATTAGATAATAACCATCATATTGACTATGGTATTTTATCATTTGGATAGAAACCATATGTAAAATTTTATTAAATTGGTTAATATAAATAGTGATAAATTATTTGTGTAGATCCAATTCAATGATTAATGATTGGTAATAGTTGTGAAATAAATTGAAGAATATTAATTATAATTTTATTCCAATTAATATTATATATTTAGAAGACAAATTTTTCATATGCTCAAATTGAATTATTATCATGGAATTTATGTGAAGATTAAATTAATATTTAATTTCTTCAAAAATTATTGATTTTAATCATGATGATAACATGATAATATTATAAGATAAAAATGGTTTTAATATGTGTTTAACTTGTAAGTAAATCAATCAACCAAGGATTATTTATTTATATTAATTTTGGATTTTCCCACATTTCTAGAAAAATAGTTGTTTCTAGTTTCATGGGAATTAATATATTTTGAAATAAATATTTATTAAGTGTGACATAATAATATTTTTGATCATGTTTTTATGATTTATTTATTTATTTTTTAAGTGGAATAAACATGAAGTTTATTTCTAAATATATTTTTATTATTTTTATTATTATTTGACTATAATCATGTCAAAAAAATATTAAAATGGTGTAATGATTTTGGTTGCCTATATCCACTAATGAATTCATATTATGGTCACCAGTAATGAGATTACATATTTAGATAATAATATTATGAATAATATTATTTCTTCTATAATCATCCTTTTAGATTTATGAAAATCATACATTAAATAAATAATAATGATATCTATGTCATTATTATTTTTATTTTAACTTAATGTAATGGATATTCATTCCTTTTCACCTTGTTAATCTTAAAATGCCTATATTGACTAATGGAAATAATATTAATTTTATTATTATTATTTTCTAAATAAGAATTGTTATCATTGCTCATTGAATGGTGAAAATAGTTTACGGGTGATGGTGAATGAAGAATGATGCCCAAAAATCACCCTCGTTAGGTGTAATGATGAGTTTGGAGGGGGTGGGTTCAACCAAGGCATTACTGGAGGCCAAGGTGGAATTGTGTTTATAAAAATAAGATGGTGTTTTGATATTTAGGGTCTTAAAGAAGAAATGATATATAGTCCTATGTGACATACAGTGTGAATTTTCATATTTCAGCTTTCGTATGAAATAAAGTCAAATAGCATATAACTTTTAGATATATCACCATGTAACATTTTTATTGAAACATATTAGTAATAAGTTTTTTATGACTTAAATTAAATTTTGTGTATCACCATACTAAGCATCACAATGTGTACCCCACATGTATGCACAATCTATAAGGAAGGACCTGCATAACATGTACATCATCTATATATTTCATATATCCTACTTGGTTTAAGAATATTTATATGTTACTTCATTATAAATAAGATTAAATCCAATATAAAATTAGTTATGTTGTCATGACCCACCCACCAGGGTCCGACCCGTGACTACCGCAAGCTCGCCTTCAATAGGTTAGGGGTTGGTGACCAACTCCAAGTAGAAATATCCCACAAATGGGGGGCATTATCCTAATGTACCTGTACACAAAAACACACATCTCCAATCCTACACAATGATGAAATATAAAACAAATGAAACAAATTCATGCATACATTTATAATCCAACATCTAGAGTACGATAGTAAAGTACTGAAAGTGGAAAAGGGTCTAAATACAAGCCCAACCAAAAACTTTATGGGGTCCAACATGCTCTAAATAAAATTAATATGATCAAATTAAAGAACCCAAAAACACCTTGTTAAGTAAAGATCAAGCTAGGCTCCACCCACTCATTGTACTACAAGTACACCATCAAATGGTTTATAGTTTTCATAAGACATGACATGTATAGGCAGAGCCTGTGAAGAGGTCATTATAACAATACCTAGTAAGCCACCCCGGAGACACTAAACATTAAGAACCACGAATATTCATCTCAATACAATATATAAAAATAAATAAATAATAGAAAATAACTATAAATACTCGAGAAGGATACTACGCCACCAGGTGGTCACAACTAACTATAATCCATAGGATTCTGCTTGAATAAATTCTTGTTTATGGAGAATCCACTCCACAAGCCACGATATCACTGGAGACTCCCATATAAGAGGTCTTTATCATTTGGGAATACCCAAGAAAGTGCACCGGTCTCAAAAAACCCAAATATTCAGATAGTGGGTCAAGCCCAGAACAACTGAGGGACACCATTCACCCAATATGGATCAACCCGCTTCATAGGTGATCATATGACAATGATACCACACACCCTACTGATATGATCTACCTGATGGATGAGAAAATCCCTTCTCAAGGAGGTCATTCCAATTCAACAAACACCACCTATATTATAAATATGATCGAGGATCACTCTCTAGTATCATATAGGAACACCAAAAACTCTATCTGAGAATCATCCTCAAGATGGGATCAAAATCTTGTATTGTGGATGTAATGTCGCAATATAACCATGAGGTAATAGAAAAAGGGAACACAATCAACCAAGACTGGTCTAGCCTAAGGAAATAAAGGGATACAAACACCCTTTAAGGGGGTCAAGACATGTACTAGGGGTAACCAATGTGTCTAGTTATCCCCAGTTCTTCCCATGTGGTAAATCCTCACATAGCATATAAATCTCCAAATACACAATGTGTAGGAATAGTACACGGTGTGTAGAGATCACTCTGTTCCTACCACTGTATTGTTGGCCATGTTCACTTACCATTGTCCATGCACATATACCAACCCATGTACACCTATTCATGCCTATATACATCTTTCTATGTCTGTTTCCAAGTACATAGTGTGAAACTTGTCAGGTAATTTTGGTCATTTCAATGTATTTTTTGAAGTACATGTCGATCCATCACAGAGTGTTCACACATCATGTGATACTTAACTTAATCCTGAAACCCTATCCACCACTTAGAGAGACCTAGACAATGTGTAATCCCAAAATATATCCCATGTGTATTAGGAATTTCTAGATCCATATGGATCTCTTATGCATTGTCCTATGAATCACCAGATCCATCACCCTCATTAGAACCTATAGATCAAGGATCATTCGGCCATTTCCATTATTTATTAGCAAAATATAGACTCAAATTGTCTTGAAAATCACAGCATCGATCCACCCGTCTTCGTGCATCAAAAAACAGGAATAATGGAACCCTAAAAACCATATTGATCCACCTTTGATCATCCATCACCATCATCACACTTCAGTCGTACAGTCAATCATGAACTGAACCCATGGTATAGATATATTGCACTAAAGAAAGGTTTTGAAATGATCGAATATATTGTATTCATCAAACCATGGTCCAAAATAAATTCCCACAAAGAGTGTGAGAAGAATGAGTAAAGAAAACCATAAGCTATAAGTAGTGAGGAATGAACCTCATCCTTTGTTCATTCATCCTTGATTAATTTTCATAAAGAAGGTGAATGAAGAGGAATAAATCACCATGAACACATAAAATTCCATCAATTTAAATTGACTGATGATGTTTGTATCAATTCTATTTGAGAAATTGATTTGCATTTGTTTGGGATTAACAAAGAGGATGGAAAATGATAATCAGCATCCAACTTGGAGTTTGGAATGATCATTGAGGAAGAACGGTGGTGTGTTTCCATCATTGAAGAGATCCAAAAATTCCATCAACACAATGATCCAGGATCTGATACCAATTCATCATCATTTTCCAAGGAATATCTCCAATGGTCATTTATATCTCTATATTATGAGTGGAAACACCTGAGGAAATCCTTATAACCATATACCTATAAGAGAAATTGAATGATGCATCAAAAGTAAATAAATAAATAAATTTATTAATTTGTTTTATTCTTTTACGCCCATGATGGATTTATTATAAATTCCTCATGTTGAAAACGGTTATGTCACTCTTAGGGTAAAACCTATGTTCTAAACTCAATGATTCCCTTGGATTTATGATCCAGGCCCCAATTTGGGTGTTATTCCACTTTTTCAAAAAAATTATGTGCATGTGCAATTTAATATATTTTATATTTTTCAAACATTTATTCTAGGAACACTGGGCCTTGGAATCATATGTATTCCAAAGGATTGTTCTTGAAATTAATCCATATAATTTCCAAAAATAATACATAGAAAATTGGAGTAATTATATTCTCCCCACATTGGGTATTTTTGTCTCAAAAAGAGAAAAATATACTAAAAAATATGAGGGTACTGGGCTCGCATCTGGGTCTCCCACTCTCAGGTTATCTCTTAAAGGTTCTCATGCTACCACTAGACACACACTAGGGGATTTGATCACCCATTAAGGATCCTCTCCCACTGATCCTCGATCTCCACTAGGTACTTAGAAAAGGTAGCTCTATCCTTGATGTCCTTCTCACCCTAGTCGATAAAATGTGGCCATTCATGCACCTAAATGGATATTATGAGGATTTCTGAGAATGTTCCCCACATGCTGTGTGGTTTTCAAAAATTTCTGATTGTTTCCCACTTGGTGCTCCGTCTTTCCGCGGTGCCTACGGTTCCGTCGGCATCCGTCCACGGCTCTATCTCCCCGCCGGCTGGTCCTGTCAGGGGGTCCGCGGAGGCGGCTCCCGGGGAGGGTCATTCGGTGTGTTCCTTTAGGGATGTCCTATGCGGGCAGGTACTGGATTCTTCGCGCCCATGGATCCCAGAGATTGGTTCTTTCTCGCACTCGGTAGTGAGAGATGGGTCGCGGGTGTCGTTGGTGGTGTCGGCGTCAGCGTTCGTCGAAGCTTCTACTAGCTTGAAATGGACTCTTGTGGCTCGGTTTGGTGCTGGGAAACCCCCTCTCCCTATTTTAAATTCTTCCTGGAATCCTGGGGGTTTCATGGAGAGGATCGTGTTTTAGTGATCCACAGGAACTCGTTCTACTTATTGCTATCCTCGGAGGAGGACTTCATTCGAGCCTGGTGTTTCGCTCCTAGGTTGCTGGCCCGGTGGCGCTTTAGCTTGTCCTGTTGGTTGATGGAGGCTCACAAGGGGAAGTAATTCCCTCATGCGGAGGTGTGGGTCAGTCTTCCGGGTCTCCCCCTCCCATTCCAGAATGGTGCGCCATCGGGGATGCACTGGGAGGCTTTCTGTGCTCGGATGAACGCACCCGCCGCAGTGAGGAGGTCCTGGTGGCGCGGATCTATGTGGATCTGGATCTCTTTCTCCTAGTTCTGTAGTAGATCTCTCTGCAGGTGTCATATTCAGTGGTCTGGGACCAGGATATTGTGTACCCGATTTTTTCCAGGAATTGCTCATCTTGTTTGTTGCAGGGACATTCGCTTCATAACTTCCGTAGACGACTTCCCGGTGGGCGTCCCCATGTTGTCGTTGGCTTTAAGCCACTCGCGGTTTCTTCTCTATCTCGCCGAGGATCGGCCTCGCCTTTGGGTTCTCTTTTGGTCCCTCATTCAGCTGGTAGTACCCCGGCCTCATCTCCTTTATTGTTTCCAGATTCATCACCCAAGTGATCACGCTTTCCAGAGCAGCAACAGATGAAAGGTGGGTTTCTGGATTTCCTCCTGAGAGTTCCCAAGGGCCTGGTCTCCCCTACATGGTGGCTCCCAATTTTTTTCACGGCCAATAGGCCAAGTACTTCCCTGCTCATTAGGGAGGACGGTGTCCTAGGGTCTTTCCTTATGGTGGACCTCCCAGAAGGATCTAGGCTGTTATCCCTTGTATCTCCAAGTGCTCTGGGGAACTCTACTGGAGATCGTCCGTTTACGGAGGCCGACTCCCCGGCTAGTAGAGGTGGTTGTGTGTTATCAGATCTTTCTGGGGATGGTGGTTCTTTAGGGGTGGTGACTCTAGCCTGGGCGGCCAAGGTAGTGGGTGTAACCTCCTCAAAGTCCCCTCAGTCTCCACCTCATCCAGCTATAGCCTTACCAAACTCGAGTCCAGGAGTGTGCACCAGGCAGATGAAGAAAAAACTTCAGAAGGGGGAGAGCTCCTCTGTTCTAATTGGATTGACAACAGGTCCTGGGGTCAAATCCAAGATAGGTTCGTTTTAATGTTTCCTTTAATAATATGGAATGCCCGAGGGATCGGGGCGAGGGTGAAGATGTATTTCTAATCCACGTAAGTGAATAACCACAAGGCTAAAATGGTGGTGATCATTGAACACAAGCATAACTGTTCCAAGATCCAAGAGTTCAACCGTAAGATTAATATGCATACATCCATGCATTCAGCCCCGGAGAACAAACATATATGGTTGTTCTGGAAGAGGTAAGTCTCAGTAGAGCTGATATAGGCTGGGGATCAACACATCACAGTGAAGGTGTCGAGCGGTGGAGAAGAGATATATATCTCTGTGGTTTATGGTAGCTGTGATGCCCAGAGGAGGGAGGTGCTGTGGTACGATCTTGAAAGATTCGATCTAGGGGACCATCCCTGGGAGGTGGGAGGGGGATTCAACATCATTATGCAACCAAACGAGAGGAAGGGGTGTGGTGATTTCGAGAGGTGGTCAAGTTCTTCATTTGTTCATTTCGCTGTAGGGAAGGGGTTAATGGAACTAGGCTATTCATGGGATCCGTTTACCTGGTGCAACAACTGAAGGGGTGGAAGTCGAAGTTGGAGTAGGATAGACCGGTGCTTGGCCAATTTCCACACCATTTACAAATATCCGAATGTGAAGGTGGATCACCTAACATGAAGTATCTCTGATCATTCGCTGCTCCTGGTGGCTCCTTGCAGGAAAAAAGTTGCGTGGAGAATTTCAAGTTCTCCAGCCATTGGGCGAGTAATCCAGAATATCACCAAGTCGTTAAGAGATGATGGATCGAGCCCCCTTGGGGCCATGCATGGGTGGAATTCCACCACAAGTTGAGATTCTTAATGCAAGAACTCTTGGAGTGGGCAAGGTATCATCCCCCATCAGACCAGGAGCTGCAAGCGTTAAAACAGGAAATCCAAAGTCTGGAGGCTGGGCTTGAGTAGAGATGGGATGATGGGAGTTTAGGTAACCTTTCGTAGTTGAAGAGATCTATAGAGGTGATGGTGCTCTCTCAAGAGCAACAGGTGAGGGATCGGTCCAGGGTTATGTGGCTGAAGGAAGGTGACAAAATACCACATACTTACATGCATGCATTCGGGAGAGAAGGCGTGTTTTGAAACCCAATATCTCGATAGAGGATGGCTTGTTTTCGGATGATCCAGACATGGTCGGGGGTCTATAATGTGCGTTATATAAAGAAATACTGGCGGGTACTAATGTGAACATGCCTCGAGGGTACCCTTCGTGGGAGGTTGAGCTTTGGGAGGGGATTTTGAATATTGTCTCTGCGCAGGAGAGTGCCAAGATGGAAGGAATTCCGGATGAAGGGGAAGTGCATGAAGCAGTGTGGAACATGAACCCTGATAGTGTGGCTAGCCCCGACGTCTTCCCGGGTTCTTTCTACAGGGGATCTTGGGAGGAGGTTAAAGGAGACCTCATTTCTGTAATTCTTGATTTCTTCCGAGGGGGCGACCTTCCTCGGATAGCATTTGCGACCACGCTGGTCCTCCTACCAAAAATTAAAGATCCTTCCTCCCTCTCCCACTACCAGCCTGTGAGCATTTGAAATTTCCCCTACAAGGTCCCAACGAGCATTCTCAATAGGCGGATGGCCAGCTTCCTTCCTTGGTGGATAGCCTTGGAACAACACGGATTTGTTCAAGGTATATCAATCCAGGGAGCTGTGGAGATGACACATGAGATATTAAGAGATCTGAATACTCCATCCCATGGATCCAATGTGGAAATCAAGCTGGACATGAATAAGGATTTCGATAGGATGGAATGGGGCTTCATTAATAGAGTTTTTACGAAGATGGGAGTTTCAAACTGGGCATGTGATCTTATATTTAGGTGTGTCTGCTCTCCATGGATGGCAGTTTCATTTATGTAGAAAACACAGGGATTTTTCAAAAGCATTTGTGGAATTTGGAAAGGTGATCTGCTTTCCCCAAGCTTATGTATTATCATGCAAAATACTCTGAGCAGGATGATCAACAAAGGTGTTAGTGAGGGAGCCATAAAGCCATAATGGAGGAAGTTCATCCTTCCCCCAGTGTCACATCTGATGTTTGAGGATGATTACTTCATGTTCATGAATGCCGGAAGGAGGTCCCTTAATGCGCTGAACTGGATCCTCACGGAATATTGAGTGTGGAGCGGACAACTCATTAATAGGGAGAAGAGAAAACTCTATGTTCCTACCTCATGAAATCCATGAAGGGTGGCCAGGATGGGGATCGTGCTGGGTATGGGGAGAGTCTCATTCCCCATGGACTACCTTGGTGTACTTGTTTCAGTAGGTCGGGTGCGAAACATGGATTTCGACAAAGTGGTGAATAGAATTACGGATCGCATCCTGAACTAGAAAAATCACGTTCTATCCTTCAGAGGACGGATCACCCTGGTGAATACTGTCCTCTCAGCAATCCCAGTGCATGACCTGGCATCAACGTGTGTGTCGGAGGGATTCATAAGGTTTATCGACAGGATTCTTGTGTGTTTCATATGGGATGCATCAAGCTAGGGTAAGAGACAGTGGGTGTCGTGGGGCAAGATGGCCCGGCCCATTTGTGAAGGGGGCATCAATGTTAGGAGTATGGAGGAGACATTTCACTTCTTGCATGCGAAGCTTTCATGGGAGTCCATTAAAGCTCTCACCTTGTGGGGGAAACCGAATTCTCAGAGGTATAAGGCCGATTCGGTTTATGGGTCAGCTAGTGGGTCGGTGCATTTGACCTCGGTGTTTAACATCATTCCGACTCTCCTGCCTCTCTCTCGATGGATTTTCAGGGAAGGGAGTATCCTGTTCTGGAAACACAACTGGGCGGGTGATGTTCTTGGCTACCAGGGATTCCCGGACCCCTTAATCTCCTTTAGGGAGTCTAGTTTGTACCCCCAATTCTAAAGTTCGGTCCTTAACACCTCCCAGCAATAAATATTCGACTCTGTGGTTATGAACTCCGAGCAGGACAGATGCATCTATACACCTTCCATTTTAGGGAGGTTCAACGCTAAAGATTTCTACAGGAGGAATGGTATCTAGGGGCAGAGTGACAAGTGGAATAACATAGCCTGGTAAAACAAGATTCTAGTGAAACTCAATTTCCTTACCTGTAGGATATGGAATAATTCCACCCCCTCTGATGATCAAATAAAACATTTGGGGATCAGTCTTGCATCTTTTTTCCATTGCTGTGGGAAAAAAGTGAAGAAACCATGATTCATATATTTTTTGAAGGATAATCGGCTTGGTATTTTTGGAGGTTTTTTGGTGTAAAATCAGGATACCATGCACAAGGGGGTAATGTTGCGTTGTTTATGGAGCGCTTGTTCCAAGAGGGAAGCGTGTCAGCGGAAGAGTCTAAGGTGCATGTTGTTATCTTCAATACCGTTTGCTAGAGCTTATGGAAATCCAGAAACCGGGCCAGATATGAAGGGAGAAGCACCACTGGTCACTCTATGGTGGCAAGTACCTAGTGTCTACTGATTGACTTGATTATCACCGCGAGAGAGAGGTCATCCTTGCATGCGCTGCAGGATCCTCGGAGTGCTTCCCGGAATGGTGGGGAGGAATAGGGAAGATGGATTCATTGGACTCCCCCAAGAAAAGGTCTTAAGCTTAATACTGATGTATCCGATGTATTGGGTGACATGAGGGGTGGAGGAGTTATTTTTGATTCCAAAGGGAGTCTAGTGTTGGCCTTCTCAGCTCATTATGGCAGCGGATCATCAACACGGGCAGAAGCAATGGCGGTTCTGACAGGCCTATCTTTATGCAGACTCAGTGGTATTTACATTACCCACATGGAAACGAACTCTATGATTATATACTATTCCCTTATCAGTAGAGGCACCACTCCATGGTCTATAATTTATACAATAAGAAAGTGTAAGTCTCTACTAAATGACAGAGTTAGTATTTCATACACGTGGTGAGAGGGGAACAAAGTGGTGGACTATATGGCATCTATTGTGGTTCCTGGTACGTGGGTAACGTGTCTTACTAATGTGTCCAGTATGAAACCAGAGGGGGTGAACCTTATACGGGGTGATTCCCCTGGGATCTATTATTTCCAACCACCATGATATGGTTTGTTTGCTTGGTTGGTCCTTTATTCCCCCTCCTCCCCCCCCTTCATGAATAAAAATCTTAACGTTGGATGGATGCACATATCTCCTCTGTTGTGACACGTTGAAGAAATTGTTTTCCCAATTCAACTACAGTAGTAGAGATAAGAAGTATGCCACCTCTTCAACTCTACGTAGTATCTAGAAGGGGTCAATGAATCTTGGAGACAACTTTATACCCCAACAAAAACTTCTCAATCCATGTCGAGGTGATACCCTTAAAAACACATGGTCTCCCTCTTCAAACTCCATAGGTCTCCTTTTTCGGTCCAAATAAGAATTATGATGGATATGTGTAGTCCTCATCCACTCCTAGGTGATCTACACCTTATTTGTAGTATCTCACAACAACTCTAGTCCCATGAGTGTCAACTCACTTATATCAGTCTAGAAAAGTGGTGACCTATAGGTTTGTCCATAAAAATACTCGAATTGTGTCATTCCAATGGTATAATGGTGTTTATTATTGTACCAAAACTCCACCAAGGGTATAAGATAATTATAACTATGTCCAAAGTCCAACATTTAGTATCATTGCAGATTGTCCAAGACCTAAATGGTCTGCTCTGTCTGGATGTCAATCTATGGGTGAAACACCTTGCTCATGTGTAACTAAGTCCCAAAGGACTCTTGTAGTCCTCTCAATAATCATGATATGAAGTGAGCTTTTCCTTTTTAAATTATTGTTGACCGGACTCCATGGAGTCGGACTATCTCTTGTATATAAAGGCATCCTAAGCTTTCTGTCGAACTCATCTCTCAAATAGCTAGGAAGTGGGTCGGCTTGGTGTGTCAGTCTATGATCTCCCATATGGAATCCTGTCCCATGGACATATGTGGTAACCTCATCACTAATTACAGGGATATCCCAACCCACTTCCACTCTGGAACCTCAAGGGTTCTGCTAAACCTACTAGAACCTGGTGCCCATACTTCACCTAATGATAATTGAGGCATCAAGAGACAAACTCTACAACTCCCTTTTTCATGTTTGGCCACCAAGACTAACATCAAAAGTCTTGGTATATCTTTTCCACACTAGAATTTACCTCCAAATGGGAATTATGAAACTCCCACATGACCTCCTCCCATAACACAAAAGGTACCATTGTTTATCCTCTAAAAAAGGATAGTGTGATCCCCACCTTTAGAATATCCATCAGGATTACATCTAGTGGATATATGAGTACATAAGGTCTCATAGTAGGTACCTCCACACAGATCATCCCATACATGCTGTAAAATTGATGGGTTAATAACCATAAACTATATATATGAATCACCATCCTTTTCAACTAATTACAAATACAATAAGTCTAACTTCTCTAATTCCTTTGTTGAAAACTGATAAAAATATTTCCTGATAAGATCTTCTACCACCACATTCCCCTTACTAGGAGTATAGACAATCTAAAATTCATAGTTATAGAGGAACTATAACTTTATCCTCCATCTCAAGTTAAGATCCTTCTGAGATAAGATATACTTTATACTCTTATGTTTTGAGTGAAAGATAATCCTCTCACCCATCAGGTAGTGCCACCACATCTTTAGTGCAAAGAATACCGCTTCCAACTCAAGATCATGGGTTGTGTATTTCCACTCATGTGGTATCAACTTATGTGAACCATAAGTAATAAATACCTTCCTATGCATCTGAAAACAATAAATCTTGGTCTATATCTTATCACAGAACACTACGTACTCAACACCCTCCTCTAGAAATATCAATGTGGGATCACTCATCAATCTATTCCTCAGCTCCTGAAATCACTTTTGATAACGTTATATCCACATGAAACACTTACCCTTCTCGATAAAAACTATCAAGGGTGATTCCACTCTATAGAAATCATGTAAAAACCTCTGACAGAACCCTTACAACCCAATTAAACTTTTTGCCTCAATAACACTCTATGTTGGATCTCAAGAAAGCACTGCCTCAACCGTCACTGGGTCCACTGCTACTCATGCCTTTGAGATGATGTGTCCCAGGAATTGGACCTCTCGAATCCAAAAATGACACTTTGAGAGTTTCTCATAAAGCTGGTGCTCTTAGAGTGTGTCCAATACCATCCTCAAGTGTCTTGTGTGCTCCTCCCCAAATTATGAATACACTAAGATGTCATCAATAAAGACCACCATGAACTTTTCTAAGGTAGGCTGGAAGATCTGATTCATGAGTCTCATAAAAACTATTGGGGTATTCATCATGATGAATGGAATCACCAAGTACTTGTTATGTCTACAGAGACATCTGAATGCCATCTTTGTTATATCCTCATCATGTACTCATTGTTGGTGGTAGCCTGATCTGAGTCTAATATTAGAGAACCATCCCACCCCACTCAACTGGTCAAAAAGTTCATTGATCCTTGGTATTGGATACATATTCTTCAGATCCACCTAATTCAATATCCGTTAGTCCACACATAACCTCATGATCTTATCCATCTTCTTGGAAAACAACACCGGGGTTGACCAAGGGGAAACATTGGGTCTCACAAATCCCTTTTCTTGTAAATCCTCCAACTTCACCCTCATCTCATCAAGATCTGCGGGATCTATTCAATATGCTGGTGAAAATTGCAAGGTCATTACAGGGTGTATGTCGATGAAGAATTATAGATGCTAGTGGGGAGGTAATTTTGGCATGTACTTAAGAAATAAATCCTCATACATTACCACCACTACGGGAAATTTATAGCACAAATCATCCACTATTCTAATAGTCATGCTAATTAACCAACTAGTGAGTAATCAGCTCCACTATACTATTCCTAAGCTCATCCTATTCTTTCAAGGTTTCCTTTTCACCCAAAAAGGAAAAAATATTTCTAGCTGAGTGGAAAGACCACATCCTCCACCTAAAACAGTCAATCTAGGAATGAACTTTAGATAACCTGTCCCTATTTAAGATGTTTCATAAGGCCTCATTGATGTTATAAGGATATCATTTACCAAAATATCACCTCTAAGTGTTACATTTTACTATTAGAATAAGTTCACACTCATTGATTCACCACTTGTCAGAGTCTCCAACTATAAGGGTTGAGCCAAATGATCAACCGAAATCTCTAAACCTTAAACTATAAAAGTGGAAAGGAAGGAATGAATTGCACCTGTGTCTATCAATACTACAACTAAAGTAGAAAAGAAACATATATTAACTTGTATCATCTATGGGGCCTTGGGGTTGTAGTCATCCATAGCCTATAGTTGGTGTCATCCCTGACCAAAATCTATTTAAGCTTGGCATAGACCACCTAGGGGTGGTGGTAGTAATATATCAAACCTTCAGCAAACTACTGATGCTCTTCCAGCCCCTCTGGCACATCTGTTTCCCTATAAAACACCCCAGTACTACCTCTTTCTCTATCGTGGTGGTCCATCAACCATCTCTAGATCAACTGTATAAAGTATTGGACAATCCTAAACCATATTTCCTCATCCATCACAGGATAAACACTACCTCTCCCTTGGAAAATTTGAGCCACCTTAAGAGCCCTACACCACTGAACCTATGTCCTTGTATCACCTCCTAATGAATCTAACATGCTTGGATCCCTATTATTGTGATCAGTTACATATTTAAAAGGTCTTATATCTTGTTTTCCCACTACCATCACCCACTATTAGTTTCTTGTCTATCATAAATCTCTTCACCACCAAGGAATACTCAATCACACTAGAATTAGTGGGAATGCAAAGGGATACCACTGAATCCATAATGTCCAAGCGTAATCCTTTCTCAAAGGTTAATTCTCTAAATAAAATACAACAAACCATATACATGGAGTATCATGAGAGGTCAGTAAACCTCATTTAATACTCCTCCATGGTAAAACTTCCCTACTATAGACACAGAAGCTTCTGTATGTACATTGATCGCAATATTTCCAGATAGAAATCCTCCCTGAAGAGGCACTCAATGTTTGACTAAGAGAGAGCTATATCATCATATTAATGAGTCACTAAGCCTCACCACCGACCAATATATCCATGAATAATAAACTCCACGATGATTTCCATCAGATATAAAGGCATCCTCATAAGGCAAAAAATGCAAGTAACTACCTATAGATAGTCCTTAGCCAACTGGGGGTCTGGATCAGCCCGAAACCTAGGAGTCTACTACCTTTAAAACTTGTATAGAACATTCAGCCTTCATGAATCCTCAGCTAGCACTTTCAACACTATCTTCTTCTCATTTGGTGTTATTATATATAGTAAACCACCCATAAGTTCTATCTTTTGTACAATCCCTTGTACTGAAACCACACCATAAGGAGGATCATCCTTGTGATCACACAGTGGGATCCTGTCTAGAAATCTTCATGGAGGCATCCTAAAATAAAACAATATGTACCACAGTTAAAATAGTATATCTTGGGATTTGACTCAAGAAGGACATGGAAATAACATCCTATTCCAATATGATTCATGTACCAAATTTTTTCCTATAACTAATCTTTACATGTACAGAGTTGAAAGGAAGGTGATCAAATTTTTGGTGTATGGATATGTCAGTCACCGCAATAACTAGAGTCTCTATCCTGAATACTTAACTCAAAACACTAAACACTTTTCCCCCAAACCAATCTCATTGAATTTGGTCCTAAGGTAGAAATGATTCCTCTGATACCACTGTATGATGACCTAACCCACTGGGGTCTGACCCGTGACTATGGAAACACCACCCCCATAGTCTAGGGACTCATGACCTAAGCCAAGTAGTAATATACCACAAATGGGAGGAATATCCTAATGTACCTCTATACATGAACACATCTCCAAGGCCATGAAATTCTAAAATATAAAACAACTAAAACCAATTCATGAATATATCAATAATCCCACAACCAGAGTATTACAGTAATGTAATGAAATCATAAAAAGGGGCCCAATACAAACCCAACCAAAAACTATAAAGAATAAAACCTTCTCTAAGGTAAAGTATAGTTATCAAATAAAAGCACCTAGAAAAACACATCAGTTAGTAAAACTCAGTATATGCTCCACCCACTCCCTCTCCTCCTAGGAAACTGTCAAATGGATTGTCATCTGCATATGACGCAACACATATGAGAAGATCCCATGCAGGGTTTAGTATAAAAATACCCAGTAGGGAACCCAAAAAACATTAAACCAAAGGAACCAAGTATATTCATCTCAATACAATAATAAATAATAAATTTATAATAGGAAACACCCAAATATACCCTAGAAGGACATTGTACCACTATGATGTCACAACCAACTATTAGCCACAAGATTCTGCTCGAAGCAATGCTCTTTCTGGGATAATTCACTCCACAATCCATTTTATCACTAGAGACTCTCATTCAAGAGGACTAGATCATTGATCCCTTACCACCAAATACCACTAGTCTAAAAAGACCTTGATACCCAAATAACGGGTAACACTCAGAATTATTGGGGGACACCACAAACCCAATCAAGATCAACCCGCTATGTAGGGATTGTATGAAAATGTTACCATGAAACCTACCAATATGGCCTACTATATGGAGGAATAATGCTCTACTAAAGGATTTCATACTAATTCCACAAACCCCACCTAGGGTATAAAGATGATAGAGGATCACTCTCCAGTCTCACGGGGGTCGCCATGAAATTTATCCGAGACTCATCCTCTACAGGGGATCAAAATCTAATGATGTGGATGTAATATTGCATTGTAACCTTAAGGGAATGGGCCGAGGGAACACACATGACCAATACTAGTCTAGACTAAGGAAATCAAGGGATAAAACAACCTTGAAGGGGGTACATGGAATGTACTAGGGGGTACATGATATGTCCAGCTATCCCCAGGTCTTCCCATGTGTTAAATACTCACAAAACATGTAAATATTAAAATACAAGGTGTGTAAGTATAATACATGGAATGTATAGATCACTAGGAACAAACCTGTTTGCCGCTGGATGTGTCTGTGTACTGCTATCCATGCATATGTACCAACCCGTCTACACCTGGTTGTGCTCTTGTACACCTGGTCATGCTTATGTCCAAGTACACAACATTCCCCTGGTTGTGTGTTTTTTGTTGTATCTAGGTAATTTTTTAAATACATGTTGAGATTTCCTGGAGGGGTCACACGCCATGTGATACTTAAATTTATCCCAAAACCCTAGCCACTACAGATAGGGCCCCACACAACATGTAACCTCAAAATACACACTATGTGTATTAGGAATTTCTAGATCCATTGGGATCTTTTCCACACCATCCTACATAACAACATATCCATTACCCTAACCATAACCTATTTATCTTGAATTGGTCGACCCTTTCCACCATTGATCGATGGAATCTGTAATCGAATCTTCTCAAAAATCATCACACCAATCCACCTATCACCGTTCGTCAAAAACTGAGAAGAATGGAAGCTGAAAACTATACCAATCCACCTTCATTCTTCCACCACCATTCTCTCACCTCAAATTTACCATATATCACAAACCAAACCTATGATATCGATCCATTATTCCAAAT
This sequence comes from Viscum album, assembly GCA_963277665.1. Classification (NCBI taxonomy): domain Eukaryota; kingdom Viridiplantae; phylum Streptophyta; class Magnoliopsida; order Santalales; family Viscaceae; genus Viscum; species Viscum album. Next base: position 695,965,523 of record OY728122.1, on the reverse strand, counting down.
AGCTGTTGAAAAAAGATTGAATACTGAGTATTTATTAAACCATGGGCCAAAAGAAATGCCATGATGAATATACGAAGAACAAGGGAAGAAAACCATAAACCATAACATGTGAAGAATGCACCTCAACCTTTATTAATTCGTCCTTGATTCATCATTGTAGAAGAATATGAAAGAAGGGGAATAAATCACAACAAATATATAAAATTCCATCAATTCAAATCTACCGATTATTCATGTATCAATTTTATTCATGGAATTTATTCACGTTCATCTAGGATTAAAAAATGATGTAAAATGAAAATAAACATCCTATCAAGAGTTTATATCAATCATTGAAGAATAACAGTTGTGTGTTTTCATCATTAATGAGATCCAAGAACTCTTTCGGTGCAATGATCCATGATCCAATCCCAATCTATCATCTTTCACCAAGGAAGCTCTCCAACAGTATTATAGGTCTCAAGGGTTAGATTAGGAAAACCTGAGGAAATACTTATAATTATATACTTATAGTAGAAATCAGTCACTACATCAAATATAAATAAAAGAAATTAATTAATTAATTTCTTCTATTATTTTATGCCCACGTTTATTTTTTCATAAATGCCTCATGCTGACAAAGGTTATATAACGCCTAGGGTAAAACTCTCATTCTAAACTCAATGGTGCCCTCATATTTTTGATTAAGGACCTTGTTCAATATTTATTCCAATTTTTCAAGAATGTTATGTTTACATGATATTTAACATATTTAATATATTTCAAACATTTATTTCAGGAACACCAAGCCTTGGAATCATATTTCATCACAATTCTTGGTCTCAAAAATAATACATAGAAAATCTGAGTCATTACACATGTGAAATACTTGTCATTTACTATGAGAACATATCATGTATATTATACCCAATATGGGCTCTTCTTCTAGTATATGCTGAAGTTTTCTATAAAGACCCAAACACTATGTTACCTATAGAAAATTCCATTTCACCTATCTTCACATGAGTTGGGTGATAACCATACATGACTAGCATGCCCATGTGTACCTACACACTATATAACCTGAATGACATGTCATGTACTATGAACAATGTAGTATTCTTTATATATTTCTACCATTAATCTAGTTTTTAGTGTATTGTTATTTTATTATAAGAATTCATTCATAAAAAAAAGCTTTGTTATATAGATATTTAAAATTTGGGGTTCATATTCAATGTGTTTGAGAAGATTGTGTTTCTATTATTCATGGGGAGATGACACATGTAGGTGGATGGATAGGGATCCAACATGGTAGGTATCCCACTTGGAAAATATTTTACTCTAGGGTTTGTGTATTCTATGTATAATGTGGAGCCTGTAAGCATCTTCTATGGATGGGGTATTGTTCCTCCACTCATGTAGTTGGTAATTCTATTGAATGATGAACCCTATACACCCGTTGTATGGGTCCTTCAAAGGGGTAGGATACTGTCTTGACTAAATTTTACCAAGTGATGTATGGGTAACCAATTTTTACTAACATTTAGGGATTTTTGGGAGGCAATATATGTGAGATAATTCAAGATCACTCAGTTTTCAGTTCTTAGTGATCTCTATATTTCTTTCAGTTTCAAAATTTTATATAGATAATATGTGATATTTGATGTACATTATGTTGAAATGGAATAGTTCCATACCATAATTTTAAGGTGTTGATATAAGGTTTATAAATTAAGATATTGTTTCTGTATGTGTGTATTGTATGATGTTTGTGGTTTCCTTTAGTACTTCAGTATGGAGGAGTTGAACTCTTGTGGTCAGATGATCCCCCCAATTACCTGATATCACTATTGTGATGTGAATTTATTTTAGGATAAAGGTTTAAGAAAACATGGAATTTCAATAAAATGTGTTCCCCAAGATAAAATTTATGATGTGATTTATCATGAAGCTGAGTAGAGACATGGTGAGGAGAGACTTCTATATGTTCATTTATTTCATTCTAGTAAAACATATCTAGGATTTTTAGTATCTAATTACACACTTATACTAATGTGTTTATCAATAGAGTTAATTTTATGTACATTTTTATTTAATTAAATGTTAGTGAATATATTGATAAACACCACTACATAGTCCATGTGTTCATATATAATTTTTTTGTGCAAATGGTTTATAGTTTAGAGATAGTATTAATGATCATGGAGTAGGGACTGCTAGTGTGGAAATGTTTCTTTTTGATTAATGGTTTAACTTGATGGTTGTGGTAGCTATTGATATACCCTTACCTATATTCCTTGGTATATGATTACATATGGTATTTCTTCTCAAGTTTCATCGTTTTTAGGAATTAATTTTTCATTCGTACATATCTAATATATGGTGTGGGGTATTTTCATGTACATAAAATCTATTATGTTTTTATATATATCATAACATTGTATATTTTCTATTTATTCATATATTATTATATAGATCCATTTTCATTATTATTATTTTAAATTACTAGTTATATTATCTGTTTTATATTTCATACATATTATTGGTTTTATAGGTTAATGTCTCCCATGATTGATTATGCCCCCTAGGTGTTACTCTCCATCCCCAATCCTATTAGAGGCGGGATTGTGGTGGAACATAGGGCTCATTTCTAATGTAGGTGTGATCCTGGTGGGTCAACTCAAGTCATAATGGTATCAGATTAGTTATACCTTTATGTATATTACTTGGTGTTTCTATTTTACAATGGTTTTTTGGGAAATTAGGGGGTCATTTTTAGGGGTCTTTAGCTCAATTAACAGACTATAAAAACATATATTCGTGTGGGGGTTGAATTATTTATTTAGTATGAGTATTATAATATAATAATTTATTTTTAATCCTAAGACAATGATTTGGGGTAATTTCAAGGATTTTCATGCAATATATAGTTGTAAGTTTTGATTTACAAGTCCTTTCATTTTCAGCTTACCCATATTTGGTTTATCATTATTGATTTTCCCTATTAAAAAATGGATTTGGATTATTTATATCCATCTATTATTTAGAGTTATGTTTTTGAGACGTCCTGATAGTGGATAGATATTCATTTAGAGACCTTATAGAGAGATGTCATGGCCTATGAGAATAGGAAAATTCTCTATCCAATTATTCTTTAGTTTTTATTTATTTTTTAGCAGATGGTAGCTAATGTTGAGTCTTATATGACTATCCCTTTGAAGTTTATACTTTAGGAGACCCATTAATAGAGGTTTCCTAGACACCAATTGAACCCTAACCCTCTTTTGGTATATGGTGGTTAGAGTTTTAATTATGATTTCTATCTATTCATGACACCCATTTACAAGATTTTTATTCTAACTGGAGTTCCCTTTTACCTATGTAGGCTAATTGTTGATAAATATTCTCTCAAACTCAGGATTGGACTACTCTACCAAGGTTGTAGTTTGATCCCTTCTTAAGGATATATATCCATCTTATAAAATTATATAGATTTGAGTTCAGGAAATTTTGGACCCTTCGTAGTGTATCATGACCTTTTCTGACAACTCTTCCAGAATCATGCAACTCACAGGGTACCCCTTATACAAGATTCATAGTGGATTTTTTTTGAAGTAAATATATCTAGATGAGATTTAGGGAAAGGATTCAGGTTCAGGTTTTGATCATAAACACCCCACTTAGGTAAAAATACTTGATTATGAATTGACATATAAGAGTTTCTTGGGAGAGATGAACCCATGATTTTCAAGTTGTTTAGAGTTTCCATGGAGATTGTAAGATCAATATCATGTTTATGCCCCTATGTTATAAATAATGATAAGTAATGTTTCATACATTTTGTGGGCATAGTGACCTACCAAAGAAGTGGTTCTGGTAAAGGAATTAGATATGTATGTGTATTTAGTGGTGGATAACTCATCAACCCACTCACAATAATAGCATCCGCATATGATTCATACCAAAAGTGGAGTGTTAACGATTCAAGATTTAGTTTGATGCAAGAAATGGGTGACTATAATTACATTATGTTTAGTGCATTAAAAGTTGTGATTATCAAAAAATCCAAACATACCATATATATTATCATAATGGAAGTGAAATATTCATACTAAATAAATTTTTATGGTGTAACAGATTCTATTGGAACACTTTTCATAACTCGTATTATTTAGATAATCTCCACTGAGGGAAACCATATGCCACTAATACATAACTAAGTGATTTGTATCTTGTTTATAGTGGATATAATTCATGGTATTCCATGATAGTGGTGATGATACATAGTGGTATGGCCTTTATAAATGATTTAATTCTCATTTCAATTATTTTGATTTGACTTTATTTTGAGTGGTTGAGGCGATGTGTAATGTCCCGACCTGAACAGCCACCCGAACAGTGCTAAACAAGCTAGGTTTTATTGACCTTAGGTTCACCTCCTTAAACACTAGAGGCTTCTGACTAGAAGTGAGGGTGTAAATAGGTATAGTGGGGAGGATATACCCTCTTAGAGGAAAATAAGGTACTATTATGAGTATAATAATAAAATCTACCTCATTAATAAAGACTCAGTAGACTTGAATCAGACTAGAAAAGCGGAAGCACATACAAAAAGGAAACAGATTAACAGCGAAAGCAATATATATACAAGAGCAACAAAAGATAAATAGAACAGAATGTTGAACAACACTTATAACAACTACATAAACAACAAATCATACATCCATTGCAGGTCATACATGTCAACAAAAAATGACACCCATTGATAACCAACATTAGTTAAGAAACAAGTAATCTTGTTTATAGATTAAAGAAATAAAAACAAAGTAAACTCCAATTAGGCATGACCTCAGGGTACATTCCAAATATTCATTCAATAACTAATATAATCCAGATCCTAAAGCTAATCTCTTTCCTACATGTAAATCCATAAAGTCTACATGCGTCCATAATGGCCCGTGTAGGGTGTGAGACGAATCTCAGTAGGATACCACCCAATGGTGCATACCTAGTATAGGTTTTTAAGTAGGCATGCATCTATAAGGAAACAAAACAACATGATTTATAATTTATACCCAACCCCCACTAGTGCTCAGCAGCCTCCATGGCATGTCACCTACTTCGGCCAGCACTAGAATCTCTATCACGTAACCCAGAACTATGTTCCTACTTACACCGTGTGTCTCAAGTAACGATTTCCTGAAAGAATGACCAAATAATAGTAAACCGACACCATGCGCCTCCTAAAACCTCATGTCTCATGTACCGACATATTGTAGGCACACCCAAGCAATAGTAACTTGGCACCATGTGCCTCCTGACACCTCATGTCTCATGTATCAACATCACATAGGCACACCTAAACAACCTGAAGGCTCCTCACCTTTCACATGGCTTCCAAATTAAACACCCCCAAACCATAATCACCTAACCACAACTATGGAAGCCTCTACCCACACAACTGGTCAAAACCACCCCATCACTGACTCATCTATGTGCACATGACCCAAATCACGGTTGAGTGGTAATCACCAAATTTAGAACCCAAGCCACAGCCTCTCTGGAACCTCGTTCCCTACGACCATGTCGCTCAGAATTCGATGGCATTTCCATCAAAGTTACTTGGTCCATTCACAACATGACATTCAAAATTCCTCATTATGATGTCCACAATGCCCAATCCTATGTTCAAACCACCCAATATTCCAAGCTAATCCTAACTTGTGATCAACACCACTCAGGAATATTCAGGACACTCCCAACAAAAATCAAAGGTTACAACATATGTAATAACAAGTATCACATATATATAATCAAAATAATCACTTTAAATAGGAAAAACAATTTAAATAGTTGAATTTTACTAGCATGTGTTGTCCCATACCATCACTGAGGTCTTGACAACCTCTAACAAACTTAATCATGCTTAACTGTTTTAACTCACCAGCTTAATCTAAACAATTTAATTATAACAATTTTGGAACCCCCATCAAAAATTCCCCAAATGAGAAATGACCTCTATCTCAGCTTCTCTCGAGCATAACAAGGTAAGGTAATGCCCAATGTAATCCCATAAGAAATACGGTCAATTCAATACAAAGAAACATGGGTCACGCTCAATACCTGACATTGCACTAAAAATATGATACCCCAAAATGAACATGAAAACAAAAAACATAGTATGCACCACCTACCTTAGACTCGTAAATGTAGGAACGTTCGATATCGAGCTCTAATTCGATGATGATCTTCATAGATCAACGTTTCCATCGAATTCAGGCAATTATTCTTGGATGGAAACTGCACCGCGTGAGCAAAGGTAACATGAATGGAATAGGGTACACAAGTTTAGCCATCTTGGTGCAATCCTATAGCCATTGATGGATTGAAGAATGGACGTCATATAAAGAATCTAAGAGAATAAGTGTTCTCAACATCCCGGAGCGACACAGTCCAAAAATGAGGAAGAAGAAGACATTTCCAAAATGAGATGTGATGCTCTCCCATATAAATGAATAAAAATAAAAGTATACGATGTGTATTAAGGACGACACACCATGTATTATCTTTTCTGTACTCAAACTTATATGGGTTTCTAGGTCACCACACGGCTTAGACGCATCACACAACTCAACACATGGCTAGGACTCAGCCGGTATATAGAAAGTAAAATATACGGATTTTTAAGGAACACTACATGCCATGTATTAGATTATTTTTTACATGGTCACCACACAAAATGTACTTAGTCAGCATGTGGTTAGTACACTCCAAACATACACATGATGTGTACTTGGTAGTACATAGTGTGTAACTTAGAAATTTCCAGAACTACCCAATTTTCCCCCTTTTTCTCAAAAAAAATGTAAAAAGAAAAGGAAAAAAAAGACTCGTACCTCAAAGGAAGAATCAGGTTCTTACATGATGACTACCACATGGTTAGTGATACCACCAAGACATGAAGTGCGAAACTAATCCTCAAAAATTATTATCTGACATCCCATTAGAAGGAAATTTTATCTTATTTTTATTGAAGGTGCATCAGGGGATTCAATTTTTTTGTGAAAGTGTGGGTGGGATGTTTAAAAAGGGAAACCAATGGTTTTTCATTGATATGATAATGATTTATATAATAGTTTATGTTCCAAGGATATAAAATGGTTAATCTTTCATGACCGGATATATCCTAGTGATAAAATAGAGGCTTCTCCTAAAGGGTTTTAGAGACATCATCATGATCCCCTAGAAGATAGTGGTTTTCCCTTAGTATCTATTTTTTTATTGATTGGAATTTGATAAATCCTTCCTAGTAGATTATGATTCTTAATGAAATAAATTCCACAATGTCATCTGTTATTCTTGAAATATGGAAATTTTAACTATATGATGGAGTATGTATCACCAAATTTTTTCTGTTTACTTCCCCATGTTTGGTAGAGTTAATCTTGGGGTTTAATGATGATAAAGAAGGATTATCTTATTGAGACCAAGAGGTTTTTAATTTTTGTTTGATTGGTGAATAATCTTGTGAATACGAAGTGGAATTATTAATGGTGTTGTTTTTTAGTTAAAAAATAGTAAGTTATGATTTTAGGATATCACTAACCATCCATGAGATGAAGACATTTAATAGTGAGTAATAATTATATTTTGTGTGTTAAGTTTATCGATCAAATAAAGGACTACACTTCTATGGACTAAGATTTTGTGATTCAATATTCTATGTGATGTGTTTACTTGAGTTATGGTGATCGAATTTATATAAGAAAATAATTCCAAGATTCATGATTCTATATGATGTGATTCCATGAGAACATCACATATATTCTGTGAGTAGGATGAATCTTTTTTTATGAGAAAATATCTTTTGTGGGGAGTATAGATCTTATGTTACAATGTATCTTCTATGAGTTTGTTTACATACCTTTAGTAAGTAAATAAAGAGGGACTACAAGTCATATGGTTGGATAAGATACTGATATTTTGAAACATAAGTTTCCTTAAAGATCAACTAATGAATGAGGTAAGATAAAACTGGAAAAGCAATTTAAGATAATCCACTAAAGTATAAATATCATGATAGTAACTATCGTGATTCTTGTAATGGATCTACTGGATAAATAAATGAGGAAGTAGAAATGGAGAGATCCTGTTTAATTATTCAATTAAACTAAAAAAGAGATAAGTAAATTGATATGTTTTGTGCATTATTTTCCATAAGAAGATGAATAATATTTGGCCTAGTTGGCTGGTTAAACTTCTAGGAGAAGTGTAAAATTCTATTTTAATGGAAAATATATGAAGGTATCATGGGAAACCTTTCATTTCAAATGAAAGATAACATGTAAAATTTCATGCATGGTTTTATACATGTTTACAATAAATGATGAATTTAAATTTTATCATGGAAATAATTAGGTAATTTTTTTACAATATTTATGAAGAAGAATTCCAATATTGAAGTTGACATGAATCTATCAATACAAAATTCATGTGTTGAGGTATAAAAAAGGATTTAATTTGGATTAAATGTTATTTTAAAGGATAATGGAGATTCTATGATATTTCTAAAAATTTTCATGCAGTTATAATAAGTTATTGAAGTGTTTTACTATAGATATTATTATGAAGAATGTAACCAATAATTATGGTATTTGTAATTCTAAGTATTTATGTGTCATAAATATTTTAATAAATAATAAAGAGAATAAGTAACTGATGATACATGATAAATTATTTATAGCTATTATAGAATGATTATGTGTGTATCATGTGGATGAAGAATAGAGAGATAGAAATAAAATGAAGAGGTTATTTCTCATTACTTTTCATGAAATAAAAGATAATGAAGATCTAAATTGCAGAATAATGATTTTGAAGAATTCATGTAGCACAGTGGTGATATGGTGACGCATATTGGTGAAGGTTAAATTTTTGTTTTAAAATATATTTTATTTTATTTTTTTATTTGAAAATCACAAGCACTATCAATAGAATTAGTGAAATATAATTGATGGATATACGCTACGTGCTATAAAACACAGAGGATTGTTCTATAGTGGATGGTGTGATCACTTATTATTTAAAATTCATTCCATAGACTAACTACTCATATTTAGTAGTGAACCTTATAAGTTATTATGTCCTTATAGGTTTTCTTATGAGTTGTGTTTTAACATATTAATTTCTCTCTAACCAATGGTGAGGTGGTTTTTATTTAAAATGATAAATCACAAATATAATATGACCATGGATTCACTCCCCTACCCCCTCTTAGTGGGACACATATCCTTATTATTCATATCAATTTGTATCAAATCTATGTTCCATCATTGAATCTATATTGTCTGAAGGTTTGAAGAAAAAGCCTATCATTGATATTCATAACTCATTTAATAATAAGGGGATTCCAATCCTCCATGGGAATAACTCTCTTATATATATTGATAGAATTATTCCCTATCTATTATCCATTGCATATGATGTTCCGGAATATAGTGTATATGATTTCATTCCTCCTACTTATGGTGATCCCTTAATTGCTACATACAATAGGAATCCAAACAAAGATAGATGATCCAGAAATTTTATTCCTTCATCTCTCTCATAAATAAAATTTCTTCAGGTTAAAGGTATTGGAATGTAAAAAATGAATCTATGATAAGTTGAATTATATTTATTAATGGAACATGAAAGTAAATAAAACTAAGTTTCACATTTAAATACTGAAATATAACTATTTTATAATGGGATATAATGGATCTGTTGGTGAGTTATTCAAACAGTTTAATAATAATTTAAGAACCGTAAAGAGCCTTGGAGAAAAATTTAAAGACTCAACAATTATTTAAAATATAATGAGAATTATTCCAGATATATTTTATGATAATGTTTCATCATTGGTAGATAGATATCTCGGGAAAATTTCTCTAGATTATTTGATTAGTATTATCATTACATATGAGATAATAAAAGATCATTTTGTCAAAATAAAGGGAAAATATGATTAAGAAATCTCCATCAAAGTAACTGAGATAGAAAAATATAATTAATTTGTATTGGATAAATATGTTAGTGACTCAGATTTAGAAGCTGAATTGAGTAAGAAGTTTGATGAATTTATGTCCTTGTTTTAAAGAAATATTAAAAGTGGTAGAAATAATTATAAAGTAAATTTAACAATTAAGTTAATTAAAAATGGATCCATGAAATTTTTTAAATCTGGTTGTTTTTTTAATGTAAGGTTTCCACTAATCTATAAAGTTTCATTTTATAAAATAAAAAAAATGGTCTGGGAGATGATGGCGAAGAATTAGAAGTTGTGAATTCTAATGATGAAGGTGTTGAAAATTTTCTTATTACAAAGTTTAATGGTGAGATATTTAATAATTATGAAAGAAGAAACTATGAAGTAGAAGAACAGGAAAAAAAGTTACATTTCATGCAAAAAAAAAGAATAGAAAACTCTCTCCCAAAAATTACAAAGTTAAAGAAAGATAAAATGATGTAAAATATATATTTTCAACCTATTAACAATCCAGAAATAGTTAATGAAGAATAAAAAAATATATTTTTAAAATATATTTATAAACTAAAGATGTTTCTTGATGAAGAGAAAAATATTAACAACAATATTGAGGAAATAATTAGGTATAAGGAGAAAGAGTTTGATATTTTTTAATAAAAACAGGTTGAAGATGAACAAGGAAAATCTGAATTAAAAAATTCAAATCTAGAAGTCGGTGAAATCAATAAGGAGTGTAAATGTCAGAAATATCAATAAATATCATCCTAAAAGGTTAATAACATGGATGAAAATGTTGGTAAAGGGTCTCAAAAGAACATGTAATCCCATAGGATGATGTATGTAGATAAAACAAGATAATTTCAAAATTATTGAATTTTTTAGAAACCAAATTTAAATGTAGAAAATTATATAATTAGATAAATTATTAAGGCTGAGAATAAGTATCATATATAGAAAAAATTTCAGTTTTCTAAAAAAAATCTCAAAAAGGATCCAAGAATTATATCCTGAAAGATATTGGAATACAGATAGAATGTTCTGGACAACTAGTAGGTTACAAAAGAAAAAATGTTTTTATGGATATTTATATTACTGTAGTGTCTCTGAGCATATAAAAAATGGTTTGGTTTAATAATTAACTCTAAAATGAATCCTAGAGGTATTGACTAATAGGTTTGAGGGGTAGTCTACCCACTCAAAGATTACATACTCAAATAAAATCTGAAAAATCTAATTTGAATATTGAGAAGTGATTCCAATATCTTGAAACTCTTTATGGATGATTTGATCATCCATGAAATATTTCAAAAAATATATTATGATTCTACCAGCTCAACATTTTTTTATGAAAAAATTCAAAAGAACTAGGATAAAGATAATCGAAAAGAGAAGGCTCTTATAATTTAAATTACACTCAAGGATGCAAAAGGTGAACAACCTTAGTTCTTGGATAGGGGTGTTCTTCACTCATGAATAGATATTTTATGACGATAAATAATGTGAAAGAATAAAAATAATGGAAAATGACTACTAGAAATTATAATGATATTTTATGATGATAAATAATTTGAAATAATACAAATAAGGGATAATGAATTTTGAAAATTATGATTCTCTCATAATCAAATGCATTGGATCTGCTATTATTTGAAACAAAAATGTTGAAATCCAGAATTTACTTATTTATTGATGGAATTAAACACTATTTTGAGTGTTTCACATATTTATAAAGAAGTAAATGAGGTTATAATTAAAAAATATTGTTTTATTACGAAAATTATGTAATATAAGGAAGTTTAATTAAGATAAATTTGAACCAAAGGGAACCTATTCCGAGTTAGAGATGCTTAGAATTAATGTTATTTGAGTATGATGGAAGAAAATCATATATGATATAGAAGGATTGGACATATGTTATATTGAAACATGAAAAGTATAAAACATTGAAGAAGTGTTGATTTTTTCTCTGATGTGAAAAGAAATAGATGTTAGTTTTTTTCAATATTCTAGAAAGGGAAATTTTCAAATTCTCCACACAAGAAGGTTGAGATACATACATCTCATCCCTTAGAGATTATTAATTTTCACATATGTTGGAATTATATAGCTAAGATTTTCATTATTTATAATCTAAAGTTAAATGATATAATCCCACAAAAAATATCAATTTAATCGTAATTTTATTGTTGTTGTATTTTATTGTTGTTTTGAGCTTAAATGTAAAAATTTCATAATTATGGGATTTTAACAGTATTCAATCACTTATATATTTTTACAATAATTTTTCAATATTGATCTAAATTGAAGAATTGTTTTTTAAGTTATATTTTCTTCAGGTTCATTAACTTGTTTGACTGGACCCATTGATAATTTAAAATCCATGTGGCCCAAATAATTCAATCAATGTGGAAAATAATTTTGGCCAACAGAATTGATCTTACCTCATTAAATGATGAATATATCAAGCTAAATGAGACTAATTGATTTTACAATATTTGTATATGAAATATAAATCAAATTATCATGTGAAAATAGAATTTGATAGAGAAATTATCTCATTAAGGAAGTATTTGAATGTGTAAAATTGGAGGGATATGAAGGGACTCTTCAGGTAGAAAAATAGAGATTTAGTAAATTGGGAATAACATTTTTTACATAAATCAAAATTAATTGAAATTTTGAGTTTTAATAAAAAACTAATTTATTAAAAATCCTTAAGAAGGAACCATAGTGTTTTTAGCTATTTGTTGGGAATAAACAGTACAAACTTATATAGGATATACTCTAGAGAAGAAATTTTTGGTTCTTCATTTTCTCTTTTCTTTGTTTTGTAATTGATTTTCTTCCCACATCTTCTTAGACACCCTTCAAATGGAGGGTTAAAATTATAATTGATTGGGTAAGAGTATTTTTTCCTTTTTGTAATTCTTGAATTCCTAAACTTCATGGCATAAATTTACTTTCTCTATTATGTTAAGTTGGTTTCAATATTTTAATAATAGTTTTTATTATCACGTAAGATTGTATTTGGTATTAGATTGTTTAATTATTATTTCCTCGGTTGATGATCATTTTCTCCCTCACCTAGGTTTTGATTTATATATGATGTAATAGATTAGGTATTAGTAGTGATGAACTTGGTGATTATAAGTATGTGAAAGAGGGGTAGTGGACATTCTTGATTGATTTGGATAAACAAGACCTGATTGATTATTACTTAAGTCAATTGAGGTTAATCATTGTTACTCTCATACACGTTGGAAAGAGGTTAGATCAATCTATGATTTTAGAAATTTTTATTCTCAACATCACCATTGGACCAAGGTAGAGATAGGAATATATTTTGGAATCTCACTTTAATAAGCTTAACTAAATGGGATTGGATAAATTGGAATTAAGATAGCATTGCATCTTGAAGACCAAACCTAACCTAATCACCACTATAATATCACTATTCTTAATCACTTTCATCATCGATCTATTTTCAATCTCTTTTTTAGTTCATTTATTTTTTTTAAATAATTTTTTTTAAATCCCCTTTTCCCAAAAAATTAGAGGTGACATATTGATTTTTGTGTGGTCCTCTCTTAAGACAAACTAAGTTATCCAATTTACTATATTTTATCACATGAAATAATTATTTTTCCACACCCCTTGATAGGAATGTGTTAAACCTTAACACCGTTTCTAGAGTGGTAGTTCCAACAATCTAATTATAAATATCTTTATTATTTCAAATTAAAATAAAAAAATAAAAAATAATAGTTTTTAACTCACCTTGGCCTACAAAAGATAGTTTTTATTTCTTTTTCTAAATAGATTAAGAGATATAGAAGTTAAATCAGTATAGAAGAGGAATGAAAAGAGCTCATCCAAAACCTTAAATAAACCCTGAAATTCCCAGTGTTGGAGATATTTTCCAGATGATTTACTAAACTTAATGAGTATTTCCTAGGATTTTATCAATAAATAATTGAGGGACAAAAAGAGTCTTCCTTATTTCCATATAATTCTTTTGATGAAATTACATATGAGAAACATAAAATAAAAGTGGTTTAAAATAGTATAAAAGGCTAGTTTCAAAATATTGATGAGAAGATATATGAGTTGAATAGAAAAATTGAACAAATATCCCATGAGTGTCCAGAGCCACCCAAACTTAAGCCAGTGGTGGAAGAGATTTACCCACTCATCTTTGAAGTTGAATAATTTGAGGAGGTAAAGGAGGATATACATGAAAATCCATTACACCTCTCTTGAAAAATATTTGGAGGAGATTAATGAATAATACCTTCCGATTGAAATGCATATAGGATATCAATAAGATTTATATGACTTTTTGAATTAATAAGAGGTGAAATGTGATCTCCACATCCTATAAAAAGTAGTAGAATGAACACCTTTGTATCTATTTCTAGATATGGAATAAAAAACTACTAGGTTGTGGAATTTTAAGAAAATATGGAGGAGACTAACTACATACCTCAATACAGTGAAATTTTACTCCAAGAAGAACCTTCCACTGAATAAGAAATTAAATCTAGAAAAACATAGAGAGTTGAACTTTTCTTGAACTTATTTTCATTTAAATTTATAGAAACTAGATTTAGTATCACCTCTCATTATTTTTTATTTTTATAATTGGTCATGTCTTTTTCCTTGGAGGAAGATGAATAAAAATAGTATTCACCTACAAAGAAACAAACAGATCTCATTGAACATGTTGAACATTTACTGAAGGGAGTACCTGAGGAGATACATGTGTATTTTATTGAGGAAACCAATAAGAAGGTATGTATATTAAGGGGAATAATTTTCAAATTATTTTTCATGTTTTAATTTTATTCAAAAATAATTACACTCTGATTTTTTCTTTTAATATTATCTTGATTCACTATACCTTTAGAAATAACTAGAAAATGAGGAAGGGGTTATGAAAGAGGGAACCAAGAAATATGAAGTCTCATAATTCGTCTTATTCCCACCATAGAAATTGTAAAAAAATTCCATGGGGTGGATTTTTTGTACTCTATCCATAGATTCATCAATAAAAATAAAGAAGTACAAGTAGGAAGGAGGGAGTGTTGGTGGTTCTTATCATAGAAACTGCACCCACTATCAGATTGGGGATAACCAACTAGAATTTCCCATATTGAGGAATTTCTAAACTAGGGCCCACTTGGGGGTTAAACCAAGATATTTCCCTCTATTATTTTCATTTCTCATTATATTTATATTTTATTTTCTATCAATAAATTTATTATGTTTTATTTTACGCTTCTACTTGTAGATCTTTAGTGTGCAGCACTTATGAGAATAACTCAACACTGCACTTCTAGTAAGTCAACATATATGGATACTTAAATATTAATTTCATACTGTGATTCGATTAAAAATATACTTAATTGATAAATCTACTTTAATTAATTGAGGATGTTATATAATTTATGTGCGGGTTAGAGAACCTTTATATTCTTGGAATTTTTAATTTCTATTTTCCAAAATATTGTGTCTTTTTCAAATTTTTTTGTGTTTTTTTATTTTTTGGTGATTTTCAAACTTTTTAGCACAAATGATCATCATTTCCATTTTTGAACCCCATTTTAATGAGTGAACCAATTTATCCCATTAAACTAAACTTAAATTAATTCTAAAAATGACTTTGTTTCATGTTAAAAACTATGATAATTTCATGAAATAAACTATGGTTTTTGAATCCAATGCCACAAATCATTGTCTTTATCTTGAAAATAACTTTACCATGAGGCTTCTGAAACATTTTTATAATATTCTTTACAATCACCTAATTTAATAAGATAATAAATCCATGCTTTCTTTAACTAAAATTTTATTTATTTATTTCAAAACATTAGGGTTTGAGGTACTTATGTTTTAAATAATTTAGGAATTTCTTTGGGATTGAAATAAATCTTTTTAAGAGAATAATTTTTATTATGGACTTGATTATAAATTTAATCATTTTATCCCTTAGTATCCATGAATATCCTATTATGTTATCCACATTACCATCTAATTTTCCCTACCCAACCTACTCTAGAAGTGATATTACATGATTTAGTTGAAATTAAGTGTAGGAGAATATATTTTGTGGTGTGATACATCATTTGATGATACTTTGGGTGGAAAACAAATTTTTAATAGATTTGTTTTATATGTAAAATTTTCTTCTGCAAAAATTTGGGCCTTTCTATATCTTTTCATGAGTTAAATTCTAAAAAGAATGTATTCTGTGGATGTTGTTGGAAAAAGAAAACAAAAAAACTAGTTTGTGAATATTATAATTTTCATTGCTAAAATGATTAATGGTGAGTAATTTCCTTAAATATTTCATGATTATTAGGTTTATTTTATGCTAAGGAAATTGAATATGCTATAATACATAAGTTAATATTAGAATCATGTCATTTTTCTTCAAAAAGAGTCTAACCCCTTTTATTCTTCCTCGGAATTTTAACATCAAAAACCTACCAACCAAAAGTGAATGAAAACCCCTGAAATGTACTCATGATAAATAAATTTCATCAACACACATTGTTTATATATTTATAAACTTATAAAGACTATGGTGACTCTTTCATTAGTTTGGATGAGAAAATTCATATTGAAAATTAACATATGTGTGATAAGTGAAAATTCATGTGAGGTGAGTGTTTTTTGTGCATGGGAGGAAATATTAAGTGGAAATTAATTTAATTTTATGAATTTGGAACTTTAAATAATGGGTTTTTATGAGTCATTATTTCTTTTGTTTCAGGGTGTTAAGTTGGTGGATCTCATGGTTATGGTTTTTAAATTTGATTTGATTTGATTTTGATGCTTACCTATCTAGATGTCCAAGTGACAAGTGTGGGAGAAATGATAGAGATAATATTTCCATTATTTTTAATGTGTATTTAAATGATTTTACCCGCACAAATTTATCAATTTAAGCTTAATTTCATTATTTTTTATTTTAGTGTTTTTTTAGCTTAAATGTAAAAAATTTATTATTTTTGGAATTTTAGTGGTTTTATATCACTTATGTATTTTGAACATAACATTTTCAATATTTATCCAAATTGAAGAATTTTTTTAGTATTTATCTATTTGTTTTATTCAACTTCTTTAACTAGACAAAGTTCCAATTCAAATTCCATTTGTCCCTAATAATTAAATAATTTTGGAAAATAACTTTGGTATACAAAATTTACCTTCCCTCATTAAATGAATCTTATCTCATGATAAAGGAGACCAATTGAGATTATTATAGTTCTACATGAAATAGTACTCAAATATTCATTATAAACTTAAATTTCATGGAAAAAATTTCCCAGTAAGTTAGTCCTTTCATGTGTCAAATTAGAAGGATATGAAGGGTCGCTTTAGGAAGAAAAAGATAGCTTCATTAAATTGCGTATATTATTTTCTAAACATGATTTAATGATTTTAAATTTTAAATTTTTATGGAAAAATAAATTATAAAAAACTATTAATAAGGAACCATATCAATTTTCATAAGTCTGGTGGGTAGAAACAATGCAATTTTATAGAGGACATATTCTAAAGAATATATTTTATATTCTTTATTTTCCCTTTTCTTAGTTATTTAATAAAATCATCATCCCCTTCTTCTTGAATAACCTTAAATTATAGGGGTAAATTTATTGGTGATTGGGTAAGTGGATGTTTTTCCTTTTTGTAATTCTTGATTTCCTTAACTCTATTGAATAACATGCATTTCTATTTTATGTTTAGTTGGTTTCAATAATCTAATACCTATTTTATTATCAAGTATGATTAAATTTGGTATTAGACTCTATTATTATTATTTCATTAGTTTATTACCATTTTATCCCACCACTATATTCTTGTTTATATATGGTTTAATAGACAATGGATTAGTAGTGAAGTACTCAGTGATCATTAGTATGTATGGGAGGTGTAGTGTAAATTCATGATTGTTTTGGATAAACATAACCCAATTGGGTATTGAATAAATAAAATTATGGTATTTATTGTAACATTGTCAAACATTAGAAATAGGGTAGACTGGCCTGAGATTTTAGAAAGGTTTATTATCACCATAACCATTTTACCAATGGAGAGAGAGGAAGTGATTGTGGAATCTCAATCTAATCAGCATGGCTAAATAGGATTGGTTAAATAGGATCTAGGAAAAAACTGCATTGGAATACCAAACCTAACCTAATAACCCTTCTCATATAACTATTTTTAATCACTCACATCATAAATTTTCTATAAATTTATTTTTTTTTATTTTTTTTTAAATCAAACAATTTCAAAAACACAAAATTTTTCCTCTAATTCAAGGTGACAACTTTATTGTTGTGCACTCCTCTATGGAGACAACCTACGTTAACCACTTTAATACATTTATCTTAGTAAATAATTTTTTTTCCAACACCCCATTAAAGTTATGTGTCGTAGACCATGAGAAAAGAATCAATAATATTATATAATTATTCAATTTCCTTTATTAATTATTTTATGAATATTATATTTATTATGTTTATAAGACAAAAATAAGAGGGATCTCAATATGTTCAAATGTTTCATGAGAAATTATAGAAAGGAATTTTATTAATCATAAGAATATATGTATAGATAAAAGTTTTGAATAAACAAATGGAATGTTTCAAAGATATATTGAGAATTGTGGTGTTTATCATGATCTTAGAGAACCATACACACCATAAAAAATAGTGTGGCTGAAGGAAATAATATAATTATGGTAGAGATGACTCAAAATATATTTATTTAACATTATACATCTCGGATCTTTTATAGAAAATAAATTAGTGTATCAATCCATATTCCAAATCATTTATCTTATAGACTAAATATAGTCATGCCTCCACATGTGATGTATTATAAGATGACCCCATTTTGAAGTAATTAATTTTATTTGAATCCACAAAATTATTAAATTCAAAGGTTAAAATATTGGAAAATTTTTTAAAAGACGTTTTGATAGTATTTTCCTTAGAAACTCTCTAAATGTTATAGGATAGAGGTTATATAATAAGGAAACTCAAAGTCTTTTTTAGTCTATTCATTTGAATTCACTAAAACATTTTTATCGAAAAATATCAAAGTGAGGTGCACATATAAGAGGAATTGAATATGAATATATTTATGTTAAACAACATTATAATTTTTCTAACAAGAGTGATAATGTAGAAGTTGTACAAGATTATGATATTGATTCATCAATTTCAAGTGAAAAAGGAATTTTTTTTCATCTAATCCAAGGTTTTAGATGGAATTTGATATCCAAAAAATCATTTGAGATCAAATACAATAGGTTCAAACCAGAAGAACATTTAGGATAACACGTACCTCATTTTTTTCATTGGTTGAGGCAAGAGATGTTTATTAAGCATTAGAGAATAAAGAGTGGATTTATTTATTGAATGTATAATTGGATTAGATTGACAAAAATGATACATGGGAGATATAAACCAAACATAAAGATAAAAATGTTATTGGAATGATGTTGGTTTTCAGAACAAGTTGAGTGAAAGAGGTGAAGTAGTAAGAAACAAGAAAAAAATAGTTTGTAAGGGATACTCATAGGATGGAGGAATTGATTTTGATGAGACCATTTCTATAGTTATAATACTTGAAACCATAATAATATTTCTTACTATTACTAAATAATTTAAATATAAGATATTATTAATTGATTTCAAGTCATGTTTTCTTAATGGAGTGTTAGAAGAAGAAGTCTATATTGACCATCCAAGTAGTATTTTTTTAGGAAAACAATATAATTAAGTGTATAAATTGAATATGTCTTTATATGGGATGAATAAATCCCCAATATATTTTAATTCCAAGATAGATTCATGTTTAAATAAGTTTATCTTAAATAAGGGAATATTGGAAAAAATATCTATGTCAAATAAAATCAAGAGGTTTCTCTTGTTTTTTTTATATTGATGATATCATATTTTTTGGGAATAATGAAGATGGATGTGAAAAGTTTTCCAAATACATGAAGATGTTCTTTTGAAATTTCTATGCTAGGATAAATTATGTACATTCTTAATATGTGAATTTCTCGTGATAGGGATCATATTTTCATATCAAAATAAAAAAATATAAGGAATTAAAGATTTGGATTGGAAGATTATAAACCTATATTCACACCTATATCAGTGGTAATAGAGTTTTTTAAGGATTATGTTTGAAATGATTTTAATCCTAAAGAATTTAGAAAATTGAATAGAAGTCATTTGTATTTAATAACCTATAGACTAAACAAGGTTTATGATGTTACGCTCTAAGCCATATTTCAAAGTGCATAAAAATGTCACATATTTTGTCTAGAAATATAATTCTAATATACATTAATGGAAATAAAAATTATAGAATAAACTATGAAAATATGTTAATATTTAATTTGGTTGTTTATACAGATGCATACTTGTATGGTTGTGTCAATGATAGGAGATACATATCTGGTAGTGTATTACTTCAAGGAGAATGATGTGTGATATTTCTTAAAAAGAATAAAAATTTAGTAACTCTTAGTACAATTAAATCTGAGTATTTAATTAACACAAAAGATCTAATATAATTAATGGGGATGAAGACATAATTATAAGACTTGTTGGTTTATGTGAAGCTACCAGTTCTCTTAAGTTTTGATAACCAATGAGTTATCAATATCCTAAAGAATCTATTACAACATTCATGATCCCAACACAATGATATTAAATATCACTTCATCAAGTATCTTGTAGAAAAAAACGAACTCAAATTATAGTCTGTACCAATGAAGGATTAGGTTGGTGATATTTTTATAAAACCACATCTAAGGGACACATTTGAAAAATTGAGGTTATTATGGGTGTTAAAATTTACCTTATTCAATAATATGATAGGTGATTTATATCCCCTTTATCACCTTTTCATTGGATATTATTTTCAAATATGGAGAAAATATGAAAATATATACTAGCCATTGATTTTTTCTCTACCTATCTAGGGAGATGATATATTTAATGGGATTTTTTAAAAGGGGTATGTTTTGATTTCATCATGTGTGAACTATTTTAATAGTTTTTTGAAGTGGGTAAATTAATTGTATATTATAGGTTAAAGTTAGTTTTATATATTAATATATGATGATAAATCAAGTTTGTATTGATTAATTATCATTGCATTATGAACAATATGGTTTTATTTTTTCATGATTCTTATTTCCTACATCGATAATTCTAACAGTGTATTACTTTTTTAGATAGTGATCTATTTTTTGAGTTTCATATATTTAGTGTTTTATGTACCTTGTTTAACTAAAAACCAAAGGGTAATATTTTTTAGATAATGGTGTTTTGAATTGATTTTTAATTGTTTAGAATATGGCGAATGTAAAGTTAAATTGTTTATGGAATTGATTTTTCTGTCAATACATAACTTAATAAGTCATGATATGAGGATATCACTAACCTTATATGAGGTTAAGTAATTCAATCATGAGTAATAATGATCTTTCATGATTTATGGTGATCAACCACATTAAGGACTATAATTCTATGAGTCAAGATTACATAAAATTTGTTTGCATCAGTTATAATGATTGACTATATGGAGGAATATGCTTATGTGGAATATGATTTTGGGAGTCAATATTTCTAGTGATGTGCTCCTAGTACAACATCATGGATATTCTTTGATGAGCACAAATATTCCATGAGAAGAACATATCACTCATGAGGAGGAAATTAATTCCTTGAGAATGGGTCCTTTGTGAATATTAGCATAGATATTTTATGAGTAAAGAAAGATTGACTATGAGTTACATGTTATAATGATCTACCAAGAGTGTCACGTAGAGGGTGGCATAGAAATTGACCCAAAAATAGGGGTATATAAATTTGGTAGTGTAATATAAGGTGATCTAATAAAGTTTTAATATCATTAAAATAAATATCATGATTCTATCATACCATTTGTTCGGTGATGATAGAACATAGAAGAGAGATCAAGTGAAACTATTCAAGTACACTAATGAAGAGTTGAAGAGAAAGATGTGTTGTGTATATCAGTTTACATAGGAATAAAAATAAATATTGGATGAATTGGTCATTATGTTCAATTTAAATAAGATATTTTTAATTCAATTTGAAGGGAAAATGGCGGAAGGTATTGCAATATGCGTTGTTTCATGAAAGAAGGTTGACATGCTAGATTTCATGCATGAATTTATGCATATTTACTATAACTGATAAAATTTTCATTTATAATGGAAATAAGGAGGATTGTTTTTATGGAATTTTTTGTTTTTAAGTGTTTTTTGTTGCATTTTTTGAAAATATTGATATGTGATTGTTGATAAAGATGATAGAAGATATTGCTGATGTTGTGTAGGAAACATTCCTTATGAAGGTTAAGGAAGTTTCCTACTGAGGTGTAAGAAACATTCCTTATAGATTGTGTGAATGTTTCCTTTCAAATTTATAAAATGATAATTTTTTCATCAAATTTATTTACAAAATAATGTTTATCATGATCCAAAAAGAGTTTGTACATATTTTTACAAATAGATATATATGAAGGGGGAGATTTACAAAAGGGAAATAAGTGGAAGTCCAACAATGTTACTAGCCAAACCAGATGTAGAAATTCTTGTTAGACTAAAGTCCAAATTTTAAATTATGATATCATAGATATAAAAATATAATATTGTGGTTGTATGAAGTCTGATCGGACAATGGATGATCATAATATGGATAACTTGAAATTTTTATTGGAATAAAAAATGTATGAAGTCCTTGTTACATAATCCTAAGATGTAGTTGTACAAAGGCTGAGCTTCAAGGGAATAGATGTAGAATTATTAGATAGATAAGTTAAAGAAGATCTGATCAATTGAATGAATTTCATTATGTAATATCAGATAGAGAATATAGATTCCTATAAAGGTTTAGTGGTCTATGTTCCATTAGATAGACACACAGAAGATCCAATAGAAAAATATTTATGATGTCATTGGATATAGAACTGTGAAGACACTCCAAGAAGAGAAGGGGAACAAGGTTTAAGATAAAAGGAATTAAATGGATGAAAATTAGACTATGGTACATGATGTTTTTAGATAAATGATTCTATAGAGATGTACTGACATGAGTTTACAAGGTATAATGATTGCATAGAATCTTTTTGAGTCATCAGTTATAGGATTCATATAAAGATCATTATTTGGAGAGAAGTAAGAAGATCCACCGGATTGGGATATGGTATGTTAGTAGAAAAATATATGATGAAATTATTAGATGGAGGTTTCCTAACATAAGGAAATATAATAGAGGTTCATTTAATGATGATAGTTTATGATTTCATTGGATGTAGAATACTAAAGGTATACCATCAGATGAAGAAGTCATAATAAAGGAAATAGACGAACATACAGAAAATAGTGATGTTATAATTAGCTTTATATAAACTATGTAAAGTCATTGATTTGATTATGTTGAGCTAATATTTCAATTTATGTTTATCTAGTAAGGTTAAGGAAGTTTGTAGAAGTTCTATAACTCTATGTTTAATGAAGTTCAATGAAAGGGGTGGATTTCAAGAAATGTAAAGAAGCCTCAATAATATTCTAGAAGAGTTGAGATGGTCCCCTAAAATGATTATTCAGTGGAAAAATTGAAATAAAAAGTTAAATTTATAAAAACAATACATTTGAGTTCTCGCTAAAACTTATATAGGATCACCTATATAAAGTGGTGGAATAATACAGAGTGAGTGTTTAACACAATTTATAAATGAAGGAGTTGAATTACTGAATGATTTTTTCCATGAGTTTCCAAAAAAGGTTCCTACCTAGTTGAATAATAATTATATTTTACCAAGTTAATTAGAATGGATTGTAAATTTCAACGGACCAATAACAAACAAATGAAGAGGACGAAAATAGAGAGTAGCTGATTGAGTTCCTACTCAGTCAAGTAGGAGGAACACCCAAACATGCATGCTTCATTGGAAAGAGATGAAACAGACAGAGTATATCATATGGAGGTGTATAAAATAGATCAAGTTGGACTGAAGTGAAGTCAGAATAATCATATAGAGACCAATCAAATAGATATGCCATACAAAGGGTATAATAGATGTATTTGATCGGATAAAAATTGGATATTATGTTTTTTATAAAAGTTATAAAAAGATTAGATTGATATTAACCAGGTATTCCAAATATTATAAGGAACTTTCAAGTCCAAAAAACTCATAAGAGAGTTTATTAAGATCTTTAAGATTGTACATATATAATATAGTGATCCATACTTTTCATACATAGAGATCACATATTATTATATGAATATTAATTACATAACATAATGATATATTCTATAATAGTATAGGTCAAGTATCTTTGGAAACATGGACCCATAATAAACTTTTTCATAAGATATCTACATAATCTCCCACCAAGTTCTTTATAACTAGAACCCTTCTTAAACATATTATACCTAAAACCTTTCTTCATAACCTGAAGAAATGAAACATAAGAAAGGGTGAGCTCAGATTATTAGTAAGTGTAAAAAAGGGAGATATCAATGATTAAATAAACATAACAAGAGAATAAGTATATGGGAACATCATCATGACATTTTAAAACTATACTCTTTATATCATAGATCATAATCACGAATGAGGGAATAAATCTTGGTAGTTCATAAGACATGAATCATAAATGAATCAAATAACATTAGACATAAGAGCATGACATTGTTATAAGACAAAATATTATGGAATATACATAATAATAGAAGATAATTTACATAGTATTAAAGTCTCATTTCCAAGAATATCATAGTGTATTGGGTTCACTCCCCATTCCATTGTAGTAGTCAAGGTTCACTCCCAAGACTGATATAGTGGAAAAATTTCCTTACTAAACTGGGTTCACTTGGAATTCTAGTATTGTTTATCTCATGGTATATCCATCTTTAAGAAATGAATTTGAGGGATATATAATTCTTGTATCACACATCACATAATGATAATCATATATATTTGTGACACAATATCATAAAAAATCATCCTATCATATCCCATAAAAAATAAATGGATTTCATAAACATGTCATCATGACATAACCCATATAAAAGAATTGGGTTTCATAAATATTTCATAAATTAATTATTGCATAACCCATGGAAAGGAATAGGTTTCATAACCATCTTTACATCATAATCATAATCCATACATAGAAAGAATAATTATGTTATAATTGAATCATATCCTCAGTAAAAGTTTGGAAACATCAAAGGATGTCGTCTTAGATGGAAAATGCTTTTAAAAGATTACCTGGAACATTTCTTGAGTAAATATCCCTTTTCAATTTAAAATCACTTATTTTAAAATATAAAAATTACCTAAATATTAAATAAATAGTTTTATTTGAATAGAACCTTGTAAACATATAATATAATCTTTGAAACATTGATTGGTTATCATTGTGGGGAACTCCATTCATTCTATATACATTAAAATAAATATTTCTTTCACACTTTTAGTAAAAATTATAAAATACCTCATTTGAAAAAGACTAAGAAGATTCATCTTCAACAATTTTTAAAAAAATAAAACATGGGTAAAAATGAATTTAAAAAAATATTTTGTAATAGTAAAAATATACTTGAAAACATATTTTGAAAACATATGAATGTAAGAGAAAGGATTTTCAATAGAAGAGGGAAATAAAGATGGTTTTCCTTAAAAATCGTTATTTTGTTTTGTTAAAAATTTTAAAATAAAATGAAAAATAAAATTTTAGGAAACACTAAAGGATTATAAAATTACTAAATTTATTGAGAATTATACTATTAGATTTTATCATACAAATATTAATCATAAACAATCCTGATAAACAATGAGATTGTAACATAAAACCCTTACCTTGGGTCTGAATTCCTTCAAACGCGTTCGAACCCACTGTATAATAAATATATATTTATTATAAATATATTATAGAACTATAATCAAATATATCATACCAAATATTATTTACTAATAACCAATTCTAACCAGTTTAGTAATAATTCTTTATTGAAACCACTATTCTAAGTGTTAACTTTTTTTCTTTTCATGTATGTTTTGGTTTGGTAGTTTTGGTCCTTATACATTGATAATGGTTTTATAATTTATATAATTTTAATCAGGTTATAAATTTTATATTATATATATTTATATTTATTTATTGATATTCAACCATAAATTTAGATATAGAAAAATTAATTACATTGTTCATGGAGACAAAAGGCCGTACTTATTCATGAATGTTGTTTTCACTTTTCTAGGGATAGAAAGAACGAAATTTGTATGATAATTTACCAATAAAAAACCATTTTTATATCATATAAATCATATATATTCATCAAATATATATCCTTATTATCATCCATATAAATAATAAATGAAAGGCAAATTGCATCGATCCGTGGAGGTGGTAGCCCACACATATGCACGAGTGGCATTATTATTTTCCAATGGATTGGAAGGTAATAATATAGATATGATATTATAATTATAGAAGAATAATCATGTAATAAATATCATAAATAAACATTAAACCCATTATAATACCATTCTATAAAATATGGTGATTAAAAATGAATTTTGTCATTATGTGGAGACGGTAAGTCGTACACACGCACAAGCGATACTTTCACTACCCATTTTATAGTAAAGAAGGTGGATAATGGTGATTTAATAATAATAGTAACACTTAATTATATTTAAAATAATTAAATTGTTATTTTATTATAAATATCATGTATTTAGAGTAGGTAAAAGAATAATTAAAAAAAGAAAGTCATCAGTTAAGTTGATTACCTCTTCTTTAAAAGAACTCATTTAGTACTCCTCTTAAGGATCCTAGGGTTGGTATTTTGGAGAGAGAGAAAAATCTAGAACTTTTATGGGGAAGTTAATAAATTATTAGTTTTTTTCATTATATAAGGCTTAAAGTTGTGTAAAGAAGAGAAATAATTGGTGTCCTTTTACAAGGGTGGGAGAGGACACAGTTTAAATTTCTTTAAAAAATTAAAATATAATAAATTAATTATCAAGAAAAAATATTCAAATAGACATTAATAATAATAAAGATATCCTATGGTCTAAATAACATAATTAAATGATATTTAGATAGGTTTTTGGGTCATTTAAACCTTGTCTTTTTTATTAAACTCTTCAATAGCCATTTTAACCTTAATCATGGTAACAATGATTTCAATATTAAAGGATTATCAATTTTACCATAAATGGACCATAGTTGATATTTTAAACCATATTCCATTCATTTTTTTTAATATAATTTTTTTATGAATTATAAATCATTTAAGAACACGTTATTTATTATAAAATATCATTAATGTCTATTTTGTAACTATTCAATCAATTTGATTTTAAAGGGACCAAAGAAAAAGATAGAATTAGAATATAATATTTTCATACATTCATAATATTTCATATGCATATAAGATATTCTTATAAAACAATATTTTAATTTAATTTTATTACTTTTAATATTTTTAAAATCATTTTTTTTATTTTTCATTTAATTGAATAAGTATTATTTCGGCATTGTGTAAGAAGTTATGGTAATTATATAATAACTAAAAATTAAAAAAAATTACCATCATGAAAATATTTTAATTATTCTTAAAATAACCATTAATATTCATTCGTAAAAGTTTTCCCTATTTTAACACATAATATATATTTTAAAGTAAGAGGATGACATTTTGTATTTTTCTTTTCTTTAAATATTATATAGGTCATTTTGAAAGGAAAGTGTCCCTAAAATAATTAAATTTATAGTCTAATGTGATGAGAGTCAATGTCCCTTCATCATATAATAATTAATACAAATAATGGATACTATAACATTTAGTCTTAACCTAGGTTAACCTAATTTACCCTTTATCATGGTTATAACTTTTACCACAGTTACTATTCATAATGATTAAATATAAAAGTGAGCTATTTAACAAATTCGGAACTCCTAATTAAAAATATTCAATCCATTTATTACAATTAAATTTGTTAAATATGTAGTCATTCATTTTAAAATAAGTGTTCACAAAATGATGAAAACCTTTTTTAGAAAAATATATTTTTTAGAATAAAACATGATTTATTTAGATCCCATGTCATGAAAAAACATTTTATTGAAAATATATATATACACACACATTTCATTTTAATAATTCAAAAATAGTGATTAATCTAATATATTAAGATAAAAACCATTGCGTGAATAAAAATAGTTATTTCAGAAAAACATCTCATTTTTTCAAATGTTTTTTATTTTCATTTATAATTAATTGATAACTGATGAATTTATTTTATAAATAAATTTTTAATAATTTATTTAGTATTATTCATACAAACTAATTTAATTTCTAGGTTATAAATATATATTGTATTGTGATTCATTTATATTTGGGGTTGCGTGTATCGCACCTATAATTTTTTTATATTTTTTGAGATATATTCCATAAATTCCCAGAGCGTTAAATTATACACCTAATTAAATTGAATTTAAACCTAGAAATTCCATCACTCTAATAATAAAATATGAGGATATTTATACTTCACCATGTCCTTATGTTCTCATATAGCTTCTTTGAATTTTTAATTTCTCTAGAGAACTTTAACAAGGTGAATAGTCTTATTCTTTAGAACTTTATCTATATGATCCAAGATTTATACCAAATTTTTTTAAAAGAAAGATCATTATCTAGTGGTAAAACCTATGATTTCAGTACATGGAAAGGATTATATATTACCTCCTTAGGTGAGATACCAGGAACACGTCGTGAACTTGAGAGAGGATCGGTGGAAGAACCAAGTTGTAAGATATTGTCCGTAATCAATCAAGAATATCAAAGGGGAAAATATACCTAGGAAATATATTTCCATTAATTTTTAATATCATAACATTTTCCATGTATAAATTCATATAAACACTTTCTCTCTATCTTTAAAATTATAAATTTCAAAGATTATTATCATCATAAATTTTTTTCGATTCAGAGCTAACTTGATGTGCTTCCAAATAACTCTAACCTTATATTCCATTTCCTTAGCTATATCAAGTACCAATATATTTCCTTATCTAAATTTATTCTATAATGTTTTATTTATACACTTATTTCCATATAGTGATTTATAAGGATTCATCTGAATTCTTTAGTTAAAGCTATTGTTTTATGAAAACTAGACTATAGGAAGGTGATGATCCCAGAAACCTTTGAAATATATTGAACAATATCTTAGCATATCCTATAGGGTTTGAATTGATCTATTAAAATAAAAATCTATCTTAGGAGGTTACATTTTACTAAAACTCAACTTTGTATATAGACCCTGCTGAAGGATTCCCCAAAACATTGAGGTAAAGCTTAGATCCTGATCAGATACAATAGAATATGGTACTCCACAAAACCCTACAACTTCCTTAATGTATATTATAACAAGATGATCAAGAGATAAATATTCTCTAATAGTAATTAAGTGTGGAAAATTTTTCAGGTGATTGACTAAAACCCAAATATAATTACACCCTTTAGAATTTTCGGGGAGTCCGATGAAGAAATCTATGGAGATGTTTTCCCATTTCCATTTAGGTTTGGGTAATGTTTATAACATCCCCTTGGAATTTTTTCTCTTATAATTGACATATTAACATACTAAACACTGAGATTCATAGTCTATAGTATCTCACTTCATATCATCACACAAGAAATATTCTTTAATTTCTATATAAATATTTTTACTTCCATGATCAATAGAGAATTATAAACTATGAGACTCATCCAACAACTCTTTATTCAAATCTAGTATAGATGGAACATATACATAGTTTCAAAACCTTATCATTACCTTCCAATAAAGGTTGATCTCAAGAACATTTTTGACCTAATTTGATAGTGATGCATCTTCATTCTGTTCTTATTTAATCCTCACATGGATTAATGTTTGAACATTAATTTGAGGAAGATAATATTTCTCCCCTTCCTTCAAGATTTCTAGATCCATACTTTTCAAATATATAAATATTGAATCTTTTGTGATACTCATCATAGATAAGTTTTTTATCCTTTATACTCAGAACATCTACCACATTTATTTCATTCCCAATGTGGTAATATATTGAGGAGTCATAATCATTAATCTTCTCCAACAATCTTAACCAACCAATTCAATATTTTTATTTCCAGGATAGTCCACTTTTGTGGGTTTAGTGGAAACCCTTATAGTAAGTCCAATTAAATAATCCAATCATCTTCTCTAGAATATATTCATCTATTCTTAAGTCAATACATACTTTAAACTTTTATGATCAGTATATATTTCACACCTTTCTCTATAAAGGTAATTTATCTATATATTTAATGAAATAATCACTAAAATTATCTCTAAATCATGATTTGGGTAATTTTTCTCATGAACCTTAAATTGGAAAGATAAATAACCTATAGTCATATCATTCTACATGAGAATGAATCTTATTCCCTTTTTCAATTCATCATTATAGATTAAAAACCCTTCTCCAGTGTAGGGTAATGTGGGATCATGTAACATCTCACCCATACTCATTGTATTGAGAGGTGATGAAGTTTTTAATGGCCCTTTGTGATATCCCCAACACCCAAAAGGTCTGAAATAAATTCCAAGGGAATAAAAAAAATGGGGGAAGATTTTACCTTAAATGGAAAACAGCCAAACTATATAATAATAATAAAACTTAAAAAACCAATAAATGATTCATTATTATAATAGAATAATCCATGGTAAAAGAATAATCCAAAACATCATAGTGGACATGAAAACAGTTCAATAGCCAAGAAAAAAAATACTACAAGACTCAAAGACATCAAAGTGATATCAACCCAAGTAACACCTAAAGTAGCTCCAAGATCTAAATCCACCTGTTAATCCCCTCAATATCCCAACACATTACTAAAAAAATAGGATACCTTCCCTTTACCTATATCTTGATAAGTTGAATATACAAATACACCAAGGTTATGAAGTAAGGGGTGAGTACAAACTTGGTTGTATTTCCCCAACGACTACCCAAATCATTCCACTAGGACAAGAACTGATTATAAAATTTATATAAAATACTTTAAAGAAAATAGTTAATGCAGTTTATATCAAAACCATTAGTAGTTCCACGGAAAATAATAAATATGTCTTTAAACCATTTCTCATATTTTGGTATACCTATTCATGTGTTTCCATACACACACATACATGAATGAAAAGTGATAGTTACATACTCATGAGTGGTCCCTCATCGATCCTCCACATCATCATAAGATGGAAAATCTCTTGGTTCCCCAATGGCACATTCTTTATATCCAAGGACACATCCTAGTACCCCAATGGCCCAAACCCCTTCTCTAAGGTCATGTTAAATTAAATAAACTCATGACAACAATGTATTCTAGTTTATATTACACTCCATTTCACATAAAACCAGTTAAATCTTGAAAATATTTAATTAAAAAACGCATGTAAACCAAAACCATACCATAATTTTAAAACCATCATTTTAATATTATAAACAAAGAGAGTTTTTTGAATTCCATTAAATATCCTAGTTTCCAAAACATAAATTAAAAACTGTTCCCTTTTAAGTATCACAAAATTTTTTCATAATAATTTCAAGAAATACATTAAATAAAAACTAATCCATCAAGTTATATAATGGATGATATGGGAGGGAATATTCATTCTTCTAAATGGATGATGAAAACAAATAATGAAACTAAGATCTTATATATACTGGTTCATAACACCTTCCCTTCAATATATTTTATCATATCACATCAATATTACCATAAAATAACATAGATATATCAATTAAATTCTAGATATTTGGTTCCAAGATAGATTATAAGAGTAGATCTAAGGGGAATGAGGAAGAACAAATACTTACTGATGAATTCAGATCACCAATGCACTTTGATTTTCCAACAGATGACTACAGATTAAAGGGAAATTCTATAAGAGACTTTGGAGGGATATGGATTCATGATCCTAGGAAAATATGGAACTAATGAGTATTTTAGAACATAATTTAGATTAAAACCACAAATTTATGGGAGCTAGTTTCTCATCGCATGGCTTTTCAAACTGTACGCCAACCGTGCATGTGCTACTGGATAAGTTAAGTAGGCATAAAATTTAGGCCACATGGTATTTCAAAACCATGTTCTAACCATATGGTGCTACTATATTAACCCCACAACCCCACACATTTGGAACACATGGTTAGACAAACCATGATCCAACCATTCTTTTACCTCTATTTTCCTTTTTATAGTTTTCCCTGGGCACTCACACAGTTTGGAAAACTCATGCACCAACTATGTGTTTACCAAATGAACCCCAAAACATGTTTCATATTTTCTTGGAGGTTGTGCATAGTTTTCTACTAACCATGAACAAACTACAAACCTCTAGAAACACCTCCAAAATATTCTAAAACCAACCCAAAACTCCCAAAACATAACCCAATAATTATAAAAGAATAAAAAATATAAAATAAGGGTAAAGTAATTAAAATAAAGCTTTCCCATTATCCCCACTGTTGGTCTTTACATTCCTATAAATTAAAAAACTATAGTAATTTTGAAAGAGTTCGGATAGTTTTACTAATATTTTCTTTTCACGCTCTTATTTATCTTTCTGAATTTTACCACACTACTACAAAACTCATTCTAGAATAACTTTTTTCCCACAAAAGAAGTTATATCCACTGTCCAAAATATATATTGGAACATGAATCAATGTAGAATCTAATTTAATATAAACATGATCCTATCAAATCACATGTTCTATATCAGGTTGGTACTTATTCAATTGAGATACATGAAACATGTTATGCATGGAACTAAACATTGCAGGTCAAGACAACCGATAAGCTATATCACCCATGCTCTCAAGTATCTAAAAAGGGTTAATGTATTAGGGGTAAAACATTACTTTCTTACCAAAATGGTGATGCCCTCTACTTGGAGAGATTCTCATGAAAAAATAATTAACTACCTCAAATGATCATGGTTGTAAATGATGATCCACATAAGATGACTCTGAGTCCTATATATTCTCTTTCTAACCATTTTAATATTTTTATCTATCTAATGCACAATGTCAGGACTAATAAGTGAAGTATCGCTTGTTTCCACACAAAAAAGGGGAGAGAGATAAGGTTGACCATACAATTATTTAAAATTATCCATATATATTGATTCCTGATAATTTTTATTGTATAAGAACTCCACTAATGTTACATTCTCTCCCCCTAAGTTTCCAAAATCTATCACCCAATTGTTAAGAATGTCTTCCAATGTCTGGATCGTTATCTCTAATTATCCATCTATTTGGGGATGATAAGCTATTCTCATTTTCAATTTCATTACAAGGACTTACTGAAGGGATTTCCAAAACCAATATGTGAACCTGGGGTCTCAGTAAAACACAATTGAAACTCAAACCCCATTCATATTTACCACTTCCTAAATTTATAGTTTGGAAAAATCATCTATCACATTAGATTCATGAATATGGATGTACTGAGCTGACATTGTGAATTGATTCACAATCACCCATATAGAATCTTGTTTCTAAACTATAATAGGAAGACCTATCATAGAATACATAGATATCTACTCTCATTTTCACATGGTAATCGATAAAGAATACAATATACCAACTGGTAATTGATGCTCTTCCTTAACCTATTGATGGTTAAAGAATCTAATGATAAACACTACCACTATTATTTTCAGGCTAAACCACCAAAACTGTTCTTTCATTGCGATATGCATATTATATATTCCAGGATGAACAACCCATCTTGAATAGTGTAAGGATGAAATATTTTTTTCCCGATATTTTGATGGAATTATAATCTAATCTCAAAACTGCAACATAGATCTCTGGTCTAGATTCCATCTCTTAGCATTCTTCCCACCATTGAGTTTTGAACTCATGGTAAAACCTTCAAGATTAGATTACTAAGCTTCTCTAATGTGATCATTAAAATTAGTTTCCAGATATACTAGAAATTAAACAAAAACATCATCTTATTATACAAAACCAAGATGCATGTTAGTTATGACTAACATTATCTTCCACTGATCCTAAAATTATTTAGCCAACTAATTATATGAATTCCTAATTAATGTATTATCCATAAATTTCCCTTTACCTGGTGTATACATAAATTATATGTTAAATATATTAAGATATTTAATCCATATTTTTTACTTATATTTAAATCCATTTTTGTGAAAATGTGT
This sequence comes from Viscum album, assembly GCA_963277665.1. Classification (NCBI taxonomy): domain Eukaryota; kingdom Viridiplantae; phylum Streptophyta; class Magnoliopsida; order Santalales; family Viscaceae; genus Viscum; species Viscum album. Next base: position 695,931,155 of record OY728122.1, on the reverse strand, counting down.
TTCAAACTTTTATGATCAATAAACATCATAAATTTCTCAATAAAAATATTATGATGCCAATTTTTTAAGGCATGAACCAAAACTACCAATTCCAAATCATTTTTTGGGTAGTTTTTCTCATGAACACATAAATTTTGTGTGCCATAATCAATGACATGATCTCCTGGAATAAGGACACAACCCAATCCATATCCTGATTCATTACAATAGAAAACATACCTATGTTTGGACTTTGGGAATGTAAAAATAGGTGTTGACTTAAACAAAACCTTTAGTTCTTGGAAATATTTTTATCACTCATAGTTCCATTAGAATGGAACTACTTTTCTTTTTCTATATTTCATTGGAATATAAAGACATAAAAAATCATGAATAAAGTGTTTTTAGTATCCTAATAATCCATTTAAATTAAATATCTTGAAAATATTTTTTGGTGGTTTCCAAGAGATAGTAATTTTTAACATTCATGGATCCACTAAAACTTCTTTCTTAGAAATTACATTACCAAGTAAACATACCTATTATATCTATAAATCAAACTTTTAAATATTATAATAAAGGAGATGTTCATGTAGAATACCCATCACGATAGATGAGGGTTGCTGAAGATCTTCTTTTATCCTAGAATACACCAGAATGTCATCATAAAACACCAATATAAATGAATAAAGATACCTTTAAAGGATATGATTCATCAATTACATAATATAGTTGGTGAATTTTTAAGGCCAAAGGGAATGACCACATACTCATACTGACCATAACAACTTCAAAAAGTAGTTTTTAGAAGATCCTCCTTCCAAACTCGTAATTGGTATAGTCTAATCGTAGGTCAACTATATAGAACCAATGGTTTCCCATCAATTGATCAGATAGGTCATCAATTAATTTAATAGTATATTGTTTATTTATCACAACTTGGTTAACCTTATGATAATCCACACAAAACCTTGTATTTCCATTTGTCTTCTTTACAAAAAGAACCAGTGTTTCCGATGGGGGCATACTTGGTCGAATGAACCCTTTAATTTCTAATTCTTCAATATAAATATTCAATTATCTCAATTATATTTGTTTCAGCCTATAATATGGAATTTAAATAGTATTTTTACTTGGTAGGTTATCAATCATAAAATACACTTCTATTTTGGGTGGAAACCTTAAGAAATTATTAGGAAACATATCTGAAAACTAGTCAACTATGGTTGGAAAATCTCTATTTTTGATCTAGTCTACCAATTCCAAAGTAACCACTACCAAATGGTAAGATATTCTTTCAACCAATGGTACCAAAGGTTCCAATAAACTTTCATTTGTTATCCAATTCCATTAAAGAGATATCTAACTCCATTAGAAGGTTTGAAACTCACATGTCATGCATAACAATTGATATGGACCTCAAAGTTTACTAACCAATCCATACCAAATACTAATTCATAGATATATATATAATTAATTGTCACATAAATGACTTATTTTAAAGTTAAATTTCATTTAATTTCCATTATTGCTTTGTTGTGGGGGTTTCCCATGAATTTTTGGAAGAAAGGGTGAGTTTTCATGATTTGGGCCAAACTGTGAGTTCATTTACAGATTTAAAAAACAATTTTGTTTCTTTTATAACTCATTAATTTTTAAAAAAAATAACCCATTACACTTAAAAAATATAATACCCTAAACTATAAACACATCCATTTCAATTTTTACCCTTTATGAATCCATAATAATGATGGATTTGGGTTTTTATTTAAGGAATTGGGCCAGCCCGTAAGCCCATTTCCAGTTTTAAAAACAAATTTTGTTTATTTAATAACTTATAAATATTTTACCATTTTTAGGTGATTAAACCTCTCACTAAAATAAAACATCCCTAGTTGAGACCCCATAATCTCTTATACCAATTTGGATCTCATTTCCATCACGGATTAGGGAAAATCCTCTCAAGATTTCTCAAATCTTCTAGATTTTAAAAGGTAATTTGTTTCCTTCATAACTCCTTCATTGTTCACTATTTTCCCCCCATTCCAGTTCCTACATAACCTCAAAATCCTTATTAGAACCTCAATGGCATGTTGGGAGGTTTTTAAATTCATCTACTAGTGTATTTTGGGAGATATCTTCAAGATCCCTCAAGTAAGTGGGTTTCCTTTCTTCTTGCTCCCATTTTCTTAGTGTTTCTTCCATTATTCTTGACGTTCATAATGTCTAGAAAGTAGAATTTTGAAAACATGGTTTTATCTTGTGTTTAATGGTCTGAAATTATTTTTTTAGGTCTATTTTAACTCCTTTTTTGTTCAGAGGTGGTGCAGTTGAACTTTTGCACAAAGATTTGTGGATTTTAACACTTGTGGTAGGTGATTCCATGGGTAATAAATTCTATATGAGTTATATTTTATGAATTTCTATTTTTAGAAAACTTTTCCTTAATTATCCTTTCTTAGAAAATTGGTTTTAGTGATGTTTGTTAAGAAAATGTTTTTTAGGTACCAATTGGGTGTTAAATTAGGTGTTTTACATGTCTATTTTATGTTATGCCAAATGGGGCTATTTTATAACTCATGTAATGGGTTTATAGAAATTATTTTGATTCTAAAAATTATATTTTTTTGAATATGGGTATTCACATGGTGTTCAATGTGTGGTTTTTAAGGTATTTTGTGTGCAAAACATTGTTAAGTTTTGTGAAGATATTTTATTGAAATCCTAAAGGTTTTATTGAGTGGTGTAAGTGGTAAAAATAATGTGTAGCTATAGTTTTGAATTCATTATGACCAGAATAGATGTTATTTTGTGATAATGTCTTTTGGTATCATGATATAATGGTTTGAGCACAAAGGGGGGAGCTCAGGTATCTAGGAGGGCGGATATTTACTAGTACGCTAATGATCTGGATGGGTTTTATCCATGTTTCACTGAGAAAAATAGATAATGAAAACACTAAAAAAACTATATTGATGATTATTTGGGACCACTAGGTTATGTGTATGTTCCCTACTAGTGGATCGTGCATGAGAATAGATTTTTCTATCGTTACTTTACACCAAGGTACGAGGTACATGGGGCCCGAGACTAACAATTACCTAGGGGTGTTCCCATGATTAGTGCTCATTGAATATTTTGTAATTATCATTGGAATACTGTGTTTTTTTATAGAAAATACAGTATATTACTTGTTTTACTTAATTGTGCTCATTGATGGAAAATCCTCTTTCAAAACTTCTTACATTCAAAAGTTTTATTCTTTAGAAAATTATTTCTTCCACTTCTTGTTTATCAAAAAATGGCATTCTTTTTGTCTTGTACTGTTTAATCTATGGAATCTCTTGGTGGTGTACTATTGGGATTTGTATCACACCCTACTTAAACTCCTTGGGTGTAAGTAGACTTGATCATGTTTGACACAGGTAAAGGCAAGGGCTTGGGTAATGGCAGTTTGGGTCCTTCCTTGGTGCGGCATTGTGGAGACGGCTTGTGGGTGATGACCCCTTGTCGTGTGGAGTCCTTGGGGTTGTTTTTTTACTATTACTATATATATTTGGACCTCTTTTATTATTTTTAGACTTATTTATTCAATTATGGCTTTTTTTAATCTTGTTTGGTATGAAATTTTCAGATTTGGTTTATCAATTGGTTTTGATGTTTTATGTTTCCACACTCAGGTAAATCATTACCAAACCAAAATATATGATATCCAGGCACTTGTTCCAGCCCATGGAGATAGGGAAATCCCTTTGGTAATTATCGCGGGCCAGGTTTGGGGCCTATTTTGGTGGTGACCAGATTTGGTTCGTGTCAAAATGGTATTAGAGGAGGTTAATGTTTTTGGGTTATATTATTATTTTGTGATGATTCGGGCTAGACAGGAGCTCGAAATATTGTGACTCAGAGTTTTTCTCATGAATAGAGTGCTTGTCCTGCACCTCTCTTGGAATACCTCAAGTCACCATGGGGAATCAGAATTTTTTTTTTCACTTCCAGGTGAGACATGTGGGTTTCAGACTGCATGTGGACATTAGGCAGGGGTGAAGTAGTGGTTTATTTTATTATTGTAATATTTTTGGTTTAATTATATTTGAGGATATTGATGAAATTTTTCAGAACTATTGTACTTATTTTTATTATTTTGACTGTTTCCTTTTTGTAGCAACATGCCTCCCTAGAAAGCTCGCATGCACCCACGGGAGGAGGCCAGAAAGAGTTCTACCTCAACACTTGATCAGAGGATAGTAGAGGTTGTGGTTTAGGATATCCAAACTCTAGGACATGAAGTAGATCCTATTCCAGCTCTTGTTAGAGAATATGATATTTTTCCTAGGAAGGAAAAGGACCATGAGATATTGAAAAATAAGCCTCCTACTTTCCAAGGTAGCATAGAACCCCAGGAAGTAGATGAATGAATCAAAAAGATAGAGTGCATGTTCGAGTTCCTTGATACACCCAAGGAGCTGAGGATGAAGTGTGCCTCTTTTCTGTTGGAGGATCCCAGCCACAGGTGGTGGGAATCGGTACTTCAAATTGGGAATAATGATCAGATGCATTGGGGATATTTCAAGGTCCTCTTTAATGAACAATACTACCCTGAAGTCATATCATAAGCTATATCCTCAGAGTTCATGGATCTTGTTCAGGGGGGGTTATTTTGTGATGAAGTATGCCAACCATTTCCCTAATCTGGTTATGTATTCTCCTGAAATCATCTCTAATGAGAAATTGAAGGCCTAAAGGTTTGAGAAAGGCTTAGGACTAGAGATATACTCCCAGGATTTCTTGTTTAACCTAAAGACCTATACTGAGGTAGTTGACTGGGAATTTATGGTGGAGATTGACCAGAAAGGGAGGTTGGTCTCTCAAGGATAGTATCAGTAGTGGGCAGTGGAAGCTCTTCAGAGAAGAAAAGGAAGCGAGAGCAGAAGGGAAAGACGAGAGGTTGTAGTTCAGGCCACTCTTCCAGACAGCTTTCATCTAGGCTTTTGATGCGAGATATGTCATGTGCCACCAGTGTGGTAGGTTGGGGCACATCCGACTAACATTCCCATTACCTCTGAATCCCTATTATCAATTTAGAGTTATGGGTCACTTATAGTGCTTTTTTGGGGTGGCATGTACACTTCAGAGTGGGGCAGGATCAGTGGCTTCAAGATGAGTTCCAGCTCAGTTAAAGCCATCGAGGACGGGGGGGATCTCGATTTGGTGGATGTGATGGTAGGTATGGGTCATATTTTGGGAAGATCCAATTTGGGGCACATCAAAAGACTAGCGATCATCCTCAAGTAGAGACCGGAAATCTCCATGTGGTGGATTAGGCACTAGCAGGATTAGAGGTGGGACCGTCGACAATTCGAGGTACCGTTTCGATCGTACCATCTATAGATACTGTTATTTTTTATATCGGTGCCTTTGTTTCATTCATTTCTTCCCATTTTATGGACACAATGAATTTTCTAACTGATTTTTTGTCTTTTGTGATGGAGTTGGTGATGCCACTGGGAAAGAAGAAGGAGCAGGGTCTCAGGTGCCCGTCGTGTGCACTTTCCGTGTCAGGGGTTGAAATGGAGTGTGACCTCTTGGTATTAGATATGGAACTATTTGAAATAATCATTGGAATGGATTGGATAGTAAACTTATAGGCACACATCTATTGCTATAGGTGGTGGGTCAATTTCACAGCACCTAATGGGAGTCGTCGGGTTTTTCGTGGGGAATGGGATCCTCAGTTGAGTCGTGTGGGACCTCCACTCCCATAGTTGTGAGATCTTGTTTTTTAGTTATCATCACTCATGATAGAGTATGATGGTCATGATCCTGAAGGTGGATTTCCTCATGTAGTTTATGAGTTTTTGGAGGTATTTCCGGATGATTTTTTAGGTTTTCCCTGGGAGTGGGATGTGGAGTTCTCGATTGATCTGGCATCGGGAACACAGCTGATATCGCTTCCCTCATATCACATGGCCCCCGCCGAGATGAGGGAATTAAATATAAATCTAGAAGACTTAGAATCCAAATTATTCATTCACTCAAGCGTCTCTTCTTAGGTCGCTCCTTGTTGTTTAAGAAATAGGCTGACGGATCCCTTCAGTTTTGCATTGACTACCGGAAGCTAAATAGGGTAAAAATCAAGAACAAATATCATTTTCCCTAAATAGATTACTTGTTTTATCAGTTGAAGGGGGAAAGGTGGTTTTTGAAAATTGAATTTTGTTTGGGATATCATTAACTCACGATGAAAGAGGAATATATACCAAACACAGCCTTCCGAAGTAGGTACGTCCACTTTGAGTACTTGGGCGTGCCCTTCAGATTGACCAATGCTCCAGTTGTCTTTATGGAACTCATGAACAGGGTGTTCCATCATTATCTCAACTCTTTTTTCATGGTGTTTTTTGATGACATCCTAGTTTATTTGGGATCCGAGTAAGAACATGAGCATCACTTGTGGATCATTCAGGGAACTTTTGCGAGAGCATCTCCTTTATGAAAAGTTTTCCAAATGCACTTTCTGCATCAGGGAAGTAAAATTTTTGGGGTATGTGATCTTAGAGAAAGTGGTTTCAGTGGACCCCGAGAGGATTAGTACAGTTATTTCATGGTAGAATCCAAATAATGTGTTCGAGATCAAGAGTTTCCTTGGCTTGGCTAGTTATTACAGGCGTTTTGTTTGGGATTTCTCTCGGCTTGCTTCACTGGTGACCACTCTCACTCAGAAAGGGGTGAAGTTTTTATGGGGCCCAGAATGTCAGGAAAACTTGAAGGAGCTAAAGTGGCGGTTGAATACCACCCCTGTTCAGATTTTTCCAAAGGTTTTAAAGGGGTATGTGGTGTATTGTGCCAATTTAGGTATGGGTATTAGGTGCATGCTTATGCAGGATGATCACGTGGTGGTGTATGGATCTTGCCAACTCTAACCACATGAAAAATAATTACCCATACCACGACTTGAAGTTAGAATCTATGATGCATGCTTTTAAGACATGTCATTACTACCCCTTTGGGGAGAAGTTTGTGGTATGCTCTGATCACAAAAGATTGGCCTATATCTTCTTGCAGAAGGACCTCAACATGAGGCAGCGTCATTGGATTGAGTACTTGAAGGGGTTCGACTTTCACATTGTATATACCCCAGGAAAGGGTAACATGGTGGCCGATGCCTTAAGTAGAAGAGTTCCAGTGCTGGCTTTGAGGAAGTCCAGTGATGATTGGACTCTGATGTAACTCTTTGCTCAGATGCATGTGGAGACCAAGGAGAAAAATGGGGGTGCATTCATGGTGAGATTTCAATTGACTCATTCTCTGGTAGATCTAATTCAGTGATAAAAACCTTGTGATGATCTTTGTTAGTGGTCAAAGTAGTTTCTTCATGGTGGGGACATGTCTTCTAATTGGTCATCATCTCTTGAGGGTATCTTGTGCTTTAAGGGTCATTCAGAAGTGCCATCATCTCTACGGAAGGTGGTGACGTAGTATAGCCACCACTCTCAATGGGTTGTTCATCCAGGTTCCACCAATATATATTATGATGTTTTTCATTAGTTCTGGTGCCCTGGTATGAGATGAGACATCGTGAACATCATGTCGAGATGTTATACATGACAACAGGTGAAAGAAGAGCATCAATTACCCTCTGGTTTTCTCCAACCATTACCCATTCCTACCTAGAAGTGGGATGATGTCGCCATGGACTTCATTATTATCTTTCCTCATACACCTCGGGGTAAGAATTCCATTTGGGAGGTTATTAGTCATCTAACCAAATCAGACCACTTCATTCCGATTATATATATATCTAAATTGGATGAGTTGGGCTCTTTGTATCTTCAAGAGGCGGTAAGGATCCATGGTGTGTCATTAGAAGTTGTCTCAGATAGAGACCCTTGTTTATTTTCTCATTTTTGGGAAGGCCTTCATAAGTCTGTGGGGTCTCAGATTAAGATGAGTACGACATACCATCCTCAAACAGATGGTCAGACAGAGCGGGCCAATCATATTTTGGAGGAAAATCTTCGTGCATGTGTTCTGGACTTTGTAGGTTCCTTGGATATCCATTTGGGATTTGTTGAGTTTTTTTATAATAACAGTTACCAATCCTCGATGAAAATGGATTCTTTTGAGGTGCTCTATGGTCGGCCTTGTCAGTCCCCACTGTGTTGGTATGAGGTGGGTGATACCTCACTACTGGATCCAATTCTAGTGCAGGAGACGTCTGAGAAGGTCAAGTTGATCAGGCATAACTTATTGACATATCAGAGTCTCTATAAATCATATGTTGACCAGAGGCATCGAGACCTAGTGTTTTCTATGGGTGACAGGGTATTCCTGAAAGTGGACCCTCGTCTGGTCCATCGTCGATTGGGAAAGCAAGGGAATATAACGCCATGGTATATTAGACTTTTTGAGATCACCGAGCATATTGGAAAGGTGGAATATAGTTTTGACTTACCTTCTCAGTTGACATCCATCCATGACATCTTCTATGTATCCCAATTAAATAAATACAACCTATATTCATCCCATGTACTGAATTGGGAGGAGTTGGATATAGATCCTGATTTGTCTATTTTTGAGCGGTTGGTGAAAATAGTTGATTCCCAAGAGAAGGTTATTCGAGTAAATTCTATCCCACTATTTGGGGTTCTTTGGCAGCATGGGAATGATACACATGAGACATGGGAGCAGAAGTCATGGTTCAAGGAAGAGTACTTGTTCCTATTTTCTGATAAAGATTCAGGTTGACTTTCCAGGGTGGAAACTTTTTCATGGTGGGCATAATTGTAACATCCATGACTTATTTTAAAGGTAAATTTCATTTAATTTCCATTATTTCTTTGTTTTGGGGGTTTCCCATTCATTTTTGGAGGAAATGATGGGTTTTCATGATTTTTTCCAAACCGTGAGCCCATTTCCAGATTTAAAAACCAATTTTTTTCTTTTATAACTCTTTCAATTTTTTATATTTTTTACTCATCCCACTTCCAAAATGGACTCCCCTAACCTATTAACACCACCATTTCAATTTGGACCCTTTAGGAATCCATAATAATGGTGGATTTGGGTTTTTATTTAAGAAATTGGGCCAGCCCGTAAGCCCACTTCTAGTTTTAAAAACAAATTATTGTTTATTTAATAACATATATATTATTTACTCTTTTTCAGTGATTCTGCCTCCCACTCGAAACCAACATCCCTAGGCATGAACCCAGCTACACTTCTACCTCTTTAGAGATCATTTACATCTTGGATTAGGGAACATATTCTCAAGATTTCTCAAATTATCCATATTTGAAGAGGTAATTTGTTTCTTTCATAACTCAAATTTTCACTCCTTTTCCCCCATTCCGGTTCCTATATGAAATCCTAACCCTTATGAGAACCTCAATTTCATTTTGGTCTATTTTTAAATTAATCTATTTGTGTATTCTTGGATATTTATTAAATATCCTTCAAGTAAGTGGGTTTCCTTCCTTCTTGATCCCATTTTCTTAGGGTTTCTTCCCTTATTCTTGAAGTTCCTAATGTCCATAAAGTAGGGTTTTGGAACTAGGGTTTGATCTTGTGTTTCATGGTCTGAAATTATGGTTTTAGGTCTATTTTAACTCCTTTGTGCTGCAGAGGTGGTGCAGTTGAACTTTCGCACAATGATTTGAGGTTTTTGACACTTATTGTAGGTGATTCCATGGGTAATCAATTCTAGATGAGTTATCTTTGATGAATTGATATTTTTATCACACTTATCCTTCATTATCATTTCTTAAAAATTATTTTTTGGTGACTTTTGTTAAGAAAATGATTTTTAGGTACCAATTTGGTGTTAAATTGGATGTTTTACATGTATATTTTATGTTATGCCAAATGGGGTTGTCTTATAACTCATGTAATGGGTTTATAGAAATTCTTTTGGTACTAAAAATTCTATATTTATGAATTTGGTAATGAAAATGGTGTTTAAAGTGGGGTTTTTAAGGGATATTGTGTGCAAAATATTGTTAAGTTTTGTGAAGATATTTTATTGAAATCCTAAAGGTTTTATTGAGTGGTGTAAGTGGTGGAAAGAATTTGTAGCTACTGTCTTGAATTTATTATGACCAGAACTAATCTTTTTATGTTATAATGTATTTCTTTATCATGAGATGATGTTTTGAGCACAAAGTGGGAAGCCTGGGAATTTAGGAGGGTGGATATGTACTAGTATGCTAGTGATCCGGATGGGTTTTATCCCTGTTTCACTGAGAAAAATGGATAACGACAACACTAAAAAACTATATTGATGATCATTAGGGACCACTAGGTTATGTTTATATTCCCTACTAGTGGCTCATACATGAGAATGGATTTTTATATGGTTACTTTACATCGAGGTAGGAGGTACATGGGGCCTGAGACTAACTAGTGCCAAGGGGTGTTACCAAGAGTAATGCTCATTGAATATTTTTTAATTATATTTGGAATATAGAGTTTTTTCTGTAAAATATATTAGATTACAAGTTTTACTTAATTTTTCTCACTCATGTAAAATCCCCTTTGAAAACTACTTACATTCAAAAGTTTTATTCTTCAGAAAATTATTCCTGAAACTTCTTATTTATCAAAAATGGAATGATTTTTTAATTATACTGTTTACTCTATGGAATATATTGGTGGTATCTTATTGGGATTTGGCTCACACCCAACTTAAAATCATTGGGTGTATGTAGACTTGATCATGTTTGACACGGGTAAAGTCAAGGCCTTGGGTGATGGCGGTTTGGGTTGTTAGTGCCCTTCCTTGGTGCAGAGTTATGGAGACGGTTTGTGGGTGATGAACCCTTGTCATGTGGAGTCCATGGTGTTGTTTTTCTAATATTCCTATGTGTTTCTAGACCTCTTGTAATATTTTTATACCTATGTATTCAGTTCAGGATTTTTTCGAAATCTTGTTTGGTATGAATTTTTCACATTCATTTTATCAATTGGTTTGGATGATTCATGTTTCCATACTCAGGAAAATCATTCCAAAACCAAAATATATGATACTCGGGCACATGTACCAGCCCATGGGGATAGGAAATGCCCTTCATCCCTTATCACGGACTGGGTTAGGTGTTTGTTTTGTTGGAAACCAGATTTGGTTTGTGACATGAATAGATAAGTCTCAAATAATATCAACCCCATCGATAGTTATACTACACATTATGCACTTAAAGGCTCAACACTCTTTTTTTCCCACAGAAGTTTGAAAATTCAAAAAAAAAGAATCATCTCAACATGAAAACCTATTAGATCAACCAAAAAATAAAAAAATAAAATAATGGGACACACCTTTACTAAATAATACTTTAATAATGTTCTAATCAAAAATAATTAAACTTCTCAATGTTTAAGGAACGTACTGATCATTTATGATCACTTTCTCAGCACCATACAATTTCTTACTCATTATACCTTTATCTTTATTTCCATATTTAGATTTCACATATAGAGAAGTCATGGTGTTCCTAGAATCACCTTGGAACACTTAGTTTTTTGGAAAATATTTTTTATGTAAAGATATCCTAATTGATCTATAAGATTTATAAGAGACATAAGATGTAATCCCAACACCAGGTTTTGGAGATATTTGATAATAATTTTAGAGATATCCCATCTTGTTATAGTTTTATCATACTCTATATGGTTCTATAAAATATCATTTTACATGATCAAAGTAACCACATTAGAAACATCCTAACATACTTTTCAGTCAAGGTGGGTACTTGACTAATCTTGTGATATCATTCTAAGATATACCACCACTTTGTAAGTAGGTGTCCTAATTTCTCTTATTCCTAGAATTAGAGTTCCCACCTATTCTCGTGGGGATAAACATTCTCCCTCTAATTATTTTTCTAGATATATCACTTTCTACCACCATAAATCTATTTACTCTCTCCACATAGTCTACACTACAACGGATAAATATATTTGAGAAAAATTTTTATCATATCCCCAACTCAAAAATTCATGCCTTCAAGGATGCACTTACAAATACTTCTGGTGAAAAGAAAACTAAGTTCATAAACATAGATTTATATTCTATCACTGAGATATTATATTACTTTAATATAAAGGAATATATTTTTCTAACCAACTAAAATGTGTGAGGATAGAATTACTTTTTGAACAATTCTTCAAAATCCTATGATGTAATGTATAGGTTAAATTTATCCTAAAAAAGATAAATCACACCATTGGCATTCCAGATCCTCAAACATGTAAATTTCTAATTTTAATTTCAGCTCAGTTGGTGTTCTAAGGAAATCAAAAATTTGATTCATATTATTCATCCATACATCCTCTTTTCCAAGCTCTAAATCCCCCCAAAAGATGGGTGGTTCTATTTATAAAACTATACTGAGTGATCCACTTTTTAATTCTCATCATTTTGGTTTCTTCTATCAATGTCTGAAAATGACTAAATGGTGCTTTGAACTAGAAATTGGTTCACATATGCGACTCAAGTATAACCACATTTTCTACTACCTCTTCTAGTTGATTCCTAAGATGTCTACTCAGTTTCATTTTCTATAAACAAACCAAATTACATTTAGCCATATTTCTCTAGAAACTGAAAGACTAAACCAATTTTAAAAATCACCATATCAATAATTTTTATAAGCTTTATTTTTAAAATCCAACCATTTTTGCCTCAAAATCCATCTATTGCACACATTTTCCATAAATAATGAAACAAAAAATGAACAATGTTGTCTGAATGGGAAGCCTCACTCCAAATCAATTATATGAAATCTTCATCATATAAAACCATGATGATGAGATGAAAACTATACAAGAAGTGTTTTAAACACTTGTGTGCCAAAACTAACCTGGAAAGTTGATGTTTAAAATAAAAATAATATCTAAATATTTTTAAGATACACGTTTCATGTTCTGATATTTCTATCTTCTTGCTACCATCCTAGAAAGACATAGGGATAGAACAAGGATGATAAAATTTATAACATCTTACCCCTTATCATTGTCTTGAGAGGTGATGAAGGTGTTTCTGGCCTTAAGTGACATCATCAAGACACTAAATACGAGAAATAAATTTCAAGGGAATAATGTAATTTTGGGGGATGATTTTACCTTAAAAGTAAAATAACCAAAAAAATAAAATAATAAAACATCCAAAACCACTAGATAATGATAGATTAAAATATAATAATCAATGGTAAACCTAAAATCCAAAATGCTATAGTGATAATAGAAACATGAAAATAACCAAGAAATACCAAGACGACATGACATAAAGACAACAAGGAGACATCAACCCAAGTTACACCTAAACCATCTCTAACTCTAACTCCACTTGAAAATCCACTCAGTATCACAATACATCACTAGAAAAATATGATACCTTCCCTTTACCTATATCCTGATAAATTACATCTACAAGCACATCATGGTTCCCAAGTATAGAGTGAGTATAAACTCAATAGGATTTCCCCAAAAAAATTCCAACTCACTCCACTATGACAAGAACTAGTTTAAAGAAAATAGTTAAATTAATATATATATCAAAACCATATTAAGTTCCATGAAAAATAATAAATAAGTCTTTAAACCATTTCTCATAATTTTTTATACCCATTATCATGTTTCTACACACACACATGGATGATAAGTTCTCAAGTGGAACATGACCTATATTCTAGGTCACGTCATGGTGACCTAAGGGAACAAATCCCTTCATCATGGTCAAATAAACTGAAATTAACTCACTCCAACTATGTATGATAGTTTATATGAAAAACAATTTCATATAAAACCAATTCATTCTTGAAAAAAATCCTCAAACAACTTGTGTGTGTTAAAACTATACCATATTTATAGAACCGTCATTTTAAAATTATAAACAAAGAGAGTATTCCAAAATCCATCCACTCTCCAAATTCCCAATCCATAAATCAAAAATGGTTACCTTCAAGCATCACACATTATTTTCACAATAATTCCAAACAATACATTTTATAAAAACTAATCCTTTCATTTCTAGAATGGTGGAGATGAGAGGGAACCCACCTAACTCTTAACAGATGACTCAAACAAAGAATGAGAATATGAAGTTTTATATATAGGTTCAAAAAAAACATCCCTTTAATATATTCAATCATATATCACCAATACTCCCATCATTGAACATAGATATATTCATGATATAATAGATTTATGGTTCCAAGATGTAGGAGAAGAGTATATCTAAGAAGAAATATAAATAATAATGACTTACTAATTAATCAATATCTCCAAAAAAACTTTGATTTTACAAAATCAAACTCTAGATCAAAGGGAAATGACAAAGTATCCTTAAGAGGTATAAGAATCCATGATTATGGGAAAAAGGGGACTATTGAGGCTTTTGGGCCTAAATTTGTTTTAAAACCACAAATTTCATGGCCTTAACTACACATTGCAAGGTTTTTCAAATTTTGTGACAATCATGCATGTTCTAATGGACAAGACAAGTAGTTGTGTGTTTTGGGATATATGGTTTCTCAATCCATGTGCCAATAGTATGGTACTACTATCATAATAATGCAATTTGTATTGTCATCATTCACAGTTAGAAAAACTGTGTGCCAACCATGATTTTACATCTATTTTCCATTTCAAGGTTTCCCTTAGGGACTCACATGGTTTGGCCAAACCATGTTCCAATTTTTCACCTTCCCATTGAACTCTAAATCATGTTCCATGGTTTCCTAGAGGTGGTTCATATTTTCTACTAACGGTTTACAAACCAGTAATATCAAGAATCAACTCTAAAATATTCCAAAACCATCCCAAACCTCCTGAAACATAACACTAGTGTTATACAAGAATAAAAAAATATAAAATATATATTAAAATATTATAAACTATGGGTTTCATGGAATATGTGTTTTGATTAAACTTCTCTTCAATTCCTTGAGATTTTTCTCACATTCATCTATCAAAAGGAACTTGGATCCCTTTCAAGTTAACCTGGTGATGGATTAGATAGCCATGAGAAATTATCCAAAAATCATCTATAATATCTAGAAAAACCATGAAAACTATGGATCTTAGACATATTGTTTGGTTTGTACCAATATTCAATAACTTCATTATTTTATGTATCCACCGATATACACTATATTGATATTATATGACCCAAAAATTAATCTTTTTTTCAAAAGTTTACACTTTTTAAATTTTTCATAATGTCTATCCTTAGGGTCTTCAGTACAATCCTAAATTGATATTTAGGATCTACCTTTCTCTTTGAATATACAATAATATCATCTATAAAGACTACCACAAACTGATCATGGTAATCTCTTAAGACTCTTTGTGTTAAATCTATTAAGATATTATTGATTTAGAAAGACTAAATGGGATCCTTATATATTCATAAAATCCATACCTTGTATAGAATGTTTTTTTGGGTATATACACCTACTTGACTCCTAAGTGATGATATCTATAATGAAGATCATTCTTATAAAAGTGTTGAGCTCTGAGAGGTTGATCAAATAATTCATCAATTCGAGGGAGAGGATTCTTATTCTGGATTATGATCTTCTTAAGTGCATGATAATCAATGCAGAGTGACACTGATCCATAATTATTATTAAAAAAATAACTCGTTTACCCCATGGTTATGCACTTGAATGAATAGATCTCTTGGATATAATCTCTTGGAGTTACTTATTCAATTCATACAACTCAATGGGTTCCATTCTATATGGAGACTTTAAAATAGGTATATGTCACGAACCAGGCCAGGTTGCCATCCGACCCGGTCCGCGGCAAGACCCGAAGGGCATTCCCGATCCCCACGGGCTGGCACAAGTACCCGGGTATCAAAAATAAACTTGGGAACGATTTACCCGGATGAAAAAATATAAAACAGACAACAAGCTGATTAAATTGAAACTAAAAACTGACAACCAAACAGACCCTTATACCAAGTTCAGATTTAAAGTTTACAACTTGAACTAAAAACCCAAAAGAGACTACATCAAAGGAAACCAAAACTCCCAACACAAACCTCTGTGCAACATGATGAGTCACATTCCCAAGACACCGTCATCAAACCAACATGATGATGCCACTGACAACCCGAACCACCAATGCTAAGTCCGATGCCTCAACCTGGAAAGAAAAAGAAACAGAATCTACATACAACCAAAGGTGTATGTAGGGTGTGAGCTAAAAGCCCAGTAAGATGTCACCAAGAAAAGGTTCCACGCACAATTATTAAATGAAAAATACATTTGCAACTTTAATTAAAGAAAAGTACTAAAATCTTGAACAACTTTAGAGAAAACAGGTTTAGAGAAAACAGTTTTAAAAAGGAACATCTTAAATTAAAACACACACACACACTTACTTTTAAAATAACCAAAGTGTCACACTGATGCGCGTAAAGTAACCAATGAGCACTAATATGGGAGAGGCCGCGTGGGTGTTAGCTAGCTTGGGTCCCTAGATCTTTGTGCCTCGATTAAACGTGGCTTAGAAGACCACGAACCTCAGAAAACGTGGCTTAGAAGGCCACGACCCTCAGAAAACGTGGCTTAGAAGACCACGACCCTCATAAAACGTGGCTCAGAAGACCACGACCCTCAGAAAACCATATGTTTAGTTAGTGTTGCAATCGTCAGTCCTGCTAGTGAAACCGGGTCGAGTCACCTCCGGAATACTAGCCCACTAGTCTAGTTCACCCTCCTAGCTACCCGGGCTTCCCGTTTGTGCTCAAGTAGTTTAGAGTTCATGTCACATGTTACAACAATATACTCAAACCAGAAAAAGTACTACACACGCCAAAACCACCATTTGCACACCCAGAAGCCATTTGAAATAAGAAGCAGACTAAAAATATCTCAAAGATAAATCTGCATCAGTTACACTACCAATTAAAACAACTGCACAATCAAAGAAATCACTTTCATTATCAAACAAGACACTAACTGAATTTATTAAACAAATTCCACACATGTTGCGTGACTTTAAGCAACAAAAAAAAATTCACACGATTTACCCAAAATAATTTTCACCCTTAATAGTTATTTAATAAAACAATTCAAATTTTCATAAATAAATTTTTAAGAGTAAAACACCACTTTACACACTAGACCGACCCAAACTCCCCTCACATAACCACACGCACACAATGCCACCTCAGGAACCAAATCTGCATCACACACATGATTAATGAAACCACCGGAAAAACTTTCCAACCCATTTGAAAACATGTCGCATGACTAAAACAACGGAAATCCACTCAAATGCTCATTCATAACAGAACGCATACCGAAACTACCCCAAAACACCAATTGCACCCCTTGCACACCCTAATAAAGTAACCGCACAACTTACAAAACACTAGTGAATAGTCCGACATGGGTTTCCACAACAACAACATACTCATACCACTTAAACACACTAATAAACAAATCAATACATACTAAAACTCAAATAAAAATTTAATCACATCAAAGAAACTAATTAATGAACTAACCTCACAATTAAAAAAATGTTAACAATTAACCAGAGGTGATTTCAGCATCAAGTACACATATTATAGCAACACGCTACTAAACAATTTCGATGCAAAATAAACTTCAATGAAAATAAACTTTGCACCACACACATTAATTAAATAAAACTCTAAACACACTAACCTTACAAATTAATTAATCAAATAATAAATGGACGTGGAACCACTTACCTCAACGTAGACCAACTTCGCAGTTCGACGCGAAACTCCTGCGGCATGACAGTCACACTACGAGCAACCTCAATTTGACTCTAATTAAAACATTTTAACCAGAAACATCAATATAGACTCCAAAAAAAACTAAAACAAAACAATCAAACACTGCATAATTGCATCAACAATTTTACCAAAATTAATATAGACCATACCCACAGCTTAAACGAATTGAACAAACAACACCTGAGGTAAAACGAACCTGTGATAAGAAGTCTGAGCGGCTGGCCGGCGAGAGCGGTGAAGGAGGACAGGGGTTGCGGCTTGGTGCGCGGCAGCAAGGAAGGCATTGGAAAACAAGGAGCCGACTTACCCTACCGTAGAGGGATGATGAGGAGGTGTCGGCGCGAGGAAAAAAATCAGAAAGGAGGGGGGGAAACAACGTCGGAAGGGAGGCCCACGAGAGGATAGCACCACTGGAAAGTGGTTCGGACGGGAGGCTGGGCGGCGTGGGTTCGGTGCGAGGAAGCGACGGCGTGGGGTTGTTGTTCGTAGGAGGAGAGGAGGGCTCCAGTTCATGCGCGGCTAGAGGGGCGTGCTAGGGTTTGAAGGGGATGGGGGATTGCTGCACGAAATAGAAGGGGGAAGAAAGGAGGTCCGCGCGGGGAGTGGAGAAGCGTAGAGAGAGGGATAAAAGGGGTAGCGAGAAAAGAGGGGAAAAAAGATAAAGGAAAGAAAAATAAATAAATAATAATAATAAAATAAAAAGAAATAATAATAGGGATATAACAAAACCTAAAATAAAACTCTAAACTAATATAGAATATTATTATTGATAATAAGAATAGTAATACTACTGTTAACAAACATAATGTAAAATAACATCATAACCATAACTTAAAATATATATATATATACGTATATAACAATAGTTACAACCTAATTAAAACCTTAACAAAATTAATAATAATAGTAATGAAACAAGTGACATGGAGGAAATTTTATAACCATTAAAATATTTTAATATTATCTATATAGTTAAAATAATAACTGAAATAATAAGAAGAAGAAGAATAATCCCCAATAATAATAATAATAATAATAATAAAACAACTCTTAAATTAATTAATCATTTTTCATATTTTATTTTGCACTTAATGTATTATTAAACTCACCAATTAAATTATTACTAGCACACTGAGTAGGTGCACGAACATCTAACGAAGCCATGCGGCTTCGCCCATTCCTTGCCAACGCACCAGAAACTACCAAGCCAAAACACTCATTTATCCTCAAAATGCGACAACCCAAGTCAGGTCCGGAAACGTGCACGGTCGTGTGCAAGGTCATGCACCCAAATAATAAGACATTTAAATAACAAAACATCGTCCAATTACGATTAGGCTCTAGGCACGGTCGCGCGTACGGGCGCACACCCGTGTAAGATCACAAAACCCCTTTCAAAATAGAATTGATTCAAACTGCAAATCAAAGAAAGACCTAAAATAAATGAAAATATAATAAGTGTCAGGTCAGGGTGTGACAATTCTCCCCACCATGACACTTTCTGCCCACAGAAAGTACCAAAATACTAGGTCAACTAAGGGTTCCAAACGATACCTCGAAGACCCATAAAACAAAACCTCAATCACCTGATGATCGGGCATTCAAAAACCCATGACCTGAAACTCCAATTTCTCAAAACCAGAATCACCAAGAAAAATGACCAACAACTAGTAATTCACCTCAAAATAGAACTACAACATGGAATACCCCGACTCCTAATGTAGTGATCACCAGGGTCGCTCGCGTTCTCCAAGAACGCTCGTCAAGCGACCCACTACTCAAGTTATCCAATTAGCATGGTCGAGGTCGGGTGGAGCAGAAGCAAGGGGTTGCTCCGCCAAGCGAACTTTGAAAACAGAGTCTTCCACAAGTACGTCCTATGGTGGTCTCCCCACCATATTATGGTTCTCGTCAGACATTGGTTCTCCAAATCAAAACAACTCCCAAACCCAGACAACTCTAACCCTGGCTTGACCCTCAAAGTCACCTATGTTTAGACAAAACAAGAGAGGACATTGGCGAGACCCGCACAGGGTCTCCCCACCATTTTAAAATATCCTAACACCATGAAACCCGCCCGGGCATTCCCAGTTTACTTTAAGCAACATTGACTAAACCCTTCATCGCGAACCCACCACACGGGCCGTCCTGAACTGAATATTTTTACTGGTGACAACACTCTGCCACAAGAGATATCTTTGATAGTAGAAACACCTAACCAGGAGGCGAATCAGACAGGCGCACAACAATTCCACAAGTCATGAGCATCTCCGACCTCAAGAAGGTTTACGGAGCACGTCTACTGGCTTTAAAGGAATACTGATTTTTTGAACCTCTTTAAGGCCCAAGAGGAACTCACATAAAATAAGACCACGACAAGTAGACAAGGGCTCCCTGCCCCTCACAACAAGAATGACGCCTTCGGAGAGGGTACCGCAATAGGGAAATTTAAGTTGTCCCCATCCCGACATTGCGGACTAAAGTTAGACCACACTCGTCCCACGCCCGATGAGTATTTTTTTTGACTACGCGCAAGCTTCACCCCGAGACCTGTGGATGGGGCACTGATGTCTGAAGCATATACCGCCTCACAGTCATAAGCTGGTTACCTCTGACTGGAACTTTCTCTGCTAAAAAAGCAACCTGCATACTTCTCCTCGTGTCCCAAGAGGCAACTCCGTCAACATACCAACTGAGAATTGCAGCGAAAGACTTAGAGTGTCCGACTAACCATCCTAGAGATCGGAGGTTGAGCAGTCTGTCAAACATGCGATGCAACCTGACAAGAGCGGCACTCCAAGAACAGACCCCTTTGGTTCACATTCCTCATTGGGCGAGGAACCCGCACTTACCACAGTATAAACAAGACCAACATCTATTTCAAACTTTAAACTGATCGTTTGACACAACCTTTTGGGAACATGAAGCTAGCCCATCAAAAAGGCCAAACGCACATCCTTCTCCACCTGTTGACTAGTCGAGTACCTATGAGATCAACCACCTTCCTTGCCTTCTCTTCTTTAGGAACAACCGTGGAATGAGGCTAGTCTTGAGGATCACTCACGACATCCTCATTTGCAACGAAAATGGAACGACCAGGATTCACTAGTTTAGCCCGCTCCACCAGACGTACTCGAGACAATCTTACATCCGCACAACATTTGGAGTTCCTCCAAAACCAGAGACACTTCCAACTTCCCCAAAGAACTCAACAACATCCACTGACATCGATGTCTACGAACAGCTGACGCCACCGAGCAGAACCCAACTCTACCACTCCACTGAGAGTCTGGGTTGGGCCAAGAACTGAGAGGCTTGCTGGAAACCCATGGGACATTTCTAGGGACATATCATAAACAAGAAACGCAAAACAGCCTTCCAAAAATCCGAACACATCACAAAATAAGCATCCACACGTCGAACACAATTTCAGTAATTCCAATTTAAAACATCAATTCATTTTCAAAGAAAAACACTCACTTGAAAAACCAAGCACCGCACAACAAGCCCAAAAGCTATTTTGAAAATCCATCTTTACTCTAAAAGAAAAGTCATTTTTTTCTGTTTTCAAAACCATTTGTGCACAAAAACCCATTTTTTTTAAAAAAAGGCCCACTTTCTAGGAAACAAGAAGAAAACTTAGAGATCAATCAACCACCAGTAATATTCCATGGTGCCTCGCAAATATTCATTTTCGTGCCACTCAGGCACCCTTCCACACGATTCATCAACTAGCCATTAATCAAGTCCAAATGCACATGCGAGCACCAATAGGAATACCACGGTAAAGAAACAAGGTTACCCCGATTTCAAAACAAAACATTCTCAATATCCGAAAATACTTTCTTTTTTTCAAACCATTTCAAAAATTCAAGACTCATTTTAAAAATGATTCCCATTTCAAAAATAACTCACTTCAATTTCAAATAACTCAAAACGTTCTTTTAGAAAATCAACTTCGACAAATCAACTCCAAATTTCAAAAACAATGTCCAAGAGAAATGCTCCCCAAAATAAAATAAGAGCAGCAGCAAATTCTGCTTCCCTTTTTAAAGGAAAACAATTTCACGTCAATCCCAAAATTGAAGCAAGATATCGCAAACATTAAACACTTGGGTGGAGGACTAGTGGTCGTGTCTAACCCGGCTACATGGTTTAGCAGACCATGCCCTAGGTAAGTACCAACCACTAGGAGTGTCGAACTGCACTCTCGGGCATCACATGGGTCGCTACTCCATGTGAGACCGCGCGCAGTACCGGTTTACTCCTATTGTCATCCCCCATCCACAAAGACCAAAGCCAAAACTTAGATCCTGGACTGCCCCTGGTTACTCGAGGATCGGAACGAGCAAGAGTTCGTGACGCTCTTCCCACGCCTACCACTCGATTACCGACAATCCTATCTCCGATCTACCTGATACCACAAATAACAAGAACAAAAACTGCCTCGGATACCATTTTTTCATGAACCAGGCCGGGTCGCCATCCGACCCGGCGCCCGACCCGGTCCGCGGAAAGACCCGAAGGGCGTTCCCGATCCCCACGGGCTGGCACAAGTGCCCGGGTATCAAAAATAAACTTGGGAACGATTTACCCAGATGAAAAAATATAAAATAGACAACAAGATGATTAAATTGAAACTAAAAACTAACAACCAAATAGACCCTTATACCAAGTTCAGATTTAAAGTTTACAACTTGAACTAAAAACCCAAAAGAGACTACATCAAAGGAAACCAAAAATCCCAACACAAACCTCTGTGCGACATGAGGAGTCACATTCCCAAGACACCGTCATCAAACCAACACGATGATGCCACTGACAACCTGAACCACCAATGCTAAGTCCGATGCCTCAACCTGGAGAGAAAAAGAAACAGAATCTACATACACCCAAAGGTGTATGTAGGGTGTGAGCTAAAAGTCCAGTAAGATGTCACCGAGAAAAGGTTCCACACACAATTATTAAATGAAAAATACATTTGAAACTTTAATTAAAGAAAAGTACTAAAATCTTGAACAACTTTTGAGAAAACAGGTTTAGAGAAAACAGTTTTAAAAAGGAACAACTTAAATTAAAACACACACACACACTTACTTTTAAAATAACCAAAGTGTCACACCGATGCGCGTAAAGTAACCAATGAGCACTAATATGGGAGAGTCCACGTGGTTGTTAGCTAGATTGGGTCCCTAGATCTTTGTGCCTCGATGAAACGTGGCTTAGAAGACCACGACCCTCAGAAAACATGGCTTAGAAGGCCACGACCCTCAGAAAACGTGGCTTAGAAGACCACGACCCTCAGAAAACGTGGCTTAGAAGACCACGACCCTTAGAAAACCATATGTTTAGTTAGTGTTGTAATCGTCAGTCCTGCTAGTGAAACCGGGTCGAGTCACCTCCAGAATACTAGCCCACTAGTCTAGTTCACCCTCCTAGCTACCCGGGCTTCCCGTTTGTGCTCAAGTAGTTCAGAGTTCATGTCACATGTTATAACAATATACTCAAACCAGACAAAGTCCTACACACGCCAAAACCACCATTTGCACACCCAAAAGCCATTTGAAATAAGAAGCACACTAAAAATATCTCAAAGATAAATCTGCATCAGTTACACTACCAATTAAAACAACTGCACAATCAAAGAAATCACTTTCATTATCAAACATGCCACTAACTGAATTTATTAAACAAATTCCACACACGTCGCGTGACTTTAAGCAACAAAAAAAATATTCACACGATTTACCCAAAACAATTTTCACCCTTAATAGTTATTTAATAAAACAATTCAAATTTTCATAAATAAATTTTTAAGATTAAAACACCACTTTACACACTAGACCGACCCAAAATCCCCTCACATAACCACACGCACACAATGCCACCTCAGGAACCAAATCTGCATCACACACATGATTAAAGAAACCACCGGAAAAACTTTCCAACCCATTTGAAAACATGTCGCACGACTAAAACAACGAAAATCCACTCAAATGCTCATTCATAACAGAACGCATACCGACACTACCCCAAAACACCAATTGCACCCCTTGCACACCCTAATAAAGTAACTGCACAACTTACAAAACACTAGTGAATAACCCGACATGGGTTTCCACAAAAACAACATACTCATACCACTTAAACACACTAATAAACAAATCAAGACATACTAAAACTCAAATAAAAATTTAATCACATCAAAGAAACTAATTAATGAACTAACCTCCCAATTAAAAAAAATGTTAACAATTAACCAGAGGTGATTTCAGCATCAAGTACACATATTATGGCAACACACTACTAAACAATTTCGATGCAAAATAAACTTCAATGAAAATAAACTTCGCACCACAGGCATTAATTAAATAAAACTCTAAACACATTAACCTTTCAAATTAATTAATCAAATAATAAATGGACGTGGAACCACTTACCTCAACGTAGACCAACATCACAGTTCGATGCGAAACTCCTGCGGCATGACAGTCACACTACGAGCAACCTCAATTTGACTCTAATTAAAACATTTTAACCAGAAACATCAATATAGACTCCAAAAAAAACTAAAACAAAACAAAAAACACTGCATAATTGCATCAACAATTTTACCAAAATTAATATAGACCATAACCACAGCTTAAACGAATTGAACAAACAATACCTGAGGTAAAACGAACCTGTGATAAGAAGTCTGAACGGCTGGCCGGCGAGAGCGGTGAAGGAGGGCAGGGGTCGCGGCTTGGTGCGCGGCAGCAAGGAAGGCGTTGGAAAACAAGGAGCCGACTTACCCTGCTAGAGAGGGATGATGATGAGGTGTCGGCGCGAGGAAAAAAATCAGAAAAGAGGGGGGGAAACAACGTCGGAAGGGAGGCCCACGAGAGGAGAGCACCACTGGAAGGTGGTTCGGCCGGGAGGCTGGGCGGCGTGGGTTCGGCGCGAGGAAGCGACGGCGTGGGGTTGTTTTTCGTAGGAGGAGAGGAGGGATCCAGTTCATGCGTGGCTGGAGGGGCATGCTAGGGTTTGAAGGGGAGGGGGGATTGCTGCACGAAATAGAAGGGGGAAGAAAGGAGGTCTGCGCGGGGAGTGGAGAAGCGTAGAGAGAGGGAGAAGGGATAGGGAGAAAAGAGGGGAAAAAAGATAAAGGAAAGAAAAATAAATAAATAATAACAATAAAATAAAATGAAATAATAATAGGGATATAATAAAACCTAAAATAAAACTCTAAACTAATATAGAATATTATTATTAATAATAAGAATAGTAATACTACTGTTAACAAACAAAATGTAAAATAACATCATAACCATAACTTAAAATATATATATATATATACATATATAACAATAGTTACAACCTAATTAAAACCTTAACAAAATTAATAATAATAGTAACGACACAAGTGACATGGAGGAAATTTTGTAACCATTAAAATATTTTAATATTATCTATATAGTTAAAATAATAACTGAAATAATAATAATAAGAAGAATAATCCCCAATAATAATAATAATAATATTAAAACAACTCTTAAATTAATTAATCATTTTTCATATTTTATTTTGCACTTAATGTATTATTAAACTCGCCAATCAAATGATTACTAGCGCACTGAGTAGGCGCACGAACATCTAACGAAGCCATGTGGCTTCACCCATTCCTTGCTAACGCGCCAGAAACTACCAAGCCAAAACACTCATTTATCCTCAAAACGCAACAACCCAAGTCGGGTCCGGAAACGTGCACGGTCGTGTGCAAGGTCACACACCCAAATAATAAGACATTTAAATAACAAAACATCGTCAAATTACGATTAGGCTCTAGGCACGGTCGCGCGTACGGGCGCACACCCGTGTAAGATCACAAAACCCCTTTTAAAATAGAATCGATTCAAACTGCAAATCAAATAAAGACCTAAAATAAATGAAAATATAATAAGTGTCAGGTAAGGGTGTGACAGTATAACACCATGTATGAGAACTATTGAGAACTAAACTTCACAATTCAATGGAATACTAGTCATATATTCTATAAAGATTTCAAAAAACTATGATACATTAGATATATCATCATTGTTGATTTTCTACCCAACCATCTGAGATAAACACCCCTTTTTAATATGAATAAGGACTTATATAATGGATGAAATTCCTATTGGAAGTTCATATTTATCATCGCACTGATAGATGATCTTAGTTTGGTTCAACATATGGAATGTGACTTCCCTTCCTCAAAAATTGATGTGGTATTTATGTAAATAAATTCAATCCATGTCCAAAATAATATCAAACTAAAATAGAGGGAGAATAATGATATTTTCAAGAAGCATATTCTCACAGACTTAAATCAGAGAAGAATCAAAGAATTGAGATGAAATAATCATACCATTATGGGATTTCACTACTATTTTAATGTCTAATCATTGAGGTGGTACTGTTATAACATTAGAAAATTCCTAATATATAAAATATTGGGTATATCTAGAATAAAATAATACCTTATAATTTATAAATTGGATGGTAAGTGTTCATTTCACCACTTCATTATCATAATAAACATATAAAATAGTGTTCTCATGAGATTACCCTTCTTCTTGAGGCTTATGAGGCTATTTAAGTTGATTATATTCATTAACCTTCTGGTTTTATCACTGGTTAGAATAATTTCTATACTCAATGCATTTGAAACATTAGAGTGTGGGTGGTGCATTTTGTTGTGCCTTTTAATTTCTCTTTTAATTGAATGGTCTCTTCACAAAACATTAGTATTTGATTGCTTTATGAACTTCCCTTCCACACTTATAAAATTTAAGAGCCCCCTTATAAAAATTCATACCATATTTCCTCCCACACTTTGAGCATAAAGTAAATATCATATTCTTCTCTCTATGATTTTCATAATTTCATTTGAATTCAATCATTATTTTCTTATCAAACCCATGAAATTAATGGGTTACTCCAATATCCATATTCACCTTGATATAATATTGAATTATTTATTCATAGTTTTTGAAGTATATTATGGTTAATTCTCTTTAGGGACAAGGTTTCAAGCCACTAAATAACAAATAAATATTAATTTTTGGTTGGATGATAATACCAAAAGTGTGCTTCACAAGTATTATAAAATTTTCATCATAGGTTATAACAGATTCATCATCCTAATAATTTATATCAAGGAATTATTTCTCCATTTTGTTAGGAAGAATATGTGTGAAGTAATTATTGAGAAATAAGATCTTGAACTCATCCCACTATATGGACATAATTTCTTCCCATTGCATCGGGTTCTTGATAATATTCTATCATTGATCTTATCCACCTTGAAAATGATAAATATCCAAAATAAATTTTCCATGTTTTAAACATAGAAGAATGAAAAATATCTTTTTAGTGGTTCTAATCCATTTCTTAGAAAATTGTGGATCAAAAGAACCACTAAAATAAGGTGGGTGTTGACTCATAAAGTACTCAACTGAATGTTTTTCCCTCCTTTTCTCATTTATAATCTCATCATGATTCATATCCTGTGAAAGTTGTGTTAGCACAGTAATGATATTTTATATTACATATCCCATAAAATTGGGTTTCTCAGGAGGAAAATTATTTCATTTCCCATCACATTTATCTTTAACACCATTCCTTTAAGTTCCATCCATTAACAAAAACCAAAAATCAAAGTGTGATCAATAATAATCATAGTGTAAACCCACATAATCATGAAGTGTCATTTATTAGATGTTTAAATAAATACACCTTATTTTTAATCTATGAAACCTTAGGTTTAACATAGGTCATCCATGATCATTAACAAAAATTTAGTATGTAATCATATACTTATAATTATCCCCAGGGTTCTCACTAATGTTTTCTCATCCTAGTTTTCAAAGGTAACTAAACTTTGAACAGATACTAAATATAGTGATCGGTGATGGAATATTGTTGAATTTAATGAAAATTTAAAATTTATAAAACCCAAAAACTACCTATAACTAGTATAGTGGCGAACACAAGTGTTAATTCTATAGGGAAAGAAAATGGTGTGTGTAAGTGACCAAAACAAAGTAAAAATATAAAAATCAAAATTTAAAAAAAATAATAAGGTTGTGAAATGTTTTAAAATTAAGTGTGAAATAATAAAGGTATTGAGAGAAAAATAAAAGAGAGTGATAGAAAAATAAGGTTTGAAATTAGGGATATCATACTGATATGAATTGATTTCAAATATTTTCTATTATTTCTTAAACTTCCACAATTGTTTTAGTGCTTAGAAGAGAATATGAGGACCCACTAATCTCTCAATTCAATTTCCAACACAAAACATGCATCTTCCTTAGAAATTATCTCACGATCATCACTCAGGAGAAAAAAATTTCTTAGAGGATAAGATACCATTAACCTTTTCCATTTTCTATAATTAGGTTAAAATTCAAGGGAAAATTGATCATTATCATCACTAGTCAGTGCATATAATAGAATAAAATTGATGCTCATTAAGAACATAAATGATATATCTAAGTTTCAATTTTTACTTAAACAATCATGGAATTTAAAATAATGACATTTAAAGATTTCAAATTATAACAATTTGATCCCACAAATTTATCTAGATAATCGTGTTTAGAAAAAAACAATATAAAATATTCAATGACTATATCTTGAAAATAGAGTAATGGAAATAAGAATAGGTGAGAATATTGTCTTTTTATATACACTCCTATCTCATTATCAATCTCTACTATATCAACCTATTAGATATGTTCTAATCATTCTAATACTATTTTTTTATTCTCTAGATATATGATATATTTAGGATGTAATATGGATTCTAGATCCTGAATCATGGATTGCATGTCTCTGGGGTCTACCCCCTATCCATCTTCTTCTTTTTAAAAGAAAATTTCACATTAATCTCAATTTAAAGATCACAATAACTAATTGAGAAATTCTATATGAATTAAAAATGTAATTACGTTACTATAAATCGTTATCCTCACACGTCTTGAGAAACTATCCTCTAACATATTATGCTCCTCTCACATAGTCTTGCTACTCGAGCAAGTAAAAACACCTGATCAAACATCCTTTCTTGAATCATTTTCTCAAGAAATTGAAAACCTTTGGAATATTACTAAAATTAAACACACTGGATTGAGATCAAATTACTCCATTATTAATTTCAATCATCATTTTATCTTCAAGTGGTCATATAATTTTGGTATCATTGAAATTACTAAGCTGAAACTTGAATTATTTAATCTCCTGGCCAATATCATGGAAGAACAGAAACACACCCACCTCTTCTTGTCCTTATAGGATGAATATTCTAATATCCTCCTTCAATATTTAATTTGTGGAAATATTTAATAGTATCTCTTTACCACCCCTAATCCATTGGCTCAACCATCCTTAAAATTCAGTCAAATATTTTTCCTTTCCATCTTAAGATCGATTCCAAGTTTTAATGTTTCATCAATGAACTTGTTCTCTCTATATATTTTAATTATATCTCAATACTAATTCCTTTTCCCTCAATTTGCTTCACCCAAAATCAAAAATCCAAACACTACCCACAATTCAATCTTGGAAATACCTAGTTCATCTTCCCCAAGAAGTGAAATGGGTCTCAATTCGGATCTTCCTCTTAGAATGTTACCCAGTTTAGGCCATGGATCTTCAATAATGGCATCATATTGGGATGGTTTCAATCAATTCTTGGTTTGGTCCAACTTTGGGATATATTCATTAAGTTATCTTTAATAGGGAGGTGTGGTTATCGTCGTCTTCAACAACTATGCATGGGGGTTCCTCACTACTTTGGTGGAATGATCAACTGATGTTGGAAGCATGGTTCAATTTTACGACGATGTATCTTGGATTATCCGCCAAGGGGGAATCGATAATCTCCTTATCCAATTTGGGTTTGATTCATGTTTGATAGTATCTGATTTAAATAGGTGACATCAGTGGTTTGTCTTCTCCATGGTGGTTTAAGCTTTGGAAAGTGTGGATTCTATTGCATTCCTTGGTAGTGTGACATCCAGTAGGTGGTGATCATAGAGCTTCCAATATAGTGCGACTGTCGAGATTAGGTTTATCCACATTTTTGGTGTATCTCTATTTCTCTCATAAGATAAATTATTGAATTCAATGGCGGATTCACTTGAACCCAGCAGATGGTGATAGATCTATAGTGTCATGATTATCCTTCCACAGTAGTTTCCATTGGTCCAATCAATATTAGATTTTAGTCATTAATATTTATTATCCTTCATATCCATGTATTCAGATCCATACCTAACATGCAAACTTTTGCAGGTCTTCACTCAATATTCTCCTGTGTAATAGGTTTGATTACAGGTTTGGTGGATGGGAACGCTAGCAAGAGAAGTGATTATGAGAACATGGTTGTTGCACTTGTTCATGAATTAGGTCTTTGTCATATAGAAAAATTAGTACAACTTACCTTTATGGTAGGTAAGGTATAGTCACAGTAGGTATGAATGGTAGGTAGACTCCTCATGCATGGTCACTAAAAGTTTGTAAGGAAACTATACTGAGAGTGGCCCTTTATGCGGTCACTTAACAAGGTCAGTATAATGATTGTGCCACTAGAAAGCAGGGTCACTTCTTTGTGTGCGATCACTATGGTGACCTCACCATCTCCTTTCCTGAAAAATAAATAACATTGGAAAATTAAATACAAATTAAAAATAAATAAAAATATATATAATATTAAAATATAGAAAAATTAATTATTTACAAAAATAAACTACTAGAAAGAATAAATTATTTTATTTAACATTCATACAAAATTAAAAAAAAATCAAAATTTATTATTTTGAAATAAAATCGAAATAAAAAAATAAATTTAATCATTAAATATTATTATTTGAAAAATAAAAATTAATAAAAATTTAAAAGAATAAAAATTTATAATTTAATATACAACAATTATAAAACATTTATGGGTTAGAATAATTGCTCATTAAAATATAAATTAACCAAATAACTAAAATAATCATTAAAATAATTATTTTAGCAAAGAATCTAGAATTTTAATTATTTAACATTAAATTAACAACAATTGAAAATTATTCAACTGTAAAAATTATTTTAATGAAAAATAAAAATTAATTAGAAAAAAATTATGTGTAAGACAGAATGAAATAAAGTCCACATCAATTCCCCCATAATTAATCAATTACACTCCTAGGAAATTAAATGCATTTTATTTATTCACAAGGAATGCTAAAAAGAAGTGATTATCCTCCCTAAGCTCTAAATCACTCCAAAATAAAATGAAATAAAAAATTGTTTCCTTTCTTTAAATAATCATTCCTCCTATGTGAATGTCAATCATAGGATCATTTAAATTCCAATTTGGTTTTTGGTTCTATTAGTTAAGTAGATTTGATAAAATTGCAATTAAAACTTTTACAATAGGTGCCTTCTATTAATACTCTCCCTTAGGTTCAAAAAATCAAGATCTATTTTTCATATAATCAATTCAACTCTAATAATTATTTTATAAGTTGGTTTTTTCCTCTTAATTTGGGTTTAATATTCCCCTCACTTTAATAAACTCATTTCGACTATTAGGGACTTAATTTTTTATTTTATTTTTTGGATTTTTTCTCAGACATGTATGTGAAAATCACTGTGTAAAAGAACTTGTGGGAAATGTACAGAGGGATTACCCAAACACCCAATGCCTAAAGTCACAATGATTCAAGGTGGGATCCAAATTTCCTATTTCACTCTAGT
Organism: Viscum album; assembly: GCA_963277665.1. Classification (NCBI taxonomy): domain Eukaryota; kingdom Viridiplantae; phylum Streptophyta; class Magnoliopsida; order Santalales; family Viscaceae; genus Viscum; species Viscum album. The sequence continues at coordinate 695,899,633 of OY728122.1, read as the reverse complement.
TATAAATGACTTATATTATTATCTTTTGAGTTGTCTCCATGGGGTGTTTGTTCTAAAAGAGCGTGTCACCTATGATCAAGTTAAAATTGAATGTTTTCTCAAGTTATGATTAGAATTCTACAAATATATATCCTATCTCACTCCCTTTATTAATTTATAAATATAATATACATAAAAACAATATGACATCACTCTACAATCACATTATTCTATCATTTTTAAAATTAGTGAAACACCTCAATTAAGTAAGAAATTATCACCTAGATGGGACATAATGATTTTTTTTGAAATAATGATTTTATTTACAAACACATGTTTATTTATATATATCTTAAAATTATGATTGATAGGGATCCATTTTGAAACAAAATTAAGGATTTTTTATAAGATGACAATGAAACATAGTTAAACTCAATTAAGATCCCACCCCCACACTTAAAACTCGTAATTTTCTCCAAGGAAAAATTAAAGGTAGGATAAAAAATCAAAAGAAATTGATCAAAAATATTTATCAATGAAGCAAAAAATATTCTATTTTGAGGGGTGAAATTAAAGGTCAAAAATTGGTTTTCTATAAAAAATCAAGGAACAAAAAATAGGAACAAATGATCTTTATTGTCCACTTGGGACAATCAAGTGTAGAATTTTAATTTTTAAATGTTTCCATGCATTAGTTGATTTCAAAAATGAATTTTAGAAGATCATAAAAATTTAAAACATAATTCCACAAAAACAGAAGAAACTCAAATTTTGATAGTGACCAATAAGAGATTTAGGAACATTACATGATGGATTTAATATTAGAAGTAAATTTAAATAATTAAATACTTTACATCTAGAAGTTGCATTAAATTAGTTAATAAAAAAATTAAAACATTTAATCCCTATAAAAGCTGAATGTATTCTCAATTTTGTGCCACAAATGTGTAACCTCCCTCCATTGAAACAGTTCTCTGATTTTAAGTTTAAATTCATAGAAAAAGAAGAAATCACAATGGTTTTCTAGAGTTCAATAAATATAACCAAAGTTAAATTTTATGGATGTTTTATCCTATTTCATCCATATACTAGGTCATTCTATCTTTGAGGTTAAATTTTTTTTTCTACTGATAGTACAAATGTTATCACGACTGAATGTGTCCACATTTTATAGTAACTACACCTACCACACACAAGAATAACCCCATGACCTATTGACCCATCCACTATCAATAAAAATAAATAAAAAATGAGTAATAATATAAAATGAAAACTCCATAAAATATGGCTCACCAAAACAGGGAGAAATACAAACGAGAAATAAATGTTTATTTAAACAAAAATTAAAAATTAAAAAATAAGATAATAATGGGTTGCCACCCAGATAGCACTAACTTTAAAGCCTTTATCCAATCTCAATCCCCAAAAAGATTATATCTATGATAATTCAATGGATAAGATTCATTAATGGTTTCTAATCCACTATTTTCTAGTTATAATCAATCTTCTCTCTCAACAAGTTTCCACCTTCTTCTGTAAGAAAAATACTCTAATAATTTTCCAAGAAAAATAGTTGGTAATGTGTTTTCTAGCTTAACTTGACTCCTAGGAACCTCTATATTATCTCTTAAAATGGTTAATAGTATCCCAGTAATATCACCTATTTGGTAAAATAACTCTCTCTCAAGTTCCCCCACACTTAGAGGATTGTAAAAACTCATAAACAGAATTTTAACCAACAAAAATCTCCATATAATTTATAGAAAATATTCTTAAAATAGGTTATAAATTGATTAAAACCAAAAACATACATTTTAAAATTTTGAAATCAATATCCAAAATATATTTTACAATATCAATAGAAGACACAAATGATCTGAAACATTCAAATTTAGGTTGGAATTCATTACACCCAACATCAAAATCATTAGGTAAAAATATCTCAATGATGTATACTTGTTCAAATTGAACAGAATCTAGTTTTCAAATAGAACATAAACTAAAACACTCCCCAGCTTCAATGATTAGTAGCAATTCAACCTCATATGAGAACGACTAATAAAAAGGCTGAAACACTCAATTCCATTTAAATAAATAACTAAAAAAGACTCACATATCTCAGGTTGTAATGAATAAGAGGTTGTTTCCTAATTATGAATAGAGGAAGGATGTGGAATTTTTAAAATAAATTTATGAACACTATTGGAAATAAATCATGGTTTTTTATGAACAAAATCATGGACCTTAACAATGATCCTCATAATTTGGTTCACAATTTTCACAATCATTTATAATTCTAGTATAGATTCAGATTCAAAAAAAATAATTAAAATGCTCGATAACATATTTATCACACCTCATTAGAAGGATAAGAAAATATATGGGTAATGTTAGATTTACTACATTAACAAATAGATTATCAACTATTTCATAATGATAATAAAGTGACCTGTCAAACAACTATGGAGAAATTGATGTTGGATTCATGATTAGCCACTAAATGAGGCTAATATTAATTGTTAATATATATAATATTCATGTTATTTATTTTTAATAAACACCATTTTTGTGCATTTTACACTTTGAACATCATTTCACATTACAATTGTAATTCCTTCTTAAAATACACTATTATGTGGTACATTTTTTAACATCATTTAAAGTACCCAATGATTCATCTGATTTTAAGGAATATAATTATACATATTTTAATTTTATATTTTGATAAATTGATCTAAACTTCAATATGAACATGTTTGATTTAGGTATCAATGGATAATTCATGGAAGAAGATGGAAATATTTTTTGATGAAAGGAAATAATTCTGGAGAAGTCAGATTGGACACCAGCCCACAGATGAGAATGTTGGGACCAACATACAGGCCCAATGAATTCTGAATTTCGTGGGCTGCTATAATACCTGTATAGGAACAAATCACTATTCATGATCCAATGATAATTCGGTCTGCATGGCATTCATTAAGATGACCAAAGTTAGAGATAAAATTCCAGGCCAGATTTTGCGGACCAGACAAATAGTTCACTAATATATTCATATCTCAAAATCCACATCTCAAAATGGGCCCAAATTTTACATGAGGTTATAAGACATCCGGGGATCCAGGTTTTTCTTCTATGGCCTACTCTGATTATGTCATCTAGAAGGTCTTCCAAGAACGTCTATTTAGTGGATGAAAGTTGGATTCCACCTCGGGTCAACTGTGGAAAAGTCCAAGTTCGACAAGATTTCCACCACTCTAGGCCTACCATAATCAAGTGGGATGCTTTGTACTATTGGAGGCTCGACCCAAGGCTCCTAAAATTCCTATTTAAGGCAGTGTTGGTGGAGGAGTAGATCATATTTGATCTTTGTTTTCATCTTATTGTTATGCTTCCAATTTTTCTTTGTAACGTTCTTCCTTCACATGTAAGTTGTTTTAATTCATCCTAGTTTCTTAAAAAAAGTTCATCTTCTCCTCTTATTCTGTTGTTCTACATCTAAATTTGATACTGTTGCCTCAAGGTGTGAATTTATTCACACCAAAACTTGTGAAATTATTCACACAATGGTGGAGTGATCATTTTCTTTTTATTGTTTTCTTTACTTCTTCAATTCCACTCTCATGAGTCTACTTCCCGCTTCCATTGAAACCATAGCATCAATGGAGGGATAATTAACTTATGGGTTGATCCAAGGGAGTATAAAGGGGCTTTATTGGATGTTATTTATAAATATATTAATTTCTAATCACTTCTTTTAATTGATATTTTTATTGGATGATTTTTTAAACTCCATTGTCCTTGTGGAATTTAAATCCACACACTTCAAGTGCTAATACAAACCTTTACCTTAAACTACTCAAAACTTTGATCCTTTAAGTGTATAGGTGCTTATTATTAAAGTGTTTAGGTATTAAACCATTAAGTGAGGATGTTGTTTTATATTTTTAATTAACTCATCTCAAATATAAGAAATTGAAATAGTTGAAGAAAGAATTTCATCCAATCCACCCCGAGTGATAACCTAGTATCAACTCATTCTTTTAAATTGAATTCACTTAAGTCTATTAAATTTAATTTAAAACCATCTTAAATCAACCCAAGTTGGCCACTTCATTTCCAAAAAATCAATATAATGTACGTGTCTGTAGGTACTTCTTAGGTCTCTGAGGATTCGACAACCCAAGCTAGACTACAAGGACCGTCCTACCTTCTTCTTTTGGGTAAATTTGAGCATGAATCAAATTTTTGTGCCGTTGTCGGGGACCCAAGTAAGTCATATAAACACCCATTCTATTCTCTCCCATTTCTTCTTTTCTCATCCAAATTCTCTTATCTTGTCCCTTTCTCGTTTTTTTTCTTTTGGCCCATGTCCGCCTACACCCGCAATCAATCAACCCGTCTAGTTAGGGTGGATACTCCTAGGGTTGGGGAGTCAAGTACACCAAGGTAACTCTTTCCATTATATCCTAATATTCCTAACACTCCAGATTCAAAAATTGAGCCTATTTAAATTTAAATGGAAGTTCCTCAAAGAAACCAACTCATAAACCCAGGTGGGAACCAAAATGGAATCCCAAATGAGGGAGCCCCAAACTTGGGGAATGCAATTGACCAAACCATGAATGACTACCTCAAACCTTCCTGGACCAATGCCCCATAATGAATTATACAAAATTTCCTAGGATATTCCAACTACATCTTTAAACCCCATGTCCTAAACCACCTTCCCACATTTCATGGAATGGAGTCCGAGATGCCCTACCTTCACATTATGGAGTTCAATGACATTGTAGAAACTATGTGTCCCCCACATCAACTAAAACAGCTATGATGAGAATATTTCATTTTTCTTTATAGGGTTGAGATAAAAATTGGCTAAACAATTTGATACCATCATCCATAAACTCTTGGGACCAACTACAAAGAGAATTCTACAAAAAATAATTTCCCCACCACAAAACAATTGCACTTAAAAAGAGCATCCAAAACTTTTTTGAAGAAGAGGGAGAGTCATTCTATGAAACGTGGTAGAGGTTCAAGGACACTCTAAACATGGTTCCAAACCATGGTTTTTTTATTCCTGAACAAGTGAGAATTTTCTGTGAAGGTTTGGGTCCGAGAAAAAAAAATTCATTGACATGATGTGTAATGGAGCCTTTAAAAATAAAGCCCCAAATGATGCTTACGAGTATCTAGAAATCCTTTCTGAACAAAACCAAACCTGGGTAACTTCACCTTATTATGAAAATACACAAAAGAACTACTTGAATTCATACAATTAGAGAAGATGAAATCCTTAGGGCTAACTCGCAGCACTCTATAGGAAGGTTGAAGAGATAGACCTTAGGAAAGTCCATGAAATCCAAACTGTTGATCCTATTTGCAAAATTTGTGACAAACATGACCATAAGACAGACAACTGCCCAACCATTCCATCCATCAAGGATGTTATTTTAAGAGGAACCCCAGTGGAAGTAAATTATTTGAACTTTCAAAAGCCTCAATACCAAAACAACTTCAACCCAAGGTATAATGACCACCCAGGCTTCCGCTGGAATGATAACCAACAACCTAGCCAACCACAGGGACAAAATCCTTACCCCCATCAGAACTACCAAACCCATAACTAGTTCCAAACACAACCTATCCAATACTAACAGCCACCAGTCCATTTTCAACAAACCATCCCACCTCCAAAATATCCCCCCGAGATAAACCAATATTCTCAAGCACCAACCCAAACTGTTCCACAAAGCCTACTAGAACAACTATGTAAACAAATGGAAAGGATGAACTCGAAAGTCTCTTACCTTAAAAAATAACTTCAAACCATAAAAACTGGAAAGGCACCCATGCCTACTCAGGAGGTTCCATCCTCAAACTCAAGGGGAGAGTCAAGTTGTACTCAAACAACCCATGAACAACTAAAGGATCCGACTATTTTAAGAAGTGGGAAATCAATTGAGAAACCTGAACAACTAATTCAAAACCCACCTGAAGATTCAAACTTGGATGAAAATTCAAATGAACAAACTGATCAAACTGAAAAACACGATAACATTTTCAAAGAAACAACTCTTCAAAAAACAACCCCACAACCTGCACCATTTCCTCGATGCATGTGGGGGAAGACCAAGCCTGAATTGAGTGATGAATTGAGGTAAATATTCTCACAAGTGAAGTTGAACATTCCCCTTCTCGATGCCATCCAAACCATACTTGCCTACTCAAAGTACCTTAAGGACTTGTTCACTTTTAAAAGAAATTTTTCACATAAAAACCAAGTCCTTTTGTATGCTAATGTGAGTACCTCCATTCAAGGGACCATTCCTCCTAAGTTGAAAGACCCGGGTTTCCCTTACATCAATGTTGAACTAGGATAGAGAAAAGTTGTAAAGGCCGTGTGTGACCTAGGTGATAGTATCAACCTCATCCCTTATGTTGTGTACTGCCAGTTAGGCCTAGAAGAACTCTAACCTACATATGTCACACTTCAACTTGTTGATCGTAGCATTAGGGTTCCAAATGGGATTTTAAAGGATGTTCTGGTAAAGGTTGAACACTTCATCTACCCTGCCGACTTAAATGTCCTTGACAACCATCCAAACATAAGAAATAAGGAACAAACCCCAATCATCCTTGGATTTCCTTTTCTTGCAACAATCAACTTTGTTATCTGAGTCCATAATGGGAAGACGACCATCACCTTTGTAAACATGAGTTTAGACTTGAACATCTATAATTCAAGCTCACAAATAGGGGATGATGAGGAAATTCATGAAGTAAACATGATAGAAAGCATTGATAATGAATCCATAGAACATCAAGGAATATTTGATGGATGTTTAAGTTAGGATGAGATTGATTTCCTTTGTTCACATGAAGTAAGTTTATCTCCTTTTCTTGAATCATTTTCAAATTTCTCTTATTATGAAGTCTTAGGTCCAACAATGAGTGAATCATTCAGGAAAACACTTTCATGGAGACCACTCCAGCTTCCTTCCCTAAATCTGATCAATACAACATATTATCTGAACCTTCTACACATGGGGAATCAATCCTATCTGAAACTATTAAAAAATATATTGATATTGATCCAATGTCCCAATATTCTGCTGAAATTCTAAACCGACCTGATCTTGAATTGAAGGAACTTACCGCTGCACTCAATTATGCCTTCCTAGGGGACAATCAAACACATCCTATTGTTATTTATTCTTATCTTGAAGAAAATCGTGATAGGATGCTTCTATATGTCCTTATAAAACATAAGAAAGCCATTGGTTGGACCCTGTTTGATATTCCTGGGATTATCCCACTTATCGGGACTCATAGGATTGTTCTGGAATCTGATTCAAAACCATATCATCAACCTCAACAGTGACTCAATCCTAATCTCATGGAAGTAGTGAGGAAGGAACTTCTAAAATTATTAAAAACTGGTATCATCTATCCCATAGATGAGAGTGAGTGGGTGAGCCCAATCCAAGTGGTTCCCAAGAAGGCAGGAATAACAATGATAACCAATAAGGAGGGAGAGATTCTTCAAACTAGGGTGAGTAGTGGATGGAGAGTCTGTATTGACTATAGGAAGCTAAACTCATTCACCATGAAGGACCATTTCCCCTTACCATTCATTGACCAAGTCCTTGAGAGAGTGGAAGTTCATGCCTTCTACTGTTTCTTAGATGGGTACTCAGGGTACAATCAGATTGAGGTATCCCTAGAGGATCAAGGGAAAACTACATTCACCTGTCCATTCGGCACATTTTCCTTCAAACTCATGCCCTTTGGTTTATGCAATTCCCCTGGAACCTTCCAGTGGTTCATGATGGGAATCTTCCCAGACATGGTAGGGGATTTTCTATAGGTATTCATGGATGACTTCTTTGTGTTTGGGGATACATTTGAGGGATGTCTGCAGAATGTGGAGAGAGTCTTGTCAAGATGTGATGAAAAGAATCTGGTCCTAAACTAGGAAAAATGCCATTTCATGGTTAAAGCGGGACTAGTTCTAGGCCATCTAGTCTCAGGTAGGAGGATTGAAGTTGATAAAGCCAAGGTTGACATAATTTTTCACCTTACATCACCCAAAACTGTCAAGGAAGTGAGATCTTTCTTAGGACATGTTGGTTTCTATAGAATATTCATCAAGGAATTTAGTTCAATTGTCTGTCCCTTTGTGCTCTTCTAGTAAAGGATAATCCATTTTTGGACAGAAAGATGTGAGGGTTCATTCTCAACCCTCAAATCCTCTCTCACCTCTCCTCCCATTATGAAATCTCAAAATTGGAACCTTACTTTTGAACTTATGTGTGATGCCAGTGACTTTGTTGTAGGAGCTGTGTTAGGAAAACGTTGTGATAAAACTCTTTATATCATTTCTTATGCAAGAAAATACTTAAATGATGCCCAAATAAACTACACCACTACTGAAAAAGAGTTACTTTCTATTATGTTTTCCTTAGATAAGTTTAGGTCATACCTCTTAGGATCCCCCATCACTGTGTTCACTGACCATTTTGCACTAAAATACCTCTTCCAAAAACAAGATTCCAAGGCTAGACTGATTAGGTGGGTCCTTATCTTACAAGAATTTGACCTCACAATCAAGGATAAAAAGGGTGTTGAAAATTATTTAGCTGATCACCTCTCTAGGATGGAATTCAAAGACAACTAAAATCACCTTTCTGTGTCTGATTCATTTCCTGATGAACACCTATACTTTGTGAGTGACTGCCCTTGGTATGCTGACATAGCCAACTTCTTAGTTACAAGAGTAATTCCAAAATTCTTAGGTACTCAAGATCGAATGAAATTCCTTTATGATGTTAGACACTATGTGTTTGATGATCCATACCTCTATAAGTTCTTCCCTGACCAAGTCATTAGGAGGTGTGTCCCAGATTCTGAACAAGAGTCCATCCTTAAATTCTGTCATAGTGAGGCATGTGGAGGTCACTTTTCCTCTAAGAAAACTTCTGCTAAGATTCTTTAGTGTGGTCTCTTCTAGCCCACCCTCTCAAGGGACTCCTACACATTTTTTCAAAGTTGTACTAGGTTTCAACAAGTAGGTTCCATCACAAAAAGGAATCAAATTCCACTCACTCCCATCTTAGTGATTGAAATCTTTGACTGTTGGGGAATCGATTTCATGGGTCCTTTCCCAAACTCTAGGGGATACCTCTACATTCTCTTAGCTGTTGATTATGTCTCAAAATGGGTTGAGGCTATTCCCACAAAATTGAATGATCATCAAATTGTGATTAGATTCCTAAAAGAAAACATATTCTATAGATTTGGAATTCCTAGAGCTGTCATTAGTGATTGTGGAACTCATTTTTGCCATCATCCATTCTCATCACTCATGGAAAAGTATGGAATTTCTCACAAAGTATCCATTGCGTACCATCCACAGACCAACGGTCAAGCTGAGTTATCCAATCGAGAAATTAAACAAATTCTTGAGAAAAATATTAAACTATTTAGGAAAGATTGGTCAAGAAAACTCTTAGATTCTCTTTGATCCTATCAAACCACATACAAAACCATCCTAGGAATGTCACCATATAGGTTGGTTTATGAAAAATCATGCCATTTACCTATTGAAATTGAGCATAAGGCCTTTTGGGCAATTAAGAAAATAGATTATGTCCTCTCATTGGCCGGAACAAAAAGGAAATTAGATCTCAATGAACTGGAGGAACTAAGGATGGAGGCTTAGGAAAATTCAAGGATCAATAAAGCTAGAGTTCAAGCCTACCAATCAAGGAATATCAAAGTCAAACATTTTGAATCGGGAAAATTTGTGCTCTTGTATAGTTCAAAATATCATTTACACCCAGGAAAGTTAAGGTCTAGATGGTCAGGTCCATACATAGTGCATAAGGTGTACCCCCATGGGGCTGTGGAAATTCAAGATCCCACCAATGGTCAAACCTCTAAAGTTAATGGTCATAGAGTCAAACCATTCATTGAATCATTCCAAAAACATGAAGTTGGTGAATAATTGTGTGAACCCACCTTAGATGATGAAAATAATTAATCAATTAGGAGTGCAAGTCGAGCTAATGACATTAAACAAAGCGCTGCATGGGAGGCAACCCATGGTTTTCATGTTTCCTATCATTTTGTTGTTTTAATCAACTTTATATTTTAAATAGGATTAATTAATCATTTTGATATTTAATAAAAAAAATAGACTGTTGACATTTTCTTCTATTATGAGTATGGATGGGTACGAAAGGGGAGCGCCATATTCATCTGTGTCACGTGGCGTGATCCTTGAGTAATACCTTACCCATATATTTAAAAATAAGACAATGTATCATCAGTTTATTTTATTTTATTTTTATGTATTTGTAGGTTAAAATAAAAATACAAATAAATAATAAATAAAAATATAATAATATAAAAAAGGCCACAACATAGGTCATGGGGAAAACCCCATCACAACCAGTGAAGCCGCGGGAATTCGAACTCGGTACTGAAGGGAGACAGGGGCGTGCACTTACCACTGACCTATGGCTTTTTCTGCTTCTTTATTATATAATTTTTATATATATACTTATATTTTAATTTATTTATTATATAAATATATATATATATATATATTGTTTGGTTTTTTTTCTTTCATCTTTCTTTTTTCCTTTTTCTACTAGGGAACTTTGCAAGTGACATGGATATCAAAGGACTAAATTGGAGCAACAAGAACTTCAACTTCAACCACCAGGTGACTTCATTCCATGATCCTCATATTTCAATTTCCTTTTTGAAATTCGCTTACCTTCCTCTACTCCTTATAAATTTTTATTTCTTCAAACACTGGGTACATTTTTATTTTAGGTTGGGGGGAGATAAAATTAAAAAATGATTTTGTGAAAAAAAATGATTTGGAAAAAAAATGTGTGTAAATGGAAGGAAAAATTCCTTTAACTTTGAACATGATATTACACATTGAAAACTTTGAAACTGAATATCAAATAATTTAGCATGACCTGATTCTGATTTTAATCCTTGTATAATTTCATGAGCATATATTTTGGAAAGTGTGGTTTCCCAATGTGATATTTCATCATTTATATTTTCATCCAAATAAAAAAAAGATCACAATGCACATCCTTTGGATAGTGGGGCATTAGTTTGAGTTCATGGGGTCCCCCAAATAAATAGCGTAGGTTTGGCGATAATTTTAGTTTTAATATGAGTATTCAATAAAAAATAAAAAAACAATAAATTTTCACGTAGAGCAATGAAATGACCTAATACATGGCTTTCGGCACTTGGGGATCGTGACTCCGTAGTTGTTTGGCCTAGAGTTGTAATTTTATCTCTGTTTTTTGTAATTTGAATTTTTTTTTGACTGCGTTAACTCGAGATGATTCCCAATTATGTGGGCTTCACTTGGTTCCCTAAGGTCTTTGATCCTGGGAGTCATTAGCAAAGTCTCTCTACAGGGGTTGACTCGTTTGAGTGCAATTTCAATTACCATGGAAAAATTGAAAAAACAATAAAATAAAAAAATAAAAAAATATAATACAAAAAAAAATTTAATAATCATCTTAATATTGAAATTTGATTCCACCTAGAACTTCCGTCATTTCCCCCTTGAATAAATATGAACCCCCATGTCTATTGTGATACACAACACATCCTCATACTTAATTGATATTGGATGAAATATAGCAATGAATTTGAACAAATTAATGGGCTTGGGATTGGGATATTCTTATGAAACTATCATGTATTAAAATATTTTGATGGGTTTCATGATTGTTTGGTATAAGGGTTTTTGGTGATCACTGTGTATTAAAATGTTTTTGGAAAAGGGAATTCGAATTTCTATTATTGAGATATATTTTGCTCGGGACTAGCAAAACTCAAGTTGGGGGGTGTGATTAGCCACTAAATGGGGATAATATTAATTGTTAATATATATAATATTCATCTGATTTATTATTCATAAGCACCATTTTAGTGCATTTCACACTTTGAACATCATTTCACATTATGATTGTAATTCCTTCTTAAAATACACTATTATGTGGTACATTTTTTAACATCATTTAAAGTACCCAATGATTCATCTTATTTTAAGGAATATAATTATACATATTTTAATTTTATATTTTGGTAAATTTACCTAAACTTTAATATTAACGTGTTTGATTCAGGGATCAATGGAGAATTCATGGAAGAATATTGGGATATTTTATGATGAAAGGAAACAATTCTGGAGAAGTCAGATTGGACACCATCCTAGTGATGAGCATGTGGGGCCAAACATACAGGCACAATGAATCCAAAATTTCGTTTACTGCTATAAGACATGTATAGGAACAAATCAATCTTCAGGATCCAATAATAATTCGGCCTCCATGGTAGTCATTAAGGCGGCACAATTTAGAGATAAAATTCTGGGCCAGATTCTACGTCTGAGAAAAACATTTTACTAATCTATTCATATCTCCAAATAAAAATCTCTAAATGGGCCCAAATTTTACATGCGGTTAGAAAACATCCAGGGATACATTTTCTTATTCTATGGAACACTCTGATTCGGCTATCGAGAAGGTCTTACAAGCGCGTCTGTTCAGTGGATGAAATCTGGATGCCACCTCAGGTCAAGTGTGGAAAAGTCCAAGTTCCACAAGATTTCCACAACCCTAGGCCTACCATAATCAAGTGGGGTGCTTTTTTAATATTGGATGATCTACCCAAGGCTCCAAAAATTCCTATTTAAGGAATTGGTGGTGGAGGAGTTGATCATCTTTGATCTTTATTTTCATCTTAATGTTATGCTGCCAATTTGTCTTTGTAACATTCTTCCTTCACATGTAAGTTGTTTTAATTCATCCTATTTTCTTAATAAAAGTTCTTCATCTCCTTTTATTTTGTTGTTCTACATATCACTTTGATACCTTTTCCTCATGGTTTGAATTTATTCACACCAAACCTTGTGAAATTATTCACACAAAGGTGGAGTGATAATTTTCTTTTTATTGTTTTCTTTACTTCTTCAGTTCCTCCCTCATGAGTCTACTTCCTGCTTCCATTGAAACCATAGAATCAATGGAGCTCTAATACACTTATGGGTTGATACAAGGGAGTATAAAGGGGATTTATTGGATTTTATTTATCAATATATTAATTTCTAATCACTTATTTTAATTGAGATTTTCATTTGATGATTTTTAAACTCTATCGTCCTTGTTGAATTTAAGGCCACACACTTCAAGTGCTAATACGAACCTTTACCTTGAAGTACTCAAAAATTTTATCCTTAAAGTGTATAGGTGATTCGTATTAAAGTGTTTAGTTATTAAAACAGTAAGTTATGATGTTTTTTGATCTTCTTAAATTAACTCATCTCAAATATTAGAAATTGAAATAGTTGAAGAAATAATTTCATCCAATCTACCCTGAGTGATAACCTAGGATCAGCTCATTCTTTTAAATTAAATTCACTTAATTCCCTTATAGTTAATTTAAAACCATCTTAAATCAACCCAAGTTGGCCAATTCATAGAAAAAAACAATCCATTGAATGTACGTGTTTGTAGGTACTTCTTAGGTCTCTGAGGACTCGACAACCCAAGCTAGACAACAAGAATCGTCCTACCTTCTTCTTTTGGGTAAAGTTGAGCATGAATCACTTCAATTCACTAAGGCCCAACTTTTGAAATAAGTATTATGAAATAAGATTTATGTTACCTCCAAAATAACCAATACATTTTCCCCCACTCTCTCTTATTCTTCAAGAAATGAAAAATATTCTAGGGTCTTTCAATTTTGGAGGTAATTGTTTCTCAACTATTACACAAAAATCCTCAGTGAAATTTATAGTTGTAAAATATCCATGATCCCTATTGTTGAATAAAAAAATTTTAATAAATTTTACATAATATGGAATCCTTTTTAAGGCCACCAAAAAAATAAAGTTAATAATTATGTTCCCTAACATCTAAAGGAATTTAAAATAATCAGGTTCATCACTCTTTTTAACTCTTTAGGGAAAAGGGGTGAGACGAAATAATTCTTCAAATTTGGTTGATTATTCTCTTCATCCCCAAAACTCACATTATTATTTCCTTACTTGACTAGTTATAATTTCATTTTAATTTATTCCTTGTATTTTTTTCAGTTTATGATTCCCCATTCTATTCATGTTGGACCTTTTTAGAAACACCCTGAGATTTTGAGAATTATTTTTTTAAATTAAATTATCATCTCAATATATTTTTTTCATTTAACATGACACTATAAATAGTTATTTATATATATGTATATATATATATATATTAAAACACTAATTCAAACATTCTTTTTATATTCAATACCAACTTGTCTTGTGCTATACATAATATCAACTTGGCTTGCACTACAAGAAACACTGAATTGGCGTACAATGCACGCAACACTGAGTTCCTATGAATAATATTTTTTATTATTTTAATTACATAAATAATTTAAGTATAACATAGCTGTTAAAATTAGTAATAACTAATTTTCAAATATTGTTTTCTTATATAAATAAAACATATTTATAATGAAAGATAATATTTTTCATAAATCCTTTTATGTTAAAATTTTTGTTTTCTTGAATGAATCAATTTTAATTAAAAAAGTAATTTTAGAAACATTTATAAATTTAATTATATAAAATAAAATTATTTTTTGAATTCATAACATCTAAATTATCTTATGGTGATTTTTTGTAATTTTTCTGAGAAACTTCATTTTTTGATGAATAGTGAAGAATACTGCTTTTTAGTTAAAAATGCCTTTTGTCTAATTAATTATTAATGATAAATGATATTATAAATATTTTTTAAGGTCACATTAAATTAATATTAAATCTAAAAATAAAATTAAATTCATCAGGATCAACTTCACTTTCAAACTGAATAAAAAATATTAACAAACTTTTGAAAATTTTCCTACTTTAAAACCCCATTATTTCGTCCCAACTAAGGGATTAACACCAATCTTAATTTTTATGCTTTTATGATTGGAATTTCAAAATTATGACATAAACCATTGTATTCAATATAATATTTATATTTTAATAATACCGTGATAATTTTTGACCAAAATGATTAGTAAAAGTGATTAAAATTAATCACATCATTTAAGGCCAAATTAAGCTTAACTGGGAACTAAACCATAAAATTAAGGGACCAAATGACCTATAAACTTGTCTAAAACCCATTTGATCTCCATATTTCGTCCATTAACCTTACATTATTGTGTTTTTTTTGTTTGTTAAGACATTTTATAGGTAATAACATGTGCACACGTAATTTCTATCTAAAAATTCCATGTGAGTCATTTTCCTTCCCTATAAAAGGCAACCAACTATACCCATTCCTCACACTTATCAAACCTTTTATGTTCATCCATGATCTATCCAAGTATTCTCCCAAAAATCATTCCTTCGACCTTAAACCCTCTCTTTGGAGAAAAATCTTCTCAAGGAATCCTTTGGGCACAAACCAAATGGAGTTACCCGATTAAGAGGTAACATCTTCTCGCAAACTCCTTTCATTTATTTTCCTTATACACCCCCTCCAATATCATTATTAAATTATTGTATAAAAATAACAGTATCATCCATATACTAATTTTTTTTATGAAAAGGTTCTGACCTATAGTTACACAAACCTCCATCTAATGGATGTTTAACATATTGTTTCTATGTACAGAGAACTATTGCTTCATGAAATGATGATTCTTCATTTCTTGTTTACCACAAATCAAGATGGTAATTATGATGAAAATATATTTATATATTTAAAATATTATATTTTTATGTCTTTAATCTTCTGTATTCATTTTACAACACACGTATTTTTACTTTCCATTTGGTGTTAATAAGATAATCTCGTTTGAGGAAGTGTGCACTATCGCCCCCTCAAAGCGATGTGATTAGTTCACACACCACATATAATGTATTAAGGATGAGTTTTATGAACTTATATTATATATATTATATATCAATTATAATATAATAATTATATATATACATATATATATATATATACATAATTCATTTACATTATTTCTTTCAATATAATAATAAAAATGGAAAACAATGTTTATACATACGTACGACTTACCATCACGTACTTCATTATGATATATATTATTATAATATAATTATACTAGATATACCTGATATTAAAATAATTTTATAAATTCTTTAATCATGATATAATTATAATTATAAATGATATAACAAATTAAGACACATGTGAAGAACAAAGGGAATATTACCCAAAGTGAAACCTTGACATAGGATTGTTAACAAGTGGGTAATATAATGTAAAAAATCAAAGAATATATGGTAATATATATAAGAATATTCTTATGTAAAATATTTATAATAAAATTATATTTATTATATAGTAATCTTGTACGAGTATGGAGAATGTCAAGACATAAGGTAAAGGGATTTCATCTCACTTTTAATTTCTATGAGATACAAGCTATGTTCTCCACTCTTTACTTTTTTTGTGGTGTATGTAATAAAATTGATTGTATTATACGTATATTATACTTAAATTTATGGGTATTCAAATTACCATTTTATTATCCTTCTTTCATGGGGTTTAAGTTTCCAAAGTTACCCAATTGGTAAAAATGTTTTTGTCTCGATTTTCCTTCTTTGAGACTCATGTTTTGTTATGCACCAAAAATATTTTTCAGGGTGCATATACTTCCATTTTACATGAAATATCATGAATCTAAATATTTTCATGATATTATATGATTAATTTAATTACATTTCATTACATGGATATCATTATCTCAAGATACCAAGTTATAAGATTTTATTGAGAAAATATCATTGTTTTTCGAGATTGTTTATATTTAGGATTCCTTTAATGAACTATTATGATTAATATCCCAAGAATATTCATTAGTTTCATTATCCTCTATTATATCATGATATACTCATGTATCGGTACCATTTTATACTCTTTGGTACATATGTTAGTAAATAAAGTGTTTTTAGGAAAGCCCAACCTTACCCACTCATCAGTTAGAAATTTATGTTTTCTAAATAGGGTTTCCAAGAATATTATACAATTACCCTATAATATCTATAATCCATTTTTACCTTTTTCTCTTTTAACAATCTCTTCAAGGGAATATTATTTTCTCTTTCCAAACAATGAACTTTTCTATACTTCTTACTGTGGAAAAGTAATGTTCTTTTGACCTCGTATGACATGTATGGATTTACCTACTATCATTTCTTCAAAGATCCATTTTAAATTGTCAAAAAGGTTAATCTTTAATAAAATGTTTTTAAAAAGTAATTTTCATGGAAAACTATTTTCAAAATGGATTCAAACTTATTTTATTTTTTTCATGGAAAACACTTTTCAAAAAATTTTCAAGTCCTATTTACAACTTTTCAAGTTCTTTCAAAGAAATGGTTTTCAAAACATTTTCAAGATTATTTATAAGTTTTCAAGAAAAATGATTTTCAAAATGTTTTCAAGATTTATTTATATTTTTTCAAAGTATTTTCAAAGAAATGTTTTTCAAAACATTTTTAAGATGCATTATAAGTTTTCAAGAAATTTATTTAAAAATGTTTTCAAGATTTCTTTATAATATTTCAAAGTATTTAAAAAAAAATCAAAGAATTTTCAAGATTTATTTAAAAAATTTCAAGTGTTCTCAAAGAAAATGGTTTCTAAAATTTTTTGAAGAATATTTTAAAAAAAATTCATGGAATTTGTTTTTTCAAAATGATTTCTTATCTTCTTTATATGTTTTCAAGGTATTTTCTGATAAAATGGTTTTATGTATTAAAAATACTTTTTCAAATAAGAAAGGGTATTTTCCTCAAGAAATTTTTTTAGAGGATATTTCAAAATTATTTTCCCTCTAATATGATATCTATTGATGTCACTCATACATTCTATGAAATGGTCTAAAAGTTTCATTCATATCCTCTCTATGAATAACATATTCTTAATGTCATGGTCTTTATGAAACCCATTTCTTCTTCATGGGTAATATGTTTATAAAGACCATTTCTATTTCATTGGTTATATTGTTTTAAAATATGCTTCTTTCCATGGGTTATGCTTATGATGAAATTATTATGAAACTTGTCCCTTTTCATAGGTTATGATATGTTTACATGTTTATGATACCCATTTAATTTCATGGGTTATGATATGTTTGTTTATGATCTTGTGGTACATGTATATATTATTTAACTATGTGACATGTGGGACCTATATGTCCTTTCAATGCATTGGGTAAATATTTATATCTCATGAGATAGATAGGGATAGAAGAAGTGTTCACTCGGATAAATAATATAGGGATGGAATGAGGGTTTACTTAGTTCAGTAATATAGATATGGAATGAGGGTTTACTCGGTTCAGTAATACAGGGCTGGAACGATGGTTAACTCAGTTCAGTAATACAAGGTTGGAATGAGGTTTTATATAGTTTGGTAATACAGGGCTGGAACGGGGGTTCACCCTGTTCAGTAAAGGACTGTGTACACTAAGATGGTCTTTGAATTGATATCTTGGATAATATGGAAATCATTATACGCTTATGTGTGGCCACAATTCCATATATTAGTCCAATGTTATGCTTTCATGGCTTATGTCCTTTACATCATTTTTTCATATGAACTTCCATGATTTATGCCATGATTCATGTATATGATCTTTGATATGTAGAGTATGATCTTATATTTTCATGATCAAATTCTCATACCCTTATGCTCATCTTTATTCTTACATGTATCCCTTATTTACCCTTACTAAGCATTTGATTTCACCCCTTTTATGTTTCCTTTATCCTGGTTTATAATGATAAGTTCTATGTTTGATATGTCTAATAATGGTTATAGTTAAGAAGAACCTAGTGGGAGATGATGTAGCTCACTTATGTAGCAGTTTTTGTGTTTACAAGTTTCCAAAGTCACTATACCAACTACGGTCTTTGGGTGTATTTTTGTATAATGTTTATGTATTCCTCAAAAGTTATGTAATGTCTATGTTTGTAAAGTGTGGGTCACTTCAGTTGGTATCAGAGAAAAAGAATAGTTAACCTTTGGAAAATAGGATGAGAAAACCTTAGTGATATTCTTAGGTCTATTTATAATTATATGTCTAGGGATGTCCCTAAGGATAAGTATAAAGATAAGTTAATGTTTAGGAAAATTTCTTATAATTTTTTTAATGGATAGAGTGGGTGGATTCCATGAAATACATCCCTAAATGGATACTACAAGTGAATGCAGCTCTGGAATAGGTGTAACATGGGGTAGAAACTTTGACAATATGTTATGTGCTTGACTTGGGGTAATTTGGTACATGAAAACGGGTCTTGCTGCACACCTGGTTTGGCACTCTCAAGGGATATGATTTGGGAATTCAAAAACTCTTCATGAACCATCATAAAGGATTTAGATATAAGTTAGCTATTAATAACATAGGATAAACCCAAGGTTTCATAGATTATCGAAGGTGTCGTTATTTAGACATCTTATATGTAATTCTTTTCATGGATATATGGTTTTATTCTATGATAAGTAATGATCACACTTTGCTTTTGGTTTTAGTCAACAGAGGGAACTTGAAGTAATTGGATTAATGTTGAATGTGATGGAAGAAATTATTATGGGAATTCAAGGGGGGTGATCACTAGAGTGAAAGATTTTGTGATCATGCATAATCAATTTTCATGGAACATGATTAACAATGTTTACCTTAACCAACTCTCGGACTCATCAAGGAAGAGAAATAAGGAGTTCATTGAGAGTTCAGGTAATGGAGACCATGGAGGGAATAATATTCAGTTTCCTTTGTTTAAGGAATGTGGAGAGAATCACCTAAGTGAATGTATTAGAGGAACAGGAATAAGTTTTGACTTTGAAAAATAAGGACACAAAGAAAGTGACTACAAGGTAAAAATGAGGATTTTGGTTAACAAAATGGATGGGAATTTTGGCCTCCCTAAGTCATCATCAAATGTTAAGGGTTTTAAGTGTGGAATAAATGGTCATTATGTAATTAAATGTCCTAAGAGGAAAGTTCCTGAAGAGAAACCGCAAGTTGGTGCGAGTAATGGTTACATTGATGATGAGGATGATACTACAGATGAAATATGAAAGTAAAGAGGTATTATGTAATAGTATTATGTAAAATTGTTAATGGATTAAGGATTAAGTAATAAAATTATTTATGTATTTGGACTCAAGAATTAAGAATGGTGAATTATTTATGGATTTTTCAGTTTATGTTTTACTAATGATTTACAAGAATATGTTGAATGGTCCTAATGGACTATAAATGTTGTCTAATGAAAGTTATAATTTTTAATAAGGTAAGGTAACCCTTAATATGTTCTTTATGATAATATAATGTTGTATGGATAAATATATGTGGGGTATGAATAAGTAAATTGGACATTATTGATTACCTTGGAAATATATAAGGAATTTTGTATAGTTGGTTTATGCTACCACTAATGAAGTTTACATCATTTTTGGATTTAAGGGGTAAATTCAATATACTTTGGAATGAGGAAGTAGGAATGTTTTTCAAAAGTATTTATGGTAATTCAGTTTGTTACAATTTTTCAAGGGAATATAAAAAAAGGGTATTCACATGTTTGGAATGATACAACCAAGAGATACTTTGTGATGCAGGGGAATCAGTGTAAATCTTATTTCGTGACTCTCTTTTTAAGGTTTTGGATTTTCATCTTTCTGAAGGGTAATAAGGTTATAGGTTCATGAAAAGTTTAAGTTAAACTTTAAAGTAATTATTTGTGCACTGATTTGGTGTTGAAAACCATAGTTAAAATGATAATCAGTGATTAAACTTATTTCAAGACTGTCCATCATAGATATTATATTAATGCTGTTTTAAAAAAAGACACCATGTATGTCGAGTGACATCCAATAAAGCCTGGCAAGGCCACAAGTATTGAACCCATAACCAAAGGATGATAAGGGTTTAATGCCTACCACTGGCCTATGTGATGTCCTGGTTAATATGTATATATTTTTAATGAATAATTATTTTTGATGAACTATTAGTGTTACATTTTATATTTATATATTAATGCATGTTGTTTTTTAAGAGACAAAAAGTTATACTTTTTATTCTTTTATGGACCCTATGATCGGTTAAAATCATATTTTAGTTCTTTAATCATCAAAGATAATTTCTCAACATTTGTTCCATGAGGTAATGTATTCATTATAAATTTTTCACATCACAAGCCAAGAATTTAATTTTTTTTATAGAAATTTATTAGGAATTACTCAATGTTCTGAAAGTGATACAAAAAAATGTTGTCCTAATACCTTAAATTTTGATGAACCAATGGATTCTGGAATCATCACAAATTTAATACATTGGGCCCCTCAAATTTCCTTTGATCATTCACTTATTTTTGATTTATGAACTAATTCACTTCCTATAAATTTTTATGTTTTTCTTCCATGTCCAATCATTACTCCGAACCTATGTTCGCTTATGTGGAAACCTAGTTATATGTTACATTGGGCAACCACTATGGTTCCAAAATTCCCTTTTTAAGGGAAGTTTTAGTATCCATTTTTACAATGTGGGTTTCTATGATTGAAACTTTCAAGTATTAAACCTTTTATAACCCAGAGGAATTTCGAGGGTGAAATTCATTTTAAGGGGGGTAGAATGTAACACCCCGAGATTTTGAGAATTATTATTTTTTGAATTAATTTATATTTTAATTTTTTTTTTCATTTCACATGACACTAGAAACAGTTATATATATATATATATTAAAACACGAAGTCAAATGATCCTTTCACATTCAATATCAACTTGGCTTGTGCTATATGCAATACCAATATGGATTGCGCTACAAGCGACACCGACTTGGTGTACGATGCATGCAACACTGTGTTTCTACAAAACATATATTTTTATTGATTTATAAATTTAAATAATTTAGTTATAAATTATTTTTTAAACTTAGTAATAAATACTTTTAAAATATTTTTGTTTCATATAAATAAAACATATTGATAATTAAAGGTAATATTTTTGGTAAAGTCCTTTTATGTTAAATTTTTTATTTTATTTAATGAATTATTTTTAATAAAAAAAGTAATTTTAGACACATTTAAAAATATAATTGGATAAAATAAACTTTATTTTGTAATTTATAATTTCAAAATGAGCTTAGGGTGAATTTTTGGGATTTTTTTAAGAAACTTCATTTTTTGATGAACATTGAAAAATACAGCTTTTTATTTAAAAACTACATTTTGTCTAATTAATTATTAATGATAAATTAAATTATAAATATTTTTTAAGTTAAAATTATATGAATATTATATATAATTATAAAATTAAATTCATTAGGATCAACTTCACTTTGAAACTGAATAAAAAATCTTAACAAACTTTTGAACTTTTTTCTACTTTAAAACCTCATTATTTCGTCTCGTCTGCGGGATTAGAAGTAATATTAATTTTGTTTCATTTCTGGTAGTAATTTAAAAATATAACATACAGAATTTTATTCAGTCTAATATTTACATTTTAATAGACCATGTTAATTTTTGACCAAAATGTTTAGTAAAAGTGATTAAAATTAATCAGAACGGTTAAGGCCAAATTAATCTTAATTTGGGACTGAGCCATAAAATTAAGGTCTGAAATGACCTGTAAACTTGTATAAAAACCATTTTATATCCATATTTAGTCCCTAAACCTTCCATTATTGATTTGGGTTGGTTTTTTAAGACTTCTTTTAGGTAATAACATTTTCACACCTAATTTGTTTCTAAAAATTTTATGTGAGTCCTTTTCCTTCCCTATAAAAGGCCACCACCTCTACCCATTACTCACACATCTCAAAACTTTTAAGTTACTCCAATATCTTCCCAATTATCCTACCAAAAATCCTCTCTTATAACTTGAATCCTCCCTTAAGTCATAAATCTTCTCAAGGAAGACTATTGGCATAAACCAAAAGGAGTTACCCTATTAAGAGGTGACATCTTCTCTCAGGATCCTTTCCTTTATTTTATTTATCCACCCATTACACTATCCTTATTCAATTATTGTGTGAAAACACCAGTATCCTCCATATGATATGATTTTTTCAATGAAAATTTATTGAACTAGACTTACAAAAACCTTCATCTAATGGATGTTGAACATACTGTTTCTGTGTACAGTGAACTACTACCTCACCAAATGATGATTGGTCATTTATTCCTTACCACCAATTAGGGTGGAAATTATGATGGAAACTATATTTATATATGTAAAATATTATATTTACTATTTATTTAATCTTCTTTATTCTTTTTATAACACACATCTTGTTACCTTCCATTTGGGGTTAATGCGATAATCTTGTTTGAGGGTGTGGACTATCGCCCCCTCAAAGCGATGTGATTCATTCACACACAACATAGAATGTATTAAGGATGGGTTTAATGAAATTATATGATATATTAATTCTACTTTAATAATTATATATATATATATATATTCATATATATATATACATTTTTCATGTACATACTTTCTTTCAATACGACAATAAAAATGGAAAACAGCGTTCATGCACACGTAGGGATTACCGTCTCCATGAATGGTGTATTCCATTACCTAATTCATTATACTATAGATTATTATAATATAATTATACAGGATATAAATTATATATATATATAATTTTCTACATTCTGTAATCATGATATAAGTATAATGATCAATGATATAACAAATTAAGACACATCTGAAGAACAAAGCGAATATTACCTGAAGTGAAACCTTAACATAGGATCATTAAAAAGAGGGTAATATAAAGTCATAATCAAATAATAAATGGTAATATATAAAATAAAATTATTATTTAAAATATTCATAATAAACTTATATTTATTATATCGGAATATTTTACGAGTATAGAGAGAGTCAGGACACAAGGTAAGGGGATTTCATCTCACTTTTAATTTCTGGGAGATACAAGCTATGTTCACCACTCTTTAATATTTGTGTGGTTTATATACTGGACTTTATTGTATTATATTTATATCATAAATTAATTTATGGGTATTCAAATTACCATTTTATGATCCATCTTTCATAGTTTTAAGTTTCAAAAGTTACAAAATTGGTAAAAATGTTTTTGTCTCAATTTTCCTTCTTTGAGACTAATGTTTTGTTATGTACCTAAACTCTTTTTTGGGGTGCATATACTTTCACTTTACATTACATATCATGGATATAAATATTTTCATTATATTATATTCTTTATTTAATTACCCTTCCTTACATGTAGAGCATGATCCCAATATACTATGTTATAAGAGTTTATTGAGACAATCCCATTGCTTTTTGAAATTGTTCATATTTATGCTTCCATTGATGAACTATTATAATCCATCTCTCAATAATATTCATCATATTACTTATACTCTATTATTTCATGATATACTCATGTATTGGTTCCATTTTCTACACTTCAGTGCATATTTTAGTTAAGAAAGTGTTTTTAGGAAAGCCTGGCCTTACCCTCTCTTGAGTCGAAAATCTATGTTTTCTAAAAAGGGTTTCCAAGAATATTATACCATTCACCTATAAAATCTATAAGAAATTTTTGCTTTTTTTATTTTACCTATATATTCAAGGTAATATTCTTGTCGCTTTACAAACAAGGCACTTTTCTATCCTTTTTACCGTAGAAAAGGAATGTTCTTTTGACCTCATACGACAGGTAAGTATTTACCCACAGTCATTTCTTCAAAGTTCCCTTTGCATTGTTAAAAATGTTAATATTTAAGAAAATGTTTTAAAAAGTAATTTTCAAGGATTTTTTTTTCAAAATGGTTTCAAACTTTTTTTATATGTTTTCATGGAAAAGTTTTTTTGAAAATTTTTCAATTCTTATTTACAAGTTTTCAATGTGCTTTCAAAGAAATGGTTTTTTAAAAAATTTCAATATTATTTATAAGTTATCAATAAAATTATTTTCAAAACGTTTTAAAGATTTATTTATATGTTTTCAAAGTATTTTAAAATAAATGGGTTTCAACCCGTTTTCAAGCTTCTTTATAAGTTTACAAAAAAATTATTTTAAAAAAAATTCAAGATTTATTTATAAATTTTAAAATTATTTTAAAAGAAATGGTTTTAAAAACATTTTCAATCATTCTTTAAAAGTTTTAAATTGTTTTCAAAGAAATTGTTTTTAAATGTTTTGAAGCTTATTTTAAAAGTTTTACAAGGAAAAAGTTTTATCAAAATGATTTCATGTCCTTTTCTAAGTTTTTAAAGTACTTTCTAACAAAATGTTTTTCAAATGGTTTTATGTATTAAACATCATTTTTAAAACAATAAATGATATTTTCCACAAGAAACATGTTTAGAAGATATTAAAAAATTATTATCCATCTAAGATGACATTTATTGATGTTACTCTTACCTTTTAGGTAATGATCTAAAGGTTCTATTCATATTCGTTCTATGAATGAGTTACACTTAATGTCATGGTCTTTAAGAAACCCATTTCTTATTCATGGGTAATATGTTTATGAAACCTATTTCTCTTTCATGGGTTATATGCTTTTGAAACTTGCTTCTTTTCACAGGTTATGTTTATGATGAAATAATTATTAAACCTGTCTCTTTCCATAGGTTATATTATGCTTACATTTTTATGATAACCATTTTATTTCATGGGTTATGATATATTTATTTACGATCTTATAGAACATGTATATATGATTTCATTATGTGATGGGTGGGACCTATATCTCCCTTCAATGCATTGTGTAAATATTTATATCTCATGAGATAAACAAGGTTGGAATATGGGTTTACTCAGATCAGTAGTACAAGGCTGAAATGAGGGTTTACTTAGTTCAGTAATACAGGGCTAGAATGAGGGTTTACTAGATTCATTAATATATGGATAGAATAAGGGTTTACTCAGTTTAGTAATACAGGGCTGGAATGAGGGTTCACTTGGTTCAGTAATATAGGGCTGGAATGACGGTTCTTCTAGTTTTGTAAAGGAATTTTTTCACTAATATAGTCTTGGAATTGATGGCTTGAATACTATTGAAATGATTATATGATTATGTGTTTCCACAATTTTGTGTCTTACTCCAATTTTATTCTTTCATTATTTATGTATTTTACGACCTTTTGATTCATTTATTATGAACTACAAAGCTTTATCCCATGATTCACGTATATAATCTTTGATATGCAGGGTATGATCTTTTATTTTCATGATCAAATTCTTATACTCTTATGCTCATCTTTTTTCTTATATATCTCCCTTGTTTAACCTTAATGATCATTTGAGTTCATCCCTTTTATGTTTCATATCCCTCAGGTTATGATGATATGTGAAATATTTGATATGTCTAAGAAGGGTTCTAGTTAAGAATAACCTAGTGGGAGATGGTGTAACTCACTTATGTAGTAGTGTTTATGTTTCTATGTTTCCAAATGAACTACATCAACTACAGTATTTCAGTGTATTTTTGTATAATGTTTATGTATTCCTCAAAAGTTATTGAATGTCTATGTTTGTAAAGTGACGATCACTTCTATTGGTATCAGAGCAAAGGAATAGTTAAACTTTAGAAACTAGGATGAGAAAACCTTAGTGATATACTTAGGCTTATTTATAAGTATATGTATAGGGATGTCTCTAAGGATAAGTATAAGGATGAATTAACATTTCGAAAAATTTCCTAGAATTTTGGAAAAGGATTGAGTGGGTGGTTTAAAAGAAATACATCCATATCTCGATACTAAAAGTAAATATGGATCTGAAATAGATGTAACTTGGGGTAACAACTCTAAAATGATGTTCTGATCCTGACTTGGGGTAATTGGGTACATGACAACGGGCCTTGCTGCACACCTCGTTTGACACTCCCAGAGGATTTGATTTGGGAATTCACAAACTCTTCGTGAACCATCATGAAGGATTTAGATATAATTTAGCTATGAATAACCTAGGATAAAACAAAGGTTTCATAGATTATAGAAGGTGTCATGATTTAGACATCCTATATGTAATTATTTTCATGGATATATGGTTTTCTTCTATGATGAGTAATGATCACACTATGCTTTTGGTTTTAGTCAATGGAGGGAACCAGAAGAAATTGGATTAATGTTGAATGTGATGGAAGAACTTATTATGGGTATTCAAGGGGGTGATCACTAGATTGAAAGATGTTGTGATCATGCATAATCAATTTTCACGGAACATGATTAACAATGTTTACCTTAACCAACTCTTGAACTCAACAAGTAAGAGAAAGAAAAAGTTTTCTAAGATTTAAAGTAATGGAGACCATGGAGGGAAGAAGATTCGATTTCCTTTATGTCCAGAATGTGGAAAGATTAACCTAAGTGGATGTCTTAGAGGAACAAGAATGTTTTTTGAATATGGAAAATAATGACACAAATTAAGTGACTGCAAGGGAAAAATTAAGAGTTAAGTTAACAAAATGGATGGGAATTTTGGCCTCTCTAAGTCATCATCGAAGGTTAAGGGTTTTAAGTGTGTAATAAATGGTCATTATGAAACTCAATTTCCCAAGAAGAATGTTACTGAAGAGAATCCACAATGTGGTATTAGTAATGGTTACATTGCTGATGATGATGAGACTACAGATGAAATGTGAAAGTGAATAGGTATTATGTAATAGGATGAGGTAACATTGTTAATTTATTAATGATGAAGTAATCAAAGTATTTATGTATTTGGATTACATAATTAAGAATGGTGAATTATTTAT
This sequence comes from Viscum album, assembly GCA_963277665.1. Taxonomy (NCBI): domain Eukaryota; kingdom Viridiplantae; phylum Streptophyta; class Magnoliopsida; order Santalales; family Viscaceae; genus Viscum; species Viscum album. Next base: position 695,871,830 of record OY728122.1, on the reverse strand, counting down.
GAATTGTTCAGTTTGTGTTTTCCTAAGGATTTACAATAATATCTTGAATGGACATGATGGACTATAAAGGTTATCACATGAAAGTTAATATTTTGAATAAGGTAAGGTAAACCGTAATGTGTTCTTTATGATAATATAATATTGTATGGATAAAGATATGTGGGGTTTGAATAAGTAAATTAGATAGTATTCATTACCTTTGAACTATATAAGGACTTTTTTATAGTTGGTTTCTGCTACAACTAATGAAGTTTACAACATTTTGGGATTTAAGGAGTAAATACAATGTACTTTGGAATGAGGAAGCATGTATGTTTTTAAAAAGTATTTATGGTAATTGAGGTTGTTACCATGTTTCAAGGGAATATACAATATGGGTATTCACATGTTTGGAATTTTAAAACTAATATATACTTTGTGGTACAGGGGAATTAATTTTAATCTAATTTCTTGACTATCTTTCTAAGGTTTTGGGTTTTCATCTTTCTGAAGGGTAATAAGGTTATCCATTCATGAAAAGATTAAGTTAAACTTCAGAGAGAGTATTTTTGCACTGAGTTTGTGTTGAAAAATTAGTTAAAAGGATAATTATTGATAAACCACATTTCAAACATTTCCATCTTATATATTATATTAGTGCGGTTTTAAAAAAGTACATCATGTATGTCGGGTGACATCCAATCAAGTCCAGAAAGGCCATGGGTCTTGAACCCATGAATGAAGGACGATAAGGGTTTCACGCCTACCATTGGCCTACGTGATGTCCTGGTTAATATGTATTTATTTTTAATGAATAAATATTTACGATGAACTATTAGTGTTACTTTTTATTTTTATAGATTAATGCATGTTGTTTTTTTAAGAGACAAATAATTAGAATTTTTTTTCTTTTATGAGCCTTAATATAGGTTAAAAGCATATTTTTGTTCTTTAATCATAAAAGTTAATTTCTCAACATTCATTCCATCAGGTAATGGATGCATTATAAATTTTTCAAAGCATAACACAAGAATGAAATTTTGTTTATAGAAATTTATGAGGAATTACTCAATGTTCTGAAAGTGATACAAAAAAAATGTTGTCTTAATACCTTAAATTTTATTGAAACAATGGATTCTAGAATCATCAAATATTTATGATTTTGAGGCCCTAAACTTTCCTTTGATAATTCAATTATTTGTGATTGATGAACTAAGTCACTCCCTATAAATATTTATGTTTTTTCACCCTGTCCAATCTTCACTCCCAACCTATATTCTCTTATGTGGAAACCTTGTTATATGTTACTTTGGGTAACCGTTATGGTTCCAAATTTCAATTTTTAAGGGAATTTTTAGTATCCATTTTTATGAAGTGGGTTTTTATTAATGAAACTTTCAATTATTAAACAATTGATAACCTAGAGTAATTTCGAGGGTGAATTTCATTTTAAGGGGGTGTAATGTAACACCCTAAGATTTTGAGAATTATTTTTTTCAAATTAATTTAGAATTTCAAAGTTTTTTTCATTTCACATGACATTAGAAATAGTTATTTATATATATATATATATATAAAACTAAGTAAAACAATCCTTTAACATTCAATATCAACATGTCTTGTGATGTACGCAATACCAACTTGGCTTGCGCTACAAGTAACACCAACTTGGCGTACGATGCATGCAACACTATGTTTCTACGAAGCATCTCATTTTATTGTTTTATTTATTTAAATAAGTTAATTATAAACTATCCGTTAAACATAGTAATAACTAATTTTCAAATATTTATTTTCATATAAATAAAATATATTGATAATGAAATCTAATATTTTTGGTAAAGTCCTTTTGTGTTAAATTTTTCTTTCTTGAATAAATCCTTTTTAATAAAATAAGTATTTGTAGAAAAATTTATAAATTTAATAGGATAAAATAAAATTAATTTTTTAATTTATAATGTCCAAATTATATTAGGATGAATTTTGGAGATTTTTCTATGAAACTTCATTTTTTGATGAATAGTAAAAAATACTGCTTTTTAGTTAAAACTGCCTTTTTGTATAATTAATTATTAATGACAAATGAACTTATAAATATTTTTTAAGTTCAAATTAAATGAATATTACATATAATAATAAAATAAAATTCATTAGGATCAACTTCACTTTCAAACTGAATTAAAAATCTTAACAAACTTTTGAACTTTTTCCTACTTTAAAACCTCGTTATTTCGTCCTGTCTGCGAGATTATCACTATTCTTAATTTTGATGCTTTTGTGATTGGAATTTCAAAAATATAACATAATACATTTTAGTTTGTCTAATATTTACATTCTAATAATACAATGTTAATTTTTCACCTAAAAGATTAGTAAAATTGATTAAAATTAATCACAATGGTTAAGCCAAATTAAGCTTAATTAGGGACTAAACCTTAAAATTATGGGGAAAATGACCTATAAACTTGTCTAAAACCCATTTTATATCCATATTTCATCCATAAAACTTCTATTATTGGTTTTTTTTTGGTTTTTTAGGAATTATTTTAGGTAATAACATGTGCACACCTAATTTGTTTCTAAAACTTCTATGTGAGTCATTTTCCATCCCTATAAAAGGCCACCACCTCTACCCATTCCTCAAACCTCTCAAACCTTTTCAGTTCATCCAATATCATTATAATTTGAATAAAAAAAATTCCCTTTGTCCTTTAATACTCCTTTTAGGCATAAGTATTATCAAGGAAGCCTTTTGGCACAAACCAAAAAAAGTTACCCGATTAAGAGCTGATGTCTTCTCTCAAGATCCTTTCCTTTATTTTTCTTATCCACCCTCTACACTCTTATTATTCCCTTATTGTGTGACAAAACCAGTATCCTCGATATATTATTATGTTTTTAGGAAAACTTCTAATCTACACTTACACAAAACTCTATCTAATGGATGTTGAATATATTGTTTCTGTGTACGGTGAACTACTGCCTCACGAAACGATGATTGTTCATTTATTATTTACCACCAATCAGGGTGGACATTATGATGGAAAATATATTTATATATGTAATATATTATATTTATTATATTTATTATGTATTTAAGATTATTTATTCATTTTATAACACATATATTTTTACCTCACATTTTGTGTTAATACAATAATCTTGTTTGACTAAGTGTGGACTATCACCCCCTCAAAGCGATGTGATTCGTTCACACACCACATAGAATGTATTAAGGATGAGTTTAATGAAATTATATGATATATAACATATATTAATTCTACTTTAAAATTATATATATGTATATATATATTTATATTTATATACATACATATATATACCTATGTCATTTACATACTTTATTTCAATACGACAATAAAACCGGAAAACAATGTTCATGCGTACGTACAGCTTACCGTCTTCATGAACGATGTATTCCATTAAATAATTTATTATGATATAGATTATTATAATATAATTATAATGGATATACCTGATATCTATATAATTTTATACATTCTATAATCATGATATAAATATAATGATCAATGACATAACAAATTAAGACACATCTGAATAACAAAGTGAATATTACACGAAGTGAAACCTTGACATAAGATTGTTAACAAATGGGTAATATAAAGTCATAATCAAAGAATAAATGGTAATATATATAAATATATTCTTATTTAACATATTTATAATAAAGTTATATTTATTATACAAGAATTTTTTATGAGTATGGAGAGATTCAAGACACAAGGTTAGGTGATTTCATCTGACTTTTAATTTCTGTGAGATACAAGCTATGTTCACCACTCTTTAATTTTTTTTGGTGTATATAATTACTTTGATTGTTTTATATGTATATCATAATTAAATTTATGGGTATTCATATTCCCATTTTATGATACCTCTTTCATGAGGTTTAAGTTTCAAAAGTTACCAAATTGGTCAAAAATATTGTCTCAATTTTCCTTCTTTGAGACTCGTGTTTTGTTATGTACCAAAACTATTTTTTAGGGTGAATATAATTAAATTTTACATGATATATAATGAATCTAAATATTTTCATGATATTATATTATTCATTTAATTACCTTTCTTTTCATGGAGAGAGTGATCCCAAGATAACGAGTTATAAGAGTTTATTGAGACAATATCATTACTTTTCGAGAATGTTTATGTTTATGCTCCCATTAATGAAATAATATGATCCATATCTCAATAATATTCATTAGTTTAGTTATCCTATTTTATTTCATGATATAATCATGTATTGGTGCCATTTTCTACTATTTGTTTCATATGTTAGTTAAGAAGGTGTTTTTAGGAAAGCCTGACCTTACCCTCGCTTCGGTCAGAAATATATGTTTTTTAAAAATGGTTTCTAATAATATTATAACATTAACCTATAATATATATAATAAATTTTTACCATTTTATTATTTTACTAATCTATTCAAGGTAATATTCTTTTCACTTTCCAAACAAGTCACTTTTCTATCCTTTTTATTGTGGAAAATGAATGTTCTTTTGGCCTCGTATGACAAGTATAGATTTACCCATCATCATTTCTTCAAAGCTCCATTTTCAATGTTGAAAAGGTTAATATTTAAGAAAATGTTTTCAAAACGTAATTTTCAGGGAATTTTTTTTTCAAAATGGTTTCAAAATTATTTCATTTGATTTCATCAAAAACGTTTTTCAAGTCTTATTTACAAGTTTTCATAGTGCTTTCAAAGAAATGGTTTTCAAAACGTTTTCAATCTTATTTATAAGTTTTCAATAAAATTATTTTAAAAACGTTTTACAGATTTATTTATAAGTTTTCAAAGTATTTTTAAATAAATGGTTTTCAAAATGTTTTCAAGATTCTTTATAAGATTTCAAAAAAAAAGCTTTCAATATTTATTTATAATATTTCAAAGTATTTTTAAATAAATAATTTTCAAAACGTTTTCAAAATTTCTTTAAAAGTTTTTAAGTGTTTTCAAATAAAATGGTTTTTAAAATGTTTTGAAACTTAGTTTAAATTTTTTCATGGAAAAAGTTTTTTTCAAAATGATTTCATATCTTCTTTATTAGTTTTCAAATTACTTTCTAAGAAAATGTTTTTCAAATGGTTTTATGTATTAAAAAGCCTTTTTAAAACAAGAAATGATATTTTCCTCAAGAAAATTTTTTGGACGATATTTCAAAATAATTTTACATCTAAGATGACATTTATTGATGTTACTCATACCTTGTAGTTAATGATCTAAAGGTTCTATTAATACCCTTTTTATGAATGAGTTATTATTAATGTCATCGTCTTTATGAAACCCATTTCTTCTTCATGGGTAATATGTTTATGAAACCTGCTTCTCTTTAATGGGTTATATGCTTTTGAAACTCGCTTCTTTTCAAAGGTAATGTTTATGATGAAATGATTATGAAACCTATATCTTTCCATAAGTTATGATATGTTTGCATGTTTATGATATCCATTTCATTTCATGGGTTATGATATGTTTATTTATGCTCTTGTGGAACATGAATATATGATTTCATTATGTGAAGGGTGGCACCTATATCCCCCTCCAATGCATTAGGTAAAGATTTATTTCTCATGAGATAGACAGGGATGGAATATGGGTTTACTTTGATCAATAATATAGGGCTATAATGAGGGTTTGATCAGTTTAATAATATAGGGCTGGAATGAGGGTTTACTTGATTCATTAATACTGGGCTGGAATGAGGGTTTATTACATGGAGAGCAAGATCCCAGGATACCAAGTTATAAGAGTTTATTGAGACAATCTCATTGTTTTTCGATAATGTTTATGTTTATGCTTCCTTTGATGAAATATTATGATCCATATCTCAAGAATATTCATCATTTTCATTATCTTATATTATATCATGAATCTAAATATTTTAATTATGTTATATGATTCATTTAATTACCTTTCCTTACATGGATAGAATGATCCCAAGATACCAAGTAATAAGAGTTTATTGAGAAAATCTAATTTTTTTCAAGATCTTTTATGTTTATGCTTCATTTGATGAAATATTATGATCCATCTCTCAAGAATATTCAATAGTTTCCTTATCCTCTATTATATCATGATATACTCATCTATTGGTACAATTTTCTACTCTTTGGTACATATGTTAGTTAATAAAGTGTTTTAAAGAATGTCAGTCCTTACCCTATCTTCAATCAGAAATCTTTGTTTTTTAAAAAGGGTTTCCAAGAATATTATACCATTACCATATAATATCTATAATAAATTTTTACCATTTTTTTATTTTACCAATCTCTTCAAGGGAATATTATTTTCTCTTTCTGAACAAGGTACTTTTCTATCCTTTTTACCATGGATAAGGAATGTTCTTTTGTCCTCATATTACATGTACTGATTTACACACCGTCATTTCTTCAAATCTCCCTTTCCATTTTTAAAAAGGTTAATATTTAGGAAAATGTTTTAAAAAAGTAATTTTCAAGGAAAATTATTTTAAAATGGTTTCAAACTTATTTTATATGTTTTCATGGAAAACTGTTTTCAAAATGTTTTTAAGTCTTATTTACAAGTTTTCATAGTGCTTTTAAAGAAATGGTTTTCAAAATGTTTTCAATATTCTGTATAAATTTTCAATAAAATGATTTTCAAAATGTTTCAAGATATATTTATATCTTTTCAATGTTTTTTTAAATAAATGGTTTTCCAAATGTTTTCAAGATTCTTTATAATTTTTTAAAAAAATTATTTTCAAAACATCTTCAAGATTTATTTATAATTTTTCAAGTATTTTTAAAGAAATGGTTTTCAAATAATTTTCAATATTTCTTTAAAAAATTTCAAGTGTTTTCTAAGAAAATGGTTTTTAAAATGTTTTGAAGCTTATTTTAAAAAATTTCAAGGAAAAAAGTTTTTCAAAACTATTGCATGTCTTATTAATAATTTTTAAAGGTATTTTCTAAGAAAATGGTTTTCAAATGGATTTATGTATTAAAAATCATTTTTCAAACAAGAAAGGATATTTTCTTCAAGAAACGTTTTTAGAGGATATTTCAAAATTATTACTCATATAAGATGACATCTATTGATGTTACTCATACCTTCTAGGAAATGATCTAAAGGTTCCATTCATATCCATTCTATAAATGAGTTATGCTTAATGTCATCATCTTTATGAAACCCATTTCTTCTTTGTGGGTAATATGTTTATGAAACCCATTTCTCTTTCACAGGTTATATGCTTTTGAAACTCACTTCTTTACACAGGTTATGTTTATGATGAAATGATTATGAAAAATGTCTCTTTCCGTAGGTTATGATATGTTTACATGTTTATGATACCCATTTCTTTTCATGGGTTATGACATGTTTATTTATGATCTTGTGGGAAATGTATATATGATTTCATTATGTGATGGGAGGGACCAATATCTCCCTCCAATTCACTAGTTAATGATTTATATCTTATGAGATAGACAAGGATGGAATAAGGGTTTACTCGGATCAGTAATACATGGCTGGAATGAGGGTTTACTCAATTCATTAATATGGGGTTAGAATGAGGGTTTACTCAGTTCATTAATATAGAGATGGAATGAGGGTTTACTCAGTTCAGTAATATAGGGATGGAATGGGGGTTCACTCAGTTTAGTAATACAGGGTTAGAATGGGTGTTCACCCAGTTTAGTAAAGGAATTTTTCCACTAATATGGTCTTGGAATTGATTCCTTGGATACTATATAAATCATTATATACTTATCTGTTTCCAAAATTCCATGTCATACTCCTATGTTATGCTTTCATGGATTATGTACTTTTCTTCCCTTTGATTAATATCTTATAAACTGCCAATATTTATTCCATGATTCATGTATATGATCTTTGATATTCATGGTATGATATTCTATTTTCATGATCACGTTATCATACCTTTATGATCATGTTTATTCTTGCATGTCTCTCATGTTTACCCTTACTGAGCATTTGAGCTCACCTATTTTATGTTTTCTTTCCCCCTGGTTATGATGATATGTACTATGTTTGATATGTCTAATAATGATACTAATCAAGAAGAACCTTGTGGTAGATGATGTATCTCACTTATTTATGAGTGTTTATGTTTCCATGTTTCCAAAGGAACTATACCAACTACATTATTTGGGCATATTTTTGTATAATGTTTAAGTATTTTGAAAAAGTTATATAATTTCTATGTTTGTAAAGAAAGTTTTGCTTCAGTTTGTATCTGAGAAAAGGTATAGTTAACTTTTGGAAAATAGGATGAGAAAACCTTAGTGATATCCCTAGGTTTTTTTCTAAGTATATATTTAGGGATGTCTCTAAGGATGTGTATAAAGATGAGTTAAAATTTAGGAAAATGTCCTAGAATTTTGGTAAAGGATAGAGTGGGTGGTTTCCATGAAATACATCCATGTCTGGAAAATACTAGTGGATTTGGTTCTTTTATAGAGTTACCTAGGGGTAACAACTCCAAAAAGATGTTCTGATATTGACTTGGGGTAATCTGGTACACGGCAACGGGCCTTAATGCACACCTGGTTTTTCACTCTCGGGGGATATGCTTTGGGAATTCAAAAACTCTTCATGAACCATAATGAATGATTTAAATATAAGTTAGCTAGAAATAACCTAGTATAAACCCAATGTGTCATATATTATAGAAGGTTTCATGATTTAGACATCCTATATGTAATTGTTTTCATGGATAAATGGTTTTCTGTTATGATAAGTAATTCTCACACGATGATTTTTGTTTTAGTCAATAAAGGGAACTGAAAGGAACTGAATTAATGTTAAATGTGATGGAAGAACTTATGATGGGAATTCAAGAAATTTGATAACTAGAATGAAAGATATTTTAATCATGCATAACCAATTTTCACGTAACATGATTAAAAATGTTTACCTTAACCAACAATCGGACTCAACAAGGAAGATAAAGAAGTAGTTAACTCAGAGTTTGGGTAATATAGACCATGGAGGGAAGAAGATTCAGTTTCCTTTGGGATATGAATGTGGAAAGAATCACCTAAGTGAATGTCTTAGAGGAACAAGTGTGTGTTTTGACTGTAGAAAATAAGGATACAAAGAAAGTGACTATAAGGGAAAATTGAAGAGTTTGTTTTAACAAAATTGATGGGAATTTTGGCCTCCCTATGTCATCATTCAAGGTTAAGTGTTTTATGTGTAGAATAAATGGTCATTATGCAACTCAATGTCCCAAGAGGAAAGTTCCTGAAGAGAATCGGCAAGGTGGTATGAGTAATGGTCACATTTCATATGATTATGAAACTACAGATGAAATGTGAAAGTAAAGAGGTATTATGTAATAGGATGAGGTAACATTGTTAACGTATTAAGGATGAAGTAATTGAAGTATTTATGTATTTGGATTCCAAAATTAGTAATGGTGAATTGTGTATGGATTGTTCAGTTTATTTTTTTCTAAGGATTTACAAGAATATGTTTAATGGTCCCGATGGACTAGAAAGTTTATTTCATGAAATTTAACATTTTGAATAAGGGAAGGAATCCCTTAATATGTTCTTTATGATAAAATAGTGTTGTGTTGATAAATATATGTGGGGTATGAATAAGTAAATTGGACAGTATTGATTACCTTAGAACTATGTAAGGACCTATTTATAAGTGGTTTCTGCTACCACTAATGTGGTTTACAAAATTTTTGGATTTAAGGAGTAAATCCAATATACTTTGGAATGAATAATCTTTCATGTTTTCCAAAAATATTTATGGTAATTCAGATTGTTACCATGTTTTAATGGAATATAAAATAAGGGTATTCACTTTTTTATAATGTTACAACCAAGAGATACATTGTGATATAGGGGAATCAATGTTGATTTGATTTCTTGACTCTCTTTATAAGGTTTTGTATTTTCATCTTTCTGAAGGGTAAAAAGGTTTTTCATTCATGAAAATTTTATGTTTTACTTTGGAGGAAGTATTTGTGCACTGAGTTTGTATTGAAAACCTTAGTTAAAAGGATAATTAGTGATTATCCATATTTCAAGGATGTCCATATTATATATTATATTAGTATATTTTTAAAAAATGACATCATGTATATCAGGTGAAAACCAATCATATCTGGAAAGGTCACAAGTCTTGGACCCATGACTAAAGGACAATAAGAGTTTCACGCCTACCACTAGCCTACACAATATCCTGGTAAATGTGTATTTATTTTAAATGAATAAATATTTATGATGAACTATTAGTGTTTCTTTTTATTTTTATATATTAATACATGTTGTTTTTAAAAGGAAAATAGTTAAACTTCTTATTCTTTTATTGGCCTTAAGATCCATTAAAAGCATATTTCAGGGCTTTAATCATCAAAGTTAATTTCTAGACATTAATTCCATGAGGTAATGGATAGATTGGAAATTTTTCAAAGCACAACCCAATAATTAAATTTTTTATATAAATTTATCTATAATTACTCAATTTTCATAAAGTAATACAAAAAATGTTGTCCTAAAACCTTAAATTCTATTGAACCAATGGATTTTGGAATCATCATAGATTTTTGAATTTGAGGCCCTAAACATTCATTTGATCATTCAATTATTTGAGATTGATGACCTAATTCACTCCCTATAAATATTTACACTTTTCCTCTATGTCCAATCTTCACTCCCAACCTATGTTCAACTATATGGAAACCCAGTTATATGTTACATTGGGTTACCGTTATAGTTCCAAATTTCTCTTTTTAAGGGAAGTTTTAGTATCCATTTTTACAATTTGGGTTTCTATGAATGAAACTTAAAGTATTAAACCATTGATAACTCAGACGAATTTCAAGGGAAAAATCATTTTATGGGGGGTAGCATGTAACTCCCTGAGATTTTGAGAATTATTTTTTCTAAATTAATTTATCTTTTCAATATTTTTTTTCATTTCAAATGACACTGGAAATAGTTCTATATATATATATATATATTAAAACCCTAATTAAAAAATTTCTTCCTCGTTAAATACCTACTTGGATTGAACTAAATTCAATACCAACTTGGGTTGCGCTACACACAATACCAACTTGGCTTGTGCTACAAGAAACACTAACTTAGCGTACGATGCACGCAACACTGAGTTTCTAAAAAACGTCTCTTTTTATTATATAATTATTTAATTAAGAGAATTATAAATTATCTGTTAAACTTAGTAATAACTACTTTTTAAATACTTTTGTTTGATATAAATTAAATATTTTGATAATGAAAGATAATATTTTTTAAAGTCCTTTTATGTTAAATTTTTTGTTTTCTTGAATGAATCATTTTTAATAAAAAAGTAATTTTAGGAACATTTATAAATTTCATTAAATAAAATAAACTTTCTTTTTGAATTCTGAACATTAAAATAATCTTATCTTTAATTTTTGGGATTTTTCTGAGAAACTTCATTTTTTAATGAATAGTGAAAAATACATCTTTTTAGTGAAAAACTGTCTTTTTGTATAATTAATTATTAATGATAAATGATATTATAAATATTTTTTAAGTTAAAATTAGATGAATATTACATATACTAATAAAATTAAATTCATTATGATCAACTTCACTATGATATTGAAAAAAAAATCTTAACAAAATTTTGAACTTTTCCCACCTTTAAAACCCCATTATTTCATCTCATCTACAGGATTAACCATAATCTTAATTTTTCCACTTATGTGATTGGAATTTTAAAAATAATATATAAAACATTTTATTCAGACTAATATTTATATTTTAATAATACCATGTTAATTTTTTACCAAAGTGATTATTAAAAGTGATTAAAATTAATCACAACAGTTAAGGCCAAATTAAGCTTAATTAGGGACTAAACCTTAAAATTAAGGGCCAAAATGACCTAAAAACATGTATAAACCCCATTTTCTGTTCATATTTCGGCCATAACCTTCAATTATTTAGTTATTTTGTTTTTTAACACTTTTTTAGGTAATAATATGTGCACGCCTAATTTGTTTCTAAAAATTCCATGTGAGTCCTTTTCCTTCCCAATAAAAGGCCACCACCTCTACCCATTCCTCACACATGTAAAACATTTTATGTTCATCCAATATATTCCCAAGTATCCTCCCAAAAATAATCACTTAGACCTTGAATCCTCCCTTTAGGTAGAAATATTCTCAAGGAATCCTTTTGGTACAACCCAAACAGAGTTACCCGATTTAGAGGTAAAGTCTTCTCTTAAGATCATTTCCTTTATTTTCCTTCTCTACCCCCTCAAATATACATATTACCTTATTTTGTGACAAAAATATTTTCCTAAAAATAATATTATATTGTTATTAAAGGGGTCTGGCCTACAATTACACACACCTCCATCTAATGGATGTTGAACATATTGTTTCTGTATATGGTGAACTACAGTCTCACGAAATGATGGTTGTTCATTTCTTCTTTACCACCAATCAGGGTGTCCATTATGATAGAAACTCTATTTTATATATGTAATATATTATATTTATTATGTATTTAATATTATATATTCCTTTTATAACACACATCTTTTTACCTTCCATTTGGTGTTTATACGATAATCTCGTTTGAGGAAGTGTGTACTACTGCCCCCTCAAAGCGATGTGATTCGTTCACACGCCAAATAGAATGTATTAAGGATGGGTTTAATAAAATTATATGATATATATATATGATATATTAATTATACTATAATAATTATATATATATACATATATATATATATATACATATTTCAATTACATACTTTTCTGCAATACGATAATAAAAACGGAAAACAGCATTCATGCGTACGTACGGCTTACCATCTCTAGGAATGATGTATTCTATTAGATAATTCATTATGATATAGATTATTACAATATAATTATACTGAATATAACTTATATTTATATCATTTTCTACATTCTTTAATCACGATATATGTATAATTATCAATGATATAACAAATTAAGACACATGTAAAGAACAAAGCGAATATTACCCGAAGTGAAACCTTGACATAAGATCGTTAACAAGTGGGTATTATAAAGTCATAATCAAATAATTAATGGTAATATATATAAGAATATTATTCTTTAAAATATTTATAATTAACTTATATTTATTATACAAGAATCTTATATGAGTACAGAGAGAGTCAAGACACAAGGTAAGGGGATTTCATCTCACTTTTAATTTCTGTGAGATACAAGCTATGTTCACCACTATTTAATTTTTGTGTAGTGTATATACTACCATTGATTTTATTATATTTATCTTGTAATTAAATTTATGGGTATTCACATTCCCATTTTATGATCCTTCTTTTATGGGGTTTATGTTTCATAAGTTACCAAATTGGTAAAAATGTTTTTGTCTCAATTTTCCTTCTTTGAGACTCATCTTTTGTTATACACATAAATGATTTTTCAGGGTGAATATACTTCCATTTTACATTCCATATCATGAATCTAAATATTTTCATGATATTATATGAGTCATGTAATTACCTTTCCTTAAATGGGTATCATGATCCCCATATACCAAGTTATAAGAGTTTATTGAGACAATCTCATTGAATTTTGGGATTGTTTAGGTTTATGATTCCTTTGATGAAATATTATGATCCATATCTCAAGAATATTCATGAGTTTAATTATCCTATGCTATTTCATGATATAATCATGTAATGGTACCATTTTCTAATTTTTGGTACATATGTTAGTTGAGAAAGTTTTTTAGGAAAGTCCTACCTTACCCTCTCTTCGGTCAGAAATATATATTTTCTAAAAAGGGTTTCCAAGAATATTATCCCATTAACCTATAATATATATAATAAATTTTAACCCATATTTTCTTTTACTAATATATTCAAGGTAATATTCTTGTCTATTTCCGAACAAGGCACTTTTCTATCCTTTTTATCGTGGAAAAGAATGTTCTTTTGACCTCCTATGACATGTACGGATTTACCCACTGTCATTTCTTCAAAGCTCACATTAAATTGTTAAAAAGGTTACTCTTTAAGAAAAAAAATTCAAAAAGTAATTTTCATGGAAAATTGTTTTCAAAATCTTTTCAAACTTCTTTTATATGTTTTCATGGAAAATTGTTTTCAAAATGTTTTCAAATTTTATTTAAAAGTGTTCAAAGTTCTTTCAAATAAATAGTTTTCAAAACATTTTAAAGCTTATTTATAAGTTTTCATGAAAAATTATTTTCAAAACATATTCATGATTTATTTATAATTTTTAAAAGTATTTTCAAATAAATGGTTTGCCAAACTTTTTCAATATTCTTTATAAGTTTTCAAAAAAATGACTTTCAAAACATTTTCAAGATTTATTTATAAATTTTCAAAGTATTTTCAAAGAAATTGTTTTCAAAAAAATTCAATATTTCATTAAAAGTTTCTAAGTGTTTTCAAATAAAATTATTTTTAAAATGTTTTTAATCTTATTTTAAAAAGTTTTAAGGAAAAAGGTTTTTTCAAAATGATTTCATGAATTCTTTATAAGTTTTCAAGGTATTATATAAGGAAATGGTTTTCAAATGGTTTTATTTATTAAAACGACTTTTTCAAACAAGAAAGGATATTTTCCTCAAGAAATATTTTTAGAGGATATTTAAAAATTATTTTCCATCTAAGATGACATATATTTATGTTACTCATGTCTTCTAGGAAATGATCTAATGTTTACATTAATATACATTCTATGAATTAGTTATTCTTAATGTCATGTTCTTTATGAAACCCATTTATTTTTTATGGGTAATATTTTTGTGAAACCCATTTCTCTTTTATGGGTTATATGTTTTTGAAACCCTCTTCTTTTCACGGGTTATGTTTATGAAGAAATTATTATGAAACCTGTCTCTTTCCACAAGTTATGATATGTTTACATGTTTATGATACCCATTTCATTTCATGGGTTATGACATGTTTATTTATGATCTTGTGAAACATGTATGTATGATTTAATTATGTGATAGGTGGGACCTATATATCCCTCCAATGAATTTTGTAAAGATATATATCTCATGAGATAGATAGGGACAGAACGAGGGTTTACTCAGATCAGTAATACAGGGAAGGAATGAGGGTTTACTTGGTTTAGTAATTTAGGTATGGAATGAGTGTTTAATCAGTTTAGTAATATAGGGCTATAATGAGGGTTTAATTGGTTCAGTAATACAAGGAAGAATGAGGGTTCACTCAGTTTAGTAATACAAGGCTAGAATAGGGGTCCACCTAGTTTAGTAAAGGACTTTGTCCATTAAGATTTTCATGGCATTGATTCCTTGGATACTTTGGAAATCATTATATGATTATGTGTTTCCACAATTCCATGTCTTAATCCTATGTTATGTTTTCTTGAATTATGTCCTTTACTTCCTTTTGATTCATGTCTTATGAACATCCAATCTTTATGCCATGATTCATGTATATGATCTTTCATATACAGGGTATGATCTTCTATTTTCATGATCTCATTCTCATACCCTTATGCTCATGTTTATGCTTACATGACTCCCTTTTTTACCCTTACTGATCATTTGAGATCACCATTTTATGTTTCCTTTCCCCAGGTTATGATGATATGTATTGTGTTTGATATTTCTAAGAAGGTTGTTAGTCAAAAAGAACCTAGTGGAAGATGATGTATCTCACTAATGTATTAGTGTTTATGTTTCCATGCTTCCAAAGGCACTATACCAAATATGGTCTTTCGGAATCTTTTGGTATAATTTTTACCTATTCTGAAAATGTTATGTAATGTATATGTTTTTAAAGCGAGGGTCACTTCATTTTTTCCTATATCTTCAACTTTGGTTTCTTCCAGATTTTTATTCTCAAAATAATTTTTTTATCAATTTTTACTTAACCAGATTGTTCCTTTACCTATTACCAAGTTTTAAGTTCATATCTTGTGGTAAAATCTATAACATTCTCTCTTGGGTTTTTAACTATTGTGCTGGGAAGATTTACCTTATCTCTCCCACCTAGATCTTTTACTATCTAACCCATTTGAAGTTATAGACTATGAATCCTATTATTTATGTCTTTTATTAGTTAAAAAAATTCACTTATTAACTAATACAACATTTCTTTAATTTCCCCTTGGGAATTAGACCACTCAACTATATATTTATTTTAGAAAAAACTTTTTGGATGTTGTGGGAAAATAGGGGCATCAGGTTATTTAATCACTCCTTAGTCCATCTATGATAGGTTAGGATTATTTTTTCAATTGAAATTGTAATTATTAGATAAAAATTCATTAATACTAATATTTTATTCAATATAATCAATTAAGTAGGTACTCTACTCAGAATGGATAGGGAGTTCAAAGTTGGGACAAGATTTTTAAGTACGACCGTCCATCCCACACTAACAACACTATTCCCTAATAACTCAACCATCAAAACAATTGGTTGGTTGCTTCCTATCTATGAATGAATATTTCTTGTAAACTTATGTTGTTATTTTTAGTCTAACATTACAAAGATTATTTTATGCTCATCTTTGGTCATATCATAGAACAGTCTCCCACACGATTGACCAACTATGTTTTGATTTTAAGGGGTATGAGAAATATAAAAGGTATCCATGATCAGGTGGGGAGACAACTGGTGATTGGGAATCTAGCTAAGAAGACCTATAAATGTGTCCCAATATATATGAAACAACTCTCCCTTGTCCTAGAAAAACCTTTTTATCCTATGTATAACCTTGATAGAAGTGTTCCTGGGATAGAATTTGGATACAAAAGCATTGAAAAAATCATAAAATTTTCAAAATTATCCTTATCTAGGTTTTAAATCATTGTTATAGCACTCCCATTAAGATATAATGGGAACACCCTCAACCACAACTTTTCCTCACTCAAACTTGAAAAAGAAATTTCTAGAATAAATCATAAAAATCTCTAATAAAATCAAGTGAATCTTCTATAAGTAGTCCATTGAATGAAGGTAACATTGAGAGGTAAAACTATCTAATATCTAAATTCCTAAACCTAGTAAATAAAAAAATTAAGTAAGGATTAATTGAATATATTGGTAGTTAAGACTCCCTATGTCTAGGTCTCTTAAGGGTAGGAACTGAAGGTTATGGAAGGTTGATTTTTTGACTTCCATATCTTACTCAATGTAAGTTTTCTAAATTTTCCATTTCAAAATTCTTATGTTTTCTAATTACAGAATATTTTTTTTGATATCTTGAATTGGAGTTACTGGATATATCTTATAAGTTCATGTGTTCCTATAAACATTGAATAGTTTTTTAAAAAACTTACTAATTTTTTTGATAATATAAAATATTTTTAACATATTTTTTTATGTTTTTTTTAATTTGGTTTTACATTCATTTTTTGAATGGTTTTATTTGTTTCTCATTCCTTCCCTGAAAACATATACAAAATTTGGAAACTAAATTTCCTTTGATTCTATGAAAAAATAAAATTTATAAAACCCTACAAGTACCTATAACAAGTATTGTTGTGAGTATGGGTGTTGATCCCACAAGGAAGGTGAATGGTGTATATGAGAGAAAAAAAAAGTAAAAAAAAGAAAACGTAATAACAAATAGACAATATGGTGATTAAATAGTGAAATGTAATGTGTGTAAATGAAGTTTTAAATGGAATTTGTTTAGGGAGAACAATAATAGAATGTTTGAGACAATATGAGGTTGAAAACTAGTATGTAATACTGATATAAATTAGTTTCAAGGAATTTATTTTTCTTATCAAATATCCAAAATTTTATTATTTCTTAGAAGGGATGTTCATGATCCATTGATCTATTAATTCAGTGTTAAACATAGATTTTTTATCTTCATTTTAAATGATCTCACAATCATTACTCGGAAGTAGAACTATTCTAAATACAAAAGAGAATTTTAACCTTTTCCATTTTCAGTACTTTAGATAAATTTCAAGGTAAAAGTAATCACCATCATCACTTATTAGTCAATAAAAGAGCATAAAGTCAATTATCATTAAGAATATAAATGATATCTCTAAGAATAAATTTTCACTTAAAAATCCTAAAATTTAAAAGAAAAAAATATTCAATATTTCACATCATTCCAATCCAATTCCCAAAATTGATCTAGTTACTCATGTTCAGAATAAAAGAAATAAAGATAATAAATGAATGCATCTCAAAAATATTTTAATGGAATGAATGTAGGTGAGAAGATTCTATTTCGAGATTCACTACACTTTCCAGCTCCAAGTCCGTTGTCTCCTACACCCTAATTATTTCTGACCTTTATACTCCTAGTTTTTTTATTATTGGTCTAGATAATGGATTGAGGATAGAAGATTCATTTCATATCCTCAAATGTAGATCACCCATTTCTGGGGGATTCTCCTTGTGAATCTTATTATTTTTAATAAAAAAATTCGTGGAAATATCAATTGTGATATCACCATTACTACTTGGTAAACTCCCTCTATATTTGATGTGGAATAACTTTACTATACATTCTCATCCTCAAATTTCTTGAGAAAATATCCGCCAATAAATTGTGCTCCTTGCACATGGGATTTATACCTGAGTAATTAACAACACCTGATCAAACTTCCTTCTTTAAAATATTTCCTCAACACTATAAAAAACTCTATAATATTATTGAATTTCTACTCACTGGATTGAGATTGACTTCATCCATTTCAAATCTAAATCAGTACATGATCTTTACAAGATCATGTTATTTTGGAAGTATATATTTTTTAAATATCAAACTCAAATTATTTAGTATCTTGACCAATATCATGGACCAACTTCAACACACCCACATCATCTTTTCCCTGTAGGATCAATCTTTTAACATCATCCTTTAATATTGAATTGGTAAAGATCTTTAAAAAAAGACTTGAATTGGTACCCCTACTCTGTTGTCACGTCTATCCTCAACATTTGGTCTAAACTCCGACCTCACCATCATCAAATTGATTCTTGAATTTGACACTTCATTAATTAATCAGGGATCTCTATATCTTTTAATTAGATCTTGGCATTTTTTCCAAATACCTTAATTAACTTCACTAGAACTAGAAAATAAGAATATAAACCATATTTCAGTCTTTAAAATACTTGGTTCATCTTCCTCAAGTAGTGAAGTGGGCCTCAATTTAGATCTTCCTCTAGATTTGTTCCAGAGTTTTAGTGGAGAATCTTTAGCAATGACATCTACTAAGGCTATCCTCAATTGATTCTTGGTTTGTTCTTACTTCAAGGGATCTAAATTGGTTTATCATAAATAGGGTGTAGTTTTCTCCATTTCTTCAATAGGTGCATTCAGGGGTTACTCACAATTTTGTTGTAAAGTTAAATCAATGTTGGTGGTCGTGGTAATGTTTCTTGTCTTCTATAGTAAGGGAGACTCAGTAATATCCTTAATCAGTACAAATCACTTTCATATTTGGTAGTTGTTGATTTTAACAAGTGATATCAATTATTTATCTTTTATATGGTGGTTTGATCTTCGGTGAGTGTGGATTATATTACAAGCCTCAACGGAACAACATCCAATAGTTGGTAAGAATGAATGTTTGGATTTGGGGTGGCCATTAGGATTAGGTTCATTTGCATTTGTATTGGATCTCTAATCATCACATAGAGATAGTTATCAAACATGATAATTTCTTCACTCAAACCTAGTGGTGGGTGGTGGGTCCACAATTGTGTGGGTGATCTTCCACAATGGTTTTCGATGGTTCGATCGATCTTAAATTTTAGTCAATAGGATTATTCATTTTTCAAATCTGTATGGTCATATCCATCCATAGAGTGGAAAGATTTGAAGGTGAATGGTCGACATTTCTTATGTGATAATATCAATTACAAGTGTAGTGGATGGGCACAGTAGCAAGAGAAGTGATCTTGATCATACGGTTAGTTTCACTTGTTCATACGGTAGGTATGTATTGTATCCATGGTCAGTAGAACTTACCTTTATAACAGGTAATGGATAATCATAATATGTAGTAATAGTAGGTAAGCTCCTCATGCATGATCACTTTAAGTTCTCAAGGTCACTCTACTGGTCGTGTCTCTTTATGTAGCCACTTGTAATGGTGAGTATATAGACAATGCCACTTATTCACATAGTCATTTATCTATGCACAGTCACTATAATGAACACACCATCTCATTTCCTAAAGAATAAATCACACCAGTAAATTAAATCCAATTAAAAACAAATAAAAAAGAAATAAAATTAAAGCATACAAAAAATTAATTATTTACATAAACAATAAAAATAAATAATAAATTTATTTCTTTTACTCTCAAAAAAATTAAAAGAAATAAATATTAATTGTTTTGAAATGAAATAGAAATTATAATAAATAAATAAAATAATTAAATTCAATAATTAAATATTATTATTTTAAAAATAAAGAATAAAATATTAAAAAATGAAAATTCTTAATTTAACATATAATAATTATAAAAAATATTTGATTACAATAGTTACTCATTAAAATATAAATTAACCAAATAACTAAAATAATCAATAAATAGATATTTTAATAAAAAAATTAAAGAGTTTTAAATATTTAACATTAAATTAAAAATAATTGTAAATTATTCAACTATAAACATTATTTTAATAAAAAGAACAATTAAGTACAGAAAAATGATTTGTCAATGGAATGAAATAAAGTCCACATCAGCGACCCATAAATTTCATAAAAATATATTACATCTTATTACATGAATATTCATTACATAACATAATGATCCACACCAAAATCATATAAGTCTGATATATTTGGAAACTTGGACACATAAGAAACCAATTCATAATATATCTACATCATCTCTGTCTTAGTACTTCATAACTATCTCACTTCTTAGAAATATCATACCTAAAACCTTTCTTCATAAGCTCGGGAAAGTAAACATTAGAATGGTTGAGCTCAGATGTTTAGTAGGGGTAAATAAGGTAGATATCAATGATCACTTAAAAATAAAATGATCATAAAGGTATGAGAACATGAGCATAACATTTGTATACCATGCCTTGAATGCCATAGATCATAATCTTGAGTCATGGAATAAATCATGGTAGTTCATATTAAATGATTCATAAAGGAATCAAAGAACATGATCCATGAGAGAATAACATTGGCATAATACATATGTTTGTGTCATAAAAATAAGTATAGAAAATAATTTACATATTAGTCAAGGCTCACTATCAAGAATATCATAGTGGATTGGGATCACTATCCATTCCATCATAGTAGTCAAAGTTCACTCCCAAGACTATCATAGTGGAAAAAGTATCTTATTGGATTGGGTTCACTCCTCATTCCACTCTACTTTATCTATTGAGATATCCATCTTTACCCAATACAATGGAGGACTATATAATTTCAGGGACACACATCTCATAATCAAAATCATACATATTTTTATCATAAGATCGTGAAACATTCATCATATCATAACCTATAAAAAATAAACTAGTTTCATAAACATTTCATTATGGCATAATCCATGGAAAAAAATTAGGTTTTATACACATTTCATTATAACATAACAGATGGAAAGTAATGAGTTTCATAAATATATTTTCATCATATTTATAAATCATCCGAAGAAAGAGTAAGTATGGTATCTTTGGATTATGTTCCAAGTAAAGGTCATAATACATCAAAGGATTTTATCTTAGATGGAAAATTCACTTAAAATATAACTTGGAACATTTATTGAGGACAATATGATTTTCACATTGAAATAAATTATTTTAAAATGTAAAAAAATTATAAAATATTAAAAACAAATCTTTGAAAGTAAACTTTGAAACTTGTAAATGACGCTTCAAATCATTTATTGGTAATTATGGAGGGAAATTATATTCCTTTCCTATATGTTAAAACAATGATTCCTTTTACATTTTCTTATAAAAATTCAAAAGTACCACTTTCATAAAAAGAAAAGAGGATTACTTTTAAAACATTTTAAAAAATTCAAACATGGGTAAAAATTAATTCAAACAATCATTATATAATATTAGAAACATTCTTCCAAATACATTTATAAAACAAGGACATGGAAAAGAAATAATTTTCAACTTATGAGATAAATAAAGTTGGTTTTCCTTAAAAAAACATTATTTTAGACTTTTGAGTTCTTCAAGAGAGTAAAATTAAAGAAAACTGGGAAATAACAAGATTAAACTAAATTCCATGTGTTTCTTGAGAGGTAAAACATAATGATTTATCATCGAAAACATAATCATAAATAATCTCAATAAACAATGAGATTTTAACATAAAAGGCTTACCTCAGGTTCGAATTTCTTCATACATATTCATACCTCTTGTATAATAAATATAGATTTATTATTCATCTATTCTAGAACCATAATAATTTATATCATACCATATATTATTTACCTATAACTATTTATCACCTTCTTATTAATAATTCTTTATTAAAATCACTTTTACAGGTGCCAACTGATTCATTTTTCATGTATGTTTTCATTATGTAGTTTTTATCCCCGTAGTTTGATCATGGTTCCATTATTTCAATAATTTTAACCATGGTATAAATTTCATATATTTTAAATATATATATAGATATAGATATTCATCCATAAATTTAGAGATAAAAAATGAATTACATTATTTATGGAGATGGTAGGTCGTACGTACGCATGACTGTTATTTTCAATTTTCAACCGATAGAAATAATAATTAACCTTTATAAATTTATTATTATACCATATTCATCCTATATATTCATCAAATATATCCTTATTACCATCCATTTAAATAATAAATGAAAAATTAATCACATCATTTCGTGGAGGTGGTAGCCCACACATATGCAAGGCCAGTATTATAATTTTCCAACGGATCAGAAGGTTAGAAGGAAGATATTATATTATCTGTAAAAATAATTTTTATTTTATAAATTATATATATATAAATTAAACCCATCATAATACCCATCCATATAATATGGTGATGAAAAATTAATTCTATCACTGCGTGGAGAAGGTAAACTATATGTACACAAAAGCGATACTTTCACTCCCCATTTGATAGGAAATTGGGTGTATAATGGTGGATTCATAATCATAATAAAATTTTAGTATATATAGGATATTAAGGTTATAATTTTATGATAAATACCATATATTTATAGTAGTTAAAATAATAACTGAAAAGAAAGTGATCTGTTAAGGAGATTACCTCTTCTTTGAAAGATCTCCTTTAAAACTCCACTTAAGGATATGAGGGTCTTTATTTTGGGGAGACCAAAATCTCAATAATTATTCTAGGTAATTTTTTATGGGTTTTTTGATCTATAAGTTTCAAATTGGAGAAAATAAGTTAAATGAGGTGTGTCATTTTCTAAGGGAGGGAGAGGTCGCACTTGGAATTTCTTTACAGATTAAAATATAATAAGGTCATTCTCAAGAAAAATGCTTCTAAATGGCCAATAATTAAAATAAAAAGAGTATATGGTATATATAACATCACAAAATGAAATTTATAATGGTTATTGTGTCATTTTAAACCTTATATTTTTTATTAATACCTTTTTTAACCATTTTTTACCTTAACCACAGTAACAACATTTTTTAATCTCAAAGGGTTAAGAATGTTACCATAAAGAATGTTATTAATAAATAGACCATGGTTCATATTTTAAACCATATAGAATTAAATTGGATATAGATAAGATTTTTATGGATTTTAAATAATTTAATAAAATATTATTTATTATAAAATGTCAATAATATAAATTTTAGAATTATTAATTTTATTTGACATTAAATACACCAATAAAGAAATGGGATTTGAATATAATAATTTTACACACACCAAATATGTCATATATATATAACTAATTAATTAAACTAAAAAATTCACTTTAATTTTATTACTTTTAATATTTTTAAAATAATTTATTTTATTTTTCTATTACTTGAAGAAATATTTTTCTGGTGTTGTGAAAGAATTTGAGGTAACTATTTAATCACTAAAAATTAGAAATAAATTTCCCTCATGAAAATAATTTCATTTTTCCAAAAATAACCATTAAGATTCATTCAAATCTTACTTTTTTTTCAACGTGAACACATAAGAGATATCTAAAAGTAAGAGAGTTACATTTTGTATTTTTATTTTCTTTAAATATTATATAAGTAATTTTTATGGAAATGTCACTTAAATAATTAAATTTAGAGCCTTAGGTGATGAAAGTAAAACTACAATTATCCAATAATAATTAAGATTAAAAAAATTGATCATAAATATGAAATCCATTTTCCAAAATTCAATTTTTTATTAGTGGTTGAAATTCATTTTAAAATAGGAACAGAAAACATTACTCAACTATTTTTTAGAAAATACAATTTTTAGAATAAAACTGGATTTTTTCCCATCCCATTCCTATAAAAAATATTAAATTAATGTTAATTTTTTTATATAATATATAATATATAAATTTAATTAAAATCATTCAATAATAGTGAATAATTTGATTTATTATGATAACAACACCTTGTGTACATAAAAACAGTTTTTTAGAAAAATATCAGCTTTATTTTCAAATGATTTTTATTCTCATTTATAATTAATTGATAACTAATGAATCTATTTTATACATAAATTTTTCATAATTTAGTAAGTCTTATTCATACCCACAAATTTAATGGTTGTTTTATAATGGTATACTATATTGCAGTTCATTTAGACTTGAGATTGTGTGTATCACAAGCAATCAAATATTTTTTTATTTGTAGAGAAATATTCTATAAAATCTTACGGTGTTATATAAAATGGTGATCCAAATTACTTTTGGAGAATGAGAATATCTTTCTTCAATAGGTTATACAATAAGAAGGAAATAGGTTTTAGTTTGGGGGTATTACTAGATACCGAAAGGTCTTGTTGGCTGGGGGTATAACTACATGTGACTTTAAGAGGATATAGTTAGGTTAATTGTGGGGGTGTATCTAACTTTGTTAGAATAGATAATTGTTATTTTTTAGATCCCTGGTTAGCTGGAGGAATGATTACTGGGGGTATAACATGTTACTACCTATGTCTTTTTAATCTAGAAATAAGTTAGTAAAAGAATCCATGCTGGGGGAATAACAAACATGTCAAGGAGTATGTCTTTATATCAAACCTTGTAAATATTTTTTACTATAATTTATTTATATTTTTTTATACAAATGGTGGGGTTGAAAATTATAATTGTGTATATCATAACTCTAGAAATTTTCATAGGTTAGGAAAATATTCCTTATAAAGTCAAGAAACATTCTTGTAAATGAAAAAGAAAAAATATTATTGACCCCCCCCCCCCCAAGTGATCCTACATTGATTTAATAGAACTTAAATTGGTATTTAAGCCTAGGTTCCATCTGAAAGATAAAAATATTGAGAATAGAGAATTTAAATTTAGTGAAATACATGGGTGTTAATATTTTCAATTGTAGAAACTATCATAGTTGTAATCATAAGATTTTAATCTATCTTCTATATCTTTTCCTTGACATTAGAGATACTAAAACCATGTTATTTACTCCCATTAATGAATTTTATATGAAATAGTTGATAAAATAAATTTGGAAGTTAATGAAAAATATTATAATTCAATATTTATGGTTCTAAAAAAGAATATTTATAAAAATCTAATGAGTTTTAAAATGGATAAACAAATTTGGGATAAGTTAAGAAGAATTTATAAAGGTAATGAAAAGGTTAAAGAAGCTGAGATAAAAATCTAGAGTAGTAGTTTTTAATATATTAATATCAATGATGAAGAATTTATTTATGAATACTTTATAATATTTAATGATATTTTTGATAATATCATAGGTTCTGGTGACAATCTTGAAGATTAAACCGTCATTAATAAATTGATGAGAAAATTTCTGGATAGATTTTATACCAAAGTTTTATCTTTATATGGTTGAGAAGATTTATCTCTAGATGAAATTCAAAATATTATTTTGGAGTATAAGATGAGGAGAATAATAGTATTTAATAATAAAGCTAAGTAAAAAATATATTTTTAAAATTTTTAAAAGGAAATCACAAATATAAAGAAGTTTTAGAAGAATAAAATGATTTAGAGGAAAAGGAAAAAAAATATGAATTCAACACAATCATTACACTTATTTCTAAGTGATATAATAATGGAAATTGGAAAGGTATTATTTCTCTTAGTTGAGGTAATTTTAATGAAAAAGAATATTTTGGAAAATATATTCAAGAATAAGTATAAATATTCTAAGTCAAAAGAAGAATAAGAGATTGTGATGATTCTTCATCCAATAATGACTATAATTTTCATGTTAACTTGTTAGATCATGTAAGAAGAAGAAGTGATTTATTAAACATTGACTATGATGATGAATATAGAGTATAACTTGAGTGGATTTTTAATGAAAATTTGGAAGATTCTCATAAGAAACATACACAACTCAAGAAGGAAATAAAGAAGTTGAAAATGTAAGTTAATTGGAAAAAAATTGAGAATGGTGAGTGAATCAAAAAATATGAGATAAAGCATAATGTGATTTGATCTTAGAAAATGAATGTTAGTTGTATCAAAAGGAAACTGAATAGTTTTTAAGAAACATCGGCTAGATAGGAGAATATTAATAATGTAGAAACAACACTTTTTAAATAATGTAAGCAGAATAGACTAAAGATTGATAAATTTTAGAAGATAGTAAATTATCTTAAAGAAAGATAAGCTAATAAATAAGAAGAGTTATCAAAAATAAAATAAATGTTTCTTATAACACAAAGTGAGTTAAGAAATATGAGAGAAGAATTCAATGATGTAGTTGAGGTTAAAGATGAATATTCCCATTCTTATGAAAATAAGGGTCCACCAAAGTAGGTTATTTCTTTACCCAAATAATCTCAATGTAAATCTAATTTTTTTAATAATTTCAGTTTCGAAGATAAGATTTGTGATAAATTATATTCCATTAATAAAGATTTAAATTCACCATAAAATATCCTACCTAAAAATGTTTCCCAATCTTTTTAAAGAAACAACAATAATAATATTCATATAAATACTATTATCAGTCTATAAGATCATAATTAATAGGTCTCTATTAGTGTTGTGGAGTTTTAGAGCATAGATAACACTCATATTGGTATAACATGTCCTTACTAGGAGAGAGTTACAAATCAAGGAATATCTATAATGATCCTAGAATAAAAAACTTTCCAAGAAAGTATGATGAGGAAGAAAAGAAACTTCATAATGTGAAGAATTTTAAAGATTCAATAGATTCAAATATGAAGATTAAGAATGTTGATAAAATAAAGTAATTTATGAAAGTTGTGCAGGGTGGGAACATTCAGCAAGAAACAAAATAGTGTTGAGTCAAAACGTGTTTTGACTTTTCCATCAATCATTTGTTTTGGAAATCCCAAATCACACATATCATAATCACATATATTTTTTATCATGTATGTTGTTTCACTATCATAATAAATCACATTGTTTATCATATATGATGCATTATTGTCAAAATCATGTATTTTGTTTTACAACGTAACAATATATATTTTCATGCATCGTAATCACCATTATCATAACTAGGCCATGCATTGTAATCACCTATATCATAATCAGGTCATTCATCATAATCACATGTATCGTAATCACATGCATCATAACCACATGTATCATAACCAAGTCGTTTATCGTAACTAGGTCATGTATCATAACCAAGTCATGTATTGTAAATAGTTCATGCACCATAAACACATGAATCGTAACCATGTGCATTGTAACTAGATTAAGAATCACATCATAATCATGCATCACAACCAGGTTAGCTATTATATCATAGTCATGAATCGTAACCAGAATATGTATCATAACCAGGTTATGTATCAGTCTTATTATGCATTGTATTTAATCATTATAACCAGTTTAAATATTTTTCAACATAACCATGTTAAGAATCATAACTAGGTTATTAATTGTAATTATAATATTCATTGTTATCATGATAAGCCTAGTAAACAAGTTATGTATTGTACTTTTGAAATGCATGACACTCTTATCATAACTTCAATACTAATTGCTTGTTTCTCATACTCACAATTTCATACCCTTCCACTTAATATTTCTTAATCTAAAATGATTTCATTGAATTGTTTATTTACCAATCAAAACAATGTCATGTATTATGATTGTTTTAACCGTTGTAATTCCTAGTGTCCAAGTCCCTCCGAGTTTTTCGTATAAATATGACTGCTAGAGGAAATATGAATTTTGTAACCTGAGGCCTATAAATAGAAGTTCATTTGAACCATAATACACAACTTTTTCTTCTATCAAGCTCTAGAAAGATATGTTGTGACTTCTCTCTTGATTCGTGCGAAATACATGAAGATTCAAGAGATGAATGGATTGTTCCATGTTCTTCTATTTCTATAAGTGCTTTTTTTGCTTTTTGTGACTAATCATTGTGATAGCGATCGAGGGATTCCAGGTATAGGAATACATGTTGTTGATCATAATATAAAGGGATTTAAATTTTTTGAAAGATAGAGGTACTGATTACCTTCTTAATCGATGGATTCCCCAAATTGGAAGACAGTTGTGATGATCATTGTTTTGAAGACCTACCAAGGTGGTGGTAAGACAGACCTTTTTTCCTAGGTGAAAGGATACCCTACTCTTTGGGATAAAATAATTGTAATACCTTTACTTTACACTGTTGTTTGTAATATAAAGGAAATTATATTATTTCCTCTTTCTATCCATATTCATTTCTATTGTAATTGTTTCAATTATGATTCATTCATTATATACTGTATTAATAGATATTATACATTGTATGGTAGAATAATTTAAATTTTTATTACTCTTATCATTGTATTTAATTATAATACATTTTTTTTCATTACTAGTGGTATTACAAAAAATCATATCCATCGGATCCAAGACCTATATAGTCAATTGTATTGGTTGTGAATTGTATTAGTTTAAGACTTCTTAAACTATGTTCTTTCTTAAGTGTTTGAATAAAAAGTTTTTAAACCTACAATCCCCCCTATTGTATTGTGCCATCTAATATAAATGTACTTCTATATTATGATCCAAAAATTGGTATTGGAGGAGTTTTCTACTATTTTTTTTACTTTCTTTATTTATTTCTTTGTGATAATTATATTTCTATTACAAATACTTTGTTTATAACTACTTACTACACTAATGTGTGGAGTGGAAAAGTATTGTTTTATAATATGGTAGGAATGAATATTGGATCAATTGACAAACTAAACCCAACTAGACCACCTATTTTTGATGGGAATGATTATGAGTAAAAGAGAGATCAAATGAAGACTTTTTTTTATTAATACAAGAGTGGACTATTTTTTCATGCTTACTAGAGGATAAAAAATACCAGACAAAGAAATCAGTACCTTCACCAACCAAGAGAAACAAGAATATCAACTGAATTACAAGGTATGCAATACTTTGTTGTGCTCTATGGCCAGGAATATATATAGTCATATATCATCTTGTGAAGTAGGAAATTGTATCTAGAAAAAATTGGAGGTCACACATTTTGGTGCATCTAAAGATATAGAAACAAGAAGATCCTTTCTTCGAGCATAATATCATGGGTTTGTTTTTCCTTATGAAGAACCAGTATGCAAGGTGAAACAAAGATTTATGATAATCATAAACAGAATTAAATATATGGTAGAGAAGGGTCTTAATGAGGATGTACTTGTGGATAAAATAATTTATATAATTCCAAATGAGTGGGAATTAAAAAGGACAGTTATTGATGAGAATAGGAAGGTTACTCAAATAAATCTTGATGAGTTATTTGGATATCTTCTTCAGCATGATAAAAGAATGAAAATATATGATGATTTCAATAAGAAAAATAATGGTAATGGGAGTGTATCTTTTATTACTGCATCTAAATCCAAGTCACCATAAATAGTAACAAGATCCAAAGGCAAGAAACATATTGTTATATCATATTCAAGTGATAGTGATCACATAGATAATGAGTTATCCAATCTTAATATAAGGATGAACAACATTTTTGGAAAGAAATACTTTCAATACAGATTCAAAAATAAATATAGGAAGGAAAAGAAAGACTCAGAAGTAACATGTTATGAATTTAAAAGAGCAGGTCATATTATACCAAATTATCCTTTACTAAAAAGAAAAGACATGAATGATAATCATTCTGAAAGAAAAAAGAAAAAGTATAAAAATTCAAATACTAATAAATTCTTGAAATAAAATGATACTTGGAGTGAAAGTGGTGGTGATTCATCAGAAGATTCTTTAGAATATGAATCATAGGTTCAAAAAAAAATATGACTCACAACCAGACTACCTATTGAAAATCATTGTTTCATGGATAAGGTACACAATGTTGAATCTCTTAAAAATATATATTTAAATAAAAATTACCCTAATGAGAAATATTCTTACTCTTCATATGAAGAATCTTCCCCAAAAAAGTATAATTTGCCTTTTTTTTAAAAAGTATCCAGATTTTCCAATTTACTTGAGAATGAAAATTCCAAACTCAAGAAAAATATTGATAAAGAAAATTCTAGAATTTCTATTCATAAAAAATAAGTATCATATCTTTCAATAGATCTTGATAATAAAACTCTTTATTTTGAAACTATTTCAAAAACCCTTATGTAAGTAAATTCTGAGAAGGATAAACTTTATATGGACTTTGAAAAACATGATTTAAAGAAAATGGTTTTGAAACTAAAAAAAATTCTAAAAAAATTTCTTGTAAGAATGATAATTTAGTCATTAAACTGAAATCTGAAATCTTTTCTCTTAAGAAACTTTTATCAAACTTTACTAATGGAAGGAAATAATTTGGCAAAATTTATTCTCAAATTCATCCTCTAAGGAATAGTTCTGGAATCAGTTACACTCACTCAAAACCAATTTTTATTCATAACTATTTTATACCCCAAAATGCCTCATTCTAAATTAAATGTCAATGTGGTGAACATTGGGAAATAAATTATTCTCTTAATAAAACTAAATCTTTAGGATTTTATAAATATCATTTTGAAAAACCAATATGGATTCCTAAAATTCTTTTATCTAACATTTCTGGATCCAAACAAGTTTGGGTTTAAGGAAAACAATAAGTGTACCAACAATAAGAACATTTTGTACATGGATAGTGGTTGTTCTTGACACGTGATAAGAACAAAATATTTCTTTGAAAATATTATTGAAATGAATGGTAGAAGAGTGACCTTCAGAGATAATTCTCAGGGAAAGATCATTGGTATAGGTAATATTGTTCTTTTAGGAAAAGTTTTAATTTTAAATGTTTTGTTTTTCAAAGGTCTTCAGCACAACCTTATAAGCATAGTTAAATTATGTGATGAAGTTTACCTTATGAATTTTATGAATGATAAATTTTTAGTTCACAATTCCAAGGTTGAATTCATTCTTTATGCCCATAGGCATGATAATTTATACATAATGAACTTAGAATACCTTAGGAGTCAAGACCTACCTTTCTTAAGTGCAATGGAAGACTAATTTGTGTTATGGAATAGAATGTTAGGACACTGTAACCTTAGGAACCTTTGTAAACTCTCAAAAAAAACTTGTTAAGGATCTACCAGATCTATGGTATGATTCTTCAAAATCTTGTGACCCTTTTCAATATGGAAAGAAATATAAAACTATCTTTAAATCAATCAATTAAATTTAAATTTCTAATGAATTACAGTTAGTGAACATGGATCTTTTTGTTCCTACACAAACTTGAAGCATTGGAGGAAAATACTTTGTATTTGTTTTAGTTGATGACTATACTAGATTCACATGGGTCTATTTTCTAGAAAAAAAAAATGAATCCATTTTCAATTTCAAAACCTTTATATCCCATTTTAAAAATGAGAAAAACTTACCACTAATAACTATTCATAGTGATCATGGTGGAGAATTTCAAAATTCGGATTTTGAAACCTTTCGTAGTAATAAAGGTATTAATCACAACTTCTCATCTCCAAGAACCCCTTAGAAAAATTGTGTTGTTGAAAGAAGAAATTGTGTTCTTCATGAAATGAAAAGAACCATGTTGAGTGAATACTCAATTGTTAAGCATTTCTGGGATGAAGCTATTAGTACTTCATGTTATACTATAAATCATGTTTTAACTAGACATTTTCTTAATAAAACACCTTATGAATTTTAGATTGGTCAAAAACCAAAAGTCTCACAATTCAAAGTATTTAGATGAAAAGTATTCATATTGACTAAAAAAGATAATTTACATAAATTTTCACCCAAATCTGATGAAGGAATACTTATATGTTATTCCACAACTTCTAATGCTTATAGAGTTTTTAACAAAAACTCTTGTACTATTGAGGAAATAGTTCATGTTAAATTTGATGAAACTGACCCTTTTGTTTAAACAATCCTTACCTACATCAACTGATGTGTTTTCAATAACTGGTTATCAACCTTTGATTGAAAACTCTTCTAAAAAGGGAAATAATCAAGAAAATGTTTCTAAAACATTTACCCTAGAAGACTTTATATCTTATGTTGATGAACAAGTTTTACAAAACCCTAATCAATTATTTCCTAGGAATCATTCTAGTGATAATATCATTGGTGATGTAAATCAACCTGTTAGAACCAGAAATTCCTTGGGAAATGAAATAGAACATCTTGTTTTTCTATCTCAATTTGAACCTAAAACTTCAAATGATTCCTTAGGTGATGAATATTGGATTAAAGCAATGAAAGATGAACTAAATGAATTTGAAATGAATCAATTATAGACCCTGGTTGAAAGACCTAAATAAGCAACTATAATTAGTGTAAAATGGGTTTTTAGAAACAAATGTGATGAAAATGGGGTCATAATAGTAAATAAATAAAGACGTTTTGTTAAGGGTTATAATCAACAAGAGGTAATAGACTATGAAGAAACCTATTCTTTGGTTTCTAGACTTGAATCTATTCAAATTCTATTATCCTTTTCAGCATACTTCAATTTCAATCTTTTTCAAATGGATGTTAAATGTGCTTTTCTTAATGGTTTCATTCAAGAAGAAGTTTTTTGTAGAAAAACCTCTTAGTTTTATATATTCAAAACATCCTGATCATGTTTTTAAACTTACCAAAGCTTTGTAGTCTTAAACAAGCCCCTAAATCATGGTATGATAGACTTACATGATTTCTTTTACAAAATAATTATGAAAAAGGTACAGCTAACCCAACTATTTTCATAAATATGGAAAACCAAAATGTTTTTATTGTTCAAATTTATGTTAATGACATTATATTCAGATCAAATCAGCAATCCTTAACTGATTTATTTGCAAATCTAATGAAATCTGAGTTTTAAATGAGTATGATGGGTGATTTAACATTCTTTTTAGGTTTTCAAATATCCCAAAAACCATAAGGAACCTATATCATCATAAGTATATCAAATACTTACTCAAAAATTATGGATATTACAACCCTAAAAGTATTGTCACTCCAATAGGTACCTCAAATAAACTTGATCTTGATGAACCTGGGAAACCAGTGGATCAAACAACTTTTAGAGGTATGATATGAATTTTTTTATACTTGATAGATAGTCATCCAGAATTAATGTTTTCAGTGTGATTATGTGCAATATACTAATATAATCCAAAATAATCTCATTTAAAATAAGTGAAAATAACTTTTTTCTACTTAAAGGGAACTATGGATTTAGGACTATTTTATTATTCTGTAAATGATTTTGTTTTGAAAACTTTTCCAGATACTGACTTTGGTGGTTGTATAATGGATAGAAAGAGTACATCTAAAACATGTCATTTCTTAGGATATTCTTTAGTTTCTTGGTCATGCAAGAAGCAATACTCAGTAGTACTTTCCACTGCTGAAACTGAATATGTAGTAGCTAGAAGTTGTTGTGATCAAGTGTTGTGGATGCAATACACACTCACTGACTATAGAATGAGTTTTTTCGAAACTCAAAAACTATGTGACAATACTAGTGTCATTTATCTTAGTAAAAACCATTCACATCACTCATGTGAAAAACACATAGTCAGCATGCATCAATTTCTTAGGGATCACACAGATAAAGGAGATATTGTTTGAAAATTCATCAGAATGCAAGAATAACATGATAATATTTTCAAAAAACCATTATCTTCTAATAGATTTGAATAAATTAAACAGAAACTAGGAATGATCATTGTAAAGTAGTCATTCACAACTATTTATTGTTTAACCCATATCCTTTCATTAAGTTACTCCTTTTCAAAGGGTGAGTATACATAATTTTATCAGTTTCACCTTTCAATTTTATGTTTATCGGTTTTACTCCCTTAGGTTTTATTTTTTTACATGTATCAGTTTTTCTTTATTGGATTTTCATTCTTGGTTTTTCACTTATCAGTTCTACATGACTACAGGTTTCACTATAATCGGTTCACTTATTGGTTTTACAGTTTATTGGTTTCACTATTATCGGTGTTAGCTTTTTCAGTTTCATAATTTTATCAGTTTCATGTTTTTATCAATTTCATGTTTCAATTTCAAAATTATTGGTACTAGATTAGACTATCAGTATTATGATACTTTATCGGTACTAAACTATCAACATTAAAATACTTTATCGTTACTATATTATTGATATTGGATTACTTTATCGGTACTAAACTATCGGTATTGGATTATTCTATCGTTAATAGATTATCAGTACCAGCCTATTTTTTTATCGGTTTTAGAATTCTTATTGGTTTTACATTACTGTTTTTAATGTTATCATAAGAAAAATATACTGATACAATTACATATATCCTATTACTCTGACAGTTACAATATCAAAAACATCTTTTTGGTTGTTTTATTAGTTGTTTCTCAAATATTTCTATTTTATCTTAATTAGTTTCAGTCTGAATATGATTTTATTTTAAAGAAAACCTCAAGAGTTCAAATTAAATCTTTACCATTGGATTTTTTTAGATCTAAGAATGTCCGTAAATTTATTTTTAAAAGAACATATCCCACATTAAACTCGTCTTTTTCCTCTCAAGACCAGTTTCTTTATAAAAATTCATCATGGTTTGTAATCAGTTCTTACCTCGGTTTTCATAATCATATATCTACATAGCTTTCTTAATCAGAAAGATCTTCAGGGTGCGAGTTATTATTTTATGACTGAGTCTATTGCTTTATCTCTAAAAGAAATTTCTCCAAAATAATTATCTTCCATGGCCTTTTGAAGTGAAAGGTTAGTCTCCCATGATTTTTAAAGGACTTTTGATTCGTATTTAAAAAGTATTATTAGTTTTCAAGTGTATGAATCCATTTATATGGAAAGAAAGAATTCAAATCAGGATTTTTTATATCATGGTGAAGTGATACAATTTTATGAATCACTGGAGATAGACAAGTCTCTTAATATTTCTTTTATGATGTATGATAAGAGGTATACAAATTCCATAAAATAATAAGCTACGTTTCTAGGTGTTTCATTTGAGGGTGATGCACTATGTCCTTCTCATAAATTATCAGAATCTGATGGAACTTTTGATAAGTCTAAAGCTGGAGAAATAATTTTTGAGATTCATGAGGACAAGAGAAAAGTGAGTCATTTATCAAGAGATAATAGATTCATAGCCCTATGGATGTAAGGGTTTTTTGTGTCGAGAAAGGGTGAAAATAAAAATTTTAAAGTTTTAGATGTGTATGTACTTAATTATTTAGTGAGCATGAGAAAGTTCAACCTTATGGGGTTCATCTTCCTAACAATTAAGAAGCTCAAAATCGGTGCTATAAAATCACAGCTGATCATGTTTCCCACCATTATTAGTAAGTTTCTGAAGGAATTCTTGATCTTATATAATATTGAAATTAAGTTATATCTGAATTCCTTCAAAGATCCCTTAATTAGTAAGGATATGATAAAGAGTCTCAATTTACGATTCAATCTTGAATCAAAAAATTTTGAGAATGATCTGGATGATGAGAAAGAATAGGAAGTTGTTGAAGGTAGTGAGAAACCTTCTAAGTCATCCAAGAAATCTTCGAATAAAATAAAGGTAGTTAATACTACAAATACCAAGCCATCAAAGAAACAAATGCTATATCTTATGAGGTTACTGTCGAGTGGAGAAAGAAAAAGAAAGAAAGGAAAGAAAGAGATCCTCAGTTTGGTTTTGATCCAGCTAAGGCATTGGCTTTAAAAATAAAATCAGCAGAGGCTTTGAAAGAATAAGAGAAGAATAAGTGTATGAAGAAGAGAAAGGCTCAATAAATTGACATTGATACTCTACTCAAAATAGCTGAGCAAGAAAAAACTGGAATTGTAATAAGGGAGCTACCATTTCAGGCTTAATCGGATCCAGCAGTAAAAGGCAAGGAAAACAAGTTTCTGAACAATCGGTTACCCAATATCTTGATCAAGAATATGAAGAAGAATAAGAATAATAAGAATAAGAATACCAAGAAAATGATGACCAAGAAAAGGGGGAATAAGAACATGGACAAGAATAAATAGAAGTGTAAGATAAAGAAGATGCAAACAAGGGAATTCATACCACATAATCCTTAGAAGTTCCATAATTTAATTTCCTATCTCTGGATCCTCAGTATTCCAAGAAATCTTCTCAAAAGGTTTAATCTAAGAAAGTTATTCAGATTTCAGATAAAAAATAGGAAGAATCCAATAATAATCAGAATTAGCCAGCTTAGGTGATCGATACTGAGACTCATTTCGATGATCTCCCATAATACACTGAAGACACGGATTCTGAAAGAAAAATCATTTTGAAAGTAATTCATTACATCGAACAATCCTTTAATATATTTGATAAATTTATACCATTCATTGAAAAAGTTGAATCCAGGCTATAAATTCTTTCAAATTCTCACAATGATAGAATATAATCTATCAAGGTTGTGATGGAAATGTTTCTAATTCTTGAAGCCAATTTCAAGATTTTGAAGGAATGTGTTGTTGAGCACAGTAAGGCTTGAAATAAAGTTGTGAAGTGGTCATACAATGTTGATGATAGTCTCAAGAATCATCTGAAAAAACAGGATGAATTGGTACAAAAAATAAATAAACTCAACTCTCTCCATCAAAATTTGATTGCTAATTTGAATGAAAAGCTTGAATATTTTCAAATAACCAGTACCTCAAAAGAAGTATCCTCATAAGATCTTGAAAGTTTAAAAAAATGGAAGAATGAGAGTAATGAGGTTGTTTCACTCTAAAATATATTTCTTATTCTAGAAAAGTCCTATAGACTCAGGTTGGATGATTTAAATAACCAAGAATCAATGATTAAAGCTCAAGAATCAATTAATCGGCTTCATGAAGATAGGATCAAAAAAGAAATAAATGATTATTGCTGGACAAGATTAGAAGTTGAAGGCTCAACAAGAAACCCTCAAAAAAATCATGGAGGAAAGAAAGGATTTCAAAAAGATGAATCTTATGATGTTCAATATTTTGGAAAAACATAAGGGTAAAGAATGATGTTTAAACTCTGGTTGTAATATAAAACCTTTTTCATTAAATTAAATGTCTATTGTTTCGTACTCTATTTCTCTATCATTTTGCCAGAAATAAATATTTTCCCTTAAACATTTTGAAAATCACAATGGGGGAGAATAGTTTTGAAAATAATAATTTCATGAATATCTTATTAAGGGGTAGAACTCTCAAGTAAAAGTAAAGAGAATATGATCCCCTGTGAGTTGTTTAAACCAAGGGTGGGAATATTCATATTCACTATTACTTTCAGAAGAGTTATTAAACTCATGGAAAGATAAGTCTTTATTTTTTGTTCTATTTTGTTTTGTTTTGTTCTTTCCAAAAGGGGGTAGATTGTTGAGTCAAAATGTGTTTCGACTTTTCAATCAATAAGTTTTTTGAAAATCACAAATCACACATATCATAATGACATATATTTTTTATCATGTATGTTGTTTCACTATCATAATCACTCACATTTTTTATATATATTATGTATTCTTGTCATAATCATGTATGTTGTTTTACAACGTAACCAGATATATTGTCATCTATCGTAATCACATGTATTGTAACCAGGTCATACATCGTAATCACCTGTATCGTAATCAGGTCATGCATCGTAAACACCTGTATCATAATCACATGCATCGTAACCATGTGTATCATAACCAGGTCATGTATCACAACTAGGTCATTTATAATAACCAGATCATGTATCGTAACAAGGGTCATGCACCGTAACCACATGCATTGTAACTATGTACATCGTAACTATATTAAATATTGCATCATAATCATGCATCATAACCAGGTTAGGTATTGTATCATAGTCATGAATCGTAACCAGTATATGTATCATAACCAGGTTATGTGTCATACTCTTATTATGCATTGTATTCAAGAATCGTAACCAATTTAAATATCGTGCATTATAACTATGTTAAGAATCGTAACCAAGTTATTAATTGTAATCACGATATGCATTGTTATCATGATAAACCTAGTAAACAAGTTATGTATTGTACTTTTGAAATGAATTACACTCTTATCATAACTTCAATACTGATTTCATGTTTCTCATAATCATTGTTTCATAACTTTTCACTTACTATTTTCTAACCTAAAATGATGTTGTTGAATTGGTTATTTACCAATAAAAACGATGTCGTGTATTTTGTTTGTTTTTATCATTGTAATGCATTGTGTCTAAATCCCTCCAAGTTTTTCAGAGAAATATGAATGTTGGAACCTGAGGCCTATAAATAGAAGGTCATTCGAACCAAAATACACAACTTTTGATTCTATAAATCTCTAGAGATAGATGTTGTTAGTTCGTTATTTCTTTGTGAAAAATCCTTGAAGATACAAGAAGTGAATGTATTATTCCAAGTTCTTGTATTTCAATAAGTTATTTGCTTTTTCTTTGTGCGACTGATCATTGTGAAAATGATCGAGGGATTTCGGGGATAGGAAAAAATTCTACCAATCATCGTATCGAGGGATTTCAATTTTTTTAAAGATAGAGGTTCTAATTAACTTCTTAATCGAGGGCTTATAGGTATAGGAAGATAGTATTTCCGATCATCATATCGAGGTCTTACCAAGGTGGTGGTAAGATAGACCTTTTTCCTAGGTGAAAGGATACCCTACTCTTTGGGATAAAATAATTGTAATACCTTTACATTCTACTATTGTTTGTAATATAAAGAAAATTTTATTGTTTCTTCTTTCTATCCATATTCATTTATATTGTAATTGTTTTAATTGTGATTCATTCATTACATATGGTATTAATATATTCTATACACTATACGGTAAAATTATTTACATTTGTATTAATCTGATCATTGTATTCAATTAGAATAAAATTTTCTTTCATTACTAGAGATATTATAACATATCATATCCATTAGATCCAAGACCTATATGGTCAATTGTATTGGTTGTGAATTGTATCAGTTTAATATTTCTTAAACTAAGTTCTTTCTTAAGTGTTTGAATACAAAGTTTTTAAACCTACAATTCACCCCCCCCCCTTGTATTGTGCCATCTAATATACATATTTTCTATATTATAATTCAATAAATAATTCTTATCTATTTGGAATGATCAAATAGACATGGATAGATAGATGGAGGAAGCACAAAAGTATGCTGAAGAAAAGGGGAAGAACAGGTTTCATAAAATAAGAATAATGTTTATAATAATTTATCAATAGAAAAAAATTGATGATTCAAAATAAATACAAGAGGTATGAGTAAGATAAGGATGTTACAAAAAATTGTATAGCTATCTTACCAATATAAGAAGAAAGCATGAAAATGATGTTAAAAAATCAAGGTAAAAAAATGTTAATAAAATTTAAGAGAAGTTGAAAACATCATCTTAAAGAATCTACAGATGAGAAGAGAGAAATTACATCCCTTGAAAAATCCTAGAAAAAGAAAAAGAAGTTAATACTAAGAGAATATTCTCTGTCTGAACACTACTTATAAGTTACATTGAGGTTCCTATTGATTCCAAATACTTGTTATTTGTATGAACTTGTAGGTAATTCAAGGAGAAGAAGTAAGGAATCTTGTTTAATGTTGAAAATAAATTACATTAAGTCTGAGAAATCCATTATGGAACATTGTTTCCAACATGATAAAGAAAGGAATGCTACCCTTTAGGGATAGAAAAGTTTAAGCTGATGTATGAGTATCATACTTGTCTTAAAAAAGAGGTGTTTATGTTAAGAAGGAAGATATATTGTGGGAATTGTGTTTCTACACCTAAATTATTTTTTATATGTTTATTAAGATGAATGAAGGTTTTTTCCTTAACAAAAATTTTAGATTTATCCTAAAATAAAGATATTGGTATAAGCTTGAGGAAAATATTACATGAATGTTGTGTTATGGGAAAAATTGATCATCTTGATTATACACTCTTATTTTCTATAACAGGTTCACCCATATAGAATTATATTTGTTTAGTTAAATAATATTTGTTAACTAACTCATGTGAATATATTTTTATCTTGATAAAAAGTTTCATGATTATAAGATAATGGAATATGAGCTGAGATGATCCATATGGTACCTTTTTTATTTGATTTTAAATAGGAGGGGGAAGTAACATAGGCGTAGATAAAAAATCATAGAGAAATTACTAAGAACACATATTTACATTGAATATATTTGAAGTTTTATGTGGATATTGACAATAAAAAAAGAGACTATATTTGTGCCAAAGTGTATTTTTTCTCATTTTCTATCAATATGTTAATATTTGTTCATTGAGAATGTTGAGAGAAGATGTTTCTAAAGTTGTGTAGGAAAATTTTCTTATGGCGGTTATGAAATTTTCCTAATGAAGTGTGAGAAACATTTCTTATGGGGTGTAAGAAAGTTTCCTTAGTTAGATAATTCTAAGTCATTCTTCCAAGTTCCTAACATCATAAATTTTAGGATGATCTAAGAAGATTTTGAATACATTTATACAAAGAGATAAGTACAATGGTGGAGATTTGTAAAAGTGAAAGAAGTTTATGTCTGATAATGTTACTAGATAGACAAGATGCAGAATTTCTTATCAGATAAAGGTTCGAGTTTCAATGTTTAATGTTACGGCTATATGAAGATAATGTTGTGGAAGTACGATGTTTGATGAGACACAAGATGATCAGATGATGGATCTCTTGACAATGTGATCAAATGAATAAATTTATTAATTACATGTTACAATATTCTAATATCTGAATGTATAAAGTTTGGGAATCAAGATAATAAATGAAGAATGATCAGACAGAGAAGTAAAAGATGTTATTATCAGTTGGATTAATGTCGTGAAGCAGCATCTAATAGAGAATGGGGATTTCTATGAAGTTTAAATGATCAAATTTCCATCAAACTAAAACATGAACAATTCAACAGATATAAATTTTTGATGTTATCAGATGAAGAACTATAAGGGTTCTTCAAGCATATAAGGGGGGTACAATGTTTAAGATGGAAGGAATTAGGAATATAAACATTGGAATAAGTTACATGATGTCATTGGATGTATTATCCTATAAATATATACCATCCAGATTATCTATGGAAAAATTATTGGTAATAATATTTTCTACTCATCAATCAGAGGATTCATATAAATATCACTAGTCAGTGAGAAGTATAAAGATCCACCAAACAAAGATATGATATTTCATTGGAAAAAATATGTTGAGTTTATCAGATAGAGGTTTCCTGGCATAAGGAAACCCAATAATGTTCTATCATATGATAATAGTTTATGAGTTTATTGAATAGAGAATACTGAAGATGTACAATTGTATGAAGTGTTATTAATAAAAGAAACAGGCAAACATACACTGGATAAATAATTTCTAATGATATTTTTATAAACTATATAAATTCCTTTACATGATGATGTTGAGATGATATTTCAATGTATTTTTATCTAGTAAGGTTAACATATTTTGAAGATGTTCCTTAACACGTAGTTTATAGAAATTTAAAAAAAGGGGTACCTTTCAAAAAACATCAAGAAGCAACAAGAATATTCCAGAATAATTTAGAAACACTCTAAAAATATAATTGATCAAAGAATTAAAATAAAAAGTTATATTGAGTAGAAAAATACATTTGAGTTCCCAACCAAACATCTAGAGGCACGCCTATATAAATGTGTGAAACATCTTGGAGTGATTTTTGAATATTATTCATGCATGGAGGATTTTAAGTGTTGAAAGATTTGTGTCATGAGTTTTTCAGAAAGGTTCCTACCTAGCTAAACAAGAATTTCATCCATTCTAGTTTAATCAGAATGAGAAGAACATGCAATGTATTGAGAACCATCAGATGAAGGAGAAGTGAAGGGAGATAGGTTGATTGAGTTCCTACTCAATTGAATAAGTTTGAGGTGTGCTATAATGAACTTGATTCATTAGATGGATAAGCATCATATGGACTACATCAGATATAAGTGCATTGAACATATCATGCATGAAAAAAGAATAGTTAGAATTAGTGGATGGAGATCAACTAGATGGATTCTTCAGATAGAGGGTATACCAGATGGTTTATATCAGATGAACATTTCTTTGGAATTTTTTTTAGGAAAGTTCTGAAATTTTCATATTGTGATTATAATGTTATTACTAATATCAAGATGAAGTTTCAAGGACAAAAAACTCTTAATAGAGTTGTTGAATATTTTGAAGATTGTACAGAGGTAAAGGTGATCAATCTTACTAAGAAAATATCTTACTATAGCTAATTATAAAATAAGAAGGAAATATCTCATAACATGGGGTATAACCTATTACAAAAAAGGATTATTGGATGGGGGTATAAATAGTTATGACTTCAAGTGGATATAGTTAATAAAGTTAGGGGTATAAAAAATTATGGAACAAGAGCTGATTATTGGGGGTCGAAATAGGGTTATCTATAGAATTGATTACCATGGGGTATAATCATTTACCATATGTGTATTTTTAATCCTAAAATATGTTAGTAAAAGAATCCATATTGGGGGAATAACCCACATTGAAATGAGTAGGTTATTATAATGAACCTTGTAAATATTGTGGGATTATCTCTCATTATATTTGTTTCATAAGAAATTTAAGGTTAAAAATTATATTTAAGTAGATCATAACTCAAAAAAGTTACAAAGGTTAGAAAATTTTTCCTTACGAGGTGAAGGAACATTACTATAAAATAAAGAGAAAAGGATATCATTAATTACCCCCCCCCCCCCAACAATAGTAAATTTATCCAAGAGAACTTCAATATTTATAAGGAATAATTCAAAGATTAATGTTTTCATGACTCCATGGCTATAACTTTTATGTATTTATGAAAAAAAATGTATTTAATATAGATAAAATGTAGTATTAAAGGAGAAATAACAGATTTTTATATTTCAGCATGTTTTCATGAAGTTATAATCTATTATGAAAACAGTTTCTTATGGATGTTATTCAGAAAACTAGATATTATAATTATAGCATTTTTAATTCAAAAAAAAATGTGGTGTCGTAAATATTTGATTAATGAATAAAAAGAATAAGTAAAAAAAATTTAACAATTTATAATTTACAGTTGTCATAGAATGGTTGTGTTTGTGTAGTGTGTAAGAAGAATAGAGAGAAAAAAATAAAAGAATAAGGTTCTTGTGTGATGATTTGTAAGAAATCAAAGTGGAAAAAATATGAATTACAGACTATAAAGTGTGAAAATTCATCTAACATAGTGATTCCATG
Organism: Viscum album; assembly: GCA_963277665.1. Classification (NCBI taxonomy): domain Eukaryota; kingdom Viridiplantae; phylum Streptophyta; class Magnoliopsida; order Santalales; family Viscaceae; genus Viscum; species Viscum album. Next base: position 695,828,010 of record OY728122.1, on the reverse strand, counting down.
TTGAAGCTTGTTGGTGAAGGTTAATTAAGTTTTTTTTAATCTGTTTTATCATTTTATCTTTGTGATTAAAACATGCACTTTGAAAGGACTATAGTGCAATAAAAGTGAAGGATATACCCTAGTTTTTATAAACCTGAAAGTTTTTCATTATAATGGATTTTTCAATCTCATATTGTTTCCATATCCTTCTAAGGAAAACATACTCTTATTGAGTAGTAAATCATGTAAATTTCTATGCTCTTATGGGTGTGATTGTGTATTGGGTCTTAGAAGACGTTTTTCTCTCTAACCATAAGCAAAGGTTGTTTAAAAGGAATAAAATATAAATAAGAGTAGTCCAGTTATTAACCCCCCTCTATGTAGTCACAAAAATACTGAATGGTCCTTACATATCTAAATATTCAAGACCATCTATATCATATTGTGGTGGAGGTGGTCATTAGGGATAATTGACATGTATTAAGACAACTTGAGTATCACTATGTTTTTTCCAAAATTGATCATTATTAGATTTTTGAAATTATGAAAATTCCTCTACTAGATTTCTTTTAGAATAGATTGAACTTATTTTGTGTTTTCAATTCATATGTATATTTTTCACATACTATGATGTGTGTAAGGAATTTTTTCAAGATATTATATAAAATCTTGAAAATATTGCAGAGAACATGCTACCTAGTAGCTCTCTAGGATTCATTATACAATTTTTATGTTGTGGTAAATTGTTATATTTTACATGGATTTACTATATCCATGTAACTATTATGCACAACACTCTTAATAGTGGAGATAATAGCACTACCATAGGATTTACTCTTATTAACAAACAATTTCAAGTGGATATCAATGGTTTATGGTTTTTTCATTTTTTATGAAGACGGTTTAACTATGTTTGGGGAAAATATTTGAGTATTGATGTTTATTTAGGCTCACATGAAGTAACCCTATGATTTTTATAAAATTAGTGCTTCAGGAAAAGCATGAGTTGGTAGTACTTATTAAATTATGATATATCAAGGGATAAATCTTTATTGTGTGTGGTAGAAGTGTATATTCATTCCTCATATGGTTATATCTGAGTTCTCTAAGAGCCCCATTGTCACGAACAAAATATAGTCTTCATCAAAACCGACACCTGACATAGTCTGTGACAAGGCTCGAAGGGAATTCTATATCCCCACAAGATATCACAATTTCTCAGGTATCATAAAATGAAATTTGGTTAAAATTTACCTGATATTATAAACAATAAAACAACGAACAAGTCCAATATAAAAAATCTGGATTTTTCAAAACACACCATCTTTTACAAAAAATCAGAATTGAATTACATAATTTAAAACAATTCTCAAAGACTATAACAAATTAAGAAACCAAAAATGGATATCCTAAGAACCTCCTCATGGAAAGGGGCACCTCCCTAAAGCCATCTCCACAACACTGCATCCCTAAGGACCACCAAAAACCCAAACCATCGGCACAAAAAGCTAAACCCAAACCTGCAAAAAAAAATAACCAAGTCTACTTACACCCAAAGGTGTAATTAGGGTGTGAGGAAAAGCCCAGTAGGATTCCACCACTAAAGAATTCCATTTTATAAGAATTCAAAGATGAAAATATTTCAAGTTTTCATAAACATGAGATGTTAATAATAATTTTAAAGAGATGCAACTTTAAATAAAATTTGTTTTCAAGTGGTATACTTTAAATAATAAACACTTTTAAAAAGAGTGCCAAAGCTACTGAATTTTCCAGCCAAACATATTGTATGCCAATTATAAGAATAGATTATCTAATAAGCATAAGCAATGGGAAATAACCCCTAGGCACTGGCTCATTGTGGGTCTTAGGTACCTTGTATCTTGGTGAAAGTAACCATACAAATATATGTTCTAGTGCACACGATCCACTAGTAGGGATCATATTCATAACATATTGGTCCCTCAACAACAACATCATCATCATCATCATAGTTTATCTTGAGTTTTCATCGCCAAACTTGCTATGTGAAACTGAGGCCAAACCCCACCGGATCACTAGCATACTAGTACACATCCACCCTCTTAGATACCTGAGTGTTCCCTCTTATGATCAAACAAATTCCACAAGCCATGAAATATAATTTACACATGAAAATACCACTTCCAAGTCACACACATACACCAAACATCCCACATGTATATCACACAAGTCACATAATCCCCTTTTTCATTCAAATTCATTTTGAAATCACACTCACACCAAAATAGCCCACAAAAATTTTCGCATATCTTTCACACTTCAAAAAATCATTTGAAAATTTTATAAAACCTTTATAAGGTAGTTAAAATCACATAACAGCCCACAAACATGTCACATAATATTCCTTTCACAAACAAAATTCATTTTCCACATCATACTCACACAAAATAGCCCCTAAACGTGTTTCACACCTTTCTTGAAATTTAATAAAACCCTTCAGCAATTTATAAAATATTCAAAAAATCTTTTACATATTAAATAATCACTTTAACTTTTAAAATCCCATCTTAAGTGAAATCACACTCCAAAACAGTGCATGTAAATTCTTTACCCACTTTTTTTAACACAATAAATCATTTAAAATTTTCCTAAATAAATCCCAAGGGGTATAACCAAGTTTTGCACATATAACCTATTACAAAACCCTCTTTCAAGGTCAAAATCACACCCATGAATTAACAAACCTGAATTTTCCTCCCCTTTCAATAACTAATAAATCACTTTCATATTTTATAAAACTACCACAAAAGATATCACTTGAGTTTCATTTGAAAAATAAACAGCTTCAAAAAAAAATGTAACTTTAATACTAAATTATTAACTAATTCTACAAAAAATGGTTTTCAAACCACAAAAAACATTTTAGTATCATGCTAAATTAATAAATCAAGTAAGATAACTCATAAATAATTTCTTACACATGGAATCACCTGCCTTTTGTGTCAAAACCCCCAATCTGATGTGTGAAACATCAATCGCACCACCGTCGCACCACAAGGGAGTGAAAATCCACCTAAAACCTCAATATTAAACCAAGAAAATAAAATAAAAACCCTAGGTATGAACCCTAACTTCTAGAAATTTTAGAACCTAAAGAAAAGTGGTAGAAACACTAAGAAAATGGGAGGAACATGAGAGGAAATTCACTTAATTGAGAGATATTGAATAAAACACCCCAAATACACTAGTAGTTGAATTTCCAAACATCCAAAAATTAAAGTGAGTTCATAATAATGATGATTTGGTCATGTGATAATAGAAATGGAGGTAAAAGATTAAAAATTGAAGGAGTTATGAAAGAAACATTTTACCTCTTCAAATCTGGACAATTTAAGACATCTAGATAAGTTTCACCCTAATTCGCGATGAATATAAGCTCTAAAGATGGGTAGGAGAGAATGGGGGAATGACCTGTTTATGTGGGATCATGTGAGAGTTGTAATCACTGAAAAAACATTAATATTGAATGATATATTAAATAATTAAAAACATTTAAAGCAGGAAATGGGCTTTCAGGCTGGCCCAACACCTTAATAAAAACCCAAATCCATCATTATTATGGATGTCTATGGGGTCCAAATTGATATGGTGATTTTAATATACCAGGATATTACAATTAGGAAGTGTAATGGGCGTAAAATGATTAAAAATGAAGGATTTATAAAAGAACCAAAATTTATTTTTAAATCCGGAAATGGGATTACGGTTTGGCCCAAATTTTGAAAACCCACCATTTCCACAAAAATGTATGGGAACCCCCCAAAAAAATAAATAATGGAAATTAAATGAAAAATACCTTTAAAATAATTCATTTATGTTACAATTATCCCCACCATAAAATTTTCTACCCTCGAAAAGGCATAGCAATGCCAAAGGCAATAACCAAACCCAACTGAAAAGCCAAAATGGACTCCTTTTCCAAGTTTTTCCAACACCAAAAAAGATAAGATATCTCCAATTGATCAATAAAAGAAAGAATAATCTCACAATAAAAAACACAATCTGCTTCCCTGTAAGGATCAAGAACATTCTGAATTCATCCCAAAAGAAACACCTCAAACACCATTTGAACAAGACTCAAGTCGTTTACCCAAACAAACAACAATATTGAAAAAGTTTACACTGACCTTACTTTAACTATACCATTCAGAACTCTCTAGTCCCAATGTTTACCCAAGGAAGATGTTGGTAGTTAGATAGATCTGAACCAGACTACCTAACACCAAGGCAAGACCGAATAAAAAACCGAGTTATTGATACGGGGAGACACAAATGGGCTCCCCACCATAAAAGACAACTTAAATTTTCCTGAGACGGAATCAGGACACTATAGGGGGAGTCCTGAATGGACTCCCCAGCATAAGGGGTTGAATCCCATTAGATTTTTTCAAAATGACTTACATGAGACCCATAGTGGGTATCCCCACTATAAGAACCAACCATCTGAACCGACTAGCATGGTCCGACACGAAAAGACCCCAAAATTTAAAGCGTTGGCACTGCCACATGGTTAGTCCGCACAGTTTTGGAAAATGTGTGCTAACTTTGCTGATCATTCTATACCAATGGAAAGATTTACATGGTTACATGGTCCAAGGATCACGGTAGTGTGGAGACCGTGTGATAGCCATTGTCTCTTATCACACGGTTCCCTAGGTTGGCGCACAGTTACTACTAACTGTGCGCAAACAGTGTGCATTGATCTTCCTAAACCAAATTTCAAACTTTTCTCCAAAATATAAAATGAACCCAAAGGGGAAAAGTATGAACTCATGATATAACATGGAAATGAGGTCCTCCCACCTCTACCACCAAATGGGAACAACTGGAACAAGATGATGACACTGGAGGTTTAAACTATTCCCATTTTTCATAATGAGGATAGAAATTAAACCAAAGGTTTTAATGACCTAGGTATTTCCCTGATTATGCGCCAGCTTCACTACGGGACCTATGGCTGGAGCTCAAATGATTAAATCTTCTTCAGTCTCATAGTTAGGCTTTTCAAAACCCCAAATGGAATTTCTTCTTTTGGTGCCACAAGAAACTACAACGAGATTCCAGATCGGTTCAATGAGGAATAACACACTCCAAACTCACTTTACCATTTCCCAACATTTTACTGAAACAAGGGATTAGAATATGCACACACATCAACCCTTGTTTCTTCAGATTATAAATGGAAATAGGAAAGAACATATGGAAACAACTTACTCTAAACAGAGGATGTTGATATTTTTTTAAGGGAGACACACTTCCAAAAAGAAGATACTCTCATAGGATTGCACAACCTTCACCTTTTAGTCAAATGAACACATGACATCATAAGGAATCACCGAACATGACCATTTTGACTAATAGAAACAACACAAGGAAAGGGATCTTATGCAAAGTCCCAAAAAACACACGATTCTGTAAAATGGAAACAATATCCTCTCTTGATCAAATTTTCCACATTGGTGGCTTAACCTCAGCCCTCTCTTCGAAGAGACTGACGAAGGACCCATAGGGCCTCTTAGAGAAAATCCATCACTGACAACCCCAAACTACTGTCACCTTTGACAACTCTGGTAACTTAAGGAACTATGGTCTCTTTCAACCTCCTGCGACCACTCTCCCACTACAAGAGGATCTACAAAACCAAGAAAGGAAAATGGTGTAGACTCAATCTCCAAAGCTTGAGAAAAGTATTCCTTATATTGATCAACTAGAGGACCATCCAATGGGAAAACAATATGGGTTTCACTTTAGTTGTGCGCTAACCCTTAATAGGGGCGTGCCTTATCCAATGAGAGAACCCAAGGACCCAACCAAGCTAGTCCATTTGTTAATAAATATCACAAACCAGATTCAAACACATTAAGGGAACCATTATAAAGGCATACTAAAACATTTCTCATAAGGAGACCACTATCCATCCCTTCAACCCAGCTTACCCACCAAACCCAAAACCAAAACATCGTTCAAATAATAGGGGTTATTGGACTCAAAACATCCCACAAGAATGACATTTCTGAAAACACATAAGATGCACCATGCCAAACCAGTCATCAAGACATCATGTTTTCCCTTAAAATCATCTCTTTGAAAACAAACAGTTCGGCAGTTAGCACATCCACCAATGGTACCCCGATCCACACACATACTTGTTTCTAAACCACACTGGGCACCCTCTTTATATCCATACCGGAACTCATATAGTTATTCCATTAACTATACATCATCCCATATAACCCCATAAATGTAGCCTCTCATGGAAATACCAAAGGTTAAAACAAAAATTCCTTCCAATTTTCTATACCAAAACATTCAACTGATGCTTACTTTTTCTCAAGAGCGTTATCCATGAAATCAAAACCCAATTTATGTCTTACAAATTTTTTCAAAATAGCACCAATCATTCAACAAAAAACTCACTTTCAATTCATGTACATTAATTCTAAAACATTTTATCCCATTTCAAATCACTTCTAATTTCATAAAAAACTGCATTTCATCAATCCATATTAAATTGGGAACCCAACTATTCTCATTTTAAAACAAGATTACAAAATTGCATAAATTTTTTCAAATTATCTCTAGTTACCAAATAAAAATTCATTTCCAAACTCCACACATGACCTTTAAAACAATAAATCCCATTAAAACACATTTCAATAGTTTAGAAAACTCTATTGGAAATGCTTTTTCAAAACTAACTTTAATATAGTTACTGCTTTCAAAAGAGGTGTAAACACACCATTTTCCATTTCAAAAGAACTCTAAAAATTTAGTTATACCATTTCAAAAATCAAACCATTACCTATGTATTAGAAAATCATTTCACAAAAACTTTACACTTCTTAAAACCAAGTCATTTTTTATTTAAAACCAAACTTCCAAGATTTCAGAACTAAAGGACACAAGACAATGTGTGGGGAAACTAGTTTCAATGGGTGACTTTGACATATGATTGGAGTCCATATGCCAATCAGTTCACTGTCACAGAGAGTGTTCTAGGGAAATATCCCCAACTCCTTATGGTTTTCAAGTCCCTACGAGCTCAATAAGGCCATTATCTCAACTCTCTTTTCATTTCCCCTAATCATCATCAAACCAAGAAAACCAAAGGACTCAGATAAAACCTGACATCCCTAGGCAACTTGAATCACGTAACGAGGTGTGCTGGCCAGGCACCCTACTCATAATCACAATGTCAAGCCCTAAAAAATCCTAACTCCAGACTATCCTGACTCTTCCCTAAATAACATGACCCAAGAGAGTGAACCTCCCTCTGATACCTTTTGTCACGAACCGAATCTAGTCGACATCAAAATCGGCACCTGACACGGTCCGTGACAAGGCCTGAATGGTATTCTCAATCCCCACAGTCTGGCACAATTTCTCGGGTATCATAAAACGAAATTTGGGAACAATTTACCCGATATTATAAATAACAAAACGATAAAAAATTACAATATAACAAATCGGGATTTTTCAAAACACACCATCTTTTACAAAAAATTTGGAATTGAATTACATAATTTAAAAAAATTCTCAAAGACTATAAAAAATTAAGAAACCCAAAATGGGTATCCCAAGAACCTCCTCATGGCAAGACACACCACCCTCAATCTGTCTTCACAACACTGCATCACGAATGACCACTAAAAACCCTAACCATCAACACAAAAAAGTTGTATCCAAACCTACGACAAAAATAAAAAAGTCTACTTACACCCAAAGGTGTAAGTTGGGTGTGAGAAAAACCCCAGTAGGATTCCACCAATAAAGGATTCCATGTGATAAACATTCAAAGATGAAAATCTTGCAAGTTTTCAAAAACATGAGATGATAATAATAATTTTAAAGAGATGCAGATTTAAATAAAAACCATTTTCAAGTGGGATAATTTAAAGAATCAATATTTTTAAAAAGAGTGAAAAAGATACTAAATTTTCCATCCAAGCATACCATATGCCAAATGTGAGAATAAAGTATATAATGAGTACAATAAATAGGAAATAATCCCTAGGAACAAGCTCCATGTGGGTCCCAGATACCTTGTATCTCAGTAAAAGTAACCATACAAATATCAGTTCTTATGCACACGAGCCACTAGTAGAGATCATACCCATAACCTAGTGGTACCCCAACATCATCATTATCATCATCATCATAGTTTATTTATTTTTTTCATTGTCAAAATTTCTATGTGAAAATGAGGCCAAACCCCACGGGATCACTAGCATACTAGTACGCATCCACCTACCTAGATACCCAGGTGTCCCCTCTTGTGCTCAAACATGTTCCACAATCCATGAAATATTATTTACACATGAAAAGAAAACTTCCAATACACACGCACACCAAACATCCCACATGTAAATCACACAAGTCACATAATCCCATTTTTAATCAAATTCATTTTGAAATCATACTCATACCAAAACAACCCACAACACTTTTCCCATATCTTTCACACTTTAATAAATCCTTTAAAAATTTTATAAAACCTTTCAAATATAGTTCAAATCACATAACATCCCACACACATGTCACATAATACTCCTTTCACAAACAAAATTTCATTTTTCACATCATACTCACACAAAACAGCCCCCAAACGTGTTTCGTTCCTTTCTTTCAAGTTAATAAAACCCTTAAGAAATTTATAAAACATTATAAAAATGTTTGACATCTTAAATCACCACTTTACCATTAAAAATTCCATATTAGGTGAACACACTCACCAAAAAAGTACATTTACATCCTTTACCAGCTTTTCTTAACTCAATAAATCATTTAAAATTTTCACAAATCAATCTCAAGGGGTATAACCATGTTTTGTGCATAAATCCTATTTCAAAACCCTCTTTTAAAGCCAAAATCACACCCACGAATTACCAAACCAGAATTTTAAGCCCCTTTCAAAAACAAAAAAATCACTTTTCTTATTTTATAAAACTACCACAAAAGATATCACATGAGTTACATTTGAAAAATACAAAAATTCAAGCAAAAATGTAACTTTAATACTACATGCTTAACTAATTCTACCAAAAATGGTTTTCGAACCACACGCAACATATTAGGAACATGATAAATTAATAAATCAAGTAAGCTAACTCATCAATAATTGCTTACACATGGAATCACCTACCTTTTGTTTCAAAACTCCCAATCTATTGTGCGAAACATCAATCGCACCACAAGGGAGTGAAAACCCACTTAAAACCTCAATATTAGACCAAGAAACTAAAAGAAAATCCCTAGGTACGAACCATAACTTCTGTAAATTTTATAACCTCAAGAAAAGTGGAATAAACCCTAAGAAAATGGGAAGAACATGAGAGTAAATTCACTTAATTGAGAGATCTTGAATAAAACGCCCCAAATACACCAATAGCTGAATTTACAAATAGCCAAAAATGAAAGTGAGGTTCGAATAAGGATGATTAGGTCATCTGAGAATTTGAATGGAGGGAAAAGAGTAAAAATTGAAGGGGTTGTGAAATAAACAATTTACCTCTTCAAATCCGGATTATTTGAGACATCCAGATAAGTTTCACCTTAATTCACGATGAATAATACCTCCAAATAGAGGGAGGATAGCATGGGGGCACGCCTTGGGTAAGTGGTATTAGGTGAGAGTTGGAATAAAAAAAACATATAAACTTTTAATGAGATATTAAAAAATTAAAAAACATTAAAGCAGGAAATGGGCTTTTGGGCTGGCCCAACACCTTAATAAAAAACCCAAATCCATCATTATTATGGATGCCTATGGGGTCCAAATTGATATGGTGTTTTTAATATAACAGGGTATTCCAATTGTGAATTGTAATCAATGTAAAATTATCAAATATAAAGGAGTTATAAAAGAAAAAAAAATTATTTTTAAATCTGGAAATGGGCTCACGGTTGGTCCCAAATTTTGAGAACCCACCATTTCCACCAAAATGCATGGAAACCCCCAAAAACAAAGAAAGAATGGAAATTAAATGAAAAATACCATTAAAATAAGTCATGTATGTGAAACTCATCCAATATTTTCATATTATGTATGTTCATGAATTAGTGGTATTCCCCAACAAAGTATTTTAATGAGTTTTTTCTTGACAGATCGAGTTATGTTCTTTTAGAGGATGAAATTTTTTATTTATTTTGACGATGTAGCAACCTATATATTTTCCAGATTAATACCAAGCTATTTTTTTTGATTTCCTTAGTCTATAAAAGGGTAAAATAGTAATTTATCCCTAATAAAATACCTTATAATTTTTGGATTTTTCTATTTGACATGGAATGTGTTGTTTAACATTGGGTAAAATTTTGGAAATTTTCCAAGATATATGAAATTCATGGAATAAATAATAATTATTTATTATTTATTATTTATTATTCATGTGAAAATAATTATACCTAATAAATGAGATTTTGAATAAAATTATGATAGCACAATGCTATCCAAAATTGGTTTTTTTCCTTGGAGAGGCATAAAATTTGTTCTAGGATAATGATACGCATAGAGAGAATTTTCAGGGATTTATTTATATTTTTATGTTTATTATGTTGTGGGTGGAAACATATCGATGTCATTTCGTGGTGACATGTAAATGGTATGCCATGTGGTGATGACATATCATGTTAGACGATTTATGGTTGATATATACTTTTAGATAGTTAATTAGTTTTGATGGGAGGATTTAATTAATAGATTTGAAAGAGAATTTATTGCCATTTTTATGACATAATTTAAATAAAGAAATAATTTATTCCATCACCACTACAATATATTCCATAATTTGAATTCTATAGAGGAATATTTATCTCTCTCTCCTTTTATATAAGAAGAATCTATTTGATAAAAAAAATCATCTCACGCTATCTTAACATATTGAAAGTGTTTCTTTACTGTTGTGATGTCAACAACAAGTGATGACCAAGGAATGATTTCCTATTATTCAAAAATCATTATAGAGGTAAAATATTTTATTTATTTGTTCCGAATACTTATTCTTATATTTGACCTCCTTCAATGAGATTTATCCACTTAAAATTTATTTATAAATGTATTGGGATATAGGGATATGAGGATATGGTAATAAATTACTTGATAGCTAACATTCTGATTATCTTAAATAAAATGTGAGATCACATAATGGATCTATAAAACTATGTTATTTTATTTTTTATGTGGAAACCTTATGGTAAATTTGATATCATTTTTTATGATTAATGATAAATTATTTTTGGAAATTAAATTCCATGATTAAATTGTGATAATATTTATGGAATAAATTTATAAATAGTATTAATAATTTCATTCCTATTAATATTATTACTATGGATAACTAACTATTTATATAGTGAAATTGAAATATAATCATGTAATTTTTTCCGAAGAAATTAAATTTTTTCGTTAAAACTCTTGATTTTGATCATAATTATAACATTATAATATTATATGATGATAATTGGTTGAATAAGTGGGAAATAGTAATTGAAATATAAGAACTATGGATTATTTTTTTATATAAATTCTTGATTTTTCCAAATGTTTTATCACTATAAAAGTTTCTGGTTTCATTGAAATTCAAATATTTTGAAATGAATATTTATTATTCACAACATGATAATACTTAAAATCATTTGTTTTTGGTTCCTTGTTATATATTTTATTTAACTTGAAATAAACATGAAGTTTATTTGAAATTATATTGTAATTTTTTTAAGATTAGTTTATTCTAAGCATGTGAATATATAATACAATAGACCAAATCATTTTGGTGGGTGTATATACTAATTAATTTTTATTGTGGTTATTAATCATGAGTTTAATTTTTTAGATAACAATATTATAAATAATATTATTTATTCTCTCATCATCCTAGATGAATTTTGATTTTCTCATGTTAAATAAATAATAATGATATAATTTGAATTATTATTATTACCACCTAAACTAAAAGATTTTTATTCATTATATCTAGATTATTAAGGATGATTTTAGACTGTGTAATAATATTAATAATTATTTTATTATTATCATTGTTATTTGGAGATTATGATCGTCGCATGTTGAATAAAAAACCATGTATGGTTGAATAAAAATAGTGATTGATGCCTGAAAATAAACTTGATGTGGTTCAATAGTGATTTTGGAGGTAGTGAGTTTGGAAAGTAGTGGATGTATGACCATTGATGATGGTGGAAGTAGTTCTCAAAACAAGAAGGCATTTTTTATTATTTTATGGATTTGAAACTGTACTACCAATAGTTCAATGTTAGAGGTAATGTATGTCATAAGAAATGAGTTTTTATATAAAATTAATTTCACATAGTATTGAATCCCTATAAATCCTTTAATTTGACTAGATAATTAAAATGAAATTATCCTATAATATTGTTTTAGTATTGTGTGACACAAAGTCACATGTTATATACTACTAGACCTAGTGTTTTTACATGTTTATTTTCATACATTCCCAATCTACATATAAGGGGGAAAATGTTATGTACATCATCTCTACATGCTCTACATTCTAGTCTACGTAAGAATATTTTGAAGATATTTATATGTATATAAGATATAATTTCATGTTAGATTAGTCATGTCACCTACAAATGATGTATTAAGAGAAAATTCATTATACTTATATACATGAGATGGGATTTACAGACATCATAAAACATTGTCCACTAAGAAGACCCACACATTGTGTACCAAATAGGATAAATATTGTAACTAATATTAACATGATTTGGATGAGGTAAATACATGACTGGACTTTATGAGTATTCCTACATGTCATGTACCGTATTAAACATGGCATATACTAGGTAGTATATAGTATTATTCATATATTTCCATTTGAAATCTAGATTTTTCATATGAATAGTTTATCCATATAATTTTCCATCAAATACCATGATAATATATATTAATTTATCATCAAGGGATCATGTTTGAGATTCCTATTTATATTGAGTATATTATCATTGAATAGATAATGAACTGTTTGGGAAGATTATTAAAGGGGCCATAAGCTGTGTAACCCTCTTAAGAAATATTTTACTCTAGGGTATGATTATTCTATGTGTGTAATGGAGTATGTTAACCTATCATAGTGATGAGGTTCCTATACTTAACTAATTTGGTTAGTATCAATCTCATATGATGAATAATACAAATTTCAGGGTTCGGGTGCTATATAGGGGGCAATTACCCTATCAGATAAAGTGTTTTCTAGGGACATACAGTTCCCATGTTACGTTTATTACCTATGGATATTGAGGATGTGAAAAATATAGATATTTTATAGTAACTAGGTTTTTTATTGATCTAAGTACTCTAGATTCATTTTCATTGTTAGACAACCATAGATTTGTGCTATATTGATTGATATTCTTTATAATAAAGAGGAATAGTTCTATAGCTTATATCCATGATGGTGATGCAATTACCACACATAACAAGATAGTTTGGATAACATATATCCAAATTTTGGATTTTTATTAAATAAGGGGAAAGTTGGATAACATGGATTATATGATGTTATTGGGTTCTTTTTTTACTCTAACAAGGGGGAGCTAAACTCAGGTGGTTTATGGAACCCTTTTATTACCCTAGATCACCACCAATGTGTATCTTAAATCTGGTCTATGGAACATGGAAAGGATAGGTATTTAATATACATGTTTATCCTCTATTATCTTTTATAATATGATTCTTCATGAAGCATATATGGTCCATGGTAATAGGATACTTAACTATATTCTTATGTTTCCCTCTTATAAATAATATCTTAGGTTTTTCTTATTTTAATACACTCTTGTACTAGGGTTTTAAAGATTTCAAGTTATTTTTCATTTGATCTTTATTTTTGATGAACTCATATGGGTATATTTATATGCCCCATTGGACAGGCATTTCACCCATAAGTGTTTTTTTTTTTGTATGAGATTTTAACACCCTCGGTTTTTAGAAATTATATTCTTTCCTAAAAACAATATGTTTATAATTCTAAACTATATATTATTTTATATCTATTTAATGGAGTTGAAATTGATTAGGAAATAATTAATACAATATATGAATTAAAAATAACTATAACACCCCAATATTTTACAGTATTTCTCTTCATAAATAAATTAAATTTCCTTAATATCTTACGTTACACAAAATAATGAACTTAAACAAATGATTAGATATTATTTTTTAATTGTGATAGTTATCACCTAGATGTTAGAATGGAAGAAATGAATGAGATTAACTAAATTATGAAAATATAGTTCACACATGTTTATAAAATTAATTCATTGGTTACCAATTAATTTTAAATAAAAATGAGAACCAATTGAACATAAAGGATGTGTTTTTATAAAAAAAACTCATTTTTATGACCACAATGACATTATATCTTAATAAATTGAATTTATCACTATTAGTGAAATATATTAATGAATTTTATATGTTATATATTAAATAAAATGATTTAAAATTCATTAAATATGTTTTATTGTTTTAAGATAACAATAAATACAATTTTAAGCATAAAAATCTATATATTTCAAAAGATAGTTTTTCCACCTTTTGATGGTGAAACTATATTAAATCTAAGTTTGGACACTTTTATAAGTTTTATTTGAAAATTTAAATTTCATTTTTGAAATATGAATATAAAAATTATCTTAGGGTAAAAAAATTTTATTCTTTAGAGAAGTTTCATTATTTGGATAAATGGTGAAATATATTGGATTTTAATTGAAAACTGATTTTCTTCTAATATATTTATATAGTTAAATTATATTATAAATTTGAATTAAAGTATAATTAGTTAAATTATACATCATTAAATCCAATTTATATCATTTTAATTAATTTCATATTGAAATTGGGTATAAAAACATTTCAAACTTTTGAACTTTCACTTTAAAAACATGCTTTGTCATTATCTCTACGGGATTAATTTTAAATTTAATTTTTCCAATTATGTGAATTTAATTTGGTAAAATGGATTACATATTTTTAATAATAAGGTAAAAATTAGTTTATAAGTTCAATTTAATTTCTAGTCATAAAATATTACCAGGGTAAAAAAAATTATTTACCGTGGTATGGGTAAAAAATGAAACATGTTAAAGTTAAAAAAGTAAAGGCTTAAAATAAATAAAAAACACTACATTTAATGGTTTTTTTGAGATCTTAATTGACCCTAAACAGCCTAAAAATATTAATTTCCATCAAAATTCTTGTAAATTAATTCCACTTTAATGTGGTTAGCTTTAAATATAAAATAATTTCTATTTTAATCACTTAAACACACCTCTCCTCAAGTACAAATACCACCCCTCACCACCCCATTTAAACCAAAAATCATTTAATATCCTAAAATATATACACAAAAACTTTAATCTTCACTCTCCCCATGTACAAGTTATTCTGGTCTCACAAAAATACCAAATCAGAGGTTCTCAAGGGGTTCTCCAAGGAGGTGATATTCAAGAGGTAATTTTCTCAAAACACATCTCTTAATTTCTTTTCTTTTTCTACTTTCATCTCGTCTCCATGATCCATCAAGGAATAATAATTCCATAATCATGTAAATACTTTAATTTTATTTTTATAATTCAATATCTTATATACATCACTTTTATTATGTACTCTTATTCAAAGAAATGATATTATTTTTCAAATAATGGTGATTAGCCATCTCTATGAGTAATATTTTTGTTCTTTTTCGATTACCAACTTCTTGGCCAATAATAAAATTGTAATTATGGTTAAATAATATTTAAATAGGTATTTTATAACCTATTCCATGTTCTTAAACTAATATATACTCATAATATTAAATAAAATGAATCTAGTCTGTGTTGTTTGGGAAAACTGTCAAAATTAACTAAAAAAATATCATTAACATTTTATCAAATGAATCATCCTCATAAAATAAATAAAATTTATATATGGTAAAATTTATACTTTTTATGTTCATTAATACTATTTCATTCCACTTCTATAGTTATAATTCCATTTTACAATAACATCCATAATTTTACATTAATGAACCCAGCATGAAACAAAGAAACGAACACACCCAAAACCATGAAAATAATGAAATATTATTAATTAATGGGTAATAAGGTATTATAAAATAAAAAAAATAAGGTATTATAAATATTAATATAGTTATTTTATGAGTTAATAACATTATTTAACCCATTATACATGATGTTAATGTACTCAAAATTAAAGGTAAGGGTTTTCTCATCTAACTTTCATTTCTTTGAGATATATGCATTATTCACCACTTATTTATTGAGTGTGGAGTATTTATACTATACTTTGATATATAATATGATGAATCTTCTTATCTTTATGGTATTAAATGTTTCATTTGATAATTATCACTTTTATTTTTCATATGATTCGACTGATTACAAGTGGTAAGAGATTTTTTAAATCAATTTTCATTCATTAGGTTAAACTTCTATTTCATTGATTATGTCATGATAAGGTTGTGTGTGAAGTGAATTTTTATTATATCATGTTTTATTTCCACTTTTTATGTGTATTTACAATGAATATACATAATCAATTTTTTTTAAGGGACTTTGTCTCAATCTCCTTTCATTGAAGCATATTTTGAGGTTATACACCCACATTATTTTATGATGTGTATATATATCCTATTTGAAATATCATATCATTAATCTCATTATCATTATGGTATTCAAATGTTTCAAAGTTCTATGGGATACTTTTATTTAAAAACCTCTTTTTAAATTATTTATTTGATGAATGAGGAATGATTTGGACATGAAATAACATGTGAGGACCATATATAGAAAATCCCCTCTATATATTGGTAGTCTCATGAGATGAATAATGTGGAAAAAAATAAATGGTTTTTTACCCATACTGATTAAACCATCTTGTGGAAGTTCTTGATGGTAGCGGTTCATGTTTCAGATGCATGATGTCTAATAATTAAGCATTTCCTTCATTCAAAATTCAGTTATTATTATCCAGGGGATTTTTGCTAAGAAAAATCCATAGATTAGATTTCATTCTTAGTTTATTGATTAGATGGAATGTGTGATCAGTTATCTACCTTTTCATGTTAATTATGCTCATTAATTCAAGATAGCCTCTACCATACTTAACCCTTACTGATCATTTTATCTTAACCTTTTTTTATATTTATTTTTCCCCCAGTTTCTAAG
This sequence comes from Viscum album, assembly GCA_963277665.1. Lineage (NCBI taxonomy): Eukaryota > Viridiplantae > Streptophyta > Magnoliopsida > Santalales > Viscaceae > Viscum > Viscum album. The sequence continues at coordinate 695,810,778 of OY728122.1, read as the reverse complement.
AAGTTTATTATGATTGATATACAGAGTTACGCTAAGGGGTAATAATGGAATTCTCAATGAAAATAATTTTTTGCATTTTATGTCTAAAATGCAATTTGGATTTCAAATATTTATCTATTTTTTCAATACTAATAAACTATTTGGTACATTGGGATATGATTTCTTATATTTTAAGTCAATGTAATTAATTAAGGCACTAGCATCGAGTTACTAGGGTTGGGGTCGTTATAGTTGGTATCGGGGAAAGTTTAATAGAAGCCTTGGAAACTAGATTTAGGAAAAAATAGATTAGGGAATATAACCCAATGTTTTACTTTGAGGATAAGTCTAATTATAGGATGTATTTCTATATATTTGTTAATGAAAATGGATAACCTAGGTTAAAACTAATTATTCATAGATTTAGAATGTGTCTTTATTTAGACATCCTATAAATGATTCTTCATTGCTATGTAATTCATCACTATTATTAGTGTTGCTCACACTATTATTTTAGTTTTAGAAAATGGATATAACTAGAAGGAATTGGGTTAATGATTAATGTGACACAAAATGGGATAATGACTAGAATGAATAATATTATGATTATTCTTAGTCAATTAACATGATATATGATTAAAAACATGCACCTTAACCAAATCTATGACTCACAAAAGAAGAGAAGGATAATGTTTTATGAGAGATCAGAAGGTGGATACCATAAAGAAAAGATGATTAAATTTTCTATATGTTGATAATTTTAGAATAAACACCCAATTGGATGTATTAGAAGAATATTAAGATGTTTTGAATGTGTAAAATAAGGACACAAAGCAAGTAATTTCCATGAAAAAGAAAATAAAAGTTTGGTTGGTCAAATAGGATGAGAATAATGATGTCTCTAAGTTATCATCGATGGTTGAATGTTTTAAATGTAGAAAGTATGAGAATTATGGAAATATATGTCCTATGGGGAAACCTCATGAAGAGAATCAGCAAGGTTATACAAGTAATAGTTATCCTACTAATAATGAAGAGACCATAAATGATAAGGATGATTTATTAAGGAATAATATGATGAAGTGTAGAATGGAGTATAATGATGAAATTTCATGAGTATTTAGAATCAAGAATTATTTTATCAATGAGGATATGGTTATAATAATCTTGTGGTATATAATGATTGTACTATAGTACTTATTCTTTATGGAATTTGAAGCATACAATGAATAGTACCGGTAACCAAGAGAATTGATTATATTGCAAATTGATCATTTTCAAAGCACATGATTTGTGGAAGATAACTATAAATATATTCTCTATGTTGATATAATAATGAAAAAAATATTTTTATTGGATATTATTGGTGAACATGAATGATTTGATTGTTTATGTAATCTCTTTAGGGTTTACTACATGATTGGATTTAAGGAATATATTCAACAACCTGAGATCTTATTTTTTGGAATCATTTTGTTTTCAGTAAGGTTTAAAGTTGATAATTGTCATGACCCATCCCCCGGGTCCTGTGTCGTGACTACCCCAAGCCTTCCTTCCTTAGGCTAGGGGCTAGAGACTAGCACTGGAAAGGCGTATCCCTAAATCTAAAAAGGTATTGCCTTTAAACCCTCAAACTCACACAATCCAAGCACATAGCAGGATACAAGCACAAATTAAACTAAATAGTAAACAAAGTGTGTACAGTAAGTAAAGGGGTTATAATACATGCCCAACTAGAAAGTAAAAGTGAAATTGGAAAGTACAAGTAAAACTGAAAGCAGATCCTGTGAACACCTGCCAAGGATCCTACCTGAAGGGTAGGTACAAATCTCAAATGGTCATCTTTGTAGTATGTCTCATCTAAGGTCCACCTCTAAGTAGTCTCCAGTCCTGGTACCCTCTTCCTCAGTCAGCGTTGTCTGCCGTCTGCATAAGAAACAACAAGGTGCGGGCGTAGCTAGTGTAGGGGTGAGTATAACAATACTCAGTAGGGACCCCGAGACCCCTGAAGGTCTCTCAAATCCACAAAGGATAAACCAAAAATCATGGAAACAACATTCAATCCTACTTAGGTATATTCCCACACATATACCTAAGTTATCAAGTATACCCATCAAGTTCACGAGGAATACAAGGCTGAACTCTTTAGCCAATGCACAACTGTTCCACGAAGGAATGATTACCACGAAGGTAACACCACAATGGTAAGTACCACAAAGGTAATTCCACATAGAAGAATACCACACAGGTATCACCGCTAAGGTAAAGACTCAGCTCACACCTGGTATAAATTAAGCACATAAGTACAGATGATTAGTCATAAACTAGATCATCTTATTCGGTTAAGAAGCACTGTTGCAGACCCACACATGATTGATAGGTAACTAACCCCCGCTGAACCACATAGGATTGATAGGTAACTAACCCCCACTGACCCACACAGGATCTGACCTGGAAAGGATCGATAGGTAACTAACCCTCACTGACCCACACAGGATCAATAGTTAACTAACCCTCGCTGACCCACACAGGATCTAACCCACACAGGATCGGTATGCGCGGACCCACACAGGATCGTTGAGCGGTGACCCACACAAGATCTATATTCACTGACCCACACAAAATCAATGAGCATTGACCCACACATGATCTGAATATGACCCCCACAGGATCTGAAGATGACCTACACAGGATCTGAAGATTCTTCAAGTACATCCAGCTGTAGGGTCCCCGCAATAAGCATTTTTTATTATGGGAGGTTCTGCTCTTCAATCCATTTTTCGATACTTCAAATACCAAAAACTCCTTTTAAGAAGTATTCCAAAGGTCCACCATTCTATAAGGGACCCAACGCGATAGACGACATGTCAATCGGACACCCGGTCTGTAAGTTATTAGCATTTTCATTCCGAGGGCCCGGTTGGATTCGGGTTCGATCCAACCCGGATGTACTCCAAATTTATCCAAAACTTTAGAGTATTATAACAAAAGGATTGTCTCGATCCAAGGATCCCGTTGTCATAGACGGTTTGTCAAATGGATGCCTGGTTCTCAAGATATGGCTATGAAAGCGTATCTGGGTCCAGAAGCGTCGGGGTCTGGTCCGACCTGGTCGGACCGACCCGGTCCAGGTACTGCCCGTGAAGGGGGCGGCTTGACCCATTGGGTGTGGTGCAGCCCACTATGGTGCGGCCCACTTAGATCGGCATGTTGGGCGTAGCCAGTAGTGCGGCCCGCGATTGGGTAGACCGTCGTGGAGGGGTCCGCCCTAACTAACACCCGAGGGGAACGTGCCACCTAGTTTACCCGAACGGGCCAATGGACCGTTTGGATGGAACGCAGGACCCGCCAAAGCGGTCCCTCTCAGCATGAAGTGGCTGTCTAGAACGACCGAACCTTCTTCCAGCCGCGCGGATTTGTGCCGCTCCTCCTGTGGTCGGCCAGTTGCTGGCCACTTTAGTGCATCACCGTGGCCGATAGGCTGCGGCCTTCTCCTCCACCGGCATCGCGGACGCATGCCACCCCACCTTCACACTATCGGTCTATGTGTCAGCTTCCATCATCCCACCTTCACGGCTGACAGGCCATGGCCTCCTTCGCTACCGGTGGTGCGGACGCGCGCTGCCCCGGTTCCACGTAGCTGATCGGGGTGCTGGGTGCCGCCTTCATCCGCCGTGGTTGACGGATCGCGGACTCCTTCTGTGGTGTGGTTGTGTCACCACCGCCATTGTGGCCCACGAAGAACGTGTCAAATAAAGAGGATTGGAGAGGGATCAGGTCATGTTTTTTTGGCTCATATCCTCTGCGTTAGACTGATACAAGGTGGTTCAAGTGATTCAATTCTACGTAAAAAACATGAAGAAATATAAACAAATCCCTACCTTGACATTCATTAGAGATGTCTTGAGGAATGAGATAAAGAGGTTGAGGACACTGAAATCCGTTTTTCCCAAAACATGCTTTAAATTTGGTTCATCATTCTTGATCTGGAGGACATTCTTCATTGGAGGACGTTCTTCCCCCGAGAGTTCTCCACCAAAGCTCTCCCAAAACCTCCCCTTTTCCACACACAAACACACCCCCCAGAAGATGAGGATCCAAAATTATTAAATTAGGTAAATTAAAACAATTAATTGTTGGCACATTTAATTGGGGGAAAACCAAAAGTTTCCACACATTAAAGGGGGAGTTCAAGTCGGGTGGTCCCCACCACCAAAATTCAAATGGGGGGTTTCATTAAAATAAAATAAAAGTTGTTTGTTTTATTTTATTATTTTTTTTAAATATCCCACAAAATTCCCAAAAACTATATTCTACCATTGACCTACTACGGTTGAGGTGAAGGTCTCCCTAAGTGAATATTGGCATTGTGATTTCAACGATGTCGTCAGATTTCAATTCTGAGCACCAGTTCAAAAGTTACAAAAACCCGCTCGCACGTTTACTGAACGTACCTAAAAAAGAGTTCATAAATTTATTCTGAGCAAACTGGGACTTAGAATCATGCACTGTCAATTTTTACAGACTCGTAATATTCCCATATAATAATAAACAATTACATGGAAAATTCTGATTCTTTACATTCTCCCCACCTCAAGGATTTGCGTCCCCGAAAGTCATAACACAAACTAGGGAAACAAGTGGGGGTACTAAGCATGAATCTGAGCCTCTCGCTGTCAAGTGCTCTCATGGAGGTTCTCGTGATTCCAACGAACATGCACCAGAGGGATCATTCACCCACGCAGGACTCTCTCCTGTCGATCCTCAATCTCTACTGGAACCTCTGAAAACGTTGCCCCATCGTCTAAGTCCATCTCGTCATGGTCAATGATGTGAGATGGGTCATGCACATATCTCCTCAGCTGGGATATGTGGAAAACGTCATGCACCTAATGCAACAGAGGGGAAAGAGATAGGCAGTACACCACCTGGACAACTCTACTGAGGGCCTGGAAGGGTCCGATGAACCTTGGAGATAACTTGTTGTCCCTGCCAAATCTATGCAAACCTCATTGAGGTGAGACCCGTAGAAAGACATTTTCACCATCCTCGAACTCAAGAGGTCTCCGTCTCTTGTCAACATAGGATTTTTGCCTACTCTTTACAGTCTTCATCCGATCCTGGATGATCTTCACCTTCTTCATGGTAGCCCACACCATCTCTGGTCCCATGAGTGCTGACTCCCCTGGGTCAGTCCAGTACAGAGGTAATCTGCAAGGTCGACCGTACAACGCCTCGAATGGTTTCATACCAATGGTGGAGTGGTAGCTATTATTGTACACAAACTCCACCAAGGGTAAGTGATCCTCCCAGCTACAGCCGAAATCAAGCACACAAGCAAGTAGCATGTCCTTTAGGGTTTGAATGGTCCACTCTGTCTGGCCATCTGTCTGAGGATGGAAGGTGGTGCCCAATCGAAGGTGAGTCCTGAACTCCTCCTGCAACCCCTTCCATATCCAGGAAGTAAAACGTGCATCACATTCGGAGTCAATCGTATATGGAACCCCATGAATCCACACAATCTCCTGCATGTAGAGGCTCCCCAAGCCCTCTACTGGTCCCTTCTCTCTGATAGGTAGGAAGTGTGCTGACTTGGTGAGTTGTTCAAAGATCACCCAAATAGAATCATTACCCTTGGACGTGCGTGGAAGCCCTATCACAAAGTCCATATAGATTCCATCCCACTCACACTCAAGCACCTCTAGTGGCTGAACTAAGCTCACTGGAACCTAATGATCTGCCTTCACTTGCTGAAAAGTGAGGCACCATGAGACAAACTCTGCTACAGCTTTCTTCATTTCAGTCACCACTGCTGACACTAGAGGTCCGGGTAAATCTTCGCCACTCCTAGTTATACAACTAGAGGGGATGTATGAAACTCCCTCAACACTTCCTCTCATAGCACCACTGATACCATAGTACATCTTCTCAAGAGGATGACATGCTCCCCACCTTCAAAAATCCCTCAGGTTCATGTCCTGTGGATATCTAAGCCCGTCGAGCGTCGTAGTCAGTGTCCCCAAGCAGTGCCTCCTTGACTCGTTGAAGGGTTGGGGGAGTGACTATCAGAGACTGAAGATAAGCTGCTCCATCTAGATCCTTGTAGGATATCCACAAAGTGGATAGCTACTTTTCTGCCTCACTCAGCAACTGTATACCAGATCTCCTGTTGAGTGCATCTGCTACTGTGTTCCCCTTCCTAGGAGTATAGATTATCTTGAGGTCATAGTCCTGGAGGAACTCAAGCCAACGCCACTATCTCAGGTTCAGGTCCTTTTGAGAGAAGATATTCCTTAGACTCTTGTGATCGGAGTAGACTATAAAAAATTCACCCATCAAGTAATGTCGCCACATCTTCAAGGTGAAGACCACTGCTACTAACTCTAGGTTATGGGTAGAATAATTCTACTCATGTTGTCTCAGCTGTTGAGAACCATACATGATAATTTCTCACTCTTGCATCAGGAAACATCCAAGCCCAGTCCCTGATGTGTCGCAGTAGACTACAAACCAAAATACCTCCTCTAATAGCCTCAAAGTTGGGCACTCGTTAGTATCTACCTCATCTCTTGGAAACTCCCTTGGCATCTCTCTGCCCACACAAAGGGTTGCCCCTTCTTCATCAACACTGATAAGGATTTCGCAACTCTAGAAAAGTCAGGCACAAACCTCCGGTAGTAACCGGCTAAACCTAGGAAACTTCACACCTCCGTCACACTCTTGGGTGGATTATAAGAAAGCACAACCTCAATCTTCGCTGGATCTACCACAGCTCCAACCCCCAAGATGACGTGTCCCAAAAAGTGGACCTCTTAAATCTAGAACTAACACTTCAAGAGATTACCATAAAGCCAGTGCTCTTAGAGTGTGTCCAGAACTACCTACAGATGACAGGCATGATCCTCCTCTATCACTGAGTATATCTGGATGTCTTCGATGAATACTACCACAAAGCGATTGAGGTATTTCTGGAAGATCATGTTCATGAGTCCCATGAACACTTTTGGGGCGTTGGTCATGCCAAATGGCATAACCAAGAACTCATAATGGCCATACCGACATCTGAAGGTTGCCTTTTTCACATCATTGTCTCGTACCCTAAGCCGATGACAGCCTGATCTGAGGTTTATCTTCAAAAACCATTGTGATCCCTTCAGCTGATCAAAGAGATCATCAATCCTCGGGAGTGGGTAATTGTTCTTCACAGTCACCTAGTTTAGGCACTGATAGTCCACAAAGAGTCTAAAACTCACATCCGCCATCCTGGTGAACAAAATATGGGCTACCCAAGGAGAAACATTGGGCCTAATGAACCCCTTGCTCTGCAAGTCCTCTAGCTATACTTGCATCTCTTGAAGCTCCACAGGAGCCATCCGATATGCTGGTGTAGATATCAGTGTCGTTCTGGGGTACAAGTTGATATAAAATTCCACCTATCTATGAGGAGGTAGACCCAGAACATTGTCACGAAAAACATCAGTGTACTGATCCACCACTATAGGATAGCTCGGACTCTCAACATCAATAGATCTGAGGGTAAGGCTATCCAACTGATGTGTGATTGGTTGAACTCTCTTTTGGGTAAGTCCATCATGTCCTGAAAAGGTTCCCTTACATCTAGTGAAGGAAAACCTAGTCACATCCATGTGGACACACCTCACTTTGTGCCTAATATAGTCAATCTGAGCATGGACTGTAGATAACCAATCCATACCCAAGATGACATCGTAAGGCCTCAATGCCACTACTTGAATATCCCAAACGAAGCTCTCACCTCATAGAGCAAGCTCAAACTGCCGTCACCAGTTTTTAATCGTCGAATCCTCTCCCATGGGGGTCTATATCCATAAGGATAGATCCAAAATCCCCACTGGAATATCTGAGCTCCAAACGAGATTCATGGCAATAAAAGAGTGATTGGAACCTATGTCTATAAGTACTGCATCTTGGGTGGAGTAGACACAGATCGTACCTCATACCATCTCCGGAGTGTTGTGGTCGTAGGCCTCAGCTTCCTAGAGCTGAACTCGTCTCTATCCACCTGCTCCCTATGGTCGGGGTGGACCACCTAGAGGTGGTGGTGGTAGAACTTCGAATCGCCGCACACCGCCTGATGTACGGCCAGCTCCTCTACGACATCCACCTACTGCTTGTGAACCACCTCAATCAAATATTCAACTCTTCCCATGCGGTCCATCAATAATCTGTTGTTCGTCCATACAGCGGGTCGGGCAGTCACGAGCCATGTGACCCTACCCGTCGCAAGAATAACACTGTATGTTTCTTGTCGGTCCTGCTCTGTCTCTAGAGCCCCGCACAACTGACCTCGTATCCAGTGGTCGTCCACCTGTAGGAATGGTACTCTTGGACCTCTACATCATCTATCTACTTTTGGTTGTAGATGTCTCAACTACATAGCGCCCGGTGGTGGGTCTTGCTGCTGCTGTCTGCTCAGTAAGAAAGATCTCATCCAAGAGTGCCCGCTCTAACACCCCTTCCTGCATCGGGATACTGATAGAAATTGTCAAATCTCAAATCTCTCATCTGATCCCCTGCTCAAAGTTTCGGGCACTGAAGAAAGGGTCCCACACCCTTCCAGTAGAGTAGCGCGAGAGGTCGAAGATCCTCACTGAATACTGATCCACGGTCATGCTACCCTACTACAAGTGGAGAAGCTCCTGTATACGCACTAAGCATAAGGTCACTGGGATGAACTATGCCCTAAAAAGGCTCTCGAAATCTGCCTAGATGAGAATCACCTCGTTATGAACCTGGAGCATCAAGCTCCACCATCTTCCCACTGCTTCCTGAAGAAGACTGGCAACAAGGATCACCATGAGATCAGCTGGTGTCCCTACCAGTCAAAAAACTCTAACCATAGCCTCCAGCCAATCCTCAACTGCATGTGGATATACCTCGCCCCAGAACCTCAGTGGACTCTAGAATTGGAACTCATGAAACGCGCTCAAGAGGCGTTCACCAACTGTTGTTGGGCCTAGTGACATTGGTTTCCCAATGGGTAGTGGTGATGCTGGTACACCACCCGATGATACAACTGCCGAAAGGGGGCCCTGCACTGAAGCCTCGTTGCTCGGTGGGTTATCATCACGTACTCTACCTGGAACCCTAGATAGCTATCTACGTGGAGGAATCCTGAAAAGAAACAGGTGTGCCAGGGTCATTAAGTTAAACCTGGTGAGCTGACTCAAAGTGATCGCAAAGAAAACTATTCAAAAACAGACATGCAATCATTGTTTTCATGCACTGAGTCGGAAATCAGAAGTTAGGGTCCTGGTGTATGGATATATCAGCTGCCGAACCAACACTGGATTCCCCAAAATGATAACCACACTCATAACACTTAACAATATTGCCGATTAAAAAAATCAGATTCCAAGTTCTTTGGTAGAACCGACTCCTCTAATACCAATTTTTCACAACCCGTCCCCTAGGGCCCATGTTGTGACTACCCCAATCCCACCTTCCTTAGGCTAGGGGATGGCGACTAGCACCAGAAAGGCATATACCTAAATCTGGGAAGGTATTTACTTTAAAATTGCAAACTCACACAATCCCAGCACACAGTGGGATACAAGCACAAAGTAAACTAAATAGTAAATAGAGTGTGTATAGTAAGTAAAGGGCTGGAATACAAGACCAACAGGAAAGTTGAAGTAAAACTGTAAAGTACAATTTAAACTGAAAATAGCTCCTGTGAACACCCACCAAGGATCCATACCTGAAGGGTAGGTACAGCTCTCAAATGGTCGTCTTTGCGGTATGCCTTGTCTAAGGTCCACCTCTGAGTAGTCTCTAGTCCTGGTACCCACGTCCACAATTAGTGTTGTCTGTCATCTTCATAAGACACAATAAGGTGCAGATGTAGCCCGTGTAGGGGTGAGTATAACAATACTCAGTAGGGAACCCAAGACCCCTGAAGGTCTCTCAAATCCAAAAAGGATAAACCAAAAAGCATGGAAATAACAGTCAAACCTACTTAGTTATATCCCCATACATATACCTAAGTTATCAAGTATACTCATCACGTTCATGAGGAATACAAGGCCCAACTCTTTAGCCAATGCACAATTGTTCCAAAAAGGAATGATTACCAGGAAGGTAACACCACAAAGGTAAGTACCACAAAGGTAATTCCACACAGAATAATACCACAAAGGTATCACCACGAAGGTAAAGACTCATCTCACCCCATGTATAACTTAAGTACAGAAGTACAGATGATTAGTCATAAACTAGATCATCTAATTCGGTTAAGAAGCACTAATGTTGACCCACATAGGATCGATAGATAACTAACCCCCACTGACCCACACAGGATCGATAGGTAACTAACCCCTGCTGACCCACATAGGATCTGACTCACATAGTATCGATAGGTTACTAACCCCCGCCGAACCACATAGGATATGACCCATACAGGATTGATAAGTAACTAACCCCTTCTGACCCACACAGGATCTGATGATGACCCACACAAGATCTGGAGATTCATCAAGTACAACCAGCCGTAGGGTTCCTGAACTAAGCATGCTTGATTCCGAGAGGTTCTGCTCCTCAAGCCATAGGTCGATACTTCAACTTCCAAGAAGAATTATTTCAAAGGTCTGCCACGTCATAAGGGACCCAACACGATATATGGAACGTCAATCGGATGCACGGCCTATAAGTTATTAGTTTTTTTGTTTCGAGGGCTCAGTTGGATTCGGGTTTGATCCATCCTGGCCATACTCCGACTTTATCCAACACTTTATAGGAGTATACCAAAAGGACCATCTCGATCCAAGGATACCAGTGTCATATATGGTTCATCAAATGGTCGCCCGGTTCTCAAGATATGTCTATGAAAGTGTATCTGGGTCCAGATGGGCCCGGGTCCGGTCTGACCCGGCTTGGGCCGACCCGAACCGGTTTGAGTCGGCCCAACCTGGTCTGGGTACGGCCCATGAATAGGGAAATGGCCCACTAGGTGTGAACCGATGGGTGCATCCCGCTGTGGTGCAGCCCACTGGGAGTGGCCCGCTGCAGTGCGGCCCGCTCGATGTGTCCCACTGGGTGCGGCCCGCGGTCAGTTGGCCCATCAGGGTGGGGTCCGCCCTAACCGATACTGTCACGACCCATCCCCCGGGGCCTGTATCATGACCACCCCAAGCCTCATGTGGTCCCTACATCATAACCTCTCACGAGAGGTTATGCTCAGGTGGGTCCCACCACCATAACCTCTCATGGGAGGTTAGGGTGTGGTGGTCCCACCTCCAACTCCCAAGTGGAGGTTTTAACCAACACACTCACAAGGCAGCTTAAAATAAAATAAAGTGTTTTACACTTTATTTTATTATTTTGTTTTATAAAAATCCAAACACTAACTTTTATTCTCAACCAACTGTCGTCGAGGTGAAAGTCTTATTAAGTGAATACTGGTGCTGCGAGTTCAACGGTGCCCTTGGATTTTAGTTCTGAGCACCGGTTCAAAAGTTATAAAAACTCGCTCGTATGTTTACTGAACATACCCAAACAAAAATTCAGAAATTAATTCCGGGAAAACCGGGCCTCGGAATCAAGCGCCGTAAAAATTCGCAGACTCGTAAAAAATACCATGTATTTAAGAAAAAAAATTCCACAGAAATTCCAGGTCTTTACAAATACCCCAGGGGAAGGTGCCACCCGGTTTACCCAAACTTTCCTACGGACCGTTCGGCTGGTGCGTGGGACCAGCTAGAGCAGTCCCTCTCAGCGCAACATGTCTGCTAGAATGGTTAGCCCTCATTCCATTGGCACAGATGCACGCTTCTCCTTCCGCGATCAGCCAGTTGCTGGTCACTTTGGTGCACCGCCGCGGCCGACGGGTCACTTCCTTCTCCTCCACTGGCAGCACGGGTGCACGCCACCCCACCTTCACACGGCTGGACAGTGTGCTGGCCACCATCCTCCAACATCCACGGCTGACAGGCAGCGGCCTCCTTCGCTACCAACGGCACAGACGCGCGCCGCCCTGGTTCCACACAGCCTACTGGGGTGCCAGCCACCACCTTCCTCCACTGTGGTCGACAGACCACGGACTCCTTCGGTGGCACGGTTGTGCCTCCGTGATCATTGTGTCCCATGAATAACGTGTCAAATAGGGAGGATTGCAGAGGTATCGGGTCGTGTCTGTTTGGCCTACACCCTCCGCATTAGACCGATAGAAGGTGGTTCAGGTGATTCAATTCAACGTACAAACCACAAAGAAATATAAAAAAATCCTTACTTTGACATTAGTTGGAGATTTCATGAGGAAGGAGATGAAGACGGTGAAGACACTAACACTCGTTGCTCCCGCAACACGCTTCAAAGTTGGTTCCTCATTCTTGATCCAGAGGAGGTTCTTCATTGGAGGACGTTCTTCCTTCAAGAGTTCTTGTCACGACCCCGACCCCAGAAGACTGAAATCATTTCTTGAAACATGGTGTGCAATTTTTTTCATAAAAACAGGCTTACAAAATGAAAGAAATTGCACATCTTTTCCCAAAACAGAGGATCGTCTCGGTTTAGGTTCTTGGAAAATCAGGTGCTAGTGAAGTACTTCTTCTAAAAACATAGTAGGGTTAAAATTCAACTTGGTGTCATAATAAAGAGTACTTAAGGCTTGAGAACAACTACTACAAACCTGTAAAACATAAATTTAAGCGTAGGGTGAGCATAAAAATTCCTAGTATGGGGTCTTCAAACATTTGGAGAAAATTCAAATTTAAAACAACCACCTCGAGAACAAACATAAAACAATTATTAAGAGAGAGATTTAACATTTTGAGGCACACTGTCAATATTTTCTGAGGTTATTTGCAGACATTTTTTCAAAAGACCATTTTCATACAAGATAGTTTTTCTTTCTACAAAACATGAATCAGAGTGTACATGTGTATGTGAGAAATGAGATGTGCATAACTCATAACTTAGTCAAGCCGACTCTGAAATCTTTGTTAAGAGTATAAGCATTCATATCATGATTCATTAAAGCATAAAAAGATATTCATATGACTTTAACATTATATAATCTTCCCTTGTATAACTTTCCATTTGCATACTTGATTATTCCCTATGATCATAAACGATTCTTGATTAAGGATCCACAATCCCTTGGTTGATCAATTACTTTTCCATAGTGAGGAAATGTATAATGCTGGACTTTTTCAAGGCCTTGTGCCAGGACCATACGGTCAACAACCCAACATAATTGTGGTTAACTACCACACATGGTTGTGAACAAAGCTAGCATCATGTTCACACATCATTTCACATAACTCATGAGACTTCATAAGTTTACCCAATGCATTGGAGTGCTGTATAATTCTGGGCACACCCGTCACATCATTTCAAGTCCAATACATTCCTCATATGTCTTAGCATGGTCTCATATACATAGGGTCTTTCACTTACATTCTTATTCTGTAATCCTTTTTACATACATTCTTATAACTGGAATGGATCATGTAAAAAGGACTAGACTTGTTGGCTTCATATTAAACAGTGACGTGTATGAAACAAAATGACATACTCTTGCATATGTAATAAGAAATAGTACACATAAAATAATGGGATGTCACATGAAATAACAACTCTTTCATTCAAACCCTTAAGAATGTGGCCTTTCCTTAACCATGGTGATATGTTTTGGCTCTTAAATACTCAATTGATCCATGAAATGTTAATTGTGAGATAAACTTAAAAGACCAAAGGCATTTCTTGTTAAACAATTAAAACATGGATTATTTCCTATAAAGTGTTTATGCATAAAGGAAACATTTTAACACGTGAGTTTGTACACAAATGTACATTTATACTTGAACATGAAAAACCATCATACCAATTACTTGAGAAACCGAATTCGAAATGCATATGTATTCATGTAAATTTGATAATTATAGAAAAAAAAATTATGTATACATAAAGTGCGTATTTGGGGATCTACACACCCCAAAACAAAATTTGCAACTGTTTCTATCTTCATAACCATGGTTTAAATTCAATAAGTATAGGTTTTATTTAACCATACATACATGAATTGTAAATAAGGGTATACTTAAAATAAAATATGAGGAACTAGACCCTTTTCAAGTGTTTTATGTTTTGAAAACAGCACTTAAATACGAAGGGTCACCCTTCAAAGATCATAACCTGAAATGGTTTGTTGTATATATATATATATATATGAATATACATAATTTCATTTTGAAAAACTTAAAACGGATTGAGATGCAACCATATACATATACATATATCTGTGGGGTAAAAAAATTAGATAATAAGGGTTCACATATAAAAATTGAGGCATAAGACCTCTTGCAAGTGTTGTGTTCTCGAAACACATTTAGAAAATTCATTGTGAGTTAAGATTTAGAAAAGATATGAAATAGTATATATATATATATACATATATACTCGTATATACATAAGGATAAAAGAGTTTTATAAAAAGGTTGAAAAAATAATAGGTTGATCCCTTACCTGTCTTTGGGTATTCAAGAAGGATGGACAGGAACCGTTTGCACGCCAACAGAAAGAAAACCGGTGATTTGGGTGCAAGAAAATAAGGTTTATATAGGTGGTATTTCATATATTTCATATCATTAATATAATATAAACAAAGACTTGACTGAAATAAAATAACCCGACATGTTCCTTAAGAGAGATCTCAAAAAAATAACTGGTGATTATAATACGTACTTATATATAATGTTTGTGAAAAACTATACCAAAACAAAAGAAACTAAACTCAAAAATAAATAACATAGAATAAAAAGGATCAGGGAGATATTTCAGGTAGAATTCAAGGTCGTGAGGCCTTAAATTAGCGGGGAAACAAGATGGAGGAGAAGATAAAGAAAGAAGAATGGAGAAAATACCAGTGGGTGGCCACTGGTTTGAGCGCGATGAGGAAGACAACGCGGAAGAGAAAACCAGGGAAAAAAATGGAGGGTTCAGATTGCTTGAATCTTGATCGGATGGATGAGGCGAGACTTGGGATTTAAAAATCAAGTGAACGGTTGTGATTAGACTTCATATAGATCGGACGTTCGATAGGAAGTATTGTAGTTCTCCGGGGTCACAGTGGGTTAGAAGCGAGATCGGGATCAACGGACTGGATCGCGCGTAATGCGATCCAACATCCCAAGTCGCGTTTCTCCCAAAAATTTTCTTCCCACATTGAAACGGGGAGACACAGGGGGCTTCTTTATAATCCTGAGGCTCTAAAACCCACTTTAGAAATCACAGCACACACGGAATGGGGGGCTTACACATGCGCTCCTGCTTCCCCGCACCCCTACAGGCCTCAGCCTACCTGAGCTCTGTCGCGGCTTCACGCCCGCAGTGACGCGTGCTCCTACTCTCTCGTGCGCCCTTCGGGGTACCCGTGCTCGACTGGCCTTATCTTGGGATGAGGGCTAGGCTCAGCCACCCTGTGTGTGCCTCCTCCCTCGGCCCAGCTGCAAGGGTTGGCCAAATGGGTTGAAAAAATTAATTAACCCAAATTTTCAAAATGACTATCTAAAAAAAATAGAATATCCTTACTTCTATAAAATTTGTTTTATTTATATATTTTTATAAACCAAACGATATAAATTTTAATTAATAAAGGTAAAATGTTTTCAAATTCAAAAACATTACAAACCAAACTATATAACTTTTAATTAAAAAAATGTTTTCAAATTCAACAACATTATACATACTTTTCTTGGAATTAAAGTGGACAAATATACCAAAACTTTACGATTTTAAAATGTCATGTCTTAAAAAGATAAGTTCAATTAAATATGTTCAATAGGATTTTAAATCACTCAATTACTTAAAACATTTCAAGGTGATTTTATATATAGAAAAATCATTACAAATTAAGTTCAAAAGAAGGGAATATTTATAATTTTCCATACGGGTGATCAATTTATAAAACCATAATGTCTAAGTATTTACAAAAATTAAGAAAAGTTCCTGAATTAATTTTTGAAATCATAAAATATAAATAAGATTTAATGATTTTAGCATATTTTTGAAATACTTGAAAATCTTTAATATTCATAGTCAATTAAACCACAATACCCAATGGCTATAATTATAGCCGTTGTAGACTCAACGGTTACTCAAATGGCAACGATCAAATTTTAGACCTTATAAAACACGATTAAGTTATTCCAAATCCAAACAGTTAGACACAAAAGATGGTGCTCTTCATCCCCCTGACGCTTAGTACAATTGATGAAGTTCTGGTTATAGTGTTCTTGGTCGTGGTAGATCTGAAGGAAATCCACTTCTTCCTTGGCATGTTTGTGGTGATGTCGGGTCTACCAATGATAGTGATTGGCCTAATTTTAGGAATTTTTGGTTAGTTATGGTCCTTAGACCTTGTTTCCATGTATCCATTTCCAATGTTTGAATGAATAACAAATTTTTTGTTTTATTTTGTGGGCATTTATTATATAAAAATGGAATTAAGCCAAAAGTAATAATTAAAATTATTATTACTGTAGAAATAAAGTTTGAGGTGTCACATTATCCCATCCTTTAAATAATTGTGCCCTCGCAATTCTATTAAACCCGTAATAAACTACCAGCAAAACCAGAGAGACTTTATGCTCGAGGACCCCTCCTCGAGGTCCACCATTGCTAGTGATCCACTGATGTTTCCCAGTGGATTCCCAGATTAGTTCCCAGTTCCTCGATCTCCTTGGCCCATATACACCATGATCAACTAGGGTCAAAACTATGCATAAACATTCGGTATTCCAAAGAGTGGAATGAGAGGTGTGGAGATTAGAGATTTGGGAGTGAGCTACCTCTCTATAAATCTCTTGGACCACATCTTGTTTGAACACTTAGAATTCATAAATAATTCCATAAATACTGAAACTCAGGACCTGGAGCAGATAATTTTCTTGGGTGTCGCCCTCCAAGGCAGCTTCATGAAACTTCACCAGAGCTAGGTGGTTCTCAGACAAGTTGAAATAAAGGAAGAGACCTTCATGGTACTTTCCTCTCCACCTGTACTTTGCTAGTTTTTCAGTTTCTATGCGGAAATAAACATGACCTTTTTCCTGGTAGGTCCAAAGGATGTTCAGGCTAAGGGATACTTTATAAAGATGTTTTCAAGATAAGTGTAGGTTAGAAAAAGGGTAGTAGTATTATGAACATGTCTTGGTGATTGTGGGTTCTAGCAATTCAGTAGGGAGTGATAAAAGGTTGATCGATGAACTCACTTTTTCCATCTGAAAAACATGGGACATGTTTTACTTAGTAAAGAATAAAAAGATTACAATAGAGACATTACTTTTTCAGAAGCATAATAAGATACCAACACATAAAACATAACATGATTCATTTAGCAAAGTTCATAAACTCGAGGTGTTATATAATCGTCGTGGCATCTTTTCACAGGTACTATCGGTGTTAGTGATTTCCTGGGTTCCTAATTAAATGAATCCCCAAGGTAGTTCCAAACATTTTGATCTCTTTTGTCCAGATGCAACACGGGAAACTAGGATCAAACCCATGTGGACATCAATGGTTCAGGGTGAGGAAGGCATGACGTGTATGAAGTTGGGAAACATCGGCATGAATAATATGTCAATAGTGTAAATGAGTAGGCTCGTCCTTGAGAGCTTAAAAGTCCATAATTTGACCACGGAGACCATAGGTCAAAATTTGAAAAATATATGCAGCTCGGAGGTCACCCCCTTGTGTAGCCTCTTCGAAGTCCTTTCGAGATGAAGCATTATCAGCTAGGGTAAAACAACTAAACAAACCCTTGAGGTATTTTCCTTACTATGCATAGAACAGAAATTGGTCATGCAGCATAAAAATATAGTTGAGGCATGCTCCTCAGTGAAGTTGGAGTATGCGAGGAGAATTGGACACACGATAGAGGGTTTTTCATGATAGACGGATATTTTAAAATGTCTCATAGTTTTCCGCACATGCCTTTCCCACTACAGCCTCTAATACTTCTGTTGGAAGGTACACAAGGTGTGATTCATCAAACATCTGAAATATTAAAAAGGATTTTTCTAAGTATGATGAAATTAAGTAATTTATGGGTGCTCTAATTTTCCAGAGTTTTCCTAAACCAACCCTCTGATACCAACTGGCACGACCCCAACCCCAGAAGACTGAAATCAGTGCTTGAAACATGGTGTGCAATTTTTTTCATAAAAATAGGCTTACAAAAAAAAGGAAATTGCACATATTGTCCCAATAAAGAGGATCTTCTCGGTTTAGGTTCTTGGAAAATCAGGTGCTACTGAAGTACTTCTTCTGAAACCATAGCAGGGATAAGCTTCAACTTGGTGTCGTCACAAAGAGTACTTAAGGCTTGAGAAAAACTACTACAAACCTATAAAACATAAATTTAAGCATAGGGTGAGCATAAAAATGCCTAGTAAGGGGTTTTAAAGCATTTGGAGAAAATTAAACTTTAAAGCAACCACCTCGACAACAAATATAAAACAATTATTAAGAGAGAGATTTAACATTTTGAGGCACACTGTCAATATTTTCTGAGGTTACTTGTTGATATTTTTTCAAAAGACAATTTTCATAAAAGATAGCCATGCTTTCTACAAAACATGAATCAGATTGTGCATGTGTATGTAAGAAATTAGATGTGCATAACTCATAACTTATTCAAGCTGACTCTGAAAGCTTTGTTAAGAGTATAAGCATTCATATCATGATTCATTAAAGCATAAAAATAGATTCATATGACTTTAACATTAGATACTCTTCCCTTGTATGACTTTCCATTTTCACACTTGATTATTCCCTATAATCATAAAAGATTCTTGATTAAGGATCCAAAATCCCTTGGTTGATCAATTACTATTCCATAGTGAGGAAATGTATAATGTTGGACTTTGTCAAGGCCTTGCGCCAGGACCATATGGGAAAAAACCCAACATAATTGTGGTTAACTACCACACATGGTTGTGAACAAAGATATCATCATGTTCACGCATCATTTCACTTAACTCGTGAGACTTCATCACTTTAACCAATGCAATGGAGCGCTATATAATTCTGGGCACACTCATCACATCATTTCATGTCCAATACATTCCTCATATTTCTTAGCATGGTCTCATATTCATAGGGTCTTATACTTACATTCTTATTCTGTAATCCTTTTTAAATACATGATTATAACTGGAATGGATCATGTAAAAAGGACTATACTTGTTGGATTCATATTAAACAGTGACATGTATGAAACAAAGAGACATACTCTTGCATATGTAATAAGAAATATTACACATAAAATAATGGGATGTCACATGAAATAACAACTCTTGCATTCAAACCCTTAAGAATGTGGCCTATCCTAAACCATGGTGATATGTTTTGGCTCTAAACTACTCATTTCATCCATCAAATGTTAATTGTGAGATAAACATAAAAGACCAAAGGCATTTCTTGTGAAACAATTAAAACATGGATTATTGCCTATAAAGTGTTTATGTATAAAGGAAACATTTAAACATGTGAGCTCATGAACGAATATACATTTATACTTGAACATGAAAAACCATCATACCAATTACTTGAGAAACTGAATTTGAAATGCATTTGTATTCATGTAAATTTGATATTTATAGAAAATTTGTTTATGTATACATAAAGTGCGTATTTGGGGATTCACACACCCCAAAACAAAATTTTTAATTGTTGTTGTCTTCATAACCATGGTTTAAATTCAATAAGGATAGGTGTTATTTAACCATACATAAATGAATTGTAAATAAGGGTATACTTAAAAGAAAATATGAGGAAATATACCCTTTGCAAGTGTTTTATGTTTTGAAAACATTACTTAAATACGAAGGATCACCCTTCAAAGATCATAACCCGAAATGGTTTGTTGTATACATACATATATATATATATATATATGAATATACATACTTTTATTTTGAAAAACTTAAAATGGATTGAGATGAAACCATATATATATACATATATCTGTGGGGAAAAGAAATTAGATAAGAAGGGTTCACATATAAAAATTGAGGTATAAGACCTCTTGCAAGTGTTGTGTTCTTGAAACACATTTAGAAAATTCATTGTGAGTTAATATTTAGAAAAGATATGAAATGGTATATATATATATATACATATAAACTCATATATAAATAAGGATAAAATATTTTTTCAAAAAGTTTGAAAACATAATAGGTTGATCCCTTACCTGTCTTCGGGTATTCAAGAAGGATGGGTAGGAACTGTTTTCACGTCAAGAGAAAGAAAACCGGTGATTTTGGGTGTAAGAAAAAAGGGTTTATATAGGCGGTATTTTAAATATTTTGTATCATTAATATAATATAAACAAAGACATGACCAAAATAAAATAACCCGACATGTTCCTTAAGAGAGAGCTCAAAAAAATAACCGGTGATTATAATACATACTTATATATAAAGTTTGTGAAAAACTATACTGAAACAAAAGAAAGTAAACTCAAAAATAAATAGCATTGAATAAAAAGGATCAGGGAGACCTTTCAGGTAGAATTCAAGGTCGTTAGGCCTTAAATTAGCGGGGAAAAGAAGATGGAGGAGAAGATAAAAAAAGAATAATAGAGGAAATACCAGTGGGTGTCCACTGGTTTGAATGCGACGAGGAAGACAACGTGGAAGAGACAACCGGGGAAAAAAATGGAGGGTTCATATTTCTTGAATCTTGATCGGACTCTTGAGGTGAGGCGTAGGATTTAAAAACCGAGTGAATGGATGTGATTAGACTTCTTATAGATCGGATGGTCGATAGGAAGTACTGTAGCACACTGGGGTCGTGGTGGGTTAGAAGCGAGATCGGGATCAACGGCCTGGATCACGCATAATGCGATCCAATATCCTAGATCGCATTTCTCCCAAATATTTTCTTCCCACATCGAAACAGGGAGACGTTTGGGGCTTATTTATAAGCCTGAGGCTCCGCAACCCAATTCAAAAATCACAACGCACACGGAATGGGGGCCTTACACACATGCTCCTGCTTCCCCGCACCCCCGCAGGCCTCGGCCTACCTGAGCTCTGGCATAGTTTCACGCCCGTGGTGACACGTGATCCTACCCTCTTGTGCACCCTTCAGGGTACCCATGCTCGGCCAAACTTATCTTGGGCTGAGGGCTAGGCTCAGCCACCTTGTGTGTGCCGCCTCCCTCAGCCCAGCTGCAAGGGCTGGCTAAATGGGTTAAAAAAATTATTAACCCAAATTTTCAAAATGACTATCTAAAAAACCATAATATCCTTACTTCCATAAAATTTGTTTTATTTATATCTTTTCATAAACCAAACTATATAAATTTTAATTAATGAAGGTAATATATTTTCCAATTCAAAAACATTACAAACCAAACTATATAACTTTTAATTAATTTTTTTTTTTCAAATTCAACAACATTATACATACTTTTCTTTGAATTAAAGTGGAAAAATATACCAAAACATTACAATTTTCAAATGTCATGTAATTGAAAGATAAGTTCAATTAAATATGTTCAATAGTATTTTAAAGCACTTAATTACTTAAAACATTTCAAGGTGATTTTATATATAGAAAAATAATTACAAATTAAGTTCAAAAGAAGGCAATATTTATAATTTTTCATACGGGTGATCAATTTACAAAACCATAATGTCTAAGTATTTGGAAACATTAAGAAAAGTTCATGAATTAAGTTTTGAAATCATAAAATATAAATAAGATTTAATGATTTTAGCGCATATTTGAAATACTTCAAAATATTTAATATTCATAGTCAATTAAACCACAATACCCAATGGCTATAATTATAGCCGTTGTAAACTCAACGGTTACTCAAATGGCAACGGTCTAATTTTAGGCCTTATAAAACATGATTAAGGTATTCCAACTCCAAACATCGAGACACAGAAGATGGTTCTCTTCATCCCCATGATGCTTAGTACAATTACTGCGGTTCTGGTTATAGTGTTCTTGGTCGTGGTAGATCCAAAGGAAATACACTTCTTCTTTGGCATGTTTGTGGTGATGTGGGGTCTACTGATGATCGTGATTGGCCTACTTTTAGGAATTTTTAGTTAGTTATGGTCCTTAGACCTTGTTTCCATGTATCCATTTCCAATGTTTGAGTGAATAACAAGTTTTGTGTTTTATTTTGCAGGCATTTCTTATATAAAAAGGAAATTAAGCCAAAAATAATAATTAAAATTATTATTACTATAGAAATCAAGTTCAAGGTGTCACAGTTCTCCACCAATGCTCTCCCAAAACCACCCCTTTTCCAACACAAATCCTTTCCTAAGGAGATGAGGAGCCAAAATTATTAAATTAAGTAAATTAAAACAATTAATTGTTGGCACATTTAATTGGGGGAAAACTAAGATTTTCCATACATTAAAGGGGGAGTTCAAGTCCGGTGATCCCCACCACCAAAATTCAAATGGGGGGTTTCATTAAAATAAAATAAAAGTTTTTGTTTTATATTATTATATTTTTTAACTCTCCCAAATTTTTTTGGAAAACTATCTTCCACCCTCGACCTACTGAAGTCGAGGTGAAGGTCTCTATAAGCGAATATTGGTGCTAGGAGTTCAACAGTATCCTCATAATTCAATTCTGAGCACTGGTTCAAAAGTTACAAAAACCCACTCGCAAATTTACTGAACGTACCTAAAAAAAGTTCAGAAATTCATTCCGAGTACACAGGGCCTTGGAATCACAAGCCATCAATTTTTGTAGACTCGTAATATTTCCATATAATAAAAAATACATGGAAAATTCTGAGACTTTACAATAATGGTATTAATATATTTGATATGTGACAATCAAATATAAATTATTTAAAAAATATTATGATTTTGAAAATTTAGTGACCTTACTTCTAAATTTTTGTTCTTTGAATTTGGAAAAACTTATCTTGAATGATTCTTAAATTTAACTACTTATGGAATGGATTAATTTGAAAATTGTATATTATTATTTGAGGTTAAAGTGTGATTTATTGTATTGGATATAATTTTCTAACCATTTTTCTTTCAGTAAAAATGTAAAGTCTAAATGAATGACTTGTTGATTTTATAATCCATTAATGTGATTTAGGTATAAAAAATCATCATGAACATTCATTTCCTGATGTAAGGGATGAAGTGAAAGTAGATCGAAGAAAAACCAAAGGATTTGGTTATTCTTATGAAATGAAAAGTAATCAAGTAAGTTTATTTTTATCAAGTACTTATCTAAATAGTAAAATAATCCCTTAACTCTAGGAAAGGAATTTCGAATGAAAAAATGTTATTTATTAAATTTTATTATTGGTAAATCAATGTCTTTTTTAACCCATCACATATTTACAGTTTTTTTATGGTATAATTTCTGATGACCATTCTTTATCACTCTCCATCAGAACTAGATAGTTTGATTTCACTTTTATGTCATGGTTTTCACTTTACACTAATTTTATCCTATTAAAAATCCTAGTTTTGTGGTGACCTTCACATTTCTATTTCCCTCTTATTAAGGATATTTTTTATTAACCCTATTTACAATGAGGGTTTCCCATAAAGGTATTTTCATGTACCAAGTTTTGATTTTAGAAGTGAAATTTTAAATTAAAAGGACATAATTTATTGAAGGAGCGGAGAATATAACACCCCCAATATTTTATGATATGTCTCTTCTTAAATAAATATAATTTCATCAATAGCTTACATTACACAAAACACTGAACTTAAATAAATGATTAAATATTATTATTTAATTATGATAGTTATCACATAGCTATTGGAATGGAAGAAATGAATAATATTAACTAAATTATGAAAATATAGATCACACATGTTTATAAAATGATTTCATTGGTTACCAATTAATTATAAACAAAAATAATCACCAATTGAACATAAAGGATGTGTTTTTATAAAAAAACTATTTTTATGGCCATGATAACATTTTATATTAATAAATTAAATTAATCCTTATTAGTGAAAGATATTAATGAAATTTATATATTATATATTCAATAAAATGTTTTTAAATTCAATAAATATTTTTTATAGGTTTAAGATAACAATAAATACAATTTTAAGCATAAAAATCTATTTATTTCTAAATATAGTTTTGTCGCCTTTTGATGGTGAAACTATTTTAAATATAAATATTAACACTTTTATAAGTTTTATTTGAAAAAATAAATTTAATTTTTAAAATATTAATATCAATATTATCTTAGGGTAATATTTTTTTATTCTTTAGAGAAGTTTTATTTTTTGATGAATAGTGAAACATATTGGATTTTAATTGAAAACTGCTTTTCTTATAACTTATTTATATAGTAATATTATATTATAAATTGGTATTAAAGTATAATTAGTTAAATAATACATCAATAAATATAATTTATGTCATTTTAATTAATTTCATACTGAAACTGGATATAAAAACATTTCAAACTTTTGAACATTCACTTTAAAAACCATCTTTTTCATTGTCTCTATAGGATTAATTTTAAATTTAATTTTTCCAATTATGTGAATTTAATTTGGTAAAATAGATTCCATATTTTTAATAATAAGGTAAAAATTATTTTATAAGTTCAATTTAATTTTTATTCATAAAATATTACCATGGTAAAAAAATTATTTACCGTGGTATGGGTAAAAAATGAAACATGTTAAAGTTAAAAAAGTAAAGGCTTAAAAAACATAAAAAAAAATAAAACAATTAATGGTTAGTTGAGGTATTTATTGACCCTAAACAGCCTAAAAATATTAATTTCTATAAAAATTCTTTTAAATTAATTCCACCTCAATGTGGTTAGCTTTAAATATAAAATAATTATTATTTTAATCACTTAAGCACACCTCTCCTCGAGTATAAATACCACCCCTCACCACCCCATTTCAACCCAAAATAATTTAATATCCTAAAATCTATAATCAAATATCTCCTCACTCTACCCATGTCCAATTTATTCTGGTCTCACAAAAATAAGAAATCAAAGGACCTCAAGGGGTTCTCCAAGGAGGTGATATTCAAGAGGTAATTTTCTCAAAACACATCTCTTAATTTCTTTTATTTTTTTACATTCTCATTATCTCATTAATACATAAAGGAATAATAATTCCATAATAATATAAATACTATAATTTTATTTTTATAATGTAATATCTTATATACATCCATTTTATTACGTCCTCTTATTCAAATAAATGAAACCATTGTCCGAATTATGGTGATTAGCCATCTCTATGGGTAATATTTTTGTTCGTTTTTGATTACTTAATTCATGGATGATCATAAAATTTTAATTATGGTTAAATAATATATAAATAGGTATGTTAAAACCTATTTCATGTTCTGAAACTAATATATACTCATAATAGTAAATAAAATGAAACTAGTCTGTGTTGTTTGGGAAAACCGCTAAAATTAAATAAAAATTATCATTAACATTTTATCAAATGAATAATCTTCATAAAATAAATAAAAATACTATATAGTAAAATTTAAACTTTTTTAACCGATTTCATTCCACTTCTATAGTTATAGTTTTATTTTACAAGAACATCCATAGTTTTATACTAATGAACCCATCATGAAACCATGAAATGAACACACCCAAAACCATAAAAATAATGAAATGTTATAAATGAATGGGTAATAAGATATTATAAAATAACAAAATAAGGTATTATAAATATTAATATAGTTATTTTATTAGTTAATAAAATTATTTAACCCATTATACATGATGTTAAAGTACCTGACATTAAAGGTAAGTGTGAGGTAAGGGTTTTCTCATCTTGCTTTCATTTCTATGAGATATATTCATTATTCACCACTTATTTCTTGAGTGTGATGTATGTATATTTTCCTTTGATATATCATATCATGAATCTCATTATCTTCAGGTCATTCAATGTTTCATTTGATAATTATTAGTTTTATTTTGCATATGATTTGACTGATTACAAGTGGTAAGGGATTTTTTAACTCAATTTTCATTCATTAGGTTAAACTTATATTTCATTGATTATGTCAAGATAAGGTTGTGTGTTAAGTTAATTTTGATTATATAATATTTTATTTCCACTTTTTTATGTGTATTTACGATGAATAAACTTAATCAATTCATTTTTAAGGTACTTTGTCTCGATCTCCTTACATTGAAGCATATTTTGAGGTTATACACCCACATTCTTTTATGAGGTGTATATATATCTCATTTGATATATCATATCATGAATATCATTATATTCATGGTATTCAAATGTTTCAAAGTTTTTTGGGAAACATTTATTTAAAAACCTCTTTTTAAATTATTTATTCAATGTATGAGGAATGTTTTGGACACGAAATAACAAGTGGGGACCGTATATAAAAAATCCACTCAATGCATTGGTAATATCATGAGATGAATAATGTGGCAAAAATAAATGGTTTTTTACCCATAATGACTAAACCATCTTTTGAAATGTTTTTATGGTAGTGGTTCTTGTTCCAGATACATGATGTTTAATAATTAAATATTTCCTTCATTCAAAATTCAGTTATTATTATCCAGAGTATTTTCACCATGAAAAAAATCCATTGATTCAATTTCATTATTATTTTATTGATTAAATAGAATATGTGATCATTTATCTACCTTTTAATGTTGATTATTATTATAATTCAAGATAGATTCTGCCATACTTAACCCTTACTGATCATTTGAACTTACCCCTTTCTTATGTTTATTTTTCCCCAGCTTTCTAAGAAGTTTATTTTGATTGATATGTAGAGTTAGGCTAAGGGGTAATAATGGAAGTATCAATGAAAATAGTGTTTTTTCATTTTATATCTAAAATGTAATTGGGATTTAAAATATGTATCTATTTTACCAAGACTAATAAATTATTTGGTCCTTTTGGATGTGATTTCATATATCTTATGTCAATGTAATTAAGTAAGGTACCAGTATCAGGTTACTAAGGGCATGGTCATTATAGTTGGTATCAGGGAATTTTTAATAGAAACATTGGGAACTTGGTTTAGGAAAACATAGATTAGGGAATATAACCCTATGTTTGACTTTGAGGATAATTCTAAGTATATGATATCATTATATAGATTTGGTAATGAAAATGGATAACTTTGGTTAAACCTAAGTATTCATAGATTTAGAATGTGTTATGATTTATACAAACTATAAATTATTCTTCATCGTTATGTAATTTATCACTATGATTAGTGTTTCCCACACTATGGTTTTAGTTTTAGTAAATGGATATAACTAGAAGGAATTGGGTTAATGATGAATTTGATACAAAATGAGATAATGACTGGAATGAATAATATTGTGATTATGCTTAACCAATTAACATGATATATGATTAAAAGCATGTACCTTAACCAACTCTATAACTCACCAAAGAAGAGAAGGATAAAGTTTTCTGAGAGATCGAGTGGTGGATACCATAAAGGAAAGATGATTAAATTTCCTATATGTTGAGAATTTTATAATAAACACCCAATTGGATGTATTAAAAGAATAGTAAGATGTTTTATATGTGAAAAATAAGTAAATAAATCAATTAATTTCCATGAAAAATATAATAAAAGTTTGGTTGGTCAAATAGGATGATAATAATGGTGTCCCTAAGGTATCATCAATAGTTGAATGTTTTAAATGTGGAAAGTATGGGAATTATGAAAATATATGTACTATGGGGAAAACTCATGAAGATAATCTGAAAGGTTATACAAGTAATGGTTTTACTACTAATAATGAAGAGACTATAAATGATATGGATGATTTAGTAAGGAATAAGATGATGAAGTGTATAATGGAGTATAATTATGAAATTTCATGAGTATTTAGATTCAAGAATTATTTTATCAATGAGGATATGGTTATAATAATCATGATTTATATAATGATTTTACTATATTACTTCTTCTTTATGGATTTGGAAGAATACAATGAATAGTACTAGTAACCAAGAGAATTGATTATATTGAAAATTGATCTTTTTAAAAACATGTGATTTGTTGAAGATAACCCTAAATATATTCTCTATATTGAGATAATAATGAAAATGTGATTTTTATGGGATATTATTGGTTACCATAAATTATTTTATGGTTTATGTTATCTCTTTAGGGTTTACTACATGTTTGGATTTAAGGAATATATTCAAGAACCTGATATCTTATTTTTGGAATCATTCTTGTTTACATTATGGTTTAAAGTTGATAATGGTATTCATATATTTGGTATATGACAATCAGATCTACATTATTTCAAAAATATTATGATTTTAAAAATTTAGTGACCTTCTTTCTAAATTTTTGGTCATTGAATGTGGACAGACTTATCTTGAATGATTCTTAAATTTAAATACTTATGGAATGGATTAATTTAAACATTGGATATTATTTTTTGAGTTTAATGTGTGATTTATTGTATTGGATATCTTTTTATAACCATTTTGGTTTTAGTAAACATGTAAAGTCTGAATGAATGACTTGTGGATATTATGATCCATTAATGTGCTTTAGGTAAAAAAATCATCATGAAAATTCATTTCCTGATGCAAGGGATGAAGTGAAAGTAGATTGAAGAAAAACCAAAGGATGAGATTATGCTTAAGAAATGGAAATTAATCAAGTAAGTTTATTTTTCTCAAGTGATTATCTAAATAGTAAAATAATTCCTCAACTCTAGGAAAGGAATTTGGAATGAAAAAATGCTATTTTTTTTAATTTTATTATTGGGAAATCAATGGCCTTTTTAACCCATCACATATTTATGGTTTTGTGATGGTAGAATTTCTGATGAATATTCTCTATCACTCTCCATTAGAACTGGGTAGTTTTATTTCTCTTTCACGTCCTATTTTTCACTTTACACTAATTTTATCCTATTCAAAATCCTATTTTTTGGTGACCTTCACATTTATATTTCCCTCCTTTTAAGGGGATGTTTTATTAACCCAATTTATGAAATGGATTTCCCACAAAGGTATTTTCAAGTAACAAGTTTTGATTTTCGAAGTGAAATTTTAAATTGAGAGGATATAATTTATTGTAGGGGATAATATAACACCCCAATATTTTATGATATTCCTCTTCTTAAATAAATTCAATTTCATCGATATATTACATTACAGAAAACTCTGAACTTAAACAAATGATTAAATATTATTATTTAATTGTGATGGTTATCACCTAGCTGTTGGAATGGAATAAATGAATGGTATTAACTAATTTTTGAAAATATAGTTCACACTTGTTTATAAAATTATTTCATTGGTTACCAATTAATTATAAATAAAAATGAGAACCAATTGAACATAAAGGATGTGTTTTTATAAAAAACTATTTTTATTCCCACGATAACATTTTATATTAATAAATTCAATTAATCACTCTTAATGAAAGATATTAATGAAATTTATATGTTATATATTCAATAAAATGTTTTTAAATTCATCTAATATTTTTTATATGATTAAGATAAGAATAAATCCAATTTTAAAAATAAAAAACTATATATTTCTGAAGGTATTTTTACCGCCTTTTGATAGTGCACATGTTTTAAATATAAATTTTGAAACAATTAATTTTTATTTGAAAAAAATAAATTTTATTTTTTAAATAATAATATAAAAAAATATTATGGTAAAAAAATTTCATTTTTTGTAGAAGTTTCATTTTTTGATGACTAGTAAAAAATTGAATTTTAATTAAAAACTGCTTTTTCTTATAATTTATTTATATAGTTAAATTATATTTTAATTTGATTTTAAAGTATAATTAGTTCAATTATACATCAATAAAACTAATTTAGGTCATTTGAATTAATTTCACATTGAAATTGGATATAAAAAATCTCAAACTTTTAAATTTTTCTCTTTAAAAACCCGTTTTTTTGTTGTGTCTGTGGGATTAATTTTAAACCTAATTTTTTCCATTATATAAATTTAATTTGGTAAACTGGATTCCATATTTATAATAACAAAGTCCAAATTATGTTATAAGTTCAATTTCAATGTTAGGCATAAAAACACCATTGTAAAAAAATTATTTACCATTGTATAGGTAAAAATTGAAACATGTTAAAGTTAAAAAGGCAAAGGCTTAAGATACCTAAAAAACACATTTTAATGGTTTTTTAGGTATCTATCAACCCTAAATAACCTATAAAAATTTGAATTTTCTTCCAAATTTTTTTAAATTATTTTCACCTCAATGTGGTTGGCTTGAAATATTAATAATTATTATTTCAATCACTTAAACCCACCTCTCCTCAAGTATAAATATCACCCCTCACCACCCCATTTTGACCCACAGGCCTTGAATATACTCCAATATCTTCCAAAAACTCTCCTACTAACTCTCCCTATGTCTAATTTCTGTTGTTATCACCAAAATACCAAATCAAAGGTCCTCAAGGGGTTCTCCCAATAGGTGATATTCAAGAGGCAATTTTCTCAAAACACCTCTCTTAATTTATTTTCTTTTTCTAATTTCTCCTAATATCCTTGATCCATCAATTAATAATAATTCCAGAATAATTTGAATACATGAATTTTATTTTTATAATGGAATATCTTATATCCATCTCTTTTATTACATCCTCTTATTCAAATAAATGAAACCATTGTTCGAATTATGGAAATTAATTGTCTCTGTGAATAATGTTTTTGTTTGTTTTCCATTACACCCTTCATGGTCGGTCAAAAAAGTTTAGTTGTGGTAAAATAATATTTAAATAGGTATATTATAACCTATTTTAAGTTCTATAACTAATATATACTAATAATAGTAAATAAAACAAAACTAGTATGTGTTGTTTGAAAAAAATGCCTAAATTAACTAAACAATTATCATTAATATTTTATCAAATTAATCATCCTTGTGAAATAAATAAAAATGATATATGGTACCATTTTAAATTTTCTAATTTCATTAATACTATTTCATTCTACTTCTGGAGGTAAAATTCCATTTTACAAGAACATCCATAATTGTACACTAATGAATCGATCATGAAACCATGAAATAAATGCACCTGAAACCATGAAAATAATGAGATAATATTAATGAATGGGTCATAAGATGTTATAAAATAATAAAATAATCTATTATAAATATTAATATATTTATTTAATGAGTTAATAAAATTATTTAACCCATTATACATGAGGTTAAATTATGCAACACTAAAGGGAAGCGTGAGGTAATGGTTTTCTCGTCTCACTTTTATTTCTGTGAGATATATTCCTTATTCACTAATTATTTCTTGTGTGGTGGTTTATTTATAATCTAATTTGAAATATAATATAATTAATATCATTAACTTCATGGTATTAAATGTTTCATTTTATAATTATTACTTTTATGGGGAATATGATTCGACCGATTATAAGTGGTAAGAGATTTCTTAATTAAATCAATTTGTATTCATTAGGTTAAACTTCTATTTCATTGATTATTTCATTCCATGGTTATGTGTGAAATGAATTTTTATTATATCATGTTTTATTTCCACTTTGTTATGTTGATTTAAAATGAATACACGTGATTGATTCATTTGTAAGTGACTTTGTCTCAGTCTTCTTTCATTGAGGCATATTTTGATGTTATACACCCACCTTATTTTATGAGTTGTATATACATCACCTTTGATATGTCATATCATGAATCTAACTATCTTTATGGTATTAAAATTTTTAAAAATTTTATGGTACACTTTGATTTAAAAATATCTTTTTAAATTGTTTATTTGAGGTATGAGGAATTATTTAGACATGAAAGAATGGGTGGGGAATGTATATATAAAATACCCTCGATGCATAGGTAGTATCATGAGATGAATAATACGGCCAAATAAAATGTTTTTTTACCCATAATTATTAAACCATCTTGTGAAAGTCCTTTAAGCTAGTGGTTCATGTTCCAAATACATGACATCCAATAATTAAGCATTTCTATCATTCAGAATTTAGTTATTATTACCCATAGTATTTTAACTATGAAAAAATATATGGATTAATTTCATTATAATTTTATTGATTAAATGGAATTTGTTTTTAGTTATCTACCTTTACTTGTTGATTATGCTCATTAATTCAAGATAGATTCCTTTTTTAATTAACACTTACTGAGAATTTGATCTCACCCCTTTCTTATGATTATTTTTTCCTAGGTTTCCAAGAAGTTTATTATGATTGATTTGTAGGGTTATGATAAATGGGAATAATGGTGTTCTCAAAGAAAATACTTTCTTTATTTTATGTCTAAAATATAATTTGGATTTCAAATATGAATCTATTTTACCAATAATACCAAACTATTTGGTCCATTGGGATAAGATTTATTGTCTCTTATGCCAATGTAATAAAGTAGGCATTAGATCCGGGTTATTGGGGTCGGGTTCATTGCACTAAAAACACTTTAATCATTCATATGTGGAACATTACAACAAAATAACATAATACTAATTATTTCAACCAGGGTTATTACTCACCATGTATAAAATACATCCATTAAAATTTCATAAATCAATAGGGGAAAATATATGGAAAATAATAAAATATTCATGACTAGGAAACCCCTTGGATCATATTCAACTATTAGGATCAAAAATAGTCAAACAAAACCTATAATTACGAATATTTCCATGAAAGGAGAAATTATTATGAAAAAATTGTAACATGAAATTTTATTTATGCCTTGTGAAGTGAGAGTGGAATGGAAAAATTATTTAGTAAGTATATATATATATATATAAGAAAAAAATTTCCATTTAAAATATGGTCATTACAAATATGGTAATTGGTCATATATCATATTGATCACAATGTGATTCACTGTTTCATTTTCACCCTTACACCATTGTGCTAAACTTGTTTTATATTAAAAATTATAAATATAATAACAAATTTCATTACATGTTTTAATCATTTATTTTGTTTTTATCAATGTTAAAAAGATAAATGTTACTTGTTTTTATGATTCTGTTGCAGGAGGAGGTGATTTAGAGGCCCCAGAGATGATCCAAAAGGAAAATGGGCCAAAACTGCAAGGGCTCCATGAACACCTGCCCACTATTTGGTATAGTATGAAAACTAAGTGCATAAAAATGGGTTGATTTATTTTTTTATCATCCAAAATTCAATTTTTTACAACTATTAAGAAGACACCCAAGCCCTATTCGTCCATTAAGGGGCCCAAACGAAGTGATCTGTCCAGGCCACTGAATCTGCACAGAGTCAAAAGTTATGTGTTGTTTACTATCCATATCTAGAGATATAGATGTCCAAATGAATCCAAACATTCCATGTAGATACCCAAGATGTGTGGGAAAAACATTATAGTGTTTTAAAAATCAATTTAATACTGTCTAGAGGCCAAAAACAATGGGACAAGTGGTTTTACACAATCTATGTTCCCAAAACCACTTCACATTTTTGCTATAAAAGAGCACCATGGGTACCTCATTTTGAGAGTTAGGACAAGGAGTGAAGTGCTAAAAATTTGGAGTTCTAGAGTATTACTCTCATCATCTTAGATGTTATGTAGTCCCATATCCTCATATGCAGATCAAGAATGGAGAAGGAGTTCCACCTGAGCTTCCTCCTCCCGATGTCGAGCTAAACGGTGGGAATTCATTGTGAGGAAGCTACACACATGTAAAGGTAGTTCTAGAACTCATAATACTACTGGTTTTATGTATTTTGTGTTTGAAAACATTTCATTTAGAATTATCTTATTTGGATTTATATTTTTTTGATTTAACTGAATGAAATTCTCTTTACTTTTAACTGATCGATGTGAAGTTGTGAGTGTGTGACTTGCGTTGTTCTGATTGGACAACACAATAATCCTTTTCTTCCCCACTTATTTGAGATTTCAATTTGTTTTGGAAGATAATATACCATTCAAGTTATCTGGACCTTTCCTATATGATTTTTATGTCAAGGTTTGTCTCAACGTGCTTTGATATAAGATCTTGGAAAGTAATCGAGATTCTGATTGATTTCAACCAAAGACTTACATCAAACCTTAATTAATCTCTAAGAACAATGAGCTTTAAATGTGTGTAGTGAAATAAAAATTAACCCTTTTATCTCATAATTATAAAACACCACCTATCCTTATCAACTATTAAACTCTTTAATTAGGTCATTTTATTTTTAAAACTATTTTCAAAACCACTCCCCTCTTTTAGTAATCTTTATTAAAAATAAAAACTATAATCTACCAATGCTCCTTGAGAGACGACCTAGGGTATACCTTAAACTAAAAAATCTTCATTAAGTAAATATCAATTTTATGTGTCATGATAATGTGGTCAAATTTTGGCATCGTTTCCGGGGAGCGCTTTTCTTTTTAGTGCGTGATTTTGATAAGATTTTTGTAAATTTTATGAATATTTTTTTTTATCTTATACCTTTACCTATATTTTTGTGTTTTGATTTATTTATTGTGTATGTTTTGTGCATGATTCATTATAATCCAAGAGATTTACCACCTTTCTAACCTGAATTGGAGAATTATATCAACGACCCCAAGACGCACCAGAGAACCCTTTGAAGGAGGACACACAAGACAACAACACTCTTCTTGATCCTTCATATTATTCTTTTGGAACCAACATAAAAACTGAAATAAACTTGTATAACATGAATGAAAACAATATAACACTAAAATAACTAACCTCTCTTGATGTCGATATCCAACCCACATACATTCAATTACATGGCGAGGCACCCAATTTTGAACTAAAATCTGGTTTAATTATCTATTACCAAGATTCCATGGACTTCCTGGAGAGGATCCACCTAAGAATTTAAAAAATTTCACACGGTTTGTTCAACATTAAAACCTGTTAATGTGGATGAGGAACAAGAAAATCTTATATAATCTCCTTTTCTTTATAAGATACTGCAAAATACTGGCTTTATTATGTTAATTCCCCAATAAGAGGCAAGGCAGACATGAAACGACTTTTTCTTGAAAAATATTTCCCAGCCTCTCGAACTGTAACAATAAGGAAATAAATATATGGTATAAGAAAATATCAAGGGGAAAAACTTAATGAATATTGGTAAATATATAAAATATTATGTTCAAGTTATTCACACCACCAAATAAGTGATCAACTTTTGATACAACATTTTTATGAAGGTCTAATTCCAATTGATCGTAACATGATTGATGTTGCTACAGGTGGTGCACTAGTAGATAAACCCCCAATTGCTGCAAGAACCCTAATTGAGAACATAGCGCAAAACACTCAAGAATTCGGTGCAAGGTCTAGTGTACCCATTAGATGTGTCCATGAGGTGCAAAGTACTGAATTTAAGAAGAAGGTGGACACAAAGTTTAAAGAGTTAAATACCCTTTTATGAAAACTTGCTCTCTCCCAAGGGAAATCTCAATCTCCTTCTCCCATACATTATGGAATATTCTCTTTTGACACCCATTATTCTGACACATTCCCCCAATCGAGAGAAATTTATGAGAGTTGTGAGGAAATCTTCCTAGGAAGCCCCTATAACCAACCCTTTAGGGAAGAACCATATTATCCATCCAACTTTAGGTGGAAACAAAACCAAGCTTATAGTCATGTGGGTTATTCAGACCAGCCTCATCAACCATGGAACCAATAAGGTCAGAGTAGTCATCCACCACCACCACCCATAAATCCCCAACCACCCTAGAGGCTTTTCCAACAACCCCCTCCAAAAGTAGATCCTATAATTGAATACATGATGAAACAAATGGCTAACAACAATATCAAATTCCAAAAAGCCACCCAATCATCCATACAAGACCTAAAAATCCAATTAGGCCAACTAGCTAACTCTATGGGAGAAATCCAAAGTCATGGGTTAGGTAAACTACCCTTTAAAACAGTATTTAACCCTAGAGATAAGGGAAATGTTAGTGAAATCTCCCTTAGGAGTGGGAAACAACTTAAAACCCAAATGAACCCTCCATTAGATTCATCCATTCCAGAGGAAACTACCATCCCAACTGCTAAAAATGGTCCAAGAGAAGAAAATTTGTATCTTGAGAGAATCCCTTCCAAAGGAAAGATTGTGTATGTTGATGAGTCACATATCCCATACATTCCTCTTTCATTTCCCCATAGGTCCACCAAACCTAGGAAATAAAATGAAACTAAACATGATAAGTAAATATTATAAACTTTTAAAAAAGTACAGGTTAGCATTCCTTTGATTGATGTCGTGAAGAAAATTCCAAGATATGCAATGTTTTTAAAGAATATGTGTACACATCGAAGGAGACTTCATGGTGATGAGAAGATATGTTTGGGGAGGAATGTCTCAACAATGATAGAACCATCACTGCCTACCAAATTCAATGTTCCCAGGACATTATTGATTCCATGCACCATAGGGGAGTATTCTTTTTCTAATGCTATGCTTGATTTGGGAACTTCTATTAATGTGATTCCTTACTCTATTTACTCTTATTTGAAGGTTTTTGGACTAAAGCCCACTGGAATTGTCGTTTATCTAGAAAATTGGAGTACATCACACCCTTATGGTGTGTTAGAGGATGTTCTTATGAGGGTTCAAAATTTAATTTTTCCTGCTAATTTTTATGTGCGTAAAATGGAAGATGATATGATGAATGGATATGCCCCAATTATATTAGGGATAAATTTATTGAAAACCCCCAAAACCCTAATTAATTTTTATAATTGAACATTATCTATGGAATTTGGTGGTGACATAGTCCATTTCAACATCCTTGATTCCATGGATCACCCCTCATAAGAAAATTCATCTCTCTCTATTAATTCAATTGATGTAATCCATTCCCTTGAAAACACTTCTTATCATTCTCCTAATCCCCTTTATGAGTTTTCATCCTTGATTTAAATTCTTGTTAATGAATCATGAATTGATTGTTGCAGTGGTCTAGAAAAGTGTCATGAATTTTATTAATTGCTAATTTATTGAACACTGAGGATCCAATGACCATCGATGATAATGATAAGCTTGTAAAAGCTCATTCCTCATCTTAGGATGATACCATTGAGTAGTTAGATGAGATTATTGACCTATCACATTCACACACACTCCCATCAATCCAAAATACACGTAAATTAGAACTAAAACAACTTCCTCAAGATTTAAAATATTCATATCTTGAGAATGGAAACAAGATTCCCATCATCATTTCTAGTTCACTCCCTCCTAAGCATGAATTTCAACTGCTTGAACTTTTGAGGGAGTATAAACAAGCATTGGGATGGAAACTTGCTGACATTCTTGGTATTATCCCATCAATTTGTACACATCATATATTGTTAAATGATGAGGCTAAACCAGTGAGGCATCCACAACCTCGACTAAACCCAAACCTCCTAGAAGTTGTGAAAAAGGAGGTAACAAAATTATTAGCTGCTGGAATAATTTACCCAATCTCTGAAGTCCAATGAGTCAGTCTTGTTCAAGTAGTTCCTAGAAAAAAAAGCCTTACAGTAATCAAAAGTGAAAATAATGAATTTGTTCCAACTTATGTGTATAATAGTTGGGGTGTCTACATAGACTATTGCTGACTAAACCAACACACTTGGAATGACCATTTCCCTTTTCCATTCATTGACCAAATGCTAGGGAGGCTAGCAGGTAAGTCCAACTACTATTTCCTTGATGGGTATTGTGGATACTTTCATATCCATATTGTCCCTGAGTACTAGGAAAAGACAACCTTCACTTTCCCATTTGGCACATTTTCATATGGGAGGATGTCATTTGGTATGTTCAATGCTCCGGGTACTTTCCAGCGATGCATGGTTAGTATTTTTTCAGATTACTTGGATAATTGCATAGAAGTTTTCATGGATGATTTCACTGTATATGGATCATATTTTGATGAATGTTTGATTAGTCTTTCTCCAGTCCTACATCATTGTATTGAAAATAATCTTGTATTAAATTTTTAGAAGCACCATTTCATGGTGTGACCAGGTATAGTTTTGGGACATGTAATTTCTGAGGATGGTATCCAAGTAGATAAATCAAAATTGGATGTCATTTCATCCTTACCATTCCCTAAAAAATTTATGGGATATGTGGTCTTTCCTATTTCATGCTGGATTTTACCGTCGTTTCATTCGTGACTTTGGTAAAGTTGTACTCCCCCTCTCCCAATTACTCCAAAAATAAAAAGAATTTTTTTTTGATAATTAATGTGAGGAAGCTTTTAATAAGTTAAAATGGATTATTACATCACCCCTGGTAATCCAACCACCTCAGTGGGATTTACTGTTTGAGCTCATGTGTGATGCCTCTAACTATGCATTTGGGGCGGTCTTGTCACAAAGGGTTGATCGAGCTCCACATATCATACCCTATGCCTCACGTACATTGGACCCTTCCCAAGAAAACAAAACCACAACTGAAAAATAATTATTTTCCATAGTGTTTTCCTTGGATAAATTTAGGTCATATATTTTAGAGCCCAAATTCATTGTATTCTCAGACCATGCAACCCTCTAGTATCTCTTTAAGAAACTGGAAGCCAAACCACGTCTCATTCACTGGATGATCCTCCTTCAATAATTCAATCTAGAAATTATACGTAAAAAAGGATCATATAATGTGGTGGTTGACTATATCAGTAGGATCCTCCCATCCTCATACATTGACTCATCCCCCTGTATTCCCATTAATGACATGTTTCCTGGTGAGAAATTGTACTGAGTGCAATATGTTATTCCTTGGTATGAAAAAATTGTAAATTATTTGGTAGCATCTTTCATTCCAAATAATTTCAAACAATACCAAGCTAGTTATCTAAAACATGAGTCATGTTGGTATATTTGTAATGACCCCTACCTCTTTTGCACATGTAGCAATCAGGTCCTTAGGCATTGTGTTTTCGATAGTGAGTTTCAGTCTGTCCTTAGATTCTTCCACACTCTTTATTGTGGGGTCCACTTTAGTGCCCAACAGACTGCTTGCAAGTTCCTTGATTCTAGTCTCTTTTGGCCAACACTTTTTCAGGATGCCCATGAATTTTGAAAATATTTTCCCTGTTGTCAAAGAATGGGGAATATCTCTAAAATAAATTAAATTCCACAATAATCGTTACTCTTTCATGAAATTTTCTATGTTTGTGGCATTGAATTTATGGTTCCATTTCCCAATTACTATGGAAACTTGTACATTCCAATGGTATTCAATTATGTGTCAAAATGGGTAGAGGCGCGATCTACAAGGATAGATGGTTCCAAAACAGTTGTGCAATTTTTTAGAACTCAGATCTTTTGTAGGTTTGGATTACCTAGGTTCATCATTAGTGACCAGGGTTCTCTTTTTTGTAACTGAACAATGAAATCACTTTTGCATCGGTATGGGGTCAGTCATCGAGTGTCTACTGCATATCACCCAGAGACCAATGGTCAAGCTGAGGTGTCAAATAGAGAGGTAAAACAAATACTTGAAAAACTGGTTCAACACAACAGAAAAGATTGGAGTCTTAGACTCGATGATTCATTATGGGATTACAGTACTACCTTTAAAACTCCCATTGGAATGTCACCTTATAGGCTTGTTTTTGGAAAATGTTGTCACGTCCATGTTGAGATT
Organism: Viscum album; assembly: GCA_963277665.1. Classification (NCBI taxonomy): domain Eukaryota; kingdom Viridiplantae; phylum Streptophyta; class Magnoliopsida; order Santalales; family Viscaceae; genus Viscum; species Viscum album. Next base: position 695,771,155 of record OY728122.1, on the reverse strand, counting down.
GAGTACCAGGCCTACTGAGCCATTAAACAATGCAATTCTAATCTTTCTGGTGTAGGTTCTTAGAGAAAGTGACAGATTCAGTATCTAGAGGAAATGTGCAGAGATGCATATGATAACTCCAAGATTTATAAGGAGTGAAAAAAGGCTTACCATGACCGTCTCATCCTTCATTGTCAGTTCCAAATTGGGAATAAGGTCCTCCTTTAAAATCCAAGTCTGAAGTTTCATCCAGGTAAGCTTCGTTCTCATTGGATTGGACCATACACTGTTACTAATGTATCTTCATTTGGTATTGTTCATGTTCAAAATGAAGAAACTAATAAAACATTCACTGTCAATGGGAAGCGACAAAATCACTTCCATGAAGCCCTTTTGAAGTTCCCTATGGAGGAACTACATGTTCAAGAAGCAACATACCAATGACACCCACCGGGTTTTATCCTTCCTTCTCACATTCTTTTTTATTACAGTGAGAACACTGCACATTCTAGTTGTGGGGGTAGATACATTCATGTGTTCATTAGTAATTTCATAGTCTTTATTCTTTATTATCTTTTTCACCTTCTTTATTGTATTTTCACTTTCCCCATCCTGTTGAGTTCATTATAATTTTCATCACCTTTCTTATTTATTCTATTTTTATCTTTATTTATGGTATTTTCACTTTTCCCCATCTTGTTCAGTTCATTAGGATTTTCATTATCTTTTTTATTTCTTCTCTTTTTCACCTTCTTTATGGTATTTTTACTCCCCCTCCCCCTTATAGTCACCAAATCATGGAACTTAGTGAAAATACACGTTGAAATTTTTGATTCCATATTGATTTAACATTTTATGAAAACCTGACTCTATTATGGAATGAATGATTGTATGAATTTAACATCGGTGAGTGATTTTTAGAGAATTGGTTTTCTATCAACGATATAAATGGTTGTATCTCTGTAAAACCTTAGAGATGATTGATTCCCATTGTGTGAGTAGTTTTTGGGAAAACTATGTCACTAATATCTCCACACATTTTTACACCAAACCACAAGGTGTGAATATTTATTACTTAATATAAGGTAAATATATGTTAATTTATAATTTTCATCTTAAAATTATATTTCCATACGTTTATTCCTTATCTGATCTGTTTCATTATGTACCAGATTGACCTATGTGTGTGTACCTGATATCCGATTGTTGTACTCTCTCAAAAAAAATTGGGTTGTGTCTTTGGTAGGTCAAAAACCACTCCCCCTCAACCTTTTATCTTGTTATAACTATTACAATTCATGTTGTGAGGAGATCAAACAAGGGTTGAGAGATGAGTGTGAGATTTGTTCCAAATGCAACTTCTGAAAAAAAATGAGGGAGTGATGAAATGTGAAACATATTAGGATATCTAGGTCAGGAGCTTATGGTTTGACTTCTGAGAATTCTTAAGTGAGTGGGTCTTGAAATATTATTGCAAAGGATGTAGGTAAGGTACGGTGGAAAAAATCATTTAAGCTGAAAAATTTTCAAATAAAATATATTTATTAGATAGAAAGTGGAAAGAATATCATGGAATGGTTTTCACATACACACATGGAGAGTTAGTGTCATGGTTTACATCGGAATTCCTTGCTCAATTTGGTATCATGAATCTCTTAGAATTTCACTCTGATATGATTTATGAGACATCTTTTTTCCATTTTCACTAGGAAGAACTCCTTGGTGTGGTTTGTGCATTGATCACATTACTTTAAGGAATTAAAATTTCCTCAAATGTTAAATAATAATGATGTTGGTAATATCTACATGCATAATTTTTGAAAATGTAACTTTTTTCGGGAGTGAAAATGTTTAGGTGTGGGGGTGTGATCGCACTACGATTCATTGTTTCATTTTCACCCTTACACCAGTGTGCTAAACTTGTTTTATATTAAAAATTATAAAATAATCATTACATGTTTGAATCATTTATTTTGTGTTTATCAATGTTAAAAAAAGGTAAATTTTACTTGTTTTGATGATTCCATTGCAAGAGGAGGTGATTTGGAGGCCCTGGAGATGATCTAGAAGGAAAATGGGGCAAAACTGCATGGGTTCCCTAAACACCTGGACATCGTTTGGTATAGTATAAAAACTTAGTTCATAATAATTGGCTGATATTTTGTGTACTGGTCTAAAATTAAAATTTCTAAAACTCTTAAAAATACACCAAAGCCCCATTCATCCATTAAGGGGCCAAACCTAAGTGATCTGTCCAGGACACCGAATCTGCATGGAGTCAAGAGTTGTGTGCAGTGTGATGTCCATATCTCAAGATTTATGTGTCAAAATGAAACTAAACTTTTTTTGGAGATATCCAAGACGTGGGGTAACAACTTTATAGTTTTATCAAAAGAAATTTAAGCCTTTTTTAGTCATAAAACAATGGGAAAAGTCATTTTACACAATCTGTGTGCCCAAAACCACTTCTCATTTTTTCTATAAAATAGCACCATGGGTACCTCATTTTGAGAGTTAGTCCAAGGAGTGAAGTGATGCCAATTTTGAGTTCTATAGAATTCATCTCATTATCCTAGATGTTATGTAGGGCCCTATCCTCAAAGGGGGATCAAGAATGAAGAAGGAGTTCTACCCAAGCTTCCTCCTCCTCCTGATATTGAGCTAAACGATGGGGGTTCATTGTGAGGGAGCTACACACACGTAAAGAGAGTTATGGAACTTTTAATACTACTAGTTTGATGTATTTTGGTTTTAAAACATTTCATTCATAAGTATCTTATTTTAATTTATCTTTTTTTGATTTAACCAAATGAAATGTTCTTTACATTTAACCAATAGGTGTGCAGTTTTTAGTGCATGAATTCAGTTGTTCCTATTGGACAAAAAAATATTATAGTGACCCGAGCCTTTTACATAAAACATTTCATTATTTTAAGCATAAATAACCATCATAGTACAAGCCAAGGATCGTTAAGTCTAGTGTCTTGGAAGACTAGGTACATATAACATAAAACATGGGGCTAAAAAAACTTCTTTATTTAATCTCCATAATGAGATCCTAACTTCCTTTGATCCCTTACATCTGTATAGGGTACCCTAGGGAACACATGAACAAAGGGATGAGCTAAAAATTCCCAATAAGGGAATGAACATAAGGATACACATCAAGCACATGAATTAAGAGGCATGACATAATGATATCCAAAGCATGAAACTTATGAAATAATTTAATATAAGCATGGGATCATATAAACATGGAATCATATAAATGTGGAAAAATCATAAATCATATCTTTAGTATGGGTCAAGGCTAACAGCCAATCCCATTTCCCATTTCAGTACGGGTCAAGGCTAACCACCAATCCCATTTCACATCGCATCTCATGAGACTTAACCTTACCCAATGCATTGGAGCGCTATCTGGGTGCACCCATCTCAACATATTCATGAATATTCTTGTCACATAAATAATATTTCCACATAAATAATCATACATAATAAACCATACATAAACATAAGGGTTCCCATGGAAAGAATTGGGTACCACAATCATGACATAAAACATATCCAATGGGCGTATCACAAAAGTGTCCATGAAAAGAAGGGATTAGAACATACATGGACATTCATAGGGTAAAATAGTCATATAAAATGGTAAGTTGTGTCAAATATAAGTGAAAAAATATAAAAAATGTATTTTAGAAACATTAGCATTAAAACATTTTTGTGCGGTTTTAAGGAAAACACTCTAGGGCTTTTCAAATAGAAAAGATGACATTATTTTATATAAAACCAGAATTGAACCAAGAATGTTTTCATAATAAAAATTCTGATTTTATAAATAAAATTGTATTTTAAAACATAGGATAGAGTGCACTTAAAATTTGGGTAAAAATTTTGGAAGTCCCCTTAAAACAGGTTTGCTTATCAGAAAGTTCTAAGGAGGGAATCTTTCAAAATCATGTATATCCCCAAAAGAATGTGATGAAAGGTTCTTGATATAAGAATATTGTACAACTAACTATAATTTATAAGACTCACATAGATAGATAAGATAACACCATTTTGAAATAAATATAAGGCAACCTGAAAGAATAAAGAAGGTTCGGGTAGAATTCATTATGATTTTATTGGCATGGTGTCGGGTGTGACCAAGAGGGATTGATGAGAGAGAAATGGGGTTTCTCATAACTTATAAATACATAAGTAAGTATTGGGTAGTTTCTTAAACATACCCCATCATTTTCTAGTACACTTAAAAAGGCAAAGTATAGAGGACAATCTTGATTGAGAGAGAAAAGGGGAGGATCCCTTACCTTAAATCTGGTGGTGTTCTCCAATTGTTATTAGTGACCTGAATAAACAAATTAGGGTTATTAATTCATAAGTCCAGAACCTATTATATATTTAATTTATTTATTATAACCCTTTTTAGTTCATTCAAAGCCTTTTTGATTAGTTATAAGGTTCAATTTCATTGTTCGAGCTCATTTGTTTACTTGGCTTTAAAGATCGGTTCACTTAAATTCAAGTTTGGATTATATGCTAGATGAAAGTGGTTGTCTAGAATTGAAGTTATATTATTTATTTCATATCTAGGAGATTACATGTTTTTAATTTTAATTAGGTTAATTAGAGTTATGTCGAATTATTATATATATAACCTTAGTGGTAACCGTTTTTGTTAATCGGTGGGTTTGATTACAAAGAATGTATTTTGATTTATAACTTAATTCCATTTGTACCAAAATATTACAGAACCAAAAATAGGATATATTACATATATAATAATCTGGTTCAACCATAACACAAATGGTTTCATGACCATAATTAAAGATAATAATATAAATTGATAAATTGTTGTCCTTGAATGTGCTAAATTAGCACATCTCAAACGGTGCTTCCATTTCTTTCAAATAAAAGGGTGGGGAAAGGGGAGAAGATAATGAAATATACCACTAGCATGAAGACATTCTAGTACATGTATGTTACTGTATTTATCATACTATTATGGTGAAGGGAGGTGAGGAAAGAAAATAAAAAATAAAAGAACTTAAAAGAAAATAAGAATTTTGGGAAGAGGAATTTACCTCTTGAGACTTCCTCCTTTGAGAACCTATTAGGGGGAGTGGTTTTGGAAATTTGAGGAGGCTGAGGGATTTTGGACGTGCGGGGGGACCTTGGGGAGATATTTGGGTAGAATTTAGAGAAGGCTTGGAGCTTGAGAGGAGTGGAGATAAGAGGGAGTGAGGGGGGTGTATAGTGGAGGAGAGGAGGGATTTCATGATATTATAATCATTAATTTATTATTTCTTCCCAAGACAAGGAATAGTAAGTATTACATGACCAATAATAGTAAATGGGTCATGTGAATTAGAACCAAGTGGGATTACATCAGCAGAGCATCATCAATGACTCAATTAATCCAATATTTAGCATTTATTGTAAATTATCGGATTCTACTATTCATCAAAAATTCATGTATTTCAGAAAAATCTCAAAAATTCACCTTAATGATTTTTCGACGTGTAGAATCCAAAAATGAATTCCATTTTTCAAAAATAATTTTATAAATTTGATTGTTTTAATATTTAATTAAAATCATATTTTATTATCAAAAACCATATTTAAAACATGAATTAACTCATTCTAAAACATAGGTATATTGTACTTCCAACTTGAATATTATTTTTATACTATAATTAGTGAGGTTACTATTCATTAGGGTATATCATTATTCATAAGGGTATGTTACTATTCATTAGGGTAGGTTACTATTCACCAAAAAATTAAGTTTTTCTTATCGGACTCCAAAAAACATCTTGAACACAACCGTGTATGCCAGATTTTCGAAATTCCAAACACATAAGTGACTAACTTATGTTTAAAGGTCAATTATCACTTATTAGTTCATTATGTTGTGTTTTCATGTGATTTTATGACATAAATATAAGAAGGGAATTTCCATTGAAAAACTTTGGGTCATTACAAAGAATCCTTTTCTTCCCCACTTATTTGATATTTTAAATTTTTTTGAAGCTAATATACCATTCATGTGATCTGTACCTTGTCTATAAGATTGTTATGTTAAGGTTTGGATCAACGTGCTTTGATATAAGATCTTGGAAAGTAATCAGGATTCCGATTGATTTCAACTAATGACTTAAATCAAACCTTAATTAATCTCCAAGAACAATGAGATTTAAATTTGTAGTAAAATCAAAATGAACCTTTTTTATCTCATAATTATAAAACACCACCTTTCCTTTTCAACTATTAAACTATTTAATTAATTCAGTTTATTTTTAAAACTATTTTCAAAACCACCCCACTCTTTTAGTAGTCATTATTAAAAATACACACTATAAGCTACGAACACTCCTTGAGAGACAACCTATGATATTCCCTAGAATAAAAAATATTCTTTAAATAACTATCAATTTTACGTGTCACGACAATGTGGTCAAATTTTGGCATCGTTGCCGGTGAGAGTTTTGGTTTTTAGCGTGTGTTTTTTATAAGATTTTTGTAAATTTTGTGAATATTTATTTGTTTTATATTATACTATTTTTTCTGATTTATTTCTTTTTTAGGTTTTGCGCATGATGCATTATAATCTTGGAAATTTACCACCTTTCAAACCTGAACTGGAGAGGATCTTACATCAGTGACCCCGAGATGCACCAGAGACCCCTTTGAAAGAGGACACACAAGACAAGAACACTCTTCTTAATCCTTCATCTTCTCCTTATGGAACCAATATCAAAACTGAAATAAACTTGTATAACATGGCTAAAAACAATAGAAAACTAAAATAACTAACCTCACTTGATGTCGATATCCAACCCACATACATTCAATTACAAGGTAAGGCACCCAATTTTGAACTAAAATCTGGTTTAATTCATCTATTACCAAGATTTCATGGACTTCCTGGAGAGGATTCACATAAGCATTTAAAAGAACTCAACATTGTTTGTTCAACATTAAAACCAGCTAATTTGGATGAGGAACAAGTAAAGATTAGAGAATTCCCATTTTCTTTAGAAGATACTATAAAATATAGGCTTTATTATTTTAATTCCCTAATAAGAGGTTGGGAAGACATGAAATGACTTTTTCTTGAAACATATTTCATATCCTCTCAAATTGCAACAATAAGGAAAGAAATATGTGCTATAATACAATGTAAAGGGGAAATCTTCATGAATATTGGGAAATATTTAAAAGATTATGTTCAAGTTTTCCACACCAACAAATAAGCGATCAACTTTTGATACAGTATTTTTATGAAGGTTTAATTTCAATTGATCGTAACATGATTGATGCTACTGTAGGTGGTGCACTAGTAGATAAAACCTCAATCGCTACAAGAAACCTGATTGAGAACATGGCTAAAAAAACTCAACAATTCGGTAAAAGGTCAAGTGTACCCATTTGAGGTGTCCATGAGGTGAAAAGTACTGACTTTGAGAAGAATATGGACACAAAGTTTGAAGAGGTAAGTGCCCTTTTACGACAACTTACTCTCTCACAAGGGCAATCTCAATCTCCTTCTCCCATCCATTGTAGAATCTGCTCTTTTGACACCCATTGTTCTGACCAATTCCCCCAATTGAGAGAAAATTATGAGAGTTGTGAGGAAATATTCCCAAGATTCCCCTATAACCAACCCTTTAGGCAAGAACCATATTATTCATCCAACTCTGGGTGGAAAGAAAACCAAGCTTATAGGCATGTGGGGTATTCAAACCAGCCTCATCAACCATGGAACCAATAAGGTCAGAGTAGTCATTCACCACCACCACCCATAAATCCTCAACCACCCTAGAGGCATTTCCAAAAACCCCCTCCAAAAGCTGAGCCTAGACTTGAAGACATGATGAAACAAATGGCTGACAATAATATCCAATTCCAACAAGCCACCCAAGCATCCATACAAAACCTAAAAATCCAATTAGGCCAACTAGCTAACTCTGTGGGGTAAATCCAAAGTCATGGGTTAGGTAAAATACCTTTGCAACCAGTATTTAACCCTAGAGATAAGGGAAATGTTAGTGAAATCACCCTTAGGAGTGGGAAACAACTTAAAACCCAAATAAACCCTCCATTAGATTCATCCACTCCTGAGTAAACCACCATCCCAACTACTAAAAATGGTCCAAGAGAATAAAATACTTATCCTGAGACAATCCCTTCTAAAATAAATAGTGTTTCTATTGATGAGTCAATTATCCCATCCATTCCTCTTCCATTTCCCCAAAGGGCCACCCAACCTAGGAAACAAAATGAAACTGAACTTGATATGGAAATATTTTAAACTTTCAAAAAAGTGCAGGTTAACATTCCTTTGATTGATGTCGTGAAGAAAATTCCAAGATATGCGAAGTTTTTAAAGGATATGTGTACACATTGAAGGATGCTTAATGGTGATGAGAAGGTAAGTTTGGGGAGGAATGTCTCAGTATTGATATAACTATCACTTCCTACCAAATAAAATGATCCTAGGATATTCTTGATTCCATGCACCAAAGGGGGGTATTCTTTTTCTAATGTTATTCTTGATTTGGTCACTTCTATTAATGTGATTCCTCACTCTATTTACTCTTCTTTATAGGTCGGTAAACTAAAGCCCACTAGAATATTTTTTCAGCTATAAAATTGTAGTATATCACACCCTTCTGGTGTGTTAGAGGATGTTCTTGGGAGGGTTCCAAATTTAATTTTTCCTACTGATGTTTATGTGCTTAAAATGGAAGATGATAGGATTAATGGACATGCCCCAATTATATTGGATAGACCATTATTGAAAACTTCCAAAACCATAATTAATGTCCATAATGGAACATAATCTATGGAGATTGGTGGTGACATAGTCCATTTCAATATCCTTGATCTCATGAATCACCCCTTAGAAGAAAATTCATCTCTATCTGTTAATTCAATTGATGTAATCCATTCCCCCAGAAAACACTTATTATCATTCCCTTGATCCCCTTTCTAATTTTTAATCCTTGATTGAAATTATTGGTAATTAATCATTTATTGATTGTTTTAGTGGTCTAGAAATGTGTCATGCATGTTTATTAATTGATAATTTATTGAACATTGAGGATTCAATGACGATAGATTATACTGCTAAGCTTGTAAAAGCTCATTCCACATCTGAGGATGATACCATTGAGCAGTTAGATGAGATTAGTTACCTGTCACTTTCACACACACTCTAATTAATCCAAAACCCACATGAATTAGAACTAAAAAAACTGCCTCAAGATTTAAAATATTCGTATCTTGAGAATGGAAACAAGTTGCCCGTCACCATTGCTAGTTTATTCCCTCCTGAGCATGAATTACGACTGCTTTATCTTTTGAGGGAGTATAAACAAGATTTGGTATAGACACTTACTGATATTCCTAGTATTATCCCATCAATTTTTACACATAATATATTATTAAATGATGAGGCTAAACCAGTGAGGCAGCCACAATGTCGACTAAACCCAAATCTCTTAGAAGTTGTGAAAAAAGGAGGAAACAAAATTATTAGCTGCTAGAATCATTTACCCCATCTTTGATTTCCAATGGGTCAGTCCCATTCAAGTAGATCCTAAAGAACTAGCCTCGCAGTAATCAAAAATGAAAATAAATAATTGGTTCAAAATCATGTGCAGAATAGTTGTCATGTCTGCATAGACTATGGCCGACTAAACCAACACACTAGGAAGGGCCATTTCTTTTTTCCATTTATTGAACAAATGCTAGAGAAGCTACTAGGTATGTCCCACTACAATTTCTTTGATAGGTATACTGGATACTTTCATATTCATATTTCCCCTGAGGACCAGGAAAATATGACCTTCACTTTCCCCTTTGGAAAATTTTCATATAGGATGATTACATTTGGTCTATGAAATGCTTCGGGTACTTTCCAGTGATACATGGTTAGTATTTTTTTGTATTACTAGGAGAATTGCATGGAAGTTTTCATGGATGATTTCACTGCATATAGATCCTCTTTTTATGAATTTTTTATTAGTCTTGCTTCAGTCCTACATCGATGTATTGAAAATAATCTCATATTAAATTATGAGAAATGTCATTTCATGGTGCGACAAGGTATAATTTTGGGGCATGTAATTTCTAGGGATGGTATCCAAGTAGATAAATCAAAAGTTAAGGTCATTTCTTCCTTAAAATTCCCTAAAAAAAGTTATGGGATGTGCAGTCTTTCCTAGGTCCTGCTGGATTTTACCGTCATTTCACTCGTGACTTTAGTAAAATTGCACTCCCCCACTACCGATTACTCCAAAAAGAAAAAGAATTTTCTTTTGATAAGGAATTTGAGGAAGATTTTAATAAGTTAAAATGAAGTCTCACATAACACCAGGTAATCCAACCACCTTGGTGGTATTTACCATTTTACCTCATGTTTGATGCCTCTAACTATGTAATTGGGGTAGTCTTGTCACAAAGGGTCAACCGAGCTCCACATTTCATAGCTTATTCCTCACGTACATTAAACCCTGACCAAGAAAACTACACCACAACTGAAAAATAATTCCTTTCTAGGGTGTTTTCCTTAGATAAATTTAGGTCATATCTTTTAGGGTCTAAAGTCATTATATTCTCCGACCATGCAGCCCTCTGGTATCTCCTTAAGAAACCAAAAGTCAAACCACGTTTCATTTGTTGGATGCTCAACCTTCAGAAATTCAATCTAGAAATTAGAGATAAAAAAGGAGTAGTGAATGTGGTGGATAACCATATCCGTAGGATCCTCCCATCCTCATACTTTAACTCATCCCCTTGTATTACCATTAATGACATGTTTCCTGATGAGAAATTGTACCAAGTGCAAGATGTTATTCCTTGGTATTCCAAAATTGTAAATTATTTGGTATCATCTTTCATTCCTACTAATTTCAAAAAATACCAAGCGAGACGTCTAAAACATGAGTCTCATTGGTACATTTAGGATGACCCCTACCTCTGGAACACATGTAGTGATCATGTCCTTAGGCGTTGTGTTTCTGATAGTGAGTTTCAGTCTGTCCTTAGATTCTACCACACTCTTTCTTGTGGGGGCCACTTTTTCTCCCAATGGACTGCTTGCTAGGTCCTTGATTCTGGTCTCTTTTGGCCAACACTTTTTCGGGATGCCCATGAATTTTGAAAATCTTTTCCTCATTTTCAAAGAATGGGGAATGTCTCTAAAATAAATGAAATTCCACAACAACCATTTCTCTTTCATAAATTTTTTTATGTTTGGGGAATTGACTTTATGGGTCCATTTACTAATTCCTATGGAAACATGTACATTCTTCTGACAGTCGATTATGTGTCAAAATAGGCAAAGGAACGATCCACAAGGATAGATGACTCCAAAAAAGTTGTAGAATTTTTGAGAACACAGATCTTTTGTCGTTTTGGATTACCTAGGTTCATCATTAGTGACCAGAGTTCTCATTTCTACAACTAAACAATGCAATCACTTTTGAATCAGTGTAGGTTTGGTCATCGAGTGTCTACTGCATATCACCCACAGACCAATGGTCAAGATGAGGTGTCAAATAAATAGATAAACAAATTCTTGAAAAAATAGTTCAACCCAATAGAAAATATTGGAGTCTTAGACCCAATGATTCATTATTGGATTACCATGCTTCCTTTAAAACTCCCATTGGAATGTCACCTTAGGGGATTGTTTTTGGAAAAATCTATCACTTCCCTATTGAGATTGAGCATCAAGCCTACTAGGACATTAAACAATTTAATTCTAACCTTTCTGGTTCTTGTTATCATAGGAAGATATAGATTCAGGAGATAAATGAAATGTGTAGAGATGCATATGAGAACTCTAAGATTTATAAGGAGCAAACCAAGGTGGTCTATGACCATATCATCCTTCATCTTTAGTTCTACATTAGGAAAAAGGTCCTCCTTTACAATGCAAGGCTGAAGTTTCATCCAGGTAAGCTTTATTCCCATTGGTTTGGACTATACATTGTTACAAATGTATCTCCATTTGGTGTTTTTTAGGTTAAAAATGAAAAAACTAAGAAAACCTTCACTGTGAATGGGCATTGGCTAAAGCACTTCCATGAAGCCCTTCTGGAGTTCCCGATGGAGGAATTCTATGTTCAAGAAGCAACATACCAATGAAACCCACCAGATTTTATCCTTATTTCCCATATTATATTTTATTACAATGAGTACACCGCACATTCTTGGTGTGAGGGTGGATACATTCCTGTGTTCATTAGGATTTTCATAGTCTTTCTTAGTTCTTCTCTTTTCCCCCATCTTTATGGTATTTTCACTTTTCCCTATCTTGTTGAGTTCATTAGGATTTTCATCATCTTTTTTCTTTATTATCATTTTCACCTTTTTTATGATATTTTAACGTTTCCTCATCTTGTTCAGTTCATTAGTATTTTCATCATCTTTCTTATTTCTTCTCTTTTTTTCCTTCTTTATGGTATTTTTACTCCCCCTTCCTTATGGTCACAAAATCATGGAACTTACTAAAAATTCATGTTGAAATTTTTGATTCCATTTTGATTTAACATTCAATGAAATTCTAACTCTGTTATAGAATGAATGTTTTTATGAATTTAACATCAGGGAGTCATTTTTAGTGAATTGATTTTCTGTCAATGATATATATGGTTGTATCTCTGTGAAACCTTTGAGATGATTGATGCCCATTGTGTCAGTAGTTTTTGGGAAAACCGTTTCACTAATATCTCCACACATTTTTTCACCAAATCACAAAGTGTTAATATTTCTTACTTAATATAAGGTAAATATATGTTAGGTTAATATTTTTCATCTTAAATTGATATTTCCATACATTTTTTCCTTATACAATTTGTTTCATTACTATACAAGATTTACCTATGTGTGTGTACCTGATATCTGACTATTGTACGCCCTCAAAAAAATCAAAAAAATGGGTTATGTCTTAGGCAGGTAAAAAAAACACTCCTCATCAACCTTTGATATTTTTATAAATATTACAATTAGTGTCGTGAGGAGATCAAACAAGGGTTGAGAGATGAGTGTGATATTTGTTCCAAATTCAACTTCTGAAAAAATATACAAAAATAATAAATGGGGGGAGTGATGAAATGTGCAACATATAGGGATATCTAGTTTGGGAGATTATGGTTTGACTTCTAGGAATTATTAAGAGAGTGGTTCTTGAAATATTATTGCAAAGGATGTAGGGAAGGTTTGGTGGAAAAAATCATTTAAGCTAAAAAATGCTAAAATAACCTATATTTATTGGATAGAAAGTGGAAATATTATAATGGACTGGTTTTCACACACACACATGTAGAGTTTTGTGGTATGGTTTACTTCTGAATTCCTTGTTCAATTTCATATCATGAATCTCTTTTAATTTCACTGTGATATGATTTATGAGTCATCTTTTTCCATTTTCCTTAGGAAGAACTCCTTGGTGTGGTTTGTGCATTGATCACATTACTTTAATGAATTAAAATTTCTTAAAATGTTAAATATTTATGATGTTAGTAATATCTTCATGCATAATTTCTAAAAATTTAACTTTTCTCAGGAGTGCAAATGTTTAGGTGTGAGGGTGTGATCGCACCGCGATTCACTGTTTCATTTTCACACTTACACCTCTGTGCTAAACTTGTTTTATATTAAAAATTATAACAAATTTAATTACATGTTTGAATAATTTATTTTTTATCACTTTTAAAAAGGGAAATGTTACTTGTTTTGATGATTCCATTATATGAGGAGGTGATTTGGAGGCCCTAGAGATGATCCAGAAGGGAAATGGGCCAAAACTGCATGAGTTCCATGAACACCTATTCAATGTTTGGTATATTATGAACACTTCGTGCATCCAAATGGTCTGATATTTCTTTATTGTCTAAAATTCAATTTTATACCACTCTAAAGAATACACCCAAGTCTCATTCGTCTATTAAGGGGCCCAACTGAAGTGATATGTCCAGGCCACAGAATCTGTACAGAGTCAAAAGTTGTGTGCTCTATTCTATCCATATCTAGATATTTATGATTCCAAATGAATAAAAACATTCAGTGGAGATATCCAAGATGTGGGGGAAAAAATTTATAGTTTTTTAAAAATCAATTTAATACTGTATAGAGGCCGAAAACAATAGGAAAAATGGTTTTACACAATCTTTGTGCCCAAAACCACTTCCCATTTTTTCTATAAAAGATCACCATGGGTACCTCATTTGGAGAGTTCGTCCAAGGAGTGAAGTGCTTCCAATTTAGAGTTTCATAGTAGTCCTCTCATCATCTTAGAAATTATTTAGTCCCTTATCCTCATAGGGGGATCAATAATGAAGAAGGAGTTCCACCTGAGCTTCCTCCTCCTCCCGACGTCGAGCTAAACGGTGGGCGTTCATTGTGAGGGAGCTACACACATGTAAAAGGAGTTCTGAAACTTGTACTAATACTAGTTTGATGTATTTTGGGGTTGAAAACATTTCATTCAGAAGTATCTTACTTTGATTTATCTTTGTTTGATTTAACCGAATGAAATTCTCTTTACTTTTAACCGATCGGTGTGAAGTTTTGAGTGTGTGACTTGTGTTGTTTCGATTGGACACCACAAGAATCTTTTTCTTCCCCAATTATTGGGGATTTAAATTTTTTTATGATAATATACCATGAATGTGATCTAGATCTTGGTTATACGATTGTTATTTCAAGGTTTGGCTCAACGTGCTTTAATATAAGACCTTGGAAAGTAATTGGGATTCCGATTGATTTCGACCAAAGACTTGCATCAAACATTAATTAATCTCTGAGAACAATTAGCTTTAAATGTGTGTAGTGAACTCAAAATGTACCCTTTTATCTCATAATTATAAAACACCACCTTTCCTTATCAACTATTAAACTCTTTAATTAATTCATTTTATTTTTAAAACTATATTCAAAACCACCCCCTTTTTAGTAATCTTTATTAAAAATACACACTATAAGCTACCAATTCTCCTTGAGAGATGACCTAGGGTCTGCCCTAGACTACAAAATATTCTTTAAGTAACTATAAATTTGACGTTTCATGAAAATGCGGTCACATATAGGTATACTAAATTCATGTATTGACCAGTAGTAAATTTAAAATAATATAATCCACAATGATTAAAAATATAATATTAAAATATTATAAATAGGTATATGCATGCATTATGTATAGATATTAGTATTATTATTAAAATATGATATGATTAAAATAAATTAAATATTTTAATATCAATGGGGTAGTAAAATTAAAATATTAATATTAATAAATAATTTTAATGGTATTTGTTATAGCATATTTAGTATAAAATAAATATCTATATTTTTTCAAAGAACCATTTTATTAAGAATTTTATATTTTATACTAATATACTAAATTTAATTCTTAAAAAATATTATCATATATTAACTAATATATTAAAATATCTTTAATTAGAAATTTATATGAAATATTATTAAGAACACTTAATTATTAAAAAACATTATTTTTTAATAAAAGTAGTTTTTAATTATATTATGTATTTTAATTTAAAAACTAAATTTATGAATATTAAAATCTGAGTTAGATAAAAATAACTTCATTTATTCATTTTGGAGATCAAAATTTACGTATTATGAATGTTGTGTTTCTTTTAAAAAGGTTGACTTGTAGTTGAAAAATATGATTTTGTAAAAAATTATAGTTTTTATGATTTTATCATTATGTAAGAATATCCTAGAAGATTAAAAAACCTATCAAGTAATAAAATTTGAATTAAAAAATTAAAATTATGTATTTTAAATAATTTTTGGTACATATACATCCTATTTCCAACATTTTTTGAACTAATATAAATTTTCATTTTAATAAAAACCACTTTTGGTCTTTTAATCTAATTAATATTTTTTATGGTGAATTTTTTTTCTTGATTTTAAATCCACTAATATTTTATTTATTTTATTATAAAAAATATTATGTTATAAAAATAAATAACTATGATAATATTATCTTTTATATAAATTTTTAAACATAAAACACACTTTTCCTAAAAAATTGTCTTTACGCATTATGTGAATTTATTTTAAAATTAAAATTTAAAACCCTTAAAAGTTTTATTAGGTAAAATGATTTAAAAAATTGAAATAATAAGGTTCAAATTATATAAAATTTATAATCATAGTAATAATTACTAAGTTTATAAATTAATTACCAAGGTAAATATAAATTAGGGTGAAATTTAATAAGTTAAATAAAATAGACTAAAAAATGTTGGTTGCCACTAAAATGAGTGCATGTTTGAAATATTGACCCACACACACTTACCATCCACTTTTGTCCATTTTGGATCCAGTTACCTTTGAATAGTAATATTACATTATTGAACATTTATTAGTTACTTCCAAAAATATCATTCTCTTCACTTATAAAAGGGTTACACTCCCACCACTTCAAGACTCAGCTATACTTAGAATTTATTCTTGAAAATATTATAAATTACTCTTACAAGAACCCTCTCCCCCATTAAAAATATTATTTTCACCATTAGTTAACATAGGCCTTAATTTCCTAGGATAATTCCATGTAAAATTCAAGTGTATAGTATGATTATTATCAACTACTTATATTTTCTTCTTAATTATCATCATTCAAGTTTATTCTAGACATAGTAATATGATGATATAAGTATAATTAATATACTATAATGGTGTTATATTATGGGTATTACCATTAATTATCCATTTATCACATCCACTAAGAAAAAATGGAATTATTGTTCATTTTTACGAGTAGAATACTGAATCCACGAGCAACAAAATTCATTTTTCATCAAAAACCCATCATTTATGGTACCTATAATGGATTTAATGATTATATATGATTATTATGTCATTTGTTTCTTATGAATATGTCATATTATCAATGTTTAAATACATCCCATTAATCATTAATAATTATAACACTTTACTATTGGGGCTAATTTAACTACCTACGTAAACAACGTTATAATGATTATGTCATAAAATATTATGGGATTCCATATAATTGTAATACCATTATATAAATATATATTTAATATTTTTTAATGATTATAAATTTTTTTTGTTAATATATAAAATATTTATTAATATATTACATTTTGATCGTTAAACACGTCAAAAACAAGTTCATCATGATTTCCATTTTCATGATCCATATTCATTTATTTAGCTAATGAAAATGGGACTTTAGTAATCATTGAAAAAATGATTATTATTGTTTTAATTATTTAGTAATGATAAAATTGAACAAAAAATTACTAAGAATTGATCTTGTATTCATGAAATTTATATGAAATAAACAATATAAAGTTCTAACAACTAATAGTAAAAATAAGCAATAATTAAGTAATATATTCATAATAAATGGTAATAAATGACGTATATGAGAGGGTATTGTTTTTGAAAAAATATTTTAAATAGGATATTAAGTTATTTATGTCTTTTTTATAGGATTTTAGAACACATTTGACTATGAAGGAATAAATTAAATGTATTATTTGTCTCATATTTAATTTCAAGATACTTATTTCTTAATATGAACCATGATACATTTAATATGGTGTGATTACTAAATAATAAATGTATTTTACCATTTTTATGGGGTTTTAAGATCCATGTCATGAACTTTCTTAATATTTTCATCAATTAAATATATACCCAACTTGAAAATGGTTTTGATAAAAATGTTGCTCAAAATGTAAGGGTTTTGTGTCCAATATTATTTTAAAATCAAGATTGTTTTTGAAAAATAATCCATCTAGGGAATTTTTATTCTTTATAAAACCTCTCATAATTTCCTTTTATATTCATGGGGTTTTATGTATTCACTTGATATTTCATTTTCCATTGACTCATATTTTACCTGCGGTGTTTGTTATAATTGAAATTGACTCATCTTTTATTTTCTGTTGGGAACCTCCCTTTTCCATTTATTAATTCATTAGATGATTTCTGGAAATGTCATTATCTATAACTAAATAATTTATTGAGGTAATAATCAACTACATTATCTTTTTCAAAAGGTTTTAAATAAATTTTTAACTTTTTCTATATGGGTTGTTTTCATCGAAGTATAAAAATAATTTCTCAGTATCATTTTCCATGTAAACACATCTTTTTGGCATCATTATAATTTTCTATGATACATCCTTTATAATATTTAATGGATTTATAAATGAAAATCTTACTCTTATTTATTTATTAAATATTTATATCCAAAATTTCTTTAAAAAGATCATGGATGTTTCTCATTTCCAAAGTTGTTTTTCCTAATGCTCTTAAAAATGGTTTTCATTTAAATCCATATAATTTAACATACATTATGATTGATTAAGGATATTATTCTATTGTTAACATCCACATTATTTCTATATATAACCTATGGAATTTATTTATTCTTTGGAGGAATAATCCACCACTATAATTTTCTTGCCTAATCATACACTATGCATGATCCTAACTCTTCACCAAATGCATTTCCTTTGTGAATACAATATTTTTGATTCATTTGATTAAAAGGTGTTCACCGGGATGCCATATATAAATTGGTTTGGGTAAATATTGACTTAACCATATACCCTTTATCAATATAGTGTGAATACCATATGATTTATTATCTTGATTGAATAGTATTTACCTAGAAATTTACTTGACATAATTTGATACCCATTTGTTTTCAATAGGTTTATAATGTTATGATTATTAAATGAATAAGTAATGATTTCCTTATGTGAATCCAAATGAAACAAATTTTATTTACTTGTTTTATTTATGATGTTTTTAATGAAACCCATTTTCTTTTAACAGGTTTATTATTTTATAAAAGTGAATGATTATCATTTGGAATGTTTTATTAAACTCATTTTTTTCATGAGTTATTTATGATGTGATAAGTGATTGATTTAAAGTGAAATTAATAAGTATGGATGATGATGGATAGGGTCTTATATTTCCCTTCAATGAATTGGTTTAATATTTATATATTATGAGATAATTATTCATGAGTACATTTATTTTCTCATAAGTATAGGAATTGATGGTGTGGCTGATGAATGTAATGTACTATATACTAATTCTTGTGAAAAAGTGGAATTGTGTTTAATTTATTTTAAAGTTGGGGTTGAGGACTCTTTTTATTGTGAAATCTAATACAACTTTCAATATGGGTAGAGGTATACCCATTACATAGCCCATAGTCCCAAGGCCAAGTGGCCGATGAACATGACCTGAAGGCCTAGGGGCTTAAAATCCCTCATTCTAGGCCTGAAATAAAATTTGTTGGCCTCAAGGCCCCTCCTATGAATAGTACTACTACAATACCCAAACTATTATAGTATTTTCACCTCTATAGTACTTATATAGTTCCCACAACCACTATAGTGTTGTTGCTTCTATAGTTACACTACAACTATAGTACTGCTACAGTGTCCTATTATAGTGCTACTATAGTGACTTGGGAAATCACCCCTACCTAATTTTGAACTTGGGTATTTTAGATGAAGGATTTTGAGGTTTACCATTTAGGCACCACCCTAACTATATTGAATGATGTTTCATTTTTTTATTCTTATCCACATGAATGTGTTAAGCTATTATGGATCATGTTTATTCATTCATGTTCCCACACTCTTTTTATTCATGTATTATGTTATTCCAAGTCACATTCCATGATTTATGATCTATGCTTTGTTGGGTATGAATTTTCCTATGTATATTGATTATACCCATATATTAATCTTATTTCCACATATGATACTGAATTTTTATCACTTATTTTTACCCCTATTAATCATCTGAACTCACCCCTATAATATGTTTTCATTTCCCAATTTTATGAATATGAGTATAACATATAATAAGAATAGTAGAGATTCTAGTATAGATAAATTATAGAGAAATTTTCATAAGGGTTGTAAAATGTTTTTCTTACATATCTTTTCCTTAAAGGAACTAATCCTTTTGTTCTTGGTATTGTGTGATTATTTTTTAGATTTAATGTTTACCTTATGTAAATTTTGTAAAATAAAGGTATTTCTATCCTATGTCTATATAGTTGGTATCAGATCTAGGGTTTATATGTTTCTGAGGATTGTTTTATTTGTTTTATGGATTAGGATGAGTGAAAATTCGTGAAAAATACTAGGGATATTTTTAATGGATATGTCTAAGTATAGGACACTATCTTGAAATTTTTGGAAAAGTGGTGATTGTTTAGTTTTACTTTAAATAAAATCATCCCTATTTGGATATTATAAGTGGATGTAGGTATCACAACCTATACTACCTTTTCTATGAACCTAATCATCAGACCTCATGGATCACCTATAATACCTTGATTTCCTTCCAAGCACACCACTAGAAATTTCCCACTAGGGGAAATTTATTAGATTAATGATTATCCCCATAGGCTAACATATGTTATTTTATGTGTTATTTAAACTCACACACACACACACCCTAGGAAACTTATGATTAGGTCACCCATCCATGACACTACTCCATGTCAATCATTCTTAGTTGTGGATTTATAATCAGGTAAAACCCCAAAAAGAAAGGGGAACCTTGTTTACATGGGTAGAAACATTTATTCTTTTAAGTTTCTCTTTTATAGGGATGTTTCACTCTCCCCCCTTTAAAGAACAACATCCCCATTGTATACCCCACACCTCAAACCTAGGAAATTATACTTCACTTCCAATTAGGTATTGGCTCTGATACCATTTTCCATTACTTGGCCTCCTTTGAGCCATGAACCAGGTTATATAACACCACAAGTCGCTTGTAATACTTTGGTTTCCTTCCTAGCACATCATATTATATTACCCATTAGGGTCACTTATTAGACTAACAGTTATCCCCACAGGCCAACACATGTTTATAACTTCACAAACACATGTTCATCATTTTATTAGCTGATTTTCCATCAAAATATATTGACTAAGGATTCATAAATTAAAAATTTAATCAAAGTTCATAAATAAATAAATAAACTCAATTCCCTTATTTCTATGGTACACCCTAAGAATCTTTGGAAACCCATTAATCATTAGTCGGGTCTATTCCAATTTTAGTATCACCACTTTAATTACCTTTAAATTTTAAATGTAAGGATCGTCTTTCTCGATGGCCTATGTTTTAGTTTTTACATGCCAACAGACTACTCGGGGTCAATGGTAAAGTTTAACACATTTGATTTAGGGTCAAAATTAAATTATTAATTTTAAATAGCCAAGAACACATTATTTCTATGTGACTTCTTATCATTTACACATGGAAAAGCATTAATATTTCATGGTATAGACTGATATGACCTAATTACAATCCATTTAATTATTTATCCCCATTTTATAAAACACCTTAAAATATAAAAATAAGAATTCTTAATTATTTTAATGACCTGGCCTCCTTGGGGAATGAACCTAATTATCTAAACCCATGGGTCTCCTTTAATACCTTGGTTACCTTCCCAACACACCAAAAGCTATTACCCACAATGGTAACTTATCAAAATAATGATTTTCCCCATAGGAAAATAATTTTTCTTTTTACTCACCCACACACACCCAAGGAAACATCCCAAAAGGTTACCCATCATTGACATTACTTCAGGAAAAACATGCTTAATAGTGGAGTTCTAATTAGGTAGGGGCCTAAAAAATCTTCACCTTGTTTAAAAGGGAATAACCATTTAGTCTTTTATGTATCACTTTTATAGGGGTTTTATAGTCTCCCTACTTTAAAGAACAATATCCACATTATAGACCCCACACTTCAAACCCAAGAAATTCCACTACAATTCCGATTGGGTATTGTCTCTGATATAATTTTCCATGAACTGAACTCTTTGGTTCATGACCCTAATCATATTTCACCATGGGTCTCCTATAATACCTTGGTTTTCTTCCCAGCACACCACATACTATTACCCACCTAGATCACTTATCGGAATAATTTAAGGACCCCATAACACCCTAGGAGGGGAGGATTGAATCATGGTGTCAAATTTTTCTTTTAAACTAATGGATCTTGTTCCCACGTTGGTAGGAACCTGTTAAACCTATTTGATTAGAAAGAGCATAAAACAAAAAAACACATGCAAAGAAAAGACACAACAATTTTACTTGGTTCACCACTAAGGGATACATCCAAGGATCATACATCGATATATTTTTATTCATACCAAAATCCACTAATATTCACTAGTTGTGGAGTAAAAAAATTTAGCACAGTCACACTCTGCCAGGAGCACTTCCTTTACAAGGTTTTAGGGATAGCACACTATGTCCCTCAGATCACTTATATTAAGTCCCCCTTAATCACAGTGTTGGGAATAATATGAACTCATTTTATCGACTTAAAGGTCGCTTTAATGGATTGGAATTTAATTATACATCCTCAACTATAGATATATGCTCTTTTGAAGTCCCATTTTCCCCTACATATATAATTTACTGATCTTCGTACTGCTTATTTCTGAACTTTTCCTCCACGAACTGGCCTTTTTCCTTGACGAGCCACATTGCACTGTGTACTATGAGTGCTCTTAATACTGCCTCCATGAACTAGTCTTTTTCCTCTGCGTACCTCACTGCACCGCTTACTGTGAGTGCTCTGCGTACTACCTTCGCAAACCACGATCGTGTACTACCTTTGGAATACCGCTCTTGCATACCTATTCTGCATACCACTTCTTCTCCACAGACCAACTCCTCCTCCAAAAATAGTCTTTTTCATACTGTATTCCATGAACCGTGTTCAACAAACTATCTTCCATAAACTATTCTGGTGTTCACCGAATTTCTTCCAAATTTATAATCAAATTCTCCTTTGTGGGGTTGAATTCCCATTAACCACTCTATATTTCACCGAATTCCTCTCAGATTTTTTAATCTTAGAATCACTATCTAATGAAGGGATTATTTCTCCTTATATAGGAAAATAGTTCCACATAATCTACTAAAATATTATTTAACAATTCTTCGATACAACACTACTTTTACAGTGTACCGTGCATCTCTCATGAACTATATCCCCTATGTGGTCTGCGTACCACCATTCTCCCTACATGGTGGCACAAATCATCACCTCGTTTCTGAAAATGACACCCTTCATGGCTTCTCGAAACTCAACCTTGTTTTTCTGAATGACACGCCATCCCATGAACCATTAGCCTACCATGAACTATAGGCCTTACCATGAACCTCTTTTGCTCTACAAACCGTTATTCCTATGTAGTCTGCATAACGTACCCACTTTGTGGTTCGCAGTTCACCATTATACGTACCGTATTTCATGATCCAAGAACTATTCTGAGAACATATTCCATGGTTCTCTATTCCTTCTCTAAAAATATTACTTTTCCAAAAATAAACTCCTGATTTTTTAGCCCAAAATTTTGGAAAATACTGGGAAACTGTACCACCTTCAATACTAATTTTAGCCTCCATTGTAAGACCACATTCCTTGAAAACTCCTTGATCAACCCAAAGTGGATTGATAATAAAAACAAATCATAATCCATTTCTAGAAAAGAATTTTCATGGTTCCAACAATCTCCCCCTTTGGGTTTGTTAACAATCTACAGATAAATTCAATGAAGCACCAGCCAAAACCTGATAAACGAGAAACAACTCAGCCAACTCTTTAAATATTCGTGAGCAATGCTCAGTGTAGAAAATAATAGGGGAAGAATGAATTTGGTTTTATTGATACCAAACTCCAAATTTTACATTCTCATTGTCTCCAAACATTTTCCCTTTTGTAACTCATCATTCTCCCCCATTGTAACATTTTCTAATTCCATTATTCTCCATCATCATTTTACAATTCATCTTCCTTGTTTGAACTATAAAATTTTTGAATTCCTATATTCCATCATCATTTAACATTTCATCCTCCTTGTTTGAACCATAAAACATTGAATTTCTCTATTCTCCCCCATTGACAACAAACCAGAAGAATCAAATTTTTACTTGTAGAGCTCAAAGCACACTCCCCATGGATTGTATCTCCCCCAAAAACCTGCAATACTTTAGTAAACATATTAAAAGAGTTATCACAAGTGGGGATAGGGGATCCTCATAACCTCCACATGAATGGGGAGGTGACTGAACACCAAGGCTCGACTAATTCTTCTCAAACACATGTGCTGACAATAGCTTGGTCAGTATGTAATGTAGGTTTCGGGCATAGCGGAAGCATAGTTAGGAAAGTTCCCAAATTTAATTTTTAGCATGATCAATGATTATTATGGTATCAATATGATGATGAATTATAGTCTCCATGGAATAGAATTAAAGATTTAGATAAAGATGGAAGAGGACTAAAACCTTTAGAGAGGATCATGTACATCAAGTTTATAATTAATTTAATTAATTTCATAATGAAAAGAATACATGGATCTTCATTACTTTCTTTGTTGATGATGTCGATCATCTGAAATGACCCATTTGGATTATCTCATTTTTCTTTCGAGGATCCAAACTAGAATCTATTTAGTGGTGATCTACATGTGCTCTGACGGCCTCTAATCGAAACCACTCATTCTTTGGGTTCTAGCACAGTGAAGAGAGTGTCTTGTGTCAATTTTCCTTGATCACATGTTCTTCATCCTTAAAGAAAATATCTTCTTCTTGAGAGGGCGGGAAGATTATTCGAGAGAGAAATTGTTTATCTCAATAATTCTCAAATCATCATGAGTGTAGTTCGGTACATGGAACAACAGACATACGTGTCTATTTATCGACATGGGGCTTCAGTTACAATATTTAATTGCATAATAGTAATTAAATATATTCATAACCTTATATAAAACCCATGTTTTTAATAATAATAGTGTGTCATTATTTATGGTGCGCCAACTTGTGAAAAATGGAATTATAAATAAAATTCTCTGTCATAAAATAATAGCAATGTTATAATTATTTTAATTTGTTCCAACTAGTTAAATAACTATTTACCATCTTGAAAAAAATTATTTTACTACCGGACTGGCCTTGGTCTGCTTGAACTCCACTTCCATATACTGAACACCTGAATAAATAAATAAATAAATTATTCTCTTATATAAATATTTTATTTATAAACTAGTAAATAAATATTTATTAAATGTTCAATAAAATAAATAAATATATTTTACCCACAATCTAGTGAATAAATATTTATTTGATTTGTAAAATCAATTTAACTTGAGTAAAATTGTTCCACTTTCTTGAGAATAATATTTATTACATTAATTAAATTCAAATATAATTTAACCAATACCACCAAAAACACTTAGTGTGTGGCCATCTAGGATTCTTTCTCGTTAGCATTAAGTGGGCTTGCCTAAATTCTAAGAGTATTATCTAGTAATGGGTCAAGGCACCCAAGAGAAAGAACTTAAATTTTCAATAATGACATCCACATCAGAATGCTCATTGTGTAATATAATCCCTTTGTCTCAATATCTCATCAAATAGGTTTCATGATAGTTTCATCAACCTTTTCACTTGATACGTTGTTCTTTGACTACCTAAAATAAACTATTTGTCACACCATGGCCATGTAATTTCATGTGAAGATTCTATTTCAATCAAAGGGTTGAGATATCAACTTCTATAAATAGAAGGAGGAAATCCTTCCTCAACTTATCCATTAATTACATGCCACTCATGACCCACCAAACATACCCTACATCCTTCCAACTGTCTGCGTGACGGTTTTCGTTAGAAAATCAAAGTGTATGATTTGTGACACATATTAATGATAATATTAAATTCAAAGGATCATTTCACATGATCGCAAATAGGAATATCTGATGACATCAAAACATGCGTAATTTCTACTGGAAGGTATGTTCTCATAATCTCTCATCTTGGAGATTACCAAGTAAAAACTTCATGAGAAGAATATTCATATTCTTATGAGTACTCACACCTAATGTTCTATATACTATGTGTCCCATTATAGTATGTCATCCAACCACATAAATATATTTAATAATATTTTCATATAACTTCAAGGTTATCATCATAGCGGGTAACTTTTATGACTTTGTCAATGCAATAAATACTCCATGACATTATTACACTGTAGTCATGCAAAACAATGAAAAATATGTAATAAGATGCTTAATATTTAAATATATTAAATATTCATATAATAAAAGTATAACCAGTTAGTTCTAGGACAACAACTCTTACAAACTCCTACTTGGACTAGAGCCAACTTCCTATGACTTTCTATCTGCTAGACCACACATGATTTTCATGTTTCTACTGAGTTAATGCTTTAGTCAATTGGTCCACCACATTGTCTTCTGTGGAAATACTACTCATGGAAACTTCACCTCTCTGAGAAAAATCCCTCAAGAGATAATACTTATGAAGTATGTGCTTCATCCACTAATGTGACCTTGGATTTTTTTCGAGAGCCACCATTACGGTATGATCACAGTACAGTGTGATGAGATCTTTACTACTAGGTATCACATCTAGATCCTAGATAAATCTTCACACCCAAACTACTTCTTCAGCTACCTCATAAGCTGAGATATACTTGGACTCTACTATAGAATCTACAACCACACTCTTCTTTGATCTCTTCAAGCTCACTACACCTCCATTCAAAGTGGAGATGTATCCCGTTTTCAACCTCATTTCATCTTGATCAGCCTGGAAACTAGCATCTACATATCCTCTGATGACTAGTTACTCATCTAATCCATAAAATAGAAACATATCCTTAGTACACCTCAGATACTTTAGGATAGTCTCAACTGCCATCCAATGGAGGTCACTTAGGTTATCTTGATATCTACCTACCGGACGCATTGCATAGGTGACTTCAAGCCTAGTACATAGCATGGAATACATGACTGACCCAATCATTGATTAATATGGAGTCCTTTCCATTATAATTCTTTCATCATGTTTCTGAGGACACATTTTCTTTGAAATATGAATTCCATGTGATGTTGGCAAAAATCCCCTCTTGGATAGTTCCATACTGAATCTCTTCAGTATCTTATAAATGTGTGTAATTTGACTTAGGCCCAACAATCTCTTGGATATATCACAATAGATATTGATCCCAAGAATATATACTACCTCACCCAAGTACTTCATGGAGAATCATTTATTCAACCCTTCCTTAATAGACTATAAGACTGTTATCTCATTTCTAATAAGTAATATTTCATCAACATATAATATTAAGAAAAAAACTGAACTCCCACTAAACCATTTGTAGACACAAGGATCACATTCATTCTTAATGAAACCAAATTCTGTTATGGATTCATTAAAATTAATATTACATGACATGTATTCTTTCTATAATCCATAAATGGATTTATTTAATACCTTATTGACATCCTTTGGAGTCATAAACCCTTCTGGTTGTGTCATGTAGACATCTTCCTAAAGGTTCTAGTTAAGGAAGGTTGTTTTGACATCCATTTTCAAAATATCATGGTTATAGTATAAAGAAATGGAAAATATAATTCTGATAGATTTTATCATTGAAAATGGTGAAATGGTTTTTTCATAGTCAATGTCTTGACACTGATTGAACCCTTTTGCAACCATTCTTGACTTATAGGTACTGAATTGTCCTTCCATGTCCAGTTTCTTCTTGAATACCCATTTAAAACCAAACGTATTTACATCAACTAGAGGATCTACCAAAATACAGACTTGGTTTTGGTATATAGAATCTATTTCAGAATTCATGTCTTCTTGCCACTTGGTAAAATTTGTGCCACTTACTACATCCTTATAGGTTGGAGTATTGTTATTATCAACTAATAATGAGTCTTCATCCTCAGTAACTAGAAAATCATACTGCTCCAGTTCTCTAACCTCTCTTGTACTCCTACATAGTTCTTGTGTCTCTAGAATAGTTCTTTATTCAACAGGGCTTTGTGGAATCTGTTCTTGTACCAACTCTTATGTACCTTGAGCCTTGACTTCATCGAAGTCTATCTCGCTCCCACTATCTCTTTTGGAGATGTGCTCCCTCCCAAGGAATATGGCATGTCTTGCTACTATAATCTTTTTTTATGAGGGGTTTTATAGGTAATATCTCATTGTTTCCTTGGGGTATCTTATAAAGGTACATTTTATGCCTAGGGGTGCATGTTTGTTACCTAAAGAGGCCTTAACAAACACATCACTTCCCAAAACATGTAAATTCAATAACATGGCTTTCATTCCACTCCAAAACTCATATGGAATACCATTTATCGATTTAGTTGGTATTTGGTTTAGTATGTGTCTCATTGTTTGTAAAATATATCCCCAAAAGGATAATGGAAGACTCACATGACTCATCATTGATCTCACCATGTCCAACAAGGTGCGGTTTCTCCTTTCACTCACACCATTCCACTAGGGCGCATAAGGAGGAGTGAGTTGGGATAGGATCCCAAACTCTTGTAAGTAATCAATGAAGTCTGGATTAAGATATTCTCTACCTTGGTCTGAGTAGAGTTTCTTAATCTTCATACCAAGCTGGTTCTCAACTTCATTCTTGTATTCTTTGAACTTATCAAAAGAATCTGACTTATACCTCATTAAGTATATATATCCATATCTACTAAAATCATCAGTAAAATTTATGAAGTATGAGTAACCTCCTCTTTCTTCAACTATAAATGGTCCAAAAACATCGGTATTAACCAATTAAAAAATCTCTTTATCCCTCTCACCTTTCCCACTAAATGGGGCTTTGGTCATTTTTCCTTGTAAATATACATAACATATTCCATGTGTTTTTAGTTTCAAATAATCTAAATATCCATCTTTATGTAACTTTGTCAAGAATTTCTTGTTTACATGAACTAGACAGTGATTCCAAAGTTGGGTGTGGTATGAGTCATGTGAAGTATCTTTGTTATCGATTTTCATTACTTGGTTTGTGAATTCCCACATGTAAAGACTATTTTATAAATGTTCCCTACCAAAACAAATGTTATCCTTGTAAAAAAAGAAACATTCATTTCTAAACTTGAAAACAAATCCATTTGTATCTAATATGGATACATAAATAATGTTTTTAGTAACATACATCACATAATAAAAACCCTTTAACACCAAGATCATCCTAGTTTACAACGTGAGGTGGTAGTCCCCAATAGTTATAGCAGTAAGTCTGGCTCCATTGGCTGCTCGTAAATCTAACTCCCCATAGTCAACCTTCCTGAATCTAATTGGTTATTATATTTTGATATATATATATATGTGATAACCACAAGCTATATCTAATACCCAATTTTTATAAACAAATAGATTGCATTTGATAACAAACGCACCTAAAGTTTCCTCTTGCTTCTTTGGCTGGGTGCAGTTTTTCTTCCAGTGGACCTTCTTTCCATATACGAGAAAAAAAACCTCTTGTTCCCTTGCCTCCCATTTGATCTTATTTTTCTTTTAAGGGTGTGAAGAAGCTTTGGGATTAAATCTATTTTCCTTCCCTTTCCTCTTATTCACCATAAGGATGGAAGGCTTGTCGCACTTCATATCTTTGCCCACTTGGAAAATGAGGATAAGGAGATTATAGAGAGACTTATCAATGTTGTTCATATTAAAATTAACAAAAAAATCATGAGAATATCTGAGGGATTGATTTGAGAATGAGATCAGTGCCCAGCTCTTCGAGGAGTTTAAACCCTAGAACCTCCAAGCGCTCAATGCAGCCAATGATCTTGACTATATGATGCCCATCTAGGTCACCCTCTCCAAGCTTACTCTAAAAGAGTTCCTTGGAGATCTCAAACCTTTCATGTCTTTCTCTCTCCTAGTAAAGACCATGTAGGTTCTCGAGCATGCTATAATCATCTATGTTTTTGTGAGACTTTATGATCTCACTATACATTGATGATAACATTAAACATTGAATGTCGACCGCATCTTTCATATGTTTATCATAGAGAAAGAAATTCTCATCACTCGCCTCTTTGGAAGGTGTATTGTGTAATGTTGATTTCAACACGTAAGACTTTTTTTCATGGAATAGGATAACCCGAAGGTGTCTAAACCATTTTTAGAAGTTACTATCAGTGAGGATGTTGTCTTTATTGAGAATTGATTGCAGAAATAGTGTGGTTGACAAGATTTTCATTTTTATTATACAATTAAAAGATCATATCATTAGTAATTTCTTGATTAAATTTTATGAGAAATAATAAATTAATTTTATTAAGTCTCCCACTATTTTATCAAGTCCCAATGGCCCTCACCATTAAACTCAGAATGTCTGGTTTCCATGACATTCTAGTGGAAATGATCTATATTCCCCTTCCCATAACCCCAACAAGGGTTGGTCAAGCTATTTGAAGGTATTTAGGAAGGTAGGTCTTTGCCAATTATGGGCTTGCAGCTCTTTGATCTATTGAGTGGACTCCCCAATCCTAAAATCTTGACTTTGGATTTCTTCAACTCTTGCCTCCAATATTACACCAAGTTTAGCAAGGTATATTCCTATTGATGTAATATGGTTAAGTCAACCCAAAACCTTTCATAAGGGCTTCCTATATAAAAGTAAGTGTCCTAATAAGGGTTGGTCAAACACATAGTTTTATTTATTTTTTTCCTTAATCAAGTAATGGAAGGCTTGGTCTAAATTAATATTTTATTTTAGGTATTTTTAACACTTATTCATGAATTTATTATTATCATTATCACATGCCTATTAATAATAAGTGGAACTTACTTAAGTGATTAATAATGTCTTGATAATATTTACGCATAAGACTAGTTTATTTTAGTTCCATCTTACATGCTTGTTTAATTTATTAATTATGTGATCGCAACCACACATTCATAATGATAAACCATGCAACTGACAAAAATAAAATAAAGCAAAGGGCATGATCAGGATATTTTCTAATGGTTAGTTTATCTAGCGGTTGATAAACTAACCCAGACCTAGGGGAGAAACACCTTGAACCTTTTTGGATTGTGTTTATAGCTTTCCACCTATCTACCTCTATATCTACTAGGATTGGTTTCATCTCAGCTCCAGATTAAACCACCTCCACTAGCTTGGGAGTTCTGTCCATTACATATGCTTTAAAACTCACATGTAGTTGAGGGGTAAAACAGGGTTTTACATAAAAGAAAGCTTGGGCATAAAGGCCCTACATATTAATGAAAAGAACGTATGCATGCCAACAAATTTAATTTAAATAAATTAATTAAAAGAAACTATCCACATACAAAGGTCCTTGTCTAGCTCATGATCATCCATACCTGCAATGGTATTTATGAATAAATAAAACTAGCATTCAATTCTTTAATCATTCTTGTTTAAGATAAATCACACTTGAATCAGTTAATTATCATCTTCAATTAATCAGTACTTTTATCTTAAACCATTTTTATTAATTTTCTTGAGATTTTCATCCATCATAATTTTACACAAATAAATTAATTTAAAATTATCTTTTTATGTAACTTGTACCTTGGAGGCAACCCGATGAATTCCTGTTCATAACTACCCAATGAGTAGAAATGAACATTACGCAGATGTTAAATTAAACACATATATATAACGCCTATAATGTGTTGTGCCTCAGCTTTACACCCACACCATGGTACATGTCTCAAGAATATGTATAATATTATAATAAATTTTAATAAATCTGCATAATTTGGATGAGTACACAGTATGTAGTTCCGACTACACGGTGTGTACAATTGTTCATTGTCTATTCGAAGTACACACTCTGGGATATGTCATGTGAGTGTACTTTGGAAATATTCAGAGTACACGGCATGTCCAGTGGTCCACATTTCATGTATTATCCACATTACATAGTCTCCAACTGGGCAAGCCGTGTACGGGGTACACGATCCAACCCATACCCGAAGGGAATACACACCATATCTAGTAGGACACACGGTTTGTAATCTGGAAACTATGTGACACTTGTTCCTGGTCAACACACAGATTCATTAAGACTTATAAAAACTCTAATGACATGGCTTGGTTTTGAGGACCATACCCGGTGTATTGAACCTTGACTACACAACGTGTACTGCCGAATACATGCTGTGTGTTCTGGTGTTGTATGGCCAGGAACCTTTGGCACCTCCGTATGAGATCCTCTATTTTATTTTAATAAAAATTAAAAGAAAATATCATTTCTATAAGGTGAACAAGAAATGAAAGAGGATTAACAGATCTTGAGATTCAGATTTGCAGAATAATTAACTTGAGTTGAAATAACTAAATTATTAAATGTGTAAATCATCAACGAAATATTTAAATAATTATAAACTATGATGTAACCCCAGTGATACCACTTTTAGGTTTTGGGCGTAGTGGAAGTGTGGTTGGGATGATTCCTGAATTTAATTTTTACCATGATCAATGATTATTCCAGGATCGATATGATGATGAACGCCAGTCTCTATAGAATAGAATAAAAGATTTAGATAAATATGGAAGAGACCCAAGACCTTTAGATAAGATCTTTCACATCATGTTTATAATTAATTTAATAAATTTCATAAAGAAAATAATACTTGGATCTTCAGTACATTCTTCATTGATGATGTTGATCATCCGGAATGACCCTTCTATATTATCTCATTGTTCTTGTGAGGATCCAAACTAGAATCCCTCTAACAGTGATCCACATGTTCTCTAATGACCTCTAATCGACACCACTCGTTCTCTGGGTGCTAGCACGGAGAATCGAGTGTCTTGTGTCAGTTGTCCTTGATTTCTTGTTCTTCCAACTTGAAGAACATATCTCATTCTTGATAGGTGTGGGAAGAGAATTTGGGAGAGATATTGTTTACCTCAACAATTCCCAATCCATCGGGCGTGTAGTTTGATAGATGGAACTATAGACGTATGTGTCTAATTACCAACATGGGGCTTCATTTACAATATTTAATTGTGTAATAGCAATTAAATACATTCATAGCCTTAGAGAAAACCCATGGTTTGAATAATAATACCGCATCATTATTTTTGGTGCACCAACTTGTGAAAAATAGAATTATAAATAAAATTCCACGTCACAAAATAATAGCAGTGTTATTATTATTTTAATTTGTACCAACTAGTTAAATAATTATTTATCATCTTATAAATAATTATTTTACTACCATACCAGCCTTAGTCTGCTCAAACTCCACTTCCATTTATTGAACACCAAAATAAATAAATTAATAATTTATTCTCTTAAATAAATATTTTATTGACAAACTATTAAATAAATATTTACTAAATGTTCAATAAAATAAATATATATATTTTACCCACAATCTAGTGAATAAATATTTATTTAATTTATGCAATAAATTTAACTTGAATAAAATTATTCCACTATCTTGAGAATAATATTTATTCTTTTAATTAAATTCAAATAAAATTTAACTGAGACCACCAGAAACACTTAGTGTGTGACCCTCTAGGATTCTTTCTCATTATAATTAGGTGGTCTTGACTAATGTCCAAGAGTACTGTATAGCAATGGGTCAAGGAAACCAAGAGAAATAACTTAAATTCACAAAAAAAAACATCCATATATTATTGACCACTATGTAATATAATCCCTTTGTCTCAATATCTCATCAAGTAGGTTTCATAATAGTGTCATCAACCTTTGCGCTTGATACACTGTTCTTTGAATAATTGAAATAAAATTGTCATTACACCATGGCCATGGAATTTCACACAATGGTTCTATTTCAATAAAAGTTCCAACATATCAACTTCCATAAATAGAAGGGGAAAATCCTTCCTCGACTTATCCATTAATAACATGACACTCAAGACGCACCCAATGTACCCTACTTCCCGCCATCTGTCTGCGTGACGATTTTTATCAGTAAATCAAAGTGATCGAGTCATGACATGTATAAATGATAATCTTAAAGTCTAAGGATCATTACACACGCTCGCAAATAGGAATATCCAATGACACCAAAACATGCGGAATTCCTACTGGCGGGTCTATTCTCATAATCTCATATCTTGGAGATTACCAAGTATGAAATTCATGATAGGAAGTCTCATATGCTTACGAGTACTCACACCTGATGGTCTGTAAACTATGTGTCTCATTATAGTATTTAATCTAACTATAGAACTATATTTAATAATATTTTTATAGCACTTCAAAGTTCTCATCATAGGGGGGAACTTCTATGACCTTTTCAATGCGAAGAACACTCCAGGACATTATTACACTATAGTCATGTTGAACAATGAAAAATATGCAATAAGATGTTTAATATTTAAATATATTAAATATTAATGTAATAAAAGTACAACCAGTTGGTTCTAGGACACCAACACTTACATGTCATCCACTTAATCATCAGTTTCAACATGATTCACTTTAATCATTCCTTGTTCCACTTTTTCCTTGATAAAGTGATATCTGATTTTAATGTGTTTCATACGAGAATGATGAATAGGATTCTCCATAAGATCTATTTCACTCTTGTCATCATAGTGAATCACCCTTGAATATTTCACCTCATCACCAATATCTATTATTTATTGCTTCATCCAAAGTAATTGAGTTCAAGCCTTTGTAGCAGAGATATATTCAGCTTCATCGGTACTGATAGAAGTTATTTCCTATTTATTACTCAACCATCCCACACATTTATTTCCAATGAAGAATGCTCCACCACTTGTGGATTTTTTATCCACTACATCTCCAGCCCAGTCAGCATTAGAAAATGTTGAAAGTTCATTATCTTTTCCTGCAGGAAAGTATAATCCATAATTATGAGTACCTTGAATGTATATCATGATTCTTTTCACTACTTATATATGTTCTTCCTTTGGATTACTTTTAAGGCAAGCCGCTAAGAAAGTTTTAAAGACAATATCTAGTCTTTTCGCAGTCAAGTACAATAATATTCCAATGATTCTTCTATACATTGTGGGATCTAAAAATGTCCCATCTTCATGCTTTCTAGGTTTTTTCACAACTTCAATTGGAGTCGACATTGGTTTGGAATCATGCATATTGAATTTATTCCGAAACTCTCTTTCATAATTTTCCTAAGAAATAAAAGTGTAGCCTTTACTCTAAATCACCTGTATCCCCAAGAAGTATATGAGTTCACTAATTATATACATTTAAAATTCTGATTTCATGTGATTGGAAAATTCATCCACTGATCCTTGCCTGCCTCCACCAAATATAATACCATCTATATACACGATAACCATGAACTGGTCTTTCTAAGAATTATTTATATAGATATTGTGATCCACTCCTCCTCTTTTAAATTTTTGCTTCCTCAGATAATAATCCAACCAAGAGTACCACGCTCGTGGTGCCTGCTTTAGAGCATAGAGAGACTTCTTTAATCTGAAAACCTTCATTTCATTATTACCAAGAAGAAAACCCATTGGTTGTTCAATGTAGATTTATTATCCAAGAACACAATTTAAGAAATTTGTCTTGACATCCATCTGATACAGTTTGTATCCTATTTGAATTATCAGGGCAAGAAACAATTTGATTGACTCCAGTCTAGCCACCGGAGAAAATTTTTCTTCATCATTAACACCTTCAATCTGGGAATAGCCTTTATACACCATATGTACCTTATTTTTTATCACATTTACATGATCATCATTTTTTTTAAAAATCCACTTTGTACTGATAACATTTTGTTTTTTGTTTCTATTAAATAGATCCCATGTTTGATTCTTATCGATCTGATCCAACTCTTCATTCATAGATTTAAAACATGATTCATCCTTTGAAACTTCTTCAAATTATGATGGTTCTATAACTGATGGGAATGTAGATTGGGAATTATTCCTCTTTCTCCTTGTCTGTGTGGGGGTTGTACAATCCCCAATGATGTTGGATTGATCAATTTCTTCTCTTCTATTTCTCATGTGAGGTTCAGATGAATTTTCTTCAGCCACAGTTTCCTCTAATGATTATTATTCTGAGTCAACAACATGATGTGATTCTTTATTTTTTTCCATGCCTTCCACTAATTCTATATATGGATATATTCTATGTCCACATTCTTCCTCATCTTCTATCACATCAGTAGTCGAATTTCTCGAGGCATTTCTGGTTTTATCTTCAATGATCTTCACATCACTACTTTCCACAATTTTTCTAAGACATTTATTAAAACATTTGTAGGCTTTTATATTCATTGAATATCCAAGGAATATTCATTAATCTGTAGCATCACCATACCTTCCTTGATTTTCTTCTTTACTTTGGATAAAGCACATACTTCCAAAAACATGAAAATAAATTAAATATGTACTATTTCCATGCCATAACTCATAGGGTGTCTTGGTTTCCCCCATATAAATACATTTTCAGTTTTGAATATAAAATACATCTTGCATATCCTTTTTCTAGTAATGGATAGAGATATGACTCTCAATCAGTATAGTTCTAGCCATACTATTCACCTGTTGATTTTGGAACTCAACAACTCCATTTTACAGTGGTTTCCTCATAGCAGCCACCTCATGTTGTATTCTATGTTTCTCTAGGAAATTTTCAAATTCAATAGATGTATATTCCCCTCCATTGTCAGAATGTAGAACTTTGATTGTTTGCCTGATATCATTCTCAGCTATTTGGTGATAAGTTTTCATGTAACTAGAACTTATTATTTCTTTTGTATAACCATCACACAATCCATTCTTCTATAATCATAAATTAAAAGGATGAAGTAACTTTCTATATAATTTATAGCAACATTTATTGGACCACATACATTTTTATGAATGATATCAAGAATATTTGATGCTCTTTCCTTATTTGGACAATATTAACAACACACAATCTTTCCTCGTATGCAAGCATCACAAGTATTCTCCCTTTCATGATTCAAATTTGGGATATCCATGAAAATATTTAGTTTATATATCTTTTTCATATCTTTTTGATTGATTTTACACAACCTCTAGTTCCACAAGTTGTTCTCTTCTTCAAATTTCATGTAACAAATGTTATTTTTACTATTAATCTGATATAAGTTTTCATTTGTTCAGCATCTATTCATGAGAGAATTCCCTAATCTTCCTTTTATAGTGCACTCATTTTATTTGAATGTCACCATAAGTCATGAGTCACATAGTTGTCTCGCAATCAGGATATTATGATGCAACCCGTCTACATAAAGAACTTCGGTTTTCTTCAACTCTCCATTGGCCGGTTCAGAAATTTTATATCCCTTGATCTTTAAAACACCATCATTATCGAATATCACTATTCTATCAACCTTTTTCTTGATATTAATTAATATTTATTCATTTCCCATCATATTTAATGAGCATACACTATCAAGAATCCAAGTACTGTTGTTCTTGGTATCTTTGAGAGCTACTTATGTAAGGTTGGATTTTTCAATTTTCTTATTTTCTTTCCATGAAATATTAGATTGAGTGAAGGATAAAGATGTACTCTCAAATCTCTCTTCCATTTGAGTAGGTTATTCATACTCATATTCTTATTCTAGTGTAGAAAAAATGTTTGTAAGAGAAATACCATCTATTTGGTGAGTATTGACTTGTCTCTGGGTTCTGTATGAAATGTTCCTTTCATTTATCTACATGCAATCAAAATCCTTATGTCAAAATTTATAACAATGAAAAAAATATCCATAGAAATTGTTTTTTATATAAGAATTGAGATATGAATTTTTTTCTCCTTTGTTGACTTCCTAGCTCTTCCCCATTCAAATGGTTCCTTACCTCTTCACAGTATGACATGTTATGTCCTAGATATCCATAGAATTTAAATTTCATAAGTGGAAATGTATTTCCACTTATATTCCTCCTCATGTCAACTTCCTCCTCATTTCAACTTCCTTAGGAGGATATTTTGATTTTTTATCATCTCAGGAAACTCAAGAATGGTTTTTAGTCCACCTTTCAGTCTGATTTGAGACTTTCTTTGTTTGGACATCGAGAGTCTTTATGATATGTCTCACTTTAATCTTGCCTTTATTTTGGTTCATTTTACTTCCATCATTCAATGATTAAGCATCACAACTAATTCCTATATTTCCCATACATGAGGGTCTTTGATCATTAAAATCCTTTTAAACTTCATCAGAACCATGCTTATCTCTCTCTAGTAGTTCAGCATCTGAGAATTTTCCAAACTAAATTTTATTCTCTGTTTCTTTTGGAATTGATTCACTTTCAAGTTTACTTCTAAGAGTAACAACTTATTCTTCATTTCCCTCAATAGTTTTGGACTTCTCCTCTAATCTCTAAGTAAGGTTATTAATATACTTTTCTTATTCTTTAATTCTGAGCTTTAGTTTAAAAAAATCTTCTATCCTTTCAAATTTTGTTGAATGTTCCTTTACCACTTCCTCAAGTCAAAAAATTTTAGCTTCTAGTATATCAAAATATTCTAATGTTTCTTCCACAATTTCTTTCCACTTTTTTAATATCTTTCATTGAATCTCAATCTTACCAAAAGCCTACTTAATTTGTAACTTGAGATCGATATCAGTGGACAATTGATTATCTCTAGAATTATCTTTTAATGGTTCTTATTTTTCAACAGTATCCATCATTGACACTTTGGTTCCAGATTTAAATTCTAGTTCTTCTTCCTCAAGGAATTCACTATCATCATCTTCTTTGTCGCAAAAAAACCTTTGTCTATAGTTTTTTACCATACTTGAAGTCTCTATTTTTGAAAAACCTTTTTCTGAGGCTCTACATGTCTTCATCTTCACTTTTATTGTCATCAAAATTTCTTATGTACCGAGAGGAAATGTTCCCAAATATTCCACAATGAAAACAAACCAGAGGTAACTTGCCTTCAAATTTCACTTTTCCCTTCTTGAATTTCTTATAAATGAGAGAAATAATTTCGTTTTCCTCATTATCTTCATCAATAATATCTTCTAAAATTTCAAGTTTTCCCATGGATTTGAATTCCATTTCCTTTCTTACTCAATTCGTTACATCTTTTGGTTTGACTCTCATCTCATATTCCACCAGGCTACTCAGTAGATCATCCAGAGAAAATTTGGAAAGACCCCATTCCTCAAGGTATGACACCCTTGCTGGAAATTACTTTTTTTATTATGCAAACACTTTTGAGGAAAAAAGTGAGAAACCAATACAACTACATCCCATCACCACTTAACCACTCCACCTCTTCAACAATTCACCATTTCAAGACATCGCCACAAAAAGTCACACAACATCACGACTTCAGCCGCCAAACACATGGCATCAAACAACTCAAACCAATACAAACATTCAAACAAACAAACCTACACAACGTGAGTCAAAAACACCAAAGAGAAAACCCTATATTTTCTCCTTCTTTACTTTTATTTCACCTTCATAAAAATTCTCTAGTTTTTTCCACATAAACATTTCTGACCTACCTCTCATCACCTTTAGATATATCTGATCAGAAAGAGTTGTAGTGGGGGAATTTTATGCTTTGGAATCTACATCAATCATTTTCCTATCTATATTAGTCATAGACATCCTAGTTGGATCAATGACATGTATTCCTTATGCAATGGCAAATAATACTTCCATTCCAAGAGATATTAGATGATATCTCATCCTATTCTTCCAAATCTAAAATTTGATTCCATCAAATAGGGGTATTACCCTGACATTTACTGTATTCTCCATTGTAGAAATGAAGGGAAGATTAAACACAAGCAACCTTTACCATCTGGTACCACTTGAATGACCTCGAAACACCCTGAGAGGGGAGGGGTGAATCCGGGTGTCAATTTTTTCTTTTAAACAGATGCATATTTTTCCCACATTGGTAGGAACCTGTTAAACATTTCTGATTAGAAAGATCAGAAAACAAAAAATCACATTCAAAGAAAAGACACAACAATTTTACTTGGTTCATCACTAAGATCTACATATAAAGAGCATATGTTGATAGGTTGTCGATCATACCAAATTCCACTAATATTCACTAGTTGTAGAGTACAAAAGTTTAGCATGGTCACTCTATTCTAGGCACACTACCTTTACAAGGTTTTAGGGATAGCACACTGCATCCCTCAGATCACTTCTATTGACTCCATCTTGCTCACTATTTTGGGAAGAGTCTGAACTCATTTTATCAACTTGAAGGTCGCTTCAATGTGTTGGAATTAAATCATACATCCTCAACTATATATAGATTCTCTTTTGAATTCTTGTTTTCCCCTACAGATTTAATATACTATTTTTTGTACTGCTCTTTTGAAAACTTATCCTCAA
Organism: Viscum album; assembly: GCA_963277665.1. NCBI lineage: Eukaryota > Viridiplantae > Streptophyta > Magnoliopsida > Santalales > Viscaceae > Viscum > Viscum album. The sequence continues at coordinate 695,730,901 of OY728122.1, read as the reverse complement.
AAACTATCCTTCTTCCTCAGTATACCACACTGCAACATGTACTATAAGTGCTCTACATACTACCTCCATGAATAGGTCTTCTTCCTCTTTGTATTGAACTGCACCGCATACTATGAGTGCTCAATGTACTACCTCTACAAACCATGATTGTATACTGCTATAGGCATACTGCTCCTACATACTGCCTTTACATACCTCTTCTTCTCCATGGACCAACTCCTCCTCCTAAAATTGTCTTCTGTGAACTGTATTCGGTGAACCGTGTTCTGAAAACCATCTTCTGTGAACTGTTATGATCTTCACTGAATTCTTTCTGAATTTCAATTTAAAGTCTTATTTCTGGGGTTGTCTTCCCACAAACCAATCTATATTTGACTAAATTCCTCTAGTATTTTTTAATATTAGAGATAATGGATAATAAAGGGACTAGTTATCCTTATATAGGAAAATAGATCCACATAATCCACTAAACTGAGATATACCAAATCTTCGATATAGAACTACCTTTACTACATGTCATGCATCTCCTGCAACCCATATTCCATATACAGTCCATGTACTACCATTATCCCTACATGGTGGCACAAATCACCACCTCATTTCCACAAATGACACCATTCATTACTTCTCAAAACTTCTCCTTGTTTTCATGAACAAAATTACATCCCATGAACCGTTAGCCTTCGGAGAACCTCCTTCACTCCATGAATTGTTCCTCCTATGTGGTCTGCATACCATTCTTGATTCATGGTTTGCGGTTCTCAATTCCACATACCATATTTCTTGATTTGTGAACTGTTCTTGCAACATGGTTCTTGGTTTTCCATTCCTTTACCTAAACACTTCCTTTTCCAAAAACAAACTCTCAATTTTGAGGCCTAAAAATTTGGAAAACACTAGGAAACTGCACCACCTTCAATACTGATTTCTACCTTAATTATAAGAACACATTCCTTGAAAAATCATAGATCAAACCAATGTGTATTGAAAATAAACACAAAATATACTTTATTTCCAGCAAAAAACAACCTTGTTTCCAACAATAATGAGTTTCCTCTCGAGGTAATGTATGTTCCTTTAGTGTGTGTTTTCCTCACTCACACACACCCTAGGAAACTTTCTAATAGGTCACCCATTCATGACACTACTCCAAGAAAAGTATAATTAATTGTGGATTTGTAATTTTCTAGGTTCCCAAAAATAAAGTTGAATCTTGTTTACATGTGTAGAACCATTTAGTCTTTTAATTATCACTTTGCAATGGGTGTTACTATAGGATCTCACACATATATTCTTAGGGGTAATAACCCTGGAAAAAAAATTGGGTATTAAACCAATCATAACCTAGTGAACGAAAAAGAGTCCAAACTGCACACCTAGTTTTACACTCTTAGGGGATATACATTGGTTAATAATATTCAATTTATTATCAATTATAAGTAGTTTTTTATATTAAATAATTAGGATAATAAGTATGAGAGATTCAGTGATAAAGAAACCAATATTAGATCGAGAGTGATTTAGGTTGAACTGAGATATGGTGTAATAGTAGTACATTTGAGGTTGATTTTTTCATGGAATTATCTTATAATAATTATCTTGTGGTTTGAATCACTCACATTAACTCCTTTTTATTTTATTAATGGCTAAAACCTGAAAAAACTAAGTTAAAAATGGATTCCATACACAGTAGAGATATTTTCCCCATGAGAAATATAATGGGATAAGAGATAGAGTGAGGTATCTTATGATTATTCCAAACCACCTATTGTGAATTATTATTAACAAAGTGAACTTAGTCGGACTCCAAAATACACCAAATAATATAGGGATGATGTATTAGGAAAAATTAAATAATGAAGATAATAAATGACTGAATATTCAACATTCTCTATGTCAAATATGTTGGAAGAAAACCTCAAGGAATTTCCTTAAAGGGACAAGAATATGCTTTAGCTTTGGTAAATAAGGTCATTAAGTATCAAAATTCTATATGAAAATGAAGTTTTTAGACAAAACAATTGAAATAAATAGAGTTTATCCTAATGTACCATTAATAATTCATTTTCTTATGTGTGGATAACTTATAAATTATCCTAGATAATTCCCTAATCCAAGGACTAACCAATATGATTAACATCATCAACTTCCATGATAAATAGGAAAATGTAATACCCATGTAGGATCCACTCCCAATGTAGATCTTAATATTTAATGTACACATACCCTCCAATTAGGAGTTGTAGATTCATTATTTAAATTTGATCCTATGAGCACTAGAATATCTAAGACATTTTGTAATATCATTAAATCACTACCATGATGATTTGATTGTCTAATAAATATACTAGTAGTATAATTATTATATTACAAGCATAAGTTTATAGGAATCTTCCTTATGTATATCTTATTATCCTTCCTTTAGATAAATTTATCATGATTTTAGGGATGGATTGGTTCCCTTCACTTAGTTGAAAAATTATCTGGAGTAATTAAAACAAATTTCATATTAACATATTGTATTATATCAATGAAAGGACAATAATAAGAAACCTTTAGAATCAAATTATATAATGTGGGTCTTGACACAAAATAATGATAGACTCTTGTCCCAAATATTTGGAGAAAAACTTAATATTAGGGATAAGTATATCCTGAGGAAATATATATATGTTTACCTAGTTTATAAGGTTTATATCACTCTAGAAATTATATCTTGAGTCATATATATAATTTATATCACCTTATCTATTTCTATTTACATGTGATAATTAAAATTACAAGGAAATAACTTATTTAATGGGGGATAATGTAACACCCTAGGTTTTTTGGAATCATATTCAGTCTATAAACTATATGTATATAATTATAAACTATATTTTTTTCTATTTGTTTAAAGGAAATGAAATTGATTAGGAAATAATTTATATAATATATGAATTAAAATTATCACATTATTCATTCATAAGTGTAATTTCATAACAAGGGAATATAAAACTAAGTATCGCACAACATGGATTATTACTAACCATAGATAAAATACATCCATAAAAGTCCATAAATAAATAGGGGAAAATACATAGAAAAGAATAAAATATTCACAAATAATAAATCCCATGGATCATCTTCATCCTTGAGGATAACCAATATCCAAAAAACATATTATGAGGACGATCACCATGAAAAGAAAAAAAAATATAAAAAAACTATAACATGAAATAAGAACTATTCCATGTGAAGTGGGAGTGGAATGAATGAATTATTTTGTAAGTGTATATATATATATAAATTAAATCTATCCATTACAAATATTTTCATTTTACATATATCTAATAGTTATAATGACGTCATGTATTGATAAGTAGTAAATTTAAAATAATATAAACCACAATGAAAAAATGTGATATTAAAATATTATGTGTGTGTGTGTGTTGCATATAGATATTTTATATTATTATTAAAATTTGATATCATAAAATTAATATACATATTTTAATATAAATTTATAATTTAAAATAAATTGTATAATATTAATAAGTAATTTTAATGGTATTTGTAAAAGCGTATTTAGTATAAAAGTAATGTTTCTATTTTTTTCAAAGAACTATTTTGTTAAGTATTGTATATTTTATTATAATAGATTAAATTTAACACTTTTAAAATAATATTATATATGAACTAATATGTTAACATATTTTAACTTATAAATTTACATGATATAATATTATGAACACTTATTGTTTAAAAAACACCATTTCTCAATAGAATGAGTTTTTCACAATAATTTTTATTTTACTTTAAGAAATAAATATATAAATTTTATAAAATGAATAATATAAAACTAAATTCATCTTTGTATTTAGGATTTCAAAATTTTCCTAGTATTAATTTTTTATTTTTTATAAAATAGTTGATTTTTAGTTGAAAAATATATTTTTTGTGAAAATTATAATTTTTTAAATGTCATCATTATGTAAGAATATCGTAGAAGATTAAAAAAAATAAGTAAAAAATATGAATTTAAGTAATTAAAAAATTCATTTTAAAATATACTTTTAACTTATAAATCCCATGTCAAACATTTTTACAACTAAATTAAATTTTAACTTTAATAAAAATTATATTCAGACTTTTCTTCTTATTAAGTGTTTTGATGGTGAAATTTGGATTTGACTTGTTTTGAAATATAAATAAATTTTATCTTTTTTATAATAAACCAATTTATGTTATAAAAATTAGCATCTATGATAATCTTATTTTTCACATGAATTTTTACACTTAATAATGAACATTTCCTAAAAACACTTTTAATGTGTTTTGTGCCTTTATTTTAAAAACAAAAATTTTAAAACTTAAAATTTTATTTGGTAAAATGATTTAAAATTTTAAATTAAAATTTTCAAATTAGTTAAAATTTATTATCTTAATATTAATTACTAAGGTTAAAAATTAATTACCAAGGTAAAATTAAATTAGTGTTAATATTAAAAAGTTAAAATAAAATTTCTAAAAACACACTAGGTTTTCTCCAAAATGAGTGGATAAGGTAAATATTGACCCAAACGCACTTCTACATAACTTTTTTCTATTTTGGAGAAATTTACCTTTGAATAGTAACATTAAATTCTTGAAAATGTAATGGTTACTTCCAAAACTACCCTTCCTATAATGAGTCAGCCCGGGTCAACTAGACAAGTCACCCAAGGTGGTCCGCCACATGGTGTGATACATTAAAGTACCACAAGTCTCATGTAAAATTTAATAAACATCAAAGTAAAACATGGAAGAAATAAGTATTTATCCCTGATGTAAAGACCATGATCCCAGTAGCCCAGAGTCAGTGCCTTTATTTATTACATTGGAATAGATACAATACATGAATCCCAAGGGATCGAAAAGTTTATTAGTTTTGGAAATCAGAATACATTCATGTACTTTTAAATACAACTTTAAAGTAAAAGCAACATAAAAACTCCATTGGTAATGCCCAAAAACTCTTTGATTAACCCTGCAGGTCATTCATAATAAATATCTTTGTATCTTTGGAAAAAAATAAAACATAAGAAAGGGGTGAGATCAGAAGCTCGATAAGGATAATAAATACAGTGGAATCTATCATAAACGTAAACAATAAGTCATGGTGAAAAAACTAAAAACACAATCTAATAAAACATAATTTTGAGCATAATATGGTGGGAATAAAAGCTGATAAAATAATTCCATAAAAAAACATAACCATGGATATTATACTAGTAAAATAATCACATGGAATATCAATTACTAGAATCATAATGAGGTAAATTCATAATGATGGATATATAAAACATACCTTCAAGACTTTATTCCAAGAATCTATTATTATCAAGGCTTCATTCCAAGAATCTAATAAATGGGTAAGGCCTTGGCCAAAACCATATATAGTTTTTCTCATGAGACATACCAATGCATGAAGCGGATATAAAGGTCCCCACCCATTAGTTACTAAGTCCAATTCATTCCTCATATTAATGGTGTGATATATAAACAACATATACATATGAAATGTAAATAGCATTCCTCAATCTGTAAACATAATCACTAACCATTCAGAGTAGTATGGTGAATGGTATCATGATAGAACATCCGCAGTCAAAATGATCATAAGAAATTTAATAAAATATGGTAGATGAAAATAATAATATATAAATCCCAATAAATCATAAGAATAAAAATAGGTGTTGAAATATATGAAAATACTCTAATAAACCCATTGAGGAATTCTTGAGAAAAACGTCATTTTTACTTTTCAAAGAAGAGCTATTTTGGAAAAATCATTTTTATTTATCATAACTATTTGTATAAAACCAGAAATTAAAAGTTATAATTTTTTATGAAAAATTAATTATTTTAGAAAAATAATGGTTTCTTAAAATATATTATTGATGGTACTTGAAATTGGGTAAGAAATCGAGAAGTTCCCTTTAATTGGGCTTGCGTATCGGGAATAATTGAGAAGGGAACCTTGTAAAACATGTATTTCCCCATAAAACAAAGATTAAATGATCAGGATACATGGTTTTAGAACATATACACATAATTTATAAGAATTATATAAAAATAATGAACAATTAAATTGTGGTAAATAGAGAGAAAGCGTGACCTGAATAGAAAATGGAGATTCAGGAAGAAACACTTACCACTTGTAATCAGTCGAATCGTATGACCAAAAATTAATAATTATTAAATTAATAATTTAATACCATTAATATAAATAGATTAATGATATTATATATCAAATTTTAGTATACATACATCACATACAATAAATAAGTGGTGAATAATGTAAACCTCCTGGAAATAAAAGTGAGACGAGAAACCTCTTACCATATGTGTAAAAGTGTTCTTCACTTGTACTTAATATCATGGAAAATGAAATTTTAATTATTAATAATTTAATTAAAAACCTATTAAACATGTATTTTATTTATTATAATTTTATTAAGTTCATTTATTCCCTTTTTTATGAGTTATAAGATACAATTTTATCTCTTAGGAGCGTTCGTTTCTTGGTTTTCACGATTGGTATACTTGTATATGAGTATGGAAGTTCATGTTGAATGGGTATAATTATCTAGAATTGAATTTGTATTATATTAATTAACATAAATAAGATTAAATGGTTATATAATTAATTTGTTTATATGATATGAGTATGATCCATTGGATAAAACATTAGTGATAATCATTTTGATTATTTTAGTGATTTTTCGATCATCATGGACTAGTTTTGTCGTATGAAATAATATTATGTATATATATACTAGTTATAGAACATTAAACATTTTTTAATAAATATATTATATTCTATTTTAAAAAATAAAATGGTTTCATGACTAGCCTTTAAAGGGAAATTGAAGAAATAAAATCCATCGTCCACGAAGGTTGTAAATCGGCACCTCACAGACGATGATTTCATTTCTTAAAATAAAATGGAGAGAGAAAGGAGTTTGATTAAGGATATTACATTAACATGATATCATTACATTATATATATTATACTAGAGTTATCATGTCAATTTTTAAAGATTATTTTAGTAGGGGATAAAAAATGAAAAAGAAAATTGAAAGGAAATTAAAAGAAAACGAAAGAGGATTTTCCTCTTGAATTATCCTCTTTGAGAACCTCTTTAAGGCACCTTGGTTTGGTCTTTTGTTGTCACCAGAACCACCCAGAATTGTGGTAGAGACTTGGGAAGAGTAATTGGGTATAAGTTTTACAATATTCATGGATTATGTGTGTGAGGATAAGTGGTGGTGAGGGGTGGTATTTATAATGGAGGAGAGGGGTGTTTTTTGAATATTTTATTCATTTGTTTATTATTTTGGCTCAAAATTATGAATAGTTTGAGTATTATCTATATTTAAATAATTTCGGTAAGTTCAATATTATGGTGATTACATCATTCATGAGTCAAATAATAGTATATTTATCTTATAATGTGTATATACCTTAAATTACTGTATTTCACTATTCACCAAAAATTCATGTATTTTAGAAAAATCCAAAAAATTCATACTAATAATTTTTTAACATGTATAATTCAAAAATGATCTCCATTTTATGAAAATAATTTTTTAAATATGAGAAATTTAATTTTTAATTAAAATTGTCATTTACTAGAAAAATTCAGATTTTAAAATTATAACTGATTTTATAACACTTTGAAAAATTAACGGAGGTCTCATAAAATTATCTTAAAATCATAAGACAAAAAGATATTAAAATATAAATCTATTTTATGAAAATAAATTTAATTTTAAATAATTATATTAATTATAAAATTTTAATTAAATATTTATGATTTACAAAAATACCAACTCTTAATTAATAATTTTAAAATATTAATTTACTTATACTATGATATAACTACATAATATTACCATTTATAAGCTGCATAAATTTTATCCATACTTTCATAGGTGAAGTTACTATTCTATTGGTCATATTAATATTCATAAGGGTAACATTACTATTCCAAAGGGTTAAGTAACTATTTGCCAAAAAAATCTAGTTGATCCTATCAGAATCTAAAAATATTACTAATTGAAATGGTGTATGTATGTTTCTCAAAGTTCAATTCATAGAAGCGTCAAAATTATGTTTAATTCTAATCCTGTAGGTGTGGTGAGAAGGTGAGTAAAAATGAATATTCAAAAGTTCAATAAGTCTTATATCTAATTTCAATATAAAAAATGATTCCAATGATCTATATTGAATTAATATATGTATAATTGATCTATTTTGAATTTAAAAACAATTTCAAGTATAATGATTATTTAAATAAAAAACATATTTATTAACTACAATGTAGTATTGTTCACTATTCATCAAAAAAATGTAACTTCTCATAAAAATACTAAAAATTCACCCTAAGTTAATTTTTGACATTCTGAATTCAAAAATGATTTTTATTTTACCAAAAATTATATATTTAATATGATTTATTTATGTGAACCCATTATAAATAACATTTAATATTTGTTATTACTATTCATATTATTATATTTAACGGCTAGGTTATAACTATCTCCTTCAAATAATTATAATAATAAAATGTTTGTTTACAGAGACTTAGTATTGCATGCATTATAGGATATATTAAATTTATTTGTAAATACTTGGGGTGTAACATTCTTCCATCCTTGAATAAATTTCATTCTTAAAATTTGAAATTTTACTTCGAAAGTTAAAGGTTGATACTTGAAAATTCCCTCATGGGAAACACACATTGGAAATAGGGTTAATAAAATATCCTCTTAAAAAAAAGAGAGGGAAATGTGAAGGTCTCCACAAAATTTGTCTTTATAATAGGATAACATTGGCATAAAGTGAAAACATAGACATAGAAGAGAAATATAACCATCAAGTTCTGATGGAGAGTGATAGAGTACATGGTCATTAGAAAGTTAAACATCATAAAAACATAAATTTTTGATCAGTTAAAAGACCATTGATTTCTTAGAAATAGAAGTAATCAGATGACGTTTTTTCGAAAATAATTTCTTAGAGTTGAGGGTTTCTTTTACTCTCAAGAGAATCACTTCCAAAATAAACTTACTTGAGGTTATAATCCCATCCAATGGTTATGCTTCAATATTTCTCCACTTCATTTCTTAAACCAAAAGATATATATTCAAGATGAAATTTTATACCTAAATCACTTTGATCAAACAATCCATAAGTTATTCCTTCAGCCTTTAGATGTTTACAGAAACCAAAAAGGTTAGAATATGTTATCCAAAATAATACTTTAGTCTAACTCTATTCCATAAGTAGTTAACCTTAAGACTCCTTCAAATAATGTCTATCCAAAATCTAAAGTCCAAATATTTATAAGAAGGGTCACTTAATATCATATTTTCTCCAAAACAACATAATATATCTATTACTGTCACATACCATACATATGAATACCTTGATCACCTTTAAACCTTTATAAAACATGCATTCTTCCAATTCCTTAAATATTTACTATAGTAAAACATAATTCATGAATTTAAAAACACAAATACCTTATTTCGACTGTAGTAACATCATAAGCTCGGCCTTGATACCTTTGCTTCTTTTGGGTTATATTCCCTTAACACTTAGGGTATTCATTTTCATAGTGCCCCATATCCCTATAGTTGAACCATTAGACATTAGAAAATTCTTTCTTAACCTTGAATCCTAAGCATGGTGGCCTTTTTCTCTATAGTTGAAGAAAAATCATTTTCCTTTTAAGTAGGTACCAATGTGTTTCCATCCAAAAATTTCACATGTTGGAAAATCCATATTTCCCTTCTTCCCTTTATCCATATTTTTCTATGTCATCCTATTTTTCTCTTTTTTACCATCAGAACCATAAGTCTTGGAGAATTATTTCTCTATCTTGATAGCATAAGATATTATATCCTCATATGATAAAAATGTTTGGGAGACTAATCCCCTTCATAAAATTGGCCTAATACCATCAAATAAATTGTCAATCTTGCACCTTGGATTATATATATGATATGCATCATTCCTTTCTAACATTTTAAAGTTGGATTCATACATAGAAACATTTTTATCTGCTTTCTATCACAGACTAAATAATTTTCGCTCCATATATGCTCATTGTTCCTAAGTGAAATATTTTTCTAATTTTTTTTTAAAATCCATCCATTCCATATTTGAAATTTCTTCCTCCTCCTTTTTTTTTGAATCAATGACCACCATTTATCTACATCTCTCATGAGATGATATACTGCCATGATAACCTTCTATAATTCATTACCTCCCAAATCTAGAAATATCTTCTCTAAGGAACTTACCCATTATTCAGCTACAAATGGGTTTGTAGTCCCATTTAATGATTGAGGTTATTGTCGCATGAAGAGGTATAACATTATTCCTTCATGTTTTGGATCAGGATTCTATATATAGGTAATGTTTTTATTCATAACTTATGTCAGATGTACCAGTATAGTAATAAGTTTCTCAACTCCAATTACAGATCCTAATCCAACAACAATATCTTACATAGAATGGAAATCCCTACTTGGATTATGTGTGTTGATACGATTTCCATTCCTTCCACTGGGAAACATTTTTAGAAAATGGAATACACTAAATTACATTATAAATAATAATGCATAATTTTTAACTAAAAAAACACTTAATACATAGCTAATCTCATAATCATAAATATGGTTTCTTTGGGGACATATTTACTTTTAAATCATTCATAATGGTTTGTATATAGAATGTGAATTATCCTAAGAATATCCCCTAGAAGTGTCACACCAGGTGTGCAGTAAGGTTCATTTTCATGTACTAGGTTACCCCAAGTTAGGCTCGGGACACCTTGTTGGAGTTATTACCCCTAGGTACATTTGTACTAGAATCACGTACACTTTTACTATCCAGATAGAGATGTATTACTAGGAATACCCACATAATTTCTACTTTACCAAAATTCTAGGATGTTCTTCTATGCTTATCCTCAAAGTCTATCTTAGGGTTATGTTCCCTAATCTATGTTTTATAAATCTAGTTTTCAAGGTTTCTACTAAACTTTCTCTAATACCAATTGTAAAGACCCTAACCTCAGTAGCCCAGAGTCGGTACCTTTATTTATTACATTGGAATAGATACAAGACAATAATCCTAAGGTATCAATTAGTTTAGTAGTTTTGGAAACTAGAATACATACATGTACTTTACAGTACAACTTTAAAGGAAAAAACATAGAAACTCCATTGGTAACACACAAAAACTATTTGATTAACCCTACAGGTCATTCATAATAAACATATACACATCCTAGGGAAAATAATACATAAGAAATGGGTGATCTCATATGCTCAATAAGGGTAAGAAATACAACGGAAGCTATTATAAATGTAAACAATAATTTATAGTGAAAAAAAACTAAAAACACATGCCATTAAAACATAATTTTGATCATAATATGCCAAGAATAAAATCTAATAAAATAATTCCATAATAAAACTTAACCATGGATATTATACTAGTCTAATAATCACATGGACTATCAATTACTAGAATCCTAATGGAGAATTCATAAATATGGATATCTAAAACATACCTTCAAGTATTCATGTGAAGAATCTATTATTTTCAATGCTTCGTGCCAATAATCTAATAAATGGGTAAGTCCTCGGCCAAAACCATATCTAGTATGTCTCATAAGACCTACCGATTCATCGAGGGGATATATAAGGCCCCAAAAAATCAATTATTAATTCAAATTCATTCCTCATATGAATGGGGTGATAAATAAACAACATATACATATGAAATGTTAATAACATTTCCTAATCTGTAAACATAATCACTAACTATTCTGAGTAGTATAGTGAATGGTATCAAGATAGAACATCCAAAGTTAAACTAATCATAAACCATTTAATAAAATATGGTATTTTATAATAATAATATATCAATACCAATAAATAATAATAATAAAAATAAGTTTTGAAATATATGGAAATACTCTAATAAAATCGTCGAGGAATTCTTGAGAGAAACACCATTTTTACTTTGTAAAGAAGAGTTCTTTTGAAAAAATCATTTTTATTTATCATAGTTGTTTGTATAAAACTATAATTGAACAAGTATAGTTATTTGTGAAAAAAAATTATTTTAGAAAAATAGTGGTTTCTTAAAATTGATTATGGATGGTACTTTAAATTGGGTAAGAAATCGAGAATTTCCCTTTAACCGGGCTTGCATATCGGGAAGAATTGAGAATGAAACCTTATAAAACATGTATTTCTCCATAAAATAAAGATAAAATGATCTATATACATGATTTTGTAACATATAAATAGAATTTAGAATAATTATATAAAAATAATGAAGAATTAAATTTCGGTAAATAGAGAGAAAGTGTAACCCGAATGGAAAATGAAGATTCTAGAAGAAACCCTTACCACTTGTAGTCAATCGAATTATATGAAAAAAAATTAATAATCATTTAATGAATCATTTAATACGATGAATATAAATAGATTAAATATGTTATATGTAAAATATTTAGTATACATACACCACATATAAGAAATAAGTGGCGAAAAATGGAAAACTCATTGAAATAAAAGTGAGATGAGAAACCCCTTACCTTATGTTCAAAAGTGTTCTACAATTGTACTTAATATCATGGAATATAAAATTAGAATTATTAATAATTTAATTAATAAACTATTAAACATGTATTTTATTTATTATAATTTTATTAAGTTCATTTATAGAATTGTTTATGAGTTATAAGATATACTTTTATCGCTTGGGAGTTTTCATTTCCTTGGTTTTCACGATTGGTATATTTGTATATGAGTATGGAAGTTCATGTGGAATGGGTATAATTACCCAGAATTTAATTTATTTTATATTAATTAACATATATAATATTAAATTATTATATAATTTATTTTTTTATATTTTATTAGGATGATTCATTAGATAAAACATTAGTGATAATCATTTAGATTATTTTGGTGGTTTTTTGATCATCATGAACTAGTTTTGTCATATGAATTAATATTATGTATATGTAATATTTATAGAACATTAAATGGGTTGTAATAAATATATAATAGTATTTTTTAACAAAAAATGGTTTCATGACCATCCTTGAAATAGAAATTGAAGAACAAAAATCCATCATCCACGAAGGTTGTAAATCGGCACCTCGCGAATGATGATTTCATTTTAAAAAATAAAAGAGAGAGAGAAAGGATTTTGATAAAGGATATTACATTAACATGATATCATTACAGTATATAGATGATACTTTAGTTATCATTCTCATTTTTATAGAGGATAACAAATGAAAAATAAAACTGAAGTGAAATTAAAGGAAAAAAAGAAAGAGGAGTTACCTCTTGAATTTTGTCACGACCCGCCTTCACCAAAAGGAGGGAAGGGTCAGCAGATTGTCGGGCCCTTCCTTCTTCAAGTTGAAGGAGAGATAATGACCCCCAAAACCCGCCTTCAATATGTCCCGGAGTGGCAACCAGTGCCAAGGGCATAGAATCACTCACTAAATGGAAGGCATTACCCTTTTTCTTTTAATAGGATCGGGAGATAAGATAGTAAATCCCACAACACCAAAACTAAAAGTGAAAGAAACGCCAAAACAACCATTCCCATATGCATGTTCCAAAATTAAATACCACAAAGTACAAGGTGAATACAAAGTTAAAGTACCAAAGAAAGAAAAACAGCAACTGTAACTGTCCCAAAGGTCCTACGCTAGTATGGTCCCACGCGATCCTCGAAGTCCTCCTGGAAACCTGAAAACAGTTTTATATACGTAGGGTGATCATACAAGTATACTCATAAGGGAAAAACCAAAGACTCTCGTGCACAATTGGGGGACCGTACTAAAGTTCCGTGAGAAGCAGACAACCAATACCATCAAGGAGTTCATCCATCCCACTCACCGGCCACACTCACCAAATAACGCAAGCAAGTAATATATAATAAGAGCACATCGATGTTTGGGTACCTCACGCAACTTTCCCGCTGGTTATTGAAGACATCCTACGCATCAAACCAATCCCGAAATTCTCACCGCAGTCCCACTTCCACACCCCACCCGCACACACGTGGGCCATATCCTCACACAGTCCCACTGCCAAACCCTACCCACAAACACCTGGGCCGCAACCACTATCCCGCCCGCAGACACTTGGGCCACAACTGTCACACGTAACCACGCCTGCAAACACCTAGGCCAGAACAACCACTGCCACGCCCAAAGACACCTGGTCTAGAAGATCTACTTCCATGCCCGAAGACACATGGGCCTCATCTCGAAGACACTTGGGAAACCACCTGCCTACACACATCTGGGCCAACCAACACACTACCCTACCCGAAGGTTCTTGATCTAATAATGGACTTCAGGCTATCACAGCCTTCTCGAAGATACTTGGGATATCTGGGAAAGGGAGTAGAAAGGAGATAATAACCATCCACTAATAGAAGTGTTGGGAAAAACACCCTCCCCCATGAAATGGGGGTGTTCGGCACTAAGTTATCAATTTGGGTGGGGCGCGAATAAGAAACACAAAAACTACAAGTATATGTATAGGTAACAAGCACTCGCCCAAATCTAGGTTTTTTTTCAGCCAGCCTAAAGAACACAACAGTGACCATGACCAAGTCACAACTCACACCAAACCAAAACCCATTTGTCCCATCCTTGTTTCATGTTCAGTAATAATGTTTAGATAAGTTTCTACACTACTGGGCAATTAACAGCATAAGCACAAACCAAGGGAAAAAGTTACAACCAATAGTAGTTTCAGCATCCACACCCGGTTCTCTTGTAAAGTTACAACAACAAAGGGATAAGTGGGATCCCTCGAAGTACTGGAACCAAAGAAAACCCCAAGGTACAGCCCCATGTCCCCAAAATCCAATGGTTTCTCAACAACAGAGGATTCCTCCCCAATTCGTGATATAATCAAGGTAACCACCCAGCCTTAAATTCATAACCATTGGAAGCATAACAACAGGGGATCCCATCCCCATCCACATCACCCAAAAATCGGCCCGTGAAGGAAAAACAACAAACCATTACCACCAAGGCAAAGCTGGCCCATGCCGGTATTTCAAGATTTATAAGATTTAACACACTTCATGATTTCAATTTACATGCCTTAACTGGGGTTATCACAGAAGAGGTTGATCCTGGTGCTTTCAATTTATTTAGCCGGATATACGTGATTAACCAAATTCCTTTTTCACATTATGGGTTCACAACTACAAAACAAGACATTTAAAACATCACCAGGGGTTCATTAGTGTACAGAAAAAGACCACCAATGGCCATGATTTTCAGTAGGCGTAAGCCCGCACAATTCGAAAATCATTAATCGAGTAAGAAGATAAAAACAGAGCAACATCATCGGTCACATCCCTCCCATTTAATTCTTAGAATCAGTTTATATATTTATTAGATTTTGGTTCATCTAATTGTACAGAAGCAGTAGCACACCCACCCCGCATGATACACAAAAAGGAGATATGGTGGAGAAATTCCCTACTTGGATGATCAAGGATCGACGTTACGTCCTCGGGTGGAAACTAGAAAAATAGGAGGAGCAGGAACTCATCGGATCGCGGTCAAGGAAAAATTCACAACAGGGTACAATTTATTGGTAAGGGAGGGTACTCCGAGAGCACAGGGTGATTGAAAAAGGAACTGAGGGAGAAGAAAATCCTTTAGGTTATAAAGACTAAGATACAGCACTTCGGGGTGGTTAAGATATGGAGATAAAAACTTGAAACCGCGTAAGGAGCGGGGTCGTGGGTTGACAACGCGGCTAGGACACCCACACGTCAAAACTAAAACGTTCTCACCACGAAGGGAGGTTAAAACTGACGCACAACTCTTTATGCCCTAGAGGCGTTTATGGAAACGTGTTTAAGGAATGACCAAAACGTGTTTCATTTAATTAATCATCATTAATGGGCTTTAAAAATTAAAGGGTCAAAACACGGTTTAAAAACCAATTTACACAAAAGGGGCGCTACTGGAGAAGGTAGGCAAGATCTACCGGTAGACTTGAGCTAACGGTAGCCGAGCTACCAGTAGGAGAGCTACTGGTAGAGGCCTTAAGCTTCACTGAGAAGCTGGGATGGCCTTCCAAACCACCCAGAACACCCAAACATCGGATTTTCACAATGTAATGGACCCCAAAACCCCTGGACATTACATCAGATACCTATCAAACTATTCTCTCCCTCGAGAATCAAAACAACCCACAATGAAAGAGAGGGTCCGAACAACCACCTAGAAAGATACCTCTCAGGAGCGAACCCCATTGTAAACTAAAAACAACTTCTCTTAACAACCAAGAAACATACCATGTCGGACTACCCAGTCTGTGGGTTGGGGAGTCTCTTTTCCCATGTCAAGATACTATCCGCTTTGGGTGGCACTGACTCGCCCGCATGGGTTTAATCGCATCCACCTTAATGCGTCTTGATTTGGGGTATGATCCTCCCCTCCCCATAGCCAGGACTTTTCACACAAATTTAGAGAGGAAAGAAAAACCACATATTTCATAGCCAATAAGGTAAAAAAATCCACCACAACAAGTATAAACAGAACATCACAAAACTCAAAACAACTCTGGGTACTAGTCATGCATATGTGATTCCCTCTCCAACATACTCTCCTCAAGCCCACCATGTCTCCATAACACACGAACCAAGGGAATGGTTCACCCGCGAAGCACCTTCTCCTCACGATCCTCGATCATCACTGGTCTTTCCACAAAGGTCACGTCATCCTCGATGCCTAGATCTCCCCAGTCAAGGACATGTCAATCGTCATGCAGATAACAACAGAGCTGGGACACATGGAAGACATCATGTATCCTCAGTAGAGGCGGTGGTAACGCTAGCTGATAATCCACTTCACCGACCCGCCGCAACACTTCTAAGGGTCCGATGAACCTGGGAGAAAGCTTACTCCCCTTACCAAACCTCTGTTGTCCATGCTGAGGGGATACCTTCAAGAACACGTGGTCTCCAACCTCAAACTCCAAGGGCCTTCTCCTACTATCAGTGTACGACTTCTGTCGGTCCTGGGCCGCATTCATCCTTTCCCGTATAAGTTAAACCTTATCTGTCATGCTCTGCACCACCTCCGGGCCAAGGATGCCCGCCTCTCCGACTTCGGTCCAACACACAGGTGAACGGCATGGTCTCCTGTACAAGGCTTCGAATGGGGACATACCAATGGTAGAGTGATAGCTATTATTGTAGGCGAACTCTACCAGAGGCAAGTGTCGCACCCATGATCCTCTTGAGTCCAGAATGCATGCCCGCAGTATATCCTCCATGGTTTGGATGGTGCGCTCTATCTTCCCATATGTATGGGGATGGAAGGCAGTGCTAAGATGTAGTTGGGTTCCAAAAGCATGATGCAATCCTCTCCAGACTTGTGAGGTAAACCATGCATCCCTATCTGAGACTATGGACCTCGGAACTCCATGAAACTGCACCACCTCATCCACGTACCTTCATGCCAAAGCATCCACTGCACTTGACTCCTTAATCACTAGAAAGTGAGCTGATTTCTTCAACTGGTCCACTACTACCCAGATGGCATTGTATCCCCCTTGAACCTTGGGTAGTCCTGTGACGAAATCCATCGAGATGTCCTCCCATTTCCACTTGGGGACATCCAGAGACTGCAGCAGGCCACCTGGAACACGGTGTTCAGCCTTCACCTGCTGACACACTAAGCACTTGGCCACAAACTCTGCCAATGATCGCTTTACTCCGAGCCACCAGAACTGTCTCCTCAGGCCATAGTACATCTTGGAAACTCCTAGGTGTACCGCTAGGGGTGAGTTGTGGAACTCACTGAGAACCCTGCTACGCATCACCTCTAGAACAAACATCTTCCCCTGGAAAAACATCCGGTTTTGACCATCCTCCATCCATCCTTCTGGAGCATTGCTTTGGTCAACTCAGTCACGCATCACTTCGCACTCTGGGTCTCCCCACTGAGACTACTCCACTTGCTGAAACAGAGATGACTGCACTGTCATCTGATATAGGAAACCTCTAACGCCATCCATCCTTGCATCCAGTTGTAAGGCAGCCAACTCCTCCATTGCCTTCCAGGTGTCTGCCAACTCTTGGACCACATCCTTCTGCGGCCTCCTGCTCAAGGCATCGGCCACCACATTCCCTTTCCCTAAAGTGTAGGAAATCTCGAAGTCGTAATCCTGGAGGAACTCCATCCACCTTCACTGCCACAAGTTTAGGTCCCGCTGGGAGAATATATAACTCAAACCTTTGTGATATGTGAAGACCACAAAGCGTTCCCCGATGAGGTAATTCCACCATAACTTTAGCGCAAAAACGACCGTTGTAAGCTCGAGGTTGTGGGTGGCATAATTACGCTCATGAGGGAGTAGCTGCCTAGACCCATAAGATATCACCCCTTGTCGCTGCATCAACACACATCTGAGGCCTTGCCCTAAAGCATCACAGAACACCTCATATGCCTCCCCTTCTTCTGGTAGTCTTAGCACTGGGGCACTAACCAGCTTCTCCTTCAGATAGCTGAAGGCTTCCTCGCACTGCTCACTCCACACGAAAACCTGATCCTTCTTGGTCAAGGTCGTCAAAGGGGATGAAACTTGGGAGAAGTTGGGTACGAACCTCCGATAGTAGCCTGCTAGCCTGAGAAAGCTATGAACCTCTGCCACATTCTTGGGTGCTTCCCAAGAAAAAACTGCTTTAACCTTTGATGGGTCCACCTCTATCCCTTTCTCGGACACTACGTGCCCAAGGAAGTTCACTTATCACATCCATAACATGCATTTCGACAACTTACCATAGAGCTGGTGTTGTCGGAGGACCTCCAAAATCGTCCTCAGGTGCTCTGTATGGTCCTCCTCTGATCTTGAGTAGATCAGGATATCGTCAATGAACACAACTACAAATAGATCCAGGTACTCCCAGAAGACAGAGTTCATAAGCCCCATGAACACAGCCGGGGCGTTTGTAACACCGAAGGGAATGACTACGAACTCAAAGTGTCTATATCTGCACCTGAATGCTGTCTTCGGGATGTCGCTCTCTTTCACTATCAACTGGTGATACGCAAACCGCAGGTCGATCTTCGAGAACCATCCTACCCCTTTCAGCTGGCCGAAAAGATCGTCTATCCTCGGAAGAGGGTAGCGATTTTTTATTGTCACCTGATTCAGCCTCCTGTTATCTATGCACAACCTGAGACCACCATCTGCCTTCTTTTCGAACAAGACTGGAGCACCCCACGGTGACACACTTGGTTGGAGATAACCCATCTTCATCAGATCGTCAATATGAATCTGCAACTCCCGTAGCTCTGAAGGTTTCATCCGGTAAGGAGCCATCGAAATCGGACGAGCACCAGGCTTCAGGTCTATCCCAAACTCGATATCATGTCGAGGGGGTAGAGTCATCACCTCATCAAGGAAGACGTCCATAAACTCACTGACGACCCCTGGCACCCCCACCGTCTCAGCATCCACTGACTCCACTGACAGCTCGGCCAACAAAGAGAGGAGGGGTTCCTCTCGACTGCTGCCCTTCTGACTGCTCCGCTCGCTAGTGAAAACACCACACTGGTCTCCCAAGTCTGAGAACACAACCCTTCCTCGGAAGCAGTCGATGACAGCACACACAGAGAACAGTCATTCGATGCCTAGGATGACATCGTATGGTTGTATCTGTATCAGAAGAAGATCTCTGACCGACTGATGTGGCCCTATCATCAGTCTGTATCCTCGAAAAACATATAACAAGTCGGTCTGACCTTCGACTAGTGTGCTCAGCACCAGTGGCACTAGAAGTCTCTCGGAATCTAGTCCCAAGGCACAGGCTAGACTAGGTGCAACAAATGAGTGCGAAGCTCCGGTATCAAACAAGGCATAAGAAATAGTGCTAAACAAACCGATCGTACCTCGAATGACCTCCGGTCCTGCTGGAACTGCTGCCTATGTGGCGTGTAGCTACCCACGCCCAGCTCCTTTTCCCCTCGGCTATCGGTCACCTCCCCGACCACACCCTGGTCGAGGTCCCTGAGGAGCGCCCTGAGGTCAGCCTCCTCCTGCAACGTCTGCCCTCGGAGGAGCAGGAGCTCGTTTCCCCTGTTGCTGCTGCTGGAAAGGCCTGGCTGGAAGCTACTACTGGGGCGGGTGCTGGGGATGTCTGCCACTGTCGTACTGTACTCAGTCTAGGCACTGAATCTGGAGATGTACATGGATCCCAAAGATGAAGCACCACGTTCCTGGGCCCGAAGGAAAAGGGCGAGGACTGGGGGACCGGAACTGAAACTGTTGCAGCCTGCTCCCTGTTGGTCGGAACCTGGAGGGTCCTGACGCTGGAGGCCTGGTGCTGACGGCCTTCCCCTTTGATGCTCCCAGCTGGATCCCCTATCGTGACACACTTCCCAGATCATGCATCCTCTCCACCACTTCGGCCTTCTTCTGGACCTCCAAGTACGTCGGGAGGGTAAAGGGGGTAACAGCATACTAGAGGGAGTGTCGGAGCGCCTCCTCTAAACGTCTTGCCCGAGACTCCTCGTCGAGAAAGAGGTCCGGAGCAAAACCTAGGAGGTCCTTGAACTTGATTCCCAACTCCCTCACTGACATACTCCCCTGCTGGAGGGAGAGTAGCTCCTGCCTCTTCTCTATCTTCATCATCGAGGAGAGGAATTCTGCCCTGAACTCCCTCTCGAAAACAGCCCATGCCACCTCAGCCTATCTATTCTCCCCCAGGTAAAGAATCCACCACTGACGCGCTGCTCCCCGCATCTGGCTAACGGCCAGAGGAACCCATTACTCGTTCGGGGCCCGAATCAGGCCGAAGGCTATCACCATCTCTTCTAGCCAGCCTTTCGTCTTCATGTCAGAGGTGATACCCTCATACTTCTCGAGGTTCTGTCGCTGGAAGGCCTGAAGTGTCTTCTGCCATTGGTCTCCCTCCTCTCGATCGGCTCTCTTCCGATTGGACAAAGTAGTCTCCTGGGCCTCGATTGCCCGTACCACACGTGATCGCCTTCCGGGTGCCATAGCTGCAAGGTAAACAAGGAATGCCTAAGCCCAAGTAGTGCAAAATATTGTTCTTAAAATTTCTTAAAATTCTTATTTATTTCAATCCCCAAAACACCCATAAAACACGAGAACAAAAGTCATTATGATGCATGTACCTTTCCTAGGGTCTCTACCCCGCAATCAGTGTGGACTCACTTGGTCGTTTGGTAGGTCCAGAGTCCTTGCATCGGATCACGGGGGGCCCTAAAATCCCGTGTCCTAGCCGGTCTTCCCTGGCCTAATTCACACACCAAGGTCACCCAACACTGTTGCCCTACCATCCCATGCAATCCTCATTGTGCCTAACTCCAGACTCCATCCTATCTCTTAACCTCCCTTTGATATCATTCTGTCACGACCCACCTTCACCAAAAGGAGGGAAGGGTCAGCAGATTTTCAGGCCCTTCCTTCTTCAAGTTGAAGGAGAGATAATGACCCCTGAAACCTGCCTTCAATAGGTCCCAGAGTGGAGACCAGCGCCAAGGGCATAGAATCACTCACTAAAGGGAAGGCATTACCCTTTTTCTTTTAATTGGATCAGGAGATAAGATAGTAGATCCCACAACACCAAAACTAAAAGTGCAAGAAAAGCCAAAACAACCATTCCCATATGCATGTTCCAAAAGTAAATACCACAAAGTACAAGGTGACTACAAAGGTAAAGTATCAAAGAAAGAAAAACAGCAACTGCAACTGTCCCAAAGGTCCTGCGCTAGTATGGTCCTGCGCGATCCCCGAAGTCCTACTAGAAACCTGAAAACAGTTTTATATACGTAGGGTGATCATACAAGTATACTCAGTAGGGAAAAACCAAAGACTCTCGTGCACAAGTGGGGGAACGTACTAAATTTCCGTGAGAAACAGACAACCAATACCATCAAGGAGTTCATCCATCCCACTCACTGGCCACACTCATCAAATAATGCAAGCAAGTAATATATAATAAGAGCACATTGATGTTTGGGTACCCCGCACTACTTTCCCACTGGTTATTGAAGACATCCTACGCATCGAACCAATCCAGTCATTCTCACCGTAGTCCCACTGCCACACCCCACCCGCACACACCGGGGTGATATCCTCACGCAGTCCCACTACCAAACCATGCCCGAAAACACCTGGTCCACAACCACTATCCCGCCCGCAGACACCTGGGCCACAACTGTCACATGTAACCACGCCTGCAAACACCTAGGCCAGAACAACCACCGCCATGCCCGAAGACACCTGGGCTAGAAGATCTACTGCCACGCCCGAAGACACTTGGGCCTCATCCCAAAGTCACTTGGGAGACCACCTACCCGCACACACCTAGGCCAACCACCACACTACCCTATCCGAAGGTTCTTGGGCTAATAATGGACTTCAGGCCATCATAGCCTGCCCGAAGACACTTGGGCTATCTGGAAAAGGGAGAAGAAAGGAGCTAATAACCATCCACTAATAGAAGTGTTGGGAAAAACACCCTCCCCCATGAAATGGGGGTGTTCGTAACTAAGTGCTCAACTTGGGTGGGGCGCGAATAAGAAACACAAAAACTAAAAGTCTATGTATAGGTAACAAGCACTCACCCAAATCTAGGTTTTTCTTCACCCAACCTAAAGAACACAACAGCACCCATGACCAAGTCACAACTCACACCAAACCAAAACCCATTTGTCCCATCCTTGTTTCATGTTCAGTAATAATGTTTAGATAAGTTTCTTCACTACTGGGCAATTAACAGCATAAGCCCCAACCAAGGGAAAAATTTACAACCAACTGCAGTTTAAGCATCCACACCCGGTTCTCTTGTAAAGTTACAATAACAAAGGGATAAGTGGGATCCCTAGAAGTACTGGAACCAAAGAAAACCCAAAGGTACAGCCCCATGTCCCCAAAATCCAACGGTTTCTCAACAATAGAGGATTCCACCCCAATTAGTGATATAATCAAGGTAACCACCCGGCCTTAAATTCACAACCACTGGAAGCATAACAATAAGGGATCACATCCCCAAACACATCACCCAGCAATCAGCCCATGAAGGAAAAACAAAAAACCACTACCACCAAGGCAAAGCATGCCCATGACGGTATTTCCAGATTTATAAGATTTAACACACTCCATGATTTCAATTTCTGTGCCTTAAACGGGGTTATCACAGAAGAGGTTGATCATGTTGCTTTTAATTTATTTAGCCGGATATATGTGATTAACCAAATTCCTTTTTCATAGCATGGGTTCACAACTACAAAACAAGCCATTTAAAACATCACCAGGGGTTCATTAGTGCACAGAGAAAGACCACCAACGGCCATGATTTTTAGTAGTCGTAAGCTCGCACAATTCGGAAATCATTAATCGAGTAAGAAGATAAAAACAGAGCAACATCATCATTCACATCCCTCCCATTTCATTCTTATAATCAGTTTATATATTTATTAGAGTTTGGTTCATCCAATTCTACAGAAGCAGTAGCACACCCACACCGCATGATACACAAAAAATAGAGACGATGGAGAAATTCCCTACTTGGATGATCAAGGATTGATGTTACGTCCTCAGGTGGAAACTGGAAAAACAGGAGGAGCAGGAACTCCTCAGATCGCGGTCAAGGAAAACTTTGCAACATGGTACAATTCGTCGGTAAGGGAGGGTACTCCGAGAGCGCAGGGTGATCGAAAAAGGAACCGAGGGAGAAGAAAAGCCTTTATGTTATAAAGACTAAGACACATCACTCCGGGACGATTAAGATACAGAGATAAAAACTTGAAACCGCGTAAGGAGTGGGGTCGTGGGTTGACCACGCAGCTGGGACACCCACATGTCAAAACTAAAACGTTCCTGCCACGAAGGGTGGTTAAAACTAACGCACACCTCTTTATGCCCTAGAGGCATTTATGGAAATGTGTTTAAGGCATGACCGAAAAATGTTTCATTTAATTAATCTTCGTTAATGGGATTTAAAAATTAAAGGGTCAAAACACGGTTTAAAAACCAATTCGCACAAAAGGGGCACTACAGGAGAAGGTAGGCGAGAGCTACCGGTAGACTCGAGCTACCAGTAGGCGAGCTACAGGTAGGCGAGCTACCGGTAGAGGCCTTAAGCTTCACCGAGAAGCTGGGATGGCCTTCCAAACCACCCAGAACACCCGAACATCGGATTTTCGCCAAGTAATGGACCCCAAAACCTCGGGCCATTACAAATTCTCCTCTTTGTGAACCTCCTTAAGGAACATAGGTTTGGAATTTTTTTGTGAAAAAAACCTCATATAAGTGGGGGATAGACTTTGGAAGAGTATTTGGGTAGAATTTTGACAAGATTCAACGCATAGAGGTGTGAGGAGAAATGGTGGTGAGGGGTGTTTTTTGAATATTTTATTCATTTGTTTATTATTTTGGCTCAAGACTATGAATAGTTTTAGTATTATCACTAAATATATTTAAATAATGGAGTTAATTTTGAGATTATGGTTCTTACATCATTCATGACTCAAGTAATAGTGTATTTATCTTATAATGTATATATACCTTAAATTATTGTATTTCACTATTCTCAAAAAATTCAAGTATTTTAGAAAAATCCAAAAAATTCACCCCAACCATTTTTTGACATATAGAATTAAAAAATGAGTGCCATTTTATGAAAATAATTTTCTAAATATGGTAAATTTAATTTTTAATTAAAAACATCATTTACTTGAAAAATATAAATTTTAAAATTATAACTGATTTTATAATACTTTGAAAAATTAACTAAGGTCTTGTAAAATTATATTAAAATAATAATACAATAATATATTAATATATGAATATATTTTATGAAAATAAATTTTATTTTAAAAAATTATATTATTTATAAAATTGTAATTAAATATTTATGACTTACAAAAATAAAAACTCTTAATTAATAATTTTTAAAATATTAAATTACTTATAGTATGATATAATTATTTCATATTTCCATTTATAATATGCCAAAATTTTATACAAACTTTCATAGGTGAATTTTCTATTCTATTATTCATATTGTTGTTCATAAGGGTAACATTACTATTCTAAAGGGTCGTGTTACTATTCACTAAAAAAATCAAGTTGACCCTATCGGTCTCTAAATAACTTACTGATCACAATGGTATATGTAAATTTTTTGAAATTTAATTCACAGAAGTATCAAAATTACATTTTATGCTAGTCTCGTAGGTGTGGAAAGAAGGTGGGTAAAAAGAACGTTCAAAAGTTCAATAAGTCTTTATATATAATTTTAATATAAAAAATGATTCCAATAATATAAATTGGATTATATATATAATTAATCTATTGTGAATTTAAAAATAAATTTAAATTATAATAGTTATTTAAATGAAAAAAAACATCGGTTTTAATTACAACGCAATATTTTTCACTATTCATAAAAAAATGCAACTTCTCAGAAAAATACTAAAAATTCTCCCTAAGTTAATTTTTACAATATGAATTCAAAAATGATTTTTATTTTACCAAAAATTATATATTTGATATTTTATTTTATGTGAAACCATTATAAATAACATTTAATAGTAGTTATTATTATTAATATTATTATGTTTAATGGATAGGTTATAACTATCTCCATTAAATAATTAAAATAAAAAAGTGTTGTTTTGCAGAGACTTAGTGTTGTATGAATTATAGGATATATTAAATTTATTTTCAAATACTTGGGGTGTTATACATGAGACATATAGAGTCAAGCCACATCATCCAAACCAGAAATATAAAGAAGACCAAACTAAACATGTCTCCATGTGACCATCTGTCACCAACAATCTATTCCACTTTGAAGGTGACAAAAGATAAGAGAACCTAGAATGCTACATGATTCCCTTACCTTTCCATGAGTCCTAAAAAATGAGATCTACAACCACCCAAAGGAAAAATTAGGGTGTGATTATAGATCCTAGTATGATATCACTAAAGAATCTATATAAGTTCTAATATCAAGACTGACAAATTTCTATCTTTATAAAAAAATCTAGTTTATAAAGCATTTTCATAAATAAAAACATTTGTAAACATTCCATTTTTTCCTAAATTCATACCATATTCACAAAATATATGAATATATTAGGTATAAAAGAAAAAAAGTAAACTAAACTTGTTAGAAAATATCCATGAATTAAACCATCATGTGATAAATCAGGTATAGAAGACAAAGCACACCACTTGGGATCTATCCTATGGGAATATTTAATACACATAAAATAATAATAAACTAGTCATATGTTGGTTCAAAATGATATTTATTCCTTTCATATTCTATTGATATCAAAAAATTAACCCCTGGTGGTTCCACACACACTAGGATTACCAGTTTCCATTTCTTGATGCACCCAAGGTTCCCAATGTTCTATTTTTTTCAAAATAATTTCCAAAATCCATGCTCTCATTTAATAAAACCCCTTTTAGACCAAATAAAATCCATTTCAATGAAAAACCCAAAGGTATAAACATTAACCTATTGAAATTCAAGAATTATCAACACTTTCATAGATACAGCTACCGCAAGAAAGATAGAAACATATCCAACTTCAACAATGGAGATTGAAAAACCATAGATCAGCCTTTGAAATACAAGTCATGAAAAGAAATTGTAAAGGGTTTATAGAAAACACCAATCGATCACGAATCTTAATCACAAACACAGTCAATTCCATTGTCACATCCAAAGGAAATAAATAAGTATAAAGTCTTCTTACCAGGGATATGCAATGGAACTACCACATGAGTCAAACACCAAATAGAGAGATCCATAAGGGTTTATATGAGCCAAAATCACCCAAAATATCCATAGGGTTTGAGAGGAAATCCTATATATCAAATTGAAAAAAGAGTCAAGTGTGTACCATGTTTAAAATTGCTAGATTCAAGGAATTCATTTTGTGAATCCCTTTCATAGTGTGAAATCCCATGAATTGTAAATATGCTAAAAAATGCATTACCTCAGATTAAATTAAATCTTGATCAATGTTTTCACATCATGTAATGGTTTCACTGCCTATACAATTTTCAACCTCAAAAATAGACTCATGGAATATTCCATACAACAGATTCACATCATATAACCCATTGATGATGTGAATGTGTCTAATAGGTAGTTATCACCCTTTTTTTCTATAGAAAACGTCTGAAAAAAAATTTAAGGATCTCTGGTCCTAAGGAGAACCCTCTAAATCCACTTACACATTTATACCTAGATTTATTAATCTAAAAAAATATACATCCTTGGAATTTAGGTAATTCTCCCTATCAAATTTTCACCATTCCCGAGAAGACCGCAATGCACCCAAAAAAATGGAAACCAAATACAAAATTTAAATAATACCAGAAGGAAGGTAATGGGGTGTTACAATCTCCCCACAATAAACACTTTTTTACCTAGAAATTTATCAAGATCCTAGACTCATAAAAAGTGAGGTCCACTACTAGATCATTAATAATTCTTTCTCACCCGTCTCGTGGTTATCCCATCCACACTACCATAGTACATGAACCAAAGGAATTGTTTTACCACACAATACCTTCCCTCAGTAATCTATAATATTAACTAGTTGCACAACCATAGTGATATCGGGATCAAAATCGACATCCTCCCATTCAATCATATGGGAAGGATCTAGTCGATACCTCATCATTTGGGAAATATGGGACACATCATGGATGGAAGTCAAATGATATGTTAAGTCTAACTAATAGGCCACTTTTCTACATTTTCCAATGATCTCAAAGGGGGCCGGAAACCTCGGTTCCAACTTAAACTTATTACCCAATCGATGATGTCCCAAGTGAAGTGAAACTATAGGAAAGACCCAATCACCAGCCTCAAAATCCAGTGGCCGATGATAATGGTCCACATAATATTTCGGATGACTCTGTTCTTTGATAAATCTCTTATAGATCAACTGAACCCTCTTTTTCTTCTCTTGAATGAGACTTGTCCCAACCAAGCATCGCTCTCCTAACTATTCCTAGAACATGTGAGATCTATATTCCCTCCCATAAAAATACTTGAAAGGCACCATTTTGATCAATGCCTGATAAATATTTTTATAAGAAAACTCTACTAAAGGAAAATAATTTTCCTAATAACTAAAAAAATCAATCACACAAGCTCGATGAATATCCTCAATAACTTGGATATATCTCTTTTTATATCCATTTATCTGCTGATGATATGTCGTGGTCAATTTCAACTAGGAACCCATCGCCTCCTGAAAACCTTTCCAAAACCTATATGTGGACATTGGGTCCCTGTCAGAAAAAATCATATAGGGACACCTATGAAGTCTCACATTCTCTGGAACATATAGGGCCTCAATCCATTCCACCTTCATCTTGTCCTTGATAGGTAGGAAATGCACCGATTTCATAAATCGATCAATGATCACCTATAACACATCCTTCCCACTAGGAGTCTATGGAAAACCAATAAAGAAGTTCATGGAGATCTCATCCCCTTTACATACCAGAATGGGTAAGGGCTAAAACAAACTAGTTGGTCTCTAGTGTTCCTCATTAGTTATCTAACAGGTAAGACACCATGATACAAAATCTATAATCAACCATAACATCCTCATCCAACAATACTGATTTCTCAAATCATTATACATCTTTGTAATATCTAGGTGTATAGACCAATAAGAATAGTTTCCACTATCCATAAACTCATACCTCAAGGAAAAAAGGAACAACCAACCTTCTTTGAAAATAAGAAGTGCCACTGGGAGACCAAGAACACTCACCTGAGGTCTCCCCACCATAAATATTTTACTAAATCCCTAGAACTCAGGGTCAGAAATCCTCTAGATTCAAAACCACTCATAAAATGACAAGTCAACCTTCATCAAATCTATACATACATTTCCATCATATTCTTCCATTCCCAAGATCATCTTGGTAAAAAAAATAATCAAAGACCACTCTTCCACTGATTCCTTCGCTTCTTATATTGGTAATTTCCTGCTCAGCGCATCGCCAACCACATTCCATTTTCTAGGATTATAAGAAATATAAAAATCAAAAGTCTTGAGATACTCTACCCAGTGTCTCTGTCACATGATCATATCCCTTGGAGTGAAAATATATCTTAAACTTTTATAATCAGAATATATATATCATTAAGTGTTCCCCAAAGAGGTAGTGATACCATGTTTTGAGTGCATTCATAACTTCTTCCAAATTAATATTGTGGGTAGGGTATTTCTTATCTTAAGAGTATAACTGGTGAGAGATATATTCTATCACATGTCTCCCCTACATCAAGACACATCCCAAACCCATTACATAAGAATTTCAGAAAACATCATAACCCAAACATGGTTCTAGAATAATCAAAACTGGAGATGAATTCAATATCACCTTCAGTTCCTCAAAATATCTCTGAAACATTTCATTCCACTAAAACTTTACACCATTATGGGTTAAAGTTATCATTAGATATGAAAGATTGGATAAGTCCTAAAAAAATTCCTACAATAACCATCCCATCCCAAAAAGCTTCATATCTCAAACACATTTCTAGGAAACTCCTTGTACATGACTACCAATACCTTTTAAAGATCTAATGAGATTCCCCTCTCATATATAACATACCCCCATAAAATTTAGTTCTTGAATCCAAAACTCACATTTGGAAAGGCTACCATAAAGATGATGTTTCCTCAATGTTATAATAATGATATTCAAATGATCAATATGCTCCTCCTATTACTTGGAGTAAACAAAAATATCATCCTCAAAAACCACAACAAAAGAGTCCAAGAACCGATGAAAGATCCAATTCATCAATTCTATAAACACTTATGGAGTGTTGGTTAGTCCAAATTCCATAACCAGAAACTAGAAATGCCCATATCATCTTATAAATGATGTCTTAGTTATATCCTCTTATTTGAATATCAACTGATGGTACCCTAACCACAGGTCAATCTTTGAAAACCAAAGATCCCCTCTTTGTTAATCAAAGAGATCATCAATCCTGGGAAAGGGATATTTGTTATTTATGATCACTTTATTTAACTTTTGATAGTCAATATAAATCCTAAGGATCCATGTAATGTCTTAGAAAAGAGGGAAGGTGAGTCCCATGGTGACATGCTAGGATGAATAAATATCTTGGCCTCGAAATTAACAAGCTATACCTTAAGTTATACCAAATAAGTAGGCTCCATATGGTAATATGGAATAGAAATAGTCATCATACTAGGTATCAGGTCTATGGTAAACTCAACCTCTCTCTGGGGTGGTAAACTAGAAAAATAATCCTGAAATACCTCAGGGTACATAAACACAACTAAAGGTATCTAAAGTACCAAACACGGGTCAACAACATCAAGAAACATATCTGAAAACTAGCATGATATTACCCTAGTATAAGGAACAACAGACCTGCCATTACTGATCTAGAGTCCCACTCACCCTTAAAAACATAAATGGACCCATTGGAAAACAAGAACTGAACCTCACGGCGATAAAAGTATATATGGTACTTAGCATTGTTCATCCAATACATGTCAATAATCAACTAGAATATGTCATGATCAAGCACTAAGAAGTCCCACTTTACCTCATAGTCTGCTATCATTACTTGACATGTTGGGCACTTGAAACCTTATTCAGACCTCTTTCCTAAAGGCATGGAAAGATCCAACAAGAACAATATAATCTCAAAATGTAATCCCAACACATCAACTAGATTTGATGATATAAAATAATGAGTATCACCTATATAAAAAAATTCTAGCACTATAGAAGAATAAATAAACAACATACCTCTAATGGTGGTTATCCCTGCTTCATATTCCTCTGGTGCATACTCCACCACATAAATGCATCTGGTCTTAACTACTACCTAAGATTTTTTTATCCACATGAGCGTTCCCCTTATCCAGAGTATAAGATCCACCACCCTTGGAATCATTGGTACGAACCTACAAAACCTTGGTTAATATGGATCTAGCCTTATTTTCATGGGACATCTTATTAGAAAAATGATTTAGGAGTCCAAATTGTCCATTATGGTGAAAATTCTTGGGAGACTCTATAAATTAGTCTTGGTATGACTAGTTCACCCACAATAATAGAAGAAAACCTATTTTTATCCATACAAATCCCCCAAAACTAGTCATGAATAAAATTAGATACCTTTTTGCTTCTTTATCTAGCCATATGATACACCTTGGATAATACTAATACCAACTGAAGCTCCTACTAAACCTATTTTTTCAAATATGTCACATATACCAAGGCTTCCTTATCAACTACCTTCGTAAAGGTTGAAAGGTACCTGAGAATCAGCATTGACTTAATATCATCCCTTAATATCAACTCAAACTGCTAAAACTTTAGGTAATCATTGGTGACTATCTCTAGTTCTAAGTGAACCAAATTAGAAAAATGTGTGGAGTAATATAGAATGGTATGCTCTCCAAACTCTAAGGTAAAAAACTCCTTAGTATTTTCCCCATATAATATCTTAGGATAAAAATACTGGTTGAAGATTTTCTTGAAAGATACCTAAGAGATATAATCATACATATTAACTTTCACAATAGAGCCCCACCATATCCTTTTCGTTCCTTCAAGAATATATGTGGAAAACCCACCTTAATGACCTATAGAGTCTTCAACAAATTTAAGAACCTCTAAATCTACTCAATCTATTCTTTAGATTCATGCATTCCTTTATTACCATGGAAAAAAAGTGGATACTACTTTGTAAATTCTAATTTTTGATCCACTTCTCATCTCAGGTTCCGGAAACCTACTTAACCTAGATTCTTAATAGTATTGATTATAGCTTCTAACAAAGAAGGGTACACTGGAGGACTTTATTACAGAACCTATCTCACATCTTCATTACTCAGTTTAGAAGGTCGCTTCTAGGAAGAATTATCTAACAATCACAAGACAAAAACCAATATTTCATGAGCATATTCCAAAAATCTTAGGACCAACTTTAGGTATTGATATCAATGCTTTAAAATAATAAGAATTTAAATAAATTATGAATTATTATAATAAATAATACACCTTAAGAAAATACTAGGTTCATTTAAATAAACACCATATTTGGTTCATTCAAATAACATCAACCACCAAGTCTCATGCTTGGAAAAAATACCTAACCACCCAAGGGAACTCAGATTCAGACATGAAAGTGAGTTGTCTATACCCATTTTCTTTACTTTCCACATGAATTTTGATGGTCCTAATATTGGTCTACCAAAACACTAAACCACACCCAGGAGGTGTTAAAAACACTTTAGGATAGATATCCCCTTTGATTTCAATTTGTAACAAACATGCCTGGGTCAACTAGACAAGTCACCCAAGGTGGTCCTCCATATGATGAGATATTGAAAAGAACCACAAGTCTCATGTTAAATTAAGGAAACATAAAAGTATAATGCAAAATAAATAAATACATATCCATGAGATATACAAAGTCAATCGACATAATCCAAAATAGAAAGTTAAAGTAGACCAAACTAAACAAGTCTTCATGTGACAATCCATCCCACTATGAAGGTGGCAAATGAAAAGATAACCTGGCATGCTACATGATCCCCTTCTCTTTCCCAGAGTCCAAAAAAATTAGGTATACAACCACCCAAAGGAAAAATTATGGTGTGAGCATATATTTCAATAGTATATCACCAAAGAATCTATATAGGTTATAATATCAAGAATTCACAAGTTCTATCTTTCTAAAAAAAATTCAGTTTATAAAGAATTTTATTAAATAAATTCATTCGTAAGCATTCCTTTGTCTTCCATAAATGTATATTATATTCCAAAAATCTAGGAATATATCAGGTATAAAATAAAAATAGGTAAACTAAAAATGTTAGAAAATATCCTTGAAATAAACCATCATGTGATAAAATGGGTATAAAAGAAAAAACACACCATTTGTGCTCTAGCCTATGGGAATAAATTCTAGACATAAAAGAAGACTAAACTAGGAATATGTTGGTTCTAACTAATATTGAGTCCTGGTATACTCTTTTTATATCACAAAAGTAATCCCTAGTGGTGCCCCCATACACTAGGGTTACCTATGTCCATTACCCAACACACTCAAGGTTCCCCATGTGCTATATTTATCCAAAAACATTTCCAAAATCCATGCTCACATTTAATAAAAACCATTTTCACAATAAATAAAATCCATTTCAATGAAAAACTCGAAGAGAAAAACAATAACATATATGTAAGATCTTGTCTTATTCTATCTACATCCCTCATTGAGTTTTGGTTGAACCTCTTTTCTTTTGGGTTTTACTTCTTCTTTAACCCTTGTTGGTTGAGTCCCTTTTGGGTGATGCAGAGAATATACTAGGGAAAATGACCTAAAGTACAAGGATGTATGCTTGTTTTAATTAATAGAGTTAGGGTATAAATTTGTTAAGGGATTATGAGGGATTATACGTAGTTTACATGGCTTTATAGGTGGTTCAAGATTTTGCTACAAAATATAGACTGAGACTTATCTTCTGGACATTTACATGTTGTGAACATGTTACACAATGTGTAAATGTTTTCAAGAATACTACATGAATTGGTTCCGAATGTGAAACGGTTACACGTCGTGAAACTGGTTCATGATGTGAAATGGTCAATCAGGGATATTTTAACCTGAGTCAATGTGTTCTTCAGCATATCTCATAATTTTTTATTTTTAGATCATGAAAGGATTTCACACCCTGAATATCTCATGACTAATGGTTTCAAACCCCACAATGCATATGATTTTATTTCATTTGTGGTGCATACCTATCCCTTAAACCCTAGGGTGACTCTAGTAGACTTTGGAGTGCTTTCCTGTCTTCCAAATGTCTCAATAAAGCATACGATACCTTGTGAGTTTCATTTCTTTGGTTTTCTTTTCTCTTCTGCTTGTTATCTATTATTGTGGTGGAATCTCTTGACTGTGGTTGAATTTGGATGTTTGTATGATCTAGGTTTTCTTCATAATCACCATCACCATCATCCTTTATTTGTGTTACCTATTGGAATCATTTCTTTGATCACTGGTTAAGGTAGGTGGTCTAAAATAATTCTATATGGTCTATTTTTATTTATTCAAAATATGTGCAATATTATGTTATTGCACCAGTACAATATGCATATTGACAAATAGAATAATGGGTGGTGATAATCATGTGTTTAGACTACTCTTTGGATCTATTTGGATCTGATGGTGTTGTGTCCTAGCTTGCAGCTACCAGTAGGGTGAGCCTACCCTAGAACAATAATAAACTAGCTAATGTGTTAAAATATGATTTAGCATAACATGAAATATCAGGTGATTTCTTGTGATAGGTTCACCTTGGAAAATGGATTGATGGATTATTAAAATGATTGGTGATAATTGATATAAAATGGGTGTGAAAAATATCATGGAAATGACAAAAGATGTAACTTAATTAATGAATGTTTAATTAAAAGGAATATGGTAATTGGATGAATTAACCATTGTGCCTTGTGATATTATGATATTTTATTCTTATTATTATGAATTGTGTTGTGATAGATGCTGAAATTATTATATAAAGGGTTATGTATAGTGATACTGAAATACTTATATAAATTTATATGATCAGTGATGATGAAATTATTATATAAAAGGATTTTCCTAGATGATTAAATGCTTATATAAAGGGATTGTCCTGGTATGCTGAAATGATTATATAAAGGTATTTTCTCGGTATGATGAAATGCTTATATAGAGGTATTTTCCTGATTATGATGTAATTTATATATGGATTTACCTCTTTGTGTTATTATACAATGGAATTATGGTTATGGTTGGCATGGTTTCACTACATACTCATAGATATTCTAGCATAGTGCCGAAGAAGGTTGATTATTATATCATATTAATGATTAATTAATACACTTGATTATTTCTTTATTGCATGAACTTATCAAACTAGTTTTATTTAGTCATAATGGTGTCGGCCTACTAAGTTTTACTCACACCCTATTCGGTCTATCATTTAGTACCTGAGCAGATTACGTGGATGCGAGTTTGGATGAGGGAAAAGGACCTTGTTGTTGATTATTTCTTGTTGGATGGGTTGGAGCTTAGAGATGGGACTGATATGGGGTTCAGGACTGGGGTCTTTTGATTTTATTTTTTTATCATGGTCCTTTATCTATATTACTTTCATTTTGAAATTTTTGATACATTATAGCCTAACATTGCATTTTTTATTATTTGATTTACTTGGTTCATCCCTTTCCTTCCAGACGTATCATGTATTATTTATACTATTTTAGTTACTCAGATATTCACTTATTTATATTTTATTATAACTCTTTACTAGAGTTTATAGTCTCCCCTATCTATTATCTACACCCTAACTACTATTTGGAAGCCTCTAGCATACGGGGAGGTGTACTTGAGTACCTGTAACCAGCTTGATTTGTCTACGCGAGAGAGTGCCAAATCAGGGATTGTTACAAAGTGGTATCTGAGGAGAAATTTTTTCCTTTATGTTGCTTTAATATTTGGGAAATTTAGAAAGGAGACTAGGATTTTGGGGAATTAATAATGATCTTGTTCATGGGATTAGCTAACCCATGTATGGGGAAAAATATAAGTGCCCAGGGATAAGATTTTTTTCATGATGTTCGCTTGTTATGGTTGATATTATTTCTCCTTGGGTGATTCACATATTTTGTGATATTATTTTTTCTTGAGATTTATACTCATGGACTAGTTTGGTGAAAGATGAGTATGCATGAATCATTATAGGAAAATGGGGATATATGCTGGAATTCATTGTTCATGATAGGGATATATTTTTTATAAGTGATATATTTTCTTATATGAACTATAAAATGAGATACCTGTTATATCTGATAAATGGAAATGAAAGAACTATTATGTCATGATAATTAACTTGTTAATCTATTTTTAGAGATACCATGAGATAATGGTTCTCTTTTTTTGTCACTTTTTGAGGTTAACCTTGTTTTTATCCAATGTTCTAAGGATTATGTTCGTCTTGTAGACAAGATATCTCCTCATTGCCTTCAAATTGAGAATTTGGACAGTGGAAACAAGCATGATCCTAACATAGCTAAACTAGATATTCCATTAGCTCCTGAGGATCAAATGGAAGTCCAGCTTCGTGATATCTTCCTAAGAGTCATGTGATCCATAGAAAGGGAAATTGTTTTCACCATGCCTTTGATTTCTGAGTTGATGAGATATTTTTAGCTACAAAACTCACTTGTGTTCACTAGGGAGGGAGTTCATAGTGAAGGTGAGTTCTAGATTGATTAGGAGGGTGAAGCTTACTCCAACATGATTTTTTGACAAACCAAGCATTAGTGGGACACTATACAGAAAGTTGGGCAGTAAGAGGAGTTATCATGCAAGGAAGGAAATTTTTTTGAGTCATTTATATACTGAAACTTTGAGGGATGATAAGTCTTTTGAGTTCATTCACCTAAACCAGAAGTGCATATCAGTGATGTACTACTCATGATGTTTCACTAACTTGTAGTGGTTTGTGCCATCTTTAGAAACTAATGATATCTCCAGGCCAAGACATTTTCTAGATGGGATTCTCTATGAGATCAGGTCACAGGTGAATTTTTTCACTTGAGTAGATTTTCAGATCTGATTAATTATGATATCATCATGGAAGGGAATCTGAGAGAAGCCTCAAGAAACAGCTGGGTTTTTTCAGTAGGGAAAACTGAGAGATCTTCTTATGGTGTAAAAAGTTGTCTTCTTCTAGAGATAGAAAGGTAACTATCCTCTAGTAACCATCAATATAAGCATAGTATATAACTAACCAATCCATTATAATCATCAAATAAAAACCTATTATTTCCATCACAAATGGTTTCTAAAAGAAATGGTAACCACTAATTTCTAGATAACATGCCTTATAATGTTTGATATTCTCTTACCGCACTCCCAATGGTGTATTGATGGTCAAGACACCATCTAAGATTTAGAAAAACCTAGCCCAAACCATTTTAAAAAATAATAGATATAAAGTAATGTGATGATCATGTATCAAAAAAAATATAATAAATGGTAGATGATACAAGAATCATACCTCTAATGGTAGAAGGTCCTGCATCCAAACAAACTAGAGTAGTCTATATAGTGTGCAGCTAACATACCCCTCTACTCTGGGCTCCAGTCTAACTCCCATGGGTTGTTCCCTCTATTTAGTACTACTACTCCTGCACTAGGGTACCACGTCCCCTACCTCAAATTGAACATTAATTACTACTCCAGGTACCGTTGTCTTAGGAGTATCTATGTCCTTCCTAGATTTTTCACCTATCACAATCCCCTTACACTACTCTATTATTGTATTCCCCTACAAAACCTTTGTAGGTGGCCCAACTTACTGCAATAATGACATTCCAAAGAAGGTTATAAACACTGAGGACTCTTGTGACCAATATTTCCGCACTGATAGAACTTCAATGGAACATGGTCCTGATATAGATTCAGATTCTATCCTTTAGGTGAGAATTTTGTGGTGTACAAGGACCACAAGAGCCTCAGGTACATATTTTCTTAGGAGTACATGAACCTTTGATATAGGAGGTGGTTCAAGTATCTACAGTATTTCAAATTCAAGTTGTCTTATACACTAGTTAATGGAAACATTTTTTTCAATGCCTTAATCTAGAAGAAATATACAGAGGTGGTGATGGAGTCTTGCGATGAGTGGTGGATGACGGAACTATTTGCACACATGCATATAGATGTTCAAGAGTCTCAGGGACAAGTTTCTATGAATTTGAAATTTATTATATATATTTTTTTAGAATGGATCAAGATAGATAGGTTATCTGATCTAGAGGTATTATATCTAAGATATATCTTATATGGTGGGGATCCGCCATTAGGATGGTCTCTTGGCAGTGGAGATGTTTTCTTTTACATGGCTGGTTATGGGTTCCCACGGGCTTTCATGAGGAGCTGATGAGAGAATTTCATGCTTCTTGATGGGTGGTACATCCAATTCTTATAAATATGTATCATGATATCCATATATAGTTTTGGTGTCCATGAATAAAGAAAGAGGTAGCAAGCTTTATGGTGAAATGATTCACTTGTCAATAGGTAAAGGATGAGCATGAAAGTCCTACTAGGATGTAATAGCCTTTTCCCATTATGGAATGGAAATGGGGTTATGTAACTATATATTTTGTGACATTATTACTTAGGACACCCCATAATACTGATGAATTATGGATGATCATGGATTGACTAATGAATGTATCCCACTTCTTTCCTATTAGGGAGACCTTCACTATTGGTGATCTGGGAAGTCTTTATATGCAATTGATAGTTCAGTTAGACAATGTTCTAAGGAGTATCATTTCTAATACATATCCTCATTTCATATATCATTTATGGTAGGGTATTTAGAAGTCTCTATAATTTTAGGTTCTTCTAATTATTGTCACGACCCGTCCTCGGGGCCTGTGCCGTGACTACCCCAAACCCGCCTTCCATAGGCCAGGGGCTGGCAACTAGCACCAAAGGCGTAAATCCTGATAACTGGGAAGGAATTGCCTTTATAAAAGTAAAAAAAACACCACAGAGTATGAGCGGAAGTAGAACACTAAGTACAAAAGAAAGTGCTGAAAATTAAATGGGCCAGAATACAAACCCAACTGAAAGTACAACTACAACTGAACAAAAGTACAACAGAAAAATACAACAGCTAGAAGAATGGAAGCGGATCCTGGGTCATCCTCTTTGGATCCTACCTGAAGGGTAGGTACAGATGGTGCATCTCCTGGATCGTCCACCATGGATCCTACCTGAAGGGTAGGTACAGATAGACTCCACAACGCTCTCGCCCGTCAACCTCCTCCGAGTGTCGTCTCGCCGTGAAGTCCACCACACTTCTGTTGACTCATCGTGTGGTCCACCTCCGGGTCCTGACTCGTCGTGTTGTCCACCTCCGAGTGCCGCACAGTCCTTGAACACTCGGCCTCCGCCAGCGCTGCCCGTCGTCTGCAACCAACACAACGAGGTGCGGGCATAGCCCGTGCAGGGGTGAGTATAACGATACTCAGTAGGGACCCCAAGACCCTCAAGGTCTCACTAAAACCAACATGGATAACCACAAAGAAGATCTCAACAGATAACCTCTACTTAGGTATATGCCCATACATATACCTAAGTTCTCAAGTAACCCATATCAATCATGAGGAAACACAAAAATTATGAAATCAACGGATAACCACTACCCAGGTATATGCCCATACATATACCTAAGTTATCAAGTGACCCATCTCAATCATGAGGTAAATACAAAGGTCATAGACTCAGTTCAAACCAGGATTTTAGTTATCGAAACCGTAACTGCTGAAGAGCCCCATCTCTGAAGTGTACAGTGGTCTTGTCACGACTCTGAGGTACTGATCACTAACCTAAGACTACTGAGGTACTCCTCCTGTCGAGTACCGCGGGCCAGCCACCCAAACACAGTAGTGCTTCCCACCAGGTTATGCCACCCAAACACAGTAGTGCACACCCCCTAATAGCCTGCAGAGGTACTCTCCGGACGAGTACCGCGGGTCTGCACTGTCACACGGGTAGTGCTCCATCCACCATGGGTCTGCACCCAAACAAAGTAGTGCTCCGTCCACTGGGCTAGTTGACTCACTCCAAGTCGAGTCGGTCAAGTAGTCGTCAGGTCTCAGTCGGCTACACGGTCTCCGTACTCTGCACGCTCGTCTCTAGGAGGGTCTGCTCCATGAGCTACAGGTCGATACTTCAAGTATCTCAAAGTCTCACGAAGAAGTATCTCAAAGGACCGCCTCGTCATAGGGGTCTCAACGCAACAGACGGCGCGTCAATCGGACGCCCGGTCTGTGAGTTATTAGCCTTTTCGTCTCAGGGGTCCGGTTGGTTTCATGAGAGAACCAACCCGGTCGTATCTCAAATGTACCCCGAACTCTCATAGGGTATACTCATGGGGACCGTTTCTCAACGTTATCACTAATGTCGTTGACAGTTCGTCAAACGGACGTCCGGTCTGAAAGATATGAGCTTTTCCGTTCCAGGGGCCCGGTTGGATTTCGGGTACAATCCAACCCGGCCACTATCTAATAGCAACCAAAACTCAGGAAAAGTATGCCAAAAGTTCCATCTCATCATGAGGAAACCAACAAAGTCTACGTCACATCAATCGGACGTCCGGAGCTCAAGATATAAGCATTTCTGCTCTGAGGGCCCGGTTGGTTTCGTATCTGAACCAACCCGGCCGAACCTAAAGTTCTCCGAAACCTTGATTGTAATATACCGAAACGACCGCCTCGATCCAAGGATCACATCGCAACTAACGGTGTGTCAATCGGAGGTCCGTATCCCAAGTTATGGGCGTTTGAATGGA
Source organism: Viscum album (assembly GCA_963277665.1). NCBI lineage: Eukaryota > Viridiplantae > Streptophyta > Magnoliopsida > Santalales > Viscaceae > Viscum > Viscum album. Next base: position 695,690,342 of record OY728122.1, on the reverse strand, counting down.
AACAATCCGAAATGGGGGGTTTGGGACCGGCCCAACCCCCCCGGGGTCGGCCCGAACCGGGTCGACCCGGCCCGGGTCCGGGTCCGACCCACCAGGGCACGGCCCGGCCCGGCCTGGGCGGTCCGTTCTGGCAGCGCGACGCACTGGCGCACCGGCCAGGAGGCTCGACCGAACCGGCCGAGCATTGAGAAGCGGGGGGGGCTACCCCCCGCTTGATTCGCTAACCGTGACCCCGCGTGGGGCCTCCCCTTGCCACCGGACGCGGTCGAGTACCGCATCCCGCCTCTCTGGTCCCACACGGTCGCAGGACGAGTGGCCTGCCGCCGTCTCCTAGCGGTCGGCCGGTGTCGGCCACCACCTCCGGCCGCTGGCGCCGTCGTGCCAGCGAGGCGCGCCGGCGGAGTCTTCCGCGGACCACCGGACACGCTCCAGTGGTCCGTTTTGCTCACTGATTTCTCCAACGGTCCTCCCGGGACCTGACCTTTACTGTGGCGGATTCAAAATGCCTTCGCGGCCCGCCTCACCATCGTCCGTTGATCCGCACTTCGACAACAAAATGCAGGGTCTTCGAATCGCCTCCGCGGCCCCGACTCCGCCCGTGGTTTCGTTCGGCCTCAACGGCGCGGCGCGATGGCGCCTCGCTTCTTTTCCGCGTTCTTTCTCATTTCTGTGCGGTGCAACTAAACCACACTGCCTTTCACATGCCGCACCAAATTCAAACAAACAAGGGGGGTAGGAGGGTCGGCCGTGTTCGTGCGGTCCGACCTCCTCCCGTTATTATGATAACAGGCGGCCCAATTGAAACCAAGAAAGGCAACAGATGAGATCATGATCAATAATAAATAAACCCCTACAATTTCCCGCAACAACTTATTCCCAACCCGCAAGGAAAGCATTCACATATCAACTTGATAATAAGTTGATCTGTGTTCTCTGTTTTCTTTAGAATGAAAGGATCAAGGGAATAAAATCATTCTCAAAAATAATTCCCTACCTCAAGCGTTGTCGTCGAACGAGATTTGTCGCGAAAAGGGACATCGCGGAAGGAGATGTCGTGGAAGGATGATCGTCGCGTCGCGGAAGGAGCGTCGCGGAAGAAGCGTCGTTGATTTCCGAGGATTTGGCGTTCTTCGTCGGAGATCGGTGCGTTCTTCGCGTTCTTCTCCGAAGAAGAATGCTTTCATCCAAATCCTCTCCATGCAACAAGTTCTAACAGAAATAAAATAATAACAGTCTTATTTTATTAACGCACAAGTCAACCTTTGAAATTCAAAAAGAAACAATCAATTCAATGAATTAATTGTAATGATTTAACCGCCCAAATTAATGAGGCGTTTCTTAACCAGAATAAACGCACGGTTTGACTTCATTAATAGGGGGTGCGGGTGCGTTACTTAAGAATAAAGAAGTTCTTTAAAGCTTAGAGATTTCTCTTCAAATCCTTTCGCACCATCAACTATTCTCCCACAAAATAATACATAGTCTTATTTAATTGACACACAAGCCAAAGTAATTCATTTAAAATTCAAACGAATCCAAGAATTAATTACTTGAAAAACCTACACAATTAAGGAGTTGAATTTATTTAAAAAGGGGGGTTTCTTTTTGAGAGTTACAAAATTTAAGAGGGCAAAAGTTATGAAGTTAGGGGAAGGTGAGGGGTTGGGCTCGTATGGGCCCCACCCCACCTTAATCTTCTCAAAGGTAGTTATAAACAAGTGGGTCCTACCCCTAACTCCCTTACATAGGTTATAACCACATAAGAGAGAGGAAAAGTGTTGTGACACAACACTTAATCCACTTAACAAGAAAAGAAAAATATAATTGTAAAACAATTATATTATTATCCCTATCTTTATTTAAACAACTCATCCCGAGAAAATTCAACTCTAGAAAGGGGTCTTCTTAAGCAATTACCGGCGTTGTGAGTTCATCGGTGCCCTCAGATTTCGATTCTGAGCACCGGTTCAAAAGTTAGAAAAAACTCGCTCGTTCGTTCACCGAACGTACCTGAGCTAAACTTTGGAAATTAATTCCAGGCACACCGGGTCTCGGAATCAGGCGCCGTCAGAAACTGAGTTCTTCTAAATCCCAAAGAAAATTTAGAAAAAAATTACCTTGAATTTTACAGGTCTTTCCATTACTCCCACCTCAGGGCTTTACGTCCTCGTAAAGCTTTAACACAGACTAGGGATACAAAAGCGGTATTGAGCACGCATCTGAGCCTTCTGCTCCCATGTGCTTACCTGGAGGTTCCCGTACTGCCAAAGAAAGTGCACCTGAGGAATCGACCGTCCTCGTAGGATCCACACCTGTCGATCCTCGATCCCCACTGGAACCTCCGTGAAATTCACCCCATCGCCATCGTCCAGCTCCCCATGGTCGATGATATGCAAAGGGTCGATCACATATCTTGTCAGTTGAGATACGTGGAAGTCGTCGTGCACCTAGTGCAATTGAGGTGGATGGGTCAAGCGGTAAACCACCACGCCTACCCAGCTGAGGACCTAAGAAGGTCCGCTGAACCTCGGAGATAACTTGTCGCCTTGGCCACATCTCTATAAACCTCGTCAAGGTGAGACCCGTATAAAGACGTGATCGTCATCCTCGAACTCTAGAGGTTTCCAATTCCTGGTAGAACTGAAACTAAAAACGACGGCTTCCACGAGGGTAAGGTTGACCGACTCAAGAGTGATCGGTCGTACCCTCTTGTGCATGAGTTTATCCTGTGCTGCCTGGGGTTTCCTTTTCGCCGACGAAGTAAAACCCATCCCGACGTCATACTTAAACCAAAACCTTTTTGCCTAATACCGTCAATTTTTGTATGAACTGTGATTTCCCAGTCCATACTCAAACCAACGTCGTAAGGCCTCGACGCTACCACCAAGAGATTCCCACAGAAACTCTCACCTCGAGGGTCTGACCACACTGTCAGAGTAAGTGTGATTATCGAGTCTTCTCCCAAGGTATCTCCAGACGTGAGGGTCAAGTCTACGGCTTACTAGAAACTCTAGGTCTGGGACAAGATTTGTGAAAGCATGGAATGATTCATATCGATGTCTATTACTACGGCATCTAGTAGTGGACACAGATTGTCCCTTGAATCATTTTTAGAGCCATTGGGTCACACTCCTTGACTGCATGCATCCGCGCTCTTCCTCCGCCCTCCAGCTCCCTGAGCCTGGCGGGGATAACTAAGGTGGGTGGTTATAGCATGTTAAGATGTACACCACCTCATGTTGCTCTCCTAGCTCTACCTCCACGTCTGCTGCTTCACAGACTCATCTCTCCTTAAGGCTTACTCTTCTTGAAACATTTAACACGCTCAAGTCTCTAGGACTAGCGCCGGTTTCCTGTTTCATACTGCACTGTGCAGTCTTCATTGGCTCCTGGATTATTTGCACCTTATTTGCCTATGATCTGAAAGAGCTGCTAAAATTTATCCTTTGCTGAAAAGAGAAACTCGGTCTCATCCCCTGGATGAACCATGCCCATTTCCTAATACAGGCAATCCTGACATGAATGATGCATTCATGCCATGGATGACATCGTAAGGCCTCAACGTAACTACCAAGATATCCAACCGTCACTCTCGCCTCCAAGGGTCGAGTCACGCTGTCGGCATCAGTGTGAGGTCACTGGGTCTCCTCCAGTAGAAATCTCGAAAGTGAGGTTCAAGTCAACAGTTTTAACCAGGACCTCTCAGTATCAACCAAACAAAAGGATAGGAAAGCAAACATCACAAAGATAAGTGTCTTTTTATTATTGCATCTCATAGTACAAAGACATGAATACAACAGCAATATGGAACTAGAAGTACAAGGGACGTATCCACTAGTTCCGCTCCTGTCCACCTGCTCCCAGAGCTCTACTGCCTTGTCCACTGCTCGGCTGTTGCTCAAGCACTCGTCGCTGCTTCTGCCTCAGTGGCTCTTCCAATGCCTGCGGATCGACTGTGCGAGGAGTTGGACAGTCACGTGCCAGGTGACCCTTCCTACCGCATTCATAACACTTCCTACTCCTCGTACGGCTGGCTCTGGTCCTCTTGGACCTCTACATCATCTGTCTACTGCCCACAGATGACTCGGCTACTAATCGAAAACCCTGCAGCAAAGGCAGAAGCTCCTGTACATGCTCGGGGTGTAGAGCTACTGGCACAAACTCCACCCTGAAAAAGGTCTCGAAGTCTTCCCATGTGAAGTTCATCCCGTTGCAAAACTGGAACAAGTGGCTCCACCACCTGCCTGCTGCTGCCTGAAGAAGGCTGGCAGCAAAGATCACCATGAAGTCTAAAGGCGTCCCCACTAGCCTGAAGACTCTCACCAATACCTCCAGCCAATCCTCAGCCGCCTGCGGGTCCGTCTCTCCCCAGAACCTGGGTGGCCTCTGGCGCTGGAACTCGTGCAACGCGCTCAAGTGGCGTGCATCGCCTACTGCTGGGGCTGGTGGCATCGGTGTCCCAATGTATGGTAGTACCGCTGGTGCCTCCTCTGGTTCCTCAACTACAAGAGGTCCCTGTACCGAAGCCTCTTCGCTCGGCAGGTTGTCAGTACGCACATCCCTCTGGGCTCTAGCTGGTCTTTCGTGAAAAGGCATCCTGAAAGAAACAACGTGACACGGTCAAATGATTATACCTGGTGAGCTGACCTGGTTTGAGCTGACTTTTTTTTTAAAAAAAACTTCTGGAAACACACACGCAATCAGTGGTTTCGTGCACAAAATCGGAAATCAGTTGTCAGGGTCCTGGTGTATGGATACGTCGGCCGCCCGCACCAACACTGGACTCCCTGAATTGAAGACCACACTCAGTACCCTTAACACTATTGCTTCACAGAAAGGAAATATCAGAGTTATAAGTTCTGCAGTAGAACCGACTCCTCTGATGAAAATTTGTCACGACCCGTCCTCGGGGCCCATGCCGTGACTACCCCAAGCCCGCCTTCCATAGGCCAGGGGCTGGAGACTAGCACCAAAGGAGTAAATCCCGATAACTGGGAAGGCATTTCTTTTATAAAAGTAAACAAAACACCAAAGAGTACGAGCGGAAGTAGAACACTAAGTACAAAAGAAAGTGCTGAAAAGTAAATGGGCCAGAATACAAACCCAACTGAAAGTACAGCTACAACTGAACAAAAGTACAACAGAAAAATACAACAGCTGGAAGAATGGAAGCGGCTCCTGGGTCGTCCTCCTCAGATCCTACCTGAAGGGTAGGTACAGATGGCGCAGCTCCTGGATCGTCCACCATGGATCCTACCTGAAGGGTAGGTACAGATAGCCACCACAACGCTCTCACCCGTCAACCTCCTCCAAGTGTCGTCTCGCCATGAATTCCGCCACGCTTCCGCTGACTCGTCATGTGGTCCACCTCCGGGTCCTGACTCGTCGTGTGGCCCACCTCCGGGTGTCGCCCAGTCCTTGAACACTCGGCCTCCGCCAGCGCTGCCCGTCATCTGCAACCAACACAACGAGGTGCGGGCATAGCCCATGCAGGGGTGAGTATAACGATACTCAGTATGGACCCCGAGACCCTCAAGGTCTCACTAAAACCAACATGGATAACCACAAATAAGATCTCAACAGATAACCTCTACTTAGGTATATGCCCATACATATACCTAAGTTCTCAAGTAACCCATCTCAATCATGAGGAAACACAAAAATTATGAAATCAACAGATAACCACTACCCAGGTATATGCCCATACATATACCTAAGTTATAAAGTGACCCATCTCAATCATGAGGTAAATACAAAGGTCATAGACTCAGCTCAAACCAGGATTTTAATTATCGAAACTGTAACTGCTGAAGAGCCCCTTCTCTGAAGTGTACAGTGGTCCTGTCACGACTCTGAGGTACTTCTCACTAACCTAAGACTGCTGAGGTACTCCTCCTGTCGAGTACCGTGGGCCAGCCACCCAAACACAGTAGTGATTCCCGCCGGGGTATGCCACCCAAACACAGTAGTGCACACCCCCTAATAGCCTGCAAAGGTACTCTCTGAACGAGTACCACGGGTCTGCACTGTCACACAGGTAGTGCTCCATTCGCCATGGGTCTGCACCCAAACAAAGTAGTGCTCCGTCCACTAGGCTAGTCGACTCACTCCAAGTCGATTCGGTCAAGCAGTCGTCAGGTCTCAGTCGGCTACACAGTCTCCGTACTCCGCACACTCATCTCTGGGAGGGTCCGCTCCACGAGCTATAGGTCGATACTCCAAGTATCTCAAATTCCCATGAATAAGTATCTCAAAAGACCGCATCGTCATAGGGGTCTCAACACAACAGACGGCGCGTCAATCGGACGCCCGGCCTGTGAGTTATTAGCCTTTTCGTCTCAGGGGCCCGGTTGGTTTCGTGAGAGAACCAACCCGGTCGTATCTCAACTGTACCCCTAACTCTCATAGGGTATACTCATGGGGACCGTTTCTCAACGTGATCACTAATGTCACTGACGGTTCGTCAAACGGACATCCGGTCTGAAAGATATCAGCTTTTCCGTTCCAGGGGCCCGGTTGGATTTCAGGTACAATCCAACCCGGAAACTATCTAATAGCAACCAATACTCAGGCGAAGTATTCCAAAAGTTCCGTCTCATCATTAGGAAACCAAAAAAGTCGACGGCACGTCAATCGGACGTCCGGAGCTCAAGATATAAGTGTTTCCGCTCCGAGGGCCCGGTTGGTTTCGTATCCAAACCAACCCGTCCGAACCCAAAGTTCTTTGAAACCTTGATCGTAATATACTGAAATGACCGACTCGATCCAAGGATCGCATCGCAACTGACGGTGTGTCGATCGGAGGTTTTTAGCCCAAGTTATGGGCGTTTGAACGGAAACAATCCGAAATGGGGGGTCTGGGCTCGGCCCCGCCCGGCCCAACCCCCCCGGGGTCAGCCCGAACCGGGTCGACCCGGCCCGGGTCCGGGTCCGGCCCACCAGGGCGCGGCGTGTCCCGGCTCGGCCTGGGCGGTCCGGTCTGGCCACGCGGCGCGCTGGCGCACCGGCCGAGCGTTGAGACGCGGGGGGGGGGGGGGGGGGGGGGGGGGCACTGTTCCCCGCTTTCTTCGCTAACCGCGACCCCGCATGGGGCCGCCCCTTGCCACCGGACGCGGCCGAGTGTCGTGTCCCACCTATCCGGTCCCACACGGTCGCTGGACGAGCGGCCTGCCGCCGTCTCCTGGCAGTCGGCCGGTGCCGGCCGCCGGCGCCGCCGTGCCGGTGAGGCGCGCCGGCGGAGTCTTCTGCGGACCACCGGATGCGCTCCGGTGGTCCGTTTTGCTCACCGCTTTCGCCAACGGTCCTCCCGGGACTCGACCTTTACTGCGGTAGCTTAAAAACACCTTCGTGGCCCGCCTCACCATCGTCCGTCGATCCGCACTTCGACAACAAAATGCGGGGTCTTCGAATCGCCTCCGCAGCCCCGACTCTGCCCGCGGTTTCGTTCGGCCTCAACGGCGCCGCGCTTCTTTGCCACGTTCTTTCTCATTTTCATTCGGTGCAACGGAACCACGCTTCCTTTCACGTGCCGCAACAAATTCAAACAAACAAGGGGGGAGGAGGGTCGGCCGTGTTCGTGCGGTCCGACCTCCTCCTGTTATTATGATAACAGGCGGCCCAATTGAAACCAAGAAAGGCGACAGATGAGATCACGATCAACAATAAATAAACCCCTGCAACTTCCCGCAACAACTTATTCCCAACCCTCAAGGAAATCATTCGCAGATCAAATTGATAATAAGTTGATCCGTGTTCTTTGTTTTCTTTAGAATCAAAGGATCAAGGGAATAAAATCATTCTCAAAAATAATTCCCTACCTCAAGCGTTGTCGTCGAATGAGATTTGTCGCGGAAAGGGACGTCGCGGAAGGAGACGTCGCGGAAGGAGGATCGTCGCGTCGCGGAAGGAGCATCGTGGAAGAAGCGTCGTTGATTTTTGAGGATTTGGCATTCTTCGTCGGAGATCGGTGCGTTCTTCGCGTTCGTCCCCGAAGAAGAACGCTTTCCTCCAAATCCTCTCCACGCAACAAGTTCCAACAGAAATAAAATAAGAGCAGTCTTATTTTATTAACGCACAAGTCAACCTTTGAAATTCAAAAAGAAACAATCAATTCAATGAATTAATTGTAATGATTTAACCGCCCAAATTAATGAGGCGTTTCTTAACCATAATAAACGCACAGTTTGACTTCATTAATAGGGGGTGCGGGTGCGTTACTTAAGAAGAAAGAAGTTCTTCAAAGCTTAGAGATTTCTCTTCAAATCCTTTCGCACCATCAACTATTCTCCCACAAAATAAGACATAGTCTTATTTAATTAACACACAAGCCAAAGGAATTAATTTAAAATTCAAACGAATCCAAGAATTAATTACTTGAAAAACCTACACAATTAAGGAGTTGACTTTATTTAAAAAGGGGGGTTTCTTTTTGAGAGTTACAAAATTTAAGAGGGGAAAAGTTATGAAGTTAGGGGAAGGTGAGGGTTTAGGCTCGTGTGGGCCCCACCCCACCTTAATCCTCTCAAAGGTAGTTATCAACAAGTGGGTCCCACCCATAACTCCCTTACATAGGTTATAACCACATAAGAGAGAGGAAAAGTGTTGTGACACAACACTTAATCCACTTAACAAGAAAAGAAAAATATAATTGTAAAACAATTATATTATTATCCCTCTCTTTATTTAAACAACTCATCCCGAGAAAACGCAACTCTAGAAAGGGGTCTTCTTAAGCAATTACCGGCACTGTGAGTTCATCGGTGCCCTCATATTTCGATTCCGAGCACCGGTTCAAAAGTTAGAAAAAAAAACCTGCTCGTTTGTTCACTGAACGTACCCAAGCTAAGCTTCGGAAATTAATTCCGGGCACACCGGGCCTCGGAATCAGGCGCCATCAGAAACAGCATTCTTGTAAAATCCCAAAGAAAATTTAGAAAAAATTTCCCTTTTATTTTTACGGGTCTTTACAATTATGGCCTATTATCCATTGAATGATGACCAATCTAAATAGACTATACAAGTTCTAGAGGATATGTTGCGGGCCTATGTTTTGGATTTCAAGGGTTCATGGGAGAGAAATTTATAACTTTTAGATTTATCTTATAATAACCTATTCTAGGAATCAATCGAAATTGAACCTTTCGAGGCTCTATATGGCAGGTCGTACCATTTTCCTATTTGTTGTTTAGATGAAAGTAAGTCCATGATTATTGGACCTAGTCTCATGCAGGAGGCATCTAATCAGGTTTAATTGTTCAGGAGGTGGTTGGTGACTGTGTAGAGAAGGAATAAATATTATTCTTACCATCTTAGATGACCACTATAGTTTGAGGTTGGAAACCATGTTTTTCTTTGGGTGTTTCCTAGGTTGGGGAAATGTTGTATCAAAAAATAGAGGAAGTCATCCCCCGGGTTTTTCAGGTCATTTGATATAGTAGAAAGGGTAGGTCCAGTAGCATACCTATTAGCCCTTCAATGGTGTTATAGTTCCATGCATGAAATTTTCACATGTCATAGATTTAGATATATCATCCTAACCCTTATCATATAGTAGACATTTATGACTTAGAGCTTAGTGTAGATGTGTCCTTTGAGGATCATCTAATGCGGATTATGGACCATAGTTAGAAGTATCTATAAGGTAAGACTATACCTCTAGTTCGAGTGTAGTGGAAACATGATTGTGTTCAAGAGGAAACTTGGGAGAGGGAATCAGATATGTGATCATAGTGACCAAACTTGTTCACTAAGACCCCACAGTGATGCTTGGAGTAGCTTAGGTACAAGATGTTATATAGTGGGTCAGTTCTAAGATCCCATATTTTTTTATGTACACACCTCTTTGATTTTTGGTTAAACCACTTTTATTTTGGTTTTTCCTTCTTTAAATATTTTTGTTTGGGTCCCTTTTTTGGGATAGAGATAATTTTCTTGGGAAAATAAACTAAAGTTCAGGGATGTTTGTTTGTTTGAATTCATGGATTTTGGGTATAAATGTGTTAAGGGATTATGAGGTATTATCCATGGTTTGGAAGTCTTTAGTGGTGGTTCATGATTTTCCTATAGAAGCTGGTCTGAGAGATATCTATTAGACATTTACACATCATGAACATGTTACATGATGTGTAAATGTTTCCAGATGGATGTTGGGAACTGTTTCAGGATGTGAAGTGGTTATATGTTGGGAAACTAGTTCACAACATGAAATAGTCGATTGGAGATATTTAAACCTAAGGCAGAATGTTTTTCAGTGAATCTCATAATTTAGGAATTTCACATTGTGAATTTCTCACAACCCGTGGTTTTAAAACCCACGACATGTATGATTTTATTTCATTCATGGTGAAATCATCTCCCTTATACCCTAGATAACTCCAAGCAATTTTGGAGTGATTTTTTTCTTTTTGAGCATCTCTATCAAGCATCTGATCCCTGGTGAGTTGTATTACTTTGTTTTTCCCCTCTCTTCTTCTTGTTCTCCATTATTATCATGGAATCTCTTAAACATAGTTGAATTTATATGTTTTCATGATCTAGGTTCTCTTTATTATCACCATAACCTTCTCCTTTATTGTAATTACCTATTATAAGTGTTTATTTGATCATCGGTTAAGGTGGGTGGTCTAAAAAAAATTCCTATAGTCTATTTTTATTTTTTCAAAGTATGTGCAATATTATGAGATTTCACTAAAACAACATGTACATTAAAAAAATAATAGGTGATGATAATCATGTGTTTATACTACTACTTGTATCCCTTTGGATACAGTGGTGTTGATACCTGGCTTGCATCTACCCATAAGGTGATCCTACCATGGATCAATAATGAAATGGATAATGTCTCAAAAGATGATTTAGCATAACATGAAATCGCATGTGATTTCTTGTGATAGATTCACCTTGAAAAATGGATTAATGGATTATTGAAATTAATGGTGATAATTGATATAAAATGGGTGTGTAAAGTGGCATGGAAATATATTAAGATATAACTTAATGAAAGAATGGGTAATTGAAAGAAAAATGGTAATTAGATGAATTAACCATAGTGTCTTGTGATATTATTATGTGTTATTATTACAGTTATAACTTGTGTTGTGATTAATGATGAAATGATTATATAAAGGGTTACACCCAGTGATACTGAAATACTTACATAAAGTGTTATTCCTAGTGATACTGAAATTCTTCTATAAAGGTCTTTGCCTAGATGATGAAATGCTTATATAAAAGAGTTGGCCCAGTATGATAAAATTATTATATGAATGGATTTTCCTCATATACTAAAATTATTATATAATGGAATTTTCCTAGTTATGATGTAATGATTATATGGCTTGACCTAGTCATGTGATTATACCATGGACTTGTAGTTATGGTTGGCATAGTTGTACTATATGATTAGAGATATTCCAGCTGGTGCTGAAGTGGGTTGATTACTGTATCATATTAATTGATTAATTAATACAACTGATTATCACTTTATTTCATACACTTATTATTAGACAGGTTTTTTAGACATTATGGTGTTGGGAAAATGAGTTTTACTCACACCCTGTTCAGACCACCATTTTGTACCCAATAAAATTACTTAGATGAAGGTTTGGACAAGGGAAAAGGACCTTGTTGTTGATTATTGATTTCTAAATGGGATGGATCTTGGAGACGAGAATGACATGGGGTTTGGGATTGAGGTTTTTTGAGTTTATTTATGTTATAATGGTCATTTATCTATATTACTTTTAGTTTTACATTTAGATACATTCTATACTGATATTACATGGTTTATTATTTGATTTTCTTGGTTCATCCTTTAACTTCTAGTTGTATGATGTATTGTTTACACTATTTCTGTTATTATGATATTAATTTATTTCTACTATATTTTAACTCTATATTAGGGGGTATAGTCGCCCCACTATATTCTTTACACCCTTGCTGCTAATTGGAAGCCTTTAGCATGTGAGGAGGCACACTTGAGGTCCAGTAACCAACCAGATTTGACTACATGAGAGAGTTCAAGATTTAGGTATGTTACAAAATAGAAATTCATGAATTATCAACACTTTCATAGATATAACTACCTCAATAATGATGGAAACCTATCCACCTTCAATAAAAAAATAATGAAAAACCATGGATCGACCTTTGAAATACAAGGCATGATAAGAGACTGCAAAGGATTGATATAAAACATCAATCAATCAAAAATATGAATCAAAACACATCCAACACCACCACCATGACCAAAGGCAATGAATACTCAAAAAGACCTCTTACTAGGGATATGCAATGTAATCTCCATAGGAGTCAAACACCAAATAGAGTAATCTGTAAGGAGTGAGATGACCCAAAATCATTGTAGGGTTCAAGAGGAAATCTTACATACTGAATAGACAAAAGATTCAAGTGTTCAGTGTGTTCAAAACCGATAGAACCCTATAATTCACACTATTAATCCCTTTCAAGGTTTAAAATCCCCCGAATTATAAATAAACCAAAAAAGGAATTGTATCATATTAAATTAAATCATGATCAACATTTTCATGACCTATAAAATTTCCACACCTTTCATGAGACTCATGGATTCTTCATTATAATAGATTAATTTATTATAACCCATTCACAATTTTAATTTTTTCAGAAGTTAGTGCTCATACTAGTTTTCTATATAAAACCTCTGACCCAAAACATAAGGCTCTCTCATCTCAAGGAGCACCATCTAAAGCCACTTACACATGTATACCTAGCCTCCATTAATCCAAATAAACATTCATCCCTATACTTTAGGTCATTTTACCCATAAAAGGGTATCTATTCCTGAGAATCCCAAAATAAACCCAGATAAAAATGGAAAACAAAAAAAATAAGATCGTACCTAAAGGAAGGTAACTGGGTGTTACACTTCCCTTATCATATAAAAGGGTGAAACTTCCATCACTTCTAGACTCACCTATCCTTAAAAATTATTATTTAAATTCATCCAAATTACTCCTCATATAACTCTAACCCACTTTCAAAATATTCAAGTAACCATTATTTAGCATAAGTATTTCATTCCAAGGATAATTCTAAGAAAAATTTAAGTCACCAATGTGAGTATTATCAACTACTTAGATTTTCTTCCTAATAATATTCATTAAAATTTATTATATACACACTAATATGATGATATTAATATCATTTATATACTTTAAGGTTATTATATTATGTGTATTATCATTATCTATTCATCTATCCCATCCACTATGAAAAACTAAATCGCCGTTCGTGGGTATGTGCGGACTACCACCTATATGAGAAACAAAATTAAGTTTTCACCCCCATACAATATTGATGGTTCCTAGAATGGATTTAATGAGTATATTTTATGTTTATTACATGTTTAAACTTATGAATATTTCCCATTAAAATTATATAAATACATCCCCTTACTTATTAAATCGTTAAAACATGTAACCATTTAGGTCAATTTAACCACCTACCTAAACAATAATATAAATATTATGTCATTAATCATTATAGGATGTCATATATTGGTAATAAAATGTAATAATTTTATATTTAATAATATTTAATTATTCTGGAATTTTTTTAGTATTTAAAATATTTATTAATATATCACCTTTTGATCGCCAAACATGTCAAAAACCAATTCATTGCGATTTCAATTTTCACAAGACATATTCATATCTCTTGCCTAATTAAAATGGTAATTAAATAATCACTTAAAAAATTATTATTCCATCTTTAATTATTTAAGAATTATAAACTTGAAACCACTTATAGAGAATTGATAATTCCATTATAATGTTTGTATAAAATAGATAACCTAATGTTTTAAAAATTGATGGTAAAAATAAGTGATAACTAACTAATATATTCATAATAAATTATAATAAATGAATTTTTTTGAGAAGTTAATGTTTTTAAATAATTTTTCAAAATAGAATATTAAGATATTTATGTATTTTTTACAAAATTTTAGATCACATTCAACTAAGTGATAATAAAGTTAATAGGTTCTTTGACTCATATTCAATTTCTTGAGACTTATTTATTAATGTGAACCATGATACCATTAATATGGTTTGATTACTTCCTAGTGAATTTATTTTTCCATATTCATGGGTTTTTATGAGTAATATTATTTAATTTCTTTAAATGGGAATTAATTTAAAAGATACTCAACTTGAAAGTTTATTTGATCAAAATGCTACTCAAATTGTAAAGGTTTTGTTTTCAATCTTATTTTCAAGTCAAGATTATTTTTGAAAGATAATTCATATAAGAAATATTTATTATTTATATAACATCTCAACATTTTCTTGTATATTCATGGTGTTTTATAGGTTCACTTGATATTTCATTTCTCATGGAATTATATTTTACCTTAAGTGGTTCTTGTAAGTAAAATCAACCCATCTCTTCACTTTGGTCAGGAACCGCCCTTTTTTAAAGTCCTAATTCATTGGATGATTTTGAAAATATCCTTATCTAACCATAATAATTGATTGTGTTAATTTAAATAAATTTATCTTCTTCAAAAAAAAATTAACATTTCCATATGGGGTGTTTTAATTAAAGTGTAAAAAGAATCTATTTTTTACATTTTCTGTGTAAACACCTCTTTTCTCCATCATTGTCAATTTCTATGATACTTACATTCTATGATTGTTTTAAAAAAAATAAAATATTATTCTCCTTTATTGATAAAATATTTCTATCTAAAAAATTATAAAGAATATCATGGATGTTTTTATTTCCAAAGTGATTTTTCTTAATTAAATTAAAATTGGTTTTAATCTAAATCAAAAGCCTTTGAAATACATTATACTTTATTGAGGGTATTATTCCAATGTAACCATACACCTTATTTCTATTGAATACCTATATAATGTCCTTTTATTTTATAGGAATGATCCATAACTATATTTATCATTCCTAATCAACCACTATGTAGGATCCTAAATTTTCATTCAATGCATTTACTTTGTAAATAAAATAGTTTTATTCATTTCATTGAAGGGTGTTCACCTATATTCCATACATCAATTAATTTGGAGAAATTATTGACTTAAATGTATACCCTTTATCTATACGATGCAAATACCATGTTCTTAATGATCTTGATTGAATTTTATTTACCTATAAAGTTATGTGATGTCATTAGAAACCCATTTATTTTCAAAGGTATTATCATGATATTTTTATTGATATAATTATTAAAAATTTCCTTATGTGAATCCATATAAAACCCATTTTCATTCCATGGGTTCTTTAAGATGTGCTGAGTAAAACCCATTTTCTTTCTTCGGGTTTTTATGGTATAAAAGTGAATGATTTTCATTTTGAAGGTTTTATGAAAAATATTTTATTTCATTGAGTTATTTATGATGTGATATGAGATTGATGTTAGATGGCACTCATAAGTATGGATGATTATGGGTAGGGTCCATTATAACCTTGTAATGTATTACTTTAAAGATCATATCTCATTGATATAAGTATTCAAGAGTACATTTCAGATTATCATAAGTGTGAGAATTGACGGTGTGCATCATGAAAGTAATGTTTCCTATACTAATGTTTATGAAAAAGTTAAAATATATTTCATAGTTTTATGTTTATTCTCATGACCATTTTAATATCTCATGGATTATGTTTATTGACTCATTTTTTCATACTCTTTTTATTCATGTCTTATATTATACCAATTCATATTCCATGATTTTTAATCTATTATTTATTGTGAATGAATTTTCTTATATATATGATCATCTTATGTTAACTTATTATATTCAATTTTTATCACTTTTTTTACCCTTATTGAGAAAATGAGTTGACCCCTTTCTTATATTTCCATTTTCCCTGGTTATGAAGATAATTATAATGTATAATAATTATAAGAGGGAGTATAGTGTGGCTCAAGTATGAATAAATGTTTACAAGGGGTATAAAATAAGTTTCTTATATAGATAATCCTCAAAGAAACTAAACCTTATATTCTTGAGATAGTGTAATTATTTGTGAGATGTAATGGTTACATTATGTAATTTTTTTAAAATAAATTCATGTATACCCTAGGTTACTCTAGTGATGAACAATTTGGAAATGAGATTAGTGGTTGTAAAGCTAAGGATGTTTCTATGGAGTAGTTTCTTAGTGAATCTTGATTATACCCAATAGTAGAAATTAATATTCACAAAACATTCTCAAAATCTCTTATCATAAAGTGGAACATGGTGGTTCTTCTGAGTTGTCCCTATTATGAGGATTTATTATTTTCTTTAAAAATATACATTACACGGTGTGGTGTTTTCATGTGTACTAATCATATATCAGATTTACTTGTGGAGAATAGTGTTGTATAGTTTTTTTCATGCATATATTATTATAAAATTTAGCTTATAACATATATTATTATTAGTTTCTCGTCATATTCATTATTTTTCATTGCATATATATTGTATAAAATTATAGTTCATGGCCTCGTAGGTTTTATTATTACATATTAGTGCTATTTACTATCCCATGGCCTATTATAGGAGGACCACTACTATAAAACCGATGTTTAACAGTGCTGGTATTTATCAGCGCAACAAAAAAGTGCTGATAAATGGCATTTTTATCAATGCTAAAGAAAACACTAATAAATTTAACCTTTTATGAGCAGTTTTTTTAGACCTGATAAATTGAACCTTTATCAGTGATTTATTTTTAGAATTGGTAATTGGTACCCTTTATCAGTTCTTTTTTGTTAGCACTGATAAAGGGTACCCTTTATCAACGCTTAATTTTTAGCATTGATAAAGATAGATTTTATTAGTGTTTTTTTAGTACTGATAAAGGTTCGAATAAATAAAATGAAATAATTAAATAAATTAAACATAAAAATGTGTTTATTAAAAAAAATTACAAATTTTATTAATTAAATAATTATTGATAAAAATGAATAAATTGATTATACATTATTAAATATTAAACATTTTATTCATTAGATATTAATGATAATTAATGTTCATAAATTATATATATTAAATATATATATATATATATATTAATATATATATATATATGATTTATATATTAAAATATATTTATGTGCTTTACATTAAATAGTCATATATTTAGTGAATAATGGTTTATAATTAAAAATTAATATAAATTAAAAATACTGACTAATTACATAGTGAAATGGACATATAATTGAATGTATCATTTGATTTTTCAATTTAACATAGATCAAATGTGTGTTATAATGATTTCACATATACGTAATTAATATATTTTTCTATACAATGCACACACACAAAACTTATCCATTTTTTCAATATTGTTAAAGTGTACTTATTTTTAATATATTTAGTTTCACTCATTTTTAACATATATGCATATGAATACACTTAAAATTAGATATATATATATTATTTTTCAAAAATATTTCTATAATTATAAATAAATAAATATAAAATTGGAATAAAAATATTTAAAAATGAATATATTTACTATATTTAAATTTATTTATTTATTTATTTATTATTTTTTATTTATAATTATAATTATAAATCCTTTCTCGGTGCTTAATTAATAAGCGCTCATAAAGGTAGCTCTTTATCAGTGCTAAAAAGCACTCATAAAATGAATTTTTATTAGCACTAAAACTTTAGTGCTAATAAATATGGATTTTATCAGTGCTTTTTTAGCACTGATAAACACCAAAATTTGTCAGCGCTTATTTTTAAGCACTAATAAAAGTTTATTGATCTATTTTAAAAACTGTAACCATTTGCGAACCCATCGTGATATCAAAATATTTCTATAGAAGCCACCCACTGTCAGCGCTCCTCCTCGGTTAATCGAAGCTCGAATCACACTACTCAACTGCCTCTAATTGATCGAACATCGTCGAACATCCGGTGTTAAATTGCAGTTAGGGTTTTCAAAGTATATTTTCTTCAACCTAGAGAGATATACCTTGCAATTTTCATTGTGTATTTTTTGTTTCATTTTTTATTTCTTGTTTGGTGATGTCCTAAGTTATTTTTGGTTTAGTCCTTGTATACTATTATTATTTTAGATTATGAATAGAATGATTTGTTTATGATCTATTGTTTGATTGACTACTAATTTGGATATCCATCCAATGGCCCAAAGGCTTTCAATTTTTTATTATAAGCAAAACCCCCTTTTAAGGGAATAAGGGGGGAAACCCCTGAAGACATCGTTAACTTAAAACAAATCACGACCTGAAGGGAAAGAAATAACAACAAAACTGACAACGTGTAGCAACCCCTCCCCAGCAATTGAACATGACAATGCTCTCCACCGGTACAGGGAAAAACGGAAAGCAAGTCTCCTGTGTCAAATCATAGGCCTGATTCGAGGACAAACGTCATACCCTCTCAAACATCCAAATCCATAAAGCTCTGCAACGGTGAACAGCGAGCTCTGGAACCTCCTCTGGGGCCAATCCACATAGTCGAGTCCAGGTGCTGCGCCGTACCAGTAGACCTCACAAAGCCTTTCACCATTTTGAGAGAACACAATATGTACCCTAGATTTCTAAATCATTGTTTTGAATCAATTTTCTTTGATGTCAACATATGTACCCTATATTTCTCCGCAATCTTAATTCTATGTTTTTAATTTATATTAATCATTTTTTGATAATAGTTCCAATTATTCCTTATCTGTTTCTATATAGAGATATTTTTCATTGATCCTTGTTCAATATTTCATCTTCTTCTTAATATTAAAGGTATTATAATTATAGTTCAATTGTGATTTAATATTTTTCATGTTAATTCCATGGATTTTTTAGGTATTTTCCCCCAACATGAAATCTATAACATGCTTGTTTTAGTAATTTTTGAAAAACTTAAGGTGGTTTATTAGGAATGGGTTAAATTTTCATGTTACCATTATAGAAACATAAACACAAATCATTTATTACAGAAGTATAATTATTTTATTTTTATTTTATTAAAGTGGTAAATTAGTATTAGGAAAAAGTAGTTAAACAATATAAATGGAAAAATATATAAGAAATTATTAATTACATAAATGAAATCGTGTCTTCTATTGAAATATTTCTTCTTATTGAATAATTTAGGACATCCTATTGAGACTAGGACCTCTAAAAAGTCTAATGGATGAAAATTATAAATATTATTTGTAGCTTATATTGAGGGATCAATTTTTTTTGTTGTTATGAAAGGGTGGTGTAGGGGTTCCTATATAATTGAGAAGTATTTTCATTTTCCCAAATACCCGTTCCTTAATGTGTGATAAATAAAAATATAAATCTCATGTGGATCTAATGTGAAGAAATAATATATATGTTTTTTTCATTACATATAAATATTAAGTGTGGGTATGCATCATGGAAAATGAAATGAGGATGAGTTGTCTATAACTTTCACCTTTGAATGAATTCATAATATAACACCAGTGGAGTAATTCTTTTCTTAAATTCAATTACCCATTTTCTTCAACATACTAAAATTATTTGAAATAATCAAATGTTGAGTTTCCCTTATTAGAATTGTCTATAACTTTCATCTTTGATACTAAATATCTTATATGTATTTATTTATATATTATAAAAAATTAATATTTTATGAACCCAATAGGATGGATATGAAATTAAAATGGATGCATGCTAATCATTTGACAAATGAGTATGTAGATGGAGTTAAAGAGTTAATTATGTTTGAAAGAGAGCATGTAGAAGACCCTTCTAAAATACTTTTTCTGTGTTTATATTGATTTTATTTAAGACAAATTAGTCCATAAGACTTATAAGAACATTTGGTTTGTCACGGAATAAATCAAAGCTATAAATATGGGACTAAACACAAGAAAAAATTGAATGTGGACACCGATTGGAATGATATTGTGTTTTATGAATCATTTGATATGAATGCCTTTGTAAATGATGATAGAGATCATATGGAAGAAATGACGATGGAAATTGAAGATGAACTTCATGATTTTTCAAAGTTTTTTTGAGAGATAAATAGTTGTTCCAAGAAAAAATTGTATTCTGGTTGTACTAAATATACATCATTGTCATCTGTATTAAAGTTATATAATTTTAAAGATGGTAGTAGATGGCATGACACCATATTTATAGAACGAATTGGTCTCCTGAATGATATGATACTAGAATAAAATTAACTACCATGTCGAACATATGATGCTAAATTAATGTTATGTTCAATGGGAATGATATCTAAAAGATGCATGATTTTATAAAGGATTGTACATTGTTTTACAAGGACCATGAAACACTCATAAAATTCCCTAAGTGTGGCGCAGATTGATACAAGAAAAATTAATAAAGTAATTTGAAATATATATGGTACTTTCCTCTCATTCCATGGTTTAGAAGACTATATAAATGTAAGGAAACCATGAGATAATTAACATGGCATGCAGATACAAGAATTAAATATGGGAAACTACATCATCCAGCATATTATCCTTAATGGAAGAAAATTTATTATGAGTTTCCTGAATTTGAAATTGAGTCGAGAAACTTGTGTCTTGTGTTATCTACTGATAGAATAAATCCTTTTGGTGTACAGAGTAGTACTCATAGTACATGGCCCATCATGTTAGTAAATTATAACTTTCCACCATGGTTATTCATGAAGTGAAAATACATTATGTTTTCTATACTTATATATGGACCAAATAAACCCTGTAATGATATTTATGTCTATTTGGATCCATTTATTGAAGATCTAAAATTGATGTGGTATTTTGGTGTTACAATGTATGATGCTCATAGAAGTGAAGAATTTGCATTGATGGACAGGTTTTATAGAATCATAAATGAATTCCCTATATATAAAAATTTATCAGGCTATAATATTAAAGGAATTTTGGGGTTTCCCATTTTTAAAAAATACACATACTCATTTTGGTTAAAACATTCCTCGAAGACTATGTTTTTAGTAAATCAAAAAAATTTACCTCGATGACATAAATATTGATCCTGGATGACAGCAGTCAATGGGAATATTGAATAAGGTACAACACAGTCTCCAGTAATGGGTGATCAACTGTATAATAAACTAAAAAAATATTGACAATATTTTTGGTAAACCATTTTTGAAAAACATTACAAAATCAAGTTGGAAGAAGATATAAATTTTCTTTGAATTGCTATATTGGAATTATTTTTATGTCAGACATTTTCTTGATGTCATGCATGTAGAAAAAAATGTATTTGATAGTGTTATTGGAAAGTTACTAAATGTTCCTGGAAAAATGAAAGATGTCATCAAGGATAGGTTGGAATTGATTAAAATGGAGATAAGGGGAGATTTGGCATCTAGGAAGGGTAAAAGGTGGACTTTTCATCCACCACTAGCTTACACTCTATCCAGACAGGAAAATTTTCTGTTTTTTCTTTTCCTTAATAATGTAAAAGTTCCACAAGGGTATTCATAAAATATCAAGAATGTCATGTTAGTGACTAATTTGAATTTAGAATGACTAAAATCACACGGCTTCCATGTTTTGATGAAATATTTAATGCATGTTTCTTTCTATTACATTCTACCTCTAAATGTACAATATACATTAACCAGAATTTGCTTCTTTTTCAAAGCTATATGTAGTAAAGTTGTAAACCCAGCAAAGTTTCCCATCATGAATAATGAGATTTTAGTCATATTATGTGAATTAGAGATTTTCTCCCCACTATAATTATTTTATATAATGGTCCACATGATGGTTCTCTCAGTTAGATAGGTTTAACTATGTGGTCATTTCCATTACAGATAGATGTAACCCATTGAATGGTATATGAATATTTTAAAAGGGTATGTCAATAATTTAAGTCATATAGAAGGTTGTATTGAATAATGATATATTTTTGAATAAGATATTTAATTCTATATCGATTACTTATCAAATTTTGAAGGCATTGGTCTCCCAAAGTCTCGTCACAACGAACGCCTTCTGGGAAAAAGGATTTCTAGAAGAGATGTTGTTACAATTACCTTAATAAATTGGGATTAAGTGTACCTTTACATATTATATAATAGTGAATATTTTGATCCATACATTTAATCCCATAAAGAAATTCTTGGATATTTGAATCCATCAAAGGATGAAGGATGGATACAAAATACATATAATCAATAATTTATGGGATGGTTTAGAGATCAATTTTATAAGGATTTATTTGAAAATATGAACTCAATTACTAAACGACTTCAATAGCTATCCAGAGGACTAAATGAAGATGTTATATTGTACACTAGTTTTATAATCAATGGTCATATGTTCTATATAAAAGAACATGATGAATCTAGTATGATGTAAAAAAGTGGTGTTATGCTTGTGTTTGAAGCAATGCACATATCTGGTTCCAATGTTAGAAATCCAATTTAGAAAAATATTTCATATTTTGGAATTATTAAATAGATATATATGTTGGATTATATATAATTTCAAGTGTCTCTTTTCCATTGCAAATGGGTTGACAATATCAATGGAGTGAAAATTGATGAAATGGGATTTATGAAGGTGAATTTCAATGTGGAAGGGTAAAAATATGAGTCATTCATAATGGAATCACAAGTAATGAATTTATTTTATGTCTATAATCCAACAAACAAGAATTGGTCAATTTTCCTACTAGTGACTAAAAGAAATATTGAGACTGATGAAAATTTAATCATGGATGACCCTTTCATTAGGACATCACAATCAGTTCATATCAGTCCCAATGTAGACAATTTCTTGTACTTTAGAGGGGACCATAAATAGGTGATTTTGATTCTTGATAGAATAACCAAATCCTTGAAACCTTTAAAAAAATAAAGAGAGTTCAATGAGAAGGTAAAAGTGTTTTTTAAAATATTATGTTTTTCTTCATAATATTATATGTTCTCTACTGCATTAACACAATCTAAATTAAATGTTTGACTAATTATGTAGACAATGTCTTCTACACATGATTATGTTACCAATCCCTCAGAAGAACAAACTATAATGAAGGAAACCCTTTAGAAATATGTAATGGTAATGTTACAATATACTTTCTCTATTTTACCTAAAAATATATATAATGAAACATTGATTTAATTTTCATTATTCCTTGTAGAGTTCATTTATTTTATAATATTTTTGTACATATTTCATGCCTTTTCAATAAGAGAAATGATGTTGTCTCTACTCAATCATAGAGGTAATATTGATGTTGGTACAGTAAAATCATTTTCCATGGAATAAATGTATTGTTTCATATTTATGTTTAATTTATTTATTTTTAGTATTACTCACATAATAATTGTTTTCATATATAGTTGGATTCTTTTGTTCTATTTTGGTTATTATATCTATCTTGTATGCCCTTCTTCACCAAAACTTTCACAAACTTCTTCTCCCTCAAACCCATTTCACCCTTATAGTGTTTCATTTATCAATTTATTTCAAGTTATCTCCACTGCATTTGTAGGAAGAACAACAATGATTCCTCTTCTCAATTACAGAGGTAATCTTGATGTTTTCATAGTAAAATCATTGTACAAAGAATTAATGTATTGTTTCATATTTATGTTTAATTTATTTTATTTTAGTAATACTCACATAATAATTTTTTTCTTATATAGGTGGATTATTTTGTTCAATTTGGGGTGGTATGTCCATATTTTATGCCTTTATAGACTGAAATTTCCATAGAATTCTTATCCCTTAAAACCTTTTCACCCCTATGGTGTTTCATTTATCAATTTCTTTCAAGTTATCTCCACTGCCTTTTCAAGAAGAGAAATGACGCTGCCTCTGCTAAATTACAGAGATAATATTGATGTTTTCATAGTAAAATAATTTTCCATAGAATTAATGTATTGTTTCATATTTATGTTTAATTTATTTATTTTTAGTATTACTCACATAATAATTTTGTTTCTTATACAGGTGGATTCTTTTGTTCTATTTGGGGTGATATTTCCATCTTTTATGTCTTTCAGCACCAAAACATCCGCAGACTTCTTCTCCCTCAAATCCTTTCACCTCTACAGTGTTGAAATTTATCAATTTCCTTAAAGTTACCTCCACTTCTCAATCACAGAGGTAATCTTGATATTTTCCTAGTAAAATCATTTTCCATATATTTAATATATTATTTCATATTTATGATTAATTTATTTCTTTTTAGTATTACTCATAATAATTGTTTTCATATATAGGTGGATTCATTTTTTTTGAGTTGATGTGGTTTTTTTAAAGATTCTCATATAGTGTTGGAAGTTCGATAAAGAAATTAAATGGACTGGTATGACTCCAAGTACTTATTTCTATTTAAAATTGACATTAATTTTAGTAAACAAGACAACTAACATACTCAAAACCAAGAAAAAATATTCATATTATTTTGATACTTTAAGACAATGATTTATAAGTCATTTATGGCATTTATGAATCATCCTAACATCAATCCATTACAAAATGTGCCTGATATAACTCGATGTGTCTGTTATCACTTTAAAATCAGCATTTGACTTTAAAATAGTCACTCACTGAAAACCGAGCAAACGTACTCATATTTTCTTAATAATATAGTCCATTGATTCTAAATCATTTTTGAAATTTAATAATTGGTCTTACATCAAAAAAATACACGATGTAATCCATATGATTAAAAGTGTGTGTTTCAAGTTTAAAATGACATTTTAGTAAAAAAGACAAGTGACACACTCAAAACTAAGAAAACACATTCATAATATTTTGATAATTTTGTAAACCAATACATAAGTGATTTAGAAAATTTAGAAATCATCCTCACATCAATCTGATGCATGGCATGATAGGTATGACTCTAAGTACATCTTTATTTGAAATTGACATCAATTTTAGTATAAAAACTGACCTACTCAAAACTAAAAAAACATTTTTATTGTTTTTATACTTTAGTAAAATTATTCATAAGTTATTTGAGATGTTCATGAATCATCCACACCTTAATCAAATGTACGGTGTGACCAGTGTGACTCCAAGTGCATGTTTTTATTTAAAATTGACATCAATTTTAGAAAAAGTCCAACTTACCTACTCAAAACCAATAAAACTCAGTAAAATTGTTTAAATACTTTAGTAAAATAATACATAAGTCATTTTTTGATGTGTAATAATTAATCACACCTCAATCTGATACACAACATGATCATTTTGAGTCAAAGTGTGTGTTTTAGACATTTTAGTAAAAAAGACAAGTGACATACTCAAAACTAAGAAAACACATTCAAATTGTTTTGATAATTTATCACAATTATCTATAAGTCATTTGGGATTTGTAGGAATCTGCCACACCACAATATGACATACGGTGTGGCCGTTATGACTCAAAGTGCATATTTTTATTTAAAATGGTCATCAATGTTAGTAAAATGTACAACTATCCTACTCAAAACCAAGAAAACACATTTATACTATTTTGATACTTTAAAATAATGAACCATAAATCATTTTTGACAGTTAGTAATTATCCTCACCTCAATATGATTCACAATGTGCCCATTATGACTCAAAGTGTCTCTTATTAGTTTAAAATAGATATTTTAGTTCAAAAAGTGTTATTCACAGAAAACTAATCAAACAAGCTCATATTTTCCTAAAAATTTATTAAAATGATTCATAAGTTATTTTTGACATGTAGGAATCCATTTCACATCAAACTAAGACACAATGTGGTTGGAATGAGTCAAAAGTGTGTGTTTCCAGTTTAAAATGGCATTTTAGTAAAAAAAAGACAACCAATGTACTCAAAACTAAGAAAACACATTAATATTGTTTTAATACTTTATGAAAACTATATATAATTCATTTGGGACATATAGGAATCAGTCGCACATCAATCTGATGCATGGTGTGACCTTTATGACTAAAAGTGAATCTTTTTATTTAAAATTGTCATAAATTTTAGTAAAATTGACAAATATCCTACTAAAAACTGAGAAAAAACATTAGGATTATTTTTATACTTTAAAAAAAGGATCCATAAGTCATTTTTGATGTGTAGGAATCATTTTTAGCTCAATCTGATACACGATGTGCCCGATATGACTCAAAGTGTCTGTTATCAGTATAAAGTCGACATTTTATTTCAAAAAGTGACACTCACTGAAATAGATCAAACATACTTAGATTTTCATTATAATTTAGGACAATGATTAATAAGTCATTTTTGATGTTTAGGAATATTTTTCATATCAAATAGGTACATGATGTGATAGGAATGAGTCAAAAGTGTGTGTTTCCAGTTTAAAATGACATTTTATCAAAAAAGACAATTGACGTACTCAAAACTGAGAAAAAACAGTCAGATTGTTTTGATACTTTATTAAAATGATCCAAAAGTCATTTGGGATGTGTAGGAATTACCTTCACCAAAATCCGATGTATATTGTGACCATTATTATTCCAAGTGCATCTTTTTATTTAAAATTGACATCAATTTTAGTAAAATTAAAACTTTATGTTAATTTATTTCTTTATATTATCACTAACATAAGAATTATTTTCTTATATAGGTGTGTTCGTTTTCTCAGGTAGGGATAGTTTGTTCAAAAATAGCATGAGTTGGGTTGGGATTAAAAGAAAAAATGCAACATTGATGTTTTTGAATGTATTTAATAATTTGTATTTATGTAATTGTATAAACCAATGTTTGAAAGGTCTACAACATAGTGTTTTTTATTGTTTTTGTGTTGTAAATTTAATTTCTTTTAAATCTTTTATTGGTACTTGTTTTTTATAACTGGTGTGTTTCTAGTGTTTTGGTGTTCTGTTACAGCACATTGTTGTGGTGCTACAGTGTGCTGTTACAGCACATTGTGGTATGGCCCTTTATCAGCACTTTTAAAAGTGATAATAAAGGACTGACTCATTCATGTCATGGGGTGTGTAAAAAACAATTATTTACTAAGTCAAAATATATTATATTGGTTAACCTATGTTGTCTACAGAGATGAGCGCTCAATAATCACTTATGTCACTTTAATTTTGATAATGAAGTGGGGTTGTTTTTTATATTGTTTGGTTTTGAAAAGAAAGAAACAAAACTAATAAAATAAATAAAGTATAATATTTAAAAAAAATTGAAAAATAATGTGATTAAAAATAGTGATAAGGATTGGGTGATTAGGTTTGTGTTGGTTTTCTAATTACAATGCAATCATTGTTCCATTTATTCAATCCTTTTCTATTAAGTCGATTTAAGTGATATTTCACAATAACTTCTTATCACTCCCTTGGTAAATGTTGATGGTGAAAGTAAATCTTTAAAATATCTTATTTTTTCTACTCATCCTCATTTGTGTAATAGTTGTAGTGAATTCTCTCAATTGATTAAGGCAATTCCTGACTGGGTCTTGTTTATCACAAACAATCTTGAATATGCACTACAATTCTCACACGTACTGACGATCGCCAAGTACTTTACCACTAAGATTTTATATATTACATTTTATATATACCATAACCTAGTGTATGGAGATAATGATCATTTACCAAAGATAAAATCAATAACAGAATCAAAAACCAAATACAATCACACTTGATAATAAAAACCGCTAAAAGAAATTGAAATCAACTTTATAGAAAGAGAAAGAGTTTTTATTCACTAAATTACAAGAAGTAATGAATTAAATAATTATAAAACATACCCTTCCCCAATCACACAAATTTTTACCCCACCATGGTAAGGTTAATTGAGAGGAATGGTGAAAATGAAGTCATTACCAAAATAAGAAGAAAAGAGTGAAAATAAAGAACAAAATTTTCTCCTCCAGAAGTTTAGATTCGTTTCTCCCACCCATTAATCGAATCAGGCCAAGGTCCCTTCTAATAGGAGGTGAGTAATGGAGTTTTTCATATACCCATGAAGTTTCAAGGTATTTTGAGCTATTTGGAATGATTTATAGCCAAATTAGTAGACCTGACTTTTTATGGCCGCCAATCACTATTCCACAAACCATACTTTGACCGGTTTAAGGGAGGCATAATCAAATAATTTCTCCATGAAATTCAGTTTTAATATTACTTGTTGATTTTTATTTTGAACCCATCAGGAATCACCCCATTTTTTGGTCATTATCCCGAGATATGGATCATTGAATGAGTCATTGTCTATTCTACCGGCCAGAGTAAGTGTTCACATTGACTGATTTTGTTTGGCCTATTGGAGTTCGAATTGGCACTTGGTCCAGAAGAAAATTTTATAGAAAACAAACCATGTAATCCTAAAAAAATCACATTAATTGGACCAGAATTTTAGGATTTATTCTTGAAATACAGTTTCATTATAAAACTGTTAAATGTCCAAAATTAACCAATTTTCACACTTAAGCTCAACACTCACCAAAATTCATAAAATGATGCAAATAAGATAAAATTGATTAATGATGAGGGATTAAATCATTTAAAAACATAAGTAGAAATATTAAAATATGAGCTCTTTCAATTCCATCACACTTATCACTTGGACTCCTGTACAAGTATATATCGATATCAAATTAAAGAAAAAATTTAAACACGTATCCTTAAGATCTAACAATTTCACACCAAGGAATAAAATATATCATGCCTAATCAAAAACCATTATTACAAGTTCTCAATTTAGTTCATTAAATATATTTCCTCTTCATTTATTCTTCCATGCACACAAAACACTTACCTAACATTCATTTTCTCTCATTACACTAATATCAATTTTCAAAAATGTCTTTCTCATCCAATACCCATGAAAGGGTCACCATAGGCTTGAAAAATTACAATATCTCCACCCTATGTGTGTCAAGAAAATATTTTTATCATAAGGCCTTTTTAGGGTTGTTCTATGGCTTCAGGTTATTAGGGTTTAGATGTGAAAAATTCTAAGGCTGAATGAGGAGGACTTGGCTCTTTTTGAAGCAAAATTGCATTATTCTAATTTTCACTTAAATATAGTCTCCTCCTCACTCCCCTTAGTAGAAAATAAGCTCCATCATCCTGAAAAATCAGTGAAATTTCACACCATTCATCATTTCAGTAGAAACAATTTCAATCATCTCAAACATGATTTTTCTTGAAAGCTCCAGATAAGCACAACTTTCTTTCTCCATTGGAAGCTCCTGAAAGACGCATCTTCATTTATCATGAAAGCTCCAGAAAAGGCACAGCTTTCAACAAAATTATTTTTTTAGTATAATATTCATCTCTTCAAAATTTTATTTTCCCCCCAAAGTTTTACCAAATTAGGTATCATAATACAAGACAACTTCCCCCACACTTAAGTTCAACTAGATTATGCAATTTCACTTCAAGAGTAGGTTGGATAGGAAAAATTGGATTATGATGTGGATAACCTAATAGTATTTTCATGGATTATATGGGACAAAAGTATTAAATTTACAAGGTGTGCCATTATAAAAAGGATACATATTAAATAGGGGATTTAATACCAATGAAATGTATCAATAATTTAAAAAACATGTACCTAAAACCCTCAAGTTTTGATAGGAATAAATCAAATTCTGGTTAAATCAAGCATGGTATGGTTCTCTCAAGAAGTTAAGTGAGTGAAAAGGAAATGAAAAGTAGGTTCAGAAGCCTCACAGGAAAGTTATTTCAAATATAAATACAGTGAATTATGGCATGGGATTCAAAAAATTAGAGTACTTTTCATGAAATTTCCAAATATTTGAACTTGAAACAAAGTCAATTTCAGTATTCATTTAATCTCAGTTTCATGGGATAAATTTTTTCATGCATTGACATGGGTTTTAAAATTTTTTATGATAATCATTTCATCTCAAAAGTTTCAAAAACACACAAAAATTTGAAAAATGAAAAATTTAATTTGAAAAACAAAAAAAAACAGAAAAATAGAAAAGAAAAAAAATTGAAAATACTAAACTATAAATGTTCCCTCCCCCACACTTAAATGATGCATTGTCCTCAATGCATTCAATTAGATTGAACATGTAATTATATTTTAAATTGAATCATAGCAATCATGAAATTAGTAAGTATAGGTACGACCTGATGGGTTTATTGATAATTGGGATTGAGGAGTGTGATCTCCACATCTAGCTATAATGGTATAGTCCCAAGGAATTTCCTCAATAGATGGCCATTAATAGTGAATGTATTCTATTCTCCATCCTTCACAATCTGAACAGCACCAAAATGATATACATGAGTAACTATAAATAGACATTCCCATATGAAATGAATTTTACCTAGAATCATCTTGAGTCTTGAGTTGAATAATATCACCATGTCTCTAGGATGGAAGCTTTTCATTTGGATCAACATGTCAGGAGCCACTCTTGTTCTCTCTTTATAAATCCTAGAGTTTTCAAAATCTTCCCTTCTGATTTCTTCCAGCTCCTGTAACTGTAATCTTCTCTCCTTCCTATCACTTTCAAGATCCAAATTTATCTTCCTCATAGCCTAGTATGCTTTATGTTCCAATTCCATAGGTAGGTTTAAACTTTTCCCATAAATCAACTTATATGGACTCATTCCACTTGGGGTTTTGTAGTTTGTCATGTAAGCCCGTAATGTGTCTTCTAACCTTTGGCTCCAACCCTTCCTATTTGGATTAATAGTCTTTTCTAAAATTCCTTTGATTTCCCTATTGGGCACTTCAGCTTGACCATTAGTC
The DNA here is from genome assembly GCA_963277665.1 of Viscum album. Taxonomy (NCBI): domain Eukaryota; kingdom Viridiplantae; phylum Streptophyta; class Magnoliopsida; order Santalales; family Viscaceae; genus Viscum; species Viscum album. The sequence goes on along the minus strand of OY728122.1, from coordinate 695,659,672 downwards.
TGTAGATGATTGGGGGTTGATGTTTTATGATACACCCCAAATTTTTTCAGCAATGCCTCCATTCTCCTATTGAAAAAGTGAGTCCCTTGATCACTAATTATTTCTCTAGGAACTCCAAACCTACAAAATATGTTAGTCCTAAAAAAATCACAAACAACTTTAGCATTGTCAGTCCAGGTGGATTTTGATTCCACCCATTTGGAGACATAATCAATGACAAGCAAGATATAATAATTTCCAAATGAAATTGGGAAAGGTCCCATAAAATCTATTCCCCAGACTTCAAAAATTTCATAAAAATTAAGTGGATATTGGGGAATTTCCTTTCTCTTTGATATATTTCAAGAAAACTGACATTTTTCACACCTTTTACAAAATTCATGAGCATCTTTAAAAAGGGTGGGAAATATAGTCCAGATTCTAAAACCTTCCTTGTTGTCCTTTGAGGTCCAAAGTGTCCTCCACAAGCTAATGTGTGACAAAAATTAAATACATAATTAATTTCACTTTCAATCAAACATCTTCTTATTACTTGGTCATTGAAAATCTTCCAAATAAATGGATCATCCCAGATGTAATATCTATATTCAGATTTTATCTTTTAAATTTGGTGGAAATTTAAATGAGATGGGACTTGAGATGCTACCAGATAATTGACCATATTTTCATACCATGGAACTTCACTATTGATTATGTAGAGTTGTTCTCCATGAAGCTCATCATTAAGTGGGTGCTGGTTTGTAAAATCTCCTTTAGCGGTGTGGGGTAGTCAACTTAGATGATCAGCCACCTGATTTTTAGTTCCCTTTTTATCTATAATTTTCAAATTGTAAGAGTATCATCCATCTCACTAGCCTTGGATTTTCATCTGCCTTTTTCATTAAATACTCAAGTGTTGCATGATCAGAAAAAATAACAACTTTCTTTCCAAGAATATATGATCTAAATTTATCTAGTGAAAAGACAACTTCAAGGAACTCCTTCTCGGTGGTTTTGTAATTGATTTGTGTGGAATCCAAGGTCCTTGCTACATAGGATATGACTTGAGGCTTTTGTTAATTATTTTTTATAGAGAATCTCCCACTTCTTGGTTGGATGCATCACAAATCAACTCAAAAGGGTAATCCTGGTTGGGTGGTTTCATTACTGGAGGTGTGATCAACCTTTTCTTCAGTTCATCAAATAACTTTCTCCATGCATAATAAATATTAAATTCATCTTATTTTAGTAGTAATATTGAGAGAGGGAGATAAATCTTACTAAAATCTTTGATAAATATTCTTGTAAAATCCTGCATGTCCTAAAAATGATCTAACATGTTTTAAACAAGTTGGATATGGAAAGGAATTTATTATTTAAACTTTTGATTTATCAACCTCTATCCCTTTTTGTGAAATTATTTTCCCCAATACTATTCCCTTTTTAACCATGAAATGACATTTTTCAAGATTTAAGTCAATATTCTTTTGAATGCCTATTTTCAAAACTTTTTCTAAATTTCTTAAGCCATGATCAAATGAATTACCAAAAACTCTGAAATTATCAAGAAATACCTCCATGCAGTCCTTAATATGATCTGAGAAAATACTCACCATATACTGAAGGAATGTACCTAGGGAATTTCATATCCCAAAAGGCATCCTTTTGTTGGTGAATGTACCAAATGGACAAATGAAGGTTGTCTTCACCTGGTCTTTTGGTGCTATCAGTACCTGAAAGTATCCTGATAATCCATCTAAAAAACAGTAATGGGTTTTTCCATCTAACCTTTATAGCATTTAATCGATGAACGGAATGGGGAAGTAGTCTTTTTATGTAACTTGATTTAGATTCCTATAATCTATACACACTCTCCAGCTATTTTTTACTCTCATGGGGATCAATTCATTTCTTTCATTTTTGACAGTTTTTAGTGCGGTTTTCTTTGGGACTACATGAATGGGGCTGACCCATTGAGAATCAGATATTGGGAAAATGATGTCAGCTTCTAGAAATTTCTATATCTCTTTCTTAAAAACCTCCATGATTGTGGGATTGAGTCTTCTCTGAGGTTTTCTAACTGTTCAGGAATCATTTTCTAAAAATATTCTATAAGAGCATACCTTGGGATTGATTCCAGGTATATCACCGAAACTCCATCCAATAGCTTAGACATTTCTTTTGAGTAGGTCAATTAGAGTTTCCTCTTGTGAATGGGATAGGTTATTGGAAATTATTACTAGAAATTTCTCTCCTTCCATTAGTTAAGCATACTTTAAATCACTGGGAAATGGCTTAAGTTATAGACATGGGGGTTGTTCAATGGATGACATTGAATTAAGGTATCTTATTCCTAAGACTGGAATCTCTGGTATAATCTCATTTTCTTTTAATAAATCATCAAAAAAAATCAGATTTTACCTCATTCTATAACATGGGATTATGATTTTTAGGTTCATGGGAATTTGAATTTTTAAAAAAAATGTTCTACTAATGATAAGAAGTCAAGAAGAATACATGAATCTTCAATTGGTTCTATACCTTCTTCATGAGAGATCACATGAAGTGAGTGATTAATAGAAGGATGTTTCTTTGCATCAAGAATATTAAAGTGCACTGTATTATCTCCAAGTTCCATTGTGAGTGTTCCTTAATGGAAATTGATGATAGTACTTGTTTTTTCTAGGAACAGTCTCCCCAGGATGATGGGAGAGTCGCCTGGGGCTCTGTCTTCTTCCATGGTAAGGACAAAAAATTCTACTGGAAAGACCAATCAACTTACTCCAACGATTACATATTCTATAACTCCGGCTGGGAAAACAGTGGATCTGTTCGCTAATTGGACCACCACACGAGTTGGTTTTAGTTCTCCGATCTTTAAGGATGAATATACCAAGTGAGGCATAACATTTATTGAATCTCCTATATCACATAGCGCATCAGTAAAATTTAAAGACCCAATGGTACAGGGAATAGAGAATGTCCCTAGATCTTGACATTATTTTGGTATCATTGGTGTGATCAGTGCTGAGACACTTCTTCCTAAGATAATTCTCTCATTTCTATCCAACCACCTTGTTTTTTGGCATAACTCCTTCAAAAATTTTGCGTACTTAGGGATTTTTTTTATTAAATCTAGTAGCGGGATATTGATCTCAACTTTCTAAAAAGTTTCCTGAATTTATTTTTGAAGTCTCTCTTCTTCAACCTTCTTCAACTCAACTAATGAAGATGGGAATGGTGCTTGGATATCCTTTATCTCCCTTTGTTGCTTTTGCAATACTGTTTTTTCCCTTTCCTTTCAAAACCTGATTCTTTATCCTTTGTTTTTTTAGTCTCCTTATTTTGGATGGATGTGTTGTTATTTAGTAGGTTTTTTAGAATCACCATCCTCACTTTTTTTAGGTGACATTAGATCTTTTTAACTTCATGTTGTAATGACACTCACACTTTCCTTGGGATTTGGAATTGTTTGTGTTGGGAGTTTTCTCTAATTTTTTGTTAGAATATCAATAAGGATGTCAAATTTATTATCTAAATTTTGAACTATCTTCTTTAGATCTTCAATATATATTTCTGTGTGGTTCCTATGAGAACTTGTTGAAGGTTGTTCATATGTTTTCTACTGGTATGGATGTTTATAGAGTTATTGGAATGGTGGAGGATTATGGTATTACTACTGCTGGAATGGAGGTTGATTTTGGTATTTATTTTGAAATGGAGGTATATCCTGGTTATATCGGAATCCATATCCTTATTGGGGTTGACATGGTTGATTTGACTGGATTTTCCTTTCTTGATAGGCAGCAACACAACTTTCAATCCCTTACACTTCTGGATATTGATCAGTGTAATGATAACTAGAAGAGCATAAACCACATACATGATTTGAGCCCTGTTGTTCCTTCACTTTGTTCACAGAAAGTTATCTCATCACACTATTCATTTCCTTAAGTGTTTCTTAAAGTAAGGGTGAGGATGAATCATAAGTTCTTACCTCATGGATGCCTCTAGTACTCGTACCACTAGTTCCAAATTGCTGTGAGTTTTACGCAATCTTCTCAATCAGGCCTCTGGCATCTGCTGGTGACTTATCGATTAAGGCTCCTTCAGATGAGGTGTCTAGTAAATTGTTATCATTTTCGAGAAATACTTGGTATAAGAACACAAGAAATTGGTTATCTTCCGTTTCTTGGTGTGGTCATCTTGCACAAAGTTTCTTGAAACATTCCCAGTATTCATAGAGAGTCTCTTCAGTTGATTGATGTATGACATAAATCAATTTTTTAAGTGTTGTGATCCTAGATATAGGGAAGAATGTTTTCAATAAGATTCTTTTTAGATCTTACCAATAATTTATCTCCCCTGGTTGAATATTTTATATTCATTCTTTTTCTTCTCTCTCAAGTGAGAAGGGGGATTCCCTCCACTTTACTTGCTCTTCCGTGACTCCTCGGGGTTTGAAGGCGAAGCAGACATAGGTGAACTCTTGGATGTGTAGATTTGTTTCTTCACCTACAAGACCATGAAATTTTGGTAGCACTTGAATCAAATTAATTAATAGTTCAAAATCATTTTCTATGGTAGGTATAGTGAGTTTTTTATTTTGATTAGAAAATTTAGGTGTATAAAGATCACGCAAAGTTTGGGTGGAATTATTAACCATTATTGTAGGTTCAGAGTGATCACTGAAAGTATCACTTGAATCTATGAGGTTTATTTTTCCAAATTCTCTTTTAAAAATTTGTTTTCTCAATTGGTTTAGTGTAAGATCAATTTCAGGATCAAATTCAATTAAAGGTTTTTTTGAACTACGGGTCATTCAAGAAATTTTGTTTTTATATTTTGTGTTTTTAGGCACTTCCTCCTCGGCAATGGTGCCATGTTTTGACACATTATTATCATAGGGTGCGGAAAAAACAATTATTTACTAAGTTAAAATATATTATAGTGGTTAACCTAGGTTTTCTCCAGAGAGGAGTTCTCAACAATCACTTATGTCACATTAATTTTGATAATGAAGTGGGGTTGTTTTTTATATTGTTTAGTTTTGAAAACAAAGAAAAAAAACTAATGAAAGAAATAAAGTATAATATTTAAAAAAAATTGAAAAATAATTTGATTAAAAATATTTATAGGGATTGGATGATCAGGTTGGGGTTGTTTTTCTAATTAAAATACAATCATTGTTCCATTTATTCAATCATTTTCTGCTGAGTCAATTTAAGTGATATTTCACAATTGCTTCTTATCACTCCCTTGGTAAATGGTGATGGTGAAATTAAAACTTTACAAGATATTATTTTTTTTCTACTCATCTTCATTTTTTTAAGAGTTGTAGAGAATTCCCTCAATTGATTAAGGTCATTCCCGATCAGGTCTTGTTTATCCCAAACAATCTTGAATATGCACTACAATTCTCACACGTACTGACGATTTCCAAGTACTTTACCACTAAGATTCGATTATTCCATTGTATATAGAAAAGAACATAGTGGAGTGATATAATGATAATTTACCAAAGCTAAAATTAATAATGTAATCAAAAACCAAATATAGTCTCACTTTATAATAAAAACTGCTAAATGAAATTGAAATCAACTTTACAAAAAGAGAATGAGTTTTTATTCACTAAAATAAAAGAACTAATGCATTGCATAAATAGAAAACCTATCATTCACAAATCACTCAGATGTTTACCCCACCATGGTAAGGGTAATTGAGAGTAATGGGGAAGATTAATTCATTACAAAAATAAGAAGAAAATAGTGAAAATAAATAACAGAATTTTCTCCTCCAGATTATGTCCTCTAGAAGTTCAGATTCGGTTCTTTAACTCTTTAATTGAATCAGGATAAGGTCCCATCTTATAGTATGTGATTAATTTATTTTGAAATCTACCCATGAAGTTTCAAGTCATTTTGAGCCATGTTTAATGAGTTATGTCTGAATTAGCATACCTGACTTTTTTTTCCACCAATCACTATTCCACCAACCATACTTTGACTGGTTTAAGGGAGTCCTAAATCAAATAATTTCTCCATTAAATGTATTTTGAAGCTTCCTTGTCTAGTTTTATTTAGAACCCATCTAGAATAACTCCATTTGGTGGTTGGTAGCCTGATATATGGATCATTTAATGATTCATGGTCTATTCTGCCGGCCAGAGTAAGTGTTCATATTGACTGATTTTTTTTGGCATGTTGGAGTTCGAATTGGAACTTAGTCCAAAAGAAAATTTTATAGAAAACAAACCATGTAATCCTAAAAAAATAATAACATTAATTGGACCACAATTTTAGTATTTATTCTTGAAATATAGTGGAATCATAAAACTATTAAATGTCCAAAATTAACCAATTTTCACACTTAAGCTCAAAACTCACCAAAAGTCATAAAATGATGAAAATAAGATCAAATTGATTAATGATAAGGGATTAAATCATTTAAAAAATATTTAGAAATATGAATATATAATCTCTATCAAGGACACATTTATCATCACTGATAAATGTCTACTTTATTAGTGTTTCAATGAGAACTTATAAAAGGACCTTTATTAGCACTTATATAAGCACTGATAAAGTAATACTTTATCAATGCTTTTATAAGTGATGTTAAAAGACCATTTATCAGTGATTTTATAAGCACTGATAAATATTCCTTTATTTGTGCTAAAAAAGTGTTGATAAATGGTTCCTTTATCATCACTTTTAAAAGCACTAATAATCATCACTAATAAAGTTCCCATTTATCATCACTGATAAAAGACCAGGACTTTTATCCTCGCTCATATAGTTATCACTTTTATAGTGCTGATAAAGGCCATTTATAGCATTGTTAAAGGCCTATTTTGTAGTAGTGGGATTAGGTTGATAGACTCTTCTCATCACTGATCTAGTTGGGTCACTTGTTTATTATCATAGATCAAACTTATTTACAACTAGATTTATTCTATTTATTCCAGAAGGAAAAAAACAAAAATATTTTCAATTAAATATGATTTTCATTCAATTTTTTAACCAAAAAAATACTTATTTAATGCCTCATGGGATGATTCAATGGTCATAGAATCATTTTATAATTTAAATTAGTGTACAAATGTAAAATAAAATAATTTATTTGTTATTTAGATTTTTATGACTGATGTACAAAATATTATATCATTTTTTACTTCAATTTCTATTACAGTAACTACATAAGGTTGACCTTTCTCCTGTTACCTATTTAGAAGAATATTCCCATGAATATTGGGGATTTTATTAGAATACTATTATATATCATTGCAATTGAAGTGTTATATAATACTATAATCACTCCATCCCTTTCACTTCAATTATTAAAGTTATTTTTCATCACACTTGAAATGGACTCCCTAACCATCAATAAAAGTCTCAAGGTGTTTCTTACAAAAATTATTTAATGTTATAAATTCTACACTTCCATTATTTCTCTTATATAGTGTTCATTTAATATATATCACTCATTCATCCTCTTATAATCTTTCCTTATATTGAAATTAAATCACATGGAGGAATATTTCACAGTCATGATGAAACATATCATTATCTACTCATTTGATTAAAAGTATTGAGTGACTAATGGACTTCAAGGTATTATATTTATTCCATAAACAAAGTGATTAATCTTTCTTTTTATATTGAACACATCATTTTTAGCATGAATCACTTATCTTGTAATATTATCCTCATACCTAGAAATATTTCCCACTCATTTTATTCTAAAATTATAAAATTTACATTTTGTATCATCTCATTACTATCATATAAAATATATTTGAAGTAATATCTTCAAAAAATAATTACATTCCATGTAATCTATCTCAAAACCATATCAATTTTTAAATTAATGAATAATTTCAATAAATATCCCTCTTTAGATGATATACAACCACCATAACATTATCCCTTCCAATAAATATTGATGAAATGAATATATTCATTAATGACATAATACATTTTGAACACTGATAAATTAGTAGATCCATATATATAATGATTGGGTTTCATGCCTCATAAAATGATCGAATATTACGACTTGTTATTATGGTAAAATATATTATTATATTTGATTAATTCTATTTGTCAAAAAATTAGTTAACTACCCTAATATAGTTATAAATTTTTATACTCGAACATTATCTTAATTAGTTTTTTCAATAGGTAAATCCCAACATGAATTACAACTATTGAAATAATTTGTGTTCCTTCAATTAGGTACCATTTATAAATAATGAAATATAGTAATTTTTTTCATTAATATTTCTATGAATAAAGAATAATATTATATACTTTATATGTATTTATTAAATATGAAAATTAAGTACTCATTCTATTATATAAATATTTTTAGAAAATTATAATTGTTTATTATAATTTTTTTTTCTCCAGTGATGTCCACTAGAATATAGTTAGAATGGTTTTTACTAATCTTTGTCTCATACAAGAAATAAAAACCCTGAATCTAGATCCTTTGAGTAAATGTTTAATTGTTAAAATATTATAAAATATATACACCATAACACAAGGATAAAAAATAGTAGTAGTTTCTCAAGACTCAAAACATTCATGATTAATAAATTAATGTGGGTACATTTCATATTCCCTAAAAAATGCATTATAACTTATTATTATTCCATTTTTTCAATATATAATATATATAATCATTCCTAATTTATAAGTGAAATGGGTAAAAAAATATAAAGATCATGTGCAGAGGCTCTGTAAGGGGAAATGTATAGTAGAATATAATAGGGAATAAAATTGTCATTCATATTACAACCAGGCTAAAAATTCAAATAGTTCTTCACAGATGAGAATATAATAATAATATATTAAATTATTATAATAATAATGGAAATATATAATATCATGGATAACATTATTAAAATATATAATTGTGATAAAATAATTAATAAAGGACATTATCACAATACCATAAAATACTTGTTCTAAGACACAATACTTAAATGTTAGGCATATAGTAAACTTCAAAACTAGTTTATCTCATATGACTTATCAATGCATCATAGGGATATATAATTTTAAGCCCCACTCATCACTTAAAATTATCAATAAATACATCTAATGAATTGAATAGATAATAAATATAAATAATATTGTTTCTAGTTGAATCTATTGTATAAAAATCCTTATATTGTCATTAATTTTACATAAATAAGTATTTAGAATATGGATTGTAGTGATTTAAAAATAAAAAAATAAAAATATAATATAATGAATATAAATGGATCATATATGAAATAGTGAATTCAAATAAGAGAGTGATAGAGAATTTAAGATAATATAAAAAAAGAGTTGGAGAGTCCCTTTATAAACAACATATGGTAAAAACTATAAATATATAAGAGTGGTATAGAGACATGTAATGTATCATAAATATGGGAAGGAGTAGGGAAAGAGTTCAATTCATTATAGAATATATATATATATATATATATATGATTGAAAAATATAGAAAAAAATACAAGAAATGAGTAGAGATATAGAAAATAATTCATTACCTAAATTCATGACATTCCTTTAATGGCCCTATAACCTCTTAAGTGACTAAATTGGATATTTTATGCAATATTCCAAAATTACTGATATTTACAATTAATTAATGATTTTTAGTATTAAAAGGAATTTCTTTTATGAATTAAATGATTAATTATTCCCTATATATTTAATGGAATTATTCATATTTGGCAGGATACAAAAATTTATAAAAAGTGAGAAAAAGGATAAAAATGATTGATATTTCTATAAAAAGATGGATTTCCAGGATAAGGGGTGGTCATAGAAGCTTCTAGGGGTCAAAACTGACGAATTATAATGAAATAGAGCTTTTGAGGCTAGAAAAGTTCATTTACATTGTAAATATACATTATATAATGTAAAAGTGTTAGGGAACCAAGGAAAAAAGAAACTCATAGGAATAAGCCTATATGTTACTCTGTGACACACCTCAAAAATTTCCAGACTTAATTTTATAGTTCCAATTGACTTACGAGTAGCTAGTCCATGGATTATTATGACATAAAACCTTGTTTTACAATTAAAAGTCTTATAAAGGTAAAAAAACATTTTTTATGAGAATCAGTCATGAGACTTCCCTTTATGACTAAATTCAGCTTGGGTCCACCATTAAAGACTTGAGATTCCTTTTTGATGCATTTATTGGAAAATTAAATTCAACTTGATCACTCATGGATATCTTTAAATATATTAGAAAGATGTTGTTTTCAGGGATTGATCCAGAGACCAAATCTTGGTGTGAGATGTTTTTTTATGTAGGGTCCTCCACCAGATTATGTTTCTGATTTTTTTTATGTATTCATTTTTTCTTTATTCATACCTCGTACTCCCTGATTATTAGGATGAGGTGGTAATTCCTACATTATTCTATGGTAATGTAGATGATGAGGGAAGGTGTGTTTAATTTTTAACTATATTTTATTCATTGTTTTTATTATCGTAATTCATAAATAAATATCTAATCTACTTCTATTTCTTAAATTTGAGACCATTTATTTATGAATTAGAAAATAGAATATTTTAATTATGGAACAATTTTCATTATAATATACAATTACCATTAGGTAATATAGTTAAATTAGGTTTAAATGTGGTATTAGCATAAACATAGTGTATTAAAACCCCAAATTAATGGACTAAGGGAAATAGGGTATTTTTTTACCAAGGAGAGGATACCCTGACCATCAGATCCTCCTCATCTCAGATATAACACTAACCAATAATTAATAAAATAAATTTATAAATCCAATTTCACCTAAACCCTAAATATATAAAAACTCAACACGCCTTTTTCTAATAGATTTCCAAAATCTAATCTACCTTCATATATTTCATTATTCAAACTGCTTTCAAAACAAATATCTTTATTTCTCCCCATTATTCTCTAAAAAAATAAAAAAAAATATTTTTAAAACATTAAATAACTAATTTTATTTTCTCATGGGTTAGACACTGACTTTTTGTGTACTTATTTATAATTAATTAATCACATTTTTTCTAAGTTTTATAAATTTTTAATCTTGGTTAGCCTCGTATGGAATTAATGACACCTCACAGGTGATTAAAACTAAGGATTTTCCTAGGGATGGTTACATTTTATTTTTTTAGGTTTTTAAATTTGTTTTGTTTTATTTTGTTTTATCTATTTTTCATGTGGGTATTTTTGGTTTCAATGGTAGGGTTGTAGAGCATGTTGACTATCAAGGATATGTTTGCCTTCCTATATGAGGATTTGACACACCAACTCAAAGAGATTAAAATGATGAAGATCAAATTTAAATAGTTCCTATAATCTTACCCAATGTTTGATGACACAAAACTCTATATATTGAAACCAAATTTTAAAGCAGCGTGTCATGAGAAAATAAGCATGGAAAATGAGACAGAGGTAAGTATAACATCCAAACAAGACTTTGATCCTAATCATGATGTCCTTGATTTTTCAAGTTTAGAGTATAAATAAGAAGATGATGATATTGGTACATAACTTGAGTGGGACAATTTAAAATTCATAGAATCATAGAAATAAGAAGAAAAATAACTTGAAGAAGTTATCCCATATGCTAATATTTTTCAATGATTCCCCAAAAATATGGGATCATAGCAGAAGAAAGAAGAAGAAAATGAGGGAAATGAGTAAATGATAGCCACAACATTTTTTATAGAATTTATTGATAATATAATTATACCTATATAAGAAGAATAATGACCCACATACATCTACACTAACTATGTATAAGAAGAATAGGAAGAAGTAGAGGTAGTTATGAAACCTGAAACGATCATTAAATAAATCCAACAACCGCAACCAGTATTTGAAGTTAGATAATTTTACCAAGTTGTGAAAAATACCGAATTCTTATTACTCACCATCGAGCCATCCAGATTGTGGTCACTTACAATACATCTCATGCTGATTTCATCAAGGAGGATAATAGTTGATCCAAATTCATAACAAATTCAAGATTGGGACTACCCAATACGATTATCCTTATATAATATTCTAATTAGTTATCTTGGGTATAGATGAGCTAAACGACCACTAAAAATAGAAGCTTATGGGAGGAAACCCAAATTTTTTATTTAATTATATGAATTAAAATTTATTACTTTCTTAGGATTTAATTTTATATGATGATTTAGTTTCAATTAAACTTTTTCTTTGAGTATTATTGAATGGGTCTACACTTTCATTGGTTTCTTTTCATTTTTTTGGTCTATAAAGGCACTAGTAAGCAATAAGCTTGAAGAAAGCTATGAACCTACACAACCCAAACCAGAATTATAATTGAAAGGTGGGTAAGAATTAAAAAATATATATTTTTCAATTTTATTTCCCACATTTAATTATTTTATAGTTTAAACTTCGAATTTCATTCCATTCCTTGATTATTTCTTTAATCAACTAAACTAGGAGACATAAACTACGTAGGATATTTTCATTCCATGATTTTAAATTTTTTTGTCAATAAATTTAAATAAGAAAATGGGAAAAAATTATTAGATATAATCTTAGGTTTTTGGATTTATAAATTCATGATTTATGAGAGAATGTTATTTTTTGTAAATGAAATTTTTCTGAAAATTCTTCTGCATTGAATTTTTAATATTTATATTAATTTTTTAATTATTTATATGAATTTCCATGAGTGATTGTCCAAAAAATTAGTATTATTCATGAGATATTCTCTAAACCAAATATTTTTTATTCTTTATTTACTATATTTATTATGAGTCACAATCATGTTCTCTTCTAGAGTTTTCTTGGCATATTATTAAAGCAATGACTAAAAAATCACTTTTAATAATATTGAGGTATATTTTTGTTAACACTTTATCCCTAGACCCACATAGACATTAATATTTTTTGAGACTATAGAATCTATGAATGACCTTATTAGGAAAAGATATGTATTACAATCATACTATATCTATTCATATCTTACTCTTATTATATTGCATGATATTTAAAATAATAAAGATTGGGGATAGGATATCCATGGTGGATAGGGATGTACCATATTGAGGAGATTTTGATGGGGGTTTTCTTTTGATTTGGGTAGAGGCCATGTATCATTCATTGTATTGTATTATTCACCTCTATTTCTAAAAAAAATAAATAAAATAATAAAATGGTTTCTCTCTTAGGAGGATCAAAAATTAACATTGTCTGAAAGAAAGTCTTTTGGTTATATGTGGTTAGGTGATGGATGTAAGTTTTGTCTTAAGCATAGCTTTTGAAAAAAAAAGATCTTGAGAGCTTTTGATTAATTCTTTGTGTTTACCTTTATCATGAGACCACTTTGAGATTTTGGGAGGAAAGAGAGAGATGACATTTATAATGGGTGATTTCCATTGGGCATATTTCTTTTTGTTTCATGAAAATTACTTCAAATTCAAACCTCATTTTTTAGATTTTATGTTTTTAAATCATTTACTTACCTTCCCTAATCCTCTGAGTAATTTGAACCTAATGATAAATTCCTCATTATTATTTATAATTCTATATTTACATGGGGAGATTTTAGAAGCTTTGTAATCATGTGGTAAGTAACATTTTTTTGAAGAATGCAATGAATTTCACTTTCACTTGTTACCTTGATGATGAGTATAAAAATTAAAAGTGAGAAAAATTACAAATGGCATGAATATTAATAATTAATTTAATATGAAAATGGATGAAGGAAAAGAATTAACTATTTCAAAATGAGAAAAATAAAATACTTGGTTGGTTTATATCTATTAAAAGTGGGGTATTGATGAATTTTCTTGTGTGATTATTAAACATTTAATTTCCCATTTTATCAATTGATTTTATTGACATTAAATTTAAATCATGGTAAGGTGATCATCCTTTGTAGTATGCTGTGTTTCCATCCTTGAGGACAAGTCTAAATTCAAGTGTAGGGGGTTTGATACATCCAATTCATGTATGTTTTTTAGTTATAAAATTAATTACTTTTATGACATAAATTATTAACTATTACCTAGATATTTAATGTAATTTTTCATATTTATAAGGATACAAATATTTATAGAAAATGAGAAAATGTGGGAACCATTAATATTTCCATAAAAAGATTAATTTATATGATAAGGGATAGTCATAAAATCTTATGTGGGTCATAACTAAAGAATTGGAATGAAACACATCTTATGGGTATGGAAAAATATGATTTACATAACAAATATACATTTTACAATGTAAAAGTGTTGGGGAACCAAGTAGAAAGATGCTTGTAGGAAGAAGTATATTTTTTACTCCATGGAACACCCTAAAAATTTATATAATTCATTTTATGGAACAAATTGACTTATGAGGAGTTTCTCCATTTATTATTATGTTTTAAAACCATGGATTTCAATGTAAAAAATCTTGTATGGGGACAAAAATAGCCATTTTTATGAGAAACGGCCCAAAAACCCCTATTTATGACCTGAAACTGCCCAAGAGCACCAGTAAAGATAAAATACTACTTTTTGATGCATTTATGGGCTAACTAATTTCTAATATATCACCCCTTGATATATATAAATAGAGGACCAAGATGTTGCTACTAGGGATCGATCTGGAGACCAAATCTTAGCATGAGAAGTTGCACTGTGTAGGGCCCTCTACCAGTCTATATCTTCACTTTTATTTATGAATTATTTATGTTTTATCCTTCCCCCATACTCCCTAATTATTATAATTAGGGATAATTCCATCCTTATTCTAGGTCAATGTAAATGATGATGGAAGGTGTATTGGATTTTTATTTTTATTTTATTTAAGTTTTGGGTTTTTATGATTTATAAATTAATTTCCAATCTCTTTATCTTTTTAAATTCATTACCATTTTTTTTAATTTCAATGGAGAATATTTTAATTGTGTAATTATTTACCTTATATTATACCATTACCATTGGGTAATTTGGGGAAATTATGTTCAAATATGGTATTAGTGTTAACTTCGTGCATGAAAACCCTAAATTAACAGACAAAGGGAAATATGATATTTTTAAACTAAGGAGGGAATATCATGACCATAAAATCCTACTCATCCTAAATCTAAAAATAACCATGAATTAATCAAATAAATTTTTAAATATAACTAAACCTACACACTAAATCTACAAAACCATGATATGTCTTTTCCCAACTAATTTCCAAACAATAAATTTGCCTTCATTTCTCACTTTCTTCAAAATACTTTATAAAAAAATATTTATTTATCCCATATCTTCTTCAAATAAATAAATTATTTTCTTTTTAAAACCTTAAATAGATAATTTTTCTCTCTATGGGGTTTAACCTCGAATCATTGTGTACTACTTTTTAATTAATTAATCACACTTGTATGAGTTTTATAATTCTTTTAATTTTTGTTAGCCCTGTAGAGAAATAATGATGTCTCATGTATGATCAATGAATTTAAAAATTATTTCAAATATTATAGTTAATTTTTTATCATATACTGCATGTTTATTATTGTTTATTTTCTTTTATTGATCGGTAGAGGTTTTTCAGTTCAATGTTTCTCAAAATCACTTTAATATAAGTGTGATATGTAAATGTTTAATAATATCGGTTTTATAAGCCCTAAATATATCATAGTATTGGTTTTAGTTACATTAATGTAGAATAAATTTACAATGCTAACAAGGTTATCAAAAAAATAGAGATAAAGAAACATTTGTTGATATGCTCATTTTTTAGCAACTAAAGTTAATAATAAATATTAATTGGTATTATTTTATAATATCATTTAAAACCTTAAAAATGATTTATAATTTATTTTACTATCATAATTTTTAAAATAAATTCATTATTTTAAAAAAAATATGTAACACCCTGAGTTTTTAAAATAATAAAATGATCGATATCTTACTTAACACATAATACAAAGCTTTAAGCAAATTGAGATACAATATAAAAATATTATTTTTTAAATTTAACCCCTATAAATGATCCATTAAATTAGAAAGTATGAATAATGATAAAAAAAATTATGAAAAATATGTTTAAATTCTTTATATAAAACTAATTTATTGATTATTTCATAATAAATAGGTGCTTAATTTTCAAAAAATTCATTTTTTACTTCAAAAACACAATTTCTTTAAGAATGGTTGTTATTGTTTTTTTGTGAGAAAATATTATAATTAATATTTTTCACTTTTAAAAATTTCATTTTATAAAAAGGAAATAATTTTTTAAATCATAATATCAAAATTATATTTGGATGAAATTCAAGGAATTTTTTGAAAAGATTGTTTTTTAGTGAATAGTGAAAAATGTCAATTTTTGAAAAAATTTCATTTATTTTCATTTAAAAGAATCATAATAATTTTAATTTTATATCAAATTAAAATAATTATTATTTAATTATATATAATCTAATTAATTATATTTGAATCATCATTATACCTGATTTTGGTATAAGTTTATTTTTGGGCATGACAATGCATTTATTTAAAAACTAATTTTTATTTTGTTTAACACATATATATTAAAATTGATTTATAAAAATTATAATAATTTAATCCTAAAAAAATATCCAAAATTTTAAATCAGTGGGTTTTAAATGTTTTTTTTATTTTTAGTCATTATGAATAGTAACTTTAGTAGATATTTGTCACCTCAGTAAGGGTAAATCGGGTAATAAAGGTTAAAAATATTATGATAAGGACTAAAAATAACCAAAAAACATTCTTTAAATATATTTTATGAGTTTTTTTTACCATACTCATAAAATAATAAAATTTATTGAAATTTTATTCCATTTTTCTTTAAAAACTACTTAAATATTATTTTTAAGTAAAGAAAAATACAACATGTCACCCAATTGCTTTTAAATGTATATTATATGTTCACATAGGGATAAAATAAGTTGTGAGTGAATATTAAAGTTTAATTTAGAATAATGGAATTATTTTTACTATGAAATTTTTTTTATTTTTTATTGATTAAATAATTACCTTAAATTTTTATGCAACACCGATATAGTGCTTGTGCAAGAAGTAGATTAAAGTAAATGATTTTAAAAACATAAAAAGAAATATTTTTTGGATGAATTATGTTTTCACATGAATTTTACAGTAAATAATAATTTATTATTGATGTTTAAATATATTATATTATACTTCCATTCCTATCATGTGTTTTCAAAGTCAAATTATGTGAGTAGTTCTTAAAATAACATTAATAATATTTTATGTTAAATATATTTTATTAAATTATTTAAAAAAACATGAAATTTTAAGATTAGGATAATAAATTCTTTTAAATATCATCCCTTAAACATTTATGATCCAATTTATAACTTATATATAAATTTATATCCTTTTTATATTGAGAAAGTTATTATTGTGATTAAGGTTAAAAATGGTTAATGGAAGGGTTAATCCAAAAGATAAGCTTTGAAATAATATATAAGCCTATAAAAATTTTATTGGATAATTATATAAAGAAAAATCCTCTTTATATTCAAAACCATGTAATTTTTTAACCATTTTACATGAGATAGACACATATTATACTATAATATTTCATTTATTTCCAAAAGTGCCCCTCTCATCACTTATAAATTATATCCTCATCTACTCTCTTCTGCACACCTTTTTATCATTATATTTTGGAAAATAACTTCTAAAATACCTTCTAAAAATCCATCCCCACAACCTAGAGGTCTTATTTTGGGTATAATACCAACCATAGAGGGCTTAAAGTGCATAGAAAAGGAAGTTGTATGAAGAAGAGGTATAAATTTAAACCAAATGTTTTAGATTTACTTTTTATTCTACATATTTCAAATTTTTTCCAACCATTATGATATATTAAAATTATTATATCCTATATACCAATATTTTATTATGTTTTTATATTAACCTTAATCTATATCATTCTTCCATCAAATGGAAAATTAAACCATCATTTGTGTGTACGATGGACTATCGCCTCTCGAAGTGATGTAATTCATCTTCCATAACAATCTTTCATGCTAGGTTAAGATGATGGATTTAATGTATATATATTATATTCATGAAATAATTATAATTATATAAATATATGATATCATTTATTTTCTTACCTTTCTATCCATTGAAAAAATGATAATTTCGCTCGTGCGTGCGTATGGATTACCACCTCCAATAAGAGATGTGATTCATTTTTCATCAGCGCATCACATAGTTGGTACAAAAAAAGTATTTAAAGATATAATATTTTATTTATGATATAATAATTATTCTATAAATATAAATAATACTTAACTTATTTCTTTCATGTTCTTTAAAAAAGTGAAATGTTACTCATGCGTACATATGACCTTCCATCTCCATGAATGTAACATAGTTCATTTTTCATAACCCTTATTCATGGTTGATTTTAAAATTATAATTATTATATAAAAATTATAATTATTTTATGATTATTATTATGGATATAATGGAACAAATATCCCATTGACCACAGTCAACATACCAAATTCATTTTCAAGTGACGAACTGAACATCCTCAAAACACTCAATAAAGACATAACTGATTAAGTAGTTAAATATGTCATTAAAATAAATGAAATAAAATGTTTAAGGATAATTTATTAATAATTTAAATTGTTATTAATAAATAAAATAATTCATATAATTTTATTACATAAATGATAAAGGACATGCATAGCAAGTTTGGACTCGAGATCAGGGATTTTGTCTCAATTTCCCTTCATTGAATAATATTTTAATGTTACACAAATAATTTATTTTATATGGTTTATATACAGACTATTATATATGTTATATCATGAATACATCATAATTAATCTTATTTTAATTTACAATTCATGTTACTTCATCCAAGGTTTTTTGATTCAAAGGTTACCACAACAGTAAGGGATTTTATAACTCAATTTCTTTTTATTAGGTTATATTACTTTTTCATTGACTATATTATGAAATGATTGTGTTTGTAATGAAAAAGTATTGATTTATTATTTATTTACACTTTTATGGGATTTAAATTTTCTACACATAATCTCTCCATTGATTAATGCTCAATTCAATGATATGATATTTGTAAGTGTTTCTAGTCTCACTTTTATTTCTTTGAGACTTATGCCATATTCACCAATTATTTCTTTTTTTTAGTGTATATACTATCCAAGAATGTATTTTTTTGATTATTCTCATGAAAATAATGGGAATTTTCAAATCTATCTTAGGTTCTTTATTTCATGTGGTTTTGATTCAAAAGTTACCAAAATGGTAAGGGTTTATCATCTCAAATTGTCTTCTTTGGGACATATGATATGGTACGCACCTATCCTATTATATGAGGTATATATAAATCCCCTTTTAAATTTTATATCATGAATCTCATTATAATAATTATATTTTAAGTTTCATTTGAAGTTATTCTTTCCTGATACTTATTATTCAAAAGTTACCAAAGTGATAGGGGATTTATGTTTCAATCCCATTTTAAACAGGATTGTTTATGCATGAATTTTACTTGAGAAATTATGTGATCCTTATTTGATAAAATAATTTAATTTTTATTTTACTATATATATCATGTAATTTTTATTCTTAATTACTAATTTTCTCTCTTTATCACTCAAAATGATTCATAAAATGTAATTAAAAAAATTCAACCGTATTTCTCTTCTTTTGGTCAAAAAAACTTTTTCTTTCATATATATATTTTCTAGAAAATTTTCAAGAATTTTATATTATAAACATAAATTAATTTCTAAATTTATTTTATATTATATTTTACCTTCATTCAAAATGTTTTAAAAGTAAATTTCTTAATGTTTTTTACATGGTTCACTTTTGACTCTATTTACAAAAATTTGAAAAGAATGGTTATTTTTAACATTTACAACATGAATGGATGTTCCCTCCATGATGAATGTTATTTTATTTTGATATTACTTTATAATTTTATAATTTAATTTTCAAATAAATGTATTTGGAAAATATTTTGTGATTTTTTATTTTTTAAAACTAATTTTCAAAGTGGAATGGGTGTTTTCCTCAAGATTTTTTTTAATGGTATTTTAATGGTATTTTTATTCAACAAAGAAAAATACCCTTAATATTACTTATTCCTTATAATGTATATGTTTTAATGATACCATCATTATTCTTTTTCTAGATTTATTATGATTGTTTCAAAGAGATTGTCATGGAACCCATTTCTTTTCCATGGGTAAATCAAGCTATGAAAGAACAATTGGTATTGTTATGTTGAATAATAAAAACATTCATGTTTTATTTTTATGTTATGATTATTGTACACTGTTTATGATGATGGATGATCCCAATATAGCTTATTATTATGGGTGAGCCTGATATAGATCTTCAATACATTAGGTAAAGGGATAAAGTTAACTATTTATATGTTTCTACTAAGAGATTATTGGAATTTATCAGGTTGGTTATTCCATTTGTAAGAGTGATTGTAAGAGTGATATTAAAATGATGTTACAAGTTATAAAAATGTTTTATTTATGATTTATTTATGTTATAATGGATACTTTATTCAATTATTGTTTTTACATGGCTTGTTATTGTTGACTTATATTAATATTGTCTTATTTTAAAGCATTATTCCATGTATCATGTTTTATGATCCAAATTTTAATGGGTATGAATTATCTTATATTATTCTCATAAAATTTGATTATGTCAGTATACCCTTATGATAATATTATAATAACTGATTCCATTTAATTTTTAATGATTATTTTTACACTTACTGAGTTTTTTTTTCTCACCCTTCTTATGATTTCCTTTTCCCTGGATTATAAAGAATGATGTTAAATGAATTACGTCTAGAAAGTTTTCATTTATTTATAATTTTATGGGAGATGTTGAGGACTTCATGTGTAATAGTAAAATATTGGTATAGAGGGTAAAATGATCACTTTAATATATGGTTATTATTATGTAAGGGTTTGTATTAATTCTCTAAATATCTAAACCTAAAATTTCCTTAGGTATGTAAGTAATCCAAAATTTTCTTTTGATGTTGTATATTTTGGATGACTAAAATTGGGTCATGTTCATTGGTACCAAAGATGAAAATTTAAATATTATGTTTTTATCACCAAATCTGTGAGTATTATTCCAAGGCTATTATATTTGATATTAGAGAATCCTTTAGATAATATTCGATACTAATAAGTTTTCATGTGAGGTTAACTTAAGAGTTTTGGATATCATTAAGAGTTTATAATTTTAAGTTTAATGATAATAATAATGGGATATATGACTTTTTGAGGGTTTAAGTGATGAGATTTTAAAATTATTAATGATATTTTTTGAGATTTTTTATTGGGTTAATGTACAAGTAACCCTTACCTCTATCATGTGGTTTAACATGAATGATTAATTGTGATGAATGCTATTATATTTTTGTGGATGCAAGATAAAAGGTATGTGATCACCTATGAGGTTAAAACATTCTTTAATGTTGACGTTATTGAGGTTAATTAGGATGTATGGTTATTTATTTGTGGAATGGTATAAGTTTAACATTTAGTGTTATTATGGAAATTTTGGAGTTAAATTTATTATTTATTTATATAAAGGTTTATATATTTTAAATATTATATTACCATATTCTAGACATATCAATTTTTGGTTAATATATAAAGGAAAATCTTGTTATCATTTTATGGATTATGTGATACATTATAAGTTTATTTTAGTACTTCATCCAGGAAAAAATTATCTATAATAATCATTGTTTGGATAAAAGGATGATATTATAGTGTTAATTGATTGAAGGATGAAATTATATTTTTCAAGTAAGTATATTTCATTATGTTCTTAGTATATATGGTAAATAAATTCCTAAACTATAGGAAATATAATCTTGAAATAAAATTTTATCTTATTAGATTATTTTCTAATGAATTGATTTACTTTTTCACACCTCATTTGTTTATCTTTTTGTGTTCATTAACTTTCTTATTATCATTCACTTTCTTGTGATCAATGTTCATTGTTGATCTCTGTCATTATTAAGACGTTGATTTTTCCTCCATGTCCATATTTTTAATTCCCACTAATTTTCTCCTATTTGGAAACCTATTCATGTGTTATTCCATATGAAATTCATATTTCCACTTCCCTCATTTCAATAGGATGTTTTATTAACCCTTTTTACGATGTGTGTTTTCAAAAAAATAATTTTTTAATGTTTAACCCTTGATTACCATGATCAATTTCAAATTAGAAGGATATAATTTTTTAATGGGGTTATAGAATTTAATACCCTAATTTTTTAAAATAAGGCTATTCTTAATATTTTTCTTAACATGAAACACAAATATTTAAGTGAATTGGGATATATTATAGAAATATTATTATTTAAATGTGGTCATTATAACCTAGCCGTTAAATTGAAAAGTATGAATATCGATAAAAACATTTTGAAAATATTTATAAAGTTTGTATATATTTCAAATGTATTGATAAATTCATAATAAAAATCAATTTTTAATAGTCATTTTATTCTTCAAAAATGTGTTTTCTTTAAGAATTATTTTTATTGGTTTTTTTGAAAAAAAATACTGTAATTAATTTATACCACTTATAGAAATTTTATTTGATAAAAATAATATAATATTTTAAATAATAATATTAAAATTATCTTAGGATGAAATTTTGATAATTTTTTTAAAATATTATTTTTTCATTGAATAGTGAAAAATGCCGATTTTTCTAAAACTATCATTTTTTCGTTAAAAAGACACATTATGTTTTTAATTTGATCTCAAAGTTAAATAATTCTTATTTAATTAGATAAATTTTAATTAAATATATTTGAATCATCATTATACCTTATTTTTCTATAAGTTCATTTTTTGGCTTAAAAATGCATTTATCTAAAAAAATTATTGCATTTGACACATTTATATTAAAATTGATTTTAAAAACTTCTAAGAATTGAATCTTCAAAAATATATAACCTATTTGTAATTATGAGGTTAAAATTTGGTAAATATCACAATTTTTGGTCAGTATGATTAGTAACCTTAATAAATATTTGTTCACAAAGGGATATGACCCTTTTATTTGGTAAATAAGACCATTTTTTGGTTATTTTATATAATTAAAAATATATAATGTCACTCTCTTTCTTTTAAATTTATATTATATATTCATAAATGGATAAAAATAAGTTATAAATGAATATTAAAGGTTATTTTGATCATAATAAAAAATATTATGAGAATTTATTTTTAATTTTTAGTGATTAAATTATTACCTTAAATTCTTACACAACACCAACATAGTTCTTGTGAAAGTAGTATGAAATTAAAGTAAATTATTTTAAAAATATCAAAAGTAATATTTTTTTTGGATGAATTATAGTGTCACATGAATTTTATAGTTAATAAAAAAAATATTATTGTATAAATGGATTATATTCAAATTCCATTATTATCATTTTTTTTTCAAATTCAAATTATGTTAATAGTACTTAAGAGGACATTAATAGTATTTTATTTTAAATATTTTTTATTAGATTATTTAAAATTAATAAAAATATTTAAATAGGAAAATTATAATTATAAATGGTCTAAATTCCATCCTTTGGACATTTATTATCCAATTGTTAACTTATAAGTAAATTTAAAACCCTTTTATATTGAAAAATTTTATTATTGAAGTTAAGGTTAAAAATGGTTCACATATGGGTTAATAAAAAAGATAATGTTTAAAATGATATCTAAATGTGTCAAAATTTTATTTTATGATTATATTAATACCAAATACTCCTTATATTTGAAATAATGTCATTTTTGGATCATTTTACATGAGTTAGACACACATTACATCATAATACTTCATGTATTTCCAAAAGTCCCCCCCCCTACAGTTATAAAAGGGAAACTCCTCTCCTCTCTCCCTCACACCTTTTGAGCACTCTAGTTTGGTCAATACCTACCCAAATCCATTATCAATATCCCTCTACATTACCTATAGTAATTATTTTTTCTAGAATATTAACCTTATAGAGATTAAAGTGTAAATCAAAGGAAGTTGTATGAAGAATAGGTATATCTTTTAATAGTATGTTTTAGATTTATTTCTTCCTCTACCTCCTTCAAAACTCTTCCAAATATTGTGATATACTATCAATAGTATATTCCATATACTAAGATTTTATTATGTATATTTATTAATCTTAATATATCTCCTTCCATAAAATGGTAAATGAAACCATCATTCATGTAAACGAAAGACTATCGCATCTCGAAGTAATGTAATTTGTTTTCCATTACACCATCTCACAGATGGTTGTGATTATGGATTTTATATATATATATATATATGATATTCATGACATAATTATCATTCTTGGATGATAATATATAATCTATTTTCCAACCTTTATATCCACTGAATCGGTTTTGGGAACATTTTCACCAATTATAACTTTTATCCCTTTTACCTATTAAACCTGTTAGGATCTTAATTCTCTTATTATATTTTCCTTATAATATGAAAGTATATGAAATAAATTAAAGATTCAACATGATATTTTTTCAAGGTTCACAACTCAATAAGGTTATCTAATCCTTATTATGGTTTATAAATAATAAAATACCACATGACCACTAAAAAATAATCCTTTAAATATGGTTAAAGAAAGCAATAAATAACCATTAAATAGTTTCATACTATAGTCAATTGATAGTTCTTATTTATAGATACTAGCTGGTCCTTTATACTACCTTTTAATATATTCCCAACCTTCTTAAATGTTTATAACACTAAGAAAGTCTTCCACCTATTAAGTCTTCTAATGGATGTCATAGTACCTCTTTGCTCTTCACATCCTTCTTCTTCGCTTGTTACTTGCACTGTAGTGGGCAAGAAACTATCCTTCTATTCATAGTATCAAACCGATATTTTACTCCTTTTTTTATCTGACATCATTCATGATAATATGAATATGTTGTGGACTTAATATCTCAAAATTATTTTTCAACCCAAATGACAATTAATCAAATATTTATTGGACACTCACTTAATATTCTTATAATATTTAACAGTCAATAAAATTATATAGTTCAATAGTTAGTTTATCTATTTCTTTTATATAGAATATCAAAACTTGAGTGCAGTATCGATTTCATCTTAGTGTAATTTATTATTTGTAAACACTGCTAACACTATAATGAACATCTCATATCATCTTATTCATGTATTTAGGATACATTGCATGGTATCCTAAACTGAAAACCTAGTATAGATAATATTTATATTATTTTATATTATATATTCAAGTTTGTTTTGAGTAACTTTTCAATTGCTTAAAAATTCATTTATACATGAAATACATGCACTGTCTTCTTCTTATTTCTTTCACTCTCCTTCACACGAACCAGTGTATGTGTTTGATCTATATTGCACAAGTTATTTTCAAATAGTTTAAGATTAATATCTTCTTTATTTCACATAAAATTTTCTTCAATAAATATAGTGTGGGTGTATACACTATATCATGGTGTCTCAAAGACTTATCACTAACC
This sequence comes from Viscum album, assembly GCA_963277665.1. Lineage (NCBI taxonomy): Eukaryota > Viridiplantae > Streptophyta > Magnoliopsida > Santalales > Viscaceae > Viscum > Viscum album. The sequence goes on along the minus strand of OY728122.1, from coordinate 695,634,099 downwards.
TGAAGGGATTTTTAGAACAGGTTCTCTGTAAATCTCACTAAGTGTGATAATCACAATTCGAAGGAGCATGAATATCATTAATTGTTTATGCATGTAACACATTTGGATTGTATTATAATAACACTAGTTCATAGAATTCATAAACCATCATGCAGTCATGAAGGAAAAAACAAATCATGGTAGCATGGTACTTCTTCTTCATGAAAGCAGTGCTCGGTTATTCTTCTTCACACAAATCAATTCATGGAACTCCCCTACTTTATGTAGTTGAGAGGCTCATAGAAATATGCTTATGTATGTAATAGAATTAATGGATGTTATATATTTTTTAAAAAAAATAATAGATCTAGTATAAATCACCAATGTTAGTAACTCCATCTCGTATTGGTGCTTGTATAACAACCCTGCTTTTTATTACAACTTAAACATGCTTTATTACATAAAACTTCACTTGATACAACAAAGAAGATCGAGAGGTTTAGTTTATTTGGGGAATAGTATCATTACATAATAACTTAAAACATGAAATACAACATCTTTATTGAAAACTTCCTTTACATGACCACTACATTCCCTCATACTTAGCATTGCATGGGATAACCTAAGGACATGCATAAGAAAAGGGTGAGCTATAAAGCCCATTAAGGGAGTACATATGGAATAACATGAGGAGTACAATACATGTTAGTAAATAGGAATTTCAATAGAGCATAAGATAAACATGAACATAAAGGCATGATAAATCATGATAATCATAACATGGAAATGTGGAAACAACACTTAACATTGAATTAGCATGAGTCGTGGCTCATTGCACATGGAGCATGAGTAAACCCTCATTGCACATGAAGCACGAGTAAAACCTCATTTCACTAGAATTATCATGAGTCAACACTCATTGCACATGACGTATCATGATACTATACTTTACCCAATGCATTGGAGCATTATAAGGGTGCACCCTTCTTAAACATTTCATTTCATGCATAAGTGTGCCACATGGATCATAAAACATGGATTCATAAAACATAATAATTTATTCCATGATAAAAGAATGTGTAATTCATACATGAAACTTTATAATCAATATGTAAATGTTCATAAAGGTGAATACCCTTGATGGAGAAATGGGCATGGTATTCACTACACAATGACATTGGCTTAGAAAATCGGTGCGATTTCGGCAGCGTAACGGCGTGACATAAGAATTCATAAAAATGGTTGATGAGAGAGAAAGGGGTCCCTCATCATATTTACATGTAATGGACAGTAAGGAGGTCATATAGATACATGTCCCAACAATTGAAAATGAATTTATATTAATGATACAAAAGTATTTCTTGAATGTAAAAGAAGAGAGAGAAGTTCCTTTCGGAATTTCGGCATAGTAACGGGTGTACATGGGAGGCATTTAATGAGAGAGAAAGGGGTCTCCCATCATTCAAACAATAATAGGGAAGTATGGGGAGGTTTGAAACCATACCCCAGAATTCATAATTGAAATTAAAAGGGCAATACAACTTAAAGAAAATTGACAAAAATGAGAAAGGAAGAAAAAACCCTTACTTGGAAGTGTGCTTCCAAAGGCTAGAGAGAGGCTTGTGAGAGGCTTCTTGGGAGCTTGGGGCACCTTGGGAGGATTCTAGAGAGTGTATGTCAGAGTTTGGACGAACTCCAAGGGATTTTAGTGAGGAGGAAGTGGGATCTTGGGTGGGTTTATATAGGAAAGGTGAGAGAATTCTTTATTATTTAGGTTTGGGACCCCTTATATTAAAATAATCCAAACCACAAACCATCCCATGGTATTTGCCCATGGTTTCTGGAAAAGGAAATAGGAAAACAATATTTTACAAGTCCAAGGTCCGAACTTATTAAAAAATTAGGGTTGCTTGTGTGGAGGTGAGTCACACTCTCATGGAAATTAATTTAAAAAGGCAAAGTGTTGAATAAGTCTTGAGGGGTTCATTAATGCTTTGAAAAGTAAGTCAAACAAACCCAAAATCACATTATTTTAATGATAAAACATATATTGGCCGAACATAAGGATTATGGTATTTTATTACATCACCATTGGGTCATTATGATATCATAAAACACATTATATAATTAAATGGTATTTAATTTTTACCCAAAAATTTGACTGTCTCAGAAAATTATGAAAAAATCACCATTGGATAATTTCGACATCCTGATTCCAGAAATGACATTTATTTTATCTAAAAAAAATTCTAAATATGTTAATTTTCACTTTTAAAATAAAAACCAACATTTATCGAAAATTCACGGGTTTTGACAGAAATAGCTTTCAAGCCTTAATAAAAATTTTAATTGCATTCATAAATTTATAAGATCATTTATATTTAATAAAAATTAATTTAATATTGATAATAATATTTTATTAAAATATTCTTTAATTCAAAAATCCCTTAATTTAATAAAATAGATTTCTTAATTAAATAATAATTAAAAACACCATTTGTACTTTAAAAACTATTTACAATGTATCAAAAATGACTAAAAATTATATTCATTATTATATACAAAAATAATGTACATGAACATAGTACTACTTATTTGTTACATAACCCCTTAAAACAGCCGCATAAGACCTAAGGGTAAGGTGTGCAATGGTGACAGACTCTTGGGGCGGCTCGGATAACATCGCTCGAGTGGTAATTTCAATCAACTTCCACTTTTCCCGTAGACGGTCACGTTAGAGCTTGACATAATGAAGCTCAGCTTGGGCTTGGTCAAAGGTGAAGCGCAAAGACGCCACCTCTTTTCCGAGCTCTGAAAAATGGGCTTCGTATGGGGCAATTCTATTGGATGAGGCCATCGCTTCCTTTGTCTGAGTAAAAATTGGGTTCGTTAAAGCCTTATATTTATACTAATCATGTGATCACTGTTCAATGGATATATTAACAACGGTCAAAATTCTTAACATGAAACCAAAGAAGTTGACATCTTATAAAAACATTTTTCATAAAGAGACATTTAACTGGATCAAGAGGGATTTTCCATTAATGAAACTTTAGGTCGTTACAATATTCCCCCCTTAAGAAATTTCGCCCTTGAAATTTTCCTTTTCCCACACTAAAACAAATGTGGGTAACTCAGCTTCATCATATCCTCCGACTCCCAAGTTGCTTCTTCAAACTTTTGGTTTCTCCACAACACCTTGACGAGGGGCATTGTCTTATTTCGTAGAACTTTTTCTCTACGATCTAAGATCTTCACTGGTTTCTCCTCATAAGAAAGATCGTCTTCCAATTGTACCACCTAAGAAGAGAGTACATGTGAAGGGTCCGGTATGTACTTCCTTAAGAGGGATACATGAAAGACATCATGCACCTTGGCCATAGTAGGTGGAAGTGCTAGTCGATAGGACACAGCCCCAACACGATCAAGAATCACAAAGGGGCCGATGTAACTTGGACTTAACTTCCCTTTCTTTCCAAACCTCATGACCTTCTTCCACGGAGATATGCGTAGAAACACCATGTCTCCAACTTTAAACTCAAGGTCTCGTCGACGATTATCTGCATAACTCTTCTGTCGACTCTGGGCTGCCTTGATATGCTACTGAATGGTTTTCACCTTCTCCACCATTTCTTCAACCATTTCTGGTCCAAGCAGCTTACGTTCACCGACCTCATCCCAACATGTCGGTGTTCTGCACCTTTTCCCATAAAGGGCTTCATATGGTGCCATTTGGATTCTCAAGTGGAAACTGTTATTATAAGAGAACTCAACCAGAGGAAGATGTTGATCCCATCCTCCTTTAAAGTCCATTGAGCATGCTCTCAACATATCCTCAAGTGTTTGGATAGTCCGCTCGGATTGGCCATCAGTTTGAGGATGATAGGCCATACTGAATTTCAGTTCAGTATTCAGAGCATGTTGGAGACTCTTCCAAAACTTAGAGGTGAATCTTGGATCTCGGTCGGACACAATAGATAGTGGTACTCCATGAAACCTTACCACTTCCCTGATATATATCCGCGCGAGTTGATCCAATGAGAAATCCTCTCGAATGGAAATGAAGTGTGTAGTCTTTGTAAGACGATCCACAATAACCCAGATTTCATTGTTGCCTTTGGATGTCCTTGGAAGTCCGGTGACAAAGTCCATGGTGATGTTCTCCCATTTCCATTCTGGTATGGGAAATGGTTGCATCATCCCCTTAGACTTCTGCCTCTCTGCCTTCACTTGCTGACACACCAGGCACTTTGATGTATATTCAGCGATCTCCTTCTTCATATTATCCCACCAAAAGTTTTCTCGGAGATCTCGATACATCTTTTTGCTCTCTGGGTGAATAGAGAAATTTGAACTATGTGTATCATCCAAAAGTTCCTTCTTCAGATCCGGACTTGATGGAACACATATTCTTTTCCCAAACCGCACAATTCCTTCTTCATTAACATTAAACTCCGAGGATTTCCCCTTTTTGATAGCTTCCACTTTTTCTTGAATTCCTACATCATCCTTTTGAGCATCCTTTAACCTTTCCAAAAGAGATGGTTGAGCAATCATTTGTGAAAGGATTGATGATGTTCCCTTCTTTATGATTCCCACGTCCATCTTCATCAAGTCTAAGAAGATTGGATCCTTCTCAATTCTCATCATTGATAGAATCGCTAGATCCTTTCTACTTAGGGCATCCGCCACCTTGTTCGTTTTCCCAGGGTGGTAATGTATTGAAAAGTCATAATCCTTGATGAGATCTATCCATCTTCTCTGGTGCATATTAAGCTCTTTTTGTGTGAATATATATTTAATACTCTTGTGGTCTGTATATATCTCACATTTCTCTCCATAGAGATAATGCCGCCAGATCTTCAAGGCAAAGATCACCGCCGCCAACTCCAGATCATGCGTTTGATAGTTTCGCTCGTGGATTTTCAACTGCCTTGAGGCATAGGATATCACTTTATCATTCTGCATCAGCACACATCCTAATCCCTTCTTTGAGGCATCACTGAATACCACAAAAAGTTCCCCACTTGTGGGTAAAATGAGCACGGGCGCAGTGATAAGCCTCCTTTTCAACTCCTTGAAGCTTTCTTCACATTCATCACTCCAAGAAAACTTTACTCCCTTTCGATTTATCTTGGTAAGAGGGTTGGAAAATTGTGAGAAATTTCTCACAAATCGTCGATAATATCCAGCTAACCCCAAGAAGCTACGGATATCTGTTACCGATGTTGGCCTCGGCCATCCCTCAATTGCATCTGTTTTGGAGGGGTCCACAGATATTCCATTGCTTGTGATGATATGGCCCAAGAATGAGACTTCCTTCAACCAGAACTCACACTTGATGTACTTTTCATAGAGCTTCTCCTTGCGCAAAGTCTCTAGTACAGTTCTTAAATGCTCCTCATGGTCCTCCTTGGTTTTGGAGTATATTATAATATCATCTATAAAGACTACCACAAATTTGTCAAGGTAATCTCTAAAGACTCTATTCATCAAGTCCATGAATATTTCTAGAGCATTGGTGAGTCCGAAAGGCATTACTATGAATTCATAGTGCCCATATCTTGTACGAAAAGCAGTATTGGGGATATCTTCCTTCTTCACCCTTACTTGATAATACCCTGACCACAAGTCCACCTTGGAGAAGTATTGTGCTCCACGCAACTGATCGAACAAGTCATTAATTTGTGGGAGTGGATACTTGTTATTTATCGTGATTTTGTTAAGTTCGCGATAATCGATGCAAATCCGCATTGACCCATCCTTCTTCTTGACGAAGAGGACTGGTGCACCCCATGGTGAAGCACTTGGGCGTATAAACCCTTTATCCAGATTCTCCTGTAGTTGTTTCTTCATCTCTTCAATCTCAACAACAGCCATTCTATATGGAGTCTTGGATATTGGTAATTCCCCAGGTATAAGTTTAATTGAGAACTCAACACCTCTTCTAGGAGGAAGACCAGGTAGTTCCTCGGGAAACACTTCCACGAATTCCCTCACAATAGGAATTTCTTCAAGGATGGTTTCTTATTTGGACTCAATCATCTGAGCCAGATGCACGTGCTCATAGGGCAGTAATATCCATGCTTGAGATGATGGAGCTAAAGGAGATTCATCTTCCTCCTGACACTTGTAAAGAATCGGGGGTCGATTCTCCATATGGAGTGTGATTTCCCTCTCCCGACAATTTATGTTGGCTCTATATAAGGAAAGTCAATCCATGCCAAGAATTTCATCAAATTCCAAAAAAGGGAGTATAACGAGGTTCGCAGGGAAATTCAATCCACAGATTATAATAGGGGAGGACTTATATTCATGGGATACAATGATTTCCCCATTTTCCGTACTCACCGACATATTTACTTCCATGATTTGTGGTGGTGCTGGGATTGTTCTACTAAACATTCGAGATATAAAAGAATGCATAGAACCTGAATCAAAAAGTACATTCGCTATTCTTGAATGAATAACTAGCGTACCTTTCACCACTTTGTTGTCGGGGTTCACTTTGGCAGAAGTGATGGCAAAAGCTCTTCCTTGTTGTCTTGGAGGTTGTTGGTTGCCTCTGATAACCCTTGGATTAGGGCACTGATTTGCAAAATGACCCGGTTCTTTGCATTTATAGCATTGAACAACGCGTTGAGGTTCGAACGGAGCGTTCCTCTCCTCTGTTTCAGCTGCGGGTCCTTCTTGCCGATAGTTAATAGCTAGGTTCCCTTCTCTTCCACACCTGAAGAATTTTCTTGTCCCCTTAAGGCAATTTCCAGGGTGCTTCCTTCCGCACTTTTGGAAAGTGGGGTGCTGGAACTTCTTAGCGTCGTTGGATTTATCCATCGGACCACCAACATTGAATTCCACCTTACGCTTCCTGTACCCATGATACCCCTGTGATTATTCGATCTCCATTTCGACCTTGAGGGAACATCGGAAAATTTCCTCATAGCTGTCGAAGTCACGGATCGCTAATGCTTTCCGCAAGCTAGTCTTCAGCCCACCAAAGAAGCGGTCAACCTTGCATTCGGGGGTAACAACAAAGCCGGAAGTGTATCGTGCAAGCCTTGTGAATTTTTCCTCGTACTCTCCCACAGACTCTTCATCTTTTTTCTTGAGGGAAAGGAAGTCCCTTTCCATCTTAAGACAGAGGGTGCACGGAAAATATTTATCGAAAAACATCTTCCGGAATTCCTTCCATTCCAAAGCCTCGATCTCCTCCTCAGGCTTCGTATTTTTTATCAATGTCCACCATTTATCAGCTTCACCCTCCATATGATAAGCCGCCATGAGAACCTTCTCTTGTTTAGAACATTGGAGGATGGAGAATATCTTTTCAATGGATTTGATCCATTGTTCAGCGATCGTGGGATCGGATGATCCACTAAAAGTTGGAGGCCTTTGCCTCATGAAGATCTCGATAGCGACTTGTTCCTTCTTAGGGGGGTTTGGATGTTCCTCTTAACCCATGTTTCTATTCAAAACTTGAGTTATCTGAGAGAGAAGCGTGACAAAGTTCGCGATTCCTACTCCCATTGGATTGGGCATCTCATTAGTACAATCATCACACTGATCTTCACAACGGTTGTTAGCCTGAGTCCTCCTATTACCGGCCATTGGCTGGAATAAAAGGAAAGTTAGGGGTAACACATAAAGGGTAATCTAAAGACAAAAGTTGATGACTTATAAATAAACTTTTATTTCCTTAACTCATGAGTCTATAGGATTCAATCTAGGCTTTTCATGATCTACTTTCTAACATATATTCTTAGGGGCATTTTTCCCTTAATAAGGGTTCATACCAAGATTGTGAATTTATCAAAACATATCCCTCGGGAGTGTCGTAACCAAGAGTGCATCAAGGCCTGTTGTCGTGCACCTGTTCCCGTTCGAGTCTAGCTCAAAGCGGTGTTTTCATGTTTTACCCCTAGGATACATCTGTGCCAGAGCCGCCTCTACCTGCTCGTATCCAGACAGGGATGTATTTGTTTGATAAACCACTTACTTAGTATTTACCATAACTTAGGGATTTTTTTATTATACTTAGTCTTGTATCCAAGGCTTTACTAGGGTTTCCTAATCCCAAAAATAACTAAACCTATCCTCTGATACCAACTATGACAACCCTGATTTTTATTACAACTTAAACATGCTTTATTACATAAAACTTCACTTGATACAACAAAAAAGATCGAGAGTTTTAGTGTATTTGGGGCTTAGGATCATTACATAAAAACTTAAAACATGAAATAAAACATCTTTATTGAAAACTTCCTTTACATGACCACTACATTCCCTCGTACTTAGCATTTCATGGGATAACCTGAGGACATGCATAAGAAAAGGGTGAGCTATAAAGCCCAGTAAGGGAGTACACATGGAATAACATGAGGAGTACAATACATGTTAGGAAATAGGCATGTCAATAGATCATAAGAGAAACATGAACATAAATACATGATAAAGCATGATAATCATAACATGGAAATGTGGCAACAACACTTAACATTGAATTAGCATGAGTCGTGGCTCATTGCGCATGGAGCATGAGTAAACCCTCATTGCACATGAAGCACGAGTAAACCCTCGTTGCACTTGAATTAGCATGATTCAACACTCATTGCACATGACGTATCATAATAATATACTTTACCCAATGCATTAGAGCGCTATAAGGGAGCACCCTTCTTAAACATTTCATTTCATGCATAAGTGTGCCACATGGATCATAAAACATGGATTCATAAAACATAATCATTTATTCCACGATAAATGAATGTGGAATTCATACATGAAACTTTATAATCAATATGTAAATGTGCATAAAGTTTAATACCCTTTATGGAGAAATGGGCATGGTATTCACTACACAATGACATTGGCTTAGAAAATCGGTGCGATTTCGGCAGCGTAACGGCGTGACATAAGAATTCATAAAAATGGTTGATGAGAGAGAAAGGGGTTCCTCATAATATTTACATGTAATTTAAAGTAAGGAGGTCATATAGATACATTTCCCAACAATTGAAAAGGAGTTTAGATTCATGATACAAAAGTATTGCTTGAATGTAAAAGAAGAGAGAGAAGTTCCTTTCGGAATTTCGGCATAATAACGGGTGTACATGGGAGGCATTTAAAGAGAGAGAAAGGGGTCTTCCATCATTAAAAAAATAAGAGGGCAGTATGGGGGAGGTTATAAACCATACCCCAACATTCATAATTGAAATTAAAAGGGCAATACAACTTAAAGAAAATTGACAAAAATGAGAAAGGAAGAAAAAACCCTTACTTGGAAGTGTGCTTCCAAAGGCTAGAGAGAGGCTTGTGAGAGGCTTATTGGGAGCTTGGGGAACCTTGGGAGGATTCTAGAGAGAGTAGGGCAGAGGTTGGACGAACTCCAAGGGATTTTAGTGAGGAGGAAGTGGGAGCTTGGGTGGGTTTATATAGGAAAGGTGAGAGAATTCTTTATTATTTAGGTTTGGGACCCCTTATGTTAAAATAATCCAAACCACAAACCATCACATGGTATTTGCCCATGGTTTCTAGAAAAGGAAAGAGGAAAACAATATTTTACAAGGCCAAGGTCCGAACTTATTAAAAAATTAGGGTTGCTTATGTGGAGGTGAGTCACACTCTCATGGAAATTAATTTAAAAAGGCAAAGTGTTGAATAAGTCTTGAGGGGTTCATTAATGATTTGAAAAGTAAGTCAAAAAAACCCAAAATCACATTATTTTAATGATAAAACATATATTTCCAGAACATAAGGATTATGGTATTTTATTACATCACCATTGGGTCATTATGATGTCATAAAACACATTATATAATTAAATGGTATTTAATTTTTACCCAAAAATTTGACTGTCTCAGAAAATTAGGAAAAAATCACCGTTGGATAATTTCGATGTCCTGATTCCAGAAATGACATTTATTTTATCTAAAAAAATTCTAAATATGTTAATTTTCACTTTTAAAATAAAAACCAACATTTATCGAAAATTCACGGGTTTTTACAGAAATGGCTTTCAAGCCTTAATAAAAATTTTAATTGCATTCATAAATTTATAAGATCATTTATATTTAATAAAAATTAATTTAATATTAATAATAATATTTTATTAAAATATTATTTAATTCAAAAATCCCTTAATTTAATAAAATAGATTTCTCAATTAAATAATAATTAAAAATACCATTTGTACTTTAAAAACTATTTACAATGTATCAAAAATGACTAAAAATTACATTCATTATTATATACAAAAATAATGTACATGAACATAGTACTACTTATTTGTTACATAACCCCTTAAAATAGCCGCATAAGACCTAAGGGTAAGGTGTGCAATGGTGACAGACTCTTGGGGCGGCTCGGATAACATCGCTCGAGTGGTAATTTCAATCAACTTCCACTTTTCCCGTAGACGGTCACGTTCGAGCTTGACATAATGAAACTCAGCTTGGGCTTGGTCAAGGGAGAATCCCAAAGACGCCACCTCTTTTCCGAGCTCTGACAAATGGGCTTCGTATGGGGCAATTCTACTGGATGACGCCATCGCTTCCTTTGTCTGAGTAAAAATTGGGTTCGTTAAAGCCTTATATTTATACTAATCATGTGATCACTGTTCAACGTCTATATTAACAATGGTAAAAATTCTTAACATGAAACCAAAGAAGTTGACATCTTATAAAAACATTTTTCATAAAGAGACATTTAACTGGATCAAGAGGGATTTTCCATTAATGAAACTTTGGGTCATTACATCTTGGGTATTTATAGGTGAGTTTACACTACCTTTGAACCACCTAAAACTATGATAAATCAGTCATTTTAAGGATTTATTTAAAGTCTCACAAAGTATTCCATGTTATAATATTTTAAATCAACAAATTATCACTACATATGTCAAATATTATAATGTTGAGAAACCTAGAATCTATGTGATAATGGATTCTTCCATGATAATGGAATCACATGCATACTCCTCATTTGAATTCTCATACTTGTGCATGTACTATGAATATGAAAATCATCCTCTTTAACTTTGTTTGTATTTATCCTAAACATGTTACTCAAACTCCACATTGCATGTAAATAATAGAAAGCATGCATGAAGTTTTGTGACTTTATCATCTCAAAATCTTGATCTCAAAATGATTATAGCAGCCTTGGAATCAATAGATGGAGGTTTTTACATGAACTCTAGAAAAAAAAATAGCACCAGTAAGTGTTGCTAGAGATAGAATATGAAGTCTTATGGTGATCAAAGAGCTTAGATTTCTTGGATCTAATAGTGGATGAAATGTTTGTATGTTTTTAATATAAATGAATAGTACTCTACACTCCTATGTTCCACATCGAATTAGCACTCGATCAAGGTGCAGTATTTATTACAACATGTTCCATCATTACTTTGAGCCAAGGCATCAAGGTCTACACCTGGAGACACTTTCACCCATGACTTGAATAGGTAATGTTTCACTATTGCATAGTCCAACCAGCCACCCATGCACATGCTCTACGGGCACTATAAATCCACTCACTTATGGTACCTCCATACCCTCCTTGTGGGAACTATCTCTCTACACCTACAACCATGGGATTTCTAGGTCAAGTTCCTTCCATGTGGTTGACCCCTAGGGTATCACATATATGGTTGAGGTGGTCCTTAGTTTTATTATGTTTGTATATATTTATTTGGTAAACTCCCTTAAAAAGAGTTTAGCTAAATCTTCAACATAAGTGTCATAACAAATTACTTATCAATTATACTCATCCATTCCTCATGAAATTAATATACATATTTATATTTCATGTCCTTATTTTTATTCATCATGAAAAATAATTTTTTTCATGAACTTCATTAAACTCTTCTTCATGAAAACCAATATTTTCACACTTATTCTTCTCCTCCTTTTGGAATATAAATTCCAAATAGATCTTCATCATATAATCATCCTTATTCTCATCTTCTTTATTATTGTAAATAATGTATCGTTGTTGAAATAATCCTTTGGTATGAAGATCGATAAAACAATCATCAAATTTATAAACTCAAAGTCTTAAAAATATCTACATTAAGTGAACAAGACTTGAGTAATTTCTTCTTCATCTATTCATCTAAGCTATATTCACTTTGGTATCAAGCTTGGATATCTAGGATACTTCACTTATTTCTTTATAACTTCTTTAATATATTTAAATCAATGAAATATTTCTATTTTATTAACCACTATTGATAACCAATAGAAATCATTGACAAAAAATATAACTCATACACATAGTGGTCTCTCCAATCTCCCCATTTGTATTTGTTTTCAATACCTTCAAAGTTATTTCCAAATTAATACAAAAATATGTGACTCTATCCCCTTTAATTTTCCAAAATTTCATTTCAATTTCTCTCCCTGTTATTTACAAAAAATAAAAAGTTCATGGGAAAACTATATTAGTTCATACTTAAGAAATTTGATATCCATAATTTCTCTCTAAGTCAATATGAGACTCGCTCAATGTAGAAAACAATAGGATTTTATTTAGACAAAAATGTTTTCCTTTACTAAATGATCTAGATATAACATTAAATGAGAACTCGCATACTTGTCTTAAAGGGTTATCCACTTTTTATTCATGAATGAAGATACTTAAATGGGATATGAATGTTTTGTAAGAAATATCAACTAAAACTCATGCACTCACTTAAAAAAACAAATAAAAACATTTATGTGTAATAATCACAATAAGAATTCTTGGATCACTTCCATACTTACACTTTTCTTATTTCATTGATTGATTAAATTATTCCCCCTTTGTGTTGTGTTTGTTATTTTTTTATCCATGTATGAGAGATTAAGAAAAATATACCTCTTCTAATGACATGATCTTTAATAAATTTCTAAAATAATCAAAATTTATACCAATTAAAATAATGATTCTCTAAGAAACTTTATAATTATTCATTTGTCCCTCCCCCTCAAGGGAAACACTCATAAACATATTCATAATGGTAAATATATTCAATAATGGATTTTGAGATGTTCTAATTTTGAAAAAACACCAATATGGATATTCAACTTGTGACTATCCAAATTTTAAAAAATTTATAACATCAACAATGAATGATCTTCTTCAAAACTTTTTATTCAGAATACTAAAATAAACCAAGATGGTATTTTCTTTATCCTTGTTATATAAGATACAATATCACAACCTTAAAATTCATGAAAGATGATCCTATTTCATATTTTTATTTGAATGCCAAATGGGTAATCATTCAAGGATGATTAATTCCTCATATTTTCTATCAAAAATTGATAGCATTTACTACTTTTTAGGTTCTCCCCATGATAACTTGTTTCACCTTCAATTCCCTTTACTATAATCACAAATACAATAAAAAAATATCAAGGGAATAAGGTGGATCATTCTTTGTTTATCATTTTATTTAGCAAGGTTGAGATACTTTTCTCAACCAATTTTCTTTATTTAATTTTTTCTTTATGTTTGGACATCTAAACTTTCATTATGATTTATGTTGTAGATACATGGATCTCTTAAAATTCTCTTCATCTTTGTGTGGATAGTTTTTCTTTCTAATACCTTCATGGATTGTATATTCTTACTTCTATTAAGGAATACTTCCAATTCTAGAATAATAGATAAACAACCTTTTGAAAAATGTCCATATTTGACACATCTCTCACACAAAACTTCTAATTATTTATGAAGAATATTTTCTTTTCCTTTTTCACTTGTCTTTTCCTGTGCTTATTCAATTTTAAAAATTATTTCCAATTTTTTTTTGCTAGATAAAAAAAATCATTAGGAACATTGTAAGCAAGTTTTTCATGTTCACATGACTTCTTCTGAGTGTCACTCTTCTTATTTTTTATTTTGGATGATGTAATTTTATTTACCTTATTAGATTTGGAATCATAGTAATTTTTTCCATTATTATTTTTTTCCTTCTTGGGATAATTTTTTTTACAACATTTTTATGATTTGTGTTTGTGCATGTGATTGTTTTTCTTATGTTTGATTACTTTTCCTTTGTATTTTGAAGATATCGCAATCCATGGTGTTTGTATTTTTGTGAATATTATCATGTTGTATAGATAATAAATTTAACTAAAAATCATTAGTTTATGAAGAAGTCTAAAAATTCTTTTCTAGTACTCTAAAAATTCAACGAATTTTCTACTGCAGTTTTAGAAACACTATAGTCTGTAGTTTTAAAAATTTACCATATTTAATTTTCTGAAAGTTATAAAGTTATTGGATTTGCATGAAACTTGATTTTATAGAAATAAAACGTGTTTATATTTATTTCATTATTTTAAATAAAAGTGTAAAAAGTTATTTTGTATGGTCTATAAATTATCTAAAGTTATGAAATGTTGTTTCACAACTGCAGCTTTTCCAGAATGTTTTTGCTTTAGGTTTTTGATAATTTTAGGAGAAATAGAATTCTGATTATTTTGATTCTTGATTAGTTGGAAAGATAATAATTTTTTATACAAATAAATATTTTTGAACAAAGACTTAATATAATATTAAGATCCTTTAAAAATTTGTCGATTTTTTTTAAATTATGTTGTCCATTTTTTCATAAAGTATGGTTTGGCAATATAACTTTCGCAACAGTGCAAAGTATAGTTCGACAATCCTACTTTCACAATAGTAAAAAGTATGGTTTGGAAACCCTAATTTTCAATAGTTCAAATTATGGTTCAGAAACCCTGCTTTTTGAATAGTGTAAAGTATGGTTCAGAAACCCTACTTTCGCAATAGTGCAAAGTATGGTTCGGCAAACCTATGCTACTTTGATGAACCCTATGCTAATTTTATGAACCCTACACTACTTTTATGAACCCTATGCTACTTTTATGAACCCTAATATACTTTATATGAACCTTAATTTTGTGTACCCTACTTTCAGTGAACCCTAATTTTATTGAACACTACTTTCATGTACCCTACTTTTGTATTCCCTACTTTTCTACTGTCGCTTTGTACGTTTATGTTGAACATTGATTTGTAGCATATTTATATATTTTTTTTTAAAATGTTTTTTATGGATAAAATCACATTAAATATTATTATTATGATCAAATATTTTGGTACATTTTTTTAAAGATAAAAATTAATAATTTTTTAACATCTTTTTCCAATAAAGGTATAGGTTGAAAGTTTATTTAAATTCAAATATTTGAATTTACTTTTGGATTGTGCAGCTAATTTTTAGCAACTATTTTAACTAAGTTTAAAAGGGTTTGAATGGATTTAAATAGGAGTTTTTAAAAGAATTTAATTCTATTATTATTTTATAGATATTATTAGAAGAGTTATTCAAATTATTTTAAATTATTTTATTTAATATTTAATCTATAAGAATAAAGAGGCAACGGTGCTGTGATTTTCATGAAGATATTTATGAAAGCACTTGAATAAATTTATTTTTAATATCCAAAGGAGGCAGAGCTGTTACAACTGCTGAATATTTATTCTCTCTATATATATATATATATATATGGCAGGAAAAAGACACATGGGTTGACATATTAGATACTCTATTCTTCAAAGAGAAATTGTTGTGAGCTTTGAACCAACTGTGAATTTTCAATGTCATATGACACTCTATTTCATCACCTACATGATCTCTCAAGGTCAGAATTACTTCTTCTTCGACTATAATTTCCTTGATGAGAGGTGGTAATCCAAATCTCATTAACTAGTACTTGTGATTTCATTGTTTATCTTCTCTTGTCTGGTTTCTGAGTCTGTAACACTATTTCCCATCTCTCATATGCACTATATTTTTTCTGTTTATGATTTTACACACAAAAAATCATTAATTCTTATTCTTTTTCCTTAGGTTGTGATTCTCAGATTCAAAAGTCGGGATCTTGGGGTTGTGAATTTCTGTATCTAAAGTCAGGACTATTTGGGTTGTGACTCCTAATTTCTAAAGTCAGGTTGTAAGGGTTGTGACTCCCCATACAAAATTCAGTGTCATGATTATCCCTCTAATACAAAATTATTTTGTAATTGGGTTATGATTCCCTCTAAAAAATAATTTTTATTTCACATGTATATCTCATCAAGTAGAGAGGTATTAGAGTAGAGTAGGACCACTTTGGACCGAACTACTATAAAAAACATACTTTTGTTATTTTTCAAATTCTGTTGCTAATTATACTTAATAATTAACATTGATAATTAATTTATTTAATCAATTATTTTGTTTAATTTTTTTAATATGGACTATTCACCCCCTCTAGACCATCTTCCATTGCCCTATTCAAACTAAAAATTATTATCAGAGTGATTCATTCTCAATAATAATTGAGCTCTATCATTCTCTTTCTCGATACCAAACAATGGTGTCATTGGTTGTTCCTTGTGGAATTTATCCAACCCTTTTAAAGATCCAGGTTTTATATTTAATTATGCTAACATATTCTTATATCTCACAGTATAAGGATAAAGATCATATAATATGGTAGGATTGAACCCGAATGATTCTTGGATTCTTCATAAACCACCACACTTTGATGGAAATGATTATGGATACTAGAGATCCCAAATATAGGTTTACCTCGAACAGTTGAGCATTGAGCACTAGTAAATCATGTCAAAACAGTACACACTTCCTGAAACTGACTGAGATACACTTACTAGAATTGATGCTACTAGATATGTTTTAAATTACAAAGTTTTTAATATTTTATATTTTACTATTAACAGAAGTGTTTTTATTCATGTTTCTTATTGTAAGACAACTCATGAAATATGTAATATTCTTCAATTCACTCACCTTGGCTCTAAAAAATTGATCTAAACCAAGCTTGGAATGCTTCATGTTGAGTATCGAGTCTTAAATATGGCTAAGGATTAAATAGTAATCCAAATATTCCATAGATTCACAAGTATTGTGAATATAATGAATTCACTTAGAGAAACTCTAGAATACCAAGAAATTGTTGAAAGAATCTTATGAGCCTTACCAAAGAAATTTCATGCAAAAAATGTTTCCATTTATAAAAGAAAGAATTTAAAAGAGTGCAGACTTGATAAATTGATTGGATTACTACTCCAATGTGAAATGGAATTGAAGAATATGGCTGATGTGGAGACCACAAAAAGAAAAGGTGTAGCTTTTAAATCTATGAATGTTGTTTCTACTAACTCTTCTGATTCTGATCTATAGGATAGTGAAAAGGAATACATGGCTCATATTGTAACTGGAGTCTAAAAAATAATGAAAAATAAAGGATTCAAAAATCGGTATAGTAGAAACCCTCAAAAATAAAAATATAAGGGAGATAAGAAAGGTAGTATGAATTACAATGCTTCAAATGTAACTTATTATGAGTTCAAGAAGAAAGTTCATATCAAGCCATATTCTCTAAAACTTAAGAATAAAGATAAATAAAAAAAGAAGGAAAAAATGTGTTGACCACTAACTGGAGTTGTATAGAAGAATCTAATTCTAACAAACAATTTAGAAATGAAAAAGAATATGTTAACTTGTGCTTCATGGAATCACTGGATAAGGTTGGTAATTTTAGTTTTTATTATGAATGTTTTTATTCTAACTATGATTCTGATAATCTGAATATTTTTGAATTACATGAATAAATTAAAATATTAAGAAAAGATATTTTAAAAGCTTCTTATTTATATAATAAGATTAAAGAAAAAAATGAGAAACTTATTTCTAAAAATAAAATACTTTTACAGTAGAATGAAAAACTAAGTAACAAAGATTCTACTTCTCATTCAAAATTTTATGAAAATTTGAAATCTACTCAATATTTAAATGAAAATTTGGAAAAGGAAGTTGAATGTCTTAAACAAAGTTCATCTGCTTTTATTCAAGGTCGTGAAAAATATCATGCGATGTTGTCTTTGACTAAAACTGATAAAAATAAATAATTTTTTGTCTAGGACAAAATCTTACTCCAAATTTAAAAAACTCATTTGATTAAAAGTAAAAATGGTTGTACTTCAACTATTACTTGTTTTAAATTTGTCATGAAAAGTCACTATATGAATGAATGTTCATTTAGATTTCAATAATTTTGGGATTTACAAAAACTAATATTTATAAATCATTATTATTTATAATACCTTAAAATACAAGTTTAAATTATATATGGGTACCTAAAAATTTTATTACTAATCCTATTGGACCCAAAGTCTCTTGGGTACCAAAATTGTCAAGTAATTGGTTTTTGTAGGAAAAATGTCTTAGATGTATCAAGAATGACATATGGTACATTAAAAATGGATTCTCTAGGAATATAACTGGAGAAAAATCAAAGTTTACCACTTAAAATACATGTGATAGTGTCACTATTACTTTGGGAGACAATTCCAAAGTCAAAGTAAAATGTTTTAGTAAAGTTGGTGTTTTAAATTCTAAATTTATTTCTAAAGTTTTATATATTGAAGGTTTAAAACATAATTTAATTATTATATCACAATTATGTGATGTTGTAATGGAATTTAAATTTCAAAATGATAAATATTTATCTTTTAAATATGATTCTTTATTATTTTATGTGAATAGAAAATAAAATATTTATACTATTGATTTTTTTCAACATGTAAAGTGTTTGAATGCTGTACAAAATGATAGAATCCTTTAGCATAGACATTTCAGTCATTTCAATTTCATAATGTTACATAATCTCTCAACACATGAGAATGTGCTAAAACTACCTTCCTTGAAGAAAGAACATTTTCATTTATGTGACGCTTGCATGAAAGGGAAGCAACACAAAATTTCTTTTAGACCAATTAATCATATAAGTACTAATAGACCTTTACAGTTAGTATATCTTGATTTATTTGTCCTAACTCAAATTTATAGTCTTGGTAGAAATAAATATACTTTAGCTATTATTGATGATTATAGTACATTTTCATGGATATACTTTATTACTCATAAAAATGATACTTTTTCTTGATTTCTTGGTTTTTGTAAATTAGTTCAAAATGAAAAAAGGCTACATGATTATTTCTATTCGTAGTGATAATGGAAGTTAATTTCATAATTTAGGTTTTGAATTTTTTTTGAAAAGAATGGTTATTTTCATAATTTTTCTACTCCTAGAACACCACAGCAAAATGGTGTTGTAGAACGGAAAAAATAGAACTCTTATTGAAATGGATCGAACTATGTTAAGTGAATATAATTTTCCTATATATTTTTGGGATGAGACAATTTTTAATTTTTTTATATATCAAATAGAATTCTTGTTAGATAATTATTAAAGAAAAATCCTTATGAATTATTTAAAAATAAAGAGCTTAAATTTTGTTATTTTAGAGTTTTTTGTTATAAAGTTTTTATTTAAAATTCAAAGAATAATTTAGATAAATTTGATGCTAAAAGGGATGAAGGTATTTTTATTGGTTATTCTAATAATACTATAGCTGATAAATTTTATAATAAAAGAACTATGGTTGTTTAATAATCTTTTCATGTTATATTTGATAAAAATAATGTTAAAATAAATTCGGAATCTAATGTTATCGATGATGAGTTTAGATATTTTAATTTCAGTGAAGAAATTATTCAAGATAAGAATGAATCAATTTAGGGGACGAATACTCATTCTCAATCTGATCCAAAATCATGGAAGATTCACAAATATCATTCTGTTGAAAATGTAATTGGCAATGTTGATTCTGGTGTAAAAACTATAAATTCTATTTTAAATTTCTATGTCAATTCTTCTTTTATTTTTGATTTTGTTATTATTAATGTTAATAATTCTTTGAAATATGCAAACTATATTGTTTCTATACAAGATGAATTAAATTATTTTGTAATAAATAATGTTTGAACTTTAGTATAATTTCCTGAAGATAAGCAGGTAATTGGAACAAAGTGGATCTTTAGAAACAAGATGGATTAATTTGGGTAGATTTTCAGAAACAATGTTAGGCTTGTTGCTCAAGGATACTCTCAAGAAGAAGATATAGACATTTAAGATTCATTTTCAACCATTTATGGGTTAGTGTAAATTAGAATTTTTTTGGATTTTGATTGCTTTAAAGGTTTTAAATTATATCAAATGGATGTAAAAAGTGATTTCTTATATGGTTTTATAAATAAATAAGTTTATATTTCTCAACCCCTTGGTTTTGGAAGTGATAAATTTCCTAACCATATTTTTAAATTATCTAAAGCTTTATATGGTCTCAAACAAACACCCCATTCTTGGAATGAAAGACTCTTCATTTTTTTTAAATAATGGTTTTAAGAAAGGAGATTTTGATCCTACACTTGTTATTAAATTAAATTCTGATGAAATTTTAATTGTACAAATTTATGTTGATGATATAGTTTTTGGATCATCTAGTGAAATTTTTCGTAATTATTTTTTCTAATTTGATGTCTTATGAGTTTTACATGAGTTTAATAGGTGAATTAAAGTTCCTTCTAGGACTTCAAATTTTTCAAAGAAAAGATAGAATTTTTATTAATAAATATAATTATACTAAAGAGTTAGTTAAACGATTTAGTCTCGATTCATCTAAATCTATGAAAACTCTTATGGGTACTAATTGAAAATTATATATTGATGTGTTGGGTAAATCTGGTAAAATTAAATTTTATAGAGTCATGATAGGTAGCTTACTATATTTAACTAAATCTAGACCTGATATTATGTTTAGTGTTTTTTTATGTGCTAGATATAAAGTAGATCCTAAATAAAGTCATATTAAAACTATAAAAAATAATTATATTTGTTAAAGGAACTATTTATTCTGGCTTATTTTATCCAAAATATAACTATTTTTATTTAATATCTTATTTTGAATTTGATTTTAGAGGATGTATAATTGAATGAAAAATCAAATCAAGTATGTATCATTTTCTGGGAAAAAGTTTAATTTCTTAGTTATCTAAGAAATAACCATCTATTTCTTTATCTACTACAGAAGCTGAGTATATATTTTCTGCTTGTATTTGTGCTCAAATCTTATGAATTAAGTAAACCTTATGTGATTTTAATGTTTGTCTTTATAAACTGTCTATTTATTGTGATAATACTTCTGAAATTTCTATTTCTAAAAACCCCATACAACATTCTAGAACAAAGAATATTGATCTTAAATCTCATTTTATTAGAGATCATGTGAACAAGGGTGATATTTTTTTAGAATTTATACCTTCTAAAAATCATCTAGAACATATTTTCATAAATCCTTTAGACTCTTATCAGTTTGAAAAAATTAAATTTGATCTTGGTATTTTGGAATTTTAACTTCTTATTACTGCATTCAATTAGGGGGAGTTTTTTGTTTTCTCTTTTTGTTCATTTATAATAAAGGGGGAAATAAATTGGTTTTAATCATTTTAAAAATTGGTTTTAAATGGTTTTAATGTTTTTTGTTTTGTAATCAAACCAAAAGGGGAAGATTGTTTGTGCATAAACTTTCATTTCTTTTATTTGATTATTTTTACTATGTATTTTTATGATATCTCAATCCATAGTGTTTTTATTTGTGTGAATATTATCATGTTGGATAGATAAGAGATTTATCTAAACATCATTATTTTATGAGGAAGTCTAAAAATGCTTTTCTAGTACTCTAAAAAATCAATGAATTTGCTGGTGCAGTTTTACAAACTCTATAGTCTACGATTTTGAAAATTTACTATATTTAATTTATTTCATGTTCTATAGTTATCGGATTTGCATGAAACTTGATTTTATAGAAATAAAACATGTCTATATTTATTTAATTATTTTATATCAAAGTCTAAAAAGGTCTTCTGGACAGTCAATAAATTATCTAAAGTTACGTAATGTTGTTTCGCGACTCAAGTTTTTTTAGAATGTTTATGCTTTGGTTTTTTCATAATTTTAGGAGAAATAAAAGTCTGATTTTTTTTGTCCTTTATTTTTTGGAAAGATAATAAGTTTTTCTAAAAAAAATATTTTTAACAACAGGCTGAATCTACTGTCAAGATACATTAAAAATTCATTGAAATTTTTTAAAGTATGTTGTTCAGTTTTTCATAAAGTATGGTTCAGTAACCCTACTTTCGCAATAGTGCAAAGTATGGTTCAGAAACCCTACTTTCTCAATAGTAAAAAGTTTGGTTTTGGAATCCTACATTATCAATAATGTAAAGTATGGTTTTATAGGCCTACTTTCATAAAATTGAATGATATGTTTTGTAAACCCTACACTATTGTGATGAACCCTATGCAACTTTAATGAACTCTATGCTAATTTAATGAAACCTAATCTACTTTGATGAACCCTATGCTACTTTGATGAACCATATGCTACTTTGATGAACCCTAAGCTACTTTTAGTGAACCCTACTTTCATGTATCCTAATTTTGGTGAACCCTAACTTTGGTGAACCTTACTTTCGATGAACCCTATTTTCGTGTACCCTACTTTTATATTCCCCACTTTGTTGATGTTGGTTTGTGCTTTTATATTGAATATTGATAAACTGCATATTTATATGGATTATTTTCAGAGTTTTTTCTACTATATAAATTCACACTAAATATTAGGATTATGATTGAAGATTTTGGTACATTTTTTTAATAGAAAAATTAATAAATTTTTTATTGTCTTTTTCCAATGAAGTTCGAGGTTACAAGTTTATTTAAATTCAAATATTTCAATTTACTTTTGGATTGTGCTACTAGTCTTCAAGAACTATTTTGAATAATTTTAAAAGGGTTTGAATGGATTTAAAATGGGGTTTTTAAAATCATTCAATGCTATTATTATTCTGGAGATATTATTGGAAGATTTATTTAAATTATTTTTAAATTATTTTATTTAATATTTAATCTATATAAATAAAGAGGCAATGGTGCTATGATTTTTATGAAGATATTTATGAAATATCTTGACTCAAATTATTTTGAATATACGAAAGAAGTGGAGCTTCTGAAACTGCTGAATATTTATTCTACATATATATCTCTCTCTAGTAGGAAAAAGACACATGGGTTAACATATTCGATACTCTATTTTCCAAAGAAAAAGTATTGTGAACTTTAAACCTAATATAATTTTGTAACATCCTGCAACACTCTGTTTCATCACCTGCATGATATCTCAAGGGATGAATTATTTCTTCTCTGACTATAATTTCATTGAAGAGATATTCTAATCAAAATCTTATGAACTAGTACCACTACTTTCATTGTTTATCTTCTCTTGTCTGGTTTGTGAGTCTGTAACACTATTTCTCATCTCTCACACACACTATCTTTTTTTCTGTTTATGATTTGAAACACAAAAGAATTAATTGATATTATTTTTCCTCAGGTTGTGACTCCTAGATTATAAATTTATGATCTAAGGGTTATGAATCCTTTTATCTAAAGTTAGGACTATTTAGGTTGTGACTCCCAGTGTCTAATCTCAGGTTGTAAGGGTTGTGACTCCACATACAAAAGTCAGTGTTGTGGTTTTCTCACCACTAGAAAAGGATTCTATAATTGGGTTATTATTCCCCCTAAAAAATAATTTTTAGTTCACACATATATCTCGTCAAGTAGAGAGGTATAAGAGTAGAGTAGTCCCACTTTTGACCGAACTACTATAAAAACACCCTTGTGTTATTTTACATTTTGTGCTTATAATTATCCTTAATAATTGACTTTGAAAATTAATTTATTTAATCAATTATTTTTTTTAATTTTTTTAATCTGGTCTATTCACCCCCTTTAGACCATCTGTCATTACCCTATTCGGCCTAAAAATTGGTATCAGATGGATTCATTCTCAAGAATAGTTTAGCTTTATCATTCTCTTTCTCAATACCAAACAATGGTATCATTGGTTGTTCCTTATGGAATTTATACAACCCATTTAAAGATTTTTATTTTATATTTAATTGTGTTAACCTATTCCTAGATATCACAGTATAAGGATAAAGATCTTATAATATGGAAGGATTGAACCTAAATGAAGCTTGGATTCCTCAAAAGCCACCACACTTTCATGGAAATGATTATGGCTATAAGAGATCCTGAATTGAGGCTTACCTCAAATATTTAAGCATTGAGCACTGTTCTATCCTATCAAAATAGTACACACTCCTCAAAGTTGACCCAGATACTCTTACTGGAATTGATGCTACTAGATATGTTTTAAATTAAAACCTTGTTAATATTTTATATTATGCTAAGTGTTTTTAGTCATGTGTATTATTGTAAGACAGTTCATGAAATATGGAATATTCTTCAAGTTGCTTACATTAGCTCTGAAAAATTGATCTAAACCAAGCTTGGAATGTTTGGTGCTGAGTACTAAGACTTCAAGATGGATGAAGATGAAAAATAAACCAAATTTTCCATTGATTCACAAGAATTGTGAGTAGAATGAATTCACTTGGAGAAACTCTGGAAAATACCATACTTATTAAAAGAGCCCTATGAGCCTTAAAAAAGAAATGGAATTCAAATATGGTTTCCATTGATGAAAGAAATGATTTAAAATAGTACACACTTGATGAATTGATTGGATTACTACTCCAATATGAACTAGAATTGAAGAACATAACTAATGGGGAGACCAAAAAAAGAAAAGGTGTAGATATTAAATCTTTTAATGTTGTTTCTAATGACTCTTATGATTTTTATCTAAAGGATAGTGAAAATTAATACATGGATCAAATTGTAATTAGAGTCTAAAAAATAATGAAAAATAAAGGATTTAAAAACCAGATTAGTAGAAACCCTCAAAAAGAAAAATATAAGGGAGATAATAAAGGTACTATAAATTAAAATACTTTAGATGTAACCTATTATGATTGAATGAAGAAAGGTAATATCAATCTTGATTTTCCAAATCTTAAGAATAAAGATAAATACAAAAACAATGACAAAAATTCATTAGATACTAGCTGGAGTTGTATAGAAGAATCTGATTCTAGCAAAAAAATCTAGAAATGAAAAATAATCTTTTAACTTTTGCTTCATAGAATCACTAGATAAGGTTAGTAATTCTAGTTTTTATTCTGAATGTTTATCTTTTGACTATGATTCTGATAATCTGAATAATTCTAAATTACATGAAGAAATTGAAATATTAAGATAATATATTTTTAAAGCTACTGATTTATATAATAAGATTAAAGAAAAAAATGAGAAACATATTTCTAAAAATAAAATAATTTTATAGTAGAATGAAAAACTAAGTAACACTGCTTATACTTATCATTCAAAAGTTTATGAAAATTTGAAATCTGGTCAAGATTTGAATGAAATTTTGAAAAAGGAATTTGAATGTCTTAAACAATGTTTATCTTCATTTATTCAAGGTTGTGAAAAATATCATGAGATTATGTCTTTGACTAAAAATTATAAAAATAAAGATGGTATTGTCTATTATAGTAGATTACCCCAAATATATAAAACTTTTTTTTAAAAGTAAAAATGGTTGTACTTCAACTATTACTTATTTTAAATGTGGCATGAAAGGACACTATGGGAATGACTGTTCACTTAGATTAAAAAAATCTATGAGATTTACAAAAATGAATATTTTTTAATCCATGTTATCCGGATTACCTTAAAATACATGTTTAAATTATGTATGGGTACCTAAAAATTTTATTATTAATCCTATTGGACCCAAAGTGACTTGGGTGCCAAAATTTTCAAGTAATTGATTTTTGTAGGAAAAATTTCTTGTATATCTCAAGAACATTATATGGTACATGGACAATATATTATATAGTAATTTGACTAGATACCCATCAAATTTTACCACTTACAACACATGTGATGGAGGGACTATTACTTTTGGAGACAATTCAAAAGTCAAAGTAAAAGGTTTTGGTATTGTTGGTATGTAAAATTATACTTTTATTTCTAAAGTTTTATATGTTAAAGGTTTAAAACATAATTTAATTAGTATACCACAATTATGTGATGATGGAAAGAAAGTTAAATTTAAAAATTATTAAGGTTTAGTTTTTAAAGATGATTATTTATTATTTTGTGCTAATAAAAAATTAAATATTTATACTATTGATTTTTCTGAACTAAATGTTCAGCATGTAAAGTGTTTGGATGTTGTATAGAATGACAACATACTTTAGTATAAACATTTAGGTCATGTGAATTTCAGAATGTTACATAAGCTCTAAAAAACATGAGAATGTGTTATAGTTACCTTCCTTGAAGAAAGAACATCTTCATGTATGTGACACTTACATGAAAGGGAAGAAGTAAAAACTTTATTTGAGACCTATCAATCAGATAAGTACTAATAGACCTTTACAGTTAGAATATCTTGATTTATTTGGCCCTACTAAAATTTCTAATCTTAGTGGAAAGAAATATACTTTAGTTATTGTTGATGATTATATAATATTTTCATGGATATACTTTCTTACTCATAAAAATGATACTTTATCTAGATTTAATACTTTTTGTAAATTAGTTCAAAATAAAAAGGGATGAATGATTATTTCTATTCATAGTCATAAAGGAGGTGAATTTCATAATTTAGATTTTGAAAATTTTGTGAAAATGATGGTTATTTTCATAATTTTTCTCCTCCTAGAATACCAAAGGAAAATGGTGTTGTAGAACAGAAAAATAGAACTCTTATTGAAATGGCTCGAACTATGTTAAGTGAATATAATTTTCCTATATATTTTTGGGCTAAGTTTGATTTTAATTATTGTTATATTTAAAATATAATTCTTGTTATACATTTATTAAATGAAACTCCTTATGAATTATTTAAAAATAAAAATCCTAAATTTGGTTATTTATATTTTTTGTTGTAAAGTTTTTATTTTAAATTCAAAGGATAATTTAGATAAATTTGATGCTAAAAGTGGTGAATTTATTTGTATTGGATATTTAGAAACAATCTAGATGAATCTAGATAGATTTTCAAAAACAATATCGGACTTGTTTCTCAAGGATACTCTCAAGAAGAAGGTATAGACTTTGAAGATTCATTTGCACATGTTTCCAAGTTAGAGGAAATTATATTTATTTTGTCTTTTTCTTGCTTTCAAAGTTTTAAATTATATCAAATGGATATAAAAAATTCTTTCTTAAATGGTTTTATAACTAAATAAGTTTATGTTTCTCAACCCCCTAGTTTTGAAAGGGAAAATTTTCTTAAGCATGTTTTTAAATTATTTAAAGATTTATATGGTCTCAAATAATTACTTTGTGCTTGGTGTGGAAGTCATTCTTTATTTTTGTTAAATAATGGTTTTAAGAAAGGAAATTTTGATCCTATACTTTTTATTAAAATAACTTCTCATGATATTTTAATTATACAAATTTATTTTGATGATATAGTTTTTAGATCATATAGTGAAAAAATAATAATTATTTTTTATACTTTGATGTCTTTTGATTTTTACATGAGTTTAATGGGATAAATAGCGTTTTTATTAGACTTCAAATTTTTCAAAGAAAATAGGGAATTTTTCTTAATAAATATAAGTATACTAAAGAGTTAGATAAACAATTTAGTCTCAATTCATCTAAATCTATGAAAACTCTTATGGGTACAAATTCAAATTAGATATTGATGCATTTGGTAATCTATTGATACTAAAGTTTATAGAGCCATGATAGGTAGCTTACTATATTTAACTCTATCTAGACCTGATATTTTGTTTAGTGTTTATTTATGTGTTAGATATCAAGAAGATCCTAAATAAATTCATATTAAAACTTTAAAAATAATAATTAGATATGTTAAAGGAAATATTTATTCTAGATTATTTTATCCAAAATATAACTATTTTGATTTAACATCTTATTCTGACTCTGGTTTTGGAGGATGCAGAATTGACAGAAAAAGCACATCAGGTGTGTGTCATTTTCTCGGAAAAAAAATAATTTATTAGTCATCTAAGAAAAAACTATCTGCTGATTTATCTACTATAGAAGATGAGTATATATATATTTCTAGTATTTGTTCTCAAAGTTTATGGATTAAGAAAACCTTATGTGATTTTGGTTTTTATCTTAATAAACTGCCTATTTATTATGATAATACTTCTACAATTTCTATTTTTAAAAACCCCATACAACATTCTAAAACCAAGAATATTGATCTTATATTTAATTTTAATAGAGATCATGTGAACAAGGGTGATATTGGTTTAGAATTTATACCTTCTGAAATTTAGCTAGTAGATATTTTTACAAATCCTTTAGACTCTGCTAAGTTTGAAAAAATTAAATTTGATCTTGGTATATTGGAATTTTTACTTTTTATTACTGCATTCATTTAGGGGTTTTTTGTTTTCTCTTTTTGTTCATTTAAAAAAATGGGTAGAAATAAATTGGTTTTAATTATTTTAAAAAATGGTTTAAAATGGTTTAAATTTTTTGGTTTTGTAGTCAAAAAAATGGGGGATATTGTTTGTTCATGTTCTTGTTTTTCTTTTGTTTGATTAATTTTTCTCTATATCTTGATGATATTTCAATCCATGGTGTTTGTATTTGTGTGAATACTATCATGTTGGATTGATAAGATATTTATCTAAACCACATTAGTTTATGAGGAAGTCAGAAAAAAATTTCTAGTACTTTAAAAATTCAATGAATTTGCTGCTATAGTTTTAGAAACTTTATAGCCTATAGTTTTGAAAAGTTACTATATTTAATTTATTGAATGTTCAATAGTTATTTGATTCACATGAAACTTTATTTTAAATAAAAACAACATTTTTATCTTGATTTAATTAGTTTACATCAAAGTCTAAAAAGGTCATTTTGATGGTCTATAAATTATTTGAAGTTTTGCATTACGGTTTCACAACTCCGGTTTTTTCAGAATGTTTTTGATTCAGTTTTCTGATAATTTCATGAGCAATGGAAGTCTGATTTTTTTGATTTTTGATTCGTTGGAAAGATAATATTTTTTTATAAAAATAATTATTTTTGAAAAAAGGCTGAATCTATTTTTAAGATCCTTTAAAATTTTGTTTAATTTTCTTAAAGTATGTTGTCCAATTTTTTAAAAAGTATGGTTTGGCAACCCTACTTTTGCAACAGTGCAAAGTATGGTTTGACAACCCTACATTCGCAATAGTTCAATGTATGGTTTTGAAACCCTAATTTTGGAACAGTGAAAATTATGGTTTGGAAACCAAACTTTCTCAATAGTGCAAAGTATGGTTTGACAACCCGACTTTCACAATAGTGAAAAGTATGGTTTGGCAACCCTATGATACTTTGACGAAACCCTAAACTACTTTGAAGAATCGTATGCTATTTTGATGAACCATACGCTACTTTTATGGACCCTATTCTACTTTTATGAACCCTATGCTACTTTTAGTGAACCTTATTTGTGTGTACCCTACATTTAGTGAACACTACTTTCAGTGAACCCTGCTTTAGGTGAACCCTACTTTCAGTCAACCCTACTTTTGTGTACCCTAATTTCATGTTCCCTACTTTGCTTCTGCATCTTTTTTCTTTTATGTTGAACATTGATCTGCTACATTTTTATATGGATTATTTTTAGAGGTTTTTTTTGTTGGATAAATTTACATTAAATATTAGGATTATGATCATAGAGTTTGGTACATTTTTTTAATGAGAAAAATTAATAAATTTTTCAATGCCTTTTTCCAATAAAGTCTGAGGTTACAAGTTTATTTAAATTAAAATATTTGAATTTACTTTTGGATTTTTCTTCTTGTTTTTAGGAACTATTTTGACTAAGTTTAAAAGGATTTGAATGGATTTAAATTTTATTTTTTAAAATAATTCAACTCTATTATTATTCTTGAGATATTATTGGAAGTTTTATTAAAATTATTTTAAATTTTTTTTATTTAATATTTAATCTACAGGAATAAAGAGGTAACTGTGCTATGATTTTTATAGAGATATTTATGAAATATCTTGAATCAATTTATTTTTAATATCATAAGGAAGAATATAGTATGCAACTATTGAATATTTATTCTATATATATATATATATGGAAGGAAAAAGACATGTGGTTTAACATATTTGATTCTATTTTTTTCAAAGAGAAAGTGTTGTGAACTTTGAACCTGCTATGCATTTGCAACATCATGCGACACTCTGTTTCATCACTTGCATGATTTCTTAAGGGCTGAATTACTTCTGATTCAACTAAAATTTCCTTGAAAATGTTTTATAATCCAAATATAATGAACTAATACCAGTTATTTAATTATTTATCTTCTCTTTTTAGGTTTCTAAGTCTGTAACACTATTTCTCATCTCTCACACGCACTATCTTTTTTTTGTGATTTTACACACAAAAATATTAATTGTTATTATTTTTCCTCAGGTTGTGACTCCTGAATTCTAAATTCAAGATCTAATGGTTGTGAATCCATGTATCTAAAGTCATGACTATTTTCATTGTGACTCCCAGTGTCTAAAGTTAGGTCGTAAAGGTTGTGAACCCATGTAAAAAATTCAATGTCGTGGTTATCCCTCCACTATAAAAGGATTCTATAATTGGGTTATGATTCCCCCTCAAAAATAATTTTTTGTGCACACATATCTCTCATAAATTAGAATGGTATAAGAGCAGAGTAAGCCCAATTTGGACCAAACTACTATAAAAACATCCTTGTGTTATTTTAAATTTTCTGCTTCTAATTATCCTTAATTATTAACTTTGATAATTAATATATTTAATCAATTATTTTATTTTATTTTTTTTAATCTGGTCTATTCACCCACCTCTAGACCATCTTATATTACCCTATCTGACCTAAAAATATCTTTTCAGGGTTTCTTTTTCTTTCTTAGCTAACTTTTGTGGTCTTATTTTCTCATCATCTTTGGATACATGTTGAGATAAGCATGCACTGTTCTTGTGACCACTACCATTGCATACATTACAGATATTTTTAAACTTTACAAATCTATTGAAAGTTTTAAAACTTTTCTTAACCTATGGGTGTTACTTCTTCATATTTGGATTTCTCCCACTTGAGATGGGATTCCTTTTTTATTTTTCATTTAGGGGATTTTAAAAACAATCCAATGCATAATTCTAAAATCCATTGTAGCACCAAAATTAGTCCACAAACCTTGATAATTTTATTTCCATTGTATGTAGTTTTTGGGTATTCTTCATATCTTGTTGGGAACATCATGGGGAACCACCTTCTATACTTTTTTTCATATCCACCCTAGTCATGGTGGAAGGATTCTTCTCTCTATTCATCATCCATACTTATTTATATTTTTTCCCAACCTGCACTTTTTTTAAATAGATTTAGAAACATTATTATAAGAAGGTATGGATGGTTCCTCTTTCTTCATAGATACTTAAGATAGATCATTGAAAAAATACATGATATTATTATCACATTTTGGAGGTTATACAACCATAGATTCCTCTAGTGATAATTGAGTAGCAACAGCAATTTTCTTCTTCTTTTGTGAAGTCTTGACATGTGTCTTATAATGATTGGTCAACTAAATTTCCAATTATAGTACTTGGAATGGCTTGGAAGTAAACCAATACCACACAAAAACTATAAAATAATCATTTAAAAATGGTTATAACAAGTATGTAATAACCATTTACTTAGTTCAAACTATATTTAATTGATAGTTCTTGTTTTATATCTCCTGTATGATTCTTTATACTGCCTCTGAAGAAAGTATCCACCTTCTTAATGTTTTATAAAACCAAGAAATTATTCCACCTATTTAGACTTTTGATGTATTCCACAACACTAATTTACTCTTAACTTCCTTCTTCTTCACTTAATACTTGCACATCATCAAGAGAGAAACTCTTCTTCTTTTATCCATAGTATCAAACTCATATACTACTCCTTCATTCTACATTTGACATAAGTTGTGATAATATGAATATGTTATGGACTGAATATCTCAAAATTATTATTTGAACCAAATGATAATAAAATAAATATATATTTTCCAAAAACTTATTCATCTTTCAATCCTTTACACACAATAATATGAAATAGTGCAATAATGTTGTATTCTCTTTCGTCAATACACAATATCAATAATTGAGTTTAGTATTAATTTCCTCTTTGTAAAATTGATTATTTGTAGACAATAAAATAAAAATATATTAGTATATGTAAGATACTGTGGTTTATATATCATCATATTTTAATAAAATTTTAAATAGGTGGATGAATAAATAAAATAAAACGCTTGGTTAAGGATATTACCTCTTCTTCAGACAAATTCTTTTGGTTTGCACTAAAATCCTTTCTAGGTTGGATTTGTGACAAAACCAATGATTATAGGATGAGGGGAGGGAATTAGGGAATTTATTTAGTAAGGTATTAGATGAACTAATGGGTTTTGGAAGTGTTTAATGGAGAGGATAGGGGTGGCCTTTTATAAGTGGGGGAGAGGACACACTTGGAATTTTTGAAAAGAAAGAATTACACACACATTTCTATCATGTCACAAGGATCTAAAATGGAAAAATTTCAAATTTTAGAAGATATAAGGTCTAAATATTACCATAAAATACTAATTATACAAGTTTTGGGTCATTTATAACCCTTATCCTTTGATTTTAACCCCTCAGTAACCCTATTTTTACCTTAACCGTGGTAAATAATTTTTACTATTTTCACTATTAATTATGGTAAAAACTTAAGTTGTACTTATTTGATAGTATAAATTATTATTATTACAAATATTTAATCCATTTTTATACATTCAACTCACATAAGTTGAAAATTTTAATTTAAAATTAAACCTATAGACATGTTGAAAAAATAGTTTTTCAGTAAATGCATTTTTTAAGAAAAAGATGATCTCATATTAACTATATAAAAAGTAATAATAATTAGTTGAATTTAAATTAATATTTATAGATATATAATATATAAATTTAATTTAAATCATTCCTGATTAGGGGTTATTTTAATTATTTAAAATTGATAAACATTATACACTTTAAAACAGTTTTCAAAAAAAAGTATTTAAAAGCCTAAAAATAAACTTATACTAAAATATAGTGTAAAGATGATTTAAATGTAATTAATTGGATTTAATATAACTAAATCATAATTATTTTAATTTTAAATAAAATTAAAATAATAATTATACTTAATTAATTAAAAATAAATGACAATTTTATAAAAATCAATATTTTCTCTATTCACTAAAAAAATTATGTTTTCCAAAAAAATCCCAAAATTTCACCATAAGTTAATATTGATATGATTATTTTAAAAATTAAATTTTTTTTCAAATATATTTTCTATGAAATTAATTTTAAATTATGTTTGAAAATCATGAAAAAACTGTCTTTTATAAAAATAAAATTTTTCAAAAAAAAATTCTTTTTCTTTCAAATGGTTATTATTTTATTTATAATTAATAGATAATCATTGAATTTATTTTATACATGTGTAAACTATATAATTTCATAATT
Organism: Viscum album; assembly: GCA_963277665.1. NCBI lineage: Eukaryota > Viridiplantae > Streptophyta > Magnoliopsida > Santalales > Viscaceae > Viscum > Viscum album. Next base: position 695,600,703 of record OY728122.1, on the reverse strand, counting down.
TATTTAGTCATATTCATACCCACCAACATAATGGCTGAGTTATAATGGTCAAGTTTATGTAATAATATTTTAATAGAGTGTTGTGTTTCATTTTAACCCAGTGTTTCATGCATCGCAAGATATTGAATAGATTTAATTTATTTAAAAATTAATATATCTTAAAGTCTTAGGGTGTTACATTCTCTTATAATCTTTTTTTTTGTGTTATATGCGTTATTGAATATGATGTTCCTATTTTAAAATCTCATGGAGTTCCAGGCTCATCTTTACATTTCACATTACAATTTAGAGTTTCCTCCATATGTTGAAACCCATAAAGTAATTATTAGGATTTTGAATCCATCAAGGGTTGAAATATGTATATCAAATTCATATAATTGAAAATTTATTGGATGGTTTCAAGACCTTATTTTTAAGGAGTCAACTACAAATCTGAATTCAATTTCAAAATGACTTTGATGGCTGGCGAGAGGACCAAGTGCGCAAGTATTATCTTATAATAGTTATGTAATTAATGGTTATACATTATATATAAAGTAATATTATGAATTAATTTAAATGAGAAATAGTGTAGTTTCACTTGTGGATGAAGTAATGCATGTATCTGGTACCAACGACAAAAAATCTAATTTATGTGAATATGTTATACTTTGAAATCATCAAATAAATATGGGAGTTGGATTATAAAACATTCTAAATACTGATTTTTCAATGCAAGTGGGTTGATAATAGATGTGTAGTTAAAATCAATTAATTTAGATATATGAAAGTGGATTTTAGTAAGTAAGGGTAAAAGGATAAACCATTTATAATGTAACATAGGCAATACAGGTATTTTATATTCCAGATCATGCAAACAAAAAGTGGTCAATTATTCTATTATCGGCCAAACCCACTGAAGGGTTAGGTGCTAATTCAACTGAGGATGACCCTTTCATTGGGATTTCATAATTATTTTATGGAATTCCCAATGTAGATAGGGTCCTCTTTTTCATATGAAACCATAATTAGGGGATTTGGATACTCGGTATAGGGGTGAAATCCCTTCAAACTTTAAAGGAAAAAAATTGAGTTCAATAATTAGGTTATATTTTTTCAATATAAATTGTGTTACTATATATTATTATCTATTCACTGATGAATTTACATAATTTAAATTAAATGTTCAACCACTCCTGTAGATAATGGATTCTACACATGTTTATTCTCCCAATCCTAAGGAACAATAGGTTTCTCAACATGTTGATGATCCCAATACATAAGAAAAAAAAGTTTCTCCACATGTCGATGTTACCAATCCTAAGGAAAAATATATTTATGATTTTGAATCCAACTAAATGGTGGAAGGTTGAAGATCTATGTCCCAAAAAAATGAGAGCATCATAGAATGATGGTGTTAACAAAAATTATTGAGTCAAAAAGTAGAGGCATCAAATTTGAGGTTGTATGGAATGCACGTGACCAGCCTATTAACCCCAAAAAGTCTATTTTCATTAGTTACAGTGGGCTCACCACTCAAATATGTTTTCCAATTGATGTATATACATGGAATAATGTTTTTCCCATAGTTAAGGCACTGATTTGGGAAGATATTAGGGTAACATTATGATATACTTTCTTTATTTTACTAAAAAATAAAATAATGAAATATTGATTTACTCTTCATTATCCCTTGTAGAGTTCATTTATACTAGATGAATTCCAAATGAAATTTTTATTAATGGTTTATAAAAAGTATTATAGAGGAATTTAAATAATTATTATGAAGCATAATTTTAGGGATGTTGAAGGGAAAGTAAACATGTACCCACCATAGATGTATGCACACATGATAAAATAAGAAATGTGGAAGGCCTTTATTAGTATTCATGAGGAGGCATATTTTCAGGTGAATTTTTACTGGTAATACATTACTTGAAAACATGTGTATTAATCACTTTGATTACTAATTATTAATTTATGAAATAGAAAATAAGTAATGAAAATAAGTAGTGTACAATAAAACTAGTGTACCCCTATCATAAATCAAGGATGAGGTACGCTTTGCTTGAAAAAAATGGTATACATTTTAAATCCACAGTAATACTTTTATGTGTAATGAAATAACAACATAATTATCATCATCATCATTGTATATTTTATTTTCGGAAAAAAAAGCCAAAGCCCAAGAAAGGGCGGCTGGATCTAAGGGGGTCTAAAGTAATGCAGGCCGAGGGAATCCCCTCTAATCAGGTTCACCCCTTCAGGTTTAAAACAAGAGATGTTATGGAGACATGTGACCTCAAACGTTTGTCCCGCCTGAGAAGCAAGATGGTCTGCTACTTTGTTCCCCTCTCGCCAGGTATGGGTTACTTTAATATTGTTGGAAATGAGCGTCTTGCACCGCCTAATGGTGTAAGCTATCGACCAAGGTGTGGGTCCTCTTCCAAGCAAGGCATCGTGAATGATCAATGAGTCGGTCTCCACCTGAGCGAGGCGAATCTGCTTTTGCATGCAAAGATTGAGTCCAGTTAGGACTGCATTGGCCTCTGCTTGTAAAGAATTTCCCCTCCCGTAGTGTGCCATGAAGGCCAGAAACGTACTTCCCGTGTAGTCCCTCACTACCCCACCTCCTCGTATGATACCCGAGGAGCAGGAGCCGTCAATATTCAACTTGAGCCCATTCGTTGGGGGTATCCAGCATACCCAATGGCCCTGCTGCATGGGGTGAGGGGCAGGCGAAACACCGTGCATGAGCCGGAGTGAGGGTGCGTCTCTCCAGCTGCTGATATGGGTTACCCAATCAGCTATCAGGTTCCTTGTGCGCACAATGATAGATCTTCCAGTAGACCTATACCCCTCGTATCTTGCACGGTTCCTGGCCTGCCATAAACTCCAGCATCCTGCATTGAGAATGATGGTTCTCGCCGTTCTTTCCGGTCCTGCACTGTCCGCTCCCCTGTACCAGTACTCAACAAAGGATTCATCATGAAGGTCCCAATCCTGGTACGCCGTGAAGCCCCCGAAAAAACTCCACAGTTCGTGAGCCCATCCGCCATTGAAGAACAGGTGATGTGTGGTTTCCTCGTGGCTGTTGCTGCAGCAATGGCATCTTGAGGCCATCTTGATCCCCAGTTTTTTAATGCTGTCATCCGACGGGATGGCTTGGTTCCTGATCCTCCATATTAGGAATCCGTATTTCATGGGTATTTTCGTACACCATACAACCTCATGCCACCTATCGACCTGGAGCTGGGGGGCGGAAAACCGTCTGAAATCCTTCAAGGTGAAGTGGCCCGAAGATGAAGGGGTGAACACGCACCTGTCCGCCTCCGAGTTGAGGATGATCATATCATAGGCCTCTTGTTTCTTTTTATCCAGAACCAGCCTGATGAAACGAGGGTGGAGGCTCGCCTCCTTGAAGCTGATGTTGGGAGCGGGGCAGCGGGGGAAGCCGATCACGTCGCCGGCCCAATTATCACGCCAGAACCGGATGTTTCCCTCTCCAACGATCCATTGGGAGTTCTGGCGGAGGGTTGGGATGAGGCTGCTAACTGAGGACCAGAGGGGGGAGCCGGGGAGAGGGGATGCGTTGTCCGTGCTCCCGCCGAGGCTGCTCGACATGGTCTTTCCCCACAACGTGCGCTCCTCGATCACGGCCCACGCCAGTTTTGCATGCATGCTGTGGATGGTAACTGCCAGACTCTTCACGCCAATACCTCCGTCGTGGATAGGGGTTGCCATCCGCTCCCAAGCGACCCAGCGTCTCTTACCTTCCGAAGCGGCATCCCAGATGAATTTAGAGAGCATGTTATCAATACTCTTAATGACCCCTTTAGGTACGTTGGAGGCTTCCAGAGCATGGACAGGTATCGCGGATAGGACACTGTTGATGAGCGCAATCCGACCTCCAAAGGAGAGGAAACAGTTTTTCCAGTTGAGCACCCGTCCCGCAATTCTGCTTACCACCTGGTCGAAGTCTCGAATCCGCGTCCTGCCGGAGGATATTGGTGTGCCGAGGTATTCCATGGGGAAGGCGCCCCGTTGCATGCCCAGCCTGCTACTCAGATGTGCAGCCCTCCTGTTGTTACAGCTACTTGAAATATAGAAGCGGCTTTTATCCTTGTTAATAGATTGTCCACTCCAGTGGCTGTATGCCTCAAGGATCCGGGTGATCCCCCGAATCGACTTCTTGCCCGCATTTATGAAGATGAAAGTGTCGTCGGCGAACATCATATGGGAAACCGAGGGAAGATTCCCTTTCCTGCGATAAGGTTGGATGGCACCATTGGAGATCTCTCTGTTGATCATCCGGCTGAGAATATCCTGAGCGATGATGAAAATGCTGGGTGATAAGGGGTCACCTTGACGAAGGCCCCAGGTTGCCTTGAAAAAACCCCAGCTTCGCCCCATGAAAGTGACAGCCAACCAGGATGAGCTGTAACACCTGAACAGGAGGTCGCATGCCCAAGACGAGAAGCCGAGTCTCGCCAATACCCTGTTGATGTATCCCCATTCCATACGGTCATAAGCCTTATTCATATCCACCTTGATAGCTATGTTGGAGCCATGCGTTCTGATATTCAGGTCCCTCACCATTTCTTGTGACATGGCTATGGCTTCTTGGATCGAGCGCCCCTTAACGAAGCCATGCTGCTCAGGTGCGATCCACCGTGGGAGAAGAGGAGATAGTCGCGCGTTGAGAATGCTGGCCAGAATCTTGTACGGGAAATTGCACATGCTTACCGGTCGATAGTGGAGGAGGGAGGAGGGATCCTTGGTCTTTGGGATGAGTACGAGGGTCGTAGCACAAGCCACACGAGGAAGGGAACCGCCTCGGAAGAAGTCTTGTATTGCAGCAGAGATATCATCTTTAACCACCTCCCAAGAGCCCCTGTAGAACGTACCTGGGAAGTGGTCAGGGCCGGGTGCACTCTCGGGGTTGAGCCTCAGCATGGCCTCACAGATCTCTTCCTCCGCAGGGACTCGCTCAATAGAAACACTCTCATGGCCAGAGACGAGGCTAGGAACCTCCCCCCAAAACTCCTCACCCCCTTCCGGATATCCATTAAGCATTGTGGAATTGGGGCCTGCCAGGAGGTTTCTGAAATAACTATGGGCCATGTCCCCTACCACATTGTTGTCATCAGTGTACGTGCCATCATCCAGAAGTATGTTGGGTTTGATTGGCCTTCTCCTCTCCTTGATGCAGGCATTAAAGAAACCCGTGTTTTTGTCACCCTCACGGAGCCATTTAATCTTCGAGTCCTCCCTTGCCCGACATTCCTGGGCCAGAACCAGTTCAGCCAGACAGTTTTTTTTACCAAGAAGCTCCTCAAACACCACATCGTCCCAGTCCTCTTCCAGTTCGGTCTCCAAGCGTTCCACATCCCTCCTGATCTCTTCCATATTCTGATCGACAGGAGGAAGATCCCTAGCCCACGCTTGTAGCCTTTGCTTCAGCTTCCTCAACTTGTTGTGAATGGCTGTCCATGAGTGACCCTGAGTCGGTCCTCTCCACACCTCCCTGACCACTTGTTGGTAGCCCGGGTTATCGTTCCACCGACTGCTAAATCTGAAACAATCGCTCGTGGCCTGTGCTGGAGACAGAGAAAGAAGAAGCGGCGAGTGATCGGATATACCTCGAACGAGGTGGCTGACCTTGGCCTTTGGAAATATGGACAGAGCGTGGATGTTAGCAAGGCATCGGTCCAGCCTGCTCCAGCAGCGGCTATTCCCGCGTTGGTTGTTACACCAGGTGAAAGGGTCGCCCACATACCCCATATCCATTAACCCATTGCTAGCCATGAACTGGACGAAAACATACAAAAATTATGGGATGAAAGTGTAAGTATGATATAATAAAATTTTATTCTACTTTAAATTGGTATTATATAACAATTATTACTTACTTTCATATATTTTTTATTTGGTTTATGCACAAGAATCATCATTGGTTATACCTGATGAATGATTACTTTTAGTGGCCTTGAAGCGGCTAAAACAATATGGTTGCATTAGAGGTGTCGGTTTTGGAGTGTTGCCTCGAATATATTCTAAGAAAAGAAATGAACAGGGGGATAAAGATAAGAAAATTGAGGAGATGTAGACATGAATATATTTTTTATAAGAAAAATGTAATTGGCAGTCTGAGTTGTTAGATAATGTTATAGGAAGGCATCAAAGAGAAGAAACAACATGGAAACAACCACTACATGAATATCCCCCTAGTTTTGAGGCAATCCATTCTCCTAAAAGGTCTTCCATACCATAAGTAATCAATTTTTTATAACTATTTCAATGAAATTTGAATCAGTTAGACAACGATACCTTTGTTTTACTGATATTCTATAGGGTGAAAATGATTGTAATTTATATATATCATCACCCACACATTGCCTTATTTTAGGGGGTACAATGTTCAATATACAAGGAGATATTATATACAAAAAAACTTACAAAAGTTCATATGAAAGTGGGGATTAATGTATCTCATGAGCCAAGTGTTGAGCCACATATTCCCCTTGATGATCTAGATGTTCACATAGTCAAACATGCTATTGGAACTTTCACATCACGGTTTCTAGATCTTGTAAAAAAGAATTTTGATAAGGGGGTATTCCTTTATAATTATTTTTTATACAAAACCATTAACAATTAATAAAAAAAAGTTTGAATTAATGAATGTTATTACAAAAATAAAAAGGGAAGGGGAAATATAATGTCAGATCAAAACAATCTAAAGGATCAACTAATCAATCAAAAAGACCTTTATAAGGTATATTTACCCTCCTAGCTTTAATTTTTCATTTACTAATATCAAAAGTTCATGTGGATACAATATTTAAAAATGGTGATAAAACCATCATTGATTTTGAAGAAAAAATGTACAGAGAGGAAATTATAGACTTTATTGGTCTTGAGAATGTTAATTAAATCCATAAGGATGGATGGTTAGGATTCTTAGTTGTAAATGTATACATTAGGTATGTTTTAATAATTTGTTTTTCCAATAGTTGATCTATTATGTTAATTACATTTAAATATTATCCATATTTTTTATAGATGTATATATCAGTAATATTTAGAAGGAAAATCCTATGAATAAAAACTTTGAATCATTAGTCCTCACATCACTTCTATACAAATAAGTTCATTAGAAAAAGAGTAATATTAATTAATAGTGGAAAAACTAGTCGCAATGTTTAAAAATGAAATTACAGATAATGGAATCTTATTAGTACCCGTGATGCAGGGGAAAAACTCTAAAATTTAATCATATCAAATATATTTTCATTCCTTTCATTACTTATTCATTTTTGTTTTTTATGGAATATTGGTTTCTCATTACAATCAATTTGGATACTCCAAAGATTTATTTGTTGGATTCAATGCATGGATACCCAACAAATCAACCACATGTGAGGATTTTTATCAATTTTTAATACACTAAATGAAACATTTTACAATTAAAATTAAAGTTATAAATTTTATATTACGTTTTAATGAAAAAAAATTATAATAAAGTAATGTTTAAATATCATCAAAATCATAAAATGAGGATATTTCATGAGCACAATAAGCCTATAAACTTCTAAAATTGTATAATTATTAGGGTATATATAATAATATTTCACTATCAAAACATATATCAAAACAAATTAATTATTTTTTTCAATGTTTCTGTAGTGTCTGAATCAAACTAATGGCAAATATTGTGGTCATTACATTTGTAAATTTATAAAATATATCATATTACATCAACAAACTAGCATCCCAAAAGAGGAATTTATGATGATAATTACAATTTCATTTAAAAAATGAATTAAAAATTTGTTTATTTATAATTTTCCAATACTACCAAGACTATCGATAGAACTTGTATTCAAAAGAGGAAATATATTTGTTTATAAATGAATGGTCATAATACATGGTTCTAGATTGTATGAAGATGTAATGAAGAGGTAACTTCATACTACTTATTTAGTTAATTTTCACATCATTTTATCTACTATTTTTTTAGTTAATTTCCTTATTATTTTTATTTGATACTTATTTAGTTAAATTTCATCACAAACATGAAGAAATGAATTCGTTAAGAATTGTTTTTTCTTTGACCATTGTGTGCTCTATTAAGAGCATAGAATAATTAGTGAAAAAATAATGCTTGACAAAGTATTCAACAAGGATGTTGAACTCATGTACTATTTATTCTCTTTATTTATATATTTTTTCTTTATTTGATCTTTTTATATTCGGTAGTGTGTGTTTTCAGTTTATAAATGACTTAAAGTTCATTCTTTCTGTATAAATTGAAATTTTAGTTAAAAATACATATGACACGCTCAAAAGCAAGAAAACATAGTCATATTATTTTGATACTTTAGTAAAATGATTCATAAATCATTTGTGACATATAATAATCACTCGTACCTTAGTCTAATACATAGTGTGATCAGTATAGCTCGAAATGATTGTTTTCGGTTTAAAAATGACATTTTAGTTAAAAACATGTGTTACTAACTAAAAATCAAGAAAACACACTTTTATTATCTTTATAATTTTTAAAAATAATTATTAATTCATTTGTGAAATATAATAATCAATTTCACATAAATATAATGTACATCATAACTGATATTCCTCAAAGTGTGTGTTTCTGGTTTAAAATGACATTTTAGTTCAAAGGATTCATGACATACTCAAAACCAAACAAACACATTCAAATTATTTTTATAATTTAAGATAATTATCCATAAGTAATTTTTTATGTATAAGGATTAATAACACCTCAGTTTGATACACATTGTGACTGGTATGACTCAAACTGTGTGGTTTCAGTTTAAATTCACATTTTAGTAAAAAAGATGTGTGGCATACTCAAAACTGAGAAAACACATTTATATTGTTATTATACTTTATGAAAATAGTCCATAACTCGTTTTTGACATGTAGGAATCAGTCTTACCTAAATATGATACACGATGTAACCGGTGTGACTTGAAATGAGTGTTTTCAGTTTAAAATGATATTTTAGTTAAAATGTGTGTCACTCATTGAAAACCAAGAAAACAAACTTAAATTGTATTTATATTTTAGGAAAATAATACTCAGGTCTTTTTTTATGTGTAGAAATAAATTGTGTGTAAATATAATTCATAATGTGACCGGTATGACTCAAAGTGAACATTTCTAGTTTAAAATGACATTTTAGTTCAAATGATGCAAGACATACACAAAACTGAGAAAATGAATTTAGATTATTCTGAAACTTTAGGATAATTATACATATGTCGTTTTTGATGTAATGGAATCAATATTACCTAAATCTGATACATTGTGTGGCTGGTATGACTCAAATTGTGTGGTTTCATTTAAAAAATTGCATTTTAGTAAAAAAGACATGTGGCATTCTCAAAATTTAGTAAAATCATTCATATTGTTTTTATACATTAGTAAAATTATACATAAGTCATTTTTGACATGTAGGAATCAGTTTTACCTCAATCTGATACATAGTGTGACTCATAATAACTCGAAATGGGTATTTTCAATTTAAAAATGTCATTTTAGTTAAAATGCGTGTCATTGACTAAAAACCAAGAAAACATGCTTTAATTGTATTGAAAATTTATTAAAATTATACTTAATTAATTTTTTATATATAGAAATCAACCGAACATAAATATGATGCATGGTTTAACTAGTATAACTCAAAGTGCATGTTTCTACTTTAAAATGAAATTTTAGTTAAAAAAATTTACATACTCGATAATGATAAAAAAAACATTAAGATTGTTTTTATACTTTATAAAAACAATCCATAAGTCATTTGTTATGTGTGAGAATCAACCACACTTCAATCTAACACATAGTGTTATCAGTATAACTCCAAGTATGTGTTTTTATTTAAAAATATATTTTTAGTTAAAAAGAAGTGTTTCATACCCAAAATTAATAAAATACATTCATATTATTTTAATACTTTGGTAAAATGATCCAGAAGTCATTTTTGATGTGTATGAATCAGTTGCACCTCAATATGATACATGGTGTGGCCAGTATGACTCAAATTGTGTGGTTTTCGTTTTAAAAATGAAATTTTAGTTAAAAAAATGTTTCACTCACTAAAAAATAATAAAACTCACTTATATTGTCTTGATAATTTTTTATAATAATCCATAAGTCGTTTTTGATGTGTAAGAGTCAGCCTCACGTTAATCAGGCACATGATGTGACCGATATGACTCAATATGACAACTCATATCTTTAATACACTTCATTTCATGATTTATTACATAAAGGTGCACATTATAAAATCCCATAAGATCATTATTACTAGTGTATTATGTAAATTAGGTGCATAGAACATTAAATTGAAACATGGTACAACATCATTATTCAAAAACTTTGAAATATGCCCTTATATTCTTTCAATCATCTAATACTACATAGGATAACCTAGGGACGTACATAAGAAAGTGGTTAGCTATAAAGTCTAGTAAGGGAATAATAAAATCATATCATGAGTTAAAGTATTATATGTGATCTAATATGAGTATCATTGTATCGTAAAATGGGTGAGAATCATAATCTTGAATAGTGAGACATGATATAACATGATAGCATAAAGACAACATAAGAATGTGCAAACAACATAAAACATGACATCATAAACATAAGTCATGGATAAAAACCATGAAAAAATAACATAGTGTTCTTAGGTTAACCTCTCATGAATCATACAATACATCTCATGAGATAAAAACATTACCCAATTCATTGGAGGCCTATATGATTTCAAGCCCACCCGTCACTTTCATATCATGTACATGCATAAGTGTGCCACATAGATAATACAAAATAAGGATGTATTTCATCAATTTTAACCCCACTATTATGTATTTAGGGTTACATAAATTTAAATCCCAAATCAATGAATTATAGGTATAACTAGTTGAATATCCTTGAGTGGAAATGGAGACAGGTATTCACTACACAAATGTTTGGTATGGAAAATCATAGGATAATTTTTGGCAGCATTATGGGTATAAATAAAGGTTTATAAAGGGAGTGAATGAGAGATAAATGGGTCTATAATTACTTTCTAATAATAATTATTTCAATAAGGATGTGAAAAAATATATCCCAACTTGAACAATTATAAATCAAAAGGCATTCCAAAAAGAAGGTACTTGAATAAAGAGGAGAATGAGAGGATTACTTACCTTGAGAGGATGATTCTAAACGATTGGGAGGAGCATATTAGGATCCCAATATAATCTTTTGATGACTCTAGAGAGGGAAACACAAATTAATTTCATGATTTAAGGGTTTTTAGTGGAGAGAAATGGGAGTTTGGGTGGGTTTATATAGAAAAGTATAGGATAATTTTTTTATTAATTTCTAAACTTAGGTTTTGGGCTCTATATGATAAAGCAATAAAAACCAAAAACCTTACCATGGTTTTTGACCATGGTTTCCACCAAATATTATTTTTTTCATTATTTTATATGGATAATAACTTAACACATTAAAATAATTCCTTTGGTGATGTCGAAGTGAGTCATGTTTATAAATAATTGATTTTAAATTCCTAAAATATAATATAGGTTTTGGAGGATTCATTAAGGGTTTAAAGAATTAATAAAATAACTTAGAAATTAAATTATTTTAAATTTAAAAAATAATTTTGGCCATTTATAACTTTTATGGAATATATTATGTCACTTTTGGGTTATTATTATATCATAATACATAACGTGTATTTATACTGTATTTTATTTTCACCCAAAAAAATTTATTATATGAGAAAATTATAAAAAATTCCAAATTGGATAATTTTGAAATGAGGATTTAAAAAATAATATTTATTTAATCAAAATAATTATATAAATATAATAATTTTCACTTCTAAATCAAAATCCTTATTTATTGAAAAATAATGGTTTTTTGACAATAATAGTTTTTTGACCCTTATAAAAATTACATTTTTCTTTTTAAAATTATATTATAATTTATATTTAACAATAATATTTTATTAAAATATCATTTATTTAAAAAATTATTAAATTCATCAAAAAGAGTGTCTTGATTGAAACTATATATTTCCTAGAAATACAATTTGTGTTTCATCATATCAAAATATAATTTTTATCAAACTCATTATTTAATTATTTGAAAAGTAGTATTAAAAAGGGATAAATATAATCATTATTTTATTAAAAATAAAATATAAAAATTTATACTGTTATGGTTTAGATACATATCCATTTATTACACCAGTGAATTCCCTAAGGGTAAGGTGTGCGATGGTGATATTTTCATGGGGTGGTTTGGAAAATACGGTTTGGGTTGTGATCTTGATATTCTTAAACTTATCCCATAAATGGTTTCACTCGTGATTTAGTTGTTGAATATAGACTTGGTCTTGGTCAATAGAAAATCCCATTGATGTTATCTCCCTTGGAAGCTCTGATAAATGGGATTCATGGGGTACAATCCTACTGGTCAAGGCCATCACTTCTTCCATATATGTCAATTGGATTTTATCATAACCCTTAATATACTAATCTTAATTGTCAATGTATAATGGTTTTATTATCATCAGTTATGATTCTTAATGGAATTTTAAATCCAATAGACAATAACTATCCAAAATAACTAAAGTAGTGTATGTGTTTTATATAACTAGATTACTTGATAAGGAATTTATTCATTCAAAAAGGGAATTTCATTTATAAAAATTCAGGTCATTTTATTATTACCCCTTTAGAGATTTCACCCTAGAAATTTTCATTTAATACACTAAAATAGGTGAGGGTAATTCTGTTTCATCTCCTCTTCTGGTTCCCATGTTTCTTCTTTGAACTTGTGGTTCTACCATAGCACTTTTACTAGGTTATTTGTATTTTTTTGTAGAACTTTGTCTCTATGATCTAAGATCTTCATCGACTGCTCGTATGAAATATCATTCTCCAATGGTACCACTTCTAGATTCAGTACATGTGAGGGGTATGGTGTGTACTTACTTAAGAGGGATACATGGAACACAACATGTATTTGAGATATGTTAGGTGGGAGTGTTAGTCGATAGGCTACCAATCCAATGTGATTAAGGATATCAAAGGGGGTGATGTGTCTAATACTAAGACTTCCCTTCTTCCCAAACCTCATGGAATTCTTACACGGTGATATACAAAGGAACACTTTATCTCTAACCTCAAAATCCAGGTCTCATCAATGTTTTTATAAATAGATTTTCTATCAAATTTTTGAATATTTAATATGATGTTTAATGGTTTAAAACTTCTATATCATATATTATATAAGATCAGGTCCCATTAGCTTATACTCTCCAAGTTCATCCCAACATGTTGAAATCTAGCACCTATTCCCATACAAAGCCTCATAAGGTGTCATTTGGGTTCTAGAATGGAAACTGTTGTTATATGAGAACTACTCTAGGGGAAGGTTTTGATCCCAACATCCTTGGATATCTATTGAACTTGATATCAATATATCCTCTATAGTTTTAATGGTCCTTTTAGACTATCCATCAATCTGAGGGTGATAAGCAGTGTTGAAGTTCATTTCTATATCCAATGCTTACTGAAGGCTTCTCCAAAACCTATAGGTAAACCTTAGATCCTAATTAGATGCAATAGAGAGTGGATATCCATGTAGTATTACCACTTCCCTTATATATATCTTAATGAGTTAGTCAAGAGATAAATCTTCCTTTACTTTAATAAAATGTGTTGACTTTTTAATGCGATCAACTACCACCCAGATGGAATTATTCCCTTTAGGTGCCCTGGGGAGTCCTATGATGAAATACATGATTATTTTTTCCTATTTTCATACTGGTATGGGCATTGGTTTCATCATACCCTTATACTTCTTTCATTCTACCTTGACTTGTTGGCATAAGAAGAATTGAGATACGAACTCTAAAATCTCCCTCTTCATGTTATATCGACATAAGTTTTGCTTCAAATATTCAAACATCTTAGTGATTCCTAGATAAACTATTAAGGATGATCTATTAGCTTCATCTAGAAGTTATCTCTTCAGTTATGGTTTTTATGGGACACATATCTGAGTTTCAAACCTTATAACTCCATCTTCAGCAAAGTTAGACATCAGAATATTCACTACCTTCTTCTGTAGAAATTCATCATCTTTTTGGGCCTCTTTGATCCTCTCAAGAATGTATGGTTGGGTAGTTATTTAAGTAAGTTAATATGAAGATACTTTTATGATTCCCATGTAAATCATTTTCATTCTTGAGAAGATTGTATCCCTTGCAATCCTCATCATGGATAGGGTTACAAGATCCTTTCTACTCAAAGAATCTAGCACTTTGTTTGCTTTCCTAGGATGGTAATGGATTGAACAATAATAATCCTTGATCATCTCTAACCAATTTCATTGGAACATATTAATCTCCTTTTATATGAATATATACTTGAGTATTCTATGATTAGTGTATATGTCACACTTTTCACTATAGAGATAATGTCGCAAAATCTTCAACATGAAGATCACTATTTCCAATTATAGATCGTGTGTTGGGTATTTATGCTCATGGATCATTAATTGGAATAAATTATAGGATATCACTTTGGCATCTTTTATGAGTACACAATCCAATACATTTTTGGATTCATCACTGAATATCACAAATCCTTCCCCATCGATGGGTAATGTGAGCATTGGTGTAGTGATTAGCCTCTTCTTAAACTCTTTAAATATTTCTTTGCATTCATCATTCCAGACAAAATTGACTCCCTTCCAAGTAATCTTGGTTAGTAGTATTAAAAATCAAGATAATTTTCTCACAAATCAATGATATAACCCAGCTAATCTAAGTTAACTAAGAATTTGCATCATAGATGTTAGTCCACTCTATCCTTTAATTACCTCTGTTTTTTAAGGATATATATATATCAATTTGTTAGTGATAACATTCCCCAAGAAAGTTACTTTCTCCAACCAAAACTCACATTTAATATACTTTCCATATTACTTTTCTTTTCATAAGGTCTTCAGTACAGTATTTAAATTCTTCTTATGTTCCTCATTATTTTTTGAGTATAAAGAATATCAAAAAAAATTCAAGGTGATCCCAAAAGACTCTATTCCTTAAGTCCATGAAGATTTTGGAGGAATTTATGAGTCCAAATTGCATCACTATGAACCCATAGTACTCATACCTTTTATGAAAATTAGTCTTTGGTATATCCACCTTCTTCACCTTTACTTGATAATATCATGACCGAAGATCCACCTTAGATAAGTATTGTGCTCCACATAGCTGATTGAATAAGTCATCATTCCTTGGAAGAGGATACTTGTTCTTTATCATGATATTATTGAGCTCATGATAATCAATGAAGAGGCATATTGACCCATCCTTATTCTTGATTAAGAGGACTATTTCATCCCATGGTGAAGCACTTGGGCATCTAAACCCTTTATCTAGATTCTCCTATAATTATTTTTTCAAATCCTAAAGTTTAAAAATGACTATTCTATATGGATTCTTGGATATTGGAAAATATTTGGGTATGATCCTGATTTAGAACTCAACCTCACAGCTAAAAGGAAGGTCAGAAAATTCTTTAGGAAATACATATGTGAATTACCTTACAATAGGAATGTCATCAAGCATGATCTTTTCTTTAGTATCAATCATTTTAGCAAGAAATGCTTACTCACAAGTAAATAATATATATGCTTAAGATGTTGGTACCAAATAATATTCATCCTCATACTTTCACTTGTGTAAGATCATAGGATCATTAGTGATATAGAGGGTGATTTCCTTCTCTCAACAATTTATGTTGGCTCTATACAAGTAAAGTTAATCCATGCTCAAAATGGCATTGAATTCTTCTATGAGGAGTATCAAAAGGTTTTCTAGGAAATTCATCCCACAAATTTGGATATGTGATGAGTTATATACTTGGGATTCAAAAATTGGACCATTTTCCATCTTCACCAATAAATTTACTTCCATGTTTTGATGTGATATTTGAATAGTTATATTAAACTTTCATGATATAAAAGAATGAATAGAACCAGAATCAAATAGTGTGTTCACTATCCTTGAATTAATAACAAGTGTACCTATCACCACTTCATTTTCGAGATCCACCTTAGTAGTTGTGATAGAATATGCTCACTCTTTCTATCTCATCCTTGGAATTTATTTTTGTCTATTATCGTCAATAACCCTTGGCTTTGGGAATTGATTTGCATAGTGTCCATGTTCCTTGTAGTTGAAACATTGGAAGAAATGATGAGGGTTGAATAGAGCATTCCTTTTTTCCATCACATTAGTGGGTTTCTCCCATCAGAAACCACTAGATAGGTTCCCTTCCTTCCCACACCTAAATCATTTCCTTACCCCCTTCAGGAAATTTCTAGGATGCTTCTTCCCACACTTTTGACATGGGGGATGATGGAATTTCTTACCCCTGTGATATTTTTCCATCACTCTACCAGAATTAAAATATAATCTACGCTTATTTTATTTAGTCCCAAGAGACCCTTTAAATTTTCCAATATCACATTTGACTTTAAGGGAACATTATACAAATTACTCAGAGCTTTCAAAGTCTCAAATAGCCAGTACTTTTCATATATTCGAATTTAGATCACCAAAAAGTAGTCAACTTTACTTTTAGGGGAAATGAAAAAGCCTGAGGCATATCATGCAAGTCTTGTGAATTTTTTCTTACATTTCCCAATGGATTCTTCATCCTTTTTATTGAGGATAAGGAAATCCACCTCCATTTTAAGTTAGATAGTGAGAGTAAAATATTTGTCAAAAAATATTTTTCAGAATTCCTTCCACTTCATCACCTCAATCTCCTCCCCAATCTTTTATTTTTTACAAATGTCCATCATTGATTAGCTTCTTCTTGTAAAGCCTCAGAATTTTCCATGTAATTTTTTTTAATTATATGGGAATATTACGAGTCTACGAAAATTGATGGCGTATAATTACAAGGCCTAGTTTTCCCGAAATGAATTTATGAACTTTTTTTAGGTGCGTTTAGTAAATGTTTGAGTGGGTTTTTGTAACATTTTAACCGGTGATCGGAATTGAAATCTGAGGACATCATTGAACTCGCAGTGCTGATATTCATTTAGGGAGACCTTCACCTTGACTTCAGTTGGTCGAGGGTGAAAGATAGTTTTTTGGAATTACGTGGGACAATTAAAAAAAATAAAATAAAACAAACAACTTTTATTTTATTTTAATGAAACACCCCATTTGAATTTTGTTGGTGGGTACCACCCGATTTGAACTCCCCCTTTAATGTGTGGAAACTCTTGGTTTTCCCCCAATTAAATGTGCCAATAATTAATTGTTTTAATTTACTTAATTTAATAATTTTGGCTCCTCATCTCTTGGGGGGAGGATTTGTGTTAGCAAAGGGGAGGTTTTGGGAGACCTTTGGTGGAGAACTCTCAAAGGAAGAACTTCCTTCAACGAAGAACGTCCTTCAGATCAAGAATGAGGAACCAACTTTGAAGTGTGTTGCAGGAGAAATGGATGTCGGAATCTTCAATGTCTTCATCTCCTTCCTTATGACATCTCCAATGAATGTCAAGGTAGGGATTTTTTTATATTTCTTTGTGGTCTTTACATTGAATTAAATCACTTGAGATTCCTTTTATCAGTCTAACGTGAAGGGTGCGGGCTAAACAAACACAGCCTAATCCCTTCACAATCATCCTTATTTGACGTGTTCTTCACGGGCCACGATGATGGTGGTGGCACAACCGCACCGCTGAAGGAGTCCATGGTCCGTCAACCACAGCGGAGGAAGGTGGCGGTCGGCACCCCAGTCGGCCGCATGGAACCGGGCCGGCGTATGTCTGCACCGCCGGTAGTGAAGGAGGTTGTGGCCCGTCGGCTACAGCGGTGGTAGGATGGCGATCGGCACACCGGTCAGCCACGTGAAGGCGGGGTGGCGCGCGTCTGTGTCACCGGTGGAGGAGAAGGCCCAGGCCCGTCGACCGCAGCGGCGCACCAAAGTGGTAGGCAACCGGCCAGCCGCGAGAGGAGCGACGCACGTCCGCGCCACTGGAAGGAGGGCCGGTCATTCTAGCCGGCCATGTTGTGCTAAGCGGGACCACTCCGGTGGGTCCCGCACACCAACTGAATGGTCTGTTGGACCGTTCGGGTAAACCGGGGGTGCCTTCCCCTCGGGTGTCGATTAGGATGGATCTTGCCGCGGCGGGCCACCCGACCGCAGGTCATGCCCAGCGGGCCACACCCAGTGGGCTAGGTCGCTCCCGGCATGCCGGGCCGCCCCCTTCGCAGGCTGGACAGTGACCCAGTGGGCCGGACCCAGACCAGGTCAAGTCGTCTCAGGACGGGTTGGACTGGACCCGAGCCCATCTGGACCCAGGTATGATTTCATAGCCATATCTTGAAAACCGGGTGTCCATTTGACGAACTATTTCTCTAAAGTTTTTAATAAATTTGGGTATTGTTGGGTTGGATCGAACCCGAATCCAACTAGGCCCTCGGAACAGAAACGCTAATAACTTACAGATCAGGCGTCTGATTGATACGTCGTCTATCGTGTTGGGTCCCTTATGATGTGGCAAACCTTTGGAATACTTATTCATGGAAATTCTTGGCAGTTGAAGTATCGACCGACGGCTTGAGGAGCGGAACCTCCCAGAATCAAGCATGCTTAGTGTGGGAATCTTGCGGCTGGCTGTACTTGAAGAATCTTCAAATCCTGTGTGGGTCGTCTTCAGATCTTGTGTGGTTCATCTTCATATCCTATGTGGGTCAATTCTCAGCTATCCTGTGTGGGTCAGTGCAAACCGATCCTATGTGGGTCAGATCCTATGTGGATCAGTGGTGGTTAGTTACCTATCGATCTTGTGTGGGTCAGATCTTGTGTGGGTCAGCAGGGGTTAGTTACCTAGCATCCATGTATGGTTTAGATCCTATGTGGGTCATCGGGGGTTAGTTATCTATCGATCCTGTGTGGGTCAAATCATATGTGGGTCAGTGGGGGTTAGTTACCTATCGATCATATGTGGTTCAGTGGGGGTTAGTTACTTATCAATCCTATGTGGGTCAGCAGCAGTGCTTCTTAACCGAATAAGATGATCTAGTTTATGACTAATCATATGTACTTCTGTACTTATGTTATACCTGGTGTGATCTAATTCTTTACCTTCGTGGTGAAACCTATGTGGTATTCTTCTATGTGTCATTACCTTGTGGTACTTACCTTTGTGGTGTTACCTTCGTGGTAATCATTCCTTCATGGAACAGTTGTGCATTGGCTAAAGAGTTGGGCCTTGTATTCCTCATGAACGTGATGGGTACAATTGATAACTTAGGTATATGTACGGGAATATACCTAAGTAGGGTTGACTACTGTTTCCATGCTTTTTGGTTTATCCTTTGTGGATTTTAGAGACCTTCGGGGGTCTTTGGGTCTCTACTGAGTATTGTTATACTCACCCCTGCACGGGCTACGCCCACACCTTGTTGTGTCTTGTGCAGAAAACGGACAATGCTGAATAAGGATGAGGGTACCAAGACTAGAGAATACTTAGAGGTAGACCTTAGATGAGGCATATTGTAGAGACAACTGTTTGAGAGTTGTACCTACCCTTCAGGTAGGATCCTTGGTGGGTGTTCATAGGATCTGTTTTTAGTTTTACTTATACTTTCCAATTTTACTTGTACTTTCTAGTTGGGCTTGTATTTCGGCCCCTTTACTTATTGTACTCACTCTATTTAATATTTAGTTTACTTTGTTCTTGTATCATGTTGTGTTCTTGGATTGTGTGAGTTCATAGGTTTAAAGGAAATGTCTTCCCAGATTTAGGGATACGACTTTCTAGTGCTAGTCGCCAACCCTTGGCCTAAGGAAGGCAGGCTTGGGGTAGTCACGGCATGGGCCCCATGGGATGGGTCGTAACACTTCCTCTATACAATAAACATCCAGCATGGCCTTTTATTTCTCATATAATTGAACGATGGAGAATATCTTTTCAATGGATTTGATCTATTTCTCCATGATTAAGGGATCAGAATATCCACTAAATGTCAAATAACTTTTTTCACATAAAGGTCTCAATTGAAACTTACTCTTTCTAAGGGAGATTTGGGTATTCCTCCTAATTTAGGTTTCTATTCAAAACCTATGTCAATTGAGAAAGTATTTTCATGGATTTTTTTATTCCCTTACCCATCGGGTTGGGCATCTCATTTGAGTCTTCATCATATTGCCCCTCACATTGGTTGTTGACTTGGTTAATCCTATTTCTGGCCTTTGGATATAAATAAATGGAAAATTATGGGTTAGAATTTTTTAACAATTAAACACATAAATATGAAACCATGAAAATTAAAGGTATAACTTATAAATTAAATATATTATTTAACCTATGAATTTATAGGTTTCAATATAAGTTATCCACAGTCTATTTCCTAACATAAAATATCATGGTAATTTTTTTTATCATAATAATAGTTCATAAGGAGCTTGTGAATTTACCAAATCATATACTCATGGAGTTTCAAACAAGGTGTGAAGCAAGGCCCATTGTTGTGCACCATGTGATGATCGAGTCTAACTCAATGCACCCTCTTCGGGTTTATTACCCTTATGTACCTCTATGTTAGAGCCACATCCACTTATAGTATCCAAATAGGGATGTATTTGTTTTGAAACCACTTAATCTATACTTTACAAAAATTTAGGGATGTTTTCCTATGTTTAATCTTATCCCTAAGGATTTCACTGGATTTTATAATCCTAATCCCAAAAATAATTAGACTTTCCTCTGATTCCAAATATGAAAACTCATATCTTTAATACACTTTATTTCATGATTTATTACATAAAGTTGCACATTATACAATCCCAAAATACTTTTAGGTATAGTGTATTTGGTAAATTAGGTTCATAGAACATTAACTTGAAACATGGTTACATCATCATTATTCAAACACTTCAAAATATATCCTTATATTCCTTCAATCTTTTGATACTAGATGGGATAATTTGGGGACCTACATAAGAGAGGGGTGAGCTATAATGCCCAGTAAGGGGATAATCAAATAATATCTTGATGTAAAGTATTACATGTGATCCAAGATGCATATTTAGGTAACATATTAAGGGTCAAAATCATAATCTTGAAAAATGAGGCATGATATAACATGATAGCATAAAGGTAATATAGTAATGTGTCAACAACATAAAATATGACATCACAAAAATAAGTCAAGAATAACCGAAAATACAACATAAAATAGTGTGATTATGATAAAATCATGTGCACCATAAATATAATCTCATGAGATAAAAACATTACCAAATGCATTGGAGGTCTATATAATTCTAGGCCCACCCGTCACTTTCATATCATGTACATGCATAAGTTTTCCACATATATCATACAACATAAGGATGTATTTAATCAATTTTAACCACATAATTAATTAGTTTAGGTTATATAAATATAAATACATAGTCAATCAAGGATAGGTACAACTAGGTGAATATTCTTGAGTGTTAATAGAGACAATTATTCACTATACAAATGCTTGTCATGAAAAATTATAGGATAATTTCGATAGCATAACGGTTGTGCATTAAGGTTTATAGAAAGGGTGAATGAGAGAAAAAGGGGTCTATTGTTACTTGGTAATCATAAGTATAGTAATATTTATGTATAAAAACATATCCCAACTTGAATAATTGGAAATAAAAAGGCATGACATAAATAATGTTCTTGAATAAAGAGGAGGAAAGGATCCCTTACCTTGAGAGGATGCTTCTAAAAGCTTCGGAGGATATTATTAAGAGCATGAGGAACCTTGGGAGGACTCTAGAGAGGGAAAGGTAGATTAATTTAATGATAAAATATCTTTTGTTTATGATTAATGATAGTTTTTGTGGGTTTATATGGATAAATATAGGGGTATTCTTTATTAATTTCCAAACTTAGTTTTTGGACTCTATATAATAAAGTAATAAAAACTACAAATTTTACCATAGTTTTTTCCCATGGTTTCGACCAAAGAGGGTTTCTATTCATTAATTTATAAGTCTAATAACCAAACACATTAAAATAATTCCCTTTTTGATGTGTAAGTGAGTCATGTTTATAAAGAATTGATTTTAAAACCTTAAAATATAATATAGGTTTTGGAGGATTCATTAAGGGTTTATAAAATTAATTAAATAACTTAAAAACATATTATTTTAAAGAAGAAAAATAATTTTGGTTTTTTATACCTTTTATGGAAAATATTACATCACTTTTTGGTCATTATAATGTCATAATACATACCATGTATTTATACCGTATTTAATTTTCACCTAAAAATTTGACTATCACAGAAAATTATAAAAAAACACCATTGGATAATTTTGACATTCTGATTTAAAAATTAATATTTATTTAATAAAAATAATTCTCTAAATATTATACTTTTCACTTTTAAATAAAAAATTCCTATTTATTGAAAAATACTAGTTTTTTTACAATAACATTTTTCTAATCCTTATAAAAATTACATTTGACTTTGTAAAATTATATTATCATTTATATTTAATAAATATTATTTAATAATGATATTTTATTAAAATATCATTTATTTCAAAAATTATTAAATTCATCAAAAAGAGTGTCTTGATTGAAACTATATATTTCCTAAACATACAATTTATGTTTCATCGTATCAATATCTATTTTTTATCAAACTAATTATTTGAACATTTAAAAAGTAATATTAAAAAGGGATAAATATAATAACTATTTTATTAAAAATAAAATATATAAATTCATACTTTTAGAGTCTAGATACATAGCCCTTTATTGCACCAACGAATTCCCTAAGGGTAAGGTGTACGCTGGTGAGATTCTCATGGGGTTGTTTAGAAAACATGGTTTGGATCCTGATCTCAATGAGCTTAAACTTATCCCGTAAATAGTTTATCTCATACTTTAATTATTCAATCTTGTCTTGTTCTTTGTCAAGGGTAAGGACCAATTATGTTATCTCCCTTGGGATCTCTGATAAATGGGAATTATAGGGTACGATCATACTGGTCAAGGCCATTGTTTCTTCCATATATATCAATTGGATTTTATCATAACCCTTAATATACTAATCTTAATAGTCAATGTATAATGGATTTATTATCAATGGTTATGATTCTTAATGGAATTTTAAATCCAATATAATATAAATATCCAAAATAACCAAAGTAGTGCATGTATTTTCTATAACTGGATTACTTGATAATTCATTTAGTCATTCAAAAATGTGATTCCATTTATAAAAGTTTGGATCATTTTACTCAAAGTGCATGTTTTTAATTTAAAAATGAAATTTTAGTTAAAAACATGTTTCACCCACTAAAAACATAGAAAAATTCTTGTATTGTCTTTATACTTTATGAAAATATTCCCTAAGTCATTTATGGAATTTAGGAATCAATCCCATGTCAATCCAACGCATGGTGTAGCCTGTATGACTCAAAGTGTGTGATTTTATTTAAAATTGACATTTTAGTTTAAAACACATTTCACACACTAAATACCAAGAAAATGAATTCAAATTATTTTAATACTTTAGGAAAATAATCCATAAGTCATTTAGGATGTGTGGAAATCATTCTTACATCAAACTGATACATGGTGTGCCCCGTATGACTCGAAATGTGTGTTTTTAGTTTAAAAATGAAATTTTAGTTAAAAATATGTATGACATGCTCGAAATTGAGAAAACACATTAATATTATTTTGATACTTTAGAACAGTGATCCATAAGTCATTTGTGATGTGTAGGAATCATTTTTACCTCAATCTGATACACAGTGTGTAAGATCATTCATTTTGGGTTGGGTTGAAATTTCTGAAGGAATTTGAGTTTTCTTATTTGGTGAATAGGTCGAATCATTAAATAAGCCTAGTAATGTAAATATAAGTGTTATAACACTTAAAATTAATTTATTTTTATGATTTTTAAGACATAAGAGGTGTCTCAGAAGTTTGGATGAGTTTTGAGAGCATTGGGCTCTGAAAACATGCTTTATGAGAGAAACTTATAGGGGCACATGGTTAGTTTAAACCATGTGGCCCCCTATAAGAAACTATGTGACCTTGTAAAGGGTTTCATGTGGTTTTTTTAACTATTAAAGTTGGGGAATGCAGTTGTTCAAGATGTCTACAATAATTTTTAGAGGTGGGTTCATTTTATGTGTGTGGTTTTCTAAACTGTGTGCCTATCCCACATGGTTAGTGCCACTTAACTAGTACCCCTGCAGGGTTGGTTCATAGTTATCCCAAACCATGAAGATAAACTATATGGGGTGTGGATCATGGTAAATGAGAGCTACACAGTTGGTGCACGGTTATCCAAACCATGTAGTCTAAACATGAACCTCATTTAAAGGGGAAATGGCCATTTTTCCCTCCTCCCTTATATGGGTTTTCCCCATTTTTCCTCCTCATTCACCTAGGATGCCTCCCATGTGTTCACCTCTCCCAATCCTCTTCCCATGGTGGGATATCTTCTATTCTTGGTCTTAATAAAATTTCTTTCATTACGTTGGAAGCATAATAGTAATTCTACAGCTCCCCATGCCTCTTATTTCAGTTTCTATTCTCTCTTTCGGTGTTATCTTCATGCGATCTAATTCACCCTATTTTTAAGGATTTTTTCTAATATTATGATTTATCTCATTTTGTATTGAATCAAGGATCGATGTTGGATGAGTGGACCATCCTAATCATAGGGTAGGTGGTCTATATCTTTTTCCCATAAATTCATATTGTTTATAAATTATGTCATTATGCTAAATGAGAGATTCTCCACATGTTGCTCCTATAATGTGAAATAACCTAAATTAATTATCTAAATGGAAACCTAAAACTTTTCATTAAACCCCCTTAATATGGTTGAAGGTCAAATGCCTCAACCTGAGCCACAAAATAAAGTTTGTTTGATTTAAATGTTCTTGGTGACCATAGTTTCATAAATTCCAATCCACCCCTATGGGTGTATTGAGAGTACCCTTTCTAGTGGAATGACATAATGAATTAAATATTTAGATAAACGTATTAGGCTTCACTATTTTACCTTATACTTGGATTTTTGAATCATTCAATCTTAATATTAATTTAATTGTATTGGAATATATTTAATAGAGTGACTAATTGAATTAAATGGATTTTTTAAATGGAAAGGAACCATACTTGGTCATACCCCAGATACTAGATGTAAATTATCATCCCTTCTCACAAGAGAGTGAATCGATTAATGGAATGAAATGACTCACTAGGTGGGTTGGATGTGATGTTTCATACCCCTTGGTCCATGTAACGTCCCGGTTCCGGAAGCTACCCAGAGGCGCCCCGTACCCGGTTGGTCACATGGCCTCAAGCGCATTTCCCCAAACGCCAGAGGCTGCCAACTAGCAGTGAGGGCCTTGGTTGTAATAGTGGGTAAACTATTCCCTCATTGGCAGAGTACACAGCGGAATATAAACAAAATCAATAGTAGAAGTAGTAAATATCCAACAGCAGTAAACAGCAGAAGACTGATAAAGAAACAATTGGAGTGTAAATATATACAAATGATTCATGATACATATATGTCTAGAAAATCATCCAAACAAGTCACAATGCTGAATACAGTACTAAACCAAAGTACAAAAGAAAAACAGATGAGCAACTCCTCAACATCGCAAGCCTCGACTTGGTCCCATGCTCTCCATCTCCAATGCAATCAAGTACCTGAAGTTGAAGGGCACTTTCCCTTATCTATACCTATAGTAATATAATATTTTTGGGCCTAAAATCATGGACCAAATAGGGTGTGAGACTAAATCCTAGTAGGCAACCACCACAAGATCTATGCCTAACATTCAGTGAATATATGGCAGGTAAAAGTACATAAAGTAGTAAACAAGGAAAGTAATCAACAACAAACAATCCACAATTTCAATCATTTAGTTCACAAACAGGTAATCAGCTACTCAAGCAAGTGGAAACAAATAGGTAACCCTCTGGGTAGTTCTCACATCCTAACCTCTTTGGTTCAACCAACAAGCACTAGCAACCCTATGGGAGGCACACACAGTCTCACCCCTCTAGTTCAGCTAAAGTATAGACTCTATGGGGAATCACTCACCGTAAATTCCCCCATATAGTCTCATATCATACTAAAGGTGCTATGGGGAAGCACTCAACATCTCATTCCCCATGTATCCCGCCTTGAGGAACTACAGACACTCTGAGGAAGCACTCAATGTCAATTCCTCCAGTGGTCTCACATCGTAATTTATAAGACACTCTAGAGAAGCCCTCAACATCAATTCTCCCTATGGTTTATACACCAGGTTCTCACGGCCCTGTGTAAGTCAAAAATAATAGCATCACGTAATGGCTAAAGTAAACCTCAAGAACTACATGGCTATAATTCTACAGCATAACATCATTTCAGAGCAATAGGCACACCATCCTATAATACTAGGCATGGATAGTAAATATAAGCCTATCAGGCAAACAAGACCCAAAGGTCAAAATAGGTAAGCATGCATGGGTAGCACATCCAAAGCACAACAATTCACCCTATTCACAAACAATATCCTCTACTCTAGAATATAAGCAAAGCAGGAAAACAGTAGGGATAAAATGGTAAACACGCAATACCCCATTCAAGGGTATTGGTGGAATTTTCACAAAATATTCATTGAATTTCAATGGAAAGGAACAAACCACCTACATCGGGTTTAGGAGATCGATATACTTGAACCACAATTCTTGAATCTCCTTAGAATGTCATAGATCTATGAAAACGTATAAAACGTTCAACCCATGATAACTTGGAAAAGAGGAGGAATTGGAAAACTATTCTCTAGGAGAAGGAAGAACTCACTGCTTCGATTCCAACGCAATCAATGGTGCTCAAATCGGAGGACGGATGGAGGCTCAGGGGCTCGTCAAAGATCTGTGGCTGTTTGGCGCTCTCGGATGAACGGGACCTAAAAGAAGTGTGTTCTATCCATCAGGCATGACCCCGGTGCGTTTAATAAAAAAAATACATGACGTGTACTTTTTAAGTACACGGTGTGTACTTACTGTTTCCATACTCCACTTTAAGCGGCCTCTGAACACCCCCACACGGTCGTGTGCATGGCCGCTACATGTCCAGCACCCGGCTGCCTGCGGAAAATAAGTGCACGGCGTGTACTTTGAAAATTTCCATAATTTCCTCTTTTCCCAAAAACAACCAGAAAAGGAAAAACATACCTGAAAAGAAGATCAGGGTTCTTACAAACTTCCCCCCTTAAAGAAATTTGTCCCCGAATTTCCCTAGCATGACATAGAAGAAGAAACCCCGAACAACTCTGGCCACTATGATCGTACGTCGGCCTCTCTCTCCCAAGTCTTATCTTGCACCCGTCTGTGCTGCCATAGCACTCATACCAGAGAAATAGACCAGCCATGGAGAACCTTCGTACTCTAATCAACAATCTAGATAGGATGCTCCTCAAAAAATTCATCCACCTCCAACTCGACTTCCTCTGGTTGGAAAGTATGAGACTGGTTTGAAAAGTAATGTCGAAACTAAGAAACGTGGAAAATGTCATGTGTAGCTCGGTACCTCTGAGGTAACTGCAACCGATAGGAAACCGGCCCAACTCTCTCCAATACCTCAAACGGCCCGACGTACCTCAGAAAAAGCTTACCCTGCCTTCTGATCCTTATGTGCCCCAACCTCGGTGTGACACGTAGGAAAACATGATCCCCAACCTCAAACTCCAAAGGTCATCTCCACTTATCAGCATATGACTTCTGTCAAGACTGTGTAGTATCCTTCTCTTCTGAATCAACTCTATCTGCTCTATGGTCTCCTGAACAAGACGAGGTCCCAGCAAAGTTTCCCCCCTACCTCCAGCCAACATAAGGGTGATCAGCATGGCCTACCGTACAATGCCTCATAAGGTGCCATCTGAATAGTTTATTGAAAAATATTGTTGTAGGCGAACTCCACTAGAGGTATATGCTTCTCCCAATAACCCCCAAGGTCCATAATGCATGTTCGGAGCATGTCCTCAAGCACCTGGATTGTACGCTCGGACTGGCCATTTTTCTGGGGATGTTATGTTGTACTCAAAAGTACTTGTGTACCCAAATCCTTCTGAAGCCCCTGCTAGACCCGAAAATTAAAACGTGCATATTTATCTGAAATAATGGAGTGTGGAACTCCATGAAGATGTAAAATCTCTCAGATATAAAGCCATCCCATCTCATCAACACCGAATGTCTCCTTGATCAGCAAGAAGTGAGAAACCTTTGTAAGATTGTCAATGACAACCCATACAGCATCATTCCCTCAATGTGACCTTGGAAACCCTATCACAAAGTCCATCACAACGTCATTCCAATTCCACTCAAGAATGGGTAACTACTATAAAATACTTGCTAGTTATTGATGCTCTGCCTTCACCTACTGGAAAGTAGAACACCTCATGATGAAACCAGCAATGTCCCTCTTTATACTTGGCCACCAGTACTGATGGTGTATATCACGATACATCTTGGTGACTCCTGGATGAACTTCCCAAATTGGGGAATGAAAGTCTCGCATCATCTCCTCACGTATATCTGCTGGCACCCATACACATCTATAGAATTTTAGGATCTCATCCTCGCCTATGGTACTCCCAGGAATAGGGTCCTCTCCTGACACACTCTCCCTTAGGACTAGGCCTTCAGAATCTGATATTTGCCTCATTCGTACTCGATCAAGAAGTGTAGAGGTAACAGCTACATAAGAAAGAAAGGTCTGCCCCTGTCTGTCGTGCACCTCCAAATGCATCTCAGAGAACAGAGCCATAAGCTTCCACTCATTGTTGGCCTCCTGAACTACCTGTATCTGAGTCCTCATGCTCAACGCATCAGCCACAACGTTTCCTTTCCCATGCATATAGGCAAGCTCGAAGTCGAAGGACTGTAGGTACTCAACCGACCTCTGCTATCTCAGATTCAAATCACACTGAGTGAAAATGTACTTGAGACTTTTGTGGTTGGTGAAAACCACAAAATGCTCTCCCAGAAGGTAATGGCTCCAATAACGTAAGGCATGAACAACAGCTACCAACTTCATATCGTGCGTCAGGTAGTTCTTCTCATGTGGCCTCAACTACTGAGACCCGTACACAATGACTCCATCTCCCTGCATAAGCACAACTCCCAACCTGATACCTAAAGCATCACAAAAAATAGTATAGCTCTTGCCCGGCTCTGGAAAGATTAGTATTGGTACTGAATTCAACCTCCCTTTCAGCTCCTGAAAGGCTGACTCACAAGAATCTGACCATAAGAACTTCACACCCTTCTTGGTCAGACCTGTCAGTGGTGCTTCTAAGCATGAAAAGTCCTGTATAAAACGTTTGTAGTATCCAGACATCCCTAGAAAACTCCACACCTCAAAGACATTCTTCATTTGCTCCCAGGAAAATATAGCTCTTACTTTATCTGAGTCTACTGATACTCCTCTCTCTAAAATAACGTGACCTAAGAAGTGAATTTAGTCCATCCAAAAGTGGAATTTTGAGAGATTAGCATATAACTAATTCTCCCTTAGTGTACTCAAAACGATATCAAGATGTGTGGCATGGTCGTGTCGATTGTGAGAGTACACAAAGATATCATCAACGAAGACCACTACGAATGAATCCAAGTATAGATGGAACACTCGGTTCATCAGTTCCATGAAAAATGATGGCACGTTCACGAGACCTAACAGTATAACTAAGTACTCGTATAGACCATACCTACTCCGGAAGGCTGTAAGAGGTATATCTGATGGTCTAACGTGCAACTGATGATAACCGGACCTCAAGTCAATCTTCGAGAATACCCGGGCTCCTTGAAGCTGATCAAAGAGATCATCAATCCTCGATAAGGGATATCAGTTTTTGATTGTCAAAAGGTTCAGCTTCCGATAATCCACACAAAGTCTAAGGGTATCATCTGCCTTCTTCGCAAACAGGACAAGTGAACCCCAAGGAGAAGTACTGGGTTAGATGAAACCCTTTGCCTACAACTCCTCCAACTACTTCTTGAGCTCCTGTAACTTAGGTGTATCCATCCTATATGGAGGAATGGACACTGGTGCCGCTCCTAGAACGAGATCAATAGATAAGTCTACCTCACGCTCTGGAGGCAAACCTATAAAGTACTCTACAAAGACATCCCTAAAACGATCCACCACTCGAGGAAAGTCTAACTACGAAGTCCCCTGGTCATCCAGATATAGACTGGAGAACTGGGTTGTAACTCCTCCTATCCCATAATTCTCGGGTCCTGCTCTGCTTGCCTGGACATACCACTCACCCCTATGAAGAAAAGATCTGCCCTCTGGTGATATGAAACTCACCCTGTGGTGATAACAATCGATGACTGCCTGAAAGGGAACTAACTAGTCCATCCCAAGGATGACATCATATCATGTCATCTCTAGGACATAGAGGTCCCATAAGAAGTGACACCCACCAACCTCAAGAGGGAACTCCTTGCACCGACGTACACCAGATGTTCTCATCTCCAATGGAGTGTCTAGTGTCAAAACATCAGCAGAAGAAAAGATACAGAGCCCAAGGCTCTCCACAATAGTGATAGATATAAAGCTATGTGTAGCAGCAGTATCAAAAAGATCTTAAGATAAAACTGGGGCTACTAAGATCGTACCTCAAACTGTAGAGGGTCCAGGATCATGCTCCCACTAGGTCTACTCCACTGCAAAAGTCTGACCTGTACCACGGCCCTGTGACCCTGCCTAACTGCTCTGAGTTGATCCACCATACTGTCGCTGATAGACCGGAAACTGACCACCATGGCCTCAACCTCCACCTTGGCCTGAATGGCCGAAAGAACTCTAGTTCCCAGACTGGTGAGAAACTAGCGGAGCTTCTCCTGAACGAGGAGTCATGGAAGAACCCCTGTCACCAGCTGCTGGTGAGAAAACCTAATAGAAATACTGAAGGTGACCCATCTTGCCACAAGATCGGCACTCCACTGGATCCCTCTGGCACTGCGGCCTCGTATGCCCAGCCCTTCCACACTAGTAGCATACCACCTGGCTACCTAAAGATGTGTCTTGCTACCTCGGATCCCCATGCATAGACTCCCTACGGTGCTTCCTATTATCATCAGGCAAGGCACTAAATATATAAGTAGAACTGCCCTGGCCCTCAGCTCCAGAATCTCTCGTATTACGCTCCGCAATCAGTGCCTGGTTGACGATGGAATTGATGGAATTCAACCTGAAGATATTCACCTGTGAGCGAATCTCATGTCTGAGAACATCCTCAAACTTCCTTGCCAAGAGCAACCCATCTCCACCCTGGAGGGGTGTGAAATGCTGAAGCTCGGTGAAACGAGAAGAATACTCCATAACTAAAAGAGTACCCTGCTCCAGACTCATGAACTCCCAGGCTCAATCTACCCTCAAGGTCTCCGAATAGAAGTAGTCATAGAAGATGCACTGGAACTCCTCCCAAGCCATGACCTACTGATGACCCGCCTGTGAGATCACATCCCACCATCTCTTGGTGGAATCCCGTAGCATATAGGTATCGAGCTTGACTCTCCTCTCTGGAGGCCTCTCCAGATACTCAAAGATCATCAGCATGGATTATATCCATGACTCTGCAGCCTAAGGTCCTCCTTCCCCTGAGAAGGTGGTATGATGCTGCTGCTAGAAAACCTGCATCAAGTCTTCCATAGATGAGGCAGGAGGCAGTGCTCCTTACAAGGTCTGCATCATCCTTAAAAATCCTTCCCTAAACTGCGCATCAGCACCTATAACTCGTATCACTGCTGGTGCCAAGGCAGGCACAACAGGAGGATCTGCAAGAATTCCCTGATCAGCCATGTCTAGTGCATGATCACTGCCTGGAAACTGGCGTACAACTGGAGGATGTCTCGGTGGCATGACTCTGCAAGGCCAAGCGCACACCTTAGATCATAATTATCAAGGACTGAAAACAAGGGGGTGTAATAGGGGAACAAGGGGAATAAAACATTCAAGTTTTACAAAATATGACTACACGGCGTGTACACTACCAACACGGTGTGTTCCCTGAATTCATTCACCTGGGCATGTACCTTTTCCTAAACTGGTCATGTAACACCCCAACACATGGAATGTTCTCAAAACACACAGCGTGTACTTGAATCATCTTCCCCTGCCCGGGTCCTTCTACATGGCTAAGCCACATGGCTCTCTTAAAGAAAAAACTACTCGGTGTGTTCTAGGTGGAAACAGAATGTACTGTACAAGCTTTACTTGGCCCGTGTTATTAGTGACACGGCCTGTGAACCCAGGTTACACTACACGGCGTGTTCCAAACAAACACAGTGTGTACTAAGAAAAGATAACAGGGACCTGTGTCATTTGTGACACGACCAGGTACCTAGGTTACGCTGCACGGCATGTAAAATCAGGACACGGTGTGTAAAAAAAATTTCATCCATCCGTGTTGTTCATCACACAGGTAGACACACGGTCACTACAACACGGCGTGTATATACTATACACGACGTGTTTTTACAAGATTTTTCACAACCTCGTGTCCATGCCCACACAGTCGGTGACATGGTTTTAAAACTGCACAGCGTGTATTCATAAAGTACACACCGTGTATTCTGTGTTTTTCCAGACAGTAGCCTCAGAAATTGCTTCGGGGCCCAAAAAAACACAGAAGCGAACATTGAAGGTGTCAAAATTCTGATCCGTGAGGGCCTATACTCCCAGCAAATCAAAGTTTGGCATCTTATACAAATTATAACAAGGAAACAAAGCTATTATCCACCAAATTCCAGTCCATGAGGGCTCATAACACCTCAAGAACCAAATTTTGGCATTCATCCAAACAAGGAACTACTCAAACAAAGCCTTATCAAACAGCAGGTATTCTATCAAGCATCTATCACAACAGCATGCATAGTCTACACAACGTCTATCACAACAGCATGCAATCGCTAATGCATCCTAGATGGCATGGTAAGAATTCATGACATGTGATTTCTAACAAGTTCCTATATGATGCATGAGATGGAATACCCTCATCTCATTGGGTTGCGACAGAAATAGAACCGCAATAACAACAACGGTAACAATACAAAACATGTGAATCACCCAATGGTGAAATCAAATCAACTGTAAAATTGAAAACCAGTAAAATTGCAATAAAAGAGGTAGTATGGTTTTTCCCTATACACGGGTTAGCTACTCCCGGGTACAACTTATTAACAAGTACATATTCCTTCCTATCCATAACTATAGACTCCAAACAGTAAGTCAAGAGAAAATAATTCCTCTTATACCACTTTGTAACGTCCCAGTTCCGGAAGCCTCCCAGAGGTTCCCCCTACCCGGTTGGTCGCATGGCCTCAAGTGCATTTCTCCAAAAGCCAGAGGCTACCAACTAGCAGCGAGGGTCTTGGGTGTGATAGTGGGAAAACTATGCCTTCATTGGCAGAGTACACAGCAGAAGATAAACAAAAGCAATAGCGGAAGCAGTAAATATCCAACAGCAGTAAACAGCAAAAGACTGATAAAGAAACAACTAGAGCATAAATATATACAAATGATGCATGATACATATATGTCTAGGAAATCATCCAAACAAGTCACAATGCTGAATACAGTACTAAACCAAAGTACAAAAGAAAAACATATGATAAACTCCTCATCATCGCAAGCCTCAGCTTAGTCCCATGCTCTCCAGCTCCAATACAATCAAGTACCTGAAGTCAAAGGGATATTTCCCATGTCTATACCTGCAGCAATATAATCTATTTGGGCCCAAAATCATGGCCCAAATAGGGTGTGAGACTAAATCCTAGTAGGCAACCACCACAAGATCTGGGCCGAACAGTCAGTGAATATATGGTAGGTAAAAGTACAGAAAGTAGTAAACAAGGAAAGTACTCAACAGCAAACAATCCACAGTTTCAAGCATTTAGTTCACAAACAGGTAATCATCTACTCAAGAAAGTAGAAACAAATAGGTAACCCCCTGGGTAGTTCTTACAGCCTAACCCCTCTGGTTCAACCAACAAGCACTAGAAACCCTATGGGAGTCACACACAGTCTCACCCCTCTGGTTCAGCTAAAGTATAGACTCTATGGGGAATCACTCGTTGTCAATTCCCTCTATAGTCTCGTATCGTACTAGAGGCGCTCTGGGGAAGCACTCACCATCTCATTCCCCCTGTGGCCCAAGTCGAGGAACTACAGATACTCTAAGGAATCACTCAATGTAAATTATCCTTGTGGTCTCGCATAGTAATTTATAAGACACTCTAGAGAAGCCCTCAATGTCAATTCCCCATATGGTCTATAAACCAGGTTCTCACGGCCCTATGTAAGTCAACAAGAATAGAATCACGTAACAGCCAAATTAAACCTCAAGAACTACATGTCTAGCATTCTACAGCATAATAGCATATCATATCAATAGGCACACCATCCTATAATACTAGGCATGGATAGTAAACAGAAGCCTATCAGGAAAACAAGACCCAAAGGTCAAAACAGGTAAGCATACCTGGGAAACACATCCAAGTTACAACAATTCAACTTATTCACAAACAATATCTTCTACTATAGTATATAAGAAAAGCAGGAAAACAATAGGGCTAAAACGGTAAACACACAAAACCCCGTTCGAGGGTATTGGTGAAATTTGCACAAAATATTCAATGACTTTCAAAATAAAGGAACAAACCACCTACCTTGGGTTTAGGAGATCGATGTACTTGAACCACAATGCTTGAATCTCCTTAGAACATCACATATCTACAAAAATGTATAAAATGTTCAACCCACGATAACTTGGAAAAGAAGAGGAATTGGAAAACGATGCTCTGGGGGAAGGAAGAACTCACCGTTTTGATTCCAATGCAATCAACAGTGCTCAAATCAGAGGATGGACGGAGGCTCAGGGGCTCGTCGAAGATCTATGGCTGCTCGGTGCTCTCAGACGAACGAGACCTAAAAGAAGTGTGTTCTGTCCGTCAGACGCGACCTCGGTGCGTTTAATAAAAAAATAAAGTACACGGTGTGTACTTTTGAAGTACACGACATGTACTTACTGTTTTCATACTCCTCTTTAAGAGGCCTCCAAACACCCCCACACGGCCGTGTACATGGCCTCTACACGGCCAGCACCTAGCTTCCTGCAGAAAAGAAGTACATGGCGTGTACTCATAAAGTACACGGCGTGTACTTTTAAGATTTCCATAATTTATTCTTTTTCCCAAAAATGACCAAAAAAGGAAAGACATACCTGAAAAGAAGATCTGGGTTCTTACAGTCCATGACTTTTTATGATAGATTGTTCTAATTGAATTATTGTAATGTATTGTGGAATATATCTCAACATGGCCTATGATTAATTATTAAATGTGCATCCCTTATTAAATGTGATACTTGGGCATGGATTCCCTTACTATTTATGGGCATAGTGTCCCTTACTATTTATGGGCATGGTGTCCCTTATTATTATGGGAAAGGTGTCCCTCATTATTATGGGAAAGTCATCCCTTATTATTACAGTAAAGGAATCCTTTATTATCATGAGAAAGGTATCCCTTATTATTTATTGGCATGGCATCCATTATTATTCATGGGCATGGTGTCCCTTATTATTACGAGCATAGAATCCCCTATTAATCATGGGCATGGCATCCCCTATTAATCATGGGCATGGCGTCACTTATGATTCGTGAGATTCAAGCATAGTGTCTCTTATAAATTGTGATACTTAGGCATGGATTCCCTTATAAATAATGACACATGGGCATGGAGACCCTTATTTAAAATATGAATCTTGTCATTATATATGAACTTATAAGTTATGCCTTAGGTCTAGACTAGTACTATATATCTATATATATGGTTATATATGTTACTATGTATATAGTTAATATATATATACATATCTATATATATATGCGTATATATATATATATATCTATATAGTGACACATTATTGTAGAGATTTTTTCTTAGGCTGAAGTAGGTATGGTCAGTCAGGTTTCCTTTGTGGAACCTAAGCTCAACTTGATTATATTTATTTATTTCATTACACTTATTGTCTTATTATACATGCACACTGCTTTATTTTATATTCACAAACTAGATTTCTTAAACACCATTGTTGGTGGCCTACTGATTATATCCCACACCTTATTTGTGCCACCATTTGGTACCCAAATAGGTCTCATGGTTATAAGTTCTAGTTTATTAGATTATTCTTGCTTACTGTTATCCTTCTGGGATAAGATGGAGTACAGGAGTATAGGACTGAGTTGGTTCTCATTATGTTATGGGAGATAGTTGTGGAGTTTTTTATTTATTTATCTATTTATCCTATGTATGTATGCCTATTTCATTGACTGCTAGTATTTATTTCATATCATTTTCATGCATGTTTATCCTTTCATTTAATATCAATAGTTAGTTGTTCTTATCTTTCATTTCTCAGTTATTTATGTTGTTGTTTTTTTTTCATTATATATTATACTATTGTGCTACTCTGATCATGGAGGTATGTTCTTCCCATTGTACCACCTTTATACCCTTACTGCTTGTCAGTAGCCTTTAGTGTATGGGGAGGTGCGTTTGAGACCATGTGACTAACCAAAAATTGGGGAACTATTTCAATAGATCCTGGTTCAAGATGTTACAATGTGGTATCATAGGTTTTCTTTTCCTTTTATATTACTATTTTGTGATGGTAGAAAAGAGAATAAGAATGTGTCTACACTTGTTAAATAGATTGTGTATGGGTCCAGCTAACCCAAGCATAAGGGAAAGATCAATTTTATAGGGATAGTACTATTGTTCTATATTATAGTTGATTATTATTTCACCTTGGGTGATTATTGTACTTCCAATGGTTATTGATTTATGATATATGAAATTTACCTGTGTCTTGGTATGGAAATGAAGTGTTGTTACATACATCATTATAGGAAAATAGAGATTCACATGTCATGCATAGGTTATGCCATGTAGGTTTCATTGTAGGTTTCTTAATGCATGATGATTTTTGTAACATGATTGTTTGATTATCAATATGCTTATTATATCCCTGATTAGGTAATTATATAGCATGTTTTCCTATATACCCTATTTGGGTGATTTTTTTTCATTCTTACTGGTATTCTATGCTTACATAGTATTTTTCCATGATTACTTCCATACTTGTGTGATTAATTTATTATGTTCAGTTATATTCCCTACCACTGTTATAGAATGACTTATATAATTATAGTATATGGTTGGTTAAATAAAGTATATGAATAAACCTAAATGGTTTTTCCCACGTATCTTAGTGGGATTATATTTGAGTAACCGATTATGGCATGTTTGAGCCATGTAACATTGGTTGCATGGGTTGAAACATTACTGGTTACAATTAAATGGGGACCAATTGCTCAAATTATAAAGTGTATGGGCCTTTATAACTTGGATAATGGTGACCCATATAATCAAACCATTATGTATATGAACTTTTTATATTATTAAGTCAAATGTGAAAACCTGTTTGCAACATCATGAATGTCATTTATAACTTATAAAGTCAAGTACCTTTATAATTTGGAAATGGTAATTCATCTGATTGAACCATGATATATTCTAAATTTAAATCCTTATAGAAAATGGTTTCTTTTATAAAGGATAGTACCTATTAATTGGGCATGATTACCCATATGACTAAATTCCTAAATTCGCAATGGGACCAAAGTATGTCAGTTGGGGCATGTTGTTTATGAAATAAACCCATTAAGGGAGTTTTGAAAATTTAAACTGTAAATGGGTTGAATTTAAATGGGATGACAATTATAATTTATAGAGTATTAACTCTATGAATTGGGAATGTATTCCCATATACATGAACCCAGATTAGTTTGGCAAGACCCTCATAGGTCACCTTATTCTTTTTATGCCTTGGTGCATATCCCCATAGGGGTATGTTTATGCTAATGGAATGGTTATTTAAAGTGTTTTAAGCCACTTATATGGTGTTACATATAAAGATATGGTGTAATATTACTTAACTAGTCCCCCATTAATTGATTAAAGACCTATTAACAGCTTTTTATCTTTATTATTATGAGGAAACAGTTAATTAAAATTCCAATTAAAACCTAAAGAGTGTTTTTCTCTATAGATTGGAATTGATCATTTATTTAACTAATATAGTTGAGATAATTTCTTGGTTAAATTAAGAATGATTAAATATTAAAAGGAAATTATGAGATAATTTACGTAATATTTCATGGTTTAGCTAAACCAAATTCTTAGTATAATTTTCTTTGAAAATTGGTTCTTATTATCCTTTATATGTATTAGCTATCGTAATGTTGTAATAAATGATCATTGATTAAATACCTTAAAATAAAAACCTTTTAGAGGTGTTTATAGTGGAACCCTCGAGTAAGGGTTATCTTTAGTTTCCTTGAGAGATTTCTTAAGCAGAATCATGATCATTTACCATATATCTTAGTTATCTTATTTTCTACTTTTTCTTGAATCTAATGGATAGGTTAGTAAGCCTAGTGGCTTTTTGTCATGTCCTGGTTATAGGGTTTATTCTTTATGCATTATTAAGGGGATATACCGGTTAAGGTAGCACTCTATAAGGTAAATTAGCATTGGTAAATTCCTTCCTTTAGTTTTTAGATGAGGGGTGCCATTTGGGTGTTGATTTCCCCAATTAGGGCTCTTAGATAATGAAATGATGTCCTTGGGTAGATGGGTGGTTTTCTAGTAAGTTGAACCTTGAGGAGGTATTTTCATATATGATACCTCTAAGTGTCAACTCCTCATACTTTACATTATCATTTTAACCTTTTATCTAGAACTCCTCTATTTGGATGCTCAGTGATAATTAGGGCATGGTAGCCCAATGTTTGGTAGGTGATGTCATTACGCCTATGCTGATAGGTTTCAAACATTGTAATTCAATACTACCTTACCAATTTAATATTAACCTATTATAAAAGAGTGTTTGAGTTTTGTTAGATGTTTTGTAATAAATTCCCTTAAGTGGGATTTGGATATCGAGCAAGAGACCTTAGGCTTAGGTGGTTAGTCTAGATTCCATTAGTTTTAGCATGGACCCTAGTAGGTCAACGATGTTCTATTAATCAAGGGAAACCCACAAGAGAGGTTGGCCTAGGGTTTATGAATTCCTTTAGGGATAAGATCTTGGTTTTATACTTTTTTATAAATTGATGTATGAAAGTTTCTCAGTTTTTGCATTATGGGTGCAGTGGTGTCTCCAATTTGTAAGGAAACACTTAGGGTGTTTGTTTATTGGAATTGGATTCAATGGGAAATACTTTTTGGGTGCTTGTCTTAGTTGACCAGTGTTTTCATTTTAGATTCTTGATTTTAATGCCTTGAGGTGGGTGATTTTTTGATAAATCATGGTACAGGTGAGATGCTCAATTTTGAAGAGGAGTTCTAAAGGGAAATCTTGGAATTTTCAACACTGATGTGTCATTTAGCATGGTTAGTTTGAACTTGTTGATGAATGACTCATGGGAATATGAGTCAGGTCTTGAATCGGGTAGTATGGTATGTACACCCAATATGTATGAAAATTTTATTTTTCACCATATGTGAATGTTAAATGGTTAATATGGAACATCGGTGAGTATCTGGATATGGGATAAGGTTCAATAGTTTCTAAAATTAATGCTTATGATCATAGTGACCCAACACTTTAGATAAATTAATGGAAGTTTCCTATGTTTTGGGTTAAATTGGAAATGAACTAGGTGATGTGAGACAGTTCACCCATGTTAGAACCATGGCATGCACGGTTGGTAGATGTGGTGCTAGGGGTTAATTAAAGTAAATGAAAAGACCTCGGTGTATTCCAAGTTAGAGGTGATCATGCTTGATATATTGACATCATCTTGAGTAACCTGATATAGCATCGGTTATACACAGAGCTACTTACTTGACTACCTTTTATGGTTTGATTAAGAGACTATTTATAATTTTCACTCTAAGAATAGTCTAAAGTAAGCTAGTTGATACACAGTATGCCATTGGCTGTTTAAAGGTGGTGACCCTTATTATACTGTGAAACTCAAAAAAAAATCTTGGAATTATTCTCGAGAAGTAGGAATGATTTATGTTTACGTTAAAACTTGGTAATAAGTGAGTTCTTACCCATTCCAGTCACATTTACAGGATGGATGGGACATGGACTATTGAAAATTAGTTTTAGTTTTGTTTGAATGCCAGTAAGGATGATCCTAAGGTGGGGAGTGGGATTTTAGTCACTAGTGGGTGACCCATATGTGATTAGGGTCATGGGACCTTAATATTGGTGTCCTAGTAGTCTTTTTATCACTCGCATGTCATTAAGTAAAGTGAAGAAACATACAGTTGGAATCCTCATAAAATTCTAGGTATGAGATCATTTATGGATTTAGGTGAAATCATGATGTGGGTGTTAAACTGAAGGATTTTATTATGATATAAGGATACTATATTGAGATGGTGTCAGAGCTAGTGTTATGGCATAGTGATGGTTTTGATCTGGAGATGGTTCGTCCAATATATGTCACTGTAAGTTGAGTATAGGATTCAGTGAGTGTGTTCAAAACAATCTTAGTGTTCCTTGGGATAAAGGCTTTAGAATCTGGTTTAATGATGTGTTGGCTAAGGTATCTGAGTATTTTCAAAAAATTGGTTGGCCTAAGGTGGTTCAACTTCAGTTTTTTTTAAATAATTTGATATGGTTAGTAATGAAACGCATTTAGCACATCGTTGGGTTAAGGTGGGTGTCATTCTAAAGGTTACTCATGGATTTTCAAGGAAAATAATGTTCAACCAGCTTGGGAATGGTTTGTTAGAGTTTTACCATTTAAATTAAACTGAGGGCCACTGTTAATCTCCTCATTTTATCTTGATAAAAATTTTGGGAATCTCCAGGATACCAAGTACATTTTTCTTAGTCAATTATGATGGTGGAAGTATCATGACTCATAATTGTCCATTTAAAACCTAGAACCTATAGTGGTAAGTGTCACAGTCTAGTGAGTTTAAGAGGCAAAAAATTGATCAAGTCTTAAGTTAGATGGGATTAAGAAAGTTTCATATTGATGTTCAATTCTGTTTATGAGCATTGGATCAGGTTTTTGTGGTTTGAGTGTTGTGAGATTAAAGGTAATCCTAGGGGTGCATTCGAAATTTAAAAATGTAATGCATCTATTAATAAGGAATTCACAACCTAGGTAGTTCAGGTTATGTTTTTGTTTTTCCCCAAGGCTTCTTAGGGATAAGAATTTCTAAGGTGGGGAGATTGTAAGATCCTACATTTTGGATCAGGTTGAAATTTCCAAAGGAATTTGAGTTTTCCCATTTGGTGGACTGGACAAATATTTAACTAGGATGTGGAATGTAAATATGAGAGTTATAACACTTAAAAATGTTGTTTTTTATGAGGCTTAATACCTAAGAGGCTTCTTAGGAGTTTGGATGAGTTTTTGGAGCATATGTCTCTAAAAACATGCTTTCCATGAGAAAACGATCGGGGTGCACGATTAGTTTAAACCATGTTCCCCACTAGGAGAAATTATGGGGCCCTATAAAGGGTGTAACATGGTTTGTTTAAATTTTTAAGGTTGGTTTCATGGTCATTCAAGATTTCAATAATAAGGTGTGAAGGTGGGAACATGAGTTGTGCATGGTTTTTCAAACTATGCTCCTAGACTGCATGGTTAGTTTCACTTAGATGGTAGCACCACATAGTTGGTGGATGGTTAGCCCAAACCTAGCATCCAAACTGTGTGGGGTGTGGCACTTGGGTAGTGAGATTTTCACAGTTGGCACACAGTTATCTAAACTGTGCAACCTAACTTTGTGCATCATTAAAAGGGGAAAATGATCGTTTTGGCTCTCTTCCCTTAAATGGGTTTTTCCCCATTTCCCCTCCTCATTTGCTCAGGATGCCTCCCATGTGTGCAACTCTCCTCCTCTTCCCATCATGGAATCTCCTACATTATTGGTTTGAATAGAATATCAGTCATTGTATTGGAATCATATCAGTGAGTCTATAAATCTTCATGCATCTTATCTTAGTTTATCTTCTTTCTTTTGGCATTATATTCATGTTATATAATTCACTATATTTTCAGGTTGTTTGTCTAATATTATGATTTCTATAATTTAAGCTCAAATCAATGCTCGATATTGGATGATGGGATCATCCTAAGAATTTAGTAGGTGGTCTATGGATTTTTCGTTAAAGTCCCATTATTTATAAATTATTCCATTGTGTCTCACATCTGATTCTCTATAATTTTCTCCTAGAATATGAAATAACTTAAATTAATTTTCTAAACAAGGACCTAGACCTTTTTTTAGACCCCCTTAGCATGGTTGGAGGTCAAAGACCTCAACCTAGGCCACCAAATATGGTTGGTTTTATTTAAATGGTCTTGGTGACCATAGTTTCATAAATTCCAAGACACCCCTATGGGTGTGTTGAGTGTACCCTTATTATTAGAATGCCTTAATGAATTAAATGTTTATATAAATCTCTTGGGCTTCACTAGTTTACCTTATGCTTGGAATTTCTAATCGATAAATCTTAAAAATAATTGAATTGTATTGGAATCTATTTAATGGAATGACTAATTTAATTAAATGGATTTGTTAAATAGAAAGAAACCATAGTTAGCCATACCCCAGATATTAGATGTAAATGCTTGACCCTTCTCACGAGAAAGTGAAATGATTAATGTATTTAAATGACTTGCTAAGTGGGTTGTACATAATGTTTCATGCCCCTTGGTCCACGACTTTTTATGATGGATTGTTCTAATTGAATTTTTGTAATGTATTGTGGCATATATCTCAACATAGCTTATGCTTAATTATTAAATGGACGCCCCTTATTAAATGTGATATTTGGGTATAGAATCTCGTGTTATTTATGGGTATGTCATCCCTTTATATTTATGGTAAAGGCGTCCCTTATTATTATGGGAAAGGAATCCCTTATTATTACAGGCAATATATCCCCTCTTATTATGGGCAAGGAATCCCTTATTATTTATGGGCATAGCATCCCTTATTATTCATGGGTATGGAATACCTTATTATTATGGGCATGGAATACCCTATTAATCATGGGCATGGTGTCCCTTTTTAATTATGGGCATGGTGTCCATTGTTATTTGTGAGACTTGGCATGGCCTCCCTTATTGTAAGGTCCCTAAATACAGCAACTCGGATCCAGTGTCTACTTTATTACATTGTTATAATATACAAGGAATTTCATCATGAAGGACCGAATAGTTTATTAGTATTGGTAAAATAGATACATACACGAGTCTCAAATTACATTTGAAAACACAAATTATAACATAATTTTTTTCGAGAATAGCATTATTCCCTCTAGCTTATCCTTGAATATCAATCATAGTACACTTCATGGGTTCTTGGGAAAGGAAACAAAATAAGGGTGTTCTCAAATTCTTAGTAAGGGTTTGGTATAGGAGCATATATCATGAATCAATAATCATAATCAGCATGGCAAGGTAAATAACTGAAGACACGTGCCATTTAAATATTTTGACTAGCATAATCAATATGAAAATATAAATAACTAAAAACATATTAAATTTAATCAATAACATGACTATCATAATTGGATAAGGAATAATCAATATGGAAATGTAAATAATAGAAAACACATGCCATTTAATCAATAAACTAAGAATGAAATGTATCCCAAGATAATATCATTGTGAAAATCGCATGGATAATAATAACTAAATTATTATTAAAGAAAATGTAGAATTATTGAACATAATGATCTTAGGAATCATTATACCTCTACTGTCAAGACCTTTCACAAGATAGTTTAAAACTGATGGGTAGATATACACCAAAAACCCATTTAACTAAGGCTAGATAGTTGATTCATCTCATGATACTATTGATGCATCAAGGGGTTATCTATAATTGATTTCCAAATATATTTTCATGTCCAAATCATTCCTCATATATCTAATAATTGATTTAATTCAAGAAAAATATTTCTTATCAACAAATATCCATATTGAGTAAAGAATAAAAATTAATCAATATTTCCCCAGTCAACCAAATGAATTTTAATATAAAACACCATATGTATAAATTTTATATGGTTTTATAAATAAATATATCCATGATAAATAATGTGGATAATTAGGGTAAATTTAATGTCCATTCATCATAAAAAAGTTTATATTTCAAGTGGAAGTTAATGAATATAAAAATGAATCAAGGAAGTGAATGTCAATACTTTCCTTGGTCAAAATGATAATAAACCATCCATAAAAAGAATAAGGATAGTATCAATACAACACACCCCCAATGGATTATAATTAAAATAAAGGGTTTTTTGTTGATTATGAATAGAAATACCATAAAAAGGTCTTTAAAAACATTCTTGAGGAAAATATCCTTTTAACTTTGAAAAATACTTTTTAAAACTAAAAATTTACAGAATATTAGAGAAAACATTTTATTTTAAAAATAATACTTTAAACTTATAAAGTAATATTAAAATAAATGATAGGTCATTATGGTAGTAAATTTCATACATTCCGTATAAGTTAAATAAAAACATTCCTTTAACACTGTTTTAAAACGGTAAAAAGATCCTTGTTCAGAAAGAGATAAGAATATTCTTTTCAAAACATTTAAAAAAATAAAACATGGGAAAAAATTTCTTAATAAATCATTTTTATAATTTTA
Organism: Viscum album; assembly: GCA_963277665.1. Classification (NCBI taxonomy): domain Eukaryota; kingdom Viridiplantae; phylum Streptophyta; class Magnoliopsida; order Santalales; family Viscaceae; genus Viscum; species Viscum album. The sequence continues at coordinate 695,555,852 of OY728122.1, read as the reverse complement.
AAAATAATTTTAAAACATTTTATAAAAATAATGATTTGGAAGAAAAAGGATTTTTGATCGAAGAGAGAAATGAAGTCGGGTTTTATTAAAAAAATCCTCAATCGTTTTAAGTACCAAAGAGTGGGAAAATTGTATTATTACTTGAAACCATCATGAATAACCATAGGATAAGAAAATTAAAGAGTTTTATAATCCAATTATCAAATAATTTTTGAAATAGTGGGTTCCCTAGACCCAACTATGCAGTACTTTTGATTACTAAATCATGTGTACAGTTAGTTATACATGATGTCATCTTACCATTATAGTGTAGAATTTTTTGTGTCCACTATTATAATGGTAATGTCCAAAGATTAATTGTCATATCGAGAGTTTGTAGAAGATCTAAAGCTATAATGAGAACCTCAAGATACTATGACATTAATCTTAAATATATATTCTATAGTCTAGATACATCTTACTGACTGGACACAGTAGATGTTTGACTATCAGGTGTTGGGTGCTCATAAGCATTGAGACTTCTTCTCATGAAGTTCACACTTGGTGATCTCTAGTAGTGAGATCATGAGCACAGACCATCCAATAGGAACACCACATGTTTTATGTGTCATTGTTCGTTCCTATCTACAGACATGTGTATTGGTCTCCTGACTTGAGACCATTACCAATGTGTATCATTTGATTAAGTAATTTAATACAAGTCTAAAACCATGGTATTGAAATCGTGGAAAAGTATCTTTTGTTGGGTGAGTCATCGGTGATATGACATTGGTTTAATGGTCAAGAAAGGATTTGTCGCTTCCAAGTTTAGGAAGTTGTACATCTCAGTCCTGGTTGATCAAGATGGTGCCACCTTCATAAGTCTTTGGCCAAAGTAGTACAAAGGTAAATCCATCCGATAAGATCAACAAATAATAAATCAAGATAATGATGATGACACAAGAGTGTGTCTTGCTTTATGAGATATTTAATGACAAAGAGATTATAGTACACAATCAGTGTTCGTAGGATGGTAGTCGTTGCTGTGACTATCCTTATCTCTTTAGGGGCCATGATGGGTTGCTAGACTCCGCTCTTGGTATGTGGATTGTATTCACTACTATTGAGATAAGGGCTTAGATGACCACACATAATAGCGTATTCAAGAATCCGCCCTATTTAGTTGAATAGATATATGGACATAGTGGGCCCCGCCATGGGGTCCGAGCATTGTCTAAGTTATCGATCACCGGTGAATTAAATAAATTTATTATTATTCAAGTTATGAATAATTGGGATTGAATTTATTTAATGTATTTACAAGTTTATTAAATATAATAAGAATATTAATCGAACGAATATTATTTTAATATTCAAGGTTCTTTTAATATTAAGCGGGACAGCGATTCAAGTTAAATGGATCAGATTTTATCACGTAATATATTTTATATTTATTAAAAGTATGTGATAAAATAATAAATAATATTGGTGCAGTTTAGTTCGACAAAATTATTTATTTAGTGGACATTGAAATAAATGCGGGTCGGGGAACCCAACCGGGTATTTTGGAATTCCACTATAAATAAGAGAGGAGGCTCTCTCCCTTGGTGTACTAATCACTATTCACTCATTTCATGGAGTGAAATCTAGAGCCTCTCTCTCCTCCCACTCTCTAGAGAGAGAATCTCTCGATCCAAGAAGCTCGGATCAAGATCTCTCTCATGCATCAAAGGCTTCTCGATGCGGTGATCATCGGGACATCGAAAGCATCGTCGGATCACCATGCTAGCACCTAGAATTCGATGATAAACATTCCAGCGGATTTTTGGAGCACTTGTGGATGATCTAGAGGGATCCTAATTTGGATCCTTTAAGCGACGATAGCCATCGGCTAGTTTCAGTCGACCGCGGCTTCGAATTTGAAATAGGTATGTTTTTCATTTTAGTATTTTTCTCCTTATGATTTATGCGGGATCCTCAGACCTTTCCGGGTCTCGGATCGTTGGCGACGACAAGTTCCGTCATCCCGCCGACACAAATTTTAAAATCCCCAGCCCACCGGCTTCCGCTGCGGGCCTCATAACCTAAAAATGGTATCAGAGGGATCACATAAATTTTCTGAGCCAAATAAAATTAATTTTCGTAAAATTAAGTGGAGGGTTCAAAGATGGTCCCAACGGTTCAAACCACACGGCGATCCGATGTCGAATGACCAAGTTATGGTCAGTTTAAATTTCCGGATTGGATAAAATTCGCGGTTTGATCTCGGTTTATAATTTTATTTCATCTTTTTGAACTGATTAAAATTCAATCGGTTCATTAGAAATAAAATTAATTGTGCAAATTATGATTTTATAATTTAATATTTTTCATAATAATTTTATTATTATTAGAATATTTATTTTATTATTATAATTATATAATAATAATAAATTATTATTTTATTATAGTAATATTATTATTATTAAATTAAAAAGGCTATCTACTAGCCTTTAGAAAATTTTCATATGTGGAAAAAAATTTATAGGGATTACTTGACTCTTAAAAAAAATTAAAAGGTAGAAGAGGGGTGGAATAGACTTCAAAGAAGTCTTCTTTAAAAAAAATAGGTGAAAAAAATAGGGGGTTGGGCGATGGATTAACAAAAAAAAGGTAAACAGGGGGTCCGAGAGGACCCCCTCAGTGCTCCTCTGGCAAGGCGCAACCCTAGCGCCCCCTCCACGGCTCCTTAGCAGCTCGCGGCGGCCAGTAGGAGGTCATGCCGCCCGGACTTTGTTGGACCGCCTCTCAACGGCACTCGCTGCACCCCGAGCACCTGCCTCCTACACCCCATCTGGCCTTCCTGGAGTCTACCGCCCCAGCATCCCAGACCAAACCACCACTGAAGACACCAGCCAGGGGGGGATTCCTCGGCTCACTAGGGGACCCGCATGCCGCAGCTATCCTTCCCGCCCTCTGCAATGACCTGGCATCGGACTGCTACCAGGCCGCCTCCTGCCTCACCGCTCAGGCCACCGCCCCCCTCACCGCCCAACACCCTGGAGTCCACCACCGACAACAGTCTGCACCACCCTTCACTCCCCAAACCTTGGCTGGCGCCCTCCCCTACGGCCTTTCACCCAGCAGGCTCTACCCGGCAGAACCCCTCCACCGTCTTCCTCTTTGCACCCCGCATGCAGAGCCAACCGCCGGCCCCACACCTTGCAATTTCCCCCACACAGCTCAACCCAATACGCTGCCGACAGGCACACCCTATTCCGCATGCAGCACAGGTGACCCGGTCTTCCTGGTCGTCACCTCCAACACCCGACCACCCTGCGCCCTCTCCGCGACTCCTCGGCCCGGCAGCAAACTGTTGACCCGGTCGCCGTCCTTCCTCAGTACCAACCCGAAGCAGGTCGTCGGGCTTCCTACAAGGTAGATGCCTCCCAATCTGATCCACCGCCCTATGCATACACCCGGACTCTTACCGACCAGCTCCTGAGCACCGCTATGCAAGGATTCCCATGGCCTTTTCCACCTTGAACCCCTCCCAGCACTGGCCAGGCCGCGACACTACCAGTGTGCCTCCCGACTACTCCCCTCGATGGCACACCACCCTGGGTGCTCTCTACACTATCATCTAGCCTCCCACAGCGGCGCGACGCGTCCGTCGCCGTCCCTCACTGCCCCTCACCCATCCGGGAGGTATTCTATTTTTTGTCTGCAAGTATTTCAATAGGGTAAATATGGACCTGAAGCGGTCCGGGAAAACCTGCCCAACTCGGAATGATCTTGGACGGATCTTTCCGACCCTTGTTCGGCCCTTGCACGGCCTGCTAGGGCACTGCGTGGGTTTGGCCCGACCCGCACAGGCCTTGTAGTGACCTTTCGGGGCCAACCAATTTAAATTAATCAAGAATAATTAAATTAATTAATTTAATTTTAGTTTTTAAATTAAATTAATTATAATTAATTTTGGTTAATTATTTTAATACCCGGATAAAAAATTAATTCAATTTGATTATTAAATTGAATTAAGTTAAATTAATTTAATTTTGGTATTAAAATTAAATTAATTAGCATACCATTAATTAATTAAATTATTTGAATTATTTAATTCATTTAATTTAATTAAATAACCTTCGTACTTAATTAATGCATTTTAATTTTATCGCGCTTCATTTTACCTACATTCTGGTCTTGAGCATCGACCCGTGTATGTAGCCTTTTATTTAATTAATTATTTAAATGTGTGCGATGATTGTAATTAATTAAATAGACGGTATGTGCATCATCTTTATTTTTCGGTTAAAATGTATAAGGGCCTGCATGCCCAATTTTTACCCGATGTGCATTTATCCCACTAGTCCCCCTCGCCTGCGTATGAGTATTGATGTACTTGGATGAAGATGGCGAACGACGTGGACCTTGCAAATATGAGGCGGTTCACATTGATCAAGATAGTGCAAGATGACACGTGGATTCCACCAAGACAAGGCGGTACTCCAAGACGTGACATGGACCCCGCCAAGACAAGGCGATGTTTCAGAAGTGAAGAGAATATACAAGACAAGGGGCAAGCTACATTAAGAGTCAAGATTCGACTCAGGTACGACATCCTTAGGTCGTTTAGATGCTCAAGACCAGTTGGGTAGTAGTTTAACCTTTATGTATTTATTTATTATTTTATGCTTTTTAGAACAGCGGAAAAATACATAAAATAATAGATAATAAAATGCACAAAGAAGTGGCGTATGTTTTTCTATTAAAGTTCAGTTGTGAGCATGACAACATAGATGAAAATTTTTAATATAAATGGATTACATTTGTCGATAGAGAAAACCAATAAAACCCTCAATGAAAATATTAAGTCACAAACAGCCTTTCATCATTCATGTTTGAACAAAACCTGGTGTTCGAGGTGTCGGTCATGCCTTAGCTGAGGGTGCCTCTTACTACTGAGGAGTTCTTATTAGGGTGGTTGGTCAACTTAACTAAAATTTTAGCAAATAAATATCCATATCTAGATTTTTGTAATTTTATAGGCAAGCGTTGAGTAAATCAGTAATGATTTTTGAAGCTGCAACTTCACTCAACAGATCAAGAAACCGCGAGTTAATGTCGTTGGCCAGCCAAAATCCTACCTTGGACCCTTTGAGTAGCGGCATAGCCATAGCTTGTAGACTATGAGGGTGGTTCAGGGATCCTTTCCATTAGAATAATCAAGATTATTCTGATTCTAGTACAGAGGGTTCCTATAATTCGAAAAAATAGTGGGAGACATTTAATGATTAAATAATCAGTAATGTCACATTTGGTAATCAACATTAAAGTACAATTTTCTAAAGATTTTTTTGTAGAGAATGGAAAGAAATGCCACAATAAAACTACAATAATTATTAGACAAAGTTAATGTCAAAACTAAGCATGAATTTCCAAAGTGTGGTATAGGCACTCGCGCACATTACTACTATATCAGAAATTCAAGGTGCTTGTGTCCCAGCCTGTTAAGCCACCTCAATAAGCGAGGGTGTAAAACTGATTGCAGGAGACTCATGAATCAATAATATGATAGTTCTATCATAATTCTATCATCAATATCTAATTTTAGTTATGGTCGCTACATCATGACTTGGATGATGATCACATGTATTCTCATCTCCAAGAAATTTTTTAGGAGAAAGCTAAGCAACATATGAATGTGGTGATAACACTTGGATTGTATAAAGTGAAAGATAGTTCACAATATTTAATGTCATCCCATTATTATACCTTTTACACCTAATTACACTTGTTTTGTTTAAGGATACTAATGAATGGTATAGATTAAGCACTTCATTGCTGTTAAGGTAACATTCGCCAAGTAATAAGAATATTAGAGATAACACCATCTTTTATTCTTATGGTGAATAAATTGAATGACAAGGTAAGGCCTGTGGAAAGTTACGCCAAAGGCACCTTCTTCATGTCCTTAAAATAAAAATGGTTGGTTATTTAACATTAGTTTATTTTCATCACATATAAATTCATGGAAGTTTAAAAAATGAAAAACTAGAAGCAAGTACCCGCTTCTCGTTCAGTTAATATTCATCGAAGAAAGGTATTGTTCTCTCACATACTTCTTGGGTATTAAAATACAATATGATTTTCACATATATGTATTGAAATACAGTAGCCAAGTAAGTAGAGAAACATTACTAGGAGTAAGGTGTCTTCTCCAAGCAGCTGAGAAAGGGTGATTCCTAAGTCAGCGGTGAGAAACACCTAACTTCTAATTGCCAAGATATTAATTCAAATTGAAAAAGTTGTAGAGTATAACCAAAATATTTATCTCACATAGACATTTTGGAAATGATGAGGCATTATTCCATGTTTTGAAATGAATGTTGTTTATGGTAACATACTCAACAAATATTTCACTACTACTTGAATCAATGGCAATACATGATGAATATAAAATATAAGACCTACCCAGTTCTGGAAATATAGTTCTTTGTCAATTAAAACTAAAAGTGTACGTCAAGAATATACCCAGTATGGTATTTAGGCTTGGAACAGCTAAACACATTTGGTATTATTGACATCCTTAGTTCAGACAAAGAAACCTTTATAAATAAAGGCATGCCACAAAACTTCTGAGGATTAGTTCAACAAGAGAGTATGAACTATTCCAAAGAAAGAAAGAGGTAAAGATACTTCATAAGATTCCTTTAAGTTATTAAGTAATAGTGAAGTATATGTTTGGTAAGAAGATATGAGTTGCTTCAGATCGGCATGCTGAAGAATATCTTGACCAAACAATCATTGATCATGATAATGTAGTGTGGAGTAATTCCTAAATGCATGTTACCTTGTCTACATCACCGTATTGATGTTCCTAAGGAGGACCAATGATGAAGTCTTACATGTTAACATTGATTAAAAAATGTAGCGTGGAGTAATTCCTAAACGCGCATTTTATACACCAAAGTCATGATGTAATTTATATCAATGTTAAACCATGCAGTAACTTCCATTATATCTCATGATGTGCTTTGAAAATAACAATGTAAACCCATAACCTCCATGCCAACTAAAATGATAAATGGATATCATACAAGTCATAGTATGATGGAAAATCCATTATGTCATAAGACGTGTTTAGATGAAAATCGTTTGTTAGGATTTAAACAAACATGCATCAAGTTAAACACGTTATGAATCTAAGGTAATTATCCTAATAGTTTCTTAGTATATTACCTAAATCCCTAAGATAGAAAAGATGTAGTCAAGTATTAGACTACATTTCTATATAAGGGTGCACATCTCTATTAGAGATAGTGGGGGATAAATTGACTTGGACTTAGTCAATGCTCGAAATGCACAAATGGTTGGAATAGGAACAAGTTCCACAAGTACATGTAGAATAGGCATGTTCCTGTGACACATATTGCGTAGGAAAAATTAAACCATGGTGATGGTTTTATATTCACTATGGTCGGTGATATATTATTCATTAAGAATAATAAATCCTACAAGTAAGTGGTAAAAGGTAATTAGATAATATTGAAAAGATAAATTAAAATTCAATAATGGATTCCATGTATCAAATTGCAAAGGGTCTTATATATTGAATATTGCGGTGGGTATTCAAATGAGATGATACATGGATGGTATAAGCCTGGTACCAATAAGGCTTGACTGTTTATACCAAGTCGGTATACCTAAATCTATTATAATTTTACTTGTCATAGCTGACTTCTAAGATCATTCTATTGGTCATTGGATGTCAAGATCATCTTTCGTGGAAGGTGTCTATACGACACAACCGGAAAGAGATGATGACATCATATGGTGCCAATGAAGGTTTTAAGTTACTAAAATCTAGTTCTGGATTAAAGTAAGCAACAATATCATAGAGTATTCATTGGGAATGAATCTTTACAGTGTGTATACCAAAGGTTAGTGGGAGTTCCAAAGTTTTCCAAGTGAAATATGTTCGAAAACATATGGAAAATAGATCTTGATCTTATAGTTAGATAAGATTAGAATAAAAGAAATTCTCCAATGATTGATTTAAAGTAGAAACCTGAGTTCTAGGGAACAGGATCTACTAAGGTAGATCCATAGGTTTCTTGGTCCTAGTCAATCGTACATATAGTGACATTGTATTGGAAAATATAAGTTGGAACAATTCAAGTTCAGAATTGTTGCCAATGTCACATGGCTTAATATTTCTGGGTAAACATGTTCAGAGCATGAGAAGAGATTAATGTTGTGAATTGATACCATACACTTCAGTAATGGATCAATCACATATGCCATGTTATGTAAAATAATTGATATTTCCAGGATATACTTTATTGTAGTCATATATCAATTATATCCAGGAGCACTGCAAGTGATGCAGTCAGAACTATCATCTTGTACTTTGGAAATTACAAATAATATGTACCTGGAATATAGAGAGGAAGGTATACTAGTTTTTTGTGGGACACAAACTAGTAATCCTTAGATAAATTTGATCAAATATTGTATTTAGGCAAAGATGATGAGAGATTAAATCTCATAAAATCTAGTGGTAGCCATATCTACAAATACCGAGTACGTTGCAGCTTCTAAGGCAGCTAAGAAGCAATTATCAATCGCAATGATTTTTTCTAGTTCTTGGATTCACACCTAGTGAGAAACGTATTATCATAATGTAAACTATTGTATTCTTACTATCCAAGTTGTCAAGTTATGGAAATGGAAAAAAGTGATATACTTGGGGATACCTTATCTTGAGAAGTTTTACTCAAGCAGATGAGGTCGCATATAGCAGATATGCCACATGGTGAAAAAGTGGTAAGCCCAGTAGTTAAAGCCATTACTCAATAGAAGAATGATCTTTATCATGTGAGTAGCTAACAATTTTATTTAGAAATTTGGCTCTAGTGCAAGTGGGAGTGTTGAAATAGTGGGTTCCCTAGACCCAACTATGCAGTACTTTTGATTACCAAATCATGTGTACAGTTAGTTATACATGATGTCATCTTACCATTATAGTGTAGACTTTTATATGTCCACTATTATAATGGTAATGTCCAAAGATTAATTTTCATATCGAGTGGTTTTAGAAGATCCCATGCTATAATGAGAACCTCGAGATACTATGAAATTAATCATAAATATATGTTTTATAGTCTAGATACATCTTACTGACTGGACACAGAAGATGTTTGACTATCAGGTGATGGGGGCTCATAATAATTGAGACTTATTCTCATGAAGTTCGCACTTGGTGATCTCTAGTAGTGAGATCATGAGGATAGGTCTGCCAATAGGAACACCACATGTTTTATGTGTCATTGGTCATTCCTATATATGGACATGTGTATTGGTCTCATAACTTGATACCATTACCAATGTGTATCATTTGATTACATAATTTAATACAAGGTGAAAACCATGGTATTGAAATCGTGGTGAAGTATCTTGTGTTGGGTGCGTCATTGGTGATATGACATTGGTTGAATGGTTAAGAACGGATTTTTCGCTTCCAAGTTTAGGAAGTTGTATATATCAGGCTTGGTTGATCAAGATGGTGATGACTTCATAAGTCTTTGGCCAAAGTAGTACAAAGGTAAATCCATCTGATAAGATCAATAAATAATAAATCAAGATAAGGATGATGACACAAGAGTGTGTCCTGCTTTATGAGATATTTAATGATAAAGAGATTATAGTACACAGTCAGTGTTCATAGGATGGTAGTCGTTGCTATGACTATCCTTATATCTTTAGGGGCCATGATGGGTTGCTAGACTCCACTCTTGGTCTGTGGATTTTATTCACTACTATTGAGATAAGGGCCTGGAGGGTCACGCACAATATCGTATTCAAGAATCCTCCCTATTCAGTTGAATAGGTATATAGACATAGTGGGCCCCACCACGGGGTCCAAGCGTTTTCCAAGTTATCGATCACCGATGAATTAAATAAATTCATTATTATTCAAGTTATGAATAATTGGGATTTAATTTATTTAATTTATTTACAAGTTTAGTAAATATAAGAAAAATATTAATCGAATGAATATTATTTTAATATTTAAGGTTCGTTTAATATTAAGCGGGACAGTGAGTCGAGTTAAATGGCTTGGATTTTATCACATAATATATTTAATATATATTAAAAGTATGTGATAAAATAATAAATAATATTGGCATAGTTTAGTTTGTCAAAATTATGTATTTAGTGGACATTGAAATAAACGGGGGTCGGGGAACCCAACCGGGTATTTTGGAATTCCACTATAAATAAGAGATGAGGCTCTCTCCCTTGGTGTGCTAATCACTATTCACTCATTTCATGGAGTGAAATCCATAGCCTCTCTCTCCTCCCACTCTCTAGAGAGAGAAGCTCTCGATCCAAGAAGCTCGGATCAAGATCACTCTCATGCATCGAAGGCTTCTTGATGCAGTGATCGTCGGGACATCGAAAGTATCATCGGATCGTCGTGCTAGCACCCGGAATTCGACAATAAATATTCCAGTGGATTTTTGGAGTGCATTTGGATGATCTAGAGGGATATTTATTTGGATCCTTCAATAGACGATCGCCATCAACTAGTTGCAGTTGACCATGGATTTGGATTTGAAATGGGTATGTTTTTCATTTTATTTTTTTGCTCCTTATGATTTACGCGGGATCCTCAGACCTTTCTGGGGATCAAATCATTGGTGAAGACAAGTTCCATCATCCCTCTGATGAAAATTTTAAAATCCTCAGCCCACCGGCTTCCGCTACGGGCCCCATAACCTAACAATAATTTCCTTCAATGAAAATTCAAGCATAAAAATCCTAATTAAAATGAGATTGTGAAATAAACCCTTACAAAGATCATAACATTGAAGTAAGAATTAACCAATGAATCGATTATGTGTATCAAATGTAAATATAAATAAAAGAAGTTTAAATAAACCAATGTGTATTCAAAATTCATTACACACATAATCTTAAAATATTAAATACAATTACTAAGTAATATAGCCCAATGAAAATAAATTGAGTTATGAAATTCTTTACCACTTAGTAACTTTTAAGTCAGAATCCATTTGGATGAAATAATTTAAACTAAAACATAAAATACTATGAATTATTAATGAATCATGATATTACATATCAAATGGGCAGTATATACCCCATATAAAATAAATTAGTTTCATAACATTACAATATGCCTTAATGAAATGAAATTGAGATGAAATCTCTTAACTCATGCTTCCTTTTGGTTAAACATGCATTAAAATCATGTATAATGGTTTTAATCATGTTATTAATTAATACCATAACCATATTTATATTTATAATATCACATATGATCCTCTTATAACATTTTTCTACCCATTTTCTAAGAATATTTCATTATTTTCATTGTTTCGGGGGTTAATTGCCCTATTTTCTCATTCATGATTTGTCATGAAAGTTCTAGTTATTGGGTATATGATAAAGATAAATCATATACAGAATTATATTAATTTTATAAATATAAAATTTAATCATTATATACATTTTTATAATCATTCTTTAAAATTGTACTGGAAAATGAGTCACATCGCTTCGGGGAGACGGTAGACCATACGTATGCACGATCGACGATATCATTCCCTTAACAAGTGAAAGGATAAGCAATTGTATGATATATTAATTTTATAGAATAAATATTATTTTATATATATCATATATATTCATTAAATCTATCCTTATTACTTTCCATGTAAATCATAATTGAAAAACTAATCACATCGCTTCGTGAGGCGGTAGTCTGTCGTACACATGAGCGACGTTATCATATTTTAAAAGGAATAGAACATAAGAAGTTATATGTGATATTAAAATTAAATAAGTATAATAATTTCATAAATATAATATAAAAATTTTAAATCTATCATTATATCCAACCTTGAAAGCTGGTGATGGAAAATGAATTACATTAGTTCGCGATACGGTAGTTCATCGTACACACGATCGACGGTTTTGTTTCCCATTTGATGGAAGAGGAGATGGATATAGGTAATTAACTTAAAATAATAACATATAATTATATTTAATATACTAATTTTATTATATAATAATGGTTTAATAGGATTTCAAATAGGTGTAAGAAGAAACAAAATAAAAATGATTTCTTAAGAATGTTACCTCTTCTTCAAACAAATTCTTTAGGTTTGCACCAAAATCCTTATTAGATTGAATTTATGATAAAAACGGGATCTTGGATGTTTTTAGGAGAGTAATAAATTTATTTTTTCAAGTCTTGTATAAACCAAATAGATTTGGAAGTGTGAATATGGGAGGAGAGGAGTGGCCTTTTATAAGTGGGGGAGAGGACATAGATGAAATTTTTGAAAAGATTCAATTAAACCCATTTTTTTATCATTAAAAAGACTCTAAAATGGGTAATTATACACCCTTATAGGTTATAAATTCTAAATATGCTCATAAAATGGGTTTTGGAAAAGTTTTAGGTCATTTTCAACCCTTATCTTCTTAGTTTAACCCCCTAGTAAACCTGTTTTTATTTAACCACGATAATTAATTTTTACTATTTTCACTATTAATTATGGTCAAAAATTAAGTTAAATTATTATATAATATAAATTTTTATCATTAAAAATATTTAATCTATTTTTCCAAATTTAATTCACAAAATTGGTAGATTTCAATTTAAAATTAAACTCGCAGATGCGAGGAAAAAGCGAGTTTTCAAAGAGAAAATTCTCATAAGTATAGAAGGTTTTAATATCAAAATTCAATATAAATTTGATTATAATGACATAAAATAGTTGAATATTAATATAATTGAACTAATTTTACTTTAAAACCAATTTAAAATTAAATTTATCCTTGTAAATTATTTAAATGAAAAGACAGTTTTCATTAAAAATCAGTATTTTTCACTATTCTTTAAAAAATGAAACATTTCAAAAAAATACCAAAAATCCAACCTAATATAATTTTGATATTATTATTTAAAAAAATTAAGTTAATTTTATAAAATAAATTTTCTAAAATTTGTAAAAATTAATTTTAAATTGTGTGTGCAAAGTGCGACTATACCATCTTTTAGAAAAATACAGTTTTTCAGAAAACATTTATTTTTCTTTTAAATGGTTATTATTTTATTTATAATAAATATATTACCATAATTTTAATAATTTAGTTATTACTATTCATACCATTCAATTTAACAGCTAGGTTATAATGGTGTACTATATTACAGTTCTTTAGACTTTGGGTTGCATGTTTCACAAGCTATCAAAGAGACTGAATTTATTTAAAAAGAAATATATCATAAAGTATCGGGGTGTTACATTATCATATAATCTTGGTGTTTTGTGTTATATACACTATAAAACCTAACTTTTTTCTTTTAAAATCCTAGGGTGTCATATTCTCTCCGCCTTTAATAAATTGCATCCTTGCAATTTAAACTTGATCTATGTAATCAATGGTTTGACATTTGGAAATACCATTATTGAAAAACCCACATAATAAAAGGGATAATAAAACTTCCTCTTGATAAGAGATAAAGTTAAATACTAAGGTTATATGGAATAAAATATAACTAGGTTTCTAAGTAGGAGAACATATGTGGGAAGTGAAGATATGGGCATGGACGAAAAGCATGAATAATTAAGGAGAGTGATAGAGATCATTGATCAAAAAAATTAAATGATCAATGGAAATTTAAGGACCACAAAACCAAATATTTTTGGTGATTTATAAGACCATTTGATTTATAGGATATGAATGTAATAGGATAAATTTTTTGTTTCAAGATCTTTTTCCTAAAGTTGAGGTATTCTTTTACTATCTAATAATATAATAAAATATACTTAATTGATATATTTCTATTTAAAAATCACAATTTCATCCTTTGGATATTCTTTGATCAATTTTCATGTCATCTATTACTCCAAGAAATGAATATCCAAAATTAATTTTTATACCTGAATCCATAAAATTAACTTTTAACTGGTCGTAAGATCCATAAAATAGTGATAAGTCTTTCTTCATATTTCTAAATATTTCCCAAAACCAATATGGTTAGCACAAGTTATCCAATATAATACATTAATATATAAACCTCGATAGTAACACCATCGGTTCATCAATAATATTTATTAATAAATCATTTAACTAAATACAATTACATATTAACCAAGACATCACATAGGCCAATGGTAGGCACTATGCCCTTATCATCCTTCAGTTGTGGATTCAAACCCCACAGCATTTTCCAGATGCAATGGGTTGTCCATTTTCCAAAAAAATATTAATATAATTCCTATAACATTTTCAAATTTTGATGACCCATAATTACTACAACATCAAAGATAAGATAAACCTTAATGGTTTCCAATACCTTTAATCTTAAGTATAAAAAATTTAAAGGCATTAATCCTCAAATAACTTTTTCATATACTAAGACAATGGGTTGTATTCCCATAAAGGTTTTCCAAAAATATCCTTAATCATGTTATATTACTACCAAATAAATTTTCAAAAGGGGTGTTTAAGACTTTGAACTTATAATCAACCTTAAACTCATAAACCCATGATGGTATCCATAAATCTTAAGTTAATAAAGACATATATGCTTCTGAAATTTAACATAATCCTTATATGTTACATAATTCTTATAACCAAAATACCATTGGAAAAAAACTTCTACAATTTAATTCTTGAATCCCAATAGATAAATAATTCATATTTTTTATTTCAACATAGGTTCTTCCTTGGTATAGGGGTTAACCTTTAGAAGAGGTAATTGACTCATATAATTCTCATGTTCCAAACATTTAAGATAATGAACTATAAATGGATCCCTAGGATGAAATTTATTTACTTGCATCATACTCTTAATTTTTTCATAGAAATTCATTGTTTTATGAAATTCTTTTCCACATATTAACATTTTCTTGTTCCTTTGAGACACTTTCCTAGGATTCTATTTCCACATTTATGACATGAAGGGAATTGATCCTTCTTTCCTCCATGGTCTCCACCACTTGAGCTCCTAGCGAACTCTATTCTTTTCTTCTTTGGTGAGTTTGATATTTGGTTAAGGTATAGGTTGTTAATCATATTTTGGGATAACTGATTAGGAATAATCATAATGTCTTTCACTCCTATCATTATCCCATTTAGTTTCACATAGTCACCACGTTGTCCTTCGTATTAAATGTTAACATAAATCTGTATGGTTCTAGCCATTAACTAAAACTAAAAAGTACAGTGTGGGAAACAATAATCATAGTGGGAAACCGCATAATCATTATAACATCCTTCAATCCAGCACTCCCTCATGTGGCTAGAATGTAACGACCCAAAGTATGTCAATGGAAAATTTCCTTATTATATTTATAAAAACACAAAATAATGAACTATTAAGTGATAAGTGACCTTTAAACATAATTTTGTCACCCCTATGTTTGGAATTTTAAAAATCCGACATACACGGTTGTGTTCAAGATAGTTTTTGGAGTCTAATGAAACAAAAATAATTTTTGGTGAATAGTAACATACCTTTATGAATAGTAACCTACCCTTATGAATAGTAATATGACCCTTATGAATAGTAAATAAGAGTAACATTACCTATGAATAATAAAATAAAATTTATACATCTTAGAAAGTGACAATTTGACCTTAGTAAACGTTTTTGGTATTTTATAAGTCATAAATAATTAATTATAATTAATTAATTAATTTAAATGAATATTTATTTTCGTGAAATATATTCATAAATTATTAAATCAATGTCTAATAGTTTTTAGATAATTTTATAAGACCCTATGTAATTTTTGAAAGAACTGCAAAATCAGTTTTAATTTTTAAAAACTGTTTTTTTAAGTAAATTATGATTTTAATTAAATATTAAATTAATAATATTTAGAAATTTTTTTTTGAAAAATGGACATCATTTTTTGATTCTACACGTCGAAAAATGTTAGGGGTAAATTTTTGGGTTTATTCTGAAATACTTCAATTTTCGGGTGAATAGTAAAAAAATACAGTTTTTCGCATAATCGGTGTACACTAAATTGCATCATTAATGATGTAATGATGAAATAAACATTCTAGAACTTTAGTTTCGGCCACAACCTATTAAATTTCATAAATTATTCCTTTAAATACAATAAATCCAATTCTCAAACCTAAAAAAAACTTTCCAAAGCCTAAAGTCAAAAGGTGATTTCTTAAAGTGTCTTTTTCTCTTTCTTTCTCTTTCCTTTTAATAAATTAATGAATTCGAATTATAAAGAAGATTTAAAGCCTAAAAAGAATTATATTATATTTATATATGATTTAGGATGTCAAAAAACTACTATTACAAGTCTAACTCTTGATATATTATTTTATTTAATATTTTATGCCAAAAACACCTCCCTCCTCATGTATAAATAAGCCCTCCCCCTCCTCTTGCCAAACCACACCTCTCAAGCTTCAAGAATTTTCTAAGCTCTGCCCAATCATCTTTTCTAGCCTCTCCCCCATGCCCAAGAGCTCCTGGTCTCATCAAAAGACCAAGCTTAGGCCCTTAAGGAGGTTCTCAAGAGGAGGATCCAAAAGGTGATTTCTCTCCCTCTTCTCCTTTAATTTCCTTTCAAGTTCAAGTTCCTTTCTTGATCTCTCCCTAGCTATCTTCATCCAAATTGTTTTGTAACTCCATTATTATACATATACTGTAATCTTATGATTATAATGGTATATTATATCACCCCATACCCTTTCCCTCTTCCTTTTATTTTATTAAAGAGAACGTTGTTCATGTGGTGATAATTTATCACCTTCAAAAACGACATGTTCTCTTCTTCCATTTCTACCTTTAATCTGGTCATGAAACCATTTTATGGTTGAACCAAAATATTTTATATGTATTATGTTCTATTTTAAGTTCTGGAAATAACCTATGGCCTTATTACTAAGTTAAATGTTAAAACAAGATCGTTGTGATCCAAAAACCGCCCAAATTAACCCAAATAACCATCATTAAATTTTTATCTAATGATTCGTCCACTTGATTCTAATATAATTAACTATAAAATTATTAAATCTAATGTAATATAATTAATAACATGTAGTATCAGTTCTGGATGTTTACCCATGATCTACCCAAACATCAATTTAAGAATACAAGTGGACCGCTCAAGAAAACCATAAAAACGAACATCCCCGAACAATATTTTTAAACTCTATAAGTCATCCAAAGGAACATAATATGAAATAATGAAACCATAATGAACCCTATTAATGTATAAAATGTTCTGGAATTTCTAATTAATGAATATAATGTCATTATACATGACATTAAAGAGAAGGAGGCATTCGAAGTAAAAGGTAAGGGGAAATCTCGAACCCAATTTTCTTCCTTCGAGTTCTCCCTCTTTCACTCCATTTTTGATATGGTTACTCCTCAAAGATCATTTGTTCGTCATTTCATTTACTCTTCTGGGATATAAATGTTTTTCACTGGTTTTTAAGTCCATCAAAATGTTTTCCAAAAGAACTCTTCTTTCAAGATCTCGCCTTTTACCTCTCATTAAAGGTTGATGGTTCTTGTATCAAGTATGTTGTTCCCTCTTTCTTTTGGGAACCCAAAGCTTATGAATGTGTTATTATGAGATTAAACCCATTCCTTTCCATGGTTTATTTATGTACATGTTTTATATGTGTTCTATGTGGCAATCATGATAATGATAATGTTATGATGTGACGGGTGCGCCCGGAATTATATAACGCAATATGAATGTTTAAATGTGACGGGTGCGCCCGTAATTATACAGCGCTCCAATGCATTGGGTAAAGTGATGAATCTCATGAGTAAATGTGAAATGATGTGTGAACATGATTCTAGCTTTGTTCACAAGTATGTGTGGTAGTTAACCACTAAGACATGATGTTTCATTTTTATGCATTGCCACATTTCAAGTCTTTTACTTATGCTCCTCTCATGTTCATGATCTTTTGCCTATGTTATGATTATTCTCACCCCATGATGTATTGTTCTTATCTATCCTCTTACTAGGATTTTATCTCACCCCTTTTTATGTATATCCTCAGGTGGCTACATGTACTAAGGAGAGGACAAGTGATACTAAGAAGCTATAGAAGAAGAAATTAAATAAATGTTTATGGTTGATGTTGTATTTGTTATGTATGGTCCTAGTTTTCCCAAGACACTAAACCTCTGGATCCTCCATGTGTAATACTATTGTGTTTTTTATCTTTAAAATGATTTAATAGTAATGTAAGAAAAGGCCGGATCGCTTTAGTTGGTATCAGAGGAAAGGTTTAGTTGATTTGGGAATTAGGATTAGTGAACCCTAAAGAAAACCTCTAGCATGAGACTAAGTACAAATATGCACACAAGGATATTTACCTAGGGATCCCATATGTTATGTTTTTGGTATAATTGTTTAAATCAATAAGTTATTCATGACTTGTTTACTTATGTTTTGTTCTAACCTTTTCTATTTTAGAAAATGGTGGGAACCAGGAGAAATCAGGCCAACAACTCTTGCGAGGGCCAATGCAACGATTGCCCGAACAACATCCCCAATGATTTGGGAGGTGGAGTTCAAAACTTCATGGCGATGCTTACCCAATTATCTCGGGTTATGAATAATAACCATAATAATGGGGAACATCCTCCTTCACCAAAGAGGGAGAAACTAGCTATCGAATGTTTTATGCGACAACGACCACCGACGTTTTGTGGATCTTCCGATCCACTAGTTGCAGAACAGTGGGTCAACTCCATGGAGAATATATTTTTTGTTCTTCACTGTTCTGAGACGGAGAAGGTGACTCTAGTCGTTTATCTTCTAGAT
The DNA here is from genome assembly GCA_963277665.1 of Viscum album. NCBI lineage: Eukaryota > Viridiplantae > Streptophyta > Magnoliopsida > Santalales > Viscaceae > Viscum > Viscum album. Next base: position 695,537,028 of record OY728122.1, on the reverse strand, counting down.
GGATAAGCTGATCAATGGTGGGCTTTGATTAAGAACACCAAGCCAAGGGCGGAAATTGAAGATATGGAATGGGAAGACTTTAAGATAATTTTTCTTAATAAGTACTTCCCACGAAATCTTCGCACGAAGATGGAGAGATAATTCATAGAGATCAAGAAAAAAGAAGGAGAATCTGTCACAACCTATGAAGCAAATTTCACAAGGCTCACAAGGTATGCTTCGGGTTTTGTTATCAACAATGATAGAAAAATTGATAGATACTTTAGTGGATTAAAACCACATCTTCGAAAGGCTCTTGAAATTCGAGACTTTGGGAGTTATGAAGAAGTTGTTCGGTGTGCTCTCAAAGTGGAGATGGAGTTTGGAGAATGGTCACATGGCTTTGGTGATAAGAAAAGAAAGATTTAGTTTCAAGCTGGTGGATCTAGTGATAAAAATGGGAAGAAAACACAATGACCCACATGCCAAAAATGTGGGAAGTTGCACCATGGGAACTGCCTCAAAGGTACAGCGAAATGCTTTAAGTGTGGGAAGGAAGGAAACCAAGCTCACGAGTGTCGAAAAGACATGAAAAGGAAGGATAATGTAGCCGATGAAAGGAGAGAACCACTCGTGGTTCAATGCTACAACTGTAGGGAGCTAGGGAACTATTCAAACCAGTGCACTAAACCTCAAGCTCTCAAGGGTAATCAGCGCCAACAACCACCAAATCCAAAGGAACAAGGGAAGTCGTATGCCATCACTACTGTGGAGGTGGAACATGATAATGAAGTCGTACAAGATACACTTCCTATTCACTCGAGAATGGCAAAAGTCTTATTTGATTCTGGTTCTACGCATTCCTTTATATCTTGAAATTTTTCTAGAACTATAGAATCGAAGCCCCGAAACCTTGTAGTAGAGATATCTGTAAAAACACCAAGTGGTGAAATCATTGCAACCCAAGTGTTTGACTCTTCTCCTGTTGACGTATGTGGGAAGATTCTTCTGGCAAATCTCGTAATACTTCCCTTGGTGGAATTCGACGCTATAATGGGAATAGATTGTCTCTCGTTATATAGAGCACATATCAACTGTCGGGAAAAGGAAATATATTTTCATATTCCAAACCATCCCATGATCCTCTACAAATGCAAGGAAGATCATGAATATCCTTTGAAAAATCCTTCAATGGTGTGGGTGATGATTCCCTATAAAGAAGCATACCTCGACCAAATGTTTGAGTCAAAGGAAAGTTCCAACCTTGAGGAAATTTCCATCGTAAGGGAATACGACAATGTATTTCCCGAAGAGTTACCCGGAATTCCCCCGGATCGTGAGGTAGAGTTCTCAATTGAACTCATACCCGGAGCTACTCCTATCTCGAAGTTCCCCTATAGGATGGATCCTATCGAACTAGAGGAGTTAAAGAAGCAGCTGCAAGAGCATCTGGACAAAGGGTTTATACGCCCTAGTGCATCACCTTGGGGTGCGCCAGTGCTCTTTGTAAAGAATAAGGATGGAACCATGCGGCTGTGTATCGATTATCGGGAACTCAACAAGATCACTATAAAGAACAAGTATCCTCTCCCAAGGATTAACGACTTGTTCAACTAGTTAAGAGGAGCTCAATACTTCTCAAAGGTGGATCTTAGTTTTGGATATCATCAAGTAAAGGTGAAGAAGGAAGATATTCAGAAGACTGCCTTCCGTACAAGGTATGGGCACTATGAGTTTTTGGTGATGCCCTTAGGACTTACTAATGACCCTGCAATCTTCATGGATTTGATGAATAGAGTATTTAGACATTACCTCGACAAATTTGTGGTAGTTTTTATTGATGATATTCTCATCTACTCTAATAGAAAGGAGGAACATGAAGAACATCTAAGACTTGTGTTGGAGACATTGAGAAAAGAGAAGTTGTACGCCAAGTTAAAAAAGTGTGACTTTTGGATGAATCAAGTCACGTTCTTGGGACATGTGATCACAAGCGAGGGAATTTCCGTGGACCCTTCAAAGACAAAGGCGATTGAAGAATGGCCCAGGCCCTCTAGTGTCATAGAAATCTATAGTTTTCTTGGATTAGCTGGGTACTATCGACGTTTTGTGAGAAACTTCTCACGATTTTCAATCCCGCTAACTAAGTTAACAAGGAAAGGGGTAAAGTATGTATGGATGGAAGAATGTGAGGGAAGCTTCAAGGAGCTAAAGAGAAGGCTGATCATTGCACCTGTACTCACACTACCGAAAAGTGGAGAAAGTTTTGTGATATACAGTGATGCTTCAAAGAAATGATTGGGTTGTGTACTCATGAAAAATGATAATGTGATAGCCTACGCATCACGACAGTTGAAGATCCATGAGCATAACTACCTGACGCATGATCTAGAGCTGGCAGCCGTGATTTTTGCCTTGAAAATCTGGCGGCACTACCTTTATGGTGAGAAGTGTGACATATACACCGACCACAAGAGCCTAAAGTATATATTCACACAAAAGGAGCTCAACATGCGTCAAAGGAGATGGTTAGATCTAATCAAGGATTACGATTACTCTATTCACTATCATCCTGGAAAGGCGAACAAGGTAGATGATGCTCTAAGCAGGAAAGAACCTGCTACTCTATCCATGTTGAGGATTGAGAAAGACCATATCTTCTTGGATATGCAAAGGATGGATTTGGGAATCGTAATGGCAGGGGATACATCCTACCTTTCCCAAATGATTGCGCAACCATCCATCCAAAAGAAGATTAAGGAAGCACAAAGGGATGGTGTGGAGATACAAAAGAGGGTGAATGCAGTAAAGGAAGGGAAGCTGCAAGAGTTCCATATCGACGATGATGGTGTGATTCGGTTTGGAACGCGACTTTTTGTGCCTTCATCACCCGGAATAAAGAAGGAGCTATTGGATAATGCACATAGATCAACTTTCTCTATTCATCCTGGAAGTACCAAGATGTATCGTGATCTCCGATAACACTTCTGGTGGGATAACATGAAGAAGGAGATTGAGGAATATATATCAAGGTGCTTGGTATGTCAGCAAGTTAAAGTTGAGCGGCAAAAGTCCAAAGGTATGATGCAGCCATTGCCTATACCCATGTGGAAATGGGAAAATGTTACTATGGACTTTGTCATGGGTCTCCCGAAAACGTCAAGAGGAAATAATGCGATATGGGTTGTGGTTGATCGACTCACCAAGACTACCCATTTTATCGCTATTCGGGAAGACCTCTCACTTGAACAGCTTGCAAAGATATATGTGAAGTAGTGAGATTGCACGGTGTTCCACTCTCGATTGTCTCTGACCGTGATCCAAGGTTCACATCTAAATTCTGGAGGAGCCTTCAACATGCTTTGAGTACTGAATTAAATTCCAGCACGGCCTATCACCCCCAAACCGATGGCCAGTCTGAAAGGACTATTAAGACGCTTGAAGATATTCTAAGAGCATTCTCTCTAGAATTCAAAGGTGGATGGGATCATCACCTTCCATTGGTTGAGTTCTCATACAACAATAGCTTTCACTTGAGTATTCAGATGGCTCTGTATGAAGCTCTTTATGGGAAGCGATGTAGAACTCCAACCTGTTGGGATGAAGTTGGAGAACGAAAGATACTTAGTCCCGATCTTGTTCAAGAGATGACAGAGAAGGTTCAAGTCATCCAGAAACACATCAAAGCTGCTCAAAGTCAGCAAAAGAGATATGCTGACAACCGTCGAAGGGACTTGGAGTTCGACATTGGAGATAAAGTCTTCCTTCGAATATCTCCATGGAAGAGAGTCGTGAGATTTGGGAAGAAAGTGAAGCTAAGCCCAAGGCATATTGGCCCCTTTGAGATCCTTGATCGTATAGGAGTCGTGGCCTATCGTCTGGAACTTCCACCGAATATGAATCAAGTTCATGATGTGTTTCACGTATCACTACTGAGGAAGTACATTCCAGACCCCTCACATGTACTAAACTCAGAGGTGGTATAGTTGGAAGAGGAACTCTCCTATGAGGAGCAGCCGGTAAAAATTTTGGACCGAAGTGATAAGGTTCTACGCAACAAGACAACACGCCTTGTCAAAGTGTTATGGAGGAACCAAAAGTTTGAGGAAGCAACTTGGGAACCGGAAGAGGCAATGAAGGAGAAGTACCCTCACCTGTTTGTGTAAAGTGAAATTTCGGGGGCGAAATTTCTTAAGGGGGGAAGAATGTAACGACCCAAAGTATGTCAATGGAAAATTCCCTTATTATATTTATAAAAACACAAAATAATGAACTAATAAGTGATAAGTGACCTTTAAACATAATTTTTTCACCCCTATGTTTGGAATTTTAAAAATCCTACATACACGGTTGTATTCAAGAAAGTTTTTGGAGTCTAATGAAACAAAAAAAATTTGGGTGAACAGTAACATACCTTTATGAATAGTAACCTACCTTTATGAATAGTAATATGACCCTTATGAATAGTAAATAAGAGTAACATTACCTATGAATAATAAAATAAAATTTAGACATCTTAGAAAGTGACAATTTGACCTTAGTAAACGTTTTTGGTATTTTATAAGTCATAAATAATTAATTATAATTAATTAATTAATTTAAATGAATATTTATTTTCCTGAAATATATTCATAAATTATTTAATCAATGTCTAATAGTTTTTAGATAATTTTATAAGACCCTACGTAATTTTTGAAAGAACTGCAAAATCAGTTTTAATTTTTAAAAACTGTTTTTTAAGTAAATTATGATTTTAATTAAATATTAAATTAATAATATTTAGAAAATTATTTTTGAAAAATGGACATCATTTTTCGATTCTACACGTTGAAAAATGGTAGGGGTAAATTTTTGGGTTTATTCTGAAATACTTCAATTTTCGGGTGAATAGTAAAAAAATACAGTTTTTCGCATAATCGATGTACACTAAATTGCATCATTAATGATGTAATGATGAAATAAACATTCTAGAACTTTAGTTTCGGCCAAAACCTATTAAATTTCATAAATTATTCCTTGAAATACAATAAATCCAATTCTCAAACCTAAAAAGAACTTTCCAAAGCCTAAAGTCAAAAGGTGATTTCTTAAAGTGTCTTTTTCTCGTTCTTTCTCTTTCCTTTTAATAAATTAATGAATTCGAATTATAAAGAAGATTTAAAGCCTAAAACGAATTATATTATATTGATATATGATTTAGGATGTCAAAAAACTACTATTACAAGTCTAAATCTTGATATATTATTTTATTTAATATTTTATGCCAAAAACACCTCCCTCCTCATGTATAAATAAGCCCTCCCCCTCCTCTTGCCAAACCACACCTCTCAAGCTTCAATAATTGTCTAAGATCTGCCCAATAATCTTCCCTAGCCTCTCCCCCACTCCCAAGAGCTCCTGGTCTCATCAAAAGACCAAGATTAGGCCCTTAAGGAGGTTCTCAAGAGGAGGATCCAAAAGGTGATTTTTCTCCCTCTTCTCCTTTAATTTCCTTTCAAGTTCAAGTTCCTTTCTTGATCTCTCCCTACCTATCTTCATCCAAATTGTTTTTTAACTCCATTATTATACATATACTGTAATATTATGATTCTAATGGTATATTATATCACCCCACACCCTTTCCCTCTTCCTTTTATTTTATTAAAGAGAACATTGTTCATGTGGTGATAATTTATCACCTTCAAAAACGACATGTTCTCTTCTTCCATTTCTACCTTCAATATGGTCATGAAACCATTTTATAGTTGAACCAGAATATTTTATATGTATTGTGTTATATTTTAAGTTCTGTAAATAACCTATGACCTTATTACTAAGTTAAATGTTAAAACAAGATCGTTGTGATCCAAAAACCGCCCAAATTAACCCAAATAACCATCATTAAATTTTTATCTAATGATTCGTCCACTTGGATCTAATATAATTCACTATAAAATTATTAAAGCTACTGTAATATCATTAATAACATGTAGTATCATTTCTTGATGTTTACCCATGATCTACCCAAACATCAATTTAAGAATACAAGTGGACCGCTCAAGAAAACCATAAAAACGAACATCCCCGAACAATGTTTTTAAACTCTATAAGTCATCCAAAGGAACATAATATGAAATAATGAAACCAGAATGAACCCTATTAATGTATAAAAGGTTATAGAATTTCTAATTAATGAATATAATGTCATTATATAGTACATTAAAGAGAAGGAGGCATTCGAAGTACAAGGTAAGGGGAAATCTCGAACCCAATTTTCTTCCTTCGGGTTCTCCCTCTTTCACTCCATTTTTGATATGGTTAATCCTCAAAGATCATTTGTTCATAATTTCCTTTACTCTTATAGGATATACATGTTTGTCACTGGTTTTTATGTCCATCAAAATGTTTTCCAAAAGAACTCTTCTTTCAAGATCTCACCTTTTACCTCTCATTCAAGGTTGATGGTTCTTGTATCAAGTATGTTGTTACCTCTTTATTTTGGGAACCCAAAGCTTATGAATGTGTTATTATGAGATGAAACCCATTCCTTTCCATGGGTTATTTATGTAAATGTTTTATATGTGTTCTATGTGGCAATCATGATAATGATAATGTTATGATGTGACGGGTGCGCCCGGAATTATATAGCGCAATATGAATGTTTAAATGTGACGGGTGCGCCCAGAATTATACAGTGCTCCAATGCATTGGGTAAAGTGATGAATCTCATGAGTAAATGTGAAATTATGTGTGAACATGATGCTAGATTTTTTCACAAGTATTTGTGGTAGTTAACCACTAAGACATGATGTTTCATTTTTATGCATTGCCACATTTCAAGTCTTTTACTTATGCTCCTATCATGTTCATGATCTTTTGCCTATGTTATGATTATGCTCACCCCATGATGTATTGTTCTTATCTATCCTCTTACTGGGCTTTTAGCTCACCCCTTTTTATGTATATCCTCAGGTGACTACATGTACTAAGGAGAGGACAAGTGCTACTAAGAAGCTATAGAAGAAGAAATTAAATAAATGTTTATGGTTGATGTTGTATTGTTATGTATGGTCCTAGTTTTCCCAAGACACTAAACCTCTGGATCCTCCATGTGTAATACTATTGTGTTGTTTATCTTTAAAATGATTTAATAGTAATGTAAGAAAAGGCCGGGTCACTTTATAGAAAGGGTTGGTTATGAGACCTCAAGTGTTCATCCCTGTATAAAAAAGGCTCCCGACTATTAGTGAGGGTGTGTTCAGTATAGTGGGGAGACTATACCCCGTGGTATGGAGTTACATAGAAGAAAAAATAAACAAAATAAATAACATAATCATAGTAATAGACAACAGGAAAAAATATCTCATACCATTGGGAAATAAAATGAGGAATAAATAATCCAATAGTAATGAATCATATAATGACAGGATGAAATGTGATCAAAAGTCATGTTAGGAGTAATGTAAATAAAATACCAGTAGACTAAAATAAAGACTCAAAAGTATCTGATCCCAACCCCCATGTCGGTCCTGTCTCCAAACTCCAACCCATCCATCAAGCAATAATCAACAGCAAGGTCTCTTTCCTTTATCAAAACCTACATCCAAGTAATCTTTTTGGGTACCAAACGATGACTCAAATAGGGTGTGAGTAAAACTCGGTAGGTCAACACCACCATGTCTAAATATAACCAGACTGATAATAAGTGTATGTAATAAAGTGATATAATGGTGTATTAATTAATCAATTAATACAATATACACAACAACCTACTTTAACACCCTATCAAAATATCTTTGAGTATGTATCACAATCATGCCAACGAACAACCATATAATCATGGTAAAAAATAACCTACTTTGGCGTCATTTCAGAGTGTCTCTGAGCATGTCTCACAACCATGCCAACCAAAAATCATATATTCATGGTATAAATCCAAAAATTTGGGTCAAACCCACTATATAATCATTTCATAATAGGACAGGGAAAAGCCCGCTCAATATAAGCATTACAGGATGGGACTGGTCCAAGCCTACTCAATATTAGAATTACAGCATGTGACTGGTCCTAACCCACTCAATATAAGCATTATATCATGGGATTGGGATTATCCCATTCAATATAATCATTACAGCATAGGAATGTGCCTATATTTCTCAATATAAGCATTACATCATGATAATATAACAGGTCCCAACAATATGGATATCACAATATCACATCGTACATCTCAATGGTTAATTATGAAAATTATTATTTATATTTAAATTTAACTTCATTCATATCCCAAATGATCAATAGTCATATGAATAAGCAATAATCCATTACCTAGGGATTCTATATCAAGAAATCACATGAGGTCTCATGTCATGATAAACACAATCTAAGCCATTAGCCAAATCATTTTAATCAAGGGTTTTCTCACCCAACGGGTAGCCAAAATCTAAGTCACAAAAATTAGATCTAAAGGGATTCTAAAAAATAATCCAATTCACCATTTAATCAATTTATCTTCAAACCATGTTGGCATAATCTCAATATTTCACATACTTTGCAATTAATCAGACCATGGGGTTAAGGTTTAGACCCCCTTCATTTAACTGATGATCAAACAATGATTTCAACAGGAATCACCAACAAGAGTGAAGTCATAGATGATCGCAAGAAGGATCCAGGGATAAGATGTGTGATCAGGATGTCCAGAATAAAGGGAAGCGCTCTAAAATCTCCTAGAAGACACCTTAGGGTCAAGAGGAAGAGGATGCATGAAGAAATGAAAAACAAATCATACGCATGATACCTTTAAAAATAAATCATGGTAAATTACACTACATGTAATTCATTTACACTTTTGGTATTTCTTTTTAGAGGGATGCGCTAAAAAACACATCTCCTCAGGTGATTTTTAACCCTACTCAAACATTACACGACATGTAATGCCTTTACGGCTTGTATTCATTAGACTTCATGAACCAGACTCGTGGATTATGCCTGTAAATAATTACATGTCATGTAACTTCATTACATAGTGTGTAATTACTCTACAGGCAGCCTTCAACCTATTTCCCATGGAAATAACCCGAACCACCTTTAAATCCATCCAAAGTATGGAAAACCATTATAAACCCATTTAACAGTTTTATAACCAGACTCTATTAATTCAAAAAAAAAGATACATCCCCAAAATTTAAGTCATTTTCCCCCAAAAAAGGATCTCTATCACTGAACAATATTTGGCCACCACGGCTCAAACAAAAAAACTCAGAGGGACACACATGGAAAAAGAATATATCTTACAACCTCCCAACCATACAATAGGTCATCCCTGAGCTACACCAAGAATCATTATGAGGTCTTGGAGAACATGTAGAGACCCAAATCGTGACGTACATGGACATTACATTACTTTTGAGGAATATTTAATACATAACAAAAACAAACATCGAAGGACCGTAACAGTTTAGTGTCTTTGGAAACTCAGGACATAATATTCTAATCATGGTGAAAGATCTTCAACATCTCCCATAAAGATCTTCCCCTTTTATTTTCTTACCTAAAACCTTTCTTTATATCCTGGGGAAAAGAAAACATATAAAGGGTGAGCTCAAATTCTCAGTAAGGGTAAGCATGGAGAAAATAAAATAAACCATATACATTTGAACATAAAAACATGAACATAATGTTTAAACATTGAAATCTTGAGCAATGACATAAAACATGGCAGTACGTAAGGAATAGATCATAATGGAACATCAATCATGATAAAATAGCTTGGAAATAAAACTTGTAATTGTGGAAAAACATTAATCACATGATATTATTTCCATAGTAGCCAAGGCATTACTGCCTTGACCATCTTAGTGGAAAAAGTCCCTTTCTGAATCGATTTCACTCCTCGTTTCAGTCCTGTAACACTGAACTGGATTAACATACCATTCCAGCCATGTCTATCTCATGAGATATAAATCTTTACCCAATGCATTGGAGGGAGATATATGTCCCACCCATATCATAATGAAATCATTCTTACTTGTGCCATAACATGAACATAAATCATTAATCATTACCCAAAGTATAAAATGGGTTTCATAAACATCATCCCATCATAACATAATCCATACAAAAAAATGGATATCATTTCATCATAAAAAAAAGTGAAACTATGTAAATCATAGAGAAATTATACTCGAAACATACACATATGAAATAATTCCATCTTATATAGAAAATGGTTTTGATAAAACACTTGAAATTAATTCTTAAGGAAAATATCATTTCTTCTTCAAAATCATTTTCTTTTCACAAAATGCCATGAAAATTTAAAATAAAAGGATTTTGTTGAAAATAGTCATGAAATATTATAGAGTAAGATTCTTTAAAATAAGTATTTATGAAACCATAAAAATCTGTTCATGCCGTATAAGTTAAAAAAACATTCCTCTCGTACTTTTATCGGAAAAGTCAAAAAGTACCTTTTATGGTAAACAAAAGAAAGATTCCTTCCATACGATGTGGTAAAATTCATAAAAGGGTAAAAATGACTTTAAACATACATGGAAGAATACTAAACATTTTATGAAAACATTTTTAGAAAACATGGACATGGATGATAAACAGAACCCCAATAAATACTTACGAATAAATAATCTCAGATAAGAATGAGATTGGAATAATTATCCCTTACCTTAGGTCTGATATGCTTCGTACGTATCCAAAACTCCTATAAAATGATTTAAATAATGTCATTTACTTATTACATAATCATATTCATTGTTATTATATCATATATGGTTCACTTAATACTGTATATTACCCATTCTTTTGTAAATTCCATGTTAAAGCAGTGTTTTGGGTAAAATCGTTTTATTTATCGTACTTGTTTGGACTTGTTGTTCTTGATATTATTATTACTTATATAATGATTTACTTACTTACAGAATATAAATAATGATTTATATATCATATATATTCAGTATATATATATATATAATAGATATATGAATTAAATGAAATACATCGTTCATTGAGACGGTAGGTCGTACGTACGTATGAACGCTGTTTTCCTTTCCTTATTGACTTGAATGGAAGTAAGTAGATGATGTATATATATATACATAAATTAAGTAGATTAATTATGTCATATATTTCATTATTATTCATTATATATACTTTATAATTATTCTTGAATGGTTAACATGGATAATGAATCTCATCGAGTTGTGGAGACGGTAATCCGTACGTACGCACGAGCGATGATATCGTTCCCATAATTATTGAATAGATTTGGAGTGGATGATATAATACCTCAAAATCAATATGATGTTATAATAACCATATATAGTTATTCTTTACACCATTATACCCATCCAATTAAGGTGGTGGTGGAAAAACTGATTACACCACGGCGTGGAGACGGTATTCCGTACGTACACACGCGCGGTGATTTCGTTTTCCATAGGATGGATAGAAGGTGAAATGGGGTTGTTTCATATTTATAATAACATATAATTATATTAGTGATACTTATTTTATTACTTTATAATGAAACAACTAAATAAGAAGAAGTTTAAGAAGAAAGAAAACTTGAAAGAATCGGTAGAAGAGATTACCTCTTCCTCGATGCACCTCTTTTAAACTTCTTCTTAGGGCATTAGAGTTGGTATTTTGAGAAGACCAGAAGCTCTATGATATAACTAGAAAGGTTGAGAATAGGAATTGGTAGTTTTTGGACGAGCTTCAAGGCTCAAAAGGGTGTTAAGAGAAGAGGGAAGGGGTTCCCTTTTTATAAGGGAGGAGAGGGGCACCTTTGGAAAACTTAAAATAGTATTTTATAATAAAGTCATATTCGGTTTTTAATAGCTCCAAATTAATTTATTTATAATATAAGGTGGGTATGGGTTGAAATACTCTCAACCAATAGGTTTTATACAAGTTTAGGTTACTATTTTATCCTTATCATTTAGATTTAACTCTAAGTTAAATAATTTAACTTTTACCGTGTCTTTTTGTTTTCTTACACTATATGGTTAATAAACTTACTATAACAAGAAAAACTAACCCCAAGTGGTTCATTATTAATATATATATCCTTATCTAAGTCATTTTTTTGAACCTTATATTTTTAGGAATAAAATAACAATTTATAATATAATATTTGTTTTAAAAACTATTTTATGTCAATTTTGACACTATTTGGTACTTGATTTTTGTGAAAATCATAACAGCATGATTAGTTCTAAAAAAGTTAATTAAATCAATACTAACATGTCATATTAACCTATAAAATTAGTTTAATTCATAAAAAGTCTAAAATTACATTTATTTGGGTATTTATAACATCAATTATGTTAATATTTCATTAATAAGGTAATTACTGCATCATCATTGTGTCATAAATAAATTAAATTATTTAATGTCTAAAAATTATAAATAAAATGCAATTATGTATTAAATATTTTTATATTTCTACTGAATATTTATAGTTGAATTTATCTTATGTATAACCCTATATTAAAAATGTTTTAGTTAGTAAACTTTGATTTTAACTATTTTAATTCTTTTTTAAATAAAATAATAATAAATGTCCTAATCTAATCCAAGTGGACCTAAAGGGTAATATTTTATCCCTAAGGTTTTTTTAGGTCTAACTACACTTATCCAATAGAATTAGGACATGTGTTGGGATAATAATAATATCATTTTTACCCTAAATTTCCCTATTTACTTTTAACCGTGGTAAAAAAAAGTAAAAAGTTACTATTCACCAAAAATTATTTTTATCTTATTGAACCACATTTTACTCCTTGATATTAACCATGTCTCTCGGATTTTCGAAATTCCACTCACAGAAGCAGTAAAATTAAGTTTTATGTAAATTTTCAAATTCTCCTAGGAGGTGGGTAAAATACGGTGAAAAGTTCAATAAAATTTTTATATATCTAAAATTATTATAAAATGACTCCAATGAATTACATTGAACTTATATAGGTATTATGTATCAATTTTGACCTAAAATAAATAATTATTTAAATAAAAAGTTGGTTTTTAAATAGTAACCCAGTGTTTTCACTATTCATCAAAAACTGAAAGTTTTCAGAAAAATACCAAAAAATCACCCTAGGCTAATTTCGATATTCCGAATCCAAAAATAAAGTCCATTTTGAAAAATAAAATTTTTAAAATATTAAAAATCGGTTATTACTATTCATAACGGCTAATTCATAATAATATTATAATAATATATCGTTTAGTGAAACTCGGTATTGCGTACTACACACGCTATCGAGGAAGGTCTTGATTGCGTGTAATGCAAGTCAAGTCAGGGATGCGTGTAGTGAAATCTCCATTTGGTGTTGTGTATAACATAATAAAAACATATTTCATTTATACATTAAACAAAATCGATACTTAATGTTGCGAAAAATAATTTCCAAAAAACGAACTTGAAATTGTGTGTAACACGAGCCAATAATAGTGTTGCGTATACTGCAAGATAATACGGTGTTGCGTATAGTGCAAGATAATTTTGGTGTAGCATACAATACAAGACATCAATGAAATTAAAAGGAATAATTCTCATAAAATCTCGGGTTGTTACATTCTACCTCCCTTAAAATGAATTTCGCCCTCGAAATTCGTCTGGGTTATAAATGGTTTACTACTTGAAAGTTTCTTTCATAGAAACCCATCTATGGTGAGGTTAATCGTATATGATTCCAAAAATGGACTTATACTTCATCTATCATACTACTTAATAAAACTAGTTTCTACTAACCAGGGACTTCCTGTAGGCTAGTGGTAGGAAATAAAAGCTTGTCGCACTTTGGTTGTGGGTTCGATTCCCACAGCCTTGTCCGACATGATGGGTTGTAGTCCGTCCTGCAGATTGTCCTTTTTTCTAAAATTACATTATAATAACATTCCTACAATAAAATAGAAAAAAGTTCTAGCCTTAAACAATACTATCTTATGTCTAACTTAATTCATTCCAATCTTTAGGCTTATCCAAAATACTTCTATCTAAGCTCATAGTATAAAGAAAACAATTACTAGAAATTTTATCTACCGAGCATGTGAATACCATCATTTATCCCCCATATATCATACGATATATCTTATTGATCACATTCCAAACATGTGAATACCTTAATCATGTATTCTCTTAAACCATAGTGAAAACATGAATGTTGTCACAAGGTAACTCTTTCCATATACCAAAATCCCAAAAATTCTATATACTAAAACCATGATATCACTTTTTCCTAATATTAGTCATGATCTCATTAATACTATCAAACATTTCATTATCTCTTTATCCCTTCTTTATGCGCATATTAGGTGATTTCCAAAAATAGTTGAATGACCTTTCATGGTTACCAGTACCATTCAACATATACTTTCAAAACTCAAGAAAAGGCAACATTGTAACAATCCTTATATTTTTCTTTATTCCATAGTACCATATATTATTCTTGATAAACATACAATCATTACACTACCTTCTTAAACCACTGACTGAGCTTCATCATTTCTTCCATCTCATATATCATTTGTAGTCTCTTAATTATCATCCACATAAATACTACCAATATGACCATGTTGATTCTCTTTATGAGATTTTCCCTTAGGGAATTAGTTTTCATAATGCCCATACATTCCACATTTAAAACACTTAACCACTGTTGATGTCTTAGCAATACCATTATCCTTGTCCATGGTGTTAACTAAACCTTTTCCTTTACAATTACTAGCTTTGTGTCCTTCTTTTCCACACCTAATGAATCTTCCAGTTCCTTTGAAACATTCTTCCTGATGCCTCTTCCTACATGATTTACATGAGGGAAATTGAACTTTCTTTCCTCTATGATCATCATGAAGCTCCATCTTTCTCTTATTAGCTGAGTCGGGAAACTTACCAAAGTTGAGATTATTTATCATATTATGAGATTGCTGATTATGCATAATAACGATATGTGGACTTCCATATCCAATTTCATTTGGTTGCTCATGAATAATATCATTCCATTTTCTATCATATCCTCCATTATCGTGAATCTTCATGTTTCCAGCCATTTTTTAAAACCCAAAAAGAATAGTGTGAGAGGCCAAAATCATAATCAAGGGGGAGTAACTTCAATATCGAACATATTAGGTTTAATTATAATATCTTTACCATAATTCTAGGACTATAACCTATACTTATACTTAACCTTAGGAACATCCCTAGACATACCTTAGAAATATCTCTAGGGATCTCACTGAAGTTCTTGCATCCTAGTTTCCAAAGGTTGACTAAACCGAACCTCTGATACCAACTGTAGAGACCCAAAGCTTGACGTACATGGACATTACATTACTTTTGCGGAATACTTAATACATAACAAAAACAAACATCGAAGGACCTTAATAGTTTAGTGTATTTGGAAACTCGGAACATAATCTTCTAATCGTGGTGAAAGATCTTCAAAATCTCCCATAAAGATCTTCCCCTTTTGTTTTCTTACCTAAAACCTTTCTTTATATCCTGGGGTAAATAAAACATATAAAGGGTGAGATCAAATGCTCAGTAAGGGTAATCATGGAGAAAAAAAACAAACCATATACATTTGAACATAATGTTTAAACATCGAAATCTTGAGCAATGACATAAAACATGGCAGTACGTAAGGCATAGATCATAATGGAACATCAATCATGATAAAATAGCTTGGAAATAAAACTTATAATTATAGAAAAACATTAAACACATGATATGATTTCTATAGTAGCCAAGGCATTACTGCCTTGACCATCTTAGTGGACAAAGTCCCTTTCTGAATCGAGTTCACTCCTCGTTTCAGTCCTGTAACACTGAACCAGATTAACATACCATTCCATCCATGTCTATCTCATGAGATATAAATATTTACCCAATGCATTGGAGGGAGATATAGGTCCCACTCATCTCATAATGAAATCATTCTTACCTGTTCCACAACATGAACATAAATCATTCATCATTACCCAAAGTATAAAATGGGTTTCATAAACATCATCCCATCATAACATAATACATATAAAAAAATGGATATCATTTCATCATAAAAAAAAAGTGAAACCATGTAAATCATAGAGAAATTATAATTGAAACATACACATATGAAATAATGCCATCTTATATGGAAAATGGTTTTGATAAAACACTTGAAATGAATTCTTGAGGAAAATATCATTTCTTCTTCAAAATCATTTTCTTTTCACATAATGCCATGAAAATTTAAAATAAAAGGATTTTGTTGAAAATATTCATGAAATATTGTAGAGTAAGCTTCTTTAAAATAATTATTTATGAAACCGTAAAAATCTGTTCATGACGTATAAGTTAAAAAAACATTCCTCTCATACTTTTGTCAGAAAAGTCCAAAAGTACCTTGTATGGTAAACAAAAGAAAGATTTCTTCCATACGATGTGGTAAAATTCATAAAAGGGTAAAAATGACTTTAAACATATATGGAAGAATAATAAACATTTTATGAAAACATTTTTAGAAAACATGGACATGGATGATAAACATAACCCGAGTAAATACTTACGAATAAACAATCTCGGATAAGAATGAGATTGGAATAATTATCCCTTACCTTAGGTCTGATATGCTTCCTACGTATCTGAACCTCCTGTATAATGATTTAAATAATGTCATTTACTTATTAAAGAATAATATTCATTGTTATTATATCATATATGGTTCACTTATGACTTTATATTACTCATTCTTTTGTAAATTCCATGTTAAAGCAGCGTTTTGGGTAAAATCGTTTTATTTATCATACTTGTTTGGACTTGTTGTTCTTGATATTATTATTAATTATATCAAGATTTAATTACTTACAGAATGTAAATCATGATTTATATATCATATATATTCAGTATATATATATAATAGATAGATGAATGAAATGAAATACACCGTTCATGGAGACGGTAGGCCGTACATACGCATGAACGTTGTTTTCCTTTCCTCATTGACTTGAATGGAAGTAAGTAGATAACGTATATATATATACATAAATTCAGTAGCTTCATTATTTAATATATTTAATTATTATTCCTTATATATACTTTATAATTATTCTTGAATGGTTAACATGGATAATGAATCTCATCGCGTCGTGGAGACGGTAATCCGTACGTACGCACGAGCGATGATATCATTCCCATAATTATTGAATGGAATTGGAGTGAATGATATAATACCTCAGAATCATTATTATGTTATAATAACCATATATAGTTATTCTTTACACCATTATACCCATGCAAGTAAGGTGGTGGTGGAAAAACTGATTACACCACAGCGTGGAGACGGTATTTCGTACGTACACACACCCGATGATTTCGTTTTCTGTAGGATGGATAGATGGTGAAATGGGGTTGTTTCATATTTATAATAACATATCAGTATATTATTGATACTTATTTTATTACTTTATAATGAAACAACTAAATAAGAAGAAGTTGAAGAAGAAAGAAAACTTGAAAGAATCGGTAGAAGAGATTACCTCTTCATCGACGCGCCTCCTTTAAACTTCTTCTTAGGGCACTAGAGTTGGTCTTTTGATAAGACCAGAACCTCTATGATATAACTAGAAAGTTTGAGAATATTAATTGTCAGGGGTTGGATGAGCTTAAAGGCTAAAAAGGGTGTGAAGAGAAGAGGGAAGGGGTGCCCTTTTTATAAGGGAGGAGAGGGGCACCTTTAGAAAACTTAAAATATTATTTTATAATAAAGTCATATTAGGTTTTTAATAGCTCCAAATTGATTTATTTCGAAGATAAGGTGGGGATGGGTCTAAATCCTCTCAACCAATAGGTTTTATACAAGTTTAGGTTACTATTTTATCCTTATCATTTAGATTTAACTCTAAGTTAAATAATTTAACTTTTACCGTGACTTTTTGTTTTCTTACACTATATGGTTAATAAAATTACTATAAAAAGCCAAAAGAACCCCAAGTGGTTCATTATTAATATATATATCCTTATCTAAGTCATTTGGCCAAACCTTAGATTTTTAGGAATAAAATAACAATTAATAATATAATATTTTTTTTAAAAACTATTTTATGTCAATTTTGACACTATTTGGTACCTGATTTTTGTGAAAATCATAACAGAATTATTGGTTCGAAAAAAGTTAATTAAATAAATACTAACATGTCATATTAACCTATAAAATTATTTTAATTCAAAAAAATTATAAAATTACATTTGTTTGGGTATTTATAACATCAATTATGTTAATATTTCATTAATAAGGTAATTATTGTATCATCATTGTGTCATAAATAAATTAAATTATTTAATGTCTAAAAATTATAAATAAAATACCATTATTTAGGAAATATTTTTATCTTTCTACTGAATATTTATAGTCGAATTTATCTTATGTATAATCCTATATTAAAAATGTTTTAGTTATTAAACTTTGATTTTAACTATTTTAATTCTTCTTTAAATAAAATAATAATAAATGTCCTGATCTAATCCAAGTGGACCTAAAGGGTAATATTTTATCCCTAAGGTTGTTTTAGGTCGAACTGCACTTATCCAATAGAATTAGGACATGTTTTAGGGTTATAATAATATCATCTTTACCCTTAATTACCCTATTTACTTTTAACCGTGGTAAAAAAAAGTAAAAAGTTACTATTCACCAAAAAAATATTTTTATCTTATTGAACCATATTTTACTCCTTGATATTAACCGTGTCTCTCGGATTTTCATAATTCCACTCACAGAAGCGGTAAAATTAAGTTTTATGTAAATTTTCAAATTCTCTTAGGAGGTGGGTAAAAGACGGTGAAAAGTTCAATAAAATTTTTATATATCTAAAATTATTATAAAATGACTCCAATGAATTACATTGAACATATATAGGTATTAGGTATCAATTTTCACCTAAAATAAATAATTATTTAAATAAAAAGTCGGTTTTTAAATAGTAACCCAGTGTTTTCACTATTCATCAAAAATTGAAAGTTTTCAGAAAAATACCAAAAATTCACCCTATGCTAATTTCAATATTCTGAATCCAAAAATGAAGTCCATTTTGAAAAATAAAATTTTTAAAATATTAAAAAGTGGGTATTACTATTCATAACGGCTAGTTCATAATAATATTATAATAATATATCATTTAGTGAAACTCGGTATTGCGTACTACACATGCTATCGAGGAATGTCTTGATTGCGTGTAATGCAATCCAAGTCAGGGATGCGTGTAGTGAAAGCTCTGTTTTGTGTTGTGTATAACATAATCAAAACATATTTCATTTATACATTAAAAAATATATATACTTAATGTTGCGTAAAATAATTTCCACAAAACGAACTTGAAATTGTGTGTAACACGAGCCAATAATAGTGTTGCGTATACTGCAAGCTAATATAGTGTTGCGTATAGTGCAAGCTAATTTTGGTGCAGCTTACAACACAAGACATCAATGAAATTAAAAAGAATAATTCTCATAAAATCTCGGGTTGTTACAGAACAAGTCTAGCCACTGTACTCACATATCAGACTCCCTCTCCAAGGTCTCCTCCTGAACTCGCTCATGCTTCCACTGTACTCAAAACAGAGGTATAGTCCTACCTCAAAGATACTTATCATTATAGTCCAAATCTATATCATATTCTCATCAAAGGATGCATTACCACCAAGCTCAATGTTTACTATGAATGTCATGTGACAAGGTTATGAATAATATCTCTGAAGCTATGACACATGAAACACATCATTTGTGGAATTATAGCATTGGGGAAGGGCTAATCAGTATGCTAATGGACCGACCCTATCTACTATCTCAAATAGCCAGACAAACCTGGGTGATATATTTCCTTGTTGCCCGATATGATATTGCCCCGACCAAGGCTTCACCTGAAGGAAACCACAATGACCAACCATGTACTCTATAGGTCATATCTAATGGTCAGCATAGGATTTTTGCCTACTCTGCGTGGTCATCAACCACCTCCTGATCAACTAAACCTCTACGGTTGTGCCCTACACGAGACTACTCCCAACAAGCGCTGACTCACCTGCCTCCAACCAACAAAGAGGCAAACAGAACGGTCTTCTATACAAAGCCTCAATAGGTGACATATAAATACACTACTACAAAACATGCCTTTATCAGTAGTACCAAAAGTTTCTAATAAATGTGCCATTTATCAGTGCTTCTTTTTTAGTGCTAATAAAGGGTAACTTTTGTTAGCACTTTTCTTTAGCACTGATAAAAGGTACTCTTTATCAGTACTTTATTTTTTGCGCTCATAAAGGTTCTGAATAGAATGAAATAATTAAATAAATAAAAAATAAAAATGAGTTTATTAAAAGAATTATTAATTAAATAATTATTGATAAAAATGAATAAATTTATTATACTATATATAAGTTATAAATACTTATAAATAGTATATATTAAATATATATATATATATGTAAAATAAAAATTAAACAAATAAAAATTAAAAATAAGTAAATTAAGAAAAATATTAAACATTTTATTAATTAAATAATTATTAATAATATTAATAAATAGTATATATTAAATATATAGATATATATGAATGTATATAAATATGATTTATATAATACAAAATATTTATGGTTTATATTAAATAGTTATATATTTAGTGAATAATGGTTTATAATTAAAAATTTATTTGAATTAAAAATACTAACTAATTGCATCGAGTAATGGGCATAATTGAATGTCGTATGTTTTTTCAATTTAGCATATATCAAACATGTGTTATACTAATTTCACACACATATACATAATTAATGAATTTTTATATACAATGCTCACACACAAATATTTACATAATTAATGAAATCTTATATAGAAACTCATACACCTAATATTTATGTAATTTATTTAAATTTTAGTATTCATTTAGAATTTTATTATAACATGATACATTTAATATATCATGTATTTAGTTGGTAAATTTTATTTATTTATTTTTAATTTTAATATAGTTATGTATTGATTCATTTTTAATATTTTTTATTTTTTATTTTTTATTTGTTAGAGAATTTAATCAATTTATATTATATATATATATTTACTATTTTTAATATTTTCAATATATATTGATCTTTATTTCAATATATATCCATATTTTTTTAATAATTTATATTTAATTAATAAAACTTATCCATTTTTTCAATATTGTTAAAGTGTACTCATTTTTAGTTATTCAATTTCATGCATTTTTAACATGCATGCACTTAAGATTAAATATTCATTAATAATGTTAAAAATATGTTTGAAAATAAATATTAATAAATAAATATAATTATAAATGTATATTTACCATATTTATACATTTATATATTTATAATTATAAATAATTAAATATTATTTTTTGAAAATTATTTATATAATTATAAATTAATAATTATGTATATTTAAATAATTATAAAATTATAGTAAATTTATTTAAATAATGAATATATTTACTATATTTATATTTATATTTATTTATTTATTTTATATATATATATAATTATATAAATATATATAATGATGCAAATATATAAATATTATTTTTTTAAAGTATTTATATAATCATAAATAAATAATTATATATTTAAATAATTACAAAATTATAATAAATATATTTACTACATTTATATTTATATATATTTATCAATATATATATATATATATTTACAAAAAAAATTATAATTATAATTATAAATCCTTTATCAGTGCTTAAGTAACAAGCACTCATAAAAGGCATCTTGATCATCACTTTTTTAGCGCTGATAAAGATAGAGCTTTATCAGCACTTTTTTAGTGCTGATAAAGATGTATTTTATGAGCGCTTATTAATTTATCACTGATAAAAGTGTCTCGATCTATTTAAAGAACCCTAACCATTCGTGAACCAGTAATGATATCCAAATCTTTTTATGGAAGCCACCTGTTGTCGGTGCTCCTCCTCGTCGAATCCAAGCTCGGATCAAGGATTGAATCAAGGCTCAAACAATTCCAAGGCTCGAATCCAAGCCTCGAACGATTCAAGGGTTGAACAAACCCAAGGCTCTAATGAATTCTATGTTTGGTGATATCTCTACTTTCTCTCAAAAGATTCAAAGCTTCGATCTAAGGTATGTTATTTTCTCCCCCACCTCACTCATTGATTGGTTGTTTGGCGATATCTTTTTGCATTTTTTATCATCATTATTTCTTTTATTAATTACACAACTATTTCTTCTCACACTATAGTTTGATAAATATTTCCCCTTCCAAATTTAACTTGAATACGATAGATATTGGTGACAATATAGGGAATGACTTAGTAACCACCGGACATGTAAAATGGGGTTCTCTTCATTCATTCAGCCTTATGGATGTGGAATCCAAGGGTTATTCTACTCATTTGAGGGATTCATCCTACCATTGGACTTAGGAAATACTAGTCCTAATGCACATGTGATAGTAATGAACTAGTTCCTTACATGGGTTAAATAGTCAGAGGCAGTTAGGTGGATGATATTCATTATTTCTATAGAGTGGTAATTAATTTGGGACAACACTTTAAGAAAAAAATTAAATACATATATGAGAAATCCTCCAAGGGTTGATCATTGTTTTTTATAATACTATATTCATAATCTTATATTTTCATTATTTATGTTATTTTTTTGCATCAATTTTCAAAATCCCCAATATTTTTTATTTTTTTCAAAATATATATAAAATACCATAAATATAATAATGTGGTAAGAATAGTTATTGATCCAAAATAAAATATTTAAGGGAATGACCATGGCCATAAACTATGTTGTACTAATGAGGAATATAAATATTATTTTTTACCACCCCATAATAGGTGTTTCATATACTCAACCCCATAATCTAATATAGACTTCTTTACTACATAATGAAACTCATTCTTAATACTTCTTCTTAAAATTGCAATCCCCTTTGGAACATTATATATATATGACTAAAACATAATACATATGATATGAGTATAATTATAAATGGGTTAAATGAAATACTTATCACAAGGCATTGATTTATACTTTGAGGATCCATATATATCATAGTGAATAAACTCCAAGGGTTGTTTCATTTAAATCTCTAATTTATAATTTTAATTATTAACAATATCTCCATTCTAGTTAGTAAAAAATATCTATCAATTTTATCTTTTCATCATAAAAACATCTCAACCCACCATTTTTAATTCAGTATTTAAATGTATCATTATATAATATGATTGATTTTTCACTACCAAAAATCAATTTCCTCTTTTAAACACAATTAGCATAAAATTTTACCTACCCTGAATTAGAATATAGTTCAGTTAGTTTTATATACCTTTGTAAAAATATAATCATCTTTGAAATAATAACCCACTCATTAATAATTCTTAAAAATCACTTCATTTACTTCATCACACATCTAATAAACACTATATATATATTACTTTAATCCATATAAAAATAGATAATTCTTTAAAATTTCCTTTTATTTCCAACATCTTTTAAATGAAAACAATTTATCTTAAGAGATCTATCATTTATAAAATAATGAGTACCCTTTGAACTTATAAAAAAAATTTAATTACATCAATTTACCTATATTGTGATATAAACAACCAATATATAATATTAAAGGATGTTTCTTTTGTAAATCCTTTTGTGTGACATCAATAATAAATTCTTCTTACATTCTATTCTTTTTCATATAATACATTTATAATTATTTATTCACATTCATATATACTTTTAAAAAATCTTTAAAATCCTTCATACAACCATTTGAGTTATCGCATGTTCAATAGATTTCATTCAATGGTTAAAATTCATCATCCAATTTTACTCATGAAGATTTGTCTCACTTTTAAACTAATTTTGTAAGAGTGGGTCATCTCCCCTTTAACTTAATACCTATATATCTTCAATAATTACTATTATTTATCTCATTATGACTAAAATTTTATATTATGTTCTCAAAATCACCATAGAACCCATAATGGATATGAAAATGAAATTTTCTTATAAATCCTACTCTTCATTTGCTTGAAAATAATTCTTGTTTGAAACCTGTCTTGACATAATTCTTGAATCAATTTATTAACTAATAATTTTGAGATGTTTAAAACCATTATCATTATTAGTTATATTATTTTTCTAAAATTATTTTCCTTATCGATTTTTAATTGAAATTGAAATTATAATTTGGAGATGTTTTAAAATATTTGATATACCATTAATATTAAATGTAATAATTCCTTAGTTTATTACATCATTTGTTCCAAAAAATAGAATGGAGGTTATCAAATTCTATATATGTTAGAATAATTATTAGAAATTATTTTTAGGTATTCACCATTTTAGGTATACATTTATTGGTTCTACCCCTAGGAATCTTTGATCACCATACATGTATATGAAATAACTCTTTATTTATTAAAATATTTTATCAAAATAGTTTTATATCTTCTAGTTGATAGAATGATAGTTTATTATTCTTATTTATCATATTTGGGTTTCTTATTACTCCTTAATTGCCTATATTATATTTTCATTTGTTTAGGGGATTTAAGAAAGACTTGATGTCTCATTTTAATAGAGGTAGGACTAGTCTTGGTTAAAGGATTGAAATTATTAAAAGTGATATTTCTTATATAAATATAGAATTCATATAGGCCCTAAGTATTCATATATCATAACATGTCCCCACTAAGACCCCTAGAATAATATAAAAGAATGAGTATGCCCCCCCCCCCAATATCACCTTAAATAGTCCACGAGTTAATAACTAGTTCCAATGGTGTAATTATCACAAATAGGAGGAATTACCACTTTTAGATAACATAATGGAGTACAACTGTCATCCACATCAACTTCATCTACCAAACAGTTATTATTTCAATTTGTTTCTTACTACACATCCCCCATCTCTTTTATGTTTCTTGTATTACTCTAAGCATTAGTCATACCATGGATGAATACTTCTTATAGTATTTCAAGAAACATAGGTGCATGTCCACAAGATATGGAGGATGATTGTAAAATAACAAAATGCAATGATAATTTTTTTGGATATGAGCTGATGAGGATGACTGTTGTCTATAACTTTCACTTTTGGATGAATTCAGAGGATAAAACCTACCACAGTGGATAATTATTTTCTTAAATTCAATTACCCATTTTCTTCAAAGCATACTGAAATTATTTGAAATAATCAAATGTTGGGTTTCCCTTACTAGAATTATCTATAAGTTTCACCTTTGATAATGAATATCTTATGTGTATTTATTTATTTATTATACAAAATGAATATTTTATGAACCCAATAGGATGAATATAAATCAAAAATGGATTCACGCTAATTTTTTGACAAAAGAGTATAAATATAGAGTTAAATAGCTCATCAAGTTTTCAATAGAGCATGCATACGACCCTTCTCAAATCCTTTTTCTGTGTTTATGTTGTTATTATTCAATAAAAATTAGTTTGGAAGAGTTGGAAGAATATTTGATTTGATATGAAATATATCAAAGCTATAAATTTTGAACTAAACATGGGGAAAACTGAATGTGCACACTGATTGGGATGATACTGTAGTTTATAGATTATTTAATATGAATACCAGTGTAAATGATAATGGAGATCATATGGAAGAAATGAAAGTGGAAATTGATGATGACCTTTTTTATTGTCCAAAGTTTCTTAAGAATTTAAATAGTTGTGCTAAGAGACCATTTCATACTAGTTGAACTAAATACACAACATTTTCAGTTTTATTGAAGTTATATAATTAGAAAGCTGGCAGCGGATAGAGTGAAACCATCTTTACAAAACAACTTGATCTCTGGAATGATATACTACCAGAAGAAAATGAACTACCATGTTAAACATATAATGTTAAACTAATTTTTCATTTAATGGGAATGATCTCTAATAAATACATGTTTTTCTAAATGATTGAATATTTTTCACAAGGACCATGAATCACTCATAAAATGCCCTAAGTGTAGTATGGATTGATACAAGAAAAATGAATCAATTACTTTGAAATATGTATGGTACTTTCCTATCATTCTACCGTTTAGAGGACTATATAGATGTTAGGAAACCACGAGACAATTTACATGGCATGCAAATACAAGAATTAAAAATGGGAACCTATGTCATCAAATAGATTCTCCTCAGTAGAATAAAATTGATTACGAGTATCCTGAATTTGGAAATGAGATGAGAAAATTTCATCTTTCATTATCTATAAATGGAATAAATCGTTTTAGTTTACAAAGTAGTATTCACAGTACATGGCCCATCATGTTGGTAAATTATAACTCATCACCATGGTTATATATGAAGCACAAATACATTATGTTTTCTCTGCTTATATTTGGACCGAAGAAACCTGGCAATGATATTGATGTCTATTTTGATCCATTGATTGAAGATATAAAATTGATGTGGGATATAGGTTTTACAATGTATGATGCTCATAGAAGTGAAGAATTAACATTGAGGGCTATGTTGTATGGGGCGATAAATGACTTCCCCTCTTATGTTAATTGATCAGGCTATAGCATTAAAGGAATATTGGGGTGTCCCATTTGTAAAGAATGCGCACACTCAGTTTGGTTGAAACATTCCTCAAAGGCTATGTTTTTAGGACATCAGGAATTTTTACCTCAATGATATAAATACTAATCATGGATGACAGGATTTAATGGGAATAAAAAAAATACAAAACCATATCCACTAATGGGTGATCAACTATTAGATAAAGTAAAAGATATTGACACTATTTTTGGTAAACCATTTTAAAAAAAACATAAAAAATTATATTGAAGGAAGTGATTAATTTTTTTAAAATTGTTATATTGGAACTGTTTGTACATTATATATTTTCTTGATTTCATGTATATAGAAAAAAAAATGTATTTGATAGTGTTATTGGAACATTACTAAATGTTCCTGGAAAAATGAAAGATAGAATAAAATCTAGGTTGGATATGATTGACATAGAGATAAGGGGGGATTTGGCACTGATGAAGGGTAAAAGACAGACTTTTCTTCCTCCAACAGCTTATACTCTATTCAGATAGGAAAAATTACAATTTTTCCTTTTCCTTAATAGTTTAAAATATTCATAAGGGTATTCATAAAATATCAAGAATGAAATGTCAATGAATAATATGAATTTATAGGGACTAAAATCACATGACTGCCATGTTTTGATGCAATATCTGATGTCTATTTCTTTCCATTATATTATGCCTAAAAATGTATAACATACATTAACCAGACACTACTTCTTTTTTCAATCCATATGCAGTAAATTTATAGACCCGATGAAGTTTCCAATCATGAATAAGGAGGTTTTATTCATATTATGTGAATTAGATATGTTCTTCCCACCATCATTCATTGATATAATGGTCAACCTGATGGTTCACTTGGTTAGAGAGGTTTAACTATGTGGTCTTGTCTGTTACAGATAGATGTAACCTATTGAATGGTATATGAATATTTTGAAAGGGTATGTCAAGAATTGAAGTCAACCAGAAGGTTGTAATGTAGAATGATATATTGTTAAAGAAGCTATTGAATTTTATACCAATTACCTATCAAATTTTGATAGCATTAGTCTCCCAAAGTCTCATCATAGTAAGAGTCGTATGAGCGAAGATATTTTTAGAAGTGATGTTGTTATAATTATCTTGAAAGAGAAGGAGCAAGTGCACCTTTAAATTTTACATAATAGTGAAGATGTTGATCTATACATTGAATCCCATAAAGAAATTCTTAGAGATTTGAATCCATCAATGGCTGAAGGATGGATATCAAATACTTATAATCAATAGTTTATAGGATGGTTATGAGATAAAATTTATAAGGAGTTATCTAAAAATATGAATTCAATTTTCTAATGACTTAAATATATAGCTATAGGACTAAATGAAAATTTAATATCTTATATGGGTTTTGTAATCAATGGTTATATGTTCTATAAAAAAGAACATGATGACTATCATACAATGCAAAACAATGTTGTTATGGTTATAGCGGAAGCGATGGACATATATCATTCCAAGGATAGAAATCCAATTTATGAAAATATGTCATATTTTGGCATTATCAAATAGATATACGAGTTGGATTATATAACATTTCAAGTGTCGATTTTCCATTGAAAATGGGTTGACAATAGGAGTTCAATTAAAGTTGATGAAATGGGATTTATGAAGGTGAATTTTAGTGTGGAAGGGGGGAGATGAGTCATTCATAATGGCATCACAATCAGTGAAAGTATTTTATGTCTCAGATCCAGAAAACAAGAATTGGTCTATTGTACTGCTAGAAACTAAAACAGATGTCGAATCAAATGAAAATTCAATTGAGTATAACCCTTTCATTAGGAGATCATAATCAGTTCATGTCAGTCCAAATGTATAAAATGTCTTATATGTTATAGGGGACCACAAAGAGGGGATTTTGATTCTCTATAGAGGAAATAAATCTCTAAAACCTTTAAAAAATAAAGAGAGTTCAATGAGACGGTAAAAGTTTTTTTTAATATACTATTTTTTCATCATAATATTATCAGTTCTTTACTAAATTAACATAATCTAGATTAAATGTTTGACTACTCATGCAGACAATGTATTCTTCACATGATGATGTTACCAATCCCATGAAATAATAGACTATAATGAAGGAAAACCTTTGGGAATATGTAAAGGTAATTTTACAATATACTTGCTCTATTTTATGGAAAAATTATATAATGAAATTTTGATTTAATTTTCATTAATCCTTGTAGAGTTAATTTATTTTAAAGATTTATATCCATATTTCATACCTTTTTTCACCAAAACTTCCACAGACTTCTTCTCCCTCAAAACCTTTTCACCCCTGTAGTGTTAGCATTTATCACTTTCCTTCAAGTTCCCTCTATTACCTTTGTAGGAAGAGC
Organism: Viscum album; assembly: GCA_963277665.1. NCBI lineage: Eukaryota > Viridiplantae > Streptophyta > Magnoliopsida > Santalales > Viscaceae > Viscum > Viscum album. The sequence goes on along the minus strand of OY728122.1, from coordinate 695,508,065 downwards.
AATGATGCTACCTCTACTCGATCACAAAGGTAATATTGATGTTTGTACTGTAAAATCATTATCTATAGAATTAATGTATTATTTCATATTTATATTTAATTTATTTCTTTTTAATATTAATTATATAATTATTATTTTCTTATACAGGTGGATTCTTTTGTTTGGGTTGGGGTGGTTTGTTCGAAGCATCTCATGCTCATGAGAGATTGGACTTCGAGGATGCAATTGAGATAATGACAATAAGGAAATGGGTAAAGAATGTATATAAACATCATGAAAAGTTTGATTCCTACAACTTATTTAATTAATTTTTTCATCATTTTATCTATTATTTGTAAGTTAATTTACTTACCATTTTTATCTAACACTTATTTAGTTTTTTTCATAGATATTTTGGGAATTCATATTTTTACTGTTCATTTATTTTAGAATATTTTTTTCCACCTTTCATGCCTTCCTGAACCAAAATTTCCACAAATTTCTTATCCCTAAAAATATTTCCACCCCTATAGTGTTGGAATTTATCACTTTCTTCAAGTTCCCTCCACTGCCTTTGTAGGAAGATAAAAAACACTACCTCTACTCAATCACATGGGTAATCTTAATGTTTTCAAAGTAAAATCGTTTTCCATAGAATTAATTTATTTTTTCATATTTAAGTTTAATTTATTTCTTTTTAGTGTTACTCACATAATAATTGTTTTCTTATACAGGTGGATTCTTTTGTTCGAGTTAGGGTGGTTTGTTTGAAGTTGCACATGCTCATGAGAGATTAGACTTCGAGGATACAACTAAGATAATGAAAAAAAGGAAATGGGTCAAGAATGTATACAACTATCATGAAAAGGTTAATTATTAAAACTTATTTAATTAATTTTTTCTTCATTTTATCTATTGTTTTAAAGTTAATTTCCTTATCATTTTTATCTAATACTTATTTAGTTTTTTTTTCACAGATCATTTGGGAAGTAATATTTTAATTTCAACTATATTAAATAACACATAAAATAAATATCATGTTCCTTTCTTCCAATGTTACCATGATTTCCATTGTCTTTATTTGTAGAACTATCAACACTGCATATTGAGTTGATGTTCTTATCTGAAAAAATCTTTTTTGACTAAGAACACTGACTCAATATGCAGTGTTGGATTTTCAACAAATAAATCTAATAGAAATCATGGTAACATTTAAAGTTGGGATTATTTTGAGACTTTGGGATGTATAATAATCATTCTCACCTCAATTTGACACACGGTGTGAAAAGTATGACTCCAAGTGCTTATTTTTATTTAAAATTGACATTAATTTTAGTAAAAAGGAAAAATAACATACTCAAAACCAAGAAAAAACATTTGTATTATTTTTATACTTTAATAAAATGATCTATAAGTCATTTTTGATGTGTAAGAATCAGTCTCTTGTCAATATGATACATGATGTGTTCGGTATGACTCAAAGTGTCTGTTATCAGTTTAAAATTGACATTTTAATTCAAAAAATGTCACTCACTGAAAACCAATAAAAAACACTCATATTTTCTTGATAATTTAGGATATTAGTTCATAAGTAATTTTTGACATGTAGGAATTAGTCTCATATCAAACCGATATACGGTGTGACTGGTATGAGTTAAAGTGTATATTTTTATTTAAAATTGAAATTAATTTTAGTAAAAAGGACAACTGACATACTCAAAACCAAGAAAATGAATTTTTATTATTTTAATAAATTAGTAAAATTATTAATAAGTCATTTTTGATGTGTAGGAATCATCCTCACCTCAATTTGATACACGATGTAACTAGTATGACTCAAAGTGTATGTTATCAGTTTAAGATTGACATTTTAATTCAAAAAGTTTCACTCATTAAAAATAAATAAAACATTCTCCATTTGTCTTGATAATTTATTAAAATTATTTATAAGTCATTTTAGACATGTAGGAATCAATCTCATATCAAACTAACACACTATGTGATTGGTATGACTCAAAGTGTGTGTTTTCGGTTTAAAATGACATTTTAGTAAAAAAAAGATAAGTGACGTAATCAAAAAAGATAAAATGAATTTTTATTGTTTTTATACTTTATTAAAATGATCTATAAGTAATTTGGAACATGTATGGATCAACTTAATCTCAAACTGATGCATGGTGTGGTCGACATGGCTCCAAGTGCCTCTTTTTATTAAAAATTGGCATTAATTTTAGTAAAAAAGAAAACTTACATACTCAAAACTGATAAAATACATTTGTATTATTTTTATACTTTATAAAAATGATCCATAAGTCATTTTTATGTGTAATATTCAGTCTCGCATCAATTTGATACACGATGTTCCTGATATGACTCAAAGTGTCTATTATCGATTTAAAATTGACATTTTAGTTCAAAAAGTGTCACACACTAAAAACTGAGAAAATGAACTCAAATTGTATTTATAATTTAACATAGAGATTTATAATTCATTTGTGACATTTAGGAATTATTCTCACATAAAACTGACACATGATGTGATAGGTATGACTCAAAATGCATGTTTCCAATTTAAAATGACATTTTAGTAAAAAAGAAAAGTGACGTAATCAAAACTGATCAAATGAATTAAAATTGTTTTTATACTTTTCTAAAATGATCCATAAGTCATTTAGGAAATTTATTAATTATCCTCACCTCCATCTGATGCATGGTGTGACCGGTATGACTCCAAGTGCGTCTTTTTATTTAAAATTGATATTAATTTTAGTAAAAAAGACAACTGACATATTCAAAACTAAGAAAAAATATTTGGATTGTTTTGATACTTTATTAAAATGATTCATAATTCAATTTTTATGTGTAGTAATTATCCTCACCTCAATCATAAACACAATGTTCCCGATATAATTCAAAGTGTTTGTTATCAATATAAAATTTACATTTTAATTCAAAAAGTGTCACTCAATGAAAACTATGAAAATGCACTCATATTGTCTTGATAATTTAGTAAAATGATTCATAAGTAATTTTTTACATGTATGAATCAGTATCATGTCAAACTGATACATTATGTGACCAGTATGACTCAAAGTATGTGTTTCCAGTTTAAAATGATATTTTTGTAAAGAAGATAAGTGACGTACTCAAAACTGAGAAAACACATTCATATTGTTTTTATACTTTAGAAAAATGATCCATAATTCATTTGGGATGTTTATAAATCATCCAAATATAAATCTTATGCACATTGTGACCGGTATGACTCCAAGTGCATCTTTTTATTTAAAATTGACATTAATTTTAGTAAAAAGGACAACTGGCATACTCAAAACCAAGAAAGCACATTTTTATTATTTTTATACTTTATAAAAATGATCTATAAGTCATTTGTGTCATGTAAGATTTATCCACACCTCAATATGATATATAATATTCCCGGTATTCCTCAAAATTTCTGTTATCACTTTAAAATTGACATTTTTGTTCAAAAAGTGTCCCTTACTAAAAAATGAGAAAATGCACTTGGATTATCTTGATATTTTATGAAAACAATTCATAAGTCATTTTTAGGTGTGTAGTAATTAGTCTCATGTCAAATTGATGCATGATGTGACCATTATGACTCAAAGCGTGTGTTTCGAGTTTAAAATTTCATTTTACTAAAAAGACAAGTGGCGTACTAAAAATCAAGAAAATGCATTTAGATATTTTTGATAAAATGATCTATAAGTAATTTGGAATGTATAGTGATCAGTCGCACCTCAATAAGATTCATGGTGTGACCAGTATGACTTTAAGTGCATCTTTTCAATAAATAAGTATCATTTTAGTTTAAAACGCACATCACATCGCCAAAATAGAGCAAACAAGACTAGATTTTTTTCTCACCATTCTATATGATATTAATTAATTAATTTACTTATCATTTTTATCTTACACTTATTTAGTTTTTTTTTCACAAATATAATGCTTGAAGATGAACAGGAAATGGTGTGACATGCAAGAATCAACCGCAACTCAATCTAATACATAGTGTTCCTGGTATGACTCAAAATTTAGTTTAAAATTAACACTTTTTATTAATTTATTTATTTATATTATTACTAACATTAGAATTATTTTCTTATATAGGTGTGTTATTTTTCTCGAGTATGGGTGGTTTGTTTGATAATAGTATGAGTTCGGGTTAGGATCAAAAAGAAAAGTAACATTGCTATTTTTGAATGTATGTAATAATTTTTACTTATGTAAATGTATAAACTAATGTTTTAAATGTCTATAATATAGTGATTTTTTCTTGTATTTTGGTTGTAAATTTTATTTCATTTAAATTCTATATTGTTACTTGATTTTTCTTATTTCTGGTGGTGTTTCTGGTGTTGCAGTGTGTTGTTACAACACACTACACTGGTAAGCCTAGATCATGAGTAGGGTAATTCCTCTCATGCAATCTCAACTGTATGGAGCCATAAGAAACCAATAAATCCTACTTCATCATAATTGCTCTGAGTCTAACTCTAGATACATCATAGTACACAGTATATACTTTACCCGATATAGGTAAAGTGAGGATAGGTGTTGAGGTCAGCCTTCCCTTAATCTCTTGAAAAACTCTCGTGAAAGCATCAAACCAAATAAACTTCACTCCCTTCTTAGTCATACCTGACATCAATGTTGTCAGATGGGAGATGTCCTGTATAAAATACTAATAATAACCTACTAAACCTATAAATATCTGAATCTCAAATACATTCATGGGATTCTCCCAAGATACCACATCTGCAACTTTCTATGGGTCTATTAACACTCCTTCCTCTGAGATTAAATGGCCCAAGAAGTTCACTCTATCAATCCAAAAATTGCATTTGGTTATCTTGGCATAAATCTGATGCTCTCTTAATGTACTTAAGATGATGTCAAGATGTTTGGAATGATTTTTTTCTAACTGGGAGTACACTAATATGTCTTTGACAAAAATCACCAAAAACCGGTCTAGAAAAGGATGAAAGATATAATTTATCAAGTCCATGAATACTATCGATGCATTAGTTAAACCAAATGGAATCAATATGAATTCATAAAATCCATACATGATCCTAAAAGTAGTTTGAGGTATATCTGAAGATCTCACCCTCAACAATGGTATCCAGATCTCAAATTGATCTTGGAGAAGATATTAGCACCTCTCAACTAATCTAAGAGATCATCAATACTCGAAAAGGGATATTGGTTCTTGACTATAATCTAGTACAATCTTCTATAATCCACACATAAACATAAGATACCATCAGCCTTATTGGAAAAAATAACTAAAGAACCCCATGGAGATATACTAGGTTTTATAAAACCTTTAGCTTCCAGATATTCCGACTAAAATTTCAAATTTTGAAGCTCTATTGGTGTCATCCTATACAGAGGGATATAAACTATCTCTAATCTCGACAACAACTTGATCATGAACTCATTATCTCACTCGATCATTAATCCATAGAACACATCAGGAAAGACATCCTAAAAAAGGTCTACCATTGGAGGAAAAGAAACTTGATGCATTCCACTATCATCTATAGTAATATTGGTTATCTGAGCTATGATATAATCCAATCTAAACTAAATAGGTCCCACATAACTAGCCTGAAGATCCCACTCACCATGGTGAGATTAGCTGCCTAATTTTAAAGATAAAAAGAAAATTATCCTTTGATAATAGTCGATATGAACCTAGTATATAACTAGTCAATATATAACAAGAATCAAGTTGAATAATTTCATTTATAGCATAAATTATTCCCAACAAAAATGGTAACCACCAATATCTAGAGAACATGGCTTGCAACATTTGATATTCTCTAACTGCACTCCCTATAGTGTGTCAATGGTTAAATTACTATCCAAGATTTACACATCCAAGACCAAATAATTTTCAAAAATAGCAAATAAAAATAAATTTGATGCTCTTGTATCAAAAAAACACAATAAAGGGTAGCTGATACAAGAATCATACCCCTGACAGTAGGTCCTGCATCCATGCTAGTCAGAGAAGTCTGCATAACATGTATCTGACTAGCCCCTCTACCCTGGCCTCCAGTATGACTCCCCTAAGTTGTTCCCTCTACCTAGTACTATCATTCCTACACTAGGGTACCACATCCCCTACCTCAACCAGAACATCATGTGGAACTCTAACTACCTGTCTGTTGAGGAGTAGTTAGTTTCTTAATAGACTCTAATGCCTGTCCTGATCCCCTACCACTACTCTACTATTTCATGCCCCTACAAAACCTCTGTAGGTGTCCCATCATACCGCAATCTTAACACTCCAAGGTGGGGTATGGACATTGAGTTTATTTTTGGCCCAAAATTCCACACTAAAAACACCACAATGGAACATGGTCCTAATATGGTTGTCCACTACCCTGACTACTCTGACCATTTATGCCCTAGTGAAAATTGTCATAGCAGCACTTTTTTCTACTAGAAGAAGAGATCTTAGTTTGCCTTGATGAAACAACCTGGCCACTGATCGGGTCCTCTCTCAGATTCCATTCCATGATAAGTTCCTGATTTATCACATTTGTAAAACTATTTAGACAAAACACATTCACCTACAACCTGATCTCATAGTGAAGACTGTCCTATAGAGATCTCATCAACAATTAAAGATGCCACAAATCATTATAGGTCGGTGAAACATTTGGCGTAGTCCAACACCGACATTCCCTCCTATGTTAGATGCATGGAATCATGATCTTTATCATCCCTCAACATCTCGAGAGAGAAATGGATCAAGAACATCATCTCAAATTCCTTACAAGATAACTTTTATTACTACCCTATTTTCTCCAGAATATCCCACCAATGCTTGGTAGGTCCAAGAATCATATATAAAGCAAGCTTCATACTCCTATTTGTGGGTGTCTCAAGATTCTTAGATATCATATGGACTGACTCAATCTAGAATCTAGCTACCTAGGGGAATCTCTCCCCTATGAATGTGGGTGGATTTTGCAGTTGGAACTCTATCATCGGCTCATACATCAAAGGCACGGTACAAACAGTCTCTTTTTTCATGGATGGCATGACCCTCGGGAAGATGTCGTGAAGATGAACATCCATCTGATCCTCATGAGCTATAGAAATATCTAGTTTAGCTATGTTAGGAGCATGCTTATTGCCACTAGCCTAATGATCAACTTTAAGATCATAATGAGGGATTTTCTCTACAAGACAAACACACTCCTTAAAACACTAGCTATAACAACAAGTTCAATCTTAACAGGTAACAATAATAGAGAACTACAACTCCTGGTCTCTCTAAAAATGGATTACAAGTGTTTTAGCATGACATAACAGTTTATTTATTATTTTATTTAGCATATATAATAGGTTTCTTATATTACAATTCAAATAGGAAAGTATATATCACATGCAATAAATATGTCTCTATCATGAACAATGCATGTCAATATATATCCTTATATGCCTATCATGATGCATGCATGCACATATCATGCCATACCGGTCCATGAGTGTAAATATCATGAATATAATAACCTCACACAATATGTGAATCACCCAAAGTGAAATAACATCAATTGTAACAAGTGAACAACATAAACTGTAATCCATTCCCTGGGCACTCGGATTTTCCCCCATACATGGGTTAGCTACTCCCATGAACAAGCTCATTACTAAGACCCAAAATATCCTAGTCTCCTTTCTACATTTCCAAAATAGTAAATAAGTATAAAAGATAAACCTTCTCCTTTGATACCACTTTGTAATATCCCCTGATCTAATACTCTATCACGTGTTAAGAAAGGATTGGTTACGTGACATCAGCTCTCTATGCACCAGAGGCTACCGACTAGCAGTGAGGGTGTGATCAATGTAGTGGGGAGATTATACCTCATGATATAGAGTTATATAGTATTAAAAATAAACAAAATAAATAACATAATCAGATTAATAGATAAGAAGAAACAATATCTCATGCCATTGGGAAATAAAATGATGAACAAATAATCTAATAGTAATGAATCGTGTAATGATGGGATGAAATGTAACTAAATTTCATGTTAGTATTAATACAAATAAAAGACTTGAAAACTCAAATAAAGACTCAAAATTACCCGTTCTCGAGCACCATATTGATCACATCTCCAAACTCCAACCCATATAACAAGAAACAATCAATAACAAGGTCTCTTTCCCTTGTCCAAACTTGCATCTAAGTAATCTACTCAAGTACCAAATGGAGACCTGAATAAGGTGTGAGTAAAACTCATTAGGTCAACACCACTGTGTCTAAATATAACATGTCTAATAATAAGTGTATGCAATAAATTGATAAACATGTGTATTAATTAATCAAATAACACAATATATAAAACAACCTACTTTGTCAACCTATCAAAATATCTTTGAGCATGTAACACAATAATTCCAATGAACAACCATATAACCATAGTAAAACATGACCCGCTTTGGTGCCATGTTGAAGTGTCTTTGAGAATGTCTCACAACCATGCCAACCAACAACCATATATCTATGGTATAAATCTACAAATATGGTTCAAACCCACTATATAATCATTTCAGCATAGGACTGATCATATCCCACTCAATATAAGCATTACAACATGGAAAAGGGTCGAACCCTCTCAATATAAGAATTACAGCATGGTAATGGGCCTAGCCCACTCAATATAAGCATTAATGCATGGGACTGGGCTTATCCCACTCAATATAAGCATTAAAGTATGGGAATGGGCATATCCCTCTCAATATAAGCATTACCACATAATAATATAACAAGTCACAACAACATGGATATCGTAATATCTCTAAGTACCCGACCTAAAACAAAACATATTCTAGTTATTTTAAAACTATAAATCACTTTATTTTTTCCAAAGATCTTTTAGGTTTATAGTTTTAGATAATTAGGAAAAACTCTTACATAGTAAACCCATACATTACAAGTGGACATTATACAAAATATCCATTTTTTCCACCAAAGGAAACCCTTTTAAAAATAAAATATATTTTCTTTTATTGACATATCTTCACAAATTTTATCTTGACCTCATCATTGTCCCTAATCTTAGATAAAACCCTATGAAAAAAAATTAAAACATGGGATGAGCACAAAAATATCAGTAAGGTATATAAAGAAAGAAAATTGTTAGTCCAGTGAAAACCTATAAAAGTATTTTCATAAAAACATACCTTTTTACCCCAAAAAGGGAATCATCTTTTCAAAAAGATCATTAATTTACCTTATGAAAATAAATCAATTTCCATGAAAACTCATCAAAAATCATATAAAATATAAGTAGGTAACATGGGACATCATTTTCCATATCACACTTATAAATGAAGTAACCAATATGGCCAACCTCTAACTTTGGAGTACCCAATGCATTGGAGGTTATGAAGTAACCACCCATCATTAGTTTATCAAGAAACCACCAATCATTGGTTAATAACATAACCATCCATCGTCATAAAAAATGTCTAGAAACCATATAAAAATCATAAAATATGAATTTTTTCATCCTAAATATATTCTTAAGGAAAATAACCTTTTTATTTTGAAAACACATATTTTTAGAAAAGATGCACACTTACAATGGAAACCATTTACTTTGAAAATAACTGTGAAAAAATTTAAAGAAAGATTAAAATCATTAAGGAGTCCTTAAATAAGAAAATTAAATTCATTCCATATGTTAAAAAACATTTATTTTTTATTTTTTAAAAATAACTGAAAGAGGAACTTTAAAAAAGGGTTTTTAAAAGAAAGTCCCTTACATAAAACCAGAAAAAGATCCATTTTTGAAAAAAATTGAGAGAAATTTGAAAATTAATATTTTAAAACATTAATTTACAGATAAATAAACTCATAAAAACATTTTTAAAACATATACATTAAGTATAAATCTTTATTAAATAAATCTTTAAAATAATTAAAACTTGGTTTTTCGTTAAAGAGTTTCTTACCTTGAGTCTGACTCGTCACGTAAAATATTTATCCTCATAAATAATAAACATAGGTTAATTATTTAATTTATTTGTAAAAAAATCAATTTTATTATTCCTTTTATATCACTTATTATCATTTTATAATAATTACTTAATTATTTAAGTTCACGTTGAATGTTTTGATGATATTCGATACTTGAGTCCAAAATAACATTGGTATGATATCTATAGTCAAATTGGTAATTATTACATAATTTATATAATAATATTCATGAAATAATTATAAATTTTATACATAAATTATACTTTTAAATCAAATCATTATATATGGTTATGAAAAATGAACTATGTTATAATCATGGAGACGGTAGGTCGTACACACGCATGAGTAACATTTTCATTTTTCAACGATCATTATGGAAACAAGGTTAAGTATTATTTTATATTTATAGAATTATAATAATATAATTAATATAATATTAATAATTTAAATATACTTATATATATCATTCATGTTATATGGTGATGAAAAACGAATCACATCGCTTCATGGATGTGATAATTCACACATACGCCCGAATGACATTATCATTTTTCTGTACATTGAAAGGTAAGAATTTAAATGATATATTATATTTTAAGAATGATAAATATGTCATTAATATCATATATAAACATTTATTCCATCATTATATCTATTCTTGAGAGACGGTGATGGAAAACGAATTATATCGGTTAGCAAGGCGGTAGTCATCCGTACACACGAATTATTAATTATTTTTTCATTTGATGGAAGTGGAGATGGATATGGGTCATGAAAATAATCATAATAAATCTCAGTATATGTATTATACTTTATTTATTATTTTATTATGGTTGAATAAGGTTTGATATATTTGGAAAAAGAAACAAAACAGAAACGCTTGATTAAAAATGATACATCTTCTTTAGAAATCCTCTGTTTCTTAACACCTTAAGACCACAAAGGTTGGTGTTTTGCCTAAAATAAGACATCTATAATGTTTATATGGATTATAATAAGGTATTTTGTTATATATTTGATAAAAATAGTGTTTTAATTGTTAATAAAAGATAAGAAGAGGTTCTCTTTTATAAGAGAGGGGAGGGGCACTCTTGAAATTTCTCAAAATATTAAATTAATATAAATTAGTTTTCTATTAAAAATGGATAAAAGGTGATTTATTTAAAATATAAGATTATTATGGGTATAAATATTATAACCTGATAATTTTTGTACAATTTTAGGTCACATTATTACCCTTATCATTTAGTTTTAAACCTCATTTAACCCCTTTAACTCTTATCGTGACAACATGGATTTTTACTCTTTAAGGGTTAATCTAGTTACTATAAAATGACAAATGACCCATAAATGAATAATGAATAACATTTTAAACCTTATAAAAACAATTTGGACAAATTTTATATTTTTTAGAAATTTTATATCATTTAATAAAATATTATTTATTTTAAGATATCATTAATGTTAATTTTGACACTATTCATTACATTAACTTTTAAAAATATCAATACAACAAGATAAATTCAAAACAAATCTTATAATATGTCACTAAAATGTCAAATTAATCTATAACATTAATTATATAAAATTATATTTATTTCAATTTTTTTAATAACATTTATTTGATATTTCCATTAATAAAATAATTATTGCATCATTGTTGTACAAGAATTTAAGGTAATTATTTCTTAACTAAATTTAAAAAAAAGTCCATGATGAATATAAATATTTTATATTTCAAATGAACATTTATAATCACATATATATTCTGAATAATCCTATATTATATATGTTATAGTTATTAAAAACAAGAGTATGACATCTTTGACTTTTCTTTAAAATAAAAATACTATAAGGGGATTAAAGTCATACAAGTGGCTTTAAGAGGTCAAAAATTCATAAAAATGATGGTTTTTGTTGAAAATCACTCATAAAATAAAATTAGGACAATATTTAGATAATTTTCTAATCCTTATCATAATTATTTTTACTCTTAATTACCCGATTTACCTTTAATCATGGTAATTAAAATTAATAAGTTTACTATTAATGTTGTCCAAAAATAAAAGGTACCTACTTAATAAATTTTTACCTTATGTTTCTATATATTTAATAAATTTTTAAAAACTCAAAATATAAAATTATCTAAAATTAATTTAAAATTAATCACATAGACGGGGCGATAAAGTGGGTTTTTAAAGTGAAAATGTTCAAAAGTTTACTAAGTTTTTATACATAAATTCAATATAAAATTATTATAATAACATAAATTGGATTAATATATGTATAATTGATCTAATTTTACTTTAAAATCAATTTAAAATATTATTTAACATTATAAATTATTTAGCTGAAAATCCAGTTTTCAATTAAAATGCAATATTTTTCACTATTCAAAAATATGAAACTTGTCATAAAAATACCAAAAATTAGAACAAAGTAAATTTTTATATTATTATTTCAAAAATGAATTTTATTTTTTCAAATAAAATTTATAAAATTTTCAAAAATTAGTTTTAAAACAAGTGTGCCATTAAAGGGCGGCAAAACTACCTTTTAGAAAAATACTTATTTTATCCATAAAATTAGATTTATTCTTATCTTATGCCTATAACATATTTTGATTGAATGTTAAAAAAATTTATAAATGTGTGTAAACATAATATATTTATTTTTATTCTTACTCTCCAATATAACGTCTAGGCGATAATTGCTATATTAAATAATAATATTTAGTTGTTCGTTTAAACTTGATGTGATGTATCTTATATGCTATTGAACACAATATTTCCTTTTAAAATCTCAGGATGTTACATTATCCCCACCCCCACACACTTTAGGAAATTGTGTCCTCCTAATTTTTAACTCAAGCTCGGTGACTAGGGTTTGACTTGTCAAAATACCTTTATTGAAATATCACATTGAAAAAAGGATTAATAAAACTTCCAATTTAAAAGAAAGAAATAGAATTACAAATGTTATATGGAATAAAACATAATTAGGTTTCTTTGTAGGAAAACATGGACATGGAAGAGAAAAGATAAAACCCAAGTACTGATAGATATTGATAGATAACATGGTTATGAAAAAGTAAACAATCAAAAAACCATAAATCAATGATAGGTTAAAAGGTCATTGATTTCCCGGTAAGAAAAGTAAACAAATAATATTTTTGTTTCAAGATCCTTTTTATACAGTTGAGAAATTATTTTACCACCTGGAATAAGAACATAAGTAAATATACTTTCTTAATAAGTATAATTTAATCCTTTAATCAATTTTCACCACAATCTCATCTTTTTCTCCAAATAATGAGTATTTAAGATGAATTTTCATACCTAAAGCATTAGAATCAACTTTTATGGATCACTAAATCCACAAAAGGATAGAAATTTATTCCTCCTATATTTAAACATTTACCAAAACCAAAATGGTTAGTATAAGATAATATAATTATTTAAAAATAATAAACCTTTATATGATAAAAAACTACTTTAATCTCCAAAATTCAATAGTAACACCCAAAGTTCAACATAGATTATTCAACAAATAACTATCCTCAAAATTCCTCAAAATTATTCTATACTAAGATTGAAACCCAAAAATAAGAAGTATTTGATCACATATCCTTCCAAAATAAATTTTAAGAATTGTTTCCAAATAACATCAATTAATCTTGAAGTCTCGTACCAAAAATTAATTGCCCTAATAATCTTCAAGATACACTAAACATTTTCATAAATAACCTGAATAGCTATAAATACACAATAAAATCATATATTCTTAAAAAATATAATTCAACATTTATTTCTAAAATAAAATCTCATAGTATTATATTTATCTTAATCATATAGGGTTCTCAAAATAGTGAAAGTCTTCCGAAATAACATTAATCACTTGATCACCAAATAATTTTTCAATCACATGGTTGTCTATTAGATAAAACATATTTTCCCAAAATAAACTTAAACTTTCTTAGTCATATGGTTTAAATAAATAAATAAAAATATACTAACTTGTACATCACGTAGGCTAGTGGTAAACAATGCACCCTTGTCACCCTTCGGTTGTGGGTTCAATTACCACAGCCTTGCCAGACGCGACGGGTTGTCACCCGACCTACGGGTTGTCCCCTTTTTTATCTAAAATGATAATTCTTATAAAATTCCCAAAAATATGATAAAATCCTAAAACAAACTTTAATATGTTTTGACCTAAAATTGTATCTCATACCTTTCATTTTTCATCCCAAAATGTAATAACTCATAATTACCTCAAAAAATAAATATCTTTAAAAATATTGTTAGTCACCTAAAAATTTCATAACTTAAAGGCTCAAAAGGAATTTCTAAGACATTTAATTTATGATAAAACTTAAAATTATGAACCCGTAATGATGTCCATAACTCTTAATAATACCACAAAAAAACCTCTTAATCTTCAAAGTTGTCTAAACCCTACTCTGATACCAACTGTATGGACTTATCCTTAAACAAAAAATATTATAGTTATTTAAAAATTAGAATTCACTTTCTTTTAAAAAATATATTTTAGTTTTATAGTTTTATAGAATTATAAAAAACTATTATATAGTAATCACATACATTACAAGTGGACGCTTATACTCAGTATCCATTTTTTCTGCCAAAGGAAACCCTTTTAAAAACAAAACATGTTTTCTTTTCATGACATATCTTCAAAAATTTAATCTTGACCTCATCCTTATACCTACTCTTCCTTAAAATCCTATGAAAAATATTTTAAAACATGGTATGAGTACAAAAATCTCAGTAATGAACATAAATAAAGTTGTTAGTCTAGTGAAAACCTATAAAAACATTTTCTTAAAAACATACCTTTTTACCCTAAAAAATAAATCATATTTATAAAAAAGATCATTAAATTACCTTATAAAAATAAATATATTTCCATGAAAACTCATTATAAATCATATAAAATATAATTATGTAACTTGGAATATAATTTTCCATATCACTCTTACAAATGGAGTAACCAATATGGCTAACCTTCAACTTTGGAGTACCCAATGCATTGGAGTTTATAACGTAACCACTTATCCTTGGTTTATCACAAAACCACCCATAATTGGTTAATAATGTAACCACACATCATCATAAACAATTCCTAGGAACCATATCAAAATTATAAAACATGAATGTTTGAATCATAAAAATAATCTTAAGGAAAATAACCATTTCATTTTGAAAACACGTATTTTTAGAAAAGATGTGCACTTAAAATGGAAAACATTTACTTTGAAAATAACCATGAAAAAATGAAAAGGAGGATTAAAATAATTAATTCATCATGAAATATGGAAATTCTTTTCATTCTGTATGTTAAAAAACATTTCTTTTGAATTTTTTAAAAGGGGTGAAAGAGGAACTTTAAAATAATGTTTTTAAAAGAAAATCCCTTGCATAAAACCTGAAAAAAAGATCCCTTTTTGACAAAATTTGAGATAAATTAGAAAATTGCCATTTTAAAACATTAATTTTCATATAAATTGATTCATAAAAACCATTTTCAAAACATTGACATTAAATACAAATATTTAGAAAATAAATCTTTAAAATAATTAAAACGAGGTTTTTAGTTAAAGAGTCTCTTACCTTGAGTCTAACTCATCATGTACATTCTTTAGAATCATGAATAATAAAATTACATTAATTATTTACTTTCTTTATAACCTTTTTGAATTTTATTATTCCTTTTATATCAATTATTAACATATTATAACAATTACTTAATTATTTAAGTTTACATCGGACGTTTTAACGATATTCGGTACTTGAGTCCAAAATGAATTTGGTATGATATATATATTCAAAATGGTAATTATTACATCATATAAAGAATAATATTCATGAAATAATTATAATTTTTATACATAAATTATACTTTTTAAATCAAACCATTAAATATGATTATGAAAAATAAACTATGTTATAATCATGGAGACAGTAGGTCGTACGTATGCATGAGTAACATTTTCATTTTTCAACAATAATTACAGAAAGAAGGTAAGTATTATTTTATCATTATATAATTATAATAATATAATTAATATCATATTTATCATTTAAATATACTTATATATATCATTCATGTTATATGGTGATGAAAAACGAATCACATCGCTTCGTGGCGGTGATAATTCACACGTACGTACGAACGAAGTTATCATTTTTCTATGCATGAAAATAAATGATATATTATATTTTCATAATGATAAATATTAAATTAATATCATATATAAACATTAATTACATTATTATAACTAGTCCTGAGAGATAGTGATGGAAAATGAATTGTATCGGTTCGTGGAGCGGTAGTCCGTCATACACACAAATGATTAATTATTTTCCCATTTGATAGAAGTGTAGATGGATATAGTTAATAAAACTAATCATAATAAAATCTCATTATTTTTATTATACATGATTTATTATTTTAGTATGGTTTAATAAGGTTGGATGGATGTGGAAGAAGAAACAAAATAGAAATACTTGATTAAAAATGACAACTCTTCTTTAGAAATCCTATGTTTCTTAATACCGTAAGACCACTAAGAGTATTGTTCTACCTAAACTAATACCTATTTATTGTGGGGAGGCTTTATAGTAATTTATTTGATCATATATCAGATGAACCAAATATGTTTTAAAGTGTGAATAAAAGAGAAGAAGAGGTTTCCTTTTATAAGAGAGGGAAGGAACGCTCTTAGAATTTCTCAAAATATTAAATTAATATAAATTAATTTTCTATTCTAAATGGATTCAAGGTGATTTATTTAGAATATAGGATGAGTATGGGTCTAAATCCTCTCATACAATAATTTTTTTACTATTTTAGATTATATTATTACCCTTATCATTTAGTTTTAAATATTATTTAACCCCTTTAATTCTTACCATGGCAACATGGAATTTTACTCTTTAAGGGTTAATATAGTTACTATAAAATTAAAAAAACCCATAAATGAATCATGTTTGAAATTTTAAACCTTATAAAAATAATTTGGATTAATTTTATATTTTTATAAATTTTATATAATTTAATAAAATAATATTTATTTTAAAATATCATTAATATCAATTTTGACACTATTAATTACTTTGACTTTTAAAAATATCAATACAATAAGATAACTTTGAAAAAAACTTCTAATACATCACTAACATGTAAAATTAATCTATAAAATTCATTTATATCATTAATTATATCAAATTATATTTATTTTAATTTTTTATAACATGTATTTGATATTTCTATTAATAAAATAATTACTGCATCATCGTTGTACAAGCATTTAAGGAAATTTTTTATTCACTAAAAGTTAAAAATAAATTTAAATGATGAATATAAATATTTTAAATTTAAAACTACTATTTATAGTCACAAATATATTCTAAATAACTCTATATTAGAAATGTTATAGTTATTAAAAACATGAGTATGACATCTTAGACTTTCTTTAAAATAAAAATATTATAAGGGGATTAAAGTCTTCCAAGTGGCTAAAATAGGCCATATATTCAGCCCAAATATTACTTTGGTTGACACTCACTCATCCAATAAAATTAGGACAAGTGTTAAGGTAATTTTCGAATCCTTGTCATAATTATTTTTATCCTTAATTACCTGATTTACCCTTATCTATGGTAATTAAAATTACTAAGTTTACTATTAATATTATCCAAAAATAAAAAGGAACTATTTAACAAATTTGTACCTTATGATTCTAGATATGGAATCCATTTTTTAAAATTCAAAATATATAATTAGATAAAATTAATTTAAAATTAATCTCATAGACAGGGGGTGAAAACGAGTTTTTAAAGTGAAATGTTCAAAAGTTTACTAAGTTTTTATATCTAAATTCCATATAAAAATGATTAAAATAACCTAAATTGTATTTCTAGGTATATAATTTATATAATTTTACTTTAAAGCCAATTAAAAATATTATTTAATATTATTAATAATTTAGATGAAAAGTTGGTTTTCAATTAAAATGCAGTACTTTTCACTATTTATCAAAAAATGAAACTTATCAGAAAAAATACCAAAAATTAAACCAAAGTAAATTTTGATATTAAAATTTAAAAAAGGAACTTTATTTTATAAAATAAAATTTATAAAGTTATCAAAACTTGGTTTTAAAACAAGTGTGTCATTAAAAGGCAGGAAAACAATCTTTTAGAAAAATACATCTTTTATCCGTAAAATTGGATTTGTTCTTATCTTATGACTATAAAATCTATTGAATGAATGTCAAAAAAATTATAAATGTGTATAGAAATAATATTTTTAGTCTTATTAATACCTTCCAATATAATTTTTAGGTGATAACTAGCATATTAAATAATAATATTTAGTTGTTCATTTAAGCTTGATGTGGCGTATCTTATACGCTATCAAATACAGTGTTTCCTTTTAAAATCTCAAGATATTACACTATCACATCATACATATCAATGGTTAATTATGAAAATTACTAGTTATATTTCAATTTAACTTCTTTTATATCCCAAATTATCAACAATCATATCAATAACCAATAATTCATTATCAAGGGATTCTATATCAAGCAATCACCTGAGGTCTCATGTCATATTAAACACACTTTAATCCATTATCCAAATAATTTTAATCAAGAGTTTTATCACCCAATAGGTATAAAAAATCTAGGTTATAAAAATTGGATCTAAAGGGATTCCAAAGAATAATACAATTCATCATTTAATCAATTTAGGTACGAGCCATGTTAGCGCAATTGCAATATTGAACATACTTTGTAATTAATCATACCATAGGGTTAATGTTTAGACCCCATGCATTTAACTAATGATAAAACAATGATTCCAGTAGGATTCACCAATAAGAACTCAAAATCATGGCTTATTCCTGGAAATAGTTACACATCGTGTAACTTCATTACATGGCATGTAATTTCATTACACGGCGTGTAATTTCTCTGCAGACAGCCTTCAGCATATTTCCAATGGAAAGAACCTGAACCACCTCCAAAGACATTGAAAGCATGGAAAACCCTCATAAACTCGTTTAACACATTTTTATATCTGGAATATATTATTTCAAAAAAACATAAATCACTGAACTTTAAGTCATTTTTCCCCAAAAAAGGCTCTATGTCTCCAAACAAGATAATGACACCATGACTCAAACAAAAAAAACTCAAAGAGAGAAACACCTGGAAAAATATGGGATCTTACAATCATGAAGAATCATTTATATGATGTCTAAATAATGATACCTTATTTTAAATCTAAGACGCCTTAGGTTTAACCTATTTCATTCATTTCCATCATCTATTCAAATCCTTCATAATGGTTGGTAAGTAACAAGTGAATTATCCAAAACATATCCCCTGGGAGTGTCAAACCAAGCACACAATAAGACTCATTGTCATGTACCAGGTAATGCTTGAGTCAAGATTGATTCACCTTTTTCAGAGTTATTACCCCTAGGTATATCTGTGTCATAACCGCGTCTACTTGTAGTATCCATATAGGGATGTATTTCTAGGAAAACCACATAATTTCTACCTTACCAAAACTTTAGGATGTTCTTCTATACTTATCCTTAATGTAATTAGTGGGTTATGTTCCCCAATATATGTTTTAATAAATCTAGTTCTCAAGGTTTCTACTAAATTTCCATTGATACCAACTGTAACGACCCCTACTTCAGTAACCCAGAGTCAACATCTACTTTATTACATTGGCATATGATATAAAGAATAACATATCAAATGACTGAATAGTTTAATAGTCTTTGTAAACTAGATATATTCATGATTCCCATATTACATTTGAAAACACAAATTGCAACATAATTTTTTTCAATAATAACATCATTCCCTCTAACATATCATTGTATACCAATCATATTACACTTCAAGGGTTCCAAGGAAAGTAAACAAAATAAGGGTTATCTCAAATGCTCAATAAGGGTTAAGTATAATGTAATCTATCATAAATCAATAAGAATAATCAACATGGAAAGGTAAATAACTAAACACACATTCCATTTAAATATTTTTACTAACATGATCAATATGGTAAGGTAAATAACTATAAAAGCGTGACATTTTATCAATAACATGACTATCATAACAAGATAAGGTGTAATCAATATGGTAAGGTAAATAACTAAACAAACAAGATATTTAATCAATAAAATGATAATGAAATGCATCTATAGATAATATCATTGAAAAAATATCATGGATAATAATAACTAAATTCTTGATCAAGGAGATGCTTAATTATTGGATGTAATTATCTCAGACATCATGATACTTCTACTTTCAAGACCTTTCACAAGACAGTTTAAAATTGATGGGTAAGTATACACCATAAATCCATTTAACTAAGTTTAGCCAACTGATTTGTCTCATGATACTATCAATTAATCAAGTGGATATCTATAACTAGGCTCCACCCATATCTTTATGTCTAAATAATTCCTCATATATCAAATAATCAATTTAATTCGTGAATAATATGTCTTATCAACAAATATCTATATTGAGTAAAGAATACAGATTTATCAATATTTCCCTAGTCAATCAAATAACTTTCAATGTAAAGCACTGTATGTATAAATGATATACAATTTAAGAAATAAGTGTATCTATGATAAATAATATGGATATTTAGGGGAAATTTAATGCCCAATGATCATGGGAAAATGGATATTTCAAGGTAAAGTTAATGACTACAAAAAATGAATTAATAAAGTGAATTTCAATAACTTCCTTGGTAAAAACAATCATAAACCATCAATAGAAATAATATGTATGGTATCAATAAAACATATCTGTCGAAGAGTATAATTAAAATAATTTTTTGTTGTTGATGATGAATAAAAATACTATAAAAATATCTTTAAAACAATTCTTGAGGAGAGTATCCTTTTAACTTTGAAAATCACTTTTTAAAACTAAAATTTCCAGAATATTGGGAAAAAAATTCTTTAAAAAATAATATTTTAAAGTTATAAATTAAGTTTCAAAGAAATGAGAGGTTGTGGTGGTAGGATATTTTGTACAAGTTCTATAAGTTAAAGAAAAACATTAATTACACACGATTTTAAAAAGGGTAAAAAGATCCTCATTCAAAAAGAGACAATAAGATTCCTTTAAAACCATTTTATAAAAAGTAAAAAATGGGTAAAAATGTATTTAATAAATAATTTAGATAATTTTAAAACATTTTTGAAAACATTTTATGAAAACATGTATTTTGAAGAAAAATGATTTTCGATCCAAGAGAGAAATGGAGTTGGATTTTATTAAAAACATTTTCTCAATCATTTTAAGTACTAAAGAGTAAGAAAATGGTAATATTACTTTAAAACATCATAAATAACCATTTTAGAAGAAAATTAAATGGTTTTATTATCCAATGATCAAATAATTTTACTCAATGTAAATTCAAGTATAAATAATCCTGATTAAGATGATATTTTGAAAAAAAACTTCCAAAGATCATAACATTGAAGTGAGAATTAACCAATGAATCAATTATGTGTATAAAATTTAAATCTGAATAAAACAAGTATAAATAAAAAAAATTGATAGTCAAAATTCATTACACATATAATCTTAACATATTAAAGATAATGAATAAGTAATATAACCCAATGAAAAGAAATTGAGTTATGAAATTTTTTACCACTTGGTAACTTTTAAGTCAGAATCCATTTGGATGAAATAATTAAAATTGAAACTTAAAATACCATTTATTATTAAATAATCATGATATTACATGTCAAAGGGAATTATATACACCATACAAAATAAATTAGGTTCATAACATTACAATATGCCTCAATTAAGTGAAATTAAGACGAAATCTCTTATCACATGGTTCCTTTTAGTTGAACATGATTTAACCTCATGTATAATAATTTTAAGCATGTTATTAATTTATAAAATAACCATATTCATAATTATAATATCATATATGGTCCTCTTATATCATTTTACTATTTTTTCTAATAATATTTCATTATTTTCATTGTTTTGGGTGTTAATTGTCTTGTTTACTCATTCATACTTTGTCATGAAAGTTTTGGTTCTTGGGTATATGATATATATACATCATATAAAAAATTATATTAATATTATAAATATAATATTTAATAATTATATACATTTTTATAATCATTTATTAAGGTTGGACATGGAAAATGGATCACATCTCGTCGTGGTGACAGTAGGTCACACGTACGCATGAGCGACGATATCATTCCCTTAACGGGTGAAAGGATAATAAATTATATGATATATTAATTTTAAATAATAATTATAATTTAATATATATCATATATATTCATTAAATTTATCCTTATTACTTTTCATGTAATTTTTAAGTGAAAAATGAATCACATCGCTTCACGAGGCAGTAGTTTGTCGTACGCACGAGCGACATTATCATATTTTAAACAGAAGGGAACATAAGATTTTATATGTGATATTAAAATTACATAAGTATAATAATATCATAAATATCATACAAATATATTAAATCCATCATTATATCTATCCTTGAAAGGTGGTGATGTAAAATGAATTACTTCATTTCGTAAGGCAGTAGTCCGCCATACACACGATCGACGGTTTCATTTCCCATTTGATGGAAGAGTAGATGGATATAGGTAATTAACTTAACATAATAAAATCTAATTATATGTAACATAATAAATTTATTATATAATCATGGTTTAGTAATATTTTAATGAGGTGGAAGAAGAAACAAAATAAAAACACTTGTTTAAGAACGGTATCTCTTCTTCGAACAACTTCTTTAGGTTTGCACCAAATTCCTTCATAAGTTTGATTTATGATCAAACCAATGGATATATTATGTTTTTATAGGGAGTAATTAAGTTATTTTTTTAGGTATTTTATTATTCAAATGGAGTTTTAACTGTTAATATGGGAGGAGAGGGGTGTCCATTTATAAGTGGGGGAGAGGACACACATGAAATTTTTGAACAGATTCAATTACATGCACATTTTTTATCTTGAAAAATCTTCCAAAATGAGTGATTATTGACTTTTATAGGTTATAAGGTATCAATATATCAATAAAATGTGTTTTGGAAAAGTTTTAGATCTTTTTTAACTCTTAATTTCTTAGTTTAACCCCTGATAAACCCATTTTTACCGTAAACATAGTAATTAATTTTTATTATTTTAACTATTCATTATGTTTAAAAATTAAGTTGAAATTATTATATAATATAAATTATTTTTATTAAAAATATTTAATCCATTTTTCTAAATTAAATTCATAGAAGTGGTATAATTCAATTTAAAATTAAACCTGCAGACGTAATGAAAAGGTGAGTTTTCAAAAAGAAAATTATCATAATTATATAAGGTTTTAATATAAAAATTCAATATTAAATTGATTAAAATAACATAAAATAGTTAAATATTAATATAATTGAACTAATTTTACTTTAAAACCAATTTAAATTTTAATTTAACTTTGTATATTAATTAAATGAAAATGTGGTTTTCAATAAAAATCAGTATTTTTCACTATTCATCAAAAAATGAAACATTTCATAAAAATATCAAAAATTTACCCTAAGATAATGTTGATATGATAATTTAAAAAAATTATCAAATTAATTTTATAAAAGTGATAAAAATAATTTTAAATTATGTGTGCAAAGAACGACTAAACCGTCTTTTAGAAAAATACAGTTTTTCATAAAACATTTATTTTTATTTTAAATGATTATTATTTTATTTATAATTAATAGATAACCATAATTTTCATAATATAGTTATTATTATTTATACCCATCAATTTAATGGATATGTTATAATGATTCACTATATTACGGTTCATTTAGACTAGGGTTGTGTGTTCTGCAAGCTATTGAAGAGATCAAATTTATTTAAAAATAAATGTATCATAAAGTCTTGGGGTGTTACATTCTCATATAAGATCAGTGTTGTGTGTCATATACGCTATCAAACCTAAATTTATTCTTTTAAAATCTTATGGTGTTACAATTATAAATTGTGATACTCAGGCATGACGTCCCTTAAAAAGTATGACACTTGGGCATGAAGACACTTATTTAAAATACGACTCTTATCATTATACATGGACACCTGAGTTACGCCTTAGGTCTATACTAGTACTATGTATCTATATATATGGATATATATGTTACCCTATATATAGTGTGTATATATATACATATATATATTATTATATATATATATATCTCTAGTGACGCGTCATTAGAGGGATTTCGGCTTGGGTCGAAGTAGGTATGGTCGACTAGGTGTCCCTTGTGGAACCTGAACCTCACTTGATTATGTTTATTAATTTCATTACATTATTTTTCTTATTATACCTACACACTACTTTATTTTATATTCATGTGCCAGATTTCTTAGAGACCATTGGTTGTGGCCTACTGGGAATATCTCACACCTTGTTTGGATCATCGTTTGGTTCCCAAAAAGACCTCTTGGTTACAGTTTTAAGTTCATTAGATTGTTATTGATTGCTATTATCCTTCGGGGCTAGGATGGTTCATGGGAGTAGAGGACCGAGTTGGTGCTCGTAATTCTATGAGAAATTATTACAAAGTCGTTTATTTATTTATCTATTTGTCCTATGTATGTATGTTTATTTCATTATCTTCCAGTATTTGCATTATATCATTTTCATGCATGTTTATCCTTTCATTTACTATCAATTTTCAATTGTTATTATCTTCTACTGCTCAGTTATTTATTTTGTTTCTATTGTTGATTATCTATTATACCATTGTGATATTATAATCATAAGGGTTTAGTGTCCTCATTATACCACCTTTATACCCTCATTGTTAGTTGACACACGCCTATCGTGGGGTGTGGCAAAACAATATTTTAATTACCTAAGTATAGTATAACAGTCGATCCTAGGTAGTCTCCTGAAGAGGAGTGCACACAAAACAAGGTTGTCAATTTTTGTAGGTTTTCTGAAAAGGTTTGGTTTTAATTAATTTTAATGACTATGAGAGAAACAAACAAATTGAATTGATTGGTTTTAACAAATGATAAAGATGGTGATTGAATTGGGTTCGGCCAGACCTAGTGTTGTGCCATCATGGTTTCCAAATTTTATCTCTTCTTCTTCCTTTAACTGGTAAGAGAGAGATTCATCTATCGAGTCATATCTATCCCTTCTTTAGATATATGTGATGAGAATTTTCCTATCTAAAACCTTAGATTGTTCTATCCTTCTTCCAATGTGTTTAGGGTTGTATAAGGTTTCTTTATTAATTAGAGTAATCTCTGACCCGGAATTGTTGTTCCCTAATAAACCAATATTCTAACATACAATCCTATACACATGCTTGACTACCACCGAGCACTCACCACCAAACCCTAATCTTGTTCCACCATATACAGATTAGAATTAGGTGGAGGGAGATGTGATCATCGACCAAAGAAATTTATAATAACAGAATCAAATCCTAACACAACCGCATTCGGAATTTAAAACTGAATTAAGAATTGAAACCAGAATAATAAAGAAGAAGAAATTTGATTCATTTAAAGCACAATAACTCAAGAACACACATAGGTTCATCCTACCTTCTTTCTGATCACTCAAATGAAACTACCCCTCCATGGATGGGGTAAACAAGATGATGCGGTGGAGGAGAGACATTTTAAAGTAAAGAAAATAAAATAAAGAAATAGAATGATGCTTAAGGATTTGGTCCCCGAGTGTCCCTTGGATTTCTCCCATATCTAAGTGTGGTCTTCAACTCCCCCATCAGAATGGGTGAACTCCTCTTTATATAGTCCAAGGGGCTTCCATCCTCCGGTCTTCAAATTTAAGATCTTCAGAATCTCTCCTTAATATTTCATTCAAATTATGTCGACCTAAAGTTTTACCATGGTAGGCAAAGTAAATGGACTAATTTTGGAATAGTTTTTTCTTAAAATATCTTCCAAAATATCTTTTACGTTTCATACCAAAATTTCATATTCATCCTCCCAGTGTATCATTAGATATGGACAATTAAATCTGAGCATTTATTATGGATGAATGTTTCCTTTTTCCTTTCCCATAATTTGAGCATCCATGGTATAACTTATTGAATTTAAATCTTGATAATTGTCAAATTACGAACTCCAAATTTAATTATCTTTCCATTCCAATTTTAATCACCCCAATTGGATGTGTTTTTACTGATTTATGACTAATTCATTGAGGTGGGGTCCATGCGGTCGTCTAGAGTTATTTTTCAACTTGATTGAATTTTTCGGACCCTTGAATGGCCGAATTAAATACCAGTTCATAAACAAAAGATGAAGACAATAAATATATAAACCCAATAAAAAAAGAATCACATAAATTGGATTTATATTTTAAAATATATTCATGAATTACTAAAGTGATTAAAATCTTTCAATATTTTCAAATTTAGCAATTTTCATATTTAAGCTCAAAACACCCTATAAATCCAAAATTGATGTAAATAACACAAATTGATAAATTATTAGTGATTAAATCATTGAATTAAATTTAAAAATTATGAAAATATTATCTCTATCAATTCCCCCACACTTAAACTATGCTTGTCCTCAAGCATAAAATCTCAACATGGAATTCAAAGGGCACCAATGTTACCAATATTTAAATTTCAATGCAATAAAATCAAAAAATTATCAATGTCCAATCAAATTTTCATGTTCCACAAAAAATATCAATTTAATTTCCTATTTTTCAAATACACGATCAATTCATGCATTTTACTTTTCCCCTTTTAAAAATGATGGAGATTCTCCTTTCATTCATTCAATCTTCTCAATTTATTATTATTAAACATGCCAAATCATGATCTACCTCTCTTTTGAATCTTTTCTCTCATCACTCATGATACAATTAAAGTGGAGTTATGCTCATATCATGAGAACATGCTCCTTATCCATAGTATTGTAAAGTAACTACTTTCCCCACTTTGTAAATACAAAACACACATAAAATCATGATAAATTGTAATAAAGGTTCAAATGAATATGTGGCTTAGGGTTGGTAGGATTTGATACTTTAAAAATTAAGGCTCAAAGATGAGGCTAATATCTTAAGTATAATGCATGATTAATCAAGTGAAAACATAGGATGGACCTCACTCAAATCCCCTTGAGAATGTGAAACACAACACCACCCCCTTTTTATAACATGGAACATGAGCAATAAATGATTACAAAGAAGGATATCATCCAATTTCTCCCCCTTTTTTTGTAAAGCTCCATAAAGGCACAAATTTATTATTTTTTTCTTTTTTTTAAGCTCCATATAGGAACATCTTTATTTTCAATTTTTTTATCTTTTTTTAAGGAGAACTGGATGAAATGAAAGAAGCATAATGAAATGATGACTCATGCCCAATTTTCTAATAATACACTACCCAAAATGATGACGCACAGCTCACACCACTCAAAAATGATACACATCCCAATGAACGCACACAAAAGGCCCTTCCCCCACACTCAAACTTGAATGACCATGAAAAAATACTAAAAGTGTAGATGGGTAAGGAAATATCAGCATGTAATGTGGCTTAAACCTATAAGGAAATTCATAGCTTCTATGGGATAATGAATGATAAATGTAAGGGTGGGTATCAGGTAAATATGTGTCTAGACAAAGTAGTGCCTCAATCATTTTAAATGTGTTTTTGCACAGTCATAGCTTCAACAAGTTTCAAGACAAGTTCTTGTAGGTGACAAATCCCAAGATCACTCAAGAAATATGCTCAAGATAAAATAAAAAATATTTGGTCTAGAAATCCTCTCGAGAATGGGAATATGATATTGGGAAATCACTCATGGCATTAATAATAATAATAAATTAATTCACATGAATTTTAGAAATTAAAATCATGAAATATGGTAGGGAAATTTCATTTACATGAATCAATTAATTCCATCAAATCATGAGTCCTTATTTCAATATTCATGCTTCACTTTAATCATCTAATTCTCCATTTTACTCATTCAATCTCATTAACATTGAAATATAAAACATGGCATCACTAGAATCCCAAGAAACGCATGTATCCTAGATAAGTCAAGTAAAACATGAATTCAAGTGTGGTAATTCAATTTCTAATTAATGATTTAAAAAACTAAAAAAGTAGGGAATATATTTGGATGATATAGGATTGAAATTCTCACTCCCCTTTCAAATGGATTCTTATCTTCATGACGTGTAATCCCACTGCAGCTACTTTTCCTAATCTGCGCCTATCTTGAGGGTTCTTCATTGGCTTGAAATTTTTCAGCCTTAAAGCATCTTCATTAATGGACCTGAAATATAAGAATAAAAAAAATAGTGCAGGCCTGTTCAATCATGCTGGTATAAGACCAAGAGTAAAATTGGACAATGGGGGGGACATGGGTTGCCTCCCGGTAGCACCTTTGTTTAATGTCATTGGCTCAACTAAAAAAATTAATTTTTTTTGAAAAATCCTAGAATACAAGATTCCCTCCCCCATACTTAATTGATGTAGTGTACTCAATGCATTTAAATTGATTCAACATGTATGAAGATTTGAAAATGAATCATAGAAAACAATTAAATATAAAGGAGAGGTACGACCTGACAGATTTTATTGATAAATAGGTTGGAGGAGTCTGATCTTCTACACTATCTCTTTCCTATTTCCTAGTAAATACATATTTTACCAACAAGAGTATGATGTATGTCCATGGATACCACAACACCAGCAAAACCCTTAGAATTTTGTTCTTCTAATATGGTTTTCAATATTTCCTAGTATTTTTTTCTTCCTTGTTGCAATATTATCCTCACTCTTTTTAAGGGGTTTTGGTGTCCTTTGAAAATTAATCTCTTATCTTGTTGCGGGATATTGACTCTCAATTTTATTTACCCATATGAACATGGTTTTGTTTTTTTTCCTGCACATTTAAATAAGACATGTCTCTTTTGAAATTGATTGAGTACAGATTTACCTTTTTCTTATGATATACTCTTCCCATTGGTTTAATAATATCCTTTACATACCTCTTCAGTGTTAATGGGGTTTTCCCTAACCTTTTTCAGATCATGTTCCATAGTAAGGCATATGGAATGCTTCTCAGCTAGTTCTTCTTCCTTTGCAGCAAGTTCCTTTCAAAGATTTATGATAATATTTTCAGAATCCTTGAGTTTATACTTCTTGATCTCAACATATTCTCATGATTTTGATTCTCCAACCTATTCTAAAAAACTATCCAAGAATTCTAAGGTTTTCTCTTCTAAATTGTTAGTTGGTTCTTTTCCTTCTTGGTGGTAGATTGCATTTAGTGAATGAACATCTGACAGATTCTTCATGGATTCAAGTATATTGAAATGCACTCGACTATCTTAGAGCTCTATTGAGAGTGTTCCCTCATGCACATTGATGATCATCCTTTCTGTTTTTAGAAATGGTCTCCCTAGGATGATGGGAGATTGGGCTGGTGCTCGGTCTTTCTCCATGGCAAGGACATAAAATTTTGCTGGAAAGATTAATCCTCTCACTCCTACAAGTATATCTTCAATGACTCCACCTGGTAAAACATTGGATCTTTTTGCTAATTGTACCACCACTCGAGTTGGTTTTAGTTCTCCAATCTGTAAAGATGAAAACACTGAGTGAGGCATCACATTTATTGAAGCTCTGAGATCACAAAGTGCATCTATAAAATTTAAAGAACCGATAGTGCAGGGAATAGAGAATGTACCTGGATCTTGAAATTTTTGCAGTATCGGTGGTGTGATCAATGCTGAGATGCTTCTTCCTAAGTTTATTCTTTCATTTCCATCCAGTATCTTTCTTTTAATACACAGATCCTTTAGAAATTTTTCAGATTTAGGGATTTTTCTGATTGCATCCAGTAGTGGGATATTAATCTCAACTTTTCGGAATGTTTCCTGAAATTCCCATTGAAGTCGTCCTTCTTCACCCTTATTTGACTCAACCAATGCTGATGGTAATGGTGTTGAGATATCCTTTTTCTCCCTTTGTTATTTTTTCAAAGTTGTGTCCAGTCTTTCCTTTCTGAACCTTGTTCTTTCTCCTTTGTTGTTGACTCTATATTTTGATTGGATGAGAGGATCTTTAGGAGGTTCCATGGAATCCTCCTCCTCACATTTTTATGGTGGTGTGAGATCTTTCCCGCTTCGATTGATGATTTCCCTTAAATTATCCTTTGGATTGGGAATTGTTTGTGTGGGAAGATTACCTTGGTTCTTGGTGAGAGAATCCATAATGCTTGAAAATTGATCATCTATCTTGTCCATATTATCTTCTATTCCTGCAACTATTGTCTTCAGCTATTGATCTTCAGTTGATGGTGCACTTGTGTATGGTTTCTCATAATTATTCTGCTAGAAAGGTGGCGGTTGTAAAGTTTTTTGTTGTTGGAAGGAGTGGTTATAAGGTTTTTGGAATGCTACCGGGTTCTGATATTTCTACTGAAAAGGTGGTTTGGCTTGGTTCTATTGAAACCCATACCCTGGTTGGGTTTTCAGTCGGTATTGCCTTTGTTGATAGGCCACAACACAACTTTATGTCCCCTGAACTTCGGGACATTGATCATTGTAATGATAATTAGAAGAGCATAAACCACATACATAATTCGATCCTTATTGTTCCTTCACATGGTTCATAGCTATTTGTCGCACTAACCTGGTGAGTTCACCCATTTAGTTTCTAATTAAATCTACTGAATCAGATGTTCTCACCTCATATATTCCTCTGGTGCCCGTACCTCTAGTGCCAAACTACTGTGAGTTTTGTGTAATCTTTTCAATCAATACTTTGGAATCCTTTGGTGACTTTTAAATCAAGGCTCCTCCAGATGACGCATCTAGCAAGATTTAATCATTGTCAAGCAATCCTTAATAGAAGAAAACAATGAAATTGTGTTCTTCCATAGTCTGATGTGGACAGCTAGCACATAGATTATTGAATCGCTCTCAGTACTCATAAAGTGATTCACCAGTTTATTGGAAAATGGAATAGATATCTTTTCGGATAGTTGTGCTCCTGGATGTGGGAAAAAACCTTTTCATGAAGCATCTTTGAAGATCTTCCCAGTCTTGGACTTCTCCTAGTTGTAGAATGTACAACCATTCCTTTTCTACTCCCTCGAATGAGAAGGGGAATGCCCTCCACTTTACATGTTCTTTTGCAACACCTTAGGGTCTGTAGCTAGAGAACACATTTTTAAATTCCTGGATATTCCTATTGGGGTCTTCACCTGCAAGACCATGAAATTTAGGAAGAATTTGAATAATGTTAATGTGAAATTCAAAATCATTTTCTATGGACAGAATAGCTAGTTGATTCCATTGGTTAATTAATTGTGGGGCGCAAAGATCATGCAATGTTTGGTTGGGATTTTCAGCCATTAGAGGTTCAGAGTGATCACTGGATGTGTCACTTAAAACTGTAAGCTGAATTTCTTTATACTCTATTTTCAAATTTTTCTCTCTCAATTGGGTTATTTTTCGCTCAATTTCTAGATCAAATTCAATTAAATTTTTGTTTGAACTACAGGTCATTCAAAAGAAAGAAAAAATTGTTTTTTAAGGGTTTTAAGGCACTGCCTCCCTGGAAACAGCACCAAGTTTGATGCATTCCTATCGTGGGGCATGGAAAAAAAATATTTTAATTACCTAAGTATAGTATAGCAGTTGATCCTAGGTAGTCTCCCGAAGAGGAGTGCACACAAAACAAGGTTTTCACTTTTTGTAGGTTTTCTGAAAAGGTTTGGTTTTAATTAATTTGAATTGTTATGAGAGAAACAAATAGATTTAATTGATTGGTTTTAACAAATGATAAAGACGGTGATCGGATTGGGTTTGGCTAGACCTAGTGTTGTGACATCATGGTTTCCAAATTTTATCTTTTCTTCTTCCTTTAACTGGTAAGAGATAGATTTATCTATCGAGTCCTCTCTCTCACTTGGCTAGATAGATGTGATGAGAATTTTCATATCTAAAACCTTAGATTGGTATATCCTCCTTCCAATGTGTTTAGGGTTGTATAAGGTTTCTTGATTAATTAGAGCAATCCTTGACCCGAAATTTTTGTTCCCTAATAAACCAATATTCCGACATACAATCCTACACAGTGCTTGAATACCGTCAAGAACTCACCACCCAACCTTAATATTGTTCCACCATATACATATTATAATTGGGTGGAGGTAGATGTGATCATCAACCAAAGAAATTTATAATAACAGAATCAAATCCTAACACAACCACATTAGGAATTTAAAACTGAATTAATAATTGAAACCAGAATAAGAATGAAGAAGAAATTTGATTCATTTAAAGCACAAGAACTCAAGAACACACATAGGTCCAGCCTCCCCTCTTCCTGATCACTCAAATGAAACTACCCCTCCATTGATGGGGTAAATGAGATGATGCGGTGGAGGAGAGACATTTTAAAGTAAAGAAAATAAAATAAAGAAATAGAATTATGCTGAAGGAGATGGTTCCTGAGTGTCCCTTAGATTCCTCCCATATACAAGTGTGGTCTTCAACTCCCCCATCAGAATGGTTGAACTCCTATTTATATAGGCCAAGGGGGTGTCATACTCCGGTCTTCAAATTTAAGATCTTCATATTCTCTCTTTAAGATTTCCTTCAAATTTTATCCACTGAAAGTTTGACCATGGTAGCCAACTTAAATGGATGAATTTTGGAATAGTTTCTTATTAAAAGATCTTCTAAAATATATTTTACGTTTCATCCCAAAATTTAATATTCATCTTCCTTGTGTAGTATTAGATATGGCCAATTAATCTGAGCATTTTATTCTGGATGAATGTTTCCTTTTTCCTTCCCCATAATTTGAGCATCCATTGGACACCTTATTTAATGTAAATATTCATAATATTCAACATCCAAACTCCCCATTTAATTATCTTTCCATTACAATTGAAATCACACCAGTTTTATCTGTTTTGACCGATTTATGACTAATTCATTGAGGTGGGGTACATGCGGTCGTCCAGAATAATTTTCCAAATTGATTGAATTTTTTGGACCCTTGGATGGCCGAATTAAATCCTAGTTAAGAAACAAAAGATGAATAAAATAAATATATGAACCCAATAAAAAAATAATCACATAAATTAGATTTATATTTTAAAATATATTCATGAATTACCAAAGTGATTAAAATATTTCAATATTTCCAAATTAAATAGTTTTCATATTTAAGCTCAAAACACCCTATAAATCCAAAATTGATGTAAATAACACAAATTGATAAATTATTAGTGATTAAATCATTGAATTAAATATAAAAAATGATGAAAATATTATCTCTATCATTATTAGACAACTTTTGATGTACCGATAGGAACACTTGAGGCCATGTGACTAGCTGGATCGGGGCACCGTTTCAGTGGCTCCCAGGTCGGTATGTTACACGATGTGACCAGTATGACTCAAAATGAGTGTTTCCAGTTTAAACATGAAATTTTAGTTAAAAACACATGACACACATTTAAAACTAATAAAATATTCCCATATTGTCTTGATACTTTAGGAAAATGATCCATAAGTCATTTTTGATGTGTAGGAATCAACTAAATGTCAATCCGACACATGATGTGCCCAGTGTGACTCAAAGTGCACGTTTTCAGTTTAAAAATTACATTTTAGTTTAAAATGTGTGTCACTCACTAAAAACCTATCAAAGACACTTGGATTGTATTGATAATTTATTAAAATTATCCTTAAGCTATTTGTGACGTGTAAAAATCAACCGCACATTAATATGATGCATGGTGCGACTGGTATGACTCAATGTGTGTTTTTATTTAAAATTGACATTTTAGTTCAAAAGACATGTGACATGATAAAAACCAATCAAACATATTCAAATTTTTTTGATACTTTAGGAAAATTATACGTAAGTTTTTTGTGATGTGTAGGAATTACTCGCACCTCAATCTGATATATGGTGCGACTTGTATGACTCAAAATGTGTGGTTTCAGTTTAAAATAACATTTTAGTAAAAAAGACATGTGGCATACTCAAAACTGAGCAAACACATACATATTGTTTTGATACTTTAGGAAAATAATCCATAATTAATTTGTGACATATATGAATCAGTCATACCTCAATCTGATACATGGCGTGACTAGTATGACTTGAAATGTATATTTTCAGTTTAAAAATTATATTTTAGTTAAAAATATGTGTCACTCACTGAAAACCGAGCAAATATGCTCTAATTTTCATGATACTTTATAAAAATGATCCATAAGTCATTTTTGATGTGTATGAATCATCCACATGTCAATTTGGCACATGATTTAACTGACATGATTCAAAGTGTATGTTTTCAATTTAAAAATGACATTTTAGTTAAAAACATGTGTCACTCACTAAAAACCTAGAAAATATACTTACATTTTCTTAATAATTTAGTAAAATGATCCTTAAGTCATTTTTGATGTGTAGGAATCAATTTCATGTTAATTTGACATATGTTGTAAGCATTATGACTTAAAGTTTGCTTTTTTATTTAAAATCAAAATTTTAGTTCAAAAGACATGTGACATACTCAAAACCAAGAAAACACATTCAAATTTCTTTTTATAAGTTATTAAAATTATCCATAAGTCATTTTTGACTTATAGGAATCAGTCGCACCTCAATCTGATACAAAGTGTGACCGGTATGACTCAAATGTGTGGTTTCAGTTTAAAAATGACATTTTAGTTAAAAAGACTCATAACATAATTAAAACTAGGAAAAATCATTCATATTATTTTGATACTTTAGTAAAATTATTTATAAGTCATTTTTAATGTGTAAGAATAAGTCGTACCTCAATCTGATACACGGTGTGACTGGTATGACTTGAAATATGTGTTTTCGGTTTAAAAATGAAATTTTATTTAAAAACATTTATCATTCACTAAAAACTAAACATGTTTATATTATTTTTATACTTTATAAAAATGATCCATAAGTCATTTTTAATGTGTAAGAGTCAGTTTTGTGCCAATTCAATACAT
Source organism: Viscum album (assembly GCA_963277665.1). NCBI lineage: Eukaryota > Viridiplantae > Streptophyta > Magnoliopsida > Santalales > Viscaceae > Viscum > Viscum album. The sequence continues at coordinate 695,472,923 of OY728122.1, read as the reverse complement.
AGTGTGACTGGTATGACTCAAAGTGTGAGTTTTTAGTTTAAAAATGACATTTTAGTTAAAAACATGTATCGCTCACTAAAAACATAGAAAATACGCTCTGATTGTATTGATACTTTAGGAAAACATTCCTTGAGTAATTTTTGATGTATAGGAGTCAATCATACATCAATCTGACACATGGTGTGACCGATATGACTCAAAGTGTGTGTTTTTATTTAAAATTGATATTTTATTTCAAAACACACGTCACATACTTAAAACTAATAAAATGTGCTCAGATTGTATTAAAACATTTATAAAATGATTCATAGATCATTTTTGATGTGTAGGAATTATCCACACATTAATATGACACACGGTGTGTCTGGTATGACTCAAAGTGTATTTTTTTAGTTTAAAATTGACACTTTAGTTCAAAAAAACATGTCAAATGCTTAAAACTGATAAAATGCACTCGAATTGTATTGATATTTTAATAAAATTATCCATAAATCATTTTTGATGTATAGAAATTAACCACACATTAATCTAACACATGTTGTGTTCGATATAACTCGAAATGTATGTTTTCAGTTTAGAAGTGACATTTTATTAATGTATTGTTTTGTATTTTTGTTTAATTTACTTATTTATAATATTACTAACATAAGAATTATTTTTTTATATAGTTGTGCTCATTTTCTCAAGCTGTAGTGGTTTGTTTGGAAACTGGTGGCATTATCGGACACTTTTGAGAGGGGGTGGGGGCTAAAGACAACGAAACATTGATGTTTTTGAATTTGTTGATGTTTGTGATAAATTGTATGTATCCATTTAATTACACAAACCAATGTTTGAAATGTCTATAATATAATGTGTTTTCTCCCTTGTATTTATGATTTAAATTTAATTTCAATTAAAATTTGTATTTTCTACTACAGTGTGATGTAATTTTATCATCCCGCTCTTATAGCATGACTTTTATTAGTGCTGATAAAATTACCCTTCATCGTCACTAAAAACGTGTTGATAAATGGGTTCTTTTATTAGTGCTAAACTAATGCCGATAGAGGACCCACTTTATCAACACTGATGAAGGACCCTTTATCAGCATTACTTTTAGTGTTGATAAAAGTTGTCAACTTTTAAAAGTGTTTACAACATTGGTGTTTTTTTAGCATTAATAAAGTCTATTTCTAATGATGTTAAAACCCATATATGTAGTGGTCCATAGTGTGCATGGGTGGGTGGGTGAGACTGTGTGTATGTATTTAATTAGTTTATTCGTGTGTGTGTGTGTGTGTGTCTACATATATAGATAGGTAGATATTGTTGTATTTTATTTAATAATATATATTTATATATATAGATGTTTATATATTTATACACACACATAAAAACATAATTTTTAGTATACTATTTAAATTTATATATATAATTTTCTATGTTTAAATATAGCATGCATCCTACATATAGAATCATATTGATTAATTGCATGGTGTTTTATACTAGAGTAAGATGTTTTTATTTCATTAAACATATGTTACTCTTTCTAATTTTCATGGATTATCCTCCACATGTCTTCTCCTCCACTACCCTCACTTTTCCCCCTTCCCTACTAACCCTCTATCTCTCCATCCCCATCTCCATCTCATTCTCCATCTTTGCTCCCTTCGCTCCCCTAACTCACTCCTCATCTGCTCATCTCCATTATCATCTCCCTCTCTTATCCCCCTTCTCCCTCGCTCCCCGTTCCTATGCTCCACATTCCTGTACTCCCCCAAAGATACCCACCCTAGAAGCTCCCTTCCCACCAATCGCAGCTGACCAAAGATACCCACCCTAGCAGCTCCCTTCCCACTGACTACAGCCGACCGACACACATATTTCTATCATCTATGACTCCTCCTTCACCCTATTCTTTTTGCGGCTATGTATCACTAAGCTCTCCATACTATTGAAACCCTACCTCCATGAACTACTTCTATTCAGTTACATATTTTGAGATCCACTTTTCATCCTCCCATTTCACACTTGAAATCCTAGCAACACGTTGTATCATCTTATTCTTCGTCCAGCTCTGCTCTATCAGGCTCCTGACTATGAAAAATACAACCCCCCTATTGATGACTTATTTTCTCTAGTACCACCATATCTTCATCATTGAAATACATAAATCCAGGGGTTATTCATCTTTGAATACTGCCCCTTCTCACTATCAAAGGTTCAATTTCCTTATTTTACATTGTAGTTTTATGTCAACAAACTTTATCCTTCACCGGTCTTAGCACTTATTCCTTATTATTACAACTATTTTGGGCCTCTTCTCTTTCTATTTTTGCAACACTTGGTTTTTTTTAACTTTTAAAATCCATATTTTATATTCTCTTTATTCGAAAACTTAAGGGATTTAATATTCATCAATTCCATTACACAATGAAGCCTATTCTTCCTATTTTCCTTGTTGAGGTAAGATCCCTTCCATCACTGAACCGATAATTGTGTCATTTACCTTATGTATATTCTGTATGCATTTCCTGTATAATCTTATTACATACACACTTATCATATCATGAAATCATATTTTCCATACACACTTATCATACTCTATAATCATATTCATGGATTATAAATCCTTAAAGGCATGGCTTATTATAATTTTCATTATATTTAAAATACTATATTCATAATTACAAAAAATGTAAACATGTTTAGTTATTTTGATTACATACATTGATTTCCTTTTAACATCTAAATATTTATATAGTTAAATTCATTCCATCGACCCACATTGTTATTCCATTACTATCATACCTCCATCATCTAACTTATCATGTGAATACATCTACTCATAAATATTTTCATTGTAAAAACTATTTACTCAAATTTTTAGGAAGATGCAATAAACAACCCATTAATACACATTTATTGGAATATGCAGAATGTACAACTAACAATTAACGTTATATATGTTAAATACATGTTCCCTGTTTTTTTTCAATTTTCTATGTGTTTTCCACATTCGTATTCAATTACATGCACTATTATATATAATAATAATTTAATATGAAATATGTTTTGGATATAAAATACATTTTCTGAAATGTGTAGTCTTCAATGGTTGTATATAATCTGTTTATAAAAAATAAATTTTTTCACCAACTATTTCCCCCATGAATTTTTCATAGGAGCATAAATATAGTATATATTAAAGTAATAACAACTGAGAAGTTAAATTAAAAGGTACTTTATTATCAAATAGAATAATTATTATGAAATCATCAATAACTTTCTTCATTTTTTTGGTTTCTAATTACTCATTATCATTTCCACTATGCAATGTGTATGTATACTCTGCAATATGTAGCATGTTAAAACATTGTATATACATACACTACCATATGTGATATTATTGAATACACTATAATATATTATACTCTTCAATATTACATTGAAATATTCATGAATTTTGATATGAAATATGCAATATTCACAAAATTAAATATGCACATAGTGCATACAAAACCATCGAAGCCTATATGTACACAACGAAAATGCGTACACTGCATACATTTCCATATGTAATATTAATAAATATTCCTACACTTCATGGGATAAAATTTTTCAATATATAATGAAATGGTTTTAACATCATTCTAGAATTTTATTGAAGTTGTTTTGGGGGTTTGTTTGTTCATATTTCTTTTATATACAGATTCATATTTTACTTCTTTATTCATATCTATTCATATTTTTTAACTGGAATATATCGGTTCATATTTTTTAATAATATATATTAATTTTGTAATATTAATTTCTTATAATGTATAGGTTTTTAAATATCCAGGTTTGTATAATTTTTGTAAATTATATGTATCAGGAACTAATATACATCGGTTCATGTTTGTTAACAGTATTTTTTCTTTTTTTAACATTAATTTCGTCTAATGTACATGTCTGTATATATATAAGTTTGAATATTTTTTATATTTTTTATGTATCAGAAACTGAAATATATCAGTTCATATTTGTTAACAATATTTTTTCTTTTTTGGTAGTAATATCTTTTATTGTACATGTTTTTAAATATGTAGGTTTGAATATTTTTTATAACTTATATGTATCAGGTCTGAAAATATGCAGGTTTGAATATTTTTTTAACTTATATGTATCAGGAACTAAAGTTTAATAACTATAATTTTTTGACCTAATGCTAATTTTTACTTGTAGAAATTTTTGATGACACGCAAAATGAACATCTTTTGGAAAATGGAGAATATTCAGGTGATAATTCATACTATATGTGTTATACATACGATCCAAATTTAATTGTTTTCCCGACTCCTTATACTTTTACATAAATATATATTTATTTTCTTCTTTATCAATTATAGTTCACTTTTATATTGGTTTTCCAACTGAGTTGTCCAAACATAAAACACTTCTCATGAATATTGAGATTTCATATTTCAATGTTTGTAACTTACATTGACCCTATGAACAAAATACATTCAAGGTAATTTTTGTTATGGATGATGTAAACGAAATCAAAATTCATGATAGTCTTGCCCAAGAAAATGAGGTACGACTTCCACTTTTATTTATATTATTGATTTTTTTTTCATTTTAAATAATAATGTTAAATTTTTTAGGATTAAAAAATCATATGTAAATATAAATTTCATAGAATAAATGTTTTACACTTGTCCTGGCACATTATTTAAATAAACTCTTAAAAAAAACTTTCATAGAGTATATTTTGTCAATATTATTATGTAGGATGCAGACCGGGTTTGATTTTCAAGTATCAGTAGTCAACAAGATAAACTTTATGACATGTCTCCCTCTAGTACTATAACTTCGATACAATATTCTAATTTCTTTTAAAATTTGAGGTTTCTAATAATTCAATAACTTTGACATGTATGTTTCCTTTATTTTCACACTGAAATATAAGTTATACACACATATTTTAAAGCCACATCCTAAAGATGATACACAATATATGTGCATAATAATTTTCTAAAATATTTTTAACATTTAGACGGCCCTAAAAGTGGAAACGATGGAAGAAATATGGATTTTCGGAGCTCACAAAACGATGATACTCAATTTCAAACACCATCTTACTCCATTTAAAATAAAATGAAGTTTAAGAAAATAGACTAACTCTTTGTCATCTAAGTAATGAATCTATATTAATCTACCAATAATTTAACTTTCATAATAATATCACATTATATATTTCATATTGGGAATTCAAAATATTATTAATTTTACACTATACTATATCAAATTGTTAACTGTGTTTTCATTTTGATGTGTTATGATTCTTTAATAGTTGTTTTGTTAGAATTTAGCAAAACATGTTGGGTAATTAAAGTTCATGGTGCTTCTTTTGAGCCACTAGGTAGTATATTGAAGTTTTCTAAATACCTTATGTGTATTTTAGAAAATATAGATTATATATTTGTTTACATTTAAGAGTGTAGTTTACTTTCCATATAGCCATGGGCAATTCATTTTAGAGATGTACATACTCATACAAATATTTTAAAGTTGAATGTATTTTATTAATCAGCATTTACATATAGATTTATACAACTCATTAAACATTTTTACAGATTAAACATAAATATAAATTTATATATGTACACATTTAACAATTTGTAAATATTACTACATCTGCATGGATGTTAACTTTTCATATTGTTATGTACAATTCATTTAAAAAAACTATTGATTCATACTATTCGTTTATAGTTTGTATGTATTTTATTACTCTTATTTTATGGATAGATTTGTACAGTTCATTAAACAGTTGTACATTTTTAATGATTTTACATCTGTAAGGATTCGATTTATAGAATTATAAAAATTGGATAGTTTACTGTATTTGTAGGGATTTGATATACTGATCCACATATTTTGAATAGATTTAATATAAAAATTTATACAATTTTTGATCATATGGATTTAAAACTATACAGATTCATAGAATTTTCATACATTTTTGTTAACCATTTTTCACGTATAGATTAGTACAGTTCATGAAATCCCATACATATTTAACAATTGCATAGATTGGTACATATTTGATTATATAGGATGTTTCTGTATTCGGTTTTTAAATGCAGTTCTAGTCTTATAATATTCATAGATTTTATGTATATATTCATTCAATTTTCCATTGTACATATTTAAAAATATACAGATCCATGCATTTCAAATAGTTTTTATTAATCATTTTTTACATATAGATTTGTGCAATTCATCAAATTTTGTACATATTTAATAATTTTCATAGTTTACATTTGTAATGATTAAAATTTGTTTGTATTCAGTTTGAAAACTTTTTCCTGATCTTATATAGTATTAAAATTATCATAATCTTATAATGTCTATAATCACTCCTATAATCTTAGCATTAGGATTTTCTTAAATCCCCAATCAGTGTAATAATCTAATGTTGTATTCTTTAGTAGGTACCCTTGATAGTTATTTAGATTTTTACAACTATAAGTATCAGGCCTTTTACCACTATAGTTTATGGTTGAAAATATTAAAAATACAAAATTTTGACAATCTATACATTCTCTAAGCACGTTGTAAGCATACAGATAGAAAACCTGATATGTTGTACTATTACAGATGTACTAATCCATTTAAAAGATTTAAAATTATAATCATGTGTTTATAATTATTTAAAATTAATCTGATAACATTTCACATTCCCTACCAAAAAATCCATAATCATTGCATGCACTTCATCCTTGGAATTCTGATTTGAGTTCTTTATGGGTTGTATCATAATTCGCTTCGTTACTTTTTCCTCTACATTGGATTGACTGACTCGAACTACAAATAGCTAAGTAAATTATATGAGAAGTACAGACACCAAGATTTTATTTTTTCACATCTTCTTTTTTGATGCAGATAAACAAAAGGGAGTGATTTATTTATTTTGGTTTTCATTTAGGGTTGGAAATTTTGGAATTATCATGAAAACAATGAACATATTGTGTGAATTTCTTGCAGCTGCTTCAAGGATAAGTTTCTCATCATTAACAAGGTACTACCCGCATTAAACTTTATGTAATTAGATCTAATTTTACTTATTTCTGAGTTATCAGATTTGTGTATTGCTGATTCTGAGACCCAATGATCTGAGATGATCCAGGCCGACATGAATGACCAAACAACTTCGCCACTATACAAGTTCTTGAAGTGGTTCAGGGGGGTTTGGGGAAGACATAAAATGTAATTTCTCAAATTTACTTTCATTATACATTTACACATCCATTTAATAGTTGTACAAATATTTTAATTCATTACTAATTATAATTTTTGCTATCCTTACATCAAATGCAATGTAAAGAGCATGTTTGAATTATACTAATCTATACAATTTATTTACTAAATTCTATTAAAATTCAAGGAAATTAAATATCATATTAATGTATAAACCAATTTCTGCTGTATATTATTCATTTTTGGTTCAATATAATGAACTCCAATTTCAAAAAAACTTAGCTATTATGTATTGGTTGTATTTCATATTGAGTAGCATTTATGTGACTTTGTAAAATTCATTTTTATGTTTTTTTCTACAATTTTATTTAGTAACCCATTTTAAGTTATATTTCCATTAGGCAAGATTTGTACATATAAAATGTTCATAACTCTTTTTCCAACATTTTCCATTAGTATCGTACTAGCAGTTGCCCTTCAACAAGAAAACATTTGAGTCGGATTCTTTGACTGCGCATCATGAAATTTCAAAGCATATTATGTTTTATCTAATAATGAAATTTTTTATTTTTTTCTAGGTTTAATTGTTGCATGAATTTCACAATGATGATGCACCTAAAAGTGGCTTCTCCTACTAGCAAATGAACAGTGCATTATTTTTATTCTCCATTTTCTTAAAAAATGTTCACAAAAATTAAAAATCGTTGTTTAAATTGTGTTTTCTTTTAGACAAATATACATATTGTATTTAGAAATAAAATTTTCTATAACCATTATTAACAATTTTATTGATTCTACTATTTGATTTTTTTTAATCCATGTCAATGATGAGGAACCTTTAGATCATATTGATGAAATTAGTCCACATAGTGGTCATTTCAACTTATATATCATCGTGATAAAGAACCCACAAGGCATGCACACCATGCTCTTAGTATTAATATGTTTTTTATCATTAAACATTATCAATAGATACTATATTTTCACTACATAACTTATTCCTCTCCTATTTAAACAAATAAATCTAATACAATTCACATTAAATAACAAATGTGTTATAAGTCCATGTCTCATAAACAATTCTTATGAAAAAAATCCATTCTATGATGTCCCATGCATTGCACGGGGGTGAATACTAGTATATTATTATACATGGATCATTATGGATCAAAAAATATTTATTTTAGTTTTATATAATGTTTTATTAAAGACTAGTTTTTTATGTTTTTATATGTTTTCTAAATATAGAAATCTGGAACAAAATTGATTCCCATTTATAGATTTATATTATATCCAATTATTTACTCATATTTCATTATTGTCCATTGAGAATGTGTTGGAAATTATCAAAAAGTGGGAGTTTGATATATTTCCTTTGTAACATTGTTTTGATAATAAAAAATAACTATGTATGTTTTTAGTAAAAAAATCAGGGAGTCTGGAGCAGGAGGCAGAGTCGCCTAGGGTTCCGCTAGCTCACGACAGTTTCCCCTTCAATGTTGGCCACTCTCATGGGGTCAGTCAAGTCGATCGCCATCATTGAGCTGGTGAACCCACCACTCCCATTTTCTTCATATTTTCTGAGGCTTCACTCCCATAGGGTCCTCCCTTTGACTGCATCTCTGATTCCTCTAACATGTATCGCTTATAAATAAGCAATCTTGATTGAGGGCTCCCCTTCCTTCACCATTTCAGCTTCTGACGCTATGTTTAGCCATGTATTAGTAAAAGAAAATAAATGATATCATAATTCATAAAAGAAATGAAATGAAAAGAAATGATTTTGATTTCTCTTCATTTTTTTGATGTGAAATTTAGTAAAAGAAAAGAAATGATTTTCATTTCTCCTCATCTTGTTTGGTGACAATTTTTATAAGAAAAGAAAAGAAATTATTTTGGTTCAAATGACACAAATAACATTTTGTTAAAAAATAAAACATACACACAAGATTAAAGACCATACTTGCCCAGGATAAAAAACAACCATCGATTGGATCCCCACAGATAACACACATACCATCGTGTATGTCCAACATCAACAATTTATATTAAATGACACAAATATCCCTTTTTAAAAATGAATTTTTATTACCTTTTTTATAACAAATCAAGAAACAATATTTTTTATTTTAATTAATCGTTATCTTTTATATCATCAAAATTAGGTAAACATTAAACTATGAACATATATTAATAAAACTTTTAAAATTAAAAAAATTAATTAAATATAATAAAAATTATTAATTCAAGATAATAAAAATTATTTATAAATTATTTATATAATTTATTAATTCAAAATTAATAATTCAAGATAATCAAAATTATTAATTCAAAATGGTTATTAATTCAAAATATTAATTAATTCAAAATAATTTATAAATTATTTATATAAATTATTCGTTCAAGATAAACATAATTATTTATAATCAAAATTATCTATAATCAATATTATATAGAATAAAAATTATTTTAATCAAAATTATTTATAAATTATTTCTAATTATTTATATACACATAATTATTTATAATCAAAATTATTTATATACACATAATAAAAAATATTATATTTGATTGTTATTATTATTTATAAATTATGTTGAACTTAGAAAAATCATTATTTATAAATTATGTTGAACAAAATATTTAGATACACATGAAAATATTGTTTGTTGTTATTTTTTTTTAATTTTTTTTGTACAACACGCGCAGGAAGAGAAAACGCGTCTAAGGACTTGACCCCGTGGGGCATACCCCAAATCCCTCCCACCCCAACCACCATGCTCGCCCGCAGGGGGAATTTTTTGTTAATAATAATAATAATAAATATGTTCATTTATATAAATATTAATTTGTGAAAATAGTATAACCATGAATAAGGAAAACATTTATCTTTTTTATAAAACCAGTACCCAACCCGTGCATTTTCATGACATCATCATTTAATTACAAATTTTCATACACAATATCAAAAAATTATGGTGACAGACTATGAAATATGTGTCACTTGTTGGGAGAGAGTGAAGAAATTTGAAGAAGAAATGAAGTGAAAGGGATGCTCATGACACATGAAAATGGAGTGAATACAAGTGGTGACACATGTAGATGGAATCATTATACATAAGAGGTGCATAAAAATTAAATCAATGTATGTTTAATGTATGCATATATGTGTACATGATTTAAACAATGTATGTATACTATATGCATAAAATGAAGAGGCATGATAGGAATAATAAACTGCAAGTAAAAAAGAATGCATACTATAATTGCATATAGTAAATAATGTATGAAAATATTGTTCACAAAGTGATGAATGTAGGATTGAAATGATATAAAAATATATATATCTCTAAAATAACAAAGGATTGAAGTGACCATGCTAGGGCGGTCCTAACTCAACATAAGATCACTTCACATACAATTAAGTGACTTTGATCCCCCATGTTGTCGCATCTCCATAGTCAGTATACTCACCATGAGTATAACATCCCAGACCTGAATAGCCACCCGAACAATGCTAAACGGCTTGGGTGTTACTACCTTAGGCGCACCTCCCCGAACACCAAAGGTTTTCGACTAGAAGCGAGGGTGTAAATAGGTATAGTGGGCAGGATATACCCTTTCAAAGGAAAATAAAGTAATGGTCTGAGTATAATATAAGGTAAGAGACTCTGCAGACTCGAACCAGACCCACATAGCAGAAGCACAATCAATAGCAGATAAACCAGCGAAAGCAATATAGAAACAAGTGCAGTGGAAAGTAACAAAATAGCATGTTGAACACCACTTATAAAAACTACTGAAATAGAAAAGCATGCATTCATATTAGTTCATACATGTCAATAACAATGGCGCACATGGATAACCAACAGTAGCAACAAAATAAAGTAAGCATGCTGATACATGAAAGAAAGTAAAACAAAGTAACTCTAGTTAGGCATGACCTCAGGATCCATGCCAAATCTCCATGCAACAACTAATATGATCCAGCTCCTGAAGCTGATCTCTTTCCTGCACGTAAATCCATAAAGTATACACGCATCCCAAAGGGCCTATGTAGGGTGTGAGATGAATCTCAGTAGGATACCACCTAGTGGTGTGTACCTAGTATAGGTGTTTAAGAAAGCATGCATCAATAAGGAAAGTAAACAGTACGATGCACAATGTAATCACAACCTCCACTGGTGCTCAACAGCCACTAGGGAGCGTCACTTGCTTCAGCCAATGCCATAATCTCAGTCACGTAACTCGAAACCATGTACCTCCTGACACCGTGTGTCTCAAGTACTGACATCCTGAAGGCACACCTAAGTAATAGTAACCTGGCACCTTGTGCCTCCTGACACCTCATGTCTCAAGTACTGACATCCCATAGGAATTCCCAAACAATATGAAGGCTCCTCACCTTCCACACGGATTCCACGACATGCACCCCCAAACCATAATCACCTAACTGAAACTATGGGGGCCTCTACCCACATGAGTGGTCAAAACCACCTCATCACGGAGTCATCTATGTGCACATGACCCAAATCACGGGTGAGTAGTAATCACCAAATTTAGAACCCAATCCACAACCTCTCTGTCGCCTCGTTCCCCTGAGACCATTTCGCTCAGAATCCGATGGCCTTGCCATCAAGGTAACCTGGGCCATGCCCAACCTGACAGTCACACTACCTCAATCAGACGTCCATGACACCCAATCCCATGGTCAAACCACCCAAATGATCTGGGCCAATCCCAACCTATGATCAACATCACTCAATAATATCTGGTCATGCCCAACACAACCCTAAGGTTCCAACAGATGAAACATCAAGCATCACATATATATAATCAAAAGAATCACTTTAAATAGGAAAAACAATTTAAACAATTTAATTGCACTAGCCATGTGTCATCCCATACCAGCACTGAGGTCTTGAAAGCCTCTAATAGACTTAATCATGTTTAAACGGTTTAAACTCAGCAGTTTAATCAAAAAAATCAATTATAACCATTTTGGAACCCCATCCAAAATGCCCCAAATGAGAAATGGCTTCTAACATGTCCTCTATCAAGCATGAAAAGGTAAGGGAATTACCAATAGCATCCCATAAGGCATACGGTCAATTAAATATAAAGAAACATGGGTTTCGCTCAATACCCGACGTTGTGCTAAAAAACCACAACCCCCAAATGACCACAAAAACACAAAACAAGGTATGCACCACCTGCCTTAGACTCATAGATGCAAGCACTTCTGATATCGAGCTCCAATTTGAATCTGATCTTCATAGATCTACGTTTCCGTCAAATCTCAGCAATTCTATTTGGATGGAAACTATGGTGTGTGAGACAAAGGAACAAGAATGGAATAGGGTGCGCAGGTTTAACCTTCCTGATGAGATCCCTCATCCACTGACAGATTGAAGAACGAATTTCAGATGAAGAATCTAGGAGAAGAAACGTTCTCAGCTTCCCAAAGTGACACAGTTCTGAAAATGGGGAAGAAGAAGGTATTTTTGAAAATGAGACACGACACTCTCCTATATAAATGAATAAAAATAAAATTACATGACATGTATTTAAGGACTACACATTGTGTAATAGCTTGTATGTACTCTGAATTATGTGGGTTTTCAAGTCATCACATAGCTTAGATGCATCACACGGTTCAACACATGGTTATGACTCAGTCGGTATGAGGAAAGGAAAATACAGGGCATGTTAAGGAACACTACATGTTGTGTAGTAGATTATTTTTACATGGTCACCACATGGCATGTACTAAGTCAGCACTCATCCAGTACACGCCTAACATACACAAGGCATGTACTTGGGAGTACACGGTGTATAGCTTGGAAATTTTCAGAACTTCCTAGTTTTCTTTGTTTTCTCACAAACTAGCTTGGAAAAGAAAGAAAAAAAGAAACACATTCCTTAAAGTAAGAACCAAGTTCTTACAAACTTCCCCCCTTAAAGAAATATGTCCCCAAATTTTCATCCCAAGGGTGGTGAAGAAAGATTCCAAAACAACTCTGGCCCAAACTCAAATCAATCAAAGGTCCATCAACCTATTACCTGGACCCACGATTCACCTGTGACACATCGTCACCCATGCACCTCATAAGGTGCTCCCGTGTCACTTCCAACACCCATTCATGTCCTACAATGCATCGGTGTCTACCTTGACGAGGTCCTACATCCCATGGATGCTAAAACAAAATTTGGTGTGTTGCACCTCAAGTAACCTGCATCCTCGATACCCCGATGCCCACGACACCTCAAGTAACCCGCATCCTCGATGCTCATTATTCCCACAACACCTCAAGTAACCCACATTCACGATGCTTTTGATTCCATGAATCTCACATATATATATAAATATAATCACGCACCCAAAATGGTGTTAATCCCGCTGATCAGTATCTAGTCAGTCCACATAAATCTTGTGCACCTCATGCACTCAAAATAGACATGCCTTAAAAATCCATGCCAAAAAGAAAATAAGAAAAATCACAGCCATGCTCATGGCATAGCTCTAACCGTAATTGTCTTACCAGCCTGTTCAGCCTTTGGAAACTCCACGGCATGCACCTAGCCTGAAGTACGACTGCCTAATGTATGACCTTCATGTGGTGCTACTCCAGTTACCGGACACTGACCCCTCAGTTGGGTCTCGTTGTCTCTTCCACTTCCTCCACGTGTAGTTTAGCCTCGGCTACCCTCACCTAGTACTGATCCTGAATCAACCTCGGATGCCACCATCTATCTTGGTCCCTGTCTGCCAGCTATCTGAGAAGGCTGCCTACAGAACCTCTCTAGATTTCCAACCTATCCACATGCCTAGAACTCCTTTGGAGTCCTATCACACTAAGTCTGGACATGCCCTGGCTACCCACACTGAAAGCAAACCACTGATGAACTACCTCGAGGTGGTCTAGCTGAGTCCTTGGCCTAACTTCCCTACTGGAACTCATCCTGAACTCACTTCCAGCTATTTGAACCATCACATGAAGCCACCAACTGGCTCAAACAGAATTTTTACATCAAGTTTCCCTCATCTATGAGCGCCTAATTCATTGCCTCTAAGAATGAGGTCAACCTGAAGATGTTTACTTGTACCTTAATTGTGTGTTGTAAGCCATCCTCAAAGCGGATCACCCTCGAGGTGTCATCGCTTACCATACCTGGTGCAAAGCGAGACAGCTCATTAAAGATACTTTCATAGTCCATGACAGACATGTCACCCTGTTGGGGGTTCAATAACTCCCGAGCTCTCTCTGCCCTCAGCCTCTCTAGGAAAAAGTGCTCGAAAAACCTTTCCTTGAAGTCCTTCCATGCTAGTCCTTTGTGTATGCGAGCCTAAACCTACACATCCCACCAATGCTCCGCCCATCCTCTCAACATGTATGTTTCCAGATTGACCCTTTTCCCTGGAGGCATCTTGAGTTGCGTGACGATTATTTTCATGCTCTATCCAGTTCTCAACCGCCTGTGGACCACCCCCACGTTGGAAAAGTGGTGGGTGTTGTGACTGGAACTCTCGCATCAGATATTCCATAGAGTGCTCTATACCTTGTGTGCCTCTATCAATCCCCTAAAAGATATGTACTAGACTAGACCAAAGTTGCTCATCGAGCCACAGCTCGAACGCTGCCAAACCCAGCTACTACTCTGCCTGCAGTAGATCCTGAACTTGATCTTTCCCCTAAGCCTGTACCTGTGGCTCATGCTCTGCATGTCCCTCAGGTTTCTGAACTTGATCGTGCTCTTGTGGAATTATACTATCACCCTCCTAACATTCCATCAATCCATCTAAGAGGAACCTGCTGAATACCATAAATGGTCAGACATACCACATATATAACAATAGATATATAACGCAGATAAGGAAAGCAGTAAAGATGCAGCACATAAAAACTACCCTTACTCTACCCCCACCGCAACCATGCCCCATGGTATCCTAGCCTCATGGCCTCCTTACCCACCCTCAACAGATCCAAGTATCAAAAGTACCTCAGGCCATGCCCGTCCCGACAACCATTATTGCCCCAAACCGACGATAGAGTCGCCCAATCCTGACAGCCACACTGCCTCAAACTGATGTCCAAGATGCCCAATCCTGGTGATCAACATCACCTCAGTCAAATTAATTTCCTGCTCTTACGATCCAAGCCCAATCCCATGCCACATTCAATTTTACATAATTAAAATCATGGAATATTACATTTCAATAAACAAGCAATTCTATCAGGACTTTCACCTTTTCACATTTCAAAAGCATCTATAGCATGACAATTGATATTATTCACATGTTATTATCACTTCACAAAGCATATGTGAAGTTATGAAACTGAAATACCCTAAAAATGTTCCTATCAAAAATCCAAGAAAACTCACCTTGTCATACCAAGCCAAGGTCCAATTCTCCCTTACCTCATCAGGTCAAGGGTCACACATCACAATCCATAACATCACATATCAAGTGATCCACCAAGGTGGAAATCATATAAACTGTAATCTGAGCGAAAGAAAAACAGTAATTCCCACCTAAGGTAACTTGGTCCATCCCTCATACTTGGGGCTGCAGGAACCCAAACACAGTCTAGAAACTCAGTTCTAATAACAACTTATCTGAAGTCTACCATATCCCAAATAGTAAAACTAATAGAAATAAAAAGTAATTCTCAATCTCATTAGTAGTCGGTCAAAAGTTGCTACTAAATCCCTATCAAGAACAAATGCCTCTGATACCACTTTGTAACGTCTCAGACCCAAACAGGCACCCGAACAGTGCTAAACGGGTTGAGTGTTACTACCTTAGGCGCACCTCCCCGAACGCCAAAGGCTTCCGACTAGCAGAGAGGGTATAAACAGGTATATTGGGGAGGCTATACCCTCTCATAGGAAAATAAATTATTGTTCTGAGTATAATATAAGATAAGAGACTCTATAGACTCGAACGAGACCCGTATAGTGGAAGCACAATCAATAGAAGATAAAAACCAGCGGAAGCAATATAAAAACAAGTGTAGTGGAAAGTAACAAAACAACATGATGAAAACTACTTATAACAAACTACTGAAATAACAAATCATGCGTTCACAGTAGTCCATACATGTTAATAACAATAGATCCCATGAATAACCAACAATAGCTACAAAATAAAGTAAGCATGCTGATATAGTAAAGAAAGTAAAACAAAGTAACTCTAGTTAGGCATGACCTCAAGCTCTATGCTAAATATACATAAAACACATAATATGATTCATCTCCTGAAGCTGATCTCCTTCTTTCATATAAATCTATAAAGTCTACATGCATCCCAATGGGCCTGTGTAGGGTGTGAGTCGAATCTCAGTAGGATACCACCCAATGGTGCGTACCTAGTATACGTGTTTAAGCAGGCGTGCATCAATAAGAAAAGTAAACAGTATGATGCACAATGTAATCACAGCCTCCACTGGTGCTCAGCAGCCACTAGGAAGCATCACCTGCTTTGACCAATGCCAGAATCTCAGTCACATAACCCAGTTCCATGTGCCTCCTAACACCGCGTGTCTCAAGTACCGACGTCCCGAAGGCACACCCAAGTAATAGTAACCTGGCACCTTGTGCCTCCTGAAACCTTATGTCTCAAGTACCGATGTCCCATAGGCACACCCAAACAATCTGAAGGCTCTTTGCCTTCCATGCGTCTTCCACAACAAGTACCCCCAAACCATAATCACCTAACCTCAACTACGGGGGGCTCTAACCACACGAGCGGTCAAAACCATATCATCACAGAGTCATCTATGTGCACACGACCCAAATCATGGGTGAGCAGTAATCACCAAATTTAGAACCCAAGCCACAACCTCGCTGGAACCTTGTGCCTCTGTGACCATCTCACTCAGAATCCGATGGTCTTGCCATCAAGTAAACCTAGGTCATGCCCAACCTGACAGTCACACTGCCTCAATCCGACGTTCACGACTCCCAATCCCATGGTCAAACCACCCAAATGATCTAGGCCAAGTCCAACCTGTGATCAACATCACTCAATAATATTCTTCCATGACCAACACAACCCTAATGTTCCAACATATGCAACAACAAGCATCACATATATATAATCAAAATAATTTCTTTAAACAGGAAAAACAATCTAAATAGTTGAATTGCACTATCCATGTGTCACCCCATACTAGCACTAAGGTCTTGAAAGCCTCTAATAAACTTAATCATGTTTAAATAGTTTAAACTCAGTAGTTTAATCAAAACAATTCAATTATAACCATTTTGGAACACAACCAAAATTCCCCAAATGAGAAATGGCTTATAACCCAGCCTCACTCAAGCATAACAAGGTAAGGGAATGCCCAACGACATCCCATAAGGCATACGGTCAATTCAATATAAAGAAACATGGGTCTCGCTAAATACTCGGTGTTTCGCTAAAAATCTACAACCCTCAAATGACCACAAAAACACAAAACAAGGTATGCACCACCTACCTTAGACTCGTAGATGTATGAACATCCAATATAAAGCTCCAATTTGAAGTCGGTCTTTGTAGATATATGTTTCTGTAAAATCCTGGTAATTCTACTCGGATGGAAACTACGAAGTGTGAAGGAACAAGAATAGAATAAGGTGCATGTGTTTAGCCTTCCTGATGCGATCCTGCAACCACCGACGGATTGAAGAATGTATTTTGGATGAAGAATCTAAGAGAAGAAATGTTGTCGGCCTCCCAGAGCGACACAGTTCCAAAAATGGGGAAGAAGAAGGTATTTTTGGAAATGATACGTGACACTCTCCCATATAAACGAATAAAAATAAAAGTACATGGTGTGTATTTAAGGACTACACATTGTGTAGTAGCTTGTCCGAAATCTGACTTACGCGGGTTTCCAGGTCGTCACATGGCTTAGATGTGTCACACGGTTTAACACATGGCTAGGACTCAGTTAGTATGTGGAAAGGAAAATACACGGTATGTTAAGAAACACTACACGCCGTCTAGTTGATTATTTTTACAGGGTCACCACACGGCATGTACTAAGTCGGAACTCGACTAGTACATGCCTAACATACACATGGTTTGTACTTGGGAGTACACAGCGTGTAGCCTAGAAATTTCTAAAACTGCCCAGTTTTCCCTATTTTCTCAAAAACTAGCTTGGAACAGAAAGAAAAAAAAGAAACTCATACCATAAAGTAAGAACTGGTTCTTACAATGAGTCTGTCCTTCAACCTACTATAAAGGAAAAAATAAAATATGTTCCATTGATCAATGTTATAGTGAAAACCAAATATGATTCTCATGAACGGGATGAGGATGAACTCATCGGAGTCTAGTCAAAGTCACACCATTGCAAACCCAGGAAGATCTGATCAAATCCACTAACGCTTGAAAATTATTCCATCCCTAGATCTCTCACCACACTGAAACTCCCATGCCCAATCTCACCATTATTGAAGCCTAATAACATGTCTTTCATATGAAGTAAAGTGATAAATATGGATTAAAAAAATCAAACATATAATCAACATATTTGTCAACAATGGTTATGAAAATTTTTACTTATAAATCCAAAATGGATATGTCTAAAAGATTCCATAATTTAATCAATAGGAATGAAGAACATAAATAATGAATACCTGAAGTGATGTGTTATCCATCCTTGGATCTTCATTGTACACTTGATAAATACCACCTTATCTAAATTGATGTATGAAAAAAAAAAATTCATACTTGAAGTGATGTTTGAAGATAAATAATTCATACCTGAAGTGTTAGT
Organism: Viscum album; assembly: GCA_963277665.1. NCBI lineage: Eukaryota > Viridiplantae > Streptophyta > Magnoliopsida > Santalales > Viscaceae > Viscum > Viscum album. The sequence continues at coordinate 695,453,919 of OY728122.1, read as the reverse complement.
ATAATTTTTTTCTGACATATTGATAAACTCCTTGATGGAATTCAGTGCTGTGAATTCTTTCTCTTCATCTAAAATCCATTAAAAATTTTATAAACATATGTACATAAAAGGAAAAAGGGTGGAAACAGAACTTCAAAATACAAAAATAACATACGTGACAAACATCCAAAATGAAAAAATGTTTGAAAATAAAAAATAAAATCAGGTATAATATATTTATAGTAACATATTTTATTTGTATAATAGGTTAAACTAATGAGTTTCAAATAGACAACTAAATTATTAGTATTGAATATGTAAAATCCAAAAATAAAAGACTAGTAAAAAATAAAATATAAATGTTTATACAATATACTGTATGTATTGAAGGTTGAAAGGAAAATATGTGAAAATTATCCCATTTTACAAAAGAGTAACTCGTTGAGTTTTTTATTACGGTATCATCCCTAAATGGTATCTTATTCCCTGCCTCAAAAGGATTCAATAAAAATTATAATAGCATGCTTTTAATCTAAAAATAATGGCATATCAAAGAAAAGTTCCCTATTTGATACATGTAACGCCCCGACCCCAGAAGCCTAGAGTCAGTGCATTATTACATATCATTGGTATGATAAAAAAGGATCAAATCCCGAAAGACTGGTCAGTTTAGTAGCCTTGGAAGTACTAGATACATTCATAAGTTTTACATTACATTATGAAATAAAACAACAACAACATTTTGTACCCTTTGAACAGACTTATATCCCTTAGCCTATCCCTGCAGGTCAACCATAAAATACTTCTTCGCATCCTGAGAAAAATAAAACATAGAAAGGGGTGAGCTCAAATGTTCAATAAGGATAACAATATAGCGGAAACTTTCATAAATAAGCATAAAAATTTAAGACAGTGTATAAGACTAAAACAAAATCCTTTTAAACTTAAACATTAGCATAATATAGCAAAGATAAATCAAATAATGTCATTTAATTATTCACATTGATATTATAATAGTCAAATAATCACATGAAATATCAATATCCAATTTCATAATGATGGAATTCATAATGCCAAACTTCATAACCACATAGTCAAGGCCTCATGCCAAGACTACAAATAAGATTTTTTCAAGGACTTATGCCAAGACACTAGTTTGTCTCATGAGACCTAATGATTCATCGAGGAGATATAATGGGCTCCACCCGTCACTTACTAAGTCCAATTCATTCCTCATATGAAAAGGTTGAAACATAACATAAACATTTGTATTAAAACTAGCATACGAAATGTTAATACATTAACCATAAACCATGAATTGTATAAAAATAACACATCCACAATCAAACATATAACAAATCCTTCAATACAATATGGAATATTGTATCATAATAAATCAACTTCAAACAAGTGTAAAATCCATCAAAGGATGTTGACATAGATGAAATCAAAACTATTTGAGAGAAATATCTCTTTCTATTTTGAAATAATTTAAAAGTCACGTAATTATAAAAGAAAAAATTTATTTTAAAAATATTATTATGATCTTTTAAGGGAAGCTTTGAAGGTTTTATAATAGTGGAAAATAGCCGCACCCGCTGTATAAGTTAAAAAAACATTCTTTCCTTAATTTTGTCGAAAAGGTCATAAAGTACCTTGTTTGGAAAACGACAGAAAGATTCCTTTATAAAAATTTTATAAAAAGTCAAATAAGGGTATAAATGACTTTAAACCATAGTCTATGAAATAGTAAAAATGTTTCGAAATACATTTTTAAGAGACATGGATGTGGATGATAAAGAGGTCCCAGTAGATACTCATATATAAACAACCTCGGATAATGAAGAGATTGTAGAATTAACCCTTACCTTGTAATTTTACTTGCTCGAGGGTATGTTAACCTCCTATATAATAGTTAAATAATTGTTATTAAATTATGAAATAACTTCATACATAAATATGATATCATATATGATCCTCTAATATTTCTTTGTTAATGATATTTCAGTAGTATCATCATTTCGGGTGTTAACTGATTCGTTTTCCTTTATATGCTTGGTTACGTAAGCCATGTTTTTGTATGGATAGGATGTATTTGATTCATATCCAGAATGATATTAAGTTCTTAAACATTATTTTTAATCATAAAATGAAAATTGTTCTTGAATGATTACGATGGGGAATGAATCTCATCGCGTTCGTGGAGACGGTAATCCGTACGTATGCACGAGCGACAATATCATTATATTGATGGTGAAATCGTATGTAATTAGATGTTATATCATATATAAAGAATCATTAACATGTTATATTTATTATTTAAATTAGTTATACTCATTATTATACCCATAAAAATCATGAAGTGTTTGAATAACAAACTACACCACGACGTGGAGACGGTAAGTCATACGTACGCACGTATGGTGACTTATCATTCATAGGATGGATAGAATAATGAATATGGTTGTAACATATTCATAATAACATCTCAGTATATATAATTTACTGGAGTTATTATTTTGGAATGGAAACAACAAAGAAAGATAAAGTGGAAGAAGGAAAGAACTTTGAAAGAGGTGGTGAAATTATTACCTCTTCTTCGGGTGTTTCCTTTTGAATTGATCAAAAGGGCTCCTTAAGTTGGATTTATGATCATATTAAGGAATCTAGGTCAAAGTTAGGGTATTTGGGAGGATATTTGAGTAGGTTTTGTCTGAGAAAAATGGCTTTGGAGGTGTGAAATTAAGAAACGGGGAAGTACCCTTTTATAAGAGAGGTGAGGGTCACTTTAGGAAAACCTTGAAATATTATTTTATTATAAAATAATATTCGGTTTATAATGGATTAAAAAGGATTTATTCATGGATAAGGTGTTTATGGGTCTAAAACCTATCAATAAATAGGTTTTATATAGGTTTAGGTCACCATATTAACCTTATCTTTTAGATTCAACTCTTGGTTAAATAGTTTAACATTTACCATGTCTCCTTATATTTTTATATTATATGGTTAATAAAATTAATATAAAATGACAAGAGAACCCCAAGTGGTTCATTACTGATATATCTATTATTACATAAGTCCTTTGTAATAACCTTATATTTTTAGTAATATTATATCAATTAATAATATAGTATTTGTTTTAAAAACTCATTTATGTCAATTTTGACACTATTTGATATTTGATTTTTTTAAAGTCCTAAAAACTTGATTACTTCGAATAAAATTTATTTAATCAACCCTAAAATGTCTTATTAACCTATAAAATTGGTTTAATTCATCATAAGTCTCAATTTACATTTATTTCGATATTTATAATATTAATTATTTTAATATTTCATTAATAAGGTAATTATTGCATCATCATTGTGTCATAGTTAAATTTAATTATTTAATGTATAAAAATTATAAATAAAATACCATTATGTAGGAAATATTTTTATCTTTATAATTAATATTTATAGTTGAATTTATCTTATGTATAACCCTATATTAAAAATGTTTTAGTTATTAAACTTTGAATTTAACACTTTTAACTCTTCTTTAAATAAAATAATAATAAATGTCCTAATCTAATCCATGTGGACCAAAAGGATTATATTTTATTCCTGGGGTTGATTTTGGTCGAAAAACACTTATCCAATAGAATTAGTACATGTTTTATGATAATTATAATATCATTTTTACCTTTAATTTCCCTATTTACTTTTAACTGTGGTAAATAAAAGTCAAAAGTTACTATTCACCAAAAATTATTTTCATCTTATTGAACCAAATTTTAATTAATGATGTCAACTGTGTCTCTCGTATTTTTGAAATTCAACTCACAGAAGCGGTAAAATTAAGTTTTATGCAAATTTGCAAATGCACCTAGAAGGTGGGTAAAAGACGGTAAAAAGTTCAATAAAATTTTATACATCTAATATTATTATAAAATGACTCAAATGAATTAAATTGAACATATATAACTATTATTTATATATTTTTACCTAAAGTAAATTTAAATAAAAAGTTGGTTTAAAACAATAACGCAGTGTTTTCACTATTCATCAAAAATTGAAAGTTTTTAGAAAAATATAAAAATTCACCCTAAGCTAATTTTGATATTCTGAATCCAAAAATTAAGTCCATTTTGAAAAATAAAATTTATAAAATTTCAAAAAGTGGGTATTATTATTCCTAACGGTTAGTTTGATTGGTCGTGGTGTGTTAAAACTCCAAGTTGAATACAACACAAGCTATTGCATTATTCAAAGGGAAACGTACTATGGAAGCTTGGGGTGTTACATTCTCCCCTCCTTAAAATAATTTCATCCTCGAAATTTCTAGAATATTACTGCATAAAAAGATTCGGTTGGTTCTTCATCATAAGTTCCTCGGGTTCCCACGTTGCCTCTTCCATCTTATGGTTTCTCCATAGAACTTTTACCAGACGAGTCGCCCAGTTTCTCAACACTTGTTCTCTGGTATCAAGAATTCCGATAGGCTCTTCGCAATAAGACAGGTCAGGTTTCAGTTCTATTTTTTCATAGGTGAGTACATTCTTTGGGTCAAGCATCTATTTTTTCAATAGTGATACGTGAAACACATCATGAACTTTGGAGAGACTTGGCGGCATTGCCAAACAATAAGCTACAACTCCAATTCATTCTAGAATTTTGGAAGATCCAATGTACATGGGACTCAATTTAACCTTCTTACTGAATTGTATAACCCCCTTCCATGGACATGCCTTCAAGAAAACATGATCTCCTACTTGAAATTCCAAATCCTTCCTTCGGTTATCGGCATATCTCTTTTGCCTACTTTGAGCTGCTTTGATGTGGGTTTGGATAACCTTCACCTTTTCCATTGTTTGCTCAAAAAGTTCCGGGTCTACGAGTTTTCTTTCACCAACATCATCCCAACAAGTTGGTGTGCAATATCTCTTTACATATAATGCTTCATATGGTGTCATCTAAATACTTGAATGGAAGCTATTATTGTAGGAAAATTCTACCATAGGTAAATATTGATCCCACATACCTTGAAAGTCAAGTGAGTAAGATCTCAAAATGTCTTCTAAGGTTTGAATAGTCCATTCTGATTCTCCATCAGTTTGAGGGTGGTAGGCAGTGCTCAAACGAAGTTCAATATCCAAGGTCTTCTGAAGAATTTTCTAGAATCTTGATGTAAAATGGGGATCATGATCAGAAACAATCGATAGGGGTACTCCATGAAGTCTTACAACTTCATTAATATATATTCTTGCTAAATGTTCAAGTGGTAAATCTTCTCTTATAGCAAGAAAATGTGTTAACTTGGTAAGGTGATCAACAATGACCCATATTGCATTGTTCCTTCTAGGATTCTTGGTAGGCCCATGACAAAGTCCATTGTAATATCATCCCATTTCCACTTAGGTATGGGAAGAGGTTGCATTACTCCTCTAGGATATTGTCTTCCAGCCTTCACCTGTTGACAAACCATACATCTTGAAACGTAATCAGCAATCTCCCTCTTCATGTTGTCCCACTAAAAAAATTCCTTCAAATATCTATACATATTAGTGCTACCAGGGTGTATAGAGAAATTAGAGCTATGAGTATCATCCAACAATTCGCTTTTTAGATTAGGTATATCAGGAACACAAAGTCTCTTCCCAAATTTCAAAATTCCATCTTCATATATGAATTCAATCAATCTCCCATCATTCATAGCTTTAATTTTCTTTTGAAACTCCTCATCATCAGTCTGATAACTTTTTATCCTTTCTAGTAAAGATGGTTTGGAAACCATTTGAAAAATTATTGATGTCTCACCCTCCATGATTATTCCCATATCCATTTTTACTAGATCCATGAAAATAGGATCCCTTTCAACTCTCATCTTATTCAAAACTCCATGCTCCTTTCTTCTAAAAGCATCTTCCACCTTATTTGCCTTCCTCGGGTGGTAGTGTATAGTGCAATCATAATCCTTGAGTAGTTCAATCCATCATCTTTTCCTCATGTTGAGTTCGTTCTATGAGAAAATATACTTCAAACTCTTTTGATCAGTATATATCTCACATTTTTCACCATAGAGATAATGTCTCCATATCTTCAAAGCAAAGATTACAGCTGCTAACTCAAGATCATAAGTGGGATAGTTTTTATCATGAATTTTTAGCATCGTGATGCATAAGCAATAACCTTATCATTCTGCATAAGGACACAAACAAGTCATTTCTTTGATGCATCACTATAAATAACAAACTCATCATTCCCCGATGGTAGAGTCAAGATAGAATTATTGACTAATCTTCTATTTTGTTCTTCAAAAAATTGTTCACACTCTTTTGTCCAAATAAATTTAACCCCCTTACGTGTGAGTTTGGTTAACGGGTTTGCTAATCGGGCAAAATTCTGGACGAAATGCTGATAATAACCTGCTAAACCAATAAAACTATGTACTTCAGTTATACTCATTGGTGTTGGATATTCTTGGATTGACTTGGTCTTTAAAGGATCAATAGAGATTCCATCCTTAGAGATAATATGGCCAAGAAATGAAATCTTCTAAAGCTAGAATTCACACTTGATGAACTTCCCATATAATTCATTTCTTCTAAGAGTCTTTAGAATAGTACGCAAGTGATTTTCATGATCTTCGTATCTTTTGGATTATACCAAGATATCATCAATAAATACCACTACAAATTCATCAAGATATTCCTTGAAAACTCTGTTCATTAGATCCATGAAGACATAGGGTGCATTAGTCGGTCCAAAAGGCATTATTGTAAACTCATAATACCCGTACCTGGTACGAAATGTTGTCTTCGAAATGTCTTTCTTCTTTACACACAACTGATGATATCCAGATCAAAGGTCGATCTTTGAAAAATATTTTTCTCCATGAAGTTGATCGAATAAATCATCAATGCGAGGTATGGGATACTTGTTCTTTATTTTTATAGCATTGATCTCCCTATAGTCAATCCACAACCTCATAGATCCATCTTTCTTCTTAACAAAAATAACAGGGGCTCCCCATAGAGAAACACTAGGGTGAATAAATTCTTTATTACTCAATTCCTCTAGTTGTTTCTTTAGTTCCACTAATTCCACAGTGACCATTCTATAAGGGGTCTCCAATATGGGCCTTGAACTAGAAATTAAATCAATAGAAAACTCAATTTCTTGTTCTGGAGGATGTCCAAGTAAATACTCTAGAAACAAATCAACATATTCGTGTACAATAGGTATATCCTCTATTCGAACATTATTTTCCTCACCCATAGTTATTTCATTCTCTTCTTCCCCAATAATTGAATTTAGTAGAGCTACTGGGGTTGGATCTAGATAAGAATCAGGTGTTGATGTTTTTTCTCTAAAGATAAGGTACTCTTTATCATCATCAAAAATTGTAACCTCCTTATTCTTACAATAAATTTTCACATCATGGTCTGAAATCCAATCCATACCAAGGATAATATCAAATTCAATCATGGGTATGATGATGAGATCAGCAGATAAAGAACATTTATATGCCCTAATGGGGACTGATTCACAAAACATTATTGTAATGATACTTCCCTTGGGAGTTTTGAATGAAAACTCCCTTATTAAATCAAATTGGAAATATCTAATTTTCTTATAAAACTGGGAAGATGTGAAACAATGTGATGATCTAGAATCAAATAAAGCATTGGATAAACTTGAAGAAACCATTAAATTACCTGCCACTATATCTTTTGAAGCTTTAAGCTCAGCAGTAGTGATCACATAAGTTTGGTCTTGCTCCCTTGTCCTTTTCTGAGGTAAGTTTCATTAGCAATTAGGAAATTCATTTGCATAATGACCGTTTTCTCTACAATTGTAGTATTCAACATTGACAGCCTCTTTCTTTCCCTTACAATCACGACCTTGGTGGCCTTTTTCACCACACTTGTAATAGACTCTTATTCCCTTCAGGCAAGTACTGGGGTGTTTCTTCCCACATTTACCATAGGATGGATATTCAAATTTTCCCTTCTTCCCCTTATTTCCATTTCCAGAGTGTTCAACAGATCTCTTCTTCTCTTTCTTTGCTTTAAAGTCATAAGACTTAGAGAATTCCTTTTCTATCTTGATAACACATGAGACAATATCTTCGTATGATGAGAAGGATTGTGAGACTAATTCTCAATGGAGAAATGGTTTTAACCCATAAAATAATTGATCAATATTACTCCTTGGGTTACATATATAATCTGTTGCATGCCTTTCTAACCTTGTAAAGTTATCCTCATACTTTGCGACATTCTCATCCTCATTTTGCCTCAGACTCAAAAAGTTTCTTTCCATATCCGCTCAATGGTCACGAGGAAAGTATTTTTCTAATAAAATATCTTTAAACTCCCTCCATTACATATTTGATACTTATTCATCTTCCTTTGTGTTTTGAATTAATGACCACCATTGATCTGCATATCTCGTGAGGTGATAAACTACCATGACAACTTTTTCTCTTTCACTACTCCCCATAGCATGAAATATTTTCTCTAAGGAACTTATCCATTGCTTAGCTACAAATGTATTTGTAGTCCCATTGAATGTTGGTGGTTATTTCCTCATAAAGTGGTCTAACATTGATCCTCTGCGTTGTGGATCGGGGTGCTCTATATGGGTAAGGTTATTATTCATAACCTGAGTGAGTTTTCCTTGTATAGTGTTAAGATAATCAGCACCAGTTGCATCACCAGCTCCACTATAATTATCTTGAGTAGGAGGGAAATACCTACATGGATTACATGTGTTGATACGGTTTTCATTCCTTCCACTAGGTGCTATTTCTAAACAATGGAATACACTAGATGAGTTTATGAAATGAAATACATAATTCCAAACTTATAAAATACTTATCATAAATTGAACAGTTTATGGATATAATCCATAATCATAAAAATGTATTCTTTGAGGAGGTATATACTCATAATTCCTTCATAATGGTTTGTAAAGAAAATTTGAATTATCCTAAGCATATCCCACGAGAGTGTTGTAACAAAGAGTGCAGAAAGACCCATTGTCGTGTACCAGGATACCCCAGGTCAAGCCTGAAACTCCTTGTCAGAGTTTTCACTCCTAGGTAAATTTGTGTCAGAGACGCCTCTACCTGCTCGTATCCAGATAAGGATGTATTGCTTGGAAAATACACAAAATATCTACATTACAAATATTCTAGTAAGTTCTTCTATACTAATCCTCAAAGTCTATCTTAGGATAATGTTCTCTAATCATAGTTTTTCTAAATCTAGCTTCCAAAGTTTATAATAAACTTCATCTGATACCAACTATAATGCCCCGACCCTAGAATCCTAGAGTCAGTGCATTATTACATATCATTATCATGATCAAAGGGATTAAATATTGAAAGAACGATCAGTTTAGTAGCCTTGGAAGTACTAGATATATTCATAAGTTTTATATTAAATCATGAAATAAAACAAAAAAAAACATTTTGTACCATTTTAACATACTTATATCCCTTGTAATATCCCTACAAGTCAACCATAAAATACTTCTTCACATCTTGGTAAAAATAAAACATAGAAAGGGGTGATCTCAAATGCTCAGTAAGGATAACAATATAGCAGAAACTTTCATAAATAAGCATAAACATTTAAGGCAATGCATAAGACTAAAACAAAAACCTTTTAAACTTAAACTTCAACATAATATGGCAAATATAAATCAAATAATTCCATTTTATTATTCACATGGATATTCTACTAGTCGAATAATCACATAAAATATCAATATCCTATTTCATAATGATGGAATGCATAATGTCAGACTTCATAACCACATAGTCAAGGCCTCGTACCAAGACTACAAATAAGACACTAGTTTGTCTCATAAGACCTACCGATGCATCGAGGAGCTATATTGGGCTCCACCCGTCACTTACTAAGTCCAATGCATTCCTCGTATGAAAAGGTTAAAACATAACATAAACATTCGTATTAAAACTACCATACGAAATGTTAATACATTAACCATAAACCATGAATGGTATAAAAATAACACATCCATAGTCAAACATATCAAAAAACCCTCAATACAATATGGAAGATTTTATCATAATAAATCAACTTCAAACAAGTGTAAAATCCATCAAAGGATGTTGACATAGATGAAATCAAAACTATTTGAGAGAAATATATCTTTTTATTTTGAAATCATTTAAAAGTCACATAATTATAAAAGAAACATTTATTTTGAAAATATTCTTATAATATTATAAGGGAAGCTTCGAAGGTGTTATAATGGCGGAAAATATCCGCACCCGCCGTATAAGTTAAAAAAACATTATTTCCTTAATTTTTTCGAAAAGGTCGTAAAGTACCATGTTTGGAAAATGACGAAAAGATTCCTTTATAAATATTTTATAAAAATTCAAACAAGGGTATAAATGAATTTAACTCATAATCTATGAAATAGTAAAAATGTTTTGAAATACATTTTTAAGAAACACGAATGTGGATGATAAAGAGGTCCCAGTAGATACTCACGTATAAACAACCTCAGATAATGAAGAGATTGTAGAATTAACCCTTACCTTGTACTTTTCCTTGGTCGAGGGTATGTTAACCTCCTTTATAGTAGTTAAATCATTGTTATTAAATTTTACAATAACCGCATACATAAATTTGATATCATATATGATCCTCTAATATTGCTTTGTTAATAATATTTTATTAGTATCATCGTTTCGGGTGTTAACTGATTTGTTTTCCTTTATATGATTGGTTATGTAAGCCATGTTTGTTATGGATAGGATGTATTTGATTCATATCCGGAATAATATTAAGTTCTTAAACATTATTTTTGATCATAAAATTAAAATTATTCTTGAATGATTACGATGGGGAATGAATCTCATCGCGTTCGTGGAGACGGTAATCCGTGCGTACGCACGGGAAAAAATATAATTATATTGATGGTAAAATCATATGTAATTGGATGGTATATCATATAAACAGAATATTTAACATGTTATATTTATTATTTACATCAGTTATACTCATTATTATACTCATCCAAATCATGAAGTGTTTGAATAAAAAACTACACCACGACGTGGAGATGGTAAGTCGTACGTGCGCACGTATGGTGACTTGTCATTCATAGGATGGATAGAATAATATGATTGTACCATATTTATAATAACATCATAGTATGTATAAGGTAATGGGGTTATTATTTTGTTATGGAAAAAATAAAGAAATATGAAGTGGAAGAAGAAAAGAACTTTGAAAGAGGTGGTGAAATTGTTACCTCTTCTTCGGGTGTTTCCTTTTGAGTTGATCAAAATGGCTCCTTAGGTTAGCTTTCTGATCAAAGTAAGTCCTATAGGTATAATTTAGGGTAGTTGGGAGGATATTTGAGTAGGTTTTGTCTGATTCAAATGGCTTTGGAGGTGTGAAATTAATATAAGAGGAAGTACCCTTTTATAAGAGAGGTGAGGGTCACTTTAGAAAAACCTTGAAATATTATTTTATTATACAATAATATTTGGTTTAAAATGGCTCCAAAAGGATTTATTTCAAGGATAAGGTTGGTATGGGTCTAAAACCTCTCAAAAAATAGGTTTTAGATAGGTTTATGTCACCATATTAACCTTATCTTTTAGATTTAACTCTTGGTTAGATAGTTTAACATTTACCATCTCTTCTTGTATTTTTATATTATATGTTTAATAAACTTACTATAAAATTCTAAGCAAACTCCAAGTGGTTCATTAATGATATATCTATTATTATATAAGTCCTTTGTCTGAACCTTATATTTTTAGAAATACTATCAATTAATAATATAGTATTTGTTTTAAAAACTCATTTATGTCAATTTTGACACTATTTGGTATTTGATTTTTTTTTAAAGTCCTAACAACTTGATTACTTCGACTAAAATTTATTTAATAAACTATAACATGTCATATTAACCTATAAAATTAGTGTAGTTTATCAAAAGTCTCAATTTATATTTATTTATATATTTATAATATCAAATATTTTAATATTTCATTAATAAGGTAATTACTACATCATCATTGCGTCATAATTAAATTTAATTATTTAATTTCTAAAAATTATAAATAAAATACCATTATGTAGGAAATATTTTTAGATTTATAATTAATATTTATAGTCAAAATTATCTTATGTATAACCCTATATTAAAAATGTTTTAGTTATTAAACTTTGAATTTAACACTTTTAACTCTTCTTTAAATAAAATAATAATAAATGTCCTAATCTAATCCATGTGGACCAAAAAGATCATATTTTATTCCTAGGGTTGATTTTGGTCGAAAAAAACGTATCCAATAGAATTAGGATATATGTTAGGGTAATTATAATATCATTTTTACCTTTAATTACCCTTTTTACTTTTAACTGTGGTAAATAAAAGTCAAAAGTTACTATTCACCAAAAATTATTTTCATCTTATTGAACCACATTTTACTTACTAATGTCAACCGTGTCTCTCGGATTTTTTAAATTCAACTCACTGAATCAGTAAAATTAAGTTTTATGCAAATTTGCTAATGCGCCTAGAAAGTGGGTAAAAGACGGCAAAAAGTTCAATAAAATTTTATACATCTAATATTATTATAAAATTACTCAAATGAATTACATTGAAAATATATAGGTATTATGTATCTATTTTTACCTAAAATAAATTTAAATAAAATAATTATTTATTTAAATAAAAAGTCAGTTTTAAACAATAACGTTGTGTTTTTCACTATTCATCAAAAATTGAAAGTTTTCAGAAAAATACCAAAAATTCACCCTAAGCTAATTTTGATCTTAAGAATCCAAAAATGAAGTCCATTTTGAAAAATAAAATTTATATATTTTCAAAAGGTGGGTATTATTATTCATAACGGCTAGTTTGATTGGTTATGGTGTGTTAAAACTCTAAGTTGCATACAACGCAAGTTATTGCATTATTCAAAGGGAAACGTACCATGGAATCATGGGGTGTTACAATACATGGGAAGAAAAATCTTGGATTGAATTGTGATTTGATACAAAATAAACCTAGCCAAGAACCTCATTAGTCAAGCATACATGAAAACAATAAGAATTGTTTCTGTTTCAATAATATATTTCAATGGATGAATTTGAGGGGCTCTCTTGAAATGACCAGAGAGTTGATATTAGATAATAAGATCAGAGAGATTAAAATTAAAAAATTATTGTATAATAAAACATTAAAAATTTAAAAGATGCGTCTATGTAAGAACTATAGCAAAAAAGAATGAGAAAAAGGAGTTTACATGAAAAAGACATAAAATAAAAAAATAATGATACGCATGAACATGAAAAAAAATGTGGTTAATAAACATGAAAAACATATGATCACAAGGTAGAAATACATATCTAGTTAAAAAATTAAATCTAGAGAATCAAAATCAATCAGGAATCTATTTAAAAAAATAGGTTATAATTTCAAAAAACTTTACACAAAAAAATAGAATCAAAAGGTGCAAAAACCTGAGCAGGAAATTTATCTTGAGAGACATCTTTAAAAAAATAAAATATATGCACCTTATCCTTCCAACATCTAAAAATCCATTTAAAAATACTTCTATTCTAGTGGATCATTAGCAGTGCAAACCATAGTTGTTTTGCATGACCTCTCGTGGATATTGTCGATCGACACTTGCAAGCATTTCATTACTCCTGTAGGAAATAAAATGATGGATAAAAAATAATCAAGGTTTCAACATCAATATACTACAATAATAGACAGTGAAAATCGTTGTAGTTTCTTGTCATTAATAAACTAATTATACTACAATAATAGAAAGTAAAGATAGTCAAGGTTTCAAAATCAATATAGTAATGAATAAAAAAAATTAAACCGACTTTACTACAATAAAAATCCCTTCTCAAATGTGCTTGAGAGCTTCATCCTTAAAATCTAGTTGAGGGATCCACCTTCAACCATCAAAAGGTATCTCTAATTAGAAAAACAATACATTTCAAGAAACTATTGTCTATTCAATTTTTATTTTAATCTTGACTTGATCTATATTGAATTTCTTTTTCATGCCCTGTGATTAAGAAGTGTCTTCAGTGAAATCAGTTTTGACTTCTTCTATTTCACCAATGCTCTCTTATTCAAAATCATGTTCTAACGTTCGTTTACAATGAATTTTTTTGTAACATGTCGGTCAAAGACCATAGAGTAAAATTAGATAAATAAAATAAGCACAAGAACTCCCTTTAGTATATATAATGGATATTACGTAGTAAACATTAGGTAAAATTAATGGCAAACAATATCAAATGTATGCATGATTTATTTGGATACAATGTCTGTGAAACAGATGAGGGTGAAAAAAAGGGAATTTGAGAGTGTAAAAATGACAATAAATAACAAATTTGGAAACTACATCATGCATTTTCAATGGATTAATGAAATATATGGAGGTTCAAATGAACAACCACAACTTGAATTGTATTTCATTTATCAGCATGGAACATTTTTAATAGTATTTATGGTTATATATGAATGAAGTAAACAAAATAAAAGGAGACGAGCATGCCCTACTGTATCCACATGCTTGCAGTTTTGATGTGTAGATATTTGTAAAAAAGTTGGCCAATAGCAACCCTGGATGAATAAAGCTCAGAAACCATTGATAAAGATGAATCCAAAATCAATGAAAAAGAAAGTAAAGATGTAGCTTGGATGTTGATGACACACAAAGAAAATATGCCCTCCTAGTTATTTTCTTCCAGAATGTCAGAATGCAATTTTTTGTGAAAAATGATACCAAAAAGAAGATCCCCCTCCAAGTGGAGGATTCTGACACCATCTACAGTCTCAAGGTCAAGTTCTAGTTGAAGGAGGGAATTCCCCCACATGACCAGAAGCTATTTTTTTTCTCCGGCCAGATTTAGGATGAGCATACCATGGCATATTGAAAAATGATAAAGGACTCCATTCTCCATGTGATTCATCCACTGATGGATGGTACACTAATTTTTGTGTAAACTGCTACCAGGACAACTATCCCTTTCCAGTTCAGATCCAGATCAAAGAAAAAATTCCCTTTGATGAATAAAGACTGGTTTTTGATTATTACATGCTTTCGGATTAGAGTGTTGTAGAAAATTACTACATTAATGATAAATCTACACTCCATAGGGATGGAATACTGATTTTTGTGAAATAATTTAAAGGGAATATGTTTTGGTTTCAGGTGAGGTGTTTGGACACAATCACCAGCCTCAAGATAATGATTCATGTCATGGAAGATGTTCCCCTTCACAAGCATGGGCTGGTTTTCAACAGCAAGGATCTTGAGGATGGTCATGCTTTGGAAGAGTACAAAATAAAAGATTAATACACTCAAATTGGTTTGTTCCCTGAGAGGTGGAATGAAAATATTTGTGAAAACCCTTATAGGGAATATTTTCCCATTGGAGGTAAAGTTTTCAGACATCATCGTCAACCTCAAGGCCAAGAGTCGCGGCATGGTAGGTTTCCCCCTACAAGAGTAGAGGCTAATTTACAACATCAAGTTGCTTAAGGATGGCCATTCATTGGAATATTACGACATGGTAGAGGATTCCACTCTCCATTTGGTTCTCCGCCTCAGGGGTAGAATGAAAATTATTTTTCAAACCCAAATCGGGAAGAATATGTATGTTTTTAAATGTGTTTTTAAATATTTAAAATTGGTTTCTGTTTTTTGGATGTAAAAAAACAAAATAAATTGAAAACAAAACAATGTGAAATAAATCTAAACTTATATTTAAAAAGAAAAATAAGAGCATAATAGGGAAAATATGATGAATAATTTATGGGGAGGGTGGGGTTGACATACTCAAAGCTTGAAAAACATATGAAAACATGTTCGATTATGTTAAAACAATATTTCATACATACAAGTTTTATTAAATTCAATAAATCTTACCTCATCGGGAAGTCATTGCACATCTACAACAAAAAAATTCAACCTTGCTATGACTGACAGTGTGGGAACCCGATTGAAAAACACCCACTAATTTTCAAGAATGAAACAATGGAATTAGGTATAATGAAGAAGATGATGAATGTGGGAAGGTCAAATAATTTCAATAAATGAAAAAATAATATGCCATGTAGGAAAGTTCTATTAATTTCAATAAATCTTACCTCCAAATGAAGTCATTACACCACTAAAAAAGAAATTCGACCCTGATATGACTGATTCAAATAGGTAAAATATAAGAAAAATGGGGAAAATGGGATCAACAATTTAGAGGGAAAACCTAACAAATGTGGGAATTTCAAATATTTTCAATAAATGTCAAAATGATATAGGTATGTTGATTAATTTCAATAATTATTACCTCCATAGAATGTCATCACATATAACCAATAAAGAAATATGGCTAAGCTATGATGGATTTGAAAAGGAAAATAAGAGCAGGGAAAAGATGGTGAATAATTTATAGGGAGGATGGTATTTACATACTCAAAGTTGGAAAAAAATAAGAAAACAGGTTCGATTATGCCAAAACAATATTGCATACATACAAGTTCAATTAATTTAAATAAATATTACCTCTATAGAAAGTTGTCGCGTATCTGCAACAAAGAAACTCAACCCTGCTATGAAATATTCAAATAAGTAGACCAAGAAAAAGAGGAGTAAAGAATTAATTTATGAGGAAAAATAATATACTTAATGATGTTTTTTCATTCTAAAAATGAAACTAAGAGTGATATTAATATATGAAAAAATCCAAAGTCATCAACGAGTTATGGTTAGAGGCACAACCTTGATTATTTCTTTTTACTAGAATAACTGCTATGGGAAAATATAGAAGGCATAATAAAGAAAATCATCTAGAAGAATACTGGGTGAAAATCTAGTTATAGCAATATAGATAAAAGTAAAATATTAACCTATTACCTTTTAGAATGATACAACCTAGGTTGCAATAGCAGCCCTGACATTTGAATAGGGTCAGTCCTTATTTTTCTCTATGAAAGCAAGAAGTCGATTTTAGTCAAAAGTAAAAGACACATATGATATCAAATGTAGGGGAGGTACATATGAAAGCAAGAAGTCGATTTTAGTCAAAAGTAAAAGCCACATACAATATCAAAAGTAAAAGGCTCATATGAAAGCAAGAAGACAATTTTAGTCAAAAGTAAAAGGCATATATAATATGCCTAGTCATAAGATTGTACTTACAACCAAATCAGAGTATATGAGCATCCAACTGAAAATATAATTAAAAGTCACACTAGTGGAAAAAACTTTTAACACGTCGGCATTTTTCACGTCGGTTCTATATAACCGACGTGCAAAGCTTTAAAAATTGATATATCACATCGGTTATTTTATAACCGACGTGATATATCGATCAGGATCCATTTTTTACGTTGGTTATAAAATAATTGACGTTAAAAATACGGAGATTGGCTTTTTTACGTCGGTTATTTTATAACCGATGTGAAATTCGAATCTGGCGTGCTTTATCACGTCGGTTATAAAAAACCGACGTGATAAAGCTCCATTTATAACGTCGGTTATAAAATAACCGATGTTATAAATAATTTTCTATGTCAGTTATTTAATAACTGACGTTATAAACATAGAAAAAAAAAGTTTATCACGTCGGTTATTAAATAATCGACGTGATAAAGCTTTTAAATGATTTATCACGCCCGTATTCAGTCATTCTGTTTTCTTCGATCGGGCGACCTACGACTCGTCTCTCCCGCACGGAAAACCTAGAAAGTATTATTAGAAGTTGTTCCCTCCAGCCTTGTTTTTCCAACATAATTCATCATCTTTATTATCACTAGATCTATCAGGTCGACTCGCAACACTCAAGTAAGACTCACGTGGCTCGGTTTCAGTTATTATTTTTCACGATGCCCTAATCTAATTTTTTGAGATGTTATTTTTCTATATTTTTTCTTACTGTCATGGTAAGTTTCATAGTGTTCATTTATATGATGCTAAATTCTTTTCTGGTGAAAGAAACCATGGAAGTTATATCATGCAAGTTTACGATTTTTGTTTGTTTGTGTGTGCGCGCGTACAGGGGGTTTCCAAGGGGGTGGGGGCTGTGCAAGTGGGTGGGTGGTGTCCAGGGGTGGTGGGGGGCTATCCAGGGGGTGGGGGTGTCCAGTAGGTGTCAAAGGGGTGGGGGTGGTGTCCAGGGGGGTGCGGGGGCTATCCAAGGGGTTGGGGGTGTCCAAGGGGGTGCGGGGGATGTCAAAGGGGGTGGGGGTGGTGTCCAGGGGGGTGCAGGGGCTGTCCAAGGGGATTGGGGTGTCCAAGGGGTGGGGGTGTCCAGGGGGTGAGGGGGCTGAGGGGGCTATCTAAGGGGATAGGGGTGTCTAGGGGGTGGGGTGGTGTCCAGGGAGGTGAGTGGGTTGTCCAAGGGGGTAGGGGGTGTCTAGGGGGTGGGGGATGTCTAGAGGGGTGGGGGCTGTCCAGGGGGTGGGGGTTTTCTAGAGGAGTGGGGGGTTGTCCAGGGGGTGGGGGTTGTCTAGAGGGGTGGGGGTTGTCCAGAGGGTTTGGGAGGTTGTCTAGAGGGTTGGGGATGTCTAGGGTGTCCATGGGGGTGGGGGGCAGTCCAGGGGTGTGGGGGGGTCCAAGGGGTGGGGTGTCGAAGGGGGTGGGAGGGTTGTCCAAGGGGGTGGGGGATATCCAAGGGGGTGGGGGCCTGTCCAGAGGGTTTGGGGGGCTATCCAGGGGGTTGTCTAGAGTATTGGAGGTGTCCAGGGGGTGTCCAAGGGGGTGGGGGTGAGGGTGGTGTCCAGGAGGGGTGGGGTGTCCAAGGGGGTGGGGGTGGGGGCTGTCTAGAGGGGTGGGGGTTGTCCAGAGGGTGGGGGCTATCGAGAGGGGTGGGGGTTGTCCAAGGGGGTAGTGGTGTCCAGGGGGTGTCCAAGGGGGTGGGGTGGTGTCCAGGGGGTGGGGGGCTTTCCAAGGGGGTGGTGGTGTCCAGGGGGTGTCCAAGGGGGTGGGGGTGGTGTCCAGGGGGGTGGGGTGGTGTCCATGGGGGTGGGGGTGTTGTCCAAGGGGGTGGGGGTGTCCAAGGGGTGGGGGTGGTGTCCAAGGGGTGGGGGTGTCCAGGGGTGGGGGTTGTCCAGAGAGTTCAGGGGGCTGTCCAAAGGGTTGGAGGGTGTCCAGGGTATCCATGGGTGTGGGGGGGGAAATCCAGGGGTGTGGGGGGTCCAAGGGGGTGGGGGTGTCAAAGGGGGTGGGGGCCTGTCCAGAGGGTTTGGGGGGCTGTTCAGGGGGGGTTGTCCAGAGATTTGGGGGTGTCCAAGGGGGTATGGGGTGGGGGTGGTGTCCAAAAGGGGTGGGGGTGTCCAGGGGGTGTGGGTGGTGTCCAGGGGGTGGGTGTGGTGTCCAAGGGGATGGTGGTGTTGTACATGGGGGTGGGGGTGTCCAGGGGGTGGGGGTGGTGTCCAAGGGGGTGGGGGTGGTGTTCAGGGGGGTGGGGGTTGTCCAGAGGGGTGGGAGGAGTTTTACAGAGGTTTCAAATCGTTGGGATCTGTGTAATTTTCTGTAGTGAATGTATACATATTTTAATAATTAGACTTCATATTTCTTTTTTACGGAAGGGTGAATTTGGTATCCAGTTGCACCAGGATTTATTCTTTGTGAACCTTAAGAATAAAGGATCCAAGATGAATTTAAAACTATTATATCTAACTATATTTTCCTTTTAAAATCATTTCCAAGCATATTTTTTTTAAATACGCATAGATTTGTTTTATATTTCAAAATTGTTTTACATTCAAATTATTATATTTTTCATATAAACATATATTTGTATTATCTTAAAAAGATGTATAATTTTGATATTTGTTATAGGTAATAATGAGTCAAAGTTTGATTATGGAACACCGAATGAGTAATGAATATGAGGAAGGTGTTGATGCCTTTTTGGAATTTTCTAAAGGAAATGTTCTAAGTAGTGACATTTTTTTCTGTCCATGCCTGAAATGTTTGAATATGAAGAAGTTGAAAAGTAGAGAGATAAAAGATCATCTGATTTGTCATGGTTTTAATCTGAGTTACAGCCCTTGGATTTGGCATGGTGAAACTAGACGAAATGTCAGATATACTGATGATGATGATTCGCAAGATGGTAAATCTGAAGGAATTGAAGAAATGATTCACGATATTGTATCAGAACAAATTGAGATAGAACCGACAGTTGCGCGTCTATATGGTGATGCTGAAAAACCATTGTATCCTGGTTGTACAGATTTTATAGTTTTTTCGGTGGTGTTAAGATTGATTAACCTGAAGGAGAAACATGGATGGAGTGACAGAAGTTTTACATAGCTACTATAATTGATGAAAGGCATTCTTCTAAAAGATAACGATCTTCCAGATTCACATTATAAGGCCAAAAAAATATTATGCCCAATGGGATTGGGATACAATAAAATTCATGTATGTCTGAATGACTGCGTGATATATAGGAAGGAATATGAATTTCTGTCATAGTGTCCTAAATGTGGGATATCACGGTATAAGGTGAAAGAAAAATCACAGGCTGATGTAGAGATTACAAAGATCCCTTCCAAGGTATTTTGGTATCTTCCTATAATTCATCATTTGAAACGTTTATTTTCTAATTCACATGATGCAAAAAGGTTAAGATGGCATACTGATGAGTGGATATGTGATGGAAAAATATGTCATCCAGTTGATTGTCCACAATGGAAGAAAATTGATGAGCAGTATCCTACATTTGGAAATCAAATTAGAAATCTCATACTAGGGTTGTGCATAGATGGAATGAATCCATACTGAACCCTAAGTAGCACACATAGTTCATGGCCTATTTTATTGGTAATTTAAAGCCTCTCTCCTAAATTTTTTATGAAGCACAAATATGTCATGTTGAGTATAATGATCTCTGGTCCGAAGCAACCCGACAATGATATTGATGTTTTCTTATCACCATTGATTGATGATTTGAAACTTTTATGGGAGGATGGTATTAGGGTGTATGATTCTTATAAAATGGAATATTTTCAACTACATGCAGTGCTTATGTTCACTATAAATGACTTCCCAGCATAAGGAAATTTGTCTTGATACAGTGTTAAAGGGCATAAAGCATGTCCAATTTGCGAACAACAGACTTCATATTGTCAATTGCATCATGGGAGGAAAACAGTGTACATGGGTCATAGAAATTTTTTGCCTATAGATCACTCTTATAGAAGACTAAAAAAGGCATTCAATAGATCACAAGAATTTGATATTGCTCCAAAACATTTATCCCCTAATCTGTATTTTGAGAGGGTGGAAAACCTTGATGTGACATTGGGAAAGACACAGAAATCTGGTGATGATGGACATATTTGGAATAAAAGTTCAATATTTTTTGAGCTACCATATTGGAGATATCATGAAGTTAAACATAATATTGATTTCATGCATTTGGATAAGAATATATGTGACAGTTTGATTGGAACATTGTTAGATATTAAAGGAAAGACAAAAGATGGGTTGAATGCAAGATTAGACTTACTATCAATGGGAATACGTTTGGAGTTAGCTCTCACTCCCAATGGAAGATGAACATTTCTTCCCCCGGCTTGTCATACATTATCCAAGAGGGAGAAAATTAGCTTTTGTCAGTGTCTTCATGATATCAAAGTGCCCCAAGGTTATTCTTCAAATATAAAAAAATGGTCTCATTAAATGACTTGAAGTTGATAGGTATGAAATATCATGATTGTCACGTCATGATGCAACAACTTCTACCAGTTGCATTTCATGGAATATTTCCCATCCATGTCAGAAATACTGTAATGAAGTTGTGTTATTTTTTCAATTCAATTTGTAATAAGGTGATTGATGTGAATGCTTTGAACATTTTGGAAAATGATGTAATTTCTATACTTTGTTAATTGGAAATGTATTTTCCTCCATCTTTTTTTGATATAATGGTGCATTTAATGATTCATCTGGTTCAATAAATAAAGATTTGTGGACCTGTATATCTTTATTGGATGTATCCTTTTGAAAGGTATATGAAAATATTAAAGGGGTATATTAAGAATCCATATCGACCTAAAGCCTCCATTATTGAAAATCATATTTCTGAGGAGGTTTCAGAGTTTTTTATGAGATACTTGGCTATAGTGCAGCACATAGGTTTGCCTCCATCTCACCATGAACGAGTTAATAATGAGGGAAAGGGGATTCGTGGCTTGAAATTCAAATCGTTGTCAACTGAACAAATAAAGAAGTTAGAATTATACATCTTGAATAACATAACTGATGCTCAACTGTATATCACATTGCATATTAATGAGTTGAAACAATGTCATCTAAAGAAGAAAGAAATGTGGATTTTGAATGAGCACAACAAAATATTTTTGTCATGGTTTAAAAAGACCTTTCTTGGTAGATCAGATGTATCAGAGACATTAAAATGGGTAGTGGGTGGTCCGTGTTTAAATGTGATAACATGGTCCGGTTATGACATTAATGGCTATACATTTCATACGAAAGCTCAGGACAATAGAAGTGCAGTTCAGAATAGTGTTGTATTGGTGTTTGCAAAATCAATGCATTTTTTGAGTGCTAAAGACAAAAACTCAATTTCTGCATCAAGTGCATATTATGGAGTGATTGAATAAATATGGGAGGTTGATTACTTTAAAATTAAAGTTCATGTTTTTAATTGTAAATGGTTTATTGGTAACAACAATGTCAGACACGATGAATTTGGAATGACAGTTGTTAATCTGAATAGATTGGAAGACACAGCTGATTCTTTTATAATGGTAACACATGAAAAACAAATTTTCTATATAGTAGATCAATCAAATATGCAGTGGGATATTGTTTTACAAGGTAAAAACAATATGTTGGTGAGGATCAACTTATTGAAGACACTGATTTATGTGATATCCCTACTTCCATGGAAAGATTAACAGAACATAATGATGAGTATGTTAAAGACATGGTTTGTGCCATAAGGAACGATCATGACGAAGGAATTTGGGAAAACAATCCATTTGTACATTCCTAAAATTACAGGTAACATTTGTTTATTTCTTGTTTACATTTATCATGTTTACCATTACATAAATTATATATCTATTATTTTTATTCAATGACAATTACTTTACCATGTTTACCAGGTTTACCATGTTTACCATGTTTACCATCTTTACCATCTTTACCATTGTTTAACATGATTACCATATTAACCATGTTTACTATTATGTAAGTTAGTAAAATTTTCTATTTTCTTTTTACATTAGTATTGTAATATTTGAATTTTTATATTTGTGAACTAATGTTTGTTTTTTTGATTTCAAGGATAATGACAGATCAATCAGTTGATCAACCACATGATTCTGGAGATGAGCATATTGGTCGTACCTCTGGGGAGGAACATTCACATGCTCCTCTTGATGTTCCCCAATCTTCCTCATGTGCACCCATTACGATAAAGAGTTCAAGAGTTGGTAAACGTGGGTGCACACATTTACCAAAATCATCACTTGCCCATACACAGGACTAGAGGATACTCGTTGAGTTTGATGAGGATGATATTCCTAGAGGTCCAAATGAAAAATATTTTAAGAGTTTTGTATCAACTCAGGGTAAGAGAAAAGTAAGAATTTTGTATGATGACTGGAGAAGTGTGGACAAAGCGATAATCTCTCAGTTGTGAGAGAAGATTTTGGTAAGATATTTTGCTATTGTTTCATATTATTTAAATGGTTCTAGTATATATAATATGTTTAACCTCTTCTTTATCAGATGAAATTTGATATTCCTGACACTGGAAGAGTCAGGAAGAAATTCTTATTGATGGCTGCCAGGAGATAGAGGGATTCCAAATCAACCCTCTCATCTGATTTCATTTTTGGTCATAGGAGTCATGACAATCCATGTCGTATATATCCTTTCATAGATGAAGACACATGGATATAGTTTGTTGAAAGTAGAAGAAAAGATTCATTTTTGGTAAGGGCAATGTAAAATTTTATAAGATTTCTTATATAAATGATCTTATTAATGTTTTGTTAATGATTTCTTATTCTTAATTTACAGCAAACAAGGAAATCTCATCAGGAGATCCAATCTAAAAATGTATACCCTCATAGTTTATCTCGGGGAGGGTATACATTATTGGAAGAACAAATGATGGCAGAAAAATTACAAAAACGAAGAGTTGAGTCTTCAAGCTCTGGAGAGGTGGCCCCTCCATCCCCTCCATCTAGACATGAAAATAGAAGAGAGCTCAGATGGGAAAAAAAGGGAAATATCTTTCGAAAGATTTGGGAATTGTAGCAGAGAGGATTGTAAGATATCTATTTTATTTATTTAAGTTAACTATATTCTTCATATAATTTCAATCATTACAGAAATGTTCAATTAATTAATACAGAATTCTCTTGAGGAGAATACCTCACAGGGGGTATTTACAGCTTTTGGGAGGCAAGATATTTTATTTGCATCATTGGGAAAGCCCGAATATCCTGGGCATGTACGAGGATATCTGAAAGGTGTATCGGTAAGAAAAGTGTTGTCACGTTCTTCAACTTCTTCCATTAAGGGTGTTTATAAAAAAATAGAATCCTTGGAAGATGAAGTTCATAATATTAATGCGACGGTGGGGGAAAAGATTAGAGCGTCGATGCAGTATATGTTTGCAGACATGCAAAGACAATTTCAGACTGCAGCTCTCACTCCTCCACCTCCCCCTATAGACCCCATTATTTATCCTCCACCTCCGCCAATAGCTCCCACTCCCCCACCTCATCCTACGGACCCCATTTTTTATCCTACTCCTCCATCGTAGCTTCCTACTTATTTCGAGTTGTATGTTGATGATCCTCAACATCATATAGTTGCATATGGGCTGGTATATTGTATAGGAGATACAATTCATTATCAACAATTAGAGGTAGAGAATCATAGGGTCACTGTTCAGGATATTATAGATAGATCAGCTCGAGTACCATTACCTACAGATGAGGTGATGACAGTTGGACATAGTATCGACCATTTTTTAATTTGGCCATCCAGACTTCTGCGACTCATTACCATAGAGGTATGTATGTTATATCTTCTATTTTATTTTTTTTATTAAATTTGTTTTATCATTTGAAAACTAATATATTTTTCTATTTATTTTTACAGGAATACTTCAAAGGTAAATAAATATTGTATAGACAACAACAAAGACAAATGGTTATGACATCAGATACAGATTCTAGTAGTCTTGAAAGATTGTCAAGATATTCAAATTTGTTGGCAGATCATTATGAGTTTCCAATGGAAGCTCATGTTTGTGGATGTGCAATAACTGTGGGGATTGTGAAAACTGATATCATGAAGCTTGTTACTGGAGATAAGTTGGGAATCAACGTGGTGTAAATTTTTTCCATGTAAGTCTTAACACCTTTTACCTACATTATATTTATTAAGAATGTATACTTGTGTATATTTTGTATTAGGTATCTTTATAACATTTGTGAGAAGAATGAGCAGACAGATGTATATGGATTCATGTACCCACATTTGATTTTCCCTTAAGCACATGTATTGGATGAGGAACAAAGAATGCTTTATATTGCTGAAAGATTTGAACAGAATATAGTCACACAATATTGGATGATGCCTTTTTGTGAGAGGTATGAAACACATATCTGGCAAAGAGTTCATTATATTTTAACATAAAAAACCACTAACCTTAAATTTTCTTTTATCGGTGATCATTGGATGTTAGGTGTTTTTTGCCCAAGGGAGAAAACACTTTATTAGATATGCTCTGTCCATGGAGATGTGCGGGAAAGTTTTAAGAAAATGTTGGAAAATTAAGTTTCAATTTCTCAATAGTTTTATATATTATAATGAATTTTAAATTTATCCCATTCGTATTATTTTCTAACAGGGGATGGGTCTACTTTCGAAAAAACACAAAGAAAAAGAGTTCGAAGATCAAATATGTAAATGCAAAGGTAAATATCCACTTATAATTTGTACTTTTTGATTTATTACATAAAAATAATATATATAATTTACACTCATTAAAACAAAATTGTCATGAACAAAAAGGCTTCATTGAATGTGGATATTATATGTTAAGATTTATGTATGAAATAATTACAACTGGAACAGTTGTGAACTTTGACCTGGTAAGATTTCCTTTTAAACTTTGCCATAATATTTCATTTGATTTATTCATTATACACGTTAACTACTATCCTTTTAATTTGTATCTATTTGATGAACCTCAACCCTATAGTGCTCAAGACGTCAAACACTTACAAATAGAATGGTCAAATTATTTTACAAGTTTGATTGAATTTTAGTTGTTTGTAGTGTAAAATGTAATTTTGAATATTGTCATTATAATTGTGTATTTGGTAGTCGTTTAGGTTGGATTTAGTTTTTTTTAAGTTTACATTGTATGTTTTGAATGTTATATATTTGAATGTTTAATTTTTCTCTACTTCTTGTTTTGGTCTACTTATGATGTTTTTTCTGGTATGGATTCTGGTCTGGGGGGGGGGGGTTCCAAGGGTGTGGGGGTGTCTAGTGGGGTGGGGGTATCCAGGGGTGTGGGAGAGCTGTCCGGTGGGGTGGGGGTGTCCTTTGTGTCCATGAGAGTGGGGGAGGGGGTAGTCTAGGGGGTGGGAGCGTTTCCAGGAGGGTGGGAGGACTGTCCAGGGGAGTGGGGGCTGTCCAGGGGGTGTCTAGGGGTGTAGGGGTGTCTTGTGGGGTGAGGGGGGTTTCTAGGGGTGTGGGAGGGATTTTAAGTGGGGTGGGGGTGTCCAGGGTGTCCATGGGGATGGGGGCAGTCCAGGGAGTGGGAGCGTTTCTAGGAGGGTGGGAGGGTTGTCCAGGGGAGTGGGGGCTGTCTAGGGGGTGTCTAGGGGTGTGGGGGTGTCATGTGGGGTGAGGGGATGTCCAGGGGTGTGGGAGTGTTGTCTAGGGGGTGGGGGTGTCCAGGAGGGTGGGGGGTTGTCCAGGGGTGTGGGGGATATCCAAGGGGTCATTTTAGGGGTGTGGGGGTGTCTAGGGGTGTGGTGGGGGTTGTCCAGTGGGGGGGGGGGGGGTTCTGGTCTGGTTTTGGTCTGTTTTTTGGTCTAGGGGTGTCCAATGGGGTGGGGTGTCCAGGGGTGTGGTGGGGGCTGTCCAATGGGGTGGGGAGTTCTAGTCTGGTTTTGGTAGGGTTTGGGTCTTTTGGGGGGTTCTGGTCTAGTTTTGGTCTGTTTTTTGTTTTGGTCTGTTTTTTGTTTTGGTTTGGGGGTGTCCAGTGTGGTGGGGGTTGTTCAGGGGTGTGGTCAGGGTTGTCCAGTGGGGTGGGGGTTCAATGGTGTGTGGGAGGGTGTCCAGGAGGGTGGGAGTGTTTTCAGGAGGGTGGGAGGGTTGTCCAGTGGAGTGGGAGGCTGTCCAGGGGGTGTCTAGGGGTGTGGGGGGGGTGTCCTGTGGGGTGAAGGAGGTTTCCATGGGGGTGTGAGGGGGATGTCCAGTGGGGTGGGGGTGTCCAGGGTGTCCATGGGGTGGGGGGGAAGTCCAGTGGGTGGGAAAGTGTCCAGGAGGGTGAGAGGGTTGTCCAGGCGAGTGGGGGGTGTCCAGGGGGTGTCCAGGGCTGTGGGGGTGGTGTCCAGGGGGGTGGGAGGGATGTCCAGGGGTGTGGGAGGGTTGTCCAAGGGTGTTGGGTATCCATGGTGTCCATGAGGGGGGGGGGGGGGGGTTCTGGTCTGGTTTTGGTCGGGTTTTGGTCTGTTTTTTGGTCTAGGGGTG
Source organism: Viscum album (assembly GCA_963277665.1). Lineage (NCBI taxonomy): Eukaryota > Viridiplantae > Streptophyta > Magnoliopsida > Santalales > Viscaceae > Viscum > Viscum album. The sequence goes on along the minus strand of OY728122.1, from coordinate 695,426,154 downwards.
TCCAATGGGGTGGGGGGTGTCCAGGGGTGTGGTGGGGGCTGTCCAGTGGGGTGGGGAGTTCTAGTCTGGTTTTGGTAGGGTTTTGGTCTTTTGGGGGGTTCTGGTCTAGTTTTGGTCTATTTTTTGTTTTGGTCTGTTTTTTGTTTTGGTTTGGGGGTGTCCAGTGTGGTGGGGGTTGTTCATGGGTGTGTTCGGGGTTGTCCAGTGGGGTGGGGGTTCAATGGTGTGTGGGAGGGTGTCCAGGAGGGTGGGAGCGTTTTCAGGAGGGTGGGAGGGTTGTCCAGTGGAGTGGGAGGCTGTCCAGGGGGTGTCTAGGGGTGTGTGGGGGGGTGTCCTGTGGGGTGAAGGAGGTTTCCATGGGGGTGTGAGGGGGATGTCCAGTGGGGTGGGGGTGTCCAGGGTGTCCATGGGGTGGGGGGGGGAAGTCCAGGGGGTGGGAAAGTGTCCAGGAGGGTGGGAGGGTTGTCCAGGGGAGTGGGGGGTGTCCAGGGGGTGTCCAGGGGGTGTCCAGGGCTGTGGGGGTGGTGTCCAGGGGGTGAGAGGGATGTCCAGGGGTGTGGGAGGGTTGTCCAAGGGTGTTGGGTATCCATGGTGTCCATGAGGGTGGGGGTTTCCTATGGGGTGATGGGGGGTTTCCAGTGGTGTGTGGGAGGGCTGCCTAGTGGGGTGGGGGTGTACTGGGTGTCCATGGGGGTGGGGGGCAGTCCAGGGGGTGGGAGGGTGTCCAGGAGGGTGGGAGGGTTGTCCAGGAAAGTGGGGGATGTCCAGGGGGTTTCCAGGGGTGTGGGGGTGTCCAGTGGGGTGGGCGTTCTAGGGGTGTGGGAGGGTTGTCCAGGGGTGTGGGAGGGTTATCCAGGGGTGTGGGAGTGTTGTCCAGGGGGTGGGGGTGTCCAGGAGGGTGGGGGGTTTCTGGGGGTGTGGGAGGGCTGTCCAGGGGTGTGGGAGTGTTGTCCAGGGGGTGGGGGTGTCCAGGAGGGTGGGTGGTGTTCAGGGGTGTGGGGGGCTGTCCAGGGGGTGGGGGCAGTCCAAGGGTGTGGGGGGTGTCCCGGGGTGTGGTGGGGGCTATCCAGTGGGGGGAGGGGGTTCTGGTTTAGTTTTGGTCGGGTTTTGGTCTGTTTTTTGTCTGGGGGTGTCCAGTGGGGTGGGGGTTTCCAGGGGTGTGGTGGTGGTTGTCTAGTGGGGTGGGGGTGGGAGGGTATCCAGGAGGGTGGGAGGGATGTCCAGGCGAGTGGGGGGATGTCCAGGGGGTGTCCAGGGGGTGGGGGTGTCCAGGAGGGTGGGGGTTTCTAGGGGTGTGGGCGGGCTATCCAGGGGTGTGGGAGTGTTGTCCAGGGGTGGGGGTGTCTAGGAGGGTGGGGGGTTGTCCAGGGGGTGGGGGGCAGTCCAGGGGTGTGTGGGGGGGGGGTCTGGTCAGGTTTTGGTTTGTTTTTGGTCTAGGGGTGTCCAGTGGGGTGGGGTGTCCAGGGGTGTGGTGGGGGTTGTCCAGTGGGGTGGGGGTGGGGGTCTGGTCTATTTTTGGTCGGGTTTTGGTCTGTTTTTTGTATGTTTTTGGTCTGTTTCAGGTCTTTTGGCAGGGCATAGTAGTGGTTGATCGGTTTTATTAAAAAATGCATCGGGATTAGTTTTAACGTCGATTATTTGAAAACCGACGTAATAAATGCATGGGAAATGGTTTCTACGTCGGTTATTTCATAACCGACGTAATAAATGGAAATGAATAGTTTTTTACATCAGTTATTTTATAACCGACGTCGTAGATATGTTTTCACGTCGGTTATTATTTAACCGACGTGATAAACGCTTCGGAGGAGTGATTTATGACGTTGGTTATATAATAACCGACGTGAAAGAGTATATACCGCGTCGTTTATTTAATAACCGACATAAAAAACAATGTCTATAACGTCTCCTGTAATAACACCGGCCAAAAGCCGACGTAAAAAATAAAAAATAACCGTCGTAAAAAACGTTTTCTGCACTAGTGTCATGCAAAGATAGAACCAAAACCATTGCAAATATTAATTAATCATATGCATGTGAAATATGAAAAGGGTGGAGATCATTGTAAACTAACAAAGTAGATAGAAAAGAAATAACCATAGATGGAAAAGAAATAACCATAGATGGTGATTGAAAATACCCGGATATAGTTCCTTTGGATAACCCAAACAACTTTCTAGTCCCTTACTAATTATGCTTTAACTCGACACAACCTAATAACCCGCAAGATAAAAACATATGAATGAAAAACATAAAAGGCATTAAAGAATAAATATTTAAATTAAATCAATTATTTTCTTAATAAATATGAACCTTTATGAACAAATAATATGAAAAAATAGTGAAAAAATATGAATCTATATAATTAAGTGAAATCAATCATTTTATTAACAAATATAAACATGGACATACGATAAAAAAGGAATATCTAATTGATAAAAATTCAAGGCATTCAAGCCATGGAGCTATTAGATTGTTAATATAAAAGAACTTGTATGAAAAAATATGAATAGATATGAACCTGCATTAAAATTATTCGTAATAATAAAATTTAACATTATAAAATAACGAAAAAATATGTACCTATATATTGGAGTGGATTAAAATATTTTGTTAAAAAAATATGAACTTGTATAAACAAATATGAACTAAGTTGATTGAAGATTTAGGTTTGAAGAAAATGCATGATAAAAATAACTACTCCCCTGAAAATGAGATTGTTCACCCATCATTGTCACTGCACTTCCAGTTTAATGCGCCCAATCCTTCGTTTGAATCCAATATATATGTCTATTGATCCCCACAAGTGATGACCCATAGATCCAGGGGCCTAATGACCATCAAAAATGATCGAGAGACCCAAAGTCCAAAAGAATGTGAAGGACGAAGGATCAATTCTGAAGCCCTTCACTACCTGTGCCACCATTGATCGTTGACCCAAGACCCACTGCACCTCCCAGTGATGAGGCCGTAACCAACAGATCAGACAGAGGCACAAGGACCACCGCTGATCGCAAGCGCATGTTGTGTGACCGAGCCATAGCCGCCTAAAGACCAGAACAACCATATGACACCCATTGAAAGTCCAAAAGATGTCACCCAATCGTAGAATCCATCAACGTCGGACACAATCGCCATCTTCATCAAGTCTAAACACCACTACTAAGAAACGTGAGCCTAAGCCTGCGTCGCACATCCCTGCGCCAACGTCGTCAGTCACTTGGTCAACCATGGTCCGCACCGGATCCATAAACCAATGCAGCAGCGGGGGTGGGGGCGAGGATGATGCAAAAAACATAGGAACAATCGATACCATATCTGGAAAGATCTGCGCCCATCCTCCACCAGATGACTCTGTGAAAACCACCCACCACCAGTAGTGCCATCATCTGAAGCCACTGATCGGAAATCAAATCTGTGCCATTGATAACTCCAATGCCAGACCACGACACATGGGTAAGGAGATCTAAGCAGGTTGACATGCGGGACAACGTCGGTGGAGGTGGTGTAGAGGTGGGACAAGGGCGACATGGAGGAGGCGGACACCGATGCAAAGGAGGAGGAGGCGGACGTCGATGCGGAGGAAGTGGAGCAGGCAGATGCCAATGCCGAAAAATAGCAGGAGGCGGAGACCTATGCGGAGGAGTAGGCGGACGCCGATGCCGAGGAAGAGGATGCAGACACCGATGCGGAAGAGGAGGCGAACACCAATGCGGAGGAAGAGGAGGAGGCGATGCAGAGGAGAGTCGGGGAGGGGATGCAGAGACGAGATTTGGGGAGGAGAGTCGGGGCGTGAGGGTAACGCGGGTAGAGCGGAAATGAAGGTGGGGGAGACACGTAAGGGAGAAATGTTGTGGTGATGACACGTGTAGGGTTTTTTACAAGCTTTAGTATAAATAGTGAATTTAAGACACCGCAACTTTGAATTTATCAACTAAATACATTTATTTTCTCATTACAATGAATATATATAAATTATCGAAGAAGACATTATAATCATGCATGTTATCCACAAAGGTATTTCATAAGTACCTCAAATAGTTTTGAGATTCACACATGAATAAATAAACTATTCAACAAATCCGTATAACATTCAAACTGCAAACCTAAAATACTCATAACGTGACAAATTAAATGACGAAAAATATGAAATAAGACGACGTCGCAACTTCCAAAATCCATAAACCGATCCCCAAAACCCTCCACCCGAATTTAAATCCTCTCAGGCTGAGCACATGAACCTGACCCTCAGGTTGGGGTTTTGGACGAAAATGCCCCCATTATACATTTTGGGGTTTTTTTTACATTGCCGCTGCTGGAAATTTCTGTCGAAATTTCCACTGGAAATTGTTGGGTAAATTTTCACTGAAAATTTCTGATGTAAATTTCCACCAGAAATTTCATATGCAAATTTCCACATGAAATTTACATTTCAAATTTGCACTTAAAATTGCAATGAAAATATATTAATACATAAGTAAAAAATGCAATTTTTTACTAAATTTTTGCATTCGAAATTTGCATTAAAAACTTCTCGTGTAAAATTTAGGGATTCCTAAGAGTTTATAAACACTTCATAAATCGTTAATTTCCTAGGGAAATATTCATTGCAAACATTCCCTGAAAATTTATAGTACAAACTTCCACTAGAAATTTCCAATGCAAACTTCAAATATCAGTTCAAATTTATACATTAAATTACAATGAAGATATATTGATACATAAATAAAAAATATAAATTTTAATCGAAAATTTTCATTGGAAATTTACACTAAAAACTCTTAGTGCAAATTTCAACAAATTTCCACTAGAAACTTTTATTGCCAGTTTCTATTCAAATTTCCAGTGGAAATTTTCGATGTATATTTTCCAGTATAATTTTTTTTCAAATTCGTAGTGCAAATCTGTACTAAAAATGTCCAATACAATTTCAATGTATGGTGAAAATTTTCAATGAAAACAGAAAAAAAAACACAATGACAAACATACAAATACAAATAAACATGGTAATATTCAATTATAAACTTCAAGTGCAAATTTACAGTGTAAATTTTCAGTACGTATATACAAACATCAATGTAAATTTGAATTTGAATTTTTTGTTTTACATTTACACTATAAATCTCCACTAATATAAATCTATACTAAAAATTTTTAGAGCAAATTTATAGTCCAAAATTTTAATGGATGTATATATACATACATACATATGTATATATACATACGTACATATGTATATATACAAATATTAATATACAATATAATTTTAAGTACAAATTTACATAGGAAAGTCAGACAATCCCATTGAAAATTCTTAGTTGGAGACTGACATTAAAAGTTGAAAGTAATCAGTGGAATCTATGTTGCGGCAACTGCATTCTAGGTATGATTTGTTTTTGGTGTAAGTTATTCCTAACATGCTGATTCTATTGATGATAGATTTTACATTTATTTGAGTTTGACTTCACTTCGTAGGATCATAGGATGAAAATTTTCATTACAAAATTTCAATTCAAATTTCCACTTAAATTACAAGTGAAAATATATTAATACATAAATAAACAATGCAAATTTGCACTGGAAAATTACAGTGGAAATTTCAAAAGAAAACTGTCATCTTAAATTTTCCGTTTGGATTTTCACTTAAATTATAAGTGAGAGTATATCAATGCATAAATAAACAATGCAAAATTCCAGTGGAAATTTCCACTGAAAATTTCCTATGAAAACTTTCAATGTATTTTTCCAGAATTTACTTCCATACATAATATATTTCCTATTATAAATATACAATGATTTTTTTCAGTCGGAATTTTTAATACAAATTTTGTGTATGCATGCATAATATATTAATATATAAAAAACAATGTAAAATTTCAATGCAAATTGTCACCGACAAATTTAGAGTGAATAAATATAAAAAATGTATATAGTTAAAAAAATAACGAGTAATTATATATTTATAAACACAAAACATATTATTAATTATTGTTATATATTTATAAACATAAAAAATTATTAATTATTGTTATATATTATTGTTATAAACACAAAACAAATTATTAATTATTGTTATATATTTATAAACATAAAACAAATTATTAATGATGAGTAGTTATTATACATTTATAAACATAAAAAAATATTAATTATTGTTATACTTTTAGTTTTATTTACTATTATTATATATTTATTATTGTTTTATATTTCCAATTGTATTTATTATTAATGAATTATTATTATATATTTTGTTTTGATTTAATGTTTTTGAGTTTGAGTTTTTTTTTTGTAATTGGATCCCAGCAGGATTGAAGGGTATTTAAGTCCACTTAATTCAAATAAATCAATTTGTTTTTTAAAAATCAATATTATTTAAAATTTAGATCTTCCACCACGTCATTTTTTGGACAGGCGGAATCAAATACACCATGATAGACATATAATATAATATGAGAAATTTAAAAAAACCCCTAAACTATACGCACAATTTCAGTCAGAATTGGAGCGGTATGGATTCGCCTACCAGGCTTACCTCTTCCTTTCTAGAATCCATCTTCAAAGGCAGTGCCGACCGGAGCAGTAGCTTCTTGCGTATTGACAACCACAAGCTGCGTTTGAAATAATAAGGTTTTGCTCGCATTTGTGTCGAGGTCGATCTATCCCAACCCCTTCCAAGATGTATCGGGCTCATGGTTGATGGGGAGGGAAGCTTCTGGCAGCGTATTGTCTATGAGAAATTGGTCAGATTTTCCTCTTCTTACGGTGTCCAAGGCCACCGGACCTCTAGTTGCTGGCATCGCAGGCAACGAGGCCATGCGGAGAAAGATGCTCCTCTGACTCCAGACCCTTAAAGTCTCCTGACATGGATAGTCCTGCTGAAGAGCATTCTCCTTCTGGTGTCTCTGCAGTTGCTGTTTATCCTCATGCATCTTTTCCTGTCCACAGTGCCTCGATTGATCGTTCTTCCACTGTCAGACATCCCCAATCCACCGCCAGGGCATCCCTGTTGTCCCCCATACCGGGGTGGATCACTAAGGCAAATCCCCAGTGGTGGCTGATGATGCTCGAGCCTCAGATTGTCTAGGACCAACTCCTTCTCTTGCAGATATTATTCACCGGCTCGGCAAGCAAAGAAGGCGGTGGTGCTGTTGGGTCTTACTCTCATCTGAATTTTGCTGCCTCCTTGTTTGGTTATGGCGAGATTACTCAAGAGTTCCCTCAATCTTCTGCGCAGACTGAAGAGGGTTAAGGGCAGTAGGTCATCGTTCTCTTTCTGATGGCTACTTGGTACTCCTTTCACCTCTTTTAGGTTGCATGCACATGGTAATTTCCTGACATCCAGGCCCCTCGCAGCAGGAAGCCTAAGAGAGGGAAGCAACAAAAGCCGTTTAATCTTGGAATCAACCCAGGCTCCTCTGTCAAACTAGAACTCGCTGATGTGTATGATAGAAGTTGAACCTATTCTACTAATCGCCAGATTTTTAACAGGTATGATGTTTCTGATTTTTACACAAAGCCTCTTGCTTCTTCGTTTGATCCCTTTTCTGACGACATGCATCTGTTCTAATTTGATGCTTTTGGCTGTCACTGCCGTTTGGCCATCTCCAACCCAACGTTAAATTGGTGGTGGAACGGTATTTTTGCTGTCACTTTGTTTTTTGTTTTTTTTTTAAATTCAGTTTATTTCTTTGACAAAATATCAGTTTTTTAAGATAAAAAATTATTTTTCTAATTATAATTTATCTTTAGCGCAGGAAATGAAGTAAATGGGTTGGAGATGGTTTTCACTGTAGCCACTTCATTTTGAAGTATCCTTACTCTATTTTGGCGTTTTGGGTTGGAGATGGTCTTAGTGTGACTGTTTTTACGGGTTCCCGCTCCACTCTCAAAGCGGCTTTTTATATATGTAGGAGAATAAAATGAGAGAAACCGAACCCCCAAGATGTTTTCTCTAAAGGAGCCCTTGGGGTGCTTTTATAACAAATAATAAAGACCACACCGGACCTCAAGTCCGATGTGGGATGCAGACTCCAACACTCCCCCTCAAGCTAGGTGAACCTAGCTTGGACACATAAAGAAAAAACAAGCCAAACAAATGAAGACAAAACAATCAATAGACTGCAAACACTCCCCCTCAAGCTGGACAAACCCAGCTTGACAACAAAACAAGACAAAGCAGAATTAAAGATAAAGCTTCAACATTGATGCTCCCCCTGACGATGTTGATATGATGCTGCTGGAAAAGGGTGGGTAAACGCCGAAAAAGTGCGGGGCCAGACAACAGAGTGCCGGGAAATCCACACCGGCGGGTCGGTCGTCAGAGCGTCGGGAAATTCGCACTACGGGCCGGTCAGTCAGAGCGCCGGGAAATCCGCAATGTCGGGCCGATCGTCAAAGCGCCGAGAAATCCGCACGGGAGGGCCGGTCATCAAAGCGTCGGAGAATCTGCAGGAGGCACCGACGATGGGATGTGGTGATTCCGTAGGAGGCGCCGAGTAAGGAGGCGGGGATTCCGCAGGAGGCACCGGGCAGGAAGGCGGGGATTCCGCAGGAAGCAGGAGGAGGCCGACATGGAGGCGGGGCTGCCGCAGGAGGCCGGTACGGAAGGAGCTGCCGAGAGGATGATCTGCCAAGAAGATGCCGGGAGATGCGGGCGAGGCGGGGAGTCTACAGGAGGTGACCGACATGGAAGGAGCAACGGTTCACCAGAGGGCAGCAGTGCGGCGCTGGATGGAGCAGGGATCCGCTGGGATGGGGCCGTTGCGCTGGAACGAGGAGCCGGCTGCTGGGAGGGCGGGGCCTTCGGGGAGAAGCTCCGCTGGAGGGGAGAATCGCCGGAAGGGCAGGGACCTGCGGCGGAAGGAGACGCCGGCAGGGGGAGATCCGCCGGTGAGGGAAATCTGCCGTGAGGGAGGGCCTGCACGACTGGGAGGAGCAACGGGAGAGATCCGCTGCATGGGAGAAGCGCCGTGAGTCGCGCCGGGAGAGGCACCGCTGGAGGGCCGCGACCGTGAGGCGCTGTCGCCGAGAATCTCGCACAGGAGGCAGAGCCGGGAGAAGCAGAGGCGCCGTGAGAATCGCGAGGAGGCGCGCTGGGATTCCATCGCGGGAGTGCGTCGCGGAATGGAGTGCGTCGCCGGAATGGACTGCGTCTCGGAAGCCGGCTGGGAACCCGCGTTGGATCACGAACGGGGGTCGCGTGCAGGGAGCATCGGGAGGGACGGGAGCCGCGGGACGGAGCGAAGCCGACGGGAGATTCGCCGGGAGAGGTCCTACGGGCGGGAGGATTCCGCCGGGATGGAGCCACCGGGAGGGAGACGCCGCGCGCAGAGAGGGGCCGGGATCAGGATCTCGAGAGGAGTCGCGGGCGGAAGTGTTGCGCGAAGGAGATGCTAGCGAAGGAGCCGCCGGGAAGGAGCCGCCGGCTGGAGGGGCGCCGTGAGATCCGCCGGGAGGATAGGGTCCGAGCAGAACCGGGAGGCCGCATGGACGTGGCCGTCGCGCGCGCAGAGGCGGAACCGGGCAGGGGGAGGATTTCGCCGGGACTCGGAGAGGGCGACGCGGACAGCGGGAGAGATCCGCCGGACAGGGAGAGATAGCCGGTAGGGGGGCGACGGTAATACCTATGGCTTGCTGGCCATGGAGGCCGCCGCCCCCCAACTGGGAGAAACCCTAGAGGCTGACGGGAAAAAAATAAAACGGGAGGGAGGGTTCAGTATTAGGTTCCCTTTGATACCATGTAGGAGAATAAAATGAGAGAAACCGAATCCCCAAGGTGTTCTCTCTAAAGGAGCCATTGGGGTGCTTTTATAACAAATAATAAAGACCACACCGGAGCTCAAGTCCGATGTTGGATGCAGACTCCAACAATATAAAAAAAGAATTTGATTTTTATTTTTTATTTTTTTGGTTTATATACTATATAATTCTAATATAATTATTAAACACATTTAATATGTTTTAAAACAAAAAAGATATGTTTTGTGGATTAATTTTATCTAATATTTAATTTTCAATAATATCTAATTTATATATGTTTTATGAGAATAAGTTTTTTTTTTTTATAATTATACTTTTCAACACTAAATATTATATTTGTTAGATTTATTCTATTTGTTGATTTTTTATGTATTTATCATATTTTTGCCTATAAATTTTAATATTCTTTAATTATAATTCTTTTTTACAAAAGGTAGTTATTTTTTTGTTGTGAAGACATTGCAGAAACAATAAAAATATTATATATCTATTTTAAAAGGTTGTGTGAAAACATAAAACTTAAATTTTTACTGAATGTCGACAAAAAAAATTCTATGTATATATTTATAAATCGTAGACTTTAAATTAAATTTTTATATAATTTATATATGTATTTACTGTAATTTTAAAAAATAATTTTTAAATTTATTCTTTATAATGTACACGTGTAATAAATGATACATTAAATGCATACCTTCTATGTTTTTTATTTTTTTGTAAAATTTTCATAATGTTAAACTAAATAGGTTAAATATGAATAAAAAATGGATGAGTGTCAATCGTGTAACAAACGAGTGTGAGGAAGGGGTAAAATACTTCATGTTTATTATAGAACATTGAAATGACCCTTAATATTTCCTCATGTTTGCATTATTGTTATCGAAGATGAATCTGCTCAAATGATTTGGAAGAACACTTGAAATATCATAGAATTTTAAAAGTCATAAATGTTGGACTTAACATAGGGAAAAAATGAATATTGCTACTGACGAGGTTAAAGAAAACTGCATTTGAGGATGAACATTGTGATTTTCATAAGCCATTTGAGAAGTTAAAGAGTTATTCCAGGATGTCACTATATATCGGTTGTTCTAAATATACATAATTTTTTGCGAACCTAAAGCTATCCGCCCGTAGGCGGCTGGGGTGGCGAGGGGGGTTGGGTTTTGGGGTGTCGGTCGCGGGGTCTAGTCCTCGGGCCAGTTTATTTCATGTTTGTTTGTATGTGTGTGCTGTAGTTGCAGCTGTAACCCACCTTTTAAAGCTATATTATATAATTTGAATGATTAAAATGGATAGGGATACACCATCTTTGTCGTACTACATGCTCTCTTAAATGATATGCTGCTAGAATAATATAATAAGCTTGTTGAACATATGATGCTAAACAAATGTTATGTTCAATAGGTATGCCCTCCCAAAGAATACATGTTTGTCAGAATGTTTGTATATTGTTTGAGAAGGACCATGAATCATTTAAAAAATTCTTTAAGTGCGGTGTGACTTTACACATGAATGATGAATCAAGTCATTTGGAATTTGTATGGTATATCCCATCATTTCAAGGTTTATACGACTATATGGTTGTTGGGAGAAAGTCAATTCACATGGTATACAAATACAAGAATAAAAGATGAGAAATTTTAACACCCAAAAGTCTCTCCTCATTTGAAGAAAAATGATCATGATTATCCTGAATATTGAAATGAGCCCTGAAAAATTCATCATGTCCAATTTAGAGATCACTTGAATCCTTCAGGAGTAAAAAGTAGTACTAGTACATGTCCAGTAATGTTGGTAAATTATTACTTCCCACCGTGGTTATGCATTATGTGAAAGTACATTATGTTTTCTCTACTTATTTCACGACAAAAATACAAAATAAAAAAATATTGATGATTATTTGGCTTCATTTACTGGACATCTTAAATTGATGTGGGATACTAGTGTTATGTTGTATGATACTTATAAAAATAAAGAGTTCACATTGAGTGTCGTGTTCTTCGAGATGATAATCGACTTTCTTGCATTTAGAAATTATTCAGGATATAGATTTAAGGGTATGTTAGGGTGTCCCATTTTCTAAGAAGGTACACAGTCGGTCAATTTGAAACATTTTATGATGACAATGTTTCTACAACATCATAAATTTTTACCCCAATGACATAAATACTGATATGAGAAGATATCATTCGATGAGAATTTGGAAGAAAGTACAACATCTTCTCCATTAATAGGTGGTAAACAATTTCTGAATTTAAAGGATACTAAAACTGATTTTTGTTGACCATTTTCGACAAACCTTATGAAATGAGTTTGGAAATAGAGATCAATTTTGTTGGAATCACCAAATTGGAATTTTTTATATGTCATAAATATTATTGGTGTCAAGCATCTAGAAAACATAGACGCGGTAAAGTCATTGAAATGTTACTAAATGCACTCGACAAAACAAAAGATGGTATCAAGGATATTATGGACATGATTGATATCGGGATAATGCAAGAGTTGATGCTAATGGAGGATGATGGGGATGGACTTTTCATCATCCAGAGGGTTAAACTCATTCCAGGAAAGAGAGATTTCAGTTTTGCAACTTTCTAAATGGTGTAAATGTTAAAGATGGATATTCATCTAATATCAAAAATATATTGTTGACAACTGAATTGATGTTAAAGGGCTTAACATCGCATAATTTTCATGTTTTGATGCATGGTTTAGAATATACGAAAAGAAATTTCAATTATATTATATAAATTTGAGATCTTAATTCCACCGTCATTCTTTGACATAATGGTTCCATGGTTTGAGAGGTCTGACTACGTGGTCTTATACATTACATATGGATATATTCCATCAAATGACATGTGAAGGTTTTAATAGGTTTTGTAAAATATTGAAGCTACCATGAAGGTTGATGTAAGAATCCAGATCTTATTTTCAGGTATGTTTTTCCTTTTCTGGCCGTTTTTGAGAAGAGGAAATTCTGAAAATTTTATAAGTACACGCCGTGTATTTTGTTTTTTTCATTAAACGGACCAGGGTCGCGTCTAATCGCCATAACCGTCTTCTTCTAGGTTTTCTTCGTCCGAGAGAACTCGTACGACCGCAATCCTTCTCCGAGCCCCCGAGCCTCTATCCGATCTCCGATTCGACCGCCGTCGATTGCGTTGGGATTGCCTCGGTAAGCTCTCTCTTCTTCTTGAGGTTCGTTTCATGATTCCTTCTCTTTCTCAAGTTATTCTTTGTTGAACGTTTTAGACGTTTTTCTAGATCTTCGGCGTTCTAGGGTGATTCAAGCCTCGAGGTTCACATATACAATCTCCTAACGTTGTGGTAGGTGGTTTGTGACTTTCTGTTGAAAGTCCTTGAGTTTCATGTGCAAAATTGCCCAATATCCATGAACGGGGTATTGCGCGTTTACCGTTTTAGCCCTATTGTTTGCCTGCCATGCTTGTATGCTTGAGTAGATGATAATTGATTGTGAATAGGGTGAATTGGTGTGCTTTGGCTATGTTGCCCATGCATGTTTTACCTGTTTTGACCTTGGGTCTAGTTTGCCTGTTAGACTGCTGTTTACTTTCCCATGCCTAGTATTGTAGGATGGTGTGACTGTTGTTTTGTTACGCTGTTATGCTGTAGAATGCTAGCCAAGTAGTTCTTGAGGTTTACCTTGGACGATGCGTGCTGCTACACTTGCTTGACTTACATGGGGCCGTGAGAATCTGGTGTATAGACCATAGAGGGAATTGACGTTGAGTGCTTCCTCAGAGTGTCTGTAGTTCCTCGACGCGGGCCACATAGGGAATGTGACGTAAGTGATTCCCTAGAGCACCTTTAGTTACGATACGAGACTATAGGGGGAATTGACGACGAATGCTTCCTCAGAGAGTTAAGCTGAACCAGATGGGTTTGACTGAGTGTATTGCCCAGAGGGTTACCTTTTGTGTTAGCTGCTTGCTTGTACTTGATAGGTAGGACCAGAGGGGTTAGACTGAGTGTGCTTCCCAGAGGGTTACCTGTTTATGTTTATCTGCTTGTTTGGTTGTTGCTTGATATTGAACTGTGTATTGTTTACTGTTGAGTAGCTTCCTGTTTCCTGTACTTTTACCTGCCATATACTCATTGACTGTTAGACACTGATCTCGTGGTGGTTGTCTACCGGGATTAGTCTCACACCCTGTTTGGGTCATGCTTTTGGGCCCAAACAGATTATATTGTTGTAGGTACAGACAAGGGCAACCGCCCTTCTACTTCAGGTACTTGACATGCTGTGGAGCTGGAGAGCACGAGACCAAGCTTAGGCTTGCGATGCTGTGGAGCTGATTATTGCTTTTTTTTTTGTACTTGGTTTAGTACTGTATTTCAGCATTGTGCTTTGTTTCGCTGTTTTCCTAGACATATGTATCATGCATCATTATATATATGTGCTCCAGTTTGTTCTATCAGTTTTCCGCTGTTTATTTTTGGTATGGTATTATTACTGCTTCCGCTCTTATGTGTATTTGTTTACTCCCGCTGTGTACTCTGCCAATGAGAGCATAATTTCCCCACAATCACACCCAAGACCCTCGCTGCTAGTCGGCAGCCTCTGGCGTTCAGGGAAACGTGCTTGAGGCCATGTGACCAATCAGATACGGGGCGCCTCTGGGTGGCTTCCGGAACCGGGACGTTACAAAGTGGTATCCGATGACTTCTTTTCTCTTGACTTACTGTTTGGAGCCTATAGTCAAAGATAGGACGGAATAGGTACTTGGTAATAAGCTGTGCCCGGAAGTAGCTAACTCGTGTACAGGGAAAAACCAATCTACCTCGTTAATGCAATTTTCTGGTTTTGCAAGTTTATGGTTGCCTTAATTTTCACCGTTAGGTGACTCACATGTTTTGTGCTGGTTATTATTTATGTTATTGAGGTTCTATTTCTGTCGCAACCAGATGAGATGAGGGTATGCCATCTCATGCATCATATAGGCACTTGCTAGTAATCACATGTCATGCATTCTTGTCATGCCATCTAGGGTGCATTAGCAATTGCATGCTGTTGTGATAGATGTTGTGTAGAATATGCATGCTGTTGTGATATATGCCTTGATATAATACCTGCTGTTTGATAGGGTATTGTTTGTGTAAGGTTTTGTTTGAATGAACGCCAAAATTTGGTTCTTGAGGTGTTATGGGCCCTCATGGACCGGAATTTGGTGGACCATTGCCTTGTTTATCTTGTTTATAACTTGTATAAAATGTCAAGCTTTGATTCGCGGGGAGTATGGGCCCTCATGGATCGGAATTTGACACTTTCAATGTTCGCTTCAGTGTTTTTCTGGGTTCCGGAGTAGTTTCTGAGGCTTACTGTCCGGAAAAACCCAGGATACACGCCGTGTAGTTTTGACTACACGCTATGTGTTCTTCTGTTTGGGAAGAAACTATTGAAAGTGGGTGCCCTAGACCCAACTTGTATTGTACTTTGATTACTGTTACATGTATTCAGTTTGTTTTTATACATGTGTTTATCTTGCCATGATAGTGTAGATACTTCTGCATCCACTTTGTTTATGGCAATGTCCTTAGATTACCTGTCGCATCAAATGGTTATAACAGGTCCCATACTATAATGAGAACCCTGAGATGCCATGATAGTAATCTTAAAGTAACGTCCTGTGGTCCAGTTAAATCATTATGAAAGGACACAAATGATGTGTGACCATGAGGTGCTGGGGGCTCATAAGCATTGAGACTTCTTCTCATGAAGTTCGCACTTGATGATCTCTAGCTATTGAGATCATGAGGACAAACCCGCTTAATAGGAACACCACATGTTTCTGGTGTCATTGGTCGTTCCTATTTACGGACATGTGTAATGGTCTCCTGACTTGAGATCATTATCAATGAATGTCATTTAATTACGTACATTTGATATAAGACGAAAACCATGGCGACAAAGTCGTGGTGAGGTAGTTTGTATCAGGTACGTCATTAATGACATTACATTGATTGAATGATCGAGAAAAGATTTGTCGCTTCCGAGTTCAGGAAGAGATATCTCGGGCCTGGTTGATTAGGATGGTTGCACCTTCAATAAATCCATGGCCATGGTAGTCGAAGGTAAGACCGTCCGGACAAATCAACAAACAAAATAAAGCAAATAAAGAATGATGACACTAGTATGCATTCTGCTTTATTGAGATATCGACGACGAAGAGATTAAATTACCCGAACCATGTTCGTTGGAAGGCAATCGTTGTTTTGACTTTGCCTTATCTCTATAGGGGCCTCGATCGGTTGCTAGACCCCGCTTTAGGTCGGTGGTAATATTCACTGCTATTGAGATATGGGCCTAGAGGGTCACACACAACAACGCATTGAGAATCTACCCTATTCCGGGAATAGGAATTTAGAACTTGGTGGACCCCGCCAAAGGGTCCGAGCACTATCCAAGTTCTATGGATCGCCAAAGAATAAATAAATTCATTAATTATTCGAGTTTAGAATAATTCGTTGAATTTATTTATAACATGTATTTACAAGTTATATAGTAAATACAAGTATTAATATTATTCGAATGGATTTAAATATCCTAGGTTCGTTTAATATTAGCAGGAGGAATGAGTCGAGTTAAAGACTCGTAATATATTTATATATTACAAGTGATAAATTGTAAATAATATTTATGGCATAATTTTATTTGTTATAAATAATTATTTATATCACTTATATAGTGGACGTCTATTACACGGGGCCGGGAATCTATACCGCGTGTTTTAAACACTCCCTATATAAGTGAGAGAGAGACTCTCCCTTGATTACTATTCATGTGTCAAGATTGAGAGCTTCTCTCTCCTCTTGAAATTTAGAGAGAGAGTCTCTCTAGCAAAGAAGGATCGGATTGAAGCTTCTTCCTTTGCAGTGATCGTCGCTGCGCTGAAGTGAGCGTCGAAGATCCGTGCTAGCACCCGGATCTTGACGAACGGCACGCGAGCAGATTTGCGAGGCGTGTGTGGACGATCTAGAGGGCTTCGACGTCGGAGTCTTCGAGCAACGATCGCCGACATCCTGAGGCAGACTTGCACACGTCAATTCTGAACAAGGTAAATGTTCAGTTTAATTTTTGTGCTCTGTATAAACCTTGCGAGATCCTCGGACCGAGCCAGGACAAGATCACCGGAGTTGACAGGGTTATGTCACTCCAGTGAAGCAGAAAATTTTAAATTCCCGACCCACTGGCTTCCGCTGCGCAGTCCCGGTACCCAACAGTGGTATCAGAGCCAGGTTGCAAGGTTTTTCTGAGTTAACGAAATTAAAATGCATTAAATTTAATTGCTGGGTGTTAAAACGGTTCATTCGGATTTGATCGCACGTCGTTTCGTTTTCGAATGATCAAGTTACGATCATTTAAAATTTTTAATCGGATCAACGTCGTGTTTTTTCATTCATTTGTTGTTTATCTCAAATTGAGAATTAACATCAAATATTTTTTTATTATTATAAAATATAATAAAATATTTTTCCACAAGTGTGGAAAAATATTAATAATAAATTAAGAGAGAAGGGGACAAAGACTTGGGGTCTTCTTGCTTTTAATTTAAAAAAAAAATGGGAAGAAAAGACCCCAAAATGGGGTCTTCTCCATTTAATTAAAAAAAAGGGGCTGGCATTCTTTTTTTTTGTCTTAAAAAAAAAGAATATGAGGAAGACCCCCTTTGGGGTCTCCTCTCACGCGGCGCGCAGGGGGTGAAAACCCTAGCCGTTGGGTTTCCCACCCCCTCCGCCGGACCTCCTCCGCGCCGAGCCCCCTCCGGCCCGACGCCGCGGCCCGCGCCGGCCTCCTCCGCGCCGGACGCGTCCCGCGCCGGACCTCCTTCCGCCGGACCGGCCTGCTGTGCCGCCTCGGACCCCGCCCGTGCCGACCTCCCTTCCGCGTCGGACCGGCTCCTGCCGGCTGCCGCCAGCCGCGCTGGCCTCCCCTCTGCCGGACCGCCTCCAGCCTATCGCCCCAAGCTCGCCGGATGGGTTGCGTCGCGCCGTCCAGGCCCGTTCCGGACCGGACAGCCGGCTCGCCGGAGCAGCGGGCTGCCGGCCATGTGGCTGGCCGACCTCTTTCCCGGCCTCCTTCCGCTCCCCTTGGACTACGTCGGGAGATGTAGCCGCCGTGGGAGTCATTGGACGCCGCGGTCACGCCGCGGTCAAGCCACGGTACCCTGTTCCAGGACGACATCCCGCGGCGGTACGCCGTCCTGCTAGACTCCTCTCCGGCTAGAGGTAACCCTGAATTAAATTAATTTTAATTAATTTAGTTTTTTAAATTAAATTAATTGGAATTACTTTAGGGGTTTAATTTTTTTTTAATCCGAAATATTAATTTAATTTAAGTTTAGAATTAAATTAATGGTTTAATTTAATTTTTGGAATTAAAATTAAATTAAACAAATGAAACCGATAAAAATAAATTACTTGAATTTAATCAAATTCATTTAATTTATTAGAACACTCTCGCATTATTTAAATTTATTGCAATTTAATTTTATTGCGCTTTTACTTCGACTGGTCTTGAGCAAGTGACCGACCTATGTATGTCTGACATTTATTTATTTAATTATTTATTCAATGCGTGCGATGATTGTAATATTTAATTAGATAAATGACGGTTTGCGAATCGTCTTTTAATTCAAATATGTATAAAGGTTTGCGCATCCATTGCACTATTTGTATTTTGTACCCCAGACCCCCTCGCCTGCGTGCGAGTATATTTGTAATTATACGGTGACGATCCGAGAGGCAGACCTCGCCATGTCGAGGCAGTAGTCCAGACAGGAGTTGGGCGCTTTGCACTAGGGCCAGCAGCGACACGAGTCATGTATTGACTCAGGTATGGATGCCCCTAGGTGATGATTGATCAGTTATTGATCGATCATTATAGAATGCTCAAGACCAGTCGGAATGCATGATTTATTTTATGCATAGTTTATTATTTTATGCGTCTGCATGATTATTGCATGATCACATAGGATAGTAAACAAGATAAAATGCATAAAGTTGTAACGAATAATATTCTATTGATCACAACAACCCAGTTTGAACATAATAAATAGAGAAGGATTATATTCGTCAATTAATATTAAAAATCCCTCAAAGATATATTAAGTCTAAATGCCTTCCATTTCTCACATTTAAACAAAACCGGCTGTTTGGGTGCTCGTCAGTCTTAGTTGAAAGTGCCTCTTACTACCGGGGTGTTTTTATGAGAGAAATGGGTCGACTTAACTAAATTGAGTAGTCAAGGATTAGCCTTAGCTAACTTGCTATCACTTTAGAGGCAAGAGGTTGAGGGAATCAAGTACAGATTCCAAAAACTGAGACTTTACTCAACAATACAAGGAACTACAAGAACAAGTGGTTGGCCAACCTTGAAACCCTCCAAGTAGTGTCGTAGCCCTAGCATGTAGACTACGAGGGAGTTTTCGAGGACCCTTGCCACTAGAATGCTCAAGCGATAGAGTATTCCGAATCTAATAGTGAGGGCTATTAAGGTTCGTTAAAATAGTGGGAGACATTAAAAGGTATAATAATTTATTAATCATAAAATGTCAAAAAGTAATCAAGACAAAGTACTAACTGTTAAATGTTTATCTGATGTAGATTCAAAATGGCAATCACCAACACCACAAGTACTTTATCACTGCGATTGATCCTGGATAAAGAAAATATCCTGACCGACAATAACTTCCAGGAGTGGTACAGGCGCTTGCGCATAGTACTACGCCAAGAAAGGAAGTTATATGTGCTGGAATCCCCAATTCCTGCTGAGCCTCCTCAGGGAGCAAGCAAGACGAAAAAAGATAAGTGGAGAAAGCATGTAGACGATGCACTTGATGTACAATGCATCATGTTGTCATCTATGTCCAGCCAATTGCAAAAAATGCATGAGGAAGAGGACGCCTACAAGATGCTTTCACATCTCCAAGAACTATATGAGGAGAGGGCTATGCAAGAAAGGTATGAGATCTCAAGTGCGCTTTATAAGTGCAGGCTAGCAGAAGAGCACCAAGCCGGTCCTCACGTACTCAAGATGATTGGGTATATTGAGAGGCTTGAAGCCCTTGGGTTCAAACTGAACCAAGAACTAGCAGTGGATCTCATTCTTGCCTCTTTACCGTCAAGCTTCTCGACTTTCATTGTCAATTATAATATGAATGATATGACAAAGTCGCTCCCAGATCTCTTGGCTTTAGTTTGCCTGATAAGGACATGAAAAACACCAATTCAAATGTCCTTATGGTGAACAAGAAAAACAAGGGCAAGGCAAAGGGGTCTAATGCCAAGTCAAGGCCAAAGACACCAATGCATCGTCCTACAAAGAAGCCAAAGATTCAGAGGCAAATTAATGAGCAGGAAGCTGTCTGCTTTGGATGTGGCAAGAAAGGCCACCGGAAGAAGAATTGCAGAGCTGGGAAGAAGAAGCAAGCTGATGCTTCTACTTCAGGTATTTTTGTCATTGAATGCAATTTATCTTTATCTACAAGTTGGGTATTGGATACGGCATGTGGTTCACACATTTGTATTCATATACAGGAACCAAGTAGGTTCAAGAAGATTGCAAAAGGTCAAGTGGATCTCCAAGCTGCAAATGGTGCAAGTCTGGCGGCCTTGGTAGTGGGAGACTATCACTTGACTTTACCAACTGGTTTGGTTCTTGTTTTAAACAATTGCTATTATGTACCGTCTGTTACCAGGAACATTATCGCTGTGTCAAGTTTAGACACTGGGTTTTTATTTCAAGTTTGGAAATAAAAGTTGTCTCTTTTATAGGGATAGCATATGTTATGGTATGACACATCTTAACAATGGTTTATAGATGCTAGAACTAGAAAACTCAGTAATGACGATCAATGACAAAAACATCCAACATGACTCAAACAACACCCGCCTGTGACACTTCAGGCTTGGTCATGTAAACGAGAAGCGATTACGAAGATTACATCAAGAAGGGTATCTAGACTCGGTACAGTTAGAACCCTTAGATGTATGTCAAGCTTGTTTACAAGGAAAGATGACCAAAGCACCTTTCTCAGGAAAGAGAGAAAGAGCCAATGCAGTGCTGGAATTAATACATACCGATGTATGTGGTCCATTTCCAGTAGAGGCAAGGGGTGGTTTTCTATACTTCATTACTTTTACCGATGATTATAGTAGGTATGACTATATCTACTTAATGAGGTATAAGTCAGATTCCTTTCGTTTCTTTAAGGAATACCAAAATGAAGTAGAAAACCAACTTGGTAAGAAGATAAAAACACTTCGCTCAGACCGAGGCGGAAAATATCTTAACCAAGCTTTCATTGATCACTTGAAGGAGTGTGAGATAGTATCCCAACTCACTCCTCCTTATACACCACAATGGAATGGTGTTAGTGAAAGGAGGAATAAAACCTTGCTTGACATGGTCCAGATCAATGATGAGTCATACAACTCTTCCATTATCCTTTTGGGGATACGCCTTGCAGACAGCAGCATATACCCTTAACCGAGTACCAACTAAAGCTGCAGATGGGATTCCATATCAGTTATGGTATGAAAAGAAACCCAATCTGACACACATGCGTGTGTGGGGGTGCGAGACATTTGTCAAGACTTTAAGTGACAAATTAACATCCAGAAGCACTAAGTGCATCTTTATAGGTTATCCTAAGGAAACTAGAGGATATTACCTATATAATCCTTTAGATAGAAAAGTCATTGTGGCAAGATACGCCGCATTTCTAGAAAGGGATCACATTTCTACTGGAAATAGTGGGAGCAAGATTGACTTCGATGAAGTTAATGCTCCAGATGCACAAGAGTTGGTAGAGGAACAATCTCCACAAGAGCAAGTGGAAGAAGAAATTGTTCTTGAGACATAGATACTGCGTAGGTCTACGCGAGAGATTAGAGAACCAGAGCGTTATGGTTTTCTTGTCACCGAGTCAGGTGAACAACAATTCTTGAGGATGATGAACCTTTAACCTACACGGAAGCAGTAGAAGGCAAAGAAGCTGCTACATGGCAAGAAGCCATGAATTCTGAGATGGAGTCCATGTACCAAAATTAAGTTTGGATTTTGGTAGACCCTCCAGCTGATGTAAAACCCATTGGATGCAAATGGGTATTCAAGAAGGAGTTGGACATGGATGGTAAGGTTAATACCTTTAAAGCAAGACTGGTTGCAAAGGGTTTCAGACAACGTCAAGGCATTGACTATGATGTAACCTTCTCACCAGTGGCAATGCTTAAATGCATCAAAATATTGCTTGCAATAGCAGCCTTTCATGATTATGAAATTTGGCAAATGAATGTCAAAACTGCTTTTCTAAATGGGAAATTGGTTGAAGACGTCTATATGACTCAACCCGAAGGGTTTGTTAAGTCAAAGAATGCTAATAAAGTATGCAAGTTGCAGAGATCCATCTATGGATTGAAGCAGACATCAAGATCATGGAATGTTCGCTTTGATGAGGCCATAAGAGATTTTGGTTTTGTCAAAAATGAAAGCGAGCCTTGTGTCTATAAAAAGGTTGAAGGGAATGCTATCGTTTTCCTAGTTTTATATGTTGACGACATATTAATCATGGGAAACGAGGTGTAAGTCTTACAGTCAGTTAAGACTTGGTTAAATGAATGCTTCTCCATGAAAGACTTAGGTGAAGCAGCCTACATTCTAGGGATCAAGATCTATCGAGATAGATCTCAAATGCTGCTTGGCCTAAGTCAAAGTACATATATTGACAAGGTACTCAAAAGGTACAATATGGAACAATCCAAGAGAGGATTGTTACCTATGTCACATGATGTAAATCTCTCCAAGAAAATGTGTCCACAAACACAGGAGGAGATTAACAGAATGAGTAGAGTCCCTTATGCTTCGGCAGTGGGTTCTATCATGTATGTCATGCTATGTACTAGGTTTGATGTTGCCTTTGCTTTAAGCATGGTGGGTAGATATCAAGCCAATCCAGGAGAGCTGCATTGGACAACCGTTAAAACTATCCTAAAGTACTTAAGGCGTACTAAGAATATGTTCCTGGCGTATGGAGGAGATGAGGAACTAGTTGTGAGGGGATACACTGATGCTAGTTTCCAGACAGATCATGATGATATGAAATCGCAGTCAGGCTACATCTTTTGCCTGAATGGTGGTGCAGTGAGCTGGAGAAGTTCAAAGTAAGCTGTGGTTGCTGATTCTACAGCCGAGTTCGAATATATTGCAGCTTTCGATGCAGCAAAGGAAGCAGTCTGGATACGTAGCTTTATCTCAGACATTGGTGTTGTACCTAGCAGTGCAGACCCTGTTCCAGTATATTGCGATAATACTGCTGCAGTGGTGCTTGCCAAGGAGCCCAGGTCTCACCAGAGGACAAAGCATATTCTTCGGAAGTTTCATCTCTTGAGGGATTTTACTCAAAGAGGTGAAGTGACAGTTAGCAGAGTAGCCACAGAGGACAACGTGACAAACCCCCTGACTAAAGCCATTTCTCAGCAGAAGCATGATTCACATGTGAGAGCTAGCGGATTGAAACCTGTTAGCAGTTGGCTCTAGTGCAAGTGGGAGTGTTGAAAGTGGGTACCCTAGACCCAACTTGTATTGTACTTTGATTACTGTTACATGTATTCAGTTTGTTTTTATACATGTGTTTATCTTGCCATGATAGTGTAGATACTTCTGCATCCACTTTGTTTAGGGCAATGTCCTTAGATTACCTGTCGCATCAAATGGTTATAGCAGGTCCCGGGCTATAATGAGAACCCTGAGATGCCATGACAGTAATCTTAAAGTAACGTCTTATGGTCCAGTTACATCATTATGAAAGAACACAGATGATGTGTGACCATCAGGTGCTGGGGGCTCATAAGCATTGAGACTTCTTCTCATGAAGTTCGCACTTGATGATCTCTAGCTATTGAGATCACGAGGACAGACCCACTTAATAGGAACACCACATGTTTCTGGTGTCATTGGTCGTTCCTATCTACGGACATGTGTAATGGTCTCCTGACTTGAGATCATTATCAACGAATGTCATTTAATTACGTACATTTGATATAAGGCGAAAATCATGGCGACAAAGTCGCGGTGAGCTAGTTTGTATCGGGTACGTCATTAATGACATGACATTGATTGAATGATCGAGAAATGATTTGTCGCTTCCGAGTTCAGGAAGAGATATCTCGGGCCTGGTTGATTAGGATGGTTGCACCTTCAATAAATCCATGGCCATGGTAGTCGCAGGTAAGACCGTCCGGACAAATCAGCAAACAAAATAAAGCAAATAAAGAATGATGACACTAGTATGCATTGTGCTTTATTGAGATATCGATGACGAAGAGATTATATTACACGGACCGTGTTCGTAGGAAGACAGTCGTTGCTTTGACTTTGCCTTATCTCTATAGGGGCCTCGATGGGTTGCTAGACCCTGCTCTAGGTCGGTGGTAATATTGACTGCTATTGAGATAAGGGCCTAGAGGGTCACACACAACAGCGCCTTGAGAATCTGCCCTATTCTGGGAATAGGAATTTAGAACTTGGTGGGCCCCGCTAAAGGGTCCGAGCACTATCCAAGTTCTATGGATCACCAAAGAATAAATAAATTCATTAATTATTCGAGTTTAGAATAATTCGTTGAATTTATTTATAACATGTATTTACAAGTTATATAGTAAATACAAGTATTAATATTATTCGAATGGATTTAAATATCTTAGGTTCGTTTAATATTAGCAGGAGGAATGAGTCGAGTTAAAGACTTAAATTTATCACGTAATATATTTATATATTACAAGTGATAAATTGTAAATAATATTTATGGCATAATTTTATTTGTCATAAATAATTATTTATATCACTTATATAGTGGACGTCTATTACATGGGGTCGAGTATCTATACCGCATGTTTTAAACGCTCCCTGTATAAGTGAGAGAGAGGCTCTCTCTTGATTGCTATTCATGTGTCAAGATTGAGAGATTCTCTCTCCTGAAATCTAGAGAGAGTCTCTAGCAAAGAAGGATCGGATTGAAGCTTCTTTCTTTGCGGTGATCGTCGCTGCGCTGAAGTGAGCGTCGAAGATCCGCGCTAGCACCCGGATCTTGACGAATGACGCACGAACAGATTTGCGAGGTGTGTGTGGACGATCTAGAGGGCTTCGACATCGGAGTCTTTGAGCAACGATCGCCGGCGTCCTGCGGCAGACTTGCACACGTCAATTCTGAACAAGGTAAATGTTCAGTTTAATTTTTGTGCTCTGTATAAACCTTGCGAGATCCTCGGACCAAGCTGGGAAAAGATCACCGGAGTTGACAGGGTTATGTCACTCCGGTGAAGCAGAAAATTTTAAATTCCCGGCCCACCGGCTTCCGCTGCGCAGTCCCGGTACCCAACACAATTTTCCTGAAGTACACGCTGTGTACTCTATGTACATGCCGTGTAGTCTATAACCGTGTCATCGGCCGTGTGGGCAGACACGAGATGGGGAAGTCTGGTGAGAACACGCCGTGTACCAGTTGGACATGCCGTGTATCTTGACCCAGGTACCCGACCGTGTCACTAACAACACGAGTCGGTGTTATCCTTTCACGTACACGCAGTGTCCGCCTTGAACACGCTGTGTAGGGTGAGCCGTGTGTCAGGCTGTGTCACTAACAACACGGGCCAGGTGAAGCTTGTCTAGTACACGCCGTGTCTACCGTGAACACGCCGTGTAGTCTTGTTTTAGGAGAGCCGTGTGGCTTAACCGTGTAGAAGGACTCGGGCAGAGAAAGATGATTCAAGTACACGCCGTGTGTTAAGACAACACGCCGTGTGTTTGGGTGTTACACGACCAGTTCTGGCAGGAGTACACGCCCATGTGAATGACTTAAGGGAACACGCTGTGTTGGGAACATACACGCCGTGTAGTCATGTTTTGCAAAACTTGAATGCTTTCTTTCTCCTGTTCCCTTCCCGTGCTTTCAGTTTTCAGTCCTTGCTAATCTTGATCTAAGGTGTGCATTTGACCTTGCAGAGTCATGCCGCTGAGACATCATCCGGTTGTGCGCCAGTTGCAGGGTAGTGATCGGATACCGGATGTGGTTGATCAGGGACTACCCGTAGATCCTCTTGTTGTGCCAGTTTTGGCACCAGCCGTTATACCGGACACAGGTGCTGATGCACAGTTCAGGGAAGACTTTATGAGGATGATGCAGACCTTTCAGGGGGTACCGCCTCCTGCCCCGTCGATGGCTGATTTGACACGGGTTTTCCAGCAGCAGCATCCTCCCACTTTCTCAGGGGATGGAGGACCCCAGGCTGCAGAATCATGGCAAGAAGCCATGCTGACGATCTTCGAGCATCTAGAGACGCCTCTAGAAAGGAGGGTCAAACTCGCTACCTATATGCTTCGGGACTCCGCCAAGAGGTGGTGGGATGTGATCTTACAGGCGGGATGCCAACAGGTTATGGCGTGGGATGAGTTTCAGCGCATCTTCTATGATTACTTCTTTCCAAAGACCTTGAGGGCCGATCGAGCCTGAGAGTTTATGAGTCTGGAGCAGGGTACTCATTCTGTTATGGAGTATTCCTCCCGCTTTACCGAGCTGCAGCGCTTCACGCCTATTTTAGGAGGTGATCAGTTTTTCATGGCAAGGAAGTTCGAGGATGGTCTGAGGCACGACATCCGATCGCAGGTGAACATCTTCCGGTTGACTTCTATCACTTCTATCATCAACCAGGCGCTGATCATGGAGCGCAATCTGAGGGATTTCGGAGTTGTGAGCCAGGGCGGCTCGACACCGGGAGTTAGCATCCCTCCTACTGACAGTAGGAAGCGCCGCAGGGAGTCTTCGCGTGGTAATCCAAGAAGGCGAGACACATCTTCTGGTAGCCAGGTGGTGTGCTACCAGTGCGGAAAGAGCGGACATACCAGGCCACATTGCCCGAAAGACCCAGTGGAGTGCCGATCATGTAGCAAGATGGGTCACCTTCAACGCTTCTGTCAGGTCTTCTCACCAGCAGCTGGTAACAGGGGTTCTTCTATGACTCCGCGTTCGGGAGCAGCACCACCAGTTTCTCACCAGTCAGGGAACTGGAGTTCTTCTGGCCGTTCAGGCCGAGGTGGAGGTCGTGGCCGTGGTGGTCATTCGCCGGTCTTTCAGCGACATCAGAGTGGATCAGCTCAGAGTGGTCAGGTAGGGTCACAGGGCCGTGGAGCAGACCATACCTTTGCAGTGGAGCAGACCCAGCAGGAGCAAGATCCCGAACCTATTACAGTTCTAGGTACGATCTTAGTTGCCTCAGTTTTAGCTTCTGCTCTTTTCGATACAGGGGCTTCCCATAGCTTTATATCTGTTGCGGTTGTGGAGAGCCTTGGGCTCTGCATCTTTTCTTCTGCTGACATCTTAACACTAGACACTCCGTTGAGGACTAGAACGACGAGTGTACGTCAGTGTAAGGAGTGCCCTCTAGAGGTTGGTGGGTGTCTCCTTTTATGGGACCTCTATGTCCTAGAGATGACAGACCATGATGTCATTCTTGGAATGGACTGGCTAGTTCCAGGCAGTCGTCGACTGTTATCGCCACAGGGTGAGTTTCACCTCACCAGAGGGCGTATTGTTTCTTCATAAGGGCGAGTGGGATGTCCAGGCGAGCAGAGCGGGTCCAGAGCATCATGGGTTGGGAGGAGTTACAACCCATATTGCTAGTCTGTATCTGGATGATCAGGAGATTTCACAGATGTACTTTCCTCCAGTGGTGGATCGTTTCAGGGATGTCTTTCTAGAGGATTTTTCAGGTTTGCCTCCGGAGCGAGAGGTGAACTTTTCTATTGAGCTTGTGCCAGGAGCGACATCGGTGTCCATTCCTCCTTATAGGATGGCTACACCAGAGTTGTAGGAGCTCAAGAAGCAGTTGGAGGAGTTGCAGGCAGAGAGTTTCATCCGACCCAGTACTTCTCCTTGGGGTTCGCCTGTCTTGTTTGCGAAGAAGTCAGACGACACCCTCAGGCTTTGTGTGGATTATCGGAAGTTGAACCAGTTGACGGTCAAGAATCGATATCCTTTACCAAGGATTGGTGATCTCTTTGATCAGCTTCGAGGAGCCCGGGTGTTCTCGAAGATTGACTTGAGGTCCGATTATCATCAGTTGCGCGTTATACCATATGATACACCTCTCACAGCCTTTCGGAGCAGGTATGGTCTATACGAATATATGGTTATGCCATTCGGTCTGATGAACGCGCCTGCAGTTTTCATGGCACTGATGAACCGAGTGTTCCATCCATACTTGAATTCCTTCGTGGTGGTCTTCGTGGACGATATCTTGGTGTACTCTCACACTCGACACGATCATTCTAACCATCTTGAGATCGTTTTGAGTACACTGAGAGAGCATCAGTTATATGCTAAGCTCTCAAAATGTCACTTTTGGATGGATCAAATTCACTTCTTGGGTCATGTTATCTCAGAGACAGGAGTATCAATTGACTCAGAAAAAGTGAGAGCGGTAGTTTCTTGGGAGCAGTCGAAGAACGTCTTTGAGGTGTGAAGTTTTCTAGGGCTGACTGGATACTACAGACGTTTCATACAAGACTTTTCACGCTTGGCAGCATCACTGACGGGTCTGACTAAGAAGGGTGCGAAGTTCTTGTGATTAGATTCTTGCGAGTCAGTCTTTCAGGAGCTGAAGGGGAGGTTGACTTCCAACACCGATACTAGTCTTGCCAGAGCCGGGCAAGAGCTATACTGTGTATTGTGATGCTTTAGGTATCGGGCTGGGAGTTGTGCTTATGCAGGGGGAAAGAGTCGTTGCGTACGGGTCTCGGCAGTTGTGGCCACATGAGAGGAATTACCCGACGCACGATCTCGAGTTGGCTGCTGTTGTTCATGCCTTACGCTGTTGGAGACATTATCTGCTGGGAGAGCATTTTGTGGTTTTGACCGACCACAAGAGTCTCAAGTACATTTTCACTTAGCGTGATCTGAATTTGAGACAGCGCATGTGGGTTGAGTACCTACAGTCCTTTGACTTTGAGCTTGCCTACACGCTTGAGAAAGGCAACGCAGTGACTGATGCGTTGAGCAGGAGGACTCAGATACAGACAGTTCAGGAGGCCAGCAGTGAGTGACAACTTATGACTCTGTTCTCTGAGATGCATTTGGAGGTGCACGACAGACAGAGACAGACTTTCCTTTCTTCTGTAGCTGTTATCTCTACCCTTCTTGATCGAGTACGAATGAGACAACTATCAGATTCTGAAGTCCTGGTCCAGCGGGAAAGTGTGTCAGGAGGGGACCCTATTCTGGGATGGACCATAGGCGAGGATGAAATCTTGCGTTTCCAGGGGTGCGTATGGGTGCCAACAGACATACGCGAGGAGCTGATGCGAGACTTTCATTCCTCATTTTGGGCAGTTCATCCTGGTGTCACCAAGATGTATCGTGATCTACACCGTTAGTATTGGTGGCCAAGTATGAAGAGGGACATTGCAGGTTTTGTCATGAGGTGTTCCACCTGTCAGCTGGTGAAGGCGGAGCATCAGCGACCGACAGGGCTTTTACGACAGTTGCCTATTCTCGAGTGGAAGTGGAATGATGTCGCGATGGATTTCGTGACAGGTTTACCGAGGTCGCCTTGAGGGAATGAGGCAGTATGAGTTGTCATTGACAGACTCACGAATGTTGCTCACTTCTTGCCGATCAAAGAGACCTTCAGTGTTGATGAGCTGAGACGGTTGTACATCCGTGAGATTGTACGTCTGCATGGAGTTCCACACTCCATCGTTTGAGACAGGGATGCACGTTTTACTTCTCGGGTCTGGCAGGGGCTTCAGAAGGCATTGGGTACACAGGTACTTTTGAGTACAACCTACCACCCTCAGACATATGGCCAGTCCGAGCGTACGATTCAGGTGCTTGAGGACATAATACGAGCATGCATTCTGGATTTTGGAGGTTCTTGGGAGAAACATATACCTCTTGTGGAGTTTTCCTATAACAATAGTTTTCAAGCAACTATTCAGATGACACTTTATGAGGCTTTGTACGGTAGGCCATGCCGATCACCCTTATGTTGGCTGGAGTCTGGAGAGACAGCTTTGCTGGGACCTCGTCTTGTTCAGGAGACCACAAAGCAGATAGAGTTGATTCGGAAGAGGATGACTACTGCGCAGTCTCGACAGAAGTCTTATGCTGATCAGCGGAGACGACCTCTGGAGTTCGAGGTCGGGGATCAGGTTTTCCTGCGTGTCACACCGAGGTTGGGACACAAGAGGATTAGGAGACAAGATAAGCTTTTGCCGAGGTACGTCAGGCCGTTTGAGGTGTTGGAGAGAGTTTGACCGGTTGCCTATCAGTTGCAGTTACCTCAGAGGTACCGGGCTATGCACGGTGTTTTTCACGTTTCTCAGCTCCGACGTTACTTTTCAGACCCGTCTCATGTCTTTCAACTTGAGGAGGTTGAGCTCGAAGTGGATGCGTCTCGTTCGAGGAGCATCCTATTCGGATTGTTGATCGCAGTACAAAGGTTCTCCGTGGCTAGTCTTTTCCACTGGTACGAGTGCTATGGCAGCACGGGCGGGTACAAGACGAGACTTGGGAAAGGGAGACCGATGTACGAGCCCAGTGGCCGGAGCTGTTCGGAGTTTCTTCTTCTACGCCGTGCTAGGGAAATTCGGGGACGAATTTCTTTGAGAGAGGAAGTTTGTAAGAACCTGGATCTTCTTTTCAGGTATGTTTTTCTTTTTCTGGCTGTTTTTGAGAAGAGGAAATTCTGGAAATTTTATAAGTACACGCCGTGTACTTTATTAGTACACGCCGTGTACTTCTTTGCCGCAGGAGGCCGTGTAGTAGCCACACACACGACCGTGTGGGAGTCACTTGGAGGCCGCTTAAAGCGGAGTACGAAAACGGCTAGTACACGTCGTGTACTTCAAATGTACACGCTGTGTATTTTGTTTTTTTCATTAAACGGACCGGGGTCGCGTCTAATCGCCAGAACCGTCTTCTTCTAGGTTTTCTTCGTCCGAGAGAACCCGTACGGGCGTGTCTCCGAGCCCCCGAGCCTCCATCCGATCTCTGATTCGACCGCCGTCGATTGCGTTGGGATCGCCTCGGTAAGCTCTCTCTTCTTCTTGAGCTTCGTTTCATGATTCCTTCTCTTTTTCAGGTTATCCTCTGTTGAACGTTTTAGACGTTTTTGTAGATCTTCGGCGTTCTAAGGTGATTCAAGCCTCGAGGTTCACATATAGCAATCTCCTAACGCCGAGGTTGGTGGTTTGTGCCTTTCTGTTGAAAGTCCTTGAGTTTTAATGTGCAAAATTGCCCAATACCCATGAACGGGGTATTGCGTGTTTACCGTTTTAGCCCTATTGTTTGCCTGCCATGCTTGTATGCTTGAGTAGATGATAATTGACTGTGAATAGGGTGAATTGTTGTGCTTTGGCTGTGTTGCCCATGCATGTTTTACTTGTTTTGACCTTGGGTCTAGTTTGCCTGTTAGGCTGCTGTTTACTTTCCCATGCCTAGTATTGTATGATGGTGTAACTGTTGTTCTGTTATGCTGTTATGCTGTAGAATGGTAGCCAAGTAGTTCTTGTGGTTTACCTTGGCCGATGCGCGGTGCTACACTTGCTTGACTTAAATGGGGCCGTGAGAACCTGGTGTATAGACCACAGGGGGAACTGACATTGAGTGCTTCCTCAGAGCGTGTAGTTCCTCGACGCGGGCCACAGAAGGAATGTGACGTAAGTGCTTTGCTAGAGCGCCTTTAGTTACGATATGAGACTATAGGGGGAATTGACGACGAGTGCTTCTTCAGAGAGTCTATGCTTAAGCTGAACCAGAGGGGTTAGACTGAGCGTACTGCCCAGAGGGTTACCTTTTGTGTTAGGTGCTTGCTTGTACTTGATAGGTAGGACCAGAGGGGTTAGACTGAGTGTGCTTCCCAGAGGGTTACCTGTTTATGTTTATCTGCTCGTTTGGTTGTTGCTTGATATTGAACTGTGTATTGTTTACTGTTGAGTACCTTCATGTTTCCTGTTTCCTGTACTTTTACCTGCCATATACTCATTGACTTTTAGACACAGATCTCGTGGTGGTTGCCTACTGGGATTAGTCTCACACTGTTAGGTCCACTAGGCGAGATACCCTGAGAGGGGGGGGGGTGAATCAGGGTATGACAGATTAAAACAATTGCCCATTTTTTATCTTGTTTTGCTATTAGATAAAACCCTATTCTCTCTCCTTCCTGATGCAGAGTATGAATAAACCTTAAAACATGCACATGACACAACGATTTTTACTTGGTTCACCCTCACTTGGCTACATCCAAGGAGCATACACCGGCAGTATGCCGATGTACCAATTTCACTATAAGCGCACTGCTGTTTACAAGTTCGGAGCGGACTCACTGTCCCTCTTGGTTTACAACCACTCACAATATGAAATCTCACTGCTCTCTCAACTGAAGTGTGCTTACTGCTTCTTCAGAAGATCCACTCACAGTTTATAGAGCTGTAGGTATCTTCATTATCTCTAATGAATGCATCCTCCACTGTATGTAGATGCTCTGTTGAAGTTCAAGTTTCATCCACTGATGAATACCGCTTTACCACAGATGTTCTGGGCAATTTCTAACTTTCACGCAACTCTAGGGTGACTTGTGCGCCCCTTTAACTAGTGCACAGCCTCTGCCTTCGTTGCGGAAAAATCAACTTGCGCGCCACACTTGCGCGGCACACTAGCGCGCCAAACTTGCGCGCCACTTCCTAGAGTTTTGGTATTCCCCTAAGACTGTCATAATAAGGCTTATGGTGTAAGTCAAAGGAGGATTTTCAAAAAAGAGGTATAACTCTTAACCAAATTCTTTCATTTTATTTCTTCTACCTCTAATTCTGTCCTAAACATGCTGATATAATAACATCAGTATATTCCACATACCAAAATGTTATTATGATGATGACACAACCTTTATTCATCTCCTTTTTCATTCTATGAGAAATGAAAATACCGCTCGTGTGTACGTTTACCACCTTCACAAAGTGATGTGTTTTGTTTTCATCACCGGCTTACAAAAGCTAATTATTATGATGAATTTAATGAATATATATATATATATATATATATATGATATATGATATTTGACATAATTATGATTCTGAAAAGATAGTATATTATTTACCTTCTTACCCTTTCACCTGTTAAAAAAATGTTAATGTTGCTCGTGCGTACGTGTAACTACCACCTACTCGAAGCGATGAGATTCGTTTTTCATGTTCGTCTTTTATGAATAATTCTAAAATTGTATTTCATCAGATGTTTCAAGAATGTTCTTATTTATATTTCAAAGATTGTTAAATGTCATTTTCTGTTACTTTTTGACTTCCTTTACAAATAATTAAAAGAAATATTTTCAAATGTTTTTCCGTACGACTCACTTTTGACTTGTTATAAAAGTGAAAAGAATGTTCATTTTTAACGTATACGACATGAACGAATTTTCCCGTTGTCATGACCATTCTTTGCTTTGAAGCTTCCTTTATAAGTTTTCATGATTATTTTCAATAAGACATTTTCTCAATTTTTTGGAAATTTTTATTTAAAATGTTAAAAGAAAATGATATTTTTGAGTTTTCAAAGAAAGGTTCGAACCTTCTTTTAAAGGTATTTTCATCCATGTCAATATCCTTTGACGATTCTTATGCTTTACCAAAGATATACTCTAATGACATCATTCATCTTATTTCTTTGAATGACTTGTGATCATGTTGTTTTATTTATTGATCGAAGAAAATATTAACATTTCGTATGCTGGGTTTTCAATACAATTTTTTATTTTGTTTATGGATTGAATCGTTATTTATTTCTTTCATACGATGAATTCATTGGACTTAATAATTAACGGGCAGAACTCGTTATAACTCTCGATATATCAGTAGGTCTCATGATACAAACTAGCCTGAGTATTTGATGTATGTCTGCTCAATTATTTATGATCTCTTGGCATGAAGCCTTAACGGTATGTTTACGATGTCTTGACACGAGACCTTGATGGTATGTTTACGATTGTTGGATTGGTGTTGCCCGATCCGGTTGGGCCGAATGCTTCTGACCGAAAATCCTCTGTAATTTGTTGCTCCAAATTAGTGAAATTGTGCCTCTCCCGTGGACGTAGGGATTATTCCCGAACCACGTAAATCGCCGTGTTCATTGTTATTTTTCCTTCTTTCGTTTTCTCATTTTCTGTCGTTGTGTCTCCCGACGATTTCGCAACAACGATGTCACACGAGGCCTTGATGGTATGATTATGATGTCTGACATTATGCCTTCCATCATTATGAAATTAGTTATTGTTATTCGTGTTATTATTTATATTTTTATCATTGAATATATTTTATGTTCTAGTTCATGGTTTTATAAAAAACGAACTTTGATTTAAAAGATTGTTTATGATCTCCCATGTGTAAAAAAATTGTTTTCAAGGAAAAGCTTACATGTTTTTCTAGAAACCTCATGAATTTTGATTTTTTCCTTTATGCTTGATTATTAAACGTTTTATGAAATACATTGGGCAAAAGGTTGATTTCAAGAGTAAGTGATTATTTTAAACTCAAAAGTTTATTACAAGAAAAGATAAACATCTTTATGAGTTTTCATAAATTTCAAATGGATTATCGGGTTCCCATTCTTGTTATATATCTTATTGAGCTTTGTTTTGCTAATCTCATGTTTTCAAATGTTTTTCAGAGTTTAAGGATGAGTAGAAACTATAGCAAGATCCATCTTTTCGCTATGGGGACTTGCTTAAAAGAAGTGAACGCGTTTTGAATGAAACATGAGGTTAAATTTAAGGATCGGGTTTTTGTGGGAAACAATGGACATTTAGTGGAAGTATCCACTTTGTTTTGTAAGGGTTTGATATGCAATAATTTTTCTTAATTCTCTAAAACTCTAAATCAAGAAGATCCTTGAAATGTAAGAAAGTGCATCCCTTGTTATAAATCATGTAATTATGAGTTTAAGTTACAGGGCCTTACACAATACCTCTATTTTATTCTCCAAATCGTAAAAATACAAGCTGGACAACTATTCTATGGGCGACTAAAAAAACTACAAGATCAAATGAAAATTCCATTGTTTATGATCCTTTCATCAGGATATAAAAATTGTTTCATGTTCTCAAAGACGTGCCTCACCACGTGCCTTGGCGAGGGGCGCTGCGAGGTGCGTTTGTAGCGCCTTGCCACTGTCGAGGTGAGGCGACCTCGCTGATGCACGTCAAAGGCATGCACCATTCCTTTAGGTGATTAGGCGCTAGGCGCAAAAGTGGCACGCTCCTCCAAAAAAATTGTGCCTCTGCCAAAAAGTGCCGACAAAAAGGGGTTGGGGCTCGTTGGTCAAAATAAGTATTTAATGATATAATAAAAAAAATATTGTACAAACTTAAAGGAAAAATACAACTCAACCCTCCATTAGGAGGGCAGGCCGCATGCTCCATTCAAACCAGCAGGAGCAGACGCATGATCCCTGGGCAGCAACAACAACATTTGGCGACGCAGGCAGCGACAACATCATCGACCCCCCCTTTCATCATCTCCTCTGTTCTTCTACTTCACCCAAAAGGTTATTTTTTTTCATCTCCTATTCCTCAACATCTGTTTCCGTTTCCCTTTATTTTCTCTTCTATATTCCTCATAATTTTGGGCCTCTATAAACGTTTTATATGATTTAATGCAATTGCAACACCCAACAACAGTGAAATTATGAGTGAGGATCGTTCTGAAATACCAACTAGTGCAGCTCCAAGTAGTGCAAGGAAAGACCCGGCTTGGAAGTATGATTATCAAGGAAATCCAAGTGACAAAGATTTAGTGGCATGCAATTTTTGTTTACAAACAAAAAGATGTGGCATTAGTTGTATGAAACATCACTTGGTTGAAGGATATAGAAATTCTACCTCTTGTAAGAAATGTCTGGATCGCGTGAAGGAGGAGATGAGACAATATATGAAGAAAAAGGAAGAAGATAAGAATTAGTGAAACATACTTTCAGATATTGATGATTTCCACTATGGAGATGGAGATGATGATGTCATTGAAAAGATCAACCTGAAGGGTGGAAGAATTAGTGTGGGAAAGTCATCAGTTAAGTCATCGCTCAATATTGGACCAATAGGTACCTATTTTATGTGTGATCCGAAAGAAATTGTTCATGGTAGGAAAGGAAAACAACAATCATAGATGCATGCAGGACCGAAGATCACAAGAAAGAAATGCGAGAGAGCATGTATGCAAATTGCAAGTTATATATGATGCAAAAGTAACTTTTAATGTTGTGAAATATGATAGCTTTCATTCTATGATTGAAGCAATTGGGCAATTTGGTTCAGGAATGAAGCCACCAAGCTATCACGTGGTGAGTGTTCGCTTACTAAATAAGAAAACGAGACACACAAAGACAATGATGAAAGAACATGAACAAGATTGGATAAAAAATGGTTGCACTATTTTGTCCGATGGTTGGAAGGGCAAAAGACAAAGGTCATTGATCAATTTCTTGGTTAATTGTTGCAAATAGACTGTTGATTCAATTGATGCTTCATCATTTTGCAAAAATGGAGACAAAATATTTAAATTGCCAAGCAAATTTTTGGAAGGTATTGGTCCGGAAAACGTGATTTAAGTTTGTAGAATGATAAAATGAGAGACTCGAACCCCCAAGGTGTGCTCTCTAAAGGAGCCCTTGTGGTTATTTTATAATGAATAATTAAAACCATACCGGACCTCAAGTCCGATGTGGGATGCAGGCTCCAACACTCCCCCTCAAGCTAGGTGTACCTAGCTTGGACACATAAAGAAAAAATAAAGCAAGCAAAAGACGCTGCAAACACTCCCCCTCAAGCTGGACATACCCAGCTTGATTACAAAACATGACAAAAACAGAATAAAAGATAAAAGCGCCATGGATGCTGCTCCTCTGCACGAAGATGGAGGATGCTGCTGAAAGAGATTTGCTAAGCCGCTCAAGCAGTGCCGGTCGACGGAGCGCCGGGAAAGCCGCACTGGCAGTGCTGGTCGACTAAGTGCTGGGAAATCCGCACAGGCGGGTTGGTCGTCGGAGCGCCGGGAAATCGCACGGGCAGGCCAGCCGTCAGAGTCGCCAGGAAAACCGCACGGGCGGGCCGAGCGTCAGAGCACCAGGAAACCATAGGAGGGCCGACATGGGGGCGGGGGCTGCCGCAGGTGGAGGCCGGCATGGAAGGAGCAGCGCGGGAGGCGTCGTGAAGGGCGACGCGCAGCTAGGGGGTCGTTGGACAGCAGCAGAGCCATCGGAGCTGGCGCAGAGAGGGGAGGTCGTCCAACAGGAAGGAGAACCTCCAGAAGGGAGAGGGTAGGGAGCCGTCGGGAGGGAGATCCGCTGGGATGGAAGCACGCCAACAGGCAGGGCCGAGAAAATCCGCAGGTGGCGGGGCCGACAGATCCGCCGGGAAGCCGCAGGAGCGGCGGGAGCCGCGTCTGGAAGCGGGGCCACCGGGGTGCACCGCTTGACAGGGAGCCGCTGGGAGGATGGTCCGTCGGGAGGCGCGACGAGGGCGCCGGGAAAAAAAAGGCAGGAGTCGCGTGCGCAGAGGCGGAACCCGGCAGATCCGAGAATTCGCAGAGAAGGAGGCGGCGCAGGGAGGGAGATCCACCGGGAGAGAAGGAGATCCAGCAGGGGGGCCGGGATCCGTCGCGCGCACAGGGGCAGAGCCGTCGCGCGGGGTCGGCCGAGAACTTGCGCTGGATCACGAGCGAGGGTCGCGCGCAGGGAGCCGCGGAAGGAGGCGAGCCTGTAGTCGCGACGGGGAGGGCGGGTGACGACGTCGGGATCGAGAGGCGAGGGGCGAGGGCCGCCTGATGGAGGCGGGGTTGATCCCGCGGGGACGACGCCGGAGGGAGCAGCGTGACGGCGGAGGGAGTAGGGATCTGCCGGGATGAGGCCGTCACACACAGAGGGAGGGCCGCTGGGGTTCGACGACATCGCGCGTAGGGAGCAGTAGGGAAGAGGCGGGCCAGGAGTCGCGCGGGAGGACGAGGCCGTCGCGCGCAGCGGTGAGGGGCGCCGACATGGGGGAGATCCGCCAAAGATGGAGGGAGGCGGTGCCGGGGTGAACCGGGAATCCGCAGAGGCCGGCCAGGGGCGACGACTGTTTTAGGGCTCGATGGCCTTTGGCAGAGCCGCCGCCCCCCACCGGAGAAATTATCAGGAACCCTAAACGGGATAAAAAAAAAGATGGGTGGGAGAGCTCGGGTTTAGAAAACCTCCTCTGATACCATATAGAATGATAAAATGAGAGACT
This sequence comes from Viscum album, assembly GCA_963277665.1. Classification (NCBI taxonomy): domain Eukaryota; kingdom Viridiplantae; phylum Streptophyta; class Magnoliopsida; order Santalales; family Viscaceae; genus Viscum; species Viscum album. The sequence continues at coordinate 695,388,060 of OY728122.1, read as the reverse complement.
CGAACCCCCCAAGGTGTGCTCTCTAAAGGAGCCCTTGGGGTTATTTTATAATGAATAATTAAAACCACACCGGACCTCAAGTCCGATGCGGGATGCAGACTCCAACAAAGTTGTTACTGAAAGCGCATCTCCAAATGTTGTAGCAGGTATTATTTCTATCCACCTTATTAGTATTTAAGTTTGTACATGCATATTAAGAATTTCATTTATGTTATTCTTTTCAAATCTTATTTATAGTAAAATTTTAGGATATCGGGAAACTTGACATTAGCATGCGGGCATTGAAACGAACAACTTCTTTGAGCTCTTTCGTACATACTCATTCAAGGGTGTTGAATATGATGGGAAGAGTTGTTTCGTCCTGCAAAAGCTAGATTTGCTACCGTTTTCCTCACAATGACAAGCATTCATAAGCAGGAGAGTTTGAGGAAAATGTTCGCAACAAATGAGTGGTCAAGAAGTGAGCCAAAGAAAACTGGTCTAAGGAAAACAAGTTTATAAAATTATATTGATTCCATCATTTTGGACTTCTATTTTATATTGCCGTGACCAATCCACTTGTAAAAGTGCTTAGATTGGTTGATGGTGAGAAAAAGGTACCGATGAGATACAATTATGAAGCCATGGATAGGTTTAAAGAGGCAATCATGATTGCTTTTTCGACGAATGGAAAGAAGTACAAGGAAGTCTTTACTATTATTGATCGTAGGTGGGAGATTCAACTTCATCGACCTTTGCATGCTGCGGGGTATTTCTTGAATTCCAAATTTTATTATTCAAATCCAAATATCCAATTGGATTTTGAAGTACAAGATGAATTACTTAAATCCATTCAAAGGTTGGTTTCAAGCCCTGAGATCCAAGAAAAAATCATCTATTTGCAAATTCTTTGGCAATTAGACTTTGGAACAAGAAGGCTATGGTGGTCTATGATTGGATCTTCTACCTCAAACTTGTAAAAATTTGATTTGAAGGTTCTTAATCTCACATGCAACGCATTGGGATGTGAGAGAAACTGGAGCATATTTGAGTATGAAGGTTTATTTTCTAAATGCATTTTATTTATTATTATAAACTTTGTAACATTTACAATTGGATTATATTGCGGGTTCATAGCAAAAAGTGGAATAGGCTGACTCAGCAGAAACTAAACGATTTGGTCTACATCAAATATAATCATGCATTGAAGCGTCGGTTTCAAATTTGTGACACCATTGATTCCATTGCACTTAAAGAGATTGATGATAGCAATGAATGATTAATTGGGGGGTTGAAGAGGATGAAGATGCATAACGGCCTTGTATTAATGATGAGGGTGTTGAAGGTTTAACATGGGGTGCGTATGCCGCCGCTGCTAGCGTTATAGTGTGAATATACTTTAAAATCAAAATCAAACTTAGCAACTTCCACTTCTTTCAAATTTCATGGTATAAAGCGTGCACGAGTTGTTGATGAGATGAATGATGTTGAAGATGAAGATTTAGAGGCATATGAGTCAAATGAAGGGTGCCTCATTAATGATTGTTAAAATGAGGAAACCCCCTCGCCTCCTTACCTCAAAGTGAGGCGGAGGCGTTCATTTATAATGAATGAGAAACTCCACATCGGACCACAAGTCCGATGTGGGATACAGACTCTAACACTCCCCCTCAAGCTAGGTGTACCTAGCTTGGACACATAATGAAAAGAAAACAATAAAACAGACGCTAACACTCCCCTTCAAGCTGGACATACCCAGCTTGATTACAAAACATGACGAAAACAGAAGAAACGGAAATAAGAAAAATGACGTTGATGCTGCTCCCCCGCAAGATGGTAATGTGATGCCGTTGAAAAAGGATGGGTCGTCGCCGGAAAAGTGCGGGGCCGGACATCAGAGCGCCGGGAAATCCACACTGACGGGTCGGTCGTCAGAGCGTCGGGAAAATCCACACTACGGGCCGGTCGTCAGAGCGCCGGGAAAACCGTAATGTGGGGCCGATCGTCAAAGCGCCGAGGAATCCGCTCGGGAGGGCCGGTCGTCAAAGTGTCGAGGAAGCCGCAATGGCGGTGCCGGTCGGCGAAGCGCCGGGAAATCCACTGAAGGAGGCCGGCATGGAGGGAGCAGATGAGCAGAGGTGGTACGGGAGGCCGGCAGGGCTGGAAACCGGCCGCTGGAGGAGTCGGCAGGGATGGAGGCCGGCTGTCGAAGGGAGGCCGCCGGGCAGAGAGGCGCGCGGGAGGGCGGAAGGAGCCGCCGGACAGCAGCAGACCGCCAAGGAAGGGAGGCCGCTGGGAAGGGAGGCTGCCGGCGCAGGGAGTCCGCCGGAACATCCGCAGGAGGCGTGGAGGCCGACTGCTGGAAGCGCTGGCGGAGGGAGAGGCCGGAAGCAGGAGGAGGGGAGTCGCGCGCATGGAGCCGCGTAGGGCAGGCCGTCGGGGCAGGGCGGGGCCGCTGGATGAGGGAGGGCCGTCGGCGGCTGGAGAACCAGGGAGCCGCGCAGAGGAGGGTCGCCGGCGGCTGGAGAACCAGGGAGAGGCGCCGTGCGCAGCGGGGAGGCCGCCGGCGGGGCGCGCGGGTGATGGCGTCGGGAGCAGCGGGAGACCGCCGGGAGCAGCGGGAGGCCGTCGGGAGCAGCCGGGAGTCGCGGCGACGGGATGCGCGCGCAGGAGAGGAGCAGCGGGAGGAGCCGGGAGCCGGGGAGCCGCGTCGCGCCGGGAGGAGCCGGGAGCCGCGTCGCGGGAGGGACGAGCCGGGAAGCCGCGTCGCGCCGAGGGCGAGCCGCCGGGGAAGAGGCCAGGCCGAGGCCTCGGGAGGGAGGGGTGAGCCGCCGGGAAATCGCGCAGGGCAGAGGCGGAGGGGCGGCGGCGGTAACCCTACGGGGCTTTGAGGCCGCCGCCCCCTCGGACGGGAAAAAAAATGAGTAAACCCTAGAGCAAAAAAAAAGATGGGAGGGAGGGTCGGAAGATCCCTCTGATACCATGTTAAAATGAGGAAACCCCCTCGCCTCCTTACCTCAAAGTGAGGCGGAGGCGTTCATTTATAATGAATGAGAAACTCCACATCGGACCACAAGTCCGATGTGGGATACAGACTCTAACAATGATGAACCTTCTATTGATGATGATTTTGATGTTTAGGTTCTCAAGGATTGGTTATTGGTTTATGGTTTGGTTAAAAGCTATTAGTATGTACTTTAATTTGTATTTTTTTGTTTGAATTTAAGTTTTTTAATTTTAAAATTGTTGAAAACTGTGTATATTTAATTATATCATGGGATGCGCCTTAGTTTCAAGAGTCGCGCGCCGCCCCTCGTTCCGCATCTCCAGGCTGCCTTTGCGCCTTATGGCGCCGCATGCCTTTGACAAATATGCATGGTGGTTCAAATGTAGATATTTTGTATGTGAGAGAAGACCACAATGGAGGGGATTTGGATAGTTAATGGAGTGACGAAATCTCTTCAACCTTTAAAGAAAAAGAGTTCAACAACGAGGATAAATGTATCTTATTAGTGTTTTTAGAATACAATCTGTTTCCACATAATCTTATGTGATAAATACTGCATTTAACTAGCTGTGAAGATAAATGCTTCCACACCTACTATTGCTATCAATCTCCAGGAGCAGTAAAGTGAAGATGTAAATATGAGCAGATGATAGGAGAGCAACATTCTGAAGGTGCACATAAACCAGAATGCAAGAAATATGCTTATAAGAGAATCATTCTAGAGGTGAGCAATTGGGAAAAAGATATATGGCTAAAAAAAATACTGGATCTGCATGACACGATGGTGTCAGTTTTTTTTTTTTTGCATGAGGTAGAGGTTAAAGATTCCAGGTCCGATGGAATGCATATGGCCAACCTATTGACATAAGAAAGTCTATTTTAATTAGAGTTATTGGGGTTAGTACTTGAATGCACGTGGTGATTGATATAGATACAAATGAGAGGCAAAATTTTTAGTTTTATTTTTTCGATTATTTAATTTCGACCCAATTTAATTAATTACTAGTGAATTAATAAAATTTTCTGTTATTTTAAAATTAATAAATTAAATTGAAAAATGGCCAAAAACCAGAATTTTATTTTTTATTTATATAGAATTTAATTTAATCTGACCATCCCTTTATTTAACTATTTTTATTTGGGGGTGATGACCCAACCATGCCAATTGAGAAAGAGTAATACGGTTTTTAAACGAGTTGTATAAGAATAAGGTGGAAAGTTGCTTGGCTATGAGTTTTTTTCTTAGCGATTGAAGTGAGGTCAATATTGAAAGAGTTCCCCGCTTCTTATACAAGCTCAACCTCCATTGCCACACATACAAAAACCATGCTGAGGAAAGTGTGTGGGGGTAAGGGTGAACAAAAAAGTAGCATAACACCAAAACCCTAATAGGATCAAAGAAATCGAAATTTACGGAACCAATCAGACAAGACGCAAGAAACAAAAGTAAACAGTAAAGAACACAAGATTTACGTGCTTCGGTCTCGTGGGGACCTACGTGCATGATAAGAACACCACCCATACTCGCGCATTTTATTAAGCTCAAAGAATAAAACGCTACAGGATGAAAACCAGCAAGAACCGGAAAAACAAGAGCAAAAGTATACAAGATTTACAAGTTTTGAAATAAACGAAACTAAAAACCAATACTTGCACAGAGTCGGAGTGGAAATCACTCCGGCAGTCCTGGTCTCTTGAAGCTGGAAGCTGAGTGCGCATAACACCGAGATTCAAGAACTCCTCTTACCTTTGTGCTTCTGGAACAATCGCTAAGAAGGTTGCACTTCTTCCACTGGGGAAGAACGTCGTCTCCACCAAAAGATGGCCACGAGGTGAAACCGAGGACGACTAGCCAGGACTGAGCTCCGATGAAGTAGAATGGCGATGACAAACTAGGGTTTCACCAGAGGGAACCTAGAGCCAAAGCTGAGGGGAGGCGAATGATCGAATGCCCGAAGCGACAAAGCGCAGGGATGATCAGACCTCCTAACATCGGTCTTCTCCTCAAAGCGGCACAACGAATCAGGGCACGCCACGAGACCACGCCGAACAGAACAACCAACGACGTAATTAATTGAAGCGCACAGGTGGACGACGCAAATCAAGCGTGCGACAACACTAATCAACGACCAGGGAAACAATCCGAACGGATCGCCGACTCAGCAGAGGTGTGGGCAGCAGGCCAGCTGAAGGCTAAGGCCCAATGCAGAAGCCCACGCAGCATGAAAGAGGCCCAAACGCAAATACCCAAATCCATCATAATAAAATTGAGCAAATTAAATAAAAGCACAATTTTGCATGCATGAGAATTAATACAACATAAATTGGGAGAATACTAACATGGCAAATATCAATATGAAAAGAAACAAATTGAATGCCATAATTCACAAATCTCCACCATTTTCCATTGAAATTGACGATGTTCTTGCACCTAGAGTTATAGAATTGGAACCAAATTCATCCTATCTAAACAAAATTTGAATTTAGACAATACCACGACTTTAGTCAAACTATTAGCCGGATTATCATGAGTATGTATCTTATTGACACACACGGTTCCAGATTATATAATGTCTATAATAAAGTGCCGTCTAATGTCTACGTGTTTAGATTTACCGTGACATACTAAATTTCTGGATAAATGAAGGGTAGTTTGACTATCAAAATAAACATTGATAACTGAATTGTAAAGGCTAAGTTCAGAAGACAAACCTTTAAGCCATAATGCTTCTTTTAACTTCCTCGGTCAAAGCAATGCATTCTGATTTCGTGGTTGAAAGGGCAATCACGGACTGCATGTTACATTTCCAAGAAATGGGACCACCACAAGCAATAAAAACATAACCAGTCAAGGATTTTCTAGTGTCAATATTCCCTGTATAGCCAACATCTATGTATTCAACAATAATTTCAGAAGTATTCACATTTTTACCATAACACAATGATAGATTAGAAATACAAGACAAATACTAAGAAACCACTTAGAGCATGCCAATGTGGCTTCCCAGGTGTGTGCAGATTGCAAAGGCAATATCAGCTAGTGCAGATCATGCTATACATGATGCTTCCCACTATATTAGCATAGGGAATTTGAGGCATAAACTGAATATCATCAGCAGCTGTGGGTGCCTGTGTCAAAGACAATTTAAAGTGCTCTCCAAGAGGTACATTAACAGGTTTGAGAGATTCAAACATGTATCTCTTCAGAATCTTTAAAATGTAAGCATGCTGAGACAAGAAAAACAGTTTATTAGGTCTGTCCCTAACCATTACAACACCTAAAATTTGCTTAGGTGCACGTAAGTCTTATTTCAAACTTGCCTTTTAGTTGATATTTAACAACAATAAGTAGACTCATTGTTTTTGCAAATGATAAGCATGTCATCAACATAAAGCAGTAACTAAGCATACCGTTTTTGGTTGATCTGAAATAGACACATGCATTTTATTGACTCCTGGTAAATTGGTTATCTAACATAAATGAATCAATTTTTTTAAATCATGCCTAGAGGCTTGTTTTAAACCATATAAAGAATTGTTCAATAGGCATACTTGGTTTAATTTGAATTACGAGTAACCATCAGCAGGTTTCATATAAAGCTTCTTATTTAAATCACCATACAAGAAGATAGTTTTAACATCAAGTTGTTCAATGTGCATATCATTATAGGCAGCAAAAACAAGTAAAAGCCTAATATAATGCTTAACAATAGGGGAAAATATTTCAGAATAGTCAATACCTTCTCTTTGAAGGAATCCCTTGGCAAGTCTTGCTTTATATTTAATTTTATTTCCCTCAGTGTTATCTTCTTTTCTTTTGTAAATCCACTTAGAACCAATAACTTTTGCATTAGGTGGTTTATTTATGTTGGAGTTTGTGTCCCGCATCGGACTTCTGGTCTTATATGATCTTTATTATTGATCATAAAATAGCCTCAATGTCTCCTTTAGAGAGGCATCTTGGGTATTCGGTCCACTCTTCCATTTCGACATGGTATCAGAGCGGGTTCTCTGACCTGATCCCACCCTCCCCTCTCTATTTTTCTCTCGGAGAAAACCTACGTTTTCCCCCCTAAGAGGGGCGGCGACCTCCATAGCTAGGGAGCCCTAATTTGCCGTGGCCCCTCCCTCCGCCTCCTGCCTCGCCCCTCCGCTGCTCCTCCGAGGCAGCCTCCTGTTGCCGCCACCTCTCGCAGCGGCCCCGCGTCCCGTCGTCGGCGCCTCTTGTGTTCCATCCTGCGCGCATCCCCCCAGTCCAGCGGCCTCCCCTCCCGTGCTCTAGCTCCTCAGCACCGCCCCTGACATTTCTGTCTCTTCTCTTCGCGTCGCCCTGTGCGACGAATCCAGTCACATCATCTCCCCGCGCGTCCCTCCCGGCTGATCCAACCCTGTCGACCACCATCACACCAACGCCACTCCTCCTGTTTGTGCGTGCATGCTCAGGGCGCGCTGCCTCGCTTAGCCCTAGTCCAGGCTGTCTCCACCGCGCGGTGCCCTGGGTGTCTTCCTCCGACCTTCTAGATTTGGACCAGCGAGCATAGGTCCTCATCGGCCCTCCCATCGCACCGCCTCCGCTTGCTGTGCCGAGTGCCCCACCCTCCGTGTTGCGCATCTCGTCCGACCTGTTCTCTCGTGTGACAACTCTGTTAGGCACATCTTCCCCTACACAACAAACGCCTCTTCCACCCCTGGTGTGACGACCTCTTGGGCAGCACCCCTCCTGAGCGGCCACCGCCCCCAGCGACTCCCTCCTTGCTGGCGCCTCCTGCGAAATCCCCGCCTCCCGGCGCACTGACAATCGGCCCCGCCAGTGCGGCTTTCCCGACGCTCCGTTGACCGGCACCGCCTGTGCGATTTTCCCGATCCCTCATCGACTGACCCCGTCAGTGCGGCTTTCTTAGCGCCTCATCAACCGGTCCCACCTCCACGACTTTCCCGGTGTCCTGACGACCGTCCCGTTTGTGCGGCTTTCCCGACGTCCCGTTGATCGGCCCCGCCTGCGCGGTTCCTCTGTCACGCCTCGACAACTTGCCGCGCCATTAATGTTATTCAGCTATTTCAGCGACATCTTCCACCATCCGTCATTTTCATCTCGAGGGGGAGTTGCGATTGCGGACGATTTCTTTTTTGTTTTGTCTTGTTTTGTAATCAAGCTGGGTATGTCCACCTTAAGAGAGAGTGTTTGCTTGGTTTTTCTTTGCTTTGGTTTGTTTTCTTTATGTATCCAAGCTAGGTAGACCTTGCTCGAGGGAGAGTGTTGGAGTTTGTATCCCACATCGGACTTGTGGTCTTATGTGATTTTATTATTGATTATAAAATAACCTCAAGGCCTCCCTTCAAGAGGCATCTCGGGTATTCGGTCCACTCCCATTTCTACAATTTACAATAGACCAAGTGTGATTTTTTCTCAAAGAGTGCATTTCTTCATCCGTGGCAAATACCCACTGTTTTGAGTCATTGTCATCTAGGGCTTGCCTCAAACCTATAGGTTTGAGGAATCATCATCTACTAGATTTTGGGCAACATGAAAAGCATATGAAGCCATACCATATTGGCTGAATCGAGCAGGAGGTCTAGGGACTCTCCTCTCTCTATCCCGGGTCAATTGATAGTCATTTTGTTGGCGGAAGGTTCAGTTTCAGAATCTGAACCGGAACTGGAGGTGGAATCAACCTGTATTGTACACAGGATCCTCAAATTGGGCTGGAGGCTCAGTTTCATCAGCCTGTTCTAGGGCTGGATCACTGCTGCCAGATGTGGCAGCCTTGGCTTTGGGAGAAGAGGACACATGGAACACTGCATCCCTACTTATTATGCATTTTTGGTAATGAGGTTTATCTACCCAAAGCTTGTAGCCCTTAAACACCCTCGGGATTCCCTACAAAGATGCATTTAAGAGCTCTTGGTTCCAGTATATTAGTTTTAATGTGTGCATAATCAGTACAACCAAAGACCTTTAAGTAGGTATAAGAGGAAGGCTTACCATCTCACAATTCTTCTGGGGTTTTAAATTGATTAGCCGGACACCTATTAATTAGGTAGACAACAGTGCTGGCACCCTCTGCCCAGAAAGATTTAGGGAGACCCGAGGAGCATGCAAGCATGCTCGACTCTTTAAAATAGTCATATTCATTCTCTCTGCAAGGCCATTTTGCTAGGGGGGGGAGGCTAACCTTTTAATACTCTCAGATTCACAAAATTGAATGGATAGGTATTCCAACCCATTATCTGTTTTCATGGTTTTAATTTTTCTCCTGATTTGGTTTTTGTTGAATGGGAAAAAGGAGAAACCCGAACCCCCAAGGTGTACTCTCTAAAGGAGCCCTTGGGGTGCTTTTATAACAAATAGTAACGACCACACCGGACCTCAAGTCCGATGTGGGATGCATACTTCAACACTCCCCCTCAAGCTAGGTGAACCTAGCTTGGACACACAAAGAAAAAACAAAGCAAGCAACAGGCTGCAAACACTCCCCCTCAAGCTGGACATACCCAGCTTGATGACAAAACAAGACGAAATAAAATAAAGGAAAAACTGCAAGACTGATGCTCCCCCTCACGATCGCAGCTCCCCCTCACGATGATGGATGGATGATGCTGAAAAGGATGCGCCAACAATGCGTCGGGAAATCCGCGGAGGTGGGGCCGAACGACAGAGCGTCGGGAAGTCCGCACCGGCAGGGCCGGTCATCGGAGCGCCGAGAAACCGCACGGGCGGGCCGGTCGTCGGAGCGCCGGGAAACCGCACAGGCGGGCCGATCGTCGGAGCGCCGGGAAACCGCACGGGCGGGCCGGTCGTCGGAGCGTCGGGAAACCGAACGGGCGGGCCGATCGTCGAACCGCCGGGAAATCCAAAGTAGCACCGGGAAAACCGCATTTGCGGGGCCGGCGACAGGAGGCGGGAACTCCGCAGAAATCGTTGCGGGATCTGGCGGCGCCAACAGACCCAAATCCTAGGTGGTCGAGCTGTTGCGCCGGCGAATGGGTGTGCCGGCGGACAGAGATGCGGCTGCCGGGATTCGCCGGGAGACGCCGGTAAGGCGGGGATGCTGCAGGAGGTGCCGGAGAGCCGAAACTTGAAGCTGGACAGCCGCTGGGAGAAACTGGAGCCGGCTGGCTGCCGGAAGAGGAGCGCAGGAGGAGGCTGGCGAGGGAGCAGGACAGTGAGAGGCGGCGCTGGAAGCCGGAGGAGGCCGCCGGCGTGGAGGGGCCGACAAGGAATGGAGGCCGGATGTCGCGCAGAGAGGGGCCGGCGAGGCTTGAGGCCGACTGATGTTGGAGGAGCCGACAGGAATTGGAGGCCGGCTGTCGAAGGCGCCGGGGCGAGGGCGCCGAGAGCCGCATCTTGGAGGCGCGGCTGGAGGAGTGGGGCGCCAGGGAACCGCTTGAGGCGTTGCGCGCACAGTGAGGCGGGAAACCGCACAGTGAGGCGGTGCCAGAAGAGATGTTGACGCAAGCCGGGAGACCCGCGTACGGGCGGAGCCGGGAGACGATAAACCGGGAGGCGCCGGTGACGGAGCAGCGGAGCAGTGCCGGACGAAGCACAGGGAGCCGCCGGGATGGGTCGTCGGGCCGGCGCGAGGGAAGCCTCAGTGAAGACGGGCCCTGGCGCCGGGAGAGATCCGTGCAGGAGAGGGGACGCCGTCGACGGAAGGAAGCCCGCCGGACGAGAATGGCTCGCTCGCAGGAGGAGCGCGCGCCGGAAGAGAAGGCGCACCGGGAGGAGCAGCGGAGGGCGCGGGGCCGTCGTGTAGGGAGGAAGATCCGCCGGGAGGGAGGGCCGCCAGGAGGGAGGGCCGCCAGGAGGGAGGGCCGCCGGGGCAGCCTGGGAATCGAGCCCGGAGGGGCGGCGGTTGAAGGAAGAAAAAAAAAAAAACGTAGCCCTACATGAGGGGCCGCCGCCCCCCACGGGGGAAAAATTCTGAGAAACCCTAAACGGGGGGAAAAAAATTGAGAGGAGGGTTCAGGATTAGGTTCCCTTTGATACCACGTTGAATGGGAAAAAGGAGAAACCCGAACCCCCAAGGTGTACTCTCTAAAGGAGCCCTTGGGGTGCTTTTATAACAAATAGTAACGACCACACCGGACCTCAAGTCCGATGTGGGATGCATACTTCAACAGTTTTCAACCAAAGTTTTCCAGGTTTTAAAGGTTTGGAAAACGTAAGATTTATTTTTCAGAATGTAAATCCAGATTTTTCTTGAGAAGTCATTTATAAATGTGACAAAATAGGAACCTCTACCATGGGAGGTAGTCCTAGCTGATCCCCATAGACCAGAATAGATCTATTCTAAGGGGCTGACAACTTTAAAGGAGGATGTATTAAAGGTGACTTTCTTAGCATTTCTCATCACACAATCTTTACAAAATGGAAGATTGCTTGGTGTGATGTCACTCAACAGCCCTTGCTTGTTGAGTTCTTCTAGACCTTTGGAGCTAACATGCCCCAATCTCCCATGCTTAAGCATAGTATTATCAGTGTTGGTGGCATAGACACTACCCAATTGTCTTGAATGAGTCTTTCTATTTAGGACATACAACCCATTATTGAGAGACCCCTTTATGATGGTTCTAGAGCCTTTGGAGATTTTTAGACAACCTCTTTCAGACCTAAAATTAAACCCCATTTGGTCTAGGGAAATCAGGTTTTTATGAAGGTTGAGAACCCACTTAACATCAAGCAAAGTGATGATGGAATGATCATCTAGTTCTAGTAAAACAAAATCTCTTCCCTCCAACTCACTCTTATTACTAAGAGGACATCTCATTCTACTATTTTTTACCAATTCTAAGAATGACTCTAAAAGAACACATGTGAAAGGAGCATCCCGAGTCAAGGACCCACCCTTGATTAAGAGAATGGCTGGACACATTTAACACTTCAGCTCTGTCATAACAAGAATCCACTAAAAGGGACTGGTCAGGGGTTCTGTCATAACAAGAATCCACTAAAAGGGACTGGTCAGGGATTGTTTTGATTCTAGTTCTTGTTTGAGTTTCCTACATTTGGGTTTAGTGTGTCCAGGTTTACCACAATGGAAACAAACAATTTTTCTTTCCCTAAAATTTGACCTAGGTTTGGGTCCTTATTCTTCTTGCTTTTATCTTTACTAAATTGTTTCTTTTTACCTTTAGATTGTGGTTTACCCCTAGTAAACGAGCTCTCGGCCTCACCTTTAATTCTAGGTTTGGAATGCAATTCTTTGGAGAGAAGGGTAGACTTAACCTCTTCAAGGGTTAATGAGTCAGACCATACATCATGGTCTCTACTAGGGTGTTGTAAGCATTATCTAGAGAAATTAGAAGAATCATTGTTTGATCTTCATCATCAACAATTACATTAATGTTGGCCAAATCTAACATAATTTTGTTAAATTCATCTAAATGGGCATTAATTGAACTACTGAGTTTCATCTTAAAGGTGAGCATTTAGTGGTTTTTATAAAGCCTGCCTACTAAAGAAGATGCCATGTACTATTTTTCTAGTTTAAGCCATATACCAGCATCAATAGATTCATAGGCAACTTCCCTAAGCACTTTATCTCCTAAAGAAAGCAACATAGAACTATGTGCTTTAACTAACACATCTGAGGCTACATCTTGATATCCAATCCAGTTTCATTTACAGTAACAATAGGTTTCTTAAGCCCACAAAGGGCATCAATTAAGCCCTGCTGAACCAAGATGCCTCTCATCTTAATTCGCCAAAGGTTAAAGTTATTATCGCCATCAAATTTCTCGATTTCGAACCTAGTTAGTTGACATGTTTACCCAAAGAGCAGATGTCGAGTTCTTGTGGACAATGTTAAGCGTACACCCCCAACAACCGACCAATCTCTAGGGTAAACAATGTTTATCCAAATAGATTCGAAATGTAGAGGAATTATGGATGGGACAACGACTCTAAGCAAATGCAGTAGAAAGATAGTGACGATTTAATAATAGATCACAATGCGAAAATAAACCAGAAACAATTATTGAAACAAGAAACAAGTTCAACAACAAAGGAGAACTAGTTAGGCTCTGATACCACTTTGTGAGGGGTAAGGGTGAATCAAACAGTAGAAGAACAACAAAACCCTAATAGGACCGAACTGGGGTTTTGGTTTCAGAAGTTGAAATTTACAGAACCAATCAAACATGATGCAAGAAACAAAAGGAAACAGTAACGAACACAGGATTTACGTGCTTCGGTCCCATGGGGACCTACGTGCATGCCAAAAACACCACCCAGACTCATGCATTTTATTAAGCTCAAAGAATAAAACACTACAGGTTGAAAACCAGCAAGAACCGAAAAAACAAGAGCAGAAGTATATAACATTTACAAGCTTCGAAATGAACAAAACTAAAAAACAGTAATGACAAAGCCAGAGTGGAAATCACTCCGACAGTCTTGATCTCTTGAAGTTGGAAGCCGAGGGCGTAGAACACCGGGATTCGAGAACTCCTCTTACCTTTGTACTTTTGGAACAGTCGCTAAGAAGGTTGCAATTCTTCCACTGGGGAAGGATGTCGTCTCCACCAAAAGCTGGTCATGAGGTGAAACCGAGGACGACGACAAGCCATGAATGAGCTCCGACGAAGCAGATTGATGATGAAAAACTAGGGTTTCGCCAGAGGGAACTGAGAGCCAAAGCTGAGGGGAGCCGAATGATCGAATGCTCGAAGCGACACAGTGCAGGGGTGATCAAACCCCCTGACATCGGTCTGCTCCTCGAAACGGCACAACGAATCTGGGCGCGCCATGAGACCACGCCAAACAGAACAGACAGCGGCGTAATTAATTGAAGCGCACAGGTGGACGACGCAGATCAAGCGGGCGGCAACTCTAATCAACGACTAGGGAAACTATCCGAACAGATCGCTGACTCAGCAGAGGTGCGGGCAGCAGGCCAGCCGAAGGCTAAGGCCCAATGCAAAAGCCCACGTGGCATGAAAGAGGCCCAAACACAAATACCCAAATCCATCATAATAAAATTGGGCAAATTATGTTTAAAGCATAATTTTGCATGCATGAGAATTAATACACATAAATTGGCAGAATACTAACATTAAAAATATCAATATGAAAACAAACAAATCGAATGCCATAATTCACATTAAGATATTATGAAATATCCCAGAATCTATTCAGCTATATAAAGGGAACCTTGAAGCCTGTAACATGTAGCTGACCCCACTGCCCAGCCTGTGCGTCATGGAAATCATCTGGGATTGAAGATGGGAGCTTAAGCTACTGCTACTGCTACTGCTACTGCCTATAAATGGAGAAGAAGACCCCATGAGAGTAGGGGTTAGGGAGTACTTGGGGTGGCTCTCCGTCAGTGGTCCATCCCTTGGAGTAGAGCAATATTCTTCTTATTTTCGTCTACTTCTATAGATTGTTTTCTATTATTTCCATAATAATTGAGTTTCATTCAACTTTCGCTCATTTTTTTTTAATTTTCAATGAAGTATTCCCTCACCCCCATTTTGTGTTTTGTTTTCTTGATGGGAATTTGTGTTCTCCTTTTTGTGGTCACGATTTCCCACCTCCAACCACTGAGGACTAACCAGCACATCTAGTTCAATGGAGGGAATCTTGGAATTAATTTTGAATTTATTATCATTTAAATTGTTTGATTTTCCATAAAACTCTAAGTCATCGGTCACGGGTAAGTGAAGGGATACGGGTAAGTGAAGGGATAGTTCAAAACACTCCCTTTGAATTGACTTTTTCCTGTGCATCCTTATTCATACATCCCTTCATTGGAAATTTATCTCGGCAAAGAAAATTGCATGTTGAGGGGCATTCTACCCCAGTGGGAATCTTCATGGAACTTGTTGGAAGAGGCTATTTTAAGGGATAGAGTGTCTTTTAAAGAGAGAAATCACTCACTTGATTGATTTAGTATGATTAAAAAAACAATAATCAATTCACGAACAATGATAAATTCATTTTATTCTGTAAATCCTTAGAATTAGATTTTTTTTCCTTACTGGCATTTTGTGCATCATTCCTTGCATCCCGTTATTTCTTTACTATTTAAAATCATTAATTTCATCCCTTTTGTTCTTCATCAAAAATTACTATTTAATTGCTTTCAAATTAATTAAAAATAGCAATAAAATTAACTATCTTAAAAGCACTTTAAAATTAATAAACAGAAGGGAATACTGTGAACATGACACCAAGCCTCTATGAATGATCCCCATGGATAACCACTATGCTGCTTATAAATTTCTAATGTGCATTGGTGGCTCTTCGACAAGGTCGTCCCATGTCCACTTTTTGGCATCTTTACTGTGGAGGTTTATTTTAACACTATACTGTCTTTCACCATTCCTTTATTTTATTTTGTTTCTTTTATAATTCTTCTATCCAATGATGCATTTTCAATATTATACACATTCTTCATTCGCAAGCGACTAACATGTGCAGTGGCTTAGTAATTTTTTTGTAATTTTCATCAAAGGCCGTATACACATCACGGAAAAGTGCCCATCAAATCCGGAATGGTGTTTTCTAATCAAATGAGCCATTAATATTCCCTAACATTTGCTATAAATGAAGAATATCAATGGAGGGAATCAATTCATTAAAAGTAAAAATGTTTATGAAGAAGAGGAATCTGTGAGGACCACATTTGGCATATCTGAGGAAGTGTGTCTAGAAGACGAGAAATTGAAGGTTGACTACCTACCTTTGGAACCAATAATTCTCGAAGGAACACCAAACATTCAAGCGAAGCTTCAAGATGAAACTAAACTGGGGGATTTCTCACATTTGAATTCAATTGTTTTTTTTTATCTTCATGGATATGATTTTTGCACCAATTCCTCATGAGTTAACATGGTTGAAACAACTGAAGTATTCAAGATCCCAGAGTGATGGTGATGAACCGCCTCATGAGGGACCATTCATGATCCCAATGTACATGAAAGATGCAGTAAAGGGTGCAGGTGAAGAACAGTAGATCCCGACACTAGCGATGAGGCTAATACCTCCTCAACAATAGAAAGAATATCCCATGGAAGACACAGGGTTAGGACATTCATCTTCTCTTTTGGGGTTCTTTGGTCTTGATACTTACGGATGTCAGTAGAAGTCACATGTGTTGGTTCGCATCAAATAATACCCATCCACTTTCGGATTGTGGATGATCACACAACTGCCTTGTTGGTGCTATAAACATAGCACCACTTGGTCAACCACACATGATTTCTTTTCTCTCCCCTTTTCTCTGTTTATTTGCTTTAGCTTATGAAAGAAATTTCTCATGTTTTTTGTTTTCGTAGTTGGTTGCAGAGAAAGCAAGGGAAATGAGCACTCAACTCTCAAATTGAATAATCAGGTTGTATTTATTATTTTTATCTGTGTTTACTACCCTTCTCTTTTTTGTTTATGAGCTTCCTGGAGGGTTAGTAATACATGTCTGAGGGAATTTCATCTTATTGATAAATTTTCATGTTTTGTTTTTAATTTTTGGCGTGCTTGTGTATTCAATTTCACTGTTTTTTGGATTTGAGGAATATTAGCTTAAGAGAATATCGATTTTCATTTTTCACACATGAGAAGATTTCGAGGGATTTTACCTAGTTTTTTGTAAAATTAATTTTAAATCATTATTGATATGGAATCTTTTTTCCTTTACTTATATTTTCAACTTTTTTTTTTCTGTGCTTAGCAAATTTTTCAAATCCATGCCCCATGAACACTATTCTAAAATTATTTTCCCTGAGGTATTCTGAACTGTTTTGAAACCATACTCCCAATATCCTATCATTCTTGAGCGAAATCTAGCTTTACATCGATCATTAATAGTCCCTTAGATCTCCATGAATTGCCTTATCGTTTCAAGTCACATTTCAAGATAATTGTCCCTTATCTGCCCATCACACATAATATAATTTCCTGATAATTTCATGTTTTACTGTGGGGTGGTCATCTCATGTGTGTAACCTTGGGAGGCAGTACATGCTGGATGTTTGAGAGGGTGGTGCCATCATCCTGGGGCATTGAAAAATAATTGGTTTTGGTCACATTTGTTGTTTTAGCAATTTTAATTCATTTCTCTTGAAAGGGGAAGAAATGAAAAAATGTATATATATAAAAAGTGCATAAGAAGAAGACATTTAGTAAAGAGGAGAAGAAGGTTTGAATTTCATTCATCGTTTGACTCATGCATAGTAGAAAATAAGGTGTATCATTTTGTAGAGTGAATTGATTGATTAAATTCTCAATGTCTCACATGGTGGAGAAGTTTGAATTTTTATAAGCTTTAAGGGATACATTCATTTTCCCTGATAACTCCATGATTAAATTCTCTCTAGTGAAGAGTGACATAATCCCATATGAGGTAGGTTGTGATTGGGTAATGGGTGAATTTTTAAGGTTGAACAAATTTATGCATGGGAGCAAAGATGGAGGAAATGTTTTTCATGAATGAAACATGAAAAATTCTATTTTTTAAAGATATTGCAAAACTATCTCATTTTTAATTCTTGTGTGGATTTGGTGTTGATATATGATAATTTCACATGAATGTAAGTGAAAGGGAGTGATAAGAGCCAAAATATTCACATTTTTAATTATATTTCACTGTTTAATTTCTCCATAATTTAATTAATTAGAAGGAATTTTATAACATTTTCTTTTATTTTAAAATCAATAGATTAAATTTTATTTATTGATTATTTTTATTGTATTTAATTGATTTTGGCTATACCATTATTCAGATGTTTGTATTTACAGGTGAAGGCCAAGTAAGAGTAGTCTGGTTGTTCAACTAGTTGCGTTAGTATGAGATGGACCGTGGCCTGACTGAGTTTTTTTCCTCAGTTACAGAAGTGATGTCATGATGCTCTCTGAGAATAATTTAGGCAGGGAGTCAGTAGGTGAGCATAATCGGCCATCACAAACTCGCGTAAAGACAATGTGGTGAATCTGCAGCTGGCATTAGATTAAATCTGAATTTCAACTAGCTCCATAAGATTAAAGTAGTGCTCACGTTAGAATAAGCAGCAATTCTCAAGGGCATGTAAGATGAACTAGGCGTTAGAATGACCCATGTAAGATTTACATGGCTGCTGCATATCCATGTTGTATATCTTCTTCTCTGATCGAGTAAATATCAGACAGTAACATCTAACCACTGTTTAGGAATCACTGAGAAGGCTCAATGAACACTCTGGATGACAAACGAAGGCTGGACATTAACAGAGTTAAAGATGCTGATCCCCCTGCTGGTACATAGGAGTGTACTGTTGCGGAATCGCCGGGAGACACAACGACAGAAATGAGAAAAAACGAAAGAAAGAAAGCAAAGGATATAGCGATTTACGTGGTTCGGGAATAATCCCTACGTCCACGGGAGAGGCAGAATATTTCACTATTCGGGAGCACAAATTACAGAGGGTTTTTTCAGTGGTAACCCTAGCCCGAAAATGGGCTATAAAACAATGGAGAAGACGATCACTGTTCGAAAAAGTGGTCCGCGTCGCTACAGTGAACGACGACTGACTTTGTCAAAAGCGCTACAGTAAAGTTGAGCCCGAAATCCACACCGCTACAGTGCCTGTCGGTGTCGGTCGGCCCAATCGGATCGGGCAACACCAATCCAACAATCTCCCACTTGTAGCCTGATCCACTGCACTGCACTGCTTCGATGCAACTGATGAAGACAACTTACTTAATTTGAGTTCTTCCTCTTCTTCACTCACCAGTGGCGTGTTTTCCATTCACAGATTCATGAAATACAAACTGTTTTCCTCTTGTGCTTCCATCAGGTCCTCCATCATTCTGCCTCTCATCCTCCGTTCATCACTGGAGATCAACAGAGGCACAACAGTGCCTCAACTTCTGTATCACCATAGGCTTTGTCAACATGTCTGCCGGATTGTTGGTTCCACAGATCTTCTGCAATGTCAGCAACCCATCCTGTATCAAACCTCTGATGAAATGGTACTTCAACTGAATGTGCTTCGTCCGGGCATGAAACACTGGGTTCTTGGCAAGATGTATAGCACTCTGACTGTCACAGTGCAATACATTCTCCTCTCGCTTTCTTCCCAATTCATCCAAGAAGTTCTTCAGCCAAACCATCTCTTTCCCAGCTTCTGTTACAGCAATGTATTCTGCCTATGTGGTGGATAAAGCCACCACCTTCTGCAATTGTGATATCCAACTTACCGCAGTTCCTCCACAGGTAAAAACATAACCCGTGGTACTCCTCCTGCTGTCGCCATCGCCTCCAAGGTCAGCATCCACATACCCCTGCAATGAAGTTCCTTTCCCAAAGCACAGAGATAGCTCCTTGCTGCCCTTCAAATAACTCAGTATCCACTTCACAGCTTCCCAATGTTGCTTTCCAGGGTTAGCCATATACCTCCTCACAACTCCCACTGCATGAGTGATGTCAGGTCGAGTACAGACCATGACATACATCAGGCTTCCGACAGCTGATGCGTATGGAGCTTTTGCCATGTACTCCACCTCTTCTGCCGTCTTCGGTGATTGCTCCTTTGATAGTTTGAAGTGGCTCGCCAGGGGAATAGAGACTGTCTTTGCTTCTAGCATGCTGAATCTTCTCAAAACCTTCCTAATGTAATCAGCCTGTGACAACATTAATGTTCCAGCCGTGCGGTCTCTCTTGATCTTCATTCTCAGGATCTTGCCAGCTTCTCCAAGATCCTTCATTTCAAACTCCTCAGCCAACTGCCCTTTCAGTTCATTAATGCTTTGCATACACGATCCTGCAATGAGCATGTCGTCCACATACAGAAGCAATATAATGTATTCATCACCGAAAGACTTGATGTAGCAACACTGATCCATGCCACATCGTTTATATTCATTTTTAGACATAAATGAATCAAACTTCTTGTTCCACTGCCTCGGTGCCTGCTTCAGTCCATATAGGCTCTTCTGGAGTTTGCACACCAGATCTTCCTTTCCAGACTCTACATATCCCTCTGGCTGCTGCATGTAGATATCTTCCTCCAAATCTCCATGAAGGAAAGCAGTCTTGACATCAAGCTGCTCAAGGTGCAAGTCCTCTGACGCCACAATGCTGAGAACCACCCGGATGGTGGTAAGCTTCACTACAGGTGAGAAGATTTCAGTGAAATCTACTCCCTCCTTCTGTTGAAAGCCTTTCACCACCAGCCTTGCCTTGAACCTCCTCTTGCCATCATGTTCTTCCTTGACCCGGTAGACCCACTTATTTTGCAATGCTTTCTTTCCTCTTGGCAGATGTGTCAGCTCCCAAGTGTTGTTCTCATGCAATGAGGAAATCTCTTCCTTCATAGCCAGCTCCCACTTGCCCGACTCCTTCAGCTGCATTGCTTCTTCAAAGCATTCTGGTTCTCCACCGTCAGTCAATAATAGATAATGCAATGATGGTGAATGCCTCTGTATAGGCCTTCTCACCCTTGATGATCTCCTCAATTCCACCGGAGTAGTAGGTTCCACCGGTTCGGATCTCTCAAGCTCAGACACACCTTCAAGCTCCACTTGCTCTTTACTCTCTGGTTCAATGTTCCCATTTTCATCTTCAGCTTCATGACGACCTTTGTACATGACACCTTCATTGAATACTACATTCTGGCTCCTGATGACCATCCTCTTGTGATCATCCCAAAACCGGTAACCAAACTCCTCAGCACCATAGCCAATAAAGAAACATGGCTTGGACTTAGCATCAAGCTTGTCCTTTGAGTTAGCATCAATGTGTACATAAGCTAAACTGCCAAAGACTCTTAAATGTGAGAGTTTTACCTCTTTACCAGACCAGAGCTCCTCGGGTAGGCGTTCTCCCATTGGCACAGATGGACTTCTATTGATCAGATACGCTGCCATGTTCACTGCATCAACCCAGAAGGTTTTGGGCAACCCTGAGTGCAGCCTCATGCTCCTGGCACGTTCATTCAGTGTCCGATTCATTCTCTGCCACACCATTCTGTTGTGGTGTTCCTGGGATTGTCTTCTCTCACCGAATTCCATTTTCAGAACAAAATTCTCTGAACTCATGACTGCCATACTCTCCACCGTTGTCAGACCTCAAACATTTCAGCTTTGCTCCTGACTCGTTTTCCACCATGACTTTCCACTTTTGAAACATTTTAAACACATCAGATTTATTCTTCAGAAAGTAAACCCATACCTTCCTTGTTGAGTCATCGATGAATGTCACATAATATTGTGACCCTCCGAGGGATGGTACTGGTGCAGGCCCCCAGATATCTGTATGCACCAGGTCCAGCTTTCCAGCCTTCGGTGTTCTGCCTCCTTTTGCAAAGGACACCTTCTTCTGTTTTTCAAAGATGCAATCTTCACATAAGCCTACTTCCACCGACTTCAGCTCTGGTAGCAACCCTTTTGTTGCCAGCACCTTCATCCCGTTTTCACTCATGTGGCCGAGTCTGTAGTGCCACAATTGAGAACCTCCGACAGCTTCCAGCGATGCAGCCATGTCCATGCAAGTTTCTGTCAGGTTGTACAGGGTGCCATTCTTTGCTCCCCGAGCTATATGACCATAGCTCCTTTGGTGATCTTCCATGCACCACCAGTGAACGTGGTACTCAACCCTGCATCATCAAGTTGTCCCACAGAAATGAGATTTCTTCTTAAACCAGGGATGTACCTCACGTTTTCCAGAACCAGCAAGCTCCCACTGTTGGTCTTGATCCGTGCATCTCATTTACCCACGATCTGCAAGGGCTCGTCATCAGCAAGATGCACCTTGCCAAAATTTCCAGAAACAAAATTGTTCAGGAAACCCTTCTCCGATGTAGAATGGAAAGACGCCCCAGAGTCTAAAATCCAAGACTCCATCGGGCTGTCCACGCTCAGCAGCAGCACGTTATCAGTTCCTTCAGCTGCAGTGTTTGCTCCACTGATTTCAGGTCCCTTCCAGTTATCTCTGCACTCCTTCTTGACATGTCCTTTCTTCCCGCATGTCCAGCAGGTAGGACCAGGCCCCTTTGCCTTGTCTCTGCTCTTTCCTCTTGACTTCGATCGTCCTCTGCGATTGTCCCGCTGTAGGTACCTTCCTCTTCCTTCAACGTTCAAAGCAGAACCAGAGAATCTGCTTGATTCTCTTCTTCGAACATCTTCACTAAGGATTAGGTCCCGTATATCTTTCAGAGCCATCTTTGTATTCCCCGAAGTGCTGCTCACAGCTGTTACAGTTGCTTCCCAACTCTCTGGTAATGAAGATAGTAAAACCAGAGCACATAGCTCATCACCAAGATCAATGTCCACCGATGACAACTGACTTATGATGGTATTGAATTCGTTGATATGATCTGCAACAGGTCTCCCTTCAACCATTTTCAGGTTGAACAATCGTCGTATCAAATGCACCTTGTTTGCCGCAGAAAGCTACTCGTACATATTTGTGAGGGCTTTCATCAAGTCCACCATCGTCTTCTACTCTCTGATGTTGAACGCCACGTTTTTGGCCAACGTCAGGCGCACAACACCCAGAACCTGTCGGTCCAGTAGCTCCCACTCCGACTTCTCCATGTCCGCTGGCTTCACACCCAGAAGTGGCAAATGCATCTTTTTCTGATAAAGATAATCCTCGATCTGCATCCTCCAGAAACTGAAATCAATTCCATCGAAGCGATCGATCTTCACTTTGCCTTCATCCAGAGCCATCGTTGGAGAATTCCGAACCTCCTTTGATACCAGTTGTTGCGGAATCGCCGGGAGACACAACGATAGAAACGAGAAAAAACGAAAGAAAGAAAGCAAAGGACACAGCGATTTACGTGGTTCGGGAATAATCCCTACGTCCACGGGAGAGGCAGAATATTTCACTATTCGGGAGCACAAATTACAGAGAGTTTTTTCAGTGGTAACCCTAGCCCGAAAATGGGTTATAAAACAATGGAGAAGACGATCACTGTTCGAAAAAGTGGCCTGCGTCGCTACAGTGAACGACGACTGGCTTTGTCAAAAGCGCTACAGTAAAGTTGACCCCGAAGTCCGCACCGCTACAGTGCCTGTCGGTGTCGGTCGGTCAGTTGCGGGCCACAAGCATTCGGCCCAATCGGATCGGGCAATACCAATCCAACATGTACTTGAGTCGAGCGAGTATCTCATTACTCGAGCTCAAACTCGGTACTTGAACTCAATGCTCGAGTCCGAGCTCGGTACTTGAACTTGTTGCTTGAGCTCGGCTCGACGCTCAATTGAGTATCGATTTCCTTGTCCGAGCTCGTGCTTGATTCGAGCTCGATCGAATTACTCGAGTAAGCTCGACTTGATCCAATCCGGATACCTTGTCAAAATTTTAATTACAAAATATATAGCTCGAATTTAAGCTCAAACTCAATTTTTTACTCGAGATCGAAAACTGAGTTCAGAATTAAATACATATATATTGAATACAAATTTGACTCGATTGGTATAGTACTCAAATTCGACTCGACTAGAAAAAAACTGAGTTGAGCCTGAGTAGCTTGTGAGTACTTGAGCTCGTTTACAGCCCTGATCGTCCATGCTCAACCTTCATTGCAACCAGTCCAAAAACAATGCTAATGCAGATTTGACGGCCTGAGGGAATATCCTGGTTACTATTCAACTTGAGAAGAAGAATCTATAAGCATGCAACATGGAGCTCATCCTACTTCCAAGCTCGTTCGGTGTAGAAATCACCCGACAATGAAGAACGGACCTCGAGCCCCTGTAAATGTAGATCACATGAGTAGGGTTGTGCAAGTCCAGGGGGTGGCTCCCCTTTATGGGTCCATCTTCTTCCACTGCATTTTTTCTTTTATTTCTATAATAATTTAGTTTTATTTCAATCCCGCCCCTTTATTTTTACATTTTTAGTGCAGTGTTTACCCCTCACCCATTATGTGTTGTATTTTCCCCCTTTGTGAATTTGTGTTCTCTTCACCATAGTGGCTATGATCTACCACTTGCATCCATTTAGGACTAACCAGCAAATCTAGTTCAAGGGAGGGAGGCTGTGAATGGGTTGATTTTAATATCATTTAGATTGTTTGATTTTTCATGTAATCGGTCATGTGATAGATCGAAACTTTCCCCATGGACTGACTTTTTCTTCGATACTTCCCTTCATCCACAGTATCTCAATCAAGTGAATTTCAAGTGGAGAAGTGTATGGGAGTTTTACCGAGGAATCATGGGTCACTTATAAGAAGAGACTATTTTAAAGGTGGGAGTGGGTCTTATGATGTGAGAAATCACACATGAGCGAGTTGGTATGATTGAAGGAACGTTAATCAATTCAAGAACTACGATAAATTCATTTTTCGATGGAACTCTAAAATTAGATTTGTTCTGACTAACTTGCATTATGTAAATCCATTATTGCAACCCATAATTTCTCCATTATTTGGCATCATTAATTTCATCATTTTGTTTTTCATCAAACATTGTCATTTCATTGATTTCAAACTAAATAAAAATACAAAAAAATGCAGTAAGCCTCCTTTGAGAATAGTATGTGGTTAGCAACTATGCTACTTTCTTGGTGTTTTAAAAAGGCATGATGGAGTCCCATCGATAATGTCATCAATGACTAGATACATTGAACAATGTTTTTCATGCATTAAAGGAAACGATTTTGGAAGACATTAGGGCAGAATTAAAATGTACGTACTCTATTTTATTGAAAAATCATAAAATGAAAGGGAAGAACACATGGATTGAAATTTTCTACGGTGTTGTATTTGTTGTCAATCTTATATGAGAGAATGTTTTTGAAGATTAGTTGAGGGAAAAACTTTATGTTCCAAAGGACTAAATCTGGAAGATATGATTTGAATTGTTGATTCAGATGATATGAGTTGAAATGTCTTGATTCCATATTCAGAAGTTATATGTAGCGTTCCACCCCGGATGCCACTTAGAGGTGCCCTGAGACGGTGGACCACAAGATCTCAAGCGCGCCTCCTCGTACGTCAGAGGTTGTCGACTAGCACTGATGGCTTAGGGTGTGTCTGTGAGGAGATTATGCCCTCATAGATTAGAGTCGAGCACAACAAAATATAAATATAGATATGTATATATGAAATAGGAAACAACGAAAGCAGACGCTAAGATAACAGGAACAGTAACCTGTCGTTGTGGAAGCAATAAGAAGCAATCGACAACAGTGGAAATAATAAATGGATAACATCCAAGATATTTAAACGAGCAGAAGTTGAATCATAAATAGATACAAAAGATGATAATCATGTTGTCATGTAACTAGACAAAATGAGTTCACGGGGAACAGTGGATACAGGCATATAACACATGCTATCAAAAATGCAAAAAGGCCAAAAAGCACCTACTACTTGCATCAAGAGCATAGGCTCGGTCCTTTGCACTCGTACTCCATTCTGGAAAAGTCAATCAAGCATCAGAAGCAAGTTGCTTCTCTTTATCTATACCTGCAATCATAAAGTCTGCTTGGGTACCACGGGCGGTCCAAGGAGAGTGTGAGATATATTTAGCAGGCCACCATCAACAGTGTCTAGATCAATCCAGTTTGTGCAATATAAAATGAACAATGTGTCATTAAAAGTAAATGTAAAATGATAAATAAATGTTAAATACTTCAGTCTGGGTTCCTTAATGGATACCCAACCGATACCACCAGCTTTGGACTAAGTCGGATGTCTAAACCAGGTGAACCTTTACAGTAGTGATAAGGTGTGTACATGGGTCATCATAAATAAAGCAGCAAGTGTGGACCGACCCTAAGCTTGTGGTTTGGCTTGGCAGACACATCCTTATAATATCACTCAAGCATTTTCATGATTTAATAATAAGCCATCACATGCAAAACATGCAAAGCATCTGTCAAATCCAGTGTGGCATCCTGAGCCCGCCCAATGCGATCCATAAAGAAATCCCAAGGGTCGCTGTAGGAGCTCCAGAAATACCCAATACCACAGAACCCGTCTAAGACGACCTATAACGACGTCCCTTGTATCACTCCCAGGATAGTGTAAGCATAACCGCTGAGCTCATTCCAGGTATCTCACATAGGGGTCCAAGTATCACATGAGGCATGGTATAACCATCTTGTCGATGAGCCCATTCACGGTTGCTCCCCCAGGGAACTGGTGTTACTCATGGGTATAGATAAACCACCTGAAAAGCCCGTACAAGGCAAGCCAAGTGTCGCTCTTGGCGCCTCCAACAAATCCATCACAAAACACGACGAGTCCATCCACGACGTCCTTAAGTCGGGACCCGTGTTCGCTCTCGACCCGTAAGCAACCAAGGCACAACATTCACAAACACATATCATCAAGGCATAGCATGCACAACAAAATAAGCAAGCTAGCCAATTCATTTTATTCAAGGCAGACAATTATGGCATAAGACATAAGACAATAGGAATTGAGCATAAGCATAAGCACAAGGCTACAAGGCATGACCACAAAGCAATAAGCATAAGCATAAGGATTTAACATAAGCACAAGACATTGACATAGAGCATATAACATTAAGCATGAGGATTAAGGCCCAACTCATGTTCTACTATTCATCTTAAATCAATTCATAAATTCAAAGTGTTTATTATAGGTGCAACACACCTCAAAGGTGTTCAAACAACTTGAGTTAAAAGGGCATTAAGCCTCGAAGGAGGAAAGCTCACCCATTGGGGTTGCTAGAGTCAAGGCGATAAACCAAAGGTTGATTCGACGCCCACTAGGGTCGTACCGGGTATGAAAAGACAACCAGTTCAATTTATTTAACAAATTAGAGGCGCTGCTAGAAGGGTTCGGCGCACGGCACAATGACGCACTTTATAAAAAGTGATGAAATATCAGGAAAGAAGCCAGACCACCTACCTTAGGTTCATAGAGGACCACTCGTTCATTGTCAACCCTTGAATCAAGCTAGAACAGAAGATATCAAAGAAATCGTCAAAAGCCCGAAAAATAGGGCAAATGACGTCGCACCTAAATAGCGCAACATAGAAGAGAAGCAACGAAGAATGGAAGGACGAGGAGTGTAGAGCTTACCTCAAGCTTTCCAATGCACCTGACGATGAAGGATTTGGAGTTCAGATGGAGGAGATAAAAAAACCCCTTGGAGAAGAGGAGGGGAAGCTCTCAGGTGTGCAGTTCGTTGGAACAAGGGTGGAGAAGGGAATTGAGTATTAAAACATTTTAGGGGAAAAAAGTAATTTACCCTTCATTTACTAGGCTGCACGGTTGGCCAAACCGTACGTCAAATGTGTACCGTATTCTGCTTAAGGAGGGACCCCACACGACTTAGGCGCACATTTTGGTTAACCGTGCGCAAGTCGTGTGGAAGTCATTGTCAAAAATGATAGAGCCCTTCGCATGGGAGTGCACCCCATCCCGCATGGTTGTAGACAATCGTGCGACCCCCTCCTCCCTTCTGCACACTCCCGCACGGTTAGGGAAACCGTGCGGGTTGGGCGACACAGTTTCTACTAACCATGCGACCCAATCCACCTCTTCAAATTCCAGGTTTCGGGCTCTGAACAAACCCCAAACGCCCTCGCGACCTCCGTGGCTCCATTAGGTAACATTATAAAGGTCAAACCAAGGAATTGAAGTCGAAAAACAATGATCCGTACCTTTTAGAAAATCTGGGACGTTACAACCTCTTCTCCTTAAGACAACTCATCCCTGAGTTACCCTTCTGAGGGTTGAAAAACGTCATCTGAGAAAAGTTTCAGCCACTGCACATGTACATCGGTCTCCTGCTCCCAGGTCACGTCTTGTACGCGTATGTGCTGCGATAGCAGTCGGACCAGAAGAACTGACCTGTCTCAGAGAGCCTTCATGCTCCGATCAATGATACATATCAGATGCTTCTCAAAGGATGCATCCGCCTCCATCACAATTTCCTTGGGGTCAAACGAATGAGACAAGTCGGCATGATAACGATGGAGTTGCGATACGTGGAAGATGTTGTGCATGACACGGTATCTCTGAGGTAATTGTAACCGATAGGCTATCAGCCCAACTCTCTCCACACTCTCAAGAGGCCCAATATAACGAGGCAATAACTTTCCATGTTTTCGAATTCGTTTATGACCCAATCCAGGTGATACCCACAGAAAGACCCGATGTCTCACCTCAAACTCTAGAGGTCGACGACGATGATCGGTATAAAGACTTTTGCCTAGACTAATCTGTATCCATACACTTCTAAATCAGCCGAACCTACTCTTTAGTCTCCTGAATGAGACGAGGACCCAGTAGCGCTGCCTCACCCGCCTCCAACTAGCACAGAGGTGAACGACATGACCTACTATAAATGGACTCATACAGAGCCATCTGGATTTTTGCCTGAAAGTTGTTATAGGCAAACTCAACAAGCGGAATATGTTTCTCTCATGAATCTCCAAAATCAAGAATGCATGTCAGGAGCATGCTCGCTAACACCCGTATCATCTGCTCGGACTGCCCGTCAGTCTGAGGGTGATATGTTGTACTCAATAGCACCGGTGAACCCAGTGCCTTCTGCAACCCTTGCTAGAACCGTGAAGTAAACTGGACATCTCGGTCCGATATGATAGAACGAAGAACACCATGAAGGCACACTATCTCCGGGATATAAAGACTCCCAAGTTCAACTGAGAAGCTCTCATGGATATGTAGGAAGTGTGCGATCTTGGTCAACCTGTCGACGATTACCCATACTGAATTGCGGCCTCAAGGGGATCTCGACAAGCCCGTCATGAAATCCATGGTGACATTGTTCCATTTCCACTCAGGAATGGAAAGAGACTGTAAAAGTCCAGCAGGTTGCTGGTGCTCAGCCTTTACCTACTGATAGGTGGAGCACCGCGTGATAAAACCTGCAATCTTCCTCTTTATACCCGACCACCAATATTGACGACATACATCTCGGTACATCTTGGTAAGCTCAGAGTGAACTGCCCAAGCAGAGGTATGAGATTTCGGTATCAGCTCTTCCCGTATATCAGAAGGCACCTAAACACACCCATGGAAGAGAAGGGTATCATTCTCATAAAAAATCCAATAAAGAGGAGGATTCTCACTTGAGACGCTCTCCCTTAGAACCAAGTCTTCGGGATCAGAAAGTTGTCTCGTCGTCACCCGCTCCAGAAGAGAGGATGTCACCACTAGAACTGCTAGAACAAGCTGTCCGTGCTGTTTTTGAACCTCCAAGTGCATCTCAGAAAAAAATGCTATCAACTTCCACTCATTGCTGGCCTCCAAGATGGCTTGTGTCTGAGTCTTCCGACACATGGCGTTAGCCACGACATTAACCTTCCCGGGTGTATAAGCAAACTCATAGTTGAACGACTGCAAGTATTCAACCCACTCGTGCTGCCTCAAATTTAAGTATCATTGTGTGGAGATGTATTTGAGACTTTTTTGATCCATGTAAACAATGAATCACTCACTCAATAAGTAGTGCCTCCAACAACGTAAGACATGAACCACAATTACAAGTTCGAGGTAATGCATAGGGTAGTTATGCTCATGCGGCCTCAGTTGGCAGGACTCATACGCTACAACTCGATCACCCTGCATCAAAACTACACCCAACCCGACTCTTGAAGCATCACAATAGACTGTATAGCTCCTACTCGGTTATGACAGAACCAGGATCGTCACTGAAGCTAGTCTTCCCTTCAACCTCTAAAAAATTGTCTCACAAACTTCAAACCAAACGAATTTCACACCCTTTTTCGTCAAGGCTGTAAGAGGCGCTGCCAGACATGAGAACTATTGAATGAATCGTTTGTAATAGCCAGCAACCCCAAAAAACTGCGTATGTTAAACACATTCTTAGGTTGCTCCCAGGAGACCACGATGCTTACCTTTTCTAGGTCAAAATATACACTTTGCTATTAAATGATATAACCCAATAAGTGAACCCTATCAATCCAAAAGTGGCATTCACTGAGCTTTGTATTAAACTGACGCTCTCTTAGTGTATTCAGCACGATCTCAAGATGGATGACATAACCATGTCTGGTGCTAGAATACACTAAAATGTCATCTACGAAGACCACCACAAATGGATCCAAGTACGGGTGGAACAATCGATTCATCATAGCCATGAAGACTGTTGGCGCATTCGTAAGGCTGAACGACATAACCATATACTCGTAAAAGCCGTACCTACTCTGGAATGTTGTACATGGTATGTCTGATTGCCTCACACTCACCTAATGGTATCCCGACCTCAAATCGATCTTAGAGAAAGATGTCACTCCTCGGAGCTGGTCGAAGAGGTCGTCTATACGAGACAATGGATACTGGTTCTTCACTGTAAGATGGTTTAATCGGCGGTAATCCACGCACAATCTGAGGGTATCATCTGCTTTCTTGGCAAAAAGGATGGGCGAACCCCAAGGTGATGTATTGGGTCGGATAAAATCCTTTGCCTCAATATCTTCCAACTGCTTCTTGAGTTCCTGGAGCTCTATAGGTGTCATCCTATAGGGAGGAATAGACAATGATGCCACACCTAACACTAGCTTGTTGGTGAACTCCACCTCTCTCATAAGAGGTAAACCAGAGAAATCATTCGAGAAGACGTCTCTGAAATGATCCACAATAGGAGGGAATTCCACAAGATGCATTCCCTGATCGTTCATAAAGAGACTCGCCATCTGGGCCATCACTATGCCTAGCCCCTGAAGTTTGGGTCCAACTCTACTTGCCTGGATATCTCATCCCCCCTTGTGAATATACGTGTTGCCTTCGGGTGATGTGAAGGACACCCTTTAACGATAACAATCAACATGGGCACAATAAGACACTAGCCAGTCCATATCGAGAATGATGTCGAAGCCGGTCATCTCGAGGATGAAGAAACTCCATAGGAAACGGTACCCACCTATCTCAAGGGGGTACTCTTTGAACTGGAATATATTCTCTGATTGGGCCCCTAGCGGTGTATCAAGAGTCATCACACCACTAAGGTGCTCTATTGCTAGGCTCAGACTTCCCATAGTTGCAGCAGATTGAAAAGAGTGCGATTCACCTGTATCAAAGAGGATAGAAACTAAAGTAGAGGCTACCAGAATAGTAGCTCTAACTGTAGATGGCCTTGGACTTTGCTCCTTAGGCATAGCACTACTACAAAACTGGGTTTATCCAGCATTAAGGCTTTAACAATGCTAGCTAAAAGTACCGTTAAAAACCCCCTTTGTCAGCGCTGTTAAAAGGGGTCTTTAACAGTGTTTTTAGCGCTGTTAAATGAGATTTTTAACAGCGTTAAAAAAAACGCTGTTAAAGGGGGGCCTTTATCGATGCTTGTAAAAAATCATTGATAAAGGGGGGCCTTTATCTGCGCTAGTAAAAAAACATTGATGGGGGGTCTTTATCAATTCTTTTTTAGAAGCAGTGATAAAGACTCTTCTTTTATCAGTACTTTTTTACTAGCACTGATAAAGGGTATATTTAAAAAAAATACATTTCATTAAAAATAATATATTAATATATTTATATTGATATAAATATAATATATATTTTTAAAATATGTTTTAGATAAGGCTAAATAGGGATTTACACATACTATATAAGATATTTAGTGAAAATGACTTATAAAATAATTAAAAAATATTTTCAATTAATAATTTCCTAATTACTATAGATTAATAGTCATTTAATAACAATTTGAAGAAAAAAAATATCAAAAAATCAATAAAAGATCTTAAATAAATTGAAAACATAACTTGAAATTTAAACGACCATAACTTTTCATTTGGGTGTTCCTTTGGGATTTATCGCATATCAAATCGAAGCTTGTGACGAGTTCTACTCCTTAACGATCAGGGAGATCTTGGTCGCATTTTTCGAGGCCAAAAAAGGTTTAGAAGACCTCCAAAACGGAGTTTTTAGTCAGGGTATCCTAATTTTTTAACATTTGATGGATTTTTAGACTCGTTTAAGTGGGTATTTCCTCCTTTTCAGTGGGGATTAAATTTATTTCTGGAGCTTAAATTCCTATTGATATTATGCTTTTGAAATTTTATCATTTTTCATATTGTATTATTATTTATAATCAAATATATAACAATATATACATATTTTTTATATATTCACAAATAAAAATTTAATTTTATAAATAAATATTTAAACATATTTACATATAAAATATATTTCTTAATATATAAGCTTTATCTAAATAAAAAATAATATCTATTTTATTTAAAATACAAATTTATAAATATTTATATACCTATATAATTAATGTATATATAATGTTATATATATATATATATATTTGTGTGTGTATTGACAAACAAATATATTTTTATCTATATATTCTAATATATGTATATAAATATAAATATATAATATATTTTTTGACGGTCAAAGCACAATTATTATATAAAAAAGGGGGGGATTACAAGAGTCTAAAATATGAAATCATTTTACAATCTTTTTCATGTAAGGGCATAAGATCAGCAGGGAGGTCTTCGAGCCAGGTAATGTCGTGATTTAAACCCATGTTGGCCATGCCATCTGCAACCGTGTTCGCTTCATGATAAACATGCATGATGATAAAGATGAGATCGTTAAACGAACAAGTGTGATCCATCCAACGGGTAATAACTGGCCAAACAATATGAGTTATGCCATTCCAAATTGTTTGCACGATGGTCGTCGAGTCACTTTTGATCTAGAGGTTGTTCTATCCAAGTCGCTTGGCGAAGGGCATGTATTAAACTCAACATCTCGGCTTCAAGAGAGGTGGCAATGTCCCTTTTGATCCGAAAATTTATAGAGTGCACCGAGGTTGACTGAAATTGCCTTTGATCCGAAGATGTTGCAGAATTCCAAAGTCATGCACAGTGTTGTGACAATGTCCCTTTTGCATCGAAGCAGCTTCATGTATGGAAATAAGGATCTTCATTCGACCTACATTTTGTTTGGATGAGTAATTGTTATGAATAATAGAATTCCGATCATACCAGATCACATGATGGAGCTCGACAACTGCAGTTAGGAAAATATTCTTTACTTGCTGAGAGCCTTCCATTTCTACACATTTCTTTAGTTGAGTATTGACGGAGTCAAGAATCAACCATCTGCAATAAAAAATGTCAAGAATATAGTTCCAAAGAGCAGAAGCGGTAACACAAGAAAGAAAGAGATGGTTAGCATCTTCTCTATGTTGGTTACATATTTTGCACTTAGAGAAGAGCTGGATTCCAAAAGATTGAAGGCAAGTCTCTGTGGGAACTCTGTTGTGAACAAGACACCATATGAGATTGAATCTTGAAGGTTTAATCCAAGGCTTGTTGAAATGTTTTATCCAACTATAATCACTCACAGAGTTACAAAAATAATGATTGTAGAATTTTTTAGAATTAAGAATCCCATTGTGAGCAGGTTTCCAAATTAAAAAATCATTAGTATTAGTGAAGGAAGTAGTTATCAATGACATTTAGAATAATATCAGGGAGGTGATCATGTTGAGTGTTTATAATTTCTCTAATAGTGCAGTTGGTGTTCTCAGGGGCTTGATCAGGAGATATCATAGAAATTAAGGTTGAGCCAGTCCAGTTGTCCAACCAGAATTTCCTGGTGGAATCTCTCAAGACTATCCATCTGGAATTATTCATAATATTGGAGAAGGATTATTTGATGGATGGCCAAATAGAGGAGCTCATGAAATTTAATTTTCCCATCTTAAGTTTATCAAGAAATCTATTTTTGAGGAAAGTAATAGGTTCCGAAGTATTGTGAAAAAGGTTCCAAGTGAGACGAGCTTGCAGGGCTTCATTAAAGTATTTTATATTTTTTTATACCGATACCACCTTTTTCAATAGGTTTGCAACAAGTTGACCAGGGGACAATCACAAACTTTCTTTCTAGAGTACTACCAGTCTAGATGAAGTTCTTTATAACAGTTTTTATTTTTTTTAATAAGACCAACATGCCATTTGTAAACAATCATGGAGTAGACCATCTTGGAGACAATAGTGTATTTGACAAGGTAAGTCCAACCTACCATAGAGAGAGATTTACCTTTCTAAGATGAGAGCTGGTTAAGAATTTGGTCAACAATAGACGCAAAATGGCTAGACTTTGGTCTGCCCCAAAAGATGGGAACGCCAAGATAAGTGAAAGGGAGAGTACCTCATTTTAGACCAAGGTCATTGATGATGTTACATTTTCTGTTGGAAGGAAAATTCTTCCCAAAGAAGATGCATGATTTGTTCCAAATAATGGTTTGACCAGAAACAACTTCATAGTGAGAGATAATTGTTTTGAGATTAAGAATGTTTCTTTTATCACTTTGAAGGAAAAAGATGATATCATCAGCATAAAAAAGGTGGGTGGGAGCGTTCGTGTTCCTAGAAACATGGATGGGTTTTAGCTTATTCTGGCTTACCAAACGGGTGATCAGGCGACTAAGATAGTCTTCTGTTATCGAGAAGAGAATGGTAGAAAGGGGGTCAACTTGCCTGATACCTTTGGAGCATTTAAAATAGCCATTGGGAGAGCCATTGACCAAAATGGAGATAAACATTGAATTGAAAAGAGTTTTGATTGCATTGATAAATGAGACACTAAAACCAAAACCTTGAAGAATATTGAAGATAAAGTTTCAGTCCATGGTGTCAAAAGCTTTTCAGATGTCAAGTTTGATAGCAATATTGCCTCATCTGTTAGTTTTGTTCAAGTTATTGACACACTTAGAGGCAAGACAGATGCAATCTTGAATGAATCTACCGTTGATAAAACCAAATTGATTTCAGGAGACAATTTTTTCCATGATAGTTGAAAGTCTATTTGAAATGATTTTGGTGATGATTTTATAAAGAGTGTTAATGAGAGAAATGGGTCTAAACAGGTGAATCTCAGAAGCATTTTCCACTTTTGGGATTAAGGTGAGAAACTGAGCATTAAGAGCATGAGGAAGCACACCTTTGAAAAAAAAGGATTTGACAAGATTACAAACATCAACATGAATCACATCCCAATAATGTTGGAAGAAACCATTGTTGAAGCCATCAGGACCCGAAGCACTGTCAGGATTCAAACTAAAGACGATGTATTTGATTTCATGCTCCAATGGGGTGGCAAGAAGGAAAGTGTCTTCCTCATCAGTGATCACCATCGGGATGACCTCAGGAAGGAGATCTTTGTTGATATCAGGACCATTGAAGAGGGATTCATAGTAGGAGACTATGTGGTGAGCAATGTCATCATCTTTGTCAAGAAGCTTGTCCCCATCATTTAGAAAGGTTAACGTCCTGCAAGACTTCCTGATTCTTTGAAGACAGTTATAGAAATTGGTATTTCTGTCACCATCTGATAACTATTTAACTTTAAATGCTTGTTTCCTCACATTTTCTTTAAAAGTGAGCAAAGATTTAAGTTTAACCGCAAGGTTTATTTCTTGAGTTGGATTAGTGCTGAGGTAGGAACTAGTATTATTGTTTTGTTGGGCATTAAGTTCTTCCTCAACAAGAAGGATTCCATTATTAATTTTTTTGGCTTTGACGCTACACCAACTTTTTAGAGTCTGTTTGAGATGTTTAAATTTAACAGTACAGGCAAAGGCATCATTGGTGTGTGACATGGAAGACCAAGAGTTTTGGATGACATTAGTTCAATCTACATCAGAGAACCACACATTGTTAAATTTGAAAGGTAGCTAGGGTTTCATGTCTTTGGTGGAGATATTGACCAAAATGTGGTGATGATGAGAGTTCATCTTGTGGAGAGTGGTGCTTGAGATTGTGTCCCGCTTATCTAAAGCATGGACATTCATGAAACCTCTATCTAACTTGGAGGCAACCACTCAATTGTAATGTCTTCTATACCAAGTGTATTTTGCACCAGCGAGGTTAATTTCAATGATATTTTTATCATCAATCGAGGATTTAAATTCTCTCAAAGATATAGAAGCATGATATGGTCCAATTTTTTCACTTGCATTGAGAATGAAATTAAAGTCTCCAATAATAAACCAAGGGGCATTAATATTAGTGCCTAGATATGAAAGGTCATTCCATATAGTTCTACTTTCTTGGTATCTATTCTCAGCATAAACAAAAGAGAAAAATAATTGTGTGCCATCAGTATTAAAATTGCAAGTAAAAATATGATCAGTGACATTTAAAATACTAACATTATGTAAAGAAGAATGGGAAAAAATCCATAGAGATTCCACATTGGAGATATTTTTTATTGAACCAGTAAAAATATAATTATGCTGACATAAATGAGAATATTTAGAAGAGAAGGAAATTTTGGGTTCAACAATAGAAAATAACATAGGATGATGAGTGTTAACCATTATTTTTAGAATAGTAAATGTGTCAGAGTTGGTAATACCCTGACAATTCCTGAATAGAATCTTCATTTGAACTTTAATTTGGAGTTAGAACTCCCCTTTTTCTTTTTCTCTGAACCTTTATTTCTAGAATACCTTCTAACATTTTGAGCATTATTATTATTAGTGGTCTGTTCCTATTCATAGGTAGATTTGGCAGGGGGCTGTTTGAATTTTTAACCTTAACATTTCCCTTAGTAGGGTTGTTTAATGAGGCATTTAGATCTGAGTCCATACAGTTCTTATTGCACAACATCAAAGGACTGTTATTTTGATTAGATAGTAAGTTTCTATAGTTTTCTGGATTATCAAAATTGTTTATAGTTTGGGGACTAACAAGAAGGGAGTTTGTATCAAGAGGAATAAGTGTACCTGGATCATTTGATGTCGCTGTGTCCTACTGTTGTACATTGTAGGAGACTGTAGAGTCAACTATTATCTTCTCCACACTAGAATCAAAAGGGGTCTGGAGCTTTATAGTGTCCAGAGTAGATGGAAGACACTGCATCTATTCAGTGGAGCTACTGTTGGCCTACATTTTCATAGTATCCTATACCGAGGATGAATGCTCCTTTACAAGTTTTATATATTCCAAGGCTTGAGCAATGATTTTGTTAACTTTGTTATTAGAGGAATGTGCCTTGTCTTGAACATCCTTCGGACTGGTATGCAAGTTCCCAGGTTTTACAGCAGTGGTATTCGGACTATCAATAGAAAAATGGGAGGAAAGAGGATTAGGGGTACCTGGATCCTTTGAGACAGCTGAATCCTGCTATAGGACAATGCAGGGGATTGGAGGATTTTCTCGAGGCTTCTCTACACCAAAGACCTCCATGACAGAAGAGGTCTGGACAGTGCCCATTGCAGGTGGACAACACTGCATCTGCTCAGTGGAGACATTGTTATCCTACATTTGCATAGGGTCCTGTACCGCAGGTGTCTTCTCCTAAATAGATTTTATAGATTCCAGGGTCTTTGTAATAGTTTCATTAACCTTAGTAGTGATGGCCGATGCCAAAGTTTGAACAACCCTCAGGCTAGAAGACAGGCCAGTGATATCCATACATTTAGAGTTATGAGCAGAAATGTTGTGATCAGAGGGAAAAGAATCTGTGAGTCATTAGATTTACTTTTGATCTCATTCTTCATCCATAGAGTAGCAGTGGCTGTCAGTGAGAGGGGTTCCTAGATCTTTCCTGTACCCAAAGATGGGGAGGTGTGTGTATCCACCGTGTTCACAGAGGTTGATCCAGGGAAATTAGCTATGTAAAAATCTGCAGTGCATGTGTTGTATGCATTGCATTGTTTTTGTTCATTTGGAGGTGTTATATCCCTCCTGTCCAGTGTATGTGTAGCAATTAGAGCATAAAACCTGTTCAGATTGGCAGGTACGAAGGTCTGCTTTCTTAGGTTCTTAATTGGAAAGCCTAATAGTATCTAAAACCAGATTCTTTATTTCTTATAAGAGGCTTTGTTCTTTATTAGAGTTATCTTCCTCTTCAGCAACATCTGCCAGGTTATACCCTAATTAGTGTACCAAGTTTTGCGATTTTTTCACCCACACTTCAGATTTTTTTGTGAGGTTTATGTATATCTAACATAGGAGCTTTATCTTTCCTATTTTTCCTTATTTCTTTCCATTCATTTTCAATTGGCTGATTTACTTGCTTCCTAACCACCCTACAATTGGAGATTGTGTGTCCAATGATCTTGCAAAATTCACAAAAGGGAGGTTTTCTTTCATATTATATTCTAATTTCAGTTTTGTAGTCATTAGAATTGAAATTAATTGTGTTGGGAAGCTTTGAATCTCAGTTAATTTCCACCATTACTCTAGCAAAGAGGCCAATGTCAGCATTTAAGGTTCTTTGATCAATTTTGAGAGGAGATCCAATACAGGATACAATATCATTCAATATTTTTGGACGCCAAAAAAACCAATTCAGGCCATGTAGCTTGACCCAGACTTGTGCCATGATATTCTTATATTTGTGCAGGTTGAAAGCATAGTCCTATTTATATATTCTAAGAAATCCCAGTTTTAGATTAATGTTTCCTATCTTCCAAGCCTTTTCTAGATCTTCATGTGATTTCAGTAGAATGTGATAATAGCCTTTACCTATTGGAATCAATTTCCAATTTGAAGTATTCCAGAAATGTGCAATACGCAAATGTAAATCAGGTAAAGGCTAGGGATGGTCACCTTTAAGATAGGAGATGCGGCCCATGACAAAGAATGTGCACATATCCGTGTGTTGTTGAAGAGCGTCCAGGTCTGCTTCCACCAGAAAACCACCACCATCAAGTCTCTTAAAGAGGGGAGGCTTTGTCATGATGCTTTTTCCCAGATCTGTACTCCTCAGGGCGTCAAGAATGAAATCCCCTACGTTCTACTGGAGAATGAACGACTATGAAAACTTCCATTAGGGACATCGCCTTTTAGCTTTTCCTCCACAAGATCATGTGCATTAGTTGTCTTTTTCATTCGAGGAGT
Organism: Viscum album; assembly: GCA_963277665.1. Taxonomy (NCBI): domain Eukaryota; kingdom Viridiplantae; phylum Streptophyta; class Magnoliopsida; order Santalales; family Viscaceae; genus Viscum; species Viscum album. Next base: position 695,349,306 of record OY728122.1, on the reverse strand, counting down.
CTCAAAATGATGGGATTCAAATCTCCTAGGTGTGAGAAAATCCTCCATGCAAATGAAGATCCAAGTAAACGGAAGTCCTAAGCGCTCGCGAATTCTTGAGAGAGATGGTCTCCCATCTCTAAAATTCCATCTAATAGGCACATTCATATATAATATATGTAAATAAATATAAACATGTATAATTATATTTATAGATGCACACACACACACATATATATAAATGATATATGTATGTATATTTATGAACACACACATACAAGGAAAAAAATATTTTTTATATGTATATATATATATAAACATATATATAAATATATGGATAAAAAAATGTAGCGACATATATATAAATATATAGATATATCATAAAATGTAAAATAAAACAATATAGGGTAGTGAAAAAGGCGCTCGTGTATAAGATGAAGGTCTCAGGTTCGAAACTTGCTGGAGGCAGGGGTGTGGATGAGATGGTGGGATTATCTAAAGCATTGATGGGGGGGGGGATGAGATGGTGGGATTATCTAAAGCATTGATGGCAGGGGTGTGGATGAGATGGTGGGATTATCTAAAGCATTGATGGGGTGATAAAAATGTGGGGCATGAAAAAAATATTTATCCCCTTTATCAACAAGACTTTTAACATTGTTTTTTAGCACTGTTAAAGGTTTCTTTTATCAGTGTTTTTACGAGCGTTGTTAAAAGAAACCCTTTAACATCACTTACATTATCAAAAATTCTATAGTGCTGATAAAGCCTTTTTATTAGTACTGTTAAAGGCCCCATTTTTAGTAGTGTAGGCTGCACTGCATAAATATGGCTTGAACCGTGACTCTGAGATGCTGCCTGACTAGCCTGGGTAGGTCTGCACTGCTAGCTCTGAAGCTCCGAGGCCTAACTGCCTCGACCACGATCCCCACCTCGGTTGAATTTTTCGATAAAAGAAAAACTCCCAGCCTGATGAGGTGTCACTGATCTCGCACTCGATAAAGGTGTTGGTACAAATCCCCTCTCACCGAGCACTGGAGGAAAAGAGCGACAAAAGCACTAAAGGTGACCCATCCTACTACAAGATCAACACTCGATCATGTTCCTCATGTAATGAGCCTTTTTTTCCCTGGTCTTCCACACTGGTGGCACACCATAGAGTTGTTGGTGCGTGTGACCTGGCTGGCACTACCCCCATGTACACCCTCGAAATGACACATCCCGCTTCCAAACGAACCATCACCCTACCTCGGGACTGAACCAACCTGGATCACATTACTAGCCTCCCTGAGTTCTATAGTAAGGTCCTGATTTACTATCTCTGTAGTGGTAGTCAACTGAAATACATTCACCTGTGATCAGATGGCGTACACAAGCCCGTCCTCAAACCGCCTCACAGTCATCAACTAATCACTAGTCAGTGTCGGAGCGAAACACTGAAGTTCAGTAAAGCAAGTAGAATACTATAACATAGTCACAACTCCCCTAATGAATATGCATAAACTCCCCAGCACGATCCCACTCTTAATGTCCACAGAAAGTAGTGATCATAGAAGGCTATCTGGAAGTCCGCCCATACCATACCCCGATATCGATCATCTTGAGAGATCACATCCCACCAACGCTTGGTGGAGTCACGTAACATGTAAGTAGTAAGCTTGACCCTCCACTCTGGAGGCATCACACGATGGTAAAATATCGATACCATGGATTCTATCCATGAATCAACATCCTGAGGTTTGTCATCCCTCGAAAAGGTGGAAAGATGCTGCTGCTGAAACTCTTGAGTCAACTCTACTAGAGTAGAGACAGGTTGAGGAGTACCCTATATAGACTGCATGAACTGAAAGAAACTATCAAGGAACTGAGCATCGACACCTAGTGGAAGATCAACATGAGGTGCCTTAGGTGTCACTACAGGAGGTACTACAGGTGGCTCAGGGCCCACCACCTCTGGAACATGCTCGTCGCCACTTTCTTAGTGTACGACATGAGGACGACACTGTGGCATCACACTACAATTTCCAAGCGCACTCCTAATATAAGATTTATAACAAATAGGAAAAGCGATAAAGAAAGGAACATGCACACGGCCTTCCTATAAATGGGTCACACCTCTCCGCCTGCTCCTAAAGCCAGGTCTAAGTGGTAAGAAAGGACATAGAATCCTCAAGAGACACATCCTACTTCCCATTACTAGGTCGGGCCAGGGATAAAGTCTCATATAATAGTAGTGGTCCTGATATATGGAGTGTCAAATGAATGGTATAGAGGAAAAAACCCTTTACTTTTCATTTGACATCTTCATCTAGCAACAAACCTTCTATTTTAAAACATTGATTTATCCATATTTATTCTTATTTATTTAGATATTGATATCTCAATCCAGTCAATTGCGTCAAAATGTCAAATTTATAAAGGCCCATACTCTTTATAAACTGAAATTGGCACATCAAGTAACTGTTATCTGGCCTGTACGTCCAACATTAGGATGTAACAGATCATGCATAGTGATTTGATTGATTGAGTGCCATTCCCAATTTATATAGGTACTCATCTCTTAAATTTCCATTGGCATTCATCAGTCAAACCAACTAATATGACATAACTAGTTAATTAAGGTGTCATCATAAATCTATCCTGGAAAACATCGTTTATATTGATGTTGGCACTTTAATTAAGCCAATTATGTCATCTCTACAAGAAACATTGACACACTATAATAAATAACAACAAGACACTACAACAAGCACATGAAACATAGACAATGCACGCAAGAAAGTAGATATGACATGGCATAATGCATGAAATTTAATTCCTATGGTGCCTAGTATGATGCATGAGTTTGATATGCCCTTATCTCATTGGTCCATGGTAGAAGAAATCCCCTTGTAATCATATCAACAATAACAACACAAAACAAGTGCATCACCCAACAGTGAAATATGTGAAACTGTAAAAATGCAAGCAATAACAGCATTTACCCATCCCAGGTAATTTGGGTTTCCCCTGTACGTGGGTTAGATACTCCTAGGCATAGGCTCATTACCAAATTTCAATACTCATAGCCTCCTATTTAATACCTAAATAGTAATAAAAAAGAAAAAAATGCTCTAATATCACTTTGTAGTGTCCTATCTCGAATTCCATTTAGTGGTGCCTTGAGACAGTGGTCCACAAGACCTCAAGCGCATCTCCCCGTACGCCAGAGGCTATCGACTAATAGTAAGTGCCTAGAGTGTGTCCGTGGGGAGATTATTCCCTCATAGATTAGAGAGAATATAAATAGAGATGTATATATGAGATAGGAAACAACAGAAGAAGATAATAAGATAACATGACTAGTTACCAGCCATAGAAGAAGTAATAAGAAGCAACATACATCAGTGGGTAATAAAGGAATATCATCCAAAATATTTAAACGATCGGAAGCTGAAAGATAAATTGATACAAAATATGATGATCATGTTGTCATGTAACTATACAAAATGAGTACATAGTGAACAAGGGATATAGAAATATACCACATGTTATCAAAAATACAAAAAAGTCCAAAAAGAAGCTACTACTAGTATCATGAGCATAGGCCCAGTCCTCTTCACCCGTACTCCATCCTAGAAAAGTCAATAAATCATCGAAAGCAGGCCACTTCCCTTTATCTATACCTGTAATCATAAAGTCTGCTTGGGTACCAAGGGTGGCCCAAACAGGGTGTGAGATATACTCAGTAGTCCACCACAAAAAATGTCTAGATCAATCTAGTTTGTGCTATATAAAATGAACAATGTGCTAGTAAGAGTAAATTCAAGGTGATAAATAAATGTTAAATACTTTGGTCCGGGTTCCTCAATGGATACTCGACTGATACCACCTGCTTCAGCCTAAGACGGATGTTTGAACCAGTGGAACCTATACAATAGTGATAAGGTGTGTACATGGGTCATCATAAATAAAGTAGAAAGTGTGGACTGACCCCAATCTTGTGGTTTGGATAGGCGGACACATCCCTATAATATCACTCAAGCATTTTCATGATTTAATAATAAGACATCACATGAAAAATATGAAAAGCATCCGTTAAATCCATTGTGGCATCCTAAGCCCGTCCAAAGCGATCCATAAAGGAATCCCAAGGGTCGCTGCAGGATCTCCAAAAATACCTCATACCATAGAGCCCATCCAAGGCGACCCATAACATCATCCCTCGTGTCACTCTTGGCATGGTGTAAGCATAACCATTGAGCTCGTTCCAGGTATCTCACATAGGGGACCGAGTATCACCCGAGACATGGTATAACCATCTTACCAATGATCCCATCCACTGTTTCTCCCATAGGGAACTGGTGTCACTCATGGGTATATATAAACTTCCTGGAGAGCCTGTATAAGGCAAGTCAAGTGTCGCTCCTGGAACGTCCAATAGATCCATCATGAAACACAACGAGTCCATCCACAACATCCTTTAGTTAGGACCCGTGTTCGCTATGATCTCGTAAGCAACCAAGCCACAACATTCACAAACACATATCATCAATAAGGCGTAGCATATACAATAAGATAATAAATCTATCCAATTCATTTTATTCAAGCCAAACAATTATGGCATAAAGCATAAGACAATAGGCATTGAGCATACGCCTAAGCACAAGGCTGCAAGACATGAAAATAAAGTAATAAGCATAATCCTAAGGATTTAACATAAGCACAAGGCATTGACATAGGGTATATAACATTAAGAATGAGGATTAAGGCCCAAATCATGACCTACCATTCATCTTGATTCAATTCATAATTTCAAAGCATTTATTATAGGTGCAACACACCTAAAAGGTGTTCGAACAACTTGAGTTAAACATGAATTAGGTCTCGAAGGAGGAAAGCTCACCCATTGGGGTGGCTAGAGTCAAGGCGATCAACCAAAGGTTGATTCTCCACCCACTAGGGTCGTACCAGGCATGACAAGGAAACCAATTCAATTTATTTAACAAATTAGATGCGCTGTCGGAAGGGTCCGATGCACGGTACAATGACTAACCATATAAAAAGCGATGAAACATTGAGAAAGAAGCTAGACCACCTACCTTAGGTTCGTAGAGGACCACTCACCCGTTTTCGACCCTTGAATCAAGCTAGAATGGAATATATAGAAGAAATCATCAAAATCCTTAAAAATAGGAAAAAGGGGGTCACACCTAAATAACACAATAGAGAAGAGAAACAACTAAGAACGAAAAGGAAGAGGAGTGTAGAGCTTACCTCAAGATTTCCAACGCACCCGACAACAAATAATTTGGAGTTCGGAAGGAGTTAACAAAACCCTTAGGAGAAGAGGAGGGGGAGATCTCAGGCACGCGGCCCGCTGGAACAAGGGAGGAGGAGAAGGGAAATGGGTATTAAAAAATTTCAGGGGCGAAAAATTAATTTACCCCTCATTTATTGGGCCACATGGTTGTCCAAATCGTGTGCCAACCGTGTGCCCTATTTTGCTTAAGGAGGAACACCACATTACGTGCACAATTTGGTCAACTGTGCACAAGTCATGCGAAAGCCACTGTCAAAAATGGAAGTTCCCTTTACACAGGTATGCACCCCATCCCACACGGTTGTAGACAACCGTGTGCCCCCCCCGATCCCTTCTGCCACACTCTTGCATGGTTAGGGAAACCGTGCGGGCCGGGCGACATGGTTTCTGATAACCGTACAACCCTGTCTGCCTCTTCAAATTCTAGGCTTCAGGATCTGAACAAGCCCCAGACACTCGTGACCCTCGTGACTCTATTAGGTAACATCACAAGGGTCAAACCAAGGAATTGAAGCTGAAAAATAATGGTATATACCATTGAGAAAAGATGGGAGGTTACATTATACATGTTTTGTAAATGGGAATTAAGTCCCTAGAAGAAAGGTGAAACTATGGCTGTTAAATTGCTAATAAATACTCTTGTATCTAGATGATACAAAGATAAAAAAGTTCATGTAATGCATTTGGATGATCCAGAGGAGGCGTGTTTTGGAAATGGACTTTAGATATAAGACTCATTTACCCAAGCTTAGAAATCACACTGAGTTATAGATTGTGTTGGAGTTTTGAATTGATAAGATTTCTAAAATTTATTTTCTAGAATCTACATGATGATATGAGGATGTTGAGTTGTTATACAACTAGAAGATGAGGCAGCTGGGGAGTACTAGAAAGCGACCTAGGCATGAAATACATATGATGTTTTGACTATGCAATACATTTAATGAAGGTCACACTGATAATCAAAAAAAGAAAATTTAATTTGAAATATATATGATTACCACTGAATACAGAAGATATTTTTCAAGTCATGTGAAAAATATAACAAAGGGACATATTGTGTAACACCCAAGATTCAATTATAGTAAGCTTTTCTTTCTAAAGAAACAATAATATAATGAACATAACATTATTCAAGAATGTGATTAAAACCAAAATCCCCAAATTTTATAAATCTAATTTGATGAAATAAGTATCATTTTTTAATTTAATGTCAAAATTATCTTAGGGTGAATTTTTGAGATTGTTCAGAAATAATTGATTTTTGGGTGAATAGTAAAAAATATCGATTATATAAAGTCACTTTTATGACATTATAATAATATAAGAATAACTTAAAAGTTTACAAAACCTTTTTTCCAGAACAAATATATATCTTGGAAGAAATATAATGCATACAAAATTATAATGTTGAACTTAGAAATACATGTTTAACATTTTATAAATCCAAGTAATGTTTTTGTTCAAATAAAAAATGCTTGTAGTTCTTCTCTCTTAATTAAGTATTTACAAGATTACTTTAGGTTTTGGTTTGGTTTGAAAGAAAAATAAGACTAAATTTATTTAAAATAATCAATTTAATTCCATTGGAATCAACATTATACTTTATTTATCTATAAAATCATTTTTATGCTTAGAACAGATATTTTTCTAAAAATGGTTTTCGTTGCATTTTGCACACTTACATTAAAATTAATTTCCCTCGCTTCTAAAAAACGATTCTTGTAAAATTTATTACATATTTGGAATTAGAATAATTAGTATTAGGTAATAAGGTCAAATTAATTTTTCATCATTATGAATGATAACTTTTTTAAAAATTTATCACTTCGGTAAAGGTTAAAATGGATTTACTGGGGGGGTTAAACTAAGGTATATGGATAAAAATGCCACTTCAACTTGTATAAATATTATTTTTTAATATATTTTGACCATATATTATCTAACATTCTAATTCCTAGCTATTTGGTGTCACTTCCCCAAGAAAATGACTATTATTTAAATCTTTTAAGTAATTCTATGTTTGTCCCTCCCTTCACTTATAAAAGGGAACCTATTCTCCTCTCTTATTTACGAACATTGATAACTCTATATTGGTAAAGATTTTCCCAAAAACCTTATTAGAATCTTTCATTTCATTCTTGAGATTCTGGTCTTCTCTTAAGACCATCCTAAGATGTCTTAAGGTGTAATCCAAAAGTGGTTTCTCAAAGAAGAGGTAGTTGTCCTTACCAACTCTTTCAAAGTTCATTTATTATCCCAATTCATCTTAATATGTTATATACATCCTTAAATAATGTCTCCAGTATAATAAATACACTAATATTTTATTATGATTATGATACAATTAATTTCCATCTTTCCATCAAATGAGAAATGAAAGTATTGCTCGTGCATATGTGTGGACTACCGCATCCACATATCAATATGATTCATTTTCCATCACCATAATTCATGGTTGGTTATTATGATAGATTTAATGCTTATATAGGATATTTATGACATATTTATGCTTCTATAATTATAATATCTTATATAATTTCTTACCTTCCCATTCATTGAGAAATGATAACGTCGCTCGTGCGTACATGTGGACTACTATTATGATTATGATACAATTAATTTCCATCTTTCCATCAAATGAGAAATGAAAGTATTGCTCGTGCATATGTGTGGACTACCACATCCACATATCAATATGATTCATTTTCCATCACCATAATTCATGGTTGGTTATTATGATAGATTTAATGCTTATATAGGATATTTATGACATATTTATGCTTCTATAATTATAATATCTTATATAATTTCTTACCTTCCCATTCATTGAGAAATGATAACGTCGCTCGTGCGTACATGCGGACTACCACCTCCATGAAGCGATGTGATTCGTTTTTCATTGCCGC